>OY856414.1:404872600-410622600 GCA_963693085.1 Alisma plantago-aquatica
GAAAATTAATTTCTTGAAAAATTTTACCCCCTTCTCTCACTTATGAAATTAGATGACAAATCACTCACTTTTCTATGTCCCCAGGTGAATCCCTAGGAGAAGTCTGGGAAAGATTCAAAGAATTTCTTAGAAAATACCCTCCTCATGATATCTCCCAAGCCCAACTCATAGAAATCAGTTACCGTTGTGTTGACAATGACACCAAGTTTTTCCTTGATTACTCATGTAGAGAAAATTTTATGCAACAAAGCCTAACTAGTGCATGGGAAGTTGTCAAATGAGCTTCTAAAATAAGGGCTAGACGGGAAATTGGGGGAGTCCTTAAGGTTGCTAAAGCTGAAGTTAATCCTGACAACCAGAACATAGCAAAAAGCCTTAAATTAATCGCTCTAAAACAAGATCGTTTAGAGTCATCCCTACGCACGTATAGAGAGTTACCTCAACAAATAAAAGTTGTAGATTCTCTTTGTGGTATCTTCCAAGGATATGATTACACCACCCTACATTGCCAATACCTTTACAACACCCCCATGCAACCAAAAAATAGGACAACAATTAGAGGACCTCAACTCAATTGACACCATACCATGCCAAAGCTATTACAATTCCAATCAAACTAGAAACCATCTTGGATTACAATATGGTAACATTTTAGAACCTGAAAACTCAATCCAACTCCAATCCCAACAAAGGCCTCCCTACCCTCAACCCAATAACCGACCACCACTTGGATTCCCATACAACAATCAAAGAAATTTTGGGAATCAAGGTAACCATAGAGGCAATCACCAAAACTGATCACCATACCAAGGAAAACAATTCCAAAACTTAAATATTCCCCCTCAAAATCTGAATCAACCACCTCCTCAACCACGACAAAATGTTCCTACTCCTCCCCCATCAACTGATGAAAGAATACCCACCTTGGAACAAATCATCCTTGTTGAACAAGCTCATTAAAAGGCAATTGATGCTCAGTTAGCTCACCTGTTTGCCCAACAAAAACCTCCTACCGGCATTTTTGCTGGGTAGCCTGAAAACAACCCCAAACATCCCGAACAACTCAGCGTTGTCTCTACTCATTTGGGAAGGTGTACCCTCCTCCCCCTTCAGAAAAACCTTCAGTGCCACACCCTTAGATTTTGAGGATGAAGATATGGTAATTGTTGAACCTAAAACTACACCTGAACCAACCATCCCTAAAACTCCACATGTAGAAGTTGAAGAACCAATCTACAAACCACGACCTCCCTACCAAGTCCACCTTAAACAAACAAGGCTCGACGCCCGCTTCATGAAAATCAGGGATTCTATGAAAAAAACTACATGTTGGCATACCTTTCCTTGATTCCTTAGCAAACATGCCTGCCTGGTCCAAATACATGAAATATCTCTTGACTAAGAAGTATGCTACAGAAGAATACGAGACTGTTAAATTTTCTAGGACCACTTCAGACATAATCTAAAGTAAAATGCCTAAAAAATAGAAAAATCATGGTTCTTTTCAAATAAGATGTTACTTAGGTGATAATGCTTGTAGAAATGGCCTAGTTAATTTAAGAGCCAGTATATCCATCATGCCCTACAGCCTTTGCAAAAGATTAGGATTCAATGACATGTTACCAACAACCATGACCATCCAATTGGCAGACTCATTCATGACCAAACTCATTGGGATCATAGAAGACATCCCAGTTAAGGTTGGGAAAGATGCTTATGTCCCATGTAATTTTGTGATCATCGGCGTCAAAGAAGATTTGATTTACCCACTCATTTTTGGTTGTCCCTTCTTAGACACAGCCCGAGCCTTGATTGATGTTGATGCTGGAACCATTATGTTAAGATTAAGAAGGAAAACCCTAAGAGTTTAGGGTGTTTGAAAGCATGAAAGGGCCTAGTTTCCAGAAGAGGTCTATCTCCTTGACTACATTGATAAACTATCTCAACTAAGGCAGGAATGGGAGTTAGTGGATGACCCCCTACAAACAGCTCTCACCGACCCTCCTAAATGCAACTTTGATAATGAACAATTAGACCAATGTAAGGTTCATATCGATAATTTATAGGAAACCGCTAATGCTGAATTTGAGGACCTTAATATGATCTCCATAGTGGAAGAAAAACCTAAACCACCTAAGGCTCCAGAAATGAAAACTCTTCCCATAGGATTGAAATATGTTTTTCTTAATGAACAACAATTGTGCCCTGTCATCATAAATCCTGACCTTACCCTTGAATAGGAAAACAAAACTATGGGAGAACTTAGAAAAAGAAGAACTACCTTAGGGTACAAAATGACAGATCTAGTTGGGAAAGATCAATCCATCTGCATTCACAAAATCCCAATGATAGAAGACAACAAACCATCCCAGGGTCCACAATGAAAACACAACCCAAAACATGAAGGAAGTTGTCCATCTAGAAATGATCAAACTTTTGACTGTAGGAATCATCTACCCCATCTCTGATTCCCCATGGGTCAGCCCGGTTCAAGTTGTTCCCAATAAAGGGGGGACCATTGTCAATAAAAATGAGAAAAATGAGCTCATCCCCACTCTCACCGTCATAGGATGGTGAATGTGTATGACTATATGAAGATCAACAAAGAAACTAGGAAAGACCACTTCCCTTCATAGACCAAGTTCTTGAACACTTAGCCCATCAACAATACTTTTGTTATCTAGATGGCTACTCACAATTTTATCAGATTTCTTTCCATCCTGAAGATCAATAAAAAACAACCATCATATGTCCCTTTGGCACATATGCTTTTAGAAAATGCCCTTCGGCTTGTGCAATGCACCAACTACCTTCCAACAGTGTATGTCAGCCATCTTTGCAGGATTGACCGAAACCTTCATGGAGGCATTCATGGATGACTTCTCCGTCTATGGAGATATCTTTGACTCTTTCCTTAGAAATCTCTCCCTTGTTCTTGATAGATGTATTGAGTTACACTTATTCCTTAATTAGGAGAAGTTTCACTTTTTGGTTAAGGAAGGTATTGTTCTAGGCCATAAAGTGAGCAACCAAGGCATAGAAGTTGACAAGGATAAGATCGAGGTCATCCCAAGCTTCCACCTATGACCTTTGTCAAAGACATTCGAGATTTTTTGGGACACTCCAGTTTCTATTGGCAATTTATCTGTGACTTTTCCAAAATCACAAAACCTCTCACCAACTTTCTTCAAAAAGAGGTGCCTTTCCATTTTGACAAAGACTGCATGGATATCTTTCTGTGTTTAAAAAATGCTCTCACAACCACTCCAATCATCCGTGCACCAGATTGGGCCTTACCCTTTGAAATCATGTGTAATGCTAGTGACTTTGTTGCATGTTCCATCTTAGGACAACGAGTTGATAAGAAACATCATGTCATATACTATGCATCCAAGACCTTAGATGAAGCTCATTGAAATTACACTGTCACCAAAAAGGAAATGATAGCCATTGTCTATGCATTTGATAAATTTCACTCATACTTAGTTGGCTCCAAAGTCATTGTTTACACTGATCATGCAGTCATTCGCTACCTCGTGACCAAGAAGGATGCCAAACCTAGACTAATAAGATGGATTTTACTATTGCAGGAGTTTGATCTAGATATCCTAGACAAAAAGGGGTCAAAAAATGTCGTGGCTGACCACCTAATTCAACTTAGATATAGCCCAACCACGAAACCCCCATAAATGAATATTTACCCGATGATCAACTGCTTAAGGTGGACTCTCAATTTCCCCGGTTTGCTGATTTTGTAAACTATTTAGCTGCAGGTGTACTGCACCCTGAATACAAGGGACACTCAAAAGCTAAATTTTTACATGGCGTACAAAATTATTATTGGGATGAACCTTACCTATTTAGACTTTGTGTTGACATTCTATATCGTCGCAGATTTTTGCAAGAAGAAAGCACTGACGTTTTAGAACAATGTCATTCTGGACCCTATGGGGGACACATGAGTTCCCAAAAAACAGCAAGAAAGGTCCTGCGGTCTGGGTTCTTTTGGCCCACCATCTTCAAATACTCTTATGATTATGTACTTTCATTTGAACAATGTCAAAGGATGAGTAACATCTCCAAGTGTGACCAAATGCCCTTAACCTCTTGGCAGGAATTAACAATTTTTGTCGTCTGGGGAATCGACTAAATGTGCCCATTTCCTTCTTCTTATAGGTATGCATACATATTAGTTGCAGTCGATTATGTGTTAAAGTGGTTTGAAGTTGTACCCACTAAAACTTGTGACTCTAAACCTATTAAAAACTCTTTAAAAAGATCATCTTCCCTAAATTCAGAGTCCCACTCACTGTCATTTCTAATGGGGGATCCTATTTTTTAGAGAAACGTTTTGAGGCCTTATTGAAAAAATATGGGGTCTACCACAAAGTCTCCACTCCTTACCATCCTACTAGTGGGCAGGTTGAAGTATCCAATAGGCAAATTAAATCCATTTTAGAAAAGACTGTTGGTCGCACTAGGAAAGATTGGGCACTTATAAATCAATGACACTTTGTGGGCATACAAAACTACCTACAAAACCCATAGACACTACCCCTTTCAGGATGATTTATGGTAAATCATGCCACCTGGCGATAGAATTAGAACACAAGGCTAGTTGGGCCATCAAAAGCTTGAATTTTGATCTTTTGGCAGCCGGAGAAAAGCATCTTCTCCAAATGAATGAGCAAGACGAACTTAGAATGAGCGCTTATCAAAATGCTAGGATCTACAAGGATCGAACTAAACTGTGGCATGAAGGTCACATCAAGTGCAAGGACATTAGAGAAGGCGACCAGGTCCTAGTGTTTAATTCCAGACAAAGGCTTTTTCTTGGAAAGGCTTAAGTCAAGATGGTATGGTCCCTAGCTCATCAAATATGCCTATCCACATGGTACATTTCTTCTTTGGGATAAGGTTTTGGGAGAATCTAAAGTTGGGAATTGACTCAAAAGATACAAAACTACTGAAGACCTTGTCGCTTCAAATACCAATAGATGCTCATCCTTAGAAGACCTTAACTCATCGGACCCTCAAACTCCCGCAGAATCTCAATAAGCTGGTCTCTCATCTGTCGAGCCCCCGACATAAAATAAGGCTCTTGTTGGGAGGCAACTCAACCCTATCTTCCTTTATCACATTTTACTTACCTTATTATTTCATCTGGTGTTGATTTTGCTTTTTGTGGGAAGCTAACCAACCAGTTCTCCATCCAACCAATTGTTTCATTATGCTTGAACGATGACCCTTTTTAAAGGCCAAATGATCGACTCGACATCCAACTGATCATCTCAAATAATTTGTGAATCTTTTTGAAACGGCTCGACTCCTTTCCCATGCATCAAGGTGACCGTTGCTTAAATGTGAGCCATCCCGACACATTGGATTCCTCCCTCCACCTACGTCATACAAACACCACAAGCCGATTGACTCTTGAGCCAACTGATTTGTTCAAAAGCTTCGCTTGACTATATAACCACCCAGAGCTGAGCACTTCACCCTCATCCATTTCTTTTCCTAACCTAGCCGTCACTCGTCCACCGCAAGTCGACCATCCGAGATGATCTCTAGCTCACGAGCAAGCCAAAAAGTCGAGCTTCCCATCCCAGGCGCCTCTCACTTTGCCTCATCGGCCGACCACTTGCTCAGCCTGCCAATCATCCTCCAGTTATTCGATCGCCTCACTGTGCCACTTGACCTCCGCTAGTAGCTCCTCACCCACTAGTAGCCGACCGACTCCACCGCCCACCACTCGCTTCTATGCCTTGACCAAATGACCCTAGTGCGTACCGATTGCCTCACTTTGGCGCACGCCGAGCACCTCCGCATATTTTTCGGCCGACCCCCAAGCTAGTTGATCTCTTTATAGCCCTCGCCGCTACCATCCTCGCCTTACCTGTCGAACACTTGGGTGCTGAACTGCTTGAACCGCCTGTATCTTTCCCCCCTTGATCCACCACCACACTACCACTATAACGACCCTGCCTCCCGGTAACCCCCAATCAAGGGAGATCAAAAGGTCAGAGTTGCTATCCCAATAACTCAGGATACATGGTTTGACATTTAATCAAAAATCATTAATAGATTGTACTAAAGCTATACTAGAAAGTTGGAATAAAATAAATCTTTTGCATACCTTTTAGAAGTTTCAGATCTAGACTTCTGTCCACAAATAAATTCTATCTATCTAATCCTCCTTGAACTGATTAATCGTATCTTCACAATATTTCAATTTACTATTTGTCCTTTTCAATAGTTGAACCTAAAACACTAGCAAACAAAACGTCAGTCAATATATTTCTATACTGGTATGTGGGGAACAATCACAATTTCACAAATAATTGCTAACAACCTAATTATCACAAATAAGTTATTAACAATCCAAAATTACGTTTTCAATGTGACATTATCAACTGCTTTTGCCCTAACCCTGGATCATCCTCTCTTAGGATTTTGTCCTTGCAAGGAACATAAGGACACCTTCTCTAGCTTGAGCTTGGTTCCTGGGGTCACCTCTCGAGGTGCCCAATGGTCTTCCATCTAGGGCTTGACCAAAAAGACCTTCCCTTCGGGGCTTGGTCATGCAATGTACATCAGGGTGGTATTTAAGTTCGAGAATACAAATACATAATTAATTGTAATAATTATAGGGACTTTATATGATTGCAAAATTAAACATTTAACAGTTTAGGTTGCATCCAATCGATAAAACGTTTTGGAAAAGCCGTGAAACTAAATCGATTATTCATAAAATAGCCACATACTTGTTCAGTTGAATCAACAAG
Organism: Alisma plantago-aquatica; assembly: GCA_963693085.1. Taxonomy (NCBI): domain Eukaryota; kingdom Viridiplantae; phylum Streptophyta; class Magnoliopsida; order Alismatales; family Alismataceae; genus Alisma; species Alisma plantago-aquatica. Next base: position 404,879,386 of record OY856414.1, read on the forward strand.
CTAGCAATAATTCAAGCAAGAAAGTATTCCAGGAAAGCAAGCAATTCACACAAGCAAGGGTCTTAAAACAACCATATAATCTACTCACTATTCATTTTATCAAGATCTATCCATTTAAACTCGCTTCCTAGTGTTTCCTACTTCCTTTTAGGGTTTCATTAGGGTTCATCTTCATTATTGACATTAAAACCCTAAATCAGTAAAACTAGTCATAAACCCTAATTAACTTGTCATATTCCTCCTAACAGTCTTAGAATCAACAGATATCAACATTAATCCAAATAATTCGAATTATTCAAGTAAATCATTTTTATCCTACATTAGGGTTTCTATATACATTATCATAAAGTTATGGGTTAAATCCCTAAAACAAGCAACTTATCACCTAATTCAGATAATAAACTTACTTTATATTCCAATAGGTTATTAATACTCGAATTAACCCATTAAGCATCTTAGATTTGATATTTAATCACAATTAGGGTTTCTGACCTAAGTTTAATATACACTTTATGATCAACTCAAGGTACTTTTGTAATTAGAAACGAAATCAGATACTAAAACTATTTTTATCAGATTACTCGTATTTTTTATCATTTTTCATAAATAAAGTTTCTTCATCTGACCTTCTATTTATTTCTATGATTTTTAGCATTTTTCTAACATCCCTGACCTGGGTTATGAATTAACCCTAGGTGTTTTTCTTAATAAAAGTGATTATATACATGCTCTTATCTTTTGAAAAGTAATTAAGTCTCAAGAGGAACTTATATTACAATTTTAGTCCTTTTTGAATATTGTTGAAATCAATATTTTGCTTGTTTTGGACTAAAGTGCAAATTACCCAAGTTGAGGGGTCTATTTGCAAATTGTGCATGATAATATGTTCCTCATGTGTTAAAGAATCATGAGAGTGAAGATGATGCAGAGGTATGGCTTGTGATAGCCTGAATTCCAAGAAAGAGCTGATAAAGCAATGTTTGTGCATGAAAACCTAGTTTTGGTGTAATGTGCAATTTATCCAGAACCTAGGGTACAATATGTAAATAACCACTCCAATAGAGTCCCTAATGTTTCTTGGCATCATGTGGATCAATGAAAATTAGAGGGGCACCTCATTTGAATTAAGTTGAAGGAGAGAGAATCCTGATATTAAAATAATCAAGATTTAAGCATAATGGAAACATTAATGCAAAAATAAATAAAATAATTAAAGGGCCTTCAACCAAAATTAAAATGGTGTAAATCAGATGTATGTGTGGACGCCCTTGAGCTTAGCAAGGACCGAAAATATCCTAAGGAGGTGAAATTCCACTCACCTTATTATAAGGAAAAGAATTTCCACTCAAAAATATATATTGATATTATAAGGGATTAAGGTGCTTAATTTCTTTTCCTTTAATCCATGGATAATGGAAGGGAGCTCGGTGGGTTTGAGTTTCCTTTGTATGCAATCAAACCAAGGAGTAAGAGGTGGTACCATTTTTGGAATTAATTGATTTTTAATAAAACATTTTCTCTTTCATCAATTTCCTTATAAAAGAACCTTTTCCAACCCACCTAAGGATCATTTTTTATTCCTTTCTTCCCCTTGCTTGGAAAATCGACCAAGAAGGCTAGGAACAGCAGGAAGCACGTCCCCAACCTGTTGGTAAGCCTTTGATCTTCGTTCTTCTTGATTTCATGGTGAATATCATAAAACAATGTGTAATTCCTTCATTTCTTCACTCCATCTTCAACCCTTGTCGATCCTTGCACTCCAAAAGTTTGAGAAACGACCTTGGGAGGTTTCTGGAGCTTCAAACACCATTGGAGCCGTGAAGCTTGGAGATTGTGATAAGATTTGAAGGCGGGTTATATAACTTAAACCCTTAATCTTGTCATTGAATTCGATTTCTTCATACAATTGAGTTAATTGTTATTATTGCAATAGCCTTGCTTGACTGATGGAGTTGCCATGGAAAATGGCAGTAGTTCCGTGAGTTTAAAGGTTGAAGATGATAACCTGTTCATAAACACACACCATAATCAAAGAACAAAAGCAAATGGTATTGGACCTTTGGTCCAAACGGTTTCATCAAACCGTTTGGGACCAAACGGTTTGCAAACCGTTTGGTGCCCTAGACTCCAAACCGCATGGATGAGTTGATCGTTTGGTCTAGTTGACCATTTGAGGTCTGAACTTAATCATAGGTTGGATGATGATCCAATGGACTCAATTGATTGATCCAATGTGAGCATGATCCTTCAATTGGAAACCCTAATCAAGTTGATTGATGAATCCTTGATTGGTCCCAACAATTTCAAGACTTTTTGGGTCAAACGGTTTCAAAACCGTTTGGTGGGTTAGTGGTTGATCCTTGACCCATGGATGATGACCTAATTGTTTGAATTGATGATTCCTTCAATTGAATAACTAATAGTCGATTCAATGATGTAATTGAAGATTAATTGAATTGATGATTGACCTAGTGAGCCCTTGTGGTTTTGGGACCGATTTGGTCCAAATGGTCTTGAAACCGTTTGGGGGAAAACGGTTTCAAAAGCATTTGGTGGCAAACGGTTTCAAAACCGTTTGGTGTTGAAACTTCAAAACCGCATGGAGGTTGTTAGTGGTTCAATCACTTGGATATTGAAGGTAATCATGGTTCCAATTATCCAATGATGGTTAGTCATGTTAGTCAATAAAGGTACAAAGGTTGAAACCCTAATAGTACCTAGGGATTAGTGTCAATTAAGGAAGGAACCCTAATTGTCATAAGATCAATGACTTGGTACACTATGTTAACCATAGTTGTATGTACTTGACTAAAGGGTTGATTTGACCTAATTGAGTTGAGAGAATGATAATATGGAATTGATACATGAGTATGATTCATGTGGTGATTTAGGGTATGATCCTTAAGGAAAGAGATCATGAAACCCTAATCATGAACATAAACTCTAAATGACAAGGTTGTTGAACCTTAACCCTATTCCAGGGCAATTTATAATTGAAACCCTAATCCAAGGTATGGATGTAGCCCTAATTCAGGATGATGATGTGTATAGACCTAATTAAGAGTAATGTGATCCAAAACCATAATTGGGATTAATAGTAAACACTAATTATGGGTGTTGGAATATGAAACCCTAATTATGGGTGTTGGAATATGAAACCCTAATTTGGATGAATAGTAAACCCTAATGGTGGATTATTAAATGTAAATCCTTTTCTAGGGTGAAAATTATGTGAAACCCTAATTAAAGATGGTTGCATGAGAAACCCTGATATTTGATGTTCTGTAGAGCTCAAATCCAGGGTGATACTATGTATTGCTTATTGAACCCTAATCTTGGGAAATATGATGGTAAACCATAACTATGATGTAGTAATGAGATGATTATCCTCATATGACATGAAATGGGAAACCCTAACCCTGGTAAGGGAATAGTGGTGTTACCCATGAATAGTGAATCCATATTTGTTGAACATGGTTATGATATGCAACTGATATCACTGTATCATTTGTGCTAACAACGCAGGTATCTTGAAATGATGATCATCGCCAAGTATGAGCTATGATGTTTAATTCACTATTGTGATTGTACCTTGAGTGTCATAATATACCTCGCTGCCTGGTAAGAGGTAACAATAAAGTTAATGGGCCTCAAGTACCATGTGTGATGCTTGTAATAGCCAGTATCATGTTTGACTTGGTCAATTGACCTGAAGGTGATGGTTACCTGGAAAAGTGGTAACAATGCTTAATGATGAATCAAAGGTTTAATTACCCAGGGCATATGATTATGGTGATGAAATTGATAAGGGATAAGAATTCCCAGTTTTGAAATAAGGAACTGAGTTCCCAATATCTGTTAAAGACAGATATGTATTTGATGAAATTAGTACATGTTTCTCTATAGCATTCTCATAATAAGTTTTGTTTGAGAGCCTGCCTGATGCTAAAAGAATATGAAAATGTACATAATCAATCAAGTGAAATCTATTCATGTAGTGCTCTGACCATAGATCCATTATCGTCAGTAGTTGGTGATGGTGAAATAGGTTTTCTATGGAATTCCTACAATTCACATATTTTGAATATGTGGGGGTAAATGGGCAAAAATATCCTTACGTCCGGGTGAAGAGAGATCGAGTGAAGGTAAATACTAAACCTCTCAATCCTTCATGTGTTGGGATAGATGTATCATAAATCTCCCTATGGTTGGGTTGGATGTATCATTAATCTCCCAATGTTATTTTATGTCGGGTCGATGGAGATAAACATTAATGCTCTCGATTACTGATGAGAGTGCAGTTGACGCTGAAACTCTATAGCAAAGTTCTAGTATACCCTGGAAAGCTATTTGAGTAGTCGATATAGTCCTGCTTGTAGTCATGTGCTGACCAGGATGTGGGAGGTCATGGGAATCCGGCTCTTCCATTGACCTATTTATGGTACCGATTTCGATTCTAGAAATGGTCGGTTGGAGTATGAGCGGTATACCTCATCTCCTCAGAGCTTAAATCTGTTTGTAAAGTATAATCAGTCGTGTAGCATATTTGCATAAGATTGAAATACGAGGAACACTGATTGATGATATACTATTTAGCATGCCCTTGATACAGGAATGTACTTATGTTCCATTAATTCATATTGAATATGAGACATGCTGCTTAATCAAGTTATAGGTATAATATTGCATAAGAATGTTGCTCTAGTCTGCATAGATGTTGATTCATCTGCTACTGACTTATATTATCCCACTGCTCAATTTATTTATATTAAACTGCAATGATAAGGTTTTGGCGGAGAGTTATATCTCTTGCTGGGGCAATTTTTATAATTTTCTCACCCCTGTGGGATTCAATGTTTTTAGGTAGACACAGACATGAAGGGAGAAACTCTTGTACAGGAGAAGAGCAGCATCAGCAGACACAGGGACATCAGTGTTTCAACAGGTGGAGACATTGGCTGTCTAGTTTTGTGTAGTTAGTCCTATAGTCGTCTTTGTACTCTTGGGTCCTAGGAGTTAGTGTTTTGATACTTCGATCTGAGATTTTGTGCATGTATGCCTCGAGGTGCAATGATGCATGTAATGTATATATGAACCAGAATGTAATGTTTTTACTTCGGTTCTAAATGAAAGAGTTTTCCTGTGAATGGATCTCTTGATAAATGGTTTTAATTTTTAGTGATTTTTGGTAATTCCGCTGCTAATAATACGCTTCCGCGTTAGTTAATCTTGTTTTATGAGTTGTATGCCACAAATTAGTGGTATCAGAGCTCTAGGTTCGCTGAGTCTACAGAGACATAGGATTAAGGTTGTTAAGTATGTTCTAAGTGTCTTCGAGTTTATCTGATAGTGTCTTCTGCTCATATAGGAGAAGAAGAACTAAGGATGTCTGGATCCCACGAAGAACACGCTGCTGAGAGCAGTTTTGCTGCACCGGGAGGTGGTGCAAGAGACCAGGACAGGGAGGAACATGTACCTGAACAACCCCAGTTCAACCCAGCTGATATGGGGAACCCATCCTTCCAGGCTATGTTCGGGAAGTTTATGGAAGCCATGACCCACATGATGGATAGAATGCCAATACCTACACCCAGGGCACCACCCCATGATGAAAGACACGGTGCCGGCAAAACTTTTGAAAGGCTGAAAAGGGTAGGTGCCTTAGAGTATGCTAGTACAGCTGATCCAGTGGATGCTGATCTATGGTTGACTGAGTTGGAGAAAGCCTTCATAATCCTCATGATTCCTGATGATGAGAGGGTCCGACATGCTGTATATCTCCTCAAAGGGAGTGCTGGCCACTGGTGGACCATTGAGAAAGGCAAAAGACCTAGAGTTGTGATTGGATGGGATGAATTCATATGTGAATTTGTCGCTAGATACTTTCCCAAGACATATCTAGATGAGAAGATATCCCAGTTTGAGAGAATTAAACAAGGACCTATGAACATTAGCGAGTATGAAGCTAGGTTCATGGAGTTGTTGTGGTTCTGTCCGCACATGGCATCTAATGATGAGGAGAGAATTCGGCGGTTCGAGAAGGGGTTGAACGCTGAATTAACCACTCCGGTGTCTGCTCTGGAGAACCGGGAGAGGTTTTCTACTTTCATGGAGTCTGTAAGACGTATAGAGAGGTTTGTAATTGAGAAGAGATAGACCAAGGGTAAGAAGGAATACCCACAGTTTCAAGGGCAGAGTGCTGGGAGTTTCAACAAACCATGGTATTATGTGCCTACACCACCACCAAGGTTGAATACCCAGACACAGTGGACGTCAAGTAAGGGTAGAAACTATAGTTTACCATCAAAGGGAGCTCACATCTCAGCCTCTATGTCAGTAACATGACCACCCAGACCACCAAGGGGGAATATAACCTATTATAGATGTGGAAAAGAAGGCCATGTGGTGAGAGACTATCCTGAGAAAGTCAGGAATGTGACCCAGCAACCGAGGCGGAGTTAGCAGGGCTCTCAGAGGCAACAGCATGGCAGTGGTTCTAGAGGACGTGGACCAACATCCCAAGTTGGTTCTTTGACATCTAACAATCGAGCTCAGGGTCAACAGCAAGCGACAGATAGGTTCTATGCTATGAACCAGCCTGAAGCAGTAGTCAACCCTCGGGTTGTGACATGTCAGATGGAACTGCTTTATTATGATATGTCTTTATCCTGCTTTGTATCTATATTAGTAGATCCGGGTGCTACGCACTCTTTTATCACTCGAGAAGTGATTGATGACTGCAATATGATTGTTAGTTATAGAATAGATAGCTTGTTGTTAGAGACACCTTTGATGGGATCTGCAATATTGCGGGAAGTGTGTTCTCCTTGCAATCTTTTCTTTTCTGATCACCGCATTCAAGTGGATCTTATACCACTTGAGATGCAGGGTTTTGATATAATCCTTGGAATGGACACCTTAGAGAAGTATAAGGTTGTCTTGGATTGTAGTTCCAAGCAAGTTGTGTTCACAGATGGTGGTGACACATGGATCTTTCAGGGAGATAGAAAGATTCTTCCAACATGTTTTGTGTCAGCTATGGTAGCTGAGAGGCTGATGAGACAAGGATGCCTTGCATTCTTAACCCATGTGGTTGATACCACAATGGAAAGCCCTTATCCTTCTGAAGTTCCTGTAGTCAGGGAATATGAAGATGTATTTCCTGAAGAACTTCCAGGTGTTCCTCCACCTCGGGAGATAGATTTTGAGATTAATCTAATCCTGGGCACGCAACCAATAACACAAATGCCGTATAGGATGGCGCCTGCTGAAATGGCAGAGCTCAAGAAACAACTGCAAGAGTTTCTTGAGAAAGGTTTTATCTGACTGAGCACTTCACCCTGGGGTGCTCCAGTCCTTTTTGTTAAGAAAAAGGATGGGTCGATGCGGTTATGCATTGACTATAGACAGTTAAACAAAGTCACCATAAAGAACAAGTATCCTCTACCAAGGATTGATGACTTGTTTGACCAGTTGCGTGGTGCCACTGTCTTTTCTAAGATAGATCTGAGGTCGGGATACCATCTCCTCCTTTAGGATAAGGTATGGTCACTATGAGTTTATAGTTATGTTGTTTGGACTAACTAATGCACCAACTGCATTTATGGAACTCATGAATAGAATCTTTTGAACTTTTTTGGATCAGTATGTTGTCATCTTTATAGATGACATCTTGATATATAGTAGAGATACTCAGCAGCATGAGCAACATCTTCACCAAGCTCTGACTTTGCTAAGATAGCATAAGTTATATGCTAAGTTTAGCAAATGTGAGTTCTGGTTACCAGAAGTTTCTTTCCTTGGACATGTAATATCTGCTTCAGGTATTCGTGCCGATCCTAAGAAAGTAGAATATGTCCTACAATGGGAACAGCGGAAGACATCGACAGAGATAAGGAGTTTCCTAGGACTGGCTGGCTATTACAGGAGGTTCATTAAGAACTTTAGTTCAATAGCTTTACCCCTGACTAAGTTGACAAGGAAGGAGATTCCTTTTGTCTAGAATGACAAGTGTCAACAATCTTTCCAGTTGCTGAAGGAAAGGTTAACATGTGCACCTGTGTTGGTGCTACCTGAGCAAGGAAAGGGGTACATAGTCTTCTATGATGCATCTAAGAATGGTTTAGGATGTGTGTTGATGCAGGATAAGCAAGTGATTTCTTTTGCTTCTCGACAGCTTCAAAAACACGAGGAGAATTATCCGACACACGATCTGGAGCTAGCTGCTGTGGTTCATGCCTTGAAGATCTGGAGACATTATCTCTATGGAGAAACATTCCAAATTTTCACAGACCATAAGAACCTAAAGTACATCTTTTCTCAGCATGAGCTAAACATGAGGCAACGCCGCTGGATGGAGCTAATCAAAGACTACAATTGTACAATTGATTATCATCCAATGAAGGCCAATGTGGTTGCTGATGCACTAAATAGAAAATCAGCAACACCAACCCTAGATAAAGCACAACTAAACTCCTTAGTGTACTTTAAGAGAGATATGTTTATCTCCTTGAGGCAAGACAATGTACAGCTTAAAGTGTCATTGTTAGCCGGGTTGTTGGCTGAGATACACATAAAACCAACTCTGAGACACCAGATCAAAGAAGCACAGTAGACTGATTCTATGATTCAGCAGATCAGGTCAGAATATGGTAGTGAAAAACGGGAAGGTTTCTATGATTCTGATGATCAGGTAGTCTGTTACCATGGTAGGATGGTAGTACTTGATGTTGACAACTTAAGAAAGTTAGTTCTAGAGGAGGCTCATTCTTCAATGTATGATATGCATCCATGGAACACCAAGATGTATCATAACTTAAAAGATATGTATTGGTGGCCTGGTTTGAAGAAGGATGTTGTTGAGTTTGTTATGCGGTGTCCGGTGTGTCAGCAAGTTAAAGCTGAACATCAGAAGCCCGCAGGAACAATGCAACCTCTGCCTATACCATAGTGGAAGTGGGATCATGTGACCATGGATTTTGTGGTTGGTTTGCCTAGAATAGCCAAAAGTCATGATTCCATTTGGGTGATAGTTGATAGGTTGACAAATACAACACATTTCTTACCTGTCAAAACAATCTATACAGCTGAGAAGCTTGCACAAATCTATATAGATGAGATAGTGCATTTGCACGGGGTCCCAGTTACCATAGTTTCTGATAGAGGTCCTCAGTTTATGAGTCATTTTTGGGAACGACTTCATAAAGCTTTGGGCACTCAGCTGAGGTTTAGTACGGCTTTTCATCCTCAGAAAGATGGACAGTCTGAGAGGACAATACAAACCTTGGAGGACTTACTTAGGGCATGTGTCCTTCAATTTGTGGGCAGTTGGGATCTACATCTGAGCTTGATAGAGTTTGCTTATAATAACAGCTATCAACACAGTTTAGAGATGGCACCATATGAGGCTTTGTATGGTAGACGTTGTAGATCTCCCCTATGTTGGTATGAGACTGGTGAATACTAACTTTTAGGTCCTGAGTTGGTTCAGCAAACAACTGAGAAGATCAAAAGTAATACAACAACAGTTGAGCACACTACCGCAACGTCATTGGTCCTTGTGAGTATTGCCTCTACCCACTTCGACACATAATCAACGGCAAGCAAAATATACAAATTGGAATTTGAGGACACAAATGGTCCCATGAAATCAATGCCCCACAAATCGAATACCTCAACCTCTTGAAACACGTTGAGGGGAATCTCTTGCCGCCTTGAGATGTTACCCACCGTTTGATAGGAATCACATCTTTTCACATAGTCATAGGCATCCCGAACGAGTGTAGGACAATAAAGGCCACTCTCCAACACTTTGGCCGTTATCCTTGTGCTCGCATGACGACCGCCAGTGGGTAGTGTATGATAGTGACTAAGCACACTATCATATTCACCTTCTGGTACACACCTGCGTAAGATGCCATCCCTGCATTATCTCAACAAAATGGGGTCATCCCAAAAATAATATCTTAAAGAATGGAAAAATCTCTTCTTTTCTTGATAAGTCTAATCGTCTGGTATTTCCTTACATGCAAGATAATTCACAATATTCAAAAACCAAGGAGTCTTAGATTTTATCGAAAGGATTTTCTCATCGGGAAACATTTCGGTAATGGGTATATTGATATCTCTTTCATCTACCCGCTCTAACCTAGACAAGTGATCCGCAACCACGTTCTCAATGCCCGCCTTATCTTTAATTTCGATGTCAAACTCTTGCAAGAGCAAGATCCACCTAATCAACCTAGGCTTGGCATCTTTCTTTTCCATTAAGTATTTGATTGTCGTGTGGTCCATCCAAACCATGACTTTTGATGCCACTAAATATTGCCTAAATTTTTCAAATGCGAAAACCACGGCAAGCAGCTCTTTTTCAGTGGTGGTATAATTAAGTTGTGCATCATTTAAAGCCTTAGATGCATAGAAAATTATTGTGGGTTTGTTCTCAAAACGCTGTCTAAGAACAGCACCTACAGCAAAATCCGATGCATCGTACATAAGCTCAAAGGGCTTAGTTCAATCCGGTGTTTGGACAACTGGCGTAGAAATTAATTTTTCTTTAAGGACATTGAAGGCATGTATGCATTTATCATTAAAATCAAACATTGCATCCTTCTCAAGTAATTCAGACAACGGTTTAGCAATTTTAGAGAAATCCTTAATGAAACGGTGATAAAACCCTGCATGACCGAGAAAACTCCTCACTCCCTTCACCGAATTTGGTGGAGGTAGTTTGGAAATAACCTAAATCTTGACTGGATCCACCTCCAGTCCCTTGCTAGACACCTTGTGTCCAAGCACAATTCCTTCGCTAACCATCATATGACACTTTTCCCAATTAAGGACTAGATGCGTGTCCTCACATCTTTGTAAAATTTTATCCAAATTGTACAGACACTCATCAAACAACGCACCGTAGACAGAAAAATCCTCCATGAAAACCTCTAAACAGCGCTCAACCATATCCGAGAAAATAACAAGCATGCAGCGCTGAAAAGTAGCAGGTGCGTTGCACAACCCAAACGATATGTGCCGATATGCAAAAGTCCCATAAGGACAAGTGAAGGCAGACTTCTCTTGATCCTTCGGGTCTATAGAAATCTGATTATAGCCGTATTAACCATCCAAAAAGCAAAAATGAGAGTATCCAGCTAGCCGCTCTAAAATCTGATCAATAAATGGAAGAGGAAAATGGTCTTGTAAAGTGGCAGAATTTAGGAGACGGTAATCAATGCACACTCGCCACCCGGTTACCAATCGGGTGGTGACAGGTTCATTCATTAGATTCTGAGTTACAGTGATTCCCCCCTTCTTAGGGACTACCTGTGTTAGACTTACCCACGTCAAGTCTGAAATTGCATAGATAATGCCCACAGAAAGGAGCTTAATCACCTCCTTCTTAATGACCTCCATCATACTCGGGTTGAGTCGATGTTGCGGCTGAATCACAGGCTTGGCTCCTTCCTCGAGCCGGATCTTGTGCTGGCAAAGAGTAGGGGAAATCCCCTTAATATCAGCAACTGACCACCCGAATGCCCCACGGTGGTTCTTCAGCATGATCATTAATTGATTTTCTTCATTGGCACTCAGATATGATGTGATAATCATCGGTAGCTTTTCACCATCAGCTAAGAAGGCATACTTCAAGTGAGGTGGCAGTGGCTTCAGCTCTAATTCCGATGGACAGATCAATGATGATTGAAGCAGTGGTGGGAGCGGTCCAAGATCCTCATCATGCTTAGCATAATAGCAAGGGAGCACTTGAAGCATCTTGACACATTCTTGTAACGACGTGCTTCTCATCCAATCATGCATGATGTTGACAAGGCAAGCTTCAAGGGGCAGTTTCGGATATGAATCACGCATAGAAACTGCTACTGTATCATCCTCCATAGATAGAGGAATTTCCTCATCTTCATCATTCGGATAACCCACATCTTTGCAAAGAGACACAACTTTTGTTTGTTCCATGATATCCATGGCTAGTGTCCCCTTGTCTACCTTAGTTATCACATGAGCCATATCCAAAAATGGCTTCCCTAAACAAAGAGAAATGTTCTGATCAAAGTGTTTCACCATACGACATTGCTCCTTTGCTTGTTATTGTTTTGTACTTGGTGGCATGACCATCTCGAATCTGTCAGCTATACCCAATGTTAGACGGCCTCTACCCATTTCCAGTATCATATCTGCAGTAGCCTGGAAGGGTCTTCCTAGGAGTAGCTCATTCCCTTGCTCATCTTGCATCTCCATTACTACAAAATCAGCTGGAAATACAAATATGTCAACCTTAACCAAAACATCCTCACAAATACCATATGGCCATACCACAGAATTATCCACGAGTTGAATTGTCATTTTGCTTTGTCTAGATTCCTTAAGACCCAGTTTCTTGAATGTAGAAAGGGGCATCAAGTTTATACTTGCCCCGGAATCGCACAATGCTTCTCCAAATTTCACCTTACCAATGTAACATGAAATATTGAAGCAACTTGGATCTTGTCATTTTGGTGGCAAAGTGCCCAAAATGAAGGCGCTAACTTGCTCTTTAAGAACTACCACCTCAGTATGAGGAATCTTTCTCTTCTTGGTAATTACATCCTTCATGAACTTACCATAAGAGGGTATCTGCTCAATAGCCTCTAATAAAGGGATGTTAACCGAAAGTTTCCTAAAACTATCTAGGAACTTTTTGAACTAAGGATCCACCTTCTTTGCCTTCAGAATATTTGGATAAGGAACTGGGACGTTACGTTCCCTATGATGTGGTGGCACATATGTCATCCTCTTTTCAGTCTCTTCCTCTACAATGGGCTCTTCTGTGGCCTTCTCTGCAGCATCATCCACTATCTTTGTGATTGTGTCTTCCTCTGTGGCCTCACCTGTGGCTTCTGGCTGGGGTGTGATTGGTTCATCGGCCTTGGAGTTTAAAATCTTTTTGCCACTCCTCAACAAAATTGCCTTAGCTTGTTGATTCCCTCCTGGAATGTTGGTATTTCCTGGGAAGCCTTGTTGGCTTGATTTTTTTAAACTTGAAATCTCTACTGCCATATGTGCTAAAGACGTCTCCAGTGTCCTCATTTGAGCCCCATGACTTTGAGAGTTTACCCAAACTGATTCATAAACTCTCCTTGTTGCTTGATTTGTTGGCCAAAGGTGCTCATTAGCTCTTGATTCTGCTTTATCACATGATTGAGCAACTCATTGCTCTTTTCCTTTGTCGTGGGTTGTGGCTTGGCATCCGGATCCTGCAAAAAATTATTTGGATCTTTCCATGAAAACTTTTTGTCTTTCCTCCAAGAGTAATCATTATTTCTGTACCCTGGTTGTTGACGCATGTATTTGACCTACGCTTCTTCCTCAGATTCCTCCTCTTGTGCAAGTAGCCTTTTCGCAATTAAGACCATCTTGTCATTGAGTTCTTTTATAGCTTTGGCATCTCCCGCAACTTTAACTTGTTCTGGTGCATCTCTATCACCCCAGGACTGATTTTTAGCCATGTTTTTCAGAATTTCCCAACACCTTGTATATGTGTTGTTCAAGAAGAACCCCGAACCTACTGAATCCAGGTTGCTTCTATCATGCTCAAAAAGAGCAAAATAGAAAATATGGTCCTGCTTTTCTTTATCCAGCCCATGATGTGGGCATCTTCTCAGCATTATCTGGAATCTCTCCCATGTCTTAGAATATGTTTCACCAGCTTTTTGACTAAAGTTATGGATTTTTCTTATGAGATCATTTGTCTTCTCAAGTGGGAAAAATATTTCGAAGAAAACTTCAACCATGTGGCCCAAGATTCCACATACTCGTCGTCCAGATTATGCAGCCATTCTCGAGCATTTCCCGCAAGTCCCAAGATTCCACATACTCGTCGTCCATATTATGCATCCATTCTCGAGCATTTCCTGCTAGAGAACTAGGAAATAACTTCAAGTAAAGCATATCTTGTGGAAACCGATCGATCTTGACCATATCACATTTCTCCACGAACTGGCTTATGTGGGTCACTGGATCTTCATTTTTAAGCCCGTGAAACGCATTGGACTTGACCAAATTGATTAGGCCTGGGTCAATTTTGTAGTTAGGAATGTTGATGGCCTGCTTCTTAATTGGCCTCTTAGATGCAGAAGAGGACGACGCCTTGATTTTCTCCCAAATTGTTTGTTCCTCAGCCATTGCTTCGGTGTCAGAATATGAATTCTCGTAGTCTGATCCCAAAAATGGGACCTCCAGCGATGATTGTGTGTAGTCTATGCTACGCGTACTCACCATGCACTAGTACCTGCACATTAATAAAATTAATTAGGCATAGTGCTAGACGATTACGGATTATGAAAGATAGATGATTAATTTCCAAAATTTTAAATTAAATAAAAATGTGGTCTAGAGTGGCCGCTTGCAGCCCTCGTAGTTTTGAAAATCCCCGTTCCCCGGCAACGGCGCCAAAAAGTTGACACGAATTTACCGTGTGTATAACGCAAGTACACACGCCAATGTAATATAGGCCTTTGTGAGGCCCGAGTCGAACTCAGGGAACGAACTTTTGGTAAACTACTACTAACTGTTTGCAATCAGCTAGACCAATTAAAATGGTTTGAGAGTTGATTGAAAAAGAAAAGAAAAAGAAAAGAAAGCAAAACAATCGACTAAATAGTTGGTTTAATCAATTAAAAGTGGAATCTTTAGAATTGTTGTTTCACCGCAGGTTCTCGTTGTACTAGTTCCTACACAATTATCCTAATTTGTCTCCTATTCCGAGTAGTGGCATGTAGTCAGAATTGTTCGCTGTCGCGATACAATTCACTACCTAAATCTAGGTCGGTTCCACGGTAGTAGTAACCTATACCCTAAATTAGGTGCATGAAGATCACACTCTAGGTTTCCACCATTAACTGTACATCGCCTTGTTCAAAAGATTTATTAGTTAATGTGACATTTGTCTCTTTTCAACTGTTAATTCTTCTTTCAAAGTAATTAAAGGTATTAGATTATCATTAGGGTGATCAATCATAATGATATAATGGAGAAAATGAAATCATACCACAGATTTTAGAGACAAATTATGATAACTATGTCAAAATTGTCATACAACAATTACCCGAGCTACTCCCAGTCCTAAAGATAAAGGGGATTAGCCCCGCATGTTCATCTCAATGAAAAACAACATGAGGAAATATGAAAACATGGAGAAAACATGGATAGGTGTTGTTTAACCCCTAAATGGAGAAGATTTGGCGTTCCTTAGCACGGGGTGAACGCTCTATAGCCTACCGGCGTGGAAAACGTCTTATGCGACTCTCGAAACGATCGGGCGTAGCTCTCAGCTCCGTTCTTCACTCCTCTCCTTCTTGAGACTTCTCTGGTGGATAATCATGTGATAGATTGCTTTGGGTTGCCTTAATTAGGTATATGCACCACTTTAGGTCGCCCAAAAATCACCATCGTCCGATTAGACACGATCTTTAGCAAAACCTGATATGAAAACATCGATACCATCGACGCGGGTCGATGGTATCGACCTGCATGAGGCACTGGCACTTGCGCGATCTTTGGGGTTCTCTCTGATGTTGCCTCGATACCATCGACTGTGTGTCGATGGTATCAACACCTTAGGCGTCACTTTTCTGCATAAAATGACATTGAAGCTGCCTCCGCTCAGGTGAAGTCGATAGTATCAACTCCTGGGTCGATAGTATCGACCTCTAGAAATCTGGCTCGCTGACTCTCTCTCGATATTATCGACAGTCCCATCGATGGTATCGACTGCTGGTTGCTCTTCTTTGGCAATGCACTGTGACCAGGTCGATGGTATCGACCATCCGTCGATGGTATCGACGGCTGCAGATATCTGAATTACCTGAAAAGAAAAGAAGAACACCAATCAAATCCAACAAATATGGTCTTTTCTACAGAACAAGATGAAACAAGGTAAATTTGATGGAAAAAGACATTATAGACTAAAGGTAGTGAATCATGCGATATTAATAACAAATATGACCAAAACACGCATAAAACGTATGCATAACCAGTCTATATAAATGACTCAAAACCCCTGCATCACCCCTCAACAACCCCCAATTAAGGAAGCCCAAGAAACTAGAGTTGTTATCCTAAAACAAGATCATATTGTTTTGCAAATAACAAATAACAAAAAACAATTCATAAATTCTACCATAACTAAGCTTAAAATAGGATAAAACAATTTCTTTTCACATACCTTTCAAAATATAGGAATTGAGGAACCTTACCCCAGATAGGAATCAATCTACAATCCCCCAATCTTTATTTAACTTTATTCTTTCAGTGTCACTAAAAATCATCATCCACTTTGATAAGTATACAACTGCATGTGACCTAAACACCGACAAACAAAACATTCGTTAGTATAATGAATTATAGTGGTATGTGGTGGAACCAAAAGCTTTCATCTATATGTAAGAATATATTGCAACCAAATTATTGCTTAAAAAATCAAACTTTACATCTTAAACATAACTACTCGATCCTAACATACCCTAACCTCTATGATGTCCCTACATTGGATATGGATACTACCTTTCTCACATGTTAGATCCCAAATAGTGCCTTTTTGCCCTACCCTACAGGTAGACCAAGACATAGAGTTGTGTAGTTGTATGACCCTACCCAAAGGTAGACCAAACATTGACTCATGATAAACTGATGATACTACCCCAAGGGTAGACCAATAACTAGGTCATCCATCTTTCACATGCATAGAAAGCTACAGAGGAGGACTACGGTATAAGATAGTCATTCACGTGTATATTTACACTGATGGCCATAATCACTTTATAGTTGCATGAATTAAAAGTCAACCAAGCAATTAATTTCAAGAAACTGGTAAAACCTCATAAATCTCTGTGAAACTAGAGAGATTAGCCTTAAGCGTAACCACATACCTGATTTGAAGTCTCAAAAATATGCAAGATATTCGATCCAATCAAGAAGTCCAATCAACCAAGTCAAGCAACCAATTAAGCAAATCGTGATCCTGAAAAGCATGTATAATACCTAAATTTTACAATCTCATAAAAACATCTTTTATTGACTTGATATTCCATCCTAAGGTTTCTAAGTCCAATTAGGGTTTCCTTAGGGTTTCTTGGTTCTATTTTCCAATATTACCCCTTCTAGGTTAACAAACCCTAAAAGTATTTTTCTATTCATAAAACCCCTAATTACATAAATTATGCACATTTAGAGTCTCATCAATTAAGATTAAGAACATCATATCTCTTTCCTACTAATGGATTTAAATAAATAAAACTTCAAAAACTCACATTTACCAAATTAGGGTTTCGAGGCCCATTAATGCACTTTTATATACATGGAACCCTAAATTAAGCAAATTATGTACAAATATTATCCTTATAGATACAATCCCTCTTTTTTATGTCAACATGATAATATAAAACTCAAAATATATAGATAACGTCATTAGATCTATCTATCATAAAAACTTAGGGTTTCCAATTATTAAAACCATTAAAGATGTCATCTTTATACACTTTTCGAATTATAAGCAGATCCAAGCCTCAATTATATTTTTAATGGATTCTATGGATTTTTTCTGAACAAGATTCATATCTAACACTTCTTCATCAAATGATCCCATAATTAGTTATGATTTTCCCTAATTAAATCATTTTTAAGCCAATCAGTGCCTGCCACCTAGGTAGAGAGCCCGGGGCCCCGCCTACTAGATAGGCCAGCCTATTGGCGCTCACCATCTCAGTTTCCTGGCTCGCATCTAAACCGATGGCTACACGCTAAAACAAAAGGGGAAAAAGACTAAAACCCCATACATGCGTTGAAGGCGATCAACGGACAATCACGTATTTTTCTCTGTCGTTACCTTCTTCCTCTCGCACAAGCTTTAGCCCAAGCTTGATCAACTCCTCAGTTGAATCTGGGATCTAGGCCTCCTTGGACGCAAGCAAAATTACGGTCACCTCCGTCAGACCTTGGCAAGTTGAACGATGACTCCAATTTCTTGTCCACCTATTTGAAATGATGGGTCAAAGTCTGGGCAAGTCTGACGACGAGATGGTCCAGTCAGGGATGAAGGTCGAGACTGAACAAGCAATTGATCATACTAGGGAGTTCGTGCACTCTGAGAAAATTTTTTGATACGAGTTGTGGCTTCACAGAGGGGGTCTACTCCCCTTTTTATACCTGAGGTTTGTGGCTATGGCGGCGATTTGGGAAAATCATTGGTAGACTCGACATCCCAACAAACTTTGGGATGAATCTACTCATCTTGGACTCCCAAAACTAATGGGAAAGTCCCTATGCCCACTCATCCACTGAGAGCAGAGCAATCCATTTTGGAAAAGAACTACTTACTATTCCCTATCACCGCACGCGACTGAAGGTGAGGGATGACCGCATGCCTCAAATCTAACGGTCCACATCACGCACACACAAAAATAAATTGGATTATTCAAATTCTAGTTGGATTCAATAATCGCTCCATTTACTGACATCCCTCTCACTTCAGGAAATCTTTAAAAAATCATAACTCTTATACCATACATCTTTTTAATCCCTAATTTAAGGGAACCTCTTTGACAACTTAATCTACTTGCATGCCAAGTTTGGAGTCAAGATTCAAAAATAAGAGAGGATTTTCTTCATATGCAAGTAATCTATTCAAAATGCATATTTTACTATTTTTTCTCTTTCTTTCTCTTTTATTTCCTTTATTTGTATTTCTTTTCTTATTAAAAACCAAGTGGATTGGAAACCAGATCAACTAAAGTCATTCATATAACTTTCTAGAGAATTCTACATAATTGTTAACATTATCTTTATTTTTTCCCTTTTATTTATAATGAGATTTCTTTTATCCTTTCTTCCCTTGTATTACATTGGACTCACTAAATCATTAGGATCCACAAAAAAGTACATTCAGGGGAAATATTGCAAAAGAAACCCATTCATTGAGCATGAATTATACAATTTCCATGCATATACAATTTATTGGGAGAATTGCATTTCAAGCCATTCAAGAAACTAATCGAGCTTATAACATCCTCTCCCCCTTATAGGAATTTTGCGCACAAAATACAATTGATCACACAAACAAACTCGGGTAGGCCTTTTCTGTGTCCTTTAGCTCCCATGTGGCTTCATCCTCTCCATGGTGCTTCCAGAGAACCTTTACCATCTCTATCTTTTTATTCCTGAGCTCTTTCACCTTGATATCCAGTTTCCTCTCAAGTGACTTAGAATATGTCAACATTCCTTGGAGTTCAATAGGTTCAATGATCAACACATGGCTTGGGTCCTTCAAACAGAGCTTCATATTAGATACATGGAAAACATCATGCATAATACTATAATGAGGGTGTAAGGCCAAAAGATAAGTAGCTTCACCAATCCGTTCCAAAATCTCAAATGGACCCAAGTATTGGGGACTCAACTTTCCTCTGTTCTTAGCTATATCTCAAAGGGGTCGAAATTTTAAAAAACAAGTGTTCGCCCACAGTGAAATGCAAGTCAGTCTGCTTCGCATCAGCATACAATTTCTGTCGATCTTGGGCTCTCGTTAGCCTTGGCTTGATTAAAGCAACTTTGTCAGCATACAACTGCAACTCCTCTGACCTCAACAAGGTCGTCTCACTGACATCATCCCAGTGAAGCAATGACCGACACAGCCTCCCATAGAGATCTTCATACAGAGGCATCCCAATATTGTAATGGTAGTTGTTATTATATGCAAACTTAGCGAGGGGCGGGTATTGCTCCCATGATCCACCCCAATAGTGCACACATGCTCTCAAAATATCCTCTAAATTTTGGATTGTCCTTTATGATTTTCCATCTGTCTGGTGGTGATAAGTTGTACTAAACTTTAATCTAGTGTTTAGTTCTTCCTGCACCAGCTTCCACAACTTGGAAGTGAACTTTGGGTCACAAGAAAAAATGATCAAACTCTAAACACCATGCAGTGATACAATCTCTCTGATATAAAGCTCAGCTAGATCTGTCACTTTGGCAGTGGTCTTTGAGGTAAGGAAATGCACCGACATGGTAAGGCGATCTACCACAACCCATATTGCATCATGACCTCTCTTTCTCTTGGGGAGACCCACCACAAAGTCCATGGTGATATGTTCCCATTTCCACTCAAAAATCTGAATCAACTATAGCAGTCCATCAGATCGTTGATGTTCAGCCTTCACCATCTATCAAATGAGACAACTGGAAACATATGTCACTATATCTCTCTTCATTTTGGGCCACTAAAATGTAATGCTACAAATCCTTAAACATTTTGGTAGTTCTAGAGTGTATCGTGTACTTAGAACCATGAGCTTCTTACAAGATACGATCCTTCAGTGGAGAGTCTTCAACAACCCAAATATGACTCTTGTAGTGGATTCCACCATCTACTCATAGTGAGAGATGGATCTGAGGTTTTTCAAACAAACCTTTCATCTTGTCAAGCTCTAGATTGGCTAATAGGGCAGCTACCAACTCGATCAACATGTTTGGTTTCATCTGGATGCTAGCCACTCACATTTAGTCTTCTAGAGGATGTGGATTCCACCTAGAAAACTCTTCCAGTCCACTCCACTAGATAGACAAGACAACTGCACACCTGAGTTGTTTCCTACTAAGAGCATCTGCTACAACATTTGCTTTTCCAGGGTGATAGGTGATGGTCAAATCATAGTCTTTCATATATTCCTTCCATCATATCTATCTTTGGTTTAGGTCCCTCTGAGTGAAGAGATACTTCATGATCTTGTAGTCAGTGAAGATTTTAAAGGTGACTCCATATAGATAGTATCGCCAAATCTTCATGGCATATATAATCACAACCAACTCTAGATTGTGTGTTGGATAGTTCACTTCATTGAGCTGTCTGGAGGTATAAGCAACAACATGCTTGTTTTTCTCTAGCAGGCATCCAATCCCCATCTTCGAGGCATCGGTGAAGATTATAAAACCTTCATTGTCAGATGTTAGAGTCAACACTGGATCTGTGGTCAACTTCTCCTTCAACTCTTGGAATCGAGCTTCACATAAGTCTAACCACACAAACTTCTCGTCCTTCCAGGTGAGCTTGGTGAGTGGAAAAGTAGACTTTGTGAAATTTTTAATGAAGCGTCAATAGTATCCGGCCAATCCCAGGAAGCTGTGAATCTCTGAAGGGTTCTTTGATGCTGGAAAATCTCTTACGACTGGCACTTTAGCAGGATCCAGTGATATGGTCCCTCTAGATATGATGTATCCAAGGAACATGACTTGGTCTATCTAAAATTCACACTTTGAGAATTTACCATAGAACTTTTGCTTTCTCAGAATATTAAGGACTCTACCCAGGTGGTCCCGGTGTTTCTCTAGGTCTTCGGAGTAAACCAGAATTTCATCTATGAACACTATGAAAATGAGATGGGGAGAGGTTGGAACACACTATTCATGAGGTTCATAAACATACTCGGGGCATTGGACAACCCAAAAGACATAACAACAAACTCATAATGGCCATAACGGGTTCAAAAAGTTGTTTTCGAGATGTCCTCAATTTTAACTCACAATTCGTGGTACCCAGACCTCAGTTCAATCTTTAAGAAGATTTAAGTAGCCTTAAACTGGTCAAACAGGTCATCTATGCAAGGTAAAAATACTTCTTCTTAATAGTAGCCTGATTGATCATACAATAGTCTATACACATCTAGAGCAATCCATCCTTCTTCTTCACAAAGAGTATCAGTGCTCCCCATGGTGATGTACTGGGTTGAATGAAACCCTTATCTAGCAATTCATGTAGTTGCTTTTTCAGCTCAAGCAACTCAGCAGGGGCCATCCTATAAGGTTCTCTCAAAATAGGGTTTTTTCCAAGAGCTAGCTCTATCGAAAAGTCTACCTCTCTCTCAAGAGGAATCCCAGGAAAATCATATCGGAACACATATGTGTGGTACCTGACTACCTCTATTTCCTCTAAGGGTTGTACCTTAGGCTCTGGCTCAGTAACAACTGCTAGGAAAGCTTAACAACCCTTGGTTATCATCAGCTCTACCTTCAAGGCTAACACATATAGGCTAGTGGTTGCATCCTTCTTACCTCTGATGGTGAATGGTGGATGACCTGGTCTCCATATTATTATTTTCTTTTCCTAAAAATTGATATTTTTCTTATAAATATAGAGCCAACCATACCGATGATCACATCAAAGTCGTTCATGTCAAGGAGGATAAAATTTTTAGGGAACTCATGACCTAGATACTTTACAGGTATTACTAGGGTTTTTAACATAGATGTAAAGATCCGACCACTTGGGGTTGTGACATCCAAAATATATCCTAAATCCTTGATATCCAAACAAAGCATAGTTGTGATATTTCTCAAAATGAAAGTATTAGTAGAACCATAGTCAAAAAAGGCTTTTACATTGTGTCCCATGACCTCAAGCATTTCGACATTGTTTTTCATTATATGTCAGACTACTACATGCTTATCTTAAAACACACAAAAAAACTTTAAGGGTTATTACCCTCTATTAACTTATTAGCATTAGTTTGAGCCTCTTCATTATCAATGGTGAAAAGTTGAGGTTGTCTTTTCTCTCCAACAGGTGGGGCTGCCTCTACTGGCAAGGGTTCTACAGGCTAGGTTGCTATAGGGCCCGAACATCTCAGGTCTGGCAAAGGGCAGTTGTCTTAGAAGTGTCCCTCTTGTTGGCAATGGTAACACACCTTCCTCTTGTAGCGGCACTCTCTTGAATGCCATTTTCCACATGTGAGACACCTAGGATGGTTGTTCTCATTGTGAGGTTTTACTTTACCTCCATGCTTTCCCTTGGCATGATTGCATCCTTATGCTTTCTTATGGTAATTCTTTGGGCCATAGGTGCCTTCAGTGAAACCCAAGTATCCTTTGGACGGGTTCTGAGCAGGCATCACCATCTTCTCCATGTTCAGGGCGGTGTTGTAGGTGTCAGTGAAGGTTGTTGGTTTGCTTACCATCACATGAGGCTTGATGTCAGGGTGTAGATGCTCCACAAAATGGTCTACCTATCTTTACGTGGTCATCATGTATCTGAATTTCTCCAGGAGGTGAAACTTGTAGCCAATGTCCACGATGGATAGGCTACCTTGGATCAGGTTGGTGAACTCCCTTTCCTTCTCCTTATTAGCTGAGATTGGAATGAATATGGTTGTGAAGATAGTCCTGAAGTTGGTCCAAGCCATCGGGTCCTCATTCAGATCCCAACTCGTGATGTGGTTATCCCACCAGATCTTGGTGCTCCTTCCTAGAGGTGAGCAGCAAACCGGGACCTTCTTGTTTGGCTGCACCTTTAGCATGTGGAAACTGTTCTTGACTGCTAATAGCCAAGCATCTGCTTTTCCTACCAACTCGGTCTTATCCTCTCCCCAGAACTTCTCAATGTTTAGCTTGACGAGGTCGAGAATGGCGACTCCAACATGGGGACGAACATGAAGTGGCTCACTATTTCCATCTCTGGCTATATCCTTGAGGGACAGGGAACTCATGACCTTGGTTAGTTTCTTCTGCTATTCCATCTAGAGGGCATCAGGAGTGTGGACTATTACTACAGGTCATGGGCCACCGGCTGGGTTCTCCTCGGGATTGACTTCGTCTTCAGATATTGGTTTCTCCTTCTGGTTCATCTCTGTATCATTGAAGGGAATTGGCTTAAGGTTTGAGCCTTCCTCTAAGGCTTTATTGGGTCTCTTCCTCTTTCTCGAGTACTCGTCACCATGATCTCTCCTCCTATTCTTGGAAGATCCCTTCCTCTTGCGGAGGGGCCTACCTCCAAAGGGGTTTTTGGTTGCGTCGTAGGGTACAACTACGGTATTGAAACGGGCCATGCTGGTTCACACAAGTTAACATCTCTTAACTACAAATATATAACTTGGAATATATAAGCTTTAAAATTACATCCGAGTCATATCATTTACATGCATTTTAATGTTTGGTGGAGGATTCCCTAATCCTTAACACCCTAAATTCCCAAAACACAGGAGGTGGTGGAGAGACTGGAAAACCCTAAGTACTTAAAGTTTCTCTAGAGAGAATGGGTAAATAAGGGATAAAAGTAGATGAGAAGACCTAGAGGTATCTTATTTCGAGTCAAATCCTCAGATTTTATCCAGACAGTCACACAGATTCCATGAGTCCTTATAAATTGACTAGCGGGGTGGAGGAAAATCTTTTTATCCCCTGGATCGTGATCCTTTTCTAGACACCTCCATATTTGGAAAATTATCTAATAACTCCCTTGGTCTCTAAAGAGTTTCTAAAATGTAATAATTAGTAGGGATTATATGGAAAAACATGCTCTGATACCATATGTAATGACCCCACCCCTTAGAAGCCCCTAATTAAGGAAGGCCAAGAAGCTAGAGCCATTATCCCAAAACATGATCATATGGTTTTGCAATAATAAAAAATAATTATTTATTCTACCACAACTAAGCTTAAAACATGATAAAAAAATTATTTTCACATACATTACAATATATAGAAATTGCGGAACTTTACCTCAAATAGGAATCTATCTATCTATAATCCTCCAATATTTATTTGACTTTATTGTTTCAATGTCACTTTAAATGATTATCCACTTTGTGATAAGCATATAACAACATCTGACCTAAAATGCTAACAAACAAAACATCCATCTGTATAATGAATTATACTGGTATGTGGGCAAACCAAAACCTTGCATTTAATTGTAATAATATATTGGAACCAAATTATTGCTTAACAGACTTCACATCTTAAACATAAATACTCAATCCTAACATACCTAGCCTATTTTTTGTCCCCGTCATGGACATGAATACTACCTTTATCACATGGTAGATCGCAAATAGATCCTTTTTCTCCTACCCTACAGGTAGACCAAGACATAGAGATGTGTAGTCGTATGATCCTACCCTAAGGGAGACCAAACATCAACTCATGATAACCTGATGATCCTACCCCACGGGTAGACCAATAACTAGGCCATCCATCTCTCACATTTACTCAAAGTTGTAGAGGAGGAGGAGGATCTAATCTAGTCATGCACATGTACGGTGATGGTGATAGCCATAGTCACTTTATAGTTGCATGAAATAAAAGTCAACCAAGCAGTTGATTTCAAGCAACCAGTAAAACCTCGAAAATCGTCATGAAAATATAACTAGCTATAAGGATAACACATACATGATTTTAAGTCTAAAAAATATGCAAGATATCCAATCCAATCAAGAAGTCCAATCAACCAAGTCAAGAAACCAATCAAGCAAATTTTAATCCTAAAAAGCATGTATAATACCTAATTGTTACAATCTCATCAACACATATTTTATTGACTTGGGATTCCATCCTAAGGTTTCAAAGTCCAATTAGGGTTTCCTTGGTGTTTCTTAGTTCTTTTTTCCAATATTACCCCTTTTAGTTCAACAAACCCTAAAAGTACTTTTCTATTCATAAAGCCCCTAATATTATGCACATTAAGAGTCTTTAATCTCAATTAATATTTAGCACATCATATCTCTATCTTACTAATGGGTTTTCATAATTAAAACTCAAAATTACCAAAATTAGGGTTTTGATGCCCATTCATGCACTTTTATATACATGGAACACTAAATTCAAAAAATTATGTACAAAGATTATCCTTTAAGATCTAATCCCTCTTTTTTGTGTCCACGGGTTATTATTTAACTCAAAATATTTAGGGAACGTCATTAAATCTATTTATAATCAAAACTTAGAAGTTGCCATTATTAAAACATTAAAGATGACATCTTCATACACTTCTCCAATTACAAGCAGATCCAATCCACAATTATATTTTTAAGATATTCTGGGGATTTTTCTAAGCAAGATTCATATATAACACATCTGCATCGGATAATCCCATTATTAGTTACAATTTTCCCTAATTAAATCATTGTTATGTCAATCAGGGCCTTCAACCTAGGTAGAGAGCCCCATGCTCCATCTATTGGCTAGATCGACCTATCGCTGCTCGCCACCTTAGCGGCCTGACTCACATCTAAGAGGATGGCTACATGGGAAAACAAAAGGGGAAAAGACGAAAAACACGTACCTGGTCGGAAGGCAATCAAGGGGCAATCACGTATTTTTCTTTGTCATTATCTTCTTCCTCTCGCGCTAGCTTCAGGCCGAGCTTGGTGGTTGACTTTGGGATCTAGGCCTCCTTAGTCACAAGTGAAGGTGTCTTCACCTCTGTCGGACCTTAGCAAGTTGAACAATGTCTCCAATTACTTGTCCTCCTCTGCAGAACAATGGGTTGAAGTCAGGGAAACTCCGGCGACAAGGTGGTCTGGTCAAGGATGAAGGTCGAGACCGTACAAGAAATTGATCGCACTAGGGAGTTTTTGCGCTCTAGGTGAAACTTTGGATACAATTTGTTCCTTCATAGAGGGGGTCTACTCCCCTTTTTATACCCGACTCCCAATCCCAGTAAAGCTTGGGATGAATATACTCGTTTTGGACTCCCAAAACCAATGGGAAAGTCCCCATGATCGCTCATCCACTGAGTGCAGAGCAATCTGTTTGGGCAACGCACTAATCATTGTTTCCTGTTACAACACACAATTGAAGGTGAGGAACAACCGCGTGTCGTTGGATCATAAATCCAGCGGTCCACATCACACACACATGAATAAATTAGATTATTGAAATTCTAGTTGGATTAGATAATTGTGGCATTTAATCATATCCCCCTCACTTAAGGAAATCTTTAAAAAATCATAACTCCTAAATCATACATATTTTTAATCGAAATTTTAAGAGAATCTTTTTGTCAACATAATCTACTTGTGTGCCAAGTTTGGAGTTAAGATTCAAAAATAAGAGAGTCTTTTATTCATGTGCAAGTTATCTATTCAAACGGCATATTTTATTCATTTTTCTCTCTCTTCTCTTTTATTTCCTTTATTTGAATTTCTTTTATTATTAAAAACTAAGTAAATTCGAAACCAAATCAATTAAAGGCATTCATACAATTTTTTAGAGAATTCTACATAGTTCTCACCATTATCTTTATTTCTTTTTCATTTTATTTATTATGATATTTCTTTTATCTTTACTTCCCGTTTATTATATTGGACTCTCTAAAATTAGTAGAATCCACGAAAACATTTATTCAAGGGAAATATTGCAAAAGAAACCCATTCTTTGAGCATAAATGGTACAATTTCCATGCATATACATTTTATTGGGAAACTTGCATTTCAAACCATACAAGAAAAAATCAAGGTTATAACATCCTCTCCCCCTTATAGGAATTTTTCCCCCAAAATTCAATCGATCACACAAACAAAACAGGGTAGGCCTTTTCCATATCCTGCTTCAACTCCCATGTGTATTCGTCCTCTTCATGGTTCTTCTAGAGAACCTTTACCATCTCTATCTTTTTAATCCTGAGCTCTTTCACCTTGGTATCCAGTACCCTCTTAGGTGACTCAGGGTATGTCAGTATCTGCTGGAGTTTTCCAGGTTCAATGCTTAGCACATGGCTTGGGTCCTTCACTAGTGCTTCAGATTGGACACATGGAAAACATCATGTATCATACCATACTAAGGGGGTAACGCCAAATGATAAGTAGCTTCACTAATCTGTTCCAAAATCTCAAACAGACCCACGTATCTGGGACTCAACTTTTCTCTTTTCTTAGCTATAGCTTGGAGGGGTCGGATTTTCAAAAACACATGTTCACCCACAGTGAAATGCAAGTCAGTCCACTTCACATCATAATACAACTTCTGTTGACCATGGGCTCTCTTCAGCCTTGGCTTGATCAAAGTGACTTTGTTAGCATACAACTGTGTCTCCTCTAACCTCAACAAGGTCCTATCACTGACATCATCCCAGTGAAGCGGTGAATGACACAACCTCCCTTAGATCACATTGTAAGAAATTGCAAAATTTAATATCCTTGCTCCTTCTCTATTTTTGTTGCCACTTCCAAAACAACTGTGAACTCTCTCATATCTAACATTGTTACTCTCCACATGGACATTTAAGTCACTCCCAATAACAAGATTATCATATATTAGTATTCCTTCCCTTTGTTCATTCATTTTATATGAAAAGTCACTATTAGCATCCTCATTGATGCCATAATGGGAGTCATAATCAATAATAGTCATAAAAATCTTTTCCCCAAGAAAAACCTTGATATCTATGATTCTATCACCCATCTGTGTGATCTTGACAACACCATCCATAAACATATATATATATGTCAATACATGTGTACCAAATAATTTTATCTAAGATAATTTTGGATTTCTTTTCCAAATATAATATAATTAAATATGTTCTAAAATAAAATGTAATTATTCATATTTAAAACAATTGTGCACAAAACTAATTATCTGAGTGGAACATATAGTCACGACAACTTATTTGCACAGAGATGATACAATACCATAAGATGAAAAAGTGTATATGCATGTATTAAATGGTGAATTAGAGTAAGAAAATTAGTGGGTTCACGTATACTCATCATGGTGGAGTTTATGCATAGGCACACTAATAAAATTCCATAAATATGGGTGAAACCATACATGTTTTAAGGCACACATTGTCTTCTAAAACTATAGTTTCATCTTGACATCATATCATGTTGTTTATATTCTTGGATTCAGAATGAACCAAAATGGGTGATAGAGAAACTTTCAGTACCAAATTCAAAATAAAATATTGGATAAGAGCATAATGTGAATAGATGATATTACCATGACGTCAATTAATATATTACTCATTATCCAAATCATTAGGGATCTAAGATGTATATAATATTTTTTGGTTTCAAAAATTTGTGAAATGTACATATTTTGTGGATCTACTAAACAACATTCAAAAATATAGTTTTTATATTAATATTTTAAAATATTTTTTCTTCTAAGGAGAACTCTTAGTTTTCATTTTTGTAAAACTTTTGTGTCCACTATGTGAATTTATAGGGAAACTAGCATCTGATCTACAAAGTTTCTCTCTTGTCTTTGTATTTTATCATCCAAGCAGTCTGTGTCATAGATTTGTATAACCCCAATCCAAATCCCACTGGCTAGACAATGGTAGACAAATTGAAGAACAATTCCCTAGACATGCCGAAGGAAATAACACACTGGCACGTAGAATAAGAAAATAATGTTCTCATGTCACTAATTTGAACCATAAAGATTACAAGAGGATCCTGAAGGAATCATGATATGAATGGAATATAAACTGAAACTAAAAGCTAGATACTAGATCCCAAGAGCTTTAGATTATCCCATGAAGTTCATATTTTGAAGCTTGATAAGATTTTCTTAAGTAATTTCATATTAGTGGAAGAAAATCTAGAAAAATAGGCATCATAAACCTAGATTAATAAATTTAGGCACAATTAATGCAAATACATTGGTATAAATTTGAAATCAAAATAAAACTTGCACCAATAGGAATATAATGCTTTCTAAACGTTAATGTAAACCACAATGAACAAAACAAGCATCAATAAAACTTCAATTGTTTAAAATGATATCATCGTTTATTTATATTTTCCATTATACTCAAGTGGACATCGCCACTAGGGTCAATGTTAGGCCCAACATCCTACACGATGAGTGCAAGTGATTCATGACTATTTGAGTTGTACCAAGGTACCCTCAAAAAATGTGTCCTTAACCTAACATACGAGTAGGTGCATCGATGCTTGCGCTCTTTCCCAAAGGCAAGTGCAACAAAGTTAAACCAACATGTGTATCCTCACCAAAAGGTGTGTGCAACAAAGCAAGATGAGGTTGTTAGTATGTATGCCTTGAGAGCCATTCATAGGATGATTGGATTGGGATACATTAGGATTACTTTGATAAATATCAAAGGCAAGCTTCCGATTCATTTTAGTTCAATAAGTTATGAGATAATGATAGAGTAGAATGAATGTCTAGAGAATGACAGTACTCAATGACGTATGTCTTCAAGTAAGTGACTTGAACAATGAGATCATACATATGCTAAGAGTTTGTACATTCTTGTTTTTATCCCTACTCAGATGCATTGTGGAACATTGATAGACAACAATGACACAACAAGATTAGATTGGGTGTTGGTTGATGACAGAGTCTCATTAGTCATGATATGTGATATCAAACCAAGCACATAGATACATGTTAGAGAACAGTGATCAGACAGACCCACTGTGAGAGTGACACATGGAACCATGACATGGTAGTCATAGTCAGTTCTCACAGTGATGGTGGTAATTTTGATTCTTAGACCTGAAATCACTTCACTCATCACATGTCCTTGGATACACTTTGATATCATCAAACACAGTCCTGCTATATGGATTGTTATAAAGGTGATGATCGGGTGACTTTGACACATGGGGTTTTGACTGTGAGTGATAAATATGAGATTTTTCCCTCCTAAGGGAGTATGATTCCATGTCCAGTTGATAAGAGAGAAATTGATAAATGCATGTGCATGTATGTGTGAGTCAATATGTGATATTGATGGCACACATATCTCAGACAGTCTGCTTTGGGTCAAGGAACATGAATGAATGTTGAAAGGGTGACAGCTCCATGCCTTGAGTTCATTATGGATATCAGTGACAAATGAATTATACATTCACTAGAACACCAATCACAAATTGTAGGATTGAAAGTTGTTCTCCAACTTTCCTTTTCACTTGGGTAGCACTGATGTGTGACTAGGCACCGCTCTTTTCTTGTGATGTCATAAGTTGTTATGAACATTCACTGCCAACGTGAAATGGGACCTATAGGGTCACACACAAAGGATTAACCTGGAAGAGGAGTTTATCCATGAATGATGTTTGGATTGATTACTAAAGGTGTTTAGGAATTCTATCAAACATTCAATCAGTTGACTTGACTCAGAATCATCAAGTTCAAGTGTTGAACTAAGTGATTGGAGTGTCAGATTGATATAAAACTGCATCGACTTATTTATGCACAACCTAGACCACTAACCGATCAGTTTACTGGGTGATCAGATTGGCTTAGGGTCATTGAGATGACCGGTTCACTTGGTGAACCAATTGGTTCAAATGGACCAAACGAGCAGGTTTGAGAAATCCTAGTTTGTGAGAAAAGATTTTTGTTTCACTTGTACAATTTGATTGCGATAAGAATTGATCTTTGGATTAATTGGAAATAGAAAGAGGAAAGTCATTTGAAGACTGACCTGGGAAGTGAAATGACCGGTTCAACTATGAACCGATTCGCTCACACTCCCAGACGACCGGTTCATTTGTGAAACAACCGGTTCGCCTGCCGCAATGTATCAATTCGTGGAAATTCTCGACCCTTGTACTCTCGCATAGATTGGGACCCTGACCCTGCCCTCTACTATAAATACAGGGATATAGGGGGCTTCCCAGATAGCACAACCATGAACACCAGTGCTCTGCAAATTTGTTGTCCTCTCTGGTTTTAAATAAGGAGAGCCCGAGCAAGTTCTGCCTGCGAGGGAGGAGGCACAATGGGAGAAAGACAACTGTAGGATGAAAACTGGTAGCGGGAGAGTGTGTCGGTGATTAGTACGCCGACAGAAGGGGACGACTCCTTCTAGTGTCATATAAGACCGGACGACTAGAGTTCCCAGTGGTCCGTGTGGACTATCTATAGAGGCATGAGACTTCTGTCGCTCAAGAGGACGACGTGCAATCCGTAGTCTGGGTAGAGACCAGGAGCTCCACAGACCACATCGAAGACTAGGTGGTTGAAGGCCACACTAGCTGCAAGGTAATGTCACTGATCAAGCCTCAGGACCAGGTATCTAAAACCATCCTTCCTTTTCCATAGTCGTTAATGTGATCTGTGGTTATGGTTTTGTGGGGAGAATATTTTTCTATTTCCGCTGGCTTCTCCCTCTCCCTAAAACCTAACAGTGGTATTAGAGCCACGTCAACGTACTATGATATAGGATAATAGATATGATCGATTTTTGGTTTTACTACCTTTTATTTATTGCATACGATGCGAATAAATAACTGTCTTACATGCATGTCCAATTTAAATCCACAAATCCCAATATACATATATGGTATGGTATATAAATTCAATCGATACGCGACACTTTGAAATGGTTTTTGGTAGATATGTAGTGTGGTTATGTCCAATAAACCCTATTTGTTTGCTTGGTTGGATGTGGTTGTTTGCATCTTAGTTTGCGCACCGAGTCCTTTCTCCTATTCCTGATGTAACTGGAGATAACTCGAGCTTTCTTTTCTACCTTTGCTCCCCCTGAATGTAACTCAATGTTTCCCAAATCAATATGTAAAATATGATACTTTATTTCCTTTTATGTCGAAGAATAGTGGGTGCCCAAACGGACGAATGGAGGACCAAGACGGTCACCTCATGGCACGAGATGATCGACTGGTGGACCGAGACGACCCTCTCCAGGAGTGAGATGAGCGGGTGGCAACCTGACAAGGTGCACGACGACCTGGCAAACTGATTGGCTGGAAGCGCCAGATGATCGGCTGGTGACATCCAACCGACCGGTCGAGATGCGAGCCGATCAGTCGCTGATCAACCAAGAATGGCTACAACATAGGGCTCATCTTGTACATGTTGCTACATGTGATGTAGACCTAGATGACCGCAATTCTTTGTGGCTCAAGGAAATTACATTAGGATGGCCATAATCATCGCTTTGTCACTTCACATTTTTTCTTGTGGGATATAGCATGTATATGATACATACTATTTATTGTGGTTATTAGATATGTATATGTATATAAAACCAAAACCCACAATAAATATTAAGTTTCGGATGCCTTCCAAAAACAGCACACATGAAAAGCTTGATCAACTAGGTGTGGGCATGCCCTGGCGTGGTGCACCATCTATCTCGTGGAAGTGTGAAGGGTGAATATGTGGGTTTGTTCTAGAAGGGTGCATATTCATCGTGTTGGCATTTGGGTTATACTTAACAAGGTGACCTTGACAGGATCAAGCACCTTAAGGCATGGTGTAACAACCCCGCCTCCCAGTAACCCCCAATTGAGGGAGACCAAGAGGTCAGAGCCATTATCCCAATTAACATGATCAAACGTTCAACAATTAATCAGTAATAATTATGAAATTCTACCAAACTAAACTGAAATCTGGTATAAAATAAAACTTTGCATACCTTTTTCAAAAACGTGTATATCTACTTCTATCCACATCTGGAGTCTATTCTAACTAATCCTCTTTTGTACTTTAATTCTTATTTAATTCCACATATGCCACTTTACTGTTTGTCCTTTTCAATCTTGTACCTAAAACGCCGACAAACAAAACGTCGGTTAGCATAAATGAATATGTCGGTATGTGGGGACAACCAAAAAAATTGCAAATATGGCTAACAATCTAAATATCACAATCAAGTTAATTAACAAGCCAAATTACGCTTTCGGTGTAACATTCTCCACCACTTTTGCCCTAACCCTGGCATACCCTCTTTCGGGTTTCTCTTTTGCCAATGACATAAGGCCACCTTCTCAATCTCGAGCTTGGTGCCTGGGGTCACCTCTCATAGTGCCCATTAGTCATTCTATAAAGACCACCTTCTCAATCCCGAGCTTGGTGTCTGGGGTCACCACTCATGGTGCCCATTGGTCTTCCCTCATGGGCTTGACCTTTGGCATCATCCATCAGGGTGGCATGTAGGTGCAAGAATACACACTTTTATTATTATTGTGATAATCATAGTGACTTTATGATTTGCAAGTATGAACATCCAAACTGATAGGTTGCATTCAATGCGATGAATCATCCGGAAAATCTTCAGGAAACTAATGTGATTAACCATAATTAACCACATACATGTCAGGCTGATTCACGACTGAATTAATCCAATCAATGCAAGAAATCCAATAGGCAAGCAAGCACACAAAGAGATCCTGAAATATGCATACCATTTCCTATCATTGATCATGCCATCAACATCTATTAAACCTAGCTCACTTCCTAGGGTTTCTAGTCCACTTTTAGGATTTCCATTGCAATTAGGGTTTCACTTCATTTATACTATTTTAAACCCTAATTTTATGCTATTACTCACAAACCCTAATTATCTCATCTATTCCTCATGAAAGATATTAAGGCTACCTTTTAACAACATATAACCTTAATTTCGGATCATAGGGACAATTAAACATCAATTAAGTCCATTATGCCTCTTTTACATTAAAACTACCATTTGTATCCTTTTAATTCATGACAAGATCATTAGGCCCAATTATCACCTTTGATTCCTTTCAAATTAACAATTCTTAGTTCATTATGGTCTAATTCACACATGAACTCTATTTATCATTAATTTCACCTTTATCCATGAGAAAACCCTAATTACTATATCAAGGGTATTTATCCACAATTAGGAACTTTTATACTCAAAATAGCTTAGAACCATCATATCTCAGCTTTATTCATGAATTTGAACAACTAAAGCCATTAAGAGTCACAATTACTAACATTAGGGTTTCAAGGCCCATTAAAGCTTGTTTATGCACATCGAATACTAAATTAACCAATTACATGCAAAGTTCATCCTTTTTGTTCTTAATGTACCTTTTTATAATTAATAAGCTAATATGAACTCCAATCATCCATAAAACCCTTCTTAATACATTAATCATCTCAATTTAGGGTTTCTTAATCATTAAAGCATTTAAGTTGATAACTTCCACTACTTTTCGAATTGCAAGAGGAATTAGCTTCTAAATCTATTTTTAATGGATTCCTCTCATTTTTTCTTAGCAAGATTCATATTTTCTACGCATCCAT
Organism: Alisma plantago-aquatica; assembly: GCA_963693085.1. Lineage (NCBI taxonomy): Eukaryota > Viridiplantae > Streptophyta > Magnoliopsida > Alismatales > Alismataceae > Alisma > Alisma plantago-aquatica. Next base: position 404,914,198 of record OY856414.1, read on the forward strand.
CCGAGCTACCAATAAAAAGATATGAATTGTGCATAATTTACTTACTTGGACCAATCATGAGCGCCACATCATCACTTTCCATGCAACGCGGCCCGTTTTGGAAATATAACAAAATGACACTTCTGCCCTCATTTAAGTTGATTGTTTCTTCAGCATGTAGAGGGGCAAATCGGTCCAACTCACCCCGATCGTCTTCCTCCTTCAGAACCCTACGGGTCGTCGACCTGCAACTAAGCGCGAGGCTATCTCCCTCACTCCACGACTTGGATCTCACCGGAACTGATCGCCGTGCCTCTCATGCTCCCCGCTACACCCAACAAGGCCTTGAAGCAGGGCTGAGATGGCCGGTTTCACGAGCACCAAGCCTGCACATGTGGTTGTTCTTACAGCTGAGTTGCAGCTGTTGCACCTAGGTTAGGGCACTATGGTGATGGCCAAGCCTCTCCCCAACATCGTGGGGCATCTTGCTTCCATCTCGACTACTTCACAGCCCCTCGCTACTCCAGAGATAGCGCTATTCTCAAAGGTTAGGGTTTGCATGGAAAGAACAATAAGAAGAGAGAGAGGGTTGTGTGGGATTCTCATAAACTCGAGCCAAAGGTTCTACCCCTTATATAGGGGAGGGTATCAACGCCATAAGATGCTTGCCCACAAAGAAACAAAGCCCTTTTCCAATAGGAATATGATTCCTTCATTAAGAAGCAAGTTTCTCTCTCTCACTTAAATATGTTTTTGATATTCTTTATTCTTTGGATATTTAGGAATTCGAAAATTAACTTTTTTATTCTCTTTTTACTTGGCTTTTAATCCATTGGCGTGAATTTATATTTTCTTTTAGTAGAAAATACCTCCTTTTTAACAATGCCACCAATTCCATTAATTATGCATCACATTATCCTCTTATTTTGTATTATTTGTATTTTCTCTTTATTTTTCTCCATTGGGGCTCCTTGGACCCCAAGAAACTCTAATATTTCGAAATCCTTGTTAGTAGATACTCATTATCCTTCTAGATGCATCTATATCCATTATTTCTCATTATCTTACTTATTTCTTTATTAAAATATCTCTTTTTGAGGATTTCTCTTCATCTCTCTTTTTATTTTCCTTATTGGAATTCCTTTTAACATTAGGAACCTTATGGATACGAAAATCTACCAAAGATAACTCAATTATACCTCTTTCCACTTATTTCCCACATTTTATCATTGTTTTCAATTTCTTTCTTAATAAAGAAATATTTAACTGATCTTTTCTTTTCTTGTTGCATTATCTTTGCAACTTTGGACTCCTTGGAACCCAAGGAACCCAAGAGGCACGAAATTTACTTTTTTATTATACTCTTTTTCCTTCAAGAGGTTTCTACATCTTTCTTTTCTCCATCTCTTATTAATACTGGAGTTTCTTTTGTCTTTTCCTTGTTATTGGGCTCAATAGCTAATAAAGCCCACAAAACAACCAACAAGGTTATTGTAAACAAAATCTTTTATTCAAAACAAATTTATATCATTATTTGTTCATATATCTTTAATAGGAGAAATTACATTTCTCACCCAAAGAACCCAAAATTTGGGGTTGTAACACATGGAGTTGATCATGGCAAACATTTTTGCATGACATCTTTCAAGAGTTGCATAGGATGCAACTGGCAAAAGTTTCTTACCTGAAAAGATGTAGTTGTGGATGATAGCCCTAGTTGGGCCATGACTGAGAGGAAATTACGATCTTGACCCACTAGAAGGTTGTACGCTGCAATCTTGTGAATTGATGGTGAGGGCCTTCAATTTGAACAAAATAGTAGGAACGATAATTAATTAAAGTCATAATTATATCGTTAAATTTTCAAATCAATCAAATTAAAGTCAAAAAGAGTTTTGGACTAAATTGCACATTTTCTTTTGTAGAACAAATGGCTATCAACAATAATCACTTTCTTTGTGATTGGTCCTTGAGAAGGACATAATAAATGGGAATAATTTACACAACTGGTTTAGGACATTGAGAAGTGTTCTCACACAAGAGTGAACTTTCTATGTCCTAGATACACCAGAAATAGATGAACTCACTCCCACCACACCAAATGCTGAAAGGGATGCTTATTGAAAGCATACTGAGGATGCCATTGATGTGGAGTGCTTGATGTTGTGATCTCTGAACTATGAGTTGTAGAGACAACATGAGACATGTGATGTCTCCAAGGTATTGTCCTAGTATGTCATGACAGAAGGAGATTCAGTAGGCCCTCACACACTCAATATGATTGTATATGTGTGTAACATCCCTAACCTGGGTTAAGGCCTAACCCTAGAAGTTTTTCTTAAGTAAGTCATTTATATTCTTGTCTTTATCTTTTGAAAAGTAATTAAGACTAAAGGAGAGCTTATGTTTCAATTTTGGTCCTATTTGAATAATGTTGAAACAATATTTTACCTGATTTGGACTAAAGTGCAATTTACCTAATTTAAGGGGGTTACCTTGGAAATGTGACATGATAAATGTTTCTCAAGTGTTACAGCATCATAAGAATGAGAATGATGCTGAGGTATGGCTTCCACAAGCCTAAGTTCCAAGAAGGAGCTTGTTTGAATGATGTTTGTGCATTGAATGCTAGTTTTGGTGTAATTTGCAAATTACCCAAAATCTAGGGTTGAATATGTAAAATACCACTTCTATTATGTACCTATTGTTTCTTGGTATCATTTAGAGAAAATAAAAAGAAAGGGGTGTCTTATTTGAATTACTTTTGAGGAGAGATAATCTTGATAATAAAATAATCAAGATTTAAGCATAATTGAAACCCTAATTTAATTTGTAGCAAAAATAAATATATTAATTGAAGTGTCCATCAAATAAAAAGGCTTTGGTTGACATACTATAGTGCAAGGACGTTCAAATGCCTTGAGTTGAACCAAAATATCCTAAGAGGTGAAGAAACCCACTCACATTTGTTAATTAAAAAGAAATGTCCACTAAAAATGGATAATAGTATTATATTAATTAAGGTGCTTAAGTGGTTGCTTTTAGTTCAAGGATAAACGAGAGGAAATTGAAGGTAAAGAAAGATGGATTCGAAGGCAAGGAATGGAGGGGAGCATGTGGCAAGAAAGTGGGTGAATTTTCCCCTACTTTCTCTCTCCTAGAAAATCAATTGCATATACTCTATTTTCTCCTTACTTGAAAGGCCATTTTGCAAACCACTTTCTTCCCTTGCTTTGGCCGACGAACAAGGAGCTTAGGAGCAAGAGGAAAACGTTCCCCAAGCTGAAGGTAATCTCCATGATCATCTTCAACCTTAAATTGATGGTTGAAATCAGATTTCAACATTGATTTTCTTCTCCTTTCTATCCAATACTCAACCTTGGCTATCATTTGCATCCAAAAAGTTGGAAATGAGCCTTGGATAGTTTAAGGAGCTTCTTTCACCATTAGAGACGTGAATCTTGAAGCTTTGAAGCTACTTTGAAGGTGGGTTATATAACATGAACCCATCAATGTTATTATTGATATCAATTTCTCATCATATGTTGATCTTTTATTTCTTATTGAATAATTACTGAATTAATCATATATATGTCAATAGAAATTGGAGGTATCAAGCTTGATGATGATGACATCATCTTAGCACACACCTCAAGAAATATCATGAGCAAATGTTTTTGCTTTGTGTTGGTCAAATGGTTTCCAAATCGTTTTAGACCAAACGGTTTCAAACTGTTTGGTGACCAAACAGTTTCAAATATCATGAGCCAATGTTTTTGCTTTGTGTTGGTCAAATGGTTTCCAAACTGTTTTAGACCAAACGGTTTCAAACTGTTTGGTGACAAAATGATTTCAAAACCGATTGAAGGGCAAACGGTTTCAAATTGTTAGAGACTAAATGGTTTTAATAGGTTCAAGGATTGATTGGTGTCATGATATAATAACTTCAAATAAATCAAATTCAATCAATTTCAGAACCCTAGATCAATTAGGTTCAAAGACCTAAATCAATTGAGGAAAAAAAACCCTAATTTAGGATTAAACTGTTTTCAAGATGATTTGACCAAACGGTCATAGACCGTTTGAGGACTAAACGGTCTCAAACCATTTGGGGTTAAATAATATTCAAATCAAACTGTCTCAAACCATTTAGGGTTGAACAATCTTCAAGACCATTTGGAGGTCAACCACCTCAAGACCGTTTGGAGGTCAAGCACCTCAAGACTGTTTGAAGGTCAATCACCTCACGACCGTTTGGAGGTCAAGCACCTCAAGACCGTTTGGAGGTCAAGCATCTCAAGACCGTTTGGAGGTCAAGCACCTCAAGACCGTTTGGAGGTACAAAAGGTTCAAGACCATTTGGAGAATCAATTGAACCAAGACCGTTTAAGGTCTAACGGTCTTCAAGACCATTTGAAGGTCTAAGACTGTTTGAAGGTCCAAGACCGTTTGAAGGTCTAAGACCATTTGAAGGTCCAAGACCGTTTGAAGGGTCAATTGGTCCAAGACCATTTGAAGGTCTAATTGATTCAAACTATGTAAGTACTAATAACCCCTTAAGTGGTTGAAGAGTATCTCAAGGGTGATTTCAAATGGAAGCACCTCTAAAGTTCTTAGGTGATTAGTATAATTAGAGTGATTATCACTTTATGCATATGAAAGTAATAAATTTAAATACTATGATGAGCATAGGTGCATGTACTTAGAGAAAGGTTAAGTCAACCTAATAAGGTATGATGATGATGTGTGTTCCTAACACATGGAATAATGACAAGTATGGTTTAATACTTAAATAAGGATATGTGCTCCAAGATATGTGGAAGCACAGATTTAGGGTTTGGATTAGTGAGGTAATCATAAAACCCTAATCAATGGAGAATGGAAACCCTAATCAATAAGGGACATTACAATACATAAGTTTAATTGAATACTTATGAAGGTATTATGTAATTCTAGAACATGTGGAACAAGGAGTTAGGTTTTGGATATTAATTATAATATCAATGCATTCTCCAAGATGTATGAAGTCTTGAATTAGGATATTGATCTTTGATAATGTAATCATGAAACCCTAATCGAGAAAGATGAGAAACCCTAATCTTGGGTAATGGGTTAAGAAACCCTAATTGAAATGAAATGTGAAACCCTAATATAGGGTAATGTTATGTAAAACCCTAATATAGGGTAATGTTATGTAAAACCCTAATATAGGGTGATGTTATGTGAACTCCTAATTGAAATGGAATGTGAACCCTAATATAGGGTAATGTTATGTGAAACCCTAATACAGGGTGATGTTATGTGAAACCCTAATATAGGGTGATGTTATGTGAAACCCTAATATAGGGTGATGATATGAGAAACTCTAATTGATGAAGATGAGAAACCCTAATATAGGGTAATGTTATGTAAAAACCTAATATAGGGTGATGTTATGTGGAACCCTAATATAGGGTGACGTTATGTGAAACCCTAATATAGGGCGAGGTTAAGTGAAACCCTAAGTGATAAAAATGGGAAACCCTAACCCTAAAGAAGGAATAGTGATGTTATCTTTACATTGCATAATGTGATGTGTAATTGATATGGTTGTTATCAAGTATACTAACTATGCAGGTATCATGAGATGATGAGGATAATCAGGTACGAGTTATGATGTTTAATGGGCCATGTGAGCCATTATTTTAATTGTTGTCCAGTGAGAGGTGACAAGATGTGCAATGGCCTTGTGAGCCATGTGAATAAGTTGTTACCTAGTGAGAGGTGACAAGATGTAATGGCCTTCTGAGCCATGTGATAATTTGTTGCCTAGCAAGAAGTGACAAGATACTAAATGGGCCTTGTGAGCCATGTGAGATGCTTGTGTAACAAGTATCCTGAATACCTTGGTCAGATGACCTGAAGGTAATAGTTACATGATAAGTGTTAACCATGTTCTGTGATGAACTAAGGGTTTGAATACCCAGATTCAGTAAACATGATGATGGTTTTGTTGAGGAATGTGAATTCCCAATATTGAGATAAGGGATTGAGATCCCAATGTTTTATAAATATTTGAAAAGTACTTGATAGATGTATTACACTTTCCCTTGTAACATTTGACATAATAATTTATGATTGAAAACTTGATTGATGTTAAAAGAATATGGTAATACACTTAATTAATCAAGTGGAATCTTATCATGTAGTGCCTTGACCATAGATCCATCAGCGTCAGGATTTGTTGAATGGTGAAACAGGTTGCTCCGCGGCATAACCCGGAGGGCATATTTTTGAATATGTGGGGGTGATTGGGCGTAATATCCTTACGCCCTAATGGAGGAATTGACGTAAGATAAACACGATATCTCTCAATCCTTCATTATATATACCAGGATGGATGTATCATGAATCTCCCAATGATGATTAATGCCGGATTGATGTGAGATAAACATGAAATCTCTCGATTGTGAAGAGAGTGCAACCGCCATTGTAGCTCTATATCGAAGTTGCCAGTATACCCTGGAAAGCTAGTTAGCAGAGACACTAGATGTCCTACATGTGGTCTCGCACTGACCGAGACAGATGATGTCATGGAGTTCGGCTCTTCCATTGACCTAGGTATGGAACTGATTCTTTATGCTGTCATGGTTGGTTGGAGTATGAGTGGTATACCTCATCTCCTCAGGGCATAAGTATGATTGTAAAATTTAATCAACCTTGTAGCATTTTTGCTTAAGGACGAATTATGGAAATCATTGGTTGGTGTTACATTGTTTATTGTATCCTAAATGGATAGATATTATACATGTTCTTCATATTCCTTATCATTTATAGTTGTAATGCTTTAAAATATATTGTTTCTCTAATCTGCTTATTAATGATTAACCCTTGCTTTTCAAATGAGATTCCTCTTCTCAGTTTATTACTGTTTATCTGCAATAATAATATTTTTGGCGGAGAGTTATATCTCTCGCTGGGACAATTTCAATTGTCTCATCCCCATGGGATCCAACCTTTTTAGGTGGACGAGGACGAGGACGAGGAGGCTGAAACTATACAGTAGGGGATGGACAACATCATCAAGGATAGCAGTGACATCTCAGGTGGAGATACTGACTGTCGTGTCTTGTATATGAGAGTCTTTTATGTCTTATATGTACTCTCAGGTCCTTGGAGTCAGTAGTTAGTGCTTTCATGATCAATCTGAGATTTTGGCTTAAATTCCTTGAGGTTTTATGTTGCTTATGTATAGTTTTGTCAAAGCAATTGTTGGATGTAATATTCGAGAAAAGATGGTACATGGTATGTACTTTGTGGACCAGAATATATATACAGTACCTTGGTCCTCTTTATAAGAGTTTCCTGGAATTGTGACTCTTTGCAAAAAGGTTTTAATTTTTAGTAATTTTTGTTAATCCGCTGATAATGTTTTCTTCTGCATTCATCATTATCCAATGTTTGGAGTCTGTTGCCACAATTTTTGGTATCAGAGCGTAAGGTTTGCTGAGTCTACAGAGACATAGGACTAAGGTGTTGAGCCTGTTCTAATGTCCTCTAGTATATCTTATAGTGACTTCTGCTCATGCAGAAGATAGAGTAAAGCTTAAAGATGTCTGGACTATTGAAGGAGTACATTGATGAAAGCAATGTTGTTGCACCAACAGAAGGTGCAAGGGACTAGGCGAGAGAAGAACGATTGCCTGAGAACCCCCAAGATGATCCAACTATGATAAGGAATCCTTCTTTTAATATCACGGATGGGCAAGTTAGGACAGCAATGATGCATATAGTGGACCGTGTATTAGCAATACAACCAGATTACCAACCCCCAATGATGAAGTTTTGGACTCCAACAACATTATTGATCAACATCAGCATGTCGAAGCAATAGAAAATGTTAAAAGAAATAGGTTACAACCCAAAATTAGGGTTTTTTATGGGTGTAGGCAGCCTGGACATATCAGAAGAGATTATCTAGAAAAGGATAATGAGGAAAGAATTAAGAAAAGACCTATCCAAACTTAGAAACAGAAGACTAATAGTTTCAAAAAGGGGAAGTTTTTGGTACCCCCGATACAACCAGTGTCTAGTGCACTAGGGAAATGGATACCCAGAAAGGGTAAAGGACCTTTTAGATCATATCAAGAGAATAGAATTTGTCACCAGGGTAGACATGTAGGACATCTAGCAAGGGATTGTCCAGTTGGAAACACAATGGTAACCCAACCACTGAGGCAGAGACATCAAGGTCATCAGAGGAAACAGTTTTCTAGTGTCACTCGAGGACGTGGACAGACGTCCCAGGTAGGATCAACTGCATTAAATAACAAAGCACAAAGTCAACATCAGGAAACAACAAGATTGTATGAAAAGAATTAGCCTAAGGCAGTAAACAAACTACGAGATGAGACATGTCATATGAAATAGTTTCATTCTAATATATCATTTTATGATTATGTGTTAAATATAAGAAACTAGTTGTTTTTTAGCTTCCTTTGACTAGTCATATGAGGACACAAGGAAGATGAGGACTTATATTTTACTTAGTATTCCTTTAAATGATTTATAATTTCTCTTATCTTTATGAAATATGATAAGTCGTGTGTTTTAGATGATATGAAAAGTAAGGAACATGATAGTAAATAAAGTGCATACTACCTAATCTCAGTCCTTGTATACCCTGGCCAGGTATTCAACTATTGAAGATAAGGTAAGTATGGAAATCTTAGATTGTTATCTTTCTGATTACCCTGATCAAGTAATCATTTTGAGACAATCTAGTGAGCATAAAGAAACTAGAAATATGGCATGGGTATTTTAATACATCCTAAGTGGAATAAAAAGGAATCTGAAATAATCTCGGATCAATCTGTGTGTATGAGGAAGTAAAAAGTATAATTCTCATGATAAAGAAAATGAGGACAAGGGAGATGATCCATGTCTGATAAAGCTTGTGTGTATAGTAAAGATCTTTTCCCATGAAGTGGAAATGGGAAATATGATAAAATCACAAAATTTCCATAAATGTGATAGACAATAACAAAGAAATGAGTAATAACGTGTAATCATCCTTATGAACCATGTGAATAAGTTGTTACCTAGTGAGAGGTGACAAGATGTAATGTCCTTGTGAGCCATGTGATAATTTTTTTTCCTAGCAAGAAGTGACAAGATATTTAATGGGCCTTGTGAGCCATGTGAGATGCTTGTGTAACAAGTATCCTGAATACCTTGGTCAGATGACCTGAAGGTAATAGTAACTTGATAAGTGGTAACCATGTTCAGTGATGAACTAAGGGTTTGAATACCCAGATTCAGTAAACATGATGATGGTGTTGTTGAGGGATGTGAATTCCCAGTAATGAGATAAGGGATTGAGATCCCAATGTTTTATAAAGTTTTGAAAAATACTTGATAGATGTATTACACTTTCCCTTGTAGCATTTGTCATAATAATTTATGATTGAAAACTTGATTGATGTTAAACGAATATGGTAACACACTTAATTAATAAAGTGGAATCTTATCATGTAGTGCCCTAACCATAGATCCATCAGCGTCAGGATTTGCTGAATGGTGAAACGGGTTGCTCTGCGGCATAACCCAGAGGGCATTTTTTTTAATATGTGGGGGTGATTGGGCGCAATATCCTTACGCCCTAATGGAGGAATTGACGTGAGATAAACACGAGATATCTCAATCCTTCATTATATGTGTCGGGATGGATGTATCACGAATCTCCCGATGATGATTAATGTCATATCGATGTGAGATAAACATGAAATCTCTCGATTGCGAAGAGAGTGCAGCCGTCATTGTAGCTCTATAGAGAAGTTGTCAGTATACCCTGGAAAGCTATTTACCAGAGACACTAGATGTCCTGCATGTGGTCTCACACTAACTGAGACGGATGAGGTCATGGAGTCTGACTCTTCCATTGACCTAGGTATGGAACCGATGCTTTACGCCGTTGTGCTCGGTTGGAGTATGAGTGGTATACCTCATCTCCTCAGGGCATACGTATGATTGTAAAAATGTAATCATCCATGTAGAATATTTGCTTAAGGACAATTTATGGAAATCATTGGTTGGTGTTACATTGTTTATTGTATCCTAAATGGATTGATATTATACATGTTCTTCATATTCCTTATCATTTATAGCTGTAATGCTTTAAAAGATATTGTTTCTCTAATCTGCTTATTAATGATTAACCCTTATTTTCAAATGAGATTCCTCTGCTCAGTTTATTACTATTTATCTACAATAATAATGTTTCTGGCGGAGAGTTATATCTCTCGCTGGGACAATTTCAATTGTCTCACCCCCGTGGGATCCAACCTTTTTAGGTGGACGAGGATGAGGAGGTGGAAACCATACAGCAGGGGAAGGACAGCAGCATCAAGGACAGCAGTGACATCTCAGGTGGAGATACTGACTGTCGTGTCTCATAGATAAGAGTCTTTTATGTCGTCTCTGTACTCTCAGGTCCTTGGAGTCAGTAGTTAGTGCTTTCATGATCAATCTGAGATTTTGGCTTGAATGCCTTGAGGCTTTATGTTGCTTATGTATTGTTTTATCAAAGCAACTATTGTATGTAATCCTCGAGAAAAGATGGTACATGGTATGTAATTTGTGGACCAAAATATATATACAGTACCTTGGTCCTCTTTATAAGAGTTTCCTGGAATTGTATCTCTTTGCAAAAAGGTTTTAATTTTTAGTGATTTTTTTTAATCCACTGATAATGTTTTCTTCTACATTCATCATTATCTGATGTTTGGAGTTTGTCGCCACAATGTGGAGAACATGACTCGACCGGGATTTCTTCTGATCCAAGAGTTGGTTATTTATATGATACTGCAAACGTTGTGAGATCATACTACAGTTCATGAAGAATTACAACATGAACAACTTTGACAAGCCATTGACAGAGTTGTTGGGAATGTTGAGGATAGTCGAGGCATAGATGAAGAAAGACAAACCCAAATCTGTGATGTTGATCAACAAAAAGAAGGGTAAGTCTAAAGCCAAGGGCAATGGCAAAGCAAAGAAGTGTTCTGATGATAGCCAGCATCCCAAGTCATTTTCAGCTCTCAAGGCGAACAAGGGAGGCAAATGTCACCATTGTCAAGAGCGAGAACATTGGAGGAGAAATTGCACTCTCTATCTGGAAGAACAAAAGAAGAAGAAGGAGGGAATAGAGATCTTCACCTCAGGTATCATGAAATAAACTTAAAAACACTTCTTTATCTGAGGTATATGATACCAAGATATAGATCTGACATATATGATATGTGGGATCTGAAAAGAAGTGATGGCCTTTGTGAAAGGACTAAGAAAGGAGCACTCATCATTGGAGCAAGTGTTGCTGCCATAGATAGCACTACCTTTCAGTATATTTCATCCTAAAGGCATGTAATAGAGTTATGAACTGCTATTTCATTTTTGGCAATAAATAGAACACTTATTTTTGCATCTTGTTATGACAAGGATGACAATCAATAAAGTTGATGTTTGAATTTCGAATATATGATCTTTGTGGCAATGCCCTATTTATCTTGTGGTAATCGTTATACATAAGATAAAGTGATACCTAAAAATTATTGATGACTCAAACAAATCATTAGTATTATCATAAGAAATTCATCTCTAGTTTCCATGTTGATGGATAAGCTAGACTGTTTTGGTTGTGAACCATTAAAGATATAAATGTCTTGGGCATGATGACAAGTCAATGTTCATTAGATGTAGTGGGAGAATGATTATCCTATTAGGTATAATACATATTGATGTATCTACATAGCTATTGGAATAAATCTAATGCTTCAGATAATGTTTAATGAAATATCAATATGAATATCTTGAAGTGTTCAGGAATATCATAAATGAAGTACAAACTTGGTAAGAGTATTAACTCTTTGATGTGATCAATGAGTGGGATACTTAAACCAAATGTTTGAGGACCTTGTGTGTAACGACCCCGCCTCCCAGTAACCCCCAATCAAGGGAGACTGAAAGGTCAGAGCCGCTATCCCAATAACTCAGGATCCATGGTTTAACATTTAATCAAAAATAATTATCAAAATCTACTAAAACTATAATGGAAAGCTAGAATAAATATAACTTAGAATACCTTTTACAAATTTCAGATTTCTAGACTTCTGTCCACAGATGGAGTCTATTCTAACTAATCCTCCTTACACTTTAATTCATATCTTCACAATGTATTGATTTACTGTTTGTCCTTTTAAATTTGTACCTAAAACACCGACAAATAAAACGTCGGTCAACATAAATAAATATGTTGGTATGTGGGGACAACCAAAAATTCACAAATATTGCTAACAACCTAATATCACAATAAAGTTATTAACATTCCAAATTTACATTTTCACTATAACCCCTCAACCTCTTTTACCGCCTCTGGGATACCCTCTCTAGGGTTAAGTCCTTGCAAGTGACTTTAAGGCTACCATCTCCATCCTGAGCTTGGTACCTGGGGTCACCTCTCTAGGTGCCATGTGGTCTTCCCTCCAGGGCTAGACTCACTTGACCATCCTTCTGAGGCTTGGTCTCTTAACATACATCCAAAGGGGTATGTAGGTTTGAGGAGAATACTTATACTTAAATTGTCATACACATAATCACTTTAAAGATTGTAGTAATGAAACATCCAAGCAGTTTAATTGCAGTGCAACCAATAAAGCCTCGTGAAACACCGAGAAACTAAAGTGTGTACTCATAAATAACCACATACATGTCCTGCTAATTTGAGATAGAAATATTCCAAGAAAGTAAGAAATCCAAGCAAGCACACACAACAAGATCATGAAATAATCATACAATTTCCTTTTATTACTCATGTCATCAAGATCTATCCAATCTAACTTGCTTCCTAGGGTTTCTACTCCTCTTTAGGGTTTCACTTGCAATTAGGGTTTTTCTTTCACTTTTATCACTACAAACCCTAAATAAGCAAACTACTCATAAACCCTAAGGATCATATCCTATCTCTCCTAACATGCTTAGGATCATCATTTAACAACATATTTCCATATATTTCGAATTAAATATGATCATCTCTTCTTTTACCCTAAATTAGGGTCTCTAGATGCATTATCATACATACTTGGTTTAAAACCCTAAAACGTGCAATTACTCATGTATATCAGGTTCAAGTCTACCATTATCATCCAACAAGTTACTATTACTCAATTTAACCAATTAAGCATCATAGACTCAACCATTAATCTCAATTAGGGTTCTTAACCTAACTTTAATGCACTTTTCATCACCTTAATATACTTTTGCAATTAGGAATAGAGGCAGGATTTAATATCATTTTTATTGTATTCATTGCGTTCTCCTGATCAATTTTTGTATATAACTTTCTATCATCAGAGCTACTAATAAATAATTAGAAATTTGCAAAGATATTACCTTTAGGGCCAATAATCCAGCGCCACGAGTCCCTTTTCTCTTCTTTTATTTCGATTCTTTTCCTTCTCTCGCGGATCCTACATTGGATCTGACTACTTGATAACCTATTTTCCCGCTCCCCACATCATCTCCCTTGCACAGACGGGGATCCCGCCTCCCCTGTTTACTCTGTAAAATAGAGTACTGGAACCGGGGGCGGCAGCGACCCCCCTCGCCCTCCACAGATGGCGTCCCTGAAACCCAAAGGGCTCTGACGACCTCACAACGACTCCGCGGCCCCTCCCCGAACACCCTAGAAAGCTACCAAGAGAAATCCTAGCACAAGCTTCTCCATCACGGCGTAAGAACAGAGAGGCAGGAAGAAGACCATCTCCACAGGCAAAAGGTCGATGGCGGGGTAAAAGAACAATGAAATTCGTAAACTTGCTCACTAGTCTGCAATCCCAGAGGCTAGTAGCGTGTCTAGGATATGATTGTGCTCTCATTGGGGGTTAAATACCACCCCCCCTTTATAGTTGGAGTCCCCAAACAGGTCCTGTGGCTGTTAGGGTTTGGGAAAAACTCCTAGAGCTTCCCAAACTACTGAAAACCCAGGTCTCACAGGTGCGGAATTTATTCCCGAATACAATGGGACTCTTTCCATAAGCCCTAGTGTACATGCCATCGAGAATTCCAATCACGAAAGTTGACTTTCCTGTTCCTTTCCTAATAGGATAGTGTAAAGAGCAGACACCGTTGGATCAAGGATCCAACGGCCATCAGGCCTCGTATTAGAACATTAATGTGACATTTAATGTTATCCTTTACACTTTAAGAAACTTACAAAATTCATATTTCCCAAAACGTTTATCCAATTTATCCCAAATTTTGAAGGAAAGTCCATAATGACTTAATCCACGTGTGTACCAAATTTGGGACTCAAAATCGAAAGTATGGGATACTTTTCTATATATGCAAGTTACCTCTTAATACGGCATATTTTAAGCATATTTTCTCTCTCTTTATCTTTGATTTTCTTGATTTTGATTCCTTTTACCATTAGAAACCATGTGGACATGAAATATAATCCAAGATGGATCCATTATCCATATATCCACATATTTCTTGTAATTTCATTGTTATCTCATATTTCCTTCTTAATAAAGCAATATTTAATTGATCTTTTCTCTTTCTTGTTGCATTATCTTTGCAATTTGTACTCCTTAGAACACAAGGAACCCTAAAGGCACGAAATACACCTTTGGAGGATATTACCTAACCTTCTAGAGGCTTCTACCTCTTTCTCTTCTCCTTTTCTTAATTATTCATTTAATAATTGAATTTCCTTTTTCTTTTTCTTGTTATTGGGCCCAATAGCCAATAAATCCCACAAAGCAACCAACAAGGCTATTGTAAACGAAATTCATTCATTCAAATCAAATCACACCATTATTTGTTCATATATATTTAATAGGAGAAATTGCATTTCTCACCAAAAGAACCCAAAATTGGTGTTGTAACATTGTGAGTAATTATGATAATGTATCATTGAGAATTCATGATTAAGGCATAGTGATGTCTAAATCAAAGAAGGAATCATACTATAAAGAATTAGAGCATGATCATTAAATAACTAACCTTCTAGAACACTTCTAAAGGACATGCTTACACTCAATAAAGGAATTAAGAATCTCAAGTGTTGTGGGTTCTCAAACTCCTTATGTAATAGATACACCTCATATATCTAAGCGATGAGTTGGTCATATGATGAGCCAATAATCTACATGATGATGAGGAACCAGATTTTGAGTTATGGCTTGAAGCCATAAGATCCAAAATGACTTCCATGTGAACCAAATAAGGTATGACCTTATGGTAGAACTTGTTGGGATAAAACTGATAAGTGCAATTGGGTCTTAAATGTTAAGAGTGACATGGATGACATTTAGAGAAAGGATCATGCTTTCTATTCGAACTTGAGGACTATGAGATTTGGCATATGGATATTAACACCAGATTCCTAGTAAGAATAAAATAAGGTTGTGTATGTGACACAACCTAAAGGGTTTTATGAATCCATTAATGCAAATGCAGTCTATAAGTTACAAGGGATTAATCAATGTGATTGATTAAATACAAGAAACTCAGAACTGGAGTCTTGACTTTGATTATATAGTCAAAATGTTTGATATATATCAAAATAAAGAAGGGATCTCTGATTACAGAGATTTAGTGGGAGCGTATTCACATTCCACATGATGTTGAGGAATGAAATGTTCAAAAATGGAAATCATTGTGGAAATATCTTTAAGGGAAGACAGGGAAGTGTCCTATGTGATAGGAATAGATATCTATAGAGATAGTTCTAGAAATATCTCTTGACCTGGTAAAGAGAGATAGCATACATTGGTAATTTGTACTGAAGGGTTCAATATGCACAAATTTAGTGGGAGAAAACTTGTCCATGTTATGTGGAGTTAGTATCTCAATGCCAAGTTTCCCAATTCTTATGGAGAATAGGAACACATAGATATATATAGATCTATCATGTATGCAATCATCCCATTATCTTGTATGTATTTGACATGACAAGAATAAAATGCATTCATCATATTTTATGTATTGAACATGACAATATAATATGCTCAACTTGTTAACTGGTATGACGAGTGGATGTATGTCTGCTTTCAGTGAGAGTCACTGGAATACCATGAAGAACTTGTTTCGTACTTGTGAAGTACTAGTATATGGTAATGAAAGGAAGCGTTGAGTGTAAAGAGTTACACTGATGCAAGATTTTGAAATGACAGAAATTGATCACAAAACATATAAAATATAAAAGTGAATATGAGTTGATGAATGGAAACATCCTGATTTAAAAGTCATCTAATTCTAAAAAGGAAAGTTGAGTATCCATGTGTTATGAACAACATAGGACACTATATGGACCTAGAAGTTCATAGAGATGAACTTATAGATATTCCAACCATTGATGACAAGTAGGAATATTGGGTCAAATGATGGAGCTAAATGTTTGGAAAGGAATATTAGATCTCATATTATGACAACTCCATCTCACACAAATGTCGTACAATGAAGAGATGTGAGACATGCAATATACAGACTAAAGCAAAGTGTTTCTATAACTCACAGCGTTAGCACTAGAGCAGTAGAAACATGTTGGACATATTTGGTGATCACTAAGAATATGATTCAAGGGTGATTGTCTCACAGTGCAAGTGGGAGTCTGTTGGTATGTATACCCTGAGAGCCAGTCATAGGATGATTGGATTGGGATACATTAGGATAGATTTGATAAATATTAAAGGCAAGCTTCCAGTTCATTCTAGTTCAATCAGTTATGAGATAATGTTAGAGTAGAATGAATGTCTAGAGAATGACAATACTAAATGACGTATGTCTTAAAGTACGTGACTTGAACAATGAGATTAGACGGATGCTAAGAGTTTATACATTCTTGTTTTTGTCCCTAGTCGGATGTCATTGTGGAAGGTTGTAGACAACAATGACACAACAAGACTAGATTGTGTGTTGGTTGATGATAGAGTCTCATTAGTCATTACATGTGATATCAAAATAAGCACATAGATAGATGTTAGAGAATAGTGTATTGGATAGACCTTCCATGAGAGTGACACATGGAACCATAACATGGTAGTGTTGGGTTATGGGGTGATCAGATATGGCAGCGGAAACAAAAAATTTAATCACCCAAAACCCAGAAACAGATGTCATCAACGACATATAAAATAGGAAGGAAGGTTTTGGCGATGCGTACCTTGTCCCAAGGTTTACTCGGTGACGTTACCTCACAGATAGTGTGGTCTTCAACCACCTAGACTTGGACGGCATCTGTGCAACTCCTGGTCCTACCCAGATTGTAGATTGACGACCATCCTCCTAAGCCGTAGAACTCTCCCGCCTCTGTAGTAGTTCACATGGACCATTGGGAACTGCAATCGTCTTGTCCCACAAGACATTGGAGGATTCGTCCCCTTCTTCAAGTGTAATAGTCACCAACCTTCTCTTCCGCAATTAGTAGTTGTTCTATAGTTGTCTTTTTCTGTAGCTTTGCCTACCTAGTCGGGTAGCAATTGCTTGGGCTCTCTCAGTTTCTAGAACCAGAGAGGACAACAGAATAACTGACATTCTCAGGGAGTCGTGTTGTTCTTTGAGAAACCCTCAATACCCCTCTATTTATAGTAGAGGGTTGGGTCAGGGTTTCCAATCTGTTCGGGAGTACAAGGGTTCAAAATTTCCACAAATTGATTGCACTTTGGTAGATGAACTAGTCGTTTGGCACACGAGCTGATTGGTTGGGGCTTGATCCGATCGGTTCCACCCCTGAACCGGTCAGTTCATAGTCCTGACCCGACTGAAATTGACTTTCCTATTTTCATTTCCAACTAATCCAAAGATTAATTCTTGTCCTAATCAAATTGTACAAGTGAAGCAAAAATATTTTCTCACCAACCGAACATTGCCAAACTTGTTCGTTTGATCTAGCTGAACCGATCAGTTCAACTCTTGAACAAGTCATCTCACTTGACCTTGAGCAAATCGGTACAACTCTTGAACTGGTCAGTTGGCAGTCCAGGTTGTGTAGAAAATAGTCAACAAATCAGTTAGTCCAATACTTGAACTTGGTGATTCAGAGTCAAGTCAATTGATTGAATGTTTGATTGAGTTCCTAAATACCTTTAGTAACCAATCTAAACATCATTCATGGATAAACTCCTCTTCCAGGTTGAACACTAGTACATAACCGACCTTTAGTGTCGGTTATTTAAGGCCTTTAGTGTCGGTTTCCAAGCGACACCTATGTGGGCGACGCTAAAAGCTCAGCCGTTACGCGTCGGTTCAAAAACCGACGCCAAAACCCTTCGCGCGCCACCGAAAACGCGCCAGCAGGGCACTATAGGCGTCGGTTATTAGATAAGCAATCGACGCCATATACATTCGCGCCACAGAAGGGTTCCATCTTGGGCACTATCAGCGTCGGTTATTAGATAAGAAACTGACGTCATATAAGTCCCAACACGACTGTGCTGGCCAGCACAGCCGTAGTGTCTGGTCTGCTGCCACGGTCGTGCACTCCCAACACAGCTGTGCTGGCCAGCACGTCCGTGGTGTCTGGTCTGCTGCCCCGGCTGTGCTGGCCAGCACGGCCGTGGTGTTAAGGAAATAGATGTCGGTTACTATTACAAACCAACACTGTAACGATGTGGCGTCAGTTTTATACAAATAACCGATGCCTATTTTTTGTTTTTTTTTCTATCGGTCTGCAGACCTGCTGTATCGATGGTCGCAGGATGAGAAACCTGCAGTTCAGTTATGAACTGTAGGTTTTATGACATACATTGATATCATCCAACAACAGGCCACAAACCTGCAAAATTAACAACAAAAATATTCACACATTTAGTAATGCAACCTGTAGTTCCATTTGACTTTCACACATTTAGAAACATTCATGTAGCTAGCAATCTGTAGTTCCATTCATTTTCACATTCGCACATGTAGAAACATTCATATAGCAACCAACAGTTTCATTCATTTTCACTCAGACACATGTAGAAACATCCAGACATGTAGAAACATTCACATATATTATAATTCAGAAATTCATTTACAAAATATCATTCTTTAGTCATTATTCGTTATCAACATCCCAATTATATCTTAAAATCCCCACTATTTGTATGGTTGTTGCCCATTCTTCTCTTACTTCATTTAATTCTCCTGTCCTATAGGGAGCATGTACATCTGGTAAGGCCGTTCCTGTAGTGTGGTCAGTTTTAAACACCTGTAAAGAGAATGATGTATATATATAATTAATGAGCTACAAATAAGATTGATATATTTCATATTATCTAATGAGACTATATAATACCTCAGCAATACAATCGATGTCCAATGCGGCATATTTGATAATCATGTGCGTAAATCGCATCACATAGTATCCACATGCCCATCCATTGTCTTGTGTAGGACACTATATTTTCAAACATTCAAAATATTAAAAAATACAACTAATTAAGCACTCTTCACATAAATCATATATACATATATTGTAGTCGGGAACTTACTTTCACGTTCTTCCATATTATTGGCTGGATCTTTTTCGTGGGGACCTTTCCTCCAGCCTTTTTGAACTCATCAAAACCCCTACATGTTAATGTAACACAGTACATTGCGTAATTAAATAGTAATGTAATAACATATGTTAACGGATATGAAAATGAAATATTTCTCACCGGAATAATGTCATTTTCATTATGTGTCCATATTTTGTATTTAATTTACTCCCCTTAGGATCTAGATAATAGACAGTGAATGTCTCAGGGACAATAACTAGTAACTCCCAATGCCTACCACTAGAGGTAAAAAAGTTAAAAATTAATAACTCAAAATCCACAATAAAAATGTAATTTTCTTAAGTCCAAATTATAATAAGCAAAGTAAACTTACTCTACATTGAATGGATCCATTATCACCGTCTTCTTATTTTGAGAAAAAATTGTAAAAGCCTCACAGCAGTATTGTTGAACTGACGGAGGGTCTTTAGCTACTAGACTAATCAAAGATGGAATAAAAAATCCTACATGTTCGAATGCAAAATATGCACATATCTTGTCTAAGTAGCTGCAAAATATGTATTAATTATGCATGTATTAATAAATAAGAAACCAGATCACCAGATCCTACACAAGGTATATGGATGTATAAAGAAGATCTCACCTTATCCATAGCTCTATCACAGATGTATTTAGCCAATCATATCGAAACAACTCCAAAATATCTTATATAAATATTTTGCTTTCGTATGATTGCCCTGCAACATCTGAATATATGGAAATAGTTATAGGGCAATTTATATCATGTTCGCCTAACCATATTGCCATACCCCTACAGTTAGGACCTAACGGGACAGGTAGGTCATGTGGAACCCAACTGGGTAATGTAGGAGGTGGAAGTGGAGGCCTAGATGTTGTGGGTGTCTTCTTTTTAACCTGTATATATATAATAATTTCAGATCAACTGACATCATATACACACACTAACAATTTAACGTAATGTAAATTTACCATACAGTTTCAGTAAAGATGACATCCGCGTTTAGCCACAATATCACTCCGCCTTCTGCCTCACCAAGCGTTTCACAATCTGGGTGGGCATATGGCAATGGAAGATCCATCCACTTGGGGAATATATGTACCAGGCTCACACGAATCCAACCAGCTGGTAATGGAGACCCGTGAAACATTTCCCCTGGTAGGGATGGGTAAGCCGACGCCTCTACAACGACATATTCATTAACTTTTAGACGGCATGGCTTCAACCCCTACAATTTTTTGTGTAAAGAATGTTATATACATATATACATATCATCTTTTTTTGAAATGACTACAATTTCATATATGCATATCATCTTGAAAACATATCATCTTGAATTAAAAAAACTAGTTACTATGTCATAAAAATACTTACAGCGGATTTGCTAGGTGGTGCGTCTACAAGATTACTCCCAACCTCTGTAGTAGGAGTAGAGCCTGCAGTAGGAGACACCATAGGTACTGTCTGGTAAGTGGCAGTCTGAGATGCCTTCCACTTTTTCATTGCTTCTTTGAGTTTCCTATCAAATAGCTTATCTACCTATACATGGATAAAAGAAACGTCAAATTCTAATTATTGAATTCTCTTTTACAGTAACATCTACAAGGAAAAAATATGTTACCTCTTCTTGTGAAAGTCCCACTTTTGGGACATGTTTGCGCTGGGATGGCCCAAAAAAAGCTTTGACGCCCACACCAGTGCCTGCAGCCCTAACACATCCAGGATGCTCTGGGTTACCCAGAGCAACTGTCAATTCATCCCTTGTGCCCTTAGGGATGAACTTGTCTTATTTCCTCAGCTCATGCAGCTCCCTCTAATCGCCAAAAAAACAATTGTAATTAAGTAAACACCACAAATAATCAATATTCGAATGATTGTTGTAAGAGTTGTATTTTACCATTTTTACATCCGCCTCAGCAGTTGCGGGCTTCCTTATTTCTCCCTTCTTATTTTTCCTCCCAGCTATCTAGACATCATGGCGAGGCAGAGGTGTGCTACCTATAGTGGAGGAATCCTCAGTAGCAGGAGACTGAGCAGTAGCCTCAAACTGTAGTCTTTGGCAAATGCCTGCATACCCCTTTGGACCCATTGGGTGGTCATGCACATTCAGTACATGCCTTGATCTTTGTGCCTCGCTGAGGGCCTAGTTAGTATGCACATTAATGATTTGGTTAGTAACAGTAAATGTTAATCTTGAATAGTGAATACAACATATATTAATGAGATTGGGACTGACGCCTAATACCTTGAATTCATCAGTTTGTCTTGAAGCAAAAAACACGTTCCATTCTTCTTTGTCCAGGAAGTTCCAATGTTCAATGGTTGTCTTCTTCCTCTTGTCAGCTTCTTTTATGTATTCTCGGGTGAGATTAGTCCTATAGTTCCTTAGGACTCTCCCACAGCATTGCATCACACATTTACGATGCAGCTTTTCATCCAATTCAAATATTCTCTACAGAATAGAATTGCTATTAACTAGTATCCAAAAAATTAGTAATCTACAAAGTAGAATTGCAAATTATTAATAACTCACGCATAAATCCTTCCATATTATGTCTTTCTTCTCCTTAGAAACTTTATGCCAAGAATCTATCTTACAACTGCAATGGCTACGAGTAACATACCCAAGATATGAAACAAATGAATTGTGATTCACACCAGATGCATTTCCTGCATTATCAAAATCCACAACAAGTTTGGGTCCATTGCCCTTTTGCGCTATTAACTTCTTCATCATAGTGATGCCCCTTCTCTTGTCAACTTTTTGGTGTTGCTGATCAAGTGCCTCAAGTGCTTCAGATGGTACATGTGCATCATCAACCTAAAATTTGACAAAATAAACACATTTACAAGATATAACTATAAATGGACATATAGATATAAATATATGATATGTTTTTAAAACTTAAATTGTGAGGCGGCGCATTGATGTCCTCACCCGCACGGTAATCATCAGCACGGTCATCAGGAGAATGCTCAGCCGTCTGAAAATTCACATTCACATTGTAAAGTTCACATTGTAAAGTAATTCAAATTGTAAAGCTCACATTGTAAAGTTCACATTCACATTGTAAAGTAATTCACATTGTAAAGTTCACATTATAAAGTAATTCACATTGTAAAATTCACATTGTAAAGTTCACATTCAGAAAAATAAAACATATAAAAATATAAACATGCCTCAAATATTGCGATTTTTTATCAATTAACAATCCTTCATTCGGATCTTCGCGCACATACAAGTCATCATTAGCTTCAATATTTGCTGGTGTTGGCAACCCAACTGAGAATGGACTGGAGTCATCATACTTATCATAGTATTGTTCTTCATCTATAGGATCTGCAATGAACTGTCTTTTACCATGAAGAACAACCGACCATTTATCATTTGCAGGATCATCGATATAAAATACTTGTTTCGCATGTGATGCCAATTTGAATGGTTCACCCTTCTTGCCAATCTTTTCAAAGTTCACTAAAGTGAAACCCAATTCATCCACTATAACTCCTTTGGTGTTATCAACCCAATTACATTTGAAGAGCGGAATTCTGAAATCTATGTAGTCAAACTCCCATATGTCTTCAATGACACCGTAATATGACATTTTAGCTTCACGTGGACTCTTATCCTTTGCACTTGCAAAAAACATAGTCGATGCTTGAAGGGTGACCCCACTGTTTTGGATGACACTCTTATCATCTTGGAGCTGTGTAATATGTGAATCCATTAATGTCATACCCTTCATAAAACATAAAAGTCAATTTTGGTTTAAAGGCGAGGCATTTGATAGTTTTAGTAATATCATCTGGTGTTTGAGATAGTTGATGTAAGACTTTATTTTCAAACCACTTAATAAATGTGTTGTTATGTTCTCTAGCAAGCCACATTGTATTGGCTCGAGGATATTGTCTCTTGATGAAATTGGTATGTTCCTCGATATAAACGTTCACTTCGTCCATGTTGTGTAAAATATACAAGTAACCTTGTTCCAACTGCTCACGGCTGATTACTTTCACACATGATCGCAAAATTCCTTTGCCAAATTGCTCGTCAATATTCTTGTCATTATCAGGAGTGTCATTACCACTGAGAAAGTCATTGCAAAAATCCATAACCTCTCTCGCCACATAACCCTCGATAATACTCCCTTCAGGATGATAACGATTTCGAACATCACTTTTAAAAACGCTCTTGTATCGTTTAAAGGGATACATCCAACGCAAGAAAACTGGTCCCAACATTTTCACTTCCCTAGTCAAGTGGACAACAAGATGTATCATGATATCAAAGAATGACGGAGGAAAATACATCTTCTCTTTGCAATTTATCGAGAGTATCAGGATCAATAACTTTGTTGCACAGACTGTTGAAAAAGAAACAAAGTCTGGTGATTGCAAACCTTACATGCTTCAGCAATATAGATATAATTGCCATAGGCAATATTTGTTGCATTAGAGTGTGACAATCATGAGATTTAAGACCTATGAACTTTAGATCTTTCATTGATACCAATCTACGGATGTTGGATGAGTAAACCTGTGGCACCTTAACATTTACCAAATATTCACAAAAAGCTTTCTTCTCCTTTCTAGACAATGTGTAACAAGCGGGAGGTAAGTATGTTCTCTGATTTCCCATTTCACAAAATTCTGTTAATTCTGACCTTATTCCCATTTCACGTAGGTCCAATCTGGATTTTATCTCATCTTTAGTCTTACCTGGTATATTCAACAAAGTACCAATGACATTATCACAGACATTTTTCTCAACGTGCATGACATCGATACAATGTCTGACTGTTAAAGAACTCCAATAAGGAAGATCCCAAAATATTGACTTCTTCTTGAATAAAGATTTGTCACTCCGTGTGGCCATAGTACATTGTGATCTCTTACCAAATTCATTGACAAAGTCTTTTACTCTTTCATAAACAACCTCCCCTGGTATAGGTTTAGGTGCACTCCGTTCCTCATTCAATCCATTGAATGCTTTGCGCTTCCTACGATACGGATGGAATTTTGTAAGAAACCTTCGATGACCGAGATATACACTCTTATCGCCATGTTTTCGTCTTGATGAATCAGTGTTCTCTTCACATATAGGACACGCTTTAGCTCCTTTGACACTATATCCAGACAAATTCCCATATGCTGGAAAGTCATTAATAGTGGAAAACAACATAGCATGCAAACGAAATGTCTCTCTTCATGAAGCATCATAGGTCATCACACCTTCACCCCAGAGTTTCTTTAAGTCATCAATCAGAGGTTCAAGATAAACATTGATGTCATTTCCAGGTTGTTTAGGGCCCGATATCAACAACGACAGCATTACGTACTTATTTTTCATACATAGCCAGGGAGGAAGATTGTATATAACAAGCATGACTGGCCAAGTGCTATGTTGGCTTCTCAATGTCCCGTACGGATTCATCCCATCTGTACAAAGCCCAAGTCTTAGATTCCTGACTTCTTCACCAAATTCAGGGTACAATAGATCAATCTTCTTCCACTGTAGGGAATCAGACGCATGTCGTAGGATCCCATCATTATTTTTCTTAACATCTGCATGCCACCTCAAATTCTTCGCATCTATCAGATTGGCAAACAAGTGTTGAAATTGTGATATTATAGGTAGATACCACATCACCTTGGCAGGAGAACCAGTTTTGGACTCCCCCAAAGTGGTCAATTTATATCGTGACGCGCCACATTTTGGACAATCTTTCAAATCCACATAGTCCTTTTGAAATAATACACAATCATTCGGGCATGCGTGTATCTTCTTGGCATCGATTCCCATTCGGCACAATAATTTCTTTACCTGGTATGTTGAGATTGGCAGCTCGTTTCCTTCAGGAAGCATTTCTTTCAACAAAGACAACAATGACGTGAAGCTTTTGTCACTCCATCTATTGTTAGCTTTCAGCTTATACAATCTCAACACAACGCTAAGCTTCGTAAACTTAGTACAACCTGTGTATAACGATATCTCAGCATCATGCACAATGTTTCTAAAAATGGGAGGTGGATCGGTGTGCTCTACCCCACAACTATCCAACATCACATCAACGATGTCTACTGGAACTGGTTCATTCACATCTACATCATCGTAGGCAATTTCTTCTTCCACACAAGCATTGCTATCGATATCCACTGGTTTCGAGTTTGAAATCTCTCCATGCCAGTGCCATTCTGTATAGCCTTGTACAATCCCGTTGCACATGACATCACTTTTGATTTCGTCACCAGTGCTGACTTTCAAGTTGTTACCGCAATGCCTACATGGACAGTAGAACCTATCTCCAGGTTGTTTCCTATGTTCCTCAGAAAATCTAATAAACTGGTCAATACCAGAAATAAACTCTGGGGTGCAACGATTGCGAATGGACATCCATGATCTATCCATTCTATGATCAAAGAGAAAACAAGTATATATTACAACAATATTAGGGTCTAGGGTGAACAGATTATCATTTTTGCATGGTTAAAACTTTAGGCCAACAAATACATGTGTTGTCATTCTTATATATAATAAATGTGTACCACCTATCCCATTCTTGAACACCTAATCTCACTAGTAAGTGTATAATGTGTATTGGGTTTTCGAGAAAATTTTGGCAGCATTTCCCTGCTGTTCTCTAAGTACATATGTACTTAGAGAACAAACGGGGAAATGCTACCAAATTTTTCTCGAAAACCCGATACACATTATACACTTACATCCTAAGTGAGATTAGGTGTTCAAGAACATTCCCAAACCGGGGACTATCCAAGATTTACTCCTAATGAGTAAATCTTGGACGGGTTTCTAGGCTAACAAATACATGTGTTGTCATTCTTATATACAATAAATGTGTACCAGCTATCCCATTCTTGAACACCTAATCTCACTAGTAAGTGTATTATGTGTATTGGGTTTTCAAGAAAATTTCGGCAACATTTCCCCACTGTTCTCCAAGTACATATGTACTTAGAGAACAAATGGGGAAATGCTAGTGAAATTTTATTGAAAACCCAATACACATTATACACTTACATCCTAAGTGAGATTAGGTGTTCAAGAACAGTCCCAAACCAGGGACTATCTAAGATTTACTCCTAATGAGTAAATCTTGGACGGGTTTCTATGCCAACAAATACATGTGTTGTCATTCTTATACCTACAATCCTAGTTTCATCATTCATATCCTAGTTCTTCAAGTTAGGTGATTAACATTGTCAATATACTAAAAAAGGAAACAAGTTCCCAATTTCATAGTTAGGATGGTAGAGATACCCTAAGATCTAGATCTAATGGTTCATAATGAGCCTGTGATAAAGTTACATCACTAGATGATTATATAATTTCAAAAGCAGTACACAAATAAATTCAAATGAGTAGATAACTAAATAAAAAATAGTAGACAAAAAATACAAATAAGTAGATGAATAAATCATTAAAAAATCAGTACATAAATAAACACAATCAATAAATAACTTTAAAAAAAATCCACTAGCTTGGTGAAATCAGTACATAAATAAACATAATCAGAATATTTTTCAATGGCTTTTGGGGTGACTTGGTGAAATCAGTGCATTTTTGGGCATCCTTTGTATAGGTTGATCTAGGGTTCAATCCAGTAGATGAATCCAAACCCCAACAGCAGCCTAGGCATGCCATGGCGCCGCCCAAGCATCCGCCCAGAGGCCTAGCTAGGCAGGGCACCTGGGCTTGGGACCCTAGGCGTGCCCTGGAACCTGCTTAGGCGCCACCTGGGTGAGGTCCAGGTCGGCAGCGGCAGAGAAAGCCAGCGGCGGAGGAGAAAAGGAGGACGATTGAAGGGTTACCTTAATCGGCAGAGGAGAACAGCTAGTGGGCGACCACCAGGAGCAGAGACCGGCAGGAAGCTGGCGGCGGCGAGGAGAGCACCGAAGCAGCTACCGGCGGGGGCGGCGGCGAGGTGAGGAGAGGAGCAACGACCGACGGCATCACCGAGCAACGATCGGAGGAAGCAACAAGCGGCGACGAGCAAGAAATTGCCGAACCTAACTGAAGAATCGGGAATGAAACGGAGAAAGGGGAAGAGTTTCTCGCGCGGGTGCTGTTAAGTTAAACATAAGTGTCGATTGTTTAAATGACCGACGCTACAGCCTAACAGCGTCGGTTTCCATAAAAACCGACGCAATAGGGGTGTAAAAAAATTTGGTGGGGACAGCGCACGGACACTTATAACGTCGGTTATTATAAGACAACCGACGCCCATATTAGAACTTTTGGCGCAAATTTTATCTTCATTCAGCGTCAGTTATTAGCTAAAACACCGACGTTGTATCTGATACTTTGGCGTAGTTTTTTTTTGCTCAAAAAAATTGGATTTCGCGGGCTGCTTTAGGCGTCGGTTGCTTTTCTTCAACCGACACTGAATGAAAAGTGATACCCATGTCTGGCTGGTCTTAAAATATAGACGTCAGATGTCCTTATTAACCGACGTTTAATGTGAGTAGTGTCGGTTTTACTAAAAAACCGACGCCTCTAAAAGTGACGTTGAACGTTGTTTCTGTACTAGTGAAATCCTATGAGTGTGACCCTACAAGTCCCATTTCACGTTGGCAGTGAATGTCCATGACAACTTATGACATCACAAGCAAAGAGAGACACCTAGTCACACATCAGTGCTACCAAGGTGCAAAGGAAAGTTGGATAACAATTTTTGATCCTACAATTCATGAATGGTGTTACAGTGAATGTATAATTCCTTTGTCACTGATATCTCGAATGAACTCAAGGAATGGAGTTATCATCATCTCAAACATTCATTCACTTTCTTGATCTCAAAGTAGACTGTATGATATAGTGTGTTATCAATATCGCATATTGACTCACACGAGCATGCATGCATTTTCTCAGTCTCACTTATCAAGTGGCCATGGACGTCATACTCCCTTAGGAGGGACAATTCCCATATCTATCACTCACCCCTCAAAAGAACCATGTGTCAAAGTCACCCAATCATCATTTTTATAACAATCCATATTTTTGGACACTGTTTCATGATGTTAAAGTGCACCCAACTACATGTGTTGAGTGTAGTAATTTCAGGTCTAAGAATCACAATCACCACCATCACTATGAGAGTTGACTATGACTACCATGTCATGGTTCCATGTGTCACTCTCATAGTGGTTTTGTCTGATACACTGTTCTCGAACATGTATCTATGTGCTTGGTTTGATATCACATATCATGACTAATGAGACTCTGTCATCAACCAACACACACTCTAGTCTTGATGTGTCATTGTTTTCTATCAACCTTCCACAATGACATCTGACTAGGGACTAAACAAGAATGTACAAACTCTTAACATATGTATGATCTCATCATTCAAGTCACGCACTTGAAAACATACGTCATTAATTATAGTCATTTTCTAGACATTCAATATGATCCATCATTATCTCATAACTGATTGATCCAAAATGAATTGGAAGCTTGCCTTTGATATTTATTAAATCAACCTCGATGAATTTCACCAATCATCCTATGACTGGATCTCAGGTCATACATTCCAACAGACTCCCACTTGCACTATGAGCCAATCACCCTTAAATCATATTCTTAGCGATCACCAAACATGTCCAACATGTTACAACAGCTCTAGTGCTAACGCAATGAGTTACAGCAACACATTTCTCTAGTCAGTATATTGCATGTCTCACGTCTCTTTGTTGTATGACATTCATATGAGATGGAGTTGTCGTAATATGTGATCTTATATTCCTTTAGCTAACATTTAGCTCCATTGCATGACTAAGTATCCCTACTTGTCATCAATGACTGGAATATCTGAACTTCTAGATCCATATAGTATCCAATGTTGTTCATAACACATGAATACTCATCATTTCCCTTTTAAACGGCTATCAAAATAGAACAGTTCCATTTGTAACTCATATTCACTTATATTTTAACATATATTTTGCGATTAATTCTGTCATTTCGGAAATTCGCATCAGTGTAACTCTTTACAGTGAACTCTTCCTTTGATTACCATAAAACTAGTACTTCACAAATTCCCTCAAGTTATTAGTGGTATTCCAGTGACCCTCACTAGAACAAGACATACATCCACTCATCATGTCCCACATATGAGTTATCGGGATGAGCATATCATATTGTCATGTCCTACATACAAGATGATAAATGCATTTTATTCTTGTTATGTTCATACATGCAAGATGATGAATGCATTTTATTATTGTCATGTCCATACATGCATTATAATGGGATGATTGCATACATGATAGATCCATATCTATTCAATGTGTTCCTATTCTTCATAAGAATTGAGACACTTAGCACTGAGATACTAACTCCATGTAACATGGACAAGTTTTCTCCCACTAAATTTGTGCATACTGAATCCTTCAGTATAGATTGCCAATGTATGCTCTCTCTTTACCAAGTAAAGAGGTTTTCGAGAACTATCTCTATAGATCTCTATTCCTATCACATAGGAAAAGTCTCTGCCTTCCCTTAAAGATATTTCCACAAAGGATTCCATTCTAGAACATTTCATTCCTCATCAACATGTGGAATGTGAATATGCTTCCACTAAATCACAGATCCCTTCTTTGTCTTTGACATATCAGTCAAACCCTTTGACTATATTATCAAAGTAAAAATTCCAGTTCTGAGTTGCTTGTACTTAATCAATCACATTGATTAGTCCATTGTAACTTATAGACTGCATTTTCATTAATGGGTTCATAAAACGTCTTAGGTTGTCTTAGGTACATAGCCTCATCTTATTCCTTACAGGAATGCAGTTTTTATATCCATATGCCAAATATCATAGTCATTAAGTTGCAATTAAGCATGGTCCTTCTCAAAATGTCATCCATGTGTCTTAACACTTAAGACTCATTTGCACTTATGGATTTTATCCCAACAGGTGATACCATTAAGGCCATACCTTTTGGTTCACATAGAAGTCATTTACGATCTTATGGTTTTAAACCATAACTCAAAATCTGCTTCCTCAATATCATCTAGATTGCTGGCTCATCAGATGACCAACTCATCATTTACATATATGAGGTGTATCTGTTACATAAGAAATTTGAGAACTCACATCACTTGTGATTCTTAATCTCCTTTAATTCGAGTAAATCATTTACTATTAGAAGAATTTAGTTATAAGATAATCATGCTCTAACTCTTTAGAGTATGATTCCTTCTTGATTTAGACATCGCTATGCCTTAATCATGAGTTATCTATGATACACTATCATAATCACCCATAAGGTTCGCAAACATTTGGTTTAAGTATCCCATTCATTGATCATATCAAGGAATTAATACTTTTTACCAAATTTCTAATTTATCTATGTCATTCTTGAACATTTCAAGATATTTATAGTGGTATTTCATTAAACACCATTTGAAGTTTTAGCATTATTTCTAATAGGTACATCATATGTATTATACCTAATAGGATAATCATTCTCCCACTACATCTAGTGAAGATTGATTAATTATCATGTTCTAGATATTCATATCTCTTAATGGTTCACAACAAAAAGAGTCTAGTTTTCCCCATCAATATGGAACTAGAAATGAGTTTATTATGATATTGCTAATTTATTTTTTTGAGTCATTAATAACTTTTAGGTATTATATTACCTTATGCATATCAAGTACCACAAGAAAAACAAGGAATTGCCATAAAGATCACAAAATTGAAACGTCAACTTTATTAACATCCATCCTTGTCACACAAGATGTAGAAATAAAGTGTTTCTATTTATTGGCAAATATGAAATAGCAGTTCATAACTCTATTACATGCCTTCAAGACTGAAATAAACTAAAGTACTCCTATCTATGGAAGCAACACTTGCTCCATTTATGAGTGCTCATCATTTCATATCTTGGTTTCATATACCTAAGATAAAGAAGTGTTACAAGTTTATTTCATGATACCTTCAGGTGGAGATATCCATCCCCTCCTTCTTGTTCTTCTTATGTTCTTCCAGATAGAGAGGGAAATTCCTCCTCCAATGTCCTGGTTCTTGAAAATGGTGGCATTTTCCTCCCTTGGTTACACCTCCTTTGGCCTTGAGAGATGAAGACGACTTGGATTGTTGGCTAGCATCAGAACTCTTCTTTGCCCTTGCCCTTGCCCTTGCCTTTGAACTTGCCCTTCCATCTACTGATCAACATCATAGATTTGGGCTTGTACTATTTCATGTGTACCTCGGCTATCCTCAACATGCCCAACAACTCTTTCAATGGATTGTCAAAGTTGTTCATGTTGTAGTTCATCACAAACTGACTGTAAGATTCTGGCAACGATTGCAGTATCACATCAGTAGCCAACTCTTGGCTCAGAGGGAATCCCAGTCACATTAGTTTCTCCACATACCCAATCATCTTGAGTGTGTGAGGACCAACTGGATCTCCTTCTATCATGACGCACTTAAACAACACCCTAGAGACATCATAGCTCTCTTTCCGTGCTTGGTCTTGATACATGTTCTTGAGATGTTGAATCATCTCAATGACATACATGTTCTCATTTGTCTCTACAACTCGTGGTTCATAGAGCACAACATCAATCGTTTCACATCAATGGCATCTTTAGAATGCTTCTTGTAAGCATCCCTTTCTACCTTTGGTGCGATAGGACCCAGTACCTCTGGAGCTGGAGTATCCAAGACATAGAGCTTTCACTCTTGAGTGAGAACAATTGTCAATGTCCTGAACCAGTCATGAAACTTAGTCCCATTCAGCTTGTCCTTCTCAAGAACCAATCACAACGAGAATCTATTATTGTGGACATCCATTTATTCTACAAAAAGGAAATTTTGCAAATGTAGTTCAAAACTCATTTTGACTTATTTGATTGATTTGAAAAATTTTACGATATAATTAGGACTTTAATTAATTATCACTCCCACTATTTGGTTCAAATTGATAGACCTCACCATCAATTTGGAAGATTGCAGAGTACATCCTTCTAGTGAGCTAAGATTCATATTTCATCCAATCATGAGTCATTTTTGGTTGATCGCCCACAATCAGACTATTTAGGTAGGCAAATCTTGCCAATTTCATCATATGCAACTCTTGGATAGATGACATGTGCAACTCTTTGCCATGGTCATCCCATGCCTCTGAAGCTTAGACTCTCTAAGACACACCAGTTAAGTCTAACCCAAAAGCCAACACGATAACCATGCACCATGCTTTGGCAGAACCTACATGTCTACCATCACACTTCCACAAGATAGACGGCGCACCACGCTTTGGCGTAACCTGCGCTTGGTCAATCAAGTTTTTCATGTGTGCCGCTAATGGAAGGCATCTTAGACTTAATGTTTAGTTGAAGAGTTTCGTTTTTATATATATACATATCCAATCACCACAATAAATAGTATGTATCATATACATGCTATATCCCACTAGAAAGCATGCGAAGTGATAAAAAAATCAATGATTATGACCATCCTAATGTAATTCCTTGAGCCACAAGGAATTTCGGTCGTCTAGGTCTACATCACATGCAACTTGTACAAGATGAGTCATGTATTGTAGCCATTCTGGCTTTGATCAGCTTGTCATACAAATGATCGGCTCACCACCTGGCCGGTTGGTTGGGTATCACCATCCGATCGACAGGCACCTCCAGCAGATCGGTTCACCTGGTGGTCGTGCATCTCCTCATGTTGCCAACAGCTTGTCTCGCTCCTATAGATGGTCGTTAGGTTCCACCAGCCAGTCATATCACACCTTAGATGGTCGTCGCGGTCCTCATGTCGTCCACCTGGTTTCCCACCTTTATTTGACATAACAAGAAAATATACTATCATATTTACATTTGCATTGGGAAACCCCGAGTTACATTCGAGGGGAGCAAAGGTAGAAGAGAATCTTGAGTTATCTTGAGTTACATCAGGAATAGGATAAGGGATCAGTGCATAGACTAAGATGCAAACATCCACAATCAAACACACATATAGGGTTTATTGATGATAATCACGTTGCACATCCACCAAGAACTGCTTTAAGGAGATGCGTATTGAATACATTTATATACCATATCATATATGTATTTTGGGATTTGTGGATTTAAATTGGACATGTATATAAGCCAGTTAATTATTCACATCATATGCAATAAATAAAAGGCAACAAAACCAAAATCAATCATATCGATTATCCTAAATCATAGTACATTAACCTGGCTCTGATATCACTGTTGGGTTATGGGGTGATCAGAGATGGAAGCAGAAACAAAAAGTTTTATCACCCAAAACCCAGAAATGGTAGATCGCATCAACGACATATGAAATAGGAAGGAAGGTTTTGGCGAGGCATACCTTGTCCTGAGGCTTGCTCAGTGATGTTACCTCATGGCTAGCGCGGTCTTCAACCACCTAGACTTGGATGACGTCTTTGCAGCTCCTAGTCCTACCCAGATTGTAGATTGACGGTTGTCCTCCTGAGTGACAGAAGTCTCCTGCTTCTGTAGTAGTCCACACGGACCACTAGGAGCTCCAGTCGTATGGTCCCACAAGAAACTGAATGGATTCATCCCCTTCTATCAGCGTACCAGTCACCGACCTGCTCTCCAGCAGTTAGTCGATGTTCTATAGTTGTCTTTTTCTGCAGCTTTGCCTCCCTATTCGGCTAGTAATTGATTGGGCTCTCTCGGTTGCCAAAACCTGAGAGGACAACAGAACAACTGACGTTCTCAGAGACTCATGTTCTTGTTCTTTGATAAGCCCCCAAAATCCCTATATTTATACTAGAGGGTTGGGTCAGGGTTCCTAATCTGTGTGGGGGTAGAAGGGTCCAGAATTTTCACAAATTTGATTGCACTACGGTAGACGAACCGGTCATCTGCCACACGAGCCGATCGGTTAGGGCTTGAGCCGATTGGTTCAACCCTTGAACCGTTCGGTTCACAGTCCTGACCCGACTCAAATTGACTTTCTTATTTTCATTTTCTAAGTAATCCAAAGATTAATTCTTGTCCCAATCGAATTGTACAAGTGAAGCAAAAATATTTTTTCACCAACTGAACTTTCCCAGACCTGCTCATTTGGCCCATCTGAAGCGATCCATTCAACTCTTGAACTGGTCATCTCACTTGACCTTGAGCCAATTGGTTCAACTCTTGAATTGGTCGGTTGGTAGTCCAGGTTGTGTAGAAAATAGTCAATGTAGTTCTCAATCAATTGATACTCAAATAAGTTAGTCAAACACTTGAACTGGTGATTCAGAGTCAGGTCAATTGATTGAATGTATTATTGAGTTCCTAAACACCTTTAGTAACCAATCTAAACATCATTCGTGGATAAACTCCTCTTCTAGGTTAAATCCTTTGTGTGTGACCCTACAGGTCCCATTTCATGTTGGCAGTGAATGTCCATAACAATTTATGGCATCACAAGCAAAGAACGATGCTAGTCACACAACAGTGCTACCCAAGTGAAAAGGAGAGTTGGAGAACAATTTTCAATCCTACAGTGTATGAATGGTGTTACAGTGAATGTATAATTCCTTTGTCATTGATATCCCAAATGAAATCAAGGCATGGAGTTATCATCCTCTCAGATGTTCATTCACTTTCTTGATCTCAAAGTAGACTGTATGAGATAGTGTGCCATCAATATTGCATATTGACTGACATGAGCATGCATGCATTTTCTTAGTCTCACTTATCAAGTGACCATGGACGTCATACTCCCTTAGGAGGGACAAATTCCATATGTATCACTCACCCATCAAAAGCCCCATGTGTCAAAGTCACCCAGTCATCACCTTTATAACAATCCATATTTTGGGACTACGTTTGATGATGTTAAAGTGTACCCAACAACATGTTTTGAGAGTAGTGATTTTAGGTCTAAGAATCATAATCACTACCATCAGTGTGAGAGCTAACTATGACTACCATGTCATGGTTCCATGTTTCACTCTCACAGTGGGTCTGTCTGATACACTGTTCTCTAACATGTATCTATATGCTTGGTTTGATATCACATATCATGATTAATGAGACTCTTTCATCAGCAAACACACACTCTAGTCTTGATGTGTCATTGTTGTTTATCAACCTTCCAAAATGACATCCGACTAGGGACTAAACAAGAATGTATAAACTCTTAACATCTGTATGATCTCATTGTTCAAGTCACATACTTGAAAACATATGATATTGAGTATTGTCATTCTCTAGAAATTCAATCTAATCCATCATTATCTCATAACAGATTGATCCAGAATGAATTGAAAGCTTGCCTTTGATATTTATCAAATCAACCTCAATGTATCCCACCAATCATCCTATTACTGGCTCTCAGGGCAAACATACCAATAGGTAGTCACAGTCAGCTCTCATGGTGATGGTGGTGATTGTGATTCTTAGACCTAAAATCACTGCACTCATCACATGTTGTTGGGTACACTTTAATATCATCAAATGCAATCCTGAAATGTGGATTATTATAAAGGCGATGATTGGGTGAGTTTGAGACATGGGGTTTTGACTACCAGTGATAGATATGGGATTTGTCCCTCCTAAGGGAGTATGATGTCCATGGTCACTTGATAAGAGAGAGACTAAGAAAGGCATGCACATGCATGTTTGAGTCAATATGTGATATTGATAGCACACATATCTCAGATAGTCTGCTTTGGGTCAAGGAACATGAATGAATGTTGAAAGGATGACAACTCCATGTTTGAGTTCATTCAGGATATTAGTGACAAAAGAATTATACATTCACTGGAACACCAATCATGGATTGTAGGATTGAAATTTGTTCTCCAACTTTCATTTTCACTTGGGTAGAACTGATGTGTGACTAGGAACCGCTCTTTGCTTGTGATGTCATAAGTTGTTATGGACATTCATTGCCAATGTGAAATGGGACCTATAGGGTCACACACAAAGGATTAACCTGGAAGAGGGGTTTATCCATGAATGATGTTTTTATTGATTACTAAAGGTGGTTAGGAATTCAATCAAACATTCAATCGGTTGACTTGACTCATAATCATCAAGTTCAAGTGTTGAACTAACTGATTAGAGTGTCAGATTGATTGAAAATTACATTGACTGATTTTGCACAACCTGGACCACCAACTGACTGGTTCGCTGGGTGAACCAGTCGGCTCAGGATCAGTGAGACGACCGGTCCACTTGGTCAACCGATCAGTTTGACTAGACCAAACGAGAAGGTTTGGGAAATCCCAGTTTGTGAGAAAATATTTTCGTTTCACTTGTACAATTTGATTGGGACAAGAATTGATCTTTGGATTAATTGGAAACATAAAGAGGAAAGTCAATTGGAGGCTTACCTGGGAAGTGAAATGACCGGTCAATTGTGAACCGATCGGCTCACACTCCCAGATGACCGGTTCGTTTGTGAAACAACTGGTTTACCTGCCACGGTGTATCAATTTGTGGAAATTTTGGACACTTCTACTCCCACACAGATTGGGAACCCTGACCA
Source organism: Alisma plantago-aquatica (assembly GCA_963693085.1). Classification (NCBI taxonomy): domain Eukaryota; kingdom Viridiplantae; phylum Streptophyta; class Magnoliopsida; order Alismatales; family Alismataceae; genus Alisma; species Alisma plantago-aquatica. Next base: position 404,951,229 of record OY856414.1, read on the forward strand.
TGGCCTGTACTATAAATAGAGGGGTACATGGGGCTTCCCAGATAGCACAACTCTAAACACCAGTGCTCTGCAAATTTTTTGTCCTCTCTGGTTGTGAATCAAGAGAGCCCGAGAAAGTGTCACCCGTGAGGGAGGAGGTACAACGAGGGAAAGACAACTGTAGGACAACAATTGGTGGCAGGAGAGTGTGTTGGTGACTAGTACCCTGACAGAAGGAAACGGGTCCTTCTAATTTCCTATAGGACATGACGAATAGAGTTCCTAGTGGTCCGTGTGGACTATCTGTAGAGGCGGGAGACTTCTGCCGCTCAAGAGGACGACATGCAATCCGCAGTCCGGGTAGAGACCAGGAGCTGCACAGACATTGTCGAAGGCTAGGTGGTTGAAGACCGCATTAGCTGTGAGGTATTGTCTCTGATCAAGCCTTAGGACCAGTACACCTTGCTAAAATCATCCTTCCTATTTCATAGTCGTTCATGCAATTTGTGGTTATGGTTTTGTGGGAGAGAGAATTTTTCTGTATCTGCTACCTTCTCACTCTCCCTGAAACCTAACAGAGGCTTGCACCCTTACCCCAAGGTACAGGTAGGTCCAACAAGATAAATTAAGGCTTGCTCCCTTACTCCAAGTTACATACATGTTCAGACAAGTAAGTCGGGGTTCATATAATGGATTTATCATTTATGTTTTGAATTTCATAAAAATAAATGTAGGAAATTTAGAAGCTTACTCATAAGAACATTGTAGCTCAAACAAGTAGAGTCGGGCAAGCATATGACTCATACCTATACTACACAACCAAACAATATTATAATCAAGGTCAATACGAGGATAAAGTGTAACTATGAGAATAAGGTAAGATCTTGAGCAAGTCAAGTCAAGGTTACTATGTCCTAGCATGTAATGAAGTACATATGCATCAAAAATAGGAGTTTCAACATATTGGTGTACAAGAACAAAATATGGGCTTTATGTCTTATTAGTGGACTTTTGGGTAAGTTATATATCCATGATGAAAATTCATGTTTGTATGATTATCAAGACTAACATCAAGTTCTAGACTTATTTCATTATAGGACTAATACCTTTATCATAATCGTTGAGGTCAATTAGTCAAAATTACAAAAATTGCAAAGGTATTAGACTTTAAAGTAGATCTTTAAAAGAGTCAATTACCACAAGATTTTGACTAGCTAAAATTACCATATTTCATTACTTTTCATGAGTACAAGTATCAAGAGTGATGATAGTGAGTCTTAGATATCAGCATTACTAGATCTAGGTTGCAGGTATTAAGATTCACTAAAAGGGGTATATCTAGGGACTTGGATCCATAATCATCAAATTCATACCATTCATCATTGGCAAGTAACAAGTTTTTCTCAATATGCCAAGAATATCCAATATCAAAAGCACATATTGAGTCATTTATATTAAAATGCTATCAGACCCATGATATTTATCAAGTTTCAAGTATATACTGAAGTTTGAGATAACCTAGTTCTAGCATTGATATAAGAGATATCATGATATCAAAGTCAAATGTTTACATCGGTTCAACCTTAGATTTCATAATCACCACTGAATTTTTTTGCTTCTGACTCGCTCTTGCGATCAAAATGCACTATCAATTCAACCATTTTTATGTCATACATAGAAGGTATGGTCAAATATGATCTAGATAGAGAGCGCAGGGCCTGTGAAAATGAAGTCGCTTGCTATAGTAACCACGGCTGCAAGGTCCTTGAGATCTGAAGGTATGGTTGTGTTTGTGAGAAAGAAATAGACTTACAAGGGTCTTTTTTAGTGTTAGATGTAGGATTTTGGGTTTATAAGGAACCCAAACCTCCATGGTTGAGGCCATGAAGATGGCATCAGAGCTTCTCGAATAGGAGCTGACTCAAAAAGCAAATCATAGTAAATAGGGGAAGAATCCAAAGACAAAGAGAGTGGGACCAATGCCTAGAAAAATAAGCAAGAAATGACTGTGATCCTGGTAGGTGACCCAACCACTGAGCTATGGTGGGCCTTCCCCAAGGTAACAGATGACCCCCTACCCAGGTACCCTGGTGTTGCGTAAGTTGGACCCAATTAGCGTGAATTCAGTTCAAATGAGAAAACTTAGGGTCGGGGTCCATGAAGATAGGCTTCGAAGCATCTCAAACAGGGGATATATGACTCAAAGAGAAAAACACATGATAAATGGGTGGAATCCAAAGACGAAGAGATGGGACCAATTTCAGGCAAACCATTCAAGAAATGTCTAAGATTCCAGTAGGGAACCCAGATGTTGCATTGTTGTGCACCCTTACCTAAGGGAGGGATTACCATTGCTAGTGGGATGGCTTCGGGGGAGATGGGGCCCATTAGGGTGAATTATCGCCCAAAATGAGAAAATGAAGGGGAAAATGGGTGAAAGGTGTATTTTCTTAGGAATTTCTAAAGGAAGCTTAGAAGCTCCATTTGGGATCAAATTTAGATACAAGGTTTGCAATGTATTCTAGAATACTCAATAAAAGTTTGGGATCCAAATTATAAAGATAGGTACTAGAATGATCCAAAATATTAGCAAGTCTAATATAAGTAGATATTCATGTATTCAAGCTATACAATGGTATAAAGTTCAATCAGTATGTGTCACCAAACTCCTTAAATCACACCATTATCAACTTTTCCTACAAAATTAGTGACTATTACACATTTGATGATAATGTGGGTTATTGAGCACAATAAAGATACCAAGTAGATACTTCAAATCAATGTTTGAAAAATCTACTTTATATCAATCTAAATCTGAAAATTATGGTAGAACGTCCTTACACACACACACACACACACACACACAAATATATATATATATATATATATATATATATATATATATATATATATATATATGACATATACAAATAAAAACTTCATTCTCGATTCTATGAGAATTTTTATGAAGTGTTTCATTTCCTTCTCTTCTTGGAAGTTCCATTATCCCAGATTGTATCCTAATTTTTGGCCTAATTCTTCTTCTGATGATCAATCCAGCCTCTGATAAAAAAGATTGACCTTGGTTCTATTTCATCTCTTCAACAATTTTAGTATTGAGTTTGCTCGATGGACCCCACCCTCTCGAGATTAGGATGTCGGTCGTTATGGAGCTAGGAGCCAACCTCCCCCTTGTCAATTCCTTGCCCCAAAATTAGAAGGGTGGGTGCTTAAAAGGAAGCAGTCTAGTCTTTCGTCTAAGATCATGATTTGATTCACAAATGTTGGGTAAAAATAAGAACCTTCTTCTTTGATCATAATCCAAAATGGAAAGTTTTCAATTGGAACATGAAAATGTGACCAAATTGATCTTAGATACTCTTCATGGTGGAGTGGAAGAAGGGCGGAGATTCTCAAATGAGAAAAGGGATCCAATTACTTTGAAAGAATTGAAAGAGGAGTCGCATGAGGTTCAAATCTCATGTGCAGTTCTGTAGAGTGACAGTTGGCTGACTTATCTTTTTAGAATGTGATGTGGGGGTTCTAGACCCAATAGTTCAAGAAAAAGTACCAAGGCCCAGTGCAGTGTACATCCTCCAAAAGTGATTTGGCAAAGGACTGGAATGCATGAGATATCTAGTCGAGAAGGCATGTGATGGCATGTCCTGATCTGAGGTGGTTAACTTGAGCGATAGCGAGATTTGATTGTATACAAAAATAGGTGACACAAAGATAGTAAGACATTTGAATCTATTACTTTAAAATCTATTCAAAGAGAAAACACAAACTACAATAGGTTCAGAAGGAACCTCCACAATAAAAAAATAAGAAACCACCAACATGGTCTCAATAGACACACAATGTAGAAGTTACCCTCACGTCTAATACTACATCAAATTGTTTTTTTATTGCCGAGGGAACCCACCCACCCAGGAGAGCGCCTAGATAGCAGGGATGGTACTACATCAATTTATCAGATGTCTCTAAAATAAATTTTGAGATAATAATTCATATGATTATGTCAAGGCAATTAAAGGAAACCACAATGAGATAACACTAGTGAATTTTCATTTAGTGAAAACTAAGAATTTATACACTTTAAGAACTATAGTTATATTACGAACCTAGATGCTGGTATCCTTAGTGCTCAATGAAATCCAAATTTTACTTTGGAATACAAGGAATCAACAGTTTCACTAAATCTTATATTACCTTTACATCAACAAAACCTTGTATTACAACCCCATCTCAATAGATAAAAACAAATGGACGTAAATATGTATAGTCTACATCTTATATTTATATAGGTACATACTCATTATGAACAACCTTCAAATAATCTTTATCTTGAAAAAAAACATAATACACACAAAAGTATAATCGATTAATAAGTGCCCACCCGATAATGTAAATTGGTATTAGCTTAAAATATGGTTGTCATCATTTAACAAATTTTAGGGAACATCCAAAATTGTAGCATATATATATATATATATATATATATATATATATATATATATATATATATATATATATATATATATATATATATATATATATATATATATATATTCTGAGAGTTAGCATCATATAAAATAAGATGATTCAACAATAGGAAGGGAATAGTGTAAATCAATCTTTTGTATGTTTTCATTTAAAGGGCTAGTTACCAATATACAAAAATGAATTCAAATATATTCCTTTAATAGAATACATGTATATTAACTCAATATTCTAGAATATATAATTTTCCCTTCCAGCCATTCTTTTGTTACAGAATAGTATCAAAATATGTTCTCTAGTACTCATTATTGAGAGAAAGCAACCTTTCTTTTAACTGAAGAATTTTTTACTCTAATCATAATAATGACAAGATGAAATTTTGATAAAAAGAGTCAGAAATTATTGTTTACAAACAAATATTAGATATGTGATATTGGGCAGTCAATCAATGATCCCATTATACACAAAAAAATATTTTAATACTATTCATATATAAAAGTTGTAACTATTTATTGCTTTACATATCACTAAACATGCAACAATGGCATCAATTAGGAATTTTCCTATATAACTATTATTTAACTTGATGATTAACATAATATATGTGTCAACAAGTATAATATGTTGAGACAATATATTTATACATTTAAATTTTAACTAGTCTTACATGAAATTAATACTAAGAAAAAATAGTAAGAAAAAAATGTGTATACTACTAAATAATCAAATAGTTGATCCTAGTTCAACATACAAAACAACATTTATATCATTCATATTAAAAACAATGTCAATGAATCTATATGGCATTGTAGCTATATGTTATCTCCTTCACACAACACATGTAACTGAAGATGGATTAACTTATATTGAAGGGATTAGGTCACATGTTGGGAACAGAGAAATCTGAGTCATAATATATACTACATGTGCTACAATGACTAATGATATTAACAAAGTAGGTGGATAATATTATGGTATGGTAGCTTTATGATAATTTATTTGGTAGTACTTGTCTAACTATTAATGTTTCTTAAAATATATCTATATCCTTCTTCATTGTTACGGATTTGTGAGTGTAAACCATTGCATTTAAAGTAGAAATCTATGTTACTATGTATCCAAAAGTTATTGGAACTCACAATTCATCCATAGGTATTTCACTATTTCCAATGGTATGAAACATTCATTATTGTTTCTACTATAAAACAATAAGCCCATACAAAATACCATCATACATGCACATGGGAATAATATAAAAACTAAATATATTAGTCAAACATTTGTGCATTGAAAATGGAAGTTATTTTTGTTCAAAAATAATTGTTTCGTGTTTTATTAAATCGCTCATTCTCTTTGCCAACATGTAACAATGAAGTCAACCACATTGTAATCATACATACGCATTCAGAATGAGATAAACATTGTGTACATTAAATATGTCATTAATATTTGTTTAAGGATAATTGTTGTTTGTTCCATACTGATAAATCATCATGGTTATAGTATATAAATCCTACACATCCACCCACAACATATTAGTCAATGTGGTGAATCCACTAAAATGGATAATTTTAAGTCTTTGTGTTGCTTTGGATCTTCTTCAAAATCAACAAAAGATATACAATCCACCACTTCAAAGAAAAAGAATATATGTTCCACCAGAAAGTTACCCAAAGACTTGCCCGATATAGATGACTTGTTCTGCGAATTTTCAGAATTTGAGGAGATGACAGTGGATGATCTAAGCAACATGTTCATGGAATTTGATATCGATATGGATGATTCTGAGATATTGAGGAGGTTACATGAAGTTAGCCCAATAGCAGCTCAAGAAACGAACTTCGATTATGATGTATTTGAAAAATTAATGATAAATTTTATAAATGAATATAGCAAAAAAGAATAAGTTCAATATTATGAATGTTGACTGCTGAATCAAAATATGTTGTATGTCATTTGTAATAACTAGCAATTTTAATAATCATAGTAAATTTATTAATAAAGAATTTATCCCATCTCAACTTCGTACAAGGATTTATTTTGGTAAATCTATTCTAATTTTTGCACTTCATTTGAAGTCATATATTTGATTAGGCCATTGAATTCACTTGTGAATTTGTCTATTTTAGTAATATTTTATTGGTGAATGTTTCATTGATTGTACTATGTTAATTCAATTTAGTTTAGATATGTGGCCCTATTTAATATAATGAAGAATGTTGGTACGATAAACTTATTATATGGAGGTTCAATTGCCATCGAAAAGTGGAGTGCTTGAACTAGAGTGGTGATTTTGTTTATTTCCATTCTTTTTTATGTAAGTCATTTTCAATTTTAAAGATACTTGCCAATTTTAATACTTTTGATATGGTTGAAATGTGGTATGTATTATTCGTTATGGTCTTTCAAAATCAATATTCATACAGAGTTGTGCTTAAACTAACCACAAATGGGTAATTTGATTATTTACAAACACTAAAAACAAGTAATGTAGAAGAAGATAAAGAATATATATCAAATGAAGTAATTGATATTAGTGTAACTCCAAGTAGAAGCAACACGAAACAACCAAAATAATACATATGTATACACACACAGATATATACTAGTGAACGCACACGTGCACATGCACGTGACATATAAAATTTGTTGGAAATGCGCGGGGAGAGGACTCGTCCGTGAAAGAGTCCCTACGCTGAAAGATATTTGTATTGGTTGTTTGAAAGGAGACAATCAAGGAACCGTTTCTATGTAATGGAGAGAGAAATATAGAATTAAAAATAATAAAAGTTAATAGGAGAGTGTGAGAATAAATATTTGTAGGAGCAAAATTCCTTAAAAAAAGGAGAGAAGAGAGTGAATCAAGGAGAGTGCAGCATTAAACTCGCTTTTTTTTATAGTAGTATAGATAAGCCATTCATTCGTTGTCCAGAGGGTAGCCTCATTTTTCGCTACCCATGCATGATACTATATGGTAAAAAAGTAACTCTCTAGAAAAAAAAAGTAAGTATGTTGACAATGAGGTAGCTATACGACTAAAAAGGTAAAACCGGGTAGAATACAAATAAATATATATGTAATTATATATTTGGTGTAGCTGTTCCACATGTAACTATTTGTGTAGGAAAAATATAAGTTTGCAAGGTAAAGTAACCATCTACATGTGTAACGTAAGAAACTCCAAAAAATTTAACCTAAAGAGGGGGCTGGTAGATATCACGCGGGTAGTGAATATGTCTCACACACACACACACACACACACACACACACACACACACACACACACACACACACACATATATATATATATATATATATATATATATATATATATATATATATATATATATATATATATATACACTTTAATACCCGCGCGGCTAGCCTGCGCTACCCGTCCATCCAAAAGAGTAACTATATGGTACACAAGAGTAACTCTGAGATCAACAGAGTAACTATGTGGTACATAAGAGTAACTCTAAGAATAAAAAAGTAACTGCGCAGAAAATATACAGTCAGTAAATATATGGATGGGTTTTTTTATTTGGGGGGGGGGAAATGATATTATTTTTGGATGAAATTTTTTGGGGAGATAGATAAAATGCTCCTCTACAATTGGGAAAAAATTAGAAAAATATCAGGAAGGGTGTGTGGGTATATATATATATATATATATATATATATATATATATATATATATATATATATATATATATATATATATATGTGCCATTTATTCATTGCCCACGCAGGTAGCCTGAAGTTTCGCTACCCGACAACCAAAAATATAACTCTTCTAGCCATAAAATTAACTCTACTGCCAAAAAAGTAACTATGGTGATAAGAAAGTAACTTCACGACTAAAAGAGTAACTCTGAACAAAATATACAACAGATATATAAGGACGGATTTTTTGATTTTGGTGGGGAAAATGATATTATTTTTGGATGAAATTTTTTGGGGAGCTAGAAAAAATGCTCCTCTGCAATTGCAAAAAAAAAAATTTTAAAAATTGGTCGGAAGGGTGGGTAGCTACCCGCGCGGGCAATAAATATGGTCCAAATATATATATATATATATATATATATATATATATATATATATATATATATATATATATATATATATATATATATATGGTATATCTTCTCTACCCGTGCGAGTAACTAAGATTCGCTACCCGTGCATTAGTTTTGTAATGGGAAGGCATGCATTTGTAATGAGACGGTCCAAATTTATAAAGAGATGACCAAAAATGTAATACAAAGACTCATTTTGTATTACAACGTTGTTACATTGATAAATATATATTTTACTGTTTCCCAACGGAAACTACAAACATCACGTTGTATTTACAAAATGAGTCTGTCTATTACAATTTGGACCGTCTCATTACAAATGCATGCCTTCCCATTACAAAACTGATGCACGGGTAGCGAATCTTAAAAATACGTCCATATATTTACTGACAGTATATTTTCTGTGCAGTTATTTTTTTAGTAATATAGTTACTTTTTTATCAATATAGTTATTTTTTTTACCATAGAGTTACTTTTGTGTACCATATAATTACATTTTTGTTTGTGCGGGTAGCGAAAAATCAGGCTACCCACACGGGTAGCGAATAAATTCCCATATATATATATATATATATATATATATATATATATATATATATATATATATATATATATATATATATATATATATATATATATATATATATATATATATATATATATATATATATATATATATATATTATATATACTATAAAAAGAGCGAATGTTTGTAGTTAACGATGTCTATTTTATTTTCTTTTTCCTAAAAAATCTCTAGCCAATCACATCACACCGTTTTGAAAATTCTGCTTCCTCCTTGTTTCTCTATCTTCTCAGATTTTTTCTCAACTTTTTTCCTAATTTCCTGACTTTTATGGGAACTAAAACTGCTACGAGTGGTAGGTTAAGTTGTCACCACGTTTTCCAAAAATGACGACACTTAGTTGTGGTAGTGGTCGGTTACTTTGTGGTTATTATCACCCCATTTTTTTTTGAAAAAACGAAATTTATCACCATATCACTTTGTGATTATCGCCACGTTTTCCCGAAAAAAATGGCGACTTATCGTAACCATCTCAAACTCACACACCAAACCGTCTCGCCTTCCGTAAACATATCAACAGAATATATGGATACCTACTTCTAGGAGACTTACCCTCTTTCTAGGCGCGACCTCTCAATCTGTCGTGAAGTGCAGCAGTGGTGCCTAATACCTCAGTCAGAAGAACATATCACATTCAAGCATACATACAAATCCTACATACCTGTTATCTCATCCAACTCTTCCGCCATCCTCCCCTTCTCCATTGACGCCAACCTCCCTTCTCATGGCGTGGCCTTCCTCTTCTTCCTGACCTGAGCATTTGGGGCTAAACGGCCACTTAGGCAGTGCAACACCTTGACTTCTTGTTTCTGGGCCCGTCCATTGACACCCACGCATTATTAGAGTTTATTATCCTTGCTCTCCTCAATAATTTTCTTCATGGAAAGTTGTTTTTTCGCTGTCATCATTCTAAGGATACCTCGGCTGATCTCATTTCAAAGGTGTACATGACTATCATTTTCTATCATTCTTTTACTTACAATAGCAGCTAAAAGCTAGAATGATTCACTTTTACAAATTGTGACTCATTAGACGTTTTTAACATTTTTGGGTACTTGTCCCATTTATTTCTCTACGTTCATGTTATCTTTGCGTACGGAATACATTTTTCACTCCTAAAGAGTAATAGAAGGATTTTATGATTTATGGTGTTGTTATAAAATAGATATGATGAAATCTAATCTTATACGAGTAAAATCCTCCATACTTGCGATTGTATATCAGCGCTACAGTAATGTGGGCTGACTCTTTTCTGTATGTATTGCAGGTCAACATTACACCCACTTTGTTACGTAGGAAAAAGTTTATGAGCACTACAGAGTTTATTTATCCAACCTTTGATTTATTGGCTCTTATATAATTCATTTAACGCTCCATCAAGGCTCTATTTCAATGGACGTTTGGACATATCATAGTCAGTAGTGTTGGTAGAAATCGAACTATAGAAGCCCAGATCCAGAATGAGATCTCTAAGGCATGGGAAAAGAAAGAAGACTGAGGACAGGTTCACCTCAACAGTGTATGTTACAACTTGCATTTACACTGATTAAATGTTTTTTTAAGTTTTAATAGTCATGACCATACTCGGTTCGTCATATGAATATCATAATTATTCTTCATATTGAATCTATGTCACTGTTCACATTATTTTAGACACATGCCAAAAAGATAAGTACCTACATTAGCTGTTGTATTTAGTTTACTTTTTCTTAAAAAGAAGCATTTACTTAACGTGCCAAATGATTGATGTATTTACTTGACCAAAAGATATGATATTCATCATATCTAAAAGTCATATTAATTCTAAATTCCCATCAACATATTCAGTTATTTTTGTTATACTAAAAAACATGTAGGTACTAATAGTTGGAATACAAAATTTTACATATGTATTTTTTAGATTAGAGTATATATCTTTGAAACACATGTTACATGAACTTCCATTCCTATGATTTGTCATGTCGTATATTCCACCATAAATACATTTCCAATCTCTTCCCAACACGCTTCTCACCCATTCCTTTTATAAATACTTTAAGGCTCATTCCTCTCTATCTTCTCCACTCCATCAACTATTGGCTTATTCCGTTTTCCAAGTTCAATTTATTTATCTTTCTCTTTTATTTCCTTTCTGCCGTTAGACACGGTTTCTATCGTTTCCTTCTGAAGCAGTTAGAACCACATTCTCTATGATTTTTATTGTAATTTATTTATATCATTTCGTCTTCAGTTTTTTTCTTACGATTGCACACACGTTATCCTTCTTCACAATGTACATTTAGTTTCCTAAATTATCTTATATTTCAATGTTAATTATCTTGTTCTTCGCATTCACGATCGCATCGTAACTAATTGTCCTTTCCTATGCCTCCACTACTTATTACTTCCGGTCATCTATTCGCTTTTCGGATTTCTTAGTTTCCTATTCCTATACCTAATAACTATCACATTATCAGCATACACATTGTATCTTCTCATAAGTTTCTAACCACACCCCATCGCTAGCCATAACCTTGTCTATCTCTCTTTTTTGCTTGTTGTTTCTAACTATCCAAAACATTTCCTCTGTGTAATTTCCTTTTTTCCGTTAGATGCGGTTTCTATCGTTTCCTTCTGAAGCAGTTAGAACCACATTCTCTATGATTTTTATTGTAATTTATTTATATCATTTCGTCTTAAGTTTTTTTCTTACGATTGCACACACGTTATCCTTCTTCACAATGTACATTTAGTTTCCTTAATTATCTTATATTTCAATGTTAATTATCTTGTTCTTCGCATTCACGATCGCATCGTAACTAATTGTCCTTTCCTATGCCTCCACTACTTATTACTTCCAGTCATCTATTCGCTTTTCGGATTTCTTAGTTTCCTATTCCTAAACCTAATAACTATCACATTATCAGCATACACAGTGTATCTTCTCATAAGTTTCTAACCACACCCCATCGCTAGCCATAACCTTGTCTATCTCTCTTTTTTGCTTGTTGTTTCTAACTATCCAAAACATTTCCTCTGTGTCTATATCTTCCCCGTACTGATTAATCGGGAAATAATATTAGAATGTGTGGTATTCAACCCAAAACCAATTGGCAATGGGTGAAGGGATCACACACTTTGTAAGTCCATGACTTATCCCAGAGCTCAGCGGTGTGGGATAATTCTAACATTCCCCCTCAAGTGCAGTCACTTTTGTGTGCTTGCACTTGTTCTTTTTTAGGTAGGGTGTGGTCCTCACACTTGTCTCATGGGGTCCGCTCTCATACCATATTAGAATGTGTGGTATTCAACCCAAAACCAATTGGCAATGGGTGAAGGGACCACACACTTTATAAGCCTAGGGCTTATCCCAGATCTCAGCGTGTGGGATAATTCCAACAAACAGGAGCATAGAGATGACCATAAGGAGATAATGTGAGATTTGTGCATTGTGCCACAACATGCTTTAAAAACATCACCTCCTTGTGATTTGTTAGAATTTTTTTTTGGGAGCGACATGTGTCTTTTTGAGTGCCATGGAGAGGTTAACTTGAGAGCTACCATGTCTATCGAGGCACATGATCTCAACAATGCATAAACAAGATTGTTTCAACTTGTTATGTATAGATATGCAGAGTTCTACATTTAATGATGACACATAACATATGGACACATTGATTTTTGACTTATTGTGCATAGATATGCAAAGTTCTACATTTCTTCTTTTGTATACTTAGCTAGAAAAAATATGTGATCTATGTATGCTTGTTTTTATATATCCACTGTGTAATATATGATTATGAAAATAATTGATTTTTACACCACAAATCTAATTTCTTTAGTTCTCAAAACAAGTATTTTACTTCTACACTTGTATATCAATATGGCCTATCACTGTTGTGGTATATTGATGTCTTAATTGTATTTTCTATGAATATAATCAACTTTTGATGATTGCATGATGTGTTCCACTTTAACGGGAGTTCTTAGTAGAGAAAATATCACAAAATAGCCATCATAAATATATCTTTTTAGTTTTGCAATTGATATATAAAAATCATAAAGGAAAATAATCCATGTATATAACATAGAGAAAGGCAGGTTGCATAATTTTAAAATTAACTGTCAATTAAGAGATGTTTTTGGTACATTATGACAAAATAGATGAGATAGGATAAAAAAAAGGGAGGGGAAGGGGTTGAGTAAAGTAAAATTATTTTAAAAAAAAAACTTATTTGGTATGTTATGACAAAATAGACGAGATAGCTGAAAAAAAGGGAGGGGAAGGGGTCGAGTAAAGTAAAACTATTCACAAATGTCATTTGGTCACGTTTGCATGGGGGAAAGGGCCATTGAGTGGGAAATACCTAAACATGTTGTTTGTCATATAAATATGACGATGGAGAGCGTGACCTTATTTTATAAAAAATGATCCCATATATTATAATTTTGTCTATTTAAGTAGAAGAAATACTCAATAGAAATTTATTTTTATATAAAAATGAAAATAGTCTGTCATCATACGTTATGTTATATATAAAATATTACATTATTATATAATATAGAGGATAATCTCCTACATTTTGGAAATAATTTACATCATATACATCAATTCTACAATTTCTCTACAATATTTTTGATAGAAGATAATACAACAACATGGATTCAGTTAATTGTCCAAATTTACATAAAAGGATGTGACTGCTTGTATAGAAACCAATTTGGTAGGAAGTTTTTCGTATAAAATTAAATATCAATTCCTATGCTACAAATTGTCATTTCAAAGTCAATGACTAATGATCAAAATGTTATTATTTTGTCAAATATCATTCATAATAAAACCAATTGATTTACTACTTAAAAATAGTTTTTTTATTTTAATTAATGAACATTCTATCTATAGTTGTTTATATGTTTGGTAGAATAATTCTTGTCATGTTAATCTCACAGTACTTCATGAAATAAATATGTGATGTATTCACATAAAATATCTTTTGTCCTATTTTTTATTAAATTTTTTTATTTTAGTCAAACCAATTTAATTCAAATTTATCATGTATAATATGTCACGTGCATGTGCACGTGTACATTCACTAGTATATATATATATATATATATATATATATATATATATATATATATATATATATATATATATATATATATATATATATATATATATATATATATATATATATATATATATATATACTACTATAAAAAGAGTGAATAACTCTTGCTAATTACAAATATGCCACTAACCAATCAGGTTGCAGTATTTTTGAAAGGTTGTCTTCTCCTTAATTCTCTCTCTAACCACAACTTTTCTCACTTTTTTTTCATTTTTTTAAAACAAATCACTAACCGCAACAACACAACAACGTTTTCCATTACCCATGTCCAACGCCCTACTATTTTGAACGTGGTTAAGACCGTGTTGAGGGTCAGTTGTTGGTGAACAAAGCAACTGACAAAGCATTTTACCCGACAATCCATCACCACGTTGGCATTCAAATAAAGGCATCTTTTGCAGCGTAAGACATGTATATTCAGTTAACAATATAACTCATATTTTTTCCTGCACTCCTTCCCTCTGTAGCACGAAGGCGGCCAACAAGCATGCCTGCACTACGTGACTCTCATTCTTCACGATGATGGCATAGAGATCATGGAGGAGATGATCTCCACATGGTGAATGGTATCATGCCTCGATGGAGTTGCATTAGCCATCACTCTTTGCCAAGCTTTTGGGAAAGAGGAGCGTGGAGGTCTTCACCACCAAAGTTGGATCAAGCAAAAGCGGTTGCATCGTCGTTGTTGCTGCCCAGTTGCAGTTTCTGTGCTGTCGCTGCTATAAAAAGAGTGAATAACTCTTGCTAATTACAAATATGCCACTAACCAATCAGGTTGCAGTATTTTTGAAAGGTTGTCTTCTCCTTAATTCTCTCTCTAACCACAACTTTTCTCACTTTTTTTTCATTTTTTTAAAACAAATCACTAACCGCAACAACACAACAACGTTTTCCATTACCCATGTCCAACGCCCTACTATTTTGAACGTGGTTAAGACCGTGTTGAGGGTCAGTTGTTGGTGAACAAAGCAACTGACAAAGCATTTTACCCGACAATCCATCACCACGTTGGCATTCAACAAAAGGCATCTTTTGCAGCGTAAGACATGTATATTCAGTTAACAATATAACTCATATTTTTTCCTGCACTCCTTCCCTCTGTAGCACGAAGGCGGCCAACAAGCATGCCTGCACTACGTGACTCTCATTCTTCACGATGATGGCATAGAGATCATGGAGGAGATGATCTCCACATGGTGAATGGTATCATGCCTCGATGGAGTTGCATTAGCCATCACTCTTTGCCAAGCTTTTGGGAAAGAGGAGCGTGGAGGTCTTCACCACCAAAGTTGGATCAAGCAAAAGCGGTTGCATCGTCGTTGTTGCTGCCCAGTTGCAGTTTCTGTGCTGTCGCTGCTATGGCTGCCCTTATTGAGAAGGAGGATCTCAAGGAAGAGAACACTGATGATATAGTCTTCAACTTGCAGAGTGGATGTTCCAGAAAAATGAGCAGCCATAAGAGAAAAATGCACATGGCTTTTGTTGGGGCTCTGTGTTCATGCTTGAGATGGAGCAGGAGATCCCATCATTTGAAGAACATGCATCACACGTCTAGAAATTAGTGAGTAATGCATGCATCATCACAAACAATGTCTTCACTTGATAACTATCCCTCCACCGCCTAACTGGGGATTTCACCGTGTTCAGCAGTTGACTGTCAATGAGGCCGGAGGATTCTGTCAATTGGTAGAGGCAAAAGATCTACGTCAACAAAGGCCGAAGGACTTTGGCCATATTTCAGACGTATTTCTTCATGACAATCTACGCTTTCGAGGGATGGTTCATGATGCACATGTAGGAAAATACGTTGTTTGTCAACTATCGACGACCCTGGGAGAATTCACGTTTACATGTGCTTCAGCTCTAGGACACTACAAGCAAGCTTGTACATTGTCAATTCGCAGCCGTGATAGGTTGATCGAGCAACGTGTCAAAGTACCCATTTTAGAACAGGACCGGTGGCACAGATCATTTCTTCGCCAACTGCCATCATCAGGTATGCAGGTGGTGGTGTTTTTGTGCTGTTGTCTCGGTCTGGGTTTGGAACAAGATGATGGTTGTTGTTTTTCTTTTTGATTTGGACGTCTTCTTCATGAGAACTCTGCAGTAGTTTTTGTTGCTGCTTTGACATTAACACACGGAAAAATTGATTTGAGTTTTTCTTCCCCTTGTTTAATACTTTAAATTTATACTTATATATGATGTAATATTCCTTTCCATGATTCATTGTAGTTAACACTCTTTTTCTTTTCTTTCAAAGATTTTATTAGACTGTGATTATCATTTGAAGTGTATACAAACAGTCAAAATCTATCCCAATATAACGGAAAGCTATCCATCTCAAGATAACAATTTAATTCTCACTCCATTATCCCATTGCTTTTCCTCTCTAATTCCTCTTTGGCCACGCCTACATTTCTAAAATATCCAATACAACAAAGTGAAGTCCTTAAATCTTCCTATCTGGTCTAATACAACAAAGTGAACTCCTTAAATCTTCCTATCTGGTCTGTTTACCCGGTTCCACTTCCAATTCCATTCTCCGTTCAAAACAAACAATGATCACCCGTTCTACTCTTTTTCTTTCAAACACACATACCTACCTCATCCTTTTAAGATAGTTCCTATATTCTCTCCAACTTCCCCACAACCACAACTATAAGTTGTTTAAACCTATCTCTTAAAAATGAGTCACACCCCTTCTGTCTTTGTACATTAATTTCTCTCCCTCGACATAATAGTATGTTCCCAAAAACTCGAGTGATATTATTGTCCAAAAAACATTTTAATTTCGTTTCCATTATCCCATCATAAAAACCAAACCAAAAAATAAATTTGATATTAAGAATTCATTACCTTGCCCCTTAGATTTAACAAAGCAAAAAGCAAATGAACTGAAATATGTTTTGTTTAGTTTTCATATGTAGTTTCAACTTATACCTTGTCTGACTAGATTGAGCGTGTTCCTTTTTCTCTCTAAATTTTCTCAACATGATTGGTGTATCTTACTTTTTACATTAGTTTATAATATTAAATCATTAATCTATATTTATATTTTGGAAAATTTAACCATCAATCTATATCTATACTACTAAATGTAAGTTATTTATAAATATGCCACCAGCCAATCAAACTCCCATTAATTCTGTCTGTTTCTCCCTTTTTCAAGAAATGTACTATTTTTATTTTTATCATGTTGTTTCTTAAAAAATGCAACGCAACCCACCCAAACTCAACCCCACATCCTCTGCTGACTCTCTCTCTCTCTTTTGAATTGTTCCTCAATATGTTCAATCGTCTCTTCATTGCTACCTCTTTCTCATTAATTCATCGTCAATGATTATCTTTCCAAAGTCATTTTTTTCATCTATCCATCAATTGTGTACATAGTCACAAGGCAAAGTATCTCCTCATTCCCTCCGTCGACCCTGAGGTAAGGTCTGTCCACAAGTATTGTTGTTATTGACTTTATTATTTAATCATTGACTTACAAAAGACTAACTTGACGTTTTATTCCCGTTACTAATTGTTTTTGCTCTTCCCCAATATCTTTCCGTTAAAACTCAATAACTCCCCATCCTCCATTCTCACACTCTTTCTCTATTGTTGACCCACTCCATAATGACTCCACACTTTTCACGCTGCCTCTTTAGTGTTTCCGTTTCATTCTCTATTCATGCATGGTCGTCACTTTTATTTCTGTCGGTCTTTACCCATTTTAGTAATGACGGTATCTATTCCTAGATGTTTCTCTCCCTGTTGTCACTATCTATCACCAACCCAAACACATTATCTCCTGACTACTATATGTCTTTCTTTTCATTTGACACACGTGGTAAGTTGGTTTTCTTTATTTTTTTTAGAAATTGAATATCCGTTTTTCATATAGTGAATGTCAATAAAGTTTAACTATTTCTAAAAGTCCAAGATCTTTTTTTATTTCAAAGATTATTTGAAATTATACTCATAATGAATCCCATTTACAAATTAATTCTTTTCATAAATGTGAACCTTTTTCAAAAGTGATATCTCTTTTTCAAGAGTTAATTTGTTGAAAATATGAACCTTTTTCCACAAATCAAAATCATTGTCTTGGATTCCAAACGTTATAGAAATTCTAAACCTTTTCAAAAAAGTCCCTTTTCAATATTCAAATGGTTTTAAAATACAAACCATATCGAAAATTATAATTCCTTTTATATTGTTTTTGTACCTCTAATCCTTTTTTTAAAAATCAAAACCCCTATAACAAATGTCAAAACTTATAATGATCCTAACATTACTAAAAAAACCAAAATCCTTTCTTTACTTCGATTGTTATGATAATTTTAAGTTTTTTGATAAATTAAAAAAATCATATTTTCAAGATACATTTTTAGAAGGCTTTCCAAATTTCAAATTCCTTCTTTCATATTTCTTGTGTTTAAAATATATGAACTGTTTTCAAAACTCAAAATCTACTTACCAAGTTTTAAATATTAAAATCACTATTTTAAATGATTTGAAAAGTCCAACCTTTTTCAAAATATAAATCCATTTTCAAAACTCGAACATTTTTAAAATTTCAAATGTTTTACAAACCTTCTGTACAATGTTGACTTTTTACTCTATTACATTCAATCCTTTCCTTTTATCACTTTTTTCATTATCAATAAACTCTGCTTAATCTTTCACAGTATGGACACAATTACTAACAATCTTCATTTTCTCACTCTTCTTATGAACATCATACATGATTCTTAAATTATTTACTTATAATCAAATCTAAATGGATAAAAAAACTATTACTATGTGATATACAAATGTTTCTTATTTCGCCATATATCTACTTTTACACTCTTTTTATATTCAAATATTTCTTTATTAGTTCTTAAAACTTATAATTACATCATATAAATTTAACTTGTACAACATGGCACGTGCATGTGCACGTGTGCGTTCACTAGTACTACTATAAAAAAATCGAATGTTTGAAAACAACTACAACGTTGTCAGTTTTAAAGTTCTAAAAACTATCCAACCAATCACATTTCAGCATTTTCAAAATACTGATCTCTCCTTGTTTCTCTCTCTTCCCACAATTTTTCTAACCTTTTTGAGCCTTTTCTAAACGTGTTAACTCGCATCATTCAGTTGCCAACCACTAAACACGTTCCACAGCTTACGGTACAACCAGTTGTGCATGGGTAAAGACGTGGGTGACAGTTGTATACAATCAGTCTGATGGTAAATACAAATGTAACTTTTCATTCACCAGTTTGTTGCAAAATCTTCATTCTATGCACACGAGGTTCAGTTGTGACACAACATTTTCCCTCATCAACGAAGAGAGCTCCTGCCGTTCTTCAAGATGTCTCTCCATCTCCGTCAACATAATACATAATTCCAGAATTTTTCCACACAAGATGTTTTTATCGGTCACACATCTCGCTTTCCAGGTGGTGGTTGTTCCTTTCTCCTCGGCCGCCAATTTCCGGACGGCGGTAGTAGGAGTCCAAGACAACCCACTGCCCTACAAGCCATTCCTCCCAAGTGTGCCCCCCCCATCATCCAGAAACAAGTCGTCACCTCCCAGGTGTTCGTTGTCCCATTCCCCTTGGCCGTCTACGCCCCTACAACATCAGACGCAGTCCTAGCCAACCTGTCCCAGAAGACGATCTTCCCCAGTGTGAACTCCTCCTCCAGAAACAAGTACTCTAGCCGACATGCAGTCACCTGGGCACTGCTACACCCGCAGCGTACATACGGCGCCACCAGGTTGGAGATCCAAAAAGAAGGGTCATTTCGTGGTGCACGACAGAGCGAGGTTGTGGGCGTATAGGTTCTCCAGGCTATTCGTCAAGCGAGGAGTTGTAGACAGACCTGTGGGCATCATCTACTAGAAGTTGAATCCACATTTTCCTTGATGTTGTTGCTGAACACGTTTGGGAACCTAACCACTGGTGCGTTTTAAAGAGTGTGCATGAACTTTCCACTCCAGAGAAGCTTCTTCTCGACACGGTAGGAGAGCAGGGCGGCGTCATTGACGATTTATGAGATGCCAAATATCAGATCAGGAAGTGGATCATTAAGAGATCCTGGTACCAGATGTAGATGTAGAAGGTGAGGATGCCAGTGACATATTTCCGAGACGGTTCGTAGAAGCGTGAGATGTCTGTTGCTACGGGGAGGCGGTGAAAGGTGCGGGTGATTTTGTTGACTGAAGTGGGCAGACGACGGACGAGTAGGATGTCACTAGCTTAAACGAATCGTGCCTTATCACTGAAAGGGGTTTCCATATCACCCTTTTATCTGTGATTAAAGATGGTTTTACTAATGCCCGTGAAGTTTTTTGGCCATTTCGTGAGCTATTTCCGGCGGCTGCTCTAGAGAAGATAGCGTTTCTTTATAAGGCTATGGATATCATCATGGCTGTTGGAGCGGTAGGAGCAGTATTTCAAACATGATGACTCTACTAGGTAGTTAGGAGAGGGATCATACGTCCTCCTCATATGGGGAAAGGGCAGAGCGTGATAACATAGAACGAAACAGATTTAGCAAGATCTCCTCTATGATTTCTTTCCTCTCTGCTCTTGCGTTTAATCAACGGCTTGTACCTCCTCCAAAACCAAGGTATCTACTATGGCCTTTTACAACTCACTTTGCCCCAAAGAAAATGGTCTCTCTAAAACCGAATAACAGTCGAACCCCAATGCTCAATGGCAGCACAGAATAAGTCAGGCAAATAGAAATGGTTACTGGAGCAGATAGAAATTCTCCAAGATGATGCTCAGCCACACCGAAGAGCCAAACATCCAGGAAAACAAGATTTTCAACGAAGAGGATTTAATTTTTTCGTCATATGTTAAAGTTAGTAAGTCAACATGGATAAAGTTGTGTTTTTGCATTTACAAGTTCACGATTTAACAGGTATGTTTCTATATGTACCACTTTAATCTGTAATCTTTTCCATATGTATTCATCTATATACTTCCGTTAATATTCTATACTACTACATATAGATGTCTAGGCACATGATAGAAAATTACATTTCTTAAAATCAAGTACAAATAACCATTAAACAGAAACAACTTAAACCTGTTATATTTTTATAATGTGAGCACCTAAATATAATTCTCAATGCAATCGTGACTGTTAACTATTTTCTTTCTTTATTGATACTTGGGAATCCATGTAAACCTGATGTAAGTTAAGTTCTAATAGCAATGCACTACTTTATTACATTTCTTTAGTTTATCTGTATGTTCAAATTTCACTACTGTCACTTTAAAATCACAACTACAATAGGAAATTTTAAATTTTGTCAATATCATATACTATAAATAAAGTTTTAAGTTGCAGTAAATTTTTGACTAACGGGTAAATAAGATTCTCATTTAGGTTATATACACACATTAAATATTACCCGATAATAGATTTTTTTTTATAAACATGTGAGCATTATTGTATATTTCATAGCATATTGGTTAACAGAAAAGTTGCATATGTAATGCATGAGTCTTTAGTTTCATTATCTTTACCCCATTTTAAGCATTAACATGTTCAATTTAGAATAACAAATCTAAATTTTGATTAAAATTTAGTTGTATAAACTTAATTTTCATTAGTAAAATGGTTTTAAATATGTTCTTTTGGAATCATAGATATTTCCTTAGTCATCATATTTTTAATTGTTATAAATATGTTGCAAACAATTCATAGATAGTTCTTTATTCATCATATTATTTTATTAAATAAAATATCTGAACCAAAAATTCACTCTCAAAGCTTTGTTAATTCATATTACATACTAAAACAAGATTTTCATTTAGGTTATATACACATATGATTATTAATCAATATTTTTTGTAAATATGTGACTATTATTATATATTTCATAATAAATTGGTTAATACAAAAGTTGCATATTTAATGCTTGATCCATTAGTTTCATTATCTTTATCCTTTGTTTAAGAACTATGTGTTCATTTTAGATGAAGAAATCTAAATTTTGATTGAAATTTAGATGTATAAACTTAATATTCATTAGTACAATGGTTTTAAATATATATTTTCAGGACCATAGATATTTCCTTAGTCTTCAATTTTAAATGGATTTGAATATGTTCTAAACAATTTATAGATTTTGCTGATATATCATATTTTCTTATTGAGTAAAATACTCAAACCAAATATTCACTTTCCAAATTATGTCAATTCGTCTTACCTGGTTAACAACATTCTCATTTAGTTATATACACACTTCAAATATTACTCGATAATACTTTTATATTAATATGTTACGATTACTATATATATATATATATATATATATATATATATATATATATATATATATAGAGAGAGAGAGAGAGAGAGAGAAATAATAGCATATCTAATGTTTGAGCCATCGATTTCATTATCCTTATATTTTTTTGACATTAATGTGTTCATATTAGAAGAACCTAAATTTTGAAGAAAATTTATTTGTATAAATTCAATATTCATATGTACTTTGGTTTTAAATATGTTTTTAAGAACCATAGATGTTTCCTTAGTCTTCATAATTTTAATAGATTTAAATATGTTATAAACACTTCATTGGGATTACCTTATTAATCATATTATTGTTGAATAAAATATCTGAACCAAAATTTCTCTCTCAAAATTATGTCAATTCTTCTTACATGCAAAATAATATTCTCATTTAGGTTATAGACACACTTCAAGTATTACTCGATAATACTTTTTTTAAAAAGTGAGACTATAATTATATATTTCGTAGTATATTAATTTATTTGGAATGTTGCATATGTAATATTTGAGACATTAGTTTCATTATCTTTCTCCTTTTTCTAAGGATTAATGTATTCATTTTAGAAGAATAAATCTAAATTTTTATGGAAATTTAGATGTATAAGCTAAATATTCATTAGCATAGTGGTTCTAATATTTATTTCTTTAGAACCATAGATATTTGCTTAGTCTTCGTATTTTAAATGGATTTAAATATGTTATAAACAATTCATAGATATTCCTTATTCATAATACGTTTTATTGAATAAAATATCTACAAAAATTCACTCTCAATATGTCAATTCTTCTTACCTGATTAAATAGCATTCTCATTTAGGTTATATACACACTTAAAATATTAATCGATAATACTTTTTTATAACTATGCAATTATTATTATATATTTCATAGTATATTGGTTAATGCACATGTCGCACATGTAATGTTTGAGCCATTTGTTTTATTATTTTTATCCTTTTGTATGCATTAATGTGTTCCTTCTAAAATTTAAAAAAAAATCTAAATTTTGATAAACATTATGTATAAACTTAATATTCATTAGTAAAATGGTTTTAAATATGTTTTTTAGAACCATAGATGTTTCCTTAGTCTTCATATTTTTAATGGATTTAAATATGTTCTAAACAATTCATAGATATTTCCTTAGTCTTCATATTTTTAGTGGATGTGTGTCATATGTTGTCATGATGTAACGAGATTTACAATGAACACACAAATTTCATCAAATGAATAAAAAAGATGGTCCCATAACTAATTTTTGTTTGTTATGATACTATTAAAATTTTCATAAAAATTATTTGACAGAATAAAAGTGCCACATTTAAATATATCTAACAACCAGCTTCTTTTAGTTTTCATTAAAAATATCAATTATGTCTTTTTTTCAAAAATACATGCATCATAAATAATTTAGAGTTAATGTGGCACGTGCATGTGCACGTGTGTTTACTAGTATATATATATATATATATATATATATATATATATATATATATATATATATATATATATATATATATATATATATATATATATATATATATATATATATATATATGACTCATCTTTAATACCAGCACACCTTTCCTGTCATTTTTTTCTTAAAAAAAATTCGCAATCGTAGAGGAGTATTTTATCTAGCTCCCTAAAAAATATTATCCAAAAATAATATCATTTTCTCCACCAAAATAAAAAAAATATGTCCATATATTTACTAACTTTATATTTTCTGCATAGTTACGTTTTTAGTCATATAGTTACTTTTTTATCAATATAGTTACTCTTTTGATCGTAGAGTTACTTTTGTGTACCATATAGTTACACTTTTGGAATGCGGGTAGTGAAAAAGCAGGCTACCCGCGCGGGTAGCGAATAAATCCCTATATATATATATATATATATATATATATATATATATATATATATATATATATATATATATATACATATATATATATATACATATATATATATATATCTTTGCTACACGTGCGGGTAACTAAGATTTGCTACCCGTGCATCAATTTTGTAATAAAAAGGCATGCATTTGTAATGAGACGGTCCAAATTGTAATAGACAGACTCATTTTGTAAATACAACGTGATGTTTGTATTTTCCGTTTGGAAACAGTATAATATATATTTATCAATGTAACAACGTTGTAATACAAAATGAGTCTTTGTATTACAATTTTGGTCATCTCTTTATAAATTTGGACCGTCTCATTACAAATGCATGCCTTCCCATTACAAAACTGATGCACGGGTAGCGAATCTTAGTTACTCGCACGGGTAGAGAAGATATACAATATATATATATATATATATATATATATATATATATATATATATATATATATATATATATATATATATATATATATATATATATATATATATATATATATATATATATATATATATATATATATATATATGGCCCATATTTATTGCCCGCGCGGGTAGCTACCCACCCACCCTTCCGACCACTTTTTTTTTAAAAAAAAATTTGCAATTGCAGAGGAGCATTTTATCTAGCTCCCCAAAAAATTTCATCCAAAAATAATATCATTTGCCCCACCAAAATTAAAAAATCTGTCCTTATATATCTGTTGTATATTTTGTTCAGAGTTACTCTTTTAGTCGTGAAGTTACTTTCTTATCACCATAGTTACTTTTTTGGCAGTAGAGTTAATTTTATGGCCAGAAGAGTTATATTTTTGGTTGTCGGGTAGCGAAACTTCAGGCTACCTGCATGGGCAATGAATAAATGGCATATATATATATATATATACCCACGCACCCTTCCTGATATTTTTCTATTTTTTTTCGCAATTGTAGAGGAGCATTTTTTCTAGCTCCCCAAAAAATTTCATCCAAAAATAATATCATTTGCCCCCCAAATAAAAAAACCCGTTCATATATTTACTGACTGTATATTTTCTGCGCAGTTACTTTTTTATTCTTAGAGTTACTCTTATGTACCACATAGTTACTCTATTGATCTCAGATTTACTCTTGTGTACCATATAGTTACTCTTTTGGATGGACGAGTAGCGAAAAATCAGGCCAGCCGCGCGGGTATTAAAGTATATATATATATATATATATATATATATATATATATATATATATATATATATATATATATATATATATATATATATATATATATATATATATATATGTGTGTGTGTGTGTGTGTGTGTGTGTGTGTGTGTGTGTGTGTGTGTGTGTGTGTGTGTGTGACATATTCAATACACGCGCGATATCTACCAGCCCCCTCTTTAGGTTAAATTTTTTGGAGTTTCTTACGTTACACATGTAGATGGTTACTTTACCTTGCAAACTTATATTTTTCATATACAAATAGTTACATGTGAAACAGCTACACCAAATATATAATTACATATATATTTATTTTGTATTCTGTCCGGTTTTACCTTTTTAGTCGTATAGTTACCTCATTGTCAACATACTTACTTTTTTTTCTAGAGAGTTACTATCATGCATGGGTAGCGAAAAATGAGGCTACCCTCCGGACAAATGATATCATTTTTGGATAAAAAAATTTAGAAAGCTAGATAAAATGTTCCTTTACAATTGTGAAAAAAATAATAAAAAAAAAGTAACAGGAAGGGTGTGCGGGTAGCTACCCGCGCGGGTATTAAGATGAGCTCATATCTGTTTTTTAAATACCCGTGCGAGTATCTTAGTTATGCTACCCGTGATCTAAAAATACGGTGGCTCTGTTGTAATTTCAACGATAAGATTTATGTGTCCTTACGCGCAGCGGTGACTGCGCCGACGCTGCAGAACCGCCCGCCGGGGCAGATGCACAAGCAGAGAGTATCCTCGCCAAGATCCTGTGTGACTCCGCTGAGCAGATTCACGTGTGGAAATGACTTAGCTAGCAGCGGCAAGTTTCTGGTGCATATATACACACATTGACGTTTGTATTTATCATTATTCATCATCATCATCCGTATCAACCCCTCCACGAACGGACTACCATGTATACCGGAAAAGTCTTGTCGAGATGATAGTTGGCAGGATCGTTGATTTTAGCCAAGACAAAATACATCATAGAGATGATAAAGATAGTTGCATTCAAATTTATTGTTTTGACTCACTAATTTGCTTGCGATATCAGGAAAATCATGAAAAGAACAAGACACGGATAGAAGCAACTAATTTCTAGTCACTTTCCATGCAAGCTTATGGACAACATGATTGCCATAACTGATTATGTTTATACATCTTAAGAATAGAAATTGGCAAATTGAATTTGTGATATTCTGAATACTAATTTTGTATATAATACAAAAAGTAACTATTTTACACAAAAAGTAACATAAAGACTATATAAAGTAAATATCTCACCCTAAAAGTAACTTTCAAATGTAACAAAGTAATTTGAATATTAAAATTATATTACAATGAAATATAAATTTATGGTGATACTTAATGTCCTATACATACATTGATGATTTTGGGTCTAAGATTTTCAATCAAATGAGATCGGTAATATTGTTACGGATCCCTACTGACGTGGATACATGATGCTTGCACAACTGCTCAATGATGGTGAGGATGATAAGAGATTTTAGTGGTATATATTATTCACTTCAGTGAACGTTATGGTGTTGGCATCAACTTGAGACAACACCCCCCTACAATGGTACCAACAATTTTCATAAGGACAAAGACGGCCACAACAACGAATTCTTCACTATCATAAAACCCTTATGGTACCACATTATAAGATGTAACTATTTAGTAAAAAAATTAACTATTTACTATACAAAGTAACAAAATTGTATACAATGTAACTATTAAGTATAAAAAGTAACTATTTTACATAAAAAGTAATACTGATATATCAAAATAATAAATTCATATTTAATGTAAAAGTAATTATATGTCACGAAAGGAATAATAGTATATGCATAAAGGAAACATAAAATGTATAATTTTAATCAATAATAAGTAGTTAAACATTGTTGGAGGACTTTATTGCTCTTGTTCTTCTTTTCACAGTCCTAGTTCTAGTCATGGGTAAGGACTTCACCATTGGGACAATGTTAAATGGATTTACACCATGAGATACAACACTTGGGATTTTGGGAACAAATTTCAGTACTACTATATTCTAGTGTATTTTTGTAACTTTATTTTGAAAATATTAAACTACTAATAGTAACAAAGCAGTCTAAAGAAATTGAGGTATCGTATAAAGTAACTGTGGCATATACAGTAACTATTCCATCATAACAGTAACAATTTGACATAGAAAGTAACTATCTAGACCGAAAAGTAACCATTTTACATTGAAAGTAATTATTGTACTGGTTAGTTATACATCGTACCAAATGTAACTATGTACACAAAAAGTAACTAAATTTTATCGAAAATTAAATATTTCACACGATTAGTACATATTGTTCCTCAAAAGTAACTATTGGCACATCAAATAACATTTACTTATGACAGAAAATGATAGCCTACACTTCTTTTATATTTTATATTCTTCTAAAAGTTGTTCACAGGAATGAGGACCCCTGTTTCTATATAACAGTGAGAACATAAATTTTTACCAAACCATGCTCCACTCTTATCAGTTATACAACATGACTAAGGTAGAGGCTGATATGGGCCCCAACCGTGACATCACATATTTTTGTTTCTTTAATTTTGAGTTGAAAGACAACATCATGGATTTAAGATATGTGATCGTTAGACCTTTAGCCAGTTCAGTAATAAAAGTATAACAATCTTTGTGCATCCCAAAATTATATTCGATGCACACAAAAATACATTTAATTGTTAACAGACAATCAGTCTATAATTTATATTTAGTTTTAATTAACTACTTTTTTTAAATCAAACTTTACTTTATGTGTCAAATAGCTACTTAGTATGATTAAAAATACTTTCTCTGTAAAGTAGTTGTAATGTGATCACATCCATACATTTATAATCGAGTATATCCAACAAATAAAAACATTGTATCGATCATTCATAATGTCACATATAAAAATCATACATCAATTTAATATTACCATGAACTGATTGCCTAGCACACAAACTAGTTATAACGAAAATGATGTTTACTCACAAGTCTATTTGAGAAATATGCATAAGAACCATTTGTTATGAACGCAAAATACTATGTGTTGTTCTTCAAATCCACAATTGTAAGCATTGAACGATATACTTATGACTAGTTCTAGTTAGAGGCATAAATAAGCAAATAATTCTTGAATAAGGTTCCTAATAAGTAAGTAATCAGGCATCATTATTACTGATGCATAATCGTTTCTGTTGAGATCAGTTGTAATTGACATTGTCCTACATGATGATTCTAATTGATTGCCAATATAAACTACATATTACCAAGTATGTTTTCTGATTCATGTTGGCCTGGAGCGAGGTGTGGATGTAAGGATCATTGACATCATCATCCCTCTCAAAAAGCTAATATACTAGAAATGGAAAGTAAGACTTGAAATAATGAAACAAAATAGGTTATAGTTGCATAGAACCAAGTATTAGATCAATGTGAAAAGACAAAGCATACATAAACATGCTGAAGAAGTGGAAAAGCAGGCCTTTATAAAAAGAATGAAAATTTAAGATAAGAGACAACCCTTTGCCACACTTGCAGCAAAAGAAAACAGTTTGTTTTTCCTAAGAGATTGCCTCTTTACGATCATCTCAAAAAATCACAAAATAGAGCAACATACGCAAATAAAAAAAATAAAATTAAGCTGCTAGATGGAGGGTGAGCCTTACCACCTGAATAAACAGACACATGAGGTTCTACTGTGCATGCTTCCAATACCAAGAGAGGTTGTTGGGATGGGAACACTACAAGTCTGGAATTTTGGATCATCATGCATTGAGGCCACAACAACAAAAAAACAAAATCTTTGACAAATTGGGTCAGTTCTAGTGGTGTAATCAACAACCTGGGTTTTTTTCTTGCAATGTAGGGACTGAGCACGATGAAGTGTGTCTCGAATGCAGTGAGTCCAATCATCCTCAGCACATGTAGGGAAACACAAGGCCATGAGGCCGCAGTTGATCTGTTTCATGGAGGCTGAAGAGATGAGGAAAAACTATGCCCCTTTCTGACGATTTGGTCACATAGGGGTCCAAGGGCATTGACATTGGTGGAGCCAGCCTGGAAGCAGGAAGGCACTGGGTCTTTGGACACCATTCCTCTTAGAAAACGTAGCCACAGTTGTAACGACCGCCATCAAACCAACAGGAAAATCTTCACTAATTATGCAGAATAACCATCAACAATGGATTAACGAAAATTGCTAAAAATTTAAACCATTTGCAAAGAGATCCATTGGCAGGGAACTCTTATGAAGAAAACCAAAGTAATATTTACACCATGGTTCACATTGTACATACATTATACCATATCATCTCAAGGAAATCATAAGCCAGTTGCTATGCCTAAACATGTACATAAGCAACACAAAACCTTGAGGCATACCAGCTAAAATCTCAGTTCATTTATAAAATCATTACGTACTAATTCCCGAGGACCTGTGTAACATCCCTGACATGGGTTATGCCCTAACCTGGAAGTTTTGCTTAAGTAAGTTAGTTATAAACTTGCTTTAATCTTGTGAAAAATAATTAAGACTAAAGAGAAGTTTAAATATCAAGTTTGAGCTTATTTGCAAACTGTTTGTGCATTAAATGATACTTTGGGGGTAAAATGCAATTTACCCAAGATCAGGGGTTATATTGCAAACTTTCACATGTTAAACATGCCTTAGAACTTTTGCATCATGATAAAGATAATGATGCAAAGGGGTGGCTTGTGGAGAGCATAAATGCCAAGTTTGAGCTTGTTTGAATAATACTAGTACCTTGTGCACCAATTTTGGTACAAATTGTAATTTACCCAAAATGTAGGGTTGATATGAAAAATACTACCTCTAGAGTGTTTATACTTCCTCTATGTATCATTTAGAGGAGAGAGAAAGAATGAAACACCATGTTTGAATAAAATTTTAGTGGTGGTATTCATGGTGATGAAAAGGCCATGAAGGGTTGTGTAGTGGAAACCCTAATTTGAGCTTGTTATGAGTGTATCGGGTTGTAGTGTTAAAGGGGAGTCCCTATCGGCCAAGAAGCCAAGGGGGAGACCCCGATATTGTGTTTTTATCTCTTTGCCTTTGCAAAACCGAGCCAAGAACCTCAAGGAGGTGAAGTGTATCGGGTTACAACTTCCTTAGAAAAAGTTATATCAGGTTGTGAATATGTGGTGATTGAGATAAAATATCTTATCTAATAAGATAAGTAATGGAAGAAATATCATCTCTAGATTATCCTCAAGTATTTTTCATTTCAATATAAATGTGATTGCATGCATGTACATGTGTCAACCATGCATGGACACGTGGCACCTAGTAGATTAAAATGATGACACCTCATGTACACACTATCTCATGAACCTCAAGTATATATACCCCTCCTTTCACCCATTAGTGAAGTTTTGCAAATTTTACCACCCTCTTACTCTACGATATCATGCATAGAGTCTTGGTATCATGATAGGGTGAAGGGATATCATGCATAGAGCCTTGGTATCGGCCATAGCAAGGTGATATCAGCCTAGAAAGGAAATATCGGCCTAGCAAGGTGATATCATCCTAGCAAGGTGATATCGGTCACAAGTGAAGAGGATCTCAGCCACAAGTGAGTGGATATCGTGCATGAGTTGTGATGTATCATGCTTAGTGGTAAGGATCAAGAAGGAGCTCAAGTCTTATCCCTAAGGTGAGGCCATGATCATCTTCAACCTTGGATTGAAGCATGGATGTAAGGGTGAGATCTTCCTTTCTTTTCTTCTTCACCAAGTGCTTATCTATGATGATTATTTACATATAGAGGAGTTGTGAACGAGTCATGGACCTATGATAAGATCATCTTCTACCTTGGGAACGTGTAGCTTTGAATCTTGGATCTTTTAAGTTGTTCTTGAGATGGGTTATATAACTTGAACTCAATTATGTTATTATTTACCATCAATCTTGCCTTAGTTAAATAATTTACTTTCAAATAGAAATTTTTTGCATAGTTGATGAACCCATGAGATCTAATAGTAACCTAGGACTGTTGTCCATGAACTAGAACAGTAAGAATAAGAGTTTAGAGGTTGATGATGATGACATCATCATGGTTCAACCCGATATTGGGTTGAAGTACCTCTAACCCGATATGATCATGTACATACATCACTACCCCGATATGCTTATGAGGTTATACCTCTGTGTACGATATGGTGATTAGGTTTACACCTTGAACACGATATGGTGATGTAGTACACACCTATTGCACGATATGAGGTTAAAGATACACCTCTAACCTGATATGCAAACCCTAATTTGGGGTAATCTAATATGGTGACATATATACACATATCTTGCACGATATGATGTTGATACCCCAGAAGGTTATGGTTGTAAACCTCTAGAACAATATGGTAAGAACACATACAACTCAAGGGCGATATGGTGATCAAGATACACCTCTTTCCCAATATGGAAGCACTCATACATCTCTTGCCCGATATGAAAGTATCCATACACCTCTAACCCAATATGGAAGTACCCATACACCTCAAGGGCGATATGGAAGTACCCATTCACCTCAAGGGAGATATGGTAAGCACCCATACACCTCAAGGGCAATATGGTAAGCACAGACACACCTCAAGGGCGATATGGTGATCAAGATACACCTCATGACCGATATGGTGTTGAAACCCTAGTTGATGATCAAGTTATACCTCATGCTCGATATGGTAAGAACACATACACCTCAAGGGCGATATGGTAAGAACCCATACACCTCAAGGGCGATATGGTAAGCAAGACTACACCTCTTGCCCGATATGGTAAGCAAGCATACACCTCTTGCTCGATATGGAAGCAAGCACACACCTCTAACCCGATATGGTAGAAGCACCTCAACTCCAATGTACTTAATTGAGTAACACATGCAATGTGTTATGTTAAATGATACATTAATATGTATGGAGTTCAATGCATTTTGATAAATATAGGCCAACGTACCTTGAGAGAAGGTTTGAGCCAACTTAATAAAGTATGATGTAATCAATATCCTAGTAAGGATGAGAGAGAAACTCATACCTTGTGTAATGATCATTTAATAAGCATATACTGGTGCTTCTATATGTGTGGAGCTATGAATTAGGGTTTTAATTCATGATAACATGAATTAGGGTTAGGGTTGTGGTTCTTGATAAATGAACTTGAAACCCTAATATGCTAAAAAGAGAAACCCTAACCCTAATCTGTAAGAGAGAAACCTTAACCTTAATAATGGGAAGGTTGTATTTCTCTTGTATTGCATGGTCATGATATGGACTTATCATAGAGATTAATCATCCAGGTATCATGAGATGATGAGCATAGCCAAATATGAGCTATAATGTTTCATTTTAAAGATAGTTTTTACCTAAGTAAGAGGTGACAAGATGTTAATAAAGGTCTTATTACCTAAAGATAGTTGTTTCCTAAGTGAGAGGTGACAAGATGTTAATAAAGGTCTTATGACCTAAAGATAGTTGTTACCTAAGTAAGAGGCGATAAGATGTTAATAAAGGTCTTATGACCTAAATATAGTTGTTGCCTAAGTGAGAGGTGACAAGATGTTAATAAAGGTCTTATGACCTAAAGATAGTTGTTAGCTAAGTAAGAGGTGACAAGATGTTAATAAAGGTCTTATGACCTAAATATGGTTGTTGCCTAAGTGAGAGGTGACAAGATGTTAATAAAGTTCTTATGACCTAAAGATGGTTGTTGCTTAAGTGAGATGTGACAAGATGTTAATAAAGGTCTTATGACCTAAAGAGAGGTGGCATTGTTCAAGATAAACTAAGGAAATGGAAATCCCATAACATATTAATAATAATTAATGGTTATAATAATAATGAAGAAATCTTGATCATACACACTTTATGGTTATAGACAAATGAGGGATATAGTGTTTCCAATATGCCAAATAAGGCATGAGAAATACTTTTATCACATAAATGAGGTGAATAGGTCTGATGACCTAGATAAGGCATAATGCTTAGTAATATGATGTGGTATTCAATTATGAGTTTAAGGGATTGATATCCCATTATGAAAGTAATAAGGAAACATAAAAGGTATCCCAACTACTATGGAATATCCTAAGCAATAATATGTATAATCATAGCATTGGTAGAGTCCAATGTTTGGATGTCAGGTTGGCTGAGGGTTTTGCCAGTCAATTCCGATGAATCACATCATTGGTAGAGTATAATGTCTGGCTATCGGGTTGGCTGAGGGTTTTACCAGTCAATTCCGATGAATCACAATGTAACATACTGAAACTCAAGGTCTTCCCTACAATTTACCCAAAGTCTCTATTTTCATTTCTTTCAAGTCCTATGGGGCCTTTCTCCTAATTTCCCCATCTTTTATATCCTTTTTGAACTCCTTGTGCAATTTGAGCACACTTTGATGATGAAATCACCATTTACCCTCATTTATGTAAATGAAGGGGTGTTTGCACAAATAACCCACTTAAAGAAATAATTGGGGACTTAATATGCAAAATGTACTCTAATGAGTCATAAGTTTGTATAATGCTAATTTGAGGATTTTATATCCTTTTCGATTAAGAAATGAGATTAATATACAATTGAAATGATTAATGTATTAATCACCACTTATTCGTCTCTCTCTCCTCCAAATTGCTATTAACACAATAAAATAGAGAATTAAAGGTGGGACATGACTCCTAAATGACTTAAAGTCATTTGCCTCAAATTTTATTAAAGAAATCAATTAGGAAATGGTTTGGTATTTTAAAATGCATTAAGATACACATTAATGAGCCATTTGGTGTTTAAGGGTTCTAACTTGTGTAAAACGAGAATCTAATTAGATAGTATTAAACTAGACTTCATTTCGCACCTATGTTCCAATTTTGGTGTCAATTGGACTTCATTTGACCCTCCAATTTGATTTTAAGAGCTTTTAATATAGTGAGACCAAAGCTTTAATTGCGATTTCATTTGATTTGAGTGTAACAACAAAGTTCTCATTTTAATTGGGTTGTCACGCCCCCCTTAAGGTGGCCGAGCCATCCAACGGTCCATATCTCATCATCTCGCATCCAAGTTAATCCGACGGCTCTGGAGTTGTCAACTACCTCCAGCTGGACGCGCCTCCCAGGCGTTTCCTCGGCAGCCCAAATCTTTGCTCCGTTCACTCTCAATTATCGACTGTTCCACACGATTTCTTTTGCGTTGGATTTCTCTTGTTAATATGGTCTTAATGACCCCTTTCTCGCCAGCTGTGGTGGTTGGTGAGTGAAATGCCCATTCGGGCCGTTCAGGTGCTCTCCGCTCCGACTCACAGAGGCGACGTTAGGCCTCCTCATGCCTATAAAAAAAGTGTCGTGCACCACCCTCTATTCACCACGGTTCCTCATCCTCTTCTAATTTTAACTCGTTTGCCCCAGAGATACCTGACCAACTCCGTCCTCTTACCAGGAGACGGCAGGCTGGCCGCGGGGTACCGTACCATCTTCCTCGAAATTGAGGCACTGGTAAGCTTCCTCGACTCTTGTTCTTCAATTCCAGCACTCCTCTTTGCCCCATTGAGCCTCAGTATTCCCAGTCCTATAGACCAGGTTCTCGGCCGCCACCGACACCCACCGCTTTTGAGCCATGTCGCACCTCCTCCCGCTGAAAGTGGCTCTTCAGTTCGCCTTGGACCCTTGAACGTGCCCACGACCTTAGTTTTCCTTTCAGCAAAGTTCTCGCCATGGTTTTCCCCCTATCTACCTTCCCCTATTCCACCTTTGGTGAAGCTAGTTCCCGCACACCTGAGCATGATTTTCTCTTTCGTTTGGTTCGTTGAATTTGCGGTAACGTTGGGAGCTTGCTCCCTGTCTCAATCGAGGGCTTTGCGTGCAACAACGAACAGGAGCCAAGGAGCTGAGCTCCAGGCTGTGCTGCTCGCAGCCATGGCCAGAAGAAGGAACAATCAGGATTATCAAATGACCCTGGATCCCTAACAATATTAATTGATCGATCTAACTAGCATGGTCATTTCAGTCTTTTACCTACTTGCCCTATCTCCCTTGACCGAGTCCCAGTGGACGCGGACTCGCTGACATGACCAGAGCCGATTGGCCCATGTCAGCGTGGATCCGGCCCACTGAGGCGCTGGATTGTTTTTATTTTTGCCCACGTGGCAATTTGCTTAAATTTGATTGGTCAGTTTTACTAAATTCATAGTAAATCAACCATAGGTAATAAAAATATAAATAAATAGTCCTTAGAAAGAATGTTTCAAGTACAATCTGATTTTCTAGATCCTAATTCCAAATTCTTTTCCGAAGTTTATTCCAAATATCATCTTATTCATGATTAATCTTCTAAAAATCATTAATAATTCATTTTAAATCCAAAATGGAAAATAAAAGGTGTTTTCTTAATCAATGAAACCTAATGAATGTTTTGGACTAGGTTTTGAGTCCTAAATCGAGATTTAATTTTCAAAGGTAGAAATTAGGGTTTTCAACCCTTAGATATTACTTAGGTCTAATCCATACACACATATTGAATCTATGACATGCATGGTTTGAGATACAATCAATCAAAGGAATGTGATGTTTATAAAGCTACAATAAGGTATGTGAAACCTATTTCAGTTGTAAATAAATTGTGCAATCACACTCTACTTTCCAGTTTTGGCTTTTATCCAACCCATCTTTAATATGAGGCTTTAGCCCCTTTATTAATTCCATGAAAACCTTTTATTGTCTTTCCTTGACACTCTAATTGAGTTGAAATTCCTTTTATGAAATTATGCTTGTCATTTCTTATTCTAGGGTCAAGGACCCCTCTTGCAATTGTTAAATACCTTTACAACTACCATTAAATTACTTAGCATGATGATAAAATGACTAGTTAACTAATGTAGTGTGCATGAGTACAAATCACCTATAGAGCTTTGAGGTTTTAGTCCTCATGCTAGGCATTGGGGTTTGACTCCCCTACCACTTTAAATTAATTTAGGGTTTGGGGATGTGTTACTCCCCCTCTCCCAGAGGTTGAGGCCGGGTAGGTGCCTCAACCCTATATTAGTTTAATTTAGTAAAACTTAATCATGCATGCTTATTGTTTATATTGTTGTTCAATTCATGGTAGAAATCTTTACTCCTTACTTATATGCCTCATTCTCTTGACACTCTTAGCTTAGAAATATCTTTTATATTGCAATGTTTATTTTATACTTGTCCCTTTTCCCCCATTTGACACATACATTTATCTCTCTCTTGTTGGGTGTCCCCAACCACCCAGTTATAGGACAACGTGCTTACTTGAAGCTTGGAACCAACCTAAGGGTATGGACATGAAGTTCAACCACTTATCTTGGATAAATATATGATAAGGTTGTTTAGTTGTTTTGGAGACAAGTTGGTTTTAGTTAAGTCTTGCTCTACCTAGATCCTTTGTATGTATAAATTTGTACCCCTTCTGGGAAATTGTAAATGTACTCTTTATACAATGAATAAAGTCAAGTTTTATTTCTTCCACTGCCACACATGTGTTGTTACTGTTTATCATGTTTATTAAGAAGAGACTATGTCTTTACAACATGGTATCAGAGCATCATGGTAGTCAGATTCTTGACTAAATTCAAGTTGTCTACTAGCTAAAACCTCTTACCCCATATAGCTTCCTTAGTAAGTTCTCACCTTAGAAGTTGACCTATGATGAATATTTGAGTTAGTTACATAATAACTTTATATTAGAAATGAAATTTGTCAACTTTTTTGTGAATTGTCTATTGTGTAGCTACTAGAGCAAGAAGTTGAAAGTGATGGTGTCTAGAAAGGGTCAGAGCTTGGGGGATGGCAATATTTTCCTCTGCGCCACTAGCTTTGTTTACGAGGACTCCCGTGCTCATATGACCTGGCCTGCCCTGATCTGATACAGATAGCTCGAACTAGCCTACCTTTGGGCATATTACCTTATAGTTGAGTACCCTTAGGAAAACCTTATGTGATGATTTGATCTCTCACACAAAAATCATCTTGTACCTTAAGTACCCTATATGAGCCTTAGTATTCCATGTTTAGGGTTAAGTGCACCCTATGCTATACCTTGAAGCTTGGTAATAGTGTTTAGTGTTGAACCTTATGCACCCTTTAACCCTTATCTTAGTTTGACTCAATCAACCCTTTGAAGGGGTGGAGTAAGGGTAATTGTGTTGGTACCCTATTTGATTTTGTACATCTAATTTCGAGGACGAAATTCCTTTTTAGGGGATGGAATCCTATACAAAAGCAAAATCAATCAACCTTTAGAAAATAAAAACCCTAACTCTATGTGGAAAAACATATTAGTGAACTTAATTTACCAAACACATTATAATTGTAATTTAACTTGGTTGTTTGTAAATAAATGAATATTTGATAAAGTCATATAATGCATAGTTCATATGCTTGAACCCTAAAATGTACTTGATACATAAATAGTTAATTATTCATCACTAATCTATAATACATATAATGTTGACCTAGTCAACCTCATAATATAATAATTAGAATTAATGATACTAAAAATGCATGGTCATGTTGACCTAAATCATAATATGTAATTCATCACTACTTATGAATATACATAAGGTTGACCATGTCACTTTAATGAAATAATGGATCTAATGCTTGATAAAAAGGCATAACATGAAATAGTCATGAGGACCTAAACTCTAATGCATAACTCATCACTAATTGTGAATATATATAATGTTGACTATGTCAACATGAGAATGTAATAAATCAGAATTAATACTTGCTCAGAATACTGGTCATGTTGACCTAAACTCAAAAATGTAATTATTTAATTTACATACATATCCTTAATATTTTCATAAAACATTAGTGACATTAGGTGTCACAACCTAATAATATACCTTGATACATATAAATGTTATATGGTTTATGACCATATGATCATGATGAAGTTGTCAAACTATGTAAGGCGTATAACCTTCAATAATCACAATTTGGTATTCTTAATATTAAGTGATTCACCTTATTCAATTCAATTTCATATGATGATTTAAATGTAATAATGAGTAATTGGTATTTCATGATCTTGTTAAGCTTCCAATAATACCATATGCCTAAAAAGATATAAAATATGCATAAGTCATATTATGAAGTGTGATAAGAGAAAGTGGCTAATGATGTCATTAGGGAGTATGAAAAGTAATATGATAATGTGTGAGACATTAATGTGATCATGACATGACAATATGAAAATAAGTGTACAAAAGTAATATGACATTATTTAGACCTAATAATTTGTTGGATTATAATATCCATTTTGCACCTAACAATCTGTGATAATTCACAAGGTAGCAACATGAGAATAATGGAGAATAGATTCATGTATATTGGAATTTACTTAGTGAACCCTAATTGTTCTTAAAACCCTTATGAGGGAAATACATATGTCTTGTACTTAATGTTGAAATGTTTTAGAAAGCCTTGGTGGTGCTTAAAATTCTTAATGAGAAAATGTGAAATACACAGAGTTGATATATATAATTCTTTTTGCAAATAATGTGAATACAATGTGACACAAGTAAGTGGATATTTAGGATGATGAAAATTTCATAATGTTAATGAGCCAATAAAATGTAATGTATTACATTTGATATAAGTAATGTACATAGTTGTGACCTTAGTGAATCATGATATCTGACTTATGTGTAGGTTTTATGTGGGACCCTAGATTAAGGGTTATAACTTAGTTGTTTAATGTTGGGATGTTGCACACTCACCCTCTCTTTCCTCTTGTTGTGATTTCGGGGATATAATCCTCTTTAAGGGGTGGAGTGATGTAATATACTAAAACTCAGGGTCTTCCCTGCAATTTACCCAAAGTCTCTATTTTCATTTCTTTCAAGTCCTTTTGGACTTTTCTCATAATTTTCCCATCTTTTATATCCTTTTTGGACTCCTTGTGCAATTTGAGCACATTTTGATGGTGGAATCACCATTTACCTAAATGAAGGGGTGTTTGCACAAATAACCCACTTAAAGTAATAATTAGGGACTTAATATGCAAAATGTACTTTAATGAGTCACAAGTTGTGGATAATGCTAATTTGAGGATTTTACATCCTTTTTTATTAAGAAATGAGACTAATATACAATTGAAATGATTAATGTATTAATCACCACTCATTCCTTTCACTCTCCTCCAAATTGCTATTAAAGAAGTAAAATAGAGAATTAAAGGTGGGACATGACTCCTAAATGACTTAAAGGCATTTGCCTCAAATTTTATTAAAGAAATCAATTCGAAAATGGTTTGGTATTATAAAATGCATTAAGATACACATTAATGAGCCATTTGGTGTTTAAGGGTCCTAACTTGCGTAAAACGACGCCTATGGTACAAATTTGGGGTCAATTGGACTTCATTTGACCCTCCAAATTGATTTTAAGAGCTTTTAATATAGTGAGACCATAGCTTTAATTGCGATTTCATTGATTTCATTTGATTCGAGTGTAACGCCAAAGTTCTCGCTTTAATTGGTTCTTACACCCCCTGAAGCTGGCCAAGCCATCCAACCGCCCATATCTCATCATCTCGCATCCGAGTTAATCCGACGGCTCTGGAGTTGTCAACTACCTCCAGCTGGACGCGCCTCCCAGCCGTTTCCTCGGCAGCCCAAATCTCTGCTCCGTTCTCTCTCGATTCTCGACCATTCCACGCGATTTCTTTTGCGTTGGATTGTTCTCGTTACGCCGGTCTTAATGACCCTGCTTGCCAGCTGTGGTAGCCGGTGCGTGAAACGCCCATTTGGGCCGTTCAGGCGCTCTCTACCCCGACTCGCAGAGGCGACGTTGGGCCTCCTCATGCCTATAAAAAGCACCTTGCACCACCCTCTCTTCACCACGGTTCCTCCTCCTCTTCTAATTTTAAATCGTTTTCCCCGGAGCTACCTAACCTACGTCGTCTTCTTCCCCAGTGACGGCGAGCTGGCCGAAGGGAACCGTATCATCTTCCTCCAAATTGAGGCGCTGGTAAGCTTCCTCGACCCTTGTTCTTCAATTCCGGCACTCCTCTTTGCCCAGCGAAGCCTCGGTTTTCCCGATCTCGGCCTCCGCCGGTACCCACTGCTTTCGAGCCCTGTCACACCTCCGCCCGCGGAAAGTAGCTCTTTCGGTTCACCTAGGGCCCTTGAACGTGCCCACGACCTTAGTTTTCCTTAAAGAGAAGTTCTCGCCATGGTTTTCCCCCGATCTACCTTCCCCTGTTCCACCTTCGGTGAAGCTAGTTCTCGCACACCTGAGCACGATTTGCTCTTTCGTTTGGTTCGTTGAATTCGCGGTAACATTGGGAGTTTGCTCCCTGTCTCGGTCGAGGGCTTTGCGCGCAGCAGTGAACAGGAGCCAAGGAGCCGAGCTCTAGGCTGTGCTTCTCGCAGCCATGGCCAGAAGAAGGAACAATCATGGTCATCAAATGACCCTGGAGCCATAACAATATTAATTAAATTGAAGATCGCCCGTGCTGTGGCTCTTCCGGATGAACGCATCCTCGGCGGCATCGCAGTCGTCTTCCGCTGGATGCAGCTGTATCCTTACCCCGAATAGCGTGAGCCCTGCGGCGTGCTCTTCGTCGCCTCGCTTATCCATCTGAGACGGGAACAACGATCCTCAAGGTTGTCATTGGATTAGCAACTGCTGATTGGACGGCGCCGATCTCCATGACGGCCGCTCTCCATGACGGCGCCGATCTCCATGACGGCGCCGATCTCCATCTGGCGGCCGCTCTCCCCTCCCTACGCGTGATGAGAATCCCTTCACCGTGAAGGTTGGACAGGTCTTCACTGGATTTGGCGTCGGCTGCGGGGTTGGTATCGGCGTCGGCAGACCTATCAATATAGGATTTTCATCGAGACTCGACGGCATCAGAGAGGGTTCAGCGTTCAATCACGGTGTAAATGCGGTAGAAGGGACAGTCGAGCGTCGAGCCTTGCTGAGTAGTCCGGTGGTCTAAAACCATCTTGACGGAGTTCTGGATTGATCGGACTAACTCCGAGTTTCTCATCCAACTAGTTCTGCTTTGTTGATCTGTGCTCGTCTCCCTGACGGCGCCGATCTCCATCTGGCGGCCGCTCTCCCCTCCCTACGCGGGTCGGCTCTCCACCCTCACGCGGCTCCCTCACGGCTCACGCAGCAAAAGGCCTGGAGTCTCTGACTCCTTTGCAATTTTTTACGGCTGCCCCCTGGGTAGCAGCGGGGAACAGGAGGCTGCTTTGTTTCTACTAGACAACCACGAGTCATGTCTGATCTAGAAGAGAAATTCCCAGCGCACATGCAGATCGTCAACAGCGATGTAAGAAGTCGGTGAGAGGGACTTTGTATTGTCCATTTAAAGAGAAAGCAAAGGCTTCACACGTCTGATCTCTCATCTCAAAAGCGCACATCTATGCAGTCAAGAGTGCAGTACCAAGTTGCGAGAAATGTGGGAAGTGCATGAAGATACAAGCAGCTGAGTCGTGCTTGCCATCATGATGATGGTATTGTTCAGGTCACTAACGATACATGGCAGATTGTAAGTCGCATTGTAGGCATCTTAAAGCCTCACCCAAAGGGGCTTGAGGTCTCTAATGTTACGGGATTGGTTCTGGATGCTGAATTTCTGGATCGGGTCTTTAGAGCATCCATTACCACAGTGAAGAGCATTCCACATAGTTGTCGACTTGTTTTTTTTTTTTTTGAAGTCTAGTTGTCGACTTGCTTTTTCTCAAGCATTAAAGACATCTCTTTACAAAGTGATCGCTGACCCAAGTTCCAGAGCTGCTTGGGTGAAACTATTGCTTCTTCCACGTTGTAATCTACAGGTGTTTCGTCCTCAAAACAGACATGATAGTACATCCGGCAACATGAAGTTATTACAACAAAGATCTATTCTTAGCTCACTTTCTACATGGGGAGAAGCTGATGGTTTTTCTAAGTTAGTGGACAAAGTGTTGGACCCTCATGGACCCGAGGTTATGGACCACAATGGTGGTATCTCTAAGGAGGAGGATAATAAAGTAAACCCAAACATTAGACAGTGTCTCCGTAAGGTTGCAGACGGACATTTCACAGCAGCGGTTAAAGTGTTGTCTTCATCAGGCGTGGCTCCGTACAACGAAGATACCATAAAGGTGTTGAAGGCTAAACACCCTTGCAAGCCACCTCCTCTCATGCCAGATACCCTATTTTCTGAAGCTCCCCTTGTAGCAAAATTTGACACTATTCTTGGATGCATCAAGTCTTTTCCTAAAGGGACTTCATGTGGAAGAGATGGTCTGAGAGCCCAAGACATCTTCGATGCTATGTGTGGAAAGGGGTCTGATGTAGCCACCGATCTCCTACGTGCCATCACTCCCGTGGTTAATTTATGGTTGGCGGGAAGGTGTCCCTTGTGTTTGGCAGAGTTTGTAACTTCTGCACCGCTTACACCGCTACTTAAGTCAGACAATGGTATACGCCCATCGCAGTCGGTACTATATGGAGACGTCTGGTGTCTAAAGTTGCTATGGCAGGAGTGAGTAAAGACATGGCCAAGTATCTCAATGACTTCCAGTTTGGAGTGGGCGTATCTGGAGGAGCAGAGGCCATTTTACACAGTGTCAACAAGGTGTTGAATGCGCAACATAGCGACGGTTCTTTATCTATGCGTACAGTTGATTTTTCTAACGTGTTCAATATGGTTGATAGGTCCTCCCTACTCTGTGAGGTGAGGACAAAGTGCCCATATATTTCTTTATGGGTGGAGTTCTTGTATGGCCAGGCAGCAAGGTTGTATCTTGGAGACATATACATACAGTCAGCCACTGGGGTGCAGCAAGGTGATCCTTTAGGCCCTCTTCTTTTTTTGCTTGTTCTACATTCTCTTATCTATCATATCAGGGACAAGTGCCAACTTCTTCTTCATGCATGGTATCTAGATGATGGGACAATC
The DNA here is from genome assembly GCA_963693085.1 of Alisma plantago-aquatica. Taxonomy (NCBI): domain Eukaryota; kingdom Viridiplantae; phylum Streptophyta; class Magnoliopsida; order Alismatales; family Alismataceae; genus Alisma; species Alisma plantago-aquatica. The sequence continues at coordinate 404,994,857 of OY856414.1, forward strand.
ATTGGGGACACAACAGAGGTGGCCAAAGTTCTAGATATCATTCAGTGACATGGACCAGATCTGGGTTTGATTTTAAATATTCGTAAAACTGAGCTGTACTGGCCTACATGTGATGGTAAGAAGCTTCAGAAAGATTTGTTTCCATCAGATATTGGGAGGCCTCTGTCTGGGGTGAAGTTACTTGGTGGAGCTGTTAGTAGAGACCGAGATTTTATTGAGAGGTTGGCTATGGAGAGGGCCTGCAAGGCTCTTGAGTTGATGCATCTTCTTCCTCAGTTGGGTGATCCTCAGAGTGAGCTCCTTTTGCTCCGTTCGTGTATGGGTATCTCAAAACTCTTATTTGGCCTGAGGACTTGTCAACCTATGTACATGGAGAAGGCAGCATCATGTTTTGATAGAGGCTTACGTGGGTCTATCGAAGACATTGTAGTTTGTGGAGGTCCCTTTTTTGGAGACCTCTAATGGAGGATGGCTTCATTGCCCATTTGTCTTGGCGGCTTGAGACTATATTCAGCAGCTGATGCTTCTTCGTATGCTTTTGTGGCATCTAGGGCCCAATCTTGGGTGCTTCAGGATCATATCATGCGAGGTAGTGGGATTCACGGTATGGACCATGATTTTGATTATGCTGTAGATTGTCTTCATGTCACGATACCCTCTTTTGATCTTAGTTCTTTTTCTAAAAAAGACACCGTCCCCCCCAAAAGTACAAAATGCTTTGGCGAGTGCTCTTTTTAGTAAAATAATTGAGGACATAGAAGTTAAATTTGACATGACCATTAGACAGAAAGCCATTTTCAAATGTCTACAAGCTGATCACGAGCAAGATTTTCTCCTTGTTATTCCAATAGATGGACTTGGTCTGCATATGTCGCCAGTGGAGTACCGTAGTATCTTAAAATATCGTCTGATGATCGCTTTATTTCCAGCGGATGAGGTATGTCCAATCTGTCATAAGGCATGTTTGGACACTTTTGGAGAACATGCAGTTCATTGCAGAGAGCTTTCAGGTTTTAAATACATACATGATCTTGTTAGAGATGTTCTTTTTTATGTACTCAGACGTGCAAGTATTGCTGCTAAGAAAGAGGCGCCTGTGAATTTTTTAACTGATCTACAAGAGGGAAGATCGACACTTAGGCCTGTTGATGTCTTGATTTTTGGGTGGATAGGAGGGAAACATGCATGTGTGGACCTTACAGGAGTTTCTCCACTGGTGGGATTGAGGAGTGGAGTTTTTACAGCGGGACATGCTGCCCTTAAAGCTGCTTCAGCCAAAGTGGGTAAGCATGAGAAAGCATGTATTGTGAATCAACATGTCTTTATTCCCTTTGGATTTGATACTTTTGGATTCTTAGCACCAGAAGCTGTGGAGCTTCTTAAAAGAGTCAAAAAAGTTATGAATAGTAATGTTATGGCTCCCAAGTGTATGGATGTTGTATTTCAGAGGATTGGATTTGCTATCCAAAAAGGACTAGCGGCGCAGCTTGTTGCCCGCCTGTCCTCTTCTTCAATGTAAATCTTTTCATGATATATATCTAAGATTGATCAATCTAACTAGCATGGTTTCCTCAAAAAAAAATTCTAACTAGCATGCAGTCTTTTACCTACTTGCCCTGTCACCCTTGACCGAGTCCTAGTGGACGCGGACCCGCTGACATGGTCAGAGCTGATTGGCCCATGTCAGTGTGGCTCCGGCCCACTGAGGCGATGGATTGTTTTTATTTTTGCCCATGTGGAATTTGCTTAAATCTGATTGGTCGGATTTACTAAATTCATAGTAAATCAACCATAGGTCAGAAAAATGCAAATAAATAATCGTTGAATTTTTTTATAGTACAATCTGATTTTCTAGGTTTTGAGTCCTAATTTCAAATGTTTTCCTGAAGTTTATTCCAAATACCATATTATTCATGATTAATCTTCTAAAAATCATTAATAATTCATTTTAACTCCAACATGGAAAATAAAAGGTGTTTTCTTAATCAATGAAACCTAATGAATGTTTTGGACTAGGTTTTGAGTCCTAAATTGAGATTTGGTTTTTAAAGGTAGAAATTAGGGTTTTCAACCCTTATACATTACGTAGGTCTAATCCATATACACATATTGAATCTAGGACATACATGGTTTGGGATACAATAAATCATAGGAAAGTGATGTTTATAAAGCTACAATAAGGTATGTTAAACCTATTTGAATTGTGAATAAATTGTGCAATCACACTCCACTTTCCAGTTTGGGCTTTTATCCAACCCATCTTTCATATGAGGCTTTAGCCCCTTTATTAATTCCATGAAAGCCTTTTATTGTCTTTCCTTAACACTCTAATTGAGTTGAAATTCCTTTTATGAAATTATGCTTGTCATTGCATATTGTAGGGTCAAGGACCCCTCTTGCCATTGTTGATAAATATCTTTACATCTGCCATTAAATTACTTAGCATGATGATAAAATGACTAGTTAACTAATGTAGTGTACATGAATAAAAACCACCTATAGACCTTTGAGGTTTTAGTCCTCATGCTAGGAATTGGGGTTTGACTCCCCTACCACCTTAAAAAAATTTAGGGTTTGGGGATATGTTACTCCCCCTCTCCCAAAGGTTGAGGTCTGGTAGGTGCCTCAGCCCTATATTAGTTTAGTTTAGCCAAACTTAATCATGCATGCTAATTGTTTATATTGTTGTTTAATTTATGGCAGAAATCTTTACTCCTTAATTATATGCCTCATTCTCTTGACACTCTTAGCTTAGAGATATCTTTTATATTGCAATGTTTATTTCATACTTGTCCCTTTTCCCCGATTTGATACATACATTTATCTCTCTCTTGCTGGGTGTCCCCAACCACCTAGTTATAGGACAATGTGCTTACTTGAAGCTTGGAACCAACCTAAGGCTATGGACATGAAGTTCAACCACTTAGCTTGGATAAATATATGATAAGGTTGTTTAATTGTTTTAGAGACAAGTTGGTTTTAGTTAAGTCTTCCTCTACCTAGATCCTTTGTATGTATAAAGTTGTACCCCTTCTGGGAAAATTGTAAATGTACTCTTTATACAATGAATAAAGTCAAGTTTTATTTCTTCCCCTGCCACACATTTGTTGTTACTGTTTATCATGTTTATTTAGTAGAGTCTATGTCTTTACACATAGCATTGGTAGAGTCCAATGTTTGGCTGTCGGGTTGGCTGAGGGTTTTTCCAGTCAATTCTGTTGAATCACATTAGTGGTAGAGTCCAATGTCTGGCTGCCGGGTTGGGTGAGGGTTTTGAAAGTCAATTCTGATGAATCAAAGCAAGGTAGAGTCCAATGTCTGGCTGTCGGGTTGGCTGAGGGTTTTTCCAGTCAATTCTAATGAATCAAATCTTTGGTAGAGTCCACTGTCTGGATGCCAGGTTGGCTGAGGGTTTTGCTAGTAAATTCCGATGAATCACAACATTGGTAGAGTCCAATGTCTGGCTGTCGGGTTTGTTGAGGGTTTTTCCAGTCAATTTCGATAAATCACAACATTGGTAGAGTCCAATGTCTAGCTACCGGGTTGGCTGAGGGTTTTTCCTGTCAATTCCTATGAATCACAACATTGGTAGAGTCCAATGTCTGGCTGTTGAGTTGACTGTGGTTTTTTCCAGTCAATTCTGATGAATCACAACATTGGTAGAGTTGTATGTCTGGCTGCCGGGTTGGCTAAGTATTTTTCCAGTCAATTGTGATGAATCACAACATTGGTAGAGTCCAATGTCTGGCTTCCGGGTTGACTGTGGGTTTTTCCAATCAATTCTGATGAATCACAACATTGGTAGAGTCCAATGTCTGGATGCGAGGTTGACTGAGGGTTTTGCCAGTCAATTTCGATGAATCACAACATTGGTAGAGTCAATGTTTGGATGTCGGGTTGACTGTGGTCTTTTCCAGTCAATGCCGATGAATGACATGATTGGTTGAGTCCAATACCTGGTTGCAGTATTGACTGAGGTCAATACCTATGAAATATGAATAACTCACTAATAATGTACCATGATAAAATTGTATATAGGATAAGTTTAAGATGTTGGTATTGTTGGGTTTTAGGGGAGACAGAGAAGGCAGCGGAAACAAAAATTTTCTCCCCCAACCCATACCGAGGAAACGCGTCAACGTCTATGTAATAGGAAAGGATGGTTTGTGGAATCATACCTTGTCCCGAGGCTTGCTCGGCGACAATACCTCGCGCAATGCGCGGTCTTCAACTCCGGACTTTGACGGTGTCTGTGCAGCTCCTGGTCGCACCGGGACTCACAACTCCTACTCGAACCGGACTGTCGGATGACAGTTGTCCTCTAAAGCGGCAGTGTCCTCCCGCCTCCGTAGTAGTCCACACGGACCACCTGGAACTCCACACTCCTTGTCCCACAAGGAAGTGGAAGGAGTCGCACCCTCCTGTAGACGTACTAGTCGCCTACACGCTTTCCTGCCTCCTGTTGCAACTGCATTTGTCTTTCCCTTGCTGCACCTCCCTTTTGCGGGAAGCACTTGCTCGGGCTCTCTCACGGTTACCAAAACCAGAGAGAACGACAACTCGCAGAGCAACTGGTTGCACTGAGCTGTACTATGAGAAGCCCCCAAGTACCCCTATATATATAGGAGAGTCATGGGACAGGGTTCTCCATCACGGGCAATGCGGGACTAAAAGCAGGAGTAGAAGGGTTCAGGATTTTCCACAAAAGGCAACCATCTCGCAACCTGAACTGATCGGTTCATTGCTGAACCGGTCGGTTCAGCCACTGAACCGGTTGGTTGGACATGAGCCGACCGTTTGGGGCACTCCAACCGATCGGTTGGTGCCCTGAACCGATCGGTTCATGGTCCTAATCCGGCTCAAATTGACTTTCTTTGTTTCTTTCCCAATTGGCATCGAAATACCAATACTATTTCCAATCAAATTGGAAATCCCATTTCCAATCAAATTAGAAATCGAAACGAAAGGAAAACTCGCACCAATCCTACTTTCACAAGTTGCTCGATTGCACCAGTAGAACCGATCGGTTCAACACTTGAACCAATCATTTCACTCAGTGCATGAGCCGATCGACTCAACCCTTGAGCCGACCGGTTCAGCAATCTCAGCCGACCGGTTCATCTCATGAACCGATCGGTTGGGAGTGTAGATTGTGCAGAATCAGTCAAATGCGATTTCAATCAATCCGATACTCCAATCAATGCGTCCAACACCTTGAACCATACGATATTGAGTGATCGACTGATTGAGTGTTTAATTGAACTACTAAACTCCTTTAGTAATCAATCTAAACATTGCTTGTGGAAAAACTCCTCTTCCAGGTTAAATCCTATGTGTGTGACCCTGCAGGTCCATTTCACGTTGGCAGTGAAAGTCCATAACACTTATGACTTCACAAGCACAGAGCGGTGCCTAGTCACACATCAGTGCTACCCAAGTGAAAGTAGAAAGTTGGAGAACAACTTTCATCCTACAATCCGTGAATGGTGTTACAGCGAGTGTATAATTCCTTTGTCACTGATATCCCGAATGAACTCGAGGCATGGATCTGTCATCCTGTCAACGTTCACTCACTTTCTTGATCACAGAGTAGACTAGAAGAGATATGTATGACATCAGTATCACATACTGACTCATACATGCGTGCACGCCTTTCTCAATCCTACTCATCAAGTGGCCATGGATATCAAACTCCCTCAGGTGGCACAAATCCCATATCTATCACTCGCCCCTCAAAAGCCCCATGTGTCAAAGCCACCCAATCATCACCTTTATAACAACCCATGTTTCAGGACTGCGTTTGATGATGTCAAAGTGTGCCCAACGACATGTGTTGAGTGCAGTGATTTTAGGTCTAAGAATCACACTCACCACCATCACTGTGAGTACTGACTGTGACTACCATCTCATGGTTCCATGTGTCAAACTCACGGTGGGTCTGTCCGGTACCTTGTTCTCTAACAAGTACCTATGTATTTGGTTTGATATCTCTATATCATGACTAATGAGATTCTGTCATCAACCAACACCACAATCTAGTCTTGTGTATCATTGCTGTCTATCTACTTTCCACAATGACATCCGACTAGGGACATAACAAGAATGTACAAACTCTTAGCATTCGTATGATCTCATCGTTCAGGTCCTCAACCTGAAAGCATACATCATTGAGTACTGTCATTCTCTAGACATTCAATCTATTCTATCACTATCTCATATGACTGAACCAGAATGAATTGGAAGCTTGCCTTTGATGTTTATCAAATCAATCTTAATGTATCCCACCAATCATCCCATGATTGGCTCTCAGGGCATACATACCAACAGACTCCCACTTGCACTGCGAGCCAATCACTCTTGAATCATATTCATAGTGATCTTCAAACATGTCCCACACGTTACTGTGCTCTAGTACCAACATAGTGAGAAATGACAACACTTTGCCAAAGTTTGTACAAATTGCATGTCTCACATCTCTTTGCTGTACGTCACACGTATGAGATGGAGTTGCCGTAATATGCGGTCTAGTATTCCATTTGCTAACTTTTAGCCACATTGCATGATCAAGGATTCTGGACTTGTCATCAATGAGTGGAATATCTATAAGTTCATCTCATGAACTTCTAGATCCATATAGTATCTACTGTTGTTCACTAACACATAGATACTCGACATTTCCTTTTAAATGGTTTTATTGGAACACTTCCAATTATCAACAAACATTTACTTTTATACATCCTATGTATATTTTGCGATTAGTTTTCTGTCCTTTCGGAAGTTCGCATCAATGTAACTCTTTACATCGAACTCTTCCTTATCTCCATAGAACTAGTACTTCACAAGTACTTATCAAGTTCTCATGGTATTCCAGTAACTTTTACTGGAAGCAGACAGACATCCACTCGTCATGTCCCACATACGAGTTATCAGGATGAGCACATCATATTGTCATGTCCTACATACAAGATGATGAATGCATTTTATTCTTGCCATGTCATACATGCAAGACAACGGGATGATTACATACATGATAGATCCATATCTATTCTTAGTGTTCCCATTCTTCATAAGAATTGGACACTTGGCCTTGGGATACTAACTCCATGTAACATGGACAAGTTTTCTCCCACTGAATCTGTGCATACCGAACACTTCAGTACAGATTGCCAATGTATATTTTCTCTTTTCAGGTCAAGAGATTTCAGAGAACTATCTCTATAGATCTCTATTCCTATCATATAGGAAACACCTCTATTTTCCTTAAAGATAATTTCCACTTTTGGATTTCCAATCAAGAACATTTCCATTTCACATCAATATGTGGAATGTTAATACGCTCCCACTAAATCACAGATCCCTTCTTTATCTTTGACATATCAGTCAAACCCTTTGACTATATCATCAAAGTAAAGATCCAATTTTGAGTTTCTTGTACTCAATCAATCACATTGATTAGTCCATTGTAACTTATAGACTTTATTTGCATTAGTGGATTCATAAACCTTACAGGTTGTGTCACATACACAACCTTGTCTTATTCCTCATAGGAATGCAGTTTTAGTATCCATATGCCAAATGTCCTAGTCATTAAGTTGCAATCAACAAGAATCATCCTTCTCAAAATGTTATCCATGTGTCTTAACACTTAAGACTCATTTGCACTTATGGATATGATCCAATGAGTGCTACCATCAAGGTCATACCTTATGGTTCACATGGATGTCATTTAGGATGTAATGGTCATAAACCATAACTCAAGATTCGGTTCCTCATATTCATATAGATAGTTGACTCATCACATGAACAACTCATCACTTAGATAATTGAGGTGTATCTGTTAAGGATATAAGAACTCACAACCCTTGTGATTCTTAATTTCCTTTTATTAGTGTGAGGTATTCTTTTATTAAGAAGAATTCAGTTATAAGATAATCATTCTCTAACTCCTTTGAGTATGATTCCCCTTTTTGATTTAGACATCACCATGCCTTAATCATGAGTTCACTATGATACACTATCATAATCACTCACAAGGATCTCAAACATTTGGTCCAAGTATTCCATTCATTGATCTCATCAAGAATTAATACTTTACCAAATTTGTACTTCATTTATGATAATCTTGAACACTTCAAGATATTCATATTGGTATTTCTCTAAACACCATTTGAAGTATTAGCATTTGTTCCAATAGGTATGTAAATACATCACATGTATTATACCTAATAGGATAATCACTCTCCCACTACATTAGTGAAGATTGATTAATCATGTCCAAGATATTCATGTCTCTTACTGGTTCTCTAACCAAAAGAGTCTATCCTTATCCATCACATGGAAAATAGAAATGAATTTCTCATGATCAATGCTAATTATATTGTTTGAGTTATCTATAGCTTTAGGTATCATCTTATCTTGTGCATATCAAATATCACAAGATAAATAAGGCATTGCCACAAAGATCACATCTTTATAAATTGAAACATCTCTTTATTAATTGCCATCATTGTCATACAATATGCAAAAATAAAGTGTTTCTATCTATTGGCAAATATGAAATAGCAGTTCATAACTGTATTACATGCCTTATTGGCTGAAAATAAACTAAAGTATTCCTATCTATAAAGGCAACACTTGCCCAAAGTAAGAATGCTTTGCACTTTACATCTTGATATCATATATCTCATAAGTGTTACAAGTTTACTTTCATGACACCTTTAAGTAGAAGCTTCAGTCGCCTCTTTCTTCTTTTGTTCTTCTAGGTAGAGAGGACAATTCCTTTTCCAATGTCCTGGCTTTTGACAATGGTGGCAATTTCCTTTCTTGGTCACGCCTCCCTTGGCCTTGAGAGCTGAAGATGGCTTGGACTCCTGGCTAGCTTCAGAACCTTTCTTAGCTTTGCCCTTGCCCTTGCGCTTGGACTTTCCCTTCTTGCTCGTGATCACCATCACGGACTTAGGCTTGTCCTTCTTCATTTGTAACTCGACTGTCCTCAACATGCCCAACAACTCTGACAGTGGCCTATCAAAGTTGTTCATGTTGTAGTTCATCACAAACTGATTGTAAGATTCTGGCAACGATTGCAGTATCACGTCAGTAGCCAACTCTTGGCTCAATGGAAATCCCACTCTCTGCAGGTTCTCCACATACCCAATCATCTTGAGTGTGTGAGGACCAACTGGATCTCCTTCTGTCATGATGCACTTGAACAGCGCCCTAGAAACATTGTACCTCTCTTGCCGTGCCTGATCTTCATACATGTTCCTGAGATGCATAATCATCTCTATGACACCCATGTTTTCATGTTGCCTCTGCAACTCATGGTTCATTGAACATAGCATCAAGCACTTTGCATCAATGGCATCATCAGAATGCTTCTTATAAGCATCCCTTTCTGCCTTTGGTGCATTTGGAGCGGGTTCCTCTGGAATTGGAGTATCCAGGACATAGAGCTTACGCTCTTGAGTGAGAACAATTCTCAATGTCTGATACCAGTCGTGGAAGTTCGTCCCATTCAGCTTGTCCTTGTCAAGGACCGATCGCAAAGAAAAGTTGTTGTTGTTTGTTGCCATTTGAACTACAAAAGGAAATATGCAATTTTAGTCCAAAAACTCATTTTTACTTATTTGATTGATTTGAAAGTTTGACGATATAATTAGGCCTTTAATTAATTATTGCTCCCACAATTTTACTTCAAATTGATAGCCCTCACCATCAATTCGGAAGATTGCAGCGTACAACCTTCTAGTGGGAAAGATCCTGAAATCCTCTAAGTCATGGACCAGCTTGGGCTGTCACCCATAACATAGATCTCTCAGGTAGGCAACTTTTGCCAATTGCATCATATGCAACTCTTGATAAGATGTCATATACAACTCTTTGCAATGATCATCTCCATGCCTCAAGGTACTAGATCCCATCTGGATCACCTTGTTAAGTCCGACCCAAAGAAAACACGATGAACATGCACCCTGCTAGGGCATACCCACACATTCATCCTTCACGCTTCCACGAGATAGACGGTGCACCACGCTAGGGCGTGCCCACACTTAGTCAATCAAGCTTTTCACGTGTGTCACATTTGGAAGGCATCTAAAACTTAATATTTTAATGAGGGATTTAATTTTATATACATATACATATCAAATCACCACAATACATAGTACGTATCATATACATGCTATATCCCACAGAAAACATGCACAAATGATAAAAGCGATGATTATAGCCATCCTAATGTGATTCCTCGAGCCAAGAGGAATCACGGTCATCTAGGTCAACATCACATGCAACCTTTACAAGATGAACTCTGTGCCTTGCCATCCGAGTTGATCAACTCATCACATGAATGATCTGTACTCTCTAGCCGGTCGTCTGGGTGCCACCAACCGATCGGTTGACTCCTTCAACCAATTGGCTCGCCTGGTTGTCGTGCATCTCGTCATGTCTGCCACCCGCTCATCTCGCTCCTTGAACCGGTCATCAACTGATCAGTTCACTCCTTGAACCGACAGTCTGAGAAGTCATCTTGATGTCCTCCGGTCTTTGAAATAACAGGAAATAAAATCCTATTCTATTTATTACATTTGCTTTAAAAGGGAAACCCCGAGTTACATTCGGGGGGAGCAAAGGTAGGAAAGAATCTCGAATTATTTCGAGTTACATCAGGAATAAAAGAGGGAAGATCGGTGCGCAGACTGAGATGCAAGCAACCACACACAACCAATCACAGATAGGGTTTTATAGGCCATAATCACGCCACATACATCCACCACAAAACTCGTTTAAGGGCGACGCGTATCGAGTGCATTAATAATACATATCATATATGTAATTAGGGATTTGTGGATTTAAGATTGGACATGCATAAAGCCGATATTATTCGCATCGTATGCAATAAATAAAGGCGACAAACCAAAATCGATCATATCGATATTCCTAAAACATAGAGCAGTTGACCTGGCTCTGATACCACTGTTGGGTTTTAGGGGAGACAGAGAAGGCAGCGGAAACACAAATTTTCTCCCCCAACCCATACCGAGGAAACGCGTCAACGTCTATGTAATAGGAAAGGATGGTTTGCGGAATCATACCTTGTCCCGAGGCTTGCTCGGCGACAATACCTCGCGCAATGCGCGGTCTTCAACTCTGGACTTTGACGGTGTCTGTGCAGCTCCTGGTCGCACCGGGACTCACAACTCCTACTCGAACCGGACTGTCGGATGACAGTTGTCCTCCAAAGCGGCAGTGTCCTCCCGCCTCCGTAGTAGTCCACACGGACCACCTGGAACTCCACACTCCTTGTCCCACAAGGAAGTGGAAGGAGTCGCACCCTCCTGTAGACGTACTAGTCGCCTGCACGCTCTCCTACCTCCTGTTGCAATTGCAGTTGTCTTTCCCTTGCTGCACCTCCCCTTTGCGGGAAGCACTTGCTCAGGCTCTCTCACGGTTACCAAAACCAGAGAGAACGACAACTCGCAGAGCAACTGGTTGCACTGAGCTGTACTATGAGAAGCCCCCAAGTACCCCTATATATATAGGAGAGTCATGGGATAGGGTTCTGAAAACTACTAGAGAGGGGGTGAATAGAGTTTTATAGAGATTTTAACAATTAATTACTCAAAACAAGCACAATGAAAATATTGGACAAGGAGACACAGGGTTTAGAGTGGTTCCAACTATAGAAAATACTATAGCCGTCAATCCACTACCCGGTTGCTTACCCAACCAGGATTTGAAAAGAAATTTATTTTATTACCTCACAAGGAATTTACATAAAATACAATCTCTTTTCCCAAACCCTTCAAGCAGCCTTCACCTAGAAGTAATCGCCAACCTTGAAGCAGCCTTCCCTTGAAGTAGATGCACCAACTCCCATTGCACCAGCCTTCTGAAGTAGCTTCCCTTGCGATAGCCTTCTTGAAGTAGCTTGAAGTCCCCTTCTCCACCTGAGAAGTCAACCCTCTCCGATCCGCAGCCTCCAACCCTAGGAGTAGCAAGGAGAGTACAAATAATAAAAGGGAACAAGAAAGAAAAAGGAAATTACAACTTATCCTTTAAGCCCAAGGCTTGATATGCCTAGATCAAGCGTATAAATCTCCTAGACAAGTGTGTGAACTTGTGATTGCTGTGGGTAGGAGATTCTAGCCTATAGGACACGAGATTGAGCTAAGGAAGATGTAGGCCAATGATCACAATGCTCAATTTGCTTGCAATAGATTGCTCAAGTGTGCTCAAGTATTTCTCAAGTGTAACAAGTGAATTTTAGTGTCCTATGGCTTGTCCTATTTATAGGAATGGCCTAAGTATGCTTAAGGACGTTCTAGACAACTTCTAGGGGTTTCTAAGTGCTTAACTAGCCGTTAGGTACAAGTTTGTTGCTTCTGCAACGGCTAATTACTTTACTCTGCAGTTTCTGTCAGAGATCGTCTCGGTCAAAAAATGGTCGACCGAGACACCTACTCGGTCGAAGTTTTGTCGACCGACAGGCTCTCTGGATCAAGTGATTTGCAACGTCTATCTCCAACTGCCAACTAACTTGTCAGTTGTGTCTAACGGCTACTTTGGATCTTTCTCGGTCGAGAAGATTGTCGACCGAGAGTGTCTCGGTCGAGGAGTTTGTCGACCGAGAATGATCCTGTTTCAAGGTTTCAATTTAGGTACTAATTATATGTGTGAGTGTGCAAAAGTGATCCTATTCAAATGAGATGACTTGTCTAACTATGGTGTTTAGCTAGGGAAGATCTAACGCTTGATTTACATGCAATTCTAAGTACTTGTACATCATATATTTGTACAAGTTTTTACAACAATGATTACATTGCATGAAAATATAAACATTTAAAGCTTGTGGATTTTCCTTAGTTGCTTTGTCATCCATCTTAGTCCTGCACACTCAAGTAGCTCGTTAGAGTAATAAGAATGAAATGTTTGTCATCATCGAAACAAAGGGATTTATTATAATGTCCAATTTATCCAACAATCTCCCCCTTTTTGAAGATGACAAACATTTCCTAAAATATGAAATAAGGAAATATAAAGCATGTGAGTTTCATACCTGAAGATTACCTTTTGTAGCCATTCTTGTTTTACAAGTGAGTGCTGGCCATCAAGATGAAACTCATTTATATTTATATTTGTATTTTATATTCTTTCTCCCCCTTTGTCATTTCAAAAAGATATCCAGGTTAAATATTTTATTTCTTCTCCCCCTTAATTTTATATTAAGCTCCCCCTTAAATAGATATCCTATTAGGAACATGGATTTATGTCTAATTTATCCACAATTTGTTTCTCAATCATTTGCAAAGGATGTTAAGCCTTGAAATGATATGAGATTCCCTTAAGCATATGATGAATGTATATGTATTTCTCATCTATCAAGGGATGTTAAGCCCTAAATTAAATGAGAGTCCTTTTAATCTTAGAGTATATAAAAAAATGTCTCCAACCAAAACAAGGGATGTTAAGCCCTGTTTTGGGTAGAGAGTTCCTTTAAGTACAAGATACCATTTTCAATAAATTCATAAATTTCTTTATAATCAAGTAAAAAGTCCAGCTTCACATGATGTTTACAATGTTTTTGTAAGCTTCTTTAATCAAATGGTCAAATTTGTTTTTATGAGCTCCCCCATAGATTGATATCCCAAAAAAAATATTTTGTTTCACAAATGATCTTCAACATTTGTTTAGAATCTATTGATTGTTAAACATTTTCAGCAGAATTGTTGCAGTCTTGACAACAGAAACTTGCTCGGTCGACGATTTCTCGATCGACAGTGTTCTCGGTCGAACAGTTTCTCGACCGAGACTGTTTCTGTGTCATAGATTGTTGTTTATTTAGCCAAAAGTTTTCATATTTACTCCCCTTATGTTGTATGTTCTACAATAATAATCTTTATAATCCATTTATTTACAAGATGTCTCATATGCAAAAAGATATCCATCCAAATCAACAAAAGGATAACCAATTTCATTAATAAGCATGGAAAGATAGACACATCATACAGAAGTGATCCATTACAATCATTCAAAACAAGTCATTACAACCAAAATTACTCCAACACTCACTGGAAAGATTTAAGAATTACATCAACGTCAGGATCTTTCCCAATAAATGGCTCAGCTCCATAGTATTTAACCAAGGTTTGCCAATCTAGAGCACCTGTCTTGGTTAAAGCATATGCCTCCAAGAATGTAGGAACTCGGTCAAATCGGAAATGAGCGGCAATATCTTGCAATTGCATAGATGAAAATTGAGTATGCGTTAGATCCATGGATGGTGGAGGTGGAGGTTGATAGTAGTTGTATGAAGGATTGTATGGATTGAGCATGCCTGGATTTAAAGAATATGGATATTCATCAGTTTGGTTTGGGGAAAGGGTTTGCATTCTTTGATTTAAATATGTCATGGCATGATGATTGTAGTCTAATTGTCTACTAAGGTGATATTGGGAGCCAGCAATATAAGTAAGAGTATTTTGAATGGGATCATGTGGTAGGGTAGTAGGAGGAGGTGGTGGTATGTCCTGATGAGATGTTTCTCCTTCTACTCTAGCCCTTTTGTGACCAAAATCTATTCCCATTTTCTCTACGGTATTCTTACTTATCTTTTGTGGTCTACGCTCCCATGTATATCCCATATCCTCAATATTTGATTTAAGAAAATGTTGAGTAATTTGACATACGAAATCCGCATATGGTGGGTTGCCAGAAAACTCAACCATGTTTTTAAGGATTATACGGATGAAGTTTGTGGGAATGCGGCTTATGATGGCATAAATGAGGCACATTCGGAATATTGGAACTTCAGACTTGTTAGCTCTAGGGTGAATATTTGTAGAAACAATGAGATTTACAATTCTACAGGCAGGTTTGAGATTTATAGCATAGTAGGTTCCCCTATCTTCATGACAAGTAGTGTTGGATTGAAAAATAGCTCTTTTTATGTCACTAAGGCTAATGGTATGATCATCTTGGGAAAGTTGATTTAGTGGTTTCCGGTGGCAAGGTCAAGGAAGTCTTTATATTCATCTAGGTCAATATTTAGCGTTTCTAGAATATCCTCTTCAGTAAATCTAAAGCTATGCCCATTGACCATGGTATAGAAGAAGGTAGTTTCATTTTCAGAATGGGATATGAGGTTGGCATAAAATTCATTCACTACCTTTGTAGAATAGGAAGGGAAAGAGGGGTAGATGAATTCCTTCAACTTTTGCACTGCAAAGAGATCCTCCAGATCGACTATGTTGAGGAAGTCCAAAGCTTCAACTGGTCGTCGAGGAAGAGGAGCTTTGGAGGAAAGCCGTAGATAACGATCACCAGCATCTCCGTCGAGGAAGGCGATGTCGTTGATGATCGTCAGTGGTGGAGTAGCTTCCCGAGCTTCCCTTCCTTTCCTTCCGGCGACCTTCTTCTTCCCACGGGCAGCTGAGGATGAGGCCATTTGTGATACTTGAATGTGGAGAAGAAGCAAGGAAGGTTTGGGGATGAGGATGCTGAAGAGTGGCACAAAAATGCACTAGAGAGGGACTATGGAAGCAAGAGTATGCAAGTGTGAGTAAGTGACCCGTTTTTGCTCCCTTTTATAACATTCCAGCGACCAGGTCGGTCGACGATTCGTCGACCGAGCATCCGCAATGGTCGTGTTGCAGACGCGCCACTCGGCTCCCCAACGGTCAAATAACGGTCATAAACGGTCATAACGGTCGGTTTACAACGGTCGTATCCAACGGCTACTTCTCGGTCGAACAATTGTCGACCGACATTGCCTCGGTCGAACATTTGTCGACCGATAGTGTGTTCGGCATTAAGTCTGTTTAGATTCTGTCGGTCGAGAGAGGTGAGCTGACCGAGAGGGTCTCGGTCGAAGATCTCGTCGACCGACAGACTTACTGAGTAAAAATTTTAAAGCTGATTTTTAATGCAAAAGGTAGATTATTTTTGTAGAGCATTTATATGGATATTCTAAGGGAGTAATATTGGGATAATTTAAGGCTTAAATGATTACAAATGATTTAAATTTCAAGAAAAATTTATATTAAGATTAGGTCCAAAGAGAGAATTTCCAAATAAGCAATTTTTGTCGAAGCTTATTTTAGGTCGTTCTTGACTACGACCATAGCGCCCCTTGGTCAAATTTTATTTTGACTAAGAGGCAAATTTTGCAGATTTTTCAAATTGAATATATATTGAGTATAATATCTGCATAAAATTTTATTAAATATCAAGTTTTAGAGATTTTTATCTTTATGTTGCAAGCAATATCATATAATCAAGAATTCATTTGCTTGCCCATATATGCAATTATTACTGTCTATGTATACCTTATAATGAAAGCATATTCATGATGTAATGATAGAGTAATAACATCATATAATGATAATTCCATCACAAGATTTGTATATTAATAGACCAGAAGCTACTTTTAGGAACAATCATAGGAATTTTCTTTTCATAACTTAAATCATCTAATATTGATTGCAGTTAAATTTGTAGAGATGATTTCCAAAAATGTATCCAGTCATCAATCACAAGTAGATAGTAATTTCATCGGATTAAGATAAATGCAGCAATTTTTGTAATAGACTGAAAACAATGATACGCTCGGTTGACAATTGTTCGACCGGTGAACTCTCGGTCGACAGTTTCTCGACCGACGAGATTCCTGGAATTGTTTATTTGTCTCTAAATAAAGCATTTATTATGTGAGTTTATTATTTAGATGCTTACATTTATTTTGAATCCCATTGTTTTGAGTTGAGATAGACATAGAAATATGCAACTAATGTCTTGGTCATATCTCAACTTAATCTTATTTGTTTAGTTTGAAGGTTTAGGAACCCAAACTAACTCGACATCTTTTCTTTTGTAAGGACATGAAAAAGAATAGTGACCAAGGCGCAAGCAGTAATGACAACATATTGAGTCAACCTCATATCTTTTTCTATGGTTGTGTCCTATGTTGTCATTGGGTGAGGATGTCCTTTTAGGTACATATATGGATTGATAGGTTTGTGACTTTCTCCGACTAGGTTGTTGATGTGATTTTCCTTTAGGTTTGTAACCTAGTCCCCTTCTCCCAATTTGTTGCTAAGGATTATCTAGAATTTGATCAAGAATGCCATTGTTATTCAAACTACGAACTTGTTGTTGTAGCTTGGCTATCTCATCCATTCTTTTCTTGATGTCTAGTTTTGCTTGATCTAGATTTGATGATAAAGAATTCCTTTCTTTTACGATATTATCATAATCTAGATGTGTACACAAAACAGGTTGTTTTTGAAGATCATTTAACTTTGCAAGAAATTCAACTTTTTCTTGACATAGAAGATCATAATTTGTTTCTAGAGTGAAAATCTTCACCTCACTACTACTTTGAGATGATTTTAAAGTACGATTTTCAGAAACAATGCTATCTTTTTCAAAACCAAGAGTATTCAATTTGGCATATAAATCGTCATTTTCATATGTAAGGGTAAGAAGTCTAGCATTTAACTCATCAATTGTTTTACTAGATTTCTTTAACTTCTTTTTGCATTCAACATATTTAGTGTGTGTTTCTTCTAGACTAGCAACTAGTTCTTCTTTAGATAAATCATAAAGGCTTACCTCCTCTTCTTCTTCACTAGTTGTAGCAATAAAACATTCTTTGTGTTTGTCCTCTTCCTTTGATCTCCATGGACATTTGGTTGTTTTGTGACTTGTTCCTAAGCACCAGTTGCAGCATGTTGTGGTTTTGTCCAAGCAGCACCTTTCACCATTTCCCTCCATTCTTCAAGACCTGGTTAGGGTTCCTTGAAGCCTGCTCTGATACCAACTGAAAACTACTAGAGGGGGGGTGAATAGAGTTTTATAGAGATTTTAACAATTAATTACTCAAAACAACCACAATGAAAATATTGGACAAGGAGACACAGGGTTTAGAGTGGTTCCAACTATAGCAAATACTATAGCCGTCAATCCACTACCCGGTTGCTTACCCAACCGGGATTTGAAAAGAAATTTATTTTATTACCTCACAAGGAATTTACATAAAATACAATCTCTTTTCCCAAACCCTTCAAGCAGCCTTCACCTAGAAGTAATCGCCAACCTTGAAGCAGCCTTCCCTTGAAGTAGATGCACCAACTCCCGTTGCACCAGCCTTCTGAAGTAGCTTCCCTTGCGATAGCCTTCTTGAAGTAGCTTGAAGTCCCCTTCTCCACCTGAGAAGTCAACCCTCTCCGATCCGCAGCCTCCAACCCTAGGAGTAGCAAGGAGAGTACAAATAATAAAAGGGAACAAGAAAGAAAAAGGAAATTACAACTTATCCTTTAAGCCCAAGGCTTGATATGCCTAGATCAAGCGTATAAATCTCCTAGCCAAGTGTGTGAACTTGTGATTGCTGTGGGTAGGAGATTCTAGCCTATAGGACACGAGATTGAGCTAAGGAAGATGTAGGCCAATGATCACAATGCTCAATTTTCTTGCAATAGATTGCTCAAGTGTGCTCAAGTATTTCTCAAGTGTAACAAGTGAATTTTAGTGTCCTATGGCTTGTCCTATTTATAGGAATGGCCTAAGTATGCTTAAGGACGTTCTAGACAACTTCTAGGGGTTTCTAAGTGCTTAACTAGCCGTTAGGTACAAGTTTGTTGCTTTTGCAACGGCTAATTACTTTACTCTGCAGTTTCTGTCAGAGATCGTCTCGGTCGAAAAATGGTCGACCGAGACACCTACTCGGTCGAAGTTTTGTCGACCGACAGGCTCTCTGGATCAAGTGATTTGCAACGTCTATCTCCAACTGCCAACTAACTTGTCAGTTGTGTCTAACGGCTACTTTGGATCTTTCTCGGTCGAGAAGATTGTCGACCGAGAGTGTCTCGGTCGAGGAGTTTGTCGACCGAGAATGATCCTGTTTCAAGGTTTCAATTTAGGTACTAATTATATGTGTGAGTGTGCAAAAGTGATCCTATTCAAATGAGATGACTTGTCTAACTATGGTGTTTAGCTAGGGAAGATCTAACGCTTGATTTACATGCAATTCTAAGTACTTGTACATTATATATTTGTACAAGTTTTTACAACAATGATTACATTGCATGAAAATATAAACATTTAAAGCTTGTGGATTTTCCTTAGTTGCTTTGTCATCCATCTTAGTCCTGCACACTCAAGTAGCTCGTTAGAGTAATAAGAATGAAATGTTTGTCATCATCGAAACAAAGTGATTTATTATAATGTCCAATTTATCCAACAGGTTCTCCATCCCGGGCAATGCGGGACTAAAAGCAGGAGTAGAAGGGTTCGGGATTTTCCACAAAAGGCAACCATCTCGCAACCTGAACTGATCGGTTAATTGCTGAACCGGTCGGTTCAGCCACTGAACCGGTCGGTTGGACATGAGCCGACCGTTTGGGGAACTCCAACCGATCGGTTGGTGCCCTGAACCGATCGGTTCATGGTCCTAATCCTGCTCAAATTGACTTTCCTTGTTTCTTTCCCAATTGGCATCGAAATACCAATACTATTTCCAATCAAATTGGAAATCCCATTTCCAATCAAATTAGAAATCGAAACGAAAGGAAAACTCGCACCAATCCTACTTTCCCAAGTTGCTCGATTGCACCAGTTGAACCGATCGGTTCAACACTTGAACCAATCATTTCACTCAGTGCATGAGCCGATCGACTCAACCCTTGAGCCGACCGGTTCAGCAACCTCAGCCGATCGGTTCATCTCATGAACCGATCGGTTGGGAGTGTAGATTGTGCAGAATCAGTCAAATGCGATTTCAATCAATCCGATACTCCAATCAATGCGTCCAACACCTTGAACCATACGATATTGAGTGATCGACTGATTGAGTGTTTAATTGAACTACTAAACTCCTTTAGTAATCAATCTAAACATTGCTTGTGGAAAAACTCCTCTTCCAGGTTAAATCCTATGTGTGTGACCCTGCAGGTCCATTTCACGTTGGCAGTGAAAGTCCATAACACTTATGACTTCACAAGCACAGAGCGGTGCCTAGTCACACATCAGTGCTACCCAAGTGAAAGTAGAAAGTTGGAGAACAACTTTCATCCTACAATCCGTGAATGGTGTTACAGCGAGTGTATAATTCCTTTGTCACTGATATCCCGAATGAACTCGAGGCATGGATCTGTCATCCTGTCAACGTTCACTCACTTTCTTGATCTCAGAGTAGACTGGAAGAGATATGTATGACATCAGTATCACATACTGACTCATACATGCGTGCATGCCTTTCTCAATCCTACTCATCAAGTGGCCATGGATATCAAACTCCCTCAGGAGGGACAAATCCCATATCTATCACTCGCCCCTCAAAAGCCCCATGTGTCAAAGCCACCCAATCATCACCTTTATAACAACCCATGTTTCAGGACTGCGTTTGATGATGTCAAAGTGTGCCCAATGACATGTGTTGAGTGCAGTGATTTCCGGTCTAAGAATCACACTCACCACCATCACTGTGAGTACTGACTGTGACTACCATCTCATGGTTCCATGTGTCAAACTCATGGTGGGTCTGTCTGGTACCTTGTTCTCTAACAAGTACCTATGTGTTTGGTTTGATATCTCTATATCATGACTAATGAGATTCTGTCATCAACCAACACCACAATCTAGTCTTGTGTATCATTGCTGTCTATCTACCTTCCACAATGACATCCGACTAGGGACATAACAAGAATGTACAAACTCTTAGCATTCATATGATCTCATCGTTCAGGTCCTCAACCTGAAAGCATACGTCATTGAGTACTGTCATTCTCTAGACATTCAATCTATTCTATCACTATCTCATATGACTGAACCAGAAAGAATTGGAAGCTTGCCTTTGATGTTTATCAAATCAATCTTAATGTATCCCACCAATCATCCCATGATTGGCTCTCAGGGCATACATACCAACATGTATAACCTGATTGATAAATGATATACATGTTCTTAATATTCCTTTTTAAAGGATGAATAAACTATTAGTCAGAAATGAATACCTATTCTATTTATAACGGTGATTAATTTTGATTATTTATATAAAAGATCCTCTGCACATTATTATACTATTTACATGTGATAATAACATTTTTGGTGGAAGGTTATATCTTTTGCTGGGACTTTTGTCTCACCTCATTAATCCCAATATTTATAGGTGGTTGCGGACAAGGTGGTAGAGACCGTACTATAGAGGAAGGACAGAAGCAACAGGGATAGCAGTAATAGCTCAGGTTGAGTGTATTGTCTATCATGTCTTGTAAATAGAAGTCATATGTGTCGCTTCTGTACTCTCAGGTCCTTGGGGATTAGTATGTAATGGTTTTATAAACAAGCTGAGATTTTGGCTGGTATGCCTCGAGGTTTTGTGTTGCTTATGTATATGTTTAGGCAAAGCAACTAGTTTATGATGTCCTCGAGATGAGATGGTACAATGTGGACCATGATGTAAATGTTACTTTGGTTCTCTTTATAAGAGTTTCCTTGCAATGGTTCTCTTTGCAAAATAGTTTTAATTTTTAGCAATTTTCTTTAATCCATTGTTAATGGTTATTCTGCATAATTAGTGACGATTTGGTTGTCGGTTTGATGGCGGTCGTTACAAGTTTGGTATCACAGCTTAAGGTTCACTGAGTCTAAAGAGACATAGGACTAAGGATATTGAGTGTGTTCCAGTGTCCTCCAGTCTATCTTATAGTGACTTCTTCTCAATAGGAGAAGAAGTAAAACTGAAAGATTGCAGGAACACACGAGGAACATGCTGCTAAGAGCAGTATTGTTGCACCAGTAGGAGGTGCAAGGGGTCATGCAAGAGAGGAATCTGTGCCTGAGAATCCCCACTTTTATAAAGACATATTAGGAATTCCAAACTTTCATGCTCTTTTCGGCCAGTTCATGACCACAATAACGCATATGGCAGATCGGATGCCAATAATGGAACCGAGGGAACCAGTTCCCAATGAGGAACATGGGTCTGGTAAGATTTTTTGAATGGCTACACCATGTAGGAGCTATAGAATATTCCAACACAACTGATCCAGCAAATGTTGATCTATGGTTCACTGACTTAGAAAAGGCTTTCAAAATCCTTAGTATCCCAAATACTGACAAAGTCAAGCATGCTATATAACTCTTAAAGGGTAGTGTTGTCCACAAGTAGGCCAAAGAAGAGGTAAAAAGGAATGTTGAAGAGGTTGATTGGGATGAATTTCTTGGAGAATTCATCAATAAGTATTTTACACAAACATACTTAGATGAATAGATCTCGAAGTTTGAGAAAATTTGGCAAGGAACCATGCCAATTAATGAGTATGAGGCTAGGTTCATGAAACTTTTGTGATTTTATCCTGATATGTCTGCTACTGAGTAGGAGAAGATCCGATATCTTGAGGAAAGACCACAATTTAGTTTCAAAGATTAGTCCATCTACTTTAAGTAGTAGCGCACAAGGGCGACTACAAACGACAACTCGACTCCATACATGGAGTCAGTTGAGACACTAGACTACCGTAAGAGGTAATATGTTAGATAGAACTTTTCATTTTGAATTATCTTTCCTTTTCTTTTCTTCCTACTAATCATAAAAATGATATATGTTGTTGAATTCCCTTTGGTTAGTCCTTTGGGGACACGAGAAGAGATAAAGAGGACTAGAATATATATATTCAGTCCAATATTCTCTAATATGTTTTGAATTCCTCTCTTCATATAGCAGTGTAAGTGGTGTAAAAGAGACACCAGAGAAATTAGAAATACTAAGTGATAAAAATCTAAAAGATATGTTGAAAGTAGGAAACGTGATATAAAACAAAATGCATTCTACCTAAATCTCCATTCTTGTATACCCTGGCCAGGTATTCAACTATTGAAGGTAAAGGAAGTATGGAACTATTAGATTGTTATCTTTCTAATTACTCTGATCAAGTAGTCATTTGAAGACAATCTAAAAAGCATAATGAAATAGGGGATGTGTGATGTGGAATATTATCACACTAACAAACTCACTCAGTGTTGAAATCCTTGAGCTTTTACTAAAACCTTATGCAATAATACCACCCTCAAGTAGACGGGTCTTATCGCAGTATAGTTGAGGATCGAATCCCAAGAGACAACATTTTCAAGAATCATTGTTAGTCGAATCTATCTCAAGTAAAACTAATATTTAGAACGATTGATTGATTTGGGGTTAATTAAACTAAGTGAATGAAAGTAAAGGGCAAAATTAAAGTTGATCTAGATTAATGATATGGGATCTCTGGGGTGATCTGGGGTTTCACCACCACTGCACATGCAAACACATCCAAACACAAAACATCCAGGCAAGATCTAACTATCCAAATAGAACTGCTGCAAACCCTCCTTGAGGGATGTTTAGGTTCGTGTAAGCATCACCTTTGTAAGGACCCTGACCTTCATTTAGGGTTTACCCTATTTTTTTTGTTTAACCTTGATGCTTTGGTGCTTGCTAATCACCTTTAATGGTGATTAGGGTTTGGTTGTGCTTTGTTGAGAGTTGGAGGTGCTACTTGCAAATAACCCATGTCTAGGGTTTGTGGGCAAGTTTGCCACCTTGTGAGGTGTTCCTCTCTCTCCTTGCTTCCTCTAGTGTAGAGAGGAAGGCTTGGGCTCGTTGCTTCGAGTCCTGTTGGGCTTGGTTGAGCTTGTTGGGCCTTGTGGTGCCTTGCTTTGGTTGAGTTGAGCCTTGTGTCAGCCAAGATGGGGTGTGTCGCCCATGAGGTGTGTCTCCCATGAGGTGTGTCGCCCAAGTGTGTCGCCCATGACCCTTTGACCAAGTTTGACCTCGTTTGTGTCACCACTAGTGGACACTTTGTGCATGATACTTGCATGTGGCAATGACCTTGGACATGTGTTTAGGGCTTGCTAGAGTGCTGGCTCATGCGCTAGGACAAGTGTCCCTAGGTGGCCGACACCTTGCTTGGCTTTGCCTTGTTTTCTCCTCCCTTTTCTTCTATATAGGTGGCCCCTTTCCTTTTCTAAGAGTTCCTTTGGTTCCTTAGTTTCTTCTCTACCTTGGTGTGCACGATACCCTTCTCCTTGGCATCCTGGTGGACGACACCCTTGGAGGATCTAGCTTGGTGGCCGATCTACCTTG
Organism: Alisma plantago-aquatica; assembly: GCA_963693085.1. Classification (NCBI taxonomy): domain Eukaryota; kingdom Viridiplantae; phylum Streptophyta; class Magnoliopsida; order Alismatales; family Alismataceae; genus Alisma; species Alisma plantago-aquatica. The sequence goes on from OY856414.1 coordinate 405,018,975, forward strand.
GAGTCTTCTTCTTCCTTGGTGCTAGGAGCTTGGAGCTTGCTCAAGGTGGGTTGCATAACTCCTAACCCTAACTATACTACCTTATTTCATGTTCGTTTATGCTTCTTATGATCATATCAGCTATGCATGTCGCTAGTTTAGTTCCTTGCTTAGTTGCACCTTGTTAGCCGAACCTATATCCTAGGGTTCCTTGGTGAGCAACACTCTCTTCTCTCCTAGGTCTTAAGGAGTGAGCTTGAGTTCTAGGATCATGAGAAACACCCCTCTCTCGCTTAAGTTGAGAGGTGAGCTAGTGATCCAGTAGCTTGAGCAAGACCCTCCTCTCACCATGGACTTGAAGGGTGAGCTTGTGAGTGGTTGTGGACATCGTTTAGGGTTGTCCCTGGTGTTGCCCGATGGACGTTAAGAGATGTGCAAAACCCCTCTCCCATTTAAGTTGAGAGGTGAGCCATCTTCTTGACTCTTTCTAGGGTTTTAGGTGTCTTTGTGCTTGAGGAAGATGATAACCTTGGAAGTGGTACCTTGGTCGTTATGAGTTTGGGGAGGTGCTGCCCGACAACCCTCTTGACCTAACCTCTTGGACGATAGGCCATGTTTGTGATGGGAGATATCCCTTTCCCTTGTGATGAGCGTCACACTATCTCCTTGCCTTGTGACGGTCGTTAGGCCATGGCTTGTGTGGCTGGACATTAGGTCTGTAATGTTAGTTTGAGACGAACCTTTGGAAGATACCCTTTGTGGGATAACCCCTTGCCCGAGATGCACCTGGGACTGTGATGGGCATCACCTTGGCTTTGTATCGGCCGATAGCTTATCTTGTGACAGGCATTGCCCGATAGGCTGGATGCCCGACACCCCTAGTGCATGACACCGACGCGGCGTTGCTTAGCTACACGCTTGGCTGTCTTGGGTGGTAACGTAGCGTTGTTGGTTGCTTTTGTGTCGACTGTTATGTGATGAGCAATAGGTGAGGGTAGGTTGCCTGATACATCCTTAAGTGAGGGTTTGTGATGTTTTAGTGAGGGTTATGCCCACATATATATGTCGTTTTACTTAAATAATAATGGTTATGGTAGCACTACTCCGTTTTGTCTAAGCATGGCTATATACATGAATGTGATCATCTTGGTTATCTGCAATAAGTTGAGCTGATGGTAAGCATGTTGAATGTCTTTCTTAGTGATGTAACCTAAGCTTATGATTACAAGTTGACGCATTATTGATAAACTAATGTCACCCTATACTGATAGTATGGTTTTTCTGTTAAGTCGATGATTGTGTACACTAACCATGCAGGTGATGCATAGCCAAGTAAAAGGGCTATGAGGCATATATGATGAGTAATGTGTTTGTTCCATAATGATGATGTAAGCCTTGAGCGGCAATGGCAATACATGATGAGGGATTGAGATCCCATGGTATGTGGTGATCCTTGAGACGGTCTGGATGATTGGCAAGAGGCCAAATGATAACATGTGATGATTGGATCCTTGATATGGATCCAGTTGATGTAATTACAATAAAAGTATAATGTTGAGTTGTATGTTGTTTATTTCTTATTATAGTTTACATGTTATACAACTTGGTTGAATCTTGCAATCCATATAAAAGATATTAATTAATCACAGTGGAATATATCATTTAGTTGCCCTGGCCATAGATCCATCATTGTCAGGAGCTGGTGATGGTGAAACGGGGTCTCCTACGGGTTAACCAGGAGCGCATATTGTTGAGTATGCGAGGTTTCTCCTAGCCTAAAGTGAGGAGGTAAGAGTGCAACTTCGGTTGTAGACTCCAGGGTGCGGATTCAGGCCCATAGCCCAAGTATGTGAAGAGCATGGTGAACAGGCCCATGGCTTAGGATATGTGGTGTGAGGAGCATGAATGCGTTCATGGCTTAGAGCACGGTGAACAGGCCCGTGGCTCAGTTTCACTAGAGCCGATACCTGTACCGAGGAGGGCTAGGCAGAGGGTATCCTGATCCTGTGGCTAAGACCACTTTAGCATGAGACTGCGGTCCTTCTTGTGTTGTACTCGTGTACTGACCACGAGGTGGGAGGTCGTGGAGTCTGGCTCTTCCATGTGACCTTATATGGCACTAGCTCTGGGTTTCACAGCCGTCGGTTGGATTTGAACGGTACGGTTCACTTACTCAGGGCGTAAGAATACGTAATTCAGCCGTATAGTATTTACTTCTTAAGGCAAAACACGGAACATTGGTTGAGGCCTTGCTTGTATAGTTAATCTTGTTACATCTTGCAGTTATTTATATGTCCTCATGTTATGTAGTAATATATCTCATCTTGTTAATCCTATTCCATAAAGAGATAAGAGTTGATATGCCTTCTGTACAACCTGGTAAGCTAGATGGTGCGAATAGCCTCGTTATATACATGGACTGTCATTATTCTACATTTTACTGTTTATCTACTGCTGTTGCTTTATCCTTCTAGTTTTATAGTTTCGGCGGGGAGTTATGTTTCTCGCTGGGACAATGTACAATTGTCTCACCCCGCTGGTTTTTAGGTGTTTGAGCTAGACGTGGTGGTGGTCGCGGAGTTGCGACCGAGCATCAAGGAGAGAAGTAGAAGGCAAGAGATGGATATGCTGCTGTTTTGGTGTTTTGTAGTAGATTCTAGAGTCATCCCTGTACTCTCAGGTCCTTGGGAGCGTTTTGACGTTGTTTCCCGATATATATCTGGTGATGTTTTGTTATCCTGTTGCTGGCCGGATGTGGGCCTTTCTATATATATGACATGTGATGAATTCATATGATGACATGAAAGTTGTTACTCTAAGCTGTGGACACGTATCAAGGCTTGTATATGTTTATATAACATGTTTTTCTGCAGGATGTGGACTTGAATGTAATAGTTTCACAGTTTATCTATTTTCCGCAATCAGTTTTAATTCACCAGTGTTTTTGGTAATCTGTGGTTATGGTGTTTTCCGCATGTTTTCGCGTAACACTTCGTTGTATGTGTGATAGTGGGATGTGTTGCCACAAGTTTTGGTATCAGAGCTCTAGGTTCACTGAGTCTACAGGGATTTAGGACTAGGTTGTGTCTGTTCTTGTGAGTTTTCACAGATTTTCTTATGATCGTCTTCTGCCCTCAGCGGAAGAGAAGTCAAGATGTCTGAAAACAATGAAGAACACACTGCTGAGAACAACGATGTTGCTTCAGCTGGTGGAGCTGAAGGACATGCACATGAAGATCGGGTGCCTGAGGTCCCCCAACCTGACCCAGCCATTCTTGAACATCCTGCCTATCAACAGCTTATGGGGCAGATGATGGCTACGATGAATCACATGGTTGAAAGATTTCCAGTGTTGGGTTTTAGGGGAGGCAGAGAAGGCAGCAGAAACAAAAAAAATTTCTCCCCCAAACCCATACCGAGGAAACGCGTCAACGTCTATATAATAGGAAAGGATGGTTTGTAGAATCATACCTTGTCCCGAGGCTTGCTCGGCGACAATACCTCGCGCCTTGCGCGATCTTCACCTCCGGTCTTGGACGGTGTCTGTGCAGCTCCTGGTCGCACCGGGACTGACGACTCCTCCTCCTACCAGACTGTCGGATGACAGTTGTCCTCCTGAGCGGCAGTGTCCTCCCGCCTATGAAGTAGTCCACACGGACCACCTGAAACTCCACACTCCTTGTCCCACAAAGAAGTGGAAGGAGTCGCACCCTCCTGTTGTCGTACTAGTCGCCAACACACTCTCCTGCCTCCATTTACAACTGCAGTTGTCCTTCCCTTGCTGCACCTCCCTTTTACGGGAAGCACTTGCTCGGGCTCTCTCTCGGTTACCAAACCAAGAGAGAACGACAACTTTACAGAGCAACTGGTTGCACTATTTCTGTCTGAGAAGCCCCCACTACCCCTATATATATAGGAGGGTCATGGGATAGGGTTCTCCACAAAAAGCAACCGGCTCGCAACCTAAAACGATCGGTTCACTGCTGAACCGATCGGCTGGACCTGAGCCGACCGTTTGGGGCAATCCAACCGATCGGTTGGTGCCCTGAACCGATCGGTTCACGGTCCTTATCCGGCTCAAAAAAACTTTCCTTGTTTCTTTCCCAATTGGTATCAAATACCAATTTATTTCCCAATCGAATTGGGCAATTTGAAACCAAAGGAAAATTCTTACCGACATGACTTTCCCAACTGGTCGGTTGCACCAGTTGAGCCGATCGGTTCAACTCTTGAACCGGTCATTTCATCCTGGGCATGAGCCAATCGGCCTGGACACTCCAGCCGACCAGTTCAGCAACCTCAGCCGACCGGTTCATCACATGAGCCAATCGGTTGGGCGCACAGGTTGGGAAAAATCAGTTAATTGTGATTTCAATCAATCCGATACTCCAATCAATGCGTCCAACACCTTGAACCATATGATGTTGAGCTATCGACTGATTGAGTGTTTAATTGAACTACTAAACTCCTTTAGTAATCAATCTAAACATTGCTTTGTGGACAAAACTCCTCTTCCAGGTTAAATCCTATGTGTGTGACCCTGCAGGTCCATTTCATGTTGGCAGTGAAAGTCCATAACACTTATGACTTCACAAGCAAAGAGCGGTGCCTAGTCACACATCAGTGCTACCCAAGTGAAAGTAGAAAGTTGGAGAACAACTTTCATCCTACAATCCGTGAATGGTGTTACAATGAATGTATAATTCCTTTGTCAATGATATCCCGAATGAACTCGAGGCATGGAACAGTCATCCTGTCAACGTTCATTCACTTTCTTGATCTCAGAGTAGATTGAACGAGATATGTATGACATCAATATCACATACTGATTCACACATGCGTGCGCATGCCTATCTCAATCCTAATCATCAAGTGGCCTTGGATATCAAACTCCCTTAGGAGGGACAAATCCCATATCTATCACTCACCCCTCAAAAGCCCCATGTGTCAAAGCCACCCAATCATCACCTTTATAACAACCCATGTTTCAGGATTGCGTTTGATGATGTCAAAGTGTGCCCAACGACATGTGTTGAGTGTAGTGATTTCAGGTCTAAGAATCACACTCACCACCATCACTTTGAGTACTGACTGTGACTACCATCTCATGGTTCCATGTGTCAAACTCACGGTGGGTCTGTCCGGTACACTTGTTCTCTAACAAGTACCTATGCGTTTGGTTTGATATCTATATATCATGACTAATGAGATTCTATCATCAACCAACACCACAATCTAGTCTTGTGTGTCATTGTTGTCTATCTACCTTCCACAATGACATCCGACTAGGGACATAACAAGAATGTACAAACTCTTAGCATCCGTATGATCTCATCATTCAGGTCCTCAACCTGAAAGCATACGTCATTGAGTACTGTCATTCTCTAGACATTCAATCTGTTCTATCACTATCTCATATGACTGAACCAGAAAGAATTGGAAGCTTGCCTTTGATGTTTATCAAATCAATCTTAATGTATCCCACCAATCATCCCATGATTGGCTCTCAGGGCATACATACCAACAGACTCCCACTTGCACTGCGAGCCAATCACCCTTGAATCATATTCATAGTGATCTTCAAACATGTCCCACATGTTACTGTGCTCTAGTGCTAGCATAGTGAGTAATGGCAATACCTTACCAAAAGTCAGTTTTAATTGCATGTCTCTCATCTCTTCGATGTACGTCATACGTATGAGATGGAGTTGTCATAATATGCGACCTAGTATTCCTTTAGCTAACCTTTAGCCACATTGAATGATCAAGGATTCCAGACTTGTCATCAATGAGTGGAATATCTATAAGTTCATCTCATGAACTTCTAGATCCATATAGTATCTACTGTTGTTTTCTAACACACGCATACTCGGCATTTTCTTTTAAATGGATTCATTGAAACACTTCCAATTCTCAACAAACTTTCACTTTTATATATCTTATATATTTTGCGATCATTTTTCTGTCCTTTCCGAAGTTCGCATCAATGTAACTCTTTACATCAAACTCTTCCTCCTCACCACAAAACTAGTACTTCACAAGTACTTATCAAGTTCTCATGGTGTTCCAGTAACCTTTACTGGAAGTAGACAGACATCCACTCGTCATGTCCCACATACGAGTTATCAGGATGAGCACATCATATTGCCATGTCCTACATACAAGATGATGAATGCATTTAGTTCTTTCCATGTCGATACATGCAAGATAATGGGATGATTACATACATGATAGATCCATATCTATTCTTAGTGTTCACATTCTTCATAAGAATTGGACACTTGGCCTTGGGATACTAACTCCATGTGACATGGACTAGTTTTCTCCCACTGAATCTGTGCATACTAAACATTTCAGTACAAATTGCCAATGTATGTTTTTAGGTCAAGAGGTTTTTTCGAGAACTATCTCTATAGATCTCTATTCCTATCACATAGGAAACATATCTATCTTCCTTAAAGTCAATTTCCACTTTTGGATTTCCAATCTAGAACATTTCCATTTCACATCAACATGTGGAATGTGAACACGCTCCCACTAAATCACAGATCCCTCTTTATCTTTGACATATCAGTCAAACCCTTTGACTATATTATCAAAGTAAAGACCCAATTCTGAGTTGCTTGTACTCAATGAATCACATTGATTAGTCCATTGTAACTTATAGACTTCATTTGCATTAGTGGATTCATGAACCTTATAGGCTGTGTCACGTACACATCCTGGTTTTATTCCTCATAGGAATGCAATTTTAGTATGCATAAGCCAAATGCCCTAGTCATTAAGTTGCAACAAGCATCATCCTTCTCAAATGTTATCCATGTATCTTAACACTTAAGATTCATTTGCACTTATGGATTTCATCCAATGAGTGATACCATCAAGGTCATACCTTATGGTTCACATGGATGTCATTTAGGATGTAATGGTCATAAACCATAACTCAAAATTCGGTTCCTCATATTCATCTAGATAGTTGACTCATCATATGAACAACTCATCACATAGATAATTGAGGTGTATCTGTCAAGGATATACGAACTCACAACTCCTTGTGATTCTTAATGTCCTTTATTAGTGTGGGGTATTCTTTTATTAAGAAGAATTCAGTTATTCTGATAATCATTCTCTAACTTCTTTGAGTATGATTCCTTCTTGATTTATACATCACCATGCCTTAATCATGAGTTCACTATGATACACTATCATAATCATTCATAAGGATCTCAAACATTTGGTCCAAGTATTTCATTCATTCATCTCATCAAGAATTAACACTTTACCAAGTTCGTACTTCATCTATGATATTCTTGAACACTTCAAGATATTCATATTGGTATTTCTCTAAACACCTTTTGAAGTATTAGCATTTACTCCAATAGGTATGTAAATACATCACATGTATTATACCTAATTTGATAATCATTCTCCCACTACCATTAGTGAAGATTGATTAATCATGTCCAAGATATTCATGTCTCTTACTGGTTCTCTAACCAAAAGAGTCTAGATTTATCCATCACATGGAAACTAGAAATGAATTTCTCATGATTGATGCTAATTTGATTGTTTGAGTTATCTAATAACTTTTAGGTATCATATTATCTTATGCATATCAAATACCACAAGATAAAAAAGGCATTGCCACAAAGATCATATCTTTAAGATTGAAAACTCAACTTTATTAATTTCCATCATTGTCATATAATATGCAAAATAAAGTGTTTCTATCTTTTGGCAATATTTGGAATAGCAGTTCATAACTGTATTACATGCCTTGTAGGATGAAAATAAACTAAAGTACTTTATCTATGGCGGCAACACTTGCCCCAATTATGAGTGCTTTACACTTTACATCTTGGTATCATATACCTCAAAAAGTGTTACAAGTTTACTTTCATGACACCTTAGGTGGATATTTTCATCCCCTCCTTCATCTTCCTTTGTTCTTTCAGATATAGAGAGTAATTCCCTCATACACCCTTTCCCATGTGCCTTGAGGCTGAAGACGGCTTGGGTTGCTGGCTAGCATCAGAACACTTCTTAGCTTTTCCCTTGCCCTTACCCTTAAGATTTACCCTTCATTGATCACATCAAACATTAGGGTATGTCCTTCTTCATAATTGCCTCTACTATCCTCAACATGTCCAACAACTTTATCAACGCTTGTCAAAGTTGTTCATGTTGTAGCTTATCATTAATTGTATGATTCTCGCAACATTTGCAGTATCATACCAATAGCCAACTCTTGGCTCAGAGGGAATCCTTCTTAGTCAGGTCTTTCCACATATACCCAATCATATTGAGTGTGTGAATACCTTAATGGATCTCCTTCTATCATGACATACTAGGACTGTGTCTTGGAGACATCATATGTCTCATGTTGTCTCTACAACTCATAGTTCAGAGAACATAACATCAAGCACTCCTTATCAATGTCTTCCTCGGTATGCTTCCATAAGCATACTTTCAACCATTGATGTGGTGGGACCGAGTTTATCTGGTTCTGGTATAACTAGGACTTAGAGCTTTCACTCTACAAATGAGAACACTTCTCAACGTCCAAACCAATCATGGAATTATTCCCATTTAATTTGTCCTTGTCAAGGGCCGATCGTAAAGAAAAGTTGTTGTTGTTTGTTGCCATTTGAACTACAAAAGGAAATATGCAATTTTAGTCCAAAACTCATTTTGACTTATTTGATTGATTTGAAAGTTTGATGATATAATTAGGTCTTTAATTAATTATCGCTCCCACTATTTTACTTCTAATTGATAGCCCTCACCATCAATTTGGAAGATTGCAGTGTACAACCTTCTAGTGGGCAAGATCCTGAAATCCTCTAAGTCATGGACCAGCTTGGGATGTCACGCACAACATAGATCTCTCAGGTAGGCAACTTTTGCCAATTGCATCATATGCAACTCTTGATAAGATGTGATATACAACTCCTTGCAATGATCATCTCCATGCCTCAAGGCGCTAGATCCTATCTAGGTCACCTTGTTAAGTCCGACCCAAAGCAAACACGATGAATATGCACCCTGCTTGGGCAGACCCACACATTCATCCTTCACACTTCCACGAGATAGACAGTGCACCACGCTTGGGTGTGCCCACACTTGGTCGATCAAGCTTTTCACGTGTGTCGCATTTGGAAGGCATCTAAAACTTAATATTTTAATGAGGGATTTGGTTTTATATACATATACATATCCAATCACCACAATACATAGTACGTATCATATACATGCTATATCCCACAGAAAACATGCACAAAATGATAAAAGCGATGATTATGGCCATCCTAATGTGATTCCTTGATGCGATGATTTTGAGTCGCATTTATAGACCTTTTTCATATGAGTTTTGTGCTCTAATTACTCATTTTTATGGATAATATTGCATAATTCACTCATTTTGGTCTTTTCCATCATATTATGTCAAATCCCCTTTGTTTTACTATTTTGAGCATTATTTATCATTTTATCATAAATTGTGTGGATTTACTTGGTCTTGTTGTGGAATTTCAGGAAAAACAAGTATCTGCTTCCGTCGATACCATCGACCAAGCCACAGGTTGCCAGCCGAGAGGAGCAGCACAGAGTCGATACCATCGACACCCATGTTGATGGCATCGAGATCCCTTCAGGTTGCTGGCGAGGAAACTGTCGATACCATCGACCCAAGTCGATGCCATCGACGGATGGAGAGCTACATCGTCGCTAAAAGACAAAACCGACGCTACAGAGAGTTGATACCATCGACATCCAAGTCGATGGTGTCGAGATGACCACAGGCGCTCAGACGAAAAGAAAAGAAAGCTGTCGCGACCCGCGTCGATGGTATCGACGCTGGCAGATATGCGTTGGATCTGTTTTGATCTCGATCGGACGACTGGCATTATTTGACGACCTAATTAGGGACTTATACCAAATGATGGCCGCCCACACGAGATCATCATCTCATTTTGCATTGCACGAGTGCCGAGGAAGGAGAGAAAGGAGAACGAAGGCCAAAAGCTCATCCCGGGTGATTCGGACGCTGCCGAAGACGATTTCCACCACCGACAGGCGGGGAAGCTCGTGTTCTACGCCAAGGATCTACTGGTTCTTCTCCGTTCAGGGGTTTTCCCACTTGTTTCACGTTTTTCTTATGAATTCCCCCATTTCTACCATGTATTCGTGTGAGATGAACATGAGAGGCTAAAACCCTCCATCTTTAGGACCGGGAGTAGCCCGGGAATGCATTGTATGACAATTTTATATTAATAATTCATATTTTCTCTCTCAAATCCGTGGTATAAGTTCGTTTTCTCCATCTATATTGTTATTCTTGATCACCATAATAATAACTTAATGCCCTTAATCAGTTCGACAGAAGGATTAATGGTTGAAAAGAGACGAAACCTACATCAATCAATAAAACCCTTGACAAAGGAGTTGTAAAATTAATGGTGGGAACTGAGAGATCGTTCTTAATGCGCTTAGTTTACGGGAATGATTACTACGACGGTGGAATCAACCTAAACCTAAGTAGTGAATTACACCACGACAGTGGGTAATTCTATTTTCAGGCCACTACCCGGATAGAGAGAGAAGTGTGAGGAATTATATAAAACCTAATACAATGTTGACCCGCGGTGAAACCGCCATCCTAAAGATACCCTTTCGAATTGATTAAATTAACCTTTAATCGATCGTTTTCTTTGTTTGATTTTTATTTTCTTTTAATTTCGACAACAAAACCCTACTTTGTTATTCGGCCTAGCTGATTGCGATTAGTTAGTAGAAGTCTCCAATAATTCACGTATCCCGGAGTTCGACTCGGGCCTCACAAAGACCTATATTACTCGACGCGTATACTTGCGTTTAAGTGCGTAGTAAAATACACGTCAAGTTTTTGGTGCCGTTGCCGGGGATACGGCGAAGTATTGGCACTTTGAGTGCTAAGAGAGGCCACTCTAGGCCACATTTTTTTTATTTTAAAACAATTTTAAATATTCCTATATTTCTCTATAATTGTGTTTACTCGTTCAAAGCATTGTACTGAACCCCAATTTTCATATTTCAGGTACTTTGCATGGTGCATACACGTAGCAGAGACTACGCAAATCGCACACCTGAGGTCCCACCTCCGGGACCAGAGGACGAGGACTACTACGAGCAAGAGCACCAAACCGATATAGATTCTGAATCTGAGCAAGAGCAGGCAGAAGAAATGGCCGAGCCGCAGACGATATGGGAGAAGATCAAAGCGTCTTCTTCATCAGCTTCAAAGGGGCCTATAAAGAAAAAGGGGATCGACATACCAACATACAAAATCGATCCAGCACTGATCAACTTGGTAAAATCTAATGCATTTCACGGGCTGAAAAATGAAGATCCGGTTGCACACATCAGCCAGTTCGTGGAGAACTGTGATATGGTGAAGATAGACCGATTCCCACAGGATGTTCTGTACCTCAAGTTATTCCCAAGTTCCCTGGCAGGAGTAGCGAGATAGTGGCTACATAACCTCGACGATGAGTTTGTTGAATCATGGGATCATATGGTGGAGGTTTTCTTCGAGAGGTTTTTCCCGCCTAAGAAGACCAACGACATGATTAGGAAGATTCACAACTTCACCCAACAGGCGGGTGAAACTTATTCTGAGACATGGGAGCGATTCCAGGTCATGTTGAGGAGATGTCCGCATCATGGACTGGACATGGAGACACAAGTGAAGATCTTCTATTTTGCTCTCTCCGAGCATGATAGAAGTAACTTGGACTCAGCCGGTTTAGGATTTTTCTTAAATAACACTGATACGAGATGCTGGGAAATACTGAAGAACATGGCACGAAAGCAATCCTGGGGAGAAAGAGAGAGAGGCCCAGTTGAGCAAGCAAGAGTTGCCAGTGAGTCAAAGGCAATAAGGGAGCTAAATGAGAAGATGGATCTTCTCGCAAAGAAGTTACTTCAGAAGGAAGACAATGAGTATGAGGATGCGGCTCAAGCCAAGTACATCAGGCAACAACAAGGGTACATGAATAATGATTACTCATAGCGGAAGGACAAGAAAATTTCATGGAAGGATCCGAACAATTTTCTGCAGGATCCGGACGCCAAGCCTGCACCGGTCACAGAGGACAAGAGCACGGAGTTGCTCAATCAGGTCATCAAGCAAAACCAGGAGTTAATGAACACATTTGGGCAACAAATTAAGCAACAGGGTGAATATATGAACCAATTTGGGCAGACTTTATAGAGCCACGGGGCTCAAATGAGAACCATAGAGACTTCCATGGCGCAGATGGCAGCCAAGATTGCAAGTTTGAAGAATCTGACACATCCGGGTTTTCCGGGGAACACCAATGTTCCCGGGGGAAACCAGCAGGCCAAGGCCATCTTACTGAGGAGGGGTAAGAAAGTGTTGAATCCAAGGGCGGATGACACAAGCACACCGCAGGACAAAGTCGAAGATGCTACCACTAAGGAGCAGCCCACACCTGTCACAGGGCCAGCTGAAGATATAGGTGTGGATGGTAATGAAGACCGAGCTGCTGAGGAGGAACCACAGAAATTAACACCCTATGTGCCACCTCATCAAAGGGCACATACCGTTCCGGTCCCCTATCCCAATAGTGCAAAGGCAAGAAAGGTGGATGCACAATTCAAGAAATTTCTGGACAACTTTAGGAAGTTATCGGTGAATATTCCTTTGTTAGAGGCGATTGAGCAAATCCCATCATATGGGAAGTTCCTAAAAGATGTCATCACCAAGAAGAGGAAAATACCCGACACTGAGGTCGTGGTGCTGAAGGAGCAAGTAAGTGCTTTCATTATGGGCACTTTGCCGTCGAAGAGACAGGATCCTGGATGTTTCAACATTTCTTGCTTTATCAGGAAGTTCAAATTCGGCGAGGCACTATGTGATTCTGGGGCAAGCATCAATTTGATGCCCCTTTCTACATTTAAAAAGCTGGGATTAAAGGAATCAAGGCCAAGCAACATGACTATCCAATTGGCCGATAATTCTGTGGTGAAACCTTATGGAATCTGCGAAGATGTCTTGGTCAAGGTGGACCGATTTGTTTTTCCGGCTGATTTTGTGGTTATGGAAATGCAGGACGAGCATGGCAATGAGTTGCTACTTGGACGCCCATTCCAAGCTACAGCCGATATGATCTTGGAGATGGGGAGAGGTCGCTTGACCTTGGGCATTGCGGATGATCGCTTTGAGATGGTCATGCCCACTAGCAATGCATCTACTAAAGCAAAAGCACAGTGTAACATGGTGAAACATGTGGAGCACAATATCTCACTTTGCCTTGGGAAGCCATTCTTGGATATGGCTCATGTGATGAGCAAGATGGATAATGGAACCTTAGCTGTGGACATTATGGAGCAAACTAAAGTTGTCTCTTTATGCAAAGCTGTTGGGTTTCCAAATGATGAGAATGAGGACATTCCACCTTCTTGGGAGGATGATGTGATTATTACTTCAGTTTTTGATGCATATCTGGAATTTCCTTTGGAGGCGTGTTTGCTAAATGTCACATATGATTGGATGCGGAGTACTTCACTCAAGGAGTGTGCCAAAATGCTTCAGATGCTTCCATGTTTCTACACGAGGCACTATGAAGATTTAGGTACACTTCCCCCACCGCTGCAATCATCTCTTATTTGCCCGCCTGAGTTGGAATTGAAGCCACTGCCCCCGCATCTTAAGTACGTCTTTCTAGCTGAGAAGGACAAGTTACCAGTGATTGTATCTGCATACTTGAGTGCGGATGAGGAGGAGAAACTACTGATAGTGCTCAAGAACCACCGTGGAGCTTTTGGGTGGTCTGTTACGGACATCAAGGGGATCTCCCCTACGCTTTGCCAGCATAAGATTCGGCTCGAGGAGGGAGCCAAGCCAGTCATTCAGCCTCAAAGACTTTTGAATCCGAGTATGATGGAGGTTGTGAAGAAGGAAGTCATAAAACTTCTTGCTGCAAGGACCATATATGCCATATCAGATTCGACGTGGGTGAGTCCCACACAGGTAGTCCCTAAAAAGGGGGGAATTACTATTACTAAAAATCTTTTGAATGAACCTGTCACCACCCGATTGGTAACCGGGTGGCGTGTTTGCATTGACTACCGCCGACTGAATGCCGCAACTCTTAAAGATCATTTTCCCTTGCCATTTATCGATCAGATTTTGGAACGTCTTGCCGGTCGGTCGCATTTTTGTTTTCTAGATGGGTATTCAGGGTATAACCAGATTTCTATTGATCCTTTGGATCAAGAGAAGTCTACGTTCACATGTCCCTATGGGACTTTTGCCTACCGACGTATGCCGTTTGGATTATGTAATGTGCCGACGACTTTTCAACGCTGCATGCTCGCCATATTCTCTGACATGGTGGAGCGTTGTCTTGAAGTTTTCATTGACGACTTCTCGGTTTATGGAGCGTCATTTGATGAGTGTCTTTATAATTTCGACAAGGTGCTGCAGAGGTGCGAGGACACACACTTGGTCCTCAATTGGGAGAAATGTCACATGATGGTGACGGAAGGAATAGTGCTAGGACACAAGGTGTCTAGCAAGGGTCTTGAGGTAGACCCCGTGAAAATTGAGGTGATTTCTAAGCTACCCCCACCAAAATCTGTAAAAGGGGTGAGAAGCTTTTTGGGACACGCCGGGTTTTATCGGCGATTCATCAAGGATTTTTCTAAAATCGCAAAACCTTTATCCGAATTGTTGGAAAAAGATGCAGTTTTTGATTTCAATGAGAAGTGTCTTCACGCATTCGAAGTTTTGAAAGAGAAGTTGATTTCGGCTCCGGTTGTTCAAACGCCGGATTGGACAAAACCATTCGAGTTGATGTGTGACGCTTCCGATTATGCAGTGTGAGCTGTTTTGGGGCAAAGGGTAGATAATAAGCCCGCTGTGATTTTCTATGCCTCCAAAATTCTTAATGATGCTTAATTGAACTACACAACTACAGAGAAAGAGTTACTTGCCGTCGTGTTTGCTTTTGAAAAATTTCGGCAGTACTTAGTGGGTTCTAAAGTAGTTGTGTGGACCGATCACGCGGCGATAAAATATTTGATGGAGAAAAAGGATGCAAAGCCTAGACTCATTAGGTGGATTTTGCTTTTACAAGAATTTGATATTGAAATCAAGGACAAGTCGGGAATTGAAAATGTGGTGGCTGACCACTTGTCTAGGTTAGAAAGAGTAGATGAACAAGGTTTGCACATACCCATAACCGAGACGTTCCCCGATGAACAACTTTTGAAAATTGATTCTAAGGAACCGTGGTTTGCTGAAATTGTTAACTATTTGGCTTGTGGGATCATCCCGGAAAATTGGTCTTATCAAGAGAAAAAGAAATTCTTTCATTCTTTGAGATACTATTTTTGGGATGACCCAATTCTTTTGAAGCAATGCAGGGATGGTATTCTTCGCAGGTGTGTGCCGGAGGTGGAGTATGAGAGTGTTCTCCACCATTGCCATGCGTCGCCTACGGGAGGACACCATGCTAGTTCACAGACAGCAGCCAAAGTGTTGGAAAGCGGCCTTTATTGGCCAACTTTGTTCCGGGATGCCTATGATTTTGTGAGGCACTGTGACCCATGTCAACGAGCAGGTAACATTTCAAGGAGACAAGAAATGCCCCTGAATGTATTTCAGGAAGTTGAGGTATTTGACTTATGGGGCATAGACTTCATGGGACCCTTTGTGTCCTCAAATTCAAATTTATATATCTTGCTTGCTGTTGATTATGTGTCGAAGTGGGTGGAAGCAATCCCCACAAGGACTAATGATTCGAATGTAGTGTGCAGGTTTGTCAAGGAAAACATTTTCTGCAGGTTCGGGATACCCCGAATGATCATAAGTGATGGGGGCACACACTTCCGGAATCACAAATTTTCGACACTTTTGAAGAAATATGGGGTCAAGCATAACATCGGCACCCCATATCATCCATAGACTCAAGGACAAGTGGAGGTCTCTGAAAACTACTAGAGGGGGGGTGAATAGAGTTTTCTAGATAATTTTACAATTATTGAACTCAAACAACCACAATGAAAATATTGGACAAGGAGACATAAGGTTTAGAATGGTTCCAACTATAGCAAATACTATAGCCGTCAACCCACTACCCGGTTGCTTACCCAACCGGGATTTGAAAAGAAATTTATTTTATTACCTCGCAAGGAATTTACATAAAATACAATCTCTTTTCCCAAACCCTTCAAGCAGCCTTCATCTAGAAGTAATCGCCAACCTTGAAGCAGCCTTCCCTTGAAGTAGATGCACCAACTCCCGTTGCACCAGCCTTCTGAAGTAGCTTCCCTTGCGATAGCCTTCTTGAAGTAGCTTGAAGTCCCCTTCTACACCTGAGAAGTCAACCCTCTCCAATCCGCAGCCTCCAACCCTAGGAGTAGCAAGGAGAGTACAAAAAATAAAAAGGAACAAGAAAGAAAAAGGAAATTACAACTTATCCTTTAAGCCCAAGGCTTGATATGCCTAGATCAAGCATATAGATCTCCTAGCCAAGTGTGTGAACTTGTGATTGCTGTGGATAGGAGAATCTAGCCTATAGGACACGAAATTGAGCTAAGGAGAATGTAGACTAATGATCACAGTGCTCAAATTGCTTGCAATAGATTGCTCAAGTATGCTCAAATGTATTCTCAAGTGTAACAAGTGAATTCTAGTGTCCTATGGCTTGTCCTATTTATAGGAATGGTTTAAGTATGCTTAAGGACGTTCTAAATAACTTCTAGGGGTTTCTAAGTGCTTAACTAGCCGTTAGGTACAAAGTTGTTGCTTTAACAACGGCTAATTAATTTATTCTGCAGTTGCTGTCAGAGACCATCTCGGTCGACAAATGGTCGACCGAGACACCTACTCGGTCGAACTTTTGTCGACCGACAGGTTCTCTGGAACAAGTGATTTGCAACGTCTTTCTTCAACTGCCAACTAACTTGTCTGTTGTGTCTAACGGCTACTTTGGATCTTTCTCGGTCGAGAAGATTGTCGACCGAGAGTGTCTCGGTCGAGGAGTTTGTCGACCGAGAATGATCCTGTTTCAAGGTTTCAATTTAGACACTAATTATATGTGTGAGTGTGCAAAGGTGATCCTAATTAAATGGGATGACGTGTCTAACTATGGTGTTTGGCTAGGGAAAATCTAACGCTTGATTTACATGCAATTCTAAGTACTTGTACATTATATATTTGTACAAGTTTTTACAACAATGATTACATTGCATGAAAATATAAACATTTTAGCTTGGGGATTTTCCCTAGTTGCTTTGCCATCCATCTTAGTCCTGCACACTCAAGTAGCTCGTTAGATTAATAAGAATGAAATGTTTGTCATCATCGAAACAAAGGGATTTATCATAATATCCAATTTATCCAACAATCTCCCCCTTTTTGAAGATGACAAACATTTCCTAAATATGAAATAAGGAAATATAAAGCATGTGAGTTTCAAACCTGAAAATTACCTTTTGTAGCCATTTATGTTTTGCAAGTGAGTGCTGGCCAAGATGTTATGAAACTCATTTATATTTTTGATTTTTATATTCTTTCTCCCCCTTTGTCATTTCAAAAAGATATCCAAGTTGAATATTTTATTTTTCTTCTCCCCCTTAATTTTATATTATGCTCCCCCTTAAATAGATATCCTATTAGGAACATGGATTTTTGTCTAATTTATCCACAATTTGTTTCTCAATCATTTGCAAAGGATGTTAAGCCTTGAAATGATATGAGATTCCCTTAAGCGTATGATGAATGTATATTTATTTCTCATTTATCAAAGGATGTTAAGCCCTAAATTAAATGAGAATCCTCTAATCTTAGAGTACATAAAAATGTCTCCATCCAAATGCAAGGGATGTTAAGCCCTATTTTGGATAGAGAGTTCCGTCAAGTACAAGATACCATTTTCAATAAATTCATAAATTTCTTTATAATCAATGAAAATTTCCAGCTACACATGGTGGTTACAATGTTTTTGTAAGCTTCTTCAATCAAATGGTCAAAGTTGTTTTTATGATCTCCCCCTTAGATATCCCAAATAAAGACTTAAATGCTTTGCAATATGTTTGAAGAGTGTCCATATGCATAAAAGAATACTCTGTTTCACAAATGATGTTCAACATGCATCCTTGGTTTAAAATTATTTGATGAGCAATCATTTGCAGTAGAATTATTTCAGACTTGACAACAGAGACCTGCTCGGTCGACGATTTCTCGACCGACAGTGTTCTCGGTCGACTAGTGACTCGACCGAGAATGTTTCTGGAGAACTGTTTGTCATAGATCATTATCACAAGGTTTTATTTATTTCTCCCTTTATTTTGTATGCTCTACAATAATAGTCTTTATAATCCATTTATTTACAAGATGTCTCACATGCGAAAAGATATCCATCCAAATCAACAAAAGGATAAACAATTTCATTAATAAGCATGGAAAGATAGACACATCATACAGAAGTGATTCATAACAATCATGCAACGCAAGTCATTACAACTAATATTACTCCAACACTCACTGAAAAGATTTAAGAATTACATCAACGTCAGGATCTTTCCCAATAAATGGCTCAGCTCCATAGTATTGAACCAAGGTTTGCCAATCTAGGGCTCCCGTCTTGGTTAAAGCATATGCTTCCAAGAATGTAGGAACTCGGTCAAATCGGAAATGAGCAACAATATCTTGCAATTGCATAGATGAAAATTGAGTATGCGTTAGATCCGTGGATGGTGGAGGTGGAGTTTGATAGTAGTTGTACGAAGGATTGTATAGATGAAAATTTAGGGCTTAAATGATAACAAATGATTTAATTTTCAAGAAAAATTTATATTAAGATTAGGTCCAGAGAAAGAATTTCCAAATAAGCAATTTTTGTCGAAGCTTATTTTAGGTTGCCCTTGACTACGACCATAGCACCCCTTAGTCAAGTTTTATTTTGACCAAGAGGCAAATTTTGTAGATTTTTCAGATTGAATATATTGAGTATAATATCTGCATATCAAGTTGAAGCATACTACTTAATTGGAGGCACAATTAATTATTTCAAAGATACTGAGTTAGAGATTTTGTTGCAAGCAATAACATATAACTAATAAATTATTTTGCTTGCTTATATATTTTCATGGATCCATGCATACAATTTTCTATGCGCACCCAATGATGAAAGCATGGTATAACAGCATACAATGATAATTCCATTTTATAATTAGTATATGAATGGACCAAAAAATACTTTTACAAAAAAAATCATATGAAAATAGGAATTTTCTTTTCATTTGACTTAGACTTTAAATCATCTAGGGAACAAACTAATATTAATTTCATTTACATTTGTAATTATGTAGGGTTGAGATAGACATAGAAATATGCAACTAATGTCTTTGGTCATATCTCAACTTGATTTTGTTCATTTAGTTTGGAGGTTTTGGAACCCAAACTAGCTCTACATCTTTTCTCTTATAAGGACATGAAAACGAATAGTGACCAAGGCGCAAACAGTAATGACAACATATTGAGTCAACTTCATATCTTTTTCTATGGTTGTGTCCTATGTTGTCATTGGGTGAGGATGTCCTTTTAGGTACATATATAGATTGGGTTTGTGACTTTTTCTGACTAGGTTGTTGATGAGATTTTCCTTTAGGCTTGTAACCTAGTCCCCTTCTCCCAATTTGTTGATAGGGATTATCTAGAATCTGATCAAGAATGCCATGGTTATTCAAACTATGAACTTGTTGTTGTAGCTTGGCAATCTCATCCATTCTTTTCTTAATGTCTATTTTTGCTTGGTCTAGATTGGATGACAATAAATTTCTTTCTTTAACAATAGTGTCATAATCTATATGGGTGCACAATAATGGTTGTTTTTGAAGATCGTTTACTTGAGTCTGTAAGTTTGAATTTTCAACAGAAAGGAGCTTGCAATCGGCTTCCATAGATTTTAACTTAAGATCAGCAAATTTATTTCCCTCTTTAAGATCCTCATTTTCAGATGCAAGAGCAAGAAGTTTAACATTTAGATCATCATTTTCCTTATTTGATTTCTTTAATTTCTTTTTGCACTCAACATATTTATTATGTGTTTCTTCAATAATAGCAACTAGTTCTTCTTTGGATAAATCAAAAAGACTTACCTCTTCTTCTTCTTCTTCACTAGTTGTAGCAATAAGGCATTCTTTATGCTTATCCTCTTCCTTTGATCTCCATGGGCATCCGGTTGTTTTGTGGCTTGTTCCTAAACACCAATTGCAGCATGTAGTGGTTTCGTCCAAGCACTTTTCACCATTTCCCTCCATTCTTCAAGACCTGGTTAGGGTTCCTTGAAGCCTTCTCTGATACCAATTGAAAACTACTAGAGGGGGGGTGAATAGAGTTTTCTAGATAATTTTACAATTATTGAACTCAAACAACCACAATGAAAATATTGGACAAGGAGACACAAGGTTTAGAGTGGTTCCAACTATAGCAAATACTATAGCCGTCAATCCACTACCCGGTTGCTTACCCAACCGGGATTTGAAAAGAAATTTATTTTATTACCTCACAAGGAATTTACATAAAATACAATCTCTTTTCCCAAACCCTTCAAGCAGCCTTCATCTAGAAGTAATCGCCAACCTTGAAGCAGCCTTCCCTTGAAGTAGATGCACCAACTCCCGTTGCACCAGCCTTCTGAAGTAGCTTCCCTTGCGATAGCCTTCTTGAAGTAGCTTGAAGTCCCCTTCTCCACCTGAGAAGTCAACCCTCTCCAATCCGCAGCCTCCAACCCTAGGAGTAGCAAGGAGAGTACAAAAAATAAAAAGGAACAAGAAAGAAAAAGGAAATTACAACTTATCCTTTAAGCCCAAGGCTTGATATGCCTAGATCAAGCATATAGATCTCCTAGCCAAGTGTGTGAACTTGTGATTGCTGTGGATAGGAGAATCTAGCCTATAGGACACGAAATTGAGCTAAGGAGAATGTAGACTAATGATCACAGTGCTCAAATTGCTTGCAATAGATTGCTCAAGTATGCTCAAATGTATTCTCAAGTGTAACAAGTGAATTCTAGTGTCCTATGGCTTGTCCTATTTATAGGAATGGTTTAAGTATGCTTAAGGACGTTCTAGATAACTTCTAGTGGTTTCTAAGTGCTTAACTAGCCGTTAGGTACAAAGTTGTTGCTTTAACAACGACTAATTAATTTATTCTGCAGTTGCTGTCAGAGACCATCTCGGTCGACAAATGGTCGACCGAGACACCTACTCGGTCGAACTTTTGTCGACCGACAGGTTGTCTGGAACAAGTGATTTGCAACGTCTTTCTTCAACTGCCAACTAACTTGTCTGTTGTGTCTAACGGCTACTTTGGATCTTTCTCGGTCGAGAAGATTGTCGACCGAGAGTGTCTCGGTCGAGGAGTTTGTCGACCGAGAATGATCCTGTTTCAAGGTTTCAATTTAGACACTAATTATATGTGTGAGTGTGCAAAGGTGATCCTAATTAAATGGGATGACGTGTCTAACTATGGTGTTTGGCTAGGGAAAATCTAACACTTGATTTACATGAAATTCTAAGTACTTGTACATTATATATTTGTACAAGTTTTTACAACAATGATTACATTGCATGAAAATATAAACATTTTAGCTTGGGGATTTTCCCTAGTTGCTTTGCCATCCATCTTAGTCCTGCACACTCAAGTAGCTCGTTAGATTAATAAGAATGAAATGTTTGTCATCATCGAAACAAAGGGATTTATCATAATATCCAATTTATCCAACAGTCTCAAATCGGGAAATCAAGAAGATTCTAGAACGGACAGTGGCATCCACGAGGAAAAATTGGAGTGCATTACTACCGAACGCACTTTGGGCGTATAGAACGGCGTACAAAACACCTATAGGCACCACGCCTTTTAGGTTGGCGTATGGCCGGGCTTGCCACCTTCCGGTGGAACTAGAGCACAAGGCCCATTGGGCGCTAAGAAGGCTGAACTTGAGTTATGATGAAGCCGGGAGAAAAAGGATGTTCGAGTTGAATGAATTAGATGAATTACGCATGACGGCATATGAGAATGCCTGTATCTACAAGGAGCGCACAAAGCTGATCCACGATCGCCATATTGAGCTGCGCACGTTCAAGAAGGGAGATAGTGTTCTATTGTTTAACTCCCGTCTCAAATTGCATCCCGGGAAGCTAAAATCCCGGTGGAGTGGACCCTTCGTAGTGGAAGAGGTGAGACCGCACGGTGCGATTCTTGTGCGTGATGCAGATGCCACGTTCTTGGTGAACAGGCAGCGCTTAAAGTTGTATTTTGGTGAAAACTACAAGAGGAAAGTGAATGAGGTCAAACTCATTGCACTTGTGAATGAATGAGATGTTGGGAAGACGTCTAGCCTAATACGCTAAAGAAGGGTGCTTGTTGGGAGGCAACCCAACCATTGGTACATTAGGATAGTTTAATTATAGTCATAGATTGCTTTTATTTTGTTTAAATTTTAGTGTAAAGAAGATACCTTGATCCGTTTGTTCAATGTGCAGGCACAGGCAGGGTCGATACCATCGACACACTGGTCGATGGTATCGACATGGGTTCAGGTTGACATCTGCAAAAATCGCACTGGGTCGATACCATCGACGACCAAGTCGATGGTATCATGGTATCGACATGGTCACAGGCAGGTCGCAACAAAATTGTCGATAGTATCGACACCCCAGTCGATACCATCGAGATCTCTGGAGAAGTTCAGACGAATTTTGCTCAGTCAACTCGATACCATCGACGGCCTCGTCGATGGTATCGACATGATCACAGGTTGAATGCAACGAAGTGGCAGTGTCGCAATAAAAGAAAGTCGATACTATCGACCCTCGTCGATGGTATCGACATCCATGTCACTGATCCGCGCCAAGACATCGACGACGATCGCGAGTCCACGTCAGCGATCCGGGTGCTGCGTCGATACTATCAACTTCCGTCGATGGTATCGACACGTCAGCAATCCGGGTTTCTCGATCCAGCAAACGTCAGCTGTCAATACTCGCGAGGGAGGCGGATACCAGCGATACGTGTCGATACCATCGACCCGCGTCGATGGTATCGATGGGTCAACAGTGGCGCCGGCCAAGTCTATTTAAGGAGACTTGCAACGTCATTTGACGTCACACCTTCAGAGAAAACTCCTCCTTTGCGCCGAGCAACTCCCCCGAGCCCTCCAAGACTGAAGAGCAGCGACATCGAGTGAGGATCTTCACCGAGTGGAGAATCACTTCTCCATCTTCACCGAGCTCTCTTCTTATAATCCCATCTTTCTCGCAACCATGGTGCATGTTGCCAGAGCTTCGTCCTCGCGCGCAAATCCCATGGAGATCGAGGAGTTCGTTCCACCCCCGACTGCTTCCGTCCCTCGTCCGCGCCTGGTGCACCCTTCCGCGGAGACGAGGAAGGTCTATGAAGAGATAATGAAGCGGAAGTTTGATCCGACCCGGTATGTGGACCGGAATATGCTCCAGGAGCTAGGGTTCGAGGCCAACTTGGCCAATGTGCTGGCCGGGCAAGCACGACACACCGGCCGACGTCACGATCAGCTGGAGTATCATGCGGATGGGCAGCCGTTTTTCAGCGAATGGCCCACCTACAAGGAATTGGTGGCAGAGTTTATGGCGTCCCTCGACGTCTGCATCGTGCCCAATGACATGGTGGCGTCGGACCGTGAGTGGATCAAGGGAAGGGTGTCCTTCCAAGTCTTCAACAACGATTACAACATCACGTTGGAGCAGTTCAACGACATCTTCAACTGGAACCACGGTCGCGATGATCACCGACGCCCAGATTGCCGCACCGATTATGCAAAGATCTTCGCCAAGCTAGTCACAGTGCCGGTGGGAAAGACTGTGAGCTACCATAATGCAGCGGTAGCAGATTTTGAACATCCGTTCGTCCGGGTCCTTCACCGGATGTTGAGCTTGACGTTCTTTGCTAGGAGTGATCTAGCACTGAGCAAGTTTCAGGAGAGCGATCTGTTCTTCCTCTACGCGCTCCTGAAGCGTCAAGAGTGCAACTGGGGGGCGTTCTTCTTACAGCGCGTCCTGGCGGTGAAGAGGAGTACAAGGAAGGCTCCAATCCATTTTGGTGGGCTCATCACCAAGTTGGCGTCCTACTTGGGGCTGAATTTTCAGTCCATGACTCCGATTTCCACGAAGAGTAAGGTGAACGTGCTCCACTTGCACCGTTCAAACCTTATCCTTCTCCGAGACGGGTTTGCGTACGCACATTGCCACGTCAAACAAGCTTATCAGGAGAGCTCACTGCCAGACGACATCTTCAACATCGAGGGCACGCAACACTTCCGGTGGCCAATCATAGCCATCAAGTCCTCCGAAGAAGAAGGCGGCAATGACGAGAAAGAAGGCGAGGTTGAGGAGGAAGAGGAGGCTTTCACACCTCTTCGTGTACGTGTAGCACCACGGAAGCGTCCTAGGATGCATCCGGGTGCGTCTTCATCATCTCAGCCCCCGCCGCCATCACCACAGCCCCCGCAGCCAGCCGAGGATCCCTACTCAATGCAGGGAATGTACACCATGCTGCAGGATATACAACAGACTCAGCAGCAGCATCTGGCTATGTATACCGACATTCATGAGACTACGAGTCGGTTACTTGAAAATCAACGGGCTATGTTCGAGAATGAGCGTCTCATCCTCGCCAACCAAGAGCAAATACACAACCAGTTGCAGCGGATGGAGATGCAACAAGAGCCCTTTTATGACCATTATTGGAGTCAAAGCTACTTTGGAGGTTATCCACAGCCTCCGCCAAGGACCCAACATGATCCGAGCTTCCAGGGGGAGCATCCTTCTTGGGATCCTACGGCCCCGCAGTACCCACCTCCGCCTCCACAAGATTGATCAAGGTATCTCTGTTCCGCTCTTAAGTTTGTTTTTGACTATGAGGCCATAGTCGAATTCAAGCTTAGGGGGGTAGCTGGAACAACTCTATCTTTTCTTTTGTTATTTGTAGTTTTTGTTTTGCTATTTGTTCTTGCAATTTTTAGTTTTTGTTTAGGATCCACATCTATCTAGTGTAACTGTGGATGTCATAAAAGTTGTCATCTCGCTGTTGATTCATGGGAAATTTAAGGGAATTTAAAAATTTTTGTGTCTTTTGGATAGCTTGACTTGGTTGTCCTTGGGGAACTTATCCTATGAAAATGATTGATTATGTCAACTTTAAAACAATATGTCACACCTGTACCCCCATTGACTCATGAAAAGTGGATAGTAACGGTTGTTTGAGCCTAAACTAATCAAATGGTAATGAGACCTTAATTGGATGTAAGAGAAAGAACCCTTTGAACTACTACACATGTCAGTAAGGAGGGACACATAATATTTTTCTAAGGTCCAGTCACCTAATCTTGTGATCATTCCACTTCATTATTCCATAATCCACCAAAGAATTGGAAGTAAAGTAAAGTTTTAATTCTTTCTTGTGTGCATAGCATTTAGATAGGACTTGCATTGATAGTTTCCATACTTTTGCATAAAAAGAAAAAAAAATATAGGGATTCATGCACATTACCTTTAGGTGCATGCCATGTAGTTGCACTCATGACTTTCATGATTTTCATTCATAAAGTACACCATGTATCTCAATTTTTCCTCAAAAGTGATCTAAACTGTTCCATACCCTCGAAATAGTGCAAAGATTTCCAATCATGAAGAAAATAGCCCAATACATGTATCTCTAAGCAATTATGGATATGTGGGCTAAAAGAAAGAAAAAATTCTGAAAATCTAAAAAAATTGAGAAAAAAATAAAAAAAAGAGAATTTAGAAGGAAATGGAATAAGAGGGAGAAAGGAACATGATATCACTTGCATTACAGAAAATTGAGTACATGATGTGGCTTAATTAGATTTCCATCTCATTTTGAGATGGAAGGATAATGCATGCATCATTTCACCAAATTTTAGGCATTAGGGCATTTTCAATGTGCATTTGCATCATTTAGGACATTTTGTTTTATGCATATTGAAACTGTGCAATACTTCCAAATTCTTCCATGAACCACCCATTCCATCCACCGGTTGCTCGAATTGGTAGGCCACCGTGAATTTCTCCTCACTAATGATTATCAGGAGAACTGCTTCCATGTAGATGGTAGTTAGGGCGAGCAACATAGTGTAGGTGATCACAAGATGCACCAATGCTGAATCGGCGAATTGTATTATGTTAACTGCCTTATGTGATAGTGTTCATCAGTTTGAAGGATAATTTCTCTTATTGATGATTATTGTCGCCTTTAGGGTAATTACTATTCTGTGGTTAGGGAAGGCCGGTTTGAGATCGTTCAGTGGGAGTCACGTGGGATGTAGGTTGGTGTGTTGATTTTTAGTTGACATCTGCAATTCTATTCTAAGGATTAGTTGCTCGAGGGCGAGCAATGTTTAAGCTTAGGGGAGTTTGATGCGATGATTTTGAGTCGCATTTATAGACCTTTTTCATATGAGTTTTGTGCTCTAATTACTCATTTTTATGGATAATATTGCATAATTCACTCATTTCGGTATTTGCCGTCATATTATGTCAAATCCCCTTTGTTTTACTATTTTGAGCATTATTTATCATTTTATCATAAATTGTGTGGATTTACTTGGTCTTGTTGTGGAATTTTAGGAAAAACAAGTATCTGCTTCCGTCGATACCATCGACGGAAGTCGATACCATCGACCAAGCCACAGGTTGCCAGCCGAGAGGAGCAGCACAGAGTCGATACCATCGACACCCATGTCGATGGCATCGAGATCCCTTCAGGTTGCTGGCGAGGAAACTGTCGATACCATCTACCCAAGTCGATGCCATCGACGGATGGAGAGCTACATCGTCGCTAAAAGACAAAACCGACGCTACAGAGAGTCAATACCATCGACATCCAAGTCGATGGTATCGAGATGACCACAGGCGCTCAGACGAAAAGAAAAGAAAGCTGTCGCTAATACGCTGGGTCGATACCATCGACCCGCGTCGATGGTATCGACGCCGGCAGATATGCGTTGGATCTGTTTTGATCTCGATCGGACGGCTGGCATTATTTGACGACCTAATTAGGGACTTATACCAAATGACGGCCGCCCACACGAGATCATCATCTCATTTTGCATTGCACGAGTGCCGAGGAAGGAGAGAAAGGAGAACGGAGGCCAGAAGCTCATCCCAGGTGATTCAGACGCTTCCGAAGATGATTTCCACCACCGACAGGCGGGGAAGCTCGTGTTCTACGCCAAGGATCTACCGGTTCTTCTCCGTTCAGGGGTTTTCCCACTTGTTTCACGTTTTTCTTATGAATTCCCCCATTTCTACCATGTATTCGTGTGAGATGAACATGAGAGGCTAAAACCCTCCATCTTTAGGACCGGGAGTAGCCCGAGAATGCATTGTATGACAATTTTATATTAATAATTCATATTTTCTCTCTCAAATCTGTGGTATAAGTTCGTTTTCTCCATCTATATTGTTATGCTTGATCACCATAATAATAACTTAATGCCCTTAATCACTTCGATAGAAGGATTAACGGTTGAAAAGAGACGAAACCTACATTAATCAATAAAACCCTTGACAAAGGAGTTGTAAAATTAATGGTGGGAACTGAGAGATCGTTCTTAATGCGCTTAGTTTAGGGGAATGATTACTACGACGGTGGAATCAACCTAAACCTAAGTAGTGAATTACACCACGATAGTGGGTAATTCTGTTTTTAGGCCACTACCCGGATAGAGAGAGAAGTGTGAGGAATTATATAAAACCTAATACAATGTTGACCCGCGGTGAAACCGCCATCCTAAAGATACCCTTTCGAATTGATTAAATTAACCTTTAATCGATCATTTTCTTTGTTTGATTTTTATTTTCTTTTAATTTCGACAACAAAACCCTACTTTGTTATTCGGCCTAGCTGATTGTGATTAGTTAGTAGAAGTCTCTAATAATTCACGTATCCCTGAGTTCCACTCGGGCCTCAGAAAGGCCTATATTACTCGACGCGTATACTTGCGTTTAAGCGCGTAGTAAAATACACGTCATTCCTTGAGCCAAGAGGAATCACAGTCATCTAGGTCAACATCACATGCAACTTGTACAAGATGAACATATGTGCCCTACCATCCGAGTTGATCAACTCATCACATGAATGATCTGTACTCTCCAGACGGTCGTCTGGGTGCCACCAGCCGATCGGTTGGCTCCTCCAACCGATCGGTTTGCCTGGTCGTCGTGCATCTCTTCATGGCTGCCACCCGCTCGTATCTCTCCTCGAACCGGTCATCAACCGATCGGTTCACTCCTTGAACCGACCATCTGGAAGGCCAACCGATCTATTCACACCTTGAACTGATCATTTTAGCTATCGTCTTGATGTTTTCCGGTCTTCGACATAACAGGAAATAAAAATCTATCCTATTTATTACATTTCTTAAAAGAAGAAACCCCGAGTTACATTCGGGGGAAGCAAAGGTAGGAAAAAATCTCGAATTATTTCTAGTTACATCAGGAATAAGAGAGGGAATATTGGTGCGCAGACCGAGACACAAGCAACCACAAACAACCACACACAGATAGGGGTTTATAGTCCATAATCAAGCTACACACTTCCACCACAAAACTCGTTTAAGGGTGACACGTATCGAGTGCATTAATAATACATATCATATATGTAATTGGGATTTGTGAATTTAAGAGTGGACATGCATTAAGCCAATATTATTTGCATCGCATGCAATAAATGAAGGCGACAAACCAAAATCGATCATATTGATATTCCTAAAACATAGAGCAATTGACGTGGCTCTGATACCACTGTTGGGTTTTAGAAGAGGCAGAGAAGGTAGCAGAAACAAAAAAAATTTCTCCCCCAAACCCATACCGAGGAAACGCGTCAACGTCTATATAATAGGAAAGGATGGTATGTGGAATCATACCTTGTCCCGAGGCTTGCTCGGCGATAATACCTCGTGCCTTGCGCGGTCTTCACCTTCGGTCTTGGACGGTGTCTGTGCAGCTCCTGGTCGCACCGGGACTGACGACTCCTCCTCCTACCGGACTGTCGGATGACAGTTGTCCTCCTGAGCAGCAGTGTCCTCCCGCCTCTGTAGTAGTCCACACGGACCACCTGAAACTCCACACTCCTTTTCCCATAAGGAAGTGGAAGGAGCCGCACCATCCTATTGACGTACTAGTCGCAAACACACTCTCCTGCCTGCAGTTGCAACTGTAGTTGTCCTTCCCTTGCTGCACCTCCCTTTTGTGGGAAGCACTTGCTCGGGCTCTCTCGGTTACCAAAACCAGAGAGAACGACAACTTTACAGAGCAACTGGTTGCACTGAGTTGCTGTCTGAGAAGCCCCCACTACCCCTATATATATAGGAGGGTCATAGGACAGGGTTCTCTATCCCAGGAAATGCGAGACTAAAAGCAGGAGTAGAAGGGTTCGAGATTCTCCACAAAAAGCAACCGGTTCACAACCTGAAACGATCGGTTCACTGCTGAACCGATCGGTTCGGCCCTTGAGCCGATCAACTGGACCTGAGCCGACCGTTTGGGGCACTCCAACCGATCGGTTGGTGACCTGAACCGATCGGTTCACGGTCCTTACCCGGATAAAAAAGACTTTCCTTGTTTCTTTCCCAATTGGTATCAAATACCAATTTATTTCCCAATCGAATTGGGCAATTTGAAACCAAAGGAAAATTCTTGCCGAGATGACTTTCCCAACTGGTCGGTTGCACCAGTTGAGCTGATCGGCTCAACTCTTGAACCGGTCATTTCATCCTGGGCATGAGCCGATCGGCCTGGACACTCCAGGTGACCGGTTCAGCAACCTCAGCCGACCGGTTCATCACATGAGCCGATCGGTTGGGAGCACAGGCTGGGCAAAATCAGTTAATTGCGATTTCAATCAATCCGATACTCCAATCAATGCGTCTAACACCTTGAACCATATGATGTTGAGCTATCGACTGATTGGTGTTTAATTGAACTACTAAACTCCTTTAGTAATCAATCTAAACATTGCTTTGTGGACAAAACTCCTCTTCCAGGTTAAATCCTATGTGTGTGACCCTACAGGTCCATTTCACGTTGGCAGTGAAAGTCCATAACACTTATGACTTCACAAGCAAAGAGCGGTGCCTAGTCACACATCAGTGCTACCCTAGTGAAAGTAGAAAGTTGGAGAACAAATTTTATCCTACAATCCGTGAATGGTGTTACAACGAATGTATAATTCCTTTGTCACTGATATCCCGAATGAACTCGAGGCATGGAACAGTCATCCTGTCAACGTTCATTCACTTTCTTGATCTCAGAGTAGATTGAACGAGATATGTATGACATCAATATCACATACTGATTCACACATGCGTGCACACACCTTTCTCAATCCAACTCATAAAGTGGCCTTGGATATCAAACTCCCTTAGGAGGGACAAATCCCATATCTATCACTCACCCCTCAAAAGCACCATGTGTCAAAGCCACCCAATCATCACCTTTATAACAACCCATGTTTCAGGACTGTGTTTGATGATGTCAAAGTGTGCCCAACGACATGTGTTGAGTGAAGTGATTTTAGGTCTAAGAATCACACTCACCACCATCACTGTGAGTACTGACTGTGACTACCATCTCATGGTTCCATGTGTCAAACTCACGGTGGGTCTTTCCGGTACACTTATTCTCTAACAAGTACCTATATGTTTGGTTTGATATCTCTATATCACGACTAATGAGATTCTGTCATCTACCAACACCACAATCTAGTCTTGTGTGTCATTGCTGTCTATCTACCTTCCACAATGACATCCGACTAGGGACATAAAAAGAATGTACAAACTCTTAACATCCGTATGATCTCATCATTCAGGTCCTAAACCTGAAAGCATACATCATTGAGTACTGTCATTCTCCAGACATTCAATCTGTTCTATCACTATCTCATATGACTGAACCAGAAAGAATTGGAAGCTTGCCTTTGATGTTTATCAAATCAATCTTAATGTATCCCACCAATCATCCGATGATTGGCTCTCAGGGCATACATACCAACAGCCAGTGCCTCCTCCAAGAGCACAGGCTCCCCATGGTGAAACATCGGGTATTGGGAAGACCTTCGAGCGGCTTCGCCGAGTTGGAGCTTCAGATTAAGCTGGAACGAATGATCCAGCAGATACAGATCTGTGGCTGACAAGTCTTGAGAAGGCTTTCCGAATCCTCGACATCCCCGAAGCAGACAAAGTAAAGCACGCTGTCTACCTTCTGAAGGGTAGTGCTGGTCACTGGTGGACCATCGAGGAGGAGAAGCGGCCTGGTGAGGTGAACTGTTGGGATGTTTTCCGGTGCGAGTTTGTCAGCAGATACTTCCCGAAGACGTATCTAGATGAGAAGATCAGTCAGTTTGAGAGCCTGCGACAAGGAACGATGAACATCACCGAGTATGAGGCCAAGTTCATGGACCTGCTGAGGTTTTGTCCTCACATGGCATCGACAGTTGAGGAGCGGATTAGACGCTTTGAGAAGGGTCTGAGTTCTGAGCTGACAACACCTGTGTCTGCGTTGGAAAACCGTGAGCGGTTTGCTATGTTTGTGGAATCTGTCCGGAGGATTCAGAGGTCAGTAAGGGAGAAAAGAGAATCCATGTCCAATAAGAGGCCTGCTGAGTTCCAGGGACCAAGGTTTGGTGGCTTTAAGAAGCCAATGTTTTCAACACCTTTTGTGATGAGAGGTTCCAGTGTACCATCGCAGTGGTCTCCGAGTAAGGGAAGAGGTTATGTTTCTTCTCCATCTAAGGCACATAGTACATATTCAGTGGCAGTGACAGGGCCATTTAGGCCACAGTTCGATGATAGGGCATGCCATCTGTGTGGTCATACCAGACATTTCAGGTTGAATTGTCCGAATAGATATGTTGATCTGACACAACAACCAAGATAGAATCAACAAGGATTAGATAGACAACAACCCAGTGGTAGCAGAGGACGAGTACGCGGTCAAGCGTCTCAAGCGGGATCGTCTGCTCAAGGAAGCAAAGGACGTGGACAGCAAGCAACAACTCAATTCTATGCTATGAATCAGCCGGAGGCAATAGTCAACCCGTGAGTGGTGACATGTCAGATGGAGTTATTTCATTTTGATATGTCTTCTTCTTGCTTTATATCTATTCTGGTTGACCCGGGTGCTACACACTCTTTTATCGCCTATAGTATGCTTGAAAACCTGTCGTTTACCTGTTAGTCGTAAGAAGGATAGTTTGTTGTTAGAAACCCCTCTTGATGGTTCCTCGTTGCTTCGAGAAGAGTGTCCATCTTGTGTCTTGTCTTTTTCGGGACACTGTATACAAGTGGATCTTATACCACTTGATATGCGTGGTTTTGATGTCATCCTTGGGATGAATACCTTAGAGAAGTATAATGTTGTCTTGGATTGTGGTTCCAAGCAAGCTGTGTTTGATGATGTGGGAGAGAAGTGGATCTTCCAGGGGGATAGGAAGATTCTTCCGACATGCTTAGTATCAGCTATGGTGGCAGAGAAGTTGCTATGACAAGGATGTGAGGAGTTCTTAGCTCACGTGGTGGATACCGTTGTGGCTACCAAGGCGAAAGGTCCTAGTCTTGAGGAGGTGTCAGTTGTTTGAGAGTTTGCCGACGTGTTTCCTGAGGAGTTTCCTGGTGTCCCTCCACCCCGAGAGATTGATTTCGAGATCAATCTAGTCCCAGGAACACAACCAGTTGCACAGACACCGTATAGGATGGCTCCAGTGGAGATGGCAGAATTGAAGAAGCAGTTGCAAGAGTTGTTAGAGAAAGGTTTCATCCGACTGAGTACGTCGCCTTGGGGTGCTCCAGTGTTGTTTGTTAAGAAGAAGGATGGATCGATGCGGTTGTGTATAGATTATCGGCAGTTGAACAAGGTCACGATCAAGAACAAGTACCCATTACCGAGGATAGATGATCTGTTCGATCAGTTGAGTGGTGCGACAGTGTTTTCAAAGATCGATCTACGGTCTGGATATCATCAGTTGAGGATAAAGGCGGATGACATACCAAAGTCAGCTTTCAGGACGAGGTATGGTCACTTCAAGTTTGTGGTTATGCCGTTTGGGCTAACCAATGCACCTGCTGCTTTCATAGACCTGATGAGCAGAGTGTTCCGTCCGTTTCAAGATCAGTTTTTTGTAGTCTTTATAGATGACATCTTGATCTATAGTCGGGACAGACAGGAGCATGAGCAACATCTTCGGCTAGCGTTGACTCTTCTTCGCCAACACCAGTTGTATGCCAAGTTCAGTAAGTGTGAGTTCTGGTTGGGAGAAGTGACTTTCTTGGGTCATGTGATATCTGTGGAAGGAGTCAAAGTAGATCCAAAGAAGGTGAAATCCGTTGCAGATTGGGAACAACCGAAGACGCCGACATAAGTTCATAGTTTCCTGGGTTTGGCAGGTTACTACCGGAGGTTTATCAAGGACTTTAGTGCGATTGCGTTGCCAATGACGAAATTGACTAGAAAGGATGTACCTTTTGTTTGGGAAGCTCGATGTCAGCAAGCTTTCCAGAGTTTGAAGGAGAAGCTGACCAGTGCTCCAGTGTTGATCCTGCCAGATCCTGGAAAGGGCTATGTTGTTTTCTATGATTCTTCCAAGAAAGATTTAGGTTGTGTGCTGATACAGGAAGATCATGTGGTTTCTTTTGCTTCACGACAGCTTAAGAAACACGAGGAAAACTATACTACTCATGATTTAGAGTTGGCAGCAGTGGTTCATGCGTTAAAGATTTGGAGACACTATCGTTATGAGGAAGTGTGTCTGATCTTTACGGATCGTAAGAATCTGAAGTACATCTTTTCGCAGCATGAGTTGAACATCCGACAACGTCGATGGATGGAGTTAATCAATGATTATGACTGCACTATCGATTATCATCCTGGTAAGGCGAATGTGGTAGCTGATGCGCTTAGCAGAAAGTCTTCTTCTCTTTCTTCCAAGAAGGCACAATTGAGTTCTCTGGTATGCCATAGACGAGATATGCTTGTTTCTTTGCGACAGATGAATGTGCAGATGGAAGTTTCCTTGTTAGTCGGACTTTTAGCACAGATGCAAGTCAAGCCTACATTGAGACAGCAGATCAAAGATGCACAACAGACAGATAATGCGGTAAAGTTGATCAGATCAGAGTTCGGCAGCAAAAATCATGATGGGTTCCATGAGTCTGAGGATGGGCTAGTTTGCTATCATGATAGGATGGTGGTTCCTGATGCTAATGATCTGAGGAAGTTAGTACTCGAGGAAGCACACACATCGATGTATGCTATGCATCCAGGTGTCACCAAGATGTATCATAGTCTGAAGGACTTGTATTGGTGGCCCGGCTTGAAGAGAGATGTAGCTCAGTTTGTGGCTAGATGTGCGGTATGTCAGCAAGTAAAGGCAGGTACGTTGCAACCTTTGTCGATACCGCAGTGGAAATGGGATCATATAACCATGGATTTCGTAGTTGGTCTACCCAGGACAACTAGAAATCATGATTCCATTTGGGTGATAGTGGACAAATTGACGAAGTCTGCCCATTTCCTACCAGCGAAGACAACGCATACATCTGAGAAGCTTGCTCGAGTATATGTGGACGAGATAGTACGTTTGCACGGTGTGCCAGCAACGATAGTTTCTGATAGAGGTCCTCAGTTCATGAGTCATTTTTGGGAACAGTTGCACAAAGCGTAGGGAACGTAGTTGAGGTTCAGTACCGCCTTCCACCCACAGACAGATGAACAATCTGAGAGGACTATTCAGACTTTGGAGGATCTCCTTCGAGCTTGTGTCTTGCAGTTCGTAGGCAGTTGGGATG
This sequence comes from Alisma plantago-aquatica, assembly GCA_963693085.1. NCBI lineage: Eukaryota > Viridiplantae > Streptophyta > Magnoliopsida > Alismatales > Alismataceae > Alisma > Alisma plantago-aquatica. The sequence goes on from OY856414.1 coordinate 405,053,864, forward strand.
TATGTATCAGTTTGATCGAGTTTGCCTACAACAATAGTTATCAGCGGAGCATTGACATGGCTCCTTATGAGGCCTTGTATGGTAGGAAGTGCAGATCCCCTTTGTGTTGGTATGAGTCTGGTGAGTATCAACTTTTGGGTCCTGAGTTAGTACAGCAGACGTCAAAAAAGATCAAGGTAATACATCAACAGTTGAAAGTGGCACAGGACAGGCAGAAGTCTTATGCAGACAATCACTGACGACCTTTGGAGTTCCAGGTAGGAGACAAAGTGTATCTTAAAGTCTTGCCGTGGAAAGGTGTGCTACGGTTTGGCCGGAAGGGTAAGCTCACACCCAGGTATATGGGGCCATACCCAGTCATAGCACGTGTGGGAAAAGTAGCTTACGAGTTAGAGTTGACTCCAGAGTTGCACAGGTTATATCCAGTGTTCCATGTAAGTATGCTGAAGAAAAGTCATCCGGATACATGAACAGTGATACAGCCATTTGAAGTTGAGCTTGATAAAGATGTGACCTACGAGGAAGGTCCTGTGGCGATCCTTGACAGAAGGGTTAAGAAGCTAAAGAGGAAGGACCTGGTTCTTGTGAAGGTTCTTTGGCATCATCATGGCGTTGAGGAAGCCACGGGGGAGCTTGAGGAAGAGATGAGGAGGAAGTATCCCTCTCTTTTCTCTTCGGATTTCTGGGACGAAATCCCTTGAAGGGGGTTAGCTTGTAAGGACCCTGACCTTCATTTAGGGTTTACCCTGTTTGTTTTGTTTAACCTTGATGCTTTGGTGCTTGCTAATCACCTTTAATGGTGATTAGGGTTTGGTTGTGCTTTGTTGAGAGTTGGAGGTGCTACTTGCAAATAACCCAAGTCTAGGGTTTGTGGGCAAGTTTGCCACCTTGTGAGGTGTTCCTCCCTCTCCTTGCTTCCTCTAGTGTAGAGAGGAAGGCTTGGGCTCATTGCTTGGAGTCCTGTTGGGCTTGGTTGAGCTTGTTGGGCCTTGTGGTGCCTTGCTTTGGTTGAGTTGAGCCTTGTGTCGGCCAAGATGGGGTGTGTAGCCCATGAGGTGTGTCACCCATGAGGTGTGTCGCCCAAGTGTGTCGCCCATGACCCTTTGACCAAGTTTGACCTCGTTTGTGTCACCACTAGTGGACACTTGGTGAATGATGCTTGCATGTGGCAATGACCTTGGACATGTGTTTAGGGCTTGCTAGAGTGGTGGCTCGTGCGCTAGGACAAGTGTCCCTAGGTGGCCGACACCTTGCTTGGCTTTGCCTTGTTTTCTTCTCCCTTTTCTTCTATATAGGCGGCCCCTTTCCTTTGCTAAGAGTTCCTTTGGTTCCTTAGTTTCTTCTCTACCTTGATGTGCATGATACCCTTCTCCTTGGTAGCTTGGTGGACGAAACCCTTGGAGGAGCTAGCTTGGTGGCCGATCTACCTTGGAGTCTTCTTCTTCCTTGGTGCTAGGAGCTTGGAGCTTTCTCAAGGCGGGTTGCATAACTCCTAACCCGAACTATACTACCTTCTTTCATGTTCGTTTATGCTTCTTATGATCATATCGGCTATGCATGTCACTAGTTTAGTTCCTTTCTTAGTTGCACCTTGTTAGCCGAACCTATATCCTAGGGTTCCTTGGTGAGAAACACTCTCTTCTCTCCTAGGTCTTGAGGAGTGAGCTTGAGTTCTAGGATCATGAGAAACAACCCACTCTCACTTAAGTTGAGAGGTGAGCTAATGATCTAGTAGCTTGAGAAAAACCTTCCTCTCACCATGGACTTGAAGGGTGAGCTTGTTAGTGGTTGTGGACATCGTTTAGGGTTGTCCCTGGTGTTTCCCGATGGATGTTAAGAGATGTGCAAAACCCCTCTCTCGTTTAAGTTGAGAGGTGAGCCATCTTCTTGACTCTTTCTAGGGTTTTGAGTGTCTTTGTGCTTGAGGAAGATGATAACCTTGGAAGTGGTACCTTGGTCGTTATGAGTTTGGGGAGGTGCTGCCCGACAACCCTCTTGACCTAACCTCTTGGATGATAGGCCATGTTTGTGACAGGTGATATCCCTTGCCCTTGTGACGAGCGTCATACTATCTCCTTGCTTTGTGACGGCCGTTTGGCAATGGCTTGTGTGGCTGGACATTAGGTCTGTAATGTTAGTTTGAGACGAACCTTTGGACGATACCCCTTGCGGGATAACCCCTTGCCCAAGATGCACCTGGGATAGGCGTTGCTGAGCAACCTGTGACGGGCGTCACCTTGGCTTTGTATCGGTCGATAGATTATCTTGTGACGGGCATTGCCCGATAGGCTAGATGCCCGACACCCCTAGTGCGCGACACCGACGCGGTGTTGCTTAGCTGCACGCTTGGCTGTCTTGGGTGGTAACGCAGCGTTGCTGGTTGCTTTTGTGTCGGCCGTTATGTGATGAGCAATAGGTGAGGGTAGGTTGCCCGATACAACCTTAAGTGAGGATTTGTGATGTTTTAGTGAGGGTTCTGCCCACATATATATGTCATTTTACTTAAATAATAATGGTTATGGTAGCACTAGTCCGTTTTGTGTAAGCATGGCTATATACATGAATGTGATCATCTTGGTTATCTGCAATAAGTTGAGCTGATAGTAAGCATGTTGAATGTCTTGCTTAATGATGTAACCTAAGCTTATGATTACAAGTTGAGGCATGATTGATAAACTGATGTCACCCTATACTGATAGTATGGTTTTTCTGTTAAGTCGATGATTGTTTACACTAACCATGCAGGTGATGCATAGCCAAGTAAAAGGGCTATGAGGCATATATGATGAGTAATGTGTTTGCTCCGTAATGATGATGTAATCCTTGAGAGGCAATGGCAATACATGATGAGGGATTGAGATCCCATGGTATGTGGTGATCCTTGAGATGGATCTGGATGATTGGAAAGAGGCCAAATGATAACATGTGATGATTGATCCTTGAGATGGATCAGGTTGATGTAATTACAATAAAACTATAATGTTGAGTTGTATGTTGTTTATTTCATGTTATAGTTTACATGTTATACAACTAGGTTGAATCTTGCAATCTATATAAAATATATTAATTAATCACAGTGGAATATATCATGTAGTTGCCCTGGCCATAGATCCATCATCGTCAGGAGCTGGTGATGGTGAAATGGGTTCTCCTACAGGTTAACTCAGAGCGTATATTGTTGAGTATGCGAGGTTTCTCCTAGCCTAAAGTGAGGAGGTAAGAGTGCAAGTTCGGTTGTAGACTCCAGGGTGCAGATTCAGGCCCGTAGCCCAAGTATGTGAAGAGCATGGTGAACAGGACCATGGCTCAGGATATGTGATGTGAGGAGCATGAATGCGTTCATGGCTCAGAGCATGGTGAACATGCCTGTAGCTCAGTTTCACTAGCGCTGATACCTGTACCGAGGCGGTCTAGGCAGAGGGTAGCCTGACCCTGTGGCTAATACCACTTTAGCATGAGACTGCGGTCCTGCTTGTGTTGTACTTGTGTACTGACCACGAGGTGGGAGGTCGTGGAGTTCGACTCTTCCATGTGACCTTATATGGCACCGGCTCCGGGTTTCACAGTCGTCGGTTGGATTTGAACGGTACGGTTCACTTCCTCAGGGCATAAGAATATGTAATTCAGCCATATAGTATTTACTGCTTAAGGAAAAACACAGAACATTGGTTGAGGCCTTGCTTGTATAGTTAATCTTGTTACATCTTGCAATTATTTATATGTCCTCATGTTATGTAGTAATATATCTCATCTTGTTAATCTTGTTCCATAAAGAGATAAGAGTTGATATGCCTTCTGTACAACCTGGTAAGCTGGATGGTGCGAATAGCCTCATTATATACACGAACTGTCATTATTCTACATTTTACTGTTTATCTACTGCTGTTGCTTTATCCTTCTGGTTTTATAGTTTCGGAGGGGAGTTATGTTTCTCGCTGGGACAATGTACAATTGTCTCACCCCGCTAGTTTTCAGGTGTTCGAGCTAGACGTGGTGGTGGTCACGGAGTTGCGGCCGAGCAGCAAGGAGAGCAGTAGAAGGCAAGATATGGATATGCTGTTGTTTTATTGTTTTGTAGTAGAGTCTAGAGTCATCCCTGTACTCTCAGGTCCTTGGGAGTGTTTTGACGTTGTTTCCTGATATATATCTGGTGATGTTTTGTTATCCTACTGTTGGCCGGATGTGGGCCTTTATGTATATATGACAGGTGATGAATTCATATGATGACATGACAACTGTTACTCTAAGTGTGGACGCATATCAAGGCTTGTATATGTTTATATAACATGTTTTTCTGCAGGATTTGGACTTGAATGTAAATTGTTTCACATTTTATCCATTTTCTACAATCGATTTTAATTAACCCGTGTTTTTGGTAATCTGTGGTTATGGTGTTTTCCGCACATTTTTGCGTAACACCTCACTGTCTGTGTGATAGTGGGATGTGTTGCCACAACTTTAGGCATAAAATGTCTCATCGTCATCCATTTCATGCACTTACGGTTCCAAAGATATAAATATCCAAATGAAGTTGTGGGCCCCTATACAGGCATTAGGCACAGAAGCGTCACCGTGGGCTAGATGGCTCGTCCCCTCATGGATCATACACTTATGACCTCAAGGAATCCCTTTCTATTTCTAATCAGGGAGTCAACCACGTTAATCGACATTCTATCCTATATATTGAAGTTCTCGCAACATAGGAAAGAACAAGATAAAAGCAAGCAGGTGGTCAATATTCAAGAAAACATCGATGATTAACAACGAAATGAAAAGTTATATACATTGCCTTGGAATGTTAAAATGAAAAGACATGAAAGCATGGGCAGCGGGGCTAGTCCCCGCACCCCAGGGAAAAGGAACTACTCGCTCATGGTGCGAGAAACAAGAAGGACAAGAGAGAGGGAGGATTCTGCCATGGGCATGATGCCGAAGGTAGTCGCAGCTCGGTGAAGATGATGCGGTCTTCTACATCGTGTCGGAGCATATCTGGACGAGGAGGAAGAACCACCAAGGTAGATCGGGCAGATCTTCTTCTCCACCTTCTCTCTCATCTTGCCCTCCTTGCTCGCAACAAGAGGAGCAGCAGGCGAAGTGATAATGGTGTGGATGGATCTTGATCGAATCTTGCATTTGGGCAACATGATGGCGTCCCAAATCCAATTCCAAATGAGGACCCTTGTGGTTCTATTTATAGGCACTAGTCAGGTCTTCACGTTTTTGGCGTGAGTCCGCTTCACACGGTTTGGACAAAATGGTCTGCTTGAACGGTTTGGAAACCGAGAGGCTCTTAACGGTCTTGAGAGTCTTAACGGTTTCGATCTCTCATCCATACGGTCTTGGAGACTGATTGCATCCTCACGGTCTTGAGATCGGGTGCCACCAAACGGTCTTGAGGATCGATGGCCTCCAAACGGTTTGGAGACCGATCACTACTTAACAGTCTATGTCTCTCGCTGTCTCGCTCGTCAAAACGGTCTTGATCCAATCGGTTTTGATTGTCCAACCAGTCTTCAGTGTCCAAACGGTCTTCGTCTTCAACTGATCTTGGAGTCATAATGGTTTGGAGATGCAAATGGTCTTGAAGACCGATGGGTTTCAAATGGTCTTGGGTAGGCGGCTGCTCATACGGTCTTGAGATCATGAGGCTTCACACGGTCTTGAGACCATTTGGCCTCAGGTGGTCTTGAGACCATATAAGGGGGGCGGGAAGGCTCAAGACCATTAAGGCAGAATGATGAGAGGAGGACCGTGTGGGTGAATGGCTAAGACCGAGAGGTCAAAACCAAATGGGTAGACCGCTAGGGCAAACCATTTGGTACAGAACGATCGATCAAGACCAAATAGGCAAAACCGTTTGGTCAAGACCAAGGTTGAGAGGATCTTGAGTGAGTTCTAGTTGGTGGTTAAACCTCATCATGACCTGCATACAATCAATATAAACCTAGTTAGTAATCTAAATTATTGAACCAATTAAGCAATTTTGCATATTGTGAGATTTAGGAGATGAAATTGAAAACATTGAGTTGAATTTGGCACAAGATGGCGATTGAATTTCATGATGGATATGCATTCATCAGAAAACCCTGAACTTAAATGTTGCTCATCCTCGAGTAACACAAAATCTGAAATAGTCGCAAAATGAATACTTTCAAGTCATGTGATTGCCTCCTCTTCACATCACGATTGTTTCCTATCTGCTTAGTATAATTATGCATCCCAACTTCCTGAGACCACTGATTACATCTTACCATATCTTTGTTCCTGAATTTGTTTTCCAACATCTCTTCCTCCTAACTTTTTCCTACAACAAGCATTTCTAAGAGTTTCGTAAGAGTCCAGAGATACCCGCAAAACAACAAGTGTACACCTGCTCTGACACTGGTGTTTTTCAAGATAGTGGAAGCATTCATTGCACATTTAGGTAGAAAAGGGAGTGAATGGTGGTGTGGAAGGAAGAAATAAATCTCTCCTCTATTTGACTCAATATTTTTATTATATGTTTTGCAATTTCATTTATTACATTTTTTGTGTGTGAATCTCTCCTCTATTCAACTCGAGATTGTATTTTTTTGTGCGCTTTGGCATCTTTTCTTGGTGGTACGCCCCTATTTAGGAAGAAGCGTATTTAGAAAGAAGTGATGAGACACCCTGAACTTAGGGTTTGTCACTATTTTGGCTATTTTTGTTTCTTTTTACGGAGATGATAGAAGAAGTGTAGAAGAGAGTTCAGATCAGAATGCAACTTGATTTACAATTCAGTGCACCGGGTCGTTCTCTTTATCATACTTTGCTCAAATAATGAATTGATGATGATCCAGTGGGGATTTCATGTTATTGTTCGATTAGTCAGTTAGGAAGCACGACGTGTTTGATCTCTATCAGTTCGACAAACACTTGTTATTTTTGCAGAAGGATCATGATGCTAGGGTTCATAAGCTTCACAAGATGATTTCAATCAAAAGGCTAGCTTTAAAAAGTGGTCCTTTTGAGAATCTGCTTCGAATAAGGAGGGTATAATGATTCAAAATGCATAGAGAGAAAAACTAAAAGCGTCAAAACTTCATCTAGTTTCTATACAATTTCTTATGAAAACATAAAAATTTTGAAAATTTTGATCAAAAATGCGGCGGTGAAATCTTTAAGTCTGAGATAGATGGGTGTAGGTGGAAAGTAAAGTACGTACCACCCACCCTCCACCCCAAACTTAGAAATTTTCTTGTCCCGAGAAAACTCTAAATCCGAGATGGAGGGGAAAATTCATGCCAGTTGGACCACCAGATGTGGTTGCGTTCCAATTAGCGCGCCCCCTCCATTTGAAAATCTCAAAAATGAAGACTAATCAGAACTTAAGATAGCATCTCGCGATGTGATTTTTATTTATTGCAAAATTATCTAAAAAGTAAAACAAAATTCAGGAAAATTGCTAATTCAAAATTTAAAAGTAAAAGCGGAACTATTGATCGGGTTGCCTCCCAACAAGCGCCTTTGTTTTATGTCGATGGCTTGATGTGGATACTATCACCATGGTGGGGCTCTAGGTGGAGCTTGAGTTGGATTGACATATTCTTTTGGTGGTTTCTTTCTCAACCATTCATTAATCTTCACTTTAATTTTAGCTTCTTGTATTCTTCCCCATAAAGAGCGAGCAATGTCAGAGCACATAGGGAGACAACTTGAGTTATGCTGAATTGTCCTCTGTCACTCAATCTGAGGTGGAGAATAGTTGTATGGGGTCTGAGTGGCACCATTGATGGTGTAGTACTATTGAGGTGTAGAGGAAAAGTTCATTTGTTGATGCACTGTCCCTTCATCATAGCAATACTGCTCATTAACATCTATCAGATATGGATTCGGGGGATGTTCCTTGTAGAAACCACAATCCAAATCTTGTTGCGGAGGGAAGATGAAATCAATAATCTCTGTCAGCTGGGCTGCCGGTGCATTCAATAGGGTATTTATTTGAGGATGCTCATGGTCTACTTAAGGAGGACCAATATGTGTAACCACAGGGTTGAAAGTTGACACCTCCATAGTTGGTGGTGTCTCTATCATCTCTACATACACCAGATCACTCTTAATCTTTTCTTCGTCATGGCCTTTTTCTGAGGAGCTATCAGATTTTCAAGAAAGGAATTGTTGCTGCATCTGAGTAAACCGGTTAACACAGTCGACAAAATATGCCTCTTCTTCTTGAGTGCTCTCCTTAGCACTTTTGGATGCATATAATTCAAAGGATTGGTTACCCACCCTTAGTGTCAAAATTCCAACTTCAACGTTGATCAAAGCTCAAGTAGTTGATAGAAAAGGTCTTCCAAAAAGGAGGGGGTAGTGTGGATTTTCCTTAATATACATAACTACAAAATCACACGGGACATATATTACATGATTTAGAAGAATATCTTCTATGATGCCAACTGGTTTGATCATCGAGGCATCAGCAAGTTCTATGGACATTCTAGTGGGCAAGAAGTTGGTGAGGCCCAGTTTGTTGCATAGGCTGAGAGGTATGACAGAAATACAGCTCCAAGATCATCTAGACCTGGTCGATTGATGGAATCGCTTATCGAGCAGGAAATTCTGAAAGAGCCAGGATCCTTATGTTTGTGAGGCATCCTGTCCATTACTAGATCAGATGATGTTCTTTCCATTTTCACTATCTGATGATCTTTATTTTTTTATTTCCGACTAGAAGGAGTTTGAAGAACTTTGACCATTGGGGCATCTTGGCCATGGCATCCAAGAGGGGAATATTGACATACAACTTTCTCATGATTTCTTTGAAATTTTTGAACCTATTATCAAGCTGGGTAAAATTGAGTCGACTTGGAAATGGTATACGAGGTTTATACACTGGAACAACTGGCTCAGGAGAGTCTTCTGCATCAACAATAATAGGTTCCTCAGAACTTGCCTTGTCGGTCATATCGTTCTGAGTCGCCACTACACTATGCTCAACACCTTGGGCATTTGTCACGGTTACAGGAGTCATGGGTTCTGGTAAGACAAAGCCTGAACGAGTTGTCACAGCCTTAAGTTGTTCCACATGCCTCGGATTGTCTTCTGGTTGCCCAGCTAAAGCTCCAGTAGGTGGCTTGAGGCTAGCTGCAAGTTGAGCTAGTTGAGATTCAATGGCCTTCTGGTGGGCTTGCTGGTTAGCTATCATAGTCTGTTGCGACTGTAACATCTTTTCAATGGTCGTTAGCTTGTCATCACAAGAGACATGACTAAATTGTTGCCCTTGTTGTTGATTTTGGCAAGGGACTTGGTTCGGATTCTGAAACTGAGAATTGTTCTGATACTGGTTGTAGTTCCTGTTTGGGAAATTACCTCTAAAGTTCCCTTGATTCCTGAAATTCTATTGTTGGTTGTTTGAACCAACTTGATGTGAGTTTACCGCTCCCAAAGGATTTCCATACTGAAAACCCAGATGGTTCCTATTCTGATTCGGTTATAGTATCCTTGACCAGGGATAGTGTTGACATCATTCAGACTTTCCACCTGGCCGTTATCTCCTTGTCCACTAACTTTGCTTAGAACAACATCATAGAGAACATTGCAGGACAAAGTGGAGTGATCAGTGCCTTTACATGCTTCACAGAATAGTGAAGCTGACTTAATCTGTTCTTGTTGTCGAGGGGGTGAATGTCTTCTTTCATAGGCAGCTAGAGACAATTCAATATGGTCTTGCTTAACAACTAAGAGTTTGAGGATTTCAGTGATAGACTTGTACTTGGGAATAGCTTCAGCCATAGCTACCTTCAACACTCCTTTACCTACAGATCTACCCCAATTAGCTTGATTTTCACATCCAAGAGTGACAACCTTCCATGCGATGTCATAACTCTGACGCATGAAGTTTCCTCTGGATGAGACGTTTAAAAATCTCTTGATATCGTCATCGACCCCCCTATAGAAGATTTCAATATGATGATTCTTTGGAATGTCGTGGTGTGGACACTTGCATAGAAGCTCTTTGTATCTTTCCCATGCTTCAGCAAGTGTCTCTCCAGGGGCTTGAGTGAACATATTGTTATTCGACCCCTAATTTCATAGGTGAGAGAGGGAGGGTAGAATTTTTTCAGAAAAATATTTTGAAGTTGTTCCCAAGTAGTGATGGGTTCGCATTGCAAGGAGTTATACCAACTTATAGCTCTATCAACAAGAGAATACTTAAAGAGACGGAATTGAATGGCATCGTTTGATACTCCATTTTTCTTTGTCATAGAACATAGATCAATAAACCTCAAAAGGTGTTGTAAATGGATACGGGTATACCCGCATACCCTCAAGTCCATACCCACTAAACCCGTCATGGGTATGAATTTTTATAACCATGTAACCGCTTACCCTTATACCCACATCCAGCCTCTTACAGGGTAAGGTTATGGTTATGTATATACCCATACCCTGTTATGGTTATGTATATACCCATACCCTGTATACCCATATACCCATTTACTTATATTTTTAAATAAATAATTTACATTAAAATGAATGGTATATATTGTAGGACTCACATCTAGAAAGTATATATACCTTAAAACGGTAAGAATTTATATTAGAATGTAGTATTCCTTATCGTAGTGTTCAAATCTAGTAATATACGTACCTTGCAGTAGTATAATGAAAATATATGTTGACACACCTTTTTAGACACACAAGTACATTTCATTAAATTAAGAAGGCCATAAAGTCATTCTCTCATTCCACTCATATCTTCTTTCTTGCTTGAATGATATTTCTCCATAACCTATCCATTCAAAGTGTGGCAGTTTGTTGTATCTCGGAGTTTGTAGTTTATTATTATAGTAAGTTAAACATAACCGCATACCCAATTACTCATCCATATACCCGAAGGTTATGCAGATATGGGTATGTTACGGGTATAGCTTTTGACAAAGCGGGTATATAACCGTACCCATATCCTCTTAACTAAACGGTTACCGTTATGGATATGACCATACCCACACCATACTCTACCCATTTACAGCCCTAATGGGTAGGGTATGGTGCGTGTATGGTCATATCCATAACCGTAACCGTTTAGTTAAGCGGATATGGGTACAATTATATACCCACTTTGTCAAAAGTGATACCTGTAACATACCTATGTCCGCATAACCGTCGGGCATATGGATGGGTAATCGGGTATACAGTTATGTTTAACTTGCATTAATAATACACCAAAAACTTGAGATACAACAAACTACCTCACTTAAATAGATAGGTTATGGAAAAATATCATTCAAGGCAGAGAGGAGAGAGGAGCTGAAAGAGAGAATGAATTTATGGCGTTCTTAATTTAATGAAATGTACTAGTGTGTCTATAAAGGTGAGTCAATGGATTTGTCCATTATACTATTGCAAGACTTATGTTTACTAGATGTGAGTAGTACAATATGGAACACTACATTCTAGTATAAATGTCTACTATTTTAAGGTACATATATTTGCTAGATGTGAGTCCTACAATATGCACCATTACATTTTAATGCAAATTATCTACATAAAAATATAAGTAAATGGGTATATGGGTACACAGGGTATGGGTATATACATAACCATAACCTTACCCTATGAGAGGCAGGTATGTGGGTGTAAGGGTAAGCGGTTACATGGTTATAAAAATGTATACCCATGATGGGTATAGTGGGTATGGGTTTGAGGGTATGTGGGTATACCCATATCCATTTACAGACCTATTTCCCATGCTTCAGCAAGGGTTTCTCCAGGGGCTTGAGTGAACATTGTTATTTGACCCCTAATTTCATAGGTGAGAGAGGGAGGGTAGATTTTTTTCTAGAAAAACATTTTGAAGTTGTTCCCAAGTAGTGATGGGTTCACATTGCAAGGAGTTATACCAACTTATAGCTCTATCAGCAAGAGAATACTTAAAGAGACGGAGTCGAATGGCATCGTTTGATACTCCATTTTGCTTTGTCTTAGCACATGGATCAATAAACCTCAAAAGGTTTTCCCAACTATCTTCTCCTTGTTTACCATAGAATGGGTTGTTTTGAAGCAAGGTGATCCAATGTGCCCTAATCTCAAAGTTGGGAGCATTAATGGGAGGAGGTTGTACTGGGTGATGAACGTCAACAACTTTAGGAATGGAGAACTCCCTAAGGTCTTTTTGCGGTTCTGCTGCTTGTGCTGCTGCTTGCGCTGCTTGAATTTCTTCTTGGACCGCATCTCTGGCTTCTTAGATAAGCCTTTCTCTTTGTGCATTAAGGTCTTGAGCCACCCTTCAGGCTATTTCCTCCTCTTGAGCCATTCTAGCTTGGTTGTCTCTGATCTAATGACGAAAAGTTCTGTCTATCTCAGGATTGAAGCTAGCAGAGAGTCCAAAACTGTTCAAACGGTGCATGCACTAGTCTTTGGGGGTACCTGAGATGAAAAGATATTTCAAAAGTGAGATTGACGGAGTAGAGTCAAATTCAAGTAGATGATCGATAGGTTCAAAAGAAAAGTAAAATCCTAGATTAGCCTCAAAAGAACTAGATTTGACTAACTGATTTTTTTCCCCGACAACGGTGCCAGAATTTGATGTGGAATATTATCGCACTAACAAACTCACTCAGGGTTGAAATCCTTGAGCTTTTACAAAAACTTTATGCAATAATACCACCCTCAAGCGGACGAGTCTTATCGTAGTATAGTTGAGGATCGAATCCCAAGAGACAATATTTTTAAGAATCCTTGTTAGTCGAATCTAGCTCAAGTAAGACTAATATTTAGAATGATTGATTGATTTGGGGTTAATTAAACTAAGTGCAGGAAAGTAAAGAGCAAAATTAAAGTTGATCTTGTAAGGGAGTGAAATCACCCCTTTACTAAAATTTTGAAGAATTGACGTCCATTCTAAGCACTCTCAGAGATATGATTGAATGGGCATAAATTTTCCAAATTTATTAAACATTGGTATATAAAAGACCATTAAAAAGTAGCGGAATAAAAAAAACTGACTATATTCAATTTTGATAAAAGGTTTATAAAAATACATCAAAATCTCCCATTAGGGTTTACATCAAGACACACAATCAGGATCTACATAGAGGGAAGTCTAGACTACTACAATCTTGTGTCCAAGCAAAATAGCAAAATCTCCATCAACTGAGTCCAAGCCAAAAGCTAAGATCTTCCTTGTCTTATCCATCACATTGTTCAACACATGGGTGGTTGGGAAGGCACCCAACAAAAAGGGAAAGGGAAGAAAAGTATGTGTCACAAAACTAGTCTAGGATATCAAGATAAGTAAAGCAAATAATAACAGGCTAGGGATCATCATAAGATGAAGATAACTAGAGTATGCAACTATATTCAAAAGAAACTTGCCATTAACAATTATATCAAAAAGGATTTGCATGTAAGATAATTATGCCTTCCTAATTAAGTAGGGTTGAGGCACCTACCAAACCTCTAACCATAGGAGAGGGGAGAATAAGACATTCCCAGTCACCTACAATATTATGGGGAGAATAAGACATTCCCCAGGGTGATTATTTACATGCCCTCTGTGGGTAGTTGTACATAAGTACCGCTACTTTAAATTAAATAGAAAATAAATCCACATGTTAGAAAAATTAGTCTTGGCAAGAATAATCATACGAATCAATAAGCATGACAGTGGGGTACCAAGACCCAAGAATAATGTTCTGAAACTAATTTATGAGGCAAGTATAGCAAAAGATTCAAGAGTATATGAAATAGGGTTTAATAAAGCCTCATTAGAGAAAAATAGGTTAAGGCACAATTATTCCCAAATTAAGGTGTAAATGGACATACCTCTCTTACTGATATCAAGTACTAACTTTCACCACTTTAATTGAGTCCAAGTTCCACTTTGCCTATTTTCAATGTATTGACATGTATTAAAGTACATAGTGCACATTAATGTATAGAAACCCTAATTTTAGACCTTTTTAGAAAAACTCATATTTAGAATCTTAAAAGATCACCAATAAACTTATTAAGTTCTTCTGATTAAGAAAACATATTTTATGTTAATTTTGGAGTTATGATGATTAAGATGTAATTTTTATGGATTTTATGCATTAAATTCGTTTTACAAAAATCAACCTTCGTAAAACCATGAAATCTGACCTTGAAAATATTTTTATTAGATAGAGACTAATTTTCCAATTCCAAAACGTATTTATTTGTCAAATTTGGATAAGAGGTTTAGAAGATATGAATTTTTCAATACTGACCAATAGGAAATTGCCACATCATCAAATCGATCGAGATAATTGAAGAGAGAGGGAGAGGGAGAAAACACCATTTGACCCAAGATCAGGTTTGAAGTTACATATATAACCAAACTAGAGCTTCTAGAGAAGGTAAAACAACAAGAAACCAAAACCCTAGAAGAACATGGTAAAAAGAGATGGAAATCATCGATTTTAAACATAGAAGCATGAGTTTTAAGCATGTACTAAGCAATATATGAAAAGGGGATTAACAAAACTTGCCTCTAGGAAGGTAAGAAGGTACAAAGAGAAAGGATCCCGAGATTAGAAGGTCTGGTTGATCCATGCCAAGCTCCTTTCTTGAGCAAAGATCACCTTCTCCACTTTAGAGGTGCAAACCCTAACAAAAGTGCATGGAGATGAGATGTTTTAGGGTTCTAGGTGGAGTTTTACCATGGAAGGTCATGGTTCCAACCTGGAAGAAGGTGGGAGGATACTAACAACATGAAAATAGGGAAGGAAAGGAGGATTCTTACTAGTTTTGGTCAAAATCACCAAGGAGGAGCTTAAGAAATCCTAAATAGAGAAATTTGGAACCTTAGGAGCCTTCTTCACCAAGGTAGGCACCTTCTTTTACCTTGGGACAACAACTTCGTGGCCAAACATAGAAGGGGCGATTCTCTAAGCCATAAGAAAGAGAAGGATAGGATTTATTCTTGGATTGGGAGGTGGGAAGGGGTAGGCATGACTTTATAAAGAAGGGGGCAAGCATGAGGTGTCTATGTGACTTTCCATGTGTCCTTAGGCTAAGGCTTCATGGCCATGCAAGAGGACATCTCATAGACTCTTCTTGCATACCAAAGGTTTGTCCTAAGAGCCCCTAGAGCCTTCTAGTACATTCCCACTATAACATCCCTGACCTGGGTTATGAACTAAACCTAGGTGTTTTACTTATATATGTGATTAGATGCTTGTCTTTATCTTATGAAATGTAATTAAAAATCTTTTAAGGAACCTATATTTCCATTTCAGTCCCTTTTGAACAATGTTGCAACTTTGTTTTGATAATTTTGGACTAAAGTGCAAATTACCCAAGTAGAGGGGTTAACTTGCAAATTGAACATGTTAAGATGTTCCTCTTATGATGAGACATCATAAGAATGAATATGATGTAGTGGTATGGGTTCCACAAGCTTGAGCACCAAGATATAGCTTGTAAAGCAATCCTTGTGCTTTAAAACCTAGTATTGGTGTAAAGTGTAATTTACCCAAAACCTAGGGTGCAACATGTAAAATATACCCTCTAGAGTGTCTCTCATGTTTCTTGTCATCAAGTAGAGAAAAGAAAATGAGGAGGGCGCCTCATTTGAATGATTAAATGAGAAAGATAACCTTAATATCTAAATAACCAAGTTTTAAGCAAAATGGCCTTTCATATATATAGCTTATTAAGATATATGGTTTCTTTTCCTTTAAACCTTGGATAATGGAGGAGCTTTGCATAAGGATAGAAGGAGGAAACGTGGCCAAGAAGTGGAGGAGGAATTGGTGGATATATTTGAGAAATAAAGGAAATAACCTCTTTGCCTTGAAAATATCCAAAAATATATATGTGGCATGCTTACTTTGGATGACTAAGAAGGAGCTCTGGACCATAAGGAAGACGACCAAGTTGGTTTGGTAAGTATGGACCATCATCTATCTCGAGTTCATGGTGGGAATCCTAATACAAGGTTGGTTTGTTGGTTTTCTTCACACAATTCCTTCTTCTAGCTATCTTCTCCATCCAAAACTTGAAGAACGGACCTTGGATAGCTTTAATATAACTAAATGATGGTAATTGGGTATGAATAGTCCTTGAATGACTAATACAATCATGGAGTACTCTATTATTGTTAAAACCCTAGTATGCTATAACCTGATGGTTACACCTTTATTTATGTGTGGGTTCATACTTGATAATAGTATGGAATGTGATGGTGATGCTTCACCTTATGCATCCATGATCCAATGGGGATGCCGTGAGTTAGGGTTTGGGTATGACTGCTGATTAGTAACATAGATATAATTTATCATGTTGAACCTAACTATAATGCAATTAGATAAAGACGAGTATTCATGTTTAACATTCTTATATGATGGAATGATGGTGGAATAATCTCCTTAACATGATCATAACCTTAATGTGTTAATTGGTGGTTATCATAGCCACATGGTTGATACTTTCTTATCTGAACATGTGCATTGTGAATATGATGAGTGTTAATCATAGTTTTACTGACAAAAATTAAATTAATAGGAAATTGTGGGATGTATAAAATAGATTTCAAATGGAACTTTCGAGACAAAAGAACAATTTCGATGCCGTGAACCGAAGTCTTAGAGCCATTAGCAACAGTAACAAGCGGAATATTTGTGGTTTTAGTAAAAATTGACAATATTTCAATATTTTAAGACATCATTTTGTTACAGTTTATAGATGGTTGTGCAAAAACCAACGGGGTGAGACACACAGTCCCAGTTAGAAACATAACTCCCCGCCAAACTATAAAACCTCAGGAGAGCGAGAACAGATAAAGCATGTAACTGATATAAGCAGATCATATATGCAACATACTGAGCAGAACCAACTCTATAACATCTTGTCAGGATATCTAAGAAGCATATAAATAGATAATGTATGGAACATGATCGACAAGACAAGTCAAATAAGAACTTATCATAACATATGAGGAACATGTAATTAACTGTGAGATATAACTAGGACAACTATACTAACAAGGCCTCAACCAATGTTCTGTGTTTTCCCTAAGCAAATATACTACACGACTGGATTACGATTTATTATGCCCTAAGGAAGTGAGTCGTACCACTCAGATCAAAACTGACAACCGCTTGGTCGAAATCGATTGCCATACAAGGTTAATGGAAGAGTCGGACTCCATGACCTCTTACCTTTGTGGTCAGTGTACAAGAACCAACAAGCAGGACCACAGTCTCATGCTTAAGTGGCCTCAGCCGCACAGGGTCAGGCTACCCTCTGCCTAGCTCACATTGGTATAGGTATGAGCACTAGAAAACTGAGCCACGAGCTTGTTTCACCATGCTCCATCATCACTGAGCCATGGGCCTGTTCACCATGCTCTATCACATATCATGAGCAATGGGTCTGTTCACCATGATCTAACCACATTGAGCCACGGGCCTGAAACCGTGCTCTAATCTCGAGCCATGGGCATATTCACCATGCTCTACATGCAATACTACTTAGGGCGTAGGCGCACCCTGCATATTCAACAATATGTGTTCCAAGTTAGCCCTCAGGAGAACTTGTTTCACTATCACCAAACTCCTGACGATAATTGATCTATGGCCAGGCAAACTACATGAAAGGTTCATTTGTAATTAATTAACTTATTTTAAGTGGATTGCAAGATTCAACCAAGTTGTGTAACATGCAAACTATAAGTAAAATTAAAAAACATAAATTCCATTATCTTGTGTCATACTGTCACTAATGCTTTCAATGCCATCAACATCATCCTAATCCATCACAAGGATCCAACATTACATGTTACCACTCAGCCTATTGCCAATCATCAATATCCATCTCAAGGATCAACATCACAGGGACTCAATCCCACCATTAAGGCACACATCGCCATTCCATGGGTAACACCCATCATATATCACTTGGTTCATCATAAACCTTAATGTTCCATATCATATCACTATCATACCATCACCATGGCTATTACCTAATTTCATATCCATAAACATGGAACCTGCATGGTTAGCATAATCATAGAGAAACAATGGTATTTGTACAAGAAACATCTTTAATTTATTACATGTATCAAGAGAGATATAATTATTCTATTGGATGAGCATATCTATGGATGAAATTATCATATATAACTTTCAATAAAGCATTAGGGTTACCAACCGAACACAAGGTACAACCCTCACTAGAGATAAGACATACCTCACCATAGGTATAACGTTCATCACTGTCTTGGTTAGCACTGTATAACAGGCTGACATGGATATCGGTCAACATGTATCTCAGGTTGACACCCATGGTTAGCCGATATCATCCTATGCACTTCCATCCGACCGATAACGACCAACACCAAAGAACACCATGATGGGTTAACAACCAACCAGCTAACACAAGGACGATAACGTCCAACAAATAACAGGCTAACAACCACTGCCATAGGTCAAGATATCATCCAACTCGATAACGGGCAGCACAACACCATATCGGGCTAACGTTCAGCCATCATGGTCAAACTGATATCGTCCAAGGTAAACACAAAAACAAGTCGATATCATGTAAGGTGTAACTAGGTTTATACACCCCATAACAAGTCAACATCATAGCATAACGACCGAGCAGCATATCAGGCACCATAACATATCACCCCAGAGGTCTACCCTCACAAGCTTATAACGATCAAAGGAGTCACCAAGATAACCACCTATCATATCGTCCAACACATGTCTAGAGGGGTATCGAGCTCCACACACATGCCACCATATCGGGTTACCAAAGATCTTGGGTTGTCAAAGATATCGGTTAACAAGGATATCGGGTTACACCTCATATTGGGTTGGTCATCTTCAACCTCCCGACAACCACTAAAAACCCTAAAAGATCAAAGAGTTGGCTCACCTCTTCAACAATTAAGACAGAGGGGTTTTGCACAGCCTCATCACTTATCGGGCAACAAGGCTAGGTCAAAAAACTTCAGCCAACCAACCATCAACTAGGTCAACATCCAACCAAAGGCTCACCCTTTCAAATCCATGGTGAGAGACGAGTGTTACTCAAGAAACATGAGTGTAGACTCACGTCTCAACAACTAAGAGAGAGAGGGATTTCACCCACACAACTAGAGCTTTACCTCACCTCTCAAGACCAACGAGAGAAAGGGGTTTTGCCCAAAGAACACACCAAAACACACCATTGAATTAGGAGACCCTAGGCTCACCTCTCAACAACTAAGAGAGAGGGATTTTGCCCAAGGAACCCTAATCCAAGGTTTGGCCAACAAGATCTGTGGTACATCTAGGGCAAAAACATGACCATTAAAGCAAGAAACATATCTAACAAGATAACATGGTCGATCAAGATAGCATATAACAAAGAAACATGGTAAGGAAGTAGTATAGTTAGGGTTAGGAGTTATGTAACCCACCTCAAGCACACTCCTCAAGCTCAAGAACACCAAGCTCCAAGCTCCAAGCACTAAGGCACCACCTTCAGCCAACACTAGGAGAGAAGAGAAACTCCATAACCACCATGGCCGAAAAGAATGAAGAAGAAGGTGCCAAGGAAAGAGAGAGAGAGAGAGGTACTCACCACAAGAGAATAAGGAACAATGCACACTCTAGGGTTTCATCCACCACTAGAGGAAGAAGGAGACTAGAGCTATGTCTGCCATGGGATATCACCCTCCAAGCTCCACCAAAGGGTATCGGCCACCAAGAGAGAAGGGAAGCAACAAGGAAGCTAAAAGGGTTCACAAGCTAGCAAATAAGGGGGTATATATACAAGGGGGTCAAGTGGGCGTCCACTAGAGGGCTGCTCCACATGTTATCACTCAAACCACCACTTGTCCAAGCAATGCCACCTTGTTAGAAAAGAGCACCAAGTGTCACCAAGGGTGACACAAACGAAGCCAGGTTGGAGGGTTGTGTGTCGCCCAACATGGTGTCATGGCCGATACACCACTGCCCAATACACCCTTGCCCGATACACCAAGCAAGGAGGTGGCACCAAGCTCAAACAAGGCCCAAGAAAGCCCAACAACAAGCCTAAGCTTCAACAAGCTCAAATGAGACCCAAAACAACTCAAGCAAGGTGCCCAACTTATCCTATCAACCCTAGAGGATGCAAGGAGAGAGAAAGACATCTCTTAAGGTGACAAAATTGCACACCAACCCTAAAACTTGGGTAATTTACAAGTTGCACCTCAACCTCACAACAAATCTCAAACCAAACCCTAATCACACCTGAGGTGATTAGCAAACATCTAAACATAAGGTTTATGAAAAGCAAACATGGTAAGTCCAAAACGAAGGTCAGGGTCCTTACAGACATCATCTAGGTTCTATCCATAGATGAGGATGAAGACTTCCGGATCAACACATCTGCCATGACATTCACCTTTCCTAGATGATAATCAATCCTACAATAGTAGTCTTTGATTAACTCCATCTAGCGATGCTGTCTTATATTCAACTTCTATTGTGAAAAGATGTACTTTAGGTTCTTGTGATCTGTGAAATCTGACACTTCTCCCCATATAGGTAGTGCCTCCAAATCTTCAAAGAATGAACTACATCATCTAACTCCAAATCGTGGGTCTAGTAATTTTTCTCATGTTTCTTAATCTTTCAAGAAGAGAAAGAAACACTTGTTTGTCCTGCATTAGCACACAACCCAAACCATTCTTGGATGCATCACAAAAAACAATGTATTCTTTTCCTTACATAGGCAGGATCAGAATCAGTGCACTTCTCAACTTCTCTTTAGTGTCTAAAAGGAACGTTGACATCTTTCATATGAGATGAACGACACATCCTTCCCTATTAACTTAATTAGGGTAAGGCGATAGAGCTAAAATCCTTGATGAACCTCCAGTAATAGCTAGCCGAACCTAGAAAATTATGCATTTCTATTTGCGTCTTAGGATGATCCCACTCTGTCACAGACTCCACTTTCATAGGATCCAGTAGTACTCCCTTGGTAGATATGACATGCCTCAAGAAAGCTACCTCCTTCAACCAGAACTCGCACTTGCTAAACTTAGCATAAAGTTGGTGTGGTCTCAGCATGGTTAATGCCTGAAAAAGATGATGTTCATGTTGTTGACTGTCACGACTGTATATCAATATGTCATCTATGAAGACCACCACACACTAATCAAGAAATGGCCAAAACACTTTGTTCATGAAATTCATGAACATTGTTGGTGCATTTGTCAGCATAAATAGAAAAACCACGAACTTGTACTGACCATACCTCATCCTAAATGTTGACTTACGTATGTCATCCTCCTTGATCCTTAATTGCTAATATCTTAAACTTAGGTCTATCTTCGAGAACACTCTCACTCCACGCAACTAGTCAAACAGGTCATCTATCCTTAGCAAGGGATACTTATTCTTTATCGTCACCTTGGTCAACTGTTTGTAGACTATGCACAACATCATAGACCCATTGTTCTTCTTCATGAAGAGCACTGGAGCACCCCATGATGATGTACTCAGCCTGATGAAACCTTGTCAAGCAATTCTTGCAACTGTATCTTCAACTCTGCCATTTCTATTGGGGCCATCCTGTATGGTGTTTGAGCTATTGGTTGTGTACTGGGGACTAGAGTGATCTCAAAATCAATCTCTTGGGATGGGGGAACACCTAGAAACTCCTAAGGGAACACATCCTCAAACTCTATAACAACTGGCACCTTGTAAATACTAGGACTCATCACCTCAGTATCCATCACATATGCCAAGAATGCCTCACAACCCTGTCTCAAAAGATTCCTTGCAACCAAGACTGATACCAGACATGTCTGAAGAATCTTCCTCTCTCCTTGGCAGTTCCACATCTCACCACCATCTACAAACGTAGCTTTCTTGGAACTACAATCCAAGACCATTGTATACTTCTCCAAGGTATCCATTCTAAGGATTACATCAAATCCATCCACATCAAATGTTATGAGATCCACTTGAATGTTGTGCCCCAAAAAGGAGAGGAGATAGGTAGGACACACATCCTGCAACACTACAGAACCGACTAAGGGATTTTCTAACAAAAAACTATTCTTCTTATGACAAACATGCAAAAGATAATTGCTAAGCACTTCACGGGAGATAAAAGAGTGTGTTGCTTCTAGGTCAACCAAAACATATACAAAGAAAGAAGAAGACAAATCAGAATGAAATAACTCCATCTAACATGTCACCACTCCCGGGTTGACCATCACCTCCGGCTGATACATAGCATACAATCTAGATGTTTCCTATTGTCTCCCCCATCCTCTACTTGCATAAGAAGATGATCTGACCTGCAATGCTTGGATATGCCCTCGTCCCCCGACACCACTGTTCTACTTTCCCTACGAGCCCTGTTGGCACTGCCTCATTTGTTGGGTCACCTTTTCATCTCTCACCAAACACTTCCGCATGAAATGTCATATCTACCCACACTTGTGGCAAGATCGTGTCTCATACTGTGGTCTAGAGGGCTTCGTCACCAATGCTGACGCAATGCTATAAGCTCTAGTAAGTGGAAGACTACGACCTCTACCCTTACTAGGTGACCATTGCGTTAGTGAACCTCTATAATGCTGGCAGTACAGAAAATCTCAGCTTCTTAAAGCCTCCTGTTGATTACCTCTGGGACTATGCAGACCACTTCTTCGCACTTGCCTATCGTTTATCCTTCACTGATTATTCTATCCTTCAAACATACACCACAAACACGACAAACCTCTCTCAATTCTCCAAAGAAGCTGTCGGGGTAGAAAACTTAGCATTCAACCCCTTTCTCAGAATGACGAATCTGCTTGTCCTCTGTAGCAGACACATGAGGATGGAACCTCAACAACTCCATAAACTTTGATTCATACTCATTCATCATCATGGATAACTGTCGAATCCTCTCAAACTGGTCGATCTTATCGTCAAGGTACATCTGAGGAAAGCACCAACTAATGAAATCACATTGGAACTCCTCCTAACTAATCACGACCATGGGAATATTCTCCTCCTCTATGGCCCACCAATGACCAACACTCCCCTTCAGAAGATACACTACAACTTCACCTTATTTTCTTTAGGGATACTAAGCATCTTCAAGGCTTTCTCAAGCTCGGTAAGCCACAAATCCACATCTGACAGATCAACCGTCCCAACATACTCCACTACCCCGACACGACAAAGCCGCTCAAAAGTCTTCCCAATACCTAAAGATTTATCATGGAGAACTGGTGCCTTAGGCTAAGGTGTAGGCATCCGGTCCTCCATATGAGTCTTAGTAGCCATAAACTATCCAAAATAGATTGGAAGACATCATTTTCAATCATGGTTGGGTCAAACTGGGGGAATTCAGGCACCCAATCTTCTCATGCTTGGTTCTTTATACCACCACCTGGTGCAACAACACTACTCTCGGTGACATGTTCTTCATGTTCTTTAAACATCTTTAAGCTTTCTCTTCTTCTTCTCCATAAGTAGAAGTCACTATAAGACATAATGGAGGACACTAGAACATACAAAAACCCTAGTGCTAGGTCCCTATAGACTCAGCAAACTTAAAGCTCTGATACCAACCTAATTGTGATGCCCCATGCCACAAAAGTGAGATTACTCAAAGCAAAACTGCGGAAGAGAGATTAATAAGCATATTATCAGAAAATAATGAAAATTTAAAACCTTTTTCTTAAAACTGTCAAATGGCAAGAACCTTTACACATGAGTCCTTCCATGCCTCAAAGCACTTACTTTGTGTGCCATCATCCTATTGCCATTGAACCTGTTCCAGAAAATATATACATATATCCACTACATCTATATACAAAAGGAACGCAAGACAACCACATATATAAATTACTTTCACAAAACATCTACAAAACATTCTCAAAGACCCGAGTGTATAGGGATGAATCTAGGACTCTATCAATAGAAGACATCCAACAACACCCTCAACCTTGTCAGCTACTACCTCTCTTGCTGCTCCTCAACCTTTGCTGCACGATCTTTACCTCCCCATCCACGTCCACCTAAAAAGGATGTAGGAAATGCAAAGGGTGAGATTCCAAACTCACAGGGGGATATAACTCTCCACCAACTCTAGATTATCACAAAGGAGATCATAAAAGTAGAAACAAAGTACAATTATAAGAAGTAGAAAGTAGATAATCATTACTAACATGTTAGGCAGTTACTATTTGATTATGAAACATCTTAACATTAATAAAGGAATATGAAGAACATGTATTTTCTTCCAACTCTATTATACAAAATCAAGCAAGGCCTCATCCAATGTTTCCATATTTGATCCTATACAAGTATACTATATGAATATTTACATATTTTATTATGCCCCGAGGATTTGAGTCGTAACACCCAAATCCAACCGACCACTGCTCAGTCGAAATCGGTGCCATACACGGTCTAATGGAAGAGTCAGAATCCATGACCTCCCCCCAGTCAGTACGAGTGAACACATAGTGACATCATCATTTGAACTGCTATCAGTGACATATAGTCCAGTTGTACAAATCGAGCCAGCCTTAGTACGGGTCACGACGCTAGTGAAACTAATCTATGGCATGTTGGATTTTTTGTGGGAGGCAGAGAATGTACCGGAAACAAAAAATTTCTCCTCCCAAAACCCAGAAATCCAATTGATCGTGTCAACGTCTATACAATAGAAGGGAAGGTTTGTAGAGGTGTACCCTGTCCTGAGGCTTGCTCACTGACTATACCTCATAGGGTTGTAAATGGGTACGGGTAGACCCGTGGACCCGCAAATCCGGACCCTTAAAAAACCCGTCACGGGTCTAATTTTTTATACCCGCATACCCTTGGACCCGTATACCCTTGGACCCGCATATAAGCGGGTCCAATAATGGGTATGCTTGGACCCAGACCCGCTAGACCCATGTACCCGCTATACATAAGTAACTATTTATATAATATGTTATATATATCATACTTTAGTAGTCTAACTAATATAATTATTGAGCTTATATCCTACTCTAACCAAAATAAGGTTGAAACTAGTCATATAATTAAGAATTAGCTATTCTAGTTACAATAATGAACATCATATGTAAACTTAAAATCAAAATATCTACTAGTTTACATTACTTTATACATAAGGTAAACGTTATGATGATGACTACAAATATGTAAACTATTAACCCAATTAATGTTAGTGTATAGAATATGAAATTATATAATATAACTATGGCATGTTAATATACTATATAATAACAATATCTTGTTGTATTAAAATATATAGAGCATTGTCATTTTTCTTACATAAACAATATGATGTTTATAGAACCGTTTACCCGCATACCCGCACCGCATACCCGCTATTATTGTGGGTACAGGTATGGTGCGGGTCTAGATTTGTATTATGCGGGTCTAGAACCGGAACCAGACCCGCTAAATTAGATGGGTATGGGTATGTGTATGGCCAGACCCGCACTGTACCCACACCGTTTACACCCCTAATACCTCACAGCGAGCATGGTCTTCACCTCTGGCCTTGGACGGTGTCTGTGCATCTCCTAGTCGTACTGGGACTGTCTGGATTGACAACTGTCCTCTGAGCGGAAGAAGTCTCCCGCCCTTGCAGTCGTCCACATAGACTTCCTGGAACTCCGGTCGTTCTGTCCCACAAAACACTGAAAGGATTCGTCCCCTTCTGTCAATGAACTAGTCGCTGACTCACTCTCCTGCAGTAGTCGTAGTTCTATTTGTCTAACCACAATGTTTTCCTCCCTAGTCAGATAGTAGTTGCTCGGTCTCTCTCTCGGTTCCCAAAACTAGAGAAGGCAACTGAACCATAGACTTTCTATATGAGATCAGTTGTGTTGATTCGAAGCCCCCAATACCCCTCTTTTTCATAGTAGAGGGTCGGGTCTGGGTTCCAAATCAGAGTAGGAGTAGAAGGGTTCGAATTTTCCACAAAACAATCATCTGCGCCAGCTGAACCGATCGACTCATCCATAAGATGATCGACTGGGCATGAGCCGATCGGTTCAACCCTTGAACCGGTCAGTTCATTGCCCTAGTCCAACTCAAAGTGACTTTCCTCTTTTTGTTTCCTACTAATCAAAAGATTAATTCTTGTCCCAATCAAATTGTACAAGCGAAACGAAAAAAATTCTCGCCAAGCCTAACTTTCCCAACTTGATCGGTTGGTTCAGCTGAGCCGATCTGATCATCCACCTGAACCGGTCGGTTCACTGACCTGATCTGATCGATTCATCACCATGAACCGATCAGTTGGTAGTCCAAGTTGTGTAGAATCAGTCAATTGTAGTTTCAATCAATCTGATACTCCAATCACTTGGTCCAACTCCTTGAACACTATGATTATGAGCCATCAGTCGATCGAGTGTTTGATTGAACTACTAAACTCATTTAGTAAGCAATCTAAACATCATTTGTGGATAAACTCCTCTTCCAGGTTAAGTCCTAGTGTGTGTGACCGTGCATGTCCATTTCACATTGACAGTGAATGCTCATAACATTTATGCCATCACAAGCAAAGAGCGGTTCCTAGTCACACATCAGTGCTACCCAAGTGAAATAGAAAGTTGGAGAACAACTTTCAATCCTACAATCCGTGACTAGTGTTATCATGAATGTATAATTCCTTTGTCACTGATATCCCGAATGGACTCGAGGCATGGAAAAGTCATCCTGTCAACGTTCATTCACTTTCTTGATCTCAGAGTAGATTGGTATGAGATATGTGTGCAATAAATATCACATATTAATTCACACAAGCATGCATGCATTTCTCAATCTCACTCATCAAATGTCCATGGACATCTAACTCCCTCAGGAGGGACAAATCCCATATCTATCACTCACCCCTCAGAACCCCATGTGTCAAAGTCACCCAAACATCACCTTTATAACAACCCATGTTTCAGGACTACGTTTGATGATGTCAAAATGTACCCAACGACATGTGTTGAGTGTAGTGATTTTAGGTCCAAGAATCACACTCACCACCATCACTTGAGAACTGACGGTGACTACCATGTCATGGTTCCATGTGTCAAACTCACGGTGGGTCTATCCGGTACACTTGTTCTCTAACAAGTACCTATGTGTTTGGTTTGATATCTCCATGTCATGACTAATGAGATTTTTTCATCAACCAACACCACAATCTAGTCTTGAGTATCATTATTGTCTATCTACCTTCCATAATGACAACTGACTAGGGACATAAAGAGAATGTACAAACTCTTATCATCTGTATGATCTCATCGTTCAGGTCATCAACCTGAGGGCATACATCATTGAGCATTGTCATTCTCTAGACATTCAATATGTTCTATCATTATCTCATAACTGACTGAACCAGAATGAATCGAAAGCTTTCCTTGAAGTTTATCAAATCACTCTTTGTATCCCACCAATCATCCCATGATTGGCTCTCAGGGCATACATACCAACAGACTCCCACTTGCACTGTGAGCTAATCACTCTAGAATCAAATTCTCAGTGATCTTCAAACATGTCCCACATGTTACTATGCTCCAGTACTAATGCAATGAGTTATAGCAACACCTTGCCTAAGTCGGTATCATTGCATGTCTCACATCTCTTTGTTGTACGTCATACGTATGAGATGGAGCTACCGTAATATGTGATCTAGCATTCCTTTGCTAACCTTTAGCAACATTGCATGAGCAAGCACTCCTCACTTGTCCTCAATGACCGAAACATCTATAAGTTCATCTCTATGAAATCCCAGATACATATCGTATCTACTGATGTTCTCTAACACACAGATACTTGACATTTCCCTTTTAAATGGCTTGTTGGAACGTTTCCAAATTATAACACACATTCATTTATATATATCCTATATATATTTGTGATCATTTTCTGTCTTTTTGGAAGCTTGCATCATTGTAAATCTTTACACTCAACTCTTCCTTCCATCATAGAACTAGTACTTCCCAGGTACTTATCAAGTTCTCATGGTATTCTAGTAACCCTTACTGGAACTAGACATGCATCTACTCACTATGTCCCACATACGAGTTATCAGGATGAGCATATCATTTTGTCATGTCCTGCACACAAGATGATTTTCCATTTTATTCTTGCCATGTCCATACATACAAGATGATGGGATGAATACATACATGATAGATCATATCTATACTTAGTGTTCCATTCTTCATAATAATTAGACACTTGGCACTAGGATACTAGCTCCATGAAATATGGATATGTTTTCTCCCACTGAATCTGTGCACACTGAACCCTTCAGTACATATTGCCAATGTATGCTCTCTTTTTTCCAGGTCAAGAGATTTTTGAGAACTATCTCTGTAGATCTCTATTCCTATCACATAGGAAAGGTCTCTATCTTCCCTAAAGATAATTTCCACTTTGAATTTCCATGTTAGAACATTTCCATTCCTCATCACAATGTGGAATGTAAATATGCTCCCACTAAATCGCATATCTCTCTTTATCTTTGGTATATCAATCAAACACCTTTGACTATATCATCAAAGTAAAGATCACCAATTTTGAGTTTCTTGCACTCAATCAATCACATTGATTAGTTCATTGTAACTTATAGACTTCATTTTCATTAATGGATTCATAAACCTTTTTAGGCCGTGTCAAGTACACATCCTTCTTTTATTCCTCATAGGAATGCAATTTTAGTATCCTTATGCTAAACATCTTAGTCATTAAGTTGCAAATAACAAGCATGATCCTTTTTCACAATGTCATCAATGTGTCTTAATACTTAATATTCACATGCACTTATGGGTTTTATCCTAATGGGTGCTACCATCAAGGTCATACCTTATAGTTCACATGTAAGTCATCTAGGATCTTATGGTCATACCAAAACTCAAAATTCGGTTCCTCAAGGTCATCTAGATAGTTGACTCATCACATGACCAACTCATCACATAGATAATTGAGGTGTATATCTATTAAGGATATGTGAACTCACAACCACTTGTGATTCTTAATGTCCTTGATTAGTGTAGGGTATTTTTTATTTAAGAAGAATCTAGTTATTTGATAATCATCCTCTAACTCCTTAGAGTATGACTCATTATTGATTTAGACATCACCATTCCTTAATTATGAGTTCACTATGATACACTATCATAATCACTCATAAGGTTCTCAAAGATTTGGTTTAAGTATTTCATTCATTGATTACATCAAAGAATTAACACTTTTACCAAATCCATAGTTCATCTTGAGCACTTCAAGATATTGGTATTTCTCTAAACACCATTTTGAAGTATTAGCATTCAATCTAATTGGTATGTAAATACATCATATGTATTATACCTAATAGGATAATCATTCTCCCACTATCTCTAGTGAATATTGATTAATCATGTCCAAGAGATTCATGTCTCTTACTGGTTCTCAACCAAAAGAGTCTAGTTCTATCCATCATATGGAAACTAGAAATGAATTTCTCATGATTATCTGAATTTGATTGTTTGAGTTATCAATAACTTTTAGGTATCATTTTATCCTATGCATACCAAGTACCACATGATAAATAAGGCATTTCCAAATAAAGATCACATATTTAAATTGAAACATCAACTTTATTAATAGCCATCCTTGTCATACAAGATGCAAAAATAAAGAGTTTCTATTTATTGGCTAATATGAGTTCATAACTCTATTACATGCCTTGAAGGATGAAAATAAACTAAAGTACTCTAACTACGACGACAACACTTGCCCCATTTATTGAGTGTTATACACCACATCTTGGTATCATATACCTCAGAAGTGTTACAAGTTTATTTTATGATACCCACTAGGTGGACACATCCATCACATCCTTCTTCTTCTTTTATTCTTCCAGATAGAGAGGGCATTTCCTTTTCCAATGCCCTAGCTTTTGGAAGTGATGGCAACTGTCTCCCTTGGTCACACCTCCTTTGGCCTTGAGAGTTGAAGACGACTTGGGCCGCTGGCTAGCATCAGAACTCTTCTTAGCTTTGCCCTTGCCCTTGCCTTTAGACTTTCCCTTCCATCTGCTGATCAACATCATAGATTAGGGTTTGTCTTTCTTCATCTATGCCTCGGCTGTCCTCAACATTCTCAACAACTATATCAATGTTTGTCAAAGTTGTTCATGTTGTAGTTCATCATGAACTGACTATGATTCTTGCAACATTTGCAGTATTCTACCAAGAGACAACTCTTGGCTCAGTGGAAATCCCAGTCTCATCAAGTTCTCCACATACCAAATCATCTTGAGCGTGTGAGGACCAACTAGATCTTCCTTTGTCATGAAACACTTAAACAGTTCCTTCGAGACATAATATCTCTCTTGTCGTGCTTGGTTTTGATACATGTTCTTGAGATGCTGAACCATCTCAATGAAATCCATATTCTCATGTTGTCTCTGCAACTCATAGTTCATAGAGCACAACATCAAGCACTTCACATCAATGGCATTTTCAGAATGCTTCTTAAAAGCATCCCTTTCTTCCTTTGGTGCGGTAGGAGCAGGTTACTCTAGAGATGGATTATGCAGGACATAGAGGTTTCTCTCTTAAGTGAGAACAATTCTCAATGTCCTAAACCAGTCATGGAAGTTAGTCCCACTCAGCTTGTCCTTCTCAAGGATTGATCGCAATGAGAAATGATTGTTGTTTGTGGCCATTTATACTACAAAGGCAAAACATATGCAATTTAGTTTAAAACTCATTTTTGACTTATTTGATTGATTTGAAAAAGTTTTGACGATAAAATTTAGACTTTAATTAATTTATGACTCCCACTATTTTTGTTCAAATTGTTAGGCCTCACCATCAATTCAGAAGATTGCAACATACAACCTTCTAGTGGGCCAAGATCGAAAACAATTGCATCATTACCTGGCCAATGCCAGCATCCATGACCAATTATTAAGGTAGGTAACACTTACCAACTGCATCATATGCAATTCTTGGATAGATGACATACACAACTCCTTGCCATGAACTTCCCTTGCTTCAAAGTACTAGATCCTATCTTGATCACCTTGTTAAGTCTGACCCAAAGTCTGCACGCTAGAAGTGCACCCCGCTTGGAGGGCCCACACAACTATCCTTCACACTTGCATGAGATAGACCTCACACCACCCTTGGGATGCCTATGCATGACGATCAGGCTTTTCATGTGTTCCGCTTATGGAAAGAATTAGACTTAATATTTTATGAGGGATTTGGTTTATAGGTACATATACATATCCAATCACCATAATATAGTAAGTATCATATACATGCTATATCCCACAGAAAACATGTGAAATGATAAAAACATATGATTATGGCCATCCTAATGTGATTCCTTGATCCACAAGGAGATCACGGTCATCTAGGTCTACATCACATGCAACCTATTCAAGATGAAGTGTTGTATCCATCTGAGTTTGATCAACTCATCACCATGATTGACGTACTCACTCCCGACTAGTCGTCTGGGCACCACCAGCCGATTAGTTGGCTCCTCCAACTAATCGGTTCACCTGTTTTACATGCATCTCCTCATGGCCACCACCCGATTGTCTTGCTCCTCGAACTGGTCATCTAGAATGCCAACCATTCGTCTCACTCCTTGAGATGATTGTCTCAGTTGTCGTCAGGTTGTCTGTCGTTCGTTGACAAAAAAGGAAATAAAAGATCTATCCTATTTACATTTGAATTGGGAAACCCCAAGTTACATTCAGGGGGTGCAGGGGTAGGAAAGAAATCTCAAGTTATCTCGAGTTACATGAGGAATAGAAAGTAGGGAATCAGTGCGCATACCGAGATGTAGGCAACCACATTTAACCAAGCACACTGATATAGGGTTTATTGGCCATAACCACGCTATACATCCACCACAAAATGCATTTAAGGGTGACGCATATCGAGTGCATTTATATTACATGTCATATATGTATATAGGGATTTGTGGATTTAAGATTGGACATGCATAAAGCCATTATTATTTGCATCGTATGCAATAAATAAAGGAGACAAACCAAAATTGATCACATCGATAATCCTAAAGTATAGAGCAGTTAACCTCGCTCTAATACCACCATTAGGTTTTTGGTGGGAGGCAGAGAATGCATCAGATACAAAAAATTTCTCCTCCCAAAACATGGAAATCCAGTTGATCGCATCAACGTCTATATAATAGAAAGGAAGGTTTGTAGAGTTGTACCTTGTCCTGAGGTTTGCTCAACGACTATACCTCACAGAGAGCACGGTCTTCACCTTCGGTCTTGGACAATGTCTCTGCAGCTCCTGGTCATACTGGGACTGTCTGGATTGATAGTTGTCCTCCGAGCGGAAAAAGTCTCCTTCCTCTGTAGTTGTCCACACAGACTGCCTGGAACTTCGGTCGTTCTGTCCCATAGAACACTAGAAGGAGTCATCCCCTTCTGTCAGTGTACTAGTCACCGACTGGCACTCCCGCAGTAGTTGTAGTTCTAGTTGTCTAACCACAATGTTTGCCTCCCTAGTCGGGTAGCAGTTGCTCGGTCTCTCTCTCAGTTCCCAAAACTAGATTAGACAACTAAACCACAAACTTTCTGTCTGAGATGAGTTTTGTTGATTGGAAGCCCCCAATATGGTTTGGGTTCTGAATCGGAGCGGGAGTATTAGGGTTCGTATTTTCCACAAAACAATCATCTGCGCCAGCTGAATCGATCGACTCAGCCATGAGCCGATCGACGGGGGCATGAGCCAATTAGTTCAACCCTTGAACCGGTCAGTTTGTTGCCCTCATCCAACTCAAATTGACTTTTCTTTTTTCATTTAATCAAAAGATTAATTCATGTCCCAATCGAATTGTACAAGCAAAAGAAAACTTTTTCTTGCCAAGCCAGACTTCCCCAACTTGCTTGGTTGGTCCAGCTGAGCCAATCGGTTCATCCATCTGAACCGGTCGATTCACTGACCTGAGCCAATCGGTTCATCACCATGAACCGGTCAGTTGAAAGTCCAGGTTGTGCAAAATCAATCAATTACAGTTTCAATCAATCTGATACTCCAATCACTTGGTCCAACTCCTTGAACACTATGATTCTGAGTCATCAATAGATTGAGTGTTTAATTAAACCACTAAACTCCTTTAGTAAACAATCTAAACATCATTTGTGGATAAACTCCTCTTCCAGGTTAAGTCCTAGTGTGTGTGACCCTACAAGTCCATTTTACGTTGGCAGTGAATTCTCATAACATTTATGACATCACAAGAAGAGCGGTGCCTAGTCACACATCAGTGCTACCCAAGTGAAATAGAAAGTTGGAGAACAACTTTCAATCCAACAATCCATGAATGGTGTTACCATGAATGTATAATTCCTTTATCACTGATATCCCGAATGAACTCGAGGCATGGAACAATCATCCAATCAACATTCATTCACTTTCTTGATCTCAGAGTAGATTGGTAGGAGATATGTGTGCAATCAATATCACATATTAATTCACACAAGCATGCATACATTTCTCAATCTCACTCATTAAGTGGCCATGTACATCTAACTCCCCCAAGAGGGTCAAATCCCATATCTATCACTCACCCCTCAAAACCCCATGTGTCAAAGTCACCCAATCATCACATTTATAACAACCCATGTTTCAAGACTGCATTTGATGATGTCAAAGTGTACCCAACGACATGTGTTGAGTGTATTGATTTCAGGTCCAAGAATCACACTCACCACCATCACTATGAGAATTGAATGTGACTACCATGTCATGGTTCCATGTGTCAAACTCACAGTGGGTCTGTCCAGTACACTTGTTCTCTAACAAGTACCTATATGTAAGGACCCTGACCTTCGTTTTGGGCTTACCCTATTTGCTTTGCCTAAACTTTGTGTTTAGATGTTTGCTAATCACCTGAGGTGTGATTACGGTTTTGTTTGAGATTTTTTGTGAGGTTGAGGTGCAACTTGAAAATTACCCAAGTTTTAGGGTTGGTGTGCAAGTTTGTCACCTTGAGAGATGTCTTTCTCTCTCCTTGCATCCTCTAGGGTTGAGAGGATGAGTTGGGCACCTTGCTTGAGTTGTTTTGGGCCTCGTTTGAGCTTGTTGAAGATTGGTCTTGTTGTTGGGCTTTCTTGGGCCTTGTTTGAGTTTGGTGTCACCTCCTTGCTTGGTGTATCGGGCAAGGGTGTATCAGGCAGTGGTGTATCGGCCATGGCACCATGTTGGGCGACACAAACCCCTCCAACCTAGCTGTGTTTGTATCACCCTTGGTGACACTTGGTGCTCTTTTCTAGCAAGGTGGCATAGCTTGGACAAGTGGTGGTTTGGGCGATTGCATATGGAGTAGCCCTCTAGTGGACACCCACTTGACCCCCTTGTATATATACCCCCTTCTTTGCTAGCTTGTGAACCCTTTTAGCTTCCTTGTTGCTTCCCTTCTCTCTTGGTGGAAAATACCCTTTGGTGGAGCTTGGAGGGAGATATCCCATGGCAGACATTGCTCTAGTCTCCTTCTTCCTCTAGTGGTGGCCAAAATCCTAGAGTGTGCCTTGCTCCTTCTTCTCTTGTGGTGAGTACCTCTCTCTCTCTTTCTTTCCTTGGCACCTTCTTCTTCTTTCTTTTCGGCCATGGTGGTTATGGAGTTTCTCTTCTCTCCTAGTTTTGGCCAAAGGTGGTGCCTTGGTGCTTGGAGCTTGGATCTTGGAGTTCTTAAGCTTGAGGAGTGTGCTTGAGGCGGGTTACATAACTCCTAACCCTGACTATACTACTTCCTTACCATGTTGCTTTGTTATATGCTATCTTGATCGGTCATGTTATCTTGTTAGATATGTTTCTTGCTTTAATGGTCATGTTGTTCCCTAGATGTACAATCGATCTTGTTGGCCAAACCTTGGATTAGGGTTCCTTGGAAAAAATCCCTCTTTCTTAGTTGCCGAGAGGTGAGCCTAGGGTCTCCTAATTCAATGGTGTGTTGTGGTGTGTTCTTGGGGAAAAACCCCTTTCTCTCGTTGGTCTTGAGAGGTGAGCTTAAGCTCTAGTTGTGTGGGCAAAATCCCTCTCTCTCTTAGTTGTTGAGAGGTGAGTTTACACTCTAGTTGCTAGAATAACACCCCTCTGTCACCATGTATTTGAAAGGGTGAGTCTTTGGTTGGATGTTGACCTAGTTGATGGTTGGTTGGCCAAAGGTTGTTGACCTAGCCTTGTTGCTCGATAAGTGATGAGGTTGTGCAAGACCCCTCTCTCTTAATTGTTTAAGAGGTGAGCGAACTCTTTGATCTTTTAAGGTTTTTGGTGGTTGTCGGGAGGTTGAAGATGACCAACTCGATATGAGGTGTAACCCGATATCCTTGTTAATTGATATATTTGACAACCCAAGATCTTTGCAACTCGATATGGTGTCATGTGTGTGGAGCTCGATATCCCTCTAGTTGTTGTTGGACGATATAATCAGTTGACACCTAGTTGACCCTTTCACCAAGTTGAGCTTGGGCGATATTGTCTTGGCTTAGTGCCTTGGGCGATATCCATTTGCTAGGTGTGTTGTGGACGTTATCGGTCTGGTTGAAGTGGTTAGCCCGTTATGGGGTGTATAAACCTAGTTACAACTTACATGATATTGACTTGTTTGTGTATTTACCTTGGAAAATATTTGTTTGACCATGATGACTAAACGTTAGCCCAATATGGTGTTGTGCTTCCTGTTATTGGGTTGGATGATATCTTGACTAGTGGCAGTGGTTGTTAGCCTGTTATCTATTGGACGTTATCATCCTTGTGTTAGCTGGTTGGGTTTTAACTCTTTGTGGCGTTCTTGGGTGTTGGCCATTATTAGTTTGATGGAAGTGCATAGGATTATATCGGCTAGCCATAGGTGTCAACCCGTTATGCAGTGCTAACCAAGACAGTTGTAACATCCATGACCTGGGTTATGCTTTAACCCTAGGTGTTTTGATTAATAAAGATGATTATATGCTTAATCTTATTTTGTGAAAAGTAATTAGGGTTCATGGGGAACTTATGTTTCAATTTTGGTCCTGTTTGAATAATGTTGAAGCAATGTTTGCTTATTTTGGACTAATGTGCAAATTACCCAAGTTAAGGGGTTAACTTGCAAATGTTACATAATAATATATTCCTATGATGTTGAGACATCATAAGAATGAATATGATATAGTGGTATGGTTTCCACAAGCTTGGACACCAAGATAGAGCTTGTTGGACAATGTTTGTGCATTAAAACCTAGTTTTGGTGTAATGTGCAATTTACCCAAAACTTAGGATTCAATATGCAAATTACCAATTCAAAAAGGTCCCTAATGTTTCTTGATATCCTTTAGAGCAAATAAAATGAGAGGGGCGCCTCATTTGAATTAAGTTGGAGGAGAGAGAATCTTGATATTAAAATAATCAAGATTTAAGCCTAATTGAAACCCTAATTCGATTTAATGCAAAAATAAATAAAATAATTTGAAGGAACTTCAACCAAAACTAATATGGTTGGATTCTGATGTGTGTGTAAGAGCTTAAGACTTGCAAAGGCACGAGCATATCCTAAGGAGGTGAAATTCCACTCACCATTATTATAAGAAAAAGAAATTCCACTAAAAAATGGATATTCATTTTATAAGGGTTAAGGTGCTTAATTTCTTTTCCCTTTATTCTTGGATAATGGAAGGGAGCTCGGTGGGGATAGAGATTCCTTTGTATACAAGAAACCAAGGGGAAGAAGGTGGCAATAATTTTGTAATTAAAAGATTTTTATAAAGTATTTTCTCTCTCATTGAATTTCTTATAAAAAGACCTTTTCCTAGCCCAAACAAAGGCTTTTTCGACCCCACTTCTTCCCTTTGCTTGGAAACCGACCAAGGGAGATAGGGAGGACCAGGAGGACGACCCCCAACCTTTTGGTAAGGTTATTGATCCATTTCACCTTGATTCCATCGTGGAAATCGAAAATAAATCATTGATTTCTTCTTATTTCGATCTCCTCTTCAACCCTAGCCAAACTTTTCAACCAAAAGCTTGAGGACGAGCCTTAAGGGAGTTGCAAAAGCTTCATACACCATTTTTGGCGTGAGATTGGAGCTTTGGAGCTCAATTGGATGTGGGTTTTATAACTTGAAACCCTAATTTTGTTATTGCATTCAATTCCCCATCAAATAATGATCATTTCTCTATTTACAATTATTGATTTGATTGATTGATGCAATCTCCATGGAAATCACAACAGGTTTCGTGGGTCTAGAGATTTATGATGATGACATCATCATAAGCACACACCTCCCCAAATATCTAGACCAAACGGTTTCAATCAAATGTCCAAACGGTTTCACAAACCGTTTGGGAGCAAACGGTTTCAAACCGTTTGGAATGAAACGATTTCACTAAACCGCATTGAAGCAAACAGTTTAAGACTGTTTGTTGGTGTTGACCAGGGTTGACCATTTGGGGATTTGTTCATAATGAAACGATTTCACTAAACCGCATAGAAGCAAACAGTTTAATGACCCATCAATTATTATTGATTAACTCCAATTGGTTCATGAGTTGAAGGCCCATCAATCACCTAAACCCTAATCGGGTTGAGTGCTGATTTCATAAGTAATTGAGTTTGAAACTTGGGTTGATTGACCCAAACGGTTTCAAAACCATTTGGGAATCACCCAAACAGTATCAAGACCATTTGGAGGTTAACCAAGACCGTTTGGAGGTCTAGGTTTGAGTATGGTTAGGTATTTGAAGATTCAAACATATGGTATAAACCCTAATCAGCTAAGTGCTGATTTTGCAATTGAATAAGTTGATGATTTGGGTTGATTGACCCAAACGGTTTCAAAACCGTTTGGGAATCACCCAAACAGTCTCAATAGCGTTTGGTGATCACCCAAGACCGTTTGGATGTCAAGAGTTAGGTATGGTTGAGCAATTGAAGGTCCAAAGATATGAAGTTGAAGTATAATCAATTCCTGATTTGGTGACCAATCCTAGGGTCTAAACCCTAATTGAATGACATGGTTAATGATGATGTGATGGAAAACGGTCTTAAGACCATTTGTAGGTCATCCAAACGATCCCAAGACCGTTTGGGGGTCACCCAAGACCGTCTGGAGGTCTAGGGTTGACTATGGTTAGGTGTTTGAAGATCTAAAGGTACTAAGTTGAAGTGCAATCAAATGTTGATTTGGTGATCAATCCAATGATCGAAACTCTAATTGGTTGACTTGGATTTTGATGTTGACATGGGAAAACGGTCTTAAGACCGTTTGGAGGTCATCCAAACGACCTCAAGACCGTTTGGGGTCCGGTCATGTTCAATTTGAATGGTGGTCCATTAGTTTCAAAGTAACTAGTCTCACATTGATTAATGTTGAAGGATTATCAATTCCAAACCCTAATACAATTGATTCAAACCCTAATTGATGATCAATTGAGGGTAAAATCAGTTGAAGGATGACCTATTTAACTCAATTGAAGTATGGTGATAGGTCCAATTGAAGATTGGTTACATGAATTCAATGATTGAAGGAATCAATATTGAGAACCCTAAATCGATTTGATACGTTGAGACCATAATTGGTCCATGCGATTTTGAGGAGGTTTGGACCAAACAATCTCAAGACCGTTTGAGTCCAAACGGTCTCAAGATCATTTGGGACCAAAAGGTCTCAAGATCGTTTGGGACCAAACGATCCCAAATCGGTTGAAGTTCAAACGATCTCAAGGGTTACTTTTGCAAATGATTTCAAGGGTCACCTTTAGCAAACGGTTTCAAGTGTGTATCTTTACAAAACGGTTTCAAACCCTTAGTCTAAGACCGTTTGAGGTCTGGTTGGTCAAGACCGTTTGAGGTCTAAGAGACCAAGACCAATTTAGAAGTAATTAACCAAAACAGTCTGGACACTTAAGGTGATTAAAGGTCAATTGTTTAATTGAACAATTAGATGATGTGAACCAAGGGTAATTATAATAATTGTACCCTTAATGAGGTAGGATGAGTAGTACCCTTTGTATAATACATCTTTAATGATTATGCAAGTAATGATATAATCCATTATGTTAATCCATCTTTCAAGATTGAGTTGACTTAGCCTAATCAAGACTGAAGTAAGCATCATCTTATAGAAGATGAGAGGGAAGATTTCCTACATGAATGATAACCATGTAATGGTTAAGTCTTAACACTTTTAATATGGATGAATGTCTAATGAGGGTATGATTTATTGATAAGGGGATCATAAACCCTAATCATGAGAACAAACCCTAATTTAAAGGTTAATGAATCATAACCCTAATTGAGGACAATGATAGGAGAAATCCTAATCCATGATGATGGTATGATCCTAATTTAGGGAAATAATATGAGAAACCCTAATTTCAGGATATTTTAATGAAAACCCGTAATCTAGGGTGATGTGATGTGAATAGTAAACTCTAATCATGGGTTATTAAATATAAACCCTAATTGAGGGCAATTCCATGTGAAACCATAATTGAGGGTGATTCCATGTGAAACCCTAATTGAGGGTAAATCCATGAGAAATCCTAATTGAGGGTGATGTTATGAGAATCCTTAATTGAGATTAATGTTATGAGAAACCTTAAACTAGGGTAATGTTATGTGAAACCCTAATTAAGAATAATATTATAGAAACCCTGAAGAATGATGTGAAGTGAGCCTTAAATCTAGGATGATGCCATATGATGATATGTGCAACCATAGTAATGTTATAATGACCAATACACTAAAGTAGGATGTGGTTATTACAATCAAGTAAGATGAGGACGTTATAACCATGAAGGGTAAAATTGGTGAACTATACGAATGATAGTGCTGATACCCTAATGAATAAGGGTCTAAAGGACAAGATGATGCCTAGAACATTATATATCTAATTTCATGCATGTGCAACAACCCTATATACTTTACAATGACAAGAATATGAAACTTTTAGCAATGATGTATGTTATACTAAATAGTGATATGGATAACATCCTAAGAGTTGAATTACCTAAAGTGGAGGATAATGGTTTATCCTATATTCTATAATGCCTAGCCATTGGATAAGTCCATATCCTTAAAGATAATTGGACAATTTTAATGTGTAACCTATGCCCTGTATGATGAAAGTGGCAAGCTAGTGGATGAAGTATTAAGAGGGGAAATACCTTAATACAAGATTAGTTGATTTACTCAAGCAAGATGGAATTGAGAAGAAAGTGATACATCATGACATGATAGATATCACCTTCAGCATTTCAGGGTAGACATACCTTGATGGATCTCTAATCCAACATTCTTAGATAAGAAACACATGAAGTGTGTGTTATGCAATTGTTACAATAAAGATGTAATAAACTCAATGTACTTTGATAAGTGTTGACTAATATACCTTGAGAATGGGGTAAGCCAAAATAATGAGTATGATGTAATCATACCATGACAAGGATGAGAAATGAACTCATGCCTTGAATTAATGACCTTTAATGATACATGATGAGAATAATGACCATAAGCATATACTTATGATATCTTGGAATACTCCTACATGTGTCGAGTAATATATTAGGATTGAACTAATAATGTGAGCATGAAATCCTAATTAATGTAAGAGGGGAAACCCTCACCCTAATTTTGAGTAAAGGGAATGAAAAGCCCTATTTGATAGATAACCCTGATCTTGATAAAGGATGGAGGTGTTACTATTGTTTCATATGATGTGATAAATGATTTACATGACCGTATCATGTCTAATAATCATGTAGACATCATGAGATGACGAACTTAGCTAGATTTGAGTTGTGACATTCATATTATAAATATATTGAATTGCCTTATCTGCCTAGTGTTGTTGCTGCTTAGTAAAAGTAACAAAATGTGTATGAAACTTATGAGTTCCATGAATAAGTTGTTGCCTAGTGAAAGGTGACAAGATACTTTATGGGCCTTGTGTGCCATGTAGGATACTTGTATAACAAGTATCATGTATACCTCAGTTTGAGGACCTAGATGTAATAGTTACCTAACAAGTGGTAACAGTGATAATGATGAATTGAGGGTATGAATACCAAAAATTGATAAGCATGATGATGTTGTTGTGAGATGTGAACTTTCAAAGAAAAGAAATGAGGGACTGAGATCCCAATGTCTTATAAAGACTGAGAAGTGATTGATGAAAATAGTACATGTATCCTCATAGCATTTGTCTAAATAAGTTATGTTTGAGAACTTGACTGATGCTAAAAGAATATGCTAATGTACTTAATTAATTAATTGAAATCATATCAGGTAGAGCCCTGACCATAGATCCATCATCGTCAGCAATAGGTGATGGTGAAACGGGTGCTCCGCGGCAATACCCGAAACACATATTTTGAATATGTGGGGGCAATGGGCGACTGTATCCTGACGTCCTAATGAGGGAATTGATGAAAGGTAAACAAGAAACCTCTCAATATTTCATTACATGCACCAGGATAGATGTATCACGAATCTCTCGAAGAATTGGGACAAATGGAGTACACATCTCCCAATAATGTTGATGTTGGATCGATGGAGATAAACATGAAATCTCACGATCACGAAGAGAGTGCAGCACACCACTGTAACTCTAATAGAGAAGTTGCTAGTATACCCTGGAAAGCTATATATAGCAGAGACATAAGATGTCCTGCATGAAATCTAGCGCTGACTGAGATATGGGAGGTCTTGGTAGCCGGCTCTACCATTGACCTTGTCTAGTACCGATTTTGACTTCGCAATGGTCGGTTGGAGCATGAGAGGTATACCTCATCTCCTCAGGGCATAAGTGTGATTGTAAGATGTAATCAGCCATATAGCATGTTTGTTTAAGGATTCAATATGGAAACTCATTGGCTGATGTTACATTTCTTTTATGCATCTTTAGTTGATAAATGTTATTCATATCTCTTTACATTCCTTGCAATTAGATGAATGGATTATGAATCTACCATGAGTAGATACAATGTTCTCCTTGGGAAAGGAGATTACCTTACTCTGATTATGAATTGAATAATAATGTTGATAATATGTAAGAACTCCTATTCAGTTTTAATCTAATAATCTGCAATAACAATGTATTGGCAGAGAGTTATATCTCCCGCAGGGACAATTTACAATTGTCTCACCCCCGTGGGATCCAATGTTTTTAGTTAAACGCAGAAGAAGAAGCAGGAACCCTATAGTAAGGAAAAGGCTACAACAGTATCATAGACAATAGTGATAACTCAGATGGAGGCATTGGTTGCCAAGTTTTGTATAGATAGTAGTCTTATGTGTCGTCTCTGTACTCTCAGGTCATCGGGATTTATAGTTAGTGCTTTTATCATCGACTTGAGATTTTGGCT
The DNA here is from genome assembly GCA_963693085.1 of Alisma plantago-aquatica. Taxonomy (NCBI): domain Eukaryota; kingdom Viridiplantae; phylum Streptophyta; class Magnoliopsida; order Alismatales; family Alismataceae; genus Alisma; species Alisma plantago-aquatica. The sequence goes on from OY856414.1 coordinate 405,096,180, forward strand.
TGATGCCTCGAGGTTTTATGATGTCTGTATATAATGTTGAATAGGACAGCTGATGTTGTAATCCTCGAGAAGAGATGGTACAAGTTATGTACTTTTGAATCAGGATGTAAATATTATACTTTGGTTCTTAATGGAAGAGTTTCCTATGTTTGGATCTCTTTGCAAAAAGTTTTAATTTTTAGTGATTTTCAGTAATCTCCTGCAAATGATTCTCTTCCTCTTAGTTAATCTTGTGTTTTATAAGTTGGATGCCACAATTTAGTGGTATCAGAGCTCTAGGTTCACTGAGTCTACAGAGACATAGGACTAAGGTAGTAGAGTCTGTTCTAGTGTCTTCCAGTGTATCTGATAGTGTCCTCTACTCATATAGGAGGAGAAGAACTTGAAGATGACTGGGTCACATGAGGAGTTTGCTGCAGAAAGCAGCAATGTTGCATCAAGAAGGGATGTAGGGGATCAGAGCTGAGAAGAACATACACCTGCATATCCCCAGTTTGACCTAGCCATGATAGAAAGCCCAGCTTTCCTTGCTCTGTTTGAGCAATTTAGGACAACTAGGATACATATAGTAGATCGTGCATTAGCAATGCAACCCACAATACCAACCCCTAATGACAAAGTGCTGAACTCCAATAGGTTACCTGCTCAACCTCAACCTGTTAGAGCAATGAATAATGATGAAAGAAATAGGATACAATCTGAAACTAGGATCTTCCATATGTGTAGGAAGCCTGGACATATTAGACCTAATTGTCCAGAAAAGGAATACAAAGGAAGAATTGAGAAAAGGCCTATCCAAATCTAGGAACAGAGTCCTGGTAGTTCCAAAAGGAAGAAGTTTTTGGTACGACCAGTACAACCAAGGCCTAGTACACCAAGGCAATGGTTATCTAGAAAAGGTAAAGAACCTTTTAGACCACTTCAAGATATTAGAACTTGTTACTTATGTAGACAACTAGGGCATCTGGCAAGAAATTGCTCAGCCAGGAATGTTATGATGAATCAATCTCTGAGACAGAATCAACCTGAGGTAGTGAATAATCCTCAACCCATGACAGGTTAGACAAAATAATGTCATTTTAATATGTCTTTTTATGGTTTCCTAAGTTAAAATGAGAAGGTAATTGATTGAGTTTTCTCTGATTAGTCTTGTGAGGACTTATATTTTGCATAATAAACATTGTAGATGTTTCATGTTGCTCTTACCTCTATGAGAAGAAGATGAGGTAATGATGAGATGCCTGGATAAAATCTAGTGATGTTAAATCTTATACTTGTGATAATATGAAAAGAAAGGAATATGATAGTATAAAAAGTGCATACTACTTAATCTCAGTATTTATATACCCTGGCCAGGTATACAACTATTGATGATAAAGTGAGTATGGAAACTCTTAGATTGTAATCTTTTTGATTGCTCTGATCAAGTAGTCATTCTGATACAATCTAATGAGCATCATGAAATAAAAAATATGGGATGAATAAGTATGTCATATCCTAAGCATAAGAAAGAGAAATATGAGATAACCTCAGATGAGCATGTTTGTATGAGGAATTAAAGGTATAATCCTCATAAGATAAGAATGAGAATAAGGGAGATGAATCTCATCCAATAAAGTTGTAAGTATTATAAGGATCCTTTCCATAATGAGGAAATGGAAAATGTGATGAGATCCTGAGATGATCATAAACATGTTAGATAATAACAAAGAAAGGATAATGTTATTTAATCATCCTTATAACTTCCTATGCTGAGGGCAAGAAACCTAGGATGAGATAAAAAGTATATGTTTCATGAATAGTTGAAAATACATGAAATAATACGAGGAATATGATTCCTTGTTTCTATTTCCTTTCAGGGACATGGTAATCAACTGGGTCTTAGGAAACTTGATGTGCATAAGTTAAAAATGTTCATGTGATGGATACTTAGAAAAGTATCAGTTTACCTTGGACCTTGGTTTCAAGGAAAAGATATATGTAACAAGTGATGTCCCAAGAGGAAAGGAAGATAAAAATGTGATGTGTTTTTTTGAACACATGTAATAGGTACCAAGGTAAGGGATCCTGGTATCTAAAGAAATATTAGATGATATATGTTGACTATCTAGAATGGTCAATCATGAAATCAAATTAAACATGTAAAATAATATGAACATCACATGTTAGGGGTTTATGTTTTTCATAAACATAACAATTGAAGATATCTTTGAGATAAGTTCTCGGTTGATAAGTAACCTCTCTTCATGGTAAGAGAGTTTACAACTAATAAGATAGCTAGTGAAAGTAATGAGAAAAGCCAGTATTGTGTCACTAGATGAGATGGCACAATCAGGGTATTGAAGAACTTATAATCCAATCCCAAGTGGGGTGACTGAACATAATTGTGAATCTTGAATATGAAATGTTGAATTAACTAAGGAACATGGGAGTATGTGTCCCATGTGAACCATTCCATGATAAACTTGTGTGGGATAGATTTGTATTGACCAAAACTCAATGATGTCTACATAATAATGAGATATTATGTGAAGACATGATGATATGATGCATGAATAATATCTGACTTCCTTTATCTGGGATTTCGGGGATGAAATCCTTATAAGGGGTGGATAATTTGTAACATTCCTGACCTGGGTTATGCTTTAACCCTAGGTGTTTTGATTAAGAAATATTATTATATGCTTAATCTTATTTTGTGAAAAGTAATTAGGGTTCATGAGGAACTTATGTTTCAATTTTGGTCCTATTTGAATAATGTTGAAGCAATGTTTGCTTATTTTGGACTAATGTGCAAATTACCCAAGTTAAGGGGTTAACATGCAAATGTTACATAATAATATATTCCTCTGATGTAGAGACATCATAATAATGAATATGATATAGTGGTATGGTTTCCACAAGCTTGGACACCAAGATAGAGCTTGTTGGACAATGTTTGTGCATTAAAACCTAGTTTTGGTGTAATGTGCAATTTACCAAAACATAGGATTCAATATGCAAATTATCAATTCAATAAGGTCCCTAATGTTTCTTGACATCATTTAGAGGAAAGAAAATGAGAGGGGCGCCTCATTTGAATTAAGTTGGAGGAGAGAGAATCTTGATATTAAAATAATCAAGATTTAAGCCTAATTGAAACCCTAATTTGATTTAATGCAAAAATAAATAAAATAATTTGAAGGACCTTCAACCAAAATTAATATGGTTGGATTCGGATGTGTGTGTAAGAGCTTAAGCCTTGAAAAGGCACGATCATATTGATGAGTGCATACTCATCATGAAATTCAATTACCTTTTTGGAACAATTTCATCTCTATTCCACATCTTTTCACCCTAATATGAATCATAATGCACAGTACTACTTAGTTGATTCAATAATCAAGATCTTAACTAAATATCTTTCATTTAATGCAGGAAAGTCAAGCAAACTCCATGCATACGGTCTCAAGACCGTTTGGGTACATGCGATCCCAAGACCGTTAGCTGGAATACACAAAGAACAAAACAAAACCGATTGCCAAAGAAGCCATGCAGTCTCAAGAACGTTTGGTCCCATGCGGTCTCAAGACCGTTTGGTCCCATGTGGTCCCAAGACCGTTTGGTCCCATGCGGTCTCAAGACCGTTTGGTCCCATGCGGTCCCAAGACCGTTTGGTCCCATGCGGTCTCAAGACCGTTTGGTCCCATTCGGTCCCAAGACCGTTTGGTCCCATGCGGTCCCAAGACCGTTTGGTCCCATGCGGTCTCAAGACCGTTCGGTCCCATGTGGTCCCAAGACCGTTTGGTCCCGCGCGGTCCCAAGACCGTTCGATGCAAGCACAAGGATCGATTGAAGCCGCGTGACCACGCCAAGGCTAGGACCGATCAGAGCAAACCGTTTGGTGCCCAAACGGTCTCCAAACCGCTTGGTGCCCAAATGGTCTCAAGACCGTTTGGCGCCCAAACAGTCTCCAAACCGTTTGGAGAAGATATTTCCAGCAACTTATCCAAACCGTTTGGGATCAGATCTGAGCCTATAAATAGAACCCCAGGGCCCTCATTTCAAGGCATCGGATCCGGATGCCGATAGGCTGCCAGAGCACCACCCTGATCGAGTTCCACTCCACCTACTGCTGGTGTTGCGTCCAAGGAGGCCAAGAAGAGGAAGAAGATGGAGCAAGGAGCGCATCTTCTTCACCGGGCTGCGTCCACCCTCTGCACCGAGCTCATGGCGGATCTATCTTTCTCTCCTATCCTTCTTGTATCTCGCAGCATGAGCGAGTAGTCCTCTTTCGCTGGGGCGCGGGGACTAGCCCCGCTGCCCATCCAAACCATGTTCTTTTGTTAAACTTTCCATGGCAATGTATATAAATCTTCATTTTGTCATTTATCGTTAAGCTTGTAGGTTGGTTATATGTTTATTTTCATCTTTGTGCTCCCTATGTTGCGATAACTTCAATGCATGGGTTCCTATGTTGCGATAACTTCAAGGCATGGGTTGGAACGTCGTTTAACGAGTTTGACTCCCTGACTAGAAATAGAAGGGGATTCCTTGAGGTAGTAAGTGTATGATCTGCGAGGGGATGAGCCATCTAGCCTTCGGTGACGCTTCTGTGCGCCTAACGCCTGTATAGGGGGTTCACAACCTTAGTTGGATTTTGTATCATCTTGCTAAACGTCGATGTTTGCCTGCATGTCACCTTCTTTCTTGATTATTGGTTAACGCGGCTGACTCCCAAACTAGAAATAGGATGGGATTTCATCGAGGTCGTAAGTGTATGATCCGCGAGGGGACGAGCCATCTACCCTTCGGTGACGCTTCTGTGCGCCTAACGCCCGTATGGGGGGTTCAAAACCTCCGTGAATTTCTGTATCTTCAGAGCCGTAAGACATGTGATCCGGATGGCGATGAGAAATCGGCTGCCTATGGTGATGCTTACGCGGACCTAATGCCCGTACGGGGGGTTCTGCAGTAGCTCTACTTGGAGTGTTACATCGTGCCTGGATTGTTCGCAAAAGAGTATGTTTGTGTGTGTAGCGGTGGTCAAACCCAGTACCATCCCAGCGATTCCATATCATCGATCTAAAACCATCTTTTATTCCACATTTTACTTTCTTGCGATTAGTTTAACCAACCCCAAATCAACCAATTGTTCTAAATATTAGTTTTACTTGAGCTAGATCTAACTGACAAAGATTCTTAAAAACGTTGTCCTTTGGGTTCAATCCTCAACTATACTGCGATAAGATCCGTCCGCTTGCAGGTGGTATTGTTGCACTTGGTTTTGGTAAAAGCTCGGGGATATAAACTCTGAGTGAATTTGTTAGTGCATTCAAAAGCCACATTAAATTCTGGCGCCGTTGCCGGGGACAACGGAATCAGTCAGTCAAATCTAGTTCTTCTAAGACTAATCTAGGATTTTGCTTTTCTTTTTGAAACTATTGCTCATCTACTTGAATTTTATTCTACTTTGTGGATCTCAAATTTCAAATCTTCTCAAATTTTCAGTGCATGCGCCGATCGGATAGTCCCGGACTGACTGCGAGCTTTGATCCTGAGATTGATAGAACCTTCCTTCGTCAGATCCGAGAAAATCAAGCAAGGATGGCGCAAGAGGAAGAAGTAGCCCGAAGAGTGGCTCAAGCCATCAATGCTCAGAGAGAGAGGTTCATGCAAGAAGCTAGAGCTGCGGTTCAACAGGAGATCTTAGCAGCACAGGCAGCAGCGCAAGCAGCAGAACTTCAGAAAGATCTTAGAGAATTCTCTATCCCAAAGGCTACAAATGTCTATCATCCGGTGCAGCCTCCTCCCATCGAAGCTACCAACTTTGAGATTGGAGCACATTGGATAACTTTGCTTCAAAACAACCCCTTCTACGGTAAACAAGCTGATGACAGCCAAGGTCATCTTCTCAGATTCATTGACCTATGTGCTATGACGAAGCAAAACGGAGTCTCTGATGATGCCATTCGACTCCGTCTTTTCAAGTACTCTCCTGCTGATAGGGCCATTAGTTGGTACAATTCACTACAGAGTGAAGTACCCATCACCACCTGGTAGCAGCTCCAAAATTCTTTTCTGGAAAAGTTCTACCCCCATCTCTTACATATGAAATCAGGGGACGAATCACAAATTTCACTCAAGTCCCAGGGGAAACCCTTGTCGAAGCTTGGGATAGGTACAAGGAGCTCCTACACAAATGCCCAAACCATGGAATTCCTAAGAACCAGCTGATAGAGATATTCTACAGGGGTGTGGAGGATGATGTAAAGATGTTCCTTGACTCCTCGTCTGGAGGGAACTTCATGCGGCAAAGTTACGACAGCGCATGGAGAGTAGTCACCCTGGGAGCAGAAAATCAGGCCAATTGGGGCAGATCTGTTAGTAAAGGAGTATTAAAGGTAGTAATGGCTGAAGATGTCCCGGAATACAAATCTATAGCTGAAACTTTGAAGGTCTTAGTTGCAAAGCAAGATCACATAGAATCATCCCTTGCTGCGATTGGAAGAGGACATTCTCCTACTAGGCAACCAGAACAAGTCAAGTCCACTTCTTTGTTTTGTGAAGCATGCAAAGGCACTGATCATTCCACACTATCATGCAATGTTCTCTACGATGTTGTTCTAAGTAATGCATGTGGACAAGGAGATAATTGCCAGATGGAAAATCCTAATGCTATTAACACCATCCCTGGGCAGAACTATTACAATCCAAATAGGAATCACCCAGGTTTCCAATACGGAAACCCTTCAGGAGCTATGAACTCACATCAATTCGTTCCGAACAATCAACCGAGTGGCCCACCTGGGTACCAGTTTAACCAACAACAGAACTTTGGGAGTCAAGGAAACTTCAAAGGAAACTTTCAGAATAGGAACTACAATAATTATCAGAACAACTCTCAGTATCAAAACCTGAACCAACAACAAAGTCAAACTGGACCCATCCCTTCTGATGATAAGATATCGACCATTAAAAAGTTGCTGCAAACACAACAAACAATGATATCCAACCAACAAGCCCAACAAAAGGGTATCGAAACTCAACTAGCTCAACTTGCTGCTAGTATGAAGCCACAGGCTGGGGTTTTTGCCGGACAACCTGAGAACAATCCAAAACATCTTGAGCAGCTGAAGGTTGTCGCCACTAGATCAGGGAAAGATTATTCGGAACCCCTAGCAAAGACAACTGTGGATATCCCCAAGGAGAGTGAACCTTTGACTGTCCAAAACCTGACAACACCGGAATCGCAACCGAAGGAAAGAAATATTGATAAGGGAAGTTCTGAAAAGGTTGCCGATGAAGAAGTAGAGACACCAGAGCTGGATATTCTTGTATACAAGCCTCGTGTTCCTTTCCCATCCCGTCTGAGGCAAACCAAGCTTGATACTAGATTCATCCAATTTAAAGAGGCCATGAAGAAACTCCATGTTGATATACCGTTCTTACATGCTCTTAATGAGATACCAGCCTGGACCAAGTATCTAAAGTCACTTCTCACCAAGAAGTACATCAGTGAAGAGTATGAAACTGTAAAACTGGCGGCAACCACATCAGATATCATACTCAACAAGATGCCAAAGAAACAGAAAGATCCAGGATCCTTTGGAATCTCTTGTCACATAGGTGACTCATCATGCAAAAAGGGACTGGCAGATCTTGGTGCAAGTATTTCTATTATGCCATTCAGTTTATGCAAGAGATTAGGGTTCGCAGAATTGCTTCCAACAGCTATGACCATTCAACTTGCGGACAATTCGATCAAAAGACCGTTAGGAATTCTCGAAGACATCCCGGTCAAGGTAGGCAAGGATGCATATGTTCCATGTGATTTTGTCATCATGGACATAAAAGAAGACACCAAATACCCTCTTATCTTTGGTCGTCCGTTCCTCGCAATTGCAAGAGCCCTTATTGATGTCGAGGAAGGAACCTTACTGCTGAGGTTAGGAAAAGAGACTCTTGAATTTAAAGTTTTTGAAAGTATGAGAAGACCAAGTATATAGGAGGAAGTCTATCTGATAGATTGTATTGAGAAAATGTCACAACTAACTCAAGAATATCACGAGTCATGCGATCCCTTGGACATTTCTCTACACGACCTTTTTAATGACGAACCTATTGACCAACAAGCTAAGGATTGCATCGCATCTCCCAACTCTGCTAAAGAAAATGCTGAAGCTACTTACGAAGAACTAAAGACTACCAGAACTCCAGAAGAAACCAGTGAAAAACCAGAACCTCCTGAAATGAAACCCCTACCTGAAGGGCTGAAGTATATGTTTTTAGACGATCTCAAAGTTTGTCCAGTCATCATAAACTCTGGTCTTACGACCAAACAAGAAGAGAAACTTCTGGAGGTATTAAGGGAGAGCAAGAAAGCCATAGGTTATAAGATGAGTGACCTCACAGGGGTTAGCCAAGCCTTGTGCATGCACAGAATCCCCATGATGGAAGATCATAAGCCAACCATCGAGCATCAACAAAAGTTGAACCCGAATATGAAGGAAGTGGTCTGTTGCGAGATCATCAAACTTCTTACAGCTGGAATAATATACCCTATATCGGACTCACCGTGAGTGAGCCCCGTTCATGTGGTACCCAAGAAAGGAGGGACTACCATTATAAGGAATGAAAACAATGAGCTCATCCCCACTCGAACAGTCCCTGGGTGGTGGATGTGTATTGAGTATAGAAAATTAAACAAGGCCACTCGAAGGGATCATTTTCCTATGCCCTTCCTCGATCAAGTTTTAGAATGATTGGCCCATCAAGAATATTTCTGTTACCTTGATGGTTACTCTGGATTCTATCAGATCCCCAGACATCCAGATGATCAAGAAAAAATGACTTTCACCTGTCCCTTTGGGACATATGCTTTTAAAAGGATGCCATTTGGCCTGTGTAATGCCCCCGCAACTTTTCAACGTTGCATGACTGCCATCTTTGCAGGGCTTACTGAAACTGTTATGGAGGTCTTCATGGATGATTTTTCTGTATATGGGGACTCCTTTGATTCCTGTCTTAAGCATCTCTCCATGGTCCTCAAATGTTGTGAAGAAGAACATTTGGTGCTAAATTGGGAGAAATGCCACTTTATGGTAAAGGAAGGCATTGTCTTGGGCCACATGGTTAGCAACTGAGGAATTGAAGTTGATAAAGCCAAGATAGAATTCATATCTAAATTGGTGATTCCCACAAATGTAAAAGAAGTTCGCACCTTCCTTGGTCACGTTGGATTCTATAGAAGGTTTATACGTGATTTTTCCAAGATAACAAAACCGATGACCAATCTGCTTTTAAAAGATGCTGATTTCAATTTCAACGAAGAATGCGTCAAAAGTTTCGATACGATGAAGAAAGCCCTTACAACTACCCCCATCATTAGAGCTCCCGATTGGGACCACCCCTTTGAAATTATGTGCGATGCCAGTGATTACGCGGTGGGTGCGGTCTTAGGGCAATGCATAGAGAAGAAACATTATGTGATCTATTATGCGTCGAAACCCTCGATGAAGCTCAAAGGAATTATGCTACTACTAAAAAGGAACTATTGGCAGTCATCTATGCCTTCGATAAATTCAAGTTCTACCTTACTAGTTCGAAGGTTATTGTTTACACTGACCATGATGCTATCTGTTACCTTATGGCAAAGAAGGATGCTAAGCCAAGACTGATCGGATGGATACTCCTTCTACAAGAATTTGACCTGGAAATAAGAGATAAAAAGGGGACGGAAAATGTTGTTGCAGATCACCTCAGTCGCATCCACACTCTGGATGCTGAAGGGATCCCGATAAATGACTCCCTACTGGATGATCAGCTCATGAGCGTCTCAAGATTCGAACCATGGTATTCTGATTTTGTAAACTACCTTGCATCCAGAGTCATCCATCCCCAATACAACGGGAACGCTCTGAAGAAATTTATGCATGATATGAAGCATTACTATTGGGATGAACCATATCTTTTTAAACTCTGTGCAGATTGATTGTATAGACGTTGCGTCGCCGAAGCAGAAGCCCATTCTATTTTAGAACAATGTCACTCAGGACCTGTAGGAGGCCACATGAGCTCAAAGAAGACAGCTTTAAAAGTTTTGCAATGTGGTTTCTTCTGGCTGACTCTATCCAAAGATTCCTACGATTTTGTTCAAACCTGTGATAGATGTCAAAGGGCCGGCAATATAACCAAGAGAGACGAAATGCCACTGAATCTATGGCAAGAAGTCGAAATATTTGACATTTGGGGAGTGGATTATATGGGTCAATTCCCATCTTCCAATGGATTCTCGTATATCTTAGTGGCGGTGGACTACATCTCAAAATGGGTCGAAGCTATCCCAACTGTAACTAGTGATTCAAAACCTGTCATCAAATTATTCAAAGATATCATCTTCCCATGGTTTGGAGTACCGCGAACCGTGATTTCTGACGGAGGCTCCCATTTTATTGAAAGAACCTTTGAAGCTTTGTTAAGAAAATATGATGTCTTACACAAAATAGCCTCACCATACCATCCACAAACAAATGGACAAGTCGAGATATCCAACCGTCAACTTAAGTCTATTCTCGAAAAAACCGTCAGCCGCAATCGAAAAGACTGGTCAACAAAAATCAACGACGCCTTATGGGCCTACCGGACCGCTTATAAGACTCCCCTTGGGACTACACCTTTTCGATTGATATATGGAAAAGGTTGCCACCTGCCAGTCGAACTAGAACATAAGGCATGGTGGGCAATTAAACAAATAAACTTCGATATGAAACAAGCAGGTCAAGCCAGAATGCTGCAACTCCATGAGCTGGATGGACTCAGAACGACAGCCTATGAGAATGCACAAATCTACAAAGAACGTACTAAACTCTGGCATGATGGACATCTAAAACAAAAAGACATACGAGTGGGAGACCAAGTTCTAGTTTTCAATTCCAGATTAAAATTTTTCCCAGGGAAACTCCGCTCACGTTGGTGTGGACCTTACATCGTCAAAAGCATCTCTCCTCATGGTGCTTTCTCTTTATGGAGCGAAGGGTCTGGCGAATTTATAGAAAATGGTCATCGCTTGAAAAGATACTTCACACCAACTGACAAAGGCACCGAAATAATGTTGGAATTCAACAATCCAAAGGATCCACCATAATACCGAGGAACTTTGTCGAGCCATCGACATAAAACAAAGGCGCTCGTCGGGCGGCAACCCGATCAATAAATCTGTTTTACTTTTCCTTTCCAAATTTTGTTTTTACCTTATAGTTAAAATTTTCCTTAAATAAAAATTGCCTTATGAGATAGTTTTCTTTCAGAACATGAGATCGGAGTGGCGCTGACCAGAACGAAATCATTCTCGGCAGTCATACCTGGTGTTTACTTTCCCCTCCATCTTGAATTTAGGGTTTGCTCGAGGATGAGCAAATCTCTAAGTTCAGGGTGGAGGGTGGGTGGTACGTACTTCACTTCCATAAACACCCTCTTTCATATAAGTTGTCTTTATCATAAAATTTTTCAAATTCGAATAGATACCTGATGAAATTTTGACTCTTGATGATAAAAATGTAACTAACTATCTTGCTATGCATTTTCAATCACAATACCCTCCTTTTTCGAAGCGAATCCTCAAGAGGACTGACTTTTGAAACGTGCCTTTTGCCTAAAATCATCCTGTGAAGCTTATGATTCCTAACATCATAATACTTTTTACAAAGTGATAAGCACCTGTCAAACTGATAGGGATCAAACATGTCATGCTTCCTAACTGACTAGTGGAACAATGGCTCAGAATCCCCACAGGATCCGCATCAAGTCATTATTTGAGCAAAGTATGACAAAGAGAATAACCCGGTTTTGAATTGTAAATCAAGTTGCATTCTGATCTGAACTCTCTTCTACACTTCTTCTATCATCTTCGTATCCCTCCATCCATCAATACCACCAAAATAGCCAAACTTGTGCCAAACCCTAAGTTTGGGGTGGCACGCCACTTCCCCTTATCTGCTTCTTCCATACCCCTCACAATGAATAGGGGCGTACCACCAAAAATGCAATCTCGAGTCGAATAGAGGAGAGATTTGCAAATAAAAGATGCCAAAGTGCACACAAAAAGAAATGCAATCTCGAGTCGAATAGAGGAGCGATCTGCAATAAAAGATGCCTTAGCGCACACAAAAAATATGCAATAAATGAAATTGAAAAACAAATAAAAATCTCGAGTCGAATAGAGGAGAGATTTACTTCTTCTTTCCATACCACCTTTCACTCCTTTTTCTACCTAAGGGCACAATACATGCCCCACCATCCTAAACTACACCAGTGTCAGATCGGATGCATATTTGTTGATTCTGCGGGTATCTCAGAAATCCTACAAAACTCTTAGACATGCTTGGTGTTGGAAAAAGCGGGGAGGAAGCGTTATTGGGAAATGAACTCAGGAACGAAGCTATGGAAAGACGTGTTTAGTGGTCCCAGGAAGTTAAGGTACTCATTCATACTGAACAGAAAGAAAACATTTGTGATGTGAAGATGAAGAAATCACACGGATAGAAAGTATTTCATTAGGCAACAGTTTCAAACTTTATGTTACTCGAGGACGAGCAACGATTTATGTTTGGGGTGTTTTGATGAGTGCATACTCATCATGAAATTCAATTACCTTTTTGGAACAATTTCATCTCTATTCCACATCTTTTCACCCTAATATGAATCATAATGCACAGTACTACTTAGTTGATTCAATAATCAAGATCTTAACTAAATATCTTTCATTTAATGCTGGAAAGTCAAGCAAACTCCATGCATACGGTCTCAAGACCGTTTGGGTACATGCGGTCCCAAGACCGTTAGCTGGAATACACAAAGAATAAAACGAAACCGATTGCCAAAGAAGCCATGCGGTCTCAAGACCGTTTGGTCCCATGCGGTCCCAAGACCGTTTGGTCCCATGCGGTCCCAAGACCGTTTGGTCCCATGCGGTCTCAAGACCGTTTGGTCCCATGCGGTCCCAAGACCGTTTGGTCCCATGCGGTCTCAAGACCGTTTGGTCCCATGCGGTCCCAAGACCGTTTGGTCCCATGCGGTCTCAAGACCGTTTGGTCCCATGCGGTCCCAAGACTGTTTGGTCCCATGCGGTCCCAAGACCGTTTGGTCCCATGCGGTCCCAAGACTGGTTGGTCCCATGCGGTCTCAAGACCGTTCGGTCCCATGCGGTCCCAAGACCGTTCGGTCCCATGCGGTCCCAAGACCGTTTGGTCCCGCGCGGTCCCAAGACCGTTCGATGCAAGCGCAAGGATCGATTGAAGCCGCGCGACCACGCCAAGGCCAGGACCGATCAGAGCAAACCGTTTGGTGCCCAAACGGTCTCCAAACCGTTTGGTGCCCAAACGGTCTCAAGACCGTTTGGCGCCCAAACGGTCTCCAAACCGTTAGGAGAAGATATTTCCAGCAAGTTATCCAAACCGTTTGGGATCAGATCTGAGCTTATAAATAGAACCACAGGGCCCTCATTTCAAGGCATCGGATCCGGATGCCGATAGGCTGCCAGAGCACCACCCCGATCGAGTTCCACTCCACCTACTGCTGGTGTTGCGTCCAAGGAGGCCAAGAAGAGGAAGAAGACAGAGCAAGGAGCGCGTCTTCTTCATCGGGCTGCGTCCACCCTCTGCACCGAGCTCATGGCGGATCTATCTTTCTCTCCTATCCTTCTTGTATCTTTCACCATGAGCGAGTAGTCCTCTTTCGCTGGGGTGCGGGGACTAGCCCCGCTGCCCATGCAAACCATGTTCTTTTGTTAAACTTTCCATGGAAATGTATATAACTCTTCATTTTGTCGTTTATCGTTAAGCTTGTACGTTGGTTATATGTTTGTTTTCATCTTTATGCTCCCTATGTTGCGATAACTTCAATGCATGGGTTCCTATGTTGTGATAACTTCAATGCATGGGTTGGAACGTCGTTTAACGAGTTTGACTCCCTGACTAGAAATAGAAGGGGATTCCTTGAGGTAGTAAGTGTATGATCCGCGAGGGGACGAGCCATCTAGCCTTCGGTGACGCTTCTGTGCGCCTAACGCCTGTATAGGGGGTTCACAACCTTAGTTGGATTTTGTATCATCTTTCTAAACGTCGATGTTTTCCTGCATGTCACCTTCCTGCTTGATTATCGGTTAACGCGGCTGACTCCCAAACTAGAAATAGGATGGGATTTCATCGAGGTCGTAAGTGTATGATCCGCGAGGGGACGAGCCATCTACCCTTCGGTGACGCTTCTGTACGCCTAACGCCCGTATGGGGGGTTCACAACCTCCGTGGTTTTCTGTATCTTCAGAGCCGTAAGACATGTGATCCGGATGGCGATGAGAAATCGGCTGCCTATGGTGATGCTTACGCAGACCTAACGCCCGTACGGGGGGTTCTGCAGCAGCTCTACTTGGAGTGTTACATCGTGCATGGATTGTTCGCAAAAGAGTATGTTTGTGTGTGTAGCGGTGGTCAAACGCGGTACCATCCCAGCGATTCAATATCATCAATCTAAAACCATCTTTTATTCCGCATTTTACTTTCTTGCGATTAGTTTAATCAACCCCAAATCAACCAATTGTTCTAAATATTAGTTTTACTTGAGCTAGATCTAACTGACAAAGATTCTTAAAAACGTTGTCCTTTGGGTTCGATCCTCAACTATACTGCGATAAGATCCGTCCGCTTGCGGGTGGTATTGTTGCACTTGGTTTTGGTAAAAGCTCAGGGATATAAACTCCGAGTGAATTTGTTAGTGCATTCAAAAGCCACATCACATATCCTAAGGAGGTGAAATTCCACTCACCATTATTATAAGAAAAAGAAATTCCACTCAAAAATGGATATTAATATTATAAGGGTTAAAGTGCTTAATTTCTTTTCCCTTTATTCTTGGATAATGGAAGGGAGATATGTGGGTATAGAGATGCCTTTGTATACAAGAAACCAAGAAGGATAAGGTGGCAATAGTTTTTGAATTAAAAGAATTTTATAAAGTATTTTCTCTCTCATTGAATTTCTTATAAAAAGACCTTTTCCTAGCCCAAACAAAGGCTTTTTCGACCCCACTTCTTCCCTTTGCTTGGAAACCGACCAAGGGAGCAAGGGAGGACCAGGAGGGCGACCCCCAACATGTTGGTAAGGTTCTTGACCCATTTCACCTTGATTCCATGGTGGAAATTGAAAATAAATCATTGGTTTCTTATTATTTCGATCTCCTCTTCAACCCTAGCCAAACTTTTCAACCAAAAGCTTGAGGACGAGCCTAGGAGGAGTTGCAAAAGCTTCATCCACCATTGTTGGCGTGATATTGGAGCTTTGGAGCTCAATTGGAGGCGGGTTTTATAACTTGAAACCCTAATTTTGTTATTGCATTCAATTCCCCATCAAATAATGATCATTTCTCTATTTACAATTATTGATTTGGTTGATTGATGCAATCTCCATGGAAATCACAACAGGTTTCGTGGGTATAGAGCTTGATGATGATGAAATCATCATAATAACACATCTCCCCAAATATCTAGACCAAACGGTTTCAATCAAATGTCCAAACGGTTTCACAAGCAAACGGTTTCAAACCGTTTGGAATGAAACGGTTTCACTAAACCACATAGAAGCAAACGGTTTAAGACCGTTTGGTGATGTTGACCAGGGTTGACCATTTATGGATTTGTTCATAATGATCTGGGTTAATGACCCATCAATTATTATTGATGAACTCCAATTGGTTCATGAGTTGAAGGCCCATCAATCACCTAAACCCTAATCGGGTAGAGTGCTGATTTCATAATTAATTGAGTTTGAAACTTGGGTTGATTCACCCAAATGGTTTCAAAACCGTTTAGGAATCACCAAAACGGTCTCAAGACCATTTGGAGGTCAACCAAGACTGTTTGGAGGTCTAGGGTTGAGTATGGTTAGGTATTTGAAGATTCAAACATATGGTATAAACCCTAATCAGCTATAAGTGCTGATTTTGCAATTGAATAAGTTGATGCTTTGGGTTGATTGACCCAAACGATTTCAAAACCATTTGGGAATCACCCAAATGGTCTCAAGACCGTTTGATGATCACCCAAGACCGTTTGTAGGTCTAGGGTTAGGTATGGTTGAGCAATTTAATGTCCAAAGATATTAAGTTGAAGTATAATCAATTGCTAATTTGGTGACCAATCCTAGGGTCTAAACCTTAATTGAATGACATGATTAATGATGATGTGATGGGAAAACGGTCTTAAGACCGTTTGGAGGTCATCCAAATGATCCCAAGACCGTTTGGAGGTCTAGGGTTGACTATGGTTAGGTGTTTGAAGATCTAAAGGTACTAAGTTGAAGTGCAATCAAATGGTGATTTGGTGATCAATCCAATGATCCAAACTCTAATTGGTTGACTTGGATTTTGATGTTGACATGGGAAAATGGTCTTTAGACTGTTTGGAGGTCAGCCAAATGACCTCAAGACCGTTTGGGGTCAGGTCATGTTCAATTTGAATGGTGGTCCATTAGTTTCAAAGTAGCTAGTCTCACATTGATTAATGTTGAAGGATTATCGATTCCAAACCCTAATCCAATTGATTCAAACCCTAATTCATGACCAATTGAGGGTCAACTGAGGGTCAGATCAGTTGAAGGATGACCTATTTAACTCAATTGAAGTATGGTGATAGGTCCAATTGCAGATTGGTTACATGAATTCAATGATTTAAGGAATCAATATTGAGAACC
The DNA here is from genome assembly GCA_963693085.1 of Alisma plantago-aquatica. NCBI lineage: Eukaryota > Viridiplantae > Streptophyta > Magnoliopsida > Alismatales > Alismataceae > Alisma > Alisma plantago-aquatica. Next base: position 405,112,901 of record OY856414.1, read on the forward strand.
CTAAATCGATTTGATAGGTTGAGACCATAATTGGTCCATGCGGTTTTGAGGAGGTTTGGACCAAATGATCTCAATACCGTTTGAGTCCAAACCGTCTCAAGATCGTTTGGGACCAAAAGGTCTCAAGACCGTTTGGGACCAAACGATCCCAAACCGGTTGAAGTTCAAACGATCTCAAGGGTTACTTTAGCAAATGATTTCAAGGGTCACCTTTAGCAAATGGTTTCAAGTGTGTACTTTTACCAAACGGTTTCAAACCCTAGGCTAAGACCATTTGAGGTCTGGTTGGTCAAGACCGTTTGAGGTCTAAGAGACCAAAAACAATTGAGAAGTAATTAACCAAAACAGTCTGGACACTTAAGGTGATTAAAGGTCAATTGTTTAATTGAAAAATTACATGATGTGAACCAAGGGTAATTATAATAATTGTACCCTTAATGAGGTACGGTGAGTAGTACCCTTTGGATAATCAATCTTTAATGATTATGAAAGTAATGATATAATCCATTATGTTAATCCATCTTTCAAGATTGAGTTGACTTAGCCTAATAAAGGCTGAAGTAAGCATCATCCTATAGAAGATGAGAGGGAAGATTTCCTACATGAATGATAACCATGTAATGGTTAAGTCTTAACACTTTTAATATGGATGAATGTCTAATGAGGGTATGATTTATTGATAGGGGGGTCATAAACCCTAATCATGAGAACAAACCCTAATTATGAAGGATAATGAATCATAACCCTAATTGAGGACAATGATAGGAGAAATCCTAATCCATGACGATGGTATGATCCTAATTTAGGGAAATGATATGAGAAGCCCTAATTTCAGGACATTTTAATGAAAAACCCTAATATAGGGTGATGTGATGTGAATAGTAAACCCTAATCGTGGGTTATTGAATATAAACCCTAATTGAGGGTGATTCCATGTGAAACCATAATTGAGGGTGATTCCATGTGAAACCCTAATTGAGGGTAAATCCATGAGAAATCCTAATTGAGGGTGATGTTATGAGAATCCTTAATTGAGATTAATGTTATGAGCTTAAATCTAGGATGATGCCATATGATATGTGCAACCATAGTAATGCTATAATGGCCAATACACTAAAGTAGGATGTGGTTATTACAATCAAGTAAGATGAGGACGTTATAACCATGAAGGGTAAAATTGGTGAACTATACGAATGATAGTGTTGATACCCTAATGAATATGGGTCTAAAGGACAAGATGATGCCTAGAACATTATATATCTAATTTCATGCATGTGTAACAACCCTATATACTTTACAATGACAAGAGTATGAAACTTTTTGGAATGATGTATGTTATACTAAATAGTGATATGGATAACATCCTAAGAGTTGAATTACCTAAAAAGGAGGATAATGGTTTATCCTATATTCTACAATGCCTAGCCATTGGATAAGTCCATATCCTTAAAGATAATTGGACAATTTTAATGTGTAACCTATGCCCTGTATGATGAAAGTGACAAGCTAGTGGATAAAGTATTAAGAGGGGAAATACCTTAATACAAGATTAGTTGATTAAATCAAGCGATATGGAATTGAGAAGAAAGTGATACATCATGACATGATAGATATCACATTCAACATTTCAGGGTAGACATACCTTGGTGGACCTCTAATCCAACATTCTTGGATAAGAAACACATGAAGTGTGTGTTATGCAATTGTTACAATAAAGATGTAATAAACTCAATGCACTTTGATAAGTGTTGACTAATATACCTTGAGGATGGGGTAAGCCAAATCAATGAGTATGATGTAATCATACCATGACAAGGATGAGAAATGAACTCATGCCTTGAATTAATGACCATTAATGATACATGATGAGAATAATTATCATAAGCATATACTTATGATATCTTGGAATACTCCTAGAGGTGTGGAGTAATATATTAGGATTAAACTAATAATGTGAGCATGAAATCCTAATTAATGTAAGAGGGGAAACCCTCACCCTAATTTTGAGTAAAGGGAATGAAAAGCCCTATTTGATATATAACCCTAATCCCGATAAAGGATGGAGGTGTTACTATTGTTTCATATGATGTGATAAATGATTTACATAACTGTATCATGTATAATAATCATGTAGACATCATGAGATGATGAACTTAGCTAGATTTGAGCTGTGACATTCATATTATAAATATGTTGAATGGCCTTATGTGCCTAATGTTGTTGTTGCTTAGTAAAAGTAACAAAATGTGTATGAACCTTATGATTTCCATGAATAAGTTGTTGCCTAGTGAAAGGTGACAAGATACTTTATGGGCCTTGTGTGCCAGGTATGATACTTGTATAACAAGTATCATGTATACCTCAGTTTGAGGACCTAGAGGTAATAGTTACCTAACAAGTGGTAATAGTGATAATGATGAATTGAGGGTATGAATACCAAAAATTGATAAGTATGATGATGTTGTTGAGAGATGTGAACTTTCAAAGAAAAGAATTGAGGGTCTGAGATCCCAATGTCTTATAAAGACTGAGAAGTGATTGATGAAAACAATACATGTATCCTTATAGCATTTGTCTAAATAAGTTATGTTTGAGAACTTGACTGATGCTAAAAGAATATGCTAATGTACTTAATTAATCAAGTGAAATCATATCATGTAGAGCCCTGACCATAGATCCATCATCGTCAGCAATAGGTGATGGTGAAACGGGTGCTCTGCGGCAATACTCGGAACACATATTTTGAATATGTGGGGGCAATGGGCGACTGTATCCTGACGTCCTAATGAGGGAATTGATGAAAGGTAAACAACAAACCTCTCAATCCTTCATTACATGCACCAGGATAGATGTATCACGAATCTCCCGAAGAATTGGGACGGATGCAGTACACATCTCCCAATAATGTTGATGCCGGATCGATGGAGGTAAACATGAAATCTCACGATCGCGAAGAGAGTGCAACATGCCACTGTAACTCTAATAACGAAGTTGCCAGTATACCCTGGAAAGCTATATATAGAAGAGACACAAGATGTCCTGCATGAAATCTCATGCTGACCGAGATATGGGAGGTCTTGGTATCCGACTCTACCATTGACCTTGTATGGTACCAATTTCGACTTCGCAATGGTCGGTTGGAGCATGAGTGGTATACCTCATCTCCTCAGGGCATAAGTGTGATTGTAAGATGTAATAGCCGTATAGCATGTTTGCTTAAGGATTGAATACGAAAACTCATTGGTTGATGTTACATTTCCTTTATGCATCTTTAGTTGATAAATGATATTCATATCTCTTTACATTGCTTGCAATTAGATGAATGGAATATGAATCTACCATGAGTAGATACAATGTTCTCCTTGGGAAAGGAGATTACCTTACTCTGATTATGCATTGAATAATATTGCTGATAATATGTAAGAACTCCTATTCAGTTTCAATCTAATAATCTACAATAACAATGTTTTGGTGGAGAGTTATATCTCCCGCTGGAACAATTTACAATTGTCTCACCCCCATTGGATCCAATGTTTTTAGGTAAACGCAGAAGAAGAAGCAGGAACCCTATAGCAAGGAAAAGGCTACAGCAGTATCAGAGAGAGCTGTGATAACTCAGGTGGAGGCACTGGCTACCAAGTTTTGTATAGATAGTTGTCCTATGTGTCGTATATGTACTCTCAGGTCCTCGGGATTTATAGTTAGTGCTTTTATCATCGACTTGAGATTTTGGCTTGATGCCTCGAGGTTTTATGTTGTCTGTATATAATGTTGAATAGGACAGCTGATGTTGTAATCCTCGAGAAGAGATGGTACAAGTTATGTACTTTTGAATCAGGATGTAAATATTATACTTTAGTTCTTAATAGAAGAGTTTTTTATGTTTGGATCTCTTTGCAAATTTTTTTAATTTTTAGTGATTTTCAGTAATCCTCTACAAATGATTCTCTTCCGCTTAGTTAATCTTGTGTTTTATAAGTTGGATGCCACAACAGTGATGAACGTTATACCTATGGTGAGGTATGTCTTATCTCTAGTGAGGGTTATGATGCTTTTGGTGAGGATTATTCCTTACCCGATATACATGTGATAAGGGTTGTATCTCATGTTCATTTGGTAACCCTAATGCTTACTTTGATAGATATATGCGAATAATTATGCATAGGCATGTTCATCTACGTTGCATAAGTTACATCTCTCATAATAAAGTAATAAATTTAAGATGATCATTGTACAAGTACCATTGCTTTTCTATGATTATGCTAACCATGCAGGTTCCATGTGTATGGATATGAAATCTGGTAATATCCATGATGATGGTATGATAGTGATATGATATGGAACATCAAGGGTTATGATGAACCTAGTGATATATGATGGGTGTTACCCATGGAATGGCAATGTGTACCTTGATGATGGGATTGAGTCCCTGTGATGTTGATCCTTGAGATGGATCTTGATAATTGGCAAGAGGCTGAGTGGTAACATGTAATGTTAGATCCTTATGATGGATCAGGATGATTTTGATGGCATTGAAAGCATTAGTGACAGTATTACACAAGATAATGGAATCTATGTTGTTTACTTTTACTTATAGTTTGCATGTTACACAACTTGGTTGAATCTTGCAGTCCACTTAAAATAAGTTAATTAACTACAGATGAAGCTTTCATGTAGTTTTCCCTGGCCATATATCCATCATCATCAGGAGTTTGGTGATGGTGAAATAGGTTCTCCTGAGGGTTAACCTGGAATGCATATTATTGAATACGCGGGGTACGCCTACGCCCTAAGTAGTAGTGCATGTAGAGCATGGTGAACATGCCCATGGCTCAAGATTAGAGCATGGTTGTAGGCCCATGGCTCAGTGTGGTTAGAGCATGGTGAACAAGCCCATGGCTCAGGATATGTGATAGAGAATGGCGAATAGGTCCATGGCTTAGTGATGATGGGGCACGGTGAACAGGACCGTGGCTCGGTTTTTTAGCACTGATACCTGTACCAAGGCGGGCTAGGTAGAGGGTATCCTGACCCTGTGTGGCTGAGGCCACTTAAGCATGAGACTACGGTCCAGCTTGTTGTTCTTGTGCACTGACCACAAGGGTAAGAGGTCGTGGAGTCCAGATCTTCCATTGACCTTGTATGGTAATTGATTTTGACCAAGCGGTGGTCAGTTTGGATCTGAGTGGTACGACTCACTTCCTCAGGGCATAATAAATCGTAATCCAGCCATATAGTATATTTTCTTAGGGCAAACACAGAACATTGGTTGAGGCCTTGTTAGTATAGTTGTCCTAGTTATATCTCGTGGTTAATTACATGTTCCTCATATGTTATGATAAGTTCTTATATGACTTGTCTTGTCGATCATGTTCCATATATTATCTATTTATATGCTTCTTAGATATCCTGATAAGATGTTATAGAGTTAGTTCTGCTCAATATGTTGCATATATGATCTGCTTGTATCAGTTACCTACTTTATCTATTCTAGCTCTCTTAAGGTTTTATAGTTCGGTAATGAGTTATGTTTCTTACTGGGACTGTGTGTCTCACCCCGTTGGTTTCAACCCTTTTTCGGTGATCAAGCTAGATGTGGTGGTGATCATGGTGTTGCAGCTGAGCAGTAAGAAGAATAGTAGAAGGTAAGAGATGGATATGCTGCTTTTGTGGTTGTTTCGTAGTAGAGTCCTAGAGTCATTCCTATACTCTTAGGTCCTTGGAGGTGTTTTGATGACGTTTTACGATGTATAGTTATTATGGCTTTCTTATCCTATTGTTGACCTGGCTAGGTCTATTATGTATATAAAGAGGTGAAGTATTTTGATGTATATCGAACAACTAGATCCTATGAGATGGTGGACATATATATATATATAACATGTTTCATTGTAGGATGTGTGTAACGACACACACCATCATTAAGATAACAAGTGTCATTATCAATAATAAAACATGCGGAAGCGATCATCACCAGCGGATTACTGAAAATCACTGAAAATTAAAACTTTTTGCAAAGAGATCCTAACATAGGAAATCTTTTCCATCAAGAACCATTGTATAACATTTACATTCTGGTTCAAACGTACATGACTTGTACCATCTGTTTTCAGAGACTACAACATCAGCTGCCTTATAGACATTATATACAGACTGCACACGAATCTCGAGGCATCAAGCCAAAACCTTAGATTGATGTATTAAAAACACTGACTAAAAACTCTGAGGACCTGAGAGTACAGAGACGGTACATAGGACTTTCTAGCTACATAACTTGACAGACAATATCACCACCTATGATCTTACTACTGTTCGGGCTATTGCTTTCCTTTTCTTGCCAAAGAATATCTGCATCTTTGTCCGCGTCCACCTAAAAATGTTGGATCCCACGGGGGTGAAACAATTGTAAATTGCCCCAGCGGGAGATATAACTCTCTGCCAAAACATTGTTATAGCAGCTTATTAAAATAAACTGAGGAGAATGATTTATATATTTAATCAACAGCAGGTAAGTCACTTGTATGAACAAAGTGAAGTAATCTCCTTTTTCAAGGATAACATTGTATCTACTCATGGTAGACTCATAGTTCATCCATCTACTTGTAATGAATACAACAAATATGAATAACATCAATGAACTACAGATATATAACAGAAATGTAACATCAACCAATGAATTTTCGTATTCAATCCTTAAGCAAACATGCTACACGACTGATTTCATTTTACAAACACACTTATGCCCTGAGGAGATGAGGTATACCGCTCATACTCCAACCGACCACTGCGAAGTCGAAATCGGTACCATACATAGGTCTATGGAAGAGTCAGATTCCCATGACTTCTCACATCCTGGTCAGTGTAGGACAACAAGCAAGACTGTGTCGACTGCTCAAAATAGCTTTCCAGGGTATACTGGAACTTCGCTATAGAGTTACAACATCAACTGCACTCTAATCGGACATCGAGAGATTTAATGCTTATCTCCATCGACCCGACATAAGTATTATGGGGAGATGTGTACGACATCTATCCCAATCATCGGGAGATTTATGATACATCCATCCTGACACATGAAGGTTTGAGATGTTTGTTATTTACCTTCCCTCAATCTCTTCACCAGACGTAAGGATATTTTTCGCCCATTTACCCCCACATATTCAAAATATGCGTTCTGGGTTTGCCGCGGAGCACCCATTTCACCATCACATGTTCCTGACGATGATGGATCTATGGTCAGGGCTTCTACATGAAAAGATTTCACTTGATTAATTAAGTACATTCCCATATTCTTTTAGCATCAGCCAAGTTCTCAAACAAGACTTATTACAATAATGCTATAAAGTGACATGTACAACTTTCATTAGATACTTATCAGTCTTTCACAAACCTTTGGAACTCAGTCCCTCATTTCAAAACTGGGAATTCTCATCCATTCACATTCTCATCACCATATTCATATGGTTCTGGGTATTCAAACCCTTAACTCATCATTGAGCATCATTACCATTTATTAGGTTACTATCACCTTCAGGTCATCTGACCAAGGCATTCAGGATACTTGTTTCACAAGCATCACACATGGCTCTTAATGCCATAGAAATATCTTATCATCTCTTTCTAGACAACAACTTACTCATATGACTCATAGAATCCATGTGCATTGTTACTTTTATCAAGCAACAACAACATCAAGGCACAAAAGGCCAATCAATATTTATTATATAAATGTCACAGCTCAAACCTGGCTATATTCATCATCTCATAATATCTGTATGGTTATTAGTCATGATAACAGTCATACAAGATATTCATCACATCATGTGATACAACAGTAACACCATCATTCCTTAACCAGGAATTAGGGTTTACTATCAAACAAGTCTTATCATTCCCTTTACCCAAATCAGGGTTAGGGTTTCCCATGGAATCACCCTTAATTAGGGTTTCACATGGAATCACCCTCAACTAGGATTTCACATGGAATCACCCTCAACTAGGGTTTCCACCATAATTTTCCACAATTGGGTTTACTATTCATCTCCATAAGGATTTCATTCAATTGTTCATTATTAGAGATTCACTATTCATTCCAATTAGGGTTTTACATCTTATTTTCCTAAATTGGAGTTTCACACATCACTACCCTGGATTAGGGTTACATCCTCAGCCTGGATTAGGGTTACATTTAGAATTTCCCTCAATTAGGGTTAGAACTCAATAGCCCTATTGATTAGGGTTTATATTCATGATTAGGGTTTCATGATCTCTCTACTTAAGGATCATACCCTTAATCACCACATGAATCATATTCATGTATGAATTCATGCTAACATCATCTCAATTTGATTAGGTCATATCAACCCTTCAATCAAGTACATACAACTATGATTAACATAGTGTACCAAGTCATTGATCCTATAAGCAATTAGGATTCATCCCTTAATTGGCACTAATCACTTAGGTACTATTAGGGTTTCAACCTTTGTGCCCTCAATGATTATCATTACTAATCATCATTGGATCAATGGATGATTCATCATCTCTATTCTCAAGAGATTCAATCACATTGGACCTCCATTACATAAGGTATCCAATTGAATTGATCAATTGAATCTTCAATTACCATAGGTGTCCAAGTGGATTAACCAATTGAGTCCTCAATTATATTAGGTATCCAAGGGATTAACCAATTAAGTCCTCAATCAAATTTGACTACTTGAGCCCCAAATGGTCTTGGTCTTTCAAAGTTCAAACGGTTTGAAACCTTTTGCTAAAGAACCTTTTGAAATCGCATGGGCTCAACTGGTTTGGGATCGTTTGGTCCCAAACGGTCTTGAGACCGTTTGGTCCAAACCTCCTCAAAACCGCATGGACCAAATATGATCTCAACCAATCAAATTGGATTAGGGTTTCCAATGTTGATTCCTTCAATCATTGAATTCATGGAACCAATCATCAATTGGACCTATCCTCAGACTTCAATTGAGTTAAATAGGTCAACCTACAACTGATTTAGCCCTCAATTGACCCTCAATTAGTCATCAACTAGGGTTTGAATCAAGTGAATTAGGGTTTGGAATCAATGATCCTTCAACACTAATCAATGCAAGATTAGTTACTTTGAAACCTTTGAACTATCATCTAAATTGAACATGACCTGACCCCAAACGGTCTTGAGGTCGTTTGGATGACCTCCAAACGGTCTTGAGACCATTTGCACATCATATCATCAAAATCCAAGTCAACCAATTAAGGTTTGGATCACTGGATTGATCACCAAATCAACAATTGATTACACTTTAACTTAGTAACATTGGATCATCATATGCTTAACCATATTCACCCCTAGACCTCCAAACGGTCTAGGGTGACCTCCAAACGGTCTTGAGACCATTTTTATGAGCTCCAAACGGTCTTGAGACCGTTTGGCTCATCCAACCCTTGGATTCTAGTGAAATTTCATCAAGGTTTGGTCTATTGAGTCGATCAACAAATCAACAATTGATTGCTTTGTAACTTGGTAACTTTGGACCTTCAAATAGGCAACCATACTTAACCCTAGACCTCTAAACGGTCTTGGGTGATCCCCAAACGGTCTTGAAACCGTTTGGGTGATCCCCAAATGGTCTTGAGACCGTTTGGGCTAATCACCCAAAATCTCAAATCAACTCATTGGAATTTCAGCACTAATTTCAATTAGGGTTTGCCCAATTGCTTAGCCTTCAACTCATGATTACGTTGTAATTAATTTACCAAATTTGGTGGATCATAAAAAAACATAATTAGGAACATGATTCTCAAACGGTCAACCCTTGGTCAACTCTTTCAAATGGTTTTGAAAATGTTTGCCCAAAATGTTAAATTAATCAAGTTGAAAATCAGCACTTAATCCAATTAGATTTGCCTAATTGATTATCCTTCAACTCATGATTGCTTTGGAATTAATCCATAAAATTTGGTAGGTTATCAACCAACATAATTAGGAACAGGATTCTCAAACGGTCAGCCCTTGGTCAACTCCCCCAAAATGTTTTGAAACCGTTTGATGAAACTATTTTCTTCTAAACGGTTTGAAACCGTTTTCTCCCAAACGGTTTGGGAAACCGTTTGAAAAACTCAATGAAACCGCTTGGCTTTGAAATTTGGTGAGGTGCTTTATTATGATGATGTCATCATTGTCAAGCTCTAAACCCATGAAACCTGATGTTATTTCCATGGTGATTGCATCAATCAACTGAATCAATTATTGTAAATGTAGAAATGATCATTATTTGATATGGAATTGAATGCAATAGCAAAGTTAGGGTTTGAAGTTATAAAACCCACCTCCAATTGAGCTCCAAAGCTCCATGTTCACGGAAACAATGGTGGATGAAACTCCTTTCACCATTCCAAGGCTCGTCCTCAAGGCTTGAGTGAAAAGGAATGGTCAGAATTGAAAAGGAGATCGAACAAGGAAGAAATCCATAATTTATTTTCAATTTCCACCATGGAATCAAGGTGAAATGGATCAAGAACCTTACCAACAGGTTGGGGGTAGTCCTCCTGACCCTCCCAAGCTCCCTTGGTCGTTTCCCAAGCAAGGAGAAGAAGTGGGGTCGTAAAAGCCTTTCATTTGGCTTGTAAAATGTTCTTTTATAAAATTTCAATGAGAGAGAATATACTTTGTAAAAATCCAATTAATCCCAATATATGGCCGCCCCTTCCCTCTAATATTCCTTGGATCCGAGGATATCTCATTTTCATAATATTCCTCTCAATTATCCATGATTTAATGAAAAGAAAATCAAGCACCTTAAATCATATTATATTAATATCCATATGTGAGTGGATATTTCTTTTTCTTATAAAATTGTGAATGAGTTATCCACTCCCTTGGATATTATCGTGGGCCTTGAAAGGCTCAAGGATGCCCACACACATATGAATCCAACCATTTTAATTTTGTTTGAAGGCCCTTTAATTAATACATTCATTTTTGCCCTAAATCGAGTTAGGGTTTCAATTAGGATTAAATCTTGATTATTTTAATATCAAGATTTTCTCTCCTCTAACTTAATTCAAATGAGGTGCCCTCTCATTTTCTTTTCTCTACATGATGCCAAGAAACATTAGGGACCTTATTGAAGTGGTAAATTACATGTTGCACCCTAGGGTTTGGGTAAATTGCACATTACACCAAAACTAGGTTTTTATGCACATACATTGCTTTATCAGCTCTTTATTGGCATTCAGGCTTCCATAAGCCATACGTTTAGAATCATATTCACTCTCATGATGATTCAACACATGAGGAACATATTATCATACAAAATTTGCACATAAACCCCTCAACTTGGGTAATTTTCACATTAGTCCAAAATAATCAAACATTGCTTCAACATTGTCCAAACAGGGCCAAAATTGAAACATAAGTTCCTCATGAGCCCTAATTACTTTTCACAAGATGAGATTAAGCATATAATCATATTTCTTTATAAAACACCTAGGGTTAAAGCATAACCCAGGTCAGGGATGTTACAATGTGGATCTGGTTGTAATAGTTCCTTTCTTATCTGTCTTCTGTAATCAGTTTTAATTAACCCGTGTTTTTGGTAATATGATGTTTATAGTGGTTCCGCATGTTTTCGTTTGGTGTTTCACTGTCTTTGTGATGGCGGGATGACACAATTTGGTTGGTACTAGAGCTCTAGGTTCACCGAGTCTACTTGGATCTAGGACTAGGCTTTGTGTTTGTTCTTGTGATTTTTCTAGATTTTCTTATAATGACTTCTACCCCTAGTAGAAGATAAAGCTAAAAGATGTCTGGAAATCACAAAGAACATGCTACCGAGAGTAGTGCTGCCGCATCAGTTGATGGAGTGAGTGTGCAGGCACATGAAGTTTGGGTTCCTAAGGTCCACCATATTGACCCGACCATTCTTAAGAACCATACTTATCAACACCTTATGGGGCATGCAATGGTTACGATGAATCTCATGGTGGAGATATGACACGTGCCTCCGCCAAGAGCATCAGTTCCCCATGGTGAATTTGTAGGTATTGGGAAGACCTTCGAGCGGCTTCGCCAAGTTAGAGCTTCGTATTATGCTGGGACGGCTGATCTAGCAGATGCAGATCTGTGGCTGATAGGTCTTGAGAAGTCCTTGCATATCCTTGACATCGTCGAGGCAGACAAAGTCAAGCATGTTGTCTACCTTCTGTAAGGTAGTGTTGGCCACTGGTGGGTCATCAAAGAGCAGAAGCAACCCGGTGAGGTCATCTATTGGGACATCTTCTGGCACGAGTTCATGAGTCGATACTTCCCGAAGACGCATCAGGATGAGAAGATCAGTCAGTTTGAGTGTCTGCACCAAGGATCTATGAGCATCACTGAGTACGAGGCAAAGTTTATGGAGCTGTTGAGGTTTTGTCCTCACATGGCGGCGACAGATGACAAGAGGATCAGACATTTTGAGAAGGGTTTGAGTGATGAGATATCAACAACAACTTCTATGTTTGAGAACAAAGAGCGCTTTACTATGTTTGTTGAGTCAGTTTGGAGGATCGAGCAATCTGTTGGGCAGAAGAAAGAGGCAATGAACAATAGGAAGTCTGGTCAGTTTCAGAGGCAGATGTTTGATGGTTGTAGGAATCCGAGGTTTTCTGCACCGTCTATTGTACAAGGTTCCAGTGCACCATCACAGTCATCCCCGAGTAAGGGAAGAGGACATGGTTTTTCACCATCGAAGGCGTACAACATAGCTTCAGTGTAGTGATAGGGCCGTCTAGGCCACAGTCAAGAGACCAGTCATGTTTTCTTTATGGTCAGGTCAGGCATTTCAAGTCAGATTTCCCGATAAGAGGTGTTGAAGTGACACAACAACCGAGGCAGAGTCACCAGACCGGTGGCACCAGAGGGTGAGGACGCGGCCCAATGTTGCAAGCTGGATCTTCTGCTCAAGGAAGCAGGGGGTGTGGATGACATGAAGCGGTGACTCGATTCTATGCTATGAGTCAGCCGGAGGCGATAGTCAACCTGTGAGTGGTGGCATGTCAGATGGAGTTATTTCATTCTGATTTGTCTTCTTCTTGCTTTGTATCTGTTCTGCTTGACCTGGGTGCTACACACTCTTTTATCGCTTGTAGTATACTTGATAGCTGTCATTTTCCTGTTAGTTGTAATAAAGATAGCTTGTTGTTAGAAAACCCTCTTGATGATTCCTCGATGCTTCGAGAGGTGTGTCCATCTTGTGTTCTATCCTTTTCAGGACACAACGTACAAGTGGATCTCATACCACTTGATATGCATGGACTCAATGTAATCCTTGGGATGGATACCTTAGAGAGGTATAAGGTTGTGTTGGACTATGGTTCCTAGCAAGCGGTGTTCACTAATGATGGTGAGAAGTGGATCTTCCAAGGGAGATAGGAAGATTCTTTCAATGTGTTTGGTATCAGCTATGGTGGCAGAGAAGTTGTTGTGGAAAGGTTGTAGAGCATTCTTGGCTCATGTTGTGGATGCCGAGGCAAAAGGTCTGATTCTTAAGGATGTGACGGTTATCATAGAGTTTGAGGACATGTTTCCCGATGAGTTTCCTGGTGTTCCCCCACCTCGAGAGATTGAGTTTGAGATCAATCTAGTGCCAAGGACACAACCAGTTGCTCAGACACCGTACAGGATGACTCTAGCTGAGATGGCAGAGCTGAAGAAGCAGTTACAGGAGTTTCTAGATAAGGGTTTCATCAAACTGAGCACATCATCGTGGGGTGCTCCAGTTCTGTTCGTGAAGAAGAAGGATGGATCGATGCGTCTGTGCATAGATTATCGGTAGTTGAACAAAGTTACGATCAAGAACAAGTATCCTTTGTCGAGGATAGAGGATCTGTTTGATCAGTTGCGTGGTTCTACAATGTTCTTGAAGATTGATCTATAGTCTGGATATCATCAATTAAGGATCACGGATGATGACACACTGAAGTCAGCTTTCAGGATGAGGTATGGTCACTTTGAGTTTGTGGTTATGCCATTTGGGCTAACCAATGCACCTACTACTTTCATGGATCTGATGAACATGGTTTTCCACCCGTTTCTAGATCAGTTTGTTGCGGTCTTCATAGATGACATCTTGATCTATAGTCAAGACAGTCAACAGTATGAACAACATCTTCGACAAGCATTGACTCTCCTTCTCTAGCATTAGTTGTATGCCAAGTTCAGTAAGTGTGAGTTCTGGATGAAGGAAGTGACGTTCTTGGGTCATGTGATATCTACGGAAGGAGTCAGAGTGGATCCCAAGAAGGTGGAGTCAGTTGCAGAGTGGGAGCAACCGAAGACGTCGACTGAAGTTTGTAGTTTTTTGGGTTTAGTAGGATACTACTGGAGGTTTATAAGGAACTTTAGTGTGATCGCGTTGCCATTGACGAAGTTGACCAGGAAGGATGTACCTTTTGTTTGGGATGATTGTTATCAGCAAGCTTTTCAGAGTTTGAAGGAGAAGCTGACTAGTGCTCCAGTGTTGGTGTTGCTAGAGCCTAGGAAAGGCTATGTTGTTTTCTGTGATGCTTCCAAGAAAGGCTTAGGTTGTGTGCTGATGTAGGAAGATCATCTGGTATCTTTTTCTTCACGACAACTTTAGAAATATGAGGAGAGTTATCTGACACATGATTTGGAGATGGAAGTGGTGGCCAATGCGTTAAAGATTTGGAGCCACTATCTTTAAGGGGAAGTATGTCAGATCTTTACAGATCATAAGAAGCTGAAGTATATCTTCTCGCAGAGTGAGCTGAACATGTGACAACATCACTGGATGGAGCTGATCAGTGATTATGATTGCACCATCGAGTATCATCCTGGTAAGGTGAACATGGTAGCTGATGGTCTTAGAAGGAAGTCTTCTTCTCTTCCTACAAAGAAGGCACAGTTGAGTTCTTTGATATGCCATAGGTGGGATATGTTCGTCTCTTTGCGGCAGTTGAATGTACAGTTGGAAGTCTCCTTGTTGGAAGGAGTGTTGGCACAGATACAAGTGAAACCTACTTTGAGGCAGCAGATAAAAGAAGCACAACAGGAAAATGCTACAATTCAGTTGATCAGAATAGAGTTTGGAAGCGAAAAGCATGATGGCTTCCATGAGTCTGATAATGGACTAGTTTGTTATCTTAACATGATGATGGTCCCTGATGTTGATGATCTAAGGAAGTTAGTGCTCGAGGAAGTACACACATTGATGTAAGATATGCATCCAGGTGTCACCAAGATGTATCATAATTTTAAGGACCTATATTGGTGGCTTGGCTTGAAGAGAGATGTGGCCAAGTTTGTGGCTAGGTGTGTGGTATGCCAGTAGGTTAAGGCTGAGCATCAGAAGCCGGTAGGTACGTTACAACCCATGCCGATACCATAGTGGAAATGGGATCATGTAACCATGGATTTCGTAGTTGGTCTTCTGAGGATAGCTAGAAATCATGATTACATTTGGGTGATAGTGGATAGATTAATGAAGTCTGCCCATTTCATACCTATGAAGATGACATATACAACAGAGAAGCTTGCTCAGGTGTATGTGGATGAGATAGTGCGTCTGCATAGTTTTCCCGCAATGATAGTCTCTGACAGAGGTCCTCATTTCACGAGTCGTTTTTGGGAAAAGTTGCACAGAGCTTTGGGAACGCAGTTGAGGTTCAGTACCGCTTTCCACCCACAGACAGATGGAAAACCTTAAAGGACTATTCAAACTTTGGAGGATCTTCTTAGAGCTTGTATTTTGCAGTTCCTAGGTAGTTGGGATGTGCATCTCAGTTTGATAGAGTTCGCTTACAACAACAGTTACCAACGGAGTATCAACATGGCACCTTATGATGCTTTATATGACAGGAAGTGCAGATCTCCTTCATGTTGGTATGAATCTAGCGAGTATCAACTTTTTGGTCCTGAGGTAGTGTAGAAGATGATAGAAAAGATCAAGGTGATACAACAACAGTTGAAAGTGGCACAGGATAAACAAAAGTCGTATGTTGATAATCATCAATGACCTCTAGAGTTCTAGGTGGGAGACAAGGTGTATCTCAAGGTCTCTCCATGGAAAGGCATGCTGAGGTTTGGTAAAAAAGGAAAGTTGGCTTCCAAGTATATGGGGCCATATTCAGTGACAGCACGTGTTGGAAAAGTGGCTTACAAGTTAGAGCTACCGCCAGAGTTGCACAGGTTGCATCCAGTGTTCCATGTCAGTATGCTAAACAAAAGTCATCCAGGCATAGAGATAGTGATACTGCCAGTTGAGGTTGAGCTTGATGAAGACGTGACCTACGAGGAAGGTCTAGTATTGATCCTTGACAGAAGAGTGAAGAAGTTGAAGAGGAAGGACCTAGTTCGTGTGAAGGTTCTTTGGCATTTTCGTGGCATTGAGGAAGCCACGTGGGAGCTTGAGGAAGAGATGAGGAGGAAGTATCCCTCGCTTTTGTCTTCGGATTTCGGGGGAAAAATCCTTTTGTAGGGGTTTATGGCTTGTAAGGACCCTGACCTTCATTTTGGACTCACCTTGTTTGCTTTGCCTAAACCTTGTGTTTAGATGTTTGCTAATCACCTGAGGTGTGATAAGGGTTTTGTTTGAGCTTTGTTTTGAGGTTGAGGTGCAAATTGCAAATTACTCAAGGTTTAGGGTTGGTGTGCAAGTTTGTCACCTTGAGAGATGTCTTTCTCTCTCCTTCCATCCTCTAGGGTTGATAGGATGAGTTGGGCACCTTGCTTGAGTTTTTTTGGGCTTGGTTTGAGCTTGTTGAAGCTTAGGCTTGTTGTTGGGATTTCTTGGGCCTTGTTTGAGCTTGGTGCCACCTCCTTGCTTGGTGTATCAGGAAAGGGTGTATCAGGCAGTGGTGTATCGACCATGGCACCATCTTGGGTGACACACACCCCTTCAACCTGGCTTCATTTGTGTCACCCTTAGTGACACTTGGTGCTCTTTGCTAGCAAGCTGGCATAGCTTGGACAAGTGGTGGTTTGGGCGAGAACATGTGGAGCATCCCTCTAGTGGACGCCCACTTGACCCCCTTGTATATATACCCCTTCTTTGCTAGATTATGAACCCTTTTAGCTTCCTTGTTTCTTCCCTTCTCTCTTGTTGGCCACTACCCTTTGGTGGAGCTTGGAGGGCGATATCCCACTGCAGCCATAGCTCTAGTCTCCTTCTTCCTCTAGTGGTGGCCAAAACCCTAGAGTGTGCCTTGCATCTTCTTCTCTTGTGGTGAGTACCTCTCTCTCTCTCTCTCTCTCTCTCTCTCTCTCTCTTTCCTTGGCACCTTCTTCTTCTTTCTTTTTGGCCATGGTGGTTATGAAGTTTCTCTTCTCTCCTAGTGTTGGCCAAAGGTGGTGCCTTGGTGCTTGGAGCTTGGAGCTTGGAGCTTGGAGCTTGGAGCTTGGAGTTCTTGAGCTTAAGGAGTGTGCTTGAGGTGGGTTACATAACTCCTAACCCTAACTATACTACTTCCTTACCATGTTGCTTTGTTATATGTTATCTTGATTGGCCATGTTATCTTGTTTGATATGTTTCTTGCTTTAATGGTCATGTTGTTTCGCTAGATGTACCATGGATCTTGTAGGCCGAACCTTGGATTAGGCTTCCTTGGGAAAAATCCCTCTCTCTTAGTTGTTGAGAGGTGAGCCTAGGGTCTCTTAATTCAATGATGTGTTGTGGTGTGTTCTTGGGGCAAAACCCCTTTCTCTCGTTGGTCTTGAGAGGTGAGCTTAATATCTAGTTGTGTTGGCAAAATCCCTCTCTCTCTTAGTTGTTGAGAGGCGAGTCTACACTCTAGTTGCTTCAGTAACACCCCTCTCTCACCATGGATTTGAAAGGGTGAGCCTTTGGTTGGATGTTGACATAGTTGATGGTTGGTTGGCCGAAGTTTGTTGACATAGCCTTGTTTCCCGATAAGTGATGAGGTTGTGCACGACATCTCTCTCTTAATTGGTGAAGAAGTGAGCCAACACTTTGATCTTTTCGGGTTTTTGGTGGTTTTTGGGAGGTTGAAGATGACCAACCCGATATGAGGTGTAACCCAATATCCTTCTCAACCAATATCTTTGGCAACCCAGGATCTTTGCTAACCTGATATGGTGTCAAGTGTGTGGAGCTCTATATCCCTCTAGTTGTTGTTGGACGATATAATTAATTGACACCTAGTTGATCCCTTTGACCAAGTTGAGCTTGGGCGATATCGGCTTGGCTTAGTGCCTTGGGTGATATCGGTTTTGGGGTGTGCTGTGGACATTATCAGTTTAGTTGAAGTGGTTAGCCAATTATGGGGTGTATAAACATAGTTACACCGTGCACGATATCGACTTGTTTGTGTGTTTACCTTGGATGATATTGGGTAGACCATGACGGCTAAATGTTAGCCCGATATGGTGTTGTGCTGTCCGTTATCGGGTTGGATGATCTCTTGACATGTGGCAGTGGTTGTTAGCCCATATGTTAGACGTTATTGTCCTTGTGTCAGATGGTTGGGTGTTAACCCTTCATGGTGTTCTTGGGTGTTGGCCGTCATCGGTTTGATGGAAGTGCATAGGACGATATTGACTAGCCATGGGTGTCAACCCGAGATACATGTTGACCGATATCCATGTCAGTCCGTTATGCAGTGCTAACCAAGACAGTGATGAACATTATACCTATGGTGAGGTATGTCTTATCTCTAGTGAGGGTTGTGATGCTTTTGGTGAGGATTATCTCTTACCCAATATACCTGTGATAAGGGTTGTATCTCATGTTCATTTGGTAACCGTAATGCTTGCTTTGATAGATATATGTGAATGATTATGCATAGGCATGTTCATCTACGTTGCATAAGTTACATCTCTCATAATAAAGTAATGAATTAAAGATGTTCCTTGTACAAGTACCATTGTTTTTCTATGATTATGCTAACCATGCAGGTTCCATGTGTATGGATATGAAATCAAGTAATAGCCATGGTGATGGTATGATAATGATAAGATATGGAACACCAAGGGTTATGATGAACCCAGTGATATATGATGGTTGTTACCCATGGAATGGAAATGTGTGCCTTGATGGTGGGATTGAGTCCCTGTGATGTTGATCCTTGAGATGGATCTTGATGATTGGCAAGAGGCCGAGTGGTAACATGTAATGTTGGATCCTTGTGATGGATAAGGATGATTTTGATGGCATTGAAAGCATTAGTGATAGTATGACACAAGATAATGGAATCTATGTTGTTTACTTATACTTATAGTTTGCATGTTACAAAACTTGGTTGAATCTTGCAATCCACTTAAAATAAGTTAATTAACTACCGATGAATCTTTCAGGTAGTTTGCCTTGGCCATAGATCCATCATCGTCAGGAGTTTGGTGATGGTGAAACAGGTTCTCCTGAGGGTTAACCTAGAACGCATAATGTTGAATATGTGGGGTGCACCTATGCCCTAAGTAGTAGTGCATGTAGAGCATGGTAAAAAGGCTCATAGATTAGGATTAGATCACAATTTCCGGCCAGTGGATCAGTGTGGTTAGAGCATGGTGAACATGCCCATGGCTCAGGATATGTGATAGAGCATGGTGAACATGCCTATGGTTCAGTGATGATGGATCATGGTGAGTAGGCCCGTGGCTCAGTTTTCTAGCGCCGATACCTGTACCAAGGTGGGCTAGGCAAAGGGTATCCTGACCCTATGTGGCTAAGGCCACTTAAGCATGAGACTGTGCTCCTGCTTGTAGGTTCTTATGCATTGACCACAAGGGTAAGAGGTCATGGAGTCCGACTCTTCCATTGACCTTGTATGGCAATCAATTTTGACCAAGCAGTGGTCGGTTTGGATCTGAGTGGTACGAATCACTTCCTCAGGGCATAATAAATTGTAATCTAGTTGCATAGTATATTTTCTTAGGGCAAACACAGAACATTGGTTGAGGCCTTGTTAGTATAGTTGTCCTAGTTATATCTCATAGTTAATTACATGTTCCTCAAATGTTATGATAAGTTCTTATATGACTTGTCTTATCGATCATGTTCCATATATTATCTGTTTATATGCTTCTTAGATATCCTGATAAGATGTTATAGAGTTAGTTCTGCTCAGTATGTTGCATATCTGATATGCTTATATCAGTTACCTACTTTATCTGTTCTAGCTCTCATGAGGTTTTATAGTTCGGCGGGGAGTTATGTTTCTCACTGGGACTCTGTGTCTCACCCACTTGGTTTCAACCCTTTTTAGGTGATCGATCTAGACGTGGTGGTGATCGTGGCGTTGCAGTTGAGTAGCAAGAAGAACAGTAGATGGAAAGAGATGGATATGCTACTTTTGTGGTTGTTTCGTAGTAGAGTCCTTGAGTCATCCCTGTACTCTCAGGTCCTTGGATGTGTTTTGACAAGGTTTCACGATGTATAGTTGTTATGGCTTTCTTATCCTGTTGTTGACCTGGCCAGGTCTATTATGTATATAAACAAGTGAAGTCTTTTGATGTATATGGAGTATATGGATCCTATGATGTGGTGGACATATGACATGCCCATATATATATATATATATATATATATATATATATATATATCTGTGTGTGTGTGTCTATATATATGTATATATATATATGTATATATATATATATATATATATATATATATATATATAACATGTTTCATTGCAGGATGTGGATCTGTTTGTAATAGTTCCTTTCTTATATGTCTTCTGCAATCAGTTTTAATTAACTCATGTTTTTGGTAATATGATGTTTATAGTGGTTTCATGTGGTGTTTCGTTGTCTTTGTGATGGTGGGATGTCACATTGTGTTTGGTTTGATATCTCCATATCATGACTAATGCGATTATGTCAGCAACAAACACCACAATCTAGTCTTGAGTGTCATTATTGTCTATCTATCTTCCATAATGACAACTGACTAGGGACATAACAAGAATTTACAAACTCTTAGCATCCGTATGATCTCATCATTCAGGTCATGAACATGAAGGCATACGTCATTGAGTATTTTCATTCTCTAGACATTCAATCTGTTCTATCATTATCTCACAACTGACTGAACCAGAATGAATCGGAAGCTTGGCTTTAAGTTTATCAAATCAGTCTCTTTGTATCTGTAACATCCCAGGATTTGAGGCCTCGGATAAAACACTCTTAAAAGGAATGATTGGACTACCTATATCACCAAGGTGAACCTACTTTTCTGGGAGACCATCTCTAAAGAACTCCATAGTTAAGCGTGCTCGACTTGGAGTAGTACTAGGATGGGTGACTAGTCAGGAAGTTGATCCTGGCTTGCGCGTCAGTGTAGACAAAGTGCGCAATTAAGGCTAGTGGTGGATTGTGGGGCCAGTCGTCATTCCTGAAACTCTACTATAGCCATGGGTAGTGGGCCCAGGTGTTACAAATGGTATCAGAGACAATTCCCCTCTAGTAGGTGGGGCCCAGATGGGCATGGCATGCCAGTCTTGAGTCGTACGGTCCAGGCATGTAGGAAAGGGATGTCCATGGTTGACGTAGCCACCCTTGTGCTGGTATTCCGTGATCGGGAGCTGGGTGTCCATGGGCCATTGTGGGTCTGCACTGAAATGGGGAAGAGATTATGAGGCCTTATAGTTGATCTTTGATGAGGACGTCAAGAGTCTAAGTGGGGGAGATTGTAACATCCCAGGATTTGAGGCATCAGATAAAACACTTTTAAAAGAAATGATTGGACTATCCATATCACCAAGGTGCACCTCCTTTTTAGGGAGACCATCTCTAAAGAACTCCATAGTTAAGCGTGCTCGACTTGGAGTAGTACTAGGATGGGTGACCAGTCAGGAAGTTGATCCTGGCTTGCACGTCAGTGTGGACAAAGTGTGCAGTTAAGGCTAGTGGTGGTTTGTGGGCCAGTTGTCATTCCTGAAACTCTGCTAGAGACATGGGTAGTGGGCCCGGGTGTTACAAATGGTATCAGAGCCAATTCCCCTCCAGTAGGTGGGGCCCAGATGGGCATGGCATGCCAGTCTTGAGTTGTACGGTCTAGGCATGTAGGAAAGGGCTGTCCATGGTTGACGTAGCCACCCTTGCGCTGATATTATGTGATCGGGAGCTGGGTGTCCATGGGCCATTGTAGGTCTGCACTGAACTGGGGAAGAGATTATGATGCCTTATAGTTGAGCCTTGACAAGGATGTCAAGAGTCTAAGTGGTGGAGATTGTAACATCCCATGATTTGAGGCCTCGGATAAGACACTCTTAAAAGGAATGATTGGACTGCCGATATCACCAAGGTGCACCTCCTTTTCAGGGAGATCATCTCTAAAGAACTCCATAGTTAAGCATGCTTGACTTGGAGTAGTACTAGCATGGGTGACCAGTTGGGAAGTTGAACCTGGCTTGCACGTCAGTGTGGACATAGTGCGTAGTTAAGGCTAGTGGTGGTTTGTGGTGCCAGTCGTCATTCCTGAAAGTCTACTAGAGCCATGGGCAGTGGGTCCAGGTGTTACAGTATCCCACCAATAATCCCATGATTGGCTCTCAGGGCATACATACCAACATGGCCTGTAGCCACACTCTAGTTATGGTATGGCCCGAGCCAATAATGTATCACATAACACTGAACTATGGCCCACATCCGCACTCTAATCAAGGTATGGCTCACAACCAATCCTGTATCACATTTCTCTGAGCCACAACCCGATGCCACACTCTAACTAGGGTATGGACCGCAACCAATCTTATATCTTGGACATAAGGGGATATTTGGCCTCACCCCACATATTTAAAAATACGTTCTCCGAGTTAAACACATTTCACCATTCACTAAATACTGACACTGAACGGATCTATGGAACGGGGCAAGCTACGTGATTAGGTTATACTTGATTAGTTAGGTCATCTAAGTATCTTTTAGAATCAATCAAATTACAACTTATAAACTCTAAAGAAGTTCTATATAAACAAGGGAATCACACATCACTATCATATATTTGAGCACATAGGGTGTGATCTCATCACATCATTACTTGATATTTTCTAATCACCATAATTCTCACCACAAGGATCACATACGTTGGAGTAGGAACACCTAATCTCATTACTAAGAAGAGTAATACATCATCAAAACTACCATCTCATAAGATTCATTCCATTCACATTACATCATTAGGGTTAGAGTTCTTCTTTAATCAATTGGGTTCTACAAGGTTTGATCGACAACCACCCTTAGATTATTGCTCCCATCAACATTTTAGGGTTTGTTATAAAATAAAGGTTAGAGAAAACAACACTCCTTTATCATCCACACAACTACCCCATAGGGTATCACATCATATCATGTAACCCTATCGTCAACATGAGGTAACACAATCACTCTCACAAGGTATTGGTTGAGGCTATCATATAAGGTATTAGTTATAATAGCCATAGGTGTCAACTTGTCATCATCACAACATGTCGAATACCACTATGTAATGCACAAGGGATAACCTTCTAATAATGCATCAGTTTACCACTTGTTGTGAGTGTGATGGTCAACACCACCTAAGGACGTGACATGACAATGAAAGCATGTTAGGAAGCCCTGTGTATATCAATTTTTAGGTTTAGGGTTTAGCAATTCATCACATGTCAAGGTGTATAGGGAAACACCACCCTAAGGGTGTGTCATCCTCCACTCAACTAGAGTGTCACCGCTAGCCTTCATGTATATCAGTTTAGCCATCACATATCAGTTTAGGTGCTTCTAGGGCATGACGGGCTAGCTTCCTCAAGATATCTCCACCATATTGGTTTAGCAACCATAATCCAAGACAAGCAGACCTTTTCAGCCCATGTAGGCCTAAGCATCCACAAGGCATGTCAACCCAGGCATCTCCAAGTCATGACAACTTGCCAAATGGTGTCGTTTTATTTCACTACAAGTCATGACAACCTACTGTAAACATGGTGTGTGTATGTGTGTGGACTTGTTATCTTAAACCTTCGAAAGGTCAACCACTTGTCCATCTACTAACATTGCAAGGAGGTGTAAGATATGAATAGCAAACCAACAAGATTTCATCATCAAAATAGTTCTAAGACAATTAGCAACTACAAGCATACAAGAGATGAACGATCTCAAGATGAAGAACAAACATAAGTATATGAAGAGTTAAAATAAAAAAGGAGGTTAAGAGTTATATAACTACCCTCAAAGATCACCAGCAAGGTCCAAACTCCATGGTCAATCTTCAAGGTCACAAGCTCAAGGTAGAAGATAATCCACCACACTTGGTCACAATCAAACCTCTAAGGAAGAAGATGATACCAAGGTTAATATGGTTCAAAATGGAAGGAAGGTATCCAAGATCCATGGCTGAGAAGAATAAGAAAGAAAGAAATCTAGGAAACATAGCTTACTAAGGTAGAAGATGTAGGGTGATCAAAGAACACCACAATTTGGAACTTGTCCACCAAGATCGAAGAGGGACTCTCTAGCTCAATAAGCTTCTCATGGTCGTCCACCAAGAAGGAGCAAAAACAAAGATGGCTAAAAGGATCCTCTTGCATGGAGAGAAAGGAGATTATATACATGAAGGATGAGAGAGAGATCACAGAACAGGTGTCATATCCTTAGGATCATAAGTGCCACTTGTCCAGGAAAAGGAGCCACATGCACGACATCATGCAAGACATGGTGATAAGGTCTAGGAAAGGTCTCACCCTCTTGGTCTCCTACCAAGGTCATTCCCGATACCATATCTCCACACATCCATAATGTAATAGAGTACAACTCTACACACTCACAATACAATAGGGCTCCATCCTACACACTCACAAATCGATAGGGATCAACCCTAAACACTCACAAACCGATACATAGTCCCTCCAAGGCTCTCTAACCCAAGACAACACATCTAGGTGCAAGACACACCTCACACGTATCCAAAACATCACCAAGGATGTCACCACACAACCAAGACCTAAACAAGGTGGCCATCTCTCTCTCTCCGCTCTAGATGATTCCAAGAGAGAGAAGGAACACTTAAGAGGTGGCAAATATGCACATCAACCCCTATTCTGGGTGAATTTCAAATTGCACCAAAACCTCACCACTAAACACAAGCATCATCCAAACAAGCTCAAACAAGAAACTTTAAGCTTCCAGCATGCCCTAACTACATCTCAGATGATTAGAGAAGGTTCAAAGAAACATACTTAGGAAAAAAATAGGGTTATCCCAAAATGTGGGTCAGGGTCCTTACATTATAAGGTCTCCCTTTTCTCATCCTCCTACACCTACAACCCATGATACAAGATAGAAGGAGGATAAAAGAAGATTCTAGCAATTAGAGAACTCCACACATACTTATGGAACATCATGGTTCTAATCTAGAGATTAAGTAAACTTAGTACACAAAGGACAAATTATTAGGTTTCTAGGTTGAGATGCGCGGTTGAGTTAAGTTTGTGTTTTACATGAGCAATGTTGGGTATAGTTATTGTTCATGTTGTGTTACCATCTATGATGGAACCATTTATTAGTCATAATCCAACCTTCAAATGACTATGAATTCAATGTTTGAAGGAATTGAGTGTCCGTCCATAACATGATAATATCAAAATGTGAATGTGGAAGCATAAAAGCATAGCATACATGAGAAGATAAAAAGACACAAGAACCAATATAATCTTATCATTCAAAAAGATAAGTTAAAAGGCAACATTGTTTATCACGTAGTTTTAGTTACAATTTGAGACTCAAATTATACACTTCTACTCATGTTAACTATAGATCTTACAAAAATAACACCTGAACACATGCTCACCAAATGTTAAAACTCCCTAGGAATCTTTGAATCTAGATCTACATGAAACAAACATTTCAACATGTGAGGCGTGGAGTACAAGGCAGAAATATACATATACATAAGCTTTTCATAATTTTAAGAGATGGCATAAATAAACTAACAAGAATAAACAATAAGTACTTATCAAAATGAGTTCCCCTATTTTATGTCATTTTACTCCAATTATACAAAAAATATCATGTACTCATAAGGCCTTTGACTAACTTCCCACTGGAAGAGTATGTGAGGGTGCAGAAGGTTAGCTAACCCTATTTGTAAGGGACCTCAAGGCCATGCAAAGACCTAGTTCTTATATCATCAATGCCCTTCCTATCTTGACAACTCAAATAAGATTCCCATCCTTGTGTCCTTACCTGATTGATACCAATAGGTGCATGAGGTTTGTATAATGAAAAGCTATATTATGTGTTCCAGTTATAAAGCTTTGATTCCCAATACTATAGCACTACGTGGCAATATTTGAGCATGTAAACAAGCATACATACATATCAGTTAGCAAGAAAGAAATCCATATTCATATAACTATTTTAACCCTTTTTTGATTCAAAGATTTCAAATCTTGTCTTTAAAGATCTATTTCAGAAGGAACCACCTAGTTAAAATAAAGACTACATGCATGCATTATATTCTCATCATTAACCCTAACTAGTTCCATTTTAGGGTTTTGCCAAAGTTAGGTTACCAGTTTTTTATTAGTATATTTGTTTATCTTTTGGTGATCTAGGTTCATCATTAAGGTGTGGTTGAAATTTGATGTCATTTTGAGGTTCCATCTATTTTATATGATTATATCAAGATTCATGTCACTTGTGTACATTTTAGGGCAAAAAAACTCATGTTAGGGCGTACAAGGTCATGATCATCAACACACGAGGACCAAACATAAAAGATGATTTAGATCAAGAAATTACTGACATAAGAGTCTTATTCAAATATAGTTCGATGCATCTTAGAGTCTTGGCATCAAACAAACAACATAGGATTTCAACATTTCAACATACATACTACTAGGAGTCTTTAACATTGTTCATCATCATTAGGGTTCAACATATTAATTATGTGGGGATCTACATCAAGGTGATCATGAGGCATGATAGTTATTGATTTGTAAGGGGGTGGGTAAGGGATTGAGAACCACCTCAAGATTAGGGCTCAAGCAAAGCAAGCAAGTCATATGTGTTACACTAGGTCAGCACTAGTGGACTTAGGTTCATAGACACCCTCGTATCAAAGCATAGAGTGAACATTGGCATTAGGGTCTATAAACATCATGGAGTTATTGAATTCAAGAATAGAGGGGAATTTGTGTTTGGTTCTGAGGGTGATCAGAGAAGACATCAGAAACAAAAATTTCTATCACCCAAACCTTGAAACAGAAGATCGCATCAATGACATATGAGATAGGAAGGAAGGTTGTAGTGAGGCGTTCCTTGTCCTGAGGTTTGCTCAGAGACTATACCTAGAAGCTAGAGCGGTTTTCAACCAGCTAGACTTGGATGGCATTTGTGCATCTCCTGGTCCTACTCAGATTGTGGATCGATGACGGTCGACCTTAGCAGCAGAAGTATCCATGAACCATCTGTCACGGAACCAGAATCCCAGTCCCATGAACCAAACGTATACCAAAGGCGAAATGCGGAAGCGTAAAGCTTAGCACACATGAACATATAACAAGATAAAGGCACAAACATAGTCTCAACATTCAACAAGTATAAATTATACAAAATGTATTACATTCATGAATCCAGTTACATATTTCCAGAGTCAAGGTACAAGTCATTCATGTGCTCTAAAACTAGATCTTACAACAAGTACACCTAGCATAGCTCACCAAGCCCATCAACCTTCTAGCCATCTCTGAACCTAAAAACAACATACGAGAAATGGGTCAACACACAAGGTGTTGAGTATGGGGCAGATATATATATATATATATATATATATATATATATATATATATATATATATATATATATATATATATATATATATATATATAAGCTTTGCATAATTTTGAAAAGATTTCAAGACTAAACGAACAAGAATAAACATGTTAATTGTTTAACAAATGTGAAATCATATTTTATGTCATTTCACTCCATTATACCAACAATATCAAGCATGTTTAAGGCCTTTGACCATTTTCCCGTCGGAAGGGTCCGTAAGGGTGCTCAAGCTTAGCTAACCCTTTTATATGAGAGGGACCTCAAGGACATCACCAAGAGTTAACCCTTTATCAACAATATTATAATGTAGTTTTATACATATATGTGTTCAAGTTATAAAACTGACGAGGCAAACATCGAGTATGACATAGCAATACTACATGGCAATATTGGGAAAGTAAACAAACGAGCATACAATACATATCATTTCAAACAAGAAAGCTAGTCATATAACTAGATAAGGCCCATACCTGATTCAGAGATTTCATAATCCTAACATATCTTTCACCATCTAGCCACATGCCAAACCTGATTAAGAACAATATTACATATATGCATTAGATTCTCATCATTAACCCTAATTATGTGCATTTTAGGGTTTTTGGCCAAGGTGGGTTCCAAGTTGCTTATTGGTTCATTATATGATATTGTACTGGTCTAGAGGTAATCATGATGGTGTGGTTCAAGTTTCATGCAATTATGACGTTCCATGCACTTTCTATGATCATATCAAGGTTTAAGGCATTTACATGCATTATAGGGTCAAAAGACTCACAATAGGTCACCCTAGATCATGATTCATCAATACAGGAGAACCCATCATCAAACATGGTTTAGATCAGCAACATTAAGTCATCAGAAACATATAATAAGATTGGATGGTTGTCCATTAGAAACATGATTAGCAATCTAGGGTAAAGTTCAACACTATAGTCCAAAGTAGGCATATAAGTACAATTGAGGTCATTCATGAACAATGGGTTGATCAAGACCCTCATTAGATCCACAAGAGAAAAAGATTTACTGATTCAATGCTTAGGAGGCTATAAGTATATCAAAGATTCAAACTTCATCATAATCATGCATTAAAATCCATGAACAAGGTACAACATGCATTAGGGACAACCATGGATCAAAAGGAGAGCTTAGGAGCTCAACTTGGTTCAAGGTGAATAAATATTACTGATTTCATGATTATGAGAGTGAAAAGTCATTAAAGATGCACGATTGATCATAATAGTTAATAAATGTTCTCAAACATGACTAATGTTAGTATTTTCAAGAAATCAGGGAACAAACATTTGATTTAGAGTGTGGGACTAGGCCCAATGTGTAGGTCTCGTCGAGTTTATCAATTTGATATATAATTTTGCCCTATTTGGCCAAAGGAATTGGGAGCTATCGATTTTAGACAAAAATCAATCCAAACTATAGGAGTTCACATTAGGTGTTACCTTGATAAATTATTTGTTGATCTGGGCCGTTTCTTGCTGGGCCATCAATCTGATGGTCAGCGGCTGTCTTGCCCACCCTTGCGGACTCCCCCATGGGATTCCCCTGTTTCCGCTGCCCAGAACAGAGGCAAAATAGGGCAACACTTCCGCCCCCACCTCATTGGCACACCCCACTAGGGGTTCGAGCAGGAATCAGAGGGAATTGAGGTGTCCATTCACCCATCACTGCCAAAGCTCCTTCACCTAGCCGCGAGGAGGCCCGATGTGGCCTGGGCAGACCTGTGCCCAAAACCACCATGGTCGTCAACCTGCTCCTGGAACCGCAGGCCCACAGACGAGGATCGTTTCTAGAGTACCTCAGATCCTCACGGTCACCACAAACTCTATAGGCGATGAGGGAAAGGAGCGGCGGCCTGAGTCTCCTAGCCACCCAAGGTGGCGGCGCCATCCCTGAGTCACAAAAGGGCTCCACTAAGAAGGGAGGGCAGTGGCACGTTGTCTTCATCCGGTTGGCGTCCAGCCCTAGAACAGGATAGGAAGGGAGGAGCGATGGGGGAAGAGGGGCAAGATGAGCTTTAAATAGTGTAAGGGGGGTTTAGGGTTTGCGTTCTCTTCAATTGTAGCTGCGTCTTCAATGCTTTCTAGATCTGGCTGGAGGAGAGGGATGACTCTACAGTCGATCGCTTATTTCCCTTTTGGGAAGAAGGAACAAACTTATAGATGGGCCGCACGTCTATGATTGGGCCCAAACTGTTTATTGTCACATAAATCAATTAAATCAAGGATAGATTAAGACAACCTTTGTAAACTCATAATTCGGGCTCTCAAGGTCAAAAAGATGTGATTCTTGAGTCTTTAGATTTGTATTCAAAAGATCTACCACTTGGCATATAATAGGGAACAAGTATATCACATTGAATAGGTTCAAAAAATTGCTTACAAAAGGGTGATATGTTAAGAGCTGAAAATTTAGGTCCATGAGCAAAATATGTCACAAAGGTGAAAATCAAGCATATAGTAATCAAAATGGGTCATTGACAAGTCGAGTCACATAATTTAAACTCATGTTGAGTGGTCTGAGTTGCTAATAAAGAGAGAAATAGAATAATGAAGGAGAGAGAAAATTGAGGTTGTCACATCCTTACGGAACCGGAATCCCGCCCAGGATAGACAGAAATCCTATGCTGAAAAGCGTCGTAGGCCCTTAGAATTCCAATTCAGAGATAGGGTGTACCTCAAGGTTTCACCTTGGAAAGGTATCCTGAGATTTGGAAAGAAAGGGAAGTTAGCTCTGAGATTTATGGGGCCTTATCCAATCATTAAGAAGATGGGAAAGGTAGCCTATAAGCTGGATTTACCACCTGAGTTGAATAGATTGCACCCAATGTTTCATATCTCTATGTTGAGGAAGTGTCATCCTGACACTAAATTTGTTCTACAACCTGTGGAAGTAGAACTAAATGATGACATATCTTATGTAGAAGGGCCGGTGTTGATTCTTGACAGAAGAATCAAGAAGTTGAAAAAGAAAGACATTAGTCTTGTAAAAGTTCTCTGGAATCACCTTGGCGTTGAAGAAGCTATGTGGGAACTAGAGGATGAGATGAGGACGAAATATCCTACTCTTTTCTCTTAATGTTTTGTTGATGATTTCGGTGACGAAATCATTGTAAGGGGTGGATAAACTTGTAACATCCCTCACCTGGGTTATGAATTAACCCTAGGTGTTTTTCTTAATAAAAGTGATTATATGCATGCTCTTATCTTTTGAAAAGTAATTAAGGATCAAGAGGAACTTATATTACAATTTTAGTCGTTTTTGAATATTGTTGAAATCAATATTTTGCCTGTTTTGGACTAAAGTGCAAATTACCCAAGTTGAGGGGTCTTTTTGCAAATTGTGCATGATAACATGTTCCTCATGTGTTAAATAATCATGAGAGTGAAGATGATGCAGAGGTATGGCTTGTGATAGCCTGAATTCCAAGAAAGAGCTGATAAAGCAATGTTTGTGCATGAAAACCTAGTTTTGGTGTAATGTACAATTTACCCAAAACCTAGGGTGCAATATGTAAATAACCACTTCAATAGAGTCCCTAATGTTTCTTGGCATCATGTGGAGCAAATAAAATGAGAGGGGCGCCTCATTTGAATTAATTTGAAGGAGAGAGAATCTTGATATTAAAATAATCAAGATTTAAGCATAATGGAAACATTAATGCAAAAATAAATAAAATTATTATAGGGACTTCAACCAAAATTAAAATGGTGGAAATCATATGTATGTGTTAGGAAAGACCGAAAATATCCTAAGGAGGTGAAATTCCACTCACCCTATTATAAGGAAAAGAATTTCCACTCAAAAATATATATTGATATTATAAGGGATTAAGGTGCTTAATTTCTTTTCCCTTAATCCATGGATAATGGAAGGGATCTTGGTGGGTTTGAGTTTCCTTTGTATGCAAGCAAACCAAGGAGGAAGATGTGGTACCATTTTTGGAATTAATTGATTTTTGATAAAACATTTTCTCTTTCATCAATTTCCTTATAAAAGAACCTTTTCCAACCCACCTAAGGATCTTTTTTCTATTCCTTTCTTCCCCTTGCTTGCAAAATAGACCCAGAAGGCTAGGAACAGCAGGAAGCACGTCCCCAACCTGTTGGTAAGCCTTTGATCTTTGTTCTTCTTGATTTCATGGTGAAAATCATAAAACAATGTGTAATTCCTTCATTTCTTCACTCCATCTTCAACCCTAGCCGATCCTTGCACTCCAAAAGTTTGAGAAACGACCTTGGGAGGTTGCTAGAGATTCAACCACCATTGGGGCCGTGAGGCTTGGAGCTTGTGATCAGATTTTAAGGCGGGTTATATAACTTAAACCCTTAATCATGTCATTGAATTCGATTTCTTCATACAATTGAGTTAATTGTTATTATTGCAATAGCCTTGCTTGATTGATGGAGTTTCCATGGAAAATGGTAGTAGTTCCATGAGTTTAAAGGTTTGAGATGATAACTTGTTCATAAGAACACACCTTAATCAAAGAACAAAAGCAAACGGTCTTGGACCTTTGGTCCAAACGGTTTCATCAAACCGTTTGGTGCCCTAGACTCCAAATCGCATGGATGAGTTGACAGTTTGGTCTAGTTGACCGTTTCAAGTCTGAACTTAATCATAGGTTTAATGATGATCCAATGGACTCAATTGATTGATCCAATGTGTGCATGATCCTTCAATTGGAAACCCTAATCAAGTTGATTGATGAATCCTTGATTGGTCCCAACAATTTCAAGACTTTTTGGGTCAAACGGTCTTGAGACCGTTTGAGCTTTGGGACCAAATGGTTTCAAAACCATTTGGTGGGTTAGTGGTTGATCCTTGACCCATGGATGATGACCTAATGGTTTGGATTGATGATTCCTTCAATTGAATAACTAATAGTCGATTCAATGATGCAATTGAAGATTAATTGAATTGATGATTGACCTAGTGAGCCCTTGCGGTTTTGGGACTGATTTGGTCCAAATGGTCTTGAGACCGTTTGAGACCAAACGGTCTTGAAACTGTTTCAAGTCAAACGGTTTCAAAACCATTTGGTGGCAAATAGTTTCAAAACCGTTTGGTGTTGAAACTTCAAAACCGCATGGAGGTTGTTAGTGGTTTAATCACTTGGATATTGAAGGCAATGATGGTTCCAATTATCCAATGATGGTTAGTCATGTTAGTCAATAAAGGTACAATGGTCGAAACCCTAATAGTACCTAGGGATTAGTGTCAATTAAGGAAGGAACCCTAATTGTCATAAGATCAATGACTTGGTACACTATGTTAACCATAGTTGTATGTACTTGACTAAAGGGTTGATTTGACCTAATTGAGTTGAGAGAATGATAATATGGAATTGATACATGAGTATGATTCTTGTGGTGATTTAGGGTATGATCCTTAAGTAAAGAGATCATGAAACCCTAATCGTGAACATAAACTCTAAATGACAAGGTTGTTGAACCTTAACCCTATTCCAGGGCAATTTATAATTGAAACCCTAATCCAAGGTATGGATGTAGCCCTAATTCAGGATGATGATGTGTATAGACCTAATTAAGAGTAATGTGATCCAAAACCCTAATTGGGATGAATAGTAAACCCTAATTATGGGTGTTGGAATATGAAACCCTAATTGGGATGAATAGTAAACCCTAATTATGGGTGTTGGAATATGAAACCCTAATTGGGATGAATAGTAAACCCTAATGGTGGATTATTAAATGTAAATCCTTTTCTAGGTGAAAATTATATGAAACCCTAATTAAAGATGGTTTCATGAGAAACCCTGATATTTGATGTTCTATAGAGCTCAAATCTAGGGTGATACTATGTATTGCTTATTGAACCCTAATCTTGGGCAATATGATGGTAAACCATAACTATGATGTATTAATGAGGTGATTATCCTCATATGACATGAAATGGGAAACCCTAACCATGATAAGGGAATAGTGGTGTTACCCATGAATAGTGAATCCATATTTGTTGAACATGGTTCTGATATGCAACTGATATCACTATATCATATGTGCTAACAATGCAGGTATCTTGAAATGATGATCATGGCCAGGTATGAGCTATGATGTTTAATTCACTATTGTGATTGTACCTTGAGTGTCATAATATTCCTTGCTGCCTGGTAAGAGGTAACAAGAGAGTTAATGGGCCTCAAGTACCATGTGTGATGCTTGTAATAACAAGTATCATGTTTGCCTTGGTCAATTGACCTGAAGGTGATGGTTACCTGGAAAAGTGGTAACAATGCTTAATGATGAATCAAAGGTTTAATTACCCAGGGCCATATGATTATGGTGATGAAATTTAGAAGGGATAAGAATTCCCAGTTTTGAAATAAGGAACTGAGTTCCCAATATTTGTTAAAGACAATTATGTATTTGATGAAATTAGTACATGTTTCTCTATAGCATTTTCATAATAAGTTTTGTTTGAGAACCTTCCTGATGCTAAAATAATATGAAAATGTACATAATCAATCAAGTGAAATCTATTCATGTAGTGCTCTGACCATAGATCCATCATCGTCAACACTTGGTGATGGTGAAACAAGTTTTCTATAGAATTCTTGGAAATCACATATTTTGAATATGTGGGGGTAAATGGGTGAAAATATCCTTACGTCCGGGTGAAGTGATTGAGTGAAGGTAAACACTAAACCTCTCAATCCTTCATGTGTCGGGATAGATGTATCATAAATCTCCCGATGGTTGGGATGGATGTATCATTAATCTCCCAATGTTATTTTATGTCGGGTCGATGGAGATAAACATTAATGCTCTCGATTACCGATGAGACTGTAGTTGGCGCTGTAACTCTATAGCGAAGTTCCAGTATACCCTGGAAAGCTATTTGAGTAGTCGACACAGTCCTGCTTGTAGTACTGTGCTGACCAAGATGTGGGAGGTCATGGGAATCCAGCTCTTCCATTGACCTATTTATGGTACCAATTTTGATTCTAGAAATGGTCGGTTAGAGTATGAGCGGTATACCTCATCTCCTCAGAGCTTAAATCTGTTTGTAAAGTATAATCAGCCGTGTAGCATATTTGCATTAGATTGAAATACGAGGAACACTGATTGATGATATACTATTTAGCATGCCCTTGATACATGAATGTACTTATGTTCCATTAATTCATATTGAATATGAGACATGCTACTTAATCATGTTATAGCTGTAATATTGCATAAGAATGTTTCTCTAGTCTGCATAGTTGTTGATTCATTTGCTACTGACTTATATTATCCCACTGCTCAGTTTATTTATATTAAACTGCAATGATAAGGTTTTGGAGGAGAGTTATATCTCTTACTGGGGAAATTTTTATAATTGTCTCACCCCCGTGGGATCCAATGTTTTTAGGTAGACGCAGACATCAAGGCAGAAACTCTTCTGCAGGAGAAGAGCAGCAACAGTAGACACAAGGACAACAGTGATCCAACAGGTGGAGACATTGGCTATCTAGTTTTGTGTAGTTAGTCCTATAGTCGTCTCTGTACACTCGGGTCCTAGGAGTTAGTGTTTTGATACTTCAATCTGAGATTTTGTGCATGTATGCCTTGAGGTGCAATGATGCATGTAATGTATATATGAACCAGAATGTAATGTTTTTACTTTCTAAATGAAAGAGTTTTCCTGTGAATTGATCTCTTGATAATAGGTTTTAATTTTTAGTGATTTTTGGTAATTCCGCTGCTAATAATACACTTCTGCGTTAATTAATCTTGTTTTATGAGTTGTATGCCACAATTTTAATTACCTCTCACTAATTGGGGCACATCACACGTCCCTTGCGAGTCAGCTGAGCTAGGCCAGTGGGGTCGGGCATGAGCCAATCGGCTCACGCCACATTGGCACCCGTACCTAGAAAAGCTCATGCCTCATCAGCAAACAAAAGAAAATAAAAGACTATGCTGCCCTTACCTGGACTAAAGGAGCGGGTGGGCAAACTGGTAATTTGCCTAGAGGTCATCTTCAACCTTGCGCGCCGGCCAGTAGAGTTTTGTGAGTCAGTGCTTTGTTGACTCTAGGCCACCGTCCACCTGCGAGCAAGCGAAGGGTACCTGAAGCTTCATCTCCCTCTCCCGAACATACTCTCCGACTCAATCACCTCTCCACGACACACCTTCATCGCCAACAGGCTCCGACAACTCCGGCGAGAGCGCTGCTATTCGAGGGGGAAGGAATAGAGAAAAGATTGGATTGAAGGCACGAAATCACTCGCCTCCGCGCTCCAGTTGTGAGGGTAAAACTTGTGGGATGGCTCGCGATGTCTAGAGCCGTCGCCTATATATATGGTCAACCACTAGACTCATCAATAGCTCCGCTCATCTCCCCATTCTCGCACAATCTACGATTGAAATCTCATAGCCTAGGCTCTGTAACTCAGTTCCCGTGAGACTAGGATTCGGTCCCAGCCGTTGGATCATTGATCCGACGGTCGTGATTGCTCGCCTAGAAAAAGAATTGGGATTTAAATCCCATTTAATGTTTGCCACATTATCTTAATCAATTATCCTTCTCACTTTAGGATAATTTCAAAATTCCATATCTTGGAAACCGTGCATCCTTTTGCAACCAAAATTTGAGGGTTCCTTTATCTCACCTAATCTACTCATATATCCAATATGATTCCCAAATTCCAAAGGGAAAGTGCTTTTTATTCAAAGGCAAGTTATCCTTTAATAAGACTTATCTAATTGATATTTTCTCTTTCTTATGTCATTATCTTGGTAACTTGGACTCCTTGGAACCCAAGGAACCCTAAAAGTACAAAATCCACTTTTGGAGGATATTCCCTAGCCTTCTAGAGGCTTATACCTCTTTCTTTTCTTATTTATTCATTTATTATTTGAATTTCCTTTTTTTTTCTTGTTTTTGGGCCCAATTGCCAATAAGGCCCACGAAACAAACAAGCAAGGCTATTGTAAAAGAAATCCATACAATCCAATCAAATCAAACCATCATTGGTTTCATTTATTTTTAAAAGGAGAAATACACTTCAATACATAGCTAGGAAAAATGAGGTTATAACATCCTCCCCTCCTTATAAGAATTTTGCCCTCAGAATTCAACAATTAAACTAACAACTCAGGATATGATTTTTCCATGTCCATCTTCAGCTCCCATGTGGCCTCATCCTCTCCATGGTTCTTCCACAGAACCTTTACCATCTCTATATTCTTACATCTGAGTTCTTTCACCTTGGTATGTATAATTCGCAAAGGTGACTCAGGATATGTCAGCTTCCCTTGAATCTCAATAGGCTCAATACTTAGCACATGGCTCAGATCTTACACATTTTGCTTCAGATTGGACACATGGAAAACATCATGCATCATCCTATACTGAGGAGGTAACGCCAAACGATAAGCAGCTTCACCAATCTATTCTAACACCTCAAACGAACCGACATATTGGGGACACATCTTCCCTCTATTCTTTGCTATAGCTCGGAGCGATCGGATTTTCAAGAACACATGCTCTCCCATAGTGAACTGCACGTCAGTCCGCTTCACATAAGCATATGACTTCTGTCGATCTTGGGCTCTCTTCAGCCTCTGCTTGATCAAAGAGGCTTTATCTGCATACACCTGGAGCTCATTTGACCTCAACAAAGTCATGTCACTAACATCATCCCACTGAAGCGGTGACCGACATGGTATCCCATAAAGAGCTTCATACAGAGGCATCCTGATACTGGCTTGGTAGCTGTAGTTGTAGGCAAACTTGTCTAGAGGTATGTACTGCTCCCACAATCCATCCTAATCAAGCACACAAGCTCTCTACAGATCCTCAAATGTCTGGATCGTCCTCTCTGACTACCCATCAGTCTGGGGTGATAAGTCGTACTGAACTTCAACCTCGTCCCGAGTTCTTCCTGCACTTGCTTCCACAACTTGGAAGTGAACTTCAGGTCTCTATCAGATATGATGGAACTGGGTACACCATGCAAACATACTATCTATCTGATATAGAGCAACTAGGTTTGACACTTTGGGAGTGGTCTTCAGGGCAAGGAAGTGTGTGGATTTGGTACCACAAACCATATCTCATTGTGATCTCTCTTGGTCCGGGGTAGATCCACCACGAAATCCATAATGATCTGCTCCCATTTCCACTATGGAATCTCTATAAACTGCAAAATTCCGCCGGGTTGTTGGTGTTCAACCTTCACCATCTGGAACGAAAGACAATTGGCCGCAAACGCTGCTATGTATTTCTTCATCCTTGACCACCAAAAGTATCTCTGCAAATCCTTGAACATCTTTGTCATTCTTGGGTGCACCAAATACTTGGATCCATGTGCTTCTTGCAAGATATGCTCCTTCAACGGGGAATCTTCAGGTACCCAGATACAGTTCTCGAATCTGATTCCTCCATCTACTCCCACCGAGAGATGGGTATGCGACTTCTTTAACAAGACCTTCATCCTGTTGAGTTCTGAACTGGTCAACTGTGTCACCATGATCTCTCCCAACAACTCTAACTGGATTTGAATGTTGGCCAATCAAACTCGGTCCTCTAACGGTTGTAGAGTTCACTCCAATAGCTCCTCTAAGCTCTTCTATTAACTGGACAAAATAGCTGCACACCTGAGTTGCTTCTGACTCAGCGCATTAGCTACGATGTCCGCCTTCCCAGGATGGTAGGCGATGGTGAAGTCGTAATCCTTCATGTACTCCATCCATCGTCACTGTCGTAGGTAAAGGTCTCTCTGTGTTAGAAGGTACTTCAATCTCTTATGGTCAATGAGGATCTCGAAGGTAGCACCGTACAGGTAATGTCGCCATATCTTCAACAAATGGATGATATCACCCAACTCTAGGTCATGCTTCGGGTAGTTCACCTCGTTGGGATTGAGTTGTCAGGAGGCATATGCAACCACATGCCGATTCTACTCCAACAAACAACCAAGTCCCATGTTTGAAGTGTCGGTGAAGATCACAAAACCCTTATTGCCGGAAGATAGGGTCAACACTGGAGCACTAGTCAGCTTCTCTTTCAGAGTCTGAAAATGAGACTCACATACATCGAACTACATGAGCTTCACATCCTTCCGTGTCAACTTGGTAAGCAGAAAGGCAGTCTTTGAGAAATCCTTGGTGAAGCGCTGATAGTACCCGACCAACCCCAAGAAGATGCAGATCTCAGAGTGGGTCTTCGGTGAAGGCCAGTCACGAAATGCTGACACTTTAGCTGGATCCACTATGATCATTCCTCTTGAGATGATCTGTCTGAGAAACATGACTCGATCTATCCAAAACTCACATTTTGAGAATTTTCTGAAGAACTTTTGCTTTCGAAAGATATCAAGGACTCTACCCAGATGGTCACGGTGTTGCAATAGCTCATCGGAGTACACCAAGATGTCATCTATGAACACGATCATAAAGGAGTCTAGGATGGGTTGGAATAAACTGTTCAGAAGGTTCATAAAGACACTAGGTGCGTTGGACAACCCAAACAACATGACCACAAACTCATAATGGCTGTATCGGGTTTGGAAATCCGTCTTAGGTAAATCCTCACTTCTCACTCTCTCCTGATGGTAACTTGACCTCAAATCGATCTTAGAAAAGACTCGGGCTGATTTGAGTTGGTCAAACAGGTCGTCTATCGTGGGTAAAGGGTACTTGTTCTTAATGGTCGCCTGATTGATCATCCGATAAACGATACACATCCAGAGTGATCCGTCCTTCTTCTTTGATGAGCACAAGTGCTTCCTAAGGTGAGGTACTAGTTTGGATAAAACCTTTTTCTAACAACTCCTGCAACTGGGTTTTTAACTCAAGCAACTCGGCATGGGCCATTCTATAGGGTGCCTTAGATATAGGGCTAGTCCCGAGACCTAAATCGATGGAGAAATCTACCTCCCTCTCAGAGGGAATCCCTGGTAGATCATCTGGAAAAATGTCCACATACTCCCGAACAACCTCTATCTCTTCTAAGGGTCGTACCTTTGCCTTAGGGTCGGTGACTATGGCTTGGTATGCTTGGCAGCCTTAGGATATCATTTGCTCGACCTTCAAAGCCGACACATAAAGGTTAGTGGTAGCAGTTTTCCTTCCTCAAATGGTAAAGGGTGGACCGCCAATCTTCCTAATCAGGATCTTCTTCTCCCTACAGTTGATCTTCATTCTATAGGTGTATAACCAGTCCATACCAAGGATCACATCAAAGTCCTCCATGTCGAGAAGGATAAAATCTATGGGTCGGTCGTGATTTAGGTACTTAACTGATAAAACTGGGGTTTTCAAAAGAGACATGTACATCTGACCACTAGGGGTTGTGACATCCAACACATTACCTAAATCCTTGATGTCCACACAAAGCATCGAAGCCAAATTTCTCGAAATGAAAGTATCCGTAGATCCTGAATCAAATAAAGCATTTACATCTTGTCCCTTAACTTCAAGCATGCCTACATAAGTTCATAAGATATTAAACCACTATAGCTATTTCATGTTCCTACAAAGCTGGAAAGGAAACTCTATGGGTTATTACTCTCTATCAAATAGTCTGCATTTGCCTGAGCTTCTTCATTGTCGATGGTGAAAACCCTAGCTTGTCTCTGCTCTCCAATAGGTGGTCCTTCAGATGGGGGTGCTGCTGCCACCGGTTGGGCCGCCACAAGACCCCTCAGATCAGGCTGAGGACAATTGGCAATGTAGTGTCCCTCTTACTGGCATCAGAAGCACACCTTCCTCTTAAAGTGGCACTTCCTTGGGTGTGTCCATCCAAAGGTGTGACATTTTTGGAAAAGGTCACCGTGCTGCTTCCCATTGTTACCTTGCTTTCCCTTGGTGTTCTTTCACCCATGTCCTTTCTTGTAGTCATTCTTCGGTCCTGTAGTTCCTTCAGTGAAACCCATGTACCCCTTAGGTGGGTTGGGTTCCAGAATCATCGTCTTCTCCATGCTCAGGGCAGTGTCGTAAGCATCGGAGAAGGTCTTCGGCTTTCTCTCCATCACATGGGGCTTGATGGAAAGGTGCAGGCGTTTCATGAAGTGGTCCACTCTCCTCTCCTCTGTCAGCATATATCTGAAACGCTCCAGCATATGGAACCTGCGAGCGTAGTCGGCAACAAAAAGGTTTTCCTAGATGAGGAAGGTGAACTCCTTCTCCTTCTCCTTCTTAGAAGACATGGGCACAAACCGGGCGGTGAAGATGGTCTTGAAGTCTGCCCAGGCCATCAGGTATTCACTCAAGTATCGACCAATGATATGGTTCTCCCACCAGATCTTGGCAACTCCTTCTAGGAGGTGAGCTGCAAAAAGCACCTACTTGTTCATGGGGACGTCCAGCATCCGGAAGACATTCTCCACAATGAGCAACCAGGCATCCACTTGATCGATGACTTCAGTCTTTTCCTCTCCCCAAAATTTCTCACTGTTCATCTTGACGAAGTCTAAGATGGGGGTTCCTAGTCGGGGACGTACTAGCAAGGGTTCTCCGTCCTCGCCTCTAGCTGTCTCTCTCAGGGCCAAGGCACTGATTGCCTCATTCAACTACCTTTGCTGCTCGATCCAGAGCATCTCATGGGTGTGGACCACCACAACTGGTCCAGAGTTGGCACTATCCTTAGGTTGGTCCTCTCTGTCATATCCGTTCCGGTCATCAAACTCACCTCAATCATCATAGGACACGTGCTTTGGGTCAACCTCCTCCTCTGAGGGGGCGTCAACCCTCTTTCTCTTCCTGGAGGCCTCCTCTCCAAGGATCCTCCTTCTCTCCTCAAATATCCTCCACCTCTCGTCGGACCTCTACTGCTTCTGAGCGAGCCTCCTCTCAGAATTCACCTCAGTGGTGTCATCAGGGTTCACGACAGTCTTAACACGGGCCATCTACATAAGCATACAAATAAAACTTTTCGTTTTTCTTTAAACTAATTATACTTATGTTGGTGACATCTTATTTATGTATCTTTTATTAATTTTGTGGAGGATTCCTTAATCCTATCATACACACCTTGATCTGATGAGGGTGGTGAAGAGAGAGAAAAACCCTAAATCGTAGAATCCTTAATTGAATTAGGGTTGAGAAGGGAAAAAATAGATGAGAGTCCTAAAGGTATCTTATTTCGAGTCAAAACCTCAGACATTGGCTAGGCATTCACACTACATCTGGGAGTCCTCGTGATCGACTAGTAGGGTAGAGGAAAATATTGCCAGCCCACGGACTGTGATCCTTTTCTAGACACCTCCGTCTTTGGAAAATCCTCTAATAACTCCCTCAGTTCTACAAAGTTTGTATAATTTAATAATTACTAAGGATTAAATGAGAAACCAAGGCTCTGATACCAAATGTAACAACCCCGCCTCCCGGTAACCCCCAATCAAGGAAGACCAACAGGTTAAAGCTGCTATCCCCATAACTCAAGATCCATGGTTTGACATTGAATCAAAAATAATTAATAAATTCTACTAATGCTATATTGGAAAGTTGGAATAAAATAATTCTTTTGCATACCTTGTAAAAATTTCGGATATAGACTTCTATCCACATAAAGTCTATCTATCTACCTTCTTGAACTAATTAATCGTATCTTCACAATATTTCAATTTACTGTTTGTCCTTTTCAATAATTGTACCTAAAACACCACAAACAAAATGTTGGTAAGTATATTTCTATACCAGTATGCGAGGAACAATCACAAATTCACAAATAATTTCTAACAACCTAATTATCAAAAATAAGTTATTAACAATCCAAAATTACGTTTGCAATGTGACATTTTCAACCGCTTTTGCCCTAGCCCTGGATCACCCTCTCTTAGGGTTTTCTCCTTGCAAGGGACATAAGGACACCTTCTCCATCCTAAGCTTGGTGCCTGGGGTCACCTTTCGAGGTGTCCAATGGTCTTCCCTCCAAATAGACCTTCCCTCAGACCTTCCCTCCAGAGCTTGGTCATGCAACATACATTAGGGTGGCATGTAGGTTCGAGAATACACATACATAATTAATTGTGATAATCATAGGGAATTTTTAGGATAGCAGAATTAAACATTCAATAGTTTAGGTTGCACCCAAATTGATGAAATGTTTAGGAAATGTCATGAAACTAAATCAAATATTCATAAAACAACCACATACCTATTCAGTCGAATCAACAAGTTAGCAATAATCCAAGCAAGAAAGTATTCCATGCAAGAAAGCAATTCACACAAGCAAGGGCCCTGAAACAACAATATAATCTACTAATTATTCATTTTATCAAGATCTATCCATTTAAACTTGCTTCTTAGGGTTTCCTACTTCCTTTTAGTGCTTCATTAGGGTTCATCTTCATTATTGACACTAAAACCCTAAATCAGTAAAACTAGACATAAACACTAATTAACTTGTCATATTCCTCCTAACGGGCTTAGGATCAACATATATCAACATTATTCCAAATACTTTGGATTATTCAAGTAAATCACCCTCTTTACCCTAGATAAGGGTTTCTATACACATTATCATAAATTCATGGGTTAAAACCCTAAAACAAGCAACTTATCATCTAATTGAGATTCTAAACTTACTTTATTTCCTAACAGGTTATTAATACTTGAATTAACACATTAAGCATCTTAGATTTGATCTTCAATCACAATTAGGGTTTCTAACCTAAGTTTAATGCACTTTATGATCAACTCAAGGTACTTTTGCAATCAGAAACGAAATCAGATGCTAAAACTATTTTTTCTTCAAATTATTCATATTTTCTGATCATTTTTCATATATAAAGTTTCTTCATCTGACCTTCCTATTAATGTCTAAGATATTTAGCATTTTAATTACCTCTGGCCAATCAGGGCACACGACATGTC
Organism: Alisma plantago-aquatica; assembly: GCA_963693085.1. NCBI lineage: Eukaryota > Viridiplantae > Streptophyta > Magnoliopsida > Alismatales > Alismataceae > Alisma > Alisma plantago-aquatica. The sequence goes on from OY856414.1 coordinate 405,156,506, forward strand.
CCTTGCGACTCAACCGAGTCAGGCTAGTGGGGCCAGGCATTAGCCAATCGGCTCGCGCCGTGTTGGCACCCTAACCCAGCAAAGCTCGCACCTCGTCATCGAACAAAAGGAAAAAAAAAGATTGTGCTGCCCTTACCTGGACTGAAAGAGGGGGTGAGCGAACTAGTAATTTTCCCGACGCTCGTCTTCAACCTCGCACGCCAGCCAGTTGAGTTCCGCGAGTTAGCGCTCTGTTGATTGTGGGCCTCTGTCCACCTGGAAGCAAGCGTAGGGTACTCGAAGCTTCATCTCCCTCGCCTAAACTTACTTGCCTAGTCAATTGGCTCTCCCCGACACGCCTTCACCGCCAGCAGGGCCCAGCAACTCTGGTGAGGCCGTTGCTATTTGAGGGGGGAGGAACAAAGAAATGATTGAATTAAAGGCACGAAATGACTTGCCTCCGCGCTCTGGTTGTGAGGGTAACACTTGTGGGATGTATCACGATGTCTAGAGTCGTCCCCTATATATAGGGTCGACCACTGATGTCCGGTGATTTGGGGATTCCTCCCAATCATGACAAACCCCCCCCCCCCCAACAAGTTGGGTTAGATCACCTCAGAACAGACTCCTGAAGCCACTCAACTCATCAACAACTCTGCTCATCGCCTCATTCTTGCGCAATCTCAGATCAAAATCTCACAGCTTGGGCTCTGTAACTCAGTTCCCGTGAGATTGGGATTCGGTCCTAGTTGTTGGATCATTGATACAGAGGTCATGATTGCTCACCTAGAAAACAATATTGAGATTTAAATCCCATTTATTGTCCGACACATTATCTTAATCAATTATCCTTCTCATTTTAGAATAATTTCAAAATTCCATATCTTAGAAATTGTTCATCCTTTTGCAACCAAAATTTGAGGGTTCCTTTATCTTATTTATTCATTTATTATTTGAATTTCCTTTTTCTTTTTCTTATTATTGGACCCAATAGCCAATAAGGACCATGAAACAAACAAGCAAGGCTATTGTAAATGAAATCCATACAATCCAATCAAATCAAACAATTATTGGTTTCATTTATCTTTAAAATGAGAAATACAATACATAGCTTGGAAAAATGAGTTTATAACAACCACCAGCTCCTTTCTTCCACCTGCAAACTGATTGTCCCTGAACTGACATGCCCACCTCGCCTTCAACAACCGATCGTTCCACTCTCTAGCCAATCGACTCACGACCCACAAAAGCCATGTTCATTGGGTTTCGCAAGAACAAAGGGAAGTCCACTGCATCGTCCTCCCGAGACCCACCTCACTGGTCTAGATCCCATCCCGGGATTCAGTTCCACACACCTTCCCCCACTGGTGAATCCTCACTCGATCTCCCCGAGAAAATTCCCAATGATAACAATGATACAGAGACCCTTATCCGTTAGATGGAGAGCAACCAAAAGGCTTGCAATGACCCGGTATCCACCACTTCTCTTCCACCTCGCATCGCCCCCATTCAGGGTAGCTACGTCCAGTTCACAAACATCGAACACCTTAAACGTTATGAAGACATGTTCTCTATAGGTGTTTATCTCCCCCGTTGGACTTGTGGGTTTACTCTTGACGCTATAGAAATACGAGAAGCCACCGACAACATTCTTCACAAAAACCATATCCTTCTCTTCCCCTACCTTGTCACGTCAGTGTATAGCGATCTCACCCTTGAGTTCATGACCAACTTCTGCCTCTATCACTTCTCCCAAGGCAACTCCAGTTGCAAGATTCAGATGTTTGGGGAAAATCTAGAGATCTCTACTAGACAGTTCACCTCCTTCATCCTTGATGATAGAGATGATTATGGGTTGGGCCTTTGCATGGAGCAACCCCACGATTCTTACCCCGACCACTATGATAGGGAAAAATTCTGGACTGAGATCACTGGTCTCATTCCCACCTTCCCTGTGGGCCCAAGGCCTCTAATATACATAATCTTGTAGTTGGCTACCTTCACCGCATTCTTGCGTGCACAATTTTTAGTCGGCAAGGTACTCAAGGAGCCATTACTAAGATTGAAATTTAGGCCCTTTGGTTCCTTTTACATGAAGAACCCTTCAAATGGGGGAATTCCATTCTTGACCACTTCAGCACCCAAGAATTCCGGGCCACCGCCTCTTCATTCCGGATTGGCCACTACGTCACTCATCTTGCCATTTTTCTTGGCTACACCCAAATCCCTTTACCACCAATCGATCTCAAAAACCACCTAATCAACAATTACTATATGAAGGGTAGTAAATTCATTTGCTTGGGTACTGATGGTGACTACTACATCCTCTTCAAGGATACACAAGTAGTCTTACAACTTCCCTTGCATGCAAGGTTTACAGCAGAAAACCTAGTCTACAAGCTGATTGATATACAGGACAAATTTAGAGGTACAGTCTAGAGCACCCAGACCCAGTTTCCGTCCACGAGCCGCAGGCCCACAGGAGGAGCATCTCCTTAGAGGCTCACAATGATGTGATTGCACCACCCCCACCTTACCTCTGTCGCACCAGGCGGAGACCAGACGACAATGTCAGCACCTATGATTTCTACGAGGTCTAACACCAGCTGGATGAGATCCAACACGAGCAATAGAGACAATGCCATTAGCTCAACCACATGTACCCCATGCAGCATTCATAGGAGTCCTGGCATGTGGACAGTGGGCACTATGTCCCTAGTTGCCCGTCTGATGAGGAGTATGAAGCGTAACATGCCTACCCAGATCCCCACTCCCCTTACTGGGGAAACATCCTCCATCGCAATGATTCTCTTCCCTCTGTCTCGATCTAAAGGTTTACTTGGAACAAGCAACACTCTAAGTCCGGAGTGGGGTGGGTGGTATGTGATCCACCCCTCTATCTTCCCTTTTAGCATTTCCCTCCTGTATTTTAGTTTTATTCCATTGTTTTCCTATCCAAACATTGGCCTTTATCTGGTCAGCCAATTGTTGTATTTCTCGTTCGAAATGAATTAGATAAATCGTTTATTTTCACAAAAATTGTTCAAAATCTTCACATTTTCTGAAATATCAAGTTCCCTATGATCTAAATTAGAAGTATTATAGGAAATCATGTCAAGCCTTAGAGTATCAAACAGAATCAAATGAAAATTTTCTTATCCTTAGCATTAGATTAACTTATCAATTTTTCTCAGATAACGTAGTTACACGATTTTTCTTACTATTGCAATAACACTCTAAAAAAAGTTTACACGAGAAAATAATCCACAGGCCAACCACTAAGTTCGGGGTGACATGCTCCCTCGTTCTTTACTTCCATACCCCTCATAAATGTAATAGGGGCGTACTGTCAAAAGATGCCAAGAAAAGAGTACACAAAAAATTGTGGTCAATGTAACCACAAGTCCATAAATAAATATCCCAAGTCGGATAGAGGAGGGATCCTTATTCCACACCTCACTTTTCCCAATTCCCCTGTCAAAAAATATAAATAAATAATTTTTGAGTGTTGAAGCGCAAGTAGGATTAAGAGTATTTTTACAAAGTATAATTTGAAAGAGAATGTTATGAAGAATGTTTTTGTAAGAAATATAGAACTTGTATTTTGTGATTCTAGGAGATGGGTTGCTTGGCCATGAAAAGGATAGACAATACTACTAATTAAGGGAGGATGAACAAGTTGCTTCAAAAATCTTTGAATCATTTTGATATTTTATTTGCTTAAGGATAAGCAAAGGCTTAAGTGTGCAATATTTTGATGCATACTAATTTAGCACCCTTTTTTACAACCTTTTAAGTCTTGTTACATGGAAATCCTTATTTTTATTTACTGAAAAGAAACAAATTGATATTTGCTTTCTTTAATCAAAATTTAACTTGATTCTTACCAAAATATATGCATTTCCTATAGACTTAGAGAATGAGATGATCGTCTCACCTGTTCCAGGCAATCAACTCAACATCTTCATATGATCGACTCATTTGTTCCAGACAATTGGGTGACGCCACCCCTCAGCTGTTGAGCCTTGTTCAAGCACTATGTATAAACGACAGACCATTTGAATATCAAACGATCATTTTAGACCTCGAAGTGGGAGTTTTCCCACTCCATCCGAGTGGGTCAAAGAGCACCGCCACCCAAAGACTTAGGGTTGTTGACTGCTACCCCGACCGCCGCCCTTTTCACCCTCCCAACCTATCGACTCACCATCCAACCGATCAGTTGAGAGTGCGTGGCCAGTTCAAAAATGCATCCGCTAGCCTCATTCGTCCACAACCCTAGTTGTAAAAGCCCCTATTTCTCCTATAAAAGTAGGGCCATTTCCTCATCACATGATATCATCTTTTGTATGAAGAATCTCTGGGCAATTATTTCTTGTTCTCTTGTAATCTTCTTCTGTTCATCAATAAAGTTATTCATTTGCAAGCTAAGTGTCATTTTAATTATTGTTCTTTTACTTGTTCTAGATCTAGTCTTATTCTCCTTCTTTTTTTTTCTTCTTCTTCTTCTCCTCCAAGTGGATTGGATCAAGGAATTAAGAATCGATCATTTAATTGTTTCTAACCAAAGGATTAATCCTTTGTAAGACTAGACTATGGATGGAACACTTCTTTCCTCCGCCTCCCTCTAATTCATTACTATGAGTGAGTAGTTTTTCTATCGAGGGGAATATCCCCTTAGCCATGGTTTGAATTGGATTAAATCTTAAGAATGACTTCTTTAGATGGCCTTTGGATTTAATAACTGGTGATCTATCAAAGAAATAATTGATTTAATCATATGTTAATCTAGGTGGATATGGCCATGGAAACTCAGATTTAGAAAAATAAATTGAATTACATAGAGGTTTTTAAACGATTGTGGATCTTTCTCTTTTGGGATGATGAGCTAAGAAACATGAGCGCCAAGTCCAATGGGCTCATGTGGAGTTCATCTTTTGTAGATTTTAATTAATTCAAATGCCTTCTTCTGTTTGTCATTCAAAAGATTTAGTTCATTCTCGCTTAGGCTAGGGTGGTGAAAACCCCTAAAAGCCTCGATATTCCATCATTTGATTCAATCACCATTTGATCTGCTTTGTTTATATTCCAGTCTTTTTACTCGTAATATATTATGCTAACAATCATTTCCATTTTCCTTGTGATAGGGAAAATTCACTTTTCGCTAAGTGCAATTTCCATTCTTGTGTTTCCTTCTTGCTCTAGCAATAATCACCAACTCCCAAATCTGATTTTACTTTCTGTTATAAAAACAAAAATACCAAAAACAAATAATAGTTCAACAAAACAATTGGGATTCGAGACTACTATCTTAAGAAAGTTGTACTGAGGGATCGATCCTTCTATACTAGCCTTAACTGGACACTAGAAAAGGTTAAACTCTAGGATTAAAAATCTTAGTGATTGTAGTGCACTTCGACCATTATCATTTATCCATTTCATCACTGCAGTCTACTCTAATTTATTTTGATATGGAGGACAACATCCACAGATTTATTTTTTTGTCTTTTTCACAGTTTAGATGTGGAGCGTAAATTTCTCAATGTCAAGATGGAGGTTGGAAAAAGTCGACAACCAATTGACATTGAAGATGATACTGCTATAGATAAAAAGAGGAAAACCATGAAAAAGGTATGACGATCTTTACTAGGTAGCTGATGTTCCAAAATTATACATTACATTATGGTTGCTTAGAATTTGAAGATAAACTAAGTTCAAATAAGAGTTGGGTCTTTTTAACATTAATGCTTTTGTGTTATTTGTAGATGAGTAGTAATTACATGGACCATGACCAAATGATGAATCATGTAGTTTTTATTGTGGCCATGGTTGCAGTGTACACATACACTCGTCTATGTAAAATAGCCAATTAAATTCCAAGAGATCCTTACCGCAATAGAGCTGATTGGTTTATGAAAGTTTTTCTACATGGTTCGAGTGACATGTGTCGACATATTACTTGTATGGAGAAAGGAACTTTTTTTGCCTTTTGTGATATGCTTAAACAAGAAGGGTTGCTTAGGGATTCGATTAATGTCGACGTGGAAGACCAAGTGGCGATGAGTCTATACATTCTTAGACATCATACTATAATAGTTAGCTTGGTGGCTGCATTTGGAAGGTCAACTGAGACGATCCACAAACATTTTCATCAATTTCTTACTGTTGTCTGTGGTGTGTCCCCAAGATTCATCAAGTTGTCATATTCCAATATACCTGAACAAATTTTGAATAGTTCAAGATATAACCCACGGTTTTAAGTAAGTAATATGTAGGTCTTAGTGTATTTTAAATCTTAATTATCCTATTGGAGTGTAATAATTTTGTGGCAATACCTAGGATATCTTAGGAGTAGTTGATGTCACTCACATTTCAACAATTGTGAGTAATGATATAGTTGGAATGTGTCGTGGGAGAAAGGGTCCAACTCAAGATACTGTGGCAGCAGTGGATCTCAATTTTAAGTTCTTATATGTATTATCTGGTTGGGAAGGATCTTCTAATGATATGACTATTTTGAAAGCCGCCATATGCAAGAAATGTTTCAAGATTTCACAAGGTAAATTGTAAGAACATAGATGAGTGATTTACATAGGAAGAGAGAAGAATTTGGTATATTTATTTTTGTTTGTTAATTACATTTGTAGGAAAGTATTATCTCTGTGATGTGGGATACACAACGATGCCAAGTTTTATCTCTCCTTTTTGTGGCACTCAATATCACTTGAAGGATTTTAGTCATGATAATGGACCATGAAATGACCAAGAGTTGTTTAATCTTCGACATGCTCAGTTGCGCAACAAAGTTGAATGTGCCTTTAGAGTGTTGACAATGCGTTGGAGGATTTTGACAACAAGGTCCTCATATCCATATGAATGCCATGTGGCATGTGTGATGGCTTGTTGTGTCTTACATAACTACATCATTGATCATATCCCGATTGGAGATTTGTTTGTATCAAAGGATGATCTAGGGCTTGATGGGAACATTGTAGAACATGGTTAAAGATTTCATTCAAAATGTAAGAACTGATCTCACAACCAAGTTCCCGTCCTCACTATTATGCATTTGTTATGCTACTGTTATGAATTTTATAGTCCACTAGAACTGTGGTTGTCTTGCTCTCATATTGGCAATCATTGGGGTTATTTTTTGGTTTTCTTCGTCATGCTCTCATGTCATTTAAGTTAATTATTATGGTGGCTAGATGGGAATGGCATCTAGGGTCTACTTCTGTTTTAGGTATAGCTATCGGATCAATAGAAAAAAAGTACAGTAAAGACTCATCCTTGGTGGTACATTTCTCCTATACAAAAATGGTTGGATCGTGCAATAGTTTTGTCTTTATTTGTTCTAGGTGGTAGGCGATGTTCGGGTGATGGAGACATATTAAGGGAGAGTAGAGAGGATTATAAATAGAAAATAAAGTCTGTAGATGTTAATTTAGGTAGATATCTTGGAGAAGATCACAAATATCATCAGAAATTTAGAAATTCTTGCATCCATTGTCTATTTTTTACATAGAACACTATGAAAATTTGTATTACTTCTACCCATCCTGTTTCCTAACATGTCTTGTCTCCTTACATAGAACACTATAAAAAGTAACATGGATCAAGCATGGAGGAGCAGCATGTTTTGTGAATCTCTCTCTCTTTTGATTTTGGTTCTGTTATTTAAGTTTTTCACTGACTTAGGCCTTGAGGACAACCAGAATAGATATGTTTTTCAGACTTTTCTATGTAAAATTTAAGAAAGTCAGTAAACCTCTGAAGGGACGAAGGGGAAGATGAAGTAGGTGATGTAGTCGAATTCAGGAAATTCAGTAAATCTTATCATATCCATTCTGTATCATAGTTACCAACATATGAAACTAGATCATCCATTAACATTCACGAGAACCAGAGTACATATAGGGTGTCGAATAATATATCTTTCCCTCTTGGGTCAAACTCTGCAATACCTAGCCAATGTATACTATGCAAAATGAAGATAAAAATAAAGAATGAAAATCATCTTGATTAAGAATTTCATTCATGTAGAGTTCCAGTAGGTTATACATCTGCAATAAAGGTATGGGCAGCGCCCTTAGTGAGTGGGGACGTGATCCCACTCAAGTAAGCGATTGGATTGAGCAGAGCAGCTGATCTCAACATGTTCAGTAGCTTCTGGCGGCTAAATGATGCCAGTGCTATTAGAGTTCCCTGATTCAATGGGAGGAGTTGATGATAGTAACATGAATGGAGCATACATTCATAGTGGATAGCATGATATAGTATATATGTACCTGAGAATGTCCCACGTAGTGGAGTTTCTGCGATGTGTGATCGCTTACATATGAAAATGTAGCTGGTTCTCGTGGATGTTAATGTACAAACTGCTCTGTTCACCTCTGGGTGCTGGAATCAATTTAAATTTACCATTTTTCTAAACTAGAATGAAGTATCATGCTCCCTTGAATTATAGTCTGTTTACGAATGCTTTTTTACGTGCACATGGGTTTTGCTGCGTAAATGGTGTTTAACCTTTCTCATTATGTGCATGGTGCTACTGTAGGGTGGTTGGATTCGTGTGCCAATGAGAAGCATTGATGCCTAGAGAGAAAGCAAGGAGGATCTGCTAGCCTTGGCTCTTCTATAGGATTTTATTTTACCAAAATGTGATAAAGTTATGTCATGTATAGGTGTTTAAAGATGGCTGGTCATAATTTAAGTTTCCGAACAACTAAATTTTGTATGAGGATCTGCTTGGTTGTGTGGAATCTTTGCTTTTTCGTGTGGACTTCATTCTGAATTTTTACAATGACAGCTAGGCCTGTATTTGGTGCTCTGTATTGCGGTTGGTATTTGGTGCTATGTATTGTGGTTGGTATTTGGTGAATACACGTCAATCGATCAATGACAGGCTCGATTTGGTCTTATAATCACAGAACATTCTGTTGATCAGTGACAATCTTATTTTGTTTGTAATAATCACATGCGAATCCGTTCATGAATGACAGTCAAACAGCTGCATTTTTTTTTTTGGAGACTGAGAGATTAAAATTTATTCACCCCGTTCTCTCGTACGGGCAAAGAAAGAAGACATAACAATGCTGAATAGAGGAGTACAGGGTGTGTTTTGCGATATGATCAACGACTGTATTCATGTCGCGAGGGACATAGGAGACCTGCAGGGAGGGAACAACAGCTAGGATGGAGTGTGCCGACCTTCTCAGAGGTTCAAAGCTGTTTGCTTCATTCGTGGGCTGAGTAAGTGCACTGATAGCAGTAGTGGAATCGGAATAGATAATAGAGGACGTCCAGCCCCTCGTCCTGCATATCTTTAAAGCTTTTAGAATTCCCATCATCTCTGCTTCTTTAGCAGAAGAAGCGTAGCCCGGCTCACCTATTCCAAAGATACAGTGGCCCGATTTGTGAATGGCATAGATCCCAATTCCAGTCTTGAGACTGTGACCTTGGAAGGCTGCGTCCACGAAGATGATGTGCTCAGATTCTCGCGGGTGTTTGGTGTGGAGAGTGTTCCAATTCGGCTGTTGTCTCGACGTTGCTTTAGGGAGGTTCAAGATAGCTTGTACTCGCCCTTTGATGAACTCAGCCTGAGAGGCCGGTGTCATATACTGCCCATTGTGGATCGTGTCATTCCTTGCCCGCCAAATAGCCCAGGAGCCAACGTAGCGGGTCAGCTTCTCCTCGGGGGTGCCACTCCCATGAGCTATGAACTGAATCCACTCGCACTCCGAGTGATGGAAGAAATGCATATCTGCTCCAAGGCGCTGCCAGACCTGCTTGCTAGCAGGGCAGTCACGAAGACAATGCAAGATAGACTCACAAGCAAAGTGGCATCTCGGGCAGTTACCATCAGTGCTAATGTGCCTTCTAACTTTCTCAGCATTTGTAAAAATGGCTCTATGACAAAGAAGCCAGATGAAGGTTTGGACTTTCAGGGGGGCGAGAAAGGACCAAATCTCTTTCCACCTCGAAGCCTGAGGGAAAGATGGTACAACAGAAAGCCAGTTGTACGCTGTGCGACACGAAAAAACCCCGTTAGTTTCGAGCGGCCAACACCAAGAATCAGGCCCGCCTTCCATCGTCGGAGGTTGTGTGCTTTGTATGAGTCTCCAAGAAGCTTGCGGAAGATGGGATCAGATGAAATCCCAATCCCATTTGCCATTTTCTAGCACCATGCTTATGACCTTGAGGTCATCAAGGCTTTCAGGGATGACAATGCTTGGATCAATCTCCATTATGGTTCTTCCGAAGAGCCATTTGTCGTGGCATACATTTGTGGAGATTCCTGAGTTTACTATTTTAGAACAGAAGTCTTCAAGCTTGGGAAGTTGTGACTTGATGAAAGTCCAGGCCGCGGATCCAGGCTTCTTAGATATAGAGCCCTTTTTGACATATTTCTCCTGCATCACTCGCACCCAGAGACAAGATGGGTTATTCATAAAATACCAAACATTTCTCATCATCAGGGCCTCGTTTTGCTTCCTGGCGTCCTTGATTCCAAGGCCTCCGAGCTCCTTACTCCTAGTGAGCTTTTTCCAGGATACCATGGAGGACTTTTTTGGTCTCGTCCCCCAGAACAAATAAAAGCCCTTATGTGACGATCGATGTCATCGCATAGGGAGGGAGACAGCTTGACAGATTGCATTGTATAGGAAGGGATGGATTGGAGTGCACTTTTGGCAAGGGTGATACGGCCGGCCAGAGAAAGACAACAAGACGACCAACTACTCATCCTGGATTTGATGGACTGTAAGATAGACGCATGTGTGTGCTTATTAAGACGATGATGCAAGATAGGTACACCAAGGTACCGACCCAGGTCCATGGTACTAGAGATTCCCAGCCTTTGACAGAAAGCATTGCATTCTCTAGCAGTGGTATTTGCAGAAAAGAAACACCTAGACTTATCGTTGGAGATGACTTGTCTTGACAGCTGAGCGAAGTTCTGGAGAATGGAGCTCATTAGAGCGGCTTGGTGTTTAGACACTTCAGCCATAAGGAGTATATCGTCCGCGAACATAACATGGGTGAGTGGCACCCCTTTCCGTGATAACATAACAAGTTTCCACTCCCCATTGCAGGCAGCAACAATAATCGCTTGACTGAGTCTTTCCATGCAGAGAACAAAGAGATAGGGGCTAATGGGGTCTCCCTGACGCACACCGTGGCATGCCTTGAACGACTTCATGTGTGTACCTTCCCATAGAATAGACGTACTCCCAGATGAAATGATTTGCATGATCAATTGGATAAGTCCGTTTGGTAAACCAGTTTTAAGAAGAGTGTCTTCCACAAAGGACCAACTCATACGATCAAACGCCTTAGAGATGTCAAGTTTAACAGCGACCCACTTCTTCTTGCCTCGCATCAGCTTCATAGAGTGAATAACCTCTTGGACTAACATGATGCTATCACAAATACGACGGCCTGGAACAAAGCTAGATTGAGTTTCCAAAATCCAAGCATTAAGAAAAGGCTTGATTCTTTCCACAATAATCTTTGAAATTAGTTTGAAGCAACAGTTATTTAGGGCGATGGGCCTCAACTCAGAACAACGTTGCGGAATAGCAACTTTTGGTATAAGCACCATAAGGGAATTAGCTAGGCGATCGTCCACCTTGCTATGGATGAAGGCATTTTGAACAGTAGAAACAAAGGAACCGCCGACATGGGGCCAATTGGTTTGAACAAATTCATTATGAATACCATCAGGACCTGGGGCCTTTACAGGAGACATGAGAAAAAGCACACGTTTAATCTCTGCTGCGTCGGGAATATGTCCAATGGAACCTGCTTCTGGGATGTCTGGGAAGTGGCCAATATACTCTGCGATGTCCCTCTTGTCGGGCTCTGGGCTGGTGGGAGTACATATGAGATTACATAAATAAGAGCGGACCAGGTCTCGTAGGGCCATGGGGGACCCTATCCAGCTGCCGTCCTCAGCGTGAAGACGAGAGATCTTGTTGCTATGACGGCGAGACTTCACATAAGTCTGAAAGAATTTATTGTTACCATCGCCGTATTGAAGCCAATTGATATTCGCCTTTTGTTGTCAGTCCGCCTCCTCACTAGCGAGGATTGAATCGAGATGCTCTTGCAAGTCAATAGAAAGTAATTGGTTAGTAGTGCTATGAAAATTGGATGATACCTGACAGGCTGCCAGGCGGCAGAGGATGATATCCTTCTGCTTGTGTTGCTGTTTTATACGTAGACTATCCCAGTTTAGAGCAGCAGCTTGGAATGCCGGGAGGGCATCCGAGAGAGAGAGAGCTATCCCAAGCCGGAAGGAGCTCAGACTTGAAAGAGGGGGATTGGTTCCAACTCAATCTAGTTCTGAAGAAAGGCTTCTGGCATTGAGAAGGGCGGTGACCAGAGATAAGGATGGGGTTGTGATCGCTATGGATTAGAGGAAGGACGCTGACCGTCATTCCGTTCTCAATGGATAGCCAGTCCGCGTTGGCTATAACACGATCAAGCTTCTCAAAAAGGTTGCCCTTCTTATAAGTGTAGCGATTCCCCGAGGACTTGATGTCAGAGAGCCCAGAGTTAAGCAATAAAGAGTTAAACTTAAGGCTGGCGCGCCGATCGAAACTTTTACCTGCAATCTTCTCGAAAGGGTCTAGCATCGTGTTGAAGTCTCCGGCAAGGGCCCAGGCTCCAGGCATGAGGGCGGCGATGTCAGCCAACCTCTTCCAGAGCAGGTCCATTTTAATGGGGTTAGGCGACCCGTAAACAAAGGTAAGATGCCAAACATTATTGATGAAACAATGGACATACTGTCGATGGCTCTGCACAATTTCCACGCTGCATTTGTGGGAGTTCCACAGGACCCAAATACCACCTGAGAAGCCCAGGGCTTCCACGCGATGCGAGGAGGTAAACCCCAATTTCCGGATGATGTTAGTGGCTTTTGGACCACTGCACCGTGGTTCCATGATAGCAAGAATGTGGAGATTATATCTCCTTTTGTACTCTTTGAAAAGATTCAACTTGTCCTTGGAGCAAGCTCCTTGGATGTTCCAGCAGTAGATGTTTGTCATTTGGTAACTGCTGGTGAAGGTAAGGCCCTAAGACCTTAGTGGACAGCAGCAAGAAGACCAGGGGTCTCCTCCGTGCCATCCATGCAAGTGTCTGCTCCTGTGTCCTGTGCATCAAAGGGAATGGACCTCCTAGCGGAGGGGTTAGCTTCATTGATGTTGCCCAATAGCTGGGCTAACTTGGCCTTCTTCCTTTCTCTGCCTGGACTGATCGTCTGATAAACAATCTGTCTGTTTCTGAGGAGAACACCCCCCTTGCCATTGTGGGAACCCCAGCTGAAACCGGAGGGAATCCCATCAGGGGCAGCGAGGATGGTGGCTTGGAATTTGAACACGTCAGGTTGTTGTTGAGCAGGCCTCCCGTCCAGGGTCTCATCGTCAACCAGGACCACGGCTGTGTCGTCACCTTGCGAGGCTTCTTTGGATGACGAGGGTTTGTCTTTCGCCTTGTGCGGGTTCTGGCCAGAGGTGGCGTTTGCGTTCTTCTTCATCTTATACTTGTTCTTACGGCTAACAACTTCCTCCCACTGAGCACCGGAGGGGTCTTTGTTATCTGCTGATTGCAGGTTCACAGGATTGCCCGTGGCCTGGTCGCGAGCACGTGCTGGCGCTTCCTTGGCTGCCCTTGAAGGCTGCGTGGCGGGGGCCTTCTTAGTAAGCGTCTTCCTTGGCGGCATCTTTGCATGAATGGCTTCAGTGTATATAGGGGTAGGTAGAAGCGGCACCGTTGGCGCAGACGGGTCTGCCGACGCAAGGAACGCAGGCACAGACTTACAGTCCCCCTCGGCATGACCTAACCGCCCACCTTTCATGCAAAATGTGGGAAGGTTTTCATACTCCAAGCGGAACTTCTCGCCGTTCACTTTTATCGCATGCAGTAAGGGTTTAGAAGTGTCCACTTCCACCGCAATCCGAGCAAACTTGCCACGGTGGCCGGATTGGGTGGTTGTGTCAATTTTGATAGTCTTGCCGATGAGGTCACCGATGCTGGAAAGAAGCTGGTTTTGAAATAGATATACTGGCAGGTCCGCGATCCTTGCCCATACGACTAGTTTACGTGGGATGGGATCCGAGGGTCGAAACTCCTTGGACCATGATTGGACCGAGAGGTAATGGTTGAAGATCAGCCATGGACCCCCCCGTCATGGCACGGACGAACTCATCTTTGTTGGCGAGTTGGATAATATATTATCCCATGTCCAGGTCAATCCCGCGGAACTCCCCCGTCAGGCTCCAGAGCACGGCGATCCTATTCATCACGGCGTTGAAGCTGACCGTCGTTCCCATGACCTTGATGATAACCGTGAATTTCCAGGGTTCCATCAGCGGTGGGATAGAGGTAGGGTTGATGGTGATTTTTGGGATGCTTCCGTTACCGTCCACATGGATGTCTTCAGCCTTAAGCATGTCCGGCGGGACTTGAGCGAGAGAAGCTGGAGTCTTGGTGGTGCGCCCGACTATCGCCTCCTTGTACGATAGTGACGGGTTTCCTCAGCCTGGGACATGGCGGTGTCTGCGTCCGGGTTTTGAACAGGGACGGGACTGCCATCGGTGTGAGCAGCAGATGCAGTGGGAACAGATTGACGACGAGAGGGACCGGCGCCAGCGCCACGGCCGCCGCCTCTCCCTCCGAACCCTAGCATCGGGTCGCTATTCTCTTCTCAATAACGCGCTGACTAGCTGCATTTTAATTATGTACCCATTAACAGTTACATTTCCGCTTCGAAATTGCCAGCAAACTTTATTCGAAAGATAACCTCACCTCACCGCTGGTACTTCTTCACGACTTGTTCTACATTTTCTGCAGTTGTCGACGTACTTAGGCTCACAAGTAGACTACAAGCGAGCAAAATACGAGGTAGTCCAGCGAGGGGGATTGAGGGAGAGAGGAGAACACATTGAACGACATTAATTAATAAGATACAGCCGAGATAAAGGGCGGCAGCCCGCCGACAAGGCAAGGTAGGACAACCAAATGGAATGCACGGTGTCTGGCGTGGCGAACGACATTGTCCGCCAATGCAAGGACCGGCGGCGGTTCGTGAAGGACACCGTCTAATCCCAAACGACCGCTATGCCACGCCATCACCGGCGGCAGCTAAAGTCGCTTATGGCGTCCTCAGCTGTGTCGAACTCGATCGACTCCTACCCTGCCGGCCGCCGCCATCAGCTGTTGTTCCTCCACAACATCTGTACTACCAGTTTCACCACCAACAGCAAGCGCCTCCGCAGCAGCCCGGATGAGAACTCAGTTCTTCCCCAACTCACGGATAGAATCCGTCTCCGGCGAGAAGCTGCCCCCAATCCGGAAAGGTAAGCCCTCTATTATGTGTTTCGTGATGCCGGCATCGATCGATTGGTAGACGCATCATCGGCGATCCGCACTCCGCCCCCTTTGCTGCTTGGCATATGGTGTAAAACCAGTCACTTTCTCATAGAGACGAAGAACATGTCAGTGTAGTAGGAGGCATGGATTATAAGTTCGCATGCGTTGCATAAGACAGTCGGGTTAAATTTTCTGGGTCGCCGTCTGTCCTCCTGCAAAGAGCTTGCAGATCCCACAATATATATCCAAAGTGCATAGCTTACCAAACTACCCTAATTGCTAAGTATGAAACAATTGTTGTAGATGCCGTAATGGTCTTATCCTTCGCTTTCCATGCCATGTGTTTGCTATGATTCCCATCAAGCTAATTGTTCATTCTGCCCTTACCAAGTTATGTCTTCATGTTACAAGGTGTTCGTTATTAGCTTTGAAAAGGAGAAGAATGATGTTG
The DNA here is from genome assembly GCA_963693085.1 of Alisma plantago-aquatica. Taxonomy (NCBI): domain Eukaryota; kingdom Viridiplantae; phylum Streptophyta; class Magnoliopsida; order Alismatales; family Alismataceae; genus Alisma; species Alisma plantago-aquatica. The sequence continues at coordinate 405,172,311 of OY856414.1, forward strand.
AATATCCTGTGATTGTGTTGCTGATGATATAAGGGGATATAATTTGACAAAAAAGAAGTCAAGAAGGTGCGTACGGCATGCTACCCAATTAATAGTTGGCACCTACAGATGAAGTAAGTTTGGAACACGGCTGCAGAAGTCAAGGTCTGTTTATAATGGAAAACCACCTGCAAGTAAAGTTATTACCCCACGTCCCTTTCCAAATGCCATTATCCGCTAATATGTGGCAATGGCTTCTCCGCCATACACCTGGATTTGCTTCGTCTTGAGTAAGCATGCAATGGTGGTGGAAACGAGGTTGTGGTGTTTGCAACAAGGTAATGCACCAAAACAATACGTTTACCTTATAAAATAAGACGATGATAACAATAATATTGTAAGCCTCATGCTTGCTCTACATGGAACGTAGTTAGCTGGCTGAGTCACTAAGTAGAGGACTTCCTGCAGTGGATCATAAGAAAACCGTCACCACTTTAATTTGTTTAATGTTTTGTTGTCAAAACTGGATGGGGTGGTTAGAGGAACGATGCATGTGCATTATTAATCCTACTAAATGTTATGTTTATAAGCCAACACATTCTTTAAGGTACAAAATAAAGTAAACTCAGTGTGTAGTGCACGATGCTTTATTTGATATCTTGCAGTGATCCAATGCATGACATGTTTGAACTTGTATTTTGTTTTCAATAACATAACCATAGATGGTTTTTAATTTTATATTTTGCTACCTTACTTAAAACGGAAAGCTTCCCAAAAACGTTGAAATATTTTACCCTATCTATTAAGTTGTAATTTACATGGAACGGGCCAGAATGAGAATTTTCTCCAATGACAAATATATTCTCTTTCTTTATAATGTATATGCGGCCTTAGAAAACTTTTGATATTGTTATAATGTCATACGAATGCAATGTTTTGTCATCATGTGGTCTAATGAGATGTACGAACGTTCTTGAAAAAGTGGCCAACACATGCATATGAGGCATTTCAATGCTAAATAAGGAAGTAACATTAATTTTTTAACAATGTGTTCCTTTGATGTCTGGGCACATCTCAATACAACGGTTTTAGATATATTCTAGATTTATTTCTAGAGCCATGCATTGCTATTTTTCTAATTGACTAACTTATTTTTATCAAATGAAGACATTACCTATGTCACCATGGAAGTAATGAAAATATGGCCATTTTTTTAAAGTCGCTGTAGATCGAAGAGACAAACTATCCTCGAATAACTCATATTATATGGTATAATACATGCAAATCTGATATCTTTTATTCATGGTACATGAACTCCTTCGCATGGTTACAAATTTGCAATACAAATATAGAATATTTGTTCACCTGTATTTTTCTATATAAATCCTTCCGTTGTATTTCTTCTTTTGAATTGAACGAAGTACTTATATTTATATCACTTATTTAATATGAAAGACCAAATTGTTTGAAGGTACTAAGAGAAACTCTTGTGTACTATGGTTAGTGTTCGTTCAGATGAGTCTAAATAGAGTAAGAACACTATCAAATTAATGAAATATCGCCTTACTTTTATTTGAAAATTATGGACATATATTTTCATATGTTCATAAATGATTAACTATATAATAGATGTTATGTAATACGTGCATGTGCACGTGTGTTTAATATATATATATATATATATATATATATATATATATATATATATATATATATATATATATATATATATATATATATATATATATATATATATATATATATATATATAACTAATTGCAGGCATGTCCACCAAGTCCCACCCAATCAAGTTGCACCAATTTGAAATGTTACAACCCCCTTAATTATCTTTCTTCTCACAAATTTTCAAATTTATTTTTTACTTTTAATTCACTTATTCCACTCTCCCTGTTTACTTCACGTACAACCACATCTCCACCCCCATGTCACTGCATGTTCAGAAACCTCTCACAACATCTGCATTTGCACTGTTATCCCTAACCGATAAATGCAATCCCCACGCCCCTGTAACTGATAAATATAATCACCACGTCTTAAACCACTCTCAACCCTCGGGTCCATGGAGTGAGCAAATGTTTCTCCTACATTTAGGAAAATTATTCCCAACACACCTCTTCCACCACCACCCTTAACTCGAGACAATGTGTCCAGACAACAATTCAGACTGTACGACATGACACCCGAGTGCAAAATTGCAACAGATCCACTTGGGATAATTGCCTTTGCTTCCAAATCTATAATGACCAATTGGAGCGCAACTGCTCCATGCATGCACATTTGTTGCAGACTGTAGCAGCATGTAGCTATATATTTGACCAATGACAGAACCTTTATGAAATCCAATATCTTGGCTCTTCAGCTTCTAGCACGGTTTAGCTATATAATCCACATTGTTCGCCAATTAGTATTTGAATTTTGATCATGTTCCCTCCATTTCTCTATGCTATATATACACTCCTACCACTCCAACATGAACTCTTGTTGTCTCATTCTTCAGTTCCCTAGTACGATTATTAGTTCTTCATATCATTATGTATGATCAGCAATTGTGGATTTACACAACAAAATATATACTTTTGTCAAATTGATTGATTCAAGGTTAGTTTTCATTTTTAACTCTATCATTCCATATTACTTTAATGTCCTCTTAATCACTCTATGTTTTTTATTTTAACTCTACCATTCATACTAATTTAATCTCCACTTGTTATTCCAATATACAATTTTAGTAGTTATAGCTCTGACAATGACTCCAATATTTTGTATTTACCAGCGTCTGTTCGTAAACCGTAATCAGTACCACCTCTTAATCACAATAGTACTCATTTATGCTAGAGACAGTCCCAATTTCTTGTTGGAAGAATGATCGAGTAATATATTTTCTTTATTTACAGCTGCTAGTAGACGACATCGATCTTAATGTAATATTTAATTGCAATCAGGAAGATGTTATCGAAAATGCAAGTGACCCAACTGTATCAATTTCTCAAAATATTAATTTTCCTAAACTTGTTATACCAAGGATTGATGAAGTAGTTGTACAAACAAAAGTTGGTATGATATTTTATTCCATTGAAGAAGCCATGTTATTCTATGAAGAGTACACTGATGCTTGTGGGTTTGGATAATCAATAACACATTCTACAAAAAATCCTACCAGTAATTCTATTGTGATGTTAACTCTTTCATGCCTTAAAGCTGGTAGACCTCCTAAATCTACAAATACTACTATGTACAGTCGTCGTCCAACTGCTAAGACCAACTGTGTTGCACATATTAGATTTTGCCACGACATATATAGTGATCAGATTGTTATTACTTCTTTTTAAGAACAACACCATCATCCCATTTTAGAATGAAGTGTTCTAAGGTTGTTGTCTTCAAAGAGAAAGACCCCCGAAGACATTGCAAAGAGGATTGATCTAAACGATCGGGCTGGTACATTCCTCAAAAAGATTTTTTTTTTATTTCAACAGATTAAATAATACCAAATTTATAGTGTCACTGTACTAATTTTTATAGTTATCAGTGCTGCAAAATCAATGTCTAGTTTTACTATTGAGGTAGGAGGACACGAAAATTCACCTTTTACTGAGAGGAATGTCAAAAACTATGTTCCATATATAGATGTCTAAATCTTGGTAAAGGTGATGCAAAAGCCATTCCAGATTATTTTATTAACATGCAGGCCAAAAATCCAAATTTTTCTATATTATGGACTTAAATGATGATGGGTGTTCTTCGAAATGTATTTTGGGCTGATTCAAGATCGAGACATGCTTACAAATACTTTGTTCCATATATAGATGCCTAATCTTGATAAAGGTGATGCAAAAGCCATTCAAGATTGTTTTATTAATATGCAAGCCAAAAATCCAAATAGTTTCTATATTATGAACTTAAACGATGATGGGTGTTCTTCGAATGTATTTTGGGTCGATTCAAGATCAATACATGCTTACAAATACTTCGTTGATTTAATCACATTTGATACTACATACTTGACTAACTGTTATGAAATGCCTTTTGCTCCATTTGTTGGTGTCAATCACCATTGTCAAAGCATTCTTCTTGGATGTGGTCTTCTATGTGAAGAAAACACTGAAATGTATGTTTGGATTTTCCAGACATGGCTTAAATGCATGGGTAAGTCACGATGCGAGTTTATTTGCACTATTATATACAACTATTAGTACTGATTTACATATTATAAAGTACTATTGATTACAAATTTGCAGAATGCTAACATATTGTTTACCTTTATTTACATGTGTCCCTCCAAAGGGTATAGTAACACACCAGGCAAAACACATCATGAACGCGGTCAAAAGTGTTTTTTCAAATATCCATCATCGTCTTTATTTGTGGCATATAATGACGAAGCTACCTGATAAGCTTGGCAAGGATTCATATACTTCTTTTATGGTCAGACGTGTTGGTTATGACAGTATAATAGTAGACAAGTTCAAAACTAATTAATACAAGGTTGTACAAGACTCTAATGTCAAGGAGGATGGATGGCTAAATAAGATGTATCAACTTAGGGAAATGTGGGTTCGTGCATATGTTGATAATTATCTTTGGGCTGATAAGACAAACACACAACGTAGTGAGTCAATCAATGCATTTTGATGGCTATGTGAATTCTCGTACATCATTGAAGAAATTTATTTACCAATATGAGCTTGCTTTGTTCTCTAAATATCCAAAAGAGAGACTTGTCGAGTACGAATACATGCATAAAACAACACCTGCAAGGACATCCTACATGACTGAATTTCAGTTCAGAGATCTTTACACTATATCATTGTTTAAGAAATTTCAGGACCAACTTTCTAGTATGATTTCATGTTACACTACAGTCGTGTTTAATGATGGGGTCAATGCTATTTTAATTTTATCGAGAATTGCAACATAATTTTTTCTCCAAATGAATAAAAAATGTTTGAAAAACATTTTACCGTGATGCATGAATATTCTTTACAAAACATGAATTGCTGATGTAGATATTTTGAATCCAGTGGCATCCTATGTCATCACATGTTATGTGTTATGATTCATATTTTGAAGTTTGAAAAAGTACCAATCAATACATACTTGATCGCTGGAGGAAATACATAACTCATTTTTATGATGAATCAAATTCAGACTCGATGCAAAACTCGCACATGCAAACTCTAGATCTGAAGATGTTATTAAATTTTGTCACGAATTTGCCAATTTCACAAAATCATCTAATGAGAAATTTGATCAGATCAGACAGATTCTAAGTGATGCTTATAAAAAGGTAATACTACCAATTCAAAGCAAAATGTATGTGTTAGCACATTTTATATGCTACACTTATGCATTACTAAAATTTTACCAATTTGCATGTTTTTAACAAGGTGAATAGTTTTCAAAACCATCCCTACGAGATCCATTTGTATGCAAAATAATTGGACACCCTCCATCAACACGAAAAAAATCATTTAAAGAGGAACAATCAATTAAGAAGTGAAAGTCAAAGAAGAAGAAGTTGAATACTCTTCCACACATAGAAGAAGAACAAGCTACAAATCAAGACGACAACATAGAAATAAATGAAGATGATATTGGAGATATTCTAGAATAACCGACCTTTAGTGTCGGTTATTTAAGGCCTTTAGTGTCGGTTCCTAAGAGACACCTATGTGGGCGACGCTAAAAGCCCAACCGTTACGCGTCGGTTCCAAAACCGACGCCAAAACCCTTCATGCGCCATCGAAAAATGTGCCAACAAGGGACTATAGGTGTCGGTTATTAGATAAGAAACTGACGCCATATACCTTCGCGCCACAGAAAGGGCGCCATCTGGGGCACTATCAGTGTTGGTTTATTAGTAATACCCGACACCATATTACCCCCAGCACGGCCGTGGTGTCTAGCCCGCTGCCACGGCTGTGCTGGCCAGCACGGCCGTGGTGTCTGGTCCGCTGCCACGGCCGTGCTGGCCAGCACGGACGTGGTGTCTGGCCTGCTCCCACGGCTGTGGTGTCTGGCCTCATATAGGCTTTAGTTATTAGCTAAGAAACTGACACCATATACCACAATAGACATCGGTTATGAGTTGGGAAACCGACATTGTAACTATGTGGCGTCAGTTTTATACAAATAACCGACGCCTATTGTTTGTTTTTTTTCTACAGTCTGCAGACCTGCTGTGGCTGGTCACAGGATGAGAAACCTGCAGTTCAGTTATGAACTGCTGGTTTTACGACATCCATTGATATCAGCCAACAACAGGCCACAAACCTGCAAAATTAACAACAAAAATATTCACACATTTAGCAACCTGCAATTCCATTTGATTTTCACACATTTAGAAACACTCATGTAGCTAGCAATCTATAGTTCCATTCATTTTCACAGTCACACATGTAGAAACATTCATATAGCAACCAACAGTTTCATTCATTTTCACTCAGACACATGTAGAAACATCCAGACATGTAGAAACATTCACACATATATTATAATTCATCAATTCATTTACAAAATATCATTCTTTAGTCATTATTCGCTATCAACATCCCAATTATATGTTAAAACCCCCACTACTTGTATGGTTGTTGCCCATTCTTCTCTTACTTCATTTAATTCTCCCGTCGTATAGGGAGCATGTACATCTAGTAAGGCCTTTCCTGTAGTGTGGTCAGTTTTAAACACCTGCAAAGAGAATGATGTATATATATAATTAATGAGCTATAAATAAGATTGATAAATTTCATATTATCTAATGAGACTATATAATACCCCAGTAATAGTATCGATGTCCACTGCGGCATATTTGATAATCATGTGCATAAATCACATCACATAGTATGCACATGCCCATTTGTAGTATGCACATGCCCATTTGTTGTCTTGTGTAGCACACTATAAATTGAAACATACAAAATATTAAAAAATACAACTAATTAAGCATTGTTCACATAAATAATATATACATTGCAGTCGGGTACCAACTTCCACGTTCTTCCAAGTTATTTGCTGGTTCTTTTTCGTGGGGACCTTTCCTCCTACCTTTTTGAACTCATCTAAACCCCTACATGTTAATGTAACACATTACATTGCATAATTAAATAGTAATGTAATAACATATGTTAACGGATATGAAAATGAAATATTTCTCACCGGAATAATGCCATTTTCATTTTGTGTCCATATTTTGAATTCAATTTACTCCCCTTAGGATCTAGATAATAGATAGTGAATGTCTCGGGGACAATAACTAGTAACTCCCAATGCATACCACTAGAGGTACAAAAGTTAAAAATTAATAACTCAAAATCCAGAATAAAAATGTAATTTTCTTAAGTCCAAATTATAATAAGCAAAGTAAACTTACTCTACATTGAATGGAGCAATTATCACCGTCTTCTTATTTTGAGCAAAATTTGTAAAAGCCTCACAGAAGTATTGTTGAACTGACGGAGGGTCTTTAGCTACTAGACTAATCAAAGATGGAATAAAAAATCCTACATGTTTGAATGCAAAATATGCACATATCTTGTCTAAGTAGCTACAAAACATGTATTAATTATGCATGCATTAATAAATAAGAAACCAGATCACCAGATCCTACACAAGGTATATGGCTGTATAAAGAAGATCTCACCTTATCCATACCTCTATCACAGATGTATAGCCAATCATATCGAAACAACTCCAAAATATCTTGTAAAAATAGGTTGCTTTCGTATGATTGACCTGCAACATATGAATCTATAGAAATAGTTACAGGGAAATTTATATCATGTTCGCCTAACCATATTGACATACCCCTACAGTTAGGACCTAACGGGACAGGTAGGTCCTGTGGAACCCAACTGGGTAATGTAGGAGGTGGAGGTGGAGGCCTAGATGTTGTGGGTGTTTTCTTTTTAACCTGTATATATATAATTTCAGATCAATTGACATCATATACACACACTAACAATTTAACGTAATGTAAATTTACCATACAGTTTCAGTAAAGAGGACATCCTCTTTTAGCCACAATATCACTCCGCCTTCTGCCTCACCAAGCGTTTCACAATCTGGGTGGGCATATGGCAATGGAAGATCCATCCACTTGGAGAATATACGTATCGGGCTCACACGAATCCAACCAGCTGGTAATGGAGACCCGTGAAACATTTCCCCTGGATGGGATGGATAAGCCGACACCTCTGCAACGACATATTCTTTACTTTTTAGACGACATGGCTTCAACCCCTACAAATTTTTGTGTAAAGAATGTTATATACATATATACATATCATCTTTTTTGAAACGACTACAATTTCATATATACATATCATCTTGAAAACATATCATCTTGAATTAAAAAACTAGTTACTATGTCATAAAAATACTTACATCGGATGTGCTAGGTGGTGGGTCTACAGGATTACTCCCAACCTCTGCAGTAGGAGTAGAGCAGGATGCCATAATAGGTATTGTCTGCTGAGTGGTAGTCTGAGATGCCTGCCACTTTTTCAGTGCTTCTTCGAGTTTGCTATCAACTAGCTTATCTACCTATACATGGATAAAAGAAACATTAGCTTCTAATTATTGAATTCTCTTTTACAGTAACATTATAAAGAAAGAATATGTTACCTCTTCTTGTGAAAATCCCACTTTTGGGACGTGTTTGCCTTGGGATGGCCCAAAAAAAGCTTTGATGCCCACACCAGCGCCTGCAGCCCTAACACGTCTAGGATGCTCTGGGTTACCCAGAGCAACTGTCAATTCATCCCTTGTTCCCTCAGGGATGAACTTGCCTTGTTTCCTCATCTCGTGCAGCTCCCGCTAATTGCCAAAACAAAAATTTGTAATTAAGTAAACACCACAAATAATCACTATTCGAACGATTGCTGTAAGAGTTGTATTTTACCATTTTTGCACCCGCCTCAGCAGTTGCAGGCTTCCTTATTTCTCCCTTCTTATTTTGCCTCCCAGCTATCCAGACATCATGGCGAGGCAGAGGTGTGCTACCTATAGTAGAGGACTCCTGAGTAGCAGTAGACTGAGCAGTAGCCTCAGACTGTAGTCTTTGGCGAATGCCTACATACCCCTTTGGACTCATTGCGTGGTCATGCACATTCAGTGCACGCCTTGATTTTTGTGCCTCACTGAGGGCCTAGTTAGTATGCACATTAATGATTTGGTTAGTAACACTAAATGTTAATCTTGAATAGGTGAATACAACATATATTAATGAGATTGGGACTGACGCCTAATACCTTGAATTCATCAGTTTGTCTTGAAGCAACAAGCACATCCCATTCTTCTTGGTCCAGGAAGTTCCACTGTTCAGTGCCTGTCTTCTTCCTCTTGTCACCTTCTTTTATGTATTCTCGGGTGAGATTTGTCCTATAGTTCCTTAGGACTCTCCCACAGCATTGCATCACGCATTTACGATGAAGATTTTCATCCAATTCAAATATATTCTACAAAATAGAATTTCTATTAACTAGTATCCAAAAAATTAGTAATCCACAAAATATAATTGCAAATTAATAATAACTCACGCATAAATCCTTCCATATTACGTCTTTCTTCTCCTTAGGAACTTTATGCCAATAATCTATATTACAACCGCAATGGCTACGAGTAACATACCCAAGATATGAAACAAACGAATTGCGATTCACACCAGATGCATTTCCTGCATTATCAAAATCCACAACAAGTTTGGGTCCATTTCCCTTTTACGCTATTAACTTCTTCATCATAGTGATGCCCCTTCTCTTGTCAACTTTTTGGTGCTGCTGATCAAGTGCCTCAAGTGCTTCAGATGGTACATGTGCATCATCAACCTAAAATTTGACAAAATAAACACATTTTCAAGATATACCTATAAATGGACGTATAGATATAAATATATGATATATTTTTAAAACTTACATTGTGAGGCGGCGCATTGATGTCCTCACCCTCATGGTAATCATCAGCACGGTCATCAGGAGAATGCTCAGCCATCTGAAAATTCACATTCACATTGTAAAGTTCACATTGTAAAGTAATTCAAATTGTAAAGCTCACATTGTAAAGTTCGCATTCACATTGTAAAGTAATTCACATTGTAAAGTAATTCACATTGTAAAATTCACATTGTAAAGTTCACATTCACATTGTAAAGCAATTCACATTGTAAATTTCACATTCAGAACAAAAATACATATAAAAAAATATAAACATGCCTCTAATATTGCGATTTTTTATCAATTAACAATCCTTCATTGTGATCTCCGCGCACATAGAAGTCATCATTAGCTTCAATATTTGCTGGTGTTGGCAACCCAACTGAGAATGGACTGGAGTCATCATACTTATCATAGTACTCTTCTTCATCTATAGGATCTTCAATGAACTGTCTTTTACCATGAGGAACAACCGACCATTTATCATTTGCAGGATCATCGATATAAAATACTTGATTCGCCTGTGATGCCAATATGAATGGTTCACCCTTCTCGCCAATCTTTTCAAATTTCACTAAAGTGAAACCCAATTCATCCACTATAACTCCTTTGGTGTTATCAACCCAATTACATTTGAAGAGTGGAATTATGAAAAATCTATGTAGTCAAACTCCCATATGTCTTCAATGACACCGTAATATGACATTTTAGCTTCACGTGGACTCTTATCCTTTGCACTTGCAAAAAACATAGTCGATGCTTGAAGGGCGACCCCACTATTTTGGACGACACTCTTATCATCTTGGCGCTTTGTGTAATATGTGAATCCATTAATGTCATACCCTTCATAAGACATAACAGTCAATTTTGGTTTAAAGGCGAGGCATTTGATAGTTTCAGTAATATCATCTGGTGTTTGAGATAGTTGATGTAAGACTTTATCTTCAAACCACTTAATAAATATCTTGTTATGCTCTCTAGCAAGCCACATTGTATTGGCATGAGGATATTGTCTCTTGATGAAATTGGTATGTTCCTCGATATAAATGTTCACTTCGTCCATGTTTTGTAAAATATACAAGTGACCTTGTTCCAACTGCTCACGGCTGATTACTTCCACACGTGATCCCAAAATTCCTTTGCCAAATTGCTCGTCAATATTCTTGTCATTATCAGGAGTGTCATTACCACTGAGAAAGTCATTGCAAAAATCCATAACCTCTCTCGCCACATAACCCTCGATAATACTCCCTTCAGGCCGATAATGGTAATGAACATCACTTTTAAAAATGCTCATGTATCGTTCAAAGGGATACATCCAATGCAAGAAAACTGGTCCCAACATTTTCACTCCCCTAGTCAAGTGGAGAACAAGATGTACCATGATATCAAAGAACGACGGAGGAAAATACATTTCAAGCTGACATAGGGTAACTGTTACGACCCATATCAGGGTTAGTCAATAAATACCTTGAATTACGTAAAACACCTCAATTAGTGCTAAGTTTTTGTTAAACATCATGAATAATCAAGATAAGACAACATGTGAATCAATAGTCAAGATTTAATCATCTGAGGCAATTAATGATATCAATGTTGATTATTTAATACATTAAGTTGAATCAAGTAATCACAGTTGTAATTAGAGTTTTGATCCAGTGAAATAGTCTTTTTAGCATGTTTTGTGCTTTGAGGTTATAGAGAATCCCATGCTTGAAACATTGCAAAAAGAATCAGTCGATTTGGACTCTCGAGGCGAAAGTTATAACACTTTTGTTTTCCTTGGACCTGGCTGCAATTTTCCCAGTAATTGATTTTATTTTATTTTCCTTCTTTCTTTATGAGGGTCGGCTACCCTCCTCTTCTCCCTTATTCATTCCCGATAGAACAGGACCTGCGGAGGCGGCGCACACGAAGTCAGGTCGGCCGACCAGGCAAAGGCAGGAATCGGGGGCGGATTTATGGCCTTGGCTCTGACCAGCCGCACTCCACCTCCGCCCTCCTTCCACCACCTTTCCTCCTCATCTTGCTCCAGGGCGGCGCCCCATCTATAGCCTGACCTTCTGCATCGAGCGGCGCTTGACCTGCAGCAGGAGGCGGACGACGATCCATGGGGTGATCTTGAGCTCCAAACCTTTGACCAGCAACAGCTCTTGCTCCGTCCATCCTTCCTCTACCCTCTTCCTTCTTCTTCGCCCTAGGAGCGCGGCACCACAGCCAGCTTGGGCGCCGACCTGCTGCACAGAGCAGCAGCCACAGCAATGGTCGTAGCTAGGGCCGGCGGCTGGGAGCCTTCCTGGGCGTAAGCAATACTTGGAATCAGTCGCCTGGAGCTTGGCCAAGAGATCCGTGCAAGAATCTGTTGCCAACTTGCCTCGAGCAACACCTAGCCAAGTTTCTCCCAACCTGTGCGTGCGTGAGGAAACAACAATCTGCTTGTTGAATGTTTGAACCCGGAGTGTTAGGAGGTTGAAGACGACCCGTGACGCCCGGAAACTGGTCCTTGGACGCATTTCTGGACGAATCCAGACGTTTCGAACCCCGGTGAGTAGTATCTCACTCATTTATCACTTTTAACTCAAAACATGATGTTTTGGTTGAATCGACATTAGTTGCGGGTAACGTCATGTACCCGGGTGCCAGGCAGTGCCGGCATCGCTCAATTTTTAGGTTGCGCGTTTCAATTGTTAATTTCTGCTCAACATTAGTTAGTTAATCAATATGCGCGAGGTAAATTAGTAAAATTGAATGATTTATCGAAACTTAACTTGTTCGACTAAATGTTAACCAGTAGCACACGACCAGAAACTGGACAGTTTGGGCATAAACTCGGGTTGTATGATTTTTAATAAATTAGTTGAGTTAAATGATGCACGACTCAGAATTAGGGTTGATGTGCACATATTTTGAGGAATTTTAGTTGATTGGCAAATGTTGTTGATGGTTGCATATAAATAGATTAAATTGTTTTATTAGCTTGTTACAATGATTTATTGTATGATTTCAATGTAAATATGCCAAGTGACATGAATATTATTATTTGAGAATTTCTAGTCTGCCTGCATGCTTATAAAAGTTGATATTTTAGAAATGTCAAGTGGACATGCATTTAGATTATTCAAGAACTTGAAATCTGCCTACATGTTTACTATGTTGAATCTCGTGATATTTGAAATACCTGAGTATACAGCTTGCTCAGTTTAGTATGATATTCGTGTAATGTGATAAGCTTCAACTAAATTGAAGAGATACCATAGCGGTACTAAAGTCAAGTATAAATGAGAAAAAGACACCATACAGTAAGAGAGAGATTGAATTATTGTATGAGCTTTCCTAGAATATTAAGTTAATAGACTTAGGTGCCCTAACGCCGTAGAACCCCTCGTGAGGTCTGCACCTTGGGGTGAAACGACCTACCTAGCGTGTGTCTAGATGGTCGGTGACTCGTGTTCAACAATAATCCGTGCGTGTGTCACGGTGGCACGAGGGCAGAAAGGCAGTGTTCAACAATAATCCGTGCGTGTGTCACGGTGGCACTGGTGTATATGGGGGTTATTCAACAATAATCCGTGCGTGTGTCACGGTGGTAACCCCGACTCTCCGCCTGTGTGCTCAGGTTCAAGGAGGAGTCTAGAGTACACTCTTTTGAGAGTGCAGTGAGGCCGTGTGAGCCTGAGAGTCCTGTAGCAGACCAGGACAGCAGTCAGACTTAGCATTTCCCGGGTGTGTCGCTAAGTCTTGTACGGTGGGACCGTAGCATGAACTTGCTGCGGATCTTCATATGCAGAGTACACTGTATATGATTAGGGCTTAATAATAATATAAATTGGTACTCATATAGGATCACAGTAAATTAAAGTATTCGAACTTTTGTGCTATTTCTTTATATCTGTTTATCTGTTCAAATTATCTGTTAATGCATGGAAATGTGATTATATGCTGCAAATCTGTTATGTTATTAGAATTGCCTTACTTAGTTCTGCATTTATGTTTAATTTCAATTTATAAGCCTGATGAGTTGTTTAGTGATAGCTAAGTGAAATACTATTCACTGAGCGAGTAGGCTCATACCTCTACTCAAAACATTTTCAGGTTATCATCAACAACAGGAAATCAGAAGGATCGATTTATCCTTACGTCTAGTCAAGAGAAGGTTCGTAGTTAGTAGTTAGAGGTCTCTTAGTCCATTCCCCTCGATCTTTGGGACAAGGCGTGAGTGAGAGAGTGAATGTGTATTAAGATTCAAATTAACTGTTATGTTTTAGTTTATGTCAAACAATGTAATATGCTGTAAACTCTGTTTATCTTGCTAGTCAGTTAATAAAGATGCTTCTGCAGTTTGTTTAGTTTCATTTTACAGTATAAATCCGATTTTCCTATTAATATCGTTAAAGGGTTTTAAAAAGTGAAGAGTGTTTGGCTTATGTGTTAATCCCATCCTGTCGCGTCTTAATCTCGTGGTTTGTGGTTAATGTGAGATTGGGGCGTGACAATTTTTGGTATCAGAGCTTTGGTTTAAGTACGTAGTTACTCAAGGTCAGGGGACGATAAGAGACCAATAGGATTAAGGTTTAGGTGTCTTTCTTCTATCTGTAATTTTCTAATAGGAAGTGTTCCGTTATACTATTGCAGATAGCAGGAAGAAGATGTGGTCACGAGAATCAAGTAATGAGCTAAGATTGAGTTATTAAGAATCATTAGGGTCAAAGATAAGGTTATAAGTAAGGCGAATAACGAATGATGTGTTTTAGCTCTGGAAGATCTGAGTGTTTAGATACCCTGGCCAGGTGTCTGAATACTTAGATCGACCAGTATCAAGCTACTCTGTCTGTTCTTCTCTGGATGCCCTGGCCAGGTATGCAGAGGAAGGATAGGCTAGAGAGAAAACCCTAGAAATCTTAGGGTTAAGAAATAAGAAAATAATGTAGGAGTAAGAGATTAAATAAAGGATGTGATATAACTCCTACCTTACATTGCTTATTGATTAAAGATCATTAGAAACGCTCTTACATGCATGAATTTAGACTTTCAGTTTGTACAATAAGTATGATTCTTTTATAATGTTGTGACATGAAGTGAATTGTTTAATGTTGGTTTTCCTTGTATTAAAGTAGACCCAAATTTATGTTTAAATGAGTTTGCTTTGAGTGGATGTTCATTCCACATGTTTAAGATTAATAGGGGTTGATTAATCCCGAGTAGCTCTTGGCTTCAGGACTACAGGTTCGGCCTGGACCGGCTGGCAGGATGCGTTACTGGGATCTAATGACTCCTATTAACAAGTAACATAAGACTAGAAGTATAAAAGTTCTTTTATCTTGAAAATTAGGGTTTAAGAAGCATAGACCCTAATTGGCCCAAATTAGGATTCAAATAACACATGAATACAGAATTTGATAAATAGAATGTCTCACTAGATGATTTTTAGTATTTTATGTGTAACTTTGATTTAGCTCCAATTGGGATATGAGTTGGATATATAAAATGTGAACAACATTGGAAGATATTAGAATTTTTGAATAATGTTCTGACCTGTTCATCGGCTGAGTCTTAAACTCGACCGATCACATTTTCAGATTTATATAGCAGTGTTGTAATTGAATTTTATCTTTTATTTGGTATATCCAATTGATCTCAAATTTTAACTATGTTTGAAAATCACAAATTTTAGACATTCTATTAATTTGGCGTAATTTTTGGATGACTTTTGATCTCTTCAGTAAGGTGTCGGTCGAGTTGCAACTCGACCGAATCTGCTGCAGACTGCTATATAGCAGCGCACTATTTGATTTTTAATTAATTATTGGTAACTTGAAATGACCTGAAATTTTTACTGTAGGTCTAAAACTTCATTAAGTACAACATATAAAATTTTCAAAATTTTTGGAGTTTCTGTTTACAGTTTAATAAACGAATTACAGAAATTATTATAAAACTGAATTTTCAGCTGAATGTGATTAAAATTGAGTATTGGATTAATATGCTATTGATCCAAGCAAATCAATTTGATCTATATAATCGACCACACACAATAATGCTATGATATTGATTTAGACCAAAACCCTAGGATGATTAGGGTTGAAGTAGTTTAAAGGGTATCATTAGTGATGTAACCTTGTATGCCAATATCTTTGTTAAATAAAGATCTTGGGATTTGTTCTATGAAAAGTAAACTGGTTTTGATAACGATCTAGGGTTTTGAAGAAGATAACCTGATCGGTACATGAACAACATGAGATGATTTAGAGGAATGAGTAAGACATAAACCTAAAATGTAACGATAAGTAAGTAGCATAGAAATCGGAGTATTATCCGATTATGATCCAAAGATAGTTGATGTAGTTCATGTTTTAAAGACATGGTGTCACTATCTTTATGATGTGACAATAGATTATCACCCTGGTAAAGAGAATGTGGTGGATGATGTTTCTAGCAGAAAGTCAAGTTCAACAGCCAATGCATTCTCTATGACAGGTTTCAATAGAGACCTGCTAATAGAAATATGGAAGTTGAACATAAGCTTAGGGGTAATAACACAGAGTGATTTGATTGTATAGATGTAAGTTAAGCTTACTTCTTATGATCAGATCAAGAAACTATAAAAGAGTGATAGTGACTTAAGCCATACCATGCATGACCTGATAGGAGAAAAAGAGACTACAGTTTAAGTTTTTATGATGATAAGGTGTTATATTAACATGACATGTTGTGTGTATCTCAAGATAGTGTAAAATTCTTTTAAGGGGAAAAGACTGAAAGAAAAGATTCCTATGGAAGTGTATGTATTGATGTATGCTATGCTTTTAGGAAGACACTAAGATGTATATGAAATCCAAGAAGTTGAAATGGATGGTCAGATATGCAGAAGGATGTAACTGAGTACGTGGTTAGAAGTAGTGTGTACCAGTAGGTTAAAGCTAAACCCTAGAGACCTATAGCTATCTTGTAATCTTTTTCTATGCCTGAATGAGAATGGGAATTTATCACAATGGATTTTGTGGTAAGATTTCCCAGGACACTTAGAGGTGGTGATTCGATATGAATGATTGTGGACAGATTAATTTAGTCTGCTCACTTTCTTCATATTAAGTCAACCTTTGATGTCTCAAAACTTGACTAAGATATACATGGATGAAATAATTAGGTTGCTTGATAATTCAGTTCCAATCATGTCATTTTGAGATCCTAAGTTCACATTTAGGTTGTGGAAACAGTTGCATCGTGCTTTGGGCACAAAGTTAAGATTCGATACAACCTTTTCATCCGCAGACGGATGGTTAGTTTGAGAGAACCATTCAGACTCTTGAGAACATGTTGAGAGCATGTGTTTTGCTTTTCAGTGGAAATGGGAAGAACATTTAAGTCTGATAGAATTTGCTAGTGTGAATGTTGAGTTTAGAAATACACAACTGATAATGGTGCGGTTTGAGTATGAACCCAGAAAACACAGATTTGGTAAATCATTAGATGCATGTTTTCAAGCTAGAAAGATAGCATTAAAATATGTAAATAAACCTAGTGCATGCTTCCTGTTATGTTAATGGGTATGACTTAACATTTTCATGAATTGACACGTTTCTCTGAGATATCATTAGAAATTCTCAAGTACTATTAATTATTTGTGTTATGATATGTAAGCAACTCTTAATTGAGTTATGTGGTGCATAAACCAGGAATTTGGTTGACATGCACGTACTTCGAGAAATTTTAGACAATTGATAAATATTGCAGATGGTTTCTTATTAGTGGAGAAAATTCCTTTTATTGGTGTCGCAAGATGTTCAATTACATGAATTTAGTATGTATGTGCCAAAAATTGATTGAGTTTGAAATATCTATGAATTTTAAATTTGCCTGCATACATGATATAAACATTACTCGATAATTACAATGATTTGAAATATACTGTTCTGCCAGTTGTAGAATGATACTGTAATGTGATTTGAATTGCAATCAAAACGATGAGATAATGGAAACCCTAAGAGTAGGGTGTTGCCATGTGATTACTGAATGAGGAAACCCTAAGAGTAGGGTGTTGGCATGTGATGAATGAACAAGGCAAATGAAACCCTGAGGATAGGGTGTACGATGAATCAAGCATTTTGATATCAATTCTCAGTATCAGATGTAGTGATATTTAACAGTTAGATTGCATGATTTAATTTTAGTACCAAGTTGACATGCATTCTATTTATTTAAGAATTTTAGTTCGTTTGCATGTATAGTATAATAATTTCTCAATAATTATTATAATTTGAGATACTGTTATAACAGTTTTATAAGACAATGTTTTGTGGGTTGATCTGGAATTAGATCTGATGTGTCCTATGTTGAGAGACCAATACAGAGGGTTGATCAGAGGATCAAGAAACTCACGAATTGTGAGATACCATTAGAGATAGTTGTGTGGAAAAATCTTAACCTAGAGGAAGCCACATGGGAAGTTTTGGGTTAGATATGCGTAACAAGTTTCCTTTTCTCTTTTAGGAATTTCGGGACGAAATTCTTATAAGGGAGGGAGATTGTTACGACCCATATCAGGGTTAGTCAATAAATACCTTGAATTACGTAAAACACCTCAATTAGTGCTAAGTTTTTGTTAAACATCATGAATAATCAAGATAAGACAACATGTGAATCAATAGTCAAGATTTAATCATCTGAGGCAATTAATGATATCAATGTTGATTATTTAATACATTAAGTTGAATCAAGTAATCACAGTTGTAATTAGAGTTTTGATCCAGTGAAATAGTCTTTTTAGCATGTTTTGTGCTTTGAGGTTATAGAGAATCCCATGCTTGAAACATTGCAAAAAGAATCAGTCGATTTGGACTCTCGAGGCGAAAGTTATAACACTTTTGTTTTCCTTGGACCTGGCTGCAATTTTCCCAGTAATTGATTTTATTTTATTTTCCTTCTTTCTTTATGAGGGTCGGCTACCCTCCTCTTCTCCCTTATTCATTCCCGATAGAACAGGACCTGCGGAGGCGGCGCACACGAAGTCAGGTCGGCCGACCAGGCAAAGGCAGGAATCGGGGGCGGATTTATGGCCTTGGCTCTGACCAGCCGCACTCCACCTCCGCCCTCCTTCCACCACCTTTCCTCCTCATCTTGCTCCAGGGCGGCGCCCCATCTATAGCCTGACCTTCTGCATCGAGCGGCGCTTGACCTGCAGCAGGAGGCGGACGACGATCCATGGGGTGATCTTGAGCTCCAAACCTTTGACCAGCAACAGCTCTTGCTCCGTCCATCCTTCCTCTACCCTCTTCCTTCTTCTTCGCCCTAGGAGCGCGGCACCACAGCCAGCTTGGGCGCCGACCTGCTGCACAGAGCAGCAGCCACAGCAATGGTCGTAGCTAGGGCCGGCGGCTGGGAGCCTTCCTGGGCGTAAGCAATACTTGGAATCAGTCGCCTGGAGCTTGGCCAAGAGATCCGTGCAAGAATCTGTTGCCAACTTGCCTCGAGCAACACCTAGCCAAGTTTCTCCCAACCTGTGCGTGCGTGAGGAAACAACAATCTGCTTGTTGAATGTTTGAACCCGGAGTGTTAGGAGGTTGAAGACGACCCGTGACGCCCGGAAACTGGTCCTTGGACGCATTTCTGGACGAATCCAGACGTTTCGAACCCCGGTGAGTAGTATCTCACTCATTTATCACTTTTAACTCAAAACATGATGTTTTGGTTGAATCGACATTAGTTGCGGGTAACGTCATGTACCCGGGTGCCAGGCAGTGCCGGCATCGCTCAATTTTTAGGTTGCGCGTTTCAATTGTTAATTTCTGCTCAACATTAGTTAGTTAATCAATATGCGCGAGGTAAATTAGTAAAATTGAATGATTTATCGAAACTTAACTTGTTCGACTAAATGTTAACCAGTAGCACACGACCAGAAACTGGACAGTTTGGGCATAAACTCGGGTTGTATGATTTTTAATAAATTAGTTGAGTTAAATGATGCACGACTCAGAATTAGGGTTGATGTGCACATATTTTGAGGAATTTTAGTTGATTGGCAAATGTTGTTGATGGTTGCATATAAATAGATTAAATTGTTTTATTAGCTTGTTACAATGATTTATTGTATGATTTCAATGTAAATATGCCAAGTGACATGAATATTATTATTTGAGAATTTCTAGTCTGCCTGCATGCTTATAAAAGTTGATATTTTAGAAATGTCAAGTGGACATGCATTTAGATTATTCAAGAACTTGAAATCTGCCTACATGTTTACTATGTTGAATCTCGTGATATTTGAAATACCTGAGTATACAGCTTGCTCAGTTTAGTATGATATTCGTGTAATGTGATAAGCTTCAACTAAATTGAAGAGATACCATAGCGGTACTAAAGTCAAGTATAAATGAGAAAAAGACACCATACAGTAAGAGAGAGATTGAATTATTGTATGAGCTTTCCTAGAATATTAAGTTAATAGACTTAGGTGCCCTAACGCCGTAGAACCCCTCGTGAGGTCTGCACCTTGGGGTGAAACGACCTACCTAGCGTGTGTCTAGATGGTCGGTGACTCGTGTTCAACAATAATCCGTGCGTGTGTCACGGTGGCACGAGGGCAGAAAGGCAGTGTTCAACAATAATCCGTGCGTGTGTCACGGTGGCACTGGTGTATATGGGGGTTATTCAACAATAATCCGTGCGTGTGTCACGGTGGTAACCCCGACTCTCCGCCTGTGTGCTCAGGTTCAAGGAGGAGTCTAGAGTACACTCTTTTGAGAGTGCAGTGAGGCCGTGTGAGCCTGAGAGTCCTGTAGCAGACCAGGACAGCAGTCAGACTTAGCATTTCCCGGGTGTGTCGCTAAGTCTTGTACGGTGGGACCGTAGCATGAACTTGCTGCGGATCTTCATATGCAGAGTACACTGTATATGATTAGGGCTTAATAATAATATAAATTGGTACTCATATAGGATCACAGTAAATTAAAGTATTCGAACTTTTGTGCTATTTCTTTATATCTGTTTATCTGTTCAAATTATCTGTTAATGCATGGAAATGTGATTATATGCTGCAAATCTGTTATGTTATTAGAATTGCCTTACTTAGTTCTGCATTTATGTTTAATTTCAATTTATAAGCCTGATGAGTTGTTTAGTGATAGCTAAGTGAAATACTATTCACTGAGCGAGTAGGCTCATACCTCTACTCAAAACATTTTCAGGTTATCATCAACAACAGGAAATCAGAAGGATCGATTTATCCTTACGTCTAGTCAAGAGAAGGTTCGTAGTTAGTAGTTAGAGGTCTCTTAGTCCATTCCCCTCGATCTTTGGGACAAGGCGTGAGTGAGAGAGTGAATGTGTATTAAGATTCAAATTAACTGTTATGTTTTAGTTTATGTCAAACAATGTAATATGCTGTAAACTCTGTTTATCTTGCTAGTCAGTTAATAAAGATGCTTCTGCAGTTTGTTTAGTTTCATTTTACAGTATAAATCCGATTTTCCTATTAATATCTTTAAAGGGTTTTAAAAAGTGAAGAGTGTTTGGCTTATGTGTTAATCCCATCCTGTCGCGTCTTAATCTCGTGGTTTGTGGTTAATGTGAGATTGGGGCGTGACAGTAACAACCACTTCTCTTTGCAATTTATCGAGAGTATCAGGGTCAATAACTTTGCCGCACAGACTGTTGAAAAAGAAACAAAGTCTGGTGATTGCAAACCTTATATGCTTCGGCAATATAGATCTAATTTCCACAGGCAATATTTGTTGCATTAGAGTGTTACAATCATGAGATTTAAGACCTATGAACTTCAGATCTTTCATTGATACCAATCTACGAATGTTGGATGAGTAACCTTGTGGCACCTTAACATTTACCAAACATTGACAAAAAGCTTTCTTCTCCTTTCTAGACTATGTGTAACAAGCGAGAGGTAAGTATGTTCTCCGATTTCCCATTTAAGGAGATTCTATTAATTCTGACCTTATTCCCATTTCACGTAGGTCCGGTCTGGATTTTATCCCATCTTTAATCTTACTTGGTATATTCAACAAAGTACCAATGACACTATCATAGACATTTTTCTCAACATGCATGACATCGATACAATGCCTGACTGTCAAAGAACTCCAATAAGGAATATCCCAAAATATTGACTTCTTCTTGAATAAAGATTTGTCACTCCGTGTGGCCATAGTACATTGTGATCTCTTACCAAATTCATTGACAAAGTCTTTTACTCTTTCATAAACAACCTCCCCTGGTATAGGTTTAGGTGCACTATGTTCCTCATTCAATCCATTGAATGCTTTGCGCTTCCTACGATACAGATGGAATTTTGTAAGAAACCTTCTATGACCGAGATATACAGTCTTATCGCCATGTTTTAGTCTTGTTGAATCAGTGTTCTCTTCACATATAGGACACACTTTAGCTCCTTTGACACTATATCCAGACAAATTCCCATATGCTGGAAAGTCATTAATAGTGCAAAACAACATAGCATGAAAACGAAATGTCTCTCTTCGTGAAGCATCATAGGTCATCACACCTTCACCCCATAGTTTCTTTAAGTCATCAATCAGAGGTTCAAGATAAACATCAATGTCATTTCCAGGTTGTTTAGGGCCCGATATCAACAACGACAACATTACGTACTTATTTTTCATACACAGCCAGAGAGGAAGATTGTATATAACAAGCATGACTGGCCAAGTGCTATGTTGGCTGCTCCATGTCCCGTATGGATTCATCCCATCTGTACAAAGCCCAAGTCTTAGATTCATGTCCTCTTCACCGAATTCAGGGTACAATAGATCAATCTTCTTCCACTATGGGGAATCAGACGCATGTCGTAGGATCCCATCATTATTTTTCTTAACATCTGCATGCCACCTCAAATTCTTTGCATCTATAAGATTGGAAAACAAGCGTTGAAACCGTGGTATTATAGGTAGATACCACATCACCTTGGCGGGAGAACCAGTTTTGGACTCCCCCGAAGTCGTCAATTTATACCGTGATGCACCACATTTTGGACAATCTTTCAAATCCACATAGTCCTTTTGAAATAATACACCATCATTCAGGCATGTGTGTATCTTCTTGGCATCCATTCCCATTGGGCACAACAATTTCTTTACCTGGTATGTTGAGATGGGCAACTCGTTTCCTTCAGGAAGCATTTCTTTAAACAAAGACAACAATGACGTGAAGCTTTTGTCGCTCCATCTATTGTTAGCTTTCAGCTTATACAACCTCAACACAACGCTAAGCTTTGTAAACTTAGTACAACCTTTGTATAACGATATCTCAACATCATGCACAATGTTTCTAAAAATGGGAGGTGGATCGGTGTGCTCTACCCCACAACTATCCAGCATCGCATCAACGATGTCTACTGAACTGGTTCATTCACATCTACGTCATTTATTCTTCCACACAAGCACTGCTATCGACATCCACTGGTTTTGGGTTTGAAATCTCTCCATGCCAGTGCCATTATGTATAGCATTGTATAATCCTGTTGCACATGACATGATTTTTGATTTTGTCACCAGTGTTGACTTTCAAGTTGTTACCGCAATGCCTACATGGACAGTAGAACCTATCTCCAGGTTGTTTCCTATGTTCCTCGGCAAATCTAATAAACTGGTCAAGACCAGATATAAACTCTGAGGTGCATCGATTGTGAATGGACATCCATGATCTATCCATTCTATGATCAAAGAGAAAACAAGTATATATTAGGACAAGATTAGGGTATACACTTACATCCTAAGTGAGATTAATTAGGTGTTCAAGAACAGTCCCAAACCAGGGACTGATGCAGCCCTATTTTAGGGCTCCATCATGTGCCATTTTGTACTTAAGTCACATCTAAACATGTAGATTACAAGCTTTTTACCCCTAATATGCTTATAATTACAAATATGCTTATGGATGTTCTTGTCACTGTTTTTCAGGTACTTGAACCATGCTTAGATGGAGGAGAGAAAAAGAAGGAGTTCTAGGGTTCCCCCACTCATGGAGGGACCCAAAGAAGACCCCAAAGTCTCCCTCAACCTACCTCCAATGTTCAAGAATCATCCCCAAGCAAAGACATACAAAAATGGCGAAGATTGAAGTGTGATTGAGTGAGGCCAACCTCACCACGGCCGTGGCCACAATGCCACGGTCGTGCATTTATTGCCAAGATCCAACAACTTACAACAGGGAAATTCCACAGAGTCCCACGGCCGTGGCCTCCCATCCACGATCATGGTCATTGAAGACAACACGGCCGTGGCCATCAGCACGGTCGTGGTCAGGAGAAGAGAACACGGCCATGGCACCCTGCCACGGTCGTGGGAATTAATTGCCAAAGGTTCAGTTGCAACACAGTTTTTGCCCAGAATGCAACGACCGTGGCCAAGTCACCAAGACCATGGCCGAAGATGATCAATAAGCCCGTGGCCCCTCCCCACAGTCAGCTCCTCCTCCTCCAAAACGACTGTGTTAAGCCACACGGCCGTGGTGCATGTTACCCACCACGACCGTGGCACTCTGCCATGGCCGTGGCCACCACCATCTCACCACTTCCTTCACACCACGACCGTTTTCACCCCTCACGGCCGTTCCCTACTACCCTTGCCACGACCGTGGCACACCCACCACGACCGTGGTGATCACCTGCCCTACACAACTTTGCACTGCTTTTCCTATTTTACCCCCACTTAGCCCTAGCTCCTATATAAGCACTCGTTGCTTCTAGGGCTCGGAAAAGAGCACTTCCTAGCCGCAACCTAGCTGCTCCCTTGCATCCATTACTCCCATCCACCTACTTTCCTTGCATTTAATCCCATTTCCAGCCACTTTCAACTCATTTCCACCATAGAAACCTAGTTTCTCTAGGTTTCTATCCATCCATTCCACCATTTCCATGCTCTTGGGCACCATTGGAGGAGGAGGCTCATGCCTGGCAGCAGTGAAGAAGTCAAGCTCCATCAAGCATCCATGGCGTTTCCTACTCTCTTTCCCTTCTCCTTTGTTTCTATTTTGATCATGTATAGCTAAGATTTACTCCTATTATCTAGACCCATCCGGTTTTCTATTTGTTTGGCTTATTTGCAATTAGGAGTAATCGTCCCAGCCACGCTAACTGTATATTATCTAGACCCATCCGATGTTGAAGTAGACGGTGCGGGACATGAAATGAAAGTGCCTTTATTAAGCATTTCTATGGTGGTAACATTTGATAGTGTCCAATACAAAATAACGATTGGGCCTGCGGCTAGAATGTGATGTGCTACATGGAAAATATTGTCAGATTAGGAGGTACAATGAAGCCGGACTCCATACAAACAGTATATAATTTACTGATTGTTCATTCTAATTTATACCAATGTACAAGTAATATAAATAACAATGATTGTTCACTTTCTAGGCCAACAAACACATGTGATGTCATTCTCTTATATATAATAAATGTGTACCACCTATCCCATCCTTGAACACCTAATCTCACTAGTAAGTGTATAATGTGTATTGGGTTTTCAAAAAAATTTCGGCAGCATTTCCCCATGGTTCTCTAAGTACATATGTACTTAGAGAACAAACAGGGAAATGCTACCAAAATTTTCTCGAAAACTCAATACACATTATACACTTACATCCTAAGTGAGATTAGGTGTTCAAGAACAGTCCCAAACTGGGGACTATCCAAGATTTACTCCTAATGAGTAAATCTTGGATGGGTTTCTAGGCCAACAAACACAATAATAGATATGTACATGTTAGGATTTCATCACAATTGATGTTAGGGTTTCATCAATGTTAGGGTTTAATCAAATCAAATTAGGATGCTAGAATGGACAAGTTTAAATCTTATTTCAACATGCATCAAAATTTACTGAATTAGGTCAAACATTAGGATTAGAAGCACAAATATATGCAAGCAAAAGATTTGTTCGTATACTAGAATTTACATAAAGCATTACATAAAGATTTGTTCATATCCTTACCAACAAAAAACACATCCACGGCCGTGTTTTCTATAGGTAAGGATCTAGGGAGAAGGAAGAACAGAGGCTACGACTACCTGGAGGCTACGGAGGACAGCACGCAGGCAGGCGGCACGACAGGGAGGACGGCGGCGAGCATGGAGCAGGAAGGCAGGCGGCACGGCAGGGAGGACGACGGCGAGCACAGAGCAAGTAGCGGCGACGGCAAGGAGGACGGTGGGAGGCGGCAAAGAGGACGGCGGCGGCGACGCAGAGCGGCAACAGTGACATCTGACATCGACGACAAGCAAGCAGCAGGCAGCGTCAGCGGCGAGCGAGAAGCAGCAGGTGGCGAGCAGCAGCGGGCGGGGGGTGGCGACGCATCAAGAGCAGAAAAAGGGGAAGTTCCTTCGTGATGAAACAGAAGAAAGGGGAACAGTTGTTGTTCGTGGGTATATTAAGTTGGTAAACAACATCAGTTATCTAAAACAAACGACACCTAATTGCTTCAGCGTCGGTTGTTCTTTAAAAATAGACGTCCAATCAGACAAATTTTGCCCTAAAAATTTTG
The DNA here is from genome assembly GCA_963693085.1 of Alisma plantago-aquatica. NCBI lineage: Eukaryota > Viridiplantae > Streptophyta > Magnoliopsida > Alismatales > Alismataceae > Alisma > Alisma plantago-aquatica. The sequence goes on from OY856414.1 coordinate 405,198,752, forward strand.
GCGGGAACCATTATCGGTGTCGGTTATCAAAGGATAACCGACACTGAAAGTGGGACTTTTTGCACAAATTTTCATCTTAAATAGGCATCAGTGAATAGTTTAAAACCCAACGCTGAAGGTGACACACATTTTTTTGCTCGAAAATTGGATTTTGCGGGCGATTTTAGGCGTCGGTCTGTTATACCCAGCCGACGCTGAATACAAAGTGGTACCCGTGTCTGGATGGTCTTCGAATATAGACGCCGGTTTGCCTAAATAAATGACGTCTAATATTATAGGCGTCAGTTTTCCTAAATAACCGACGCCCAGAATAGTGACACTGAATGTTGTTTCTGTAGTAGTCTACGTGCAGACGCTACAAGATATCCAAAACATGTTGGAAATTATGCTCATAATTGGACACAACAGTACAACAATTCTCCATATTTAAACGTCAAGTCCAAGCAATGAAATCACCCTCAAACAAAATGGTGGATTGATCTATGTTCAATGTCCAAAATAAGCAATATTTGACTATATTACTTTACTGTTTATCAATGTCAATCCTACTACGCTACATAACCAAACAAAGTTTCGAACAATACCAATTATATTCTAAAACATACCATTAACCGTGACATAACTAACACAAAAATCAAGTCAGCATTACCAACTCAGGATCCATACAGTAGTACCAAACCATACACGATAATAGTTGCAATTCATACGTAATTGTAGTAGCAAAACATATCAATGCAGTAACAGTACTAACTCATACAAGTGGCAGTACCAACAACTATTCCATACAATGCATATCTCCTCTAACAGGACTCAACTAACAAAAATATCAAAAGTGCAACAACAAAAATAATTGCAAAACATGAACAATGACAGTACCAAATTAATTGCAAAACAATGCTCCACATAACATATCAAATGTAGTGTAGTACCAATAAAAAATTATGTTGTAAATAACCTACAACAACAAAGCATTTACAAATAAACTATATGTTAATGCGTTAATCATTGTATGCCTAATATAATACCAAAAATAGCTAAATAATTGTACCAATCTCATTCCACAATAGTGCCAAACTCCTTCCAAAATAGCACCAAATCATACATAACAATAATACCAAAACATAATACAATCCAAATCTTGCACCTCAATTTTTTTTAATAACAAACTATGTTCCTTTACAACACAACCATAATTACCCAGTTGTTTACCTTACTTATAGGATTCAAAGTTTACCAAACAAAATGGACAAAATTCAAAGTTTACCCATCACATCAAAATGTAACCTCTTCGAAAGTTCTAATTTGTAACACATGGATACTCCTTCTGCTTTAGTATTCTCATTGCATAAGTTCCTCTTAATAGGTGAACATTATCTCCCCTTGTACCTTCAATCCCACAATCCTATATTAGTTCTTATATCCATCTGATCACATAGAATCCACAGTCATTGCTTGTAGGATCTTGTTGGGGAGCTCTTTTATCATAAATTATTTTCCAAGTCTGATCTGATATTCCAGGTTTAATCTTCAGTGTATACTTTAATGCTTGGGCCTAAGTTCATCACACAAAAAACATATTCAAAACATCACTCACTGACGTCTTCTAATAGTATACTACAATTTCAATCAACAAATAGTTGCGTACCATCATATATGCATCTCTATCATATGCATTGTACACAACAACATTATCAACATTCCTTTCCTCCTCAAGACTGTTGTAGTGAACAAAATTTTTTCTTCCCAGTGTGGAGTTGTCAATATAGACATAATCATCCTTTTTTATTCTAAGCTTTTGCCCAAATGTTTCAAGATTTTTTTTTCAATATTGATTCATTATGTGTTCTAATAGTGTCTGGCAATGACGAATGGAAAATGAAGTTGTGACAACCCCAATTTTCAGGTTCTTTTGGTCAGAAATGCAATTTCTCCTATTAAATATATATGACCAAATAATGGTATGATTTGTTTTGAATGAATGCATTTCGTTTCTAATAGCCTTGTTTGCTTGTTTGTGGGCCTTATTGGCTATTGGGTCCAATTACAAGAAAAAGAAAAAGGAAATTCAAATAATAAATGAAATACTAAGAAAAGGAGAAGAGAAAGAGGTAGAAGCCTCTAGAAGATTAGGATATATCCTCGAAAGGTGGATTTCATGCCTTTAGGGTTCCTTGAGGTCCAAGGAGGCCAAGATGCAAAGATAATGCAATAGGAAAGAGAAAATAACCATTAAATAAGTTTTATTAAAGAATAACTTGCCTTTAAAGGAAAAGCCCTTTTCCTTTGGAATTTGGAACTCAAACTTGGCATGCATGTAGATAAAGGAAAGAGAGAGAAACCCTCAAATTTGGTTGAAAAACAATGCACGATTTCCAAGATATGCAATTTAGAAATTATCCTAAGGTGAGAGCATTAATTGCTTAAGATAACATGTCACCATAATATTGGAAATTTAATCCTGATTTTCTTGATTTTCAGATTAGGCATGACCGTTGGACCGGCGATCCAACGGCTGGGAGTGAATCCCAGTCTCGCGGGGACTGCTTGCACAGAGTCCACCTATGAGATCATAGATCGGATGATTGCTTGAAGAGGAAAGATTATTTGGAAGAGAGAAGGACTCCTTTGGCTTCGGGAGAGCTTTCCGATGTGAACCGACCCTACATGTGGGTGGTTTTGTCATCGATTTGGAGAGTCCCTAATCCAACAGGATTGTTCCTTCGATCCTATATATAGGGGAGGGCTCGTGAGCGCACCGACATCGCAACTCCCAACCCTAGAGCCTTCAGAGAGTGACGACGATCTTTTTGGCGAGTCCAATTGTAGAAATCACTTTAATCTTCCCCATCATCTTCCAGTCGACCTTGTCGGAGCTCTAGTGGTCTATTAGAGGTTGAAGCGTGGCGTGCGCAGGCAATCGAGGAGTCGATTGAGTCCGGATGGGAGCGGAGAATCTTCCCAGCCTCCTAGTTTGCTCGCTGGTGGGAAGGATCTCAGAGTCAACCACCAGGTTGACCGCAGGCTTGTTGCTTGCTGTTGCGCAAGGAAGAAGATGATCACATGGTTGTTTACAAGTTTGCCCCTCCGCGTCCTGTTTTAAGGTAAAGCCCTTTTGGTCTTTTCGTTTGTTTTGACGCTGATGAGGAAGTGTTTCGCTGGGGTCCCAATGCCAATTCGGTGCAAGCCGAATGGCTCGGCCCGACCCCACTGGCTTGACTCAGGTGAGTCGCCAGGACACGTGGTGCGCCCTGATTGGCCAGAGATAATTAATTAATAAAAAATTGATAGAAATTTCTAGGAAGCTCCTATGGATAAACTTAATATATGAAAATTGATCAGAAAAACATGAGGAACATGATTAAAATAGTTTGAGAACGTGATTTCGTTCCTAAATGCAAAAGTATGTTAAGTTGATGAAAAGTGCGTTGAAATTAGGTTAGAAACCCTAATTGAGATTAATAATTGCATCTGTGATGCTTAATGGGTTAATTTCAGTAATAATAACCTGTTGGATGATAGTGATAGATTTGAATCTGATATAGATAAGAAATTGCATGTTTTAGGGTTTTAAACCAAGAATATATGATAAATGCATCTAGAAACCCTAATTTAGGGTAAAATAAGATATGGTTATGTTTAATTCGAAATATATGGAAATTTGTTGATAAATGTTAATCCTAAGCCTGTTAGGAGAGATAGGATGAGATGATTAGGGTTTATGAGTAATTTTATTGAATTAGGGTTTGTAATGATAAAAGTGATATAAACTCCTTATTGGAAGAGAAACCGTAAAAGGAAGTAGAAACCCTAAGGAGCAAGTTAGTTTGGATAGATCTTGATAACATGAATAGTAAAAGGAAATGGTATGCTTATTTCAGGATCTTATTGTGTGCTTGATTTCTTGCTTGGATTTCTTACTTGCTTGGAATATTTCTATCTCAAATCAGTAGAATAGGTATGTGGTTAATTATGGTGAAACACCTTAGTTTCACGACACTTTATCGAGGTTTGATTAAATGGATGAAACCAAACTGTTGAAATGTTTATTTTATGCAATCATATAAAGTCCCTATGAGCATCACAATTATTTTTAAGTATTCTCCTCGAACCTACATACCCCTTTGGATGTAAGATAAGAGACCAAGCCCCAGAGGGAAGACCATAGGGCACCCGGATAGGTGACCCCAGGTACCAAGCTTAGGATGGAGAAGGTAGCCTTAAAGTCACTTGCAAGGACTTAACCTTAGAGAGGGTATCCCAGAGGTGGTAAAAGAGGTTGAGGGGTTATACTGAAAACGTAAATTTGGATTGTTAATAACTTAATTGTGTATTTAGGTTGTTAGCCATATCTGTAAAATTTTGTTTGTCACCTACATACTGGCATATTAATTTATGCTGACTGACGTTTTGTTTGTCTGCGTTTTAGGTACAAAATTAAAAAGGACAAATAGTAAATTGATACATTGTGAAGCTATTAATTAAAGTATAAGGAGGATTAGTTAGAATACACTTTATTGGGTGATAGAAGTCTAGATTGAAAATTTCAAAGAGGTGTGCAAAGTTTTATTTTATTCCAGCTTTCCAGTTAGTATTTAGTAGAATTTGTTAATTATTTTTGATTAAATGTCAAACCTTGGATCCTGAGTATTAGGATAGAGGCTCTGACCTTTCGGTCTCCCTTAATTGGGGGTTACTGGGAGTCGAGGTCATTACATTTCGTATTAGAGCCTTGGTTTCTCATTTAATCTTTAGTAATTAATAAATTTTACAAATTCTATAGAACCGAGGGAGTTATTAGAGGATTTTCCAAAGACGGAGGTGTCTAGAAAAGGATCACGGTCCGAGGGCTGGCAATATTTTCCTCTGTCCCTCTAGTCAGTCATGAGGACTCCCAGATGTAGTGTGACTACCTGGCCAATGTCTAAGCTTTTGACTCGAAATAAGATACCTTTAGGACTCTAATCTATTTTGTCCCTTCTCAACCCTAATTCAATTAAGGATTCTAAGATTTAGGGTTTTTCTCTCTCTTCCCCCACCCTCTGTGGTCAGGGTATGTGTGATAAAATTAAGGAATCACCATCAAATTAATGAAAAGCATGTAAACGAGATGTCATGAACATAAGTTTAATAGTTTACGCATAAACTAATGATTAGTTCCATGCTTAGGTTGCATGGAATGTGTTTTCGTGCCCTCAGGAAATACCTGAGGATAGATCTTCTTGATAAGAGGATGAGTAGATAGTTAGCCTTGGAGGTAGAGCCCTCCATGTAGAGGTAGAGACCTGATGTATCCTATGAGGACAATGCTAACCCTAACCCTAAGTGGTTGTTAGAGAGAGACGACATGATGAGTTAGATATCATGGTCAACCATATGGGTTGACATGCTTTTTGGGTTTTGAGTACCTGTGAGAAGCATGAGCTATGTGAGGTTGGTTGACCTAGTGCCTTTTTGCAACCCAACCTTGGAAGGGTCATGCCTGTTAGGATGAAAGATAGTTCCTTCATTGAAAAGGACAGTGGTGACCATATAGAACCCTTATGGGCATATATGAGCCTAAAAGAGGCATGCGCCAATGTAGGAGAAAACGACAATAGTGCTGGCAGTGGGTTGAGACCTAGGCCAGAAGGGCATGCTGGATAGCTTGAGAGATAGGCATGTAGAGCTTTAGATGATCTTTGATCAATCATAGGTGTGGATCATACATTTCACTCATGTAGGTGTATGCATGAGAGCTTGATTTACCTTCTTAGAGAGAGAACCTCCAGTGGTAAGATCGATTGTAGGGTTATCTCTAGAGAGAGAGAGAAAGACCCCATAAAGAAGGTTGGAAGTTTAGACTCTGAGACATGAGGAACCATGAGAAGTTGGGTATGTTTTGACCTAGTATGGATGACCTAAGTGGTTTGTTGTGGTTTCATCATACATGATCCTTGGAGGCTCGTCCTACTTTGGTTGCTTTAAAGGAATCCAACCCTAGAAGAAGAAAGTGACTTCTTGAACCAAGATATAGATGTTATAGATGCCTACCTTATAGGTGTAGGAAGGAGAGTTCCTTAGACCGAGGAGGTATAGTATCAAGTTGTGAGGTCTCACACCTAGTTGGTTGTCTTGGCGTAGGACTCTCAGGTGTTTCTCATGTGGAAGAATAGTAGGAAGTGCATGCTATACCTCGTACATGTTTGGTTCGTGGTTGAGAAGTTGAGCATGTAGTTCGAAAGTTGATGCCTAAGAAGTGAACCTAGGGTTCCTAGACCTAAGAGGGGAAGTAGTAGTACCTGGTGCACCTGATGCTCACGACAAGGTTTTAGTTTCTATAGATTCGAGCATGGCACCCCTCATGTTTAGAGGAAGAGGAAACCCCTTGCGCTAAGGGATATGTTTGATGAACCCCTCACATATAGGTTGGTGACAGATGTATGTAAGTTTTGGTCCAATGTTGAGGATAGGAACAAGTATGACATAACAAGGAGACCTAGCATGGTTTAGTAGGTGGTCGTCTTGTTAGCTACATGCCTTAGTATCTTGCTAGGGCTAAGCATGCTCATGATGATGTGAACCCTAGACATAGGGATGTTTGTGACCTTTGTTACTACCAAGAGATAGTTTTTCCCATCCAGGGGAAGGACCCTTCTGTAGGGTGAGTATAACCTTTTGTTTAGGTTTGAGGTAACCTAAAGAGGTCTCTCTTAGGAGATGGAGGAGCTAAGTGGAGAGAACATAGTATGAGAACAAAACTTTAGACCCATAGATAACCATCTCTAAGTGCATGTGGATGTGTTGCTATGGAGGTAACCTGTATGGGGCCTGATCGAGGTAGGTAGGTTGCCATTATCCCTATGAAAGAATGTAAGTCTGACCATGTATTCCGAGGAAGATGATGGAGTTTTGGGTAAGGATTCTAGTTTGTGATGTACCATGATGAGATCCTAAGTCAATACTGAGGTCAAGTAAGGATAAGACCGATGGGAGTAGGAGTTGCCTAATTCCCTAGTTGAACAAGACCATAGGGTCGGGAGGTAGCAGCTATCATGTTCGAGGACCATGGTTTAGGAGATTGATCACCTTCATGAGCTCATGGAGCTCAAAGAGCATTTGAGGTGGGCACTCCCTAGTTGCATAAGGAAAGAGGGATGACTCCAAAAGTACTGACACCCTACATACCTAGAGGAGATGACTAAGGATTGTGTGATGACCAAGGTGAGTTTTGGATCAGTTTTCCATGGAAGTAAACCTGATATCGAGATGTTCATGATGTAGAGACATGTGATGCACATTTCCACTTAGATTGGAAAGTGTACCGACGATGTGGCATGCACCATCTCTACTCTTGGAATGGGAATAACTCTGTGTATGGACGACCTTCAAATGATTATTTCCTCTCGTTATGGGGGTGAGAGATAGGGCAATACACATGCCATACACTAAGGATAAAGATGACATGAGTTGAAATGTTTCTTTGATGTATGAGTAGCGTACCTTTGTGAAGGGTACGATGTATGAATGGTTTATAAACACCAAGAGAACTAAGGTAGTCATCATATAAGGATGTTCTTATCAAGAGCCATATGGAATTCGTGAGTTGTACAAGTTGAGGTTGATAACCAAGATGATTAGATCAACTCAGTTAGACCTAATCCAAGATGCGGATGTCGAGCTGAGTATATAAAGGTTTATGTCTTCACCTTTACCAAGCACATGAATATGTAAGGTGGTAATGGATGCTCTAGTTAAGACGCAACTGTCTGCTTATCCAGTAGGGAGGATAGAAGTGGTTGTTAGGTGACCCCTAAGTTTGTGTGACATATAGGCCTACCCCTCTGGTCCAACCAGACCCATTTGTCGAGTTAGTGGTTGCTTGATTAGCTAGTCTAGAGCTTGATGAGATGGATGGATGGTTGAAGAACCTCTGATACACCTCCTTGGAAAGGAAGGTGAGGGAACCCACGACTAGAGTGTTTTAGGGTTTCTAAGGAATCAACCTCGAGAAATCATGACATGCAGGTGATCATGATTGTAAGTTCACCATACACTGTGGTATACTAAGATAGTAAAAGTTGCAATAGTACTTTGAACGCCTAAGATGAAGAAGTATACAAAGTTGCATGTGGCTTGTTCCCATGCATGCCAGAAGGTGAAGGACAAACACCAGTAATCCAATGAGTTGCTATAGAGAATAAAGAGTCCCCGAGAGGGAATGGGAGTTGGTCACCATGGATGTTGCGGTCAGTCTCCCTTCGATCGAGAGAGGGCAGGATGCAATATGGGTTATGGTAGATCGCCTTACCTAGATGACATAATCTAAGAGAAATAGAGAGAGCACTTTCAGGGGGACAGATCTAATTGAACTATATATGAGAGAGAGATTGTTTAACTACACCATGATTTGAGTTCAATATCATAGGCATGACCTCAAGTTCACTTCCATGCGGTGGAAGTAGGTACCTGAAGAACTCAATACCGGTTTGAAGTTTAGCACAGTTTATCGCCCCTAACTAATAGAGTATGATCCATGCTAGAGGGTCTGATGAGAGAATGTGTGCTTGTTCAGGGTGATACATGGGAATAGTTCTTATCCTATGCAAGCTTATGATGATAGCCACCATAGCCAGTATCGGGATGTAAGAAGATCTATAAGGGAGGTTGTGTCGGTCACCGCTTCATCAGGATGGTGTTGGTGAAAGGACCTCGCGAAGGTCAGCAAGACCATAGTGTGTGCAGATGAAGTCGCCTTGATCATGTGATGGCTGAGAGAGCCCAGGGGCGACATGAGTCATGAGCTGATATGAAGCAAACTGACATGTAGTTCACTGTGGGAGAATATGTATTATGAAAACCCGACCCCTTTGAGCTCAAACTGAGAAAGATGAGTCCCCCATATGTGGGTCCATTCGAGATGGATAGATGGAGTTTCTTATGTTTAGCCTTACCCCTCAGGATAACGTGATGTATGATGTATTCCATGAGTCTGATCTAGAGCACTATGTGAGGCACCCGAGCCATGTGTTGAGCCATGAACCTATTAAGCTTCGAGAGAGATTGAAATGTCCTAGGTCACCTACGAGGGTATAAGGTACCAAGGTTAGAGAAAACTCAAATGTAAGAATATAAGATGATGAAGGTTCTTGGGAAGCACCATGGAGAGGGTGAAGCCACACAGGAGCTGTGATGGACATAAGAAAGGCTTATCCTGTTTGTTTGTATGCTTGGTGGAATTTTGGGGGCAAAATTCCTATAAGAGGAGAAGGATGTTACAACCCCAATTTTCAGGTTCTTTTGGTGAGAAATGCAATTTCTCCTATGAAAGATATATGAATAAATAATGATATGATTTGTTTTGAATGAATGAATTTCGTTTGTAATAGCGTTGTTTGCTTTGTTTGTGGGCCTTATTGGCTATTGGGTCCAATTATAAGAAAAAGGAAAAGGAAATTCAAATAATAAATGAATAAATAAGAAAAGGAGAAGAGAAATATGTAGAAGCCTCTAGAAGGCTAGGACATATCCTCCAAAGGTGGATTTCATGCCTTTAGGGTCTCTTGAGGTCCAAGAGTTCAAGATGCAAAGATAATGCATTAGGAAAGAGAAAATAACCATTAAATAAGTCTTATTAAAGAATAACTTGCCTTTGAAGAAAAATCCCTTTTCCTTTGGAATTTGGGACTCAAACATGACATGCATGTAGATAAAGGCAAGAGAGAGAAACGCTCAAAATTTGGTTGCAAAATGATGCACGAAGTCCATGATATGCAATTTAGAAATTATCCTAAGCCTCAAAAGAAGAGATGATTATGTTTAATTTGAAATATATGGAAATATGTTGATAAATGTTAATCCTAAGCATGTTAGGAGAGATTGGATAAGATGATTAGGGTTTATGTGTAATTTTATTGAATTAGGGTTTGTAGTGATAAAAGTGACAGTAAAACCCTAATTGCAAGAGAAACCCTAAAAGGAAGTAGAAACCCTAAGGAGAAAGTTAGTTTGGATAGATCTTTATAACATGAATAGTAAAAGGAAATTGCATGCTTATTTTTGGATCTTGTTGTGTGCTTGCTTTCTTGCTTGCTTGGATACTTGTTTGGAATATTTCTATCTCAAATCAGTAGAATAGGCATGTGGTTAATTATTCTTAAATGCCTTAGTTTCACGACGCTTTATCGAGGTTTGACCAACTGGATGCAACTAAACTGTTGAAATTTTTATTTTATGCAATCCTATAAAGTCCCTATGAGTATCACAATTATTTATAAGTATTCTCCTCAAACCTAGATACCCCTTTGGATGTAAGATAAGAGACCAAGCCCCAGAGGGAAGGTCAAGTGAGTCAAGCCCGGGAGGGAAGGCCACAGGGCACCCAGATTGGTGACCCTAGGTACCAAGCTTAGGATGGAGAAGGTAGCCTTAAAGTCACTTGCAACGACTTAACCCTAGAGAGGGTATCCCAAAGGTGGTTAAAGTGGTTGAGGGGTTATACTAAAAATGTAAATTTGGATTCTTAATAACTTGATTGTGATATTTAGGTTGTTAGAAATATATGTGAATTTTTTTTTGTCACCCACATACCGGCATATTTATTTATGCTGACTGACGTTTTGTTTGTCAGCGTTTTAGGTACAAAATTTGAAAAGGACAAATAGTAATCGATACATTGTGAAGCTACAAATTAAAGTATTAGGAGGATTAGTTAGAATAGACTTTATCGAGTGATAGAAGTCTAGATCCGAAATTTCAAAGAGGTATGCAAAGTTTTATTTTATTCCAGCTTTCAAGTTAGTATTTAGTAGAATTTGTTAATTATTTTTGATTAAATATCAAACCTTGGTTCCTGAGTATTGGGATAGTGGCTCCGACCTTTCAGTCTCCCTTAATTGGGGGTTACTTGGAGGTGGGATCATTACAGAAGCACTTTTTATGATTGCCTATACTTTCTCTCCTAATTATTTCCATTATCCCCTCCATGACCTAAACAAAAGTAGAAGGATAACAATTTACTGTAACAATTACCAATTTTCCTGATTAACATTATCATTTATTATTTAATTACAAAGCTGATTGCTCAACATTCTCGACTTTTTCACCATCTGCTTCAAATCACTTCTCATCAGTGTTGCGTGTGACGACGTGTATACAACATCACCGTCATTGCTTCCTTCCCTTGTTATATGTAATATAACAATATTTGTATAAACAGTCACAATATTGTAAATAACAAAACAAAAAATATATATTACCATTTCAAGCATTTTTATTTCTTCTTCTGAGAACATCTGCACTACACTATTATCAAAGTTTTTCATAACACTAATACCTGACAAATCATCATCATCTCCCTTTGCTTTCCTTTTCAGGTTCACTCTTCTAACAACCGACACTAGAATTTTTCCCTATTGTTTCATTTTTGTAGCTCTGATGTCAGCTTCTAGTCTTTCAACATGCTCACAAACTGCAACAGTCCAGTCTTCCGTCTCCCCCTAATTTTTATATTATTTCAGACACTTTCATTCATATAAAATCAAGGAACAAAGAATACATCATTCTCGGCTGTCTCCCTCCAGAAAACAGGCAAAGTAGCCCGTCTAGAAGTCTGCCCACCGTAAAGGAGAGCATCCTGAGCAACAAGATGAGCCAAAGAGTTTTGAACCCTTTTTACATGAATGAAACTACAAGAAGGAAAGAAAGAGGCTACACTACGAATATCCGCAGCTAGCAAACCAAGATAACCGGAGTGCTTTTCCATATTCCTCAAGGCGTTTATCACATTCAGAGAATCCGAACATAGATAAATGTGGTTCTGTGGTGGCACCGTGTCTCGAGCAAGAAGGATTCCTTCTCTAGCAGCCATAGCCTCCGCAATGTCCGACGACCAATCAACTCTCATGCACCTTTTTGTTGCACCCAAGAACACTCCATCCATCCCCCTAATCACCCCCCCCCTACTGCACAACGCCCGTACGCCTTCACTTCTGCGTCAACGTGCACGAAAACGCAGCTGTAGACCCGCCCGTCCGCCTGCAATAGCCTCCCCGCAGCTCCACCTTCCACGTCGTCAGTCCACCGTCCCCTAACGTTAGTCTCTTGCTGTCCGTCCTCTCCTCCCCATTTGTATCGTCGGTAATCGACTATCATTGCCCGGTATGACTATAGAATAGGCCTAGGAAAAGGGGGCTCGTCTTCGAAGATTTTGTTATTTCGGCACGTCCATATGTTCCACCCAACCGCCGCTATCTCATCCTTTTCCTCCTCCGTGCTTTTTCTAAACAGCTCCAAAAGGTCGTCATGTAAATTATGCATGCTTCCAAGGCGTGGCATAGGTGGCAACCAGCTCTCCCTCATCACAACTTCCGCCCCCGAGCAGTGACATAACATGTGTTGGATTGTTTCCTCCTGTTGAGCACATATTGGACAAACCCCATCATCCGTAACATGTCTGTCTCTAAGCCTGCTCCTTGTTGCTAAGCACCCCGTAGCGATGCGTCATAGAAAGTGTGAAAGCTTCGGAGGCCACCTCCTTCCCCATATCAATCTCCACAGGTCATGCGGGACCACCCTATTCCTTTCCCGTAAAGATGCTCCTCCCAATCTCTCTAACCAATAAGCCGAACGAACCATGAAGAAGCCTTTTGCATTTGGCCACCAAAAGATGTCGTCCTCCTGCTCAGTAATAGGAATTGGAATTTCCCAAATCAAAGCAGCCACGTGCCTAGGAAAGATTTCCAGAAGCTTGTCCACGTTCCATTCTTTACGTCCCTCCACCATCAACTCACTGACCTTGCTCACCTCGTCCGCCTCCCCCACCCTGTAGCGTGAAAGATCCCCCTCATCTCCATGCAGCCATCTATCCTCCCAAATGTTTGTGTCCCGGCCATTTCCAATACTACGCAAGACTCCATGCATAAGGAGAGCTTTTGCACCCCATAGACTTCGCCACGTGTAGCTTCGAATGAGACCCAAACGAGCTTTCAGAACATCTCCATTCGGGAAATACACGGCCTTCAAAACTCTAGCTACCAATAAATCTGGTTTGGTGAGCAATCTCCATAACTGACGTGCCAGCAATGCTTGATTAAACGTCTTCGTCTCTGAAGCCCATCCCCCCTTCCCTTTTCGTCTTGCACAACCCCTCCCAACAAAGCCACGAAATCTTCCTTTCCCCCGCTTTCGCCCCCCACCAGAATCTGGCCACCATAGAATTGATCTCCTCAATGATCCCCGTAGGAAGCTGGAACACACTCATTACGTATGTAGGGATAGCCTGCACCACTGCCTTGATAAACACGTCCTTGCCTGGTTTGGATAAGAGACGTTCCTTCCATCCTTGTAGTTTGTTTCGCACTCTACCAATGATATACTCGAACACCTTTTTCTTTGACCTCCCTAAGGCTGCCGGTAGGCCCAAATAAGATGCTTGCTTGTCCACTTCTTTGACACCCATCAGATCCCGCAGCTCGTCTTTTTTGCTTCTTGGTATCTTCTTGCTAAATGCAATTTCGGACTTGGTGAGGTTGACCTTTTGACCCGATGCCTGTTCATACTGGCTGATTATTTCAGCTATTTTCAGGCATTCATTCCTTGTCCCTCTAGCAAAAAGAATACTATCGTCTGCAAAAAATAGATGTGAGATCTGGGGGCCCCGCGACACACACTCATACCACGTATGGTATTCGTAGATACCGCGAGGTTCAAAAGAGTAGAGAAAGCATCCGCACATATAATAAAAAGATAGGGAGAGAGTGGGTCACCCTGTCGAAGTCCTCGTGAAGGCTGAAAGGCGTTTGATCTTTCCCCGTTGGCCGTGAACGTGTGAGAGACCGAAGAAACACAGTCCAACACTCTATCGCACCACCTTCTTCCAAAACCAAATTTCTCCATAACAATTTTCAGGAACTTCCATTCGATTCTATCATAGGCTTTCATCATGTCGAGCTTCAACGCAATGTGTCCTTTCTTTCCTCCACTCCCTCTTTTCATAGCATGGAAACATTCGTAAGCTATCAAGGCATTGTCGGTGATCAGTCTTCCCGGTATGAACGCACTTTGATTTTCAGATATAATGCCATCCATGAAAGGTTTTAGACGATTGGTGAGCACCTTAGTAGCAATTTTGTAAATTACATTACACAGGCTAATCGACCTAAAATCAGCAACCACCCTTGCTTTTTTAATCTTCGGGATCAACACTACCAAGGTGTCATTGTTCTCCTTGCATGAATATTCTCCTTTCCACCACCCCTTAATGTAACTTGAGATATCCTTCCCCACCACCTGCCAAAATTTCTGATAGAACAAAGGTTTCAAACCATCCGGCCCGGGTGCTTTGTTTGGATGCATCTGGAAAACCACCTTCTTAACCTCCTCATCCGAGATATCCTTTTCCAACATGACAACAATAGAATTATTCACCATGGGTTTTATACCTGCCACCGCATCCTCCATCTCCACTGGATTGGAAGTGGAAAAAAGATCTTTATAGAAATATTCGATGATACTCAGAATGTCTTTATCTTTGGATTTCCAAATTCCATGGGAATCTTTAAGGCCAGCTATGGTGTTCTTCTTCTGCCTTTGCGACGCTTTATGATGGAAATATGCAGTGTTTCTATCGCCTTCCTTTAGTTCTTTTATACGAGCTCTAGCACACCAAAAAGATTCATTTTCCCGATGCAATTTTTCTAGCTCTCGAGACAGCTCATCAAACCTTTGCAGCACTCTACCGTCCGGCCACTTCCTTTGTTCCTCGCCAAGCCTTTTCTCTGTAGATTTGATCTTCCTTTTTATATCACCAAACTTGATAGCAGCCCATGTAGCCAGGTCCTCACTAACACCTTTAAGTTTGTCTTTGTGATCCATTTCATTATGTGCCTCCCATGAATTTGCCACTGTAGCTTCACAACTTTCTTCGGACAACCACATTGGTTCAAAGAAAAATCTAGACTGCCTCTTCCGCTGTCTTTCTTCCCCAGCCAAAGCAGAAAGAATGATAGGTGCATGATCAGACTGATAAAATGGAAGATGAAGGACCCATCTGCCGGAATATTTTTCTCTCCATTCATCACTCACCAGAAAACGATCTAGCCTCTCCTCCACCAACGTTTTCACATATAGCCCCCTCCTCCATGTAAAAGTGTTTCCGAAAAACCCCAAATCGAGAAGGTTGCAGTCGTCTATCACATCTCGGAACGGCTTCATAAATTTGTCAGGTTTCATCGGGCCACCCCTCTTCTCTTCATTACTGATTATTTCATTTAGATCACCAAAGAAAACCATCATATCCCCATACTTTCCCCTTATCTGTCTCATCAAGTCCCACGTCCTGTACTTTTCAGATTGCGCTGACCAGCCATAGATACCACAAGCATGCCAATTGTGCCCAGCTGATAAATCCACCACCTTGCACTCCATGTGCCACGCCGAGAAACCGGTAATCTCCACCTCTACTTACCGCCACCAGAAACCCAGACCACCTGCTCTCCCCGTGCTCGACAAACAAATACCATCAACTAACCCACAACTCCTCTTGATTCTTTCTAAAGCTCTGTCGTCTAACATAGTTTCCATAACAAAAACTATGTTGGGTCTCTCCCTCCGACACAATTCTCGAAGGGCTTGTACTGCCGCCGGGTGACCCAGACCCTGGCAGTTCCAGCTTAGGAGTTTCATTTCTGTTCACGGGATTGGATCGTCCCAACTCCCGCTACTTGGTGTGCGCCACCTGTGGTTTCCTGGCCTTCCACTGTCTGCGTAACATACATTGCTTTCATCTTCTTTGGTTGAGTGCCCACTGTTCCATCTTCCTCTAGGGATCTCGAAACCTCCCCGGACAGAAGGTCACGTCTGCGCTTGGTCACCGGCCCTTTGTTCCCATTGTCCTCACGTCTGCCCTGTCATCTTTGTCCCGCAAACGATTGGTGATCAGCACCCTTCCCCCTTAACCTGTTCCTCCTCTCCGCCCTCTCCTTCCTCCACTCGTGTTCCTTCTCCACTCCTTCTTTTCCCGGAAACATCGGTATGTCCTCCGGCAAAACTACCCTGGTCACCCTCCTTCCCTTTCCCCCTGTCGACCTGCTATTCACCTGTCCCAACAACCTCCTCCGAGCTTCGTTCTCTAGACCTATATTCTCGCACGCATGCTCATCACCGACTGCCTTCCCCACTTCCTTTTCTGTCCCCCGTCGCACCCTGACGCCCTCCTCTCCCAACCCCGTACTTCCTCCCTCTTCCCCACATCGAGCGCGATCCCCATGCAGTGTCCCCCTCCTTCCATGCACCTCGCCCCTCCCATCTCCGCCCCCTCGGGTCCTTCCTCGCTGTATCCACTGTCCCCCGCCTCCCAGATCCCATCCATACCTCCCCCGACCATCCGCTTCACCCGTAAGATCACTTCCCTTGAGAAGCATCATCTCAGTTGCCCCGACTCCCTATTCGGTGAGATTCCGGCCTCGAAGACAACCTCCATGGAATCCGCCATCTGCTCCCCCGAACGATCCTTCGACTGCTCGCCACCCACAGCCGATCTCGCTCCCGAGGCCGACTCCTTGTCGCCCGTCTTTGCGTGCTGCGTGGAGGAGGATCCTTCCTTCCTGGAACCACATGATGAGCTTCTTGTATGGAAAACAATGGAACGCCGGGATCTCAGCCCTTGACCCCCCAACAGTTCTTCTTCTACCGGGATTCTAGGTCTCCGTGGTGAGGCTCTCAGCCATGAGCCCCACCCTCTTCGGTTTTCTCCATCTTCGTCGTAATCTCCGTAGTCCTTTTCTGTGTGCCCTAAATGACCACAAACGAAACACATCGCCGGAAGCCTCTCGTACTTGAGTTCCACGTCTATGATGTGTCCATCCGTTCCGCGAACCTTCTGTATCCGCTTGATAGGTTTGTTGATGTGAATCGCCAATCACACTCGACCAGACGATTCCCATCCCAACGTATCACAGTCCACCTTAATCACACGCCCAATCTTCTCTGCTATCTTCCTCAGCGCCCCCTCTCCTCGTAGCCCCAGCGGGATGTTGTACAGACGTACCCAAAACTGGCTCTCCGAGAACTCTATCTTCCCCGGTCTGTCCTTCGGATCAACCTCCTTTGTCAATAGCAACCTGTTATCGAAATTCCACGGCCCCTCATCTATAACCTTCGCTTTGTCTTTCCAGTGTGTGAACTGAATCACGAACGATGACTGATCAATGGACTTGAACACCACGCCACTGGTTAAACCCCACGCTTGAGCGAACGTCTTCTTCATAGCCGTCAAATTATAGGACCTGTCCGTCATTAACCTGCCCACCAAAGCCAACTCGACATGCTCCAGAAGCCTTGTCTCTTCCTCGCCGATCAAGTTTGTGATCTCTTGCTCTTCTTCGGTGATCTTCAATCTCTCACACTGTTCCACTAGGTCGTCCGCTATGGCGGAAGAAACCCAGCAGCCTCGGGTGGGATCAAACACCCACAGCCACTCGCTTGGACCTGCAAGAGGGAGAAACGGAGACAAGCTCCGGGAAAGGAAAACGACCACGTGTCGTCACCCTAGTTGCACGCTGCGTCGCCGCAGAGCGCTAGGTCAGACGTCGGGTCGAGATTGATCAAATTATCCATCTCCCCCTAAAAAATAAACAATAAGTAATAAAAATAAACATTTTATCATACTTTTTATAGTTATCAAAAAATAAGTAATAAGCATCTTATCTAATACATTATTTGTCACTGTAAGGTCATCAATCAACAAATTTCCATTCATGCTCTTAACTGGAGTTCTATAAAAATTAGATGGTAATACATTTTTGAGTACATCATCAATTTGTTTATCTAATTTTTTGCTTGAATACTCATGATCCTGCAACAATCACAACAGTGACAACACAATATATACACTCTACCAAAATATATATTCTCGAATACTTATTTCAAACATCAATGTACTATTTGTTTTTCTGACCCCTTCCTTTGTTCATCTTCAATATCAATTGTTGTGCTTCCTCTATTAGGAATTATAAACGAACTACTCTCACCAGCAAAATTTTCAATTTCCTTTTCAAGACTTTGGATATGTGTTTTTTCATGACCATGATCTTTTGCAATATTAACACTCTCCTTCACCTTAAAAAATTAAACCTTTTGTCAAGATATCACATTCTAATTAAAATAGTATCAAACCAATTTCAAAATTTCCACAAACCAATTTGACTTCATTTTCTCGACTAATTGAAGTTGTAAACGGTTCACATTCTACAATCATTGTCAGATTCTCTTTTTCAGTACTGATAGACTGAATTGCTTCAACGACAACAATCGTACTAATCTCCTGATATAAAAATAATTAAAGTATCATATACTTATTTTTATCACTTCCGATACCAATATATGTACATAACTGTACTAAACATTTTATAAGAAATAACATTACTGTATCAGTTTTATCTTGTTCTCCAATAGTTGGTTATACTTTTTCTTCAAGTTCTTTACGATCAAATGCTGAATGTCTTTCTAATGTGCTATCCTTTGGATTAGTTCCTTCATTCTCACTACTTTTCTCCTTTTCCTATACAAAAAATGTATAAATTTTCAATATACTATATGATGAAACTTAAAAAAATCATTATTGGTGTACTAAAATCTGCAAACAATTTCTAAGCTTAATTTTGAAGAAAATGTCTTTGTATTCACACTTAGTTTTAAATTCTTCGGCTCAGGCCTTTTTTTGAGCATGAAATCCTACGTAAATTGAAAAAACATATTTTCAATCATTAAATTGTAATTAAAAAAAAAAATTGTGACAACACGAACATCTGTATCTTTATTGTTATCTTCATCATATGATTCTTCAATCTTCCTTTTATTTTTATTCAGTAATCATTTACATATGACATTACTATTGACTTATTCATAATATTGTAATTACTAATGTATTAATAAAACAATAATAATATTATACCTTCGGATTATCCCTCATCTCTGCAAGGGTATCTCCGTTTGATTATCCTTCTTCATCCTTGTAGTCATTGTTTGCACTCTTAGAGTGCTCAGTACTTGTACCTTCCATTGTTGGATCAATTATGCCTTGTACAAACAACTCCTCTCTCAAGAATACACAATCATTTTAACCTTTATTCAAAGACATCTGCAACTCATAAACTTTTATCTTCAACTCATCATTTTCTGCCTTTAATCTTCCCACATCTTTATCATATTTTAATTTCTATTTTATCAACTCTAATCTGAATTGCATCTTGTCAGCTTCTAGATATGCTAGTTTAACCCTAATTGAATCTAGCACATTGGTGTCATAAAAAACTACCATATTTTTCCAAAATCCTTAACTTTCTCGTCATCATGGATATTTTTTTGGGGGGAAGTCAGGTGGTAATTTTATTCATCTTGCCCACCTCGTGCAAGCCCACTCAAACTTGTATTACAAATTTTGATAAGTTCCAAAGAATTAAACATGGTAGTACTACTACCATTACAAACTTCTCCTAACATATTACCTGAATCTATATCCGGAAACTTGTGGTAAACACTATTTCCTGTTTTATTCTTAAGATGATACTTAGCAAGAGAGTCCGCAAGGGTATTGCTTTCCCTCATATCAAATTGTATACGAAAGGATTGACATCTAATATGCTGCATAGCCCAAATTTGTCTAGCATACTTAGGATTTCTTTTGTGATCTTCTGTAATCATACTAAGCCTATTTGCAGTCCGTTTCAATGGTTGCATTCTTGAGATTGCAGACAATACACATTTTGTAAGCAAGCTCCACAACTTGCATCTCTGCTTCCAGAGGTGTATCAGCCTTGATAGCTTGTCCTATACCTCCCAACTACTCACCATGATGGTTGCGAACCACAGAAGCAATAGCACTTCTTTTTCCTTTAAAGGCAGCATCAGTATTTATTTTTTCAGCTGATCTCGATCAGGTCTCCTCCAGATTGCCTTGTTGCTTTCAGTTACTTGTTCTTTCTTGGTCGCCCATGCTTGGTTATTCAACCGCATCTCAGTGAGAATCGACTGAAGTTGGTTATGCATATTTGCTTCTTTCTTCTCAAAAACCCACAAGTTCCTTTGTTTCCAGATATACCAGCAAGTAATCATGAATTTTTCTTTATGCTCTTTTGAAAATTTCATATTTCGGCTCAACCACCTACCCAAATCAGCCTCTTCCTAGAAGTGTGGAGGGGTGTTTGAGTTGCATAAATCCATCCATATAGGGCGAACCTTCCTACAATCCCTTAGGGCATGAAGAGTGTCCTCCTCGCATGTACTACATCTGCTGCATGTAGCATCTGTGGACATGTGTCTTCTCTGTCTATTTTTATTAGTGAGAATCACATTATTTCCAACTAACCAGAGGAACATTTAAATCTGGGCCGCCACTTTAGTCTCCCACAGAATACGCCAATGTTCGTCCCTTTTGATCTCCTTGTTTCCTCGTAGAGCTTTGTAAGCCGTAGCAACAGAAAACCTGCCCCGCAGGTCCGGTCTCCAGACCCGTACATCCTCGCCTCCCTGATCAGTAGGCGTAGTTCTGGATTGAATCTCCTTTACAATTTCCTTGGGCAACCAGGTGTACAGAAACTTCAGGTCCCACTTGTTCTCCAGGTCGATTAAGCTGCATACCTGCAAATCAACAATATCAGCCGGTATGGTCTGTTTTACATAGTCCTTTAAGCATTTTCCACTTGGAAGCCATATATCACTCCATACATTGATGGCATTGCCATTGACAGGAGACAAATAAGAGTTAGAATCAATGAATTCCTTATTAAGGACAACGGATCGAGCAAGCCCAGAATAAGATGCATTGGTAGTGTTGGGGTTTCTCTCAATTCTAGCTGCCATAGCTGTACTCCATGCAGTTCTTCCTTTGCTCATTACATCCCAAGAATGTTTCATGATTAAAGCACTATTCCAATCCCTCATGGCTTTAATTCCAAGACCTCCATTGGATGTACTACTCACCACCCTTTCCCAAGCGATGAGATGCACCCCCCTCTTACTTCTGCCTCCACTCCATATGAATTTCCTTATAGCTCTGTCGATTCTGTCACATAACTGAATAGGAAGCTTGACAGTCTGCATGATATAAGATGGGATCGCGGTGAGTGTGCTCTTAGCTAAGAACACCCTTCCAGCCATGGAGAGGCTTCGATCTGCCCAAGAATTCATTCTTGCATTCACCTTCCATTTGCGTCATCATGGATATATACCCCATTAAGTTCAACAAATTTTTGTCATTTTTAGTCAAATAATTGTTGAACTTATGGTCATACTTCCATTTGTTTATGTGTGGCATGCCGTTTGGATAATCTTTCAGAAACATCTTCGAAGCTTCCCTAAGCCAAACCTTATTGATAAATAAATATATTTAAGATTAGTACACATTTAATAATACCACAAAATAAAAATTACAGTACCATAATTTACCATCAACAATGCACTGCAACCCTTCAGGAAACCCTTCCTATTTATAGTCACTCCATCATTCCCAAATGCAGGTTGTTGTGAATTGATTCATCCCAATTAAATCCATCTATTTTTTCTAGTTCATCAACCAAATCGAACAATACTTTTTGAATTCCAAAGTTACCGTACAAATAAAAAAAACTACTCTTGACAAAGCCTTTTTTTCTCTTGGTGTCTTCCTTTTCTATCATATCCTTCAGAATGTCAATAGCATCATTCACTTTTGGATCTCCTTTAAAATACTCACACCTAATCTTACTGCATTTACCAACTGATTTCCCAGAATGTAAGAAGTTGCTAACACCTAAACAAATACAACACATAAATTTTTTAAATACCAATACATAGACTATCAAATATATATATAATTACAAATATTTTACCTGTAGTAGGTAAGACAAGTATTTCACACACTTGTTGATGGTTAAATCCAACCAATGTGCTTCCAATCCTGAAAACCATTTTATTGCCATCATATGCGTGAACAAGTTCTTCTATTTGGTTCATGTCCAGAGAAGTAGGACATGTATGCCAATGAACACAAGAAAAACATGTTTTCTTGAACATTGTCACATGTTTACCTTTAGCAATCCCTAAGACAAACATAAACTTACTTATGTGATCAGCCTTTTTCTAGCGTCTGAATACAAATGCGAGACAAAGCAAGGAATCCATCTTTTAAATTTATAACCTAAAACCTTCTAGGCCCCCGCAACTTTTATTACGGGGTCGAAGTAGATATACGGGGTCGAACATAGGGACATGGGGATGTTTATGATGCCACAGATTCCTTTCTTTAGTCAGATAATCCAAAACTATAGTCGGTAAAAGTATGTTCTAGAACTAGTCTAGCTGGTTGTCACGAATTAAAACTAAGGAAAGAAAAGAAAAGAAAACAAAATAGAGTTCGTGGTTCTACTAATCAGAGAGAAGGAGTTCTTGGCTATGTAACCACAAGTTGGGTAGTCTATGCACCCGTTCTCGGGCATAGACAACCCTCGAACACCTAAGAAAGCATCTATATCCAAACGTAGTACGCACTGTCGTGTCTGTTCCTATGGGTCGTCCTACTCGCTCTCGCGCAGTGTGACTAAAACCCATCATGATATGCCATCTAACCTCTCTCGAGGATGACATATCAATACCTCAGAATATGCTAAGTTCCCTCTCGGGTCTTAGGATATCTGGAGATATTGGGAACATAGTACCTTAGATCTTCCTCCTCTCAGGTTCATATCCAAACTATCGTCTCTTAGCCATTCCTACACGGGTCTCTCGATATAGGCATAAATAGTAGTTCAAGCAAGAAAGAGATCAACCAAACTAGCTATCATAACTAAAAAGGGAAGATATAGCAAGAAACATACTAGATCTGAAATAAATCTACTTTCTTAAGGCAAAAGTATATAAACATGCCCAAAACGGGCTACATAGCCAAGAAGGAGCTCAACTAGCCATGATAAAGCATAGTCGGCACCGAACAAAGATGGAATAACATCATTGTGCAAGAAACCAAGAAACACAGTAGAAGAAAGGGGAAGAAGAAGAGATTTAGCCCGCGGAGGAGAGGTGGCTCTCTCTCCTTTGCCTCCATATAGGCTGGATCTCGTCTTTTGGTCCTCCTCCTTGATCAGATCTGGACTCCTTGGTCCTCTTTCTCTCTAGATCCACCCCAAACAACAGCTTGGTGGGTGAGCGGAGGTGGATGACGATGGAGGTCATGGGTCTTCTCACTCCTAAGCTTCCTCCCTTAGAGCTCGAAGGCCAGGGGATGATAGAGAGTGGTAGACAATGGAAGCTCGCTGAAGAGGAGGGCGTAGGATGAGTTCTTTGGCCTTCTCAGACATCTGGGCTCTTCCACGGAACTCTCGGAACCTTCAGATCTCAGAGCAGCAGCCTCTCGGCATCCTTGATTGAGGCCCCCCTTCAAATGAGTGAGGGGACACCTATTTATAGAGGCGGACTGCAGACCGCAGCCAGCAGGTCACGGGGTCAGCCACGGTCGTGGCCAACACCACAGTCGCGGTTCATGGAGTGGAAATTGTGGTCGCGGTAATGAATATCGCGGCCGGGATCTGGGTGCCACGTTCATGGTGGGAGACCATGGTCGTGGTGGAGGGAGTCGGCCACGGTCGTGGCTAAAGGACACTACTGTAGCGAGGAATTGCGGTTGCGGTTGCGGTTGTGGAAGGAAAAACTGTGTGTAACATCCCTGACCTGGGTTATGAAATAACCCTAGGTGTTTTGCTTAAGAATGTAATTAGAAATTTGTGGTTATCTTTTGTAATGTAATTAAAGCTTCTAAGGTACATATGTTTCCATTTCTGTCCTTTTTGAACAATGTTGTAATATTGTTTTGTTAATAATGGACTAATATGCAAATTACCCAAGTATAGGGGTTAACTTGCAAATTGCACATGTTAATATGTTCCTCTGATGTTGAGACATCATAAGAATGCATATGATATGGTGGAATGGATTCCACAAGCTTGGGCACCAAGATATAGCTTGTAGAGCAATCCTTATGCTTAAAAACCTAGTTTTGGTGTAAAGTGCAATTTACCCAAAACAGGGTGCAACATGTAAAATCTACCCTCTAGAGTATCTTTCATGACTATTGGAATCAAGTAAAGTAAATAATGTGAGGGGGACACCTCATTTGATTGATCAAGTATGAAAGACAACCTTAATATTTAAATAAGCAAGATGTATGCAAAATGACCCTTTTATATGTGCAACTTAGTAAAGTGTTTGGCTTCTTTTCCTCTAAACCTTGGATAAAGAAGGAGTTTTTCTTAAGTATAGTATGGAGAGACGTGGACATGAAGTGGAGAAGGACCCATATGAGAAATAAGGAAATAATTGTTCTTATCTTGAAAATATACCCAAAGTATATAAGCACATCCCTTTTACAAGGCAAGGGATCGTTTCCTTCATTTCCCCTTCTCATCTTCTTGCTTTGGACTGACTTATGAGGAGCTCGGGAGCAGAGGAAGATGACCAAGTTCATCTAGGTAAGTTTTGGTCATCTTCTAGCTCGGATGCATAGAGGAAATCCCATTACAAGGTTGGTTTGCTAGTTTTCCTTACACAACTCTTGTTTCTAGCCATCTTCTCCATCCAATTCTTGAAGAAAGGACCTTGGACGACCCATGGAGCTAAAGCTACCATTAAAGCCACGGACTTGGAGCTCTAGGTCAGATTCTAAGGCGGGTTTTATAACTCTAAACCCTTAACTTTGTTAAGTGCATCTTCTTTCCTTGAAAATGTTGTTTAGTTCCCTTCCTTAGATGCTTCTATGTGTTCTTGCAACTAAAACGGTGAAGAACAGACTATGTTCTTGAGGTAGAAGAAGGTGGCGTTATTTCCAAAGTTTACCCTTATCCAACTTATCAAACGGTCCTCCACCTCTTGCCCAAACAGTTTGCAAAACCGTTTGGAAGCAAACGTTTTCAAAACTGTTTGAATGCAAACGGTTTCAACTAAAACGCATGAAAGCAAACGGTTTCAAAACCGTTTGAGTGTGTTGACCATGGTTGAACATTTGGGAAAGATGTTGTACACATTATGGACTAATCACCCACCAAGAATCATTAATTAATTCCAAGCAAATCACAAATTGAAGGCACTTTAATCCTCTAAACCCTAATCGGGTTAATTGCTGAAATCAACAAGTTAATCATGTTGAAGTTTGGGTTGAGTGGCCCAAACGATTTCAAAACCGTTTGGGGACCACCCAAACGGTCTCAAGACCATTTTTTGATCACCCAAGACCGTTTGGAGGTATAGGGTTAAGTGGGGTTGATCAATTGAGGGTCCAATCACATCAAGTTGTTGAATAATCAAGTGCTGATTTTGTGACCTAAATTAGGGTTCAACCTTTGAGAGAATGAGTTAGTTTTTGATGACATCATGGGCAAACGGTCTTCAAGACCGTTTGGAGGATGTCCAAACAGTTTCAAAACCGTTTGGAGGTCACCCATGACCGTTTGAAGGTCTAAGGTTGACTATGGTTAAGTGGTTGAAGATTGAAAGGCAATAGGTCGAAATATAATCGATTAGTGACCTAATGATTAAATCTATGGTTCAAATCTTAATAGATTGAATTAGTTTTTGATGAGGACTTGATAAAACGGTCTCAAGATCGTTTGGAGGATGTCCAAACGATCCCAAGACCGTTTGGGGTCAGGTCATGACCCAATTGAGTGATGGTTCAATGGGTTCAACATCAATTAAGCTCATGTTGATGTATGTTGAAGGATGATCGATTCCAAAATATAATTCAAGTGATCCAAACCCTAATTGGTGACTAATTGAGGATCAATTGAGGGTCAAATAAGTAGAGGGTTAACCTAATTGACTTAATTGATAAGTGGTTAACCATGGCATGAACAATTGAGGGGTTCAACATTGAAAACCCTAACTCAATTGGATGAGTTGATACACTTTTTGGTCCATGCGGTTTTGAGAGTGTTTGGACCAAACGGTCTCAAGACCGTTTGGTACCAAACGGTCTCAAGACTGGTTGGGACTAAACGATCCTAAAATCATTTGGTGGTCATGCGGTTTCAAAGACCAATTTGGTCATGGAGTTTCAAGGTCAATTAGTCCATGCGGTTTCAAAAGTCAAACTTGACGAAATGGTCAACGTGACCAAACAGTCTTCACCTCACCTAGGGAAAACGGTCTTGATGGTTTACTTGGCCATGCAGTCTTGAAAGTCAAATGGTCCAAACGGTCAACTACTCCATGCAGTTTCAAAACCGTTTGGAGGTTAAAAGTGCAAAACCGTTTGGGGTCTTTTAAGGTCAAGAATGCTTAATGTTTTAAAGGCTAAGATGGTTTAATGGTTGGTTAATCTAAACCCTAATGGTACCTTAAGTGATTAAGGGAACAATTAATTAGTTGGTTGATGCATGCTATGAATGGTAGATATTGTTAAAGTACCCTTGATGGGTTGAAGTAGTCAACACCCCTTGATCAAGCAAACCCTAACGACCACCATGGTGATGACATAACTTATGTTATCATGGTTGATTTGACTTATTCTAATCAAGAGTGATGTACACATCATTGTATAGAATGAGGAGAGAGAAGATTCCTTATATGAATAAGAATCAAGTAATACACTTCTAGTATGAAAGAATGTACCTAATTACGGTATGATCCTTTATGATGAGATCATGGAAACCCTAATTATGATGGTTAATGAATCGTAACCTAATTTAAGGACATTAATGGAAGTAATCCTCATACATGATGATGGTATGATCTTAATTCACAATAATGTGAACAATAAACCCTAATCTAGGGAAATGTGATGTAATGTGAATAGTAAACCCTAATTTAGGGTAATGTGAGAATATGAACAAGTGAACCCTAATTATGAGATATGCTTTTAAGCATGAAACTCCATGATTAAAGTATGAGATGAGGAATCAATACTCCTAATCAATTAAATGGTTGAATAACTCTAATTGGATTGAGTGAGAATCCTAACCCTAGAAACCAGTCGTGGTATTATGACACGGTCGTGGTGAATCCTTTGTTGCACGACCGTGTGATGAAGCATGGTTGTGGTGGCTTACTCTTGCACGACCGTGCAAGATAGCACGGCCGTGGTATCCTAGATATAATTTGAAAAGAACTTGTAATGTGCTGGTATAATTACAATGTGCATGTTATTAGTAAATGTTAACCATGCAGGTTTTCATAAAGAAGTGATCATATCCAGGTAAGGGTTATGATGTTATATGGATTGAAAACACTTTATATGCTTCAAGTATTATGATATGCTATGTTACCTAATGAGTGGTAACATATGAGCTTGATAGGCTGAATGAGCAATGAGAAATATATGCATTGTTATAATCAAAGGTCATATTGTAAAAATGACTGGATGGTAAGGTGTTACTTGGAAACAAGTGTTATGATAATTCAAGGGTTTGAACACCCATGTTCCTGAATCACAATGATGAGTTGGTTATGGATTGATATCCCAATGTTAATGACACAAGTAGTACTCTTTCTTTATAGCAAATATCTCATTGGTCTATGTTTGAAAATATACTTGATGATAAAAGAATGCTATAATGTACTTAAATAATCAAGTATAATGATATCATGTAGAGCCCTGACCCTAGATCCATCATTGTCAGAAGTTAAATGATGGTGAAACAGGTTTTCCTAAGGGAACTCCTGGAGAGCATACTTTTGAGTATGTGGGGGTTATGGACGTGAATACCTTACATCCTAATGAAGGAGATGATGTGAGATGAACCTTTAATCTCTCATTCCTTCATTATATGTGTATACCGGGATGATGTATCACTAATCTCCCGATGATGTTGATAATGCTGCATCGATGAGAGATAAACAAGAAATCCCTCGATGGCGAAGAGAGTACAACACGCCATTGTGACTCTAAATAGCAAAGTTGCCAGGATACCCTGGAAAGCTATTATAGCAGAGACACAAGATGTCCTGCATGTTGTTTCTCATACTGACTGGGGATGATGAGGTCATAGGAATCCGGCTCTTCTGATGACCTATGTGTGGTACCGATTGCGATTTAGTAATGGTCGGTTGGAGTATGAGAGGTGTAACTCATCTCCTCAAGGCATAAATATGTTTGAAAAACTTAATCAGCCGTGTAGCATATTTGCTTAGGTTGAACTACGAAAAACAATGATTGATGTTATATTGTTTATAGTGCTCTAGTTAAATAACTAGTATACATGTTTTTCATATTCCTTATTGATATATGTCTTGTCATTCAATTAAGTTATAATTGAAATGATTGCTTAAGAGAAGGTTGCTTCACTTAGACTATACAATGCTAAACCTGCTGTTGAATGATTAATAATTCTATTGCTTAATGTTATTCCTTTATTGCAATAACAAAGATTCTGGCGAAGAGTCATAACTCTCGCTGGACAATTACTCAATTGTCTCACCCCCATGGGATTAATTTTTAGGTAATCGCCGAAGAAGAGGAAGAAACCTTACTGTGGGTGAGCAGCAGCAGCAACAACAACTACCGTGACATCAGTGATCCTCAGGTGGAGACACTGTCTGTCGAGTCTTGTTTATAGAATGTCCTATGTGTCGTCGCTGTACTCTCAGGTCCTAGGAGTCGGTAGATGTTTAAAGTAGATCTGAGATTTTTGGCTTAATGCCTCGAGGTTTTTGTATCTTGCTTGAACAGTTAACAAGCAATTGATATTGTAACTCTCAAAATGTGTTTATTACAGAGATGAAATGATGGATCAGTTGTAAATAACTCATCATGTTTCTTTATGAAAACGTTTTAAATTTTCAATAATTTCTGCTGCTAGTTAATCGCTTCCGCTTTGGTTTAAATTAGTTAATCTCATGTCTTATGAGTTCAGACGTCACAATTTAATGGTATCAGAGCTCTAGGTTCGCTGAGTCTACAGAGACATATGACATAAATAGTTGAGTCTGTTCTAGAGTCTTCCAGTATATCTAATAGTGTCTTCTGCTCATACAGTAGGAGAAGATAAGACTAAGGATGTCTGGATCACCCGAAGAACACGTGGCAGAAAGTAGTGTCGCTGCACCCAGAAGAGGTGCAAGAGACCAAGATAGAGAAGAACCTGTACCTGAACCACACTAGTTCAATCCAACTGGCATGGGGAACCCAGTCGTCCAAGCCATGTTTGGGTAGTTCATGACTGCCATGACACACGTGACTGATAGGATGCCTATACATGCACCTAGGGTACCTACCCATCCTGAAGGATAAGGAATCGGCAAGACGTTTGAACGACTTCACCGAGTTGGAGCCATAGAGTATGCTGGTACAGCTGACCCAGCAGATTTTGACATGTAGTTAACTGAACTAGAGAAGGCCTTTAGAATCCTGAACATCCCAGAAGTTGAGAAGGTTAGACATGCTGTATATCTTCTCATGGGGAGTGTTGGTCATTGGTGGACCATGGAAGAACAGAAGAGGCCTGGTGTAGAGATTGCATGGGAAGTTTTCCGACGGGAATTTATCAAAAAATACTTCCCTAATACGTTTCTGGATGAGAAAATCTCTCAGTTTGAGAAGATAAGACAAAGTACAATGAACATTAGCAAATACGAGGCTAAGTTCATGAAACTTTTGCGGTTCTATCCGCATGTGGCGACCACCAATGAAGAAAGGATAAGACGTTTCAAGAAAGGGTTAAACGCATAGTTGACTACCCCTGTGTCTGCCCTAGAGAACAGAGAAAGGTTTTCTACCTTTGTAGATTCTATCAGAAGGGTGGAAAGGTCTGTGGCAGAGAAGAGACAAACCCAGAACAAGAGGATGTATCCACAGTTCCAAGGATCTTCATCTAAAAGTTTCAAGAAACCTAGGCTTTCTACACCTACACCAGCACCTAGATTTAGTAAACAGACACAGTGGACGCCAAATCGAGGTAGAGGACAAAGTTTACCTCCAGGAAGATCCCGTAGCTCAGTATCTGAATCGGTTACAGGACCACCCAGACCACAACAACTGAATAGAAGTTGTTACATATGTGGAAAGATGGGACATCTGATGAAGGATTGCAGAGCCAGAGAAGTGAGTGTGACTCAACCCCAGAGGCAAAGTCCACAAGGTTCTCGAAGGAGACAATTTCCAGGTAATGCTAGAGGACGTGGACAAGCGTCCCAAGATGGGTCATCAACACCAGGGAATTGAGCACCGAATCAACCACAAGCAACGATAAGATTTTACGCGATAAATCCACATGATGCAGTGGTCAACCCTAGGGTTGTGGCAGGTCAGATGGAATTGTTATATTCTGATATGTCTATATCTTGTGTTGTATCTCTTTTAATTGATCCGGGTGCTACGCACTCCTTTATCACTCGAAGAGTGATTTTTGACTACAATCTGACAACAAGTCATAGAGCAGATAGTTTGTTGTTAGAAACCCCGTTGATGGGATCTGCTGTGTTGCAGGAGATATGTTCTCCCTCCATTGTCTTCTTTTCTGATCATCGCATTCAAGTGGATCTTATACCACTTGAGATGCATGGATTTAATATAATCCTTGGAATGGATACCTTAGAAAGGTATAAGGTTGTTTCAGATTGTGAATCCAAGCAAGTTGTGTTTGCTGACGATAGTGAAACATGGATCTTTCAAGGAGAGAGAAAGATTCTACCCATCTATCTCGTATCAGCTATGGTTGTAGAAAAGCTGATGAGGCAAGGATGTTATGCATTCTTGGCCCATGTGGTAGATACTACCATGGATAGTCCTAATCCTGTCGAAGTTCCAGTAGTCAGGGAATTTGAATATGTCTTTCCTGAAGAACTTCCAGGTGTGCCACCGCCCCGGGAAATTGATTTTGAAATAAATCTAATCCCAGACACGAAACCTATAGCACAAACACCATATAGAATGGCGCCTGCTGAAATGGCAGAACTCAAGAAACAACTGCAAGAGTTTCTTGAGAAAGGTTTCATTCGATCGAGTACTTCACCCTGGGGTGCTCCGGTCCTCTTTGTTAAAAAGAAAGACGGTTCAATGTGGTTGTGCATTGATTACAGATAATTAAATAAAGTAAGAATAAAGAATAAGTATCCTCTGTCGAGGATTGATGATCTCCTTGACCAGTTGCGTGGTGCAACCGTCTTCTCAAAGATAGATTTGAGGTCGGGATATCATCAACTCCGTATTAAGGATAGTGACATACCCAAGTCTGCCTTTAGGATAAGGTATGGTCACTATGAGTTCACAGTTATGTCGTTTGGACTAACTAATGCACCAGATGCATTTATGGAACTCATGAATAGAATATTTCGACCTTTTCTCGATCAGTGTGTTGTTGTCTTTATAGATGACATTCTAATGTATAGTAGAGATGCTCAACAGCACGAACATCATCTTTGTCAGACTCTAACTTTGCTAAGAAAGCATAAGCTATATGCTAAGTTTAGCAAATGCGAGTTCTGGTTACCAGAAGTATCTTTCCTTGGACACGTGATATCTACTTTTGGTATACGTGTTGACCCTAAAAAGGTAGAATTTGTTCTGCAATGGGAGCAGCCAAAGACACCGATAGAGATTCATAGTTTCTTAGGGCTGGCAGGCTATTATCGGAGGTTCATTAAGAATATCTGCTCTATAGCTCTACCCTTGACTAAGTTGACTAGGAAATATGTTCTTCTTACCTGGAGTGATAAGTGTCAGCAATCGTTTCAGACGTTAAAAGAAAGGTTGACAAGTGCACCAGTGCTTGTGTTACCTGATCAAGGGAAAGGATATATAGTTTTCTATGATGCCTCGAAGAATGGACTAGGTTGTGTGTTGATGTAGGATAAACAAGTGATTTCTTTAGCTTCTCGACAGCTTAAGAAACACGAGGAGAATTATCCGACACACGACTTAGAGCTTGTTGTTATAATCCATGCCTTGAAAATTTGGAGACATTATCTTTATGGAGAGACATTTTAGATTTTCACAGACCATAAGAACCTTAAGTATATCTTTTCTCGGCATGAGCTTAACATAAGGCAACGTCGTTGGATGGAGTTAATCAAAGATTACGATTGTACGATTGATTATCATCCAGGGAAGGCCAATGTGGTTGTGGATGCTTTGAGTAGGAAATCAGCAACACCAGCCTTAGAAAGAGCACAACTGAATTCCTTGGTATGCTCTAGAAGGGATATGCTTATCTCCTTAAGGAAAAACAATGTACAGTTAAAAGTATCATTGTTAGAAGGGCTGTTAGCTGAGATGCATATAAAACCTACCCTGAGACAACAGATCAAGGAGGCACAGTAAGTTGATGCTGCAGTTCAACAGATTAGATCAGAGTATGGTAACGAGAAACGAGACGATTTCCATGTCTCAGATGATCAGGTAGCATGTTATCATGGTAGGATGATAGTGCCTGATGTGGATAACTTAAGGAAGTTAGTCCTGGAAGAAGCTCATTCTTCAATGTATACTATGCATCCAGGAAGCACCAAGATGTATCGAAACTTGAAAGATATGTATTGGTGGCATGGTTTGAAGAAAGACGTTGCTGAGTTCATTATGCGGTGTCCGATGTGTCAGCAAGTTAAAGTTGAACACCAGAATCCTGCAGGAACAATACAACCTTTACCCATACCACAATGGAAGTGAGATCATGTAACCATGGAATTTGTGGTTGGTTTACCTAGAACAGCCTAAGGACATGATTCCATCTGGGTAATAGTTAGTAGGTTGACAAAGACAGCACATTTCTTACATGTCAAAACAACCTATTCTGCTGAGAAGCTGGCACAGTTGTATGTAGATGAGATAGTACGTCTGCACGGAGTTCTAGTTACCATGGTTTCTGATAGAGGTCCTCAGTTTACGAGTCATTTTTGGGAATGACTTCATAAAGCCTTAGGCACACAGTTAAGGTTTAGTACAACCTTTCATCCCCAGACTGATGGATAGTCAAAAAGGACTATACAGACCTTGGAAGACTTTTTGAGAGCATGTGTTCTTTAGTTCACAGGGAGTTGGGATCTGCACCTAAGCTTGATAGAGTTTTCCTATAACAATAGCTATCAACATAGCATTGACATGGAACCATATGAAGCCTTGTATGGTAGACGTTGTAGATCACCCTTATGCTGGTATGAGACTGGTGAGAATCAACTTTTAGGTCCTGATCTTGTGCAACAGACCACCGAGAAAATTAAAGTAATACAGAAACAGTTAAAGACTGCACAAGATAGGCAGAAATCTTATGCTGATAAGCGTCGTAGACCTCTAGAATTCCAGGTTGGAGACAGAGTGTACCTCAAAGTCTCACCTTGGAAAGGAGTTCTTAGATTTGGGAGGAAAGGAAAGTTAGCTCCTAGGTTTATGGGGCGTTATCCAATCATTGAACGAATTGGGAAGGTAGCCTATAAGCTAGAATTGCCACCAGAGCTACAGAAGTTACACCCTGTGTTCCACATTTCCATGCTTAGGAAATGTCACCCTGATACAGAATCAGTTATGCAACATATGGAAGTAGAACTGAATAATTATGTGTCTTATGAGGAAGGACCTATGTCAATCCTTGATAAAAGAATTAAAAAGCTGAAAAAGAAAGATATAAGTCTTGTGAAAGTCCTCTGGAATCATCGTCGTGTTGAAGAAGCCACATGGGAACTAGAGGAAGAGATGAGGAGGAAATACCCTACTCTTTTCTCTTAATATGTTTTTTTGATTTCGGAGACGAAATCCTTGTAAGGGGTGGATAATTTGTAACATCCCTAACATGGGTTATGAAATAACCCCTAGGTGTTTTGCTTAAGAATGTAATTAGAAATTTGTGGTTATCTTGTGTAATGTAATTAAAGCTTGTAAGGAACATATGTTTCCATTTCTATCCTTTTTGAACAATGTTGTAATATGTTTTGTTAATAATGGACTAATATGCAAATTACCCAAGTATAGGGGTTAAATTGCAAATTGCACATTTAAGATGTTCCTCTGATGTTGATACATCATAAGAATGCATATGATATGGTGGAATGGATTCCACAAGCTTGGGCACCAAGATATAGCTTGTAGAGCAATCCTTATGCTTAAAAACCTAGTTTTGGTGTAAAGTGCAATTTACCCAAAACAGGGTGCAACATGTAAAATCTACCCTCTAGAGTATCTTTCATGACTCTTGTCATCAAGTAGAGTAAAGAATGTGAGGAGGGCGCCTCATTTGATTGATCAAGTATGAAAGACAACCTTAATATTTAAATAAGCAAGATGTATGCAAAATGACCCTTTTATATGTGCAACTTAGTAAAGTGTTTGGCTTCTTTTCCTCTAAACCTTGGATAAAGAAGGGGTTTTGCTTAAGTATAGAAGGGAGATACATGGACATGAAGTGGAGAAGGACCCATATGAGAAATAAGGAAATAATTGTTCTTATCTTGAAAATATACCCAAAGTATATAAGCACATCCCTTTTACAAGGCAAGGGATCGTTTCCTTCATTTCCTCTTCTCATCTTCGTGATTTGGACCGACTTAGGAGGAGCTCAGGAGCAGAGGAGGACGTCCAAGTTCATCTAGGTAAGTTTTGGTCATCTTCTAGCTCGGATGCATAGAGGAAATCCCATTACAAGGTTGGTTTGCTAGTTTTCCTTACACAACTCTTGTTTCTAGCCATCTTCTCCATCAAATTCTTGAAGAAAGGACCTTGGACGACCCCTGGAGATCAAGCTACCATTAAAGACATGGAGCTTGGAGCTCTAGATCAGATTCTAAGGCGGGTTTTATAACTCTAAACCCTTAACTTTGTTAAGTGCATCTTCTTTCCTTGAAAATGTTGTTTAATTCCCTTCCTTAGATGCTTCTATGTGTTCTTGCAACTGAAACGTTGAAGAACAAACTATGTTCTTGAGGTAGAAGAAGGTTGAGTTATTTCCAAAGTTTACCCTTATCCAACTTTATCAAACGGTCCTCCACCTCTTGCCCAAACGGTTTGCAAAACCGTTTGGAAGCAAACGTTTTCAAAACCGTTTGAATGCAAACGGTTTCAACTAAACCACATGAAAAAAAATGGTTTCAAAACCGTTTGAGTGCGTTGACCATGGTTGACCATTTGGGAAAGCTATTT
The DNA here is from genome assembly GCA_963693085.1 of Alisma plantago-aquatica. NCBI lineage: Eukaryota > Viridiplantae > Streptophyta > Magnoliopsida > Alismatales > Alismataceae > Alisma > Alisma plantago-aquatica. Next base: position 405,233,811 of record OY856414.1, read on the forward strand.
TACACAATATGGAATAATCACCCACCAAGAATCATTAATTAATTCCAAGAAAATCACCAATTGAAGGCACTTTAATCCTCTAAACCCTAATCGGGTTAATTGCTGAATTCAACAAGTTAATCATGTTGAAGTTTGGGTTGATTGGCCCAAACGGTTTCAAAACCGTTTGGGGACCACCCAAATGGTCTCAAGACCGTTTAGTGATCACTTAAGACCGTTTGGAGGTCTAGGGTTAAGTGGGGTTGATCAATTGAGGGTCCAATCACATCAAGTTGTTGAATAATCAAGTGCTGATTTTGTGACCTAAATTAGGGTTCAACCTTTGAGAGAATGACTTAGTTTTTTATGACATCATGGGAAAACGGTCTTCAAAACCATTTTTAGGATGTCCAAATGGTTTCAAAACCGTTTGGAGGTCACCCAAGACTGTTTGGAGGTCTAGGGTTGACTATGGTTAAGTGGTTGAAGATTGAAAGGCAATAGGTTGAAATATAATAGATTAGTGACCTAATGATTAAATCTATGGTTCAAATCTTAATAGATTGAATTAGTTTCTGATGAGGACTTGAGCAAACGGTCTCAAGACTGTTTGGAGGATGTCCAAACAATCCCAAGACCGTTTGGGGTCAGGTCATGAGCCAATTGAGTGATGGTTCAATGGGTTCAACATCAATTAAGCTCATGTTGATGTATGTTGAAGGATGATCGATTCCAAAACATAATTCAAGTGATCCAAACCCTAATTGGTGACTAATTGAGGATCAATTGAGGGTCAAATCAGTATAGGTTTAACCTAATTGACTTAATTGATAAGTGGTTAACCATGGCATGAACAAATGAGGGGTTCAACATTGAAAACCCTAACTCAATTGGATGAGTTGATACACTTTTTGGTCCATGTGGTTTTGAGGGTGTTTGGACCAAACGGTCTCAAGACCGTTTGGGACCAAACGATCCCAAAACCGTTTGGTGGTCATGCGGTTTCAAAGACCAATTTGGTCATGCGGTTTCAAGGTCGATTTGTCCATGCAGTTTCAAAAGTCAAACTTGACCAAACGATCAACGTGACCAAACGGTCTTCACCTCACCTAGGGAAAACTGTCTTGATGGTGTACTTGGCCATGCGGTCTTGAAAGTCAAAGGGTCCAAACGGTCAATGACTCTATGCGGTTTCAAAACCGTTTGGAGGTTAAAAGTGCAAAACTGTTTGGGGTCTTTTAAGGTCAAGAATGCTTAATTCTTTAAAGGCTAAGATGGTTTAATGGTTGGTTAATCTAAACCCTAATGGTACCTTAAGTGATTAAGGGAACAATTAATTAGTTGGTTGATGCATGTTATGAATGGTGGATATTATTAAAGTACCCTTGATGGGTTGAAGTAGTCAACACCCCTTGATCAAGCAAACCCTAACGACCACCATGGAGATGACATAACTTATGTTATCATGGTTGATTTGACTTAGTCTAATCAAGAGTGATGTACACATCATTAGATAGAATGAGGAGAGAGAAGATTCCTTATATGAATAAGAATCAAGTAATACACGTCTAGTATGAAAGAATGTACCTAATTAGGGTATGATCCTTTATGATGAGATCATGGAAACCCTAATTATGATGGTTAATGAATCTTAACCTAATTTAAGGACATTAATGGAAGTAATCCTCATACATGATGATGGTATGATCTTATTCACAATAATGTGAACAATAAACCCTAATCTAGGGAAATGTGATGTAATGTGAATAGTAAACCCTAATTTAGGGTAATGTGAGAATATGAACAAGTGAACCCTAATTCCGAGATATGATTTTAAGCATGAAACTCTATGATTAAAGTATGAGATGAGGAATCAATACTCCTAATCAATTAAAGGGTTGAATAACTCTAATTGGATTGAGTGAGAATCCTAACCCTAGAAACCATCCATGGTATTATGACACGGTCGTGGTGAATCCTTTGTTGCATGACCGTGTGATGAAGCACGGCCGTGGTGGCTTACTCTTGCACGACCGTGCAAGATAGCACGACCGTGGTATCCTAGATATAATTTGAAAAGAACTTGTAATGTGTTGGTATAATTATAATGTGCATGTTATTAGTAAATGTTAACCATGCATGTTTTCATTAAGAAGTGATCATATCCAGGTAAGGGTTTCGATGTTATATGCATTGAAAACACTTTACATGCTTCATGTATTATGATATGCTATGTTACCTAATGAGTGGTAACATATGAGCTTGATAGGCTGAATGAGCCATGTGAAATATATGTATTGCTATAATCAAAGGTCATATTGTTAAAATGACTGGATGGTAAGATGTTACTTGGTAAAAAGTGTTATGATAATTCAAGGGTTTGAACACCCATGTTCTTGAATCACAATGATGAGTTGGTTAGGGATTGATATCCCAATGTTAATGACACAAGTAGTACTCTTTCTTTATAGCAAATATCTCATTGGTCTATGTTTGAAAATATGTCTGATGATAAAAGAATTCTATAATGTACTTAAATAATCAAATATAATGATATCATGTAGAGCCCTGACCATAGATCCATCATTGTCAGAAGTTAAATGATGGTGAAACAGGTTTTCCTAAGGGAACTCCTGGAAAGCATACTTTTGAGTACGTGGGGGTTATGGACGCGAATACCTTACGTCCTAATGAAGGAAATGATGTGAGATGAACCTTTAATCTCTCATTCCTTCATTATATGTGTATACCGGGATGATCTCTCACTAATCTCCCGATGATGTTGATAATGCCGCATCGATGAGAGATAAACAAGAAATCCCTCGATGGCGAAGAGAGTACATCACGCCACTGTGAATCTAAATAGCGAAGTTGCCAGGATACCCTGGAAAGCTATTATAGCAGAGACACATGATGTCCTACATGTTGTTCCTCATATTGACTGAGGATGATGAGGTTATAGGAATCCGACGCTTCTGATGACCTATGCATGGTACCGATTGCAATTTAGTAATGGTTGGTTGGAGTATGAGAGGTGTAACTCATCTCCTCAGGGCATAAATATGTTTGAAAAACTTAATCAGCCGTGTAGCATATTTGGTTAGGTTGAACTACGAAAAACTATGATTGATGTTACATTGTTTATAGTGCTCTAGTTAAATATTTGTATACATGTTTTTCATATTCCTTATTGATATATGTCTTGTCATTCAATTAAGTTATAATTGAAATGATTGCTTAAGAGAAGGTTGCTTCACTTATCCTATACAATGCTAAACATGTTGTTGAATGATTAATAATTCTATTGCTTAATGTTATTCCTTTATTGCAATAACAAAGCTTCTGGCGAAGAGTTATAACTCTCACTGGGACAATTATTCAATTGTCTCACCCCCGTGGGATTAATTTTTAGGTAATCGCCGAAGAAGAGGAAGAAACCTTACTGTGGGTGAGCAGCAGCAACACCCGGGACAACAGTGATCCTCAGGTGGAGACACTGTTTGTCGAGTCTTGTTTATAGAATGTCCTATGTGTCGTCTCTGTACTCTCAGGTCCTAGGAGTCGGTAGATGTTTAAAGTAGATCTGAGATTTTTGGCTTAATGCCTCAAGGTTTTTGTATCTTGCTTGAACAATTAACAAGCAATTGATATTTTAACTCTCGAAATGTGTTTATTATAGAGATGAAATGATGGATCAGTTGTAAATAACTCATCATGTTTCTTTATGAAAAAGTTTTAAATTTTCAGTAATTTCCACTGCTACTTAATCGCTTCCACTTTGGTTTAAATTAGTTAATCTGGTGTCTTATGAGTTCGGACGTCACATTGTGGTTGTAGTTATTGGGAACTGCGGTCGCAGTTATTGGCCATGGTTGTGGTGGATGGCCACGGTCGTGGCGAATAATCACGGTCGCGGTTGTTGAAGATGAAGATCGTGGTCGCAATGTTGAAGCCTACAACCGTGGTTATTGGCCACAGTCATGGCGGATGGCCACAATCGTGGAGAGGGATCGTGGTCGTGGTATTGAAGACCGCGATGGCGGTTATTGGTCACGGTCGTGGCGAGGACTACGGTCGCAGTTTTGAAGGCAGCGGTCGCGATGGGCACCACAGTCGTGCCTGATTGCCACGATCATGGTCAGTGTGGATTGCCACGGTCATGGTCAGTGTGGATTGCCACGGTCGTGGCTGGTTGCCACGGTCGTGGCTGGTTCATAGCTACCGCAAAAACCATGTGTCGGGGAGAAATCTTTGGAGAATGGATTTCTTATATGGTTCGGTGCCTACAAGTCCCAAAATTGGCTAGATTGGCTACATTATTGTCTATTCTAACTACATTATCTAATGAGAGAAAGACTGTGTATTGGGCATATTAAGACCAAAGTGATGCAAAACTATAGATAAAATGTATAGATAATATGCGTAGATTTGGGTGTTATCAACTACCCCAAGCTTAAAACTTGCTTGTCCTCAAGAAAGATTGTACTCAAAGAACAAAAGGATAACATCCAAATTGATCTTGGCAATAGATGCTAAGGTTCAGAAAAATAGTTTAAAGCATCTATTCTCCTGATCCATGTCGTTTCAGAACAAATCCCCACCAATCAACCACAGTCCTACAAAAGCAAGATCAAAGAGTTTCCAGTCAAGATTAAGCAAAATCACAACAACCTATCGATACTCATGAGGGTTTGAATCATAATTAATAAACATGAAAGAATTGTCACTTAGGTGATCATGCGGGTGATAAGAAATGATCCATCACCATGAATCCATGCATACCAATCAGGAATACCACACCTCTCACTTATTCATGTCCTAAGAAACAAAGAAAAAGACTCTAATGACTTCTGAGGATCCCGATCTGCATCAGGTTGGTCAATGTAGCGAGCAACAATCCCTGTAGTCTGAACCAGTTGGTCCAAAGCAGTGAGATGAACTCCTCGTACTGCGCCCAAACCAACCCTGCTACTGGGATGATCTCATAGGTCTCCTAGGGGTTCCTAGTGACTCTCTAATGAGCATTTGGAGTGATATTACCAGGCACGACATACCCGCATTCGTGAGCGCAGTCATACACCGGCTGTGCACTATCCTCAACTCTCCTAAAAGAGAAAACAACGCTCATTTATTGTTCACACTCAGGCTTTTATCATATGAATTCTATTTTGTAGGCTTGGGTGAGAAATATATAGATACTTGGTATTTTGTGGGCGGCCAAGCCTCTTTTGCAACTTTTTATATTTTTTTTCATCTTTTTGACTCAATCTAATGTGAGAAGGCGCATAGTCCATTAAGGAAAACATTTCATCTCGATCATAGCTCAAATCTCATCATGATCCACTTGTGACCTGTATGAAAATTTACAATTATGATTCAAGAATCCTTAGAATAGAGGCAATCTTGTGAATTCACAGCTAGGAGTCTTTAATCATGTTTTAGCTCATTCCAACGATCCTTTACCATGGATTTTCCATTCACGACAAAGATTAAGGGAATTTAGCTTTAAGCTATGAAAAAGGGACATAACCTTAGATTTATTACCAAACTCAAGGAAAGAGTCAAAGAGCAAGTCAAGAAAAAGGTCAAGCAATTTTTAAGATAAAAACTATGCAGTTAGGCATAAAGTCAAGCATTTATCTATTAGGTTCGCCCTATATAGCCATAATTGTGAAGCTACAAGCTTATGCTAAATGCAAGAAATAAACGTGCATGCAAGAAGGGTGAAGAGAAATAAGGGCGAATCCTACCACCCCAAGCTTAAAAGTTTGCTCATCCTTGAGCAAGACTTAAAATTTAAATAATGAGGTAGGAATGCATGATTTTAATGGCAATTATTGAAGTTTTAAAGATGATGCATGGATGAAAGGATATAAAAACAATTAGAGGAAATTAACTAACTAACAAGAATAATGAAGAGAAAAATTTATTGTAATAAAAGGGCGGGAGGGTGGGTAAGAGAAAAGGGGGTGGCTGCCCCACGATACCAACACTAGGATTCCAAATCCTATGTTTTGGGACCTATGTCACCTGTGTCTTTCCAACGGGTTCCGCCACATAACAGGAGTAGAATAGGTGGATGTGTTGGCCCTGCCGAGTCCAAAGAAGCGAAGTGAAATCAGCCGACTCAGTGAAGTCATCTTTGTGCTGGAAGTGGCTTGAACTACACTGGGATGAATTCTTCAACATATCATCCTCAGGGTACCTTTCATTATATGAATCTGAATATGAAGGTCCTGGGATGTCGACACAGGATGAGAAGGATGAGAAATATTGGATGTCTTTTGGAGGACTCATATCTTCTCTCTCCATCTCTACATTTGAGGTTGGATGCTCAGATAAACTACTATATATAGTTTGAGTCATCCAATCATCTTCTGAACATGAAGTGTCCCCAGAAGAGTATGATTGATGTTCTTCCACCCCAAGCTTGTTGCCTTCTGTGGGGTCTGGGGTTTCTTCATGCTCAACATCCATGTTGTAGTGAACTGTCCATCTACCTCCCTTGAGTTCCACCAAGCCTCGAGGAGGGATGGTGGTGATTGTAAGCTTGTGTTGTTCCATCTCATTGTCGTCGGTGTATTCACTCTACTAAGATGAATAGTCGTCGTCATCCTCACCATATAGATTGTTCTAAACCATGATCGGCATACTGCTCAAAGCTAAGTGACAAGTCTCAATGTGAGGGTTATCACTCTAGTTTGGATCACTATCTAAATCAGATTTGTCAAAACAAGCTTCACTTTCTGATAGTGAGTTTGTTTGACTTTCTCGGTGAGGATAGGAGTCATCATCTTCATCGACCCATTCTTATTCCTCCATTGGTTCATCAGTTGGCTCATCTGGATAGAATGAAGAACTTCCCAACATAGGTTGGTCTTCACAGAAAAATCCTGGTGAATCCAGTTGATGGTCTGAATAGGACGGTGATGCATACTCCACTTCGGACCCAATGGAATGGTCTTGATGACTAACTTCTTCATTGTCTTGTGATGGAAGTTGTAACCGAATTGTAGCCAAATCGATGAGCTCTTCGAGCCTCCTGCCTTGTTCAACATCTTTATCATGAAGTTGTTGTACTTGAGAAGCAATTCTTTTAAGACCCGTCGATTCTACCATGCACATATAAGGGGAATCCGCTGTATCAAACTGATGCTTTAGGATGTATCCATATTCAACAGTTTGAAGAAAACTACTACTACGGTCTGCAGCCTCGGTGGCTATTTTGAGATGACGATCCTGCTCTTCTAGTAGTTGCTGCATTGGATCGACATCTTCTTGGAGATGAGGGGCTAAGGAGGTGAGTGCGTGAATACTTTCCCTAGCCAACTCCACTGCCTTAATCAGTTCTTGGTCCCACGATAGCATGGGAGTCGAGGGCTGACTGGAAGTCTCCTTTGTTGGAATTTCATCATACGACGATGGTGGAGGTGAGTATAACTCGACTAGTTATAGAGCACGACCTTCAATTATTTGCCAGCAGTTGGAATTGTGGAAAAACATGGGAGGAAAGGTGGATAAGATGACTTGTCTCGCTGAAGCGAGATCCATGGCTGAAAAAGGTATAAGAAAAAGAAAAAGGTATTCAGTATATATGAACAAGTATGTTTAAAACAAAAGAAGAACTATACATATATATACAGGCTTAAAGTGACAGAACAAAAATCTGCTAGGCGTGTAAACGTGGAAAACCATGTCCCCGGCAACGACGCCAAAAAGTTGATCAGCCTTTTTCTCACGTCCGAATACAAACGGGGGACAAAGGAAGGAATCAAGCTTTTAAATTTATAACCCGAAACCTTAGGCCCCCGCAACTTTTTTTACAGGGTCAAAGTAGATATACGGGGTCGAACACAGGGATGTGGGGACGTTTAGGATGCCACAGATTCTGTTCTTGAGTCAGATAAGCCAAAAGCGATGGTTGATAAAAAGGGTGCTAGAACTAGTCTAGCGGGTTGTCACGAATTAAAACTAAGGAAAGAAAAGAAAACAAAAGAAAATAAAACAGAGCTTGTGGTTCTACTAATCAGAGAGAAGGAGTTCTTGGCTATGTAACCACAAGTTGGGTAGTCTATGCACCTGTTCTCAGGCATAGACAACCCTCGAACACCTAAGCAAGAATTTATATCCAAACATAGTACACATTGTCATGTCTGTTCATGTGGGTCATCCCACTTGTTCTCGCGCAGCGTGACTAAAACCCATCGTGATATGCCATCTAACCTCTCTCGAGGATGACATATCAATACCTCAGAATATGCTAAGTTCCCTCTCGGGTCTTAGGATATCCGAAGATATTGGGAACAGAGTACCTTGGATCTTCCTCCTCTTAGGTTCAGATCTAAACTATCGTCTCTTAGCCATTCCTACATGAGTCTCTCAGTACAGGCAGAAATAGTAGTTCAAGCAAGAAAGAGATCAACCAAACTAGCTATCATAACCAAAAAGGGAAGATAGAACAAGAAACATACTAGATCTGAAATAAATCTACTTGCTTAAGGCAAAAGTACATAAACATGCCCAAAACAGGCTACATAGCCAAGAAGGAGCTCAACTTGCCATGGACAACCATAGTCGGCACCAAATAAAGATGGAAGAACATCATTATGCAAGAAACCAAGAAACACAGTAGAAGAAAGGTGAAGAAGAAGAGATTTAGCCTGCGGAGGAGAGGTGGCTCTCGCTCCCTTGCCTCCGTATGGACTGGATCTCGTCTTTTGGTCCTCCTCCTTGATCAGATCTGGACTCCTTGGTCCTCTATCTCTCTAGATCCTCCCCGAACAATAGCTTGGTGGGTGAACGGAGGTGGAGGATGATGGAGGTCCTGGGTCTTCTCACTCCTAAGCTTCCGCCCTTGGAGCTCGAAGTCCAGGGGATGATGGAGAGCGGTGGAGAATGGAAGCTCACTGAAGAAGAGGGCGTAGAGTGAGCTCATTGGCCTTCTCATACCTCTGGGATCTCCCACAGAACTCTGGGAACCTTCATATCTCAGAGCAGCAGCCTCTCAGCATCCTTGGTCGATGTCCCCCTTCAAATGAGTGAGGGGACACCTATTTTTAGAGGCAGACTGCAGACCGCGGCCAGCATGTCACAGGGTCATCCACAATCGTGGCCAACACTGCGGTCGCAGTTCATGGAGTGGAACTCGCGGTCGCGGTGATGAAGATCGCGGTCGCGATCTGGGCAGCAAGGTCATGGTGGGAGACCACGGTCGTGGTGGAGGGAGTCGACCACGGTCGTGGCTAAAGGACACGACTGTGGCGAGGAATCACAGCCGCAGTTGTGGAAGGAAAAACCGTGGTCGCGGTTATTGGGAACCACAATCGTGGTTATTGGCCACGGTCATGGTGGATGGCCACGATCGTGGCGAATAGACACGGTCGCAGTTGTTGAAGATGAAGACCGCAGTCACGGTGTTGAAGCCAGCGGTCGTGGTTATTGGGCACAGTCGTGGCGGATGGCCATTGTCGTGGCGAGGGATCGCGATCGTGGTGTTGAAGACCACGGTCACGGTTATTGGCCACGGTCGTGGCGGATGGCCACGGTCGTGGTGAGGGTGGACAACCACAATCGTGGCAGGTGGCCACGGTCGTGGCGAGGACCACAGTCACGGTTTTGAAGGTTGCGGTCGCGATGGGCACCACGGTCGTGCGTGATTGCCGTGTGTGATTGCCATGGTCGTGGTCAGGGTGGATTGCCACGGTCGTGGCTGGTTCATAGCCACCGCAAAAACCATGTGTCGGGGAGAAATCTTTGGAGAATGAATGTCTTATCTGGTTCGGTGCCTGCAAGTCCCAAAATTTGCTAGATTGGCTACATTATTGGCTATTCTAACTACATTATCTAATGAGAGAAAGAAAGCATTAAACACGAGCATTATTCGGCATATTAAGACCAAAGTGACACGAAACTATAGATAAAATGCATAGATAATATGCGTAGATTTGGGTGTTATCATTATGCCAAATCTACTCCCAAAGTACTCAGTAGTTATCCGCTCCCCAGTTTTCATGTCGAGATCAACTCACAACACCTATTATAACAAACAACAAAACCAAAAACTATTCTAAACTATACCAAAATTGCTTCAAGCAATACCCAAAGTATGATTCTATTTATTTTACCCAAAGAAAAATTAAAAATATTACCAAAAAATTATAAAAAATAATGTAAGCATATGTTTGGTTTAGAGTACATATTTAAAACAAAAGCAACAAATTATAAAAGTGTAATTCACTCTTTCAACTTTTTTTTGCATTTTTGAAGAAAACATTTGTTTTCCTATTTCAAACGGTACCCTGTAGCTCTAAATCAAGTTCCCAATTCCCAAATCCGTGTTTTGGACCCATAATTGTAGAACAAAGAAGTCCTAAACAGAGCATAATATACTTATATTTCCATGCAACTAAAATCTAGCCGTATAATTTCTTCTGGTACAAGTAATGCAAGACTAAAATGTGTTTGTTATCACTTACCGTAGCCGCACAATAACTTCTCATCTTCGTCTTCAACGAACCCTTCTGTCGCCTCCACTGGAGAGAGTACATGATCCGACGACAAGTTCCACATTGTTCTTTGTTCTTGTCTATGAATGTAGTTCGCACCTTCGTCCCTGCTATGGCACTGTGCTTTAGCAAGATCCTTAATCGACCTAAATGGTGGGTCGAACTTTACATTTATAAACATGAATCCTTCTAAGACACCCACAACTTTATTATGGGGTCAAAGTAGATATACGGGGTCGAACACATGGACGTGGTGATGTTTAGGATGCTTGAGTTTTCATTCTTAGGTCAAATAAGCCAAGATGATAGTCGATAAAAAGTATGTGCTAGAACTAATCTAGCGGGCTGTCATGAATTAAAACAAAACAAAGAAAAGAAAACAAAACAAAGTTCTCGAGATTCTACTAATCAGAGAGAAGGAGTTCCTAGCTATGTAACACAACCTGGGCAGTCTATGCATCTGTTTTCGGGCATAGACAACCCTCAAACACCTAAGCAAGCATCATAAAACCAAACATAGTACACATTGTGGTATCCGTTCCTATGGGGTCATCCCACTTTCTCTCGCGTAGTGTGACTAAAACCATCAATGATATGGCATCTAACCTCTCTCGAGGATGACAAATCAACATCTCAACATATTCTGGAGGTCCTCTCGGGTCTAGAATATGCTGTGATATTAGGGACAGACAACCGTTGAACCGTCCTCTTCTCGGGCTCCGTTCCAAACAATCAAATCTCATCTATTCCTATGACAGATCTCTCGATACAAGCAGAAATAGCAGTTTAAACTAGAAAGAGATCAACCAAACTAGAAATCACAACCAGAGAGAGAAGATAGAACAAGAAATATACTATATATGGAATAAAACTACTTACTTAAGGAAAAAGTACATAAACATGCCCAAATTGGGCTACATAGCCAAGAAGGAGCTCAACTAGCCATAGACTAGCATAGTTGGCACCGAACAAAGATGGAAAAATATCATTGTATAAGAAACAAAGGAACACAACAGAAGATAGGAGAAGAAGATAAGATTTAGCCCATGGAGGAGTGGTGGCTCTTGCTCCTTTGCCACCGTATAGGCTGGATCTCGTCTTTTGGTCCTCCGCCTTGATCAGATCTGGACTCCTTGGTCCTCTCTCGCTCTCTCTAGATCTGCCCCAAACAGCAGCTCGGTGGATGAACGGAGGTGGATGGTGATAGTGGTTAGTCTAGATCTGGGTTTCCACCACAGATCTAGGCAGAAATAGGTGGATGGGTGGAGAAAGGATGGATGCCTACTGTAGAGGGCAGCGTGGAGCAAGCACCTTGGTCTTCTCAGGCATCCGTGCTCTCCCGGGGGGCTCCGGGTCGAGATCCTCCTTATTCTGGATGCAAATGGGAAGCCTTCCGATGTCTGGACTCGCTCCTGGATTCCTCTCCCCCCCCCCCAACAGAGGGGGGGTATAGGTCTATTTATAGGCCCAGGCTACCTATAGGGTGTTGTGCCATGTGCCTCCATCAGTTCTCTGAAGCACCGCAACCAAAGAAGAGGAGGTCGCGGTTCTGTTGGCTCGATCTTCCCATGGTTTTGGGAAGAGGTCGTGGTGATGTGTGTGTTGAGGTCGTGGTCTTGTTGTCGGGTGGTCGTGGTTCCTTGAAACCGTGGTCCCAGTTGGCAGAACCACAATCATGGTTATGGATAGGCAACAGGTCGTGATTGGTGCTACAGGTCACAATTATGGGAATCGCGACCGCGATAGTTTGAAGGTGAGGGTAGCAGGCGTCAGAGTGGAGCAGCAGGTCGCGAAAGTAGAAACTGCGACCGTGGTATAGAGGAACCGCGACCACGGTTGAGCAGAGGGGGTCGTGAACTTGTAGAGAGGGTGGATGGTGAGGCTATTGCTGCGGAGATGTGATGACGGGCGGTGGTGCTTGACACTGATGGTGGTGTCTGATGGTCGGATGTCGACCACGACTAAGAAGGTGAATGGGACGCCTGTAAGAGGGCAATGGAGGTGAAGAGCAGTGGAAGGATGAAGGCGTCATAGATGGCAGAACACCGCGGTCGCGGTTGTTCACACCGCAGTCACGGTCCAGACGATCGCAGTCTTGGTGGTTGAGCAGATAGATCATGGGTTGTGTTGCACTTGATCGTGATAGGAGTGGAGGATGCCGGTGGCATAAGTGTGCATGGCTGTCGCGAGGTGAAGAGGTGTAGACGTAAGAGAAGAGCATTGATCACAGGCACGGAAGTTGAGAAGGTCGCGATCCAGGAGTCCTATAGTCGAGGTTATGGAGGGTAGGTCGCGGTTATGGGAATCGTGACCGGGATTTCGAGGGAGGTTGAGGTCCTGATCTAGAGGGGAAGAGAGGTTGTGGTGTCAATGGGTATCTGGTCACGGTTCCATACATCGTGATTGTGGTTTGTGAGAGGGAGGAGATCTGGTCGTGGTTTCTGATCCGCAGGTCACGATTATGTAAATCGTGGGTCACGATGTAGGGTTTGAGAGAGAAGAGCTGAGAAGAGAAGAGTATTGTAGCAGCGTAAACAAACTAAAGGGGTAGACTCCACTAGCTGGGCTTTGGTGCTCGTTTGGGCCCAAATGAACTGCAAAAGGAGAATAAGTTCAATTAAATTCAGTATTATTCGATTGCGTTTAGTATGATTGCACATTAGAAGATTTAGGCAATAAGTCGAATAATTAGAGAAAAGATCAAGTCCTGAGATGGAGACTGAGCCCATGATGCATATGCATTTATCATCATAAGATCTAGAAAATAATACAGTTTCACTGGGCCTCGGTAGGGGAGAAAACATGGAGAAAGTTGTCCATCTAAGTTTGATGCCTGCTAGTCTCAAAACTGGCTAGATTGACTACTTTATTGGTTAGCTAGCTACTTTATCTAAGAAAATAAGAAAAGAACTAAAACATGAGCAAAAGCGTGCATATTAAGACCAAAGTGACACGAAATATAGATAAAATGCATAGACAATATGCGTAGATTCGGGTGTTATAAACTACCCCAAGATTAAAACTTGCTTGTCCTAAAGTAAGACTGTGCTCAAAGAACAAAAAGATAACATCCAAATTAAGCTTGGCAATAGATGCTAAGGTTAAGAAAAATAGTTTAAAGCATGTATTCTCCTGATCCATGTCGTTTCAAAACAAACCCCCACCAATCAACCAAAGTCTTGCCAAAGCAAGATCAAAGAGTTTCCAAGAAAGATTAAGCAAATTCACTACAGCTTGCCGATACTCATGAGGGTTTGAATCATAATTATTTAAACATGAAAGGGTTGTCACATAGGTGATCACGCGGGTGATGAGAAATGAGCCGTCACCATGAATCCAGGCATACCAATCAGGAACACCACACTTCTCACTTATTCATGTCCTAAGAAACAAAGCAAAGACTCTAATGACTTCTTAGGATCTCTATCTGCGTCAGGTTGGTCCATGTAACAAGAAACAGTCCCTGCAGTCTGAGCCAGTTGGCCTAAAGTAGTGAGATGAACTCCTCGTACTGTGCTCGAACCAACCCTGCTACTGAGATGATCTCATAGGTCCCCTAGGGGTTCCTAGTGACTCCCTAATGAGCTTGTGGAGTGATACTACCAGGCACGACATACCCTCATTCATGAGTGCAGTCATACACCGACTGGGCACCATATTCAACTCTTCTGAAAGAGAAAACAAGCGCTCATTTATTCACTCTCAGGCTTTTATTCTCTGCATTCTATTTTCTAGGCTTGGGTGAGAACTATATAGATATTCTGGGATTTTATGGGCTGCCAAGCCTCTTTTGCACATTTTTATATTTTTCATCTTTTTGACTCAATCTAATGCGAGAAGGCCATAGTCCATCAAGGAAAAACACTTCATCTTGATCATAGCTTAAAGCCCATCCTGCTCTGCTTGACACCTGTGTTAAAAGTTGTAATTATGATTCAAGAATCCTTAGAATAGAGGCAAGCTTGCAAATTCACAACTAGGAGTCTTTAATCGTGTTTTAGCTCATTCCAACGGTCCTTTACCATGGATTTTCCATTCACAACATGGATCAAGGGAATTTATCCTTAATCTATGAAAAAGGGAACAAAACCTTTGATTTATTACAAAACTCAAGGAAAGAGTCAAAGAGCACGTCAAGCGAAAGGTCGAGCAATTTGTTAAGATGAAACTGTGCATTTAGGCATAAAGTCAAGCATTTATCTATTAGATTCACACCATATGGCCATAATTGCAAAGCTAAAAAGCTAAAATTTTTGAAAATTTAAAACAAAATACAGGAAGTAAACATGCATGTTAGAAGGATGAAGAGGTAGAAGGGTGAATCCTACCACCCCAAGCTTAAAACTTTGCTCATCCTCGAGCAAAGTCAAACCTTAGAATAGCAGGATGGGAATGCATGTAAGATAGAGTGGGAAATTTATTAAAGTCCTAAAATGATGCATGTATGCAAGGAAAATTAAAGAAGTTAAAGGAAAGAAAACTATCTAAGCAAAACTTTTGAAAAACAAATTTTTATTTTAACAAAAGGGGAAAAGGAAGGGTAAGAGACAAGGGGGTGGCTGCCCCACGATACCGACACTAGGGTCCCAAATCCTAAGTTTTGGGACCAGTGTCACCTGTGTCTTGCCGATGGGTTCCGCCACATAATAAGAATAGAATAGGTAGAGATGTGGGCCCTGCCAAGTCTGAAGTAGAAAAGTAAAATGTGGTGACTCGGTGAAGTCATCACTGTGTTGGAATTGACTTGAACTGCACTGCGATGAATTCTTCAGCAAATAATCTTCAAGGTACCTTCCAAGATATGAATCAAAGTAGGAAGGCCCTAGCATGTCGACACAAGATGAGATGGATGAGAGAGGTTGGATGTCTTCTGGAGGACTCATTTCTTCTCTCTCCATCTCTACACTTGAGGTTGGATGCTCATATAAATCTTCATGTACAGTCTGAGTCATCCAATCATCTTCTGAACAGGAAGTACTCCGTGAATAATATGTTTGCACCACCCCAAGCTTAAAACTTGGTGTGGAGTCAGGGGTATCTTCATGCTCAACAGCCATGTTGTAGTGAACTGTCCATCTAGTTTCCTTGAGTTCCACCAAGTCTTTTAAAGGGATGGTGGCAAATGTCGTCTCATCCTGTTCCAACTCGTCGTCGTCAGTATATTCGCTCCACTGATAGGAATAGTCTTAATCATCCTCATTGAAATTTTTTTTCCAAACCATGATTGGCGTACTACTCGAATCTAAGTGACATGTCTCAATATGAGAGATATCACCCTGGTTTGGGTCAATGTCAGACTCAGGTTCCTCAAACCAACCCTCTGGATGCGAGGTTGTTTGGCTATCATTGTGAGGATAAGAGTCTTCGTCATTGTCATCATCGAACCATTCATGTCTATGACTCATATCTTCCATTGGTTCATCACCTGGGTCATCTGGATAGAATTAAGGGCTTCCCCAAGTGGGTTGGTCTTCACATAAAAATCCTGGTGAATCCATTTGATGGTCTGGATAGGATGGTGAGATATACTCTGCTTCAGATCTAATGGAATGGTCTTGATGACTAGAGTCTTCATTATCTTGTTATGGAAATTGTAATCGGATTGTAACAAAATCGATGAGCTCTTGGAGCCTCCTGCCTTGTTCAACATCTTTATCATGAAGCTGTTGTACTTGAGAAACAATGCTTTTGAGACCCGTCAATTCTGCCATACACGCCTGATGGGAATTCACTGTATCAAACTGATGTTTCTGGATGAATCCTTGTTCAACAGTTTGAAGCATACTTCTACTACGGTCTGCAATCTCCGTTACCATTTGGATTTGGCGCTCTTGCTTATCTAATAGCTCCTGGAGCGGATCGACGTGTTCTTGGAGGTGAGGGGCTAAGGAAGCGAATGTGTGAATACTTTCTCCAATCAACTCCACTACCTTAATCAGTTCTTGACCCCGTGATAGCAAAGGAGTCGAGGGCTGATTGGCAGTCTCCGTTGTTGGAATCTCAACATATGACAATGGTAGAGGTAAGTATAACTCGACTAGTTGTAGAGCACGACCTTCAATTATTTGCCAACAGTTGGAACTGCAAAAAAACTCGGGAGGACATGTGGTCAAGATCACTTATCTTGCCGAAGTGAGATCCATGGCTGAAAAAGTATAAGAAAAAGCAAAAGGATTAAGTATATATGAACAAGTATGTGTAAAACAAAAGAAAAACTATGCATATATAGGGGCTTAAAGTGACAAAACAAAAATCTTTTAGGCGTGTAAATGTGGAAAACCACATCCCCGACAACGATGCCAAAAGTAGATCGACTTAAAAGCCGGGTCAAACTTTACATTTATAAACCCGAATCCTTCTAGGATGCTTGCAACTTTATTACGGGGTCGAAGTAGATATACGGGGTCGAACATAGGGGCGTGGTGACGTTTAGGATGCTTGAGTTTTCGTTCTTAGGTCAGATAAGCCAAGACAATTGTCGATGATAAGTATGTGCTAGAACTAATATAGCAGGCTGTCACAAATTAAAACAAAACAAAGAAAAGAAAACAAAACAAAACAAAGTTCGTGAGATTCTACTAATCAGAGAGGAGTTCCTAGCTATGTAACACAACCTGGGCAGTCTATGCACCCATTCTCGGGCGTAGACAACCCTCGAACACCTAAGCAAACATCATAAAACCAAACATAGTACACATTGTGGTATCCATTCCTGTGGGGTCATCCCACTCGCTCTCGCATAGCATGACTAAAACCATCAACGATATGGCATCTAACCTCTCTCGAGGATGACGAATCAACATCTCAACATATTCTAGAGGTCCTCTCGGGTCTGGAATATGTTGTGATATTAGGGACAAACAATCATTGAACTGTCCTCTTCTCAGGCTCTGATCCAAACTATCAACTCTCATCTATTCCTACAACGAATCTCTCGATACACGCACAAATAATAGTTCAAACTTGAAAGAGATCAACCAAACTAGCAATCACAACTAGAGAGAGAAGATAGAACAAGCAATATACTATATATTGAATAAAACTACTTGCTTAAGAAAAAAGTACATAAACATGCCCAAACCAGGCTACATAGCCAAGAAGGAGCTCAACTATCCATATACAAGCATAGTTGGCACCGAACAAAGATGGAAAAACATTGTTGTACAAGAAACCAAGGAACACAACAAAAGATAGGAGAAGAAGATAAGATTTAACCCATGGAAGAGAGGTGGCTCTCGCTCCTTTGCCTCCGTATAGGATGGATCTCATCTTTTGGTCCTCCGCCTTGATTAGATCTGGACTCCTTGGTCCTCTCTCTCTCTCTCTAGATTTGCCCTAAACAACAGCTCGGTGGATGAACGGAGGTGGATGGTGACAGTGGTTGGTCTAGATCTAGGTTTCCACCACAGATCTGGGCAGAAATAGGTGGATGAGTGGAGAAAGGATGGAAGCCTACTGTAGAGGGCAGCGTGGAGCGAGCACCTTGGTCTTCTCAGACCTCTGTGCTCTCCCGCGGGACTCCAGGTTGAGATCCTCCTTGGGATGGACACAAACGGGCAGCCTTCTGGTGTCTAGACTCGCTCCTAGACTCCTCTCCCCCCCGACCAGAGGGGGTTATAGGTCTATTTATAGGCCCGGGATACCTATAGGGTGTTGTGCCTTGTGCCTCCGTCAGTTCTGTGAAGTACCGCGACCAAAGAAGAGGAGGTCGTGGTTCTGTTGGCTCGATCTGCCCACGGTTGCGGGAAGAGGTCGTGGTGATGGGGTGTGTTGAGGTCGTGGTCCTATTGTCGGGTGGTCGTGGTTCCTTGACACCGCGATCGCGGTTATGGATGGGCAGTAGGCCGCGGTTGGCGCTGCAGGTCGCGGTTATGGGAATTGTGACCGCGATAGTTTGAAGGCGAGGGCAGCAGGCATCGAGGTGGAGCGGCAGGTTGCGAAAGTAGAAACCGCCACCGCGGTATAGGGCATGTTTGGTTATCTGGATTTTGCTGTATTGGATTGTATTTTGGGCTCCAGTTCAGTAAATTTTACGTTTGGTTTGCAGGATTGGAGAACTGAGGTTAATCCCGAGATTTTTAGACATAATAAGAATCCCGCATTTTGGTCTCCATCAAAATTCTCCCGGATGTCAAAATCCAACATGACGAAGGTCGTAGACACAAAAAAAAATAAATCCCGCACTTACAAAATCCAGCAAACCAAACATAAAATTTTATTTTGCGGGATTTTGACAATGCAGTATTTTAGTAATGCGGGATGGACAAAATCCAAGATTTCTCAAAATCCGGCAAACCAAACGTGCCCATAGAGGAATCGCAACTGCGGTTGAGTAGAGGGGGTCGCGAACTTGCAGAGAGGGCGGATGGTGAGGCTACTGCTACGGAGATGTGATGACAAGAGGTGGTTCTTGACGCTGATGGTGGTGTCTGATGGCCGGATGTCGACTGCAACCAAAAAGGTGAATGGGACGTCTGTAAGCGGGCGATGGAGGTGAAGAGCAATAGAAGGATGGAGGCGTCAGAGATGGCAGAACACCATGGTCGCGGTCTGGATAATCGCGGTCTTGGTGGTTGAGCGGAGAGATCGCAGGCTATGTTGCACTTGATCATGATAGGAGTGGAGGATGCTGGCGGCGAAAGTGTGCATGGCTGCCGTGAGGTGAAGTGGTGCAGACGTAAGAGGAGAGCGTTGATCAAAGGTGCGGCAGTTGAGAAGGTCACGATCCTGAAGTCCTCTAGTCGCGGTTGTGGAGAGCAGGTCACGGTTATGGGAATCGTGACCGTGATTTCGAGGGTGGTTGAGGTCGTAATCTAGAGGGGAAGAGAGGTTGCGGTGTCGATGGGTATCTGGTCACGGTTCCGTACATCGCGATCACAGTTTGTGAGAGGGAGGAGATATGGTCACAGTTTTTGATCCACAGGTCGTGATTCTGTAAATCGCGGGTCGCGATGTAGGGTTTGAGAGAGAGGAGCCGAGAAGAGCAGGGTATTGTAGCAGCGTAAATGAACTAAAGGGGTCCGCCCCACTAGCTGGGCTTTGGTGCTCGTTTGGGCCCAAAATGACCTACAAAAGGAGAATAAGTTCAATTAAATTCAGTATAAATCGATTGCCTTTAGTATGATTGCACATTAGAAGATTTAGGCAATAAATCAAATAATTAGAGCAAAGATCAAGTCTCGAGATGGCGACTGAGCCCATGATGCATATGCATTTATCATCAGAAGATCTAGTAAATAATACAGTTGCAATGGGTCTTGGTAGGGGAGAAAACATGGAAAAAGTTGTCCATCTAAGTTCGGTGCCTGCTAGTCTCAAAACTGGCTAGATTGACTACTTTATTGGCTAGCTAGCTCCTTTATCTAAGAAAATAAGAAAAAAACTAAAACATGAGCAAAAGAGTGCATATTAAGACCAAAGTGACATGAACTATATATAAAATGCATAGATAATATGCGTAGAATCGGGTGTTATCAATCCCATACTGGAGAAGCTCCGCACTACAGAAGCTCCGTTGCGGCACTGCAGAAGCCTCGCTTCATCCCTTTTGCCAAAGAAAGGTGACGGATGGGAGAGAGAAAGAAGAGAGAGAAGGATGGCTCCCCAAATGACACCTCACACACACAAAGGGAGGGAGTGAAGTCTTTTTTTGGTCTGCGAGATTTTTTTGACTGTGCTGAGAACTGAAAAGGAGTCGCTTCAACTTCAGGCACTGCATCATTCAAAAGAACGCAGAGTGCAGATAGTGCCTAGGAAACACACGAAGATACTGAATCCAGAAGCCTATCAGACAGAACATAATACCCTATTATGTTGACATGCAACTAAAATCTAGTTGTGTAATGTCTTCTGGTACAAGTAATGCAAGACTAAAATGTGTTTTGTAGAACTTACCATAGCCGCCTAATAACTTCTTGTCTTTGTCTTTGTCTTCGACGAACCCTTATGTCACCTCTGCTGCAGGGAGTGCAGGCTCCGGCAGCGAGTTCCGCATTGTGCTTCGTCCTTGTCGATGAATGTAGTCCACACCTTCGTCCCCGCTGTGGCAATGTGCTCCGACAAGCTCCCGTACTAGAGAAGTTGTGCACTTTAGAAGCTCCGCTGCGGCACTACAGAAGCTTCGCTTCGCCCCTTTCGCCAGAGAAAGGTGACGAACAAGTGAGAGAAAGAAAAGAGAGAAGGATGACTCCCCAGATGACACCTTACACACACAAAGGGCGGGAGTGTAGCTTTTTTTCAGTAAGATTTTTTTGACTGCGTTGATAACCGAAAAGGTGCTGCTTCAACTTCAGACTTTTCCTCATTTAAAAAAACACACAGTGCGGACAGTGAAGATGCTGAATCAAGAAGTGCGTCAGACGGCTATTGCTGATTCCGGAAGTCAGGGTGTATATATTGGTGTGGATAGTGCGCTATATATCACTACTCTTCCCAGGCAACCATCACAAGTGATGCGGATGTGAATCTGATGTGTGTGTCTCGACAGCGGTCCCGAGGGTAAAGTATGTTCTTACTTTCCTTCCCCATCCAACTTGAAACTAAAACCAGACTCCTCCCCATCCGTCTCCAATCAAGAAGTAGAAAATGATTCTTTCCTTTTTCTTCTTCTTTCAATTCAAACACAACTACTTTTAGTTGTTTCTATTCACTCCATAGTTACTCCATCCCAACACTGTACGATGCTCAGAACTTGGCCTACCAACAAAAGAAGCAGCGTCAGGCTGTCACCACCAGAAGAACAAGAAAAGATAGATCAAATTGAACCATTGCTGCTACACTATTTTTGAGAAAAAAAATTCAACTGCAGTATCGACTTCTTCCTCCTCCGAGATATGTACTTGCTTCTTACAGTGACATGTTGGCATAGCAACTCCAAAAAAAATTACCACAGTGAGCGGCACTAGAATATGAAATCAAAGATCATGTTGGTGCCGATTACATGACAGTTGATCACAGCGCCCATTTTAGAGATGCAACAACAGAAAATGTTTGTTAATTGTGTTTTGCGGGTCTTGGTCAATATTGGATCTGCAGATACCTGAAGTTTACACAGAGATTTTGACGCAGTGATTTGTTTGCGATGTAGCTCTTCTATGGATCATTCTCCTACTTATATTTCAAAGCTCACTCATGGTCTCCTGAACATGGTACGTTTTTGAACTGATCTTGTATATTTACTCGGCAACATCTTCCGTACTTCCCCATATTGTGTTATCCAGGATCAGTGATTAACTGGCAGAAGTACATTGAAGCATTTCTGCTTCTTCAAAGTAAGTGAGTTCCTGATATTAGCAAATTTTAATATTGAAGACAGGAGCAACTTTAAACCGTATCTGAGTTATTTCCCTAATAATTTTGTTTGATGGAAAAAATGATATACTAGATGCATCAGTGAACTGCATAATATATTATTCAAACATTCATTCAGTTGCTATCATATATCAATTATGAATTTGACGAAAATGCCTGAGGCTGTTTGATACTATCATAGAGCAAGATTATAACCTCCCACAAGGCTTTTCCTCAAGTAGTGTTGGAGCGAGCCAACAATATTGCATCAGATTAGTTAAGAATGGAACTCTGCCTATATTTTTCATACATTCTATGCTATGCATTTGTAGCCAGTCCAAAGCCCACGTAGGAGGTTTGGTGGTAAGTTGACAGCCAATCATAAAAATTTTGTCCATCTTTTATGATATGGATTCTTAATAAAAATTTATTGGAGTGTCTCTACCTAGTGAAGCGCTATACCAACACCCGGGTGAAATGATAATATGCAAGGGGTTTCAACGCAATATATGACACCCGATTGTGTTAAAGGAAAAACAAAGGTTCCCACAGTTGGGACGGCAGTGGGTAAAGCAGCTAGTTTGTCTGTATCATTGCCCAAATGTAGTGAAAAATATACAAGGACAATCTTCTCAAAGGAGACATGTAAAAAAGAAAGTTTAGCAAAAACATATCAGAGTGGGATCTTAGAATATTGGCTCTTTGATAGGAAAGTCCTCGGAGATAGTTGATACCATGATTAGAAGAAAAATTAACATTATTTGCTCATAGAAAATCAAGTGGATAGGAGAACGATCCAGAGTGATCGGAGAATCATGGTAGAAAATTTGGTATACATGTATTGACAAGCATAGAAATAACATCAAATTTATTGTGGATAAGATGTTAAATGATGATGTCGTCAAGATCACACGGATGGGGGACAAAATCATTGCTATCAAGGTTGTTCTTGAGGGAAAGATTTTCAATATTATTAGCGCATATGCCCGTAAAGTTTGCCTAGTGAGGAGGCAAAGGAGGAATTCTGGGATAACATGGATGAATATATGCAAGATATATTGATAGACGAGAAGATCATTATTGGAAGTGACTTAAATAGCCATGTGGGAAGTAGCAATGTTGGATATGAGAGAGTCCATAGAGGTTTTGGATATTGTAGTAGAAATACAAAAGGAAAGAGGTTTTAGATTGCACTATGGCTTATGATATGATCTTGGTTAATACATATATCAAAAAAAAGAGATCCTCATATTATTACATTAAAGAGTGGGCACAATTGTAGCCAAATTGATTACCTATTAACAAGACGGTTGGACAAGAAAAGTATGCAAGAATTGTAAAGTGATCCCAGGGGAAGAACTCAATACCCAACATAGGGTGGTGGTTTTGGATCTGAACATAAAAATCAACAAAGGCAAGCATAACAGAAGCTAAGATAGAAATATTAAGTGGTGGAATCTTAAAGGAGAAAAGAAATTGACATTTTATGGTTAACTTATCAAGGAGAGAACATGAAATTTGGAGTCTGATGTTAATGCTATGTGGCAAAGTATGAGCACATGCACAATAAAAATTGCAAAGAGGTTTTGTGAGAGTCCAAAGAGTGGGGGTCTCTACAGAAAGAGACTTGGTGGTGGAATGATGTGTTGGGTTTAGGGGAGGTAGAGATGGTAGCGGAAACAAAAAATTTCTCCCCATTCCCAGTATTCAAAGAGATCTCATCAACATCTATACGGTAGGAAGGATGGTTTGTAGAGGCGTACCTTGTCCCGAGGCTTGCTCGGCGGCGTAAGCTCGCGGCAAGTGCGGTCTTCAACTCCAATCTTGGATGACATTTGTGCAACTCCTGGTCGCACCCAGGCTGATGGATTGACGGTTGTCCTCTGAGTGACAAAAATCTCCCGCCTCTATAGTAGTCCACAGAGTCCACCGGGAACTCCGATCGTGTTGTCCTACAAGATACTGGAAGTAGTCATCCCCTTCTATCAGTGTACTAGTCGCCGACCTGCTCTCCCACAGTAGTCACAATTCTTCAGTTGTCTTACCACAACTTTTGCCTCTCTAGTCGGGTAGCAGTTGCTCGGGCTCTCTCGGTTACCAAAACCAGAGAGGACAACAGAACTATTTCTTTGAGATGAGATGAGGTAAGATGTTGGAAGCCCTCAATACCCCTCTATTTATAGTAGAGGGTTGGGTCTGGATTTCAAATCGGAGCGGGAGTAGAAGGGCTCAGATTTTCCACGAATTGATTGCTCTGCACCAGTCGAGTTGATTGTCTCACTCATGAGCCTATCTGTTGGGGCTTGAGTCGATCGATTAAATGCTTGAACTGGTCGGTTCACAGTCCTGCCCCGACTTATATTGACTTTCCTCTTCTCATTTTCTACTATTCAAAATATTAATTCTTATCCCAATCGAATTGTACAAGTGAAACGAAAATATTTTCTCACCAACCTAACTTTCCCAAACTGGCTTGTTTGGTCCAGCTGAGCCGATCGGACTGATGTTTAGATTGCTTACTAAATGTGTTTAGTAGTTCAATTAAACATTCAATCGATTGACTTGACTCAGAATCACCAAGTTTAAGTGTTGGACTAACTGATTAGAGTATCAGATGGATTGAGAATTGCATTGACTATTTTTGCACAACCTAGACCGCCAACTGACTGGTTCAAATAGTTGAACCGATCAGCTCAGGTCAGTGAGCCGATCAGTTCAACACCTTGAACCGATCATCTCACTGACCTGAGCTGGTCAGTTCAACTATTTGAACCAGTCAGTTGGCGGTCCAGGTTGTGCAGAAACAATCAATGCAGTTCTCAATCCATCTGACACTCTAATCAGTCAGTCCAACACTTAAACTTGGTGATTTTGAGTCAAGTCAATCGATTGAATGTTTAATTGAACTACTAAACACATTTAGTAAGCAATCTAAACATTAGTCGTGGATAAACTCATATTCCAGGTTAAGTCCTATGTGTGTGACCCTGCAGGTCCATTTCACATTGGTAGTGAATGCTCATAACATTTATGATATCACAAGCAAGGAGTGATGCCTAGTCGCACATCGGTGCTATCCAAGTGATAAGGAACGTTAGAGAACAACTTTCAATCCTACAATTTGTGACTAGTCTTACAGTGAATGTATGATTCCTTTGTCACTAATATCCCAAATGAACTTGAGGCATGGAACAATCATCCTATCAATGTTTATTCACTTTCTTGATCTCAAAGTAGACTGTATGAGACATGTGTGCAATCAATATCGCATATTAATTCACACAAGCATGCATGCATTTCCCAGTCTAACTTATCAAGTGTCCATGGACATCAAACTCCCTCAGGAGGGACAAATCCCATGTCTATCACTCACCCCTCAAAAGCCCAGTATGTCAAAGTCACCCAATCATCACCTTTATAACAATCCATATTTCAGGATTGTGTTTGATAATGTTAAAGTGTACCCAACGGCATGTGTTGAGTGTAGTGATTTCAGGTCAAAGAATCACACTCACCACCTTCATTGTGAGAGCTAACTATGACTACCATGTCATGGTTCCATGTGTCACTCTCACGTTGGGTCTGTCTGATACACTTGTTCTCCAACAAGTACCTATGTGCTTGGTTTGATATTACTATATCATGACTAATGAGATTCTATCATCAACCAACACACACTCTAGTCTTGAGTGTCATTGTTGTCTATCAACCTCTCACAATGACATCCGACTAGGGACATAACAAGAATGTACAAACTCTTAGCATCCGTATGATCTCATCATTTAGGTCCTCAACCTAAAAGCATACATCATTGAGTATTGTCATTCTCTAGACATTCAATCTATTCTGTCATTATCTCATATCTAAATGAACCAGAAATATTTGGAAGCTTGCCTTTAATGTTTATCAAATCAATCTTTATCTATCCCACCAATCATGATCCCATGATTGGCTCTTAGGGCATACATACCAACATGATGAAGTATAGAAGGTTATCAAACTAAAATGGGAGATCTATAGGAGCTTGACCAAATCTAGAGATGATGCAACTTTTCAGAGATATAAACAAGAAAAGGAAGATGCTAAGAAGGCAGTTCAAGAGGCAAGCTCCAGATGATGAGACTATAAGAAGCTGGATAATAGAGAAGGGGAAAAAGGTTTTTATAAAATGGCTCGTATAAGAGAAAGGAAAGGAAGATACTTGAATCAAGTAAAATGCATAAAGAATGAAGATGATAGAGTGTTGGTGAAGGATGATGATATAAAGACCAAAGGAGAAACTACTTTCATAAGCTTTTCAATGGAGATTTTGTGAACAATGTAAGAGACTCAGGTGACATGAATGTAATAAATATCACTTACACACGACAACTTTCACAATTTGAGGTAAAGAATGCTTTGAAAAAGATGAAAATGAAAAAGACATGTGGTCCAGACGGTATTACAATTGATGTATGGAAGAGTATGGGAAATCAAGAAGCCATGTGGTTAAAAAGTTTTCTTTAAAAAGATTATGAACATAAAGAGATGCCAGATGAATGGAAAAATAGTACTATAGTACCGATCTACAAAAACAAAGGAATTGTTTAGAGATGCACAAACTACAAGGTATCAAGTTGATGAGTCACACTATGAAGTTTTGTGAAAGGATTACTCAGTAAAAGTTTAGATTGATTACACAAATATAAAACAAGTAGTTTGATTTTATGCCGGGAAGATCAAAAATTGATGTTGTTTTCTGATAAGGAGGCTTATGCAGAAGTATAGAGAAAATAAGAGAGATCTTCATATGGTGTTTATTGATATGGGAAAGGCCTATAATCGAGTGACCAAGAAAGTGTTATGGAGGTTTTTGTATAAAAATGGTGTGCCTATACAATACATTGACATAATAAAATACATGAATGATGGCTCAACTGTAGGTGTTAGAACTCTTGGAGGAGAGACACAAACTTTTCCTATCACTATCGGGGTACATCAATGATCGACACTCAGCGCACATCTATTTGTTGTGTTATGGATGACTTGAAAAAATATTTTCAACATAATATTCCTTGGTGCATGTTATATGCTAACAACATTGTGTTGATTGATGAAAGAAAAGATATACTGAATGAGAAAATTGAACTTTGGAGAAATACATTAGAATCCAATGGATTCATGATCAGTAGAAGAAAAATTGAATATATGAATTGTGATTTCAGACAATCTAGAATTGTGTAAAGTGGAGTCAAGTTTGATGGAATGGATGTACCAATATATGATAAGTTTCATTACTTGGGCTCTATTATTAAATAGGAGGGTGAGGTTCAAGATGATGTTTGTCATTGGATCACAGCAGGATGGTTGAAGTGCATGAGTGCAACTAAATTAGTATGTGACAAAAAGATCCCCCTCAGATTAAAAAGTAAATTCTATAGAACAACTGTACGGCCAACTATGCTATATGGGAGTGAATGTTGCAGTGAAGAAACAAGGCCACAACAAGATGAATGTGGCTAAAATATGTATGCTAAGATGGATGTTTGGGAAGATGAAAAAAGATCTTTTTAGGATTGACTATATGAGAAACAAAGCGGGGGTGGTGAGCATCAAGGACAAGTTGTGTGAAGGACATCTAAGATGGTATGGACATGTGCAACACAAACATACATATGCACCTATCCAAAACAAGGTTATTGAGTCAAGCACAACTAAAAGAGGCAGAGGTAGACCTAAATCTACTTGGGAAGAAATTTTAAAGTGAGATTTTGAATCTTTACATCTCGATCAGAGTATGACCTATAATCGAGCTGATTGGAAAAGAGGGATCCATGTAGCCAAACCCAACATGGTTGGTATTGAGGCTTAGTTGAAGATGATGATTAGTTAAGAATGACAATTACTGTAGACTCATTTCTCACTCACTCTATATGCTTCAATCCACTTTGTAAGAGAGTTAGGAGGGGAAAAACTATCTGAAGAAGTGAAGATTCTATGATGTATTGCATTGTAAGTGAAAGTACCTCCCACTATCCATTTTCTATTGCTTTTGGAATATATATAGCCCTACTAGAACTGGTTTCATCAAGATTTTGAATGCTTCCATACCCTATATGTATTGGATAAACTGAGATCTTCATGCCTATATTTTCTTCAGTTTTCTTTGCATGTATATACTAATTATTTTAAAATCTGTTCTTCAACTTGGCTTTCCTTCAAGGAATATTTCATCATTAGCCATACTACTACATATTGGAGCTCAAAAAATCGAGGCTATTTATGAAGTTGTTGTGAAGTCAAATAGTCCAGATATTAACAAGATGGCTCAACCATATGCACATAATGTTTGGCGATAATATGACACATGAAAAAGTCTGGCTCTCACTCTCGCAGTCTACCAAAGGACCAGTGACCATCTAACATGGACCGTAGAGTACCTTACATACAATATATCATAACAGTAAGTTCTATGACAAATTATGTTGTGTTGAGATTTCACATAAGAAGGGAAGAGACAATTGCACCAACCATTTTTACTCTAACATGCCCTCCACAATAAAAATTCACAGGCTTGGGAATGCCAGAATGAAGATTCATGAGTCTGGAATTGAAGATATAAAAGTTTAAAACGATTCCATATCAATCTCACAGCTTGTTGCTTCCATCAAAAGACATGATGTACAATGATCAGAAGCAACTTCAAGCAGAAAAATTGTAGCATATGAGGGCACCTTTACTTTGTCAACTCACACAATGTAGTACTTATCTAAAGCAACTAATGCTAGATATTTTGCAATTCACTTGTTAGTTAAATGAGGTGTTTGATGCAGAAATGCAACTATGGTATTCTTAGTTGCAGTGATATGGATACCTAACACCTTAAATATGATTTGCATATAGTTCATTTTAATTGTTTTCATTTTTAGGAAATGTTATTATTGTTTACTTGCCATGATCATGTATCTTTGAAAATACAAGCCACCAGTTTCTAGTTTGTTTCAAACTAGATATGAGAGAACTGAAACAAATCCAACAAATCATAAGGACAACAAACCTGGCATGAAGTGACAAGCCCATAATACATTGGTTCATCTTGGAATTTGCATGCATCACGAATTCCAGAATTTTGTCAATTCATTATGTTCACACGATTATGGGTTGTAGGACTTGCTAAGGACCTCGAGTACTAAAAATTAACTAGTAATTTTCATGGTTCTTTTTCTATATTGACCTTTAAGTTAGACAAGGTTGTTCATTGAGTCATACTTGACAACAATATCTATTTTTTATAAATACATTTTTTTAACCAAAAGTGCGTAAGTGATTGTCATGTTAATCCATCAACTGCAAAACGACATGCTTCATTGTAAATCGATGATGGCTTGTGGTGTCCAATCTAGGTCACTTCATTTCTTAGTCTGATTCAGAACAGTCATCTTGCAATCTTTTTTTTTAGTTTGTCGGGGAAACCCACCCCAAATGGATGTCATCTTGCAATCTATACTACAGAATGTCCAAATTTTTATTACCCACTTGTTTGAGGTAAACAATTTCAAGGACAAGGTATGAGAGTCGTGGCTCTATAAAAGAGGTCATCATTAAGAATAACAAACACATAACATTTTCTCTAGGTTCATTTGTGAAGGAAAGAAAAAGGTCTACCAAATGAAAATTATTTTCCAAGAAGTTAAATGACATGCCACTACATAACATTAAATATAGTTTTTCAATAGCTATGTTTGTACCCAAACATTATATGGCATGTTAATGTATAATGCATACCCATCTTAAAATTTTGTAGATATATTAGTAAGTGATGGAAGAAAAGGAAGACACAACAAAAAAATCATAACTATTTCACAAAATTAATGTGGAATGAAAAAATTCCTTAATTTATTTAAATAGAAAATAACTATATGAACTTTTGTAACCCTATTTATAGGCGATATATCACTAAGATACCATAAAAAGTATTTTCTATTTCTGTCAGTAATGTTTTTGTTAGATCAACCTAATAGAATATAGGCAAGAAATAATTTAAAGTACATGTGTTATTCTGATGAATTGATTGCACCTACGTTTAACAATATCTGTACAAATGAAAAAAATGAAAAAATAATAATAATTACACAAAGGTAATAAATTTCGCATATTGTTATTAATGCATGTTAATTAGCCAAGTATTAATTAAATATAACTAAGTAGATGTAAGTACAATAAGAGTTTACATGTGTGGCACATGTGCATTGCCCATGCATGTGGAAATATAATTTTCACATAGGATGGCCAAATTTTTCTCCTAATAGATTAATGTTAATTTGCAAAAGACATTGTTAACCCCTTTCCATCCTCACCACACCATTGTGGTGGGGAGAGAAGTGGGGTTGTTCATTAAACATTCAACTCTTTATTAGTCATTTGGTCCATACAAACATTATTGTTCTTCACTCCATTCTCCTTTTCTCTTTAACCATATACACCGAGTTTAATAATTGTGTGTTTATATTTACATAATGCTAACGTAATGACATAAATGAAATAAAATTAACATAAAATATGTTCACCTAATTTTTTTCATATAATGAACGTTATGAAAATCTAACATAAATATAATTGTGTTTCTATATTTATATAAAATTACTACTCATTACTAGGATGAGAGGCACATATTATTATTTGAAACAAGTTACTGGCTGTCTTCACATGTTGTGAAAAGGGATATGTAGAAACTATTGAAATCAATTTTCTTTACATGTACTCTCAAATGAAGTAAGCAAATGTAAATTTCAAATATTAGTTCTTACTATTATATGAAAACTACACAAGACAACTACATAGTTTTTTATTATCAATAACTTTCCACATAAATTTCTAAAAGGTAGTATTTCCTAGGCATGTGCACATGTGTATTTACTAGTATATATATGCATATATATGTATGTATATATATATATATATATATATATAATATGTGTGTTTATCTGTGTGTGTGTTTCCTTGTGCACGTGTGTGTGTATATATATATATGTACATATAAGTATATTTATATATATAGGGAAAACATTCTTTGCCCGCACGGGTAGTTACCCACTCCAGATTTAGTTACTTTTTATGGGGTATTATACTTTATACATTTCCAGGGTTACATTACCTTCCAAACTGTTATATTACATGTACAAATAGATATATTTGTAACAAATATACCATTACATACTTTTCTAAAAAAATTATTGTATTTTATGACCGATTCATTCTCGTTTCATATTAGTATAAGAATTTTTTTGCATTTCATATAAAAAAGTGTTAACATTTTATTTCTAAAGATAAGAACTTTATGGAAGTGTCTCTATATTTTTAAAGATAAGAACTTTATGGTAGTGCCTCTGTACATTTACAGGGTTACATTACCTTCCAAAACTATTACATTACATGTACAAATAGACATATTTGTAAAAATTGTAAAATAACATATTTGTTCCAAATTTTTATTGTGCATTATGCCCGGTTCATTCTCATTTCATATTAGTATAAGAACAATTTTGAATTTCATATAAAAAAGTTTCAACATTATATTTCAAAAGATAAGAGATTTATGGACGTGCCCTTTTATACATTATATCTTAAGAAAAATATCTATAATATAAACACTAATAAGTCAAAACTTGATGAATGAAACAAATTTTTATGTGGCATTTTCATCTAAGCAACATAAATGAGAATCAACTTTATAGTCTCCATAAAGATGGATATCTAGAATCTTTTGATTTCGAATCAACTGAAACATGAAAATGTTATTTGTTAGTCTAGATGATTTTTTTTGGGAGATAAGTGAAAGGTAAAGTGACTTATCATGAGTCATACATACAATTATATGTTGGTGTTTTGGAACAGATGCTAAATTTGGGTATCAATACTTCATGACAGTTATTGATGATCTTAATGTACATGGCTATGTGTATCCAATGAAACACTAGTCATAATTCATGGAAAAAGTTCAAGGAATTCATGAATTAAGTTAAAAACAAACATGGTAAGAGTATTCAAGCACATTGATCAGAACAAAGTGAGGAATACATAAACGATGAATTTAAGACTCTGATAAGATATTGTGGGATTATGTCTCAATGGACTCCACCTAGAAAACCAAAACATAATTGCATATCATAGAGAAGGAATCACACTTTGTTGGACATGGTACATGGACTAAGCATATATTGAGCTCATTTGAGTCTATATATTATATTGAGTTCATATGTATGTTAATAAGTCTACTCTAGTTCAAGAAACAAATGTTGAACATGAAGAGGATAAATCATGCCTCAGATTCAACCTACACATCAGATACAAAGGGATTATATGATTATTGTAACATTGATCACAATAGATTGAAGTTGTTCACCGACTTCTCTAAAATCTTGGGTGTAGCTGAGTCTTTATAGATAATAATGGTTGCTTGATAATTTATAATATGATTATAGACATTACTATGAATGTGTTTTGAAGGCTATACAGTCACACACATAAGTTGCACAGGGTAAAGGGGTACAGTTATGGACACACAATTTATCGATTTTGATAAGGTTTATGTAATAAGCTAGATCATTAGCAATTGATTAGACGTCCATTTGGACAATTGGAAAATCCAAACAACTGGTAGAATGAAACAGTTGATCAACTAAAAATTTGATTTGGTTTACCGATCAATATCAACCCCTTTGGTCAACTAAAAAGTTTAGACAACCATCTAGACATTATCAGATCAATTAGTCGATGAGACAATCTAGTTAGTAGATTATACCAGATCAAAGTTGGTTGTTTGGATCATGAATGATCTGGAATAGACTAGTCGAGTGCTGGAGCGGTCAAACAACCTGCTAGTTAGTAGTGAACATTCCTCTTAAATTCAACCCATTGTCTTTTTGTTTCCTTGGGTTTTACATATTCTAGTTCCTATGATATCGTATTTAAAGGGGTATGAAGAACATGATTTTGGTTTCACCATTGCTCACATGAACCCTAGTTGTCATTATTCACAAGGGGAGAGAGCGAGGATATAAAAATGTAACACTAGAATGTTGCCAATAGAAAGGCTTCTCCTTCCATGCCTTCTCTTGTATTGTGACATGGGGTTCCTATCATCTTTCTGGGTGATATAAAGTAGCAGACACTTTTGTGATTACATTGGGAAGAGTTCATTGGCATTTTCTAGTCTTCTTATTGTTTTTCTTGTGCATAATTTGTTTTTCTTCCGTTGCAACTGTCACCTACAAGATTCCCAACAATTGGAATAAATAATAGAAAAGGAGAGTAATACTATGTAATACAACACCAATCATGGTTAATGACACACATATTCCTTTTGCATGCCCATAGGTCTAGGGAACATCAACCGTAGCCCCTCATAGCCTATCACATAGCCAGTGGATCACGTAAAGTGCATGGACATATGAGGTTGATTTCTTGCAAATTAAATGTTATTGTAAGCTACTTTGACTATTGCTAATATAAAATAACTTTACCAGAATCACTATGCATGCCACATTTCAATAAATATGTAATTGAGGCCTCATATCATATTAAATTAGGGTTTGAATGAATGGGGATTAGAGATTTGAATTGAAAGTATTAAGTAATACTTAATCTTGTTTAGATAATATACATTTTTCATAAATTTTCTATATCTTATTGATTGAATGGAAAAAGATATAGTTGTAGTAATATTTGAGGATGAGTATCTTTTAAGATATAGGGGCGATGAAGCCATATTTTGATTCTTGATATTGTATGTTTAAAGGAATGTATGCACATTTACATACGTAGAATATATATCATATTCCAATTTGTAACATCCCTGACCTGGGTTATGAGTTAACCCTAGGTGTTTTGCCTAAATATGTAATTAAATCTTTGTGATTAACTCTGAGCATGTAATTAAGTTTCTCAGAAACGTATATTTCAGTATTTGCTCCTTTTTATTTAAAGTTGTAGCATTGTTTTGATATACAGGGACCTATGTGCAATTTACCCAGTTAAAAGGGTTAGCTTGCAATTTTCACATGATGAGATGTTCCTCTGATGTTGAGACATCATGAGAATCTCTTTGGCAAAGTTTGAGGGATTTCCCAAGCTAGAGCACCAAGGTGCAGCTGTGGAAGCAATCCCGGTGCTTGAAACCCTAGTTTGGGGTAAAATGTAATTTACCCAAATAAAGGGATGCAATTGTGAAATATGTCATCTAATGTATCTTTTTAGACTCTTGCCATCATTTAGAGAAGAAATGATGAGGAATTCACCTCAATTGAATTATCAAGTTATGAGATATGCCTTGTGATTGAATAATCAGGGTATATGTGCAATATCCCTTTAAGTATGAACTTTATTATTAGATTGTTCTTCCTTGCCTTCTTTTCTATAACTTAAGATAAGGTTTGTCCTTAGAATAAAGAGGAAGGGACGATAAAGTAATAAAGGAAGGACTTAGTTGGAATTATGGACAACTTATGTACTAATATTGAAAATCCTACCCCATGTATATAAGCTCTCCTTCCCTTAGTTGCAAGGGAACTCACCCTTCGTTCCCTTACTGTTTCATTTCACCAAAGACGATCAAGGACTGCCTTGGAGCTAAGGAGGACGACCAAGGGGTACAAGGTAGGTCTAAACCCCTCTTCTTGCCTAATTCCATGGTTAGAATTTG
This sequence comes from Alisma plantago-aquatica, assembly GCA_963693085.1. Classification (NCBI taxonomy): domain Eukaryota; kingdom Viridiplantae; phylum Streptophyta; class Magnoliopsida; order Alismatales; family Alismataceae; genus Alisma; species Alisma plantago-aquatica. The sequence goes on from OY856414.1 coordinate 405,268,263, forward strand.
AATTCAAGGTCAGCTTCATGGCTAACTCTTGAAACCCTACCTTTCTAGCCGTCTCTTTTCATCCTTCCTTGGAGTTTTCACCTTGGCCAACCTGTGGGAACTCAAGGACGCCATTAGATCTTGGAGCTTGAAAGCTTGGAGCTCAAGAAGCAAGCTTTAGGCGGGTTTTATAACTCTAAACCCATGCTTTACTATGTGCATCTTTATATGCGTTTTGATGATAGCTCTTAGTATTTCCCTACTTTTCCCTGCTATTTTGCAAGCAAACCCATGGGATATCTGTACTGTTCTTGAGCTAGAAGATGAAGGCGTGATTTCCAAGAAAAACCCACCGCTTTTCTTTTCCTTAAACGGTCCTAACAGTTTGCTCTCTCGGACTCAAGACCGCGAGGTGAGCAAACGGTCTCGAGACCGCGACAGGTCAAACGGTCTCAAGACCGTTTGGCCCCGTTGACCGAGCGTGGACCGTATAAGAAATCTGTTCCTAATTGTATAGGCTAATTACCCTCAAAATTTGGGAGACTAACTCCAAAGGAATCGGGAGATATGACCTTTTTAAGTCACAACTTTAAATGAATTAATTGCTGATTTTCAAACGGTCTGAAATTGCCTTTTTGGGCAAACGGTCTCAAGACCGTGTAAGGTCGTTGACTAAGCGTTGACCGTATGAGATTACTGTTCAAAATTATGTTAATTAACAACTCACCAAGTTTGATGGTCTAATTCCAAACGGGCTAAGAGTTAAAGGGTGAATACTAGGGCTAACCCTAGATAAAATCAGTACTGAAATTATGGTGACCTAATTAGGGTTTTTAGGGTTGATTGACCTAAACGGTCTCAAGACCGTTTGGGGGTCACCAAACGGTCTCAAGACCGCGAGGGCAATCAACCAAGACCGTTTGGAGGTCTGGGGTCAAGATTTGTTGACCAATTGAAGGTACTTTTACACCAATTTACATTGCAAGTAAATATTGATATAATCATCAACTCAATTTGTTCAACCTTGATGAATTTCCACTAGAATCCAAAAATTGGATGGGAAAACGGTCTCAAGACCGTTTGGAACTCATCCAAACGGTCTCAAGACCGTTTGGGCCAAGTTTGGGCCCAATTGGAGCTCAAATGAAGGGTTCAACCTTGTGTTGATGCACACTGTTGAGTGTTGATGGGTGAACATTGATAGACCCTAATTGAATCGATTTCAACCATAATTGGTTAACCATTATGGGTCAATTGAATGACCAAGTGATCAAGCATAATCTTAATTGACTAAATCCATAAGTGGTCAACATAGCTTTGACCATTTGAGGGCTTCAATATGGGTTGACATTATCGGTTGCATCTTTGAGCCTTGTTGAAGGACCAAGCGGCTGAGACCATGAGAGCCTCGCGGTCGCAAGACCGTGAGAGGGCTCGCGGTCTCAAGACCGTGAGGGGGCTCACGGTCTCAAGACCGAGAGGAGGCTCGCGGTCTCAAGACCGCGAAGTGCCTCGCGGTCCTGAGGTCAAACTAGCTAAACGGTCAACACCTCTTCGCGGACTCAATTCAAATTGGTCTTCGCGGTCTCGACATTAATTTGAACCAATGGGAGGCTTCGCGGTCTTGAACCCTTGAAGAGGCTCGCGGTCTTGAAGCACTAAGGGAGCTCGCGGTCTTGGAGTTAGAAAGAGGCTCGCGGTCTTGAAGCCTAAGGGGGCTCGCGGTCTTGGAGTTAGAAAGAGGCTCGCGGTCTTGAAGCTTAAGGGGGCTCGCGGTCTTGGAGTTAGAAAGAGGCTCGCGGTCTTGAAGCCTAAGGGGGCTCGCGGTCTTGGAGTTAGAAAGAGGCTCGCGGTCTTGAAGCTTAAGGGGGCTCGCGGTCTTGGAGTTAGAAAGAGGCTCGCGGTCTTGAAGCCTAAGGGGGCTCGCGGTCTTGGAATTAGAAAGAGGCTCGCGGTCTTGGAGGGTCAAAGTGGGCAAACGGTCAACACTTTCAACCAATCTCAACCCAATTGATGATTAATGATTGAAATCAATCAATGTGATTCAAGGTTGACCTCATTCAATCATTTGATGATTTAAATGGATCAATGTTGCCCAAATCAAACCCTAATGATAATCTAGGATAGTAAGGGGTTATTTGACTAAGGTTTTTGACCATGATAATGATCAATGGGGTGAATTACCAACATACCCCTGAAAGGTCAATTGAGTTATACCTTGCTCAATTCAAACCCTAATTACATGAGAATGATGTTTTTAGTCATAATGACTCTATCTAACCTGATCTAGTCTAATGTTATCATCAACCATTAGTATGATGAAAGAGAAAGTACTTCTAGAGAGAGAAAGTACCCTAGAGAGAGAAAGTAACTCTAATCACATAATGGTGATGTTGTTGGCTATGTTAGCCTATGATGACTCAATCCAACCTGTTTTAGAGTGATGTTGACATCACCTAACATTATGATGAGAGAGAAAGTACTTCTAGAGAGAGAAAGTACTTCTAGAGAGAGAAAGTACCCTTTTTAAGTGGAAACTCAAGTAAAGCATCTCCAATGCACATAAGTGAGCATAATTAGGGTATGGTCCACCTGTGTGAGGTCATAGAAACCCTAATTATGATAAATGATGAACCTTTAACTAATTCAAGAGCATCAATGAAGATGTTACTCATACATGATGATGTTATGAGTTTAATTCACCTTAATGTGAATAGTAAACCCTAATTCAAGGGTAATGGCATACTTTTGAGTATTAAACTCTATCTGATATGAATTAGAGATTTAACTCTTATGACAAGAGTAGGAAGTACATCCCTTATTGTTGCATTACCTTTATCAGATGTATTAACCATGCATGTTCTGATATGAAGGTAATCATATCCAGGTATGGATGTTGATGTTATATTCATTAAAGGCATGTTGTTAGCCTTATGAATAAGTAAAGTAATCTGATGCCTTGCCAGTGGCATCCTATGCTGATAATGGGCTATGAGAGCCATGAATACCATCAAGGTCATGCCTTAGAGATGACTTGTGATGAGGATAATGAGAAATGATGATTGATATGAGTTAGGCCTGTTACATTTAGTATTCTTCTTTTATAGCCGCTATGCTACTGTTATTGTTTGAAGAACAATGTATGCTGTTAAAGAATACTGAATGTACCTAACTAATCAAGTATAATGTAGAGCCCTGATCATAGATCCATCATTGTCAGAAATTAAGTGATGGTGAAACAGGTTTTCCTCAAGGGAACTCCTGGAGCACATACTTTTGAGTATGTGGGGTACATGGATGTGTAGAACCTTACATCCTAGTGTAGGAAAGTGATGTAGATGTGGAATCCATCCATCCTTCACTATAGTTCCATACCGTATCAGTGGTAGGTAAACATGAAACCTCCTGATGATGAAGAAAGCACAGATATCCGTATCAGTGGTAGGTAAATATGAAACCTCCTGATGACGAAGAGAGTACAGAACGCCACTGTGACTCTAGAATAGCGAAGGACCAGTTTACCCTGGTGAGCTATAGTAGTAGAGACACGAGATGTCCTACAAGTGATCCTCTTACTGACTGAGGCAGGTGAAGGTCATGAGAATCCGGCTCTCTTAATGACCTATGTATGATACTAATGTGACTTCTCAGCGATCAGTTGGAGTATGAGTGGTAAGCCTCATCTCCACAGGGCATAATGATGTTTGTAAAACATAATCAACCATGTAGTATAACTTGTTAGAGATGACTCCAAGTTAGTTGATTGATGTTACATTGCAATAATGTTGATATTCTCCATATCTCCTAAATTGTAGAGATCTTGTTATACCTGCAACTGTTATAGAATGCTTAGAAGGCTTTACTGGTTGAGATATTCTTTGATGTTATAATAAAGCTTCTGGCGAAGAGTTATAACTCTCGCTGGGACAATTATGTATAATTGTCTCACCCCGTAGGCTTCAACTTTTTTTAGGTGGATGTCGGAGACGAAGGAACCAGCCTACAGGTGACCAGTCTCAGCAGCAGCAGCACCAGGGGCAGCAGTAATCTCAGGTGGAGATTTGTCCTGCCATGTGGTGTAGTTAGAGTCAGTCCTATGTGTCCTCTGTACTCTCAGGTCTTGGAGTCTTGTGTTATGTGATCTTGAGATTTTGTATCTTGATGTATATAATTACTCAAGAAGTAATTATCCTGAGATGTAAACAATTACCTCTCTTTATGAAAGAAGCTTTTATGGATCCAAGCTCTTGTCTCGAAAAGTTTTAATTTCCCGTGATTTTTGTCTTCCGCTGATTGCCGATTCGCTTCCGCTAAGTTTTAATCGTGTTTATGTCATGGTTTGGAGATCAGAGCCCACACAATAGATCATGTTTAATGTCAAGTGCACTTTTTGATGTTTTTACAAGTTTATAGGTAGTTAAGTGCTAATTGATGGAAGGGAAGGAAGGAGGTAAATCCAAGGAGTTCCTAAGTCTTGTAGGATCCTAAAGAGATGCGATGATCACCCAAACCTACCTCAACTAGTCAAAATTCAAATATAAGAAAAAGCCATCATGGTTGATCAAGTGAAAAACACAAGTGCCAATTACCATCCTAGGATGAAATGACTAGGATACTCATTTTCAAATCATAGATAGTTTCAAGAAAAGAAATTACCCTCACGTAAACCATTATGATATGATAAAGAATATAGTGAGTGACAACCAAAATAGTAATTCCACATGACCAGATCCATTTGGAGAGCTCCATATCCCCCATGCAACTGTTAAACCACCCATTTCACCAAGGTGGTTCTTCCCAGGAATGGTCGTTCCACTATCCTAGATAATGGTCATTGTATTCCAAGATTGATCATTCAACTTCCGTACACCAAGGCCATTCTACTCCATATTGTATATGCTACCCATATTATATACTCTACTATAGAAAACCCTTCTCCCTACCCTATTAGCACAATCATTCCTGGTCATTTTCTTCGTTCAACCCTTTCCACATCACATCTTGCTGGAGTAGAATCATCATCATTTCCAGAAACCCTAGTGCTTCCCTAAACTTAATAGAAATACTATTATAGTCAAAGCCACTTCTTATACAACAAACCCACATTGATATCATCTGGTTTAGAAAATTTTATTTCATTCATCATCATTATAACCTTCTCAACTTACTTTTTAGTTGGTAATATTCCACATTTTGTTATGAGACCCAAATCCAGTAACTAGGGTTTAAGCCTATCAAGGTGAGACTAGAGTAAGAATCCACTTTTAATAACTAACTAAAGTCAGTGTTGAAGTTTTAATAAATGGACATCATGTTAACATATTAGGTAGAACTTGATTTAAGCATGAGTATCACAAGTTAATGACTAATTTTGAATTTTAAAAATAATCAGCTAAAGAGACTTGTTCTATCTTTAATATACAACAAGTACAACTTATTAAAAAATTGTTCTCAATCCTCACTCTCACATTTCCATGACCAGAGGAAGGATAAGAGACGATATAACTAAAATAGATATTCCTCTCATGAAATTCGCTGATCTACTTTTGATGAAAACTTTCTTCTAACTTCTTTTGTTGAGTTGACTCCATACATTACAAAAATCTTTCAATAGAGTGTTTGAGCTATTAAATGAGTACATGGAATGTTATCAAGATAGTATATTAATTTAGATGTATAATGGAATTAAAGAAGAACAAATATAAGCACAATAGTTTAACCCTAGAATGAGTAAATAAACTAAATCCATCCGTTAGTCTTTTATTCCATTTATAATGCTCTATAGAAAAAAATGTAGAAGTACTACAACATGCCCTGATCTCACCGTATAAGACCTAGAGTAGACCCCAAACTTTAGACCTACAAAACTAATCCTTGGCCTGCAACTAGGCTTGCAATGTCTGTCCTCGCCAACGAAATAGCCAAACAGATAAACTAGACTCCTCTACTCAACATGGGTAGTCAGGTGTGGATTGATGAACTTCTCTCAACTACCTATAATAGTGGTTCCACGATGAATGACTCACTAAGAAGGATCTGAACTAACTAACATGTAATGGGTACCATCAGGATCTTTGGTTGATGTTGGGTACCTCACTATTTTAAGGAGACTTTCCTCACTGGGCTAATTCTCTGTACCTCTCTGGTACTATCATTACCTCATCTTGGACTCTAATAGTTGGTAATCATATTTCCTCCTTCACAGTGTAGAGCTCCGTGATAAATTCTATGATGCTTAGGGCATCTAATGTCTAGTTGATTATTTAGTTTCACCAATAGAATTACTATTGTATTATTATTAGCCTAACTATATACTTAAGGATATATTTATCAATTTCTAATTACTGAATTTAATTTGAATAACTCACATCAATAAAGTAACTACTTGAATGGATAAATTGAACATATTGAAAAATAGTAGAATTAACTATTTGGACTTGATAATAACTATTGACTAAACAGATTCATAATAAAATTTATAACAATATATATTAGGACAAGCATGAAGTCCCAGTGAGTCTAATTTTCCATTAAGTTTCATTACAATATCACTATAATTTATTCCCAAGATGAATCCATATGTAAGAAATTTAATATTTGCTAAAGAAATCAATTTCTTACTAGAAATGTCATATTTTTACTCAATATATCAGATACAATACTCAATTATAATATGAAATGCTTTAAATTTTTTTGGATTAATCTCTTAATAATCAAGTTTAAAGAATGACTTTCCACTAATTAGATTTGGTCCTAGGTTACTAGTCTGGAATCTAGGCTTGGTATGAATGGATTTTGGCCTACTCATCTTGGTTTTGAGTTAAGAGCTTGAAAACCAACTTCAAACCACCTAGTGTTAGGTATCATTCTATAACCAAAGGCTATAGAGGAAGAAATTGAACAAGGAAGGTACAATACAAACTCCAACGAGTCATACAATATGCTTCGAGCAAGGAAATGACTAGAATAAAATGAATCTATGTCTAAAATCAACTTACCATGATAGATATGTGGCTAGGTCATTGATTCTCCCTGTTCTTTATGTTATTCCTTTTAGTCATGCCAAAAATCATATTTTAGTTCATCTATTTTGTGTTTTAGAGCACTAACTATCTAGAATAGAAATACACATCCAACAAAACAAATTTCATTGAAAATTGATGTGTATTTTAAAAGCTATGGTCTTTTTTGTGATTGTCTATGCTTCGTGATTACGCAATATACTTCCATCAATTTAGTCCATCATAAGGCATGTCCCATTGGAAGGTGTGCAACCTCGAAAAAGGTTCCATCCAAAGGTGCAACATGTTGGAAGGCATGGCCCATTAGTTGATAGCCTGTCAGTTGACAATGGATGATAGTATTGTGTGGTTACTAAAATGCATTGACTCTCTCATTTAAACTCTAATTTTGTTATAAAATGGTAGAAGATGATCTAAAGAAAACCACTATAGGAAGGGTAGGCCATGGTGATTACTATCATGTGACTCTCAACAATCATATCCGCAGAGGTAGAGGATGCTTGGGAGATGACTGAATATACATCTTGTTTACTATGGATGAAGAGTTTGTGAGAAACAACTCTGATGATTTTGTATCTACGACTAAAATTGTCATCACAGAACCTACAATGAACTCAAACATGGAGATCATACCTGAGGATATGTCAAAGACTAACTTGGATCCTTTTATTAAAACAACATCTAGAGATGACACAGACGCAAGTCTACTTCATCATATTGGATATCATTTTAAGTGGATTGCATGGATAAGAAAGATTGTTTGATTCTTACAAAACTCATCAAGATTCTTCCACAAAATGGATTATTGATGTGATATTTGTATGAATACACCAATCATATTTTTCATGTGAAGAGTCATGGCATGTTACATGTAGATGGAAATCATTTTAGGGTGCCACTACATAAGGTGTATCACACAATCCTAATATTTTTCCTCAATGAGGAAGACATGAGAAAGTTAACATTGATGATGTGTTGTTGGTTGGTGATCATGGATTCCAATAAGTATATATTTCTAATGAGCATATACAATTCTTCATAATTCATGGTAGATGACAGTTATTGTAAAACCCATCTGTTAAAATATTGGATGCAAATGAATTCATTGTTTTATAATCAAATTCTTTGGAAACCAACTGCAAGATGTCCAACGCCTGAACTAAGCATGAACTATTTTGCAATATGACTTATTTGATAGGATGATTACTTTAACACACTAATGGGAGGACCACATAAAATTTTTGATTGTCAATTGTAGGTTACATTGTGGACAAAGAAGTTTATATTATTAATAGGATATACCATCTCATGTTGTCACTTCAGTAAGGGTTATTGATTTATCTTTACATGTTTATAATCTAATTATTTCAGAAAGAATTGGTTAGGTTCTTGGGAAGTTAGTTCAAGTTGATGAGCATACTACAAACTGCATTCGCAGTTCCTTAGCTCATCTTGAAAATCAAATGGGTTCATCATTGTAGGTAAAATGGTTGGCATTATTAATGGCATGATATACAAATTAGAATATGAGCCCATACTTTTCATATTCATAACTATGGAATCATGGGACACAACAATACTAAATGTCCAACTACAAAAAGAACTATAAAATAATGTAACCAACACATCTACTAATGAGACAAGAATTTCTTGGATTGATGAATATGAATTATGGGAAACTTTCTATGGTAAGAACATACATTCTATATCCAATCACATTATTTCAAATGAGAAAACCTCAACGATCGACAGATAAAAAAGCATCAACCACAAATGAATTCATTGTTTTATACAACCAGGAGGATATGAATGAGAACCAATCACTATAACTATGCTTTGTTAGAATGTTGTAGGGATCCCCTTACCTAAAACCATTGAACTATGATGGAAGAAGTGGAGGAAACCTACACCAGATACATCTCGTTGATTATGTTTATTTCCTAATAATATCATTATTCTGACCGATGCCAATGTGATCTCTAATAAATTTGAAGATCCTTAGGATGCTATAGGACTACAACCATTAAATGTAATGTGCATTGAAAAAATTACATAATCGAGATAATGTAGTTACTCAGAATGAATCTACATTACAAACATTTGATAAATATATACATCATTGTCATTTAGCTGTTATTCCATCAGCAGACGATGTCATTGTGCACTCTTCTGTTATTCCACTACACAGTGACACAATGATGCATACTTATTCACCATCTTTTAGAACGTCAATTAGACCCCTTTCCCTTAGATTTTTCTTCCCTTTTCCATTACTTATAAATAAAAGGTAATTTGCCAGCTTCATATCTAGTTTATGATGAATTCTCATCAAAACTCCTCCATAGTTGCAAATTATTCTTCAAGTTCAAATTTTTGACCATGAGTCGACCAGTTCATCTTTCCAATCGGTCGTCTCACTCAGACCCAAATCACAATTCAAAAGCTCAATTCAACCTCTTCAATGGCCAAATCATTAACCAAAATGAGTGGGCCAGACTTCCAGCGGTCGTCCCAGTGAAGCCAATCGATTGTCTTAAACTCGATATAGTCGGTTCAAGGTTGCTCAAGGCCAAGACTTGAATCAAAAGATACCACCAATTTTGGCATTTGAACCAAAGGTCTTTGCACCCAAAGGACTATCCCAAAGACAAGTCAAAGGAGACATCACCCTAGACTAGGGTTTTAATGTTGTGCGCACATCCACAAACCCAAATTGATTGGTTGGGATAGTCAACTGGTCAGTTGGCGGCATGCAAACTTCCCATTTTAACAACCATCATCCTTAGTTTTAGATAAGCCTACTCCCTCATTCTCCTATAAAAGGAGGGGGTCTCCACTTGTAAAAGCATTCAGATCTTTGCACTATTACTCTATAGCAAGCAAGTCTTTTCCGTCCTTGCATTGTACTTTCCTTGGTCCTTCAATATAGGAAGGGTTCTCTTACATCGAGTGTTGTTCTAATTTTTGCTTCTTCTTCTATATTTGTTATCATTCCTAGAGCAAGGAACAAAGGGAATAGTCATTTAATTGTCCCTAGATAAGGATCCTCCTAAGGGATTCTTCCTTTTCTACTAGGCTATGGTTTACACACTTTCTTCCTTCATTCTCCCTTCTTTTACCACTCAGAGTGAGTAGTTCTATTATAGAGGCATGGAGAGTAGCCCCATTTCCAATGTTGGACTAGATAGTATCTTGCATGCACTTTTATTTGTCGAATAGCATTTTACTTAAATATTAGTTTGTCAAATCGATTTGATCTCTCACTTCTTTGACTGTTAGTTTTGGAGTATTTTACCGTGGAACCCAAAACTTATAGCAACTAAGCTTATGCATCAAGATCCTGATTAGACCTAGGAAGAATCTTTCTTGAGATATACAAGCTAGCATATGCAAACACCGGGATCAATAGGTTTGCAGGGAGATTGTCTTTTGTGATGATCTTTTCTGTGTTTCACCTACTTGCTTTTGACTTATTTTCCCACATGGATTTACTGATCTTGTTTTACATGTTTGTGGTTGTCAAACCCATAACCTTAATATCTTTTTCTTTGATTTAATCCCATTTTTAGTCAATTGTTTCCTCAATCTCTTTCCATTACTAGCACTTTATAATTGTGTTCTTAGATAATTCTTTTATTGTGCTAACCATCTTCTTACTTTTCTTGTCTTAGTATAATCTTTTCATTTCATTGCTTTTAGTGTAATCTTTTATTCCATTTCAATTTCCTTTCTTGTTGTAGTGTAACCACCCTCTAAAATCAATAGAATTTACCTTCTTGTTCAAATATTAAAAATCCTTCCAAAAAGAAAAAAGTTCAAAGTATATATGTTTTAAAGAAAACAATCTTACAAAGTTGTCCTGTGGGACTGACCCTTCTATACTAATAAACAACCTTATTTGGCGGTTTTTCTATAAACAAGGTTAAACTCTAGGATACAATTATCCCTAGTGAATTGATGTGATAATGATCCATATCAATTTTGGCATTGTTAATAGGGACAACAGATCATTTTTCTTCAAACGCCAAAAACTTTTTGAACAATTTTTTTTGCCTTTTCTCCTCTACGTTCCTAGTCCCATTTTAGAAGTGTACTCTTTTTGTTCAATTTTATTCTAGCAACACGTATTTTATACAATGGAATATCTCTGTAAAATTATAATTGTGCAGGCGACGCTCACGACTCATTGATTCTGTGACACTAGACTAGATTTAGAGATAGAAAGAATGTTATATCATTTAAACTGAAAAACTCTCTTTAGTATGGATGATAAGGAGGTAACTCGTAGGGTTGAGTAGACACTCGCCACTTAAAGGGAGTCCATGATGGCTGAGAAAGTGGCTCAAGAATCCCCTCTGTGTGTGACTTATATGGCTGAATAGAGAAGTTGCATGACAAAAACAACTAAAATATATTTCAACCCCAAAAACAGGTTATGCAAAATAACCAGTCGTGCCACCCAAATTAACAATTCCCTAATTTTATATCCACACCTAATAGATCACCATGCTCCAAGTCAATCATTTTTCTGGCATTTGAGGTGATATTTTCCAAGATCGCCTCCAACATTTTTCCAATTTATGTATTTTACATAAGATCCATGTTGTCTCTGAAGATGCCATTCGACTTAGATTATTCAAATACTCGCTTGTAGAGAAATCCAGTACTTTCCATAATTCCATGGAGAGTGAGGAATATGTGACCACATGGGAAGGATTACTAAGCAAATTTTTGGACAAATATTATCCCCTTCCCTTACCTACGAGATTAGGGGGCAAATTCTCCTCTTTTATATGGCCCCATGTGAAACCCTAGGAGAATCTTGGGAGAGGTTGAGGGATCTTTTTCAATGTTGTCCTCATCACTACATTACCCAAACTCCACACATTGATATATTTTATCGTGGTTTCAACAATGACACTAAATTTTTTATTGATCCCTCATATGGAGGAAATTTCATAATCCAGAAATTAGATAGTGCTTGGGGGGTTGTAAAATGTTCCTATAAAATACAAGAAAGATGAGGAACTAGTGGAAACCTCAAGGTAGCTAAGTTTGAGGTATATCCTAATATTCAAAATATTGTTGAAAACCTTAAGCGAATTGCCTTGAAACAAGATCGCCTAGATTCATACTTTGATTCCTACAAAAGGAGAGAACAACCTCAACAAATAAAAGTTGTAGACCCCCTTTGTGGGATATGCCAAAGATATGATCATGCTACCCTATAATACCAATACCTTTACAATGTACCCAAGTAGAGGAAGGTTGGACAACAAATAGAGGACCTCAATGCCATTCACAACATAACTGGTCAAGCTTACTACAATCCAAACCTAGCTAGAAACCATCACAAATGCCAATATGGAAATTTTTCAGGAGCTGAAAATTCTTTTCAACATCATCCCCAACAAATAACTAGTTATTCTCAAGCCAAAAACCATCCACCAACTGGCTTAGATACAATAACAATCATAGGAACTTTGAGAATAAAAAATTGGGGTCCCCACCAAGGGAAACAACATCAAAACTTTAATAATCCACCAACCCAACTTCAAGCACAAAAAAATGTCCCCTCTCCTCAATTGATGATAGGGTAGATGCCTTACAACAAATCATCCTTGCACAACAAGCCCAATAGAAGGCAAATGACGCTACTTAGCTCACCTCTTTTCCCAACAAAAACCTCATGCAGGCACTTTTACCGGGCAGCCACAAAAAACCCAAAACACACTAAACAACTTAAGCTTATCTCTACTCATTCCGGGAAGGTATATTCCACCCCTCTCCTCTAGTGAAACATGGAATTGTACCTTTGTATTTTCAAGACAAAGACACTGTGATAATTGAAACTCTATCCTCACCCAAAACCCTCTACTCCTTCTCCTGAGATCCAACAAGTAGAGGTTGAGGAGCCCAAAATTCTAGTCTATAGTCTCGAGCACGATACCAAGCATGCCTAAAGCAAACCAGGGTTGAAACCCATTTCATGAAATTTAGGGAGGCTATGAAAGAGTTGCATGTGGACATTCTTTTCTTAGATTCTTGCTGACAAGTTCACCTGGTCAAAGTATGTGAAAACCTTATTGACTAGGAAGTATGCCAGCAAAGATTATGAGACAGTCAAAATGGCCATGACCAACTCTGATATCATCTAAGACAAAATGCCAAAAAAACAAAAGGATGCTTGTTCCTTTGGGATTGGGTGTTACTTAGGTGACAATGCATGTAAGAAAGGCTAATCTGATTCAGGTTCTAGCATTTTAATTCTTCCCTATAGCTTTTGTAAGATATTGGGGTTTATTGACATGCTTCCCACTGTCAGGACCATCTAATTGACAAATTCATCCAAGAAAAAACCAATCTAAATTATCAAAGATGTACCTACTAAGGTTGGGAAAGATGTGTATGTCCCATGTGATTTTGTGATCATGCACATCAAGGAGGATCTACGCTACCCACTCATTTTTGGCCGTCCATTCCTAGCCACCAACTGTGCCTTATTGATGTTGATGCTGGAACCATTCTTATGAGGTTAGGAAAGAAAACCCTAAAGTTTAGGGTGCTTGAGAGCATGAGAGACCCTAACTTTTAGAAGGAAGTCTATCTCCTTGATTGTTTGGACAAGTTGTCCCAAGTAAGACAAGAATAGGAGTTGATTGAATATCCTTTATACACTTCCCTCATGGCTCCATCTGAATGTGGGCTTGAATATGACGAATTAGACCAATGTACGACCCACCTTAACAACTATGAAGAGGTTAATGATGCTCAATTTTAGGACCTTAGATAATTTTGAAGAAAACCCTGAACCCCCTTAAGCCCCAGAGATGAAACCCCTTCCACAAGGTCTGAAATACGTTTGCCTTGATGAGCAACAATATTTCATGTAGTCGTTAATTCTAAGCTTACTCATGAACAGGAACCCAAGCTCTTGACTAAACTTAACAAAAAATACCCTAGGATACACGATGGCTGATTTGACTGGACTATTTACATTCACAAAATTCCTATCATGGAAGAGTACAAGACTTCCCAAGTCTCTCAATGGAAAATTAACCCTAATGATGTAAGTTGTACAATTAGAGGTGATTAAGTTCTTGACTGCATGAATAATTATACCATCTATGACTAATCTTCGGTTAGTCCTATTCAAGTAGTTACCAAGAAAGGAGGAAGCATTATTGTTAAGGATGATAAGAATTAGCTCATACCCACCCGCATTGTGTCAAGAAGGAGTATGTGCATTGACTATAGGAAACTTAATAAGGATACTAGGAAAGATCACTCCCCTATTCCCTTTCTGGATCAAGTACTAGAACGCCTGGCCCATCAACAATATTTCTACTATATACATGGCTATTCAAGTTTCTATCAAGTTCCCATTCATCCTGAAGATCATGATAAAACTAAGTTCATTTTCCATTTGGCACCTACACCTTTAGGAGCATGCCTTTCGGTTTGTGTAATGCCTCAACTACTTTTCAATAGTGCATGTCTTCTATCTTTTTTGGGCTAACTAAAACTATTATAGAAGTGTTCATGGATGACTTCTCTATATTTGGAGATAGTTTTGACTCATGCCTTAGACATATAGCCCTTATCCTAGAAAAATGTGAATAGTCACACTTAGTTATCAACTGAGAAAAGTGTCACTTTAGGGTCAAAGAAGGGATTGTCTTAGGACATCAAGTGAGTAATTGTGGTATAAAGGTAGACAAAGCCAAGATCGTGGTCATATCCTAACTTCCACCCCCAACCTACATCATGGACATCTATGCCTTCCTTGGGCATGTTGGATCTTATCGACAATTCATTTATGATTTTTCTAAAATTGCCAAGCCCCTCAGCAACGCCCTTCAGAAGGAAATTCCCTTCAATATCGACAAATCTTCCATGACTAATTTTCGATGCTTGAAATATACCCTCACTTCCACTCCCATCATTGGAGCCCCCCAACTAGTCCTCACCCTTCAAAATGATGTGCGATTCTAGTGACATCGTTGTGGGTGTCATTATTGGACAACATGTTGACAAGAAGCACCGTGCAATTTACTATGCATACAAAACTTTAGATGATGTGCAGTGGAATTATACTGTCACTAAAAATGAAATGCTAGCTATTGTCTACGCTTTTGATGAATTCCACTCATACATAGTTGTATCTAAGATCATTTTCTATACTGAACATGGATCCATCTGCTACCTTCTGGCCATAAAAGATGCTAATCCCAGACTCATTAGATGGATTCTCCTATTACAAGAGTTTGACTTAGAAGTAGTGGATAAAAAGGGTTTTGAAAATATTGGTGATGATCACCTCAGTCGATTAAGACCATGTCAGGATGATAGTAGACTCATAAATGAGTCTTCACCCAAGGACCATTTACTTATGGTTGATTCCCAATTCCCTTGGTTTTTCGATTATATTAGTTATTTAGCTGCATGTGTACTACACACTGAATATAAGGGACACTCTAAGGCTAAATTTTTGCACGATGTAATAAAATACTAGTGGGATGACCCCTATCTTTTTAGGCTATGTTCAGATGGGGTTTAACACATGTTTTTCACTGAGGAAGATGCTCATGACATTCTCGAACAGTGCCATTCTGGCCCCAGTTGAGGGAACATGAGTTCTCAAAAAACTGCTTGGAAAGTAATGTGGTCTTAATTCTTCTGTCCCACCTTATTCAAAGACTCTTACAATATGATTCTCACTTGTGATGAATGTCAGTGATTGAAAACATTTCTAATAGAGACCAAATTCCCATGAATTATTGTCAAGAGATAGAAATTTGTGGCGAATGGGGGTAGATTATATGGGCTCATTCCCTTCTTCTTGTGGGTGCAAATATATTTTCGTGGCCGTAGATTATGTTTCAAAATGGGTCAAAGCCATCCCCACCAAAAACTATGACTCCAAACTAGTAAAGATACTTTTCAAGGATAACTTTTTATCAGGTTTTTTATACCTTGTATCATGGTTTTTGATGCAGACTCCCACTTCTTAGAAAAAAGTTATGAATCCCTATTGAAATGATAGTGGGTCCATCAAAGAGTTGTCTCTCCTTACCACCCTCTGACTAGTGGTCAGTTTGAGGTTTTGAATAGGTAAATGAAGTCCATCCTAGGGAAACAGTTAAATGCATTAGGACAAATTGGGATTTGAAACTTAATGATACCTTGTGAGCATACAAAACTACTTACAAAACTCCTATTGGAACATAAGGCTAAATGGGCCATCAAAACTCTACATTTTAACTTATCTGCAATAGGGGAAAACTGCTTTTGTCAAATGTAGGAGTTAGATGAGCTCAGGATAACCTCCTATGAGAATTCTAGAATATACAAGGACAAATCCAAATTTTGACATGATGGCCATATTAGGCGGAAGGATATTTAGGAGGGTGACTAGGTTCTAGTTTAGAATTCTAGGTTACGATTTTTTCCTTGGAAACTCAAATCCAGATGGTATGGATCCTACTTGGTTAAACATTCCTATCCACTTGGCAATTTTCTTCTTTGGGACAAAGTTCAAGGTCAATGGGCATAGGCTAAACGATACATTACTGTTGAGGATTTTTTAACATGTGAGGCACATCAACTATCATTACTTGAGGACCTTGATTGAAAGAGCCTCCACCTCCTCCTAATCCTGAGACTGAATCAACTCCTTGATTACATGGGTTGGGCCTTCGACATTAAACTAAGGCACTTTTAAGAAGGAAACACAACTTTTCTTATTTTTCCCTTTAAATTGGTTAGAATAAACTTTGTTGATTCCCATTTTAGTTTTTTCTTAACAAAAACTAATTGATCGGATCGGTCTGTAAGACTTTCCTTTCAGTTCCTCACACCCCCATTTAAATGGCATTGGTTTGAATTATACAAACTCCCTCTTCAAATACCCAACTAGGTATTTTGAATACTCAAACGGTCGACTCGGGTCCTTTATGGAGCGTCCCAAACACTCGGCCGAGTCAAATAACGAATGGAATCCCCCTCAAACCGCTAGCCGATCAGTTGGATGCCCCCAAAATGATCGGATCACACCTCCACATTACATATGTATTGATCCATTTTGGGGGTAGGTTTCACATACACAACCCCTTCCTCGAGCCCTAGCAGCATCATGTTCTTCCACCATCATTGAGTCTATCCCCAGTCACTATTTTGCCTTGGATAGACAGTGACTTTGTGGGCCACCCGACCCTTTTGCAGCCGAGACAACTACGCCCCACCACACCACCAACCCAACCAACCCCTTTTCTCCCCACCTTCACAAGATCCAATGACCATCATCTGTCACTCGTCCCACCACTCAAATGACTGTGTCACCCAACCAGTCATTTCATTCTCCCTCACCAGTCTGGTACCCATTGCTTCCTCATTTTGTTTTTCCTCCTCAATCGTTAGTGATCGACAAGCACCAAATTCTTTAGACAATTGTTTCGTCCACTTTAGAAGATTGATTCTTCAACTTGAGACGATGGTCTTGCTACCCATTCGACGCCTTTCGAGAACCCAACTGAGATTCGAGAGGCAAAACGGGTGGCTCACCTCCCATAAAGGTGTTCTTTCCCCTTACAAATGGTCGTTTCATTTTACTAGATGATCGTCTTGACAAGCCAGACGCATGTCTTGTCCTTTCAACACCCATTTCACTAGTTTTAATCCATTTTCAACTGTATCCACAATGGTAAATGCAAAGACACCGCTTCCCCTAACCACAAGCCACCTCATCATTCCACCTTAGGCCTCATACCCCAAAGATGAGAACACACTGGAGAGTCTCTAATGAGAGTCCCAAAGAGATGCCCCATGACCTCAAGGAAGTAGACGAGTTCATATGTAATGTGGAGGCAGGTCAATTTTAACATGACCCTACTTTTTTACACCTTGCCCTACTCGTATAGCTCCAATCTCAGACAATTGTGCCCAGTTTGTGAGCGATAAGCAATCCGCAAGATTTGAGTGCTTGTCCTACATCAAAGTGTTTTTCTCTAGATGGGATTGTGGTACCACTCTCACCACCTTGGCATAAAGAACACAATTGATAACATTATTTGGTGTGACCACATCCTAAGATTCCCGTCTTGTGTTTGTCCGGTGTACCATGATATCACTATGGACTACATGTCCACTTTTCAATGCTTCCAATTCTCATAGGGAATTCTAGCTGCAAAGTTTGGATATTTGGGGAAGAATTGGATATAATTTCCAAACAACTAACGACTATCATCCTTAACAAGGGTGAGTTTGACTGGATTTCTTGAGTGTCACCATGAAAACCCAAAAACTACAACATGGACAAGTTCTGGGCATACATCATCAGGCTCCTACCAAAGCTACCTAGTGGCCCCAAGGTCTCCAACATCAACAACCCTATCATGTTCTATCTTCACATTATCCTACACTATATTCAACATGGAAGGAACACAAGGCACAGTCACCCACCTCTAGATTCATACTCTATTGTTATTTTTGCATGATGAGCCCTTGAATAGGGGAAATGCTAGGATCTTACATCATAACCATTAGCCTAGCCAAACCACATTGTCCTCGTTCTTAATTGGCCACTTTGTTACCTCCCTAGACACTTTCATGGATTAGAGTCATATGTCTTTCCCAATCCGGGATCGAGGGTAGTTCCTGGTTGATGTTGCATATCTAAATGATTGCAAGTTCATCTACTATGGAGAAAAAGATGTATACTACTTGACATTCAAAGATCACACCTTTGGCCTCGAACTCCCCCGACACGCCAAGTTTGTAGCTACAAACCTAGTCTTTGATCTAACCAACCTACCAGCAATCATCCAGTGATTCCTTTGAGAGTACCCCAACCTAGAGGAATTCCCTGATCTCACCACACACAGGAGGAGTGTCTCATTGGAGGAACATGACGATGTGATCGACCCTTCCTTACCACACTCTCAACGTCACACCAGGAGAAGTATTGGAGATGAGAAGGGTTCTGACGAACCCTGTTGGTTTTACGAGGTCTGCAATTAGCTTGATGAGATTGAGTGAAGTAGTAGAGATAGGGCCATCAGTTGAATCACATGTATCTCATGAAGATATCTCAGGAGTCCTGGCATGTGGACTATGTCCAGTACGCCCCATCCGACCATCATACGAGGAGTATGGGGTCCATCAAGCCTATCCTACCCCAACTCTCCACATTGGGAAAACTACTATTCTTCATATCTGCCACATCAACCACTATAGCCAGTTTCTTTCCTCCATCTTGGGTTTAGGTTTTGCTCGGATGATAAGAAATCTAAGTCCAGGGTGGGGGTGTGTGGTAAATGACAGTTTCATCCCCTTATCTTCCCTTTCAAGAAATTTTATTTATGATATTTCCATTACTTGCATGCAACTTGCTTTTCTTTATTAGTTGTTATTTGAAAATTGGATTTTGTCTAATTGGCTGTAGTTTTATCATTGTACCCCTAGAATGTAGTAATTCATCCTCTTCACAAAAACATTCACAAATGAACATAATTTGAAAATGACATGTTCCCTAGGATCCCAATATAGCAATGTTCCTTGGAAGCGGTGGAAAGACTTAGTGTATCAATCAAAACAAAATACAAATCATTCTTAATATCTTGAACACCAAATTAACTTATCAATTTCTATTATATGCTATTGTGACATGAAAAATCAGACTTCCACAGTGACACTCTATCAAAACAAAAAAGTTAAAGCACATGAACAATAATCCCCATGTCATACCCTAAGTATGGGGTGACATTCTCTTTTATTCTCTTATTCTTCCATACCTATCGTCAATATAATAGGGGTGTGCCACCAAAATATGCCAAAAGCACACACAAAAAATGCATTCAATGTAATTGCCAGTCCGTTGAATAAAAGTGAACAAGTCAAATAGAGGAGGGATCACTTCCATCACACATCATTCACCCATTCCTGCACAAAAGATTAAAAAATTTTGTGTCAAAGCAAAAACAAGATGAAGATTGTCTCTTACAATATATGAATTTAAATGAAGAAGTTATGAAATGTGTTTGAATAGGAAATATAGAACTTTGTGTTTTGAGGTTCTAGGAGATGGGTCGCTTGGCCATGAAAAGGAGAGAAGGAATAAAAGTAGCTAATTAGGTGAGAATGGACATGTTTCTAGTGAAATTTTGATCCATTTGTGACTTTATTGCTTCAGGACAAGAAATTTTTAAAGTTCGGGGTGTTTTGATGCATGTTTATTCACCATCTTTTAGAAAATCTATTATACCCTTTTACCTTATAGTTTTCTTCCTTCGATGTTATTTTTAAATATAAGGCAATTTACTTTCTTCATATCTACATTAAGTTGAATTATCATCAAAACTCATGTACAATTTCATATTCTACTTCAAGAATAAATTTTTGACCATGAGTCAACCGGTTCATTTTTCCAACTAGTCGTCTCACCCAGATCCTACTCACAATTCATAAGTTAAATTCAACCTTTTCAAATGGCCAATCAATATGAAAAATGAGAGGGTCAAACTTCCAGCCAATCACCATGTGAAGCCAGCCAATCGTATCAAACTCCACATGGTTGGTTCAATGTTACTCAAGGCCAAGACTTGAATCTAAAGAAATTGGCAATTTTGGCATGCAAACCAAAGGTCTTCATGCCCAAATGACTGTCCCAAAGACTAGTCAAAGGCGTAGCCACCCTACACTAGGGTTTTGACTCTGTGCTCACCTTTTCAAACCCCATCCAATTAGTTGGGATAGTCAACTGGTCGGTTGGAAGCTTGTAGACCGCCCATTTTAGAAGCCACCAGCCTTAGTGTTTTAGGGAAACCTACCCCCTCATTCTCTTATAAAAGAAGGGGGTCTCCACTTGTAAAATTGGTCCAATTTTTGCACTATTACTCTCTATCAAGAAAGTGTTTTCATTCTTGGTATTATATTATCCTTGGTTCTTCAATAAAGCAAGGGTTCTTCAAGATCAAGTATTGTTCTATTTTTCTTCTTGTTCTCTGCTCTTTGTCATTATTGGAGCAAGGAATAAAGGGAATAACTATTTTATTGTCCCTCAATAAGGATCCTCCTAAGGAATTCTTTATTTTCTACTAGGCTATGGCTTACCCCCTTTCTTCCTTCATCCTCCCTTGTTTTACCGCAATGAGTGAATAGATTTATTATAGAGGCATGAGAAGTACCCCATAGCCAATGTTATACTAGATTTGATCTTCATGCACTTTTATTTATCAAATGACATTTTTCTTAGGTATTAGTTTTTCAAATTGATTTGATCTCTTACTTCTTCGACTATTACTTTTAGCAGATTTGACTGTGGAACCCAAAACATAGAACAACTAAGCATGTTCATCAAGATCTGGATGAGACCTTGGAAGGATCTTTCTTGGGATTTACAAGATAGGATCTACAAATACTAGGACAAATGGGTTTTAGGGAGTTTGTCTTTTATGATGCATCTTTGCTATGTTTCACCTACTTTCTTTCAACTTATTTTACCGCATGGATTTACCGATCTTGTTTTACATGGTTGTGGTGGTCAAATCCATAACCTCGACATCTTTTTCTTTGATTTAATCCCATTTCTCAGCCGATTGTTCCCTCAATCTATTTTCCTTACTTGCAGTTTATAAATGTGTTCTTATATAATTCTTCTATTGTGCTAACCATCTTCTTCCTTTTCTTGTCTTAGTATCATCTTTTCATTTGATATCTAATACTGTAATCTTTTATTCCATTACAATTTACTTTCTTGTAGTAGTGTAGTCACCCTTTAAAATCAAGAAAATTTACCTACTTGTTCAAATATTAAAAATCCTTACAAAAAGATATAAAGTTCAAAGTTGACTAAGTTTCAAAAAAACAATATTAAAAAGGTATCCTATGGGATCGACCCTTCTATACTAATAAACAACCTTAATTGGTAGTTATCTGTAAACAAGGTTAAATCTAGGATAAAAAGATACCTAGTAGATTGATGTGCTAATGATGTGTATCAAACAACTGACATAAATCAACCAGAAACTTTAAATATCTCATAGCTTGATTCTCATACTTGTAAAATTATTCATGAGGTTAGGAGTTTATGGGTCATGCAAGATGAAAGCCTCTCAATAAATGACCCACAGTTAGGTAAGAAGAAAGCATAGGCTACTAATCAAGGAGAAGAAAATGAAGGTATAATAAAAGGACATTCATCCAATTTGTTCGTATGTATGCCCTGAGAGCCAGTCATGTGATGATTGGTGGGATACATTAAGATCGATTTGATAAACATCAAAGGAAAGCTTCCAATTCATTCAGGATGAGTCAGTTATGAGATAATGATAGATTAGATTGAATGTATAGAGAATGACAGTACTCAATAACGTATGCCTTCAGGTTCAGGACCTGGACGAAGAGATCATGTGAATGCTAAGAGTTTGTACATTCTTTTATGTCCCTAGGCAGATGTCATTGTGGAAGGTTGATAGACAACAATGACACACAAGAATAGAGTGTGTGTTGATCGATGACATAATCTCATTAGTCATGATATGTGATATCAAACCAAGCACATAGATACATGTTAGAGAACAGTGTATCAGACAGACCTACCGTGAGAGTGACATATGGATCCATGACATGGTAGTTGCAGTCAGCTCTCATAGTGATGGTGGTGATTGTGATTCTTAGACTTGAAATCACTACACTCAACACAAGTCATTGGTTACACTTTAACATCATCAAACGCAGTCCCAAAATATGGATAGTTATAAAGGTGATTATTGGGTGACTTTGACACATGGGGTTTTGAGGGGTGAGTGATAGATATGGGGTTTGTCCCTCATGAGGGACTATGATGTCCATGGCCACTTGATAAGTGAGACTAAGAAAATGCATGTATGCTTGTGTGAGTCAATATGCGATATTGACATCACACTATCTCATGCAGTCTACTTTGAGATCAACAAAATCGACCTCACCGGAGGTTATGGGCTGGAGGCACTCTGTTAGGAGTCCACACTCAGAAGAACTCAGATCGGAAGGGATGAAGCGCCATCCCTAGGCTTGAGATGCGTCTGAGATGAGGGCCACTAGATTAGATCTTGATGGCCAAGATTGTTCAAGGTTAGGTAAGCTTCTAAAATTCATATCTTTAGATTGGGAACTCGGATTTCATCAAATAAAGTACCCACAGAAAGGTCTTTGAATGTACTATATTCCAAAAATATTTCCAAGAATGTGATTTGGATGTCTATTATTTATTATTTGTTCAATAACCAAAACTATATGATGTTGATATTTTGTCAATTAAAAATAGCAAACGAACTTAGAAATTCATGTAAATTTTACTAAATGCATATTATGATAT
Source organism: Alisma plantago-aquatica (assembly GCA_963693085.1). Classification (NCBI taxonomy): domain Eukaryota; kingdom Viridiplantae; phylum Streptophyta; class Magnoliopsida; order Alismatales; family Alismataceae; genus Alisma; species Alisma plantago-aquatica. The sequence continues at coordinate 405,291,618 of OY856414.1, forward strand.
TCTTAACAGGATTTCAAAGCCTGATCTCTATTATATGAAGTTTATTGAGGTTTTTGATATAAAACCTAATAAGGGTATTTTGGGTATTTCACCCATGATATGATTTTTAAATGACCTGATATTTTAATACATGATTATATCTACATTATATGAATACTTTTTTGGAGATTTGATGAAGTTCCTTGTGCTATCATATCAGTATTTAGTTTTATATGAGTAGCGATTATGAAAGAATAATAAATGATTATCTTGAGGCAATAAGTGGTATATATGCCTAATTAAGTCTGATATTATTTATCTAAATGTTATTTTAATTTGATTTCATAATAGAGTCAAGTAAGATTAGTATGTATGACTATGTTTGAGATTTTCTTCTTATATGATCTATATGTTCACATTAGTGCATAAGACGATTTATGTCTTATTTGAGTATAAAGATAATATTTATTATATAGTATGAGTTTTATTTTATTTCAACGCCAAGATTTTATTGTGATTTTAGATTAAAGTTATGTTTAGTCTAAATAAGAACCCTAAGTTGGTATATATCATTAGGAATATGAGGTTTTGAGATTTAGAAATAGAAAGAGGGAACATGTACTTGGACTTATAGAACTTTGATTATATCCAGGCGATTAAAATTTGCAACAAGAAATCAAGACTAAGTTAAGGACATCATCAACACAAAAGGTAAGTGGTCCTTGCACATGAGTACTCATAGCTTATGTTCAATATGTTTACATGTCTCCTAATAAGAGTTTCATGATCTATGTGATTTAATGTTCTAAGACTTCAATGTTAAGATTTGCAAACAATATTATTCTCATATTTCTTTCTTTATGCAAGTTTAGATACCCAAATTCTAAAATAGAGATATGTTGCTCAAGATAGTTGTAACTCATGGACCAAGTCCATGAGAAAGTTGAAGAATCATATTCCTATAAGATTTCTTAGAAATGTTCGAAATTAATGAATACGATTGTTAGATAAGATATGCAAGTAATGTAGCCATACTTAGTTGGTGATTTGGTATAGTTTTGTATTGAGCATTTAAGTACACATATGTTGTCAAGATTTCTCATATTTATAGGCACAATTATGTATTATAATTCTAGTAGAAACATGCCATTAAGCTTTCATACATATGTATAGATATAACAACTACATTCCATAGAAGGAATAATATCTAGAATTTAATTACAATATAAGAATATGAATTTCAAAATATTATGACATGGTCTACTTTTAGAAATAAAGATACTTTTGGGATCACAATGTATTGTAAAAATGAGTTCATGATGGAATTATCGGATAATGACACATTGAGTTATGATTAGGTTGCAATAGACTATTTCATAATATTTCTATTTTGATATTTAAGGTTTAATATGTAAGTTCATATGAAAAGTTTTAGGGTAACATCATATCTTATAAGAAGGATTGAACCATCTTGTCAGAATTGATATTTTTTTAGATATGTTGTACTTATCATAATTTCATAAGGTTGACTTGTGATACTTTGTACACTAAGTATTTCTATATTCATGTCAGATTCTTTCTCATAAGACATTAGACTTATTTATGACATAATCGGTATAATGAAGTAATCTTACCAAATAAGAGTTTTAGAATAAGGTTTACCCATATAATGAGATACATGTTCAGATCCAGCAATGAATTTAGTTTAGAACTTAAGAATAAGAGATTTAGATTCAGACTTAGACTACTCATTGTGTGAGTAGCCAGATTTTGAATAAAGATATATGATAAGGGTTATAGACCCAATCTTAATTATGTAGTACTTTGAGATACATATCCAAAATTCTATAATAGATTCAGTTTAGATTTTAAAGAGCAGAGATTGAAATTTAGATTTCAGATTCAAGACTAAGTACATGTTTAGTACTCAGTTTCAGATAAGTTCAGATTCAGAGTTTAGTAAAGATAGACTGAAGATAATTAATTTGAAATCTTCACATAATACATTATATAATAAGTCCTCACTAGAGAGTCCCAGGACGATTCACAGGGCACGTTGCGCCAGACACTGCGGGTGTCACAGAGGGCATGTTATACCAACAGAAGGTGCGTTGCACCATAGAGGACACTTTGGTGTCAACATAGGGCACGCTGTGCCAATAGAGGGTGTGTTGCACCATTGAGGACACTTCGGTGTCAATAGAGGAGGACTTATTATAGAATGGTGGCCACAAACAGATCAAAATCGTAAGTAAAAGATACTTAAGATTAGAGCATGTCTGTAATCTCATCCACGAGTATGATGGGAGGAATTCAGATAAGATATTTATGATCCAGACACTTTGGCATAGGCCATGAGACCTAGAGTAAAGGTCTCTAGAAAAGATAGAGTAGAAAATAAGAGTTTAAGAAATGAGAGATAATATGTTTCTAGATTTAATCAGAGTTAAATGTTCATTTCATATTTATGATGTTCAAGAATCTTTTTAATATTGTAGTTCTTTAGCAATGTATATTTTAGAATACTCATGCCACGTACTCTAACGACTATTTTTCCCAATGCATGGTTGGGGACGTGATGTCCGCAGGTTCTAGAGCATTTGAAGAACAAAGGGACCAGGAAAGGCCTAAGAGACTTTCAAGCTTGCCTAGTGGGGTGCCATCTACCTAGTTTATTTTGAGTATTGACATCTTTTTATTATGAACTTATGCAAAAACATGATGTAATTTTATGTTGACAAAAATCTTTGTATGAATCAATTTTACAGTTTTTCAAAGTGTTTCATTTACTTTTATTGCAATGGTTATCATGTTTGTGACACTCCCAAATGAAAGAAAAAAAAAATCTTCCACTCATGTGATATAAAATTCTGGGTGTTACAGAAGATTCCACCATGGTCATGGTGTAGAAGGTGGCAGCAGCTCGGTGGAGAAACGGTCTTGTACATGATGTCGAGGCAGACCTGGAACGAGGAAGGAGAGAACACCAAGGCAGGCAAGGTAGATCTTCTCTCTCCTTCTTCCTTCTCTTCTCATGCTCTTGCTCATAGGAGAATGAGTGATAGGTGGTCATGGCAATGTAGATATGCAGATCTAGAGTCCCCACTACTCTCATGGTAGAAAATAGATATGGATGTATTAGAGATGGAGGAGAAGCAAGAACTCCACATAGGTAGTCCTTGGCGGTGAAGGAGATCGTCTTCCTCAAGGCTGGGTTAAGAGCGGCAACCTCTCAGCATATTAGAAGAGATGGATCTGATAAGTCGGGTGGGTGGCCTATTTATAGGGACACTCCACTGATTTAGTTTTGGACTGTGGTCGTGGTCTTGTTGAGGTCACAATGTGACCACGATCACGGTCTCTTTAGTGGTCGTGATCCATGCAAGTCACGATTTCCTTTGAGGTCGAGGTTCTTGAGGCTTCACGGTCGTGTTCTTCTGAGGTGCAACCAGGTCACGGTCGTGATCAGGTTGTGGGGAAGAACACGGTCGTGATCTGCACTGGTCGAGGTGTAACCAAGTCACAATCCTCCTTCAAGTTGCAGTGCCTCAGGTATGCACCAGGTCACGATCTCCATGCAGGTCAAGGTGTGCTTTAGCTCGAGATGCCTAAGGTCCAGGTCCTCCTTTGAGATCACAGTCACGGTCCTTCTTTGCATGGTCGCAGTTGCGATCATCATGAATCAAACCCACCCCTGCTAGGGGGAGGGGGGCTATTTCTATGGGTCGATTGGCCTGGGTTGATGAATCCTTTAACTGATGATGATGCTTTTGGTTGTACGTATGCCCTGAGAGCCAATCATGGGATATTGGTGGAATACAAATAGATTGATTTGATAAACATAAAAGGCAAGCTTCCGATTCATTCTGGTTCAGTCATATGAGATAATGATAGAACAGATTGAATGTCTAGAGAATGACAATACTCAATGACATATGCCTTCAAGTACGTGACTTGAACGATGAGATCATAAGGATGCTAAGAGTATGTACATTCTTTTTATGTCCCTAGTCGACTGTCATTATGGAAGGTAAATAGACAATAATGACACTCAAGACTAGATTGTGGTGTTGGTTGATGACAAAATCTCATTAGTCATGATATGGAGATATCAAACCAAATACATAGGTACTTGTTAGAGAACAAGTGTACCGGACAGACCCATCGTGAGTTTGACACATGGAACCATGACTTGGTAGTCACAATTAGCTCTCACAGTGATGGTGGTGAGTGTGATTCTTAGACCTGAAATCATTGCACTCAACACATGTCGTTGGGTACACTTTGACATCATCAAACACAGTCATGAAACATGGTTTGTTATAAAGATGATGATTGGATGACTTTGACACATGGGGTTTGAGGGGTGAGTGATAGATATGGGATTTGTCCCTCCTGAGGGAGTTTGATGTACATTGCCACTTGATGAGTGAGATTGAGAAAATGCATGCATGCTTGTGTAAATTAATATGTTATATTGGTTGCCCACATATCTCATACCAATCTACTCTGAGATCAAGAAAGTGAATGGATGTTGACAGGATGACTGTTCCATGCCTCGAGTTTGTTTGGGATATCAATGACAAAGGAATTATACATTCACGGTAACACCAATCACAGATTGTAGGATTGAAAGTTGTTCTCCAACTTTCTATTTCACTTGGGTAGCACTGATGTGTGACTAGGCAGCACTCTTTTCTTTTGATGTCATAAATGTTATGAGTATTCACTACAACCATGAAATGGACCTGTAGGGTTACAAACACTAGGACTTAACCTGGAAGAGGAGTTTATCCACAAATGATGTTTGGATTGTTTATTAAAGGAGTTTGGTAGTTCAATTAAATTGATGAACTCAGAATCATAGTATTCAAGGAGTTGGATTAAGTGACAAGAGTATCAGATTGATTGAATCTACAACTGACTGATTCTGTGCAATCTGCACTACCAACCGACCTGTTCATGGTGATGAACTGATTGGCTCAGGTCCTCAGACGGAGTGGCTTAGGTCAGTGAACCTAGCGGTTCAATTGGTTGAACCGATCAGCTCAACTGGACCAAATGAGCAAGTTGGGAAAGTCAGGGTTGGCAAGAAAATGTTTCTATTTCGCTTGTACAATTCAATTGGGACATGAATTAATCTTTTGATTAGTAGGAAATGAAAATAGGAAAGTCAATTTGAGTTGGACCAGGGCCATGAACCGACTGGTTCATGGGATGAACTGATCGGCCCTTGCCCCAGACGATTGTCTCATGGCTGAGTCGATCGGTTCAACTGACGTAGGTGAATATTTTGTGGAAATTGTGAACCCTTCTACTCCCTCTCTGATTCAGAAAACATACCTGACCCTCTACTATAAAAAGAGGATTATTGGGGGCTTCCAAGCACACACATCGCATATGTTAGAGAAACCGTTTGTTGTATTTTCTGGTTTTGGGAATCGAGAGAGAGATCGAGTAACTGATACCTGACTAGGGAGGCAACCATTGCAGTTAGATAGCTAGAAACTGCGACTACTGCGGGAGAGTGAGTTGGAGACTAGTATGCTGACAGAAGGGGATGGCTCCTTCTGGTGCTCTGTGGGACCAGAGCGAATGGAGTTCCAGGCAGTCTGTGTGGACGACTGTAGAGGCGGGAGACATCTACCGCTCGAAGGACAACTGTCAATCCTGACAGTCCTAGTTCGACCAAGAGCTACACTGACACCATCGAAGACCGGAGGTGAAGATCGCACTCTCTGCGAGGTATAGTCACTGAGAAGTCCTCAGGACAAGGTACACCTCCACAAACTTTCCTTTCTATTGTATAGACGTTGACGCGATCTGTTGGTTTCTGGGTAAGGGAGGAGAAAATTTTTGTTTCCACTGCCTTCTCTGCCTCCCCCCAAAACCCAACAGTGGTATCAAAGCTACATCAACTACTCTATACTTTAGGATTATTGATGTGATCGATTTTGGTTTATCACCTTTATTTATTGCACACGATGTGAATAATAATGGCTTTATGCATGTCCAATCCTAAATCCACAAATCGCTATATACATATATGATATGTAATATGAATTCACTCGATACACATTGCCTTTAAACGAGTTTTGTGGTGGATGTATATTGTGGTTATGGCCAATTAACCCTATATTTGTGTGCCTGGTTGAATGTGTTTGCTTGAATCTTGGTTTGTGCACCGATCCCTACCTCTTATTCCTGATGTAACTCGAGATAACTCAAGATTTCTTTCCTACCCCTGCTCCCCCCAAATGTATCTCTAGGTTTCCCATTTTAAATGTAAATAGGATAGATCTTTTATTTCGAGTTATGTTAAAGAACAGCGGAAAACCTGACGACGATTGAGACGATCAGTTCAAGGCGTGAACTCATCGGTTGGCGTTCCAAATGACCAGTTTGGAGGATAAAGATGAGTGAGTGGCAGCCATGAGGAGATGCACGACGACCAGATAAAACGATCGATTGAGGAGCCAACCGATCGGATGGTGGCGCCCAGATGACCGACTGAGAGTGAGCAGGCCAATCATGTGATGAGTTGATCAAACTCGGACGGATACAACACTTTTGTTGGATAAATTGGACATTATGATAAATCTCTTTGTTACGATGATGACAAACATTTCATTCTTGTTGATCTAACGTGCTACTTGAGTGTTGCAGGAATGAGGTGGATGACAAATCTCTAGGGAATCTATATGCTTGAATGATTGTAAATGTCATGGAATGTAATCAATTGTAAACTTGTACAAATATATAATGTACAAGTACTTAGACTTCATGTAAATCAAGCGTTAGATCTTCCCTAGCTAAACACCACACTTAGATAGGTCATCCCCTTCAATAGTGTCACATATGCACACTCATACACACAGTTAGTGCCTTAATTGAACGATTGAAACAGGGTCAATCTCGGTCGACAAACTCCTCGACCGAGACACTCTCGGTCGACAAACTTCTCGACCGAGAATGACCCAAGTAGCCGTTAGACACAGCTGACAAGGTAGTTGGCAGTTGGTAATGAACGTTGCTAACACTTGATCCAGAGAGCTTGTCGGTCGATAAAACTTCGACCGAGTAGGTATCTCGGTCGATAATTCCTCGACCGAGATGGACTCTGACAGCAACTGCAGAATAAAGTTACTAGCCGTTACTAATGCAACTAACTTATACCTAACGGCTAGTTAAGCACTTAGAACCCCCTAGAAAGTGTCTAGAACATCCTTAAGCACTTGTAGGCCATTCCTATAAATAGGACATGCCTTAGGACACCTAAAAACACTTAAGCTACACTTGAGATACACTTGAGCTTACATTGGCAATCTGTTTTGAGCAATAGAGCAATTCCAACATTGGCTATTCATTTCCATTGCTCCTATTTCGTGTCCTATAGGCTAGTATCTCCTATCCACTGCAATCACACTTCCATACACATTGGTTAGGAGATCTACACGCTTGCTATATGCAAATCAAGCCTTGTGCTTCAAAGGATAAGTTGTAATTTCCATTTTCCTTTCTTGTTCCTTTTATCGCTTGTATTCTCCTTGCTACTCCTAGGGTTGGAGGCTGTGGATTGGAGAAGGTTCTTCTCGGAGGAGAAGGTGGACTTCAAGCTACTTCAAGAAGGCTATTGCAACGGGAAGCTACTTCAAAGAAGGCTATTGCAACGGGAAGCTACTTTAAGGTGAAGGCTGCTTCAAGGTTGGTGCAATTACTTCTAGGTGAAGGCTGCTTCAAGGTTGGTGCAATTACTTCAAGGTGAAGGCTGCTTGAAGGGTTTAGGGAAAGAATTGTAATTTTATGTAAAGTCCTTGCAAGGTAATAAAATTTCATTCTTTCGAAATCCCGGTTGGGTAAGCAACCGGGTAGTGGACTGACTACCTTAGTATTTGCTAAGGTAGGAACCACTCTAAATCCTTGTCCCCTTGTCCAATATTCTTGTGAATGGTTGTTGGAGTTAAATAATTGTTAAATTAATTTAAAACCCTATTCACCCCCCTCTAGTGGTTTTTCAATTGGTATCAGAGTAGGCTTCAAGGAACCCTAACCAGGTCTTAAAGAATGGGTGATGGGTTGCTCAACAACCTCAATCTTGAAGGGACACTTGTTGCTAGGCCTCCAGCATTTGATGGAACAAACTACACATATTGGAAGAGAAGGATGCAGTTCTACTTCCAAGGCATCAATTGGGATCTATGGAGAATGGTGTCAACCCCCTATGAGCTACCTCAAATGGAATATGCAGCTTGGGACACTAGTACGGTAAAATCTGATCAAATGAATGCAAAGGCTGTAAGTATTCTTTATTGTTCAATTTCAGTAGGAGAATTTAATAGAATATCAAATTGTGAAACAACCTATGAAATATGGCATATACTTTCTATAACTTATGAAGGGACATTTCAAGTTAAGAATTCCAAAGTTAGTATGCTTAAACAAAAGTTTGAACATTTCCGTATGGATCCAAATGAATCTATTAGTGAAATGTATGCAAAATTCTCTTCTATTGTAAATGGTTTAAATGCCTTAGGTAAAGTTGTTCTTGAGGAAGATCAGATATCAAAGATTCTTAGATCACTTCCTCCCAAATACAAGCCCAGGGTGAAGGCCATTGAAGAAGAAAATGACCTCACCCGACTAAAGATGGAACAACTCATTGGAAACCTAGAAGCTCATGAGGCAACGTTAGAAGAGGAAGAAAGAAGAGAACGTGAACTTCAACAAGGGAAAAAGAAGAACATTGCATTCAAAGCATCAACCAAGGACAATCATGACACAAGTGAAGATGATAGTGAAGAAGAAACTCTCATTGTAAATGGTAAGCAATATAAAAGTTTTAAAACTAATAAAACCCCTAGTGTTTCTTATTCCAGGTGCTTTGAATGTGGAAAGAAGGGACACATGAAAGGTGATTGTCCAAAACTCAAGAAAGGGAAGAAATCATCTCATAAATAGAAAGAAAAAGCATATAAAGCTGCATGGGATGATTCAAGTGATGATAGTGATGATGGAAAAGAAGAAGTAGAATGCCTCATTGCTACAACAAATGAAGAATAAGAGGTAAGTCTTTTTGATCTACCAAAAGAAGATCTAATTGCTAGTCTTCAAGACACTCATGAGAAATATATTGAGTGCAAAAAGAAACTTAAGAAATCAAATAAAGTAAATGATGATTTAAACGTTACTTCTTGCTCTTGCATCTGAAAATGAAGATCTCAAAAAGGAAAATGAAGATTATGATCTTAAGTTGAAAACGGTAGAAGCTAATTGCAAACTTCTTTCCTTAGAAAAGTTAAACTTGCAAACTCAAGTGAATGATCTTCGGAAACAACCTGTTCTATGTTCACACTTAGATTATGGTGAGGTTGTCAAAGAAAGAGACTCTCTAGTATCTGATTTAGATCAAGCAAAGAAAGATATAAACAAGAAGATTGATGATATTGCTAAGTTACAAAGAAATATAAATGAGTTAAGAGGAAATGACATGCTTGAAAATATTCTGAAAATTTCCTATAGTTATAATGGAAGAAGAGGATTAGGATATGATCCAAAGAGAAATAAACCCAAAAGAGCTAAAGCATCCAAGACTAAGATTATACCTAGGAACACAATTCCTAGAAAGAGAAATGAAGTTGACTCCATTAGTTGTCATTATTGCATGCGTCTTGGACATTATTCATTTTCATGCCCATATAAGAAAAAGAATGATGATTTAGCTTGGATTCCTAAAACTTAAAAGCTTAAATTTAACTAGTTGAGATTTGACCTAAACTGATTCTTGATATACGAATGTCATATCTCAACACAATCGAGCTCTAACTTGCATAATCTTATTTTACTTGGAATCAATAAATAGTTCTGAAAACAATACAGAAACATGATCGGTCGAGAAATCTTCGACCGAGAAGTCAGTCGGTCGAGAAATCTTCGACCGAGCAGATCACTGATTTCAGTCTGCAGAAAAATTGCTGAATAATTTTTTTTAATTGATCAAATTGCTATTTATTTGTGGTTAATGACTGTTTGTACATGCAAAATAAAGTATAAATTCTGGAAACCATCCTTGAAAACTTATATGAGATTAATTTGGTTTATTCTCTAAATGATTTAAGTTAAAACTGAAAATTATGAATCATGTTGATTTAAGTCAAATTACTGCCTTCATGGTCTATTCTAAGTATTCTTTGATTTATTCACATAGAAAGCATATGTTGAATTTCATGTTGTTACTATTTTATCATTACATCATGGATATGCTTTCAAAATTTCATTATTCAACTTTCTATATATAAAGTTGATGCTTGTTGCATCAATAATGATTATCGCATGAATGATCCTTGATGATACATAAGGCAAGCAAAATGATTTGTTGGTGATATGTTGCTTTAATGCTTGCAACACATAAGATAAAAATTTCTCAATTGGTATTTATAAGAAGTTGAGATATTATTTTTGCTTTCAAGGATATATACTTTCTTGAAGAAACTTATGATTAATATGAAAATAAGGGTACAAGAAGAAATAGAATATGACGTTTATGTACCCACAGCAAAGCTTATATACATATTCTAGGAAAATTAAGGATGGATATCTTCATATTGAGTATCACTCAAAAATGCTTTAAATTGATATCTAATCAAATTACATGCAGATATTATACTTCACATATGAGTGTTCAAATTGGAAATCTACAGAATTTTGCCTCTTGGTTGAAATTAAATTTGACCAAGGGGCGCTATGGTCGAAGTCGAGGTCGACCTAAAATAATCTTTGACAAAATGCTTATTTGGACATCAGTTTATTGTACTTAATCTTAGTATACTTTTGATAAAGGTCAAAATCAAAATTTAAAATCATTTGTGACCTTAGAAGCTTTAAATTGCTTTAATGGTAAGATTAAGGGGGAGCTCATAAAAAAAATTTGATTATTTGATTAAGAAGCTTACAAAAACATTGTAAACATCATTTGGAGCTTGTTAAGACCTTAGTACTTTTACTCTTGGTTATGAAGAAATCTATGAATTTCATAAAAATGATATATCTTGTTCTTAAAGGAACTCTCTAAACAAATCAGGGCTTAACATCCCATGCATTTGGTTAGTGACATTTTTATGTAATCTAAGATTAAAGAATTCTCATTTCATTTTTAGGGCTTAATATCCCTTGCAAAATGGATGAGAAATCAATATGTATCATAAGCTTAAGGGAATCTCATATCATTTTCCGGGCTTAACATCCCTTGTAAAATGGGTAAGAAATCAATACATATGCCATGAACCTAACAAGATCTCATATCATTTCAAGGCTTAACATCCTTTGCAAATGATTGAGAAACATATTGTGGCTAAATTAGACAAAAATGATATTAAATCCATGTTCCTAATAGAATATCTATCTAAGGGGGAGCATAGTATAAAATTAAGGGGGAGAAGAAATATAAAATATTCAACCTGGATATCTTTTTGAAATGACAAAGGGGGAGAAAGAATATAAAATCAAAAATATAAATGACTTTCATCTTGATGGCCACCACTCAATTGCAAAACAAGAATGGCTACAAAAGGTAATCTTCAGGTATGAAACTCACATGCTTTATATTTCCTTATTTCATATTTAGGAAATGTTTGTCATCTTCAAAAAGGGGGAGATTGTTGGATAAATTGGACATTATGATAAATCCCTTTGTTTCGATGATGACAAACATTTCATTCTTGTTGATCTAACGTGCTACTTGAGTGTTGCAGGAATGAGGTGGATGACAAAGCTCTAGGGAATCTACATGCTTGAATGATTGTAAATGTCATGAAATGTAATCAATTGTAAACTTGTACAAATATATAATGTACAAGTACTTAGACTTCATGTAAATCAAACGTTAGATCTTCCCTAGCTAAACACTACACTTAGATAGGTCATCCCCTTCAATAGTGTCACATATGCACACTCATACACACACTTAGTGCCTTAATTGAACGATTGAAACAGGGTCAATCTCGGTCGACAAACTCCTCGACTGAGACACTCTCGGTCGACAAACTTCTCGACCGAGAATGACCCAAGTAGCCGTTAGACACAGCTGACAAGGTAGTTGGCAGTTGGTAATGAACGTTGCTAACACTTGATCCAGAGAGCCTGTCGGTCGACAAAACTTCGACCGAGTAGGTATCTCGGTCGACTATTCCTCGACCGAGATGGACTCTGACAGCAACTGCAGAATAAAGTAACTAGCCGTTACTAATGCAACTAACTTATACCTAACGGCTAGTTAAGCACTTAGAACCCCCTAGAAAGTTTCTAGAACGTCCTTAAGCACTTGTAGGCCATTCCTATAAATAGGACATGCCTTAGGACACCTAAAAACACTTAAGCTACACTTGAGATACACTTGAGCTTACATTGGCAATCTGGTTTGAGCAATAGAGCAATTCCAACATTGGCTATTCATTTCCATTGCTCCAATTTCGTGTCCTATAGGCTAGTATCTCCTATCCACTGCAATCACACTTCCATACACATTGGTTAGGAGATCTACACGCTTGATATAGGCAAATCAAGGCTTGTGCTTCAAAGGATAAGTTGTAATTTCCATTTTCCTTTCTTGTTCCTTTTATCGCTTGTATTCTCCTTGCTACTCCTAGGGTTGGAGGCTGCGGATTGGAGAAGGTTCTTCTCGGAGGAGAAGGTGGACTTCAAGCTACTTCAAGAAGGCTATTGCAACGGGAAGCTACTTCAAAGAAGGCTATTGCAACGGGAAGCTACTTCAAGGTGAAGGTTGCTTCAAGGTTGGTGCAATTACTTCTAGGTTAAGGCTGCTTCAAGGTTGGTGCACTTACTTCAAGGTGAAGGCTGCTTCAAGGGTTTAGGGAAAGAATTGTAATTTTATGTAAAGTCCTTGCGAGGTAATAAAATTTAATTCTTTCAAAATCCCGGTTGGGTAAGCAACCGGATAGTGGACTGACTACCTTAGTATTTTCTAAGGTAGGAACCACTCTAAATCCTTGTCCCCTTGTCCAATATTCTTGTGAATGGTTGTTTGAGTTAAATAATTGTTTAATTAATTTAAAACCCTATTCACCCCCCTCTAGTGGTTTTTCAACTTCATCGTGAACATGTTGCATGTGATGTAGACCTAGATGATCATGATCTCCTCTTGGCTCGAGGAATCACATTAGGATTTCCATAATCATTGTTTTTATCATTTTGCATGTTTTCTATGCGATAAGCATGTATATGATACTTACTATATTGTGGTGATTGGATATGTATATGTACCTATAAACTAAATCACTCATAAAATATTAAGTCTAAAGCTTTCCAATAGCGGCACACATGAAAATCTTGATCGTTATGCGTAGGCATCCCAAGGATGGTGTGCGGTCTATCTCGTGGAAGTGTGAAGGATAGTTGTGTGGGCCCACCAAGCAGGGTGCACTTCTATCGTACAGGCTTTGGGTCAGACTTAACAAGGTGATCTAGATAGGATCTAGCACCTTAAAGAAAGGGATGTTCATGGCAAGGTGTTGTGCATGTCATCTAGTCAAGATTTGCATATGATGCAATTGGTAAGTGTTACCTACCTTAATAATGGGTCATGGACGCTGGCGTTGGACAAGTAATGATGCAATTGTTTTGGATATTGGCCCACTAGAAGGTTGTATGCTCTCATCTTCCTAATTGATAATGAGGGCTATCAATTTGAACAAAAATAGTGGGAGTGATAAATTAATTAAAGACCTAATTTTTATCGTCAAAACTTTTTCAAATCAATCAAACAAGTCAAAAAGGAGTTCTTGGACTAAATTGCATATGCTTTCCTTTTGTAGAAAATGGCCACAAACAACAATCATTTCTCATTGCGATCGGTCCTTGAGAAGGACAAGGTGAGTGGGACTTACTTCCATGACTGGTTTAGGGCATTGAGAATTCTTCTCACTCAAGAGTGAAAGCTCTATGTCCTAGGTAATCTAGTTCCAGAGGAACCTACTCCTACCGCACCAAAGGCAGAAAGGGACGCTTACAAGAAGCATTGTGAAGATGCCATTGATGCGAAGTGCTTTATTTTGTGCTCTATGAACCATGAGTTGCAGAGACAACATGAGAACATGGACATCATTGAGATGATTTAGTGTCTCAAGAACATGTATCAAGACCAAGCACGGCAAGAGAGATATGATGTCTCCAGGGCACTGTTTTAGTGTGTCATGACAGAGGGAGATCCACTTGGTCCACACACGCTCAAGATGATTGGGTATGTGGAGAACCTGACAAGACTGGGATTTCCACTGATCCAAGAGTTGGCTACTTATGTGATACTGCAATCGTTGTCAGAATACTACAGTCAATTTGTGATGAACTACAAAATGAACAACTTTGACAAGCCATTGACAGAGTTGTTGGGCATGTTGAAGATAGTCGAGGCATAGATGAAGAAGGCCAAGCCTAAGTCTATGATGTTGATCAACCAAAAGAAAGGCAAGTCCAAGAACAAGGGCAAGGGCAAAGCTAAGAAGAGTTCTGATGCTATTGAGCAACCCAAGTCGTCTTTAGCTCTCAAGGACAAAGGAGGCGTGACGAAGGGAGACAGTTGCCACCATTTTCAAAAGCTAGGGCATTGGAAAAGGAACTGTCTTCACTATCTGGAAGAAAAAAATAAGAAGAAAGATGCGATGGATGTGTCCACCTAGATGGAATCACAAAATAAAATTGTAAACACTTCTGAGGTATATGATACCAAGTTCTAAAGTGTATAGCACTCAATAAATGGGGCAAGTGTTGCCACCGTAGTTAGAGTACTTTAATTTATTTTTATCCTTGAAGGAATGTAATAGAGTGAGAACTCATATTAGCAAATAAATAGAAACTTTTCATTTTTTGCATCTTGTGTGACAAGGATGGCAATTAATAAAGTTGATGTTTGAATTTAAAGATGTGATCTTTATTTGGCAATGCCTTATTTATCTTGTGATACTTGGTATGCACTAAGATAAAATCATACCTAAAAGTAATTGATAATCAAGCAATCAAATTAGCATAAATCATGAGAAATTTATTTCTAGTTTCCATATGATGGATAAAGCTAGACTCTTTTGGTTAGTGAACCAGTAAGAGATATGAATCTCTTAAACATGATTAGTCAATCTTCACTTAGGTAGTGGGAGAATGATTATCCTATTAGGTATAATGCATGAAATGTATTTACATACCTATTGGAATAAATGATAATACTTCGAAAGGTGTTTAGAGAAATACCAATATATATATATATCTTGAAGTGTTCAAGAATATCATAGATGGAGTACAAATTTGGTAAAAGTAATAATTCTTTGATGTGATCAATGAATGAGATACTTGAACCAAAATGTTTGAGAACCTTATGACTGATTATGATAGTGTATCATAGTGAGCTCATGATTAAGGCAGGGTGATGTCTAAATCAACAAGGAGTCATACTCTAAGGAGTTAGAGGATGAATATCAAATAACTAGATTCTTCTTAAATAAAGAATACCCTACACTAATAAAGGACATTAAGAATCACAAGGGATTGTGAGTTCTCATATCCTTAACAGATATACATCTCAATTATCTATATGATGAGTTGGTCATGTGATGAATCAACTATCTAGATGAATTGAGCAACCATATTTTGAGTTATGGTATGATCATAAAGATCCTAGATGACTTCCATGTAAACCATAAGGTATGACCTTGATGGTAGCACCCATTGGGACAAAACCCATAAGTTTATATGAGTCTTAAGTGTTAAGACACACGGATGAAATTTTGACAAAGGATCATGCTTGTTAATTGCAACTTAATGACTAAGATATTTGGCATAAAGGATACTAAAACCGCATTCCTATGAGGAATAAAACAACGATGTATACTTGACACAACCTATGAACGTTTATGAATCCATTAATGCAAATGAAGTCTATAAGTTACAGTGAGCTAATAAATGTGATTCATTGAGTGGAAGCAACTCAGAATTGTTGATCTTTACCTTGATAATATAGTCAAAGGTGTTTGACTGATATATCAAAGATAAAGAGAGATCTGTGATTTAGTGGGAGTGTATTCACATTCCACATGGTGATGTGAAATGGAAATGATCTAAAATGGAAATCCAAAGTAGAAATTATCCTTAGGGAAGATAGAGACCTTTCCTATGTGATAGGAATAGAGAGATATAGAGATAGTTCTTGAAAATCCCTTGACCTAGAAAAGAGAGAGCATACATTGGCAATCTGTACTGAAGGGTTCAGTGTACATAGATTTAGTGAGAGAACCTCTCCATGTTACATGGAGCTAGTATCCCAGTGCCAAGTGTCCAATTCTTATGAAGAATGGAACACTAAAGAATAGATACATGTAAGTAATCATCCAATCATCTTGCATGTGTGGACATGGAAAGAATAAAATGCATTATTATCTTGTTTGTAGGACTTGACAATATGATATGCTCATCCTGATAAGTCGTATGTGGGACATAGCGAGTGGATACCTGTCTACATATAGTAGCGATTACTGGAATACCATGATAACTTGATAAGTACTTGGGAAGTACTAGTTCTATGGAGGAAGAGTTGAGTGTAAGGAGTTACACTAATGCAAGCTTTCGAAAAAGACACAAATATGATTGAAAATATATATAGGATATATATAAATGAATGTTTGTTGTAATTAGGAAACGTTCTAATGAAAGTTGTTTAAAGGGAAATGATGAGTATTTGTGTGTTAGCGAACATTAATAGATACTATAGGGATCTAGGAGTTCATAGAGATGAACTCGTATATGTTCCAGTCATTGGTGACAAGTAAGGAGTGCTTGATCATGCAATGTGGCAAAATGTTTGCAAAGGAATATTGGATCACATATTACGGCAACTCCATCTCCAACGTATGACGTACAACAAAGATGTGAGACATGCAATTAATACCGACATTGGTAAGATGTTGCCATTACTCACTGTGTTAGTATTGGAGCATAGTAGCATGTGGGACGTGTTTGAAGATCACTGAGAATATGATTCTAGAGTGATTGTCTTGCACTGCAAGTGGGAGTCTGTTGATATGTATGCCCTAAGAGCTAATCATGGGATGATTGGTGGAATACAAACAAATTGATTTGATAAACATAAAAGGCAAGCTTCTGATTCATTCTGGTTCAGTCATATGAGATAATGATAGAATAGATTGAATGTCTAGAGAATGACAATACTCAATGACGTATGCCTTCAAGTATGTGACTTGAATGATGAGATCATAAAAATGCTAAGAGTATGTACATTATTGTTATGTCCCTAGTCGGCTATCATTATGGACGGTAAATAGACAATAATGACACTCAAGACTAGATTGTGGTGTTGGTTGATGATAGAATCTCATTAGTCATGATATGGAGATATAAAACCAAACACATAAGTACTTGTTAGAGAAAAAGTGTATCAGACAGACCCATTGTGAGTTTGAAACATGGAACCATGACTTGGTAGTCACAATAAATTCTCATAGTGATGGTGGTGAGTGTGATTCTTAGACCTGAAATCACTACACTCAACACATGTCGTTGGGTACACTTTGACATCATCAAACGCAGTCCTAAAACATGGGTTGTTATAATGATGATGATTGGGTGACTTTGACACATGGGGTTTGAAGGGTGAGTGATAGATATGGGATTTGTCCCTCCTAAGGGAGTTTGATGTCCATGACCACTTGATGAGTGAAATGGAGAAAATGCATGCATTCTTGTGTGAATTAATATGTTATATTGATTGCACACATATATCATACCAATCTACTCTGAGATCAAGAAAGTGAATGAATTTTGACAGGATGATTGTTCCATGCCTCGAGTTCATTCTGGATATCAGTGACAAAGGAATTATACATTCATGGTAACACCAGTCATGAATTGTAGGATTGAAAGTTGTTCTCCAACTTTCTATTTCACTTCGGTAGCACTAATGTGTGACTAGGCACTTCTCTTTGCTTGTGATGTCATAAATGTTATGAGCATTCACTGCCAACGTGAAATGGACCTATAGGGTCACACACACTAGGACTTAACTTGGAAGAGGAGTTTCTCCACAAATGATGTTTGGATTGTTTACTAAAGTAGTTTAGTATTTCAATTAAATTGATGAACTCAGAATCATAGTGTTCAAGGAGTTGGACCAAGTGATTAGAGTATCAGATTGATTGAAACTACAATTGACTGATTATGTGCAATCTGCACTGCCAACCGGTTCATGGTGATGAACCGATCAGCTCAGGTCCTCAGACCGAGCGACTTAGGTCAGTGAACTGAGCAGTTCAATCGGTTGAATCAATCAACTCAGCTGGACCAAACGAGCAAGTTGGGAAGGTCAGGGTTAACGAGAAAAAGTTTTCGTTTTGCTTGTACAATTCAATTGGGACAAGAGTTAATATTTTAATTAGTAGGAAATGAAAATAGGAAAGTCAATTTGAGTTGGACCTGGGCCAAGAATCGACCAGTTCATGGGATGAACTGATCAACTCATGCCCCAGATGATCATCTCATGGTTGAGTCGATCGGTTTAGCTGGCGCAGGTTAATATTTTGTGGAAATTCTGAACCCTTCTACTCTCGCTCTGATTTGGAACCCATACCCGACCCTCTACTATAAATAGAGGGGTATTGTGGGATTCTAAAAACACACATTGCATCTATTAGAGCAACAATTTGTTGTCTTCTCTGGTTTTGGGAATCGAGAGAGAGACCGAGCAACTACTACCCAACCAGGGAGGCAATTATTCCAGTTAGACAACTAGAAACTATGACAACTACGGGAGAATGAGTTGGTGAATAATACGCTGACAGAAGGGGACAACTCCTTCCGGTGCTCTGTGGGACAGATCGATCGGAGTTCCAGGCAGTCCATGTGGACGACTGCATAGGCGGGAGACATCTTCCACTCAGAGGACAGTTGTGGCATCCAACTTATAAAAAACAATATTAACTAAGTGAAAGTAAATCATTTGCAGTGGATTACTGAAAATCACTAAAAATTAAAACTTTTTGCAAAGAGATCCAAACATAGGAAACTCTTCCATTAAGAACCAACATATAATATTTACATTCTGATCCACTAGTACACAACATGTACTATCTTTTCTTGAGGATTATAACATCAGCTGCCCTATTCAACATTATATAGAGACGACAACAAAACCTCGAGGCATCAAGCCAAAATCTCAGATTGGTTCACTAAAATACTAAATATAATCTCTGAGGACCTGAGAGTATAGAGACGACACATAGGACTACTATCTAGATAAAACATGGCAGCCAGTGCCTCCACCTGAGTCATCACTGCTGTCACTGATATTGTTGTTGCTTTTCTCTTGCTATTGGGTTCCTTCTTCTTCTTCTGTGATTACCTAAAAACATTGGATCCCACGGGGGTGAGACAATTGTAAATTGTCCCAGCGAGAGATATAACCCTCCGCTAAAACATTGTTATAATAGTTTATTATAATTAAAACTGAACATGAGTTCTTATATAATAACAACAGTATTAATCATTGAATGAACAAAGTAAAGTAATTTCCTTTCCTAAGGAGAGCATTGTATCTACTCATGCTAAATTAATATTTCACATATCTACTTGCATTGAATGTAAAGATATATGAGTAACATTTATCAACTAGTGTTGCATAAAAGAAGTATAACATCATCCAATGAATTTCGGTATTCAATCCTTAAGCAAACATGCTAGACGGCTGATTACATTTTACAATCACATTTGTGCCCTAAGGAGATGAGGTATACCGCTCATGCTCCAACTGACCATTGTGAAGTCAAAATCGGTACCATACAAGGTCAAAGGTAGAGCCAGCTACCAAGACCTCCCATATCTTGATCAGTGCAAGATTACATGCAAGACATCTTGTGTCTCTGCTATATATATATATATATATATCTTTCCAGGGTATACTGGAAACTTCACTATTAGAGTTACAGTGGTGTGCTGTACTCTCTTCACGATCATGAGATCTCATGTTTATCTCCATCGATCTGGCATTAACATTATTGGGAGATGTGTACTACATCTGTCCCAATCATCGGGGGATTCGTGATACATCCATCCCAGTACAAGTAATGAAGGATTGAGAGGTTTGTTGTTTACCTTTCATCAATTCCCTCATTAGGACGTCAGGATACAGTCGTCCATTGCCCCCACATATTCAAAATATACGTTCCGGGTTTTGCCGTGGAGCACCCGTTACACCATCACCTATTACTGATGATGATGGATCTATGGTCAGGGCTCTACATGATATGATTTCACTTAATTAATTAAGTACATTAGCGTATTCTTTTAGAATCATTCAAGTTCTCAAACATAACTTATTCAGACAAATTCTATAAGGAAACATGTACTATTTTCACCAATCACTTTCTCAGTCCTTACAGGACATTGGGATCTCAGTCCCTCATTTCATTTCTTTTAAAAGTTCACATCCCGCAACTACATCATTATCATACTTATCGACTTTGGGTATTCATACCCTTAATTCTTCACTATCACTGTTACCACTTGTTAGGTAACCATTAACTCCAGGTGCTCAGATCGAGGTATGCATAATACTTATTACACAAGTATCTCACATGGCTCTCAAAACCTATTAAATGTTTTGCCACCTTTCACTAGGCAACAACTTACTCATGGAACTCATAAGGTTCATGCACATTTTGTTACTTTTACTAAGCAACAACAACATTAGGCACATAAGGCCATACAACATGTTAATTATATTAAAGTCATAACTCACATCTGGCTATGTTCATCATCTCATGATGTCTACATGATTAATAGACATGATAACAGTCATGTAAGTCATTCGTCACATCATATGAAACATTAGTAACACCACCATCCTTTATCAGGATTAGGGTTATCTATCAATTAGGGCTTTTCATTCACTTTACCTAAAATTAGGGTTAGGGTTTCCCATTTTACATTAATTAGGGTTTCATGCTCACATATTAGTTCAACCCTAATGTATTACTCCACACCTCTAGGAGCATTCAAGACATCATAAGTATTTCTTATGATTGCCATTCTTATCATATATCATTAATGATCATCAATTCAAAGCATGAGTTCATTTCTCATCCTTGTCATGATATAATTACATTATACTCATTGATTAGCTTACCCCATTCTCAAGGTATATTGGTCAACATTTATCAAAGTATATTGAGTTCATTACATATTTATTGTAACAATTGCATAACACACATTTCTTGTATTTCTTAACCAAGAGTATTGGATTAGAGGTTCATCAAGGTAAGTCTACAATGAAATGTAGAATGTGATATCTATCATATATGAATTTATCACTTTCTTTTCATTTCCATCTTCTTAAGTTAATCAACTAACTTTGTATTATGGTAATTCCCTCTTAATACTTTATCCACTAACTTGTTACTTACATCATATGGTGCATGGGTCACACATTAGAATTGTCCAATTGTCTTTAATGATATGGACTTATCCAACAGATAGACATTGTTGATATAGGATAAACCATTATCAACTATTTTAGGTATTTCAACTCTTAGGATGTTATCCACATCATTATTTAGTATAGCATACATCATTCCTAAAAGTTTCATGTCATCATCATTGTAAGGTGTATAGGCTATTACTCGTGTATAGAGATGGTTGTACAAGGATCTAGGCATCATCTTGTCTCTTATATCTTTATTCATTAAAATCACCACATTATCATTCACATGGTTCATCAACCCTATCCTTCATGTTTATAACATATTCATCTTATTTAATTATTTTAGCCACACCTCTCTTTGGTGTACTGGCTATTAAACCATCTCTATGGTTTCATATATCATCACATGACATCACCATGAATTGATTCTTACACCATATTATAATATCAGGGTTCCACATAACATCACTTAAAACTAGGGTTTCATATTCAATAAACTATAATTAGACTTACTGTTCATCCCAATTGGGGTTTTTGATGACATCACCCCCAATTAGGGTTTCTCATGTCATCACCCTCCATTAGGGTTTCTATTCATATCACATCGCCCTAGATTAGGGTTTACTATTCACCCCAAGTAGGAGTGATCATCAAAGTACCATGAATTAGGGTTTATCATACCATCATCATGTAGTAAGATTACTTCCATTAATATCCTCAATTAGGGTTATGATTCATTAACCCTCATAATTAGGGTTTCATGATCTCACGATGAAGGATCATACCCTAATTAGACATTCATTCATTTAGGAAGTCTACTACTTGATTATCAATCATGAAGGAAATCTTCTCTTTCATCTTCTACAAGATGATGTTTGCTTCATCCTTGATTAAGCTAAGTCAACTCAATCTTGAAGAAGAATTGACATCATGGGTTATGTCATTGTCACTATGATCGTTAGGGCTTAGCTACTTGAAGGGTACTAATCACCCTATCTCATTAAAGGTACCATTACTATAAACACCATTGATTTACATCATGTATTTGACCACTTAAGCCATTGACCTTTATTCACTTTAAGTGTTCATACAATTTGATTAATTACCTTCCAAATGATCTTGGTCACATAGAAATCAAATGGTCTTGAGCAATCAGAACTCAAACGGTCTTGGTTGAATACTCAAAACCATTTAGAAAAGTAGGTGGTGAAGACCGTTTGCCAAAGTTGACATTTTGAAACCGCATGAACTCAACCGATTTTGAAACAGCATGAACCTAAACGGTTTGGGACCGTTTGGTCCCAAACAGTCTTGAGACTATTTAGAATCAAACGGTCTTGCGACCGTTTGGTCCAAACCCCCTCAAAACCGCAAGGACCAAAAAGGGTCTCAACCACTCCAATTAAATTAGGGTTTCAAATGTTGAATCCTTCAACCATTGAATTTAAGTAACCAATCATCAATTAAACCTATCACCATACTTCAATTGAGTTAATTAGGTCAACCTTCAACTGATTTGGCCCTCAATTGTCCCTCAATTGATCATCAATTAGGGTTTGAATCAATTGGATTAGGGTTTGGAATCGATGATCTTTCAACATTAACCAATGTGAAACTAGT
The DNA here is from genome assembly GCA_963693085.1 of Alisma plantago-aquatica. NCBI lineage: Eukaryota > Viridiplantae > Streptophyta > Magnoliopsida > Alismatales > Alismataceae > Alisma > Alisma plantago-aquatica. Next base: position 405,314,701 of record OY856414.1, read on the forward strand.
CACTTTAAAACTATTGGACCATCATCCAAATTGGACATGACCTGACCCCAAACGGTCTTGAGGTCGTTTGGATGACCTCCAAACGGTCTTGAGACCGTTTGCCCATGCCAACATCAAAATCCAAGTCAATCAATCAAAGTTTGGATCATTGGATTGAACACCCAATCAGCATTTGATTGCACTTCAACTTCGTACCTTTAGATATTCAAACACCTAACCATAGTAAACCCTAGACTTCCAAATGGTCTTGGGTGACCCCCAAACGGTCTTGGGATCATTTGGATGACCTCCAAACGGTCTTGAGACCGTTTTGCAATCATATCATCATTAACCATGTCATTCAATTAGGGTTTGGATCCTAGGATTGGTCACCAAATCAACACTTAATTATATTTCAATTTGGTATTTTTGGACCTTCAAACACTTGACCATACTTAACCCTAGGAATCCAAACGGTCTTGGGTGACCTCAAAACGTTCTTGGGTGACCCCAAAATGGTCTTGGGATCGTTTGGGTGATCCCCAAACAGTTTTGTAACCGTTTGGGTCAATCAATCCAAAGCATCAACTCATTCAATTGCAAAATCAACACTTAGCCGATTAGGGTTTATACCATATGTTTGAATTTTCAAATACCTAACCATACGCAACCCTAGACCTCCAAACGGTCTTGGTTGACCTCCAAACAGTCTTCAGACCCTTTGGGTGATTCCCAAATGGTTTGGAAACCATTTCGGTCAATCAACCCAAGTTTCAAACTCAATCACTTATGAAATCAGCACTCAACTCGATTAGGGTTTAGGTGATTGATGGACCTTCAACTCATGAACCAATTGGAGTTAATCAATAATAATTGATCGGTCATTAACCTAGATCATTATGAACAAATCCGCAAATGTTCAACCCTGGTTAGCATCACCAAACGGTCTTAAACCGTTTGCTTCTATGCGGTTTAGTGAAACTGTTTCATTCCAAACGGTTTGAAACCGTTTGCTCCCAAACAGTTTGTGAAACTGTTTGGACATTTTATTGAAACCATTTGGTCTAGATATTTGGGGAGGTGTGTGCTTATGATGATGTCATCATCATCAATCTCTAGACCCATGAAACCTGATGTCATTTCCATGGAGATTGCACCAATCAACCAAATCAATAATTGTAAATAGAGAAATGATCATTATTTGATGGGGAATTGAATGTAATAACAAAGTTAGGGTTTCAAGTTATAAAACCCACCTCCAATTGAGCTCCAAAGCTCCAAGCTCACGGAAAAAATGGTGGATGAAGCTCTTGCAACTCCCCCCTAGGCTCGTCCTCAAGCTTTTGGTTGAAAAGTTTGACTGGGGTTGAAGAGGAGATCGAATTAAGAAGAAATCAATGATTTACTTTCAATTTCCACCATGGAATCAAGGGGAAAAGAGGTCAAGAACCATACCAACAGGTTGGGGTCGTCCTACTCCTGTTCCTGAGCTTCTCTTGGGGTCAGCCAAGGCAAAGAAAGAAAGGAAATCCGAAAAGAAGTCCTTAAGTGAGTGGAAAAAAGGGATATGTATAAGGAAATCCCAAGGAGAGAGAAAATGGAATTATTTCCTTTAATTACCAAAATAATTTCCACCAAATCTCCCTCCATTTCTTGGCCACGAAGCCATCTTCATGTTCTTGCAAAACCTCTTCATTATCCAAGAATAAAGGGAATAGAAATTAAGCACCTTAACCCTTATAATATGAATATCCATTTTTGAGTGGAATTTCTTTTTCTTATAATAATGGTGAGTGGAATTTCACCTCCTTAGGATATGCTCGTGCCTTTTCAAGGCTTAAGATCGTCCACACACATCTGAATCCAACCATTTTAATTTTTTTTGAAAGCCCCTTCAATTATTTTATTTATTTTTGCATTAAATTGAATTATGGTTCCAATTAGGCTTAAATCTTGATTATTTTAATATCAAGATTCTCTCTCCACCAACTTAATTAAAATGAGGCGCCCCTCTCATTTACTTTGCTCTAAATGATGTCAAGAAACATTAGGTACCTTATTGAAGTGGTAATTTGCATATTGAACCTTAGGTTTTGGGTAAATTGCACTTTACACCAAAACTAGGTTTTAATGCACAAACATTGTCCAACAAGCTCTATCTTGGTGTCCAGGCTTTTGGAAACCATACCTACATCATATTCATTCTTATGATGTCTAAACATCAGAGGAACATATTATTATGTAACATTTGTAACTTATCCCCTTAACTTGGGTAATTTACACTTTAATCCAAAATAAGCAAACATTGCTTCAACATTGTTCAAACAGGACCAAAATTGAAACATAAGTTCCTTATGAGCCCTAATTACTTTTCACAAGATAAGATTAAGCATATAATCATCTTTCTTTATTAAAACACCTAGGGTTAAACCATAACCCAGGTCAGAGATGTTACAACAGTTGTCAATCCTGACAGTCTCGGTTTGACCAGGAGCTGCATAGACACCGTCCAAGACCAGAGGTGAAGACCACACTCACCATGAGGTATAGTCACTGAGTAGGCCTCAGGACAAGGTACACCTCCATAGACCTTCCTTTCTATTGTATAGACGTTGATGCGATCCTTTGGTTTTCGTGTAAGGGAGGAGAAAATTTTTGTTTCCATTGCCTTCTCTACCTCCCCTCAAAACCCAACAACTTTTTGATGTAGGAACTGGCCATCGAAAAAGGGGTACAATTTATCAAATGTTTTTGAGGCCCGCTAATCGGTTAGTGGGACCACCGTCCCCTACACCCCCTACCTTGGCGTTCATAGTGTGATGTTCAATCCTACAATGGAGATGAATAAATTTGATCAAAACTCTAAATAATCATCTCAAACTGAGGAAAATTGTATATGAGCAGATTAAGGGGTGTATATTAACATTCAGTGCAAAACTGGGCCAAAATGGCAACTAAAACTAAGATGAGTATGCATTCATCAATGAGATCATCTTCTATTTTCCTTGCACTTGTGTTTCCTTTTGATACATGTGTACGTATAAACAAGAAAACATATCTTCACTTGAAATAGTCGGATGACCTCAAAAATGACTAGAGTGGGTTTTTTAGTGAGTGCCTATATGACCACTTGATTCTTTCTTGTTTAATTTTGGGGTTGGTACTCACAATTAGATGTTCTTGTTGGAAGGATACTTTTATACAAAAAATTGGAGATTAAGAATCTGTTTAGAAGCTCATTTATATGTACTGTTGATCATGCACCACTTGATTTGTTCTTCTGATTGTCCCTCTTTGAGTCCAATTTTTAGAACATGTTAATTTGTTTGTCTCTGATTGAGTTTGAGTTTTAAAACCAATTAAGAATTAAGATTAAAAGGATGATTCTATGAAGTGTTTTCAGTTGTAGTCAAGCTTATAAAGTCACTTGATAATTTGGGTTGAGGTAGTCGAGGTTCAAGAGATATGTTTCAACACATTGCAGGTGGAGGATTGATAGGTCTATTCTATCAAGTTCTTAATTGCTCTGATTAGACATGCGTTGACCTAACAATTATACATTGTCCATATTATTATGACGACTTAACCATTCCATTCTTATGTATCTAATATGATTACTTGAATTGATTTCAGGTATGACGTACATGAGAAGGATCTATTCAATCAAGCCCTAGCTTGACCAAATACAAGCCAAAGTCAATGTAAATGTACTTTTGTGGAATATGCCATCAAATCCTAAGAAATTGTTTTGTAATCATTTTTATTCATGATATGGCTTGTATTTAAGTTGGAAAAAATCAGGAGCACTTGAAACAATAATGTAAGAACTCTAATGACATTGTCCAAAATTCATTACATGGACTTTTGTCAACCAAGTTTCATCCTTGATAAATGCAACAGACTCCCTTCATGGATTTTGGGGCAGGATCGGTCCAGTTTCCTCAGGAAAAGCTAGTCTGACACCTATGCACAAGAAAAATAAATTTAAGTTGTTGACTGAGTTTCATCCAAGATAAAGTTGACCGACAATTAAAATATTCTTTGTCGCAGAGTGCTATTGGTCGAGTTTACTTTATTGAAACTCGATAGAACTATACGGAATGTGTTGAAAAAGTGTTTCTATTTTAAAACTCAAAAATAAATTTGTTGCAACAACCCAAATGACCAAAATTCATTCTCAAGTGCTTCTACTGGCTAGTTGACAACCCTAACTATAAAGAGGGACCTTTGGGCTTCATCCCAAGTTTGCTTATTATGATCCTAGATATACTTGTGTGGATTTGTCTACTAAGAGCCCATTTCTCTCTCTTATTTACTAAAGATTATTATAAACTCAAGTGAGATAGGTTATATGTGAGAGAGCTACTATCACAGAATCATTTGTTACCCAAAACCTAACTCCAAATGACTATAAAGTCACTGGTGACAGGACCTAGGTATCCATCCCTAGCATGGTATGGTCAAAGTGAGAATGCAAAAGAATGAAGCATATCATAAATGAACACAGTATAAGAGCACCAATCATAATCTCAATATTCAGAAAGGAATATATTAAATAACATTATCTATTACAAGATTTAAATTACATATTCAAGACTACAATTTTACAAGTATTATCATTTATAATAGGAATCTTACAACAAATATACCTGACATAGCTCACCATACCCATCAACTTCTATCCATATCTAAACCTATAAATATGTGAAATAAGGTGGTTCAAGCACACGAGGTGCTAAGTACAAGGCTAAAATATACATATACATAAGATTTGTGTAATTATAAAATATTTGTAGAAGTAATGAGCAAAAATAAACAAGTTAAGTATTTAGCAAAGTGATAACTTGTGACTTATATCATTTTACTCCAATTATACTAATCAACATCAAATATCATAAGGTTTTTGACTACTTTCCATAAGAAGATTCTATAAGGGTGCTCAAGATTAGCTAAACCTTCTATCGACATGGTTTGCCTATCTGGAAAACCGAAGTAGGAAGCCTAACCTCATGTCCTTACCCCAAGAATAGAATTAGGTGCACAAGGTTTGTATAATAGAGTTTATGTATTATGTTTCCAAGTTTTGAAACAACGGCATGAGAGACACATTGATCACAATGCTAGAATACTACATGGCAATGTTTGAGCAAGTAAATAAGCATACATATGTATCACATTACAAGCAAGAAAGCCATAGTCATATAATAGTAAAGCTTGTGCCTGATCCAGAGATTCATAGATTATCCTTGACCAACTAGAACACAAGCCAATCCTAATTAAGAAAAAGATTACATACATGCATTAGATTCTTATCATTGATCCTAACTAGTTCCATTTTAGGGTTTTCACCAAGTTATGTTCTAAGATGGCTATTGGTGCACTGGATGGTCTTTTATTGATTTTGAGTCCCTCACATAGGCATGATTCAAGTTACTAGATATTTTTAGTTTCATTCATTTGATATCACTATTGCATGATTCATATCACTTATGCACATTTTAGGGTCCAAAGACTCATAATAGGGAAAACATGGTCAAAATTTGTCAAGACGTGAGGACAAATCATAAGATATGGTTTAGATCATCAAATTGCTGGCATAACAAGCTTATCCAGAGATAGGTGGATGTCCCCTAGAGCCTAGGCATCAAACCACCATCTTTAGGCTCAATGTTTCCACACATGAGCACAAAACAATAATATCAACATAACCCATCAAGAATCAACATGAGCTTAAGGGGACATCCACATCAAAGATGGACTAAGGGGTATATTATTCCGTGATTTGAGAGGTAAGGAAAGGAGGAGATGATATTTTTACTATAAGGGCACAACCAAGTCATATATTGGCATAAGAGAACAAAACTCTTGGGTTTAAGTCATATACCCCATCATACACAAAATTGGTTAGCCTTGGTCATTTCGGCCACAATACATCGTCATGTTATTGATTCCCATGATCTCATAGGGTTGGAGGAATCAAGAGGGTCTAAGGTATCATTTTGGATGAGGTATAGTCAAGCCTATACATGTAGGGAGAATATGCATGCACGTCATGGAATATTAACCAAACTAGAGAATAGGGGTTTTATGAGTGACAAAAGAGTCTTGCAAAGCACAATGTTACTGATTTTCAAGAATAGGCGAGTCTAGATGTCACATGGTCACAAGATTATCAATTTTAATAAACACTATGTATCAAATTTTAAAACAATCTACAAAAATGCATTAGGGGCAATCCTTGAACATAAGGGGATATTACGGGTTAAATCATAGTTCCAGGGTGCAATAATGTTACTAAACTTCTACTTAGTAGGGTATAGGTGCATCAAAGTCCCAACTTATTCATAACCATGCATTAGAAAAGGTCAACCTAGTCAAAGATCCTATATTTAGTAAAACATGAAAACTAGGAGGTTCTAAACTCCTAAGATGTAGATATTTTATAGAGGATCAAAATGGTATATAATTTCAATGTATTTGGTTCAGAAAGGTGAAAGTGATTGATTTTTTATCATTTTGAGTAAGAAATATATGTGGGGTGTTACCTTTGATATCATATAATGCATCCAGGTTGTTGGCCCAGGATCAAGTAGTCATATTTCTCAGCCCTTCATCACACCCTGGGGGTGGGGCTAGGGCCACACATCCCTCGATGAATGACATGCGCCTAGTGACATAGAGTCTGATCACTACTTGTCACTCATTGCTCATTCCAGTCCCCCCTGTAGCGGTAGGCAATCGCTCGACCCCGTCGGTAGCCTCTGTCGTCACTCACACTGTGATGGGTGGCAGGTTCCAACCTGCAAAAGTTGAAGCTCGTCGGAGGGGACTCGACCCCGTGGTAGAAGATGTCATGGGAACTAGGAAAATGGATGACCGCACCTATTGCACGTTGTTGCGGTTGATTATGGTCTCTGTAGAGGATCTAGGGTGTCACGCAGTAGACACCCAAAAGGTGTGGGTTGTGGTGCCGCCTAGGGATGAGGAGGATAAAACAAGAGCAAAGTGGTGTCTATGGTGAGTGGGAGGGAAAGAAAAGTGAGGGAAATAGAATAGGGAAGCAAATGAACGAGAAAGGAGTTTTCAATTTTCATCCTAGATGTCAAGAAGAGGCATATTTTTTATGTCAAGATTGGTGGTAGGTGGCGTAAGAGATGTTTGCGTCGACCTCCTATGCAGAGGTGGGAGACAAGTTGGGGACCGTTGGATCCCCCTAATTCCTTAGTCTAGCGACCACGAAAGGAGGTAGAAAAAGTAGGGCTTAGGGAAGGGGATAGATGTTGGGCTGCACGCTCTCCCAAGGGACTGGTTGGATCATCCCAAAGTAGAGACCAAGAATACAAATTTGAATTAATCTAAAGTAGAAACAAGAGGATCTTTGCAACATCATAACTTGAGATAGGAAGGTTTGATTGAGGTGATTATTACATTGTTGGATTTAGAATTGAGAATTCTACCACTTGGCATATAATAGGGAGCAAGAATATCCCACTGAATAGGTTCAAAATGGCTTTCAAGGGTGTGATATTCTAAGACCTTAAAACTTAGGTCTATAAGAAAATTTTGTCACAAAATGTGAAAATCAAACATATAGTGATTAAAATTGGTCCTCAACACAGTCAAGTCATGAAATTGAAGTTCATTGAGTGATATGGTTCACAAAAGAGAGAGAAGGAGCATATTCAAGGGGAAAGAATGTCAAGTCATTACATCCTTCCCACCTTTAAAGAAATTTTGTCCTCAACATTTGTCCAAGATCATAGACAAGAGTTCAATTCCATATTCATCATGCTACAGCTTACCAGTCCTCGGTGCCAAGGCAATCCACTTCTATGGTCTGCACATTAATATTCTCACCATCAAGGGTGTACCCATCTCAAATGTATATTACTTCTTTTTTGGTCCCGAAAACTCCTTTCAAATGTAAATTACTACTTGGTATTCCTTCATATTATGACATCATCATAGCATTAGGGTTTCCCATCCCTCATTGTCCCCACATTAGAGTTATGTTCAACTCTTCATACTAGCTCAAGGTATCTTATTGAAATACTATGTTTTCAATTTCTCAAACTAGCATTTTCATCATCATGATTTAAAAAGGGATTACAATTGAATGTGCATTACATCATTACACTAGATTACATGCACATTTTAGTTTTCCCTAACATTCTACCAAATCTAATTAATATGTTCATTTATTTTCATCTTGGGTCTATAATTAGGCATTATATCTCATGATTATTCAAGATAATATCTCAACGAATCCTCGTATCAAATTCAAGATTTCAAATCTACATCATTTGTTGGACGTATTATTTTTCATTAGGTCTAGCTAATGAGAGTGATTTATCATAATATCAAGTTTAACATAAGTGAGTCTATGTCATGTATCGTGTATCATCTGGGGGACTACATAATTTTCAACTTTGAGAATTCGTACATATCTCACTTGTATCTTGAAGGATCTCTACAAGCTCAATCCAGTCAAGCTAAGACGTAGTAATGTCCAATAAGACATGCTAACCACAACCATCTACCATAAAAAGCTTTTACCCCACCTACAAAAGGAGAGTAACCACCAAATTGTTTTCGATCAAACTAATAACTCCAGTATGAGGCTCATGATTGAGGTCACATATCGTGTACATCATCTTAGGGTCTTGGGACATCTCCCTTGCCTATATAATGAGCATCATATATTCAATTGCCTCTTTCTCTAGGGATAGTTCTTTACATAGGAAATCTTGGGTTCAATATTTTTGAGGAAACAACACTCTAGGTGACTCAACTCATATACTTAGAAATAGTCTAGCTAGGGACTCATCATCATTCAACTCATCTTTCATATTTTTCAACAGTTCATACATTTTGGAGGTTAGGTACTCTCACCTTCTCTGATGTTGGTGTAACGTCTGGGCCCACTTCCCTAGGCTCTAGTAGAGTTTTAGGGATGAGGACTGGCCCTATAGATCACCACTAGACTTAACTGCGTGCTATTTCCACACTCATGCACAAGCCGGGGTCAACTTCCCGACTGGTCACCCATCCTAGTACTACTGCAAGCCGAACACACTTAACTATGGAGTTCTTTAGTGATGGGCTCCTAGAAAAGGAGGTGCACCTTGGTGATATCGGTAGTCCAATCATTCCTTATAAGATCTTTTATCTGAGGCCTCAAATCCTGGTATGTTACAATCTCCCCCACTTAAGACTCTTGATGTCCTCGTCAAGGCTCAACTATATGGCCTCATAATATCTCCCCATTTCAGTGCAGAACTAGAATGACCCATGGACACCCAACTCCCGATCATGAAATACCAGCGCAAGGGTGGCTATGTCACCATGGAAAACCCTTTCCTAAATGCCTTGACCGCACGGATCAAGACTGCATGGAACATGCCCATGTGGGCTCCACCTACTGGAGGGTTTATGGATCTGATACCATTTGTAACGCCTAGGCCCACTGCTCTAGGCTCTAAGTAGAGTTTTAGGGATGATGACTGGCCCCACAGATCACCACTAGCCTTAACTGCATTCTATTTCCACACTCATGTGCAAGCCAGGGTCAACTTCCCGATTGGTCACCCATCCTAGTACTACTCCAAGCTGAGCATGCTTAACTATGGAGTTCTTTAGTGATGGGCTCCCAAAAAAGGAGGTGCACCTTGGTGATATGGGTAGTCCAATCATTCCTTATAAGATCTTTTATCTGAGGCCTCGAATCATGGGATGTTACAGTTGGGTTGAACCATATCAAGAGTTCACCCTTATCATATGTCCCATGCTAGAGGTCCTTCTTTGTAAAAATATTGAGGCATATGTTGGTCAAGACACATATCATGTACCATATCTCAAATTATACAAGACTAGGAACAAGCTTTCATGCCAACCCACTAGCTATTTCTTTACACATCAACCAAGTCATATCTATCATACAAGGTGCTAGGTCTCGTTAGGCTTGCATGATCAAACTCACCTCATATCATCAATTATACTTGAACCTTAAAAAAACAAACTTAGGCCATACTAAAGCAAGATTGTACCATCATTATCATCATCATCATCATCATCATCATCATTGTCTCTGTGATTATCATCATTGTCGTCGTCACAATCATCATGTTCATCATTAACAACAACAACTTAGATCATGTAGTCTACTTACTAGTACAACTTGTATCATGTTTCTAGACAGCTCTAGAGACTACAACTACCATCAAAATTCTCTCATATTGACTTGATGTTACTCCTCTTTCTCTTAGGTTAAATGGACACTCACTGCCTTTCTATGTGTGCTAACATTTTCATATGTACATATACTAATGCTTGAAATAGGTTTTTACCAAATAGAAACATGTGATAAAAACCACCATATTCCAATCAAATAAAACCAAAACCTAAACAAGTTACCTCACTTATTAGACAGTTTAGTATTATGACACCTAGATAACTAGAAAGAACATGGTGCACACCTATGTAGCTACCCTAAGAAGATGCCTGGAACATATGTCTAGGGTGGTAATAAGATCTCCTTTTTCTCACCCTTTTAAAACTACAACCCATACTATAGGACAGAAGGAGGAAAAAAGAAAGGCTTTATAAATTTCACAAGTCTACACCTAGTTCTAGAACATCTAGGTTCTAACCTAGATGCTAAGCCAACTTATTCCACAAAAAACAACTCATTAAGTTTCTAAGGTTGAGATGTAATATTGAGCTTGGTTTGAGTTTAATGTGAGAAAGTTTTTGTGTATTTATTGTTCATGATATGATACCATCTATCAAGGAACCATTTTTATCCAAATCCGAACTCCAAATGACTATAAATTCAATGGATATGGGACCTCAGTGTCCATACCAAGCATAGTATTGTCAAAGTGCAAATCCAGAAGCGTGAAGCTTAGCATACATGAACGAATACCATGATAACATCACCAATCCTAATCTCAACATTTAACAAAATATACATTAAATAACATTATTTATTACAAGCATTTTTTTAAATATTCAAAAGTACAATTTTACAAGTCTTCTCATGTATACTAGGGATCTTACAACAAGTAGACCTAACATAGTTCACCATGCCCATCAACTTTTATCCATCTCTAAACCTATAAAATATGTGAAATGAGGCAGGTCAAACACACAAGGTGTTGAGTACAGGGCTAAAAGATACATATACATAAGCTTTGCATAAATAATAATAGATTTGCAAAAGTAACGAGCAAGAATAAACAAGTTAAATATTTAGCAAAGTGAGAACCTGTTTTTTCTATTATTTTACTCCAATTACACTAATAAACATCAAATATCATAAGGCATTTGACTACTTCCCATCAAGAGAATATGTAAGGGTGTTCAATATTAGCTAACCCTTTTATCAACATGATCCGCCCTATCTTGACAACACAAGTAGGACGCCCAGCCTTATGCCCTTATGCCAAGAATATAGGAAGGTGCAAAAGGTTTGTATAGGGGAGTTTTTGTATTATGTTTGTAAGTTATAAATGATTTGCATGAAAGAAACATTGAGTAGAATACTAGAATACTTCATGGAAAAATATGAGCAAATAAACAAGCATGCATATGTCTTACATTTCAAGCAAGAAAGCCATTGTCATATAATTATTAAAGCTCGTACCTAATATGGAGAATCATAGCCTATCCTTGACCATCTAAAACACAAGACAAACCTAATTAAGAACAATATTGCATACATACTCGGGGTGGACTAGCTCGGGTGGTGCGGCTCGTAAGCCCCTGGCAAGGGGGGCCGGGTTCGACTCCCAGCTATCCTCCAAAATGAATCGCCCATAGCGTCGGCCGGCCAACGATGCTGCTAATTTGGGTCACACCCTATGGGAGGGTAGGTTCCCCGAGAGTTTATGCCTAACCGGGTGGGTCACAAAAGTGGTGCTCCCACGGGGGTGGCTCTCTCGCAAATAAAAAAAAAATTGCATACATATAGATTCTTATTATTAACCCTAACTAGTTAGGTTCCCATTGGTTATTAGTGGATTTGTTGGTCTTGTATTCATTTACAGTCCCTCACAAAGGCATGGTTCAAGTTACAATATATTTAAAGGTTCCATTCATTTGATATCACTATTACAAGAATCATGTCACTTACACACATCTTAGGGTTTAAAGACTCATAATAGGGCAAACATGGTCAAAATCCATCAAGACATGAGGACCAATCTTAAGATATGGTTTAGACCATAAAATTGGTTCCAAAACAAGATTATTTAGAGATAGTTGGATGTCCCCTAGATTCTAGGCATCAAACAACCATCATTAGGTTCAATATTTCCACACAAAAAGCATGAATCAGCATGTGGCTTAAGGTGACATCCTCATCCAGTGTGACCTTAAGGTATAGATTATTCCCTATTTTGAAAGGGAAGGAAAATAGGAGAGGATCCATATTACTATAAGGGCACAACTAAGTCATATATGGGTGTAAGAGAACAAAACTAGTGGGTTTGAGTCATATACATCACCATACACAAAAGTTGTTAGCCTTATCCATTTAGGTCGCAACACATTGTCATGCTATTGATTCTTAATATCTCACAAGGTTTGAGGCATCAATAGGGTCAAAAGCATAATTTTAAAGTAGATATAGTCAAGCCTAAACATGTAGGGGACATATGCATGCATATCATGGCATATTAATTATACAAGAGAATAAGGGTTTTATGAGTGATATAAGAGTCTTACAAAACACAATGTTACTGATTACTCAAGACTAGGCAAGTTTAGATGTCTAATGGTCACAAGATTATCACTTGTAATCAACATTATGTATCAAAGTCTAAAAATAACTTACAAACATGCATTAGGGGAAAGCATTGAACAAAAAGGGATATTAGGGGCTCAATCATTGTTTGAGGGTGCACAAACTTTACTGAACTTCTACTTAGTAGGGTAGAGGTACATCAAAGTCCCAACTTAATCATCATCATGCATTAGAAGTGGTTAGCATAGTATAAGATCCTATTTTTAGTACAATAGGAGAACTAGGACAAAAAATCGATTCTGAAACACTTCATAGAGTGTATATCTTTTTAGGAGGATCAAAATGGTTTATAATTTTGATGTATTTTGATAGGAGAGGTGAAAGTTATCGACTATTTATCATTAAGAACTATAAGTAAGGGGGTGTTACCTTTGATATCATGTAATGGATCCGAGCCCTTGGCTCGATATCTAGTGGTCGTGTTCCGCAACCTTCCATCGCTCCCTGAGGGTGGGGCCGTAGCCACACGTCCCTCGGTGAATGGTGTGTACCCGGTGACCTCGGGTTTCATCACCGTTTGCCGATTATCACTCATTCCATCTGCCCATGTGATCGACCGCACCCACCGCATGTTGTTGCAGTCGATTTTGGTCTCAATATAGGATGTAGGGCACCGCACAACAGACACCTATAAGGGTATGGGTTACAACACCACCTAGGGCTGAGGAGGAGAAAACAAGAGCCAAGAGGTCGATATGGTGTGTAAAAGGGAAATAAAAGTGAGGTAAATAGAATAAGGAAGCAATTAAAGGAGAAAGGAGTTCTCCATTTTCATCCAAAGGAGGCATATTGTTGCCGTCCAGATTGGTGGTAAGTGGTAGCATTAGTGTTTTTGTCAGCCTCCTGTATGGAGGTGCAAGACAAGTTGGGGACTTTTGGATCCCCAGATCTCTCAATCCAACTGACATGAAAGGAGGTAGAAAAAGTAGGATGTGGGGAAGGAGGTGGTAACTGGTCCGCGCTCTCCCTCTAGGGCCTTATTGGATCGACCCAAAGAAGAGACCAATAATACTAATTTGAATCGAATCAAAGTAATAGCAAGAGGATCTTTGCAACCTCATAACTTGAGTTAGGAAGGTCTGATTGAGGTGATTTATGCACTTTTGGATTTAGAATTGAGAACTCTACCACTTGGAATATAATAGGGAGCAATAATATCCCATTTAATGGGTTCAAAATTTCTTTCAAAGGTGTCATATGGTAAGAGTTTAAAACTTAGGTGTATGAGCAAATTATGTCACAAATACAAAACTCAAGCCTATTGTGATCAAAATGGGTCCTCAAGTTCAATTGAGCGACTTCATTTGAGTGATATGGTTCAAAAAAGAGATATAAGGAGCATAGTCTAGGGGGGAGAAAGTAGAAAGTTTAATTGTTACAACTACTCCATTGTACTCCTTGTGAAGCTCTCAATATACCCTTTCCCAATCTCTTCTCTCAAGTTGTGATGGCAAAAGATTCTAATTAGTGAAGGTGAATTTGAAGGATGAAGATGCAAGAGTAGAGTAGGTAGTTCCTATAAGGAAGAGGACTTGTTGTAAAAGGGAGATCCTTGGTGAAGGTCTCCATCTCATTGCAAAAGAGGGTAAGCCCTTGTAGAGCTTGAAGATTCTTTTTCTAAGGATATGTAAAAACATGTAAGGTGTATTGGCTCCTTTTGATCTTAAAAAAGGAAATCTATGTATCGCCCACTGCAAAAGGAAGATCTAATTGTATCTTTTATAATGAAAAGTAAGTAATGTGCAATGGTATCATAATCCTATAGGTTGCCCTCTCTAGGTAGTGGATGTACACTCTCCTAGTTTGAAGTTGGGAACCACTATACATAGCTTGTTCTTCATATTATTCAATCTATATCATCCTTGCTATGTATGTTTAGTTGTAATAAAATTCCATATTTTCTTACATCTTGAAGGAATTTAAAGGTGTGATGAGTTTGGTTTAAGTGTTTTAGATCTATTCAACTTGCCATTCTGGAGCCAATTTATCCAATAAGTGGTGTCAGAGCAACAATATTATTCAACTAGATCTCCCTCAAGATGAGAAGATGGGAGACAACCTTTTCGGTTCTCTCAACTTGGAGGGTGGATTCTTCATGAAACTTCCAATCTTCAATGACACAAACTTCTTCGATTTTAATACCCATGTATGGTGCATCTTTAGTTCTTTGCATATCGTGTATAAGCTCTTGGACAGTTATTATGTTATATGTTATTCTTCTACTAGTAATGGAACTAGATTGTTTTTTTTTATATCCAATACTTCATGAATGATTTCACTCTACTCACAATTATCTTGGATCCCAATTTAAGAATCTTGCTATTGAGTGAAATTGGTTTCAGATGGTTGTATTGTTAGAAATTGGTTTCAGATGGCTGCATTTTTATGGGTGTTGTATCTTTAGAATGAGTGCAATGACTGAGTCGCACATAGTTCCCATAAGAGGAACTATTATTTCTCTGCAAATTGAGTTTCTTACTGAGTTCCTTTTCACCTTCCAATTTTTTTACCATGAATAGGGCATCAATTCCATCTGGACCACCGAATTTAATGGGTTTCATTCTCACAAGTGTCTCCCATATCTCAAATGTGTTGGGGACCTTATTGATATCATCTAGCTATTTGCTAAGGGCTTTGAAATGACTTGGTATGTTGTCTATATCTTCTTTTATTAGAGTATAATCAGCAGTGAATTGTTTCTTATAGGTGTTGTGAACTACCTCCATGATTGTTTCTTCATCTTCAACCCATGCACATGTATTGTCTTTTATTTTAACAATGTTATTTTGACGTTTTTTGTTCTTCACAGTGGCACGAAAAAACTTGGCATTTTTATCCCTACTTTGTTTCCAGTTTACTTGGGGTTTTTTCTACCAATCAGACTTGTCTTTACATAATGTCTTCATAAACTTCTTGTTTGTGATGCCAATCATTGTCCATATCCCCATTAAACTCATTTTCCAACTGAAGTTGTATTTGTAGGAGCTTCTCTTTCATTTTGTGCTTAGCTTGATCAGATTTAGATGCCCATTGATGTATTCCATATTTAATCACCATAAAAGAATCCCCAAATTCAATATCCTTGCTCCAGTGTGACTGAACGAGTGTCTGAATTATGGTTCCTAATACCATGACGCCCTCATGCAAATGCACCTTTTTCTCTTTGCCATCCTCATTCTATAATTAAAATCGGGTAGTGGTCATATCCCACTTTGGGTAGTCAAATCACAGAATTTTCCCCATTTCTAATGATCCAGTGATCCATAGCAACCTCCCTAACCAAACCTTCAAATAAAAGACCACTCTTATATGTGAACTTAGGTCCATAACACCCCAAATAAGTTAAACCAACTTGTATTAGAGTTTCCTGAAGTTGAGTGGCTCTCACTGATTGGATAAATTTCTTCCCTTTTTTCATCTGGATGAATCATGGCATTAAATTACCTATAACAAACACGATGTTGTTAATTTGATTGACAATGATGGCTAAGTGCTCCACATATATTGTCAAGTTGTAGGGTTCATAATCCCATACACGATTGTAATATATTCATTCCCATTTACGCACCAATGAAGAAATATCTTGTGGTTTAATAGAATTTGAACTTGACACCAGTTATCATCCCATAGTAGTCATATCCCTCTAGAGAACTCATGTTCTTTAATGTGATGAGATCAAGGCAACCCTATTTGTTTGACAAAACCTGTTATGGAACCATTTTTTACCCTGGTTCCACACTCCTAATGGGTATAAAACCAAAGGTGAGTCAACTTGGGCGCCTGTTCATAGAATGGCACACACATTTCACATAGGAACTGCTTATGTAAAAATAGTAACAACAAGATATAGCAAGAGACAAAAAGTGTGATAGAAAAACATGTACACATTTCTATATTTGAGTATACCCATTTGTATTGCATTTCAATGCTTAGAGTCTTGAGTGTGGCATGTATTCATTTGGAAACTAAAAATTTAATAAACAAAACATATTAATGCTAAAGAATTAAGTAAGCTATGAAAAACATGTAACCATAGTTTAAGAGTTGTGCAAAATTTGCTTGGCTAGAATCATCATAATAAGCAAGAAGTAGCAAAAGGCCTGAAACACTTAACATCATTCTTTTATGTAAGTTGTGTTTCAAGTATATTTCCATTATACTCAACAACATAATATGGCCATTGACCACTTCCCAATGGAAGAGTCTGTAAGGGTGCTCAAGATGAGCTAACCCTTTTATAGACATTGTCTGCCTTATCTTGGCATCTCACTTAAGGCGCCCAACAGTATGCCCTTACCCAAAAATACAAGAAGGTATAGAAGGTACGTATAATGGATAAAGTTCAATTATCTTCAAGCTTTCAATAAAAAAGAATGCACTAATCATAGGGAACAAGTAGCTCAAACAAATAATTAATTAGCCAAGCATTCATATGAGCATACATACAAACAAGCCAATAACTTAGTAGGGTCAAGAGATTAAGACCTTATGAGTAGTGAGCAAGATATGATAAGATCTCTCGAGATGGTCCATCCCAAGTGGACCTAAGATGCAAAAGATAGAAGATAGAGTCTTAGATTAGTAGGTTTCAATAAGATAAGCATCATACGAGTCGTGTGGATGTTTCACTAGATCTATGTTTCACTTAGTTAAAATATGAATCCAAACCTTCAAACATGCATGTCATTGATCAACATAGTCCAATGATCAACATTAAGTCCATGATCTAAGTGAACTGTTCACATTAGCTTAGATATGACCATGGGATAATTTCTGATCTGGAGTTATAGAAATGTGATATTAGAGTTCTACTAGGGTTTAATCATATATGATCATGACAAGTCACAGTAGATTAATTCCATGCATTAGATTCCAATTTCTAAGTCATAAGATCATAAAAGAGCATAGGATATATCAAGTTGGTATTTAGTTATACATGAGTGATGAGTTTATTTATTTGAACAAGATAGAGCATGGGATTAGCATAACAATCAAATTTCATCATGTGGGCACAACTAGGTCAACTTTGTCATTTTAATGCACAAACTAGGCACACGAGATTTTGTGAGTCAAACATAGAAAGAGGAATTTTCAAACAACATTTCCCAAATCATTATAATGTTTACTAATTTCAAGATTGGAAAATTATATGATAACAATTTAGGCTAGAGATTAAGACTTGATCAAGTCAAGCATGCATTTCACTTAAAGAAGTCACCCTTTGGGTCAAGAATTAACATTTAGGGTTAGAGTAAACATTAGGGTTCATTTAAATGGACCAAAAACACATACAAGAAAAATTGAGTTATGATTCATTGATTTAAGGGACATGAAAGCCTAGAGGTCATTAGTGATCATATAGTGCATGATTTAGGTTGATTAACAAACATAAGATCACAAGGCCTCATCTTTGCTAAATAGGGATGAAACATGCAGAACTAGCAAGATATAGTAGAATCATTACCAAGGTGAAGATTTTCTGGTCAAAAACATATATATTGTTATATCATTTGGATAAAGAACTAGGATAAGTGCGGGTTTGAAGATTAGGGCATAAAAGAGGTATTTTGGGTGATTTACCTTGATTGGGCTGAAGTTGGGTAATGTGGGAGATGACCTCTCATGTTCTTGCATCCGCATGATAGATGGAGTGGGGTCGATAGTGGCACACTCATCATGTAGCATCGGTGAGTAGGAGGAGGTTGTTGTTGGAAATGAGGAAGGATGTTTGGTGACCTATCGTAATAGGGGACCAAAGAAGGGCTTGGGCATCGCCTATCGCCTGCTATTGTGGGCCCAACAGAGCATACATCCCGACACAAGTGGGTTGTCAATGTCTGAGAGGGAGAGAGGTGAGTCGGTGTGTGTGTCTCCCTAATTCTAGCGTGGAGAGAGTGAGACGGCCCATGGTGGCTTGGCACGTTGATATTGTCCACTGAGTAACTTTGTGGTGGAGAGGGACAAAGCAGAAGATAAAGAGAGAATTGGAGGGAGAAGAGGAGTGACCGGGTGATCGGGGTTGTTACTACCCAATCTAACATGCTCTGTGTCGTCATCTTCTTACATCAAGGGCTTTCAAATCCATTGCAGGTAGTAATGCAAGGAAAAATGGATGAGAAGGTTGAAAGAGAAAGGAAAGCACAAGGGGGCTTGGCGGAGACAAGTGGGCATATAAAAAGGGGTCAAGGGGTTTAGGATGTGGACTGGATAGGGTTATAATTGCTTGCAACCATTAGAGGAGGACCAAAGAAGTTGTCTATGCACCTTCCCTGCCCCGTCTAGCTACTCCTTTGCATGCATTGGTGTGGGATGTGGGTCGAATAGGATAAAGAAAACCAAGTACAAGCTTAGGTGGCCAGAGATGGCGCTGGAACAGGTCCATGTCGCACCCACTGATGTGCAGGCATGCTCGCGGTCATTGGATCGCTCACATATCTGTGGCATCATGTAAGTCAAGGGTACACAATGGAGTGAGCCACCCAGTTGGATCACTCATGTGAGAGCAAAAGAAGATAGATAAAAGTAAAAGGGGCAAAGAGAAGGGAAGCCAAGTGGACCGACACCTAATTTGGGCCCAAAACAGCCAGTCCGAAACCAAAACGGTGTCCAAAGAAGTCAAATTAGGGTTTTATAGGTCAAATCTTGAATTGGACATCACTCTCTCATACAAGTTCTAATTTAGGCACAAAAGGGTGTGTAGGAAAGATAGTTTGAATTTCTACAACATGAGCATAAGATTGCGGTACAAAAACTTACAAGCATATGATCAAATTCCTAAGAGAGAGAGGATGATGTGTTACATGAAGGTAAAATTGATTTTCATCCAGCTGAGAATTGTCTCAGCAGCACATGTCTACTAGGTGGACTACTCATGCACATGAACTCATTCAAACATGAAATTGGAGGTGAGGACAAGAGCAAGGTCAAATTTGGAAGTTACAAAAAAGGGGTGAAGTTCAAAGTAATCACAACATCATCAGTTGTAGTACCTGAAATTATAGGTTCAACAATAGCAACGAGTTGGAGTCTATATTTTTGAATGATACTTTGCTAGTGATCACGGGTATGGTCATTACCAATATCGCGAGAAATCCAACATAAAAATATAATCATAAACAAAGAAAATGTAAGGGAAACTATGTTTGAACCTCCCCCTCCCCCTTCTTCTTCGTAGTACTTCTTGTATTGTATCTTCTAAGGGGGTCTTGCGACTTAGGCATGTCCCTATTATCTTCCATACATGCCTTTATCTGGTGTATCGTCAATTAGTGGTTTGTCATCTACATTTTTGGAGCCCATGTTGTTATGCACTAGATGATCATTAATAACTTCCATGGATATCGTTTCCCCGACTCTTCCTATGACCACCTCATCACCGTGCAAGTTAGATACAGTATGATCTTGATTAGGTGTCTTATTCATCCCAGGTTCCATCTCCTTGTCCTGGTAGTTCTCTTTCTCTCGTCTCTCTTTTGTAACATCCTTCAACACTTTAGAGTCTATCTTCTCCATAAAATTTTGTGTCTTCATTTACTCCATTTTGTTGTCCTTACACTTGGTGCTCTTGAGTATTATTTCTCTCCTAGTCCTCCTTCTCCATATTAGGACTAACTACATTCTATTCCTCATCCCCCTCCTCATGTAGTGCCAGGAAATTGTTTTCTCACGTACGCATCATTTTCTTCTTCTTGTCCCCTTCAGAATTTCTCCTGGGCTCTTTTTGGACATGCATACTACACCTATAGTAGGTTTGTCATTGTTCCTCATCCATATTCATTTTACTCCAGCATCTATATCATTTAGTCGAGCTTCCTCGTATTCTATTTGCTTATCCTCTACCTTGCATTTGTATTGTAAATGACCCATCTTACCACATGAAAGACAAATTTTTGGGATAGATTCATATATAATCTTATAGTCCAATTCAATAATCAATATAGCCGGTTGAATAGGTTTAATGTGTCCAGTTCCACAACTATTTTAACAAACTTACTATGTGTTCTATTCAATGTATGATCATCCATTTTAATCAAATCCCCAATCACCAAGTATATGCATTTGCTATACAGATGAGGTCGTAAATTGATAATTCATATCGAATTAATGGTATATGAAGGCATACTTATTTCAATTAAAATGAAGGGTACCATTGCCACACCATTAGAGGATAGACAAACAGAGAATTTGGACCTACATATAGGAATTTATCATAGAGTCATCTTTGCATGTCAATTGCACTGTATAATAACACATATCTATTTTAAAGATATTTGATCTCCCTTTGATTTTCTATAGGAGTTTAAAACAATGTCGAATAGTTGGAAACCAAAGATCGCTTCTAACTAATATCACAATATATACATATTGGATCGGCTTCTAAAACCTAGCATTGTCCTCCTCAATTAGAAAAATATCTGAGAAACCTATTTCTTGATTAACTCAATTTCCTCTCTTATGATTTTCAATTCCTCCTCATTGTCCAATATTAAAGTATTGGAACCATCCATTGTAAGGAACCTTGGTGGGTTTCTCTATTTGGAGTTATTCCTCCTTTGCATGGGAGAGTGAACCTCATCTTTTTCTATATGTGTATCATTCATGTTATTAATGTTTCTTTGTTTAGAGAGTGGAGGAAAGGAAGAGTTTAGAGTATTAACTCTTTGCTGCTCAATCTTGAGTGAGATCTATGATATATGACTTTCTGCATACTTCTAATTTCTCCTCATACCTCCATCAACTAGGTTTAACCCAACCTCCTTCACATTAACTTGGGTGATCAAGATTTTTGTAATAACACTTGTTGTATCTTCAACACATGCCCCCTCCCACACATTCTCCCCTTCCCCAGTCATGGCCAGCAAAACCTAGGTTCACCTAGACACCACCAAAGGCCCCTCGCTCCTACTTCCTTCGACCATCTAATTTTGTTTAAATTAGGAAAGAAAAAGTGATTTCAAGTTTTAATAGAAAACACAAGTTGTGACATTCATATGATATTGGTTTCTAATAAGGGTATGGGTGAATACATAATATACAAAATGTAATATATTTTAGTTAGGAACATAAAAAAGGTTGCAATAAGTTAATATTTAGTTAATTATAACTGTAAGAGCAGTCTAAGGTAATAAAATTAGGGTTCAATATGAACTACTCATTATAAAACTTGGTCTTGTCATGATTTTCAATATTTCAATTATCACAAAAAGTATCATTTGGCCTAGGTAGAACTACCTTACTTACTATTAGACAAATACTAGTCAAACCCATACTAACTTACATCCAATTTCATCTATGGTCACATAAATAAAAGTAGGGTAAATGATAACAATACAATAAACAAAATTCCAGTAATACAAATATCTACAAAGAGATGACAGGAAGAAAAACAAAAAGCTTGCTAAGTAGTCCTTTTCATATAGCAAAGCCAATATACCTCTTCGAACACCATCTTCTTCCATTTGCACTAAGACCGAGTCTAGGATCTTATACTGCAAGGTGAAAGGTGATTACTACCATTATAAAACCCAAGTGAAGACTGGGAATGAGTGAAAGGATGTTGATATACAAATATACCATGTGTACAAGGAGGATCAAGTGTTTGAATCAGATAAATTTGTTAACTTGACGGCAATAGAAATAACAATTATAAACTTATAAGGAACAAGAAGAAGAATAACAATCCACACAATTAAAGAACTTGAGATTTATGTGGTTTAGTCTAGACGACCTACCTTACAAAAGAGAAGTGAATTTCACTATTGCAAGAATATTACAAAAGAGTGATACTCTCAAAAGAGAGAGAACCCAAAAACCTTGTGAAGGTTACACCAAAAGAAGAGGAAAGACTCTTCTTTTGTTACTTTTCAATACAAGAAAACTCAATGCCTAAGGGCACTATTATAGGCTCCATGCCACAAGGATTTGACTAGTAATACACAATAATAGTAGGCATTTAAACACAATAGAGGTCCAAGTTGCATGTAGAGATACATATCTCCAACAACAAGTAGTAATACCAATCCAAATCCAATTAGAAACATGGGTTGGACTCAAACCAAGGTCACACCCAAATTAGGACTGTCATACCATGTAGGATTAAATTTGGGACTAAGAGTTTTCAAGGTATAACAAGTCTCCACTTTGCAAGAAAAAAATAACAAACGTATTCTCCTCCATCCCCTAAAGATATCACTATCAAATACAAAGGGAAACCAAGTCCCTATAGCAGCTGAATATAGAAACTGGTAATGGCTTTGTCATCATATCGACAAGATTCTCTTTGCAAATGATCTTCTTATCAATAGTAGTTTTGACAGGCTCCCAGATTTAATTCTTATTTAAATATTATAACTCTTCATTTAAAGCAACAACCCACATAGTAGAATATGGAGACATCACAACCTCAATGTGAGTACATGACTCACCAACATCTACTATCTCCCTCGGTAGTGGCTAAAGCATAAGTAAAAGTCTAATTTGATGTCTTTTTGGTGGCCTAATATGTCTTCTTTCTCTTTTATGAGAAACGCTACAGGGTTGTGCATAATGTACCTAATCTTTAATTATATTTGAGATATCTTGACTAATTTCAATAGGAGTCGTCAGACTTCCATGTAGTGATGATGACACATCATCAATCTCTAGATCCACCTATTTGGTGACACTAGGAGAGGGACATGGATCAGATGTCGTAACACAATACTTTTATTCAAGAACATAGAAGATTCATCAAAGGTAACTTCCTTTGAATCAAGAATTTTGGAGACGTAGAGTTAGAACACCAAAATTTGTACTTTTTTATACCTTTGCTAAAAAAATGTGCATTTCTTGACGCTAGGGTCAAACTTGCCATCTTTGGGCCAAAATAAGCAAGATAACCAAAATACAAAGATCAGAGTAGTTCACGAAATTACTACACCAAATCTCTTCATCAGTTTTAAGACTGAGAAGAGTAGATGGGGAGTCGTTAACAATGTATGCGTATATAGAAATAACTTCAGCCCCTAAAATTCTCTCCCATGTTCATCATGAATCAGCATGCATCTCACTCGCTCCAAGAGTCTTCTTTTCATACTCTCTACAACACCATTTTATTTTGGTCTGTATCTAACAGTGTGATGTCTGTTAATGCCTTCAATTGGGGAAAAAAGTCAATTCAGATGAGCAAAACTCTTTGGTATCAATCCTCAATGTCTTGACATACTTTCTAGTTTTCTTTCATGTCAAAGTCTTCCACTTCTTAAATTGTTCATGAGCTGTAAACTTATTCTTCAAGAAGAAGACCCAAACTTTCCTTGAGAAGTCATCAGTAAAAGAGATCATGTATCTAGAACCACCCTTGGCCGAAAGTTTAGAGGGACCCCAAATATTAGAATGAATGTAGTCAACAATACCCTTTGTGGTATGTACTATTGCAGAGAATGCAACTTCCTTGTACATACCCATTACACAATTTTCACAAAATATAACTTCCTAGTAGTACTTCTGTCTAAGAGTCCTCTGTTCCTTAGGACAACACTACCTTTCTTCCTCATGTGTCCATGACTTATATGCTATAGCTTGGTAGTGTCTAGATTTGAAGTGGATGAAGAAGAAGAAACAACAGTTGTCCCACTGATATTTTCACTAATAAGTGAGTATATATTTCCAATTTAACTTTGAACCTTGATAACAATGGTTTCAACTTTATACACATACATGAATCCATCTCTTACAACATCTAGAAAATATTTTTCTTCATGTTTTCCTAGAGAGATAGTAGTTTTAGCAACACCTTGGACATTATGGACATTGAAGATGGTTCTGATAACACCATCAAACATCTTGATGTGGACAGATCCAAGCCCAATAGTCTGCAGGTAGAATCAACTATCGTAATAACAAATCTACATTCGACTGTACTATCTTTGGAGAACTAATCCCTTGTAAGACACGTGTGAAATGAACAACAAGAGTCAAGAATCCATGAATCTTGGTATCTTGAAGTAGATGGTGTCATGAGAATAAAATCTCCATCTTCTTGTGCGACATTGGCACCACCAGGTTGTTCTCTGAGATCTTTGTTTCACTCCTATGCTTATTCTACAACTTGAAGCATTATTCAATTAGATGACCCTTCTTTTTGTACTATTTTCATGTCTTTTTGTCATTGACTTTGGACATAGGTCGGTTGTATTCTTCATTATATCCTTTTTCTTTCAGTAGAACCCTTACGTTGAGAGCCTTTACTTGCCTTCCATCAAAAGAAGCAGTCAATTCATTTTCCATAGAGTATTTAGATATGAGAGAGGACATTACTTATTCTACCTTTATGGAGTCCTTGCCATAGACAATGGTCCCCTAGAATTTCTCGTGAGAAGGGAGAGAGAAAATAAAAGAATTGAGGCTTTATCTTCATCTTCCAGTTTGATGTCAATATTTTCCAAATCCAAAACGATGGAGTTGAACTAAACAATATGATCACGAATAGATGTACCTTTATACATGCACAATAGATATAGACGTTGATTATGATGCAAATTTGTCTGAACAGTCTTTACTTTTAGAGAGATTCAAGTTTCCACCACAAGTCTGCAATAGTCTTTGGTTTAGTGGCTTCACCAAGAACTATCTATAAAATTGACAACTAGATGACAATTAGAGCTTTCTCATTCATCTTTTGCTTGTCCTCAATAGTCAAGGAAGTTGGGATATTCTCTACTCCTAGCATCACGTTAGTGATGCTTGTTGCACCAGTAGCCCTTGCATCTTTATTAGACAAAATCCTTTCAATACATCTAAGGAGAGGAAACCCTTGGAAATTTGCAAGTTGGGTTAAAATTCACCCGGTAATCCTCAGGGGTATCAAATATCCATCCAAAAGTTAATTTTGAAGAAGGATCTAATAGGAGTGATGATCTATTGTTTGATGATAAAGAAAGTTAACTGAAGGCACACTACAAAACATAGATTATTTATCTATAATATTCTAACTACATAAATTATATGTGTATAAAAATTATTTTACTTTAGAAATTTGAAAACATAATTGAAAATGTAGTTAATTTTAATAATTAGAAAATTATCTACATATTCCAAATGAACACAATTTTTTCTTCTTAATACCTCTTCCTCTCTCCTCACTCCCCATTCAGATTTATTCAACACATCCAATTTTTACCCTCACATTTCTCCCTCCACCTATTACCACATTTGGTATTCCCTCCTTCCTCAATTAGAAATACACTAAGCTCTCCACCCTGCCCCACATCCACCATGAAATTTTTTTCTCCACCACCATTTAACCCTATTTATGCCCCCACCCATCGGGCTCTCTCCCTATCATTCTCTTCCTCTCCATGGATCTAAACACCCTCTCTCAATCTCACCCTATACTCCCCAAAATCTTGATCTCCACCCATCAATTAGAACCCAATCTCACAAATCAGTATAGAGGGGGATGAAAGTATCTCTACTAGGAAACACAAGAGAGGAGAGGAGCTAGGATGAATCATAGTCAGTCAAGTATAGGAGTTATTTTTGCTTCTCATATTTGAATTATTCCCATCCTAATTGGTGAGAGCAGCTTTAGCTTTACCTAGTTCCACGTTGAAACTTACGTTGTGATTCCAGTGGTTATCCATCGGCATTTTAATTTTTCCACCATGAGACCAGGAGGCTTTTTCTAGGAATCTTATTTATATTGATCTCATATGTGTAGATTCAACTAATAGTTAAGAAGTGATCACACTATAACCAATGTAAGTGTTCCATAATGAAATGCCAGAAAGTTTGGATGAAGTTGCCATTTCAAATAGCACAGGCTAGTCTTTGTTGGAGATTGCATCTTTTTATAATTAACTTAGGACCTTAGGAGCCTATATCAGATAGGCTAGAATGCAACATCTCCTAGAAGATCCAATCTTCAACATGGTTGTAGTGTGTACTTCCACTCCTTTCCTCGGGCTAAGTTGTAGCATTAAAATTGCCTAAAGAAATCCACAATTTTGTGAAACATGCCCATTCTTATTATATGTTTCCATAATAGCCTCTTGATAGTGATATGTGGACTTGCATATACATAATGATCCCAATGTTTTTTCTTATACAACAAGTAACAAATTGTTTGTGGTAGTTGATAATTTTAACTTGGCATTTCTTTATGTTCCAATGGACCCAGATAATGACTAAAAATCCTCTTTCTCTACTCAGAACAACTTACTAAAAACTATGTTTTTGATGGTTTCTTCTACTTACATACCTCTAATGGAGGTATCCATAATGGAAACCACTTCATCTCTAAATTGGTGAATAAATTCTTTGAGAACTCAACACAATTTGGACTTCCATATTGCTCTTGTATTCCAACACAAGATGTCATGCTTTGGGATACTAGGTGTTTCTAGCTAGCAAGAATTTAGGCACTAGATACATGATATTTATGTTCCTTATTGTCCTCATCGACATTGGCATGTATCGCATAGGTTTTAGTACCACCATTCATCTCATGCATGATGGTTTCAATCTCTTTTGAGATGTTCCTTGGACTTCTTTGTCTAGGTTCAGTAGGAGCTAAGTTTCCCTACTCCAGTTTTATGTTGGCCAAAGTCATCCTGGCCTTATGCTTCATTGTCCTCCTCATTCTCTATGTTTGAGAATCTATTGTTCAATTATGTTATTTGTTTTCTCTTCATCTATTTCCTTTTTGTCTTTGGGGTTGCCAAGTATTGTTTTGCTCGATTGTCACAAGGGACTATTATATAATGTGTTCCTTAGCTAAAATAGTTTTCTCCTTCAAAATCTCTTGTTGGCTTGTTCTATTTATTAAGATATTCCCTTCCATGCCACATATGGCACATGCCCATGGAAAGCCTTCATAGACCACTCTGTATTTGACTTTGTTGATTAAGATGGATTATATAAACACTCTAGTTGTGTCCAACGTCAGGGCTAATCTCAGAAACTTACTTCAGAATTTATTGGTTGGATGGGTATTACCTTATGATAATGTCTATATCCATGCCAATAAACTCGAACATATTCGGTACATACATGTGAAGGGAAATAGGTTTTGAGAACTCCTCTTTTGATTTGAATGTAGGATACCAATCTCACAACATAAGATTGAGCCCAAAAAACTTCTAGGGTTCCCCTGTAAGCATTACTTTGTAATCTTTTAGCATGATAGCTACACAACAAAGCATCCTAGGTCGAGTTCATACATGTTGAAGCACCATGTTATCTTCCATAGTGGTTTTAGTATGCCTTGCAATAATATATACCCTATTTTA
Source organism: Alisma plantago-aquatica (assembly GCA_963693085.1). NCBI lineage: Eukaryota > Viridiplantae > Streptophyta > Magnoliopsida > Alismatales > Alismataceae > Alisma > Alisma plantago-aquatica. Next base: position 405,342,754 of record OY856414.1, read on the forward strand.
GATCCCAGTAGTTGAACCACCACTGCTTATTATCATGGTTTTTTAGTGCATTCTCTACTTCCGGTATGATTGATAGGGTAGGAACTCCTTCTATATCACTCATTGCTACATCCATTATAGATAAATCATCTTCAAATATCTTCTCCATGAAATAATCATCCATGCTTATGCATTGTCCGTCAAACCACCCTGATAAAAAATATTGGTATTTCCTGGGTCATCTTCCCTATATAGATTGGAATACATATGTTAGGGTTTTCTTCCTCTAGTGTTACACTCTAGATCAACACCATTACTTTCTCCTTAGATTGTTCTTTCTTAGCCGCTACATGCTAACATTGATGTCGTTCTAATGAGTCGACATCTTCTTGTATGCCTTTCAACCGTGACAAATTGAATTCCAGACTGACTTCTAGAATAGGAAAACCCACCGCATATTTTTTCATTATTTTTGTGGTTGGTTCTTGCATGTATTCCATGTGGATCATTGCCACAATACTCGTCACCACAACAGCCCCCTTGTCAACTAGGTTTCCTCATTTTTTTACAATCTAAAATTATTTTGACCTTAATCTCACGCTAATCACAAGAGATACATGATTTTCTATTACTCTTTAGGTCCAAATATTACATGCATCCATATAGAATTAAATAATTGGATAGTCAACAATAGGCTAGTTTTTAGATGTTGAGTAGGTTATTTGATGATAGTGAGTCATAATGGAGTACAATAATGTTAACAAATAGATTTTTCATATTCAGATGCATGCATGATAGCCTGTGGTCGAATTTAATGAAATATGGAGTACACTCCCTTTATTATTGAAATTAACAACCATGATTAGTAATCTCATTTTATGCATTCAAGAAAAAACCTTGGAGCACTTAAGTCAATCTCAAGATGTATTCTATGTTCAAAATTTAAAGAAACTAGTTGTATGTCCATTAAATTTGATGAATCTTATAATGTAGTACATGAATGTGATTCTTCCAAAAAAACTAAAAAAAATGTAACTCTAACATCTCTATTTAAATGGGGGAATGAGTCTTGTCAACATATATGTCAGAAATATTAGTTACCAAACTCTTCATGTAAAGGAGTTAGACTAGATGCATTTTCTTTGGCATTTTGTTTAACGTTTTGAACTTGGATGGGAATTTCTTATGAAATTTGTAGAGATAATTCATTCTTATAGTTATTTGGGATAGTTTGGTGGAGTAACAAATTTTTTTGATGCTTAGAGGTTGTCTAATATGTGGTTTGATGTCATGATTTTGAGTTTTGTTTAGGGATAATGATTTAGGTGTGATTATATAATAACTAAACATAAGATCATCTTCTTTTTCCATGGACTTGGGTTTCCTTGTGATACATGTGTAAGTATTAACAAGAAAACGTACCTTCACTTGGGATAGTCTGATGACCTCAAAAATGATTAGAGTGGGTTTTTCAATCAGTGTTGTGTATGACCACTTGATTCTTTCTTGTTTAATTTTGGGGTTGGTACTCACAATTAGATGTGCTTGTTGGCAGGATACTTTTAGAAATTTTCCTTTGGAGATTAAGAATCTATTTATAAGCTCATTTATATGTACTATATATCAGACACCACTTTCTTTGTTCTTCTTGTTGTCCCTATTTGAGTCCAATTTTTAGAACCATGTTAATTTGGTTGTCTCTTATTGAGTTTGTGTTTTAAAACCAATGAAGACTTAAGATTAAAGGGATGATTCTATGAAGTATTTTCAGTTGTAATTTAGCTTATAAATTCACTTGATAAGTTGGGTTGTGGCAGTGGAGGTTCAAGTGATATGTTTCAACACATTGCAGGTGGAGGATTGATAGGTCTACTCTATCAAGTTCTTAACTGTTCTGCATTAGATATGTGTTGACCTAACAGCTGTAAATTGTCCATATTATTATAATGACTTAGCCATTCCATTTATATGTATTTAATATGCCTACTTGAGATTGATTTCAGGTATTAGGTACAGGAGAAGGATCAATTCAATCAAGTCCTAGCTTGACCAAATACAAGACAAAGTCAATGCAAATGTAGTTTTGTGGAATATGCCCTCAAATCATTCGAATTTTTTTTGTATTTGTTTTTATGATACGACTTGTAATTAAGTTGAAAAAATAAGGTGCACTTGACAATAATTTAAGCACCCTAATGGCATTGTTTAAAATTAATTACATGGACTTTTGTTGACCAAGTTTCATCCTTGATATATGCAACCAAAACCCTTCATGGATTTTGGGGAAAGGTTGGCCCAGTTTACTCAAGACAATCTAGTCTGACACCTATGCAACAGAAAAAAAAAATTAAGTTGTTGACTGGGTTTCATCCAGGATGAATTTGATTAATAGTTCAAATCTTCTTTGTCGCATAGTGCTATTGATCGAGTTTACATTAGTTGAAACTTGGTAGAATTATATGAATGTGTTGAAAAAGTGTTTCTATTTCAAAACTCAAAAATAGATCTGTTACAACACCCCAAATGACTAGAATTCAATCTCAAGTGCTTCAAAATGCTAGTGGACAGCCCTAACTATAAATAGGGACCCTTGGGCTTCATCCCAAGTTTTTTTATTATGATCCTAGCTATAGTTGAGTGGATTTGTCTACTAAGATCCCCTTTCTCTCTCTTACTTACTAAAGACTATTATCAACTTAAGTAATATAGGTTATATGTGAGAAAACTACTGGCACAAAAACATTTGTCACCCGAATCCTAACTCCAAATGACTATAAATTCAATGGTGATAGGACCTAGGCATCCATCCCTAGCATGGTATTGTCAAAGTGAAAATGAAAAAGCACGAAGCTTATCATAAATGAACAAATAACAGGATAAGAGCACCAATCATAATATCAACATTCAAAAATATATATATTAAATAACGTTATCTATTACAAGATTTAAATTACATACTCAAGACTACAATTTTAAAATCATGCTCATTTATAATGGGGGTCTTACAAAAAAGATACCTGACATGGATGACCATGCCCATCAACTCATATCCATCTCTAAACCTATAAAATATGTGAAAAAATATGGTTTAGGCACACGATGTGTTGACTACAAGGCTAAAATATACATATACATAAGCTTTGCGTAATTAGAAAAGATGTGTAGAGGTAATGGGAAAAAATAAACAAGTTAAATATTTAGCAAAGTGAGAATGTGTGCTTTATATCATTTTACTCCAATTATACTAATCAACATCAAATATCATAAGGTCTTTGACTACTTTCCATTGGAAGAGTCCATAAGGGTGCTCAAGATTAGCTAACCCTTATATCGGCATAGTCTGCCTATCTTGACAACTCAAGTAGGAAGCCTAGCCTCGTGTCCTTACCCCAAGAATACAAGAAGGTCCACAAGGTTTGTATAATGGAGTTTATGTATTATGTTTGCAAGTTATAAAACAATGGCATGAGACAAACATTGAGTACAATACTAGAATACTACATGGAAATATTTGAGCAAGTAAACAAGCATACATATGTATCACATTTCAAGCAAGAAAGCCATAGCCATATAATTAGTAAAGCTCATGCCTGATCTAGAGATTCATAAGTTATCCTTGACCATCTAGAAAACAAGCCAAACCAGTATAAGAACAAGATTACATACATGCATTAGATTCTCATCATTAATCCTAACTAGTTCCATTTTAGGGTTTTGGCCAAGTAATGTTCCAAGTTGGTTATTGGCACATTATATGGTATTTTATTGATTCAGAGTCCCTCACATAGGCATGGTTCAAGTTACTAGATATTGTGTGTTTCTTCATTTGATATCACTATTACATGATTCATATCACATGCACATTTTAGGGTCCAAAGACTCATAATAGGGCAAACATGGTCAAAATTCAGTAAGACATGAGGACCAATCACAAGATACGGTTTAGATTAGCATATAGGTGGAATAACAAGCGTATACAGATATAGGTGGATGTCTCCTAGAGCCTAGGAATCAGACCACCAACTTTAGGCTCAATATTTCCACACATGAGCATAAAAGAATAATATCAACATAACCCATCAAGAATCAACATGATGCTTAAGGGGACATACACATTGAAGATGGACTTAAGAAGTATATTATTCTGTGATTTGAGAGGCAAGGAAAAGAGGAGATGATCCGTATTACTATAAGGGCACAACCAAGTCATATATGAGCATAAGAGAACAAAATTCTTGGGTCTAAGTCATATATATCATCATACACAAAAATGGTTATCCTTAGCCATTTCGGCCACAATACATTGTCATGTTATCTCACAGGGTTGGAGGCATCAAGAGGGTCTAAGGTATCATTTTCGATTAGGTATAGTCAAGCCTAAACAAGTAGGGAGAATATGCATGCACATCATAAAATATTAACCAAAGAAGAGAATAGGGGTTTTATGAGTGAAAAACTAGTCTTGCAAAGCACAATGTTACTGATTTTCAAAAATAGGTGAGTCTAGATGTCACATGGTCGCATGATTATCACTTTTAATCAATGTTATGTATCAAATTTTAGATACAAGCTACAAGAATGCATTAGGGCAAACATTGAATAAAAGGGGAGATTACGGGTTAAATCATAGTTCAAGGGTGCAAAAATGTTACTGAACTTCTACTTAGTAGGGTTGTAACATACTAAATCTCAGGGTCTTCCCTGCAATTTACCCACTTTTGAGCTTTTCTTGGCCTTCTAATCCATTTGGACCTTTTTCATAAATTTCCCTTGTTTTATATTCTTTTTGGACCCCTTGTGCAATTTGAGCACAATTCAATGTTTCAAATTTTCTTTTTCCCTCATTTATGTTAATGAAGGGGTGTTTGCACAAAGAACCCAATTAAGTAGATAAGTTAGGGTTAATAATGTAATTTGGTCATTAAGGATGGAAATGTAGTAGATAATATTAATTTGGAGCTTTTTGGATAAATATATTAGTAATAATGTGTATTTGAATTAATTAATGAGAATATTAACCTAATTTCCTTCTCTCTCCTCAAAAATGATAATAATATAAATTAAAATAGAATATATTGGTGAGTTTTTGCTCTTAAAGCTATTAATGGATGGATACCTCGAAATCCACTCATGCAATCCATTAAAAGAAGACTTTTCAAATAACTCATTCATTTTAATATATTAATAAACACTTTAATGAGCAATATATATATTAAGGGCCTTATTGGATATAAATACAAAATCAAATTGCATAGCATTGTTCTAGACTTTAATGTGAACATGTGGTCCAAATTTGGTGGCTTTTGGACTTCATTTGACCCCTCAAAATGATTTTATATGCTTTTAATATAGTGTGATAAAAGTCTTTGATTTATTTCATTTATATCGAATTGTAACGCCTAAGTTCGAAATCGATCTGTTGTCACACATTATAGCTTGTAATTCAGTCACACACGTGCAATCACAGCCATCCATCTTCGATCCAACGTTCGTGGAGTCGTCTCCTTCCTCTGACCCTCTCACGGCTCAGCGCCGTTTTGCAAGCAGTAGATTCCCAATCATTTTTCTCCCTCATTCTTCCACCGTTTTGTGTAATTCCTTCACCGTTAGCTCCACCTCACGCCGCCGGTTCGAACGAACCCTAACTCATCGCCTACCTCATCATTTTGGCAAAGCACCCAATCGGGGTCTCCTCCTCTTCCCTGTCGAGAAGTTACAGAAGGGACTAGAGCCCTCCTCATGCCTATATATGGCTATAGAGATGACCCTCAGGCTTCAAGCCTTCCTCCTCTCCCTCCAATTTCACCTCTAATTGCCCGATACTCCCCGACCTACTCCTTCTCCACTTTCGGCGACCTCAATTCGGTACGCGCATTCTCTGGTGGCCTCACGAGCAATTGGCAAGTGGGTAAGCTTCTCCGATTCTCCCTCTTCCTCTTCGTGTCCTCGCTTTGTCCCGCGATGCCCCTGATCACCTGGTCCTATAGGGCCACCGTAGAGCAGCTGCCGCCACCTGCTAGTTTGTGCTCTGGTGCTCCTCCGCCACCGCTGACTCTTGATTTCGACTCGCACTGCCTCCGTGAGTGCACTGACGACCCTAGTTTGGGTTTTCTCCTCGATTCAAGGGGCTTCGAGTTGTGTTCTCCTTCCTCTATCCCAGACAAGTCTGGAGCGACTTCTTCTGCTCTTGAGCTCCCCCGACATCTAACTTTTGCTCCATTGCCTCGGGTTGATGCGAGCAAGGTCCCTGCAACCTCATTTTTCCCTATGTCAGCCTTGCCTTCACGTTTTGGATCGCAAGTCATCTCTGAAGCTAGGCGCTCTCGCCATTGATGCGAGAGGAACATCCCAGTTGAGCAAATGACCTTAACACCTCCCACGTAGTGTTGATCTACCTAGTAACAGGTCATGGGCAGTTCTGACCTTTCCCATCTTGTTTTGATTTTTCAGCTGCGATTAATCGAGATGTAAAGATGACTAGAGTGCCCCTGCGACTGTGATAGATCTATTTAACCCACAAGGGTATTTTGGTAATTTTCCCCCCACTCAATCGCCCTTGACGCAAGCTTTTTTAGCCCACGTGGATTTTTCTTGCATTCTGATTGGCTGTGATGATTGCATATATAATAAATCATTCCCAGGTCAGAAAAATGCAAATAAATAGTCAATGGAAAGGATTTTTAATGTAGAATTCGATTTTGGAGTTCTTAAGTCATGATTATGATTACTTTTTTGAAGTTTTCTTTGAATTCCTTTTTAAGTGTATAAAATATTCTAAAATACATAATTAATTCATTTTAACTCCAAATTGAAAAATACAATATGTTTTATTTAATCAGGAGAATATGAATAATCGTTTGGTCAAGATTTTGAGTTACAAATCGAGTTTTGGTTTCAAGGTAGAAAATTAGGATTTTTCCTATGCTTTATGTCTTTATATATATTAATACATGTGTAATTATGTAACTAGGGAAAAAGGAATGGTGATACAATCAACTTGGTGAATGTTATAGTAATTAATTAAAACAGGTATGTGGAACCTATTTTTGTATGTGAACCCTATTTCAGTATGTGAAGCCTATTTATGTATGTGGCTCATATGTATGTGAATCATATTATATGAATCCTATCAAAGATGAATGTGAATGTTTATTATGAAAACTACCTATCCTTCAGCTGGGTCTTTTCTAACCCCACAATCATTATGGTGCTAGCCTTGATATCCTCCTAAATGCCTTTATTTGGAGCTTCACTTATTTTATGCTTCTAATGCCATTGTGGCTCATTCATTTGAATTATGTGAATCTTGCTACTACATATGTTGCCGCATTTACTTGGAAATGCTTAATCTTGCTATTGCCAATGTTGGCTCATCCTTTTGAAATACTTAGAAACATTGTATAATGTTGTTGCTTTGTTGGCTCCTTTATTTCTTGGAGTTATTGGATAATGTTGTTGCCTATGATGGCCCATTTATTGAGATTGTTTCTTGGGTTTTATTCCCAATGCTATGTTGCAATCTTGTTGTACTTTTCACTCTACTGCCAAGTGAATGTTAATGCATGATATAGTTATTGGCCAATTGACAATGTAGTGTACATGAGTACAAACCACCCATAGGGCACTGGGGTTTTAGTCCCCCTGTCGGGCACTGGGGTTTTAGTCCCCCTACCATTTTATATATTAGGCACTGCGGTTTTAGTCCCCCTGCCACTTTTTAGGCACTGGGGTTTTAGTCCCCCTGCCATTGGTGAGGTCTGGTAGGTGCCTCACCCTACATTGAGATGATTTTGAGTCATAATTTATATTCATGCAAATGTGTTAATTGTTGATATTTAAATGTGACCGTTTTCTAAATTCTTATTTACTCAATTACCTCTCTCTATCCTTGAAATTCCTTAGTGGAATCTTTTGTTATAAAATGCTTAGCTTTATGATTGCCTTTATCCTATTATTGACACATACCTTTATCTTTCTCTTGTTGGATGACCCCAACCATCCAGGCTAGGATCAGAGTGTGCATGGAAGCTTGGTGAACCTAAGGCTAAGGATAGGACAACAAGAAAAGGAACATATAGCTTGCTTGGACATGGTTGCCTTTATATATATTAAGTTGTTTTGTTCGGAGACAATGTTGTATTAGTCTAAGTCTTCCTCTACCTTGATCCTAGTTCCTTGTATAAAGATGTACCCCTTTTGGGAAAAATTTGTAATGTACTCTTTATACATTTTAAATTAAGTCAATATTTAATTTTTCGCTTCTACACAATTGATGATTTTGGTTGCCATGATTTATAGTAGAGACTTGGTCTTTACAAGGGTAGAGGTGAATTCAAGTCCCAACTTAACCATAATCATGCATTAAAAGTGGTAAACCCATTCAAAGATCCAATTTTAGTCAAATGTGAGAACTAGGAGAACAAAGAGGTTTTGAAACCCTTCCTAGGGTGTAGATCTTTTATAGAGGATCAAAATGGTATATAATTTTGATGTATTTGGTTAAGAAAGGTGAAAGTTGTTTATTTTTGATCATTTTGATTAAGAACTATATGTGGGGGTGTTACCTTTAATATAATGTAATGGATCTGGGTTGTTGGCCCAAGATGAAGCAGTCGTAATCCTCACCCCTCTAACATTCCCTGGGAGTGGGACCGAGGCCACACATTCCTCGGTGAACGACATGCACCTAGTGACCTCAGGTCTGATCACTACTTGTTGCTCGTTGCTTGTTCTAGTCCCCCCTATTGCAATAGGCCATTGCTCGACCACGTCGGTAGACGATGGCCTCACTCACACTGTGATGGGTGGCAGGTTCCAACGTGCGAAGGTTGAAGCCTGTTGAAGGGTATTCAATCCCATGGTAGAAGATGTCATGGGAACTAGGAAAGTGGTTGACCACACATGTTGCATGTTGTTGCGGTTGATTCTGGTCTCATTAGAGGATGTAGGGTGTCGCACAGAAGACACCCAAAGGGTATGGGTATCGGTGCCGCCTAGGGATGAGGAGGATAAAATAAGAGCTAAGAGGTGGCGATCGTGTGTGGGAGGGAAAGCAAAGTGCAGCAAATGGAATACGGAAGCAAATGAAGGAGAAAGGAGTTCTCAATTTTCATTCAGAGTGTGTAGAAGAGGCATATTTTTTATGCCAAGATTGGTGGTAGGTGGCGGAAGAGGTGCTTGCGTCGGCCTTCTGTGCATAGGTGGGAGACAAGTTGGGGACCGTTGGATCCCCCTGATTCCTTAGTTCAACGACCATGAAAGGAGGTAGAAAAATTAGGGTTTAGGGAAGGGGGGTAGCGGATGGGCCGCACGCACTCCCGAGGGCCTTATTGGGCCGGCCCAAAGCAGAGTCCAAGAACACAAATTCAAATTAAACCAAAGTAGAAACAAGAGTATCTTTGCAACCTCATAACTTGATGTAGTAAGGTTTCATTGAGGTGTTTGTTATATCATTGGATTTAGAATTGAGAGATCTACCACTTGGTATAAAACAGCGAGCAAGAATATCCAACTGAATAGGTTTAAAATTGCTTGCAAGGATGTGATATGCTAAGACCTTAAAACTTTGGTCTATAAGAAAATTATGTCACAAATGTTATAATCAAACATATAGTGATCAAAATGGGTCCTCAACACAGTAAAGTCATGAAATTGAAGTTAATTGAGTTATATGGTTCACAAAAGAGAGAAAAGAAGTGTAATCAAGGGGAGAGAAAGTATAGTTGTTACATCCTTCCCACCTTTAAAGAAATTTTGTCCTCGACATTTTTCCAAGATCATAGATAAGAGTTAAATTCCATATTCATCATGCTAAATCTTACCAATCCTCTGTGCCAAGGCATCCACTACTATGGGGTGCACATTAATATTCTCACCATCAAGGGTGTACCCATCTCAAATGTATATATATACTACTTGGTGATCCATCATATTATGACATCATCATAGCATTAGGGTTTCCTGTCCCTCATTATCCCACATGAGGATTATGTTCAAGTCTTCATATGAGCTCAAGGTATCTTATAGAAAGACTATGTTTTCAATTTTGCAAACTAGCATTTTCATCATCATGATTTAAAAAGGTATTATAATTTAATATGTATTACATCATTACATTAGATTACATGCACATTTTAGTTTTACCCAAAATTATACCAACTCTAATCAATATGTTCATTTCTTTCATCTTGGATCTATAATTAGGCATTGTATCTCATAATTATTCAAGTTGATATCTCAAGCCATCCTCGTATCAAATTTAAGATTTCAAATCTACATCTTTTATGGGAGGTATTATTTTTCATTAGGTCTAGCTAATGAGAGTAATTTATCAAAATATCAAGTTAAACATAAGTGAAACTATGTCATGTATCGTGTATCATTTGGGAGACTACATTATTATCAACTTTGAAATTTCATACATATCTCACTTGTATCTTGAAGGATCTGCACAAGCTCAAGCAAGTCAAGCTAAGACGTACCAATGTCCAATAAGACATGCTAACCACAACCATCTACCATAAAAAACTTTTACCCCACCTACTAAAGGAGAGTAGCCACCAAATGTTTTCTATCAAACTACTAACCCCGATATGAGGCTCATGATGGAGGTCACACATTGTGTACATTATCTTAGGTCTTGGGACATCTCCCTTGCCTATATAGTGAGCATCATATATAGAATTGCCTCATTCTCTAGGGTTAGTTCTTTATGTATGAAAACTAGGGTTCAACATTTTCAAGGGAACAAAGTAGTAGGTGACCAAACTCATATCCTTTAAATTAGTCTAGCTAGAGACTCATCATCATGCAACTCATCGTTCATATTTTTCAACAGTTTATACGTATTGGAGGTTAGGTAGTCTCACCTTCTCCCATGTCGGTTTGAACCATATCAAGAGTTCACCCTTTTCATATGTCCCATGCTAGATGTCCTTCTTTATAAAGAGATTGAGGCATAAGTTGGTCCTGAATCATATGTCATGTACCATATCTCAAAATATACAAGACTATGAACAAGCTTTCATGCCAACCCACTAGCTATTTTTTTACACATCAACCAAGTCATATCTAATATACAAGGTGCTAGGCCTAGATGGGGTAGCATGATCAAACTCACCTCATATCATCAATTATACTTGACTATTAAAAAACAAACTTAGGTCATATTGAAGCAAGCTCGTATCATCGTCATCATTATCATCATGATCATTTTCTTTGTCATCATCATCATCATCATCATCACAATCATCATGTTCATCATTAACAACAACAACTTAGGTCATCTAGGCTACTTACTAGTCCAACTTGTGTCATGGTTCTAGACAACTCTATAGACTACAACTACCATCAGAATTCTCTCATCTTGACTTGATGTTACACCTCTTTCACTTAGGTTACATGGACACTCACTGCCATTCTACGTGTGCTGACATTTTCATATGTACATATACTAATACTTGAAATAGGTTTTACAAATGTTGAAACATGCAACAAAAACCACCATACTCCAATCAAATAAAACCAAAACCTATACGAGTTACCTAATTCATTAGATAGATTAGTATTATGGAACCTAGGGAACTAGAAGGAACATGGTGCATACCTATGTAGCTACCCTAAGAACATGCCTGGAACATATGTCTAGGGTGGTAATAAGATCTCCTTTTTCTCATCCCTTTGAACCTACAACCCATACTATAGGACAGAAGGAGGAGAAAAGAAAGACTCTTTTATTTTCACAAGTCTACACCTAGTTCTAGAACATCTAGGTTCTAACCTAGAGGCTAAGTAAACTTAGTCCACAAAGGACAACTCATTAAGTTTCTAAGGTTGAGATGTAATATTGAGTTTAGTTTGAGTTTAATGTGAGCAATTTTTGGTGTATTTATTGTTCATGCTAAGATACCAATTATCAAAGAACCATTTGTTACCCAAATCCTAACTCCAAATGCCTATAAAGTCAATGAAGACGGGACCTCGGGGTCCATCCCTAGCATAGTATTGCCAATGTGTGAATGTGGAAGTGTGAAGCTTAGCATACATGAACAGATAACATGATAAAATCACCAATCCTAATCTCAACATTTAACAAGATATATATTAAACAACATTCCAACGCTGCATGGCATCTATATTTGTTGGTCTTACCGAAACTATCATGGAAGTTTTCAAGGATGATTTTTCCGTATATGGGGATTCATATGACTCATGCCTGAAACACCTCTCCCTGGTCCTCAAACGATGCGAAGAAGCACATCTAGTGCTAAAATGGGAGAAGTGTCACTTTATGGTAAAAGAAGGCATTGTCCTTGGCCATAGGGTCAGTAATCGAGGAATTGAAGTGGACAAGTCGAAGATTGAAGTGACCTCCAAACTCTCTATCCCAACCAATGTAAAAGAGGTTTGCGTGCTCCTTGGTCATGCAGGCTTTTACGTAAGGTTTATCAAAGATTTCCCCAAGATAACCAAGCCTATGACCAACTTGTTACTAAAGGATGTTGATTTCCATTTTGATAAAGATTGCATCAAAAGTTTCAACAACCTGAAGCATGCTCTTATGACAACACCTATCAACCGAGCTCCAGACTGGAGGAACCCATTAGAAATTATGTGTGATGCTAGTGATTACGGTGCCGTTTTAGGGGGATGAAATCCTTGTTAGGGGTTGATAAATGTAACATCCCTGACCTGGGTTACACCCTAACCTAGAAGATTTGCTTAATTAAGTTATTTATAAACTTTTTTAATCTTTTGAAAACTAATCAAGACTCTCCTTGAGTTTAATCTTTAAGTTTGAGCTTATTTGCAAATTGTTTGTACATTATATGATACTTTGGGGGTAAAATGCAATTTGCCCAAGTTGAGGGTGCAATATGTCACATTTTGAACATGACCCAAGTTCTTTAGCATCATACGAGAGAGAATGATTCTAAGGAGTAGCTTGTGGAAAGCCTAAATCCCAAGTTGGAACTTGTTTGAATAATGTTGGTGACTTGTGTACCAATTTTAGTGAAATATGCAATTTATCCAAAATGCAGGGTTGATATGCAAATTACCACTTCTAGAGTGTCCTTACTCACTCCATGCATCATTTCGAAGGGAGAGAAAGAATGAGGCACCTTGTTTGAATTGAATTTGAGTGGTAGCATTCTTGGTGATGAATAGACCAAGAAGGGATGTATAATTGAAACCCTAATTGAGCTTGTATTGAGTTGTATCGGGTTGTAGAGCTTAAACGGGAGTGCCAATCAGCCAAGGAGCCATATAGTAGGCCCCCATATCATTTTTCTAACTCTTGGCCTTTGCCATAATGAGCTAAGCACCTCAAGAAGTGATGGGTATCAGCTTGGAACCTTCCTTGGGAAAGGTTGTAATCAATTTGTGAATATAATATTGTGAGTGGAAATAACTTTCTCAAGAAGATAACTAAGGGGCCGAACCCTTATCCCTAACATTATCCTAAAATTTTTATTTTTCATGTCAAGATAAATATGGAGTGCATGCATGAATGTTACAACCCTAATTTTTGTATTCATATGGTGGGAAATGCAATTTTCCCAATAAATGTATGACTATGGGAATGGTATGAATTATATAAATATGAATGGATTCCCTTTACAATATTTCCTTTGTGCATGTGATTCCATGAATCATAAAATGTTTATGAGTCCAATATGATTAGAAAAAGAAGAAATCAAATAATTGTCAAGGTTCCAAAAGAAAATAAAATGCATGGTGTTTTAGGATAATTAAAGGAATAATTATCTTTCCAAGAGCGGCAACACAATATTTAAGGCATCGCGGGTAATATTTTATGATTTTTGATAAATTTGGAATATAAAGAAATGTCTTTTAATGGATGTGTATGGTTGGTGTTTTGGAAACACTTTTCGCATCTAAAGAACTCCCCATATGATAATGGTGACTAGTTAACTGCTTAGAAGGCAAGTATTGTATATAGGATTATCTCCACCAAATCCATATTTATAAAATAATATGGAAATAGTGTTGGTCATTTCTTTCCTTATATGTAAAATCCAAGTCATAATATGAAAAAGGGAGGTCCTCTGTCGTGGATTATGGATTATAAAATAATAAATAAAAGTTTAATAGATGGGAAAAGAAAGATTTGATAAATGCCATATTTTGTGTACATGGCAAGGAAAAGATGGAATAGGAATGTGCTTAAGGGGGGAGTAGGAAACTCTGGACTTTTAGGGAAGCCTTTTCTTTGCTATGCAACCAAAAAGGAAACCAATCTGCCGCCATCTCCCTCCCTTCCATCCTTTATGGAACTTGTTAGCTAAGGTTTCTCATATGAAGTATCTATATATAGAGAGACCAGGGAATCCCTCATGGCCATCGCGACACCAGACCCTACCGGAGGGAAATAGAGATGGCTCCTAGACTATTTTTGTTGGAGACAACTCGGCATTTGGGCATTGTCACCGTGGCCACACCCTGGTGCATGAAGCTGCTAAGGTGACAGTGTTGCTGGAGGGTACCATTAGGGGATGAGTGAAGACCTCGACAATGGTCTCTTGACACATGGTAGTTCGGCATCAACGTGCAGATCGTGCAGCATCTTAAGAAGTCGGAGGTGAAGTGAGGGTGGAGTCCTGCCGCAGCACAGTCGGGGGTTTAAAGGAAATAATGGGATCGTAGCCTTGTATCCTAGGAAGGCACTACGGGCGGCCGTCGGAGATGATGCATGTGTCACTATGTCATTGAGAACCGTGGACAATGTCGGGATTGTGGTGATGCGAGACGATAGAGGCAGTACGATCTCTGCGGCACCGTACTATGCCTGCGTATAAAGCACAGTCCCAGGGCACGCTAGGCGGAGAGGAAGTCTTTTTATAATATAGGGGAGACCATGTTGTAGGTGGCGGCACACAATGGAGGATGTCGGCAAGGGTGGACACAACTCCCTACTCCGATCCCGATGACCACGCCCCGCTATATGCATGTAGAGGCGTGCTTGCCGTGTGCGCGTGAAAGAAGAAAGGGATCAGGTCAAAAGACCAAGTTATCCCTGAGTCAGGAGTGTTTAGCAGGAGGGGGCTAGCGTCTTTTCCTTAAACCAGCTAGTCGCCAGCTTGGTTAAGAAACAAGTAAGTTGCCCTGATGTGGCGCCATGTTATTAGCCCAAAATTGATTTTCTTGCAATTAACATAACTAGTTATTGGCTAATCAAAATATAGCAAAACTATATATTAAAATGATCGGGAAGACAATAGGAATCTAAATAAAATGTGTTTAAAGCTTGATTAGGTTTCTAATTCTAAAAGTAGTGTTATGCATGATAAAGTAGTGATTAACATGGTTAAACCCTAGTTTTGTGTATAAATATGATAGCTGCAATTAAAGCCTTCCTTTTATGTTATTATCTATTATTGATGACCATTATGAAAATCAAGATAATCATGATGATGTGTAATTAGGGTTTCCAATGTGACTAATAATCATGTATATGAATCAGTAGGGTTTAAAGATCCTAAATTGTCATGTTATTAATAAATGTAATTTGATAATCACAAATTAGGATTTAAGATTACAACTTTCTATGTTATTAATAAACATAATTGTACATATGTGATCATAATAAAGTAATATGTTGGATATATCAATTATGGTTACAAATGATGTCTTCGTTGGAGTAATAACTCTAATAAATAGTTGTGCAATAGAATTAGGGTTTTCACCCTTACTCCTTATCCAAACCCTAAAACCTAGACTGTGACCCGAGTAGGGTAGAAGGTTTTAATGTGATCAATGCGATGGTGACACCTTAAGATTTACATAATGCAGATTATATGATGATGGCTTGATTTGCTTGCTGGATTGGACTATGCTTGTAGTATAATTGAATAATCTACATGGAAAAGGTATGTGGTTATGCGTATGGATTATTTCGATATAGTTTTCTGACAATTTTTGAGGATTTAATTGGTTTCCTGAATTAACTGTTGCATGAATTTTAATTCATGTAAATTATAGAATGACTATGATTATCACCTAAGATACATGCATAACTGGCTTAGATCTCGGTCCCCTCTGTAGCTTTTGTATGATGAGCTAGTATATGGCTTCCTACGAGGTAGGATCATCAAGTTATCGGATGACCTAGTACATGGCTACTCGTGAGATAGGTCCATCAGGTTATCATGAGTCAGAGATTGGACTGCCTTTGGGTAGGGCCATGCGACTCCACAACCCTAGGTATTGATTTACCTGTAAGGTAGGATCATGGGGGTTAGTTGGGATCTATCATGTGAGAGAGGTAGTATCCATGTCCACTGCAGGGACAACACAGAGGCGGGATAGGTATGGATTGAGTAGTGCTGCTTAAAATATAAATTTTGTTTGATAAATGATATTTTGTTGCATAAGTTATTAGCCATAGTTGCATGATTATTGTTTCCCCCACATACCAGTATAATTCGTTAAACTGAGTGACATTTTGTTTGTCGACATTTTAGGTTAGCAAGAAAATGGAGACACATTAAAGTGACATTGATGCAATCAAGTTCATTAAAATGATGGAGGATTTATATGGATAAAATCTTATCGGGTAAAGACTTTCGTTTCCCATATTTTTACAAGGTATGAAAAAGAAAAATTTTATCCCCTAAAAAGTTTAGTTGCAGTACAATTTAATAATGATTGTTGATTATTTGCAAAACCATTGATCCTGTTTTGGGATAACACCTCTGACTTCTTGGTCTCCCTTAATTGGGGGTTACCGGGAGGCAGGGTCGTTATAATGAACATGTGTCAACCCATGCATTGTCATGTGGCACCTAGTAGTAGTAAGGTGATGACACCTCTCACACTCTCTCCCATGAGCCTCAAAGATATATACCCTCTCTTTCACCTACTAGTGAATATTTTCGAACCCTATCTCTCCATTTCTCTATGGTATCGTGCACCATAGAAAGGAGCAAGGAGGAGCTCGAGCCATTAAGCTCAAGGTGAAGCTATGGTCATCTTCAACCTTAGACAAAGCATGATCTCATGTTGTTATTCTGCCTTTCTTTTCTTCTTCACCAAAGTTCTTATCTATTAGGATTCTTTGCATATAGAGGAGTAGTGAACGAGTCTTGGATTTGTGATAAGTTCATCTTCTACCTTGGGAATGTGAGGCTTTGGAGCTTGGAGTTAAGAAGTTGTTCTTGAGGCGGGTTATATAACTTGAACCCAATCATATTATTATTCACCTTCAATCTTGCTATACTTGATGATCTACTATCAATTTCGAGTTTTCTTGAATAATTGATGAATCTGTGAGTTCTAATAATTTATTAGACCTATTTTCCATGAAGTAGAACCATAAGAATGAAGGTCTAGAGCTTGAAGATTATGATGTTATGGCACAAATTGATATTGGGTTGAAGCGCACACACACCTCTAACCCGATATGGTGATGTACACACACCACTTGAATGGTATGGTGAAGAGTATATACCTCTTTGCATGATATGGTGATGAATTACACCCCTTATGCACGATATAGTTTCAAGAATACACCACATGAACGATATGAGGCCAAACATACACCTCATGCATGATATAGTGTCAAGTACACATCTCTAAACCAATATGCTAGACCCTAATTTGAGTAACCCAATATGAGTGACACAAGTAAACACCTTTTGCACGATATGGTGATGAACATTTACCTCAGACACGATATGGTGATGAGGGTTGCACCTCCTGCATGATATTATGTCAAGCATATACCTTAGTCACGATATGGTGTCAAGAACACACACCTCCAACTAGATATGGTGATAAAACCCTAGAAGGTGATATGCAATCCGATTTACCTTGGAACCCCACACCCCTATCATTTTGTACTCTTGGGTTGAAAGAGTTCAACCAATTGTCCAACTTGTCACTCAACACATGGTAATTTAATACCTTGAAGGTTTGAAAAGATATGAGCATAAGGTTCTAACCCGATATGCAAACCCTAATTTGAGTAGCTCGATATGGTGACACACACACACACACCTCATTCACGATATGATGTAGTAGGATACACCTCATGCACGATATGGTGTTGAAGGATACACCTCATGCACAATATGGTGTTGAAGGATTCACCCCGTGCATGATAAGGTGTTGAAGGATACACCTCTTGCACGATATGTTGGTGAAACTCTAGATGGTGATGGATATACACCTCTAGAATGATATGGTAATGGGTATACACCTCATTTACAATATGGTGACACATACACACACCTCATGAATGATATGGTGATCAAGATACACCTCATGCCCGATATGGTAAGCATACATACACCTCAAGGGTGATATAGAAGCACACATACACCTCATGCATGATATGGTAAGCACACATACACCTCAAGGGCGATATGGAAGCACACATACACCTCAAGGGTGATATGGTAAGCATAAATACACCTCAAGGGTGATATGGAAGCATACATACACCTCAAGGGAGATATGTTAAGCAGACATACACCTCAAGGGCAATATGGTAAGCACACATAAACCTCAAGAGCGATATGGTAAGCACAAATACACCCCATGGGTGATATGGTAAGCACACATGCACCTCATGCCCGATATGGTGAGCACACATACACCTCATGCCCGATATGGTGAGCGCACATACACCTTCTTTCCGATATGGAAGAAAGCACACACCTCTTGCCCGATATGGAAATAAGCACACACCTCTTGCTCGATATGGTGGAAGAACCTCAACTCCAAAACACTTGATTTAGTAACACATGAAGTGTGTTATGTCAAATGATGTATTAAGATGTATGGAGTTCAATGCATTTGATAAATGTAGGCCAATGTACCTTGAAATAAGGATCAAGCCAACTTAATAAAGTGTGATGATATCAATATCCTAGTGAGTACGAGAGAGAAAAGCATACTTTGTGAGATGATCATTTAATAAACATACATTTATACCCCTATATGTGTAGAGATATGCATTAGGGTTTTGATTCTTGAGAATATGAATTCGGGTTGTGATTCTTGATAATATGAACTTGAAACCCTAATATGCTATAAGGGAAACCCTAACCCTACTCATTTGAAAAGGGAAACCCTAACCCTAATTTGTTAAAAAGGGAAATCCAAACCCTAATCCATTGAAAGGAGAACCCTTACCCTAATTGGTTGTAAGGGAAACCCTAACCCTAATTGATTGAAAAGGGAAACCCTAACCCTAATTGGTTGAAAATGGAAACCCTAACCCTAGTTGGTTGAAAGGGAAATCCTAGCCCTAATTGGTTGTAAAGGGAAACCCTAACCCTAATAATGGGAAGGTTGTATTTCTCTTGTATTGCATGGTAATGGTATGCACTTGATAAATGTGAAATATTGAACATGCAAGTATCATGAGATGATGAGCACAACCAAGCATGAGCTATGATGTTTCATATGATACAGACTAAATGGGCCTTGTGAGCCATGTGATATACTTGTGCAATAAGTATAATCTTTACCTGGGTTTGAGGACCTAGAGGTAATAGTTACCTGATGAGAGGTGACAATGTTCAGTGATGAACTAAGGATTTGAATACCCATATCTAGCAATCATGATGATGATTCAAAGGAATAAGAATCCCCTATGATGTGACAAGGGACTGAGATCCCATGACTTATGCATTCATTGTGTTCCAAAGATTATGAAAAATACTTGAGAAATGTATTACACTATTCTTTGTAGCATTTGTTATATTTTGTTCTTATAACATGATTGATGCTAAAAGATCCTATAATGTACCTAATAATCAAATGGAACTGTATCATGTAGTTGCCCTGCCCATAGATCCATTCAGTGTTAGGATTTGCTGAATGGGGAAACGAGTTTAACTTGGAGAGCATTTTGTTGAATATGAAGGGGTGAAGGACAAACATATCCTTACGTCCACAAGTGGGATGGATGAGTGATCTTCCTCAGAGTATGTCTATATGCCATGAATTGGTATTACTAGGGTTGTTGTGTGATCTCACCGAAGAGAATATACCAGCAATTGATGTGTGATCTCCCTGAAGAGAGTGCATGCTATGATTGTAGCTCTATAGTAAAGATGCCACTATACCCTGGCATGCTAGTTGCAATTTGACATGTAGTCATTTCCAATGGTCTGAAACTAATCGAGATGGGTGACGTCTTAGAACCTGACTCTTACTTTGACCTTGTATGGTACCGATTTTGACTAAGTAGTGGTCAGTTAGAGCATGCGTGGTATACTTCATCTCCTCAGGTCATTAGTGTGCTTGTAATTATGTAATCAGCCATGTAGCATATTTGTTGAAGGATTGAATACGGAAACATTGGTTGATGTTACATTACTTTTATACATCTTAAATGGATAGATGTTACAAGTGTTCTTCATATTCCTTATAAAATGAATAGATAGTTTATTGCTATATCATACCTAATTGTAATGTTTTACAAGATGATATTTCTCTATGTTTCTCATATTAGTGATTAAGCTTGTTTATTAATATTAAAGATCCTCTGCTCAGGTTATATTGTTTAAATTGTGATAATAATGTTATTGGTGGAGAGTTATATCTCTCGTTGGGACTTTTGTCTCACCCTGTTGATCCAAACATTTTTAGGTAGAAGCGGACGCGGAGGTAGGGACCGTACTACAGAGGGAGGACAATAGCATCAGGGACAACAGTAATAGCTCAAGTTGAGTCTTGTAGATAGAAGTCCTATGTGTCATCTTTGTACTCTCAGGTCCTTGGGAGTTAGTACGTAATGATTTTATCAATGATTTAATATTTTGGCTAGTATGCCTCAAGGTTTTATGTTGCTTATGTATATATTTGGGAAAACAACTAGATTCTATTATCGTCAAGATGAGATGGTACACTATATGTACAATATGAACCATGATGCATATTACTTCGGTTCTTTCTTTAAGAGTTTCCTAGAAATGGATCTCTTTGCAAAATCATTTTAATTTTTAGTGACTTTCGTTAATCCGCCGCTAATTTTTATTACACATAATAAATTGTGGCAATTTGGGTGTCGATTTGATGGCAGTTGTCACACTAATCATGAAAACTATTCATAAAGGTAAACATGATTGGATCACCTAGTATGGATGACACCCCACCAATTAACTCTTGTAGGTATTCTAGTCATTTCTTGCTCTTCTTGAGTCCTTAGTTGCTCCAATATCTGAGGACATCGCGTCCCTAGCCATGCGAAGGGGAAAAATAACACATCAGTAAATGATACTGGCACATTAGAACATAAGAAATATAAATAACACTTGACATGTAAGAAAAAGTTGACATGAATTGACTATAAGCATTCTTGAATAGCATTCATGAATAGAATTCCTGAATCATTATTAACATGAAGAATTGAATAGCAATTGTATGCATCCCTCTATAATGCCCCATTAGGAGCAAATGATTTCTTGGAAAGCCCTTGACTTCTAGGAAAGCTCTTGATGCTAGGAAAGCCCTTAACGAGGTCCATGATTTGGTAGCATATAAAAACTAGTTCAATTCTGATTAACTTGATCATTAACATAAACATTAACATAATCATGATTCTTGAACTTAACATGATGGGTTTCTCCCTCTTAACATGATATCTTAGTATCATGGGATTGATCCCTCTTGATCATTAACATGAATTTCATGAGTCGTAAACATAACATGAATCATAGTGAACATTTTAATCATAGGAGATAACATATAGTAGTCATCAAGTTATAACATAGAGTGATCATGATTAAAACATTAAACTTGCAATGATAATGCTTACTTTTACTTTACAAGTAATAAACCATAAATATGAGTGCTCAGTAGCATGACCCATTTACCTTGGAGAACTGTAGATCCTAGGATAGTCTTCCTGATCCTTGAGTCAAATCTAGGTCTAACCTCCCCTTGACTTGATTAGGCTCTATACATATGTACATGTTTATTGAACATCATAATTCAATACATTGTATAGATACTAGATTGAATTAGGGTGAATTAGGGTTTGAATGTATTTGGTTAAGCCTCAAAGAACAATATCATTAAATTAGGAAAACTAGGTTAGATTAGATCATATTAATTACATATATTACTTAATAAGGGTTTCATGGGTCTAAATAGAATTTCAAATAACACATTCGAAAATAGAGTCTGAAAACAACACCAAGAAAAGGAAATCAAGAGAGGTTTCCAAAACATATTTTTTTATATTTTCTGAGAAACCTTCAAAATACTACGATTTTCCCAAGATTAAACCAATCAAGAAATTAGGAATAAACCAAATAGACGATTAATATTCACCGGACCTTGGGCCCGTTTGATGTGGTCCAATGGTAGGCTGCCATGTTGGCATCACGCGACAAGCCAAACAAGGGGGTGGTGACATTTAAAAACCCAAAATTGCCCTTGAATACTTAATCATTCAATTAAAAACATGGGGATACTAAGGTCAAGTCGTCACCTGGCATGTTTCTCCCTCACATCAGGTGTGAGCAAGCAACCCGAAGGTTGATTCTCTGATCAGAACTTGAGATAAATGAATCCTCATGAAAGTGAGATTTCCAGCAAGTTGCACATCATCGGGCAGAGCCAAAGAGCCAAGTTTCAAGCGACGGTGACCACTGGAGCTCAATAATTGCTCCTGCTATGGCTGGGGTAGAACAAAAAAAATCAAGGCTAAGGAAGGACATTACCAATGGACACAAAGGTGAGACTTATACCATTGTTGGGTCAAACCGAAGGTGGCAGATCGATTGTGTTAAGCAAAGTACCAACAACTTGTTGAATAGTTAGAGGACAAGGTTTTAATTGGAAAAAACAATCACAAGAGGGAAAATGATGGGGTGATGTAAATCTGTGAGAGTCAATATGCAAGCGACATGCCCTAAGGTCTAATAAAGTTAGGGGAATCATTTATGAGAAGGGAGGGCTACCGAGGGGCCCGAAGGCAAGCACCGATGAGATATTGAAGGAGTCTATAGGACCTAGAGGATGGGGTAATCCTGTGGAGAACCAATAGTTTCAAGGTAGAAAAAGGAAGTGAAGGAATCTAACCTTATTACCAATTTGGCCCGAGTAACTGGAGGAGGATAGGGTAGAGCCAAGGTCGCATGAAACTAAAATCGAGTATTTCTGGGTTTGCATGGGAACGAATGGCAAATTGAAGGAGGAGG
This sequence comes from Alisma plantago-aquatica, assembly GCA_963693085.1. Taxonomy (NCBI): domain Eukaryota; kingdom Viridiplantae; phylum Streptophyta; class Magnoliopsida; order Alismatales; family Alismataceae; genus Alisma; species Alisma plantago-aquatica. Next base: position 405,365,913 of record OY856414.1, read on the forward strand.
AGAAGGCTTTGAGGGTCGGAGGACCTTTTGGGTCCTTCAATAGAGGCAAGGGGTACAAGGCTAGATCCTGACCAATCATGGATGAGAGGGTTTTGAAACATGACTTGGGTGTTTTCTCGTCCGGTCAACATAGGAGGTGAGTAATGGATCGTTGGGTTTGCGGGACTGAGGTGAGGCCATTGGAGGAGACATCTTACAATATGGGCACACAGAGAGGGAGAAATAAGTTGTGGATTGAAACATTGTGTAGCACATGTTGTGTGTGAGACTCACAGAGGTTCAACATAATGATCCGACCATTGGATCGAATCTTAGATCTGGAAGGTAAAACCAAATCCGTTAGATGGTGCACAAGAGAGGTAAATGAAATCAATGAAACGTGTGACAATAATAAAAGAGAGAGACTTTAGGAAATGAATGAAATTAAAATCAAATTCAAAACTTCAGTCAAACTATATTCAAACCTCTCTTAAATCAACTGGAGGGTCAAACATTGGTCAAATGAGTTTAAATTTGAACCATAGGCAAACTATATGGTCTAGAATATTACTATTTAATTATATATCATTTGTGTACACATTATAATCCACAACTTCTATATTGGTTATTATCTTTAATTAAAATCCATTTACCTGTAATATACTTTGAAAAGGTTCATATTATATAATCCTTGAGTCACAATTTTGAGTGATGCATTATTCACTCATTAAAGAGTCATATGATCATATCTTTATACTATTTTTGAAATTTATTTCCATCTTGGAGGAGAGAGATTAATATCGAAGTCTCAAGAGAAAAGAGAAGGGTACTTCCTTCTCATCTCTTCCTCCACCTTCCATGTGGATTCTTCAACACCATGGTGATGCCAGAGAACTTTTTCAAGAACTATGTCTTTTTTCTTCAAATTCTTGACTCTTCTGTTAAGAATCATCATTGGACCTTCCTCATAGGATATATTCATTCAATTCAACCTCTACAGTTTGCAACACCAACTCTATATCAGGATGCCACTCTCTCAGCATGGATATATGAAATATTGGATGTAGTCTATGTAGCTCAGGTGGCAACTACGACCCATAAGCTACCTTTCCCATTTGTTCTATCATTAGGTAAGGTCCCATAAATCTAGGAGCTAACCTACCCTTCTTCCCAAATCTAGTAACACCTTTCCAAGGAGAGACCTTGAGATACACTATGTCTCTAACTTGGAACTCTGAAGGTCTACGACATTTATCCGCGTATGACTTTTGTCTATCATGTGTAGATTTTAACTATTTTTGTATCACTTAATTCTTTTTAGTTGTCTGTTGCACTAATTCAGGACCCAGAAGTTGGTATTCCCCAATCTCGTACCAGCATAACGGATATCTACATGTCTACCATATATTGCTTCATATGGTGCTATATCAATACTAGTCTGATAACTATTATTGTAGGAAAACTCTATCAAGCTCAAGTGTAAGTCCCAACTTCCCACAAACTGAAGAACACATGCTTTGAGAAAGTCCTTCAAAGTCTGTATAGATCTTTTAGACTGCCCATCTATCTTTGGGTGAAAAGTTGTGCTAAACTTGAACTGCGTACCCAAGGCTTTGTGTAGTCGTTCCCAAAAATGACTTGTAAACTAGGGACCTCTGTCAGACACAATGGTGCTTGAAATTCTATGTAACCTCACCATCTCATCAATTTAGATCTGTGCAAGTTTTTCAGCAGTATACGTTGTTTTAACAGGAAGAAAATGTGTTGCCTTAGTCAACCTATCAACTATCACCCAAATGGAATCGTGACATTTGGTTTTTCTGGGTAGACCAACCACAAAGTCCATTGTCACATGATCCCATTTCCATTGTGGTATAGGTAAGTTTGCAATGTCCCTACAGTTTTCTAGTATTTGCTTTAAGTTGCTGACACACTGGACACCGCATAACAAACTCAACTACATCTTTCTTCAAACCAGGCCACCAATACATATCTTTTAAGTTATGATACATTTTTGTGCTCCCTGGATGCATTGCATACATGGATGAATGAGCTTCCTCCATAAATAACTTTACAAAGCCATTAGCATCAAGTATTGCCATCCTACCATGATAACATTCTACCTCATCCTCTGAATCATGGAAACTGTCCCGTTTCTCACTGCCCAACTCTAGCCTGATTTGCTGAATCACAATATCATCCTGTTGTGCCTCTTTGATCTGTTGTCTCAGAGTAGGTTTCACATACATCTGTCTCAAAGAGACATTCATCTGTCTGAATTAAAGCACACTAAAGAATTCAACTGTGCTTTATTTGTGGGTGGAGATGAAGATTTTCTACTCAGTGCATCTGCCACTACATTGGCTATCCCTAGATGATAATCAATTGTACAAATGTATTCCTTGATTAATTCCATCCAGTGACGTTGTCTCATATTCAACTTGTGTTGTGAGAAGATGTATTTTAAGTTTTTATGGTCTGTGAAGATCTGACATGTTTCTCCATAGAGATAATGTATCCAAATCTTCAACGCATGAACCACTACAGCTAACTCCAGATCATGTGTTGGATAACTTTCCTCATGTATCTTAAGATTTTGGGAAGAAAAAGAAATGACATGATCATTTTGCATCAACACACATCCTAAACCATTCTTAGAGGCATCACAGAAAACAATTTATCCTTTTCCCTACTCAGGTAAAACTAACACAAGTTCACTAGTCAACCTTTCTTTCAAAAACTAGAAAGAACACTGACACTTGTCATTCTAGACAAAAGGAACCTCCTTCCTGGTCAATCTGGTTAGGGGTAATGCTACAAAATTGAAGTTTTGAATAAACATTTTGTAGTAACGTGCCAGACCTAGGAAATTGTGAATCTCAGTTGGTGTCTTGGGTTGTTCCCAATCCACAACAAACTCCACTTTCTTAGGATCAACATGAATACCTGAAGCAGATATCACATGTCCTACAAAAGATACTTCTGACAACCAGAACTTGCACTTGCCGAACTTAGCATATAGCTTATGTTGTCTCAGCAAAGTCAAGGCTTGACGGAGATGTTGTTCATGTTGTTGACCATCTCAACTATATATCATGATTTCTTCTATGAAGACCACTATGAATTGATCAATGAATGTCTAAAGATTCTATTCATCAGCTCCACGAATGTAGTTGGTGCATTAGTTAGTCCAAACGACATAACTACAAACTCATAATGACCATACTTTGTCCTAAAGGCTGACTTAGGTATGTCACTCACCTTGATACATAAGTGACAGTATCTTGACCTCAGATCTATCTTAAAGATCATTGTTGCACCACGCAACTGGCCAAATAAATCATCTATCCTTGGTAGAGGATATTTGTTCTTGATAGTCACCTTGTTGAGTTGTCTATAGTCTATGCATAATATCATAAGCCCATCCTTCTTTTTAACAAAAAGAACTGGAGCAGCCCATGGTAAAGTACTCAGTCGAATAAAACCTTTCTCAAGAAACTCTTGTAACTGTTTCTTGTGTTCAACCATCCTAACAGGTGCCATCCTATAAGGTGTTTGGGCTATGGGTTGCATACCCGGAATGAGATTAATCTCAAAATCAATCTCTCGAAGTGGAGGAATATCTAGAAATTCTTTAGGAAACACATCCTTGAATTCCCTAACAACAAGAACTTTAGAAGGACTAGGACTTTCTGCTCTGGTGTCTACCACATGTGCCAAGAATGAGAAGCATCCTTGTCACATCAGTCTCTCAGCTACCATGGCTGACACTAGACAGGTTGGAAGAATCTTTTTGGCCCCCTTAAAGACCAATATATCATCACTGTCTGTGAACGTAACTTGCTTGGAACCACAATCCAAGACAACCTTATATAAGTGGTTAAAGATCCACTGAATGTTATGTTTCAAAAAAGAAAGAACACAGGAAGAACATACCTCCCAAAACACTGCAAATCTAAATAACGGAGTTTCTAATAATAGATGATCCGTTCTACGATTGACTATCATATTGTTGTCATGAATCTCTTCTCAAGTTATAAAGGAATATGTAACATCCGGATCAATCAAAATAGATATGAAGCAGGATGAAGACATATCAGAATGAAACAATTCCATCTGACCGACTTTTGGATTGACCATTGCCTCTGACTGATTCATAGCATAGAATCTCATTGTTTCTTATTGTTGATTCTGTTTTCTGTTGTTGGGTGCACATGATCCTTCTTGGGATGCTTGTCCACATCCTCACGTGCCACTACTGAACTATTGCCTCTGAGATCCTTGTTGACTCTGCCTTGGTGGTTGGGTTACCTCCCTATCTTTAATAGGACAATCCCTGATCGTATGCCATGTATGCCCACACTTGTAGCAGTGAAATGGTCTAGGTGGTCATGTTACCAGTGTAAATCTTATACTATGAGATCCACTTAGTAGAAATCTATGACCTCTGCTCTTGCTTGGTGTAGTGGACGCTTGTGCAAAGAACCTCTGTGGTGTTGATGGTGCAGAAAACCTCAGTTTCTTGAAATTACTAGACCTCTGTTTCTAGAACTAGGCAGGTCCTTTCCTTCTATTAACCTCACGTTTCTCAATCACAGTCCTCTCTATCCTCCTAACTGACTCCACAAAGATGGAAAATCACTCTCTATTCTCTAGAGAAGCTACATATGTGGATAAGTCAGTGTGCAGACCCTTCTCAAAATGTTGAATCCTCTCCTCCTATGTAGTAGCCATGTGTGGACAAAACTATAGAAGCTCCATCAACTTAGCTTCATACTCTCTAAACTTCATCGGTCCTTGCCTAATACACTCAAACTATGAGATCTATCCTCAAGATAAGTCTTGGGAAAGTATCTACTGACAAACCCACATTAGAATTCCTACCATTCGACCTCAACACCAGGTCTTTTCTCCTCCTCAATGGCCCACTAAAGGCTAGCGCTTCCTTTTAGAAGTATACAACATGTCTAACTTTATTAATTTCTTGAATGTTGAGGATTCTGAAGGCTTTCTCCAGCTCAGTGAGCCATAACTCTCCATCTGTTGGGGCAGCTATACCGGCATATTCGGTGGCTCCTATCTGTCGTAACCTCTCAAAGGTCTTACGAGACCCATGTCCCCCAATGGGAACGGGTGCCCTAGGTGTTGGTGTTGGCATCCGATCTTCCATATGTGTCATCGTGGTCATGAATTGCCAATAAAGAGCATGAAAGGTTGGGTTTTCTAGCATGGCTTGATCACGTAGGGATTCTCAGGCACTGATCCCTCTCTAGCTTGATCCATTGCACCACCTCCTGGTGCAGCAACACTGCTCTCAACAGCATGTTCTTCATGTGCTGCAACCATCTTTTAGCTTTACTTCTTCTCCTATAAGAGCAGAAGTCACTATAAGATAAATTGGAGGACACTAGAACAGACTCAAAAACCTTAATCCTATGTCTCTTTAAACTCAGCGAACCTTAAGTTCTGATACCAAATATTGTGACAACCACCATCAAACTGACAGCCAAATAGAAACAATTAATTATGCAGAATAATCATTAGCAGTGGATTAAAAAAATCACTAAAAATTAAAACCATTTTGCAAAGAGATCTATTTCTAGGCAACTCTTAAAGAAGGAACCAATGTAATATGCATCATGTTTCATATTGGACATACATTGTACCATCTCTTCTTAAGGGTAATTGAAACCAGCTGCTTTGCCCAAATATATACACAAGCAACATAAAACCTCGAGGAAAACCAGCCAAAATCTCAGATCGTTGATAAAACTATTCCGTACAAACTCCCAAGGACCTGGGAGTATAGAGATGAAAAATAGGACTTCAATCTACAAGACTCAATAGGTTGTACACTCAACCTAAGTTGTGTTGTCCTCCCTCTGTAGTACGGTCTCTACCTCCACGTCTACATCCCCCTAAAAATGTTGGGATCAACGGGGTGAGACAAAAGTCCCAACAAGAGATATAACTCTCCGCCAACAACATTATTATCACAGTGTAAATAGTATAAACTAAGCAGAGGATCTCTAATATTAATAAATAAGCTTAATCATTGATTATAAGCGGGACAAAGCAATATCATATTTTAAAACATTACATCTAGGTATGATAGAGCAATAAATTATATATTCACTTATAAGGATATGAAGAACACGTGCAACATATATCCAATTAAGATGTATAGAAGTAATGTAACATCAACCAATGTTTCCGTATTCAATCCTTAAGCAAATATGCTACATGGATGATTACATAATTACAATCATACTTATGACCTGAGGAGATGAGGTATACCACTCATTCACCAACTGACCATTGCTTAGTTTTTTTTTTTTTTTTTTTTTTTTTTAATGGAAGCCAGAAGGATCTTTTATTCATCCCACCCCTCTCTTGTGGGCATAAAACTCAAAATATTACATCTCCTGCTTATAACTTGCAGGTACCACCCAAATCCAGACCATATAACCCAACAGAACCCACAAGACAAAAAAAAGAGACATCATATTTTCTTCTTATACAAAAGCACATAAGGAAGGTTCCTTTTCTCCAAAATAATCATACCACGGATGCGTCTAGGAATCCTCTGAATGTCAGTGATGACTGACATATGTGAATATCTTCTACCCCAATGACCAATTGCTCTAGGGATCGCATTTGCATCTCTATGAATAAGAGAACCAGTGATATAGCTTCTCCTCATCTCCAATCTCAGTTCTTGGACACGCGACCTGATTCTCCATGGTTCCATCCCATCATTCCAAAGGATATCAAAAACCCCCTCATTATCTATCTCAATTGATGAGATTCTCAACATAAGATCATGTGCTACTTTTAAGCCGACAATGCAAGCTTGAACATAAGCATCAATAAACTTATTATCGGTAACCCAAGCAAAAAAGATAGCACATGTATCCGCATTGTGATTCCTCACAATGCCAGCAACCCATCTTCTCTTGAGACCATCCGGACAAACATCATGACCAATCGTTAGATTCAGCTTAAGATTGAATTAATCGGGTTTTACCCATCTGAGCAGTTTAATTTCTCTAAGAATACCCTTCGGTTCTTGTATGCCAGCAGCACGAATCCTTTCTTGGACATCATTCCGTATGATCTCAGGAAAATGTTTCTTATGCATCTTAATGTTAACATATTCGACAATTCTTTTCCATTCAAGATCAACCTTCATAGATTTGTTGCCATATCTGGCCGAGCATCTACACCTCCAAATGCTATACGGAATTTGTAAAGAGACCTGTCCAATAAACCATTCATCAAAACGATTAGAACATCCCATACCTGCCATCTTAATCATCGATGAAATATTCATTGGAGCCTCCTTGTCCGTGATCTGAAAAAGCTTGGACCATAGCTGTATAGCTATCTGACTATTAAGGAATAGATGATCTATATCCTCCTCTTGAGGGCTTGTACAACAATTACAGCAGGATGCGAGAGGTATGCAACAGCTCAGCTTGATATTATCATCAGTGGGGATGGCTTTTCTTACTATTTTCCACAAAAGAGCACTAGCTTTAGGTGAGTCAAGTTTCCAAATCCTACCAAGGTCAGACGTGCCAACTGCACGAGGAGGACTGAGGACCTTCTTAGCAGATTTGAGCGAGAATGAGCCATTCGTCATAGGACCCCATACTACCTTGTCGTCAACATCGGATATCCAAACCCCAGATCTTCTTATGAACTCCATACCTTGTTCGTTTACTATGTGACTAATAGCTTGCCAATCCCATCCATTGTCATTGCTCCAGAAGTCTTTAACTAGAAAAGGAAGTCGTCTATCACTAGGCATAATTGCATAATCTGAGAGACGTACATCACACCAGTTAGCATCCCAAAAAGAAACTTCACCTCTCCCAATTGCCCACCTGCAATGAGGGAACATCCTAGGGAACATATTCCAAATCCTATTCCAGAATGGCGATGAAGTGCTATTAATCTTGAGATCATGCGGATAGTAAGCAGATCTACCACCACGAGTATTTGCATACTTTTTTCTGCAGAATTCCGCCCACAAAGAATCACCATTCACTAGCTCCCAGCAAGCTTTAGCCGTAAAGGACTCATTGATCATTTTAAGGGATACTATATCGAGACCACCTTCATTTATAGGCATAGCTATCTTCTTCCATCCAACCCATGTTCTTCTCTTATCATTGTTTCTGTCAGCCCAGAGAAACTTGGAAAATTTTTGCTCCAGCCTGTTCATGATACCTTCCGGCATCCCAACTGCCGCAGCCATATAGATCACCACAGAAGATAACACCTGTGCAATCAATAATCTTCTCCCTACGAAAGATAATAGATTCGCCTTCCAGGAAGCTATCTTCCTATTGACTTTGTCCATAATGAAATCAAAGTCCTTCAACTTATATTTACCCTTAATGATCGGGATTCCCAGGTAGGTAAATGCCTGTGAAGGACTATCAATGTCTAAGGACCTTGCGATTAATTCCGACAGATTAGTATTCTTGCCTCCAACCAAGCATACAGATTTGTTTTTATTGATCAACTGACCAGTTGCACGTTCATAATCATCAAAAATGTCCTTAACATTCTTTGTGGTGGATCGAGTCGCATTGAAAAAGAGGACCAAGTCATCAGCATATAACAGTATTGACGGAGCCATAGCCTGACCTCTCGTAATAAATCTCTTAATGTCATTGTTCTGTGTCATAACATTAATCTTTCTGCAGAGCAACTCTTCAAATATAATGAAGAGGAATGGGGATATGGCGTTACCTTGTTTCAGACCTCTTTTAATAGGAAAGAAACCGGCCGTTGCTTCACCAATAGAGACCGTCGTCCACGTGAATCTGAAAAAGCTCATGCATAAATCGATGGCATCATCAAGAAAGCCAAACTTAGCTAATACTCTCTCCATCACATTCCAATCCACCCTATCATATGCCCTTGACATATCAAATTTCACAATTGCATTCGGGTTCTCAGAACCCTGGTTAATATCATGAACAAGCTCTCTGGCCAATCTAACATGATGAGTGATGTCATTTCCTTTCAAAAATGCTCCTTGATTCTGAGATATCATCTTCAACATCAAGGGAGCCATCCTATTGCTCAAAGTTCTAGCGAGAATCCGAAGAGTCATGTTTTCTACAGAAATAGGTCTGAAGTCATTAGCGAGAATCTTGGGATTCTCCTTCTTTGGAATGAGAAGGATTCGGCTGCAATGTATTCCTCTGTGAGACGGTTGGCCCTGAAAAAAGGCTTTGGCCATTGACATGAAATCATCTCTAATAATATCCCATGCTCCGGTGAAGAACGCTAATGTGAACCCGTCCGGTCCAGGAGCTGACAACTTATCCATCTGTTTCATCGTATCCCAGATCTCATCCTCTGTAGGTGGATTCGTAAGTATACAACTATCATCACTTGAAATCACCTCAGGGATATGTAGCAAGAAGTCCTGTAACGATGGCTCATCAATATTAGACTCATACTTAAAAAGATGTTCATAGTGTTCAGCTGCTCTCTCCGCAATATCAGTCGGCTCAGATGAGATAGATCCATCGGGTAATGTGATATTTACAAGCCTTTTAAACCTTCGTCTAGATCTGACCATTGCTTAGTTGAAATCAGTACCATACAAGGTCAAATGAAGAGTTGGCTTCCAAGACCTCACCCATCTCGTTCAGTATGAGACCACTGTCAGTGACCACATGTCAAACTACAACTAGCGTGTTAGGGTATAGTGGCATCTTTAGGAGAGTCATTCTGAAGATCCAACAACTCCTCCCATCCTCAACATAAATCTAAATGATACCATAGACCAATACCCTTCTTTTGAGTCTATTTTGGATAATGAGAATCTAACCCCCTTTATGATTCTTCCCGAGCCGTCACAGCCAATTTCCATCCCACACATGGCTGATCTAGAAGGGGAGATACCACCATTGGAAGAAGCCCACACACCCCCTTCTATTGTTTGCAAGGAAGACATCATCATCCCTCCTAAATACTTGGGGAACCCTTGTACAAAAAAATTAGAGACATATGTTATATCAAAAATGAAACTTACCAAACCCGATGTTGATGGCATTAATTTTAAGGAGAAACAAAACACTTATGTAAATGATTTTAAATTTTTTGTATTAGCATCAATTCCCCCATATGCAGGACATCATGATGGTGGAAAACCTGAACCAGATCCTCCACCCGACTTAGTTCATCATGCTGTACTAGTATTACTAGTCGGGTACATGTCAACCTCTCCTTATCCACATCCATCTTCAACACTTCCCTTGCTATCAAAGGAAGATCTATGGATATTATTGGAGGGAATGCGAGGTGAAAAAAAATATGAGCACCCCACTGAGCTTCTACAATTACCCTATCATAGGGTACATTATGAAGCTCCTCAGATAAAAGTCCCAGCCCTCATACACATCCCCTTCAGTTGGACATTTTTTGAGCTACCTGGGCCACCTGGAAATCCTCGCTCTTCTCTTCCCTCCATCTCAGATTTTGATTTTGCTCGCGACGAGAAACAATCTAAGTCCGGGGTGGAGGTGGGTGGTATGTTTCTATTCCACCCCCTTATCTTTTTTATTCTTGCATTATTTCTACCTCTTTTTTTGTTTTGCATATAGTTACTTTGTTCATGGACATTATCGAGTCGGCCATATTTTTATTTCTTTTGTTGCAAAATGGCCTTTATCTAGTCGGACAATATGAATAAATGTTTATCATTGTACCCCTTTGAATTTAGTAAATCTTTTGCAAATATTGTTACAAATTGCCATGTCTGAAACCACCATGTCACCTAGGATCCCAAAACAACATCACTCCTTGGAAAAGTTGGCAAGCTGTATGGAATCAATCAAAACCAAACACAAATTTTCTCTATTTTTAAACTGTTGATTAACTTGATATAAATCTTGTATAATGTGATTAACATGAATGTTCTTTCTCATGTAATGACACTTTCAAAAAAAAAGAGAAAATAAATGTATGGAGTTATAAGCACAAGGACACCTTTTGTTTCCCCCTTATTTTCTTTCTAAAAAAAGAGAAGCAAAGAATCACCACCAGACAAAAATCAAGTCCGGGGTGGCATGCTTCCCATATAAAAAATTCCATACCCCACAATGGGGAGTACCATTAAAAGATGCCAAAAGCGCACATTAGAAAAATTGTGACCAATGTAGCCACAACTCCACAAATTTAAATCCCAAGTCGAATAGAGGAGGGATAAAAAAAATTATCACTTCCTTCTTTGTTTTCACACCACCTAATTTCATCTTGTTCTTGTGCAACAACTCAAAAAAAAACATTTATAAAAATGAGAGTGTCAAAGCAAAAGTAAGATGACGCATGTTTTTGTACAAAATCTTGATTTTGAACCAAGATATGATATTTGTTTTTAATAGGGAATATAGAATTTTGTGTTTTGTGGTTTTAGGAGATTGGGTTGCTTGGCCAAATTTGGAGGTAAGGAATAAAGTGATGTTACAAGGGTGAGGATAGACATGTTGTTAGTATAAATTGGAATAATTTGTGATTTTATTTGTTTGAGGACAAACAAAGATTCAAGTCCGGGGTATTTTGATAAATGTATATTTATCCCTTTTATTTATATATTTTTGATATTTGTTTAGGATTATTTTGTTATTTATTCTCTTAGTTTAATAATTAATTGTTTTATTTTAGATTTTTCTCTTTAATTGGAGTTTTAATTCTATTTTCTTGGGTTTTGTAGGAAAATTATACAATTTGCAGCAGTCCTGAAATTCATATATACCCTCCACCAAAAGTGACATAACTCTTGCATTCGAACTCCAAATTGAGTGCACAAGTATTCATTGGAAAGGGAATTTAATTTTCTAAAATAAAATCCTATTATTTGGAACGTTTTGTGCTTTTAACGGGAGAGAAATACATTCGAAATCACTGCTGCGAGAATCTGCATTAAAGGGAGTTACATGGTCAAGATAATTAAAGACAAACCAACTTCCGATTTGACCAAATCTAGAAAATTCAAAAATTAGTCTCCCTCTCTTTTTTCCCCCTCTTTTGAGGGCAGCCTACCCCCTCTCTGTCCTATAAAAGGAGAGACTCTTCACTTGTAAAAACATTCCATTCTTCATTCCATTTCATCTAATTTTTAGTTGTAGACCACATCTTGTATAATGTTGAATCTCATTTTGGTTTGTATTTTTTCTGGTCTTGTTATGTCTGAGTAAATCTCTCTGGGGAATGAAAGTAGCCCCTTAGCCCGGTTCTATTCAATATAATCAATCATATTCCTCCATCAAACAAATGTCTTCTCTCTGTTTCTTTGTGGTTATTTGGATGATCTGATATATTCTTATGGAGTGATATGACCGTGGATCTATGTAAGAATGAAACAATAGTCCCTTGATTGCGATTATCATCTTTTCGTCTATTTAATCTTATTCTTGTTATAACCCTTGGTGACACGACCACCTGAGCCTTGGGTTTGAACGCCGGTTTGAATTCACATGCTTTTAAATATGATCGTGGATAATGGCATGTTGGACTGTTGGGCAATGATCCGTGAACGCCAGGACCAACGGATTCATGGGAAGTCTGACTCTTGTGAATTTGTCCGTAAGGACATGTAAACACAAGGTCCTGATTTGATCCTTGGAGTTTATAATTTGATTAGTTGAATAGGAACGTGGTTTTTGTGGTGATCTTCCGGACCCCATATCTTTATTTCTTTGCTTAGTTAAATTTTATTTCAGCACTTTTATTTTTGTTCTTAGTATTAACAACTCTCTCAAATTGGAATTTAATTTTTGTACTTGCAATCAGATTTAGATTTCGACTTTTCTCTTCCGCCGTCCCTTGGATCGATACCTATCTATACTAAGTTGACTTGTTGTTCACAACAATTTGACAACCGGGTTAGAAGGTTAAACTCCTGGACTTTTCCTAGTGATTGTTGCGTGTACAACGACGCGCATCAGTTACTGGTGTTCAACCTTCACCTGCTGGCATGTACGGCAATTGGCCGCATGAAACTCTATATCCTTCTTCCAGGTACTAATGAAAACCTTAACTAATTCAGTAGTACCACAGTGTATTGTGTACTTAAAATCATGAACTTATTGCATGACATGATTCCTCAAGGTGACTCCTCGAAAACCCTAAAACACTCTAGTAGTGGGTCTCGCCACCTTCTTTTCCTAAGAGGTGTATCTACAGTTATTGCAACGATCCTTCTATCTCATCAAGCTCTAGGCTAGCTAACTGAGCAACCACCTCGACCAATGGGTCTAGTTATATCTGGGTGTTAGCCACATATGTCTCATCTTTTATCAATCGTAGGGTTTACCTCTTCCAGTCTCTCTACTGAATAAACAAGACAGTTGTACAACTGAGTTGTGCCTCGACTAAGGGTATTTGTTACCACATTCATTTCCATATGTGCTTGGTTATGATGAAGTCACAAACCCTCATATACTCCAATTATCATCCTCATCTCGAGTTTAGGTCTAACTGAGTCAAGAAAAATTTGATCTCATCATCTCGCGTATCAAACCCAAACTTAAGACTCATAGATTTCAAACTACTTGTAGAGGGTGCGTCCTCATATTACCTATTTTCTCTTTGTGTTTGCAAACCATCTATTCAACGCACTCTCTAAAAGGTGTGATACTTTCTCTATCCTTAAACATCATAGCAATGTTCCAACTCATATCACTTTCATCCTAGTACATGGCATGCGCTCTGTCCTATCTCTCACACCCATAATGAGAGGAAATAAGAACTTCGTTGTAGTCCAAATACAGAGTTCATCCAGTTCTAAGAGTAGAGATGGTGCATCACACATCACCACAACATTTTCCAATCTAAGTTGAAACTTACATCACATGTCTCCTCATCATGAACATCTTGACTTCAGATTTACATCCATGGAAGTTTGTACCCGAACACTCTTGAGTTTTCATATTACTCATATACATATCTAATCCTTAGTCATCTTCTCAAGGTCTCTAGGGTGTCGGTACTTTTGGGTCCGTTCCTCATCCCTTATGCATTCAGGGACTGCCTCCCTCATTTGAAATTTGGGTCCCATGAACTCATGAAGGTGATCAATCTCTTAACCTGTGGTCCTCGGGAAAAGATAGTTGTTACCTCCCGACCCTATGGTCTCGTGCATCTAGGGAACAGATAACTCCTACTCCCATTGGTCTTATCACCACCTGAACTTAATATAGACTTAGGATTCCATGATGGTACATCTCAAACTTAAATCCTTACATGCACCTCCATCATCTTTCTGGGCACTCATGGTCAAACTTACATACTTTCATAGCGATCATGGTGACCTACGTAACTCAGTCTAGCCCCATACAGGTTACCTCCATGGAAACATATCGACATGCCCCTAAGAGATGGTCACACATGGGTATATAGATTCGTTCTCATACTATGTGCTCTCCACTTAGCTCATCAAGCTCTTGTGAGAGACCTCTTTAGGTTGCCTCGAACTTAAACAAAAGCTAGTACTCACCCTGCAGAAGGGTCCCTCCGTAAGATGGGAGAAAACTATCTTTTGATAGTTACAAACATCCTTACTTCTAAGGTTTACATCATCATGTGCATGCTTAGCCCTACCATGCTACTTATGCCTGTAGCTAGCAAGAAGATGACCTACTAAGCCATATTGAGTTCCTTGGTATGTCATACTTGTTTCTTATCCTCAACATTGGACCAATACCATACATGCATATGTCATCATCCTCTGTGAGAAGTTTGTCAAATGTATACCTTAGTTCAAGTGGGGACTCCTTTTCCCCTATACATGAGGGGGGTGCCATACTCGAATCTATAGGAACTCAAACATCTTTGTGAGAATCAGGTGCACCAGGTACTGTTGCTTCCCCTCTTTGTTCTAGGAACCCTAGGTTCACTTCAAATGCATCAGTGTCTAACAACATGCTCAACTATTCCACCATGAACCGAGCCTATACCAGATAGGGCATATATATACTGACACTTTTCCACGTAAACAAACCTTCAAGCCCAACACAAGGACAACCAACTAGGTGTGAGGCCTCACAACTTGTTACCATACCTCATCAAGGTCTATGGAACTCTCTTTCCTACACCTAAAAGGTAGGTACCTACAACCTCTGTACATCGGTTCAGGAAGCCTCTTTATCTTTCTAGGGTTTGGTTCCTTTAATGCGTCCAAGGTACAACAAGCCTCCAAGGATCATGCATGAGACAACCACATCTATCCACTCAGGGTCATCTAAACCAGGTCATATTGTACCCAACTTATCATGATACCTCATGTCTTGGGGCCAATGTCTCCAACCTTCCCCAACAGGTCTCGTTCTCTATCTCTAGAGATAACCTTACAACCCGTCCTACGTCTGGAGGTTCACTCTTAGAAGATGGGTCAAGCTCTTAAGGATACATGTTGATTCCTACTTGGGTGGAACAAGGTCAAACAACCACACCTAGATCATGCTTCTCATGCGTACACGAAACCTCTATGCAACGTACATAGTTGCATGGTCCACTATGATATTCAACTCACCTTGCCATCTCTTTCTCTAGATGCCACTTAGGGTTTGGGTTAGCATCATCCTCCGAGGATGCATCAGGTCTCTTCCTCTTCTTGGAGGCTTCCTCCTCCAAGGTTAACTCTCTCCTCATCCTCCTACAAGAAGGTCTACCCTCAAAGCTCTCCTGAGGGAACGAAAACACCCACCATGCAACCTTAAGCATGTAAATAATCTGTAGTTTACACTTCAATTATTAAAACTTATGTCCATGACATCTGGTTTACATGCATTCCATTATTTGGTGGAGGATTCCTTAATCCTTATTACTCTTATCCCAAACACATGAGGGGTGTGGAGAGAGGGAAACCCTAACCACATAGAATCCTATATGAATTAGGTTTGAGAAGGTAAGAATACAAATGAGAGAGTCCTAGAGATATCTTACGTCGAGTCAAAACCTCTGATTTCGGCACGGAAGTCACACAATATCTGGGAGTCCTCGTAGACCGACTAGCAGGGCAGAGGAAAATCTTTCCAGCCCCCAGACTATGATCCTTTTCTAGACACTTCCATCATTGTAAAATCCTCTAATAACTCCCTTGGGTTCTAAACAGTTTGTAAAATTTAATAATTATTAAAGATTAAATGGAAAACCATTGCTCTGATACCAATTGTAACAATCACGCTTCCCCGTAACCTCCAATTAAGGAAGACCAAGAAGTCAGAGGCGTTATCCCTAAAACAAGATCAATGGTTTTATAAATAATAAAAAATAATCAATAAATTATGTGAAGGACTAAACTGAAAAACTAGAATAAAATTTACTTTTCACATTCCTTTCAAAATTGGGAAATTGGAACTTCTACCCTCAGTAGAATTCTATCTATCTAAATCATCCTTTATGAATTAACTTTAATCTTTACAAGTTCCACTTTACTATTTGTCCATTTTTAGATTATCCTAAAACACTGACAAACAAAATGTCAGTCAATATAACTTAATATACCGGTATGTGGTGACAACCAAAACATTGCACATAAGTTCTAACAACATAATCATATCAATAAGTTGTTAACAATGCAAAATTAAGTTTTCAGTATGACTCCTCAACCGCTTTTACTACCTCTGGGATAGCATCTCTAGGATTAAGTCCTTGCAAGTGACTTTAAGGCTACCTTCTCCATCCTGAGATTGGTACCTAATGGTCACCACTCTGTGTGCCTTGTGGTCTTCCCTCTAGGGCTTGACCACCTTGACCTTCCCTCCAGGGCTTGGTCTCTTATCTTACATCTAGAGGGGTATGTATGTTCGAGCAAGTCACACACGTATATAAACTATGATAATCTTATTTACTTTAAAGATTGCAGTAATAAAACATCCAAGAAGTTTAATTTCATTGCAATCAATAATTCATTGGGAAAATGCCGAGAAACTAAAGTGTGTACTCATAATAATCACATACCTCATTTGGATATTTCACAAGAAATAAGCACATTCCAATCAATATGGAAATCCAATCCGAGCAAGAAAGTCAACCACACAAAAGCACATAATCCTAAGAAGCATGTGCAACCTATTTACTACATACTTATCAAGAATCTATCTAATTGACTTGGATTCACTTTCTAGGGTTTCTAATCCGAATTAGGGTTTCATTAGGGTTTATCTACAACTTTTCACCACTAACTACTAAAACCCTAAAACAGCAAAACTGGGTGTAAACCCTAATAATCTCATTAACATCTTCCTAATAGGCTTAAGATCAACTTAGTATCACTTCCTTATGATGAATTTCAAAACATATCATATTAGAAACCATTAACCCTAAATTAGGGTTTCTAAGTTCATTAGTGCATATTTATTTATATAAAACCCTAAAAGAAACATATTATCATCTTTTCATTTTTAACTCGTCTCTTTATCTCAACACGTTACTATTACTCAAAACCACCTAAAAAGACAATAAATCTAATTTTCATCTCATATTTGGGTTTTACAATAATTCCATACATTAATAGTGGTAACTTTAGGCACTTTTAGAACTACATACGATATCCGTCTTCAATACTATTTTTTATTCTACATGTTCTCCTGATCAATTATCATATATTGCATTATTTCATCCAAGTTATCAATCTATTTCTATACTTTTCACAAATAAAACTATTACAGACCAATTAGGAGGAACCATGTCAAGCGAATATTAACTTTTGTTTTCTTTTCCTCTGCTGGACTTCGCGGATCTGATGATGGATCCAGCAACCCAAGACCCAGGTTCGACCACTCTGTCTTCCTCATAGGCGTGCGGATGGGGTCTCATCCCCTATTTTTTCAATAAAATAGAGTAACTCAGAACCGTCTGGGCGGTGTCCTCCTCACCCACCGCGGTGCCTCTTCTTCACCCCTGGTGCGGTGCAGGTGCAGGGAACAGAGCGGACTCCCACCCACTTCCTTCTGAAGTCATAGGTCACCTTGCACCGAGAGGATGACAAAGAGGCTCGCTGACGGAATCAGAGTAGAGTAGAAGGACAAACAGGGGCGACGAGGTGAGATTGAGGTCTAGTGTTGGCTATCTACTCGGCAGAACATCTAGAACAGGTAGGCGATCCCTCAGAGGGTCCCTAAGCCCCCCATATATATATACCTCCCAAGTTTTCCGATCTATTATTGGAGGACAGATTGGGAGAAACTTCTAGGATTCCCGAAATCCTATCAAACCTGGGGTCTTTGGGTCCGCAAACCTCTCCCGATCTCACTAGGAGACTTTCCAAAATCACTCGTGTAGAGTTCATGGAGAAAATCAATCCCAAATCTTGGTTTTCCTATTCCTTCTTTATTGTTTCTAATAGTAACATGCGAAGTGTAGCCACTGTTGGATCCGAGATCCAATGGCTATCAGCCACGCGCTAAGAATAATAATTTCTTATTAAATTGGATAATCGAGACATTTAAATGATATCCTAATCACTTTAGGAAATCTCCCAAAGCACTTATCCGTTTGATCTCAAATTTTAGAGGAAAGTCCATAATGACTTAATAGACGTTTGTATTAAATTTGGGACTCCAACTCAAAAGTATGAGAGACTTTACAAGTTATCTATTAATAAGGCATATTTTATGCATATTTTCTCTCTCTTACTCTTTTATATTCCTTATTTGGATTCCTTTTACCAATAGAAATCTCGTGCATAGAAATCTCATATATGATGAGTGAATCCAACATATTTCTCTTATTTTTATCATCATCTCAATTTCCTTCTTAAAGTTGCATTATTTGATTTCTTTCTTTTCTTTTAATCATATTGGACTCATTAACATATTATGATCCACAAAATCACATGAACAAAGGAAATATTGCAATGGAAATCCATTCATAAATGATAGAATTCCTATAATCATACATTTATCGGGAAAATTGCATTTCCCACTATATGAACCCAAAAATTTGGGTTGTAACACAAAGATCATTACGGAGGACACTGCGTCAGAAACTATCATCAGGTGCTCCTCCTCCTCTAGATCATCATGGTGCTTCACAACTTTTGTCAAAGAAATATGTTTCGTATGCTCCATTATGTCAACAATGAGAGAACCTTTATCGACCTTTGTCATAACATGAGCCATGTCTAGAAATAGTTTCATATGAATAGTGAGACCTGATTGCCCAATCGTGACAACATGTGGCATTGTTCACTTTCTTTATCCAGAGGTTTGTAGTCGGGTAGCTTGATCTCAAGCCGCTCATCCTAGATTCCCAATGTCAGTCTTACTCTCCTCATTTCTAAGACAACATCAATTGTGGCTTGAATTGTATGGCCTAAAAGTAGATCATTGTCATAGTCATCATGCATCCCTATGACAAAAAAATCTGCAAGAAAAATAAATTTTGTCCACCTTTACAAGGACATCCTCATAGATAACAATCAGTCTTGCCATTGAGTTGTCTACCAACTGAATGGTCATGTTTCTTTGTTGATTCTTTGAGTCCCACTTTCTTGAATGTAGTAGATGACAAGTTAATGCTTTCCTCGGAATCAAAAAGTGCATATCCAAACTTGATACTACCAATGTAGCATGGTATGTTGAAACACCCTGGATCCTATCTCTTCTATGGCAATTTCATTTGTATCAGTGTGTTGACTACCTCCTTTAAGACAACACCGTCAAAATATGTGATCCTCCTCTTATTGATGATAATATCCTTCAAGAACTTTCTATAAGAAGGAATTTTCTCAATAGCATCTACTAGAAGTAGCCTGATGTGGAGTTTTCTAAATGTATATAATATTTCTTAAACTATTGATCAACCTTCTTGGCCTTTAAGCTATTAGGAAATGGTATTAGAATCACAATATTATCCTAATAGGATGGACTATAGCACTCCTTCTTCTCAGTTGACTTCTCTTTTGGGCTCCCCTCCTGGGTGTGGTGTTTTGTGGTTTCCCTGGAGGCTCACGCTCTTGAGATTGACACCACTGCGGATTCTTTTCCTTATCTGGGCGTTACCATCAGAGTGGGTAGATATGCATTTATGATTTCGAGGTCCTGTTTCAGAAGATCAAACAGAAGATGGCATCTTGGAAATCTAGGCTCCTTTCCTTTGCTGGTCGGAGGCTGCTTGTAGCCCACGTTCTCTCGTCGACGATTGTCCACACCGCAGCTGCCATTGGTATCCCTTGTGGAGTTTCTGATCGCATTGATGCTATCCTTGCTCGTTTTCTTTGGGCAGATAGAGAAAACCACCATCGTAAGGTGTGGGTCTGCTAGAACAAGGTTGCAAAGCCTGTGGAGTTTGGTGGTTTGGGCCTTTATAATACGAGAATAGTTGATAGAGATTTCATGGCTAAAGCCTGTTGGGAGATTTTAGCAAAGGACACGATGTGGGCCAGATTCTGTAGAGCAAAATATTCAAGCAGGGCACTTAGTAGATCAGCGTATTACTTGCAGAATGTCAGATACAGAGAATTGGCGTCTCCTTACTGGAAACATATTTGGAATATGTTCCCTTTGATTCTTCCTTACTGCAGATGGCGTACTGGGAAGGGGCATATCCTTTTCTGGGACTCCTTATGGTGTGACGAGAGGCTCTTTGATCATGCGTTGCACACCAGCGACCGTAATCATCAATTCCTTGTTTGTGATTTTTGGATCCATAACGAAGGATGGGACTGGATGTCCTTGAGGCAGCTCCTTGATGAGGAGGGTAGTAATCTGATCAAGGAGGCGGACTAGCAGATAAATGATGATGATGATAAGCTTGTTTGGTGTCCGGAGTTGACGGGCCAGTTTACAATCAAATCAGTGAAGAAGATTTTGACTATGGACCATAGTGACGTTCCTACTGCCGCTCAGAAGATTTGGTACCTTGATGCGCCCAAGGCCTGCTCGCTCATTTGGAAGCTCATCCATCGTGCTCTTCCGACCGATGACAACATTACTAGGTGCCATATTGCTATGCCATCTAGGTGCGAGTGCTGCGATGAACCTTCTACTGAAGATATGGACCATCTTTTCTTTCATGGTGATCTTGCTGTTAGCTTCTGGAACAGATTTGCTCTCCTTACTTCTAGAGCCCGTCCAAATAACACAACCGAGCTGTTGGCTTTCTGTTCGCATGGGAGATCGTCCATTGTTATGGATTGGATAGCTGCTTGCCTTGCTGCTCTTACCCCTTTCTATATTTAGAGATGGAGATTTCGTGCTAGATATGATGGTTGTAAGGCCAATATCGTCAGAGATCTGAACTGCTTAACCACGCAGCTCAACTTCATGTTGAAGAAGCGGTGGTTCCGTGTCCTTGCGCAACCGGATGATCATAGACGTCTTAATCATTACGGTATTGAAGACCCAAACTATGCTCTTAGAGAAGTTAACCTCATGAAATGGATGACCCCCGACATCAATTCCTTGAAGATGAATGTCACGATAGGTAGAAGCAAAGATTCTTTTGGTCATAGAAGGTGGTGGATGGCTAGTATCATCAGGAATCATCGAGCTGTTGTTTGTCAGATTGCTTGAGCTTGGTTAACTGCGAAAGATCATACATCTGCGTTCCTTCAAGCTTGTGCTGTAGGGTTGAAGCTGGCAGAGAATCAATCTCTGCGGATCGCAGTAGTGGAGATAGATGACGACAATACCTATCACATGTTATGGGGCACTGCTTGTATACCTTGGAGGTTATCTCGTGTCGCCAGAGAGTTGAAGAGCTACATGGAGGAAGAAGGCATTGTGGGATCGCTTATACACAGGGCTATCAACTCCATCCCCAGAGAGATTGGAAAGTGGGGTGTTCTCAGTCAGGACATGATCGTGATCTCCGATCCTAGCAGATTGTCGGCTAGAGTTCGCGGTATGGCTATTATTGAGAAGAACCACACTCCTTACGTGGTTTTGAAGTTTATCCATCCTTAATGGTTCTTGGTTGGTGTGTGCTTGGAGTCTGCCTTGATGTGTTTTTCTGTGTATGTTTGGGGGCTGTGTTGTGGTTCTTGTTGTGGAGTTGTGTTGTTGGGGTTCTTGTGGGGGTTTGACCTGCGTTTTATCAGCATGAGCTGTATTTGGTTTCCTTTTTATGCTCACACGAGGAGGGTGGGATGAATAGATGACCTCCTGACTTAAACCAAAAAAAAAAGAATAGTCTCTATCACCTCCCATGTATCATTTGTAGTGATTTTTTTCTCAACAGCCACCTTTTTATCTTTCATCAACACTTTATCACTTCAAAAAAATACTACTTTCACCTATTGATTGTCAGATGGACATCTATATTTCCTATAAATCATTGATGGTTAGTGAGAGGACCCGACACCAGATCAGACTGTCACAGTGTAATTAATTTTAGAATTAAACATAAGCAGTAGAATTACTGAAAATCACTAAAAATTAAAACCATTTGCTAAGAGATCCATTCCCAGGAAACTCTTATAGCAAGAACCAAACATATTAATTTACACATACATTCTGGTTCACAAAGTACATATCCTGTACCATCCCTTCTCGAGGGTTACAAGTACCAACTTCTCTGTTAAAAACTATATACATATAGCATAAGAACCTCGAGGCATCAAGCCAAAATCTTAGATAGATCATAAAAGCACTAACTACTAAATCGTAGGACCTGAGAGTATAGAGATGAATCATAGGACTCATATCTACATGGCACGACAATCAGCATCTCCACCTGAGATGTTATTGTTGTCCCTGTTGCTGCTGTCCTTCCCCTGTTGTATGTTTTCTGCGTCCTTGTCCTCGCCCACCTAAAAAGGTTGGATCCCTTGGGGGTGAGACAATTGAAAATTGTCCCAGCGAGAGATATAACTCTCCGCCAGAAACATTATTATTTCATAGGAACAATAATAAAATGAACAGAGGAATCTTCATTAAACGACATGATTTAATCATTATTAAGAAGAATAGAGCAAAGTCACCTCTTAGAGTATGACAACTATAAAGTGATAAGGCAGTAGATCATCTAATCTTTTTAATAAGGAATATGAAGAACATGTATAATATTTGTCCACTTTAAGATAAAATAAGCAATGTAACATCATCCAATGATTTCTGTATTTCATCCTTGAGCAAATACGCTACACAGCTGATTACATTTTTCAAACATACTTATGCCCTGAGGAGATGAGGTATACCGCTCATACTCCAACCGACCACAATTAAGTAAAGCATCGGTACCATACATAGGTCAATGGAAGAGTCAGACTCCATCACCTCATCTGTCTCAGTCAGTACGAGATCATATACAGGACATCTTGTGCCTCTGCTAAATAGATTTCCAAGGTATACTGGCATCTTTGCTATAGAGTTATAGCTCGTAGCATATACTTTTTTCAGGATATGGCCCATAGCCAATGCCTGGTATTGTGGAGTTATGACCCATAGCCATACTCTTATTGGGATATGGTCCATAACCATTCCTATACATACGATATGACCCTCAGTCATTCCTATGGGGCGTAAGGATATTTTCGCCCATTACCCCCACATATTCAAAATATGCATTCCAGAAATCTCCATAGGAAAAACTTGTTTCACCATCACCAATTACTGAGAATGATGGATCTATGGTCATGGCTCTACATGATAATATTTCACTTGATTAATTAAGTACATTACCATATTCTCTTAGCATCATTCAGGTTTTCAAACATAAATTATTATAACAAATGCTACAAAGAATGTGTAATACTTTTATCAAATACTTCTCGAAGCTTTATAAAATATTGGGATCTCAATCCCTTGTCACATCATGGGCATTCTCATCCCTTAACATCTCATCATCATGATTATGGGATATGGGTATTCAAACCCTCAGTTCATTAAAGAACACCTGTTACCACTTATCAGGTAACTAATACCTTTAGGTCATCTGACCAAGGTAAACATGATACTTGTTACACAAGCATCTCACATGGCTCTTCAAGGCCCAATTAATCTCTTGTTACCTCATGCTAGGCAACAAAGCATATTATGGCTTAAAAGGCCCATAAAATTTTTTATTAATAAAGCATCATAGCTCATACTTGGCTATGCCCAATATCTCATGATACCTGCATGGTTGGTACACATGATAACCGTTATATCAATTACATATCAGAACTATGCAATGTAATGATAGCTTCACTATTCCCTCATTAGAATTAGGGTTTCTTATGACTTTCACCCTGTATTAGGGTTTCACATAACATCACATTATATTACGGTTTCACATATCATCACCCTGTGTTAGGGTTTCACATAACATTACATTATATTGGGGTTTCACATATCATCACCCTGTGTTAGGGTTTCACATAACATTATATTATATTGGGGTTTCACATATTATCATCTTGTGTTAGGGTTTCTCATAACATCACCCTATGTTAGGGATTCACATAACATTGCCCTAAATCGGGGTTTCATATATCATTACCCTGTGTTAGGGTTTCACCCTTATCCTAAATTAGGGTTAGGGCACATCAACCTTCTTGATTAGGGTTTCATGATCTCTTTATCAAGGATCATACCCTAAATACATATTCTGTTCATTTTGAGAGTGTTGAGGTTTAATCACTACATGATTATCATTCATGTATGAATTACTCTCTCTCTCATCCTCTCTAGGATGTTGATTACTTCAAGCTATATTAGATTAGGTCATCCTTTCATTCAAGTACACAGATTTAGGGTTAGCATAGTGTGTTGAGATATTGCTTCCTTAAGCAGCAAAGATTAACCCCGCAAAGGGTACTAATCACCCTAGTACCTTAAAGGTACAACCATTATAATTATCATTGATAAACGCCATTAACAATCATAAGGTTAATTGATCTTTCATAGCTTTGAGACTATTATATCTCCAAACAGTTTTGATACTTTTGAACCTTCAAACGGTTTTGACCTTCTTAAACTTCAAATAGTTTTGAGATTGTTTGCCCTCCAAATGGTCTGAAGACCGTTTGATCTCAAACAGTCTCAAGACCGTTTGGACTCAAATGGTCTCAAGACCGTTTGTTCCAAACCACCTTGAAACTGGATGGATCAATTAGGGTTTCCTTCAACCAATCAATTTAGGGTTTGCTTCTCAAGACCGTTTGGTCTCAAGACCGTTTGGTCCAAACCACCTCTGTCCCTGGAACTGTGTATATACTTTCTTACCGTGGGCTTGATGCTTCTCAGTCATGAACCTTTCTATCCATCTCATGGACTCCACAAAGGTGGTGAACCTCTCCCTATTCTCTAAGGCAGACACATGAGTGGTCAATTCAGCGTTCAACCCCTTCTCAAAATACCAAATCCTCTCCTCATCTGTAGCAGCCATATGCAGACAGAACCACATAAGCTCCATAAACTTAGCTTCATATTCACTAATATTTAGCGGTCCTTGCCTTATCCGCTCAAACTGAGAGATCTTCTCATCTAGAAACGTCTTAGGGAAGTATCTACTTACAAATTCTCGTTGGAATTCCTCCCATCTGATTTCAACACCTGGCCTCTTGCCCTATTATATTGTCCACCAGTGGCCAGCACTCCCTTTAAGAAGGTACACTGCATGTCTAACCTTCTCAGCTTCTAGGATATTAAGGATTCTGAAGGCCTTTTCTAGCTCGGTCAGCCACATGTCAACATCTGTTGGGTCAGCTGTACCAGCATATTCTGTTGCTGCAACTCGGAGAAGCCGTTCAAAAGTCTTTCCGGCTCCCTATCCTTCATTATGGGTTGGTGCCCTAGGTGCAGGTGGTGGCATTCTATCTTCCATATGCGTCATGGTTTCCATGAACTGCCCAAACAGATCATGGAAAGCTGGGTTTTCCAATGCAGCTTGGTTAAGCTGAGGATGTTCAGGTTCTGGTTCCTCCCTAGTTTGAACCCTTGCACCTTTTCCTGGTGCAGCAATGCTGCTCTCAGCAGCATGCTCTTCGTGTGATCCAGACATCTTTAAGTTCTTCTTCTCCTATATGAGCAGAAGACACTATCAGATAAATTGGAAAATACTAGAACAGACTCAACAACCTTAATCCTATATCTCTGTAGACTCAGCAAACCTAGAGCTATGATACCAACCAAACTGAGATGACCCGACACCAGATTAGACCGTCACAGTGTAATTAATTGCGGAATTAAACATAAGAAGCGGAATTACTGAAAATCACTAAAAATTAAAACCATTTGCTAAGAGATCCATTTGCAGGAAACTCTTATAGCAAGAACCAAACATATTAATTTACACATACATTCTGGTTCACAAAGTACATATTCTGTACCATCCCTTCTCAAGGGTTTCAAGTATCAACTGCTCTGTTAAAAACTATATACAGGAAGCATAAGAACCTCGAGGCATCAAGACAAAATCTCAGATCGATGATAAAAGCACTAACTACTAACTCCTAGGACCTGAGAGTACAGAGACGAATCATAGGACTCATATCTACATGACATGACAGTTAGTATCTCCACCTGAGATGTTACTGAGGTCCCTGTTGCTATTGTCCTTCCCCTGTTGTATGTTTTCTACCTCCTTGTCCTCGTCCACCTAAAAAGGTTGGATCTCACGGGGGTGAGACAATTGAAAATGGTCCCAGCGAGAGATATAACTCTCCGCCATAAACATTATTATTTCAGATGAACAGTAATAAAATGAACATAGGAATCTTCATTAAATGACATGATTTAATCATTATTAAGCAGAATAGAGCAAAGTCACCTCTTAGAGTATGACAACTATAAAGTGATAAGGCAGTAGATCATCTAATCTTTTTGATAAGGAATATGAAGAACATGTATAATATTTGTCCACTTTAGGATACAATAAGAATGTAACATCAACCAATGATTTCCATATTTCATCCTTAAGCAAATACGCTATACGACTGATTACATTTTTCAATCATACTTATGCCCTAAGGAGATGAGGTATACCGCTCATACTCCAACCGACCACGATTAAGTAAAGCATCGGTACCATACATAGGTCAATGGAAGAGCCAGACTCCATCACCTCATCTGTCTCAGTCATTATGAGATCATATGCAGGACATCTTGTGCCTCTGCTAAATAGCTTTCCAAGGTATACTGGCATCTTCGCTATAGAGTTATAGCACATAGCATACACTCTTTTCAGGATATGGCCCGTAGCCAATGCCTGGTATTGTGGAGTTATGACCCATAGCCATACTCTTATTGGGATATGGTCCATAACCATTCTTATACATAGGATATTGCCCTTAGTCATTACTATGGGGCGTAAGAATATTTTCGCCCATTACCCCCACATATTCAAAATATGCATTCCAGGAATCTCCATAGGAAAAACTTGTTTCACCATCACCAATTACTGACGATGATGGATCTCTGGTCATGGCTCTACATGATAAGTTTTCACTTGATTAATTAAGTACATTACCCTATTCTCTTAGCATCAGTCGGGTTTTCAAACATAAATTATTATAACAAATGCTACAAAGAATGTGTAATACTTTTATCAAATACTTCTCGAAGCTTTATAAAACATTGGGATCTCAATCCCTTGTCACATCATGGGCATTCTCATCCCTTAACATCTCATCATCATGATAATGGGATATGGGTATTCAAACCCTCAGTTCATTAAAGAACACCTGTTACCACTTATCAGGTAACTAATACCTTCAGGTCATCTGACCAAGGTAAACATGATACTTGTTACACAAGCATCTCACATGGCTCTTCAAGGCCCATTTAATCTCTTGTTACCTCATGCTAGGCAACAAAGCATATTATGGCTTAAAAGGCCCATAAAATTTTTATTAATAAAGCATCTTAGCTCATACCTGGCTATGCCCAACATCTCATGATACCTGCATGGTTAGTACACATGATAATCATTATATCAATTACATATCAGCACTATGCAATGTAATGATAGCTTCACTATTCCCTCATTAGAATTAGGGTTTCTTATGACTTTCACCCTGTATTAGGGTTTCACATAACATCACATTATATTGGGGTTTCACATATCATCACCCTGTGTTAGGGTTTCACATAACATTACATTATATTGGGGTTTCACATATCATCACCCTGTGTTAGGGTTTCACATAACATTACATTATATTGGGGTTTCACATATTATCTCCCTATGTTAGGGTTTCTCATAACATCACCCTATGTTAGGGCTTCACATAAAATAGCCCTAAATCAGGGTTTCATATATCATTACCCTATGTTAGGGTTTCACCATTATCCTAAATTAGGGTTAGGGCACATCAACCTTCTTGATTAGGGTTTCATGATCTCTTTATCAAGGATCATACCCTAAATACATATTCCATTCATGTTGAGAGTGTTGAGGTTTAATCACTACATGATTATCATTCATGTATGAATTCCTCTCTCTCTCATCCTCTCTAGGATGTTGATTACTTCAAGCTAGATTAGATTAGGTCATCCTTTCATTCAAGTACACACATTTAGGATTAGCATAGTGTGTTGAGATATTGCTTCCTTAAGCAGCAAAGATTAACCCCACAAAGGGTACTAATCAGCCTAGTACCTTAAAGGTACAACCATTATAATTATCTTTGATAAACATCATTAACAATCACAAGGTTAATTGATCTTTCATAGCTTTGAGACTATTATATCTCCAAACGGTTTTGATACTTTTGAACCTTCAAATGGTTTTGACCTTCTTAAACTTCAAACGGTTTTGAGATTGTTTTCCCTCCAAATGGTATGAAGACCGTTTGATCTCAAACGGTCTCAAGACCATTTGGACTCAAACGGTCTCAAGACCGTTTGGTCCAAACCACCTTGAAACTGGATGGATCAATTAGGGTTTCCTTCAACCAATCAATTTAGGGTTTGCACTCATTGAACCATCAAACATTGAGACCATTGAAAGAGGATCAAAATGTAACCCTTAGATCTCCATCCATCCATGACTCTACTTGACCTCAAACGGTCTTGAGGTACTTGAACTCCAAATGGTCAACTCCTTCAAACGGTCAAAGTACCCAAACGGTTTTGAAGTTCAATTCACCCATTCGATCTTGAGACCCATTACCCATTCGGTTTTGAACTCAATTACCCATTCGATCTTGAAGTCAATTACCCATTCGGTCTTGAACTCAATTACCCATTCGGTTTTGAAGTAAATTACCCATTTGGTCTTGGGTTCAATTACCAATATGGTCTTGAAACTGAATCAACTCAATCTGTTTTGGAAATCGTTTTAGTTCAATCGGTTTTGAAACTGAATTAGCTCAATCTGTTTTGAAAACCATTTGCCCATTCCTTTGTTGAGGTGTGTGCTTAATATGGCATCATCATCTTCAAGCTTCAAACCTTCAAAATCAATTGTGATACTTATGGTGATTTCAACAACTAATCAAAAGGAAATCGAGAAAGAAGAAAGAAATCAACATAAGATGAAGAAATGAAATCAATAATGATGTTTAAGGGTTCAAGTTATATAACCCGCCTTCAAAATTGAATCCAAGCTTCAAGATTCATGTTCTCAATGGTGAATGAAGCTTACTCAACTTCCAAAGGCTCGTGCTCAAGTCTTTGAGTGAAATGAATGGCTAAGGTTGAGGATTGAATGAAGAAAAGAAGAAATTAAGCATTGAATTTTGATTTCCACCATGAAATTAAGGTTGAATATGACTATGGAGCTTACCTAAAGGTTGGGGCACGTCCTCCTGCTGCTCCTAAGCTCCCTTGTGTTCAATCAAAGCTAGGAAAGAAAAAGGAATCGAAAAAGCCTTTCATATGGGTTGAAAATGGGATGTATATAAGGGAATTTCAATGAGAGAGAAAGTGATAAATAATTCCTTCAACTCCCAAAATTGGTGCCACATACTCCCCTCCATCCCTTGCATACGTAGCCATCTCCACAACCTTGTAATTCCTATTCATTATCCATGAATTAAAAGAAGAAAAATTAAGCACCTTAATCAATATAATAATAATATCCAAAATTGAGTGGATATTACTTTTTCTTTAACTAATGTGAGTGGGCTCTCCACTCACTTAAATAATGTGAGTGGGCTCTCCACTCACTTTAGATATTTCGGTGCCATTGCAAGGCACAAGAACGTCCATACTTATACAAATTCAACCATCTCATTTTTTGGTTGAAGGGCACTTCCATTAATATATTTGTTTTTGCATTAAATTGAATAAGGGTTTCAATTATGCTTAAATCTTGATTATTTTAATATCAAGATTCTCTCTCTTCCAAAGAGATTCAAATGAGAAACCCCTCTGATTTTCTTGTCTCTAATTGATACCAAGAAACATTAGGGACTCTCTAGGAGTGATATTTTGCATATTGAACCCTAGGTTTTGGGTAAATTGCACATTACACCAAAACTAGGTTTTAATGCACAAACATTGATCAATAAGCTCTTTCTTGGTGCTCAGGCTGCCACAAGCCATAACTCTACATCATTTACATTCTTATGATACTTCAACACTTGAGGAACATTTATCATGTAACATTTGCAAGTCAACCCCTCAACTTGGGTAATTTGCACTTTAGTCCAGAACAAGTAAAACATTGTTTTCAACATTATTCAAAAAGGACTAAAATTGAAACATAAGATCCTCTTGAGCCTTAATTACTATTCAAAAGATAAGATAAAACATATAATTATCTTTCTTAAACAAAATATCTAGGGTTAAAGCATAACCCAGGTCAGGGGTGTTAAAATTTATCCACCCCTAATAGGGATTTCGTCCCCAAAATCATCAAGAGAAAAGAGAAGGGTATTTCCTCCTCATCTCTTCCTCTAGCTCCCACGTAGCTTCTTCAATGCCACAATGATGCCAGAGAACTTTCGCAAGACATATGTCTTTCTTTTTCAGCTTTTTAATTCTTTTATCAAGGATCATCACAGGTCCTTCAATATATGATATATCATCATTTAATTCTACCTCCACAGGTTGTAAAACTAACTCTGTGTCAGGATGACATTTTCACAGCATGGAGATATGGAACACTGGATGCAACTTATGCAGCTCAGGTGGCAACTCTAGCTTATAGTCTACCTTTCCAATCCGTTCAATAATTGGATAAGGCTCCATAAATCTAGGAGCTAATTTTCCTTTCTTTCCAAATATAAGGACACCTTTCCAAGGTGAGACCTTGAGATATACTTTGTCTCCAACCTGGAATTCTAAAGTTCTTCACCGTTTGTCGGCGTACCACTTCTTTCTATCATGTGCAGTCTTTAATTGTTGTTGTATTACTTTAATCTTCTCAGTTGTCTGTTGCACAAGCTCAGGACCCAAAAGTTGATATTCTCCTATTTCATACCAACATAAAGGAGATATACAACGTATACCATATAATGTTTCATATGGTTCCATATCAATACTGTGCTGATAGTTATTATTATAAGAAAATTCTATCAAGCTCAGGTGTAGATCCCAACTTCCTACAAACTGAAGGACACATGCCCTAAGAAAATCCTCCAAGGTTTGTATGGTCCTCACAGATTGTCCATCTGTTTGTGAGTGAAAGGTTGTACTAAAACTACGTACCCAAAGCTTTATGTAGTCGTTCCCAAAAACGACTCATGAACTGGGGACCTCTATCAGTAACAATAGTAGCTGGGACCCCGTGCAACCGCACTATCTCATCTATATATATTTGTGCAAGCTTCTCAGCAGTGTAGGTTGTTTTGACAGGAAGGAAATGTGTTGTCTTAGTCAACCTATCAACTATCACCCATATGGAAGCATGACCTTTGGTTGTTCTAGGTAAACCAACCACAAAGTCCATGGTCACATGATCCCACTTCCACTGCGGTATAGGCAAAGGTTGCATTGTTCCTGCGGGCTTTTGATGTTCAACTTTAACCTGCTGACACACTGGACACCGCATAACAAACTCAGCTACATCCTTCTTCAATCCTGGCCACCAATACATATCCTTCAAGTTATGATACATTTTGGTGCTCCCTGGATGCATTGCATAGATCGAAGAATGAGCTTCCTCTAAGACTAACTTCCTTAAGTCACTGGCATCAGTTACTACCATCCTACCATGGTAACAGACTACTTGATCCTCTGACTCATGAAAGCCATCCCGTTTCTCACTACCATACTCTGACCTGATCTGCTGTACTACAACATTAGCTTGTTGTGCTTCTTGAATCTGCTATTTCAGAGTAGGTTTCACATGCATCTCAACTAACAGCCCGGCTAACAACGATACCTTAAGTTGTACATTGTTTTGCCTCAAGGAGATAAGCATATCTCTTTTAAAGCACACTAGGAATTCAACTGTGCTTTATCTAAGGCTGGTGATGATGATTTCCTACTTAGTGCATCAGTCACTACATTAGCCTTCCCTGGATGATAATCAATTGTACAATCATAGTCCTTGATTAACTCCATCCAGCGGCATTGTATCATGTTCAACTCATGTTGTGAAAAGATATATTTTAGATTCTTGTGGTCTGTCAAAATCTGGAATGTTTCTCCATAGAGATAATGTCTCCAGATCTTGAAAGCATGAACCACAACAACTAGCTCTAGATCATGTGTCGGATAATTCTCCTCATGTTTCTTAAGCTGTCGAGAGGAAAAAGAAATCACTTGATTATCATGCATCAACACACATCCTAGACCATTCTTAGATGCATTACAGAAAACTATGTACCCCTTCCCTTGCTCAGGTAACACCATCACAGGTGCAGTTGTTAACCTTTCTTTCAAGAGCTGGAAAGAATGTTGACACTTGTCATTCCAGATAAAAGGAACATCCTTCCTGATCAACTTGGTTAGGGGTAAGGCTATAGAACTAAAGTTCTTAATGAACCTCCTATAATAGCCTTCCAGTCCTAGGAAACTGTGTATCTCCGTAGGTGTCTTTGGCTGTTCCCATTGTAGGACAGATTCTACCTTCTTAGGATCAACACGGATACCTGAGGCATATATTACGTGTGGTGAAGCGTTCAAAACATACGTCATTAACTAAGCGGAAGCGATCACTAACAACGGATTTCTGAAAATCACTAAAAATTAAAACCTTTTTCAAAGAGATCCACAAAGGACAACTCTTTCGAAAAGAACCAAAGTCATTTGATTTCATTCAGTTTCACTAGTACATATCGTGTATCATCTCATCTCAAGGATTACAACATCAACTGTTCTATTAAACTGTATACATACAACATAAGAACATTGAGGCATCAAGCCAAAATCTCGGATCGATTCATTAAAACCAACTACGGACTCAAAGGACCTGAGAGTACAGAGACGACACATATGACTCTATTCACACATATACAAAACTTGATAGCCAGTGTTTCCACCTGAGAATTCACTGCTATTCCTGATGCTACTGTTGTTCTTCTCTGACTATAGGGTTCTTGTCTCCTCGTCCGCGTTCACCTAAAAATGTGGATCCCACGGGGGTGAGACAATTGTAAATTGCCCCAGCGAGAGATAAAACTCTCCGTCAAAACATTATTATTGCAGTTTAAGTGAATAAAATTGTGCATAGGAATTATATATTCAACAACAGATAGATCAATGTCTAAATAGATTAGAACAATATTCTTATTCTGAGCATTTCAGCTATAACTTGATAAGTCATCATGATGCTTATTTAATGAGGAATTAAGGCACATGCATAACATTTATCCTTCTAGGATATGCTAAGAAGAATAACATCAACCTTCTTAGTCAGTATGAGATTATATGGCAGATACATCATGTATCAAACTACAATTAGTTTATCAGGGTATATTGACATCTTTGCTACAGAGTTATAGTTGTAACATATACTCTCTTCAGGATTAGATCACACATCTACTGCCTGGTATTGTATTGTGGAGTCATGTCATGTAGCCAAACTCTTTTAATAAAGTATTGGGATCTTAATTCCCTCATCTCATCAGGTATATTTCCATTTCTTAACAAGTTCATCATCTTGATTATAGAATATGGGTATTCAAACCCTCAATTCATCATGGAATACTTGTTACCACTTATTAGGTAACTAATACCTTCAAGTCATCTGACCAAGGAAATTATGATTCTTGCTACACAAACATTCCACATAGTTCACAAAGCTCATATCACCTCTTGTTACCCCTTAATAGGCATCAAGGCATATTATGGCTTATGAAGCCCATAAACAATTTCAATAATTAAAACATCATATGGCACACATGGCTCATTAATTTTAGGTTACCTTCTCACTAAGCAACAAAGCATATGAAGGCTTATAAGGCCTATAAAACATTTTCAATATACAAATCATCATAACTCATACCTGGCTATGCTCATCATCTTAACATACCTGCATGATTAGTACTCATGATAACAATTATATTCATTATATATCAGTACCATGCAATACAAGGATTTTCTTATTACATTCATAACTCATCACTCTGTATTTGAGTTTCACATAGGATCACTCTGTGTTAGGATTTCATATAACATCACCCTGTATTAGGGTTTCACATAGCATCACCCTATATTAGGGTTTCACATAGCATTACCCTGTATTAGGGTTTCACATAGCATTACCTTATGTTAGGGTTTCACATAGCATTACCTTGTGTTAGGGTTTCACATAGCATTACCTTAAGTTAGGATTTCACATAGCATTACCCTATATTAGGGTTTCACATAGCATTACCTTATGTTAGGGTTTCACAAAACATTACCCTGTATTAGGGTTTCACATAGAATTACCTTATGTTAGGGTTTCACATAGCATTACCCTGTATTAGGGTTTACACCATCCCTCTAGATTATGATTTCACAAAGAATTTTATCTCTTTATTAAGGATCATACCCTAATTACATACTCTATTGAAAGTGTTGAGGTTTAACCATTACATGATTGCCATTCATGTAGGAATTCCTCTCTCTTTCATCCTCTCTAAGATGTCAATTATTTCAATCTTAATTGGATTAGGTCCAATCAACTTGAATGAAGGGTTGTCACAACATATTAAGTCATTGCTTTCATAAGCATCAAGAGTTAACCACTCAAAAGGTACTAATTATCCTAGTACCTCAAAGGTATAACCATTGTAATCGCCTTTGATTTACATCATTAATAATCAAGTAGTTAATTTACCTTTATTCACATTAGGTGTCCAAATAGTTTGACCAGATGAATATCAAATGGTCTTGATTACTTAGACCCCAAACGGTCTTGGTCACTTAGATCTCAAACAGTCTTGGTCACTTAGACCTCAAACGGTCTTGGTCACTTAGACCTCAAACGGTCTTGACCAATTAAGTTCAAACGGTTTGAAACCGTTTAGCAAGGTTGGTGCTTGAAACCGTTTAGCCAAATCAAGTTGAAACTGATTGGACATATAAAACCGTTTAGACAAAACATTTTAAAACCGAATGATCTTGGGTCTCCAAATGGTTTGATACCGTTTGGTCCCAAATGGTCTTGAGACCGTTTGATCCCAAACGGTCTTGAGACCATTTGGACTCGAACGGGCTTAAAGTCGTTTGGTCCAAACCCTCTCAAAACTGAATGGACCAAAAAGATATCCATCAACTAAATCGATTTCAGGCTTTCACCTGTTGAATCCACCTAACAATTGAAACATTAAATTAACCTCAATTGAACCTTTAAATCACCCTTCAATTGAACCATCAATTAGGGTTTTAGAATTTAAGAAACCATCAATTATGGTTTTCACCTAATTGAATTGGGGTTTGAAATTGAGATATCTTCAATTGTTGACATTGTAGGACTAACTCTATTGAACTCATTGAATCACCACTTAGCCATATCATGACCTGACCTCAACGGTCTTGAGGTCATTTGGTTAACCTCCAAATGGTCTTGAGACCGTTTGACTAGTCCCATCATTGAAATTAATGAAATTCAATTAGGGTTTGCATCATAGAATCGGTCATCAATTGAGTTATTGATTGTATTTCAATTTGATATCACTGGATCTTCAACCATCTAATCATACTTCATCATTGTGGCATCCGACTCATAAAAACAATATTAACTTAAGCGGAAGCGAATCATTTGCAGAGGATTACCGAAAATCACTAAAAATTAAAACTTTTTGCAAAGAGATCCACACTTAGGAAATCTTTTTCCATCAGAACCATTGTATAACATTTACATTCTGGTTCAAACGTACATAACCTGTACCATCTCTTCTCAAGGACTACATCATCAGCTACCTTATAAACATCATATACAGACAACATACGAATCTCGAGGCATCAAGCCAAAACCTCAGATTGATATATCAGAAACACTGACTAAAAACTCCGAGGACCTGAGAGTACATATACGAGACATAGGACCTTCTAACTACATAACTTGATGGGCAGTATCTCCACCTGAGATCTCATTGTTGTCCCTACTGTTACTGCTGTTGTCCATACTCTGCAAGATGTTCTCACTTTCCTCTGTTGTCATCCGCCTAAAAATGTTGGATCCCACGGGGGTGAGACAATTGTAAATTGCCCCAACGGGAGATATAACTCTCCGCCAAAACATTGTTATAGCAGCTTATTAAAATAAACTGAGCAGAAGGATTTATATATTTAATCAACAGTAGGTAAGTCACTTGTATGAACAAAGTGAAATAATCTCCTTTTTCAAGGATAACATTGCATCTACTCATGGTAGACTCATAGTTCATTCATCTACTTGTAACGAATACAACATATATGATAACATCAATGAACTATAGATAATAACAGAAATGTAATATCAGCCAATGAATTTCTGTATTCAATCCTTAAGCAAACATGCTACACGGCTGATTTCATTTTACAAACACACTTATGCCCTGAGGAGATGAGGTATACCGCTCATACTCCAACCGACCACTGCGAAGTCGAAATCGGTACCATACATAGGTCAATAGGAGAGCCAGATTCCCATGACCTCTCACATCCCAGTCAGTGTGGGACAACAAGAAGGACTGTGTTAACTGCTCAAGATAGCTTTCCAAGGTATACTGGAACTTTGCTATAGAGTTACAGCGTCAACTGCACTCTCATTAGCCATCGAGAGATTTAATGTTTATCTCCTCGACCCGACATAAAATATCATTGGGATATGTGTACAACATCTATCCCAATCATTGGGAGATTTGTGATACATCCATCCCGGAGACATGAAGGATTGAGAGGTTTGATGTTTACCTTCCCTCAAATCACTTCACCAGACGTAAGGATATTGTTCTCCCATTTACCCCCACATATTCAAAATATGTGTTCTGGGTTTTGTCGCGGAGCACCCGTTTCACCATCACCTGTTCCTGACGATGATGGATCTATGGTCAGGGCTTCTACATGAAAAGATTTTACTTGATTAATTAAGTACATTCTCATATTCTTTTAGCATCAGCCAAGTTCTCAAACAAGACTTATTACAACAATGCTATAAAGAGACATGTACTACTTTCATCAGATACTTATCAGTCTTTCAAATACTTTGGGAACTCAGTCCCTCATTTGAAACTGGGAATTCTCATCCCTTCACATTTTCATCACCATAATCATATGGTTCTGGGTATTCAAATCTTTAACTCATCATTGAGCATCATTACCATCTATTATGTAACTATCACCTTCAGGTCATCTGACCAAGGCATTCATGATACTTGTTACACAAGCATCACACATGGCTCACAAGTCCACAAGATATCTTGTCACCTCTTTCTAGGTAACATCTTACTCATATGACTCATAAAATCCACGCACATTGCTACTTTTACTAAGAAACGATAACATTAAAGCACATAAGGCCAATCAACATTTATTATATAAATGTCACAGCTCAACTCTGGCTATAAACATCATGTCATAATACCTACATGGTTATTAGACATGACAACAGTCATACAAGTTATTCATCACATCATGTGATACAATAGTAACACCATTATTCCTTTACAAGAAATTAGGGTTTACTATCAAATAGGGCTTCTCATTCCCTTTTCCCAAATTAGGGTTAGGGTTCCCCGTTTCTCATTAATTAGGGTTTCATGGTTATAAAATCTATCCAACCCTCAATTCATTATTTCATACCTCTGGGTATTCAAAGGTATCATAATTGATTATTCAAGATTATTACTCTCATCATATAGCATTAATGATCATCAACTCAAGGTATGAGTTCATTTCTCATCCTCATCATGGTATGACTACATCATACTCACCCCTTTGGCTTAACCCCATTCTCAAGGTACATTAATTAACACTCATCAAAGTGCAACAACTCATTACATTTCATTGTAATAGTTGCATAACACACTTCTTATGTTTCTTACCCAATTATATTGGATTTGAAGTGTATCAAGGTATATAAACCCTGAAGTGTTGAATGTGATAACTATCATATCTTGATGTATCACTTTCTCATCATTTCAGACTCTCTTGAGTTAACCAACTTATCTTGTATTAAGGTATTTCCCCTCAATACATTTCATCACTAAACACTCACCTTTCGCATATAATGCATAGGCCACACAATAGAATTGTACAACTATCTTTAATGATATGGACTTGTCTAATGCTAAAGACATTGCTTACAATTAGGTTACATATAATCAACCACATGAAATGTTTCACCTTTATAAGGCCATTCCTTTTATTTCATCATTAGGGTTTCTTTATACCCTTACTTAAAATTAGGATTATGATTCATTGTGATATTGCCCAATATTAGGGCTTTATGTATTATGACTCCATGTTAGAGTCTCACATACCTTCATCCTTCTTAGGGCCTCTCATCACAACATAATATTAGAACATCATGTGGTGTTAATTCTTAATTAAGGTTTCTCATGGAATCACACCCTTAACTAGAGTTTCTCATGGAATCACCCTCATCCAGGGTTTCTCATGGAATCACCTTCAACTAGGGTTTCACATGGAATCACCCTCAACTAGGATTACTCATGTCATTACATAACATTACTCTAAATTTGATTCTCACATTACATCACCACATCAATGTTCCATATACATCATTCTATCTTATGGTTTCTCATGACATAACACTAGAATAGGATTTCACATGGAATCATCCTTAATTAGGACTTCACATGGAATCACCCTTAACTAGGGTTTCACATGGAATCATCCTTAATTAGGATTCTCACCATAGTCACCCACAATTTGGGTCTACTATTCATCTCCATTAGGATTTCATTCAATTGTCCATAATTAGAGATTCACTATTCATCCCAATTAGGGTTTTACATCTCATTTCCCTAAATTGGAGTTTCCCACATCACTACCCTGGATTTGGGTTACATTTAGAATTGCCCTCAATTAGGGTTAGAGTTAAATAACCCTTGTCAATTAGGGTTTATGTTCATGATTAGGGTTTCATGATCTCTTTACGTAAGGATCATACCCTTAATCACTACATGAATCATATTCATGAATGAATTCATGCTATCATCATCTCAACTTGATTAGGTCATATCAACCCTTCAATCAAGTGCATACAACTATGATTAACATAGTGTACCAAGTCATTGATCCTATAAGCAATTACGGTTCATCCCTTAATTGGCACTAATCACTTAGGTACTATTAGGGTTTCTCCCTTTGTACCTTCATTGATTATCATTACTAATCATCATTGGATTAATGAATCATTCATCATCTTAATTCTTAAGAAATTCAATCACATTGGACCTCCATTACATAAGGTATCCAAATGAATTAATCAATTGAGTCTTCAATTACAATAGGGTCCAAGTGGATTAACCAATTGAATCCTCAATCAACTTTGACTACTTGAGCCCCAAACGGTCTTGGTCTTTCAAAGTGCAAACGGTTTGAAACAGTTTGGTAAAGATGGTGCTTGAGACCGTTTTCTAAAGCAAATACTTGAAACTGTTTGCTAAAGAAACTTTTTGAAACCGCATGGGCTCAACCGGTTTGGTATCGTTTGGTCCCAAATGGTCTTGAGTCTGTTTGGTCCAAACCTCCTCAAAACGGCATGGACCAAATATGGTCTCAACCAATCAAATTGGATTAGGGTTTCCAATGTTGATTCCTTCAATCATTGAATTCATGGAACCAATCATCAATTGGACCTATCCTCATATTTCAATTGAGTCTTCAATTGATTTGACCCTCAATTGACCCTCAATTAGTCATCAATTAGGGTTTGAATCAATTGAATTAGGGTTTAGAATCGATGATCATTCAACACTAATCAATGCAAGATTAGTTACTTTGAAACCATTGAACCATCATCCAAATTGAACATGACCTGACCCCAAACGGTCTGGAGGTTGTTTGGTTGACCACCAAATAGTGTTGAGACCATTTTCTCATGTTAACATCAAAATCCACGTCAACCAATTAGGGTTTGGTTCATTGGATTGATCATCAAATCAGCAATTGATTACACTCCAACATAGTATCTTCAGATCTTCAATTGCTTAACCATACTCAACCCTAGACCTCGAAATGGTATTGGGTGACCTCCAAACGGTCTTGGGTTACCTCCAAACGGTCTTGAGACCGATTGGATGATCCCCAAAAGGTTTTGAAACCGATTGGGTCAATCAACCCAATTTTCAAACTCAATCAACTTGGAAATCAACACTTAACCCGATTAGGGTTTTGGTGATTGATTGACCTTCAACTCATGACCCAATTGGAGTTAATCAATAATAATTGATGGGTCATTAACCAAGATCATTTTTAACATATCTCCAAATGGTCAACCCTGGTCAACACCACGAAACAATCTGAAACTGTTTGGTCTCATGCGGTTTGGTGAAACTATTTGCTCCCAAACGGTTTGGGAAACCGTTTGAGCAGCCCAAACAAAACCGTTTGCCTTGGATATTTGGAGAAGTGTGTGCTTATCATCTTCTACCTCTAAACTCACGAAACCTGATGTGGTTTCCATGGTGATTGCATCCATCAACCAAATCAATTATCGTGAATATGGAAATGAACATTATTTGATAACGAATTGAATGCAATAACAAAATCAAGGGTTCAAGTTATAAAACCCGCATCCAATTGAGCTCCAAAGCTCCATGTTCACGGAAACAATGGTGGATGCAACTCCTTTTACCATTCCAAGGCTCGTCCTCAAGGTTTGAGCGAAAAGCAATGGTCACAATTGAAGAGGAGATCGAAATAGGAAAAATCATGCATTGATTTGTGATTTCCACCATGAAATCGTGGTGAACCAAGGTCAAGAAGCTTACCAACAGGTTGGTGGTTCCCAAGATCCCTTGGTCGTTTCCCAATCAAGGAGAAGAAGTGGGGCCGAAAAATCCTTTCATTTGGCTTGTAAAAGGTCTTTTTATAAAAATTCAATGAGAGAGAATATACTTTGTAAAAATTTATTTAATCCAAAAATATGGCCGCCTCTTCACCCTAAAATTCCTTGGGTCCGAGGCTATCTTTTTTGCCTCATATTCCTATCAATTATCCATGATTTTAAAGAAAAGCAAATCAAACACCTTAAATCATATTATATTAATATCCATATGTGAGTGGATATTTCTTTTTCTTATAAAATTGTGAGTGAGTTATCCACTCCCTTGGATATTTTCGTGGTCCTTGGAAGGCTCAAGGATGTCCACACACATCTTAATCCAACCATTTTAATTTTGGTTGAAGGCCCTTTAATTAATACATTCATTTTTTCCCTAAATCGAATTTGGGTTTCAATTAGGATTAAATCTTGATTATTTTAATATCAAGATTCTCTCCCCTCCAAGTTAATTCAAATGAGGCGCCCCTCTCATTTTCTTTGCTCTATATGATGCCAAGAAACATTAGGGACCTTATTGAAGTGGTAAATTACATATTTCACCCTAAGTTTTGGGTAAATTGCACATTACACCAAAACTGGGTTTTCATGCACATACATTGTTTTATCAGCCCTTTCTTGGTATTCAGGCTTCCATAAGCCATACCTTAGCATCATTTTCACTCTCATGATGCTTCAACATATGAGGAACATATTATCATGCACAATTTGCACTTAAACCCTCAACTTGGGTAATTTGCACTTTAGTCCAAAACAAGAAAAACATTGATTTCAACAATGTTCAAAAAGGACTAGAATTGCAATATAAGTTCCTCTTGAGTCCTAATTACTTTTCACAAGCTAAGATTAAGCATATAATCATCTTTCTTAATCAAAACACCTAGGGTTAAAGCATAACCCAGGTCAAAGATGTTACAAATTATAAACCCCTAACAAGGACTTCGTCCCCGAAATCCAGATAAAGAAAGATAGATGTATTTTATTCATCATACTATCTAGTCTTCACATATCATCTCCTTATTATGGCAACACCAAAAAGCTTTGATCAACACAAAGTGTTTCCATACAGGATTCTCATAGAATCAACACACAAAACACATGCTCCACTGTCCCTCATCATTGACTGTGGAGTCAACTTTGTGTCAAATAACACTTTTCTTATTCAGAAAAGCAACATACATTCTTTATTAATATCATGTTTATGCAAAGAATAAACCCCTAACATATGATGTTCATATCATTTTATATAATCAGACTGATTTTCATAGTTGACCACTCCAGGTTGTAGGGGTGTAAACGGTGCGGGTACGGTGTGAGTCTGGCCATACCCATACCCATACCCATCTAATTTAGCGGGTCCGGTTCCAGTTCTAGACCCGTATAATACAAAACATGGACCCGCACCATACTCATACTCGCAATAATAGTGGGTATGCGGTGCGGGTATGCATGTAAGCGGTTCTATAAAACATCATATTATTATGTAAGAGAAATGACTATGTTATATACATTTAACACAACAAGAAATATTAACATGTATTAGTTATATTATACAATGATATAATCTACACAATAACATTAATTGAGTAATTGTTTACATATTTGTAGTCATGATCATAACATTTAATTTATGTAGAAAGTAATGTAAATTAGTAGACATTTTGATTTTAAGTTTTCATATGATGTTCATTATTGTAACTAGAATAGTTAATTCTTAATTATATAACTTGTCTCAACCTTATTGTGGTTAGATTAGAATATAATCTCAATAATTATATTAGTTAAACTAGGAAAGTATGATATATATAACACATTATTTTATTAGTTAGTTATGTATAGCGGGTACACGGGTCTGGGTCCAAGCATACCCATTATTGGACCCGCTTATATGCGGGTCCAAGGGTATACGGGTCCAAGGGTATGCGGTTATAAAAAATTAGACCAATTACGGGTTTCTTAAGGGTTCGGATTTGCGGGTCCGCGGGTCTACCCGTACCCATTTACAGCCCTACCAGGTAGCCAACCTAAACCATCTGAAAATTCTCAGATACCAGAATCTTTCACCTTGGTATCTATCACATGTGTTGAGAACACAACACATTTTTATCTTCCTTTCATCTTGGAACATTAATTGTTACATATGTCCTCATCTTGGAACCAAAGTCCAAGATAAACTGATACTTTTCTAAGTATCCATCACATGAACATATTTATCTTATGCACATCAAGTGTCCTAAGACCCACTTGATTGCCATGTCCCTATTAGGATAGAAAACAAGGATTCATATTCCTCTTATTAATTCATGTATTTTCAACTATTCATGAATCATTTGCTCTTTGTCTCATCCTAGGTTCCTTGCCTTTAGCATAGGAATTTATAAGGATGGTTGCATGTCATTATCGCTTTCTTTATTATTATCTAGCATGTTTATGATCATCTCCTGATCTCATTACATTTCCCATTTCCTCATTATGGGAAAGATCTTTATTATGCTTGCAGCATTATTGAACAGGGTTCATTTCCCTTATTCATATTCTTATCTTGTGAGGAGTGCACTTTTAGTTCCTCATACAACATGCTCATCTGGTATTATCTCAGACTTCTCTTTCTTATGCTTAGGATATGACACATTTATTCATTCCATATTCCGGATTTCATGATACTCATTAGATTATCCCAGAATGACTACTTGATCAGAGCAATAAAAAAGACAACAATCTAAGAGTTTCCATACTCACTTTATCATCAATAGTTGTATACATGGCCAAGGTATATAAATACTGAGATTAAGTGGTACGCATTTTGTATACTATCATATTCCTTCTTTTTATATTATCACAAGCATAAGGTTTAACATCCTTGAATTTTATCCAAGCATCTCTTCTATACCTCATCTTTTCTTATAGAGGTAAGAACAACATAAAACATTTGTAATGTTTTACTATACATAACATAAGTCCTCATAGGACTATCAAGGAAAGTTCAATCAATTCCTTTCCCAGTTAATCCAGGAATTCATAAGATGACATATTTGAATGACATTATCTTGTCTAACTTGTCATAATTTATGAATTATTCGCTGCCTCAGGTTAACTCTGCCTCAAAGGTTGATTCAACAGGCTAAGGTTGAGCACAGACTCAATTTAAGTCCAGAAATTCATCATTTCCTTTGCTTCAACCTGCTGATGCTAATTATAAATCATGTTGATATCTAAAACATCATCATTGGAAATGGTGATCCTAGATTACACTGCCAATGCTTGATCCACTATATACATTATTGTTGCCCTAAATTCTCCAATAGTAATACTTAAAGAAGAATCTTCTCATTATAGTTGGATCAGCTAGGGGAT
Organism: Alisma plantago-aquatica; assembly: GCA_963693085.1. Classification (NCBI taxonomy): domain Eukaryota; kingdom Viridiplantae; phylum Streptophyta; class Magnoliopsida; order Alismatales; family Alismataceae; genus Alisma; species Alisma plantago-aquatica. The sequence goes on from OY856414.1 coordinate 405,410,535, forward strand.
TCTCAGATAATTGTCTCTCTCTTGCCTTCTCCCATGCACCTCTTCTTGGTGCAACATTGCTGCTTTCAGCAACAACCTCCTCATGTGACCCAGTCATCTTTAAGTTCTTTTTCTCTTATTCGAGTAGGAGACACTATCGGATACACTCGATGACACCAGAACAGACTCTACTACCTTAGTCCTATGTCTCTGTAGACTCCGAGAACCTAGAGCTCTGATACCACTAATTTGTGGCATCCAACTCATAAAAACAAGATTAACTTAAGCGGAAGAGAATCATTTGCAGCGGATTACCGAAAATCACTTAAAATTAAAACTTTTTGCAAAGAGATCCACACTTAGGAAATCTTTTTCCATCAAGAACCATTGTATAACATTTACATTCTAGTTCAAACGTACATAACCTGTACCATATCTTCTCAGAGACTACATCATCAGCTGCCTTATAAACATCATATACAGACAGCATACGAATCTCGAGGCATCAAGCCAAAACCTCAGATTGATATATCAAAAACATTGACTAAAAACTCTGAGGTCCTGAGAGTAGAGGGACGACACATAGGACCTTCTAACTACATAACATGATAGGCAATATCTCCACCTGAGATCTCATTGTTGTCCCTACTGTTACTGTTGCTGTCCATACTCTGCAAGATGTTCTCACTTTCCTCCGTTCTCGTCCGCCTAATAATTTTGGATCCCATGGGGGTGAGACAATTGTAAATTTCCCCAGCGGGAGATATAACTCTCCGCCAAAACATTGTTATAGCAGCTTATTAAAATAAATTGAGAAGAAGGATTTATATATTTAATCAACAGCAGGTAAGTCACTTGTATGAACAAAGTGAAATGATCTCCTTTTTCAAGGATAACATTGCATCTACTCATGGTAGACTCATAGTTCATTCATCTACTTGTAATGAATACAACAGATATGATAACATCAATGAACTACAGATATATAACAGAAATGTAATATCAGCCAATGAATTTCTGTATTCAATCCTTTAGCAAACATGCTATACGGCTGATTTCATTTTACAAACACACTTATGCCCTGAGGAGATGAGGTATACCGCTCATACTCCAACCGACCACTGCAAAGTCAAAATCGGTACCATACATAGGTCAATAGGAGAGTTGGATTCCCATGACCTCTCACATCCCGGTCAATGCGGGACAATAAGCAGGTTTGTGTTAACTGCTCAAGATAGCTTTCCAGGGTATACTGGAACTTCTCTACAGAGTTACAGCGTCAACTGCACTCTCATCGGCCATCGAGAGATTTAATGTTTATCTCCTCGACCCGACATAAAATATCATTGGGATATATGTACAACATCTATCCCAATCATTGGGAGATATGTCATACATCCATCCTGGAGACATGAAGGATTGAGAGGTTTGATGTTTACCTTCCCTCAAATCACTTCACCGGACGTAAGGATATTTTTCTCCCATTTACCCCCACATATTCAAAATATGTGTTCCGGGTTTTGCCGCGGAGCACCCGTTTCACCATCACCTGTTCCTGACGATGATGGATCTATGGTCAGGGCTTCTACATGAAAAGATTTTACTTGATTAATTAAGTACATTCTCATATTCTTTTAGCATCAGCCAAGTTCTCAAACAAGACTTATTACAACAATGCTATAAAGAGACATGTACTACTTTCATCAGATACTTATCAGTCTTTCAAAGACTTAGGGAACTTAGTCCCTCATTTCAAACTGGGAATTCTCATCCCTTCACATTTTCATCACCATAATCATATGGTTTTGGGTATTCAAACCTTTAACTCATCATTGAGCATCATTACCATATATTAGGTAACTATCACCTTCAGGTCATCTGACCAAGGCATTCATGATACTTGTTACACAAGCATCACACATGGCTCACAAGTCCACAAGATATCTTGTCACCTCTTTCTAGGCAACAGCTTACTCATATGACTCATAAAATCCACGCACATTGCTACTTTTACTAAGCAACAATAACATTAAGGCACATAAGGCCAATCAACATTTATTATATAAATGTCACAGCTCAACTCTGGCTATAAACATCATGTCATAATACCTACATGGTTATTAGACATGACAACAGTCATACAAGTTATTCATCACATCATGTGATACAATAGTAACACCATTATTCCTTTACCATAAATTAGGGTTTACTATCAAATAGGGCTTCTCATTCCCTTTTCCCAAATTAGGGTTAGGGTTCCCCATTTCTCATTAATTAGGGTTTCATGACTATATAATCTATCCAACCCTCAATTCATTATTCCATACCTCTGGGGCATTCAAAGGTATCATAATTGATTACTCAAGATCATTACTCTCATCATATAGCATTAATGATCATCAACTCAAGGTATGAGTTCATTTCTCATCCTCATCATGGTATGACTACATCATACTCGCCCATTTGGCTTAACCCCATTCTCAAGGTACATTAATTAACACTCATCAAAGTGCAACAACTCATTACATTTCATTGTAATAGTTGCATAACACACTTCTTATGTTTCTTACCCAATTATATTGGATTCGAAGTGTATCAAGGTATATAAACCCTGAAGTGCTGAATGTGATAACTATCATATCTTGATGTATCACTTTCTCATCATTTCAGACTCTCTTGAGTTAACCAACTTATCTTGTATTAAGGTATTTCCCCTCTTAATACATTTCATCACTAAACACTCACCTTTAGCATATAATGCATAGGCCACACATTAGAATTGTCCAACTATCTTTAATGATATGGACTTGTCTAATGCTAAAGACATTGCTTACAATTAGGTTGCAAATAATCAACCGCATGAAATGTTTCACCTTTATAAGGCCATTCCTTTTATTTCATCATTAGGGTTTCTTTATACCCTTACTTAAAATTAGGATTATGATTCATTATCATATTGCCCAAGATTAGGGCTTTATGTATTATGACTCCATGTTAGAGTCTCACATACCTTCATCTTTCTTAGGGCCTCTCATCACAACATAATATTAGAACATCATGTGGTGTTAATTCTTAATCAGGGTTTCTCATGGAATCACCCTCAACTAGAGTTTCTCATGGAATCACCCTCATCTAGGGTTTCTCATGGAATAACCTTCAACTAGGGTTTCACATGGAATCACCCTCAACTAGGATTACTCATGTCATTACATAACATCACTCTAAATTTTATTCTCACATTACATCACCACAATAATGTTCAATATGTTGGGTTTTAGGGGAGGTAGAGAAGGCAGCAGAAATAAAAAAAAATTCTCCTCCCCAAACCCAAAACAAGGAAACATGTCAACGTCTATACAATAGAAGGGATGGTTTATGGAATCATACCTTGTCCCGAGGCTTTCTCGGCGACAATACCTCACGCCTTGCGCGGTATTCACCTCCGGTCTTGGACGGTGTCTGTGCAGCTCCTGGTCGCACCAGAACTAACGACTCCTGGTCTCACCGGGACTTTCGGGATTGACAGCTGTCCTCTGAGCCGCAGAAATCTCCCGACTCTAAAGTAGTCCACACGGACCACCTGGAACTCCAATCTCCTTGTCTTACAAGGAATTGGAAGGAGTCGCACCCTCCTGTCAGCGTACTAGTCGCCAACACACTCTCCTGCCACCAGTCACTTTCTGCAGTTGTCTTTCCCTTGTTGTGCCTCCCTTATCGGGTAGCACTTGTACGGGCTCTCTCAGGTACCAAAACCAGAGAGAACGACAACTTTACAGAGCAACTGGTTGCACTGAGTTGTTGTCTGAGAAGCCCCCAATACCCCTATATATATAGGAGGGTCATGGGACAGGGTTCTCCATCCCGGGCAATGCAGGACTAAAAGCAGGAGTAGAAGGGTTCAAGATTTTCCACAAAAACAACCAACTGCGTGACCTGAACCGATCGTTTCACAACTGAAATGGTCGGTTGGGGACCTAAGTCGGTCGGTTGACACTCAACCGATCGGTTGGGACACCTCAACCGATCAGTTCACTTCTGAACTGGTCGGTTCGTGGTCCTGATCAGTTCCCGATTGACTTTCCTTCTTTTGTTTCTAATTGGTATCAAATACCAATCCTTATTCCAATTGTATTGGACAAGTAAAACAACAAGAATTTTCTCACCAATCTTTCTTTCCCAACTTTCTCAGTTCGAATAGTTGAACCGATCGTTTCAACACTTGAACCGATCGTTCCACCCTGTCCTTGAGCCGATCGACTCACAACCTGAGCCGATCGGTTCACCAAGCTCAGCCGATCGATTCATCACATTGGCCGATCGGTTGGGAGTGCATAATGTGCAGAAATAGTCAATTGCAGTTTCAATCAATCTGATACTCTAATCAATCTGTTCAACACCATGAACACTATGATTTTGAGCTATCAATTAATTGAGTGTTTAATTGAACTACTAAACTCCTTTATTAATCAATCTAAACATTGTTTGTGGACAAAACTCCTCTTCCAGGTTAAATCCTATGTGTGTGACCCTGCAGGTCCTTTTCACGTTGGCAGTGATAGTCCATAACACTTATGACTTCACAAGCAAAGAGCGGTGCCTAGTCACACATCAGTGCTACCCAAGTGAAATAGAAAGTTGGAGAACAACTTTCAATCCTACAATCCGTGAATGGTGTTACATTGAATGTATAATTCCTTTGTCACTGATATCCTGAATGAACTCGAGGCATCGAACAGTCATCCTGTCAACGTTCATTGACTTTCTTGATCTCAGAGTAGATTGGAAGACATATGTATGACATCAATATCACATACTGATTCACACATGCGTGCACGCTTTTCTCAATCCTACTCATCAAGTGGCCATGGATATCGAACTCCCTCAGGAGGGACAAATCCCATATCTATGACTCACCCCTCAAAAGCCCCATGTGTCAAAGCCACTCAATCATCACCTTTATAACAACCCATGTTTCAGGACTGCGTTTGATGATGTCAAAGTGTGCCAAACGACATGTGTTAAGTGTAGTGATTTCAGGTCAAAGAATCACACTCACCACCATCACTGTGAGTACTGACTGTGACTACCATGTCATGGTTCCATGTGTCAAACTCACGGTGGGTCTGTCTGGTACACTTGTTCTCTAATAAGTACATATGTGTTTGGTTTGATATCTCTATATCATGACTAATGAGATTTTGTCATCAACCAACACCACAATCTAGTCTTGTGTGTCATTGTTGTCTATCTACCTTCCACAATGACATCCGAATGGGGACATAACAAGAATGTACAAACTCTTAGCATCTGTATGATCTCATCGTTTAGGTCCTTAACCTGAAAACATACATCATTGAGTACTGTCATTCTCTAGACATTCAATCTGTTCTATCACTATCTCATATGACTGAACCATAAAGAATTGGAAGCTTGCCTTTGATGTTTATCAAATCAATCTCAATGTATCTCATCAATCATCCCATGATTGGTTCTCAGGGCATACATACCAACAGACTCCCACTTGCACTGCGAGCCAATCACCCTTGAATCATATTCATAGTGATCTTTAAACATGTCCCACATGTTATTGTGCTCTTGTGCCAACGTAGTGAGTTATGGCAACACCTTGCCAAAGTTAGTATTAATTTCATGTCTCACATCTCTTCGCTGTACGTCACACGTATGAGATGGAGTTGCCGTAATATACGATCCAGTATTCCTTTGCTAACTTTTAGCCACATTGCATGATCAAGGATTCCATACTTGTCATCAATGACCGGAATATCTATAAGTTCATCTCATGAACTTCCAGATCCATATAGTATCCACTTTTGTTCTCTAACACATAGATACTCGGCATTTCCTTTTAAACGGCTCTATTGGAACGTTTCCAATTATCAACAAACTTTCACTTTATATGTCTCATATATATTTTGCGATTAATTTTCTGTCCTTTTCGGAAGTTCACATCAATGTAACTCTTTACATCGAACTCTTCATTATCTTCATAGAACTAGTACTTCACAAGTACTTATCAAGTTCTTATGGTATTCTAGTAACCCTTACTGGAAGTAGACAGACATCCACTCGTCATGTCTCACATACGAGTTATCAAGATGAGCACATCAAATTGTCATGTCATACATACAATATGATGAATGCATTTTATTCTTGCTATGTCAATACATGCAAGGTAATGGGATGATTACGTACATGATAGATCCATATCTATTCTTAGTGTTCCCATTCTTCATAATAATTGAACACTTGGCCTTAGGATAGTAACTCCATGGAGCATGGACATGTTTTCTCCCACTGAATCTGTGCATACTGAACCCTTCAGTATAGATTGCCAATGTATGCTCTCTCCTTTCCATGTCAAGAGATTTTCGAGAACTATCTCTATAGATCTCTATTCCTATCTCATAGGAAACATCGCTATCTTCCTTAAAGATAAATTTCCACTTTTGGATTTCCATTCTAGAACATTTCCATTTCACATCAACATGTGGAATGTGAATATGCTCCCACTAAATCACAGATCCCTTCTTTATCTTTGACATATCAGTCAAACCCTTTGACTGTATCATCAAAGTAAAGATCCAATTCTGAGTTGCTTGTACTCAATCAATCACATTGATTAGTCTATTGTAACTTATAGACGTCATTTGCATTAATGGATCCATAAACCTTATAGGTTGTGTCACATACACATCCTTGTTTTATTCCTCATAGGAATGCAGTTTTAGTATCCATATGCCAAATGTCTTAGTCATTAAGTTACAACCAATAAGCATCATCCTTCTCAAAATGTTATCCATGTGTCTTAACTCTTAAGACTTATTTGCACTTATGGATTTACATCCAATGGGTGCTACCATCAAGGTCATACTTTATGGTTCACATGGAAGTCATTTAGGATGTAATGCTCATAAACCATAACTCAAAATTTGGTTCCTCATATTCATTAGGATAGTTGACTCATCATATGAACAACTCATCACATAGATAATTGAGGTGTATCTGTCAAGGATATAAGAACTCACAACTCCTTGTGATTCTTAATGTCCTTTATTAGTGTGGGGTATTCTTTATTTAAGAAGAATTTAGTTATTTGATAATCATTCTCTAACTCCTTAGAGTATGACTCCTTCTTGATTTAGACATCACCATGCCTTAATCACAAGCTCACTATGATACACTATCATAATCACTCATAAGGTTCTCAAACATTTGGTCTAAGTATTTCATTCATTGATCTCATCAAGAATTAACACTTTACCAAATTTGTACTTCATCTATGATAATCTTGAACACTTCAAGATATTCATATTGGTATTTCTCTAAACACCGTTTGAAGTATTAGCATTCGCTCCAATAGGTATGTAAATACATCACATGTATTATACCTATTAGGATAACCATTCTCCCACTACCATTAGTGAAAATTGATTAATCATGTCCAAGAGATTCATGTCTCTTACTGGTTATCCAACCAAAAGAGTCTAGATTTATCCATCATATGGAAACTTGAAATGAATTTCTCATGATTGATGCTAATTTGATTGTTTGAGTTATCAATAACTTTAGGTATCATTTTATCTTATGCATATCAAATACCACAAGATAAACAAGGAATTTCCACAAAGATCATATCTTTAAAAGATTGAAACATCAACTTTATTAATTGCCATCATTGTCATACAAAATGCAAAAATAAAGTGTTTCTATCTATTGGCAAATATGAAATAGCAGTTCATAACTGTATTACATGCCTTTAAGGCTGAAAAATAAACTAAAGTACTCCTATCTATGGCGGCAACACTTGCCCCATTTATTGAGTGCTTTATACTTTACATCTTGGTATCATATACCTCAAAAAGTGTTACAAGTTTATTTTCATGACACCTTTAAGTAGAGACGTATGTCGCCTCCTTCTTATTTTGTTCTTCTAGATAGAGAGGACAATTCCATTTCCAATGTCCTGGCTTTTGACAATGGTGGCAATTTCCTTTCTTGGTCACGCCTCCCTTGGCCTTGAGAGCTGAAGACGACTTGGGCTCCTGGCTAGCATCAGAACCTTTCTTAGCTTTGCCCTTGCCCTTGCGCTTGGACTTACCTTTCTTGCTCGTGATCACCATCACAAACTTAGGCTTGTCCTTCTTCATCTGTGTCTCGGCTGTCCTCAACATGCCCAACAACTCTGACAGTGGCCTATCAAATTTTTTCATGTTGTAGTTCATCACAAACTGACTGTAGGATTCTGGCAACGATTGTAGTATCACGTCAGTAGCCAACTCTTGGCTCAGTGGAAATCCTAGTCTTTACAAGTTCTCCACATACCCAATCATCTTGAGTGTGTGAGGACCAACTGGATCTCCTTCTATCATGACGCACTTGAACAGTGCCCTTGAGACATCATATCTCTCTTGCCGTGCTTGATCTTCATACATGTTCCTGAGATGCTGAATCATCTCAATGACACCCATGTTCTCATGCTGTCTCTGCAACTCATGGTTCATAGAGAATAACATCAAGCACTTTGCATCAATGGCATCATCAGAATGCTTCTTGTAAGCATCCCTTTCTGCCTTTGGTGCATTGGGAGTAGGTTCCTCTAGAATTGGAGTATCCAGGACATAGAGCTTTTGCTCTTGAGTGAGAGAAATTCTCAATGTCCTATACCAGTCATGGAAGTTTGTCCCATTCAGCCTGTCCTTTTCAAGGACCGATCACAAAGAAAAGTGATTGTTGTTGTTTTCCATTTGTACTACAAAAAGGAAAATATGGAATTTTAGTCCAAAACTCATTTTTGATTTATTTGATTGATTTGAAAAGTTAACGATAAAATTAGGCCTTTAATTAATTATTGCTCTCACTATTTTAGTTCAAATTGCTAGCCCTCACCATTAATTCGGAAGATTGCAGCATACAACCTTCTAGTGGGCAAGATCTTGAAATCCTCTAAGTCATGAACTAGCTAGGGCTGTCACCCACAACTTAGATCTATCAGGTAGGCAACTCTTGCCAATTGCATCATATGCAACTCTTGATAAGATGTCATATGCAACTCCTTGCCATGATCACCTCCATGCCTCAAGGTGCTAGATCCTATCTAGGTCACTTTGTTAAGTCCGACCCAAAGCCAACACGATGAATATGCACCCTGCTTGGGCAGACCCACACATTCATCCTTCACGCTTCCACGAGATAGACGGTGCACCATGCTTGGGCGTGCCCACACTTGGTCGATCAAGCTTTTCACGTGTGTCGCATTGAGAAGGCATCTCAAACTTAATATTTAATGAGGGATTTGGTTTTTATATACATATACATATCCAATCACCACAATATATAGTATGTATCATATACATGCTATATCCCACAGTAAACATGCGAAATGATAAAAGCGATGATTATATCCATCCTAATGTGATTCCTCGAGCCAAGAGGATTCACGGTCATCTAGGTCTACATCACATGCAACCTTTACAAGATGAACTCTGTGCTTTACCTTTCTGGGTTTGATCATCTCATCACATGAGATGATCGGCTCGCCATCAGACTGGTCGGCTGGGTCCCACCAGCCGATCGGTTGGCTCCTCCAACCGATCGGTTCGCCTGGTCGTCGTGCATCTCTTCATGGCCGCCACCCGCTCGTCTCGCTCCTCGAACCGGTCATCAACCGATCAGTTCACTCCTTGAATCGATCGTCTCGAACGTCAACCGATCGGTTCACTCCTTGAATCGATCATCTCAGCTGTCGTCAGGATGCCCACCGTTCTTCGACATAACAGGAAATAAAATTCTATCATATTTTACATTGTGAAAAGAGAAACCACGAGTTACATTCGGGGGGAGCAAAGGTAGGAAAGAAATCTCAAATTATTTCGGGTTACATCAGGAATAGGAGAAGGAAGATCAGTGCATAGACCGAGATGCAAGCAACCACATACAACCACACACATATAGGGTTTATTGGCCATAACCACACTATACATCCACCACAAAACTCGTTTAAGGGCGACGTGTATCGAGTGCATTCATATTACATATCATATATGTATATTGGGATTTGTGGATTTAGGATTGGACATGCATAAAGCAAATTTTATTCGCATCGTATGCAATAAATAAAGGCGACAAACCAAAATCGATCATATCGATAATGCTAAAGTATAGAGCAGTTGACGTGGCTCTGATACCACTGTTGGGTTTTAGGGGAGGCAGAGAAGGCAACGGAAACAAAAACATTTCTCCTCCCCAAACCCAAAACAAGGAAACGCGTCAACGTCTATACAATAGAAGGGATGGTTTGTGGAATCATACCTTGTCCCGAGGCTTGCTCGGTGATAATACCTCGCGCCTTGTGCGGTCTTCACCTCCGATCTTGGACGGTGTTTGTGCAGCTCCTGGTCGCACCGGGACTGACGACTCCTGGTCTCACCGGGACTGTCGGGATTGACAATTGTCCTCCGAGCGGCAGAAATCTCCTGCCTCTGAAGTAGTCCACACGGACCACCTGGAACTCCAATCTCCTTATCCCACAAGGAATTGGAAGGAGCCGCACCCTCCTGTCAGTGTACTATTCGCCAACACACTCTCCTGCCACTAGTCGCTTTCTGCAGTTGTCTTTCCCTTACTGTGCCTCCCTTATCGGGTAGCACTTGCTCGGGCTCTCTCGGTTACCAAAACCAGAGAGAACGACAACTTTACAGAGCAACTGGTTGCACTGAGTTGTTGTCTGAGAAGCCCCCAATACCCCTATATATAAGAGGATCATGGGACAGGGTTCTCCATCCCGGGCAATGCGGGACTAAAAGCAGGAGTAGAAGGGTTTGAGATTTTCCACAAAACAACCAACTGTGTGACCTGAACCGATCGTTTCACAACTGAAACGGTCGGTTGGGGACCTGAGCCGGTCGGTTGACACTCAACCGATCGGTTGGGACACCTCAACTGTTCGGTTCACTTCTGAACCGGTCGGTTCGTGGTCCTGATCAGTTCCCGACTGACTTTCCTTCTTTTGTTTCTAATTGATATCAAATATCAATCCTTATTCCAATCGTATTGGACAAGTAAAACAACAAGAATTTTCTCACCAATCTTTCTTTCCCAACTTGCTCGGTTTGACCAGTTGAACCGATCATTTCAACACTTGAACCGATCGTTCCACCCTGTCCTTGAGCTGATCAACTCACAACCTGAGCCGATCGGTTCACCAAGCTCAGCCGATCGGTTCATCACATGAGCCGATTGGTTGGGAGTGTAGATTGTGCAGAAATAGTCAATTCCAATTTCAATCAATCCGATACTCTAATTAATCTGTCCAACACCTTGAACACTATGATTTTGAGCTATCAAGTAATTGAGTGTTTGATTGAACTACTAAACTCCTTTAGAAATCAATCTAAACATTATTTGTGGACAAAACTCCTCTTCCAGGTTAAATCCTATGTGTGTGACCATGTAGGTCCTTTTCAAGTTGGCAGTGAAAGTCCATAACACTTATGACTTCACAAGAAAAGAGCGGTGCCTAGTCACACATCAGTGCTACCCAAGTGAAATAGAAAGTTGGAGAACAACTTTCAATCCTACAATTCGTGAATGGTGTTACAGTGAATGTATAATTCCTTTGTCACTGATATCCCGAATGAACTCGAGGCATGGAACAGTCATCCTGTCAATGTTCATTCACTTTCTTGATCTCAGAGTAGATTTGAAGAGATATGTATGACATCAATATCACATACTGATTTACACATGCATGCATGCCTTTCTCAATCCTACTCATCAAGTGGCCAGGGATATCAAACTCCCTCAGGAGGGACAAATCCCATATCTATCACTCACCCCTCAAAAGCCCCATGTGTCAAAGCCACCCAATCATCACCTTCATAACAACCCATCTTTCAGGACTGCGTTTGATGATGTCAAAGTGTGCCCAATGACATGTGTTGAGTGTAGTGATTTCAGGTCAAAGAATCACACTCACCACCATCACTGTAAGTACTGACTGTGACTACCATGTCATGGTTCCATGTGTCAAACTCACGATGGGTCTGTCCGATACACTTGTTCTCTAACAAGTACCTATGTGTTTGGTTTGATATCTCTATATCATGACTAATGAGATTCTGTCATCAACCAACACCACAATCTAGTCTTGTATGTCATCGCTGTCTATCTACCTTCCACAATGACATCCGAGTAGGGACATAACAAAAATGTACAAATTCTTAGCATCTGTATGATCTCATCGTTCAGGTCCTTAACCTGAAAGCATACGTCATTGAGTACTGTCATTCTCTAGACATTCAATATGTTCTATCACTATCTCATATGACTGAACCAGAAAGAATTGGAAGCTTGCCTTTGATGTTTATCAAATCAATCTCAATGTATCCCATCAATCATCCCATGATTGGCTCTCAGGGCATACATACCAACACCATATACATCATTCTATCTCAGGGTTTCTAATGACATAATCCTAGAATAGGAATTCACATGTAATCATCCTTAATTAGGACTTCACATGGAATCACCCTCAACTAGGGTTTCACATGGAATCATCCTTAATTAGGATTCTCACCATAGTCACCTACAATTTGGGTCTACTATTCATCTCCGTTAGGATTTCATTCAATTGTCCATAATTAGAGATTCACTATTCATCCCAATTAGGGTTTTACATCTCATTTCCCTACATTGGAGTTTCACACATCACTACCCTGGATTAGGGTTACATCCTGACCCTATATTAGGGTTACATTTAGAATTGCCCTCAATTAGGGTTAGAGTTAAATAACCCTTATCAATTAGGGTTTATATTCATGATTAGGGTTTCTTGATCTCTTTACTTAAGGATCATACCCTTAATCACCACATGAATCATATTCATGTATGAATTCATTCTATCATCATCTCAACTTGATTAGGTCATATCAACCCTTCAATCAAGTACATACAACTATGATTAACATAGTGTACCAAGTCATTGATCCTATAAGCAATTAGGGTTCATCCCTTAATTGGCACTAATCACTTAGGTACTATTAGGGTTTCAACCTTTGTACCTTCATTTATTATCATGACTAATCATCATTGGATCAATGAATCATTCATCATCTTAATTCTTAAGAAATTCAATCACATTGGACCTCCATTACATAAGGTATCCAAATGAATTGATCAGTTGAGTCTTCAATTACTATAGGGTCCAAGTGGATTAACCAATTGAATCCTCAATCAACTTTGACTACTTGAGCACCAAACGGTCTTGGTCTTTCAAAGTTCAAACGGTTTGAAACCGTTTGGTAAAGGTGGTGCTTGAGACCGTTTGCTAAAGCAAATACTTGAAACTGTTTGCTAAAGGAACTTTTTGAAACCGCATGGGCTCAACCGGTTTGGGATCGTTTGGTCCCAAACGGTCTTGAGATCGTTTGGTCCCAAACGGTCTTGAGATTGTTTGGTCCCAAACGGTCTTGAGACTATTTGGTCCCAAATGGTCTTGAGACTGTTTGGTCCAAACCTCCTCAAAACCGCATGGACCAAATATGGTCTCAACCAATCAAATTGGATTAGGGTTTCCAATGTTGATTCCTTCAATCATTGAATTCATGGAACCAATCATAAATTGGAACTCTCCTCATACTTCAATTGAGTTAAATAGGTCAACCTTCAACTGATTTGACCCTCAATTGACCCTCAATTAGTCATCAATTAGGGTTTGAATCAATTGAATTAGGGTTTGGAATCGATGATCATTCAACACTAATCAATGCAAGATTAGTTACTTTGAAACCATTGAACCATCATCCAAATTGAACATGACCTGACCCCAAACGGTCTTGAGGTCGTTTGGATGACCACCAAATTGTCTTGAGACCGTTTGCCCATGTTAACATCAAAATCCAAGTCAACCAATTAGGGTTTGGATCATTGGATTGATCATCAAATCAGCAATTGATTACACTCCAACATAGTATCTTTGGATCTTCAATTGCTTAACCATACTCAACCCTAGACCTCAAAACGGTCTTGGGTGACCTAAAAACGGTCTTGAGACCGTTTGGGTGATCCCCAAATGGTTTTCAAACCGTTTGGGTCAATCAACCCAATTTTCAAACTCAATCAACTTGCAAATCAGCACTTAACCCGATTACGGTTTTGGTAATTGATTGACCTTCAACTCATGACCCTATTGGAGTTAATCAATAATAATTGATGGGTCATTAATCAAGATCATTTTTAACAGATCTCCAAATGGTCAAACCTGGTCAACACCACAAAACGGTCTGAAACCGTTTGGTCTCATGCGGTTTGGTGAAACCGTTTGCTTCTAAACGGTTTGAAACCGTTTGCTCCCAAACTGTTAGGGAAACCATTTGAGCAAACCAAACAAAACCATTTGCCTTGGATATTTGTAGAGGTGTGTGATTATCATCTTCTACCTCTAAACTCACGAAACCTATTGTGGTTTCCATGGTGATTGCATCCATCAACCAAATCAATTATCGTGAATATGGAAATGAACATTATTTGATAAGGAATTGAATGCAATAACAAAATCAAGGGTTCAAGTTATAAAACCCGCCTCCAATTGAGCTCCAAATCTCCAATTTCACGGAAAAAATGGTGAATGAAACTCCTTTCACCATTCCAAGGCTCGTCCTCAAGGTTTGAGTGAAAAGGAATGGTCAGAATTGAAGAGGAGATCGAAATAGGAAGAAATCATGCATTGATTTGTGATTTTTACCATGAAATCGTGGTGAACCAAGGTCAAGAAGCTTACAGATAGGTTTGGGGTCGTCCTCTTGACCCTCCCAAGATCCCTTGGTCGTTTCCCAAGCAAGGAGAAGAAGTGGGGCCGAAAAAGCCTTTCATTTGGCTTGTAAAAGGTCTTTTTATAAAAATTCAATGAGAGATAATATACTTTGTAAAAATCCATTTATTCCCAAAAAATGGCCGCCTCTTCCCCCTAAACTTCCTTGGGTACGAGGCTATCTTGTTTTCCTCATATTCCTCTCAATTATCCATGATTTTAAAGAAAAGCAAATCAAGCACCTTAAATCATATTATATTAATATCCTTATGTGAGTGGATATTTCATTTTCTTATAAAATTGTGAGTGAGTTATCCACTCCCTTGGATATTTTCGTGGTCCTTGCAAGGCTCAAGGATGTCCACACACATCTGAATCCAACCATTTTAATTTTGGTTGAAGGCCCTTTAATTAATGCATTCATTTTTGCCCTAAATCGAATTAGGGTTTCAATTAGGATTAAATCTTTATTATTTTAATATCAAGATTCTCTCTCCTCCAACTTAATTCAAATGAGGCACACCTCTCATTTTCTTTGCTCTATATGATGCCAGTAAACATTAGGGACCTTATTGAAGTGGTAAATTACATATTGCACCCTAAGTTTTGGGTAAATTGCACATTACACCAAAATAGGGTTTTCATGCACATACATTGCTTTATCAGCCCTTTCTCGATGTTCAGGCTTCCATAAGCCATACCTTAGCATCATTTTCACTCTCATGATGCTTCAACATATGAGGAACATATTATCATGCACAATTTGCACTTAAACCCCTCAACTTGGGTAATTTGCACTTTAGTCCAAAACAAGAAAAACATTGATTTCAACAATGTTCAAAAAGGACTAGAATTGCAATATAAGTTCCTCTTGAGTCCTAATTACTTTTCACAATATAATATTAAGGATATAATCATCTTTCTTAATCAAAACACCTAGGGTTCAAGCATAACCCAGGTCAGGGATGTTACAAATTATAAACCCCTAACAAGGATTTCATCCCCGAAATCAAAATAAAGAAAGATAGATGTATTTTATTCATCATACTATCTAGTCTTCACATATCATCTCCTTATTATGGAGACACCAAAAAGCTTTGATCAACACAAAGTGTTTCCATACAGGATTCTCATAGAATCAACACACAAAACACATGCTCCACTGTCCCTCATCATTGACTGTGGAGTCAATTTTGTGTCAAATAACACTTTTCTTATTCAGAAAAGCATCATACATTCTTTATTAATATCATGTTTATGCAAAGCATAAACCCCTAACATATGATTTTCATATCATTTTATATAATCACGCTGATTTTCATAGTTGACCACTCTAGGTAGCCAACCTAAACCATCTGAAAATTCTCAGATAGTAGAATCTTTCACCTTGGTATCTATCACATGTGTTGAGAACACATCACATTTTTATCTTCCTTTCATCTTGGAACATTAATTGTTACATATGTCCTCATTTTGGAACCAAAGTCCAAGATAAACTGATACTTTTCTAAGTATCCATCACATGAACATATTTATCTTATGCACATCAAGTGTCCTAAGACCCACTTGATTGCCATGTCCCTAAAAGGAAAGAAAACAAGGATTCATATTACTCTTATTAATTCATGTATTTTCAACTATTCATGAATCATTTGCTCTTTGTCTCATCCTAGGTTCCTTGCCTTTAGCATAGGAATTTATAAGGATGGTTTCATGTCATTATCCCTTTCTTTATTATTATCTAGCATGTTTATGATCATCTCCTGATCTCATCACATTTCCCATTTCCTCATTATGGGAAAGATCTTTATTATGCTTGCAGCATTATTGAACATGGTTCATTTCCCTTATTCTTATTCTTATCTTATGAGGAGTGCACTTTTAGTTCCTCATACAACATGCTCATCTGAGATTATCTCAGACTTCTCTTTCTTATGCTTAGGATATGACACATTTATTCATTCCATATTATTGATTTCAGGATACTCATTAGATTGTCTCAGAATGACTACTTGATCAGAGCAATAAAAAAGACAACAATCTAAGAGTTTCCTTACTCACTTTATCATCAATAGTTGTATACCTGGCCAGGGTATATAAATACTGAGATTAAGTGGTATGCACTTTGTATACTATCATATTCCTTCTTTTTATATTATCACAAGCATAAGGTTTAACATCCCTGAACTTTATCCAGGCATCTCTTCTATACCTCATCTTTTCTTATAGAGGTAAGAACAACATAAAACATTTGTAATGTTTTACTATACATAACATAAGTCCTCATAGGACTATCGAGGAAAGTTCAATCAATTCCTTTCTCAGTTAATCCATGAATTCATAAGATGACATATTTGAATGACATTATCTTGTCTAACTTGTCATAATTTATGAATTATTCACTGCCTCAGGCTAACTCTGCCTCAAAGGTTGATTCAACAGGCTAAGCTTGAGAACAGACTCAATTTAAGTCCAAAAATTCATCATTTCCTTTGGTTCAACCTGTTGATGCTAATTATAAATCTTGTTGATATCTAAAACATCATCATTGGAACTAGTAATCCTAGATTACACTGCCAATGCTTGATCCACTATATACATTACTGTTGCCCCAAATTCTCCAATAGTAATACTTAAAGAAGAATCTTCTCATTATAGTTTGATCATCTAGGGGATTCTCAGATAATTGTCTCTCTCTTGCCTGCTCCCATGCACCTCTTCTTGGTGCAACATTGCTGCTTTCAACAACAACCTCCTCATGTGACCCAGTCATCTTTAAGTTCTTCTTCTCTTATTCGAGCAGAAGACACTATCGGATACACTGGATGACACCAGAACAGACTCTACTACCTTAGTCCTATGTCTTTGTAGACTCAGAGAACCTAGAGCTCTAATACCACTAATTTGTGGCATCCAACTCATAAAAAAAAGATTAACTTAAGAGGAAGTGAATCATTTGCAGCGGATTACCGAAAATCACTAAAAACTAAAACTTTTTGCAAAGAGATCCACACTTAGAAAATCTTTTTCCATCAAGAAGCATTGTATAACATTTACATTCTGGTTCAAACGTACATAACCTATACCATCTCTTCTCAGAGACTACATCATCAGCTGCCTTATAAACATCATATACAGACAACATATGAATCTCGAGGCATCAAGCCAAAACCTCAGATTGATATATCAAAAAAACTGACTAAAAATTTCGAGGACCTGAGAGTACAGAGACGACACATAGGACCTTCTAACTACATAACTTGATAGGCAGTATCTCCACCTGAGATCTCATTGTTGTCCCTGCTGTTATTGTTGTTGTCCATACTCTGCAAGATGTTCTCACTTTCCACCGTGCTCGTCCGCCTAAAAATGTTGGATCCCACGGAGGTGAGACAATTGTAAATTTCCCCAGAGGGAGATATAACTCTCTGCCAAAACATTGTTATAGCAACTTATTAAAATAAACTGAGTAGAAGGATTTATATATTTAATCAACAGTAGGTAAGTCACTTGTATGAACAAAGTGAAATAATCTCCTTTTTCAAGGATAACATTGCATCTACTCATGGTAGACTCATAGTTCATTCATCTACTTGTAATGAATACAACAGATATGATAACATCAATGAACTACATTCATATAACAGAAATGTAATATCAGCCAATGAATTTCTGTATTCAATCCTTAAGCAAACATGCTATACGGCTGATTTCATTTTACAAACACACTTATGCCCTGAGGAGATGACGTATACCGCTCATACTCCAACTGACCACTGCGAAGTCAAAATCAGTACCATACATAGGTCAATAGGAGATCTGGATTCCCATGACCTATCACATCCCGGTCAGTGCGGGACAACAAGCAGGACTGTGTTAACTGCTCAAGATAGCTTTCCAGGGTATAGTGGAACTTCTCTATAGAGTTACAACGTCAACTGCACTCTCATCGGCCATCGAGATATTTAATGTTTATCTCCTCGACCTGACATAAAATATCATTAGGAGATATGGACAACATCTATCCCAGTCATCGGGAGATTTGTGATACATCCATCCCAGATACATGAAGGATTGAGAGGTTTGATGTTTACCTTCCCTCAAATCATTTCATCAGACGTAAGGATATTTTTCGCCCATTTACCCCCACATATTCAAATTATGTGTTCCGGGTTTTGCCGCGGAGCACCTGTTTCACCATCACCTGTTCCTGACGATGATGGATCTATGGTCAGGGCTTCTACATGAAAAGATTTTACTTGATTAATTAAGTACATTCTCATATTCTTTTAGCATCAGCCAAGTTCTCAAACAAGACTTATTACAACAATGCTACAAAGAGACATGTACTACTTTCATCAGATACTTATCAGTCTTTCAAAGACTTTGGGAACTCATTCCCTCATTTCAAACTGGGAATTCTCATCCCTTCACATTTTCATCACCATAATCATTTGGTTCTAGGTATTCAAACCTTTAACTCATCATTGAGCATCATTACCATCTATTAGGTAACTATCACCTTCAGGGCATCTGACCAAGGCATTCATGATACTTGTTACACAAGCATCACACATGGCTCACAAGTCCACAAGATATCTTGTCACCTCTTTCCAGGCAACAACTTACTCATATGACTCATAAAATCCACACACATTGCTACTTTTACTAAGCAACAATAACATTAAGGCACATAAGGCCAATCAACATTTATTATATAAATGTCACAGCTCAACTCTGGCTATAAACATCATGTCATAATACCTACATGGTTATTAGACATGACAACAGTCATACGAGTTATTCATCACATCATGTGATACAATAGTAACACTATTATTCCTTTACCAGAAATTAGGGTTTACTATCAAATAGGGCTTCTCATTCCCTTTTACCAAATTAGGGTTAGGGTTCCCCATTTCTCATTAATTAGGGTTTCATGATTATATAATCTATCCAACCCTCAATTCATTATTCCATACCTCTGGGGCATTCAAAGGTATCATAATTGATTATTCAAGATCATTACTCTCATCATATAGCATTAATGATCATCAACTCAAGGTAGGAGTTCATTTCTCATCCTCATCATGGTATGACTACATCATACTCACCCATTTGGCTTAACCCCATTCTCAAGATACATTAATTAACACTCATCAAAGTGAAACAACTCATTACATTTAATTGTAATAGTTGCATAACACACTTCTTATGTTTCTTACCCAATTATATTGGATTTGAAGTGTATCAAGGTATATAAACCCTGAAGTGCTGAATGTGATAACTATCATATCTTGATGTATCACTTTCTCATCATTTCAGACTCTCTTGAGTTAACCAACTTATCTTGTATTAAGGTATTTCCCCTCTTAATACATTTCATCACTAAACACTCACCTTTAGCATATAATGCATAGGCCACACATTAGAATTGTCCAACTATCTTTAATGATATGGACTTGTCTAATGCTAAAGATATTGCTTACAATTAGGTTGCATATAATCAACCACATGAAATGTTTCACCTTTATAAGGCCATTCCTTTTATTTCATCATTAGGGTTTCTTTATACCCTTACTTAAAATTAGGATTATGATTCATTGTCATATTGCCCAAGATTAGGGATTTATGTATTATGACTCCATATTAGAGTCTCACATACCTACATCCTTCTTAGGGCCTCTCATCACAACATAATATTAGAACATCATGTGGTGTTAATTCTTAATCAGGGTTTCTCATGGAATCACCCTCAACTAGAGTTTCTCATGGAATCACCCTCATCTAGGGTTTCTCATGGAATCACCTTCAACTAGGGTTTCATATGGAATCACCCACAACTAAGATTACTCATGTCATTACATAACATCACTCTAAATTTGATTCTCACATTACATCACCACATCAATGTTCCATATACATCATTCTATCATAGGGTTTCTCATGACATAAACCTAGAATAGGAATTCACATGGAATCATCCTTAATTAGGACTTCACATGGAATCACCCTCAACTAGGGTTTCACATGGAATCATCCTTAATTAGGATTCTCACCATAGTCACCCACAGTTTGGGTCTACTATTCATCTCCATTAGGATTTCATTCAATTGTCCATAATTATAGATTCACTATTCGTCCCAATTAGGGTTTTACATCTCATTTACCTAAATTGGAGTTTCACACATCACTACCCTGGATTAGGGTTACATCCTCACCCTGGATTAGGGTTACATTTAGATTTTCCCTCAATTAGGGTTAGAGTTAAATAACCCGTGTCAATTAGGGTTTATGTTCATGATTAGGATTTCATGATCTCTTTACTTAAGGATCATACCCTTAATCACCACATGAATCATATTCATGTATGAATTCATTCTATCATCATCTCAACTTGATTAGGTCATATCACCCCTTCAATCAAGTACATACAACTATGATTAACATATTCTACCAAGTCATTGATCCTATAAGCAATTAGGGTTCATCCCTTAATTGGCACTAATCACTTAGGTACTATTAGGGTTTCAACCTTTGTACCTTCATTGATTATAATTACTAATCATCATTGGATCAATGAATCATTCATCATCTTAATTCTTAAGAAATTCAATCACATTGGACCTCCATTACATAAGGTATCCAAATGAATTGATCAATTGAGTCTTCAATTACAATAGGTGTCCAAGTGGATTAACCAATTGAATCCTCAATCAACTTTACCTACTTGAGCCCCAAATGGTCTTGGTCTTTCAAATTTCAAACGGTTTGAAACTGTTTGTTAGAGGTGGTGCTCGAGACCGTTTGCTAAAGCAAATACTTGAAACTGTTTGCTAAAGAAACTTTTTGAAACCGCATGGGCTCAACCGGTTTGGGATCGTTTGGTCCCAAACAGTTTGAGACCGTTTGGTCCCAAACAGTCTTGAGACCGTTTGGACTCAAACGGTCTTGAGACTGTTTGGTCCAAACCTCCTTAAAACCGCGTGGACCAAATATGGTCTCAACCAATCAAATTGGATTAGGGTTTCCAATGTTGATTCCTTCAATCATTGAATTCATGGAACCAATCATCAATTGGACCTATCCTCATACTTCAATTGAGTTAAATAAGTCAACCTTCAACTGATTTGACCCTCAATTGACCCTCAATTAGTCATAAATTAGGGTTTGAATCAATTGAATTAGGGTTTGGAATCGATGATCATTCAACACTAATCAATGCAAGATTAGTAACTTTGAAACCATTGAACCATCATCCAAATTGAACATGACCTGACCCTTAAACGGTCTTGAAGTCATTTGGATGATCACCAAACGGTCTTGAGACCGTTGGCCCATGTTAACATCAAAATCCAAGTCAACCAATTAGGGTTGGATTCATTGGATTGATCATCAAATCAGCAATTGATTACACTCCAACATAGTATCTTTGGATCTTCAATTGCTTAACCATACTCAACCCTAGACCTCCAAACGGTCTTGGGTGACCTCCAAATGGTCTTGAGACCGTTTGGGTGATCCCCAAACGGTTTTGAAACCGTTTGGGTTAATCAACCCAATTTTCAAACTCAATCAACTTGGAAATCAACACTTAACCCGATTAGGGTTTTGGTGATTGATTGACCTTCAACTCATGACCCAATTGGAGTTAATCAATAATAATTGATGGGTCATTAACCAAGATCATTTTCAATAGATCTCCAAATGGTCAATCCTGGCCAACACCACCAAACGGTCTGAAACCGTTTGGTCTCATGCGGTTTGGTGAAACTGTTTGCTGCTAAACGGTTTGAAACTATTTGCTCCCAAACGGTTTGAAACCGTTTGCTCCCAAACGGTTTGGGAAACCGTTTGAGCAACCCAAACAAAACCATTTGCCTTGGATATTTGGAGAGGTGTGTGCTTATCATCTTCTACCTCTAAACTCATGAAACCTACTGTGGTTTCCATGGTGATTGCATCCATCAACCAATTCAATTATCGTGAATATGGAAATGAACATTATTTGATAAGGAATTGAATGCAATAACAAAATCAAGGGTTCAAGTTATAAAACCCGCCTCCAATTGAGATCCAAAGCTCCATGTTCATGGCAACAATGGTGGATGCAACTCCTTTCACCATTCCAAGGCTCGTCCTCAAGGTTTGAGTGAAAAGGAATGGTCAGAATTGAAGAGGAGATCGAAATAGGAAGAAATCATGCATTGATTTGTGATTTCCACCATGCAATCGTGGTGAACCAAGGTCAAGAAGATTACCAACAGGTTGGGGGTCGTCCTCCTGACCCTCCCAATCTCCCTTGGTCGTTTCCCAAGCAAGGAGAATAATATACTTTGAAAAAGCCTTTCATTTGGCTTGTAAAAGGTCTTTTTAAAAAATTCAATGAGAGAGAATATACTTTGTAAAAATCCATTTAATCCCAAAATATGGCCGCCTCTTCCCCCTCAACTTCCTTGGGTGCGAGGCAATCTTGTTTTCCTCATATTCCTCTCAATTATCCATGATTTAAAGAAAAGCAAATCAAGCACCTTAAATCATATTATATTAATATCCATATGTGAGTGGACATTTCTTTTTCTTATAAAATTGTGAGTGAGTTATCCACTCCCTTGGATATTTTCGTGGCCCTTGCAAGGCTCAAGGATGTACAAACACATCTGAATCCAACCATTTTAATTTTGGTTGAAGGCCCTTTAATTAATACATTCATTTTTTCCCTAAATCAAATTAGGGTTTCAATTAGGATTAAATCTTGATTATTTTAATATCAAGATTCTCTCTCCTCCAACTTAATTCAAATGAGGCACCCCTCTCATTTCTTTGCTCTATTTGATTCCAAGAAACATTAGGGACCTCATTGAAGTGGTAAATTACATATTGCACCCTAAGTTTTAGGTAAATTGCACATTACTCCAAAACTGGGTTTTCATGCACATACATTGCTTTATCAACTCTTTCTTGGTATTCAGGCTTCCATAAGCCATACCTTAGCATCATTTTCACTCTCGTGATGCTTCAACATATGAGGAACATATTATCATGCACAATTTGCACTTAAACCCCTCAACTTGGGTAATTTACACTTTAGTCCAAAACAAGCAAATCATTGATTTCAATAATGTTTAAAAAGGACTAGAATTGCAATATAAGTTCCTCTTGAGCCCTAATTACTTTTCATAAGATAATATTAAGCATATAATCATCTTTCTTAATCAAAACACCTAGGGTTAAAGCATAACCCAGGTCAGGGATGTTACAATCATAGACTTCCAAACGGTCTTTGTTGACCTCCAAACGGTCTTGAGACCGTTTGGGTGACCTCCAAATGGTCCTGAGACCGTTTGCGTTAGTCAACCCAAAAATTAAATCAATCAATTGAGAATTTCAGCACTCAACCCGATTAGGGTTTGATACTTGATGGACCTTTAACTGATGACCCCTTTAAAACCAATCAATTAGATTTAATGGGTCATCAACCATAAAAATCAGCATATGAACTCCAAATGGTAAATTGTGGGCAACTATTCCAAACAGTTTTGAACCCGTTTGGTTCCAAACGGTTTGATGAAACCGTTTGGCTAACTTTATTGAAACCGATTTGACTCAAATTTTGAAACTGTTTATAATAGATATTTGTGGAGGTGTGTGCTTATGATGATGTCATCATCAAGCTATAAACCCATGAAGCTTTATGTTATTTTCATGATGATTTCATCAATCAATCAAATAAAATTTTGAGAATGAAGAAAGGATCAACAATTGATAGAGGTATGAAATCACTAATAACATTCAAGGGTTCAAGTTATATAACCTGCCTTCAATTGAGCTTCAAAGCTTCAACCTCCACATCTTTAATGGTGAAAGAAACACCTTCCACTATCCCAAGCTCGTCCTTTAAGCTTTGAGTGAAAAGGAATGGCTAGAATTGAAGATGGAATGGAGATAAGAAGAAATCATGCATTGATTTTCGTTTTCCAACATGGAATCAAGGTTAAAAGAGGTCATGGAGCTTACCAACAGGTTAGGGGTCGTCCTCCTGATCCTCCAAAGCTCCCTTGGTCATTTTGCAAGCAAAGAGTGGAAGTAGTTTCGAAAAAGCCTCTCAATTGAGTTGTAAAAGGTGTTTTTATAAGAAATTAAATGAGAGAGAAAATATTTTATAAAATCCTTTTAATTCCAAAATTGGTGCCACCTCTCCCCCATCAATTCCTTGCATGCAAAGCTATCTTACCCTCCTTCGAATTCCTCTTCATTATCCATGAATTAAGGAAAAGCAAATTAAGCACCTTAAATCATATAATATTAATATCCCATTTTTAGTGGATATTACTTTTGATTTAACTAATGTGAGTGGGTTCTCCACTCACTTAGATATTTCCGTGCCTTTGCAAGGCACATGCTCGTCCAAACTTATCTAATTTCAACCATTATCATTTTGGTTGATGGGAACTTCGATTAACATATTTATTTTTGCATTAATTTGAAGTAAAAGTTCCAATTATGCTTAAATCTTGATTATTTTAATATCAAGATTCTCTTTCTTCCAAAATGATTCAAATGAGGCGCCCCTCTCAATTTCGTTTCTCTACATGATGCAAATAATCATGAGGGACCCTCTTGAAATGGTATTTTGCATATTGAACGCTAGATTTTGGGTAAATTGCACATTACACCAAAACTAGGTTTTAATACACAAACATTACTCAACATGCTCTTTCTTGTTATTCAGGCCCCTACAAGCCATACCTCTGCATAATTCTTGTTCCTATGATGCTTCAATACTAGAGAAACATTTCAGCGTGTAACATTTGCAATTTAACCCCTCCACTTGGGTAATTTGCACTTTAGCCCAAAATAAGTAAAACATTATTTCAACATTATTCAAAAAGGACTAAAATTGAAATATAAGTTCCTCTTGAGCCTTAATTACTTTTCAAGAGATAAGAGAAAGCATATAATAAACTTTATTAAGAAAAACATCTAAGTTTAAGCACAACCCAGGTCAGGGATGTTACATTACGTGTCCTAGAAAAGAAACTTCTGGTAACCAGAACTCACATTTGCTAAACTTAGCTTACAACGTATGTTCTCTTAGCAAAGTTAAAACCTGACAGAGGTGCTGATCATGTTGTTGAGCATCTCTAATGTATACCAAGATGTCATCTATAAAGACTACTATGAACTGATCAAGAAAAAACCGAAAGATTCTATTAATGAGTTCTATGAATGCAGCTGGTGCATTAGTTAGTCCAAACAACATAACTATAAACTAATAGTGACCATACCTTGTCCTAAAGGAAGACTTAGGTATGTCACTTTCCTTGATACACAACTGATGATATCCCGACCTCAGATCTATCTTACAGAAGATAGTTGCACCACACAACTGATCAAACAGGTCATCGATCCTTGGCAGAGGATACTTGCTCTTTATGGTTACTTTATTCAACTATCTGTAATCAATTCATAACCGCATTGATCCGTCCTTCTTCTTAACAAAGAGAACTGGAGCACCCCATGGTGAAGTACTCGGTCGGATAAAACCCTTCTCAAGCAACTCCTACAGTTGTTTCTTGAGTTATGCCATTTCAGTGGGTGCCATTCTATACGATGTTTGTGCTATTCATTGCATTCCAAGGATTAGATTAATCTCAAAATCAATATCTCGGGGCGGAGGAACACCTGGAAGTTCCTCAGGGAACACATCTTCAAACTCCCTAACTATTGGAACTTCAGAAAGATTAGGGCTCTCCATTATGGTGTCTACCACATGTGCCAAGAATACAAAGCATCCTTGTCTCATCAGCTTCTCAGCTACCATAGTTGACACTAGACAGGTGGGAAGAATCTTTCTATCTCCCAGAAAGATCCATGTGTCACCGTCATCTAAGAACACAACTTGCTTGGACTCACAATCCAATACAATCTTATGCTTTTCTAGGGTGTCCATCCCAAGAATTGTATCGAACCTGATGCATCTCAAGTGGCATAAGATCCACCTAAATGCGATGTTTAGAAAAGGAAAGAATGCAGGGAGAACACACCTCCCGCAACATTGCATATCCCATCAAAGGGGTTTCTAATAACAGACAATCTGCTTTATGACTAACATTCATATTGCAGTCATGAATCACTCCTCTAGTGACAAAGGAATGCGTAGCACCCGGATCAATCAAGACAGATATGAAACAGGATGAAGACATATCAGAATGAAATAGTTCCATCTGACCTATCACAACTCGAGGGTTGACTACTGCTTTGGGTTGATTCATCGCATAGAATCTTGTCGTCGCTTGTTGTTGACCCTGTGCTCGATTGTTGGGTGCCGACGAACCAGGTTGGGATGCTTGTCCACGTCCTCTAGCGCCACTAAAAAACTATCGCCTCTGAGAGCCTTGCTGACTCTACCTCGGAGGTTGAGTCACCACTGTGTTTCCAACTGGACAATCCCTCACTAAATGTCCTACCTATCTACACTGGTGACAAGTTCCATTCTCTTGATATGGTCTAAAAGGTCCAGTTGCTGACGTTGATGTTGTACTGGGAGATCTATTCGATGGCAAACTAAGACTTCTACCCTTGTTGGATGTCCACTGTGTCTGGGTGGTGAACCTTGGTGGTGTTGTTGGTGTAGAAAAACTTAGTTTCTTAAAACTCTCGGACCTCTGTCCGTCGAACTGTGTATATACTTTCTTACCGTAGGCCTGATGCTTCTCAGTCATGGACCTTTCTATCCATCTCACGAACTCCACAAAGGTGGTGAACCTCTCCCTGTTCTCTAAGGAAGACACAGGAGTGGTCAATTCAACGTTCAACCCCTTCTCAAAATGTCAAATCCTCTCCTCATCTGTAGCAACCATATGCGGACAGAACCACAGAAGCTCCATAAACTTAGCTTCATATTCACTAATATTTAGCAGTCCTTGCCTTATCCGCTCAAACTGAGAGATCTTCTCATCTAGAAACGTCTTAGGGAAGTATCTACTTACAAATTCTCGTTGGAATTCCTCCCATCTGATTTCAACACCTGGCCTCTTGCCCTCTTCTATTGTCCACCAGTGGCCAACACTCCCTTTAGGAAGGTACACTGCATGTTTAACCTTCTCATCTTCTAGGATATTAAGGATTCTGAAGACCTTTTCTAGCTCGGTCAGCCACATGTCAGCATCTGCTGGGTCAGTTGTACCAGCATATTTTGTTGCTCCAACTCGGAGAAGCCATTCAAAAGTCTTGCCGGCTCCCTGTCCTTCATTATGAGCCGGTGCCCTAGGTGCAGGTGGTGGCATTCTATCTTCCATATGCGTCATGGTTGCCATGAACTGCCCAAACAGATCATGGAAAGCTGGGTTTTCCAATGCAGCTTGGTTAAACTGAGGATGTTCAGGTTCTGGTTCCTCCCTAGTCTGAACCCTTGCACCTTTTCCTGGTGCAGCAATGCTGCTCTTAGCAGCATGTTCTTCGTGTGATCCAGACATCTTTAAATTCTTCTTCTCCTATATGAGCAGAAGACACTATCAGATAAACTGGAAAATACTAGAACAGACTCAACAACCTTAATCCTATGTCTCTGTAGACTCAACGAACCTAGAGCTCTGATACTAACCAAACTGAGATGACCCGACACCAGAACAGACCGTCACAGTGTAATTAATTGCGGAATTAAACATAAGCAGCGGAATTACTGAAAATCACTAAAAATTAAAACCATTTTCTAAGAGATCCATTCCCAGGAATCTCTTATAGCAAGAACCAAACATATTAATTTACACATACATTCTGGTTCACAAGGTACATATTTTGTACCATCCCTTCTTGAGGGTTACAAGTATCAACTGCTCTATTAAAAACTATATACAGGAAGCATAAGAACCTCGAGGCATCAAGCCAAAATCTCAGATCGATCATAAAAGCACTAACTACTAACTCCTAGGACCTGAGAGTACATATACGAATCATTGGACTCATATCTACATGACACAACAGTCAATATCTCCACCTGAGATGTTACTGATGTCCCTGTTGCTGCTGTCCTTCCCCTGTTGTATGTTTTCTACCTCCTTGTCCTCATCCACCTAAAAAGGTTGGATCTCACGGGGGTGAGACAATTGAAAATGGTCCCAGCGAGAGATATAACTCTCCACCAGAAACATTATTATTTCAGATGAACAGTAATAAAATGAACATAGGAATCTTCATTAAACGGCATGATTTAATCATTATGAAGCAGAATAGAGCAAATTCACCTCTTAGAGTATGACAACTATACAGTGATAAGGCATTAGACCATATAATCTTTTTAATAAGGAATATGAAGAACATGTATAATATTTGTCCACTTTGGGATACAATAAGAATGTAACATCAACCAATGATTTCCATATTTCATCCTTAATCAAATACGCTACACGACTGATTACATTTTTCAATCATACTTATGCCATAAGGAGATGAGGTATACCGCTCATACTCCAACCGACCACGATTAAGTAAAGCATCGGTACCATACATAGGTGAATGGAAGAGCCAGACTCCATCACCTCATTTGTCTCGGTCATTACGAGATCATATGCAGGACATCTTGTGCCTCTGCTAAATAGCTTTCCAAGGTATACTGGCATCTTCACTATAGAGTTATAGCCCATAGCATATACTCTTTTTAGGATATGGCCCGTAGACAATGCCTGGTATTTTGGAGTTATGACCCATAGCCATACTCTTATTGGGATATGGTCCATAACCATTCCTGTACATAGGATATGGCCCTTAGTCATTCCTATGGGGCGTAAGGATATTTTTGCCCATTACCCCCACATATTCAAAATATGCATTCCAGGAATCTCCATAGGAAAAACCTGTTTCACCATCACCAATTACTGACGATGATGGATCTATGGTCAGGGCTCTACATGATAAGTTTTCACTTGATTATATAAGTACATTACCATATTCTCTTAGCATTAGTCAGGTTTCCAAACATAAATTATTATAACAAATGCTACAAAGAATGTGTAATACTTTTATCAAATACTTCTCGAAGCTTTATAAAACATTGGGAACTCAATCCCTTGTCACATCATGGGCATTCTCATCCCTTAACATCTCATCATCATGATAATGGGATATGGGTATTCAAACCCTCAGTTCATTAAAGAACACATGTTACCACTTATCAGGTAACTAATACCTTCAGGTCATCTGACCAAGGTAAACATGATACTTGTTACACAAGCATCTCACATGGCTCTTCAAGGCCCATTTAATCTCCTGTTACCTCATGCTAGGAAACAAAGCATATTATGGCTTAAAAGGCCCATAAAGAATTTTATTAATAAAGCATCATAGCTCATACCTGACTATGCCCAACATCTCATGATACTTTCATGGTTAGTACAAATGATTATCATTATATCAATTACATATCAGCACTATGCAATGTAATGATAGCTTCACTATTCCCTCATTAGAATTAGGGTTTCTTATGACTTTCACCCTGTATTAGGGTTTCACATAACATCACATTATATTGGGGTTTCACATATCATCACCCTGTGTTAGCGTTTCACATAACATTACATTATATTGGGGTTTCACATATCATCACCCTGTGTTATGGTTTCACATAACATTACATTATATTGGGTTTCACATATTATCACCCTATGTTAGGGTTTCTCATAACATCACCCTATGTTAGGGTGTCACATAAAATAACCCTAAATCAGGGTTTCATATATCATTACCCTATGTTAGGGTTTCACCATTATCCTAAATTAGGGTTAGGGCACATCAACCTTCTTGATTAGGGTTTCATGATCTCTTTATCAAGGATCATACCCTAAATACATATTCTATTCATGTTGAGAGTGTTGAGGTTTAATCACTACATGATTATCATTCATGTATGAATTCCTCTCTCTCTCATCCTCTCTAGGATGTTGATTACTTCAAGCTAGATTAGATTAGGTCATCCTTTCATTCAAGTACACACATTTAGGATTAGCATAGTGTGTTGAGATATTGCTTCCTTAAGCAGCAAAGATTAACCCCGCAAAGGGTACTAATCACCCTAGTACCTTAAAGGTACAACCATTATAATTATCTTTGATAAACATCATTAACAATCATAAGGTTAATTGATCTTTCATAGCTTTGAGACTATTATATCTACAAACGGTTTTGATACTTTTGAACCTTCAAATGGTTTTGACCTTCTTAAACTTCAAACAGTTTTGAGATTGTTTGCCCTCGAAACGGTCTGAAGACCGTTTGATCTCAAATGGTCTCAAGACCATTTGGACTCAAACGGTCTCAAGACCATTTGGACTCAAACGGTCTCAAGACCGTTTGGTCTAAACCACCTTGAAACCGGATGGATCAATTAGGGTTTCCTTCAACCAATCAATTTAGGGTTTGCACTCATTGAACCATCCAACATTGAGACCATTGAAAGAGGATCAAAATGTAACCCTTAGATCTCCATCCATCCATGACTCTACTTGACCTCAAATGGTCTTGAGGTACTTGACCTCCAAACAGTCAACTCCTTCAAACGGTCAACGTACCCAAACGGTTTTGAAGTTCAATTTACCCATTCGATCTTGAGACCCATTACCCATTCGGTTTTGAACTCAATTACCCATTCAATCTTGAAGTCAATTACCCATTCGGTCTTGAATTCAAGTACCCATTCAGTTTTGAAGTAAATTATCCATTCGGTCTTGGGTTCAATTACCCATTCGGCCTTGAAACCGAATCAACTCAATCGGTTTTGGAAATTGTTTTAGTTCAATCAGTTTTGAAACTGAATTAGCTCAATCAGTTTTGAAAACTGTTTGCCCATTCCTTTGTTGAGGTGTTTTCTTAAGATGACATCATCATCTTCAAGCGTCAAACCTTCGAAATCAATTGTGATTCTTATGGTGATTTCAACAACTAATCAAAAGGAAATCGAGAAAGAAGAAAGATATCAATATATGATGAAGAATTGAAATCAATAATGATGTTTAAGAGTTCAAGTTATATAACCCGCCTTCAAAATTGAATCCAAGCTTCAAGCTTCATGTTATCAATGGTGAATGAAGCTTCCTCAACTTCTAAAGGCTCGTCCTCAAGTCTTTGAGTGAAATGAATGGCTAAGGTTGAGGATTGAATGAAGAAAAGAAGAAATTAAGCATTGAATTTCGATTTCCACCTAGAAATTAAGGTTGAAGATGACTATGGAGCTTACCTACAGGTTGGGGCACGTCCTCCAGCTGCTCTGAAGCTCCCTTGTGTTCAACCAAAGCAAGGAAAGAAAAAGGAATCGAAAAAGCCTTTCATGTGGGTTGAAAATGGGATGTATATAAGGGAATTTCAATGAGAGAGAAAGTGATAAATAATTCCTTCAACTCCCAAAATTGGTGCCACATACTCCCCTCCATCCCTTGCATACGAAGCCATATCCCCCACCTTGTAATTCCTCTTCATTATCCATGAATTAAAAGAAGACAAATTAAGCACCTTAATCAATATAATAATAATATCCAAAATTGAGTGGATATTACTTTTTCTTTAACTAATGTGAGTGGGCTCTCCACTCACATTAGATATTTCGGTGCCATTGTAAGGCACAAGAACGTCCATACTTATAAAAATTCAACCATCTCATTTTTTGGTTGAAGGGCACTTCCATTAATATATTTGTTTTTGCATTAAATTGAATTAGGGTTTCAATTATGCTTAAATGTTGATTATTTTAATATCAAGATTCTCTCTCTTCCAAAGAGATTCAAATGAGACGCTCCTCTAATTTTCTTGTCTCTAATTGATACCAAGAAACATTAGGGACTCTCTAGGAGTGATATTTTGCATATTGAACCCTAGGTTTTGGGTAAATTGCACATTACACCAAAACTAGGTTTTAATGCACAAACATTGCTCAATAAGCTCTTTCTTGGTGCTCAGGCTGCCACAAGCCATAACTCTGCATTATTTTCATTCTTATGATACTTCAACACTTGAGAAACATTTACCATGTAACATTTGCAAGTCAACCCCTCAACTTGGGTAATTTGCACTTAGTCTAGAACAAGCAAAACATTGTTTTCAACATTATTCAAGAAGGACTAAAATTGAAACATAAGCTCCTCTTGAGCCTTAATTACTTTTTAAAAGATAATAGAAAACATATAATTATCTTTCTTAAACAAAATATTTAGGGTTAAAGAATAACCTAGGTCAGGGATGTTACAGTTAGACTTCTTAAGGGATGCCACTTCCACTACTACCTTAGAAATCCTAATTTGTGCCCCTTGATTCTGTTCCTATCTCTTTGTTTGGTCTAAGAGTTCCTTATTTTGATTCACCAACTTGCACAACATATCCTCTATCTGATCAATCTTTCTAGGACCCCTATCTTGTTGGTACTGGTGAGACATGTTTTCATGTTGTTGTTTAGGGTGATGCACCTATGACAGATCTTGCTAAAAATTGTTAGGATCCTTCCACCATGTATATTCATTTCTGCTTCGATTGTTTTGTTGTCGCATATACACTCACTCTTCCTCTTCAGCTCGAGACGAGGTTCCAGATTTGTACTCAATTATCCTAGTGAGGGTGTCCATCTTATCCTTCAACACAGTGATCTCCTTTGATTCCTCTACACTTTTGACAATTGTTGATGAGTCACACTTTTCTCACAAATATTGATTTGTTGCCATATTCTTTATTATCTCGTGACGTGTTGTAGCTTTATTGTTCAGGAATAAACAAGATCCTACACTGTCAACAATAGTTCTCTCCCCTTATCAACAATAGTTCTCTCCCCCATAGTAAATTTTTTTTTGACTGGCCGTAAAGATCAATCCCATGATGGGGAACCTTTCTTTCCATATTTTGGTATCTCTCCCAAGCTTCTGAATAGGTCTCCTCAGCATGTTGTTTAAAATTGTAGATTCACCCGACCAAGTCATGTGTCTTCTATTGTAGGGATTACCTATCACAGAAAGCATCTATCATATCATCCATGTTACATCCGTGAATTTGTGGATTTAAAGCCTAAATGAAATTAGGGAATATATAGTAATGAAGATTTTTGAGGGATCATGGTGGATGATTCCAAACCCTAGATTCATAATAAATGTTTAATTCAAGGAAATAATAAACTTTGAGCATATGTGATCATATGAGACTGATATAAGATGCAATAGTTACCAAATCCTCAAGTTTGATAATTAGGAATGTGACTAAGTTCATGGAGCCTTTGGAAAGACCAGGATTTGGTTCACATGCCTTAGGGTCACTTTTCAGTCCAATCAAATAATCATAATTTACATATGGGTCCTTGGAACATGAATTTGAGTATTGAGGAGATTCATGATTATGATACGTATCCAAGATAGTTTTGGTTGTTAGATAATGTGGCTGTTAGATAATCCAAGTATAAGAGGGTACACGAAAATCCAGGATATACCAAGTTATCTAGTAACCTAGGTAATCAATTGATTAATTACCTAGTGACTTCTTGTAAGACAAGTTTGAGGTATATATCGAACCCTTTAGGAATTGATATCCATATCCTGAGAAGATAATAACCAAAGGAGGTTTATGTATGAAAATAGAATTAAAAGGAGCTTGCACATGGTGGTTACAACTATTTCTATTAGAAGGGTTTTTATCAAAGAAAGACTGATTAGGATGAGAACAGAGTGTCCCCTTCATCTACGAAAGCTAGACTCCCTGCATGATCAAGAGTCCGACCCCCCCCCCCCCCCCCCACTTCGTATGTCCTTAGCACACGGGACTCTGATGGATAGCACCACTATAAGTAGACGTGAACTCCTAAACCCTTTGCCCAAATCACGGTGGCGGGTTGATGAGAGCACGTGCGTCTGTCCGGTTGATCGGGGTCCTCGTCGTCTACCCTACCTCCCCGTATCTCCATCCTTCAAGTTCGGAGTTCTGGTCTATCTTCTGCTAACTTGGGAACAAGCAGAAGCGCTGCGTCCAGGACGTCTGGCCATCGAGGAGGAAGGAGCTAGGTGATGGTCATGAAGTCGCAGCAGCCCATGAGGGAGATGGGGTAGATGTTGGCGGAGGCATCAGATGTACGTATGAAATTGTCCTCTACAATCGTACGGCAACGAGGAAGGAGCCCTGGAACGGTGCCTCAGCTGAGAAGCCAGGAACCAATAATCACCACAACGCTGTCCATAACTGAGAGAGAGCATCATCAGGACGACAGGACCCCTCTACTATCGGCCAAACCTGGTCACGTAGGATAGTGAGGGCGAGCACAGCTAGTGGGCTCCAGGCGACCACTATTGTGGTGGTGGCAAGGGCCGACGGAGCCGTCGAGTAGCGGCCTCTGTGCTCTGGCAGTGACGCCCCGCGGCACCCTCGTGTGCAGGGAAACGATGTATCAGGGACGCGCGGAGATGAAGGACCGGACGGCGATGCCATCAACCTTGCCGGGATGGGTGCCTGAGAGAGCACTGGGAAGAGCCGTCGACGCCGCTAATTAGGCAAAACAGCATCATGTGCTACGGGAGTTCCACTGGGCGTTCAGCTACTCGACACCACAGGTCGTGGCCTCGTGCCCTATTTGATAGCAAACGGGAATTAGATAAAGCAGCATAATTATCTAATAAAACAACTAGATTATCTAACAACTAGGAACGAGCCCTGGGAACGGTGCCTCAGCTGAGAAATGGGGTGCTAAGAATCACCACAACGCTGTCCACGACTGAGGGAGAGCATCGTCAGGAACTAGCGATCGGTCAAACCTGGTCACGTAGGACAGCAAGGGCGAGCATAGCTAGTGGGCTCCAGGCGGCCACTGTGGTGGTGGTGGCAAGGGCCAACGGAGCCGACAAGTAGCGGCCTCTGTGCAGCTGTGCTGTGGCAGCGACGCTCCGCAGCACCGTTGTGTGTAGGGAAACGCGGTCCCAGGGACGCGTGGAGATGAAGGACGAGAGGGCGATGCCATCAAACTCGCCGGGATGGGTGCCTGAGAGAGCGCTGAGAAGAGTCGTCGACGCCGCTAATTAGGCAAAACAGCAGTGTGCGTTGCGGGAGTCCCACCGGGCGGTCAGCCACTCGAGCCGAAAGAAAACAGAACAATGAGTGGAGGCATGAAGCTTCTGTGACGACCAAACGACGGCGGTGGTAGTTCATGTGGAGGGAGAGGTGGCACGCAGAGGCGGCGTCAGTAGCATTGCCTCTAGCTGCGGCATCTGCGAAGTCCGATGCACGTGGAAGCGTCCCGCGCGACGAAGGGGATGATAGCAAACTACTCCGGCGAGGAGGAGCTGCAGTACTCAACGCGAACACTATAAACACAGAGATATGGCGCAGCGCACAACTTGCTGCTTTTCTGTTTTCTTCCTTCTTATTTATGCTTAAGGGAAAACGATCATGGCTTACTGCGATCCGGTTTACCCGTGCTATCCCACGGACCAGTAAACGCTGTTAGACCACATCGTGGACTCAACACGTTCAGCACTCACACAACTTGTTATAACCTCAAATTTCTGAAAATATAATGTAAAAGGCTTTTCTCTTTTAATGACTAAATGAGATCTTTTTCTTTGAATTGTGATGACTTTCGTGTGAGATGGCTTTGATTGTTTGATTGTGGGCCTTGGAGGCCATAAAGCCCAATTGAAAAGAAAAAGGAATTAACAAGGAAAAGAAATTGAATAATAAAAGAGAAATATGAGAAACTGATAATTAAAAGAAGATAATGCTAAACTAATATTCCCCAATATGGGAATTCGTGCCTTTGGGTTTCCTTGAGGTCCAAGGGACCCAAATTAATAAGATAAAGGCAAAAGGAATAAGGATATGAATTAATTGGGAGTATTTAATAAGAAATCTTGGGAGAGAAGAAATCCTATTCATATATTGCTTTTTGATTCCCAATTTTCGTTCAGGGATAGAAAATATTAAAAGGAACTTTCCTTTAAATTTTGAGACCAATCAGAGTTATATATTGAGAGATATTAATTTTACAAGATATAGCCTTTTTGGGAATTTTCCTGAATTAAAAATATAAATGGGATTTTGTTTCCTTAGAGCGTGAGCAGTCCAGCCCGTTGGATCTTGATCCAACGGCGGATGCTCATCGTCTAAGTCCCGCTGGGACTAGGACTCTGCGTGGATACAGGGGGAGTTTCTCCTTTGATTTTCTCGGAATCCAGGGAACCTCATCACCTAATAATAATCCCTTTAGGTTCGGGAGATAGAAACGCGCAAGATCAACCCGTTTTTCTTTGAGTTTCGTCGCCGTTTGAGAAAACGCCCAACTGGGCAGGTATAGGCCTCGACCCTATAAATAGGGGAGGGCGATGGAGGGCACCAACATCACATCTTGATAGCCAAAACTCTGCGGCGGAGCTCCAAGAACTCGTTCGTGGGTTCAATTGCACCTAAGGTCTTTATCCTGACCCTCGTCGGCATCACGAGCCCTGCCGGAGTCCGGCGACTTGGAGGCGGCGTCGACGTGCGTTCGGCAAGGAATTGAACCTCGGAGCAACTTCGGTTGAAAGAGGCGAAGCTCCCTGTGCCCTCATCCCGCTCGCAGGAAGGCTAGAACTTGAAGTCAACTCAAAGGGTTGACTGTCGAAGCAGCTGACCTCGCGCGAGATCAAGGAAGGAGACGAAGAGCGGAATTACCAATCTGCCCTCCGCGTTCCCGTGAACTGGTAAGGTAATTTCAGTCCTTTCCCCCTCTTACAGCGCTGTTAAGGGCGCGCGCGATCGTGGCCGATGGATCCTGAGTGGACCACCGGACCATTGATCGTGCGGTCCTCGTTTTTCTTAAATCAATTATTAATTGGATAAAAAGGATTTATCTTAGAAAATTTATATCTAGAGCTAGGAGGCTCGTATGGAAAAACTCAATACATGAAAAATGATCAGAAAAATATGAGGGATTTAAAAATATTTTGAGATCCTGAATCTGACTAGTTTGTAAAAGTGTATTTCTAGAGGAAGAAAAAGAGTTAATTTGTGGATAAAAACTCTAATTGTTGATAAAAAAGGGTAATTAATCTTGCAATTAAGATAATTCGAAGATGGTTAACTTATTTTCTGTTTTAGATAATTATTAACCTGTTGTGATGATAGAATTGCAAGGTTAGGGTTTTACGACTCCATATGTGGATTAAAGGTTGGAAACCCTAATTTAGAAAGAAAAAAAAAGAAATGATGAAGTAATTCGAAATTAGGATTTATTGGAATAAGTCTGATCCAAGGAATCCTAATAGTTGATAAAGCTAGAAAATTAGGGTTTGATGTATAATTTAATAAAGGAATGTAAAAGCAATAAAAAGGAGATGAAACCCTAATTATGGTTGAAACCCTAAAAAGGACAATTAACCTAGGGAAACCTTAGTATTATTGAATCATCATGACATGATTAATAATAGAGGAAT
Organism: Alisma plantago-aquatica; assembly: GCA_963693085.1. Lineage (NCBI taxonomy): Eukaryota > Viridiplantae > Streptophyta > Magnoliopsida > Alismatales > Alismataceae > Alisma > Alisma plantago-aquatica. Next base: position 405,448,758 of record OY856414.1, read on the forward strand.
TAAATGTATTTTTCAGGAAATTGTGTGTGTGCTTGCTTGATTTCCTGGTTGATTAAATTAGTTCTGCATTCAAGTCCTCATTAACAGGTATGTGGTTAAATATGAGTAACCGCTTTAGTTTCCCGAAAGATTCCCGAATGTTTAATCGCATTGGATGCAACTAACTATTTGGATGTTCATATTGCAATTATAAAGTGACTATGATTATCACCATTTAATATAAATGTGTAAATCTCGCACCTACATGCCACCCTGATGGAAGATGCCATAAAGGTCAGGCCCAGGAGGGTAGACCAATGGGCACCTTGAGAGGTGACCCTATACACCAAGCTCGGGAATGAGAAGGTGATTGATGAGGCAAGACTAAGGAGCACTATGAGAGGTGACTCCCAGGCACCAAGCTCGGGATTGAGAAGGTGGCCTTAAGTCAAATCCAGGGTTAGGGCAAAAGCGGTGGGGATTGACACTTGGAAAATGTAAATTGACTTGTTAATTACCTTGATTGCAATAGTTACATTGTTAAACTTATTTGTGAGATTTTGATTTCCTCCACATACCAGCAATTGCTGATCGATGTTTTGTTTGTCGGTGTTTTAGGTATAACCCTGAAAGCACAAACAGTAAAGTGACACATCTGGAAAGTAAGAATAAAGTACAAGGAGGATTAGATAGAGGATTTACATTCTGGGATAGATAGTTTCCCAAAGTTTCAAAAAGGTAAATAAAGTTTCAATTTTTACTGCCAATACTCAGTTTAGTAGTAGAATTTAATAATTATAAATGATTATTTGCTGAACCTTTGATCCTGTAAATTGATTAACAATTCCGACCTTCGGGTCTCCCTTAATTGGGGGTTACCGGGAGGCGGGGTCGTTACAATTGGCATCAGAGCAATACCGAAAGGGGCAAAGACCTTTGTTGAAGACTACAATACCGCCTTAGACATGGAAAGGACAGTGATGCCTACACAAAACCAATCCAGAGGATACTTGGGCTTCACTGAAGGAGTTCAAGGCCAGAGGAATGAACACCGAAAGGGGCAAGGACGCAACCACAACAAGAACAAGCACGGGCAGAGGGCAAGTTGCGTGGTCGCCTCCAGCAGTGTCGCACCTGTGGACGGGCACATCCTGGGAAATGTCGCTTTGAGAAGAAGGTGTGTTTCAGATGTCAGCAAGAGGGACACTTCATCGCCAACTGCCCTCAGCCTGACCCAAGGGGACCTTTGGGGTCACAACCTGTAGCAGCACATCCAGTAGCTGCAGCACCCCCGGTAGGAGTACCAGCCAGAGTACCACCAGCTGGAGAGAGAAGATAGGCTAGAGTGTTCGCCATCGACAATGAAGAAGCTCAGGCGAATGCTAATAAGTTGATTGAGGGTAATAACCCATAGATTTTTTTCTTTTAGTTCAGTAGACCATGTAGTAGCTTTCTGATATGGAATAACTTTGTAGGCTTGCTGGAAGTCATGGGACAAAATGTAAAAGCACTTTTTGATTCTGGATCTACTAATACTTTTATTTTGAGAAATCTGGCAACTATGCTTGGTTTGGATATCAAGGATTTGGGTTATGTTTTGGATGTCACAACCCCGAGTGGTCGTATTTATACCTCTCTTCTGAAAACCCCTATCTTGCCAGTAAAGTACCTGAACCATGATCTTCCCACTAACTTCATCCTTCTCGATATGAATGATTTTTATGTGATCATCGGGATGGACTAGCTTTCCACCTATAGGGCCCAGATTCACTGTAGAGAGAAGAAGATTCTCATTAGAAAGACCGGCTATCCACACTTCACCATCCGAGGAAGGAAAGATGCGATGACCAGTCTGTACATATCTGCTTTGAAAGCTGAACATATGCTATCCAAGGGTTGTCGAGCCTACCTAGCCATAGTTACCGTACCTGAGGTTAAGGGGCAATCCTTAGAGGACATAGAGGTGGTTCGGGAGTACGCGGATGTGTTTCCAGATGATCTATCAGGGATTCCCCCTGAGAGGGAGGTAGACTTCTCGATTGAGTTAGCTCCTGGGACTAACCCTATATCTAAGGCGCCCTATAGAATGGCCCCTGCTGAGTTGCTTGAGTTGAAAACCCAATTGTAAGAGTTGTTGGATAAGGGGTTTATCCGACCCAGTACATCACCATGGGGAGCACCGGTCCTCTTTGTGAAAAAGAAGGATGGGTCCCTTCAGATGTGTATTGATTATCGGATGATCAATCAGGCAACCATTAAGAATAAGTATCCTTTACCCAGACTAGATGACCTCTTTGACCAACTCAAATCAGCTCGAGTCTTTTACAAAATTGATTTGAGATCAGGATATCACTAGGTGAGAGTGAGGAGTGAGGATATACCCAAAACAGCTTTCAGAACCTGTTATGGCCACTATGAGTTTGTGGTCATGCCGTTCGGATTATCCAATGCACCGAGTGTCTTTATGAACCTCATGAACAGTGTGTTCCAACCCTTCCTTGACTCTTTTGTGATAGTGTTCATAGATGACATTTTGGTGTACTCAGATGACCTAGCCCAACACCGTGACCACCTGGGTAGAGTCCCTGATATCCTGAGAAAGCATAAGTTTTTCGGAAAGTTCTCGAAATGTGAGTTTTGGTTGGACCGAGTCATGTTTCTTGGACACATCATCTCAGGAGGAATGATCGCTGTAGATCCAGCCAAAGTATCGGCAGTTCGAGAATGGCCGGCACCGAAGAACCCCTCCGAGATTCGCAGCTTCCTGGGGTTGGCCGGATACTATCGTCGCTTCATCAAGGATTTCTCCAAGACTGCCCTACCGCTGACCATGTTGACTCGAAAGGATGTGAAGTTCGTGTGGTCTAAAGTATGTGAAGCTCGATTCCAGGAATTGAAGGAGAAGCTGACTACCGCACCTGTGTTGACTCTACCTTCTGGCAATGAAGGATTCATGATATTCACCGATGCATCCAAGATGGGACTTGGCTGTGTGTTGGAACAAGATCGGCATGTGATTGCATATGCTTCCCGAAAGCTCAAGCCAAATGAGGTGAATTACCCAACACATGACCTGGAATTCGCTGCTATCATTCATGCCTTGAAGATATGGCGACACTACCTGTACGGTGCTACCTTTGAGATCTTCACCGACCACAAAAGCTTGAAGTACCTATTGACACAGAAGGACCTGAACCTACGACAACGACGGTGGATGGAGTACATGAAGGATTACGACTTCTCCATTGCCTACCATCCTGGTAAGGCGAACGTCGTAGCTGATGCTCTAAGTCGGAAGCAGATCAAGTGTGCAACTATCCTGTCCAGTCAATGGAAAAGTTTAGAGGAACTTGCGGAATGGACTCTACAACTGCTTGAGGACCGAGTTCGGTTGGCTAATATCCAGATTCAATCTGAGTTGTTGAGTGAGGTCATAGCAGCACAGTTGACCAGTGGAGAGCTTGATAATATGAAAGGTTTGCTGATGAAGCCACAGACCCGTCTATCTGTGGGAGTAGATGGAGGAATAAGGTTTGACAATCGCATTTGGATTCCTGCAGATTCAACCATAAAAGAGAAAATCCTGCAAGAGGCACATGGATCCAAATACACGGTACACCCAGGAACTACTAAGATGTATAAGGACCTGCAGTGGTTTTTCTGGTGGCCAGGAATGAAGAAAGACATTGCGTCATGGGTGGCTAGTTGTCTTACGTGCCAGATGGTGAAGGCTGAACACCAGCGACCCGGCGGACTTTTACAGTCAATAGAGATTCCAGAGTGGAAATGGGAGCAGATCACCATGGATTTTGTGGTGGGTCTACCCCGGACCAAGAGGGGTCATGATGCGATATGGGTCGTGGTAGATCGTCTTACCAAGGTGAGACCACAGCTAAGGTGTCAGACCTAGTTGAGTTGTACATTAGAGAGATAGTGCGTTTGCATGGTGTACCAGGATCGATAATCTCTGATAGAGATCCCAAGTTTACTTCCAAGTTGTGGAAGCAGGTTCAAGAGGAGCTTGGTACAAGGTTAAAGTTTAGTACCGCATATCACCCCCAAACATATGGACAGTCAGAAAGGACGATCCAGACATTAGAAGATCTGCTAAGATCTTGTGTGCTCGATTGGGGTGGCTCATGGGAGCAATACTTACCGTTAGCAGAGTTTTCCTATAACAACAGCTACCAAGCTAGTATCGGGATGCCTCTATATGAAGCTTTGTATGGGAGACCGTGTCGGTCACCACTTCACTGGGATGATGTGGGTGAAAGGACCTTGTTGAGGTCAGATGAGCTCCAAGTGTATGCTGATAAAGTGGCTTTGATCAAGAAAAGGCTAAAGAGAGCCCAGGATCGACAGAAGTTTTATGCTGATGCAAAGCGGACTGATGTGCATTTCACTGTGGGAGATCATGTGTTTCTGAAAATCCGACCGCTCCGAGCTATAGCTAAGAACAGAGGAAAGTTGAGTCCCTGATATGTGGGTCCGTTTGAGGTGTTAGAACGGATTGGTGAAGCTGCATACCGTTTGGCGTTACCCCCTCAGTATAGAATGATGCATGATGTGTTTCACGTGTCTAACCTGAAGCGTTATGTGCAAGATCCGAGCCATGTGCTGAGCATTGAACCTATTGAGCTTCAAGGGAAGCTGACTTATCCTGAGTCACCTTTGCGGATTCTAGATACCAAGGTGAGAGAACTCAGATGCAAAAATATAGAGATGGTAAAGGTTCTTTGGAAGCACCATGGAGAGGATGAGGCCACATGGGAGCTAAAGGTAGACATGGAGAAAACATACCCTGAATTGTTTGTTTGATTGATTGTTTGAAATTTTGAGGACAAAATTCCTATAAGGAGGGGAGGATGTTATAACCTCAAATTTCTGAAAATATAATGTAAAAGGCTTTTCTCTTTTAATGACTAAATGAGATCTTTTTCTTTGAATTGTGATGACTTTCGTGTGAGATGGCTTTGATTGTTTGATTGTGGGCCTTGGTGGCCATAAAGCCCAATTGAAAAGAAAAGGGAATTAACAAGGAAAAGAAATTGAATAATAAAAGGGAAATATGAGAAATTGATAATTAAAAGAAGATAATGCTAAACTAATATTCCCCAATATGGGAATTCGTGCCTTTGGGTTTCCTTGAGGTCCAAGGGGCCCAAATTAATAAGATAAAGGCAAAAGGAATAAGGATATGAATTAATTGGGAGTATTTAATAAGACATCTTGGGAGAGAAGAAATCCTATTCATATATTGCTTTTTGATTCCCAATTTTCTTTCAGGGATAGAAAATATTAAAAGGAACTTTCCTTTAAATTTTGAGACCAATCAGAGTTATATATTGAGAGATATTAATTTTACAAGATATAGCCTTTTTGGGAATTTTCCTGAATTAAAAATATAAATGGGATTTTGTTTCCTTAGAACGCGAGCAGTCCAGCCCGTTGGATCTTGATCCAACGGCGGATGCTCATCGTCTAAGTCCCGCTGGGACTAGGACTCTGCGTGGATACAGGGGGAGTTTACCCTTTGATTTTCTCGGAATCCAGGGAACCTCATCACCTAATAATAATCCCTTTAGGTTCGGGAGATAGAAACGCGCAAGATCAACCCGTTTTTCTTTGAGTTTCGTCGCCGTTTGAGAAAACGCCCAACTGGGCAGGTATAGGCCTCGACCCTATAAATAGGGGAGGGCGATGGAGGGCACCAACATCACATCTTGATAGCCAAAACTCTGCGGCGGAGCTCCAGGAACTCGTTCGTGGGTTCAATTGCACCTAAGGTCTTGATCCTGACCCTCGTCGGCATCACGAGCCCTGCCGGAGTCCGGCGACTTGGAGGCGGCGTCGACGTGCGCTCGACAAGGAATTGAGCCCCGGAGCAACTTCGGTTGAAAGAGGCGAAGCTCCCTGTGCCCTCATCCTGCTCGCAGGAAGGCTAGAACTTGAAGTCAACTCAAAGGGTTGACTGTCGAAGCAGCTGACCTCGCGCGAGATCAAGGAAGGAGACGAAGAGTGGAATTACCAATCTGCCCTCTGCATTCCCGTGAACTGGTAAGGATATTTCAGTCCTTTTCCCCGCTTACAGCACTGTTAAGGGCGCGCGCGATTGTGGCTGTTGGATCCTGAGTGGACCACCATACCATTGATCGTGCGGTCCTCGTTTTTCTTAAATCAATTATTAATTGGATAAAAAGGATTTATCTTAGAAATTTTATATCTAGAGCTAGGAGGCTCGTATGGAAAAACTCAATACATGAAAAATGATCAGAAAATAATGAGGGATTTAATAAAAATAGTTTGAGATCCTGAATCTGACTAGTTTGTAAAAGTGTATTTCTAGAGGAAGAAAAAGAGTTAATTTGTGGATAAAAACTCTAATTGTTGATAAAAAGGGTAATTAATCTTGCAATTAAGATAATTCGAAGATGGTTAACTTATTTTCTGTTTTAGATAATTATTAACCTGTTGTGATGATAGAATTGCAAGTTTAGGGTTTTATGACTCCATATGTGGATTAAAGGTTGGAAACCCTAATATAGAAAGAAAAAAAAGAAATGATGAAGTAATTCGAAATTAGGATTTATTGGAATAAGTCTGATCCTAGGAATCCTAATAGTTGATAAAGCTAGAAAATTAGGGTTTGATGTATAATTTAATAAAGGAATGTAAAAGCAATAAAAAGGAGATGAAACCCTAATTATGGTTGAAACCCTAAAAAGGACAATTAACCTAGGGAAACCTTAGTATTATTGAATCATCATGACATGATTAATAATAGAGGAATTAAATGTATTTTTCAGGAAATTGTGTGTGTGCTTGCTTGATTTCCTGGTTGATTAAATTAGTTCTGCATTCAAGTCCTCATTAACAGGTATGTGGTTAAATATGAGTAACCGCTTTAGTTTCCCGAAAGATTCCCGAATGTTTAATCACATTGGATGCAACTAACTGTTTCAATGTTCATATTGCAATTATAAAGTGACTATGATTATCACCATTTAATATAAATGTGTAAATCCCGCACCTACATGCCACCCTGATGGAAGATTCCATAAAGGTCAGGCCCAGGAGGGTAGACCAATGGGCACCTTGAGAGGTGACCCTATACACCAAGCTCGGGAATGAGAAGGTAATTGATGAGGCAAGACTAAGGAGCACTATGAGAGGTGACTCCCAGGCACCAAGCTCGGGATTGAGAAGGTGGCCTTAAGTCAAATCCAGGGTTAGGGCAAAAGTGGTGGGGATTGACACTTGGAAAATGTAAATTGACTTGTTAATTACCTTGATTGCAATAGTTACATTGTTAAACTTATTTGTGAGATTTTGATTGCCTCCACATACCAGCAATTGCTGATCGATGTTTTGTTTGTCGGCGTTTTAGGTATAACCCTGAAAGCATAAACAGTAAAGTGACACATCTGGAAAGTAAGAATAAAGTACAAGGAGGATTAGATAGAGGATTTACATTCTGGGATAGATAGTTTCCCAAAGTTTCAAAAAGGTAAATAAAGTTTCAATTTTTACTGCCAATACTCAGTTTAGTAGTAGAATTTAATAATTATAAATGATTATTTGCTGAACCTTTGATCCTGTAAATTGATTGACAATTCCGACCATCGGGTCTCCCTTAATTGGGGGTTACCGGGAGGCGGGGTCGTTACACAACTCGTGGGCTTATGCGTGGACCAGACTGAAGAGAAGAAATAGGAATGAACTAACTACCAAGCAATGAGATTATTTACAACATATCACCCCCTAATCTAGTTGTGCTGCTTGGTGTTGAAGATGCTGATCCGAGAGCGCAGTTCCTCAAACTTGGTGCGCCCAAGTGGCTTCGTGAAGATGTCTGCCAGCTGCAGTTCCGTGGCAACAAAGTCGACGAGGACCTTCCCAGATTCCACACACTCACGAATGAAGTGGTACCTGACCTCGATGTGTTTGCTCCTATCATGGAACACAGGATTCTTGCATAACTGAATGGCCGACTTGTTATCGATGAGAAGAGCAGCCGGCGATGGTGGTCGTTGAAGAAGATCGCCGAGGAGTCTCCCCAGCCAAACCCCTTGGCATGCTGCGGTAGCCGCAGCTATGTATTCAGCCTCACATGATGACATGGCCACAACCTTCTGTTTTTTAGATTGCCAGCTGATTGGGCTCGTGCCAAGGAAGAAAATGACGCCGGATGTGCTCCTTCGGTCATCGACGTCCCCAGCGTAGTCAGCGTCGTTGTAGCCAAGTAGCTGTTTTTGGTCCTCCTGTGCTTTCACATAGCGACAACCATAGTTTGGAGTTCCTGCAATATATCGCAACAATCGCTTGACATCATTCATGTGCTCATTAGTGGGCTTCTCCATGAATCTGCTCATGTAGCCGACGGCAAAGGAGATATCCGGTCGGGTATGCACTAGGTAGCGTAGACTCCCAACAATACTCCTGTATAGCTTGGCATCAGCCGGTGGACTTGTACACTCCTTGCTGAGCTTCAGGCGTGCCTCCATGGGTGCATAACAGGGGTTACATCCTGCCATCCCAGCCTTCTCCAAGATCTTCCTTGCGTAAGCTGATTGGTTGAGAGTGATGGAGTCGGCTATCTGGTGTACCTCAATGCCCAGGTAATAGCTCAGCAGACCAAGGTCTGTCATCTTGAAAAGCTACTTCATCTCGAGTTTGAACCTGTCAATGTCGGGCTGATGTGCACCTGTGATAACGAGGTCATCAACGTAGACCCCTACCATCAGTACTCTGGTGTTGGTGCGCACATATATAGCATGCTCCGACTCACTTCGCTTTAATCCCAGCGACAAGAGGCTACTGTCCAGTTTGGAATTCCATGCGCGAGGGGCCTGACGTAGACCATAGAGCTCCTTGCTAAGCTTCAAGACCTGCTGCTCGCATCCATCGATGGCGAACCCGGGCGACTGGGAGACGTAGACGTCCTCCTCCAGATCCCCGTTCAAGAACGCACTTTTCACGTCCATGTGATGCACCTCCCAGCTGTTATGAGCGGCGAGTGCAACAAGCAACCGTACCGACTCCACGCGAGCCACCAGGGTGAAAACCTCATCAAAGTCCACCCCGACACGCTGCACATAACCTTTTGCCACGAGGCGGGCTTTGTACTTGGTGATGACGCCATGCAAGTCCTTCTTGATCTTGTAAACCCACTTTAGCCCAATTGGCCGATGCCCTGCAGGCAGATCAGTGAGTTTCCATGTACCATTTTCTTCAATCGATGCTATCTCGTCGATCATTGCACGACGCCAACATTCATGCATCTCCGCGTCGGCGAAGCTTGCAGGCTCCTCACCCGCGATGAGGTACAACTCCTCGACATCCAGTTCGTGGGTGGTGGTGGTGTCGAAGAGATTCTCAAGCATTCTAAAACGTCGTGGCCCATCATCGTTGGTTGTTGGGGGAGAGGTATCAGCTGGTGGTGAGACAAACTCTGCACCCCCTGGCACCTGTACTTGTGGAGGCGTGGCCGGCTCTTGGGATGACGGTGTTGTTGGTGTTCCCGACGTCACGGTCGTGGACGAAGTCGGTGTAGATCATGTTGCAGGAGATGCTGGTGTAGGTGTGGCAGGAGCCGACGCTGGACCACACGCGGCGCTTGCAACAGTGTACTCCACGGTGAAAGTTTCACCTATGTTATTTGCTTCCTCTACACCCCACTTCCAACATGCATTTTCATCGAACACTACATCACGAGTAACGTGTACACGCTTACCAACAGGGTCGAAGACACGATATTGCAGCCCGCCCGCTTCATAGCCGATGAACAACATCGGTTTGCTACGATCATCAAGCTTCTTGGCATTTGGCTTCGTGATCTTGACATGAGCCACCGAGCCGAAGACTTTCAGGAAGTGCACTAAAGGCTTCTCATTTTCCCACGCCTCATAAGGCGTCTTTCCGTCGAGGCTACAAGTAGGCGACCGATTGAGCAGAAAGACGGCCGTTGTTATAGCCTCACCCCAGAAGTGTGCAGGCACGCTCTTGGCCTTGAGCATGCTGCGGGTCATTGCCACCACTGTTTGATTCCGACGCTCGACCACCCCATTTTGCTGTGGGGAGTATGGGGCGGTCAGCTACCGCTTGATGCCCTCCTCTGCACAGTAGTCGGTGAGCTCCGTGGACGTGAATTCACCACCACGGTCTGTCCTCAAAGCCCGCAGTTTGGTTTTCTTCTCAGTTTCCACGCCAACCTTGAAACGACGAATGGCAGTTGCCGCCTCGTCCTTGGACTGGAGCAGGATGAGCCACATGAACCTGCTACAATCATCCACTAGGAGGAGAAAGTAATGCTTACCGCCCGGCGTGGGTGGCGAGATGGGCCCGCAGATGTCCCCGTGCACAAGGTCGAGCACCTTCTCTGCACGTCTCTTCGCAGCTTGTGGGAAGGGGGCTCGACGCTGCTTGCCGGCAAGGCACGCGTCACACAATTGCTCCACCTGGTCCAGATGGGAAAGACCACACACCATACCTTGATCCGCAAGCTTGCGGAGAGATTGGAAGTTGAGGTGGTCGTACCTGGCGTGCCATCTCCAGGCTTCCTCATTGCTCTTCGTCGAGTAGCACACCTGCGAGGCCAGCTTGATGGTGAGGACGTAGAGCCGACTGGCGTTGCGCCTGACCTTCGTGAGGAGCTGCCGCCGCTGGTCGTGGATGGTGAGGTAGCTGCCTTCAATCCCAATCTTACAACCAAGCTCGTCTAGTTGACCGAGGCTGACTATATGACTGCGGAGCCGGGGTATATAATAGACCCCAGTCAACATCCTGTGCGTGCCACCACGCCATGTGAAAAGCATGGATCCGCGTCCGCAGATGTCCACCACAGATCCATCACCAAACCGGACGGTGCCCATGACAGCGTTGTCAAGCTCGGAGAAGACAGAGCGATCCCCGCTCATGTGGTTGCTGGCACCGGTGTCCAGGTACCAAGCCGCGTCATGCACGTCCTCCACACGTCCCAGCTTGACGGCAGTCCGTTCCTCGTTAAGATTCATGTCGGCCACCACCTCCGGGGCGACATGTATGAGGGCCTGGGCCGGTTCAGCCCCGATGGCGGGTGTGGGCTCTTCTGCAACAGCCGCGATCTGGCGGTGCATGGGTTCTGGGCGTGTTGTGCCACGCGGGGCGTGCACATGCTCCTCAATTTCAGAACAGAGTTGTGCCATGAGAAGGGTCGATTCTTCCTCTTCGGCTTGGATGAGCTTGTCTTCCTCATCCCTTTTCTTCTTGCGGCATTCACGTGCATAATGATTTGGCTTGCCGCAGTAATTGCACTTGAGGTTGGTGTTGCCTCCACCACCGGTTCGGGGCTTGCCGTTGCCTCCGGTCGTGTCCTTTCCCTTCCCTTTGTTCTTCCAGCACTTGCGCCCGTTCGTGTTTGCACTGCCTCCAGAGGACCCTCCGCCATCGCGACGGCTCACACGGGCACGCCACTGGTCCTCGGTAAGGAGCAGTTTGCCACCACTTTCTTCTTCCTCGTCACGTTCGTCGACTACCTTGAGCCGCCCGATCAACTCCTCGATCGAGAGGGTGTTGAGGTCGACGAGGCTCTCGATCGACCAAGCAAGCTTCTTGTACCTCTTAGGGACAACACAGAGGAATTTCAGGACTATCTTCTTTTCTTCGATGGGATCACCAAGGATGTTGAGCTCGTTGACGAGGCCCATCATCCGCATTGCAAAATCATCGATGTTCTCTCCCACCTTAAATTTGATCTCCTTGTACTGCAAACGTAGTGTTTGTGCCCGCGATTCCCGCACCCGTTACGCTCCGACTCGCAACGTCTTGACGATGTCCCATGCCTCCTTTGCCGTTGCTTTGACGGCTAGACTGGGAATCATCTCCTGGGGCACGCCCCGGAGGATTGCCTCGAGCGCCATACGATCGTCGGTGTAGTCTTCGACACAGGTGTCGACCGTCGTCCACAGGCCGCGGGCCTGCAGGATCACTTTCATCAAGAGCGACCAGTTGTGGTAGTTTGTCCGCGTTAGGACTGGGAACTGGGTCAACAACATGCCGGTGTCGTGGACGGTGCGTGGTACGAGCTGGCGTTCTCCGTTCTTGTCGGCGAAGTTGGCCTTCTTCTGTCGCTCGATCTCCTCAGCCTCGATCTCCTCGGCGGTCTTGGAGGTACCATCGTCTCGCTTCGCCATCTACACATGCTAACCCAAAACTCAGCTCTGATGCCAACTGATAGCAAACTACTCCGGCGAGGAGGAGCTGCAGTACTCAATGCGAACACTGTAAACACAGAGATATGGCGCAGCGCACAACTTGCTGCTTTTCTGTTTTCTTCCTTCTTATTTATGCTTAAGGGAAAACGATCATGGCTTACTGCGATCCGGTTTACCCGTGCTATCCCACGGACCAGTAAACGTTGTTAGACCACGTCGTGGACTCAACACGTTCAGCACTCACACAACTCGTGGGCTTATGCGTGGACCATACTGAACAGAAGAAATAGGAATGAACTAACTAACAAGCAACGAGATTATATACAACAGGGGATGGGTCAGAGGGAAATGACTACTTGGCCCCCCAGCGCAAGTTAAAGGCGAAGGGCATTAGAGTCTTTTGCCTTCTTTTAAGTCGGCTTGCACAAAGGTATGAATACTGTTACATTCAATGACGTGGCGTGCTCTAATTGTCTAATAATGATCTATCTTAGAATAATTATAGTTAATTATCAGTAGTTCAGATGTGAACATATAATATATGAAAATTGATCAGAAGAACGAGAAGAATCCAAATGAATTAGTTTGAGAGTCTAATTATATTTCCTTCTCCAAATTATATGCAATACATGTTTAGATGTGTTAAATGAAAAGGGAAAACCTACTTTTGTTTAATATGGTGCTTAATGGGGTAGGTTCACTTGTGTTGTGATAATACCTGATCTAGGCATGTATAATGAGTAAAACCTTGATAATGACGAATAATTGACGATTCTAGATTAGTAATCTCATATATGTTGTTTTAGGGTTTTGAAACCAATGTGAACATCTTGATATAATCTTAATGCTAGTGATGTGATCTAGGTATCATGAAGAATCTAATATTCTTAAGGTGATGATTAGGGTATCACCTAATATGCATAACTGAAGTTGTAATCTTAGAAACCATAATATGATGGAATTGGGGTTTTTAACCATAATCCCTAGTCCAAACATGAGATAGTCCTAAACCCTAATTTAGGAGTGAATCTAGATCTGATTAATGTAATGCATATACATGGTGACACATATGTAGTATGTATATTTCATATTGAACGCTTTGTTACTTGGATGTTTGGATGCACTCTTAAAGTACATGTTACATTCTGCATGGTTTTTGCAATGGCATAAGGTACCTGGTTACACTTATTAATACATGTATCGAATTTGGAGTTTGTCGAGGTTTCTCGATGAGATTGAATGAAAGATAAACTTCTTGCTTGTTTATTTACTTCTTGCAAATTATAAAGTTCCTATGAGTACTATATAAGCAAATAGCAATATTCTGAACCCTGGGTTAGACTGGTCTTAAGGGTAATGCACACGAGCCCCGGAGGGATAGTGATTACACCTGAGGTAGTAGACAAGATATGGGTTAGAATATAAAAATATGTTTATGTTCTTATATGCAAGGTAAAGATGTTTGCTTATATGTGTACTTGTAATTATTGGTTGAACCCACGTACCAATATATCAATATACTGAATGCATATTTGTTTGTTGGCGCTTTAGGTATCAGATATACTTGAATTGTGGACATGAGGGTACAGATAAAGATGTTGAAGACACAACAATTTATTCACGAAGGTTTAGTCATAGTTATAAATCCTCACACATGTATAAGTTATTCTGTTTAAAAAGATATGTAACTCCATGACAGAGATTTTTATGCAAACATGCAACTATTTGTTCATTAATGGAGATTGTTTACTATTCTATATTATTTCTTGAATGTGATCCTGGATTTTATGGTTAATGATCTATGACTTTAAGGTCTTTTAGACACTCAAAAATGTGGGTCATACAATCCATGTCTCTATGGAATCAAAAGGAAGACTGAGAAACCATGTTTTTGCTTTATTTGTCGATGAATAGGAAAATAACTTCAAGTTAATAACTATGGCAGGAACTTTATCAACTTAAACATATCATAGCTCTCCACAAAGTCATTGATGTGTGCCATCGAGTCCTCCATATTGTGGCAATAAAATGATTGGGATTTAGTAAGTGCCACCATCCCAAGGTCTATCTTGTAGATGTCCACATTGACTACTTGCCTTTTAGTCGGGCCTAACTATGTTGTAGCTGATGAGAACGTGATCTATTCCTAGAGAGTTTGCCCTTCAAGCTCATCCCCAAAACACTCTTCATTCTTACAATATGCTCTCCCTACCATTTCTTTCTCTTCCTGTGGTGGTGGAGTATGGTGAAATCATTTTATCAAACTCTCACATTTTCTTTCCCTCCAATGAAGTTCTTCTAGGCCTATACCTTGTGGAGTTGATTCTCCATAATCGATAGTTATGGTCTGAACCATGCTTTTTTACCTAAAATGGGATAACAATGAATGAGAATGAGCACTAGCGAATTCAATTGTAGATATTAATTTTTTAATTTAAACAAAAAGTGAATTAGGTAATAGTAGATATATATAGCCCAGAGTTGCCAGTCATAGCACTCATAGTGTTGAAGTTGCCATTTCCCCCGAAACGACATCAAACACTTGACATGCCCAAACTATGCATGTAAATTTCAAATGTACGCATCGAGTAGTACATGCATATGAGGCCTGAATGTAAAACTCAGGGAAACGTTGATCTAGAAACTACTACTAATTGTAACCGAAACAACTAGGCCTAAGGAATATGTGTTTGGTTGTTTGATTAAAACTAATCGAAAGAATTATAAACTAAATTAAGAGGATTTTGATCACAAATTGTATGGATTCCCTAAGATTATGGTTTCAACATGGTATACAGTGAAACGAACAGTATTTCATTAATAAGCATTTACCCTTAACTATCGACTAAGAGACCTATAGCAAGTATTTCCCCCGCAGCGTAATACACTACCTATGTGTAAAGAAGTGAAACCACTCCTCTACTAGAAAGAAAAGACTTCATCCCTTGAACCAAACACCACATAAAATTTTTTGCCAAAGGGATGGAGATCAATTCATTCAACATGAAAGTATCATTACACAAGGAGTAGAAGCGGAAAAGAAATATTAGCTAACAATTTACAAAGCTTGATAACATGATACAACACTTCACTACATATAGGTATCTAAAGGAAAACTAAACATAAAAGTCAAAGACCAAGCCGAGTGTGGCAACACATCCCATTATCACACAGATAACGAGGTGTTACGCGAAAACGTGCGGAAATCACCATAACCATAGATAATAAAAAACACGGGTTAATTAAAACTGATTGTGGAAAACATATAAACTGTGGAACTATTATTTTTCAGTCCTTATCCTGCACAGAAACATGTCATATATATACATACATGAGATCTGATACGTGTCTACAGCTCAGAAATAGTTGTTCATCCATCACCTGAGTTCACCACCTGTTCATATACATAAAGGCGCACATCCGACCAACAACATGATATACAAACGTCATCGATCGATCATCGTGAAACATCGTCAAAACACTACCAAGGACCTGAGAGTACAGGGATGACTCTAGACTCTACTACAAAACATCCAAAACAGCAGCATATCCATCGCTTGCCTTCTACTGCTCGTAAGGCTGCTCGGCCACAACACCATGACCACGACCACCTAAAAGGGTGTAAACCAGCGGAGTGAGACAATTGAAAAATTATCCCAGTGGGAAACATAACTTCCCACCGCAACTACAAAACCTCAGCAAGATAGACTATAACAGCATATATCTAATAACAGGTATAACAAGAGCAATCTAAATAAAACAAATCATTCTTACCAATGAGCTTACCAGCTGTACAAAAGCATATAACCAGATGTATCTCAAAGAATATGATTTGCAAGATAAGATGTATCTCTATATAACATGATTATCAGAACAAGATATAATGTCACATAACCTGCAAGGTATAATAGAGATAATACACAAACGAGGCCTCAACCAATGTTTCATGTTTATCCTAAGCAATAAGTACTAAACGGCTGTGTTACGTATTATTATGCCCTGAGGATTTGAATCGTACCATTCAAATCCAACCTTTGGCTGCGAAGCCTACATCCAGTGCCATACAAGGTCAAATGAAAGAGTCGGACTCCACGACCTCCCACCTCGTGGTCAGTACACGAGTACAACACAAGCAGGACCGTAGTCACATGCTGAAGTGGTCTAAGCTACATGGACAGCTCCATAGGCTACCCTCACTCTAGCTCGCATTGGTACAGGTCTCGACGCTAGTAAAACTGAGCCACATGCCTGATTACCGTGCTCTGAGCCATGAACGCATTCATGCTCCTTACATCACATATCCTGAGCCATGGGCCTGTTCACCATGCTCTTTATACATATCTAAGTCTGTAACCGAAGTTACACTCTTACCTCCTTATTTTCAGGCTAGGAGCAACCTACACATATTCAACAATATGCGCTTCCAAGTTAACCCATAGGAGAACCTGTTTCACCATCACCAAGTCCTGACGATGATGGATCTATGGCCAGGGAAAACTACATGATATAATTCCACTATAATTAATTAGTGTCTTTTAGATGGATTGCAGGATTCAACCAAGTTATAATCATGCAAGATATAACAGAAAATAAAGAACATTATATTATTATTGAGACCTCATCAACCTGATCCATCACAAGGATCCAGCATCACGTGTTACCACTTGGCCTCTTGCCAACCATCCAGATCCATATCAAGGACCATCACATATCACATGATATCAATCCTTCATCATGTACCGTCACTGCCTCTCAAGGCTCACATCATCATCATGGGACCAACACATTACATATATAATCTCATAGAACAAATGTCAAGGTAATGTTACTCATCACATATGTCTCATAGCCCTTTCATGGCTACACATCACCTGCATGGTTAGGATACACAATAACCATATATTCAACATAAGAAATATGCTCACTTATCATGAATTATCATTCAAGATAATCTATTCATCAATATTACATTATTTGATGATCAAGCTTGTTAAACACATTGTACCATAATCCTGCTTACCCTTATCTCAGGATTAGTCAAGGTATTCACTTAACATAACAATTATGTTGGGTATACTAGTCAACTACTATTGTTACCAATGTCATTACTGTTACCATCCACTATCATCATTATTACCATTTTTATCATTACGCAAACTACTAGTGTAACTATCATCATTCTCACTAGCAATTAAGCACAAGGGTAATTCATGCATGTCTTTACTATCATTATTGCCATCATTATCATGATCATTGCCATTATGCAATTTCCAACCTCATCATTATTACTATCATTAGTAATATCATAGTTTGCAAGGCATCATTATCATTTGAGCATATACATCCATTATTATTACTTTCTCTTACTAACAAGGCATCAACACAACTAACATCTTTGTTATCGACACATTACCGTCTTGGCTATGTCATTATTATTGTCACTAAGCAAGGCATTACTACCGAGATTTAGTTATTCATAATCGCCTACTGCCATTATACTTGGGACTGTCACCCAAAGGTCTAACTACCCTCACCTAAGATCTCACAACCCTTGCTATAGCTAACCTGCTCGGCTAGGCATTGGGGGTTGCACGCTGCTCGTACTCAAACTACTGCCCGTGCACTGCACGCACCCTTCTGCTTGCATGCCCACTCTGCCCGCTCGCTCACTCTGCTCACACGCCCAGTTCTGCCTGCACGCTCACCCCTAGCCCGCACGCCCCTACAAGGGAGGATCGGGCGACACCAAGCTTCTGCCCGCACGCCCATTCATAAGAGGATCGGGCGACACACGTCTCGCGCGTCAGGGGATGCTGTGCGGCTCGGGCGAGATGGGTGTCGCGTGCCAGGAAGTGTTGCACAGCTCACCCCATCGGGCACGCCCGTCCACCAGCTCACCACCTCACCCGACACATGGGCTAACACCCTTACAAACTCACCACTTCTAGGGGAGAGGGAGGGAAAGAAAGAAGGAAATGAGAGAGGGAAGCACTCTCCACAAACTATGCAACAACACAAGGCCTGTCGACCTGCACGCCTCTAGGAAAGGAGGGTGTGTCGCCCTGCACACCCCACTCCTGCTCGCTCGCCACACTTCTAGGGGTATCGCCCGATACACCCTCATCTATCGGCCAAGACACCAACCATACATGTCGGGCAACACCACCAACTACTAAGGGAAGCCCTCTCATACACTACAGGGAGCAAGGCCTGTCGCCCATCCAATAGGGTAATGCTCAACCTTGCCATAACAGCCAACAAAACTCATTGCTCACCCTATCGCCCAACACATGGTCACCATCAACCTCCAACTCAAGCATCACAAACCCTAGATCACTAGAAATCCTATACCCTAAGGGATATCGGCCACCAAAGGAAACTCAAGCATAAAACAAGCTAATCTACTAAGTTAACTACTAACATATAACAAGGTTACTGCTAGAGGTAAAGGAATTAGGGTTAGAAGTTAGGTCACCCGCCTTAAGCTCCAAGCTCCAAGGAAGAAGGAACACTCCAAGGTGCGAAGCTATGCTCCACCAAGCTACTCCAGGAAGGTGTGTCAACCACCACTTCAACTCCAAGGGGGTGTGTCTACCAACACAAGCAAGATGGAGAGGGATATCTGTTGGGTTTTAGGGGAGACAGAGAAGGTAGCGGGAACAAAAATTTTCTCCCCAAACCCATACCGAGGAAACGCGTCAATGTCTATGAATTAGGAAAGGATGGTTTGCGGAATCATACCTTGTCCCGAGGCTTGCTCGGTGACAATACCTCGCGCAATGCGCGGTCTTCAACTCCGGACTTCGACGGTGTCTGTGCAGCTCCTGGTCGCACCAGGACTCACAACTCCTGCTCGAACCGGACTGTCGGATGACAGTTGTCCTCCAAAGCGGTAGTGTCCTCCCGCCTCCGTAGTAGTCCACACAGACCACCTGGAACTCCACGCTCCTTGTCCCACAAGGAAGTGGAAGGAGTCGCACCCTCCTGTAGACGTACTAGTCACCTACATGCTCTCCTGCCTCCTGTTGCAACTGCAGTTGTCTTCCCTTGCTGCACCTCCCTTTTGCGGGAAGCACTTGCTCGGGCTCTCTCACGGTTACCAAAACCAGAAAGAACGACAACTCGCAGAGCAACTGGTTTCACTGAGCTGTACTGTGAGAAGCCCCCAAGTACCCCTATATATATAGGAGAGTCATGGGACAGGGTTCTCCATCCCGGGCAATGCGGGACTAAAAGCAGGAGTAGAAGGGTTCGGGATTTTCCACAAAAAGCAACCATCTCGCAACCTGAACTGATCGGTTCATGACTGAACCGGTCGGTTCACCCACTGAGCCGATAGGTT
Source organism: Alisma plantago-aquatica (assembly GCA_963693085.1). Lineage (NCBI taxonomy): Eukaryota > Viridiplantae > Streptophyta > Magnoliopsida > Alismatales > Alismataceae > Alisma > Alisma plantago-aquatica. The sequence continues at coordinate 405,468,270 of OY856414.1, forward strand.
GGACATGAGCCGACCGGTTGGGGCACTCCAACCGATCGGTTGGTGCCCTGAACCGATCGGTTCATGGTCCTAATCCGGCTCAAATTGACTTTCCTTGTTTCTTTCCCAATTGGCATCGAAATACCAATACTATTTCCAATCAAATTGGAAATCCCATTTCCAATCAAATTAGAAATCGAAACGAAAGGAAAACTCGCACCAATCCTACTTTCCCAAGTTTCTGTCATCCTGTCAACGTTCATTCACTTTCTTGATCTCAGAGTAGACTGGAAGAGATATGTATGACATCAGTATCACATACTGACTCACACATGCGTGCACGCCTTTCTCAATCCTACTCATCAAGTGGCCATGGATATCAAACTCCCTCAGGAGGGACAAATCCCATATCTATCACTCGCCCCTCAAAAGCCCCATGTGTCAAAGCCACCAAATCATCACCTTTATAACAACCCATGTTTCAGGACTGCGTTTGATGATGTCAAAGTGTGCCCAACGACATGTGTTGAGTGCAGTGATTTCAGGTCAAAGAATCACACTCACCACCATCACTGTGAGTACTGACTATGACTACCATCTCATGGTTCCATGTGTCAAACTCACGGTGGGTCTGTCCGGTACCTTGTTCTCTAACAAGTACCTATGTGTTTGGTTTGATATCTCTATATCATGACTAATGAGATTCTGTCATCAACCAACACCACAATCTAGTCTTGTGTGTCATTGCTGTCTATCTACCTTCCACAATGACATCCGACTAGGGACATAACAAGAATGTACAAACTCTTAGCATCCGTATGATCTCATCGTTCAGGTCCTCAACCTGAAGGAATACGTCATTGAGTACTGTCATTCTCTAGACATTCAATCTGTTCTATCACTATCTCATATGATTGAACCAGAAAGAATTGGAAGCTTGCCTTTGATGTTTATCAAATCAATCTAAATGTATCCCACCAATCATCCCATGATTGGCTCTCAGGGCATACATACCAACAGACTCCCACTTGCACTGCGAGCCAATCACCCTTGAATCATATTCATAGTGATCTTCAAACATGTCCCACATGTTACTGTGCTCTAGTGCCAACATAGTGAGAAATGGCAACACCTTGCCAAAGTCTGTATAAATTGCATGTCTCACATCTCTTCGATGTACGTCACACGTATGAGATGGAGTTGTCGTAATATGCGATCTAGTATTCCATTTGCTAACGTTTAGCCACATTGCATGATCAAGGATTCCGGACTTGTCATCAATGAGTGGAATATCTATAAGTTCATCTCATGAACTTCTAGATCCATATAGTATCTACTGTTGTTCACTAACACATAGATACTCGGCATTTTCCTTTTAAATGGCTTTATTGGAACACTTCCAATTATCAACAAACATTTACTTTTATACATCTTATGTATATTTTGCGATTAATTTTCTGTCTTTTTGGAAGTTCGCATCAATGTAACTCTTTACATCGAACTCTTCCTTTTCTCCATAGAACAAGTACTTCACAAGTACTTATCAAGTTCTCATGGTATTCCAGTAACCCTTACTGGAATTAGACAGTCATCCACTCGTCATGTCCCACATACGAGTTATCAGGATGATCTCATCATATTGTCATGTCATACATACAAGATGATGAATACTTTTTATTCTTGCCATGTCACACATGCAAGGTAATGGGATGATTGCATACATGATAGATCCATATCTATTCTTAGTGTTCCCATTCTTCATAAGAATTGGACACTTGGCCTTGGGATACTAACTCCATTTGATATGGACAAGTTTTCTCCCACTGTATCTGTGCATACTGAACATTTCAGTACAGATTGCCAATGTATGCTTTCTCTTTTTCAGGTCAAGAGGTTTTCGAGAACTATCTCTATAGATCTCTATTCCTATCACATAGGAAACATCTCTATCTTCCTTAAAGATAATTTCCACTTTTGGATTTCCAATTTAGAACATTTCCATTTCACATCAATATGTGGAATGTGAATACGCTCCCACTAAATCACAGATCCCTTCTTTATCTTTGACATATCAGTCAAACCCTTTGACTATATCATCAAAGTAAAGATCCAATTTTTGAGTTGCTTGTACTCAATCAATCACATTGATTAGTCCATTGTAACTTATAGACTTCATTTGCATTAGTGGATTCATAAACCTTATAGGTTGTGTCACGTACACATCCTTGTTTTATTACTCATATGAATGTGGTTTTAGTATCCATATGCCAAATGCCTTAGTCATTAAGTTGCAATCAACAAGCATCATCCTTCTCAAAATGTTATCCATGTGTCTTAACACTTAAGACTCATTTGCACTTATGGATATCATCCAATTAGTGCTACCATCAAGGTCATACCTTATGGCTCATATGGAGGTCATTTAGGATGTAATGGTCATAAACCATAACTCAAGGTTTGGTTCCTCATATTCATCTAGATAGTTGACTCATCATATGAACAACTCATCACATAGATAATTTGAGGTGTATCTGTTAAGGATATAAGAACTCACAACCCTTGTGATTCTTTATTCCTTCTATTAGTGTGGGGTATTCTTTTATTAAGAAGAATTCAGTTATTTGATAATCATTCTCTAACTCCTTAGAGTATGATTCCTTCTTGATTTAGACATCACCATGCCTTAATCATGAGTACACTATGATACACTATCATAATCACTCACAAGGATCTCAAACATTTGGTCCAAGTATTCTATTCAGTGATCTCATCAAGAATTAATACTTTACCAAATTTGTACTTCATTTATGATAATCTTGAACACTTCAAGATATTCATATTGGTATTTCTCTAAACACCATTTGAAGTATTAGCATTTGTTCTAATAGGTATGTAAATACATCACATGTATTATACCTAATAGGATAATCACTCTCCCACTACATTAGTGAAGATTGATTAATCATGTCCAAGATATTCATGTCTCTTACTGGTTCTCTAACCAAAAGAGTCTATCTTTATCCATCATATGGAAAATAGAAATGAATTTATCATGATCAATGCTAATTATATTGTTTGAGTTATCTATAACTTTAGGTATCGTCTTATCTTATGCATATCAAATATCACAAGATAAACAAGGCATTGCCACAAAGATCACATCTTTATAAATTGAAACATCTCTTTATTAATTGCCATCATTGTCATACAATATGCAAAAATAAAGTGTTTCTATTTATTGGCAAATATGAAATAGCAGTTCGTAACTGTATTAAATTCCTTGTATGCTGAAAATAAACTAAAGTATTCCTATCTATAAAGGCAACACTTGCCCAAAGTAAGAATGCTTTACGCTTTACATCTTGATATCATATATCTCAGAAGTGTTACAAGTTTACTTTCATGACACCTTTAAGTAGAAGCTTCAGTCGCCTCTTTCTTCTTTTGTTCTTCCAGGTAGAGAGGACAATTCCTTTTCCAATGTCCTGGCTTTTGACAATGGTGGCAATTTCCTTTCTTGGTCACGCCTCCCTTGGCCTTGAGAGATGAAGATGGCTTGGACTCCTGGCTAGCTTCAGAACCTTTCTTAGCTTTGCCCTTGCCCTTGCGCTTGGACTTGCCCTTCTTGCTCGTGATCACCATCACGGACTTAGGCTTGTCCTTCTTCATCTGTAACTCGACTGTCCTCAACATGCCCAACAACTCTGACAGTGGCCTATCAAAGTTGTTCATGTTGTAGTTCATCACAAACTGACTGTAAGATTCTGGCAACGATTGCAGTATCACGTCAGTAGCCAACTCTTGGCTCAGTGGAAATCCCAGTCTCTGCAGGTTCTCCACATACCCAATCATCTTGAGTGTGTGAGGACCAACTGGATCTCCTTCTGTCATGACGCACTTGAATAGCGTCCTAGAAACATTGTATCTCTCTTGCCGTGCCTGATCTTCATACATGTTCCTGAGATGCAGAATCATCTCTATGACACCCATGTTCTCATGTTGCCTCTGCAACTCATGGTTCATTGAACACAGCATCAAGCACTTTGCATCAATGGCATCATCAAAATGCTTCTTGTAAGCATCCCTTTCTGCCTTTGGTGCATTTGGAGCGGGTTCCTCTGGAATTGGAGTATCCAGGACATAGAGCTTACGCTCTTGAGTGAGAACAATTCTCAATGTCTGATACCAGTCGTGGAAGTTCGTCCCATTTAGCTTGTCCTTGTCAAGGACCGATAGCAAAGAAAAGTTGTTGTTGTTTGTTGCCATTTGAACTACAAAAGGAAAATATGCAATTTTAGTCCAAAACTCATTTTTGACTTATTTGATTGATTTAAAAATTTGACGATATAATTAGGCCTTTAATTAATTATCGCTCCCACTATTTTACTTCAAATTGATATCCCTCACCATCAATTCGGAAGATTGCAGCGTACAACCTTCTAGTGGGCAAGATCCTGAAATCCTCTAAGCCATGAGTCAGCTTTGGCTGATCGCCCACAACTTAGATCTCTCAGGTAGGCAACTCTTGCCAATTGCATCATATGAAACTCTTGATAAGATGTCATCTACAACTCTTTGCAATGAACATCTCCATGCCTCAAGGCGCTAGATCCCATCTAGGTCACCTTGTTAAGTCCGACCCAAAGCAAACACGATGAATATGCACCCTGCTTTGGCAGACCCACACATTCATCCTTCACGCTTCCACGAGATAGACGGTGCACCACGCTTTGGCGTGCCCACACTTGGTCGATCAAGCTTTTCACGTGTGTCGCATTTGGAAGGCATCTAAAACTTAATATTTTAATGAGGGATTTGGTTTTATATACATATACATATCCAATCACCACAATACATAGTACGTATCATATACATGCTATATCCCACAGAAAACATGCACAAGCGAAAAAATGCGATGATTATGGCCATCCTAATGTGATTCCTCGAGCCAAGAGGAATCACGGTCATCTAGATCAACATCACATGCAACCTGTATAAGATGAACTCTGTGCCTTGCCATCCGAGTTGATCAATTCATCACATGAATGATCTGTACTCTCTAGCCGGTCGTCTGGGTGCCACCAACCGATCGGTTGACTCCTTCAACCGATTGGCTCGCCTGGTCGTTGTGCATCTCGTCATGTCCGCCACCCGCTCATCTCGCTCCTCGAACCGGTCATCAACCGATCGGTTCACTCCTTGAACCGATCGTCTGGAAGGTCGTCTTGATGTCCTACAGTCTTTGACATAACAGGAAACAAAATCTTATTCTATTTATTACATTTGCTTAAAAAGGGAAACCCCGATTTACATTCGGGGGGAGCAAAGGTAGGAAAGAATCTCGAATTATTTCGAGTTACATCAGGAATAAGAGAGGGAAGATCGGTGCGCAGACCGAGATGCAAGCAACCACACACAACCAATCACAGATAGGGGTTTATAGGCCATAATCACGCTACATACATCCACCACAAAACTCGTTTAAGGGCGACGCGTATCGAGTGCATCAATAATACATATCATATATGTAATTAGGGATTTGTGGATTTAAGATTGGACATGCATAAAGCCGATATTATTCACATTGTATGCAATAAATAAAGGCGACAAACCAAAATCGATCATATCGATATTCCTAAAACATAGAGCAGTTGACGTGGCTCTGATACCACTGTTGGGTTTTAGGGGAGACAGAGAAGACAGCGGAAACAAAAATTTTCTCCCCAAACCCATACCGAGGAAATGCGTCAACGTCTATGAATTAGGAAAGGATGGTTTGCGGAATCATACCTTGTCCCGAGGCTTGCTCGGCGACAATACCTCGCGCAATGCGCGGTCTTCAATTCCGGACTTCGACGGTGTCTGTGCAGCTCCTGGTCGCACCGGGACTCACAACTCCTGCTTGAACCGGACTGTCGGATGACAGTTGTCCTCCAAAGCGGCAGTGTCCTCCCGCCTCCATAGTAGTCCACACGGACCACCTGGAACTCCACGCTCCTTGTCCCACAAGGAAGTGGAAGGAGTCGCACCCTCCTGTAGACGTACTAGTCACCTACACTCTCTCCTGCCTCCTGTTGCAACTGCAGTTGTCTTCCCTTGCTGCACCTCCCTTTTGCGGGAAGCACTTGCTCGGGCTCTCTCACGGTTACCAAAACCAGAGAGAACGACAACTCGCAGAGCAACTGGTTGCACTGAGCTGTACTGTGAGAATCCCCCAAGTACCCCTATATATATAGGAGAGTCATGGGACAGGGTTCTCCATCCCGGGCAATGCGGGACTAAAAGTAGGAGTAGAAGGGTTCGGGATTTTCCACAAAAAGCAACCATCTCGCAACCTGAATTGATCGATCCATGACTGAACCAGTCGGTTCACCCACTGAGCCGATCGGTTGGACATGATCCGACCGGTTGGGGCACTCCAACCGATCGGTTGGTGCCCTGAACCGATCGGTTCATGGTCCTAATCCGGCTCAAATTGACTTTCCTTGTTTCTTTCCCAATTGGCATCGAAATACCAATACTATTTCCAATCAAATTGGAAATCCCATTTCCAATCAAATTAGAAATCGAAACGAAAGGAAAACTCGCACCAATCCTACTTTCCCAAGTTTCTCGATTGCACCAGTTGAACCGATCGGTTCAACACTTGAACCAATCGATTCACTATGTGCATGAGCCGATCGACTCAACCCTTGAGCCGACTGGTTTAGCAACCTCAGCCGACCGGTTCATCTCATGAACCGACCGGTTGGGAGTGCAGATTGTGCCGAATCAGTCAATTGCGATTTCAATCAATCCGATACTCCAATCAATGCGTCCAACACCTTGAACCATACTATTTTGAGCCATCGACTGATTGAGTGTTTAATTGAACTACTAAACTCCTTTAGTAATCAATCTAAACATTGCTTGTGGAAAAACTCCTCTTCCAGGTTAAATCCTATGTGTGTGACCCTGTAGGTCCATTTCACGTTGGCAGTGAAAGTCCATAACACTTATGACTTCACAAGCAAAGAGCGGTGCCTAGTCACACATCAGTGCTACCCAAGTGAAAGTAGAAAGTTGGAGAACAACTTTCATCCTACAATTTGTGAATGGTGTTACAGCGAGTGTATAATTCCTTTGTTACTGATATCCCGAATGAACTCGAGGCATGGATCCGTCATCCTGTCAACGTTCATTCACTTTCTTGATCTCAGAGTAGACAGGAAGAGATATGTATGACATCAGTATCACATACTGACTCACACATGCGTGCACGCCTTTCTCAATCCTACTCATCAAGTGGCCATGGATATCAAACTCCCTCAGGAGGGATAAATCCCATATCTATCACTCGCCCCTCAAAAGCCCCATGTGTAAAAGCCACCCAATCATCACCTTTATAACAATCCATGTTTCAGGACTGCGTTTGATGATGTCAAAGTGTGCCCAACGACATGTGTTGAGTGCAGTGATTTCAGGTCAAAGAATCACACTCACCACCATCACTGTGAGTACTGACTGTGACTACCATCTCATGGTTCCATGTGTCAAACTCACGGTGGGTCTGTCTGGTACCTTGTTCTCTAACAAGTACCTATGTGTTTGGTTTGATATCTATATATCATGACTAATGAGATTCTGTCATCAACCAACACCACAATCTAGTCTTGTGTGTCATTGCTGTCTATCTACCTTCCACAATGACATCTGACTAGGGACATAACAAGAATGTACAAACTCTTAGCATCCGTATGATCTCATCGTTCAGGTCCTCAACCTGAAGGCATACGTCATTGAGTATTGTCATTCTCTAGACATTCAATCTGTTATATCACTATCTCATATGACTGAACCATAAAGAATTGGAAGCTTGCCTTTGATGTTTATCAAATCAATCTAAATGTATCCCACCAATCATCCCATGATTGGCTCTCAGGGCATACATACCAACAATATCGTGCACTAAGGTGGAGGGGAGACCAAAAGAGCAAAGGAGACTAAGGCAAGGAAAAGAGCTACATATATTGGAAGAAGGGGGAGGAGAATCCAAGGTTTAACCATGCTAAGTGTCGTCCACCCAAGGGACACTTGTCCTAGGGTTTAAGCTAACACATTAGCAAGCCAAGAGACACTTGTCCAAGCTAGACACCAAGTGTCACCAACCAAGGTCAAGCCACATGGGCGACACAAGCAAGAACTTCTGCTGGGCGACACAAACATGCTAATGGGCGACACACCAAGGTGTTGGATGACACAAAGCTCTCTTGGATGACACACACAACCTCTAGGTCTACACAAACTTACCTTGGACGACACAAGGCAAGCCATGTCCGACACAAAGCTCAAACAAGCCCAAACAACACATCTCAAGGCCCAAACAAGCTCAACTCAGGCCCAAAGAACTTAAACAACAAGCCCAAGCCTTCCTCTCAACCCTAGAGGAAGCAAAGAGGGGAAAACATCTCACAAGATGGCAAACTTGCACACAAAACCCTAAACTTGGGTTATTTGCAAGCAGCCCCTCGAACTCTCAACAAAGCACAACAAAACCCTAATCACCACTTAGGGGTGATTAGCAAGCATCAAACCACCAAGATTAAGCAAAACAAATAGGGTAAACCCTAAACGCAGGTGAGGGTCCTTACAATCTAACCTCCTTTAAGGGATTTCGTCCCAAAATCCGAAGAGAAAAGCGAGGGATACTTCCTCCTCATCTCTTCCTCAAGCTCCCACGTGGCTTCCTCGATGCCACGACACTGCCAAAGAACCTTCGCAAGAACTAGATATTTCTTATTCAGCTTCTTGATCCTTCTGTAAAGGATCGCCACCGGTCCTTACTCGTAGGTCACATCTGCATCAAGCTCAACCTCAACTGGATGTATCACTGTACCTGAATCTGGATGACTTTTCTTTAACATGCTGACATGAAACATTCGATGCAACCTGTGCAACTCTGGAGGCAAATCTAACTCGTAAGCTACTCTGCCAACACGTGCTATCACTGGGTAAGGCCCCATATACCTGGGAGCTAACTTACCCTTCCGTCCAAACCTTAGCACACCTTTCCACGACGAGACTTTGAGATACACTTTGTCTCCCACCAGGAATTCCAAAGGTCGTCGGCGATTGTCCGCATAAGACTTCTGCATGTCCTGTGACACTTTTAACTGTTGCTGTATCACCTTGATCTTTTCCGTCGTCTGCTGTACTAGCTCAGGGCCCAACAACTGATATTCACCTAATTCGTACCAACACAAAGGAGATCTGCACTTCCTCCCGTACAAAGCCTCATAAGGAGCCATGTTGATGCTTTGTTGGTAACTATTGTTGTAAGAAAACTCTATCAAACTCAGATGTACATCCCAGTTGCCTAGAAACTGCAAAACACAAGCTCGAAGAAGATCTTCCAAAATCTGAATAGTCCTCTCAGACTGTCCATCTGTCTGTGGGTGAAAAGCTGTACTGAACCTTAACTGTGTTCCCAACGCCTTGTGCAATTGGTCCCAAAAACGACTTGTGAACTGAGGACCTCTGTCAGAAACTATCGTTACTGGCACACCATGCAAACATACTATCTCATCCACATATACTCGAGCGACCTTCTCAGCTATATACGTTGTCTTCACTGGTAGGAAATGGGCAGATTTAGTCAATCTGTCCACTATCACCCAAATGGAATCATGATTCCTAGTTGTCCGGGGTAGGCCAACTACGAAATCCATGGTTATATGATCCCATTTCCACTGCGGTATCGGTAAAGGTTGCAATGTACCTGCCAGCTTTTGATGTTCAACCTTCACTTGCTGACACACCGCACATCTTGCCACGAACTCAGCTACATCCTTCTTCAAACCGGGCCACCAATACAAGTCCTTCAGACTATGATACATCTTGGTGACACCCGGATGCATCGCATACATCGACGTATGTGCTTCTTCAAGCACCAACTCCCTCAAATTATCAACATCTGGAACCACCATACTGTCACGATAGAAAACTAGTCCATCCTCAGACTCGTGAAACCCATCACGCTTGTCGCTTCCGAACTCTGATCTAATCTATTGGGTTTTAGGGGAGACAGAGAAGGCAGTGGAAACAAAAAAAATTCTCCCCCAACCCATACCGAGGAAACGCGTCAACTTCTATATAATAGGAAAGGATGGTTTGTGGAATCATACCTTGTCCCGAGGCTTGCTCGACGACAATACCTCGCACAATGTGCGGTCTTCAACTCCGGTCTTGGACGGTGTCTGTGCAACTCCTGGTCGCACCGGGACTGACGACTCCTCCTCCTACCGGACTGTCAGATGACAGTTGTCCACCTGAGCGGCAGTGTCCTCCCGCCTCTGTAGTAGTCCACACGGACCACCTGGAACTCCACACTCCTTGTCCCACAAGGAAGTGGAAGGAGTCGCATCCTCCTGTTGACGTACTAGTCGCCAACACACTCTCCTACTACCAGTTGCAACTCCAGTTGTCCTTCCCTTGCTGCACCTCCCTTTTGCGGGAAGCACTTGCTCGGGATCTCTCACAGTTACCAAAACTAGAGAGAACAGCAACTTCGCAAATCAACCGGAGTGCATTGAGTTGTACTCAGAGAAGCCCCCAATACCCCTATATATAGGTGGGTCATGGGACAGGGTTCTCTGTGCCCGGCAATATGGGACTAAAGCAGGAGTAGAAGGGTTCGAGATTTTTCCACAAAAAGCAACCAACTCGCAACCTGAAGCGATCGGTTCACAAGTGAACCGGTCGGTTGGGGACCTGAACCAGTCGGTTGGAGCACCAATCGATCGGTTGGGACCCATGAGCTGATCAGTTCACTTCTGAACCGGTCGGTTCGTGGTCCTGGTCAGTTCCCGATTGACTTTCCTTCTTTCATTTCTAATTGGTATCGAATACCAATCCTTGTTCCAATCAAATTGGGCAAGTGAAACGCAAGGAAAATTCTCACCGACCTGACTTTCCCAGCTTGCTCGGTTGCACCAGTTGAACCGATCGTTTCAAAACTTGAACCGATCATTTCACTCTGACCATGAGCCGATCGACTCAACACTTGAGCCGACCGGTTCAACAACCTCAGCCGACCGGTTCAACACTTGAACCGATCAGTTGGGAGTACAGGTTGTGCAGAATTAGTCAAATGCGATTTCAATCAATCCGATACTCCAATCAATGCGTCCAACACCTTGAACCATACGATATTGAGCCATCGACTGATTGAGTGTTTAATTGAACTACTAAACTCCTATAGTAATCAATCTAAACGTTTCTTGTGGACAAAACTCCTCTTCCAGGTTAAATCCAATGTGTGTGACCCTGCAGGTCCATTTCACGTTGGCAGTGAAAGTCCATAACACTTATGACTTCACAAGCAAAGAGCGGTGCCTAGTCACACATCAGTGCTACCCAAGTGAAAGTAGAAAGTTGGAGAACAACTTTCATCCTACAATCTGTGAATGGTGTTACAGTGAATGTATAATTCCTTTGTCACTGATATCCCGAATGAACTCAAGGCATGGAACAGTCATCCTGTCAACATTCATTCACTTTCTAGATCTCAGAGTAGATTGAAGGAGATATGTATGACATCAATATCACATACTGATTCACACATGCGTGCACACGCCTATCTCAATCCTACTCATCAAGTGGCCTTGGATATCAAACTCCCTCAGGAGGGACAAATCCCATATCTATCACTCACCCCTCAAAAGACCCATGTGTCAAAGCCACCCAATCATCACCTTTATAACAACCCATGTTTCAGGACTGCGTTTGATGATGTCAAAGTGTGCCCAACGACATGTGTTGAGTGTAGTGATTTCAGGTCTAAGAATCACACTCACCACCATCACTGTGAGTACTGACTGTGACTACCATCTCATGGTTCCATGTGTCAAACTCACGGTGGGTCTGTCCGGTACCTTGTTCTCTAACAAGTACCTATGTGTTTGGTTTGATATCTCTATATCATGACTAATGAGATTCTGTCATCAACCAACACCACAATCTAGTCTTGTGTATCATTGGTGTCTATCTACCTTCCACAATGACATCTGACTAGGGACATAACAAGAATGTACAAACTCTTAGCATCTGTATGATCTCATCGTCCAGGTCATGAACCTGAAGGCATACGTCATTTAGTAGTGTCATTCTCTAGACATTCAATCTGTTCTATCACTATCTCATATGACTGAACCAGAAAGAATTGGAAGCTTGCCTTTGATGTTTATCAAATCAATCTTAATGTATCCCACCAATCATCCCATGATTGGCTCTCAGGGCATACATACCAACAGACTCCCACTTGCACTGCGAGCCAATCACCCTTGAATCATATTCATAGTGATCTCTAAACATGTCTCACATGTCACTCTGCTCTAGTGCCAACATAGTGAGTAATGGAAACACCTTACCAAAGTCAGTATAAATTGCATGTCTCTCATCTCTTCGTTGTACGTCACACATATGAGATGGGGTTGCCGTAATATGCGATCTAGTATTCCATTACTAACCTTTAGCCACATTGCATGATCAAGGATTCCAGACTTGTCATCAATGATTGGAATATAAGTTCATCTCATGAACTTTCAGATCCATATAGTATCCACTGTTGTTCACTAACACACAGATACTTGACATTTCCTTTTAAATGGTTTTATTGGAACATTTCCAATTATCAACAAACTTTCACTTTTATACATCTTATGTACCATTCGGAAGTTCGCATCAATGTGACTCTTTACATCGAACTCTTCCTTATCTGCATAGAACTAGTACTTCACAAGTACTTATCAAGTTCTCATGGTATTCCAGTAACCCTTACTGGAAGCAGACAGACATCCACTCGTCATGTCCCACATACGAGTTATCAGGATGAGCACATCATATTGTCATGTCCTACATACAACACGATGAATGCCATGTCGATACATGCAAGATAATGGGATGATTACATACATGATAGATCCATATCTATTCTTAGTGTTCCCATTCTTCATAGGAACTGGACACTTGGCCTTGGTATACTAACTCCATGTAACATGGACCAGTTTTCTCCCACTGAATCTGTGTACACTGAACCCTTCAGTACAGATTGCCAATGTATGCTTTCTCTTTTCAGGTCAAGAGGTTTTCGAGAACTATCTCTATAGATCTCTATTCCTATCACATAGGAAACATCTCTATCTTCCTTAATGATAATTTCCACTTTTGGATTTCCATTCTAGAACAATTCCATTTCACATCAATATGTGGAATGTGAATACGCTCCCACTAAATCACAGATCCCTTCTTTATCTTTGACATATCAGTCAAACCCTTTGACTATATCATCAAAGTAAAGATCCAATTCTGAGTTGCTTGTACTCAATCAATCACATTGATTAGTCCATTGTAACTTATAGACTTCATTTGCATTTATGGATTCATAAACCTTACAGGTTGTGTCACGTACACATCCTTGTTTTATTCCTCATAGGAATGCGGTTTTAGGATCCATATGCCAAATGTCTCAGTCATTAAGTTGCAATCAACAAGCATCATCCTTCTCAAAATGTTATCCATGTGTCTTAACACTTAAGACTCATTTGCACTTATGGATATGATCCAATGAGTGCTACCATCAAGGTCATACCTTATGGTTCACATGGAAATCATTTAGGATGTAATGATCATAAATCATAACTCAAAATTCGGTTCCTCATATTCATCTAGATAGTTGACTCATCACATGAACAACTCATCACATAGATAAACGAGGTGTATCTATCAAGGATATACGAACTCACAACTCCTTGTGATTCATAATGTCCTTTATTAGTGTGGGGTATTCTTTTATTAAGAAGAATTCAGTTATTCGATAATCATTCTCTAACTCCTTAGAGTATGATTCCTTCTTGATTTAGACATCACCATGCCTTAATCATGAGTTCACTATGATACATTATCACAATCACTCATAAGGATCTCAAACATTTGGTTCAAGTGTTTCATTCATTGATCTCATCAAGAATTAACACTTTACCAAATTTGCACTTCATCTATGATAATCTTGAACACTTCAAGATATTCATATTGGTATTTCTCTAAACACCATTTGAAGTATTAGCATTTGTCCCAATAGGTATGTAAATATATCACATGTATTATACCTAATAGGATAATCATTCTCCCACTACCATTAGTGAAGATTGATTAATCATGTCCAAGATATTCATGTCTCTTACTGGTTCTCGAACCAAAAGAGTCTAGATTTATCCATCATATGGAAACTAGAAATGAATTTCTTATGATATATGCTAATTTAATTGTTTGAGTTATCAATAACTTTAGGTATCATTTTATCTTATACATACCATGTATTACAAGATAAACAAGGCATTGCCACAAAGATCATATCTTTAAGATCGAAACATCAACTTTATTAATTGCCATCATTGTCATACAATATGCAATAATAAAATGTTTCTATCTATTGGAAATATATGAAATAGCAGTTCTCAACTCTATTTCGTGCCCTTTAGGCCGAAATAAACTGAAAGATACTCCTATCTATGGCAGCAACACTTGCTCCAATGATGGGTACTTCTTTCTTGGTCCTTTCACAAAGGCCATCACTTCTTTGTGGATATTGCATATCATATATGACATATCCATATCTTGGTATCATATACCTCAGATAAAGAAGTGGTTCATTTCCTGATACCTTAGGTGGAGATCTCCATCTCCTCCTTCATCTTCTTTTATTCTTCCAGATATAGAGGGCAATCCCTCATACACTCTTTCCCCATGTGCCTTGAGGCTGAAGACGGCTTGGATTTCTGGCTAGCATCAGAACACTTCTTAGCTTTGCCCTTGTCCTTGCCCTTAAGAATTACCTTTTCTTTGATCACATCAAAGACTATGGTTTGTCTTTCTTCATCTTTGCCTCTACTATCCTCAACATGTACAACAACTCTGTCAACGCTTGTCAAAGTTGTTCATGTTGTAGCTTATCATGAATTGTATGATTCTCACAACATTTGCAGTATCATACCAATAGCCAACTCTTGGCTCAGAGGGAATCCTTCTTAATCAGGTTTTCCACATACCCAATCACATTGAGTGTGTGAATACCTTACAGGATCTCCTTCTGTCATGACATACTAGGATAGTATGTTGGAGACATCATATGTCTCATGTTGTCTCTGCAACTCATAGTTTAGAGAACACAACATCAAGCACTCCTCATCAATGTCATCCTCAGTGTGCTTCCATAAGCATACTTTCAGCCATTGATGTAGTGGGATCGAGTTCATCTGGTTCTGGTATAACTAGGACTTAGAGCTTTCGCTCTTTGATTGAGAACACTTCTCATCATCATCCTAACCAGTCGTGGAATTATTCCCATTTAATTTTTTGGTCTCAAAGACCGATCGCAAATAAAGTGATTTGTTGATTAACCATTTATATTAACAAAAAGGAAATATATGCAATTTTAGTCCAAAACTCTTTTTGACTTGTTTGATTGATTTGAAAAGTTGACGATAAAATTAGGCCTTTAATTAATTATCGCTCCCACTATTTTACTTCAAATTGATAGCCCTCACCATCAATTCGGAAGTTTGCAGCGTACAACCTTCTAGTGGGCAAGATCCTGAAATCCTCTAAGTCATGAGTCAGCTAGGGCTGATCTCCCACAACTTAGATCTCTCACGTAGGCAACTTTTGCCAATTGCATCATATGCAACTCTTGTTGAATGAACATGCACAACACTTTGCCATGAACATTCCTTGCCTCTGGGCCTAGACGCTCTAAGAATCACCAGTTAAGTCTAACCCAAAGCAAACACGATGAATATGCACCCTGCTAGGGCAGACCCACACATTCATCCTTCACGCTTCCACGAGATAGACGGTGCACCACGCTAGGGCGTGCCCACACTTGGTCGATCAAGCTTTTCACGTGTGTCGCATTTGGAAGGCATATAAGACTTAATATTTTAATGAGGGATTTGGTTTTATATACATATACATATCCAATCACCACAATACATAGTACGTATCATATACATGCTATATCCCACAGAAAACATGCACAAACAATAAAAAGTGATGATTATGGCCATCCTAATGTGATTCCTCGAGCCAAGAGGAATCACGGTCATCTAGTCTACATCACATGCAACCTGTACAAGATGAACTCTGTGCCTTGCCATCCGAGTTGATCAACTCATCACATGAATGATCTGTACTCTTCAGCGAGTCGTCTGGGTGCCACCAGCCGATCGGTTGGCTCCTCCAACCGATCGATTCGCCTGGTCGTCATGCATCTCGTCATGTCTGCCACCCGCTCGTCTCGCTCCTCGAACTGGTCATCAACCGATCGGTTCACTCCTTGAACCGACCGTCTGCAAGGTCAACCGATCTGTTCATGCCTTGAACCGATCGTCTGAGCAGTCGTCTTGATGTCCGCCGGTCTTCGACATAATAGGAAATAAAATCTATCCTAATAATTACATTGCTTCAAAAAAGGGAAACCCCGAGTTACATTCGGGGGGAGCAAAGGTAGGAAAGAATCTCGAATTATTTCGAGTTACATCAGGAATAAGAGAGGGAAGATCGGTGCGCAGACCGAGATGCAAGCAACCACAAACAACCACACATAGATAGGGGTTTATAGGCCATAATCATGCTACACACATCCACCACAAAACTTGTTTAAGGGCGACGCGTATCGAGTGCATTAATAATACATATCATATATGTAATTTGGGATTTGTGGATTTAGGATTGGACATGCATAAAGCCAATATTATTTGCATCACATGTAATAAATAAAGGCGACAAACCAAAATCGATCATATCGATATTCCTAAAATATAGAGAAGTTGACGTGGCTCTAATACCACTATTGGGTTTTAGGGGAGACAGAGAAGGCAGCGGAAACAAAAAAATTTCTCCCCCAACCCATACCGAGGAAACGCGTCAACTTCTATATAATAGGAAAAGATGGTTTGTGGAATCATACCTTGTCCCGAGGCTTGCTCGACGACAATACCTCGCGCAATGCGCAGTCTTCAACTCCGGTCTTGGATGATGTCTGTGCAGCTCCTGGTCGCACCGGGACTGACGACTCCTCCTACCAGACTGTCGGATGACAGTTGTCCTCCTGAGCGGCAGTGTCCTCCCGCCTCTGTAGTAGTCCACACGGACCACCTGGAACTCCACACTCCTTGTCCCACAAGGAAGTGGAAGGAGTCGCACCCTCCTGTTGACGTACTAGTCGCCAACACACTCTCCTGCTACCAGTTGCAACTGCAGTTGTCCTTCCCTTGCTGCACCTCCCTTTTGCGGGAAGCACTTGCTCGGGATCTCTCACGGTTACCAAAACTAGAGAGAACGACAACTTTGCAAAGCAACCAGCTTGCATTGAGTTGTACTCAAAGAAGCCCCCAATACCCCTATATATAGGCGGGTCATGGGATAGGGTTCTCTGTGCCCGACAATATGGGACTAAAGCAGGAGTAGAAGGGTTCGAGATTTTTCCACAAAAAGCAACCAACTCGCAACCTGAACCGATCCGTTCACAAGTGAACCGGTCGGTTGGAGCACCAACCGATCGGTTGGGACCCATGAGCCGATCGGTTCACTTCTGAACCGGTCGGTTCGTGGTCCTGGTCAGTTCCCGATTGACTTTCCTTCTTTCATTTCTAATTGGTATCGAATACCAATCCTTATTCCAATCAAATTGGGCAAGTGAAACGCAAGGAAAATTCTCACCGACTTGACTTTCCCAACTTGCTCGGTTGCACCAGTTGAACCGATCGTTTCAACACTTGAACCGATCATTTCACTCTGACCATGAGCCGATCGACTCAACACTTGAGCCGACCAGTTCAGCAACCTCAGCCGACCGGTTCAACACTTGAACCGATCGGTTGGGAGTATAGGTTGTGCAGAATCAGTCAAATGCGATTTCAATCAATCCGATACTTCAATCATTGCGTCCAACACCTTGAACCATACGATATTGAGCCATCGACTGATTGAGTGTTTAATTGAACTACTAAACTCCTTTAGTAATCAATCTAAATGTTGCTTGTGGACAAAACTCCTCTTCCAGGTTAAATCCAATGTGTGTGACCCTGCAGGTCCATTTCACATTGGCAGTGAAAGACCATAACACTTATGACTTCAAAAGCAAAGAGTGGTGCCTAGTCACACATCAGTGCTACCCAAGTGAAAGTATAAAGTTGGAGAACAACTTTCATCCTACAATCTGTGAATGGTGTTAAATTGAATGTATAATTCCTTTGTCACTGATATCCCGAATGAACTCAAGGCATGGAACAGTCATCCTGTCAACGTTCATTCACTTTCTTGATCTCAGAGTAGATTGAAGGAGATATGTATGACATCAATATCACATACTGATTCACACATGCGTGTGCACGCCTATCTCAATCCTACTCATCAAGTGGCCTTGGATATCAAACTCCCTCAGGAGGGACAAATCCCATATCTATCACTCACCCCTCAAAAGCCCCATGTGTCAAAGCCACCCAATCATCACCTTTATAACAACCCATGTTTCAGGACTGCGTTTGATGATGTCAAAGTGTGCCCAACGACATGTGTTGAGTGTAGTGATTTCAGGTCTAAGAATCACACTCACCACCATCACTGTGAGTACTGACTGTGACTACCATCTCATGGTTCCATGTGTCAAACTCACGGTGGGTCTGTCTGGTACCTTGTTCTCTAACAAGTACCTATGTGTTTGGTTTGATATCTCTATATCATGACTAATGAGATTCTGTCATCAACCAATACCACAATCTAGTCTTGTGTATCATTGATGTCTATCTACCTTCCACAATGACATCTGACTAGGGACATAACAAGAATGTACAAACTCTTAGCATCTGTATGATCTCATCGTTTAGGTCATGAACCTGAAGGCATACGTCATTGAGTAGTGTCATTCTCTAGACATTCAATCTATTCTATCACTATCTCATATGACTGAACCAGAAAGAATTGGAAGCTTGCCTTTGATGTTTATTAAATCAATCTTAATGTATCCTACCAATCATCCCATGATTGGCTCTCAGGGCATACATACCAACATAATCGACTTTACTGCATCATCTGTCTACTGTGCATCCTTGATCTGTTGTCTTAACGTAGGCTTGACTTGCATCTGTGTGAAAAGACCAGACAGCAAAGAAACTTCCATCTGTACATTCATCTGTCTTAGAGAAACAAACATATCTCGCCTATGGCATACCAGAGAACTCAAATGTGCCTTCTTTAAAGAAAGAGAAAAAGACTTCCTGCTAAGCGCATCAGCTACCACGTTCGCCTTACCAGGGTGATACTCGATAGTGCAATCGTAATCATTAATCAACTCCATCCATCAATGTTGTCGCATGTTCAACTCTTGCTGCGTAAAGATATACTTCAGATTCTTATGGTCCGTAAAGATCTGACACACTTCCCCATACAGATAGTGTCTCCAAATCTTTAGCACATGAACCATTGCTGCCAACTCCAAATCATGGGTCGGATAGTTCTCCTCATGCTTCTTAATCTCTCGTGAGGCAAAAGAAACCACATGATCTTCCTGCATCAACACGCAACCTAAACCTTTCTTGGAAGCGTCACAGAAAACAACATAGCCTTTCCCAGGCTCTCGCAAGATCAACACTGGAGCACTGGTCAACTTTTCCTTCAAACTTTGGAATGCTTGCTGACATCGATCATCCCAAACAAAAGGTACATCCTTCCTGGTCAACTTTTTCATCGGTAGAGCTATCGAACTGAAGTCCTTGATAAACCTCAGGTAGTATCCTGCTAGACCAAGGAAACTACGAACTTCTGTCGGCGTCTTCGGTTGTTCCCAATCTACAACAGATTCCACCTTCTTCGGATCTACCTTGACTCCTTCAGCGGATATCACATGGCCCAAGAAGGTTACTTCATTCAGCCAGAACTCACACTTACTGAACTTGGCATACAACTGATGTTGATGAAGAAGAGTCAACGCTCGACAAAGATGTTGCTCATGCTCTAGTCTGTCCCGGCTATAGATCAAGATGTCATCTATAAAGACTATAACAAACTGATCTAAGAACGGACGAAACACTATGTTCATCAGGTCCATGAAAGCAGCAGGTGCATTGGTTAACCCTAACGGCATAACCACGAACTCAAAATGACCATACCTCGTCCTGAAAGCTGACTTTGGTATGTCATCCGCCTTTATCATCAAATGATGATATCCCGACCGTAGATCGATCTTCGAAAACACTGTAGCACCACGCAACTGATCGAACAGATCATCTATCCTCGGCAACGGGTACTTGTTCTTGATCGTGACCTTGTTCAACTGCCGGTAATCTATACATAGCCGCATCGAACCATCCTTCTTCTTAACAAAAACCACAAGAGCACCCCACGGCGACGTACTCGGTCGGATAAAACCTTTCTCCAACAACTCTTGCAACTGCTTCTTCAACTCTGCCAGTTCTGCTGGAGCCATCCTATATGGTGACTGTGCAACTGGCTGTGTTCCAGGAACCAGATTGATCTTGAAATCAATCTCTCGGGGTGGAGGAACACCAGGAAACTCTTCAGGGTACACGTCTGTGAACTCTCGAACCAAGAACACCTCCTCCAGACTAGGACCTTTTGCTTTGGTAACCGCAACGGTATCCACCATGTGAGCTAGGAACGCCTCACATCCTTGTCGTAACAACTTATCTACCACCATAGCTGATACCAAACACGTCGGAAGAATCTTCCTATCTCCCTAGAAGATCCACTTCTCTCCAGCAACATCGAACATTGCCTGCTTGGATCCACAGTCCAAGACAACCTTATACTTCTCTAAGGTATCCATCCCGAGGATAACATCGAATTCATGCATATCAAGTGGTATAAGATCCACTTGAATGCGATGTCCCGAGAAAGACAAAACACAAGATGGACACTCTTCTCGAAGCAAAGAGGAACCATCAAGAGGGGTTTCTAACAACAAGCTATCCTTCTTATAGCTAACAGGTAGATGACATTTTTCAAGCATACTATAGGCGATAAAAGAGTGTGTAGCACCCGGGTCAACCAGAACAGATATAAAGCAAGAAGAAGACATATCAGAATGAAATAACTCCATCTGACCTGTCACCACTCACAGGTTGACTATCGCCTCCGGCTGATTCATGGCATAGAATCGAGTCGTTGCTTGCTGTCCACGACCTCTGCTTCCTTAAGCAGACGATCCAGCTTGAGACGCCTGACCGCGTCCTCGTCCTCTTCTACCACTGGGCTGCTGTCTTTGTGACTTCTGGAAACTCTGTCTTGGTTGCTGCGTCACTTCAACATCTCTATTCGGGCAACTAAGTCTGAAATGCCTGACTTGTCCACAAAGATGACATGCCTTGTCCTCAAACCGTGGCCTGGCTGGCCCTGTCACTGCCACAGAAGTTGAACTGTGTGCCTTGTACGGTGAAGAAACATAGCCTCTTCCCTTACTCAGAGACCACTGAGATGGTACACCAACATTTCTCATCGCTGACGGTGCTGAAAACCTGGGCTTCTTAAAGCCACCAAACCTTCGTCCTTGAAATCGAGCAAATCTTTTAAGAGACATAGACTCTCTTTTCTCCCGTACTGTCCTCTCGATCCACCGAACTGATTCCACGAATGTAGAAAACTACTCTCGGTTCTCCAACGCAGACATCGGGGTTGTCAACTCAGCACTTAAACCCTTCTCGAAACGTCTGATTCGTTCCTCATCCGTTGACGCCATGTGAGGACAGAACCTCAACAGATCCATAAACTTGGCTTCATACTCAGTGACATTCATTGTCCCTCGTCACAACTTCTCAAACTGACTGATCTTCTCATCCAGATACGTCTTCGGAAAGTATCTGGTAACGAACTCATGTCGAAACACTTCCCAAAGGATCACCTCACCAGGCCGCTTCTCTTCTTCGATGGTCCACCAGTGACCAGCACTACCTTTCAGAAGGTAGACAGCATGCTTTACCTTGTCTGCTTTGGGGATGTCAAGGATCCGGAAAGCCTTCTCGAGACTTGTCAGCCACAGATCTGCATCCGCTGGATCAGCCGTTCCAGCATAATCTGAAGCTCCAACTCGGCGAAGCCGCTCAAAGGTCTTTCCGATACCTGATGCTTCTCCATTGGGAACATGTGCTCGTGGAGGAGGCACTAGTAATCGCTCAACCATGAGATTCATCGTAGCCATTAACTGCCCCATAAGCTCTTGGTAGGCAGGGTGTTCAAGTATGGCTGGGTTAGGTTGGGGGACCTCAGGCACCCGATCTTCATGTGCCTGTCCATCTGCTCCATCAACCGATGCAGCATCACTATGCTCAGGAGCATGTTCTTCATGGTTTCCAGACATCTTGGCTTTTCTTCCGCAGAGGGCAGAAGATTTTGTAAGATAACCTGGAAAACTCATAAGAATAGACTCAACCTAGTCCTAGATCCCTGTAGACTCAGCGAACCTAAAGCTCTGATACCAAAAACTTGTGGCAACATATCCCATTATCACACAGATAACGAGGTGTTACGCAAAAACGTACGGAAATCACCATAACCACAGATAATAAAAAACACGGGTTAATTAAAACCGATTGCGGAAAACATATAAACTGTGGAACTATTACTTTTCAATCCTTATCCTGCACAGAAACATGTCATATATATGCATACATGAGATCTGATACGTGTCTACAACTCAGAAACAGTTGTTCATCCATCACCTGAGTTCACCACCTGTTCATATACATAAAGGCCCTCATCCGGCCAACAGCAGTATATACAAACGTCATCAATCGATCATCGTGAAACATCGTCAAAATACTGCCAAGGACCTGAGAGTACAAGGATGACTCTAGACTATACTACAAAACATCCAAAATAGCAGCATATCCATCGCTTGCCTTCTACTGCTTGTCAAGCTGCTCGGCCGCAACACCACGACCACAACCACATCTACCTCGACCACCTAAAAAGGGTGTAAATGAGCGGAGTGAGACAATTGAACAATTGTCCCAGCGGGAAACATAACTTCCCACCGCAACTACAAAACCTCAGCAAGATAGACTATAACAGCAGATATCTAATAACATGTATAACAAGATTATCTAAATAAAACAAATCATTCTTACCAATGAGCTTACCAGCTGTACAGAAGCATATAACCAGATGTATCTCAAAGAATATGATTTGCAAGATAAGATGTATCTCTATATAACATGATTATCAGAACAAGATATAATGTCACATAACCTGCAAGGTATAACAGAGATAATACACAAACGAGGCCTCAACCAATGTTTCGTGTTTATCCTAAGCAATAAGTACTAAACGGCTGTGTTACATATTATTATGCCCTGAGGATTTGAATCGTACCATTCAAATCCAACCTTTGGCTGCGAAGCCTACATCCAGTGCCATACAAGGTCAAATAGAAGAGTCGGACTCCACGACCTCCCACCTCGTGGTTAGTACACGAGTACAACACAAGCAGGACCGTAGTCACATGCTGAAGTGGTCTAAGCCACAGGGACAACTCCATAGGCTACTCTCACTCTAGCCCGCCTTGGTACAAGTCTCGGCGCTAGTAAAACTGAGCCACGGGCCTGATTACCGTGCTCTGAGCCACGAACGCATTCATGCTCCTTACATCACATATCCTGAGCCATGGGCCTGTTCACCATGCTCTGTATACATATCTGAGTCTGTAACCGAAGTTACACTCTTACCTCCTTATTTTCAGGCTAGGAGCAACCTACACATATTCAACAATATGCGCTTCCAGGTTAACCCGTAGGAGAACCTGTTTCACCATCACCAAGTCCTGACGATGATGGATCTATGGCCAGGGCAAACTACATGATATAATTCCACTATAATTAATTAGTGTCTTTTAGATGGATTGCAGGATTCAACCAAGTTATAATCATGCAAGATATAACATAAAATAAAGAACATTATATTATTATTGAGACCTCATCAACTTGATCCATCGCAAGGATCCATCATCATGTGTTACCACTTGGCCTCTTGCCAACCATCCAGATCCATATCAAGGATCATCACATATCACAAGATATCAATCCTTCATCATGTACTGTCACTGCCTCTCAAGGCTCACATCATCATCATGGGACCAACACATTACATATATAATCTCATAGAACAAATGTCAAGGTAATGTTACTCATCACATATGTCTCATAGCCCTTTCATGGCTACACATCACCTGCATGGTTAGGATACACAATAACCATAGATTCAACATAAGAAATATGCTCACTTATCATGAGTTATCATTCAAGATAATCTATTCATCAATATTACATTATTTGATGATCAAGCTTGTTAAACACATTGTACCATAATCCAGCTTACCCTTATCTCAGGATTAGTCAAGGTATTCACTTTACATAACAATTATGTTGGGTATACTAGTCAACTACTATTGTTACCAATGTCATTACTATTACCATCCACTATCATCATTATTACAATTTTTATCTTTATGCAAACTACTAGTGTAACTATCATCATTCTCACTAGCAATTAAGCACAAGGGTAATTCATGCATGTCTTTACTATCATTATTGCCATCATTATCATGATCATTGCCATTATGCAATTTCCAACCTCATCATTATTACTATCATTAGTAATATCATAGTTTGCAAGGCATCATTATCATTTGAGCATATACATCCATTATTATTACTTTCTCTTACTAAAAAGGCATCAACACAACTAACATCTTTGTTATCGACACATTACCGTCTTGGCTATGTCATTATTATTGTCACTAAGCGAGGCATTACTACTGAGATTTTGTTATTCATAATCGCCTATTGCCATGATACTTGGGACCGTCACCCAAAGGTCTAACTACCCTCACCTAAGATCTCACAACCCTTGCTATAGCTAACCTGCTCGGCTAGGCATTAGGGGCTGCACGCTGCTCGCACTCAAAATGTTGCCCGCGCGCTGCACGCTGCGCTGCACGCACCCTTCTGCTCGCATGCCCACTCTGCCCGCTCGCTCACCTCTGCTCGCATGCCCAATTCTACCTGCACGCTCACCCCTAGCCCGCACGCCCCTACAAGAGAGGATCGGGCGACACCAAGCTTCTGCCCGCGCACCCATTCATAAGAGGATTGGGCGACACGCGTGTCGCGCGTTAGGGGATGTTGCGCGGCTCGGGCGAGATGGGTGTCGCGTGCCAGGAAGTGCTGCGCGGCTCACCCCATCGGGCACGCCCGTCCACCAGCTCACCACCTCGCCCGACACATGGGCTAACACCCTCACAAACTCACCACTGCTAGGGGAGAGAGAGGGAAATAAAGAAGGAAAGGAGAGAGGGAAGCACTCTCCACAAACCGTGCAACAACACAAGGACTGTCGGCCTGCACACCTCTAGGAAAGGAGGGCGTGTCGCCCTGCACACCCCACTCCTGCTCGCTCGCCACACTTCTAGGGGTATCGCCCGATACACCCTCATCTATCGACCAAGACACCAACCATACATGTCGGGCAACACCACCAACTACTAAGGGAAGCCCTCTCGTCCACCACAGGGACCAAGGCCTGTCGCCCATCCAACAGGGTAATGCTCAACCTTGCCATAACAACCAACAAAACTCATTGCTCACCCTATCGCCCAATACATGGTCACCATCAACCTCCAACTCAAGCATCACAAACCCTAGATCACTAGAAACCCTAAACCCTAAGGGTATATCGGCCACCAAAGGAAACTCAAGCATAAAACAAGCTAATCTACTAAGTTAACTACTAACATATAACAAGGTTACTGCTAGAGGTAAAGGAATTAGGGTAAGAAGTTAGGTCACCCGCCTTAAGCTCCAAGCTCCAAGGAAGAAGGAACACTCCAAGGTCCGAAGCTATGCTCCACCAAGCTACTCCAGAAAGGTGTGTCGGCCACCACATCAACTCCAAGGGGGTGTGTCGGCCAACACAAGCAAGATGGAGAGGGATATCGTGCACTAAGGTGGAGGGGAGACCAAAAGAGCAAAGGAGACTAAGGCAAGGAAAAGAGCTACATATATAGGAAGAAGGGGGAGGAGAAACCAAGGTTTAACCATGTTAAGTGTCGTCCACCCAAGGGACACTTGTCCTAGGGTTTAAGCTAACACATTAGCAAGCCAAGAGACACTTGTCCAAGCTAGACACCAAGTGTCACCAACCAAGGTCAAGCCACATGGGCGACACAAGAAAGAACTTCTGCTGGGCGACACAAACATGCTACTGCGGCGACACACCAAGGTGTTGGACGACACAAAGCTCTCTTGGACGACACACACTACCTCTAGGCCGACACAAACTTACCTTGGACGACACAAGGCAAGCCATGGCCGACACAAAGCTCAAACAAGCCCAAACAACACATCTCAAGGCCCAAACAAGCTCAACTCAGGCCCAAAGAACTTAAACAACAAGCCCAAGCCTTCCTCTCAACCCTAGAGGAAGCAAAGAGGGGAAAACACCTCACAAGATGGCAAACTTGCACACAAAACCCTAAACTTGGGTTATTTGCAAGTAGCCCCTCGAACTCTCAACAAAGCACAACAAAACCCTAATCACCACTCAGGGGTGATTAGCAAGCATCAAACCACCAAGATTAAGCAAAACAAACAGGGTAAACCCTAAACACAGGTCAGGGTCCTTACACCGAGGGTCATCTAACCACCTCTTCAAGTCTCCCAAAGATCAGCTACAAAGTTGATGTTGAAGTTCACCCTTCCTTAGTCAAACCTGGGGTTGGAAGCATACCCCACAAAAGAGAAGAAGAAAGGAAATACATCAGCAAAAAGCTGGTATGTGTATGCTAAAGGAAACTTTGAGCAATATAAGGATATAAGGACATCAAATGTAAATGCTTCCCATGCAAGGAATAAGGACTACCCAATCGGGCATAAAAGAAAAGAAACATCATAACATGATAAAAGAGGATACTTGCCATGAACAAAATAATAAAATTTGTGCAACAAAAGCACATAGATAGGTAGTAGGGCACACACTCCACAATCATCATCAAAACCTCCATGTATGTGAGATAAACATTGTCCTAGAAAAATATAAAATACAAAGGCGGCCAAGGCTTCACATCCTTGAAAACCTGATAGAGAATGACTCACCGTCAAACTCCCAATCTATATAAAAGTTGAGCCAAGGATTCACATCCTTGAAACTCAGGTATGGGGCACTACCACCACCATCCCATAAACAAAAAGGGCACACACCCAAAAAGCATAGTAATTTACATTATTCTAGTGCTACTGATTCACATTGCATGTAAATATAGAGGAAAGTAAATAGTTTAGTCAGAAGATGATACAAAGCCATCACACAATGGACAACACAAACATATAACATCCAATTCAAAGTGGCACATATCAATATAAGTGACCAACATGCACCAAGGCACAAGAGAGATATCAAGAAAATATCTAAGTCCAAAACAAGCAAGATAGTTCACACGAACCATGATATCAAGAGAATAGACATATGTGTAGGCAAAAGTCAAAAGAATGATAAAGTAGGTGAACTACTCAATATGGATGAATAGGGGATAAAACATACCTCAAATCAGAGTCCAAACCGCAAAGCGCTCTTAAATCCAAGTCTAGGTCACCAAAGGCCTATTAAACACATATACATATTTCATGTCAATTTCATACGATTAACCAAACCCTAAAAACTACCTTTTTATTATTATGTGAATTAGGTTATGAAAATTGTTCCATATTTTAGATTATATTATTAGGAGTCCAAAACATATTTTATTATATTTTTCGGACTTATAGATAATTAGTTATAATTTTAACAAGTTAATTCATCATTTATTAGATCCAAAGAAAAACACCTATTATTAATCTTTAGATTTAGTTATCAAAATTTATACCATTAGTTAGATCTTATTTTTCTGATTCCAACAAATATTTTTCTGTATTTTTCTGATCATCCATTAATTAGTTATCAATTTTTATTGTCGACCAATCAAATAATTAGTTAATGTCATGCAGATTAGAAAATTCTCAAAAGTAGGCCGGGCCCGCATGACTTTGCCCAATGATCGTCGGCCAAGTCAGTAGGTCAAAGCACTTTTGATTCGATCCAAAGAAAGAGACAATAGGAAAAAAGACTATATTACCCTCTGTCATGAAACAAAACAGAAGAGTCGAGAAGGGCACAATGGGGTAAGCACCACAACCATTGTTCCTTCCTTGTGTCTGCATGACTGCATGCTTTCCAAAGAGGAACCAGGTGAAGCCGACGGCGATTGAAGCCACAAAACTCAAAACTGACATCGGGGTTGGGACCCTGGCATGCTTCCGGTCGCAACAATCCCAAACTCGGGCGGATTGGAGCACAGGGGCTCAAAAAGCGTCGACCGACCAAGCTGTTGAGATTACAGAACGATGAAGGAAATCAAGGTCCTCAAAGGAAACTATGTAGGGAGCGCCGGCAAGCCCAGACAAAGTCAAACACAAAGAAAACAAGCGCCGAGGTGAATAGAAACACTGAAATTGACTCGAAGGTGAGAAACCAAAGAAAAAGGGGGAAACCCAAGGTACCTGTCGAACAGATGAATTGAAGGCTCTCGAAGCTTTCCCACACCTTCATGACTCGAAGCAAACCAGAAACAAGCCCCGCCGATGACTAGAATCCCCATACGATCTCACCGCCACCGCAACATGTAGTTGGAGTAGGGAGAGATGGAAGTAGGGAAAACTGGATCAACAGAGCTATGTCGCGAGGTTTCTGAGGGTTCAAGGATTGTGGGGAAAGCCCTTTATATAGGGGCGGAGCTCAGGTTCAACGAGGAACCAACAAACACCAGAAAACAGAGGAGGGAAGGGAAAGTTCTCGTCGGCCCGAGTCTTTGGTGATGGAAACCCTATTAAATTAGGGATCAACCAGATTCAAAAGTTGCAGAGATGGAGGAAAGCAAAACCTGAGGTGCCGAAAAGGTAGGTCAGAGGAGGAAAACATTGATGAAAACTCACGTTACTGTAGCTGCGAGAAAGAGTCTGACTGGAGGTAGGAGACAACTCCTCCTTCATCAGATTATCATCCAAGGGCCACGATGAAGTCTAAAATAAGTGCGCCGCGTGATAGCCCCATCTTAGGATAAATCGAGAAATTAAATTGAATAAAACAAAGTGGAATCCAATAATACATGCATATTCTCTTTCCTCATTTAGGGGTTCTACAATTATCCAAATTAAACCAAATTTTGCACATAAGTTAAGTTAAATGTTTAGATTCCGAATATACACTTAGTTTTGCCTTTTGGAAACCTTTAATGGGTTAAAAAATTAAAATCACATTTTTTCTTTCCTTCTTGAAAAGAGGTGATAATATTCCTTAAAATTTGTGAAACTTCACCCATAAGTCTTCCTAAGAGACTTGGATACGATTTCATCATTAATTTCTCAAATTGATATTATTTCTTTATTTATTTAATAAATTAGAAGATTCTACACATTTTCTCTCACCTAAATATACTCATTAATAAAACATTATCCAAATTAGTTGCAAATTTGCCCAAAGGCTTATTTTTATGTTTAGATTACGAATTTGGAGTTATTTTTATATTTTGAGAGCATTAAGTATTTTATTTCATGTTATTGGCCTATTTCCTATTTTCTTTTGATAAGGTCATTAATATTTACTTTAATCTTCCAAATTAAATGATACTTGGCCCTTAAGTTACTTTTTAGTCAAGAAAACGAATTTGAGTGTCATATTATCCTTGTGGGTTTCCAATTAAATTTTTGGTGCAAAATATTTCTCATTATCCTCTTTTATCCATTAAATCTCATATTACCTCTAATTATTGTATTTATCATTTCCTTTATATATATAATTTGGATTTTCTCTTATTTTTCCTATTCTACAAAGCACTAGAAAGTTCTAGGACGAAATATTTTTGTATTTTTATTACTTAGTGTATAATTTGCACTTTAAGCCCATTATAAAAATCTAACTGGGGTATTTGTGCATACAACCCTAGATTAAGAATATATGGGAAATATTTATCCAATTAAGTTCTTTAATTTCTTATTATCATCCAAATGAGTTATTATTAAGCACAAAGTATTTTGTATTCCCTTAATTACATGTATTAGCTTATCCTTGTTTGGCTAATTTAAAAGGGTAAAACTATTAGGGTAGAATTCTATTTCTGGTATGTTACAACACACCACCCCTTAAAGGGATTTCATCCTCGAAATCAAAACATCCACAAGAAAAGTTATCCACCACCCCTTAAAAGGGTTCATCTCATAAAATCAAACTTAACTTCAGTTATAAAAGTTTCAACTATACTTCTTACATCCACTACATAAGCAACATGCAAAAGGAAACATAACTTGTAAAGACTAATCTAAGGAACTATGGGTTAACTTGACATTGATCTTCATCATTAACTTCTTCACCGTCCAAAGCAAAAACTCTTCTAGCTCTTCTTTCCACAGGTCTTCCTCTATTATTGCTACCATTATTGTTGCCATGATTTTGAGGAGGTGCTTGTTGTTGCTGTACTGGAGCTTGACCATTACGATGCTTAGGGCAATCAGGTCGGATGTGTCCAGGTTCATTGCAATAGTGATATACCAACGAGGTATTATGATGAGGTTTGTCCTGAGAACACTTTCTCGGAGGATGGTAACCATTTCACTTAGCACACTTGTCCCTTATCTGTTCATCACCTGAGGGCTTCCTTTTCTTGTCGAACTCCCTATGCTGAAACCCTGGGTAAGACTCCACAGCCAAAGCTTTATCAACCATCTGCTGAAAGGTCAAGGGCAATTGTGGAATAAGAGCACGTCCCACATTGTAGTTGAGCCCTTGGAGGAAAAGGTCATCCCTGTGTTCCTCACCCAAACCAACTGCATAATGCTCCAACAGCAGAAACCTTTGCACGTAAGCAGAAACGGATAAGGGACCTTATTTCAAACTGTAGAACTCTGCTTCTTTCATCTTTAGGGTTGCAGTGCAGATATACTTACCACGGAAGAGAGTCAAAAACTTTTCCCAAGACATGGTTGAGATATCTCTGGTCCTTGCAATTCCATTCCACCAAACTCTTGCAAGTCCATCCAAAACATATGAAGCAAACCTAACCTTCTGGTGTGGAGGACAGGCCATACCACCTCTAAGGCTAACACCCAATCATCTGCTTTTTCGACCATCTCTATCTCACCTTCACCCTTGAAGGAAGGTGGTTGCATCTTCATGAACTCCATGATCGAGAACTCCTTAGTCTTTTTAGGTACAGATGGGTCTTTCATCTTCCCCACCATGGAAGACGCAAAGAGTTGTCGAAACATGGCCAACTCTTGCTCTGGAGTCATAGCTCCTTCCGAACCAACAGTATCAGAGGTTCCCTGACCAATCCTAGCATTTTGAGGTGTCTCGTAACCATACTGGTTGTCAATAGTAGAGTTATTTCCCGCCATTAGGGTTTTTCCTGCACAAGGCAAGGTACTAGGTATAAGCAACCTAAGATAAAGGTAAACATCCTAAGGGAGACGAGTTGAAATAGTTGGATAACTGACTGCTAATGGATCTGATACCATGTTGTAAAGAAGTGAAACCACTCCTCTACTAGAAAGAAAAGACTTCATCCCTTGAACCAAACACCACATAAAAAAATATTTGCCAAAGGGATGGAGATCAATTCATTCAACATGAAAGTATCATTACACAAGGAGTAGCAGTGGAAAAGAAATATTATCAAACAATCTACAAAGCTTGATAACATGATACAACACTTCACTACATATAGTTATCCAAAGGAAAACTAAACATAAAAGCCAAAGACCAAGCCGAGGGTCATCTAACCACCTCTTCAAGTCTCCCAAAGATCAGCTACAAAGTTGATGTTGAAGTTCACCCTTCCTTAGTCAAACCTGGGGTTGGAAGCATACCCCACAAAACAGAAGAAGAAAGGAAATACATCAGAAAAAGCTGGTATGTGTATGCTAAAGGAAACTTTGAGCAATATAAGGATATAAGGACATCAAATGTAAAGGCTTCCCATGCAAGGAATAAGGACTACCCAATCAGGAATAAAAGAAAAGAAACATCGTAACATGATAAAAGAGGATACTTGCCATGAACAAAACAATAAAATTTTTGCAACAAAAGCACATAGATAGGTAGTAGGGCACACACCCCACAATCATCATCAAAACCTGCATGCATGTGAGATAAACATAGTCCTAGAAAAATATAAAATACAAAGGCGGCCAAGGCTTCAAATCCTTAAAAACCTGATAGAGAATGACTCACCGTCAAACTCCCAATATATATAAAAGTTGAGCCAAGGCTTCACATCCTTGAAACTCGGGTATGGGGAACTACCACCACCATCCCATAAACCAAAAGGGCACACACCCAAAAACCAAAGTAATTTACATTATTCTAGTGCTACTGATTCACATTGCATGTAAATATAGAGGCAAGTAAATAGTTTAGTCAGAAGATGATACAAAGGTTGCCATCACACAATGGACAACACAAATATATAGCATCCACTTCAAAGTGGAACATATCAATATAAGGGACCAACAAGGCACAAGAGAGATATCAAGAAAATATCCAAGTCCAAAACAAGAAAGATAGTTCACACAAACCATGATATCAAGAGAATAGACATATGTGTAGGCAAAAGTCAAAATAATGATAAAGTAGGTGAACTGCTCAATATGGATGAATAGGGGATACAACATACCTAAAATCAGAGTCCAAACCGCAAAGCGCTCTTAAATCCAAGTGTAGGTCACCAAAGGCCTATTAAACACACATACATATTTCATGTCAATTTCATACGCATTAACCAAACCCTAAAACTACCTTTTTAAAATTATGTGAATTAGGTTATGAAAATGGTTCCATATTTTAGATTATATTATTAGTAGTCCAAAACATATTTTATTTTATTTTTCTGACTTATAGATAATTAGTTATAATTTTTACAAGTTAATTCATTATTTATTAGATCCAAAGAAAAACACCTATTATTAATCTTTAGATTCAGTTATCAAAACTTATACCATTAGTTATATCTTATTTTTCTGATTCCAACGAATATTTTTCTGTATTTTTCTAATCATCCATTAATTAGTTATCAATTTTTATTGTCGACCAATCAGATAATTAGTTAATGTCAGGCAGATTAGAAAATTCTCAAAAGCAGGCCGGGCCCGCATGACTTGGCCTAATGATCGTCGGCCAAGTCAGTAGGTCAAAGCACTTTTGATTCGATCCAAAGCAAGAGACAACAAGCGAAAAGACTATATTACCCTCTGTCGTGAAACAAAACAGAAGAGCCGAGAAGGGCACAATGGGGAAAGCACCACAACCATTGTTCCTTCCTTGTGTCTGCGCGACTACAGGCTTGCCAAAGAGGAACCAGGTGAAGACGACGGCGATTGAAGACACAAAACTCAAAACTGACATCGGGGTTGGAACCCTGGCATGCTTCCGGTCACAACAAGCCCAAACTCGGGCTGATCGGAGCACGTGGGCTCAAAAAGCGTCGACCGACCAAGTTGTTGAGATTACAGAATGATGAAGGAAAGCGAGGTCCTCAAAGGAAACTATGTAGGGAGCACCGGCAAGCCCAGACAAAGTCAAACACAAAGAAAACAAGCGCCGAGGTGAATAGAAACACCAAAATTGACTCGAAGGTCAGAAACCAAAGAAAAAGGGGGAAAACCAAGGTACACGCCGAACAGATGAATTGAAGGCTCTCAAAGCTTGCCCACACCTTCACGACTCGAAGAAAACCATAAACAAGCCCCACCGACGACTAGAATCCCCAGACAATCTCGCCGCTGCTACAACAGATAGTTGGAGTAGGGAGAGATGGAAGCAGGGCAAACCAGATCAACAGAGCTATGGCGCGAGGTTTCTGAGGGTTCATCGTGGGGAAAGCCCTTTATATAGGGGCGAAGCTCAAGTTCAATGAGGAACTAACAAACACCAGAAAACAGAGGAGCGAAGGGAAAGTTATCATCGACCCGGGTCTCTGGTGATGGAAACCCTATTAAATTAGGGATCAACTAGATCAGAAAGTTGCGGAGATGGAGGAAAGCAAAACCTGAGGTGCCGAAAAGGTAGGTCAGAAGAGAAAAACATTGATGAAAACTCGTGTTACTGTAGCCGTGAGAAAGAGTCTAACTGGAGGTAGGAGACAACTCCTCCTCCATTGGATTCTCATCCAAGGGCCATGATGAAGTCCGAAATAAGTGGGCCGCATGACAGCCCCAGCTTAGGAGAAATCGAGAAATTGAATTGAATAAAACAAAGTGGAATCCAATAATACATGCATATTCTCTTTCCTCATTTAGGGGTTCTACAATTATCCAAATTAAACCAAATTTTGCACATAAGTTAAGTTAAATGTGTAGATTCCGAATATACACTTAGTTTTGCCTTTTAGAAACCTTTAATGGGTTAAATAATTAAAATTACATTTTCTCTTTCTTCCTTCAAAAGAGGTGATAATATTCCTTAACATTTGTGAAACTTCACCCATAAGTCTTCCTAATAGACTTGGATACGATTTCATCATTAATTTCTCAAGTTGATATTATTTATTTATTTATTTAATAAATTAGAAGATTCTACACATTTTCTCTCACCTAAATATACTCATTAATCAAACATTATCCAAATTAGTTGCAAATTTTCCCAAAGGCTTATTTTTATGTTTAGATTACGAATTTGGAGTTATATTTCTATTTTGAGAGAATTAAGTATTTTATTTCATGTTATTGGCTTATTTCCTATTTTCTTTTGATAAGGTCATTAATATTTAGTTTCATCTTCCAAATTAAATGATACTTGGCCCTTAAGTTATTTTTTAGTCAAGAAAACGGATTTGAGTGTCAAATTATCCTTGTGGGTTTCCAATTAAATATTTGGTGCAAAATATTTCTCATTATCCTCTTTTATCCATTAAATCTCATATTACCGTTAATTATTGTATTTATCATTTCCTTTATATATAATTTGTATTTTCTCTTCTTTTTCCTATTCTAAAAAGCACTAGAAAGTTTTAGAATGAAATATTTTAGTATTTTTATTACTTAGTGTATAATTTGCAATTTAAGCCCATTATTAAAAATCTAACTGAGGCATTTGTGCATACAACCCTATATTAAGAATATATGGGAAATATTTATCCAATTAAGTTCTTTAATTTCTTATTATCATCCAAATGAGTTATTATTAAGCACAAAGTATTTTGTATTCCCTTAATTACATGTATTAGCTTATCCTTGTTTGGCTAAGTCAAAAGGGTAAAACTATTAGGGTTGAATTCTATTTCTGGTATGTTACACTATGCTACGACAAATTCCACTCCGATAGGATGTAGGATTTAGCTAAGCGCTTTAACTAAACCGCTAGGTTATTTCCTTCACAATTTTAAGCCACTTCTTGAGGTATGATATAGGCTATGTAAATCAACTACCCTTCCAACCCTTAATACCTCTCTTAATATATATATATATATATATATATATATATATATAGTTTAAGTAATTAATTAAGGTGATTGGGTAAAGGTAATTCATGAAGCAACCATAGATTTAAGTCTAGAATTAAAAGAAATAACAATATTAAATAATAGGAGTCAATTACAATGCATAATAAGGCTACTCATGGGTTCTAAGGAGCAAAGAGGATTAGTGTTGCATGATTTCTACTATCTTAGACATAGAGGAGAAAAGAGAAAACGTGGTAAACATGAGAAACCAATGTAAACTCCTAGAGAAATAGGTATGGAAGATCTTTCTATCGAACATCTCGATCTGCAACATTTTGTCTGCAAATCTACTCTTGAGAGGTGCCCGAATCTCCTGGGATGTGGTTGTCTCCTTTGTTTCCTCCTCCCTCGACTCCATGCACTATTATAATAGATTATAACATGATACCTTTGTCTGGCCAAACTTCCATTAGGTCATAAGTGGGACACATGTAGTCATTCCATACTAGTTGTCTAATCTGTTGTAATCTAAAATTTGCAGTGATTGTGTCAAGTTGGTACCACTGACAACAAGTATGTGGCACCAAGTCCATGATTGACTAGAAACTCTCACTCAGTGTAACATCCCTGGCCTGGTTTATGCCCTAACCTAGAATTTTTTCTTAAGTAAGTTATTTATAAACTTGTTTTAGTCTTTCAAAAAGTAATTACAACTCTCCTTGAGTTTAGTTTTCAAGTTTGAGCTTATTTGCAAACTGGTTGTTCATTATATGATAGTTTGGGTGTAAATTGCAATTTACCTAAGATGAGGGTTTCTATTGCAATATGTCAAATTTTGGACATGCCCAAAGTGATTTTGCATCATAAGAGAGAGAATTATGCTAAGGGGTGGCTTGTGGAAAGCCTAAGCTTCAAGATTAGAACTTGTTTGAATAATGCTTGCGCCTTGTGTACCAATTTTGGTGCAAATTGCAATTTACCCAAAATGTAGGGTTAATGCAAAAATACCACTAATAGAGTGTCCCTATCCTTTCCCAGCATCATCTAGAGGAGAGAGAAAGAAATATCCACCAAGTTTGATTCGTATTTGAGTGGTAGCATTCTTGATGATGAAAAGATAAAGAAGAGTTGTATAATGGAAACCCTAATTGAGCTTGTATTGAATTGTATCGGGTTGTAAAGCTTATATGGGAGTGCCTATTGGCCAAGAGGCCTTAGAGGAGGCCCCCATATCAAATTTTTTTACCTCTTGGCCTTTTCCATAATGAGATAAGAACCTCAAGAAGTGAAGGATATTGGTTTGTAACTTTCCTTGGGAAAGGTGGTATCCATTTATGAAGATAATAATGTGAGTGGAAATATCTTGCTCAAGAAGATAACTAAGGGATGAACCCTTATCCCTAGAATTATCCTCAAGTTTTTGTGACACACCGATCACAAAAACACAATTTACTTAAGCGAAAGCATTCGTTAGCAGCAGATTATTGAAAATCACTAAAAATAAAACCTTTTTCTAAGAGATCCACAAAGGACAACTCTTTCAAAAAGAAACAAAGTAATTTGATTTCATTCTGTTTCATTAGTACATATCATGTATCATCTCATCTCAAGGATTACAACATCAACTGTTCTATTAAACTGTATATAGACAGCATAATAACATTGAGGCATCAAGCCAAAATCTCAGATCGATTCATTAAAACCAACTACGGACTCCGAGGACCTGAGAGTACAGAGACAATACATAGGACTATATTCTCACATATACAAAACTTGATAGCCAGTGTCTCCACCTGAGAATTCACTGCTATTCCTGGTGCTGCTGTTGGCCTTCACCTACTGAAGGGTTCCTGCCTCCTCGTCCACATCCACCTAAAAATGTGGACCCCACGGGGGTGAGACAATTGTAAATTGTGTTATTCATATAAAGATCATTTTGCTCTGTGTTATATTGGTTACTTTGATAATAGTATTGTTGGCAGATAGTTATATCTCTCGTTGGGACTTTTGTCTCACCCTAATGGTCCCAACATCGTTAGGTGGATGCAGACCAATAAGTGGAGACCTTACTATAGAGGGAGGACAAAAATAGAAGGGACATTAGTAATAGCTCAAGTTCAGTGTACTGTCTGTCGTGTCTTGTAGATAGAAGTCATATGTGTCATCTTTGTACTCTCATGTCCTTATGAGTTAGTACGTAAAGGTTATGAGATTTTGGCTTGTATGCCTCGAGGTTTTATGTTGCTTATGTACATGTTTGGGCAAAGCAACTGGTATGTGATGTCCTCGAGATGAGATGGTACAATGTATGTATAATGTGAACCATCTTGTATATATTACTTTGGTTCTCTCTGTAAGATTTTTCTGGCAATGGATCTCTTTGCAAATCTTAATTTCTAGTTATTTCGTTAATTCGTTGCTAAGTGTTATTCCACATAATTACCGTGTCGATTTGGCTATCGGATTGATAGTGGTCGTCACAAGTTTGGTATTAGAGCTTAAGGTTCGCTGATTCTACAGAGACATAGGACTAAGGTTGTTGAGTCTGTTCTAGTGTCCTCTAGTCTATCTTATAGTGACTTATGCTAATTTAGAAGAAGAAGTAAAGCTAAAAGATGGCTGGAACACACGAGGAACTTGCTGCTAAAAGCAGTATTGCCGCACCAGCAGGAGGTGCAGGGGATCAACCGAGAGAGGAATCAGTGCCAGAGAATCCTCATTTTGATGATGCTATGCTAGAAAACCCAACCTTCTATGCTCTTTTCTGGATGTTCATGACCACAATAAGACTGGATGCAACACCAGCACCTAGTGCGCCAATTCTCAATGAGGGACATGGGTCTGGTAAAACTTTTGAATGGCTATGCTGTGTAGGATCTATAGAATATGTTGGAAAACTGATCCAGCAGATGTTGATCTATGGCTCAAAGAGTTATAAAAGGCTTTGAATATACTTGGTATCCCAAATGCTGACAAAGTCAAGCATGTTGTATACCTTTTGAAGGGTAGTGTTGGCCACTGGTGGGCCATAGAAGACATAAAAAAGAATGATGAAGAGGTTGATTGGGAGAAATTTCATCAAGAATTCATCAATAAGTATTTTACACAAACATACTTAGACGAGAAGATCTCACAGTTTGAGAAGATTTGGCATGGAACCATGCCAGTTAATGAGTATGATGCTAGGTTTATGGAACTTTTGTGGTTTTGTCCTCATATGGCTTCTAGTGAGCAGGGGAGGATCCAATGTTTTGAGAAAGGATTGAATGTTGAGATGTCTTGGCAGTTGTGTTAGAAAGTAGAGAGAGATTCACCACATTCGTGGAATCTATTTGGAGGATAGAAAGGTCTATGACAAAGAAACATGAGGTAAACCTCAAAAGGAGGTCTACACCGTCACAGGAACAATCGTTTAGCTATACTAAATAGCCAATGTTTTTGGTACCACCGTCTCAAAAAGAATTTAGTACTCCAATGCAGTGGTCACCAAGGATCACATTTAGTGTCACAGATTGGTCAATCTACTTCAGGTAGTAGAGGATGAGGGTGACAGCAGACGACAACTAGACTCCATGCATTGAGTCAGCCAAGACACTAGGTTACCATAAGAGGTAACATGTTGGATAGAACTTTTTGTTCATAATCATCTTTCCTTTTTTCTTTTCTATCCGCTAATCATACAAAGGATAGTTGTTAAAATATCCTTTGACAAGTCCTATGGGGACATGAGAAGAGATGAAGAGGACTAGAATATATAGCCAGTCTGATATTCTCTAATATGTTTTGAAATTCCTCTCTGTATGCAGAAGAGTAAGAGGTGTAAAAGTGACACCCAGAGAAAATTAGAGATATTAAGTGGTAAAATATAAAAGAGATGTTAAAAGTAAGAAACATGATATAAAACAAAATGCATACTACCTAATATCAATTCTTGCATACCCTAAGTAGGTATTCAACTATTAAAGGCAAAGGGAGTATAGAACTCTTAGATTGATATATTTCTGATTACTATGATCAAGTAGTCATTTGAAGACAATCTAATGAATATAATGAAATAGGAGATGTGGCACGAATATTTCTACCACGTCCTAATTGTTATAAGAAGGATTCTAAGTTAATCCTAGACCAACTTATAAATGAAAGAAGATGTCAAGAATAATGTATACTTGGGTCTGAGGACCTAGAGGTAATGGTTACCTGATAAAAGGTGACAATGTTTAGTGATGAGATAAGGGTTTGAAAACCTAGATCTTGAAATCATGATGAGGATAATGCTAAGTAATGATAATTCCCAGTAATGTGATAAGGGACTGATATCCCAAGTGTATTGCATTCAATGTGTTCCAAAGATTTTCAAATTACTTGATAAATATATTACTCCTTTCCTGAAGCATCTGTTATAACATATGCTTGTAAATTGATTGATTCTAAAAGATATTATAATGCACCTAATTAATCAAGTGAAGCCTTATCATGTAGTTTCCATGACCATAGATCCATTCAGTGTTAGAATTTTTTGTATGGGGAAACATGTTTAACTCAAAAAGTATATTTTTGAATATGTTGGAGTGAAGGACAAACATATATCCTTATGTCTAGATGAGGGTTGTTGTAATGATCGCCCTCAGAGTATGGCTATATGCCATAAATCAGTATACCGGGGTTGATGCGTGATCTCCTCGAGGAAAATGGACCAGGGATTGTTGTGTGATCTTCCCTACAGAGAGTGCATGATGTGGCTGCAACTCTATAGAGAAGATGCCACTATACCCTGGAAAGCTAATTGCAGTTTGACATGTGGTCACTGCCAGTGGTCTTGTACTGATCGAGATGGGTGAGGTCTTAGAAGCCAGTTCTTCCTTTGACCATGTATGGTACCGATTTCCACTAAGCAGTGGTCGGTTGGAGCATGAAAGGTATACTTCATCTCCTCGGGGCATAAGTGTGATTAATAAATATGTAATCAGCCGTGTAGCGTATTTCCATCCAGGGATCTCTAAAATGTATTATAACTTAAAAGATTAAAGTATTACAACAACAACCTTCAATTGCATAGGATAGACAGAAGTCATATGCCGATAAACGCCGTAGACCTTTAGAATTCCAAGTTGGAGACAGAATGTATCGCATGGTCTCTCCTTGGAAAGGTGTTCTCAGATTTGGGAGGAAGGGTAAGTCAACTCCCAGATTTATGGGACCTTACCCAATGACAACATGGATGGGAAAGGTAGCCTATAGGTTGGAGTTGCCACTTGAGCTACGTAGACTAAATCCAATGTTTCATATATATATGTTGAGAAAGTGTCATCCTAATATAGAGGTTAGTTTTGAAACATGTAGAGGTTGAATGGAATGAAGGTATATCCTATGTAGAAGGTCCAATGATGATTCTTGATAGAAGAATCAATAAGTTGAAGAAGAAAGACATAGTTCTTGTCAATGTTCTCCGGCATCACTATGGCATTGAAGAAGCCACATGGGAACTGGAGGAAGAGATCAGGAGGAAGTACCCTTCTTGTTTTCTCTTGAGATTTTGGGGATGAAATCCCTATTATGGGTTGATAATTGTAATACCCCTGATTTGGGTTATGCCCTAAAGTGGAATTTTTCTTAATTAAGTTATTTATAAACTTGTATCAATCTTTCATAAAGTAATTACAACTCTCCTCGAGTTTAATTTTCAAGTTTGAGCTTATATGCAAACTTTTTGTGCATTAAATGAAAGTTTGGGTGTAAATTGCAATTTACCCAAGATGAGGGGTTATATTGCAATATGTCACATTCTAAACGTGCCCCAAGTTCTTTATCATCTTAAGAGAGAGAATGATGCTATGGGGTGGCTTGTGGAAAGCCTAAGCTTCAAGATTGGAACTTGCTTGAATAATGCTTGCACCTTGTGTACCAATTTTGGTCCAAATTGCAATTTTCCCAAAATGTAGGGTTAATGTGCAAATTACCACTTCTATAGTGTCCTTTTTCTTTTCCATCATCATCTAGAGGATAGAGAAAGAAAGAGGCACCATGTTTGATTCGTATTTGTGTGGTAGCATTCTTGGTGATGAAAAGACCAAGAAGAGTTGTATAATGGAAACCCTAATTGAGCTTGTATTGAATTGCATCGGGTTGTATAGCTTGTATGGGAGGTATATCAGCCAAGGTGGCCTAGAGGAGGCCCCAATATCGTTTTTTCAACTCTTGGCCTTTGCCATAATGAGCTAAGCACCTAATGAAGTGAGGGATATCATCTTGCAACTTTCCATGGGAAAGGTGGTATCCAATTGTGAATATAATAAATGTGAGTGGAAATATCTTGCTCAAGAAGATAACTAAGGGTCAAACCCTTATCCCTAGAATTATCCTCAAGTTTTTATTTTTCATTTCAAGATAAATATGGAGTGAATGCATGAACATGTATCAACCAATGCAAGGCCATGTGGCATCTAATAGTAGTAAGGTGATGACACCTCTTATAGTCTCTTCCATGAGCCTCAATGACATATTCCCCTCCTTTCACCTACTAGTGAAACTTTTCGGACCCTATCCCTCCATTTCTCTTTGATATCGTGCACCATAGCAAGGAGAAAGGAGCAAGGAGGAGCTCGAGACTTTACACTAAGGTGAATCCATGGTCATCTTCAACCTTCGTTCAATCATGATCTCAGGTTGTGATTCTTTCCTTCTTTTATCCTTCACCAGGTATTTATCTATGTTGATTCATTGCATGTAGAGGAGTTGAGAATGATTCTTGGAACTATGATAAGTTCATCTTCTACCTTGGGAACATGAAGTTTTGGATCTTATAGCTTTGAATTTGTTCTTTAGGCGGGTTATATAACTTGAACCCAATCATGTTATTATTCACATTCAATCTTGCTATACTTGTTGATCTACTTTCATTTTCGAGTTTCCTTGAATAATTTCTGAATCTATGAGTTATATTAGTTGCATAGGATTGTTGTCCATGAACAAGAACAGTAACAAAGGTCTAGAGCTTGAAGATGATGACATCATCTTGGCAAAAACCAATATCGGGTTGAAGCACCTCTAACCCAATATGGTGATGAATACACACTACTAGCACAATATGGTGATGAAGTACACATATCTTGCATGATATGGTGTTAAGTATACACCTCATGCACGATATGGTGTCAAGAAAACACCTTATGCACGATATAGTGTCAAGTAGACACCTCTAACCCGATATGAAAAACCCTAATTTTAAGCAACCTAATAAGAGTGACAAAAGCAAGTACCTCTTACACGATAGGGTTACGAACATATGCCTCAAGCATGATATGGTGTTGATTGATATACCTCATGCACGATATGGTGTTGAAAGATATA
The DNA here is from genome assembly GCA_963693085.1 of Alisma plantago-aquatica. Taxonomy (NCBI): domain Eukaryota; kingdom Viridiplantae; phylum Streptophyta; class Magnoliopsida; order Alismatales; family Alismataceae; genus Alisma; species Alisma plantago-aquatica. Next base: position 405,511,159 of record OY856414.1, read on the forward strand.
CCTCATGCACGATATGGTGTTGAAAGATACACTTCATGTACAAGATGGTGTTGAAGGATACACCTATTGCATGATATGGTTGTGAAGGATACATCTCTTGCACAATATGATGGTGAAACCCTAAATGGTGATGGATATACACATCTAGAATGATATGGTGATCAAGATACACCTCATGCACGACATGGTGACACATACACACACCTTATGAATGATATGGTGATTAAGATACACCTCATGCCCGATATGGTAAGAACACAGCATACATACACCTCAAGGGTGATATGAAAGCACACAAACACCTCTAAGCTGATATGGTGATGAAACCCTAGATGGTGATCAAGATACACCTCATTCTCGATATGGTAAGCACACATACACCTCAAGGGCGATATGGTAAGCACACATACACCTCATGGGTGATATGGTAAGCACACATACACCTCATGCTCAATATGGTGAGCACACATACACCTCATCCCCGATATGGTGATCACGCATAAACCTCATGCCCATTATTGTGAACACACATACACCTCTTGACCGATATGGAAGCAAGCACACACCTCTTGCCCAATACACTGGAAGCACCTCAACTCCAATGTACTTGATTGAGTAACACATGAAGTGTGTTAGGTCATATAATACATAAATACGTATGGAGTTCAATGCATTTTGATAAATGTAGGTCAATGTACCTTAAGAGAAGGATTGATCCAACTTAGTAAAGTATGAAGTAAACAATATCCTAGTGAGGATGAGAGAGAAACTCATACTTTGTGTGATGATTATTTAATAAGCATACATTGATACTCCTATATGTGTGGAGTTATGAGTTAGGGTTTTTGGATTCTTGATAATATGGAATTGAAACCCTAAGTCGGTAAAGAGGGAAAATCTAACCCTAAGTGGGTAAAGAGGGAAACCTAACATTAATTGGTTAAAGAAGAAAACCCTAACCCTAATAGGCAAAGAGGGAAACCCTAACCCTAATAATGGGAAGGTTGTATTTCTCTTATATTGCATGGTAAAGATATGTACTTGGTATTATTTCTATCATGAGAAATTAACGAGGTAAGTATCATAAGATGATGATAATATCCAGGTATGAGCTATGATGTTTCATTTGATAAAGATTAAATGGGACTTAGAAGCTATGTGAAATACTTATACAACAAGCATAATGTTTTTATTTGTCTTATGACCTAGAAATGGTTATTTCCTAGTGAGAGGTGACAAGATGTTTATATAGGTCTTATGAGCTAGAGATGGTTTTTGCCTAGTGAGAGGGTATAAGATGTCTATACGGGTCTTATGACCTGGCGATGGTTGTTTCCTAGTGAGAGGTGACAAGATGTTTATATGGGTCTTATAACCTAAAGATGGTTGTTTCCTAGTGAGAGGTGACAAGATGTTTATACAGGTCTTATGACCTAGAGATGGTTGTTGTGACACACCGGTCACAAAAACATAATTTACTTAACCGAAAGCGTTCGTTAGCAGCGGATTACTAAAAATCACTAAAAATTAAAACCTTTTTCAAAGAGATCCACAAAGGACAACTCTTTCGAAAAGAAACAAAGTAATTTGATTTCATTCTGTTTCATTAGTACATATCGTGTATCATCTCATCTCAAGGATTAAAACATCAACTTTTCTATTAAACTGTATATAGACAGCATAAGAACATTGAGGCATCAAGCCAAAATCTCATATCTATTCATTAAAACCAACTACAGACTCTGAGGACCTAAGAATACATAGAGGACACATAGGACTCTATTCTCACATATACAAAACTTGATACCCAATGTCTCCACCTGAGAATTCACTGCTATTCCTGGTGGTGCTGCTGTCCTTCACCTACTGAAGGGTTCCTGCCTCCTCGTCCGCGTCCAACTAAAAATGTGGATCCCACGGGGGTGAGACAATTGTAAATTGCCCCAGCGAGAGATATAACTCTCCGCCAAAACAATATTATTGCAGTTATTGAATAAACACTGAGCAGAGGAATTATATATTTAACAGCAGATAGATCAATGTCTAAAAAGATTAAAGCAGTATTCTTATTCCAAGTATTTCAGCTATAACTTGATAAGTCAGCATGATACTTATTTAGTGAGAAATTAAAGAACATGTATAACATTTATCCTTCTAGGATATGCTAAGAAGAGTAACATCAACCTTCTCGGTCAGTACAAGATTAAATGGCAGAGATATCACATATCAAACTACAATTAGCTTGCCAGGGTATATTGACATCTTCGCTATAGAGTTATAGCCGTAGCACATACTCACTTCAGGCTTAGATCACATAGCTAATGCCTGGTATTGTATTGTGGAGTCATGGCATGTAGCCATACTCTTTTAATGAAGTATTGGGATCTTAATCCCCCATCTCATCAGGTACATTTTTATTTCTTAACAAGTTCATCATTTTGATTATAGAATATGGGTATTCAGACCCTCAACTCATCATAGAATACTTTTTACCACTTATCAGGTAACTTAATACCTTCAGGTCATCTAACCAAGGTAATCATGATTCTTGCTACACAAGCATTCCACATAGTTCACAAGGTTCATATCACCTCTTGTAACCCCTTAATAGGCAACAAGGCATATTATGGCTTATGAAGCCCATAAATAATTTTAATAATTAAAACATCATATGGCACACAGGGCTCATCAATTTCAGGATACCTCTCACTAAGCAACAAAGCATATGAAGGCTTATAAGGCCTATAAAACATTTTCAATATACAGAGCATCATAGCTCATACATGGCTATGCTCATCATCTTAACATACCTGCATGATTAGTACTCATGATAACAATTATATCCATTATATATCAGTACCATGCAATACAAGGGTTTTCTTATTACATTCATAACTCATCACTCTGTATTTGAGTTTCACATAGGATCACTCTGTGTTAGGATTTCACATAGCATTACCCTATATTAGGGTTTCACATAGCATCACCATGTATTAGGGTTTCACATAGCATTACCCTGTATTAGAGTTTCACATAGCATCACCCTGTATTAGGGTTTCACATAGAATCATCATGTATTACGGTTTCACATAGCATTACCTTGTGTTAGGGTTTCACATAACATTACCCTGTATTAGGGTTTCACATAGCATCACCTTGTATTAGGGTTTCACATAGCATCACCCTATATTAGGGATTTACACATCATTACCCTGAATTAGGGTTTCACTCAGAATTGCCATGTATTAGGGTTTCTCATGTCATTATCCTATATTAGGGTCACACCATTCCCCTAGATTAGGGTTTCACTCAGAATTGCCCTGAATTAGGGTTTAAGTTCATCAATCAACTCAATTAGGGTTTTATGATCTCTTTATCAAGAGTCATACCCTAATTATATATCCCATTCATTTTGAATGTGTTTGGCTTGATTACTACATGATTATTATACATGTATGAATTTCCCTTTCTCATCCTCTCTAGGATGTTCTCTACTCCAATATTAACCAAATTGAGTCTATTCTTTATTCTAATACATGTAATTAGGGTTATCCTAATGTATTGGGCTATTGCATTAATATGCATCAAATGTTAACCCCACAAAGGGTACCAATCACTCTAGTACCTTAAAGGTACCACCATTGTAATCATCATTGATTTTTATCATAAATAATCAAGTAGTTGATTGACCTTCAATCACTTTAGACATCCAAATGGTTTTGATTAATTAAATCCCAAATAGTCTTGGTCACTTAGACCCCAAACGATCTTGACCAATTAGACTCCAAATGGTCTTAATAAAATAACCTCCAAATGGTCTAAGCCCATTTAGACCTCCAAACGGTCTTGATTACATTGGCCATTCAATCGGTTTGAAACCGTTTAGCCAAATCAAGTTGAAACCGATTGGACATATTAAACCGTTTAGACAACACATTTCGAAACCGAATGAACAAGGGTCTCCAAACGGTTTGAGACCGTTTGGTCCCAAACAGTCTTGAGACCGTTTGATCCCAAATGGTCTTGAGACCGTTTGGACTCAAACGGTCTTAAGGCCATTTGGTCCAAACCCTCTCAAAACCGAATGGACCACAAAGATATCCATTAACTAAATTGATTTAAGGGTTTCACCTATTGAATTCACCTATCAATTGAAACATTGAGTTTGTTGGTATGTATGCCCTGAGAGCCAATCATGGGATGATTGGTGGGATACATTAAGATTGCTTTGATAAACATCAAAGGCAAGCTTCCAATTCTTTCTGGTTCAGTCATATGAGATAGTGATAGAACAGATTGAATGTCTAGAGAATGACAATACTCAATGACGTATGCTTTCAGGTTAAGGACCTGAACGATGAGATCATACGGATGCTAAGAGTTTTTACATTCTTGTTATGTCCCTAGTCAGATGTCATTGTGGAAGGTAGATAGACAGCAATGACACACAAGACTAGATTGTGGTGTTGGTTGATGACAGAATCTCATTAGTCATGATATAGAGATATCAAACCAAACACGTAGGTACTTGTTAGAGAACAAGGTACTGGACAGACCCACCGTGAGTTTGACACATGGAACCATGAGATGGTAGTCAAAGTCAGTACTCACAGTGATGGTGGTGAGTGTGATTCTTAGACCTAAAATCACTGCACTCAACACATGTCGTTGGGCACACTTTGACATCATCAAACGCAGTCCTGAAACATGGGTTGTTATAAAGGTGATGATTGGGTGGCTTTGACACATGGGGCTTTTGAGGGGTGAGTGATAGATATGGGATTTGTCCCTCCTGAGGGAGTTTGATATCCAAGGCCACTTGATGAGTAGGATTGAGATAGGCGTGCGCACGCATGTGTGAATCAGTATGTGATATTGATGTCATACATATCTCCTTCAATCTACTCTGAGATCAAGAAAGTGAATGAACGTTGACAGGATGACTGTTCCATGCCTAGAGTTCATTCGGGATATCAGTGACAAAGGAATTATACATTCACTATAACACCATTCACGGATTGTAGGATGAAAGTTGTTCTCCAACTTTCTACTTTCACTTGGGTAGCACTGATGTGTGACTAGGCACCACTCTTTGCTTGTGAAGTCATAAGTGTTATGGACTTTCACTGCCAACATGAAATGGACCTGCAGGGTCACACACATAGGATTTAACCTGGAAGAGGAGTTTTGTCCACAAAGCAATGTTTAGATTGATTACTAAAGGAGTTTAGTAGTTCAATTAAACACTCAATCAGTTGATAGCTCAATGTCATATGGTTCAAGGTGTTGGACGCATTGATTGGAGTATCGGATTGATTGAAATTGCATTTGACTGATTCTGCACAACCTGTACTCCCAACCGATTGGTTCAAGTGTTGAACCGGTCGGCTGAGGTTGCTGAACCTGTCGGCTCAAGTGTTGAGCCGATCGGCTCAAGCCCAGGGTGAAACGAGCGGTTCAAGTGTTGAACCGATCAGTTCAACTGGTGCAACCGAGCAAGTTGGAAAGTCAGGTCGGTGAGAATTTTCCTTGCGTTTCACTTGCCCAATTTGATTGGAACAAGGATTGGTATTCGATACCAATTAGAAACGAAATAAGGAAAGTCAATCGGGAACTGACCAGGACCACGAACCTACCGGTTCATAAGTGAACCGATCGGCTCATGGGTCCCAACCGATCGGTTGGTGCTCCAACCGACCGGTTCAGGTCCCCAACTGACTGGTTCACTTGTGAACTGATCGGTTCAGGTTGCGAGTTGGCTGCTTTTTGTGGAAAATCTCAAACCCTTCTACTCCTGCTTTAGTCCCATATTGCCGGGCACAAAGAACCCTGTCCCATGACCCGCCTATATATAGGAGTATTGGGGGCTTCTCTGAGTACAACTCAATGCAAGCCGGTTTCTTTGCGAAGTTGTCCTTGGTAACTGTGAGAGATCCCGAGCAAGTGCTTCCCGCAAAAGTGAGGTGCAACAAGGGAAGGACAACTGCAGTTGCAACTGGTAGCAGGAGAGTGTGTTGGCGACTAGTACGTCAAGAGGAGGGTGCAAATCCTTCCACTTCCTTGTGGGACAAGGAGTGTGGAGTTCCAGGTGGTCCGTGTGGACTACTACAGAGGCGGGAGGACACTGCCGCTCAGGAGGATTACTGTCATCCGACAGTCCGGTAGGAGGAGGAGGAGTCGGTCCCGGTGTGACCAGGAGCTGCACAGACACCGTCCAAGACCGGAGTTTAAGACCGTGCATTGCGCGAGGTATTGTCGCCGAGCAAGCCTCGGGACAAGGTATGATTCCACAAACCATCCTTTCCTAATATATAGACGTTGACGCGTTTCCTCGGTATGGGTTGGGGGGGAATTTGTTTTTGTTTCCGCTGCCTTCTCTGTCTCCCCTAAAACCCAACAGTGGTATCAGAGCCACGTCAACTGCTCTATATTTTAGGAATATCGGTATGATCGATTTTGGTTTGTCGCCTTTATTTATTGCATGCGATGCGAATAATATCGGCTTTATGCATGTCCAATCCTAAATCCACAAATCCCTAATTACATATATGATATGTATTATTAATGCACTCGATATGCGTCTCCCTTAAATGAGTTTTGTGGTGGATGTATGTAGCATGATTATGGCCTATAAACCCCTATCTGTGATTGGTTGTGTGTGGTTGCTTGCATCTCGGTCTGCGCACCGATCTTCCTTCTCCTATTCCTGATGTAACTCGAAATAATTCGAGATTCTTTCCTACCTTTGCTCCCCCCCCCGAATGTAACTCGGGGTTTCCCTTTTTAAAGCAATGTAATAAATAGGATAGATTTTTTTATTTCCTGTTATGTCGAAGACCGGCAGACATCAAGACGACTGTTCAGACGATCAGTTCAAGGCGTGAACCGATCGGTTGACCTTCCAGACGGTCGGTTCAAGGAGTGAACCGATCGGTTGATGACCGGTTCGAGGAGAGAGATGAGCAGGTGGCGGACATGACGAGATGCACGGCGACCAGGCGAACCGATCGGTTGGAGGAGCCAAACGATCGGGTGGTGGCACCCAGACGACCGGCTGGAGAGTACAGATCATTCATGTGATGAGTTGATCAACTCGGATGGCAAGGCACATATGTTCATCTTGTACAGGTTGCATATGATGTTGACCTAGATGACCGTGATTCCTCTTGGCTCGACGAATCACATTAGGATGGCCATAATCCTCGCTTTTTATCGTTTTTGTGCATGTTTTATGTGGGATATAGCATGTATATGATATGTACTATGTATTGTGGTGATTGGATATGTATATGTATATAAAAACCAAATCCCTCATTAAAATATTAAGTTTTAGATGCCTTCCAAATGCGACACACGTGAAAAGCTTGATCGACCAAGTGTGGGCATGCCCAAGCGTGGTGCACCGTCTATCTCGTGGAAGCGTGAAGGATGAACGTGTGGGTCTGCCCAAGCAGGGTGCATATTCATCGTGTTTGCTTTGGGTCGGACTTAACAAGGTGACCTAGATAGGATCTAGCGCCTTGAGGCATGGAGATGATCATTGCAAGGAGTTGTATATGACATCTTATCAAGAGTTGCATATGATGCAATTGGCAAAAGTTGCCTACCTGAGAGATCTATGTTGTGGGTGACAGCCCAAGTTGGTCCATGACTTAGAGGATTTCAGGATCTTGCCCACTAGAGGGTTGTACGCTGCAATCTTCCGAATTGATGGTGAGGGCTATCAATTTGAAGTAAAATAGTGGGAGCGATAATTAATTAAAGGCCTAATTATATCGTCAACTTTTCAAATCAATCAAACAAGTCAAAAGAGTTTTGGACTAAAATTGCATATATTTCCTTTTGTTAAAATAAATGGTTAATCCACAAATCACTTTATTTGTGATCGGTCTTTGAGATCAACAAATTTAATGGGAGTAATTTCACGACTGGTTAGGACATTGAGAAGTGTTCTCAATAGTAGAGTGAAAACTCTAAGTCCTAGTTATACCATAACCAGATGAACTCGATCCCACCACATCAATGGCTGAAGTATGCTTATGGAAGCATACCGAGGATGACATTGGTGAGGAGTGCTTGATGTTGTTTTCTCTGAACTATGAGTTGCAGAGACAACATGAGACATATGATGTCTCAAGGACACTGTCCTAGTATGTCATGACAGAAGGAGATCCAGTAAGGTATTTACACACTCAATATGATTGGGTATGTGGAAAACCTGATTAAGAAGGATTCCCTCTGAGCCAAGAGTTAGCTATTGGTATGATACTGCAAATGTTGTGAGAATCATACAATTCATGATAAGCTACAACATGAACAACTTTGATAAGCGTTGACAGAGTTGTTGGACATGTTGAGGATAGTAGAGGCAAAGATGAAGAAAGACAAACCATAGTCTTTGATGTGATCAAAGAAAAGGTAAGTTTTAGGGGCAAGGACAAGGGCAAAGCAAAGAAGTGTTCTGATGCTAGCCAACAATCCAAGCCGTCTTCAGCCTCAAGGCACATGGGGAATGGGTGTATGCAGGAACTTCCCTCTATATCTAGAAGAACAAAAGAAGATGAAGGAGGGGATGGTGATCTCCACCTAAGATATCGTGAAATGAACCGCTTCTTTATCTGAGGTATATGATACCAAGATATGGATCTATCATATATGATATGCAAGATCCACAAAGAAGTGATGGCCTTTGTGAAAGGACCAAGAAAGAAGTACCCATCATTGGAGCAAGTGTTGCTGCCATAGATAGGAGTATCTTTCAGTTTATTTCAGCCTAAAAGGGCACGAAATAGAGTTGAGAACTTCTATTTCATATTTGCCAATAGATAGAAACACTTTATTTTTGCATATTGTATGACAATGATGACAATTAATAAAGAGATGTTTCAATTTATAAAGATGTGATCTTTGTGGCAATGCCTTGTTTATCTTGTGGTATTTGATATGCATAAGATAAAATGATACCTAAAAGTTATAGATAACTCAAACAATCAAATTAGCATTGATCATGAGAAATTCATTTCTAGTTTCCATATGATGGATAAACCTAGACTCTTTTGGTTAGAGAACCATTAAGAGACATGAATATCTTGGACATGATTAATCAATCTTCACTAATGTAGTGGGAGAATGATTATCCTATTAGGTATAATACATGTGATGTATTTACATACCTATTGGAATAAATGCTAATACTTCAAATGGTGTTTAGAGAAATACCAATATGAATGTCTTGAAGTGTTCAAGATTATCATAAATGAAGTACAAATTTGGTAAAGTATTAATTCTTGATGAGATCAATGAATAAAATACTTGGACCCAATGTTTGAGATCCTTATGAGTGATTATGATAGTGTATCATAGTGAACTCATGATTAAGGCATGGTGATGTCTGAATCAAGAAGGAATCATACTCTAAGGAGTTAGAGAATGATTATCAAATAACTAAATTCTTCTTAATAAATGAATACCCCACACTAATAAAAGAAATTAAGAATCACAAGGGTTGTGAGTTCTTATATCTTTTATAGATACACCTCAATTATCTATGTGATGAGTTGTTCATATGATGAGTCAACTATCCAGATGAATATGAGGAATCATATTTTGAGTTATGGTATAAAACCATTACATCCTAAATGACTTCCATGTGAGCCATAAGGTATGACCTTGATGGTAGTATGCATTGGATCATGTCCATAAGTGCAAATAAGTCTTAAGTGTTAAGACACATGGATAACATTTTGAGAAGGATGATGCTTGTTAATTTCAACTTAATGAGTAAAGACGTTTGGCATATGGATACTAAAACTGCATTCCTATGAGGAATAAAACAAGGATGTGTACGTGACACAACCTATAAGGTTTATGAATCCACTAGTGCAAATGAAGTCTATAAGTTACAATGGACTAATCAATGTGATTGATTGAGTACAAGCAACTCAAAATTGGATCTTTACTTTGATGATATAGTCAAAGGGTTTGACTGATATGTCAAAGATAAACAAGGATCTGTGATTTAGTGGGAGCGTGTTCACATTACACATATTGATGTGAAATGGAAATGTTCTTGAATGGAAATCCAAAAGTGGAAATTATCTTTAAGGAAGATAGAGATGTTTCCTATGTGATAGGAATAGAGATCTATAGAGATAGTTCTCGAAAACCTCTTGACCTGAAAAGAGAAGGCATACATTGGCAATTTGTACTGAAGGGTTCAGTGTACACATATTCAGTGGGAGAAAACTTGTCCATGTTACATGGAGTTAGTATCCCAAGGCCAAGTGTCCAACTCTTATGAAGAATGGGAAAACTAAGAATAGATATGGATCTATCATGTATGTAATCATCCAATTATCTTGCATGTATCGACATGGCAAGAACAAAATGCATTCATCATTTTGTATGTATGACATGACAATTTGATGTGCTCATCCTGACAACTCGTATGTGGGACATGATGAGTGGATGTCTGTCTACTTCCAGTAAGGGTTACCTGGAATACCATGAGAACTTGATAAGTACTTGTGAAGTACTAGTGCTATGGATATTAGGAAGAGTTCAATGTAAAGAGTTACATTGATGCGAACTTCCGAAAGGACATAAAATTAATCGCAAAATATACATAGGATGTATAAAAGTGAAAGTTTGTTGATAATTGGAAGTGTTCCAATAAAACCATTTAAAAGGAAATGCCGAGTATCTATGCGTTAGAGAACAACAATAGATACTATATGGATCTGGAAGTTCATGAGATGAACTTATAAGACATTCTTCTCATTGATGACAAGTCTGGAATCCTTGATCATGCAATGTGGCTAAAGGTTAGCAAGGAATACTAGATTGCATATTACGGCAACTCCATCTCATACGTGTGACGTACAGCGAAGAGATGAGAGACATGCAATTACACTGACTTTGGCAAGGTGTTGCCATTACTCACTATGTTGGCACTGGAGTAGAATGACATGTGGGACATGTTTGAAGATCACTATGAATATGATTCAAGGGTGATTGGATCACAGTGCAAGTGGGAGTCTGTTGGTATGTATGCCCTGAGAGGCAATCATGAGATGATTGGTGGGATACATTAAGATTGATTTGATAAACATCAAAGGCAAGCTTCCAATTCTTTCTGGTTCAGTCATATGAGATAGTGATAGAACAGATTGAATGTCTAGAGAATGACAATGCTCAATGACGTATGCTTTCAGGTTAAGGACCTGAACGATGAGATCATACGGATTCTAAGAGTTTGTACATTCTTGTTATGTCCCTACTCAGATGTCATTGTGGAAGGTAGATAGACATCAATGACACACAAGACTAGATTGTGGTTTTGGTTGATGACAGAACCTCATTAATCATGATATAGAGATATCAAACCAAACACATAGGTACTTGTTAGAGAATAAGGTACCGGACAGACCCACTGTGAGTTTGACACATGGAACCATGAGATGGTAGTCACAGTCAGTACTCACAGTGATGGTGGTGAGTGTGATTCTTAGACCTGAAATCACTGCACTCAACACATGTCGTTGGGCACACTTTGACATCATCAAACGCAGTCCTGAAACATGGGTTGTTATAAAGGTGATGATTGGGTGGCTTTGACACATGGGGCTTTTGAGGGGTGAGTGATAGATATGGGATTTGTCCCTCCTGAGGGAGTTTGATATCCAAGGCCACTTGATGAGTAGGATTGAGATAGGCGTGCGCACGCATGTGTGAATCAGTATTGGATATTGATGTCATACATATCTCCTTCAATCTACTCTGAGATCAAGAAAGTGAATGAACGTTGACAGGATGACTGTTCCATGCCTCGAGTTCATTCGGGATATCAGTGACAAAGGAATTATACATTCACTGTAACACCATTCACAGATTGTAGGATGAAAGTTGTTCTCCAACTTTCTACTTTCACTTGGGTAGCGCTGATGTGTGACTAGGCACCGCTCTTTTCTTGTGAAGTCATAAGTGTTATGGACTTTCACTGCCAACGTGAAATGGACCTGCAGGGTCACACACATAGGATTTAACCTGGAAGAGGAGTTTTGTCCACAAAGCAATGTTTAGATTGATTACTAAAGGAGTTTAGTAGTTCAATTAAACACTCAATCAGTTGATAGCTCAATGTCATATGGTTCAAGGTGTTGGATGCATTGATTGGAGTATCAGATTGATTGAAATCGCATTTGACTGATTCTGCACAACCTGTACTCCCAACTGATCGGTTCAAGTGTTGAACCGGTCGGCTGAGGTTGCTGAACCGGTCGGCTCAAGTGTTGGGCCAATCGGCTCAAGCCCAGGGTGAAACGAGCGGTTCAAGTATTGAACCGATTGGTTCAACTGGTGCAACCGAGCAAGTTGGAAAGCCAGGTCGGTGAGAATTTTCCTTGCGTTTCACTTGCACAATTTGATTGGAACAAGGATTGGTATTCGATACCAATTAGAAATGAAAGAAGGAAAGTCAATCGGGAACTGACCAGGACCACGAACCGACCGGTTCAGAAGTGAACTGATCGGCTCATGGGTCCCAACCGATCGGTTGGTGCTCCAACCGACCGGTTCAGGTCCCCAACCGATCGGTTCACTTGTGAACCAATCGGTTCAGGTTGCGAGTTGGTTGCTTTTTGTGGAAAATCTCGAACCCTTCTACTCCTGCCTTAGTCCCATATTGTCGGGCACAGAGAACCCTGTCCCATGACCCGCCTATATATATAGGGGTATTGGGGGCTTCTCTGAGTACAACTCAAAGCAAGCCGGTTGCTTTGCGAAGTTGTCGTTCTCTCTGGTTCTGGTAACCGTGAGAGATCCCGAGCAAGTGCTTCCCGCAAAAGGGAGGTGCAATAAGGGAAGGACAACTGCAGTTGCAACTGGTAGCAGGAGAGTGTGTTGGTGACTAGTACGTCAACAGGAGGGTGCGACTCCTTCCACTTCCTTGTGGGACAAGGAGTGTGGAGTTCTAGGTGGTCCGTGTGGACTACTAGAGAGGCGGGAGGACACTGCCGCTCAGGAGGATAACTGTCATCCAACAGTCCGGTAGGAGGAGGAGGAGTCAGTCCCGGTGCGACCAGGAGCTGCACAGACACCGTCTAAGACCGGAGTTGAAGACCGCGCATTGCGCGAGGTATTGTCGCCGAGAAAGCCTCGGGACAAGGTATGATTCCACAAACCATCCTTTCCTAATATATAGATGTTGACGCGTTTCCTCGATATGGGTTGGGGGAGAAAATTTTTTTGTTTCCGCTGCCTTCTCTGTCTCCCCTAAAACCCAACAGTGGTATCAGAGCCACGTCAACTGCTCTATATTTTAGGAATATCGATATGATCGATTTTGGTTTGTCACCTTTATTTATTGCATGCTATGCGAATAATATAGGCTTTATGCATGTCCAATCCTAAATCCACAAATCCCTAATTACATATATGATATGTATTATTAATTCACTCGATACGCGTCACCCTTAAATGAGTTTTGTGGTGGATGTATGTAGCATGATTATGGCCTATAAACCCCTATATGTGATTGGTTGTGTATGGTTGCTTGCATCTCGGTCTGCGCACCGATCATCCTTCTCCTATTCCTAATGTAACTCGAAATAATTCAAGATTCTTTCCTACCTTTTCTCCCCCCGAATGTAACTCGGGGTTTCCCTTTTTAAAGCAATGTAATAAATAGGATAGATTTTTTTATTTCCTGTTATGTCGAAGACCGGCGGACATCAAGATGATTATTCAGACGATCAGTTCAAGGCGTGAACCGATCGGTTGACCTTCCAGACGGTCGGTTCAAGGAGTGAACCGATCAGTTGATGACCGGTTCGAGGAGCGAGACGAGCGGGTGGAGGACATGACGAGATGCATGACGACCAGGTGAACTGATCAGTTGGAGGAGCCAACCGATCAGGTGGTGGCACCCAGACGACCGGCTGGAGAGTACATATCATTCATGTGATGAGTTGATCCACTCGGATGGCAAGGCACAGATGTTCATCTTGTACAGGTTGCATATGATGTTGACCTAGATGACCGTGATTCCTCTTGGCTCGAGGAATCACATTAGGATGGTCATAATCATTGCTTTTTATCGTTTTTGTGCATGTTTTCTGTGGGATATAGCATGTATATGATACGTACTATGTATTGTGGTGATTGGATATGTATATGTATATAAAAACCAAATCCCTCATTAAAATATTAAGTTTTAGATGCCTTCCAAATGCGACACACGTGAAAATCTTGATCGACCAAGTGTGGGCACGCCCAAGCGTGGTGCACCGTCTATCTCGTGGAAGCGTGAAGGATGAACGTGTGGGTCTGCCCAAGCAGGGTGCATATTCATCGTGTTTGCTTTGGGTTGGACTTAACAAGGTGACCTAGATAGGATCTAGCGCCTTGAGGCATGGAGATGATCATTGCAAGGAGTTGTATATGACATCTTATCAAGAGTTGCATATGATGCAATTGGCAAAAGTTGCCTACCTGAGAGATCTATGTTGTGGGTGACAGCCCAAGCTGGTCCATGACTTAGAGGATTTCAGGATCTTGCCCACTAGAGGGTTGTACGCTGCAATCTTCCGAATTGATGGTGAGGGCTATCAATTTGAAGTAAAATAGTGGGAGCGATAATTAATTAAAGGCCTAATTATATCGTCAACTTTTCAAATCAATCAAACAAGTCAAAAGAGTTTTGGACTAAAATTGCATATATTTCCTTTTGTTAAAATAAATGGTTAATCAACAAATCACTTTATTTGCGATCGATCTTTGAGATCAACAAATTTAATGGGAGTAATTTCACGACTGGTTAGGACATTGAGAATTGTTCTCAATAGTAGAGTGAAAACTCTAAGTCCTAGTTATACCATAACCAGATGAACTCGATCCCACCACATCAATGGCTGAAGTATGCTTATGGAAGCATACCGAGGATGACATTGATGAGGAGTGCTTGATGTTGTTTTCTCTGAACTATGAGTTGCAGAGACAACATGAGACATATGATGTCTCAAGGACACTGTCCTAGTATGTCATGACAGAAGGAGATCCAGTAAGGTATTTACGATATGATTGGGTATGTGGAAAACCTGATTAAGAAGAATTCCCTCTGAGCCAAGAGTTGGCTATTGGTATGATACTGCAAATGTTGTGAGAATGATACAATTCATTATAAGCTACAACATGAACAACTTTGACAAGCGTTGACAGAGTTGTTGGACATGTTGAGGATAGTAGAGGCAAAGATGAAGAAAGACAAACCGTAGTCTTTGATGTGATCAAAGAAAAGGTAAGTTTTAGGGGCAAGGACAAGGGCAAAGCAAAGAAGTGTTCTGATGCTAGCCAACAATCCAAGCCGTCTTCAGCCTCAAGGCACATGGGGAATGGGTGTATGAAGGAACTTCCCTCTATATCTGGAAGAACAAAAGAATATGAAGGAGGGGATGGTGATCTCCACCTAAGGTATCGTGAAATGAACCACTTTTTTATCTGATGTATATGATACTAAGATATGGGTCTATCATATATGATATGCAAGATCCACAAAGAAGTGATGGCCTTTGTGAAAGGACCAAGAAAGAAGTACCTATCATTGGAGCAAGTGTTGCTGCCATAGATAGGAGTATCTTTCAGTTTATTTCAGCCTAAAAGGGCACAAAATAGAGTTGAGAACTGCTATTTCATATTTTCCAATAGATAGAAACACTTTATTTTTGCATATTGTATGACAATGATGGCAATTAATAAAGAGATGTTTAAATTTATAAAGATGTGATCTTTGTGGCAATGCCTTGTTTATCTTGTGGTATTCGATATGCATAAGATAAAATGATACCTAAAAGTTATAGATAACTCAAACAATCAAATTAGCATTGATCATGAGAAATTCATTTCTAGTTTCCATATGATGGATAAACCAAGACTCTTTTGGTTAGAGAACCATTAAGAGACATGAATATCTTGGACATGATTAATCAATCTTCACTAATGTAGTGGGAGATTTATTATCCTATTAGGTATAATACATGTGATGTATTTACATACCTATTGGAATAAATGCTAATACTTCAAATGGTGTTTAGAGAAATACCAATATGAATGTCTTGAAGTGTTCAAGATTATCATAAATGAAGTACAAATTTGGTAAAGTATTAATTCTTGATGAGATCAATGAATAAAATACTTGGACCAAATGTTTGAGATCCTTATGAGTGATTATGATAGTGTATCATAGTGAACTCATGATTAAGGCATGGTGATGTCTGAATCAAGAAGGAATCATACTCTAAGGAGTTAGAGAATGATTATCAAATAACTGATTTCTTCTTAATAAATGAATACCTCACACTAATAAAAGAAATTAAGAATCACAAGGGTTGTGAGTTCTTATATCTTTTACAGATACACCTCAATTATCTATGTGATGAGTTGTTCATATGTTGAGTCAACTATCCAGATGAATATGATGAATCATATTTTGAGTTATGGTATAAAACCATTACATCCTAAATGACTTCCATGTGAGCCATAAGGTATGACCTTGATGGTAGCATTCATTGGATCATGTCCATAAGTGCAAATAAGTCTTAAGTGTTAAGACACATGGGTAACATTTTGAGAAGGATGATGCTTGTTAATTGCAACTTAATGACTAAACACGTTTGGCATATGGATACTAAAACTGCATTCCTATGAGGAATAAAACAAGGATGTGTACGTGACACAACCTATAAGGTTTATGAATCCACTAGTGCAAATGAAGTCTATAAGTTAAAATGGACTAATCAATGTGATTGATTGAGTACAAGCAACTCAAAATTGGATCTTTACTTTGATGATATAGTCAAAGGGTTTGACTGATATGTCAAAGATAAACAAGGATCTGTGATTTAGTGGGAGCGTGTTCACATTCCACATATTGATGTGAAATGGAAATGTTCTTGAATGGAAATCCAAAAGTGGAAATTATCTTTAAGGAAGATAGAGATGTTTCCTATGTGATAGGAATAGAGATCTATAGAGATAGTTCTCGAAAACCTCTTGACCTGAAAAGAGAAAGCATACATTGGCAATCTATACTGAAGTGTTCAGTGTACATAGATTCAGTGGGAGAAAACTTGTCCATGTTACATGGAGTTAGTATCCCAAGGCCAAGTGTCCAATTCTTATGAAGAATGGGAACACTAAGAATAGATATGGATCTATCATGTATGTAATCATCCCATTATCTTGCATGTATCGACATGGCAAGAAGAAAATGCATTCATCATTTTGTATATATGACATGACAATATGATGTGCTCATCCTGATAACTCGTATGTGGGACATGACGAGTGGATGTCTGTCTACTTCCAGTAAGGTTTACTGGAATACCATGAGAACTTGATAAGTACTTGTGAAGTACTAGTTCTATGGATATTAGGAAGAGTTCAATGTAAAGAGTTACATTGATGCGAACTTCCGAAAGGACATAAAATTAATTGCAAAATATACATAGGATGTATAAAAGTGAAAGTTTGTTGATAATTGGAAGAATTCCAATAAAACCATTTAAAAGGAAATGCCGATTATCTATGCGTTAGAGAACAACAATAGATACTATATGGATCTGGAAGTTCATGAGATGAACTTATAAGACATTCCGCTCATTGATGACAAGTCTGGAATCCTTGATCATGCAATGTGGCTAAAGGTTAGCAAGGAATACTAGATCGCATATTACGGCAACTCCATCTCATACGTGTGACGTACAACGAAGAGATGAGAGACATGCACTTACATTGACTTTGGCAAGGTGTTTCCATTACTCACTATGTTGGCACTATAGTAGAATGACATGTGGGACATGTTTGAAGATCACTATGAATATGATTCAAGGGTGATTGGCTCACAGTGCAAGTGGGAGTCTGTTGGTATGTATGCCCTGAGAGCAAATCATGGGATGATTGGTGGGATACGTTAAGATTGATTTGATAAACATCAAAGGCAAGCTTCCAATTCTTTCTGGTTCAGTCATATGAGATAGTGATAGAACAGATTGAATGTCTAGAGAATGACAATACTCAATGACGTATGCTTTCAGTTTAAGGACCTGAACAATGAGATCATACGGATGCTAAGAGTTTGTACATTCTTGTTATGTCCCTAGTCGGATGTCATTGTGGAAGGTAGATAGACAGCAATGACACACAAGACTAGATTGTGGTGTTGGTTGATGACAGAATCTCATTATTCATGATATAGAGATATCAAACCAAACACATAGGTACTTGTTATAGAACAAGGTACCAGACAGACCCACCATGAGTTTGACACATGGAACCATGAGATGGTAGTCACAGTCAGTACTCACTGTGATGGTGGTGAGTGTGATTCTTAGACCTGAAATCACTGCACTCAACACATGTCGTTGGGCACACTTTGACATCATCAAACGCAGTCCTGAAACATGGGTTGTTATAAAGGTGATGATTGGGTGGCTTTGACACATGGGGCTTTTGAGGGGTGAGTGATAGATATGGGATTTCTCCCTCCTGAGGGAGTTTGATATACAAGGCCACTTGATGAGTAGGATTGAGATAGGCGTGCGCACGCATGTGTGAATCAGTATGTGATATTGATGTCACACATCTCCTTCAATCTACTCTGAGATCAAGAAAGTGAATGAACGTTGACAGGATGACTGTTCCATGCCTCGAGTTCATTCGGGATATCAGTGACAAAGGAATTATACATTCACTGTAACACCATTCACGGATTGTAGGATGAAAGTTGTTCTCCAACTTTCTACTTTCACTTGGGTAGCACTGATGTGTGACTAGGCACCGCTCTTTGCTTGTGAAGTCATAAGTGTTATGGACTTTCACTGCCAACGTGAAATGGACCTGCCGGGTCACACACATAGGATTTTACCTGGAAGAGCAGTTTTGTCCACAAAGCAATGTTTAGATTGATTACTAAACGAGTTTAGTAGTTCAATTAAGCACTCAATCAGTTGATAGCTCAATGTCATATGGTTCAAGGTGTTGGACGCATTGATTGGAGTATCGGATTGATTAAAATCACATTTGACTGATTCTGCACAACCTGTACTCCCAACCAATTGGTTCAAGTGTTGAACCAGTCGGCTGAGGTTGCTGAACTGGTCGGCTCAAGTGTTGAGCCGATCGGCTCAAGCCCAGGGTGAAACGAGCGGTTCAAGTGTTGAACCGATCGGTTGAACTGGTGCAACCGAGCAAGTTGGAAAGTCGGGTCGGTGAGAATTTTCCTTGCATTTCACTTGCCCAATTTGATTGGAACAAGGATTGGTATTCGATACTAATTAGAAAAGAAAGAAGGAAAGTCAATCGGGAATTGACCAGGACCACGAACCGACCGGTTCAGAAGTGAACCAATCGGCTCATGGGTCCCAACCGATCGGTTGGTGCTCCAACCGACCGATTCAGGTCCCCAACCGACCGGTTCACTTGTGAACCGATCGGTTCAGGTTGCGAGTTGGTTGCTTTATGTGGAAAATCTCGAACCCTTCTACTCCTGCTTTAGTCCCATATTGCCGGGCACAGAGAACCCTGTCCCATGACCCGCCTATATATAAAGGGGTATTGGGGGCTTCTCTGAGTACAACTCAATGCAAGCCGGTTGCTTTGCGAAGTTGTCGTTTTCTCTGGTTTTGGTAACCGTGAGAGATCCCGAGCAAGTGCTTCCCGCAAAAGGGAGGTGCAGCAAGTGAAGGACAACTGCAGTTGCAACTGGTAGCAGGAGAGTGTGTTGGTGACTAGTACATCAACAGGAGGGTGCGACTCCTTCCACTTCCTTGTGGGACAAGGAGTGTGGAGTTCCAGGTGGTCCGGTGTGGACTACTATAGAGGCGGGAGGACACTGCCGCTCAGGAGGATAACTGTCATCCGACAGTCCGGTAGGAGGAGGAGGAGTCAGTCCTGGTGTGACCTGGAGATGCACAGACACCGTCCAAGACCGGAGTTGAAGACCGCGCATTGCGCGAGGTATTGTCGCCGAGCAAGCCTCGGGACAAGGTATGATTCCACAAACCATCCTTTCCTAATATATATAGACGTTGACGTGTTTCCTCGGTATGGGTTGGGAGAGAATTTTTTTTTGTTTCCGCTGCCTTCTTTGTCTCCCCTAAAACCCAACAGAGTTAACCTCAATTGAACCATTAAATCACCCTTCAATTGAACCATCAATTAGGGTTTTAAATTTAAGAAACCATTAATTAGGGTTTCGACCTAATTGAATTAGGGTTTGAAATCAAGATACCTTCAATTGTTGACATTGTAGGACTAATTCTATTGAAATCATTGAATCACCAGTTAGCCATGTCATGACCTGACCTCAAATGGTCTTGAGGTCGTTTGGTTAACCTCCAAATGGTCTTGAGACCATTTGACTAGTCCCATCATTGAAATTTGTGAAATTCAATTAGGGTTTGCATCATAGAATCGATCATCAATTGAGCTATTGATTGTATTTCAATTTGATATCATTGGATCTTCAACCATCTAATCATACTTCATCATACACTTCCAAACGGTCTTGGTTGACCTCCAAACGGTCTTGAGACCATTTGGGTGACCTCCAAATGGTCTTGAGACCGTTTGGGTTAGTCAACCCAAAAATGAAATCAATCAATTGAGAATTTTAGCACTCAACCCAATTAGGGTTTGATACTTGATGGACCTTTAACTGATGAACCCTTTGAAACCAATAAAATGGATTTAATGGGTCATCAACCGTCAACATCAGCATATGAACTCCTAACGGTCAACTATGGTCAACTATTCGAAATGGTTTTGAAACCCAAACCTCCAAACGGTTTGCAAACCGTTTGGTCTCGAAACGGTTTGGTGAAACCAATTGGACCAAAATTTATGAAACTGTTTGCAATAGATATTCATGGAGGTGTGTGCTTATGATGATGTCATCATCATCAATCTATAAACCCACGAAGCTTGTTGTGATTTTCATAGTGATTGCATCAATCAAACAAATAAAATTTCGAGAATGAAGAAAGGATCAACAATTGATAGAGGTATGAAATACAATACTAATATTCAAGGGTTCAAGTTATATAACCCACCTTCAATTTAGCTTCAAAGCTTCAACCTCCACGTATTTAATGGTGAAAGCAACACCTTCCACTATCCCCTCGTCCTTAAGCTTTGAGTGAAAATGAATGGCTAGAATTGAAGATGGAATGGAGATAAGAAGAAATCATGCATTGATTTTCGATTTCGACCATGGAATCAAGGTGAAAAGAGGTCATGGAGCTTACCAACAGGTTGGGGGTCGTCCTCCTGATCCTCCAAAGCTCCCTTGGTCGTTTTTCAAGAAAATAGTGGAAGTGGTTTTGAAAAAACCTCTCAATTGAGTTGTAAAAGGTGTTTTTATAAAAAATTCAATGAGAGAGAAAATATTTTATAAAATCCTTTTAATTCCAAAATTGGTGCCACCTCTCCCCCATAAATTCCTTGCATGCAAATACATCTTCCCCTCCTTCGAATTCCTCTTCATTATCCATGAATTAAGGAAAAGCAAATCAAGCACCTTAAATCATATAATACTAATATCCCATTTTTAGTGGATATTACTTTTTATTTAACTAATGTGAGTGGGTTCTCCACTCACTTGGATATTTTCGTGCCTTTTCAAGGCACATGTTCATTCAAAGTTATCTAAATTCAACCATTACCATTTTGGTTGAAGGGCACTTCGATTAACATATTTATTTTTGCATTAATTTGAAGTAAAGTTCCAATTGTGCTTAAATCTTGATTATTTTAATATCAAGATTCTCTTTCTTCCAAAATGATTCAAATGAGGTGCCCCTCTTGAATTATTTTCTCTATATGATGCCAAGAATCATTAGGGACCCTCTTGAAGTGATATTTTTCATATTGAACCCTAAATTTTTGGTAATTTGCACATTACACCAAAACTAGGTTTTAATGCACAAACATTGCTCAACGAGCTCTTTCTTGGTACTTAGGCTACCACAAGCCATACCTCTGCATCATCTTCATTCTCATGATGCTTCAACAAATGAGAAACATCTTATCATGTAACATTTGCAATTTAACCCCTCAACTTGGGTAATTTGCACTTTAGTCCAGAACAAGCAAAACATTATTTTCAACATTATTCAAAAAGGACTAAAATTGAAATATAAGTTCCTCTTGAGCCTTAATTACTTTTCAAGAGATAAGAGAAAGCATATAATCAACTTTATTAAGAAAAATATCTAGGTTTAAGCATAACCGAGGTCAGGGATTTTACAAATTATAAACCCCTAACAAGGATTTCTTCCCCGAAATCCCAGTAAAAGGAGAGACATATTTTATTCATTTATCATACCATCAAATCTCCACATAACATCTTAATGTCATGGAGATACCATAGATCTTTAATCCACACAAAGTTCTTCCACATAGGGCTATTCTAAGGAAATATTTTTAGCTTGATAAACTTTTCCACCAATTACAATTGTTCCTTCCATTAGTTCAACCTTATCAATGTTAATGTTTATCCAGAGCATAAACCCCTAACATATGATGTCCATATTGATTTCACAGTTGGCCAATATAGGTAACCAACATAAATCATCTATTATTTCTCAGGTACCATAATCCTTACTTTGGTATTCATCATATGTGTTGAGAACACATCTCATTTTTATCATATTCATTTCTCTGTTGTTACCACCGAAGGTATACATGCACAAGGTATTTGTTTTATTTTAGAACATTGCTTGTTCCATATATCATTATCTTGGAACCAAAGTCCAAAGCAAACTGATACTTTTCTAAGTATCCATCAACGCATTATTTCTAATCCATGTACATCAAATGTCATAATACTTACTTGATTGTCATGTTAATGAAAGGAAGAAACATAAAGGAACATACCCCTATCATTACCCAAGGTTGTTCATCAAAGAGGAAACATATATATTTAACAGAGGTAATCCACTCAACAATCCTTTATTTGTTTGGGAAAGTTCACTTAGCAAACCCTATGTGGATGGGAAAGTTCATTCAACAATTCCTATGTAATTGGGGAAAGTTCACTCAGCAATCCCTATGTAATTGGGAAAGTTCACTCAGCAATCCCTATGTAATTGGGAAAGTTCACTTAGCAATCCCTATGTAATTGGGAAAGTTCACTTAGAAATCCCTATGTTATTGGGAAAGTTCACTCAGCAATCCCTATGTTATTGGGAAAGTTCACTCAGCAATCCCTATGTTATTGGGATAGTTCACTTAGAAATCCCTATGTAATTGGGAAAGTTCACTTAGAAATCCCTATGTTATTGGGAAAGTTCACTCAGAAATCCCTATGTTATTGGGAAAGTTCACTCAGCATTCCCTATGTTATTGGGAAAGTTCACTCAGCAATCCCTATGTTATTGGGATAGTTCACTGAGCAATCCCTATGTAATTGGGAAAGTTCATAGCAATACCTATGTAATTGGGAAAGTTCATTTAGCAATCCTTATGTTATTGGGAAAGTTCACTTAGAAATCCCTATGTTATTGGGAAAGTTCACTCAGCAATCCCTATGTAATTGGGAAAGTTCACTCAGAATCCCTATGTAATTGGGAAAGTTCACTTAGCAATCCCTAAGTTATTGGGAAAGTTCACTCAGCAATCCCTATGTTATTGGGAAAGTTCACTCAGCAATCCCTACATAATTGGGAAAGTTCACACAGCAATCGCTATGTTATTTCATTATACTCACTAGATTGTTTCAGAATGACTACTTGATCAGAGTAATCAGAAAGATAACAATCTAAGAGTTCCATACTTGCCTTATCTCCAATAATCATATACCTGGACAGGGTATACAAGTATTGAGATTAGGTAGTATGCACTTTATTTATTATCATGTTCCTCACTTTTCATATCATTGTAAACACATGATTTTTCATTCCTGGATTTTCTTCAGGCATTACTTCTATATCTCATCTTTTATCACACGGATAAGAGAGATTATAAAGCATTTTAAGGAATACTAAGTAAAATGTAAATTCTCATCTTCCTTGTGTCCTTATAGGACTAGTCAGAGGAAGTTCAAAAACAACTACTTTCTTATTTTTAACACATAGGATCATGAAATGGAATATCAGAATGAATCTATTTCATCTAACCTGTCACAACCCGAGGGTTGACTATTGCATCAGATTGATTCATTGCATAGAACCTCGCAGTTGGTTGTTGTTGACCCTGTGCTTGATTGTTAGGTGTTGATGAACCAGCTTGGGATGCTTGTCGACTTCCTCTATTGTTATTAGAAGACTGCCTCCTTTGTGAGCCTTGCTGATTCTGCCTTGGAGGTAGAGTTACCATTGAATTCCCGTCTGGACAATCCTTTGCTCGATGTACCGGTTGTCTACATTGGTAACAGATCCTGGTCGCAAAATAGGGTCTGTGAGATATAGTCACCGATGTTGATGCTATGTCGGGGGCTCTACTTGGAGCAATACTATGGTCCCTACCCCTACTTGACGTCCATTGCATCAGGGTATGGAATCTTGATGGTGCTGCCGATGCAGAAAATCTCGGTTTCTTAAAACTTTTAGATCTTTGTCCTTGAGACTGAGTGTACACCTTCTTACCACTGGTCTGTTGTTTCTCGATTTCAGACATTTCGATCCTCCTTACCGACTCCACAAATGTGCCAAACCTCTCCCTGTTCTCTAAGGCAGACACAAGAGTGGTTAGTTCAGCGTTCAATCCCTTCTCAAAACGTTGAATTCTTTCCTCATCATTAACTGCCATATGCGGACAAAACCGCAAAAGCTCCATGAACTTAGCTTCATACTCACTAACGTTCATCTGTCCTTGTCTAATCCTCTCAAATTGAGAGATCTTCTCGTCTAGATACGTCTTAGGGAAGTATCTACTGATGAATTCTCGTCGGAATACCTCCCATCCAACTTCTTCACCTAGCCTCTTGTCTTATTCTATAATCCACCAGTGACCAACACTCCCCTTTAGGAGGTACACTGCATGTCTTACCTTCTCAGCTTCTGGGATATCAAGGATCCTGAAAGCCTTTTCCAGCTCCGTCAGCCACAAATCAGCATCTGCTGGATCAACTGTACCATCATAATCTATGTCTCCAACCCGGGAAAGTCTCTCAAAAGTCTTGCCGGCTCCATATCCCTCATTGTGGGCTGGTGCCCTAGGTGCGTGTGATGGAATCCTATCAGCCATGTGTGTAATAATCTCCATAAACTGGCCGAATAAGGTATGGAAGGATGGATTCTCTATCATAGCTGGATCAAACTGGGGATGTTCAGGTACTGGCTCCTCCCTTGCTTGATCCCTTACACCTCCTCCTGGTGCAGCAATGCTGCTCTCAACAGCATGTTCTTCATGTGATCCAGACATCTTCAATTTCTTCTTCTCCAATGTGAGCAGAAGATACTATCAGATAAACTGGAAGACACTTAGAACAGACTCAACAACCTTAATCCTATGTCTCTGTAGACTCAGTGAACCTAGAACTCTAATACCACTAATTTGTGACACATCGATCACAAAAACATAATTTACTTAAGAGAAAGCGTTTGTTAGCAGCTAATTTACTGAAAATCACTAAAAATTAAAACCTTTTTCAAAGATATCCACAAAGGACAACTCTTTCGAAAAGAAACAAAGTAATTTGATTTCATTTTGTTTCATTAGTACATATCGTGTATCATCTTATCTCAAGTATTACAACATCAACTATTCTATTAAACTGTATATAGACATCATAAGAACATTGAGTCATCAAGCCAAAATCTCATATCAATTCATTAAAATCAACTACGGACTCCGAGGACCTGAGAGTACAGAGACGACACATAGGACTCTATTCTCACATATACAAAACTTGATAGCCATTGTCTCCACCTAAGAATTCACTACTATACCTGGTGCTGTTGCTGTCCTTCACCTACTGAAGGGTTCCAACTTCCTCATCTGCATCCACCTAAAAATGTGGATCCCACGGGGGTGAGAAAATTGTAAATTGCCCCAGCGAGAGATATAACTCTCCGACAAAACATTATTATTGCAGTTATTGAATTAACACTGAGCAGAGGAATTATACAATTAACAACAGATAGATCAATGTCTAAATAGATTAAAGCAATATTCTTATTCCAAGTATTTCAGTTATAACTTGATAAGTCAGCATGATACTTATTTAGTGAGGAATTAAAGCACATGTATAACGTTTATCCTTCTAGGATATGCTAAGCAGAGTAACATCAACCTTCTCGGTCAGTACGAGATTATATGGCAGAGATATCACGTATCAAACTACAATTATCTTGCCATGGTATATTGACATCTTCACTATAGAGTTATAGCCGTAACACATACTCACTTCAGGCTTAGATCACACAGCTAATGCCTGGTATTGTATTGTGGAGTCATGGCATGTAGACATACTCTTTTAATGAAGTATTGGGATCTTAATCCCTCATCTCATCAGGTACATTTTTATTTCTTAACAAGTTCATCATCTTGATTATAGAATATGGGTATTCAGAACCTCAACTCATCATAGAATACTTGTTACCACTTATCAGGTAACTTAATACCATCAGGTCATCTGACCAAGGTAATCATGATTCTTACTACACAAGCATTCCACATAGGTCACAAGGTTCATATCACCTCTTGTTACCCCTTATTAGGCAACAAGGCATCATATGGCTTATGAAGCCCATAAACAATTTTAATAATTAAAACATCATATGGCACATAGGGCTCATGAATTTCAGGTTACCTCTCACTAAGCAACAAAGCATATCAAGACTTATAAGGCCGATAAAACATTTTCAATATACAGAGCATCATAGCTCATACCTGGCTATGCTCATCATCTTAACATACCTGCATGATTAGTACTCATGATAATAATTATATAAATTATATATCAGTACCATGAAATACAAGGGTTTTCTTAATACATTCATAACTCATCACTCTATATTTGAGTTTCACATAGGATCACTCTGTGTTAGGATTTCACATAGCATTACCATGTATTAGGGTTTCACATAGCATCACCCTATATTAGGGTTTCACATAGCATTACCCTGTATTAGAGTTTCACATAGCATCACCTTGTATTAGGGTTTCACATAGCATCACCCTGTATTAGGGTTTCACATAGCATCACCCGGTATTAGGGTTTCACATAGCATTACCTTGTGTTAGGGTTTCACATAGCATTACCCTATATTAGGGTTTCACAAAGCATCACCCTATATTAGGGGTTCACATAGCATTACCTTGTATTAGGGATTTACACATCATTACCCTGAATTAGGGTTTCACTCAAAATTGCCATGAATTAGGGTTTCTCATGTCATTATCCTATATTAGGGTCACATCATTCCCCTAGATTAGGGTTTCACTCAGAATTGCCCTGAATTAGGGTTTAAGTTCATCAATCAACTCAATTAGGGTTTTATGATCTCTTTATCAAGATTCATACCCTAATAATATATCCCATTCATTTTGAATGTGTTATGCTTGATTGCTACATGATTATTATACATGTATGAATTTCCCTTTCTCCTCCTCTCTATTATGTTCTCTACTCCAATCTTAATCAAATTGAGTCTATTCTTTATTCAAATACATGTAATTAGGGTTATCATAATGTATTGGGCTATTGCATTAATATGCATCAAAGGTTAACCCCACTAAGGGTACCAATCACTCTAGTACCTTAAAAGGTACCACCATTGTAATCATCATTGATTTTTATCATAAATAATCAAGTAGTTGATTGACCTTCAATAACTTTAGACATCCAAACGGTTTTGATTAATTAAATCCCAAATAGTCTTGGTCACTTAGACCCCAAATGATCTTGACCAATTAGACTCCAAACGGTCTTACTAAAATAACCTCCAAACGGTCTAAGACCGTGTAGACCTCCAAACGGTCTTGATTACATTGGCCATTCAATTGGTTTGAAACCATTTAGCCAAATCAAGTTGAAACTGATTGGACATATAAAACTGTTTAGACAACACATTTTGAAACCGAATGAACTTGGGTCTCCAAACGGTTTGAGACTGTTTGGTCCCAAATGGTCTTGAGGCCATTTGGACTCAAACGGTCATTAGGCCGTTTGGTCCAAACCCTCTCAAAACCGAATGGACCACAAAGATATCCATTGACTAAATCGATTTCAGGGTTTCACCTATTGAATTCACCTATCAATTGAAACATTGAATTAACCTCAATTGAACCATTAACTCACCCTTCAATTGAACCATCAATTAGGGTTTTAAATTTAAGAAACCATCAATTAGGGTTTTAACCTAATTGAATTAGGGTTTGAAATCAAGATACCTTCAATTGTTGACATTGTAGGACTAATTCTATTGAAATCATTGAATCACCACTTAGCCATGTCATGACCTGACCTCAAACAGTCTTGAAGTTGTTTGGTTAACCTCCAAACGGTCTTGAGGTTGTTTGGTTAACCTTCAAATGGTCTTGAGACCGTTTGACTAGTCCCATCATTGAAATTTGTGAAATTCAATTAGGGTTTGCAGCATAGAACCGATCATCAATTGAGTTATTGATTGTATTTCAATTTGATATCACTGGATCTTCAACCATCTAATCATACTTCATCATAGACTTCCAAACAGTCTTGGTTTACCTCCAAATGGTCTTGAGACCGTTTGGGTTAGTCAACCCAAAAATTAAATCAATCAATTGAGAATTTCAGCACTCTACCCGATTAGGGTTTGATACTTGATTGAACTTTAACTAATGAACCCTTTGAAACCAATAAATTGGATTTAATGGGTCATCAACCATCAACATCAGCATATGAACTCCAAACGGTCAACTGTGGTCAACTATTCCAAACGGTTTTGAAACCCAAACCTCCAAACGGTTTGCAATGGTGAAACCGATTGGACCAAAACTTATGAAACTGTTTGCAATAGATATTCATGGAGGTGTGTGCTTATGATGATGTCATCGTCATCAAGCTATAAACCCATGAATCTTGCTGTAATTTTCATGGTGATTGCATCACTCGAACAAATAAAATTTCAAGAATGAAGAAAGGATCAACAATTGATAGAGGTATGAAATCAATAATAATATTCAAGGGTTCAAGTTATATAACCCGCCTTCAATTGAGCTTCAAAGCTTCAACCTCCGCATCTTTAATGATGAAAGCAACACCTTCCACTATCCCAAGCTCGTCCTTAAGCTTTGAGTGAAAATGAATGGCTAGAATTGAAGATGGAATGGAGATAAGAAGAAATCATGCATAGATTTTCGATTTCCACCATGGAATCAAGGTGAAAAGAGGCCATGGAGCTTACCAACAGGTTGGGGGTCGTCCTCCTGATCCTAAAAATCTCCCTTGGTCATTTTTCAAGAAAAGAGTGGAAGTGGTTTCGAAAAAGCCTCCCAATTGAGTTGTAAAAGGTGTTTTTATATGAAATTCAATGAGAGAGAAAATATTTTATAAAATCCTTTTAATTCCAAAATTGGTGCTACCTCTCCCCCATAAATTCTATGCATCCAAAGCCATCTTCCCCTTCAGTCCAAACACACCTAAAAGGTTTGGTGGAGTGGGTGTAAAATTTCCAAATCTTATGTAATGGTAATCAAAACAACCAAAGTGTAGCAGTGGAATAAAAATGTTGACTATATTCAATTTATCACCAGGTTACAAAAGAACATCATAATCTCCGACAAAGGTTTTACATGTATGATACAACATAAGGATCTAAGTAAAGGGAAATCTAAACCATAACAACTTTTTCTTCAAGCTTTAACTCCTTAAGCTAGTCCAGAATGTCATGCCTTATCATCCAAGTCCTTCACCTAGGATTGGAAGCATACCCCAGCAAGAAGAGAAAATAGATGACGTTACCAAAGGTTGGTATGTGCATACAAAATAGGAAATTGAGCAATATATGGAATAAAGGACATAAAATATGAAAGGCTTCCCATAGAATAGATAAGGATGACCCAAAACAGGCATAAAAGATATGAACATCAATAAATTAGACAAACAGAAACAAAGTGTAATAAAAAGCATACGTGTGTAACAATGGTGACAAAAACCAGAATAATATGTCATGCAGGTAGGGAATATACATCCACCAAAAATAATATGGGGTGTGGGAATTGTATACATCCATTCTAAATAGGGCGGTGGTAGGGTCTGTCAACATCTGCTGAGTAGGAATTTAACTTCTGCCCATGTATATGTATATGCAGGAATTTAACATCTGCACTGGTATGCGGGAATTTAACATCCACATCCATATGTGGGAGTTTAACATCCACATAAAATTCACATTCATCATTATACTAGTAGTCACCACATGATGCATAACAAAAGAATAAACAAGTATAAAGATGAAATATGAAGGATGAGATCAAGAGGATAATAATATGATGACAAGTTCAGTAACAAATAAGGTAGTTCACATGAACCATGATTTTTAAAACAAAAGAACAAATGTGTTGACAAAAGTCCATAGGAACAAGAGAATGAATAAAATAGGTTAATTTCTTGTCAAGAATAATAGGGGATGCAAACATACTACAAGAGAGAGAAATTACTTAATATGAATAATCGGGTCTACAAACATACCTCTCTTCAGAGTCTATACAGTCCAAAGTCCAATATAAGTCCAAGCCTAGGCCTCCAAAGAACCTCTAGGGAAGGTGCATAGGTCCAAGTAGTAAGGTTCCTGGTCTTAGAGAGGGTGGTTTCCCCAACAAAGCTCCTATCTCGAATAAGAAGCACCTTGTCCACTTTAGAGGTGAAAAACCCTAACAAAAGAACATGGAGATGGGGTGTTTAAGGGCTCTAGGTGGGGTTTCACCATAGAAAACCAGAGTTCCGACCTAGAGGAAGGTGGAAGGAAGACTAACAGCATGAAAATGGGGATGGAAAGGTGGATACTTACTAGTTTTGGTCGAAATAACCAAGGAGGAGCTTTAGAAACCCTAAATAAAGTAAATTTGGAACCCTAGGAGCCGTCTTCACCAAGGTAGGCACCTCCTTTTACCTTGGTACAACACCTTCATTGGAAAATAGAGTAGGAAGGATGCTATAAGATGGAGGAAAGAAAGAAGAGCAAGAGTTTTCAAATCGGGAGTTGGGAAGGGGTAGATATGACTATATATAGAAAGAGGTCAAGTATGAGGTGTCTATGAGACTTTCCATGTGTCATTTATAAGGGTGTCCATGGACATGCACACCTTTATGGATAAGGAAGAAGTCAGGCACGAGGTGTCAAGTTACTTTCCATGTTTCCAATGCTATGGGTGCATATGGACATGCAAACCTTTATGGATAAGGATGAAGTCAAGCATGAGGTGTCCATGAAGCTTTACATGTGTCCTTAGCCTAGCGATTTCATGGCCATGCAAGAGGACAGATCATATAGGCTTATTTAATATAAAATTTTGGTTTATGGACACTCCTAGGCCATCTCAACTGACCTCCAATCAAAGAAGTAACCCCATTGGTTGATAGCTTCTAAAGATAAGCTCATTTATAAAGAGAGTAATTCCTAAAATGCCCTTGGAGAGAAACACCTTCAAACCAAGGTGAAACTAGGTGCCTCTCAAGCATGTTAAGGGAATATATAAGGATTATAATTCATGTGACAATTTGCAAATAAAACCTTCCAATTGGGTAAATTGCATAAAAGTCCAAAATGTACCAAAAATTACATAACTTGCACAAATAACATCCAAATTGGACCAAACTTCATCCACCAGTTATCTTTGATGTGTTGAATACGAATTTTCTATTATTTACATATTTTGAAGTTGTATAATCACATTAGTCATTAATTTTTCCTTTTACTCATTTTCTCTCTCCTAAACTTATCCTAATATTTCAAGGTTGTCCAAATTAGATGAAATTTGACATGTAGGCTAATTTTGATGTGCAAATTATGAATTTGAAGTTTTTTTCCACTTTTGAGACTTATTTTATGAGATATTTCATATGTCCCATTAATGGCCCATTATCTAAATTATTCATCTGATTAAGTTTCTTATCTTCGTATTACCACCAAAATTAGTTATGTGGCATACTTTATATATCCATTATCATCCTAAGATTAATGTTAGAACATTAGGTTACATTAAGGTGATATATACATACATTATCTCATTGGAATTATATAAACATCTATTTAGGTCTAACCTTCAACCTGGTTTGGCTAAGTCCGAAATGTCAACTTCTAGGGTAGGGTACGAGATCTAGTATGTTACAGTGAAAATTTTCGAAACCTATCCCTCTATTTCTCTTTGATATCGTACACCATAGAAAGGAGCAAGGAGGAGCTCGAACCTTAAGACTAAGGTGAAGCCATGGTCATCTTTAACCTTGGTTCAAGCATGATCTCGGGTTGTGATTCTTTCCTTCTTTTCTCCTTCACCAAGTACTTATCTATGGTGATTCCTTGCATGTAGAGGAGTTGTGAACAAGTCTTGGATCTGTGATAAGTTCATCTTCAACCTTGGGAACATGAAGCTTTGGAGCTTGGAGCTTTGAAGTTGTTCTTGAGGCGGGTTATATAACTTGAGCCCAATCACATTATCATTCACCTTTAATCTTGCTATACTTTTTGATCTACTTTCAATTTCGAGTTTCCTTGAATAATTACTAAATATATGAGTTCTAATAGTTGCATAGGACTGTCGTCCATGAACTAGAATAGTAAGAATGAAGGTCTAGAGCTTGAATATGATGACATCTTCTTGACACAAACCAATATCGGGTTGAAGCACCTCTAACCTGATGCGGTGATTAACACACACCATTAGCACAATATGGTGAAGTGTATATACTCTTTAAATGATAAGTACAGATATCTTGCATGATATGGTGTTAAGTATACACCTCATGCACGATATGGTGTCAAGAAAACACCTTATGCACAATATAATGTCAAGAACACACCTCTAACCTGATATGCCAAACCCTAATTTTAAGCAACCAGATATGAGTGACTAAAGCAAGCACCTCTTGCACGATAGGCTGATGAACATATACCTCATGTATGATGTCGTGCTTAAGGATACACCTCATGAACAATATGGTATTGAAAGATATACCTCATGCACGATATAGTGTTGAAAGATACACATCATGCATGATATGATGTTGAATGATACACCAATTGTAACATCCCTGACCTGGGTTATGCTTAAACCTAGATGTTTTTCTTAATAAAGTTGATTATATGCTTTCTCTTATCTCTTGAAAAGTAATTAAGGCTCAAGAGGAACTTATATTTCAATTTTAGTCCTTTTTTAATAATGTTCAAATAATTTTTACTTGTTTTGGGCTAAAGTGCAAATTACCCAAGTTGAGGGGTTAAATTGCAAATGTTACATGGTGAAATGTTCCTCTAGTATTGAAGCATCATAGGAATGTGAATGATGCATAGGTATGTCTTGTAGGGGCCTGAATAACAAGAAAGAGCATGTTGAGCAATGTTTGTGCATTAAAACCTAATTTTGGTGTAAGGTGTAATTTACCCCAAATCTAGGGTTCAATATGCAAGATACCACTTCAAGAGGGTCCCTAATTATTCTTGGCATCATGCAGAGGCAAGAAAATCATAGGGGCACCTCATTTGAATCACTTTGGAGGAGAGAGAATCTTGATATTAAAATAATCAAGATTTAAGCATAATTGGAACTTTATTTTGATTTAATGCAAAAGTAAATATATTAATTGAAGAGCCCTTGAACCAAAATGAGATGGTTGATATTTCACAAGGATGGACGACCACGTGCCTTGCAAAGGCACGAAAATATCTAAGTGAGTGGAGAACCCACTCACATTAGTTAAATCAAAAGTAATATCCACTAAAAATGGGATATTAGTATTATATGATTTAAGGTGCTTAATTTGCTTTTCCTAAATTCATGGATAATGAAGAGGAATTCGAAGGAGGGGAAGATTTATTTGCATGCAAGGAATTGATTTGGGAGAGGTGGCACCAATTTTGGAGTTAAAAGGATTTTATAAAATATTTTCTCTCTCATTGAGTTTCTTATAAAAACACCTTTTACAACTCAATTGAGAGGATTTTTCGAAACCACTTCCACTCTTTGCTTGAAAAATGACCAAGGGAGATTTGGAGGATCAGGAGAACGACCCCCAACCTGTTGGTAAGCTCCATGGCTTCTTTTCACCATGATTCCATGGTGGAAATCGAAAATCAATGCATGATTTCTTCTTATCTCCATTCCATCTTCAATTCTAGCCATTCCTTTTCACTCAAAGCTTAAGGGCGAGCTTGGGATAGTGGAAGGTGTTTCTTTCACCATTAAAGATGTGGAGGTTGAAGATTTGAAGCTCAATTGAAGGAGGGTTATTTAACTTGAACCCTTGAATATTATTATTGATTTCATACCTCTATCAATTGTGGATCCTTTCTTCATTCTCGAAATTTTATTTTGATTGATGCAATCACCATGAAAATCACAGCAAGCTTCGTGGGTTTATAGCTTGATGATGATGACATCATCATAAGTACACACCTCCATGAATATATATTGCAAACAGTTTCATAAATTTTGGTCCAATCGGTTTCACCAAACCGTTTGGAGACCAAACGATTTACAAACCGTTTGGAGGTTTGGGTTTCAAAACTGTTTGGAATAGTTGACCACATTTGACCATTTGGAGTTCATATGCTGATGTTTATGGTTGATGACCCATTAAATCCAATTGATTGGTTTCAAAGGGTTCATCAGTTAAAGGTCCATCAAGTATCAAACCCTAATCGGGTTGAGTGCTGAAATTCTCAATTGATTGATCTAATTTTTGGGTTGACTAACCCAAATGGTCTCAAGACCATTTGGAGGTTAACCAAGACCGTTTGGAAGTCTATGATGAAGTATGGTTAGATGGTTGAAGATCCAGTGATATCAAATTAAAATACAATCAATAACTCAATTGATGATCGATTCTATGATGCAAACCCTAATTGAATTTCAAAAATTTTCAATGATGGGACTAGTCAAATGGTCTCAAGACCGTTTGGAGGTTAACCAGATGCACTCAAGACCATTTGATGTCAGGTCATGACATGGCTAAGTTGTGATTCAATGATTTCAATAGAATTAGTCCTACAATGTCAACAATTGAAGGTATCTCGATTTCAAACCCTAATTCAATTAGGTTAAAACCCTAATTTATTGTTTCTTAAATTTAAAACCCTAATTGATGGTTCAATTGAAGGGTGATTTAATGGTTCAATTGAGGTTAATTCAATGTTTCAATTGATAGGTGGATTCAACAGGTGAAACCCTGAAATCGATTTAGTTGATGGATATCTTTTGGTCCATTCGGTTTTGAGAGGGTTTGGACCAAACGGTCTTAAGACTGTTTGAGTCCAAACAGTCTCAAGACCATTTGGGATCAAATGGTCTCAAGACCATTTGGGACCAAACGGTTTCAAACCATTTGGAGACCCAAGTTCATTCGGTTTCAAAATGTGTTGTCTAAACGGTTTTATATGTCCAATCGGTTTCAACTTGATTTGGCTAAACGGTTTCAAACCGATTGAATGGCCAATGTAATCAAGACCGTTTGGAGGTCTAAACGGTCTTAGACCATTTGGAGTCTAATTGGTCAAGATAGTTTGGGGTCTAAGTGACCAAGACTATTTGGGATTTAATTAATCAAAATCGTTTGGATGTCTAAAGTGATTGAAGGTCAATCAACTACTTGATTATTTATGATAAAAATCAATGATGATTAAAATGGTTGT
The DNA here is from genome assembly GCA_963693085.1 of Alisma plantago-aquatica. Classification (NCBI taxonomy): domain Eukaryota; kingdom Viridiplantae; phylum Streptophyta; class Magnoliopsida; order Alismatales; family Alismataceae; genus Alisma; species Alisma plantago-aquatica. The sequence goes on from OY856414.1 coordinate 405,546,987, forward strand.
ACCTTTAAGGTACCAGAGTGATTGGTACCCTTAGTGAGGTTAACCTAATTATGATAACCCTAATTACATGTATTGGAATAAAGAATAGACTCAATTTGGTTAAGATTGGAGTAGAGAACATCCTAGGGAGGATGAGAAAGGGAAAGTCATACATGTATAATAATAATCATGTAGCAATCAATCCCAACACATTCAAAATGAATGAGATATATAATTAGGGTATGACTCTTGATAAAGAGATCATAAAACCTTAACTGAGTTGATTGATGAACTTAAACCCTAATTCAGGGCAATTCTGAGTGAAACCCCAATCTAGGGGAATGATGTGACCCTAATATAGGATAATGACATGAGAAACCCTAATTCAGGGAAATTCTGAGTGAAACCCTAATTCAGGGTAATGATGTATAAATCCCTAATATAGGGTGATGAATGTGATACCAAACCCTAATCTAGGGTGATGTTATGTAATGTTACAGTAAACCCTAATTTGGGTAAAAGGACATGATAAACCCTAATCTAATGTGAATAGTGCATCCTAATCCTAAATTTGGTAATAGGATATAATAAAACCTACTATAGGGTAATGCTATGTGGAACCCCAATATAGGGTAATGTTATGTGATACCCTAACACAAGGTAATGCTATGTGAAACCCTAACACAAGGTAATGTTATGTGAAACCCGAATACAGGGTGATGCTATGTGAAGTCCTAACACAGAGTGATCCTATGTGAAGATCAAATACAGAGTGATGAGTTATGAATATAATAAAAAACCCTTGTATTGCATGGTACTGATATATAATGGATATAATTGTTATCATGAGTACTAACCATGCAGGTATGTTGAGATGATGAACATAGCCAGGTATGGGCTATGATGCTCTATATATTGAAAATGTTTTATAGGCCTTATAAGCCTTCATATGCTTTGTTGCTTAGTGAGAGGTAACCTGAAATTAATGAGCCCTGTGTGCCATATGATGTTTTAATTATTGATTTTGTTTATGGGCTTCATAAGCCATAATATGCCTTGTTGCCTATTAAGGGGTAACAAGAGGTGATATGAACCTTGTGAACTATGTGGAATGCTTGTGTAGCAAGAATCATGATTACCTTGGTCAGATGACTTGAAGGTATTAATTTACCTGATAAGTGGTAACAAGTATTCTATGATGAGGGTCTGAATACCCATATTCTATAATCAAGATGATGAACTTGTTAAGAAATAAAAATGTATCTGATGAGATGAGGGATTAAGAACCCAATACTTCATTAAAAGAGTATGGCTACAGGCCATGAATCTACAATACAATACGAGGCATTAGCTGTGTGATCTAAGCCTGAAGTGAGAATATTTTACGACTATAACTCTATAGCAAAAATGTCAATATACCCTGGCAAACTAATTGTAGTTTGATACGTGATATCCCTGCCATATAATCTCGTACTGACCGAGAAGGTTGATGTTACTCTGGTTAGCATATCCTAGAAGGATAAATGTTATACATGTGCTTTAATTCCTCACTAAATAAGTATCATGTGACTTATCAACTTATAGCTGAAATGCTCGGAATAAGAATACTGCTCTAATCTATTTAGACATTGATCTATCTGTTGTTAAATATATAATTCCTCTGCTCAGTGTTAATTCAATAACTGCAATAATAATGTTTTGGCGGAGAGTTATATCTCTCGTTGGGGCAATTTACAATTGTCTCACCCCTGTGGGATCCACATTTTTAGGTGGACGCAGATGAGGAGACATGAACCCTACAATAGGTGAAGGATAGCAGCAGGACCAGGAATAACAGTGAATTCTCAGGTGGAGACACTGGCTATCAAGTTTTGTATATATGTGAATAGAGTCCTATGTGTCGTCTCTGTACTCTCAGGTCCTCAGAGTCCGTAGTTGGTTTTAATGAATCGATCTGAGATTTTGGCTTGATGCCTCAATGTTCTTATGTTGTCTGTATACAGTTTAATAGAACAGTCGATGTTGTAATCCTTGAGATGAGATGATACACGATATGTACTAATGAAACAGAATGTAAATGTGTTACTTTGGTTCTATGTGAAAGAGTTTTCTTTTGTTGGATCTCTTGGTAAAAAGGTTTTAATTTTTAGTGATTTTCCGTAATTCGCTGCTAACGAACGCTTTCCCTTAAGTAAATTATGTTTTTGTGATATGTATGCCACACCTATTGCACGATATGGCGGTGAAGGATACACCTCTTGCATGATATGATGGTGAAACCCTAAATGGTGATGGATATACACCTCTAGAAGGATATGGTGATCAAGATACAATCCATGCATGATATGGTGACACATACACACACCTCGTGAACGATATGGTGATCAAGATACACCTCATGCTCGATATGGTAAGCACAGATACTCCTCCACGGTGATATTGTAAGCATACATACACCCCAAGGGCGATATGGAAGCACCTATACACCTCTAAACCAATATGGTGATTAAACCCTAGATGGTGATGAAGATACACCTCATGCCCGATATGGTAATCACACATACACCTCAAGGGAGATATGCTAAACACACATACACCTCATGGGCGATATTGTAAGCACACATACACCTCATGCCTGATATGGTGAGCACACATACACCTCATGCCCGATATGGTGAGCACACATACACCTCATGCCCAATATGGTGTACACAAATACACCTCTTGCCCGATATGGAAGCAAGCACACACCTATTGCCCAATACACTGGAAGCACCTCAACTCCAATGTACTTGATTAAGTAACACATGAAGTGTGTTAGGTCATATAATACATACATACGTATGGAGTTCAATGCATTTTGATAAATGTAGGTCAATGTACCTTAAAAAAGGATTGAGCCAACTCAATAAAGTATGATGTAAACAACATCCTAGTGAGGATGAGAGAGAAACTCATACTTTGTGTGATGATTATTTATGAAGTAGGGTTTTTGGATCCTTGATAATATGGAACTGAAACCCTAATCAGCAAAGAGGGAAACTCTAATCCTGATTGGGTAAAGAGGAAAATTGTAACACTAATTGGTTAAAGAAGGAAACCCTAACCTTAATCGGAAAAGAGGGAAACCCTGACCCTAATAATGGCAAGGTTGTATTTTTGTTATATTGCATGGTAAAAATATGTACTTGGTATGTTTCTATCATGAGAAATTAATCGTGTAGATATTATGACATGATGAGCATAGCCAGGTATGAGCTATGATGTTTCATTTGATAAAAATTAAGTGGGCCTTATAAGCCAAGTGAAATACTTGTACAACAAGTATAATGTTTTTATATGTTTTATTACTTAGAAATGGTTGTTGCCTAGTGGGAGGTGACAAGATGTTTATATAGGTCTTATGACCTAGATATGGTTGTTGCCTAGTGAGAGGTGACAAGATGTCTATATAGGTATAATGACTTAGAGATGATTGTTGCCTAGTGAGAAGTGATAAGATGTTTATATAGGTCTTATGACCTGGAGATGGTTGTTTCCTACTGAGAGGTGACAAGATGTTTATATAGGTCTTATGACCTAAAGATGGTTGTTGCCTAGTGAGAGGTGACAAGATCTTTATACAGGTATTATGACCTACAGAGGGATGTTTCCTAGTGAGAGGTGACAAGATGTTATACAAGTCTCATGACCTAGAGATTGTTGTGAGAGGTGACATTGTTCAAGATAAACTAAGGAAATGGAAGCCCGGTAACATAATAATAATAATTAATGATTATAACAATAATGAAGAAATCTTGATCATACATGCATTATGGTTACAACCAAATGAGGGCTAGAGTGTTTTGAATATGCCAAATGAGACATGAGGAATACTTGTATCATATTAAGGATGTGAATGGATCTGATTACCTGGCTAAGACATAATGCCTAGTAAGGTGATGTGGTACTTAATGATGAGATCAAGGGATTGATATCCCATAATGAAAGTAATAGGAAAACATAAAGGTATCCCAACTACTATAGAATCCTTAGCAATATGATTTATATTTCATATTTGTAACTTGATTGGTTCTATAGATTGTGTAATGAATTTAACCCATCACCTGGTGATTTTTACAAGATTGGTAGAGTCCAATGCTTGGCTGTAGGATTGACTGAGGTCATTTCCAACCAATACCTATGAATCACAGGATTGGTAAGGTCCAATGCCTGGTTGCAGGATTGACTGAGGTCATTTCTAGTCAATACCTATGATGAACTTTCACATGATTGGTAGAGTCCAATGACTGGCTACAGGATTGACTGTGGTCATTTCCAGTCAATACCTATGAATCACATGATTGGTAGAGTCCATGGCCTGGCTACAAGATTGACTGAGGTCATTGCCAGCCAATACCTATGATGAACTTTTACAAGATTGGTAGAGTCCAATACCTAGCTGTGGGGTTGACAGATGTCAATACCTATGATGTAATATCACAGGATTGGTAGAGTCCAATGCCTGGATGCGGGGTTGACTGAGGTCAATACCTATGATGTAACTTCACAGGATTGGCAGAGTCCAATACCTAGATGCGGGGCTGACTGAGGTTGATACCTATGATGTAATTTCACAAGATTGGTAGAGTCCAATGTCTGGCTGCAAGATTGACTAAGGTCATTTCCAATCAATACCTATGAATCACAGGACTGGTAGAGTCCAATGCCTGGCTATAGGATTGACTAAGGTCATTTCCACTCAATACCTATGATGAACTTTCACAAGATTGGTAGAGTCCAATACCTGGATGCAGGGTTGACTGAGGTCAATACCTATGATGTAATATCACAGGATTGGTAGAGTCCAATGCCTAGCTGCGGGGTTGACTGAGGTCAATACCTATGATGTAATTTCACAGGATTGGTGGAGTCTAATACCTGGTTGTGGGGTTAACTGACAATACCTAGGATGTAATTTCACAATATTGGTAGAGTCCAATACTTGGTTGCGGAGTTGACTGAGGTCAACACCTGGGATGTAATTTCACAGTATTGGTAGAGTCTAATACCTGGCTGCAGGATTGACAGAGGTTGATACCTATGATGTATTTTCATAGGTTTGGTAGAGTCCAATACATGGCTGTAAGATTGACTGAGGTCAATACCTATGAAATGTGAATGATTCACTTATATCCTATCATGATAATATTACCACATGATAAGATGGAGATGTTGGTATAGCATGATTGGTAAATGATATTCATGTTCTTTGTATTCCTTTTAAAAAGTTTGAATAAACTGTTAGTCAGAAATGAATACCTATTCAGCTTATATCAGTCATTAATCTTGATTATTCATATAAAGATCATTTTTCTCTGTGTTATATTGGTTACTGTGATAATAATATTGTTGGCAAATAGTTATATCTCTCGTTGGGACTTTTGTCTCACCCTAATGATCCCAACATCTTTAGGTGGACGCAGACCAATAGGTGGAGACCTTACTATAGAGGGAGGGCAAAAATAGTAGGGACAGTAGTAATATCTCAAGTTGAGTGTACTGTCTGTCATGTCTTGTAGATAGAAGTCCTATGTGTCATCTTTGTACTCTCATGTCCTTATGAGTTAGTACGTAAAGGTTCTGAGATTTTGGCTTGTATGCCTCGAGGTTTTATGTTGCTTATGTACATGTTTGGGCAAAGCAACTGGTATGTGGTGTCCTCGAGATGAGATGGTACAATGTATGTACAATGTGAACCATGTTGTATATATTACTTTGGTTCTCTCTGTAAGATTTTTCTGGCAATGGATCTCTTTGCAAATTTTAATTTCTATCTATTTTCGTTAATTCGTTGCTAATTGTTATTCCACATAATTACCGTGTCGATTTGGCTATCGGTTTGATAGCGGTCGCCACAAGTTTGGTATTAGATCTTAAGGTTCGTCGAGTCTACAGAGACATAGGACTAAGGCTGTTGAGTCTGTTCTAGTGTCCTCTAGTCTATCTTATAGTGACTTATGCTAATTTAGGAGAAGAAGTAAAGATAAAAGATGGCTGGAACACACGAGGAACTTGCTGCTGAAAGCAGTATTGCCGCACCAGCTGGAGGTGAAGGGGATCAAGCTAGAGAGGAATCAGTGCCAGAGAATCCCCATTTTGATGATGCTATGCTAGAAAACCCAACCTTCTATGCTCTTTTCTGGTAGTTCATGACCACAATAATGCATATGGAAGACAGGATGCCAACACCAACACCTAGTGCGCCAATTCTAAATGAGGGACATGGGTCTGGTAAAACTTTTGAATGGCTATGCCGTGTAGGATCTATAGAATATGTTGGAAAACTGATCCAGCAGATGTTGATCTATGGCTCACAGAGTTAGAAAAGTCTTTTAAGATACTTGGTATCCCAAATGCTGACAAAGTCAAGCATGTTGTATACCTTTTGAAGGGTAGTGTTGGCCACTGGTGGGCCACAAAAGACATAAAAAAGAATGACGAAGAGGTTGATTGGGAGGAATTTCATCAAGAATTCATCAATAAGTATTTTACACAAACATACTTGGATGAGAAGATCTCATAGTTTGAGAAGATTTGGCATGGAACCATGCCAGTTAATGAGTATGACGCTAGGTTTATGGAACTTTTGTGGTTTTATCCTCATATGGCTTCTAGTGAGCAGGGGAGGATCCGATGTTTTGAGAAAGGATTGAATGTTGAGATGTCTTGGCAGTTGTGTTAGAAAGTAGAGAGAGATTCACCACATTCGTGGAATCTATTTGGAGGATAGAAAGGTCTATGACAAAGAAACATGAGGTAAACCTCAAAAGGAGGTCTACACCGTCACAGGAACAATCATTTAGCTGTACTAAATAGATAATGTTTTTGGTACCACCGGCTCAAAAAGAATTTAGTACACCAATGTAGTGGTCACCAAGGATCACATTTAGTGTCACAGATTGGTCAATCTACTTCAGGTAGTAGAGGATGAGGGTGACAACAGACGACAACTAGACTCCATGCATTGAGTCAGCCAAGACACTAGGTTACCGTAAGAGGTAACATGTTGGATAGAACTTTTCATTCATAATCATCTTTCCTTTTTCTTTTCTATCCTCTAATCATACAAAGGATAGTTGTTAAAATATCTTTTGACAAGTCCTATGGGGACATGTGAAGAGATGAAGAGGACTAGAATATATAGTCAGTCTGATATTCTCTAATATGTTTTGAAATTCCTCTCTGTATGCAGAAGAGTAAGAGGTGTAAAAGTGACACCAGAGAAAATTGGAGATATTAAGTGGTAAAATATAGAAGAGATGTTAAAAGTAAGAAACATGATATAAAACAAAATGCATACTACCTAATATCAATTCTTGCATACCCTGGACAGGTATTCAACTATTAAAGGAAAAGGGAGTATAGAACTCTTAGATTGATATATTTCTGATTACTATGATCAAGTAGTCATTTGAAGACAATCTAATGAGTATAATGAAATAGGAGATGTGGCATGAATATTTCTACCACATCCTAATTGTTATAAGAAGGATTCTAAGTTAATCCTAGATCAACTTATAAATAAAAGAAGATGCCAAGAATAATGTATACTTGGGTCTGAGGACCTAGAGGTAATGGTTACCTGATAAAAGGTGACAATGTTTAGTGATGAGCTAAGGGTTTGAAAACCTAGATCTAGAAATCATGATGAGGATAATGCTAAGTAATGATAATTCCCAGTAATGTGATAAGGGACTGATATCCCAGGTGTATTTTATTCAATGTGTTACAAAGATTTTCAAATTACTTGATAAATATATTACACCTTTCTTGAAGCATCTGTTAAAACATATGCTTGTAAATTGATTGATTCTAAAAGATATTATAATGCACCTAATTAATCAAGTGAAGCCTTATCATGTAGTTGCCATGACCATAGATCCATTCAGTGTTAGAATTTTTTGTATGGGGAAACATGTTTAACTCAAAAAGTATATTTTTGAATATGTTGGGGGTGAAGGACAAACATATATCCTTATGTCTAGATGACGGTTGTTGTAATGATCGCCCTCAGAGTATGGCTATATGCCATGAATCAGTATACCGGGGTTGATGTGTGATCTCCTCGAGGAAAATGGACCAGGGATTGTTATGTGATCTTCCCTACAAAGAGTGCATGATGTGGCTGCAACTCTGTAGAGAAGATGCCACTATACCCTGGAAAGCTAATTGCAGTTTGACATGTGGTCACTGCCAGTGGTCTTGTACTGATCGAGATGGATGAGGTCTTAGAATCCATTTCTTCCTTTGACCATGTATGGTACCGATTTCCACTAAGCAGTGGTCGGTTGGAGCATGAAAGGTATACTTCATCTCCTCGGGACATAAGTGGATTAGGGTCTAGGGTTAACAAATACATGTGATGTCATTCTTATATATAATAAATGTACATGTACCACCTATCCCATCCTGGAACACCTAATCTCACTAGTAAGTGTATAATGTGTATTGGGTTTTCAAGAAAATTTCGGCAGCATTTCCCCGCTGTTCTCCAAGTACATATGTACTTAGAGAACAAATGGGGAAATGCTGCTGAAATTTTCTTGAAAACCAAATATACATTATACACTTACATCCTAAGCGAGATTAGGTGTTCAAGAACAGTCCCAAACTGGGGACTATCCAAGATTTACTCCTAATGAGTAAATCTTGGACGGGTTTCTAGGCCAACAAATAATGTGTTGTCATTCTTATACCTAAAATCCTAGTTCTTCAAGTTAGAGTGATTATTGATGTCTTTAAAAGAATGATTTGCAATTTAGGGAAAAGTTCATCATTTACATTCCAAGCATGTCACAAGTGTACATTACAGTTCATCATTAAGCAAGAAGGGTGATTAGGATTCTCAATATACTCAACAATAAAACAAGTTAAACATGTGTGCATTATAGTTAATCATTTACATTCCAAGCATGTCACATGTGTGCATTACAGTTCATCATCAAGATATCTATAACTTACTTAAACATTCAATTATGAAGTAAATATACACTTAATTCAGAATAGCATGACGCACAAAGTTGCAGTCAACATCATTATGCTTTGTTCTATCATGGACTATCAGATTGGTATAGCACATATGTATCAGTACATAATTAAATAAATACAATCAGTAAATAACTTAAAACAAATTCCACTAGCTTGGTGAAATCAGTTAATAAATAAACACAATCAGAATATTTTTCATGGCTTTTGGGGTGACGAATTCCAAGTTGGAGACATAATGTATCACAGGGTCTCTCCTTGGAAAGGTGTTCTCAGATTTCGGAGGAAGGGTAAGTCAGCTCCCAGATTTATGGGACCTTACCCAATGACAACATGGATGGGAAAGGTAGCCTATAGGTTGGAGTTGCCACTTGAGCTACGTAGACTAAATCCAGTGTTTCATATATATATATTGAGAAAGTGTCATCCTAATATAGAGGTTAGTTTTGCAACATGTAGAGGTTGAATGGAATGAAGGTATATCCTATGTAGAAGGTCCAATGATGATTCTAGATAGAAGAATCAATAAGTTGAAGAAGAAAGACATAGTTCTTGTCAATGTTCTCTGGCATCACTATGGCATTGAAGAAGCCACATGGGAACTAGAGGACAAGATCAGGAGGAAGTACCCTTCTTGTTTTCTCTTGAGATTTTGGGGATGAAATCCCTATTACGGGTTGATAATTGTAACACCCCTTATTTGGGTTATGCCCTAAAGTGGAATTTTGCTTAAGTAAGTTATTTATAAACTTGTTTCAATCTTTCATAAAGTAATTACAACTCTCCTCGAGTTTAATTTTCAAGTTTGAGCTTATATGCAAACTTTTTGTGCATTAAATGAAAGTTTGGTGTAAATTGCAATTTACCCAAGATGAGAGGTTATATTGCAATATTTCACATTTTGAACGTGCCCCAAGTTCTTTATCATCTTAAGATAGAGAATGATGCTATGGGGTGGCTTGTGGAAAGCCTAAGCTTCAAGATTGGAACTTGCTTGAATAATGCTTGCACCTTGTGTACCAATTTTGGTCCAAATTGCAATTTGACCAAAACGTAGGGTTAATGTGAAAATTACCACTTCTAGAGTGTCCTTGTTCTTTTCCATCATCATCTAGAGGATATAGAATGAAAGAGGCACCATGTTTGATTCGTATTTTTGTGGTAGCATTCTTGGTGATGAAAAGACCAAGAAGAGTTGTATAATGGAAACCCTAATTGAGCTTGTATTGAATTGCATCGGGTTGTATAGCTTGTATGGGAGGATCTATCAGCCAAGGTGGCCTAGAGGAGCCCCCCATATCATTTTGTTAACTCTTGGACTTTGCCATAATGAGCTAATCACCTAATGAAGTGAGGGACATCATCTTGCAACTTTCCATGGGAAAGGTGGTATCCAGTTGTGAATATAATAAATGTGAGTGGAAATATATTGCTCAAGAAGATAACTAAGGGTCGAACCCTTATCCCTAGAATTATCCTCAAGTTTTTATTTTGCATTTCAAGATAAATATGGAGTGAATGCACACATACACCTCAAGGGCGATATGGTAACCACACATACACCTCATGGGTGATATGGTAAGCACACATACACCTCATGCTCAATATGGTGAGCACACATACACCTCATCCCCGATATGGTGATCACGCATAAACCTCATGCCCATTATTGTGAACACACATACACCTCTTGACCGATATGGAAGCAAGCACACACCTCTTGCCCAATACACTGGAAGCACCTCAACTCCAATGTACTTGATTGAGTAACACATGAAGTGTGTTAGGTCATATAATACATAAATACGTATGGACTTCAATGCATTTTGATAAATGTAGGTCAATGTACCTTAAGAGAAGGATTGAGACAACTTAGTAAAGTATGAAGTAAACAATATCCTAGTGAGGATGAGAGAGAAACTCATACTTCGTGTGATGATTATTTAATAAGCATACATTGATACTCTTATATGTGTGGAGTTATGAGTTAGGGTTTTTGGATTCTTGATAATATGGAATTGAAACCCTAATCGACAAAGAGGGAAAATCTAACCGTAAGTGGGTGAAAAGGGAAAACCTAACATTAATTGGTTAAAGAAGAAAACCCTAACCCTAATAGGCAAAGAGGGAAACCCTAACCCTAATAATGGGAAGGTTGTATTTCTCTTATATTGCATGGTAAAGATATGTACTTGGTATTATTTCTATCTTGAGAAATTAATGGTGTAGGTATCATAAGATGATGAGAATATCCAGGTATGAGCTATGATGTTTCATTTGATAAAGATTAAACGGGACTTAGAAGCCATGTGAAATACTTATACAACAAGCATAATGTTTTTATTTGTCTTATGACCTAGAAATGGTTGTTTCCTAGTGAGAGGTGACAAGATGTTTATATAGGTCTTATGAGCTAGAGATGGTTGTTGCTTAGTGAGAGGGTATAAGATGTCTATACGGGTCTTATGACCTGGTGATGGTTGTTTCCTAGTGAGAGGTGACAAGATGTTTATATGGGTCTTATAACCTAAAGATGGTTGTTTCCTAGTGAGAGGTGACCAGATGTGTATACATGTCCTATGACCTAGAGATGGTTGTTGTGACACACCCATCACAAAAACATAATTTACTTAAGCGAAAGCATTTGTTAGCAGCGGATTACTGAAAATCACTAAAAATTAAAACCTTTTTCCAGTGATCCACAAAGGACAACTCTTTTGAAAAGAAACAAAGTAATTTGATTTCATTCTGTTTCATTAGTACATGTCGTGTATCACCTCATCTCAAGGATTACAACATCAACTGTTCTATTAAATTGTATATAGACAGCATAAGAACATTGAGGCATCAAGCCAAAATCTCATATCTATTCATTAAAACCAACTACGGACTCCGAGGACCTAAGAATACATAGAGGACACATAGGACTCTATTCTCACATATACAAAACATGATAGCCAGTGTCTCCACCTGAAAATTCACTGCTATTCCTGGTGGTGTTGCTGTCCTTTACCTATTGAAGGGTTCCTGCCTCCTCGTCCGCGTCCACCTAAAAATGTGAATCCCACAGGGGTGAGACAATTGTAAATTGCCCCAGCGAGAGGTATAACTCTCCGCCAAAACATTATTATTGCAGTTATTAAATTAACACTGAGCAGAGGAATTATATATTTAACAGCAGATAGATCAATGTCTAAAAAGATTAAAGCAGTATTCGTATTCCAAGTATTTCAGCTATAACTTGATAAGTCAGCATGATACTTATTTAGTGAGGAATTAAAGCACATGTATAACATTTATCCTTCTAGGATATGCTAAGCAGAGTAACATTAACCTTCTCGGTCAGTACGAGATTATATGGTAGAGATATCATGTATCAAACTACAATTAGCTTGCCAGGGTATATTGACATCTTCGCTATAGAGTTATAGCGGTAACACATACTCACTTCACGCTTAGATCACATAGCTAATGCCTGGTATTGTATTGTGGAGTCATGGCCTATATCCATACTCTTTTAATGAAGTATTGGGATCTTAATCCCTCATCTCATCAAGTACATTTTTATTTCTTAACAAGTTCAACATCTTGATTATAGAATATGGGTATCCAGACCCTCAACTCATCATAGAATACTTGTTACCACTTATCAGGTAACTTAATACCTTCAGGTCATCTGACCAAGGTAATCATGATTCTTGCTACACAAGCATTCCACATAGTTCACAAGGTTCATATCACCTCTTGTTACCCCTTAATAGGCAACAAGGCATATTATGGCTTATGAAGCCCATGAACAATTTTAATAATTAAAACATCATATGGCACACATGGCTCATCAATTTTAGGTTACCTCTCACTAAGCAACAAAGCATATGAAGGCGTATAAGGCCTATAAAACATTTTCAATATACAGAGCATCATAGATCATACCTGGATATGCTCATCATCTTAACATACCTGCATGATTAGTACTCATGATAACAATTATATCCATTATATATCAGTACCATGCAATACAAGGGTTTCCTTATTACATTCATAACTCATCACTCTGTATTTGAGTTTCACATAGGATCACTCTGTGTTAGGATTTCACATAGCATTACCCTGTATTAGGGTTTCACATAGCATCACCATGTATTAGGGTTTCACATAGCATTACCCTATATTAGAGTTTCACATAACATCACCCTGTATTAGGGTTTCACATAGCATCACCCTGTATTAGGGTTTCACATAGAATTACCTTGTGTTATGGTTTCACATAACATTACCCTGTATTAGGCTTTCACATAGCATCACCCTATATTAGGGTTTCACATATCATCACCCTATATTAGGGATTTACACATCATTACCCTGAATTAGGGTTTCACTCAGAATTGCCCTGAATTAGGGTTTCTCATGTCATTATCCTATATTAGGGTCACATCATTCCCCTAGATTAGAGTTTCACTCAGAATTGCCCTAAATTAGGGTTTAAGTTCATCAATCAACTCAATTAGGGTTTTATGATCTCTTTATCACGAGTCATACCCTAATTATATATCCCATTCATTTTGAATGTGTTGGGATTGATTGCTACATGATTATTATACATGTATGAATTTCCCTTTCTCATCCTCTCTAGGATGTTCTCTACTCCAATCTTAACCAAATTGAGTCTATTATTTATTCAAATACATGTAATTAGGGTTATCATAATGTATTGGGCTATTGCATTAATATGCATCAAAGGTTAACCCCACTAAGGGTACCAATCACTCTAGTACTTTAAAGGTACCACCATTGTAATCATCATTGATTTTTATCATAAATAATCAAGTAGTTGATTGACCTTCAATCACTTTAGACATCCAAACAGTTTTGATTAATTAAATCCCAAATAGTCTTGGTCACTTAGACCCCATACGATCTTGACCAATTAGACTGCAAACGGTCTTAATAAAATAACCTCCAAACGGTCTAAGACCGTTTATACCTCCAAACAGTCTTGATTACATTGACCATTCAATCGGTTTGAAACCGTTTAACCAAATCAAGTTGAAACCGATTGGACATATAAAACCGTTTAGACAACACATTTTGAAATCGAATAAACTTGGGTCTTCAAACGGTTTGAGACCGTTTGGTCCCAAACAGTCTAGAGACCGTTTGGGATCGGTTTGAGACCGTTTGGTCCCAAACAGTCTAGAGACCGTTTGATCCCAAACGGTCTTAAGGCCGTTTGGTCCAAACCCTCTCAAAACCGAATGGACCACAAAGATATCCATCGACTAAATCGATTTCAGGGTTTCACCTATTGAATTCACCTATCAATTGAAACATTGAATTAACCTCAATTGAACCATTAAATCACCCTTCAATTGAACAATAAATTAGTGTTTTAAATTTAAGAAACCATTAATTAGGGTTTTGACCTAATTGAATTAGGGTTTGAAATCGAGATACCTTCAATTGTTGACATTGTGGAACTAATTCTATTGAAATCATTGAATCACCACTTAGCCATGTCATGACCTGACCTCAAACGATCTTTAGGTTGTTTGGTTAACCTCCAAACGGTCTTGAGACCATGACTAGTCCCATCATTGAAATTTTTGAAATTCAATTAGGGTTTGCATCATAGAATCGATCATCAATTGAGCTATTGATTGTATTTCAATTTGATATCATTGGATCTTCAACCATCTAATCATACTTCGTCATACACTTCCAAACGGTCTTGGTTGACCTCCAAACGGTCTTGAGACCATTTGGGTGACCTCCAAATGGTCTTGAGACCGTTTGGGTTAGTCAACCCAAAATTTAAATCAATCAATTGAGAATTTCAGCACTCAACCCTATTAGGGTTTGATACTTGATGGACCATTAACTGTTGAACCCTTTGAAACCAATAAAATGGATTTAATGGGTCATCAACCATCAAAATCAGCATATGAACTCCAAATGGTCAACTATGGTCAACTATTCGAAATGGTTTTGAAACCCAAACCTCCAAACCGTTTGCAAACCGTTTGGTCTCCAAACGGTTTGGTGAAACCAATTGGACCAAAATTTATGAAACTGTTTGCAATAGATATTCATGGAGGTGTGTGCTTATGATGATGTCACAATCATCAATCTATAAACCCACGAAGCTTGTTGTGATTTTCATGGTGATTGCATCAATCGAACATATAAAATTTTGAGAATGAAGAAAGGATCAACAATTGATAGAGGTATGAAATCAATACTAATATTCAAGGGTTCAAGTTATATAACCCACCTTCAATTGAGCTTCAAAGCTTCAACCTCCACGTCTTTAATGGTGAAAGCAACACCTTCCACTATCCCAAGCTCATCCTTAAGCTTTGAGTGAAAATGAATGGCTAGAATTGAAGATGGAATGGAGATAAGAAGAAATCATGCATTGATTTTCGATTTCCACCATGGAATCAAGGTGAAAAGAGGTCATGGAGCTTACCAACAGGTTAGGGTCGTCCTCCTGATCCTCCAAAGCTCCCTTGGTCGTTTTTCTAGCAAAGAGTGGAAGTGGTTTCGAAAAAACCTCTCAATTGAGTTGTAAAAGGTGTTTTTATAAGAAATTCCATGAGAGAGAAAATATTTTATAAAATCCTTCTAATTCCAAAATTGGTGCCACCTCTCCCCCCATAAATTCCTTTCATGCAAAGCCATCTTCCCCTCCTTTGAATTTCTCTTCATTATCTATGAATTAAGGAAAAGCAAATCAAGCACCTTAAATCATATAATACTAATATCCCATTTTTAGTGGATATTACTTTTGATTTAAGTAATGTAAGTGGGTTCTCCACTCACTTGGATATTTTCTTGCCTTTTAGGGATCAAACACGTCGTGCTTCCTAACTGACTAGTAGAACAATGGCTCAGAACCCCCACCGGATCCGCATCAAGTCATTATTTGAGCAGAGTATGACAAAGAGAATAACCCGATTTTGAATTGTAAATCAAGTTGCATTTTGATCTGAACTCTCTTCTACACTTCTTCTATCATCTTCGTATCCCTCCATCCATCAATACCACCAAAATAGCCAAACTTGTGCCAAACCCTAAGTTCGGGGTGGCACGCCACTTCCCCCGTATCCGCTTCTTCCATACCCCTTCCAATAAATAGGGGCGTACCACCAAAAATGCAATCTCGAGTCGAATAGAGGAGAGATCTGCAATAAAAGATGCCAAAGTGCACACAAAAAGAAATGCAATCTCGAGTCGAATAGAGGAGAGATCTGCAATAAAAGATGCCATAGTGCACACAAAAAAAATATGCAATAAATGAAATTGCAAAACAAATAAAAATCTCGAGTCGAATAGAGGAGAGATTTACTTCTTCTTTCCATACCACCTTTCACTCCTTTTTTCTACCTAAGGGCACAATACATGCCCCACCATCCTGAGCTACACCGGTGTCAGATCGGATGCATACTTGTTGATTCTGTGGGTATCTCAGAACTCCTACAAAACTCTTCGACATGCTTGGTGTTGGAAAAAGTGGGGAGGAAGCGTTGTTGGGAAACGAACTCAGGAACGAAGCTATGGAAAGACGTGTTTTGTGGTCCCAGGAAGTTATGGTACTCATTCATATTGAGCAGAAAGAAAACATTTGTGATGTGAAGATGAAGAAATCACACGGATCGAAAGTATTTCATTAGGCAACAGTTTCAAACTTTATGTTACTCGAGGACGAGCAACGATTTAAGTTCGGGGTGTTATGATGAGTGCATACTCATCATGAAATTCAATTACCTTTTTGGAACATTTTCATCTCTAATCCACATCTTTTCACCCTAATATGAATCATAATGCACAAAACTACTTAGTTGATTCAATAATCAAGATTTTAACTAAATATCTTTCATTTTATGCAGGAAAATCAAGAAACTCCATGCATACGGTCTCAAGACCGTTTGGGTCCACACGTTCCCAAGACCGTTTGGTGGAATACACGAAGAACGAATGACGAAATCGGTTGCCAAAGAAAGCCATGCGGTCTCAAGACCGTTTGGTCCCATGCGGTCCCAAGACCGTTTGGTCCCATGCGGTCCCAAGACCGTTTGGTCCCATTTAGTCTCAAGACCGTTTGGTCCCATTCGGTCCCAAGACCATTTGGTCCCATTCGGTCCCAAGACCGTTTGGTCCCATTCGGTCTCAAGAATGTTTGGTCCCATTCGGTCTCAAGACCGTTTGGTCCCATTCGGTCCCAAGACCATTTGGTCCCATTCGGTCTCAAGACCGTTTGGTCCCATACGGTCTCAAGACTGTTTGGTCCCATTCGGTCCCAAGACTGTTTGGTCCCATTCGGTCTCAAGACCGTTTGGTCCCATTCGGTCTCAAGACCGTTTGGTCCCATTCAGTCTGAAGACTGTTTGGTCCCATACGGTCTCAAGACCGTTTGGTCCCGCGCGGTCCCAAGACCGTTCGATGCAAGCGCAAGGATCAATTGAAGAACTAAAGCCGCACGACCTCGCCAAGGCCAAGACCGATAGAAGCAAACCGTTTGGTGCCCATACGATCTCCAAACCGTTTGGTGCCCAAACGGTCTCCAGACCGTTTGGCGCCCAAATGGTCTCCAAACCGTTTGGGGTCAGATCTGAAACTATAAATAGACCCCCAGGGTCCCCATTTGAAGGCATCGGATCCGGACGCCGAGAGGCTGCCAGAGCACCACCCCGATCAAGTTCCACTCCACCTACTGCTGGTGTTGCGTCCAAGGAGGCCAAGAAGAGAAAGAAGACGGAGCAAGGAGCGCATCTTCTTCACCGGGCTGCGTTCACCCTCTGCACCGAGCTCATGGCAGATCTATCTTTCTCTCCTATCCTTCTTGTATCTCGCATCATGAGCGAGTAGTCCTCTTTCGCTGGGGTGCGGGGACTAGCCCCGCTGCCCATGCAAACCATGTTCTTTTGTTACACTTTCCATGGCAATGTATATAACTCTTCATTTTGTCATTTATCGTTAAGCTTGTGGGTTGGCTATGTGCGTGTTTCCATCTTTGTGCTCCCTATGTTGCGAGAACTTCAATGCATGGGTATGAATGTCGTTTAGCATGTTAGACTCCTTAACGAGAACTTCCGATGGGATTCCTTGAGGTCGTAAGTGTATGATCCGCGAGGGGACGAGCCATCTAGCCTTCGGTGACGCTTCTGTGTGCCTGACGCCCGTATGGGGGGTTCACAGCCTTAGTTGGATTTTGTATCTTTGTGCTTTTCGTCGATGTTTACATGTACTATAGACACTTATTTGCTTAATGGTTGACGTGGTTGACTCCTTGACGAGAACTTCCAATGGGATTCCTTGAGGTCGTAAGTGTATGATCCGCGAGGGGACGAGCCATCTAGCCTTCGGTGACGCTTTTGTGCGCCTCACGCCCGTATGGGGGGTTCACAACCTTAGTTGGATGTTGTATCTTCAGAGCCGTAAGACATGTGATCCGGATGGCGATGAGAAATCGGCTGCCTATGGTGATGCTTATGCGGACCTGACGCTCGTATGGGGGGTTCTGCAGCAGCTCTACTTGGAGTGTTATATTGTGCCTGGTTTGTTTGCAAAAGAGTATGTTTGTGTGTGTAGCGGTGGTCAAACCCGGTACCATCCCAGCGATTCCATATCATTGATCCAAACCCATCTATTAATTCAACTTTTACTTTTCTGCATTTTGTTTAAACAACCCAAATCAAACTATTGTTCTAAATATTAGTTTTACTTGAGCTAGATTCAACTGACAAGGATTCTTAAAAACGTTGTCCTTTGGGTTCGATACTCAATTGTACTGCGATAAGACCCGTTCGCTTGTGGGTGGTATTGTTGCACTTAGTTTTGGTAAAATCTCGGGGATATAAACCCCGAGTGAATTTGTTAGTGCATTCAAAAAGCCACGTCATGTGGCTTTTTATCCTGATTCTAATTTCTTTTTAAAAGTTTGCCTTGGATAACATTTTAATCATATTAAATTGTCCAAAATATTTAATTAATTTATTTTAACTCCAAATTGATATTTCAAAGGTGTTTTCTTAATTAGTGAAACTCAAATGATCCTTTTGACTAGGTTTTAAGTCCGAAATTGAAGGTTTTAATATAAGGTTCAAAATTTGTATCTTTTATATACTTTATGCTTGTAAACTCTAATCCATGTGAAATAATTGTAACTAGGATAAAGTGGATTTTGATACAATCTAATTGGTGAAAGTGTTGAATATAAATCTACAATAAGGTATGTGGACCCTATTTATGTAAGAGAAAATATATAAATTTGCAATTGGTACCCTATTCCTTCATTTGGGCTTTTCATCAAAATTCATTTTCCCAATGAGGCTTGAGCCTATTATCAGTTATTCTTGTTATTGCCTAAATTTTTCTAGGGTCTTGAACCCCACTTGCAAATGTTGATAAAGTTGTTCTATCTACCATTGAATTATTTTAGCATAATGATGAAAATGATTAGTTAACTAATATAGTGTACATGAGTACAAACCACCCATAATATTGGGCATGAGCCCATTGGAATGTGACCACTCTCCCCAATTTATAAAATATTAGGGTGTTTGGGAATGTGTTACTCTCCCTCACCTAGAGGTTGAGGTCTGATAGGTGCCTCAGACCTATGTTAGTTTGATTGAGTCACATTCAATCATGCATGCAAATTTATTATTATTTGACTTGGCAGAAATTCTTACTTGATTACTTGCCTCATACTTTTGACTCTCTCTTAGTATAGTGAATCTTTTATTATGAAATTGTGTAGTTTATAATTGTCCTTATTATCTCCTTTGAGACATACTTTTATATCCTCTTGTTGGGTGACCCCAACCACCCAGGTATAGGATCAGAGTGCACATCAAGAGCATGGTGAACCAGCTTAAGGCTAAGAAAAGGATTCATATCTTTCATCATGGATATATTTGGTTAATATAGTTTTTATTGGAGACATGTTATAGTAGTCATTTCCCTCTACATAGGTCCTTTTTTTGTATAAAGCGTGCACACCCTTTTAGGGAAAAAAATTTATGTACACTTTATATTTAAATTGAATATAGTAAAAAAAAATTACACCTGCGCTGCTATTCGTTGCTCTTTTTGCATACCATTGTTACATAGTAAAGAGGTGGTGCTTTCACACTCTTTACAATGTAATATGGACCACACAAACTTATCATCCTTCCAAATCAACTTGGTGAGAGGATAAGCAGTCTTTGAGAATTCCTTGATGAAGCCCAGATAGTATCCGGTCAACCCCAAGAAGCTGCGGATCTCAGAGGGGTTCTTCGGTGCAGGACAATCTTGAACGGATGACACTTTAGCTAGATCCACGATGATCTTTCCTCCGGATATGATGTATCCAAGGAACATGACATGGTCTATCCAAAACTCACATTTCAAGAACTTACCATAAAACTTCTTCTTTCTTAGAATATCAAGGAATCTAGCCAGATGGTCACGGTGTTGATCTAGGTCATCTGAATACACCTGGATGTCATCTATGAACACAATGACAAAGGAGTCAAGGAAGGGTTGGAACACACTATTCATAAGGTTCATAAATACATTGGGTGTGTTGGACAACCCAAACGGCAGGTCCACAAACTCATGATGGCCATATTGGGTTCAGAAAGTCGTCTTAGTTATGTCCTCACTCCTTACTCTCACATGGTGGTAACCAGACCTCAAATCAATCTTGGAAAAGAGTCAGGTAGATTTGAGCTGGTCAAAAAGTCATCTATCCTGGGTAGAGGGTACTTGTTCTTAATGGTCACTTAATTGATCATTCGATAATCGATACACATCCAGAGTGATCTATCCTTCTTCTTCACAAAGAGAACTGGTGCTCCCAAAGGTGAGGTACTAGGTCTTATAAAACCTTTATCTAATAACTCCAATAGTTGGTTCTTCAACTCAAGCAACTCGACAGGGGCCATCCTATAGGGTGCCTTATGTATAGGGTTTGTCCCAGGAGCTAGCTCTATGGCAAAGTCTACCACTCTCTTAGAGGGAATCTGAAGTAGATCATCTATAAATACATCCACAAACATTTGAACAACATCTATCTCCTCAAGGGGTCACACTTTTGCCTCATGTTCGGTGACTACAGCTAGGTATGCTTGACAACCTTTGGATATCATCTGCTCGGCCTTCAAAAGCTGACACAAAAAGGCTAGTGGGCACATTTCTCCTTCCTCAAATGGTAAATGGTGGATATATAGGTTTCCTAATGAGGATCTTCTTCTCCCTATAGTCAATCTTTGCTTCATAGGTGTAAATCCAATCCATGTTGATGGTTACATGAAAGTCTTCCATATCGAGAAGGATAAAGTCAGTGGGAAGCTCGAGATTCAGGTATCTAAATGACAAAACATGGGTTTTCAAAAGAGAGGTATACATGCAGCCACTTGGGGTTTCAACATCCAAAACATAACCTAAATACTTGACGTCCAAACAAAGCGTCGTTGCCAGATTTCTTGAAATGAAAGTATTAGTGGAATGAGAATCAAATAAATCTTTTACATCTTTTCCCATGACTTGAAGCATGCCTACATAAGTTCATAACGTATCAAACTACTATTACTACTACATGATCCTACTATGTTGGAAAGAAAACTATATGGGTTATTACCCTTTATCAAACGGTTAGCATTTGCCAGAGCTTCTTCATTGTCGATGGAAAATACTCTTGCTTGTCTTATCTCTCCAACAGGTGAACCACCAGTTGGGGCTCCACCTCCAGCTGGAGGCGCTTCTTCCACCAGTTTCACTACCACAAGACTCAGACCTATCAGATCAGGCAGAGGATAGTTGGCGATGTAGCCTCCCTCCTGCTAGCAATGGAATCACACCCTCTTCTCGAAGCGGCACTTCCCAGGATGTGTCTATCCATAGGTATGACTCTTCTGAAAATAGTCTTCTCCACGTTGCATTCCTTTGTCACCATGCTTGACCTTGGTGTTCTTTTGCCCCTTTCCCTTCTTGTGATCATTCTTCAGTCCCGTAGTCCCTTCAGTAAAGCCCAGGTACCCCTCAAATGGGTTAGGTACAGGCATCACTATCTTCTCCATGCTCAAGGTGGTGTCGTATGCATCAAAGAAGGTTTTCGGTTTTCTCTCCATCACATGAGGCTTTATGGCAAGGCATAGGTGCTCCATGAATTGGTCCACCCTCCTCTCTTCTATCAATATGTAACTGAAATGCTCCATCATATGGAACTTGTGAGCGTAGTCAGAAATAGACAGGTTGCCCTGCACGAGGAATGTGAACTCATTCTCCTTCTCCTTCTTGAGGGAGATTGGCACAAATCTGGCTATGTATATGGTCTTAAATTCTGCCCAGGCCATCAGGTCTTCGCTCAGATCTCGACCCATGATCTGGTTCTCCCACTATATCTTCACAACTCCTTCTAGAAGATGATTCATGATTACAACCTTCTTGTTCACAGGAACATCTAGCAGGAGGAATCCATTCTTTACTGCTTGCATCCCTACATCCACTCGATCGAAGACCTCTATCTTGTCCTCTCCCTAGAACTTCTCGATGTTTAGCTTGACAAAGATCAGGATGGTAGTTCCAAGTTGAGAACAAACTGGCATGGGTTCTCCATCCTTGACTCCGACTGTCTCTCTGAGAGCCAAGGCACTGATAGCCTCAATCAGCATCCTATGTTACTCCATCCAGAAGACATACATGGATGATGATCTCTGGTCAGTATCCTCTTTTAGGTCCCCTTTAGTCATCTTCCCCAACTTGGTTGTTAAAAGGTACAAGTTACAGGTTTGCCTCCTCCTCAGAGGTGCATCAGATCTCTTTCTCTTCTTGGATGCCTCCTCCTTCTGGATCCTTCTCCTCCTCTCAATAGACCTCTATTGCTTGCGAGAGAGCCTCCTCTCAGCATTCTTTTTAGGGGTGTTAACTGGTGCAGAGATAGTCTTAACTCAAGCCATATGGCATAATCATGCAACAAAATTTTAGTTCACGCTTAAACTATTAAAACTTAAGTCCATGACATCTTATTACATGCTTTTCATTATTTGGTGGAGGATTTCTTAATCCTTATTACACTTATCCTAACCTCAGGAGGGGTGTGGAGAGAGAGAAACCCTAAGTTCTTAGAATCTTACATGAATTGGGGTTGAGAAGGGAAAAAGACAGATGAGAGAGTCCTATAAGTATCTTAATTTGAGTCAAAACCTCAGATTTTGGTCAGGCAGTCACACAATATCTAGGAGTCCCCGTAGACCGACTAGTAGGGCGGAGAAAAATATTTCCAGCCCCCAGATCATCATCCTTTCTAGACACCTCCATCATAAGAAAATCCTCTAATAACTCCCTTAGGTTCTACAGAGTTTGTAAAATTTAATAATTATTATAGATTAAATGCAAAACCATCGCTCTGATACCAATTGTAACAACCCCACTTCCCAGTAACCCCAAATTAAGGGAGACCAAGAGGTCAGAGGTGTTATCCAAAATATAGGATCAATGGTTTTGCAACCAATTAAAAATAATTATCAAAATCTACGAAAGACTAAACTAAAAACTGGAATAAAACATTTCTTTTTACATACCTTCGAAAATAGGTAACACAAACTTCTACATGTAGAAAATTATATCTAACTAAATCCTCCTTGATAATTTAACTTTTATCTTCATAGGTTCCACTATACTCCTTGTCCAATTTCATATATTTTCTAAAACACCAACAAACAAAATGTCGATCAATATAAATGAATATATTGGTATGTGGTGACAAATACAATAGTGCAATTAAGCTCTAACAACCTATTCATAGAAATTAGTTGTTAATAATGCAAAATTACGTTTTCAATGTAACTTCTCAACCGCATTTACTCATACTCTGGGATACCCTCACTTAGGGTTTAGTCCTTGCAAGGGACTTAAGGCTACCTTCTCCATCCTAAACTCGGTACCTGGGGTCACCTCTCTAGGGTCTTCCCTCTGGGGCTTGACCACTTCAGACCTTTGCTCTGGGGCATGGTCTTGCATCATACATCCATAGATGGTATGTAGGTTTGAGACAGTCACATATGTACTTTAATTCTGATACTCATATTCACCTTAAAAGTTGCAGTAATGAAACATCCAAAAAGTTTAATTTAATTGCAATCGATAAATCATTGGTAAAATGTCGGGAAACATAAAGCGTGTACTCATAATTAATCACATACCTGATTAGGAGATTTCACAAGAAATAAGCAAGTCTAACCAATCAGGCAATCAAATCCAAGCAAGCAATTCAACCACACAAAAGCACAGAATCCTGAAAAGCATATGTAACCTATTTACTAAACACTTATCAAGAATCTATTTTCTTGACTTAAATATGCTTCCTAGGGTTTCTATTTTGAATTAGGGTTTCATTAGGGTTTATGTACAACTTTTCTCTATTATAACCACAAAACCCTAAAACAGTAGATCTAGGTGCAAAACCCTAATTATCATGTTAACATCTTCCTATAACCTAATAGGCTTAGAATCATCCTCGTATAACTTTCATATGATGGTTTTTGACATATATCACATTCAAAACCTTTAACACCTAGATTAGGGCTTTTAAGTCCATTAGTGCATAATCATGTGTATACAACCCTAAAACAAGCATAATATCAACTTTTTTAGATTTAACTCTTCCTTTTATTCTCAATAGGTTAATATTACTCAAAATAACCAAAAGACACATTAAATCTGATTTCCATCTCAAATTAGGGTTTTACAATAATTCAATGCATTAAAAGTGGTAACTTTATGTACTTTTAAAACTATAAGAGATATCAGGCTTCAATTCTATTTTTATTGGATTCTACATGTTTTTCTTCTCAAATTTCATATATAAATGATCTTCCTCCAATATTACCATAATTAGTTACATTTTTACAAAAAAGACTATTTTCCACCAATCAGGAAAAGCTACATGTATATTTTGGGTTTAACATACCCGCACCAGCGAGCTAGGATGGAGCCAACCAGCTCGCGCCACCTGGGCATCCGGGCCTTACGAAGCAACTCACTTGGAAAACAAAAGAAACATGCGTAAATGACAAAATTCCTTACCTTCTCAACATGGATGTGATGGTAGAAGAGTACTTTCATTGGAGGTCATCTTCTACCTTTATTCTCTCCTTCACGCGAGCAGTCGGTTAACTCGTCGCTTAACTTCACTCGTTGTTGCACCTCCACACGAACTAGGACCATTGTCGACTCCGCCTCATCCTCCCAAACTCAACCCACTTCTCAATTCCTTCCTCGCAAGTCTCCTCCACTTGGATGGTTTCGCTCTACTACCAAAGAGGATTGCTTCAAGACCAAGGTACACATAAGGATGGATTCTTGAATTGGAGATGCCTGCGAGTTTTCCTACTCCTCCTGGTTACGTGAAGTTGAATTGTGGTTTTTCTAAAGAACCACACCCCTTTATATATAGGGTATCCATCGGCCTCCTGAGGATTGGGGATTCCTTGGTTTCATCATGAAACTCCCTGAATCCCAAGATGGTTGGACTCGGGAAGGTCTCGCAAAGTCATTGGGACTAATCCCAGATTCTCTTTCCATCACCATCACGTATAAGATGGATTGGAAAGTACAATTCTTTGTCTCATGTCTCCAAGTCAGACCAGGATTAAGCTCGTGTTGATGGATCTCAGATCCAACAATCCACGTTGTCTGCATTCTTGATAAATAGACTTTTAATCTGATTAAAATTGCGACATTTAATACCATAGAGGGATTATCTTATCATTTTAAAAACATGAAAAATTCATAACTCCCTCCTTGTTCATCCTTTTACAACCAAATTTTAGAGGAAAGCTTATTTTAGCATTATCTATTCGTATAACAAATTTGAGTCCCAAACTCAAAAGGAAAAGGGAATTTTCTTCACATGCAAGTTATCACACATTAAGGTTTAGTTTATTTCATATTTTCTCTTTATTTCACTTCAATCTTATTTATATGGAGTCCTTGTAACACAAGAAATCTTAGGGATTCAAAATCCTCTCATAAAGTATAACTCTCAACCTTCTAGATGTTTCTACATCATTCATTACTCATTCTCTCAGTTACTCTTTTATTAATGGATTTTTTGTTCGTCTTTATTTCCTTTTTATGGTATTGGGCTTATAATTTAACAAGGCCCACGAAATCATGCATACAATATTATTTAGCCAAGACATCCACACAATTATCTTAAATCGTACAATTTTCAAATTCATAAATCTTAAATGGAGAAATTACATTTCAACCCAAACTTATGAAAATTGAGGTTATAACAAAAAGTGTGTTCCTCTTTTAAGCTTCACATATATCTTACCTTTCACTTATACTCTCATTTATTGTCCTTTTACTTGACCCTCTATCATTTTTCCACTCTAGTATTGTCACTTGCAATGTATCATTACCACTGTTACTTGAGATTTTTTCATGATGTTCAAACTTTAAAAGAATCAATTCCTTTTATTTTGTATTGCTTAGAATTTTTATTGCTAATTGTGGCAGTCAAATGAGTTATGCAACTCTTTACGAAAATCACATATATAAGAATACATTCATATGTAAAACAATGCAAGCATATCAAAATTATAAAATAGACAATTTCTTGTCATCTAATCCTTATATGAAATCTAAACTTTCAAATCATTCTATTTTCTTCTCTTAGTGTATGTTCCTAAAAAAATTAGGAACTCTTTTTTATTTCTACTTGTATTTTCCTTATTATTATTTAAAATGATTTTATCATTTATACAATATCGATATATTTCTCGTCACATGTTTCCTTTTGATACACCATTCCTTACATATAGCATGATTAACATTCACTAATTTCTTATTATTCAATTCACATTGATATATCTATGGATATTTAGATTTCCATGACTCGTATATGTCTCATTAAGTTGTTTCTATTCCATACTTATTGTTGACTTGAGAGTTATACATTTCCCATATTTTGATAATGAATTGACCATTCTGTTCCTATTTTCTAATATGTTTGTTCAATATTGATTTCAGGCTTTAGGTACATTAAAAGGATCATATTTTACAAGCCCTAGCTTGTTCAAGTTCAAGTCAAAAGTAATGCAAGTGTGCATTTTTTGAAATCACATCAAATGAACTTCGATCATTTTTAATCAATTGTATTGATGATATGACTTGTAAATAAGATGGGAAAAAATCTTGGACGCTTAATTCCAAGGTTTAATCACTCAAATGTCAATTTAGCAAATTTGTCATAGGATGTTTATCGGTCGAGTTGGGAACTCGACCGATCCAGTGATGGATTATCTGGAGAGACCAATCAGTTGAGTTGCACACTCACATAACTCAACCGACTGACTCACTGAGAAAAATTAATCTTAGCTCATCGGTCAAGTTTCCCAGAACAAACTCGACATGTAGTTTGAAAATAGACTATTTCATTTAGTGGATCAGTCAAGTTACCTTTATTGAAACTCGATCAAATGTATTGTACGAAGACACAGAAAAAGTGATTATAGCCTTCGAGTTGTTTTGAGCTAGAATGGACCCTTTGCAACTTCAAAAATAGCTATATCTCACCCTTAAGTTATCCCACACTCAAGAATACACCCCCAACAATAAATAGGACTCCTTGGAGTTCATTCCAAGTTTGCTCATTCATGCAATTCTAAGTCCTTGCTATAGTTGAGTGTCTTGCAACTCCTTGATCCCCTTTCTCTCTCTAGTTTACACTTCCTTTCGTGATTATGAGTGAGATAGGCCAGTTGTAAGAGAGATACTTCCTTTTGCTTGTAAAGCTCTCATTCCGTTCCATCTTCCCTACCCGTTTACTCCATAAACCAAAATTAAAGTAAGCTACTCTGAGTGAAGGTGGAGATGTTGCTATTCTTCCTCAAGGTTGAAGAAGAGGTGAAGATCTTCTCCAGATGAAGGAGAAGGCAAAGGCTGAAGATCCTAAAAGAGTGGGTAATTCCTTGAAGTTTGAAGACTTGTGAAAGAGTAGGTAAGACCTTGTAAGAAGGAGGAAGACCTTGCAAAGTGGGTAAGTCCTTGGTAAGGTGGAAGACTCTTTGTATTGGGTCGGTAAGTCCTTTGGTGGTCTTGTGTTGTAACTCTTATTGGTGAATATATAGTGGAAAGCACATGGAAAGTCCTAGAGGTTGACCTCTCTAGGTAGTGGACGGACTCTCTCCTAGTTTGAAGAGTGGAACCACTCTAAATGACCTTGTCAAGTGCTTGTTCCATTTTCTCTGATCCTTGCTATGCTTGTTAGTTAGGACTTCAAATTGCACTGACGTTATTGGTTCTGATTGATATAATTTTAAGGTGTAATCTATCTTGTGGGAATTTTTGAAGCTCTATTCCCCCCTCTAGAGCCCTAGATCCAACAAGTGGTAGCAGAGCTAAGGATCTTCTCCAACGATCTCCCACGAGACAAGAAGATGGGCGACAACCTACTTGGTTCGCTTAACCAATAGGGAGGCTTCTTTATGCATCCTCTGGTCTTTGACGACACCAACTTCCTCTATTGGAAGAGGCGCATGCTATTCTACACTTAATGCATGAATTTTGACATGTGGAAGGTGATGGTCACACCATACAAGGAGCCAACCAGAGCTTTTGCAACATGGAGTGAAGCTACACTTACAAAAGCCCAGCTCAATGCCAAAGCCATAAACATCCTCTATACAACCCTTACCCCAATGGAGTTCAACCAGATCTCATCTTGGGAAACTGCATATGAGATTTGGGACAAATTGTGCATCACTTATGAGAG
Organism: Alisma plantago-aquatica; assembly: GCA_963693085.1. Taxonomy (NCBI): domain Eukaryota; kingdom Viridiplantae; phylum Streptophyta; class Magnoliopsida; order Alismatales; family Alismataceae; genus Alisma; species Alisma plantago-aquatica. Next base: position 405,575,764 of record OY856414.1, read on the forward strand.
CACAAAACAAGTCAAGGAGGCTAAGATATACATGTTGAGTTTCCTTCTATAGAACTTCAAGATGGGCAAGAAAGAAGGGATTGCGGAGATGTACTCAGGACTCAATGTCATCATCAATGGGCTGGATGCTTTAGGCAACACTTTGGATAGAGGTGTAACCAACTCCAAGATCTTGAGGACTCTACCACAGAAATGGGAGTCAAAGGTGACCTCTATTGAATAAGTGAGGAGCCTTGGTGACATCCCAACCGAAGACCTCATTGGCAACCTCCAAGCTCATGATCCAAGGCTTGACAAGCAATAAGAGAAGGAATCCAATAAGATCAAACATAGTGCTTTCAAAGTACAAGTGGAGGCAGTCATCCTTCAACAATAACTTTATTATCATACTTCTCCTTCCTCCTCTAGTGAAGATGATGGCCCAAGTGAGAATGAAGCCAACTACATCAAGGGAAAACACTTCAAGGGAAAGCAAGCCTTCTCCTCTGCTCCTAGATGCTACAATTGTGGACAAAAGGGGCAATACAAGAGTGAATGTCCCAAGTCAAGAAAGTCACACCAAAAGGGAAGCTCAATGAAGGAGGAAGAGTACAAGAAGGAGAGAAAGTACAATAGGAAGGACAAGAAGGAGAAAGTACACAAGAATGCAGTTAATGCAACTTGGGAAGTGTCATCCTCAAGTAGCTCAAGCTTTAAAGAAGATGGAGAGTTCCACCTTACACTCATGACCTATACTAGTGAATAAATTGGTGAGGTAAGTGAGGTAAGTGAGGTAAGATTGCTTTACTTATAAAGGAAGGTATTATTCATATGCTTGTTTCTACTTGTTCTTCTTTTACTAAATGTAAATCTAAAATAAAATGGTTAGGAAAAATTATTGATGATTTGTATGTTAAACTTGAAATTCTTGAGCTTAATGCGAAAACTCATTTAGAGAGGATTGATAACTTGCAAGGCCAATATCTTGATCTTGAGCTCCAGTACAATGGAGTTGAGGTAGAGAATGGTATCTATCGGAAGAACATTGAAACTCTTAAGGAAAGTGCCTAAAGGAGCTTGAAACTCTTTAAATTGAAAATGTTGAATTTAAGCTTCTTGATGATGCTCGTAGAAATGAGAGATACATTTATCTTAAGGAAAATTCAAGTACTTAAATATGAAAATTCCAGGTTGCTTGGTCAAGCTAATGATTTATCTTCTAGACCTATCTTGCCTACTAATGATATTTCTTCTATATCTCTTGAGAAAGATTCTAATTTGACTGAAGCCCTCTTTAATGAGGTTGACCTTGTTCATTCTAGAGATGATATTGCTAGTTTTTCTTCTACTATCATGTCTCTTAATGATGATATTCATAGACTAAGGGGCCCTTAACAGAAATTCCTCAAAGGTAAAAACTCCCTAAATGAAATCCTTGACAATTTAACCAAACAAAATGGTACTACTAGTTTAGGATTTGTAAGGGGGGAACTAAAAGGCAAGAGCAAAGCAAAAGGTAAGAAAAAGAGCAAGGAGACCACTTTCTATGTAGGAGATTCTTCCAAAACTAAGAATCCTATGTTTTTTCTATTGCAAGTGTGACGATCATTAATCTATTTATTTTCCTTACAATCCTAAGGGGACCATCCCAAAGATGAAATGGATCTCCAAGTTAACTCCAGATTCCAATGTTTGAGTTGGGAACTGACACTCTCCTTTCTTGTAGGATAAAGGAATATGGATTGTTGATAGTGGCTGCACTAAGCATATGATAGGTGATATAAACCATTTCAACAACTTCACCAATAAGAAAGGAGGTTTGGTCACCTTTGGGGACAATAAGGAAGGTAAATTTAAAGGTGAGGGTGATGTTTGGTCACCTTTGTCATCATCAGCTTGGTAGTGTAAATATGCATCAGTTGAAGAAGTTGAGCAAAAAGGACTTGGTCATGGGACTTCCCAAATCAGATTTTGAAAAGGATGAGGAATGACAACCTTGTATCCAAGGAAAAAAAACCAAGTCCTCCTTCAAATCCAAAGGAATCATTGGTACCAAGAGAGCTCTTGAACTTCTTTACATTGATCTATTTGGACCAATGAGAACTCAATTGCTTTGTGGTTCCAAGTATTGCCTTGTTATCGTTGATGATTTCTCTAGATATACTTGGACCTTCTTTCTCATTTCTAAGAGTGATACGCTTGATGTTTTCTCAATCTTTTGCAAACAAGTTGAGAATGAAGCCTCTTGTTGCATCATTTACATCCACAGTGATCATGGGGGAGAATTTGAAAATGAAAATTTTGAACATTTTTGTCAAGAATTTGGTTATGCATAGAAATTCTCTTTACCTTGAACACCTCAACAAAATAGGGTTGTAGAGAGAAAGAATAGGTCACTACTGGAGATGGCTAGGACCATGCTTCTAGAGAATGACACTCCAAAGAAGTTTTGGGCTGAAGTTGTCTGTACCTCAAGTTTTGTGCAAAACTAGGTTTTTAACACAACCGTGATTGAAACAAAACCTCTATGATATATGGCATGGTAGAAAGCCTTCTATCAAGTATTTACATGTTTTTGGATGTCTTTGTTTTGTTTTGAATATGAAAGATTTTGTCGACAAGTTTGATCTAAAGTCTTACAAAGCTTTCTTTCTGGGCTATAGCAAGGCTTATAGAGTATTTAATATTGATCTTGCTAAAGTAGAAGAATACATAAATGTTAGTTTTATTGATTAACCCCTCTATTCCCTAAGATATTGTTCCAAATGATGATGTTTCATGTGAAGTAATTCCTATTCTAAAAGAGCTCAACATCACCAATAAGGGAAAAGAGGTTGTCACTCAAGAAGAAGAAAAATATGAAGAGAAGAAGGATCTGACCCCCCTGTTTGCAAAGAATCATCCAAAAGAGAGGATTTAGGTGATCCACTAGAAAGAGTAAATATGCAGGCTGCATTCAACAAAGAACAAGCCAACAGTGCCTTCATCTCACAACTCAAGCTGAAGAATGTCAAGGAAGCTCTTGGGGATAATGAGTGGATCCTAGCTATGCAAGAAGAGTTGGAGCAAATTGAAAATAACAAAGTATGGACCCTAGTGCCAAGACCAAGTGATAGAAATATCATTGGCACCAAGTGGGTCTACCATAACAAACTTGATGAAAGTGGAAAACTGGTAAGGAACAAAGCAAGGCTTCAATCAACAGGAAGGTATATATTTTAATAAAACATATGCACCTATAGCTAAACTTGAGTCCATTCATATGTTACTTGACCTTTCTAGTTACAAAAACTTTCTTATATATTAAATGGATGTTTAAAGTGCGTTTTTGAATGATACAATTGAGGAGGAAGTGTATGTTGCACAAATCCATGGCTTTAAACATGATAGTTTACCTAACCATGTTTATTTTTTGATAAAAAGCTCTCTATGGGATCAAAAAAGCACCTAGTGCTTGGTATGAGAAATTAAAGAAATTTTTGTTATATTATGGGTATATCATGGGCAAAGTGGATTCTTCCTTATTTCTAAAGCACACTTCTAATCATTTTCTTATTATTCAAATTTATGTTGATGATATCATTGTTGGCAGAACTAACCTCCATCCTTACAAAGAATTTGGTGATCTTATGCAGAGTCAATTTGATATGAGTATGATGGGTGAGCCCATGTTCTTCCTCAGTTTTCAAATCAAGCAAACATAAGATGGGAACATCATCAACCAAGGCAAGTACACAAGTGAGTTACTCAAGTGTTTTGGGATGGAGAACACCAAGTTGATGGACACACCCATGTCAAACACCACCAAACTTGACAAAGATGAAGAAGGTTAGAAGGTAGATGAGAAGCTCTATAGAGCTATGATTGGAATCTTACTTTACTTAACTACCGCTAGACCTGATATAATGTTTAGTGTTGGATTGTGTGCTCGCTTTCAATCAAACCCTAAGAAATCACATCATATAGATGTTAAGAGGATTTTAAGGTACTTAGCCAAAACCCAAAATTTTGTACAATGGTATCCCAAGTCAAGGGACTTTACCCTTACTATTAATAGTGATGTGGATTATGCAGGGTGCTTGATAGATAGAAAATGCACAAGTGGAACTTGCTTTCTCCTATGACCATGCTTGGTGTCTTGGTTTTCCAAGAAACAGAGCACAATAGTATTATGAACCACTGAGGCTGAATACATTACAGTCAGAAGTTGTTGCACCCAGGTCCTATGGATGAAGAAAATGCTCCAAGACTTAAACATACATTTTGATGCTTCTCCTATTTATTGTGATAATACTAGTGAAATTAACTTGTCCTATAATTATATCTTGCATGGTAGAGCTAAGAATATAGAGGATCGCCATCATTTTTTTGTGATCACATTGCCAAAAAGGATATATATATCACGCACGTGGACACGGAAAATCAGTTGGTGCACATTTTCACTAAACCTCTAAATAGAGAGAAATTTAACTTTATTAGATCTAAATTTCTCATAACTACTTTGAATGAATTTGATATTCCTTGTAGATAGTTGTCATATATCCTATATGCTTTTCCTATGCTTTGATCACCATTACTTGATAATATTCTATAAAATTAGTTTTTCATGTTCATTAAGCCTTATGTTTCTATTGTTTTTGGGTATTTTTTGCAAAAGTTTGTTTTATCACAAAATAATACTCAATGATGTCATATGTACCGAAGTATGTCTAAAATGAATGATGCACTTTAAAAATGAATTTAATTAGCACTTTAATGGGTAGAAATTAGAATTTCTAAATGTAGGTCAGGTTGACCATCGGTTTAGTAGCCAACTCGACTGATTAGAGGCTGAGAGCTTTCTCAAAGAGTCTATCAGTCGAGTTTTTGAGTCACAAAAATCAACCGATGGCTAGGCTGGAGCAAACTTAAGATCCTGACTATTCTCCCTCTCAACTAGATAAAATTTGATTGATCCAACCTCCAGCTCCCTCAAGCTCTCAGCCCTAGACCCGACCTTCCTCTTCCTAGTCCTAATTCTACCTAGATCGACCTCCCTTGACCTTCCCCCTTTCTAACCTAGGTTTTTGGACGTGTTTTGGTGGTGGTTCTTTAGCTTTTTCTCTCTCCTTTTTCTCCTTTTTGTCTCTGTGGCATCCAATAGGAGGAAGAGGGCCACCCCAGCTAATGCACCTTCATCTTCGTCTGACTCCCTCTTGATTCCCTATAATGACACTTTCTTCATCTCAAATGAGGCTCTAAATAGGTACAAGGAGCTCCTTCCTAGGAACCCTTTCCCTTTTCATGCCCTATTTGAGTCAAGACCACAAAGACAAGAGGTAATAGATCAAGTAGAAGAGTTTCTTTAAGACCACCATCTCTCAGCCTTGGGTGTTGAACGTGCATGCTATAAAAATTCCATTACAAGAACCAAAATCGTTCATGAATTCTACGAAAACCTACGTTGGAATTACATCCTAATACTACCGCCTAATACTCAAGTAGTCCTCACATCTATGATAGTCGGGATAAAATTCCAAGTCTCTGAGGATGCCCTAAACATCTTATTTTCGGGTAACGAAGTGACTAACACCTGGCATAAGGATTGTCAAAAGTACTTTAACCTAGTTTATCCTGAGGCCTTATACAAGCAATATGCTCTTACTCTCCCTGGTATTTATAAGTTCTTGAAGAAGCCTCAATTCCCATATAGGAAGAAGTGCACCCTTCCCTCTGATGCCTTGGACCTAAAGAGACACATCCTTGCCCTAGTTGTTAACTGAAAATTCACCGAAAAAAGAATAAGATTGAGATTGTCAAAAACATTGTGGTAATCAAGTATTGTCTCTTGAAGAACATCGAAGTCAAGTGGGAAAAATAGGTTCTCCATCATATGACCTTCTTTGACTTAGGCAAGAACATCCATGGCACCCACCCACCCTACCCAGTCCTAATCTGTGGTCTATTCCAGCTTGCTACTGGAAAATATCTTTTCCATGACCTTCACTACAAACCTTTCCGGAAAGGAGTTTGCATCATTGAGGCCACTCTCCATAATTCAGTTCCTATCATATCCTCCACCACACTTGGTACCTCTACCTCTATCTGAGAACCTCCACCACCTCATCCTTCACGACCTTCAGGTACCTCATTTCATGTATTTAAAGAAACCCTTATGGGCTACATGATGCATAGATGACAACCAGGAGGTGGGCTTGGAAGCAGCCATCCTTTGAAGAAAGCGTAATAGCTCACTGGTCGGGATCCATTGCACCGAAAATGAGGCATACAACCTTTAGGTTCACGAGAACTTGAATCAAGACCTATGTTTCATCATGTCTAACATGAACATGTCCTTTGCACAGCCCTACCCTACTTACTAGCCCTACCCAGGAGGTGACTATGCATCCTTTGCATATGATCATTTTACCCTGCCCCTCCACCTACATCTTCTGATTCTACACCATGTATTGCTGGTGGATCTACCCCTGGTGTGCTACCTGTGGCAGCTGGCCCCTTGGCCACTCTTCTTGCTAGACTTGGTAGTTCAGCTCCTTCCTTCCCACAGGCCAATGAGCTCCATGCTCTTGGTATGTCCTGAGATGAGAAGAACGCACGTTGGCCCGGTCTAGGTTTTGGCTCTCTAGTTGATGAGGAGATGACTTCCCAGGCTGGTGAGGAGGTTGTTGTTGACGTGGAGGCTGATGAGGATGATGGTGATGTTTCTGATGATGGCTCTGGTGGCTTTGTTGCTGCCTTCGGTGATGAAGGTGATGGTGTCTCTCTGCTGCACCTTTAGACGGAGATGATGACGATGAGCTTAATACTTCTGATGTTGATGATGATGATATTGTGGACAAGGATATCTTATATTTTTATTTGTTCTAGTTTTTAGTCTAGATGTTGATCATTTATGTATTTCTAGGATATTTTGTATTACAAACATCTGGGTATATTTTCTTAGTTGTACTATTTTATCATATAGCTTTCATCATTTTTGGCTTGTAATTGTTAACCGAGAACTAGATTTCTGGGTTGTAATCTTGATCCTTTGTACACCTACTCTTATTTACTATATCTCATGACTTGGTGTCATGTTTTAACATATTTTGATTATGACTTAGATTGTTTGTTTCTCTCGTCTATCATTCGTGTATGCTTTGCGATTGCATGTTGTTGATATATGCTTGGTTGTGCTTGGATAAGACATGTTTTTGTGCTCTTCTACCCCCTTCCTTTTTGATAATGTCAAAAGCAGGAGAGATGTTCAATTTTTTGAAGTTCAACCATATTTCTTGTGTTCCCTATGTGATCCTTTTCTTGTTCATTATATGTTTTATCAAGTGACTTGCTAGAGGACCATATAGTATATATGTCATGTTCCTTTGTGTAGATAGACTAACTATGCAGGTAAGATTAAGCATACATTGAGGGGGAGCAATTCACACTGTTCAAATCATGAATCCCCTTACAATTCACAAGGCAATAGTAAATTTCAAATATCCTTTTCAGTATAATTGAGGAATGGTTTGTCATTGTCAAAGGGGGGGAGAGTTATATGATGAGTGCATACTCATCATGGAATTCAATTACCTTTTTGGAACAATTTCATCTCTTTTCCACATCTTTTTACCCTAATATGAATCATAATGCACAATACTTCTTAGTTGATTCAAAAATCAGGACTTTGACTAAATATCTTTCATTTAATGCAGGAAAATCAAGCAACTCCATGCATACGGTCTCAAGACCGTTTGGATCCTTGCGGTCTCAAGACCATTTGGGTCCACACGGTCCCAAGACCATTTGGCGGAATACAAGAAGAACGAATGAAGAAACCGATTGCAAAGAAAGCCATGCGGTCCCAAGACCGTTTGGTCCCATGCGGTCCCAAGACCGTTTGGTCCCATGCGGTCCCAAGACCGTTTGGTCCCATGCGGTCTCAAGACCGTTTGGTCCCATGTGGTCTCAAGACCGTTTGGTCCCATGCGGTCTCAAGACCGTTTGGTCCCATGCGGTCTCAAGACCGTTTGGTCACATGCGGTCCCAAGACCGTTTGGTCCCATGCGGTCCCAAGACCGTTTGGTCCCATGCGGTCCCAAGACCGTTTGGTCCCATGCGGTCTCAAGACCGTTTGGTCCCGCGCGGTCCCAAGGCCGTTCGACGCGCGCGCAAGGACCGAGTGAAGAACTAAAGCCGTACGATCACGCCAAAGCCAGACCGATCAAAGCAAGACCGTCTGGCGCTCAAACGACCTCCAAACCGTTTGATGCCCAAACGGTCTCAAGACCGTTTGGTGCCCAAGCGGTCTCAAGACCGTTTGGCGCCCAAACGGTCTCCAGACCGTTTGGCGCCCAAAAGGTCTCCAGACCGTTTGGCGCCCAAAAGGTCTCCAAACCGTTTGGGGTCAGATCTGAAACTATAAATAGACCCCCAGGGTCCCCATTTGAAGCATCAGTTCCGGACGCCGACAGGCTGCCAGAGCACCACCCCGATCAAGTTCCACTCCACCTGCTGCTGGTGTTGCGTCCAAGAAGGCCAAGAAGAGGAAGAAGACGGATCAAGGAGCGCATCTTCTTCACCGGGCTGCGTCCACCCTCTGCACTGAGCTCATGGCGGATCTATCTTTCTATCCTATCCTTCTTGTATCTCGCATCATGAGCGAGTAGTCCTCTTTCGCTCGGGTGCGGGGACTAGCCCCGCTGCCCATGCAAACCATGTTCTTTTGTTAAACTTTCCAAGGCAATGTATATAACTCTTCATTTTGTCATTTATCGTTAAGCTTGTAGGTTGGTTATGTGCGTGTTTTCATCTTTGTGCTCCCTATGTTGCGAGAACTTCAATGCATGGGTATGAATGTTGTTTAGCATGTTAGACTCCTTGACGAGAACTTCCGATGGGATTCCTTGAGGTCGTAAGTGCGTGATCCGCGAGGGGACGAGCCATCTAGCCTTCGGTGACGCTTCTGTGCGCCTGACGCCCGTATGGGGGGTTCACAGCCTTAGTTGGATTTTGTATCGTCGTGCTTTTCGTCGATGTTTACACGTACTATAGTCGCTTATTTGCTCAACGGTTGACGCGATTGACTCCTTGACGAGAACTTCCGATGGGATTCCTTGAGGTCGTAAGTGTATGATCCGCGAGGGGATGAGCCATCTAGCCTTCGGTGATGCTTCTGTGCGCCTGACGCCCGTATGGGGGGTTCACAGCCTTAGTTGGATGTTGTATCTTCAGAGCCATAAGACATGTGATCCAGATGGCGATGAGAAATCGGCTGCCTATGGTGATGCTTACGCAGACCTGACGCCCGTATGGGGGGTTCTGCAGCAGCTCTACTTGGAGTGTTATATCGTGCCTAGATTGTTTGCAATAGAGTATGTTTGTGTGTGTAGCGGTGGTCAAACCCGGTACCATCCCAGCGATTCCATATCATTGATCTAAACCCATCTTTTATTCCGCATTTACTTTCTTGCAATTAGTTTAATCAAACCCAAATCAACCAATCGTTCTAAATATTAGTCTTACTTAAGCTAGATCTAACTGACAAAGATTCTTAAAAACGTTGTCCTTTGGGTTCGATCCTCAACTATACTGCGATAAGATCCGTCCGCTTGCGGGTGGTATTGTTGCACTTGGTTTTGGTAAAAGCTCGGGGATATAAACTCCGAGTGAATTTGTTAGTGCATTCAAAAATCCACATCAAATTCTGGCGTCGTTGCCGGGGACAACGGAATCGGTCAGTCAAATCTAGTTCTTTTAAGACTAATCTAGGATTTTGCTTTTCTTTTTGAAACAATCGCTCATCTGCTTGACCGTTATTTTACTTTGTGGATCTCACTTTCAAATCCTCTCAAATTTCAGGTGCTCTTTCAACGTTTAGTGCATGCACCGATCGGATAGTCTCGGACTCACATCAAGCTTTGATCCCGAGATTGATAGAACCTTCCATCATCAGATCCAAGAGAATCAAGCAAGGATGGCGCAAGAGGAAGAAGTAGCCCGAAGAGTGGCTCAAGCCATCAATGCACAAAGAGAAAGGCTCATGCAAGAAGCCCGAGCTGTAGTTCAACAGGAGATCTTAGCAGCACAGGCGGCAGCACAAGCAGCGGAACTTCAAAAAGATCTTAGAGAGTTCTCTATCCCAAAGGCCGCGAATGTCTATCATCCGGTGCAGCCTCCTCCCATCGAAGCTGCCAACTTTGAGATTAGAGCACATTGGATAACTTTGCTTCAAAACAACCCCTTCTACGGCAAACAAGTTGAAGACAGCCAAGGTCATCTTCTCAGATTCATCGACCTATGTGCTATGACTAAGCAAAATGGAGTCTCCGATGATGCCATTTGACTCCGTCTTTTCAAGTACTCTCTTGCTGATAGAGCCATTAGTTGGTACAATTCGCTACAGAGTGAAGTACCCATCACCACCTGGGAGCAGCTCCAAAACGCTTTTCTGGAAAAGTTCTACCCCCCATCTCTTACATATGAAATCAGGGGACGAATCACAAATTTCACTCAAGTCCCAGGGGAAACCCTTGCCGAAGCTTGGGATAGGTACAAGGAGCTCCTACGCAAATGCCCACACCATGGAATTCCTAAGAACCAACTGATAGAGATATTCTACAGGGGTGTGGAGGATGATGTAAAGATGTTCCTTGACTCCTCGTCTGGAGGGAACTTCATGCGGCAAAGTTATGACAGCGCATGGAGAGTAGTCACCCTGGGAGCAGAAAATCAAGCCAATTGGGGCAGATCCGTTGGTAAAGGAGTCTTAAAGGTAGCCATGGCTGAAGCTATCCCGGAATACAAATCTATAGCTGAAACTTTAAAAGTCTTATTTGCAAAGCAAGATCATATAGAATCATCCCTTGCTGCAATTGGAAGAGGACATTCTCCTACTAGGCAACAAGAACAAGTCAAGTCCACTTCTTTGTTTTGTGAAGCATGCAAAGGCACTGATCATTCCACATTGTCATGCAATGTTCTCTACGATGTTGTTTTAAGCAATGCCTGTGGACAAGGAGATAATTGCCAAATGGAAAATCTTAATGCTATTAACACCATCCCTGGGCAGAACTCTTACAATCCGAATCAAAATAGGAATCACCTAGGTTTCCAATACGGGAACCCTTCAGGAGCTATGAACTCACATCAATTTGGTCCGAACAATCAACCCAGGGGACCATCTAGTTACCAGTATAACCAACAACAGAACTTTGGGAATCAAGGAAACTTCAAAGGAAATTTTCAGAACAGAAACTATAATAATTATCAGAACAATTCTCAGTATCAGAATCTGAATCAGCAGCAAGGTCAGGCAGGATCCATCCCTCCCGATGACAAGCTATCTACAATTGAAAAGTTATTGCAAACACAACAAACGATGATAGCCAACCAACAAGCCCAACAAAAGGCTATTGAAACTCAACTAGCTCAGCTCGCTGCTAGCATAAAGCCACAAGCTGGAGTCTTTGTCGGACAACCTGAGAACAATCCAAAACATCTTGAACAGCTGAAGGTGGTCGCCACTAGATCAGGGAAAGATTACACAGATCCTCCAGCAAAGACAACAGTGGTTATCCCTGACGAGAGTGAACCTATGATGGACCAAAACTTGACAACACCAGAATCGCAATCAAAGGAAAGCAAGACTAATAAGGGGAGTTCTGAAAAAGTTGCCGATGAAGAAATAGAGACACCAGAGCCAGATATTCCTGTATATAAGCCTTGTGTTCCTTTCCCATCCCGTCTGAGGGAAACCAAGCTTGATGCCAGATTCATCAAATTTAAAGAGGCTATGAAGAAACTCCATGTTGATATTCCATTCCTAGATGCTCTTAATGAGATACCAGCCTGGACCAAATATCTAAAGTCGCTTCTCACCAAGAAGTACATCACTGAAGAATATGAAACTGTAAAATTGGCTGCAACCACATCAGATATCATACTAAGCAAGATGCCAAAGAAACAAAAAGATCCAGGATCCTTCGGAATCTCATGTCACATTGGTGACTCATCATGCAAGAAAGGATTGGCTGATCTTGGCGCAAGTATTTCTATTATGCCGCTGAGTCTATGCGGGAGATTAGGGTTCGCAGAATTGCTTCCAACTGCTATGACCATTCAACTTGCGGACAATTCGATAAAAAGACTGTTAGGAATTCTCGAAGACATCCCGGTCAAGGTAGGCAAGGACGCATATGTTCCATGTGATTTTGTCATCATGGACATAAAAGAAGACACCAAATACCCTCTTATCTTCGGCCGTCCGTTCCTCGCCACTGCTAGAGCCCTTATCGATGTTGAAGCATGAACCTTACTGCTCAGGTTAGGTAAAGAAACTCTGGAGTTCAAAGTTTTTGAAAGCATGAGGAGACCAAGTATACAGGAGGAAGTCTATCTGATAGATTGTGTCGAGCAAATGTCACAACTTACTCAAGAATACCACGAGTCATGTGATCCCTTAGAAACTGCTCTATCCGACCTATTTAATGATGAACCTATTGACCAACAAGATAAGAAATGCATCGAATCTCCCAACTCTGCTAAAGAAAATGCTGAAGCTACTTACAAAGAACTAAAGACTACCGGAACTACAAAAGAAACTAGTGAAAAACCAGAACCTCCTGAAATGAAGCCCCTACCTGAAGGGCTGAAGTATACGTTTTTAGACGATCTCAAGGCTTGTCCTGTGATCATAAATTCTGATCTAACAACCAAGCAAGAAGAGAAGCTTCTGGAGGTATTAAGAGAGAGCATGAAAGCCATAGGCTATAAGATGAGTGACCTGACAGGGGTCAGTCAAGCCTTGTGCATGCATAAGATCCCCATGATGGAAGACCATAAGCCAACCATCGAGCATCAACGAAAGTTGAACCCGAATATGAAGGAAGTGGTCCGTCGCGAGATCATCAAACTTCTTACAGCTGGAATAATATACCCGATATCGGACTCACCTTGGGTAAGCCCAGTTCATGTGGTACCCAAGAAAGGAGGGACGACCGTTATAAGAAACGCAAACAACGAGCTCATCCCCACTCGAACAGTCACTGGGTGGCGGATGTGTATTGATTATAGAAAATTGAACAAGGCCACTCGAAAGGATCATTTTCCTATGCCCTTCCTCGATCAAGTTTTAGAAAGATTGGCCCATCAAGAATATTTCTGTTACCTGGACGGTTACTCTGGATTCTATCAGATTCCCATACATCCAGACGATCAAGAAAAAATGACTTTCACCTGTCCCTTTGGGACATATGCTTTTAAAAGGATGCCTTTTGGCCTGTGTAATGCCCCTGCAACTTTCCAACGTTGCATGACTGCCATTTTTGCAGGGCTTACTGAAACCGTTATGGAGGTCTTCATGGATGATTTTTCTGTATATGGGGACTCCTTTGATTCCTGTCTTAAGCATCTCTCCATGGTCCTCAAACGTTGTGAAGAAGCACATCTGGTGCTAAATTGGGAGAAATGCCACTTTATGGTAAAGGAAGGCATTGTCTTGGGCCACAGGGTTAGCAACAGGGGAATTGAAGTTGATAAAGCCAAGATAGAAGTCATATCTAAATTGGCAATTCCTACGAATGTGAAAGAAGTTCGCACTTTCCTTGGTCATGCTGGATTCTATAGAAGGTTTATACGTGATTTTTCGAAGATAACAAAGCCGATGACCAATCTACTTTTAAAAGATGCTGATTTCAATTTCAATGATGAATGCGTCAAAAGTTTTAATACGCTGAAAAAAGCCCTTACGACTACCCCAATCATTAGAGCTCCCGATTGGGACCACCCCTTTGAAATTATGTGTGATGCCAGTGATTACGCGGTGGGTGCGGTCTTAGGACAATGCATTGAGAAGAAACATTATGTTATCTATTATGCGTCGAAAACCCTCGACGAAGCTCAAAGGAACTATGCTACTACTGAAAAGGAACTTTTGGCAGTCATCTATGCCTTCGATAAATTCAGATCCTACCTTACTGGTTCGAAGGTAATCGTTTACACAGACCATGCTGCCATCCGTTACCTTATGGCAAAGAAGGATGCTAAGCCAAGACTGATCAGATGGATACTTCTTCTACAAGAATTTGACCTAGAAATAAGAGATAAAAAGGGGACGGAAAATGTTGTTGCAGATCACCTCAGTCGCATCCACACTCTGGATGCTGACGGGATCCCGATAAATGACTCCCTACCGGATGATCAACTCATGAGCGTCTCGGAAGCAGTACCATGGTATTCTGACTACGTAAACTACCTTGTTGTGGGAGTCATCCATCCCCAGTACACCGGGAACACTCTGAAGAAGTTTATGCACGATGTGAAGCATTACCATTGGGATGAACCATATCTTTTCAAACTTTGCGCTGATGGTCTGTATAGACGTTGTATCGCCGAAGAAGAAGCTCAATCTATCCTGGAGCAATGCCACTCGGGACATGTGGGTGGACATATGAGCTCCAAAAAGACTGCCTTAAAGGTTTTGCAATGTGGATTTTTCTGGCCAAATTTATCCAAGGATTCTTACAATTTTGTCCTGTCCTGTGATGGCTGTCAAAGATCTGGCAATATAACCAAAAGAGACGAGATGCCACTGAATCTATGGCAAGAAGTTGAGGTATTCGACGTCTGGGGAATGGACTATATGGGGCCTTTCCCATCTTCTAATGGATTCTCTTACATCCTAGTGGCGGTAGACTACGTCTCCAAATGGGTCGAAGCAATACCAACCGTCACTAGTGATTCAAAACCAGTCATCAAACTATTCAAAGATGTCATCTTCCCACGTTTTGGAGTACCACGAACCGTGATATCTGACGGAGGCTCCCACTTCATTGAAAGAAGCTTCGAAGATTTACTGAGAAAATATGGTGTCTCACACAAGGTAGCTTCACCTTACCACCCACAAACTAGTGGACAGGTAGAGGTCTCCAACCGCCAACTAAAAGCTATCCTTGAGAAAACCGTCGGGCGTAATCGCAAAGACTGGTCGACAAAAATCAATGACGCCTTATGGGCCTATCGGACTGCTTATAAAACCCCCCTTGGGACTACCCCTTTTCGATTGATATATGGAAAAGCTTGCCACCTGCCAGTCGAATTAGAACATAAGGCATGGTGGGCAATAAAACAATTGAATTTTGATATGAAAGAAGCAGGACAAGCCAGGATTCTGCAACTCAACGAGTTGGATGAACTTAGAATGACAGCTTATGAGAATGCACGAATCTACAAAGAACGCACAAAACTTTGGCACGATGGACATCTGAAAAGAAAAGACATACAAGTGGGAGATCAAGTTCTGGTTTTCAACACAAGATTACGGCTATTCCCAGGAAAACTCCGCTCCCGCTGGTCCGGACCCTTCATCGTCAAAAACATCTCACCACATGGTGTCTTCTCTCTATGGAGTGAAGCGACAGGGGAATTCATAACAAACGGCCACCGCTTAAAGAGATATTTTACCTCGACTGACATTGGCGCTGATACAACGATAGAACTGGCAACTCCAAAAGACCCACCATGATGCTAAAAGACTCTGTCGAGCCAACGACATAAAACAAAGGCACTTTTCGGGAGGCAACCCGACCAATAAATCTGTTTTACTTCTCCTTTTCAAATTCTGTTTCTTACCTTATAGTTAAATTTTCCTTAAATAAAATTTGCCTTACGAAATAGTTCTTTTTCAGGACATGAGATCGGAGTGGCGCTGATCATAACGAAATCATTCTCAGCAGTCATACCTGGTGTCTCCTTTCCCCTCCATCTTGAATTTAGGGTTTGCTCGAGGACGAGCAAATCTCTAAGTTCGGGGTGGAGGGTGGGTGGTACGTATTCCACTTCCACATACACACCCTCTTTTCATACTTAATATGTCTCTATCATATAATTTTGAACAGATACCTGATGAAATTTTGACTCTTGTTGATAAAAATGTAATTAACTTTTTGCTATGCATCTTCTATCATAACATCCTCCTTATCCGAAGTGAATCCTTAAGAGGACTGAATTTTGAAACTTGCCTCTTGCCTGAAACCATCCTGTGAAGCTTATGATTCCTAACATCATAATACTTTTTACAAAATGATAAGTATCTGTCAAACTGATAGGGATCAAACACGTCGTGCTTCCTAACTGACTAGTGGAACAATGGCTCGGAAACCTCACCGGATCTGCATCAAGTCATTATTTGAGCAGAGTATGACGAAGAGAATAACCCGGTTTTGAATTGTAAATCAAGTTGCATTCCGATCTGAACTCTCTTCTACACTTCTTCTATCATCTTCGTATCCCTCCATCCATCAATACCACCAAAATAGCCAAACTTGTGCCAAACCCTAAGTTTGGGGTGGCACGCCACTTTCCCCGTATCCGCTTCTTCCATACCCCTTCCAATAAATAGGGGCGTACCACCAAAAATGCAATCTCGAGTCGAATAGAGGAGAGATCTGCAACAAAAAAGATGCCAAAGTGCACATAAAAAGAAAATGCAATCTCGAGTCGAATAGAGGAGAGATCTGCAATAAAAGATGCCATAGTGCACACAAAAAAATATGCAATAAATGAAATTGCAAAACAAATAAAAATCTCGAGTCGAATAGAGGAGAGATTTACTTCTTTCCATACCACCTTTCACCCCTTTTTCTACCTAAGGGCGCAACACATGCCCTACCATCCTGAACTACACCAGTGTCAGATCGGATGCATATTTGTTGATTCTACGGGCATCTCAGAACTCCTACAAAACTCTTAGACATTCTTGGTGTTGGAAAAAGCGGGGAGGAAGCGTTATTGGGAAACGAACTCAGGATCGAAGCTATGGAAATACATGTTTAGTGGTCCCAGGAAGTTAAGGTACTCATTCATACTAAACAGAAAGAAAACATTTGTGATGCGAAGATGAAGAAATCACACGGATAGAAAGTATTTCATCAGGCAACAGTTTCAAACTTTATGTTACTCGAGGAAGAGCAACGATTTATGTTCGGGGTGTTTTGATGAGTGCATACTCATCATGGAATTCAATTACCTTTTTGGAACAATTTCATCTCTTTTCCACATCTTTTTACCCTAATATGAATCATAATGCACAATACTTCTTAGTTGATTCAATAATCAGGATTTTAACTAAATATCTTTCATTTAATGCATGAAAATCAAGCAACTCCATGCATACGGTCTCAAGACCATTTGGATCCTTGCGGTCTCAAGACCGTTTGGGTCCACACGGTCCCAAGACCATTTGGCGGAATACACGAAGAACGAATGAAGAAACCGATTGCAAAGAAAGCCATGCGGTCCCAAGACCGTTTGGTCCCATGCAGTCCCAAGACCGTTTGGTCCCATGCGGTCCCAAGACCGTTTGGTCCCATGCGGTCTCAAGACCGTTTGGTCCCAAGCGGTCTCATGACCGTTTGGTCCCATGCGGTCTCAAGACCGTTTGGTCCCATGCGGTCTCAAGACCGTTTGGTCCCATGCGGTCTCAAGACCGTTTGGTCCCATGCGGTCCCAAGACCGTTTGGTCCCATGCGGTCTCAAGACCGTTTGGTCCCATGCGGTCCCAAGACCGTTTGGTCCCATGCGGTCCCAAGACCGTTTGGTCCCATGCGGTCTCAAGACCGTTTGGTCCCATGCGGTCTCAAGACCGTTTGGTCCCGCGCGGTCCCAAGCCCGTTCGACGCGCGCGTAAGGACCGAGTGAAGAACTAAAGCCGTACGATCACGCCAAAGCCAGACCGATCAAAGCAAGACCGTCTGGCGCTCAAACGACCTCCAAACCGTTTGATGCCCAAACGGTCTCAAGACTGTTTGGTGCCCAAGCGGTCTCAAGACCGTTTGGTGCCCAAGCGGTCTCAAGACCGTTTGGCGCCCAAACGGTCTCCAGACCGTTTGGCGCCCAAACGGTCTCCAAACCGTTTGGGGTCAGATCTGAAACTATAAATAGACCCCCAGGGTCCCCATTTGAAGCATCGGTTCCGGACGCCGACAGGCTGCCAGAGCACCACCCCGATCAAGTTCCACTCCACCTGCTGCTAGTGTTGCGTCCAAGAAGGCCAAGAAGAGGAAGAAGACGGAGCAAGGAGCGCATCTTCTTCACCGGGCTGCGTCCACCCTCTGCACCGAGCTCATGGCGGATCTATCTTTCTATCCTATCCTTCTTGTATCTCGCATCATGAGCGAGTAGTCCTCTTTCACTGGGGTGTGGGGACTAGCCCCGCTGCCCATGCAAACCATGTTCTTTTGTTAAACATTCCAAGGCAATGTATATAACTCTTCATTTTGTCATTTATCGTTAAGCTTGTAGGTTGGTTATGTGTGTGTTTTCATCTTTGTGCTCCCTATGTTGCGAGAACTTCAATGCATGGGTATGAATGTCGTTTAGCATGTTAGACTCCTTGACGAGAACTTCCGATGGGATTCCTTGAGGTTGTAAGTGCGTGATCCGCGAGGGGACGAGCCATCTAGCCTTCGGTGACGCTTCTGGGTGCCTGACGCCCGTATGGGGGGTTCACAGCCTTAGTTGTATTTTGTATCTTCGTGCTTTTCGTCGATGTTTACACGTATTATAGTCGCTTATTTGCTCAACGGTTGACGCGGTTGACTCCTTGACGAGAACTTCCGATGGGATTCCTTGAGGTCGTAAGTGTATGATCCGTGAGGGGACGAGTCATCTAGCCTTAGGTGACGCTTCTGTGCGCCTGACGCCCGTATGGGGGGTTCACAGCCTTAGTTGGATGTTGTATCTTCAGAGCCGTAAGACATGTGATCCAGATGGCAATGAGAAATCGGCTGCCTATGGTGATGCTTACGCGGACCTGACGCCCGTATCGGGGGTTCTGCAGCAGCTCTACTTGGAGTGTTATATCGTGCCTGGATTGTTTGCAATAGAGTATGTTTGTGTGTATAGCGGTGGTCAAACCCGGTACCATCCCAGCGATTCCATATCATTGATCTAAACCCATCTTTTATTCTGCATTTACTTTCTTGCAATTAGTTTAATCAAACCCAAATCAACCAATCGTTCTAAATATTAGTCTTACTTAAGCTAGATCTAACTGACAAAGATTCTTAAAAACGTTGTCCTTTGGGTTCGATCCTCAACTATACTGCGATACGATCCGTCCGCTTGCGGGTGGTATTGTTGCACTTGGTTTTGGTAAAAGCTCGGGGATATAAACTCCGAGTGAATTTGTTAGTGCATTCAAAAAGCCACATCATTATACATTGCCCATATTTTGATAATGACTTGACCATTCAATTCCTATGTATCTAATATGTTTTTTCAACATTGATTTCAGGCTTTAGGTACATGAAAAGGATTAAATTGTACAAGCCCTACCTTGTTCAAGTTCAAGTCAAAAGAAATGCAAGTGTGCATTTTGCGAAATCACTTCAAATGACCTTAGATGATTTTTGTAACAACTTGTATTGATGGTAAGGCTTGTAATTAAGATAAGGAAAAATCATGGACACTTAATTCCAAGGTTTAATCACTCAATTGTCAATTTAGAAAATTCTTCACATGTTGTTTATCAGTCGACTTGGGAACTCGATCGATCTAGTGATGGATTTTCTAGAGAGACCAATTAGTTGAGTTACACACTCACATAACTCGACTGACAAACTCATTGAGAAAAATTAATTTTAGCTCATAGATTGAGTTTCCTAGAATAAACTTGTCCGGTAGTTTAAAAATTGTCTTTGTCATTTAGTGGATTGGTTGAGTTATCATTATTGAAACTCGACCAAACGTACATGTACAAAAAATGCAGAAAAAGTGACTATAAGTTCTAGTGAGTTGTTTGGAGTGAGAATAGATATGTTGCAACTTGGAAAATGGCTATATTTTGCACTTAAGTGATCCTACATTCAAGGAAACACCCCTAGCTATAAATAGGACCCCTTGGAGTTTATTCCAAGCTTTCTCATTCATGCTATTCTAATTCCTTTCTATAGTTGAGTGTGTTGCAACTCCTTGAGCCCCTTTCTCTCTCTAGTTTACACTTCACTTTGTGATTATGAGTGAGATTGGCCAGTTGTAAGAGAGATACTTTCTTGTGCTTGTAAATCTCTCATTCCATTCCATTTTTCCTACCCCTTTCCTCCATGAAGCAAAGGTGAAGCAAACTACTCCGAGTGAAGGTGGAGTAGTAGTTGTTCTTCTTCTTCAAGTTTGAAGAAGAGGTGAAGATTTTCTCTAGGTGAAGGAGAAGGCAAAGGGTGAAGATCCAAGAAGTTTGGGTAATCCCTTGAAGCCTGAAGACTTGTGTAAGAGTAGGTAAGTCCTTGGAAGAAGGCAGAAGACTCTTTCAAAGTGGGTAAGTCCCTGGTAAGGTGGAAGACTCTTTGTCTTGGATAGGTAAGTCCTTTGGTGGACTTGTGTTATAACTCTTATTGGTGAATATATAGAGGAAAGAACTTGCAAAGTCCTTGAGGTTGACCTCTCTAGGTGGTGGACTAAATCTCTCCTAGTTTGGAGAGTGGAACCACTCTAAACGACCTTGTCTAGTGCTTGTTCCATTTTCTCTCATCCTTGCTATGATTGTCAGTTAGGACATAAAATTGCACTTAAGGTATTGGTTTTAATTGAAATAATTTGAAGGTCTAATCTATCTTGTGAGAATTTTTGAATCTCTATTCACCCCCCTCTAGAGACCTAGATCCAACACTTACAACTTCTAGATAAATATTTTTCTTTTAAAATTTCAACTTTTTTAAACTTCAAATTACATCATTTCAATCCATATGGCTCAAGTAAGGAAAAAAAATTCCTTTTAACATTAAAGTCAATTTATATCCTTCTGACATCATTCATTTACTCAACTCATCTTCATATGTCTCAAAATTGACACATACAAGACACTAATTATGCATATCAGAGTAAAATCATCCAACTACTTTATAAAACTATTAATAACATCCAATTTTATGGACATTTGTGGGACTATTTTATCTTCATAATGTCATCTCTTTTATGATTTATCTTGTCAATTCTAATTGCTTCTCGCAAGACCTGATATGACTACATAAACTCACCCTCCCTCTGTTATACATAAAATTGTTATCTTTTGCTACACTTAAATCTAACTTAGCAGTTAATGAAGATTACTCTTAGTCAATGTTGTGGTCACTAAGACACCTCTTGCGACTAAAGAAGAAGGAATTTTTTATGACCGATAGACTAGTGAGATCAATTCCTTAGTGGTCTCTATGTGCCACATTCCTTGTGACCGAAAGGATGATTACTTGTGTTATCAAAGCAAAAGTCAGCATAGTGACTGAAGGGTGATTTACTTGTGCAATCAAATAACAAGTATGTGTATATATTAAAGCACATGTCAGTGTCGCAATAGAAGGGCTTGTTACTTGTGTGGACGAAACACAAGCAAGAGTAGCCACCGAGGTGATTATTAAGTTGGTTACTAGAACCTATAAGTTGACCCCACCTCATCCATGACGCAAGAGGTCACAACATTGAGGAGACAATGAAGTGTTTCTGCATTCCATACTCATCTAAAATCCATCCCCATTGATCTTGGATCTCTAAAGATAAGAATCATAGGAGAGAGAAGATTGTTGTTCTCACCATCATCCTCGACTTGTCATTTGAAACAAGGACTAGCTGCTCACCAACGCTCACACTAGATTTGGATCTGAAGACAAAGTGCACCAAATGTGGTTGTTTCACATCATCATTGGTGTATCTCTTTTCTTTCATTCTATATCTATTCACATACGTGTATCCAATTTGTTGTTATCCATAATGTCTCTCCACTTGTGTAAATTCACAATTCTACTCGCTAACATGAGTTGCTAAACTCGTATCTTGGGTTGGGAGTAGCCACTAAGGCTCTCCCAATGTAACACCCCTGACCTGGGTTATGAGCTAACCCTAGAAGTTTTGCCTAAATATGTAATTAATATAACTTGTGAACACTCCCTGGCATGTAATTAAGTTCCTCAGGAACATTTACTTTCAATTTTGCTCCTTTTGTATAAAGTTGTAGCATTGTGTTGTATGCAGGGACCTATGTGCAAATTACCCAGTTTAAGGGTTGAACTTGCAAAATTCACAAGATAAGATGTTCCTTTGATGTTGAGACATCATGAGGATGTCTATGATGGAATTTGAGGGATTTCCCAATCCTGAGCACCAAGGTGCAGCTGTGGAAGCAATCCCCATGCTTAGAAACCCTAATTTGGGGTAAAGTGCAATTTACCCAAATTGAGGGGTCCAACTTGTAATTTTCACCATCTATAACACCTTTTATGACCCTTGTCATCATTTAGAGTAGAAATGGTGAAAGGGATACATCATTTAATAAAAAGATGAGAAAAATGATTTTTATAATAGAAATCACCTAAAATGGGTATGGAATCCTTTCATGTATGTACCCTAGTTGAAGGTTGGATTTCTTTACCCTTATATCTTGAGATTCCATGAGATTTGCATAAGTATAGATGAGTTTGGATGTGCCTTTGAGCAAGGAGGGACCTAGATGTGATTTCCAATCTTGTAAGGTCCTTAGGGTGAAAAAGGGGCTAAAGTATATAAGCCACCTCTTTACAAGATAAGTGAACGATCTTTCCTTTACTTCATTCTCATCTCTTCTTGCTCAAACGGCCAAGGATAGCTCTGGAGCTCAGGGGGACGACCAACCTGTTCTAGGTAAGAGAACCCCACCTTCTAGCTCGAATTCATGGAGGAATTCACTTTCTAAAGTTGGTTTTGTGGTTAGCTTACTTAGTCTTCTTGTTCTAGCCGATCAAAGCAACGTTTCCTTGGAGGATTCACCTCTGACCAAGTTGTGGAACCTCAAGTACGCCATTAAAGCTTGGAGCTTGAAGTCTTGGAGCTCTAAGATCAACCTTTAGGCGGGTTTTATAACTCTAAACTTATGCTTTATATGTATGCTTATTCTTGCAATTTACTTGGTAAATTCTCCTTCTACCTCCCTTCTTCCTTGCACGTTTGCAAGCAAATCAGTGGAGGAACCGACCTTGCTATAGGTTGAATATGAGGGGCGTGATTCCCTATGTTACTTTTTCAAACGACCTTGGACCTTTTTGGTCCAAACGGTTGCAAACCGTTTGGGTTCAAACGGTTTCAAACCGTTTGCTCTCAAACGGTCTTGCAAGACCGTTTGGATTGAAACGGTCTCAAGACCATTTGAAAGAGTTGACCAAGGGACGACCGTTTGAGGGTCTGTTCCTAACATATTGAATTTCATCTCTGCAAAGAATCAAATTCTAATTCTTAACCAATTGAGAGTTGAAGGCACTTCAACATGAAACCCTAATCGGGTGAAAAAGTGCTGATTTGACATATAGATCTTGTTGAGTTTTGGGTTGAAGGACCCAAACGGTCTCAAGACCATTTGGGGATTCCTCCAAACGGTCCTAAGACCGTTTGGGCACAACCCAAGACCGTTTGAAGGTCTAGGGTTGAGTTAATCTAATGGTTTGAGGGTCCAATTGTAGGAAATTGATGAATTGATGAAAATTGCTGATTTTGACCTAATTGGACTTCAACCTTAGTCAAAACGACTTGGATTTTGGTCAAACTTTGGGAAAACGGTCTCAAGACCGTTTGGATGATGTCCAAACGACCTCAAGACCGTTTGGGCCAAGTTTGAGCCCAATTGGAGGTCAATTGATAGGTTCAACCTTGAATTGATTCATATTGTTGAACATTGATGACCAATCGATTTGAAACCCTAATTGAGGAGGATTGAACCCTAATTGGCTTGCAATTGAGGGTCAATTTGATGTCTAAGAGGCTAAGGCTAACCCTAATTGACTCAATTTATAAGTGGTTAGCATAGCTTTAACCAATTGAGAGCTTCAACACACATATCCATGAACATTGGTGACCTTTGAACCCCTTTGGAGGTCCAAACAGTTTGAGCCCATTTGGACCAAACGGTCTCAAGACCGTTTGGATCCAAACGGTCTCAAGACCGTTTGAGACCAAACGGTCTCAAGACCATTTGGGGCCAAACGGTCTCAAGACCGTTTGGGCTCAAACGACCTCAGGATCGTTTGGTCCAATCGATCTCAAGCAAGTTTGATCAAACGGTTTCAAACCGTTTGAAGCTCC
The DNA here is from genome assembly GCA_963693085.1 of Alisma plantago-aquatica. Lineage (NCBI taxonomy): Eukaryota > Viridiplantae > Streptophyta > Magnoliopsida > Alismatales > Alismataceae > Alisma > Alisma plantago-aquatica. The sequence goes on from OY856414.1 coordinate 405,599,818, forward strand.
AAACGGTTTGGAAGTCAACCCTTCCAAACGGTCTTCACCTCCAAACGGTCTCAAGACCGTTTGGGGCCAAACGGTCTCAAGACCGTTTGGGTGGTTGAAACCGTTTGAAGGTTGAAACCGTTTGGAGATTGGTGATGGTTTGTACTTAACCATTTGATGATGTAATTAGTTCAATGGTGATCCAATCTAAACCCTAATGGTAACCTAGGTCATTAAGGGACTATGTGATTAGTGAGTTAACCCATGATGGTGATCATGTGGCAAATTACCAAAATACCCTTGAGGGGTCTAAAAGGGGTAAAACCTTGTTCTAATCAAACCCTAATCACATGATGTTGATGTTTTGGCTTATGTTAGTCAATGGAGATTTATCTCAACCTGATCTAGAGTGGTGTTGCCACCATCTACTAGTGAGAGGAGAGAGAAAGTATCCTAGAGAGAGAAAGTACCCTTTTTAGGTGGAAACTCTAGTGAGATACTTCAAGTACACATGAATGTGCATGATTAGGGAATGACCCACCTATGTGAGGTCATGGAAACCCTAGTTATGATATCTAATGGATCTTAATCTTAATTAAGAGCCTTAATGATGATGTTTCTCTTACATGATGATGTAATGAGTACAATTTGTTGGATAAATTGGATATTATGATAAATCCCTTTGTTTTGATTATGAAAAACATTTCATTCCTATTTTATCTGACGAGCTACTTGAGTGTGCAGGATGACAAAACTATAAGGGATATTCAACAAGAAGTATTTATATTTTCATGCAAATGTAATCATTGTAAAAACTTGTACAGAAATATAATGTACAAGTACTTAGAATCGCATGTAAATCAAGCATTGGATTTTCCCTAGCTAAACACCTTAGTCATCCATTCAATAGGATCACCTATGCACACTCACACACATAATTAATGCCTAACTTGAAATCTTAAAACAGGATCTATCTCGGTCGACCAACTCCTCGACCGAGACACTCTCGGTCGACAAACTCCTCGACCGAGAAAGATCCAATGTAGCCGTTAGACACAACTGACAAGTTAGTTGGCAGTTGCAAATGAACGTTAATCCAGAGAGCCTATCGGTCGACAAAACTTCGATCGAGTAGGTGTCTCGGTCGACCATTCCTCGACCGAGACGATCTCTGACAGAAACTGCAGAGTAAAGTAATTAGCCGTTGTTAAAGCAACAACTTTGTACCTAACGGCTAGTTAAGCACTTAGAAACCCCTAGAAGTTGTCTAGAACGTCCTTAAGCATACTTAGGCCATTCCTATAAATAGGACAAGCCATAGGACACTTGAAAATACTTCTTACACTTGATATACTTGAGAAAATACTTGAGCCCTCTTGTGCAATCTGTGTGAACGGAGCTTTGTGATCAATTGGCCATTTTCCCCTTAGCTCAAGCTCGTCCTATAGGCTAGATTTTCCTAACCCTAGCAATCACAAGTCCATCATATTGGCTAGGAAAATCCAAACGCTTGATCTAGGGAAATCAAGCCTTGAGCTACAAGGATAAGTTGTATTTTCTTTTATTCCTTTCTTGTTCCTTGTATTACTTGTACTCTCCTTGCTACTCCAGGTAGGAGGCTGCGGATTGGAGAGGGTGAAGATCTTCGTGGTGAAGAGGAAGACTTTGGACTACTTCAGAAGGCTGTCTTGACGGGAAGCTACTTCGGGAGGAAGGCTACTTCAAGGGGGAGCTTGAAGTTACTTCAAGGAAGGTTGCTTCGAGGTTGGCAAGACTACTTCAAGGTGAAGGCTGTCCAAAGGGTGTTTAGAAAGTATTGTAAATTTTATGTAACATCCTTGAGAGGTAATAAAATTTAGTACTTTCAAAATCCCGGTTGGGTAAGCAACCGGGTAGTGGACTGACTCCTTAGTATTTGCTAAGGTGGAACCACTCTAAACACCTGTGTTCCTCTTCTTAATCTTTACTTTGGTTGTTTGAGTTTAAATTACTTTAAAATCATTATACAACTCTATTCACCCCCCCTCTAGAGGTTTTCAATTGGTATCAGAGCAGGCTTCAAGGAGCCCTAACAAGGTCTTGAAGAGATAAAGGGAGGAGGTGACTACAACCACAAGAAAAAGAGCATGGACCAATGTGCGACAAGCTGCAATTGGTGCTTAGGAACAAAGCACTCTACTTCTAGATGTCCATGGAGGTCAAAGAAATAAGATACACATAAAGAATGTTTCGTTGCTACAATAAGTGAGGAAGAAGAAGAAGAGGTAAGCTTGCTTGATTTACCTAAAGAAGAGTTAGTTACTATTATTGAAGAAACACATAACAAATATGTTGAATACAAAAAGAAATTAAAGAAATCAAATAAAGAAAATGATGATCTAAATGCTAGACTTCTTGAGCTTACATCCGAAAATGACGATTTATATGCTAAATTGAATACTCTTGGTTTTGAAAAAGATAGCATTATGTCTGACAATCGTACTTTGAAATCATCTCTAAGTAATAGTGAAGTGAAAATTTTCACTCTAGAGACTAACTATGATCTTCTATGTCAAGAAAAGACTGAATTGCTTGCAAAGTTAAATGATATTCAAAAACAACCTATATTGTGCACCCATGTAGATTATGACAATATAGTGAAAGAAAGAAATATGTTATCATCCAATCTAGATCAAGCAAAATTAGATATCAAGAAAAGAATGGATGAGATCGTTAAGTTGCAACAAGAAGTTAGTAAGTTAAGCAACAATGGAATCCTTGATAAAATATTAGAAAATTCCTATCATCAAATAGGGAGAAGAGGACTAGGTTATAAGCCTAAGGAGAAATCCTATCAACAACCTAGTTGGAGAAGGACACAAGCAAGTCAATCCATGAATGTACATAGAGGCAAATATACTTTTGTACCAAAGAACAACCTAGACCAAAATCATAGAAAGAGATATGAAGTTAATTCTATATGTTGCCACTATTGTTCACGTCTTGGACATTACTCCTTCTCATGCCCATACAAGAAAAAGAATGATGAGATGGTATGGGTTCCAAAATCCCCAAATTGATTCGATTAGACTAAGTTGAGATATGTCCAAAGTCTCAAAATTTGCACATCTTTTTGTCTATCTCAACTTAACATATAGGGATAACAAATTTATAATAAATTTGATTATGATATCACTCTGATATCCATATGTTTTTATCTCAAACCGATCTTCGAAATAATTGAATTAGATACAACCTTTATTGCATAGATTTCTGAAACAGTTTTCAGAAACATGGTCGGTCGAGCAGTTGTCGACCGAGAAAATGTCGGTCGAGAAATTGTAGACCGAGCATATCACTGTTTTTGTTTGAGCTGATGAAATTTTTTTAAAAAAAATTCTTGAAAGATTATATGGATCATGCTTAGATTAAAGAAAAATCCTATTTAATCATACTCTTATTGCAAATTTATCTCTTAGAAATACTTGCAATGATTAAAATGTTTCAAATCGACTTTTGAAAATACTCATTGTGCTAAACATCACTTAATATGCTTTATCATATTTGAATTAGTCTATCCAAATGGATATTATTCTTGAATATGCTTCATCATATTTGATGCCCTTACTAAGTTCTCATAATTTGTACACTTTAATGAGCCTCATATTGATATTCGTAAGCTATTTGCAGCACTTATTCTCCACGTATGAATATTTTTTTGGAAACCTGCAGAATATGCCTCTTGGTTAAAATAAAATTTGACCAAGGGGCGCCATGGTCGTAATCAAGGGCGACCTAAAATAAACTTTGATAATAAATAAAAAAAAAATTGTTTATTTGGACATTATTTTATTGAACTTAATCTTAGCATATTTTTAAATCAAAACTTAAATCATTTGTAGTAATTAGAAGCCTTAAATATTATTACTCCCTTGGAATTTACATATATGTGCTCTACAAAAATGTTCTATGATTTGCATTAAAATACAGTCAAAAAAAATTGAACTCAGTAAGTCTGTCGGTCGACGACTTCGTCGACCGAGAACCACTCGGTCAGCCCATCTCACTCGACCGAAAAATTCTAAACAGACTCAGTATCGGACGAACTATCGGTCGACGAGTGCTCGACCGAGACAATGTCGGTCGACAAGCGCTCGACCGAGAAATAGCCGTTGGATATGACCGTTGCAACCCGACCGTTATGACCGTTTTCTTTACCGTTGGAGGATAAAGTGGCGCGTCTGCAACTCGACCATTGCGGACGCTCGGTCGACGAGTCGTCGACCGACCAGGTCGCTGGAATTCTATAAATAAGTGCAAAAACGAGCCACTTACTCACACTTGCATTTCCTTGCCTCCATAGTCCATCTCTAGTGCAATTTCGTGCAATCCTTCAGCATTCTTACCCTCAAATCTTCCTTGCTTCTTCTCCAAACACAATGGCCTCATCATCAGCCGTCCGTGGGAAGAAGAAAGTTGCTGGAAGAAAAAGAAGAGAAGATCGGGAAGCCACTCCGCCACTGACGATCATCAATGACATCGCCTTCGTCGACGGAGATGCTGGAGATAGATACTTTCGGCTTTCCTCTAAAGCTCCTCTTCCCCGACGCCCGGTCGAAGTGATGGACTTCATCAACATAGTCGACCTGGAGCATCTCCTTGGAGTACAAAAGCTGAAGGATTTCATCAATCCATCCTTTCCTTCCTATTCCATTAAGGTAGTCAATGAATTCTATGCCAATCTCTTATCCCACACCGAAAATGAAACCACATTCTTCTACACCATGGTCAATGGGCATAGTTTTAAATTTTCCGAAGGGGATATTCTTGACATGCTAGAAATTGATATAGATGAATATCAAGATTTCCTTGACCTTACCACCGGCAATCCAATAAATTTATTTTCCAATGATGACCACTCCACTAGCCTTAGTGATATAAAAAGAGCCATATTTCAAGCCAATACCACTTGTCATGAAGATAGGGGAACCTATTATGCAATAAACCTAAAACCGGCATGTAGAATAGTAAACCTCATTGTTTCCACCAACATACATCTACGAGCCAATAAATCCGAGGTTCCTATTTTCCGTATGTGTCTAATTTATGCTATCATAAAAGAAATTCCCATCAACTTCATTCGCATAATACTTAAAAATATGCTTGAGTTTTCTGGCAATCCACCATATGCCGATTTTGTATGCCAGATTACTCAACATTGTCTTAAGTTAAACATTGAAGATATGGGATACATATGGGAGCGTAGACCACCAAAGATAAGTAAGAACACTGTAGAGAAGATGGGGATTGACTTTGGTCATAAAAGGGCTAGAGTAGAAGGAGAATCATCACATCAAGATATACCACCACCCCCTCCTCCTACTAACCTTTCTATTGATCCCATCCAAAACACTCTCACTTATCTTGTTGGCTCCCAATATCATCTCAGTAACCAACTAAACTATACCCATCATGCCATGACATACTTAAATCAAAGAATGCAAAATCTTTCTCCTGCTGAAACCGATGAATATCCGCATTCTTTAAATCCTGGCATGCTCCACCCATTTAACCCTTCATACAACTACTATCAACCTCCACCTCCACCATCAATGGATCTTGCACATACTCAATTTTCCTCCATACAATTGCAAGATATAGCTGCTCACTTCTGATTTGACCGAGTTCCCACATTTCTGGAAGCATATGCATTAGCTATGACAGGTGCCTTAGATTGGCAAACTCTGGTCAAATATTATGGAGCCGAGTCATTCCTTGGGAAAGATCCGGACATCAATGTAATTCTTAAATCTTTCCTGTGAAGTGTTGGAGTTGTACTAGTTGTAATGATTAGTCAAATTCTATATGATTGTAATCTTCTTCATGCTATTGAATGAAATTTGCCATTTTTTTTTATTTGATTCACATGGTTTTTTTTTTTGGCATATGAGACATCTTCAAAATATGGATCATAAGTTCATTATTGTAGAGCATAACAAATGAAGGGAATAATAATTACAACAAGCAACTATTACAATTGTAATTAAAAGTTCCAAATGCAAAACAGTTCTCCAGAAACATTCTCGGTCGAGCAACTAGTCGACCGAGAACATTGTCGGTCGAGCAATTGTCGACCGACTGGGTTTCTGTTTTTCCAGATTGACATAAATTGCATACATCTTTGTTAAATCTTGGACATTTTATATTTGCTTAGTATTCAAACCTTCATTTGAGATATCTATCTAAGGGGGAGCAAAGCATAAGAAAAAGGGGGCGATTATCAAAACTTTGACCATTTGATTGAAGAAGCTTACAAAAATATTGTAATCACTATGTGTAGCTGAAAATTTTCAAGAAATTTATGAATTTATTGAAAATGGTATCTTGTATTTACAGGAATTCTCTACCCCAAATAGGGCTTTTGGATGGAGACATTTTTATGTAATCTAAGCTTAGAGGATTCTCATTTAATCTAGGGCTTAACATCCTTTGATTCATGAGAAATCAATATACATTCATCATATGCTTAAAGGAATCTCATATCATTTCAAGGCTTAACATCCTTTGCAAATGATTGAGAAACAAATTGAGGATAAATTAGATAAAAATCCATGTTTCTAATAGGATCTCTAATTAAGGGGGAGCATTATATTAAGGGGGAGAAGAAAAATAAAACATTCAACTTGGATATCTTTTTGAAATGACAAAGGGGGAGAAAGAATATAAAAATCAAAAATATAAATGAGTTTCATCACATCTTGGCCAGCACTCACTTGCAAAACATAAATGGCTACAAAAGGTAAATTTTCAGGTATGAAACTCACATGCTTTATATTTCCTTATTTCAAAGTTAGGAAATGTTTGTCATCTTCAAAAAGGGGGAGATTGTTGGATAAATTGGATATTATGATAAATCCCTTTGTTTTGATTATGACAAACATTTCATTCCTATTTTATCTGACGAGCTACTTGAGTGTGCAGGATGACAAAACTATAAGGGAAATTCAACAAGAAGTATTTATATTTTCATGCAAATGTAATCATTGTAAAAACTTGTACAGAAATATAATGTACAAGTACTTAGAATCGCATGTAAATCAAGCATTGGATTTTCCCTAGCTAAACACCTTAGTCATCCATTCAATAGGATCACCTATGCACACTCACACACATAATTAATGCCTAACTTGAAATCTTAAAACAGGATCTATCTCGGTCGACCAACTCCTCGACCGAGACACTCTCGGTCGACAAACTCCTCGACCGAGAAAGATCCAATGTAGCCGTTAGACACAACTGACAAGTTAGTTGGCAGTTGCAAATGAACGTTAATCCAGAGAGCCTGTCGGTCGACAAAACTTCGACCGAGTAGGTGTCTCGGTCGACCATTCCTCGACCGAGACGATCTCTGACAGAAACTGCAGAGTAAAGTAATTAGCCGTTGTTAAAGCAACAACTTTGTACCTAACGGCTAGTTAAGCACTTAGAAACCCCTAGAAGTTGTCTAGAACGTCCTTAAGCATACTTAGGCCATTCCTATAAATAGGACAAGCCATAGGACACTTGAAAATACTTCTTACACTTGATATACTTGAGAAAATACTTGAGCCCTCTTGTGCAATCTGTGTGAACGGAGCTTTGTGATCAATTGGCCATTTTCCCCTTAGCTCAAGCTCGTCCTATAGGCTAGATTTTCCTAACCCTAGCAATCACAAGTCCATCATATTGGCTAGGAAAATCCAAACGCTTGATCTAGGGAAATCAAGCCTTGAGCTACAATGATAAGTTGTATTTTCTTTTATTCCTTTCTTGTTCCTTGTATTACTTGTACTCTCCTTGCTACTCCAGGTAGGAGGCTGCAGATTGGAGAGGGTGAAGATCTTCGTGGTGAAGAGGAAGACTTTGGACTACTTCAGAAGGTTGTCTTGACGGGAAGCTACTTCGGGAGGAAGGCTACTTCAAGGGGGAGCTTGAAGTTACTTCAAGGAAGGCTGCTTCGAGGTTGGCAAGACTACTTCAAGGTGAAGGTTGTCCAAAGGGTGTTTAGAAAGTATTGTAAATTTTATGTAACATCCTTGAGAGGTAATAAAATTTAGTACTTTCAAAATCCCGGTTGGGTAAGCAACCGGGTAGTGGACTGACTCCTTAGTATTTGCTAAGGTGGAACCACTCTAAACACCTGTGTTCCTCTTCTTAATCTTTACTTTGGTTGTTTGAGTTTAAATTACTTTAAAATCATTATAAAACTCTATTCACCCCCCCTCTAGAGGTTTTCACAATTCACCTAGAGTGAATAGTAAACCCTAATTTTAGGGTGATGACATGAAAGATGAATAGTAAACCCTAATTGTTGAATTGTTTACTATTATCTGTTGAATGAACCATGCAGGTTGTTATGAGATGATGGTCATATCCAGGTATGGAATACCATGTTATATTCATGAACCATGCAGGTTGTTATGAGATGATGGTCATATCCAGGTATGGAATACCATGTTATATTCATTGAAAGCATGTCTTAAGCTTTATGAATAGTAATCCATATTGATGCACTGTGAGTGACATCTTTTGTGATTTATGGGCTGTGAATGCCATAAACACCATCAAGGTCATGCTTGACAGATGACTTGTGATGAGATGACTGAGAACTGATGATTGAAAAGAGTTAGGCCTGCTACATTTATGTATTCTCATTATAGTTGTTGTGCTAATGTTATTGTTTGAAGAACAATGTTTAAAGAATACTGAATGTACCTAACTAATCAAGTGAAATGTAGAACCCTGATCATAGATCCATCATTGTCAGAGTCTAAATGATGGTGAAACAGGTTTTCCCCAGGGAACTCCTGGATCACATACTTTTGAGTATGTGGGGTACATGGATGTATAGAACCTTACATCCTAGTGTAGGTATTTGATGTAGATTCTTGTAGTCCGTCATACCTTCACTATAAGAGAAAGGGTGAGAGGATGCTGTAGATTCTAGTAGTCCATCAGACCCCACCATAAAGTCCAAAAGGTGAGATGTATTACTACACTCCCTTAATGTCACAAACACCGCATCGATGAAAGATAAACAAGAAATCTTCCGATGGTGAAGAGAGTACAGAATGCCACTGTGACTCTAAAAATAGCGAAGGACCAGAGTACCCTGGTGAGCTATTACAAAAGACATCCCGCCAGATGTCAAACAATCAATCCTCTAACTGACTGAGGAAGGTGAAGGTCATGAGAATCTGGCTCTTTCGATGACCTAGTATGATACCGAGGCGACTTAACAGTGGTCGGTTGGAGTATGAGTGGTATACCTCATCTCCACAGGGCATAATAATGTTTGAAAACATAATCAACAGCGTAGTATATCTGCTGGAGTTATCTACGAGTTATTTGGTTGATGTTACCTTGAATAGTATAGATGTTCTCATATTTTAATATTGATTGAACTCTTACTTATCATCAAATTTGCTAGTGAATACCTTGAAGGCTTTTATTGCTTTAGTTATTCCCTGCCTTGCTTATAAAGCTTCTAGTGGAGAGTTATAACTCTCGCTGGGGCAATTATGTATAATTGTCTCACCCCGTAGACTTCTACTTTTTAGGTGGTCGTCGAAGACGGAGAAACAAGAACTCAGGTGACCAATCCCGGCAACAGCAGCATCAGGAGCAGTAAATATCTCAGGTGGAGATCTAGCCTGCTTCATGGTGTAGTATAGAGTCAGTCCTATGTGTCCTCTGTACTCTCAGGTCCTGGAGTGTTTTGAGTATGAATTCTTGAGAAGTTTTGTATCATGTTGTATATAATTACTCAAGAAGTAATTGTCAGTGATGTAAACAGTTAAATCCTTTTTCTATGGAAAAGGTTTGTGGTTTCAAGCTCTTGTCTCAAAAAGTTTTAATTTCCCATGATTTTTGTCTTCCGCTGTTTATCGATTGCTTCCGCACATGTTTAAATCGGGATTAATTCATGGTTTGGAGATCGGAGCCCACAATTAAGTGGTATCAGAGCTCTAGGTTCGCCGAGTCTACAGAGGCATAGGACATAGGAAGTCGAGTCTATCTTTAGTATTCCTTCCTTATCTAATAGAATCTTCTACTCCTCAGGAGAAGAAGATACTTAAGATGTCAGAGCCACATGATGAGTATGTGGGAGAAAGTAGTGCTAGTGCACCTCAAGGCGGTGCAAGAGTACCAGAGGTGGAACAACCTATACCAGAATAACCTAGAGAGCCACCCCAGTTTGACCCAGCTGACATGGGTAACCCAGTAGTCCAGACAATGTTTGGGCAGTTTATGACTGCCATGACACACATAACCGACAGGTTGCCTATGCCTGCACCTAGGGTACCTGTCCAACCAGAGGGTCAAGGTATCGGGAAGACGTTCGAGCGACTACGTCGTATCGGAGCTACCGAGTACCATGGGACTGCTGACCCCGCAGATGCTGATCTTTGGTTGACAGAGCTGGAGAAGGCTTTTAGGATCCTCAACATCCCTGAAGCTGAGAAGGTTAGACATTTTGTCTATCTTCTCAAAGGAAGTGCTGGTCACTGGTGGACCATGGAAGAGCAGAAGAGACCTGGAATAGAGATCTTGTGGGAAGACTTTCGGCGGGAATTTGTTCAAAGATATTTTCCAAGGACCTTCCTAGACGAGAAGATCTCTCAGTTTGAGAGACTGAGACAGGGCATGATGAACATTAGCGAGTATGAAGCTAAGTTCATGGAGCTGTTGCGGTTTTGTCCGCACATGGCTGCCACAGAGAAAGAGAGAATCAGAAGGTTCGAAAGGGGTTTGAATGCTGATATGTCAACCCCAGTGTCTGCCTTAGAAAACCGGGAAAGATTCTCTACCTTCGTTGAGTCAGTCTGAAGAATAGAGAGATCTGTGGTTGAGAAGAGGCAAACACAGAAAAGATATCCACAATTCCAGGGCTCTTCATCTATGGACTTTAAGAAGTCTAGATCCTCTGCACCTAACCCTCCACCATCTAGATCTAGTTCTCAGACTGAGTGGTCTCCAAGTAGAGGTAGAGGACAAGGACAACTACCTCAGGAGACTCACAGCTCTGCATCAATGTCCGTTACTGGACCACCAAGACCACAAGAAAGAAGTTGTTACAACTGTGGTAAGGTGGGACATTTGATGAAGGACTGCTGGTCTAAACCGGTTAGTGTGACACAGCCTCCAAGACAAGGACATCAGGGATCACAGGGAGGACAATCTCAAGGAACAGGTCGAGGACACGGGCAAGCGTCTCAAGCTGGATCATCATCACCACCTCAACAACAGGCTACAGCAAGGTTCTATGCTATGAACCCACCTAAAGTTGTGGAAGATCCACAAGTGGTGACAGGTCAGATGGAACTTTTATATTCTGATATGTCCAAAACTTGTGTAGTATATGTTCTGTTTGACCTGGGTGCTATGCACTCTTTTATCACTCGAAGAGTGATTCGCAACTGCAATATGACAGCTAGTCATAGGGCAGATAGATGTTGTTGGAGACTCCGATGAGTGGGTTTTATACCTTGACATGCTTACTTCTATAAGAAGGTAAGTTAGTAAAAGATTGATCTGGATATAAAAATTTAGTAAAGTTAATGTTTATGTTTGTGAGAAAGAAAGAAGAGAAGGAACATGGTAAAATATAAGTACATATTTTCTTACCTCAGTAATCATATACCCTGGCCAGGTATACAATTACTGATGATAGGGTAAATATGGAAACTCCTAAATATTATCTTTTGATTATTCTAATCAAGTAGTCAATCTGATACAATCCAAAGAGATATACAGTTTTGATAATACAAGTAAGTAATACTAAATTAAGAATGTTAAGAACATCCCTTGTTAGGGGTTTATGTTCTTAAATAAAGATAGAATTTTAAGAACATCCCTTGTTAGGGGTTTATGTTCTTAAAATAAACATATCTGCTTTCCCCTTCTCTTTCTAAGATTTTGGGGACGAAATCCTTGTTAGGGGTTTATGATTTGTAACACCCCTGACCAGGGTTATGAGCTAACCCTAGAAGTTTTGCCTAAATATGTAATTAATATAACTTGTGAACACTCCCTGGCATGTAATTAAGTTCCTCAGGAACATTTACTTTCAATTTTGCTCCTTTTGTATAAAGTTGTAGCATTGTGTTGTATGCAGGGACCCATGTGCAAATTACCCAGTTTAAGGGTTGAACTTGCAAAATTCACAAGATAAGATGTTCCTTTGATGTTGAGACATCATGAGGATGTCTATGATGGAATTTGAGGGATTTCCCAAGCCTGAGCACCAAGGTGCAGCTGTGGAAGCAATCCCCATGCTTAGAAACCCTAATTTGGGGTAAAGTGCAATTTACCCAAATTGAGGGGTCCAACTTGTAATTTTCACCATCTATAACACCTTTTATGACCCTTGTCATCATTTAGAGTAGAAATGGTGAAAGGGATACATCATTTAATAAAAAGATGAGAAAAATGATTTTTATAATAGAAATCACCTAAAATGGGTATGGAATCCTTTCATGTATGTACCCTAGTTGAAGGTTGGATTTCTTTACCCTTAGATCTTGAGATTCCATGAGATTTGCATAAGGATAGATGAGTTTGGACGTGCCTTTGAGCAAGGAGGGACCTAGATGTGATTTCCAATCTTGTAAGGTCCTTAGGGTGAAAAAGGGGCTAAAGTATATAAGCCACCTCTTTACAAGATAAGTGAACGATCTTTCCTTTACTTCATTCTCATCTCTTCTTGCTCAAACGGCCAAGGATAGCTCTGGAGCTCAGGGGGACGACCAACCTGTTCTAGGTAAGAGAACCCCACCTTCTAGCTCGAATTCATGGAGGAATTCACTTTCTAAGGTTGGTTTTGTGGTTAGCTTACTTAGTCTTCTTGTTCTAGCCGATCAAAGCAACGTTTCCTTGGAGGATTCACCTCTGACCAAGTTGTGGAACCTCAAGGACGCCATTAAAGCTTGGAGCTTGAAGGCTTGGAGCTCTAAGATCAACCTTTAGGCGGGTTTTATAACTCTAAACTTATGCTTTATATGTATGCTTATTCTTGCAATTTACTTGGTAAATTCTCCTTCTACCTCCCTTCTTCCTTGCACGTTTGCAAGCAAATCAGTGGAGGAACCGACCTTTCTAGAGGTTGAATATGAGGGGCGTGATTCCCTATGTTACTTTTTCAAACGACCTTGGACCTTTTTGGTCCAAACGGTTGCAAACCGTTTGGGTTCAAACGGTTTCAAACCGTTTGCTCTCAAACGGTCTTGCAAGACCGTTTGGATTGAAACGGTCTCAAGACCGTTTGAAAGAGTTGACCAAGGAACGACCATTTGAGGGTCTGTTCCTAACATATTGAATTTCATCTCTGCAAAGAATCAAAGTCTAATTCTTAACCAATTGAGAGTTGAAGGCACTTCAACATGAAACCCTAATCGGGTGAAAAAGTAATGATTTGACATATAGATCTTGTTGAGTTTTGGGTTGAAGGACCCAAACGGTCTCAAGAACATTTGGGGATTCCTCCAAACGGTCCTAAGACCGTTTGGGCACAACCCAAGACCGTTTGAAGGTCTAGGGTTGAGTTAATCTAATGGTTTGAGGGTCCAATTGTAGGAAATTGATGAATTGATGAAAATTGCTGATTTTGACCTAATTGGACTTCAACCTTAGTCAAAACGACTTGGATTTTGGTCAAACTTTGGGCAAACGGTCTCAAGACCGTTTGGATGATGTCCAAACGACCTCAAGACCGTTTGGGCCAAGTTTGAGCCCAATTGGAGGTCAATTGATAGGTTCAACCTTGAATTGATTCATATTGTTGAACATTGATGACCAATCGATTTGAAACCCTAATTGAGGAGGATTGAACCCTAATTGGCTTGAAATTGAGGGTCAATTTGATGTCTAAGAGGCTAAGGCTAACCCTAATTGACTCAATTTATAAGTGGTTAGCATAGCTTTAACCAATTGAGAGCTTCAACACACATATCCATGAACATTGGTGACCTTTGAACCCCTTTGGAGGTCCAAACGGTTTGAGCCCATTTGGACCAAACGGTCTCAAGACCGTTTGGATCCAAACGGTCTCAAGACCGTTTGAGACCAAACGGTCTCAAGACCGTTTGGGCTCAAACGACCTCAGGATCGTTTGTTCCAATCGATCTCAAGCAAGTTTGATCAAACGGTTTCAAACCGTTTGAAGCTCCAAACGGTTTGGAAGTCAACCCTTCCAAATGGTCTTCACCTCCGTTTGGAACCAAACGGTCTCAAGACCGTTTGGGTGGTTGAAACCGTTTGAAGGTTGAAACTGTTTGGAGATTGGTGATGGTTTGTACTTAACCATTTGATGATGTAATTAGTTCAATGGTGATCCAATCTAAACCCTAATGGTAACCTAGGTCATTAAGGGACTATGTGATTAGTGAGTTAACCCATGATGGTGATCATGTGGAAAATTACCAAAATACCCTTGAGGGGTCTAAAAGGGGTAAAACCTTGTTCTAATCAAACCCTAATCACATGATGTTGATGTTTTGGCTTATGTTAGTCAATGGAGATTTATCTCAACCTGATCTAGAGTGGTGTTGCCACCATCTACTAGTGAGAGGAGAGAGAAAGTATCCTAGAGAGAGAAAGTACCCTTTTTAGGTGGAAACTCTAGTGAGATACTTCAAGTACACATGAATGTGCATGATTAGGGAATGACCCACCTATGTGAGGTCATGGAAACCCTAGTTATGATATCTAATGGATCTTAATCTTAATTAAGAGCCTTAATGATGATGTTTCTCTTACATGATGATGTAATGAGTACAATTCACCTAGAGTGAATAGTAAACCCTAATTTTAGGGTGATGACATGAAAGATGAATAGTAAACCCTAATTGTTGAATTGTTTACTATTATCTGTTGAATGAACCATGCAGGTTGTTATGAGATGATGGTCATATCCAGGTATGGAATACCATGTTATATTCATGAACCATGCAGGTTGTTATGAGATGATGGTCATATCCAGGTATGGAATACCATGTTATATTCATTGAAAGCATGTCTTAAGCTTTATGAATAGTAATCCATATTGATGCACTGTGAGTGACATCTTTTGTGATTTATGGGCTGTGAAAGCCATAAACACCATCAAGGTCATGCTTGACAGATGACTTGTGATGAGATGACTGAGAACTGATGATTGAAAAGAGTTAGGCCTGCTACATTTATGTATTCTCATTATAGCTGTTGTGCTAATGTTATTGTTTGAAGAACAATGTTTAAAGAATATTGAATGTACCTAACTAATCAAGTGAAATGTAGAGCCCTGATCATAGATCCATCATTGTCAGAGTCTAAATGATGGTGAAACAGGTTTTCCCCAGGGAACTCCTGGATCACATACTTTTGAGTATGTGGGGTACATGGATGTGTAGAACCTTACATCCTAGTGTAGGTATTTGATGTAGATTATTATAGTCCGTCATACCTTCACTATAAGAGAAAGGGTGAGAGGATGATGTAGATTCTAGTAGTCCATCAGACCCCACCATAAAGTCCAAAAGGTGAGATGTATTACTACACTCCCTTAAAGACACAAACACCGCATCGATGAAAGATAAACAAGAAATCTTCCGATGGTGAAGAGAGTACATAATGCCACTGTGACTCTAAAAATAGCGAAGGACCAGAGTACCCTGGTGAGCTATTACAAAAGACATCCCGCCATATGTCAAACAATCAATCCTCTAACTGACTGAGGAAGGTGAAGGTCATGAGAATCTGGCTCTTTCGATGACCTAGTATGATACCGAGGCGACTTAACAGTGGTCAGTTGGAGTATGAGTGGTATACCTCATCTCCACAGGGCATAATAATGTTTGAAAACATAATCAACAGCGTAGTATATCTGCTGGAGTTATCTATGAGTTATTTGGTTGATGTTACCTTGAATAGTATAGATGTTCTCATATTTTAATATTGATTGAACTCTTACTTATCATAAAATTTGCTAGTGAATACCTTGAAGGCTTTTATTGCTTTAGTTATTCCCTGCCTTGCTTATAAAGCTTCTAGTGGAGAGTTATAACTCTCGCTGGGGCAATTATGTATAATTGTCTCACCCTGTAGACTTCTACTTTTTAGGTGGTCGTCGAAGACGGAGAAACAAGAACTCAGGTGACCAATCCCAGCAACAGCAGCATCAGGAGCAGTAAATATCTCAGGTGGAGATCTAGCCTGCTTCATGGTGTAGTATAGAGTCAGTCCTATGTGTCCTCTGTACTCTCAGGTCCTGGAGTGTTTTGAGTATGAATTCTTGAGAAGTTTTGTATCATGTTGTATATAATTACTCAAGAAGTAATTGTCAGTGATGTAAACAGTTAAATCCTTTTTCTATGGAAAAGGTTTGTGGTTTCAAGCTCTTGTCTCAAAAAGTTTTAATTTCCCGTGATTTTTGTCTTCCGCTGTTTATCGATTGCTTCCGCACATGTTTAAATCGGGATTAATTTGTGGTTTGGAGATCGGAGCCCACACCCAACATGTATATTCTTGCATCCATTTGAATATAGATGATCTTAGCAAGGATTATCTTCATTTCTTGGTCTTAATACTTCACTGATATGATTAGATACCATCTTATGATGTTTCTTTGTTAGTGCCTCGAAAGAGTATCACTAACCATATCTAAGTATTTTGAAGTTGCATGAATGCATGAGAATATTGGAACGCTTAAGCTAATGGTAATATAGTTATCTTTGTGATTGTTTGTTTTCCATCTCGAGAGAGAGACAATCTTATGATCTAGTTCTATCCTAAGCTTAAGAGAGGAGGAAATAGACATATATGATGATTTCTGGTAATTTTGTTAAGGGTATACAAAGGGTGTGAGTGTCTCATGTTGGTAAAAGACCTTAGATGGTGAAACCCAATCCAAGTTCCGATCCATCTTTTTTACAACCTTTCTTATTTGTTCTTATTCTTCACCTTGCTTTCTTATTAATGTTACTTCTTTTGTTTACTTGTTGTTTGGAGTAACATTGTTTCATAATGAGCACCATATTAGTATACCCCTTTTGTTTGGTGTATCTGAGTCAAGGTTAACATTATTAACACTTACTGTTACTTGTGTAGGGAAATCGGTCGTAGGTATAAGAAGCAGAAACAAAATTTTAATTGCTTGTTTCCTAAGAACAACAAGTTCGCGCCAACAACAATGTATCTGGGAAGGATGGTTTGTAAGGTTATACCTGGTCCTAGAGAAAGTCTAGTGACATTACCCTTGCAGTAGCATTGTGCTTATTCTTCCTCATACAAAAAACACTCCTTCAGTAGCAGTAATACTCGAACAATCATCTTGACCGTCCTCCTGGTGCGACACTAGGGATGGAGGCTTACAATGTCCCCCTAGCAGAAGACAATGGCCTCTGGTGTCTAGAGTAGTCCACAAGGACCACAGGAAACTCCAAGTGGCACTACCAGAGCCAATAGAAGGGAGTTGTACCCTCTTCTTGACGTACTAGTCGCAAACATGCTCTCCCACAACTATTGATCGCAGTTGTTCTCTCCCTTGTTGTCCCTCCCTTTGAAAGGTATCACTTTCTTGGGATCTCTATTGGTTACCACAACTAGAGAGAGCAAGAATTGGCAGAGCAACTGATTCTCAATTGTGTGTCTTAGGAAGCCCCCAGTACCCCTCTATTTATGGTAGAGGCGAGGGTCAGGGTTCCCAGTTGATGTGGGAGTAGAAGGGTTTGGAATCATGAATGTTCTGGAACCTATAAACTACAAAACGGTCATGTCGCACTACCACATAGTCGTCTCACATAGAGAGATTGTAACGTCCCAGGATTTGAGGCCTCAGATATAATGATCTTATAAGGAATGATTGGACTACCCATATCACCAAGGTGCACCTCCTTTTCCGGGAGCCCATCTCTAAGGAACTCCATAGTTAAGCGTGCTCAGCTTGGAGTAGTACTAGGATGGGTGACCAGTCGGGAAGTTGCTTCTGGCTTGCGTGTGAGTGGACAAAAAGCTTGCAGTTAAGGCTAGTGGTGGTCTGTGGGGCCAGTCGTCATTCCTGAAACTCTACTAGAGCCTTGGGTAGTGGGTTCGGGTGTGAAAAATGGTATCAGAGCCAATTCCCCTCCAGTAGGTGGGGCCCACATGGGCATGGCATGCCAGTCTTGAGCCGTGCGGTCCAAGCATGTAGGAAAAGGTTGTCCATGGTTGACGTAGCCACCCTTGCGCTGGTATTCCGTGATCGAGAAATGGGTGTCCATTGGCCATTGTCGATCTGCACTGAAATGGGGAAGAGATTATGAGGCCTTATAGTTGAGCCTTGACGAGGACGTCAAGAGTCTAAGTGGGGGAGATTGTAACGTCCCAGGATTTGAGGCCTCGGATATAATGATCTTATAAGGAATGATTGGACTACCCATATCACCAAGGTGCACCTCCTTTTCTGGGAGCCCATCTCTAAGGAACTCCATAGTTAAGCGTGCTCAGCTTGGAGTAGTACTAGGATGGGTGACCAGTCGGGAAGTTGCTCCTGGCTTGCGCGTGAGTGGACAAAAAGCGTACAGTTAAGGCTAGTGGTGGTCTGTGGGGCCAGTCGTCATTCCTGAAACTCTACTAGACCCTTGGGCAGTGGGCCCAGGCGCGAAAGAGATGGTCATCTTGTATAGTTTCCTGTTCTAAACTAGATTAGCAATTTGATTCCAATTAATGCACAACATGATGTCATCACTAATCCTTGATGCAATTGAATTTGCCCATTAATTGGGCGTCTCACTCATGCGAGCCAGTGATCTCGCAACCACAAACCGGTCATAATGCTCATGCGAACCGTTCTTCTCACGACAATAAGCCGGTCATCTCGCTCATGCGACATGGTCGTCTCACGACCATCACATGAGATACTCATTTCACTCAAGAGAAATAGTCGTCTTGTGCCCTAAATCTGGAAAACTCAATCAATTCAGTTTCTAAACAACCTGCCACACCAAACAATCAGTCCAACACTTGAACTTGATAATTATGAGTCCAATCAGTGGATCTATTTTTTAGTTGGATACATAAATACCTTTAGCATTCAATCTAGGCATCATTCATCAATATACTCCTTAAATCCAAGTGTATCCTATGTTTGTGACCCTATAGGTCCAGAATTACATTGGCAGTGAATGTTCATAACAAATTATGACATCACAAGCAAAGAGTGGTGCCTAGTAACACATCATTGATGCCCAAGTAATTCATAAAGTTGGAGAACAACTCTAACCCACAATTTTAATCAGTATTAATGTGGTCGTATAATTACTTTGACTATAATATCCGGATTGAACTCAAGGCATAGAATTGTCATCCTCTTAACATTCATGTTTGTTGAACTAGAGCACATTGTATGAGATGCATGTGAGTTCACATATCACATATTGAATCACATCAATATGGATATACATTACTTTGTCTCTCTTATCAAGAGGCATGGATATCAAAATCTTGAGGGACAAATAACATCTACATCACTCATCGTCATTCCCCATGTGTCAAAGCCACCCAATCATCACCTTTATGACAACCCGTATTTCAAGATTATATTTGATGATGTCAAAGTATACCCAATGACATGTGATGAGTGTGGTGACTTCTGGTGCAAGAACCACAATGACCACTATCACTATGATAAATTATTTTGACTACTATTCCATGGTCTCCATGAATCACTCACATGGTGGGTCCATTGGATATACTGCTCTCTAACATGTATCTATGTGAGTGACTTGATATCACATATCATGACTAATGAAATTGTATGATCAGTCAAGACACACTCTATTCTTATGTATCATCGTTGTCTATTTTGCTTCCACAATAATATCCAACTAAGACATAACAACAATGTATGTATTTGTATCATACATATGATCTAGTTGTACAGTTCCTTAACCTAAACCTTCTTTTGGTAATGTGGTTCTAAGACCGAGCCTACTTGAGGAAGCTTGTTAAGTGATCATATGACCTTGGTTCAGGTCTACATTTTATTAGGAGTTGGATAAACGAATAATATCCAAGCAAATAGTAAGCATATGACTCAATTTTCATGGCATTGGAGAGAGAGTCTTTTTGTAAGACGTTATAAATTATCCTAAACGATTAATGATTCATGGATTTGGAAAATTGTTCTATTTTCATCTAGTGTCACTCTTCCATCATTTATGTGCGTTTTGGGCTAAAATTCCCTTTGCATCAGTGGGTGGAGACTCTATCTTTCACTCCGATTTCCTTGGAACAGAATACCAGGTTGTGAGTTCCTCATGCCACCTAGATGATATACCCTATAACAAACCAAGCTTCCAATTGGTTGACATTTCTCCACAGAATATGAGCCATACAACCAAAACCTTGGCTGGTGGGTTGAGAGATATCGTGCTGCCATTCCGTTTCTCCTCTCCATATCCTTCTACAGCAGACGAGGAAGGAGTGAAGCTAGTGTTTGACCTCGGGTCCAAGGAGTTTCTGAGAGCGAGAACGGCCTACAAATGCCTTCAAAGATGGAGAGTGGTCTAGTAGATGATGTCCGGTGAGCGTCCTGACCCACTACTTAGACGCGGCGAGTGCTGGCAAGGAAATCTCAAACTGCATCCAAGCTATTCCGCCGTGACACCTTCACCTCACCACCATGTTGATGTGGGGCTGCACACGCCCTGAAGCTCCGTCGTCTAGACTCCTGCCACCATGGCGAAGGTGGTGGTACCTTTAGATCTCAACGAATGAGAGCGACAACAATACTCTTTTCCTTGCCGGAGCCTGTGTGCGGCGGCGTTCTCACTGCATCATGCAGAACCAGACCCCCGAACCACCCACCTAGCAGGTTTGAGATCAGAGAACAGCCAAGGAACCAAGATGTCGGTCGTTCTCCAGGAACCCTTCTCAACACCGATGAGCATAGACCCGAGGCAGAGCCTAGCAAGAACCCCCCTCCCCTTTTCTTCTCCAGGTGGCAATGGGTTGAGGCGGAGCAACTACCAACTTGAGCTCCTGCAATGCCTGAGGTTCACCTAGGAGCCGAACCCTAGCGGCTTGATCCAAGGAAGGTAAGGATGTCGACCATATGCACCGAAGACCTTCGTCCAATACCCAGATCCTCTTCGTACCTTGTGCTTACGGCGGCACGCTCACGGAGAACAAATCTCACGCAATAGAGACCGTCGAGGGGATCAGGTTTCAGAGAACCCAGTAGCGAGGAAGACTGAATGGTCCAGGCAGCTGACGTTCCGGAAACGCTGTTACACGCTGTTCCATTTAATCGTGGTCGTTAAAAGACCCCGTTATCTTTTTTAGGGGTTGGGTTTTGGAATAAACATAAAGTTACGATTAAATGCAACAGCGGCTGATACAGCAAGCCGCAACAGCAGATCTGAATCGGACCTAGACTAGACCCACATTGAACCGGTTCGTCTGATCACAAACTGCTCAAAGCGTGACCAGAGAAGATAGGCCTGCCGGCGCCCACCAATCAGAGTCTGCCACTTGAAATCGTGGGACCCCATGCATAAGGTAAATACCTCATTTAATGGACAAATTTTAGAAATATGATTAAAAATAGCAGCCATGGCCAATAAATTCCCAAAAATACTCCTAGACTCAGACAAATGTCCTCTACATAACTGGACTCCTAGATCATACCTTTGATCCTTTATTAATAACTATTTCTAATTTAGATTTTAATGCTTCTTATCATGACTAGTAAATTAAAGTAATTAGACAAAGATGTGTATAAAATGTGAGAAAATTATCCTGCAAGCCTAGCATTAGAGGTAAACTTAATATGGACTCAGATATGATAATAATTTCAAAATATTTAGACTTTCCCCATTAATACACATTTAGACGCTTTAAACCTCACATTAATTCTAAAAAATAGACCAGTAATCAGAAAAATATTAAATTCATACCAGACCCTTATTATGCTCTCCTGATCAGTAGAAAAATAACAGAAACATGTTTTGGATCACTTGGACCTAGGATTCGCTAAATTCTAATCTGGACCTAAATACCATTGATAATGGTGAACCTTGTAGTAATGATGATTAATTTATTATTAATCAGGTGATGACCAGACTACTATGTGATCAAGGATAAGTAAAGAATCTCTCAACTCAGGTGTGTGGATAATAGTATATGACTAGTTTTGCTGGATGTTGATTATAAGTATTTGCTTACATGTATTTGAATACATTGTTGGATGTAAATCTATGTATATTGCCATTTTCCACCTGAACATTAAAGAACATTGATGGAATGAGTGATGAAATTTAGTTACTGATGGTGTTCATTAATCTCCCTATTAGAGAGAGAAAGCTTTAATATTGACTAGCACCTCCCTAATGGTACAAGGTACGCAGGGAGATCCCTAATGGTACAAGGTACGCGGGGATAGGGCCCAAATAATATATGTTTGGGCTAAGTCCGTAATAGTAATGCATGTTCATATGAAATATGATTATTAACTTGGGTTTACCTGATTTTCCACCTTTAAATAATGTTTTCTTGTCTTCATTCTCTTTTCAACTATTTTCAATATGACAACATAGTATAACATTTTTACTACCATGTACCAACTTTATGTTGATGTTTTTGTTTCTCATATTTTCTAGGTTTAGAGCTAGCATGGGATAAAAGAACAGGATGTGAGAAAATTCTACATGTTGTACCTATTGTCTAAGATCATGTTAGCATACATGTTCAGACTATGTGTAAAATTCTCTTTAAATATGCAATTGTAATTCATGTTGTAATAATTTATATGTTGAATGTTGAGATTTCTTATGGTGTATGCTATTGTTGTATGTTCATGTATGTGCAAATCGATTCCGCAACGCACTCTAATAAAATTGCCTAACATTTTCATATTCGTCCTCTCGAGCCTTCTAAGTCTCGAGACGGCAGAATCCGGGGACGTTACAAAGAGTATCTCCATTGTCATAATCAATATTTCTATTGTTTCATCAATGGTTGGAACCTCACACAAGAGCACCCATATGAACTTCTTGATCCATACATTATCCTCTAATGTTCTCAGAGACACTCATCGTCTATAATATATTCAAACAAAGATCATAAGCTTGGAACCTTTTCCATCTTATGGTTCTTATTTTAGGTCAAACATAATTTTAGATTGAGATCATATATTTGTCATTTTGTAAGCCTACATCGGTGTACCCCTTACGCCTAACTCTTCCTTATTACCATACTCAAGGAACATATCCTTTTAGTGCTTCACAAGAACCTAAGGATGTTCTTTATGATAGTACATTGATTGTTACTGGAATCTTTCATCATGTCCAATACAGACAAGATTACTAGATGGATATATATATATATATAGAGTCAGGCTAGAATACACTCGAGTGTATCCGGAGTGGAATACACTCAAGTAGTTTTTCATGATGCAATATTTTTTTTGAAAATATAATCCGTTGAACTTATTAAACATCTCGTGAACAACTCATACGCAAAATTTGAGCACATTTGGTTATGTATAGCTCATGTTATGAAGACCGCAAAAATTATGCATTTTAAATTAGTTTCGTGCGTCGATTTTGTTGCCCTTGGATGAGTGGCTTACACTCATCCAAATGGGATCAAAATTTGTATGTATCCTAGTTATAGTATGACGGTGAAGATCAATGGTTTACATTTTGCAAAAAATAGTCTTGATATGAAAACACACTTGAGTGTATTCGTGCGATCCGTACAGTCGAGTGTATTCTAGCCTGACTCTCTCTCTCTCTCTCTCTCTCTCTCTCTCTCTCTCTCTATATATATATATATATATATATATATATATATATATATATCTGTGTGTGTGTGTGTTTGTGTGTGTATCCTCTAAGAATTACCATTATATATGAGATAATTGGATATCCTCTCATCATTCCAATACATATGAGATAATACGTTCTTCATGTCTAGTACATATGAGATAATTCTCTCATCATGTCAATTATATGCGAGATAACGGTATAAGGACAAAACATTACATTCAAGATAGATCTGATTGTGGATTCATATGGTATCTATCTACGCGATCCTATTCTTCACAAGAACTGTGACACCTGGCTCCTTAGAAACTAACTCCATGGAACATGGACAAGTTCTCTTTCATTGAGTCTTGCATGTTGAACCCTTCAGTAGGTTGCCAATGTATGTTCTCTTACTTATGTCAAGAACCTTTCTAGATCTATCTCTATAGATCTTAATCCCTATCACATAGGATGCTTCACCTAAACCCTATATAAAGAAGGTACTTTCCTTTGGAAGGTGTTAATATTTGTAGGATAAGGACATTATTACCCATCATTATGTGAAATATAAATATTCTCCCACAAAATATTTTGTAATCACAGATTCCATCTTCAATCTGACTCAAGTCAAACCCTTTGACTATCTTGTCAAATGGAAGATTCCATCTCTGAGATGCTTGCTTCAATCCACAGATTGACCTTTGTAGCTTATAGACTTTAGTTGCAATATTGGATTTATAAAACCTTTAGGCTATGTCTGATACACATTATTATAAGTATTCCAGTTCAGGTTTTGTGGTTTTAACATCCATATGACAAATCTCGTAGTCATACTAAGCTGCAACAACAAGCATGATCCATATGGGTTTCACCATAGTAACCAGTGGAAGACGTCATCATGTTCAACACCTTGAACTAGTTTGAAAATCTTTGCAACCAATTTACCCTTCCATGTTGGTCTTCCTATAAAGGCCTAAATGCATTTTATAGGTTTTACCCCTTTATGTGGATCCACCAAGGTCATACCTTGTTGGTTTACATGGAGTCCATCTTGGATCTCATGATCTCAAGACATTTCTCAGATTATGGTTCCTCAATAGTTTCTAGGTAGGTTGTGAACTCATCATCTATGATCAACTTACCACCTCATTGAGTTATAAGATATCATCACCTTTCAAACTCAAGGCATTTTCTACTAAAACTATGAGTTATGTGTTCACATAAGGAGCTTGAGATTCCACAACAGCTTGTGGTTCTCTTTGTTCCCACTATCCCTCTTTGGGTTCAATGTATTCTTCTTTGTATCAAACATTTTGAGTTCTAGTTCTACTCCCACTAATTCCTTTGGAATGGAATTCCATTTAGGAATGTAGCCATCCGAGCAGCAAACATCATTGCTACTGGATTGGGATATAACAAGGACTATTTAAAAAAACAACATTATGTGATTTGTGGACAAGCCTTTTTAGAAATGAATTTCTGATATAGGTATTCATCACTAATCACTATGAAAGACACATTGGGATATCTCCCATGCCATATCTTATATGATGTATTTTGAATCAATTTTAGACGCTACATTGTTTGTGTTTAAGCATGTGCCCAAAAGAAATTAGAAGATCAGCTAGATTTTATTAATAATCTCACCATGTCTAGCAAGGTGTGACTCCTTCTTACTGATACACTCTAGTGATACACTATCATTGTGTTTCAGTTGGAGCTCATCATGATACATTCTCATGATCTCCTATAAGGTTCTCAACTCTTGGTTTTAAAATATTTCAACATCAATCATATCAAAGTATCTTAATACTTTTACCAAATTAGTTGCATACTTCATTTATGATCTCCTTGAACACTTCAAGAGATCCAAACTTGTATTTCATTAAATACAAATTTTCATATCTAATGATAACATCAATAAATATAATGAAGTACTATTAACTGCCTTATGCTTTTATTCTAAAAGGTCTATGTACATCAGTGTGTACTAGTCCTAATGGAATAGTCAATCACCCACTACATATAGTGAACATGCTCATGTCATAGTAAATAAGACTTGCATGTCTCTATTTGTTCAATAATTAAAAGATTCTAGATAACCATCATATGGATTTGATGAATCCTCCAAATTCATCTTCACGGTCGCCTATTCTAGGGATTTTGTGCCTCATATTGACTGATCTACCCTTGTTTTGGTTTACTTTGAGTATCTCCTCAGTTTCATGTAAATAGTGCTCTAATAGTTCTAATTACCAGTTTATTTTATCTTATCCTCCCTTACTCATTTTCCTTCTTCTCTAGAGATCATGCTCAACCATCTGATCGAGATCCAATGCTTCCTTTTCATCCAACCAATCGGCCTTGACCAAGCAGTTTGCCTATTTAGTTATGATGAGACTGAACCATCAACTAGAACTCACCTTCACTCAAATATCCCCTCCTTGCCTTGGTATTGATCAATCGGTCTTAACCAAATGGTTTGCCTAATCGATCTTAACCAATTGGTCTTGATCCATTTGGTTTCACTCTCATTCGGTCCTAGTTCTCCCTTCCACCCAATCGCCGATCAATGGTCCGTATTCATCCAACCAAACAGTCTTGGCCTTGCACAATCTCAAAACCGCGAGCTCTCTTCACCACGCGATCCAATGATCCACCCTCCTTACGGTTTGCCTCCAAATGGTCTCAAACCGCATGAGGCCACACGGTCTCAAGACTAAGTGAAGCATCACAGTCTCAAGACCGTGTAGCAACCCACAATCGCGAGACCGAAAGGAATGCACACCCTCAAACCACACGAAGCCCCTGCCTCCACCAACGATGTCCTCTTCCTTCCTCTATGTCGACCTGCAACCCTAGACCTGCAATCACCTCCATCGACTACCTACTCAACTATAGTAGTGATCACCTCGGTGTTGCCTTCCTCCGCAGCACCTTCCTCCATAGTGCCTGCTCCCTCCGCCTTCCTCTTCCTCTTCCTCTCACAATCCTCATCACCTCCGCCTTGACCTGCAACTAATTGTAGTGTCGATGCCACCGTCGCCTAGCGCAATCAGGACCAGCAACGGTCTTGAGACATCATGGGCTGCAAACGGTCTCGAGACCGCACAAGCCCTAGCGGTCGCCTAGCGCAACCCGACCTGCATCCTCACAACCAGGACCAGCAGCGATCTTGAGACAGCATGGGCTGCAAACGGTCTCGAGACCGTACAAGACCTAGCGGTCTGCAACACCATGAGGTAGTGCTTGGTCCTCAAGACCGTTAGGCTAGTAGACAGTGAGACCGTTCGGACAGTCAAGACCGCGAGAGGCACGAGACCATTTGGATCCACTGAAGGCTGAAACCGTGAAGCAAGTAAACGCCGAAGACTAGTTGGATAGGAATGAAGACCGTGAGACCAAAAGCTCCAAACCGCGCGACCAAGGGGTGAAGATCTCAAACCATAAGATTGTGCTTGTTTTCCCAAATTGATATACTGCTGATCGGTTTCCACAAGACTGTTTGGACGCTTTGCATGAGATCGTGAAGATCCCAGGACCGGTTGGAGTCCAGACCGTAAGGATGATAATCGGTCTCCAAGAACATTTGGATGAGAGTCCTCAAACCGTTAAGAAAAAAAAGCAAACGGTCTTCCAAACCGTTTAAACTCAAGATCGTGAGGGCTTATCAAGTTTCCCAAACTGTGAAGCCAAACGGTGAAGCCAAACTGTGAAAATTGCAACAGAGTTAAAACCAAGAGGGACTCCACCCGAGCCTATAAATAGGAGCAGCAGGGTCCTCATTTGGGCATCAGATTCGAGAGGCCGCAAGGCTGCTCCACTGCTACCTCATCTCCACCAAGCTATTACTAGCCCTACTTGTACGTCTCCGAAGGTGCACACGAAGATCTAGGCAGCAAGAGACTGACTTCATCGACAAAGTCAGAGTAGTCCCGAAGACTGGGGCAATCTACACCGGGCTGTTGCAGATCTTCTCTTTTGCTCCAACAATGCTTATTCTATCTTTCTTCTCTATCTTTGTTGCTCCCTCTATGAGGAGCGAGTAGTGTAATTCACTGGGGCGTAGGGACTAGCCCCACTACCCATGCTTTGTAATATGTACCTAAAGATGCTATCTTTCTGATTCAATGCTAATCGTTTCACTGCATGCTCGAATGTTGGCCACTTTCTTGTGTGATCTATTGTCTTTTGTTGTGGATTTTCTATGTCTACTCTTGAGACTCGATTATCGATTTAGCGTTGGTTCTTGATGTGTGTACCCACCACACATCTGTTTCAGTATCTAGGGACACTTTTCAAGGAGTGGAGTAAACTCACCTCTATCGTTGTACTTTCGTACTATGAAATGGAATCAGTTGACGTATGAAAGTACAATCTTGATAGGTTGAGGAACACATTCTGTGAAGGGAGTGATGCAAAGTAAGTGACCATTCATTCGAGGATGGCTGGCATTGCAACACTCCCACGTTTCTCATAGCTATGTCCTCAAAAGAGGGATAGTCTATAAGGATACTAATCAAATGGATAATATCGCTCGATTGTCAGTCTTTCGATGCACATTCCATGAGGTTGAGTAAGATCTCGCTTCGGTGGGAACATATCTTCATTGACACATAGATATGTATCAGATGTGAGTTGCTCAACCTGTGAAGGATATGTGCAATGCTTCTTGTTTGAGAGGGCATCAACATTGCACAACATGCATGTATCTTGCTTACAGGTCTTTCTATGATGGTACAGGTATAATGCATGTGTAGTGGTGGTCAATATCTGCATCACCTCAGTGATTCATCATCATCCGATAATCTTAGATTTCATACTTTGACTAGATTTCATACTTGCCTTTACTTTTGCATGTTCTAGATTAGTTTAGATTAATCCTATCAATCTCTTAGTTGTAAACGATTAACTTAGATCGAGACGAGATGAGACAAAGACATCTAGATTCTTCACGTTGTCCTTTGGGTTCGATCCTAAATTTGTACTACAATAACGCTTCCACGCTCTTGTGGGGTTGGAGCATTTATCTAGCACCAGTTGTAGGTAAACCTAGAGAGAACATCAACTACCTAGGGTTTTTTATGCACATTAGGATTTCCATTGGAAGAGTAATCTTTCGGTGTAAATCCTAGCTCCATCAAAAAATGGCGTTGTTGTCGGGGACAACGTTGTAAGAATCATCTTCGTCGAATTACGTGTCAACCTAGGTTCTCTAGGGTTTTTCATTTTCTTTTCAAAACTCTACAAAGTGAAGTCTCACAAGATAAAGTTTTTATTGCATACTCTCTTGAATTTGAAGTGATTGGTCAAGCCTGATAAACACCTTCTTTGATTTCGAGGTACCAATTCTCTTCAAAATGAAGCAGTCAATGCCACCAACCACTAGATGTCAACTATGTGGTGACTATTCACATTTGTCAATCAACTGCTTCACCGCTCCTCCTCACGACATAAATTCACTACGTCAGGTGATCAAAAATCGTATAGTTGGGACTCTCAATGCAGCATCCTCATACAACCATGGATATAACGCAAGTTATAATCCATATCCTCCTAGAAGCTACTACAAAGAGCCCAATTATGACGGACTTCTGACGTGGTTTATTATCGCACTAACAAATTCACTCAGGGTTGAAATCCCTGAGTACTAAAGCTTTGTGCAATAATACCACCTGCAAGCATACGGGTTTTCTCACAGTATAATTAAGGATCGAATTCCAAGGGACAACATTTTAAAGAATTGTTGCTAGTCTAGTCTAGTTCAAGTAAGGCTAATATTTAAAATGATAAGTTGATTTGAGGTTAATTAAACTAAATGCAGGAAAGTAAAGAGCAGGATTAAAGTTGATCTAGATTCATGATATGGAATCGTTGGGATGGTCTCTGGTTTCACCGCCACTACACATGCAAACACATCCAAACATCAAACATCTAGGAAAGATATAACTATCCAAATGGAGTTGCTGCAAAACCCCCCATACGAGTGTTAGGCTTGCGTAAGCATCACCTTAGGTATCACATGTCTCATCACCAGATCACTCACTTATGACTCCGAAGATAGAGAAATCCAACTGAAGTTGTGGCCCTCCCTGAGGGATGTTTAGGCACACAGAAGTATCACCGTGGGCTATATGACTTGTCCCCTCACGGATCATACACTTACGAACTTAAGGAACCCCTTTCTATTTCTAGTTAGGGAGTCAACTGTGCTAATCAATAAGCAAGTAGGTGATTAATCTACAAGCAAAAATTGACAATTAATGATGATGTACAGATATCCAACTGAAGCTGTGGCACTCCCTGAGGGATGTTTAGGCCACGGAAGCATCACTGTAGGATAGATGGCTCATCCCCTCACGGATCATACACTTAGGACCTCCAAGAATCCCATTCTATTTCTAGTTCGGGAGTCAACCTCGTTAATCGACATTCTACCCTACATATAGAAGTTCTCGCAACAAAGGGAAGAACAAGATGAAAACAAGCAGGTAACCAATCTACTAACATTAACGATTAACAACAAAATGAAAAGTTGTATACATTGCCTTGGAATGTTTAACAAGAAAGCATTCTTGCATGGGAAGCAGGGCTAGTCCCTGCACCCCAGCGAAAAGGAAATACTTGCTCAAGATGCGAGAAACAAGAAAGAAAAGAGAGAGGGAAGATTCCACGATGAGCATGATGCAGAAGGTAGTCCCAGCTCGGTGAAGATGATGCAGTCTTCTATGTCGTGTCGGAGCAGCTTTGGACAAGAAGGACGAACCACCAAGGCAGACCGAGCATCCCTTCTTCTCCTCCTTCTTTCCTCATCTTGACCTTCTTGCTTGCAGCAAAAGGAGCAGCAGGTGGAGCAGCAATTGTGTGGGCGTAGATGTATCTGGATCAAACCTTGCGTTTGGGTGGCCTAGTGGCGTCCCAGATCCCATGCCCAAATGAGGACCCTACTGGTCCTATTTATAGGCTTGGATGGCATTTTCACATTTTTGACATGAGTCTGCTTCACACGGTTTGGAGCAGACGGTCTTGGGGACCGATGGCCTCCAAATGGTATTGAGATGCAAACGGTCTTGGAGACTGATTGCCTCCAAACGGTCTTGGAGACCGATTAGACTGACCAATGATCTCAGGTTCTAGCATTTTTCTCCTTCAAACGGTCTCGCGATCGTGCGCCGCCAAACAGTGTTCGTCCAAATGGTATTGGCTTCCAACCAGTCTAGGCTCTAAACGATCTTGGATCCAAACGGTCTCGGGTTCAAACGATCTTCGTCGTTCAAACAATCTTGGGTCTGAACGGTCTTGGAGTCTTAACGGTCTTCGTCGTCCAAATGGTCTTTGTCTCCAACCAGTCTTGGGTCCAAACGGTCTTCACTTCATCGTCCAAACGGTCTTCGACCTCTGATTGGTCTCGCGCCCTAACGGTCTTGAGTTCCTCTGGTTTTCTTTCGTTGATCGGTCTTGAAGACCGTTTGCCGCTAATCGGTCTTGAGGGTAGAGGGCGTGTGATGGTGGCTTTATGAACGGGGTGCGGGTGATGACGATGGCTGGTAGCAGACCGAGTGGGGCTTACGGCGGAGGAAGGTGGCGCCGGATCACTAGTAGGTGCGGGGTGGAAGTAGGTAGGCGATGAGGGAACTGGGCACTGTCGACGGGAGAGAGAGGTGCGGCGGTGCTGATGTGTGAGGATTAGGGTTTTTGTGGTTGAAGATGATGGTAGGAGGGCTTCTTTGTAGATTTTGGACGTGCATTTCATACGGTCTCGTGAAGAGGCTGCCCATACGGTCTTGAGATTGTGAGGAGTCCACACGGTCTTGAAGGATCGTTAGAAGGGAACCAATAGGGCAAATCGTGATCAAAACTGTTAGCCCAAATGAATGAGAACCGTAGATCAATGATCTGATGGTGAGGAAAGGCTCGCGGTTTTGAGAGATTGTAAAGGCAAGAATGAAGGGGTAGTGTAATGCTAAGACTGTATGGATGAATGGCTAAGACCGAGAGGTCAAAACCGAATGAATGAAACTGTTTGGATCAAGACTGAATGGTTAAGATCAGTTGAGCATACCAAATTGACAAACCGTTTAGTCAGGACCGTTTGAGGTGAAACCGAATGGATCAAGATCGATTTGCCAAGACTGTTTGGTCAAGACCAAGGATGAGAGGATCTTGGGTGAAGGTGAGTTCCAGTTGATGGTTGAACCTTACCTTGACATGCATGATCCACATAAAATTCATATAAAATTAGTTAATAACTTGATAATCTGATCAACCAAGCAAAATTGCACATTGTAAGATTTAAGGATATGAAATTGAATGTATTTAGTCGAATTGGGCCCAAAATGGTGACTGAAATCGTGATGAATTTGGATTCATTAGAATACCCCAAACTTAAATGTTGCTCATCCTTGACTAACACAAAATCTGAAACTGTTGCCATATTAATGAATTCAATTCGTGTGACTGCCTCATCTTCACATCATGATTTGTTTCCTTTCTGCATAGTATGACAAATCATCTCAACTTCCTGAGACCACTGAACACATCTTACAATATCTTCATTCCTGAGTTTGATTTCCAACATCACTTCCTCCTCACTTTTTCCAATAACAAGCAGTTCTAAGAGTTTCGTAAGGGTCTAGAGATACATACAGAACAACAAGTGTGCATCTGATATAACACTGGTGTATTTCATGATGGTGGAGGCATTCATTGTGCCTTTAGGTGAAAAAGGGAGTGAAGGGAGGTGTGGAAGGAAGAATGAAATCTCTCCTCTATTCGACTCAAGATTTTTATTTTATGAATTTCAATTTCATTGATTGCATTTTTTGTGTGAATCTCTCTTCTATTTGACTCAAGATTGCATTTTCTTTTTGTGTGCACATTGGCATCTTTTCTTGGTGGTATGCCCTCATTAATTTGTGTGGGGCATGGAAGAAGTGAATATAGAGGGAAGTGGCATGCCACCTCGAACTTAGGGTTTAGAATTATTTTGGCTATTTTTGTTTCTTTTTGATGGACGGAGGGGTACAAAGATGATAAAAGAAGTGTAGAAGAGAGTTCAGATCAAAATGCAACTTGATTTACATTTTTGTGCACCAAGTCGTTCTCTTTATCGTACTTTGCTCAAATAATGACTTGATGAGGATTCGGTGGGGATTCCATGTTATTGTTCCACTAGTCAGTTAGGAAGCACGACGTGTTTGATCCCTATCATTTCGACAGACACTTGCCATTTTTGTATAAAGATCATGATGTTAGGATTCATAAGCTTCACAAGATGATTTCAATAAATAGACTAGTTTCAAAAAGTGGTCCTTTTGAGGATCTGCTTCGAATAAGGAGGGTATAATGATTCAAAATGCATAAATGACTAAGTAATGGTTTTTAATGAAACAAAAAGTGTCAAAACTTCCTCAAGTATTTGTTCAATTTCTTTGAAAAACTTCTAAAAATTTCGAAAATTTGAAAATTTTGGTCAAAAATGCAACGATGAAATCTTAAGTCTAAAATAGATGGGTGAAGGTGGGAAGTAAAGTACATACCACCCACCCTCCACCCCGAACTTAGAAATTTGCTCGTTCTGAGTAAACTCTAAATCTGAGATGGAGGGGAAAATTCATGCCGGTTGGACCACAAGATGTTGTTGCGTTCCAATCAGTGCGCATCCTCCATCTGAAAATCTCAAAAATGAAGACTAATCAGAACTCAAGATAGCATTTCGCAATGCGATTTTTATTTAGTGTAAAATTATCTAAAAAGTAAAAACAAAATTAAGGAAAATTCCTAATTAAAAAATTAAAAGTAAAACAAATTTATTGATCGGGTTGCCTCCCGACAAGCGCCTTTGTTTTACGTCGATGGCTCGACTGAAACCTTCAATTTTACGGTGGATATGTTAGTTTGGAAAGATTTATCAATTTTTTAGTGCTAGTATCCACTGAGATGAAGTATCTCTTCACGCATTGTCCATTTGCCACAAAATAGCCTGACTTTTCACTCCATAAGGAGAAAGCACCATGTGGGTAAATACTCTTGACAATGTAAGGTCCAGTCCAGCGAAAATAGAGTTTCCCTGGGAATAACCTCAGTCTTGAGTTGAACAGAAGAACTTGGTCTCCTACTTGTATATCCTTTCTTTTCATATGGACATCGTGCCAAAGTTTCGTGCGTTCTTTATAGATTCGTGCATTCTCATAAGCTGTCATCTGGAATTCTTCCAGCTCTTGAAGTTGCAGAAATCTTGCTTGGCCTGCTTTCTTCATGTCAAAATTTAGTTGTTTGATTGCCCACCATGCTTTGTGTTTGAGTTCTACAGGTAGGTGGCATGACTTTCCATATATTAATCGAAATGGCCTAGATCCAAGAGGAGACTTAAAAGCGATGTGGTAGGCCCACAAGGCGTCATTGATTTTTACTGACCAAACTTTTCGGTTGTGTCCTACTATCTTTTCCAAGTCAGCCTTGAGTTGATGGTTAGAAACCTCTACCTACCCACTTGTTTGTGGGTGGTAGGGGGAGGCTACCTTGTGTGTCACACCATATTTTCTTAATAATGCTTCAAAGCTTCTTTCCAAAAAATGAGATCCTCTGTCAGATATCACAGTGTGTGGGACTCCGGAATGGGGAAAAATAATATCTTTGAACATCTTGATAACTGGTTTGGAATCACTAGTTACAGTTGGTATGGCCTCTACCCATTTTGAGATGTAATCCACTGTGACTAGGATGTAGGAAATCCAAATGAAGATGGGAACAGACCCATGTAGTCCACACCCTAAACATCAAAAATCTTGACTTCTTGTCGTAGTTTAAGTGGAATCTCATCTCTTTTCGTAATGTTACCCGTTCCCTGACATTTGTCACATGATAGAACAAATTTGTAGGAATCTTTGCCGAAAGAAACCACATTGCAAAACTTTCAAGGCAGTTTTCTTAGAACTCATATGGCCTCCAACTGGGCTTGAGTGACATTGCTCTAAAATGAGTTGGGCTTCCTCCTCAGCGATACAACATCTGTAGAGACCATCAGCACAGAGCTTGAAGAGGTATGGCTCGTCCCAGTGATACTGCTTCACATCATGCATGAATTTCTTTAGTGCATTCCCGGTGCATTCAGGGTGGATGACACCAGCGGTAAGGTAGTTCACATAGTCTGAGTACCATGGGGAAACTTCTGAGACTTTCATAAGCTGGTCATCCAGAAGGGAATCGTTAATCGGGATCTTCTCAGTTTCCATAGTGTGAATACAAATGAGATGGTCTGCCACAACATTCTCTGTACCTTTCTTATCTCTTATTTCCAGATCAAATTCTTACAAGAGGAGAATCCATCTAATCAACCTGGGCTTAGTATCTTTCTTTTCCAGGAGGTAACGGATAGCAGCATGATCCATATAGACAACGACTTTTGAACCAATGAGATAGGATCTGAACTTGTCAAAGGTATACACGACTGTAAGGAGTTCCTTTTCAGTAGTCGCGTAGTTCCTCTGAGCTTCATTGAGGGTCTTAGATGCATATTATATTACATAATGTTTCTTCTCTATACATTGGCCTAAAACAACACCCACAACGTAATCACTGGCATCACACATAATTTCAAATGGGTGATCCCAATCAGGAGCTCTGATGATGGGTGTTGTTGTAAGGGCCTGCTTCAGGTTATTGAAACTATTGACTCGTTCTTCGTTAAAATGGAAATCAACATCCTTCAGCAACAAATTTGTCATCAGCTTGGTTATCTTGGAGAAATCCTTTATAAACTGTCTGTAAAATCCTGCATGACCAAGGAAAGTGTGAACTTCTCTTACATTTTTCTGGATAGGGAGTTTGGAAATCACTTCGATTTTTGCTCTATCTACTTCGATTCCTCTACTGCTGACTCTATGGCCAAGGATAATGCCTTCCTTTACCATAAAGTGACACTTCTCCCAGTTCAACACAAGATGTGCTTCTTCACACCGTTTGAGGACAAGGGAGAGATGCTTCAGGCATGAGTCATAAGAGTCTCCATATACAAAAAAATCATCCATAAAAATTTCCATGATAGTTTTAGTGAGACCAGTGAATATAGCTGCCATTCAACATTGGAAAGTTGCAGGCGCATTATAGAGTCAGAACGACATCCTTCTAAAGGCATATGTTCCAAACGGGCAAGTAAAAGTCATTTTCTCTTGGTCATCTAGATGTATAGGAATTTGACAGAATCCAGAGTAACCATCGAGATAACAGAAATATTCTTGGTGAGCCAATCTTTCTAAGACTTGATCAAGAAAAGGCATCAGAAAATGATCCTTTCGTGTCGCTTTGTTCAACTTCCTATAATCAATACACATCCTCCACTCGGTGATTGTTCGTGTGGGGATGAGTTCATTATCTTCATTCCATATCACAGTAGTTCCACCTTTCTTTAGAACAACATTGATGTGGGAATTTATCGCACTAACAAACTCACTCAGGGTTGAAATCCCTAAGCTTTTACCAAAACCAAAGTGCAATAATACCACCTGCAAGCGGATGAGTCTTATTGCAGTATAGTTAAGGATCGAACCCAAAAGACTATGTTTTTAAGAATCTTTGTTAATCGAATCTAGCTCGAGTAAGACTAATATTTAAAATGATTAATTTGGTTGAGGTTAATTAAAATAATTGTAATAAAGTACAGAGCGGAATTAAAGTTGGATCTAGATCAATGATATGGAATCACTGGGATGGTATTAGGTTTCACCACCACTACACATGCAAACACATTCAATCGCAAACAATCAAGGTAAGATATAACGATCCAAATAGAGCTTCTAAAAAACCCCCCATACCGGCGTTAGGTTTGCGTAAGCATCACCTTAGGCATCAGATGTCTCGCCACCATCCAGAACACTTACTTACGGCTCCGAAGATACAGAAATCCAACGAAGGTTGTGGGCCCCCTATACAGGCGTTCGGCACACAGAAGCGTCACCGAAGGCTAGATGGCTCGTCCACTCGCGGATCATACACTTACGACCTCGAAGGAATCCCATTCTATTTCTAGTTTGGGAGTCAACTTGTTAAACGACATTCAATCCTACATATAGAAGTTCTCACAACAAAGGAAGAACAAAGATGAAAGCAAGCAATTAATCTAACTACGAACATAACGATTAACAACAAAATGAAAAGTTATATACATTGCCATGGAAAGTTTAACAAAAGAACATGATTTCATGGGCGGCGGGGCTAGTCCCCGCACCCCAGCAAAAAGGAACTACTCACTCATGATGCAAGAAACAAGAAGAATAAGAAAGAGAGAGAAATCTGCCATGAGCACGGAGCAGAAGGTAGTCGCAGCTCGGTGAAGATGATGTGGTCTTCTACGTCGTGTTGGAGCAGATCAGGATGTGAAATGGGAGATGCCAAGACAGACTGGACAGTCTCTCTCGCTTCGTCTTCCTTCTCTTCTCGGTCTCCTTGAATGCAGCCCGGGTAGTAGGTGGAGTGAAACTGGCGTGGAAGGTACTGGATATGGATCGGACCTGTGTACAGGCATCCTGTCGGCGTCCCGAAACCGATCCCCTAAATGGGGAGCCTGCTGGTCCTATTTATAGGCACAAATCTGGCCATCATGTTTTTAGTGTGAATCCAGCCCAAATAGTTTTCTAAATATCTTCTTTAAATGTTTTGGTAAAAGTCTGGCCAAACAGTCCTGAGATATTGGCCTCCAAACAGTCTTGGGGTCATACGGTTTGGTGCAAATTGACCAAACGGTCTTGGATAGCTGAGAAGCAAAAGGTCTTAATAAGTACGTCTTCAAATGGTCTTCATACTTAAACGGTCTTCGCAATGACTTTTCTATACGGTCTGGATGCTTTAAACGGTCTTCATGCGTTGGCTTTTATGCAAACGGTCTGCAACTGAGCGCTCCATACAGTCTGCATTCGTGACTTCTCCAAATGGTTTGATCGATTTTCTGGATCACGTCTAAATGATCTTGAGTCCTCGGCCATGTGGTATTACAAAACGGTCTTCACTACTAATTCCAAACGGTCTTACATGCGGCATTGGCAAACGGTCTCGCTCACGTAGCCGTGGCCATTCGATCTGCTACTCAGTTTGACTTATTCAGTTTGTTTCCTGAATACGCGAATGGTCTTCACGCCAGCTAATCCAAACGGTCTGCGATCGTAACTTCTCCAGACAGTTTGCGAGGTGCCAGCCATCATACGGTGTGAGACCGTGCAGCTGCCAACGTCGGAGTGGGCAGTGGCGGAAGCTAAGATCTAGGCGGCCGTGCTGTTGTAGGGCAGAGGTGGAAGCTATGATTTAGGCGGCGGTGCAGCAGGTAGCGGGCGGTGCTACGGTGGAGTTCTAGGAGCAAGGCGTGGTGGTCACGGCAGCAGGGAGTAGGGTTGCGGGAGGTAGGGGATGATGCACCACAGCCGTGGTGAGACAACACGATCATGGTGAGGTAGCTGCCTCATGACCGTGCTGCCTCACACGGGAGTGGCGGGTGAATATCTAAGTTCTGATGGTGGTGCGCCATGGCCGTGGTGATGGTACTGTCCCACGGTCGTGTTGCCTCGCACGGGCGTGGCGGGTGGAGACCCTTGGTACTAATGGTGGCGCACCACGGCCGTGGCGTGGAAACACGGTCGTGTCAAGGGTAATGGAGCATGGGCGTGGCTGCTCACAACGGTCATGGTGAGTGCTCTGCTTCATGATCTTGATCATTTGTTGCACAGGCTTGGGTTATGAGTCAAACTCCAAACGGTCTTGTGTCGGCCTTTTTTCCAAACGGTCTCTACTGGCCTATCGGTCTTGAGACCGAATGGGCTCAAACGGTCTTGAGTCCGAATGGACTCAAACGGTCTTGAGACCGAATGGGCTCAAATGATCTTTAGACCGAATGGGCTCAAACGGTCTTGAAACCGAATGGATGAAATTGCTTAGTTAGATCGATTGGTGAGTGAAGGTGGGACCCAGCTGATTGTTCAGCTTTATCAAGACCTGCATCAAATCAACATAATTTCAGTTAAAATCATAATAATTGGATCAATTTAGTAATTTTACAAATTTTGATATTCGGTAAATGAAATTGAATGCATTGAGTTGAATTTGACATGAGATGGTAATTGAAATTCCTGATGAATATGCATTCATCAAAATACCCCGAACTTTAAACGTTGCTCGTCCTCGAGTAACACAAAATATGAAACAGTCGCCAAATGAATACTTTCAATTTGTGTGATTGCCTCATCTTCACATCATGATTGTTTTCCTTCTGCTCAGTATGACTCAGTATCTCAACTTCCTAAGACCACTGAACACATCTTACCATATCTTCATTCCTGAGTTTGCTTTCCATTATCACTTCCTCCTCACTTTTTCAAACAACAAGCATGTCAAAGAGTTTTGT
This sequence comes from Alisma plantago-aquatica, assembly GCA_963693085.1. Lineage (NCBI taxonomy): Eukaryota > Viridiplantae > Streptophyta > Magnoliopsida > Alismatales > Alismataceae > Alisma > Alisma plantago-aquatica. The sequence continues at coordinate 405,638,968 of OY856414.1, forward strand.
AAGAGTCTATAGTCACCCGCAGAACAACAAGTGTGCATCTGATCTGACACTGGTGTATTTCATGGTAGTGGAGGCTTTTATTGTGCCTTTAGGTAGAAAAGGGAGTGAAGGGTGGTATGGAAGAAGTAAATCACTCCTCTATTCGACTCAAGATTTTTATTGTTTTTGCAATTTCATTTTTTGCATTTTTGTGTGAATCTCTCCTCTATTCGACTCGAGATTGCATTTCTTTTTGTGTGCGCTTTGGCATCTTTTTGTTTGCAAATCTCTCCTCTATTCGACTTGAGATTGCATTTTTTTGTGGTACGCCCCTATTAATTTGTGAGGGGTATGGAAGAAGCCGAAATAGAGGGAAGTGGCGTGCCACCCCAAACTTAGGTTTTGGCACTATTTTGGTTATTTTGTTTCTTTTTTATGGATGGAGGGATACGAAGATGATAGAAGAAGTGTAGAAGAGAGTTCAGATCAGAATGCAACTTGATTTACAATTTAGTGCACTGGGTCGTTCTCTTTATCATACTCTGCTCAAATAAAGACTTGATGAGGATCCGGTGGGGATTCCATGTTATTGTTCCACTAGTCAGTTAGGAAGCACGACGTGTTTGATCCCTATCGATTCGATAGATACTTGTCATTTTTGCATAAGTATCATGATGTTAGGATTCATAAGCTTTACAAGATGATTTCAATCAAAAGACTAGTTTTTAGAAGAAGGTCCTTTTGAGGATCTGCTTCGTATAAGGAGGGTATAGTGATTCAAAATGCATAAGATTGAAGCAAAAAAGAGTCAAAATTTCATCCAGTATCTGTTCAAATTTCTTTGAAAAACTTTAAAATTTTGAAAATTTTATTGGAAAATTTTGAAAGTTTTGGTCAAAAATGTGACGATGAAATCTTAAGTTTGATTTAGATGGATGAAGGTGGAACGTAAGATACGTACCACCCACCCTCCACCCCGAACTTAGAAATTTGCTCGTCCTAAGCAAACTCTAAATCTGAGATGGAGAGGAAACTTCTTGCCAGTTGGACCACGAGATGTGGTTGCATTCCAGACAACGCGCATCCTCCATCTGAAAATCTAGAAAAGAAAGATCAATCATAACTCAAGATAGCATCTCACAATGCGAATTTTATTTGGTGAAAAATTATCTAAAAAATAAAAACAAAATTAATGAAAAAATTTTGATTCAAAATTAAATCTAAATACGAATTTATTTATCGGGTTGCCTCCCGATAAGCGCCTTTGTTTTATGTCGATGGCTCGACTTGATTCCTTCAACTTCTACGACAGATATGTTGGATTGGAAAGATCCAACATCGTTTCAGAGCTTGTATCAGCAGAGGTGAAATATCTCTTCAATCGTTGACCATTTTCCACAAATTCACTCATCTTTTCATTCCATAAAGAGAAAGCACCATGTGGGTAGATGCTCTTGACAATATAAGGCCCAGACCAGCGGGAGTGAAGTTTTCCTGGGAATATTTTCAACCTTGAGTTGAATAGAAGAACTTGGTCTCCCGCTTGTATGTCTTTTCTTTTCAAATGTCCATCGTGCCAAAGTTTTGTGCGTTCTTTGTAGATTCGTTTATTCTCATAAGCTGTCATCCTGAGTTCGTCCAGCTCTTGGAGTTGCAGAATCATGGATTGGCCTGCTTCTTTCATATCAAAATTCATTTGTTTTATTGCCCACCATGCCTTGTGTTGTAGTTTGACTGGCAGGTGGCAAGCCTTTCCATATAATAATCGAAAAGGTGTAGTCTCGAGGGGAGTTTTATAAGCAGTTCGATAGTCCCATAATGCGTCGTTGATTTTCACCGACCAATCCTTTCGATTACAGCCTACAGTTTTTTCCAGAATAGCCTTGAGTTGATGGTTAGAAACCTCTATCTGTCCACTAGTTTGTGGATGGTAGGGTGAGGCTACCTTGTGCGTTACACCATACTTTCTCAATAACGCTTCAAAGCTTCTTTCTAGAAAATGTGACCCTCCGTCGGATATCACAGTTCGTGGTACTCCAAAATGGGGGAAAATAATATCTTTGAATAATTTGATGACAGGTTTGGAATCACTAGTGACGGTTGGTATGGCTTCAACCCATTTTTAGACATAGTCTACCGCCACTAGGATGTAAGAAAATCCATGAGAAGATGGGAATGGACCCATGTAGTCCACCCCCCAAACATCAAATATATCTACTTCCTGCCACATATTTAGTGGTATCTCATCTCTCTTTATTATATTGCTAGATCTTTGACATTTGTCACATGATAGGACACATTCATGGGAGTATTTGGATATGGTGGGCCAAAAGAATCCACATTGCAAAACCTTCAAGGCAGTCTTTTTAGAGCTCATATGTCCCCCCACTGGTCCTGAGTGACATTGTTCCAGGATAGGATGAGCTTCTTCTTCGGCGATACATCATCTGTATAAACCATCAGCACATAATTTGAAAAGGTATGGCTCATCCTAGTAATATTGTTTCACATCATGCATAAATTTCTTTAGTGCATTTCCAGTGCATTGAGGATGAATAACCCTTGCAGCAAGGTAATTCACATAATCTGAGTACCACAGTATAGCTTCCGAGACCTTCATTAGTTGATCATCTAGAAGGGAATCATTGATCGGAATCTTCTCGGTATCCAGAGTGTGGATGTGACTGAGGTGGTCTGCTACAACATTCTCTGTACCCTTTTTATCTATGATCTCTAGATCAAATTCTTGCAGAAGGAGAATCCATCTTATTAACCTAGGTTTTGCATCTTTCTTTACTAGAAGGTAACGAATGGCAGTGTGATCTGTGTAGACAATGACCTTTGAACCAATTAGGTAGGATATGAACCTGTCAAAGGCATACACGACTGCCATAAGTTCTTTCTCAGTAGTAGCATAATTCCTCTAAGCTTCATCGAGGGTCTTCGATGCATACTAGATCACACAATGTTTCTTTTCTATACATTGGCCCAAGACAACACCTATAGCATAATCGCTTGCATCACACATGATTTCAAAAGGGTGGTCCCAATCGGGGGCTCTAATGATGGGTGTGGTTGTAAGGGAATGCTTCAGTGTGTTGAAACTTTTAACACATTCTTCGTCAAAATTGAATTCATCATCCTTTAGTAACAAATTTTTCATTGGCTTGGTTATCTTTGAGAAGTCCTTTATAAACCGTCTATAGAATCCTGCATGGCCTAGGAATGCTCAAACTTCCTTTACATTGATAGGGATAGAGAGCTTGGAAATCACTTCAATCTTGGCCTTATCAACTTCAATACCTCTCGGTTACTGACCCTATGGCCCAGGACAATGCCTTCCTTTACCTTGAAATGACACTTCTCCCAATTCAACACAAGATGTGCTTCTTCACATCGTTTAAGGACCAGAGAGAGGCGTTTTAGACATGAATCGAATGAATCTCCGTATACAGAAAAATCATCCATGAAAACTTCCATAATGGTTTCGGTGAGACCGGAAAATATGGCAGCCATGCAATGTTGGAAAGTTGATGGTGCATTGTAGAGGCCAAACGACATTCTTCTGAATGTGAATGTTCCGAATGGGTAGGTGAAAGTGGTTTTCTCCTGATCATCTGGATGTATAGGTATTTGGTAGAATCTAGAGTGACCATCGAGATAACAGAAGTATTCTTGATGAGCCAGCCACTCTATTACTTTATCAAGAAATGGCATTGGAAAGTGATCCTTTCGAGTTGCCTTGTTCAACTTCCTATAATCAATGTACATCCTCCACCCTGTGACTGTTCGGGTGGGGATGAGTTAATCATTTTCATTTCGTATTATAGTTGTTCCACCTTTCTTCAAGACTACATGCACTGGGCTCACCCATGGTGAGTCTGATATTGGATAGATAATTCCAGCGGTGAGCAGTTTAATGACCTCTTTACGGACTACCTCCTTCATATTTGGATTCAGTTTCCATTGATGTTCAATGGTTGGCTTGTGATCTTCCATCATAGGGATCTTTTGCATACACAACGCTTGACTAACCCCAGTGAGGTCATTCATTTTGTAGCCAATTGCTTTCTTCCTCTCCTTCAATTCTTTCAGGAATTTATTTTCTTGTTCAGTCGTAAGATCGGAATTTATTATTACTGGACAAACCTTGAGGTCATCCAAAAACACATACTTCAGTCCCTCGGGTATGGGTTTCATCTCTGGAGTTTCTGGTTTTTTGCATGTTTCTCTAGTGGCTTCCACAGCTTTGAGTTCTTCACACATGGCTTCAACATCTTCTTTTGCAGAGTCGAGGGATTTGATGCAATCCTTTACTTGTTCATCAATAGGTTCATCAATTGATGGATCCGTTAGAGAGACTTCTAATGGATCGTCTGATTCATGATTCTCTGGAGCCAGAAGTGACATCTTCTCTATGCAATCAATCATATAGACTTCTTCTTGCATACTTGGTATTCTCATGCTTTTGAAAACTTTAAATTTAAGTGTTTCCTTGCCTAATCTAAGCAGCAAGGTTCCTGCTTCAACGTCAATTAGAACTCTTGCGGTGGCAAGGAAAGGACGTCCAAAGATGAGAGGATATCTGGCGTCCTCTTTTATGTCCATGATGACAAAGTCACACGGGACATAGGAATCGTTTCCTACCTTGACAGGTACATCCTCAATAATTCCTAATGGGCATTTTATCGAATTGTCTACGAGTTGTATGGTCATGCCAGTTGGAAGAAGTTCGGAAAACCCTAGCCTTTTGCAAAGGCTGAGTGGCATGATGAAGATGCTAGCACCAAGATCTTCTAGTCCTTTCTTGTATGAAGAATCACTGATATGGCAGGAAATACCAAATGATCACGGATCTTTCTATATCTTTGGCATCTGACTTTGGATGATATCTGAAGTGGTTTTAGCTAACTGGACTGTCTCATATTCTTCAGTTATATATTTCCTGTGAGGAGTGACTTTAAGTATTTTATCCAAGCTGGTATCTCAGCCAGCGCATCCAAAAAGGGTATATCAACATGAAGTTTCTTCATAGCTAGGGTGTGACACCCTTGGACCGTTTCTGCAGGCCAATTACATTTGAAGAGTGGAATTCTGAAATCTATGTAGTCAAATTCCCATATCTCTTCAATGACACCGTAATATGACATTTTAGCTTCACGTGGACTCTTATCCTTTACACTTGCAAAAAACATAGTCGATGCTTGAAGGGTGACCCCACTATTTTGGACGACACTCTTATCATCTTGGCGCTTTGTGTAATATGTGAATCCATTAATGTCATACCCTTCATAAGACATAACAGTCAACTTTGGTTTAAAGGTGAGGCATTTTATAGTTTCAGTAATATCATCTGGTGTTTCAGATAGTTGATGTAAGACTTTATCTTCAAACCACTTAATAAAAGTCTTGTTATGCTCTCTAGAAAGCCACATTGTATTGGCTCAAGGATATTGTCTTTTGATGAAATTGGTATGGTCCTCGATATAAACGTTCACTTCATCCATGTTGTGTAAAATATACAAGTGAGCTTGTTCCAACTGCTCACGGCTGATTACTTTCACACGTGATCCCAAAATTCGTTTTCCTAATAGCTCGTCAATATTCTTGTCATTATCAGGAGTGTCATTACCACTGAGAAAGTCATTGCAGAAATACATAACCTCTCTCGCCACATAACCTTCAATAATACTCCCTTCAGGCCGATAACGGTTTCGAACATCACCTTTAAAAACGCTCATGTATCGTTCAAAGGGATACATCCAATGCAAGAAAACCGGGCCCAAGATTTTCACTTCCCTAGTCAAGTGGACAACAAGATGTACCATGATATCAAAGAACGAAGGAGGGAAATACATCTCAAGCTGACATAGGGTAACAACCACTTCTCTTTGCAAATTATCGAGAGTCTCAGGGTCAATAACTTTGCTGCAGAGACTGTTGAAAAAGAAACAAAGTCTGGTGATTGCAAACCTTACATGCTTCGGCAATATAGATCGAATTGCCACGGGCAATATTTGTTGCATTAGAGTGTGACAATCATGAGATTTAAGTCCTATCAACTTCAGCTCTTTCATTGATACCAATCTACGGATGTTGGATGAGTAACCATTTGGCACCTTAACATTTGTCAAGCATTCACAAAAAAGCTTTCTTCTCTTTTCTAGACAACGTGTAACATGCGGGAGGTAAGTATGTTCTTTTACTACCCATTTCACGTAATTCTGTTAATTCTGACCTTATTCCCATTTCACGTAGGTCCAGTTTGGATTTTATCCCATCTTTAGTCTTACCTGGTATATTTAACAGAGTACCAATGATGCTATCACAGACATTTTTCTCAACGTGCATTACATCGATACAATGTCTGACTGTCAAAGAACTCCAATAAGGAAGATCCCAAAATATTGACTTCTTCTTGAATGAAGAATTGTCACTCCGTGTAGTACCTTGTGATCTCTTACCAAATTCATTGACAAAGTCTTTTATTCTTTCATAAACAACCTCCCCTGGTATAGGTTTAGGTGCAGTGCGTTCCTCATTCAATCCATTGAATGATTTGCGCTTCCTACGATACGGATGGAATCTCGGAAGAAACCTTCGATGACCGAGATATACATTCTTACCTCCATGTTTTAGTCTTGTTGAATCAGTGTTCTCTTCACATATAGGACACGCTTTAGCTCCTTTGACACTATATCCAGACAAATTCCCATATGCTGGAAAGTCATTAATAGTGCAAAACAACATAGCATGCAAACAAAATGTCTCTCTTCGTGAAGCATCATAGGTCATCACACCTTCACCCCAGAGTTTCTTTAAGTCATCAATCAGAGGTTCAAGATAAACATGGACTCTTTTGGTGTTATCAACCCAATTACATTTGAAGAGTGGAATTCTGAAATTTATGTAGTCAAATTCCCATATCTCTTCAATGAAACCGTAATATGACATTTTAGCTTCACGTGGACTCTTATCCTTTGCACTTGCAAAAAACATAGTCGATGCTTGAAGGGTGACCCCACTATTTTGGACGACACTCTTATCATCTTGGCGCTTTGTGTAATATGTGAATCCATTAATGTCATACCCTTCATAAGACATAACAGTCAACTTTGGTGTAAAGGCAAGGCATTTGATAGTTTCAGTAATATCATCTGGTGTTTCAGATAGTTGATGTAAGACTTTATCTTCAAACCACTTAATAAAAGTCTTGTTATGCTCTCTAGCAAGCCACATTGTATTGGCTCGAGGATATTATCTTTTGATGAAATTGGTATGTTCCTCGGTATAAACGTTCACTTCGTCCATGTTGTGTAAAATATACAAGTGAGCTTGTTCCAACTGCTCACGGCTGATTACTTTCACATGTGATCCCAAAATTCCTTTGCCTAATAGCTCGTCAATATTCTTGTCATTATCAGGAGTGTCATTACCACTGAGAAAGTCATTGCAGAAATCCATAACCTCTCTCGCCACATAACCTTCAATAATACTCCCTTCAGGCCGATAACGGTTTCGAACATCACCTTTAAAAACGCTCATGTATCGTTCAAAGGGATACATCCAATGCAAGAAAACCGGGCCCAAGATTTTCACTTCCCTAGTCAAGTGGACAACAAGATGTACCATGATATCAAAGAACAAAGGAGGGAAGTACATCTCAAGCTGACATAGGGTAACAACCACTTCTCTTTGCAAATTATCGAGAGTCTCAGGGTCAATAACTTTGCTGCAGAGACTGTTGAAAAAGAAACAAAGTCTGGTGATTGCAAACCTTACATGCTTCGGCAATATAGATCGAATTTCCACGGGCAATATTTGTTGCATTAGAGTGTGACAATCATGAGATTTAAGTCCTATCAACTTCAGCTCTTTCATTGATACCAATCTATGGATGTTGGATGAGTAACCATTTGGCACCTTAACATTTATCAAGCATTCACAAAAAGCTTTCTTCTCTTTTCTAGACAACGTGTAACATGCGGGAGGTAAGTATGTTCTTTTACTACCCATTTCACGTAATTCTGTTTATTCTGACCTTATTCCCATTTCACGTAGGTCCAGTCTGGATTTTATCCCATATTTAGTCTTACCTGGTATATTTAACAGAGTACCAATGATGCTATCACATACATTTTTCTCAACGTGCATTACATCAATACAATGTCTGACTGTCAAAGAACTCCAATAAGGAAGATCCCAAAATATTGACTTCTTCTTGAATGAAGAATTGTCACTCCGTGTAGTACCTTGTGATCTCTTACCAAATTCATTGACAAAGTCTTTTATTCTTTCATAAACAACCTCCCCTGGTATAGGTTTAGGTGCAGTGCGTTCCTCATTCAATCCATTGAATGCTTTGCGCTTCCTACGATACGGATGGAATCTTGGAAGAAACCTTCGATGACCGAGATATACATTCTTACCGCCATGTTTTAGTCTTGTTGAATCAGTGTTCTCTTCACATATAGGACACGCTTTAGCTCCTTTGACACTATATCCAGACAAATTCCCTTATGCTGGAAAGTCATTAATAGTGCAAAACAACATAGCATGCAAACGAAATGTCTCTCTTCATGAAGCATCATAGGTCATCACACCTTCACCCCAGAGTTTCTTTAAGTCATCAATCATAGGTTCAAGATAAACATCAATGTCATTTCCAGGTTGTTTAGGGCCCGATATCAACAACGACAGCATTACGTACTTATTTTTCATACACAACCAGGGAGGAAGATTGTATATAACAAGCATGACTGGCCAAGTGCTATGTTGGCTGCTCAATGTCCCGTACGGATTCATCCCGTCTATACAAAGCCCAAGTCTTAGATTCCTGTCTTCTTCACCAAATTAAGGGTACAATACATCAATCTTCTTCCACGGTGGGGAATCAGACGCATGTCGTAGGATCCCATCATTATTTTTCTTAACATCTGCATGCCACCTCAAATTCTTCGCATCTATCGGATTGGCAAACAAGCATTGAAACCGTGATATTATAGGTAGATACCACATTACCTTGGCAGGAGAACCAGTTTTGGACTCCCCCGAAGTCGTCAATTTATACCGTGACGCACCACATTTTGGACAATCTTTCAAATCTGCATAGTCCTTTTGAAATAATACACAATCATTAGGGCATGCGTGTATCTTCTTGGCATCCATTCCCATTGGGAACAACAATTTCTTTACCTAGTATGTTGAGATTGGCAGCTCGTTTCCTTCAGGAAGCATTTCTTTCAACAAAGACAGCAATGACGTGAAGCTTTTGTCGCTCCATCTATTGTTAGCTTTCAACTTATACAATCTCAACACAGCGTTAAGCTTCGTAAACTTAGTACAACCTATGTATAACGGCATCTCAGCATCATGCACAATGTTTCTAAAAATGGGAGGTGGATCGGTGTGCTCTACCCCACAATTATCCAGCTTCACATCAACGATGTCTACTGGAACTGGTTCATTCACATCTACATCATCGTAGGCAATTTCTTCTTCCACACAAGCACTGCTATCGACATCCACTGGTTTCGGGTTTGAAATCTCTCCATGCCAGTGCCATTCTGTATAGCCTTGTATAATCCCGTTGCACATGACATGAGTCATGATTTCGTCACCAGTGTTGACTTTCAAGTTGTTACCGCAATGTCTACATGGACAGTAGAACCTATCTCCAGGTTGTTTCCTATGTTCCTCGACAAATTTAATGAACTGGTGAAGACCAGAAATAAAATCTGGGCTGCAGCGATTGCGAATGGACATCCATGATCTATCCATTCTATGATCAAAGAGAAAACAAGTATATATTAGGACAAGATTAGGGTCTAGGGTTAACAAATACATGTTATGTCATTATTATATATAATAAATGTGTACCACCTATCCATTCTTGAACACCTAATCTCACTAGTAAGTGTATAATGTGTATTGGGTTTTCAAGAAAATTTCGGCAGCATTTCCCCGCTGTTCTCCAAGTACATATGTACTTAGAGAACAAACGGGGAATGCTGCCAAAATTTTCTTGAAAACCCAATATACATTATACACTTACATCCTAAGCGAGATTATGTGTTCAAGAACAGTCCCAAACCGGGGACTATCCAAGATTTACTCCTAATGAGTAAATCTTGGACGGGTTTCTAGGCCAACAAATAATGTATTGTCATTCTTATACCTAAAATCCTAGTTCTTCAAGTTAGGGTGATTATTGATGTCTTTAAAAGCATGATTGGAAATTTAGGGAAAAGTTCATCATTTACATTCCAAGCATGTCACATGTGTGCATTACAGTTCATCATTAAGCAAGATATAAGCAAGTATGTCATATTAAAATAGACTAAACAATATGAGAAAATTTTTTTGAGGCAAGACAATATGAGAAAATAGTAGTGTAATCATGCAAATGGGAACATTCATGGGATCACACACTTCAGTTATAAGCATTCATGTAGCAACTTTCAGTTCCATTCATGGGAACACACACTTCAGTTATAACAATAACTAAACAAAGGGGTTGGTGTACCCCTAAACATGCGCATAATTAAAAAAACTATTAATACAGACAAGTCTAGATAGATAGACAACTAAATACTACACCAACATGGTCCCGCATGCATCAGTAACTTCTTTTTGATGATGAAGCTGTGTCACGAAGCTCCTCACTATATTTAGACGAATCTGAACTGACAGGGGCCTCAGATTCGTCCGAGCTGATATGCGACGTCGTGCGCTCATACCACAGAAGATGATCGGGGGTCTCGCAGTTGCTGTTGGTTATCCAAACTTTGATGGAATTATCGCCAACTGGACGGAGAAAAAGCATGTACTAATGGACCAGATACAGCTCTCCAATCCAATCACGCCAACTGGATTTTGATACAAGATTTCCCGCCAAATCATACTCAACCTCGATAACATGTGAATAATTGCCAAAAGTTAGGGTCACTTTACAAGGCATGTAGTGTCTTCCTTTTAGAAAACTCCAATGTTTGGGGTATGACCAATTGGTTTAAGGAACGATCATCTAGGATGATGTCCAATTGTTCTTCAATAGGGAACGTTAACATTGACATAGAGGCCCAGTTCATAGTGACTGTTATGGGAAGACAGAGACTGCACAATATTAGTATTAACAAAGTGTAAGTACATATAACGATGTTATATATTTTTAGAATAAGTTGTATAACATCAGTTAACCTTTTATTGCTTGTCTAGGTGCTTACTAAAATAGAACCATTATATGGAACTAAAATAGAACCATTATATGGAACTAATCCTACATTATACACATACTTTTCCTGAGTAAGATAATGTGCACTTCATGGAATTATTAAGATCGGAATATATATAAGTTGTTTCTACCTACTTTGATGGGATTTTATAACATTTGAGTCTTCCATTTAAGGCATTAGATGCATATATTGCAGTACATGTATTCAAGTCAGTAGAAGTACAAAATCAGTACCTAAACCTAAACACAAATAAGTAAATAACTTAAAAAAAATGCCCAGCAGCTGCTTGGGCGTGCCTTGGCACCGCCCAAGCAGCCACCGGAGCAGAGGAGAGGGTGGGGGGGCTAGCAGAAGGTACGGCGGGCGGGCGGGCATACCTGGCGGAGAGGGCGGCGGGGCTAGCTGCTACCGGTGACGCGGAGAAGGAGACCGGCGGGCGGAGAGGCAGGCCGGCGGGTGGAGAGGGAGGCCGGCGGGGGGGACTGCTTCTCGCTCGACGCAGGGAGCACGACGGCAGGGAGTACGACGGCGGCGGCGAGCACGAACGGCAGGGAGCATGACGGAGACGGAGCACGACGGCGGAGCACGAACGGCAGGGAGCAGCGGTGGCGGCGGCAGGGAGTAGGAAATCGCCAAAGCTAGGGAAATCGGGAACGAAATAGGGAAATGGGAAGAATCGTTTGGGCAGGGTGAGCTATTAAGTTGACAATATGTGTCGGTTATTTTTAAAAACTGAAAACTAATCCAAGAATGTCAGTTTTTTGCTAAAAACTGACAACTATACTGGATTATAGTCGTCAGTTTATAAATAAAAGACAACCGACAACTATTCCTGTCTCGCGCATACCCTTTAGTCGTCGGTTATTTATTAAAGAACCGACAACATATGTCAAATTTTGGAGCCAATTTTTTCGCTGGAATTTTGGGTTTGGCGGTTGAGTTTATGTGTCGGTTGTTTATTAATTAACCAACACTTAATAAAAGCGGTACCCGTGTCTGGTCGACCTTCATGGGTTGGATGTCGGTTTCTGTTAAAAACTGACACATTAGTGTTTATGTGTCGGTTTTTGTATACAACCGACACCCTGCAAACTGACTTTATAAGCCATTTATGTAGTAGTGGCTTCTTTAAACTTATTGAACCGAGTATCAAGCTTGGTTTGCCTTAAACGAGTAGGGAAAGGAATACGAAGATTGTATATAGGGATATCAGGTTCTAGTGTTTCAGTTTCTTCATCAAAAGGTTTCTCATGACTTTCCTTGTCTGTCTTATCAGCAGTTACTGGTTCTTTCAGTTGAGACTCCGGTGTTGTTGAGTCTTGGACAGTCATAGGTTCATCTTCATCTGTAACAACCACAGGTGTCTTGATAGGAGGATCATAATAGTCTTTTCCTGATCTGGTGGTGACTGCCTTCAATTGTTTAGGATGCTTAGGATTATTCTCGGGTTGGCCAGCAAAAACCCCAGTTGGTGGCTTGATGCTAGCTGCAAGTTGAGCTAGTTGGGATTCAATAGCCTTCTGCTGAGCTTGTTGGTTAGCTATCATAGTTTGTTGAGTTTGCAATATTTTTTCAATGGCTGATAGCTTGTCATCAGGTGATACGGGACTTGCTTTTTTTCCTTGTTGTTGATAAGGAACTTGGTTAAGACTCTGGTACTGGGAATTGTTTTGATAATTATTGAAGTTCCTATTCTGGAAGTTTCCCTTGAAGTTTCCTTGATTTCCAAAATTCTGTTGTTGATTATACTAAAATCCTGGTGGGCCTCATGGTTGGTTGTTCGAACCAAATTGATGCGAGTTCACTGCTCGAGAGGGGTTTCCATACTGAAATCTTGGATGATTCCTATACAGATTCGGATTGTAGTAACTTTGACCAGGGATGGTATTAACATCATTAAGATTTTCCATTTGACTATTATCTCCTTGTCCACATACGTTGCTTAGAACAACATCGTAAAGAACATGCCATGCTAATGTGGAATGATCAGTACTTTTACATGCTTCACAGAACAATGAAGGTGACTTGATCGATTCTTGTTGTCGAGTGGGCGAACGTCCTCTTCCAATAGTAGCAAGAGATGATTCAATATGGTCTTGCTTGGCAACTAAGAGTTTTAGGGTTTTAGCGATAGACTTGTACTCGGGAGTAGCTTCAGCCATAGCTACTTTCAAGACTCCTTTACCTACAGATCTACCCCAATTAACTTGATTTTCAGCTCCAAGGGTTACAACCCTCCATGCGCTGTCATAACTTTGACGTATGAAGTTTCCTCCAGATGAGGAATCTAAGAATCTCTTGATATTGTCGTCCAAACCCTTATAGAAAATTTAGATGAGTTGATTCTTAGGAATTCCATGGTGTGGACATTTGCGTAGAAGCTCTTTGTATCTGTCCCAAGCTTCAGTAAGGGTTTCTCCAGGGACTTGAGTGAAATTTGTTATTCGGCCTCTAATTTCATATGTGAGAGATGGAGGGTAGAAATTTTCCAGAAACACATTTTGGAGTTGTTCCCAAGTGATGATGGGTATTTCACTTTGCAACGAATTGTACCAACTTATAGCTCTATCAGCAAGGGAATACTTGAAGAGACAGAGTCGAATGGCATCATCGGATACTCCATTTTGCTTTGTCATGGCACATAGATCAATAAACCTCAAAAGATGTTCCTGACTATCCTCTCCTTGTTTTCCATAGAATGGGATGTTTTGAAGCAATGTGATCCAATGTGCCCTAATCTCAAAATTGGCAGCATTGATGGGAGGAGGTTGTACTGGATGATGAACATTTGTAGCTTTCGGGATTGAGAATTCTCTAAGATCTTTTTGTAGTTCAGCTGCTTGTGTTGTTGCCTGTGATGCTTGAATTTCTTCTTGAACTGTAGCTCTAGCTTCTTGCATGAATCTTTCTCTTTGTGCATTAAGGGATTGAGCCACCCTTCGAGCTATCTCTTCCTCTTGAACCATTCTTTCTTGGTTCTCTCTGTTTTTTCAGTGGAAGGTTTTGTCAATCTCTAGATCAAAGTTGGCGGTGAGTCAGGGACTGTTCAAACGGTGCATGCACTAATCCTTCTAAAGTACCTTAAAATAGAAGGATTTTGAAAATGAGATCCACGAAGTAGAGTCAAAGTCAAGTAGATGATCGATTCTATCAAAAGAAAAACAAAATCCTAGATTAGCCTTAAAAGAACTGGATTTGACTAACTGATTATGTTGTCCCCGGCAACGGCACCAGAATTTGACGTGGGAATTTATCGCACTAACAAACTCACTCGGGGTTGAAATCCCCGAGATTTTACCAAAACTAAAGTGCAATAATACCACCCGTAAGAGGACGAGTCTTATCGCAGTATAGTTAAGGATCGAACCCAAAGGACAACATTTTTAAGAATCTTTGTTAATCGAATCTAGCTCGAGTAAGACTAATATTTAAAATGATTAATTTGGTTGAGGTTAACTAAACTAATTGCAAGAAAGTAAAGAGAGGAATTAAATTTGGATCTAGATTAATGATATGGAATTGTTGGGATGGTATCGGGTTTCACCACCACTACACATGCAAACACATTCAATCGCAAACAATCCAAGCAAGATATAACGATCCGAATAGAGCTCCTACAAAACCCCCCATACGGACATTAGGTTTGCGTAAGCATCACCTTAGGCATCAGATGTCTCGTCACCATCTAGATCACTTACTTACGGCTTCGAAGATACAGAAATCCAACAAAGGTTGTGGGCCCCCTATACAGGCGTTAGGCACACAGAAGTGTCACCGAAGGCTAGATGGCTCGTCCCCTCACGGATCATACACTTACGACCTCGAAGGAATCCTAATCTATTTCGATTTTGGTAGTCAACTTGTTAAACGACATTCAATCCTACATATAGAAGTTCTCACAACATAGGAAGAACAAAGATGAAAGCAAGCAATTAATCTAACTATGAACATAACGATTAACAATGAAATGAAAAGTTATATACATTGCCATGGAAAGTTTAACAAAAGAACATGATTGCATGGGCAGAGGGGCTAGTCCCCGAACCTCAGTGAAAAGGAACTACTCGCTCATTATGCAAGAAACAAGAAGAATAAGAAATAGAGAGAAATCTGCCATGAGCACGGTGCAGAAGGTAGTCACGGCTCGGTGAAGATGATGCGGTCTTCTACGTCATTTCAGAGCAGATCTAGATGCGAAACGGGAGATGCCAAGACAGACCGGACAGTCTCTCTCGCTCCGTCTTCCTTCTCTTCTCGGTCTCCTTGAATGCAGCTTGGCTAGTAGGTGGAGTGAAACTGGTGTGGAAGGTACTGGATCTGGATCGTACCTATGTACAGGAAGCCTGTCGGCATCCCAGAATTGATCCCCTAAATGGGGAGCCTGCTGGTCCTATTTATCAGCACAGATCTGGCCCTCATGATTTTAGTGTGGCAACACATCCCATTATCATAGAGATAACGAGGTGTTACGCGAAAACGTGTGGAAATCACCATAACCACAGATTATGAAAATACGAGTTAATTAAAATCGATTGTGGAAAACTGATAAACTATGAAACCATTACTTTCCAGTCCTTGTCCTTCACAGAAACATGTCACATATATATATCTACATGAGAGCTGATACGTGTTCACAGCTTTACTGAAATAGTTGTCCATCCATCACAAGAGTTCACCACCTGTTGATATACATAAAGGCTCGTATCCGGCCAACAGCAGGATATAAAAAACATTATCGATCGTTCATCGTGAATCAACGTCAAAACACTACCAAGGACCTGAGAGTACAGGGATGACTCTAGACTCTACTACAAAACATCCAAAACAACAACATATCCATCGCTTGCCTTCTACTGCTCTTCAGGCTGCTCAGTCGCAACACCACGACCACGACCACGACCACGTCTACCTCGACCACCTGAAAACCAGTGGAGTGAGACAATTGAACAATTGTCCCAGTGGGAAACATAACTTCCCACCGCAACTACAGAACCTCAACAAGATAGATTACAACAGTAGATAACTATAAACATGTATAACAAGAGTAGTCTATATAAAACAAGGCTATTCTTATCGACCAGCTTACCAGCTGTCCAAAAGCATATAACTAGATATTTCTCAAAAGGACATGATTAACAAGATAAGATATATCACTGTATAATATGATTATCAGAACAAGACATATGACCACATAACCTGATTATCAAGATACGACATATTGCCACATACCTGGTGAATATAGAAGTACATGCAGTTACACCATAATTAAATACACAAACAAGGCCTCAACCAATGTTTCGTGTTTATCTTAAGCAGTAAGTACTAAACGGATGTATTACGTATTATTATGCCCCAAGGATTTGAATCATACCATTCAAATCCAACCTCTGGCTGCGAAGCCTAAGACTGGTGCCATACAAGGTCAATGGAAGAACCGGACTCCACAACCTCCCACCTCGTGGTCAGTACACGAGTACAACACAAGCAGGACCACAGTCACATGCTGAAGTGGTCTAAGCCACAGGGTCAGCTCCATAGGTGTAATGACCCGGCCTCTCGGTAACCCCCAATTAAGGGAGACCGGAAGGTCGAAATCGTTAACTAATTACCGGATCAAAGGTTCAACAAATAATCACTTATAACTATGAAATTCTACTAAACTAAACTGAAAATTGGCAAAAAAATTAAACTTTGTTACCTTTGAAAAACTTGGAGATTCTAAGTATCCACTGCTTGAATCTACTCTATCTAATCCTCCTGGCACTTTTTTTTTTGCAATGTGTCAATTTACTGTTTGTTCCTTTAGGGTTCATACCTAAAACGCCGACAAACAAAAACACGATCAGTAAAAAGCTAGTATGTGGGGAATCACAAAAATTGGTTCAACTATATTAACAATGTAGGTAACCAATTATCATTACACATTTAAATTACATTTTAAGCAGTACTACTCAATCCCTTCCTATCCCTTATCTTTGTAGTGTCCCTGCAGTGGACATGGATACCACCATCCTCACTTGGTGGATCTTCATTATACCCTGCATGATCCTACCTAACAGGTAGACCAATACCTAGGGTTGAGTTGCATGGCACTTCCCGTAGGAAGTCCAATCTCTAACTCGATATGACTTGATGGACCTACCTCCTTGGTAGCCATTTACTAAGTCATTTATGGACCTGAAGGCCTACCCCATTGGTAGCCTTTTACTAGGTCACCCATCAAACTACAGAAGGGACTGATATCTGAGTTAGTAGGCAAAACTTATTATGTGATAATCATATTCACTTTACCAATTGCATGAATTAAAACATCCAACAGTTTAATTCAGTTCATGATGTAATCATCGACAAAATACCGAAAAACTACATCGGTTAGTCATAAGCGTAACCACATACCTGATTTGATGAGTCATGCAGATTATTCAACATTTACTTCATGTATATACAATCAAGCCAATCAACAGATCCAAGCAAGTAATTCAATCAACACATATTTCCTGAAAAGAATATGTACTCTATTTATTACACATTTCATCAAGAATATACTTCATCGACTTGGTTTCTCTTTCTAGGGTTTCTAATCCGCATTAAGTATCCATTAGGGTTTCTTAGATCAATTTCTCAAACTTTATCTCTTTTAGATTAACAAACCCTAAAATACTCTTTTCCATTTATATAAACCCTAATGCTCAAACTATTCATTTAGTAGTCTTTTATACTCAGATTGACTTAGGGTCATCATATCCCTACTTGTTTATGAATTTGAACAATTAAAACATTTAAAAGTCATATTCACCAAAATTAGGGTTTTCATACTCATTAATGCATATTCATGCACGAAACCCTAAATTAAGCAAATTATATAGAAAGATTATCTTTTTAGATCTTATTTTCACTTTTATGAACAGTAGGCTTAACTTATCCATTGATTATCATTAAAACCATCTATCATCAAATCTAAGGGTTTTTTTCATTAATTAAATCATTAAAGATGATGGTTTTATGTACTTTTCAATTTTTAATCATATTTATGTACATAATCTTCAAATTAAACTAATTACGTACAAAGATCACCCTTTTTGACCTTAATGTATCTCTTTATGATTAATAGGATAATATCAACTTTAATCATTAATTAAACCCCACTAACTGCATAATTACATCAAAATAGGGTTTCTTTAATCATCATTATGTTAAAGTTGATAAATTACACTACTTTTCAAATTTCAAGAGGAATTGGCTTATAAATATATTTTTATTGAATTTCCCTCGTTCTGAGGATAAAGTTTCATATATAACTTGTTCTAATCTGAGTTACGATTCATGAGCTATGATTTTTGCAAAATCAACTTACCCGGACCAATCGGAGGATGCCACGTCATCAGGCTCATGCAACGTTGGTGCGACTCTCTCTTTGGGAAACATTTCGAAATGTCTCTTTTGCCCTTGGTTAAGTCGACCAGTCTCTTTAGCCCACGGGGGTAGAAACGTCCAACGTTCTCCCTTCATCTTCAAGCTCCAGCTACCGTCGAGCGCAGCCCTAGGTGCGCCCTGGGCTGCCCGTTCTCTCCTTCAGGGTCCATGAAAGATGTCGCCCGACCCTGCCCTAGCTCCGCAGCCTTCAGCCGCACCTGGGGCGCCGCCCAGCGCACGGCTGAGGTGGCTAGATCAAGAGCAACCTACCCACGACATGAAGAAGGTGAAGCAGCTGTTCGGCTGCTGCTGTGCTCTGGTTGAGGTGCGGCCCCAGTTGCAACGTAGCTTGAGGGCTTCGTGTAGCATCGAGGGATCTTCTCAACCTACAGTGGTCGTCTCTTATCTACACAAACCCGTTGCTCATCTTTGCTAGGGTTTACGGTCAAAACAAGAAGAGGAAGAGGAAGAAAGGGGTGTTCGTGGGATCTCTTCCTCCTGGACTCTACCCAAAGCTCTCTCTCCTTTTATAGAGGGTGAAACGAAGTCTTAAGATGGCTATTCTCGATTTTCCAAGTCCTTTTCCTATTAGGGAGTTATATTCCTTCAAGGATAAGAAAACCCTCTCTCTCTTCTTAATCGTTTTGATATACTCTTTCTTTAAATATTAGGAATTCAAACTTCTTCTTAATTAATCTCTTTTACACTTGCCTTCTATCCCATAGGCATGAATTTCTATTTCCTTTAATAGAAATTACTTTCCTTCTCAACAAAACCTCCTAATTCATTAATAATGTATCGCATTATCCTTTTATATTGCAAATTTGGTACTTTCTCTTTCTTTTCTTTTTATTGGGACTCCTTGGATCCCAAGACATTCCAATATTTCGAAATTTCTTTTTAAGGAATATTCATTATCCTTAAATGCATCAATATGCATTATTCTACATTATCATGTGTATTTCTAATTAAAATATTTCCTTTTGTGGATTTCTCTTTGTTTCTCTCTTATTTTCCTCATTAGTATTCCTTTTATTATTAGGAATCATTGGGATACGAAATCCCACTATGGATAACTCAAAAATACTTCTTTTCACATATTTTCCCTATTTCATCAATGTTTTCAATTTCTTTATTAACAAGGAAATACTTAATCGATATTTTCTTTTCTGATTGCCTTTTCTTTGCAATTTTGGACTCCTTGGAACCCAAGGAATCTAAGAGGCACGAAATCTTCTTTGGATTTGCCTTCTAGAGGTTTCCACACCTTTCTTATCTCGAAATCTCAGTTATTCATTAATTAATTGAATATCCTTGTTATTGGGCCCAATAGCCAATAAAGACCACAAATCAAACAACAAGGCTATTGTAAATGAAATCCATGCATTCATCCATTATTTGTTCATTTATCTTTATTATGAGAAATTAAATGTCTCAACAAATGAACCCAAAATTTGGGGTTGTAACATCCTTCCCCTCTTATGAGAATTTTGCCCTCAAAATTCCATCAAGCAAGCAAACAAACAGGATAGGCCCCTCATAAGTCCATCATGACTCCCATGTGGCTTCACCCTTTCCATGGTGTTTTCCAAGAACCTTCATTACCTCATATTCTTCCATCTGAGTTCTTTCTTACCTTGGTATATCGTACCCTCATAGGTGACTCAGGATAATTCATCCTCTCAAAAGATGAATAGGTTTTGGGCTCAACACATGGCTTGGGTACCTCACATAGTGCTCTAGATCGGACTCATGGAACACATTACACATCATTTTATCTCGTGGGCCAAAGCTACACAATCATATCCACCCATCCATCTCAAAAGGACCCATTTATCAGGGACTCAGCTTTATTAGCTGTAGCTTAGAGGGGTTTGATTTTCACATCACATATTCTCCCACAGTGAACTGCATGTTAGTCTGCTTTGTATTAACTCATGGCGCATGTCACCCTTGGCTCTCTCTCAGACATTACACGATCAAGCGACTTCATCTGCACACACTGTGGTTCTTTTATGACCTTCACGAGGCCTCCTTTACCAACATCATTATAATGAAGTGGTGACCGACACACCCTCCTTATATAGCTTCTTACATCCCGATAAAGGCTATGGTGGTTAACATCACATATTAAGAACTGTCTCCTTGTATCACCTTGAACAAGCACACTTGCTCTCATCAGACCCTCTAGTATGGATCATACTACTCGTTAGTTAGGGTTGATAAACAGTACTAAAACGAGTTCTTCATGTACCTACTTCTTCCGCATGGAAGTAAACCTTCATGTTCAAGAACTCTTTGAACTCACTTCATGGTGTTGCTGAACCATTTCTTTCTCTATTATAAGTAGTTCAACCCGATCTATCACTTGACAGTACTCTTCTTTTCATGTCATCTTGGTAAGGTCATCTACCATAACCCTCATTGATCTTCCTTGGTTAAGGGGAGAGTTTCCACATCAACCATAGTGATGAACTCTCATTCCTTTTCAGGGACTCTTTTATCCTCTATATTGGTACACTGGGTTATTGGTATTCTTCCTTTACCTTTATCATGCATGGCCACATGCCACATGCATCTTCATCTTAAGCATCCAAAGTGTTACAATCTCAGTAATACCAGGGTATATGGTGATCTTAAAATCATGATCTCAAGTGTGTCATGATCCCTCAAGCTTGATACCTTGGAAACCCTAAACCATTCTAATCAGGGTTGCATCACATTCCCTTCCAGAGAAGTGCATCCATCCTTTCACTACGTCAAGGACTAGATTGACTAGCCAAACCATCATTAACTTGTTCAACCTATCTCATTACATCTGAGTGTTAGCCAAAACACATCTTCTTTCCAAACGTAGGGTTAGCCTAACAACTCCCTTCTAGCCAAACTAGGCAGCACTATCTCCACCAGAGCATCCATTACCACTTCACATCCTTCGGTATTAAGTAACGTTGAAGACATACTCTTCCATGTATTCTACTTATCATCTCATCTCAAACTCTACGTTTGTCTTCATCAAGAAACTCTAAGCTCCTACTCACTGTGATCGAACTCGACCTCGGTTAATCTGCAAATTCCACATAGTTCATAATAAAACATCCTCATAAGCTGGCTACACTACCTCTCATAGTGTTTGCGAACCATCCATGTATCATTGCTTCCACATCTCTATCCTTATTCATTATAGCAACGTTCCAACTCACAACATCCTTGTCCTTGGTGTGTGGCATGCATACTGTCCTATCTCTCACTCTCATAACAAGAAGAAATAAGCAATTTGGCGGCCGTCCAAATATAGAGTTCTTCCTATTCCAAGAGTAGGGATGGTACAGCCCACCTCGCCAGTACACCTTCAAATCTCCGTTGAAACGTGCAACTCATGTCTCTATATCACAACCATCATTATATCAAAGTTATTTCCATGGAAAACTGGCCTCGAACTTACTTGGTCTGAGCACATTCCTGGGTCATCTCCTCTAGGTCTATAGGGAGCCGACACTTTTGGGGTCATCCCTCTTCCCATATGCACCAGAGAGTGCCCTACTCATTTGCCCTTTGGGTCACATGAGTTCATGAAGGTGATCAATCTCCCAACCCATGGCCCTCAGACAATGATAGTAGTTACCTCCCGACCCTATGGTCATGTGCAACTTGGGAAGTAGGCAACTCCTTCTTCCATCGGTCTTATCCCTACCTGACCCTGGGATAGACTTAGGATTATATCATAGTACATGTTCAACTTAGAACCTTACCCAAGTCTTCATCATTTCTCTTTCTGCATTCATGACTGTCTTCCATCCCTTCATAGGGGTCATGGCAACCTGCCTACCTTGGTCAGGCCCCATACCGGTTTCCTCCATGGTAACACGTCCATATGCACTTTTGAGATGGCTATCTATGGGTCTATAGGTTCATTATCATACCATGTACTCTTCACTTAGCTTCTCAAGATCCTATGAGACCTCCTTAGGTCACCCTAGAACCCACCAAACTGGTATACACCCTAGAAAAGGGTCCCTCTCCCAGGATGGGAGGAACTACAACTCTTGATGACAAGGTCTCAACCGTCCTTAGGGTTTACCTCCACATGAGCATGCTTAATCCAACAACTACTAAGGCACAAGCGTACCTACTAAACCATGCTAGGTCACCCTCGTTCTCTTCCTCAACATTAGACCAACTTCATGGTGAGGGGTTCCTCAAACATTCCCTTAGCTTAAGGGGTTTCCTTTACCTCTACTCCTTAAGAGTACCATGCTCGAACTATGGAGACTCAAATCTCACCCTGAGCATTGGATATACTGCTTCCCCTCTTAGGCCTAGGAACCCTATGTTCACTTTTGGGTATCCAACTGCATGTTCAAACTCTTAACCATGAATCAAGCATATTCAAGATATGTCATGTACTTCCCTGATCCTTCCACTCGAGCAACACCTCAGGGTCGAGTCCTCTTCCAGTACAACCAACTAGGTATAAAGCTTCACAACTGGTTACTTAAACCTCCTCAGGGTCTAAAGCACTCTTTATCTCATCCAGTAGGGACTCACTTAAACCATAGGTACCAGAACCGTCATCCTCCCTCTAAGGTTTGGTTCCTCTAAAGGCAACCAAGACATCATCAGCCATAAGGCAACCACTATCATCCACTTAGGTCGCATCATCCTCTACTCTCCAATGTTCCTTATGTCTTGGAACCTAAGCTTCCAACCTTCTTGCTTGAGTCCAGCTTTTCTCTCTAGAGGTAACTATACATCCATCCTTACTACCAGATGTCCTTTCTCCATGAAGGATCAAGCTTTACTACCATATCTCCACATGGGTGAGGCCTATGCTCGAACTTAGGTTCGCTCAAGATCGTCCATAGCCCTTCCATAAGCCATCCATCTTGATCTCTTAATAAGGATGTCATGAAGCTATACCCCACTTGCCTAAGCCCATAGGGTAACTATAGGTCCTCCCCTAACCTCATCCACGAAGGAGCTATCCTTCGCTATGGCATGCATGACCCTCTCCAGGGTTGGGTCGCCAAAGGTACTAGGTCATCAACCCTCTTATGGCATTCCAAAGGCATGTCCAACCAAACACTCGGTCAACCATGCCATCTAACTCCCATGTCATCTCTCCCTCTAACCTTCACTTAGGGTTAGGGTTAACATCATCCTCAAAGGATTTGCTAGGTTTCTACTTTTAATGGAGGTCTCTACCTCCAAGACTAACTCTCTCCACTCATCCTCCTGTCAAGTAGGTCTATCCTCAAGTCTCTCCTGAGGACAAGGACAGCTCGTGTCATACGGCCTAAGCATGTATCTATTCTTTAATTTGTGCTTAACCTATTAAGCTTATATCCATGACATCTTATTTACATGCCTTTCATTAATTTGATGGAGGATCCCTTAAACCTTATCGACCTTACCCATACCCCAAGAGGGTGAGGAAAGGAGAGAAAACCCTAAACCTTAAGGTCCTTAATAGAATTTGAGTTGAGAAAGGATGAACAAGATGAGAGAGTCCTAAAGGTATCTTATTTTGAGTCATATCCTAAGACATCGGCCAGGCAGTCACACAATCCGGGAGTCCTTGTATTCCGACTAGCGGTGCGGAGGAAAATATTGCCAGCCCCCGGAAGTGATCCTTTTCTAGACACCTCAATCTTTTGGACACTCCTCTAATAACTCCCTTGGTTCTATGGAATTTGTAAAATTTAATAATTATTAATGATTAGATGAGGAACCTATGCTCTGATACCAATTGTAACGACCCGGCCTCTCGGTAACCCCCAATTAAGGGAGATCGGAAGGTCGAAATCATTAACTAATTACAGGATCAAAGGTTCAACAAATAATCACTTATAACTATGAAATTCTACTAAACTAAACTGAAAATTGGCAAAAAATTTAAACTTTGTTACCTTTGAAAAACTTGGAGATTCTAAGTACCCACTGCTTGAATCTACTCTATCTAATCCTCCTGGCACTTTTTTTTTTTGCAATGTGTCAATTTACTGTTTGTTCCTTTAGGGTTCATACCTAAAACGCCGACAAACAAAAACACGATCAGCACAAAGCTGGTATGTGGGGAATCACAAAAATTGGTTCAACTATATTAACAATATAGGTAACCAATTATCATTAAACATTCAAATTCCATTTTAAGCAGTACTACTCAATCCCTTCCTATCCCTTATCTCTGTAGTGTCCCTGCAGTGGACATGGATACCACCATCCTCACTTGGTGGATCTTCATTATACCCTGCATGATCCTACCTAACAGGTAGACCAATACCTAGGGTTGAGTTGCATGGAACTTCCCGTAGGAAGTCCAATCTCTAACTCGATATGACTTGATGGACCTACCTCCTTGGTAGCCATTTACTAAGTCATTTATGGACCTGAAGGCCTACCCCATTGGTAGCCTTTTACTAGGTCACCCATCAAACTACAGAAGGGACTGAGATCTGAGTTAGTAGGCAAAACTTATTATGTGATAATCATATTCACTTTACCAATTGCATGAATTAAAACATCCAACAGTTTAATTCAGTTCATGATGAAATCATCGACAAAATCCCGGAAAACTACATCGGTTAGTCATAAGCGTAACCACATACCTGATTTGATGAGTCATGCAGATTATTCAACATTTACTTCAGGTATATACAATCAAGCCAATCAACAGATCCAAGCAAGTAATTCAATCAACACATATTTCCTGAAAAGAATATGTACTCTATTTATTACACATTTCATCAAGAATCTACTTTACCGACTTGGTTTCTCTTTCTAGGGTTTCTAATCCGCATTAAGTATCCATTAGGGTTTCTTAGATCAATTTCTCGAACTTTATCTCTTTTAGATTAACAAACCCTAAAATACTCTTTTCCATTTATATAAACCCTAATGCTCAAACTATTCATTTAGTAGTCTTTTATACTCAGATTGACTTAGGGTCATCATATCTCTACTTGTTTATGAATTTGAACAATTAAAACATTTAAAAGTCATATTCACCAAAATTAGGGTTTTCATACTCATTAATGCATATTCATGCACGAAACCCTAAATTAAGCAAATTATATAGAAAGATTATCTTTTTAGATCTTATTTTCACTTTTATGAACAATAGGATTAACTTATCCATTGATCATCATTAAAACCATCTATCATCAAATCTAAGAGTTTTTTCATTAATTAAATCATTAAAGATGATGGCTTTATGTACTTTTCAATTTTTAATCATATTTATGTACATAATCTTCAAATTAAACTAATAACGTACAAATATCACCCTTTTTTACCTTAATGTATCTCTTTATGATTA
Organism: Alisma plantago-aquatica; assembly: GCA_963693085.1. Lineage (NCBI taxonomy): Eukaryota > Viridiplantae > Streptophyta > Magnoliopsida > Alismatales > Alismataceae > Alisma > Alisma plantago-aquatica. Next base: position 405,664,912 of record OY856414.1, read on the forward strand.
ACAGGATAATATCAACTTTAATCATTAATTAAACCCCACTAACTGCATAATTACATCAAAACAGGGTTTCTTTAATCATCATTATGTTAAAGTTGATAAATTACACTACTTTTCAAATTGCAAGAGGGATTGGCTTATAAATATATTTCTATTGAATTCCCCTCGTTCTGAGGATCAAGTTTCATATATAACTTGTTCTAATCTGAGTTACGATTCATGAGCTATGATTTTTACAAAATCAACTTACCCGGACCAATCGGAGGATGCCACGTCATCAGGCTCATGCAATGTTGGCGCAGCTCTCTCTTTGGGAAACATTTCGAAATGTCTCTTTTTCCATCGGTTAAGTCGACCAGTCTCTTTAGCCCGCGGGGGTAGAAACGTCCAACGTTCTCCCTTCATCTTCAAGCTCCAGCTGCCGTCGAGCGCAGCCCTAGGCGCGCCCTGGGCTGCCTGTTCTCTCCTTCAGGGTCCATGAAAGATGTCGACCGACCCTGCCCTAGCTCCGCAGCCTTCAGCCACACCTGGGGCGCCGCCCAGTGCACGACCGAGGTGGCTAGATCAAGAGCAACCTACCCACGACATGCAGAAGGTGAAGCAGCTGTTCGGCTGCTGCTGTGCTCTGGTTGAGGTGCGGCCCCAGTTGCAACGTAGCTTGAGGGCTTCGTGTAGCATCCAGGGATCTTCTCAACCAACAGTGGTTGTCTCTTATCTACACAAACCCGTTGCTCATCTTTGCTAGGGTTTACGGTCAAAACAAGAAGAGGAAGAGGAAGAAAGGGGTGTTCGTGGGATCTCTTCCTCCTGGACTCTGCCCAAAGCTCTCTCTCCTTTTATAGAGGGTGAAACGAAGTCTTAAGATGGCTATTCTCGATTTTCCAAGTCCTTTTCCTATTAGGGAGTTATATTCCTTCAAGGATAAGAAAACCCTCTCTCTCTTCTTAATCGTTTTGATATACTCTTTCTTTAAATATTAGGAATTCAAACTTGTTTTTAATTAATCTCTTTTACACTTGCCTTCTATCCCATAGGCATGAATTTCTATTTCCTTTAATAGAAATTTCTTTCCTTCTCAACAAAACCTCCTAATTCATTAATAATGTATCGCATTATCCTTTTATATTGCAAATTTGGTACTTTCTCTTTCTTTTCTTTTTATTGGGACTCCTTGGATCCCAAGACATTCCAATATTTCGAAATTTCTTTTTAAGGAATATTCATTATCCTTAAATGCATCAATATGCATTATTCTACATTATCATGTGTATTTCTAATTAAAATATTTCCTTTTGTGGATTTCTCTTTGTTTCTCTCTTATTTTCCTCATTAGTATTCCTTTTATTATTAGGAATCATTGGGATACGAAATCCCACTATGGATAACTAAAAAATACTTCTTTTCACATATTTTCCCTATTTCATCAATGTTTTCAATTTCTTTATTAACAAGGAAATACTTAATCGATAGTTTCTTTTCTTATTGCCTTTTCTTTGCAATTTTGGACTCCTTGGAACCCAAGGAATCTAAGAGGCACGAAATCTTCTTTGGATTTGCCTTCTAGAGGTTTCCACACCTTTCTTATCTCAAAATCTCAGTTATTCATTAATTAATTGAATATCCTTGTTATTGGGCCCAATAGCCAATAAAGACCACAAATCAAACAACAAGGCTATTGTAAATGAAATCCATGCATTCATCCATTATTTGTTCATTTATCTTTATTATGAGAAATTAAATTTCTCAACAAATGAACCCAAAATTTGGGGTTGTAACAATAGGCTACCCTCACTCTAGCCCGCCTTGGTACAGGTCTCGGCGCTAGTAAAACTAAGCCACGGGCCTGTTCACCGTGCTCTGAGCCATGAATGCATTCATGCTCCTCATATCACGTATCCTGAGCCATGGGCCTGTTCACCATGCTCTATATACATATCTGAGTTTGTAACCGAAGTTACACTCTTACCTCCTTACTTTAGGCTAGGAGTAACCTCGCATATTCAACAATGTGCGCTCCGGGTTAACCCATAGGGGAACCCGTTTCACCATCACCAAGTCCTGACGATGATGGATCTATGGCCAGGGCAAACTACATGATATGATTTCACTATGATTAATTAGTATCTCTTAGATGGATTGCAGGATTCAACCAAGTATATAACATGCCAGATATAACAGAAGGTAAAGAACATTATACTATTATTGAAATCACATCAACCTGGTCCATCACAAGGATCCAACATCACATGTTACCACTTGGCCTCTTTCCAACCATCCAGATCCATCTCAAGGATCATCACATACCATGGGATCTCAATCCCTCATCATGTACTGTCACTGCCTCTTAAGGCTCACATCATCATCATGGGACTTAACACATTATGCATATCATCTCATTAATCAGAGTAATTATCAAGTGGTGTTACTCATCACATGTGTTGCATAGCCCATTCATGGCTACACATTACCTGCATGGTTAGGATACTCAATAACCATTGGTTCAACATAAAGAATATGCTCGCTATCATGAACTATCATTCGAGATAATCTACTTATCATTATTACACTACCTGATGTATTAAGCACATCATTAACAACCCCATTCAAGACTACCCTTATCTCAAGATGATACCACGATTAAGGTATTTACTTTATATAAAAGCATGTTGAGTATTCAGAGCAAACACTGTTGTTACCAATATCATTACTGTTACCATCCACTATCATCATCATTATCTTTGTCATTAAGCCACCATTAATGTAACTACCATTAATCATTGTCATTTAACAATTAAGCATAAGACCTACATTATGCATAGCATTACTACTCCGGTTACCATCATTACCATTATTAGCATCATCATCTATTATTATCCTTATTGCAATGTCATTAAGCAGACTATTAATGTAACTGTCACTTAGCCACATTATGCTAACCATTATCGTCATTAACCTCACTATATTATTAACATCATTATTGCTTTCGCTATGAGCAAGGCATTATCATCCTCTAGTTTATCAACAACATTATTATGAGTAATATCAGGTCATTGTTATTGATACTAAGCAAGGCGTTACTACTGGTATCTGGTTATGCATAAGCGTCTGCTGTCACGATAATTGGGAATGTCACCAAAGGTCCTAACTATGCTCACCTAAGATCTCACAACCTTACTATATCTAACATGCTCGACTATGCATAGAGAGGCAGCAACGCTGCGCTGCACCCAGCCTACTGCCTGCAACGCCGCGTTATAAGGGAAGAGTAGCACGCGTTAGGTGTATCGCGCGTCCCACCCTATCGGGCAACGCTCGTCACAGCTACTCCTGACGCCTGATATGATAGGGCTATCGTCCAGCTCGCACCTCATCTCAACCACCAGGAGAGAGAAAAAGAGAGATATCACACCCTCAAAACTAGCAACCACCACCCAAGGCCTATCAGCCGATACACACCAAAGGGAGGGGCGTGACGCCCGTCACAGCCCAAGCCATGTCGCTCGTCACGCACAACAGAGCAACGCCTGTTAGGGCTACCGGCCACCAACAACCATCAGGTTCAATCAAGGATATATCGGCCGATACTTCACTCCAACCTATCGTCCAACCCAACTAAGCTAGCCACACATGATCCTATGGTCCAATTCAAGCCAAACCTCAAGCCCCTTCTTGGTCTGTCGTCCGTCACAAGAAGATATCGTTCAACACAAGGAGACCATGTCACCCAACAAGAGGTATATCGTCCAACTCACCCAACCCAAGGAGGGATATCGCCCAACACAAGAGCTCTCATCCTATCGTTCAACTCACCCAACCCAAGGTGGGATATCGCCCAACACAAGAGCTCTCATCCTATCGTTCAACTCAAGAACAAGAGAGAAGATATCGCCCAACTCCAGGCTGACGCCCGTCAGGCCTGCTGCCCAACACAACCATATCAGCCAACACAGGTACAAAGCAAGGTACACTAGCATATGAACAAGAACATAACGAGAGGAAAGGAGTTAGGGATAGAAGTCATACAACCCGCCTTGAAGCTCCAAGGAAGAAGAAGAAGCACTCCAGCTCCAAGGGTATCGTCCACCACAGCTCCAAGGGAGGTGTATCGGCCAACAGAGCAGCAAGGGGAGGGATATCGTGCACTCAAGGTGGAGGAGAGACCAAAAGAGCAAAGGAAGCTAAGGCAAGGAAAAGAGTTGTATATATAGAAGGAAGGGGAGGAGAAACCAAGGTACAACCATGCCATGTGTCGTCCACCCAAGGGACACTTGTCCTAGGGTTCAAGCCAACACATTAGCAAGGCATGGGACACTTGTCCAAAACATGCACCAAGTGTCCACTACACAAGACCAAGCATCCTGGGCAACACAGGCAGCAGCTCTGATGGGCGACACACCAGCCTGCCAGGCGACACAAAGCAGGTCCAGGCCGACACAAGGCTCAAGCAAGCCCAACCCAGGCACCTCAAGGCCCAAACAAGTTCAACTCAGGCCCAGAGAACTCAAACAACAAGCCCAAGCCTTCCTCTCAACCCTAGAGGAAGCAAAGAGAGGGGAACATCTCACAAGATGGTAGACTTGCACACAAAACCCTAAACTTGGGTTATTTGCAAGTAGCCCCTCGAACTCCCAACAAAGCACAACAAAACCCTAATCACCACTTAAATGTGATTAACAAGCACCAAAGCACCAAGATTAAGCAAAACAAACAGGGTAAACCCTAAACGCAGGTCAGGGTCCTTACAAGCTAACCCCCTTCAAGGGATTTCATCCCCGAAATCCGAAGAGAAATGCGAGGGATACTTCCTCCTCATCTCTTCCTCAAGCTCCCATGTGGCTTCCTCAACGCCACAACGCTGCCAAATAACCTTCACAAGTGCCAGGTCCTTCCTCTTCAACTTCTTGATCCTCCTATCAAGGATCGCCACAGCACCTTCCTCGTAGGTCACATCTGCATCGAGCTCAACCTCAACTGGCTGTATCACTGTACCTGAATCCAGATGACTTTTCTTCAGCATACTGACATGAAACACTGGATGCAACCTGTGCAACTCTGGAGGCAACTCTAACTCGTAAGCTACCTTGACAACACGTGTTATGACTGAGTAAGGCCCCATATACCTGGTAGCTAACTTACCCTTCCGTCCAAACCTTAACACTCCTTTCCACGGTGAGACTTTGAGCTATACTTTGTCTCCTACCTGGAACTCCAAAGGTCGTCGGCGATTGTCTGCATAAGACTTCTTCCTGTCCTGTGCCACTTTCAACTGTTGTTGTATCACTTTGATCTTTTCCGTCGTCTGTTGTACTAACTCAGGACCTAAAAGCTGATACTCACCAGACTCAAACCAAAACAAGGGAGATCTGCACTTCCTTCCATACAAAGGTTCATAAGGAGCCATATCGATGCTCCGCTGATAACTGTTGTTGTAGGCAAACTCTATCAAACTCAGGTGTGCATCCCAGTTGCCTAGAAACTGCAAAACACAAGCTCGAAGGAGATCCTCCAAAATCTGAATAGTCCTTTCAGACTGTCCATCTGTCTGTGGGTGAAAAGTTGTACTGAACCTCAACTGTGTTCCCAACGCCTTGTGCAACTGTTCCCAAAAACGACTCGTAAACTGAGGACCTTTGTCGGAAACTATCGTTGCTGGCACACCATGCAAACGTACTATTTCATCCACATATACTCGAGCTAGTTTCTCAGCCGTATACATTGTCTTTACTGGTAGAAAATGGGCGGACTTAGTTAATCTGTCCACTATCACCCAAATGGAATCATGATTCCTAGTTGTCTGGGGTAGACCAACTAAGAAATCCATGGTTATATGATCCCATTTCCACTGCGGTATCGGCAAAGGTTGCAACGTACGTGCCGGTTTCTTATATTCAGCCTTCACTTGCTGACAAACTGCACATCTAGCCACGAACTCAGCTACATCTCTCTTCATACCGGACCACCAATACAAGTCCTTTAGACTATGATATATCTTGGTGACACCTGGATGCATAGCATACATCGACGTATGTGCTTCCTCAAGCACCAACTCCCTTAGATCATCGGCATCTGGAACCACCATCCTATCACGATAGCAAACTACTCCATCCTCGGACTCATGAAACCCATCACGCTTGTCGCTGCCGAACTTTGATCTGATCAACTGTACCGCATCATCTGTCTGTTCTGCATCCTTGATCTGCTATCTCAATGTAGGCTTAACTTGCATCTGTGCGAAAAAGCCAGATAACAGAGATACTTCCATCTGCACATTCATCTGTCATAGAGAAACAAACATATCTCGCCTATGGCATACCAAAGAACTCAACTGTGCCTTCTTTGAGGAAAGAGAAGAAGAAGACTTCCTACTAAGAGCATCAGCTACCACATTCGCCTTACCAGGATGATACTCGATAGTGCAGTCGTAATCATTGATCAACTCCATCCATCGTCGTTGTCGCATGTTCAACTCTTGCTGCGTAAAGATGTACTTCAGATTCTTATGATCTGTAAAGATCTGACACACTTCCCCATACAGATAGTGTCTCCAAATCTTTAACGCATGAACTACTGCTGCCAACTCCAAATCATGAGTCGGATAATTCTCCTCATGCTTCTTGATTTGTCGCGAGGAAAAAGAAACCACATGATCTTCCTACATCAATACGCATCCTAAACCTTTCTTGGAGGCATCACAGAAAACAACATAGCCTTTCCCAGGCTCTGGAAAGATCAATACTGGAGCACTGGTCAACTTCTCCTTCAGACTCTGGAAAGCTCGTTGACATCGATCATCCCAAACAAAAGGTACATCCTTCCGGGTCAACTTTGTCATTGGCAACACGATCACACTGAAGTCCTTGATAAACCTCTGGTAGTATCCTGCCAAACCAAGGAAACTACGAACTTCTGTCGACGTCTATGGTTGTTCCCATTCCGCAACGGATTCCACCTTCATAGGATCTACTTTGACTCCTTTTGCAGATATCACATGACCCAAGAAAGTCACTTCATCCAACCAGAACTCACACTTAGTGAACTTGGCATACAACTGATGTTGACGAAGAAGAGTCAACGCTCGAAGAAGATGTTGCTCATGCTCTTGCCTGTCCCGAATATAGATCAAGATGTCATCTATAAAGACTACAACAAACTGATCTAAGAACGGACGGAATACTCTGTTCATCAAATCCATGAAAGCTGCAGGTGCATTGGTTAACCCAAACGGCATAACCAAGAACTCGAAATGACCATACCTCGTCCTAAAAGCTGACTTTGGTATGTCATCTGCATTTATCCTCAACTGATGATATCCAGATCATAGATCGATCTTCAAAAATACTATAGCACCACGCAATTGATCGAACAAATCATCTATCATTGGCAGTGGCGGAGCCAGGAATTTGACTTGGGTGAGGCACAAGTATAAAATAAAAAAATTTATTGTAAACATAATCACTATCGATAAATAAAAATTGATGTTAAATTTTCAAAAGTAACTCATCAGATATTAAAATAATTTACACTATCAAAGAGATCCTTGTCTAGATTTCATGGTCTGGAATCTCTGGATAATAACATCTGTTTCAAAATTTTTGGAGATATCTTTTTCAGAATAAGCTACCAAACAATCATTGAGATACTCATCACCCATCCTGTTCCGCAGACGATGTTTTACAATTTTCATGATAGAAAATACTCTCTCAACAGATGCAGTGGCCACAGGAAGAAGCATTGCTAGCTTTAGAACACGATATACTAAATGAAAATCTTTATCTTGCTTCGTCAAAACCATCTTTTGGGCTAATTTTGTGAGGCTCCTCAATTCTTTATACGAAGGATTGTGACGAACATGAAATATATAGTTACCAAGCTGACATCTCAATCTTTCATAAAGAGGAGTACTTAAAATAATATGTACGTACTACTTACCTAATTACATTTATCAATGTTCCAATACACAATATACTATCTGACTTGCAATCGTAGATATGAACAAATTACAGTTATTTTCCATCACTAAACGATTATGTATCGAGAAAACAGTACCAACTGGTAGTATATTTTAACTGGTCACAATCTTTGAAAGATTGTTCTGAATTATGAATATGAGTTCCGGTGTTGTTTTATAATGTCAAAGAACTTTATATGACATGACAAAAAAAACGACAACCTGACTTGACGAGGGCACGGTCTAGGGCATGGATTATGTAATGTATATTAGAGCCATCAAAGAAAAAGAAATAGAAAAAATAAAAAATGAGAATAAGAAGCGATGAACTGCAAAGTAAAAAAAATCTAACCCACTTATATCTTCTGCAGTGACGAGTGCAGGACTGCGGGGAAAAGTTGTTACCTTTGATTAAAAAATCAATTGTTTTGGAGTTTGGACATTTGCCTTTGGGTATTACGTCGTTCTGCTGTTACTCAGGGTATAGCTCTAGTCGACTAGCCGTATAGCTCTAGACCTCAGGTGCGGCAGGGCTGCAGTGCCGCAGAGCACAGGTATCAACAACAGTCTGGTGCTGGGGTTTGCCTTGGCGCCTCGTGTCACCCAGGTCTTCGGCCGCCGCGCCGCGAGTCCAGGTCTTCGGCCGCGATTCGGTCTCACGCAAGTCGCGAGAAAAGGAAACAGAAAGGTCAGACGATACGTCGATACTTTGGGTAAAGATACAACAAGATTTATATTGGGCAACTAGATCCGGATTTCACAGAAAATGAGTTGAATAGGATATTATTATCTATTCCTATTGCGCCAGGCCCACTACTGTACAAATTTTTTCTCAAAAGTAGGGTGAGGCACGTGCCTCAGGGTGCCCAAACGTGGCTCCGCCACTGATCCTTGGCAACAGGTACTTATTCTTGATCGTGACTTTGTTCAACTGCCGGTAGTCTATACACAACCGCATCGAACCATCCTTCTTCTTAACGAACAACACGGGAGCACCCCACGGCGACGTACTTGGTCGGATAAAACCTTTCTCCAACAACTCTTGCAACTGCTTCTTCAACTCTGCCATCTCTGCTGGAGCCATCCTATATGCTGACTATGCAACTGGATGTGTTCCAAGAACCAGATTGATCTCAAAATCAATCTCTCAGGGTGGAGAAACACCAGGAAACTCCTCAGGAAACACGTCTACAAACTCCTAAACTATGGACACCTCCTCAAGATTAGGACCCTTCGCCTTGGTAACCAAAACGGTATCCACCACGTGAGCTAGGAACGCCTCACATCCTTGTCGTAACAACTTATCTGCCACCATAGCTGATACCAAACACGTCGGAAGAATCTTCCTATCTCCCTGGAAGATCCACTTCTCTCCAGCAACATCAAACTGTCTGCTTGGAACCACAGTCCAAGACAACCTTATACCTCTCCAAGGTATCCATCCCTAGGATAACGTCGAAACCATGCATATCAAGTGGTATAAGATCCACTTGAATGCGATGTCCCGAAAAAGACAAGGCACAAGATGGACACTCTTCTCGAAGAAAAGAGGAACCATCGAGAGGGGTTTCTAACAACAAGCTATCCTTCTTACAACTAACAGGTAAATGAAAGTTTTCAAGCATACTATAGGCGATAAAAGAGTGTGTAGCACCAGGGTCAACCAGAACAGATATAAAGCAAGAAGAAGACATATCAGAATGAAATAACTCCATCTGACCTGTCACCACTCGCGGGTTGACTATCGCCTCTAGCTGACTCATAGCGTAGAATCGAGCCGTTGCTTGCTGTCCACGACCTCTGCTTCCTTGAGCGGACGATCTATCTTGAGACGCTAGACTGCGTCCACGTCCTCTGCTACCATTGAGCTGCTGTCGATCTGATCCTTGTTGGTTCTGCCTTGACTGCTGCGTCACTTCAACATCTCTATTCGGGCAATGCGACTTGAGATGCCCGGTCTCTCCACAGAGATAGCATGCCCTATCTTCAAACCGTGGCCTAGCTGGACCTGTCACGGCCACAGAAGCTGAACTGTTCACCTTAGACGGCAAAGAAACATAACCTTTCCCCTTACTCGGAGACCACTGAGATGGTACACCAGAACTTCTCATCACTGACGGTGCTGAAAACCTAGGCTTCTTAAAGCTACCAAACCTTCGTCCTTGAAACTGAGCAGGTCTTTTAAGAGACATAGACTCTCTTTTCTCCCTTACCGTCCTATCGATCCGTCGAACAGATTCCATGAACGTAGCAAACCGCTCTCTGTTTTCCAACGTAGAAACCGGTGTCGTCAGTTCAGCACTCAGACCCTTCTCGAACTGTTTGATCCGTTCCTCGTCTGTTGCTGCCATGTGAGGACAGAACCTCAACATATCCATAAACTTGGCTTCATACTCGGTGATGTTCATCATTCCCTGTCGCAACCTCTCGAACTGAATGATCTTCTCATCCAGGTACGTCTTGGGAAAGTATCTGGTGACGAACTCACGTCGAAACACTTCCCAACGGATCACCTCACCAGGCCGCTTCTCTTCTTCTATGATCCACCAGTGACCAGTACTACCTTTCAGAAGGTAGACAACATGCTTTACCTTGTCTGCTTCAGGGATGTCAAGGATCCGGAAAGCCTTCTCGAGACTTGTCAGCCACAGATCTGCATCCACTGGATTAGCAGTTCCAGCATAATCCAAAGCTCCAACTCGGTGAAGCCGCTCGAAGGTCTTCCCAATACCCGATGCTTCTCCATGGGGAACTTGTGCTCGCGGAGGAGGCACTGGTAATCGCTCAACCATGAGATTCATCGTAGCCATTAACTGCCCCATAAGCTGTTGGTAAGCAGGATGTTCAAGTATGGCTGGGTTAAATTGGGGAACCTCAGGCACCCGATCTTCATGTGCCTGTCCATCTGCTCCATCAACCGATGCAGCATCACTGTACTCAGCAGAGTGTTCTTCATGGTTTCTAGACATCTTGACTTTTCTTCCACTGAGGGCAGAAGATATTGTAAGAAAACCTCGACACACATAAGAACAACTCAACCTAGTCCTAAATCCCTATAGACTCAGCGAACCTATAGCTATGATACCAAAAACTTGTGGCAACACATCCCATTATCATAGAGATAACGAGGTGTTACGTGAAAACGTGCGGTAATCACCATAACCACTGATTATGAAAATACAGGTTAATTAAAACCGATTGCGGAAAACTGATAAACTATGAAACCATTACTTTCTAGTCCTTGTCCTTCAGAGAAACATGTCACATATATATATCTACACGAGAGCTGATACGTGTTCACAGCTTTACTGAAATAGCTTTCCATCCATCACATAGTTCACCACCTGTTCATATACATAAAGGCCCATATCCGGCCAACAGCAGGATATACAAAACGTTATCGATCGTTCATCGTGAATCAACGTCAAAACACTACCAAGGACCTAAGAGTACAGGGATGACTCTAGACTCTACTACAAAACATCCAAAACAGCAGCATATCCATCGCTTGCCTTCTACTGCTCTTCAGGCTGCTCGGTCGCAACACCATGACCACGTCTACCTCGACCACCTAAAAACCAGCGGAGTGAGACAATGAACAATTGTCCCAGTGGGAAACATAACTTCCCACCGTAACTACAGAACCTTAGCAAGATAGATTACAATAGTAGATAACTATAAATATGTATAACAAGAGCAATCTATATAAAGCAAGGCTATTCTTATCGAACAACTTACCAGCTGTCCAAAAGCATATAACCAGATATTTCTCAAAGGGACATGATCGACAAGATAAGATATATCACTGTATAATATGATTATCAGAACAAGACATTTGACCACATAACCTGATTTTCAAGATACAACATATTGCCACATACATGGTGAATATAGAAGTACCTACAGTTACACCAGAATTAAATACACAAACAAGGCCTCAACCAATGTTTCGTGTTTATCTTAAGCAGTAAGTACTAAACGGCTGTATTACGTATTATTATGCCCCGAGGATTTGAATCGTACCATTCAAATCCAACCTCTGGCTGCGAAGCCTAAGACTGGTGCCATACAAGGTCAATGGAAGAGTCGGACTCCACGACCTCCCACCTCATGGTAAGTACACGAGTACAACACAAGCAGGACCGCAGTCACATGCTGAAGTGGTCTAAGCCACAGGGTCAGCTCCATAGGCTACCCTCACTCTAGCCCACCTTGGTATAGGTCTCAACGCTAGTAAAACTGAGCCACGGGCCTGTTCACCGTGCTCTGAGCCATGAACGCATTCATTCTCCTCATATCACGTATCCTGAGCCATGGGCCTGTTCACCATGCTCTATATACATATCTGAGTTTGTAACTGAAGTTACACTCTTACCTCCTTACTTTAGGCTAGGAGTAACCTCGCATATTCAACAACATGTGCTCCGGGTTAACCCGTAGGGGAACCCGTTTCACCATCACCAAGTCCTGACGATGATGGATCTATGGCCAGGGCAAACTACATGATATGATTTCACTGTGATTAATTAGTATCTTTTAGATGGATTGCATGATTCAACCAAGTATATAACATGCCAGATATAACAGAAGGTGAAGAACATAATACTATTATTGAAATCACATCAACCTGATCCATCACAAGGATCCAACATCACATGTTACCACTTGGCCTCTTGCCAACCATCCCAGATCCATCTCAAGGATCATCACATACCATGGGATCTCAATCCCTCATCATGTAGTGTCACTGCCTCTTAAGGCTCACATCATCATCATGGTACTTAACACATTATGCATATCATCTCATTAATCAGAGTAATTATCAAGTGGTGTTACTCAACACATGTGTTGCATAGCCCATTCATGGCTACACATTACCTGCATGGTTAGGATACTCAATAACCATAGGTTCAACATAAAGAATATGCTTGCTATCATGAACTATCATTCGAGATAATCTACTTATCATTGTTACACTACCTGATGTATTAAGCACATCATTAACAACCCTATTCAAGACTACCCTTATCTCAAGATGATACCACGATTAAGGTATTTACTTTATATAAAAGCATGTTGAGTATTCAGAGCAAACACTGTTGTTACCAATATCACTACTGTTACCATCCACTATCATCATCATTATCTTTGTCATTAAGCCACCATTAATGTAACTACCATTAATCATTGTCATTTAACAATTAAGCATAAGACCTACATTATGCATAGCATTACTACTCCGGTTACCATCATTACCATTATTAGCATCATCATCTATTATTATCCTTATTGCAATGTCATTAAGAAGACTATTAATGTAACTGTCACTTAGCCACATTATTCTAACCATTATCGTCATTAACCTCACTATATTATTAACATCATTATTGCTTTCGCTATGAGCAAGGCATTATCATCCTCTAGTTTATCAACAACATTATTATGAGTAATACCAGGTCATTGTTATTGATACTAAGCAAGGCGTTACTACTGGTATCTGGTTATGCATAAGCGTCTGCTGTCACAATACTTGGGAATGTCACCAAAGGTCCTAACTATCCTCACCTAAGATCTCACAACCTTACTATATCTAACATGCTCGGCTATGCATAGAGAGGCAGCAACGCTGTGCTGCACCCAGCCTACTGCCTGCAACGCCGCGTTATAAGGGAAGAGTAGCGCGCGTTAGGTGTATCACGCGTCCCACCCTATCGGGCAACGCCCGTCACAGCTACTCATGACGCCCGATATGATAGGGCTATCGTCCAGCTCGCACCTCATCTCAACCACCAGGAGAGAGAAAAAGAGAGATATCACACCCTCAAAACTAGCAACCACCACCCAAGGCCTATCGGCCGATACACACCAAAGGGAGGGGCGTGACGCCCATCACAGCCCAAGCCATGTCGTCCGTCACGCACAAGAGAGCAACGCCCATCAGGGCTATCAGCCACCAGCAACCATCAGGTTCAATCAAGGATATATCGGCCGATACTTCACTCCAGCCTATCGTCCAACCCAACTAAGCTAGCCACACATGATCCTATCGTCCAACTCAATCCAACCCTCAAGCCCCTTCTTGGTCTGTCGTCCGTCACAAGAAGATATCATTCAACACAAGGAGACCATGTCACCCAACAAGAGGTATATCGTCCAAATCACCCAACCCAAGGAGGGATATCGCCCAACACAAGAGCTCTCATGCTATCGTTCAACTCAAGAACAAGAGAGAAGATATCTCCCAACTCCAGGCTGACGCCCGTCAGGCCTACTGCCCAACACAACCATATCGGCCAACACAGGTACAAAGCAAGGTACACTAGCATATGAACATGAACATAATGAGAGGAAAGGAGTTAGGGATAGAAGTCATGCAACCCGCCTTGAAGCTCCAAGGAAGAAGAAGAAGCACTCCAGCTCCAAGGGTATCGTCCACCACAGCTCCAAGGGAGGTGTATCGGCCAACACAGCAGCAAGGGGAGGGATATCGTGCACTCAAGGTGGAGGAGAGACCAAAAGAGCAAAGGAAGCTAAGGCAAGGAAAAGAGCTGTATATATAGAAGGAAGGGGATGAGAAACCAAGGTACAACCATGCCATGTGTCGTCCACCCAAGGGACACTTGTCCTAGGGTTCAAGCCAACACATTAGCAAGGCATGGGACACTTGTCCAAAACATGCACCAAGTGTCCACTACACAAGACCAAGCATCCTGGGCAACACAGGCAGCAGCTCTGCTGGGTGACACACCAGCCTGCCGGGCGACACAAAGCAGGTCCTGGCCGACACAAGGCTCAAGCAAGCCCAACCCAGGCACCTCAAGGTCCAAACAAGTTCAACTCAGGCCCTGAGAACTCAAACAACAAGCCCAAGCCTTCCTCTCAACCCTAGAGGAATCAAAGAGAGGGGAACATCTCACAAGATGGCAGACTTGCACACAAAACCCTAAACTTGGGTTATTTGCAAGTAGCCCCTCGAACTCCCAACAAAGCACAACAAAACCCTAATCACCACTTAAAGGTGATTAACAAGCACCAAAGCACCAAGATTAAGAAAAACAAACAGGGTAAACCCTAAACACTGGTCAGGGTCCTTACATTTAGTGTGAATCCATCCCAAACGGTCTTCAGAATATCTTCTTTAAACGGTTTGGTAAAAGTCTCACCAAACAGTCCTGAGATATTGGCCTCCAAACGGTCTTGGGGTTCATACGGTTTAGTGCAAATCAACCAAACGGTCTTGGATAGCTGAGCAGCAAACAGTCTTGATGAGTACGTCTTCAAACAGTCTTCATACTTAAACGGCGTTCGCAATGACTTTTCTATACGGTCTGGATGCTTTAAACGGTCTTCATACTTAAATGGTCTTCGCAATGACTTTTCTATATGGTCTGGATGCTTTAAACGGTCTTCATGTGTTAGCTTTTATGCAAACAGTCTGTAGCTAAGCACTCCATACGGTTTGCATTCGTGACTTCTCCAAACGATTTGATCGATTTGCTGGATCACGTCTAAACGATCTTGTGTCCTCGGCCATGCGGTCTTGCAAAATGGTCTTCATTGCTAATTCCAAATGGTCTTGCATTCAACATTGGAAAACGGTCTCGCTCACATAGTCGTGGCCATTCGATCTGCTGCTCGATTTGGCTTATTTGGTTTGTTTCCTGAATACTCGAACGGTCTTCATGCCAGCTAATCCAAACGGTATGCAATCGTAACTTCTCCAAACGGTTTGCGAGGTGCCAGCCATCATACGGTCTAAGATTGTGCAGCTTCCAGCGTCGGAGTGGGCAGCGGCGGAAGCTAAGATCTAGGCGGTGGTGCCGTTGCAGGGCATAGGTGGAAGCTAAGATTTAGGCGGCAGTGCAGTAGGTAGTGGGTGGTTCTACAGGTGGTGATGATGACGAAGTTCTAGGAACAAGGCGTGGTGGTCACGGCAGCAGGGATCAGGGTTGCGGGAGGTAGGGGATGACGCGCCACGGCCATGGTGAGACGACACGGTTGTGGTGAGGTTGCGGCATCACGGTCGTGCTACCTCGCATGGGCATGGCGGGTGAAGATCTAAGTTCTGATGGTGGTGCGCCACGGCCGTGGTGTGACAACACGGTCGTGATGATGCTAGTGTCCCATGGTCATGCTGTCTCGCACGGGCATGGCAGGTGGGGACCCTTGGTACTTATGGTAGCACGCCACGGCCATGACGTGGCAACATGGTCATGGCAAGGGTAATGGAGCACGGGCGTGGCTACTCACAACGTTCGTGGCGAGTGCTCTACTTCATGATCTTGATCATTTGTTGCACAGGCTTGGGTTATGAGTCAGACTCCAAACGGTCTTGTGTCAACCTTTTTTCCAAACGGTCTCTGCTGGCCTAGCGGTCTTGAGACTGAATGGGATCAAATGGTCTTGAGACCGAATGGGCTCAAATGGTCTTGAGACGGAATGGATGAAATCGCTTGGTTAGATTGATTGGTGAGTGAAGGTGGGCCCCAGCTGATTGTTCAGCTTTATCAAGACCTGCATCAAATCAACATAATTTCAGTTAAAAGGTAATTTTACAAATTTTGATATTCGGTAAATGAAATTGAATGCATTGAGTCGAATTTGACCCGAGATGGTAATTGAAATTCCTAATGAAAATACATTCATCAAACATGCACGGGACTTACCCATGGTGAATTGGAGATCAGATAGATAATTCCTGTCTTGAGCAACTTTATAACTTCAAGGCGGACAACTTCTTTCATATTCAGATTAAGCTTCCTTTTTTGTTCAATAGTCGGCATGTGATCTTCCATCATGGGGATTTTGTGCATACACAATGCTTGACTGACCCCGGTGAGATCACTCATCTTGTAGCCTATGGCTTTTCTTCTTTCTTTTAATTATGTCAAGAGTTTATCTTCATGTTCTTCCGTTAGATCAGAATTTATGATGACGGGGTAGACTTTGAGGTCATCTAGAAACATATACTTCAATCCTTTGGGTAAGGGCTTCATTTCAGGAGCTTGTGGTTTTTCACATGGTTCTTCAGTGACATCCACAACTTTGAGTTCCTCAATTTTGGCTTCAGGATCCTCTTCAGCAGTGTCGAGGTGGTGAACAAAATTTCTCATTTATTCGTCAACTGAACTTTCTGCATTTGGATTAGTCAGAGTCACTTTTAAAGGATCTTCTTATTCATAATCCTCTTGTGTGAGTGACATCTGCTCTATGCACTCGATCAAGTAGACTTCTTCTTGCATGCTTGGTCTTCACATACTTTCAAAAGCCTTGAACTTGAGAGTTTCTTTGCCTAGTCTGAGCAGCAAGGTTCCTGCTTCAACATCAATCAGATCTTGTGCAGTGGCGAGGAACAGACGTCCAAAGATGAGAGGGTATCTAGTATATTCCTTTATGTCCATGATGACAAAATCACAAGGAATGTAGGAATCTTTGCCTAACTTGACAGGTACATCTTCAATGATTCTCAAGGGAAGAGTCACGGTGTTATCTACAAGATGTATGGTCATGCTAGTCGGGAGCAGTTCAGCAAACCCTAGCCTCTTGAAAGGCTGAGTGGCATGATGGAGATGCTAGCACCAAGATCTACCAATCCTTTCTTACATGAAGAATTGTCGATATGGCATGAAATCCCAAAGGATCCTGGATCTTTCTGCTTCTTTGGCATCTTTCTCTGAATAATGTCGGAAGTGGTCATTGCGAACTTGACGGTCTCATATTCTTCAGTTATATATTTCCTTGTAAGGAGAGACTTTAAGTACTTTGTCCATGCTGGTATTTCAACCAGCACATCAAAAAAGGGTATATCAACATGAAGTTTCTTCATGGCTTCTTTGAACTTGTTGAATCGAGTGTCGAGCTTTGTCTACCTCAAACGAGCTGGGAAAGGTATATGAGACTTGTATACTACCACATCTGGCTCAGGTGTTTCTTCAACTTCTTTAACAGTAGGTTCTTCAGAACTCACCTTGTCTGTTTTATCAGCAGTTACTGCCCTTTTTGGTTGGGACTCAGGTGTTGTAGAGTCTTGGACAACCATAGAGTCACCCTCATCAGTAATAACCACAGGTGTCTCGACAGGAGGATCAGAATAATCTTTTCCGGACCTGGTGGTGACAGCCTTCAGTTGCTCTGGGTGCTTAGGATTGTTCTCTAGTTGGCCAACAAAGGCTCCAGCAGGTGGCTTCATGCTAGCTGCAAGTTGAGCTAGTTGGGATTCAATGGCCTTCTGATGGGCTTGTTGGTTAGCTATCATAGTCTACTGCGAATGTAGCATCTTTTAAATGGCTGTTAGCTTTTCATCAGATGAGATGGGGTTAGCTTGTTGCCCTTGTGGTTGGTTCTGGTAAGGGACTTGGTTGGGATTCCGGAATTGAGAATTGTTCTAATAGTTGTTGAAATTCCTATTTGGAAAGTTACCCCTAAAGTTTCCTTGATTCCCAAAATTGTGTTGTTGGCTATACTGGAATCCTGGTGTTCCTCATTGCTGAATATTTGAACCAAGTGGTGATGGGTTCACATTAAAAGGAATTGTACCAACTTATAGCTCTATCAGCAAGTGAATACTTGAAGAGACGGAGTCAGATGGCATCGTTAGATACTCCATTTTTCTTTGTCATAGCACATAGATCGATAAACCTCATAAGATGTTCCTGACTATCTTCTCCTTGCTTACCATAGAATGGGTTGTTTTGAAGCAAGGTGATCCAATGTGCCCTTATCTCAAAATTTGGAGCATTGATAGAAGGAGGTTGCACTGGGTAATGAACATTAGCAGCTTTAGGGATTGAGAACTCCCTAAGGTCTTTTTGCAGTTCTGCTGCTTGTGTTGCTGCTTGAGCTGCTCAGATCTCTGTTTCAACTGTAGCTCTAGCTTCTTGCATAACCCTATCTCTTTGTGCAGCAAGGGCTTGAGCAACCCTTTGAGCTATTTCCTCCTTTTGAGCCATTCTTGCTTGGTTCACTCTATTTTGACGACGAAAGCTTATGTCTATCTCAGGATCAAAGATAGCAGTGAGCCCGGGACTGTTTGAGCGGTGCATGCACTAGTCTTTGTTGTACTTGGGATGGAAAGATTTTTTAGAAGTGAGATTTGACGGAGTAGAACCAAATTCAAGTAGATGATCAATTGTTTCAAAAGAACCTAGATTAGCCTTAAAAGAACTAAATTTGACTAACTGATTTCGTTGTCCCCGGAAACGATGTCAGAATTTGATGTGGTTTATTATCGCACTAACAAATTCACTCAGGGTTGAAATCCCTGAGCTTTTACCATAACTTTGTGCAATAATACCACCCACAAGCGGACGGGTCTTATCACAGTATAGTTAAGGATCGAATCCCAAGGGACAACGTTTTTAAGAATCATTTCTAGTCTAGTCTAGTTCAAGTAAGGCTAATATTTAAAATGATAAGTTGATTTGAGTTTAATTAAACTAAATGCAGGAAAGTAAAGAGCATGATTAAAGTTGATCTAGATTAATGATATGGAATTGCTGGGATGGTCTCAGGTTTCACAGCCATTACACATGCAAACACATCCAAACATCAAACATCCAGGCAAGATATAACTATCCAAATGGAGCTGCCGCAAAACCCCCCATATGGGCGTTAGGCTTGCGTAAGCATCACCTTAGGTATCAGATGTCTCATCACCATTTGGATCACTCACTTATGGCTCTGAAGATACATAAATCCAACTGAAGATGTGTCCCTCCCTGAGGGATGTTTAGGCACACAGAAGTATCATCATGGCCTAGATGGCTCATCCCCTCGTGGATCATACACTTACGACCTCAAGGAATCCCTTTCTATTTCTAGTTAGGGAGTCAACTCTGCTTATCGACAAGCAAGCAGGTGATTAATCTACAAGCAAAAATTGAAGATTAACAACGACGATACAGATATCCAACTGAAGTTGTGGCCCTCCCTGAGGGATGTTTAGGCCACAGAAGCATCACTGTAGGCTAGATGGCTCGTCCCCTCATGGATCATACACTTACGACCTCAAGGAATCCCATTCTATTTCTAGTTCGGGAGTCAACCTCGTTAATCGACATTCTACCCTACATATAGAAGTTCTCGCAACATAGGGAAGAACAAGATGAAAAAAGTAGGTAACCAATCTACTAACATTAACGATTAACAACGAAATGAAAAGTTGTATACATTGCCTTAGAATGTTTAACAAGAGAACATGCTTGCATGGGAAGCGGGGCTTGTCCCCGCACCCCAGCAAAAAGGAACTACTCGCTCATGATACAAGAAATAAGAAAGACAAAAAAGAGGAAAGATTCTGCCATGAGCATGATGTAGAAGGTAGTCGCAGCTCGGTGAAGATGATGTAGTCTTCTACGTCGTGTTAGAGCAGCTTTGGACGAGAAGGATGAACCACCAAGGTAGACCGGGAAGCCCTTCTTCTCCTCCTTCTTTCCTCGTCTTGACCTTCTTGCTTGCAGCAAAAGGAGCAGCAGGTGGAGTAGCAATGGCGTGGACGTGGATGTATCTGGATCGAACCTTGTGTTTGGGTGGCCTGACGGCGTCCCAGGTCCCATTCCCAAATGAGGACCCTACTGGTCCTATTTATAGGCTTGGATGGCATTTTCACGTTTTTGACGTGAGTCTGCTTCACATGGTTTGGAGTAGACGGTATTGGGGACCGATGGCCTCCAAATGGTCTTGAGATGCAAACGATCTTGGAGACCGATGACATCCAAACAATCTTGGAGACTGATTAGACTGACCAACGGTCTTGGGTTCTAGCGTTCTTCTCCTTCAAACGGTCTCGCAGTCATGCGCCGCCAAACGGTCTTGGCTTCCAACCGGTCTAGGCTCCAAATGATCTTAGATCCAAATGGTCTCGGGTTCAAATGATATTCATCATTCAAATGATTTTGGGTCCGAACAGTCTTGGAGTCTTAATGGTCTTCGTCATCCAATCGGTCTTTGTCTCCAACCGGTCTTGGGTCCAAACGATCTTCACTTCACCGTCCAAACGGTCTTCGAGCTCTGATCGGTCTCGCACCCTAACGATGTTGAGTTCCTCTTGTTTGCTGCCGCTGATCGGTCTTGAAGACCGTTTGCCGCTGATCGGTCTTGAGGGCAGAGGGTGCGTGATGGTGGCTTTAGGAATGGGGTGTGAGCGATGATGATGGCTGGTAGCAGACTGAGCGGGGCTTGTGGAGGAGGAAGGTGGCGTCGGATCATTGGTAGGCACGGGGTGGAAGCAGGTGGGCGACGAGGGCGTTGGGCACTTTCGACGGGAGCGAGAGGTACGGCGGTGTTGCTGTGTGAGGATTAGGGTTTTTGTGGTTGAAGATGATGGCAGGAGGGCTTCTTTGTAGATTTTGTATGTGCGTTTCATATGGTCTCGCGAAGAGGATGCCCATATGGTCTTGAGACCGTGAGGAGTCCACACGGTCTTGAAGGATCGTTAGAAGGGAACCAATAGGGCAGATCATGATCAAAACTGTTAGCCCAAATGAATGAGAACCATAGATCAATGATCTGATGGTGAGGAAAGGCTCATAGTTTTGAGAGATCATAAAGATAAGACTGAAGGGGTGGTGCAATGCTAAGACTGTATGGATGAATGGCTAAGAATGAGAGGTCAAAACCAAATGAATGAAATCGTTTGGATTGAGACGGAATGGTTAAGATCGGTTGAGCAGACTGAATGGGCAAACCATTTAGTCAGGACCGTTTGAGGTGAAACTGAATGGATCAAGATCAATTTTCCAAGATCGTATGGTCAAGACCAAGGATGAGAGGATCTTGGGTGAAGGTGAGTTCCAGTTGATGGTTGAACCTTACCTTGACCTGCATGATCTGCATAAAATTCATATAAAATTAGTTAATAACTTGATAATCTGATCAACCAAGCAAAATTTCACATTGTAAGATTTAAGGAGATGAAATCGAATGTATTTAGTCGAATTGGGCCCAAAATGGCGACTGAAAATCATGATGAATTTGGATTCATCAACTTCAAGGCATAGATTCCAATGCAGATGGAAATTTGGATTATAATGCAAATCAATACTACGATGAGAAGAGCTAGTATCAACATCAACCCAGTGGGTACAATGAAGAGCCCCACTATGAAGATTGATATGCATCAATAGAGGAACTACTTGCCCTATGGAAATTGGTGGCTCAACAACTAGTTGATCAGACAGCCATGAATGAGAAGTTGATAGCTGAGCTTGATCAACTTATGCAACTTGTCCACACTTCTGAACAACATGAAGAACATCCACCAGTCTCCCTTGAGCACAATCTGCATCCGCATATTGCAATTGATTACGATGACGATTATGATATCATGTGGGAAGTGCCTTCCAATAATATTCTAGCATTGGTGCTGGAAGAGGAATCATCCTCAAAGCAAATTATTAAACCCGAGGATGATTTCTCCATAGTATCACAAGAAAAAGAATCATTTTCTGAGCCAAGGTTTGACTGGGAAAATGACTCCTGCACTATTCTCTTAGATGAAAAATTGATTAGACAATATGAAGATTTTCTACAGTTAGGAGATCAATTGGGGATAAATTTTGGTATTTACCCATCTTCTTCCCCCATAGACCCAGATCCAACCATACAGATTGAGGAGCAATCAGCAATGATTGACTCCCTATACGACAAATATTCTTCAACTTTAGCTGTCTTGTTGATGAATTCCAATGAAGAAGGGTCTACGTTACAAGAACTCTACACTCCTTCACAGTCAGAATTAGATGAATCTGTGACTGATTCAGATAAGGAGATGTCTTTTTTGCAAGAAACTCAAATGTCTCCATTACTAGAACATGACTTGATTTGTCCTTATAAAGAAATTTTTGATTATTCGGCTGATCTAGGGACAGACTTCAAGGATGAGACTGATGGACATCTTGATTCTAGAGTGGACCATACCACTCTCATTGACCCCGGTAATGATGAAAAAGAATCATGGGAGGATGATGGGTCTCAAGATGACGATTCTATGACCAATCCCTTCCAAGAATTGACTTTACCAAAACTACCACCTCTGTAGGAGATCCAGATTGAGCCATCTCCCGAGCAAGAGAATGTTCTTTCCATTGAATCTCCTTCTAGTCACTTGAACGAGTTGATGGTGTACTATGAAGAGAAACACAAACCATCTCTTGATTTTAGAATGGAATATGATATTTCCATAGACCCTTGTAATGACAAGGAGTACCTTTGGGAAGACATTGAGCCACAAAACAATCTTCTTATGGCCACTCTCCCCTACGGAGGAGCTTTTCCCGAGCTACCAAATATACAGGAGACAGGCATATCTCCATTACCTGAACAAGGTTTCATTCTTCCTGTAGCAACTTCTCCCAGATACTTAATAGAACTAGAGGTGTGCTATGAGGAAGAATTGGAACAATAACCTGACTCAGGAATGGAGTATATTGGTCTAAATATCGAAAAAATAGATTCGTGGGAGGATTCTAGTCCACAAAACAATATGCCATGGGTTACGACCCCACCTCCCGATAACCCCCAATTAAGGGAGACCGAGAGGTCGAAGCCGCACCCATGACTTCCGGATCAAAGGTTTGGCAATTAACTAAGAATAATTATCAAATTTTAACATACTATACTGAAAGTTGTAAGAAAATAAATTTTTGCATACCTTTTGAAAACTTGGATCTCTAAACTTCTATCCACACTGATACTAATCTATCTAATCCTCCTTTGCACTTTAATTCTCATTTAGTATCACATGTGCCACTTTACTGTTTGCTCTTTTCATTTTACCTAAAACACCGACAAACAAAACGTCGGTCAGCCGTAGCTGGTATGTGGGGGAAACAATAAACATGCAACTATGTTAACAATATAATCATTCAATTACTTATTTAACAACCAATATTACGTTTTAGATATAACTCCGCGATCCAAGAGTACCCTATCCTCTGTGTTGTCCCCATTAAACCCTTCATGATTCACCTATAAGTGAAGCAATTTCTGTAAGTAGCCCACTCCTTAACTCATGGCAGGCTAATGAGTCTCATGGCACTACACGTAGGTAGCCCAGTTTCTAACTCTCGGTAACCTAGACCTTGCTCTAGGATTACCCCTTTTTTTCTTAGCCTTTTCATTACGATAGAGGTGGACCCGGATCTAGTCAGTTATACACACACATTTATAGTGATAATCATAGTCACTTTATAGTGGCATGAAATAAATAAACATCCAACAGTTTAGTTGCATTCAATGCGATTAAACATCCGAGAATCCATCGGGAAACTATAGAGGTTATTTATAATCGTAACCACATACCTGTCTTGGAGATCTCAAGTAACAATTTATCCAAATCCAACTAGATGTCCAATCAAGCAAGCCAATCAATCAATCAAGCAAACATTGATCCTAAAAACATGTATAATGTCTAAATGTCACAAGCATATCCCAAACAACTCCTTATTGACTTGGGACACCTTTCTAAGGTTTCTAAGTCTCATTAGGATGCATTAGGGTTTCTTAGATCAATTTCTCAAACTTTATCCTTTTTAAGTTAACAAACCCTAAAACAACTTTTCCACTCATAAAAACCCTAATTACTCAAATTATCAACATTAAGGATCTTTTATGCTCAAATTGTCTTAGGATCATCACATCTCTATTTTATTCGTGGATTTACACAATTAAACCAATTAAAAGACATATTCATCAAAATTAGGGTTTTCAAGCTCATTAGTGCATAATCATGCACGAAACCCTAAATTAAACCAAATATATAAAAAGATCATATTTTTAAAACCTATTTTCTCTTTTATTAACAACAGGTTAATATCAGCTATAATTATCCATCTATCATCAAATCTAATGGTTTTTCCTTAATTGAATCATTAAAGATGATAACTTTATGCCCTTTTCAAATTTCATGCATATTTAAGCACATAAACCCTAAATTAGACTAATCATGTGAAAAGTTCTTCCTTTTTGAACTCAATGTTCATTTTTACATTTAACATATTTATATCAACTCTAAAGATCCATTAAACCCTATTAAACACATTAATCATATCAAAATAGGGTTTCTTAATCTTTAATTCCTTAAAGATGATAATTTACACTATATTTCGAACTACGATCAGATTCAGGCTATAAAAATATTTTTAATGAGTTCCTTGCATTTTTCTAATTAAAATTCATATATTATGTGTTCTCAATGGAGCTACCAATTAGGAGTTATGATTTTAGAAAAATATCACAAACTGACCAATAGGGAGGTGCCACGTAGGCAACCAATTCCCATGCACATACCTTGTGCGCCCATCTTTAGATTATAACGAAAAGATGGGTTTAACCCCGTGTAAGTCGCTCCTTATTCAGCCCGCGGAGGGGCATATCGGTCAAAGGCCTCTTTGGCCTTCTTCTTCCTCGCGAACGGTCGCCGTAGCAGCCCTAGCTGCGGCTGCGTCCTTCTTCCTCCCTCTCCTGGACCTCGTCGGCCTCCGGAAATGGGTCCCAGACCTCCACCGGACCTCCCCGCACCTGGGGCGCCGCCCGGTCTGAGTCATCAGGGCCACCTTCACGCCCCTCCGACCTGTGACATGCGGCTGTCATGTAGGTCGTTCGGCCACTGCTGCACCTCGTCTAGGTCCTGGGGACGAAGGCTCTCTTTCCCCTCAGCAACGTGGGGTATTAACCTTCCATCACAAACCCTCCATGGCTCCCCGTTGCGCTTTGAGTGTACCATCTTTCCTTGATTAGGGTTTTGAACGTAAGGAAGTAAGAAGAAGATAAGGAAGAGGGTGGAAGACGTGAGATCTCTCTGGATTCGCCCCCAAGTCTCACCCCTTATATAGGTGAAGCCAACGAAGCCCTATGAGGACGTTCCTTAGGGAAACGAAGTCCTTCTTCTAATAGTAATCGTTTTCCTTCAAAGAGAAGCAATTCTTCTCTCTCTCCCTTTGGTATATCCTATTTCTTGAATAATTAGGAATTCGAATTTCTTCTTACTTATTCTCTCTTTCCTTGCTTTTTAGTCAATTGACACAAAATTCTATTTCTTTTAATCAAAATTACTTTCTTTTTAGCAATACCTCATAATTCATTAATAATGCAACACATTATCCTCTTATTTTGCCTTTCTAGTAGTTTCTCTTTATTTCCTATTTATTGGGACTCCTTGGATCCCAATATACTCCATTATTTCGAAATCCTTTTCCAAGGATATTTATTATCCTTCTAGATGCATCTTTGTGCATTATTTCACACTATCTTGTTTATTTCTCATTAAAATATTTCTTTTTGAGGATTTCTTTTTATTTCTCTTTTATTTTCCTCATTGGTATTTCTTTTATCATTAGTAATCCTTGGGATACGAAATTCCACAAAGGATAACTCAATTATATCTCTTTTCACTTGTTTTCCACATATTAACATTATTTCCAATTTCTTTCTTAATAAAGAAATACTTAATTAATTTTTTCTTTTCTTATTGCTTTCTTTATGCAACTTTGTTCTCCTTGGAGCCTAAGGAACCCAAGAGGTACGAAATCCTCTTTGGATTTTCCTTCTAGAGGTTTCCACATATTTCTTTTATCAATTATTCAATTATTCATTCACTAATTGAATTTTCTTTGTTATTTCCTTGTTATTGGGCCCAATAGCCAATAAAGCTCGCAAATCAAACAACAAGGCCATTTTAAACGAAATCCATTTATTTGAAGCAAATTATATCATTATTTGTTCAAATATCTTTAATATGAGAAATCACATTTCTCACCAATTGAACCCAAAAATTGGGGTTATAACATCCTTCCCCTCTTATAGAAAGTTTGTCCTCAAAATTCAGGCAAACAAACAAACAATTCAGGATATGACTTTTCCATGTCCATCATTGGCCCCTATGTGGCTTTGTCGTACTCATGGTGTTTCCAAAGAACCTTTATCATCACATATTCTTTTCTATGAGTTCTTTCATCCTGGCGTCTATAAACTACACAGGTGACTCAGGCTATTTCATCCTCCCTTGGGGATCACTAGGTTCATTGCTCAGCACATGGTCGGGGTACCTCACATAGTGCTCTAAATTGGACACATGGAAAACATTTCCCATTACTCTATCCTGAGGGGTAGGGTCAAACCTAACCTTCTCCACCCATCCATCTCTAATGGACCCATGTATCGGGGACTCAGCTCTCTTAGTTATAACTTAGAGGGGTCGGATTTTCCTGTCACATTTTCTCCCACAGTAACTTGTATGTAAGTCTACTTTGCATCTGCTCACGACTCTCATCGTCTCTAGGCTCCTTTCAGCCCTTGCACAATCAAAGTGACTTCATCTACACGCACTGTGGTCCTTTTCTAACCATCATGTGGTCCTTTTCTAACCATCATGTGGTCCTTTTCACCAACATCACCTTACTAAAGTGGTGACCGACACAACCTCCCTTACAGAGCTTCTTATAAAACCCGATACTGACTATGGTGGTTATCTTCACATCATTCATAGGACAAAAACTATCTCTAGATATCACCCTGAACGAGCACACATGCCCTCATCATACCCTTTAGTCTGGACCATAGTTAGGGGTGATAAACTATACTAACGTAGAGTTCTCAATGTACCTACTTCCACCTTTTGGAAGGGAACCTTTAGTTCAAACTCAAGAACCTTTGAACTTGCTTTATGGTGTAGTTGAACCATCTCTCTCATGGGTAGTTCAACTAGATTTTTCCCTTGAAAGAACTCTTTCTTTCTTATGTCGTCTAGGTAAGGCGATCTACCATAACCCATATTGCGTCTCGACCTTCCTCGGTCCAAGGAAGACCTATCACAACACCCATAGTGTTGATCTCTCATTCCCTCTCAGGGATTCTTTTGTCCTCTATATCGATACACTAGGTTACTGGGGTTCGTCCTTTACCTCCTGGCTTGCATGGTCATAAACCACATGCAACTTCATCTTAAGCATCTAAAGTGATATTGCCATTTTCCATGGTGTATCATGATTTCCTGTATGTCATGATTCTTCCAAGATTGATTCCTCTGAAACCCTAAACCACTCTAGTCGGGGTTTCATCACCTTCTCTTCCAAAGAAGTACATCTGAGGTTTTACCACCATATTTTCATTGCATCCAGGACTAGACTGGCTAACCAAACAACCATAACTTTTCAATGTAACTTGTTACATCTGAGTGTTATCCAAACACCTCTCCTTTTTTAACTTAAGGTTATCCAATCAACCCTTTCTAGCTTCTGGTCAAACAAGTTAGATGTATCTCAACCAGAGCATCCATTACCACTTCACAACCTTAGGTATTAGGTAACATTACACTTCCAAGTATTTCACTTATCATGTCACCTCAAACTATATGTTTATCTTCATAAGAACACTCTCTGATTCCATCATCATGGTGATCAAACTCAATCTGGTATAACTTGTAAGTTCCACATATCTCATGATAAAAACATCCTCATAACGGGACTACCTCATTCCTCTTAGTGTTTACAAACCATCCATGTATCATTCACTTTACCAGGGTAGATATCTTCTCTCTCCCCATTTCTCATGGCAACGTTCCAACCTACATCATCTCTTATCCTTGGTGTATGACATGCATAATGTCCTATCTCTCAACCCCCATAACAAGAGGAAATAAGCATTTGGATGCAGTCCAAATACAGAGTTCTTCCTGTTCCAAGAGTAGAGATGGTACATCCCACCTTGCCAATACACCTTTATGTGCAACATATGTCTTTACATCACAGACATCATGACATCAAACTAGTCTTGAACCTACTAAGGTTTATATCCTTGGTCATCTCCTCTAGGTCTATAGGGTACCGGCTCTTTTTGGGTTCATCCCTCTTCCCTTGTGCATCAAGAGAGTTCCCTACTCATCTGACCTTTGGGTCCCATGAGTTCATGAAGGTGATCAATCTCCTAACCCATGGCCCTCAGACAATGATAGTTGTTACCTCCCGACCCTACGGTCGTGTGCAACTGGGGAAATAGGCAACTCCTACTTTCATCGGTCTTATCACTACCTGACCCTAGGATAGACTTAGGATTCTCCATAACATTACATGTTCACTTAGAACCTTACCCAAGTCTTCATCATCTCTCTTTCTGCATTCATGGGCTGGCTCTCATCCGTTCATAGGCATCATGGCAACCTGCCTACCTTGGTCAAGCCCCATATTGGTTACCTCCATGGTAACACATTCACATGCAATAGAGATGGATAACTATGGGTCTGTAGATTCATTCTCATACCATGTACCTTTCACTTATCTTCTCAAGATCCTATGAGACCTCTTTAGGTTACCTTGAACCAATAAAACCGATATACACCCTTCCAAAGGGGTCCTTCTCCCAGGATGGGAGGAAAACTATCTCTAAGGTCACAAAAGCTCTTCGGTCTAGGGTTTACATCCCCACGAGCCTACTTAACCCTAGCAAGCCATTAAGGCACAAGCAGATCACTTACTGTACCATGCTAGGTCATACGTATCCTTCTTTCCTCGATGTCGGATCAAGATCAAACTTTCCCTTTATCATCAACCTAGTTGTGAGGGGTTCTAAGGACCTCAACTTCTATAGGAACACATCAACCTTAAACTTAAGGGGCTTCCCCTTTTTCCTCTATACATGAGGAGTACCATGCTCGCTTCTATAGGAACTCAACTTCTCATCATGAGCCTTAGGTACACCACTTCCCCTCTTAGGCCTAGGAACCATAGGTTTACTTGTAGGTGTTCAATTGCATGCCCCATCTATTAACCACGAACCAAGCATGCAAAAGGCATGACATGCACTTCTTGTCATCCTTCAACTCGATCAACACTTAGAGTTGGATCCTCCTTTAGGACAACCAACAAGGTACAAGGCCTCGGAACCTGTTCACTAAACCTCTCTAGATCTAAGGAACTCTTCTTCCTACCTCAGAATATAAACACCTATACTTTAGGCAAATAGGCACCAGATTCTTCATCTTCATTCTCTAGGGTTTGTCCCTCTAAAGGCAACCAATATATCATCAACTTTCAGGGATCGATCATGAGGCAACCACTATCATCCAATGTTCTGGGTTTAAGGCTTCCAACCTTCTTGCTGGGTTTTGTGCTCTCTCTAGAGCTAACCCTACATCGAACCTCACCATTAGAGGTCCTCTCTTCATGAAGGATCAACCTCCAAAGCATTCTCTACATGGGTGAAGCCTAGGTTCGAACTTATGGTTACTCAAGATCATCTATAACCCTTTATGTTCCATCATAATTCCTTATCCAAGGTTTCATCCTACCGTCAGCACTAGACGTGCCCTAGGTGCCATCTATGCCCTACTTGTACAAGCCCAGAGGGTTTCTATTGTCCTTCACTATCATCATCATCTAAGGAGCTATCCTTTACCCTAACATGTACGACCCTTCCCAGGGTTGGGTTGCCAATGGTGCTAGGTCACCCATGGATCGTATGGCATCCCAAAGGCCTATCCTTTCAAACACCTGGTCCAACTCATCTCTCTCTCTAACCTTCACTTAGGGTTAGGGTTAGCATCATCCTCAGAGGATGTGCCAGGTCTCTACTTGCAATGGAGATCTCTATCTCCAAGACTAACTTATCCTCCTGACAAGAAGGTCTAGCCTCAGGTCTCTTCTGAGGACATGACAACTTATGTCATACGACCTAAGCATGTATCTATTCTTTAGTTTGCACTTAATCTATTAAGCTTATGTCAATGACATCTTATTTACATGCCTTTCATTAATTTGGTGGAGGATTTCTTAAACTTTATTAGCCTTACCCATACCTCAAGAGGGTGAGGAGAAGAAAGAAAACCCTAATCCTTTAGGTCCTTATCAGAATTTCATGAGGAGAAGGGATGAAAAAGGTGAGAAGTCCTAAAGATAACTTATTTCGATTCATACACTAAGACTTTGACCAGGCAGTCACACGAATCCGGGAGTCCTCGTATTCCGACTAGCGGTGCGGAGGAAAATCTTACCAGCCCCCAGTCGTGATCCTTTTCTAGATACCTCCGTCTTTCGGATACTCCTCTAATAACTCCCTTGGGTTCTATGGAGTTTGTAAAATTTAATAATTATTAATGGTTAACTGAGGAACCTAAGCTCTGATACCAAATGTTACGACCCCACCTCCCGATAACCCCCAATCAAGGGAGACCGAGAGGTCGAAGCCGCACCCATGACTTCCGGATCAAAGGTTCGACAATTAACTAAGAATAATTATCAAATTTTAACATACTATATTGAAAGCTGTAAGAAAATAAATTTTTGCATACCTTATGAAAACTTGGATCTCTAAACTTCTATCCACTCCGATACTAATCTATCTAATCCTCCTTTGCACTTTAATTCTCATTTAGTATCACATGTGCCACTTTACTGTTTGTTCTTTTCATTGTACCTAAAATGCCGACAAACAAAACGTCGGTCAGCCGTAGCTGGTATGTGGGGGAAACAATAAACATGCAACTATGTTAACAATATAATCATTCAATTACTTATTTAACAACCAATATTACGTTTAAGACATAACTCTGCGATCCAAGAGTACCCTATCCTCTATGTTGTCCCCATTAAACCCTTCATGATTCACCTATAAGTGAACCAATTTCTAGGGTTGAGTCACATGGCACTACTTGTAAGTAGCCCACTCCTTAACTCATGGCAGGCTAATGAGTCTCATGGCACTACACGTAGGTAGCCCAATTTCTAACTCTCAGTAACCTAGACCTTGCTCTAAGATTACCCCTTTTTTTCTTAGCCTTTTCATTACAATAGAGGTGGACATAGATCTAGTCAGTTATACACACACATTTATAGTGATAGTCATAGCCACTTTATAGTGGCATGAAATAAATAAACATCCAACAGTTTAGTTGCATTCAATGCGATTAAACATCTGGGAATCCATCGGGAAACTATAGCGGTTATTCATAATCGTAACCACATACCTGTCTTGGAGATCTCAAGTAACAATTTATCCAAATCCAACTAGATGTCCAATCAAGCAAGCCAATCAATCAAGCAAGCAAACATTGATCCTGAAAACATGTATAATGTCTAAATGTCACAAGCATATCCCAAACAACTCCTTATTGACTTGGGACACCTTTCTAAGGTTTCTAAGTCTCATTAGGATGCATTAGGGTTTCTTAGATCAATTTCTCAAACTTTACCCTTTTTAAGTTAACAAACCCTAAAACAACTATTCCACTCATAAAAACCCTAATTACTCAAATTATCCACATTAAGGATCTTTTATGCTCAAATTGGCTTAGGATCATCACATCTCTATTTTATTCGTGGATTTACACAATTAAACCAATTAAAAGACATATTCATCAAAATTAGGGTTTTCAAGCTCATTAGTGCATAATCATGCACGCAACCCTAAATCAAACCAAATATATAAAAAGATCATATTTTTAAATCCTATTTTCTCTTTTATTAACAATAGGTTAATATCAGCTTGAATTATCCATCTATCATCAAATCTAAGGGTTTTTCCTTAATTGAATCATTAAAGATGATAACTTTATGCCCTTTTCAAATTTCATGCATATTTAAGCACATAAACCCTAAATTAGACTAATCATGTGCAAATTTCTTCCTTTTTGAACTCAATGTTCATTTTTACATTTAACAGATTAATATCAACTCTAAAGATCCATTAAACCCTATTAAACACATTAATCATATCAAAATAGGGTTTTTTAATCTTTAATTCCTTAAAGATGATAATTTACACTATATTTCGAACTATGATCAAATTCAGGCTATAAAACTGTTTTTAATGAGTTCCTTGCATTTTTCTGATCAAAATTCATATATTACGTGTTCTCGTCGGAGCTACCAATTAGGATTTATGATTTTAGCAAAAATATCACAAACTGACTAATAGGGAGGTGCCACGTAGGCAACCAATTCCCATGCACATACCTTGCGCGCCCATCTTTAGATTATAACGAAAAGACGGGTTTAACCCCACGTAAGTCGCTCCTTCTTCAGCCCGTGGAGGGGCATATCGGTCAAAGGCCTCTTTGGCATTCTTCTTCCTCGCGAACGGCCGCCGCAGCAGCCCTAGCCACGGTTGCGTCCTTCTTCCTCCCTCTCCTGGACCTCGTCGGCCTCCAGAAATGGGTCTCGGACCTCCAACGGACCTCCCCGCACCTGGGGCGCCGCCCGGTCTCAGCCATCAGGGCCGCCTTCACGCCCCTCAGACCTGCGACATGCGGCTGCCATGCAGGTCGTTCGGCCGCTGCTGCATCTCGTCTAGGTCCTGGGGACGAAGGCTCTCTTTCCCCTCAGCAACGTGGGGTATTAAGCTTCCATCACAAACCCTCCATGGCTCCCCGTTGCGCTTTGAGTGTACCATCTTTCCTTGATTAGGGTTTTGAACGTAAGGAAGTAAGAAGAAGATAAGGAAGAGGGTGGAAGTCGTGAGATCTCTCTGGATTCGCCCCCAAGTCTCACCCCTTATATAGGTGAAGCCAACGAAGCCCTATGAGGAATTTCCTTAGGGAAATGAAGTCCTTCTTCTAATAGTAATCATTTTCCTTCAAAGAGAAGTAATTCTTCTCTCTCTCTCCCTTTGGTATATCCTATTTCTTGAATAACTAGGAATTCGAATTTCTTCTTACTTATTCTCTCTTTCCTTGCTTTTTTGCCCATTGACACGAAATTCTATTTCTTTTAATCAAAATTACTTTCTTTTTAACAATACCTCATAATTCATTAATAATGCAACACATTATCCTCTTATTTTGCCTTTTTAGTAGTTTCTATTTGTTTCCTCTTTATTGGGACTCCTTGGATCCCAATATACTCCATTATTTCGAAATCCTTTTCCAAGGATATTTATTATCCTTCTAGATGCATCTTTGTGCATTATTTCACACTATCTTGGTTATTTCTCATTAAAATATTTCTTTTTGAGGATTTCTTTTTATTTCTCTTTTATTTTCCTCATTGGTATTTCTTTTATCATTATTAATCCTTCGGATACGAAATTCCACAAAGGATAACTCAATTATATCTCTTTTCACTTGTTTTCCACATATTAACATTATTTCCAATTTCTTTCTTAATAAATAAATACTTAATTAATCTTTTCTTTTCTTATTGCTTTCTTTATGAAACTTTGTACTCCTTGGAGCCAAAGGAACCCAAGAGGCACGAAATCCTCTTTGGATTTTCCTTCTAGAGGTTTACACATATTTCTTTTATCAATTATTCAATTATTCATTCACTAATTGAATTTTCTTTGTTATTTCCTTGTTATTGGGCCCAATAGCCAATAAAGCCCGCAAATCAAACAACAAGGCTATTTTAAACGAATTCCATTTATTTGAAGCAAATTATATCATTATTTGTTCAAATATCTTTAATATGAGAAATTACATTTCTCACCAATTGAACCAAAAAATTGGGGTTATAACATCCTTCCCCTATTATAGAAATTTTGTCCTCAAAATTCACGCAAGCAAACAAACAATTCAGGATAAGACTTTTCCATGTCCATCATTGGCCCCTATGTGGCTTTGTCGTACTCATGGCATTTCCAAAGAACCTTTATCATCACATATTCTTTTCTCTGAGTTCTTTCATCCTGGCGTCTATAAACTACACAGGTGACTCAGGCCATATCAGCCTCCCTTGGGGCTCACTAGGTTCATTTCTCAGCACATGGTCGGGGTACCTCACATAGTGCTCTAAATTGGACACATGGAAAACATTTCCCATTACTCTATCCTGAGGGGTAGGGTCAAACCTAACCTTCTCCACCCATCCATCTCTAATGGACCCATGTATCGGGGACTCAGCTCTCTTAGTTATAACTTAGAGGGGTCGGATTTTCATGTCACATTTTCTCCCACAGTAACTTGTATGTAAGTCTGCTTTGCATCTTCTCACGACTCTCATCGTCTCTAGGCTCCTTTCAGCCCTTGCACAATCAAAGTGACTTCATCTACACGCACTGTGGTCCTTTTCTAACCATCATGTGGTCCTTTTCTAACCATCATGTGGTCCTTTTCACCAACATCACATTACTGAAGTGGTGACCGACACAACCTACCTTATAGAGCTTCTTATAAAACCCGATACTGGATATGGTGGTTATCTTCACATCGTTCATAGGACAAAAATTGTCTCTAGATATCACCTTGAATGAGCACACATGCCCTCATCAGACCCTTTAGTCTGGACCATAGTTAGGGGTGATAAACTATACTAACATAGAGTTCTCAATATACCTACTTCCACCTTTTGGAAGGGAACCTTTAGTTCAAACTCAAGAACCTTTGAACTTGCTTTATGGTGTAGTTGAACCATCTCTCTCATGGGTAGTTCAACTAGATTTGTCCCTTGACAGAACTCTTTCTTTCTTATGTCGTCTAGGTAAGGCGATCTACCATAACCCATATTGCTTCTCGACCTTCCTCGGTCCAGGGAAGACCTATCACAACATCCATAGTGTTGAGCTCTCATTCCCTCTCAAGGATTCTTTTGTCCTCTATATCGATACACTGGGTTATTGGAGTTTGTCCTTTACCTCCTGGCTTGCATGGTCATAAATCACATGCAACTTCATCTTAAGCATCTAAAGTGCTATTGCCATTTTCCATGGTGTATCATGATTTCCTGTATGTCATGATTCTTCCAAGATCGATTCCTCCGAAACCCTAAACCACTCTAGTCGGGGTTTCATCACCTTCTCTTCCAAAGAAGTACATCTGAGGTTTTACCACCATCCTTTCATTGCATCCAGGACTAGACTGGCTAACCAAACAACCATAACTTTTCAATGTATCTTGTTACATCTGAGTGTTATCCAAACACCTCTCCTTTTTTAACTTAAGGTTAGCCAATCAACCCTTTCTAGCTTTTGGTCAAACAAGTCAGATGTCTCTCAACCAGAGCATCCATTACCACTTCACATCCTTAGGTATTAGGTAACATTACACTTCTAAGTATTTCACTTATCATGTCACCTCAAACTATATGTTTATCTTCATAAGAACACTCTCTGATTCCATCATCATGGTGATCAAACTCAACCTGGTATAACTTGTAAGTTCCACATAGCTCATGATAAAAACATCCTCATAAGGGGACTACCTCATTCCTCTTAGTGTTTACAAACGATCCATGTATCATTCACTTTACCAGGGTAGATATCTTCTCTCTCCCCATTTCTCGTGGCAACGTTCCAACCTACATCATCTTTTATCCTTGGTGTATGACATGCATAATGTCCTATCTCTCACCCCCCATAACAAGAGGAAATAAGCATTTGGTTGCAGTCCAAATACAGAGTTCTTCCTATTCCAAGAGTAGAGATGGTACATCCCACCTTACCAATACACCTTTATGTGCAACATATGTCTTTACATCACAGACATCATGATATCAAACTAGTCTTGAACCTACTAAGGTTTATATCTTTGGTCATCTCCTCTAGGTCTATAGGGTACCGGCTCTTTTTGGGGTCATCCCTCTTCCCTTGTGCATCAAGAGAGTGCCCTACTCATCTGCCCTTTGGGTCCCATGAGTTCATGAAGGTGATCAATCTCCTAACCCATGGCCCTCAGACAATGATAGTTGTTACCTCCAGATGCTATGGTCGTGTGCAATTGGGGAAGTAGGCAACTCCTACTTTCATCGGTCTTATCCCTACCTGACCCTAGGATAGACTTAGAATTCTCCATAACAGTACATGTTCACTTAGAACCTTACCCAAGTCTTCATCATCTCTCTTTCTGCATTCATGGGCTGGCTCTCATCCGTTCATAGGCATCATGGCAACCTGCCTACCTTGGTCAAGCCCCATACTGGTTACCTCCATGGTAACACATTCACATGCAATAGAGATGGATATCTATGGGTCTGTAGATTCATTCTCATACCATGTACATTTCACTTATCTTCTCAAGATCCTATGAGACCTCTTTAGGTTACCTTGAACCAATAAAACTGATATACACCCTTCCAAAGGGGTCCCTCTCCCAGGATGGGAGGAAAACTATCTCTAAGGTCACAAAATCTCTTAGGTCTAGGGTTTACATCCCCACGAGCCTACTTAACCCTAGCAAGCCATTAAGGAACAAGCAGATCACTTATTGTACAATGCTAGGTCATACTTATCCTTCTTTCCTCGATGTTGGATCAAGATCAAACTTTCCCTTTATCATCAACCTAGTTGTGAGGGGTTCTAAGGACCTCAACTTCTATAGGAACATATCAACCTTAAACTTAAGGGGCTTCCCCTTTTTCCTCTATACATGAGGAGTACCATGCTCGCTTCTATAGGAACTCAACTTCTCATCATGAGCCTTAGGTACACCACTTCCCCTCTTAGGCCTAGGAACCCTAGGTTTACTTGTAGGTGTTCAATTGCATGCCCCATCTCTTAACCACGAACCAAGCATTCAAAAGGCATGACATGCACTTCTTGTCATCCTTCAACTCGATCAACACTTAAAGTTGGATCCTCCTTATAGACAACCAACAAGGTACAAGGCCTCGGAACCTGTTCACTAAACCTCTCTAGATCTAAGGAACTCTTCTTCCTACCTCAGAAGATTAACACCTATACTGTAGGCAAATAGGCACCAGATGATTCATCTTCATTCTCTAGGGTTGGTCCCTCTAAAGGCAACTAAGATATCATCAACTTTCAGGGATCGATCATGAGGCAACCACTATCATCTAATGTTCTGGGTTTACGGCTTCCAACCTTCTTGCTGGGTTTCCTGCTCTCTCTAGAGCTAACCCTACATCCAACCTCACCATTAGAGGTCCTATCTTCATGAAGGATCAACCTCCAAAGCATTCTCTTCATGGGTGAAGCCTAGGTTCGAACTTATGGTTACTCAAGATCATCCATAACCCTTTATGTTCCATCATAATTCCTTATCCAAGGTTTCATCCTACCGTCAGCACTATGATGTGTCCTAGGTGCCAGCTATGCCCTACTTGTACAAGCCCATAGGGTTTCTATGGTCCTTCACTATCATCATCATCTAAGGAGATATCCTTTACCCTAACATGCACGACCCTTCCCAGGGTTGGGTTTCCAATGGTGCTAGGTCACCCATGGATCGTATGGCATCCCAAAGGCCTATCCTTTCAAACACCTGGTCCAACTCATCTCTCTCTCAAACCTTCACTTAGGGTTAGGGTTAGCATCATCCTCAGAGGATGTGCCAGGTCTCTACTTGCAATGGAGATCTCTATCTCCAAGACTAACTTATCCTCCTGACAAGAAGGTCTAGCCTCAGGGCTCTTCTGAGGACATGACAACTTATGTCATACGACCTAAGCATGTATCTATTCTTTAGTTTGCACTTAATCTATTAAGATTATGTCCATGACATCTTATTTACATGCCTTTCATTAATTTGGTGGAGGATTTCTTAAACTTTATTAGCCTTACCCATACCTCAAGAGGGTGAGGAGAAGAAAGAAAACCCTAATCCTTTAGGTCCTTATCAGAATTTTGTGATGAGAAGGGATGAATAAGGTGAGAAGTCCTAAAGGTAACTTATTTCGATTCATACACTAAGACTTTTTCCAGGCAGTCACACGAATCCGAGAGTCCTCGTATTCCGACTAGCGGTGCGGAGGAAAATCTTTCCAGCCCCCGGTCGTGATCCTTTTCTAGACACCTCCGCCTTTCGGATACTCCTCTAATAACTCCCTTGGGTTCTATGGAGTTTGTAAAATTTAATAATTATTAATGGTTAACTTAGGAACCTAAGCTCTGATACCAAATGTTACGACCCCACCTCCCGATAACCCTCAATTAAGGGAGACCAAGAGGTCGAAGCTGCACCCATGACTTCCAGATCAAAGGTTCGGCAATTAACTAAGAATAATTATCAAATTTTAACATACTATACTGAAAGCTGTAAGAAAATAAATTTTTGCATACCTTTTGAAAACTTGGATCTCTAAACTTCTATCCACACCGATACTAATCTATCTAATCCTCCTTTGCTCTTTAATTCTCATTTAGTATCACATGTGCCACTTTACTGTTTGCTCTTTTCATTGTACCTAAAACGCCGACAAACAAAACGTCGGTCAGCCGGAGCTGGTATGTGGGGGAAACAATAAACATGCAACTATGTTAACAATATAATCATTCAATTACTTATTTAACAACCAATATTACGTTTTAGATATAACTCCGCGATCCAAGAGTACCCTATCCTCTATGTTGTCCCCATTAAGCCCTTCATGATTCACCTATAAGTGAACCAATTTCTAGGGTTGAGTCACATGGCACTACTCGTAAGTAGCCCACTCCTTAACTCATGGCAGGCTAATGAGTCTCATGGCACTACACGTAGGTAGCCCAATTTCTAACTCTCGGTAACCTAGACCTTGCTCTAGGATTACCCCTTTTTTTTCTTAGCCTTTTCATTACAATAGAGGTGGACCCGGATCTAGTCAGTTATACACGCACATTTATAGTGATAATCATAGTCACTTTATAGTGG
This sequence comes from Alisma plantago-aquatica, assembly GCA_963693085.1. Taxonomy (NCBI): domain Eukaryota; kingdom Viridiplantae; phylum Streptophyta; class Magnoliopsida; order Alismatales; family Alismataceae; genus Alisma; species Alisma plantago-aquatica. The sequence continues at coordinate 405,704,364 of OY856414.1, forward strand.
CATGAAATAAATAAACATCCAACAGTTTAGTTGCATTCAATGCGATTAAACATCCGGGAATCCATCGGGAAACTATAGCGGTTATTCATAATCGTAACCACATACCTGTCTTGGAGATCTCAAGTAACAATTTATCCAAATCCAACTAGATGTCCAATCAAGCAAGCCAATCAATCAAGCAAGCAAACATTGATCCTGAAAACATGTATAATGTCTAAATGTCACAAGCATATCCCAAACAACTCCTTATTGACTTGGGACACCTTTCTAAGGTTTCTAAGTCTCATTAGGATGCATTAGGGTTTCTTGGATCAATTTCTCAAACCTTATCCTTTTTAAGTTAACAAACCCTAAAACAACTTTTGCTCTCACAAAAACCCTAATTACTCAAATTATCCACATTAAGGATCTTTTATTATCAAATTGGCTTAGGATCATCACATCTCTATTTTATTCGTGGATTTACACAATTAAACCAATTAAAAGACATATTCATCAAAATTAGGGTTTTCAAGCTCATTAGTGCATAATCATGCAGGAAACCCTAAATTAAACCAAATATATAAAAAGATCATATTTTTAAATCCTATTTTCTCTTTTATTAACAACAGGTTAATATCAGCTTGAATTATCCATCTATCATCAAATCTAAGGGTTTTTCCTTAATTGAATCATTAAAGATGATAACTTTATGCCCTTTTCAAATTTCATGCATATTTAAGCACATAAACCCTAAATTAGACTAATCATGTGCAAAGTTCTTCCTTTTTTAACTCAATGTTCATTTTTACATTTAACAGATTAATATCAACTCTAAAGATCCATTAAACCCTATTAAACACATTAATCATATCAAAATAGGGTTTCTTAATCTTTAATTCCTTAAAGATGATAATTTACACTATATTTCGAACTATGATCAGATTCAGGATATAAAACTATTTTTAATGAGTTCCTTGCATTTTTCTGATCAAAATTCGTATATTATGTGTTCTCATCGGAGCTACCAATTAGGAGTTATGATTTTAGCAAAAATATCACAAACTGACCAATAGGGAGGTGCCACGTAGGCAACCAATTCCCATGCACATACCTTGCGCGCCCATCTTTAGATTATAACGAAAAGACGGGTTTAACCCCGCGTAAGTCGCTCCTTCTTCAGCCCGTGTAGGGGCATATCGGTCAAAGGCCTCTTTGGCGTTCTTCTTCCTCGCAAACGGCCGCCGCAGCAGCCCTAGCCGCGGCTGCGTCCTTCTTCCTCCCTCTCCTGGACCTCGTCGGCCTCCGGAAATGGGTCTCGGACATCCGCCGGACCTCCCTGTGAAAACTACTAGAGGGGGGTGAATAGAGTTTTAAATATAATTTTAACAATTATTGAACTCAAGCAACCAACCACAAAAATATTGGACAAGGGGACAAGGATTTAGAGTGGTTCCAACTTTAGCAAATACTAAAGTTGTCAGTCCACTATCCGGTTGCTTACCCAACCGGATTTGGAAAGAATTTAATTTTATTCCCTCGCAAGGACTTTACATAAAATTACAATTCTCTCCCTAAACCTTTCAAGCAGCCTTCACCTAGAAGTAATCGCCCAACCTCGAAGCAGCCTTCACCTAGAAGTAATTGCACCACCTTGAGGCAGCCTTCCTCCTGAAGTAGCTTCCCGTTGCAATAGCCTTCTTGAAGTAGCTTCCCGTGCGATAGCCTTCTTGAAGTAGCTTGAAGTCCACCTTCTCCTCCGAGAAGAACCTTCTCCAATCCGCAGCCTCCAACCCTAGGAGCAGCAAGGAGAATACAAAGAATAAAAAGGAACAAGAAGGAAAATAGAAATTACAACTTATCCTTTTAAGCACAAGGCTTGATTTGCCTATATCAAGCGTATTGATCTCCTAACCAATGAGTGTAGAAGTGTAAGTGCTGTGGTAAGGAGATGCTAGCCTATAGGACATGAAATGAGAGCAATGGAAATGAATGATCAATGTAGGAATTGCTCTATTGCTCAAAAACAGATTGCCAATGAATATTAAAGCTCAAGTGTAGCACAAGTGTAGCTTCGGTGTATTTTGGTGTCCTAAGGCATGTCCTATTTATAGGAATGGCCTATGGATGCTTAAGGACGTTCTAGACAACTTCTAGGGGTTTCTAAGTGCTTAACTAGCCGTTAGATATAAGTTAGGTGCATTAGTAACGGCTAGTTACTTTATTCTGCAGTTGTTGTCAGAGACCATCTCGGTCGACAATTTGTCGACCGAGATACCTACTCGGTCGAAGTTTTGTCGACCGACAGGCTCTCTGGATCAACGTTCATTTGCAACTGCCAACTACCTTGTCAGCTGTGTCTAACAGCTACTTGGGTCATTCTCGGTCGAGAAGTTTGTCGACCGAGAGTGTCTCGGTCGAGGAGTGTGGTCGACCGAGATTGACCCTGTTTCAATCTTTCAATTAAGGCACTATGTGTGTATGAGTGTGCATATGTGATCCTATTTGAAAGGGATGACCTATCTAAGTGTGGTGATTGGCTAGGGAAGATCTAACGCTTGATTTACATGAAATCTAAGTACTTGTACATTATATGTTTATACAAGTTTACAATTGATTACATTGCATGACATTTACAATCATTCAAGCGTATAGTTTCCCTAGAACTTTGTCATCCACTTTATTCCTGCAACACTCAAGTAGCACGTTAGATCAACAAGAATGAAATGTTTGTCATCATCGAAACAAAGGGATTTATCATAATATCAAATTTATCCAACAATCTCCCCCTTGAAGATGATAAACATTTCCTAAATATGAAATAAGGAAATATAAAGCATGTGAGTTTCATACCTGAAAATTACCTTTTGTAGCCATTTATGTTTTGCAAGTGAGTGCTGGCCAAGATGTTATGAAACTCATTTATATTTTTGATTTTATATTCTTTCTCCCCCTTTGTCATTTCAAAAAGATATCCAAGTTGAATATTTTATTTTTCTTCTCCCACTTAATTTTATATTATGCTCCCCCTTAAATAGATATCCTATTAGGAACATGGATTTTTGTCTAATTTATCCACAATTTGTTTCTCAATCATTTGCAAAGGATGTTAAGCCTTGAAATGATATGAGATTCCCTTAAGCTTATGATGAATGTATATTTATTTCTCATTTATCAAGGGATGTTAAGCCCTAAATTAAATGAGAATCCTTTAATCTTAGAGTACATAAAAATGTCTCCAACCAAATGCAAGGGATGTTAAGCCCTGATTTGTTTAGAGAGTTCCTTTAAGTACAAGATATATCATTTTTATGAAATTCATAGATTTCTTCATAATCAAGAGTAAAAATACTAAGGTCGTAACAAGCTTCAAATGATGTTTACAATGTTTTTCTAAGCTTCTTAATCAATTAAACCAATTTGTTGTTATGAGCTCCCCCTTAATCTTACAATTTAAGCAGTTTGATGCTTCTAAGGTCACAAATAATTTTAAATTTTGATTTTGACCTTGATTAAAAGTATACTAAGTACAATAAAATGATGTCCAAATAAGCATTTTATCAAAGCTTATTTTAGGTCACCCTTGACTACGACCATAGCGCCCCTTGGTCAAATTATATTTCAACCAAGAGGCATAAATTGCAGATTTCCAATTAAGCATTCATATCAATTTTTGATGCATGTTTAAGTGATACTCAATATAAAAACATGAAAGCACGATGAATATTTCGAATCTTTTAAAGATACCAATTGAAAAAAAAATTATAACATTGTGCTCTTTGCAAGCATTTCTAAGAGATATATCACCAATGAATCATTTTGCTTGCCTATGTAATGATAGAGCAATAAAAGCATATAATGATAAAATGGAAATTTCCTTTAAACTAAGCATAATTTTAGTTTTTGACTTAAATTATTTAGAGAATAAACAGATTAATCTCATATAGACTTTCAAGGATAATTTCCATGATTTATACTTTATTGTACAGTCATTAATCACAAATAGATAGCAATTTTGATCAATTTCAGCAATTTTACAGCCGTCTGTAAATCAGTGACATGCTCGGTCGACAATTTCTCGACCGAATGTTCACTCGGTCGACAAATTCTCGACCGACTAAGTTTCTGGAATATGTTCAGAACTGTTAATTGATTTCAAACAAAAAGAGATAATGCAAATTAGAGCTCAATTGTATTGAGATAAGACATTATGATATCAAGAATCAGTTCAGGTCAAATCTCAACTAGTTAATTTTAAGCTACTAGGTTTTAGGAATCCAAGCTAACTCATCATTCCTTTTCTTATATGGGCATGAAAATGAATAATGTCCAAGATGCATTCAATAATGACAACTAATAGCATCAACTTCATTTCTCTTTCTAGGAATTGAATTCCTAGGTACAAATATAATCTTGGATGCTTTAACTCTTTTGGGTTTATTTCTCCTTGGATCGTATCCTAATCCTCTTCTTCCATTATAACTAAAGGAAATTTTCAGAATATTTTCAAGTATGTCATTTCCTCTTAACTCATTTACATTTCTTTGTAACTTAGCAATATCTTTCTTTGCCTGATCTAAATTGGATACTAGAGAATTTCTTTCTTTGACAACCTCATCATAATCTAAATGTGAACATAGAATAGGTTGTTTCTGAAGATCATTCACTTGAGTTTGCAAGTTTAACTTTTCTAAGGAAAGAAGATTGCAATTAGCTTCTACCGATTTTAACTTAAGAGCATAATCTTCATTTTCCTTTTTGAGATTTTCATTTTCGGATACAAGAGCAAGAAGTTTAGCATTTAAATCTTTATTTGCTTTCTTAAGTTTCTTCTTGCACTCAATATATTTCTCATGAGTATCTTGAAGACTAGCAATTAGATCTTCTTTTGGTAGATCATAAAGACTTACCTCTTCTTCGTCTTCATTTGTTGTAGCAATGAGGCATTCTACTTCTCCTTTTCCATCATCGCTATCATCACTTGAATCATCCCATGCAGCTCGATATGCTCTTTCTTTCTTTTTGTGAGATGATTTCTTCCCTTTCTTGAGTGTTGGACAATCACTTTTCATATGTCCTTTCTTACCACATTCAAAGCACCTAGAAGAAGAAATACTAGAAGTTTTATTAGTTTTAAAACTTTTATATTGCTTACCATTTACAACGAGAGTTTCTTCTTCACTATCATCTTCACTTGTGTCATGATTGTCTTTAGTTGAAGCTTTGAATGCAATATCCTTCTTTTTCCCATGTTGACGTTCATGTTCTCTTCTTTCTTCCTCTTCTAGAGTTTCCTCATGAGCTTCTAAATTGCCGATAAGTTGCTCCATTTTGAGTCGAGTGAGGTCGTTTGCTTCTTCAATGGCTGTCACCTTTGGCTTGTATTTTGGAGGAAGTGATCGAAGGATTTTTGATACCTGATCTTCCTCAAGGACAGGTTTTCCTAGGGCACTTAAACCATTAACAATAGTAGAGAATTTTGCAAACATTTCACTAATAGATTCATCAGGATCCATACGAAAATGTTCAAACTTCGTTTTAAGCATGCTAACTTTGGAATTTTTGACTTGGACTGTACCCTCATAGGTTATGGACAGTCTATGCCAAATATCATAAGCTGTATCACAATTAGATATTCTATTAAATTCTCCTACCGAAATAGAACAATATAAAATGCTTACAGCTTTTGCATTCATTTGGGCCAGCTTTACCGTGTTTGCATCCCATTCCGCAAATTCATTTTGAGGGAGCACATATGGGGTAGACACCATTCTTCATAAATCTCAGTTGATGCCTTGGAAGTAGAACTGCATCCTTCTCTTCCAATATTGGCAGTTTGTTCCATCGAACACTGGAGGCCTAGCAACGAGTGTCCCTTCAATGTTGAGGTTGTTGAGCACTCCGTCACCCATTTCTTCAAGACCTTGTTAGGGTTCCTTGAAGCCTGCTCTGATACCAACTGAAAACTACTAGAGGGGGTGTGAATAGAGTTTTAAATATAATTTTAACAATTATTGAACTCAAGCAACCAACCACAAAAATATTGGACAAGGGGACAAGGATTTAGAGTGGTTCCAACTTTAGCAAATACTAAAGTTGTCAGTCCACTACCCGGTTGCTTACCCAACCGGGATTTGGAAAGAATTTAATTTTATTACCTCGCAAGGACTTTACATAAAATTACAATTCTCTCCCTAAACCCTTCAAGCAGCCTTCACCTAGAAGTAATCGCCCAACCTTGAAGCAGCCTTCACCTAGAAGTAATTGCACCACCTTGAAGCAGCCTTCCTCCTGAAGTAGCTTCCCGTTGTAATAGCCTTCTTGAAGTAGCTTCCCGTGCGATAGCCTTCTTGAAGTAGCTTGAAGTCCACCTTCTCCTCCGAGAAGAACCTTCTCCAATCCGCAGCCTCCAACCCTAGGAGTAGCAAGGAGAATACAAAGAATAAAAAGGAACAAGAAGGAAAATAGAAATTACAACTTATCCTTTTAAGCACAAGGCTTGATTTGCCTATATCAAGCGTATTGATCTCCTAACCAATGAGTGTAGAAGTGTAAGTGATGTGGTAAGGAGATGCTAGCCTATAGGACACGAAATGAGAGCAATGGAAATGAATGGCCAATGTAGGAATTGCTCTATTGCTCAAAAACAGATTGCCAATGAATATTAAAGCTCAAGTGTAGCTCAAGTGTAGCACAAGTGTAGCTTCGGTGTATTTTGGTGTCCTAAGGCATGTCCTATTTATAGGAATGGCCTATGGATGCTTAAGGACGTTCTAGACAACTTCTAGGGGTTTCTAAGTGCTTAACTAGCTGTTAGATATAAGTTAGGTGCATTAGTAACGGCTAGTTACTTTATTCTGCAGTTGCTGTCAGAGACCATCTCGGTCGACAATTTGTCGACCGAGATACCTACTCGGTCGAAGTTTTGTCGACCGACAGGCTCTCTGGATCAACGTTCATTTGCAACTGCCAACTACCTTGTCAGCTGTGTCTAACGGCTACTTGGGTCATTCTCGGTCGAGAAGTTTGTCGACCGAGAGTGTCTCGGTCGAGGAGTGTGGTCGACCGAGATTGACCGTGTTTCAATCTTTCAATTAAGGCACTATGTGTGTGTATGAGTGTGCATATGTGATCCTATTTGAAGGGGATGACCTATCTAAGTGTGGTGATTGGCTAGGGAAGATCTAACGCTTGATTTACATGAAATCTAAGTACTTGTACATTATATGTTTGTACAAGTTTACAATTGATTACATTGCATGACATTTACAATCATTCAAGCGTATAATTTCCCTAGAACTTTGTCATCCACTTTATTCCTACAACACTCAAGTAGCACGTTAGATCAACAAGAATGAAATGTTTGTCATCATCGAAACAAAGGGATTTATCATAATATCCAATTTATCCAACACCCTGCACCTGGGGCGGCGCCCGGTCTCAGCCATCAGGGCCGCCTTCACGCCCCTCAGACCTGCGACATGCGGCTGCCATGCAGGTCGTTCGGCCGCTGCTGCACCTCGTCTAGGTCCTGGGGATGAAGGCTCTCTTTCCCCTCAGCAACGTGGGGTATTAAGCTTCCATCACAAACCCTCCATGGCTCCCCGTTGCGCTTTGAGTGTACCATCTTTCCTTGATTAGGGTTTTGAACGTAAGGAAGTAATAAGAAGATAAGGAAGAGGGTGGAAGACGTGAGATCTCTCTGGATTCGCCCCCAAGTCTCACCCCTTATATAGGTGAAGCCAACGAAGCCCTATGAGGACTTTCCTTAGGGAAATGAAGTCCTTCTTCTAATAGTAATCATTTTCCTTCATAGAGAAGCAATTCTTCTCTCTCTCTCTCTCTTTGGTATATCCTATTTCCTGAATAATTAGGAATTCGAATTTCTTCTTACTTATTTTCTCTTTCCTTGCTTTTTAGTCCATTGACATGAAATTCTATTTCTTTTAATAAAAATTACTTTCTTTTTAACAATACCTCATAATTCATTAATAATGCAACACATTATCCTCTTATTTTGCCATTTTAGTAGTTTCTTTTTCTTTCCTCTTTATTGGGACTCCTTGGATCCCAATATACTCCATTATTTCGAAATCCTTTTCCAAGGATATTTATTATCCTTCTAGATGCATCTTTGTGCATTATTTCACACTATCTTGTTTATTTCTCATTAAAATATTTCTTTTTGAGGATTTCTTTTTATTTCTCTTTTATTTTCCTCATTGGTATTTCTTTTATCATTAGTAATCCTTGGGATACGAAATTCCACAAAGGATAACTCAATTATATCTCTTTTCACTTGTTTTCCACATATTAACATTATTTCCAATTTCTTTCTTAATAAAGAAATACTTAATTAATCTTTTCTTTTCTTATTGCTTTCTTTATGTAACTTTGTACTCCTTGGAGCCCAAGGAACCCAAGAGGCACGAAATACTCTTTGGATTTGCCTTCTAGAGGTTTCCACATATTTATTTTATCAATTATTCATTCACTAATTGAATTTTCTTTGTTATTTCCTTGTTATTGGGCCCAATAGCCAATAAAGCCCGCAAATCAAACAACAAGGCTATTTTAAACGAAATCCATTTATTTGAAGCAAATTATATCATTATTTGTTCAAATATCTTTAATATGAGAAATTACATTTCTCACCAATTGAACCCAAAAATTGGGGTTATAACACCATGGGCTAACCCTTCCCAGGAAGAAACGTCACTGGAACCTCTACCATAGGTTCTCATGATTTCTTTATCCGAACAAGAGTTCATTCTACCTGTTGAATCCCCCTCTAGTTACTCAGACGAAATTAAGAGTGCAAAATGAAGAAGAATTTGAACAACACCTTAATTTTGGAATGAAATATGTTGCTCCTGTCGACCCCAACATTGATAATGATAACCCTCTGGAGGACACATGGCATCAAAATGATGATCCTCAGAGAAATCCCCCTGATGAAGAAATATCACCCTGGCTACCACACCCTACACAAGAAAAGCTGGGTGATGAAATGAAGCATGAACCGGATATGCCACCTGATCCGGGACAAGAAAAAGTCCAAGTGGTCGACCCTCTACCAACTTCTCTGGATCATGAAGAAGGCAGTTTGACTCTAAACTTTGAGGGCGATCCACAACTGGAGTACACAAATAGGCATGACTTTGACTATTCACCTAGTCCTCCAGTTTCAACTACATACATTCCACCTCCCCTGCTGATGGGGGAAGGTCTCTGGATTCTCTTGGACGGATAAAGAGGTGAAAGAAATGTGCGTCCAAGTCGTCCAGAAAATCCATTCGAGTTACCACGACCACCCAGACAACATGTTGTCTGTGCCACTTCCTCGCTCTTAGTTCCGACTATCATGAAACATCTTCGCCGGACCTTCTTTCAATTGCGAGGAGCTCCTGGTTAACACTGTGCAACTCTTCCCCTCCATCTCGAACCTAGTTTTTGCTCAAAGATGATCAAACTCATAAGTTTGAGATGGAGGGTGGGTGGTATGTTTCTCACTCCACCCTCTATCTTTACTGCTTTCTGTTTGTCCATTCTAGTTTCTTTTTCGTAATTTTTCCAAATTTTTGTAGTCTTCTTAAAATAAAGTCTTTATCTAGTCGGATTTTTCTTTTCGAATCTGTGTTCATCACCTCTTTTCGTTGCAAATCCACGAGAAAACAATGCTTAAAACTAGCCGATAAATGATTTCATCTTGTATAGCCTATGAACCCTAATGTCATATCCTTAATAGAAAAAGATGGTAAGCTTCAATATGACTGAGATAGATCAAATGCATCATGCCTCTCACTGATTAATGGATCGGCTGTATGGAATCCTCATATGAAGTTTTATCATTTCTTTTTCTTAGCAGAGTGTGATGGAGAAAATGAACCCGTCATATGGAATCGCTAAGCAAACTACATTAAAATTTGAACTCTCTTCTACATTTCTTCTTTCATCTCCTTACCCCTCCTCTCGCCAACCATGCCAAAGCTTTAAGTTCAGTGTGGCACGCCACACTCTTTCTAGTGAAAGATAGAACACTGTCGAACTCTAAGTTTGGTGTGGTAAACCACGCCTCTTCCAGTGTAAGCCAGAACTTTGCCAAACTCTAAGTTCAGTGTGGTACACCACACCTCTTTTTCTATAACTATTTCCTCCATACCCCTCAATACATAACAAGGGTGTATCACCTTCTCATTTTGTTCAAAAAGTATACGATGATGATTGTGCACAAACCAAGGTTGAGGGAAAATCTACCCCGATTCCAAAAGAGGCCCGACAACCCAAATATACAAAAATCCAAAAATACCCTCTCTCCTAAGCCAAGTGAGAATGAATAAAAGCCAGAGTGTGAATAAAAGCATTAGAGTTGTGCCCTGAATAAGGATAACCGACAAAGGTCTTGCCCAGTCGGTACATTAGCTGCCCTCACAAAGGCAGATGTGTCGTGCCCGGTAGTGAGGCCCTAAGGCTCCAAAAATAACTCCTTACCTCCTCTCAAAGAGGTACATTAGCCAAAAGCCTTGAACCAACCTATACACACTTCTGAGTTACCTTTAGAAAAAAATCAGGAGTAAGGTTAAGCCAACCAGAGTTGTGCACAAAACATTCAAAGTATCTTGATGAATCCACCAATAATAAGAGTCTTGAGTCGATTAGAGGAGAGACTCTTATCTCTTGATCACACCTCCATTCTTTCCTTTTTCAACCTACTGGATCATATGAATGATTGTTGATTATGCGGGTCTTTTCAAAGTATCATAAAACTTTTCAACATGACTGATACAGCAGAAAGTGAGAAGGAAATACTTCAGTTAAGTGAACTCAGAAATGAGGATATTATAAGATGTATTTCGTGATCTAAGGAAGCCTTGATGATGTATTGTTCTAAGCCATGAACAGAATTATGACATGACATAAGGATGAGGCAATCACGAGATGAACAATTTCATTGGTGACTGTTTTAGTTTTTTTTTGGTTCCTCGGGATGAGAAACACTTAAGTTTGGTGTGGTGATGAATCCCCCAGATTCATCCTCAATCACCAATTCAAAGGATTTCCGACGTTTTGCCCTAATTTTGTTTTGATGTTGTTTCTCTCAGTTTTGTGAAAATTCTGACTTTTGCACGAAGATGAGGTAATTACGAGACGAACGAGCTTTTTGACAACTGTTTTAGGCTTTTCCGTTCCTTGGGATGAGTAACGCTTAAGTTCGGTGTGGTGATGAATCCTCCAAATTCATCTTCACAGTCACCTATTCTAGGGATTTTGTGCCTCATATTGACTGATCTACCCTTGTTTTGGTTTACTTTGAGTATCTCCTCAATTTCATGTAAATAGTGCTCTAATAGTTCTAATTACCAGTTTATTTGATCTTATCCTCCCTTACTCACTTTTCTTCTTCTCTGCAGATCATGCTCAACCATCCGATCGAGATCCAACGGTTCCTTTTCATGCAACCAATCGGTATTGACCAAGCGGTTTGCCTATTCAGTTATGATGAGATTGAACCATCAACTAGAGCTCACCTTCACTCAAAGATTCCCTCCTTGCCTTGGTCTTAATCAATCGGTCTTAACCAAATGGTTTTCCTAATCAGTCTTAACCAATCGGTCTTGATCCATTCGGTTTCACTCTCATTCGGTCCTGGTTCTCCCTTCCACCCGATCACCGATCAACAGTTTCTATTCATCCAACCAAAAGATCTTGGCCTTGAACGGTCTCAAAACCACGATCTCTCTTCACCACACGATCCAATGATCCACCCTCCTTGCGGTTTGCCTCCAAACAGTCTCAAACAGCATGAGGTTACACGGTCTCAAGACCGTGTGAAGCCTCACGGTCTCAAGACCGTGTAGCAACCCACAGTCGCGAGATTGAAAGGAACGTACACCGTCAAACTACACAAAGCCCCTACCGCCACCAATGACATCCTCTTCCTCTCTGTTGACCTACAACCCTAGACCTGCAACCACCTCCATCGACTACCTGCTCAACTGCAGTAGTGATCACCTCCGCGCTGCCTTCCTCTGCAGCACCTTCCTCCACAACGCCTACTCCCTCCGCCTTCCTCTTCCTCTCACAATCCTCATCACCTCTGCCTTGAACTACAACTGATTGCAACGTTGACGCCACCGTCACCTAGTGCGATCTCCCTCCTCTCCTATCCACAACCTGACATGCACCCTTGCGACCAGGACCAGTAGCGATCTTGAGACCGTATGGCCTATGAACGGTCTCGAGACCGTGCAAGCCCTAGCAGTTTGCAAGACCGTGAGGCAGAACTCGGTCCTCAAGACCGTTAGGCCAGCAGACTGCGAGACCATTCGGATGGTCGAGACAGTGAGAGGCACGAGACCGTTTGGATCCACTGAAGGTTGAAACTGTGAAGCAAGTGAACGCCAAAAACCAGTTGGATAGGAATGAAGACCACGAGACCAAAAGCTCCAAATCATGTGGCCAAGGAGTGAAGATCTCAAACCGCAAGACTGCGCTTGTGTTCCCAAACTGATAGGCCGTTGATTGGTTTCCACAAGACCATTTGGACGCTTTGCATGAGATCATGAAGATCCCAGGACCGGTTGGAGTCCAGATCGTAAGGATGATAATCAGTCTCCAAGACTGTTTGGATGAGAGTCCTCAAACCATTAAGAAAAAAAGCAAACGGTCTTCCAAACCATTTAAACTCGATACCGTGAGGGCTTATCAAGTTTCCCAAACCGTGAAGCCAAACTGTGAAAATTGCAATAGAGTCCAAACCAAGAGGGACTCCACCTGAGCCTATAAATAGGACCACCAGGGTCCTCATTTGGACATCAGATCTGGGAGGCTGCAAGGTTGATCCACTGCTACCTCATCTCCACCAAGCTCTGCCTAGCCCTACTCGTACGTCTCCAGAGGTACACATGATGATCTAGGCATCAAGAGACAGACTTCATCGACAAAGTCAAAGTAGTCCCGAAGACTGGGGCAATCTACACCGGGCTGTTGCAGATCTACTCTTTTGCTTCGATGATGCTTGTTCTTTCTTTCTTCTCTGTATTTGTTGCTCCCTCTATGAGGAGCGAGTAGTGTAATTCACTAGGGCGTGGGGACTAGCCCCGCTACCCATGCTTTGTAATATGTACCTAAAGATGCTATATTTCCGATTCAATGCTAATCGTTTCACTACATGCTTGAATGTTGGCCACTTTCTTGCGTGATTTATTGTCCTTTGTTGTGGATTGTCTATGTCTACTCTTGAGACTCGATTATTGATTTAGCATTGGTTCTTGATGTGTGTACCCATCACACATCCGTTTCGGTATCTAGGGATGTTTTTCAAGGAGTGGAGTAAACTCACCTCCATCGTTGTACTTTCGTACTATGAAATGGAATCAGTTGACGTACGAAAGTACAATCTTGATAGGTTGAGGAACAAAATTTGCAAAGGGAGTGATGCAAAGTAAGTGGCCATTCATTCGAGGATGGTTGACATTGCAACACTCCCACGTTTCTCATAGCTATGTCCTCGAAAGAGGGATATTCTATAAGGATACTAATCAAATTGATAATATCGCTCACTTTTTAGTCTTTTGATGCACGTTTCATGAGGTTGAGTAAGATCTCCCTTCGGAGGGCACATATCTTCATTGACATGCAGATATGTATTAGATGGGAGCTGCTCAGCCTGTGAAGGATATGTGCAATGCTCCTTGTCTGAGAGGGCATAGACATTGCACAACATCCATGTATCTTGCTTGCAGGTCTTGCTATGATGGTACAAGTATAATGCATGTGTAGTGGTGGTGAATATCCGCATCACCCCAGTGATCCATCATCATCCGATAATCTTAGATTTCACTCTTTGACTAGATTTCATACTTGCCTTAACTTTTTCATGTTCTAGATTAGTTTAGATTAATCCTATCAATCTCTTGGTTGTAAATGATTAACTTAGATCGAGACAAGACGAGACAAAGACATCCAGATTCTTCACATTGTCCTTTGGATTTGATCCTAAATCTGTACTACGATAAGGCTTCCACACTCTTGTGGGTTTGGAGCATTTATCTAGCACCAGTAGTAGGTAAACCTAGAAAGAACATCAACTCCCTAGGGTTTTTGGTGCACATTAGAATTTCCATTGGAAGAGCAATCTTTCGATGTAAATCCTAGCTCCATCAGGATTCTAGAAATGCATTTCTCAATTATGTGCTCTAGGTGACAATGCTATAGGTATTAATGTTTGAGTCATCAATTCATTCAATATATCTATCATACATATTTGTCTCTATAACTATCAAGTATAGCTTATAAGACATAGGGAATTTCCATATAAGATCTCATTTATCCTTGTCCATAGAAGATACATGATGTTTTCATCAATGGCAAGTTCATAATAGCAATTCACTAATTCAATTATGTGCCCATGAATGATAGATTCCAACTGTAGTGGCAGCAAATCTTGCTCCTTACAGTTCAAGCTTATTTCTTATCGAGTCATGAAGTAGAGATCTCTATCTCTTTCTTTTTCCTTTGTTCCTTCAAGTGAAAAGAATGGATCCCTTTTTCACTTACCCTTGTCCTTATATTGAGTGCAGAAGACTTGGACTTTAGCTTAGCCTCAAAACATTTCTTTGGCCTTGATTTGGCATCAACATGCCAAGTAATCTGACAATGGTTACCCAAGTTACTCAATTAGCAACACTCAATAAACTGGATATATGATTAATGTAATGCTTGTTGAATCATATCCATGGTCAGCTCTTGACCTCAAAGAAATTCTAGTGACTCCACATGCCCAATCACATTTAACATATAAGTATGTATTAGATATCTCATTGTTAGTTTGCACTCAAACAACACTTTGAAAACATTATACATTTCTTGCTTTACATGATTCTTTAGATGTGCTACCATCTTGTGAATGTCCATGTTTTCATATTGTTCAGGCAACACATAGTTCGTACAACATAGAATAAGGTACTCAAATGTCTATGGCATCATTAGCATGCTTCTAGTAAGCATCCAGTTCAGCCTTAGGCATATTTAGAATGGGTTCCTCTGGATCTGGTCTTTCAAGGACACAGAGCTTTCGCTCATGATAGAGAACACTTCTCAAACGTATTAAACCTTAAATCCCATTTAGTACGACCATAATAGTAACATATTTGTGTTTGACATTTAATTCTATAAAGAAATATTGCAACTTTTAAAAACATTTTTAATTTGTTTAATTTGATAAGTTTAACGATACTAATTAAGTTTTTAATTAACTATCGGTCTCACTATTTTGTTGATAACCCTCATATATCAATTCGGAAGATTACAACATACAAACTTCCAGTAGGCCAAGATTCTAATTTTATCAAAATCATGAGACAACTAGGGTTGTCACTGACAACTTGATTCTATCAGGTAGGCAACTTATTCCAACTTCATCATATGCAACTCTTGATAGATGATATGCATGACTCCTTGTCATTGATCATGTGTATGCTTCTAGATGCTTAATCTAATTAAGGTTGCCTAGGTAAGCCTAATCCAAAAGTCAACACGATAGAATATACACCTTGCTAAGGCAAACACATATATCTACCATCACACTTCCACGTGATAGACGGCGCACCACACTAGGGCGTGCTGACACTTGGTCGATCAAGATTTTCATGTGTTATTCTTATAGAAAAGATCTAAGACTTAATATTCTATTGAGGGATTTTATATAGAGTACATATACATATCCAATCATCACATACTTAGTATGTATCATATACACGCTATAACCACAATGAAGATGGTTATGGCCATACTAATGTAATTCCTTGGAGACACAAGGAAGATGGTTATGGCCATACTAATGTAATTCCTTGGAGCCACAAGGAATTATTACCATCTAAGGACCACATCATATGCAACATGTTGTTGGTGAAGATATGTGCTGGAACCAATCTGGGTTTATCAGTTCAACTCTTGAACTAGATAGCTTGCCTCCTAGCTGCTCGATTGGGCTCTTCAAGTAGTCGTATGGTTCTCAAGTCCAAGCGGTGTATGGACACCTCCAGCCCATCATTTGGGCCACTAGTCGGTTGGTTCATCCTATTGTTGTATGGCCTCCTCGGTCCTCCAAATGGTTGGTTCTTCTGGTGGAGAACATTTTCTCATGATGATGCATAAATTAAAATTATCCTATTTATTATTACATTATAAAAAGGAAACCTCGAGTTACATTCAAGGGAAAATAATAAGAAGAGAATTAATTTACATTTGGAAATAAGAGATAGACTTGGCATGCAGACTGAGTAACAACAGGAATAAACAACCACAACCATGCATACATAGATCTGGGGTTATTGGAAATAACCATGCTTTACATCCACCATTAAAACTGAATTTTTGGGGATCCATGATATATATATATATATATATATATATATATATATATATATATATATATATATATATATATATTTATGTATGTATGTATGTATGTATGCATTTGAGTTTATGGAACTGTATGTCGAATTAAATTAGATATGCACATTAATCATTTTAATATTCACATCACACAAAATAAAAAATGAAAACTAGATCCGATCATATAGATTTAGATATATATACGCCATAAATTGGCGTGGCTCTGATACCGATGTAGGAAAATAGGGTGAAGGTAAAGGCAGCGGATTCAAAATTTTAATTGGTTGTTTCCCAAGAATGGCAAGATCACGCCAACAGTAATGTATATGTGAAGGAAGGTTTGCAAGGTTATACCTGATCTTGGAGAAAGTCTAGTGAAATTAACATTACAGTAGCATTGTGCTTCTTCTTCCTTAGGAAGCAACACACTACTTCAGCAGTAGCAACACTCAAACAATCATCTCCATAGGCCTCCGGGTGCAACATTACATACAACGGCTGACAATGTCCTCCTAGTAGCAGATGACGCCCCCCCTTCCTCTAGATTAGTCCATGTGGACCGCCTAGAACTCCATGTTGTTCTACCAAAGCCAATGGGAAAGAGTTGTCCCCTCATGTAGGCGTACCAGTCGCTGACATTCTCTCCAGAACAACTAATCTCATTTATTCTCTCCCTCATTGTCCCTCCCTTTGATGGGTAGGACTTGCTTGGTCTCTCTATTGGTTACCACAACCAGAGAGGACAACAATTGTCACAGCAACTAATGCTCAATTGTGTGTCTTGAGAAGCCCTCAATACCCCTCTATTTATAGTAGAGTCCAGGATCATGGTTCCCAGTTGATGTGGTCATAGAAGGATCTGGAATCATGAATATTTAAGAACTTGTGAACTGTTAAACAGTCATATCTTACTGCATGACGGTTGTCTCGTGAGATAGACAGTCATCTCGCATAGCTAGACGACATCTCACATAGTTTCCTGTTCAGAACCAAATTCTCAATTTGAATCCAATTAGTGCACAACATAACATCATCACTAATCCTTGATGCAATCAAAGTTCACCATCAACCGGGCATCTCTCTCATGCGAGCTGGTCGTCTAGCGACCGCAAAATCGATTGCCTTACTCATGTAAGTTGGTCATATTTCTCATACAAGATAGTTTCCTCATGACCATCACACTTGACGGTCGTCTTACTCAAACGAGATGGTAGTTTTCTGCCCCATTTCTATCATAAGCAATTCAGTTTCTAATAAACTTGATACTCCAAACAATTTGTACAACACTTGAACTTGATGATCTGAGTGTGGTCATTTGACCTATCATATAATTGAATACCTAAAGTCCTTTAGCATCAATCTAAAGATCATTCAAGAATATATTCCATTGTACCAAGTGTTTTTGGTATGTATGCCCTGGGAGCCAGTCATGGGATGATTGGTGGGATACATTAAGATTGATTTGATAAATATCAAAGGCAAGCTTCCAATTCATTCTGGATTAATCACTTACGAGATAATGATAGATCTGATTGAATGTCTAGATAATGACAATACTCAATGACGTATGCCTTCGGGTAAAGGACATGCACGATGGGATCATACGGATGTTAAGAGTTTGTACATTCTTGTTATGTCCCTAGTCGGATGTCATTGTGGAAGGTTGATAGACAACATTGACACATCAAGACTAGACTGTGTGTTGGTTGATGAAAGAGTCTCATTAGTCATGATATGTGATATCTAACCAAGCACAAAGATACATGTTAGAGAATAGTGTATTGGACAGACCCACTGTGAGAGTGACACATGGAACCATGACATGGTAGTCATAGTCAGCTCTCATAGTGATGGTGGTGATTGTGATTCTTAGACCTCAAATCACTACACTCAACACATGTCATTAGGTACACTTTAACATCATCAAACGCAGTCCCGAAATATGGATTGTTATAAAGATGATAATTGGGTGACTTTGACACATGGGGCTTTTGAGGGGTGAGTGATAGATATGGGATTTGTACCTCCTGAGAGAGTATGATATCCATGGACACTTCATAAGAGTAGGACTGAGAAAGGCATGTGCATGCGCGTGGGAGTCAATATGTGATATTGATGACACACATATCTCAGACATTCTGCTTTGGGTCAAAGAAGTGAATGAACGTTGAAAGGATGACAGCTCCATGCCTTGAGTTCATTTGAGATATCAGTGATAAAGGAATTATACATTCACGGGAACAACATTCATGGATTTTAGGATTCAAAGTTGTTCTTCAACTTTCCTTTTCACTTGGGTAGCGCTAATGTGAGATTAGGCACTGCTCTTTGCTTGTGATGTCATAAGTTGTTATGGATATTCACTGCCAACGTGAAATGGGACCTATAGGGTCACACACATCAGATTTAACCTGGAAGAGAAGTTTATCCACGAATGATGTTTGGATTTATTACTAAAGGTGTTTAGGAGCTCAATCAAACATTGAATAAATTGACTTAACTCAGAATCACCAAG
Source organism: Alisma plantago-aquatica (assembly GCA_963693085.1). Lineage (NCBI taxonomy): Eukaryota > Viridiplantae > Streptophyta > Magnoliopsida > Alismatales > Alismataceae > Alisma > Alisma plantago-aquatica. Next base: position 405,723,256 of record OY856414.1, read on the forward strand.
TTCAAGTGTTTGACTAACTGATTTGGGTGTCAGATTAATTGAGAACTACACTGACTATTTTTTGCACAACCTGGACGGCCAACCAACTGGTTCAGTGGGTGCACTGATCGAATCAGGTGAGTGAGACGACGGTTCACCTTGGTGAACCGATCGGTTTAGCTAGACCAAACAAGCAGGTTTGGGAAAGTTTGGTTGGTGAGAAAATATTTTTGTTTCACTTGTACAATTCAATTGGGACAAGAATTGATCTTTGGATTAATTGGAAATAGAAAGAGGAAAGTAAATTGGAGACTTACCTGGGAAGTGAAACAACCGGTTTAAGTATGAGCTGATCGGCTCAGCTCCCATGACGACCAGTTCAATTGTTGAACCGATTGGTTCAGTCACTAAATGATCGGTTTGTTTGTGAAACGACAAGTTCGCCTAATGTAGTGTATCAATTTGTGGATATTCCGGACCCTTCTACTCCCACACAGATTGGGAACCCTGACCCAACCCTCTACTATAAATAAAGGGGTATTGGGGGCTTCTTAAAGCACAACTCAGAATGCCAGTTTCTCTACAAAGTTGTCCTCTCCAGTTGTGAACCGGGAGAGCCTGAGTAGGTGCTACCCGGCTAGGAGGCACAATGAGGGAAAGACAACTACATAAAGACAACAGGTGGCGGGAGAGCATGTCGGTGACTAGTACGCCAACAGAAGGGGACGAATCCTTCTAGTGTCCTGTAGGATAGAATGACCAGAGTTTTGTTGGTCTGTGTGGACTATCTGTAGAGGCGGGATATCACTTCTGCCACTCAGGAGGATGATGTTCAATTTGTAGTCCGGGTAGAGACCAGGATCTACACAGACGTCGTCGAAGACTAGGTGGTTGAAGATTGTGCTAGTCGTGAGGTAACTTTGCCGAGAAAGCTTCGAGACAAGGTACACCTCGCCAAAACCATCCTTCATAATTTATTTATCATTGATGCGATCTGTTGTTCTTGGGTATGGGTGAGAAAATTTTTGTTTCCGCTGCCATCTCTGCTCACCCCAAAACCCAAGAGTGGTATCAGAGCCATGTCAACGTACTATGATTTAGGATAATTGATATGATCTATTTTTAGTTTTGTCACCTTTTATTTATTGCATGCGATGTGAATAATAAATCAACTTATATGCATGTCCAATATAAACCACAAATCCCAATATACATATATGATATGGTATATAAATGCATTCGATACGCGTCACCTTAAAGCGGTTTGTGATGGATGTGTAAGTGTGGTTATGGCCAATAAACCCTATATGTGTGTGCTTGGTTGTGGTTGTTTGCATCTTGATTTGCGCACTGAGTTTCCCTTCTCCTATTCTTGAGGTAACTCGAGATAACTCGAGACTTTCTTTTCTACCTTTGCTTCACCCGAATGTAACTTGGGGTTTTCCAATGCAATTGTACAATAGGATAGTTTATATTTCCAGTTATGTCAAAGAATGGAGGACACCTGGAGGACCGAGACGATCGTCCAAGGGGCAAGATGATTGGCTGGTGGACCAAGACGACCAACTCCTGGAGTGAGACGTGTGAGTGGAGACCTGAGAAGATGAACGACGACCAGTAAACTGATTGACTGGTGGTGCCAGACGATCGGCTGGTGACACCCAACCGACCGGCCAGGAGGCAAGCCGATCAATCGTATGACGAGTTGATCAAACCCAAAATGGAAAAGTGTAGGGATCATCTTGTACATGTTGCATGTGATGTAGACCTAGATGACTGTAATTGCTTATGGCTCAAGGAATTATATTAGGATGGCCATAATCATCGCTTTTATCTCTTCGCATGTTTTCTGTGGGATATAGCATGTATATGATACATACTCTTTATTGTGGTGATTGGATATATATATATATATATATATATATATATATATATATATATATATATATATATATATATATATATATATATATATATATATATATATATATATATATATATATATATATATATATAAACCAAACCCCTCAACAATATAATAAGTCTTAGATTATTTCTATAAGTGGCACACATGAAACTCCTAATCGACATGTGTAGGCATCCCAAGGGTGGTGCACGGTATATCTTGTGGAAGTGTGAGGGATAGTTGTGTGCCCCCCCCCCCCAAGCGGGGTACACTTCTATCGTGTCGACTTTTGGGTTGGGCTTAAATAAGTGATCTTAATGGGATTAAGCACTTCGAGGCAGGGGATGATCATGGCAAAGAGTTGTGCATGTCATCTATCCAAGAGTTGCATATGATGCAATTGGTAAGTGTTACCTACCTTAATAATTGGTTATGGACGCTGGCGTTGGCCGGGTAATAACGCAATTGTTTTGGATCTTGGCTCACTAGAAGTTTGTACACTGCAATCTTCTTAATTGATGGTGAGGGCTGTCAATTTGAATAAAATAGTGAGAACGATAATTAATTGAAGACCTAATTATATCAACAAAATTTTCAAATCAATGGAAAAAGTCAAAATGAGTTTTGGACTAAAATTGCAAGTTTCCTTTTTACAGAACGAATGTATATCAACTATAAGCACTTTAGTTACGATCGATCCTTAAGAAAGACAAACTAAATCAGATAATTTCCACGATTGGTTAGGACGTTGAGAAGTGTTCTCACTTGAGAGCAAAAGCTCTATGTCCTAGATACACCAGAACCAGATGAACTCGCTCCTACTACACCAAAGGCTGAAAGGGATGCTTACTGGAAGCATTCTGAGGATGTCATTGATGTGTAGTGCTTGAGGTTGAATTCTCTAAACTATGAGTTGCAGAGACAACATGAGAGATATGATGTCTCCAAAGCAATGCCCTAGTAAGTCATGACAGAAGGAGATCTGGTAGGTCCTCACACGCTCGATGTGATTGGGTATGTGGAGAACCTGACTAGGATGGAATTCCCTCTAAGCCAAGAGTTGGCTACTGATATGATACTATAAATGTTGCGAGAATCATACAATCAGTTCGTGATGAACAACAACACGAACAACTTTGACAAACCATGGACAGAGTTGTTAAGCATGTTGTGGACAGTAGAGGCATAGATGAAGAGAGACAAACCCCGATTTGCGATGTTGAACAGCAGAAAGAAGGGTAAGTCTAAAGGCAAGGTCAAGGGCAAAGCAAAGAAGTGTTCTTGTGCTAACCAGCAACCCAAGCCGTCTTCAGCCTCAAGGCATATGGGAGGGGTGAACGAGGGAGGAAAAATTTCCCTCTATATCTGGAAGAACAAAAGAAGAAAAAGGAGGGGATTGAGATCTCCACCTTAGGTATCATGAAATAAACTTGAAACACTTCTTTATCCGAGGTATATGATACCAAGACATAGATCTAACATATATGATATGTATGATTTAACAAAGAAGTGATGGCCTTTACGAAAGGACCAGGAAGGAACTGTTACAATCCCAATTTTTGAGTTCTTTTGGTGAGAAATGCAATTTCTTCTATTAAAGATATATGAACAAATAATGGTTTGATTTGATTTGAATATATGAATTTCATTTACAATAGCCTTGTTGGTTGCTTTATGGGCTTTATTGGCTATTGGGTCCAATAACAAGAAAAAGAAAAAGGAAATTCAATAGATAAATGAATAAATAAGAAAAGGAGAAGAGAAAGAGGTAGAAACCTCTAGAAATCTAGGAAGTATCCTCCAAGGGTGGATTTCATGCCTTTAGGGTTCCTTGTATTCTAAGGAGTCCAAGTTTCAAAGATAATGCAACAAGAAAGAGAAAAGATCAATTAAATATTGCTTTATTAAGAAGGAAATATGAGATAATAATGAAATTACAAGACATATGTGGATATATGGATAATGGAGCCATCTTGAATAAGATTTCGGGTCCACATAGTTTCTAATGGTAAAAGGAATCAAAATAAAGAAAATAAATATTAAGAGAGAGAAAATATGCTTAAATTATGTATTATTAAGAGATAACTTACATATAAAGAAAAAAATCTTATACTTTCGAGTTAATTTTGTACACACGTGGATTAAGTCATTATGGACATTCCTCTAAAATTTGAGATCAATTGGATAAACAGTTTGGGAGATATGAATTTTGTAAGTTTCCTAAATGGTAAAGGATAACATTAAATGTCACCATTTATGTTCTAATACGAGGCTTGCTAGCCGTTGGATCAAGGATCCAACGGTAGCTGCTTTACGTCTCAGATTAGGAAAAGAAACAGTAAAAGGAGACTTGTAACTCGAATTTCTTGACACACAAGGCATGTGCGGATCTGGAGTTTTCTCCATTGGTTTCCAGAGGAGAAAACGAGTCTGATGAATCCTAGTTTCCCCTATTTTGGTGCGAGATTGGGAGTTTCCCAATCTCCCTGTAGGAACCGGACATTCAAGTATGTATAGGACATCTTGGATCGGTGAGGGCTATGCCTATATAAGGCATGGTAATCCGGACATGAAGAAGCCAAGAAACAAAACCGTACTCCTTCCTGTAGTTTTGTGAAAGCACTCATGCCCTTGCTAGTTGTGTTGGGCGAAGAGGCCCCATCCCCGGCGTCTGCCCTGTTCCGGCCGTGGAACAAGGGACAGGAGGGTGGCGCATCTCGGTGACATGGAGTCACTTATCCCTGCCAGCGGTCTTGGCTGGGTCTGAAGCGCGAGCGGTCGTGGACGGAGAGGTGGGGGAGAGCAGTCGGGCTTTGCTCGGCGAGTGCCGACCGAACGGCAGGCCGCTCCTGCGAAGAAACAGAGCCGCAGCGCGGAGGGGAGGCGGAAGCCGCGAAGGAGATGAGGTAGAGGAGCCGGGTCCGGGCAACCGGTTATCCGGATCCAAGGGAAGATCCGCAAGACAAAGGCTGGATCGCAAAGAAAATAGAATAATAAAAAGATGACGTGGCAGCATCTATTGGTCCAGGTAAGCAAATCTCATGAAATTTGTTGAAATTGCTAGGAAGCTCCGATGGAAAAACTTAATATATGAAAATTGATCAGAAAAATGCAAGTAACCTGTTAAAAATAGTATTAAAGCCTTATTTCGTTCCTAATTGTACAAGTATGTTAAGTTGATGAAAAGTACATTAAAATTAGGTTAGAAACACTAATTGAGATTAATGATTGAATCTATGCTGCTTAATGGGTTAATTTGAGTAATAATAACCTGTTGGATGCTAATGGTAGATTCAAATCTGATCTAGATGAGAAATTGCACGTTTTAGGGTTTTAAACCAAGATTACATGATAATGCATCTAGAAACCCTAATTTAGGGTAAAAGAAGAGATGATTATGTTTAATTCGAAATACATGGAAATATGTTGATAAATGTTGATCCTAAGCCTATTAGGAAAGACAGGATGTGATGATTAGGGTTTATGAGTAGTTTTGCTTATTTAGGGTTTATAGTGATAAAAGTGAAAGCAAAACCCTAATTGCAAGTGAAACCCTAAAAAGGAGTAGAAACCCTAGGAAGCAAGTTAGATTCGATAGATCTTGATGACATGAGTAATAAAAGGAAATTGTATGATTATTGTAGGATCTTGTTGTGTGTGCTTGCTTGCTTGCTTGGATTTCTTACTTGTTTGGAATATTTCAAATCGGCTGACCAGGTATGTGGTTAATTATAATTAATCGATTTAGTTTCCCGGCATTTCCCGAACATTTTATCGGTTGATTGCAACCTAAACTGTTTGGATGTTCAATTATGCAATCTATAAAGTCCCTCTGAGTATCACAATTATTTACAAGTATTCTCCTCGAACCTACATACCTCTTTGGTTTTAAGTTAAGAGACCAAGCTCTGGAGGGATGGTCAGGTGAGTCTAGCCCTGGAGGGAAGACCACAGGACACCCAGAGAGGTGACCCCAGATACCAAGCTCAGGATGGAGATGGTAGCCTTAAAGTCACTTGCAAGGACTTAACCCTAGAGAGGGTATCCAAGAGGTGGTAAAAGCGGCTGAGGGGTTATACTGAAAATGTAAATTTGGATTGTAAATAACTTAATTGTGCTATTTAGGTTGTTAGCGATATTTTGAAATCTTGTTTGTCACCCACATACTGACATATTCATTTATGCTGACCGATGTTTTGTTTTTCGGTGTTTTAGGTACATTCATTGAAAAGGACAAACAATAAATCGATATATTGTGAAGATACAAATAACAATTCAAGGAGGATTAGTTAGTTAGACTCCATCTGTTGATAGAAGTCTAGAAATCATAGATTTTAAAAAGTATGCAAAGTTTTATTTTATTCCATCTTTCCAGTATAGTTTTTGTAGAATTTATTAATTATTTTTTATTGAATGTTAAACCATAGATCCTGAGTTATTGGGTTAGAGGCTCTGACCTTTTAGTCGCCCTTGATTGGGGGTTATCGGGAGGTGGGATCGTTACAGGAGCACTCATCCTTGGAGCAAGTGTTGCTTCCATAGATAAGATTTCTGTGATAACCTAGATTTTTGAGTTTTAATAACTAATACAATATTTGAGAGACAAGCATTCTATGTAGAGGAAAAATACCAAATTGAGGAATTGGTAATACAATCATGGATTCCTTCACCCAAATTAGGTGTTTTGAGATACGATAGAGGGCTATGATGCCTAATTGAATTCAATTGTGAATTAATGCACTTACTTATTGATTAAGCTCTCATGAGACCAATCATTCATTTAGTTATCTAGTGAGTAGTGAGCTAATTTCTTTTGAGGAATTATGTACATATGAATCAATGTTAGAGTTTGATGTCAACCTTGATTAATTTGGCTTATCAATTTCTTTTAATACCATCCCTAGTATCTTATAAAGTCAAATTACATAAAATACGACATATAGTCCATTGACATGGCCAACATTCGGATTTTAACTCAAATTTTACATCATAGCTACATCATGACATCATTAAGCTACTCCTAAAATTTTATAGCAATTGGATTAACCAATTAGGATTTATGGACATTTGAAAATAATACACCTAATATCACCCTAGACCTAAGTTGCTAATTATGTGTGACATTTGAATGACACGCTATCTTGATAACAAGGCTGGGAGCGGACACTTATGTGGCCTCACACCCTAGCCATCTGATTCGAATGATCGCAGATCAAATGGAATTGACGGCTAGGACTTTGTCTTCAACCTCCCGCAAAGAGTGGGGAGAAGAAAGGGAACCCGACCCTCGTATAGGCGTCACCTCACCCCTCCTCGCGAAATATCATCTGACCAAAATGATTCCCCTCGCTGAAACGAGGTCAAAGAGCTTGCACCTGACTCCCCTCGCCCTCAGAGCAAGGAGAATGACCTCCCCATCCTTCGCTCCTCTCACTCCAGTGGTGTCCGAAGAGTGCCCAAACTCACCCAAACCCTAAACCTACCCCGAGGGCCTATGTTAATTTATAATTATTTCAGTTCTTCACTTGACTACTAGTTGCAACTGACTTTTTCTTAGTTATTCAAACATTTCTTTAAATCCAAGTATCCTAGTTACTCTTATATCCTCGTATATGATAATATTGCATCATCTTATCTTATTCTTATTCAAATATTATATGAGTCATTAGATATTCTCCTTCGTGTCACCTCCTCCCTTCAAATCTTTGCTCCTTCTGTCATCACGAGGCCGTGGAGACCTCAGGCGACACCTTTTCGCCTGTGAATGGAGCCTGTTGCTCCCTTTCCCCTCAGTGCCGATGAGCTCTCCGTTGCCCCCTCAACCTGATAGTTGTTGCTCGAATGAAGAGGAATCAAAGGCGTGACACTGACGAGGTGCCAGCATGGACCCACCTGGACCAATCGGTAGACGCCACCTCAGCAAGTCTCGGCGCAAAGCAACTGAAGTCAGAAGCAACCTCAAGTTGCGTGGACCAATCCCCAAGTGCCAACTCAGTGATCTGCGACCCCTCTCGCAATCCTTGGATCAAAGATAGCCGTCAATCCAGTCGGATCTGACCGTTGATCAAGGTAAAGCCTTTTTTTCTTTTTCTTTTTTTCCTTTCCAAGAAATGAATTATTCTTAGAAAAATCCTAGAAAATGCTAGGAATGTCGGATTATAGTCAACCTATATACCATTTTCTTCATAAAAATGCATATGATTAAAAAAAATATAATTTGGACCTAGATCCGAGCTCTCTTCAAAAAGTATGGCCTACAAGCCCTAATGACCCTTTTAATATATATTTTCTGTAATAAAGTCATCCTTATTTTTAGATCTAGCTAGTGGACATCCTAAACTTGATTTGGGAGTCCCTGATCATCATGTTAGTCGAAACCCTAATCAATGAGGGATATTTGATACAATAGTTGTGAAAAACCCTAATTTCTAGTTACTCTTTCTAATAGTGTATACCTTATGCAACTTTATGTCAAACCCTAACTATTAATGACACTAAATGACCTTGTACGACCCTGACACCTTAGAATCCAAATCTGATCTTTCTGAATCATATTCATCTTAAAGAGATATACTTGATGATCTAATCCATAATAGAAACCCTAAATGGGAATGCTTCCTTTTTGGATAAAATAGGTATCTTCAAGTAAAGGAAAATATAATATGAAGATCTGATTTTGTAACTCCAAAAGTAAGATAAAAGTCATAGATTCTCCCTGATCTAAAACAAAAGAATATGGAAGCCATCATACCTAAAGAACCCACCTAGTCATGGGTCCTATGGACCAATAGTAACAAGTTTACCCTTGATTTAATTTCAAGGTGATCTACTTTCTCTCTTAATCTAAGACTTGTGGAAATTGAGATCTGAGATCAAAGGTACGTAGTTTATTACGTATAAGACTAGTTTTCCTTGGTTGCTTAGGATATGGTGTATCTTGTGTGATACTACTTTCTTATACCTTGTTGGTTGAACTACTATACTATATGCTTCGCCAAAACTTAATGAAACAGAAAAGGACATTGTGATGAGTTGTAGCTACTAGTGCACATGGACCAGTATGGATGTATGTTGCCTAACATGGATGTATGATGAATTGCCCATGTTAGATGTATGATGAAATAATTTTGCCCATACTGGATGTATGAAAAGTACTTATAAAATTGTAGTGCAACTGCATCAAATGAAACGTATAAAAGAGGTGTTTTACCTGATTTTTCACCTTAAGCAATGGTTTTCTTTTCTTTCTTCTTTCTTCAAGTAATTTCATACATGCAACCATACTATTGTATCTTTTACCACGTACCAGCTTTTGTTGATGTTTTTGTTTCTCATATTTTCTAGGTCCAGATCTAGAATGGGATAAAAGAATAGGATGTGAGCAAGTTGCATAGGTTGTACCTATTGTCTAAGATCTTGTTAGCATACATGTTCATAGATTGTAGAATCTTCATTCAATATGTAATTGTAAATCATGTTGTAATAATGTACATGTTGAATGTTGAGATGTGTTATGGTGTATGTTATGTTGAAAGTTCATGTATGCGTATTATGCTTCCGCATCGCTCTCTGAAACAATTAGCTAACATTTTCAGATTTGTCCTCTCGGGTCTTCTAAGTCTCGAGATGGCAGAATCCGGGGACGTTACAATTACCTTTCAGTTTATTTCATCCTGAAAGGCATGTAATAGAGTTATGAATTGCTATGTCAATTTTCCATTAAATAGATACACTTTATTGTTGCATCTTGTAGTGGCAAGGATGTCTATCAATAAAGTTGACGTTTCAATTTCAAAGATATGATCTTTTTGGCAATGCCTTATTTATCTTATGGTACATGGTATGCACAAGATAAAATGATACCTAAAAGTTATTGATGACTCAAATAGATTATTAGCATAATCATGAGAAATTCATTTCTAGTTTCCATGTTGATGGATAAAGCTAGACTCTTTTAGTTAGTGAACCATTAAGAGATATGAATATCTTGAACATGATGACAAATTAATCTTCACTAGATTTAGTTGGAGAATGATTATCCTATTAGGTACAATACATATGATATATTTACATACCTATTGGAATAAATGCTAATACTTCAAATGGTGTTTAGTGAAATATCAATATGAATATCTTGAAGTGTTCAAGAATATCATAAATGAAGTACAAATTTTGGTAGAAGTATTGATTCATGAAATGATCAATGAATGGGATACTTAAACCAAATGTTTGAGGACCTTGTGAGTAATTGTGATAGTATATCATAGGGAACTCATGATTAAGGAATAATGATGTCTAAATCAAGAAGGAATCATACTCTAAAGAGTTAGAGCATGGTTATCAAATAACTAAATTCTTCTAAAGAAAATGCTTTATACTAAATAAAGGAGATTAAGAATCACAAGTGTTGTGAGTTCTTAAATTCCTTACATAATAGATACACCTCATATATCTATGTGATGAGTTGGTCATATGATGAGCCAATAATCTAGATGATAATGAGGAACAAGATTTTGAGTTATGGTTTATGGACATGAGATCCTAAATGACTTCCATGTGAACTATAAGGTGTGACCTTAGTGGTACCACTTGTTGGGATAAAACCCATAAGTGTAATTGAGTCTTAAGTGTTAAGACTGACATGGATGACATTTTGAGAAGGATCATGCTTGTTGATTGGAACTTAATGACTATGAGATTTTTCGTATGGATACTAAAACTGCATTCCTATAAGGAATAAGATGAGGATGTGTACATGACACAACCTAAGGGTTTTATGAATCCATTAATGCAAATGAAGTCTATAAGTTATAAGAGATCAATCAATGTGATTGGTTAACAACAAGCAACTCAGAACTGGAATCTTTGCTTTGATGATATAGTCAAAGGGTTTGACTGATATGTCAAGGATAAAGGAGGGATCTGTGATTTAGTGGGAGCGTATTCACATTCCACATGGTGATGAGGAATGAAATGTTCGAAAATGGAATCCTTTGTGTAAATATCTTTAAGGAAAGACAGAGACTTTTCCTATGTGATAGAAATAGAGATCTATAGAGATAGTTCTCGAAAACCTCTTGACCTGGTAAAGAGAGAGCATACATTGGCAATTTGTACTGAAGAGTCCAGTATGCACATATTAAGTGGGAGAAAACTTGTCTATGTTATGTGGAGTTAGTATCTCTATGCCAAGTGTCCCAATTCTTATGAAGAATAGGAACACATAGAATATATATGGATCTATCATGTATCCAACCATCCCATTATCTTGTATGCATGGACATGACAAGAATAAAATGCATTCATCATCTTGTATGGAGGGCATGACAATATGATGTGATCATCCTGATAACTTGTATGTTGGACATGACGAGTGCATGCATGTCTACTTCCGGTGAGATTCACTAGAATACCATGAAGAACTTGATAAGTACTTGTGATGTACTAGTTCTATGTTAATGAAAGGAAGAGTTCAGTGTAAGGAGTGCAAGCTTCCAAAATGACAAAAAATGATCGCAAAATATATAAGATATATAAAAGTGAATATGAGTTGATAAATCAAAACCTTACAATTTAAAAGTATTTTAAAAGGGAAATGTCGAGTATCCATGTGTGAATAGCAGTGGATACTATATGGATCTAGAAGTTCATAGAGATGAAATTATTGATATTCCAATCATTGATGACAAGTAGGACTATTGGGTCATGCAATGGAGCTAAATGTTAGCCATGGAGTATAAGATCGCATATTACGGCAACTCCATCTCATACGAATGTCGTACAATAAAGAGATGTGAGACATGCAATATATCGACTAAAGTAATGTGTTGATGTAACTCATTGCGTTAGCACTAGAGAAATAGTAACCTGTGGGACATGTTTGGAGATCGCAAAGAATATGATTCAAGAGTGATTGGCTCGCAGTGCAAGTGAGATTTTGTTGGTATGTATGCCCTGAGAGCCAGTCATGGGATGATTAGTTGGATACATTAAAATTAATTTGATGAATATCAAGGGCAAGCTTCCAATTCATTCTAGATCAATCACTTATGAGATAATGATAGATCAGATTGAATGTCTAGAGAATGACAGTACTCAATGACGTATGCCTTCAGGTTAAGGACCGGAATGATGAAATCATACAGATGCTAAGAGTTTGTACATTCTTGTTCAGTCCCTAGTCGGATGTCATTGTGGAAGGTTGATAGACAACAATGACACATCAAGACTAGATTGTGTGTTGGTTGATGACAGAGTCTCGTTACTCATGATATGTGATATCAAACCAAGCACATAGATACATATTAGAGAAAAGTGTATCAGACAGACCCACCGTGAGAGTGACACATGGAACCATGACATGGTAGTCACAGTTAGCTCTCACAGTGATGGTGGTGATTATGATTCTTAGACCTGACATCATTACACTCAACACATGTCATTGGGTACACTTCAACATCATCAAATGCAGTCCCGAAATATGGATTGTTATAAAGGTGATGATTGGGTGACTTTGACACATGGGGCTTTTGAGGGGTGGGTGATAGATATGGGATTTTTCCCTCCTGAGGGAGTATGATATCCATGGCCACTTGATAAGAGCGGGACTGAGAAAGGCATGCGCATGCATGTGGGAGTCAATATGTGACATTGATGGCACACATATCTCAGACAGTCTGCTTTGGGTCAAGGAAGTGAATGAATGTTGAAAGGATGACAACTCCATGCCTTGAATTCATTTAGGATATCAGTGATAAAGAAATTATACATTCACGGGAACAACATTCACGGATTGTAGGATTGAAAGTTGTTCTCCAACTTTGCTTTTCACTTAGGTAGAACTAATGTGCGACTAGGCACCGCTCTTTTCTTGTGATGTCATAAGCTGTTATGGATATTCACTGCCAACGTGAAATGGGACATGCAGGGTCACACACATAGGATTTAACCCAGAAGAGGAGTTTATCCATGAATGATGTTTGTATTGATTACTAGATGTGTTTAGGAACTCAATAAACCATTCAATCAATTGACTTAACTCCAATCACCAAGTTCAAGTGTTGGACTAATTGATTTGGGTGTTAGATTGATTGAGAACCGCACTGACTGATTTTTGCACAACCTAGACTGCCAACCAACCGGTTCACTGGGTAAACTGATCGGCTCAGATCAGTGCGACGACCAGTTCACCTTGGTGAACCAATCAGTTCAGCTAGACCAAACAAGCACGTTTGGGAAAGTTTGGTTGGTGAGAAAATATTTTCATTTCACTTGTACAATTCGATTGGGACAAGAATTGATCTTTGGAATAATTGGAAACGGAAAGAGGAAAGTCAATTAGAGATTGGCTTGGTAAGCGAAACGATCGGTTCAAGTATGAACTGATCAACTCAACTCTCCAGACGGCCAGTTCAAGTGTTGAACTGATCAGTTCAGTCACCAAACGATCAGTTAATTTTTGAAACGACCGGTTCACCTGCCGTAGTGTATCAATTCATGGAAATTCCAGACCCTTCTACTCCCGCACAGATCGGGAACCCTGACTCAACCCTCTACTATAAATAGAGGGGTATTGGGGGCTTCTCAAAGCACAACTCAAAATGCCAGTTGCTCTGCAAAGTTGTCCTCTCTGATTGTGAACCGGGAGAGCCCGAGTAGGTGCTACCCAACTAGGGAGGCAAAACGAGGGAAAGGGAACTGCAAAAAGACAACAGGTGGGGGGAGAGCATGTCGGTGACTAGTATGTCGACAAAAGGGGACAAATCCTTCCAGTGTCCTATAGGACAGGATGACTGGAGTTCTCAGTGGTGTGTGTGGACAATTTGTAGAGGTGGGAGACTTCTGCCGCTCAGGAGGACTACGTTCAATCCACAGTCCAGGTAGAGACCAGGAGCTGCACAGAAATCGTCGAAGACAAGGTGGTTGAAGAACGCACTAGCCGCAAGGTAACATCGCCAAGCAAGCCTTGGGACAAGGTACGCAGTCCCAAAACCAACCTTCCTATTTCATATGTCGTTGATGTGATCTGTTGTTCTTGGGTTCGGGTGAGAAATGTTTTGTTTCCATTGTCATCTCTGCTCCCCAAAAGCCAACAAGTGTATCTTATGTGTGTGACCCTATAGGTCCACAACTACGTTGACACTGAGTGTCCATAACAAATTATGACATGACAAGCAAAGAGTGGTGCCTAGTCACACATCATTTCTAACCAAGTAATTTGGATAGTTGGCTAAAAACTTCAACCTACGATCCATGATTAGTTTTACCATGATCATATAGTTTCTTTGTCTATGATTTCCAGATTGAACTCAAAGCATGGAATTGTCATCCTCTTAACATTCAATCCATGTTCCTTTAACTAGAGAAGACTTTCTAAGATGCATGTGAGTTCACATATGACCTATTAAATCACATGAGTACGGTTGTACATTACTTAGTCTCTCTTATCAAGTGGCCTGGATATCAAAGCCCTATAGGAGGAAAAAATCCCATCTACATCACTCAAATTCAGTCCTCATGTGTCAAAGCTACCCTAACATCACCTTTCTGGCAACCTATATTTCTAGATTATCTTTGACGATGTCAAAGTATACCAAATGACAGGTGATGAGTGTAGTGAACTCAGGTCTAAGAACCACAAACACCACTATCTATATGAGAGTAATTATGACAACCATTCCATGGTCTCCATGTAGAACTCTCATGGTGGTTCTTTCTGATACATTGTTCTCTAACATGTATCTATGTGAGTGTCTTGATATTAGTATCATGACTAATTAGACTCTGTCATCAGTCAACACACACTCTAGTCTTATGCATTATTGTTGTCTATTTTGTTTCCACAGTAATATCCAACTAGGGGCATAAAAAGAATATATGTACTCTTATCATACATATGATCTAATTGATCAGGTCATTAACCTGAAGACACATTTCATCGAGTAACTTCATTCTTTAGACATCTACTTATATATGTGTCATCATCTCATGACTGAGACAAACATAATATATGTAATTACCTTTATTATTATAAAATCAGGTATCTAATGCCATATCCCAATCATCATATGATTGGCTCTCTAAGGATATATACCAAAAAACATGTCCCTGTGGTCACTACTATAGAACCTACCTTTAGTGTCGGTTATTTAAGGCCTTTAGTGTCGGTTTCTAAGTGACACCTATGTGGGCGATACTAAAAGGTCACCCATTACGCATCAGTTCCAGAACCAACACCCAAACTCTTCGTGCGCGACCGAAAACGCGCCATCAGGGGACTATAGGCGTCGGTTGTTAGTCACGAAACTGACGCCCAAACCCTTCGCGCCACAGAAAGGGCGCCATCTTGGGCACTATCAATGTTGGTTATAAGCCAAAAACCGACGAAATATGTCTTCGCGCCAAAACAAAAGGTGTCGGTTGTATGTAAATAACCAACACTGTAACTTAATGTGTCGGTTGTTTACAATTACCGACGCCTGTTATTTGCGCCAGCTTGGGCACTATCAGTGTTGGTTTTTAGTAAGAAACCGACACCATATATGTTCGCGCCACAGGAAATAGGCACCGGTTATATCTAAAAAACCGACACTACATCATTGTGTGTCGGTTTTTTACAAATAACTGACGCCTATTCTTTTGGTTTTTTTTTTGTCAGTCTGCAGACCTGCTGTGGCTGGTCGCAGGATGAGAAACCTGCAGTTTAGTTAAATGAACTGCAGGTTTTACGACATCCATTGATATCAGCCTACAACAGGCCACAAAACTGCAAATTAACAACAAAAATATATATTCACACATGCATTTAGCAATGCAACCTGCAGTTCCATTTTATTTTCACACATTTAGAAACATTCATGTAGATAGAAATCTGTAGTTCCATTCATTCACATTCACACATGTAGAAACATTCATATAGCAACCAAAACTTTCATTCATTTTCACTCAGACACATGTAGAAACATCCACACATGTAGAAACATTCACACATATATTATAATTCAGAAATTCATTTACAAAATATCATTCTTTAGTCATTATTCGCTATCAGCATCCCAATTATATTTTAAGATCCCCACTATTTGTATGGCTGTTGCCCATTCTTCTCTTACTTCATTTAATTCTTCCGTCGTATAGGGAGCATGTACATCTTTTAAGTCCTCTCTTGTAGTGGGGTCAGTTTTAAACACCTGTAAAGAGAATGATGTATATATAATTAATAAGCTATAAATAAGATTGATATATTTCGATCATATTATCTAATGAGACTATATAATACCGTAGCAATACACTCGATATCAAGTGCGGCATGTAGGATAATCATGTGCATATATCGCATGACATAGAATCCACATGCCCATCCGTTGTCTTGTGTAGCACACTATAAATTCAGACATACAAAATATTAAAAAATACAACGAATTAAGCATTGTTCACATAAATATATATATATATATATATATATATATATATATATATATATATATATATATTGCAGTCAGGAACTTACTTTCACGTTCTTCCAAACTATTGGTTGGTTCTTTTTCGTGGGGACCTTTCCTCCAGCCCTTTTGTACTCATCAAAACCCCTACATGTTAATGTAACACAGAACATTGCAATTAAGTAGTATTGTAATAACATATGTTAACAGATATGAAAATGAAATATTTCTCACCGGAATAATGTCATTTTCATTATATGTCCAAATCTTGTATTCAATTTACTCCCCTTAGGATCTAGATAATAGACAGTGAACGTCTCGGGGAGAATAACCAGTAACTCCCAATGCTTACCACTAGAAGTAAAAAAGTTAAAAATTAATAACTCAAAATCCACAATAAATATTTAATTTTCTTAAGTCCAAATTATAATAAGCAAAGTAAACTTACTTTACATTGAATGGAGCCATGATCAACGTCTTTTTATTTACAGAAAAATTTGTAAAAGCCTCACAGTAGTATTGTTGAACAGACGTAGAGTCTTTAGCTACTAGACTAATCAAAGATGGAATAAAAAACCCTACATGTTTGAATCCAAAATCTGCACATATCTTGTCTAAGTAGCTGCAAAATATATATTAATTACACATGCATTAATAAATAAGAAACCAGATCATACACAAGGTATATGGATGTATAAAGAAGATCTCACCTTATCCATAGCTCTATCACAGATGTATTTAGCCATTCATCTCCAAACAACTCCAAAATATCTTGTATAAATAGTTTGGTTTCATATGACTGGCCTGTAGAATCTGAATCAGAAGAAACAGTTATAGGGCAGTTTATATCATGTTCGCCTAACCATATTGCCATACCCCTACAGTTAGGACCTAACACGACAGCTAGGTCCTGTGGAACCCAACTAGGTAATGAAGGAGGTGGAAGTGGAGGCCTAGATGTTGTGGGTATCTTCTTTTTAACATGTATATATATATATATATAATTTTAGATCAACTGACATCATATATACACACTAACAATTTAACATAATGTAAATTTATCATACAGTTTCAGTAAAGAGGACATCCGCTTTTCGCCACAATATCACTCCGCCTTCTGCCTCACCAAGCGTCTCACAATCTGGGTGGGCATATGGCAATGGAAGATTCGCCCATCCTTGCAATACATGTACCGGGCTCACACGAAGCCAACCGGCTGGTAATGGAGACCCGTGAAACTGATCCCCGGGTAGGGATGGATAACTCGACGCCTCTGCAACGACATATTCATTATTTTTTAGACGACATCGCTTCAACCCCTACAAATTTTTGTATAAAGAATGTTATATACATATATACATGTCATCTTTTTTTTGAAACGACTACATATACATATCATAAAAATACTTACAGCGGATGTGCTAGGTGGGTCTACAGGATTACTCCCAACCTCTACAGTAGGAGTAGAGCCTGCAGTACGAGCTATAGGTACTGTCTGCTGAGGTGCAATCTGAGATGACTGTCAGGTTTCCATTGCTTCTTTGAGTCTCCTCTCAAATATCTTATCGACCTATACACGGATAAAAGAAATGTTAGCTTCTGATTATTGGATTCTCTTTTAAAGTAACATTATCAAGAAATAATATGTTACCTCTTCTTGTGAAAGTCCCACTTTTTGGACATGTTTGCGCTGAGATGTCCCAAAAAAAGCTTTGATGCCCACACCTGCGCCAGCAGCCCTAACACATCCAGGATGCTCTGGGTTACCCAGAGCAACTGTCAATTCATCCCTTGTTCCCTCAGGGATGAACTTGCCTTGTTTCCTTAGCTCGTGCAGCTCCCTCTAATCACCAAAACAAAAATTTGTAATTAAGTAAACAACACAAATAATCAATATTCAAATGATTGCTGTAAGAGTTGTATTTTACCATTTTTTCAGCCGCCTCAGCAGTTGCGGCCTTCGTTATTTCTCCCTTCTTATTTTGCCTCCCAGCTATCCAGATATCATGGCGAGGCAGAGGTGTGCTACCTATGGTAGATGAATCCTAAGTAGGAGCAGACTGAGCAGTAGCCTCAGACTGTAGTCTTTGGCGAACGCCTGCATATCCTCTTAGACCCATTGTGTGGTCGTGCACATTCATCGCACGTCTTGATCTTTGTGCATCACTGAGGGCCTAGTTAGTATGCACATTAATGATTTGGTTAGTAACATTAAATGTTAATCTTGAATAGGTGAATATTAATAATGAGATTGAGACTGACGCATAATACCTTGAATTCATTAGTTTGTCTTGAAGCGACGAACGCCTCCCATTCTTCTTTGTCCAGGAAGTTCCACTATTCAGTGGTTGTCTTCTTCCTCCTGTCAGCTTATTTGATGTATTCTCATGTGCGATTTGTCCTATAGTTCCTTAGGACTCTCCCACAACGTTGCATCACGCATTTACGATGCAACTTTTCATCTAATTCAAATATACTCTGCAAAATAGAATTTCTATTAACTAGTATCCAAAAATTTAGTAATCTACAAAATAGAATTGCAAATTAATAAAAACTCACACATAAATCCCTCCATATTGTGTCTTTCTTCTCCTTAGGAACGTTATGACAAGAATCTAAGCGACAACCACAATGGCTACGAGTGACAAACCCAAGATATGAAACAAATGAATTACGATTCACACCACATGCATTTCCTGCATTATCAAAATCTGCAACAAGTTTGGGTCCATTGCCCTTTTGCGCAATTATCTTCTTCATCATCGTGATGCCCCTTCTCTTGTCAAATTTTTGGTGATGTTGATCAAGTGCATCAAGTGCTCCAGGTGGTACCTGTGCATCATCAACCTAAAATTTGACAAAATAAACACATTTACAAGATATAACTATAAATGGACATATAGATATAAATATATGATATTTTTCTAAAACTTACATTGTGAGGCGACGCATTGATGTCCTCACCCTCAAGGTAATCACCAGCACGATCATCAGGAGAATGGTCAGACATCTGCAAATTCACATTCAAATTGTAAAGTTCACATTGTAAAATAATTGAAAACAAGTATATATTAGGACAAGATTAGGGTCTAGGGTTAACAAATACATGTGATGTCATCATTATATATAATAAATGTGTACCACCTATCCATTCTTGAACACCTAATCTCACTAGTAAGTGTATAATGTGTGTTGGGTTTTCAAGAAAATTTTGGCAGCATTTCCGCGTTGTTCTCCAAGTACATATGTACTTAGAGAACAAACGGGAAAATGCTGCCGAAATTTTCTTGAAAACCCAATACACATTATACACTTACATCCTAAGAGAGATTAGGTGTTCAAGAACAGTCCCAAACTGGGGACTATCCAAGATTTACTCCTAATGAGTAAATCTTGGACGAGTTTCTAGGCCAACAAATAATGTGTTGTCATTCTTATACCTAAAATCCTAATTCTTCAAGTTAGGTGATTATTGATGTATTTAAAAGCATGATTGGCAATTTAGGGAAAAGTGCATCATTTACATTCCAAGCATGTCACATGTGTTTATTTATGTATTGATTTTGATATTATTTAATCATCTACTGATTTAACTTTAGTTAATTATCAACTGTTTAACTTTAGTTATCAACTGATTTGTGTTTATTTATGTATTGATTTTGATACTATTTAATCATCTACTGATTTAACTTTAGTTATCATCTGTTTAACTTTAATTATCAACTGATTTGATTATATTATATTTATTCATCTACTGTTTGTATTCATTTATGTACTGATTTGAGAATTGATTAATCATCACTGATTTATAATTTTATATTAGTTAATCAACTGGTTTGTATTTATTCATCTACTTATTTGTATTTATTCATCTACTATTTTTTATTTAGCTATTTACTCATTTGAATTTATTTATACTGCTTCTGAAATTATGTAAGAATCTACTGATGTAACTTTATTTATCAACTGATTCATATTTACTTTTCCACTTATGTATTTATTCATCTACTTATTTGTTTTTATTTATTACTGTTTTTATTTAGTTATCTATTGATTTGTGTTTATTTATGTACTATTTTTGATATCATTTAATCATCTACTGATTTAACTCTATTACTGTATTTATTGTATTTTATTCATCTACTATTTGTATTTATTTATGTGCTGATTTAGGAATTATGTAATCATCTAATGATTTATATTAGTTTACCAATTGATTTGTATTTAATGTATTTATTCATCTACTAGTAATGAAAATGGTTGTCTTTCTTTCTAGTGATATAAGAATATCAAACACATATACACGAAAACGCTACTATAGTTTCATCTGTTGTGTAGCCTACAACAAGGTATTCAACTTTAACATTGGATAACCATTATAGTTTCATTGACATTTTAAAGAACAATGGAAATGAATAAGAAAATGTAAAGACAGAAAAACTTGAGTTGAGTCTATTAGACAGGAAGTATTAAGCTAGGGGATGAGGAAGAAGGAAGAAGCCGACGTACCTTGAGGGCAACAAGGTGAAGCTGACAACGCCGGAGCAGAGGAGAGCAGCTGGAGGTGACGGCGGCGAGGAGAGGAGGACCAGCAACTGGCGATAGCTCGGCGGAGCGGCGACGAGGGCGTCGATGAGACCAGCAACCAGCGGCGACGGCGACGATGGTGATGGCGGCGACGGCGACGGCGGCAAGCGACGTGCGAGGAGACGAATGGTGGCGCGGGGAGCCAACCGACA
The DNA here is from genome assembly GCA_963693085.1 of Alisma plantago-aquatica. NCBI lineage: Eukaryota > Viridiplantae > Streptophyta > Magnoliopsida > Alismatales > Alismataceae > Alisma > Alisma plantago-aquatica. The sequence goes on from OY856414.1 coordinate 405,744,321, forward strand.
ATGACGGCGGGAGCAATCGGGGGAAATCGCCAGACCCTAGCGCACGACAATGAAACAAAGACAATGGGGAAAAGTTCTGTTCGCGGGGCTATTAAGTTGACAATATGTGTCGGTTATTTAACAAAACCGACAAGTAAACCAACAGTGTCGTCTCTTTGCCAAAAACCGACTATACTACTTAATATTCATCGGTTTATAAATAAAAGACAACCTACAACTAATCCTGTCTCACGCATACCCTTTAATTGTCGGTTATTCATTAAAAAACCGACGACATATGTCCAATTTTGAAGGTAATTTTTTCGCTGGAATTTTGGTTTTGGCGGTTGATTTTAAGTGTCGGTTGTTTATTAAATAACCGACACTTATTGAAAGCGGTACCCGTGTCTGGTCGACCTTCACATATTGGATGTCGGTTTATGTTAAAAACCAACACAGTAGGGTTTATGTGTCGGTTTTTGTATACAACCGACACCTTGAAAACCGACTTTATAAGCCATTTCTGTAGTAGTGGGTTAGACCCCAATCTACTACATTGGGCCCCATATAATAGTTGTGGGGATTGAATGTTGAGTTTTAAATTTAAGAGTTTGACTACTCTAGATCCGCTCCATTTTGGACGTGTGATTTAGGCCAATCAACTGTTTGGACCATTTTTGGGGACAAGAAAAATGGAACTATTAAGAACCCAAACCTACTCACTATATACATGTGCCTCAATCTTAGAAATAAGATTAACCCCACAAAATTTTAAATCTTGTATTTCAACGATCTTTAATACTTCGTATTAATGCGTTCGGTTTTCTAACTTGACTATGAGAACTGTTTAGTTAGCTTGAGAGAAGTGGATTGGCAACTTCGCCTTCCACTCGTGTCATCATGCCACCTCGTGGGGGGGTCATTCCCAACATAGCCAGAACGCAAGGGTTTAGATGCCTCACATAGATCTAGAATCTAAATGGGAGGAAGACAACCGTAAACAACTAGAAGATGGAATTCCGCATGATGATGATGGAATAGCTCCATCACCACCACCACCACCCATCAATGATGAGTGTGAAGAACGACGACACAATGAAGGTCGTCGTTGAGAGAGAAGGAATAGGAGGAACCACTGAGAGAATGAATATAACAACATCAACAACAATGAAGATGAGAACGATGATGGAGGTCCTTCTCTCTGAGATTAAGCTGCTACAAGGGCAAATGAGTCGAGATGCCCTGTGGTCATTCCCATGTTCAATACATTAAACTTTCAACTAAAACCAGTTGTCACAAGAATGATCGAAAATAAGTCCTTCAGGGATTTTCTAGAGACAAGAACTCCTACCATCACCTTGTTGCATACAAAAATATATGTGACACCTTCAAGATGAGAGGAGTGTCACAAGAAGTAATATATTGCAAAGGGTTTAACTTCTCCATGAGAGACCATGCCATGTCTTTTTACCTCTCCTTACCTGATAAGAAAATTAATGAGTGGGCACCCTTGGCTGACACTTTTGTCACCAAGTTCTATCCCGTAGAAAAGATACTTAAAAATAGGCAAAATATTAATGGATTCATGAAGAAGCCTACAAAAATCCTATATGAGGTGTTGGAACAATTTCAAGAATACAAAAAGTATTTCTCACATCACAATTACAATAGTGCCCACCTAGTCACGAATTTCTATAACAGACTTACGTCTACTAAGAGAATTTCATTGATCGTTTCGGTAGGAAATGGTTTCCTAGGCAAAAACCCAAAAAAATACCATGAAGATTATTGACAACATGGGTGCTCTGAAAGCAGACATGGATTTTGATAGAGGATATAATGTCTCAATGAAAATGATGATGTCTGAAGGACCATCTATTGAAACAAAGGACTTAAAAACCATCACCACCTAGATCTAGAAGATAGACACAAATGTTAAACAATAGAAGGACTCCATAAGAAATGGAAAGAAACCTATAGAGAGAGTCATGAAGTGTGTTACATGTTGCAAAGGAGGCCATGGATTTGATAATTGGATCTATACTAAACCTTAGGAGGAAAGTGAGGAAGATGAAGAGACAAATAAAGTTTTCAATGTAAATTTTAAGAGACCAAAGCATCCTGAATTCAATTATGGATCAAGGGTGTTGCACAAAAATCTTACCGATTAAGTGTTTCATCTAAACAAACGTGAGGATTTGGGAGAGGAGGAGGATAGGAAACCTTCACCCAAACCACAAACTACCACCAAAAATAGAAATAATTATCAAAGCCAAGGCCAAGGTTAGAGTCAAAATAAAATTTCAAACAGACAGATTCAACATCAAGATTAAAGCCAAACGAAGGGTAGAAACTAGCCTGACATGATAATTTAGCTATTTGAATTTGAAAAAAGGAAAGTTATCATGAATGACCAGTTAACTCAAAGTTCTATCACCAACTCAAGTGTCTTGACCACAAAGCAAACCAAAATGGATGATATGCAAACACATTTAAGATAGATTGACCAATAACTAGCACAACTATCTAAACTCAGAAAAAATCCACAAGGGAAGACCCCCACTAACACTAAGAATGTGAAAATGGCCACCTCCACTCGGTAAAAATATAGAAAAACCACAACAAGATAATCACAAAAAAGGTAACACTATAATTGAGCCGCAACATCAACCTATTGTAGTAGAAGAAGTGCCTGATGAGGAAGGAACCTCCAAGAAATAAAAGGCTAAAGACCAAAAGAAAGGAAGTAAAATTGCAAGCACAAAGAATACAAATTCCATAGAGGAAGCATTCGCAAAAAGGGACCCATATTCCCAAAGGGTTCCCTTTCGGTATAGGTTAATCAAATCATATCTTAATAAGAGGTATGAGAAGTTCATGGACGCCATGAATAAGTTGCAGCTAGATGTCCCTTTCTTGGACGTCGTTGAAGAAATGCCTACTTATGCCAAATTCTTTGAGGACGTCGTAGCATAAATTTGGTACAACTAGCAAATATGTCAAGTGCTTCTATGCAAGCAAAAATGCTTATAAAGAAGAAATACCCTGGGGTATTTACCATTCCTTTCAACGTCAGTGACAATGAAGTATGACAAGGACTTGTAGATCTTGGTGCTAGCATCAGTATCATGCCACTTAATCAAACCTAGAGGCTAGGGTTGAATAACATGGTGAAGACAAGAATGATATTTTAACTAGCTGATCACACCTTCAAAAAACTAGTAAGGGTTGTAGAGGACGTCCCAATAAAAGTGGGATGATTCTTTATATTTTTTGATATCGTTGTTATCGACGATGTAGAAGATCCCACATGTTTGATGATTTTCATGAGACCTTTTGTTTCTGTAGCTAAAGCTCTGGTTGATGTAGAGAGGGAATGATTACCCTATGAGTATGAAATGATCATATAGACATTCACATCCAAGATGCCATAAGGAGACCCTCTCTCTTCGACTCGGTCTGCTTTATGGACATCAATTATCAATTATGCTAAGAGTTATAGGAGGAGCAAGTAATTGCATTCCTCTTATTAGAGCCTTGAACAATCCAGATCCTACTATGGAGAACCTAGAAGTGGTCGAGATTTTTGATTAACAAAAAATCCAGAAGAAAAATACAGTGATAATGAACAAGAGATAATGGAAACAATAAAATACACATATCTTTAACATAAACAAGACAAAAAAGAAGCACCTAAGCCTAAGGTAGAACCTAAAGAAATTGCTCAACAGATTGAAGCATGGATTCCTATATGAAGAATAAAGGAACTCCATGATCATAAATTCCATGTTAAAAAAAGACTAGGAGGAGAAGGTGCTAAAAGAGCTTAAACAACACAGAAAGGTGATTTTGTACTTAGTTGATGAAATCAAGGTCCTGATCCCAGCTCGATGCATGTACTACATAAATTTGGAGGAAACAGACAAGCCTCTGGTCCAACCACAAAAGAAATTGAACCAGATGCTAAAGGAAGTAGTTAAGATCTGGGATGCAGGAATCATATATCCCATTAGTGATAGCAAATGGGTCAGCCCAATTAAGGTTGCACCAAAGAAAGGAGGAATGACTATCATGGGAGGGGAAGAATGAGGATGAGGTGGCAACACAAACTGTCAAAGGTTGGTGAATCTATATCAATTATAGGTAATTGAGTGTTGCCACCAACAAGGATCATTTTCCTTTACCTGCAAGTGTTGGAATGATTAGCTCATCGTGTTTACTTCTATTTTCTAGATGGATACTTGGGATTCAATTAGGTCTCAACTCATCCATATGATCAAGAGAAGATAACATTCACATGCATTTACGACACATATGCTTTTAGAAGGATGCCCTTTGGGCTCTACAGTACACCTACGAGTTTCCAAAGGTGCACGTTCTCAGTCTTTTTAGATATTCTAGAAGATATTATGGAGGGTTTCATGAATGACTTCTCTATTTATGGGGACGAATTTGGTAGTTGTTTAAAGAACTTGTCTAGAGTATTGGAGCTCTATGAAGAAAAGAAACTAGTACTAAAATGGGAGAAATATCATTATATGGTCTAGGAAGGGATAATGCTTGGACATAAAGTCTCTGAGAAAGGGATTGAAATAGATGTGAGAAAATTAGAATAACCAAGATTCCACCTCCAAAGTTTCTGATAGGAGTGAAAAGCTTCCTTGGTCATACATGATATTATAGGAGGTTTATAAAGGATTTTTTGTAATAGCAAAGCCCTATCCAGCTCACTCGTGAAAGATGTTGCTTTTGGAATTCTTGAATGAGTTTCATAAAGCTTTTGAAACCCTAAGGAATGCGCTCACCACATATCCTATACTGAAAGATCCAAAATGGGGATTACCTTTTGAAATAATGTGTGAAGCCAACGACTATCAATTGGAGTTTATCTAGGACAATGAAAGGACAAGAAACACCACGCGATATACTATGCTAGAAAGACCCTAGATGATGCTCAAATAAACTACACAACTATTGAGAAGGAGATGTTGGTGAAAGTATTCACGTTCGATAAATGCAGATCCTACTTGATAGGGTCAAAAGTTAAGGTGTATACGAACCACGGCGCCATTAATTATTTGATGTAAAAGAAGGATATGAAGCCCATACTGCTAAGGTGGGCTCTACTATTACAGGAGTTTGACCACAAAATTATTGACAAGAAGGGACGAAAAATGTGGTTGTCGACCACTTATCAAGGATAATGGTCACCGAAAAGAACCTGCTTCAAGTTAATGGTAACTATGAATATAAGGACATGATGATGGCAAGGTCCATCGAATCCAACCTGCCATGGTTTGTCGATATTTTTAATTGCTTAGCATGCTCACAGTTGTCGCCTAACTTAACATACAAGTAGAAGAAGAAATCATTCTGAAATCTGAAGATTTATTATTGAGATGACCCACTCTTATTCAGAAGATGTGTTGACTATTTATATAGATAGTGCATACTATAGGAAGAAGTCCCTCCGATTCTTTGCAAGTGGCATTCTTTGTCTTATGGGGGACATGTGGGATGAGAAAGGACAATATTGAAGGTCCTATAGTCAAGATTTTTTTGGCTTACCCTACTTAAGGATGCTCAAGCATATGTCAAGGCATGTGTTGAATGTCAATGAATGGGAAACATATCAAGGAGGAATGAAATGCCAATGTCTTACTGGATAGAGGTAGAAATTTCTGATGTTTAAGGGATTGAATATATGGGGCCGTTACCATATTTCAAGAGGATATCAAAATATTCTTGTCATTGTGGACTATGTCTCAAAATGGGTAGAGGCTATTTCAACCCAAACATGTGACTCCAAGGTAGTAATCAAGTTGTTTGAGAAAATTAATTTTTCAAGATTCTGGGTCCCACGCACTCTCGTAAGTGATAGGGGATCCCACTCTAGGGACAGATAGTTTGAAGCCATGCAGAAGAAATATGGGGTAAGACACAAGGTGGCAACACCCTACCACCCATGAACATTAGGAAAAGTAGAAGTATCAAAATGACAAATCAAGCAAATCTTGGAGAAGGCAGTGAGTCATACTAGGAAAGATTGGCCTATAAACCCAATGATGCTTTATGACCCTATAGTGTAGGGAAATATGGTGACATAGGTAGCAGAAATAAAAAATGTACTATCATATCTCCCATTAATCCAACATATCGCGTCAATAACTATGATATGGGAAGGACAAATTTAAGGATATACCTGGTCATGGAGCAAGTTCAACGACATCTCCTTGTCATTGTAGATGCAAAAATGTTGTCTAGTTGTACTAGGACTCGTCTGACTGTTGTTCCCTCTGATCTGCACCATGAACAACAAGATTGTTGCACCTCCTAGTATGCGCCACAGACAACATGTTGATGTTTCTCTCCTAGTGATAGACAATGCCCCCCTCTAGAGAAGTCCACACGGACTTCCAAGAAATCTTTTCATCCTGCTAGAATAGACAGGAAGGAGTTGTCCCTCCTGTTGGAGTACTAGTCACCAACTTGCTCTCCCACAATGGATCTAGTTGTTCTCTCCCTTGTTGTCCATCCCTAGTTGGGTAAGTCTTGCTTGGGCTCTCTTGGTTACCACAACTAGAGTGGACGACAATTTTTAGAGCAATTGATTCTCAATTGTGTGTGTTGGGAAACCCCCAATACCCCTCTATTTATAGTAGAGGCCAGGGTCAGGGTTCCCAGTCTATGCGAGAGTGGAAGGGACATGAAGATCTTGAATTTTCAGAACAATTTTGGAAATTTCACAATCTACAACAGCCAAACTGGTTGCTAGGCATGCCATACAGTCAGATCGCATGCCAGAAGGTCGTATGGCTCAATCTAGATGGTCATCTAGTACTTTCCCAGTTTTTACATGATTTGCAATGCAATTCCAATTAATGCATAACATGATGCCAAAACCAATCCTAGATGCAATCAAATTGCACCCTCGAAATGGTCATTTGGTGTAGACGAGATGGTCATCTTGTGCCATGCAAAACGATCATCTCACACACATGAGACGGTCATCTCGTAGGCCGGGTCAGGTAGAATTCCAACCAATGTATAATACAATCATTTTGACACTCCAAACGACTGTCTCAACACTTGAACAGATCGTTTGGTAGTCCAGTCAGCTAATTTGTTGCATGAATTGAATAACTAAACACCTTAGTAATCAATTCAATCATCGTTCAATATTTGACTTCTCTTCTAGGTAAAAACCTATGTGTATGACCCTATAGTTCCCATATCACATTGAAAGTGAATGTTCATAACAATTTATGAAATCACAAGCAAGGAGTGGTGCCTAGTTGGACATAATTTCTACCCAAGTGAATGCAAAGTTGGAGAATAACTTCAATCTACAATATGTGTATGGTGTTGTAGTGTTTTTATAATTCCTTTAACTCTGATATCCGGATTGAACTCGAGGCACGGAGTAGCCACCCCCTTAAACATTCAAGCTTATTTCTTGAACCAAAGCAAACTGTCTGAGATATATGTGAGATCAATATCACATATTGACTCACATGTGCATAGCCATGCATTTCTTGATGTAGCTAATAAAGCGGCCTTGGATATCATACTCATGTAGGAGGGACATATCCCATCTCAATCACTCACAGTCAGTCCCCATGTGTTAGTCACCCAAGCATAATAGTTATAACAACCCATGTTTCAGGATTGCATTTGATGATTCCAAAGGATACAAAATGACATGTGATGGGTGCAGTGACTTCAGGCCTAAGAACCACAAACACCACCATCACGATGAGATCTGAATATGACTACCATGGTAATGGTTTCCATGTGTCACTCTCACGGTGGGTTTGTCTGATACAATGTTCTCTGACATGTATTTGTGTGCATGGTTTCATATCGCCATATCATGACTAATGAAATAATGTCATCAACCAACTCATACTCAAATCTTATGTGTTATTATTGTCTATCAACCTCCCACAATAACAATTGATCAAGAACATAATGAGAATGTACACTCTTAACATCCATATGATCTCATTGTTCAGGTCCTCAGCCTGAAGACATACACCATTGAGTGATATCATTCTCTACACATTAATTATGTTATGTCATTATCTCATAACTAAAATAAAAAGAATAAATTGGAAACTTTCCTTTTATTAATAATCAATTAATCTACATTTCATCATATTATTGGCAATCTGGACATACATACCAGCAGACTCCCACTTGCACTTAGTGCCAATCACCCACAGATCTTATCTCGAGTGACCTAACATGACCATCATACTTCTGCTATGAAATTGACTTTGTCAAGGGGTTGCAACATTGTTCTCAGTTGGTACTGTGCAAATCTTTACATCTCCTTGATGTACGATCTCTCTTATGAGATGATAACACTTTTTTATATGCTTTGGGCGCTGATGCGGTCTGGGTTCCTTAGATAGTACAATAGCTCCATTGTTGTCACAATATATCTCAATTGCATCGTTGATGCATGGAACAACCCCAAGCTCATAGATGAACTTCTTGATCCATATATCCTCCTAGACTGCGTTAGGTGAAGCAATATACTCGACCGCTGTTGTAGAATCAGAAACTATCTCTTGATTGGAACTCTTCCAGTTTACAACTTTTTTTTATTTAGGCAAAACACGATTCATGATTTTGATTTATAATCATCTTGATCAGTCTAGAAGCTTGAATTGGTTTAACCTTTTACCACCAACTCTTCCTCTCCATCGTAGACCAAGAATTGATCCTTAGTCCTTCTCAAGTACATGAAGATGTTCTTTACAGCTATTTCGTGAGCATCACTTGGATCTGACTGATATCTAATCATCATGCCCAAGGCATACAAGACATATGGATGGGTACATGACATTGCATAATGATTGACCATTTTATGAGGCATATGGAATCAAACTCATGTATTCCCTTTCTTCACAAGAAATAGTACATTGAGCTCTAGATATGGGGACACCATGATGCATAGGCATGTTTCCTCTCTTTGAGTTCTCCATGCTGAACAGCTTCAACACTTTGTCAATGTATGTGCCTTGACTTAGTCCAAGAAGCCTTTTAGATCTATGTATATAGATATTTATCCCCAAGATGAAGGATGCTTCTCCCACTTATTTCACTAGAAAATGTATTTCCAAGTCATGTCTTTACCTTTTGTAAAGTAGGGATGCCATTCCTCACTGATCTTCTGGTACACACAATAATAGTATGTTACTACATATAATATGAGGAATGTCACTATGCTCCCACTGACCTTCTTGTACACACAAGGTTCATCTTCATTTTGAATAAATACATACTATTAGATCTACAAGGTTCATGTGTTACTTGAGGAATTTGATATTCTACAACAATTATGATTCTCTTTGTTCCTCTTGTACAACAATTTTTTGTACATGTCTTGTTGGTCTTCAACCTCTTTGAGTTCCACTTTCCTCCCACTTATTACTTTGGAAATGAAATCCATCTCTAGAAATATAGCATCCCTAGTAACAAACACTTTGTTGTTAGATTTAGAATAAAAATAATATCCTTTTGTCTCTTTAGGATATCCAACAAAATAACATCTATAGGATTTAGGGACAAGCTTATCTGACAACATTCTCATGACATAAGCTTCACATTTCCAAGTCCCCATAAAAGACATATTCAGATGCTTCCATTTCCATGTCGCATATGGTGTCTTTTGAACTAATTTAGATAGTACTTGGTTTAGTGTGAACACGCAGATTTGTATAGCACACCCCTAGAAGTTAGTTGGAAGCTCGGACAAACTCATCATCAGTCGCACCATATCCAACAATGTATAATTCCTTCTTTCCGGCACACCGCTGTGTTGTGGTGTTCCAGGTGGAGTCCATTGGGATATAATCCCATGGGCTCTAAGAAGGTCCTAAAACTCTTGGCTTAAGTATTCTTCACCTCGATCTAATCAAAGTCCCTTAACACTTTTTCCAAGATGGTTCTTTACTTCATTCATAAACTCTGAACTTTTTAAGATTTTCTGACTTATGTTTCATTAAGTAAACATAGCCATACCAACTGAAGTCATCAATAAAGGTAATGAATTACTGATACCCACCTCTAGCGTTTGTTGTAAAAGGTCCACATATATCAGTATGTATGAGTCCCAATAGATCACAAGTCCACTAATTGTTGCTAGTAAAATGTGTCCTAGCCACCTTGCCTAAAAAATACAATTCACATGTATCTATTGATTTTAAATCAAAAGAGTTTAGATAACCATCTTTGTGGAGTCTGGATATCGATTCTCATTTATGTGCCCTAGATGACATTGCCAAAGGTATGTCTTGTTTAAGTTTCTGAGTTTCGGTCTTTTGTATTTATGTTATAAACATCTATCTTTATATCTAACAATTAAAGACCATAAGACATTGGGGCACTACCATATAAGATCCCATCTTTTGAAATACAACATCTTCCATTTTTAATAGGGAATTCAAATGCATCCTTATCCATACAAAATATAGAAATGATGTTTCTGTGTATAGTAGGTACATAATAGCATTTCTTTAACTCTATTACAAACCTTGTGGGTAGAGATAAACAATAGGTTCCAACTATGTTGGTTGTAACTCTCGTGTCATTTGCAACTCACAGTTCCACCTTGCCTTTTTCCAAAGTTCTACTTCCTTTTAGATCCTGCATATGAGAACATATGTGAGATCTACAGCCAGTATATAGTACCCATGATGATCAAATAAAAAGGTTTTATGTCAATAATATATATACCTGAAGTGGAGGTCACCATCCCCATCTTCTTCTTCCTGAATGCCTTCAAGTACAAAGGATGACTTACTCCAACACTTTTCTACCTTATTATTTGAAGTGTTGAAGATTTGGATTTAGGCTTGACCTCAAAAGTCTTCTAGGCCTTGCTTTTATCCTTGGACTCAACTCCTCTAATTACCATCACATGCTTGTCCTTCTTTAATTTTTCTTCAGCATGAGTTAACATGGCAAGCAAGTGTGACATATGTCTAGCCATATTATTCACATGATAACATGCAATTAAGTGGCAATATGATCCTAGAATTGTCTTTATAATCATATCAGTGGCCAACTCTTGGCTCAAGGTGAATCACAGTTCTTCAAGATGATACACATGTCCAATCATATTGAGCACATTGTAACGATCGATTCACGAAAACAAGATTAACTAATGCGGAAGCGTTCATCAAGCAGCGCATTAGCGAAAATCACTAAAAATTAAAACTTTTTATTAAAAGACCCATCAAATGAAAACTTTCTCACATAGAACCAAAGTAACACATTTACATTCTTACTCGAAGGTACACATTCTGTATCATCTCTTTCTGAGAATTACAAGCATTAACTGTCCTGTCAAGCTAAACACATGCATCATAAAATCTCGAGGAACTAAGCCAAAATCTCGAAAGCACTAACTACTACTCCGAGGACCTGAGAGTACAGAGACGACACATAGGACTCTATATACATCTATACATGGCATGACAGCCAGTGTCTCCACCTGAGACTTTACTGCTGTCCCTGCTGCTGCTGTTGTCCTTCTCTTACTGAAGGGTTTCTATCTCCTTGTCCGCGACCACCTAAAAATGTAGTTCCCACGGGGGTGAGACAATTATAAAAATTTCCCCAGGGATAGATATAACTCTCCTCCAGTAACATTATTATTTCAACTTAATAAGATAAATATGAATGGAAGAATCATATTTATATAGAAGTAGATATTTTAATGTCTATCAGACTAGAACATTATTCTATATCAGAAGCATTGCAGCTATATCTTGATAACATCAACATGTCACTTATCCTTTAGTGAAAATGAAGATCATGTACAACATCTACACATTACAAAATCATTACCACTACATTAACTCTTTTCAGGCTTAGATCATGTATTTAAAGCCTGACATTATCATTGTGGAGTCATGGCCTGTAGCCATACTCTTTTCACAGGTGTTGGGATCTTAATCCCTCAATCCACTACTGGGAATTTCTCATCTTTTCACAATTCCAATACCATAATCATGTGATCCTGGGTATTCAAACCCTTAGTTCTTCATTTGAACATTGTTATCGCATTCTCAGGTAACTAACACCTTTAGGTCATCTGACCAAGATAAGTATGATACTTGCTACACAAGCATCTATCATGGCACTTGAGGCCCATTAACTCTCTTGCTACCTCTTGCCAGGCAACAAGGTATATTATGGCACATAAGGCCCAATAAACAAATTTAAATTAATAACATATCATAGCTCATACCTGGCTATGCCCATCATCTCATGATACATGCATGGTTAGCACATACGATAGCAACACATCAATTATCTTTCAACACCATGCAAAAACAATGTATTAATAATTAAAGGGTATTACCCTTAATACTTTACCAGGATTAGGATTTCCATCACACATCTCATGTATCATTCATCCAATTATATTGGATTTATAACACAACAAAGTATACCAGTATTTGGTGTGTTGGATATGATATATATGATAACCTGATGTATCACTTCCCTCAACACTATTAACTTTCTTGAGTTCATATACTTAGCTTGTATTAGGGTATTACCCATCCTAATACTTTATGTACCAGTTCATCACATTCATCATGTAAAGTAGTGATCATTAGTCACTCACTTGGAATATACAGCCATTGCAAATGCTATGGATTCATTCATAAGTCAAGAATTAACAAAAAGACCATGCTAGGTCCTTTTCAAAACAATTCTAAGTCAAGCATAGAGTACCACGGCCGTGCAACCAAAAATGGCCGTGCTAAGGGAAGCCATCACAGCCGTGCTACCTTGCACGGTCGTGCAAAGTGATGTCACCACGGCCGTGCTACCTTGCACGGTCGTGCAAAGTGAAACTACCACGGTCGTGCTACCTTACACGATCGTGGTACATGAGTTCACCTCATGAATCATATTCAAGTAAATATTCTATTCTTTCATTAGGGATTAGGGTTTCACATACCATTTCCCTTCTTTAGAATAGAGATTGCATATAGCATCACCCTTCATTAGGGTTTCATATCACTTTGCCCATAATTAGGGTTTAATAATCATTCCCAATTAGAGTTTCACATGGATACACTCTCAACTAGGGTTTGAGTTCAATAACCATGTCAATTAGGGTTTATGTTCATGTTTAGGGTTTCATGATCTCTTTGCTTAAGGATCATAACCCTTAATCACCACATGAATCATATTCATGTATGAATTCATGCTATCAACTTCTCAACTTGATTAGGTCATATCAACCCTTTAGTCGAGTACATACAACTATGATTAACATAGTGTATCAAGTCATTGATCCTATAAGCAATTAGGGATTCATCCCTTAATTGGCACTTAATCACTTAGGTACTATTAGAGTTTTAACCTTTGTACCATCATTGATTATCATTACTAATCATTATTGGATCAATAGAACATTCATCATATTAATTCTCAAAGATTCAATCACATTGGACCTCCATTACATAAGGTATCCAATTGAATTAGGGTTTACTATTCATCCTAATTAGTGATTTCTCATGTAGAAAACCTCTTAATAGGGTTATACATGGAATCAACCTCAATTAGGGTTTACATCATGTATTGGATCCAGACATTTGTTATGCATTAATGTCTAGAACCATTAAAGGTATCTCCCACCTAATCACATTAGGTTTTCAAAAAGGTTTGATCAATTGGACCTTCAATAACATGAGGTATCCAAATAGATTGATCAATGGAACCTTCAATTGCACTAAGTACCCATTTGGATTAGTCAATTGAGTCTTTAATTTCATTGGGTACTCAATTGGATCATCCCATTGTTCATTCAACTACATTAGGTACTCAATTGGATTAACCAATTGATCCTTCAATTGCATTAGGCATCCAATTGAATTAACCGAATTCAACCAAAAACGGTTTGAAACCATTTAAGCAAAAAGCTTTGAAACCGCATGGAATTGAAACCACATGGATCTCACGGTTTGAGACCGTTTGGTCTCAAACGGTCTTGAGACCGTTTGGTCCAAACCTCTCAGAACCGCATGGACCAAAAAATCAATCAAGACTTCAACAACACTCAATTCCAATCAATGGAACTTCAACCAATTGGATCATCAACTCAATCATCAATTGAGTCATGAACTCACCCCTCATTTGGAACTTCATTTAGGGTCTTATCTCAATAAAATTAGGGTTTATAAACACCAATTAGAGCTTTGAAGTTGATCATCAATCAAGCTACTAATTGTGTTTCAATTGATTGCATTGGACCTTCAATCATTGAATTCATGGAACCAATCATCAATTGGACCTATGATCATAATTCAATTGAGTTTAATAGGTCAAACTTCAACTGATTTTACCCTGAATTGACCCTCACTTGGTCATCAATTAGGGTTTGATTCAATTGGATTAGGGTTTAGAATCGATGATCCAACAACACTCATCAATGCAAGATTGGTTACTTTGAAACTATTGAACCATCATCCAAATTGCGTATGACCTGACCCCAAATGGTCTTGAGGTCGTTTTTATGACCTCCAAACGGTCTTGAGACCATTTTCCCATCATATCACTCAAATCCAAGCCATCCAATTAAGGTTTGGATCATTGGATTGATCACCAAATCAGCATTGCATTGTATATCAACTTGGTACCTTTAGACCTTTAAACACCTAACCATACTCAACCCTAGACCTCCAAACGGTCTTGTGTGACCACCAAACGGTCTTGAGACCGTTTGGATGAGCTCCAAACAGTCTTGAGACCGTTTGTCCCATCCATCCTTTGGATTCTAGTGAAAAATCATCAAGGATTGGTCTATCGAGTTGATCAACAATTCATCACTTAATTGCAATATGATTGGTACCTTTGGACCTTCAATTGATCAACTATACTTGACCCCAGACCTCCAAACGGTCTTGGGGTGACCCCCAAACGGTCTTGAGACCGTTTGGGTGATCCCCAAACGGTCTTGAGACCGTTTGGGCTAATCAACCCAAAATCTCAAATTAACTCATTGGAATTTCAGCACTAATTCCAATTAGGGTTTGCCTAATTGAATAGCCTTCAACTCACGATTCCTTGGGAGTTAATCCCTCAAATTTGGTGAGTCATTAGACCATATCATTAGGAACAGTAATCCCAAACGGTAAATGCTTGGTCAACGCACTCAAACGGTCTTGAGACCGTTTGCCCAAAAAGTTCAATTAAAACAGATTGATAATCAGCACTTAATCCAATTAGGTTTCCCTAATTGATTAGCCTTAAACTCACGATTCCTTTGTATTTAACCCCTAAAATTTGGTGGGTCATTAGCCTACATAATTAGGAACAAAATTCCCAAATGGTCAACGCTTGGTCAACCATTTCAAATGGTTTTGAAACCGTTTTCTCCCAAACGGTTTCAAACCGTTTGCCCTTAAACGGTTTGCTGAAACCGCATAACCAATCAAATTAAAACGATTTGGAGTAGCTATCAAAACCGTTTGGATTGGTACTTTTCTTTGGATAAGAATATAGGATGATGTCATCATCCCCTTCCTTCTAACAACCAAGAACAGCAACCGTTCTTGATGGAAATTGCAGCAAAGAAACAAGAGTGTATCAATTTGAAGAAATCAATCAACAAAGCATACACAATTGATGCAATAGCAATGTTTAAGGGTTTAAGTTATAAAACCCGCCTCCAATTGAGCTACAAAGCTCCAAGATCACGCCATTAATGGTTTATGAAGCTCTTTCAACTCCACCTAGGCTCGTCCTCAAGCTTTTGATTGTAAAAGTTGGCTAGGGTTGAAGAGGAGATCAAAATAAGAAGGAATCCATAATTTATTTTCGATTTCCACCATGAAATCAAGGAGAACGAAGGTCAAGGGCTTACCAACAGATTGGGGACGTGCTCCCTGCTCCTCCCTAGCTCCTGGGTCGGTTTTGCAAGCAAGGGGAAGAAAGAAATCCAAAAAGGCCTTGGTTTGGGCTTGGAAATGACACTTTTATAAGGAAATTGATGAGAGAAAATGCCTTATTAAAATGCATTTAATTCCAAAAATAGTACCACCTCTTCCTCCTTTGTTTTCTTTCATACAAAGGCAACTCAAAGCCACCGAACTCCCTTCCATTATCCATGGATTAAGGGAAAAGAAAATAAGCACCTTAATCCATTATAATTTTAATATATCTTTTTGAGTGGAAATTCTTTTCCTTATAATAAGGTGAGTCGAATTTCACCTACTTAAGATATTTTCGTTCTTTATCTTGTCAAAGGAACGTCCATACTTATTCAAAATCAACCAATAACATTTTGGATGAAGGCCATTTAATTAATACATTCATTTTTTTGCCCTAAATTGAATTACAGTTTCTCATAAGATTAAATCTTGATTATTTTAATATCAAGATTCTCTCTCCTCCAACTTAATTCAAATGAGATGCCCCTCTCATTTTATTTTCTATAAATGATGCCAAGAAACATTAAGGACCTTATTGAAGTGGTAATTTGCATGTTGAACCCTAAGTTTTGGGTAAATTGCACATTACACCAAAACTAGGTTTTAATGCACAAGGATTGCTTTACAAGCTGAATCTTGGTGCCCAAGATTGTGAGAACCATACCACTACATCATATTAATTCTTATGATGTCTCAACATCAGGGGAACATCTTATCATGCAACATTTGCAAGTTGACCCCTCAACTTGGGTAATTTGCATATTAGTCTAAAATAAGCAAACATTGCTTCAACATTGTCCAAACAGGACCAAAATTGAAACATAAGTTCCTCATAAGCCCTAATTACTTTTCCCAAGATAGAATTAAGAATCTACTCAACCTTATTAAGCAAAACCTCTAGGGTTAATTCATAACCCAGGTCAGGTATGTTCCAAATTATAAACCCCTAACAAGGACTTCGTCCCCGAAATCCCAGGAAAAAGGAGGAACAGATTATTCATTAATCATGCCCTCAAGTCTCCACATATTATCTTAATATTATGGAGATACCATGGATCTGTAATTCACACAAAGTTCTTTTCGTTAATTCCACCTTATCACTGTTTATGTTTATGCAGAGCATAAACCCCTAACATGTGATGTCCATATTATTGAAAGGAAGAAGCATAAACGAACATACTTCTATCATCATCCAGGAATATTTACCAAAAGAGAAACATATATATCTAACAGAGATAATTTATTTAGCAATCCTTTATTCATTTTAGGAAAGTTCACTTAGAAAACTCTATGTAATTGGGAATGTTCACATAGCTTTTCCTCTCAGTTGGGAATGTTCACATAGCTCTTCCTATTAGTTGGGAATGTTCACATAGCTCTTCCTTTTAGTTGGGAATGTTCACATAACTCTTCCTTTTAGTTGGGAATGTTCACATAGCTCTTCCTATTAGTTGGGAATGTTCAC
This sequence comes from Alisma plantago-aquatica, assembly GCA_963693085.1. Lineage (NCBI taxonomy): Eukaryota > Viridiplantae > Streptophyta > Magnoliopsida > Alismatales > Alismataceae > Alisma > Alisma plantago-aquatica. Next base: position 405,761,727 of record OY856414.1, read on the forward strand.
ATAGCTCTTCCTTTTAGTTGGGAATGTTCACATAGCTCTTCCTATTAGTTGGGAATGTTCACATAGCTCTTCCTTTTAGTTGGGAATGTTCACATAGATCTTCCTTTTAGTTGGAAATGTTCACATAGCTCTTCCTTTTAGTTGGGAATGTTCACATAGATCTTCCTTTTAGTTGGGAATGTTCACATAGCTCTTCCTATTAGTTGGATTATACTCTCTAGATTGTTTCAGAATGACTAATGGTCAGAGTAATCAAAAAGATAACAATCTAAGAGTTTCATACTTGCCTTATATTCAATAATCATATACCTGGACACGGTATATAAGTATTGAGATTAGGTAGTATGCACTTTACTTACTGTCATATTCCTCACTTTTCATATCATTATACACACATGATTTTCCATTCTTGAATTTTTCTTCAGGAATCACTTCTAGATCTCATCTTTCAAGACACAGATAAGGAAAATTATAAAACATTAAGGAATACTGAGTAAGATATAAGTTCTCATATCCTTTGTGTCCTTATAGGAATAGTCAAAAGAAGTTCAAAGACAACTACTTTTATATTTTTAATACATAGAATTAGAGAATGAAATATCAGATTGACTTTATTTCATCTGACCTGTCTGGGATGTTTGTCCATGTCCTCTAATGTTACTAGGAAACTGCCTCCTTTGTGATCCTTGCTGACTCTGCTCCTGAGATTGAGTCATCATCGGATTCCCGCCTGGACAATCCTTTACTAGATGTCCCGGTTGTCTACATTGATAACAGATCCTAGGTGCAAAATAGGGTATGTGAGGTCCAGATACCGATGTTGATGCTATGTTGGAGGCTCTTTTTGGAACATTACTACGATCCATGTCCCTACTTGACATCCATTGTGTCTGGTTATGGAATCTCGATGATGCTGCTGATGTAGAAAATTTCGGCTTCTTAAAACTTTCAGACCTTTGTTTTTGAGTCTGAGTGTACACTTTCTTGCCACTACTCTGTCGTTTCTCGATTTCATACCTCTCTATCCTCCTTACTGATTCCACAAAGGTGGCAAACCTTTCCCTATTCTCTAAAGCAGACACAGGAGTGGTCAGTTCAGTGTTCAATCCCTTTTCAAAATGTCGAACTCTTTCCTCATCATTAACTGCCATTTGTAGACAAAACTGCAACAACTCCATGAAATTAGCTTCATACTCGCTAATGTTCATCTGTCCTTGTTTGATTCTCTCAAATTGAGAAATCTTCTCATATAGATACGTCTTAGGGAAGTATCTACTGAAGAATTCTCGTCGGAATACCTCCCATCCAATTTCTTCACCTGGTCTCTTATCTTCTTCTATCATCCACCAATGGCTAGCACTCCCCTTTTAGGAGGTACACAACATGTCTTACCTTTTCAACTTCAGGGATATCAAGGATCCTGAAAGCCTTTTCCAGTTCTGTCAGCCACAAATCAGCATCTGTTGGATCAGATGTACCAGCATAATCTATGGCTCCAACCCGGTGAAGTCTCTCAAAAGTCTTGTCGGCTCCATAGCCCTCATGGTGAGATGATGACCTAGGTGCAGGTATTTGCATCCTATCTGTCATGTGAGTTGTGGAAGCCATAAACTGCCCAGACATGGCTTGGAGGGCTGGGTTCCCCATGTCAGCTTGATTGAACTGGGGCTATTCAGGTACGGGCTCCTCTCTATTATGGTCTCCTACACCTCCTCCTGGTGCAGCAGTGCTGCCCACAGCAACACGTTCTTCATGTGATCCAGACATCTTCAAGTTCTTCTTCTCCTATGTGAGCAGAAGATACTATCAGATAAACTGGAAGACACTTAGAACAGACTCTATAACCTTAGTCTTATGTCTCTATAGACTCAGCGAACCTAGAGCTCTGATACCACTATTGTAACGATCGATTCACAAAAACAAGATTAACTAATGCGGAAGCGTTCATCAAGCAGCAGATTAGCAAAAATCACTAAAAATTAAAGCTTTTTTTTATCAAAAGATCCATCAAATGAAAACTTTCTCACATAGAACCAAAGTAACACATTTACATTCTTACTCGAAGGTACACATTATGTATCATCTCTTTCTGAGAATTACAAGCATTAATTGTCCTGTCAAGCTAAACACAGGCAGCATAAAATCTCGAGGCACTAAGCCAAAATCTCGAAAGCACTAACTACTACTCTGAGGACCTGAGAGTACAGAGACGACACATAGGACTCTATATACATCTATACATGGCATGACAGCCAGTGTCTCCACCTGAGACTTCACTGCTGTCCCTGCTGCTACTGCTGTCCTCTTACTGAAGGGTTTCTGTCTCCTTGTCCGCGACCACCTAAAAATGTAGTTCCCACGGGGGTGAGACAATTATAAAAATTGCTCCAACGAGAGATATAACTCTCCGCCAGTAACATTATTATTGCAACTTAATAAGATAAATATGAATGGAAGAATCATATTTATATAGCAATAGATATTTTAATGTCTATCAGACTAGAACATTATTCTATATCAGAAGCATTGCAGCTATATCTTGATAAATTCAACATGTCACTTATCCTTTAGTGAAAATGAAGATCATGTACAACATTTACACATTACAGAATCATTACCACTGCATTAACTCTTTTCAGGCTTAGATCATGTATCTAAAGCCTGACATTATCATTGTGGAGTCATGGCCTGTAGCCATACTCTTTTCACAGGTGTTGGGATCTTAATCCCTCAATCCACTACTGGGAATTTCTCATCTTTTCACAATTTCAATACCATAATCATGTGATCTTGGGTATTCAAACCCTTAGTTCTTCATTTGAACATTGTTACCGCATTCTCAGGTAACTAACACCTTTAGGTCATCTGACCAAGATAAGTATGATACTTGCTACCAAGCATCTATCATGGAACTTGAGGCCCATTAACTCTCTTGCTACCTCTTACCAGGCAACAAGGTATATTATGGCACACAAGGCCCAATAAACAAGTTTAATTTAATAACATATCATAGCTCATACCTGGCTATGCCCATCATCTCATGATACATGCATGGTTAGCACATACGATAGCAGCACATCAATTATCTATCAACACCATGCAAAAACAATATATTAATAATTCAAGGGTAATACCCTTAATCCTTTACCAGGATTAGGATTTCCATCACACATCTCATGTATCATTCATCCAATTATATTGGATTTATAACACAACAAAGTATACCAGTATTTGGTGTGTTGGATATGATATATATGATAACCTGATGTATCACTTCCCTCAACACTATTAACTTTCTTGAGTTCATATACTTAGCTTGTATTAGGGTATTACCCATCCTCATACTTTATGCACCAGTTCATCACATTCATCATGTAAAGTAGTGATCATTAGTCACTCACTTGGAATATACAACCATTGCCAATGCTATGGATTCATTCATAAGTCAAGAATTAACAAAAAGACCATGCTAGGTCCTTTTCAAAACAATTCTAAGTCAAGCATAGAGTACCATGGACGTGCAACCAAAAACGACCGTGCTAAGGGAAGCCATCACGGCCATGCTACCTTACACGGTCGTGCAAAGTGATGTCACCTCGGCCATGATACCTTGCACGGTCGTGCAAAGTGAAACTACCACGGTCGTGCTACCTTACACGGTCGTGGTACATGAGTTCACCTCATGAATCATATTCAAGTATAAATTCTATTCTTTCATTAGGGATTAGGGTTTCACATACCATTTCCCTTCTTTAGAATAGAGATTGCATATAGCATCACCCTTCATTGGAGTTTCATATCACATTTCCCATAATTAGGGTTTAATAATCATTCCCAATTAGAGTTTCATATGGATGCACCCTCAACTAGGGTTTGAGTTCAATAACCATGTCAATTAGGGTTTATGCTCATGTTTAGGGTTTCATGATCTCTTTGCTTAAGGATCATAACCCTTAATCACCACATGAATCATATTCATGTATGAATTCATGCTATCAACTTCTCAACTTGATTAGGTCATATCAACCCTTTAGTCGAGTACATACAACTATGATTAACATAGTGTATCAAGTCATTGATCCTATAAGCAATTAGGGATTCATCCCTTAATTGGCACTTAATCACTTAGGTACTATTAGAGTTTCAACCTTTGTACCCTCATTGATTATCGTTACTAATCATTATTGGATCAATAGAACATTCATTATCTTAATTCGCAAAGATTCAATCACATTGGACCTCCATTACATAAGGTAGCCAATTTAATTAGGGTTTACTATTCATCCTAATTAGTAATTTCTCATGTAGACAACCTCTTAATAGGGTTATACATGGAATCAGCCTCAATTAGGGTTTACATCATGTATTGGATCCAGGCATTTGTTATGCATAAATGACTAGTACCATTAAAGGTATCTCCCATCTAATCACATTAGGTTTTGAAAAAGGTTTTATCAATTGGACCTTCATTAACATGAGGTATCCAAATAGATTGATCAATGGAACCTTCAATTGCACTAAGTATCCATTTGGATTAGTCAATTGAGTCTTTAATTTCATTGGGTACTCAATTGGATCATCCCATTGTTCCTTCAACAACATTAGGTACTCAATTGGATTAACCAATTAATCCTTCAATTGCATTAGGCATCCAATTGGATTAACCAAATTGAACCACAAACGGTTTCAATCCGTTTAAACAAAAATCTTTGAAACCGCATGGACTTGAAACCGCATGGATCTCAAACGGTTTGAGACCATTTGGTCTCAAACGGTTTGAGACCGTTTGGTCTCAAACGGTCTTGAGACCGTTTGGACTCAAACGGTCTTGAGACCGTTTGGTCCAAACCTCTCAAAACCGCATGGACCAAAAAGTCAATCAAGACTTCAACAACACTCAATTCCAATCAATGGAACTTCAACCAATTGGATCATCAACTCAATCATCAATTGAGCCATGAACTCACCCCTCATTTGGAACTTCAATTAGGGTCTGATCTCAATAAAATTAGGGTTTATAAACACCAATTAGAGCTTTGAAGTTGATCATCAATCAAGCTACTAATTGCATTTCAATTGATTGCATTGGACCTTCAATCATTGAATTCATAGAACCAATCATCAATTGGACCTATGCTCATAATTCAATTGAGTTTAATAGGTCAAACTTCAACTGATTTTACCCTCAATTGACCCTCACTTGGTCATCAATTAGGGTTTGATTCAATTGGATTATGGTTTAGAATCGATGATCCAACAACACTCATCAATGCAAGATTGGTTACTTTGAAACTATTGAACCATCATCCAAATTGGGTATGACCTGACCCCAAACGGTCTTGAGGTCGTTTGGATGACCTCCAAACGGTCTTGAGACCGTTTTCCCATCATATCACTCAAATCCAAGCCATCCAGTTAAGGTATGGATCATTAGATTGATCACCAAATCAGCATTGAATTGTATATCAACTTGGTACCTTTAGACCTTTAAACACTTAACCATACTCAACCCTAGACCTCCAAACGGTCTTGTGTGACCACCAAACGGTATTGAGACCGTTTGGATGAGCTCCAAGCGGTCTTGAGACCGTTTGGCCCATCCATCCTTTGGATTCTAGTGAAAAATCATCAAGGATTGGTCTATCGAGTTGATCAACAATTCAACACTTAATTGCAATATGATTGGTACCTTTGGACCTTCAATTGATCAACTATACTTGACACCAGACCTCCAAACGGTCTTAGGGTGACCCCCAAACGGTCTTGAGACCGTTTGGGTGATCCCCAAACGGTCTTGAGACCGTTTGGGCTAATCAATCCAAAATCTCAAATTAACTCATTGGAATTTCAGCACTAATTCCAATTAGGGTTTGCCTAATTGAATAGCCTTCAACTCACAATTACTTGGGAGTTAATCCCTCAAATTTGGTGAGTCATTATACCACATAATTAGTAACAGTAATCCCAAACGGTCAACGCTTGGTCAGCGCACTCAAACGGTCTTGAGACCATTTGCCCAAAAAGTTCAATTAAAACAGATTGATAATCAGCACTTAACCCAATTAGGTTTCCCTAATTGATTAGCCTTCAACTCACGATTCCTTTGTATTTAACCCCTCAAATTTGGTGGGTCATTAGCCTACATAATTAGGAACAAAATTCCCAAACGGTCAATGCTTGGTCAACCATTTCAAACGGTTTTGAAACCGTTTTCTCCCAAACGGTTTCAAACTGTTTGCCCTTAAACAGTTTGCTGAAACCGCATAACCAATCAAATTAAAACGATTTGGAGTAGCTATCAAAACCGTTTGGCTTGGTACTTTTCTTTGGATAAGAATATAGGATGATTTCATCATCCCCTTCCTTCGAACAACCAAGAACAGAAACCGTTCTTGATGGAAATTGCTGCAAAGAAACAAGAGTGTATCAATTTGAAGAAATCAATCAACAAAGCATAGAGAATTGATGCAATAGCAATGTTTAAGGGTTTAAGTTATAAAACCCGCCTACAATTGAGCTCCAAAGCTCCAAGATCACGCCATTAATGGTGGATGAAGCTCTTGCAACTCCCCCTAGGCTCGTCCTCAAGCTTTTGATCGTAAAAGTTGGCTAGGGTTGAAGAGGAGATCAAAATAAGAAGGAATCCATAATTTATTTTCGATTTCCACCATGAAATCAAGGAGAACGAAGGTCAAGGGCTTACCAAAATATTGGGGACGTGCTCCCTGCTCCTCCCTAGCTCCTTGGTCGGTTTTTCAAGCAAGGGGAAGAAAGAAATCCGAAAAGGCCTTGGTTTGGGCTTGGAAATGGCACTTTTATAAGGAAATGGATGAGAGAGAAAATGCCTTATTAAAATGCATTTAATTCCAAAAATAGTACCACCTCTTCCTCCTTGGTTTTCTTGCATACAAAGGCAACTCAAAGCCACCGAACTCCCTTCCATTATCCATGGATTAAGGGAAAAGAAAATAAGCACCTTAATCCATTATAATATTAATATATCTTTTTGAGTGGAAATTCTTTTCCTTATAATAAGGTGAGTGGAATTCACATACTTAAGATATTTTCGTTCCTTATCTTGTCAAAGGAACGTCCATCCTTATTCAAAATCAACCAATAACATTTTGGTTGAAGGCCCTTTAAATAATACATCCATTTGTTTGCCCTAAATTGAATTAGGGTTTCACTTAAGATTAAATCTTGATTATTTTAATATCAAGATTCTCTCTCCTCCAACTTAATTCAAATGAGATGCCACTCTAATTTTACTTGCTCTACATGATGCCAAGAAACATTAAGGACCTTATTGAATTGGTAATTTGCATGTTGAACCCTCGGTTTTGGGTAAATTGCACATTACACCAAAACTAGGTTTTAATGCACAAGGATTGCTTTACAAGCTGAATCTTGGTGCCCAAGCTTGTGAGAACCATACCACTACATCATATTCATTCTTATGATGTCTAAACATCAGGGGAACATCTTATCATGCAACATTTATAAGTTGACCCCTCAACTTGGGTAATTTGCATATTAGTCTAAAATAAGAAAACATTGCTTCAACATTGTCCAAACAAGACCAAAATTGGAACATAAGTTCCTCATAAGCCCTAATTACTTTTCCCAAGATAGAATTAAGAATATACTCAACCTTATTAGGAAAAACCTCTAGGGTTAATTCATAACCCAGGTCAGGGATGTTACACACATGTTCTTCTACAGAGGTTCCCTCTGTCAGCTTAGACTCAATAGCACCTTCATGATATTGTCCCATTACTACTTTTAAGGCCAAGTGTTACTTTCTTACGATGTGTTACCATCGCAAGAACACTGATGTCCTCACATTTCTCATGCAACTAATGGTTTTACAACTAAGTATAATTTAACAAATTGAATCCTAATGTACATGAAATTTCATCCTACTCATGAATATATCTTACTTCTCTTCTCTGTTTGTCCTAATTATTAATTTTGTGGATATTGAGGGACTTGGAGTAAATATGCATGCAAGCTTAAGGAGTTAGTGCAGAATTACCTGAATTAATATGTTATTAGGAGTTATGTTGTAAAATTTCCATAAAAACAAAATGGTTGTAAAATAAAAAAATTAGAAATAAAACTTTATGTAAATTTAAGTAGTAAATAAGTATCATAATCACCCACTATACCTTGAAAATTAAGGTATTAACTTCATTGTGGGCCTTTGAATGAATGAGGGAATATTACCTCACAATTTAGTTCAAAAATGTTAATGGAAAACCTATTTCAAATAAACTAAAATTCTTATGCATTAAGTAACACATTAAAGACCAATATCGTGGTTAATGACCAAAAGGTTAATAAAACAAATTTTAAATCCGTAGGAATATTCCAGTCTTAATTATGGACTCATGGTTTAAATTTGGGATTATTTGACCATTGTTTGACCCCTTAATTCGTTTTTATAAGAATTGATTGAAGTTTGAATTAGAAATCAATTTGATTTCATTGATTGGTGCATTTTAACCTAAGTTTCAGCTTTTCATATTTGGTCACGTGTTACCCTTACCCTGTGATCCATCAGACGGTAGTGGATCGATCATCTAGATTGCCACTTGATCTAATGGTGCAGAATTTGTCAACTACCTCCCGACGAGTAACGTCCCAGTCGAGAATCGATCTACAATCTCATTCTTCCTCCACACTCATCCATTTCTCTTTATTTCTTCTCCTCTCACTTCGTCACTCTCTTCCAAATCCAACGAGCCATCACTCACTCTCCCTCGTTGCCTGAGCATGAAATGTCCATCTCGGGCAGACACTCTATCTCCACCTGTGAGTCACATAGGAGAATCCACCCTCCTTCCCACCTATAAAAGGCCACCCCTACAATGAATAGAACACAAGCATTACTCATCTCCATCCAGTTCCTTTGCTAGCACTCCTAAGCCCTTGACATACTCAGATTCAATCTCTAGCAAACTCATCTTTGCCCCGGACTCCTCAGCCATCCCAAATGAAATTGGAGATCGGGTAGGCTTCCTTGAAGCTTTGTGAACTCTTTTACATTATTACTTTGACTCGAGACACCGGTTTGCTTGGTCCTCTTGCTCAGTTAGAGCTTCTCGTCAGTGCTAGTCATCTCGAAGACTCAACTACTCTCTAACCTCTGTGAAACCACTACTGAAACCCTGTGACCTCCACGAACATACCCAAACCTTTTTCTTCCACATTTTAGTGCTTACACACCACCAAACTTCACTTGTAACCTCCCCCGTCAACCACACTGATCTCTACCTTGTTTGGGCGATTCAAGGGACCTCGCCTTATGGTATTTTCTCCCTCGACATCGCCAAGTTCCTAGAAACAACTCAAGGTTTTAGTTGGCCCAGAGAGCACTTGTGGAAGCGTAGATATGCTAGAGTTGAGATCCATGCCTACTGCTCAACATAATGTCGGGGCATGGCTCTTGGGGATGAATCTCCTCATCGATTTCCTGTGACTACCCTCGCTCGCCTCATTTTGTTCATTTTTTGCTCAATAGTAAAATGATATTTTCGCCTTGTTTAAATCCTCACAGATTAAAGCCAAGCAAGTAGTTGAACCGTGAATTGGCCACGAGCAATTGGGCCATCTCAAGAGGGTCCCGGCCTATGTGGCAGTGTTTCTTGTGAGATTCATTGCTCACATGGAAATTTCTAGAATTCTTATTCACTGATTTTAGAAAAATCATAACTAATTACTCATATTTCAAAAAAATACAAATAAATAGGCTATGGACTAAAAAAAATAAATCTTATCTAATAAAAATGATTCTCAAGCCAGATTTCGAAGTTTTTGAGAAGATGTTCCTATGAACCAAAATAACTAATTAAAAAGCCCTAAAATGCATAAATAATTCATTTCAAACTCAAATTAACTAAATGAATATGTTTTTCTATCAAGAATAATATACCTAATCGTTTGACCTAGTTTTCATTTGTCTAGAAGGTATAAAATTAGGGTTTCAACTGTTAAATTACTTAAAACCCTAATTCTTGTGATTAAACATTTGTACTTAGGATAAAAGATCTTGGAAATCAATAAATGAGGAAAAGACAAATCTAGGATAACTCAAGTGAGGTATGTGCATTCTAACCCTAAAGTTGGGCATTATTTATCCAAACCTAAATTCTAAATAAGGCATGAGCCTTATTTATTTATTCTTCCTATTCCATTATAAATGTTTCAAGGGTCTTGGACCCCACTTGCAAATGTTGTTAAACTTCTTATATTTACCCTTGAGATACTTTAGCATGATGATGAAAATGACTAATTAACTAATGTAGTGTACATGAGTATAAACCACTCATAGTTTTGGGCATGAGCCCAGGGGAATGAGTTAGTCTCCCTCACCCAGAGGTTGAGGTCCAATAGGTACCTCAGTCCTATATAAGTATAATTTAGTCAAAATTAATCATGCGTGCAGTTTATTATTGTTTAATCTTAGCAGAAATTCTTATTTGTTGTACTTGCCTCATACTCTTGACATATAATAGCTAGAGAACCTTTATTTTGTCATACTTAAATTGTTGAGTTGTCCTTTACCTATTATTGACACATAAATTTTATCTCCTTTTTCTGGGTGACCGCAACCACCCAGAGCCAGGAAGAGGGATAGGAGTAGATCGTGGTGTAGCTGATCAAATGTGAGACTACCTGAAAATGACTAGGTCACTATTTCTAGATCATGTAGTTCATTTTAGTCTTTATTTCAAAAATAAAGCTAAGTTAGAGCACATGTTTTTACTTTTCGTTGCTTCTATTGACATAAATTTGTATTTGGTCCATGCTTATTTAATTGGAATTATTATGCATTCATCCCTCATCTTCAAGTTTTATAAAAACATGGATTTTGTGTATTTTCCGTTAGATTTTAGTAAGGAGGTGATCTTACCTCTTTACATCATGGTATCAGAGCCTGTACGGTAGCTACTCGGGCACGACGTTGAAAGTGATGGTGTCTAGAAAGGGTCAAAACTTGGATGCTGGCAATATTTTTCTCTGGCCCACTATCTTGGTTTATGGGGACTCCCGAGTTCATATGACCCAGCTCGGCCTGATCTAATACAGAATGCCCGAAATAGCATGCCTATAGGCAATAGTAGACTCATCTCTTTCTATCCAAAAACCCTTACAAATCTTACACTATGACCTTGTCTTTCAAGAGAGGAAACCTATTTGGAGACTACTCTGACGACTCCAACTCTGAAACTTCTATCATCCTGCATCCACCAACGATGAAACTCGAATAAGAGTTGACAATGTTGTGTCAACTCCTCACAACTACCCTCATGGAACATCTATTTGTTTCCACAAATTCTTCTAGTAAGTCCAAGGAGTTCAACCTGATGGACTTCATAAAGATGCAGCCACCATCTTTCAAAGGGGAGAACAAGGCCAATATGGTGGACAAGGTTGATGACTGGGTGTTGGCACTAGAATGAACCTTTGATGGCATGGCGTGACCTCCTCACCAGAAGGTTTTCTTTGCGGCCTATGTCCTGGAAGGCCCAGCCCGCATTTGGTTGAATGGCATATCCTGCACCCATGACACTACTGAGATGACTTGGGAAAACTTCCTGAAGTTGTTCAAAGAGAAGTATGTTTGACCCGCATACCTGAAGAAGGAGGCTGAATTCTATAGTAATCAATAAGGGATCCTGAGTGTCTCTGAGTACAATCAACTTTTCCTACTTCTGGAGTGTTACATTGTTGACCTGGGAACTGAGTGTAGGTCGACCTCATTTCTTGAGGGATTCAACTACATTGTGGGCCGCAATCTTGTTCCACAACTTGCACTTACCTTCCAGCAAATGGTGGACAAGGCCCTGGCTATAGACTCATACTATAACGACCCACACTTTTGAGTGTTTAAAAGACCTTAAAGTCGTAGATCATTAATCATAAACTCTAGGTTTAGATTCAAGAATTAATATAGTATAGTAAACATGTTTTATTAATGAACAAGTATTTACATGTTTGTATAAAAAGCTCCTGTAAGGAGTTACATAACTTTTATAAAGGATTAACTTTTACATGTGTGAAGATAAACCATTAAGACTAACCCTTTGTGATTAAACTATGATGTCTTCAACATATTTAACTGTACCCTCATGTCCACAAATCAAGTATATCTAATACCTAAAATGCTGACACACAAATATGTGGTTAGTATATTGCTCTACTGGTATGTGGGTTCAACCAATAATCACAAGTATGCATACATTAAACTATTTTCATGTGCATATAAGGACATAAACTTATTTCATATTCTAATCCATACCTGGTCAACTACCTCAGGTGTAATCACTGTCCCTCCGAGATCGTGTGCATTACCCTTAAGATCAGTCTAACCCAGTGTTACAACCCCAATTTTTGGGTTCAAGTGGTGAGAAATATAATTTCTCATATTAAAGATGTTTGAACAAATAATCATATATTTGGTTGAGAATAATTGGATTTCGTTTAAAATAGCCTTGTTGTTTGATTTGTGGGCTTTATTGGCTATTGGGCCCAATAAAAGGAAAATAACAAAGGAAATTCAATTACTAAATGGATAATTGAATTTTAAGAAAAGAAATATGTAGAAACCTCTAGAAGGAAAATACAAAAAGGATTTCGTGCCTCTTGGGTTCCTTGGGTACCAAGGAGACCAAGGTTGCAAAAAGAAGGTAATTAGAAAAGAAAAGGTTAATTAAGTATTTCTTTATTAAGAAAGAAATTGAAAATGATGATAAAATGTAAAAAATGAGTGGAAAGAGGCATAAATGAGTTTTCTTGGTGATAATTCGTATCCATAAGGTTTCTAATGATAAAAGGAATGCCAATGAGGAAAATAAAAGAGAAATAAAAAGAAATTCTCAAAAAAGAAATATTTTATTAAGAAATAAACATGATAATGCAAAATAATGCATATAGGTGCATTAAGAAGGTTAATGAGTATTCTAATAAAATAAATTTCGAAATAAAGAGTGCCTTGGGATCCAAGGAGTCCCAATAAAGAATAAAGAAAGAGAAAATACTAAAAAGGCAAAATAAGAGGAAAATGTGTTGCTTTATTAATGAATTAAGAGGTATTGTTAAAAAAGGAAAGTAAATCCTATAAAAGGGGATAGAATTTCGTGCCTAAGGATTGAAAAGCAAGAAATAAAAAGGATAATGGCAAGGAATTTCGAATTCCTAAAATATCCAAATAGTAAAGGGTATTAGAAAAGAATAATGAAGAGAGAAAGAAAGGATGTTGCTTCACAACCAAGGAAATGTGTTTCCTTTCAAGTTGGGACTTGTTTCCTCTTGAATTTCGTGGATAAACCACCTAGGCCCTATCTACCTCCCCTATATAAGGGGTATGACCCTGGGCCAAGCCCAGAGGATCCCATACATCGCTTTCCTCCATTGATTACATCTTCAACCCTAACCCCGATTATCACCTTGAGCTTGATACAAAGAGAGGGAAGCAGGAGGGTACGACGAAGTCCTGGTGTTCTACGGAGTCAGGAGCAAGCGCTTCCATCATATCCGTGTACTAGGGCTGGTGCAGTAGTAGTACCTAGGCTGCAGCGATGGCTGCAAGCACTTGGTCTAGCGAGCCAGAGAACGGCCACGCCGGCTGCAACCAGGTGGTGCCCCAGGTGCGCAAAGGGGCGGCGGACGTAGGGAAGAAGTCGAAGGTGAGTTTCGAGGTCCGTGGGAGCAAGCAAAGCCCACGCAGGGCTGCTTTGACGGCCGCCGATATCAGGCCCAACGAGCCCCATGGCGGGCACCATAGCCAAGAAATACAGGCGCCATGTGTGCGCCTATGGGCGGCGGAGGTGTAGGATCAAACCCCGGCATGGATGACGGACCAGGGAGGGAGAGAGAGCCATCGCATGGCTGCAAAATGCGGCCGCTAGGGCATCCACGTCGCTGGCCGGAGGAAGAAGAAAGGAAACAGAGTCGTCAGACCAATTTGCCCCTCCACGGGCTAAAGGATCGCAAACTTAACTGAGGGTAAAAGCGTCTTTGCGTTATGTTTTCCATTGCGTGAGCTTTGCATGGAAACAGATGATGTGGCGCTTCCCTATTGGCCGGAAAGGTAATTTCTTCATAAAATCATAACTCCTAATTGGTAGCTCCGATCAACACAATTTATATATGAATTTTGATCCTCAGAACGAGAGGAATCCATTAAAAATAGTCTCATAGCCTGAATCTGATCATAGTTCGAAAATTAATGTAGATTATCATCTTTGATTAGTTAAAGATTAAGAAACCCTATTTTGTTATGATTAATGTGTTTAATAGGGTTTAATGGATCATAGGAATTGATATTAACCTGTTAAATGCAAAAAGGTGCATTAAGATCGAAAAGGGTGATCTTTGTACGTAATTATTAGATTATGTACATAAATATGTTGAAATATGAAAAGTACATAAAGCTATCATCTTTAATGTTTTAATTAATGAAAAACCCTTATATTTGATGATAGATGGTTTTAATGATGATAAATGGATAATTTAAGCCTATTGTTCATAAAAGGGAGAATAAGATCTAAAGAGATAATCTTTTTATATAATTGGCTTAATTTAGGGTTTTGTGCATGATTATGCATTAACGAGCTTGAAAACCCTAATTTAGGTGAATATGACTTTTAAATGTTTTAATTATTCAAATCTATAAATAATTAGGGATATGATGATCCTAAGTCAATCTGAGTATAAAAGACTATTAAATGAATAATTTGAGCTATTAGGGTTTATATAAATGGAAAAGAGTATTTTAGGGTTTGTTAACCTAAAAAGGGATAAAGTTCGAGAGATTGATCTAAGAAACCCTAATGAGTATTAATGAATACTTAATGCGGATTAGAAACCCTAGAAAGTGAATCCAAGTCAATAAAGTAGATTCTTGATAAAGTGTGTAATAAATAGAGTACATATTCTTTTCAGGAATTATGTGATGATTTAATTACTTGCTTGGATCTGTTGATTGGGTTGATTGCATATACATGAAGTAAATGTTGAATAATCTGCATGACTCATCAAATCAGGTATGTGGTTACACTTATGAATAACCGTTCTAGTTTCATGGTGATTTCCGAATGTTTTACCGATTGCTTTAAATAAACTGTTGGATGTTTATTTAATTCATGCAACTATAAAGTGACTATGGCTATCACTATGAGTATAAATGTATAACTAGCTAGATCCGAGTCCACCCCTGTGGCTATGCAAAGGCTAAGGATAACCTAGAGCAAGGTCTAGGGTATCATGAGTTAGAAACTGGGCTACACATGAGTAGTGCCATGAGACTCTTAGCATACCATGAGTTAAGGAGTGGGCTACCTACGGGTAGTGCCATGTGACTCAACCCTAGAAATTGATTCACCTATTAGGTGAAGTCATGAGGGGTAAAATGGGAATCTACAACACGGGAGGTAGTATCCAGGTCCACTGCAGGGACAGCGCAGGGGATAGAGTACACATGGATCGCGTAGTTATACTTAAAACGTAAACTTGTTTGTTGAATGATAATTGAATGCGATACATTGTTATAGATAATTGAATGATTATTGGTTTCCCCCACATACCAGCTACGGCTGACCGACGTTTTGTTTGTCGGCGTTTTAGGTACAATGAAAAGAACAAACAGTAAAGTGGCACATGTGATACTAAAAGAGAATTAAAGTATAAAGGAGGATTAGATAGATTAGTATCGGTGTGGATAGAAGTTTAAAGATCAAAGTTTTCAAAAGGTATGTAAAGAAAAATTTTATTACCATTTTCAGTATAGTCTGTTAGAATTTAATAATTGTTTATGGTTATATGTCGAACCTTTGATCCGGGATTAATGGGTGCGGCTCAACCTCTTGGTCTCCCTTAATTGGGGGTTATCAGGAGGTGGGGTCGTAACATTTGGTATCAGATCCTGGGTTCCTCAGTTAACCATTAATGATTATTAAATTTTACAAACTCCATAGAACCCAAGGGAGTTATTATATGAGTATCCAAAAGACGGAGGTGTCTAGAAAGGGATCACGACCGGGGGCTGGCAAGATTTTCCTCCGCACCGCTAGTCGGAATACGAGGACTCCCGGACCCGTGTGACCGCCTGGCCAAAGTCTTAGGGTATGAATCGAAATAAGATACCTTTAGGACTTCTCATCTTATTCATCCCTTCTCATCACAAAATTCTGATAAGGACCTAAAGGATTAGGGTTTTCTCTCTTCTCCTCACCCTCTTGAGGAATGGGTAAGGTTAATAAGGTTTAAGGAATCCTCCACTAAATTAATGAAAAGCATGTAAATAAGATGTCATGGACATAAGCTTAATAGATTAAGCGCAAAATAAATAATAGATACATGCTTAGGTCGTATGACATAAGATGTCATGCCCTCAAAAGAGACCTGAGGCTAGACCTTCGGGTTAGGAGGATAAGTTAGTCTGGGAGATAGAGATCTCCATTTCAAGTAGAGACGTGGAACATCCTCGGAGGATGATGCTAACCCTAACCCTAAGTGAAGGTTATAGAGAGATGAGCTGGACTAGGTGTTTGAAAGGACATGCCTTTGGGATGACATACGATCCATGCGTGACCTAGCACCTTTGGAAACCCAACCCTGGGAAGGGTCGTGCATGTTAAGGTAAAGGATAGTTCCTTAGATGATGATGTTAGTGAAGGACTATAGAAACCCTATGGGCTTGTACAAGTAGGGCATAGCTGGCACCTAGGACATGTCATAGTGCTGACGATAGGATGAAACCCTGGATAAGGAATGATGATGGAGCATAAAGGGTTGTGAATGATCTTGAGCGACCATAAGTATGAACCTAGGCTTCACCCATGTAGAGCATGCTTTTGAGGTTGAACCTTCATGAAGAGAGGACCTCTAATGGTGAGATTGGATGTAGGGTTAGCTCTAGAGAGAGCAGGAAACCCAACAAGAAGGTTGGAAGCCTAAAATCTTGAATAATGGATGACGATGGTTGTCTCATAAGTTGAGGATATCTTGGTTTCCTTTAAGAGGACCAAACCCTAGGGAGTGAAGATGGAGCATCTGGTGCCTATGTGCCAACAGTATAAGTGTTTACCTTCTGAGGTAGGAAGACAAGTTCCATAGACCTAGAGAGGTTTAGTAACAGGTTATGAGGCCTTGTACCTTGTGGTTGTCCTTGAGGAGGACCCAACACTAAGTGTTGCTTGAGTTAAGGATGACCATGAGTGCGTATCATGCCTTTTCATGCTTGGTTTGTAGTTAAGAGATAGAGCATACTGTTTGGGTTCCTAGGCCTAAGAGGGGAAGTGGTATACCTAATGCTCATGATGAGAATTTAGTTGCTATAGAAGCAATCATGGTACTCCTCATGTATAGAGGAAAAAGGAAACTCCCTTAAGGTTAAGGTATGTTTGATGAACCCCTCATAGCTAGGTTGATAATAAAGAAAGGTATGATCTTGATCAAACATTGAGGAAAGATGACAAGTATGACCTAGCATGGTACATAAGTGATCTGCTCGTGCCTTAATGGCTTGCTAGGGTTAAGTAGGCTCGGGTAGATGTAAACCCTGGACCTAAGAGCTTTTGTGACCTTAGAGATAGTTTTCCCCCCATCCGGGGAGAGGGACCCCTTTGGAAGGGTGCATATCAGTTTTGTTGGTTTAAAGTAACCTAAAGAGGTCTCATAGGATCTTGAGGAGCTAAGTGAAAGGTACATAGTGTGAGATTGAATCTACAGACCCATGGATATCCATCTCTATTGCATGTGAAAGTGTTACCATGGAGGTAACCAGTATGGGGCTTGACCAAGGTAGGCAGGTTGCCTTAATGCTTATGAGCGGATGAGAGTCGGCCCATGAATACAGAAAGAGAGATGATGAAGACTTGGGTAAGATTCTAAGTGAACATGTACTATAATGGAAAATCCTAAGTCTATCCTAGGGTCAGGTAGGGATAAGACCGATGAAAGTAGGAGTTGCCTAATTCCCAAGTTGCGCATGACTATAGGGTCGGGAGGTAACAGCTATCATTGTCTGAGGGCCATGGGTTAGGAGATTGATCACCTTCATGAACTCATGGGACCCAAAGGGCAGATGAGTAGGGCACTCTCTTGATGCATGAGGGAAGAGGGATGACCCCAAAAGAGTCGGTACCCTATAGACCTAGAGGAGATGACCAAGGATATAAACCTCAGTAGGTTCAAGACTAGTTTGTTATCTTGTTGTTTAAGATGAAGAGACATATGTGGCACGTTGCAACTTAGATTTAAAGGTGTACTGGCAAGGTGGGATGTACCATCTCTACTCTTGGAATGGGAAGAACTCTGTATTTGGACTGCAACCAAATGCTTATTTCCTTTTGTTATGGGAGGGAGAGATAGGACATTACGCATGCCATACACCAAGGATAAGAGATGTTTGGAACATTGCCACGAGAAATGGGGATAGAGAAGATATCTACCCTGGTAAAGTGAATGATACATGGATGGTTTGTAAACACTAAGAGGAATGAGGTAGTTCCCTTATGAGGATGTTTTTCTCATGAGCTATGTGGAACTTACAAGTTATACCAGGTTGAGTTTGATCACCATGATGATGGAATCAGAGAGTTTTCTTATGAAGATGAACATATAGTTTAAGGTGACATGATAAGTGAAATACATGGAAGTGTAATGTTACCTAAGGATGTGAAGTAGTAATGGCTGCTCTGGTTGAGATACATCTGACTTGTTTGACTAGAAGCTAGAAGAGGTTGTTTGGCTAACCCAAAGTTTGTAAAGAAAAGGTGTTTGGATAACACTCAGATGTAACAAGATGCATTGAAAAGTTATGGTTGTTTGGTTAGCCAGTCTAGTCCTGGATGCAATGAAAGGATAAAACCTCAGATGCACTTCTTTGGAAGAGAAAGTGACGAAACCCCGACTAGAGCGGTTTAGGTTTTCAGAGGATTTGATCTTGAAAGAATCTTGACATACAGAAAATCATGGTTGAAGATCACCGTACACCGTAGAAGATGGCAATAGCACTTTGGATGCTTAAGATAAAGTTGCATGTGGTTTATGGCCATGCAAGCCAGGAGGTAAAGGACGAACCCCAGTAGCCCATTGTATCAATATAGAGGACAAAAGAGTCCCTGAGAGGGAACGGGAGATCGACATTATGGATGTTGTGATAGGTCTTCCCTGGGCCAAAGAAGGTCCAGATGCAATATGGGTTATGGTAGGTCGCCTTACCTAAATGACAGGAGAAAGAAAGAGTTCTGTTAGAGAACAAATCTAGTTGAACTACCCATGAAAGAGATGGTTCAACTAAACCATGATATGAGTTCAAAGAATCTGAGTTTGAATAAAGGTTCACTTCCATAAAGTGGAAGTAGGTACATGAAGAACTCAATGTTAGTATAGTTAATCACCCCTAACTATGGTTAGTATGATCCAGACTAAAGGGTCTGATGAGGGCATGTGTGCTCATTCAGGGCGATATCGAGAGATGGTTTTGTCCTATGAAAGATGTGAAGATAACCACCATAGTCAGTATTTGGTTTTATATGAAGCTCTATAAGGGAGGTTGTGTCGGTCACCACTTCAGTAAGGTGATGTTGGTGAAAGGACCACATGATGGTTATAAAAGTACCACATGATGGTTAGAAAAACGGACCCCAGTATGTGTAGATGAAGTCACTTTGATTGTGCAAGGGCTGAAAGGAGCCTAGAGACGATGAGAGTTGTGAGCAGATGCAAAGTAGACTGACATACAAGTTACTGTGGGAGAAAATGTGACATAAAAATCCGACCCCTCTAAGTTATAACTAAGAGAGTTGAGTCCCCGATACATGGGTCCATTAGATATGGATGGGTGGAGAAGGTTAAGATTGACCTTACCCCTCGGATTAAAGTAATGAGAGATGTTTTCCATGTGTCTAATTTAGAGCACTATGTGAGGTACCCGACCATGTGCTAAGCAATGAACCTAGTGAGCCCCAAGGGAGGCTGAAATGGCCTGAGTCACCTGTGTAGTTTATAGACACCAGGATGAAAGAACTCAGAGAAAAGAATATGTGATGATAAAGGTTCTTTGGATACGCCATGAGTACGGTAAAGCCACATAGGGGCCAATGATGGACATGGAAAGGTATTATCCTAAATTGTTTGTTTGCTTGATAGAATTTTGAGGGCAAAATTCCTATAAGAGGGGAAGGATGTTACAACCCCAATTTTTGGGTTCAAGTGGTGAGAAATATAATTTCTCATATTAAAGATGTTTGAAAAAATAATCATATATTTGGTTGAGAATAATTGGATTTCGTTTAAAATAGCCTTGTTGTTTGATTTGTGGGCTTTATTGGCTATTGGGCCCAATAAAAGGAAAATAACAAAGGAAATTCAATTACTAAATGGATAATTGAATTTTAAGAAAAGAAATATGTAGAAACCTCTAGAAGGCAAATCCAAAAAGGATTTCGTGCCTCTTGGGTTCCTTGGGTACCAAGGAGACCGAGGTTGCAAAAATAAGGTAATTAGAAAAGAAAAGGTTAATTAAGTATTTCTTTATTAAGAAAGAAATTGAAAATGATGATAAAATGTGGAAAATGAGTGGAAAGAGGCATAAATGAGTTTTCTTGGTGATAATTCGTATCCATGAGGTTTCTAATGATAAAAGGAATGCCAATGAGGAAAATAAAAGAGAAATAAAAAGAAATTCTCAAAAAAGAAATATTTTATTAAGAAATAAACATGATAATGCAAAATAATGCATATAGGTGCATTAAGAAGGTTAATGAGTATTCTAATAAAATAAATTTCGAAATAAAGAGTGCCTTGGGATCCAAGGAGTCCCAATAAAGAAGAAAGAAAGAGAAAATACTAAAAAGGAAAAATAAGAGGAAAATGTGTTGCTTTATTAATGAATTAAGAGGTATTGTTAAAAAAGGAAAGTAAATCCTATAAAAGGGGATAGAATTTCGTGCCTAAGGATTGAAAAGCAAGAAATAAAAAGGATAATGGCAAGGAATTTCGAATTCCTAAAATATACAAATAGTAAAGGGTATTAGAAAAGAATAATGAAGAGAGAAAGAAAGGATGTTGCTTCACAACCAAGGAAATGTGTTTCCTTTCAAGTTGGGACTTGTTTCCTCTTGAATTTCGTGGATAAACCACCTAGGCCCTATCTACCTCCCCTATATAAGGGGTATGACCCTGGGCCAAGCCCAGAGGATCCCATACATCGCTTTCCTCCATTGATTACATCTTCAACCCTAACCCCGATTATCACCTTGAGCTTGATACAAAGAGAGGGAAGCAGGAGGGTACGACGAAGTCCTGGTGTTCTACGGAGTCAGGAGCAAGCGCTGCCATCATATTCGTGCACTAGGGCTGGTGCAGTAGTAGTACCTAGGCTGCAGCGATGGCTGCAAGCACTTGGTCTAGCGAGCCAGAGAACGGCCATGCCGGCTGCAACTAGGCGGTGCCCCAGGTGCGCAAAGGGGCGGCGAACGTAGGGAAGAAGTCGAAGGTGAGTTTCGAGGTCCGTGGGAGCAAGCAAAGCCCACGCAGGGCTGCTTTGACGGCCGCCGATATCAGGCCCAACAAGCCCCATGGCGGGCACCATAGCCAAGAAATACAGGCGCCATGTGTGAGCCTATGGGCGGCGGAGGTGTAGGATCAAACCCCGGCATGGATGACGGACCAAGGAGGGAGAGAGAGCCATCGCATGGCTGCAAAATGCGGCCGCTAGGGCATCCGCGTCGCTGGCCCGAGGAAGAAGAAAGGAAACCGAGTCGTCGGACCAATTTGCCCCTCCGCGGGCTAAAGGATCGCAGACTTAACTGAGGGTAAAAGCGTCTTTGCGTTATGTTTTCCATTGCGTGAGCTTTGCATTGAAATAGATGACGTGGCGCTTCCCTATTGGCCGGAAAGGTAATTTCTTCATAAAATCATAACTCCTAATTGGTAGCTCCGATCAACACAAATTATATATGAATTTTGATCCTCAGAACGAGAGGAATTCATTAAAAATAGTTTCATAGCCTGAATCTGATCATAGTTCGAAAATTAATGTAGATTATCATCTTTGATTAGTTAAAGATTAAGAAACCCTATTTTGTTATGATTAATGTGTTTAATAGGGTTTAATGGATCATAAGAATTGATATTAACCTGTTAAATGCAAAAAGGTGCATTAAGATCGAAAAGGGTGATCTTTGTACGTAATTATTAGATTATGTACATAAATATGTTGAAATATGAAAAGTACATAAAGCTATCATCTTTAATGTTTTAATTAATGAAAAACCCTTATATTTGATGATAGATGGTTTTAATGATGATAAATGGATAATTTAAGCCTATTGTTCATAAAAGGGAGAATAAGATCTAAAGAGATAATCTTTTTATATAATTGGCTTAATTTAGGGTTTTGTGCATGATTATGCATTAACGAGCTTGAAAACCCTAATTTAGGTGAATATGACTTTTAAATGTTTTAATTATTCAAATCTGTAAATAATTAGGGATATGATGATCCTAAGTCAATCTGAGTATAAAAGACTATTAAATGAATAATTTAAGCTATTAGGGTTTATATAAATGGAAAAGAGTATTTTGGGGTTTGTTAACCTAAAAAGGGATAAAGTTCGAGAGATTGATCTAAGAAACCCTAATGAGTATTAATGAATACTTAATGCGGATTAGAAACCCTAGAAAGTGAATCCAAGTCAATAAAGTAGATTCTTGATAAAGTGTGTAATAAATAGAGTACATATTCTTTTCAGGAATTATGTGATGATTTAATTACTTGCTTGGATCTGTTGATTGGGTTGATTGCATATACATGAAGTAAATGTTGAATAATCTGCATGACTCATCAAATCAGGTATGTGGTTACGCTTATGAATAACCATTCTAGTTTCACGGTGATTTCCGAATGTTTTACCGATTGCTTTAAATAAACTGTTGGATGTTTATTTAATTCATGCAACTATAAAGTGACTATGGCTATCACTATGAGTATACATGTATAACTAGCTAGATCCGAGTCCACCCCTGTGGCTATACAAAGGCTAAGGATAACCTAGAGCAAGGTCTAGGGTATCATGAGTTAGAAACTGGGCTACACATGAGTAGTGCCATGAGACTCTTAGCATACCATGAGTTAAGGAGTGGGCTACCTACGGGTAGTGCCATGTGACTCAACCCTAGAAATTGATTCACCTATTAGGTGAAGTCATGAGGGGTAAAATGGGAATCTACCACATGGGAGGTAGTATCCAGGTCCACTGCAGGGACAGCGCAGGGGATAGGGTACACATGGATCGCATAGTTATACTTAAAACGTAAACTTGTTTATTAAATGATAATTGAATGCGATACATTGTTATAGATAATTGAATGATTATTGGTTTCCCCCACATACCAGCTACGGCTGACCGACGTTTTGTTTGTCGGCGTTTTAGGTACAATGAAAAGAACAAACAGTAAAGTGGCACATGTGATACTAAAAGAGAATTAAAGTATAAAGGAGGATTAGATAGATTAGTATCGGTGTGGATAGAAGTTTAAAGATCAGAGTTTTCAAAAGGTATGTAAAGAAAAATTTTATTACCATTTTCAGTATAGTCTGTTAGAATTTAATAATTGTTTATGGTTATATGTCGAACCTTTGATCCGGGATTAATGGGTGCGGCTCAACCTCTTGGTCTCCTTTAATTGGGGGTTATCGGGAGGTGGGGTCGTAACACCCAGGGTTCAGAATATTGCTATTTTCTTTACATGATTCTCATAGGAACTTCATAATTTGCAAGAACTAAATAGACAAGCAAGCAGTTTATATGTCGTTCAATCTCATCAAGAAACATCGGCAACCTCGAGATTCAATACAGGTATTCATAAGCGTAACCATGTACCTTATGCCATTGTAGAAATCATGCAGAATGTCATATACTTTAATAATGCATCCAAACATCCAAGAAACAAAGCATGTAATAAAAAAGTATCTGAAACAAAGCATACTACATGTGTGTCACCATGTATTCACATTACATTATTTAGATCTAGATGCGCTCCTAAACTAGGGTTTAGGGTTATCTCTCATTTGGACTAAGGATCATGGTTGCAAACCCTAACTCCATCATATAATGGTTTCTACATTGGTTTTAAAATGCTAAATCAACATGAATAAGATTACTAATATAGAATCGTCCATTATTCATCATTATCAATAATTTCTTCAATATTCATATCTAGATCAAGTATTATCTTAACATAACCAAATCTAATCAATTACACATCAGATTAAGGCTAATCTAGATTTTTCTTTACTTTAAACACATCAACTCATGTATTACACATACATTTGGAACAAGAATCATAATCAGGTTCTGACAATACTTTATTTGGATTCCTCTCATTTTTTGAGCAATTTGATATATACTTTTGCTATCATTGGCGTTACCATTAATTAACTACGTCTTTTGCAAGATAAACAAGATCAGACCAATCACAGGCTGACACGTTAGCACTCGCTACCACCTAAAGTGCCACGAAGGCTCAGGCGTCGGCCATTAGCCTTGCGCCCTGTCATCGTACTTTCCATATGAGCGGGTTGCTTAAAACCTAACTAAAAGTCTTGAAAGCCCTTACCTCTATGCACTGATCACGAGGGTACCATGGTAATTTGGCTGGTGGTCATCACTTCCCTTGCGATGTTCATCACTGTCGCCATGTAAGGGGCACCGATGGCCGGTGCCCCCCTTTCTGCATGTGGGAGGACCATGCACGGGGACACCTCGACTCCTCACCGCCACCTCCAGCCTCCCTTTTGAAGCCTCCACTACTCCTGCTTCAAGGGCGCCACCTGTAGGAGGTCTTCTTTCCATCGCCTAAGGTGCCGACAACATGTGTTTGTGTCTGTTACTTTCCTCATCGTTCCCTCATGCTTCCATTGCACACATTGCATCCATCGAGTCAGGATCTACACCATGGCTATTGAGCCCGAACCTATGCTACAAGAGGCCCTCACTCTACTACAACATCACAGTTTGACCTCCCTCCCTGTGAGAGACCGACCCTGAATTGCAATTTCACCTTCGAGTACGGGTGTCGTAGACATGGTCGTGACTGCCTTCTCTTCAAGCTGGTCACTTGATCATCCTCGTCTACAGTCCTGGTGCGAGGCACCACTACCCCAGCCTACTCTAACAAGGTTCAACTACAACCCCGACCATTGTGCCAACCCTCTTCTCCCTCCCCGACCTCGCCTATCCAATTCTATCAGCCTTCGCTTGTCTGTGGGTCTCTACACTGGACCGTGCGTGTACGTGTGGCTCTGTGTCTAGCCCCTCTGCATACTGTCATCCCCAACCTAGTGCAGTCTCGATGGACTCATATGGGTTGTCTTTGCTCCGTGGATGATGGCAGTGCAACGCCTGCCCATAGTTCCTGGCTAGGATAAGAAGGCTTCTTTGTTGGAGGCAATACCATGCCTTGGGGGTCTGTACGAGAAAGTTTTGAGCATCCTTCACTTCCATGTCTATCCACATCTACCCCAGCCAAGAAAGGGATGCTCGGATTCCCTATATATATACAACCTTGGAGGAACCCTAAGGGTTATGATAGAGAGAGAGGGGTAGGGAGTGTCCAGTCCCCTCTTGGATGGAGAAGGCAAGAGGAGTCTTATGCTGATATGGAAGGGTGTTTCCCTTTCGCCCCTTCTATTCATGAGAAGCTATCATTTTTATTTATTATCTTTAGATAGCACCCATATTATGAGGGTAATGCTAATGATCCATATGATCTCCCATTATCTTTTATTTCGATTATCTATCCACCAAAGCTATCTTGGATATTTATCATAATTATGAATCTCCTAAATATTCAAAACACAACTTAGGGACCCATGCAAAATATATGATTATCCAACTGGGCTCAAAAGTGACCCTAAGGCCCACGAACCACATCTTGGGCCTTCCAAAGGCTTCATGAGCTTAATCACATTCCTAACTGCCAAATTAAGGCTTTGACAATAGCTTATATTAGCCTCATATGAACACATATGATCAAAAATTCATTATTAACATAAATTCATCATTCAATCTACTTCTAGGATATGGAATCATCACCTAAGATCCCTCAAAACCCTTTGTAAATCATATGCTCTTCTAATTCATTTAGGCTTGAAATGCACAAATTATAAGGATGTAACATTCACCCCTTCTTAAAATGAATTTTGTCCTCAAAACTCAGGCCTACTAAGCCTAGGTGAATGATAACTCATCTTATTTTCAAAACCTAGGGTTATCACCCTACTTAGATATCAACTTTTCTTTAGTATATCAATTTTGATTTTATTACTATGATCAACACCTGAATCTGAATTCAAGTATATCTACATCTCTAGTAGTCACATCTTATAATCTCTTGATGATTTCATTATTACTTAGTGATTTTTCTTTTCACCTAGGTTTCCAACCTATTATTCATTAATTTCATACAAGGGTGAGGTAATACCTCTGACCCTAGTTCAGGTCATTACACCTTCATCTTAAAACATTTATCGTCAATTTTAAGCATAACCTTTGTCTACCCCATATCCCTCCCTCATAATGAAATGAAACAAGCATTTTACTGTAGCCCAAACACATGGTTCATTTCATTCCAAGAGAGGAGATAGTTCATCCACACATTACCTTTCAATTTCACATATTAAGTTTAATCATACTCGATATGACTCTCAACAACTGGTTCTTAATTTCATAGCATTGTTATATTCCATGAAGTCAAGTGTCCCTTTTCTTACTGTTAAGTTAGGGTAGAACTTCTCTCAAGTTTTCATGACTTATATATTTTATATCTACATCTCATGTATCATTATGAGCCTTAGCCAAATTCTTTGGGTCTCTAGGGGTATAAGTACTCTTGGAGTGATATCATCCTTATGCATCAAAAGAGTGCCTTTACATGCACCCCATTAGGCCACATGAACATCAAAGAGGTGTCCAACCTCCTGAGACATGGGCCAAGGGAAAACCAGTTGTTACCTCCTGACCACTTGGTCATGTGCATTCAGGGTTTATCAACTCCCAACCAATCAGTCCCATATACCTCTAATACACCCTACTTGACCCTAGGACTGCAGTAGTCTCTACCCCCCCTTAGGGTTTCTTTTGAGACGTCACATCTTTTAAGCACATTATTTTCTTACTTAATTCTTTAACCCAGATTGCCTTCACCTCTCACTTTGGAATAGACATTGTGCAGTGTAGTCCTATCATTGGGCTCGGGCCACCTTCTCTATAGGGCTTGGTTCCATGTCGGTCATCCCTCCTGGGCTTGACCTTCTATGATCTTCCCCTCCAGGGGCTTGATCCTACACCACTACACTATGTAATTAGGCCACCTTCCCTCTTGGGCTTGGCGCCTTCTTGGTATTCCCTCCTAGACTTGACCGTGTCATGACCTTCCCTTCTGGGCTTGGTCGTCCACTTAGGCCTCCTTCCCTCTTGGGCTTTGTGCCTCAATGGTCTTCCCTCCTAGGCTTGACCATTTCATGACCTTCCTTGCTGTTGGTATGTATGCCCCGAGAGCCAATCATGGGATGATTGATGGGATACATTAAGATTGATTTGATAAACATCAAAGGCAAGCTTACAATTCTTTTTGGTTCAGTCATATGAGATAGTGATAGAACAAATTGAATGTCTAGAGAATGATAGTACTCAATGACGTATGCCTTCAGGTTCAGGACCTGAACGATGAGATCATACGGATGCTAAGAGTTTGTACATTCTTGTTATGTCCCTAGTCGGATGTCATTGTGGAAGGTAGATAGACAACAATGCCACACAAGACTAGATTGTGGTGTTGGTTGATGACAGAATCTCATTAGTCATGATATAGAGATATCAAACCAAACACATAGGTACTTTTTAGAGAACAAGTGTACGGGACAGACCCACCGTGAGTTTGACACATGGAACCATGACATGGTAGTCACAGTCAGTACTCACAGTGATGGTGGTGAATGTGATTCTTTGACCTGAAATCACTACACTCAACACATGTCATTGGGTACACTTTGACATCATCAAACGCAGTCCTGAAACATGGGTTGTTATAAAGGTGATGATTGGGTGGCTTTGACACATGGGGCTTTTGAGGGGTGAGTGATAGATATGGGATTTTTCCCTCCTAAGGGAGCTTGATATCCATGGCCACTTGATGAGTAGGATTGAGAAAGGCGTGCACGCATGTGTGAATCAATATGTGATATTGATGTCATAACATATCTCTTCCAATCTACTCCGAGATCAAGAAAGTGAATGGATGTTGACATGATGACTGTTCCATGCCTCGAGTTCATTCGAGATATCAGTGACAAAGGAATTATACATTCACTGTAACACCATTCACGGATTGTAGGATTGAAAGTTGTTCTCCAACTTTCTATTTCACTTGGGTAGCACTGATGTGTGACTAGGCACCACTCTTTGCTTGTGAAGTCATAAGTGTTATGGACTTTCATTGCCAATGTGAAAAGGACATGTAGGGTCACACACATAGGATTTAACCTGGAAGAGGAGTTTGTCCACGAACAATGTTTAGATTGATTGCTAAAGGAGTTTAGTAGTTCAATTAAACAATCAATTAATTGATAGCTCAAAATCATAGTGTTCAAGGTGTTGGACAGATTGATTAGAGTATCAGATTGATTGAAACTGCAATTGACTGTTTCTGCACAATCTTCACTCCCAACCGATCGGCTCATGTGATGAACTGATCGGCTGAGATTGGTGAACCGATCGGCTCAGATGGTGAGTCATTCGGCTCATGGATAGGGTGAAATGATCGGTTCAAGTGTTGAAACGATCGGCTCAACGGTCCAACTGAGCAAGTTGGGAAAATAAGATTGGTGAGAAATTTCTTTTCATTTCACTTGCCCAATTTGATTGGAACAAGGATTGGTATTTGGTACCAATTAGAAACGAAAGAAGAAAAGTCAATCGGGAACTGATCAGGACCATGAACCGATCGGTTCACATGTGAACTGACCGTTTCATAGGTCCCAACCGATCGGTTGAGGTGTCAACCGACCGACTCAGGTCCCCAACCGACCGTTTCAGAAATGAAACGATCGGTTCATGTCACACAGTTGGTTGTTTTTGTGGAAAATCCCGAACCCTTCTACTCATGCTTTAGTCCCATATTGCCCGGGATAGAGAACCCTATCCCGTGACCCTCCTATATATATTGGGTATTGGGGGCTTCTCATAGAACAACTCAGTGCAACTTGTTGCTCTGTAAAGTTGTCGTTCTCTCTGGTTTTGGTAACCGAGAGAGCCCGAGCAAGTGCTACCCGATAAGGGAGGCACAACAAGGGAAAGACAACTACAGAAAGTGACTGGTGGCACGAGAGTGTGTTGGCGACTAGTACGTTGACAAGAGGGTGTGACTCCTTCCAATTCCTTGTGGGACAAGGAGATTGGAGTTCCAGGTGGTCCGTGTGGACTACTTCAGAGGTAGGAGATTTCTGCCGCTCGGAGGAAAACTGTCAATCCCGACAATCCCGGTGAGACCAGGAGTCGTCAGTCCCGGTGCGACCAGGAGCTGCACAGACACCGTCCAAGACCATAGGTGAAGACCGCGCAAGGCGCGAGGTATTGTCGCCGAGCAAGCCTCGGGACAAGGTATGATTCCACAAACCATCCCTTTCCTATTGTATAGACGTTGACACGTTTCCTTGTTCTGGGTTTGGGGGGGAGAAATTTTTTGTTTCCGCTGCCTTCTCTGCCTCCTCTAAAACCCAACAGTGGTATCAGAGCCACGTCAACTGCTATATATTTTAGGATTATCGATTTGATCGGTTTTGGTTTGTCGCCTTTATTTATTGCATACGATGCGAATAAAATTGGCTTTATGCATGTCCAATCCTAAATCCACAAATCCCAATATACATATATGATATGTAATATTAATGCACTCGATACGCGTCACCCTTAAACGAGTTTTGTGGTGGATGTATAGTGTGGTTATGGCCAATAAACCCTATTTGTGTATGGTTGTATGTGGATGCATGCATCTCGGTCTGTGCACCGATCTTCCTTCTCCTATTCCTGATGTAACTCGAAATAATTCGAGATTTCTTTCCTACCTTTGCTCCCCCCGAATGCTACTGAGGATAGAATTTTATTTCCTATTATGTCAAAGAACGGCGGACATCCTGACGACAGTTGAGACAATCGGTTCAAGGAGTGAACCGATCAGTTGCCGTTCGAGACGATCGGTTCAAGGAAGTGAGCCGATCGGTTGATGACCGATTTGAGGAGCGAGACGAGCAGGTGGCCGCCATGATGAGATGCACGACGACCAGGCAAACTGATCGGTTGGAGGAGACAACTGATCAGCTGGTGGCACCCAGCCGACCAGTCTGATGGCGAGCCGATCATTCATGTGATGAGTTGATCAAACCCAGAAAGGCAAAGCACAAAGTTCATCTTGTACAAGTTGCATAGGATGGCCATAATCATTGCTTTTATCGTTTTGCATGTTTTATGTGGGATATAGCATGTATATGATACATACTATATATTGTGGTGATTGGATATGTATATGTATATAAAAACAAAATCCCTCATTAAATATTAAGTCTTAGATGCCTTCCAAATGCAACACACGTGAAAAGCTTGATCGAACAAGTGTGGGCATGCCCTAGCATGGTGCACCGTCTATCTCGTGGAAGCGTGAAGGATGGATATGTGGGTCTGCCCTAGCAGGGTGCATATTCATTGTGTTTGCTTTGGGTCACACTTAACAAGGTGATATAGATGGGATCTAGTACCTTAAGGCATGGAGGTGATCATGGCAAGGAGTTGCATATGACATCTTATCAAGAGTTGCATATGATGCAATTGGCAAGAGTTGCCTACCTGAGAGATCTAAGTTGTGGGTGACAGCCCTAGCTGGTTCATGACTTAGAGGATTTCAGGATCTTGCCCACTAGAAGGTTGTACGCTGCAATCTTCCGAATTGATGGTGAGGGCTATCAATTTGAACTAAAATAGTGGGAGCGATAATTAATTAAAGGCCTAATTATATCGTCAACTTTTGAAATCAATCAAATAAGTCAAAAAAGAGTTTTGGACTAAAATTGCATATTTTCCTTTTGTAGTACAAATGGCAACAAACAACAATCACTTTTCTTTGCGATCGGTCCTTGAAAAGGACAGGCTGAATGGGACAAACTTCCATGACTGGTATAGGACATTGAGAGTTGTTCTCACTCAAGAGTGAAAGCTCTATGTCCTGGATACTCCAATTCCATATGAACCTACTCCTAATGCACCAAAGACAAAAAGGGATGCTTACAAGAAGCAGTCTGATGATGCCATTGATGCAAAGTGCTTGATGTTGTGCTCTATGAACCATGAGTTGCAGAGACAACATGAGAACATGGGTGCCATTGAGATGATTCAACATCTCAGGAGCATGTATGAAGATCAAGCACGACAAGAGAGATATGATGTCTCAAGGGCACTTTTCAAGTGCGTCATGACAGAAGGAGATCCAGTTGGTCCTCACACACTCAAGATGATTGGGTATGTGGAGAACTTGACTAGACTGGGATTTCCACTGAGCCAAGAGTTGTCTACTGACGTGATACTACAATCATTGCCAGAATCCTACAGTCAGTTTGTGATGAACTACAACATGAACAATTTTGATAGGCCACTGTCAGAATTGTTGGGCATGTTGAGGACATCCAAGACACAGATGAAGAAGGACAAGCCTAAGTTTGTGATGGTGATCAGGAGCAAGAAAGGATAGTCCAAGCGAAAGGGCAAGGGCAAAGCTAAGAAATGTTCTAATGCTAGCCAGGAGCCCAAGTCGTCTTCAGCTCTCAAGGCCAAGGGAGGTGTGACCAAGAAAGGAAATTGCCACCATTGTCAAAAGCCAGGACATTGGAAAAGGAATTGTCCTCTCTATCTGGAAGAACAAAAGAAGAAGGAAGCGACAGACGTCTCTACTTAAAGGTGTCATGAAAATAAACTTGTAACACTTTTTTAGGTATATGATACCAAGATGTAAAGTGTAAAGCACTCAATAAATGGGGCAAGTGTTGCCGGCATAAATAGGAGTACTTTAGTTTATTTTTCAGCCCAAAAAGGCATGTAATACAGTTATGAACTGCTATTTCATATTTTCCAATAGATAGAAACACTTTATTTTGCATATTGTATGGCAATAATGGCAATCAATAAAGAGATGTGTTACAATACCTGTTTTATATATTCTGTTAATTGTTTTGTTATTTCCATATTACTTATGGACCTCTCTGTAATTATTTCAATGTTATATATATGAGGGTGCACACATTGTGCAACCCTACGCTTCCCACACTTGCTTTGTGTTTCACATGGTACCAGAGCAGTAGATCCGGCCGTCACCCTCCCTTCCCTTTCCTCTCTCTCTCTCCCCGCCCCCCCAGCCGCCGCCGGACAGGCGGGCCGCCGCCGGGCTAGCCGCCGGGGCCGGGCGCCCCCTCCGCCGCCGGGGCCGGTGCGCCTCCGCGGTTCCTAGCCGCCGGTCCGTTGGTTCTGTGAAATTCTCCAGCGATCTGGTGGCTTGAAGACGTAGACCGTTCGTTTCGGTCTTTTGCCTGCCTGCCCGTGTAGGCCTTTGTGCCACCGGGTTCCGTTCTGCGCTTCAGCGTAGACCGTATGTGAGAGGTCCTCTCCGTGTTTGTTGTGCTTGCTGTGCCTGTCTGACGGCGTAGACCGTCTCCTGCCTGATCGTGCCTGTTCCTGCTGTGCCTACTGCTACCATGGCGTCTTCTCATGATGACTTCCGCCGTCAAGTTACTACTGTGAAGCTTGATGGGCGCAACTACCCACACTGGGTATGCTCCATGACGATCTATGCTAGATCCCAGAGCAAGTACTCACACCTTATCCGTACGGGTCCGGACGCACCCGCTGAGGACGCTGATGCTAAAGATGTGAAGACGTATGACGACTGGGTTCGTGATGACTCCACCGTGATGACCTCGATTCTCAACAGCAGCATTGAGAAGATCAATGTCACTCTTCTTCACCTGCCTACGGCGAAGAAGATGTGGGATCAGCTCGCCGGTACTTACTCGCATAGTCAGAACCCCAAGAAGGTGTTTGACATCACCAAGCAGCTGGGACGTCTACAATTCATGGGGACAGATATTTCTGACTACTTCTCTGACTTCACTGGATTATGTGGGGAGCTGGAATCCTATCATCCTCTCTCCACGGACCTGGCTACTGTGCAGCGTCAGCGCCAGGAGCTTCAGTTGGTTCAGTTTCTCTGTGGCTTGCCCGAGTCATATGCTAGAGTTGTGGACCAGATCCTTGCTAGTGAGCCTCTGCCGTCACTACAGAGTGCCTACAAATGCCTTCAGCATTTGCCTTCGTCATCTTCTTCTCTGACTCCTGATGTTGGAGATTCTTCGGCCCTTGCCGCTTCTTCTGGTCGTGGTCGCGGTCGTGGCCGTGGTCGCTTTGCTGAGAGCCGTCCTCCCCTGGGTGGAGGACGAGGACGGGCTGCTCCGGGTCGTGGAGCCTCTTCTACTGCCCCTACTACTGGTGCGCGTCCTCAGTCAGGACAGCGCCTTTGTACCTTCTGTGGCCGGTCCAACCATATTGAAGAAAAATGCTGGGAGAAATATGGTAAGCCGGCGTGGGCCAATGACGCTGCGGACTCCACTCCTACTGCTTCAGAGGGGACGACTCAGGCTACTGACTCTGCCTCCTCGAGTGCGACTGCTGATTACATCCGTGCTGAGGTGGAGCATCTTCTTCTTGAGCGCGCTGGTGTGTCGTCTCAAGCTTTGACTAGTGGAGCTCATGCCGCCACCTATTCTAGTTATGACACTGCCTTCCTGAGTTCTTCCTCTACGCCTGGTAATACTAAATGGGTCATAGACTCCGGTGCCTCTTCGCATATTTCTGGAAATAGATCATTGTTTATCAAATTATTTAAACCTTCTAGACCCTCTTCTGTCATGTTGGCCGATGGTTCCAAGTCTGCAGTGGTTGGAGTAGGGGATATTTCTTCTGACTTTCTGCTGAAATCTGCCTTATATGTGCCACGATTTCCTTTGAATCTGTTGTCTGTTAGCAAGATATTGCGGAGCTTACAGTGTAGTCTGACTTTTATTCCTGGATCTTGTGTTTTTCAGGACCTTCGTACGAGGATGAAGATTGGTGGGGGGTATGAAGGTGCTGATGGACTCTTCTATCTGGATCAGTTGCCTAAAGCTGCTAAAGCATCTGTGACGTCTGCTTTATCTACATCTGTTTCTGCATTACAGTGGCACTACCGGCTGGGCCATCCCTCCTCTGAGAAGCTTCGATATTTGGTGTCTGATATTGGTGTTTGTCGTTTTCAGTGCGAGTCATGTCAACTTGGAAAACAAACTCGTGCTGTTTATCCTAGACGCAGTCAAATTAGCAGTAAAAATATATTTGATATAGTACATTCTGATGTATGGGGACCTTGTCATGTGCCTAGTTTATCTGGTCATAAGTATTTTATTCTGTTTATTGATGACTTCTCACGGACTACTTGGTTATTTATGATGAAAAGTAGGTCCGAAGTCTTGTCTGTTATCAAGTTCTTCTTTGCTGAAATAAAAACTCAATATGGCATGCCTGTTAAAATTTTTCGTTCTGATAATGCACTGGAATTTGTTAAAAAAGATGTGGATGTTTTTTGTAAATCTGTGGGTACGATACATCAGACCTCCTGTGCTTATACACCCCAGCAAAATGGTGTGGCTGAGCGTAAAAATAGACATGTGTTAGAGGTTGCTAGAACTATTATGATGCATACACATGTTCCTCGCTCGTTTTGGCCTGAGGCTATATTGACTGCTTGTTTTCTGATAAATCGTATGCCATCATCTGTGATTGGAAACAAAATACCTATTCAGGTGCTCCAACCCGATATTCCGCTATTTACTGTGCCTCCTAGGATTTTTGGATGTACCTGTTTTGTCCGGTTAGTTGGACCTACTTCTGATAAATTGTCTCCTCGTGCTGAGAAGTGCATTTTTTTGGGGTACTCCCGTACCCAGAAGGGATATCGGTGCTACAGTCCTACTGCAAGGAAATGGTTTACTAGAAGTGATGTGGTTTTCTTTGAAGATACTCCTTACTATTCGACTCGTGGTGACAGCTTACAGTATGATCTTATTGCTTCACCTCTACCTGTTGTTTCTGAATGTGTGCCTGACACTACTGAAAAAGTCACTACTGAGGCTGATAAGCCTCCTCTTATAGTTTATCAACGCAGGAACAGAGTGCCTTCTACTCAAGAAACCCCCCATGAAAGCCAATCTTCACCTCCAGAAGGTTCTGCTACACCTGAGGTACCTTCTGATCTTCACTTACCCATTGCTCTTAGAAAGGGTACTCGTTCCTGCACATCACACAGTATTGCTTAGTTTGTTTCTACTGACCATCTGAATGTCCATTCTAGCAATTTTGTATATGCCTTATCTACTGTTGCTGTACCAAAGAATATCCAGGATGCTCTACAGAGTACTGGTTGGGTGTCTTCTATGAAGGAGGAGATGTTAGCTCTCGCTGAACGAGATACTTGGGAGTTGGTGGATCCACCTCCTCAGTGCAAACCGGTCGGTTGCAGATGGGTGTATGCTGTGAAATATCAACCTGATGGCACTGTTGAGAGGCTCAAGGCACACTTAGTTGCTAAAGGCTACACCCAGACGTATGGTATTGATTATTTTGAGACATTCTCACCTGTTGCTCGCCTTAATTCTGTTAGAATTCTTCTATCTGTTGATGTTAATCTTGACTGGCCTTTGTTGCAACTTGATGTCAAAAATGCCTTCTTGTATGGTGATTTACAAGAAGAGGTCTATATGGAGCAACCTCCTGGGTTTGTTGCTCAGGGGGAGTCTCACAAAGTTTGCAGATTAAAGAAGTCTATTTATGGGCTTAAGCAGAGTCCCCGGGCTTGGTTTGATAAATTGAGCAAAATTATGATTGATTTTGGGTTTCTGCGGTCTCAGGTGGATCATTCTGTTTTTACCAAGAAGACTTCAGCTGGTATTATTATTCTGATTGTCTATGTTGATGATATTATCATATCTGGCAGTGATTCTCTTGGTATTCAGGCTACTAAATCTCATATGGGCAAACATTTTGCTACTAAAGATTTGGGCAAACTTAGATATTTTCTGGGCATAGAAGTTTCTAGAAATTCTAATGCTCTTGTGTTGTCTCAGAGAAAATATGTCCTAGACATACTGCAGGAGACTGGTATGCTGGGGGCGAGACCTGCTGATATTCCTCTAGATCCTAATGTAAATTGGGATGATGATTCTTCTCCTCTGTTTGCTGATCATAAAAAGTACAGGAAGCTGATTGGTAAACTTATTTATTTGACTGTCACCAGAGCTGACATTTCTACTGCAGTGGGTCTTCTTAGCAGATATCTTGATAAGCCCAGACAGTGTCACTGGGATGCTCTTTGTCAGATTCTATGATATTTGAAAAAGTCTCCTGGCAAGGGACTTCACTACAGGAAGCATGGACACTGTTCTCTTACGGGGTACTCTGATTCTGATTATACAGGTAGCAGAGTTGACAGAAAATCTACTTCTGGGTATTGTACATATGTTGGAGGAAATCTTGTTACTTGGCGAAGTAAAAAACAAAATGTTGTGGCCAGGTCCAGTGCTGAAGCCGAATATAGGGCCATGGCCCATACTGCCTTTGAACTGTTGTGGGTGCGCTCTCTGTTAAAAGAGTTTGGGGATGACTCTTCTTCTTCTGCTATACCTATGCACTGTGATAATAAAGCTGCTATCTTCATTGCAAATAATCCAGTCTATCATGAGCGCACTAAACATATTGAAGTAGATTGTCATTTTATTCGGGAATCTATTCTGAATGGCAAGATCTGCACTCCCTTCACTCGTTCTGAAGACCAAGTTGCTGACATCTTCACCAAGCTGCTGGCGAAGAAGCAATTCTGCATTTTGATGGACATGTTGGGCATGATTGATATCTATGCTCCAACTTGAGGGGGAGTGTTACAATACCTGTTTTATATATTCTGTTAATTGTTTTGTTATTTCC
This sequence comes from Alisma plantago-aquatica, assembly GCA_963693085.1. Lineage (NCBI taxonomy): Eukaryota > Viridiplantae > Streptophyta > Magnoliopsida > Alismatales > Alismataceae > Alisma > Alisma plantago-aquatica. The sequence continues at coordinate 405,798,851 of OY856414.1, forward strand.
ATATTACTTATGGACCTCTCTGTAATTGTTTCAATGTTATATATATGAGGGTGCACACATTGTGCAACCCTACGCTTCCCACACTTGCTTTGTGTTTCACAAGATGTTTCAATTTATAAAGATATGATCTTTGTGGAAATGCCTTATTTATCTTTTGGTATTTGATATGCATAAGATAAAATGATACCTAATGTTATTGATAACTCAAACAATCAAATTAGCATCAATCATGAGAAATTCATTTCTAGTTTCCATGTGATGGATAAATCTAGACTCTTTTGGCTAAAGAACCAGTAAGAGACATGAATATCTTAGACATGATTAATCAATCTTCACTAGTGGTAGTGGGAGAATGATTATCCTATTAGGTATAATACATGTGATGTATTTACATATCTATTGGAGTGAATGCTAATACTTCAAATGGTGTTTAGAGATATACCAATATGAATATCTTGAAGTGTTCAAGATTATCATAGATGAAGTACGAATTTGGTAAAGTATTAATTCTTGATTAGATCAATGAATGAAATACTTAGACCAAATGTTTGAGAACCTTATGAGTGATTATGATAGTGTATCATAGTGAGCTCGTGATTAAGGCATGGTGATGTCTAAATCAAGAAGGAGTCATACACTAAGGAGTTAGAGAATGATTACCAAATAACTGAGTTCTTCTTAAATAAAGAATACCCCACACTAATAAAGGACATTAAGAATCACAAGGGTTGTGAGTTCTTATATCCTTGACAGTTACACCTCAATTATCTATGTGATGAGTTGGTCATGTGATGAGTCAACTATCTAGATGACGAGGAACCGAATTTTGAGTTATGGTTTATGACCATTACATCCTAAATGACTTCCATGTGAACCATAAGGTATGACCTTGATGGTAGCACCCATTGGATGGAAATACATAAGTGCAAATAAGTCTTAAGTGTTAAGACACATGGAAGACATTATGAGAAGGATGATGTTTGTTGATTGCAACTTAATGACTAAGAGTTTTGGCATACGGATACTAAAACCACATTCCTATGAGGAATAAGACAAGGATGTGTACGTGACACAACCTATAAGGTTTATGAATATAGTAATGCAAATGAAGTCTATAAGTTACAATGGACTAATCAATGTGATTGATTGAGTATAAGCAACTCAGAACTGGATCTTTACTTTGATGATATAGTCAAAGGGTATGACTGATATGTCAAAGATAAAGGAGGGATTTGTGATTTAGTGGGAGAGTATTCACATTCCACATGTTGATGTGAAATGGAAATGTTCTAGAATGGAAATCCAAAAGTGGAAATTATCTTTAAGGAAGATAGAGATGTTTCCTATGAGATAGGAATAGAGATCTATAGAGATAGTTCTCGAAAACCTCTTGACCTGGAAAAGAGAGAGCATACATTGGAAATCTATACTGAAGGGTTCAGTATGTAAAGATTAAGTGGGAGAAAACCTGTCCATGTTACATGGCGTTAGTATCCCAAGGCCAAGTGTCCAATTCTTATGAAGAATGGGAACACTAAGAATAGATATGGATCTATCATGTATGTAATCATCCCATTATCTTGCATGTATCGACATGGCAAGAACAAAATGCATTCATCATCTTGTATGTGGGACATGACAATATGATGTGCTCATCCTGATAACTCGTATGTGGGACATGACGAGTGGATGTCTGTCAAATTCCAGTAAGGGTTACTGCAATACCATAAGAACTTGACAAGTACTTGAGAAGTACTAGTTCTATGGTAATAAGGAAGAGTTCGATGTAAAGAGTTACATTGATGTGAACTTCAGAAGAGGACATAAATCAATCGCAAAATATATATGGGATATATAAAAGGTGAATGTTTGTTGATAATTGGAAATGTTCCAATAAATCCATTTAAAGGGAAATGTCAAGTATCCGTGTGTTAGAGAACAACAGTGGATACTATATGGGTCTGGAAGTTCATGAGATGAACTTATAGATATTCCGATCATTGATGACAAGTATGGAATCCATGATCATGCAATGTGGCTAAAGGTTAGCAAAGGAATACTGGATCGCATATTATGGCAACTACATCTCATACGTGTGATGTACAGTGAAGAGATGTGAGAAATGCAATTTATACTGACTTTGGCAAGGTGTTGCCATAACTCACTATGTTGGCACAAGAGCACAGTAACATGTGGAACATGTTTGAAAATCACTATGAATATGATTCAAGGGTGATTGGCTCACAATGCAAGTGGGAGTCTATTGGTATGTATGCCCTGATAGGGTGATTTTAAATTATAAACTATTAGCTATTAGTTGATGAATTTATGCTCTGATACCAAATGTAATGAACCACACTTTTGAGTGTCTAAGACCTTAAATTCATAGATCATTAATCATAAACTCCAGGATCAGATTCAAGAAATAATACAAAATAGTAAACAATTTCCATTAATGAACAAGTATTTACAAGCTTGCATAAAAAGCTCCTCTAAGGAGTTACATTACTTTTATAAAGGATAAACATTTACATCTGTGAAGATAAACCATTAAGACTAAACCTTCATGATTAAACAGTGATGTCTTCAACATCTTTAAATGTATAGATACCTAAAATGCTGACAAACAAATATGCGATTAGTATATTGCTATACTGGTACGTGGATTCAACCAATAATCACAAGTAAGCATATATTCAACAATTTTCATGTGCATATAAGAACATAAACTTATTTCATACTATAACTCATATCTGGTCAACTACCTCAGGTGTAATCAATGTCCCTCCGGGGCTCTAGTGCATTACCCTTAAGATCAGTCTAACCCAAGGTTCAAAATATTGTTATTTACTTTACATGATACTCGTAGGAACTTTATAATTTGCAAGAACTTAATAAACAAGCAAGTAGTTTATTTGTCATTCTATCTCATTGAGAAACATCGGCAACCTCTAGATTTGATACACATATTCATAAGCGTAACCGAGTACCTTATGCCATCGCAGAAATCATGCAGAACATCATATACTTTTAAGAATGCATCCAAACATCCAAACATCAAAGCATGTAATCAACAAGTATCTGAAACAAAGCATACTACATATGTGTCACCATGTATTCACATTACATTATTCAGATCTAGATGCACTCCTAAACTAGGGTTTAGGGTTATCTCTCGTTTGGACTAAGGATCAAGGTTACAAACCCTAACTCCATCATATCATGGTTTCTACATTGGTTTAAAAACCCTAAATTAACATGAATAAGATTACTAATATAGAATCGTCCATTATTCATCTTTATCATGGATTTCTTCATTATGCATATCAAGATCAGGTTTTAGCTTATGATAACAAAATCTAATCAATTATGCATCATTTTAAGGCTAATCCAGATTTTCCCTTGCATTAAACACATCAACACATGTATTACACATACTTTTGGAATACTAAGCATAATCAGGTTCTGACAATATTTTATTTGGATTCCACTCATTTTTCTGAGAAATTTTATATATACTTTTGCTATCATCGGAGTTACCATTAATTAATACATATTTTGCAAGATAAAAAAGATCAGACCAATCGCGTGCAGACACGTCAGCACTCGATACCACCTAAAGTGCCACGCAGGCTTAGGTGCCAGCCAATGGACTTGTGCCCTATCATCGTCTTATCCATGCAGGCGGGTTACTTAAAACATAACGAAAACACTCGAAAGCCTTACCTCTCTACACTGATCACGGGGGTACCATGGTAATTTGGCTGGTGGTCATCCTTTCCTTTGTGACGCTCGTCGCTTCCTCCGCGTAAGGGGCACCGATGGCCGGTGTCCCCCTTTCTACATGTGGGAGTACCACGCACGAGGATGCCTCCACTCCTCGCTGCCACCTCCGGTCTCCCTTCCGAAGCCTCCACCGCTCTTGCTTCAAGAGTGTTGCCTACAGGGGGTCTTCTTTCCATCGCCTAAGGTGTCGATAGTAGGTGTTTGTGCCTATTTCTTTCCTCCTCACACCCTAATGCTTCCACTGCACACGTTGTGGCAGTTGAGTTGGGATCAGCACCATGGATGTTGAGCGCAAACTTGCACTACAAAGGCCCTCTCTCCACTACAACATCACTGTTTGACCTCCCTCTCTGTAAGAGACAGGCCCTAAATTGCAGCTTCACCTTTGAGTGTGGGTGACGCAGACATGGTAGCGCTTGCCTTCTCTTCACGTTGTTCACTTGATCATCCTTGTCTACACCCCTGATGTGAGGCACCACCACCTCATCCTGCTCTGACAAGGCACAACTACAACCCCGACCACTGTGCTAGCTCTCTTCTCCCTTCCCCGACCTCGCCTATCCAGTTCTATCAGCCTTCACCTATCCGCGAGTCTCTATAATGGATCATGAATGTACATGTGGCTCTGTGTCTGGCCCCGCCACATACTGCCACCCGCACCCTAGCACAACCTTGATGGCCTCCTGTGGGTTGTCTTGGCTCCGTGCTTGATGGCAGTGCAGCGCCTTCCCACAGTTCCTGGCTAGGATATGAAGGTTTCTTCATGGGATGTAGCACCATACCTTGGGGGGGTCTGTTTGAGAATCTTTTGAGAATCTGTTGCTTCCATGTCTAGCCACATCTTCCCTGACCTCGAAAGGGATGCCATGATTCCCTATATATACAACCTTGGAGAAACCCTATGGGTTACAATAGATAGAGAGGGGTAGGGAGAGTCCAATCCCCTCTTGGATGGAAAAGGCAGTAGGAGTCCTATGCTGATATGGAAGGGTGTTTCCCTTTCGCCCCTTCTATTCATGAGCCACTTTCCTTTTTATTATTCTATTTAGATAGCATGCATGTTATGAGGATAATACTAATGATCCATAGGATCTCCCACTATCTTATATTTTGATTATCTATCCTCCAAAGCTATCTTGGATATTTATCATAATTACAAATCTCCACAATATTCAAAACACAACTTAGGGACCCATGTGATATCTCTGATTATCCAACTGGGCTCAAAAGTGACCCTAAGGCCCATGAACCACATCTTGGGCCTTCCAAAGGCTCCATGAGCTTAATCACATTCCTAATTACCAAATTAAGGCTTTGATAATCATTGCATCTAATATTAGCCTCATATGAAGACATATGACCAAAATTTCATTATTAACTTAAATTGATCATTCAATCTATTTCTAGGATCTGGAATCATCAACTAAGATCCCTCAAAACCCTTCGTTATCATATGTTCATCTAATTCATTTAGTCTTGAAATCTATGAATTTTTAAGGTGCAACATTCACCCCTCATTAAAAGGAATTTTGTCCTCAAAATTCAAGCCTACTAAGCCTAGGTGAATGATAACTCATCTTATTTTCAAAACATAGGGTTAGCACCCTAGTTAGATATCTTTAACAACTTTTCTTTAGTATATCTGTTTTCATTTTATTACTATGATTGGCACCTTAATCTAAATTCAAGTATATCCACATCTCTAGTAGTCACATCTTATCAACTCTTGATGATTTCACTATTACTTAGTGATTTCTCTTTTCACCTAGGTTTCCAACCTATTATTCATTGATTTCATACAAGGGTGACGTAACACCTATAACCCTAGTTCATGTCAATACACCTTCATCTTTAAACATTTATTCTCGATTTTCAGTGTAATGTGTGTCTACCCCATCTCCCTACTTCATAATGAGATGAAACATGCATTTGACTACAGCCCAAACACAGGGTTCATTTCATTCCAAGAGTGGAGATATTACATCCACACATTACATTTCAATTTCACATATTAAGTTGAATCATACTCGATATGATTCTCAACTTACTGGTTCTTAATTTCATAGCATTCTTATATTCCATGAAGTCAAGTGTCCCTTTCCTTACTCTTAAGTTAGGGCACAACTTCTCTCAAGTTTTCATGACTTCCTTATATCTTTTATATCTACATCTCATGTATCATTATGAGCCTTAGCCAAATCCTTTGGGTCTCTAGGGGTATAGGTACTCTTGGAGTGATCTCATCCTTATGCATCAAGGGAGTGTCTTTACATTCACCCCACTGGGCCACATGAACATCAGGGAGGTGGCCAACCTCCTGACACATGGGCCAAGGGAAAACCAACTATTACCTCCCGAGCACTTGGTCATGTGCATTCAGGGTTTATCAACTCCAAACCCGTCAGTCCCATGTACCTCTACTACACCCTACTTGAACCTAGGATTGCATTAGGTCTCTACCCTCCCTAACGGTTTCTTTTGAGATATCACATCTTTTAAGCACATTATTTTCTTACTTAATTCTTTAATCCGAATTGCCTTCACCTCTCACTTTCGAGTAGACATCGTGCAGTGTAGTCCCAACATTGGGCTCGGGCCACCTTCCCTCCAAGGCTTGGTTCCATGTCGGTCTTCCCTCTTGGGCTTGACCTTATATGATCTTCCCCTCTAGGGGCTTGATCTTACACCACTACACTATGGACTTCTTAGTCTTCCCTCCTAGGCTTAGTGCTTTCTTAGTCTTCCCTCCTGGGCTTGAACATGTCTTGACCTTCCCTCCTGGGCTTGGTCATCCACTTAGGCCACCTTCCCTCTTGGGCTTGGTGCCTCAATGGTCTTCTCTTCTGGGCCTGACCATTTCATGATTTTCCCTCTGGGGCTTGGTCGTCTACTCATGCCACCTTCCCTCCTAGACTTGGTGCCTTAGTGGTCTTACCAATCCTAGGTTTGATCAGTTGTTACACAGAGATGGCATCCTTGCGTGCAACGAATGTAAGTGCTTTCATTTTTATATCTTTCACTCTTCACCTCTCTAGGTGAGGGTTGAGGTTATGTCATTACTTAAATACGTTCATTCATTTACCTTTTAATGGAAAGTCCTAGCCTAGTGTGCCTTCATGGCTCATATGAGGGGGTTAGGCTCTCTAACCACAACCTAGTCCCAAGATCTAATGTTTTGCCTCCCTCATAGGTCATCTTCCCACTTTTTGGGTTGACCCACCCTCAGGTTGGCACACTAACCCCAAAGGTTGAATGGATACCTCTCATTTTTTCATTAGACAGGAGTTTTATCATTATATCATCCCATGTTTGCTCAATTTCTAGAATACCCGCTCATGGTTGGGTCACCTTCCCCTTCAGGGCTTGGTGCTACATCAACCTTCCCCTCCAGGGGCTTCGCAACCATCACTAACCTTCTAGAGACAACAGAAAATGTTTGAGAAAGTTATACAAACTTTCATTTTTCACATATATATAGCTTCTGGTTTCATAAATTTCTTAAGACCTCTTACATAAGCATTATTCTCTCATGCATAGTTCCATGGGAGAGTGGGTTACCTACACCCATCCCTTTATCTTTCTTATTCTCAATTTCAAATTTCACATGGGTAGTGTCCCATACCACCACACCATGTTCAATATTTAAGATTACGGTTTTTAGGGTTAGGGTTAGGGACTATACTCTACTTCTAAGAGTTTCCATATCCTTTGAACCACTAAAGTTTTCATACCCCAAACCAAGTCCTTCCTCTAAGAAAGGGATTATCCCTAACTGTATCTTTCTAGCATCTAGCCTCTCTAGAGGGACCTACACAAAAGGTTACATCTTTTCACATTTTACTTCACTAATCAACAATTTCTTTTCAAATATTTTTAAGAAAGAGATGAGAAGTAGATGAAATGTGAGATAAGAAACCTACAAGATACCTTAAGATTTACTAATTTTTCTCTTAAATTTTCTAAGGGTGATTTTAAATTATAAACTATTAGGTATTAGTTGATGAATCTGTGCTCGATACTAAATGTATGGACCCACACCTTTGAGTGTCTAAAAGACCTTAAAGTCATAGATTGTTAATCATAAACTCCATTAATGAACAAGTAACTACATGTTTGCATAAAAAGCTCCTCGAAGGAGTTACATAACTTTTATAAAGGATTAACTTTTCCATGTGTGAAGATAAACCATTAAGACTAAACCTTCTTGATTAAACTATGATGTCTTCAACATCTTTAATTGTACCCTCATGTCCATGAATCAAGTATATCTGATACCTAAAACTCCGACAAACAAATACACGGTCAGTATATTGCTATACTGGTACGTGGTTTCAACCAATAATCACAAGTAATCATATATTCAATAGTTTTCATGTGCATAAAAAACATAAACTTATTCATATTCTAGCCCATATTTGGTCAATACCTCAGGTGTAATCATTGTCCCTCTGGGGCTCATGTGCATTACCCTTAAGATTAGTCTAACCCAGGGTTCAAAATATTATTATTTACTTTACATGGTACTCATAGTAAGTTCATAATTTCCAAGAACTAAATAAATAAGGAAACAGTTTATTTGTCATTCTATCTCATCGACAAACATCGACAACCTCAAAATTTAATACATGTATTCATAAGTGTAACCACGTACCTTATGCCATTGCAGAAATCATCATGATATACTTTAAGAATGCATCCAAACATCCAAGCAACAAAGCATGTAATCAACAAGTATCTAAAATAAATCATACTACATATGTGTCACCATGTATTCATATTACATTATTCATATCTAGGTGCACCCCTAAACTAGGGTTTAAGGTTATCTCTCGTTTGGACTATGGATCAGGGTTACAAACCCTAACTCCATCAAATCATGGTTTCTATATTGGTTTTAAAACCCTAAATTAGCATGAATAAGATTACTAATATAGAATCGTCTATTATTCATAATTATCATTTATTTCTTCAATATGCATATCAAGATCAGGTATTAGCTTAATATAACCAAATCTAATCAATTACGCATCAGATTAAGGCTAATCTAGATTTTGCTTTACATTAAACACATCAACTCATGTATTACATATACTTTTGGAACAGGAAGCATAATCAGGTTCTGATAATATTTTATTTGGATTCCTTTCATTTTCTAATAAATTTTATATATACTTTTTCTATCACTAGAGTTACCATTATAACTACATATTTTGCAAGTTAAACAAGATCAGACCAATCGTGTACTGACACGTTAGAACTTGCTACCACCTAAAGTGCCACGCAGGCTCAGGCGTCGGCCAATGGCCTCACGCCCTCTCAGTGCCCTGTCCACGTGGGCGGGTTACTTAAAACATAACTAAATGACTTGAAAGCCCTTACCTATCTGCACTGATCATAGGGGTACCATAGTAATTTGACTGGTGGTCATCACTTCCCTTGCGACACTCGTTGCTGCTGCCGCATAAGGGGCATCGATGGTCGGTGTCCCCCTTTCCGCACGTGGGAGGACCATGTGCTAGTACACCTCGACTCCTCTCCGCCACCTCCGACCTCCCTTCCGAAGCCGCCACTACTCCAACTTCCAGGGGGACACCCGTAGGGGGTCTTCTTTCCATCGCCTAAGGTGCCGACAACAAGTGTTTGTGCCTATTTCTTTCCTCCTCACACCCTCATGCTTTCGTTGCACACGTTGCGACCGCCGAGTCAGGATCTGCATCGTGGCTATTGAGCCTGAACCTACATTGCTAGAGGCCCTCTCTCCACTGTAGCATCACTGTTTGACCTCCCTCCCAATGAGATACATGCCCTGAATTGTAGCTTTACCTTCGATTGCAGGTGTTGCAGACATGGTCATGCCTGCCTTCTCTTCACATTGGTCGCTTGATCATCCCTTTCTGTAGTCTTGATGTGAGGCGCCACCGCCTCAGCCTGCTCTAATGAGGCACAACTACAACCCCGGCCACCGTGCCATCCCTCTTCTCCCTTCCCCGAACTCGCTTATCCAGTTCTTTAAGCCTTCACCTATTCACGAGTCTCTACACTGGACCATGCGTGTACGTGTGGCTCTGTGTCTGGCCGTGCCACATACTGCCACCCCCACCCTAGTGCGTCCTCGATGTCCTCCTGTGGGTTGTCTTGGCTCCGTGACTGATGGAAGTGCAACTCCTGCCCATAGTTCCTAGCTAGGATATGAAGGCTTCTTCATGGGAGGTAGTACCATGCCTTGGGGGTCTGTTTGAGAAATTTTTGAGCATCTGTCAGTTCCATGTCTAGCCACATCTTCCCCGGCCATGAAAGGGATGCCCGAATTCCCTATATATATATATATATATATATATATATATAACCTTAGAGAAAGCCTAAGGGTTACGATAGAGAGATGGGTAGGGAGAGTCCAGTCCCTTCTTGGATGGAAAAGGCAATAGGAGTCCTATGCTGATATGGAAGGGTGTTTCCCTTTCGCCCCTTCTATTTATGAGCCACTATCCTTTTTATTTATTTTCTTTAGATAGAACCCATATTATGAGGATAATGCTAACGATCCATAGGATCTCCCATTATCTTTCATTCCGATTATATATCCACCAAAGCTATCTTGGATATTTATCATAATTATGAATCTCCTCAATATTCAAAATACAACTTAGGGACCCATGTGAAATCTCTGATTATCCAACTGGGCTCAAAAGTGACCCTAAGGTTCATGAACAACATCTTGGGCCTTCCAAAGGCTCCATGAGATTAATCACATTCCTAATTACCAAATTAAGTCTTTGATAATCATTATATCTTATAATAGCCTCATATGAACACATATGATCAAAAGTTCATTATTAACTTAAATTGATCATTCAATCTACTTCTAGGATCTAGAATCATCAACTAAGATCCCTTAAAACCCTCCATTATCGTATGTTCTTCTAATTCATTTAGGCTTGAAATCCACAAATTTCAAGGATGTAGCACATACCCTGGCTTCCAAGATTTTGATTCTGGTAGAAACAAAAGGAAGAGTTCTTGCGGATATCAGGGTAGAGATTGATGCAACCAATGCTCCTGTTCTCACCCACATAGAAAGTGCCCTATGGGAAATGTACTACCTCGGAGGGATAATCGGCCTACACCAGTCTTCCATGAGTGTGGCCAGCTTGGTCATATTCAACCAAATTGTTCTTGATTCCAGCAAGGACAAGCCCCTGCCTAGCAGATGCCTCAACGTCAGAATCCACCTCCGCCAAAAAACAACAACAACCAACCCAACAATAACCAGCAAGGGCACCGACCTCCAGTGGAGAGGCGGATGGGAGAGTGTTTTCGCTAGATGGTGAAGAATTGGTGAAGGAAACAAAGTGATTGAAGCTACTCTACACCTTAATACACATCTAGTTAAAGAACTTTGTGATTCTCGATCATCAAATACCTCATATATACACATTTTTCTACTATGATAGAATTCTAATCCAAATATATGGACCATGTGTTAAATGTCAAAACCCCTGGTGGTGGAATATGTTCATCTGATCTCAAACTTCCGACCATGGACCTATGCATCTTGTGTAAGATGTTTCTATTAGATTTCATCTTGATATTCAGACAACCTTTGATATTATTTAGGGAATGGATTGGCTGAAAAAGTATAAGGCAGTCCTTTTCTGTGTGGAGTTGAAAGTGAGATTATGGCACCCTGAAGAAGGAAACATGTGTGTCAAGGAGAAAAATCGAGAAGAACGGCAGTTTATTATCTCAGCCATCAAAGTCAAAAAACTCATCTCACAAGGATGTAGGGCATACTTACCATCAATAGTTTATGATGCCACCCCTCCAGCCCTCAACCATATAGAAGTGGTGAAGGACTTCCCTAACGTATTCCCTGAAGAGGTACCTCAGTTGCCTCCAACTCACAATGTGGAATTATCCATCGATCACTCGAAACTTCACCAATTTTGAAGCCACCTTATCTCTTAGCACCAGCTAAAATTGCTGAGGTGAAGAAGCAGATTTCAACATGGGTTTTTGTGACAATCTCAATTTTCTCTCTCCTCTATTTTACTCCTCTCATCAAGTGTCTCTTACACAATTTGATATCAATTTGTCATAATTGGATAGTTGTGATGTTCCAATTTAGTGACTACAATGGTCAATTTTGCAGTGTGTGACTTTAATTTGTAGCTTTAAACTAAGTATCTTGATATATCATGTCACCTTCTTGTATCTAATTTTGAACCTCATCACATGATCTTTTGTCTTTCTAATATGCACAACAATGTAGTGGATTCAATTATAAATACAATGACACAAAAATCAACCCAATCAGACCTTTGTAGCATGAGTTATGAAAGCTTTAAGATGCTTTGATTTACTTTGATTTTTAGTGCTTTTTTATTCTTGTTGCTTGTTGGGACGACCTATTCATGGGCCCAGCTCATGCAAGGCCCTTACACACCCACCCCCTTTCTCCTTCAGGAAAGAATCAAAGGTAAGGAGCCACCCTCCTCCTTCCTTTCCAAATGGAATAAAGTAAGGATTCTCAGGATTACTTGGGATCTACACAACACTCTTGTTATGTTTATAAACCCCCTTTATCCAACCCTTTATGTTTTTCCATCTTCTGTTTCCCCTACTTTTCTCCTTTCCTCTAGGTCATTCTATCATATGCCATGTTCTCTTGATGGCAGCCGCCAGCACCTTGGGACGTCAAGCCTTGGCTTCCTCCGACCTTAACCTCCTTTCAACGCCTTTATAAGATTGTTGTGAAGATGATCGAGGTTCTAAATCCGAGTTGGATGAAACCTATCTAGCCGTGTGCCTTTCCATACTGAAGGGTCAAGAACAGGAGGCACTGGGAACAGACCCCCCAACTTCCTTCACACCTACCTCCTGCTAGACATCTACTGCTACGGCTTGGATGATGCCTCCTCGACCACTGTCATTCCTCTTCCCCCCCCTTCTTTTAGGTACTGGCCAGTGGAAGCACGGATGAGGAAGTCAGATAACAACCCTTGTTTTGACTCTATTTTGCCACAGAAATAGGGGTGCGTTCATGCATCAATGGAGTCGGGTGAGTAAACACCCCAAGCGGGCCGATCGACATTAGTTGAGCCACGTAAGGGAGCCCAGAGTCCTACCATGAGGGAAATCGACAAACATATGGGTGCCATGTGGGTTAGGGACCCATATTTTGGAGCATGTAGGTGAGGCAGGATGCAAACTGCCGGATCTGTGATCCACAGACCATATTGACGTGGTATTTTAGAATGCACTAACAAACTCACTCGGGATTGAAATCCCCGAGCTTTTACCAAAACCAAAGCACAATAATACCACCGGAAGCGGACGAGTCTTATCGCAGTATAGTTGAGGATCGAACCCATAGGACAACCTATTTAAGAATCTTTGTCAGTCGGATCTAGCTCAAGTAAAACTAATATTTAAAACGATTGATTGATTTGAGGTTTATTAAACTAATTGTAATAAAGTAAAGAGCTGAATTAAAGATGAGTTTAGATCAATGATATGGAATCACTGGGATGGTACCGGGTTTCACCACCGCTACACATGCAAACATATTCAATCATGAACAATCTAGGCAAGATATAACTATCCAAGTAGAGATGATGCAAAACCCCCCATATAGGCGTCAGGTTTGCGTAAGCATCACCTTAGGCATTAGATGTCTCGTCACCATCCGGATCAGTTTACTTACGGCTCTGAAGTTACAGAAATCCACGGAGGTTGTGGCCCCCCTATATAGGCGTCAGGCACACAGTAGCGTCACGGAAGGCTAGATGGCTCGTCCCCTTGCGGATCATACACTTACGACCTCGATGGAATCCCATCCTATTTCTAGTTTGGGAGTCAGCCGCATTAATCGATAAGCAAGCAGGCAGTTAACATACTAGCAAACATCGACGATTAACAAAAAGATATAAAATCCAACTAAGACTGTGAACCCCCTATACAGGCGTCAGGTGCACAGAAGCGTCACTGAAGGCTAGATGGCTCGTCCCCTCGCGGATCATACACTTACGACCTCAAGGAATCCCCTTCTATTTCTAGTTGGGGAGTCTAACTTGTTAAATGACGTTCGTACCTATATATAGATGTTATCGCAACATAGGGAGCAAAGAGATGAAATCAAGCAAGTAACCAAACTACTAGCATAACAGTTAACGATGAAATGAAGAGTTATATACATTGCCATGGAGAGTTTTACAAAAGAACATGGTTTGCATGGGCAGCGGGGCTAGTCCCCGCACCCCAGCAAAAAGGGTACTACTTGCTCATGATGCGAGAAATAAGGAGGATGAGAAAGAAAGAGAGATCTGCCATGAGCTCGGTGCAGAAGGTAGTGGCAGCTCGGTGAAGAAGATACGCCCCTTGCTCTGTCTTCCTTCTCTCTTCAGCCTCCTTGGTTGCAACACGGGCAGTAGGTGGAATGGAATTTGATCGGAGTTGTGCTCTGGCAGCCTGGCGGCGTCCGGATCTGATGCCCCCGAATGAGAACCCTTGGGGTCCTATTTATAGGCTCAGATCTGTCCCCAAATGGTTTGGGTAAGTTGCTGAAAATATCTCCTCCAAACGGTCTGGAGACCGTTTGGTGTTAAACGGTATGGAGAGTTTGCTTCCAAACGGTCTGGAGACCATTGGCTTCCAAACGGTCTTCACATGCAGCAACCGGTCCTGAGTGCGCGGCATTTGATATTCATTCGGTCTTCATGGTCGAGGAAAACGGTCTTGGAGACCGCATGGACCCAAAGGGTCTTGAAACTGCATAGACACAAACGGTCTTGAAACCGCATGGACCCAAACGGTCTTGAAACCGCATGGACCCAAACAGTCTTGAGTCCGCTATCGGTCATGCGGTTTGCAGCTCGAGCGGTCGACCTTAGCAATCAGTTTTGGCATTCGATCTTTGTGCATTCCAGCAAACGGTCTTGAGACCGTATGGACCCAAACGGTCTTGGGACCGTATGGACCCAAACGGTCTTGGGACCGTATGGACTCAAACGGTCTTGGGACCGCATGGACTCAAACGGTCTTCGGACCGCAAGGGCTCAAACGGTCTTGGGACCGCAAGGGCTCAAACGGTCTTGGGACTGCATGGGATCAAATGGTCTTGGGACCGCATGCGTGGAATTGCTTGGTTACCACCCACCCGACCGTATGGACCCAAACGGTCTTGGGACCGCATGGACTCAAATGGTTTTGGGACCGCATGGGCTCAAACGGTCTTGGGACCGCATGGGCTCAAACGGTCTTGGGACCGCAAGGGCTCAAACGGTCTTGGGACCGCATGGGCTGAAACGGTCTTGGGACCGCATGCGTGGAATTGCTCGGTTACCTGCATTAATTGAACAATATTTAGTTAAAACCTTGATAATTGGATCAGCTAAGTAGTTTTACATATTATGATTCATATTGAGTGAAAAAGGTATGAATAGAGTTGAATTTGTTACAAAAAGATAATTGAATTCCATGATGAATATGCACTCATCAAAATACCCCGAACTTAAATGTTGCTCGTCCTTGAGTAACTCAAAATCTGAAATAGTCGCCAAATGAATACTTTCAATTCGTATGATTGCTTCATTTTCACATCACGAATGTTTTCTTTCTGCTCAATCTGACTCAATATCTCAACCTCCTGGGACCACTAAACACATCTTACCATATCTTCGTTACTGAGTTCATTTTCCAATATCACTTTCTCCTCACTTTTTCCAATCAACAAGCATGTCAAAGAGTTTTGTATGAGTCCAGAGATTCCCGCAAAATTGACAAGTGTGCTTTCGATCTGACACTGGTGTTTTTCAGGATAAATGGGGAATGAATTGTGCCATAGGTAGAAAAAGGAGTGAAAGGTGGTATGGAAAGAAGAAGTAAATATCTCCTCTATTCGACTCGAGATTTTTATTTATTTTGTAGTTTCATTTATTGCATTTTTTTTGTGCGAATCTCTCCTATATTCGACTCGAGATTGCATTTCTTTTTGTGTGCACTTTGGCATCTTTTGTTTGCAAATCTCTCCTCTATTCGACTCGAGATTGCATTTTTGGTGGTACGTCCCTATTTATTTGCGAGGGGTATGGAAGAAGCGGATAAATAGGGAAGCGGCATGCCACCCCGAACTTAGGGTTTGGCACCATATTTGGTTATTTTGTTTCTTTTGGATGTATGGAGGGGTACGAAGATGATAGAAGAAGTGTAGAAGAGAGTTCAGATCAGAATGCAACTTGATTTACAATTCATTGTACCAGGTTGTTCTCTTTATCGTACTCTACTTAAATAGTGACTTGATGAGGATCCGGTGGAGATTCCATGTTATCGTTCCACTAGTCAGTTAGGAAGCACAATGTGTTTGATCCCTATCAGTTTAACAGATACTTATCATTTTTGCAAAAAGTATTATGATGTTAGGAATCATAAGCTTCACAAGATGATTTCAAGCAAAAGGCATGTTTAAAAAATTGGTCCTTTTGAGGATTTACTTCAAATAAGGAGGGTATAATGATTGAAAATGCATAGAAAATCTTGTATAATCTCTTTGAAGAAACATTAAAAATTTTGGAAATTTTGAATTTTTTTATCAAGAATGTGATAGTGAAAACTCAAGTATGAAAAGAGGGTGTAGGTGGAAAGTGAGGTACGCACCACCCACCCTCCACCCCAAACTTAGAGATTTTCTCGTCCCGAGAAAACCCTAAATCCAAGATGGAGGGGAAAAATCATGCCAGAATGATCACCGAGTGTGGTTGCGTCCCGATCAGCGCGCATCCTCTTATCTGAAAATCTCAAGGGTAAAGGGCAGTTAGATGACATTTCGCAAAGTGAATTTTATTTAACTATAAGGTAAAAACAAAATTTTGAAATGAAAAGTAAAACGGATTTATTGGTCGTGTTGCCTCCCGACAAGCACCTTTGTTTTATGTCGATGGCTCGACTGGGATACTATCACCATGGTGGAGCTCTGGGTGGAGCTTGGTTAGCATGTTCTTTTGGTGGTTTCTTTCTCATCCATTCATTGATCTTCTGTTTGATTTTAGCTTCTTGTATCCTTCCCCACACATAACGAGCAATGTCAGAGCATATAGAGAAACAACTTGAGTTATGCTGATTTGTTCTTTGTTGCTCAATTTGAGGTGGAAAATAGTTGTAGGGAATCTGGACGGCATCATTGATAATGTAATGTTGTTGAGGTTCAGAAGCAAAGTTCATTTGTTGATGCACTATCCCTTCATCGTAGCAATGCTGGTTGTTAACATCAATCAGATATGGATCTGATGGATGTTCCTTATAGAAATCACAATCCAAATCTTGTTGCGGAGGGAAGGTGAAATTAGTAATCTCTATCTGTGGGGCTACCAGTGCATTCCAGAGGATAGTTGTTTCTAGATGAGGAGGCTCATAGGAACTTGAAAATAATTTGGTATGTGTCATGATAGGGTTGAGAGGTGTCTCCTCCTTTTCACAAATGTCTTCAATAATTTCTATAGGCTTGAGTTCTTCAAAAGTAGCTTCAAGATCTTCTTCTGAAGAGTCGAGAAATTCGATGTAATTCTTTACTTGTTCGTCGATTGGTTCATCAACTGATTGGTTTGTTAGAGCAATTTCCAAGGGATCATTTGATTCATGATATTCTTGGGTCAGAAGTGACATTTGTTCAATGCAGTCAATCAAATAGACTTCTTCTTGCATACTTGGTCATCTCATACTTTCAAAAACTTTAAATTTGAGAGTTTCTTTACCTAATCTGAGTAGTAAGGTACCAGCCTCAACATCAATCAGGGCTCTTGCAGTGGTGAGGAATGGATGACCAAAGATGAGAGGATATCTAGCGTCTTCTTTTATGTCCATAATGACAAAGTCGCATGGAACATATGTGTCCTTTCCTACCTTGACCGGGACATCTTCGAGGATCCCTAACAGACGTTTTATCGAATTGTCTGCAAGCTATATAGTCATGCCAGTAGGAAGCAATTTTGCAAACGCTAGTCTTTTACACAGGCTTAGTGGCATGATGGAGATGCTTGCGCCGAGATCTGCCAAACCTTTCTTGCATGACGAGTCGCCAATGTGACATGAAATTCCAAAGGATCACAGATCTTTTTATTTCTTGGGCATCCTGCTCAATATGATATCCGATGTAGTTGTCGCCAGTTTTACTGTTTCATATTCCTCAGTTATATACTTCCTGGTTAGGAGTGACTTTAGGTACTTAGTCCAGGCTGGTATCTCAGCCAGAGCATCTAAGAAGGGTATATCAACATGAAGTTTCTTCATAGCCTCTTTAAACTTGTTGAACCTAGTATCGAGCTTGGTTTGTCTTAGACGGGATGGGAAGGGTATACGAGGCTTATATACAGGAATATCAGATTCTGGTGTTTCAGTCTCTTCATCAATAGATTTCTCAGGACTTCCCTTATCTGTATTATCCTCTTTTGATTGAGACTCTAGAGTTGTTGAGTTTTGGACAATCACAGGTTCATCTTCATCTGTAAGAACCACATGTGTCTTTACTAGGGGGTCCGAATAGTCTTTCCCTGACCTGGTGGTGACAACCTTCAACTGTTTAGGATGCTTAGGATTGTTCTCGGGTTGACCAGCAAAGACTCCAGCAGGTGGCTTTATGCTAGCTGCAAGTTGAGCTAGTTGAGATTCAATAGCCTTCTGCTGAGCTTGTTGGTTGACTATCATAGTTTGCCGAGTTTGCAACATTTTTTCAATGGATGATAGTTTGTCATCAGAAGAGGCGGGTCCTGCTTGCTGTTCTTGCTGTTGATTAAGATTCTGATACTGAGAGTTGTTTTGATAATTATTGTAGTTCCTATTCTGAAAGTTCCCCTTGAAATTTCCTTGATTACCAAAATTTTGTTGTTGATTATACTAGTATACTGGTGGGCCTGTTGGTTGATTGTTTGAACCAAACTGACGAGAGTTTACTGCTCCAGAGGGGTTTCCGTATTGAAAACTTGGGTGATTCCTATTTTGACTCGGATTGTAATAACTTTGCCCAGGAATAGTGTTGATAGCATGAAGATTTTCCATCTGACCATTATCTCCTTGTCCACATACATTGCTCAGAACAACATCATAGAGAACATTGCACGATAAAGTGGAATTATTGGTGCTCTTACATGCTTCACAGAATAGGGAAGTGGACTTGACCTATTTCGGTTGCTGAGTGGGTGAATGTCCTCTTCCAATAGCAGCTAGAGATGATTCAATATGATCTTGCTTGGCAACTAAGACCTTCAAAGTTTCAGCAATAGACTTGCACTCGGGAATAGCTTCAGCCATGGCTACTTTCAAGACTCCTTTACCTACAGATCTCCCCCAATTGGCTTGATTTTCTGCTCCTAGGGTGACGACTCTCCATGCGCTGTCATAACTTTAACGCATGAAGTTTCCTCTGGATGAGGAATCTAGAAACATCTTGACATCATCCTCCACTCCCCTATAGAAGATTTCTATGAGTTGATTCTTAGGAATTCCGTGGTGTGGACATTTGTGTAGAAGCTCTTTGTACCTATCCCACGCTTCAGCGAGAGTTTCTCCAGGAACTTGAGTGAAATTTGTTATCTGGCCCCTAATTTCATATGTAAGAGATGGAGGGTAGAACTTTTCCAGAAACAAGTTTTGGAGTTGTTCCCAGGTGGTGTTAGGTATTTCACTTTGTAATGAATTGTACCAACTTATGGATCTATTAGAAAGGGAATACTTGAAGAGACGGAGTCGAATGGCATCATCAGTGACTCCATTCTGCTTTGTCATAACGCATAGATCGATGAATCTCAAAAGATGTCCTTGGTTGTCCTCTGCTTGCTTGCCGTAGAAAGGGTTTTTTTGAAGAAGTGTGATCCAATGTGCCCTTATCTCAAAATTGGCAGCATTGATGGGAGGAGGCTGTACTGGATGATAAACATTCACAGCTTTCGGGATCGAGAACTCTCTAAGATCTTTCTGTAGTTCAGCTGCTTGCGCTGCTACTTGTGCTGCTAAGATTTCTTGTTGAACCGCAGCCCTGGCTTATTGCATGAGCCTCTCTCTTTGTGCATTGATGGCTTGAGCCACCCTTCGGGCTACCTCTTCTTCTTGTGCCATCCTTGCTTGATTCTCTCTGATTTGACGATGGAAAGTTCTGTCTATTTCGGGATCAAAGCTCGCCGTGAGTCCGGGGCTGTCTGAACGGTGCATACACTATACCTTGGGTTGTACCTGAAAATTAGAAATATTTTGAAAAAATGAGGTCCACAAAGTAGAGTCCAATTCAAGAAGATGATCGATTGTTTCAAAAGAAAACACAAAATCCTAAATTAGTCTTAAAAGAACTAGATTCGACTGACTAATTCCGTTGTCCCCGGCAACGACGCCAGAATTTGACGTGGTATTTTAGAACGCACTAACAAACTCACTCGGGGTTGAAATCCCCGAGCTTTTACCAAAACCAAAGCGCAATAATACCACCCGCAAGCAGACGAGTCTTATCGCAGTATAGTTGAGGATCGAACCCAAAGGACAACCTTTTTAAGAATCTTTGTCAGTCGGATCTAGCTCAAGTAAAACTAATATTTAAAACGATTGGTTGATTTGAGGTTATTTAAACTAATTGCAAGAAAGTAAAGAGATGAATTAAAGATGAGTTTAGATCAATGATATGGAATCGCTGGGATGGTATCGGGTTTCACCACCTCTACACATGCAAACATATTCAATCATGAACAATCCAGGCAAGATATAACTATCCAAGTAGAGCTGCTGCAAAACCCCCCATACGGGCGTCAGGTTTGTGTAAGCATCACCTTAGGCATCAGATGTCTCGTCACCATCCGGATCAATTTACTTACAACACTGAAGATATAGAAATCCACGGAGGTTGTGGGCCCCCTATACAGGCGTCAGGCACACAAAAGCATCACCGAAGGCTATATGGCTTGTCCCCTCGCAGATCATACACTTACGACCTCGATGGAATCCCATCTTATTTCTAGTTTGGGAGTCAGCCGCATTAACCGATAAGCAAGTAGGCAGTTAACATACTAGCAAAGATCGACAATTAACAAAAAGATACAAAATCCAACTAAGGTTGTGAACCCCCTATACAGGCGTCAGGCGCACAGAAGCGTCACCGAAGGCTAGATGGCTTGTCCCCTGGCGGATCATACACTTACGACCTCAAGGAATCCCCTTCTATTTCTAGTTGGGGAGTCTAACTTGTTAAATGACGTTCGTACCTATATATAGATGTTATCGCAACATAGGGAACACAAAGATGAAAGCAAGCAAGTAACCAAACTACTATCATAACGGTTAACGACAAAATGAAGAGTTATATACATTGCCATGGAGAGTTTAACAAAAGAACATGGTTTGCATGGGCAGCGGGGCTAGTCCCCGCACCCCAGTGAAAAGGGTACTACTCGCTCATGATGCGAGAAACAAGGAGGATGAGAAAGAAAGAGAGATCTGCCATGAGCTCGGTACAGAAGGTAGTCACATCTCGGTGAATAAGATACGCCCCTTTCTCCGTCTTCCTTCTCTCTTCAGCCTCCTTGGTTGCAACACGGGCAGTAGGTGGAATGGAATTTGATCGGAGTTGTGCTCTGGCAGCCTGGCGGCGTCCGGATCCGATGCCCCCAAATGAGAATCCTTGGGGTCCTATTTATAGGCTCAGATCTGTCCCCAAACGGTTTGGGTAAGTTGCTGAAAATATCTCCTCCAAACGGTCTAGAGACCGTTTGGTGTTAAACGGTCTAGAGACCGTTTGGTGTTAAACGTTCTGGAGACCGTTTGCTTCCAAATGGTATGGAGACCATTGGCTTCCAAACGGTCTTCGCATGCAGCAACCGGTCCTGAGTGCGTGGCATTTGATCTTCATTTGGTCTTCACGGTCACGGCAAATGGTCTTGGAGAGCGCATGGATCAAAACGATCTTGGAGACCGCATGGACCCAAACGGTCTTGAAACCGCATAGACCCAAACGGTCTTGAAACCGCATGGACCCAAACGGTCTTGAAACCGCATGGACCCAAACGGTCTTGAAACCGCATGGACCCAAACAGTCTTGAAACTGCATGGACCCAAACGGTCTTGAGTCCGCTATCGGTCATGCGGTTTGCAGCTCGTGCGGTCGACCTTAGCAATCAGTTTTGGCATTCGATCTTCGTGCATTCCAGCAAACAGCCTTGAGACCGTATGGACCCAAACGGTCTTGGGACCGTATGGACCCAAACGGTCTTGGGACCGCATGGACTCAAACGGTCTTGGGACCGCAAGGGCTCAATCGGTCTTGGGACCGCATGGGCTCAAACGGTCTTGGGACCGCAAGTGCTCAAACAGTCTTGGGACCGCATGGGCTCAAACGGTCTTGGGACCGCATGCATGGAATTGCTTGGTTACCACCCACCCGACCGTATGGACCCAAATGGTCTTGGGACCGCATGGACTCAAACATTTTTAGGACCGCATGGACTCAAACGGTCTTGGGACCGCAAGGGCTCAAACGGTCTTGGGACCGCATGGGCTCAAACGGTCTTGGGACCGCATGCGTGGAATTGCTTGGTTACCTGCATTAAATGAACAATATTTAGTTAAAACCTTGATAATTGGATCAGCTAAGTAGTTTTACATATTATGATTCATATTGAGTGAAAAAGGTATGAATAGAGTTGAATTTATTTCAAAAATATAATTGAATTCCATGATGAATATGCACTCATCACATATCACAACATAAATCAGGGTAACACTCTTAAGCTCTACATCATATGATTTCAATACAATATTTTAAAAAAAGATATCTTGCTCATACTAAGGACAAAATGGAAAAAATTATATACCAAATTGATTGTCTCAAAAAGATCTATTACTAGGCATATATTCATGACCTAATTATGCTCCTAGTTCTCCTGTTTTTCTAAAAATAAGATCGTTGACTATGTTGACCAATGTAATGCATCCTTATGATAAATCTTGAATCTTTTATACACTTGTACCCTTTTTCTTATCAAATCAGTAAATGTTGTGCATGTTTGAACTACATGGGATCCCTAATCACCCTTGTTGCTCATTATTAACCCCATTTGTCCATATGTGACTTATTTTGCTTGTTTGTCTAGCTTGTTCCCTAATAGTCACATGGATCTTAATCTTAGGTTTGAACCTCTCAAATCAGAGGTGGTTTATTTCTTATGATATCCTTGATATGGATGTTCCATCCAATCCATATGTTGTTCCCTAAGGCTATGTGTGAACTATGTTGAGGCTTGCATGTATGTAGGAGTGTTGGTACCTTATGTAGGTTACTTGATTCCTAGACCCTAGTGGACATCACCTTACTTTGAATGTGGTTCTTATGTCCTATTCTTGCTGATCTAAACCATACCTTATGTTTGGTTCTTATTCATTGATTATCTTTGACCTTGTTTACTCTATTACGAGTCTCGTGACATAATTTGAGCATAAGTGTCCTAAATATTGTAATGTCCACATGAAACCTCGAAATGATATGAAACTTGAACCACACCTTAATGATGGAACCTAAATCAATATGAGATCATCAATGGACGAATAAGTAAGTATGTACCTAACTTGGACAAAACCATAAAATGAAGATAATTAGGGTTAATGACGAGAATCTAATGCATGTATGTAATCTTGTTGTTAATTAGGTTTGACATGTGGCTAGATGGTCAAGAATGAGTTAGGTTTTGCCACTCTGAATCAGGTACGGGCCATATCTAGTTATATGACTAGCTTTCTTATTTGAAATGATATGTAGTGTATGCTTGTTTGGTTACTTGATCAATATTGCCATGTAGTATTGCTATGTCTTACTCGATATTTGCCTCTTCGGTCTTATAACTTGAACATACACACACACACACACACACACATATATATATAGAAATCCATTATAATATTGTTGATAAAGGGTTAGCTCTTGGCTATGGCCTTGAGGTCCCTCTCGTATAACAGGGTTAGCTTATCATGAGCACCCTTACAGACTCTTCCAACGAGAAGATGGTCAAAGTCCTTATACATACTTGATATTGTTGGTATAAAGGAATGAAATGACATAAAATATGGTTTAGCATTTTGTTAAACAATTAACTTGTTTATTCTTGTTCATTTAATCTTGAAATCTTTTAAATTATGCAAAGCTTATATATGTATGTTTCTTCCCCGTACTCAGCATGTCATGTTAGCCATTTCTCGTATGTTGTTTTTAGGTACAGAGATGGCTAGAAAGATGATGGTCTTAGTGAGCTACGCTACATGTACTTATTGTAAGATCCAAATATAGTGTACATGAGCAAACTTGTACAATGTGACTCTTGAATATGTAATTCAAATCTTGTAATACAATCATTTTTCTTAATATATCTTATTGATTGTTGAGATTATGTTGGTTCTTGTATCTTGTTATTTGTTCATGTGTGCTAAACTTTACACTTCCTCATGTTGCCTTTGGTATTCGCTTGGTTCATGGGACTGGGATTCTGGTTGTGTGACAGTTTTATTTGCCCAAGTGTCTCACCTTGGGGAGCCCATGTCCTATTCAGGAAGAAGAAGGATGGTTCAATGTGTATGTGTATGGACTACTGCATTCTCAACCAAGTCACATTGAATAATTATTATCCACTACCACGCACCAATGATCTCTTCAAAAAACTCAATTATGCCACTGTCTTTCCAAAGATGGACTTGCAAAGCAGTTATTATCAGATGCGAGTGTAGGTTGAAGACATATCAAAGACAGCCTTTGGAACTAGATATGGGCATTATGAATTCTTGGTCATGCCTTTTGGTCTGACTAATGACATTGCTGACTTAATGGACCTGATGAATCGAGTATTTTGTCCTTATATCGATCATTTAATTGTGGTATTCATCGATGATGCCATAATCTATAGTGAGTCAAAAGAACAACACTACGAACATCTAAGACTAGCACTCAATACACTATGAGAGAATCAACTGTATGTGACATTCTCAAGGTGTGTGTTCTAGATCAAATAAGTAATGTTCTGGGGTCATGTAATCTCCTCCAGACACATTGTTGTTGACCGATCAAAGGTAGAATTTGTAACCAAGTGGAAGGCTCCGAAGAACCAATAAAAAATATGTAGTTTCCTCATCTAGCAGGTTACCACCGAAAATTTATCAAAAACTTCTCAGAAATAACCCTCCCTATGACAAATTTGACAATAGAAGAAGTCAAGTTTGTTTGAACTCCCGACTATGAAGATAGTTTTCATAAGTTGAAGTACAGCCTAACATCTGCACATGTACTTGCATTACCTATTGAAGGAAAACCATATGTCATATTCATTGATTCCTGCAAGCAAGGATTAGGATGTGTTATGATGCAAGAAGGTAAAGTGATTGCCTATGCCTCCCTCCAGTTGAAGTTGAATGAATAAAACTGGTCTACACATGATTTAGAGCTAGCATCTATTGTTCATGCTCTAAAAATCTAGCAACACTATATCTATGGAGTCAAGTTCGAGGTCTTTTTTTATCACAAGAGTTTAAAGTACTTGTTGACACAAAAGGACTTGAATCCGAGGAAACTTAGGTGGATGATATATCTTAAGGACTGCAACTTTACCATCACATATCATCCCGGTAAAGCCAATGTAGTTTTTTATGCCTTCAGTCAGATAGAACTGGTACTTGTGCTTCTATATGGAAGAACATGGAGTATGTTTCTTGCTGGAAACCACAACCTGTGGAAATTCCAAATGATGAAGTTGTCAACAAGTTATGTGTTCACATGGCTAGCTTATCCATCACCCCAACCTGGGTTTTGAATATTGTTGCTACCCAGTTAGATAGTCCTGAATTAGAAGAAATGAAGACCTTAACCCTGAATCCATAGTCTGATTTCTCTAGCGGAGTGGATGGTGCTCTCCGCTTTCGACATTGTGGATCCCCGATATCAGTGACTTACGAAAGAAACTTTTGAGTAAAGCTGATGGGTCTAAGTACACAATTCATCCTGGAACTACCAAAATGTACAAGGACCTACAACGAAGCTTCTAATGGAAGAATATGAAGATGGATATAGCCCTATACGTGTCTAGATGTTTGACTTGTCAACAAGTGAAGATAGAATATCAACGACCAGGTGGTCTTCTTTATCCGCTTAAGAATCTAGAATAGAAAAGGGAGAAGATAACTATGGATCTTGTAACTAGTTTTCCTAAGACCAGAAAGGGTTGTGATGTTGTGTGGGTAGTAATTGACCATTTTACAAAGTTTGCCCACTTTCTACCTTTGAAATCCAACTATAAGGTCGAAGCCATGGCATAACTACATCTAGAATGGATAGTTTTTCTGCATGGTGTACCCAAGGGGATAGTATCTGATCATGATCTAAAGTTCAACTCCTGACTATGGAGTCAAATTCAAGAAGAGGTGGGAACTGACCTACATTTCAGTATTGTGTACCATCTGCATACTGATGGCCAATCCAAAGAATGGTACAGTTTCTGGAAGATCTTCTACATTCATGTATTATGGACTAGGGAGGTGCATGGGATATAATCTACCATTGGCTGAGTTTGCGTACAAATATAGCTACCAAGCCACCATTGGGATGCCTCCATATGAAGCCCTATATGGTAGACCTTGTCATTCCCCGTTGCATTGGGAAAACATGGGAGAACACACTCTAGTGAAGACTGATAACATACAAATTATGATAGAAGGTTTAGTTGGTTAAGAACCGTATGTAAGCCGCACAAGACCGCCAAAAAATGTATGCTGACAAGCATATGTCTGAAGTAAGCTTCTTAATGGGAGACCATGTGTTCCTAAAAGTCAATCCTATATGCTATATTGCAAGATCCAAAGTCAAAGGCAAGCTTAGTCCTTATAATTTGGGACATTTTGAGATCTTAGCTAAAATAGGAGAGTGTGCATACCGTCTGGCTCTTCCTCCTACTTATGACAAGATCCACAATGTCTTTCATGGCTCTGTACTGTGGAAGTATGTGAAGTACCCTTCTCATGTGCTCACAATAGAACTTGTGGAGATTTGTGAGAATCTGACCTACAAGGAGTTACCAGTGAAATTCTTGGCACCTAAGTGAAATAGTTGAAGAATAAAGAGATTGCACTATTGAAGGTCTTGTGGAAGTATTATGGGTAAGAAGAATCAACTTGGGAACTTAGAGATGAGATGATATGCACTCACCCTTCCTTTTTTGTTTGAGATTTCGGGGAAGAAATCCTTTTTAACATGTGGAGTGTTGTAACAAATTGAATCTCAATTTACATAAAATTCCATCCTATTTATGAATATATCTTACCTTTCTTCTATGTTTGTCCTTATTATTAATTTTGTGGAAATTGAGGGACTTGGAGTAAATATACATGCAAACTTAAGGAGTTAGTGCAAAATTACATCAATTCATATGTTGTTAGGAGTTATGTTGCAAAATGTCCATACAAATGAAAAGGTTATTAAAATAGGGTTTAGGGTTTATGGTCTAGAGTTTAGGATTTAGGGTGATTATGGTACTTATTTACTACTTGCCTTTTAGGGAGAGCGATAAAGAGGGTAAAATAAAACTTAATGTAAATACAAGTAGTAAATAAGTACCATAATCACCCTCTTTAACTCTCTCTACAGAAAAGGTAAATAAAGCTTGAAAATGAAGGTATTGACTTTCTTGTGGGCCTTTGAATGAATGAGGGAATATTACCTCACAATATTGTCCAAAAATGTCAATGGAAAATCTATTTCAAATAAACTTAAATTCTTATACATAAGTAGAACATTAAAGACCAATATGGTGGTTAATGGCCAAAATGTGAATAAAATGAGATTTAAAGCCACAAGAATATTCTAGATTTAATTGTTGACTCATGGTTCAAATTTGCAATCATTTGACCATTGTTTGAACCCCCCAATTCGTTTTTATAAGAATTGATTAAAGTTGTATTAAGAAATCCATTCGATTTCATTAATTGGCGCATTTCAACCTAGTTTCATCTTTTAATATTTTTTCACATGTTACCCTTACCCTGCAAGCCATCCAGATCTCCACTTGATCTGATGGTGCAGAACTAATCAACGACCTCCTGACGAGTAACACCCCAACTGGGAATCGATCTGCAATCTCATTCTTCCTCCACATTCATCTATTTCTCTTGATTTCTTCTCCTCTCCCTTCATCTCTCTCTTCTGAATCCAACGAGCCATCGCTTGCTCTCCCTCGTGGTCTGAGCACAAAACTCCCATATAGGGCAGACGCTCAATATCCACTAGTTAGTCACAGAGGAGCATCCACCCTCCTTTCCACCTATAAAAGGCCACCCCTAGAATGAATAGACCACAAGCATTACTCCCATGCATCCAATTCCTCTATTAGCACTCCTGAGCCCTCGGCATACTCGGATTCGATTTCTGGCATACTCAGCTCTGCCCCAGGCTCCTCGGCCTTCCCCGACGAAATTGGAGATTGGGTAAGCTTCCTTGAAGCTTTGTGAACTCTTTTACGTTGTTACTTTTACCCAAAACACACTAGTTTTCTCAGTCCTCTAGCTCAGTTAGAGCTTCTCTCTAGTGCTAGTCATCCCGACGACTTAACTACTCTCTGAATTATATGTAACCTCTGTTGAAACCCCATAACCTCCACAAACACAACCGAACCTTTTTCTTCTACATTTTAGTGCTTAGACACCATCAAACTTCACTTGCAACCTTCCCCACCTACCATGACTGATCTTCACCTTATTCTGGCGGTTCAGGGGACCTCGCCTTATGGGAGTTGCTCCCTCGACATCGTCAAGTTCCCAGCAACCCACCCAAGGTGTTAGTTGGCCTAGAGAGCACTTGTGGAAGCATAGAGCAACTGGAGTTGAGCTCCAGGCCGATTTCTCAATGTAATGTCGGGGCATGTCTCTCAGGGATGAATCCCCTCGTTGATTTCTCATGACTACCCTCACTCGCACCATTTTGATCATTTTTCACCCTAGGGTAAAACGGTATTTTTGCCTTGTTTTAATCCTCATTGACCAAAGACAAGTGAGAAGCTGAGTTGTGAACTGGCCACAAGTGATTGGTCTAGTTCAGGTAGGCCCCATCATATGTGGTAGTGTTTCTCGCGAGATTTATTGCCCACATGGCATTTTCTTGAATTCTTATTTGTTGATTGTAAAAAAATCATAACTAATTACTCATATGTTAGAAAAATATAAATAAATATGCTATGTATTCAGAAAAGTAAATACTATCTAATAAAACTAATTCTCGATATTGATTTCCAAGTTTATCGAGAAGATTTTTTATAAACTAAAATAACTAATTAAAAGCCCTAAAATGCATAAATAATTCATTTCAACCTCAAATTAATTAATTGAATATGTTTTTCTAGCTAGAATAATATACCTAATCGTTTGACCTAGTTTTCAAACCCAAAATCAAAGTTTTATCTAGAAGGTATAAAATTACTGTTTCAACCCTTAAATGAATTCAAACCCTAATTGTGGTGATTAAACACTTGCACTTAGGAAATAAAGATCTTGGACATCAATAATTGAGGAAAAGACAAATCTAGGATAACTCAAATGAGGTATGTGCATTCTTACCCTAAAGTTGGGAATTATATATCCAAACGTAAATTCCCAATGAGGCATGAGCCTATTTTATTTATTCTTGCTATTCCACTATAAATGTTTTGAGGGTCTTGGACCCCACTTGCATATGTTGTTAAACTTCTTATATTTGCCATTGAGATACTTTAGCATGATGATGAAAATGACTAATTACCTAATGTAGTGTACATGAGTACAAACCACCCATAGTTTTGGGCATGAGCCCAGGGAAATGTGACCACTCTCCGCAATTATACAAAATATTAGGGTGTTTGGGAATGTGTTACTCTCCCTCACCCAGAGATTGAGGTCCGGTAGGTTTCTCAGCCCTATATTAGTATAATTTAGTTAAAATTAATCATGCATGCAATTCATTATTTTTGAAACTTGGCAGACATTTTTTATTTTTTGAACTTGCCTCATACTCTTGACATCTCATATCTAGAGAAACTTTATTTTGTCATACTTAAACTGTTGAGTTGTCATTTACCTATAATTGACAGATATAATTTTATCTTCTTTTACAGGGTGACCCCAAACACCCAGAGCAAGGAAGAGGGACAGGACCAGATCGTGGTGTAGATGATTATGTGTGAGATTACCCAAAAATGACTAGGTTACTATTGCTAGATCTTGTAGTTCATTTCAATTTATCATTCAAAAATAAAGCTATGTAATAGCATAGGCTTTTACTTTCCGCTGCTGATATTGACATTAATTTGTATTTGGTCCATGCTTATTTAATTGAAATTATTATTCATTCATCCCTCATCATAAAGTTCTATAAAAATATGGATGATGTGTACTTTTTGTTAGATTTTAGTAAGGAAGTGATCTCGCCTCTTTACACATAAGGAACTATATCTTTAAGGCTTTTGTTTTAACCTCACTTTTTCCTAGTTACGTATTGAAATGTAATTTCTCCTTTTAAAGATATATGAAAAAATAATTGTGTGATTTGATTTGAATGTATGGATTTCATTAATAACAACCTTTCTTGTTTGATTTTGTGGGCCTTATAGGCTATTGGGCCCAAAAACAAGAAAAAGGGAAAAGAAATTTAATTAATAAAAGAATAATTAAGATAAGGAGAAAAGAAAGAGGTAGAAGACTCTAGAAGGCTAGGAAGTATCCTCCAAAGAGGGATTTCATATCTTTGGGATTTCTTTGGTCCCAAGGAGTCCAAGTTGCAAAGATAATAGGATAGGAAAGAGAAAATACCAATTAAATAAGCTTTATTAAAGAAAAACTTGCACATGAAGATAATGTCCATTTTCCTTTCGAATTTGGGACTCAAATTTGTCACGTGAGAAGATTAAGACAAGGTAAAGAATCTCTTAAATTTTGGTTGAAAAAGATGCACGATTTACGAGATATGGATTTTTGAATTTATCATAAAGTGAGATGATAATTGGATTATGAAATCAATGTCACACTTTAATAGGGATTTAAATCCCAATTTTTGGTAATCAAATGCTTGCTTGCGACGTCGGATCGATGATCCACGGTTAGGACCAAATCCCAGTCTCGCAAGAGACTAGGATGCAATGTTTAGGTTGCAAAAAATGCGATCGAAGATTGCTCAAGATTGAGGCAAGCTCTGAAGCTTTGGATGTGTCTATATCCTTCAGGAGATCATTACAAACATATCCAACCTAAGGTTGGTTGGGGTTTTGTTGAAGATTGGAGGAATCCCCATTCCACCAGGGATCTACTCGATACCCTATATATAGGATAGAGCATGTGGCTGCACAAGAAATCTCACAATCTCTTCCCTAGTGTGTTGAGCGCTGCAATGAATGATTTAATGCCCTCAATTCAACAAACAACCATGTTCTTCCTGATCGATGAGCAGCAGACCTTGTCGGAGTAGCTGAGGCCAGTTGACGGTAAGGATCTTTGCGAAGGAGAAATTGACCGATCGGGCAGGTTCGTGGGAGGTAGGAGGATGTCTGGATGTTCTTCGTTTGCTCACAGAAGATCGGAGGCTTAGAGTCAACTGGAGAATTGACTCATGGCTCACTGTAGGCAGGCACGCGGAGGTTGAAGGCGAATCTAGGTGAATTGACCAGTCTGCCCTCCCAGCTCTTCAGTGCAAGTAAGGACTTTTATGTCTTTTAGTTTAGTTTCCTCACTGTCGAAGCACGCCACCTGCGGGACCCAAGTGCTGATGCGGCGCTAGCTGATTGGCTCACACCCGGCCCCGTTGGATAGACTCAAGAGAGTCAAAACGGACGTGTGGCGTTCCTTGATTGGCCAGAATGGATTTAAATGGTAAAAATCATAGAAAATTATAGGAAGATCGTATGAGAGAACTTTATATATGAAAAATGAACAAAAAATCATGAGGAATATGTTAAAAATGTTATTAAAGCATGATTACATTTCTAATTCCAAAATTTCTTTAAGTTTATCATATTATGCATAAACCTTTGATTAAAAACCCTAATTATGTTTGGAAATCAGATCTAAGGTTCTTAATAGGTTATTTAGAGTACTAGTAACCTGTTGAGGGGAAAAGTAAGATTTGAATCTGATTTAGATAATAATTTGCTTGATTTAGGGTTTTACACATGAATCTATGACCCGAATTAGATAATAATTTGCTTACTTTAGGGTTTTACACATGAATGCATATAGAAACCCTAATTTAGGGTGAAAAGGTGATTAATATGATTAATTTGAGATTCCTTGGAATAATTTAATTATGATTTGATATTAAGCCTGTTAGGAAGGATTTAACAAGCTAGTTAGGGTTTGTGATTAGTTTTTTTTGTTTTAGGGTTTATAGTGTCAATGATGAAGATGAACCCTAATTAAACCCTAAAAGGAAGTAGGAAACCCTAGCAAGTGAGTTCAAATGAATAGAATCTAATAAAGTGGTTAGTAAATAGAGTACATGTACTTTTTAGGATTCTTGCATGTGTGTGTGGATTGAACTCTTGCTTGGACAATTTCTTGCTTGGATTTACTATAAGCTTGTTGATTCAGCTGAACATGTATGTGGTTACTTTATGAATAATCACCTTATGATTTACAAAATTTCACAAGGTTTCTCAATTGATGTGCAACCTAAACTGTTTGTATGTTCACATCACAATCGTATAAAGTCCCTATGTGTATCACAATTAATTATGAATGTACTTCTCAAACCTACATACCACCCTGATGTATGTTGCAATACCAAGCCCCATAGGGAAGGTCTGAGTTGGTCAAGCCCCAGAATGAAGGCCATTGGACACCTTGAGAGGTGACCCCAGGCACCAAGCTCAGGATGGAGAAGGTGGCCTTATGTTCCTTGCTAGAACAAAACCCTAAGAGAGGGTAATCCAAGGTTTAGGGTAAAAGCGGTTGAGAAGTGACATTGAAAATGTAATTTGGATTGTTGATTGAATTTTTGATGTAATTAGGTTGTTAGAGCCTATTTGTGATAGTTTGTTTATCCCCACATACCACTATAGCAATATACTAACTGACATTTTGTTTGTCAGTGTTTTAGGTACAAATCTATAATTGGAAAAATTGTAAATCTAAAATTTGTGAAGATACAACTAAATATTTTGAGGATTAATTAGGTAGACTTCTTCTATGTGTAGGAGTCTAGATTCGAATTTTACAATGTATGCAAAAAGTTTTATTTTATTCCAGCTTTTTAGTTTAGTATTAGTAGAATTTGATAATTATTTTTGATTAAATGTCAAACCATGGATCCTAAAATATTGGGATAGTGCCTCTGACCTCTTGGTCTCCCTTAATTGGGGGTTACTAGGAGGTGAGGTCGTTATATTTGGTATCTGATCCAGGTTTCTCATTTAATCCTTAGTAATTATTAAATTTTACAAACTCTATAGAACCGAGGGAGTTATTAGATGATTTTTCGATGACAGAGGTGTCTAGAAAGGGATCACGGTTCGGGGGCTGGCAATATTTTCCTCCACCCCACTAGTCAATCACGAGGACTCCCAGATGCGGTGTGACTACCTGTCCAATGTCTGAGGTCTTGACTCGAAATAAGATACCTTTAGGACTCTCGCATCTATTGCGTCCCTCTTGAGGAGAATGCTAAGAGGAGGCTCTCTCACAAGAAAAAGAGGTCTGACGAGAGGAGGAGGAGGTCTGAGGAAAGAAGGAGGATCCTTGGAGAGGAGGCCTCTAGAAATAGGAAGATGGTTGATGCCCCCTCAGAGGAGGAGGCTAATCCAAATCCCATGTCTTATATTGATCGATTTGAGGATGATGATCGGAAAGGATCTGATGGACATGACCAACCTGAGGTGGTCGCCAACTCAGGCCCAGTTGTGGTGGTCCACACCCCTGATGTTCTATGGATCGAGAAGTAGAGGAAGATGACCGAGGCAATTAGTGGCTTGGCCCTGAGAGACACAACTAGAGGCGAGGATGGAGAACCCTTGTCAGTATGTCCCCAACTAGGAACCACCATCTTGGACTTCATCAAGTTGAACATCGAGAAGTTCTGGGGAGAGGAAAAGACTGAGGTCATCGATCGAGATGATGCCTAGATACTCACTATGGAGAATGGCTTCCGTATGTTGGACGTCCCTGTGAACAAGAAGGTTCTCTTTGCGACTCACCTTCTGGAAGGAGCCGCCAAGATCTGGTGGGAGAACCATATCATGGGTCGATATTTGAGTGAAGACCTGATGGATTGGACAGACATCAAGACCATCTTCACCGCCCGATTCATGCCCCTATCTGCTAAGAAGGAGAAGGAGAAAGAGTTCACCTTCCTCCTACAGGGAAACCTTTCTGTTTCTGACTACGCTTGCAAGTTCCATATGATGGAGCATTTGGTTATATGCTAACAGAGGAGAGGAGAGTGGACCACTTTTTGGAATGCCTGCACCCTGCCATCAAGCCACACGTGATGGTGAGCAAGCCGAAGACCTTCTCTGATACTTACGACACTGCCCTGAGTATGGAGAAGATGGTGATCCTGCCACCCAACCCACCTAAGGGGTACCTGGGTTTCACTGAAGGAACTACAACACTGAAGAATGACCACAAGAAGGGACCTGGGTGAAAGAAAGCCAAGGGAAAGCAGAGGTGACAAAGCAAAGCACCGCGACAAAGGTCATTTCTAGAAGTGTAGCACCTATGGACAGACACATATGGGGAAGTGCCGCTTTGAGAGGAGGGTGTGCTTCTGATGCCAGTAGGAGGGACACTACATCACCAACTGTCCTTAGCCTGATCTAAGAGGTCCTGTGGCAGCTCAACCAGTGGCAACAGCACCCCCAGTCGGAGGAGGAGCCCCAATTGAAGTACCACCTGTTGGATAGCGGAGACAAGCTAGAATTTCCACCATCGACAATGAAGCTGCTCAGGTGAATGTGGAACGGTTGATAGAGGGTAATAACCCGTAGAGTTTCCTTTCCAGCTTTGTAGGAGCATGTAATAGATATAGTAGTTTGATATCTTATCAACTTATGTAGGCATGCTTGAAGTTATGGGACAAGATGTAAAATCTTTATTTGATTCAAGATCTACTAATACTTTCATTTCAAGAAATCTGGCTTCGATGCTTTATTTGGACAATAAGGATTTAGGCTATGTGTAAGATGTCGGAACCCCCAGTGGTCGGATGTATACTTATCTTTTAAAAACCCTGGTTTTTTCAGTTAAATACCTGAATCATGAGCAACCCATGGATTTTATCCTTATCAACATGGAGGACTTCGATGTAATCCTTGGTATGGATTGGCTATACACCTAAAAAGCAAAGATTGATTGTAGGGAGAAGAAGATCTATATTATAAAACCTGGATGTCCACCCTTTACCATTCAAGGAAGGAAAATCCTGACCACCAGCCTTTATGTGTAATCACCCTGACCTGGGTTATGAGGTAACCCTATTTGTTTTGGCTAATAAAGTTTCTTAGAACTTTAATATAATCCTCTAAGGTGCTTTGTTATCATGTGACACATTTATGTTTCAAGTTTGGTCCCGATTGAATGTTGTTTGAGCAATATTCCTTTGTTTTGGACCAAAGTGTAATTTACCCAAATTGATGGGCTATAACGCAAAATGTCACATGTTGAACATGCCTCATGAGTTTTAGCATCATTATAGATAGAATGATGCAAGGTTGTGGCTTGTGGAAAGCCTAAATTCCAAGTTTGAACTTGTTTGAACAATGTTGGTGCTTTGTGCACAAATTTTGGTACAAATTGTAATTTATCCAAAATGTAGGGTTGATATGCACATTACCACCTCTAGAGTGTCCCTACTCCCTCCTAGTATCATTTAGAGGAGATAGAATGAATGATACACCATGTTTGAATCACTTATGAGTGATGGTAATCTTGGTGATGAAATGACCAAGAAAAGGGTTGAATAAGAAAGCTTAACTTGAGTTGTATCAAGTTGAAAAGCTTATATATGAGTGCCTATCGGCCAAGGAACCCAAGGAGGTGTCCCATATAGTTTTGTGGACTCTTGGCAAAGTCCATATCGTGCAAAGCACCTCAAGGAGGTGAGGTGTGACGGCCAACAAGTTTTCTTAGAAAAAGTGTATCGACTTGATTTAAAATAGTGATTAAACCTAGATGACTTATCCAAATGGATAAGTAATGGACGAATTTGCATCTCAAGATGATCCTCAACCGTTTTGCAAGACAAGATAAATGTTGATGCATGCATGTACATGTGTCACCCATGCATGACACGTGGCACCTACTAGCTCAAAATGTTGACACCTCATTTTTGCCTTCCTTCATGAACAACAAGTACATATACCCCTAGTTTCACCCCTTGGTGCAATTTTGCGACCCTTACCACCCTCCTACCATAAGATATCGTGCATAGAGCTCCCATATAGTGAAGGGATGCTGTGGTATCGTGCATGGGCCTTGGGATATCGCCCATGTCAAGAGCATATCGCCCAAGTAGGTGATATTCGCCATATAGGGTGATATCGGCCATAGAGTGAAGTTTTGACTCCAAGTGAGTTTCATATCATGCAAGTGAGTTCCATATCGTGCAAGAGGGGTTGCATATTGTGCAAGGACACTAGTGTATCGTGCAAAGGTGTTAAGGAGCAAGAAGGAGCTCATACTTAACCCTAAAGTGAGGATAAGATCATCTTCAACCTTGGATTGAAGCATGAATTTAGGGTTTTGATCTTCCTTTCTTTTCTTCTTCACCAATTGCTTATCCATGGTGATTCTTTGCATATAGAGGAGTGTGAAGTACATCTTCAACCTGAGGAACGTGGAGCTTTGGAGCTTGGAGCTTTGAAGTGGTTCTTAAGGCAGGTTATATAACTTGAACTCGGTCATGTTATTATTCATCACCTAAATTGTTGTATTTAACGATCTACTTTTAATTCCAAACTTTCCTGAAATAGTTGATGAAATTGTGAGTTATAGTAGTTGTTTAGACCTATTTCCATGAACTATAACAGTTAGAACAAAGGTCTAGAGCTTTAAGATGATGGTATCATCTTATAAAAGTGATATCAGGTGCAAGCACACAAGAAAGCACCTTTAACCAGATATGATGATGCACCTACTTCACTTGAACGATATGGATATGAATGAATACATTGTTGCACGATATGGGGGTGTAGTATACACCTCTTGCACGATAGGGAGTCAAGTATAGACTCTATACATGATACAAGGTTGAATGAATACTTAAAAGTTGACATGAAACCCTAATTTGGGTAACCCGATATAAGTGAAGTATAACAAGTGCTATTGCACGACATAGTTGCATGACATAGTTGCACGACATGGTTGCATGACATGGTTACACGACATGGTTGCACGACATGGTTGCACGATAGGGTTGCATGATACACAACCCTAGATGATATGGTAACCCTAACCCGTCATGGCTAACCCTAGATGGTGACTAGCCCGATAGGGTGATTGAATGTACTTCTAGCCCGACATGGTGATGGTTTGATACCTCATAAGTATCATGGGAGACACATACATACACCTTGTTCCCGATATGAGGTCAAGAAGATACCTCATGCCCGATATGGAGACAAGTACAAATCCTAACCTGATATGGTGAGTGTTCATACACCTCCAACCCAAGACACCTTGTAAAGGTGAGAGTAAGACACTCTTAGGAGTAATGGGTGTAACACCAAGTAATGGTATGACTGATAACATGATAGGTGAAACACCTAAAGTGATTGATAATGGTTAATCCTATATCAACAATGTCTCAACTTGAGATGTGTCCATATCAATTGATGATGGTTGGACAATTCAAATGTATGACTCATGATCAATACACTACAGAATAAATGTGATGGGCTAGTGCATAAAGTATTAGGATGGGAAATACCCTAATACAAGATAAGTTGATGAACTTAAGCAAGTTAAAAGTGATGAGGGAAGTGATACACCAAGGCATGGTAAATATCACATCCAATACTTTAAGGTTGTTACACCTTGATGCACCTTAAATCCAATACATTTGGATGAGTAAGACATGATGTGTGTCATGTCAATTGTTACATTGAGATGGAATGCACTTTGATAAGTGTAGGCTATCATACCTTGAGAAAGGGTTAAGCCAAGTTAATAAGTATGATGTAATCATACCCTGATAAGGATGAGAAAGGAACTCATATCTTGTGTTGATGATTCATTTAATGATAAATGATGAGAATACATAAGTATGATTGAATACTTATGATATTATTGTATGCTCCTAGATGTGTGGAGTAATGAATTAGGGTTTGGATTGATAATATGAACTTGAAACCCTATTCATCTATAAAGGGAAACCCTAACCCTACTAGTGAGAGGTGACAAGATGTTTAATGGCCTTGTGAGCCATGTGGATAATTTTTGCCTAGTGATAGGTGACAAGATGTTTAATGGGCCTTGTGAGCCATGTGAATAGTTATTTCCTAGTGAAAGGTGACAAGATGATTAATGGGCCTGGTAAGCCATGTGAATAATTGTTGCCTAATGAGAGGTGACAAGATGCTTATAAAAGTCTAATATAAAGAATGTGAATTGATATGATGGCTTTCCCCAGGGTATAATGCCTAGTAAAAGGATGTCATAACCAATGATGAATTTAAGGGATTGATATCCCATAACGAATGTGTAATCAGGAGTGGTTAAGAGTCCACTACCTGGAAGTGTAATCAGGATTGGTTAAAGTCCAATACCTGGCAAGGGCGTGAAGCCTGTAATCAGGAGTGGTTAGAGTCCACTTCCTGGCGGTGTAATCAAGATTGGTTAAAGTCCAATACCTGGCAGAGGCATGAAGCCTTTAATCAAGAGTGGTTAGAGTCCACTGTCTGGCGGTGTAATCAGGACTGGTTAAAGTCCAATACCTGGTAGAGGCGTGAAGCCTATAATCAGGAGTGGTTAGAGTCGACTGCCTGGCGGTGTAATCAGGATTGGTTAAAGTCCAATACCTGGCAGAGGCATGAAGCCTATAATATCATAGGATTGACATAGATCAATACTTGGAATGCACAAGATTGGTAATAACCCAATACCTGGAATAATATCATAGGATTGACATAGATCAATACTTGGAATGCACAGGATTGGTAAGAACCCAATACCTGGAATAATATCACAGGATTGACATAGATCAATACCTGGAATGCACATGATTGGTAATAACCCAAAACCTGGAATAATATCACATGATTGACATAGATCAATACCTGGAATGTACATGATTGGTAATAACCCAATACCTGGAATAATATTACAGGATTGACATAGATCAATACCTGGAATGTACAGGATTGGTAATAACCCAATACCTGGAATAATATCATAGGATTGACATAGATCAATACCTGAAATGCACATGATTGGTAATAACCCAATACCTGGAATAATATCACAGGATTGACATAGATCAATACCTGGAATGTACAAGATTGGTCATAACCCAATGCCTGGAATAATGTCACAGGATTGGTCATAACCCAATACCTGGAATAATTGCACAGGTGCCTAGAATAATGTCACAGGATTGGCATAGTCCAATGCCTAGAATGGTTGTGTATGATTGGCATAGTCCAATGCTTGGACAGGATATGATGATGTATACTCACATGACTGGTACAATTCAATATATCGTTAGCAGATTGGCTGAGGCCAACAGATAGAAATGAGAATGATTCACAGATGACATACCATGATAATGAGCATCACAGGATAAGCTTGAGATAGTATGAAGAGAATAAATGAATTACTTCTCTATCATAGACAGCCGCCATGCTTTAAAATATGAGAATGTTCTAAATTGCTTATCCTCTTCTCAGTTTAATACTATTTAACTGTGATAATAACATTGTTGGCAGAGAGTTATATCTCTCGTTGGGGAAATTTTCAATTGTCTCACCCCCTTGGGATCCAACATTGTTAGGTGGAAAAGCACGGAGGAGGCCGAGAACATCTTGCAGAGGAAGAACATCAGCAACAGCAGGGACAACAGTGACAGCTCAGGTTGAGTGTACAGTATGTCATGTTTTGTAGATAGAAGTCCTATGTTTCGTATCTGTACTCTCAGGTCCTTGGAGTTGGTTCGTTATGGTTTCATGAACGATCTGAGGTTTTGGCTTGTAAGCCTTGAGGTTTTATGTTGCTTCATTATATGTTTTGACAAAGCAACTACTATATGTTATCCTCAAGAAGAGATGGTACAGTGTATGCATAATGTTAACAATGATGTATATAAAGTTTTGGTTCTGCCTTAAAGAGTTTTCCTAGAAATGGATCTCTTTGCAAAATGGTTTTAATTTTTAGTGATTTTTGTTAATCCGCTGTTTATGTTAAAATTCCACTTAATTAGTAACGATTTGTCTACCGGTTTGGCGACGGTCGTTACATTATGCGCCGGCTTTGAAGGTCGAGAAGATGATATCCAAAGGCTTCCAAGCATACCTAGCCATAGTCACCGAGCCTGAGGCAAAGGTGCAACCCTTAGAGGAGATAGAGGTTGTTCAGGAGTATGCGGACGTGTTTGCAGATGATCTACCAGGGATTCCCCCTGAGAGGGAGGTTGATTTCTCCATTGAGTTATCTCTCGAGACTATCCCTATATCTAAGGCACCCTATAGGATGGCCCCTAGCGAGTTGCTTGAGTTGAAACCCAGTTGTAGGAGTTGTTAGATAAAGGTTTTATCAGACCTAGTACCTCGACTTGGGGAGCCCCTGTACTCTTTGTGAAGAAGAAGGATGGATCACCACATATGTGTATCGATTACCAGATGATCAATCAGGAAACCATTAAGAACAAGTACCCTCAGGATGGACAACCTGTTTGACCAACTCAAATCAGCCTGAGTCTTTTCCAAGATTGATTTGAGGTCAGGTTACCATCATGTGAGAGTAAGAAGTGAGGATATACGTAAGACAGTTTTCCAAACCCGATATGGCCATTATGAGTTTGTGGTCATGCCGTTTGGGTTGTCCAACGCACCCATTGTCTTTATGATCCTTATGAACAGTGTGTTCCAACCCTTTTTTGACTCCTTTGTGATCGTGTTCATATATGACATCTTAGTGTATTCTGATGACCTAATTCAACACCGTGACCATATGGGTAGAGTCTTTGATATCCTGAGAAAGCATAAGTTCTACAAAAAGTTCTCAAAATGTGAGTTTTGGATAGACCATGTCATGTTTCTTGGACACATCATCTATGTAAGAATGATTTTTGTGGATCCAGCTAAAGTTTCGACAGTTCAAGACTGGCCTACACTAAAGAACCCCTCTGAGATTTGCAGCTTCTTGGGGTTGGTTGGATACTATGGACGCTTCATCAAGGATTTCTCAAAGACCTCCTTGCCACTTACCAAGTTGCCTCAGGAGGATGTGAAGTTCGTGTGGTCTAATATATGTGAGGCTCATTTTCAAGAGCTACTGGAGAAACTGATCACGGCTCCAGTGTTGACCCTACCTTCCAGCAATGAGGGTTTTGTGATCTTCACTGACGCTTAGAAGATGAGACTTGGATGTGTATTTGAAAAGAATCAGCA
The DNA here is from genome assembly GCA_963693085.1 of Alisma plantago-aquatica. Taxonomy (NCBI): domain Eukaryota; kingdom Viridiplantae; phylum Streptophyta; class Magnoliopsida; order Alismatales; family Alismataceae; genus Alisma; species Alisma plantago-aquatica. The sequence goes on from OY856414.1 coordinate 405,840,241, forward strand.
TGTGGTTGCATATGCCTCTCGACAACTCAAGCCCAACAAGGTGAACTACCAGACGCATGACTTAGAGTTGGCTGCTATCATCCATGTGTTGAAGATATGGCGGCACTACCTGTATGGTGCTACCTTCGAGATCCTCACCGACCATAAGAGCCTGAAGTACCTCCTAACGCAGAGAGACGTGAACCTACAATAGCAACGATGGATGGAGTACATGAAGGATTATGACTTCACCACCGCTTGCCATCTTGGGAAGGCAAACATTTTAGATGATGCGCTGAGTCGAAAGTAGCTCAGGTGTGCGGCTATTTTCTCCAGTCAGTGGAAGAGCCTAGAAGAGCTTGTGGAGTGGACTCTACAACTGTTAGAGGATCGAGATCTGTTGGCCAACATTTAGATCTAATCAGAGTTGTTGGGCAAGATAGTGGAAGCACAATTGACTAGTTCAGAACTCAGCAAGATGAAGGGCTTGTTAAAGAAGCCACAAACCCATCTCTTGATGGGAGTAGATTGAGGGATCAGGTTTGAGAATTGTATCTGGGCTTCGAAGGATTCTCCATTGAAGGAGTGTATCTTGTAGGAAGCACACAGATCCAGGTATACGGTGCACCCAGGAACGATGAAGATGTTTAAGGATTTGTAGAGATACTTTTGGTGGTCAGGGATGAAGAAGGACATAGCAGCATTTGTGGCCAGTTGTCTTTTGTGCCAAATGGTGAAGGCTGAACACAAATGACCTGGCAGATTTTTGTAGTCTAGAGTGATTCCAGAGTGGAAATGGGAGCATATCACCATGGATTTATTGGTGGAACTACCCCAGACCAAGAAAGGTCACAATGCGATATGGGTTGTGGCAGATTGCCTTACCAAATCCTCACACTTCCTTGCCCTCAAGACCATTACCAAAGTGTCAGACCTAGCAGAGCTGTATATCAGGGAGATAGTATGTTTGCATGGCGTAGCCAGTTCCATCATCTCCGATAGGGACCCGAAGTTCACTTATAAGTTATAGAAGCAAGTACAAGAAGAACTTGGGATGAGGTTGAAGTTCAGTGCAGCTTATCACCCCCAGACTGATGGACAGTCAGAGGACAATCCAGACGTTAGAGGATCTATTGAGAACTTGTGTGCTTGATTGGGGTGGATTGTGGGAGCAGTACCTACATCTAGCTGATTTTTCCTACAACAACAACTACCTAGCCTGTATCGAGATGCATCCATATGAAGCTCTTTATGGGAGACTGGTCGGTCACCACTTCACTGGGATGATGTCGGTAAGAGGGTTTTGTTGAGGTCATATGAGATCCAAGTGTATGCAGATAAAGTCTCTTTGATCAAGTAGAGTCTAAAGAGAGCCCAGGATCGACAGTAATTGTATGCTGATGCGAAGTGGACTGACGTGCAGTTCACTATGGGAGAGCATGTATTCTTGAACAGCCGACCGCTCCCAGCTATAGATAAGAACAAAATCAGGATGAATCCCCAATATGTGGGTCTCTTTGAGGTGTTAGAATGGATTGGTGAACCTGCATACTATTTGGCGTTACCCCCTCAATATAGTATGATGCATGATGCTTTCCACATTTCCAATCTGAAGTGATGTGTGTAACATCTGAGTCATGTGCTGAGCATTGAGCCTATTGAGCTTCAAGGGAAGCTGACATGTCCTGGGTCACCTTTGCTGATTCTAGATACCAAGGTGAAAGAACTCAGATGTATGAATATAGAGATGGTAAAGATTCTTTGGAACAACATGGAGAGGATGAGGCCACATGGGAGCTGAAGATGGACATGGAAAAAGCATATCCTGAGTTGTTTGTTTGATTACTGAATTTTGAGGGAAAAATTCTTATAAGGAGGGGAGGATGTTATAACCTCACTTTTTCCTATTTATGTATTGAAATGTAATTTTATCCTTTTAAAGATATATGAACAAATAATTGTGTGATTTGATTTGAACCTATGGATTTCGTTAATAATAGCCTTGACTGTCTGATTTCGTGGGCCTTATAGGCTATTGGACCCAATAACAAGAAAAAAGGGAAAAAGAAATTCAATTAATAAAAAAAGAATAATTAAGATAAGGAGAAAAGAAAGAGGTAGAAGCCTCTACAAGGATAGGAAGTATCCTCCAAAGAGGGATTTCATATCTTTGGGATTTTTTTGGTTCCAAGGAGTCCAAGTTGCAAAGATAATAGGTAGGAAAGAGAAAATACCAATTTAATAAGCTTTATTAAAGGAAAACTTTTACATGAAGATAATGCCCTTTTTCCTTTGGAATTTGGGACTCAAATTGGTCACACGAGTAGATTAAGACAAGATATAGAATCCCTTAAAATTGGTTTGAAAAGGGATGCACGGTTTATGAGCTATGGATTTTTGAATTTATCCTTAAGTGAGATGATAATTGGATTATGAAATCAATGTCACACTTTAGTAGGGATTTAAATCCCGATTTTTGATAATTGAATGTTCGCTCACGACTGTTGGATCTGCGATCCACGAATAGGACCAAATCCCTATCTCACAAGAGATTGGAACGCAATGTCTAGGTTGAGAGAAATGCGATCAAAGATTGCTCAAGATTGAGGCAACCTGCGAAGCTTTGGATGAGTCCATCTCCTTCGGGAGATCATAACAAACTTATCTAACCTAAGGTTCATTGGGTTTCATTGAGGATTGGAGGAATCCCCAATCCACTAGGGATATGCTCGGTACTCTATATATAGGGTAGAGTGTGTTTCCGCATGAGCAATCCCACAATCTCTTCCCTCGTGACTGGAAAACTGCGACAAATGATTTAGTGCCCTCAATTCGACGAACAACCATGTTCTTATCGATCGATGAGCAGCAGACCTCACCAGAGTAGACGAGGCCAGTTGATGATGAAGGATCGTTGCAAAGGAGCAATTGACCGACCGTGCAGGTTCGTGGGAGGTAGGCAGAGGTCCCGACGTTCTTCATTTGCTCACCGAAGATCAGAGGCTTAGAGTCAACTGGAGAGTTGACTCTCGACTCGCTGCAAGCAGGCACGCAAAGGTTGAAGGTGACTCCGGGTGAATTGACCAGTCTTCCCTCCCAGCTCTTCAGTGCAGGTAAGGACTTTTATGTCTTTCGATTTAGTTTCCTCGATGACAAGGTGCACCACCTGCGAGACCCGAGTGATGATGCAGCGCGAGCCAATTGGCTCATGCCCGACCCCATTGGCTCGACTCAAGAGAGTTGAAAGGGATGCATGGCAATCCCAGATTGGCCAGAATAGATTTAAATGGTGAAAATCACAAAAAATATAGGAAGATCGTATGAGAGAACTTTATATATTAAAAACGATCAAAAAATCATCAGGAAACTATTAAAAATGTTATTAAATCCTGATTATGTTTCTAATTCCAAAAGTTCTTTAATTTTTTCATGTTATGCATAAACCTTTGATTAAAAACCATAATTATGTTTGGAAATCAGATCTAAGGTTCTTAATAGGTTATTTAGAGTATTAGTAACCTGTTGAGGGGAAAAGTAAGATGGATTCCAAAAAAAAGGGGAAAAGTAAGATTTGAATCTGATTTAGATAATAATTTACTTGCTTTAGGGTTTTACACATGAATATATGATAATGCATATAGAAACTCTAATTTAGGGTAAAAAGGTGATTGATATGATTTGAGATTCCTTTGAATAATGTAATTATGAGTTGATCCTAAGCCTGTTAGGAAGGATTTAACAAGCTAGTTAGGGTTTGTGATTAGTTTTGCTATTTTAGGGTTTATAGTGTCAATAATGAAGATGAACCCTAATGAAATCCTAAAAGGAAGTAGGAAACCCTAGGTAGCGAGTTCAAATGAATAGAATCTGATAAAGTGGTTAGTGAATTGAGTACATGTGCTTTTCAAGATTCTTGCTTGTATGTGCGGATTGAACTATATGCTTGGACAATTTCTCGCTTGGATTTACTATTAGCTTGTTGATTCCGTTGAACGGGTCTGTGGTTACTTTAGGTATAATCACCTTATGATTCATGATGTTTCATCAGGTTTCTCAAATGATGTGCATCCTAAACTATTTGGATGTTCAATTATGTAATCCTATAAAGTCCCAATGAGTTTCACAATTAATTATGAATTTACTTCTCGAACCTACATACCACCCTGATGTATGTTACAAAACCAAGCCCAGGAGGGAAGGTTTGAGTTGGTCAAATCCCAAAGGGAAGACCATTGGGAACCTCAAGAGGTGACCCCAGGCACCAAGCTCAGGATGGAAAAGGTGGCCTTATGTCCCTTGCAAGGACAAAACCCTAAGAGAGGGTAATCCTGGTTTTAGTGTGAAACTGGTTGAGAAGTGACATTGAAAATGTACATTGTATTGTTAAGTAATTATTTGATGTACTTAGGTTGTTGGAGTGTATTTGTGATATTTTGTTTCGCCCCACATACCAATATAGCAATATACTGACCGACATTTTGTTTGTCGGCATTTTAGGTACAAATCTAAAATTGGACAAATAATAAATCAAAATTGGTGAAGTTACAACTAAATATTTCAAGGTGGATTAGTTAGGTAGATTTCTTATGTGGATAGGAGTCTAGATCTGAATTTTATAAGGTATGCAAAATGTTTAATTTTCCAGCTTTTTAGTTTAGTGTTAGTAAAATTTGATAATTATTTTTGGTTAAATGTCAAACTATGGATCTTGAAATATTAGGATAGCGCCTCTGACCTCTTGGTCACCCTTAATTGGGGGTTACCGGGAGGCGGGGTCGTTACAACATCATTTTTATGCTTCCAGTTAGCATCCACTTGTTCCCTAGCTGCATCAAGAGTGGGTATTTCTAGCATTGGTTTGTCAAGGATGTAGAGATTGCACTCTTCATTGAGAACACTTCTCAAAGTCCGAAATCAGATGTGAAAATTTGTCCCATTAAGTTTTTCCTTCTTAAGGACCGATCGCAATACAAATTTGTTTATCATTTAATTCAAAAAGAGAACATTTGCATTTGTCAAAAACATTTTTTGATTTGATAAAGTTTACGATATTAATTAGGCCTTTAATTATTATCACTCCCACTATTTTAGTTCAAATTGATAGTTCACATATCAATTTGGAGTATTGCAATGTATAGTTTTCTAGTGGGTCAGATCCAAAATAATTTAACTATGACCCAACCAACATCAGCATACATAGTCAATTATCAAGGGAGGAAGCTTTTTCCAATTGCATCATGTGAAATTCTGGATATATGATATGCACAACTCCTTACCATAATCCTCTTGATGCTTTTGGTCTTATACATTCTAAGAATCACTAGTTTAAGGCCAACCCAAAATCCTACACGATAATAATGCACCCTGCTTTGGCAGAACCCACAGTATCACCATCACACTTCCACGAGATAGATAGTGCACTACGCTTTGGCATAAACTATGCTTGGTCAATCAAGTTTATCATGTGTATCACTTTTAGAAAGCATATAAGACTGAATATTATTTTTAATTGAGGGAGTTTATATTACATATACTCTATCCAATCATCACTTATATTGTATGTAGTATATACATGCTATATCCCACGATGAAAAAATGCAATAAATGAAAGCGATCGTTATGTCCATCCTAATGTAATTCCTTACAGCCATAAGGAATTACCACAACCTAGGTTCACATCACATGCAGAAACATGGTGTTGATGAAAGTTTGTGCTTGCCATTTTGGGTGACTGGTTCAACCTTTGAATGACTCAGCTCACCTCTTGGCCGGTAAGTTGGTCACCTCTAGCTGGTTGTCTGGCTCCTCTAAACGACTGGTTGGTCATCCTATAACCGATCATTTAGCTCCTCCAAATGATTAGTTTGTCTGGTCCTTTGGGCTCGTGGTCGTCTCACCAGTTGGTCGCCTCGGCTCTACCGGAGGTCCACTTAAATCTTCCAACGGGTTGGATCGGCTCCTCCATGCGGTCAGTTGGCATCTTTCTTTGACAAAATAGGAAAATAAATTTTCCTACTATTACATGATTATAGGAGAATCTTGAGTTACATTTAAGGGGAGAAAATGTAGGACAGAATTAACTTTACATTGGAAAGATAAGATAGAGGCTCAATACGCAAACTGATATTGTCATGATTAACCAATCACACAACCGTTCACAGACAATAGGAGTTATTGGCCATAACCATGCTACACATCCACCATCAAAACCACTTTTAGGGAGACACATGCAAATTGCATATATATATATATATACATATATATAATGTATATATACATATATATAATGTATAATATATAATATATAATATATAATATATGTATATTAGTTTGAAATTATCATGATATTTGATTGAACAAAATTTTACGCATCGTATGCAATAATTAAACAATAGAACCAAAATCTGATCATATAGATAATCCCAAAATATTGTAGATTGACGTTATATCTGATACTATTGTAGGGAAATATGGTGATAGAATGGGCAGTGGAAACAAAATTTTTACTATCATATTCCTCATTAATCCAGCTGATTGTTTCAATAACTATAATATGGGAAGGATAGTTTTGAAGATATACCTGGTAATGAAGCAAGTTCAACAATATCTCCGCGTTGTTGTAGATATGCAACTATTGTCTAGTTGCACTGGGACTTGTCTGACTGTTGCACCCTCTAATATGCATCATGGACAATAGGACCGATGCACCTCCTGGTATGCACCAAGGACGGTAGGTCGATGTTGCTCTCCTAGCGGCAGACAACGACCTCCCGCCTCTAGAGAACTCCACACAGACTGCCTAAACTCATGCCATCCTGCTAGAATGGATAGGCATGATTCATTCCTCCTATTGGTGTACTAGTCACCAACTTTCTCTCCCATAATGGATCTAGTTGTTATCTCCCTTGTTGTCCCTCCCTGGTAGGGTATGACTTAGTTAAGATCTCTTGGTTACCACAACTAGAGAGGACAACAATTGTTAGAGCAACTAATTCTCAATTTTGTGTCTTGGAAAGCCCCCATTACCCCTCTATTTTTAGTAGAGGCCAGGGTTAGGGACCCCAGTCTGTGAGAGTGTAAGGGACCAGAAGATCTTGAATTTTTGCAACAATTCTAGAAATTTCCTAGTCTGTGGCATTAAAACTGGTCATTCGACATGCTAGATGGTCGGCTCGCATGCTATACGGTCTTCTAGTTCAGTCCAGACATTAATACTGTACTTTCCCAATTTTGTACATATTTTTAAAATTCAATTCTAATTAATGTGTAACTTGACGTCAGTACCAATCCTAGATGCAATCAAGTTGCGACCCCAAAATGGCTATTTGGTACAGACGAGACGCCCGTCTCACACCATGTGAAACGTTCATCTCGCACAAGCGAGATGGTCATCTTGCAAGCCGATCAGGAAAAATTCCATCCAATGTGCAATACAATTAGCTTGACACTCCAAATGGCACTCTCAACACTTGAACCGATCATTTGGCAGTCCAATCAGCCAATTTTTTGCTTGAATTGAATACCTAAACACTTTAGTAATCAATTTAATCATCATTCAAGATTAAACTCATCTTCTAGTTCAAGACCAATGTGTGTGACCCTATAGGTCTCATATAACGTTGGCAATGAATGTCCATAACAACTTATGACATCACAAGCAAAGAGTGATGACTAGTCACACATTAGTGCTACCCAAGGGAATGGAAAGTTGGAGAACAACTTCAACATACAATCTATGCATGGTGTTGCAGTGTTTGTATAATTCCTTTATCTCTGATATCCAAATTGAACTCGAGCCATGGAGTAGTCACCCTCTTCAAAATTTAATCTTATATCTTGAACTAGAGTAGACCGTCTGAGATATATTTGAGCTCAATATCACATATTGACTTACATGTGTATGGCCATGCATTTCTCAGTCTCACTAATAGAGAGGCCTTGAATATCATACTTCTGTAGGAGGAGCAAATCCCCATCTCTATCACGCACAGTCAGTCCCCATGTTTCATAGTCACTCAATCATCTCCATTATAACAACCCATGTTTCTGGACTACGTTCGATGATGTCAAAGCATACTGAATGACATGTGATGAGTTCACTAATTTCAGGTCTAAGAACCAAAAACACCACCATCACTACAAAAAGTTGACTATGACTATCATGGTAATGGTTTCCATGTGTTAGCCTCACATTGGGTCTGTCCAATAAAATGTTCTCGAACATGAATATGTGTGTTGGTTTGATATTACCATATCATGACTAATGAGATTTTGTCATAAAATAACTCACACTTTGATCTTATGTGTAATTGGTGTTTATCAACCTTCCACAAAAACAACCAATCAGGGACACAATGAGAATGTACACTCTTAATATCTGTATGATCTCATTCTTTAGGTCCTCAACCTGAAGATATACATCATTGAGTTATATCACTCTCTAGACATTTATTGTATTTATCATTATTTGATAATTGAATAAACAAAATAAGTTGGAAGCTTGACTATTATTAATAATAGAATCATATACATTTGTGGCATTACAATGTCATATGATTGTCTCTTTGAAAATACATACCAACATATAGAACTACTTATAAGACTCCTATAGGGACTACTCCCTACCAGATTATCTATGAGAAATCATGCCACCTATTGTGGAGATAGAGCATAAAGCCTTCTAGGCTATCAAGTTTCTGAACATGGACCCTAAAGAAGCAGGCAAGAAGATATTTCTGCAGTTAAAAGAGTAAGGTTGCATGCATATGAAAACGCTATCATCTATAAACAAAGGAAAAAGGTGTGGCACTGTGCCCACCTAAAAATTAAGGATGTATCAGAAGGAGATAAGGTCCTTCTGTTCAATTTTAGTATCATGTTGTTACTTGGTAATATCTGATCCATGTGGTCTGGTTTTTTAATTATGGTGAATATATACCCATCTAAATGATGGAAATTACCAGTGAAAAGATAGGTACATTCAAAGTGAATGGTCACAGAGTAAAAATGTACTATGAGGATGAAGCTTTGTTGAGGAGGTCGGAGCTCCAGTTGAAGCGCCCCAATCTGCACCACCTGAAGAACCCTAAAGAGCAAAACTTTAGAGTCAAGCTAAAGATTGTAAGCTAGTGCTTATTGGGAGGCAACTCAAGGATTTCCCAATTCTCTTTTACTTTCAAGACTTTCTTTTCTTTCATTTTGACTTTCTATGTTGTCTTACCCTTCGATAATTTACTAATCTTAGTTTTTAAAATTTGATGTTTAATTTTGTAGTTTCTAGTGTACACAAGATAAAATCGTAGTTTCTCTCACATACTATTTTAATGCCTAGTTTCCGTTATTTTAATGATTTAGCCATACTTGTCTTTTGATAAATAAAAACGTCATGAAGAATGGGTAGTGACTACTATGAACAAAAAGGGCATAGCGACTGATAACGTTTCTACACATGAAACCTTTCAGCCTTAGAAATTGCTACAAATTAAGAATGTACTGACCGCTATAGAACCTAACAATTCTTAGAGACCACTACAAAGATGGGAGCTTTATGTAGCGACCACACTATCCTTCCTACCCCTAGTGATCTCTATTGTCCTTTCATCTTAGTGACCACTAAATATATTTGAATTAGTCCCAATCAAGGTATAAAAACCCAGATACTAGACCCTTTCCTCCCCCTACCTTCTAGAGGTAGAGACCTAGTGATGTGTAGAGCATTCCAAAACCATGTATCGACAGTGAACGAGAGTAGATGCTGATGACGGACCTACACTGCTATCGTGGTCGATCAAGACCAATGCATCATCGCCTGTTGTCATTTTCTATTTCCTCTATCTCCTTCCTATCCAACAATCATATGACAACTCTCCTCTATCTTGAAACCTATTTTCTAAGATTGCGATCCACAACATTATCCTCAACCCTCCAATTGTTTGATGATTCTCCGAAAATGCCGCCACCAATCACCACCCTCTTTCCATGTACCCATTTTCTTTCATAGGGTCTCTTTCCTATTTTTCCACCACAAAGGTGAGTAGATATTGCGAATTTTATCTCTGATGATCCCTTGCTATTCTCACCATTGTCTCTTTCAGTTTAAAGGACTGGAGTTTTGTCTGTCTCTTTGTATCCTTAGCGACTACTACAGTTTCTAGAGACCTCTACAACCCCTTCGAAATAGAGTTTTTACCAAGCAATACAAGTATAACTTCTCTAAATAAATGAAAATCAAGTTATAGTGATTTATAGGTGACAATTCTTAGCGACCTTGTATCCATAATTCCTAGTGACATTTGCATTTCTTTTATTTGTAGTGACTGCTGCTTCTGACCCACACTTGGAGAGACCACTAGTGAATTATGACCCTTCTTAGCGACCGCTACAAGTTCTTTATTTAGCGAGAGCTACAATCAGTGTTGAGGACATATTGTGTACAAGTTACTAGTATCTAGTAGGATAAGTAAGAAATTGTCCTTCACTTGATAAATGAATTCTACTCAAATTAGAGGATGTTGTCATCAACTTCTGACTCTTTGGAAACATAAGAAAAATCCCTGGAAGAAATGAAAGAGACAATAGTAGTAATAAACATAACACTAGAGGACAATCCAAACATGTTGCAAGACAAGAGGATCCATCTACAATTGCACAAGGAGAGATACAAAATCTTACTTGGGCATGATTCACTGGAAGCTGAAGAGGAATCACAAGGTACCAAAGGAAGAAATACATCTGAAGAAGAAGCCAGACCAAAAGGGAAGCAAAAAGCATCAGGTCTAGCTGCTCCAGAAATGAAAAAGATGAAGGTGGAAGTGAAGACAAGGTCTGAAGCTCAAAGACCACAGGAAGTCATCACACCAACAAACTCACCAGTCGGCATGGTTACAGACTTTGAAAAGGCAAAGAAGAGTCTAACAACAACATCTGAGGACAATAGTGTGGTGTTCAAACTAGGGATTTGGAACACGAATCAAAGTACAACATGTTCATGTGGACAAAGACTTTCAAGACAACAAGGTCTATGGGCAGGATGGACTTTAGGAATTCGAGTGATCTATTTATTTCCTATATTGGTGAGCCAGTTACATCAAGTATCAAGGATTGAAAGGAAACTTGAAAATAAGGGTTCAAAAAGATAAATATCTACGCTACAAGAGGGGTGTTCGTTCCAGTTCATTGGTGAAGTTGGTTGTTTTAAGCAGAATCTAGTTAGGGTGTTAGTGAGCTTGTTCTGATTTCTCCTAAAGTGCACCACTTCCTCGATCCCTACCTGCTTCAAGAGACATATGATCTTTCGAGTGGGTGTCAAGTACTTCTCTGGTGGTTCCTTCTAGTTTGAGGTCCATTGAACAACATTCCAAGAATTATAGATGATCATTCCTTCGGTTTTTGTTGTTGTGGAGGGCCGACTCGACCCCATGTAGGATCGCCTTCAGCTCGCCTTCCATAGCATATATTCTGAGAAGTAGTTGGGTTGAACCCTTCAACCAAGTTCTTGAGACATTCCTTGCAATGGCACAAGTCCACATCTTGTGTGTGTTGGATGATGTGGCAACATTGACATGAATGATAACAGTTGTTGATTGTATTGTCAAAGGTATGTATGTACTCTTGTCGTCCAAGGCCTGGCTTGCAACAGTTGTGGCCAAGGGTTGGGACATTGCATGGGTGATGGGAGGTTGCTTTTGTGTTTCACTGTACTGCTAGCACCATGGGTGGGATGGAAATGTGTTCAAAAATGTGCACATTACGGTTCTTCCAAATTTGCCAACATGCCACTGTGAATTTTGTTTCCCAGTCGACAATGTGTTGAAGATCTTTGAGATTGTACTCAATCCAAGAATGAACATTATGGACTGAGAAGAAGAGTGAGGCTTTAGGAGGTAGAAGACAAACCCAAGTCATCTTGGCATCATAGCAGTCACGTATAGTATGAAGACAATCCTCTTCCACAACTTTACATCTAGAAAATTTGGAACCCTCAATCATTTTCTTATGGGTTCTAAGGAAGTTTGTGAGCAGACGATTGTAGAGAAGAAGCCATTGATGTGTTTTGATTCTATGTGGAATCTTGAGGGCCCAGATGGCCTTGAAGAGGGGTTGGTCCACCTCAGCTGGGAGGTGGGTTATGAGGGAGTATGCAGAGTTGGAGGTGAACATCCCATATGTGGCTGGTCTCCGTATGTAGATATCCTCTCTGTAGGAAGCATTTAACGTTGGCATGTTCAGAATGGAATAGATGATTTCCGTGTTAAACTAGAAATTGATGAAGTTGGTATCCCATGTTCCATCATCCTTCACAAGGCTTGAGACCTTGAGATCTAATAGGTCCTCCGATATTGTTTAACCCATTTTGATGGATGATATATGTCCTTCTCCCACCCAATAATCCAACCAGACTACGGTGTCATGTCCAGATATTGCTATACATCTTGAGTTGTTGATGAGGAAAGGTGTGAAACTCTTGATACTATGCCATAGGTAGGAACCATTCGAGTTTTGATATCCTCTGCTCATGTACTTCCCTACCATTAAGTCAACCCACGAGATGCGCCGTCTCTACAAGAAGTCCCACGCCATCTTCATCAGTAAGGTATTGTTGAAGTCTTTTGTCTATTTGATGCCCAGGCCATCGTGTTTCTTGGGTTTCATCACTTGTTTCCAAGCGACCAAGTTGAGGTGTCTATTGGTATTCTCGTTCCAGATAAAGTTTCTTATGTATTGATCGATTTTATCACAGTAAGAAATTGGTAGCTGAATTGATTGCATGATATAGAAAGCTTTTGATTGGAGTACGGATCTTGCAAGAGAAATCATCCATGCCAGAGTGAGGAGATTATACTGCCATTAGTGTATCCATTTCTAGAATTTTTCTAGGAGGGAATGAAATAGCTCCTTGCCTTTCCTTCTGTGCATAATCAGGATGCCCAGATGCCTTCCCAGGTTGCTTGTTTCGTAAATCCCAAGCTCTCTACATATATCGTTCCTCAACCACCTAGGGTTGTTGAAGGAGAAGTAAACTGTGGATTTGTCATGGGAAATAAAGAGGCATGATGCTTCACTGAATTTCTTGAGGCATGAACGCATTAGATTTGCTTTGTGTAGAGAGGCTTTGCCAAAAGTATAATGTTGTCCGCAAAGCTTGCATTGGTGACATGCATTTTGGCTTTGGAGATGATAATCGATTTCTAGTTGTGATTGATGACCTCTGTTACAATGAGTTGACTGAATCTCTCTAAGTAAAGGACAAAAATGTAGGGGGAGAGCAGATCGCCTTGTTTCACCCCACACGAAGGTTGGAAAGAACCTGCAATTTCAACGTTCTAGAGGACGGACGATACACCAGTAGTGATTATCTGCATAATGGTGTTGATGATGTCCCTTGGCAAGGAGGTTCAGATGAGAGTGTCGTGAATAAAGTGCCAACTCAATGTTTCGAAAGCCTTAACAAGATTGAGGTTAAGAGCTAAAGACTTCTTCTTGCTTGTTATGGATTCCATTGAGTGTACAACCTCTTGGATATAGTTGTGTCATCGCTTATCTATCTCCTTGGTACAAAGGTTCATTGGCAAGGTGAAACCCATTCACTCAGTAAGGATTTTATCCTTGCTTCTATGACCTTAGACAAAAGCTTTGTGCAAACATTGTTCAGTGATATTGTACAAAAATTTGAGTATAGCTCAAGTTATGTACTCTTCGGTATGAGGATGATGAGGGAGTCCATCGAGTTGGGAGGTAAGGTGGTGCCTCTGAAAGGTTGTTGAATGATTTGACATAGTTGCAGTTTCAGTATCTTCCAGTTCCTTTGGTAGAAGGTTGCACCAACACCGTCCGGTCCTGGAGCCTTGATTGGTGACATGGATTCTAGAGAGAGTTGAACTTCATCTTCATAAGGTGTCCTCGATAACCTTTGTTGCTGATCTTGTGCCAAACGCTTTAAGATCCCTGGAAAGGACGAACTTGCCGATCTTCTTAGGTCATCTTCCATTTCCTGGTAAATATTTGAAAATAAATATATAATTAGTTGCTTGACCTATTCCTCATCGTTCCTCCACACTCCATTGGCATCTTTGAGACAAGTGATCTTGTTTCTCCATCTTCGAGCTTTGGTGAGGAATTGAAAGAACTGCGTGTTGTTGTCACCCAACTTGATCCATTCACATCTAGATTTTTGTTGGCTCTCCGCTTCCTCTCTATTGAGAATCATGTCCAACCTGGTCTACAGGTTGATGGTTTCTTGGGTTGTTGTGTGGTTGAACTAGATAGTGAGATTCATCTGGTTCCATTTGATCTTGTTTGATAGTCGATCCTTTTCTCTTCTATCCGTTTTCCTGAAGGCAATTTCCCATCTTGTGGTGTTAGCAAGGAAGCAGGCAATGGCTAACATCAGGTCATGATCTTTAGGCCACGCTCCTATGATGAAATTCGTATAACCCGGGGATGAGTACCATCTCACTGAAGTGCAAGTAGGATGATGCTTCTGGCTTATGAATGAGTCTACACACGACACCATGATTGGGGCATGGTCTGAATGGTTTTTCTCAAGGACTTGGACATCTTTCTTGGATGGTTTATCAATCCATTGTCAAATCCCCAAGGCTCTATCTAGACGCTCGTGAAGAATTCCACGTGTGAAGGTGGTACGAGCACCGGAGGCACTAAGTTCATAGAGAGAGCAAGCTTCCACATCCTCAATGAAGTCTATGCTGTTTGCGTTATCGAAAGACTGACTTCCAAATTTTTTAGAAGGGTACATCACTACATTAGAGTCCCCAACCACCACCCAAGGGTCGGTGATGGAGGGGGGTGGTGTAAAAAGTTGATTCCATAGGAGCTTCTTCCCCCCCCCCCTCATCGTGCTAGCATAGATAAAGGTAAATAGGTAGTCCTGAATCCTACAGTGAACAAACTACTTATGTGAATAGAGGATCTCGAGATTGACATTGTTCTTCCAGAGAACCCAAATTCCCTTAGAGTAGCCTACAACTTCTACTCTACACGAATGCACAAATCCCATCTTTTTGATGATGCCCATGGCCCTTGCCCCACTGCATCTAGTTTCAAGAAGATACATGACTGAAATTTCATATTTCCTGACCAGGTCCTTGGCTGCAATTTGGGTGTCCTTATGACATGCACCTTGTACATTCCAAGTGACGATCTTCATTTATCAGATTCAATCAGAGATGATGTTCCCATTACCCTAGCCTCTTCCTCCTAGTTCTAGATAAGAGAGGTTTTACCGCACTTTCAGTTAGGTGGGTAGGTTGTGTCCCCCACTTTAACCACTTTCCTATTCCGTAAGTGTATTCCAGAAGAGTTGCAAGTTGGACTGCGGTAGGGGTGGGGAGGGAGGTCAGTTCTAGACATGTCCTCGAAAGAGGAGGTTGTGGTGACAAAGGGGTGAGAAGCTTGTGGTCTGTCGGATACTAAATCATCTCCAGTGGGGTTCACGACAGAGTGGTTTGGGTATACCGCGCATGTGCGGTCTTGGAGTGTGTTGCTATTTCTTGATTGTGTTTCTATGAGGGGACTGAATGGGACTTGTCGACATTCAACTATGGAGGGTCATCTTGAGGTTTGCTCATGTTCATCTTGTTCTTCTTGGAATTCTTCTTTCTAGTCCTCTAGTGGATCCCATTGACAACCTGATCTGCTACGTTATCCACATCAATGACCTTTGTGGCTTCGTCTTCCTTGATTTGGCTATCCAGACTTTGGAAGCAATTTTTGGAGTTACCTGCTATCCTCTGATTGGTGGATTTATTGGCTCTCTACTTACGTTGGTTGGACCGTACATGAATGAATTCGGTAAAACCCTGGACGAGCGATGGAGGGGGAGGGTTGGAGGGACCTCCGTCGCTCCGGCCTTCCTTGCCCCGTTCTCATCGGTGACACATTTTGAGCATCCTTTCTCCAGGTTACCTTCCCGATTGCAGTACATGCAGATGAACAGGATGTTCTCCTATTCAATACGATAATGGTTACCCTCGATCATGAGTTGAGGGGTGAGAGGTTTGGATGTGTCTAGTTCAACAATGATTCCAGCAAAGCACCCCTATCATTGTGTTATGGTGTTGAGATCAACATTGATGGTCTTGCCGATATTGTCGTTGATTCTACCAAGATGAACCTCTTTATAGAGGTGGATGGGCAAGTTTTAGAATTCTTATCCATGCTACAAGTTTAGGGGGTGAAGATGATTCAGGCGAGAAGTTAGGTTGCCGTCATTGGACAGAAAGGTACAACCCAAATAACGACCATGGTCCTCCAGTCAGAGCATGAATATAATCATCATCCCTCTATAGTTGGACAACAAAAAAGTTGTGTGATAGATCTATCTCGTAATGTTAGAAAGCTGATTTCTTTGTATAGGAGTTTCACAATCACCGTGAATTTCCATGGTTTTAATAGATTTTCTCGAGCGTCTTATCTCAGGCCCAAAGCAGGAATGCCGTTCTCTGAGGTGACGACTATGTCACAGGTTTTAGAGTGTTGTTGTTGTCCAGGGTCTATGCGTATGTATCCCTGATCCTCTGTCATGTTTCTTCCCACCGAGTCAATGTACGACTGGCGCTGCTGCTGAGAATTTGAGGGGCACGATCCCTATTTCCTGTTAGCAAGATCAGAGAACTGTGTGTCGGCAGGGGTGTTGGTATCTACTTCCATAGCATTGCTATGCTGGGAGGCCATGCTATCCTATCTATGTCTGTTGCTGGAGTATTTTAGATTAAGGCACATGTTGCCAATCGAGACTTCGATGGAGCGGTTGGGACGATCTCTGTCTCCATCGTCGTCAGGGTAGTCCTCTCTGATCGTGGCGCCGCCTCCTCCAGCCGTTCTAGGGTTCACCATCACATTGCAAGAAGTCGGGTGATCTATGATAGAGTGATAGAATTCCTAATAGGGGCAAATTTGTGTGTACTATGCATGGAAAATCAATGTTCATTTATAGATCTGACTGTCAAATAAATGTCTTCTCTAGTAAAGATCCTACTCGACGACAAAGAAAGAGTCGAGACAGGAGGGGAATTCAAACTACAAGTGAGGATAGGCGGCATGGATTGTTATGTATGGAATATATTTTGAATAGGATATTCACAATATAGGAGAGGAGGATTACATATGTATAGAAACTCCCAGTGAAAATAACATCATCGGATATAGCACCCACGAAATGTGGCTGACTAGAGAAAATACACACCAGCCCGAAAAGTTAAAAGTGACACCAATCACCTCATGTTTCATAAGAGTGATCTAGAAGATCGTTTCAAACATGGTGTTTGCACGATCTGAAATGGGAGGCATGTCTAAAGGTTACCTTTTCTTGATCTGGTCTGTGATGAACAAAAAGCCACTCAACATTGAAAAGCTACTCATTGACAGACTATTTATAGTGATGGGACAAGATGCCAAGAAAACTAAGGAGTTTTTCATGGGGGGCAAATAACACTGATTGTGTCCTACTTCATGGACATTATGCAATTAAGGAGATATAAGAGGACTGAGGGGTACATGAAGATTGACATAAAATACCTAGTGACTGTCGGAATACTAGTATAGAAAGGAGAAAAGTTGTACTACAAGCATTCTAACTCTAAACTGCTACTCCCCATCCCTGTAATGGCATATTATGATGCCCCAATGGTTGTGGCCCAACATGGAGGAAATAGGAATGATGCACTCTAGTGCTATCAAGAGAGAAACGGACCCACAGTCACTCATAGTCACTTAATAAGAAGAAGGACAATAATGAACTAAAGAACAAAGAAGAGCGGGGAAAAAGAAGAAACTACCGATCAAGATACGCAAAGTCGTGTACAAGACGCCAGCACTTCATCTACCTCATTCACAACCAAATGAGGAAGGAAATGTATAATGACTATTGTCAATGGAACAAGTTTTCCCTCATATTGAAAGACACAATGTTGTTCCCCCTTCCCCTCCATCCACTAGTATGAAGTCAGAAATCCCTATCAAAAACTTAGATGACCAGCCTAAGCCCTTGAGAATTCAATAAGAAACAGAAAAAGAGATTGAGAGGTTGTAGAAAGAACTTACACCACCAACACAACCAGAGTAACCAAATGAACCTCGACAAGAAGACATAGAGGGTACTCAACCAACAACTACTGAGCCACTAGAAGATGCAACAATAACATCTATGGGATAACAACAACAACAACCGCTAACCTTTAGAGAAGAACTATGATGTAGATACAAATCCATATGTGCACAAATGCATAATACCTTGTCACATACTATTCCTATTACCTCCAACCTACTCGCACTAACAATGTAGGTACATCACACAGACGAGAGGACGTCAACAATCCCCAAATTCATGAACCAATTCCTCCTTGGCCAATGCAAAATGATGCAAGAAATTAAGAAGGTGATTGTAGAAATCGAAGAGCTCGAAAAAGAAAGGGACATCATGCACATGGCACATGAAATCATGCGCAAGAAACACGAAGTGGCCCTAAAGACAATTGAAGAAGACTACAAGAAGTTAGAGGATGAGTATAAGAAGATAGAGGAGGAATGCTAGCAGATGAAGGCAGGGAAGACCATAAGAATGTTGAGGTGGATTTTCTATCCTTCATCATTGCATGCATCTTCAAGTGCCTCCAACCATGAACAACACAAAGATGAAGAGGTTGCAAGAGTATGAAAAGAGCACCCGAAGGAGTCAGCCAATAAAAAAGTGCAACCACACATGGAGGATCTATCTGTTGTGAACGTCAATGTCATAGTGCAATAGTTCAATCTAAACTCTTCACCCACTGAGGACGAACTTGTCTTAGAAGACCGGCCTATGGAAAAAACCATCAGGAAGGAAGACGCAAGCACCAAAAATTCCTTATCTTGTGATGATGCAACTTTCAAAAGCTATCCGGACAAAATGACTATTGACATGGATATTTGTGATGCCAACCTACAAGACCCAGACCATAACAAACACAACGATGTAGTGTACAATGGAAATATGGCATCCACTCTAGAGGCGCTAGATGCAGCCTTGCTCGGAACAACTAAAGAATCAAACATTGCCAAATGTCATTGCAGTAACAAGAATAGTGACATCCTTTCTCGGAATTCCATCCAGGCACCCAAAAGATCAAGTGTTGATAGCAAGTCCAACAGGTACAAGAGAAGGCACATCTGACGAAGATGAAGGTGGTCTTGCCTCTTTCTTCATAGGAGCATCCCCAAGATAATAGAGGCCACTACAATAAGTAGAACTAATAGAACCCATTGCTCTCTGCTACCTTGCAAACTGACAGGGATGGACATGTCATCAGTATCATATATTTCCTATAGGTATGTTTATGAGTTGGTAGATATTTTGGATGATAACCTACTGGGAAAAGATGTCATATACAACAACAAGGGGAGAACGCTAACTAGAGAACACTTTAGAGGGATGTTCTTGAAAAGAGCATGGGTGTAAAAATGCCTATTCAAGGTGTTTTTTGCAATGCTGCTAGAAGAATTCCTTTATCCTGACAAGGTTCAACCAGTTTTCAATGGTACAGTAAGTCTGAAAAAGTATTTGATGAAGAATGATATGACTCATATTTAGTGAAGGTTTCCATTACAAAGGAAGAAACTCGATTTGTCACCTTACACATCGAGACAGTTAAGCATTGTACATTAATTGTAGTATATCTATATGACCACCACACTACCATATACAATTGATGTGTTGCTAAGTTACCCAACATGTCCTTGATTTTCAAAACCAAAGAGGCACACAATGTCTTGAAGGTACCAATTCATCTTAAACATGCCATCCAGAGAGTAGGTTCCTGTCATAGCTCATCCTAAAAAAACTTCAATATACCAGAAGGGTCCCACATGAAGAAATAGGATCAGGAGATTGCACTTTCATCGTGTTACATCTGATTGAAGCAGTCAAATAAGGCATACCCTTTAAGGATCTATTTAGAAGACTTTCATGGATTTTGCGGCATGTGTGCAATGGAAGTTATCTATAATTTCCATTTATTTAACAATTTGACAATGCCTCTCAATGCAGTACCCCACAGACTCCATAGGGAGGCACCTCTTCCTGATAAGACACCATCACAAGAACAATTTAAGACCCTCTAGAAAGATCCTTATGAACCTAAAAGGGCAACCAAATGGAAAGCATGGTGGTAGGAAGATAACCAAGCGTAAGAAGGAAGTAATCTCTAAAAACATGAAAGTAAAGAACAAGCATTTCGACTCTGACAACATCGATGATCTTAGTCCACATAGCCATTATAGAAACTGTCAAACAACAAAACTCAACCACAAGAGAGGAGGGGGGACTAGAATATGAAGAAAAGCAAGAAGCTCAAACCGATGAGCCAGCTGGATCGGTAGAAGCTAGTTTCTCAGATTTTGACATATGGTCTTGTGAGGACATGTCTCTAGGATTTAATAATTATAAAGAACTTTAGAGAAGATGGTAAACCAGGAAAAGTAGTCTTTGAAAGCTTTGAAAGAGAAGGCATATGTGTGCAAAGGGATGACCTATGTGAAACACTGTGATGGAATGGCTATAGAACTGTGAGTGTTATGTCAGTATATCATGCTCTTCTCGAAGTCTGCGGGCCTAACGCCCATATGGTATTCTTCACACTAGTAGGTGACATCATGCACAACAAGGAATCTAGTGAGAAGGAGCAGCTCCAACAACACCTCAAAAGTTCATTGGTAGAGTTCATATTCATGTGCTTACTATTCGATAGTCATTGGACACTCCTGGAAATCAATATTAAAGAAAAAACTACAATCCTCTATAACATCTCAGATGTGATATTCTCTTTGAGAAATTACACCAATGTGACAACACCAATGACTATCACTGAAGAAAAGGCACAACCATGTGTAGAAGCTATAATTAAGATGATATCAGCTCAAGGTGAATGATATGAATACAACTCCTCTAAGGACTTCAGAAAAAAAATAGTTCTGTCACAAAATCCCTGAGAAGATACAACAATCAAATAACGGTGGTGTGCACTAGCTCAACTAGATGCCCGCCTTAGCGGAAAGGGGAGTAAAAGTTGAAAACATGTAACATGATGGAGACCACACACTCCCAAGTAGTTACACTGACATGTTTTTGCACTCTAAATGGGAGACAAAAGAAACATAAGCCTAGCATATTTATTCCTAACCTCTATCTTTGACACTCCGGGGTGGAGTGTATGATAAGTTTGGAGGAAGTTATGAATAGGCGTGAGAGGTGCCCTTTTCAAAACCTTTGATCATTCTAATCTAGGTGAACTTTGATATTAAAAAATTTTGAGCATACATATTTGGAAAAAAATGAAATTTCAATCTTAAATTGCAAATACTTTTAATATCATTTATAACAGGCATAGTTTTGGGGTCCAATTTTCATAGATTTATTCATTTCTCCCACTTCTAGACTTGTTTGTCATACTGCTACTCTATAGTGTAATTAGATCAAGAGCGGTACAAATGGGCTGCATATTAACATAAAAGAACATGACACGACACTACCCTCTTGTGCCATTCTTACAACAAAATGTTATGGAAAGTGAAAGAACGCATCTGAATCTAAGAAATTCCCAAAAATAAGGAGGACTCAACCTACTACACTCCCATAAATCACCCTAGCCTTGAAGTACGGGGTTAGAAAGTACACAATTCCAAAAAGAAGGGAAACAACTAACCCTTCCAATTCTAAAAATCCCAGTATTGGGATTAAAGGAGGCTTGGCAGCCCAGAAACCTTACCTACAAATCCTATTTCCCCAAGCACATGAACAAAATAAAAAAACTGAGAGGAATAAAATCAAGAGAGTTGTGCATGAAAGATGTTGAAGGACTTCAACTGACCATTTTATAGTTTCACTTGAGAATACAGATATTTCATGCCCAGTAGTGGAGTCTAGAAGATAAATTTTACACATCAATATTCTGAAGGTACCTCACACAACCACCTAACATTACATCAAGGCCCACTTAGGAGACATTATCTTTATGACAACAATATGGTTAGCGGATCTGAGAAAGAAATTGACACACTAAATCCTCAGCCTCCCCCAACACGATAGCTAGGACCTTTCTAAAATAAGAGTCGGGTGTGAAAGCTACCCCTAGCAAGAACTATTTACAAGTATGGCTAGGAACCAAGGCCAGGAAGTCATTGCGAGGGAGAGTCCTTTACAACAAAAGATTGCATCAGGTGCAGAAAGTTGGTCAACTCCAGAAATAAGGGTATGAACTTGGACCCCATCAACAAAACATAAGGCCCATGACTCGATGATTTGATTCTATTTAAAAACTTGAGGATATGTTGGATTCTAAGTTTGGGAGAGTTGATAACATCCAACTTTATGGACATTTGTGTGACTATTTTATCTTCATAATGTCATTTCTTTTATGGTTTATTTGGTCATTTCTAATTGTTTTTGGAAAGACCTGATATGACTGCCTAAACTCACCCTCCCTCTACTTTACATAGAATTGTCATTGGTCGCTATACCTAAAGGTAACTTAGCAGTCAATGAAGATAACACTGAGTCAATATTGTGTCCCCTAAGCATCTAGCACCTCTTGCAACCGAATAGTAAGGCATTCTCTGCAACCGATAGACCATTGAGGTGAAATCCTTAGTGTCTCTATGTGCAATAGTCCTTGCTACTAAAGGGCTGATTACTTGTGTGATTGAAGCACAAGTCAGCGTAGCGACCGAAGGGTTGATTACTTGTGCTATTGAAATGCAAGTCAGCGTAGCAATCGAAGCACAAGATAGCGCAGTGACTGAAGGGATGATTACTTGTGTGATTGAAGCACAAGTCAGTGTAGTGGTCGAAGTGATTCTTAAGTACATTACTGAAACCTATAAATAGACCCCCGCCTCATCCATGAGGCAAGCTGTAACATAATGAATCTTAGATGTAATCTCCATGTAAACATTTTTCCCAAGTTTCCCTATCATTTCTATCCTTTATGTCTTTTATGTTTAATTAGTGGAATTTATAGTGGTTTAGTGAACATATATTCACTAATTGTACCACTATAAGGGTTTATGCACAAATACCTCAGTGAAAGCTTAATTACCATAATTAAGTTCTCTAAACCTTAATCTAACTTGTTGATATGATTTTAAAACATAAAATGAGGCTAAGTTTCAAATTTGGTTCGATTTGTATGTTGTTTGTGCAAGTTATGCAATTTTAGGTACATTCTGGACTTTTATACAATTTACCCAATTGGGAGGTTTTCTTTGCAAATTATCAACTGAATTTTAATCCTTAGATATTCCCTTACCATTAACGAGATTTTAAACCTTTGGAGAACCTAGTTTTTTTTTTACAGCAAACAGATTCATTCATTACTCAAGCCATACGACATCTACAAGTAGAGAAGTACAACCAGAAGAAACCTAGATCAGTCAAGAACATAGATCTAACACCACTACCACTCATATTAGAACGAGATTGAAACACTTCTGCATAGAACTCTCTTCTTCGTGGCTGACCAAAGCAGCTATTGTGAGAGATACCTTCAACTTGAGCATAAGGCAGCGACATTAAGTGTTACGACCCCACCTCCCGATAACCCCCACTTAAGGGAGACCGAGAGGTCGAAGCCGCACACATAACTTCCGGACCAAGGTTCAGCAAATAATTGATAACAATTAATAAATTCTACTATACTAAACTGAAAAGCTGTAATAAGTAAAACCTTTTTCATACCTTTGAAAATTGGGAATGCTATTACTTCTATCCAGACCTCTGGCTAACTAACTAATCCTCCTTGGACTTTAATTAGTGTAGTTCACAATATGACGGATTACTGTTTGTCCTTTTTGTTTTGTACCTAAAACGCCGACAAACAAAACGTCGGTCAGCCAAAGCTGGTATGTGGGAAATTCACTAATCGTGCAATTATCCATATCAATTATTGCATCCAATTATCAATTAACAAACAATATTACATTTTAAGTATGACTACGCGATCCATGTGTACCCTATCCCCTGCGCTGTCCCTGCAGTGGACCTGGACACTACCTCCCTTATGGTAGCTTCCCATTTTACCCCTCATGACTGCACCCAATAGGTGAATCAATTTCTAGGGCTGAGTCACATGGCACTACCCGTGGGTAGCCCACTCCTTAACTCATGGTATGCTAAGAGTCTCATGGCACTACACATGTGTAGCCCAAT
The DNA here is from genome assembly GCA_963693085.1 of Alisma plantago-aquatica. Classification (NCBI taxonomy): domain Eukaryota; kingdom Viridiplantae; phylum Streptophyta; class Magnoliopsida; order Alismatales; family Alismataceae; genus Alisma; species Alisma plantago-aquatica. The sequence goes on from OY856414.1 coordinate 405,864,416, forward strand.
TTCTGACTCATGATACCCTAGACCTTGCTCTAGGATATCCTTAGCCTTGACATAGCCACAGGGGTGGACTCGGATCTAGCTAGTCATACATCTATAATCATTATGATAGCCATAGTCACTTTATAAAGACAGGATTTAAATCATCCAACAGTTATTTCATACATTCGAGGAAACATCGGTAAAATCTCGGAAAACTAGCGGTATAGCCATAAGCGTAACCACATACCTCTTAGTGCAGTCTCAGATATAGAATGAAAGAGAAAGCCAACTTAAGCAATCAAAGGCAAAGAAACCCTGAAAATAAAAGTACAATTTACTTCTATTAAATTTTATCCAACATCATTATATTCCTTAGGGTTTCTATCCAATTTTAGGGTTTTCTTGAAAGTTAGGGTTTTGCTTCCAATTTCAATTGCTATGAACCCTAATTCATCAAATTACCTTAAAACCCTTAAATCAATTCCTTTTAATATTCCTAACACTTTTAGGATCATAATTTAACAATTTACTAGAATAACAAGGTTCTCTTTTTCTTTAATCCTAAATTAGGGTTTTCATGTACATCATCTTTCCTTTTTAGATATAAACCCTAATTTAGGCACTTTTGCAATTAAAACGGTTTAAAACTTCATATTATTAACCAACAAATTACTATCCTTTTATTCAACCTATTAGGTTACAAAGAAGCACCTTTTCCATGTAATTAGGATTTCTAAATGATTTGAAATTTTACTAACCATTAAATCACTTTTGCATTCAAACTGATAATCATATCACTTTTATCATTAGCAAAGTTAAACTTATCAGTTTGATCATGTATTTAGGGTTTCTCACCAAATCTTAATACACTTTATTATCCAATTAAGGTACTTTTTGCAAAACATACAGAACTAGGTTCTCAATTTATTTTTATTGGATTCCTCGTAATTTTCTATACAACTTTCATATATAACTTTTCATTATCCGAGGATCCTAGCAATTACTATGATTTTAGCAAGAAAAATATATTTTCTGGATTATTAAGCAGAGAGAGACAAATACCGGAAATTCGGTAGCCGCTCGATCTGTGCGCCGGTGCGCCCACGTAGATCCGACGCTCCTCGTCGAAGCCGTCCACTAATCTACTCACGCGGCCGTCGCTTCCCGCTATGATCGTCAGATCACGATCGAACGCCCCGGGTTGCAGGCGTCTCACTTAAGCGACCGCAGCCCTAAGCCGTTAGATCCCGCCTGGATCACGGTACACCGGAATCCAACGACGCCTGCGCGTCGTCCTCTTCTTCTTCCTTACTGCTCGATCCGCGGCGGAGCAAGGCGGAGCTCTCGCCGGCGCGGGTTGAATCGTACAGATAAGAGGGTATGGGTGCTCGAGGGTAAGCCGTTGGAGATCGCTAAGAAGCGAGGGACCATGTGGAGTCCTTTATATAGGGCATGGAGGACTGTTCTAGGGTTTCCCAAGCCGCCGCCAAACCTTGCTCCTGCCCAATTGGGCGTTTTTGGATATACGCCGCCAAAGACGGCAAAACCAGGGTCCACTTTCTTCGTCTGAGTCTCCCGAATCTATTGGGATTAAAAACATGAGCGCAGATGCGCTGTATCGATCGGAAAGTCAAGGGGAAAATCCCCTGTACCTGCGCTGTGTCCGAGTTCCTTTGGGACTCTGGACGATCAGCCTGATCCGTTGGATTTAGATCCAACGGTTCATATTACCCGTGTTCAAAGAAAAAGGAAAGAATTCCTTAAATTTCCAAGGAAACTCTATTTTTTGTAGATAATTTGAAAATTCAATAACTCCTAATCCATAGGCCCTTTTGGCCTCAAATTTTAAAGGAAAGTATTTTATACGTTTATCTTTCATTGTACAAAAATTGGAGTTATTATCCAAGGAAACGTATCCCTTTATTCCATTTTCTCATTATCCCCTATTTAATGGCATTTCTCACATATTCTTTATTTCCTTGGCTATTATTCTATTTACTTGGGTTCCTTGAACCCCAAGGATCTTTTATAGTACGAAAACTTATTATGGGAAATTATTTTCTAGCCTTTTTATCACTTTCAACCATTATCTTATCTTATTCCATTATTCCTTTATATTCTTTTATTTCATGGAATTCCCTTTTTCATTTCTTTTCATTTTTCTCTCAATTGGGCTTAATGGCCTGTAAGGCCCATCAAGAAAGCATGCAAGGCCATTAGCAACAAAATTCATGCAAAAACAACCATTGAAACACACATTGGTCTTATATATTCATTTGAAAGAGATTTACAAATCTCATTACTTGTATTGAAAAATGAGGTTATAACATCCTCCCCTCCTTATAGGAATTTTGCCCTCAAAATTCAACAATTACACAAACAAATTTGGATATGCCTTTTCCATGTCCGTCTTCAGCTCCCATGTGGCCTCATCCTCTCCATGGTGCTTCCATAGAACCTTAACCATCTCTATATTCTTATTTCTGAGCTCTTTTACCTTGGTATCTAGAATCCGCAAAGGCAACTCAGGATAAGACAGCTTTCCTTGAAGCTCAATTGGTTCAATGCTCAGCACATGGCTTGGATCTTGCACATATCGCTTCAGATTGGACACGTGGAACACATCATGCATCATACTGTATTGAGGGGGTAACGCCACACGATATGCAGCTTCACCAATCCGTTCTAATACTTCAAACGGACCCACGTATCGGGGACTTAACTTTCCTCTATTTTTAGCTATAGCTCGGAGCGGTCGGATTTTTAGAAAAACATGTTCTCCCACAGCGAAATGCACATCAGTCCGCTTCGCATCAGCATACGACTTCTGTCTGTCTTGGGCTCTCTTTAGCCTTTGTCTGATTAAAGCGACTTTATCAGCATACACTTGGAGTTCCTCTAACCTCAATAAGGTTCTTTCACCAACTTCATCCCAGTGAAGTGGTGACCGACACGGTCTCCCATACAGAGCTTCATATGGAGGCATCCCGATACTGGCTTGGTAACTATTATTGTAGGCAAACTCAGCTAAAGGCAGATACTGCTCCCATGATCCACCCCAATCGAGCACACAAGCTCGCAGCAGATCCTCTAAGGTCTGAATCGTCCTTTCTGACTGACCATCTGTCTGGGGGTGATAGGCGGTACTGAACTTTAACCTTGTTCCTAATTCCTCTTGAACCTGCTTCCACAATTTGGAAGTAAACTTTGGGTCTCTATCAGAAATGATGGAACCAGGTACGCCATGCAAGCGTACTATCTCTCTGATATACAGCTCAGCTAAATCGGACACCTTGGCAGTGGTTTTTAAGGCAAGGAAGTGTGCTGACTTGGTAAGGCGATCTACCATGACCCATATCGCATCATGACCTTTCTTGGTCCGGGGTAGACCCACCACAAAATCCATGGTGATCTGCTCCCATTTCCACTCTGGAATCTCTATAGACTGTAAAAGTCCGCCGGGTCGTTGGTGTTCCGCCTTCACCATTTGACACGTAAGACAACTGGCTACATGAGCTGCAATGTCTCTTTTCATCCCTGGCCACCAGAAAAACCTCTGCATGTCCTTAAACATCTTCGTAGTCCCTGGGTGCACTGTGTACTTAGAACCATGAGCCTCTTGTAAGATACGTTCCTTCAGTGGTGAGTCTTCAGGAACCCATATACGATTCTCAAATCTGATTCCTCCATCTACTCCCAAAGAAAGTCGAGTCTGAGGCTTCTGCATCAAGCTTTTCATCTTGTCAAGTCCTTCACTGGCCAACTCTGCTGTGACAATTTCACTTAGCAATTCAGACTGTATCTGGATATTGGCCAAACGAACTCGATCATCTAAAGTTTGAGGTGACCATTCTACCAATTCCTCTAAGCTCTTCCACTGACTAGACAAAACAGCTGCACACCTGAGCTGCTTTCGACTTAAGGCATCAGCTACGACGTTCGCCTTCCCTGGATGATAGGCAATGGTGAAGTCGTAATCTTTCATGTACTCCATCCATCATCGTTGTCGTAGATTTAAGTCTTTTTGCGTCAGAAGATACTTCAGGCTCTTATGGTCAGTGAAGATCTCAAAAGTGGCACCATATAGATAATGTCGCCAAATCTTTAATGCATGAATGATAGCAGCTAACTCCAGGTCATGAGTCGGGTAATTCACCTCGTTTGGCTTGAGCTGTCGGGAGGCATATGCAACCACGTGCCGATTCTGTTCCAGCACACAGCCAAGTCCCATCTTTGATGCATCGGTGTAAATCATGAAACCCTCATTGCCTGAAGGTAAAGCCAACACGGGTGCGGTGGTCAACTTCTCTTTCAGCTCCTGGAAACGAGCCTCACAGACATCAGTCCAAACAAACTTCACATCTTTCCGAGTCAACATAGTCAGTGGCAATGCGGTCTTTGAGAAATCCGCGATGAAGCGCCGATAATATCCTGCCAACCCCAAGAAGCTTCGTATCTCGGAGGGGTTCTTCGGTGCCGGCCAGTCTCGAACTGCTGACACTTTAGCTGGATCTACGGCAATCATTCCTCCCGAGATGATGTGTCCAAGGAACATGACTCGGTCTATCCAAAACTCACATTTAGAGAATTTCCCATAGAACTTCTGCTTTCTCAAGATATCAAGGACCTTACTTAGGTGGTCTCGGTGTTGATCTAGGTCATCAGAGTAAACCAGTATGTCATCTATGAACACTATGACAAACGAGTCAAGGAAGGGTTGAAACACACTATTCATAAGGTTCATGAACACACTAGGTGCATTGGACAACCCAAAAGGCATAACCACGAACTCATAGTGGCCATACCGGGTCCTGAAAGCGGTTTTTGGGATATCCTCACTTCTGACTCTCAACTGGTGGTAACCCGATCTCAAATCGATCTTGGAAAAGACTCGAGCCGACTTCAACTGGTCAAACAAGTCATCTATCCGGGGTAAAGGGTATTTATTCTTAATGGTAGCTTGGTTGATCATCCGGTAGTCTATGCACATTCGGAGCGAACCATCCTTTTTCTTTACAAAAAGAACCGGCGCTCCCCATGGTGATGTGCTAGGGCGGATAAAACCCTTGTCCAACAATTCCTGCAATTGCTTCTTTAGTTCAAGCAACTCAGCAGGGGCCATCCTATAGGGTGCTCGGGAAATAGGGTTTGTACCGGGAGCTAGCTCTATTGAAAAATCTACTTCTCTCTCGGGTGGTACCCCGGGTAGATCATCAGGGAAAACATCTGCATAGCCTCGGACTACCTCTATTTCCTCTAAGGGTTGGACCTTGGGTTCTGGCTCAGTGACTACCGCTAAGAAAGCTTGACACCCTTTACTCATCATTTGTTCTGCCTTCAAAGCCGACACATACGGGCTGGTGGTTGCATCCTTTCTACCCCTAATGACAAAAGGTGGGTGACCTGGCCTCTTAATAATCACTTTCTTCTCCCTACAGACAATATTGGCCCTATAGGTATAAAGCCAATCCATGCCAATGATTACATCAAAATCATTCATGTCAAGAAGGATAAAATCTGTAGGAAAATCATGATCTCGATATTTCACAGGTATCACCGGGGTTTTCAAAAGGGAAGTAAAGATTCGACCACTCGGGGTTGCAACATCTAAGACATAACCTAGATCCTTGATATCCAAACAAAGCATAGTTGCAAGATTTCTCGAAATGAAAGTATTAGTAGATCCAGAGTCAAACAAAGCTTTCACATTATGTCCCATAACTTCAAGCATGCCTACATTGTTTTTCATCATGCATTAGACCATTACATGCTTAACCTTAAAACATAAAAGAAAAAAAAAATCTAAGGGTTATTACCCTCGATCAACCGATTTGCATTAACTTGAGCCTCCTCATTGTCAATGGCAAACACCCGAGCTTGCCTTCTTTATCCTGCAGGTGGGGCTACAGCTATAGGTGGAGCTGCCACAGGTGGTGCTGCTGCTGGTGGGGCTGCAACTTGTCCCTGTCCTCTGGGCTCTGGCATAGGGCAGACAGATTGCAAATGTCCTTCTTGGTGGCAGCGAAAACAAGTCTTCTTCTTGTAGCGACATTCACCAGCATGGCCCTTCCCACAGGTGCGGCAGGGGGGTCGGTTGTTCTCCTGCCGAGGTTTCCCCTTTCCTCCATGTTTACCTTTAGCTTGATGTCGTCCGGGACCCTTCTTGTGGTGGTTCCTTGGGCCTTGGGCTCCTTCAGTAAAACCCAAGTACCCCTTAGGTGGAAATGAGGCAGGCATCACGGTCCTCTCCATGTCTAAAGCAGTGTTATAGGCTTCGGCGAAAGTCCTTGGCTTGCTTGCCATCACATGGGGCCTGATGGTAGGGTGAAGGCGCTCTATGAAGTGATCCACCCTCCTTTCTTCATCCATCTTGTACCCAAAGCGTTCCAAGATCCGGAACTTGCGCCCGAAGTCTGCCACAGAAGAGTTTCCTTGGGTCATGTTGGTGAACTCTCTTTCCTTTTCCTTCTTAGCTGAGACTGGGACGAATCTGGCGGTGAAGATCATTTTGAAATCAGCCCATGCCATGGGCTCCTCGGTCAGGTCTCTGCCAGTGATGTGGGTCTCCCACCATATCTTAGCTGCCCCTTCCAAGAGATGAGCAGCAAAGAGGACCTTCTTGCTCAGTTGAACTTCAAGCATGCGGAAACCATTCTCTATTGCAAGTATCCATGCTTCTGCTTTATCAACCACTTCCTTCTTATCCTCTCCCCAGAACTTCTCTATGTTCAGCTTGACAAAGTCTAGGATGGTGGCTCCCACACGTGGACGAACAGGGTGTGGTTCACCATTCTCAGCTCTAGCTATGTCTCGGAGGGCCAAAGCATTAATAGCCTCTGTCAACTTCCTCTGTTTCTCTAACCACAAGGTATCAGGGGTATGGATCATCATGGTAGGTTCTGAATCATCGACTGGGTCTTCATCCATCTGGGCTGCTTCCTCATACACATGCTGCTCCTCATATCTTTGGTCTTCTTCTTGGTTCAGGTTACTAAATGGTACCGGGTCAGGGCCAGGGGCTTCTTGAGTGACTTCCTCAGGCCTCTTCCTCTTCTTAGAGGATCCACCCTCATGATTCCTATTCCTCCTTTCAGAAGACTCCTTTACTTTACGGGGAGGCCAAACACTCCTAGCCGGTTTTCCGGAGTCCTTAGGGATAACAACAGTCTTTGTACGAGCCATCTACATAAGTATAACAAACAAATCTTTAGTTTATCATTAAACTAATTATACTTATGCCAGTGATATCTCATTACGTATCTTTTATTAATTTGATGGAGAATCCCTTAATCCTTATCTTATTTGCCCATACCACATGAGGGTGGGGAAGAGAGAGAAATCCCTAACTCTTAAGTCCTTAATAGAAATTGTGATGAGAAGGGATGAAATAAGAGAAGAAAATCCTAAAGGTATCTTATTTCGATTCAAATCCTAGGACATCGGCCAGGCAGTCACACATTCCGGGAGTCCTCGTATTCCGACTAGCGGTGCGGAGGAAAATATTGCCAGCCCCCGGAAGTGATCCTTTTCTAGACACCTCAGTCTTTCGGAAAATCCTCTAATAACTCCCTTGGGTTCTATGGAGGTTGTAAAATTTATTAATTATTAACAATTACGTGGAGAACCGTGGCTCTGATACCAAATGTTACGACCCCACCTCCCGATAACCCCCACTTAAGGGAGACTGAGAGGTCGAAGCCGCACACATAACTTCCGGACCAAGGTTCAGCAAATAATTGATAACAATTAATAAATTCTACTATACTAAACTGAAAAGCTGTAATAAGTAAAACCTTTTTCATACCTTTGAAAATTGGGAATGCTATTACTTCTATCCAGACCTCTGGCTAACTAACTAATCCTCCTTGGACTTTAATTAGTGTAGTTCACAATATGATGGATTACTGTTTGTCCTTTTTGTTTTGTACCTAAAACGCCGACAAACAAAACGTCGGTCAGCTAAAGCTGGTATGTGGGAAATTCACTAATCGTGCAATTATCCATATCAATTATTGCATCCAATTATCAATTAACAAACAATATTACGTTTTAAGTATGACTACGCGATCCATGTGTACCCTATCCCCTGCGCTGTCCCTGCAGTGGACCTGGACACTACCTCCCTTATGGTAGCTTCCCATTTTACCCCTCATGACTGCACCCAATAGGTGAATCAATTTCTAGGGCTGAGTCACATGGCACTACCCGTGGGTAGCCCACTCCTTAACTCATGGTATGCTAAGAGTCTCATGGCACTACACATGTGTAGCCCAATTTCTGACTCATGATACCCTAGACCTTGCTCTAGGATATCCTTAGCCTTGACATAGCCACAGGGGTGGACTCGGATCTAGCTAGTCATACATCTATAATCATTATGATAGCCATAGTCACTTTATAAAGACAGGATTTAAATCATCCAACAGTTATTTCATACATTCGAGGAAACATCGGTAAAATCTCGGAAAACTAGCGGTATAGCCATAAGCGTAACCACATACCTCTTAGTGCAGTCTCAGATATAGAATGAAAGAGAAAGCCAACTTAAGCAATCAAAGGCAAAGAAACCCTGAAAATAAAAGTACAATTTACTTCTATTAAATTTTATCCAACATCATTATATTCCTTAGGGTTTCTATCCAATTTTAGGGTTTTCTTGAAAGTTAGGGTTTTGCTTCCAATTTCAATTGCTATGAACCCTAATTCATCAAATTACCTTAAAACCCTTAAATCAATTCCTTTTAATATTCCTAACACTTTTAGGATCATAATTTAACAATTTACTAGAATAACAAGGTTCTCTTTTTCTTTAATCCTAAATTAGGGTTTTCATGTACATCATCTTTCCTTTTTAGATATAAACCCTAATTTAGGCACTTTTGCAATTAAAACGGTTTAAAACTTCATATTATTAACCAACAAATTACTATCCTTTTATTCAACCTATTAGGTTACAAAGAAGCACCTTTTCCATGTAATTAGGATTTCTAAATGATTTGAAATTTTACTAACCATTAAATCACTTTTGCATTCAAACTGATAATCATATCACTTTTATCATTAGCAAAGTTAAACTTATCAGTTTGATCATGTATTTAGGGTTTCTCACCAAATCTTAATACACTTTATTATCCAATTAAGGTACTTTTTGCAAAACATACAGAACTAGGTTCTCAATTTATTTTTATTGGATTCCTCGTAATTTTCTATACAACTTTCATATATAACTTTTCATTATCCGAGGATCCTAGCAATTACTATGATTTTAGCAAGAAAAATATATTTTCTGGATTATTAAGCAGAGAGAGACAAATACCGGAAATTCGGTAGCCGCTCGATCTGTGCACCGGTGCGCCCGCGTAGATCCGACGCTCCTCGTCGAAGCCGTCCACTAATCTACTCACGCGGCCGTCGCTTCCCGCTATGATCGTCAGATCACGATCGAACGCCCCGGGTTGCAGGCGTCTCACTTAAGCGACCGCAGCCCTAAGCCGTTAGATCCCGCCTGGATCACGGTACACCGGAATCCAATGACGCCTGCGCGTCGTCCTCTTCTTCTTCCTTACTGCTCGATCCGCGGCGGAGCAAGGCGGAGCTCTCGCCGGCGCGGGTTGAATCGGACAGATAAGAGGGTATGGGTGCTCGAGGGTAAGCCGTTGGAGATCGCTAAGAAGCGAGGGACCATGTGGAGTCCTTTATATAGGGCATGGAGGACTGTTCTAGGGTTTCCCAAGCCGCCGCCAAACCTTGCTCCTGCCCAATTGGGCGTTTTTGGATATACGCCGCCAAAGACGGCAAAACCAGGGTCCACTTTCTTCGTCTGAGTCTCCCGAATCTATTGGGATTAAAAACATGAGCGCAGATGCGCTGTATCGATCGGAAAGTCAAGGGGAAAATCCCCTGTACCTGCGCTGTGTCCGAGTTCCTTTGGGACTCTGGACGATCAGCCCGATCCGTTGGATTTAGATCCAACGGTTCATATTACCCGTGTTCAAAGAAAAAGGAAAGAATTCCTTAAATTTCCAAGGAAACTCTATTTTTTGTAGATAATTTGAAAATTCAATAACTCCTAATCCATAGGCCCTTTTGGCCTCAAATTTTAAAGGAAAGTATTTTATACGTTTATCTTTCATTGTACAAAAATTGGAGTTATTATCCAAGGAAACGTATCCCTTTATTCCATTTTCTCATTATCCCCTATTTAATGGCATTTCTCACATATTCTTTATTTCCTTGGCTATTATTCTATTTACTTGGGTTCCTTGAACCCCAAGGATCTTTTATAGTACGAAAACTTATTATGGGAAATTATTTTCTAGCCTTTTATCACTTTCAACCATTATCTTATCTTATTCCATTATTCCTTTATATTCTTTTATTTCATGGAATTCCCTTTTTCATTTCTTTTCATTTTTCTCTCAATTGGGCTTAATGGCCTGTAAGGCCCATCAAGAAAGCATGCAAGGCCATTAGCAACAAAATTCATGCAAAAACAACCATGAAAACACACATTGGTCTTATATATTCATTTGAAAGAGATTTACAAATCTCATTACTTGTATTGAAAAATGAGGTTATAACATTAAGCATGAACCTGATCGAGATTTCGTCCGATTGTTGAGTCTACCATCCATGGCACGGCTCGAGCAGCAAAGAACCTGAGGCAAAAATGAGACCAACCAGGGATCTCGTCACTCTCATGAAAGGAGAGACACCCAAACCCCGAAGGAAGAGACAAACACCGAAGGAACACGGCGAGAAGAAGGCAAGAAACTGCCTAGAATTAGGACCAAAATGAAAGGCAGGGAGCCGACACAGACGGAACTGAAAAATAGAGTGAAAGCAGCAAAGCGAGAAATGCCCGCCCCCCAGCAGATCCATGCCAAAAGCTTCGTGGCAGCCACCTCCTTGCCTCCACCAAGCGACCAGCTTCGCCAGAGACGAAGCCACCGCCCAGGAAAGCGCCACTCCATCACCCTGAAGCCCCGATCTAAAGGCACAGAGGTCGAAAGCGACGGAGAGGAAAGCCAGCCAGCTGCAACCCCAGCACCGCACGATCTACGAAGAGGACAGTCGCCCGACGAATGCCCAGGGGGAGAGGGTGGCTACGCGTCGGCAGCCGACCACCTCCCCCGAGCGGGAGAATCCCACGCACGAACCCTAGCCACCTTCGGAGGGCAGCGGGGGAGTTAGACGCGGGGGACTAGTTATTGGATAACCTAGTTTCACCTTGGTTTGATGGTATTTCTTTCCAAGGGCATTATAGGGATTACCCTCTTTATAAAGGTGCTTATCTTTAAAAGCTATCAACCAATGAGGTTATTTCTTTCTTGAAAAACGGTGGGGATGGCCTAGAAGGATTTGTGGGCTCTTAGGACCGAATTGTGATATCCAAGAAGAGTCCATGAGCTGTCCTCTTGCATGGCAATCAAGACCTAGGCTAAAGACACATGGAAATTCCTTAAGACACCTCATGCTTCACCTCTTTCTATATATAGCCAGGTATACCCCTTCCCAACTCACAATTTGAAAAATCTTGCTCTCCTTTTCTTTCCTCTAGCTTAGATAATAGTTCCTTCTATATTTGGCCACGAAGCTGATCTCCCAAGGTAATAGAGGGAGCCTACCTTGGGGAAGAAGGCTCCTAGGGCTTCCAAATTGCTCTATTAGGGTTTCTAAAGCTCCTCCTTGGTAATTTCAACAAAAACTAGTAAGTTTCCTCCCTTAATTCCCTATTTTCATAGTGTTAGTCTTCCTTACACATTCTTCTAGGTCGGAACCATGACCATACATGGTAAAACTCCACCTAAAACCCTAAAACATCTCATCTCCATGATCTTTTGCTAGGGTTTGCACCTCTAAAGTGGAAAAGGCGATCTTTTCTCAAGAAAGGAGCTTGGCTTGGAGAAACCAGACCTTCTAATCTCGGAATCCATTCTGTTTGAACCTTATTACCTTCCTAGAGGTAAGCTTTGTTAATCCTCTTCTCATATATTGCATAGTACATGCTTAAAACTCATGCATCTATGTTGAAAACTCATGATTTCCATCTCATTTTACCATGTTCTTCTATGGTTTTGGTTTCTTGTTGTTGTACCTTCTCTAGAAGCTCTAGTTTTGTTACCTATGCAACTTCAAACCTGATCTTGGTCGAATGGTGTTTTCTTCCTCTCCCTCTCTCTTCAATTATCTCAAATCGGTTTGATGATGTGGCAATTTCCTAATGGTCAGTATTGAAAAATTCATATCTTCTCAACCGCTTATCCATATTTGACAAATAAATATGTTTTGGAATTGGAAAATTAATCTCTATGTAATAAAGATATTTTCAAGGTCTTACTTCATGGTTTTACAAAGGGTGATTTTCGTAAAATGAATTTAATGCATAAAATACATTAAAATTACATCTTAATCATCATAACTCTAAAATTAACATAAAAATATGTTTTCTTGATCAGGAGAACTTATTAAATTTATTAGTGATGTTTTAAGAGTCTAAATCCAAGTTTTTTCTAAAAAGGGTCTAAAAATAGGTTTTTCTATACAATAATGTGCACTATGTACTCTTATACATGTTACACTGCTTACAAGATTCTTCGTGATCATAAGAACATTGAGGTGAATGGAGAGTGGGAGAAAATATGGAAACTGAAAATTTCGAATAGAATCTAAACTTTCATGTGGTTGTTGGTTCACGAAGCTCTGCTCACCAACTCTAAAAGAAAAGCTAGGAAGCTGACCGAGAACGACGGCCATAGGAGATGCGAGGGATATGCGGAGACAGTGCTTCATACACTTAGAGATTGTAAGAAGGCTAATGAGATTTGGAAGAGAATAATGAACCAAGCTGAGCTGACTGAACTTAAGAGCCAGCCAGATGTCAACAGGTGGGTAAAAATTTACCTTGGAGCTCAATCAGAGAAACAAACTCGGTTCTTGGTTACCTGTTAGGAAATCTAGAAGCAGATAAACCGTGTAGTACTCGATGGAGAAGAGTGGTCTGTGGATAGAGTGGTCAATAACATCAACAAGGAAATCCAAATTAACCTGAAAGCATGGGAGACTAACGAATCTGTGAAAGGAGGTGCAACAGGAAGGCTTTGGATTAAACCGAATGCGGGTGTTATCAAGTTTAACTTGGATGTGGCTATCAGTAGACATTGGGTAGCAGCAGCTTTCATAGCCAGAGACATCGAAGGGAAGTGGCTGTGTGGGGGAGGAAGTCGGCTGAAGACGAGCAATGTCATGGAAGCTGAACTTGTAGGCATGTACGAGGCTATTAAATATGCGCATGAACACACCATAGTTCAAGCTTGCTTCAAAACTGACAGTACCATAGTGGTGAACTGCATAACAGAAGATACCGACATGTACCCCAAGTTTGTTGTGTGGTCCTCGAAGATCAAAGCTATCCGAATGAACAGTTGGACTGTCCAACATGGATAGAGGGAGGTCAATGGGGATGTCGATGCCCTTGCTAAGTACCACCTTCAGAACAAAACTCAAAATTTCAGATATGCCTCGCCCCCATCCTGTATGGATGAAATCATTCTAAATGAGGCTTGTAACGGTAGTAGTACTACCAGTTTCCATTCCGCGTTCAATAGTAGGAACTGTAATAGATGTTTAAATCGGCTTGCAAGAGGAGGGCAAGATGAATAAAATAGCTTCCTGACTTACCCAAAAAAACATTGAAAATAGGTAAAGTGGAACTTGGACTAAATTAAAGTGGTAAAAGTTAGTAATTGATATAAGTAAGAGAGGTATGTGCATTCCTTACACCCAATTTTGGGATAATTGTATCTAAACTCTATATTTCTTTAATGAGGCTTAAATGAACCCTAAATATTCTATTCTTGAATCCTAATGTTGTTCATGCCTCAAATTGGATTATAATTTCTTCTTGTTTGGGTCTTATACCCCACGACCATGGTTATTGAATATTATGACTACTCTTGCCATGACTACTTTTCTAGCATGTGGATTTATGTTCTATTTAATTTAAAGAAGTGGTACTTATGTACAACCACCCACAGAGGGCATGTAAATAATCACCCTGGGGAATGTCTTATTCTCCCCCATAATATTGTAGGTGAGTGGGAATGTCTTATTCTCCCCTCATCTAAGGTTAGAGGTCTGGTAGGTGCCTCAACCCTACTTAGTTAGGTAGGCATAATTATCTTACATGCAAATCCTTTTTGATATAATTGTTAATGGCAAGTTTCTTTTGAATATAGCCTTGTATTCTTGTTATCTTCATCATATGATGAACCCTAGCCTATTTTTATTTGTTGTACTTATCTTGATATCCCAGATTAGTTTTGTGACACATGCCATGTTTTCTTTCCCCTTTTGTTGGGTGCTTTCCCAACCACCCAGGTGATGAGCAAGGAGAAGGACAAGTTTGAAGGAATTCATCTTAGGAGTAGATCTCAAGCTATCTAAAAGGATGTCTAGTTTGCTATAGCTAGATCCTTTTCTCTTATCTTTTTATTTTGGGAACAATCATGTAATGAACAATGAAAGCCATGTAATAGGCTTAGTACTTTTAGTTCCGCTGCTATTGACATTTTGTAATGTATCTGATGCATGCTTATTTACTTGGAATATTATACATGCATCCCTCAGTATCTTTTATCTTCTAAAAATATGGATGTTTTGTAATTCCTTTAAATTTTAGTAAGGAGGTGATCTCGCCTCTTTACAGCATGGTATCAGAGCCTTTAGGCAACTATTAGGACATGAAGTTGAAGCAAATGTGTCTAGAATGGATCAGGGTGTCAGGGGATGGCAATATTTTCCTTTGCACCACTAGCTTGGTTTACGAGGACTCTCATGCCCATATGATACCGGCCTGGCCTGAGCTGATATGAATTTCCCAAAATAGTATGTTTTTAGGCAATAGCATTCTAGATATTCTTTTCTCGTCTATGCTTCTATTCTTTTTCATCTATGATTCAAATACTCATGGGAACTTAACATATTAACCCTACCTTTCAGGATAGGTGACTTGTTCGATAACAGGAACAAGGGAAAGGAGTCAAACCCTAATGACTCCAATGTGGGAAACACTCCTGTGACTCCTATCGGCCATAGTATGGTCAATACTACTACTCCGGGCACCCCCTCCTTCACACCGGAGCAAGAGTTGGCAATGTTCTGTCACGTGCTCTCCACCATGATGGGGCAACTCCACACAGTGGTTGCCAATGCCAACAAGCCGAGGGAGTTCACCCTCACTGACTTCATAAAGATGCATCCACCCTACTTCAAGGGTGAAAGTGAACACAACATGGTGCACAAAGTTGATGACTGGGTGTTGGCTTTGGATCAGACCTTCGAGGGTATGGCATGCCCTCCTCACCAGAAAGTTCAGTTCATGACATATGTGCTGGATGGACCGGCGCGTGTCTGGTGGAATGGTGTCGCCCGCACTCGAGACACCACTACCATGGAGTGGGACCAGTTCCTGAAGCTCTTCAGGGAGAAGTACATCTATCCTTCCTTCCTGAGGAAGAAGGAAGCCGAGTTCTACAGCCTCAGGTAGGGAAGCATGAGTGTGGCCGACTACATCCAACAGTTCCTACTTCTGGAATGCTATGCCACTGACCTTGGAGCTGAAAGAAGGGCAACGTTGTTCTTGGAGGGCATGAACTACCAAGTGGGCCGAAGTCTCGTTCCACAGCTTCCACTCACCTTCCAGTAGATGGTGGATAAGGCCCTGGCCATCGAGTCCTACCCAGGATTCCAATCCTATGGACACAGTAATCGCTATAGCAACAACAAGAGGAAGAACCCTACCCAGAATGAGAATTACGGACGTGATCGGTGCAATAGGTGCTCTCGCCACCATCCTCTAGGGAGATGTCCTATCAACAATGCACCTGCTCGTAGAGACAACCGACCTCCTCGACCTGCCACGAGTGTGGCCAAGTTGGGCATATCTGACCACTCTGCCCCTGTTTCCAGCAAGGACAGAATAATGCCCAGCAGCCGCAGCAGCCAAGGTAGAATCCGCCTTTGCGGAATAATAACAACAACAACAACCAGAACCCGAGGCGACCTCCAGTGGAGAGGAGGAATGGGAGAGTGTTTTCTCTCAATGTTGAGGAAGAAGGCGAAGATAATGAAGTTATTGAAGGTACCTTGCATCTTAATATGCATCCTATAAAGGCACTGTTTGATTCTAGCTCATCCAATACCTTCATATCATGTCAGCTTGCTTCCATGTTAAAAATAGAATCTGAGTATATGGATCATATATTAGATGTAAAAACCCCTAGTGGTAAGATCTGATCTTCATATCTCCAAACTTCAACTATGGACCTCTATATATCTGGTATAATGTTTCCCTCAGATTTCATCTTGCTCGACATGACCGCCTTTGATGTCATCCTGGAAATGGATTGGTTGAAGAGGTACAAAGCTATTTTGTTTTGTGAAGAATCAAAGGTTAGTTTATCACATCCTATTGAGGGAAGATTGTGTGTCAAGGGTAGGAAGCGAGAAGATCGGCAATTTGTTATCTCTGCCATCAAAGCTGAAAAGCTAGTCTCGCAAGGGTATAGAGCTTTTTTAGCCTCTATAGTCCTTGAGGCTACACTTCCTTCTCTCGACCTCATAGATGTAGTGAAGGACTTCCCGGACGTCATTCCCGAGGAGTTACCATGTTTTCCACCAACTCGGGATGGATTTCTCCATCGAGCTTGTACCCAGAACTTCACCAATATCAAAGTCGCCTTACTGCTTGGCCCCTGCCGAGCATGCCGAACTGAAGAAGCAACTAGAAAAGCTTCTCGACATGGGCTTCATCCGCCCTAGTGTTTCACCTTGGGGAGCCCATGTCCTGTTCGTGAAGAAGAAGGATGGTTCGATGCAGATGTGTATGGACTACCGCATGCTTAACCAAGTGACGGTGAAGAACCGTTATCCTTTGCCTCGCATCGACGAATTGTTCGACCAGCTAAAGTCAGCCACTGTGTTCTCCAAGATGGATATGCGAAGTGGCTACTACCAGATGCACGTGAAGGACAATGATGTACCGAAGACGGCATTCAGAACTCGCTATGGGCATTATGAATTCATGGTCATGCCTTTCGGCTTGACAAATGCCCCTGCTGCCTTCAGGACTTGATGAACTAAGTGTTCTGCCCATACCTTGACAAGTTCATGGTGGTGTTTATTGATGACGTTTTGGTTTATTCTAAGATGTTAGAACAACATCATGAGCATCTGCAGATTGTACTCAACACACTATGAGAAAATCAACTCTATGCAAAATTCTCAAAGTGTGAGTTCTGGATAAAGGAAGTGATGTTTCTGGGTCATGTGATTTCTGCCGGACATATAGCTATTGATCCTACAAAGGTAGAAGTTGTAACCAAGTAGAAAGCTCCAAAGAATCCCTCAGAGATCCGTAGTTTCCTTGTCTTAGCAGGTTACTATTGAAGGTTTATCAAGAACTTCTCTGAGTTGTCCTTGCCTTTAACCAAGATGACGCGAAAGGAGGTCAAGTTCTCTTGGACACCAGAATGTGAGAACAGTTTTCAGAAATTGAAGAAGAGTCTGACTTCTTCTCCCGTGCTTGCTTTTCTTGTTGAGGCCATACCCTATGTCATCTACACCGACGCATACAGACAAGGCTTAGGGTGTGTTTTGATGCAAGACAGAAAGGTGATCGCATATGCTTATCGACAGTTGAAACCTAATGAAGCTAATTGGCCTACACATGATTTGGAGCTTGCTGCCATAGTTCATGCTTTGAAGATCTGGCGACACTATCTCTATGGTGAAAAGTTTGAAGTCTTTTCTGATCACAAGAGTCTGAGATATCTATTGACTCAGAAGGATTTGAACTTGCGACAATGTAGGTGGATGGAATATCTTAAAGATTACGGCTTCACCATTACCTATCACCCTGGTAAAGTGAATGTCGTAGCGGATGCTTTAAGTTGCAAGAAGGATGATGTTTGTGCTGCTCTTAGATGTTCAGTATGGGAAAACCTTGAACATGTGGGTAGTTGGAGACCCCAGCCTATTGACTTGTGTGTTCATATGGCCAGCTTGACCGTTACACCAACCTGGATCTCGGAAGTCGTCACTGCACAGTTGGAGATTTCTTAGCTTGAGGAGATGAAAGCTTTAACTGAGAAACCGCAATCTGACTTCTCTGTCGGAGTGGATAGTGTTGTTTGCTTCAAACAAAGGTTGTGGATTCCTAATGTTGGTGATCTAAGATAGAAGGTTCTGAATGAAGCTCATGGGTCTGAATACACTATTCATCCTGGCACAACAAAGATGTATAAGGACTTACAACGAAGCTTATGGTAGAAGAACATGAAGAATGAGATAGCTCTATTCGTCGTGAAGTGCTTGACATGTCAACAAGTCAAGATTGAACATCAATGACCTGGTGGTCTTCTTCACCCTCTTGAAATTCCAGAATGGAAGTGGGAGAAAATCACAATGGACTTTGTTACTGGTTTCCCCAAGTCCAAGAAAGGTTATGATGTTGTTTGGGTGGTTATTGATCGGCTTACAAAATCTGCTCATTTCTTTTCTTTTAAAACCAATTACAAAGTTGTGAATATGGCTCAGTTGTACGTTGAGTGGATCGTACGCCTGCATGGAGTACCTGAGGTAATAGTTTCTGATCGTGACCCAAAGTTTACTTCTCGTTTATGGGTCAGATTCAGGAGGAGATGGGTACTAACTTGCATTTTAGTACTGCTTACCACCCGTAGACCGATGGTCAATCTGAGAGAACAGTTTAGATTCTAGAGGACTTGCTTCATGCTTGTGTGATGGATTAGGGTGGTGCATGGGATCGGTATCTGCCATTAGCTGAGTTTGCTTACAACAATAGCTACCAAGCTAGTATTGGTATGCCACCTTTTGAAGCTCTCTATGGTAGACCATGTCGTTCACCTTTGCATTGGGATGATGTCAGTGAACGTTCTCTAGTGAAGACTGATGACATGCAAATGATGATAGAAAAGGTGCAGTTGATAAAGAAAAGCATGAAAGATGCTCAAGATCGACAGAAGATGTATGCTAACAAGAAGAGGTCTGATCTTAACTTCCTAGTGGGAGACTATGCATTTCTGAAGATCAAGCCTATCCATTCTATTGCTAGATCTAATGTTAAAGGCAAGTTGAGTCCCCACTATGTTGGACCATTTGAAATAATAGATAAGGTTGGAGATTGTGCATACTGCTTAGCCTTACCTCCTTCCTATGATAAGATTCATAATGTGTTCCATGTCTCTGTGCTAAAGAAGTATGTGAAGGACTCTTCTCATGTGCTTACTGTTGAGCCTTTGGAGATACATGAGAATCTGACCTATGAAGATCTACCTGTGAAGATTCTTGACTCCTGAGTAAAGCAGCTGAAGAACAAAGAGATTGAGCTGGTAAAAGTTTTGTGGAAATATCATGGTCTAGAACAAACCACTTGGGAGTAGAGAGATGAAATGTTACGTACTCACCCTTCTCTTTTTGCTTGAGATTTTGAGGATGAAATCCTTTTTAAGGGGTGCAGTGCTGTAACATAATGAATCTTAGATGTAATCTCCATGTAAACCTTTTTCCCAAGTTTCCCTATCATTTCTATTATTTATGTCATTTATGTTTA
Organism: Alisma plantago-aquatica; assembly: GCA_963693085.1. Classification (NCBI taxonomy): domain Eukaryota; kingdom Viridiplantae; phylum Streptophyta; class Magnoliopsida; order Alismatales; family Alismataceae; genus Alisma; species Alisma plantago-aquatica. Next base: position 405,884,028 of record OY856414.1, read on the forward strand.
ATTAGTGGAATTTATAGTGGCTTAGTGAACATTTATTCACTAATTGTACCAATATAAGGGTTTATGCACAAATGCCTCAGTGAAAGCTTAATTACCATAATTAAGTGCTCTAAACTTTAATCTAACTTTTTAGTATGATTTTAAAACATAAAATGAGGCTAAGTTTCAAATTTGGTTCGATTTGGATGTTGTTTGAGCAAGTTATGCAATTTTAGGTACATTCTGGACTTTTATGCAATTTACCCAATTGGGAGGTTTTCTTTGCAAATTATCAACTGAATTTTAATCCTTAGATATTCCCTTACCATTAACGAGATTTTAAACCATTGGAGAACCTAGTTTTACCTTGGTTTGATGGTATTTCTTTCCAAGGGCATTATAGGGATTACCCTCTTTATAAAGGTGCTTATCTTTAAAAGCTATCAACCAATGAGGTTATTTCTTTCTTGAGAAACGGTGGGGATGGCCTAGAAGGATCTGTCGGCTCTTAGGACCGAATTGTGATATCCAAGAAGAGTCCATGAGTTGTCATCTTGCATGGCCATCAAGCCCTAGGCTAAAGACACATGGAAAGTCCCTTAAGACACCTCATGCTTCACCTCTTTCTATATATAGCCATGTATACCCCTTCCCAACTCACAATTTGAAAACTCTTGCTCTCCTTTTCTTAACTCTAGCTTAGATAATAGTTCCTTCTGTATTTGGCCATGAAGTTTCTGTCCCAAGGTAAGAGGGAGCCTACCTTGGTGAAGAAGGCTCCTAGGGCTTCCAAATTGCTCTATTAGGGTTTCTAAAGCTCCTCCTTGGTAATTTCGACCAAACCTAGTAAGTTTCCTCCCTTCCTTCCCTATTTGCATACTATTAGTCTTCCTTACACCTTATTCTAGGTCGGAACCATGACAATACATGGTAAAACTCCACCTAAAACCCTAAAACATCTCATCTCCATGCTCTTTTGCTAGGGTTTGCACCTCTGAAGTGAAAAAGGTGATCTTTGCTCAAGAAAGGAGCTTGGCTTGGAGCAACCAGACCTTCTAATCTCGGAATCCTTTCTGTTTGAACCTTATTACCTTCCTAGAGGTAAGCTTTGTTATTCCTCTTCTCATATATTGCATAGTACATGCTTAAAACTCATGTATCTATGTTGAAAACCGATGATTTCCATCTCTTCTTACCATGTTCTTCTATGGTTTTGGTTTCTTGCTGTTGTACCTTCTATCGAAGCTCTAGTTTTGTTACCTATGCAACTTCAAACCTGATCTTGGTCGAATGGTGTTTTCTTCCTATCCCTCTCTCTTCAATTATCTCAAATCGGTTTGATGATGCGGCAATTTCCTAATGGTCAGTATTGAAAAGTTCATATCTTCTCAACCGCTTATCCAAATTTGACAAATAAATATGTTTTGGAATTGGAAAATTAATCTCTATGTAATAAAGATATTTTCAAGGTCTTATTTCATGGTTTTATGAAGGGTGATTTTCGTAAAACGAATTTAATGCATAAAATACATAAAAACTACATCTTAATCATCATAACTCCAAAATTAATATAAAAATATGTTTTCTTGATCAGAAGAACTTATTAAGTTTAATAGTGATGTTTTAAGAGTCTAATTCCGAGTTTTTCTAAAAAGGGTCTAAAAATAGGTTATTCTATATAATAATGTGCACTATGTATTCTTATACATGTTAATACATTGAAAATAGGCAAAGTGGAACTTGGACTCAATTAAAGTGGTGAAAGTTAGTAATTGATATCAGTAAGAGAGGTATGTGCATTCCTTACACCCTATGTTGGGATAATTGTATCCAAACTCTATATTTCCCTAATGAGGCTTAAATGAACCCTAAATATTCTATTCTTGAATCCTAATGTTGTTCATGCCTCAAATTGGATTATAATTTCTTCTTGTTTGGATCTTATACCCCACATCCATATTTATTGAATATTATGACTACTCTTGCCATGACTACTTTTCTAGCATGTGGATTTATGTTCTATTTAATTTAAAGTAGCGGTACTTATGTACAACCACCCAAAGAGGGCATGTACATAATCGCCCTGGGGAATGTCTTATTCTCCCCTCATCTAAGGTTAGAGGTCCGATAGGTGCCTCAACCCTACTTAGTTAGGTAGGAATAATTATATTACATGAAAATCCTTTTTGATATAATTGTTAATGGCAAGTTTCTTTTGAATATAGTCTCATATTCTTGTTATCTTCATCATATGATGAACCCTAGCTTGTTTTTATTTGTTGTACTTATCTTGATATCCCAGATTAGTTTTGTGACACATACTGTGTTTTCTTTCCCCTTTTGTTTGGTGCTTTCCCAACCACCCAGGTGCTAGTGCTGAGCAAGGAGAAGGACAAGTTTGAAGGAATTCATCTCAGGAGTAGATCTCAAGCTATCTGAAAGGATGTCTAGGTTGTTATAGCTAGATCCTTTTCTCTTATCTTTTTCTTTTGGGAACAATCATGTAATGAACAATGAAAGCCATGTAATAGGCTTAGTACTTTTAATTCCACTGCTATTGACATTTTGTAATGTATCTGGTGCATGCTTATTTACTTGGAATATTATACATGCATCCCTCAATATCTTTTATCTTCTAAAAAGATGGATGGTTTGTACTTCCTTTAAATTTTAGTAAGGAGGTGATCTCGCCTCTTTACACAAGCGGTCACGACATTGAGGAGACAATGAATTGTTGTTACATTTTATACTCACCTATCATCCATCCCATTGATTTTGGATCTCTGAAGACAAGAGTCAAGGGAGAGAGAAGGTCCACATCACCACCATCATTCTCACTTTTTCCTTTGAAAGAAGGACCAACTGCTCGTCATGTTCATGCAGATCCAGATCTGAAAACAATGTGCACTAACTATGGTTGTTTACGATCAATGTTGGTGATCTTCTTTATTCCCTTCTAGATCTATATATCTATGTGCATCCACAAGCTCGCTACTACAAATTTTTGCCATCCTTACACAAGATCTTTGCGTTTAACTTGGTGCATAAACTATAAATATGCATATTGAGGGGGAGAACATATAATCTAGCAGATTTAGATGTGATTGAAGTGTAGTAAGACACAAGATGAAGCCCTAAAATAGGGTTGCATCACCACCCCAAACTTGATTGAAGTGCAGTAAGACACAAGATGAAGCCCAAAAATAGGGCTACATCACCACTCCAAAGTTAAACCATACTCATCCTCAAGTATGCTCCAACTCAATCTCTTCACAATTTTTCCATAATAAAGAAATTACAAAAGCAAAGAAATAGATGAATATTGACTAAATGGGCTCAATGATGACTAGGTTTATGCATTTCACCTCTCCTCTCATCTTTAACAAACAAATCATAATTAAACAATCAAGCATACAAACTTCACATATAGAGCATAGAATACACAATTAATCCATATGGTTATCATATAACATTGGGTAAATTGTATCGTGGTGTTGAAGATCAAAAATACCAATTTTGATGTTTTCATCATACATTCAATATATATACGTCAATACACACTAAGTAGCCCATGTGGCTATGAAAAAGGTCAAAATGAGCTAGGTTTGATGTTTCCTAACTCAATGGGCATGCAAATGGAATTGTGGTAAGAGTTTGGGGTGCTACTACATAGGAGCACTCATCTTTTCTTAATTTAGATCTTATTACATTGGAGCATACTTAACTTTCTTTTTACATTTTTTTTCTTTTCCCTTGATGTATGTAGGGCACATGGTGGTGAAAATTTAAGTGTGGGGGTATAGATATGGCCACCTCAAACTTTTGGAGGTGGCCAAGGTTGAATATGTGCACTTTGGCATCCTTTCATGATGCAGACAAGTAAGAAGATGATAGAAGAAAAGTGAGTCAAACATGGGTTACTAGTATTATGAGAACCCGTTACACTAAACGATATTACTCAAAACATAAAACATAATCGATCACTAATTAATCACATACCCAAAAATATGGGTAAATTAAAATCGATTTCAACATCAACACCCGCTTAGAAACATTTGCATAAGAGCTCAACATATTTCTTAAATCCATACTATGCCAAGAATTTAATGCAAATTGTTCTGTCTCTTTAGCCACAACATATACATAGAAGAACACTATTCATATATGCCACACAATTAAGCATTAAAATGCTAACAAAAGTCCAATTCGTTTGAAACACCAGATACAAACTTTTCCTGCCCGAACCTGGAAGTACAGGGACGATTCTAGGACACACTAGACATCTAATCAACTTTCTCAAAGATTCATTATTATAACTCCTGTTTGCTGCCACACGTTTGATTTCATCATTGTTGATTACCTAAATAAAATATGGCGAACCACAAGGGTGAGACCCATGTCCCAGCGAGAGATATAACTCTCTCCAAAAGATTTTGATTACAACATTTTTAGGTAATTAAGCAGTTTAAGCAGTTTAATCAAATATAACAAATAAGCTCAGCAGTAGAGGTGATTAATAGAATACATAAAGGAATAGATAATAATTATCATCATTATCCAGACTATCATCTTTTATCTTATTGAAAACATAACCAATTCAATACCATATGATATCTAGCATCATGAGCAAGTCTAGTAACATAGAATAACTATCATTATGAATACGACTAGCCACATAAGCATAGATAATAACATTAGCATGTCTAATAGACTGGGAAGATCTACATTATAAGTAGAGATAACAACATAAGCATGACTATCTGCATAAGCATGATTAGAAATATAGGCATTTCTAATTATAGAGGCATATCTAGCATGCTAAACATAACTAACAACATGGGATAGCTAGAATCATAATTATAACCAGCAATAGAAAATAGCTATCAACATAAGCATGGCTATTATATGTAAACATCTACAATTTTAAGAATATCCATCACATAAGCATATCTACTATCTCTTAATTGCACTAAGCATCATCTTTATATAAAGATAACAAACAAGGGTTATCATCCAATGTAAAGTGTTGTAAATAACCCTAAACAGATATGCTAAATAGTTGTATTACATCTTTTATTATGCCCTGTGGAATTTGAGGATACCACTCAAAATCCAACTGATCACTGCAAAGTCAAAATCAGTGCCTCACAAGATCTAGGAAGAGACAAACTCTTAAGATATTCTCCGCCCCCGGTCAGTACGGGTCCGCCACAGCGACACATAAGGTCAAGCTGCTTACAGCCTAGTCCGTCCTTGGTATAAGTAACGACACTAGTGAAAGGAGGTGGATACACATACCATACCATATGAGGTACAACCACAGTTGTATGACCGTAGTCATCCTCCCTAAACACTTGATTTTAGGATGACAAGAACCCCACATACTCAAAAGTATGCACTCCGAGTTTCCCTTAGGAATACTCATTTCACCATCTGGCAAGTTCTGACACTCAGATAGATATATGGCACAGAGCACTACATGATTAGAGTTGCACTTGATAAGTTATGCCAATTGGGTGAATTAAGGCTACATAAAACAAGTGGACATACAAACCCTAATTCACTTCTAGCAAGCATATAAATATCACAGCTTCAAAAGATATAAAATGTGTGAGACATAATTTCTCATATCATCATCACATAGTACAATTCACTTGCCATTCATGAGGCTACACTACTCATCATACTATCACAAGATATAAATTATTTTCACAATATCACATGGTATCAACCCTTATCAAAATAAGAAGATTACACCTCATTTAGGGCTCAACCATGCCCAAAGGTCATTAATACCATCATACTATTATAGGATATAAATCCTTTTCACAATTTCACATGGAATTAACCCTTATCAACACAAGAGGATTACACCTCATTCAGGGCTCAACCATGCCCAAAGGTCATAAAGACCATCATATTATTCCCTTTAAGATCATCATTATCTTTCCATGCCTTATAACAAGGCTCAATAACATCACTTACATATAATACACAAGATCAGCACAATATTGCATTAATGAGCTAGGATATATTCATAAGCATTCATAGAATGGTTATATTAACATTAAGAGTATTCCTTTATTATATAAACATTCAAGGAATCTAGATATGATTAACCCTCATCATATTCGTAATTCACATGTTTAGCATAAGAAAGTATCAACCATGTGGCTATGATAACCACCAATTAACATATTAAGATTATGATCATATTAAGGAGGTTATTTCACCATCATTCCATCATACAAGAATGTTTAACACGAATACTCATCTTTACCTATTTTCATTAGAGTTAGGTTCAACAAGATAAATTATATCAACGTGACTAATCAGCACACATACCCAAACCCTAACTCACGACATCCCCATTGAATCATGGATGCATAAGGTGAAGCATCACCATGACATTCCATACTATTCTCAAGTATGAACCAACACATAAATCAAGGTGTAACCATCAGATTATTGCATACTAGGGTTTCAACAACAATAAGAGAGTACGCCATTATTCTATTAATCATTCAAGGAAGGTTGATTATGATTAATCACCATCACTAAATTGCATTAGGTTTAAGGTGTATAAAGATATGTCCCATTTGGGTTGAATGTCAACACAACATGATTATTATCAATTATATTCATATGAGTGAAAAGGCAAGACTACAGAAATAAGGGCAAACTTCTATTGGTTTCAACATCACTCAAACCATACCAACATGCCTCAAGCATTAACCTAAAATCGTTGGATGTAGAATAGGTAAAACCATTGGTAGTTTAAATAAATAAACATCTTGGATGAATAGTCTATGATTGTATTGGGTTGTGATCTGTAAAGTCACCATTTAACCCTAGACATCCTTTGATTAACAACAATAAGGGTTCTTTTGAGAGTATGGTAAAACCCACAATCGATTGTTCATTTAAAAACAAGCCATTTATTGTCAACAAGTAAGCTCCTTAAGTTAATCATATAAAGAAAACCACATAAATCAAATTATTAGGACCAACATAATGCATTAGACATCATTCCACTTAATTGGAAGAATAAATATTAGATCTTAACCATTGGGTCAAGTTCATATATTAAAAGCATCAATTACAATATAGGTCTGACCATTGCATCAAGTGACCCAAGAAACAATTGGTCTAAGGCTTAATTGATGCTACAACTATATGATTAACTCACCATAGGTTTTGGGGACCTGATCCACCATCACTAGTGACCATTAAGTCACCATAGGTTGTTATATCAACAATATATTCATTAATCATCATCAAATATTAAGCTAATGTCATCATTGATTGATAACATCAGTAGGGTACTTAATGATTGATCATTAAACGTCTAATAGAGCCAAAACTTGACCTAAGGGGGTGACCATAGGTTTTACCATCATTTGAAATCTTTTATCATTACCATCAGTTGTCAAAATACCAACATCATAGGTTGTTGCATGGTATCACCTTTGGTCATGTAGTAGTGAAGGAAATAGCTTGAAAACTCTAATTTGAACCATCGATTGTTTTGTGCTTAGCAACATAGGTTGTTGCTATCAACCTGTCCCAGATGACGTTACACCTTAGAAAAGTCATACAAATGTTTACAAGTTCATATAGAACTGGAACAGAATAGGGAACACCCCAAAATTTCGTAATTCTAAACAAGCATGGTTTCTATATGCTTAGTTCATCACATTTATGCATAAACATGAATTAACAAGCTTATAGTAGGAAATATAAGTGAAGAATGTTATATAACTCACCTATATAGAGTAGGTCAGATCCCAAATAGTAAGAACCTTGAGCAAGGAAGGCAAGCAAACCCTAGTTTCAGATCTGAACTTGGCCAAGTAGGCACTTCTCTCCACAATCCTAGAAGAAAACAAGAAGAAAAAATTCTTGAGTTATAGAGCCACTTTCACCATGGAACAGCAGGGTTCCTACCTGTACAAGTGAAGGAGGAAGAAAAACATAGAAATAAATGGAGGAAATAAGGAGATACTTACCCTTTTAGGTTAAGATCACTAGGAAGGAGCTTTAGAAACCCCTAAAGGAAGTCAATTGCAACCCTATATGATTTTTCCAAGAAGATCCCCACTTTCTTCTTCCTTGGAAAGGAAATTCGAATCAGAACAGAGGGAGTACGAGGTTCGTAGGAGGAGGGAAGTGGTAGAGAGAAAATGGTTTGTTTGGGAGCTTAGGGATAAGTATATGAAACTTTAAGATAAAGAAAAAGAAAAGGTTGACGTTCTAGTTACATTCCAAGTGTCCTTGGCCTTAAACTATTAAGAATATACCAGAACACACAGAAGAAGCTCCCTCACCATCCACATAGACCTGCTACCTCTCCTTTGTCGAATTTCCAAGCCAATCATATAATTCATTTGTTGATAGCTACTAAAGGTAGCTCATCCTTGAAGAGGTAAACCCTAAAATACCCTTAAGGAAAACACCTTCTTACCATGGCTCAAACATGATCCCCATGGATCAAAATACTCAATAAGGATAATATAAAATCGAAGGAACATAATTTATGTGACAAATTGCAAAGACAACCCCTCAATTGGGTAAATTTTAGAAAAGTCCAAATTGTACATAAAATTGCATGACTTACTCAAACAGTGTCCATATTGGACCAAATTTGGAACTTAAGCTTGTCTTATGATTTCAAAGCATATTACAAGGTTAGATTAGGGTTATAAGCATACAATTATATTAATGAATCTTGTTCAACACTTTAAGCAAGGTTAGGGGTCTTACAACCATAAAGCCCTAATAGGGATTTTGCCCCCAAAATCCAAGGTACACATAGATGGACACTTCTCATTCACGTCATCCTCAATCATACACATGGTTACTTGCATCACATGTTGATGTCACATCATTCTCATAGAAGATATATTATTCTCCCTCAACTCTTGCATGTGTCACCTTGGTTCAACATAAGAACTGTTGTGCCACATATACATCTCTGGTAGTACCTTTCAACTTTGGACTCTAACTGTCACCCTGTATTATACTAATTGTTGTACCACACATCAGATGGCATACTTTTTGGATCTTACCAAACATAGAACATCATGTATATCTTATCATATGTAACTTTAAAATATTTCATCTCTATGCTCATTTAATGGTTGTCATAATTAAAAACTCAATCAACACGGTAGGCATCCCCTAATTTTCAAGAATTATGATAAATATGTTTTTAGAGGATTCTCCAATCATCTCAATAGTGGACTGACCATCTGTTTGGTTGAAGAATCATACATAACATTGTAGAATTACTTTTGTTTTTCCTTCCAAACAACATTTAGAGTGTCATCGTCGACTCTTTCTCTCTTAGGGAGAGTAATACTTGGAATGTTCATTTAATAAACATTTCCAACCTTCACATAACTCCCATACTATTGATACATCTTGGATACTAGGATTCATTACCTTGGTATCCACCTCATATGCTATAAGGAACTCACATCCTTATCTCATCTTTTTTGACCAACATAACAAACATAAAGACATATAAGATGAGTCTTCTTAAATATTGGAAAGCTCAAAAGAAAACTCATAACAAACTTTATGATCTTGGAGCCATAGTCCAAGCTACCTCATGCTATAATAAGCTATTCAGCCTCATGTTTATAACGAATCCACACATACCAAGTGGTAATGATCCACTTGAAAGATGTTCCCTAGAAAAGAAAGATGCAAAGGGGTACTTATATCCCACATTATAGAAACATTGTTTAAGGGCCAATAGAAACAAAGGTAACCAATTCTATTTTCATTATGCAGGTTACAACTTCTTATGTATCATTTTACCTTTTTCATTTTGGGTTCCTTGCCATTAGCATAGGAATCGTCATGATTAACATATCTCATCACTCCTTCCTTGATGATTTTTTATCACACTTGGATATATTCTCTTATTTTATTATATTTTTAAACCACTTAACACGAGGTAAATCATCATATTCCACATTTTCTTCATTAAACATGGATCATCTCCCTTAATTTCTTTCACATGCCATGTTAAATTTACATTAACACTTTCTTACACACATAGGTTGGTTTAAGATTAACTCAAGTTCCAACTTATTCCTTTGTCATTGTTTCAATTTATCTTCTCATTTTAAACTCATCATAGGAGTTTTCTCCATCTTATGTGGATTTCATACCTTAAATCACTTTATAAGAATAGGCTTATCTATCTTTTACTTTATTATGTTCTTGAATTACATCTTCAAGAACTCCTCTTTTTCTTACTTGTATTCGGATTTAGATTTCATGGTGGTGTATCTTTCTCTTATAGTTACCAACAATTCAAGTTTTGATAGATAATGATGTAATCTTCATATTCTCTTGAGGTAATATTGAGTTATTTGAAGCATGATTTCCGATTAATTATGTTCTTTAGATTGTTTCAAAATGACTATTTGATCAGAGCAATCAAAATGATAACAATCTAAGAGTCCCATACTTACTTTTTCTTCAATAATTGAATACCTGGCCAGGGCACCCAAGTATTCATATTAGGCAGTATGCACCATGTTTATATGTCATGTTCCTTACTTAGACATCATCCTAGTCCTAAGTCCTATTGTCCCTATAGACCCAGTGAACCTAAAGCTCCTATACTAACTTGTGAGAACCCATTACACTAAATGAGATTACTCAAAACATAAAACATAATCGATCACTAATTAATCACATGCCCAAAAATATGGGTAAATTAGAACCAATTTCAACATCAACGCACGCTCAGAAACATTTGCATAAGAGCCCAACATCTTTCTTAAATCCATACTATTCCAAGAATTTAATACAAATTGTTCTGTTACCTTAGTCACAACATATACATAGAAGAACACCATTCATATATGTCACACAATTAAGCATTAAATTGCTAACAAAAGTCCAATTTGTTTGAAACACCAGATACAAACTTTTCATGCCCAGACCTGAGAGTACAGGGACGACTCTAGGACACACTAGACATCTAATCAACTTTCTCAAAGATTTATTATTATAACTCCTTTTTGTTGCCACAGGTTTGATGTCGTCACTGTCAATTACCTAAATAAATGTGGCAAACCACAAGGGTGAGACCCATGTCCCAGCGAGAGATATAACTCTCTCCAATAGATATTGATTACAACATTTTTATGTATAAATAGTTTAAGTAGTTTAATCAGATATAACAAATAAGCTCAGCAGCAGAGATAATTAACTCAATACATAAAGGAACAGATAATAACTATCATCATTAGCCAGACTATAATCCTTTACCTTGTTGAAAATATAAGCAATTCAATACCATATGCGTATCTAGCATCATGAGCAAGTCTAGTAACATAGAATCTCTATCATTATGAATAATACTAACCACATAAGCATAGCTAATAACATTAGAATGTCTAACAAGTTGGGCAGATCTACATTATAAGTAGATCTAACAACATAAGCACAACTATCTACATAAGCATGATTAGAAGTATAGGCATTTCTAATTACATAGGCATAGCTAGCATGCTAAACATAACTAACAACATGAGATATCTAGCATATTAATTATAACCAGCAGTAGCAATATAACTATCAATATAAGCATTGTTATTTTATGCAAACATCTACAATCTGTCCAGAAATGCACTACGCTATTCGATCTTTCTCTCTCTAGCGTGCTCCGTTCCATCTCTACCCGGAGCCGCCATGGGGAGTGCCGGCCCGTCGGCACAGGGCTCTACCCCTCCCACCGCCGTTCTTGACGCTGCAGCCGCTCCGGCCCCAGCCTCGCCGCCGGCACAGGGTGCTGTCCCCCCTCCCACCTCTGTTCCTGGTGCTGTTGCGTCTCCGGCCTCTGCCGCTCCGCCGGTGGCGGCCCTTTCGGGCACAGAGGCTAGGGTAGAGGATTGGAATGATCCTAGAATAGACATCACAGTGGGGAGGGCCTGGGCGAATACTCTGAGGAAACCCATGGCTGTCCCGCGTGGTTGCAGACCGGTGCTTGTGCCGGAAGACCCAAAGGCGCCCCATTTCAAGGAAGAAGACTCAAGGCCCAGGATGAAGTTCTCTATTCCCGTCCTGGAGGAGATGGAAGATTTCAAAAAACACGTCGTGATTGTTCAGGTAATGGGTAAGAAGTTCCATCCGACCCAGTTGTATGGGTGGGTTCTCAGAACCTGGAGACCGAAGGGTGAGATCCAGATGAAGTCTATGAGCGAGGGGTTGTTCCGCATCAATTTCTCAAATGAGGCGGACCTAGTTGTCTCGCTGGATAGAGGACCATGGTTTTTCGATTCCCAACTCATCCTCACTAGACGCTGGACACCCCAGGAGGACGTTAGGAGGGCGGCGCTGACCTCGACACCGGTGTGGGCGACGCTGCCAGATATCGGTCATTATTGGTCACGTCGTGCGCTCACCATCATCGGGTATGTTGTGGGTACACCGAGATCCTTCGATTTCTCAGGTGGTGGCAAGATGAAGGGCACTGCAAGAATGTGTGTGGAGATACCGTCGGATAAGGATCTGTCTCCTGTGGTGTTGGTGGAGTTTCCCGATGGTGAGGAGATGGAAATCCGCGTGATGTATGAGGCTCTACCCGACCGGTGTGACGCCTGCAAGGTGTTCGGGCACTGGTCTGAGTACTGCCAGAAGGATGTGTAGGGGGACAGTCGCAAGCCCAACCGTGGACAGTCTGCTTCCAGGAGGCCTAGCCGTCGGCATCGAGCTTCGAAGGGTGTGATTGCCAATGTGGTTGATGCTTCTGTTGAGGCGGTGACATCGACGGTCTAGGGTCCTGATGCTTCGGCCCGGGTTCAGGTGGCAGATACAGATGGAGGCATTTCTGGCAAGGGGGTTGTTGGTGTAGTAGCTATTGCCACTGCTCTGAGTGCTGTGGACAGGGGGAGTTTCAGGAGGTGAGGAGATCCAGTGCTGAAAGGGTATCCTCTGGGAACAGGGTGTCGCACCAGCAAGACAAGCAGCTGGAGATGGATGCAGGGGAGGTGTTGTCTACAGATAATACCTTCTCGATCCTAGGTGACATGGGAGAGGACAATGGCCACACTCCCCTTACTCGCAGTGTTGTGTGAGGTAAGGTGGGAAGGGGACAGTCCAGCAGAGGAAGAGGGGGTTGCTACACCCGTGGTAGGGGTGGAGCTTCGAACTCCAATACATGAAGATTCTTGCATGGAATGTGTGGGGTGCTTCCTTGCCGCACAAGCAGATAAGAATCAGGGAGCTAATAAGGGAGATGGAGATCTCGATTGTTGTGTGTTTGGAAACTCGCATCAAGAGTGAGTGTAAGGAGAGGATGAGAGGCATGTTCCTGAATGGGTGGGAGTTTACTTCCAACCACGACCAGGTTGAAGGAGGTCGTATTGTGGTGGGTTGGAATCCTAGTATATGGGACATCCAGCCGATACATGAGATGGACCAGATGATCACTCTGAGTTGTATAAATAGAGGGGGTTTTCGCTGCGTTATTTCTGCTACTTATGGTTTGAATGTGGAGGGGTGTCGTAGAAGATTGTGGGACGTGTTGGCCGGATCTAATCAACAGACGCTTCCTCAATTGGTGATTGGAGACTTCAACCACATCCGAAGAGATCATGAGAAAGTTGGCGGGTTGCCGGTTCCTAATTCCGTTCTGAGAAGATTTAAAGAGGCGGTGGATGCGGTAAATCTGATGGAAGTCAACATGAGAGAAGGCAGTGTCACTTGGCACAACAAGAGGGTTCCATTGAATAGAATCTCGAGTTTCCTTGATAGAGGGCTCATAAATGCGGCTTGGCTTGATGTGTTCCCACATGCGGTGATCCAACTTGGTGCCCATCCCAATAGCGATCACGCTTGGATGCTGATGGAGTTATGTGCCTACAAAACTGAGCGGCGTCCATTTAGATTCCTTAATCACTGGATCAACTGGCCTTCTTTCAAAGGTACTGTGGAGGAAGCGTGGAATATTAATGTGGAGGGTAATCCTATTTTCAGGATCATGACAAAATTGAAGAACACTAAGGCGAAGCTTAAGGAGTGGTCTCGGAGGTGGATAGACCTTCCCAATCTGATCAAGGATGCTAAGGGTGCTTTTGATGCTGCTGCGCTGGAGCTAAGGTGTAACCCAACTTGCACTAGGCTCATGGAACGGGAAACCCAAGTTGCTGATCGCCTTTTGCAGATGGAGAAGGCGGAGGAAATCCATCTATGGCAAAGAAGCCGGTTGATATGGATTAGGGATGGTGACAGGAACACTAAGGTTTATCAAACGGCGATCAGGAGGAATGTTATGCGGGATCATATTCATGCTCTTATAGATGCCAAAGGTGAGTTGGTGGACGAAACGGATAAGATTGCGGGTACAGCCGTGAAGTTTTTCAAAGAGCTTTACAACCAAGCAACTAGGCCGGTTATGGATGACCCCATCCTTCCTGCTGCTAAGGTCACGGACGACATGAATAGGCTGTTGTTGAAGCCTGTCACTGATGCGGAAATTAAGGATGTAGTCTTCTCTATCGGTGCATCCAAAGCACCTGGCCTGGACGGATTCAATGGAAAAAAATTTCAGTCATGCTGGGAGCTTGTAAAAGAAGATGTGGGTAGAGCAGTCAGATGGTTCATGGTGGGCGGAAGGATGCTAAGACAGGCTAATCAAGCCTTCATTAGGCTTATTCCAAAGAAGAGTAATGTGATGTCCATGAATGAGTTTAGACCCATCGCTTGTTGCTCGGTAATTTATGAAATTCCATCCAAAGTGTTGGCGAGAAGATTGAAAGTGATACTCCCCCAGATTGTTTCTAATGTCCAGGGTGCGTTTTTCGAGGGTCGCTCAATTTCTGACAATGCTCTCTTGGCGGCAGAATTCCTTTTTGATTTCAATGTGAAGAAGTCAACCAAGAAGGTGTGTTTAAAGCTCGATATCACAAAAGCTTATGATCACCTCAGATGGCCTGCTCTGTGGCGGATTATGAGGGCCCTTGGGTTTAGCGAAAAGTGGATTAACATCATGTGGTAGTGTGTGGAAACTACATCCTTCTCAGTGCTAATCAGTGGGGTGCCTAACGGCCTTATTAATGCTACAAATGGGTTGAGGCAAGGTGATCTACTATCCCCTTTGCTCTTCACTCTTGCCATGGAGGGGTTGTGTAATAACCTCAAATTTTGGTAAAATTGAATAATATAATTGGACTATTAATATTATTGGTGGAATAATAATATGCATCATTCATATTCTATGGGTGCTTGTAGCATGAGTTAAAGTAATAAAAGGGATTGAATGTTTGTTGGTTTGCAATAATCCAATAAGGAAGGGAGTCCTAAAGTAATGAATGATTGATATTGTTAAATATCCAATTATGTGGAATTCTCTAGAAAAGATAATTATCGTGCAAAGAAATGTTAATAGCTTTATAATTGTGGAACAATTGAATAAACAAATTTGTTTGTACTTTTACCAATAGTATTGTTGTTGGAATAATAGCGTTAATCACCTTGGTAGCAAGGGTGATCATGGCATAAGATAATCAAATAGAAGAATATTCTTGAAAATTGACGAAAAGGAACAATTCATGAGTTAATGAATTGTTCTAAATAATACCTAAAAAGAGCATGTTTTGCATGGAAAAATATATTAATGAGTTTAAATGCTATAAAGAGAAAGATGGTTTCCTAAATCAATTAAAAGACAAGAGTTTTATATAAGAAGGATGGTTTCTTTTTAAGGAAGTAGAAAAGGAAGTAATCACCTTCCTTCCTTGCGTAGTTGTGTGGCTAGCATGCTAGGAGGGGCATGGAAACCTGACTCCTCAAACCCTACCCCAATGCTATAAAAGAAACTCCACCCCTCCTTCTTTTGGGGTATGTCTCGCATTACATATAGACCTAGGACATCGCTCATGGAGGGTTGACAGATCGTGGAGGCTGGCCACCATCTCGAGCCCCCACATTGTGCCTTGATCTAAACAGACAACCCCTGCAGGAAGCTCTAAGATCTTGCTCATCCCTATCATGATGCCCAACACCTCCCTTTTCATCATCGCATGTGAACCCTCCAGAAACTCGATAACCTCAGGTCGGGGAACAGAGTTACCCACACAACCAGAGGTTCCTCGTCACCGTCAGTCCTAGGAGGAAAGCCTAAGACCATAGCGCCGCTTCTCCGACAGGGGACTGGCAACTCCACAGACTGCTTCTCTGCAAGTTCTGACAATCACCATCACAAGCCACCACGGAAGGAGACGGGTGGGTGCTCACGGCAGTACCGGCAACCAGGCGTCGTCTTACGGTGTCAGGGCGGAGGGGCTTCGTTGCGGATGAGACAGGCCAAAGGGGGGCGGTCAGGCGCAGGTAGGAGGAGACGTGGCTGATGGTGGTCTGCAGTAGGAGGAGAGAACTTGCTCACGGACCAGGAATCTTGGCGGCAGAAGTGTCCGCTGGACGTTTGACGCATGCTGCATCGGCAGCAGCGCGACCTGCCTACACCTGGGTTGCCGTCGCGTGAAAGACACGAGGGAGAGTAGAAGGACGAGGCCACGGAGGAGGCTCCTCGGTGGCAGGAGGGCACGAAGCTGTACCTTCCGGAGAGAGATAGAGAAAGATGGAGACGGAAGGCGTCGCTCGGGAAGCGGGCGTCGGAGGTAGCAGTGTCGGGCATTGATGCGTGCGGACGGGATCTGGCGGATTCACGTCGATCGTAAGGAAGAAGGAGATTCACAGTTGTTTTCCTGGAGAATAGGGACCTAGAGGTAATTGCACTCTATTTCTGTAACTTAGCCAAATAGATGAAAACATCCTTATGCTGACGTGTCAGCGGTTCATTGGTCAGTTTATACCTATCTTGCAATTAATCCAGCTAATTAATGGTAACTCCAAATATAGAAAAATTATATATCTTTTTGATCAGAAAAATGAGAGGGATCTAAATAAAATAATAGCAGAACTTGATTATGCTTCCTGTTCTAAAATTATGTACAATACATAATTAGATCTGTTTAATGTAAAGGAAACCTAGATCTGCCTTAATCTGATGATTAATTGAATACTTTCATTCATGTTAGGCTAACACCTGATCGTGCCATGTATAATGATTAAAACCTTGATAACGTTGAATAATGGATGATTGTAGATTAATAATGTTATTCATGTTGTTTTAGGGTTTTAAAACCAATATGGACATCTTGCTATGATCATAATGTTAGTAATATGATTTAGGTGTCACGGGCAATCTAATGTGCTTATGTTGATAATTAGGTTTCACCTAATATGCATAATTGAGTTTGTAATCTTAGAAACTATGATATGATGGAATTAGGGTGTGTAGCCCTAATCCCTAGTCCAAACATGAGATAGTCCTAAACTCTAGTTTAGGAGCGCATCTAGATCTGAATAATGTAATATGAATACATGGTGACACATATGTAGTATGTATATTTCAGATCGAATGCTTTGTTGCTTGGATGTTTGGATACACTCTTAAAGTACATGTGATATATTCAGCATGGTTTATGTGATGGCATAAGGTACGTGGTTACGCTTATGATTACATGTATCGAATTCCGAGATTGTCGATGTTTCTCGATGAGATTAAACAATGAATATACCGCTTGCTTGTTTATTTAGTTCTTGCAAACTATAAAGTTCTTATGAGTATCATGTAAAGTAAATAATTAAATTTTTAACCCTGGGTCAGACTGATCTTAAGGGTAATGCACACGAGCCCTGGAGGGACAGTGATTACACCTGAGGTAGTGGACCAGATAAGGATTAGAATATGAAAAGGAGTTTATATTCAAGATAAAGATGTTTGCTTATATCTGTACTTGTGATTATTGTTTGAACTCACGTAACAGTATAGAAATATACTAATCGTGTATTTGTTTGTCGGCGTTTTAGGTATCAGATATACTTGATTTGTGGACATGAGGGTACAGATAAAGATGTTGAAGACACTACAGTTTAATCATGAAGGTTCAGTCTTAATGGTTTATCTTCACACATGCAAAAGTTATTTCTGTTTAAAAGTTATGTAACTCCTTAGAGGAGCTTTTTATCTAAACATGTAAATATTTGATCATTAATGGAAATTATTTACTATTTTGTATTATTTCATGAATCTGATCCTAGAACTTATGATTAGCGATCTGCGACTTTAAGGTCTTTTAGACACTCAAAAGTGCGGGTCGTTACATTTGGTATCAGAGCACAGATTCATCAACTAATACTTAATAGTTTATCATTTCAAATCATCCTTAGAAAATTTAAGAGAAAAATTAGTAAAGCTTAATGTGTCTTTTAAGTTCCTCATCTCACATTTTCATCTACTTCTCATCTTTTTCTTAAAAAATATTTGAAAAGAAAAGATTAATAAGAGAAGTAAAATGTGAAACTTAAAATTGGTAATCAACATGGTGTGGTGGTATGGGACACTACCCATGTGAAACTTAAAATTGGTAATCAACATGGTGTGGTGGTATGGGACACTACCCATGTGAAACTTAAAATCAGTAATCGACATGGTGTGGTGGTATGGGACACTACCCATGTGAAACTTAAAATCGGTAATCAACATGGTGTGGTGGTATGGGACACTACCCATGTGAAACTTAAAAATCGGTAATGAACATGGTGTGGTGGTATGTGACACTGCCCATGTGAAACTTGAAATCATGAATAAGAAAGATAAGGGATGGTCTAGGTTACCCAATCTCCTATGCATGTGGGCATGAGGAGCATAAAACTTATGTGATAAGTCTTAAGAGATATAAAAACCCAATAGTTGAATATATTAGAAAATGAAAAGTTGGAATATAACTTTCTCAAACTCCTCATGTTGTCTCTAGAAGTTTAGTGATGGTGTCCAAGCCCCAAGAGGGGAAGGCCGAGGTAGCACCAAGCCCTAGAGGGAAGGTGATGCAAGTTCATTAAATGGACAGAGACCATGAGGGGGGTATTCTAGAGATTGAGTAAACATGGGTTGATGACAAAAGTTATGCCTAATGAAAAGAAAGAAAAAAATGTTAGGCATAAACGAAAAGAAGATATCCATGAAACCTTTAGGGTTAGTGTGCCAACCTGGGGTGGGTCAACCCAAAGAGTGGGAAGATGACCTATGAGGGAGGCAAAACCTAGATCTTGGGATCAGGTTGTGGCTAGAGAGCCTAACCCCCTCCTATGAGCCAAGAAGGCACCCTAGGCTAGTACTTTCCCTTAAAAGGTAAGTGAATAAATGTAATTAAGTTGAGATAACCTTAATCCTCACCTAGAGTAGTGAAGAGTTAAAGATATAAAAAAATGAAAGCACTTAAATTCTTGGAACCCAAGGATGTCAACTCTGAGTGACACAATTGGTCAAGCCCAGGAGGGAAGACCAGTAAGGCACCAAGCCCAAGAGGGAAGGTGGCCTAAGTGGACGACCAAGCCCAGGAGGGAAGGTCATGAAATGGTCAAGCCCAGGAGGGAAGACCAGGCAGGCACCAAGCCCAGGAGGGAAGGTGACCTAAGTCCACAATGCAGTTGTTTAGGATCAAGCCCCTGGAGGGGAAGATCACAGAGGTCAAGCCCAGGAGGGAAGACCGACATGGCACCAAGCCCTGGAGGGAAGGTGGCCCGAGCCCAATTATGGCACAACACTCCATTATGTGTACTCAAAAGAGAGATATGAAGGCAATTCTGGTTAAAGAATTAAATAAGAGAATAATGTTCTTAAAAGATGTGACATCTCAAAAGAAACCCTTAGGCAGGGTAGAGTCCTAATGCAATCCTAGGGTCAAGTAGGGTGTATTAGAGGTACATTGGACCGATGGGTTAGGAGTTGATTGTTCCCTGAATGCACAAGACCATGTGGTCGGGAGGTAATAGCTAGGTTTATCCAAGGTACATGACTCAGGAGATTAGCTACCTCTATGAGGATCATGTATCCTAATGGGTGAATATGAAAGGCACTCTCTTGATGCATAAGGATGAGATCACTCCAAAAGAGTACCTATACCCCTAGAGACCCCAAGGATTTGGATAAGGCTCATAATGATACATGAGATGTAAATATAAAAGATATAAAGAAGTCATGAAAAACTTAGAGAAGTTGTGTCCTAACTTAAGAGTAAGAAAAGGGACACTTGACTCCATGAGATAGAAGAATGCTATAAAATGAAGAACAAGTAAGTTTAGTGTCATATAGAGTATGATTCAACTTAATGTGTGAAATTGAAAGGTAATGTGTGGATGTACTATCTCCGCTCTTGGAATGGAATGAACTTTGTATTTGGGCTGCAGCCAATGCTTATTTCATTTCATTATAAGGGAGGGAGATTGGATAGACACACGTTATGCTTAAAATTGAGAATAAATATCTTAAGATAAATGTGTTGACCTAGGTGTAGCACATTGCCCATATTTTGATAATGACTTAACCATTCCATTCATATGTATCTAACAAATCTATTTGAGATCATTGCAGATATTAGATACAAGAAAAGAATCACTTTTATCTCCAAAGCTACTCTTCCGGCACATGCAAAACATGTGACTTTTAACCGCTTTGTAGTATAGCCCTTAGAGGCTTAGAACATTTTATGTAATCACTCATAATCATGTTTTGCATTGTATCTAAGATGGATAAAATGATTGGGACTCAAAAATCCATCGTTTGTACAGTTTATGAAAATTCCAAAATACCCTTAACAGGGATTTTGTCGGCCGAATTCCAAACTCGGCCGATCCATATATTCTGGAATTTTCTGGGCTGTCGGCCGAGTTTCCAACTCAGCCGATCCCTGTTCGGTCGAGTTTCAATGGTAGGAAACTCGGCCGATCCACTGATCAGTCAAGTCTGAAGGTCGACCGATCGGTCGAGTTTCCCCATGGAAACTCGGCCGACAGTCTATCTCTCAGACTTGTCGCCTAGTGTGTCGGCCGAATTGCCTTTAATGAAACTCGGCCGATCGGACTGTACTGGAATGCAGAAAAAGCAATTCCAACCATTGGAGGAGTAGGTGGGACTCAAAATAGATCCGTTGCAAGTTGTAAAACGGCTAGTTTGTGCCACTTAACTCTCCCAACCTCAAAGGGACACCCTCAACTATAAATAGGACCTCTTGGACTTCATTCCAAGGTTGCTCATTCACATATGCTTGGTCCTAGCCTTAGTTGAGTGTTTTCTAATCCTTTGAGCCCCTCTCTCTCTCTACCTTCAAAGCAAATTCGTGAGTATGAGTGAGTTAGGATCCCATGTATGAGAGCTATCATTTGTAATCTTGTAAAGCTCTCCTTTCCACTTCTCCCATCTCCATTCTCTATGAAGATTGATTGAAGTTTCTTCTCCATGTGAAAGAGAAGAAGGTTGTTGTTCTTCCCCGAGTGAAGGAGAAGAAGGCTAGCTGCTCCAGGCCTCCAAGTGAAGGAGGAAGGTGCTAAAGCTCTCCAAGTGAAGGAGAGGTGCAAGGCAAAGCTCAAGCAAGATAGGTAAATCCTGCAAGGCCGAAGACTAAAGCAAGAGTGGGTAATTCCTTTGAAGAAGGTGGAAGACTACTTGCTTGGTGGGTAAGTCCTTGGTGAGGTAGAAGATCTTGGCTTGATATATAAGTCCTTGGATGGTTGGTAGTTGTAGCTTGTAATCTTATTGTGTGATATATATAAGAGAACCAAGTTACAAATCCTAGAGCCTAACCAACTGTAGGTAGTGGAATGACATTGCTCCTAAGTTTAGGACATGGAACCACTCTAAACCACCTGTCCAAGTGCATGCTTTCCTTGTCTCTTATCCTTGCTTTGTATGCTAGTTTAGGACATCAAATTGCTGTTTTGAATTAAGTTCTGCACTTAATATAATTTGGTGGTCTAATCACTTTTGTGAAGTTTGTGAAGCTCTATTCAACCCCCCCCCTTCTAGAGCCCATTGATCCAACAAGTGGTATCAGAGCAGGTCTTCTCCAAGCTACTTCAACAAGTAGGAGAAGATGGGCGATTCAGCTCTTGGGTCACTCAATCTTGAAGGAAGCTTCTCCATGAGACCCCCGGTCTTCGACGACACAAACTTCCTATATTGGAAGAGAAGGATGCAATTCTACATCCAAGGCGTGAGCTACGAGATGTGGAAGATAGTCCATCTCAAGTATGAAGAGCCGAAGGGGAACATCACCACGTGGACGGAAGATGAGATGAAGCGTGCTCAACTCAATGCTAAAGCTGTGAGCATCATCTACGCCGCCCTTTCACCATCAGAGTTCAACCGCATCTCTTCTTGGGACACGGCGCATGAGATTTGGCATAAGTTGTGTGTCACCTATGAAGGGACGGAGCAAGTCAAGGAGGCCAAGGTCTATATGCTCGGCGGCCTACTTGAGAACTTCAAGATGGGGAAGAATGAAAGAGTTGCGGACATGTACACAAGGTTGAATGTCATCTTGAACAGCCTTGCAGCCCTTGGGAGTGTCATGGATAGAGGTACCATCAATGCAAAGATCTTGAGATCTCTTCCAAAGAGATGGGAGCCAAAGGTCACTTCAATTGAAGAAGTCTACAAGCTGAGCGAGTTGTCAACCGAGGAGCTGGTTGGTAATCTCCAAGCACATGAACCAAGGCTCGACAAGTAAGAGGAAGAGGAGAAAAGAGAAGAGAAGGAGTCCAAGAAGATGAAGGACACAGCCTTCAAAGCTCAAGTTGAAGAAATGATGCGGCAACAACAACTTGCCATGAAGTCTCCCTGCCCTTCCTCAAGCGAAGATGAAGGTGCAAATGACCATGAAGCCAACTATTCAAAAGGAAGACACTTCAAGGGCAAGCCATCATCCTCCACTCCTAGGTGCTACGAGTGTGGTCAAAAGGGCCACTACAAGAATGACTGCCCAAAAGCCAAGAAGGGCTATCATAAGAGCAGCCACAAGAAGGATGACAAATACAAAAGAGAAGCCAAGTACAAGAAGAAGAACAAGAAGGAGAGAAGACCCAAAGATGCAGCTCATGCGGCATGGGAGGAGTCTTCTACTTCAAGTTCCTCAAGCTCCGAGGATGGTGAATGTCACCTTGTACTCATGGCTTCTACTAGTGAAGAAGTAATTGAGGTAAGTGAGGTAAGCAAGGTAAGTGATGAAAGTTTACTTGATTTATCTAAGGAAACCCTCATTGAAATGCTTAATGATTGTCAATCATCTTTTGCTAAATGTAAAGCTAAAAGAAAAAGATTAGGAAAGATAGTTGATGATCTCTATGCCAAGATTGACATTCTAGATCAAAATGAGAAATTACATCTTGATAGCATAGATTCTTTACAAGGGCAATTTCTAGACCTTGAACTTCAATATAATGGAGTAGAGGTTGAGAATGGTACTTATCTTAAAACTATTGAAAATCTTAAGATAGAGAACCAAAATTGCCTAGATGAGCTAGATGTTCAAAAAACTGAAAATGTTGAACTTAAGCTTATTGATAATGCTAGGAGAGATGAAGTGTATGCTTATCAAAGAGAAATTGTTGTCCTTAAATCTGAAAATGCTAAACTTCTTGCACAAACAAATGATTTATCTTCTAGACCTATCTTGCCTAGAAATGAAGTTGCAAACTTAACTCTTGAAAAAGACTCTCTTCTTACTAAAGCCCTCTGTCTTGAGGCCGACCTTTTGCATGCTAGAGAAGATCTTGCTAGTTTATCTACTACCATTACAAATCTTAGTGATGATAATGCTAAATTAAGATCTACTTTGCAAAGGTTTCTTTTGGGTAAGAAGTCTCTAAATGATGTTCTAGAGCACTCTACCAAACAAGTTGGTACTAGTGGTCTAGGATACAATGCGACTACTCCAAAAGGTAAGAAGAAGAAGAAGGGTAAGAAAAAGAGTGTGGAAACTCCAATTTTCAATGGAGAGTCTTCCGGCTCTAAAAACCCCATGGTATGTATGCATTGCAAATGTGATGATCATTATTCTACCTATTGTCCTTACAAGCCTAAGGGGACCAACCCAAATATGAAATGGGTCCCCAAGCTAACCCCGGACCCCAAAGTTTGAGTTGGGTTCCGACATCCTTTTTTCTTGCAGGTCACAAAGAAATGGATTGTTGATAGTGGCTGCTCTAAGCACATGACTGGAGAAATCAGCCATTTCAACAAATTTGTGAAGAAGAAAGGAGGATCGGTAACCTTTGGGGACAACAAAAAGGGTAAGGTTATAGGTGAGGGTGATGTAGGTAATGAATTGTGCAATAAAAATGTTTTTCTTGTTGATGGCCTACATCACAACTTAATTAGTGTTAGCCAATTATGTGATAATGGTTATTTTGTGCTCTTTACTTCCTTAGAATGCTTGCTTCTAGATTCCCTGTCCTATAATGTCATATATAAGGGAACTAGAAATGGTAATCTATATGTGATTGTTCTTGATGCTTTAAAGCCCATACTAAATAGATGCTTAGTCGTGGATAAAAACAATCTTTCGCTTTGGCATCGACATTTGGGTCATGTGAACCTGCATCAAATGAAGAAACTGAACAAAAAGGACTTGGTTCGAGGACTTCCTACATTGGATTTTGAAAAGGATGAGGAATGTCAACCTTGTACTCAAGGGAAACAAACCAAATCCTCCTTCAAATCCAAAGGAGTCATGAGTACCAAGAGAGTTCTAGAGCTTCTTCATATTGATCTCTTCGGACCTATGAGAACACAAACGCTTCGCGGCTCCAAGTATTGTCTTGTTATAGTTGATGATTTTTCTAGATTTACTTGGACTTTCTTTCTCATTTCTAAAAGTGATACACTCGATGTTTTCTCGAGCTTTTGTAAATGAGTTGAAAACGAAGCTTCTTGTCATGTTGTTTCCATCCGCAGTGATCATGGGGGAGAGTTTGAAAATGATCTTTTTGAATGTTTTTGTGAAAAATCGGGTTATTCGCACAATTTCTCTTCTCCTCGCACACCTCAACAAAATGGAGTTGTTGAGAGGAAGAATAGATCGCTACAAGAGATGGCTAGAACCATGCTTCTTGAGTATGACACTCCTAAGAAGTTTTGGGCTGAAGCCGTTAGCACCTCATGTTTTGTGCAAAACCGAGTTTTCACTCATCCAACTTTTAAGAAAACCCCCTATGAACTATGGCGTGGTAGGAAGCCATCAATTGATTTCTTTCATGTGTTTGGATGTTCGTGTTTTGTTTTGAACACCAAGGACTCTCTCGACAAGTTTGATCTGAAATCCTACAAGGCTTTCTTCCTAGGCTATAGCACTACTAGCAGGGCTTTTAGAGTGTTTAACATTGAACTATCTAAAATAGAAGAATCTATAAATGTTAAATTTATTGAAACTAACCCTGGTATTGGCAAGCATTTGGGTGATGATGATGTTGCAGATGAAATCATTCCTGTCTTAAAAGAGCTCAACATCAAAGACAAAGGTAGGCAGGTTGAAGAAGAAGAGAAAGAAGAGGAAAGGAAGGATCCCACTCCTCGCTTTGCAAAGAATCACCCCAAGGAGTTGATCATTGGCAACCCGTTTGAAAGAGTGAGGACACGAGCTGCACACAACAAAGAACAAGCAGACAGTGCCTTCATCTCTCAACTGGAGCCAAAGAACATCAAAGAGGCCCTTGGCGATGATGAGTGGATCCTTGCCATGCAAGAAGAGCTTGAGCAGTTCAAGAAGAACCGTGTGTGGACCTTAGTGCCAAGACCAAATGATAGAAAGATCATTGGTACCAAATGGGTTTACCGCAACAAGCTTGATGAGCAAGGAAAAGTGGTAAGGAACAAAGCAAGGTTAGTAGCACAAGGTTACAATCAACAAGAAGGTATTGATTTTGATGAAACCTATGCTCCTGTTGCTAGATTAGAATCTATTCGTATGCTACTTGCCTTTGCTAGTTATAAAAATTTCTTGCTTTATCAAATGGATGTTAAAAGTGCGTTTTTAAATGGTACAATCGAGGAGGAAGTATATGTTGCTCAACCTCCAGGCTTTGAAAATGATAAGTTACCCAATCATGTCTATTTCTTGCAAAAAGCTCTCTACGGACTCAAACAAGCACCTCGAGCTTGGTATGAGAAACTAAAGAACTTTTTGTTAGATAACGGGTATATCATGGGCAAAGTTGATTGTACTTTGTTTCTAAAACACACTTCCACCCATTTTCTCATAATTCAAATATATGTTGATGATATTATATTTGGCGGAACTGACCTTGATCTTTGCAAAGAGTTTGGTTCTCTTATGCAGAGTGAATTCGAGATGAGCATGATGGGTGAGCTGACCTTCTTCCTCGGCTTCCAAATCAAACAAACCAAGGAAGGTAACTTCATCAACCAAGGCAAATACACACTTGAACTTCTTAAACGCTTTGGGATGGAGAACATGAAGCCAATGGATACACCCATGTCAAACACTGCCAAACTTGACAAGGATGAAGAAGGTGAGAAGGTAGATGAGAAGCTCTATAGAGGTATGATCGGAAGTTTACTTTACTTAACTGCCTCTAGACCTGATATAATGTTTAGTGTTGGCTTGTGTGCTCGCTTTCAATCAAGCCCTAGGAAATCACATCTTGTTGCTGTCAAGAGGATTTTGAGGTATTTAGCCAAAACTCCAAATTTTGGACTATGGTACCCTAAGTCAAGGGACTTTACTCTTGTAGCATATAGTGATGCTAACTACGCAGGTTGCTTGATTGATAGAAAGTGCACAAGTGGCACTTGCTTCCTCTTGGGACCATGCTTGGTGTCTTGGTTCTCCAAGAAACAGAGCACAGTGGCAATATCAACTACCGAAGCTGAATACATTGCAGCCGGAAGTTGTTGTGCCCAGGTCATATGGATGAAGCAAATGCTCCAAGACTTTAACATTCATTTTGATGCTTCTCCTATTTTCTGTGATAACACTAGTGCAATAAATCTTTCTTATAATCCAATATTGCATAGTAGAGCTAAACACATAGAAGTTCACCATCATTTTCTCCGTGATCACATTGTCAAAAAGGATATTTATATCACACATGTGGATACGGAAAATCAGTTGGCCGACATTTTCACTAAACCGCTTGCTAGAGAACAATTTAACTTTATTAGATCAAAATTGATCATAATCTCTCTTGATGATGTTGAATTTCTCTCTAATTAGTTGGTTACTTCTTATGTGTGTTGCTCTTGCTTATAAATGCTTTGATTGCTCAAAATGCTTGTTTTTGATAAAATTTCTCTTGTTTCTATCTCTTCTTCGGGTTTTTTCTCACAAATCGGGTTTTAATCGACAAATAGTACCCTATGATGATGGGAATGTGCCTAAATATGCTTAATATACAATCTAGTCCAACCAGAAAAATTGCATTCGGTCATTTGAGGCTGTTTTTTCCTCATCAGGGTTTCTGTCGGCCGAGTTTCCAACTCGGCCGATCGGTCGGGTACAGGGTACCTGTGCGCTCTGTCGGCCGAGTTTCCTTTTCCTGGAACTCGACCGATCGGCGGCAGGCTGGGTTAATATTTATAGGAATCGGCCGACTTGCTCCCTCTCAACTAGAGCAAAGTCGACCGAACCCTAGCCGTCCAGCCCGACCCTTCCTCCCCTGGTGCTCCTCTTTCTCTCTCCGGCCGTTTTCGCCCCCAAATCGACCTGTTCGTTTGTTCTTGCTGTTCTTGGTGTGACACCTGCTCTCTCTCTCTCCGTGTGGATCGGCTCCATCTCCTCGTTTTCCTCTCCAATGAGGTCCCAACGCCGGAAACGTGCCGTTCCCGCCCCTGCCCCTGCGGTTCCTCTTGCGCCTAGGTATATGGTGTTTGATAATCTTTCTTTTGTTGACAATGCTGTTGTTGCTCGCTACAAAGAGCTCCTTCCTCGCTCTCCCTTTCCTTTTCGAGCTCTTTATCAGCCCCACAGCTTTCACGCTGACCTTTTCGAAGCTTGTCAACTCTTTCGCACACATCATCTTGAAGCTCTTTGTATTGAGGATGCCCGTTTTCATAACCTAAAATACAGCTCCAAAGCCGTACGTCAATTCTACGCTAACTTGCGGTGGAATTACGACTCTTTGGTTCCCCCTTCGGACACCTCAATCGTTTTGACATCTATGATTGCCGGCCAACCTTTTCATATTACCGAACGCTCGTTCAATCTTTATCTAAATGGCAATGTTGGCACGGCTTCGTGGATTACCGATTACCCTGCTTATCTTGATCTCTTGTATCCCGAGGACGTCTATAGGACCATTGAGGTTGACTTGACTGATATTCATAAGTTTCTCAAGCAACCTGATTTTCCTTATAGAAAGAAGGGCACTCTGCCATCTTCTGCCCTGTCCTCTCCTCGCCGCGTTTTGGCGTTCGTTCTCAGTTGTAATGTCCATCCCAAGAAAAATCAAACGGACATCGCTGAGAATACAGCTATGATGATGTATCTGCTTTTGAAAAACCAAGGAGTCAAATGGGCTCGTTACATCCTTCACCATATGACCTGTTTTGACTCGGGAAAGAACACCAAGGGCACACATCTTCCATATCCTGCCCTAATTTGTGGTCTTTTCCAGCATGCCACTGGAAAATCTCTCTTTACCGATTTTCTCTACCGCCCTGATCGTAAAGGAGTTTATATCAGTGAGACCACTCTTCAAAAGAGTGTCCCTACCTCTGGTGCATCTTCTTCTTCTGCTCCACCTCCACCTCCACCGTCATCTGATGCACCTCCTCCTCCACCCTCCACAGCTGCACCTCCTCCTCCTGAGCCATCTTTCTGACCTCCTCCGCAGCCGGCTTTTGCTGAATTCCATGTCTCCAATGAGGCCCTCATGGGGTACCTCATGCATCAGCAAGCCTACAACATGCAGGTCCAGCAACATCACCATCAGGATCTGTGCCACATCATGTCTTCCATGTCTTTGACTTGCCCTCAGCCCTACCCCACCTACGAGCCCTACCCCGGTGGTGACTACGCTTCTTTTGCGTATAGTCAGTTTTATCCTCCTCCACCCCCTTCTGCTTCCGCTGATCACTCTGCAGGTGGATACTCTCCTCCGGTTCTGGCGCTCCCAGGTGGTCGTCTGTCTGAGCTTCTGGCCCAGTACACTTCTTCTGCTCCCCCTATTGAGGTTGCCTATGAGTTACATGCTCTAGGCATGTCTTGGGCCGAGCAGAGTGCGAGGTGGCCCGGGCGTGCTTTTGGTCCTCCCGACGAGGATATGGCTGACCAGGAGGATGCTGAGACTGACGCTGATGAGGCTACTGTGACGGATGCTGAAGAAGAGGATGTGGATGACGATGACGATGCTGAAGACGAGGCTACACCAGCTGCTGCTCCTCCTTCCGATGATGGAGATGAGGACTACCAGCCCGACGAGGACATGGAGGCTGCCGTTGATGATGTTGACATAGATTAGTGTAGCTTAGAGTTGATGTGTCTAGTTTAGTCTCGGATGACCATGATATATCTTTTTGGACTATGATTGTATTATTTACATTAGGCACATCATCTGAGTTGTACTATTGCTACTCCGTTGGTCCGTGTAGTTGTTGTCTTATGTTTTCTTTTGGAAACACTTTGTATGGCTTATCTTATAGTGTGTTCCATATTTTGATGAATGACAGGTTTTGCTTTTGTGCTTTATCTTGGTGTTTATCTGTCTCTCTGTGATTTGGTTGATTGAGTATTTGGAGAATACCTTGCTTTTATGCTCTTCTACCCCCCCTGCCTTTTTGAGATGACAAAGGGGGAGAAAGACCTCAATCATATTGCTTTTATTGCTTGTATGGTTCTTTTCTTGTCTATAAACTACAATGCATCCATACTTGTTTAGAATCATATAATATATATATATGCTATGGTTGCTTGTGTGTTAACTAACCATGCAGGAATGAGTAAGCATGAATTGAGGGGGAGCATTACAAATTGAACATATTTGCATCCCCTTGCAATTCCCTAAAGAAAAGGTATAATTTTCACATTTTTTTCAATATGTTGAGGAATGGTTTGTCATTGTCAAAAAGGGGGAGAATGTTGACCTAGGTGTAGCACATTGCCCATATTTTGATAATGACTTAACCATTCCATTCATATGTATCTAACAAATCTATTTGAGATCATTGCAGATATTAGATACAAGAAAAGAATCACTTTTATCTCCAAAGCTACTCTTCCGGCACATGCAAAACATGTGACTTTTAACCGCTTTGTAATATAGCCCTTAGAGGCTTAGAACATTTTATGTAATCACTCATAATCATGTTTTGCATTGTATCTAAGATGGATAAAATGATTGGGACTAAAAAATCCATCGTTTGTACAGTTTATGAAAATTCCAAAATACCCTTAACAGGGATTTTGTCGGCCGAATTCCAAACTCGGCCGATCCATATATTCTGGAATTTTCTGGGCTGTCGGCCGAGTTTCCAACTCAGCCGATCCCTGTTCGGTCGAGTTTCAATGGTAGGAAACTCGGCCGATCCACTGATCAGTCAAGTCTGAAGGTCGACCGATCGGTCGAGTTTCCCCATGGAAACTCGGCCGACAGTCTATCTCTCAGACTTGTCGCCTAGTGTGTCGGCCGAATTGCCTTTAATGAAACTCGGCCGATCGGACTGTACTGGAATGCAGAAAAAGCAATTCCAACCATTGGAGGAGTAGGTGGGACTCAAAATAGATCCGTTGCAAGTTGTAAAACGGCTAGTTTGTGCCACTTAACTCTCCCAACCTCAAAGGGACACCCTCAACTATAAATAGGACCTCTTGGACTTCATTCCAAGGTTGCTCATTCACATATGCTTGGTCCTAGCCTTAGTTGAGTGTTTTCTAATCCTTTGAGCCCCTCTCTCTCTCTACCTTCAAAGCAAATTCGTGAGTATGAGTGAGTTAGGATCCCATGTATGAGAGCTATCATTTGTAATCTTGTAAAGCTCTCCTTTCCACTTCTCCCATCTCCATTCTCTATGAAGATTGATTGAAGTTTCTTCTCCATGTGAAAGAGAAGAAGGTTGTTGTTCTTCCCCGAGTGAAGGAGAAGAAGGCTAGCTGCTCCAGGCCTCCAAGTGAAGGAGGAAGGTGCTAAAGCTCTCCAAGTGAAGGAGAGGTGCAAGGCAAAGCTCAAGCAAGATAGGTAAATCCTGCAAGGCCGAAGACTAAAGCAAGAGTGGGTAATTCCTTTGAAGAAGGTGGAAGACTACTTGCTTGGTGGGTAAGTCCTTGGTGAGGTAGAAGATCTTGGCTTGATATATAAGTCCTTGGATGGTTGGTAGTTGTAGCTTGTAATCTTATTGTGTGATATATATAAGAGAACCAAGTTACAAATCCTAGAGCCTAACCAACTGTAGGTAGTGGAATGACATTGCTCCTAAGTTTAGGACATGGAACCACTCTAAACCACCTGTCCAAGTGCATGCTTTCCTTGTCTCTTATCCTTGCTTTGTATGCTAGTTTAGGACATCAAATTGCTGTTTTGAATTAAGTTCTGCACTTAATATAATTTGGTGGTCTAATCACTTTTGTGAAGTTTGTGAAGCTCTATTCAAACCCCCCCCCTTCTAGAGCCCATTGATCCAACAAGTGGTATCAGAGCAGGTCTTCTCCAAGCTACTTCAACAAGTAGGAGAAGATGGGCGATTCAGCTCTTGGGTCACTCAATCTTGAAGGAAGCTTCTCCATGAGACCCCCGGTCTTCGACGACACAAACTTCCTATATTGGAAGAGAAGGATGCAATTCTACATCCAAGGCGTGAGCTACGAGATGTGGAAGATAGTCCATCTCAAGTATGAAGAGCCGAAGGGGAACATCACCACGTGGACGGAAGATGAGATGAAGCGTGCTCAACTCAATGCTAAAGCTGTGAGCATCATCTACGCCGCCCTTTCACCATCAGAGTTCAACCGCATCTCTTCTTGGGACACGGCGCATGAGATTTGGCATAAGTTGTGTGTCACCTATGAAGGGACGGAGCAAGTCAAGGAGGCCAAGGTCTATATGCTCGGCGGCCTACTTGAGAACTTCAAGATGGGGAAGAATGAAAGAGTTGCGGACATGTACACAAGGTTGAATGTCATCTTGAACAGCCTTGCAGCCCTTGGGAGTGTCATGGATAGAGGTACCATCAATGCAAAGATCTTGAGATCTCTTCCAAAGAGATGGGAGCCAAAGGTCACTTCAATTGAAGAAGTCTACAAGCTGAGCGAGTTGTCAACCGAGGAGCTGGTTGGTAATCTCCAAGCACATGAACCAAGGCTCGACAAGTAAGAGGAAGAGGAGAAAAGAGAAGAGAAGGAGTCCAAGAAGATGAAGGACACAGCCTTCAAAGCTCAAGTTGAAGAAATGATGCGGCAACAACAACTTGCCATGAAGTCTCCCTGCCCTTCCTCAAGCGAAGATGAAGGTGCAAATGACCATGAAGCCAACTATTCAAAAGGAAGACACTTCAAGGGCAAGCCATCATCCTCCACTCCTAGGTGCTACGAGTGTGGTCAAAAGGGCCACTACAAGAATGACTGCCCAAAAGCCAAGAAGGGCTATCATAAGAGCAGCCACAAGAAGGATGACAAATACAAAAGAGAAGCCAAGTACAAGAAGAAGAACAAGAAGGAGAGAAGACCCAAAGATGCAGCTCATGCGGCATGGGAGGAGTCTTCTACTTCAAGTTCCTCAAGCTCCGAGGATGGTGAATGTCACCTTGTACTCATGGCTTCTACTAGTGAAGAAGTAATTGAGGTAAGTGAGGTAAGCAAGGTAAGTGATGAAAGTTTACTTGATTTATCTAAGGAAACCCTCATTGAAATGCTTAATGATTGTCAATCATCTTTTGCTAAATGTAAAGCTAAAAGAAAAAGATTAGGAAAGATAGTTGATGATCTCTATGCCAAGATTGACATTCTAGATCAAAATGAGAAATTACATCTTGATAGCATAGATTCTTTACAAGGGCAATTTCTAGACCTTGAACTTCAATATAATGGAGTAGAGGTTGAGAATGGTACTTATCTTAAAACTATTGAAAATCTTAAGATAGAGAACCAAAATTGCCTAGATGAGCTAGATGTTCAAAAAACTGAAAATGTTGAACTTAAGCTTATTGATAATGCTAGGAGAGATGAAGTGTATGCTTATCAAAGAGAAATTGTTGTCCTTAAATCTGAAAATGCTAAACTTCTTGCACAAACAAATGATTTATCTTCTAGACCTATCTTGCCTAGAAATGAAGTTGCAAACTTAACTCTTGAAAAAGACTCTCTTCTTACTAAAGCCCTCTGTCTTGAGGCCGACCTTTTGCATGCTAGAGAAGATCTTGCTAGTTTATCTACTACCATTACAAATCTTAGTGATGATAATGCTAAATTAAGATCTACTTTGCAAAGGTTTCTTTTGGGTAAGAAGTCTCTAAATGATGTTCTAGAGCACTCTACCAAACAAGTTGGTACTAGTGGTCTAGGATACAATGCGACTACTCCAAAAGGTAAGAAGAAGAAGAAGGGTAAGAAAAAGAGTGTGGAAACTCCAATTTTCAATGGAGAGTCTTCCGGCTCTAAAAACCCCATGGTATGTATGCATTGCAAATGTGATGATCATTATTCTACCTATTGTCCTTACAAGCCTAAGGGGACCAACCCAAATATGAAATGGGTCCCCAAGCTAACCCCGGACCCCAAAGTTTGAGTTGGGTTCCGACATCCTTTTTTCTTGCAGGTCACAAAGAAATGGATTGTTGATAGTGGCTGCTCTAAGCACATGACTGGAGAAATCAGCCATTTCAACAAATTTGTGAAGAAGAAAGGAGGATCGGTAACCTTTGGGGACAACAAAAAGGGTAAGGTTATAGGTGAGGGTGATGTAGGTAATGAATTGTGCAATAAAAATGTTTTTCTTGTTGATGGCCTACATCACAACTTAATTAGTGTTAGCCAATTATGTGATAATGGTTATTTTGTGCTCTTTACTTCCTTAGAATGCTTGCTTCTAGATTCCTTGTCCTATAATGTCATATATAAGGGAACTAGAAATGGTAATCTATATGTGATTGTTCTTGATGCTTTAAAGCCCATACTAAATAGATGCTTAGTCGTGGATAAAAACAATCTTTCGCTTTGGCATCGACATTTGGGTCATGTGAACCTGCATCAAATGAAGAAACTGAACAAAAAGGACTTGGTTCGAGGACTTCCTACATTGGATTTTGAAAAGGATGAGGAATGTCAACCTTGTACTCAAGGGAAACAAACCAAATCCTCCTTCAAATCCAAAGGAGTCATGAGTACCAAGAGAGTTCTAGAGCTTCTTCATATTGATCTCTTCGGACCTATGAGAACACAAACGCTTCGCGGCTCCAAGTATTGTCTTGTTATAGTTGATGATTTTTCTAGATTTACTTGGACTTTCTTTCTCATTTCTAAAAGTGATACACTCGATGTTTTCTCGAGCTTTTGTAAATGAGTTGAAAACGAAGCTTCTTGTCATGTTGTTTCCATCCGCAGTGATCATGGGGGAGAGTTTGAAAATGATCTTTTTGAATGTTTTTGTGAAAAATCGGGTTATTCGCACAATTTCTCTTCTCCTCGCACACCTCAACAAAATGGAGTTGTTGAGAGGAAGAATAGATCGCTACAAGAGATGGCTAGAACCATGCTTCTTGAGTATGACACTCCTAAGAAGTTTTGGGCTGAAGCCGTTAGCACCTCATGTTTTGTGCAAAACCGAGTTTTCACTCATCCAACTTTTAAGAAAACCCCCTATGAACTATGGCGTGGTAGGAAGCCATCAATTGATTTCTTTCATGTGTTTGGATGTTCGTGTTTTGTTTTGAACACCAAGGACTCTCTCGACAAGTTTGATCTGAAATCCTACAAGGCTTTCTTCCTAGGCTATAGCACTACTAGCAGGGCTTTTAGAGTGTTTAACATTGAACTATCTAAAATAGAAGAATCTATAAATGTTAAATTTATTGAAACTAACCCTGGTATTGGCAAGCATTTGGGTGATGATGATGTTGCAGATGAAATCATTCCTGTCTTAAAAGAGCTCAACATCAAAGACAAAGGTAGGCAGGTTGAAGAAGAAGAGAAAGAAGAGGAAAGGAAGGATCCCACTCCTCGCTTTGCAAAGAATCACCCCAAGGAGTTGATCATTGGCAACCCGTTTGAAAGAGTGAGGACACGAGCTGCACACAACAAAGAACAAGCAGACAGTGCCTTCATCTCTCAACTGGAGCCAAAGAACATCAAAGAGGCCCTTGGCGATGATGAGTGGATCCTTGCCATGCAAGAAGAGCTTGAGCAGTTCAAGAAGAACCGTGTGTGGACCTTAGTGCCAAGACCAAATGATAGAAAGATCATTGGTACCAAATGGGTTTACCGCAACAAGCTTGATGAGCAAGGAAAAGTGGTAAGGAACAAAGCAAGGTTAGTAGCACAAGGTTACAATCAACAAGAAGGTATTGATTTTGATGAAACCTATGCTCCTGTTGCTAGATTAGAATCTATTCGTATGCTACTTGCCTTTGCTAGTTATAAAAATTTCTTGCTTTATCAAATGGATGTTAAAAGTGCGTTTTTAAATGGTACAATCGAGGAGGAAGTATATGTTGCTCAACCTCCAGGCTTTGAAAATGATAAGTTACCCAATCATGTCTATTTCTTGCAAAAAGCTCTCTACGGACTCAAACAAGCACCTCGAGCTTGGTATGAGAAACTAAAGAACTTTTTGTTAGATAACGGGTATATCATGGGCAAAGTTGATTGTACTTTGTTTCTAAAACACACTTCCACCCATTTTCTCATAATTCAAATATATGTTGATGATATTATATTTGGCGGAACTGACCTTGATCTTTGCAAAGAGTTTGGTTCTCTTATGCAGAGTGAATTCGAGATGAGCATGATGGGTGAGCTGACCTTCTTCCTCGGCTTCCAAATCAAACAAACCAAGGAAGGTAACTTCATCAACCAAGGCAAATACACACTTGAACTTCTTAAACGCTTTGGGATGGAGAACATGAAGCCAATGGATACACCCATGTCAAACACTGCCAAACTTGACAAGGATGAAGAAGGTGAGAAGGTAGATGAGAAGCTCTATAGAGGTATGATCGGAAGTTTACTTTACTTAACTGCCTCTAGACCTGATATAATGTTTAGTGTTGGCTTGTGTGCTCGCTTTCAATCAAGCCCTAGGAAATCACATCTTGTTGCTGTCAAGAGGATTTTGAGGTATTTAGCCAAAACTCCAAATTTTGGACTATGGTACCCTAAGTCAAGGGACTTTACTCTTGTAGCATATAGTGATGCTAACTACGCAGGTTGCTTGATTGATAGAAAGTGCACAAGTGGCACTTGCTTCCTCTTGGGACCATGCTTGGTGTCTTGGTTCTCCAAGAAACAGAGCACAGTGGCAATATCAACTACCGAAGCTGAATACATTGCAGCCGGAAGTTGTTGTGCCCAGGTCATATGGATGAAGCAAATGCTCCAAGACTTTAACATTCATTTTGATGCTTCTCCTATTTTCTGTGATAACACTAGTGCAATAAATCTTTCTTATAATCCAATATTGCATAGTAGAGCTAAACACATAGAAGTTCACCATCATTTTCTCCGTGATCACATTGTCAAAAAGGATATTTATATCACACATGTGGATACGGAAAATCAGTTGGCCGACATTTTCACTAAACCGCTTGCTAGAGAACAATTTAACTTTATTAGATCAAAATTGATCATAATCTCTCTTGATGATGTTGAATTTCTCTCTAATTAGTTGGTTACTTCTTATGTGTGTTGCTCTTGCTTATAAATGCTTTGATTGCTCAAAATGCTTGTTTTTGATAAAATTTCTCTTGTTTCTATCTCTTCTTCGGGTTTTTTCTCACAAATCGGGTTTTAATCGACAAATAGTACCCTATGATGATGGGAATGTGCCTAAATATGCTTAATATACAATCTAGTCCAACCAGAAAAATTGCATTCGGTCATTTGAGGCTGTTTTTTCCTCATCAGGGTTTCTGTCGGCCGAGTTTCCAACTCGGCCGATCGGTCGGGTACAGGGTACCTGTGCGCTCTGTCGGCCGAGTTTCCTTTTCCTGGAACTCGACCGATCGGCGGCAGGCTGGGTTAATATTTATAGGAATCGGCCGACTTGCTCCCTCTCAACTAGAGCAAAGTCGACCGAACCCTAGCCGTCCAGCCCGACCCTTCCTCCCCTGGTGCTCCTCTCTCTCTCTCCGGCCGTTTTCGCCCCCAAATCGACCTGTTCGTTTGTTCTTGCTGTTCTTGGTGTGACACCTGCTCTCTCTCTCTCCGTGTGGATCGGCTCCATCTCCTCGTTTTCCTCTCCAATGAGGTCCCAACGCCGGAAACGTGCCGTTCCCGCCCCTGCCCCTGCGGTTCCTCTTGCGCCTAGGTATATGGTGTTTGATAATCTTTCTTTTGTTGACAATGCTGTTGTTGCTCGCTACAAAGAGCTCCTTCCTCGCTCTCCCTTTCCTTTTCGAGCTCTTTATCAGCCCCACAGCTTTCACGCTGACCTTTTCGAAGCTTGTCAACTCTTTCGCACACATCATCTTGAAGCTCTTTGTATTGAGGATGCCCGTTTTCATAACCTAAAATACAGCTCCAAAGCCGTACGTCAATTCTACGCTAACTTGCGGTGGAATTACGACTCTTTGGTTCCCCCTTCGGACACCTCAATCGTTTTGACATCTATGATTGCCGGCCAACCTTTTCATATTACCGAACGCTCGTTCAATCTTTATCTAAATGGCAATGTTGGCACGGCTTCGTGGATTACCGATTACCGAACGCTCGTTCGATCTTTATCTGATTGAAGTTTCTTCTCCATGTGAAAGAGAAGAAGGTTGTTGTTCTTCCCCGAGTGAAGGAGAAGAAGGCTAGCTGCTCCAGGCCTCCAAGTGAAGGAGGAAGGTGCTAAAGCTCTCCAAGTGAAGGAGAGGTGCAAGGCAAAGCTCAAGCAAGATAGGTAAATCTTGCAAGGCCGAAGACTAAAGCAAGAGTGGGTAATTCCTTTGAAGAAGGTGGAAGACTACTTGCTTGGTGGGTAAGTCCTTGGTGAGGTAGAAGATCTTGGCTTGATATATAAGTCCTTGGATGGTTGGTAGTTGTAGCTTGTAATCTTATTGTGTGATATATATAAGAGAACCAAGTTACAAATCCTAGAGCCTAACCAACTCTAGGTAGTGGACTGACATTGCTCCTAAGTTTAGGACATGGAACCACTCTAAACCACCTGTCCAAGTGCATGCTTTCCTTGTCTCTTATCCTTGCTTTGTATGCTAGTTTAGGACATCAAATTGCTATTTTGAATTAAGTTCTGCACTTAATATAATTTGGTGGTCTAATCACTTTTGTGAAGTTTGTGAAGCTCTATTCAACCCCCCCCCCCTTCTAGAGCCCATTGATCCAACAAAATGTGTAATGACATGAACTAGGGTTAGAGGTGTTACCTCACCCTTGTGTGAAAATAATGTGTAATAGGTTGGAAACCTAGGTGAAAAGAGAAATCACCAAGTAGTAATGAAATCACAAAATAAGAATGAAATCATCAAGTGATGATAAGATGTGTATATTATAGAAGTGAATATACTTGAATTTCAATTCAGGTGTCAATCTTAGTAATAAAATGAAAATCGATATAAAATGGAAAAGTTTTTAAAGATGTCTAAGTAGGGTGCTAACCCTAAGACTTGAAACTAATAGGAATATCATTCACCTAGGCTTGGTAGGCCTGAATTTTGAGGACAAAATTCCTTTTAAGGAGGGGTGAATCTAATAACCTAAAATTTTGGTAAAATTGAATAATATAATTGGACTATTAATATTATTGGTGGAATAATA
This sequence comes from Alisma plantago-aquatica, assembly GCA_963693085.1. Taxonomy (NCBI): domain Eukaryota; kingdom Viridiplantae; phylum Streptophyta; class Magnoliopsida; order Alismatales; family Alismataceae; genus Alisma; species Alisma plantago-aquatica. The sequence continues at coordinate 405,922,790 of OY856414.1, forward strand.
ATATGCATCATTCATATGCTATGGGTGCTTGTAGCATGAGTTAAAGTAATAAAAGGGATTGAATGTTTGTTGGTTTGCAATAATCCAATGAGGAAGGGAATCCTAAAGTAATGAACGATTGATATTGTTAAATATCCAATTATGTGGAATTCTCTAGAAAAGAGAATTATCGTGCAAAGAAATGTTAATAGCTTTATAATTGTGGAACAATTGAATTATATAAACAAATTTGTTTGTACTTTTACCAATAGTATTGTTGTTGGAATAATAGCGTTAATCACCTTGGTAGAAAGGGTGATCATGGCATAAGATAATCAAATAGAAGAATATTCTTGAAAATTGACGAAAAAGAACAATTCATGAGTTAATGAATTGTTCTAAATAATGCCTAAAAAGAGCATGTTTTGCATGGAAAAATATATTAACAAGTTTAAATGCTATAAAGAGAAAGACGGTTTCCTAAATCAATTAAAAGATAAGAGTTTTATAAAAGAAGGATGGTTTCTTTTTAAGGAAGTAGAAAAGGAAGTAATCACCTTCCTTCCTTGCGTAGTTGTGTGGCTAGCATGCTAGGAGGGGCATGGAAACCCGACTCCTCATACCCTACCCCAATGCTATAAAAGAAACTCCACCACTCCTTCTTTTGGGGGATGTCTTGCATTACATATAGACCTAGAACATCGCTCATGGAGGGTTGATAGATCGTGGAGGATGGACACCATCCCGAGCCCCCACATTGTGCCTTGATCTAAACAGACAACCCCTGCAGGAAGCTCTAAGATCTTGCTCATCCCTATCATGATGCCCAACACCTCCCTTTTCATCATCGCACGTGAACCCTCCAGAAACTCGATAACCTCAGGACGGGGAACAGAGTTACCCACACAACCAGAGGTTCCTCGTCACCGGCAGTCCCAGGAGGAAAAACTAAGACCATAGCGCCGCTTCTCCGACAGGGGACTGGCAACTCCACAGACTGCATCTCTGCGAGTTCTGACAATCACCATCACAAGCCACCATGGAAGGAGACAGGTGAGTGCTCGCAGCAGTGCCGACAACCTGGCGTCGTCTGACGGTGTCAGGGCGGAGGGGCTTCGTCGCGGATGAGACAGGCCGAAGGGGGGGCGGTCAGGAGCAGGTAGGAGGAGACGCGGCTGATGGCGGTCTGTAGTAGGAGGAGAGAACTTGCTCACAGACCTGGAATCTTGGCGGCAGAAGTGTCCGCTGGACGTTTGACGCATGCTGCATCGGCAGCAGCGCGACCTGCCTACACCTGGGTTGTCGTCGCGTGAAAGACACGAGGGAGAGAAGAAGGACGAGGCGACAGAGGAGGCTCCTAGATGGCAGGAGGGCACGAAGTTGTACCTTCCGGAGAGAGATAGAGAAAGATGGAGATGGGAGGCGTCGCTCGAGAAGCGGGCGTCGGAGGTAGCGGTGTCAGGCGTTGATGCGTGCGGACGAGATGTGGTGGATTCACGTCGATCGTAAGGAAGAAGGAGATTCACAGTTGTTTGACCCTTCTGCCCCAGGGTGCCTTCCTGGAGAACAGGGACCTAGAGGTAATTACACTCTATTTTTGTAACTTAGCCAAATAGATGAAAACATCCTTATGTTGACGTGTCAGCGGTTCATTGGTCAGTTTATACCTATCTTGCAATTAATCCAGCTAATTAATGGTAACTCCAAATATAGCAAAATTATATATCTTTTTGATCGGAAAAATGAGAGGGATCGAAATAAAATAATAGCAGAACTTGATTATGCTTCCTGTTCTAAAAGTATGTACAATACATAATTAGATCTGTTTAATGTAAAGGAAACCTAGATCTGCCTTAATCTGATGATTAATTGAATACTTTCATTCATGTTAGGCTAACACCTGATATTTCCATGTATAATGATTAAAACATTGATAACGTTGAATAATGGATGATTGTAGATTAAAAATGTTATTCATGTTGTTTTAGGGTTTTAAAACCAATATGGACATCTTGCTATGATCATAATGTTAGTAATATGATTTAGGTGTCACGGGTAATCTAATGTGCTTATGTTGATAATTAGGTTTCACCTAATATGCATAATTGAGTTTGTAATCTTAGAAACCACGATATGATGGAATTAGGGTGTGTAGCCCTAATCCCTAGTCCAAACATGAGATAGTCCTAAACTCTAGTTTAGGAGCGCATCTAGATCTGAATAATGTAATATGAATACACGGTGACACACATATAGTATGTATATTTCAGATCGAATGCTTTGTTGCTTGGATGTTTGGATACACTCTTAAAGTACATGTGATATATTCGGCATGGTTTATGCGATGGCATAAGGTACGTGGTTACGCTTATGATTACATGTATCGAATTCTGAGGTTGCCGATGTTTCTCGATGAGATTGAATGATGAATAAACTGCTTTCTTGTTTATTTAGTTCTTGCAAACTATAAAGTTCTTATGAGTATCATGTAAAGTAAATAATTAAATTCTGAACCCTGGATCAGACTGATCTTAAGGGTAATGCACATGAGCCCTGGAGGGACAGTGATTACACCTGAGGTAGTGGACCAGATAAGGGTTAGAATATGAAAAGGAGTTTATATTCAAGATAAAAATGTTTGCTTATATCTGTACTTGTGATTATTGTTTGAACCTACGTACCAGTATAGAAATATATTGATCGCGTATTTGTTTGTCGGCGTTTTAGGTATCAGATATACTTGATTCGTGGACATGAGGGTACAGATAAAGATGTTGAAGACACTACAGTTTAATCACAAAGGTTCAGTCTTAATGGTTTATCTTCACACATGCAAAAGTTATTTCTGTTTAAAAGTTATGTAACTCCTTAGAGGAGCTTTTTATCTAAACATGTAAATATTTGATCATTAATGGAAATTATTTACTATTTTGTATTATTTCATGAATCTGATCCTGGAAGTTATGATTAACGATCTGCGACTTTAAGGTCTTTTAGACACTCAAAAGTGTGGGTCGTTACATTTGGTATCAGAGCACAGATTCATCAACTAATACTTAATAGTTTATCATTTCAAATCATCCTAGAAAATTTAAGAGAAAAATTAGTAAAGCTTAATGTGTCTTTTAAGTTCCTCATCTCACATTTTCATCTACTTCTCATCTTTTTCTTAAAAATCTTTGAAAAGAAAAGATTAATAAGAGAAGTAAAATGTGAAACTTAAAATTGGTAATCAACATGGTGTGGTGGTATGGGACTCTACCCATGTGAAACTTAAAATTGGTAATCAACATGGTGTGGTGGTATGGGACACTACCCATGTGAAACTTAAAATCAGTAATCGACATGGTGTGGTGGTATGGGACACTACCCATGTGAAACTTAAAATCGGTAATCAACATGGTGTGGTGGTATGGGACACTACCCATGTGAAACTTAAAAATCGGTAATGAACATGGTGTGGTGGTATGGGACACTGCCCATGTGAAACTTGAAATCATGAATAAGAAAGATAAGGGATGGTCTAGGTAACCCAATCTCCTATGCATGTGGGCATGAGGAGCATAAAACTTATGTGATAAGTCTTAAGAGATATAAAAACCCAATAGTTGAATATATCAAAAAATGAAAAGTTGGAATATAACTTTCTCAAACTCCTCATGTTGTCTCTAGAAGTTTAGTGATGGTGGCCAAGCCCCTGGAGGGGAAGGTCGAGGTAGCACCAAGCCCTGGAGGGAAGGTGATGCAAGTTCATTAAATGGACAGAGACCATGAGGGGGGTATTCTAGAGATTGAGTAAACATGGGTAGATGATAAAAGTTATGCCTAAAGAAAAGAAAGAAAGAAAAAATGTTAGGCATAAAATAAAAGAAGATATCCATGAAACCTTTAGGGTTAGTGTGCCAACCTGGGGTGGGTCAACCCAAAGAGTGGGAAGATGACCTATGAGGGAGGAAAAACCTAGATCTTGGGATCAGGTTGTGGCTAGAGAGCCTAACCCCCTCCTATGAGCCAAGAAGGCACCCTAGGCTAGTACTTTCCCTTAAAGGGTAAGTGAATAAATGTAATTAAGTTCAGATAACCTTAATCCTCACCTAGAGTAGTGAAGAGTTAAAGATATAAAAAAATGAAAGCGCTTAAATTCTTTGAACCCAAGGATGCTAACTCTGAGTGACACAATTGGTCAAGCCCAGGAGGGAAGACCAGTAAGGCACCAAGCCCAAGAGGTAAGGTGGCCTAAGTGGACGACCAAGCCCAGGAGGGAAGGTCATGAAATGGTCAAGCCTAGGAGGGAAGACCAGACAGGCACCAAGCCCAGGAGGGAAGGTGGCCTAAGTCCACAATGCAGTTGTTTAGGATCAAGCCCCTCGAGGGGAAGATCACAGAGGTCAAGCCCAGGAGGGAAGACCGACATGGCACCAAGCCCTGGAGGGAAGGTGGCCCGAGCCCAATGATGGGACAACACTGCATTATGTGTACTCAAAAGAGAGATATGAAGGCAATTCTGGTTAAAGAATTAAATAAGAGAACAATGTGCTTAAAAGATGTGACATCTCAAAAGAAACCCTTAGGGAGGGTAGAGTCCTAATGCAATCCTAGGGTCAAGTAGGGTGTATTAGAGGTACATTGGACCGATGGGTTAGGAGTTGATTGTGCCCTGAATGCACAAGACCATGTGGTCGGGAGGTAACAGCTAGGTTTATCCAAGGTACATGACTCAGGAGATTAGCTACCTCTATGAGGATCATGTAGCCTAATGGGTGAATATGAAAGGCACTCTCTTGATGCATAAGGATGAGATCACTCCAAAAGAGTACCTATACCCCTAGAGACCCCAAGGATTTGGATAAGGCTCATAATGATACATGAGATGTAAATATAAAAGATATAAAGAAGTCATGAAAAACTTAGATAAGTTGTGTCCTAACTTAAGAGTAAGAAAAGGGACACTTGACTCCATGAGATAGAAGAATGCTATAAAATCAAGAACAAGTAAGTTTAGAGTCATATAGAGTATGATTCAACTTAATGTGTGAAATTGAAAGGTAATGTGTGGATGTACTATCTCCGCTCTTGGAATGGAATGAACTTTGTATTTGGGCTACAGCCAAATGCTTATTTCACTTCATTATAAGGGAGGGAGATTGGATAGACACACGTTATGCTTAAAATTGAGAATAAATATCTTAAGATAAATGTGTAATGACATGAACTAGGGTTAGAGGTGTTACCTCACCCTTGTGTGAAAATAATGTGTAATAGGTTGGAAACCTAGGTGAAAAGAGAAATCACCAAGTAGTAATGAAATCACAAAATAAGAATGAAATCATCAAGTGATGATAAGATGTGTATATTATAGAAGTGGATATACTTGAATTTCAATTCAGGTTTCAATCTTAGTAATAAAATGAAAATTGAAATAAAATGGAAAAGTTTTTAAAGATGTCTAAGTAGGGTGCTAACCCTAAGACTTGATACTAATAGGAATATCATTCACCTAGGCTTGGTAGGCCTGAATTTTGAGGACAAAATTCCTTTTAAGGAGGGGTGAATGTAATAACCTCAAATTTTGGTAAAATTGAATAATATAATTGGACTATTAATATTATTGGTGGAATAATAATATGCATCATTCATATGCTATGGGTGCTTGTAGCATGAGTTAAAGTAATAAAAGGGATTGGATGTTTGGTGGTTTGCAATAATCCAATAAGGAAGGGAGTCCTAAAGTAATGAACGATTCATATTGTTAAATATCCAATTATGTGGAATTCTCTAGAAAAGAGAATTATCGTGCAAAGAAATGTTAGTAGCTTTATAATTGTGGAACAATTGAATTATATAAACAAATTTGTTTGTACTTTTACCAATAGTATTGTTGTTGGAATAATAGCGTTAATCACCTTGGTAGCAAGGGTGATCATGGCATAAGATAATCAAATAGAAGAATATTCTTGAAAATTGATGAAAAAGAACAATTCATGAGTTAATGAATTGTTCTAAATAATGCCTAAAAAGAGCATGTTTTGCATGGAAAATATATTAACGAGTTTAAATGCTATAAAGAGAAAGGCGGTTTCCTAAATCAATTAAAAGACAAGAGTTTTATATAAGAAGGATGGTTTCTTTTTAAGGAAGTAGAAAAGGAAGTAATCACCTTCCTTCCTTGCGTAGTTGTGTGGCTAGCATGCTAGGAGGGGCATGGAAACCCGACTCCTCAAACCCTATGCCAATGCTATAAAAGAAACTCCGCCCCTCCTTCTTTTGGGGGATGTCTTGCATTACATATAGACCTAGGACATCACTCATGGAGGGTTGACAGATCATGGAGGTTGGCCACCATCCCGAGCACCCACATTATGCCTTGATCTAAACAGACAACCCCTGCAGGAAGCTCTAAGATCTTGCTCATCCCAATCATGATGCCCAACACCTCCCTTTTCATCATCGCATGTGAACCCTCCAGAAACTCGATAACCTTAGGACGGGGAATAGAGTTACCCACACAACCAGAGGTTCCTCGTCACCGGCAGTCCCAGGAGGAAAGCCTAAGACCATAGCGCCGCTTCTCCGATAGGGGACTGGCAACTCCACGGACTGCTTTTCTGTGAGTTCTGACAATCACCATCACAAGCCACCACAGAAGGAGACGGGTGGGTGCTCGCGGCAGTGCCGGCAATCTGGCGTCGTCTGACAGTGTCAGGGCGGAGGGGCTTCGTCGCGGATGAGACAGGCTAAAGCGGGGGCAGTCAGGCACAGGTAGGAGGAGACGTGGCTGATGGCGGTTTGTAGTAGGAGGAGAGAACTTGCTCATGGACCAGGAATCTTGGCGGCAGATGTGTCCGCTGGACGTTTAACGCATGCTGCATCGGCAGCAGCGCGACCTACCTACACCTAGGTTGCCGTCGTGTGAAAGACACGAGGGAGAGCAGAAGGACGAGGCAACAGAGGAGGCTCCTCGGTGGCAGGAGGGAAAGAAGTTGTACCTTCCGGATAGAGATAGAGAAAGATGGAGACGGGGGGCGTCGCTCGGGAAGCGGGCGTCGGAGGTAGCGGTGTCGGGCGTTGATGCGTGGGGACGGGATCTAGCGGATTCACGTCGATCGTAAGGAAGAAGGAGATTCACAGTTGTTTCCTGGAGAACAGGGACCTAGAGGTAATTTCACTCTATTTCTGTAACTTAGCCAAATAGATGAAAACATCCTTATGCTGACGTGTCAGCGGTTCATTGGTCAGTTTATACCTATCTTGCAATTAATCCAGCTAATTAATGGTAACTCCAAATATAGCAAAATTATATATCTTTTTGATCGGAAAAATGAGAGGGATCTAAATAAAATAATAACAAAACTTGATTATGCTTCTTGTTCTAAAAGTATGTACAATACATAATTAGATCTGTTTAATGTAAAGGAAACCTAGATCTGCCTTAATCTGATGATTAATTGAATACTTTCATTCATGTTAGGCTAACACCTGATCTTGCCATGTATAATGATTAAAACCTTGATAACATTGAATAATGGATGATTGTAGATTAATAATGTTATTCATGTTGTTTTAGGGTTTTAAAACCAATATGGACATCTTGCTATGATCATAATGTTAGTAATATGATTTAGGTGTCACGGGTAATCTAATGTGCTTAAGTTGATAATTAGGTTTCACCTAATATGCATAATTGAGTTTGTAATCTTAGAAACCACGATATGATGGAATTAGGGTGTGTAGCCCTAATCCCTAGTCCAAACATGAGATAGTCCTAAACTCTAGTTTAGGAGCGCATCTAGATCTGAATAATGTAATATGAATACATGGTGACACATATGTAGTATGTATATTTCAGATCGAATGCTTTGTTGCTCGGATGTTTGTATACACTCTTAAAGTACATGTGATATATTCGGCATGGTTTATGTGATGGCATAAGGTATGTGGTTACGCTTATGATTACATGTATCGAATTTTGAGATTGCCGATGTTTCTCGTTGAGATTGAACGATGAATAAACTACTTTCTTGTTTATTTAGTTCTTGCAAACTATAAAGTTCTTATGAGTATCATGTAAAGTAAATAATTAAATTCTGAACCCTGGGTCAGACTGATCTTAAGGGTAATGCACATGAGCCCTGGAAGGACAATGATTACACCTGAGGTAGTGGACCAGATAACGGTTAGAATATGAAAAGGAGTTTATATTCAAGATAAAGATGTTTGCTTATATCTGTACTTGTGATTATTGTTTGAACCCACGTACCAGTATAGAAATATATTGATCACGTATTTGTTTGTCGGTGTTTTAGGTATCAGATATACTTGATTCGTGGACATGAGGGTACAGATAAAGATGTTGAAGACACTACAGTTTAATCATGAAGGTTCAGTCTTAATGGTTTATCTTCACACATGCAAAAGTTATGTCTGTTTAAAAGTTATGTAATTCCTTAGAGGAGCTTTTTATCTAAACATGTAAATATTTGACCATTAATGGAAATTATTTACTATTTTGTATTTTTTCATGAATCTGATCCTGGAAGTTATGATTAACGATCTGCGACTTTAAGGTCTTTTAGACACTCAAAAGTGCGGGTCGTTACATGTTGACTTCCATGATTGATGATGTTGTTACTAGAGGTGTGTTGAAACCTTACTCTGTCCGGGGTGTGAAGGTGTTGCCTCACATGATCTTTGCTGATGATGTGATGATGTTCTTAGCGGGGAACATCAAGTACATGAGAGGGGCCCGTGTTGTTCTTAAGTGCTTCGGTAATCTTACGGGGATGTTTATCAGTGATATCAAATCTAAAGCCTTTTTCTCCAGGTCGTGTGATGGTAGAAGAGGGAGGTTAAAGGATGTGGTTGGCATCTAGGAGGGGTCTTTTCCTACTAAGTTTTTGGGGATTCCTATATCTGGTGGCCGGGGTAAGGGAGCGGATTATGCTGAAGTAGTGGATGCCTTGAGAACTAAGGTGGACAGTTGGTCTGGGCTGAATATTTCCATGGCTGGGCATGCGGTCCTGATTAGAAGCGTGTTGACTGCTATGGTTTTCTTTTGGTCGCAGGCAAACCTCCTTGCCGTGGTTCATCATTGACAAGTGTAAATCAGTGATGAGTGGCTTCCTCTGGGGAGGGCGTGGGAGGGCGGCATCCTGGGAGGTGGTGGCTCAGCTGTTTGAAGATGGGGGTCTGGATTTGAAGAACCCAGAAACCATTGCTTTTCAAGCCAATATGAGAAGAGTGGACAGATTCCTTCGCAAGTTGTCGACCTTATGGAGCTGTTGGTTACGCAGCAGGTATGGGGAGGAATGCCTGGAGTTGGACGTGAAGAGGGGCGACATCTCAAGTTGTATGAGGAACATGATCAGGAGCTGGGCTACTATGAAGACAAGCTACAGGAACCTTAACGGCTGTTGGGCTCTTGCTGATCCTGACATGCGGCCTTGGGATGTGAAGAAGGTGAGACCGCAGGTGCCATGGGCTGACGTTATTTGGTTCAAAGGTTTCCAACCAAAGTGGAGCTTCACCACCTATAGGACATTGTTGGGTAGGCTTCCTACCTTGGACAGGCTTAACAATTGGGGGTTGGTGGTCAACCCAACCTGCTGTTTGTGCAAAAGTAATAATGAGACTGTGGAGCATGTCTTTTTTTTAGTGTGATTTTGCTAAGTATTGCCGGAAGAGGAGCAACTTGAAGTGCGGTTTTGGTGGTGCACCCCCGTGTAGTCTCCAAGATGCCTTATTTTGGCTTCTCGACCAGACTAAGAACAACCATAGTTTGAGGAGCTTCTGTGGGATGATTTTCTCCGCGGTCATTTATCACGTATGGGGCGAGAGGAATGCTAGGACTCATGGGAAAGGGGAGCATGACCCCCTTCAGATTTTTGATCTCATTGTAAATAGAGTCAATTGGGTTATCAGATCTAAACCTAAGTGGCTCTGTGGTGTGGTTCCGCTAGTCCTCCGCATGTGGAGAGACTGAGCTTGGTTGTACAGTATACGGACTTTTGTCCCTATACTCCGTTTTTGGTTTCATTAATGAGAATATTTTACCAGATCCAAAAAAAAGGATATCCATAGCATAAGCATATCTACTATCTCTTAATTGCACTAAGTATCATCTTTATAAAAAGAGAAGAAACAAGGGCTATCATCCAATGTAAAGCATTGTATATAACCCTAAACAGATATGCTAAATAGTTGTATTACATCTTTTACTATGCCGTGAGTAATTTGAGGATACCACTCAAAATCCAACTGACCATTACTAAGTCAAAATCAGTGCCATACAAGATCTAGGAAGAGTCGAACTCCTAATATCTTCTCCACCCCTGGTTAGTACGGGTCTGCCACACTGACACATAAGGTCAAGATGCTATAAGCCTAGTCCATCCTTGGGACAAGTCACGACACTAGTGAAAGGAGGTGGGTACACATAGCCCACCATCTGAGGTACAACCACATTTGTCCTCCAATCTCATCACATATATAATCATTGAGACACAACCGCATCTGTTCTCAAATAGAGGACTAGGTATGACCGCAGTCATCCTCCCTAAACAATTGATTTTAGGATGACAAGCACCCCACATACTCAACAGCATGCACTCCGAGTTTCCCTTAGGAATACTCATTTCACCATCTGGCAAGTTCTGACACTCATATGGATCTATGGCACAGGGCACTACATTATTAGAGTTGCATTTGATTAGTTATGCCAATTGGGTGAATTAAGGTTGCATCAAACAAGTGGACATACAAACCCTAATTCACTTCTAGACAACATATAAATATCACAACTTCAAAAGATATAAACGTGTGAAACATAATTTCTCATCTCATCATGACATAGTACTATTCACTTGCCATTCATGAGGATACACTAGTCATCATACTATCACAAGATATAAATTCTTTTCACAATATCCTAGGGTATCAACCCTTATCAAAACAAGAGGATTACACCTCATTTAGGGCTCAACCATGCCCAAAGGTCATTAAGACCATCATACTATTATAGGATATAAATCCTTTTCACAATTTCACAGGGTATCAACCCTTATCAACAAAAGAGGATTACACCTCATTCAGGACTCAACCATTCCCAAAGGTCATTAAGACCATCATACTATTCCTTTCAAGATCATTAGTATCTTTCCATGCCTTATAACAAGGCTCAACAACATCACTTACATATAATACACAAGATCAGCACAATATTTCATTAATGAGCTAGGTGATATTCATAAACATTCATAGAAGGGTTATATTAACATTAAGAATATTGCTTTATTACATCAACATTCAAGGATTCTAAATAGGATTAATCCTCATCATATTCATAATTCACATGTTTAGCATAAGAAAGTATCAACCATGTGGCTATGATAACCACCAATTAACACATTAAGATTATGATCACATTAAGGAGTTTATTTTGCCATCATTCCATCATATAAGAAGGTTAAACACGAATATTCATCTTTAGCTATTTGCATTAGAGTTAGGTTCAACAATATAAATTATATTAACGTGACTAATCATCACTCATACCCAAACCCTAACTCACGACATCCCCATTGAATCATGGATGCATAAGGTGAAGCATCATCATCACATTCCATACTATTCTCAAGTATGAACCCACACATAAATCAAGGTGTAACCATTAGATTATTGCATACTAGGGTTTCAACAACAATAAGAGATACTCCATTATTCTATTAATCATTCAAGGAAGGGTGATTATGATTAATCACCATCACTAAATTGCATTTAGTTTAAGGTGTGTAAAGCTATGTCCCATTCGATTTGAATCACAACACAACATGATTATTATCAATTCTATTCATATGAGTGAAAAGGTAAGATTACATAAATAAGGGCAAACCTCTATCGGTTTCAACATCACTCAAACCATACCAACATGCCTCAAGCATTAACCTAAAACCGTTGGATGTGGAATAGGTAAAATCATTGGTAGTTTAAATAAATAAACACCTTGGCTGAATAATCTGTGATGGTAATGGGTTGTGATCTATAAAAGTCACCATTTAACCCTAGAAATCCTTTGATTAACAACAAGAAGGGTTCATTTGAGAGTATGGTAAAATGCACAATCAATTGTTCATTTAAAACAAGTCATCCATTGTCAACAAGTAAGCTCCTTAAGTTGATCATATAAAGGATACCATATAAATCACATTATTAGGACCAACATATTACATTAACAACCATTCCACTTAATTGGAAGAACAAACATTAGATCTTGACCATTGGGTCAAGTTCATATGTTAAAACCATCAATTACTGTATAGGTCCGACCATTGCATCAAGTGACTCAAGAAACCATTGGTCTAAGGATTAATTGATGCTACAACTATATGATTACTTTACCATAGGTTTTGGAGACCTGATCCACCATCACTAGTGACCATTAAGTCACCATAGTTTGTTATATCATCACTATATGCATTAATCATCATAAAATATTAAGCTAATGTCATCATTGATTGATATCATCTGTAGGATACTTTTTTTTAAAGACACCACATTGATTACATTAAAACCATACGACATCTACATGTAAAGTGAGATACACCAACCAAACAAAAAAAAGTAAAGAGCAGATACAATAACCAGAAACTCATATTGGAACATGATAAGTACAATGATGTATTGATCTCTCTTCTATATCGCTGACCAAAACATCTTTTTATGAGAGATTCCTTCAACTTGAGATTATATCTGATATAAAGTATATGCTCCAAACTAGTGATCGAAGAAGAGATCACCTTCACACTTGTTTCCATATAACAAAGAAACAAAAAAAGACCTAACATGAAAGGAGGACACAAACCACACGACAACATAGAACCTATAACTCACTAAAGAAAACTACAAACAGAGAGAAAGATAACAGATAACATGCCGCACTACGGCACCGGTAGAAAAAGCCACTGTGGATCCCTTTCAAGGACAAGAAAAGGAGCAGAAAAGGCCGGAGGAAGAACAAGGATGGGGGATAGAAAACACATCAGAACCCCACCACCACTCACCAAGAATCCTCACTCGATTGCAATCGAGAGAGGAACGGAAGCAACGCCTCCAAACCCAAGACCCCTAATTATCCCCTACCCCAGCAAGCCAACAGAGAAACCGAGGGCACACCCACCAAACCTCAGACGGCAGAACAAACACTGACAAGACACAAAAAAAGGAAGACCCCAACAACCTAGACCTATGAATGATACAAAAAAGAAACAACAAGATGAAAAGAAAGGAAGAAGGAAAACCAGAGACGAAGGAACCCAAAAGGAAAAGACAAGCTAGATCCGTCCAAAGATGAAGCACCGACAAGACCATGCCAATGGAAGTAGTTTCCACCACTGCACAACCGCCGACGCACCAGCCCCGCAAAACGAGGAACTGGTCAAGTAGACCAGCTGTAACGTCGAGAAGCAGAAAAGAACGGATTCAAAGCGTACCACCCCGTGAGAACCACTAGCTCTGGCGAGAGGCCCATGGGGAGAAGGCCAGAACTGAGAGGCGGCAGGCTCCCCTCCCCCAAGCCGGCGAGGCGCAGAAGAGGTTTCCCTAGGGCCGGCGCTCAGCACAGCCCGCTACGTTCGTTTTCTTAATCGGGTGTTTTAGGTTGATCATTAAACGTCTAATTGAGCCAAAAAATGACCTAAGGGGGGTGACCATAGGTTGTCAGCATCATTTGACACCTTTGATCACGACCATCAGTTGTCAAAATAGAAACATCATAGGTTGTTGCATGGTATCACCATCGGTCATGTAGTAGTGAAGGAAATAGCTTGAAAACCCTAATTTGAACCATCAATTGTTCTGTGCTTAGCACCATATGTTGTTGCTATCAACCTGTCCCAGATGATGTTACACCTTAGAAATGTTGTACACATGTTTACAAGTTCATATAGAACTGGAACAAAATAGGGACACCACAAAAATTCGTAATTCTAAACAAGCATGGTTTCTCTATGCTTAGTTCATCACATTTAAGCATAAACATGAATTAGCAAGCTTCTAGTAGGCAATATTAGTGAAGAATGTTATATAACCCACCTCTATATAGTAGTTCAGATCCCATGCAGTAAGAATCTTGAGCAAGGAAGGTAATAAAACCCTAGTTTCAGATCTAAACTTGGCCAAGTAGGCACTTCTCTCCACAAAGAAGCAAAACCCTAGAAAAAGAAACAAGAAGAATAGATTCTTGAGTTCTAGAGCCACTTTCACCATGGAACAGCAAGGTTCCGACCTAGAGAAGTAGAAGAGGAAGAAAAACAGAGAAATAAATGGGGAATACTTACCCTTATAGGTCAAGATCACTAGGAAGGAGCTTTAGAAACCCCTAAAGGAAGTCAATTGCAACCCCAGATGGTTTTTCCAAGAAGATCACCACTTTCTTCTTCCTTGGATAGGAAATTATTAGAAGCACAGAGGGAGGACGAGGTTTGTATAAGGAGGGAAGTGTTGGAGAGCAAATGGTTCGTTTGGGTGCTTAGGGATAAGTATATGAAACTTTACGATAAAGATAAAGAAAAAGTTTAAGTTCTAGTATCTTTCCAAGTGTCCATGGCCTTAAACTATTAAGAATATACAAGCACACATGCAAGAAGCTCCCCCACCATCCATATAGACCTGATAGATCTCCTTTTTCGAATTTCCAAGCCAATCAAATAATTCATTAGTTGATAGCTACTAAAGGTAGCTCATCCATGAAGGGGTAAACCCTAAAATACCCTTGAGGAAAACAACTTCAAACCATGGCTCACCTAGGATCCCCATGGCTAAAAATACTCAATAAGGATAAGATAATATCTAAGGAAAATAATTTATGTGGCAAATTGCAAATACAACTCCTCAATTGGGTAAATTGCTGAAAAGTCCAAAATGTACATAAATTTGCATAACTTACTCAAACAATGTCCAAATTGGACCAAATTTGGAACTTAAGCATGCATTATGATTTTAAAGCATATCACAAGGTTATATTAGGGTTTTAATCATATAATTATGGTAGTTAATCCTGTTAAACACTTTTAGCAAGGTTAGGGGTCTTACAAGTATGGATGTCAACATGAAGTATCCTACATGAAAGCTACTCCAATGAATTCATTAAGTAATGAATGCCACATGAATGAGAAATATTGAAACCACACTTCTATCATGAGATTATAAAAATCCCTAAGCGTTTGTGGCATGCTAAAATCACAATTCAACCCAGAAAAATCACAAGCATGAGAGAGGAGGCTCATGTGTAAAAAATCAAGACTTAGTCCATTAACAATAAATATTGATAATTCACTTGTATTTGTAAAAGGCCATCATTTCATTTCACAAAGATTGGGTCAAAACATGATTTTTGGGAAAGATATTCTAAATTTGGGCAAAATTCGCCAAAAAGGTGCCAAATTGCCTTCAATCACAAGTAAGTCTTCTTTATGGAACAAAAAGCAAGAAACAAATAAATCCTAGATATAAATATGTAAGAATTATAAATATTTACATGATACACAATGCATGGAAGAAAGAGCAATTTTTTTAAACTTGGAAAAAGTAGCAAAAAAAGTAAACTCCATGGAATGCAAGTATGCAAAGTAAGTAGAATCTAATCTAGATAGAAGTAGCAACAAGGCAAAAGTAAATTGCAGGATGAAATGCAGAAATAGTGAAATGAGGGCATACCACCCTATCACACCAAACTTTTAAATTATTTTATCCTTAGCATGACACTAAACTATAGGAGTGATGGAGTAGACGATCATGGCTCCTGTGGTGGATTTGGTGGTTCTCCTTCCTGTGGTAGAGGATAATGGTAGTAACTCTCCCAACAGCCTACCTATGGAGGTAGGTAGGCATCATGATAACTAGATAGTGCACCCCACCAGTCTTCCCCTGACTGGGGGTTCCCACGTACCTGGGCATGATAGAAATGATACATATGGTTCATCTAATGGTGCATCTACTGGTGATCCATCTGTAGTGCATCTTGTGTGTGTTGTAAACCCGCCTATGCCCTCAATATACCATATTATATCCTCTAAATACTCTCAAGTTGTGCATGTATAGTAGACATATCATATATCTTCATTGTGGGTTGTTGTGGTTGTGTCGTTGTACCTCTCGTCTCCTCGCATTGGAGGCCTCTCTCTCCTCTACTTCTCTCCTCTACTCAGCAGCTACATGTGACTCTCCTAGTCCCTAAGAAAGTGTCACAATATCTGGTTGCTTCCATGTGTCTTGGTGATTATCCTCTTCCCACCTACCTAAAAAGTTTTGTTCAACATGGATGAGGTGAAGAGACAAGTTTGATCTCCAATTCTAACTTGAATGGTGTCTTCTCCATTATCAATGACCTTCTCTAGTGTGGTGAAGAATTGGCACGTCAACTCTATATATGTCTCCTTTGCAATCGTCAGAACCTTGAATAAGCATATGGCTTCCATAACACCCTGGTAATAGGTGAAGAAAACTAGAGCCTCCATTGTCTCTTGGCACACATAGTAGGTGGATATCACCATACACAACAAGAACTCTGGGTTCTTTGATTTCTTAACATGACTTCTCCTCACTTCAGGTGCTTCTTCATGTTAATCATCTAGAATTTCCTCTTGTGTTACATCTTGCATAACCTCATCTTCACCATTCAAAAGACTTGCCTTCGTGCTTGCTATTGGGGCTGGGGTTCTAGCACGGTGGAGATTGATGGCTAGGATGAGGTCGATGGCTGGGCCGATGAAGGTGGTGGTGCTTCCCTAGGAGAAACAAATTTTTAGGATGCTACCCACCTCCACTGGGTAGTCAAGTGGATTCCTCTATCATGGGATCCACTAATGCCGCCATACAAGGTGATTTCCCATGTGAATCAGAGGCATCCAGTGGCGGCATAGGATCTAGATATCACATCGGGGTTGAAGATGATCTGGTCTTGGGCTGACGTTTGTAGGAGAGGATGTCCTTGGTGTTATCCATAGATTTCTTAGAAACATTTTTCATTATGGATGGATTTTGGTGGATGAAATGAAGAAATTTAGGTTTTTTCGAATTTTTGGAACATTTGGTGGAATGAAGAGGAATAACCTAAATTTTACATGTGTTTTCATAATTGAAATGTAATAATTTTATGAATATGGACTTGTTGAGTAGGTTGCATGATTTGCTTCAAAGAATGGGTTCCTTTGCAAATTTCCCATTTGATATGAATTTCGTGATTTCTATTATTATGTTAATCCAATAATGGATATAAGAGAGAAGAAAAGAAGAAAAGTCCAATTTTTTTAGAAAGATGAAAGATAATGAATTTTAGGTAATTTATTTATGAGAAATATATATTGAACTCTCTAGAATGAGATATAGAAGGCCACAATAGAGTGGTTCTGACTCCACTTGCCTTATATCGTTTATAAAAATTGAAATAGAGAAAATAGGAAAGAAGGAGAGAGAAAATATGTGTTTTTATACATAATGCATGCTTTATAAGTCATTTACTTGCAAATGAATAAAGGGAGTTATTCCTTTTAGTTTTGACTTCAAACTTGGAAATAAGTATATTAAGTCTTTATATACTTTCCCTTAAAGTTTGGTATTAACTGGATGTGTGGTTTGGGAGTTATGCATTTGTTAAATTTCCTTAAAGTGAAGGGTTAACTAATATATTAATGCAATTTGTCACATTTCAATACGAATTTGAAACTTTGGGCCTGACCCATGATAGTGTCACGATCATCAACAGTCATTAGATGGTGATCTGAGAATCCAGAGATCGTCATCTACCTCAAATTAGATAAGGAAAGCATCGAGGAGTAGTTAGCAGCCTTCCCAAATGGAAATCTTGTGCACCAGGGCATGACTATTTTAGGAAGCATATCCAACGGAATCAGGAGACTGGTTGAGTGAATCTATCCCTAGTTTCCCTAGGTTTCGTAGCCTATAGAGGTTTTGCCCAATTTAGGGCTCCTCGGCAGCCATAAGGGGATCTATATATAAGGGGGCCATGAACCATGTGTGGTATCCCTAAGAACATCGTTGCATTCGTGGGAGGGAGCCCTTTTGATATGTGTGACCAATCAAGAAAGGTTCATGACATGTACCTTGACCAAGATAATCTTTCCACCGAAGAAAAACCTTCTTCGTCCCAGCAACCCTGGCAAGAATCGAGACAATGGAGACATGATCTAAGTTCGGGGAAGGGAGACGCAGGAAGGGAACATCTTGCTTTGTGCCCAGGGCTAGCCAATCGTGGGGTCAACCATGGAGTTGACCGTGGGCTGGCTCTATTCTGCGTGGAGGCACTGTCGCGGGGAAGAAAACGGAGCAGGCAGTTTTGACGCTTCCGCGTCGTTCGCGTGAAGCCTGAAGCCGGGAGGGCATAAGGGAAAAAGGAGGAAAACCTTCATCTAGGCTGGAGGCTTGCATAGAGAGGGCTGCCTATGTGATTGGCATTGATTTGTTGTTTGTTACGCGTGTGGAAAAGAGCAATAGGGGCCGGATTGCTGACATGACGACATCTCATTGGCTGAGGTGATCTAATCTTGCGAAATCATAGAAATTGCTAGGCTACTCAGAATAAGACATGTCATATATGAAAATTGATCAGGAGAACATGAGGATTCCAATAAAAATATAATCAATATCTGAATATGCTTCTAATTCTAAAAGTACTTAAAGTTGTCACCTTTAATGGTATTAGTAATGGAAAACCCTAATTTGGATATTAATGAGTTTCAATAGATTTCTTTGGATGACTTAGGCCAATATTAACTTGTTGTTAATAAATCAAAGAATTAGATCTAAAAAGATAATCTTTATGCATATTTGGCTTAATCTAGGGTTCCATGTACATGAATGTGCCTTAATAGGCTTAGAAACCCTAAATTAAGTGATGATGAGTTTTAATGATTTTAATTGTTCAAATCCATGTATAAAATAGAGATATGATGATCCTAAGTCAATTTGAGTATAAAAGATCCTTAATGTGGATAGTTTGAGAAATTAGGGTTTTATAAGTAGAAAAGCTATTTTTTTAGGGTTTGTTGACCTAAAAAGGATGACATTTGAGAAATTGATCTAAGAAACCCTAATGCATCCGAATGAGACTTGGAAACCCTAGAAAGGTATCCCAAGTCAATCAAGGGTTGTTTGGACGTGATGGAAATGACTAGGTGATATACTTGTTTTCATGATCTTCTTTATTGATTGGATTTCTTGATGGGACATCTATTTGGATTTGAACATATTGCTTCTGTGAGATCTTCAAGACAACTATGTTATTACGCTTATTACTAATTGCTCTAGTTTCATTAGGATTTTCAAGGTTATACCGGTTGCTTGGTTGACATTTATTTCATGTAGCTATAAAGTGACTATAGCTATCACCTTAAATATATATGCATAACTAGCTCATATCATGGTCCTCCTCTATAGCTTTGGTAATTATGACCTAGTATATGGCTACATACGAGGTAGGACCATCAGGTTATCGGATGACCTAGTACATGGCTACCTACGAGGTAGGACCATCACGTTATCATGATTCAGGTATTGGCCTACCTTTGGGGTAGGGCCATGCGACTCCACAACCCTAGGTATTGATCTACTTTTAAGGTAGGATCATGGGGGTTAGTTGAGATCTACCATGTGAGAGAGGTAGTATCCATGTCCGCTGTAGGTACAACACAGAGACATGGATAGGTATGGATTGAGTAGTTTTTTTGTTTATAATGTAAATTTGTTTGCTAAATGATAATTGTTTGCATAAGTTGTTATCCATAGTTGCAAGATTTTCGGTTTCCCCCGCATACATGTATAATTCGTTATACTAACTGCCATTTTGTTTGTCAGCATTTTAGGTTAGCAAGAAAATGAATATCCATTAAAGTGACATTGATGCAATCAAGTTTAAATAAAGTATGGAAGATTTTAGATAGATCAATTATCATCGGGTACATACTCCCTCTTCCCATGTTTTTACAAGGTATGATTAGAAAACTCTTTCTATTCCATGAAAAGTTTAGTTATAGAAGAATTTAATAATTATTGTTGATTATTTGCAAAACGACTGATCCTGATTTGGGATAAGGCCTCTGATTTCTTGGTCTCCCTGAATTGGGGGTTACCGGGAGGCGGGGTCGTTACATGACTAATTTGGTGGAGGAATAGGGTTGGGAATGATGGATGGAGGTAGGAGAAAGATGTTGGAGTGATTTGGGCCAGATTGGAGGTGAAAATGGAGAATAAAGCTTGGGAGATTCTTGTGTGGCTTTGCACGACCGTTGGAACCACTACACGGGCATCCTGGTCTTGTGAGAATGAAAAGATGAGTCACTTGAAAGTTTTTGGATTGTGGTTTTTAGTGACTGGGTCAGGATTCAACAAGGCCATGTTGGGTCACTGGCACCACTACTGTGCTACACCACACAGTTGTGGTGGCTTGTATATTACGTGATCGTGTTGTGGACCAAGTTAGCAACCAATATGCACAAAGAATACAACAAATAAAGAATAAATAATAGAAATGTTAAAGGCAGTAGAAAAAGATCAAAGAAAAACTAACTAGATAGACCAAGCGCCATTCTCTTCAAAAATGGAGCCACAAAGTTTGGTGTGTTTCTCAAACACAGAAAAGTAAATTGGAAAAGACGGTGCCAAAGGACAAAGTCAACACCAGAACTACTAGGTAGTTTTGGCACTTTATGTCCCCGACAACAACATCAGAAATCTTGGTGTGTTTTTTCCCAAACCTGAGGTGTACACACCTAAATAATTGAATCTTGACTAGATGTGCACACCCATAGGATCAGACACACTGACTCACAAACGCACATGGTCATGTTATAGTATAAGACAACAGTCAGAATAGGGTCGATCCACATGGAGAAAAGGGGGCACTAGAGCTAGGTTATAGGTTCCTACAATAGAGTCTTAGGGTTCAAGGTTTGAGGGTTGATTTTGATTATTATACTAAAATTGATCAAGCAAACAATTAAAGGTATAAGAAAATCAAAACCTAATCTAACCGTAGACAATTAATTCTAATGAGCAAGAGATGACAAGTTAAGAAAGAAAAAAAAGAAAATGACACTAAATCAAGCTAGAAGATACCTACACTACACAAAGCTAGAAAACAAGGCAAAAGAGAAATCAAAGACCTAAACTAGCAAGAAAAGATCTAGAACAAGGCAATGAACTAACTAAGCAAATAAACAGCTAAATAAGCTAAAACTAGCTAAGAAAGAAGGAAATTGGGGTTTTAATCCAATTAAGAGATGTGTGGACTATTTGAGGGAATGAACTTGTCAATTGTATTGGGGGTGATAACATGTTAACAATACTCTTCCATTTAGATTACCAAACCAGACAACAAGTTAGATGCTAATGAATTGCCATAAACTACTAATTTGTCATGGATAAGGTAAGTGTGTATAGGGGAACTAGTCCATAACACCTCCTACCTATCCTTATGAAGCTCACTTGGATTAGGGTTTAGGTTTAATTAAATTAGTATCTAATCAATACTATGTTTCTAGGGTAGGAACTCTTAGGGTAATTAGGGGGAGGGTTGTAATGTAAGGTGGAAGTGAAGTTTATACCTCACATCACCTACATTCTATCCTTGAGAAGGCTCCAAGATAATTACACTAAATGCTCCTATATTAGATAATTAGATGTCTCACCTAGGTGTTAGAAAATTGATTAACATGTACGAAGGTGAATAGCTAACTAGAGATCTACTAAATGGACTTAGGATCAATTCCCAAAATTGCTACATATAAGAAATTTTCCTAGAATCCTAAGTGATTTCAAGCACAAACTACAAAGAAATATATGAAAAATGAGATACAAATAGAACATAATTATTAGCAATTGAAATTAGAATGTTTACATATCACTTTCCCCCAACATGGTATCAAATGATCATTTTTGGCCGCAAAAAATCCACCTAAGGGGCCTAGCTACTCATAGAGAAAGAAAATACAAAAAGAAAGGAAGAAGAATGAATAGAGGAGTGGAAAGCCATGATCAGCTTGGTAAAGACTCCTCCTTCTCCACCTCTTCGTAGAAACAACTTGAACATCTCCCTCCTCCAAGGTATAATGGCATGGATGTATGGTGGAAAGTGGCCAAAAACCCCAAAAATATGTGTTTTTGGGGTGGAAGTTGATGGAATGGAGGTGGACTAGAGTGGGAATGGATTGGAGGTGAAATTGAGGAGCTGAGAATGGACTACTAGTGGCTTACCTTGAGTTCCAGCCACCGCCTATGTATATATAGATGGTGGGGAAGCATTAGGTTAAGTAGGGGTAAGATGGGAAATGAAGTGGAAAATTTCTTCTAGGTTTGTGTGTAGCATGGTTGTGCAGGACAACACGGCCTTGATGGGTAGGGGTAAATATGGTTATCGTGGAATGGAATGGGTGAGATTGAAAAATGGAGAAGTCACAAGTTGTTTTGGGGGTTTTGAGTGGTTGGTGGCACGACCGTGGTGGTCACCACGATTGTGGGGAGGCACTGGTAGCAAGATTGTGGTGGTCACCAAGGCCGTTTTAGCTTGAGGGAGTGTTGGCCATTCTAAGAAGCATGGGCATCATGTCTTCTTGGTAACACGATTGTGTTGTGCTGCACAAATGTTATGGGTCATGTTAGCACATCCATGTTGTGATGGATGTGTTGGGTTTTAGGAGAGGTAGAGAAGGTAGCGGAAACAAAAAATTTCTCCTCCCAAACTCGGAAGCCAGTTGATCGCGTCAACGTATATGCAGTAGAAAGGATGGTTTGTAGAGGCGTACCTTGTCCTGAGGCTTGCTCAGTGACAATACCTCATGGTGAGCGTGCGATCTTCACCTGCGGTCTTCGACGGTGTCTGTGCAGCTCCTGGTCATACCGGGACTGTCTGGATTGATAGCTGTCCTCCGAGTGATAGAAGTCTTCCACCTCTACAGTCATCCACATGGACTGCCTCGAACTCCGATCGTTCTGTCCCACAGAACACTGGAAGGAGTCATCCCCTTCTGTCAGCGTACTAGTAGCAGACTTTCTCTCCCACAGTAGTCGTAGTTATCTAGTTGTCGCACCACAGTGTTTTCCTCCCTAGTCGGGTAGCAGTTGCTCTGTCTCTCTCGGTTCCCAAAACCAGAGAGGACAATAGAACTATTACTATGAAATATCTAATATTGGAAGCCCCCAATACCCCTCTATTTATAGTAGAGGGTTTGGTCTGGGTTTTGAATTGGAGCATGAGTAGAAGGGTTTGGATTTTCCACAAATAATTGTCTGCGACAGCTGAACCGATTGACTCGGCAATGAGCCGATCTACTAGAGCATGAGCTGATCAGTTCAACCCTTGAACCGGTCGGTTCACTGCCCTGGTCCAAATCAAATTAACTTTCCTCTTTTCATTTCCTACTAATCAAAAGATAAATTCTTGTCCCAATCAAATTGTACAAGTGAAATGAAAACTTTTTCTCACCAAGCCTGACTTTCCCAACATGCTCAGTTGGTCCAGCTGAGCCGATCGGTTCAACCACTTGAACCGGTCATCTCATTGACCTGAGCCGATTGGTTCATCACCACGAACCATTCGGTTGGAAGTCCAGGTTGTGTAGAAACTGTCAATGCAGATTCAATCAATCCTATACTCTAATCACTTGGTCCAACTCCTTGAACACTATGATTATGAGTCATCAATTGATCGAGTGTTTAATTGAACTACTAAACTCCTTTAGTAAACAATCTAAACATCATTTGTGGAGAAACTCCTCTTCCAGGTGAAGTCCTATGTGTGTAACCCTGTAGGTTCATTTCACGTTGGCAGTGAGTGTTCATAACATTTATGACATCACAAGCAAAGAGCGGTGCCTAGTCACACATTAGTGATGCCTAAGTGAAATCAAAAGTTGGAGAACAAATTTCAATCCTACAATCTGTGACTGGTGTTATAGTGAATGTATAATTACTTTGTCACTGATATCCCGAATCAACTCGAGGCATGGAATAGTCATCCTGTCAACGTTCATTCACTTTCTTGATCTCAGAGTAGATTCGTATGAGATATGTGTGCAATAAATATCACATATTAATTCACACAAGCATATATGCATTTCTTAATCACACTCATCAAGTGGCCATGGACATCAAACTCCGTCAGGAGGGACACATCCCATATCTATCACTCACCCCTCAAAACCCCATGTGTCAAAGTCACCCAATCATCATCTTTATAACAACCCATGTTTTAGGACTAGGTTTGATGATGTCAAAGTGTACCCAAGGACATGTGTTGAGTGTAGGATTTTCAGGTCAAAGAATCACAATCACCACCATCACTGTGAGAATTGACTGTGACTGCCAAGTCATGGTTCCATGTGTCAAACTCACGGTGGGTCTGTCTGGTACACTTGTTCTCTAACAAGTACCTATGTGCTTAATTTGATATCACCATATCATGACTAATGAGATTTTGTCATCAACTAACACCACAATCTAGTCTTGAGTGTCATTATTATCTATCTACCTTCCATAATGACAACTGACTAGGGACATAACCAGAATGTACAAACTCTTAGCAACTATATGATCTCATCGTTTAGGTCCTCAACCTAAAAGCATACATCATTAAGTATTGTCATTCTCTAGAGATTCAATCTGTTCTATCATTATCTCATAACTGACTGAACCAGAATGAATCAGAATTTTGCCTTTAAGTTTATCAAATCAGTCTCTTTGTATCCTACCAATCATCCCATGATTGGCTCTCAGGGCATACATACCAACAGGATGCCCATTCTACTGAACTTGAATCTCCAAGATTGTCTCTGTGATTTTGAATGGACCAGCATGGTCATTTTGATTTACCACAGTCATGTTGTTTCTTCTTAGAACATAGAGCTTGTGTTGGTATGTATGCCCATAGAGAAAGTCATATGATGATTGTAATGGGATACTTTGTAATTGATTTGAATAATAATAAAGGCAATTTCCAATCTATATGTTTAAACTGTTTCTGAGATGATGGTGTAACATGATAGATGTCTAAAGAATGTTTTACTCAATGACGTGTGCTTTTGGGTTGAGGACCTAAACGATGAGATCATACGAATGCTAAGAGTATTCTTTCTTGATTAGTCCCTAGTCGGTTGTTATTGTGGAAATAACCATAGACATCAATAACACTAAAGACTAGATTGTGTGTTGGTTGATGACAGAATCTCATTAGTCATGATATAGTGATATCAAACCAAGCACATAGGTACTTGTTAGAGAACAAGGTCAGACAGACCCACCGTGAGAGTGACACATGGAACCATGACTTGGTAGTCACAGTCAGCTCTCACAGTGATGGTGGTGAGTGTGATTCTTAGACCTGAAATCACTACACTCAACACATGTCGTTGGGTACACTTTGACATCATCAAACGCAGTCCTGAAACATGGGTTGTTATAAAGGTGATGATTGGGTGACTTTGACACATGGGGCTTTTGAGGGGTGAGTGATAGATATGGGATTTGTCCCTCCTAAGGGAGTATGATATCCTTGGCCACTTGATGAGTAGGATTGAGAAAGGCATGCGCATGCACGTGTGAATCAATATGTGATATTGATGTCATACACATCTCACTCGGTCTACTCTGAGATCAAGGAAAAGAATGAACATTGACAGGATGACTGTTCCATGCCTCGAGTTCATTCTGGATATCACTGACAAAGGAATTATACATTCACTGTAACACCATTCACGGATTGTAGGATAAAAGTTGTTCTCCAACTTTCTACTTTCACTTGGGTAGCAATGATGTGTGACTAGGCACCGCTCATTGCTTGTGAAGTCATAAGTGTTATGGACTGTCACTGCCAACGTGAAATGGAACTGCAGGGTCACACACATAGGATTCAACCTGGAAGAGGAGTTTTGTCCACAAGCAATGTTTAGATTGATTACTAAAGGAGTTTAGTAGTTCAATTAAACACTCAATTAATCGATTTCTCAATATCATATGGTTCAAGGTGTTGGACGCAATGATTGGAGTATCGGATTGATTGAAATCGCATTTGACTGATTCTACACAATCTGCATTCCCAACCGATCGGTTCATGTGATGAACCGGTCGGCTGAGGTTGCTGAACCGGTCGGTTCAATTGTTGAACCGATCGGCTCATGCACAGAGTGAAACGACCGGTTCAAGTGTTGAATCGATCGGTTCAATCGGTGCAATCGAGCAACTTGGGAAAGTAGGATTGGTGAGAATTTTTCTTTCGTTTCAATTGCCCAATTCGATTGGGAATAATATTGGTATTCGATACCAATTGGGAAAGAAACAAGGAAAGTCAATCGGGAACCAACCTGGAACCCCAACCGACCGGTTCATGATTGAACCGATCGGTTCAAGGGTCCCAAACGATCGGTTCAGGTCCCCAACCGACCGGTTCACTTGTGAACCGATCGGTTCAGGTTGCGAGACAGTTGCTTTTTGTGGAAAATCCCGAACCCTTCTACTCCTGCTTTAGTCCCGTATTGCCGGGCACAGAGAACCCTGTCCCATGACCCGCCTATATATAGGGGTATTGGGGGCTTCTCAGAGGACAACTCAGTGCAAGTTGATTGCTCTACAAAGTTGTCGTTCTCTCTGGTTTTGGTAACCGAGAGAGAGCCCGAGCAAGTGCTTCCCACAAAGGGAGGTGCAGCAAGGGAAGGACAACTGCAGTTGCAGTCGACAGTAGGAGAGTGTGTTGGTGACTAGTACGTCAACAGGAGGGTGCGACTCCTTCCACTTCCTTGTGGGACAAGGAGAGTGGAGTTCCGGGTGGTCCGTGTGGACTACTTCAGAGGCGGGAGGTCACTTCCGCTCAGGAGGACAACTGTCATCCGACAGTCCAGTAGGAGGAGGAGTCTTCAGTCCCGGTGCGACCAGGAGCTGCACAGACACCGTCCAAGACCGGAGGTGAAGACCGCGCAAGGCGCGTGGCATTGTCGCCGAGCAAGCCTCGGGACAAGGTATGATTCACAAACCTTATTTCCTATCATATAGATGTCGACGCGATTCCTTTTGTTCCGGGTTTGGGGAGTAAAATTTTTTGTTTCCGCTGCTTCTCTGCCTCCCCTAAAACCCAACAGTGGTATCAGAGCCAGGTCGACCTCTCTATATTTTAGGATTATCGATGTGATCGATTTTGGTTTGTCACCTTTATTTATTGCATGCGATGCGAATAATATCGGCTTTATAAATGTCCAATCCACAAATCCCTAATATACATATATGATATGTAATATTAATGCACTCGATATGCGTCGCCCTTAAACGAGTTTTGTGGTGGATGTGTAGCATGATTATGGCCTATAAACCCCTATATCTGTGTGTGGTTGTTTGTGTGGTTGCTTGCATCTCGGTCTGCACACCGATTCCCTTTCTCATATTCCTAATGTAACTCGAAATAATTCGAGAATTCTTTCCTACCTTTGCTCCCCCCGAATGTAACTCGGGGTTTCACAATTCAAATGTAAATAGGATAGATTTTATTTCATGTTATGTCAAAGAACGGCGGACAACCTGAAGACGATCGGTTCAAGGAGTAAACTGATCGGTTGGTGATCCAGACGGCCGGTTCGAGGAACGAGATGAGCGGATGGCGACCTGAGGAGATGCACGATGATCGGTGAACCGATCGGCTGGAGGCGCCAGTTGATCGGCTGGTGGCACCCGAGCAACCAACCTGATGGCGAGCCGATCAGTCATGGAGATGAGCTGATCAAACCCAGAATGGCAGGCACAGATTTCATCTTGTACAGGTTGCATGTGATGTAGACCTAGATGACCGTGATTCCTCTTGGCTCGAGGAATCACAAATAGGATGGCCATAATCATTGCTTTTTATCGTTTATGCATGTTTTCTGTGGGATATAGCATGTATATGATACGTACTATATATTGTGGTGATTGGATATGTATATGTATATAAAAACCAAATCCCTCATTAAAATATTAAGTCTTGTATGCCTTCCATTAGCGACACACATGGAAAACTTGATCGACCAAGCGTAGGTTACGCCAAAGCATGGTGCGCCGTCTATCTTGTGGAAGTGTGAAGGGTAGACATGTAGGTTCTGCCAAAGCAGGGTGCATGTTTACCGTGTCAGATTTTGGGTTAGACTTAACTGGTGATTCTTTGAGCGTCTAAGCCCAGAGGCAAGGAATGTTCATGGCAAGGTGTTGTGCAAGTTCATTCATCAAGAGTTGCATATGATGCAATTGGCAAGAGTTGCCTACCTGGAAGATCTGAGTTGTGGGTGACAGCCAAAGCTGGTCCATGGCTCAGAGGATTTCAGGATCTTGACCCACTAGAAGATTGTACGCTGCAATCTTCCAAATTGATGGTGAGGGCTATCAATTTGAGTCAAAATAGTGGGAGCGGTAATTAATTAAAGGCCTAATTAACTATCATCAAATTTTATTCAAATCAAATCAAAAAGGGTTTTGACAAATGCAAATTTTCTCTTGTAGAATGGCAAAAGAATCATCTTTTAAAATGGGCAAATTAATTGAGAATAAATTCCGTAACTGGTTGAGGACTGTGAGAAGTGTTCTGTACAATCCAGATATACGAGGAGCCTTGGAATCCACTCTATGTACGCTTAATGCGTTGGTGAAGAAGAAAGTAGGTAAGGGAGAGAAGTGTTCTCTTGCCAAACCAATTTCTTCTACATGGAGAGGATGGAAGGAACAATGGAAGAGGAAGTCGGAGATACAGATCTCTACTTCTGGCGTATACGTAATAGAGATTAACTTTACTACTTCTTCGTCATGGGTACTTGATACCGGATGCGGATCTCACATTTGTTCAAATGTGAAGGATCTTAAGAGAAGTAGGCCTTTGGGGAAAGGCGAGGTTGAACTACATGTTGCTAATGGGGCAAGAGTTGCCGCCAGTGCCGTAGGAACCTATGAGTTAACTCTACCTAGTGGGCTAATAATAGAGTTGAAGAACTGCTATTATGTACCTGCCATAAATAGGAATATCATTTCCGTCTCTTGTTTGGACAAAGATGGATTTGAATTTCTTATTAAGAATGGAAAGTGTTCCATTTCTAAAGATGGGATCTTTTATGGCAGTGCCCCTATGTCTTATGGTCTATACTTGATAGACTTGGAGACAAGTGTATACAACGTAAACACCAAAAAGCAAAAACTCAACGACTCAAACAAAACATATCTCTGGCATTGTCGTCTAGGGCACATAAATGAGAAGCGCATTTCTAGACTCCATAAAGATGGTTATCTAGACTCTTTTGATTATGAATCAATTGAGACATGTGAATCTTGTTTGTTGGGCAAGATGACCAAGACTCCCTTTTCAGGTAAAGGTGAGAGAGCTAGTGATCTATTAGGACTCATACATACTGATGTATGTGGGCCTTTTAGAACTAATGCCAGAGGTGGGTATCATTACTTCATT
Source organism: Alisma plantago-aquatica (assembly GCA_963693085.1). Taxonomy (NCBI): domain Eukaryota; kingdom Viridiplantae; phylum Streptophyta; class Magnoliopsida; order Alismatales; family Alismataceae; genus Alisma; species Alisma plantago-aquatica. The sequence goes on from OY856414.1 coordinate 405,952,236, forward strand.
ACCTTTACTGATGACTTCAGTAGGTATGGCTATGTGACCTGATGAAACATAAGTCAGAAACCCTTGAAAGGTTCAAGGATTTCATGAATGAAGTACAGAACCAGCTTGGTAAGAGTATTAAGGCACTTCGTTCCGATCGAGGTGGAGAATACTTGAGCCAGGAGTTTGAGGACCTTCTGCGAGCCCGTGGTATTGTATCACAATGGACTCCGCCAGGAACACCACAGCATAATGGTGTGTCTGAAAGAAGGAATCGCACATTGTTAGATATGGTGCGATCAATGATGAGTTTTGTTGATCTTCCGATTTCCTTTTGGGGTTATGCTCTTGAAACCGCCGCGTTTACACTTAACCGTGTACCATCTAAATCGGTTCAAAAGACACCATATGAGATATGGACTGGAAAGCGTCCCAATTTGTCTTTTATGAAGATTTGGGGTTGTGGGGCTTACGTCAAGAAAATGTTTCCTGATAAGCTTGGACCCAAATCTGATAAATGTTATTTTGTTGGATATCCCAAGGAAACCAAGGGATATTATTTATACCACCCAACTGACAACAAAGTGTTTGTTGCCAGGGAGGCTGTATTCCTAGAAAAGGAATTTATTTCCAAAGGAAATAGTGGGAGAAATATAGAGCTTGAAGAGGTTCAAGCCCAACAAGAAAACAATGAACCGGTAGATGTACCAGAGGAAAATGTAGATTCACAAGGTGTTGTGGAATCTCAGTCTCCTCAGGTAACACAAGGACCTCGTAGATCTAGTTGGACTCGCCTTGAGCCTGAGAGGTTTGGATACCTTGTAACTCAGGATGGTGGAGAGTTGATCATAGATGATGACCCAACTACCTACGTAGAGGCTATGGAGGGACCAGATTCTGAGAAATGGCTTGAAGCCATGAGATCTGAGATGGAATCCATGTACTCCAACAAAGTATGGACTTTGGTGGAACCACCCGAAGGGGTAAAACCCATAGGGTGCAAGTGGGTCTTCAAGAATAGACCGACATGGATGGCAATGTGCAAACTTATAAAGGCAGATTGGTTGCAAAGGGTTTTCGACAAATTCAAGGTGTTGACTATGACGAAACCTTTTCTCCAGTTGCCATGATTAAGTCCATCAGGATCATGCTTGCTATTGCAGCCTACTATGACTATGAGATTTGGCAGATGGATGTTAAAACCGCATTCCTTAACGGGAATATTCATGAGGATGTGTACATGACACAGCCTGAAGGTTTTGTAGATCCAAAGAATGCCAATAAAGTCTATAAACTGCAAAGGTCAATCTATGGATTGAAGCAAGCATCTCGGAGTTGGAATCTTCGATTTGATGAGGAAGTCAAAGTGTTTGGCTTTATTCAAAATGAAGATGAACCTTGTGTGTACAAGAAGGTTAGTGGGAGCTCGACCACATTCCTCATATTGTATGTGGATGACATACTTTTGATGGGGAATGATGTCTTAGCCTTAGAGAAGGTAAAGACTTGGCTTGGGAAAACTTTCTCAATGAAGGACTTAGGAGAAGCATCCTATATTCTAGGAATTAAGATCTATAGAGATAGATCTAGAAGGCTTCTCGGACTAAGTCAAAGCACGTACATTGACAAGGTGTTGAAGCGGTTCAGCATGGAGAACTCAAAGAGAGGCAACGTCCCTATGCTACATGGAGTTACCGTCTCTAGAGCTCAATGTCCCCAATCTTGTGAAGAGAGGGAGCGTATGAATGGGATCCCATATGCATCAGCCATTGGATCCATCATGTACGCTATGTTGTGCACACGCCCAGATGTCTCGTATGCTCTCAGCATGACGAGCAGGTACCAGGCAGATCCCGGGGATGCTCACTGGACAGCCGTGAAGAACATTCTCAAGTACTTGCGAAGGACTAAGGATCAGTTTCTTGTGTACGGCGGCGAGGAAGAGCTGGTTGTAAAGGGTTACACCGATGCAAGCTTCCAAACCGATAAAGATGATTACAGATCGCAGTCAGGATTTGTGTTTTGCCTTAATAATGGAGCTGTGAGCTGGAAGAGTTCCAAGCAAGAAACAGTTGCCGATTCTACTACAGAGGCTGAGTATATTGCTGCTTCGCATGCAGCAAAGGAGGCTGTGTGGATTAGGAAGTTCATTTCTGAACTTGGTGTAGTTCCCAGTAGCTGTGATGCAATTGAGCTTTATTGTGACAATAATGGAGCTATTGCACAAGCTAAGGAGCCCAAATCATATCAGCGGTCCAAGCACATACTGCGGCGCTTCCATCTCATACGAGAGATCGTACAGCGAGGAGATGTGAAGATTTGCAAAGTACCAACTGAAGACGACATAGCTGATCCACTGACTAAGGCCCTTTCTCAGCAGAAGCATGATGGTCATGCTAGGTCACAAGGACTACGTTTCCTTGGTGACTGGCTCTAAGTGCAAGTGGGAGTCTGTTGGTATGTATGCCCATAGAGCAAGTCATATGATGATTGTAATGGGATACTTTGTAATTGATTTGAATAATAATAAAGGCAATTTCCAATCTATATGTTTAAATTGTTTCTAAGATGATGGTGTAACATGATAGATGTCTAAAGAATGTTTTACTCAATGATGTATGCTTTTGGGTTGAGGACCTAAACGATGAGATCATACAGATGCTAAGAGTATTCTTTCTTGATTAGTCCCTAGTCGGTTGTTATTGTGGAAATAACCATAGACATCAATAACACTAAAGACTAGATTGTGTGTTGGTTGATGATAGAATCTCATTAGTCATGATATAGTGATATCAAACCAAGCACATAGGTACTTGTTAGAGAACAAGGTACCGAACAGACCCACCGTGAGAGTGACACATGGAACCATGACTTGGTAGTCACAGTCAGCTCTCACAGTGATGGTGGTGAGTGTGATTCTTAGACCTGAAATCACTACACTCAACACATGTCGTTGGGTACACTTTGACATCATCAAACGCAGTCCTGAAACATGGGTTGTTATAAAGGTGATGATTGGGTGACTTTGATACATGGGGCTTTTGAGGGGTGAGTGATAGATATGGGATTTGTCCCTCCTAAGGGAGTATGATATCCTTGGCCACTTGATGAGTATGATTGAGAAAGGCATGCGCATGCACGTGTGAATCAATATGTGATATTGATGTCATACACATCTCACTCGGTCTACTCTGAGATCAAGGAAAAGAATGAACATTGTCAGGATGACTGTTCCATGCCTCGAGTTCATTCTGGATATCAGTGACAAAGGAATTATACATTCACTGTAACACCATTCACGGATTGTAGGATGAAAGTTGTTCTCCAACTTTCTACTTTCACTTGGGTAGCAATGATGTGTGACTAGGCACCGCTCATTGCTTGTGAAGTCATAAGTGTTATGGATTGTCACTGCCAACGTGAAATGGACCTGCAGGGTCACACACATAGGATTCAACCTGGAAGAGGAGTTTTGTCCACAAGCAATGTTTAGATTGATTACTAAAGGAGTTTAGTAGTTCAATTAAACACTCAATTAATCGATAGATCAATATCATATGGTTCAAGGTGTTGGACGCAATGATTGGAGTATCGGATTGATTGAAATCGCATTTGACTAATTCTACACAATCTGCATTCCCAACCGATCGGTTCATGTGATGAACCGGTCGGCTGAGGTTGTTGAACCGGTCAGTTCAATTGTTGAACCGATCGGCTCATGCACAGAGTGAAACGACCGGTTCAAGTGTTGAATCGATCGGTTCAACTGGTGCAATCGAGCAACTTGGGAAAGTAGGATTGGTGAGAATTTTCCTTTCGTTTCAATTGCCGAATTCGATTGGGAATAATATTGGTATTCGATACCAATTGGGAAAGAAACAAGGAAAGTCAATCGGGAACCAACCTGGAACCCCAACCGACCGGTTCATGATTGAACCGATCGGTTCAAGGGTCCCAAATGATCGGTTCAGTAGTGAACTGATCGGTTCAGGTCCCCAACTGACCGGTTCACTTGTGAACCGATCGGTTCAGGTTGCGAGACAGTTGCTTTTTGTGGAAAATCCCGAACCCTTCTACTCCTGCTTTAGTCCCGTATTGCCGGGCACAGAGAACCCTGTCCCATGACCGGCCAATATATATAGGGGTATTGGGGGCTTCTCAGAGGACAACTCAGTGCAAGTTGATTGCTCTGCAAAGTTGTCGTTCTCTCTGGTTTTGGTAACCGAGAGAGAGCCCGAGCAAGTGCTTCCCGCAAAGGGAGGTGCAGCAAGGGAAGGACAACTGCAGTTGCAGTCGACAGCAGGAGAGTGTGTTGGCGACTAGTACGTCAACAGGAGGGTGCGATTCCTTCCACTTCCTTGTGGGACAAGGAGAGTGGAGTTCCGGGTGGTCCGTGTGGAATACTTCAGAGGCGGGAGGTCACTGTCGCTCAGGAGGACAACTGTCATCCGACAGTCCGGTAGGAGGAGGAGTCTTCGGTCCCGGTGTGACCAGGAGCTGCACAGACACCGTCCAAGACCGGAGGTGAAGACCGCGCAAGGCGCGTGGCATTGTCGCCGAGCAAGCCTCGGGACAAGATATGATTCACAAACCTTATTTCCTATCATATAGATGTCGACGCGATTCCTTTTGTTCTGGGTTTGGGGAGTAAATTTTTTTGTTTCCGCTGCTTCTCTGCCTCCCCTAAAACCCAACAGCTTGTACTTTGTGTTTACTTGTACCTCTTTGATTTAGTTGATCCTTGAACACTAGGGGTAGTTTGAGGGATCTTTTGACTTCACTTTGGTCTCTCTAAGGGTGAAGAAACCCTAGGATAATTCTTCTCTCTCTCCCATCTAAGAATGTTTCAAGTACCTGAAAACATGTAAATAACATCCAAAAGTGCACTTTACATGTATATGCATATTGAGGGGAATAACATGTAATCTAGTAGATATAGATTTGGTTGAAGTGCAATAATACACAAGATGAAGCCCTAAAATAAAGCTACGTCATTAACTATGATAGTGTCTAAATCACAAACTAGAAATGCATCAACATCAATAGAGTAAATATTATTTCTTACTCTTTTGGTCTTGAGGGAAGTATAAAAAGTATGCATTCATGCCTTCAACCTTCAATCATTGCACCCTTGATTTCTTCCTTACAAATTGATCTTCTTCTTCAAGTGATTTAATAGTCTTAGCTCTCATAGAAGAAAGAATAACATGTAGATCACTATCATGAACATTAGCATCAACCTTTTCTTGAAATATAGATGCTTTAGTATCCAATTCCTTAGCTTTAGAAAGGAAATTTATCACAGAATACATATTACATTTTATAGGAGAAGTTCTTATAGCTTTCAATTTACCATAGACATTATACATGGGAGCACCAAAAGAAATCCAAAATTTTCCATGTATATTTGAGAAGATCTAGAAAACCATATTGATTTGCTCGTGTGTTGATGAATCTAAATGGAGTTTACTTTTTTCATAGCAATAAGATGCAAATAAAGAATCTAATAATCACTCATTGTGGTAGAAAGTACATCACCCCAATAGTTTTTTAATGTATTAAGTAGGCCCATATTGTATAAGATCCTATCTATCTTATAAAAGGTAATGTTACCTTTTTTACTTTATTAGTCCATGGTATTAAGGGCTCCCTAGTGACAATGTCCAGAAGACTATTTCTAGTCAAAGCATCATTGAAGTCATCCATGCTACAACCAAAAGGAGGTGTCTACCCATCTTCTCGCTATTCAATCTCACTATATTATAATCACCTAACACACCAAGCAGGAGATATAGTACTAGAAAAGTCTTTCAAAGTGTCCCACAATAGGGATCTATCCATGTCACTCTTATCCCCCATAAACAACCATCATATAGACCTTCATATTCCCTCTGCATGCATGACAATGAACAACTTGTTCATTTTCCAGAACTATATGAGTGTAAAAGATGGATCCATCCATAGAACAAGGATACAAGTTCATGAGTAAGAAATAGAAATGCATCTAGTACCAGACCACAAATAGCTAACTGTTGGGTTTTAGGGGAGGCACAGATGGCAGCAGAAATAAGAATTTTCTCCCCAAACCCAGAACCCAAAGAGATGTTGTCAATATCTATATAGTAGAAAGGATGGTTTGTAGAGGCGTACCTTGTCTCGAGGCTTGCTCGGAGATGTTACCTCGCGACTAGTGCGGTCTTCACCTCCTGTCTTAGACGGTGTCTGTGCAGCTCCTGGTCACACCAAGACTAACGGCTCCTGGTCGCACCCAGACTGATAGATTGACAGTTGTCCTCCGAGTGGCAGAAATCTCCCGTCTCTGTAGTTGTAATGCTCGGGCCCACTGCCCAAGGCTCTAGTAGAGTTTTAGAAATGACGACTGGCCCCACAAACCACCACTAGCCTTAACTGTGCGCTTTGTCCGCACTCACGTGCATGCCAGGATCAACTTCCTGACAGGTCACCCATCCCAGTACTACTCCAAGCTGAGCACACTTAACTATGAAGTTCTTAGTGATGGGTCCCGGAAAAGGAGGTGCACCTTGGTCATATGGGTAGTCCAATCATTCCTTTTAAGAGTGTTTTATCTGAGGCCTCAAATCCTGGGATGTTACAATCTCCCCCATTTAGACTCTTGCTGTCATCGTCAAGGCTCAACTATAAGGCCTCATAATCTCTTCCCCATTTCAGTGCAGACCAGCAATGGCCCATGGACACCCAACTCTCGATCATGGAATACCAGCGCAAGGGTGGCTACGTAAACCATGGACAACCCTTTCCTACATGCATGGACCATACGGCTCAAGACTGGCGTGCCATGCCCATGTGGGACCCACTTAGTGGAGGGGTTATGGCTCTGATACCATTTGTAATGCTAGGGCCCACTGCCCAAGGCTCTAGTAGAGTTTTAGGAATGACGAATGACCCCACAAACCACCACTATCCTTAACTGTGCACTTTGTCATCACTCACGTGGATGCCAGGATCAACTTCCCGATAGGTCACCTGTCGCACCCCGATCTCACACTAACCACAACCCACGAGATTAGGGCGCGACGGAGGGATTTACACACAAGCCAAACAACTCATAACTTTTTAAACATTTTAAAGACATTAAAATGGTAACCTGATTTATGCTATAAACTAAAGCTAAACAAACTGTGGAAGCATTTTTATTAAACTGACTAGAAATATAAACAAAGTCTACAACATATTACATTATTCAACATAAAGTAAAGCATAACAGTTAATTTACAGCTTTATACACATTCCACATACACACTCTCTCTCACCCACACCATGTCCCAAGGACCGAGGGGAAAGGACTAAGAGACCTCTAACTATACTAGCTACAAAAACCTTCTACAGATTAAGCGTTAGGATGAAAAGATCCTTCTGATTCTTGGAACTGTTACTGACCTGAAAAATGTTTGAGTAGAGGAGTGAGCCTACTCGCTCAGTGAATAGCATTTCATTTATCTATCACTAAACAACTCATCAGATATATAAAATTGAAATAAAGCATAAGTGCAGTACTAAGCAGGGCAGTTCTAATGACATAGCAGATTTACATATAGTAATCACATTTCTATGCAACAACAGATATTTTAAAAAAATAAACAGTTATAGAGAATTGGCACAGAAGTTAAAATCTCTTAACATATTAAATTTACTGTGATCCTATATGATTAAATTTTTATATTATTATGCCCCAATCATATGCAGTGTACTCTGCATACAAAGATCTGTAGCGAACTACGATACCACCGTACAAGACTTAGCGACACTCCCAGGGAATGCTAAGTCTGACTGTTGTCCTAGTATGCGTCAGGACTCTCAGGCTCACACGGCCTCACTTCACTCTCAAAAGAGTGTACTCTATACTCCTCCTCTAACCTGAGCACACAGGCGGAGAGTCTGGGTTACCACCGTGACACACGCACGGATTATTGTTGAATAACCCCTATTTACTCCAGTGCCACTGTGATACACGCACGGATTATTGTTGAACAATGCCTCATTGTCCTCGTGCCACCGTAACACACGCACGGATTATTGTTGAACACGAGTCACCGACCATCTAGACACACGCTAGGTAGGTCATTTCACCCCAAGGTGCAGACCTCTCGAGGGGTTCTACGGTGTAAGGTCACCTAAGTCTATTAACTGATTAACATATAAACACTTAAACAGGAATATCACGTTTCATACTTATTTCACATTCTGAACATCACTTGAAAACACATATACATCATTTGTCATCTTTAAATATGACTCAGTATCAACTTATCCAGTTTCGATGCTAAACATCCATTTTATGCTCAATGTATACATTGCAGTTGTAATACAGGAAATTCTATCATTTTCATCAATCATATTATGTATTTCAAGTTCTAATGAATCTATCATACTCTATTGTATGTGCTACATTGTTTAGGAGTTATACCAACTGATACTGAAGCAATTAAGCACTTAAATTGAGTTAAATAATGATTTCTGAATGAACTGCCACTCACAACTCTGAAACTCGACCGATTGGTCAGAAACTCGACCGATTGCTTCACAACTCGACCGATCAGCTTGCAACTCGACCGATCAGCTTGTTGTTCGATTCCTGCTAAGGAAACTCGACTGAATCACACACAACTCGACCGAATAGAGCACAGACTGAAAACCTAAATAGACATGCTGATGTCGATTTCACTCGAATCGGCGGGCAAAACCACAGATTTGCGCTGCAAATCACCTGCAACTGATGCACACAACCACGAACTAGCTGTAAGGAAGGAGGAGGATGAGCTAGGGCTGCTCTTCGCGTCCTCTCTCTCTCCTGGCCGCCGCTGCTGCTAGCACAGCTCCTGCTGCTGCTGGATCAGTTGGCGAAGAAGGAAGGAGGGGAGAAGATGGAGGGGCCGCAGTTGTTGGCCGGAACAGAGCTAGGGCTCCAAATCGCCCTTCTCTCTCAGATCTCTCTCATGCGAAGAAGGGAAGAAACGCTCTGCGTTTCTCTTGTTTCTGAAAAGTGAAACGAGAAAAGGGAAAGAAAGGATAAGAAGGAAAAACCTAGGGACCAAAACGTAAAGTCTGAGAACTTTCGAAAACTACAAATAGGTCCCTGCATGCCCAAAAACTTAGAACTTTTGACTCGAAAGTCAGTTTCAGACGATTTCTCTGGCAACGCCTCAAGCGCAAGATCCTACACGTTTTAAGGGCTAGGATTCACACTATTCACATATCATATCTGTTTTAAACGTTATTAACAAAAGCAAGCTTACAACTTAGCAAAGCAGCTAAAACACATGCTTAACAGCATACTTACAGGGTAAGCTCAACACGGGTCGTAACAATCTCCCTCCCTTATAAGAATTTCGTCTCGAAATTCCTAAAAGAGAAAAGGAAACTTGCTACACATCTCAGACTCAAGCTCCCACGTAGCTTCTTCAAGTTTATGATTCCTCCATAGAACCTTCACCAACGGTATCTCACGGTTCTTAAGCTTCTTGATTCGGTGATCAACTATCTGCACTGGTCCTTCCACATAGGACACATATGTCCTAAGCTACGCCGGTTCTGGATCTAAAATCATTTCTGTACCGGGATGAGACTTCTTCAACATAGACACATGAAACACATCATGAAGACTTGCCAACTCAGACGGCAAATCCAACCTGTGGGCTACAGGTCCAATCCTCTCAACGATAGGACATGGGCCCATATACCTAGGGGTCAACTTGCCTCTCTTGCCAAACCTTATCACTCCCTTCCACGGTGAAACCTTCAGATAAACCTTGTCACCAACCTCAAACTCAAGAGGTCGACGTCCTCTCTCTGCATAACTTTTCTGTCTGTCCTGAGCAGCTTTCAACTGCTTCCTGATCACAGATATCTTTTCCGTAGTCATATCGACTATCTCAGGTCCAAGAGTTTCCTTCTCGCCTACCTCATACCAACAAACTGGCGATCGACACTTCCTGCCATACAAAGCTTCATACGGGGCCATTCCAAGACTAGAATGGTAACTGTTGTTGTATGCAAACTCCATTAGGCTTAAGTGTTCATCCCAGTTACCTCTGAACTGCAGAACGCATGCTCTCAGCATGTCCTCGAGAGTCTAAATGGTTCTCTCAGACTGACCATCCGTCTGCGGGTGAAAAGTTGTACTGAACCTCAACCTTGTGCCCAACGCATGATGTAACTGATTCCAGAACCTAGATGTAAACTTAGGATCTCTGTCAGAAATAATGGAAACTGGAATCCCATGTAATCTGATTACCTCATCCACATAAATCTTGGCCAGCTTTGGGTCATCAAAGGTTGACTTGACAGGGAGAAAGTGAGCAGACTTAGTTAGTCTATCCACAATCACCCATATCGAGTCTGAACCTCTAGGCGTCCTGGGTAACCCTACCACAAAATCCATCGTGATGTGTTCCCATTTCCATTCAGGTATAGGAAGCGACTGCAAGGTACCAGTAGGTTTCTGATGCTCAGCTTTAACCTGCTGACACACTCCACATCTAGCCACATACTCAGCCACATCTCTCTTCATACTAGACCACCAGTACAGCTCTTTGATATTCCTGTACATTTTTGTGTTACTTGGATGCATAGCATACATAGAAGCATGCGCTTCTTCAAGAATCTGCTCTTTCAGCTCACTGTTCCCAGGTACACACAACCTGTTATGAAGATACAACACACCATCGTCAGAAAACCTGAATTGTGACCTTTTACCTTCTGACATATCCTGCATAACCTGCCACAACTCGTCATCACTCTGTTGCAACTCCTTAATCTGATCATAGAAAGTAGGTTTGACCTGCATCTGAGCAATCAACCCACTCTGTCCAGACACATCCAAGTCTAAGTTCAACTTTCGCATATCTACAAGAAAGTCTCTCTTGAAACATGCCATAGAAAATGCATCAGTTGTTGAACTCGACTTTCTACTCAAGGCATCTGCCACAACATTCACTTTACCAGGATGATAATCGATTGTCACCTCATAATCCTTGATCAGCTCAAGCCATCTTCGCTGTCTCAGATTCAAATCCTTCTGAGTGAAGATATACTTCAAACTCTTATGGTCTGTAAACACCTAACATGTCTCACCATACAGGTAGTGACGCCATGTCTTAAGAGCATGAACTATAGCAGCTAACTCCAGATCATGAGTAGGGTAGTTCTCTTCGTTCTTCTTAAGCTGTCTAGATGCATAAGCCACAACTTTGCCTTCCTGCATCAGCACACAGCCCAAACCTCTCCTGGAAGTGTCGCAGAACACTGTATAACCTTTGTCTACCTCTGGCAAAACCAACACTGGTGTTGAAGTCAACTTCTTCTTCAAAATCTGAAAACTCTTCTCACAGTTATCAGACCAAACAAACGGTGCATTCTTCCTAGTCAGGCGTGTCAAAGGTGATGCTATCACATTGAAGTTCTGTATAAACCTTCTGTAATAGCCTGCCAAAACCCAAGAAACTTCTAATCTCAGTAGGAGTCTTAGGTTGTTCCCACTGAAGTACAGAATCAACTTTCTTAGGATCAACGCTAACTCCATCTCTCGAGATAACATGTCCAAGAAATGCTACCTCTGCCAACCAGAACTCACACTTGCTAAACTTAGCATACAACTGATGTTGCCTCAGCAACTGCAACGTCATTCTCAGGTGTTTCTCATGACGTACATCATCTCTGGAGTAAATCAGAATATCATCTATAAAGACTACAATAAATTGATCTAGGAACGGTTTGAAAATCTGATTCATCATATCCATAAAGGTTGCGTGGGCATTGGTCAGTCCAAACGACATGACCAGAAACTCATAATGCCCATACCTGGTTCTGAAAGCTGTCTTGGGAATATCAGAAGCCTTTATTCTGAGCTGATGATATCCAGATCTCAAATCAATTTTAGAGAAGATCGTCGCTCCACGCAACTGATCAAACAGATCGTCTATTCTCGGCAAAGGGTACTTGTTCTTAATAGTGATCTTGTTCAGTTGCTTGTAATCTATACAGAGATGCATGGTACCATCCTTTTTTATAACAAACAGGACTGGAGCACCCCACGGCGAAGAACTGGGTCTGATGAAACCCTTATCCAGCAACTCCTGTAGTTGCACCTTGAGTTCCTTCAACTCTGCAGGTGCCATTCTATAAGCTGGCAGTGCCACTGGATGACTACCTGGATATACCTGAATCTCAAAATCAATGTCTCTGACAGGAGGTAAGCCTGGAAACTCTTCTGGAAAAACATCAGAAAACTCACTAACTACCGGCACATCATAAACACTGGCGGTGCTCTTCTCTGCTCTAGTGTCAACCACATGAGCAAGGAACGCTTCACATCCTTTCTGTAGCATCTTATCAGCTACTGCAGCTGATACAATGCACGTAGGTAGAACTTTCCTGTCTCCAGTAAAGACATAAGAAAATTCACCTTGTTGAAAGGTAGCTTCCTTCTTCCAACAATCGAGTTTCACTCGATATGTCTCAAGACAATCCATACCCAAGATGACTTGAAAAGTATTTACATCCAGGGGTATGAGATTAGCAGCAAAGGTGTAACCTCCAAAAGATAACAAACATCCGGGATAGAACTCAGATAAAACTGTTGGTCCACCTAGTGGAACCCTCAACACTAACTCATCTACCAACTCTTGAGTTAACAGATTAAGTTTACCAACTAAAGAACGTCGTATGAAAGAGTGAGTAGCACCCGGATCTATCAAAACTGAAACTGGTATACTATTAAACAAAAGCATCTCTCTTGTAACGACTTGTGAAGAGATTATACCTTCCTGAGGTGTCAAAGAGAAGAAACGTGCTGAAGCTCTCCCTCTGCCACGTTGTCCTCTCTGACCACTTCTGCCACTGGGCATGCCACCACCTCTAGAACCGGAAGCCACAGAAGAACTCGGTCCTTCCACTGGAGGTTGTCTCTGGACATCATAAAACTGGGGCTGAGAAGCTGGTGAAGCTGCTGGTTGAAGCTGAGGGAAAAACTTCTTTATATGTCCCATCTGACCACAGTGATAACAACCTCAAAAATCTGAACCCTGACACTGACCAGAGTGTGATCTTCCACAAGTATTACATACTCACGTTTCCTGCCTCAGTGGACCAGTCACAGAGGTAGATGATCCAGATGGCCGCCCACTAGAAGAAGATGTCACCTCACCAGATCTTGGTCTGCTGAAACAACCAACATTGCGTCCCAGCTTGGAGAAGAAACCTCTACCTCCACCTCTGTACCCACTACTGGACTGTCTTCCACTAAAATATGCAGACCTCTTCTTGGTCTCAGGTATCTGATCAGCATTCACAGATTCTTCAACCTGTCTGGCCGCCTCAACGAACTCACAAAAATTCTCTCTATTCCTTCTACTAGTAGGAGAAATTGTATGTCGAATCTCTGGCCTCAGCCCTTCCTGAAACCTTCTGCATCTCTCTAAGTTATTAGGGACAAGATGAGGACAAAAGTTCGCCAGCCTGGTGAAAAGTGCTTCATACTCAGTAACTGACATGTTCCCCTACTTAATATTCTCCAGCTGTCTTGTTTTCTCATTAATGAAAGTAGGTGGATAATATTTGAGATGGAACTCTTCAGACAAATCCTGCCAAGTAAGCTCTGAACCTCTCCTTTTATCCTCCACACTGTGCCACCACAACTCTGCATCGCCTGTCAAAAGATAAACTGTGTGATTAATCTTTTTCTCTTCTGGAAGCTCCATCAGGCGAAAAACCTTCTCTATCTGCCTCCACCACTCATCAGCCTCTGCTGGATCTGTAGTACCACTGAATTCTGTACCACCAAGCTTCTTCACAAGCTCATATGATCTCATCAGATCCTTACTGCTGGTAGAAGTAGAAGCTCGCATATCAGCCTTGTATCTCTCTCTGGTCTCCAGAAACATCCTGTACATCCGAGATGCTTCATCAACATGATCACCTCCACCTGGACCCATGTCCTGTGGATCAGGGCCAACATGGCTCTCGGCCTGATCATCATGACCAAAACCTCTTCCTTCCATCTGCAGTAATATAACAGAATATTACTTGTTAGAAAACTGCAGATAGAAGAAAGATACCTAAATCCTAGTCCTATTGGTCTCTTATCGTACCCTGACCTGGACTCTGAGTATCTATGCACTCAACCTATGCTCAGATACCAAGCTGTCGCACCCCAATCTCACACTAACCACAACCCACGAGATTAGGGCGCGACGGAGGGATTTACACACAAGCCAAACAACTCATAACTTTTTAAACATTTTAAAGACATTAAAATGATAACCTGATTTATGTTGTAAACTAAAGCTAAACAAACTGCAGAAGCATTTTTTTTGAACTGACTAGAAATATAAACAAAGTCTACAACATATTACATTGTTCAACATAAAGTAAAGCATAACAGTTAATTTACAACTTTATACACATTCCACATACACACTCTCTCTCACCCACACCATGTCCCAAGGACCGAGGGGAAAGGACTAAGAGACATCTAACTATACTAGCTACAAAAACCTTCTACAGATTAAGCGTTAGGATGAAAAGATCCTTCCGATTCCTGGAACTGTTACTGACCTAAAAAATGTTTGAGTAGAGGAGTGAGCCTACTCGCTCAGTGAATAGCATTTAATTTAGCTATCACTAAACAACTCATCAGATATATAAAATTGAAATAAAGAATAAGTGCAGTACTAAGCAGGGCAGTTCTAATGACATAGCAGATTTACAGATAGTAATCACATTTCTATGCAACAACAGATATTTTAAACAAATAAACATTTATAGAGAATTGGCACAGAAGTTCAAATCTCTTAACATATTAAATTTATTGTGATCCTATATGATTACATTTTTATATTATTATTCCCCAATCATATGTAGTGTACTCTGCATACAAAGATCTGTAGCGAACTACGATCCCACCGTACAAGACTTAGCGACACTCCCGGGGAATGCTAAGTCTGACTGTTGTCCTGGTCTGCGTCAGGACTCTCAGGCTCACACGGCCTCACTGCACTCTCAAAAGTGTGTACTCTAGACTCCTCCTCTAACCTCAGCACACAGGCGGAGAGTCTGGGTTACCACCATGACACACGCACGGATTATTGTTGAATAACCCCTATTTACTCCAGTGCCACTGTGACACACGCACGGATTATTATTGAACACTACCTCTCTGTCCTCGTGCCACCGTAACACATGCAGGGATTATTATTGAACACGAGTCACTGACCATCTAGACACACGCTAGGTAGGTCATTTCACCCCAAGGTGCAGACCTCTCGAGGGGTTCTACGGTGTAAGGGCACCTAAGTCTATTAATTGATTAACATATAAACACTTAAACAGGAATATCACGTTTCATACTTATTTCACATTCTGAACATCACTTGAAAACACATATACGTCATTTGTCATCTTTAAATATGACTCAGTATCAACTTATCCAGTTTTGATGCTAAACATCCATTTTATGCTCAACGTATACATTGCAGTTGTAATACAGGAAATTCTATCATTTTCATCAATCATATTACGTATTTCAAGATCCAATGAATCTATCATACTCTATTGTATGTGCTACACTGTTTAGGAGTTATACCAACTGATACTGAAGCAATTAAGCACTTAAATTGAGTTAAATAATGATTTCTGAATGAACTGCCACTCACAACTCTGAAACTCGACCGATTGGTCAGAAACTCGACTGATTGCTTCACAACTCGACCGATCAGCTTGCAACTCGACCGATCAGCTTGTTGTTCGATTCCTGCTAAGGAAACTCGACCGAATCACACACAACTCGACCGAATAGCGCACAGACTGAAAACCTAAACAGACCTGATGATGTCGATTTCACTCGAATCGGCGGGCAAAACCACAGATTTGCGCTGCAAATCACCTGCAACTGATGCACACAACCACGAACTAGCTGTAGGGAAGGAGGAGGATGAGCTAGGGATGCTCTTCACGTCCTCTCTCTCTCCTGGCTGCCGCTGCTGCTAGCGCAGCTCCTACTGCTGCTGGATCAGTTGGCGAAGAAGGAAGGAGGGGAGAAGATGGAGGGGCCGCAGCTGTTGGTCGAAACAGAGCTAGGGCTCCAAATCGCCCTTCTCTCTCAGATCTCTCTCACATGAAGAAGGGAAGAAACGCTCTGCGTTTCTCTCATTTCTGAAAAGTGAAATGAGAAAAGGGAAAGAAAGGATAAGAAGGAAAAACCTAGGGACCAAAACGTAAAGTCCAAGAACTTTCGAAAACTACAAACAGGTCCCTGCATGCCCAAAAACTTACAACTTTTGACTCGAAAGTCGGTTTCAGACGATTTCTCTGGAAACGCCTCAAGCACAAGATCCTACACGTTTTAAGGTCTAGGATTCACACTACGCACATATCATATCTATTTTAAACGTTATTAACAAAAGCAAGCTTACAACTTAGCAAAGTAGCTAAAACACATGCTTAACAGCATACTTACAGGGTAAGCTCAACACAGGTCGTAACATCACCCATCTCAGTACTACTCCAAGCTGAGCACGCTTAACTATGGAGTTCTTAGTGATGGGCTCTCGGAAAAGGAGGTGCACCTTGGTGATATGGGTAGTCCAATCATTCCTTTTAAGAGTGTTTTATCTGAGGCCTCAAATCTTGGGATGTTACAGTAGTAGTCCACACGGACCACCAGAAACTCCAGTCGTCCTGTCCTATAGGACAGTGGAAGGAGTCATCCCCTTCTATCGGCGTACTAGTCACCGACATGCTTTCCCACCACCAGTCACCTTTTTGTAGTTGGCTTTCCCTCGTTGTGCCTCCCTAGTCGGGTAGCACCTCCTCGGGCTCTCCCTGTTCACAACCAGAGAGGACAACTTTACATAGTAACTGGTGTTGTCTGAGATGTGTTCTGGGAAGCCCCCAGTACCCCTCTATATATAGGAGGGGTTAGGGTCATGGTTCTCAGCCACGGGCAATGCGGGACTAAAGAGGGAGTAGAAGGGTCCAGAATTTCCACAAATCGATACACTACAGCAGGTGAGACAGTCATTTCACAAATGAACCAATTGTTTGGGGACGGAACCGATCGGTTCATCTCATGAACTGGTCATTTGGGGAGATGAACTGATCGGTTCATTCATGAACCGGTCACTTCCCAGGGTAGTTCCCAATTGACCTTCTTCTTTCCATTTCCAATTAATCCAAAGATCAATACTTGTCCCAATCGAATTGTACAAGTGAAACAAAAAAATTTCTCACCAACCTAACTTTCCCAAACTGGCTCATTTGGTCCAGCTGGTCGATTGGTTCAACACCTTGAACCTTCAGTTCAACAGCTTGAACCGATCGGTTTGTAGTCTAGGTTGTGCAGAAATTGGTCGATGCAGTTCTCAATCAATCTAACACCCAAATCAGTTAATCCAACACTTAAACTTGGTGATTCTGAGTCAGGTCAATTGATTGAATGTTTAATTGAACTACTAAACACATTTAGTAAACAGTCTAAACATCATTCGTGGATAAACTCCTCTTCCAAGTTAAATCCTGTGTATGTGACCCTGTAGGCCCATTTCAAGTTGGCAGTGAAAATCCATAACACTTATGATTTCACAAGCAAAGAGTGGTGCCTAGTCTCACATCAGTGCTACCCAAGTGAAAAGGAAAGTTGGAGAACAACTTTCAATTCTACAATCCGTAAATGGTGTTACAATGAGTGTATAATTCCTTTGTCATTGATATCCTGAATGAACTCAAGGCATGGAACAGTCATCCTTTCAACGTTCATTCACTTCCTTGATCTCAGAGCCGACTAGATGAGATATGTGTGACATCAATATCACATATTGATTCACACATGCATGTGCATGCCTTTCTCACTCCTACTCATGAAGTGGCCATGGACATCAAACTCCCTCAAGAGGAACAAATCCCATATCTATCACTCACCCCTCAAAAGTCCCATGTGTCAAAATCACCCAATCATCACCTTTATAATAGTCTATATTTCAGGACTACGTTTGATGATGTCAAAGTGTACCCAACGACATGTGTTGAGTGTAGCGATTTCAGGTCAAAGAATCACACTGACCACCATCAATGTGAGATCTGACTATGACTACCAAGTCATGGTTCCATGTGTCACTCTCACGGTGGGTCTGTCCGATACATGTGTTCTCTAACAAGTACCTATGTGCTTGGTTTGATATCACTATATCATGACTAATGAGATTTTGTCCTCAACCAACGCACAATCTAGTCTTGTGTGTCATTTTTGTCTATTAACCTTCCACAATGACATCCGACTAGGGACATAACAAGAATGTATAAACTCTTAACATCTGTATGATCTCATCATTCAAGTCGCGTACTTGAAGGCATACATCATTGAGTATTGTCATTCTCTAGACATTCAATATGTCCTATCATTATCTCATAACTGAATGTACCAGAATGAATTGGAAGCTTGCCTTTGATGTTTATCAAATCAATCTTAATGTATCCCACCAATCATCCCATGATTGGCTCTTAGGGCATAGATACCAACAGACTCCCACTTGCACTGCGCTCCAATCACCCTTGAATCATATTCTTGTGATCTTCAAACATGTCCCACATGTTACTGTGCTCTAGTGCTAATGCAGTGAGTTATAGCAACACTTTGCCTAAGTCGGTATTATTGCATGACTCACATCTCTTCATTGTACGTCCTATGTATGAGATGGAGTTGCCATAATATGTGATCCAATATTCCTTTGCTAACCTTTAGCCTCATGCATGACCAAGCACTCCTTACTTGTCATCAATGACCGGAACTATAAGCTCATCTTTATGAACTCCCAGATCCATATAGTATCCACTTCTGTTCTCTAACACACAGATACTCGACATTTCCCTTTAAAATGACTTTATTGGAACGTTTCCATTTTTCAACACACATTTCACTTTTATATATCTTATATATTTTGCGATCAATTTTCTATCATTTTGGAAGTTCGCATCAGTGTAAATCTTTACAGTGAACTCTTCCTTACCATAGAACCTCACAAGTACTTATCAAGTTCTCATTGGTATTCCAATAACCCTTACTAGAACTAGACAGACATCCACTCATCATGTCCCACATACGAGTTATCAGGACGAGCATATCATATTGGCATGTCCCACATACAAGATGATAAATACATTTTGTTCTTGCCATGCCCATACATGCAAGATAACGAGATGATTACATACATGATATATACATATATATTCTTTGTGTTCCCATTCTTCATAAGAATTGGGACACTTGGCTCTGGGATACTAACTCCATGTAACATGGACAAGTTTTCTCCCACTGAATCTATGCATACTGAACCCTTCAGTATAGATTGCCAATGTATGTTTTCTCTTTACCAGATCAAGAGGTTTTTTAGAACTATCTCTATAGATCTCTATTCCTATCACTTAGGCAACATCTCTATCTTCCCTAAAGATATTCTCCACGAAGGATTCCATTCTAGAACATCTCATTCCTCATCAATATGTGGAATGTAAATACGTTCCCACTAAATCACAGATCCCTTCTTTATCTTTGTCATATCAGTCTAACCCTTTGACTATATTATCAAAGTAAAGATCCCAATTCTGAGTTGCTTGTACTCAATCAATCACATTGATTAGTCCATTGTAACTTATAGACTTCATTTGCATTAATGGATTCATAAACATTATAGGTTTTGTCACGTACACATTCTTGTTTTATTCCTCATAGGAATGCGATTTTAATATCCATATGCCGAATCTCATAGTCATTAAGTTTCAATCAACAAGCATGATCCTTCTCAAAATGTCATCCATGTGTCTTAACACTTTAAGATTCATTCACACTTATGGATTTTATCCCAACAAGTGCTACCACTAAGGTCATACCTTATGGTTCACATGGAAGTCATTTAGAATCTTATGGCCATAAACCATAACTCAAAATCTGGTTCCTCAATATCATCTAGATTGTTGACTCATCATATGACCAACTCATCATATAGATATTTGAGGCGTATTTGTTAAGGAATTTGAGAACTCACAACACTTTGTGATTCTTAATATCCTTTATTAGTGTAAGGTATTCTCTATTTAAGAAGAATTTAGTTATTTGATAATCATACTCTAACTCCTTATAGTATGAATCCTTTTTATTTAGACATAACTATGCCTTAATCATGAGTTCTCTATGAATCACTATCATAATCACTCATAAGGTTCTCAAACATTTGGTTTAAGTATCTCATTCATTGATCACACCAAGAATTATTGCTTTTACCAAATTTGTACTTCATTCATGATCTTCTTGAATACTTCAAGATATTCATATTGGTATTTCTCTAAATACCAATTGAAGTATTAGCATTTGCTCCAATAGATATGTAAATACATCATATGTATTATACCTAATAGGATAGTCATTCTCCCACTACATCTAGTGAAGATTGAATTGTCATCATGTCCAAGATATTCACGTCTCTTAATGGTTCACAACCAAAGATTCTAGCTTATCCATCAACATGGAAACTAGAAATGAATTTCTCATGATAATGCTAATTCATTGTTTGAGTTATCAATAACTTTTAGGTATCCTTTTATCTTATGCATACCAAGTACCACAAGATAAAGAAAGACATTTCCACAAAGATCATATCTTTGAAACATCAACTATGTTGATAGCCATCTTGTCACTACAAGATGCAACAATATAGTGTTTCTATTGGCAAAATGAAATAGCAGTTCTCAACCCTTTTTTGTGCCTTTAGGTTGAAATAAACTGAAAGGTACTCCTATCTATGGCAGCAACACTTGCTCCAATGATGAGTACTCCTTTCTTGGTCCTTTCACAAAAGCCATCACTTCTTTGTTAGATCATACATATCATATATGTCAGATCTATATCTTGGTATCATATACCTCAGATAAAGAAGTGGTTCATTTCATGATACCTTAGGTGGAGATCTCCATCCCCTCCTTCATCTTCTTTTCTTCTTCCAGATATAGAGGGAAATTTATCCTCCCTCATTCACCCTTCCCATGTGCCTTGAGGCTGAAGATGACTTGGGCTACTGGCTAGCATTAGAACCCTTCTTAGCTTTGCACTTGCCCTTTCCCTTGGACCTAGCTACCTTTCTTTCTGTTGATCAACATCACAAACTTAGGCTTATCCTTCTTCATTAGTGCCTTGAGGCTGAAGATAGCTTGGGTTGCTAGCTAGCATCATAACACTTCTTTGCTTTGCCCTTGTCCTTGCCTTTAAGACTTGCCCTTCATTGATCACATCAAAGATTAGGGTTTGTCTTTCTTCATCTTTGCCTCTACTATACTCAACATGTCCAAAAACTATGTCAATGCTTGTTAAAGTTGTTCATGTCGTAGTTCATCATGAACTATATGATTCTCGCAACATTTGCAGTATCATACCAGTAGCCAACTCTTGGCTTAGAGGGAATCCTTATCTAGTCAGGTTTTTCCACATACCCAATCATATTGACTGTGTGAATACCTACTGAATCTCCTTTTGTCATGACATACTAGGACAGTGTCTTGGAGACATCATATGTCTCATGTTGTTTCTACAACTCATAGTTTAGAGAATACAACATTCAAGCATTACACATCAATGGCATCCTTACTATGCTTCCATAAGCATCCTTTCAGCCGTTGGTATGGTGGGATCGAGTTCATATGGTTTTGGTATAACTAGGACTTAGAGCTTTTGCCATTCAGTTGAGAACACTTCTCAACGTACTAACTAGTCGTGGAAATTACTCCCATTTATGTTGTCGCAACGAAAGTGATTATTGTTGATTAGCCATTTATTGTACAAAAAGGAAATATATGCAATTTAGTCCAAAAACTCATTCTTGACTTTTTTGATTGATTTGAAAAAGTTTTACGATATAATTAGGACTTTAATTAATTATCTCTCACACTATTTTTGTTCAAATTGATAGCCCTCACCATCAATTTAGAAGATTGCGTACAACCTTCTAGTGGGTCCAAGATCCATATTTCATCCAATCATGAGTCAGCTTTGGTTGATCGCCCACAATATAGATTATTTAGGTAGGCCATCATGCCAATTGCATCATATGAAACTCTTGGATAGATGACATGCGCAACTCCTTGCCATTTATCTTGTGCCTCTGGGTTTAGACGCTCTAAGAATCACCAGTTAAGTCTAACCTAAAAGCCGACACAATAAACATGCATCCTACTTTGGCAGATCCTACATGTCTACCCTTCACACATCCACAAGATAGACGGTGCACCACTCTTTGGCATAACCTATGCTAGGTCGGTTGAGTTTTTCATGTGTGCCGCTAATGGAAGTGTAACATCCCAGGATATGAGGCCTCGGATAAATTGATCTTAAAAGGAATGATTGGACTACCCATATCACCAAGGTGCACTTCCTTTTCCGGGAGCCCATCACTAAGAACTCCATAGTTAAGCGTGCTCAGCTTGGAGTAGTACTGGGATGGGTAACTTGTCAGGAAGTTGATCATGGCATGCGTGTGAGTGAGGACAAAGCGCGCAGTTAAGGCTAGTGGTGGTATGTGGGGCCAGTCGTAATTCCTAAAACTCTACTAGAGCCTCGGGCAGTGGGCCCGGGAATTACAAATGGAATCAGAGCCAATTCCCCTCCAGTAGGTGGGGCCCACATGGGCATGGCATGACAGTCTTGAGCCATGCAGTCCAGGCATGTAGGAAAGGGTTGTACATGGTTGACGTAGCCACCCTTGCGCTGGTATTTTGTGATCGGGAGCTGGGTATCAATGAGCCATTGTGGGTCTACATTGAAATGGGGAAGATATTATGAGGTCTTATAGTTGAGCCTTGACGAGGACGTCAAGAGTCTAAGTGGGGGAGATTGTAACATCTAAGGATACGAGGCCTCGGACAAATTGATCTTAAAGGAATGATTGGACTACCCATATCACCAAGGTGCACCTCTTTTTTTGGGATCCCATCACTAAGAACTCCATAGTTAAGCATGCTCAGCTTGGAGTAGTACTGGGATGGGTGACCTATCGGGAAGTTGATCCTGGCATGCGCATGAGTGAGGACAAAGCACGCAGTTAAGGCTAGTGGTGGTCTGTGGGGCCAGTCGCCATTCCTGAAACTCTACTAGAACCTCGGGCAGTGGGCCCAGGAGTTATATTGAGGGATTTGGTTTTATAGGTACATTTACATATCCAATCACCACAATATATAGTATGTATCATATACATACTATATCCCATAGAAAACATGTGAAATGATAAAAGCGATGATTATGGCCATCCTAATGTGATTCCTCGAGCCAAGAGGAATCACGGTCATATAGGTCCACATCACATGCAACATGTACAAGATGAACTCTGTGCTTTTCCATTCTGGGTTTGATCAACTCATCTCCATGATTGATCCACTCAACATCAGGCCGGTCGGTTGGGTGCCACCAGCCGATCGACTGGCACCTCCAGCCGATCGGTTCACTGGTCATTGTACATCTCCTTAGGTTGCCATCTGCTTGTCTCGCTCCAAGAACTGGCTGCCTTGGTCCACCAGCCGATTGTATCAATAATGTATGATCCATTGATTACAAACCCTAATTGGATTGAATGGTTGAAACCCTAATTTTATGGAGTCAATTTCTATGTTGAATGGCCCAAACGGTCTCAAGACCGTTTGTAGGTCAAGAGTTGTGATGGATGGTTGGAGATCCAAGGGTTGTAATTTGATGTACACTCAATGGTCCAATTGATAAATGAATCAATGAAGCAAACCCTAATTGATTGGTTGAAGGAAACCCTAGATGATCCTTTTGGTTTCAAGGAAGTTTGGACGAAACGGTCTTGAGACCATTTGAGTCCAAATGGTCTTGAGACCGTTTAGGATCAAACGGTCTTCAAGACCGTTTAGAGGGCAAACGGTCTCAAACCGTTTGATGTTCAATCGGTTTCAATGATGGATTGTTCATTCGGTTTCAAAGTTAATGTGATCAAACGATCTCAAAGGTTGAGTGCCCAAACGGTCTCAAGACCGTTTGGAGGGCAAACGGTCTCAACCATAGATGCCCAAACAGTCTCAAGACCGTTTGGAGGGCAAACAGCCTCAAAACCGTTTGGAGGTTGAAGGGTTAAAACCGTTTAGAGATTCAATGTAACCAAAACCGTTTGAAGACCTAATGTGATGAAAGATCAATTAACTCTATGATTGTTAATGATGTATCTTAAAGTTAATTACAATGGTTGTACCTCTCAAGTACTTAGGTGATTAGTACCTTTTGAGTGGTTAACCTATGATGCTTATGAAATTAGTAACTCAATACACTATGATAACCATAGATGTATGTACTTGAATAATGGGTTGATCCAAGTTGATAAGTATGGAGTAATCAACATCCTAGAGAGGATGAGAGAGAGAGGAATTCATACATGTATAATGATCAAGTAGTGGTTAAACCTCAACACTTTCAACATGAATAAAATATGTAATTAGGGTATGATCCTTGATAAAGAGATCATGAAACCCTAATCGAGAAGGTTGATGAGCCCTAACCCTAAATTAGGGCAATGCTAGGTGAAACCCTAATCTAGGGTAATGGTGTAACCCTAATCCAGGGTGATGATATGAGAAATCCCAATTCAGGGTAATATAATGAAAAACCCTAATTTAATAGGATGCTTCTTGAATCCCTAATTTCGGGTAAAGTTACACGAAACTCTAATTTGGGGAAAAGTTATAGAGAACCTTAATTCAAGATAATGATGTAATGTGAAACTCTAATCCATGGATGTGATGCCATGTGAAACCCTAATGCAGTGATATGATGTGAAACTCTAATCCATGGTGATACTATGTGATGCCATGTGAAACCCTAATGCAGTGATATGATGTGAAACTCTAATCCATGGTGATACGATGTGATGCCATGTGAAACCCTAATGCAGTGATGTAATGTGAAACTCTAATCCAGAGTGATGCTATGTAATGTTATATGAAACCCTAATCTTGGGCAATATGATGATAAATAATAACCCCAATTTTGGGCTATGGGTTGAGAAATCCTAATATAGGGTGATGTTATGTGAAACCCTAATATAGGATGATGTTATGTGAAATCCTAATATAGGGTGATGTTATGTGAAACCCTAATATGAGGTGATGTTATGTAAACCCTAATTGAAAAAGATGGGAAACCCTATTCCTAATAATGGAATAGTGACTAATATATTGATAAGTGAAACACCTAAAGTGGTTGATAATAGATAACCTTATATCAGTAATGCCTTAACTCAAGATGAGTCCATATCATTCATAATGGTTGAATAATTTAAATAAGTGACTTATGACCAATACATTGCATGATAAATGTGATGAACTGGTGCATAAAGTATTAGGATGGGAAATACCCTATTACAAGATAAGTTGAAGAACTTAAGTAAGATAAAAGTGATGAGGAAAGTGATACATCAAGACATGATAGATATCACATTCAACACCTCAAGGTTGATATACCTTGATGTATCCTAATCCAATATATTTGGATGAGTAACACATGAAGTGTGTCATGCCAATTGTTACATTGAGATGAAATGCACTTGATGAGTGTAAGCTAACATACCTTAAGAAAAGGTTAAGCCAACTTAATAAAGTATGATGTAATCATATTCTGGTAAAGTTGAGAGAGGAACTCATATCCTGTGTTGATAATTCATTTAATGATAAATAATGGGAATAAATAAGCATGATAGAATACTTATGTTATCATTGTTGCCTCCTAGCTGTGTGGAGCAATATATTGGGTTTGATCATTAATAATATGATCTTGAGAACCTAAATGGTTAATAATGGAAAGCCCTAACCCTAATGAAGGGAGATGATATGTAAAGAGAAACCCTAATCAATAAGGAAGGAAAACCCTAACCCTAATGATGGGAAGGTTGTAATTCTTTTATTGTATAAGCCTTGTTAGGCATGTTAAATACTTGAATAAAATGATAATGATCAATGGACTTGGGAGCCATGTGAATAGGTTGTTGCCTAGTGAGAGGTGACAATATGTGCAATGGCCTTGTGAGCCATGTGATAATTTGTTGCCTAGTGAGAGGGGACAAGATACTTAATGAGCTTTGTGAGCCATGTGAGATGCTTGTGTATCAAGTATCATGTTTACCTTGGTCAGATGACCTGAAGGTAATAGTTACCTGATAAGTGGTAGCCATGTTCAGTGATGAACTAAGGGTATGAATACCCAAATTCAGTAAACATGATGATGATGTTGAGGGATGTGAATTCCCAGAAATGAGATAAGGGATTGAGATCCCAATGTTTTATAATGTTTTGAAAAGTACTTGATAGATGTATTACACTTTTCTGTGTAGCATCTATCATAATAATTCTTGTTTGAAACTTGACTGATGCTAAAAGAATATGGTAATGTACTTAATTAACCAAGTGAAATCTCATCATGTAGTGCCCTGGCCATAGATCCATCAGTGTCAGAATTTGCTGAATGGTGAAACGGGTTGCTCTGTGGCATAACCCGAAGGGCATATTTTTGAATATGTGGGGGTGATGGGCGCGAATATCCTTACGCCCTAACGGAGGACTTGGTGTGAGATAAACATTAAATCTCTCAATCCTTCATTATATATGTCGGGGTGGATGTATCACTAATCCCCTGATGTCGGGATGGATGTATCACGGATCTCCCAATAATTTTAATGTCGGATCGATGTGAGATAAACATGAAATCTCTCGATTGCGAAGAGAGTACAGCCGCCACTTTAACTCTATAGAGAAGTTGCCAGTATACCCTAGAAAGCTATTTAGAAGAGACACAAGATGTCCTGCATGGAATCTCGTACTGACTGAGATAAAGGAGGTCATGGCATCCGGCTCTTCCATTGACCTTGTATGGCACCGATTTTGACTTTGGAATGGTCGGTTGGAGTATGAGCGGTATACCTCATCTCCTCACGGCATAAGTGTGATTGTAAAATGTAATCAGCCATATAGCATGTTTGCTTAAGGATTGAATACGAAAATCATTGGTTAATGTTACATTTCATTATGCATCTTTAGTTCATAAATGATACATTTATGTTTCCTTACATTCCTTGCAAAGTAGATAGATTATGTATAATTCTACCATGGGTAGATGCAATGTTCTCCATAAGAAAGGAGATTGTCTTATTATGTTCATACAATGATTAATATTGATGTTAATATAAAAGAACTCCTGCTCAGTTTATTACTGTTTGTCTGCAATAATAGTGTTTCTGGCAGAGAGTTATTTCTCTCGCTGGGACAATTTCAATTGTCTCACCCCCGTGGGATCCAACCTTTCTAGGTAGACGTGGAAGAAGAGGCAGAAACCCTATAGCAAGGGAAGAGCAGCAGCAGCAGTAATAGGGATAGCAGTGACATTCCAAGTGGAGGCATTGGCTGTCATATTTTGTATAGAAAGTCCTATGTGTCGTCTCTGTACTCTCAGGTCCTTGGAGTTAGTAGTTAGTACTTTTAATGAATCGGTTTGAGATTTTGGCTTGATGCCTCGAGGTTCTTATGTTGTTTGTGTATAGTTTTAACATAGTAGTTGATGCTTGTAATCCTCGAGAAGGGATGGTACAGGATATGTACTTATGAACCAGGATGTAAATAAAATACATTGGTTCTTGGTAAAAGAGTTTTCCTGTGTTTGGATCTCTTTGTAAATGGTTTTAATTTTTAGTGATTTTCAGTAATCCGTTGCTAATGATCGCTTCTGCTTAGTTAATGACGTTTTGTTCGAACGGTGTGCTACAAATATCATGTGCAATAGATCAAATGTCGGGAAAGGAGAAGAACCCGTTAGAATAGGTGTGCTACCTAAAACCATGGCAAATGGAGCTAGAATGGTCGATATTCGATAGCTAGTGTTTCTTCTATATCATATGGCCCTATAATAGGATGACCCAAGATAGGAGATGACCGTGTAGCTATCGAGTCAAAATCTAGCGGTGTGTGGGTCAGTCCCCCGTGTGCTTCAACTAGCTATGAGTGTGTGGCCCGGTCCATCAAGGGTAGATTTCTTCCTAAAACGAGAAAAAGGACATAAAGGGTGGTGTTAATTTGGGAATTATAAAGGAATCTAGGAAACTTCGAGTGGGATAAAATTTGGACCAAAAGGTTGTCATATACTCTAGAATACTAAGAATAAAATTTGGGATTCCTTAGACAAATTTCGGTACCAAAATGATATAAAATATTAGGAAGACTAATTCAAGTATATTTTCATGTACCGACCAAAAAAAGTATATTTTCATGTACTCAAGGTTTACATTGGTATCACACTTCAATTTAAATTTCATGAAGCTTCTCAAACCATATTATCTTCTACAAGTTCTTCAAATTTAGTGTCTAGAACTAATGCAATGAAAAAGTGGGGTCATAAAGTACAAGACAAACACAAATTAGATTGATAAATCAATAGGTGAAACTCCACTTTATCACATCATCCCTTCCTTAAACGGAATCTTGTCCCTCAAATTAAAAAAAATCTTCAACATACTAGGGACATCTAATACATATCAATTTCTTTTTCATACTCAAAATTATAATCATAATTTAATAAAAAGTTACTCACAAACTTGTATTTATAAACCGGTGATCAAACAATCATAGCTCATTGATTTTCTTATATACAATTCAATATCAAGTCATATCAATATTGAGTAAGGATCGATATTGAGATTCAAGACTAAGAGACATTGATAAAAATGGGTCATGATCAATTATTTTTGTGATTCAAGGGTGAAGATTCAAATATCAAATATTTTGGGTCCAAATATTCATGTCTAGTGTTTAAATTTACATTCAGACCCTAGGTGTGGTCATTCATCCATAAACAACAATATGGAAATATTTGAGTAATTCAACATAGATTCTTCATCAAGTATATTCAAAGTTCATGAATGATCCAGACCTAGGTCATTTTAGGAAATTAACTCAAACATTATAATAACATATATCATCCTCAAAATTATTATCGAGTTAACATCTCAAAATATGTTTTTTATAATCAAGGATAAAAAATTCTGGATGATCAATTTGTAGGTCAACAAGATATAGTTAATCATTTTAGAAGAAAGCCTATATTTCAACCTTTGATTGTGGGGATTCAAACTAAAACCATAGATAAATTATTTGGGTATCCATCTAATCTCTACAAGATTATAATAGGTTCATATTAGATGTGTAAGAGTCATATAAATCAAGAGTACCTTTAATTTTGATTTTAATTCCCTACACCCTCTTCATTTTTGGGTGTGGGAACATGGAGGAGGTGGGTAGGGGCACTCCCTCCTGAAATCCCCTTCCTTCTTACAAAAGTGGCAATAAGAATTCTAACATCATCATGGTCCCTGCTTCCTGTACCCACGGTTGAAGCACCTCTTTGGTTTTGTTCCCTTCGTAATCTCGTGTTTGGGACCTTGGTTGAGCACTTGCGTTGGTCCTCCACTATGATTCTAACCTCTATTTGTGTTCCTATTTCCATGGTGGCATTGTCTAGATAAAGAGATGAAAACACCAAGGGTGATGTGGATTCCTCTAGGGGCAAAGGATGTTGTTTGGTTTGCTAGGTTGTGATATGTTTCCATTAGGAGCTTGATTTGTTCTTCCCCTTTCTAGGCTTAAGGGTATTTCAAGGTGGTTCCTCAACATTTATTATTAATGGGTTCCTATCCCATTGTTTCTTTCCCTTATCATCCTTCACACTATAGGCATCCACTTCAACTTTGTCAATGTTCCAAGTTTGTGAATCCATCTGCAAGATATTCAACTCCATAAGTTCCTCATAATGAATGTTGGATACGAGATATGAAAAACTTACAACTTTAGTAGAAAAATTATGAGTTAATTCAGACTTTTTTTGTTGTTTTCTATCATAGATCACCCATAATTGAGAGAACAAGGTAATGCAACCCATGTTGCGAACAAAGCACAACTCATAATGTAACTCAGCTAGACAATACTGTGGGCAATCCTAAATTGGAATTTTTTTCACTCAAGATCAAACTAAAATAAGAATTATAAACTAATTAATTAAGAACTTAAAGTAAGTCTCTAGCATTACATTTAGATCCTAAAATTGAAACAATTCCATAAGAAACCTTAAAACATGAAATCATAATTGATAACAAAGTTAATATGTACTATGACACTCATATCTAAAAGTGGCTGTAAGATCTAGATATGGATCATGTCCTGTATCTCAAGGTTCAAGTCAAAACAAATCACTAGGGAGAGAAATTAGAGGAAGTCACCCAACTTAATTCTAATCGGTGGCTTAGGGTATTTCTTGGAGAAAAACTGAGATGATGGAAGACTCAAGTGTTTCAAGGAGAACCTTTAGGTTCAATATAGGATCAACTAAGGTCAGGTAGAGCGGGGAATCTCAACCATTGTTGCACACCAAATAAGAGGTGATTATAGTCAAAACTCTATCCTAGAATCCTCATTATACCATTGTGGGCCTTTACAGTTTCTTAGGTTTAAGAGATTAAAAATACTATTTAAAATGCATATGGAAGTGTGTATGCTTCGGTATCAACTATAACAGAACTATTCTTACCACATTCCCAATCCCATTGCTCAAGTGAACAATGTTGGAGGGATTTAAGGTTTGTTCTAGGAGTCTGGAAGGAATCACACACAAGATTATGTAGAAATAAAATAATATCTCATTTTAATAATTTTGAACCAAAAGGTTTACAATGGCCCTGGAGGCAACATGATATGAAAGATACAAAGTGAATAAAAATCTAGCTACTAGATCCCAAGAAATTTTTATATCCCATGAAGTTCTTGTTTATGAATCTTGATTAGATTTTCTCAAGTTATTTCATATTAGCGGAAGCAGATATTGGTGAATAGTCATCATAATCTAAAATCAAGAAAATCAAACACAACCAATATACATTGGTATCCTTTTAAAATCAAAATAAAATTGCATGTTTAAAGAAAATAATGCTTGTGAAAAAATAATATAAACCAGAAGTAAAACAATAAGAGTATAAAATCTTCGATTGGTAAAAAACAAGCATATTTATTAAATAATTTCATTATACTCGAGAAAACAAGGTTGCTAGGGCCAATTTTGAGGCCAACATCCCACAAGACGGGTTCCAAGTGAGTCATGAATGCTTGAGGAATAGAAATGTACCCTTCACAAGTGTGGCCTTAGCCTAACAATATGTGAAGGTGCATTTATCCTTTCACCCTTACACTAGGATACAAATAGCTTTAGTTAGGTAAGCCAAGGCTTTCCCCATTACCCCAAGATACATGCAGGTGCAACTTGGTAAGATGACATTTGTGTCCTTACCCGAAGATACAAACAAAAGAAGCAAGGTAAACAAAGGCTTGTGCCCTTACCCCAAGATGTAGGGAAGTGCAACAAAATAAGTCGAGGTGTGTATAGTGGATATTTATTTTATGTTTCAAGTTTTATCAAAATAGATATAAAAAATTCATAACATTGTTCAATAAAAAAGATGTAGCTCAAATAACTAGAGTAGCCAAACATATGGAATCATACATATAATACACAACGAGCAATATCATAATTAAGGTCAATATGAGAATAAAGCATACATTCAAGATTATACTAAAGATCTTTTATAAGTCAAGTCGAGATTATAAGTCCTAAGATGCAAACAAGTACATATGCATCAAAAATAGGAATTTCACCTCAAAACGTTACTATGAACATTTAGGATTTTCAAGTCTTATTAGTGAACTTTAGGTGTGGTATTCATCAACGATCAAGATTTCATGTTTCTGAGATTATAAAGACTATTATCAAGTTCCACTCTTAGTTCATAATAGGATTAAACCCTATATCATAATCACCGGTCAAATCTAGATAAAGATTAAGATATTGGTTCCACAAGAGTATCCAAAATAGTACTCAAGATCATAGACGGATCATATCACATGGTTTTATCATTAGAGTTAATTATCCCAAGATCGTGATTAGATAACAATAATTTTCTTCCATATGATTCTCATGAAAAAAAATCAAAAGTGATAAGATTGGGTCTAGATATCAACATAGACCAGGTTGCAAGAAATCAATAAATATTGAATGCGAAAGATCTGGTGATTTGGAGCCATAATCATCAAAATTAGATCGGTTAAACATAGTCAAGTAGTCATAAAAGTTCATGATAGCTAAGTCAACTCTAGATAGAGATTCAATTTGATTCTCAGATCATCACCAAGGATTTATCATTTTAAAAAACAATTTTAGTAGGGTTAAGAATTAGGCCATAATATTGTATCATTGATATGATCTTATTCTCCCTACTAAAACATGTATAATGACTCCATGACGTCCTCGCTACCACCACTTCTTTACCCTTCCCATTTGGTTTGTTGTGATCCGCACTGAACATCGGAGACAACATCTGCCACTGCCTTGTTCTCCCGTGAGAATCAAGGGAACCGAGAACCCCACACAACGCAATATAGTTGGGGGCAGTGGCGGAAGAACAGGGGGGCCGGCCGGGGCCATGCCCCCCCCAATCTTTCATAAAAGCTCTATAATACCAATAGATAACAACATTCTTTCTACCATCATTTAAGTTTGAGAATATCTAATTATCTCTACTTAGTTTACAGCCAGTGAAAGTTGCACCCCAAGATAGTGCAATCTTTTACATTTCTATTGATACAACTGTGGCTTCCAGCAAACCCTTCCTTTTATGTGTTCGACGATCGAAGTCCTTTCCACAATGGGATTAAAATAATTTTTTGTAAGGTGAGGCAGAAGCATATGTTGGTATTGAAACATCAAATGTTGTCGATCACCTTTTACACAGACGGTC
Organism: Alisma plantago-aquatica; assembly: GCA_963693085.1. Lineage (NCBI taxonomy): Eukaryota > Viridiplantae > Streptophyta > Magnoliopsida > Alismatales > Alismataceae > Alisma > Alisma plantago-aquatica. The sequence goes on from OY856414.1 coordinate 405,985,112, forward strand.
GTTCACCTTTTACATAGAGAGGGACGATTGTAAATGTTAGCTTTTTTAGAAATTTCATGGCATCATATACCTCTACTCCAATTGTATTGGATTGCAACGCAACTCTAAATTCAGCGAGGCGATGAAATAATCAAATTTTTCCAAGCACCGTACAGTTACATGAACAACACAGGAAAAAAAAAGATTTCCCTTCTGAATCTAATTAGTGGATGTTTTTTCCTAGGCATCCTTTTTGTTGTATTCTCTGTTCCAGAATTCAGTTTTCTACAGACAAGTCTTTTATCCCATATTGCTTGCAATATCTAATTAACATCTGTCTACAGCTTACGGCAAAACACTATTTTCTAACATTGTCAAGACATATTCATCCATTTACTGCTCTGTTTTAGATTGTATAAACAATTGCATAGACATACCAGTTCGTTCCTAGATAGTTGTTAATTAGATATACATCTTACTTCCTGTTTGAGTAATATGGATTCAAAAACTATACTATCGCTTGACGATGTAGCCTCCCTTTGTCCAGAATGCTTTTCTGGTTTGCACTTCCATCGTTGGCAACAGAAAATGCGATTTTGGCTCACATCCCTTGGACTTGTATCTGCCATCTTACCACCCAAAGACTCTGTTCCTGTTGTGCCTACACCACAACCAGAAAACCTCCTTCATAAGAAGATCAACCTGAACCTGTTGTTCCTGAACCGATTGTCCCCTCTCCTATTTCTAAGGAAACCAATTACCTTTGTCATGGTAGGATCCTATCAGCCTTATCCGATGAATTGTATGACATCTACCATAGGATCCCAACTGCTCTTGAACTATGGACTGCCTTAGACTCTAAATTTGGTCTACAAGACACTGTTCTTGAGCGTTATGCCTTTGTTGAATGGCTAACATATAATATGGTTGATGATAAACCTGTTTCGGCTCAAGTCCTAGAATACCAAAACTTAGTGTCTAAATCCATGGCTAAAGGTTGCAACCTTGATGAGAATGTTCAAGTCGCAGCCCTCATAGAGAAACTCCCTCCTTCTTGGAAGGATTTTTCCAGGACCCTTAGGCATAGACAAGGGAACATGTCCATGCCATCCTTAGTTAAATCCCTACAAACCGAGGATAGACATAGGGAGCAAGACAGGAAGTCTAACCCGTCTGTCAATATGGTTATAGGTGATAAAACTAAGAAGAAACCCAACCAATCCCCTCTCCATAAGAAATCTACACCTTCCTTTAAGGGCCGCAAGCACCACCAAAATCAGAGTAATAATAATCGTGATCAAGGAGAAAAGCGTGTCTTCTTTGTGTGTGATAAACCTAGACACTTAGCGAATGTGTGCAGATTTCACAAAGGTCAGAGAAAGCAGAATGTCTAGGCTCCTAAAAATCCTGAAGTAAATATGATCACTGTGTGGGACGGTCCCTTCCTCTTCTATAGAAAGGTTAGAAAATCCTACTATTCTTTTTGCTGACCTATCTTCAGAGTGGTACATAGATTCCGGTGCCACCTGCCATATATGTTTTGACCAATCCCTCTTTTCAACCTATCAGGCCAAAACCGGCAGAGTGATCAAATGGGGAGATCATCCATCCACCATCCCGATTGCTGGCTTTGGACGTGTTGACATAAAGCTTACTTCTGGGAATGTCCTTAGATTACATGATGTCCAACATGTACCTTCTTTCTGTAGAAATCTGATTAGTCAAGTAGTATTGCAACATTCTGGTTATACTTTGTTATGTCAAGGCAATAAAGTTGTAATTTCTAAGAATGGTTCTTACATTGGTCTTGCATACACTTGTAATGGTATGATTAAACTATCTTCTGTTTCATGCAATGCTTCTTCTAGTAATGAAATATCTTCTACTATTTTAGTTTCTAAAACTAGTGATGTTTGGCATGCACGTCTTGGTCATGTGAATAAAAATATGATGAAACGCATGATTCATTTAGATCTGATTCCTAAGACACATATTGATATTTCTGATAGATGCCAAGTTTGTGTGCAAGCTAAGCTTCCTAAGAAGCCATTTAAATCAGTAGTAGATCGTAGTACATCCTTGCTTGAGTTAATTCATTCTGATGTGTGTGATTTAAATCATGTTCTTACTCGTTATGGTATGAGATACTTTGTTACCTTTATAGATTATTTTTCAAAATATTGTTCTATTTTCTTGCTAAAAACTAAGGATGAACAATTAGAAAAATTCAGAATCTATAAAACCCAAGTAAAGAAACAACTAGAGAAGAACATTAAGAGAGTGAGTTCCGATAGAGGTGGTGAGTACACTTCTAATGAACTTAATAAGTTCTGTGAGGACCATGGCCTTATTCATGAAACCACTGCCCCATATAATCCTCAATCAAATGGAATTGCTGAGAGGAAGAATAGAACATTGATTGACATGGTCAGCTCAATGCTAGCCGAGTCTGGACTTAGTCACAGACTGTGGGGGGAAGTCCTTCATACAACCAACTACCTTCTCAACTGTATCCCTTTTAAGCACCTTGACAAAACACCCTATGAACTTTGGCTTAACTAGAAACCCTATTCGAAATACCTCAAGTGTGGGGGTGTTTGGCCAAGGTTAAGATCCCTGAGAATAAGAAGTGAAAACTAGGACCTAAGATCGTTGACACTGTCTTTATAGGATATGTTGAAAATAGTATCACCAATAGATTACTAGTAATAAAATCTGAAATCTCAGACATTAGAGTTAACTCTATACTTGAGATTAGACATGTAGATGATGTCTATTATGAAATCATCCTTCCTCTTAAGGAAAAGGTTCCTAGGCAAGTTAGTGAAGATCCCTCTTCCTCTTCTCCTACTGAACCTCTTGTAGTTCCACCTTCTTATGAAGTAGAACATGAACTCCCAGTAGATGAACCTCCGAGTGATCTAGGTAGGGGTAAAATGACTCAAGTTGATAAGAACTATGGTCCGTACTTCTACACCTTCATAGTAGAAGAAGACCCGTGTACCTATGAAGATTCCATGAAATCCATAGACTCTAGATTTTGGAAGGAAGCTGTTGATAATGAAATAGAATCAATTATGAGCAATCATACTTGGATTCTTACTGAGCTCCCTCTAGGATGCAAGACTATTGGATGTAAATGGGTGTTTAGAAAGAAGATGAGGGCAGATGGTTCCATTGATAAGTTTAAGGAAAAACTAGTAGTGTTACGACCCCACCTTCTGGTAACCCCCAATTAAGGGAGACCGAGAGGTCGATGCCGCACACAAAATTTCCAGATCAAAGATTCGGCAATTAACCAAGAACAATTATTAAATTTTAACAGACTAAACCGGAAAGTTGTAAGAAAATAAAATTTTGCATACCTTTTGAAAACTTGGATCTCTAAACTTCTATCCACATATGAATTCTACTCTAACTAATCCTCCTTGTATTTTAATTCATGTATTTCACAATATGACGATTTACTCTTTGTCCTTTTGGCTTTGTACCTAAAACGCCGACAAACAAAACATCGGCAGCATAAAGCTGGTATGTGGGGGAACCAATAATCGTACAATTATTCATAACAATGTATTGCAGCCAATTACCATTTAACAAACAATTTTACATTTTAAATATAACTGCGCGATCCATGCATTCCCTATCCTCTGCACTGTCCCTACAGTGGACCTGGATACTACTTTTCTTATAGTAGCTCCCCATTAAACCCCTCATGGTCCCACCTATAGGTGAACCAGTTTCTAGGGTTGAGTCACATGGCACTACCCGTAAGTAGCCCACTCCTTAAATCATGGCATGCTAAAGGGTCTCATGGCACTACACTTGGTATCCCAATTTCTAACCCACGATAACCTAGACCTTACTCTAGGTTACCCCTTTTTAGCCTTTACAAGCCACAGAGGTGGATTCAGATCTAAGCTAGTTATATATATATATATATATATATATATATATATATATATATATATATATATATTCACGATGATAATCATAGTCACTTTATAGTTGCATGAATTAAAAGGCATCCAACAATTATTCTCAAGCAACCGATAAACATGTTCGGAAATCGCCGTGAAACTAAAGTGATTATTCATAAGCGTAACCACATACCTTTTCAGTAGATTTCTCAAGCTAATATCAATTCCAACCAAGAAAGCAATCCAAGCAAGTAATTCAACCACATAATCAGGAATCCTGAAAAACACATGTACTCTATTTACTACACGTTTTATTAAGATTCTTTCTATTCAACTTGAAATCACTTCCTAAGGTTTCTGTATCCATTTTAGGGTTTCATTTTGCATTTCGGGTTTCACTTCATTTACTATTTTAAACCCTATTTCTATTCAATTACTTACAAACCCTAATTTCGGATTAAAGGCACACTTAAACATTAATTAAGCCCATTATGCCTCTTTTATGTTAAAACTACCATTTTTATCCTTTTAATCCATGGCAAGATCATTATACTCATTTATCATCAATTCATAGTTCATTATGGCCTAATTCACAAATGAACTCTATATATCATTAAATCCTCCTTTTATTAATTAGAAACCCCTAATTACTATATTAAGGGTATTTACCCATAATTAGGAATCTTTGTACTCGAAAATAGATTAGAACCATCATATCTCAGCTTTGTACATGAATTTGACCAATTAAAATCATTAAGGATCATAATTACCACAGTTAGGGTTCAAGGTTCATTAAATCATATGGAACCCTAAATTAATCAAATTATGCATGAAGATCATCCTTTTAGATCTAATATGCCCTTTTTATTAACAACAGGTTAATATCTATTTTAAACACTCACATAACCCCTTTCTAATTCATTAATCATCAAAGGTTAGGGTTTTTCATTGATTAAGCTATTGAAGATAGCATCTTGATATATTTCTTGAATCAAAAGCGGAATTAAGCTTCAACAATAATTTCTTTGTGTTCCTCTCGTTCTGAGGATCAATTTTCATATATTACTTGTCCTAATCGGAGTTACCAATATTTAATTACAAATTTAGCAAGATTTCACTTACTTGGGCCAATAGGGAGGCGTCACGTAGCCTGCTCCATGCAACGTTGCCTTGTAAGTTGAAATCATTTCGAAAGGTCATTTTTACCCTTGAGTAAATAGATGGTCCTTCAGCCCACAGAGGGGCATTTCTGTCCAATGCCACCCCCGTCTCCTTCAACCTCACGCAGCTCGACCGCTGCTGCCCTAGCCGCCCATGGCGCGGCTTCTCCTCCCAGATCCAGACTCATCGGCCACCAGAGCTCCTTCCCCCTCCTCCGCCGTTCCCTCTCGTAGGTGAGGGTGCCCCTGACATGCGGTCGGTTGGCCGAAAGTGAACCCAGCAAAGCTCCGCCATGGCTGACCTACAGTCCATCTGCAGCGTCATGCAGGGGTGGAGACGGGTTAGACTCCTTTCCGGTCAGAGAAGAAGCGTCGTTCCTTCCTCTTACACTTGTCCTTGGCTCCTCCTCACTCCAAAGATCACGCTGCTCTCCTAACCTAGGGTTTTGAGCGAAGAAGATGAATAAGAATATGAGGAAGAGAGTGGGAGACGTGGGATCTCTCTGGAACTCGACCCTGGGCTCTACCCCTCACTACAGCAAAAATACCCATTAGTGGCCTTTCATAAATGCCACTGAAAAAAAGCCAGTAAACAGGTTTAGCGGCATTTGTTGACATTTAAAAAAATTCCTCTAGCGCCAATGCCACTAGGAAGATAGTGGCTTAAGTTGTAAAAGCCACTAAACGTTTGTCTTTAGTGGCTTCGAATAAATGCCACATAAAGACCACTAAACCATCATTTGGCATTTATAAAAAAGCTACTATCCATCATTTGGCTTTCATACACATGCCACTTTTTGTATAATGTTGTTGTATAAAACGGTTTTGATTGAATGTAGTGGCTTATGAAAAAATCCACTAATGACATACTAGTTCTGCATTACTAATTTTTTATGGATTTTAGTCAGTCAATTTGTAGTTCATGATCAAGTTTTCTAATTGAATGCCAATTGAAGTTGAACACATTCCAGAAGTATTGAACTTTTTGTTTATAATCAAATGACAATTACATGGGGAGGACATTTTACCTTGCCCCTTGTATTGAATGCAACAGCATCACATATGACTATATATGGTACATATTGTAGACATGAACACTAACTGGATAACAACTCATTTTGCACTTGGAGACCCCCCCAAAGGAATATAAACTCATTTTCTTACAAAAACATACATCTCCATTCTAGCATTCCAAGTAGTTTTGAGCTTCTACAGGAGTAGACCAGCTACACTGCAATGAAGGTTCATCCTTCTCTCAGATGCAGTGATAGCATTACGGCCATATGGTCATCAGATTCCTCAGTAGGTTCTTCCTTCTTCTCTTCCACCTTGGCAGCAGAAGAAGCAGGTGTAGCTGCATAGCCTGAAGCAGCAGTAGGGGCAGCAGCAACTGCAAACTTTCTAGGATCCTGCAATGAGGTGAGCAAAATTTTGAGCACTTGCATGCAAATGTAAAACAAAAACACTTACAGCACTAGCATGCTGTTAAGATAGTATCAGGGAAGATAGCACCATTGCCAAATTTATCAATAAGGCCATCTTCAGTAAGATGAAGGACCTCAGGGATGAATACAGATCCACTATCATAAACTGACAGCACAACCAGTCCATATGAGAAGGGCCCGATGCCGAGCTTGGCAAGAAGGGCAGCCTCATAAGAACCCACCTTCTCACCTTTCCTAATAAGTTCGACAATGGTTATAATTTCAATTGTACCATTCACATTATGTCAGCTAAATAGAGTTTCCCATGCAGCAAAGCTGTAGACATTCAGCTAAGCACACAACTAAGAACATGATAGAAAGGGTGCAAAGCTGACAATCTTGACAATTATGTAAAAAGAAAAACATGGTTATCAAACTCAATGTCATCCAGGGTTATCATAAAACTATAGTCTATACATAATAAGTTGAAAGATTTTTAGTAAGGTAAGAAAGCATATAATGATTAATAAGAGCAGAACCTGGTGAAGGCCTTCATGTTGTTATAGATAGATCTCCCTTCGCCAACTACAATAACTATTATACTGAAGTTATAATCAGCAAGAACCATGTCTGAAGCCTCCTTGGTAACCTGGACTGACACATAAAAAGAGAAGAAACAATCATTATCGATAATAATTACTAAAAGACAAGAAGATAGATATACAAATTGACATATAGCGAATATACTTACCTCAGTTCCAGCGATTCCCATGGCAATACCAATGTATGCCATTTTCAGAGCAGATGCATCATTGACACCATCACCAGTCATGGAAACCACCACATGTAATAAACAACTAACAATAAAACATGCAAGTTGACTATGTAGATTAGTAGGAGGCTTCAGGTCTTCAAATCTATACTAACATGGCCACCAGGAATAGATTCACTATCCCCTGATAAGCAAGAAGAGTTTCCAGAATAGATTCACTATCCCCTTCAACTAAAAAAAGAAAAGTGAAGTAGTGAAATATACCTTATCCAGGAATCCTTAAAACAACCCAAAGCAAAACTGGAAACCAATGTTGGCTAGGCTGCAATACATCAAGAACATGTAAGCATGCACCATTTTGTTGGATTGCATGTAAGACCAATTCCAGGGTGAGGAATCCCATCTTTGAGTCCTAACAGCAGCTCTGTTCTTGGAGATTAAAGGCCAAACACAAGAGCTGAGCTAAAGCCTTTCACAAGAGATGAGATGACAACCTTAGTGTTGGTATGTATGCCCTGAGAGACAATCATGGGATGATTGGTGGGATACATTAAGATTGATTTGATAAACATCAAAGGCAAGCTTCCTGTGACGTCCCCGGATTTTCACCTTCCCAAACCCTATTGGGAATGAGATGTCAGAATCCGAAAACATCATCCAATCATATCAGAGAGCGATGCGGAAGCATAATTCGCATACATGAACATACAACCATAACATTCTCAACATTCAACATTCAACATGTACATTATTACAACATGATTTACAATTGTATATTGAAAGAGAATTTTTACAAAAGTCTAAACATGTATGCTAACTAGGATCTTAGACAATAGGTACAACCTGTACAACTTGCTCACATCCTGTACTTTTCTCCCATGCTATCTCTGAACCTAAAACATACGTGAAACAACAAATCAACACATAAGGTGTTGTGTACATGGGCAGAAAGATACATATATTTATGGCTTTCATAATTTTGAAAAAAAAAAGATTTGCAGAAGGAAAGAAAATCATAGAAAACACTTCTTTATTAAGCGAAATATGCCAATTTAAGTCATCTTCCTAGATGAATTGCATTATCAAGGTGGACTAGTACCAAAACATAAATATTGGGCCCATCCCCGTGTACCAAGTACTCTAGGGAAACTCCCCGTACACCGTGTGCTCTAGGGAGGTGTACTAGCCAACATTAATCCATTCCCTCGTAAGGGGGATAATGAACAATTAAATAACTACAAAGCATCTACTTATCATTTATGTTTACAAGTGATAAAACATCGAGTACTATATAGTGCTACTACATCCAATATTTGCAAATAGAAGAGAGCATACATACACATCATGATTGCAAGCAAGAAAAGCATAGTCATATACTTAAATAAAAACCCACGTACCTGAATTCAGAGATTCCTATTTACATTCTGGATCATCTACATATCTGGTCATCACCTGATTAATAATAAATATTCATCATTAATATATGTACATCATATTCTTGGTAATTTTAGGTCCAAACTTAGGGTTTGGACAAATCTAGGTTCCATCTAGTCTTGTAATGGTATCTGATATTTTTCTACTGATCATGTGATCATTTTAGAGGTATGATCCACATTTCGTATTTTTCTGATGATTGCGCTATTTTCCATAATTAATATGAGGTTTAAAGTATCTAATTCCATTCTAATATCAAAAGACATGATATTTGGACATTTCATTAATATCAAAGGTTGTATTTAGTATCCAAACGATATTAGCATTCAAGAATAATATTTCCAGGTTTTATGGCCACTATATGCTAATTATACTATTTAAATAATCTTAAAAGAAGCATCATCTTATAAATGGAAAATCACAATAATATTGCTTCAAAGGTCTGATCTAAGGGTCATATAATAAAGTAGGCATTTTTTTGAGAATTTTGGTATATTATTTTTATTTTTCTGATCATCTAGCTAATTTGTATGAATTATTGAAGATATGCATATTTACTGAAGTATTTACCTATTTGGCTAATCGTGGGATGCCACGTGGCAAAAGGTGAGTCGGGCGATCTATGATCTGTTTCGGTCTGCATCCTCTTCCTTTCTCATTCCCGTGAATTGTTGTCGTCACTTGTGTGTGTCTGGTCTCGGCGCCGCACGGCACCCACAGGAGCATGTGCTCCTCTGGTTTAGTGCTACCGTCTCCGCTATGAGCTCCGGCGAGCAAAAGCCTGCCAACTCTCCTTTCTCACTCCGCTGACCTTGGGCCTTGATGCTGGCTCCTCCTCATCTACATGAGATCGGCTGCCAGACCTTCCTTCACGATCATATGGGATCTCCGGTGAGAGATCAATGTTTGTCCCCTCGTCTCATCGACTGTTTCCTCTGATCAAGGCTCTGCCAGCGGTTTACTCCGATCATCACCCACAACAGTGAGTTCGACTGCTTGCTGCAAGGTTGTCTAGGTCGCCCAATCGCCTGCGGTACTCTTGCCATCGTCGTGCAATCTGGGCCTGGTTTGGCTAGGAACTCGACAACCTCCTCTCTAGCGAGGCTCCAAGTTAGGTCCTACCCTGACGTCACTTACTGAAAGACCTTCAAAATCGCCAGCACTCCGGCACCATAGGGAGAAACCAAGAGATGAATCTCGGTGGCCTGCTGGTTGCACCACCACCGCACACAGCTCCGGCGAGGGATCATGAGAGGATTGACCTTGAACCTACGCACGATTGTAGTAGGGTTGCTTCATAACTCCATGTTGGCACTAACTCTGGGATGCAGTGCTCTGCGACCTGGTTCCCCCATAGATGTCACCGTCAGGGAAGGTCCTGCTGGTAGTGGTGAGTAGTACACGGGAGAGATGGAACTATCCAATCTCACCATGTTGTCCTTAATATGAGAAGTTTCTAGAGTTGCTAGGTAGTTCTGATTATTGTGGATCTATTCCCGCATTCAAGGTTTATCTTTTTGTCTACCTATAGTCACGTTCTAAGGCAGCGGCTCGGTCAAGCTTGGCTCCATTTTTGTAGGAGGTTGCAGATGAGAATTAGTCATACGATCCATCTAGTTGAGGGATTAGATCATGCCACCAAGCTAGGCTTTGAGCCACGCCCATGCAAAAGCATAATAAACTAGTGTGACTTCAATTTCACGGGAATGGATTACTATATTCAGTAACCATAATCTTCTACTTAGTCCCCTATTCGTTCGTTTTATCAAAGCTCAACATCATTACAATCATTAGTCTCCTCAGTTTCAATCGACTGTATTTTATAGTAAGGACCTCCAACCATCGTGAGATTGTATATATATATAGGATCGTGATATCTTACATTTAGCTTCTTTCCAAGAAAAACTAATTCAAGCGTATAAACCTTGACTATAAGTCAACTAACCATCACACTTGACCAAAAAAAGTCCAACCTACGTCATATTCCTATATCACACCTCAAGGTCCATCATTAAATCTTTGAATCCATGTATACTTTAATTTGACACTTCTCATCATAATTAATCAACATTGGCTAATAATTCACATTAACCATATTCATGTACGTAAACATTCATGAATAACTATCATTGATCCTATAATGTCATTCAAGTCATACTCGTGGGTTAAAAGAATTCGTGTTTGAATAAAAGTCATCATAGCTTAGGATTAACCAACCCAGAATATCTGTGAACCTTATCAATTATATCGGGTATGAAAGCCCTAAAATCAGCTTAGGAAAATATGATTGGTGAGAATTTTCCTTTCGTTTCAATTGCCCAATTTGATTGGGAAATAGGATTGGTATTCGATACCAATTAGAAACAAAAGAAGGAAAGTAAATCGGGAACCGACCAGGACCACCAACCGACCGGTTCACTTGTGAACCGACCGGTTTAGGTGTCCCAACCGACCGGTTCACTTGTGAACCGACCGGTTTAGGTGTCCCAACCGACCGGTTCACTTGTGAACCAACCGGTTCAGGTCACCAACCGACCGTTTTAGTTGTGAAACGATCGGTTCAAGTTCCAATTTGGTTGCTTTTGTGGAAAATCACGAACCCTTCTACTCCTGCTTTTTAGTCCCACATTGCCCGGGATGGAGAACCTTGTCCCATGACCCTCCTATATATAGGGGTATTGGGGGATTCTCAAACAACAACTCAGTGCAACCAGTTGCTCTGCAAAGTTGTCGTTGTCTCTGGTTTTGGTAACCAAGAGAGAGCCCGAGCAAGTGCTACCCGTAAAGGGAGGCGCAGCAAGGGAAGGACAACTGTAGTTGCAACTGGCAGCAGGAGAGTGTGTTGGCGACTAGTACATCAACAGGAGGGTGTGACTCCTTCCAACTCCTTGTGGGACAAGGAGTGTGGAGTTCCAGGTGGTCCGTGTGAACTACTTCAGAGGTGCGAGGTTTCTGCTACTCAGGAGGACAACTGTCAACCCCGACAGTCCTGGTGAGAGGAGGAGTCGTCAGTCCCGGTGTGACCAGGAGCTGCACAGACACCGTCCAAGACCGGAAGTGAAGATCATGCAAGGCGTGAGGTATTGTCGCTGAGCAAGCCTTGGGACAAGGTATGATTCCACAAACCATCCTTTCCTATTATATAGACGTTGACGCGTTTCCTTGTTCCGGGTTTGGGGAGAAAAGTTTTGTTTCTGCTGCCTTCACTGCCTCCCCTAAAACCGAACAGTGGTATCAGAGCCACGTCAACTGCTCTATATTTTAGGAATATCGATATGATCAATTTTGGTTTGTCGCCTTTATTTATTGCATACGATTCAAATAAAATTGGCTTTATGCATGTCCAATCCTAAATCCACAAATCCCAATTTACATATATGATATGTATTATTAATGCACTCGATACGCGTCACCCTTAAACGAGTTTTGTGGTGGATGTATAGCGTGGTTATGTCCAATAAACCCTATCTGTGTATGGTTGTATGTGGTTGCTTGTATCTCAGTCAGTGCACCGATCTTCCCTCTCCTATTCCTGATGTAACTCGAAATAATTTGAGATTCTTTCCTACCTTTGCTCTCCCCGAATGTAACTCGGGGTTTCCCTTTTAAGCAATGTAATATTAGGATAGATTTTATTTCCTGTTATGTCAAAGAACAAAGGACATCCAGATGACAGCTGAGATGATTGTTTCAAGACGTGAATCGATCGGTTGACGTTCCAGATGATCGGTTCAAGGAGTGAACCGATCAGTTGATGACCGGTTCGAGGAGAGAGATGAGTGGGTGGCAGCCATGACAAGATGCACGATGACCGGGTGAACTGATCGGTTGGAGGAGCCAACCGATTGGCTGGTGGCACCCAGACGACCGGGCTAGAATGGGCAACTCATTCATGTGATGAGTTGATCTACTCAGAAGGCATAACACACAGTTCATCTTGTACAGGTTGCATGTGATGTAGACCAAGATGACCGTGATTCCTCTTGGCTCGAGGAATCACATTAGGATGGCCATAATCATCACTTTTATCGTTTTGCATGTTTTCTGTGGGATATAGCATGTATATGATACGTACTATGTTTTGTGGTGATTGGATATGTATATGTATATAAAAACCAAATCCCTCATTAAAATATCAAGTATTATATGCCTTCTATTAGCGGCACACATGAAAAACTCGATCGACCAAGCGTAGGTTACGCCAAAGCGTGGTGCGTCGTCTATCTTGTGGAAGTGTGAAGGGTAGACATGTAGGTTCTGCCAAAGCAGGGTGCATGTTTACCGTGTCTTCTTTTGGGTTAGACTTAACTGGTGATTCTTAGAGCGTCTAAGCCCAGAGGCAAGGAATGTTCATGGCAAGGTGTTGTGCATGTTCATTCATCAAGAGTTGCATATGATGCAATTGGCATGATGGCCTACCTAAATAGTCAAGATTGTGGGCGATCAGCCAAAGCTGATTCATGACTTGATGAAATATGGATCTTGCCCACTAGAAGATTGTACGCTGCAATCTTCCAAATTGATGGTGAGGGCTATCAATTTGAAGTAAAATAGTGGGAGTGATAATTAATTAAAGGCCTAATTTTATCGTCAACTTTTCAAATCAATCAAATAAGTCAAAAACGAGTTTTTGGACTAAAATTGCATATATTTGCTTTTGTTAAAATAAATGGTTAATCAACAAATTACTTTATTTGCGATCGGTCTTTGAGACCAACAAATTAAATGGGAATAATTCCACGACTGGTTAGGATGATGAGAAGTGTTCTCAAAGAGCGAAAGCTCTAAGTCCTAGTTATACCAAGACCAGATAAACTCAATCCCACCACATCAATGGCAGAAAGTATGCTTATGGAAGCACACCGAGGAAGACATTGATGAGGAGTGCTTGATGTTGTGTTCTCTGAACTATGAGTTGCAGAGACAACATGAGACATATGATGTCTCCAAGACATTGTCCTAGTATGTCATGACAGAAGGAGATCCAGTAAGGTATTCACACACTCAATGTGATTGGGTATGTGGAAAACCTGACTAAGAAGGATTCCCTCTGAGCCAAGGGTTGGCTATTGGTATGATACTGCAAATGTTGCGAGAATCATACAATTCATGATAAGCTACAACATGAACAACTTTGACAAGCGTTGACAGAGTTGTTGGACATGTTGAGGATAGTAGAGGCAAAGATGAAGAAAGACAAACCATAATCTTTGATGTGATCAAAGAGAAAGGTAATTCATAAGGGCAAGGATAAGGGCAAAGCAAAGAAGTGTTTTGATGCTATCTAGTAATCCAAGCCATCTTCAGCCTCAAGGCACATGGGGAAAGGGTGTATTAGGGAATTGCCCTCTATATCTGGAAGAACAAGAGAAGATGAAGGAGGGGATGGAGATCTCCACCTAAGGTATCATGAAATGAACTGCTTCTTTATCTGAGGTATATGATACCAAGATATGGATATGTCATATATGATATGCAATATCCACAAAGAAGTGATGGCCTTTGTGAAAGGACCAAGAAAGGAGTACCCATCATTGGAGCAAGTGTAGCTACCATAGATAGGAGTACATTTCAGTTTATTTCAGCCTAAAGGGCACAAAATAGAGTTGAGAACTGCTATTTCATATATTGCCAATGGATAGAAACACTTTATTTTTGCATATTGTATGACAATGATGGCAATTAATAAATTTGATGTTTCAATCTTAAAGATAAGATCTTTGTGGCAATGCCTTGTTTATCTTGTGATATTTGATATGCATAAGATAAAATGATACCTAAAAGTTATAGATGACTCAAACAATCAAATTAGCATCAATCATGAGAAATTCATTTCTAGTTTCCATGTGATGGATAAATCTAGACTCTTTTGGTTAGAGAACCAGTAAGAGACATGAATATCTTGGACATGATTAATCAATCTTCACTAATGGTAGTGGGAGAATGATTGTCCTATTAGGTATAATACATATGATGTATTTACATACTTATTGGAACAAATGCTAGTACTTCAAATGGTATTTACAGAAATACTAATATGAATATCTTGAAGTGTTCAAGATTATCATAGATGAAGTACAAACTTGGTAAAGTGTTAATTCTTGATGAGATCAATGAATGAAATACTTGGACCAAATGTTTGAGATCCTTATGAGTGATTATGATAGTGTATGATAGTGAACTCATGATTAAGGCATGGTGATGTCTAAATCAAGAAGGAATCATACTCTAAGGAGTTAGAGAATGATTATCAAATAACTGAATTCTTCTTAATAAAAGAATACCCCACACTAATAAAGGACATTAAGAATCACAAGGAGTTGTGAGTTCTTATATCCTTGACAGATACACCTCAATTATCTATGTGATGAGTTGTTCATGTGATGAGTCAACTATATAGATGAATATGAGGAACCAAATTTTGAGTTATGGTTTACAACCATTACATCCTAAATGACATCCATGTGAACCATAAGGTATGACCTTGATGGTAGCACCCATTGGATGAAATCCATAAGTGCAAATGAGTCTTAAGTGTTAAGACACATGGATAACATTTTGAAAAGGATGATGCTTGATTGATTGCAACTTAATGATTGAGACATTTGGCATATGGATACTAAAACTGCATTCCTATGAGGAATAAAACAAGGATGTGTACGTGACACAACCTATAAGGTTTATGAATCCACTAATGCAAATGAAGTCTATAAGTTACAATGGACTAATCAATGTGATTGATTGAGTACAAGCAACTCAAAATTGGATCTTTACTTTGATGATATAGTCAAAAGGTTTGACTGATATGTCAAAGATAAAGAAGGGATATGTGATTTAGTGGGAGCGTGTTCACATTTCACATGTTGATGTGAAATGGAAATGTTCTAGAATGGAAATCCAAAAGTGGAAATTATCTTTAAGGAAGATAGAGATGTTTACTATGTGATAGGAATAGAGATCTATAGAGATAGTTCTCTAAAAACCTCTTGACCTGAAAAGAGAAAGCATACATTGGCAATCTGTATTGAAGGGTTCAGTATGCACAAATTCAGTGGGAGAAAACTTGTCCATGTTACATGGAGTTAGTATCCCAAGGCCAAGTGTCCAATTCTTATGAAGAATGGGAACACTAAGAATAGATATAGATCTATCATGTATGTAATCATCCCATTATCTTGCATGTATCGACATGGCAAGAACAAAATGCATTCATCATGTTGTATGTATGACATGACAGTATGATGTGCTCATCCTAATAACTCGTATGTGAGACATGACGAGTGGATGTCTGTCTACTTCCAGTAAGGGTTACTGGAATACCATGAGAACTTGATAAGTACTTGGGATGTACTAGTTCTATGGAGATAAGGATGAGTTCGATGTAAAGAGTTACATTGATGTGAACTTCCAAAAGTACAGAAAATTAATTGCAAAATATATATAGGATATATAAAAGTGATAGTTTGTTGATAATTGGAAGTGTTCCAATAAAACCATTTAAAAGGAAATATCGAGTATCTATGTGTTAGAGAACAGCAGTGGATACTATATGGATCTGGAAGTTCATGAGATGAACTTATAGATATTTTGATCATTGATGACAAGTATGGAATCCTTGATCATGCAATGTGGCTAAAGGTTAGCAAAGGAATACTAGATCGCATATTACGGCACCTCTATCTCATACGTGTGACGTATAGCGAAGAGATGTGAGACATGCAATTTATACTGACTTTCGCAAGGTGTTGCCATTACTCACTATGTTGGCACTAGAGCATAGTAGCATGTGGGACATGTTTGAAGATCACTATGAATATGATTCAAGAGTGATTGGCTCACAGTGCAAGTGGGAGTCTATTGGTATGTATGCCCTGAGAGCCAGTCATGGGATGATTGGTGGGATACATTAAGATTGATTTGATAAACATCAAAGGCAAGCTTCCAATTCTTTCTGGTTCAGTCATATGAGGTAGTGATAGAACAGATTGAATGTCTAGAGAATGACAATACTCAATGACGTATGTTTTCAGGTTAAGGACCTAAACGATGAGATCATACGGATGCTAAGAGTTTGTACATTCTTGTTATGTCCCTAGTCGGATGTCATTGTGGAAGGTAGATAGACAACAATGACACACAAGACTAGATTGTGGTGTTGGTTGATGACAGAATCTCATTAGTCATGATATAGAGATATCAAACCAAACACATAGGTACTTGTTATAGAACAAGCGTACCGGACGGACCCACCGTGAGTTTGACACATGGAACCATGACATGGTAGTCACAGTCAGTACTCACAGTGATGGTGGTGAGTGTGATTCTTTGACCTGAAATCACTACACTCAACACATGTCGTTGGGCACACTTTGACATCATCAAACGCAGTCCTGAAACATGGGTTGTTATAAAGGTGATGATTGGGTGGCTTTGACACATGGGGCTTTTGAGGGGTGAGTGATAGATATGGGATTTGTCCCTCCTGAGGGAGTTTGATATCCAAGGCCACTTGATGAGTAGGATTGAAATAGGCGTGCGCATGCATGTGTGAATCAGTATGTGATATTGATGTCATACATATCTCTTCCAATCTACTCTGAGATCAAGAAAGTGAATGAACGTTGACAGGTTGACTGTTCCATGCCTCGGGTTCATTCGGGATATCAGTGACAAAGGAATTATACAATCACTGTAACACCATTCACGGATTGTAGGATTGAAATTTGTTCTCCAGCTTTCAACTTTCACTTGGGTAGCACTGATGTGTGACTAGGCACCGCTCTTTGCTTGTGAAGTCATAAGTGTTATGGACTTTCACTGCCAACATGAAATGGACCTGCAGGGTCACACACATAGGATTTAACCTGGAAGAGGAGTTTTGTCCACATACAATGTTTAGATTGATTACTAAAGGAGTTTAGTAGTTCAATCAAACACTCAATCAATTGATAGCTCAGTATCATAATGTTCAAGGTGTTGGACACATTGATTGGAGTATCGGATTGATTGAAATCGCAATTGACTGATTCTGCACAATCTGCACTCCCAACCGATCAGCTCATGTGATGAACCGATCGGCTGAGCATGATGAACCGATCGGCTCAAGTGTTGAGTCGATCGTCTCAAGATCAGGGTGAACTGATTGCTTCAAGTGTTGAAACGATCGATTCAACTGGTGCAACCGAGCAACTTGGGAAAATAGGATTGGTGAGAATTTTCCTTTCGTTTCAATTGTCCAATTTGATTGGGAAATAGGATTGGTATTTGATACCAATTAGAAACAAAAGAAGGAAAGTAAATTGGGAACCGACCAAGACCACCAACCGACCGGTTCACTTGTGAATCGACCGATTGAGGTGTCCCAACTGACCGGTTCATTTGTGAATCGATCGGTTCAGGTCACCAACCGACCATTTCAGTTGTGAAATGATCGGTTCAGGTTCCAAGTTGGTTGCTTTTGTGGAAAATCTCGAACCCTTCTACTCCTGCTTTTTAGTCCCGCATTTCCCGGGATGGAGAACCTTGTCCCATGACCCTCCTATATATAGGGGTATTGGGGGCTTCTCAAACAACAACTCAGTGCAACCAGTTTCTCTGCAAAGTTGTCATTTTCTCTGGTTTTGGTAACCGAGAGAGAGCCCGAGCAAGTGCTACCCGCAAAGGGAGGCGCAGCAAGGGAAGGACAACTATAGTTGCAACTGGCAGCAGGAGAGTGTGTTGGCGACTAGTACGTCAACAGGAGGGTGTGACTCCTTCCAACTCCTTGTGGGACAAGGAGTGTGGAGTTCCAGGTGGTCCGTGTGGACTACTTTAGAGGCGGGAGGTTTCTGCCACTCAGAAGGACAACTGTCAACCCCGACAGTCCTGGTGAGAGGAGGAGTCATCAGTCCCGGTGCGACTAGGAGCTGCACAGACACCGTCCAAGACCGGAAGTGAAGACCGCGCAAGGCGCGAGGTATTGTCTCCGAGCAAGCCTCGGGACAAGGTATGATTCCACAAACCATCCTTTCCTATTATATAGACGTTGACGCGTTTCCTAATTCCGGGTTTGGGGAGAAAATTTTTGTTTCCACTGCCTTCTCTGCCTCCCCTAAAACCCAACACTTAGCTCTCGAGAGTGGCCTTTAATCTCCAAAAACATGCATTTTTGAGTCCTAACAGCAGCTCTGTACTTGGATATTTAAGGTCATTCTTTGTACATGATCTTAGTAGAGGATCCTTACCATAGTTATTGGCTTTTAGGGCCTGCATCACAACCACATGTTACAGAAAGGGTATTATTGTAGATGTTGTTTTAACAATTAAGGCAACATGGAGGAACTGATATTACTAAGAGCAATATATTATTTCTTGAGGCTTCTTCCTTGACTTCTTAACCAAAGCAGAGTATGGAAATGCTGAAAATGACTTGTTGTACCATGGAAATGTTGAAAATGACTTGTTGTACCTCTACAGAGAAATTAGGACGCATAGAAGCATGCGACTAAAATATCTCAGTTACATTTCAGACATCTTAATAGCCTAAATATTGAGCAATCATAGAAGCTCAACCACAAACCATCTTGAGGTGAATCACCACAGCAAAATATGTTGTGTAAATCTCACACACAAGATTCCAAAAACACTACTCATAGCTAAAAACCACTTTGGCTAGGCTACAATACTACCTTAGATACTACTTTTAGATACTACTTTGGCTAGGCTGCAATACATCAAGAACATGTAAGGATGTACCATTTTGTTGGATTGCCTATAAGACCAGTTCCAGGGTGAGGAATCCCATTTTTGAGTCCTAACAGCAGCTCTATTCTTGGAGATTAAAGGTCATTCATAAGAGCTAAGCAGAAGCCTTTCACAAGAGATGAGCTGACAACCTTAGCTCTCAAGAATGGCCTCTGATCTCCAAAAACTAGCCTTTTATGCAGTGACATGTTGTTTGTTTTGGAAGGCACAAAATGCACAATTCTTCAGAGAAATATTGACTTAGTAAGCTATCATGCAACATGTGATCAAGTTATGAAAGAAAAATTTACAGAGAACTATTGACTTAGGAAGCAAAAAAAGACATTCACATTCAGCAGGTCAAAACAAAATATGTTGTGTAAATGTCACACACAAGAAGGTAAGACACTGCTCATAGATAAAAGCAAAATAGGATTGTCATTTGGAAACATTGTCTACAACAATGGACATGAAACAACAGTATTTGGATCGTTATGTACTAATAAAATTGGACCAAATAAATACAACTATAGCTTTCATCTCTCTACATAGTATCCAAGAATGCAATTATCTATCTTTACACTTCATGACCTGCAACAAATGGAAACGACTTTAGATACTAGTTTTGTTTTCAATTATGTCATATTATAAGCAATACTATATGCTCACTTTGGCAGAAAATGTGATTTTGGCCATGCTATGACATTGCCAATAACTTCATCCATAGATTGATATTGCTCAGAAGGTCTAACTAGAGGTTCGTTGGCTATCACCACAGCCTCTACATAAACACCAACACATGATGAGCCTAAAATTGCACCTCCCACCATTTGCAAGGGGTCAACCTCAGATACTCGACCGATTGCAACTTTATCATCTGCATCTACGATACTCATCACATACACTTCCTATAAACAAAATACAATTTAAATAAATAATTTATATAAACGTAGAATGATGTGCAATTTACACAAATACAAACATACTTGTCCCTTATAAATTGTTGAATGTCTCATTCTGATCTACACAATTATTTTATCTTTGTCATAAGGCCATCAAAATTCAACATGGAAAATAATTGATACCACACATCTCGTATAAAATGTATTCATACCTGGCCAATGCATACATGTTGTGTTGATTGACTGTTTCCTGCTCTAGACAAGGCTAGTATCTGCTCTATTTTTGCATTTTGTTCTTGAATTTTAGCTTCAAATTTCATATGTTGTTCTTCAAGATGATCCTGGAAATGCTTCCTTTGCGCTTCATCATCTTCTCAGGATTTATGGTTCTTGCCCTAGATATCAGAAGGTGATGGTCCAAGTCCATAACCACAAACATATCATGCTCTCTCTTCTCCCATAACATGCCTATAAATTTCAGCTGAAGTAACATCAGGTTGGTTTCTTCGCAGCTCGTCACCTACCTTAGAAAAATTTTCCTACACACAACAGAACATAGGAGATGAATTTTATACCAAACATATAAATGTTTCCATGTAGTATGTAACATAATACTATAGGATAGGAATCCTTGTACCAAAATTTTGGCGGATTCAATATCAACTATGCTCCCATCTTTTTTACGATGAGTTTTCTCAAAAACCTCAATGGGATCAACTTCCCCGCATGTTTCCTTCTCCAACTGTACCATTCAAACAAGGTTATTGCTAACATCACTTAAACGGATGTCTCCAAATTGTCCAATTGGATCACAATATTGACTAACGTACATCATGTTTCAGAAAAGAAAATGACTTGGTTCCTGTTGTGTGGCTAACCTTTTGAAATTTTCTGCTTGTCTTGTTAGTTATACACTTCCTCTGTGAAAAAAAATTGCAGTATTGTCCATAGTAATTATCTGTGAGGTAAAATAAATATCAATTAATAGATACAAAAAATTACCTTTCCTTTATTGCTCCTTCAGTAATCCACAAGAAATTTCCATTGAGACATTTCCACGCGGGGAATAACTTGTTCAAGTTGTTGTTCATATGGACTATCTTCTACGAAGTATAGTTTCCGTAACTCCCACTTGTGGTCCTTCCATTTCTTTCCCAGTCTCTTCATTGTCCACTCCTTTAATTCTATGTCCATCATCAATTTACTCTACCGACAACAAGGATATCAATTAGAAGCTTCATTTAACCATTTAAAAATAAATTTTAATATTGTACCTTCACAAAATTCCATACAGATTCTTTTTTATTTTCTGGAAATTGTCTCCAGTCCTCGTAGTTTAATGTAAAATGATTGGGATCTCTTACAATGGTTGTCAAAAAACTTGATAAGTGACATTGGTTTTTACCCACTGGTTGTCCAAATTGATTTATCTCAATGGGAATTTGATCGCCAGGCTTTCTTTTCCAGACTTGCAAACATTGTGTTTGGCCACGTGTGCGATCTCTTTGACCTAAGCATTCATTTATATATCATTAAATGCAGCACTATAAATGCAATGATATGAATAAACTGAATACCTAGCCCATCAGTATGTGTTGGCGTAGCATTCAACGACTCATCATGGTGATCAGAGACGTCATTTTGCTCCATGGTTTCTTGAAATGCATTGCTATTTTGGCTATTGCCAGCTCTACTCTCTACTCTTCTTGATTGATTGGACACAGGAACATTGACAGTAGGCACCGAGGGTCGATGTCTTTGACCCGAGCATTCATTCATAAAGGATACAACATAAATGGAAATTATATATCTTTAGATGCAGCATTATGAATGCAATGATATGAATTAACCGATTACCTAGCCCATTAGAAGGTGTTGTTGTAGCATTCAACGACTCTTGATGGTGATCAGAGAGGTCATTTTGCTCCATGTGGTCATGAAATGGATGGTTGTTTTGGCTATTGGCAGCTCTACTGTCTACTCTTCTAGAATGATTGGACACCAAAGCATTGCCATTAGGCACCTGTGGTCGATGTCTTTGACCTGAGCATTCATTCATAAAGGATACAACATAAATGGAAATTATATATCACTAAAGGTAGCACTATATATGCAATGAATTAACTGATTACCTAGCCCATCATAAGATGTTGTTGTAGCATTTAACAACTCATCATGGTGATCAGATAGGCCATTTTTCTCCATGTGATCATGAAATGCATGGCTATTTTGACTATTGGCAGCTCTACTGTCTACTCTTCTTGAATGATTGGACACCAAAGCATTGCCATTAGGCACCCGTTGTCGATGTCATTGACCTGAGCATTCATTCATAAAGCATACAACATATATAGAAATTATATATCATTAAATGCAACACTATTAATGTGATGATATGATTACCTTGTCCATTACAAGGTGTTCTTGTAACAGCAGAGCTAGCAACAGTGTTATTGAATTTCCTAGGTCTATCATTTTGAACATTAGGTGGAAGGGAAGCTAAAAAAAATTTGGAGCGATTATTGGATGACAGGTTCAAAGCTTTCCAACAACCTTGTGGAGTAATGCTAGGTAAATGAGTCCATGTACAAGAGTCAATGATGTTGTTCTGATCATTCCTTGTAGCTGTCTTATTATGGAAGCTGTCACTTAACTATTCTCTCATCCTGAGTATATCAAGTCACACAAAACTCAAGACACTTAAAACAAAATTGAACAACATAAAAGGTATTTACTACTCATTCGTTCATCCTCTGCCATCCAAGAATTATTCATTCTTAAAAATAGTAAAAAATATAACATTTATGAGTAAGTCTGTCATACAAACAACATAGTTATAATAAGGATAAAAGTAGAACATAACTTTGAGGCAATCCTCAAAGAAAAACATCACTCAAAACCACACCAGAGAAAAACATTTGCAAGCCATCATCAAGATCACATTGGGTACCTTAAATTCACAGTACTTGATTAATTACTAATGTTCATTTAGTAATACAACACAAATTACATTATTTGATTATTTCCTAATTTAAAAGTTAAAAAAATTATCAACAAATATAGACGGTCGTTATGACTGTGACGTGTCCTTTTTGTTGATGATGCTGTGTCGAGGATGGAGTCACTGGTAGACAAATCCGAGTTGATGGTCATGGGGTACAAGGCAGTACTAACGGGCAAGGATTGCACCTCAGGCATCGTCGAATGACGACTCCTCAGATACGGTACAGCCTGGCTCGTGCATATACCGTCTCAGGTGAGAAGGCAAACTGTTGTTGTAGTTATGTATATAAGCATGTATGGTATTGTCGCCAATCGGACGAAGCAAAACTTGGTTCGTACGGCCAATTCCCATTCTCCCAATCCACCCATGCCAACTGGTTGTGGATACCAGATTGCCATCACCATCATACTAAACCTCGATTACATTTGTCGAGTTCCCAAACTTTAAGGTCATTTGACCATCCGTGTAGTGTCTTCTGTCCAGATGACGCCAATGTCTGGGAATGGTGAGTTGTGCAAGTGTACGCTCGTCTAGGGTGATGTCCAACTTTTCTGCTTCAGGGAAAAGGAGTGGGGGGTAGACGCCCAGGCCATAGTGACTGTTGTGGGTGAACAGAGACTACAAAATATTAGTACTAACAATTGTAAGTATATATAATGATATTATAAATTTTCAAAAAAAAGTAGTATAAATTTGCAAAATATAGAGCAATATATTTTTTAAAGTGAAGCAAGTAGTCCATAAACATATTCCCCATGGTTTCTATCAACATTGAAAGGAATGAACCCATTAGAGAACGGGAAACATCATTATCTAGTTTGATGAAACCTGGTCTGGGACTATACAAGTGTACACCTTGTATAAGATCTGAGTGTAGAAGACCCAGAACTTGGAGGAACTGGTGTGTCAGCCAGCTGATGGTTCCTAGCCCAAGGCGAGAGGTTGGAGTACATATATAGTAAAGATATATAATTGGCTATAAACTTCTTGAGTAACAGAACATGCCATCGAAAGACAAAAATTGATTTAGGATATGGAACTGAAGTAACCATAATGCAATGTGTTTACATTAAAGCAATACTGAGATAAGACGTACACTCCAAAAAAACATGAATTAACCATTATGTAAACATCACTGCATAGAAGCCATGCAATTCGTTCAATATAGAAATCAAGAGGGCAAACTAGACTTCCTATGGCAGAGAAAAAAATATTTTTGTTCCACAATGGAACCCCTACATTTTGTGCAATCATAGCTTAGTGTTAATAGCAACTTGTTTTCATCCCCTTGGTATCTTGCTTCATTGTTGCTTAAAGACCCTAATTTTCAGGGATGGTGAAGGTTTTTGTCAATTGGTAGTGCAGAAGAATATAGACCA
Organism: Alisma plantago-aquatica; assembly: GCA_963693085.1. Taxonomy (NCBI): domain Eukaryota; kingdom Viridiplantae; phylum Streptophyta; class Magnoliopsida; order Alismatales; family Alismataceae; genus Alisma; species Alisma plantago-aquatica. Next base: position 406,009,808 of record OY856414.1, read on the forward strand.
TTCAAGTTTACAGAAATCAAAGGAAAATTGAAGAAACAACATCCAAAAAAACATGTATACTATAAGTAATTATACAAAGGTCTTATTCTTCCTTAGACATTTTTGAATCCTAGAATATTACACAAGAAATGACCATCTCATAAACCTTGTTCTCTCCTTAGCCTCTTCCTACATACATAAAGATGAGTATCTCTCCGCTTCATTAGCCCAATGGTGGGAACCCCTGTTCTCATCAGAGAGCGCCAACCCACCAAAGGTGGTGGCCTAGGTAAGGATACATTACTTGCTTATTCATTAATGATTTACAAACAAAGATACAGGAGATGTCCAGACATCACATGAGCACCTAAGCGACCACTTTATTAAAAGTGGATGCTTCATTTTCCTTACAATTTAATACAACAATACACACATTTTTATATGAATACACTAACATTTAGCAAACTTGTATACATAACTAAAACCAATGCGACACTGTAAAATAAAACAACAGAATCATCATATTTCAAGACTGTAAAATAATCCAAGTTTAAATCTAACAAAGAAGGATGGTCGATGGCTTGATATAAATGATTAAGGAAGTGATTGCTGGATATAAAACAAAAGAATCATCATATTTCAAGACTATCTTCATAAACTGATTATCATATATACCTAGATAGAATGGAAACTGCGAGAATGGATGGGAAAGACCATGTGTGTTTATTGTTTCGTGGGGTGTACTTACCTGTCGCACGTTGAAGCAGCAGGGTGGCAAACCTCCGCAGTCCTCGCCGGCAAGTTGGGAAACTGATCTCTTCCTCGGCGTCCCCTCCAACCCTTGGCAACGTCGCCGGCACCTTGGAGAAGAGCAGAGAGTCTTCCAGCAGAGAGCGTCCACAATCTAGAATATTAGGGTGAAAAGGCTAGCTAGGTCGACTTTGCAAGTTCTGCGAGCAGAGCAAATGTCGGGAGTAAATGTCTCTGCCCAACGCATGGAGAAGAGGAACCGTTTTGCATGTCGGGGGAAGCCGCGCGGAAATAGAAAATTTTCACTAATTGTGGCCTGCTCATTTGATTTGGCAATTTTGAAATGCCACTAATTAATTATAAAAATGCCTTAATTGGTAAGTCTTTTCTATAAACTCCATAATACGTGGTTTAGAGGCATTTAAATTACAAATGCCACTACATTACATAGATAGTGGCATTTTTTTAGAAAAGCCACTGGAATAAAAGCCACTAATGGGTATTTTTGCTGTAGTGCCTTTTATAGGGGAGAGTATCCACGCCCCAGATTGTTTGCCTACAAAGCAACCAAGTTCTTTTCCAACTTGGAAACTTATTTTCCTTTTATAAAAGCAACCTCCTCTCTCTTCATCATCTCTTTGATATTCCTTTTTCTTTAAATATTAGGATTTCAAAAATTACATCATTTATCTTCCTTGTACTTGCCTTTTAATTTATTGGCACGAAATCAAGTTTTCCTTTTAATAGAAAATACTTCCTTTGTATCAATATCACAAAATTCATTAATAATGTATCACATTATCCTTTTATTTTTCAATTTTGGTATTTTCTCTTTCTTTCCTCTTTATTGGGGCTCCTTGGACCCAAGAAATTATAATATTTCGAAATTCCTTTTTAGTGGATACTTATTATTCTTCTAGATGCATCTATTTCTATTATTTCTTCATCATCTTGTTTATTTCTTATTAAAATATCTCTTTTTGAGGGTTTCTCTTTTATTTTCCTCATTGGTATTCCTTTTACCATTAGGAATCCTTGGGATACGAAATTCCACCAAGGATAACTCAATTATACCTCTTTTCACTTATTTCCAACATTTTACCATTATTTTCAATTTTTGTCTTAATAAAGAAATATTTAATTGATCTTTTCTTTTCTTATTGCACTCTCTATCCAACTTTGGACTCCTCGGAACCTAAGGAACCCTAGAGGCACGAAATCCCTCTTTTGATTTGCCTTCTAGAGGTTTCCACAATTTTCTCTTCTCTATTTTCTTGTTTACTCAATAATGGAGTTTCTTTTGTCTTTTCCTTATTATTGGGCCCAATAGCCAATAAAGCCCACAACACAATCATCAAGGCTATTGTAAACAAAATCCATTTATTCAAAACAAATTGTATCATTATTTGTCCAAATATCTTTTATGAGGAATTATATTTCTCAGCAAATGAACCCAAAAATTGGGGTTGTAACAACCTTCCCCTCTTAAAGGAATTTTGTCCTCAAAATTCCATCAAGCAAACAAACAATTCAGGATAAGACTTCTACATGTCCATCATTGGCCCCTATGTGGCTTTGCCCTATCCATGGCGCTTGCAAAGAACCTTTATCATCACATATTCTTTTCTCTGAGTTCTTGCACCTTGGCATCTATAAACCTCATAGGTGACTCAGGTCATTTCAGCCTCCCTTGGGGCTTACTAGGTTCATTGCTCCGCACATAGTTTGGGTACCTCACATAGTGCTCTAAATTGGACACATGAAACTCATCACACATCACAATATCCTGAGGGGTAAGGTCAAACTTAACCTTCTCCACCAATCCATTTCATATGAACCCATGTATCGGGGACTCAGCTCTCTTAGCTATAACTTAGAGGGGTCGGATCTTCATGTCACATATTCCCCCAAAGTGAACTGCATGTCCGTCTACTATGCATCAGCCTACGACTCATGTCATCCATGGGCTCCTTTCAGCAATGGCACGATCAAAGCGACTTCATCTGCACATATTGTGGTCCTTTCTTGACCTTCACGAGGTCCCTTCACCAACATCATCTTAATGAAGTGGTGACCGACTCAACCTCCCTTACAGAGATCTTTAAATCCTGATATTGGCTATGGTGGTTATCATCAAATATTTCATAGGACAAGAATTGTCTCTACATATCACCCTGAACGAGTACGCATGCTCTCAGCAGGCCCTTTTGTCTGGATCATACTAACCATTAGTTAAGGGTGATAAATTGTACTAACATAGAGTTCTTCATGTTTCTACTTCCACCTCACGGAAGTGAATCTTTAGGTTATACTCAAGAACTTTTAAACTCACCTCATGGTGTAGTTGAACCATCTCTCTCATATGTAGTTCAACCCGATCTGTCCCTTGACAATACTTTTTCTTTCTCATGTCATCTAGGTAAGGCGATCTACCATAACTCATATTGCATCTTGACCTTCCTTGGTCTAGGGGAGACTTATCACAACATCCATAGTGATGAACTCCCATTCCCTCTCGGGAACTCTTTATCCTCTATATCAATGCACTAGGTTACCGGTGCTCATCCTTCACCTTCTATCATGCATGGCAACATACCACATGCAGCCTCATCTCCAGCATCCATAGTACTGCTACCACTCATTATCTCAGTAGTACCATGGTGTATGGTGATCTTAAAATCATGATTTCCTGTATGTCATGATTCCTCAAGATCAATTCCTCAGAAACCCTAAACCACTATCATCAGGGTTTTATTACCTTCCTATCCAAAGAAGTGTATCTAAGGTTCTATCACCATCCTTTCATTTTATTAAGGGATAGGATGACTAACCAAACAACCACTAACTTATTCAACAGATCTTGTTACATCTGAGTGTTAGCCAAACATATCTTCTTTCTCGATCTCAGGGTTAGCCTAACAACCTCAACTTCTTCTAGCCTCTAGCTAAACTAGGCAGCTATATCTTAACCAGAGCATTCATTACCACTTCTCATCCTTAGGTGTTATGTAATGTTGAAGACATACACCTCATCTCAAACTCTACGTCTATCATCAACAAGAAAACTCTAGACTCATTCTCATGGTTATCAAACTCAACCTTGCATATCTTACAAATTCCACATAACTCATGATACAACATTCTCACAAGATGATTTCTTAATATTCTTAGTGTTTATAAACCCTCCATTCATCACTCACTCCACAAGGGTATGATATCACCTCTATCCTCATATCTCATAGAAACGTTCCAACTTACATCATATTTTATCCTTGGTGTAAGGCATGCGTAGTGTCCTATCACTCACTCCCATAACAAGAGGAAATAAGCATTTGGCTGCAGTCCAAATATAGAGTTCTTCCTGTTCCAAGAGTAGATATGGTACATCCCACCTTGCCGGTACACCTTCAAATCTAAGTTGAAACGTGCCATTTATGCCTCTATATTACGATCATCTTTCTACCAAAGTTACCTCCATGGAAAACTGGTTTCAAACCTACTTGGGTCACCACACAATACTTGGTCATTTCCTCTAGGTATATAGGGTGCCGGCACTTTTAGGGTCATCCCTCTTCCCTTATGCATCCAGAGAGTACCCTACTCATCTGCCCTTTGGGACCCATGAGTTCATGAAGGTGATCAATCTCCTAACCCATGGCCCTCAGACAATGATAGTTGTTACCTACCGATAACACAATCAAGTTCATTTTCATACCATGTACTTTTCACTTAGCTTCTCAAGATCCTATGAGACCTCTTTAGGTTACCTTAAACCAACAAGAATGGTATACACCCTACAAAAGGGTCCCTCTCCCAGGATGGGAGGAAACTACACCTTGATAACCAAGGTCACAATCGTCCTTAGGTCTAGCATGCTTAACCCTAGCAAGCCACTAAGGCATAAGCGAACCACCTACTCAACCATGCTAGGTTATACTTGTTCTCGTCCTCCATCATTGGATCAAGATCAAACCTTTTCATGTCATCAACTTAATTGTGAGGGGTTCATCATACATACCTTAAACTTAAGGGGTTTTCTTTTCCTCTATATGAAGAGTACCATGCTCGATCTATAGAAACTCAAATCTCATCATGAGCATTGGGTACAACACTTCCCCTCTTAGGCCTAAGAACCCTAGGTTTTCTTTTCTGATGTCCACCTGCCTGCTCAACTTTTAACCACAAGCCAAGCATGTATAGGGTATGACATGCACTTCCATAACCCCTTTACCTTGGGGTTGAGTCCTCCTCATGGTCATCCAATAAGGTACAAGGCATCACAACCTGCTTACTAAACCTCTCCAGGTCTAAGGAACTCTTCTCCCTATCTTAGGAGGTAAACACATATACCCTAGGCACAGAGGTACCAGCGGATTCATCCTCTCTCTAGAGTTTGGTTCCTCTTGTGGAAACCAAGATATCCTCAGCCTTCAGGGATCAAGCATGAGGCAACCATTATCGTCCACTTAGGTCGCATCCTCCTCAACTCCCAACTATTCCTCATATCTCGGAGTCTAGGCTTCCATCCTTCTTGCATGAGTCCTTCTCTCTCTCTAGAGCTAACCCTACAAACTACCTTACTACCCGAGGTTCTCTCTCCAAGGAGGATCAAGCTCACAAGCATACCTCCACGTGGGTGAAGCCTATTACGTTTGCTCAAGGTTATCCATATCTCTTTATGCTTATTTCATAAGCTATCCTTCATACACTCCTGACTAGGATTTCAACCTATTTCTCACACTACTAACATACTATGGGTGCTTACTATGCCATGCTCATATAAGCTCATGGGGTTTCCATGGGTTCTTCTCTAACCTCATCAATGAAGGAGCTATCCTTCACTCTAGCATGCACGGCCCTTCCCAGGGTTGGGTCACCAAAGGTACTCGGTCATCCAACCTCTCATGGCTCATATGGCATCCAAGGCATGCCCACACACCTGGTCCATCAAGACATCTAACTCTTTGTGTCATCTCTCTCTCTCTCTCTAACCTTCACTTAGGGTTAGGGTTAACATCATCCTTAGAGGATGTTCCAGGTCTCTACTTATAATGGAGGTCTCTACCTCCAAGACTAACTATCTTTACTTATCCTCCTGATAAGAAGGTCTAGCCTCAGGTCTCTACTAAGGGAAAAGACAACTCATGTCTTACCACCTAAGAATGTATATATTCTTTAGTTTACGCTTACTCTATTAAGCTTAAGTCCATGACATCTTATTTACATGCTTTTCATTAATTTGGTGGAGGACTCCTTAGACCCTATCAACCTTACCCGTACCTCAAAAGGGTGAGGAAAAGAGAGAAAACCCTAATCCTTAAGGTCCTTAACAGAATTTGTGATGAGAAGGGATGAATAAGATGAGAAAGTCCTAAAGGTATCTTATTTCAATTCATACCCTAAGACTTTGGCTAGGCAGTCATACGGATTCGGGAGTCCTCGTATTCCGACTAGCGGTGCGGAGGAAAATATTGCCAGCCCCCGGTCGTGATCCTTTTCTAGACACCTCCGTTATTTGGATAATCCTCTAATAACTCCCTTGGGTTCTATGGAGTTTGTAAAATTTTAATAATTATTAATGGTTAAGTGAGGAACCTACACTCTGATACCAAATGTTACGACCCCACCTTCCGGTAACCCCCAATTAAGGGAGACCGATAGGTCGATGCCGCACACATAATTTTCGTATCAAAGGTTTGGCATATTAAATTTTAACAGACTAAACTGGAAAGCTGTAAGAAAATAAACTTTTGCATACCTTTTGAAAACTTGGATCTCTAAACTTCTATCCACATATGAATTCTACTCTAACTAATCCTCCTTGTATTTTAATTCATGTATTTCACAATATGATGATTTACTGTTGAAGAATAAATAAATCTGTATTCAGTGAAAAGAAACTAGAGTACATAGCCTCCTATATATAGGAGTGAGGCCACTTAAGTGGGTTATAGGAGCCCCACATAAGTGTGAGTACAAGAGATAGAAAAGAGAGGATACAAATATACTAACATGCCCCCTCAAGTTGGAGAGTACACATTGTGAAGTCCCAACTTGGTGCCCATATATTTAAATAAAGAAGGAGGAAGAGGCTTTGTAAGGATATCAACAATTTGATCACATGTTCTAATGTGAGGAGTGATGATATGCTTGTCTTTGATCAAGTCTCAAACAAAATGGCAGTCAACTTCAATGTGTTTTGTGTGCTCATGGAAGACTAGATTATTAGATATGTATATAGCTGCACGGTTGTCACAATATAAAGTAGCTGGAGTTTGGAAAGGGATTCCAAACTCTATCAAAATGGACCGGACCCACTGTAGATCACAACATTCATGAGCCATAGCCCGATATTCTGCCTCGGTGCTGGAGCGAGCTACCACGGCCTGTTTTTTACTCCTCCAGGACATAGGGTGAGTGCCAATCATGACACAATATCCGGAAGTGGACCGTCGATCTTTAGTATCACCTGCCCAATCTGCATATGCATATCCAAAGATAGAGATCACCTTGGACTCATGACGTTTATAGATAAATCCCCGTCCTGGAGCACTCTTCAAGTAGCGAAGAATGTGTTGAACGTTGGACCAATGGGCCTGGAGTGGTGCACTCATGTGTTGGCTAACTACACCAACAACATAGGTAATATCTGGACGAGTAATAATCAAGTAAATCAGCTTCCCGACTATGCGACGATACAATTCTGGATCAGCAAAGAGTTCTCTTTCGTGAATATACTTTGTATGACAGTCCATTGGAGTGGAGATCGGTTTAGCTTCTGTCATGTTAGTGTCTTTGAGTAGGTCCAAGACATAACATCGTTGTGACAAGTTAATACCTGAGGATGAGCGAAGGACTTCAATCCTGAGGAAATATCATAGGATGCCCAGGTCCTTTGTGTGGAAATGTGCCTATAGAGACTAATTCAGCTGAGATATCCCTACTGTATCATTGTCGGTGATGACAATGTCATCAACATAGACAGCGACAAGGATATGGCCTTCAGAGGACTTGGAGAAGAACAGTGAGTGGTCGGTGGTTGATCTTCGAAAATTTAGCTTTATAAGAACCTCACTTAGCTTGTTGAACCAGACCCGTGGAGATTGCTTGATACCGTAGAGTGATCGTCGAAGATGACACACTTTGTAATAAGACTCCCCTTCAACAAAAAAACCAGGTGGTTGCTGCATGTAGACTTCCTCTAAGAGATCTCCGTGAAGAAATGCATTCTTGATGTCGAGCTGATAGAGAAGCCAGTCGAGGTGAGCTGTAAGGGAGATAAGAATGCGAACTGAGGTGATCCTTGTCACTGGAGAGAATGTCTCAAAGTAATCCACACCAAATGTTTGGGTGAATCCTTTGGCCACCAGGCGTGCCTTTAGTCATTCAATAGAGCCATCCGACTTGTGCTTGACTGAGAAAACCCACCGACAACCTACAATATTTTTATTTGTGGGTGGGTCCACAAGATCCCATGTCTTGTTGGCACAGAGAGCCTTCATTTCTTCCATCATGGAAGCTTTCCATCTAGGATGTCGCAGAGCATCCGCTGGACACTTAGGAACATATGTTGCGTCCAAGGTTGTAGCAAAGGATGAGGCAGAACAAGAAAGACGTGCTAGACAACAAGTTTGAGAAACGGGATGCTTGATTGTACAAGAGAGAATACCTTTGCATAGTGCCACCGGTAGATTGGATTGGTCCGGAACTGATGGTGATGATGTAGGTGCAGCTGGTGACTCGTCTTCCATGCACCGGTTTGGGGGTGATGGTGGCATTGTTGGTGGGAAGAATGGATCGGGAAATGTGACCATAGTATCAGTATGATCTATGGGTGGTGAGGATGATGAAAAGAACATTTCATCCTCGTGAAAGGTGACATCTGCATAAATATACACTCTACCAGAGCTAGGGTCAAGACACTGGTACCCTTTTTGAGAAAAAGGATAACCAAGAAACATCGTTCGTATATCTCTAGGAGAAATCTTGTCGGCCTTGGGATCAAAATTGTGAACAAATGCGACACAACCAAAAACCCGAGGCGGTAGCAGAAATGGTGTGAACTTAGGGTAAACAATAGAAAAAGGAGTGTGCTTCTTAAGAACAGAGGAAGGTTGACGATTGATAAGAAAGCAAGCGGTGAGGACAACATCAGACCAAAAATTCTTGAGTGAGTTGGCATGAGTGAGAAGAGAGTGTGTAATGTCAAGTAGATGATGATTTTTATGCTCAGCAATGCCATTTTGTTATGGAGAGTAAGCACATGAGCGTTGATGAATCATCCCTACATCACGGCAAAAAGAGGCAACAACTTTTTGAGTATACTCAAGGGAATTTTTTGTTCGAAGAATCTTGATAGAGGTTGAAAATTGAACGGAAACCAACTTGTGGATCTCGCAAATTAGTGTAAAAAATTCATCACGAGTTTGAAGTAAATAAAGCCAAGTTATTCTAGAGAAATCATCCACAAATGTCAGAAAGTATTTATAGCCATTATAAATAGTAGTTCTAAATGGACCACAAACATCACTATGAACTAAATCAAACATATGGGATGATTGTTTACATGTACGGGCTGGGAAGGATACACGATGGTGTTTTCCAACCTGACATGCATTACAAGAAATAGAAGAACATGAAGATAAAGAACTATCGAAAAGTTTAAGCTTGTCTAGAGGGAGATGGCCATGACGGAGGTGTAGTTGAAGTGGCGTGCATGCAAGAAGGGCTCGAGGTGGGCTTAGAGGTGGGGCGGATAAGTAGTAGAGATCACCAGAGCGTACTCCCTGTCCAATCATCATCAAATTCCTCCATCCTGTAAAATAAAACCAGATGGACCGAAGGTTACAAAACATTTGAGGGAATGAACAATTTTTGCTACAGACATTAAATTATATGGAAAGTTTGGAATAAAGTGGACAGCAATCAAGTTGATTTTAGAAGAGATAGGAACGGTTCCACACCGAGTTACTTGTTTAATAGATCCATCTGCCATGGTGGCAGAGGAGTGAGGGATAAAGGAATCGTATGTGGGAAGAAGATGGGGCATACCGGTCATATGTTGTGTCGCACCTGAGTCCACAATCTAGTTAGAACTGACAGCAAGCATAGACGCTCCAAAGTTACCTTGAGAAGCAGTGGCTAGGTGGGCAGAAGAACCGGTCGTAGGTAAATCCCCAATTTTCCAATCAGGAGAGGAGTGCACTAGAGTAGAGTCAGATGTTGGATCTGAGTAGATTTGTGCAGCTTGTAGCAGGTGCTCATATGCCTCGTTGGATAAGGAAACATGAGAGGAATCAGACGTTGTTGGTAGAGACGTAGCAACATGGCCGATGGGTGGGGCAGGAGCTTGAGCAATGTGGGCATAACCTCTGGAACGCCCTCTTCTGTAATGGGATGGATAGCCATGCTTGGAGTGACAGACATCTTCAGTGTGGCCCAGTTTGCCACAGTAAGTGCACTTTGGACGTTGGCCTCACCCATGACCACAGCCTCTGGCTGCCGCAGCCATGGCTGATGGAAGTTCAAGTGGAACAGTAGGAGAGATGCGAGGAGCAAGCATCTCAGACTGGTCCAGGCGTGCAAATGCCTGGTCCATAGATGGAAGAGTCACACCAACTAGGAGTAGTTGTCGAACAACAGCAAAACGAGGATGAAACTGTTGAGGAAGCGCCCAGTGAGAAGAGTTTCCCTATCTTTGGTGACATCAGCAGAGGTCGTTGGAGAGAAAAAGTTTAGCTGGTTGGACAGACCTTTCATTGCATCATAGTACTTGGACAGAGGTCGATCCCCTTGCTTCTCAGAGAAGATTTTGTCCATGAAGTTGTAGATGTGCAAACAATTGTCCTCCTGAGTGAAGAACTGCTTCATTTCGTCCCACATTGTTTTAGCACACTTGTTCCACATGTACTTGACTACAATGTCAGGCTCCATGCACCCCCAATGCCAGGAGAGAACCTGACTATTTCCTGTACTCCATGTAGTATCAGGCACGACAGGGGCATCCTCAGTGATAAACTTGAGTTTACCCCGTGATTCTAAAAAAGTTTGAACAACATTCATCCATAGCAGAAAATTATCATCATTCAGTTTGACAGCAGTAATATGAGGCATATCATTATAGATAATGGTTGACTTAGCAGTTTCGGCCATGATACAATAAACAGAACACCGTAATATAGAGCACGGTGCAAAAAATGTACCGGAATGTAGCATGGTACAAAATAGAATAACAAAAATACTACCAAAATGAAAACTCAGTAGAAGAAGGAGTAGCACTACCGGAATGGAACTCGGTAGGAAAAGAATAGCACTACCGGAATAATGGCACAATAGAAAGCAAAAAAAATCCCCAATTTTTAAGAAAAGCACTCAACCATGTGGATTGGGGGAACCACATGGAGAGGATTAAAACATAAAGTTTTGCCCCCTTTTTTTAGTTCTTTATAGATCAACACAGGGTCTTTTCTTTTGACTTCTTTTTCTTTATTTGTTGTTGTTCCCCCTTTTTTTTAATTGTTGAGTATTGCGATCACGAACCCAAAGCAACTATAAAACAATGGAGCTAGAAGCCACAATTATAATTGGATACATAGTGAGGTAGTTGGAAAGAAATAAGAAGATGAGATCAACAATAAAGAAAACGGGGAGAAGACATCCACGATGATCTCCAAGAAGACTTGCGCCGCTACTGTTACTGCAATCAGGAGATTATTGCATGGATCGTTATGAATTGGAAAGCCAAATGTCGATTTGCTATATGCTGCGGTAAAGTCTATGCCAAGATCGAAAGATGGTGGCTGTCATGAGTGAAGGAGAAAGATAGAGGGAGAGAGGGAGTGGGGGGGAAGTTGAGATGGGTAGGGTTAGGATACTGCTCTAATACCATGAAGAATAAATAAATCTGTATTCAGTGAAAAGAAACGAGAGTACATAGCCTCCTATATATAGGAGTGAGGCCACTTAAGTGGGTTATAGGATCCCCACTTAAGTGTGAGTACAAGAGATAGAAAAGAGAGGATACAAATATACTAACAATTGTTTGTCCTTTTGGCTTCGTACCTAAAATTCCGACAAAAAAACATCGGTCAGCATAAAGCTGGTATGTGGGGGAACCAATAATCGTGCAATTATTCATAACAATGTATTACAGCCAATTACCATTTAACAAACAATTTTACATTTTAAATATAACTATGCGATCCATGCATTCCCTATCCTCTGCGTTGTCCCTGCAGTGGACCTTAATACTACTTTCCTTATAGTACCTCCCCATTACACCCCTCATGGTCTCACCTATAGGTGAACCAATTTCTAGGGTTGAGTCACATGTCACTACTCGTAAGTAGCCCACTCCTTAACTCATGGCATGCTAAAGGGTCTCATGGCACTACACTTGGTAGCCCAATTTCTAACCCACGATAACCTAGACCTTACTATAGGTTACCCCTTATTAGCCTTTATGAGCCACAGAGGTGGATTCAGATCTAAGCTAGTTATATATATATATATATATATATATATATATATATATATATATATATATATATATATATATATATATATATTCATGGTGATAATCATAGTCACTTTATAGTTGCATGAACTAAAAGGCATCCAACAGTTATTCTCAAGCAACCGATAAACACGTTCAGAAATCGCCGTGAAACTAAAGCAATTATCCATAAGCGTAACCACATACCTATTCAATAGATTTCTCAAGCTAATATCAATTCCAACCAAGAAAGAAATCCAAGCAAGTAATTCAACCACATAATCAAGAATCCTGAAAAACACGTGTACTCCATTTACTACACACTTTATCAAGATTCTTTCTATTCAACTTGAAATCACTTCCTAAGGTTTTCGTATCCATTTTAGGGTTTCATTTTGCATTTAGGGTTTCACTTCATTTACTATTTTAAACCCTATTTCTATTCAATTACTTACAAACCCTAATTTCATATTATAGGTACACTTAAACATTAATTAAACCCATTATGCCTCTTTTATGTTAAAACTACCATTTTTATCCTTTTAATCCATGGCAAGATCATTATACTCATTTATCATCAATTCATAGTTCATTATGGCCTAATTCACAAATGAACTCTATATATCATTAAATCCACCTTTTATTCATTAGAAAACCCTAATTACTATATTAAGGGTATTTACCCATAATTAGGAATCTTTGTACTCGAAAATAGATTAGAACCATCATATCTCAGCTTTGTACATGAATTTGACCAATTAAAATCATTAAGGATCATAATTACCACAGTTAGGGTTCAAGGTTCACTAAATCATATGAAACCCTAAATTAATCAAATTATGCATGAAGATCGTCCTTTTAGATCTAATATGCCCTTTTTATTAACAACAGGTTAATATCTATTTTAAACACTCACATAACCCCTTTCTAATTCATTAATCATCAAAGGTTAGGGTTTTTCATTGATTAAACTATTGAAGATAGCATCTTGATATATTTCTTGAATCAAAAGAGGAATTAAGCTTCAACAATAATTTCTTTGTGTTCCTCTCATTCTGAGGATCAATTTTCATATATTACTTGTCCTAATCAGAGTTACCAATATTTAATTACGAATTTAGCAAGATTTCACTTACTGGACCAATAGGGAGGCGCCACGTAGCCTGCACTATGCAACGTTGCATCGTAAGTTGAAATCATTTCGAAAGGTCGTTTTTACCCTTGAGTAAATAGCTGGTCCTTCAGCCCGTAGAGGGGCATTTCTATCCAATGCCACCCTCGTCTCCTTCAACCTCACGCAGCTCGACCGCTGCTGCCCTAGACGCCCAAGGTGCGGCTTCTCCTCCCAGATCCGGACTCGTCGGCCACCAGAACTCCTTCCCCCTCCTCTGGCGTGCCCTCTCATAGGTGAGGGTGCCCCTGGCATGCGGCCGGTTGGCCGGAAATGAACCCAGCAAAGCTCCGCCATGGCTGACCTGCAGTCCATCTGCAGCGTCATACAGGGGGTGGAGACGGGTTAGACTCCTTTCCGGTCAGAGAAGAAGCGTCATTCCTTCCTCTTACACTTGTCCTTGGCTCCTCCTCGATCCAAAGATCACACTGCTCTCCTAACCTAGGGTTTTGAGCGAAGAAGATGAAGTAGAAGATGAGGAAGAGAGTGGGAGACGTGGGATCTCTCTGGAACTCGACCCTGGGCTCTCCCCCTTTTATAGGGGAGAGTATCCACGCCCCAGACTGTTTGCCTACGAAGCAAACAAGTTCTTTTCTAACTTGGAAACTTATTTTCCTTTTATAAAAGCAACCTCCTCTCTCTTCATCATCTCTTTGATATTCCTTTTTCTTTAAATATTAGGATTTTGAAAATTACATCCTTTATCTTCCTTGTACTTGCCTTTTAATTTATTGGCACGAAATTAAGTTTTCCTTTTAATAGAAAATACTTCCTTTTTATCAATATCACAAAATTCATTAATAATGTATCACATTATCCTTTTATTTTGCAATTTTGGTATTTTCTCTTTCTTTCCTCTTTATTGGGGCTCCTTGGACCCCAAGAAATTATAATATTTCGAAATTCCTTTTTAGTGGATACTTATTATTCTTCTAGATGCATCTATTTCTATTATTTCCTCATCATCTTGTTTACTTCTTATTAAAATATCTCTTTTTGAGGGTTTCTCTTTATTTCTCTTTTATTTTCCTCATTGGTATTTCTTTTACCATTAGGAATCCTTGGGATACGAAATTCCACCAAGGATAACTCAAGTATACCTCTTTTCACTTATTTCCAATATTTTACCATTATTTTCAATTTCTTTCTTAATAAGGAAATATTTAATTGATCTTTTCTTTTCTTATTGCACTCTCTATGCAACTTTGGACTCCTCGGAACCCAAGGAACCCAAGAGGCACGAAATCCCTCTTTGGATTTGCCGTCTAGAGGTTTCCACATTTTTCTCTTCTCTATTTTCTTATTTACTCAATAATGGAGTTTCTTTTGTCTTTTCCTTATTATTGGGCCCAATAGCCAATAAAGCCCACAACACAATCATCAAGTCTATTGTAAACAAAATCCATTTATTCAAAACAAATTATAACATTATTTGTCCAAATATCTTTTATATGAGAAATTACATTTCTCAGCAAATGAACCCAAAAATTGGGGTTGTAACAAGTAGCCAAAGGCTTTAGTCAAAAGGAAGGATTTGATTACTTTGATACATATTCACCCATAACCAAAATCTCTTCCATTCGTGTCCTAGTTGATTTAGATGCGATCCATAAGCTCAAAATCCATCAAATGGATGTCAAGACAACCTTCTTGAATGGAGATCTTGAAGAAGAGATTTATATGGATCAGCCCGAAGGTTTTGTAGCACCTGGACAAGAACACAAAGTTTGTAGACTTATCAAGTCCTTGTATGGACTGAAACAAGCACCTAAACAGTGGAATGATAAGTTTGATAAAATTGTTTTATCTACCGGAGTTATTGCAAATGAATCTGATCGTTGCATTTATTCTAAAATTGTTGATGATGCCTGCATAATAATGTGTTTATATGTAGATGATATATTGTTGTTTGGATCTAATTCTGAAATTATATCTGAAACTAAATCTTTTCTTGCTAGCAATTTTGATATGAAATATTTAGGACTTGCTGATGTAATACTTGGTATTAAATTGAGTAGATCTACTTCTGGTTATGTACTTAATCAAACTCATTATGTTGATAAAATCTTGCACATATTTGATATGTTTGATTGTACTCCTGTTAATACACCTTATGATGCTAGTTTACATCTTGTTGTACATAAGGGCACTCCTGTGGATCAACATAGATATGCTCAAGTTATAGGAAGCTTTATGTACCTTGCTAATTGCACTAGGCCCGATATTTCTTATGCTATAAATAGGTTGAGTAGGTACACTAGTTGTCCTAATGAGGACCACTGGAAAGCTTTGGTAAGAGTGTTTAAGTACCTTAAAGGTACAACTACGTACAAACTTCATTATACTGGTTTTCCACCTATATTAGAAGGATATATCGACGCTAACTGGATTGCAGATTCAGATGAAACCAAATCTACCAGTGGGTATGTATTTTGCCTTGGAGGAGGTGCAGTTTCTTGGAAATCATCCAAGCAAACTGTGAGAGCTAGATCCACAATGGAGGCTGAGTTTATTGCTTTAGATTTAGCTTGTTGTCAGGCTGAATGGCTTAGAAATTTACTTATTGATCTGCCTATTATTTCTAAACCATTTCCTCATGTTTGCTTATTGTGTGATAATAAAGCAGTCATAGACAAAGCTAAGCAATCTAAAGGCAACCCGGGAAAGCACTTTATGAGATTAAGGTATGAAGATGTGAGAGATCACATCACCCAAGGGGTCATATCTATAGAGTATGTGAAATCTGCAAGTAACATTGTTGATCCACTTACTAAGGGTCTAGAAGAAAGCTAGTACTCAATTCGTCGAGGGGGATGGGTCTTCTGCCCATAGAATAAAAATTACAGTGGTAACCCTACCTTTCCAAAACTAGAGATCCCATGAGGAATTGTTCAAAGGGACAACTAAGATGTCGTGTTATGCGGAAGCACACTTTGGAGTTTTACTCCATGACCCTCCCTATGGCGCTAGTGCTTCGACTCTATCTGAGTATAGGAAGAGCTTTGCTCTGAATGGGTTCAAGGCAATTTATTGGCAGGATATGTACCGGATAGGATACCCTTGGAGATCCCTACTATTTGAGTGTAACCCGAGAGCCGGAGTTTATGTGAGTTGGGCATACTCACTAGAGTGCTCAAGAAACAAGATCTTGCGAAGGCCGTTTATGCGCAACACCGATACAAACTCATTCTAATGCCTGCACTATGGTTGTTTGATTTACTAGGGTCTGAATCAAGGAGTCTGGTTCAAGATGTAGTTCACCACGTCTCTCTGGCTTGAAGTGAGTCATTCTTGGCAATGGTTCAAAGCCACAAGCTACCAATGTTGAAAAACATAGTAATGTCAAAAATTTTAAATTTTTATTATTTATTGAATTTCCAAAAAGAATTATGGAATATGTGGGGGAATGTTGTATTCTCTGTTCTAGAATTCAGTTTTCTACAGCCAAGTCTTTTATCCCATATTGCTTACAATATCTAATTAACATCTGTCTATAGCTTACGGCAAAACACTATTTTCTAACACTTTCTATATTTCAATTATGCTTCTAAGATGTTCCTACACATATCTGGGTAGCACATTGTGACTCTCAGAATCAGGCATAGATTCTGCATTCCTAATATCTCTGGCTGCAATGTATGAAGACAAATGTGATCATGTTTCAGATATGGGTCAAAGTGTGCCTACTAAATACAAAGGCAGCATCCAATAACAGTATGTTTCTATGTCTCTTTAACGAATCCTGGAGACATGTTCATGTAAGTTTTTATAGAATTTGTTAATATTTCTTTTAATTGCTCAGATGTTCAGCACTTAATGCTTTTAAGAAAATGATTTTTCCTTTGTTACTGCAGTTTTCATATTTTGAAAAAATTGTGAATCCTACATTACACGACAACCACATAAATTTGTATAAGAAGTTATTACTATAGTGGAAGGTTGGTCATTCTCTTTAGCAAAAGTGTTCTTTTTAGCAATTTTAATCATCATCTATACTATATATAACAAGCTGTTTTGGATTAGTTTCGCAATTTTTTCCAAAGTCGGATGGGTCTTCTATGCAATTTTGCGCTCAACATTTCCAATTACAATCTGATCCTCATGGCAAAATAGTGCTTCTTTGTACTCATTTTTCTAAATTACAAACTACGCCTTAGCCAGTGATTCTTTGTAATGTTTGCGACTGCTAGCAGATTCTTGATTCTTCTACCGCTTTCCCCAATTGTTTGCCCGTAAGGGTTCTTACCGCATGTTGCAAGGATTTTGCCGCACCCGAGGAAAACCTGCGCACTGCCTGGCACCCTCTCCCTGAGAGTCGTTGCTCGCTGCCTTAGTATGGAGAAGGAAGGCCAGTCTCCGGAGAAGAGCTTCCTAGCTACCGATGACACCTCCTTCCAAGCAAGGAATAAGGTGATCGATACCGATGTCGTTTCGACAGCTTGGAAATAGGTATTTACAGGTATACCGACGGAAATATCGACAGATGCAATCCTGGCCGTATCGACGCCAAAATGAACGAATTAATTCATGAAATTTTACAGGTGTAATCTCCACACCTAAATGCATCGTTTTATGCAATAAAATTCTATATTGGATGTAGGGTAGGGGGGTCCATCATGTGGGAGGTAAGGAACCTGTCCTGTTTCGTTGGGATTTCGATGACAAAACATAGGAATTCAGATATGAAATTTTACAGGTGTAATCTCCACACCTAAATGCATCGTTTTATACAATAAAATTCTATATTGGATGTGGGGTAGGGGGGTCCATCATGTGGGAGGTAAGGAACATGTCCTGTTTCGTTGGGATTTAGATGAAGGATTTCGATGACAAAATGTAGGAATTCAGATATGAAATTTTACTAGCACAATCCACAAACTTAAATATACACAATTATGCAACAATATACAATTTACAACATATCAATAACATATTTACTTACCAGCTCACATCAGTTGTATGTTGAGTGGCGCGTAGGTTGTCCATACTGTAATGAGTTGATACTATTGAGATATTCCGCCCATGACATGTGCATCCTATAAAGTTGGTTATATGTAGTCACATGCTCCTCATAGACAGTATCGTTGACAAATTGCATCATCCCAATCTTTGGAAAATGTTGTTCTAAATCTCTGAGATATTGTGCCTTTCTTGGAGATGTAGGTCGAGGAGCTCGAGTGAGTGGATGTTCACTTCCTTGAGGAATATGTTGAATAGCTATAGGCACAGCCATAGGAAGTATTGGGACTGGAGAAATAGGAAGAACTGAATGACCACCACTCCATGTTTGCCCACCATCCTCAGAAAATGCAAGGGAGTTGTACTGATAACTTCCTTGTGGGCCTGAGACATTTGCTGTATAGGTACATCCAACATGATGTTCTACTTCTGGTTGTGGCGGTGGTGGTGGTGGCTGATTTTGATATCCAGAATACCCATATTGAGAGTGAGATGGGTATGGTTGCCCAAATAGCATATCGGCAAATCCCAATGTTGAATCATGTTGAGATTGAGAATCAGAACCTGAAATACTCATGTTGCTAAGTGAATCAGCAATATCAGAACAACGATCATTGTTGTAGCCGTAGGAGCCTGTAGCCTGAGGTGGTGCAACACCACTGTAGTCTTTTCCGGTTCGAGTTTTCCTCCTTTGAAAAGTTTTTTCACGCATGGGATATTCTTTTTCTGCTGGAGGAGGAGGAGGTGCAGCTGTCGTAACATAAGGACGATCATCATACTGAGGATCAACAGCAGGAGGATATTCAAGAGAGCGCTCACTGTCGTCTCCATCATTGCCACCATCATTATCAGATTTTGATTTTGACCCAGATGTACTTTTTGAAGAAGGAGACTCTGTGCTACCCAATGCTTCTTCTACTGCTCTATTGATCTCCATATCAACATTTTCATGCTCAGGCTCAGGCTCAAGTCTTTCAGGTGGAGTTTGGTCAACATTAGTATCAGAATCTCCTTCAAAGTGCTCTTCTATGTATGGATCTAGACGAGCATCTAGATTATCAAGAATGGGACGACCTATCTCATTCATCCATTCCTCTAAAGGATCTTCTGAATCATCAACTTCTTCTATGCCTCTACGCCTGGATGGGTTGAATGTGTATGCGGTGTCAATGGGATCGTGGACGACAGTAAAATCCACTTCTTTGTAGTTGGCATCTCGTATTGCTCTAGCCCTCAACCGCATGTTGTAGTGAACATATACCAGATCTCTTAGCCTGTCTGCCCCCAACCTGTTCCTTCTCTTTGAGTGAATTAAATTGAAAGTGCTCCAATTTCTTTCACAACCTCATGCAGATGTTGTTTGAGAAAGAATACGAACAGCCACTTTTCTTAGATGGGGGACACCCGTTCCATTCCATACCCACCACTCACAAGGATCACCCTGATCACGGTCAGCAACTGCATTTGGATGACCAAAACAACTGAGGCCTTCACGAAACTGTCGCAATTGCAAAAATATTTAAGAACAAACTTCAGTAGAGGACCTAGAGGTAAAGAATTTGTTATGTATGTAATATATTTAGTTATATACCTCATCCATCACTATGGTACGCTCTTCAGTAGAGGTAAAGAATTTGTTAGTTATGTCTCTCACAGCAGACATTAGAGTCGCATCTAAGCCCAGTTTTCGCGAGTATTGGAACCTCGGGTTCAGATAGTAAGCTGTCACCAATTTCAAATAAGGAAATAAGATTTAGATTTATTTAACTTATAGCAAGTTATAGAGTTAGAAACTTAGAACATAAATCTGAATTTAGAAGAAATAAATTATATACCTGCTTTATGCAGTGGATGCAAAAGCATATCTGTCCAACGCTTGTCTATAATTGACAAGTATTATGAATGGGACCTAGGAGCTGCTTGTTTAATACCTTCCACCATTACTTGCATTGCATCATACAAGTAAGGCATTGTTGCGGCTTTGTCACCATCTACTAGCCTCAACACTTTGACAACAGGTTCCATTATCCGCAGCACCTTTGTAACCTTATCCCAGAAAGCCCGACTGGAAATTAGTTCTTCAATCCTTCTGCCAACCGGGGTGTTGTGCTCCTTCATGGAGGTCCACTCCACACCATTGAAAAGCCTCCTAAGTCCATCTTTTTTGGACTTGAATGAGTTCAAGGCCAAGTAATTCGTTGCAAATATAGTCACCCCTGGTCTAACTAGATCACCTCCACAGTACTCATATCGCCTCATAGCATTTAACAAGAAGGAATGGTTGTAGATGAAACATGTGATCAACCTACCATCAATTGTCACACTTTTGATGTAATCAATTGAGCCCATGTCCTTGAGGATCAGATCTATGCAATGGGCAGCACATGGTGTCCAGTAGACCAGATATTTCTTCATTGTACTTTCACCGGCCTTCTTGAAGTTAGAGCCATTATCAGTCACTATTTGCACTACATTCCCAACCCCTACCTGCTTGATGTATTTCTTCATTAAATTCTTGATGTAACTGTAATTCCTGACTGCACCAGAAGCATCAACAGAGTCTAGAAAAATAATAGATCCATGACAATGTACAAGAAAGTTAATAATTTGCTTTCTATTTCCAGATGTCCACCCATCACACATGAGTGTGACGCCATACTCAGACCACAATTGTTTCTGGCTTTCAATCCATACCTGTAGATCTTTCTTCTCTTTGGGAAGATACTTGTTCATCAACTCATATGCAGTGGGGGCTTTGATACCCCTACCCGACTCCCCTATGACATCCACCATGTGTTGTAGATATGGTTCAGTTGTAACATGTGCAGGTATACCATGAGCAAAGAAGAACTTACCCACTGCCTTGCCTACCTTCTCTTTCGCACCAGTAAACATTGCTTTTAGGGTTTTTTGCCTAGCATCAGGCTTCCTAACCCCTGGCTCATCAAAATGTTTCAATCTTACACTAGCAGAACGGAAGTGTGTATCAACGGTGCCATTCTTTCTTTTATATTGAGCATGCTGATTTTCATCATCATCATCTAAGTCAACAACCGGGACATGTGCAGCCCCACTGCCTCCACCTGCACCAGATGGTCCATATCTCCTCGTAAGCCGATCTGCCTCCTCCCTATCCCACTCACTTTTGTGGGCGTCTCTGAGAGCACGCCTATACATATGACGTGTATAAGCAGTATCACATCCTGGAGGATATGCAATATCATCATCTGGTTCAGCAGAAGAACATGTGGCCCTAACATCAAAGAGTGTATCTGTGTAAGTCTTTTCAACCTGCTTCAACTTTTGTTGTTTTTGCCTCTTTGCACCCATCAGTTTCTTGAAGTCATCCCTAACACTTGGAGGGCACTTCGGGCAAATTGCCACATTCTTGTCACCACCAGTAATGTGACGCTTGAATCTAGTAATTCCTCCACCACCAAGTGTTTTCTTACAGTAGTTGCAGACAATCTTTGCCCTATTCCCAGACCCAGGTACAGGCTTGCAGTGACTCCATGCAAAATCCACATCCTTTGATGCATGACCAGCCGCACCCTCAGCGTCACTTGAAGATGAAGAAGACATCTTCTCAAAACTCAAAAGTCAACACTGAAAAAGACAAAGACAAACAAGCAAAGCAAATGATATTAGTAACTTAGCAAGTTAGCATTTAATAAAAAAGTACAAGTAAGAAATGTACATTGTCGCATTAACTATTAAGTCTATTCTCTATTCACAATACTAATATCAAATAAAAATAAGCCATTAAGTGAACAAAATCGGTTTCTTTTATGTAATGTAGAATCAAAATCGATATTTTATAATGTATGATACTTGCTTGTAATTATAGAATCAAACACAAGATTTTTAAAGATTTTTCTTTTGAAGATAATTATTTTTTAAATATAAATAAAGTCTGAAATTATTTTTAAAATTATAAAACATGATATTTACTAATTATAAAGACAAGTGATATGCTTTCCACGTGCTAGTTTCATCGTATACAACATTAAAACACACAATTCAAAAGAAAAAAAAATAAAAAAACGTTTTTTTCTATTTTCAGCATTTTTATAAATAAAAAATACGAATTATTTAGATATTTTGGGTATATTTTTGTTTATATATGTTCATGTTAGTCTTTGATAGAACTTCTTCTACTAAACCTAAATTAAATACATATTATTAATGGTACTAATTGTATTATTACTATTAATTAATGAAATAACATGTTAATGTTAATTATTAGTGAGGTAATTAGTGATAAATCAGTAGATCTATATATAATCATAGATCTAGTGATAAATAGCATCAATCATAAGTATTTTGGAGTAGATCTAGGATTTTAGGGGTATTTGGTGATTTTTTTAGGTGAGAATAGAATTATAAGAAGAGAAAAGAGAGGGGAGAGGTTGGAAATGATGGGAAATGCAAGAAATTAAGTAAACATACCTTAATTGGGGCTGATTTGAGCTCCAATCTTGAAAATCGCCCAAATTCTCCAAGTTTTTCCTCTTCAAACAGCAGCAGCAGAAGACGGCTCGCAAATATCGGTTTGTCGGGGCGAAATGCCGCCTGTACCGAGGTGTTAGTTGTGCATTTTGCACCGGTACCCTCGAAATTTGGCAGTATTGGCGGTATACCCACCGGTATGCCGAAAAATGCGATCCTAACGGCAGAATTGCACGTATCTGTACCGGTACCCGTCGGTATCGGTATTTCGAGCCCGCCGATACCGACGAAATCTCATCCCTTGCGAGTTGTCGTTGTTAAAAGAGGATTGGGGACAATCAACTTCACGGAGAAAATAACACATGACTACTGATTTTGTTGTCTATAATTTATTTATACGTTTCCTCAGTCCGGCCTGTAGTGGCTACGGTGGCTTGGACAGCTAGCAATTCACGGCAACATTTCTCATTGCTGCAAAGAAATCGTTTCATATGAAGCCGCGGTAAGGGGTTTAATGGTCAACAGCTTGCAACAGTCCCTTGCGAAAAGAAAATGTTATTTGTACATTTCTTGTATCTGGACTACAAGATTATGCTTTCTCTATGAGCTGTGTAGATTGGAAACTGCAACTATGAAGAGTAATATTATTGAATGTCTGAACATCACCATCTGAATGTCATTCCTAGCTACAATGGATTTACTAGATGGATCTTTTTTCTCCATGTAGCTATATATAGGAACTCACTAAGATGCTATGTAGCATGCCTATCCTTATTAGCTCTACTCATGTTAGTTTAGGCATTTTTCTTTTCTTTTTTATACTTTGTCTTATTTAGTCCAACATGTTGATTTGTCTTCCTTTGTTGTACATATTAAATATCGTCTGCGATGGCTCTTTCAGGGTTTGCTGCATTTCCTCGACGTGTCAAATTCAACTGATACGCTAATAAAAATAAAATGATTAATCATTTCAAAATCTTAAAGAAAGTAGTATTATGTAGTGGTGCTAAAATGAAACTGTTTATTGATTATAAAATAAAATTTTGGTAAAATATTAGTAGAAAATTGCTTATGATTTCTCCTGTTTCAAATTTTAAGAGTGAATATGACAATCATTTCTTCTCCTCTAACTTTAATATTTTCAATTATCTATGGCGAAACAAATAACAAACGTAAAAATTAAGACGTAATCCACTTTTTAATCGACAACCAAGAAGCTACTATAGCTTAGTATATAGATAATATGACGATTGTAGTTTCCTATATTTAGATTCTTAATGCTATGTAGTCAGTGATTATTTTATTCAAGTTCCTTGCTTGTTGTGTTTTGATTTCAGTTGGAGAAGAGTGCTATACTATTCAGACCAAAGTTGATTGTAGCTGAGTTATGTTTGTCTCTATGACTATGCACGCATTTAGGTGATATCATTTAATATTTTTCTTGACACGATAGTCTTTAGTTGACTTTCTTTCTTGCAATCTGATTTTGAATTATGTCTATTACAATTGCCAAGTCATAAAGCTACCTTAGTTAATATGACAAACATTAATGGTCCGGTTGCTGCCGGTATTACTTCATCCTCTTGTAATTATGCATTTAAGACCAGGACATATTCAACTTTTGCAATTTATTATGTTTAATATGTTTTCATTACGTCATTTTGCTTAACGTGCTGTTCTTATATTTAGTTTCTTTAACTAAGATATTCCTATGTGTATTTCTGAACTGAGGAGTCTTCACAATTGATCACGGTCCGTTTCATTTTACTTTAAAGTAGCTAACAAACATTTCGGTTTCGGACTAGAACGTAGTAACGTTATTATAAATGCTTGCGCCAACCCATAAATCAGATAAGTCGCTAATGTTTTAATAGAAAAAAGGGTTGTTGTTGTGGCTAAAGTTGATTACTGACGTGGCTTATGAATATGTGCGTTCCAAACTGTTACAAACTTCTGATCTTAGATCACTTATCACAATAAAATTTGCAGGTTAAAGACCAACATGCCGTCAAGAGGGTAACTGCTACTATGACGGTTGGGATGAACATTTCATTGTTGTTCAATAATTGGATGTAACTGAATTTTTCATGGAAATCATTTTCTCAAAACTGTAATTGCTTTCTTGGAAAATGAGTTCCAGACGATTGGTTTGAAACCAATTTTCTGAAAAATAGATAGATTAATTTGGATTGTTGGCAAAGGATTGGGGAGAGGGTTTATTTGTTTGGGGTGAGTCGCCGCGCCATCACATTGGTGAGAAAGGATCTGTTTAAGTCATGAATTTTCTTCATTGTGCATTATGCAACAAAATTTTTGATATGAAATATAATTTCAATGTTTTAACTATGTATCCAACTATTTTACAAGTTGCAAGGTATCCGTGCATGGCACGGGTTCAAGACTAGTGTACAAGATGTTCTGTCAGGATCTAGTCACAAGATCACTTTTATATCAAGCAGTCAAATGTGAACACGCGTGAAGTTTTATAAAGGTTATTCTTTTGGCATATGTGAAATAATCTTATAGAAATAAAGTAAGTTAGTTTTCTCACTTCCATTTGTATATAGACAGCACTTTCGAGCCATTAACTAAAATATGAAACTTAAGATAAGAAATCATTTTATCATTTACTTAGGTATGAACCATATGGGCAAAATCGTCTCTCTTTCTTAAAATCTTTTATATATAAAACAAAAAACCATCCATCTTAAAGGTTACTCATGCATTTCTTCACAAGTACTTTGTACATGTTGTGGCAGTTCTTCATAGAAGAATAAGAATTGGATTGATACTAATCTGATTACGAAGTGCCCATCAACTGAAGAAGAAAAAGTAAAAAATTATAACTCAAATAATCTGTTTTAGCAATAATTAATCGGTTATAGTCATTTGTACACAATATTGAAATCCTTAACTTACATAAACGGGGCCCCCTATACTCAATTCCAGGTTCCACCCCTGGTTGGGGGGGGGACTCGCGAGACTGAGGACGAGAGGGAGTTGGGACTAGGCACAACTCCATCTGGCACCTACTCTCTCCTTCGCCATACCTTTAAAGAATGGGCTCAAACACACAAATCCACACAGGCAACTTCCTTAAAGTAGACAGTAATTTTGTTACTTCAAACTACAAACGCCTGCAGCAGATAAGAAAGAATGGAGCATGAAGCTTAAAAGCCTTGACAATAATATATTTCTTGGTAAGCAATAAGTTGTAGCATCTCATCAGTTACAAGTGTGAGAGCAGAGAGCTTATTTACAAAGACATTGCATCCTAGGAGCCTAAGGAGTTGAAGTTGTCTGAACTCACTTGGCGATTATATAGAAGCGTTTTCTATAAACCCACTCACTTGGCGATTATATAGAAGCGTTTTCTATAAACCCAATTCGTAGCAGGAATCAGCAGACTATTTCTGTTACATCACATCACGGCCAAGAAACCTAATATGTTGGTAAGACATATTAGAAACACATAAGCACATACCAACAGTGGATAGCGCATGGTGAAACACTTATTCAGCCTCAACCACATTATGTACAGCATAAGGTGAAAATCGATAAGGCATAGGGCGACGCAAATTTTGACAAATACGTGTCGAACGGCTGTCATAGTGGAGGTACTGGAGTAAGTCCCCAAAAACGCCCAAAGCACTACTAAATAGGCCAGGTGGCATGCGTATATGCCCATCAACGTGGGAGATCCGATTTGCCTCAACCAGCTTCGGCCGTCTCCCAGTGCACGCTCAAATTCTGTAAAGGAATGTAAAACAATTTGAAATGAGTAGTCATTCATTCATATCTCATACTTATATAAAGCATACTCAACAGGAAAAGAGGAGGGGGTGTTTACAACGAGAAAAGAGGGGTGGGCGATGTGTGCGATGAAATTGCAGCCTATTATTTTGGGGCGCGGCTGGGCTGAAAATCAAACAGGCCTGGTAGAGAATAGGTGTTAACGGGCCTTTTTAGAAATGGTAATCTATCAGTTACAGACAATGGTAGTTAATACTAACAGCGGTAGGCAAAGCTAGGGATGGCAATGGGCGGGTTTTTTCCAACCCGAACCGAACCCGAGTCAGCAAAAACCGATTCAAACCCGAACCCGAACTACAGCTAAAAGCAAAATCCGAATTAACCTAAACCCGATATACCCGAAACCGAATTAGGCTAAAACCACTCAAATCAGGATTTTTATTAAGGACTTTGCAGTCCCACAGCAGCACGACACCGAGAACTACTACACCAAACAAAGAGTGAATGACTTTGCAGTCCGCGGCTTCAACTACGGTCGTGTGTGACAGCGAAAGCGGAAGCAGTTGTGCGAGAAGGGGAACATGCGGGCGGCCGCAGGACGTTAAATGTGTTGGTCATACAATGTAAGACAATTTGAAGAGACTTAAATACTCTTTTCAAGTTTTGGAATGTAAATAGAATCTATATTTTTAGTAAATTATGAATCTGAATGTTATTTCTATAGGAGGCACTGAAATTCACATTTTATCTATTTTGTAATATAGGAGGTGGCTGTTGGAAGAAGATATAAGACTCCAAGGTAGATCATTGCTGCTCCTAATTTTCAGATTACAATTCGTAGTGGAATTATTATAATCATGAATCTAAAGATAAAATATCATTGCCAACCAAAAAAAATTCTAAGCCGACCAAAAAAAAAAGATAAAATATCACGCAGGTATACATGTAAATAATAACTCGATTAGTATTTCAACTTTTTGCCAAATTCTTAAAATCTACTAACGATAAATTAAACATAGGCATATAGATGATTTACCTTGTATTATTCTCGTAGGACAACAACGATATCGCCCTGCATTAGAATTAGCAGCACCCAAGGGTGAATCCGGCTGTGTCGAACTTGCTTGCTGTAGATTTGGAGGAATGCTGATTACCCAGGAAGCGTCCGAGCTGGCGCCAGCATCTGAACAGAAGAAACGGAGGACATGGATGAGCTGAGGGTAAACGAAGGCTACAAATATCCAACGTTTACCAGGTTCGGAACTCTCCAAGGAGGGGGATTCAGCAGCTCGAAGATTTCTCAGCAGTTTTAACTGCTTTTCACTTCCTCCGGCTCGGCTTCGAAGGCCCGGCCGGGCTGCTCCACCGGAAGTAGGTCTCGGGTTAGCCGTGCCCCCAGTCTGAGTCAGCTGTAACTTCCTTTCATCCGCAGGCGCCATGGGGGGGGGCGGGCTCTGACCCTTGGACCACTCATCCGCTGTAGTCCGCGGAGGAAGAAGCGCCTGCCAATATATAGGTAGACGGAGAAGAGAGGCTTCTGGGTTGGAGAAATTGTAGTTTTGGGGCTGCTTCATGTTGTCGTCTGAGAACGAGCTGGGAAAGATGGTCGAATTGATGGCAGATGTTGGCTACCATACTTGAAGAAATTTAGCTTGAACAGCGGCCCACAGACCTTTTCCTATATAAGAAAAAGGAACGGAATCCTTCGCATTCAGATTCCGAATATTTATGCATCTACCTTTTCCTATAAGAAGAGCGAATACCAGCGGTCGGTCTAACATTTTCCTCGGTTGTGCTGTTTGTTTGTGAAGTCTTAGAACTGTGTCAACCAACAGATTCTGTATATAACAAAGAATCGGACTCTATAGAGATAATAGGGCCAAAATTTCCATCCCCATACTCCGTGTCTAGTGCCTGTATCCTCTCCTCACTTAATTGTGCATGATCTTTATATATACGGAAAAGAAAGTCAATATGCGAACGAGAGGAATCACTTGCATGTAACCAAGGCGCTACTGACGAACTCCGTCCCAGGTGCAGTTGCAATTGCTGCAGTAATGTTTCCAGTCGTTTGCTGAATCTTTGCTATAACTGTAAACTGTGTGTGTCGTGTAAGGTGTCACCAGAAAAAAAGCACTCAATTGCCTGAACTTGAACGTGTTGGATAGCTGCAAGAGGTGGGAACCAAGCCCGGCTGTAACCAATTGAGGAAGGTGGAAAGCGGAAGAGAACTTCTGGTGTAGGCTGCCAGCTGTTTTGCAAGAATATAACCTTCTTGGCAAAAAAACAAGAGACGCACAGGAGCTAGCGTATATATACTGCGTTCTTGGTAACATCACCCACCCCGAAGGTGTGCAATGGAGAAGAAACGGAAGAAGTAGAAACGTTCAGAACTAAGTTAATGCTGCAAGAACAAAAGCTTCCTATTTATGCGTTTTTCATGTTTTTATTTCTTATTGAAGTACGTTCGCGAACAATCCGTCTTAAATCATATAGTTTCGCCATACGTGTATAATATACGAAATGTGTTAGTAATAGAAATTTTAATAGCTGTTCATGAATTTTGTTATTGAGATGTATAAAATTTACCCGTGCTGCATATATTAGAATTGTATTAAAAAAATGCTGTGCCAATATGAAGCATGGAAGGGATGACCACCGAAAACGTAAACCGAAATATGATACTGTGACGGGTTTGGGGGAAGAGAAATTGATGGACTGGATAGTAATCCTAATGCACAAGGATCTTTCTTCACTGTACATCTAATCCTATCCAAACTGAAACCAAAGGCATGTTTGATCAGTAACAATTTAATGTTTATCAATATCATCTTTTTTGTTTTGTTTTTGTAGAGATTTATATCTATATGAAAAATTAGATTAAACTAGACACGGCCGAATCTCGACAAAAACTGATTACGTTTTTTAATGTTGTTAATCTGTGTTCCTTTTAGGTTTTTGGGTTGATTGCACTAAAGATGATAAAACTAGTCTGACACCACGTATTTGGCTGCGGCGCTCGTGGGGCTGAGGAAGTTGGCGGCCAATAGGCAGTGTTAGCGGTGCCCTAAATGCGGGTTCTACGTCGAACGGGTCGACGGATGCGTCTTCATCCGTTGCAGGTGCAGTTACAATCAAGTCCATCGTTTCTATTTCCCCAAACCCGTCACACGAGATTTACCTTGACATTTTCGATGGTCACTCCACCAGACTTCATATTCGCACCGCATTTTTTAATATAATTCTAATTTAAATAAAAAAATAAAAAATTGGAAAGCTCTATGTTGAGTGGAGCTTTCAACTCAACACAGCATTAAGTACAAATTGAAAACCGTAACTCCATGTGACGTTTTTCATTTTTTTTTATTATTTTTAATTTTTTTACTTAAAATAAACACGCCAATTATTGTGCCGTTTTTCAATCTTGGATACAAAAATCTCTATTTTAGAAAATATTTTGTAAAGTGTGCTATATTGGTTAATATTTATATATAAAAGTGTTAAGTTGATTTTTTTTCCTGAAATTGTATACATCTGAATTACACAAATCACGAACAGCTATTAAAATTTGTATTACTTGTAACGCAATTCGTTTGATATACACGTATGGCTAATAATTTTATGATTTAAGACGGATTGTTCGAGAACGTGATTCAATAGTAAGAAATAAAATCATGAAAAATTGTAAAAAACAAGAGGTTGTCAAAAATTTGAAGCTTTCGTTCTTGCAGAATAAATTAGTCCTGAACGTTGAAGCTGTTTCTACTTTTTTCCACTTTTCACTGCACATGTTAGGTAGATGTTGCCAAGAAGGCAGTATATACAGACTAGTCAGAAAAGCTGTGGGTCTCTTTGTTTTTCAGCCAAGAAGGTTATATTTTTGCATTACAGCTGGAAGCCTACACACCAGATGTTCTCTTCCGTTTTATACATCTGAATACACTAATCGCGAACAGCTATTAAAATTTCTATTACTTGTAACGCAATTCGTTTGATAGACACGTATGGCGAAATTATATGACGAAATTATATGATTTAAGACGGATGGTTCGAGAATGTAATTCAGCAATAAGATATAAAATCATGAAAACCCGTTAAAGGAAAAAGGTTTTACAAATTTATAGCTTTTGTTCTTACAGCATTAATTTCGTTCTGAGCGTTGAAGTTGTTTCTACTTTTTCCGTTTTTTCTCTACTGAACACTATAGGCAGATGTTGCCAAGAACGCATTTGTTTTTCAGCTGAGAATGTTATATTTTTTGCACCGGCCTACACCAGATGTTCTCTTCCACTCTTTCGCTTTCCACCTTCCTCAATTTGTTACAGCCAGGGGCGTAGCCAGGGGCTGTCTTTTAGTACTCCAAGGTAGATCATTGCTGCTCCTAATTTCCAGATTACAATTCGTAGTGGAATTATTATAATCATGAATCTAAAGATAAAATATCATTGCCAACCAAAAAAAATTCTAAGCCGACCAAAAAAAAAGATAAAATATCCAACGTTTACCAGGTTCGGAACTCTCCAAGGAGGGGGATTCAGCAGCTCGAAGATTTCTCAGCAGTTTTAACTGCTTTTCACTTCCTCCGGCTCGGCTTCGAAGGCCCGGCCGGGCTGCTCCACCGGAAGTAGGTCTCGGGTTAGCCGTGCCCCCAGTCTGAGTCAGCTGTAACTTCCTTTCATCCGCAGGCGCCATGGGGGGGGCGGGCTCTGACCCTTGGACCACTCATCCGCTGTAGTCCGCGGAGGAAGAAGCGCCTGCCAATATATAGGTAGACGGAGAAGAGAGGCTTCTGGGTTGGAGAAATTGTAGTTTTGGGGCTGCTTCATGTTGTCGTCTGAGAACGAGGGAAAGATGGTCGAATTGATGGCAGATGTTGGCTACCATACTTGAAGGAATTTAGCTTGAACAGCGGCCCACAGACCTTTTCCTATATAAGAAAAAGGAACGGAATCCTTCGCATTCAGATTCCGAATATTTATGCATCTACCTTTTCCTATAAGAAGAGCGAATACCAGCGGTCGGTCTAACATTTTCCTCGGTTGTGCTGTTTGTTTGTGAAGTCTTAGAACTGTGTCAACCAACAGATTCTGTATATAACAAAGAATCGGACTCTATAGAGATAATAGGGCCAAAATTTCCATCCCCATACTCCGTGTCTAGTGCCTGTATCCTCTCCTCACTTAATTGTGCATGATCTTTATATATACGGAAAAGAAAGTCAATATGCGAACGAGAGGAATCACTTGCATGTAACCAAGGCGCTACTGACGAACTCCGTCCCAGGTGCAGTTGCAATTGCTGCAGTAATGTTTCCAGTCGTTTGCTGAATCTTTGCTATAATTGTAAACTGTGTGTGTCGTGTAAGGTGTCACCAGAAAAAAAGCACTCAATTGCCTGAACTTGAACGTGTTGGATAGCTGCAAGAGGTGGGAACCAAGCCCGGCTGTAACCAATTGAGGAAGGTGGAAAGCGGAAGAGAACTTCTGGTGTAGGCTGCCAGCTGTTTTGCAAGAATATAACCTTCTTGGCAAAAAAACAAGAGACGCACAGGAGCTAGCGTATATATACTGCG
The DNA here is from genome assembly GCA_963693085.1 of Alisma plantago-aquatica. Taxonomy (NCBI): domain Eukaryota; kingdom Viridiplantae; phylum Streptophyta; class Magnoliopsida; order Alismatales; family Alismataceae; genus Alisma; species Alisma plantago-aquatica. Next base: position 406,041,935 of record OY856414.1, read on the forward strand.
TTCTTGGTAACATCACCCACCCCGAAGGTGTGCAATGGAGAAGAAACGGAAGAAGTAGAAACGTTCAGAACTAAGTTAATGCTGCAAGAACAAAAGCTTCCTATTTATGCGTTTTTCATGTTTTTATTTCTTATTGAAGTACGTTCGCGAACAATCCGTCTTAAATCATATAGTTTCGCCATACGTGTATAATATACGAAATGTGTTAGTAATAGAAATTTTAATAGCTGTTCATGAATTTTGTTATTGAGATGTATAAAATTTACCCGTGCTGCATATATTAGAATTGTATTAAAAAAATGCTGTGCCAATATGAAGCATGGAAGGGATGACCACCGAAAACGTAAACCGAAATATGATCCTGTGACGGGTTTGGGGGAAGAGAAATTGATGGACTGGATAGTAATCCTAATGCACATCTAGAAGTTCTCATTAATGGTACAAGGATCTTTCTTCACTGTACATCTAATCCTATCCAAACTGAAACCAAAGGCATGTTTGATCAGTAACAATTTAATGTTTATCAATATCATCTTTTTTGTTTTGTTTTTGTAGAGATTTATATCTATATGAAAAATTAGAATTGCAAGTTACGTTTAAAACTAGACACGGCCGAATCTCGACAAAAAACTGATTACGTTTTTTAATGTTGTTAATCTGTGTTCCTTTTAGGTTTTTGGGTTGATTGCACTAAAGATGATACAACTAGTCTGACACCACGTATTTGGCTGCGGCGCTCGTGGGGCTGAGGAAGTTGGCGGCCAATAGGCAGTGTTAGCGGTGCCCTAAATGCGGGTTCTACGTCGAGCGGGTCGACGGATGCGTCTTCATCCGTTGCTGGTGCAGTTACAGTTACAATCAAGTCCATCGTTTCTATTTCCCCAAACCCGTCACACGAGATTTACCTTGGACATTTTCGATGGTCATTCCACCAGACTTCATATTCGCACCGCATTTTTTAATATAATTCTAATTTAAATAAAAAAAATAAAAAATTGTAAAGCTCTATGTTGAGTGGAGCTTTCAACTCAACACAGCATTAAGTACAAATTGAAAACCGTAACTCCATGTGACGTTTTTCATTTTTTTTTTTCAATTTTTTTACCTAAAATAAACACGCCAATTATTGTGCCGTTTTTCAAATTTGGATACAAAAATCTCCAAACAAAGTAGCAAAATGTTCTATTTTAGAAAATATTTTGTAAAGTGTGCTATATTGGTTAATATTTTTATATAAAAGTGTTAAGTTGATTTTTTTTCCTGCAAGAAGGTTATAGTTTTGCAAAACAGCTGGAAGCCTACACCAGATGTTCTCTTCCGTTTTATACATCTGAATACACTAATCGCGAACAGGTATTAAAATTTCTATTACTTGTAACGCAATTCGTTTGAGAGACATGTATGGCGAAATTATATGATTTAAGACGGATGGTTCGAGAACGTAATTCAGCAATAAGATATAAAATCATGAAAACCCGTTAAAGGAAAAAGGTTTTACAAATTTATAGCTTTTGTTCTTACAGCATTAATTTCGTTCTGAGCGTTGAAGTTGTTTCTACTTTTTCCGTTTTTCTCTACTGAACACTATAGGCAGATGTTGCCAAGAACGCAGTATATATAGACTAGTTAGGAAAGCTGTGAGTCTCTTTGTTTTTCAGCTGAGAATGTTATATTTTTTGCACCGGCCTACACCAGATGTTCTCTTCGACTCTTTCGCTTTCCACCTTCCTCAATTGGTTACAGCCAGGGGCTGTCTTTTAGTATAAAATATAGTTGAAAAAGATATATTTGCGGACTGCGTGGTTAGGGGGTGCTTCCTAGAGTAGGGAGTGCTGGCTCCATTCTTACTCATAGAAACTTTTTTAACTCAGCCCCGCATGTGCTAAAAGTATGCAAATACATGATTTCAGACCCCTTCGGTATAAACTTCCGGTTCCACCTCTGATTCCTGCGGGGCTCAGTTCCCACCTCTTGCAGCTACCTGCGTTCAAGTTCAGGCAATGGAGTGTTTTTTCCTTGTGACACCTTACACAACACTCAAAGTTTACAGTTATAGCAATGAATCAATGCAAACGAAACATATTATTTTATGCTAGTAGATTCCATCATGGCAAGGATAGATGGACGGAAGACCAAGCTTCTCAGTTTGGGGGTAGGGTTCGAGAGGGCTGGCCTCAGTTCTGTTTTAGATCAGGTTGCCAGCCCGTCATGTGCGATTCTTCTCTGACGTCTGCCATTGGGGAGGTGGCGACGTTTGGTTGGGAGGCTCTTAATTTTTCGTCATTAAGCGTGGCTTCAATACTAATAATATTGCAACATTACTTGATTACCTTGTACAATGAAAATGGCTATGTATAGTTTGTTTTTATTTCAGGTCCACGCACTGCTTCTCTTACCTCTGCACGTCGCCCATGAAAGAAAACGACCGGAAACATTACTGCAGCAATTGCAACTGCACCTGGGACGCCGTTCGTGACAAGCGCCTTGGATATAGTGATTCTTCTTGTTCGCATATTGACTTTCTTTGCCATGTAAAGTGATTCCTGGTTTAGGATACCATCAGGTGGTTTTGAGAAGTTTTACCTTTTTTAAAGATGGTTTTGGTAGGTGGGCAATTGGTGACGTGGCGGGGTGTAATTGGATGGGTAAATAGAAGTTATGTAATTGATAAATAAATTTGTTTGTTTATAACTTTTGAACCGTGGTGAATTTTTTGACGAAATAAAAATCATTGGATTCGTTACGAAAAAAACATTCCAACAAGACTAATATTGATATATTTTAAAATATATATATAAAAATAATATGAATCGGATATTCTTGATGTCAATTAACCATCTTTGGGTGTCATTAGCCATTTACGGGTGCCGATAAGTTATTTGAGTGTCATTATGTTATTTTGATTGTTGATATCTTATTTGGGCGTCATTTTAAACTTATGTGTGTCAATGAATCATTTTGAGCGTCAATTATCTTGTTTGGGGGTTGTTAGCCATTTGTGGGCGTCATTATAATTTTAAGCGTCAATGAACCATTTTAGGCGTCAAATAATCATATTTGGGTGTCATTTGCCATTTGAGCGTCGTTATAATTTTAGGTGTCAGTAAACTATTTTAGACATCAAATAACCATATTTGGGTGTCATTAGTCATTTGTGGGCGTCGTTATAATTTTAGGTGTCATTGAACCTTTTTAGGCGGCAAATGACTATATTTGGTTGTCATTAGCCATTTATAGATGTCATTAGCCATTTATGGGTGTCATTAGCTATTTGTGGACGTCGTTATAATTTTAGGTATCATTGAACTATTTTAAGCGACAAATAACTATATTTGAGTTTCATTAGCCATTTATGGGAGTCATTAGCCATTTGTGGGCGTCGTTATAATTTTAGGTGTAAGTGAACTATTTTAGGCATCAAATAATTATATTTGGGCATCATTAGGCATTTATGAGTGTCATTACCTTATGTGGGCACCATCTTTATACTTTTGGGTGTAAATGCACTATTTTGGGCGTCAATTAACTATTTTTGGGTGTTAATAACTATTTATGGGCATGGCATCATAGTTGGTCGTCAATTAACCTATATATATATCATTTTTTTATTTTTTTATCTCAAAAATATGTCAATATTAGGTTTTTTAGATTGCATTTTTGTAACCAAACTAACGGTTTTTGTTTCATTAAAAAAATCATTACGGTTTATAAGTTATAAACGAAACAAATTTATTTACCTTTTACATAATTCCAAAAAAAACGGCCCAATTACCAAAAAAAGGCCCAATTACCATCTGCCACGTGGTGGCAGTTTGGCAGCGGTTTCACCCGCGCTTGAGACCGCGCGTGAGGCCGCGTGAGTGTCATAGAATCTTAGTCCTGTCTTATATATACATTTCCATTATTACCTTGGGCAAGGTGTACACATTCAAGTTAACTTTGTTGTTATATATAAGAGTCTGTTGGTTGATCGTCGTGCAATCAGTTCTAAGACTTCTATGCTACAAGGACCGTTCTTCATTGTGCATATCAAAATCAAAACGAGAGGCATGTTTCAGCAGTAACAAGTCAAGGTATACCAATAGCATTTATTTTTGTAGAGGTTTGTATCTTTATAAATTAGAATCGTCAAGTTACGCTTAAACTATATACGGTCAAACCCCCCAAAAAACTGGTTACGATTTTAATGTTGTTAATCGGGGTTCGTTTTGGGTTTTTGGGTTGATTGCAAAAAATTAGTTGATAAAACTAGTCTGAGTACGACGTGCAGAGGTCAACTATGTCATTCTATATAACAGAACCGTAAGAAATCTCCACCATATGTTGCAAGATATAACAATAAAATAATGTATTCTATTTATTATACTTTACAACATGTGGTACAGATTAGGGTTTGCCATATCAGATTCAACCCAATATACAAATCAATAGGAGTGTAGGGCACCAAACCATATTGGGATACACCATCAAACATTAGGTTGCAACACCCATGTTGGTTTAGGGTTGATTGTGATGGGAACATGGTACATATATGTGTCACCCATGATGCTTAAGAGGTATCAACTCATCAACATGTCGAGCTACCGTATTGTGTAGGGTTGTGTATCGTGCAACCCTATCGTGCAAGGTCATGTTCCATGCAAACATGTCATGCAAGGTCATGTAGGCCTCATGATACTAAGTACCAATGATGTATTATATGATCATATCGTGCAATAGCACTTGTTACTCTTTACTTATATCCAGTTACCCAAATTAGGGTTTCTTGTCAACTTACAAGTATACAATTGACCTTGTATCGTGCATGGAGTCTATAATAGACTTCCTATCATGCAAGAGGTGTATACTACACCTCCATATCGTGCAACAATGTATTCATTCATATCCATATCATTTTAATGGAGTAGGTGCATCACCTTATGGGTGTTAGAGGTTCTTGTTTATATGCTTGCACCCGATATCACTTTTATAAAGTGATACCACTATATTCAAGCTCTAGACCTTTGTTCTAACTATTATAGTTCATGTCAACAGGTCTAAGAAACTACTAGAACTCATAATTTTATCAACTATTTCAGGAAATTTTAGTATTAAAAGTATTTCACTAATTATAACAATTTAGGTGAAGAATAATAACATAGTTGAGTTCAAGTTATATAACCCGCCTTAAGAACCACTTCAAAGCTCCAAGCTCCAAAGCTCCATGTTACTAAGGTTGAAGATGACTTTATCAAAGGTCCAAGGCTCGTTCAAAACTCCTTCATATACAAGGAATCACCATGGATAAACAATTGGTGAAGGAGAAAAGAAAGGTAGATCATAACCCTATTTCCATGCTTCAATTCAAGCTTGAAGACAACTATAGCTTACCTTAGGGTTAAGTTTTGAGTTCCTTAGCTCCTTGGACGACACCCTACCACTCTTGGGCGATATGGACTTCCTCTTGTCCGAAACAACTTTGATTGTGGCCGATACCCCCTCACTTGTGGCCAAAATCACTTCAATTGGTCGATATCAACTTACTATGGGCAATATCAATATGCTATGGCCGATATACTTGCTATGGATGATACCCAATGCCTATGCACGATACCCTTGTGCCCTTGGACGATATGCCAACCCTCTTGAACGATATGGCACTCACTTGCACGATATGGCACTCAACTCTTCACCCTATTGGCCGATATCACCTTATATAGCCAATTTCACCTACTTGGCTGATATGCTTTTTCTATGGGCGATATCTAAGGACCTATGCACGATATACTTTCTCTCCTGCACGAGACAAGAGCCCCATGCACGATACCACAAGGTAGGAGGGTGGTAAGGGTCGAAAAATTCCATTAAGGGGTCAAACTAGGGGTATATATACTCGCTGATCATGAAGAGAGGCAAAAGTGAGGTGTCAACATTTTGAGCTAGTAGGTGCCACGTGTCATGCATGAGTGACACGTGTCCATGCATGCATCATCATTTATCTTGTCTTGCAAAACAGTTGAGGATCATATAGAGATGCAAATTCGTCCATTGCTTATCCATTTGGATAAGTCATCTAGGTTTATTCACTATTTTAAGTCAAGCCGATACACTTTTTCTAAGGAAACTTGTTGGCCATCACACCTCACCTCCTTGAGGTGATTTGCACGATATGGATTTTTCCAAACGTTCACAAAAGGATACGGGACACCTCCTTGGGCTCCATGGCCGATAGGCACTCATATATAAGCTTTTCAACTTGATAAAACTCAAGTTAAGCTTCCAAATTCAACCCTTTTTCTTGGTCATTTCATCACCAAGAGTATCATCATTCATAATTGACCCAAACATGGTGTCTCATTAATTATATCTCCTCTAAATGATACATATAGGAATTAGGGACATTCTAGAGGTGGTAATTTGCATATCAACCCCACATTTTGGGTAAATTACAATTTGTACCAAAATTGGCACACAATGCTCCAACATTGTTCAAACAAGTTCAAACTTGGAATTTAGGCTTTCCAAAAGCCACCACTTAGCATCATTCTCTCTCTTATGATGCTAAAACATTTAAGGCACATTCAACATCTGACATTTTGTATTATAGCCCCTCAACTTGGGCAAATTGCACTTTGGTCCAAAACAAAGGAAAATTGCTCAAACAACATTCAATCGGGACCAAACTTGAAACATAAGTGTTTCAAATGATAACAAATCACCTTATAGGATTATATTAAATTTCTAATCAACTTAATTAGCCAAAAAAAATAGGGTTACCTCATAACCCAGGTCAGGGTCGTTACAACATGTGTGGGTTATGGTTTGGTATAGGTCATGATATATCTATTAGGTCATAGTGAGATAAAATCTCCATGTAGAAGCCATGGGGAGACATCATAAGTGAGCCTCAGGTTGATGAGGTCACAGATAGAAGTCTTTGTGTTATAGGTAGGGTCATACATTTTTGGATGGATCCAAGAATGGTGTGACACATGTCAACGGGTGATTTCAATGATGTAAAGATGAACATTAGGACACGAGATTAACAAAGATTGTTAATCTAGCCAATGAGGATGTAGTTGGTACATGTGGTTTTGATTAGATGTTGAGGATGATTTGCCTTTGGTTGTTATAAATATTTGATGATGTGTGGGAATTTATATATGGAGACATTTTTTCATGTGTGCTACAAGATGATCTAAAGCAACTTACAAAGAATATGGTTGAGTTGTAGAGTTTATATCATACGAGTCAGAAGCATCATGTTCTAAAAGAGTTTTAACTGGAAAAGGTTTTTGCAAAATTTGTGGTGATCCGTCCATTCTCATCTTTTCTTTCTTTGGGTCAATAAAATCATTGGAGATTGATGGTAGATGAAAGGAACTTCAAATTTTTTACCCGAGTGCAACTTGTGCTCTTTGATGGCCAACTAGATGTTGAGCCAATGAGCAGATTGGGGATGTGATATTAGTGGTATGCTCCTCCTGAAGTTAATTTGTGGGAGTGGCATAATCCATTTCCTATATATCTTAGTCAGATAGTGTCTCTATAACTTTGGAGGTGAGAAGACATTTTCCTTGACCTTTCTTGAAGGTCGAAAGGGCATATTTTCTAATTCAAATAAATGATTTCTGGCTACAGAGTTTGATTTTCATTCTCTAACTAAATTATCCTTGTAAAAATGTCAAAATCGGGTTAAGATTTTTATTTATTTTTTCGTTGTGTTTAGTCTAGGATTAAGGTTTGTAGGATAAATGGAAGACCAAGATCTACACAAGGAGGGTTGTAACGTAAAAAGATTGTGGATTCGGGAAGGTCATTCGTATTGGAAACACAAGTGGGGCTAAGACTAGTTGCAAACAACACAACTAAAAGAAGATGAACAAATAGTAGTCTTTAGGCGCAAGGTTTGGCCATACAAGAGTCAGCTAGGTCAATGTAATCTGCTGGCACGTCAACCAAAATGGATTCCCGTGAGTTGGGTAGTGTCCTAGGCCCATAGACAGGCGGGAAGGTCACATAAATAGAACTCTATCATATAGGCTACCGAGTGAAATGTGCGATCCCACTCGTAGATTAATGCCTCAAAATGCTGAAGGTCACTATCTGTAGGGATAACTTTTCCTATCAATTTTTTTGAGGTCTTAGTAGAACATACAAGATTCTTGAGTTAGACAAATGTAAAGGTTTAGGAATGTCAACACCAGGAAGCATAATGTTGAGTTGTTTACGAGGATTGTATAAGTTTTCAGCTAGAGAGAGGGGCGAATTTAATGATCTTGGCACAATATCAATAAACAGTTACAAGTCTGGATAACCATACATATTTTATCATGCAATACTACTTAGTAAACAAAGAGTAGTTTCGAATGTAATTCGTGACGTTTCATGGTAGCTTCATGATTCTAGCAAATCTAGTAGCAGGTTGCAAATTTTGAGACAAGAAAATAACCAATATGACGCACTCTAATATACCTCTAAATTTTTACAATTCCTAAAATAACATACTTGGAGGTGACTGCACCATCCCCTTCGGCGCAATCAGTTGTTTACTTTTAAGGTCATTGACCTATCTACTTTAGTGGATTCCACTTAGACTAGGCTAATCAATTTGGCCAGATTATTTTGAGTTGTACTAAGAGGTTTGCTATGTAGACACATTTTGAAACCCATAACAAAACCTCAAACAATCTGTACCACATGTTGTAAAGTATAATAAATAGAATACATTATTTTATTGTTATATCTTGCAACATATGGTGGAGATTGCTTACGGTTCTGTTATATAGAATGACATAGTTGACCTCTGCACGTCGTACTCAGACTAGTTTTATCAACTAATTTTTTGCAATCAACCCAAAAACCCAAAACGAACCCCGATTAACAACATTAAAATCGTAACCAGTTTTTTGGGGGGTTTGACCGTATATAGTTTAAGCGTAACTTGACGATTCTAATTTATAAAGATACAAACCTCTACAAAAATAAATGCTATTGGTATACCTTGACTTGTTACTGCTGAAACATGCCTCTCGTTTTGATTTTGATATGCACAATGAAGAACGGTCCTTGTAGCATAGAAGTCTTAGAACTGATTGCACGACGATCAACCAACAGACTCTTATATATAACAACAAAGTTAACTTGAATGTGTACACCTTGCCCAAGGTAATAATGGAAATGTATATATAAGACAGGACTAAGATTCTATGACACTCACGCGGCCTCACGCGCGGTCTCAAGCGCGGGTGAAACCGCTGCCAAACTGCCACCACGTGGCAGATGGTAATTGGGCCTTTTTTTGGTAATTGGGCCGTTTTTTTTGGAATTATGTAAAAGGTAAATAAATTTGTTTTGTTTATAACTTATAAACCGTAATGATTTTTTTAATGAAACAAAAACCGTTAGTTTGGTTACAAAAATGCAATCTAAAAAACCTAATATTGACATATTTTTGAGATAAAAAAATAAAAAAATGATATATATATAGGTTAATTGACGACCAACTATGATGCCATGCCCATAAATAGTTATTAACACCCAAAAATAGTTAATTGACGCCCAAAATAGTGCATTTACACCCAAAAGTATAAAGATGGTGCCCACATAAGGTAATGACACTCATAAATGCCTAATGATGCCCAAATATAATTATTTGATGCCTAAAATAGTTCACTTACACCTAAAATTATAACGACGCCCACAAATGGCTAATGACTCCCATAAATGGCTAATGAAACTCAAATATAGTTATTTGTCGCTTAAAATAGTTCAATGATACCTAAAATTATAACGACGTCCACAAATAGCTAATGACACCCATAAATGGCTAATGACATCTATAAATGGCTAATGACAACCAAATATAGTCATTTGCCGCCTAAAAAGGTTCAATGACACCTAAAATTATAACGACGCCCACAAATGACTAATGACACCCAAATATGGTTATTTGATGTCTAAAATAGTTTACTGACACCTAAAATTATAACGACGCTCAAATGGCAAATGACACCCAAATATGATTATTTGACGCCTAAAATGGTTCATTGACGCTTAAAATTATAATGACGCCCACAAATGGCTAACAACCCCCAAACAAGATAATTGACACTCAAAATGATTCATTGACACACATAAGTTTAAAATGACGCCCAAATAAGATATCAACAATCAAAATAACATAATGACACTCAAATAACTTATCGGCACCCGTAAATGGCTAATGACACCCAAAGATGGTTAATTGACATCAAGAATATCCGATTCATATTATTTTTATATATATATTTTAAAATATATCAATATTAGTCTTGTTGGAATGTTTTTTTCGTAACGAATCCAATGATTTTTATTTCGTCAAAAAATTCACCACGGTTCAAAAGTTATAAACAAACAAATTTATTTATCAATTACATAACTTCTATTTACCCATCCAATTACACCCCGCCACGTCACCAATTGCCCACCTACCAAAACCATCTTTAAAAAAGGTAAAACTTCTCAAAACCACCTGATGGTATCCTAAACCAGGAATCACTTTACATGGCAAAGAAAGTCAATATGCGAACAAGAAGAATCACTATATCCAAGGCGCTTGTCACGAACGGCGTCCCAGGTGCAGTTGCAATTGCTGCAGTAATGTTTCCGGTCGTTTTCTTTCATGGGCGACGTGCAGAGGTAAGAGAAGCAGTGCGTGGACCTGAAATAAAAACAAACTATACATAGCCATTTTCATTGTACAAGGTAATCAAGTAATGTTGCAATATTATTAGTATTGAAGCCACGCTTAATGACGAAAAATTAAGAGCCTCCCAACCAAACGTCGCCACCTCCCCAATGGCAGACGTCAGAGAAGAATCGCACATGACGGGCTGGCAACCTGATCTAAAACAGAACTGAGGCCAGCCCTCTCGAACCCTACCCCCAAACTGAGAAGCTTGGTCTTCCGTCCATCTATCCTTGCCATGATGGAATCTACTAGCATAAAATAATATGTTTCGTTTGCATTGATTCATTGCTATAACTGTAAACTTTGAGTGTTGTGTAAGGTGTCACAAGGAAAAAGCACTCCATTGCCTGAACTTGAACGCAGGTAGCTGCAAGAGGTGGGAACTGAGCCCCGCAGGAATCAGAGGTGGAACCGGAAGTTTATACCGAAGGGGTCTGAAATCATGTATTTGCATACTTTTAGCACATGCGGGGCTGAGTTAAAAAAGTTTCTATGAGTAAGAATGGAGCCAGCACTCCCTACTCTAGGAAGCACCCCCTAACCACGCAGTCCGCAAATATATCTTTTTCAACTATATTTTATACTAAAAGACAGCCCCTGGCTGTAACCAATTGAGGAAGGTGGAAAGCGAAAGAGTCGAAGAGAACATCTGGTGTAGGCCGGTGCAAAAAATATAACATTCTCAGCTGAAAAACAAAGAGACTCACAGCTTTCCTAACTAGTCTATATATACTGCGTTCTTGGCAACATCTGCCTATAGTGTTCAGTAGAGAAAAACGGAAATGTAGTGCAAATAGTGACTGACAATGGCTCTACTCATGTTGGTTTAGGCATTTTTCTTTTCTTTTTTATACTTTGTCTTATTTAGTCCAACATGTTGATTTGTCTTCCTTTGTTGTACATATTAAATATCGTCTGCGATGGCTCTTTCAGGGTTTGCTGCATTTCCTCGACGTGTCAAATTCAACTGATACGCTAATAAAAATAAAATGATTAATCATTTCAAAATCTTAAAGAAAGTAGTATTATGTAGTGGTGCTAAAATGAAACTGTTTATTGATTATAAAATAAAATTTTGGTAAAATATTAGTAGAAAATTGCTTATGATTTCTCCTGTTTCAAATTTTAAGAGTGAATATGACAATCATTTCTTCTCCTCTAACTTTAATATTTTCAATTATCTATGGCGAAACAAATAACAAACGTAAAAATTAAGACGTAATCCACTTTTTAATCGACAACCAAGAAGCTACTATAGCTTAGTATATAGATAATATGACGATTGTAGTTTCCTATATTTAGATTCTTAATGCTATGTAGTCAGTGATTATTTTATTCAAGTTCCTTGCTTGTTGTGTTTTGATTTCAGTTGGAGAAGAGTGCTATACTATTCAGACCAAAGTTGATTGTAGCTGAGTTATGTTTGTCTCTATGACTATGCACGCATTTAGGTGATATCATTTAATATTTTTCTTGACACGATAGTCTTTAGTTGACTTTCTTTCTTGCAATCTGATTTTGAATTATGTCTATTACAATTGCCAAGTCATAAAGCTACCTTAGTTAATATGACAAACATTAATGGTCCGGTTGCTGCCGGTATTACTTCATCCTCTTGTAATTATGCATTTAAGACCAGGACATATTCAACTTTTGCAATTTATTATGTTTAATATGTTTTCATTACGTCATTTTGCTTAACGTGCTGTTCTTATATTTAGTTTCTTTAACTAAGATATTCCTATGTGTATTTCTGAACTGAGGAGTCTTCACAATTGATCACGGTCCGTTTCATTTTACTTTAAAGTAGCTAACAAACATTTCGGTTTCGGACTAGAACGTAGTAACGTTATTATAAATGCTTGCGCCAACCCATAAATCAGATAAGTCGCTAATGTTTTAATAGAAAAAAGGGTTGTTGTTGTGGCTAAAGTTGATTACTGACGTGGCTTATGAATATGTGCGTTCCAAACTGTTACAAACTTCTGATCTTAGATCACTTATCACAATAAAATTTGCAGGTTAAAGACCAACATGCCGTCAAGAGGGTAACTGCTACTATGACGGTTGGGATGAACATTTCATTGTTGTTCAATAATTGGATGTAACTGAATTTTTCATGGAAATCATTTTCTCAAAACTGTAATTGCTTTCTTGGAAAATGAGTTCCAGACGATTGGTTTGAAACCAATTTTCTGAAAAATAGATAGATTAATTTGGATTGTTGGCAAAGGATTGGGGAGAGGGTTTATTTGTTTGGGGTGAGTCGCCGCGCCATCACATTGGTGAGAAAGGATCTGTTTAAGTCATGAATTTTCTTCATTGTGCATTATGCAACAAAATTTTTGATATGAAATATAATTTCAATGTTTTAACTATGTATCCAACTATTTTACAAGTTGCAAGGTATCCGTGCATGGCACGGGTTCAAGACTAGTGTACAAGATGTTCTGTCAGGATCTAGTCACAAGATCACTTTTATATCAAGCAGTCAAATGTGAACACGCGTGAAGTTTTATAAAGGTTATTCTTTTGGCATATGTGAAATAATCTTATAGAAATAAAGTAAGTTAGTTTTCTCACTTCCATTTGTATATAGACAGCACTTTCGAGCCATTAACTAAAATATGAAACTTAAGATAAGAAATCATTTTATCATTTACTTAGGTATGAACCATATGGGCAAAATCGTCTCTCTTTCTTAAAATCTTTTATATATAAAACAAAAAACCATCCATCTTAAAGGTTACTCATGCATTTCTTCACAAGTACTTTGTACATGTTGTGGCAGTTCTTCATAGAAGAATAAGAATTGGATTGATACTAATCTGATTACGAAGTGCCCATCAACTGAAGAAGAAAAAGTAAAAAATTATAACTCAAATAATCTGTTTTAGCAATAATTAATCGGTTATAGTCATTTGTACACAATATTGAAATCCTTAACTTACATAAACGGGGCCCCCTATACTCAATTCCAGGTTCCACCCCTGGTTGGGGGGGGGACTCGCGAGACTGAGGACGAGAGGGAGTTGGGACTAGGCACAACTCCATCTGGCACCTACTCTCTCCTTCGCCATACCTTTAAAGAATGGGCTCAAACACACAAATCCACACAGGCAACTTCCTTAAAGTAGACAGTAATTTTGTTACTTCAAACTACAAACGCCTGCAGCAGATAAGAAAGAATGGAGCATGAAGCTTAAAAGCCTTGACAATAATATATTTCTTGGTAAGCAATAAGTTGTAGCATCTCATCAGTTACAAGTGTGAGAGCAGAGAGCTTATTTACAAAGACATTGCATCCTAGGAGCCTAAGGAGTTGAAGTTGTCTGAACTCACTTGGCGATTATATAGAAGCGTTTTCTATAAACCCACTCACTTGGCGATTATATAGAAGCGTTTTCTATAAACCCAATTCGTAGCAGGAATCAGCAGACTATTTCTGTTACATCACATCACGGCCAAGAAACCTAATATGTTGGTAAGACATATTAGAAACACATAAGCACATACCAACAGTGGATAGCGCATGGTGAAACACTTATTCAGCCTCAACCACATTATGTACAGCATAAGGTGAAAATCGATAAGGCATAGGGCGACGCAAATTTTGACAAATACGTGTCGAACGGCTGTCATAGTGGAGGTACTGGAGTAAGTCCCCAAAAACGCCCAAAGCACTACTAAATAGGCCAGGTGGCATGCGTATATGCCCATCAACGTGGGAGATCCGATTTGCCTCAACCAGCTTCGGCCGTCTCCCAGTGCACGCTCAAATTCTGTAAAGGAATGTAAAACAATTTGAAATGAGTAGTCATTCATTCATATCTCATACTTATAAAGCATACTCAACAGGAAAAGAGGAGGGGGTGTTTACAACGAGAAAAGAGGGGTGGGCGATGTGTGCGATGAAATTGCAGCCTATTATTTTGGGGCGCGGCTGGGCTGAAAATCAAACAGGCCTGGTAGAGAATAGGTGTTAACGGGCCTTTTTAGAAATGGTAATCTATCAGTTACAGACAATGGTAGTTAATACTAACAGCGGTAGGCAAAGCTAGGGATGGCAATGGGCGGGTTTTTTCCAACCCGAACCGAACCCGAGTCAGCAAAAACCGATTCAAACCCGAACCCGAACTACAGCTAAAAGCAAAATCCGAATTAACCTAAACCCGATATACCCGAAACCGAATTAGGCTAAAACCACTCAAATCAGGATTTTTTATTAAGGACTTTGCAGTCCCACAGCAGCACGACACCGAGAACTACTACACCAAACAAAGAGTGAATGACTTTGCAGTCCGCGGCTTCAACTACGGTCGTGTGTGACAGCGAAAGCGGAAGCAGTTGTGCGAGAAGGGGAACATGCGGGCGGCCGCAGGACGTTAAATGTGTTGGTCATACAATGTAAGACAATTTGAAGAGACTTAAATACTCTTTTCAAGTTTTGGAATGTAAATAGAATCTATATTTTTAGTAAATTATGAATCTGAATGTTATTTCTATAGGAGGCACTGAAATTCACATTTTATCTATTTTGTAATATAGGAGGTGGCTGTTGGAAGAAGATATAAGACTCCAAGGTAGATCATTGCTGCTCCTAATTTTCAGATTACAATTCGTAGTGGAATTATTATAATCATGAATCTAAAGATAAAATATCATTGCCAACCAAAAAAAATTCTAAGCCGACCAAAAAAAAAAGATAAAATATCACGCAGGTATACATGTAAATAATAACTCGATTAGTATTTCAACTTTTTGCCAAATTCTTAAAATCTACTAACGATAAATTAAACATAGGCATATAGATGATTTACCTTGTATTATTCTCGTAGGACAACAACGATATCGCCCTGCATTAGAATTAGCAGCACCCAAGGGTGAATCCGGCTGTGTCGAACTTGCTTGCTGTAGATTTGGAGGAATGCTGATTACCCAGGAAGCGTCCGAGCTGGCGCCAGCATCTGAACAGAAGAAACGGAGGACATGGATGAGCTGAGGGTAAACGAAGGCTACAAATATCCAACGTTTACCAGGTTCGGAACTCTCCAAGGAGGGGGATTCAGCAGCTCGAAGATTTCTCAGCAGTTTTAACTGCTTTTCACTTCCTCCGGCTCGGCTTCGAAGGCCCGGCCGGGCTGCTCCACCGGAAGTAGGTCTCGGGTTAGCCGTGCCCCCAGTCTGAGTCAGCTGTAACTTCCTTTCATCCGCAGGCGCCATGGGGGGGGGCGGGCTCTGACCCTTGGACCACTCATCCGCTGTAGTCCGCGGAGGAAGAAGCGCCTGCCAATATATAGGTAGACGGAGAAGAGAGGCTTCTGGGTTGGAGAAATTGTAGTTTTGGGGCTGCTTCATGTTGTCGTCTGAGAACGAGCTGGGAAAGATGGTCGAATTGATGGCAGATGTTGGCTACCATACTTGAAGAAATTTAGCTTGAACAGCGGCCCACAGACCTTTTCCTATATAAGAAAAAGGAACGGAATCCTTCGCATTCAGATTCCGAATATTTATGCATCTACCTTTTCCTATAAGAAGAGCGAATACCAGCGGTCGGTCTAACATTTTCCTCGGTTGTGCTGTTTGTTTGTGAAGTCTTAGAACTGTGTCAACCAACAGATTCTGTATATAACAAAGAATCGGACTCTATAGAGATAATAGGGCCAAAATTTCCATCCCCATACTCCGTGTCTAGTGCCTGTATCCTCTCCTCACTTAATTGTGCATGATCTTTATATATACGGAAAAGAAAGTCAATATGCGAACGAGAGGAATCACTTGCATGTAACCAAGGCGCTACTGACGAACTCCGTCCCAGGTGCAGTTGCAATTGCTGCAGTAATGTTTCCAGTCGTTTGCTGAATCTTTGCTATAACTGTAAACTGTGTGTGTCGTGTAAGGTGTCACCAGAAAAAAAGCACTCAATTGCCTGAACTTGAACGTGTTGGATAGCTGCAAGAGGTGGGAACCAAGCCCGGCTGTAACCAATTGAGGAAGGTGGAAAGCGGAAGAGAACTTCTGGTGTAGGCTGCCAGCTGTTTTGCAAGAATATAACCTTCTTGGCAAAAAAACAAGAGACGCACAGGAGCTAGCGTATATATACTGCGTTCTTGGTAACATCACCCACCCCGAAGGTGTGCAATGGAGAAGAAACGGAAGAAGTAGAAACGTTCAGAACTAAGTTAATGCTGCAAGAACAAAAGCTTCCTATTTATGCGTTTTTCATGTTTTTATTTCTTATTGAAGTACGTTCGCGAACAATCCGTCTTAAATCATATAGTTTCGCCATACGTGTATAATATACGAAATGTGTTAGTAATAGAAATTTTAATAGCTGTTCATGAATTTTGTTATTGAGATGTATAAAATTTACCCGTGCTGCATATATTAGAATTGTATTAAAAAAATGCTGTGCGAATATGAAGCATGGAAGGGATGACCACCGAAAACGTAAACCGAAATATGATACTGTGACGGGTTTGGGGGAAGAGAAATTGATGGACTGGATAGTAATCCTAATGCACAAGGATCTTTCTTCACTGTACATCTAATCCTATCCAAACTGAAACCAAAGGCATGTTTGATCAGTAACAATTTAATGTTTATCAATATCATCTTTTTTGTTTTGTTTTTGTAGAGATTTATATCTATATGAAAAATTAGATTAAACTAGACACGGCCGAATCTCGACAAAAACTGATTACGTTTTTTAATGTTGTTAATCTGTGTTCCTTTTAGGTTTTTGGGTTGATTGCACTAAAGATGATAAAACTAGTCTGACACCACGTATTTGGCTGCGGCGCTCGTGGGGCTGAGGAAGTTGGCGGCCAATAGGCAGTGTTAGCGGTGCCCTAAATGCGGGTTCTACGTCGAACGGGTCGACGGATGCGTCTTCATCCGTTGCAGGTGCAGTTACAATCAAGTCCATCGTTTCTATTTCCCCAAACCCGTCACACGAGATTTACCTTGACATTTTCGATGGTCACTCCACCAGACTTCATATTCGCACCGCATTTTTTAATATAATTCTAATTTAAATAAAAAAATAAAAAATTGGAAAGCTCTATGTTGAGTGGAGCTTTCAACTCAACACAGCATTAAGTACAAATTGAAAACCGTAACTCCATGTGACGTTTTTCATTTTTTTTTATTATTTTTAATTTTTTTACTTAAAATAAACACGCCAATTATTGTGCCGTTTTTCAATCTTGGATACAAAAATCTCTATTTTAGAAAATATTTTGTAAAGTGTGCTATATTGGTTAATATTTATATATAAAAGTGTTAAGTTGATTTTTTTTCCTGAAATTGTATACATCTGAATTACACAAATCACGAACAGCTATTAAAATTTGTATTACTTGTAACGCAATTCGTTTGATATACACGTATGGCTAATAATTTTATGATTTAAGACGGATTGTTCGAGAACGTGATTCAATAGTAAGAAATAAAATCATGAAAAATTGTAAAAAACAAGAGGTTGTCAAAAATTTGAAGCTTTCGTTCTTGCAGAATAAATTAGTCCTGAACGTTGAAGCTGTTTCTACTTTTTTCCACTTTTCACTGCACATGTTAGGTAGATGTTGCCAAGAAGGCAGTATATACAGACTAGTCAGAAAAGCTGTGGGTCTCTTTGTTTTTCAGCCAAGAAGGTTATATTTTTGCATTACAGCTGGAAGCCTACACACCAGATGTTCTCTTCCGTTTTATACATCTGAATACACTAATCGCGAACAGCTATTAAAATTTCTATTACTTGTAACGCAATTCGTTTGATAGACACGTATGGCGAAATTATATGACGAAATTATATGATTTAAGACGGATGGTTCGAGAACGTAATTCAGCAATAAGATATAAAATCATGAAAACCCGTTAAAGGAAAAAGGTTTTACAAATTTATAGCTTTTGTTCTTACAGCATTAATTTCGTTCTGAGCGTTGAAGTTGTTTCTACTTTTTCCGTTTTTTCTCTACTGAACACTATAGGCAGATGTTGCCAAGAACGCATTTGTTTTTCAGCTGAGAATGTTATATTTTTTGCACCGGCCTACACCAGATGTTCTCTTCCACTCTTTCGCTTTCCACCTTCCTCAATTTGTTACAGCCAGGGGCGTAGCCAGGGGCTGTCTTTTAGTATAAAATATAGTTGAAAAAGATATATTTGCGGACTGCGTGGTTAGGGGGTGCTTCCTAGAGTAGGGAGTGCTGGCTCCATTCTTACTCATAGAAACTTTTTTAACTCAGCCCCGCATGTGCTAAAAGTATGCAAATACATGATTTCAGACCCCTTCGGTATAAACTTCCGGTTCCACCTCTGATTCCTGCGGGGCTCAGTTCCCACCTCTTGCAGCTACCTGCGTTCAAGTTCAGGCAATGGAGTGCTTTTTCCTTGTGACACCTTACACAACACTCAAAGTTTACAGTTATAGCAATGAATCAATGCAAACGAAACATATTATTTTATGCTAGTAGATTCCATCATGGCAAGGATAGATGGACGGAAGACCAAGCTTCTCAGTTTGGGGGTAGGGTTCGAGAGGGCTGGCCTCAGTTCTGTTTTAGATCAGGTTGCCAGCCCGTCATGTGCGATTCTTCTCTGACGTCTGCCATTGGGGAGGTGGCGACGTTTGGTTGGGAGGCTCTTAATTTTTCGTCATTAAGCGTGGCTTCAATACTAATAATATTGCAACATTACTTGATTACCTTGTACAATGAAAATGGCTATGTATAGTTTGTTTTTATTTCAGGTCCACGCACTGCTTCTCTTACCTCTGCACGTCGCCCATGAAAGAAAACGACCGGAAACATTACTGCAGCAATTG
This sequence comes from Alisma plantago-aquatica, assembly GCA_963693085.1. Lineage (NCBI taxonomy): Eukaryota > Viridiplantae > Streptophyta > Magnoliopsida > Alismatales > Alismataceae > Alisma > Alisma plantago-aquatica. The sequence continues at coordinate 406,061,473 of OY856414.1, forward strand.
CAACTGCACCTGGGACGCCGTTCGTGACAAGCGCCTTGGATATAGTGATTCTTCTTGTTCGCATATTGACTTTCTTTGCCATGTAAAGTGATTCCTGGTTTAGGATACCATCAGGTGGTTTTGAGAAGTTTTACCTTTTTTAAAGATGGTTTTGGTAGGTGGGCAATTGGTGACGTGGCGGGGTGTAATTGGATGGGTAAATAGAAGTTATGTAATTGATAAATAAATTTGTTTGTTTATAACTTTTGAACCGTGGTGAATTTTTTGACGAAATAAAAATCATTGGATTCGTTACGAAAAAAACATTCCAACAAGACTAATATTGATATATTTTAAAATATATATATAAAAATAATATGAATCGGATATTCTTGATGTCAATTAACCATCTTTGGGTGTCATTAGCCATTTACGGGTGCCGATAAGTTATTTGAGTGTCATTATGTTATTTTGATTGTTGATATCTTATTTGGGCGTCATTTTAAACTTATGTGTGTCAATGAATCATTTTGAGCGTCAATTATCTTGTTTGGGGGTTGTTAGCCATTTGTGGGCGTCATTATAATTTTAAGCGTCAATGAACCATTTTAGGCGTCAAATAATCATATTTGGGTGTCATTTGCCATTTGAGCGTCGTTATAATTTTAGGTGTCAGTAAACTATTTTAGACATCAAATAACCATATTTGGGTGTCATTAGTCATTTGTGGGCGTCGTTATAATTTTAGGTGTCATTGAACCTTTTTAGGCGGCAAATGACTATATTTGGTTGTCATTAGCCATTTATAGATGTCATTAGCCATTTATGGGTGTCATTAGCTATTTGTGGACGTCGTTATAATTTTAGGTATCATTGAACTATTTTAAGCGACAAATAACTATATTTGAGTTTCATTAGCCATTTATGGGAGTCATTAGCCATTTGTGGGCGTCGTTATAATTTTAGGTGTAAGTGAACTATTTTAGGCATCAAATAATTATATTTGGGCATCATTAGGCATTTATGAGTGTCATTACCTTATGTGGGCACCATCTTTATACTTTTGGGTGTAAATGCACTATTTTGGGCGTCAATTAACTATTTTTGGGTGTTAATAACTATTTATGGGCATGGCATCATAGTTGGTCGTCAATTAACCTATATATATATCATTTTTTTATTTTTTTATCTCAAAAATATGTCAATATTAGGTTTTTTAGATTGCATTTTTGTAACCAAACTAACGGTTTTTGTTTCATTAAAAAAATCATTACGGTTTATAAGTTATAAACGAAACAAATTTATTTACCTTTTACATAATTCCAAAAAAAACGGCCCAATTACCAAAAAAAGGCCCAATTACCATCTGCCACGTGGTGGCAGTTTGGCAGCGGTTTCACCCGCGCTTGAGACCGCGCGTGAGGCCGCGTGAGTGTCATAGAATCTTAGTCCTGTCTTATATATACATTTCCATTATTACCTTGGGCAAGGTGTACACATTCAAGTTAACTTTGTTGTTATATATAAGAGTCTGTTGGTTGATCGTCGTGCAATCAGTTCTAAGACTTCTATGCTACAAGGACCGTTCTTCATTGTGCATATCAAAATCAAAACGAGAGGCATGTTTCAGCAGTAACAAGTCAAGGTATACCAATAGCATTTATTTTTGTAGAGGTTTGTATCTTTATAAATTAGAATCGTCAAGTTACGCTTAAACTATATACGGTCAAACCCCCCAAAAAACTGGTTACGATTTTAATGTTGTTAATCGGGGTTCGTTTTGGGTTTTTGGGTTGATTGCAAAAAATTAGTTGATAAAACTAGTCTGAGTACGACGTGCAGAGGTCAACTATGTCATTCTATATAACAGAACCGTAAGAAATCTCCACCATATGTTGCAAGATATAACAATAAAATAATGTATTCTATTTATTATACTTTACAACATGTGGTACAGATTAGGGTTTGCCATATCAGATTCAACCCAATATACAAATCAATAGGAGTGTAGGGCACCAAACCATATTGGGATACACCATCAAACATTAGGTTGCAACACCCATGTTGGTTTAGGGTTGATTGTGATGGGAACATGGTACATATATGTGTCACCCATGATGCTTAAGAGGTATCAACTCATCAACATGTCGAGCTACCGTATTGTGTAGGGTTGTGTATCGTGCAACCCTATCGTGCAAGGTCATGTTCCATGCAAACATGTCATGCAAGGTCATGTAGGCCTCATGATACTAAGTACCAATGATGTATTATATGATCATATCGTGCAATAGCACTTGTTACTCTTTACTTATATCCAGTTACCCAAATTAGGGTTTCTTGTCAACTTACAAGTATACAATTGACCTTGTATCGTGCATGGAGTCTATAATAGACTTCCTATCATGCAAGAGGTGTATACTACACCTCCATATCGTGCAACAATGTATTCATTCATATCCATATCATTTTAATGGAGTAGGTGCATCACCTTATGGGTGTTAGAGGTTCTTGTTTATATGCTTGCACCCGATATCACTTTTATAAAGTGATACCACTATATTCAAGCTCTAGACCTTTGTTCTAACTATTATAGTTCATGTCAACAGGTCTAAGAAACTACTAGAACTCATAATTTTATCAACTATTTCAGGAAATTTTAGTATTAAAAGTATTTCACTAATTATAACAATTTAGGTGAAGAATAATAACATAGTTGAGTTCAAGTTATATAACCCGCCTTAAGAACCACTTCAAAGCTCCAAGCTCCAAAGCTCCATGTTACTAAGGTTGAAGATGACTTTATCAAAGGTCCAAGGCTCGTTCAAAACTCCTTCATATACAAGGAATCACCATGGATAAACAATTGGTGAAGGAGAAAAGAAAGGTAGATCATAACCCTATTTCCATGCTTCAATTCAAGCTTGAAGACAACTATAGCTTACCTTAGGGTTAAGTTTTGAGTTCCTTAGCTCCTTGGACGACACCCTACCACTCTTGGGCGATATGGACTTCCTCTTGTCCGAAACAACTTTGATTGTGGCCGATACCCCCTCACTTGTGGCCAAAATCACTTCAATTGGTCGATATCAACTTACTATGGGCAATATCAATATGCTATGGCCGATATACTTGCTATGGATGATACCCAATGCCTATGCACGATACCCTTGTGCCCTTGGACGATATGCCAACCCTCTTGAACGATATGGCACTCACTTGCACGATATGGCACTCAACTCTTCACCCTATTGGCCGATATCACCTTATATAGCCAATTTCACCTACTTGGCTGATATGCTTTTTCTATGGGCGATATCTAAGGACCTATGCACGATATACTTTCTCTCCTGCACGAGACAAGAGCCCCATGCACGATACCACAAGGTAGGAGGGTGGTAAGGGTCGAAAAATTCCATTAAGGGGTCAAACTAGGGGTATATATACTCGCTGATCATGAAGAGAGGCAAAAGTGAGGTGTCAACATTTTGAGCTAGTAGGTGCCACGTGTCATGCATGAGTGACACGTGTCCATGCATGCATCATCATTTATCTTGTCTTGCAAAACAGTTGAGGATCATATAGAGATGCAAATTCGTCCATTGCTTATCCATTTGGATAAGTCATCTAGGTTTATTCACTATTTTAAGTCAAGCCGATACACTTTTTCTAAGGAAACTTGTTGGCCATCACACCTCACCTCCTTGAGGTGATTTGCACGATATGGATTTTTCCAAACGTTCACAAAAGGATACGGGACACCTCCTTGGGCTCCATGGCCGATAGGCACTCATATATAAGCTTTTCAACTTGATAAAACTCAAGTTAAGCTTCCAAATTCAACCCTTTTTCTTGGTCATTTCATCACCAAGAGTATCATCATTCATAATTGACCCAAACATGGTGTCTCATTAATTATATCTCCTCTAAATGATACATATAGGAATTAGGGACATTCTAGAGGTGGTAATTTGCATATCAACCCCACATTTTGGGTAAATTACAATTTGTACCAAAATTGGCACACAATGCTCCAACATTGTTCAAACAAGTTCAAACTTGGAATTTAGGCTTTCCAAAAGCCACCACTTAGCATCATTCTCTCTCTTATGATGCTAAAACATTTAAGGCACATTCAACATCTGACATTTTGTATTATAGCCCCTCAACTTGGGCAAATTGCACTTTGGTCCAAAACAAAGGAAAATTGCTCAAACAACATTCAATCGGGACCAAACTTGAAACATAAGTGTTTCAAATGATAACAAATCACCTTATAGGATTATATTAAATTTCTAATCAACTTAATTAGCCAAAAAAAATAGGGTTACCTCATAACCCAGGTCAGGGTCGTTACAACATGTGTGGGTTATGGTTTGGTATAGGTCATGATATATCTATTAGGTCATAGTGAGATAAAATCTCCATGTAGAAGCCATGGGGAGACATCATAAGTGAGCCTCAGGTTGATGAGGTCACAGATAGAAGTCTTTGTGTTATAGGTAGGGTCATACATTTTTGGATGGATCCAAGAATGGTGTGACACATGTCAACGGGTGATTTCAATGATGTAAAGATGAACATTAGGACACGAGATTAACAAAGATTGTTAATCTAGCCAATGAGGATGTAGTTGGTACATGTGGTTTTGATTAGATGTTGAGGATGATTTGCCTTTGGTTGTTATAAATATTTGATGATGTGTGGGAATTTATATATGGAGACATTTTTTCATGTGTGCTACAAGATGATCTAAAGCAACTTACAAAGAATATGGTTGAGTTGTAGAGTTTATATCATACGAGTCAGAAGCATCATGTTCTAAAAGAGTTTTAACTGGAAAAGGTTTTTGCAAAATTTGTGGTGATCCGTCCATTCTCATCTTTTCTTTCTTTGGGTCAATAAAATCATTGGAGATTGATGGTAGATGAAAGGAACTTCAAATTTTTTACCCGAGTGCAACTTGTGCTCTTTGATGGCCAACTAGATGTTGAGCCAATGAGCAGATTGGGGATGTGATATTAGTGGTATGCTCCTCCTGAAGTTAATTTGTGGGAGTGGCATAATCCATTTCCTATATATCTTAGTCAGATAGTGTCTCTATAACTTTGGAGGTGAGAAGACATTTTCCTTGACCTTTCTTGAAGGTCGAAAGGGCATATTTTCTAATTCAAATAAATGATTTCTGGCTACAGAGTTTGATTTTCATTCTCTAACTAAATTATCCTTGTAAAAATGTCAAAATCGGGTTAAGATTTTTATTTATTTTTTCGTTGTGTTTAGTCTAGGATTAAGGTTTGTAGGATAAATGGAAGACCAAGATCTACACAAGGAGGGTTGTAACGTAAAAAGATTGTGGATTCGGGAAGGTCATTCGTATTGGAAACACAAGTGGGGCTAAGACTAGTTGCAAACAACACAACTAAAAGAAGATGAACAAATAGTAGTCTTTAGGCGCAAGGTTTGGCCATACAAGAGTCAGCTAGGTCAATGTAATCTGCTGGCACGTCAACCAAAATGGATTCCCGTGAGTTGGGTAGTGTCCTAGGCCCATAGACAGGCGGGAAGGTCACATAAATAGAACTCTATCATATAGGCTACCGAGTGAAATGTGCGATCCCACTCGTAGATTAATGCCTCAAAATGCTGAAGGTCACTATCTGTAGGGATAACTTTTCCTATCAATTTTTTTGAGGTCTTAGTAGAACATACAAGATTCTTGAGTTAGACAAATGTAAAGGTTTAGGAATGTCAACACCAGGAAGCATAATGTTGAGTTGTTTACGAGGATTGTATAAGTTTTCAGCTAGAGAGAGGGGCGAATTTAATGATCTTGGCACAATATCAATAAACAGTTACAAGTCTGGATAACCATACATATTTTATCATGCAATACTACTTAGTAAACAAAGAGTAGTTTCGAATGTAATTCGTGACGTTTCATGGTAGCTTCATGATTCTAGCAAATCTAGTAGCAGGTTGCAAATTTTGAGACAAGAAAATAACCAATATGACGCACTCTAATATACCTCTAAATTTTTACAATTCCTAAAATAACATACTTGGAGGTGACTGCACCATCCCCTTCGGCGCAATCAGTTGTTTACTTTTAAGGTCATTGACCTATCTACTTTAGTGGATTCCACTTAGACTAGGCTAATCAATTTGGCCAGATTATTTTGAGTTGTACTAAGAGGTTTGCTATGTAGACACATTTTGAAACCCATAACAAAACCTCAAACAATCTGTACCACATGTTGTAAAGTATAATAAATAGAATACATTATTTTATTGTTATATCTTGCAACATATGGTGGAGATTGCTTACGGTTCTGTTATATAGAATGACATAGTTGACCTCTGCACGTCGTACTCAGACTAGTTTTATCAACTAATTTTTTGCAATCAACCCAAAAACCCAAAACGAACCCCGATTAACAACATTAAAATCGTAACCAGTTTTTTGGGGGGTTTGACCGTATATAGTTTAAGCGTAACTTGACGATTCTAATTTATAAAGATACAAACCTCTACAAAAATAAATGCTATTGGTATACCTTGACTTGTTACTGCTGAAACATGCCTCTCGTTTTGATTTTGATATGCACAATGAAGAACGGTCCTTGTAGCATAGAAGTCTTAGAACTGATTGCACGACGATCAACCAACAGACTCTTATATATAACAACAAAGTTAACTTGAATGTGTACACCTTGCCCAAGGTAATAATGGAAATGTATATATAAGACAGGACTAAGATTCTATGACACTCACGCGGCCTCACGCGCGGTCTCAAGCGCGGGTGAAACCGCTGCCAAACTGCCACCACGTGGCAGATGGTAATTGGGCCTTTTTTTGGTAATTGGGCCGTTTTTTTTGGAATTATGTAAAAGGTAAATAAATTTGTTTCGTTTATAACTTATAAACCGTAATGATTTTTTTAATGAAACAAAAACCGTTAGTTTGGTTACAAAAATGCAATCTAAAAAACCTAATATTGACATATTTTTGAGATAAAAAAATAAAAAAATGATATATATATAGGTTAATTGACGACCAACTATGATGCCATGCCCATAAATAGTTATTAACACCCAAAAATAGTTAATTGACGCCCAAAATAGTGCATTTACACCCAAAAGTATAAAGATGGTGCCCACATAAGGTAATGACACTCATAAATGCCTAATGATGCCCAAATATAATTATTTGATGCCTAAAATAGTTCACTTACACCTAAAATTATAACGACGCCCACAAATGGCTAATGACTCCCATAAATGGCTAATGAAACTCAAATATAGTTATTTGTCGCTTAAAATAGTTCAATGATACCTAAAATTATAACGACGTCCACAAATAGCTAATGACACCCATAAATGGCTAATGACATCTATAAATGGCTAATGACAACCAAATATAGTCATTTGCCGCCTAAAAAGGTTCAATGACACCTAAAATTATAACGACGCCCACAAATGACTAATGACACCCAAATATGGTTATTTGATGTCTAAAATAGTTTACTGACACCTAAAATTATAACGACGCTCAAATGGCAAATGACACCCAAATATGATTATTTGACGCCTAAAATGGTTCATTGACGCTTAAAATTATAATGACGCCCACAAATGGCTAACAACCCCCAAACAAGATAATTGACGCTCAAAATGATTCATTGACACACATAAGTTTAAAATGACGCCCAAATAAGATATCAACAATCAAAATAACATAATGACACTCAAATAACTTATCGGCACCCGTAAATGGCTAATGACACCCAAAGATGGTTAATTGACATCAAGAATATCCGATTCATATTATTTTTATATATATATTTTAAAATATATCAATATTAGTCTTGTTGGAATGTTTTTTTCGTAACGAATCCAATGATTTTTATTTCGTCAAAAAATTCACCACGGTTCAAAAGTTATAAACAAACAAATTTATTTATCAATTACATAACTTCTATTTACCCATCCAATTACACCCCGCCACGTCACCAATTGCCCACCTACCAAAACCATCTTTAAAAAAGGTAAAACTTCTCAAAACCACCTGATGGTATCCTAAACCAGGAATCACTTTACATGGCAAAGAAAGTCAATATGCGAACAAGAAGAATCACTATATCCAAGGCGCTTGTCACGAACGGCGTCCCAGGTGCAGTTGCAATTGCTGCAGTAATGTTTCCGGTCGTTTTCTTTCATGGGCGACGTGCAGAGGTAAGAGAAGCAGTGCGTGGACCTGAAATAAAAACAAACTATACATAGCCATTTTCATTGTACAAGGTAATCAAGTAATGTTGCAATATTATTAGTATTGAAGCCACGCTTAATGACGAAAAATTAAGAGCCTCCCAACCAAACGTCGCCACCTCCCCAATGGCAGACGTCAGAGAAGAATCGCACATGACGGGCTGGCAACCTGATCTAAAACAGAACTGAGGCCAGCCCTCTCGAACCCTACCCCCAAACTGAGAAGCTTGGTCTTCCGTCCATCTATCCTTGCCATGATGGAATCTACTAGCATAAAATAATATGTTTCGTTTGCATTGATTCATTGCTATAACTGTAAACTTTGAGTGTTGTGTAAGGTGTCACAAGGAAAAAGCACTCCATTGCCTGAACTTGAACGCAGGTAGCTGCAAGAGGTGGGAACTGAGCCCCGCAGGAATCAGAGGTGGAACCGGAAGTTTATACCGAAGGGGTCTGAAATCATGTATTTGCATACTTTTAGCACATGCGGGGCTGAGTTAAAAAAGTTTCTATGAGTAAGAATGGAGCCAGCACTCCCTACTCTAGGAAGCACCCCCTAACCACGCAGTCCGCAAATATATCTTTTTCAACTATATTTTATACTAAAAGACAGCCCCTGGCTGTAACCAATTGAGGAAGGTGGAAAGCGAAAGAGTCGAAGAGAACATCTGGTGTAGGCCGGTGCAAAAAATATAACATTCTCAGCTGAAAAACAAAGAGACTCACAGCTTTCCTAACTAGTCTATATATACTGCGTTCTTGGCAACATCTGCCTATAGTGTTCAGTAGAGAAAAACGGAAATGTAGTGCAAATAGTGACTGACAATGGCTCTACTCATGTTGGTTTAGGCATTTTTCTTTTCTTTTTTATACTTTGTCTTATTTAGTCCAACATGTTGATTTGTCTTCCTTTGTTGTACATATTAAATATCGTCTGCGATGGCTCTTTCAGGGTTTGCTGCATTTCCTCGACGTGTCAAATTCAACTGATACGCTAATAAAAATAAAATGATTAATCATTTCAAAATCTTAAAGAAAGTAGTATTATGTAGTGGTGCTAAAATGAAACTGTTTATTGATTATAAAATAAAATTTTGGTAAAATATTAGTAGAAAATTGCTTATGATTTCTCCTGTTTCAAATTTTAAGAGTGAATATGACAATCATTTCTTCTCCTCTAACTTTAATATTTTCAATTATCTATGGCGAAACAAATAACAAACGTAAAAATTAAGACGTAATCCACTTTTTAATCGACAACCAAGAAGCTACTATAGCTTAGTATATAGATAATATGACGATTGTAGTTTCCTATATTTAGATTCTTAATGCTATGTAGTCAGTGATTATTTTATTCAAGTTCCTTGCTTGTTGTGTTTTGATTTCAGTTGGAGAAGAGTGCTATACTATTCAGACCAAAGTTGATTGTAGCTGAGTTATGTTTGTCTCTATGACTATGCACGCATTTAGGTGATATCATTTAATATTTTTCTTGACACGATAGTCTTTAGTTGACTTTCTTTCTTGCAATCTGATTTTGAATTATGTCTATTACAATTGCCAAGTCATAAAGCTACCTTAGTTAATATGACAAACATTAATGGTCCGGTTGCTGCCGGTATTACTTCATCCTCTTGTAATTATGCATTTAAGACCAGGACATATTCAACTTTTGCAATTTATTATGTTTAATATGTTTTCATTACGTCATTTTGCTTAACGTGCTGTTCTTATATTTAGTTTCTTTAACTAAGATATTCCTATGTGTATTTCTGAACTGAGGAGTCTTCACAATTGATCACGGTCCGTTTCATTTTACTTTAAAGTAGCTAACAAACATTTCGGTTTCGGACTAGAACGTAGTAACGTTATTATAAATGCTTGCGCCAACCCATAAATCAGATAAGTCGCTAATGTTTTAATAGAAAAAAGGGTTGTTGTTGTGGCTAAAGTTGATTACTGACGTGGCTTATGAATATGTGCGTTCCAAACTGTTACAAACTTCTGATCTTAGATCACTTATCACAATAAAATTTGCAGGTTAAAGACCAACATGCCGTCAAGAGGGTAACTGCTACTATGACGGTTGGGATGAACATTTCATTGTTGTTCAATAATTGGATGTAACTGAATTTTTCATGGAAATCATTTTCTCAAAACTGTAATTGCTTTCTTGGAAAATGAGTTCCAGACGATTGGTTTGAAACCAATTTTCTGAAAAATAGATAGATTAATTTGGATTGTTGGCAAAGGATTGGGGAGAGGGTTTATTTGTTTGGGGTGAGTCGCCGCGCCATCACATTGGTGAGAAAGGATCTGTTTAAGTCATGAATTTTCTTCATTGTGCATTATGCAACAAAATTTTTGATATGAAATATAATTTCAATGTTTTAACTATGTATCCAACTATTTTACAAGTTGCAAGGTATCCGTGCATGGCACGGGTTCAAGACTAGTGTACAAGATGTTCTGTCAGGATCTAGTCACAAGATCACTTTTATATCAAGCAGTCAAATGTGAACACGCGTGAAGTTTTATAAAGGTTATTCTTTTGGCATATGTGAAATAATCTTATAGAAATAAAGTAAGTTAGTTTTCTCACTTCCATTTGTATATAGACAGCACTTTCGAGCCATTAACTAAAATATGAAACTTAAGATAAGAAATCATTTTATCATTTACTTAGGTATGAACCATATGGGCAAAATCGTCTCTCTTTCTTAAAATCTTTTATATATAAAACAAAAAACCATCCATCTTAAAGGTTACTCATGCATTTCTTCACAAGTACTTTGTACATGTTGTGGCAGTTCTTCATAGAAGAATAAGAATTGGATTGATACTAATCTGATTACGAAGTGCCCATCAACTGAAGAAGAAAAAGTAAAAAATTATAACTCAAATAATCTGTTTTAGCAATAATTAATCGGTTATAGTCATTTGTACACAATATTGAAATCCTTAACTTACATAAACGGGGCCCCCTATACTCAATTCCAGGTTCCACCCCTGGTTGGGGGGGGGACTCGCGAGACTGAGGACGAGAGGGAGTTGGGACTAGGCACAACTCCATCTGGCACCTACTCTCTCCTTCGCCATACCTTTAAAGAATGGGCTCAAACACACAAATCCACACAGGCAACTTCCTTAAAGTAGACAGTAATTTTGTTACTTCAAACTACAAACGCCTGCAGCAGATAAGAAAGAATGGAGCATGAAGCTTAAAAGCCTTGACAATAATATATTTCTTGGTAAGCAATAAGTTGTAGCATCTCATCAGTTACAAGTGTGAGAGCAGAGAGCTTATTTACAAAGACATTGCATCCTAGGAGCCTAAGGAGTTGAAGTTGTCTGAACTCACTTGGCGATTATATAGAAGCGTTTTCTATAAACCCACTCACTTGGCGATTATATAGAAGCGTTTTCTATAAACCCAATTCGTAGCAGGAATCAGCAGACTATTTCTGTTACATCACATCACGGCCAAGAAACCTAATATGTTGGTAAGACATATTAGAAACACATAAGCACATACCAACAGTGGATAGCGCATGGTGAAACACTTATTCAGCCTCAACCACATTATGTACAGCATAAGGTGAAAATCGATAAGGCATAGGGCGACGCAAATTTTGACAAATACGTGTCGAACGGCTGTCATAGTGGAGGTACTGGAGTAAGTCCCCAAAAACGCCCAAAGCACTACTAAATAGGCCAGGTGGCATGCGTATATGCCCATCAACGTGGGAGATCCGATTTGCCTCAACCAGCTTCGGCCGTCTCCCAGTGCACGCTCAAATTCTGTAAAGGAATGTAAAACAATTTGAAATGAGTAGTCATTCATTCATATCTCATACTTATAAAGCATACTCAACAGGAAAAGAGGAGGGGGTGTTTACAACGAGAAAAGAGGGGTGGGCGATGTGTGCGATGAAATTGCAGCCTATTATTTTGGGGCGCGGCTGGGCTGAAAATCAAACAGGCCTGGTAGAGAATAGGTGTTAACGGGCCTTTTTAGAAATGGTAATCTATCAGTTACAGACAATGGTAGTTAATACTAACAGCGGTAGGCAAAGCTAGGGATGGCAATGGGCGGGTTTTTTCCAACCCGAACCGAACCCGAGTCAGCAAAAACCGATTCAAACCCGAACCCGAACTACAGCTAAAAGCAAAATCCGAATTAACCTAAACCCGATATACCCGAAACCGAATTAGGCTAAAACCACTCAAATCAGGATTTTTTATTAAGGACTTTGCAGTCCCACAGCAGCACGACACCGAGAACTACTACACCAAACAAAGAGTGAATGACTTTGCAGTCCGCGGCTTCAACTACGGTCGTGTGTGACAGCGAAAGCGGAAGCAGTTGTGCGAGAAGGGGAACATGCGGGCGGCCGCAGGACGTTAAATGTGTTGGTCATACAATGTAAGACAATTTGAAGAGACTTAAATACTCTTTTCAAGTTTTGGAATGTAAATAGAATCTATATTTTTAGTAAATTATGAATCTGAATGTTATTTCTATAGGAGGCACTGAAATTCACATTTTATCTATTTTGTAATATAGGAGGTGGCTGTTGGAAGAAGATATAAGACTCCAAGGTAGATCATTGCTGCTCCTAATTTTCAGATTACAATTCGTAGTGGAATTATTATAATCATGAATCTAAAGATAAAATATCATTGCCAACCAAAAAAAATTCTAAGCCGACCAAAAAAAAAAGATAAAATATCACGCAGGTATACATGTAAATAATAACTCGATTAGTATTTCAACTTTTTGCCAAATTCTTAAAATCTACTAACGATAAATTAAACATAGGCATATAGATGATTTACCTTGTATTATTCTCGTAGGACAACAACGATATCGCCCTGCATTAGAATTAGCAGCACCCAAGGGTGAATCCGGCTGTGTCGAACTTGCTTGCTGTAGATTTGGAGGAATGCTGATTACCCAGGAAGCGTCCGAGCTGGCGCCAGCATCTGAACAGAAGAAACGGAGGACATGGATGAGCTGAGGGTAAACGAAGGCTACAAATATCCAACGTTTACCAGGTTCGGAACTCTCCAAGGAGGGGGATTCAGCAGCTCGAAGATTTCTCAGCAGTTTTAACTGCTTTTCACTTCCTCCGGCTCGGCTTCGAAGGCCCGGCCGGGCTGCTCCACCGGAAGTAGGTCTCGGGTTAGCCGTGCCCCCAGTCTGAGTCAGCTGTAACTTCCTTTCATCCGCAGGCGCCATGGGGGGGGGCGGGCTCTGACCCTTGGACCACTCATCCGCTGTAGTCCGCGGAGGAAGAAGCGCCTGCCAATATATAGGTAGACGGAGAAGAGAGGCTTCTGGGTTGGAGAAATTGTAGTTTTGGGGCTGCTTCATGTTGTCGTCTGAGAACGAGCTGGGAAAGATGGTCGAATTGATGGCAGATGTTGGCTACCATACTTGAAGAAATTTAGCTTGAACAGCGGCCCACAGACCTTTTCCTATATAAGAAAAAGGAACGGAATCCTTCGCATTCAGATTCCGAATATTTATGCATCTACCTTTTCCTATAAGAAGAGCGAATACCAGCGGTCGGTCTAACATTTTCCTCGGTTGTGCTGTTTGTTTGTGAAGTCTTAGAACTGTGTCAACCAACAGATTCTGTATATAACAAAGAATCGGACTCTATAGAGATAATAGGGCCAAAATTTCCATCCCCATACTCCGTGTCTAGTGCCTGTATCCTCTCCTCACTTAATTGTGCATGATCTTTATATATACGGAAAAGAAAGTCAATATGCGAACGAGAGGAATCACTTGCATGTAACCAAGGCGCTACTGACGAACTCCGTCCCAGGTGCAGTTGCAATTGCTGCAGTAATGTTTCCAGTCGTTTGCTGAATCTTTGCTATAACTGTAAACTGTGTGTGTCGTGTAAGGTGTCACCAGAAAAAAAGCACTCAATTGCCTGAACTTGAACGTGTTGGATAGCTGCAAGAGGTGGGAACCAAGCCCGGCTGTAACCAATTGAGGAAGGTGGAAAGCGGAAGAGAACTTCTGGTGTAGGCTGCCAGCTGTTTTGCAAGAATATAACCTTCTTGGCAAAAAAACAAGAGACGCACAGGAGCTAGCGTATATATACTGCGTTCTTGGTAACATCACCCACCCCGAAGGTGTGCAATGGAGAAGAAACGGAAGAAGTAGAAACGTTCAGAACTAAGTTAATGCTGCAAGAACAAAAGCTTCCTATTTATGCGTTTTTCATGTTTTTATTTCTTATTGAAGTACGTTCGCGAACAATCCGTCTTAAATCATATAGTTTCGCCATACGTGTATAATATACGAAATGTGTTAGTAATAGAAATTTTAATAGCTGTTCATGAATTTTGTTATTGAGATGTATAAAATTTACCCGTGCTGCATATATTAGAATTGTATTAAAAAAATGCTGTGCGAATATGAAGCATGGAAGGGATGACCACCGAAAACGTAAACCGAAATATGATACTGTGACGGGTTTGGGGGAAGAGAAATTGATGGACTGGATAGTAATCCTAATGCACAAGGATCTTTCTTCACTGTACATCTAATCCTATCCAAACTGAAACCAAAGGCATGTTTGATCAGTAACAATTTAATGTTTATCAATATCATCTTTTTTGTTTTGTTTTTGTAGAGATTTATATCTATATGAAAAATTAGATTAAACTAGACACGGCCGAATCTCGACAAAAACTGATTACGTTTTTTAATGTTGTTAATCTGTGTTCCTTTTAGGTTTTTGGGTTGATTGCACTAAAGATGATAAAACTAGTCTGACACCACGTATTTGGCTGCGGCGCTCGTGGGGCTGAGGAAGTTGGCGGCCAATAGGCAGTGTTAGCGGTGCCCTAAATGCGGGTTCTACGTCGAACGGGTCGACGGATGCGTCTTCATCCGTTGCAGGTGCAGTTACAATCAAGTCCATCGTTTCTATTTCCCCAAACCCGTCACACGAGATTTACCTTGACATTTTCGATGGTCACTCCACCAGACTTCATATTCGCACCGCATTTTTTAATATAATTCTAATTTAAATAAAAAAATAAAAAATTGGAAAGCTCTATGTTGAGTGGAGCTTTCAACTCAACACAGCATTAAGTACAAATTGAAAACCGTAACTCCATGTGACGTTTTTCATTTTTTTTTATTATTTTTAATTTTTTTACTTAAAATAAACACGCCAATTATTGTGCCGTTTTTCAATCTTGGATACAAAAATCTCTATTTTAGAAAATATTTTGTAAAGTGTGCTATATTGGTTAATATTTATATATAAAAGTGTTAAGTTGATTTTTTTTCCTGAAATTGTATACATCTGAATTACACAAATCACGAACAGCTATTAAAATTTGTATTACTTGTAACGCAATTCGTTTGATATACACGTATGGCTAATAATTTTATGATTTAAGACGGATTGTTCGAGAACGTGATTCAATAGTAAGAAATAAAATCATGAAAAATTGTAAAAAACAAGAGGTTGTCAAAAATTTGAAGCTTTCGTTCTTGCAGAATAAATTAGTCCTGAACGTTGAAGCTGTTTCTACTTTTTTCCACTTTTCACTGCACATGTTAGGTAGATGTTGCCAAGAAGGCAGTATATACAGACTAGTCAGAAAAGCTGTGGGTCTCTTTGTTTTTCAGCCAAGAAGGTTATATTTTTGCATTACAGCTGGAAGCCTACACACCAGATGTTCTCTTCCGTTTTATACATCTGAATACACTAATCGCGAACAGCTATTAAAATTTCTATTACTTGTAACGCAATTCGTTTGATAGACACGTATGGCGAAATTATATGACGAAATTATATGATTTAAGACGGATGGTTCGAGAACGTAATTCAGCAATAAGATATAAAATCATGAAAACCCGTTAAAGGAAAAAGGTTTTACAAATTTATAGCTTTTGTTCTTACAGCATTAATTTCGTTCTGAGCGTTGAAGTTGTTTCTACTTTTTCCGTTTTTTCTCTACTGAACACTATAGGCAGATGTTGCCAAGAACGCATTTGTTTTTCAGCTGAGAATGTTATATTTTTTGCACCGGCCTACACCAGATGTTCTCTTCCACTCTTTCGCTTTCCACCTTCCTCAATTTGTTACAGCCAGGGGCGTAGCCAGGGGCTGTCTTTTAGTATAAAATATAGTTGAAAAAGATATATTTGCGGACTGCGTGGTTAGGGGGTGCTTCCTAGAGTAGGGAGTGCTGGCTCCATTCTTACTCATAGAAACTTTTTTAACTCAGCCCCCGCATGTGCTAAAAATATGCAAATACATGATTTCAGACCCCTTCGGTATAAACTTCCGGTTCCACCTCTGATTACTGCGGGGCTCAGTTCCCACCTCTTGCAGCTACCTGCGTTCAAGTTCAGGCAATGGAGTGCTTTTTCCTGGTGACACCTTACACAACACTCAAAGTTTACAGTTATAGCAATGAATCAATGCAAACGAAACATATTATTTTATGCTAGTAGATTCCATCATGGCAAGGATAGATGGACGGAAGACCAAGCTTCTCAGTTTGGGGGTAGGGTTCGAGAGGGCTGGCCTCAATTCTGCTTTAGATCAGGTTGCCGGCCCGTCATGTGCGATTCCTCTCTGACGTCTGCCATTGGGGAGGTGGCGACGTTTGGTTGGGAGGCTCTTAATTTTTCGTCATTAAGCGTGGCTTCAATACTAATAATATTGCAACATTACTTGATTACCTTGTACAATGAAAATGGCTATGTATAGTTTGTGTTTTATTTCAGGTGCAGGCACTGCTTCTGTTACCTGTGCACGTCGCCCATGAAAGAAAACGACCGGAAGCATTACTGCAGCAATTGCAACTGCACCTGGGACGCCGTTCGTGACAAGCGCCTTCGATAGAGTGATTCCTCTTGTTCGCATATTGACTTTCTTTGCCATGTAAAGTGATTCCTGGTTTACGTTACCATCAAGCAAGGTGGTTTTGAAAAATTTTGAGAAGTTTTGCCTTTTTAAAGATAGTTTTGGTAAGTGGGCAATTGGTGACGTGGCGGGGTGTAATTGGATGAGTAAATAGAGGTTATGTAATTGATAAATAAATTTGTTTGTTTATAACTTTTGAACCGTGGTGCATTTTTTGACGAAATAAAAATTATTGGATTCGTTATGAAAAATACATTCCAACAAGACTAATATTGATATATTTTAAAATATATATATAAAAATAATATGAATCGGATATTCTTGATGTCAATTAACCATCTTTTGGTGTCATTAGCCATTTATGGGTGCCAATAAGTTATTTGAGTGTCATTCTGTTATTTTGATTGTTGATATCTTATTTGGGCGTCATTTTAAACTTATGGGTGTCAATGAATCATTTTGGGCGTCAATTATCTTGTTTGGGGGTTGTTAGCCATTTGTGTGCGTCGTTATAATTTTAGGTGTCAATGAACCATTTTAGGCGTCAAATAATCATATTTGGGTGTCATTTGCCATTTATGGTGTCATTAGTCATTTGTGGGCGTCGTTATAATTTTAGGTGTCAGTAAACTATTTTAGACGTCAAATAACTATATTTGGGTGTCATTAGTCATTTGTGGCGTCGTTATAATTTTAGGTGTCATTGAACCATTTTAGGCGTCAAATGACCATATTTGGTTATCATTAGCCATTTATGGGTGTCATTAGCCATTTATGGGTGTCATTAGCTATTTGTGGGCGTCGTTATAATTTTAGGTGTCATTGAACTATTTTAAGCGGCAAATAAATATATTTGGGTTTCATTAGCCATTTATGGGAGTCATTAGTCATTTGTGGGCGTCGTTATAATTTTAGGTGTAAGTGAACTATTTTAGGCATCAAATAACTATATTTGGACATCATTAGGCATTTATGAGTGTCATTAGCTTTTGTGGGCACAATCTTTATACTTTTGGGTGTAAATGCACTATTTTGGGCGTCAATTAATTATTTTTGGGTGTTAATAACCATTTATGGGTATGGGCACCATAGTTGGTTGTCAATTAACCTATATATATCATTTTTTTATTTTTTTTATCTCAAAAATATGTCAATATTAGGTTTGTTAGATTGCATTTTTGTAACCAAATCAACGGTTTTTGTTTATTTAAAAAATTCATTACGGTTTAAAATTTTATAAGCGAAACAAATTTATTTGCCTTTTACATAATTCCAAAAAAAGGCTCAATTACCAACTGCCACGTGGTGGCAGTTTGGCAGCGGTTTCACCCGCGTTTGAGACCGCGCGTGAGGCCGTATGAGCGTCATAGAATCTTAGTCCTGTCTTATATATACATTTCCATTATTACCTTGGGCAAGGTGTACACGTTCAAGTTAACTTTGTTGTTATATACAAGAGTCTGTTGGTTGATCGTCGTGCAATCAGTTCTAAGACTTCTATGCTACAAGGACCGTTCTTCATTGTGCATATCAAAATCAAAACGAGAGGCATGTTTCAGCAGTAACAAGTCAAGGTATACCAATAGCATTTATTTTTGTAGAGGTTTATATCTTTACGAAAATTAGAATCGTCAAGTTACGCTTAAACTAGACACGGTCAAACCCCCCAAAAAACTGGTTACGATTTTAATGTTGTTAATCTGGGTTCGTTTTGGGTTTTTGGGTTGATTGCAAAAAATTAGTTGATAAAACTAGTCTGAGTACAGCGTGGAGAGGTCAACTATGTCATTCTATTTGGTATAAGAGAAATGCTAGATGGACACCCTTTTGAAATCCATAACAGAACCGTAAGCAATCTCCACTATATGTTGCAAGATATAACAATAAAATAATGTATTCTATTTGTTATACCTTATAACATGTGGTACAGATTGTTTGAGGTTTTGTTATGGGTTTCAAAATGTGTCTGCATAGCAAGCCTCTTGGTACAACTCAAAATAATCTGGCCAAATTGATTAGCCTAGTCTAAGTGGAATCCACTAAAGTAGATAGGTCAATGACCTTAAAAGTAAACAACTGATTGCGCCGAAGGGGATGGTGCAGTCACCTCCAAGTATGTTATTTTAGGAATTGTAAAAATTTAGAGGTATATTAGAGTGCGTCATATTGGTTATTTTCTTGTCTCAAAATTTGCAACCTGCTACTAGATTTGCTAGAATGATGAAGCTACCATGAAACATCACGAATTACATTCGAAACTACTCTTTGTTTACTAAGTAGTATTGCATGATAAAATATGTATGGTTATCCAGACTTGTAACTGTTTATTGATATTGTGCCAAGATCATTAAATTCGCCCCTCTCTAGCTGAAAACTTATACAATCCTCGTAAACAACTAAACATTATGCTTCCTGGTGTTGATATTCCTAAACCTTTACATTTGTCTAACTCAAGAATCTTGTATGTTCTACTAAGACCTCAAAAAATTTGATAGGAAAAGCTATCCCTACAGATAGTGACCTTCAGCATTTTGAGGCATTAATCTACGAGTGGGATCGCACATTTCACTCGGTAGCCTATATGATAGAGTTCCATTTATGTGACCTTCCCGCCTGTCTATGGGCCTAGGACACTACCCAACTCACGGGAATCCATTTTGGTTGACGTGCCAGCAGATTACATTGACCTAGCTGACTCTTGTATGGCCAAACCTTGCGCCTAAAGACTACTATTTGTTCATCTTCTTTTAGTTGTGTTGTTTGCAACTAGTCTTACCCCCACTTGTGTTTCCAATACGAATGGCCTTCCCGAATCCACAATCTTTTTACGTTACAACCCTCCTTGTGTAGATCTTGGTCTTCCATTTATCCTACAAACCTTAATCCTAGACTAAACACAACGAAAAAATAAATAAGAATCTTAACCCGGTTTTGACATTTTTACAAGGATAATTTAGTTAGAGAATGAAAATCAAACTCTGTAGCCAGAAATCCTTTATTTGAATTAGAAAATATGCCCTTTCGACCTTCAAGAAAGGTCAAGGAAAATGTCTTCTCACCTCCAAAGTTATAGAGACACTATTTGACTAAGATATATAGGAAATGGATTATGCCACTCCCACAAATTAACTTCAGGAGAAGCATACCACTAATATCACATCCCCAATCTGCTCATTGGCTCAACATCTAGTTGGCCATCAAAGAGCACAAGTTGCGCTTAGGTAAAAAATTTGAAGTTCCTTTTGCGGCGACCGAATCGCCAAAATGAGATAAACGAATGCGGAAGCGAATCACTGAAAATCACTAAAATTTAAAACTTTTTAAGAAGAGATTTTTAAATCATAAAACCCCTTTATAAGAAACAAGATAAACAGTTTACATCACGTTTTAACATTACATCTCTTGTGAAATCACTTCTCGAGTGATCATATACATCCAGATACAAAATCTCGAGGCTTAAAGCCAAAATCTCAGACTTACTGACTCCTAGGACCTGAGAGTACAGAGACGACATAAGACAAACTAACTATAGGACTAGATAGTCAGTATCTCCACCTGAGATTCATTGCTACCCCTGGTGTTGTTGTTGCAGGTACTGCTCACCCTCATATTGGTTTCTCCGTCCTCGACGTCCACCTAAAAAGTCGAAACCTACGGGGTGAGACAATTTTAAATAATTGTCCCAGCGAGAGTTATAACTCTCCACCAGAAGCTTTGTTATAGCAAAAGAAGAAATAACATAAGCAAAGTAACTTAAATCATTCAACAGCAGATTGATAATAAGTAAAGCAACGATTACTTAAACATTCACTTTAATAAGGGATATAACGAGCACGTATACTAGTTACTTGACTAGAATATTAATATAAACAGTGTAACATCAATCATTGTTTCTTATAGTTCAACCTAAGCAGATATGCTACGCGGTTGATTATGTTTTACAAACATTATTATGCCCTACGGAGATGAGGTATACCGCTCATACTCCAACCGATCATTACTAAATCGCATCGGTATCATACATAGGTCATCAAAAGAGCCAGATTCTTATGACCTCATCTTCCTCAGTCAGTGTGAGGATCAACATGCAGGACATCTCGTGTCTCTGCTAAGATAGCTTACCAGGGTATTCTGGCACTTCGCTATTAGAGTCACAGTGGCATTATGTACTCTCTTCGTCATCGAAAGATCTCTTATTTATCTCTCATCGATGCGGCATTAAAGTTTCCCTCGGGTGATTAGTGATACATCATCCCGGCATAAACATATAGTGAAGGGTTGATAGATTAAGGTACATCTACATCAATTCCTACACTAGGACGTAAGGATATTCGCGTCCATAATCCCCCACACACTCAAAAGTATGTGATCCAGGAGTTCCCTTAGGAAAACATGTTTCACCATCATTTGGCTTCTGATAATGATGGATCTATGATCAGGGCTCTACATGGTATGATTATACTTGATTATTTAGGTACATTTCAGTATTCTTTTAACATCAAGCATGTTTCCAAGCATTTAACTATTAAAACTCTGCTATAAGAGAAGAATACTAAATGTATCATGTTTAACTTACATCAGTTATCATATGGATATCACTTCTTAACCATTTAATTACTATTAATTAAGAACAGGGGTGTTCAAACCCTTAAATCATCATAAGTCATCTAATCAGCATGACCTTGATGTTGCTCATGGCTCTTACAGCCCATTAATCTCATATTTTGCCACTTAAGCTTAGGCAAGATAGCATATATCACTATTCATAAAGCCTATAGTATGCTTTCAGTGAATATGATATCATAACCCTTACCTGGCTATGATCATTCCCTTATAAGAACCTGCATGGTTAATTCAATTGATAATAATAAACAATTCATTTCTAGATCAGTCATTTATAAAGCAGGAATAACCTTTCAATTCAAGGGTTGTACCTTCATGCCTTTACTAAGGCCAGGTTCCCTTATTTTTAATCAATTAAGGTTATTCAATCCCCTTCATTATGATTAGGAATAGTGATTCCTCATTTCATACTTTAATCATGAAGATTCATGCTTAAAAGCATAACCTGGAATTAGGGTTTCTTGTACATTTCATCACATTACCCTCAATTAGGGTTTACTATTCACATTACATGTTATTACCCCAGAATTAGGGTTTACTATTCACTTCATAGTGAATTGAGCTCATAGCATCATCATGTATGAAGATTATTATCATTGATGCCTTCAAATTAGGTTAAGATTCATTAATCACCATAATTAGGGTTTCTATGATCTCAGTATGAAGGATCATACCCTAATCATGTGTATTCATTCATATTGAAGGTATTTTACTTGACTTTCATTCATATTAGGAGCCTTCTCTCTCCTCTCACTAATAGATGATGTTTACATCACTCTAGATTAGGTTAGGTTAAGTCAACTTTGATTAACATAAGTCAAGTCATCACTATCATGTCATTAGGGTTTGCGTGATCAAGGGGTGTTTGTCTACTTGAACTCTTCATGAGTGCCTTGATAATGTTCACCATTAATCATAGCATACCTCAACCAACTCATTACTTGTTCCCTCATTGTCTTTAGGTATGATTAGGGTTTGAGTTAATCAACCATTAAACCATCTAAGCCTTCAAAGCATTAAGCAATCTTGACCTTAAAAGACCCCAAACAGTTTTGAAACCGCATGGATGAGTTGACCGTTTGGTACCTTTGACCTTCAAGACCGCATGGACAAGATCACACTCACGACCATTTGCCCTTAAACGGTCTTGAAACTGTTTGATCACGTTGACCGTTTAGCCAAGGTTGACTTTAAAACTGTTTGAGCAAATCAGCCTTGAAACTGCATGACCCTAAACGGTTTTGAAATCGTATGAGTCCAAATGGTCTTGAGACCATTTGGTCCCAAACGGTCTTGAGACCGTTTGATCCAAAGACCTCAAAACCGCATGGACCTAAAAAGTGCATCAACACTTGCAATTGATTAGGGTTTTCAATGTTGAACCCCTCAATCGATCACATACTTGTTAGCCACTTATCAATTAAGGTAATTAGGTTAATACTTAACCAATTTGACACTCAATTGATCCTCAATTGGTCACTAATTAGGGTTAGGACCAATTGGATTAGGGTTTGAAATCGATCAACCATCAACATCCATTAACATGAGTCTAATTGGAGTTGAACCCATTGAACTATCACCCGATTGGGCCATGACCTGACCCCAAACGGTCTTGGGATAGTTTGGACATCCTCCAAACGGTCTTGAGACCGTTTTCCCAATGTTTCATCAAAAACTAAGTCAATTTGTTAAGGGTTGAACCCTAATTAGGTCACAAAATCAGCACTTTGATTGTTTCAACAACCTATGGTGATTGGACCTTCAATTGATCAAATTCTCTTAATCCTAGACATCCAAACGGTCTTGGGTGATCAACAAACGGTCTTGAGACCGTTTGGGTGATCACCAAATGGTTTTGAAACCGTTCGGGCCACTCAACCCAAACTTCAACATGATTGGTCCTTGAAATCAGCAAATGAAGCCGATTAGGGTTTAGGTGATTAAAGTGCCTTCAACTTGAGATTTACTTGCAATTAGTTAATGATTCTTTGTAGGTGATTAATTCATAATGTGTTAGAAGACCCTCAAATGGTCAACGCCTGGTCAAACCTCCCAAACGGTCTTGGAGACCGTTTGAATCTAAACGGTCTTGCAAACCGCATGAATCCAAACGGTTTTGAAACTGTTTGGTTCCAAACGGTTTTGCAAACCGTTTAGGCAAAAGGTGGGAGACCGTTTGATAAATTTACATTGGTAATCACACCCATCATCTTCTACCTTGAGACTAAGGTCTGTTCTTCACGGTTTTTCTTGCAAGAGTGCAAGGGAGGATAGGGGAAAAGAAGAACAAGCAACTATCGCATAGAAAGAGAGATGCATAACAAAGCATAAGGGTTTAGAGTTATAAAACCCGCCTTAAAGTCGGTCCTAGAGCTCCAAGCTTCCAAGCTTTAATGGAGTCTTGAGCTCCACAGATCATCCAGGGTTGTTTCTCCAAGAATTGGTTGGGAAAGGACGGCTAGAAGAAAGAACTAAGTAAGAAAGATCATAGAACCAACCTTGCAACATGACTTCCTCCATGAATCCGAGAAAGATGATGATCAAACCTTACCTAGACCTCTTTAGCCATTCTCCTCTACTCCAAAGATCTGTCCTTAGTCGGTCCAAGCAAGGGGATAAGAAGGGAAGTGAAGGAAACGGTCCTTTGGTTTGCAAAGAGAGGTGTATATGTACTTTGGGTAAATTTTCTACATAAGGACAACTAGTTTCTTGATTTCTCATCTAGGTCCTTCTCTCCTTTAGGCACGTCCCTTCTCCTATGCTTAGGTAAAAACTCATCTTAAACCCAAGGTCTAAAGGCAAAGAAAGCCAAACCTCCTACTAAGTTGTACACATATAAAGGGTCATTTGCTTACAACTTGGTTAACTAATTACAAAGGTTATCCTTCTTATCTGGTTATTCAAATGAAGTTCCCTCTTCATCATTTTACTCTAAATGATGTCAGGAGTCATAAAAGATACTCTAGAAGGTGTATTTTACATTTTTCACCCCATATTTTGGGTAAATTGCACTTTACACCAAAATTAGGGTTTTAAGCATAAGGATTGCTCCACAAGCTGCATCTAGGTGCCCAAGCTTGGAGAATCCATCATACTTCATCATATTCATTATTATGATGTCTCATCATCAGAGGAACATTCAAACATGTGTAATTTGCAAGTTAACCCCTCTAATTGGGTAATTTGCACATATGTCCCTGTATTACAAAACAATATTATAACATTGTTTAAAAAGGGCAGAAATAGAAACATATGTTCCTCAGGAGATTTAATTACATACCAAAAGATAATCACAAGAATCTAATTACATAATTAAGCAAAACACCTAGGGTTAGCTCATAACCCAGGTCAGGGATGTTATAAATTATCCACCCCTTATAAGAATTTTGTCCCCGAAATCAACAAAACGTATTAAGAGAAAAGAGCAGGGTATTTCCTTCTCATCTCTTCCTCTAGTTCCCATGTGGCTTCTTCAACACCACGATGATTCCAGAGGACTTTCACAAGACTTATATCTTTCTTTTTCAGCTTTTTAATTATGTTATCAAAAATCGACACTGGTCGTTCCTCATAAGTTATATCATCATTCAATTCTACCTCCATAGGTTGTAGAACTGACTCTGTATTAGGGTGACATTTCCTCAGCATAGAAATGTGAAAAATAGGGTGTAACCTCTGTAACTCTGGTGGTAACTCTAGTCTATAGGATACCTTTCCAACCCGTTCGATGATTGGATAAGACCCCATAAATCTAGGAGCTAACTTCCCTTTTCTTCCAAATCTCAGAACTCCCTTCCAAGGCGAGACTTTGAGATACACTCTGTCTCCAACCTGGAATTCTAAGGGTCTACGACATCTATTAGCATAAGATTTCTGCCTATCATGTGCAGTCTTAATCTGTTGTTGTATTACTTTGATCTTCTCGGTGGTCTGCTGTACAAGATCAGGACCTAACAGTTGATATTCACCAGCTTCATACCAACATAGGGGTGATCTACAACGTCTACCATACAAAGCTTCATAAGGTGCCATGTCAATGCTATGTTGATAGCTATTATTATAGGCAAACTCTATTAATCTTAGGTGCAGATCCCAACTCCCTGTAAACTGAAGAACGCATGCTCTCAGCAAGTCTTCCAAGGTCTGTATAGTCCTTTCTGACTGTCCATCAGTCTGTGGATGAAAGGTTGTACTAAACCTTAACTGGGTGCCTAAAGCTTTATGTAGTTGTTCCCAAAAATGACTCGTAAACTGGGGACCTCTGTATGAAACTATAGTGACTGGAACTCCATGCAGTCGCACTATCTCCTGAACATACAGCTGTGCTAACCTCTCAGCAGAATAGGTTGTTTTGACAGGTAAGAAATGCACTGTCTTTGTCAACCTATCAACTATTACCCAGATGGAATCATGTCCTTTTCTTGTCCTGGGTAGGCCAACAACAAAGTCCATAGTTACATGATCCCACTTCCACTGTGGTATGGGTAAAGGTTGCATTGTTCCTGCATGTTTCTGGTGTTCAGCTTTAACTTGCTGACACACAGGACACCTCAGAACAAACTCAGCAACGTCCTTCTTCATCCCAGGCCACCAATACATATCTTTCAAGTTTCGATACATCTTGGTGCTTCCTGGATGCATAGCATACATCGAAGAATGAGCTTCTTCCAGGACTAACTTCCTCAAGTTATCCACATCCGGTACTATCATTCTCCCATGATAACATGCTACTTGGTCATCAGAGTCATGGAAACCATCTCGTTTCTCATCACCATACTCCAAACTGATCTGCTGAACTGCAGCATCAACTTGATGTGCCTCCTTGATTTGCTCTCTTAGAGTAGGTTTTATATGCATCTCAACCAACAACCCGGATAACAATGACACCTTCAACTGTACATTGTCTTGCCTTAAGGATATAAGCATATCTCTCCTAGAGCATACTAAAGAGTTTAGTCATGCTCTATCTAAGGCTGGTGTTGCTGATTTCCTACTCAGAGCATCTGCAACCACATTGGCTTTCCCTTGATGGTAATCAATTGTACAATCATAGTCCTTGATTAACTCCATCCAACGACGTTGCCTCATGTTAAGTTTGTACTGAGACAAGATGTACTTGAGGTTCTTATGATCAGTGAAAATCTGGAATGTCTCTCCATAGAGATAATGTCTCCAAATCTTCAAGGCATGAACCACATCAGCTAACTCCAGATCGTGTGTTGGATAATTCTCCTCGTGTTTCTTAAGCTGTCGGGAAGCAAAAGAAATCACTTGTTTATCCTGCATCAACACACATCCGAGTCCATTCTTAGAGGCATCACAGAAAACCACGTATCCTTTGCCTTGCTCAGGTAACACAAGTACAGGTGCACTTGTCAATTTCTCCTTCAACAACTGGAAAGATTACTGACACTTGTCACTCCAGACAAAAGGAACATCCTTCCGGGTCAACTTAGTCAAGGGTAAGGCTATGGAACTAAAGTTCTTAATGAACCTTCGGTAATAGCCAGCCAACCCTAAGAAACTACGGATCTCCGTCGGTGTCTTCGGTTGTTCCCATTGTAGAACAAATTCTACCTTTTTAGGATCAACACGAATACCCGAGGCAGATATCACGTGTCCAAGAAAAGATACTTTCGGTAACCAGAACTCACACTTGCTAAACTTAGCGTATAGCTTGTGTTCTCTTAGCAAGGTTAGAGTCTGAAGAAGATGTTGTTCATGCTGCTGAGCATCTCTACTATATATCAGAATGTCATCTATGAAGACAACAACACACTGATCGAGGAAAGGTCGGAAGATTCTATTCATGAGCTCCATAAATGCAGCTGGTGCATTAGTTAGTCCAAACGATATAACTGTGAACTCATAGTGACCATACCTTGTCCTAAAGGAAGACTTGGGTATGTCACTGTCCTTAATATGGAGTTGATGATATCCCGACCTCAAATATATCTTTGAGAAAACGGTTGCACCACACAATTGGTCGAAGAGATCATCAATCCTCGGCAGAGGGTACTTATTCTTTATAGTTACTTTATTTAGTTGTCTGTAATCAATGCACAACCGCATTGATCCGTCTTTCTTTTTAATGAAAAGAACCGGAGCACCCCAGGGTGAAGTGCTCGGTCGGATGAAACCCTTCGCAAGTAACTCTTAAAGCTGTTTCTTGAGTTCTACCATCTCAGCAGGCGCCATTCTATACGGTGTCTGTGTTATAGGTTGTGTATCTGGGATCAAATTGATTTCAAAATCAATTTCCCGAGGTTGTGGCACACCAGGAAGTTCTTCAGGAAATACATCTCCCCTGACTACAGGAACTTCCGCAGGGTTAGGACTCTCCATGGTAGTATCTAACACATGGGCTAAGAATGCATAACATCCTTGCCTCATCAGCTTCTCAGCAACCATAGCTGACACTAGACAGGTAGGTAGAATCTTTCTCTCTCCTTGAAAAATCCATGTGTCGCTTTCATCAGAAAACACAGCTTGCTTGGATTCACAATCCAAAACAACCCTATACCTTTCCAAGGTATCCATCCCAAGGATTATATCAAATCCTTGCATCTCAAGTGGTAGAAGATCCACTTGAATGTGATGATCAGAAAAGAAGAGGATGCAGGGAGAGCATACTTCCTACAACACGGCAGACCCTCTCAACGGAGTCTCAAGCAACAAGCTATCTGCCCTATGACTGACTGCCATATTGCAGTTACAAATCAATCTTTGAGTGATAAAGGAGTGCGTAGCACCCGGATCAATCAAAATAGATACAACGCAGGATGTAGACATATCAAAATATAACAACTCCATCTGACCTGCCACAACCCGAGGGTTGATCATTGCATCAGGTGGGTTCATTGTGTAGAACCTTGTTGTCGCCTGAGGTTGATTCGGTGTTGACGATCCATCTTGGGACGCTTGTCCACGTCCTCTAGCTGCTCCTTGAAACTACCTCCTTTGGGATCCTTGCTGACTCTGCCTCTGTGGTTGTGTTACACTTGCTGGTCTAGCTCTACAGTCTTTCATCAGATGCCCCATCTTCCCACATATGTAGCAGCTTCTGTCTTGTTGTTGTGGTCTGGGTGGTCCTGTGACTGACATCAATGCTGAACTGTGAGCTCCTTGTAGTGGTAGGCTTCGTCCTCTACCTCTACTCGATGTCCACTGTGTCTGAGCACTAGGTCTAGGTGGTGGTGGTGTAGGCGCAGAAAATCTAGGCTTCTTGAAATCTCTAGATGAAGATCCCTGGAACTGAGGATATCTCTTATGGGTTTGCCTCTTCTCAGCTACGGACCTCTCTATCCTTCGGACTGACTCAACGAAGGTAGCAAACCTTTCCCGATTTTCTAGGGCATACACGAGAGTAGTCAACTCAGCATTCAACCCTTTCTCGAACCGTCTAATCCTCTCTTCTTCTGTAGCAGCCATATGGGGGAAGAACCGCAACAACTCCATGAACTTAGCTTCATATTCGCTAAAGTTCATTAGACCTTGCCTCAACCTCTCAAACTAAGAGATTTTTGTTGACCTAGGTGTCGCACATTGCCCATATTTTGATAATGACTTAACCATTCCATTTATATGTATCTAACAAATCTATTTGAGATTGTTTCAGACATTAGGTACAAGAAAAGAATCTCATTCCACTCCAAAGCTACTCATCCAGCACATGCAAAACATGTGACTTTTGATCGTTTTGTAATATAGCCCTTAGAGGCTTAGAACAATTGATGTAATCACTTATACTCATGTTTTGTATTGTAACTAAGATGGATAAATTGATTGGGACTCAAAAATCCATCGTTTGTACAGTTTATAAAAATTCCAAAATACCCATAATAGGGATTTTGTCGGCCAAATTCCAAACTCGGCCGATCCATATATTCTGGAATTTTCTGGGCGGTCGGCCGAGTTACCAACTTAGCCGATCCCTGTTCGGTCGAGTTTCTATGGTGGGAAACTCGGCCGATCCACTGATCGGTCCAAGTTGAAAGTCGACCGATCGGCCGAGTTTCTCCAAGGAAACTCGGCCGACAGTCTATCTTTCAGACTTGTCGCTTAGTGGTTCGGCCGAGTTGCCTTTATTGAAACTCGGCCGATCGGACTGTACTGAAATGCAGAAAAAGCAATTCCAACCATTGGAGGAGTAGGTGGGACTCAAAATAGATCTATTGCAAGTTGTAAAACGGCTAGTTTGTGCCACTTAACTCTCCCAACCTCAAAGGGACACCCTCAACTATAAATAGGACCTCTTGGACTTCATTCCAAGGTTGCTCATTCACATATGCTTGGTCTTAGCCTTAGTTGAGTGGTTTCTAATCCTTTGAGCCCCTTTCTCTCTCTACCTTCAAAGCAAATTCGTGAGTATGAGTGAGTTAGGATCCCATGTATGAGAGCTATCATTTGTAATCTTGTAAAGCTCTCCTTTCCACTTCTCCCATCTCCATTCTCTATGAAGATTGATTGAAGTTTCTTCTTCGAGTGAAAGAGAAGAAGGTTGTTGTTCTTCCCCGAGTGAAGGAGAAGAAGGCTAGCTACTCCAGGCCTCCGAGTGAAGGAGGAAGGTGCTAAAGCTCTCCAAGTGAAGGAGAGGTGCAAGGCAAAGCTCAAGCAAGATAGGTAAATCCTGCAAGGCCGAAGACTAGAGCAAGAGTGGGTAAGTCCTTTGAAGAAGGCGGAAGACTACTTGCTTGGTGGGTAAGTCCTTGGTGAGGTAGAAGATCTTGGCTTGATATATATAAGTCCTTGGATGGTTGGTAGTTGTAGCTTGTAATCTTATTGTGTGATATATATAAGAGAACCAAGTTACAAATCCTAGAGCCTAACCAACACTAGGTAGTGGACTGACATTGCTCCT
Source organism: Alisma plantago-aquatica (assembly GCA_963693085.1). NCBI lineage: Eukaryota > Viridiplantae > Streptophyta > Magnoliopsida > Alismatales > Alismataceae > Alisma > Alisma plantago-aquatica. The sequence continues at coordinate 406,092,111 of OY856414.1, forward strand.
AAGTTTAGGACATGGAACCACTCTAAACCACCTGTCCAAGTGCATGCTATTCCTTGTCTCTTATCCTTGCTTTGTATGCTAGTTTAGGACATCAAATTGTTGTTTTGAATTAAGTTCTGCACTTAATATAATTTGGTGGTCTAATCACTTTTGTGAAGTTTGTGAAGCTCTATTCAACCCCCCCTTCTAGAGCCCATTGATCCAACAAGTGGTATCAGAGCAGGTCTTCTCCAAGCTACTTCAACAAGTAGGAGAAAATGGGCGATTCAGCTCTTGGGTCACTCAATCTTGAAGGAAGCTTCTCCATGAGACCCCCGGTCTTCGACGGCACAAACTTCCTATATTGGAAGAGAAGGATGCAATTCTACATCCAAGGCGTGAGCTACGAGATGTGGAAGATAGTCCATCTCAAGTATGAAGAGCCGAAGGGGAACATCACCACGTGGACGGAAGATGAGATGAAGCGTGCTCAACTCAATGCTAAAGCCGTGAGCATCATCTACGCCGCCCTTTCACCATCGGAGTTCAACCGCATCTCTTCTTGGGACATGGCGCATGAGATTTGGCATAAGTTGTGTGTCACCTATGAAGGGACGGAGCAAGTCAAGGAGGACAAGGTCTATATGCTCGGCGGCCTACTTGAGAACTTCAAGATGGGGAAGAATGAAAGAGTTGCGGACATGTACACAAGGTTGAATGTCATCTTGAACAGCCTTGCAGCCCTTGGGAGTGTCATGGATAGAGGTACCATCAATGCAAAGATCTTGAGATCTCTTCCAAAGAGATGGGAGCCAAAGGTCACTTCAATTGAAGAAGTCTACAAGCTGAGCGAGTTGTCAACTGAGGAGCTGGTTGGTAATCTCCAAGCACATGAACCAAGGCTCGACAAGCAAGAGGAAGAGGAGAAAAGAGAAGAGAAGGAGTCCAAGAAGATGAAGGACACAGCCTTCAAAGCTCAAGTTGAAGAAATGATGCGACAACAACAACTTGCCATGAAGTCTCCCTGCCCTTCCTCAAGCGAAGATGAAGGTGCAAATGATCATGAAGCCAACTATTCAAAAGGAAGACACTTCAAGGGCAAGCCATCCTCCTCCACTCCTAGGTGCTACGAGTGTGGTCAAAAGGGCCACTACAAGAATGACTGCCCAAAAGCCAAGAAGGGCTATCATAAGAGCAGCCACAAGAAGGATGACAAATACAAAAGAGAAGCCAAGTACAAGAAGAAGAACAAGGAGAGACGACCCAAAGATGCAGCTCATGCGGCATGGGAGGAGTCTTCTACTTCAAGTTCCTCAAGCTCCGAGGATGGAGAATGTCACCTTGCACTCATGGCTTCTACTAGTGAAGAAGTAATTGAGGTAAGTGAGGTAAGCAAGGTAAGTGATGAAAGTTTACTTGATTTATCTAAGGAAACCCTCATTAAAATGCTTAATGATTGTCAATCATCTTTTGCTAAATGTAAAGCTAAAAGAAAAAGATTAGGAAAGATAGTTGATGATCTCTATGCCAAGATTGATATTCTAGATCAAAATGAGAAATGACATCTTGATAGCATAGATTCCTTACAAGGGCAATTTCTAGACCTTGAACTTCAATATAATGGAGTAGAGGTTGAGAATGGTACTTATCTTAAAACTATTGAAAATCTTAAGATAGAGAACCAAAATTGCCTAGATGAGCTAGATGTTCTAAAAACTGAAAATGTTGAACTTAAGCTTATTGATGATGCTAGGAGAGATGAAGTGTATTCTTATCAAAGAGAAATTGTTGTCCTTAAATCTGAAAATGCTAAACTTCTTGCACAAACAAATGATTTATCTTCTAGACCTATCTTGCCTAGAAATGAAGTTGCAAACTTAACTCTTGAAAAAGATTCTCTTCTTACTAAAGCCCTCTGTCTTGAGGCCGACCTTTTGCATGCTAGAGAAGATCTTGCTAGTTTATCTACTACCATTACAAATCTTAGTGATGATAATGCTAAATTAAGATCTACTTTGCAAAGGTTTCTTTCGGGTAAGAAGTCTCTAAATGATGTTCTAGAGCACTCTACCAAACAAGTTGGTACTAGTGGTCTAGGATACAATGCGACTACTCCAAAAGGTAAGAAGAAGAAGAAGGGTAAGAAAAAGAGTGTGGAAACTCCAATTTTCAATGGAGAGTCTTCCGGCTCTAAAAACCCCATGGTATGTATGCATTGCAAATGTGATGATCATTATTCTACCTATTGTCCTTACAAGCCTAAGGGGACCAACCCAAATATGAAATGGGTTCCCAAGCTAACCCCAGACCCCAAAGTTTGAGTTGGGTTCCGACATCCTCTTTTCTTGCAGGTCACAAAGAAATGGATTGTTGATAGTGGCTGCTCTAAGCACATGACTGGAGAAATCAGCCATTTCAACAAATTTGTGAAGAAGAAAGGAGGATCGGTAACCTTTGGGGACAACAAAAAGGGTAAGGTTATAGGTGAGGGTGATGTAGGTAATGAATTGTGCATTAAAAATGTTTTGCTTGTTGATGGCCTACATCACAACTTAATTAGTGTTAGCCAATTATGTGATAATGGTTATCTTGTGCTCTTTACTTCCTTAGAATGCTTGCTTCTAGATTCCCTGTCCTATAATGTTATATATAAGGGAACTAGAAATGGTAATCTATATGTGATTGTTCTTGATGCTTTAAAGCCCATACTAAATAGATGCTTAGTCGTGGATAAAAATGATCTTTCGCTTTGGCATCGACGTTTGGGTCATGTGAACTTGCATCAAATGAAGAAACTGAACAAAAAGGACTTGGTTCGAGGACTTCCTAAATTGGATTTTGAAAAGGATGAGGAATGTCAACCTTGTACACAAGGGAAACAAACCAAATCCTCCTTCAAATCCAAAGGATTCATGAGTACCAAGAGAGTTCTAGAGCTTCTTCATATTGATCTCTTCGGACCTATGAGAACACAAACGCTTCGCGGCTCCAAGTATTGTCTTGTTATTGTCGATGATTTTTCTAGATATACTTGGACTTTCTTTCTCGTTTCTAAAAGCGATACACTCGATGTTTTCTCGAGCTTTTGTAAACGAGTTGAAAACGAAGCTTCTTGTCATGTTGTTTCCATCCGTAGTGATCATGGGGGAGAGTTTGAAAATGATCTTTTTGAACGTTTTTGTGAAAAATCGGGTTATTCGCACAATTTCTCTTCTCCTCGCACACCCCAACAAAATGGAGTTGTTGAGAGGAAAAATAGATCGCTACAAGAGATGGCTAGAACCATGCTTCTTGAGTATGACACTCCTAAGAAGTTTTGGGCTGAAGCCGTTAGCACCTCATGTTTTGTGCAAAACCGAGTTTTCACTCATCCGTCTTTTAAGAAAACCCCCTATGAACTATGGCGTGGTAGGAAGCCGTCAATTGATTTCTTTCATGTGTTTGGATGTCCTTGTTTTGTTTTGAACACCAAGGATTCTCTCGACAAGTTTGATCCGAAATCGTACAAGGCTTTCTTCCTAGGCTATAGCACTACTAGCAGGGCTTTTAGAGTATTTAACATTGAACTATCTAAAATAGAAGAATCTATAAATGTTAAATTTATTAAAACTAACCCTGTTATTGGCAAACATATTGGTGATGATGATGTTGCAGATGAAATCATTCCTATCTTAAAAGAGCTCAACATCAAAGACAAAGGTAAGCAGGTTGAAGAAGAAGAAAAATAAGAAGAAAGGAAGGATCCCACTCCCCGCTTTGCAAAGAATCACCCAAGGAGTTGATCATTGGCAACCCGTTTGAAAGAGTGAGGACACGAGCTGCACACAACAAAGAACAAGCAGACAGTGCCTTCATCTCTCAACTGGAGCCAAAGAACATCAAAGAGGCCCTTGGCGATAATGAGTGGATCCTTGCCATGCAAGAAGAGCTTGAGCAGTTCGAGAAGAACCGTGTGTGGACCTTAGTGCCAAGACCAAATGATAGAAAGATCATTGGTACCAAATGGGTCTACCGCAACAAGCTTGATGAGCAAGGAAAAGTGGTAAGGAACAAAGCAAGGTTAGTAGCACAAGGTTACAATCAACAAGAAGGTATTGATTTTGATGAAACCTATGCTCCTGTTGCTAGATTAGAATCTATTCGTATGCTACTTGCCTTTGCTAGTTATAAAAATTTCTTGCTTTATCAAATGGATGTTAAAAGTGCGTTTTTAAATGGTACAATCGAGGAGGAAGTATATGTTGCTCAACCTCCAGGCTTTGAAAATGATAAGTTACCCAATCATGTATATTTCTTGCAAAAAGCTCTCTACGGACTCAAACAAGCACCTCGAGCTTGGTATGAGAAACTAAAGAACTTTTTGTTAGATAATGGGTATATCATGGGCAAAGTTGATTGTACTTTATTTCTAAAACACACTTCTACCCATTTTCTCATAATTCAAATTTATGTTGATGATATTATATTTGGCGGAACTGACCTTGATCTTTGTAAAGAGTTTAGTTCGCTTATGCAGAGTGAATTTGAGATGAGTATGATGGGTGAGCTGACCTTCTTCCTCGGCTTCCAAATCAAACAAACCAAGGAAGGCAACTTCATCAACCAAGGCAAATACACAACTGAACTACTCAAACGCTTTGGGATGGAGAACATGAAGCCGATGGATACACCCATGTCAAACACTGCCAAACTTGACAAGGATGAAGAAGGTGAGAAGGTAGATGAGAAGCTCTATAGAGGTATGATCGGAAGTTTACTTTATTTAACTGCCTCTAGACCTGATATAATGTTTAGTGTTGGTCTGTGTGCTCGCTTTCAATCAAGCCCTAGGAAATCACATCTTATTGCTGTCAAGAGGATTTTGAGGTACTTAGCCAAAACTCCAAATTTTGGACTATGGTACCCTAAGTCAAGGGACTTTACTCTTGTGGCATATAGTGATGCTGACTACGCAGGTTGCTTGATTGATAGAAAGTGCACAAGTGGCACTTGCTTCCTCTTGGGACCATGCTTAGTGTCTTGGTTCTCCAAGAAATAGAGCACAGTGGCATTATCAACTACCGAAGCTAAGTACATTGCAGCAGGAAGTTGTTGTGCCCAGGTCCTATGGATGAAGCAAATGCTCCAAGACTTTAACATTCATTTTGATGCTTCTCCTATTTTCTGTGATAATACTAGTGCAATCAATCTTTCTTATAATCCAATATTGCATAGTAGAGCTAAACACATAGAAGTTCGCCATCATTTTCTCCGTGACCACATTGTCAAAAAGGATATTTATATCACACATGTGGATACGGAAAATCAGTTGGCTGACATTTTCACTAAACTGCTTGCTGGAGAACAATTTAATTTTATTAGATCAAAATTGCTCATAATTTCTCTTGATGATGTTGAATTGCTCTCTAATTAGTTGGTTACATCTTATATGTGTTGCTCTTGCTTATAAATGCTTTGTTTGCTAAAAAAAATGCTTGTTTTTGCATATTTTTCTCTAGTTTTTATCTCTTTTCCGGGCTTTTCTCACAAATCGGGTTTTAATCGAAAAATAGTACCCTATGATGATGGGAATGTGCCTAAATATGTTTAATATACAATCTAGACCAAAAAGAAAAATTGCATTCGGTCATTTGAGGCTAGGGCTAGATTTTAGGTTTTTCCACATCAGGGTTTTGGTCGGCCGAGTTTCCAACTCGGCCGAACGGTCGGGTACAAGGCACCTGTGCGCTCGATCGGCCGAGTTTCCATTTCCCAAACTCGACCGATCGGCGGCAGACTGGTTTTATATTAATAGGAATCGGCCGACTTGCTCCCTCTCAACTAGAGAAAAGTCGACCGAACCCTAGCTGCATACCCCGACCCTTCCTAACCCTGGTCCTCTCCTCCCTCATTCCGGCCGTTTTCTCCTCCAATCGACCTTGTGGTTTTGGTTCTTGCTGTTCTAGGAGCGTCGCCTGCTCTCTCTCTCCGCGCGGATCGGCTCTTTTCCTTCTTTCTCCTCTCCATGAGGTCACAACGCTGGAAACGCGCCGTTCCTGCCCCTGCCATGGCGACTCCTCTTGCTCCTAGGTATATAACGTTCGATAATCTCTCGTTTGTTGACAATGCTGCTGTTTCTCGTTACAAAGAGCTCCTTCCTCGCTCTCCCTTCCCTTTTCGAGCTCTACATCAACCAAATAGCTTTCACGCTGACCTCTTGGAAGCTTATCAAATCTTTCGCACCCATCATCTTGAGGCATTTTGCATAGAGGATGCCCGCTTCTATAACTTGAAATACAGTACCAAAGCCGTCCGTGAGTTCTACGCAAATTTGCGGTGGAACTACGACTCTTTGGTCCCCTCCGCGGACACCTCTATTGTATTGACGTCCATGATCTCCGGACAACCTTTCCATATTACTGAATGCTCGTTCAATCTCTATCTCAATGGCAATGTTGGCACGGCTGCTTGGATCACCGACTACCCTCTCTATCTTGATCTTTTGTCTCCCGAGGATGTCTATAAGACAATTGAGGTTGACTTGACCGATATCCACAAGTTTCTCAAGCAACCCAACTTTCCTTATAGAAAAAAGGGTACTTTGCCTTCCTCCGCCCTTTCCTCTCCTCGCCGCGTTTTGGCGTTTATTCTCAGTTGCAATGTCCATCCAAAGAAGAATCAAACGGACATCGCCGAGAATACGGCTATGATGATGTATCTTCTGTTGAACAACCAAGGAGTCAAATGGGCCCGTTACATCCTTCACCATATGACATGTTTTTACTCGGGAAAGAACACAAAGGGCACACATCTTCCATATCCTGCCCTAATTTGTGGTCTTTTCCAGCATGCCACTGGAAAATCTCTCTTTACTGATTTTCTCTACCGCCCTGATCGTAAAGGAGTTTATATCAGTGAGACCACTCTTCAAAAGAGTGTGCCTACCCCTGGTGCATCATCTTCCTCAGCTCCACCTCCACCTCCATCTTCCTCAGCTGCACCTCCTCCTCCACCCTCTACAGCTGCCCCTCCTCCTCCTGAGCCATCCTTCCAGCCTCCTCCGCAGCCTGCCTTTGCTGACTTCCACGTTTCAAATGAGGCCCTCATGGGGTATCTCATGCACCAGAAGGCTTACAACATGCAGGTCCAGCAACATCACCATCAGGATCTGTGCCACATCATGTCTTCCATGTCGTTATCTTGCCCTCAGCCCTACCCCACCTACGAGCCCTACCCCGGTGGTGACTACGCTTCTTACGCGTATAGCCAGTTTTACCCTGCTCCACCCTTTACTGCTTCCGCTGAACCCTCTGCAGGTGGATGCCCTTCTCCGGTTCTGGCACTCCCAGGTGGTCGTCTGTCCGAGCTCCTAGCCCAGTACACTTCTTCTGCTCCCCCCATTGAGGTTGCCTATGAGTTACATGCTCTAGGCATGTCTTGGGCCGAGCAGAGTGCGAGGTGGCCCGGGCGTGCTTCTGGTCCTCCAGACGAGGATATGGCTGACCAGGAGGATGCTGAGACTGACGCTGATGAGGCTACTGCGACGGATGCTGAAGACGAGGATGAGGATGATGATGCTGATCATGATGCCGAGGCTACACCAGCTGCTGCTCCTCCTTCTGATGATGGCGATGAGGACTACCAGCCCGACGAGGACATGGATGCTGCTGTTGATGATATCGACATAGAGTAGTTTAGCTTAGGAGTTGATGTGTCTAGTTTTAGTCTCAGATGACCATGTTACATCTCTTTGGACTATGATTGTCTTATCTACATTAGGCACATCATCTGAGTTGTACTATTTCTACTCTATGATATCCTTGTAGTTTTTGTTTTATGGTTTATGGAAACGCTTCGTATGGTTTATCTTGTAGTGTTTTCCATATTTTGATTAATGACAATGCATTGCTTTCATGGTTTATCTTGATGTTAATCTGTCTTTCTATGGAACTGTTTGATTGAGTGTTTTTTGTTGGAGAAGACCTTGCTTTTATGCTCTTCTACCCCCCTGCCTTTTGAGATGACAAAGGGGGAGAAATAGCTCAATCATATTGTTCTTATTGCTTGTATGGTTCCTTTCTTGTCTAATTAACTGAAATACATCTAGACTTGCTTAGAATCATATAATATACATATGTGTTGTGGTTGCTTGTTTTTTAACTAACCATGCAGGAATGAGTAAGCATGAATTGAGGGAAAGCATTACAAATTGATCATATTTGCATCCCCTTGCAATTCCCTAAGAAAAGGTATAACTTTCACATTCTTTTCAATATGTTGAGGAATAGTTTGTCATTGTCAAAAAGGGGGAGAATGTTGACCTAGGTGTCGCACATTGCCCATATTTTGATAATGACTTAACCATTCCATTTATATGTATCTAACAAATCTATTTGAGATTGTTTCAGACATTAGGTACAAGAAAAGAATCTCATTCCACTCCAAAGCTACTCATCCAGCACATGCAAAACATGTGACTTTTGATAGTTTTGTAATATAGCCCTTAGAGGCTTAGAACAATTGATGTAATCACTTATACTCATGTTTTGTATTGTAACTAAGATGGATAAATTGATTGGGACTCAAAAATCCATCGTTTGTACAGTTTATGAAAATTCCAAAATACCCATAACAGGGATTTTGTCGGCCGAATTCCAAACTCGGCCGATCCATATATTCTGGAATTTTCTGGGCGGTCGGCCGAGTTACCAACTCAGTCGATCCCTGTTTGGTCGAGTTTCTATGGTGGGAAACTCGGCCGATCCACTGATCGGTCCAAGTTGAAAGTCGACCGATCGGCCGAGTTTCTCCAAGGAAACTCGGCCGACAGTCTATCTTTCAGATTTGTCGCTTAGTGGTTCGGCCGAGTTGCCTTTATTGAAACTCGGTCGATCGGACTGTACTGAAATGCAGAAAAAGCAATTCCAACAATTGGAGGAGTAGGTGGGACTCAAAATAGATCTGTTGCAAGTTGTAAAACGGCTAGTTTGTGCCACTTAACTCTCCCAACCTCAAAGGGACACCCTCAACTATAAATAGGACCTCTTGGACTTCATTCCAAGGTTGCTCATTCACATATGCTTGGTCCTAGCCTTAGTTGAGTGGTTTCTAATCCTTTGAGCCCCTTTCTCTCTCTACCTTCAAAGCAAATTCGTGAGTATGAGTGAGTTAGGATCCCATGTATGAGAGCTATCATTTGTAATCTTGTAAAGCTCTCCTTTCCACTTCTCCCATCTCCATTCTCTATGAAGATTGATTGAAGTTTCTTCTTCGAGTGAAAGAGAAGAAGGTTGTTGTTCTTCCCCGAGTGAAGGAGAAGAAGGCTAGCTGCTCCAGGCCTCCGAGTGAAGGAGGAAGGTGCTAAAGCTCTCCAAGTGAAGGAGAGGTGCAAGGCAAAGCTCAAGCAAGATAGGTAAATCCTGCAAGGCCGAAGACTAGAGCAAGAGTGGGTAAGTCCTTTGAAGAAGGCGGAAGACTACTTGCTTGGTGGGTAAGTCCTTGGTGAGGTAGAAGATCTTGGCTTGATATATATAAGTCCTTGGATGGTTGGTAGTTGTAGCTTGTAATCTTATTGTGTGATATATATAAGAGAACCAAGTTACAAATCCTAGAGCCTAACCAACTCTAGGTAGTGGACTGACATTTCTCCTAAGTTTAGGACATGGAACCACTCTAAACCACCTGTCCAAGTGCATGCTATTCCTTGTCTCTTATCCTTGCTTTGTATGCTAGTTTAGGACATCAAATTGCCGTTTTGAATTAAGTTCTGCACTTAATATAATTTGGTGGTCTAATCACTTTTGTGAAGTTTGTGAAGCTCTATTCAACCCCCCCTTCTAGAGCCCATTGATCCAACAATTTTCTCATCCAGGAATGTCTTAGGGAAATATATGTTGACAAATTCCCGTCGAAAGACTTCCCATGTAGTCTCTACACCTGGCCTCTTCTTCTCTTCCATGGTCCACCAGTGACCAGCACTCCCTTTGAGAAGATAGACAGCGTGTCTAACCTTCTCAGCTTCTGGGATGTTCAGGATTCTAAAGGCCTTCTCGAGCTCGGTCAACCACAGATCGACATCTGCGGGATCAGCTGTTCCGAAGTACTCAGTTGCTCTGACTCAGCGAAGTCGTTCAAACGTCTTGCCGATTCCTTGTCCTTCAGATTGGGTAGGTGCCCTGGGTGCAGGCATGGGCATCCTATCTGTGATGTGTGTCATGGAAGTCATAAACTGTCCGAACATAGTCTGAACAGCTGGGTTCTCCATGTCAGCTGGGTTAAACTGGGGTGGCTCAGGTACAGGTTGTTCTATCTCCGGGTTCCTTGCACCTTCTCAAGGTACATCAACACTACTCTCTGCCACATACTCCTCGTGTGGTCCAGACATCCTTACTTATCTTCTTCTCCTGAGGAGCAGAAGACACTATTAGATATACTGGAAGACACTAAGAATAGACTTGACGTCCTAAGTCCTATGTCTCTGTAGACTCAGCGAACCTAGAGCTCTGATACCACTCAATGCGGAAGCGAATTACTAAAAATCACTAAAATTTAAAACTTTTTAAGAAGAGATCGTTAAATCATAAAACCCCTTTATAAAAAACAAGATAAACAGTTTACATCATGTTTTAACATTACATCCTTTGTGAAATCACTTCTCGAGTGATCATATACATCCAGATACAAAATCTCGAGGCTTAAAGCCAAAATCTCAGACCTACTGACTCCTAGGACCTGAGAGTACAGAGACGAAACTAACTATAGGACTTGACAGTCAGTATCTCCACCTGAGATTCACTGTTGCCCCTGGTGTTGTTGCTGCAGGTACTGCTCACCCTCAGATTGGTTTCTCCGTCCTTGACGTCCACCTAAAAAGTCGAAACCTATGGGGTGAGACAATTTTAAATAATTGTCCCAGTGAGAGTTATAACTCTCCGCCAGAAGCTTTGTTATAGCAAAAGAAGAAATAACATAAGCAAAGTAACTTAAATCATTCAACAACAGATTGATAATAAGTAAAGCAACAATTACTTAAACATTCACTTCAATAAAGGATATAAAGAGCACGTATACTAGATACTTGACTAGAATATTAATATAAATAGTGTAACATCAATCATTGTTTCTCGTAGTTCAACCTAAGCAGATATGCTATACGGTTGATTCTATTTTACAAACATTATTATGCCCTACGGAGATGAGGTATACCGCTCATACTCCAACCGATCATTACTAAATCACATCGGTATCATACATAGGTCATTAAAAGAGCTAGATTCTTATGACCTCATCTTCCTCAGTCAGTGTGAGGATCAACATGCATGAAATCTCATGTCTCTGCTAAGATAGCTTACCAGGGTATTGGTGCGCTCCCACTAGAGGCTTGCAACAAGTGCAATCCATGAGGTCGGGAGGCACAGGATGAAGGGATCTTTGCTTTCGATATTTGTAAGGTCCCAAATCGAGTCTATCACTAAAACTAAAACAATTCGCCCGCAAGCGTACGGGGTACTGTCGTAGTATAGATCAAGGGCAAGATGCGGGGTCGAACCACGGAGATAGAGGGGGCTCTAGAGTTAGAAGGTGTGAGCTATGTTCCTATTGCGGAGAGTAAGGTTTTTAGGGTTTAAAGGTTGGTTGGTTGTTAATTAAGCTAAGAGAGCAAGTATGAAAAGCAATATGAAACTAAGTTATCAAAAGACTAAATTAGCAATCTAAGTTAACAAGCTATCTAAACAAGAGCAAGAACAAACTATACTAGACTAAGAAAGCAACTAGCATTTGAGAGCCTAAGTTAACCACTAATCAAAATCAAAGACCTAAATTAACACTTAGCTAACAAAATTAGGCAATTAAATAAGTTAACTAAAGCAAGTGAACTACACTAGCATTAACAAGCAAACAGAGCAATTGAGGTTTTAAGCAATTAGATGAAGGAGGTGGGCCGTTTGGGAATGTGACCTTGACATTAGTTGGGGGATGTCACCATAATAAGCAATTAGCATATTTCATTCTAGATTACCAAACCAAACAACAAGGTGGGTGCTATGAGAATGTACCCTATGCTACTAGTTGGAGAACTAGGGCTAGGTGTAATTCTCATAGGACTTACCAAGCCTAGGTCTCTAGGATAAATGGTATTAGTCAATTGAGGACTAAGGGTGAGGATGGGAGTAGAGATGAGGATATTTGACCTCATGCCACTAGCCACCTCAGCCTTTAGGAAATCCTAGGCAATTGCACTAATCACACTTATACTAGTCACTTAGAACTCACATTTGCATGCAGGAAGAAGGTGATTATGTAGGAAGATAGGGGGATAGCTAGGGATCCGAATTAGGGACCTAGGAGCCAATCCTATGATAGCTACATAGAAACCAACACCCTAGAGGCAAATGTCTTTAAACACCACAAGGCAAGCAATCAATGTAATTAAACAACAATCACATGCACAAGTAATGGGAAATGAGATACAAGCAAAGGCAGTCATCATAGAAGTGAAATATGTTCATTACAAAGTATATTCCCCCAACATGGTATCACAGTCACATTTTTGCCCCAAACAGCCCACCCAAGGGGGCTTAGCTATACATGATCAAACTAGGAACAAAGGAGAAGGGAAAGAGAGTAGGAAATGCCATGGATGCTTGATGAAGCTCGAACACCTTCACCTCCTTGCTGCTAGCCATGAACCTCCTCCTCCAAAGGTGCCCAAGAGCATGGAAATGGTGGAATGGATGGATAGAAACCTAGAGAAACTAGGTTTCTATGGTGGAAATGAGTGGAAAGTGGGTGGAAATGGGATTAAATGCAAGGAAGTAGGTGGATGGGAGTAATGGAGGTAAGGGAGCAGATAGGTTGCGTCCAGGGGGTGCTCTCTTCTGAGCCCTAGAAGCAGCTAGTGCTTATATAGGAGCTAGGGCTAAGTGGGGGTAAAAAAGGAAAATAGTGGAAAGTTGTATAGGGTAGGTGATCACCAAGGTCGTGGTGGGAGTGCCACGGCCGTGGTGAGGGTAGTGGGGAACGGCCGTGGGGGATGAACACGGTCATCGGGTGAAGGAAGTGGTGAGCTGGTGGTGGCCACGGCCGTGGCGGAGTGCCACGGTCGTGGTGGGTAGCATGCACCACGGCCGTGTTGGGTAACACGGCCGTTTTGGAGGAGTTGGAGGTGACCGTGGGGAGGGGCCACAGGCGTCTTGATTGTCTTCGGCCACGGTCGTGGTGACTTGGCCACGGTCATGGCTTTCCAGGAAAATTCTCTATTGCCAACTGACTTTTCGCAATTAATTCCCACGACCGTGGCAAGGTGCCACGACCATGTTCTCTTCTCCTGACCACGACCGTGCTAATGGCCACGGTCGTGTTGTCTTCACAGGCCACGGTCGTGGCTGGGAGGCCATGGTCGTGGGTGATCTATGGATTTCCTTGTTGCAACTTGTTGGAACTGGGCAATAAAGCACGACCGTGGCATTGTGGCCACGGCCGTGGTGAGGCTTGACTTCTTGATTTCTCTTCTAACTTTGTCATTTTCGGATGTCTTTGCTCGGGGATGATTCTTGGCCACTGGAGGTAGGTTGAGGGAGACTTTGGGGCCTTCTTTGGGTCCCTCCTTCTCTCTCTTCCATCTAAGCATGGTCCAAGTACCTGAAAAACAGTGCAAAGAACATCCATAATCATATTTGCAATGATAATCATATTGGGGAGAATAACATGTAATTCTAATGCATTTGAATGTGATAAAAGTACAAAATGACACAAGATACATCCCTCGAATAGGGTTGGATCAGGTATTCTGGCACTTCACTATTAGAGTCACAATGGCATTATGTACTCTCTTCGTCATCGAAAGATCTCTTGTTTATCTGTCATCGATGCGACATTAAAGTTTCCCTCGAGTGATTAGTGATACATCATCCCGGCATAAACATATAGTGAAGGGTTGATAGATTAAGGTACATCTACATCAATTCCTACACTAGGACGTAAGGATATTCGCGTCCATAATCCCCCACATACTCAAAAGTATGTGATCCAGGAGTTCCCTTAGGAAAACCTGTTTCACCATCATTTGGCTTCTGACAATGATGGATCTATGATCAAGGCTCTACATGGTATGATTATACTTGATTATTTAGGTACATTTCAGTATTCTTTTAACATCAAGCATGTTTCCAAGCATTTAACTATTAAAACTCTGCTATAAGAGAAGAATACTAAATGTATCATGTTAAACTTACATCAGTTATCATATGGATATCACTTCTTAACCATTTCATTACTATGAATTAAGAACAGGTGTGTTCAAACCCTTAAATCATCATAAGTCATCTAATCAGCATGACCTTGATGTTGCTCATGGCTCTTACAGCCCATTAATCTCATATGTTGCCACTTAAGCTTAGGAAACATAGCATATATCACTATTCATAAAGCCTATAGTATGCTTTCAGTGAATATGATATCATAACCCTTACCTAGCTATGATCATTCCCTTATAAGAACTTGCATGGTTAATTCAATTGATAATAATAAACAATTAATTTCCAGATCAGCCATTTATAAAGCAGGAATAACCTTTCAATTCAAGGGTTGTACCTTCATGCCTTTACTAAGGCCAGGTTCCCTTATTTTTAATCAATTAGGGTTATTCAATCCCCTTCATTATGATTAGGAATAGTGATTTCTCATTTCATACTTTAGTCATGAAGATTCATGCTTAAAAGCATAACTTGGAATTAGGGTTTATTGTACATTTCATCACATTACCCTCAATTAGGGTTTACTCACTACAAAAATATGGGTTTTTAGTGTAGGATATTTGTGAAGGATTAATAGCCCTCTCAAAAAGCAGTTGTTTGTTAAGGCCCGGCCTACACTAATAAGTAACTTGCCTTCAGCCGAGAAACTTAAAAACAAATTTATTAGTGAAGGCTTTAGATCCTACTTAACTGTGAATTTTCCTTCACCCAGGGTTTCCCACCACAATTTCCCACTCTGCTAATTAGTAATCACAGACGATAACTAGCATACATAGAACTCGTAACCGTTCCCTCTCCTCTCGCTGCCTCCCTGTTTGACCGACCATTGCGGAAGAACCTTCCCAGCACGCAATGGAGTGTCGCCGGCAGCCGGAGTAATCGTAAGATCTCTTGAAAACCTCTTTTATTATCCGTCCTCCTCCACTCTTCTCCTTTCATTGTCCTGCATTGTCCAGAGCTCTCGTCCCCTTCTCCTAAATTGCGGAATGATAAATCACCTTTCAGCTTTGCCTGACGCAGAAAGGAGAGCCGTCGCTGGCGTGAGGAGCAACCTGATTTCTTGCCAACGTGGTTCGTGATTTGTCATCCTCCAGTTTTAGTTGATCCCTCTGCATTTTCTACCAGCCGTGGTCCGTTTGATTGCCCAGACGGTTCTTCCAGTCACTTCTAAACTGAGCGACGTGCGAAAGTATCACAAGGTAATTTTAGGCCCCGTTTGGCTCAGTTAATCAGGATTACTGGTATTTCTTCATCAGCTACCGTTGGTTGATCTTGTAATTGTATTGTAGAATCTTGTTCATGAGAACCCTTCATTCCCGACACCGTGAATGTGATCCCTACTTCAGGGATCGTGAAACCCACCCCTTGTACTTGGTTGATCAAGAATTGACAACATAAAAAGTAATCCACTCATTCTGTCAAATGAGTCAATGCTTATCTATACCTTCAATGAGAAGTTTAATGTTGTCGTGTAACAAGCTGCTGCTTTGGATCTGTTTTCTATTACCAGTGCTTAGTGCTCTTTCTTCTAGAGCTTTTCTTCTCGTTATGGCTGAGTTTGGAGGTGAAGTTGTTGCTGTGTTTGTTCTGGGTCTCTTCTCTTGTTATGTAGATCTGTTTGGTTAGTTTCTGAGGGGGAGAGTTTATCCTTTATGGAGTGGCAGAACTCGACCTTGGCCTTGTCCCTTGGTTTGTTTTCCTGCTGGTGATGTGCCTCTGTGGATAAGTGTAGGTTGATGGCTGAAGTGTGGTTGTTGCTGGGTCTCTTTGTGCTCCCCTCTCATTCGTTATTTCAGTGATGGTTTGAGTTCTTTTCTGCTGGTGTTTGTTGGATGAGACAGTCTCTTGGTGATGGTTTAATCCTCTCTCACGGTTGTGATATGACCTGCTTGATGAAGAGTGGTGATGCTGGTGGTTTGCTTCGGGTCTGTGCTTTGGGTTCTGAGTTTTGGTTTTGAGCTTCGGTTTCTGCTTGAATGAATGCACCCAACGTTTCTAGACGTTTTGGGTATTGAGTTGCTTGTTTGGTGACTGCTGCTGCTTGTGAACTGGTTATTTGTTCTAATACCAGTGCTCAGTGCTCTTTGTTCTGGAGCTTTTCTACCCGTTATGGCTGAGTTTTGGAGGTGAAGTTGCTGCTGTGTTCGTTCTGGGCCTCATTTCTTGATATGTTGATCTCTTGCCGTGCTTTATCCTTTACTGGCTGCTTCTGGTTTGTTCCTTATGTGCTGGATGATGTGGTGTTGTTTGGTGGTTGCAACTGCTGTTGTTCATTTTGGCTCCTGTTCCTTGGTTCTGCAAGATGATGAGTTGATGTCTTCTTGGTGTTTGGATGCTCCCCTCTCACTCTTGGAGTGATGGTCGAGTTTGGGTTTAATGTGTTGTGTCTGTGGGTTCTGTTTTCTCCCCTCTCACTGATGGTCAGTGTTGGTCGAGTTTTGGCTGGATGAGCTGCTGCCTTTATGTTGTTTGGTTGTTCCCCTCTCACTCCTGGAGTGATGGTTGAATTTTTTTGGCCTTGCTAAGCCCTAGTTCTTGTGGTGACCTTGGAGTTATCTGCTTGGGACCCTTTTGTTCTCTGGCTGCTGCTGCCTTGTGCTCGAGCTGGTTTTCTGTTGGTGGCAGCTGTGGCTTCCCTCTCAATCTAGCAATGATGATCGAGGTTCTCTTTTTGGTTTCCTGAAGCTTCAGACCTCTTGTAGGTTCGGGTGATCATCTCCTGGTTGGTTTGCCTTTAAGTGGTTGAGCTGCCCATCAAATTACTAGAAGAAATAATCCAATAGTTGTTCTGAACTATCAATATCTGACTTGAGATTGCCAATGAGGGAGTTGTGCAGCTTTGTAATTCCCTATGAAGGGTCTCGGGTTCAACCCTTGGAAGAGGCCTCTCGAAAATTAGCTGCCCATCATGTAGGTCGACCAACTATGCAACTTTAAATAGTTCATGGTGTGCAGACCACTAGAGACCCGATAGTTTCACAAATGATGAATCATCTAAAAAGAAGTTTCCTTGTCAAATGGTATCCGGAACCAGATGTATAGGAGCTTCACTCATTCATGAAAAGCCTATATATATTCTTATTTTTTTATGAAACCTACTCTACTAATAAGAGTAGTCATCAATGTTAACATATTACAAACGAGTCAGTCATAATAAAGAACCAATCTGAACTTATTACATTTGCTAAAAAAAATGAACACCATACATCTAAACACTGATAGTATTTTAAAAAATGACTTGAAAAATCATTGGTCATCATCAGTTATCATAGTATAGCAGTACATTTTTCTCATCGAAATAGTTTCTAATGATTTATGGTCATTTATGATGTACATTTACCAAATCTTAATAAACTTGCTTCTCAATGCTAACTAATACTTTATCGACCAAAAATTGGTAATATATGACTCACCTTAACTTTCATATATGTATGCAGTTTCCTTTTTACTATGGTTGTATCATTTGACACATAACACATGTATATGGCTTTTTATTTGAGTGAGTGGTTACAACTTAGGTCTATGTTTATGTTTGACTCCTTTTATGCATCAAGTTATCTTATATCATGGAAATATTTAGTCTTGTGATGTTGTGATATTAAAGATCGAGGTCACCAAAAAAGTTAATTCTCAAGAATCATGGGACCAAAAAAGCCAAAAAGGGTCTATTGCCTGACACAACAACAACCTGATAAGAAACAAACTTAAGAGGCAACTCATTAGATTCCTCTTGTTTCTTTCCATGAATTACAACTGTTTGACACCACTACCTAAGGGTTCTGTCATTCAAAACCATCATATCGAGAATGTCACCTTTAAATAACCACCCACTAGCCTCTTTTGTTTTCAAGATGGAAACGTGATATTCCATGTCTGAAAGTTTTCAAGATGGAAAGGTGATATTCCATGTTAGGCTGGGAAGATCTCCTGCTCGCCTGATTTTGCATAAGGATGCTTTTAGATATAGCATATACCTGATTCTCAAATGGTCTGATAGTATTTTCAAATATATGAAGATTGTGACATTTCCATATATAATGGGTGAACTCTGCATCTGTCAAGAAAATTGGTATTTTGTCCATTTGTTGGATGCCGTTACCTGATAGGTTTTTTAAAATAGGGCAATGAGATGGCAGGAGTTATGTCATTTTGCATCTTTTAACTGATCTTGCTGTCCTAAACTCCAAATGAATAGGGATTTTTGTCTAATTTAATGGATTAGTCTCTTTAGTGGATATATCTCTAAGATACACCCAAATAAATGAATTCACACGCTTCCCTCCCAAGTAGACAAAGAAGATTTCCTAGGGGTATGTAGAAAATTTTATTGGGTTGTTGATTAGTATTGAACCAAACCAAACTAGTACTTAAAATCCATTTGCTTTGGTAACTAGCTTCTCTGTAATAATGAAGAATGATCCACATGTATGAAATTATTCTAGGGCAGTTGAAACACATTTGACTCAGACTGGTTTCTGTTGGCTTTTGAAAACATTTTTCCATGAGTCACTCAATTGTTTGAGCACCCTAAACAAAACCCACTGATTCAGTTAGCTATACGACTGACTTCACTTGAAGTCCTCCGAAAATTCCCAATTCCAGTTCTAACACTGTATGCTTGTATTCAAACAGTCATGAATTTCTTGGTTTTCATCCTCCGATCATCACCATCATCTAAAAGCTTTAACTCCAACCATATTGGGGTCAGCGACATGGATCCTTTTATTCTGATCAGCTATGTGATTGGTTATATTCCAATCAAGATGTAAAGATTCAAACTCTATCCTTGTAAACTCTAAATTAGTTCAATTTTTCCAGCCTCATCTTCATAAGTTCATTTTTCCATGAATCACTCAATTGTTTGAGAACCCTTAACTTCTTTTTTATTTGTATGCAGATGGATTTCTTACGGGATAGAAATTGGATGTATATTGCTAATAGGATGCAAAGTGAAGTATTCCAGTATGGTTTGCAAAAGTTCATTGAATTTGCACGTACCCATCAAATACCACCCAGACCGGGAAATTTAATTTGCCCTTGTAAAACATGCTCAAATAGATACATTAAATCAGAGGATGATGTATTCTTGCATGTTTTACAAAAAGGATTTGTCTGGAGCTATGATGTATGTACATATCATGGGGAGATGATCGGGAGGAATACAATAAGTGCAACGTCTGCTAGACCTACATCTGGAAGTATGCATCAAATGTTAGGAGATATATTCGGAATGGGCGATACAAGTCATGCCAGTGACTTTGAAGTCCAGGAGGAGCCTGCAAATCTTAATGCCCAATGCTTTTTCAAGCTTCTCAAAGAAGCCGATCAGCCACTATATGAAGGTTGTAAAACTCACTCCAAGTTGTCCTTTCTGGTGCCTCTGTTATATCTGAAGGAGGAGTCTGGATGGTCAAATAATTCTTTTACAAAGTTGCTGAAGTTGATAATCTCAGCCTTCCCAAAAGAAGGCAGTCTGTTTCCTGAGACTTATTATGAAGCAAATAAAGTTGTAAAAGACCTTGGCCTCAAAAAAGTTAAAATTGATGTTTGTTGAAATGACTGCATGCTCTTTCGTAAAGGTTCATCAAAGAAAGACATGTGCGATACTTGTGGTGAGTCTAGATGGAATGAAAAGACATATAAAACAAAAGGCAAGAAGGTAGCTGAAAAGGTGATGTATCACTTTCCTATTATCCCTCGTCTGGAGAGACTTTACATGTGCCCTTCAGTTGCAAAAGATATGATGTGGCCATTTAAAGAAAAAGGAAATGATGGTCGTATTCATCATCCCTCTGACACAGAAGAATGGAACTCAATAGACGGAGAATTTCCAGACTTTGCTGCTGAACCACGAAATGTCAGACTTGCTCTAGCTACAGATGGATTCAATCCGTTTGGACTTATGAGTGCTTCAAACAGCACATGGCCTGGACTATTAACCCCTCTCAATCTCCCACCTTGGCTTCTTCTAAAGGAGCCATACATAATGATGTCTTTGCTGATCCCAGGTCCTCATATGGTTGGGAATGATATTGATATTTACTTAGAGCCATTAATTGATGAGCTTCAAAAACTTTGGGGTCAGGGAGTTAAAGTATATGATGCTTATAGCAAGAAAAACTTCACTATGCGGGCAATGATCTTATGGACCATAAATGATTTTCCAGCTTATGGTGACCTTTCTGGTTGGAGCACCAAAGGGAAAAAGGATTTAGGTTGCCCATCTTGTAATGTAGACACCTTATCCAAGTGGCTTCAATTTGGCAAGAAACAATTTTATGGTTTCCATCGACGTTTCTTGAAAAACAATCATATTTATAGGCGTGATAAAAAAAAGTTTCAATGGAGAACAAGATTTCCGTCAACCGCCTAGGCGCTGGTCAGGTGATGATATACTACAACAATTTCAGGGTTGTACAAACATTCCATTCGGAAAAACTAATAAACGTAAAATTTCTACAAGTGGACATCAGCCATTGCCGCCTGGATGGAATAAATTAAGCATTTTTTTTCGACTCCCGTATTGGAAATATTTGTTGCTGAGACATAATCTGGATGTAATGCACATAGAAAAAAATGTCTGTGAGAACATCTTGAACACTTTGTTGGGCGACTCGAAGAAAAGTAAGGACAACTTACAAGCTCGTCAAGATCTAAAACAATGGGGTATCCGAAGGGATTTGTGGCCAGTCGATTCAGGGAGCCATTATTACTTACCTCCAGCATCTTTCACAATGAGTAGTACGGAGAAAGAGAAGTTTCTATCTGTTTTACAAACATTGAAGGTTCCTGATGGATATTCTTCTAACATATCTAGGTGTGTCAACATGAGAGAGAAAAAACTATTGGCATTGAAGAGCCATGATTGTCATGTTTTAATGCAACAACTTCTTCCTATTGCCTTGCGGAACTGCATAGGCCTAGATGTTTATAAACCTATTGCAAGCCTATGTTTATTTTTCAATAAACTTTGCTCAGATGCTATTGATGTAGAAGAATTTAAGAAGCTTGAAGAAGACATTGATGTCACACTATGCCAGTTAGAGAGAGTTTTTCCTCCAGCATTCTTTACCATTATGATGCATTTGCCTATCCATTTAGCTTATGAAGCAAGGGTTGCCAGTTCTGTACGGTATAGGTGGATGTACCCCATTGAGAGGTACTTGAAGAAACTCAAGAATTATGTCAGAAATAAAGCTCAACCTACCGGTTCTATTGCTAGAGGCTATTTGGCAGAAGAATGTTTGACATTTTGTGCTAGATATCTACCTGATTTTGACACAAAATTCACTCGTACTCCTCGTAATGTTGATGACTCTCCTATTAGAGTGGGAGTACCGAAACACTTTGATGTGCAAACTTTAGAACAAGCCCATCGAAATGTACTATTTAATACTGACATGTTCGATGATTACAGAAGGTAATCAAACTTTTTTTTCAATGTTAAATAGTTTCTAATATAGACTAACCACAACTTTTGAATTTTTCCAATAACCAGTGAACACATGATAAAGCTTCAAGAGGCTGAACCAAATATCACACTACATGCTTTAGAAAAAAAACATGCAACACAGTTTGCTAGGTGGTTGAGAGAGCATGTAAGTAATTTATAAAATTACTAAAATTTTATTTTGAAAGAGTATTTAATCCCTTCTTATTTTTATGTTGATAAATTAGGTAATATGTATGCGAATGGATCATCCAAAGGATGTTAGTGAGGAATTGAGATGGATATCCCAGGGTCCTTCTGTAGATGGAATGTCATATGAAGGCTATTCAGTAAATGGATACCGATTCCGCTCAAAACATGTTGAAAGTACTTCTACTACACAAAATAGTGGGGTGTACTTGGTGGCAGATACATCTAGTTATGCAAGTGGGAGGGATAAAAATCCTATTACGGCTACAGTTACATATTATGGACAATTGGAGGAGGTCATTGAGCTATGTTATGGTCCAGACATAAAAATACCATTGTTTCGGTGTGCTTGGTTTGATGAAAGTTCTTCTAACGGTTTGCGCATTGACAAATATGGTTTCACACAACTCAATTTCTCAAGGAGACACAATCAAGATGAGCCATTCACTCTTGAATCACAAGCAATGCAATGCTTTTATGTAAAAGATCCTGATGATGATAATTGGTTCACTGTTTTGAAACTTCCACCTTGAAATTATTCTGAAGTACCTATCATTGAGGATTATATGAGTGGGACACAAGTTCATAGTGGTAAAAACCACACAAGTGATGATATCTCCTGGTCAAGGAATGATATGCATGGATCATTTGTTGCTAGGGAGCCTGAGGAATAAAGTTGTTTTGATTAGTTATTGCAAACCTTAGTGAATGATCGTGCTTGCAATATTTTTCTTTGTGGATTATTATATTTTGGTGCAATGATATTGCCTTGTCATTTGTCCCTTTTTTATCTTATGTAGGATGAGGAATATTTTGTGTTGATGTAATATTTTTCTTTGTGGATTATTATGTATTGGTGCAAAGATATTGCATTGTCATTTGTCCCTTTTTCTTTTGTGGATTATTATGTGCTTACAATGTTGTACATTTATTCCATAAACTGTTGGACTAACTTCTTATGCATTGCTACAATTGTTATGTTTTCATCTTATGCAGGATGAGGAACACAAGGTCAACTATGAGAGCTTCTACAACCCCGCCACAACCCACTACTACTTCACCTACAGTCTCCTCTCCTTCAACTGAAGTACGAGATGAGAATGAGGAACTTGAGGATGAACATGACCACCATAGATATGGAAGGGGCCCTGCAAGTGAGGTTAATCTAATTCCAAAACCAGGAGAGCAGCGACACAAAGTGGAATGGAATGCAACAGGTAATGCAGTTGGAAAGAACAATATAAAGTTGAACAGTTACTGTGGCATATTAGCTAGAAAACCACAAATATGGAGTTTAGATCTACAATGGCGAGAGCAACCACAACTAGCATTTGAAGATAGAAAATCATGCATTGAGGTACTTAAGTAATTAAAAAATTTCTTTTAGTCAAGACTTAGTGTATATTTTACGTGTTTTTTATTATTTCTTAACATCTCCAAATATTTTCCAGAAATTCTTTGATTTGGGAGATCATCCAAATGCATGGAACTATGTAGATGCTCACATTCACAAAGCTTTACAAAGTTGGAAGTCACGGGTTAAGAAAGATTACTATCTAAAGTATAAGGATAATCCAGATTTGATGAGGAAAAAGGTTGAGCAGAATGCATCATTAGATATTCGTCAGTTTGACAATCTTGTTAAACAATGGTCTTCTGAGAAGTCTGAGGTAATATCAAATTAATATATAATCATTTATCTTTCATTTATAGTGTTTAGTAAGTAATTTTTTTTGTATAGAAAATTGTTGCCACAAATAAGGTTAACAGGTCAAAAAAACAAATGCATCATACTACAGGATCCAAACCATGGAGTTGTTATAGGGAGGAAATGGTATCACCTTCAATTTTTTTATTTCCAATGAGTTCTAAATAAAAAATTGTTTAGCTAGTAGTAATAATCCTAATATTTGATTTATGAAAGAAAACTGCAGAAGGGGAGCCAACTCAAAAAGATTTTTTGAAGAAAGTATATGAGAACAACCCGTTGGTGGTAATTTATTCAATATTTTAAATCAATAATATATTAAATTTTCAAATAAAACTTGTCTAGTTTGTACATTGACTTTGTTCAAATAATGGCAGGACGAGATTAATGATATTGTTGAAAATGAAGTTACAAATGGTGAAGTAACTGATCCAACACAAATTGATGAGGTGACATGTCGTGCCTTCTTGCGTGTAGTCAACCCCGTAAAAAAGAATAGGGTTCGTGGAATTGGACTCGGACATACCGCGGAAGGGAATACTGGGAAAGCCGCCAAAATTCGGTATGAAATGTTATTGCGAGAAAGTATTGCAAAATATGTAAGTAATTTAACAAATTTGTAAGTATCATATGATATTGTCATTATTGTCTTCTAAAAATATATTTCATTGTAGGATAAATTAAAAGAGGCTACCCAAGAAATGAAAAATATGCAAAAATCTTGGTCCCAATTTATAACATGGGTGCAACAAAATCAGGTTATTTGATGGCAACAATCGAGTATCAGATCAAACTTATTGATATAATATTGCAACATAAATAGACTTTGTTTTATTCTCTTCTATATTTTCAATAGGCAGAATCAGCTAGAAGTACACAATTTGGCCCAACAAGTGTGTTTCCAAATCTACCCCCTTCTGGAGTATTTCAATCTAGTGTTGGTACAACATCGTCAAATTTTGGAGCACGGGTACATATTCACAAAATTAAAGAATTTTAATTTTTATAAATAACAGAAGTTGAAAATGAGAATCTTGCTTTAAAGGCTCAAATGTTTCCAAATGGGGCTTCTCCTGGTGTGTTTTCTACTCAAGCTACCTCAAATGGTATCAATGGGCCAGGGTTTACATTTCAATCACATGTATGACATTACATACATTTCTTATAACGGCTTATCTGAAATAAATTCCTTCTCATGCTATCAATTTTTTTTGAAGCCACATTTTTTTCAAAATGGACCTCCTACTGTTTTGTTTCCTGCTCAAGGTGGTGTGAGTGGATCCCAGGTATAAATATAAAATATATTACTGATATTTTCCTATTCATGTTCAACTTTATTGAAAAATTAAATTCTTTTCAAGCATCAATATATCCCAAATGGTCATCCTATTGGTGTGTTTCCCGCTCATGGTGGTACAAGTGGATCACAGGTATTTATATAAATGTATTATCAAATGTGTGGTTATTTATGATCATCTTAAATTGAAAATTTAAATTCTTTGTCAGCCTCAATATTTCCAACTTCAACTCCTACTGGTGCGTTTTCTGCTCATGGTGGTACAAGTGGAGAAAATCATGCAAGGGATACTGCAACAGAAGACATTCATAACGCTTGAAGAATTTTCAACAATTTACAATAGAGTTTTTAATTGTCGTGAAACTTCACAATTCATACGTAGTATTTAGAAAATGTGTATGAATATTATTTACATTGTCATTATTTTTTATTATCCATGTCTACATTTTGTCCAAATGTCAACTCATTATTTATATAGTTTAAATTTAATTGACTTGGGAGTAGTTGGACACTCCATATGAGATTTATGAGAGATTTATATATATTGATAAAGTTTAAATTTAATTGACTTGGGAGTAGTTGGAAAAATGTGAGTTTAACAGAATCTATAACAGGTACAATCCTCTCTTTAGAATCTTGACTTTCATTTTATTCAATATTCTCTAACTTCTCCAATAATATTTCCATGGGTACACACATAGACAATTTTGTTATTTGATAGGAAATCTGATATTGAAATTTTTGTGACAGTTTTTATGAGGACACGGGTGCTTAGACCCAGATAATGGGCAATCAATACTTTTGGAGAAAGGCTACATCATATTTGAGCATGTAAGAAGCTATACTTTTGTCTTATTATATTATAGAGACTATTCTATATGTATTTAATTGCCTCAAATACTATTTCAATGATTCTGAAAAAAAATGCTACTACTACTAAAATTAACAGGGTAGTGATTGGTGTTGAGGAAGGCTTATTAAGGAAGCTCATGCTGGCTTTGTCATTTGCTTGGAGCTAGAATCAATGAACATAAGGTCTGCGATATCACAATTCATATGAGAAGCATTTTTAGCTCAATTAGTCTTCTAATATGGACATGGAGATACATGTATTTACAAAATGTGTCTTGGTTTTATAATGTGTGCTTAACAAAGAAGAATTAGTATCTAGTCTAGTTCATCACTGAATTTATTTTAATTTCTGTTAGTAAAATAAAGTTGTCTCCCCTCATAACAACAACTAGCTGCTATTTGCAGCAGCTTCTGCAAGAGGGGTTGCTGCTTTCTCTTTGGGGGGGAGCAGTAATCAGAGAGAAGCTTATTGATTTCCCCTAGGCTAGGACTAAGGGTTTTGGTGAGGAGTCTGGGGGGTTGTATGTTATTTTTTTTTCATTTTAGTTGAGTCTTATATGAGCCAGGCTGGCCATGTCCAGGAGGTACCCTGGACAAGTACACATCATGTCTAGTCTACAAATTAATAAATATTTAACTTGCACATGCTACAGTTGGGTCCATGGCGTGTCTGTATTGGACATTTGTCTAGGACAACCACATCATTATCTAGGAAGTGTTTGTAAATGGTTGTTATGACCTGTAGCTCTATGTTAAGGTGTCTGTCTAGGCATATTTGCAGCCTTTACCTTTTTTTGGTGCTATGACCTTTAAGGTGTCTGTCTAGGCATATTTGCAGCCTAGACCCTTTTTTTGGTACTATGACCTTTAGCTCTATGACCCATGTTCTTTTGGGTCTTAATGCCTGGTTTTGGGTTTAATACTTGGTATAGGGCCCTGACAACGTATAATAAATCAGGGATGATAGTTCATATTTGGATCCAGGGTCCAATGTGTGACAATTTGGGTAGAATATAAGCATATTATCAAAAAGATAGCAAGCCAAGTGCCTTGGCAGTGCGTTGTTACTCAGCTGGTTTAGGTGGCCACCTAAGTTAATTGGGCAATCAATAATGGATGTATAATCTTGACAAACATGTCCTCGACAGGTCCCTGATTATACCTACCTAACTCCTAGTCCAGTTTAAACGAAAAAACCAGCTTAAACTAAAAGATATATCTCAAGCTAAAAATAAAAATCTAATCTTACTTTTAAATGTTAAATCAAATTCAGAATACACATTAGAATAAACAAAAGCCTTGACAACTCTAATAATTTACTATCTAAGTCTATACAGGCATTCATTGTCTAGTGTCTACCATTTCCTTCATCTTTGACAGAAAATTACAGGTGTTCCCACCCGAAACTGCCTGTCCAACTAGTAGCTCATGGTTTCTCTTTTGTAAATTGTTGTGGATGTTAATGCTTGGAGGCCACCTCAGAAAAATGTGGCTAGGGATGAAGAACAAATAGGTTATCTGCACTTGCAGTCTTTTTGGCCAATAATTTAGAAGCAGGTGTTCTCATGATTCTCAATCATCAAAGTTTGGGGGACGACGCAGTCTTATATTTCTATTTTAGTATGCTCATATACTGTGGTCAAGGTTGCTGATGCAAATTGTAAAACAAATAAGCATCTCAGATGAATTTCATTAATACCATTTTAGCTCTATCAATACCATTTTAGCTCTACCTGTTAGATACTAGCTCATTTTGTTTTGAAGATATTACAAACTTCAATCAATTGGTATTATTAACTTCGTTTAAAATAGATAAACGATACAATGATAAGATCTGGATCAGTCTGGATGTAAATTAAAATTGAATAATCAGCAGTCCTTGGCTAAAATTGGATCAGTAGTCCTCCTGTTAGACACAATACTGGATCAGTGATAAGATCTGTATCCTACAGCGGGTGGTTTCAATCTGTAGTCTCGGAGTTTCTCTAGATGAGTAGCTTGCTGTTTATTACTTAGTCTATAGTCCACGGACCCATAAGCCCAATGGCCAATGCTATGCATTGTGATTGTTGGCTAAACAATGTTCTGACTGAAGATGGTGTCATTCCTGCATATCCAAGCTATGAAGCAATTTGCAGCAATGGTGGTTAGCAAGTTTTGGTCTCCCTTGGTGAGTATCCAGCTGAGTAGCAACTGAAAATCACAGAAGGGGGAGCCACTGATCAGAATCCCGTAGGCTACATAGAAGCAACAAATTATAGATCTCGGGAATCATCTCTTAACAAGAACATGTGTAAGAGGACTGTAGATGCTGAAGAGGACCTTGAGAGATGGGAAACTGCTAAAAGACTACAAGAGGAGTCCATGTGTAGAGCAGTTACTCGCAAGGAGATTAAGCAAGTGGAATGGAGCTTATATTGACCAATAGAAGAATACACTATCTTTTACCAAAACAGAACAATGGCCTCATTCAATCCATATGTCGTAGATCATTTTTCAATGGTTGCTTTAAAGGGGTCCAATTTTGCTGTACCGGTTGCTGCTGTACCGAACACTGTCCCACCAGTAGCCTTGAGACACTATACATTGTCTTTTACGCGGAAGAAAGGGGTGCAACGATCTTTGCAGTCCGAAATATCAAATCAGTTAATAACTCGGGTTGCTGAATCGGAACCGTACACACGGTTTGGCAAGACGATGATGAAACTTGTTTCCTGGGGATGTCGTTTCATAGGCAACATTCGTTCGGAAAAGTGCACACGATCGACCCTCAAGAACATGTTATACCTCAGAATGTTGAACTGAAAAATGTAAGCGAATTGTACATACGCTTAAGAAGGATAGCAAAACTTGTCTCTGACGGAGACATCAGTGCTTCATGGATCCCATCGAGCGGAACCAAGGGCCTGATTAGCTTTGCAGTCTAGATTGTCAAAATAAGTTAGCAGTGATTTTAAGTTAGCAGCCTAAATCACTGAACCGGGAAATAAGATGGAACTATCCAGTGAACTCACCACCAAAACTGTCTCCCATCAGAGCGGCAGTGCTACATGGACATTACTAGTAAATGTCTAGAAGTGGACTAACGGGACAACTTGCTGGTAAACTGTTATTGACTTGACTTGATTGTCTTGAACACTGTAGTGACAGAGGACTAAAGCCGCTACTACTTATATATTGTACAACTAGAAAACGCATAATGAACAAATGTTTCCTTTTCGTATCCATTGTTTCCTTGAATCAAAGTCATCAAATAAATTAATAAAATAGGAAAAAAAAATAGGTTTCCTTGTCTGGGTTGAAATCAAAAGACAATCCAAAAACTGAATCATGTACGAGTGATATGTCCTAGGCGCAACCTACATAATTTACAATTGCTAATATTTTGTTTAGTCCTAAACATATTCAAACTAGAGTTACTCATGGTTCTATAAATATAAAGATTCACGCCTCCTTTAGCCTTACGTGTCTTTCAAAATCCTTTTATTGCTCTCCTTTGCGTTCTTGTAGGTGCAAAGTTTGTGTGTTGTGAGGGTGATAAATTGGTGTTCTGTGATTTTTTTCTCAACTCTTGCATCAACTCAGTGACTCCGTACAAAGTAAAGAACAATGGACTTGTTCAAGTAATAACACTAAGTTTGATCAAGTAATGGCACTAAGTTTGAACAAGCTTGATTGTAGTAAGTTATATGAAAAATAGTTATTTCAAAAAAAGTTTTCGGACTTAATTATCTGTTCTGATGCTGTTGGCATTCTAATTTCTGCAGCTTTACATTTTGTCGAGTGTTGCCTATGAAACGCTGTCCCCAGGAAACAAGTATCGTTGTCGTATTGCCAAACCGTGTGTACGGTTCTGGATCACTAACTCAAGTTATTAACTGATTTGATATTTCGGATTGGAAAGATCGGTGCGCCTCTTGCTTCCGCGTAGAAGACGTGTCTCAAGGTTACTGGTGGGATAGCGTCGGTACAGCAACAATGGGTACAATAGAATTGGACTCGCTTTAAAGGCAGTAGAATTAATAGGGCTTATGTTGATGGTTTGTTTATGGTTAATGTGATGCAATTTTTGTTTCAGATGTGCAACAACCTATGGTGCTCTAATTTTTGTTAATGGAAATGGAAATTGTGTACAAAACTAGATAAATTATTTACTCTAGTTTTCATTGTGTTGTGATAAAACTGCTGGGAGATAGTTCTTTTATTAGGACAGAAGTTTCTCATGCATACTGTATGGTAGTTAAAGTACAACCAAATTTATTTGTGAAATAGTAGTTTTATGTACTGATCTACAACACTAATTGAAGATAACTTGATGATGAAAAGCAGTCTCCATAGTCATCAAATGTCAATTTGAATTATACTTTTGAGTAGCATATGAAGAAAGAATTCTTCTATACAAGCACCTCTATTCAGTTGTCAAGAATTCTTCTATACAGGCACCTCTATTCAGTTGTCACATTATTTACTATATTGAATATCAAGTTGAAAGAAGGTTTGTTCAAACACAAAAATTAAGATTGACATTATGTTTGTGGCATTTAAACTAGAGTATGATGGAAAATATAAAAAGAAACAAACCACTTTGTTCCTGTCGGTAGAGCCTACATAGAGTATGAACTGAATTGACTACATAGAGTCTTTGACATATGGTGGGTAGAGCCTATAAACGGGCTGAACCATCTGTTTTTCTTTTAGCTGAAAATAGATCATCACCACTGATTTAATATATCTAAACACTTTTAGCTAAAAGAATTATCATCATAATAACATTTGTTGTTTTCCTTTATTGTTCTATATTTAATATTTAATGTCGTGTCGATGTTTATTAGGCTGTCGGAAAAATCTACAAAGATGAAGAGGATCTTGAAGCGTATATACGGTCTGATGATTATGGTATTTCAGATAAATCCAGGTAAAATTACTTTAGTTTCTAAAAGCTTGGAACTGTATTATTACTTCTCTCGAGAAATGCATTCTGTATCCTCTTCAAAACTCTCTTCAGATCTTATATACGAGAAGCTAAAGTTTCATTGCTGATAGGTTGCTAAACCTTTTACAACTTATAAGCTTTTAGAATAACATAGTCATGGTTTGGTATACTGGTCAAGCTGGTAAAGCAGAGAGACCCAATTTATTTCTCAAAATACTCGTCTTCTGAAATCTGTAGTGAACCTTGTATTTCAGTCTATAACTATATAAATTCAGCCATAAATGAATAGATGAAGCAAGAGTGTTACACCCTGGATGTTTGTGCTACTATATGCAAAATTTATATGACATATTTAAGGATTTTAGGTTCATTTATTAATTTTCGGAGTTTTTGACGCTAACTCCATCTGTGGCAGGAACTTGTCGAATCCCTTAATTAGAGGGGCCATTGTGTTTCATGAACAAGGTCCCCAAGTTTTTGACTACAACATACGCTTAAATCACACATGGGCTTTCTCAGGATTTCCTGATGTAAAAACTATAATGGATGTAAATGGACCTTATCTCAATGACTTGGCATTGGGTGTTGATATAGTCCCAACCCTTCAATATAGCTACAGTGGCTTTCTTACTGTAAGTAACTTTTTTCCAGGTCTTGTTATTTTATTCCAGTACCTTATGCCTCAATGATGGTTTATCTTCAGCTATTGGTTTCCCACAGAACATGGCAATTTAACTAGAGGATTGAGTTGCTCCCTTCCCATTCATGAATCAACCTTTCATTTTTTTTATTTGTTTGATTTTGATGGTTGATGACTACAAAAGATTCTTGTATAACATTAGCTCATCTAGAACCTATTAAACTATATCAGGAAATCATACTTTTGCTATAGCTGAATGTCATGTGCAAAGCATATAAATCTTAAACCTCATTAGAGAGTTTGGTTAATTTGGTTAATTAAATTACTTGAGTCTATTTGTGTATGGCCGAAAGTGTGCCTTGGCCCATTAGGGTTTAGTTTAAAGTCTGTACACTTCCCCATTATCCTATATATAGGAGGGGGATTCCTCTCATCAAATATATCACAGAGCCTTATTTTACTTTACAACTCATCTTATTCACATTGTATACCAGGAAATAGAAAACATTGATAGAAGTGGTTTCTAGGGCTGTTTGATGTGCTGGACGAAAGTCGGATTCGAAGAAACCAGTTAATCAAGTCTTAAATTGGTTGTTTAAAACATTATACTAGCATTATGAGGAAGATGCACGTTTTGACACTTCATAACCATCTTAAGATATGAATGGAAAGTATTTCCCACATTTTTTTTCACATAGAAAAGAGCAATCCACATTGGTCATATAGTCAAGGCATAGCAGAGTTGGATGGAAGGATGATGAAGCAACAACCCAAACAATCAAGAAAAAATCACTTTCCAAACAGTAAAGATCACCACAAGTGACATAACAGAAAGAAATTAATGTATGTCTTATATAAAAACCTAGAAACTGTTAAATAGAAAATCATGTTACAACAAATAAATTGACATAAGAAACTAAATTTAAGTTTTATTATTAAATGTGTACATCTCAATTACAAGATATGTTTTTCTTTTCTAATTCCTATCTTTCCATTATGTTATAATCAGAATCTTGATCTCTCACAATAATACATCATTAATCTGATTGAAAAGTTAACTGCAGAAGTTATTCATTCCTGTTGTGAAGGGAGCAAAAATCAATTAAAGCCAAGGAAGCAAGTACAGCCATTAGAGCTTACAAATATTAAAGTATACAAGTAAGCACCCGTCGCCAATGGAACTCCAGCAACAATAGCACCCTCAGGTAGTGAACGGAGTTGGTTTACATTGGTTCCAATAAGTAAAAGCGCAAATGCTTCCCACTGCATACCAAAAAGAGCTCTCCTTTTGTTTGATGTGTGACCTGATCCGTTTGGTTGTTGTGGTACAGATTGTTCCCGGTCTGCAGTTGGTTGATCTGTTTGATGTGTGATCTGTTCTCGGTCTGCAGTTGGTCGTTCTTGACTATTTCTTCAGCTATAGCAGCATCATAGAGTACAGATTTTCCCCTCCCTTCAATCCAATTACAGCAGCATGCTTCTTTTTCATAGACTAGAAAGGAATCAAAGAACAAAGGGCAATGGGCAAGGAGATGGATGTTTACATATCATGGCTGAAAATCTCATTTGCTGATATTCTCATTTTTGCATAAGAGTCTATTGAACTACAAGAAAACCATAAAAGGTACTTTTTCTACAATAATATTATCAATTCTGTGCTACACATATGTCTGGTCGCACTTGATCCTTTGTGTTTCTTAGCTAGTCGTAAGGTTCACTTCTTTGACATTGAGGAAATCATAGTTTCTGCATTTAAGTTATACAAATGTAGCCCAAGGGTGCATGGACTAACTTCTGAGTAGATATGAGATCCATCATTTTATCAACTTCTCTCTCTTACTACACTGTCACTGTTCTTGCTAGCTTGAACTATTTCTCAGTTAATAATTATTTATTTATGGTGAAGCCCTATGCAATTATTTAATCAGTCAATATTTTCATAGTGCAGTTTTATAACATAATACAACAAACTCAGAGACTGCAAAGCTGAACCGATTTCCAGCGTTTGGAAGGCTATGATTTATGCACCTTTACTTTGACAATTTTCAGAAATTAGTGTGAGGTGATGTGTTTCGATTTCGATACATATAAATTGCTTTTAAATTTCTTAGGACTGTAGTAAAATCTGACTTGAGCAGCTATTCTTGTGTAACTGAAAATTTTCTAGTTGTTCTACATCATGGAGTTTTAGTTCATATCCTTTTTCCGCTCCTGACATCTCACACTTTCTATTTCTTATAGTCCTTTGTGACTTGTGTAACAAGCTCAGTTTTGATAAGTCTAGTGGGAAAGGTGCATGTCCATATCTGATATGCATGTGATCTAGGCTTAAAGACAAAGGTACAAGTGGAAAGATCCAATTGAGGTTTCAACAAGTGTTGCTTGCATCATGTAGCATGACCCGATGTTCTGACTGAAGATGGTGTCATTCCTGCATATCCAAGCTACGAGGCAATTTGCAGCAAAGGTGATTAGACAAGTTTTGGTCTCCCTTGGTGAGTGTCCAACTGAGTAGTGACTAAAAATCACTCAAGGAGGCGCCACTGATTGGCGCTAGAAAAAGTAGCTGAAGATAACCCATCATGTAATGAAGATGCCATACACACTAGACAGCTATAGTAAGTGCAGTAGAAACAAAGAGCTGTCAAAAAACTTATATGTCTCTACTTTTCCAGATAGGAAGAGGTCATCCATAGGTTGGTGATCCTGGAGCCTGCATTTTTCATCCTTGGTTTTAAGTCTTCTGATAATGATTTCTCTTTCTAGGGTTTAGGTACTCTTCTAACTATAATTGATTCTGTGTTTGTAGGTTTATTGGTGTGCTATCTGGGTTTAGGCACTCTTATATATGGAGAGGGTTACTTCTAGATGGACGAGGAAAACTAAAAGATTGGAAAGGATGGTCCAAAAAGTAAAGATCATTGATATCTCGTTGAATGCAAAGAAGTTGGCTCTACATTCTTTGATGGCTATTACTAGAGAATTATTGGAGGAAATCTGTTCATAACCACTACACTTCCTCTCAACATTGTCATTGGCTAAACGAGTGACAAAGTCAAAATGTAGATAGATATTTATATTGAAATTTGTATTGATTAAGGGAAAAGGCCCATGTCCTTCCCTATGTGATGATGAACAATTTTTCTATGTGAAATAAAAAGAAATGTTTCAAAAGAGTGATTTGTTATGTTTGTTGTGTCTTATTAACTAGATGAGTTACTACAAATATCATTTGGGTCTGATAAAATCCACAAAAATATCACTTCATGAAATATAAGAAGGATAAAACCTCATTGACAAACAAATAAACGTACATCACAATTGTAATTCATGGGAAATTAAGTATATTTGTGAAGGCCCTAGAACCTCATTGAAATTAGTGAAATTAGCCTTCACAAATGTATTTGGGAGGCCTAGGAAGTCTTTTTGTGAAGGTCAAATAGTCCTTCAGAAATGTATTTTTGAAGGCCCTAGAACCTCATTGAAAGTTGTGAAATTAGCCTTCACAAATGTATTTGGGAGGCTGGAAAAGTCTTTTTGTGAAGGTAAAATAGTCCTTCAAAATAGTATTTGTGAAGGCTAGAGTCTCTCATCAAAGTATTTGTGAAGAGGCTTTTAGAGTAGGACTTTTTGTGAAGGAATGTCCTTCAACCAAATTTTTTTTTGAAGGAGTTAAAGTACATTTGTGAAAGAAGCATCCTTCACAAATAGCCAATTTTTTTGTAGTGACTATTCACATTTCATGTTATTACCCCAGAATTAGGGTTTACTATTCACTTCATAGTGAATTGAGCTCATAGCATCATCATGTATGAAGATTATTATCATTGATGCCTTCAAATTAGGTTAAGATTCATTAATCACCATAATTAGGGTTTCTATGATCTCAGTATGTAGGATCATACCCTAATCATGTGTATTCATTCATATTGAAGGTATTTTACTTGACTTTCATTCATATTAGGAGCCTTCTATATCCTATCACTAATAGATGATGTTTACATCACTCTAGATTAGGTTAGGTTAAGTCAACTTTGATTAACATAAGTCAAGTCATCACTATCATGTCATTAGGGTTTGCTTGATCAAGGGGTGTTTGTCTACTTGAACTCTTCATGAGTGCCTTGATAATGTTCACCATTAATCATAGCATGCCTCAACCAACTCATTACTTGTTCCCTCATTGTCTTTAGGTATGATTAGGGTTTGAGTTAATCAACCATTGAACCATCTAAGCCTTCAAAGCATTAAGCAATCTTGACCTTAAAAGACCCCAAACGGTTTTGAACTTTCAACCTCCAAACGGTTTTAAAACCGCATGGATGAGTTGACCATTTGGTACCTTTGACCTTCAAAACCGCATGGAAAAGATCACACTCAAGACCGTTTGCCCTTAAACGGTCTTGAAACTGTTTGATCACGTTGACTGTTCAGCCAAGGTTGACTTTGAAACCGTTTGAGCAAATCAGCCTTGAAATCGCATGACCCTAAACGATTTTGAAACCGTATGAGTCCAAACGGTTTTGAAACTGTTTGGTCTGAAACGGTCTTGAGACTGTTTGCCCCCAAACGGTCTTGAGACCGTTTGATCCAAAGACCTCAAAACTGCATGGACCTAAAAAGTGCATCAACACTTGCAATTGATTAGGGTTTTCAATGTTGAACCCCTCAACCGATCACATACTTGTTAGCCACTTATCAATTAAGGTAATTAGGTTAATCCTTAACCAATTTGACACTCAATTGATCCTCAATTGGTCATTAATTAGGGTTTGGACCAATTGGATTAGGGTTTGAAATCGATCAATCATCAACATCCATCAACATGAGTCTAATTGGAGTTGAACCCATTGAACTATCACCCAATTGGGCCATGAACTGACCCCAAACGGTCTTGGGATCGTTTAGACATCCTCCAAATGGTATTGAGACCGTTTGCCCAAAGTTTCATAAAAAACTAAGTCAATTTGTTAAGGGTTGAACCCTAATTAGGTCACAAAATCAGCACTTTGATTGTTTCAACAACCTATGGTGATTGGACCTTCAATTGATCAAATTCTCTTAACCCTAGACCTCCAAACGGTATTGGGTGATCACCAAACGGTCTTGAGACCATTTGGGTGATCCCCAAACGGTTTTGAAACCGTTCGGGCCACTCAACCCAAACTTCAACATGATCGGTCCTTGAAATCAGCAAATGAAGCCGATTAGGGTTTAGGTGATTAAAGTGCCTTCAACTTGAGATTTACTTGCAATTAGCTAATGATTCTTTGTAGGTGATTAATTCATAATGTGTCCAAAAGACCCTCAAATGGTCAACGCCTGGTCAAACCTCCCAAACGGTCTTGGAGACCGTTTGAATCTAAACGGTCTTGCAAACCGCATGAATCCAAACAGTTTTGAAACCGTTTGGTACCAAACGGTTTTGCAAATCGTTTAGGCCAAAGGTGGGAGACCGTTTGATAAAGTTACATTGGTAATCACGCCCATCATCTTCTACCTTGAGACTAAGGTCTGTTCTTCACGGTTTTTCTTGCAAGAGTGCACGGGAGGATAGGGGAAAAGAAGAACAAGCAACTATCGCATAGAAAGAGAGATGCATAACAAAGCATAAGGGTTTAGAGTTATAAAACCCGCCTTAAAGTCGGTCCTAGAGCTCCAAGCTTCCAAGATTTAATGGCGTCTTGAGCTCCACAGATCGTCCAGGGTTGTTTCTCCAAGAATTGGTTGGGAAAGGACGGCTAAAAGAAAGAACTAAGTAAGAAAGATCATAGAACCAACCTTGCAACATGACTTCCTCTGTGAATCTGAGCAAGATGATGATCAAACCTTACCTAGAACTCTTTAGCCATTCTCCTATGCTCCAGAGCTATGTCCTTAGTCGGTCCAAGCAAGGGGATAAGAAGGGAAGTGAAGGAAACGGTCCTTTGGTTTGCAAAGAGAGGTGTATATGTACTTTGGGTAAAATTTCTACATAAGGACAACTTGTTTCTTGATTTCTCATCTAGGTCCTTCTCTCCTTTAGGCACGTCCCTTCTCCTATGCTTATGTAAAAACTCATCTTAAACCCAAGGTCTAAAGGCAAAGAAAGCCAAACCTCCTACTAAGTTGTACACATATAAAGGGTCATTTGCTTACAACTTGGTTAACTAATTACAAAGGTTATCCTTCTTATCTGGTTATTCAAATGAAGTGCCCTCTTCATCATTTTACTCTAAATGATGTCAGGAGTCATAAAAGATACTCTAGAAGGTGTATTTTACATTTTGCACCCCATATTTTGGGTAAATTGCACTTTACACCAACATTAGGGTTTTAAGCACAAGGATTGCTCCACAAGCTGCATCTAGGTGCCCAAGCTTGGAGAATCCATCATACTTCATCATATTCATTCTTATGATGTCTCATCATCAGAGGAACATTCAAACATGTGCAATTTGCAAGTTAACCCCTCTAATTGGGTAATTTGCACATAGGTCCATGTATTAGAAAACAATATTATAACATTGTTCAAAAAGGGCAGAAATAGAAACGTATGTTCCTCAGGAGCTTTAATTACATACCAAAAGATAATCACAAGCATATAATTACATAATTAAGAAAAACACCTAGGGTTAGCTCATAACCCAGGTTAGGGATGTTACACCTTTCATCTACCATCAATCTCCACTGATTTAATTGACCCAAAGAAAGAAAAGATGAGAATGGACGGATCACCACAAATTTCTCAAAAACCTTTTCCAGTTAAAACTCTTTTAGAACATGATGCTTCTGACTCATATGATATAAACTCTACAACTCAACCATATTCTTTGTAAGTTGTTTTAGATCATCTTGTAGCTCGCATGAAAAAATTTCTCCAGATATAAATTCCCACACATCATCAAATATTTATAACAACCAAAGGCAAATCATCCTCAACATCTAATAAAAACCACATGTACCAACTACATCCTCATTGGCTAGATTAACAATCTTTGTTAATCTCTTATGCTAATGTTCATCTTTACATAATTGAAATCACCCTTTGACATGTGTCATACCATTCTTGGATCCGTCCAAAAATATATGACCCTACCTATAACACAAAGACTTCTATCTGTGACCTCATCAACATGAGGCTCACTTATGATGTATCCCCATGGCTTCTACATGGATATTTTATCTCACTATGACCTAATAGATATATCATGACCTATACCAAACCATAACCCACACATGCTTTGGTTTGACAACTTCATTAATACCAACTCTCTTGTCGACTTCTTACACAATGATCTCTAAACATGGATGACATCGTGATTCCCTATCCTCTTGATCAAATGGAAAATATTTCTATGCAACCCACATGGAGTGACTCCTAAGTAATATCTCTTTCACCAACTTATATAAACTACTTTTTGATGATACATTTATCATTCTTATAACAAAACCCATGGATTGGGACCTAGAACCATATTAAGTAAATTTTTGGAGATCATGATCATCCTTTGTATGTTGTCTTCTAATTCTGGTCGTGTACCAAACCTCCCAATCTAATTCCCTTTGCAACTTTTAAAATTAAAATGAAAATTCTCTATAAGGACATCAAATCTTTCCTTAATGTTCCTTTGTGTTGTTCGAAAAAACTATCATAGTTGGGTCTCACAAGCTTGAATCATTTGATGTGTTATCCCTAAATAAGGCTAACTAGGTTTTCCAATCACATGGGGAAGAAAGAATCCACAAGATACAATGCCTCCTTTCTTATGAGGAAATCCTTTCGAAACAAAGAAACAAATGGATTGTCTTGAGAAAGTTTCATATGAACACTACCTTCTTCCGTAAAAACAAGTAACATAATTTAAAACACAAAAATTTGGTGAGCCTTATAATCAATGATATCCTCAACCATAATGAGCTTGACATCATCAATCACAATTGTCTTCTTTTCTAGACTCTCAATCCAAAAAATACCACAAATCCCCAACTTGCTCTACCTCATTACCCTAACTCCTACCAAAAACACTCTAGCTGAACTTCTAAGACTATAACTACACCTTTTTTGAACAAGAAAATTGGTTCATATACAAGGTGATCATCTTGATAAATCCCTCATCCCAGATGGCCTATTTTTGGCTCTTACCACTTATTTGAAAATTATAAACATCATCCATTGTGTGCATTCTAGTTTTGATCTCATATAAATATATCTAAAAATCCATGTTACACATATTTCTCTTATACCTAAGAGATATTCATTGCAAATTGTAGACTTTTAACCTGAAAGCCTTGTTTGTTTTAGGTAATAATCATAAAAAAGGTGATAATATATTGTAACATACCATCCTAAGTGTTGAAACCCCAGTTTCATAAAAGTAGATACCAAAAAGTTTAGCCCATAAGAAAACACAACAAACAAGGTGCATGTGATTTCATGGCAAACAAGAGGCAAACTTAACTGTAACATGAATATATGAAGAACTTAGGTTGCATGATACCCTTGCATGTGAAGTGATGTCCTTTGTACTTCTCATGTGACTTAAGGATCATATTTTGATTTATACAATGAGGAATATATACCCTATTCAATAGTGCACAACCTTGAATTTATAGGACTATAACAAGGATAAATTTTAGCATCATTTAGATAATTAGGCTTGAAAATAATTTAAAAGAATAATTTTTCCTTAATTCCCCCTAACTCACACGGTCCTCAAAATTTAACGTAATTTATGACATTGAAATGATATATACATTTTAAAATTTATATCTAAAATAAATTATGTAAGTAACATGAATAAAGTAGATAAGGACTTCACCAAAGGAATATTTTGTTGTTAGGCAAAAGAAATACATATTTTACAATCTTTGTTTGTATAAAAGGGGTTTGGTTTGTATAATATTAAATAACTAACTTATACCAACGTTGAAAAATAAGATGAGAGGAAAATAGGATGTTTACTTATTGACAAAAGGCAGTCTCCTCTCCTACATATAGGAAATGTGGAAAGTATAAGGGAGAAGAACTAAAACCTAATGGGCCAAGACAAGTAGGCCCATTTGACATAATAACTAAATTACAATAATTATAATGCTCCCCCTCAAGATATAGCATAGGTGAAACACATACTCATATTGGATGACAAATTGAAAATGAAC
Organism: Alisma plantago-aquatica; assembly: GCA_963693085.1. Classification (NCBI taxonomy): domain Eukaryota; kingdom Viridiplantae; phylum Streptophyta; class Magnoliopsida; order Alismatales; family Alismataceae; genus Alisma; species Alisma plantago-aquatica. Next base: position 406,132,534 of record OY856414.1, read on the forward strand.
ATGTCACCCCTTATATAAGATTTTCACTCCCCTAATTGGTGACGCCACCATTTGTGTTGTATTATGTAGGTTGGGAAACCCAAACTTTGAAGAAGATCTTTTGAATTGCATCTAGAATGAAGGACATCTGATTAATAGAATTGAAATTTCATGTCAAAAACCTATCACCATTAATCCAAAGTTGACAATCAAAATGTACCACAACTAGCCTTCTTTACTAGAGAGGATTGTGTGAGTGGTATAAGCACAATCAACACATCCCATATACATATTACAATACAAATGAAGAGGAACAATGTCGATGTAGCAGCAAAAGTATCTTCAAATCATTTGAGAAGTGTATCCAACTGGAATTAACGTTGAAAACCACAACTGTGCTTAATGTGGCACGAACACGAACTAGACAAGGTGTTGATGACTTCCATACTGATTCTATAATAAAACCTTGACACCTGAACCTTAGGGGCTTGATAGGAGTGTAGGAGATCATCAAGCAAAAACCCAAGTAGATCAATAGAATAGCCTTGTCAACAAATACAACTTGAAGAAGACAAAACTAAAGTAGCTCAGTGAAGATAAAAATCTAGATGAATCCTTGTAGATTAGAATTTATAGGCTAGAAAATGTCGAGCTTGTTAGAAGTCTGATATGAAGAAGCAACCATCCATCTTATTTATAAAGCAGCATGAATAATCAACACAAACATCATTAGCACCAAAGGGAACAGGAGACTAGAATGAGCGCAACAAAGTCTATCCTGACATACATAATGACATATGTATGTGAAAAGCTTGGTATGTTGCAACTAAGATCCTTCAACATTGCATGACATGGTAACAACTCAAAAAGCATAGAGAGGCAACCTACATGCATATCATGGCATAAACATGAATAATCATAGAGTCATTGGAAGTGATACACCAATGATGCACTTGAAGAGTAGCGTCATTGGTAAAGGGACACCAATCATGCACTGGAAGCATGATGCTTAGTGGGAATGAAGAGCTACAAAGACATCCAAAAGATGTATATGCTAAATAACAAGAAGATCCATGATTAAAAATAGCCTAGACTGATACATATACTCTCACATACTCATTTCCCTCATACTCTCTGTTACATCCTTAAACTTCATAGACTTCAAGCCTAAATGAATTAGGGAAAATATAACAATGGAGTGAGTTGAGGGATCTTGATTGATGATTCCCAACCCTACACTCATAAGAAATGTGAAATTTAAGTTAATAATGTACTTTTGAACATATGTGTTCATATGAGGCAAATATAAGATGCAATAGTTACCAAAGACTCAAGTGTGGTAATTAGGAATGTGAATAAGCTCATGGAGCCTTTTGAAGGCCGAAGATGTGGTTCATGGGCCTTAGGGTCACTTTTCAGCCCAATTGGATAACCAGAGTTTACATTTGGATCCCTGAGACATGAGTTTGGATATTGTGGATATTTGTGATCATAATAGGTATCACTACTACAGAAATAGCTTATAACGTCACATTTAGAGACGTCGGTTATTACCAAAAATCGACACCTAAACCCTACAACGTCGGCTAATTATAGAGACTGACATCTATATTTGAAGACCGGCCAGACACGGGTATCACTTTTCATTAAGCGTCGGATCCATAAATCGAACCGATGCCTAACATAGCCCGCCAATCATATACTATCATCAGGTTCCCATCATCTTACATCTCATCTTAACCCTAATCGTGATCATATTAGGGTTTCACTTGGTTCATTAGGGTTTAGCTTATCTCATTAGCATATGTGTATCATTACTTGTATTCTTGTCTTAGATTTATCTTACTAATATCATTTTTTAGATTATGATTCATCATCTGAACATTAGCTACCATGTCATTTTGTGCACACATTAACCCTAGGTTACATCATTATCCTAAATTAGGGTTTCATAACATGTATTAAGAATCATCTTCATATAACATAGATTTTATGCATCATCATGATACCATAAATACTTCTAAAGTTCCAAATACTGATATGAGCTTACTATGTAAATTTCATCATTTATTAAGCATGTATGTATTTATTGCACATTAATTAGGGTTATCAGCCCTAATTAGCCACAGCAAGCAAATTACATGATTTCGTGCATCAACATTATAAAATATGACCTTATATGGATTATGAACATGAATATGTATTTACTGACATGTTATCATAATTTTAGGTCATCATTTGATATTTATATCCATCATATGAGCATTTCACCACTTGCATGATATCACTGAGATTTGTTCATCAAAATCATGATATTATCATTCTACTATGTTCTACTCATTTTTATAAGAATTCCGATACCTTACTTGTAAATTTATGACAATCGGGCTATTTTCTACGAATTATTAAAGATCTGTAGATTATTACCTCTCAGGGCCAATCGCTGGCCGCCACGTGGGCGCTGCTCCCTCTCTTCCAGTTGGGACCCGATCCGGATCTGAGGGTGGATCCACGGATCCATGGATCTGTTTACCCGGGTCGGGGCCTCCTCTTTGGTTCTCGCGTAATACGGGCGGAAGACCACCTTGTCACATCATATACATCTGAAAAGAAATTTCATCTTCAAAATTAAGTCATCCTCTAATTTCAAGGAAAACCAAAAGGTCTTCACCCATATGCAGGACACCACACCATGTGCAACATATTCACAAAACAAAGTTCCATGATCGTATCCAAACCACTTTTAGGAGGTTTCAAAAGCATCTAGTGTGAAACCTCACTTCATAGAAGGCTCAACAAGGATTAAGAAGCTTAGTTTATGTCATTACATATCTCATATATTATGTCTCATATCCTTTATTTTTCCAAACATCTTATTATCATGATCCAAAGGAGTTGACTAAAGTTAACCCATTATATCAAGGGGTCAACAACATTTTATTGGGCTAATGTTTAGAACATGTTCAAAATTAACATATGCTTCTTAGGAGGGAGTTTACTATAATTAACCCACTTTATCAGTATAGATCATAGCAAGGTGTCATTGTCGTTATCTTGTGCTGACTGTCAAACTATATTTTTCATCTTTATTCATCACTAAGATTAACACTTCATGTAACATGTTTAATGCATACAAACTTATTTCATTGCTCATTATAAATTGCAACATTTACTAGTGATTTCATCACAATATTAACCAAAAAAATCACATTATCATCATTATTCATGTATATGGTCAACCATTTATGCATTGATATATATTATACCATCTCTAGGTTTCCATCATGTCATGTATATATATCACGTCTCGAGATAAGATCACCTCCTTATATATATTATATCATGGTTGTGCTAAACAAACTTATATGAGTGGCTTTTCAAACATATATCAAAACTCCATCTAGTCCCTCTGAGGTTCTCCTGACCCATATCATGTGGGTAGTTCCATGCTCAGTCTCTCTGAGTTAACTCAACTCTATGAGTATCTCATATGTACAAACTATATTTCCCTCTCTTAGTCTAGGGTTCTCGGATTACCTCATTGGCACTAGTGATAGCTTTACAAGCTCTAGCCACATAAGCACAAACCAAAACATGCTATGACATACTATTCATTGGTTATCCATCCATGAGACATGTTTACCCAAAAATCTCTTATATACACCACTAGATTCCTATGTGGGAAACCACCAACCCGAGCATGAGGCTTCACACAAAATAACATAGCTATCTCCTCCAGGGTCTTGGGCTCTCTCCCTCACCCAAATGGAAGGCACTCATATTCATATTTACATACACATATATAACAAGCCTCTCTCTATCTCTAGGGTTTGGTCCTCCCAAGGACATCTAGGGTTCCAGATAACTATAGGAATCATGCATAAAACAACTCAACTCATTCACTCAGGAGTATTCTAGTTTACGACATATCATATCGCATATCTCAAAATTTTCATATCTTGGAGTTTAGGTTCTCTGACCTTCTCCTTGTGGGTCTCACTCTTACTGGAGTTAACCCTAAAACTGGTCCTAACACTAGAGGCCATGTAACATCCCAGGATTTGAGGCCTCAGATAAGTTGATCTTAAAAGGAATGATTAGACTACCCATATCACCAAGGTGCACCTCCTTTTCTGGGAGCCCATCACTAAGAACTCCATAGTTAAGCGTGCTCAACTTAGAGTAGTACTGGGATGGGTGACTTGTCGGGAAGTTGATCCTGGCATGCGCGTGAGTGAGGACAAAGCGCGCAGTCAAGGCTAGTGGTGGTTTGTTGGGACAATCGTCATTCCTGACTACTAGAGCCTTGGGCAGTGGGCCCGTGTGTTACAAATGGTATCAGAGCCATAACCCCTCCAGTAGGTGGGGCCCACATGAGCATGTGACATGCCCGTCTTGAGACGTGCAGTCCAAGCATGTAGGAATGGGTTGTCCATGGTTGACGTAGCCACCCTTGAGCTGGTATTCCGTGATCGGGAGCTGGGTGTCCATGGGCCATTATGGGTCCGCACTGAAATGGGGTCAAATTATGAGGCCATATAGTTGAGACTTGACGAGGACGTCAAGAGTCTCACTGGGGGAGATTGTAACATCCCAGGATTTGAGGCCTCGGATAAGTTAATCTTAAAAGGAATGATTGGACTACCCATATCACCAAGGTGCACCTCCTTTTCCGGGAGCCCACCACTAAGAACTCCATAGTTAAGCGTGCTCAGCTTGGAGTAGTACTGGGATGGGAGACCTGTCAGGAAGTTGATCCTGGCATGCGCGTGAGTGAGGACAAAGTGCGCAGTTAAGGCTAGTAGTGGTCTGTGGGGACAATTGTCATTCTTGAAACTCTACTAGAGCCTTGGGCAGTGGGCCCGGGTGTTACAGGTCCTCCTTCGTAAAAGAGCTTGAGGCTCATGCTGACTCACAACCTAGTCTTAAGTTAACACATCTTATCTCATAATATCCTATTTACTTACGTCATCAAAACTTATCTCAAAACCTCAAAACTGAACTTAAGTCCTTGAAGACAAACATTTTTCATCATAAGCCATCTTATATCATCTAGATAAGACTTACACTGTATGAATGGACATGAGCATGTGACATGCCCATCTTGAGACGTGCAGTCCAAGCATGTAGGAATGGGTTGTCCATGGTTGACGTAGCCACCCTTGAGCTGGTATTCCGTGATCGGGAGCTGGGTGTCCATGGGCCATTATGGGTCCGCACTGAAATGGGGTCAGATTATGAGGCCATATAGTTGAGACTTGACGAGGACGTCAAGAGTCTCAGTGGGGGAGATTGTAACATCCCAGGATTTGAGGCCTCGGATAAGTTAATCTTAAAAGGAATGATTGGACTACCCATATCACCAAGGTGCACCTCCTTTTCCGAGAGCCCATCACTAAGAACTCCATAGTTAAGCGTGCTCAGCTTGGAGTAGTACTGGGATGGGAGACCTGTCAGGAAGTTGATCCTGGCATGCAAGTGAGTGAGGACAAAGTACGCAGTTAAGGCTAGTAGTGGTATGTGGGGACAATCGTCATTCCTGAAACTCTACTAGAGCCTTGGGCAGTGGGCCCGGGCGTTACAGGTCCTCCTTCGTAAAAGAGCTTGAGGCTCATGCTGACTCACAACCTAGTCTTAAGTTAACACATCTTATCTCATAATAGCCTATTTACTTACATCATCAAAACTTATCTCAAAACCTCAAAACTGAACTTAAGTCCTTGAAGACAAACATTTTTCATCATAAACCATCTTATATCATCTAGATAAGACTTACACTGTATCATCACAACTTATATCATCTATTCCATCTATCATATATTCCAACAAGGCTCTAGATGTCTAATATAGAACTACTCTCTCTTCTAGAATGCTGTCATTCACTTTCACTTAGGTTGCATGACCACCTCCTACTCGTACATGTGTGGGGATACATTTTTATAATACATATATATAATAAAATATTATATAGTTTTTCTCCAATAAAACAAGTGTCAGAGAAAATTATCAATGTTTGTTCTGATTGGAATCCAAAACCAAATCTAGAAAAATGAGTGCCCCACACATAATAGAGAGTGTAGTGCCATGAAAACTAGTGAAAAGGGTGAGAACATGGTGTATACTAGTGTAGCTACTCTAGACAACAAGCGCTATATGTCTAGGGTTTCTCTTCCTTTGAGCACATCATTTCCAAATGATGCAACGTCCCATACCACTACACTATAAGGAAAGAACGACATCTAAGGACTTTCTATACAACCAGCACCAGTCTAGACCTATTTCTCAAACATCTAGGTGCTAACGTAGAGGCTAGGTCAGATCTAGTCTCTAAAAGATGACTAATCTAACTCTAAAAGATTATTAAGTTCAAGGTTCTTTAGTTTTGAGTTGTATAATGAGCAAATGTCAAGCTTTGCTATTGTTCATGCTCTGATACCACCTGTGACGTCCTCAGATTTTCTAAAACTTAATCTGATGTGGGATGTCCAAATTGAAACCCTCACATCAACGAGAATCCAAATTTGAACTCCACACACTAGGTTAAGAAGAAGAAAATCAAAGGAAGTCAGAAGGAAACATATAGTAGCACATGTACATGAACAATAATAAAACTATACAACACATGTTCACGATTCAACATATATTACATCATGAATTATTACAACATTTGATATTACATATTGAACAACAAACTTATACATATACATGTACTACCACTAAACTACAAGATCTTAAGACAATAGGTCCACCTGTACATCAGCTCGCCAAACAACTCTCAACTATCCTAGAACTTCAAGAGCATAACCACAAACTAAACAAAAGATTATATGTGGTACACGTCAACATAATATTCAAGAATATTGTACTACGTACGCCTATGTGCCTTTTACATACCTCTCATCATATCTTGGCAATAAAGTAAAACTAATACTTGGTAGTAACAGAAGAATATAACAAAAGCATATACTCGAACAAGAATGTTTATTAGCAAAAGAGAACACATATCTCTTAGGCATATTTTCCATTATATCATCCATTCATTTACTACCTAGGAGTTGAATGCATTAAGGCCTTCATGATCACTACCAAAGAGTTGGATCATTTATACAATGTGACTACTACCAAAGAGTTGGGTCCAAGCACACTACCAAAGAGTTGGTACTTTCATATGTACAATGTGACCACTACCAAAGAGTTGGGTCACTGATCGGCCTAAATCGCGCGTCCAAAATTGGAGGCGGATTTGAAGTTAGTTGGACTTTTACATTTATAAACCCGAACTCTTATAGGCCCCCGCAACTTTGTTTACGGGGTCGAAGTAGATATACGGGGTCGAACACAGGGACAAGGGTGGTAGTGTTGGGAACCCAGAATCGACACACTACACTCTGGCAGGTATAAAGAGATGATAAATTCCCAAAAGGGAAACAACAAGATGTCACAAACCAAAAAAAGAAAACTATCTCCAACTGGAGCTACTAGAAAGATTTAAGGTTTTAGTCATTTAGCAGTTTTTAAGGGGTTTTCATGCAACGAAAACAGAAAGATAAAACTAGAGCTAGAGCAAGGTACAAAGGATAAGACTTCGGTAAAACAAGCAGCAGCAGTAACATCCTGCACCCCTCCTCTCAGAGCGGGTACCTCTAACCAAGCATCAACACCCCTCTCGAGGTTGCTAGAATTAAGTTAGATTGGAATGTTACTGAAGCAACTCCGTTCCAAGCACTCTCGTACTCCAAAATCAGACCAAACACTAGAGCCACAACACAACTCTCGAAGCTGTTGTGACGGGAAAACACGATTCGGTAGCTAAGCAAAGCGCGATCCAACATGCAAGCTAGAGTTCAGATATCAAACATAGCAGTCATCCAACAGATGCACCAAGCATAGAGAAGCAAGTACTTAAGCTTTTCTATTCCCATAAACATTAAAGGTCTTAATACATTGCGTAAATAAAGAATTAAATAACAGAATTAAAGATATGTGTCGCCTTCTTGATGTAGAAGGACGACAGGCTACTGCGGCTCTCCAGCCCGATACCGGTCAGGAGCCTAGCCCGATACAGTAGTGTCGGGTGGCACACCCTCTCGGGTGGCACGCGTGACAGTCGACTGTATCGCTCAAGGACCCTGGCCGATACGCTCATGTCGGGCGGCGCACCCTCTTGGGCGGCACGCGTGACGGGCGGAGCGTATCGAGTTCGATATCGTATCGGGCACGGAGCGACACGTTTTGCTGTCGGGCACTTGTGTCGCTCTTCTAAGTTGGCCGATATCGGCCCGCAGTGTCACACGGGGGGTCCTAAGTGAACCATACCCTCCCTCTCGGGATGAGGAAAAGCTCACCTAGCGTTTCCCGGCACGAGCACTAGGGCGCGATACTCTCGCTCTCATAGTTTCCTCTGAAGATAGCTCAAAGTTCCCAACTGTCCGAACTGTCTTTTCGGCTTCCTGTAGCTGCTATTTATAGGCACCGGTTGGGGGAAGTTATGGTGCTCGAAGCGCCACCTGTCCCCCTTATCTGTGGGTCGGTGGACGGCCGATATAGGTATTGCTCAGCGCGGGGGTGTCGGCTGTCGGTCACGTGACGGGCGGCGCCTACCGGTGGGTGGCCTGTGTCGCGTGACAAGCTGGTGTTGTCGTGGCGAGCTTGGCTCCCGGTCGGGTAAAAGATGTGTCGTCCGCCAGTTTCTTCTCGTGCGACGTCCCCAGATCGCGCGTCGTTATGTCGCTCCGCCCTGTCGGGCAGAGGTTGTATCGGGCGTCAGGAAGGCTGATGCAGTTTGGACTTATTTGTGGGCCGGGACGGCCTTATTGATGATAAAACAGACCAAAATGAGGAAAAACACTACAAAAGATGGAAGTATTGGATTAAGAGCGGGATTTGGCCAATTATTAAAAAAGTGCTTATAAAAGAGAGGAAAATAGCAGAAAAGGGCAGTTTTGATAACAGAATAAAGGGCAAAAACGTCACCAAAATTGGTGTTATCAGTCACTTCCAAGCACACTGCCAAAGAGTTGGTGCTTTCATATAATGGAAAATATATAGTATATGTCATGTGTCCATAGCAATAAGTATGGAAAATCAAGCAACATAGCATACAAGAAGAATCATTTCAATCAATACCATATGCCAAGTTTTTACTACCATATAACACAAGTATATTGTATAATAAGCCAAGTAAGAGGTAATGGCGTACCTTTCAAAGAGATAATCTAATCACATATTCCTCATGTCATCTATATCTTTGCTAAACCTGATCCAGACAAGATCATATACTATCACCAGGTTCCCATCATATCACATCTCATTTTAGCCCTCATCGTGATCATATTAAGGTTTCAGTTGGTTCATTAGGGTTTAGCTTATCTCATTAGCATATGTGCATCATTACTTGTATTCTTGTCTTAGATGATGAACTAAGAAACATGTACACCAGGACCAATGGGCTCATGTGAGTTCATCTTTTGTGGATTTTTATTAATTCACATGCCTTCATCTGTTCTTATGTCTTAAAGATTTTAGTTCATTCTCATCTAGGCTAAGGTGGTGAAAACCCCTAAAAGCCTCGATATTACCTTATCTATATTCAACCATCGTTTGATCTATTCTTTTACATTCTAGTATTTTTATTCTTAATATTTTTATTGTGCTAACAATCTCTCATTTTCTTGTGATAGTGTAATTTTACTTCCTTGCTAGTGTAATCTTTATTCTTGCATTTTAATTCTTGTTCTAGCATAAACCATCAACCCAAATCTGATTTCTCCTTCCTGTTCTAAAAATAAAGATACCAAAAAGAAATAGAAGTTCATCAAAACCAATTGGGATTAGAGTCCACCATCTTAAAAATGTTGTCCAGTGGGATTGACCCTTCTATACTAGCCTTAATTGGACAGTAAAAAAAGGTTAAACTGTAGGATTAAAATCTTTGTGATTGTAGTGCACAACGACGCACTACGATTTGGCGTCGTTGCTTGGGACAAAGATAGTTTTCTCGAACCCCAATTTTTTAAAAAAAATTTATTTTTATTTTTATGCCTTCTGAGTAAAATTCTAGAAGTGTTAATTCTCTTTCTGTTGAGTTTCCATTCTAGCAGTCTAAATTTTCTACACACAATTAACTATTTATTTGTACATGCGATGCTCAAACGCCAAATTTACATCATTTGATGTCAATCCTGAGATAGATAGAACTTTTGAATGTGTAAGTCATCAAAACTGAATTAGGATGGATGAAGAGGAAATTTCCCATAGGATCAAGAGGCTCTTTTAGATCAAAGAGAACACTATTTAGCCGATCAAGCGGCTAGAAAAGCTACTTTTTGAGCAACGTATATGGTTGAACAAGAAACGTTAGAGGCCGGTAGGAGGGATGCCAAAAGGAAAAAATAATTTTAAGATTTTTCTCTTCCCAAAACTGCCTATGCACAACATCCATTTGTTCCTCCTGACATCCTCGCCCCACAATTTGAAATCTGAACTGAATGGATCACTATGATCAACGCAAACCCATTCTCTAGCAATAATGGAGAAATTTGCCAAAATCATGTGCAAAGGTTCATTAACTTTTGTTCTTTGAACAAACTTCCAGGCATCTCTGATGATGTTATCCACTTTAGATTGTTCAATTATTCTCTCACCGGCCAAGCTAGTGGTTGGTACCATACCATGGAGAGCGAGGAACATGTTACAACTTGGGAGGTCCTACAAAATAAATTTCTTGAAAAAAATTTACCCCCCTTCTCTCACTTACGAAATCAAGGGGCAAATCACTCATTTTATATGTCCCCAAGAGAATCCCTAGGAGAAGCCTGGGTAAGGTTCAAAACTTACTTTGAAAATGCCCTCATCATGACATTTATCATGCCCAACTCATAGAAGTTTTCTATTGTGGAGTTGACAATGACACCAAATGTTTTCTTGATTCCTCATATAGAGGAAATTTTATGCACCAAAGCCTAACCAATGCATGGGAGGTTGTTAAACATGCTTCTAAAATAAGGGCTAGATGGGGAGTCAATGGGATCCTTAAGATAGCCAAGGCTAAAGTTGATCCTGGCATCCAAAGCATAACAAAAAGCCTTAAATTAATTGCTCTAAAACAAGATCATTTAGAGTCATCCCTAGGTACCTATAGAGAGATACCCCAACAAATAAAAGATGTAGATTCTCTTTGTGGTATCTACCAAGGATATGATTACACCACCTTACATTGCCAATATCTCTACAATACCTGCATGGAGCCTGAAATAGAACAAGAATTGGAGGATCTCAACTCTATTCACACCATACCTGGCCAGGGTTATTACAAACCTAATCAAACAAGAATCCACCCTGATACCAGTACGGGAACCCTTCTGGTGCTAAAAATTCAAGCCAAATCCAATCCCAACATAGACATCCCAGTCCTGAAAAAAAATAATCGGTCACCACCTAGTTTCTTATACAACAATCAAAGAAAGCTTGGGAACTAAGGGAACCATCGAGGTTACCACCAATATAGACCACCTTACCAAAGAAAACAATTTCATAACATGAACCTTCCTCCCCAAAATCTAAATCAACCACCTCCTCAACCACCACAAAATATTCCCGCTCCCCCCTCCCCCAACTGATGAAAGAATGGCCACTTTGGAGCGAATCATTCTTGCTCAACAATCTCACCAAAAGGCAACTGGTACACAGTTAGCTTGCCTTTTTACCCAAAAAAACCCTTACTGACACTTTTTCTGGGCAGCCTGAAAACAACCCCAAACATCCAGAACAACTCAAGGTTGTCTCTTCTCATTCAGGAAAGATACACTCCCCTCCTACATCAGAAGAACCTTCAGCCATACCTTTAGTTTTGGAGGATGGAGACATGGTAGTTGTCGAACCCAAAACTACACTTGAACCAACCATCCTTGAACCCCCACAGGTAGAAGCTGAAGAACCCATCTATAAACTAGGACCTCCATACCAAACCTGCCTCAAACAAACAAGACTCGACACTTATTTCATGAAGTTTAGGGAGGCCATGAAAAAATTGCATGCTGATATCTCTTTCCTTGATGATTTATCAGACATGAATGTCTAGCGCAAATACATGAAGTCCCTCTTGACTAGGAAGTATGTCACAGAAGAATATGAGACTGTCAAACTTGCTAGGACCACCTCAGACATAATTCAAAGTAAACTGTCTAAGAAATAGAAGGACCCTGGTTCTTTTGGAATAGGATGCTACTTAGGTGATAGTGCTTGTAGAAAAGGCCTAACTGATTTAGGAGCCAGTATATCCATCATGCCCTATAGTCTTTGCAAAGATTAGAATTCACTGAAATGGAACCCACAACCATGACCATTCAATTGGCGGACTCATCCATGACCAAACCCATGGGAATCATAGAAGACATTCCATTCAAGGTTAGGAAAGCTTCCTATGTCCCATGTGACTTTGTGATCATGCACATCAAAGAAGATTTGTTTTACCCACTTATTTTTGGTCGTACCTTCCCAGCCACTGCCCGGGCCTTGATTGATGTTGAGACTGGAACCATTCTGCTAAGATTAGGGAGACAAACACTAGAGGTTAGGGTGTTTAAAAGCAAGAAAGGGCCTAGTTTTCAAGAAGAGGTCTATATCCTTGACTGTATTGATAAAGTATCTCAACTAAGGCAGGAATGGGAGTCAGTTGATGATCCCCTACACACAATTCTCACTAGCCCTCCTGAATGTGACTTTGATAATGAAAAATTATACCAATGTAAAGATCATTTCGATAATTTTAAGGAAATAACTAATGCTAAAATTGAAGACCTTAAAATGATCTTCATTATGGAAGAAAAACCTGAACCACTTAAGGACCCAGAAATGAAGACTATTCCCATAGTTTTGAAGTATGTTTTACTTGATGAACAACAACTGTGCCATTTCATCATAAATTCTGACCTCACCCTTAAATAAGAAAACAAACTTATGGGGAAACTTAGAAAAAGGAAAACTGCCTTGGGGTACAACATTACAGATTTAGTCAGGATATATCATTTTTTGCTTTCAGAAAATCCTAATGATAGAAGACAACAAACCCTCCCAAGATCCAAAATGAAAACTCAATCCAAACATGAAGGAAATTGTCCGTCTAGAGGTGATCAAACTTTTGACTGTAGGAATCATCTACCTCATCTCTAACTCCCCATGGGTCAGTCTGGTTCAAGTTGTTCCCAAAGGGAGGGACCAATGTCATTTGAAATGATAAAAATGAACTTATTCCCACTCTCACCATTACAAGATGGAGAATGTGTATTGACTATAGGAAGCTCAACAAGGCAACTAGGAAAGACCACTTCCCACTCTTCTTCCTAGATCAAGTTCTTTAATGCTTAGCCCATCAAAAATATTTTTTTTACCTAGATGGCTACTCAAGATTTTATTAGATTCCTATCCATCCTGAAGATTAAAAAAACCCTTCATATGTCCCTTTGGAACTAATGCTTTTAGACGAATGTCTTTCGGCTTGTGCAACACACTAGCCACTTTCCAACAACCATCTTTGCAGGATTAACTGAAACTGTCATGGAGGTGTTCATGGATGACTTCTCCATTTATGGAGATAGTTTTGACTCTTGCCTTAGAAATCTTGTCCTCATTCTTGATAGATGTGTTGAGTCACACTTAGTCTTGAATTGGGAGAAGTGTCACTTCATGGTTAAGGAGGGTATTATTCTAGGCTATAGAGTAAGTAACCAAGGCATAGAGGTTGACAAGGCTAAAATCGAGGTCATCACCAAGATTTCAGCCCCACCTCAGTCATGGACATTTGAGCCTTTTTGGGACATGTCGTTTCTATCGGCGATTCATCCGTGACTTCTCCAAGATCACTAAACCTCTCACTAACCTTCTTTAAAAGGAGGTTCCCTTCAATTTTAACAAAGCCTACATGGATAGTTTTCAGTGTTTGAAAAATGCTCTCACATCCACTCCAATCATCCGTGCACTAGATTAGGCCCTACCCTTTGAAATCATGTGTAATTCTAGTAATTTTTTCATAGGTTCTATCCTAGGATAGTGAGTTGATAAGAAACACCATGTCATATACTATGCACCCAAGACCTTAGATGAAGCTCGGCGAAATTACACTATCACCAAAAAAGAAATGCTAGCCATTGTCTATGCTTTTGAAAAAAAAATTCTCATACTTGGTTAGATCCAAAGTCATCGTTTACACTGACCATGCAGCCATTCACTACCTTATGACTAAGAAAGATGCCAAACCTAGACTCATAAGGTGGATTATGTTGTTGCAGGAGTCCGACTTAGAAATCTTATATAAAAGGGGTCTGAAAATGTCATGGATGACCACCTAAGTCGACTTAGCTATAGGAAAACTGATGATACTCCCATAAATGAATTCCTACCTAATGATCAACTACTTAAGGAAAACTCCCAATTTCCTTAGTTTGCTAATTTTGTAAATTATTTAGCTGCTGGTGTACTGCACCCTGAAAAAGAAGGGACATTCTAAAAATAAATTCTTACATGATGTCAAAAACTACCATTGGGATGAGACTTATTTTTTTAGTCTTTGTGCTGACGGTATACATCATCATTGTATTTCCCAAGAAGAAAGTTTTGACATTCTGGGAAAATGTCATTCTAGCCCCTATGGTGGGCACATGAGTTCCCAGAAAATGGCTAGGAAAGTTCTACAGTGTGGGTTCTTTTGGCCCACCATCTTAGAAGATGCTTATGAATATGTGCTCTCATGTGACCAATGTCAAAGGACGGTCAACATCTCAAAACTTTTGAACATATGTGTTCATATGAGATGAATATAAGATGAAATAGTTAACAAAGCCTCAAGTTTGGTGATTCAGAATGTGGCTAAGCTCATGGAACCTTTGGAAGGCTCAAGATGTGGTTCATGGGCCTTATGGTCACTTTTCAGCCCAATTGGATAATCAGAGTTTACGTATGGGTCTCTGAGACATGATTCTGGATATTGTGGATATCTGTGATCATAATAGGTATAAAAAATAGTCACTGTTGATGAATTATCAAAACATAATATAATGAGTGGATTTCTAAGATAATCCAAGATAATATGTAGCTTAGATAATCAATTAAAGGATTATCCACCTTTTTTTAGGAAGCCAAATAAAATACAATATGTAAATTTCCTAAAAGAATAGGAAACATGGTTTAAAGGAAAGAAGAAGTTTGGTATTTAAAAGGTAACCCAATGAACCCCGATTACGAAGTATAATTGGAAAGCACTTATAGGGAAGAAGGAAATAGGTCATAGAGGTAGGGCCATATTAAGGGCCAATGAATGTATATATGCCAAGATATAGGACCTATTCTTCTCATTGAACCCTCCCTTCCTCCTTCCCCATTATCCTTGTCATCTTATTTAACCTAACCCTAGGGTTTCTCCTAGGACATGTTTACAGACTCTAATGACCCTCTCCTTCATCTGAACCATAGAATCAATCCTTGATAGTTTGATGAACAATAGAACTAGTCTACAACCTGATCCTTGACAACTCCCACGATGATCGATGCATGGGGTCCTTGAGAAGTTCATGGAAGCTCCCCAAGATATCCCGCCATCCTGTCTTCTTGTCCAGAACACCAAAGTAATGGATGCAATGACCCCCAGGCCAGCTCGAGAGGCACAAGGTTACGACCCCCACTCATGTACCTACCAGCGTGAAGGAGGCAGAAGGTCTGGTTTGATGGGATGAGTCTGGGATGAAGGTATGGAGATGGTCCTTCAACCCTCATCAGGGTCTATTTCTGTAATGGTGTGTGTGCGATGGAGACTCTTCGGTCTGAAGTTAGCTGACAAGGCATTGTTGTCTCTAGAAAATGTTTTATGTACCCAACAGCTAGACACCTACGACAGGGCAACGAAGAGGTGGTACAGGGTCTGGCTTCCCCATGAAGCTCGATGACCAGAGCTGCTGTCTTAGGCTATCTAGGTGGATGGAAACCTGACTACAAGAGGCTAGATGCAAGAGGAGGAGGTAACCACAGTGACGCCGGGTCTAGCTCTGTGGCCACAACGTACACACAAAAGCACCAGCATACAAGGAAGACATAGGATCAGAGTCAAATGATTTGTGTGCCCATATTTTCACGTACAAGACCCAAGGGTGGCCAACTTTCTCCCCAATTTCTGCACTGAGTTTTAGTAAGTGTAAGGAGGCGGGATCACCCCCTTACTAAAATTTGAAGAATAAAACATCCATTCCAAGCACACTCAAAGGTATGCTGGAATAGGTGCAATATTTTTAAACTTCAATAAATGGTATTCAAAATGACCAATGTGTAGCAGTGGAATTAAACAAATGACTATATTCAATTTATCACAAGGTTATTACAAAATTACATCATAATATCCCGTACGGGTTTTCATGTATGAGACAACATGTGGATCTAAGTAGAGGGAAATCTAAACAATAACAATTTTGTCTCCAAGCTTTAACTCCGTAAGCTAGTCCAAAATGTCATGCCTTAACATCCAAGTCCTTCACCTAGGGTTGGAAGCATACCCCAGTAAGAAGAGAAAATAGATGACGTCAGCAAAGGCTGGTATGTGCATACTAAATAAAAGATTGAGCAATATATGGAATAAAGGACATCAAAGTATAAATGCTTCCCATGAAAAAGATAAGTATAGCCCAGGTGGGTATCAAGAGAAAAGGAATAGAAAATCATATGATAACAAAAGAATACTTGCCACCAATAAAACATAAAGATTGTGCCACACAAGCACAAGAATTAGGGCGCACACCTGGTGCGTCCCCGCTAGGGGTGCTTTTACACCCCACGAGGTCGGAGCGCACGGGATATGGGATCTTATGCTTTCGAAATTTATGTTATCCCTAACCGAGTTGATCACTAAGACTAAAACAGGTCGCCCGCAAGAGTATGATGTACTGTTGTAGTATAGGTGATTGGCAAGATAAGGGGTCAAACCATAGAGATAGAGGGGGTACTAGAGTTAGGTAGTGTATACTATGTTCCTTTTGCGGAGCATAGGGTTTTAGGGTTTTAAAAGGTTTGATTGTTGATTAAGCTAATTGAACAAGTACGAAATGTAAGATGGAACCTAAGTTATGGAAGAGCAAGCAAATTAGTAAACTAAGTTAACAAACTAACTAAGCAAGAGCAAGAAGAGCTACACTACTCTAGCAAGGTAAGAAGCAATTAAGAACTAAACTAACCACTAGCAAGAGCAAGAGCCTAAGTTGACACTAAAGAGAAAAACTAAGTAATTAACTAGATTAAGCAAAAGTGACTAAACTAGACTAGCATGAACAAGCAAGCAGAGCAAGATGGGTTTTAAGCAAGGTGATTAAGGGTAGGTGGGCCGTTTGGGGGATGTAACTTTGATATTAGTTGGGGTAGATCATTAAGTGTGCAAGGTTATCATTTCATATCTAGATCACCAAACCAAACAACAAGGACAATGCCATTAGAATATACCCTATACTACTAGTAGAAGACTAGGGTTAGGTGTAATTCTAATGGGATTAGCCAAATATAGGTTTCTAGGGTAAATGATAGTGAGAAATTGAGGGTTGAGGGTAGAACTGGGAGTAGAGATGAGGGTATTTGACCTCATGCCACTAGCCACTCTAGCCTTTAGAAGGCCCTAGGCAATTGCATCAATCTCACTTACACTAGCTACTTAGATCTCACACTCATTTGTAGGAGGAGGGGTGTGAATGTAGGAACAAAGGGGGCTAGATAGGGATCCACTATTTGGACCTAGGAGACATTCCTAAGATTGCCACATACACTCCAATTCCTCCTAGGAGATAAGTGTCATCAAACATCTCAAAGCAAGAAATTTATGTAAAAAGCACAAACCACATGCAATAAAATGGGAAATGAGATAGAAGCAAGAGGCAATCATCATAGATATGAATTAAGTTCATTACAAGCAACTTTCCCCCAACATGGTATCAAAGTCACATTTTAACCTGAAACAGCCCACCACTAGGGGCTTAGCTACACATAGTCAAAGAAACTAGAAAATAAAGGGGTAGAAGAAGGGAAAACGCCATGAAGCTCAATGTAGAAGTCTCCTCCTTCACCTCCAGGCTGTTGTGGACGTCCTTCCTCCTTCAAGGGTGCAGGGGCACAGAAAGATGTGGGGGTTTATGGATGGAAACCTAGGAAACTAGGATTCCATGGTGGAATGAGGGTGGAAATGGTGGATGGTGAGCCAAAATGCAAAGGGTTTTCACTCAAAGCTCAAGGAAGGAGAATGGAGCTTGGAGCAGCTATAGGGGCATCTAACCCTCGTTCCCTAGCTGCCACCTATGTATATATAGGTGGTGGGGAGGCACTAGGGTAAGTGGGGGGTAGTTTAGGAAAATTAGTGTAAAGTAGGGTAGGGTTGGTGGATCACCACGACCGTGTTGGTGTGCTACAACCATGGTGAGGGTAGTAGGGAACGGTCGTGGGGTGGTAGAATGGTCATGGTATGGATGGGAGTGGTGAAAAGCTAAGTATGGTGGTCGCCACGACCGTGGTGGAGTGCCACAGTCGTGGTGGGTGAGAAGCACAACGGCCGTGTTGGGTAACACAACCGTTTTGGAGGAGGGAGCGGTGATCTTGGAGTAGCACCACAGACATTTTGTACTTCATCGGCCACGGTCGTGGCACCTTGGGTAAAAACCCTATTGAAATTTGGAACTTTGGTCATTAATTCCCACGACCGTGGGGAAGGCCCACGACCATTTTCTCTTCTTCTGACCACGATCGTGCTGATGGCCACGACCGTGGTGTCTTCAATGGCCACAGTCGTGGCAGGAGGTCACGACCATGGGATTCTTTGGGGAAACCCTGTTGAAGAGGGCACTTCTTTGCTAAAGAACGCACAACCGTGGTGTTGTAGCCACGGCCGTGTTGAGGCTTGCATTACTTGATTTCACTTCAAACTTCATTATTCTTGGATGTCTTTGCTTGGGGACGACTCTTGGCCATTGGAGGTAGGTTGAGGGAGACTTTGGGGCCTTCTTTGGGTCCCTCCATGAGTGGGGGAACCCTAGAACTCCTTCTTTATCTCTCGTCCATCTAAGCATGGTCCAAGTACCTGAAAACAGTGCAAAGAACATCCATAAGCGTATTTGCAATGATAAGGACATTAGGGGCAAAAGGCTTGCAATGTAACATGTTTAGATGTGATTTAAGTACAAAATGGCACAGGATGGAGCCCTAAAATAGGGCTACATCACCACCCCAAACTTAAAACATACTTGTCCTCAAGTATGCTCCGACTCAATATCTCTACAAAACTTCCACAAAAAGAAATGACATATGCAATGTAAAAGATGATTATTGCTGAATGGGATCAAAGATGACTAAGTGCATGCATTTCACCTCTCTCCTCTCCTACTTTCACAATCCAATCATGAAAAGAGCACAAAGCACATGAACTTCAAATATAGCGCATAGAATACACAAGTTATCCATACTTCTTCCATAAAGTTCTGGGTAAACCGTTTCTTGATAGTGTTAATCGAGGATGACTAGGAGTGTTGTTTCACATTCATGCATTCAGTCTTATATTTCAAATCATACCAAATGACCCACGTGGCTGCGGAAAAGGAAAAAATGAGCTAAGTTTGATGTTTCCTAGCTCAATGGGTATGAATCTAGAAGAAAGGGTTGTGGTAAGATTTTTGGAGTTTTTTTACACATTCATCTTTTCTTTATTTGAATGCTTTTAAATAGGAGCATCCTTTTATTTTGTTTTTTCTTTTCTTTTCTTTCTTTCCCTTGGTGTAGATAGGGCATATGGTGGATAGAGTGAAGCGGGGAGGTAGAGATGTGGCCACCCCAAACTTTTGGAGGTGGCCAAGGCTGATTATGTGCACTAGGGCATCTTTTTATGAGGCGAAGGGGTATGAAGATGGTGGAAGAAGAGTTGGGTCAAAGAGGGGTCATTGGTATGCTTTTCCACATAAGACATCCTGCATGAAAGTTAATCCAATACTTCATCCTAGATATCACACCACATGAATGAACAAGATGAAATTGATATATCAAACAAGTGATTCCACAAACACTAAGCGTTCAAAGCTTGCTCAAGTTCACAATTCAACCAAATCAATCACAATCATAAGAGAGGTGATGCACATGTAAAAAGTCAAACATTGATACCACTTATCAATAAAGCATGGAATTTCACTTACACTAGTCAAAGGTCATCATTTTTACTCAAAACAATAGAGATTGGGTCAAAACATACTTTTTAGACAAGAAATCTCAAATTTGGGCAAAATTGGCCAAAATGGTGCCAATTTGCACTAAATCACATCTAAACCTACTTTAGGGGAATTCAAAGCATAAAGCAACAAATCCTACTTAACATGCACAAGAAACTACAAAAACTACATGAAGATGCACTGCATGGTATGGAAAAGTAAAAATTTTGAAAAATTACAAAAAAATGCAAGAAGTCAACTACATGCCATGCAAAGATGCAAGCAGACACACCAGGTCATGGTAAACAAGTATGAAATATCAGTCAAATTGTTTGATCATCTTGCAAAAATTTAGCACAAGGCACATGGAGAAAAGTGCGGTGAGAGAAGGGTTTACCGCCCTACCACCCCAAACTTTTAAATCATGCTGCCCTCAGGATAAAATAGAAGTTTAGACTAGTAGGGTAAAAGGTGTGGGGTGCGAAAGACAACCGCCAAGAGCTGGAGTTGTCAAAGTAACACTGGGTGAGCAGGACAGGGCCACCACAGCCGTGCTGAACAGCACGACCGTTCTATCCTTCTTCCTGTAGCTCCTCTCTTGATTTGCAATCTCTTCTTCCATTTTGACCTCCTCTTTGGCTACACCCTTTTTGCATCATCTTTTCTTCCTTATACCTATGCTAACATGATTCACAAATAGAAAAACAATCAAGTATAGTGTGTGTGTGTTTCTTGGAAACCAAAAGAAAGTATAATAAAACAAGGTTTGAGAATCTCAAACCACGTGGGTTGGCTCCCACTAGTGCTAAATTTATAGCCTTCAGCCGGGGTTGTTGCTCTTTTTTTCTATGTATCGACACCAACGGTGTCCTCCTTTTCCTCTATAGTGATCCTATCCAACTTTCTGACGACATGTGCTTCATCCCATGGAGTGTACATCGAGCGGAAGTATGGACTTGATCTCCATAGCTCTAGAGGATCATAATAGCATAGACTCTCACCAAAGTCTTCATTACCCAGCTTTTACCTCTCCTCTTCTGTAAATATAAAGAAATCAAATTTTCTCCTCTTATAGGTGACCGTCAGAGTACCCGTACACACATTGATTTCTGCACCCGTAGTGGACAAGAAGGACCTCCCCAATATGAGGTATTCTTTCCCATCAATAGGTTTAGAATCCACTATCAGAAATTCGGTCACATATGCAATGTTTATCCTTTCATCCATTGATACTATTGCGTTTTGCAGTATTCCCAAGGGTTTCCTTTTGGTTCCATCACCTAAGATAAGGAAACAATCCACCGGTTCCATTTTATTTAGGCCCAGACATAGATACATGCTCCATGGCATGATGCTTGTCCCTGCACCTAAGTCAAGGAGGGAGTGCTCGATGGCTTGTGTACCAATGTAGCAGGTGATGAGAGGCACTCCTGGATCGTCTCTGTTGTCGGGGAAGCCAATGTCATAGATGAAGTTCACAGACTTTGAAGCAACAATCTCCTTGGTTGGTAGTAGCACTAACTTGTTCTTCCCCATGCACACATCCTTCAGTAATGAAAAGAATGATGTGATGCCCATCGTTCCTCGCTTCAAGTTTCCCAAGAGATTCATGATACTGCTGCCCTTTTCTTGGAGAGCCGGACCTTCATGGGATTGCTTCTCAACTTCATCAAATATCTCCGCAACACTGGTTGGAACTTGAGGAGGGATGATGGTGATACTCGTCTCATGAAAAGGTTTTGGCTCCCATAAAGGTATGGCTTCAAGCGCTGCTATGTCAATGGTATGTGAAGCAATGCACATGGCCTTGTCACAAACAGCCGGATGAGCCCTATCTATTATTGTTTCAGTTTTCCTAAGAGATGGTGGGGCAAGTGAGGGCGCTTCTACATTTGCGTTGGGAGCAGCAGAAATTTGGGTGCACTTAACATCCTTTGGTAGTGCTTGAGTGGAAAATTCTCTGAATCTTTTGTGATCTTTGCTAGATCCTTCTAGCATTGAGCTTTTGTCATCAACCTCAATCACTCTCTTTTCCCTTTTTTCAAGATTTTGAGCAGCTTTTTCTCCCCATATGATAGACACCATACTCACTTGTTCATGGGGAGAAGGGGGGATTGTGAAGATGGAGGTGGTGGCGGTCTTTGATGGGTGGAGTTAGGATTTTGGAGTATGCAAGTTGGTTGTTGGGGAGGTTGTTGTGTAGGTGGTGGTTGATAGGTATGTGAAGGTGGTGGGGGATATTGGTAGTTAAGTAGGGGTTGGTGAGGTGGCAGAGCATATGGATGTGGTGGTCCTTGATATTGTAGGAGTGAGGGTGATTGGCCTCGTGGTGGGACGTAGGCGGTTTGCGTAGCATTCACATAACCACCATCGTTGTTTGGATTTATCATGGGTTGAGATGGAAGTATCCCCTCTTCACGACAAGCAAGAGAGATGGAGATTTGATCAAGTCTTTATTCAAGGCGGCTAATATTCTTCCCTTTAGAGGACACTTCTCTTTACCTCATCTAAGTTCCTCAACCTCCTGAGTACCTCCTCTTCAAATTTAGAGTTGTACCGTGATCTCGGCTACCCTTGCCCTTGTCCATCCTCATTTTGTTGCTTCCAAGAAAAGTTCAGATGGTTCCTCCACTCGGGAGTGTAGGAGTTGGACATGGGGCCTTGGTTGTTGCGGCCGCCAAAGGAGTGTAGAGCTTTTACTTCCTCATCTATAGTGTCAACTTCCATTGTGGGTTGGCTAGAAGAGCCACCAGCTTGATTTTGCATCATCTTCATCATGTCGGCCATCATCTTCATCATGTCCGAGTCAGTAGCATTGTGAGTTAGAGCTGCGGAGGAAGGTGAAGGAGCGTAGATCCGGCCGACATGCCCCCCTTCAGTAGAAGCGCGGTGGCGAGAGTTTTCAGCAAGGTGTTCAAACAATGGCCATGATTCTTCGGGCGACTTTGCCATAAAAGTGCCCCCGCAGGAAGAGTCTACATTATTCTGGCTTTTCTCTTCAAGCTCGGTGTAGAATGCTTGAACGAGCTACCACAAAGGTACCTCATGGTGAGGGCAGTCACGGAGCAACTTCTGGAATCTCTCCCATGCCTCGTGGAAGGGCTCATTTTCCTTCTGAGCAAACGATGTGATGCACCTGCTCATGTAAGACAGCTTAGCGATGGGGAAGAACTTCTTGAGGAACTCATTTTTGACGTCATTCCACGAGACCAACTCCGGCTTGGACACGTACCACTCTTTAGCCTTCTCTTTGAGGGAGAAAGGAAAGAGTGTCCTTCTAATGGAATCGTCAGTGGTGGTGGGAGTGCAGAAGGTTGAACACGTCTCAAGGAATGCGTCAATGTGGTGGTAGGGGTTTTCATTCTCCATCCCGAAGTAGGTAGGGAGGAGTCCCAGAAGTGCAGGAGGAATGGAGAATTGTTGACCGGGCATCCGGTCAACCAAGGTTGCGATGGGGGAGTTGTAGTTCCCCGACGTGAAGTACTCATGGAGCGGGCGGTGTGGCGGTGGAGGTTGAGCATCTGGTTGTGGGTTGTTTTCAACCATATTGTCTTCTCAGTGCTGATTGCGGCAAGCTTGACGCCTCCTTCTACCAATCTCAGGGTCGTATACCACCAAGTCGGTGCAAGTAGAATGTGTGCTACACATGCACAACTATCACCTGCGCAAAGTACAAACAAACAACAAGAAACCAAGTTAGCAAACCAAGTTGCAAAAGTAACACAAAGAATAAATAATAGCAATGGTGAGGGCAAACGGAAAGGCTAAGCTACACTATCTAACTAGGTCGAGCGTCTCTATCCCCGACAACAGCGCCAGAAAGCTTGGTGCGTCCCTGCCAGTGGTGCTTTTACACCCCACGAGGTCAGAGCGCACATGTAATGGGATCTTATTCTTTCGAAATTTATGTTATCCCTAACCGAGTCGATCACTAAGACTAAAACAAGTCACCCGCAAGCGTACGAGGTACTGTTGTAGTATAGGTGATTGGCAAGATAAGGGGTTGAACCACAGAGATAGAGGGGGCACTAGAGTTAGGTAGCGTATACTATGTTCCTTTTGCGGAGCTTAGGGTTTTAGGGTTTTAAAAGGTTTGATTGCTAATTAAGCTAATTGAACAAGTAAGAAATGTAAGATGGAACCTAAGTTATGGAAGAGTAAGCAAATTAGTAAACTAAGTTAACAAACTAACTAAGCAAGAGCAAGAAGAGATACACTATTCTAGAAAGGTAAGAAGCAATTAAGAACTAAACTAACCACTAGCAAGGGCAAGAGCCTAAGTTGACACTAAAGAGCAAAACTAAGTAATTAACTAGATTAAGAAAAAGTGACTAAACTAGACTAGCATGAACAAGCAAGCAGAGCAATATGGGTTTTAAGCAAGGTGATTAAGGGGATGTAACTTTGATATTAGTTGGGGGAGATCATTAAACATGCAAGGTTCTCATTTCATATCTAGACTACCAAACTAAAAAACAAGGACAATGCCATTAGAATATACCATAAACTACTAGTAGAAGACTAGGGTTAGGTGTAATTCTAATGGGATTAGCCAAATCTAGGTTTCTAGGGTAAGTGATAGTGAGAAATTGAGGTTTGAGGGTAGAACTGGGAGTAGAGATGAGGGTATTTGACCTCATGCCACTATCCACTGTAGCCTTTAGAAGGCCCTAGGCAATTGCATCAATCTCACTTACACTAGCTACTTAGATTTCACACTCATTTGTAGGAGGAGGGGTGTGAATGTAGGAACAAAGGGGGCTAGCTAGGGATCCACTATTTGGACCTAGGATCCATTCCTAAGATGGCCACATACACTCCAATTCCTCCTAGGAGCTAAGTGTCATCAAACATCTCAAAGCAAGCAATTCATGTAAAAAGCACAAACCACATGCAATAAAATGGGAAATGAGATAGAAGCAAGAGGCAATCATCATAGATATGAATTAAGTTAATTACAAGCAACTTTCCCCCAACATGGTATCAAAGTCACATTTTAACCCCAAACAGCCCACCACTAGGGGCTTAGCTACACATAGTTAAAGAAACAAGAAAAGAAAGGGGTAGAAGAAGGGAAAATGCCATGAAGCTCGATGTAGAAATCTCCTCCTTCACCTCCGGGCTGCTGGGGATGTCCTTCCTCCTCCAAGGGTGCAGGGGCGCATCAAGATGTGGGGGTTTATGGATGGAAACCTAGGAAACTAGGATTCCATGGTGGAATGAGGGTGGAAATGGTGGATGGTGAGCCAAAATGCAAAGGGTTTGCACTCAAAGCTCAAGGAAGGAGAATGGAGCTTGGAGCAGCTGTAGGGGCATCTAACCCTCATTCCCTAGCTTCCACCTATGTATATATAGGTGGTGGGGAGGCACTAGGGTAAGTGGGGGATAGTTTAGGAAAATCAGTGTAAAGTAGGGTAGGGTTGGTGGATCACCACGACCGTGTTAGTGTGCCACGGCCGTGGTGAGGGTAGTAGGGAATAGTCGTGGGGTGGTAGAACGGTCATGGTATGGATGGGAGTGGTGAAAAGCTAAGTATGGTGGTTGCCACAACCGTGGCAGAGTGCCACGGTCGTGGTGGGTGAGAGGCACCACGACCGTGTTGGGTAACACAACCATTTTGGAGGAGGGAGTGGTGATTGTGGAGCATCACCACAGGTGTTTTGTACTTCATCGGCCATGGTCATGGAAGTGAGCCACGGTCGTGGTGCCTTGGGTAAAAACCCTGTTGAAATCTGGAACTTTGGTCATTAATTCCCACGACCATGGGGAAGGCCCACGACCGTTTTCTCTTCTTCTGACCACGACCGTGCTGATGGCCACGACCGTGGTGTCTTCAATGGCCACAGTCGTGGTAGGAGGCCACAGCCGTGGGATTCTTTGGGAAAACCCTATTGAAGAGGGTACTTCTTTGCTAAAAAATGCACGACCATGGTGTTGTGGCCACGGTCGTGGTGAGGCTTGCATTACTTGATTTCACTTCAAACTTCATTATTCTTGGATGTCTTTGCTTGGGGACGACTCTTGGCCATAGGAGGTAGGTTGAGGGAGACTTTGGGGCCTTCTTCGGATCCCTCCATGAGTGGGGGAACCCTAGAACTCCTTTTTTCTCTCTCGTCCATCTAAGCATGGTCCAAGTACCTGAAAATAGTGCAAAGAACATCCATAAGTGTATTTGCAATGATAAGCACATTAGGGGAAAAAAGGCTTGCAATCTAACATGTTGAGATGTGATTTAAGTACAAAATGGTACAGGATGGAGCCCTAAAATAGGGCTACATCAACACCCCATATCATCAAGCTACATGCATGTGAGATAAACATATCCCTAGAACAATATAAACACAATGGCGGCCAGGTCTCATAAACTTGAAACCTAATAGAGAAAGTAATACTTCCAATCTCCCAAATATATAAAACATGGGCCAAGAATCACACATCTTGCCCTGGGTATGAGGTTTCTTTCTGTAAAGAGGAGAGATCACCTCTCTACTAAAATTTTGTAAACAAAACACCAGTGAAAAGAAGCGGAATAAAAATTTTCTGACTATATTCAATTTCATGAAAGATTGTATAAAATACATCAACAATATCCCTTTTAGGGTTTACATCAAGATACAACAATTAGGATATAGATAGAGGGAAATAAAACTACTACAATCTTGTCTCCAAGCAACACATCCATCAGCTAGGTCCAAGCCAAAGCTAAGATCTTCTTGCATCATCCATCTCCATGCTCAACACCTGGGCGGTTGGGAAAGCACTCAGCAAAAAGGGAAAGGGAAGAAAAGTATGTATTACAAAAACTATTCTAAGATATTAAGATAAGCAAAGCACATAAAAGTAGGCTCTGGTTCATCATAAGATGAAGATAACAAGAGAATAAGGCCATATATAAAAGAATCTTTCAATAGATGCCTGCCATAAACAAAGTATAATAAAAGAATTACATGCATGATTAATATTGACTACCTTAGCTAAGTAGGATTGAGGCACCTATTGGACCTTCAACCAAAAGGGTGGGGGTAGAATAAGACATTCCCAGTCACCTACACATATTTCATGTGCAGGGGAGAATAAGACGTTCCCCATGGGAGAAATAACACATTCCCCATGGGAGAAATAACACATTCCCCAACTATGGGTGGTTGTACATAAGTACTGCTATTATAGCTAGTTAGTCTAATAAAATCAACATGCTAGAATCAATGGCAAGTAATAGCATCAATTAAATAAAACATGGCAGGGGGTAGTAAGACCCAAGAATAATATTCCAAAACTAATTATGAGGTAGATATAGCAAAAGGATCAAGAGTATAATATTTAGGGTTCAAATAAAGACTCATCAAGGAAACTGGGTCAAGGCACAAATATTCCCAACTTAGGTGTAAGATGCACATACCTTTACTATTGATTCCAATTATCAACTCGCACCACTTATTCGATTCCAAGTTCCACTTTTTTTATTTTCAATGTATTAACATGTATTATAACTATATTCATTCATTATACGCTTAAACCCTAAAGTTACTAACTTTTGTTAGAAACCTTTGAATTAGACTTTGAATACATCACCATTGTCTTAGTTAAGGTTTTCTGATCAAAATGACAAATAATTTTATGTATTTTAAAGATATGGACTTTTAGATGCATTTTTGGTGATTTTTAACTAATTAATTCATATTCTAGAAAATCATTGTCGAAAAACTCAAAATAAACCTTCAAAAATATTTTTATTGGAAAGAGAACATTTTTTTTGAGTTCATAGCATATTTTAAATTTATTTTTGGATGCACATTTTAGAAGATATGAAATTTTGAAAAAAAGCCAATGATAACTTGCCATGTAGGCACTTCGTTTGAAAACATAGTCAGCGAGAGAGAGGGCGAGAGAAAGGGGCCGGTCTCTTGACTTGGTCCAACCAAGGGGCAGAAAGTCAGTGAGCCATGCCAAGGTGGCAACCAACCAGGCGCTGGTCAAAGCTGGTCAAAAGAGAAATAAAACAAAGCGAATGTCCATTTTACCCTTGCGCAAAGACATGGCAGTAAAGCACCCGATTGGGGGTATAATAGTAAAATTATAGGAGGCCTTCTTCCTCCTTTCCCCGACGCCATGATCGACATGTAGCACCTGCTTCTTGTGGGTGTTTTAGGAAAACACACAATACTTGACCAAACTTAATGATTAGGTATGCAAAAGAAAGTTCATGAAAATCCGAACCTGATGGTTCTCTAAATTAAGCCAGAGATGATGTGAGGCCAGAGAAAGGGGCACCGCAAGCTCATCTTCTTCTTCGTCTCGTCGATGGTCAAAACAACGATGAAAGTCGAATTGACTAGTGCATTGAGTTGCAAAGGCGAAGGGAGTGCTTAGGGTGTAGGTATATATAGACAAGGAGATATGGGGTAGGGTTTATGAGATTGGGGTGAGAGAGGGGACTTCGACTAACTTGGAGAGTTCTCAAATATGTGCCAAAACACAAAAACTTTGAAATAAGGTTGTTTGAAATATTACAAGGAATCCAACGAGCCTAAAAACTTGTGATTTGGTAGAGAAACGAGGGAGATATTGGCAAACAAAAATCGAGCAAGTTTGTTTTTATTTCCTTGTCTGAACCAAGGTAGAAGATGACCAGCATCCGTTGGATTCAAGATCCACAGTTAACGATAAGTGCAAAAAAAGCCAAATATCGCACGTTAAATCCTAATCCAACTATATTTTCGACTACAATGATATATGCATTATTAAACGATTTTTTTCTCTTCTTTTGAGGGCTCAAATGATTTCCAAAACTAACCAAAATATACACCCTGACTGATTTTGCTGCATAGAATCCGAATATAAAATTAGTTTTACCTTTTGGGAACTTTTAATAGGATAAATAATTCAAATGTCATTTTCTCTTTCCTCCTTCATTAATGACTTTAGGATTCTCTAAAAATTATGAAACTTCACCCATAAGTCATATTAAGTATGTTGGATATGAATTTGCCATCATTTCCATTTGTTGAAGTTGTTCATTATTTTAAATAATGAGTTGAACATTTTACACACATTCTCTCTCCTAAATTTACCTTCTCATCAAATATTTATCAAATTGAGTCAAAATTCATCCAAATATATATTTTAACATGTAGAACATGAATTTAAAATTACATTATTTTTTTGAAGACTTCAATTATTTTATTTAAGCATTTATATTTTATCACTTATTTTATCCCTTTAATTTATTAGAGGCATCAAGACACTTTCTAAAAATATGAACTTGGTATACAAGTAATACTAAACATGAGGAACATGATTTTGACATTAATATTTTTTCAACATATATTTAATATTTTGGCCTTTAAATTATTTTCTCTCTCCTAAATAAAATAAAATATTAAACATTGACCAAATTAGATGCAAATTTGCCCAAAGGATTATTTCCATGCTTAGATCACGAATTTGGAGTTAGTTTTCCAATTTTAGGGCATTTGATATTTTATTTCACTTCATTTTCTTATTTCCTCTTTTCTTTTAATAAAGACTTTAATATATGCATTTATCTTCCAAATTAGGTGATACTTGGCCCTTAAGTTTCTTTTAAATCAAGAAAATGAGATTGGGAGCCAACTCATCTTCGTAGGTTTCCAATTATGATTTTTGGAGCAATATATTCCGCATTATCTCCTTTTATCCATTATATCCTATATTATCTCCAATTATTGCATTTATCATCTCCTTTATATATTCGGGATTTATTTCCTTTTTCATATCCTAAAAAGCACTAGAAAGTTCTAGGATGAGATATTTAATTGTTTATATCACTTAAGTGGTTATTTTACATATTAAGTCCATTACTAAGCTTCACTAAGGTATTTGTGCATAAACCCAAATGTTGATATAATATGTGAACAAATGTTCAATAAACCACCATAATCTCCACAAATTTAACATAAAAGCCAAAGAGGCTAGAAATGAAAGGAAAAGATGGGAAAGAAGGTCAAAAGACAAAATGTCCAAAATTCAGTATATTATAGCACTCCATCCCTTAAAGAGGATTTCGTCCCCGAAATCACAGCAAGAAGGAAAGGGTGAGTGTGCAACCTCTCATCACAAAACATTAGTTCGTTCTTCCAACCAAAAACTTCCACCAAACTTTCATCAACATATACTTCACCTGCAACAACATAGGTCAGGTTCTCAAGGACCACCTAGGGTTCCCCTAATAAGATATCCTTTTTAGGAGATTTAACATTATTAACATTGTTGACTTATTAATGATATCACATTATCATCGTTGTTATAACTATGTCATGTCATATACACTTTATTGCCAAAAGGGTTATATTTCATTATCATCCATGAAACATTATATATACATATGTATATTTCTCATTTACCTTACTTGGAATTTCAGCACAATTAGAGTTACTCAGTTATCTCAGTATTCACTGTTATATTTGATCATTATCATTAATATTTTTAGATTAGACTTCATCATCCTTATATTATCACCATATTAAGTTTTTACAAATTATTCTTCATGAAATAAGACAATTTATCCGATTTGTGGTTAAGCATACTATTATTCCATTTAATGTCACATTAGTCACTTATATTCATATTAACATTGTCACAATGTCACATTATCTTTATTGCTCACATTAATGTCATCATTTATCATTCCTTATATTTATTCATTTCTATTATTGATTTTGCACATTTATGTTAATCCAATCACTTCATATTCATATTTAAGCCATTACATGTATTTTTAACGATCAAGGTGGGACATACATATTAATGCACTTGATTCACATTAGGTGGCTAATCACGTGTATATTAGATAACAAGGTAACATGCATTTCATATTGATGACTTGATTAATATGTGATAAGATGATTATATGCATATCATTTATGTGTATCAAAGTATATTAATTGATTTTGACCTTATGTCTTAATGATATATATATATATATATATATATATATATATATATATATATATATATATATATATATATATATATATATATATATATATATATGTTAAGGTTATGTGATTACCACTTTGGGTTTAGGTCAACCTGACCATTATTTTTCACTTCTTTGTTCTTAGCATACATTAAGCCCAACTTACGTTACAACTATCTTTCTCATCATATCATTAGGGTTTATATGTTCATGACATGATCAACATCTTACATATTAACAATTAGCGTTGATATCCATATTATGTGCATTTGATATTCATTAAGGTTCAAGCATATGAGTTATTCCTCAGATGATCATTACATGTTCATTAATATATAAACAAGCATGTTAGGTTACCACTATTACTTGTTTTGTCATGACCAAAGATCCAAGCATACTAACCTCCTATTGCTGGGGTTAGGGTTTCTAAAGATAGATTAGATAGATTTCAAGATATCATAGGGTTCCACCCCCCTAAATAGGATTTCATACTCAAAATCTAACCATCCAACATCATCAACGAACTATACTCCACCCCTTAAAGGGTTCGGCCTATCAAGCCAAACTATACTAGGGTTAGAGGATACATCTACAAGATCCCTCATGCTTCTACTACGCACTCTGATATCTTCCCAAACACCCAAAATCCACAGTCTAAGTTCTAGGGATAAACTATTCAAGCATGTAGTCTTAAGGGACATAAGGAAACTATCTTGGTATCCATCCTCAAACAAAGTCAACATACCCTGAACTTAAGGTTCCCAAAGATATACAACATAGAAGTCTAAGGTCACTATTGCCTAAAAGCAAACTATTTCAGACAATTCATATTAGCTCAGGCTAGGCCGGTATCATATGGGCACATGAGTCCTCGTAAACCAAGCTAGTGGTGAAGAGAAAAATATTTCCAGCCCCTAAAACCCTGATCCTTTCTAGACACCCTTGCTTCAACTGCATGCCCTAATAGTTGTGTGAAGGCAAACCTAAACAACATTAAGTTATTAAGATTACTTAAGCATCTTTCAATTATACTTATTTGTAGGTTTTTATTCATCATGTTTCTAATGTGAAACTATATGATCCTAAATCAACCTTTCATCACCATATATGATCTGTTGGTTTGTGAGGGATGTAGAGAAGACAGCGGAAACAAAAATTTTCTTCCCCAAAATCCTAAAGCCAGTTGATCGCGTCAACGTCTATACAGTAGGAAGGATGGTTTGTAGAGGCGTACCTTGTCCTGAGGCTTGCTTAGTGATGTTATCTTGCGGCGAGTGTGGTCTTCACCTCCAGTCTTGGACGATGTCTGTGCAACTCCTGGTCATACTGGGACTATTGGATTGACAGCTGTCCTCTGAGCGATAGAATTCTCCCGCCTCTACAGTCATCCACACGGACTGCCTGGAGCTCCGATCGTCCTGTCCTATAGGACACCAGAAGGAGTCATCCCCTTTTGTCAGTGTACTAGTTGCTGACCTGCTCTCCCGCAGTAGTCACAGTTCTCTAGTAGTCGCACCACAACTTTTGCCTCCCTAGTCGGGTAGCAGTTGCTCGCTCTCTCTCAGTTACCAAAACTAGAGAGGACAACAAAACCACATACTTTCTGTCTAAGTTGCCTGATATTAGAAGCCCCCAATACCTCTCTATTTATAGTAGAGGGTCAGGTCTGGGTTCCGAATCAGAGTGAGAGTATAAGGGTTCAAATTTTCCACAAATTGATTGTCTATGATAGCTAAACCGATCTACTCACCCTTGAGCCGATCAACTAGGATATGAGCTGATCGTTTCAACACTTGAAACGGTCGGTTCACTACCCTAGTCCAACTCAAATTGGCTTTTCTCTTTTCATTTCCTACTAATCAAAAATTAATTCTTGTCCCAATCAAATTGTACAAGTGAAATGAAAACTTTTTCTCGCCAACCCTGACTTTCCTCAACTGGCTCAGTTGGTCCAACTGAGTCGATTGGTTCAACCACTTGAACCGGTCGTCTCACTGAACTGAGCCGATCGGTTCATCTCCATGAATAGGTTGGTTGGTAGTCCAGGTTGTGCAGAAACAGTCAATGCAGTTTCAATCAATCAGATACTCTAATCACTTGGTCCAACTCATTGAACACTATGATTTTGAGTCTTCAATTGATCGAATGTTTAATTGAACTACTAGAATCCTTTAGTAAACAATATAGACATCATTTGTGGAGAAACTCCTCTTCCAGGTTAAATCCAATGTGTGTGACCCTGCAGGTCCATTTCACGTTGGCAGTGAATGCTCATAACATTTATGACATCACAAGCAAGGAGCGGTGCCTTGTCACATAGTCACAATATACTCCGACTTTTTGAAAAAGTCACATTTAAAACACGATTTTTCCCTAGACGTATCAAACAGACGAATAATTCCCAATTTGAGCATAGTCACAATATATTACGTTTTATTCCCGTATTATTCACGAATTTGACGTTTTCTTCCCGTTTTCTACTTTTTTTATGTCCTTCTAATTTTATACTATTTAAGACTAACTTGATTTGAGTGTGTGTATATATATATATATATATATATATATATATATATATATGCGTGTTTGTATATGTAAATACACACACATATATGTATGTATGTGTTATATATGTTGCAATAGATGTATAGATATGTACTTATATATTGTGCACCATATGTATTGTGTTATATATATGTGCAATACACACACACACACACACACACACACACACATATATATATATATATATATATATATATATATATATATATATATATATATATATATATATATATATATATATATATGAATCCTCTGATCTTTCGCCGAATTTTTCCCGAATCGTTGACCAAATTTTTACCGTACGTTAACCGTGTTTTTACCATACGTTGACCGCTTTTTACCCGAATGTCCCGCATAATTCCCGAATCCCGTATTTTTCAGCTCGACCGAACGTATCCCGAATACCGAATTTGTGACTATGCCTTGTCGCACATCAATGCTACCCAAGTGAAATAGAAAGTTGGAGAACAACTTTCAAACCTACAATCCATGACTAGTGTTACTGTGAATGTATAATTCCTTTGTCACTAATATCCCGAATGAACTCGAGGCATGGAACAGTCATCCTGTCAATGTTCATTCAGTTTCTTTTTCTCAGAGTAGATTGGATGAGATATGTGTGTAATCAATATCACATATTAATTCACACAAGCATGCATGTATTTCTCAATCTCACTCATCAAGTGGACATGGACATCAAACTCCCTTAGGAGGGACATATCCCATATCTATCACTCACCCCTCAAAAGCCCCATGTGTCATAGTCACCCAATCATCACCTTTATAACAACCCATGTTTCGAGACTACGTTTGATAATGTCAAAGTGTACCCAACGACATGTGTTGAGTGTAGTGATTTCAGGTCAAAGAATTACACTCACCACCATCACTGTGAGAACTGACTGTGACTACCATGTCATGGTTCCATGTGTCAATCTCATAGCGGGTCTGTCCGATACACTTGTTCTCTAACAAGTACCTATGTGCTTGGTTTGATATCACCATATCATGAATAATGAGATTCTATCATCAACCAACACATAATCTAGTCTTGAGTGTCATTATTGTCTATCTACCTTCCATAATGACAACCGAATAGAGACATAACAAGAATGTACAAACTCTTAACATCTGTATGATCCATCGTTCAAGTCATGTACTTGAAAACATACATCATTGAGTAATGACATCTCTAGACATTCAATCGTTTTTATCATTATCTTATAACTGACTGAACTAGAATGAATTGGAAGCTTGCCTTTGATGTTTATCAAATCAGTCTCTTTATATCCCCCTAATCATCCCATGATTGGCTCTCAGGGCATACATACCAACAAACTCCCACTTGCACTGCGAGCCAATCACTCCAGAATCATATTCTCAGTGATCTTCAAACATGTCCCACATGTTACTATGCCCCAACACTTACACAATGAGTTATGGCAACACCTTTCCTAAGTTGGTATTATTGCATGTCTCACATCTCTTCACTATACGTCATACATATGAGATGGAGTTTCCGTAATATGTGATCCAGTATTCCTTCGCTATCCTTTAGCCACATTACATGACCAAGCACTCCTTACTTGTCATCAATGACCAGAACATCTATTAGTTCATCTCTATGAACTCCCAAATCCATATAGTATCCATTGATGTTCTCTAACACATAGATACTCAACATTTCCCTTTTAAAACGACTGTATTGGAGCATTTCCATATTATAACACACATTCATTTATATATATCCTATATATATTTGTGATCAATTTTCTGTCTTTCGGAAGCTTGCATCAGTGTAACTCTTTACACTCAACTCTTCCTTATATTTCTATAGAACTAGTACTTCACAAGTACTTATCAAGTTCTCATGGTATTCCAGTAACCCTTACTAAAACTAGACAGACATCCACTCACTACCTATCACGTACGAGTTATCAAGATGAGCATATCATACTGTCATGTCCTACATATAAGATGATAAATGCATTTTATTCTTACCATGTCTATACATGCAAGATGATAGGATGATTACATACATGATAGATCATATCTATTCTTAGTGTTCCATTCTTCATAAGAATTGGACACTTGGCGCTAGGATACTAACTTCATGTAACATGGACAAGTTTTCTCCCACTAAATCTATGCACACTGAACCCTTCAGTACTGATTGCCAATGTACATTCTCTCTTTTCCAGGTCAAGAGGTTTTTGAGAACTATCTCCATAGATATCTATTCCTATCACATAGGAAACATCTCTATCTTCTCTAAAGAGAATTTCCACATAGGATTCCATTTTAAAACATCTCATTCCTCATCAACATGTGGAATGTGAATATGCTCCCCCTAAATCACAGATCCCTCTTTATCTTTGACATATCAGTCAAACCCTTTGACTATATCATCAAAGTAAAGATCTCCAGTTCTGAGTTGCTTGTACTCATTCAATCACATTGATTAGTTCATTGTAACTTATAGACCTCATTTGCATTTAATGGATTCATAAAACTTTTAGGTTGTGTCACGTGCATATCCTCTTCTTATTCCTCATAGGAATGCAGTTTTAGTATCTTTATGCCAAATATCTTAGTCATTAAGTTGCAATTAACAAGCATGATCCTTTACTTAATGTCATCCATGTGTCTTAACACTTAATACTTATATGCACTTATGGGTTTTATCCCAATGGGTGCTACCATCAATGTCATACCTTATAGTTCACATGAACGTCATTTAGGATCTTATGGTCATACCATAACTCAAAATTTGGTTCCTTAAAATCATCTAGATTGTTGACTCATCATATGACCAACACATCACATAGATATTTGAGGTGTATCTATTAAGGATATGAGAACTCACAACACCTTGTGATTCATAATGTCCTTTATTCCAATAGGGGTGATGATCTATTGTTTGATTATAAAGAAAATTAACTGAAAGTACACTACAAAACATAGATTATTTATCTATAATTATTCTAACTAGATATATTATATGTGTAACTAAAAATTATTTTACTTTAGAAATTTAAATAATATAACTCAAAATGTAGTTAATTCTAATAACTATAAAATTATCTACATATCCTAAATGAACACAATTTTTTCTTCTTAATTGATTTAACCCTATTTTAGGACTTCATCTTGTGCCATTTTGCACTTTAATCACATCTAAACATAGTAGAATTCAAGTTAATTACCCCAATATGCATATTATGTTGAATGCACTTATGGACGTTCTTTGCATACATTTTAGGTACATGCTTTGAATGGAGGAGAGAGAAGGAAGGTGCTCTAGGGTTCCTCCCCTCATGGAGGGGTCCAAAGAAGGCCCCAAAGATCCCTCAACCTAGCCCTAATGGCCAAGCACAGACACCATGCAAAGAAGTCTGTTCATGATGATGATTCAAGTTAACTTTGCCATTGAAGACCCCATCACAGTCGTGGTGCCAAGGAATAGTCGTGCTAATTGATGCACAAGTTACAGAGAAATCCTAAAGATTTGCAAGTTACAACAACTAAGTCGTGCCATGACAACCCCAAAATGGCCGTGCTACCCAACACGGCCGTGCTAGCCAAAGACAAAATGGGCATGCTCAAGGGAACGACCTCCTCTCAAACTCCACCACCATGACTGTGCTACCCAACACGATTATTCTACCTAGACCTCACCACGGCCGTGCTGCCTAGCATGGCCATGCTACCAGCGTCTGATTCACCCCATTCAACATGTGATTTTCCACTTCCTCAGAATGGACATTCTCCATCACCACAACTATTATCACCTCGACCCACTACGGCCATGATGCCACCTAAACCCTACTATTTTCTACATTGTTTTTCCAAAAATACAACCACTTACCCTAGTGCTTCCACCACCACCTATATATACATGGGTGGCGGCTACGATACTAGGTTAGACCCTCCTAGCTTCCATTCGTCCTCTACACCCACTCCTTGAGCATTCATTGCACTTCCCTTGCATTTATGCTCTCCATCTACCATTTCCACCTCCATTCCACCTTGGAAACCTAGATTTCTAGGTTTTCCTCCATAATCCCCTTCCTTTTCATGCCCATCATCACCATTGGAGGAGGGAGGTCGTCCCCAAGTTTCTAAGAGGTGAAGAAGGCCAAGTTCTAACGAGTTCCATGGAGTCCTATCCCCTTCTTCCCCTCTCTTTTGATATTTCTTTGATTATGTCTATCTAAGCCCCTAGTGGTGGGCTTTTGGGGTTAAAATGTGACTTTGATACCATGTTGGGGGAAAATTGGCTTGTAATGAACTCATATTTATATATGATGATTGCTCCATGCTTTTATCTCATATCCCATTATCTTGTTAGTGGTTTATGCTTTTTATCATGAATTGCTTGTTTGATGGTGCTTGATGACACTTTGTTTCTAGGAGAATTAGAATGTATGTGGCAATCTTAGGAATGACTCCTAGGTCCAAATAGTGGATCCCTAGCTAGTCTCCTTAGGTCCCACATACATATCCCTTCTCCTACTCTTGGTGTGAGACCTAAGTAACTAGTGTAAGTGGGATTGGTGTGATTGTCTAGGGTTTATTAAAGGCTAGAATGGCTAGTGGCATGAGGTCAAATGTCTTCATATCTACTCCCATTTCTACCCTTCTCCCTCAATTTCACAATACCACTTACCCTAGAAACCTAGATTTGGCAAATCCCACTAGAATTACACCTAACCCTAGTCTTCCACTAGTAGTATAGGGTACATTCTAGTAGCAATTGCCTTATTGTTTGGTTTGGTAATTGTAACATACCAAAATTTTGTGATTAAATCTATTTTGAGCCACTTTTAAAAAAATCTCCTTATTTGAAAACCTATAAAATCGTTAAGTTAGTTTACCACTTGTGGAATATCTTGAATGCAAGTACCTAAATTGAAAATTCGCCCCACTTTGATCAAATCATCCCAATTGGGACCCGTAATGAAATAATCAACCTCTTATTGGATTTTTGACTTTGGAATCACATAAAAAGTTACTATGGATTTTTGGATATTCATGTCTGCATTAGTATAAAGAGCAAATATTTAACTATCTTAGACCCATAAACCAACATAGTTAGTATTTTCAAGAATTCACTAAGGGCCACTAACTAACTGTTTAAAATACCAATATAAACGGAACGCCAGGTTAAGAAATATAAATAGAGGAGGAATATACCAAATTATAATAGCACAGGGATTAAAATATGATCTTAATTCCTTTGTCAAACGTCCGAATGACTGGACCCAAACGTCTGGCTTCGTCATCCCTAAACCCACATGCACTCCCTTCCGTGCGGCCATTTTGCCGGCCAGAGCAGCAGCAAAGAAACGACACCCCTTCCTACCACTTATCATCGCATCTCTGCCCCCACACACCGGATTAAAGCCCTTGATCAGTGGCTAGTCAGATAACCGTGAGAGGAAGACAAAAGCTCCAGGCATTAACGTCAATGGCCTGTGGGAGGAAAACGGCTGACGAGCCGCCGGCGTCGCCTCGGACCAGTTCAGGAATAACCTGAGCCTCGTAGCAACCCTCCAAATCAAAACCCTAGCACAAGAGACCCTATAAATACCTTCCCTCACCATGCGACAGATCTTAACTTCCATAGCCGTGATAGATCTCCTTCCCCTCACACTGCTCTACGCTCTCCTAACCGCTTGAAAGACCCAACTATCCCTTCTCTAGTTTTCTCTTCCTCTAGTCAGAAGCTCTGTCAACCTGCACTGGACCCCCTCCAACCCCCTTCTTCCTCTCTGCCGCAGCCAGTGGCTATTTTCATTACCAGTGCGGTACCACACCGTCGCTACCTCCCGGCCTGGCAGTTGTCCGCGACGGCGTAGCAATGCCCTATATTACTACAGCGAGAGCAGTTGCAAGTACCCGCCGCCACCACAACAAGACCACCACCGCCACCTCTACATGGCCAACAAAGACGCTCTCTGACCCTCATAGATATCAGCCAGCACCCAACCGCCAGAGGAGGTCGCTTCCTATCTACTGTCAAGACATGGTCTGGAGTCATCAAGACTCTTATGATCTCACATCCAACAGATCCAAGTTTAGTCTCGTTCTTCGACCTCCGATCCAGTGGTGATCCTCCTCCTCCCTTACACACCTTCGAAACATGTACAACTTGAATGAAATGGCCACAACCTTCAACATCCAGATCTTGACCAAGCCAGCAGCAACCAACACCAATCTTGATTTCGTGCCGCCAACATGCGTAAAACCTCACCGTCACATTGCCTTCCTCCACCACAGTGCAAGTAGACCTGCAATTGCAGACCCACTGCAGGCTTGCCTTGATCATCACAACCCTCATCACGTCGCACACTCTTTGGTAACGCCGACTGCTTCATCATACTCTAGCGTCATGGATGATCTTTAAAGATCTGCAGAAACCTACCTTCCAAGCCCGATCATAAGTGAAACTCCTCCTTAGAACCCCGCCGTGAATGAGAACAACCTCCAGTATGAATTGACTATGCCATGATCGCAGAGGAGTCCCCAACCGCCTTGTCGATCTGTGGACAAACCTGCTACCTCCTTGAGCTTAGTATATCATCCACAGATCACCTTGGACAGAGATTCAAAATGTTGAATGATGAGATTCTGATCAACATATCTGTATACTCGGCCGCCACTAGCACAAGTCCATTGAATCCAACCTTGACAGGTAAGCATCCTCTCTCATGTAGTCCAACATGTTCATAAGTTCTTTCATTTTGACAAATGTAAATGACCATGGAACTAATCTGATAGCTAGACTCATTATCAATCGATGGCCTTAGGACTAGATGTGTGCAAAGCATAATCATAGTACTTATACGGTTACTTAGTTGTATAATATATACAAAGCATAATAATCTATATGTTGTTACTATATACATTAGAGCAGTAATACCAAAAGAGCGTAGAAAACGTAATTTAGTAGACTCTTTGTAGGTCATTGCTATACAAATTAGTCAAATAAAATAGAAGGATTATGCTAATCATGATATCCTATCCTACATATTAGTGTACAGACTAACACTAACATATGTATATGATGGTATGATAGTAATGTTGTTAACACAACTCTAGTCTTTTCTTGAAGTCAAAAAATAGATGTGTATAATTAAGAGACATAATGTAAGAAGGGTGCTTGAACTATAAATAAAGCTAAATCCTCTCACAAATCTTGACATATACATTGATATACTATATATATATATATATATATATATATATATATATATATATATATATATATATATATATATATAGTCAGGCTAGTGTACACTCGAGTGTACCGGAGGCACCGTACACCTCAGTCATTTTTGAAGATGTAGTAAAATTTTGAAAATTCTAAACCGTTGATCTTCTTAATTATCATAAGAACATACTATATAATAAATTTTAGCTCATTTGAACACTTATAGGTCGTGCATCTAAAGGAGGTAAAAATCATGTATGTCAAATTAGTTTTGTGCGTCAATTTTGTTGTCCTTGGATGAGTGACTTACACTCATCCAAATGAGTTCAAATTTTGTATGTGACCTATTATTATTGTAACCATGATGATCAATGGATTAGATTTAGAAAAAATATGGTCTAGATAGGCAAACACCATTGGGGTGTACGGCGTGATCTGTACACTCAAGTGTATTCTAGCCTGACTCTCTCTCTCTCTCTCTATATATATATATATTTGGAATCTAAGTATTAGTACATGATCAAGTATGCATCAAGGAATCTCAATTAGAAATCTTTAGTATTCCTATATGGGTATATTGCTAAATGAACCCCTTTCATTTGAGTGAGAAAATATAAATGTATCATATATGAAAGAGAATACTATCAGACCTAAGATGTATTTTATATCTATGTTCCTATAAATGTCTAACATAAACACATATGGACCTATTTTTTTTGTAATGGACGGACATTAGAAGAATGTGCATTAAGAACCTCAATAGTGGAAGGAGTAAGTTGGAATACAATTTGAAACCCTAGCACATATACATATTATATATATGGTATTTGGTAATGCAATAGAGATTCATGAATGAAGTTTATATAAACTGGTCTGATTTGGGCGATTTGGTATACGAGAGAAAGAAATCATACTAAAGAAATACTTTTGTCCTGAATTGTACATAACTAGATTTACTTGGCTAAAGAGGAATCTAATAATCAGAACGGAAAAGAAAACCCTATATTGAGAATATGTTTAGACAATGGTAACCTAATGCAATCACATGATGATACTATCCACAATGGTAAAAAAAATTGAGTATATGTACAACCCAATTAGAAATCTAGAAATGCCATTGACATAAAATATTGAATGATTATCTAATATAGAAAAATATAATCCTATAGAAGACAAATTGAACAACATTGATTCCAAGTCAAATGGTGAAAAGATCATTATTCTTTGTAGTTACCAGTTCATAAATTCTTGGAACTACTTTGTGATGATACAATATATGGGGTCTTATATAAAATGAGGTCCTAGATTCTGTGTTTTTGTATTGAGTTATTAATTTACATCTTGAGTTCCATGTACATTGTTTAATGGTGAACGCTATACTTTTATAAGACTTTCATGCCTCTTTGAAAGTTAACCACCTTGGATTTATTATTGTTTGATTACATTCAACATTATAATAGCACTTGACTTGATCTATTTGGATTTTTGAATCCCTGGACTTTGGTCCCTTTTGGCTTTGGCCCCTTAGAGCTTTGGCTCACTTGAGGTAGGATACATCCCTCCGCCCTGTGCACAGGTTGTGATGGATTAGTTGTCCTCCAATCGATTGGTTAGCATAGTAATCAGGCTCAATGTTGTTCTCTCATAGATTATTAAACATAAGGCATTGTTGCCCTTGAAGGAAATGATATGATATTGCTCAAATTTAATATTCAAAAGTTGATCATTGTGAATATTTTGATAATTTGATATCTTGAACTATTTTAAATAGCCTTGTGAAAGTTGATGTTGAAATAAGAAATATTGAAATATTTCTATTCTTGATGTGGCAAATTTAGTCCACTAAATGTTCCTTATCTAGATTTGGTATTACCCTGAATTAAACTTAGAACCTATATTTTGCAAATAGCTCGATATAAGAATTGAGTACCAGCTTTATTGACCCTTATTTTCCCTTCGATGGGGTCCATGTGTGGTTTCATTCCCTCTGGGAACTCATGGCCAGGTGGTCGATGGAAAATCTTGAAGAGACATGCACTGGGTAGTCCTCTGTTGAAGACTAGATAGTAATGAATTTTATTTGTTAAATTTATAATCATATTTATAAACCTTTGCGACACTGATGTACAAGCATGAATGTAATAAATATTGTTTATGATTGTGATATTATTTTATAAATATTTTATCGTAAAGATTGGGTCTTTAGAAGATTGTATCAAAGCCATAAAC
This sequence comes from Alisma plantago-aquatica, assembly GCA_963693085.1. Taxonomy (NCBI): domain Eukaryota; kingdom Viridiplantae; phylum Streptophyta; class Magnoliopsida; order Alismatales; family Alismataceae; genus Alisma; species Alisma plantago-aquatica. Next base: position 406,175,681 of record OY856414.1, read on the forward strand.
GGTCGGCACTCATGTATGTCTCAAAAAAAATTAGGTTAGTGAGAAACACAAATGAAGTAGTTAGAACTTAGAAAAATATTTGACAACAAACCCTAGTATCATTGGTATAATTATTAGGATACACTTAGACTACAAGTAGGGAATACTACATGCCTAGGATGTCAGATATGTACACTAATCTAGAAATTCTAAAGCATACCTAGTTAGAATACTAAATTTAGAACTTATATAGGCTTGGATTTACATTGAAATATTATTGAGAAAAAAGTAATTGAGATACTAGTGTGTAGATGAACAATTAGGTCTTTGGAATATTAAAATATTAATATAAGTACATAACTAATTTCTGTTTAGTTTGGAACAGACAAAAAAATGCAAACCTAAAAAGAAAATGATTGGATAGATAATATAACCCCTGAAATCATATGAACACATGAAAATTATAACCTAAATCATAAACAAAATAAATTTACCAAAAATATAACTAATAAATAAAAGAATAATCATCACATGTACGGATAGGGTTTCTCTCTCTCTAGGGTGTTCTTGCCTCTCTCTAGATCTCCTCCAGCGGCCTTCGCTGGGGGGAGGGAGCGGCGCCTCGTTGCTTCCTCCCCCTGGCTTCATCAGTGTTGGATCTAGTCAGATCAGGAGGGTCCCTGGTGATGGAGAACGAGCGCTGCTCCTGGTCGGAGTCTTTGGGTCGCCTTACAGTTGGGTTACGGAGGCGATGGGTTGTGGTGTGTCGGAGGTCGATTAAGGGCCGTAGTGGTGTGTTCGACCTGGTCGACTCCACCCTGTTCAAGAGTGACGGGTGGAGAGGAGCCACACCCTAGGTCTGACTCTCCACGTTGCTGATCCGTCCGGGTGAAGATGAGGGGTTCTCGACCTCCTCATTAGATCCTGTGATCCTCCTTCCCCGTGCTGGCTCCTGGAGCTGATCCAGTTATGGCGAACATCGATCCCGATCTTGAAGCGCTCGATGGTGGCGGTGATGGTTGTGCCCTGTTCCCGACGGCGTGTCTCCCCCAACGTTCTGTGGCTACCAGGCCTGTGGGCGATGGTGGCACTACTACAGAAAATGCTTTTTACAACAGTTCCTTTTCTCAATTTACAATAAGTGTTAACCGTTGTATTAGATCACGTGGTCTTATGGGGGGTGCTTTACACAACATGTGATCGCATGTTGTAATAGATGTATTTTATACAACAGTTGAAACATGTTGTCTTTTAAGGAATGGCTTGTTGTAATATGGGTATTTTACACAACATGTAGTGCACCTGTTGTAATATATATTATACAACAGTTGAACGACGTTGTCTTTTGCGAAACACACCCGTTGTAATAGGGGTATTTTTTACAACATGTGGTTCACCCGTTGTAATATATATTATACAACAGTCGAAGCATGTTGTCTTTCACTAAACACACCTGTTGTAATAGGTAGGTCTATTACAACATGCAGTGCACCTGTTGTAATATACATATTTATACAACAGTTGGAGTATGTTGTCTTTCCATACATTTAACCGTTGTAGTAAGATTGTTTAGACAACATGGTGTGTGTCTGTTGTAATATACACAATTTATACAACAGGTTATGCATGTTGTAGTTCACTAGAAGCACCTGTTGTAATAGGTGTATTTTTTTCCAGACAACCCTGTTGTAATAGGTGTGGATAACACAACATGTGTTGTTTGTTGTAGAATCATACATTTTACAACATATTATTAACTGTTGTCTTTGATTAGAGTTTGAAAGGTCATATATCGCACCAATTGTATTGATCAAATTAACCATATTATTAATAAATTATAATAAATATGCTATTATACTTTTTCATTTCACAAACAAACACATAGTTGAACAAAATTTCCATCAAACCTTGAAAGAAACTCGTACTAAATTTAATTAATATTAAATCATCCATACAACGATTCAATAATACAAAGTACTGAGTATCCACTCTAGAATCGAACTGAAAACTAACTAAAAAAGTTTCACACATTGGTCTATGGTAAAGAACAAATGTCTCCCCCACATGTCACATAATCTTATGTGTGCTGAAGAACACATGCCGCCCACTCATTTCGGACCTCATCGATTTCTTCTTGGTTGAAGCAACGACCAATATACTTCGAATAATACTGCAATCATATGACAAATATATCAACATATTGTGATATTTTCAATTTATTTAGAAATTTGAACAAACTAAAAGAATATAATGTTAAGTAGCTTACACATTCAGGAATATTTGTATTTCTTGCATCAAAGATGTCTTTCATATACTTCAGCACATAATGCCCGCAATCGGTATTGTTCGGCTGCTTTGGACACTATACAAAATAAATATTAATTTTTTATCCAAATAATTGTGAGAACTTGTTAGCAAATAAGAGGATGGAAAGGTATAAATAGCCAGAAAACTTAATAAAAGGTATGTGTAAACAGAATAAAAAATGCTATAAGAGTGAAAAAGGCATGGTTTAGTGCTGAAGAAGGCGTGGTTTATATGCCATATTGGTTGAAGCAAAACTTGCTCTTACAAGAGGGGGATTTTGTAAGAGTGAAGAATGCCACCCTTCCCATAGGAACCTTTGTTAAACTGCAGCCTCACACGAAAGATTTTTTAGATATATCAAACCCCAAAGCTATTTTGGAAATAACTCTCAGGAACTACTCATGTTTGACAACTGGAGACAATATCATGGTAGGTTATAACAATAAAAAATAGGGTAAATTTCAGAGAAATACATTACGTTTCCTTATCTTAACAAATCTATCACCACGTTCTGATAATTGCATCCATATCACTTGTGGGTATATTATTTTTCATTTCTACCAAACTGTTAACTTCGTTACTCTATCGGTCAATAGGCCACTCAATCCTTTCTACATTTTTCAGATGAACATGTGACCCACCTTCTCGGCCCTCCCCACATTTTATTTCTGGTCACCTATAATGACTAAAAGACTAATTTTGTTTTCTAAAATATGTGAACAACAATTTAGATACTGACAGCAGCTAGCAACTAGCAGCCACGGTTGTCACCTATAATGCTATCTACCTTGTAGCACATCAATGACAAACTCAACCTGTAATATCTGAATCTATTGTTGTACTCACCACGGAAGGTAGCTCTCAGGCCATATAAATCACCTGTATAATCAACTAGTATGAAATATGAATAATTGATTACTGGTGATTAACTAACCGATGAACCTTTTGTTTTCAATTATCTGTCCTAACAAACTTGTTTTGTCATTTCGAATTTGAAAAAATTGCAATGCACGTGGTGCTCATTGTTTACAAGGCACAGATATCCATAAATAATCTGTAGAAAAATGCAAACTTTTTATGAACTGTAAAATGAAAGGCAGTAAAACCTTGAGGTAGACGATGTGTGCCATTGCCCCTATATAGTTCGCCTTAATGAAATTTGCCCAGTATATAAACAATTAATCATTACTACTGATTCCTTCTTGTATTGTTCAGAATCCAAGCTTATTTAGACAATTAGAACAAAAGTACAAAAACACTTGCAACTGAACTGTTTGAGCTGAGAGGGGAGCACTGCAGTAGAGACAAAGAACCCGAAGGCACAACATCAACTCAAGAGAAGATACCCACAAACATAACCAAGAAACCCATGTCCACGCCAAGTCAACAAAAAGATCAACCAGCAGCAAGCAGGTAGAAACGCAAAGGGGAGAGACAGAACTAATCCATCTCAGAACCAAAGGTAACAGTCAACAAAAGCCAGCAAACTCCACTATCACAGTCCATAAAGAGGGAGCAACTCTCAACCACCTCGAAGTAATAAAGAATCGCCAGAGTCAACTATATGAACATCCAGAGCAAGCAGAAGAAACACTGCACAAGAAAAAAGAAAACTCTACCATCACAGATAGAAATCTATGAGAGGGGAGCAAACCAATCAAAGCAAGGCACAGACTCAACCATCACTGCATAGCAGTGAGAGTGGAGCAAGCTCAACCACACCAAAGGGGAGAGACATATCACAACCCGCTCAGAACCAAGGTATAACAGCCAACAAGCACCATCAACACTCGACCATCACAGATCATGAATAGGGAGGTAATTACCAACCACCTCAGAAAACCAACCCAACTGATCAGGAAGAGAGCAACCAAGAACCAAGTAACCATACAAGACCATACTAAGCACTATAAAGAGTCACAAGAGGAACTTCAGCAGCTTGCATAGAGCTAATCCAGCAGAAAACCGAACACCATCACAGAAAAAGCAAGGGTAAACCAGCAACCCAAGCAGAACTGAGGTGAGAGGGGAGCAAGGCTCAACCATCACAGAGCAGAACAAGAAGCAACAAGGAAGACAAGACTCAACCATCACTGAAGTGAGAGGGGAGCAATGCTCAACCATCACATAGCAGTGAGAGGGGAGCACCCAACAGAAAAGAAGATATCAAAGCAAAGCTCAACCATCCCTATAACACTCGAACAGAAATCAAGAAACCACCTCCAGCTGATCAGGAAGAGAGCAACCAAGAACCATGAAGCCAAACAAGACCATACTAATCACTATAACAGAGTCGCGAGAGGATCTTCAACAGCATACAGAGAACTATCCAGCAGAAAATAGAAACCCATCACAGAAGAAGCAAAGGGTAACCAGCAACCCAAGCATCACTAAATCTATCTTGATGACAATATGTATATCGTATATAACAATAAATATTAATATGGCTATATATCAATAAGTCTAATATAAAGTAGCATTTTATAGTGAATAACAGTAAGAATATAAGCATTTAACAGTAGGTATATTGGTAAATAACAGTAAAAATAGCAGAAATATGATCAACTATTTTTAAATTAACATCATGGCCTTTTCCAAAACAATTTTGGCAGGCTGCAACTGAGCTTGGGACTTTATCAGTCTGTGGCCGAGTTGGAATTAAGCAGCCTTAAACATGCGTCTATAGAAGGCCTTCAGGCAGGTGCTTTGCTCAGGTGTAAGTTAAGAAGATGCCTTTTGGAAGGCCACTCAATTGGCGCCTAGGTGGCTTTCCAAGTGGTCAGGCTGGAAAACCACGTAGCAGCCTAACTGCTTTTTATAATACTAGGCAGGGCTGACTCATTGACCTCTTCATCTTGTGGCATATATGCAAGCTCAACATTCTTATACTCCATCAACATGAGTCTTCGATAAAAAATACATGTCTTGGGACCCTATGAATCAATATGGTTAGATTTATAGAAGTTGAAGCACCCATGGCTTAACTAAAGAGGATGTGAAGGAGTTGTTTTCTTTTCATTATTACATGCATGGGTATGAATAGATGTAGGAACAAAAGTAGGAGTGGAAGAGGGCAAGAAGTGGAAGAAGAGACTGTATTGTATGTGTGGGAGTGGAACAGAGCAAGTGTTACCCATTAGGTTGATCATATTGTTTTTATCATCAAATCAAACTTGCCTTCATCCTACACCACCTTTCCATGTGATTGATACCAAGAAGTTACTGCACTTCCACTAAAAGTGGGGATAAAAAAAGAAAGCCACTGCACGGGGTGGCCTACTTGTACTACTACTGATTGCTAACTTGTCGCATAGTTAACAGTAAGTCCCACCAACCCATATAAATTTAAGGCGATCAATGTGGACGCAAGAATCCAAATCCAAATCTTTTTTAACCCATTTTCCATCTTCTCTTCCCCTTCTCCTTTTCATGACCTGCATCTTCTTAATCTTACCTGCATCAAGAATCCATCCATTCATGGAACACACATCTTGTTCCTTCTACCCATCACCACTATTCCCAATTTACACGACTTTGTTGTTACGGCGATAGAACCATCACGTGTTTTCACAATCACCAATCACTTCATATCTAGCTGAGAAAAGCATAGCCTACAGGTAATATCATATAATAGGTGAAATAGTATGAGAAAAGGTCTAGTGAGTTGTATTTGACATAAACTATAATATGGAGTATGGCCACAATATAAGTATGAACCGAAGAGTGATGCAATACCAAAACAATTGTGATACCAGAAAAAAACATAAAGAAGTGACAAGACACTTGATAATTTCCTGGTCGTCCTATGAAGTGAAGGAAGAAAAACCTAAGAATATCACATACAACAATTAACAATTGCCCTTGGATGCCCTTGATGATATTGACCCGAAGAAGATGTAATCGATATATGTAAAAATAAGAGCATTTGTAAAAATAACACCATATCAAATCAAGTAGCAGAATCTGAAGAAACCAGAACAACACTTCTATTGGTGAATCAAAAAGCAATATTTTTCTGGATCAAAATGGTAAATTACCTTGATAATTTCCCATTTCAAATTCTTCCTATATTGCACATCTTTCTTTTGATAAACTTTATGAGTCCTATTCAAATTCATATCAAGAATTCTATGCATTAGTAACTATATATGGAACTTTCAATACATGTATTATGTAATTGAAATTGTTTTATGAAGTACTTACAACTCCATGAGTTTTTCCACATTCCCACATAATTTTCCTCGTAACGGATCAAGATAGTGGCACTTACCCCACATAGGGTCAAAGACGCAAAGTATCCAATGTCCCCTATGCATACATGAGTATTACATTTTAAGATTAATGTATTTTTAAGCAACATTTAAAGTAAACAAATAACAGACAATCGACAAAATGTATGCGTACCCCACATTATAAGGTATAAAGAACAATTCTAATCTTTGTTTCTTCCCTCTAATGAACTGATCTGCTATGTACTGCGCCCGAGTCTCCACTTTATCATTGTATAATGGATCTATAAAATGTGGACATATAAATCCAAATATATTAAATATATTTCCGGATGTCACTTTGTTGAACAAATGCCTACAAAAAAACACATATTTAGTCTGTACTTTTATAGAAACACATAATTAGTCTTTGTACTTGCATAGAAACTTGTATAGAAACACATATTACTCGTATAGAAACTTACTTTATGTACACTGATATATGCGAGGCTTCTAGTTGGTCTTTATCATGGCATATTTTAACCAATTCCGATGTGATAATCAGCTCATGTGTGTAACCTACTACATCTTCAGACATCTGAAGAGAGATGTTATGATTCTCATCATCTTCCACATACACCATCAACAGTTTCAGCTTCGTTGGAGGCTTTTTGCATGTTGGCTTGACGGCACTTGAGACTTCATCACAATTTTTTCTGTTTTTGAATTTCCTGTTTGTGTGCTTATTGATTCCCTCACTTTTCTTTGAGACAATGAGTCTTGGGATTCCTTGCATATGATTATAAAAATAAAAAATATAGTTTATTAATATACATGATTCATTTCAATCAATTAATAAAAACACTGTCAAGTTATCGCATATACCTTCATATTTATTTTGATCAATTCTACAGGCCAAGGAAGGTAGGTGCCTATGCCTTGACAAACTTGATAAACTTCAGCCATATCTAAAGGTATTGGCACACTTTCTTCAGGCATCAACGGGGTATCAATTATCACTTTTTTGTGTTTTGGATCCAATGCCACATTGTGAAGGATAATTGGCTCATTTGTATGAGATATATACACCCTTCCATCAGCTACTGAACGTAATGGATTATCCAACATCAAAATACACTTGTGATAGCCCTACAAAAATCAAATATAGATATTGTCAACTTGAGAAATGACTATCTCTAACATTTACTACATAACAGACTTGTTGATTACCTCAGGTAGATGTGAGAATTGTGCAAGTGGACAATTAGATTTGGAAGTAGGGTATTGGTCTGTATCCCCAACATTGTCGAGATCCTTCCCAGTATTCTTCCCTTCAAGATACTTGATCTTCATGGCCAAAGCTTTAGTGGTCTGTTGCATTTGTAACAACATATGGGATGGTTGATCATCTGTTCGAGCCACACTTTGAATATATTTTGTAATTGTTATTCCTGGTCCGGTTGCTCTCGCATGTCCTGGGTGATCTTTTTTTCCCAATGCCATTGTTAATACATCATTACATCCCTTCTCACTAATGAGTCCCTCAAAAACTTCCTGAGATAGAGCATCCTTGCAAAATATAAAACATACATATGTAAAAATAATAAAAACTATATATTGTGATGAAAAATCAACGAGATAAAAAATTAAACTTACAATCTTGTACACCACTTCCTTGACCTTGTCACTAGTAACAACACCAGTTTTGTCCATTCTAGCTCTTTTCCATAATTCTGCTCTAGAAATCTTTGAAATAACTGGATCTAAACTATTCTCACTGGTCTGTTTATAATATGATAAAATCACAATACTTTTATACCTCTATATGAAATTTCAAAAATCGCTTTAAAATGAATCAAATCTTACAATTTCTTGCTCTAGGCCAACATATCCCTTACGAGAAATTCTAGGTCGATACTCATTCTTTGACGATAATTCTCTTCCATCCTTACTTCTTCTCTGGTTATTTTTACGAACAATAAATATGAAAATATATTTAAATGTCTTACAAGAAAAACAACAAAAGTACACTAGTTTATATTATCACCTTAAATTCTTTGGTCAATCGACTCATGACAAAATCCTCCCATTGATCTGCAGATATAAAATCATATTCTTTGGGTGGGTGTTTGCATATGTTTCCATCTTCGTCCCTCATGAATTTTCTTGATAACCGAGATTTGAATTCCCTCCATCTATCATTGGCTCTTTGTAATACCCACTGCTTTCTGACAGATCCAATCGAAAAAACACCCTACAAATAACAAAATCACATACACATAAAATATAATATAATATTTTCATACAAAAAATATACAAAAAATATTAACGTCTACATACTCACCTCAATCTCTTCCCAAATAAGGTCCTTGAGACCTTCTCCCACATCACTCCAAGTATCGATGTTGATTGGAACTCGCTCTCGGGATGCGACTCCAATATAGCTGCTGAAAATGTTTCGGGTTTTCCCAATTGGTTGTCCTTCTGAATTCCATTCCAATTGAATTTTTTGTCCTTTATGTCTCTTTCTCGAAACTTTAGGCATTGTGGTACGACCCCTACTAATCGTTGTGGTCATTGAATCATCTTCATTGGAAGACATCTACAACAAAATTTGGTACAAAAAATATATTAGCAAACTGCATATAAAACAACATAATAAAATCTTACAAAATTTAAGACATATTTACATTCATTACAGAAAGATATTAGTGTACATCAAGAAAATGCCAATACTTACTCTCACTTATGCGTACGCTGTTTTTTATTTTTATGCACACTGACATCATCAACAAATGTCTCGTCATTATGATCTTCTCGAGCACATATCTCTTCTTCTTCAACAACAAGATCATCATTTACAGACATAGATGGAATGATTGAAGACAAAGAAGTTTCTTCTTCTAAAACAATGTCATCGTCATCATCATCTCCTTCATGGGGCCTTCTTCTGTGAGATAAGACTACAAACCAGCCTTTGTTAGCTGTGTCTATCACATAGAATACTTGTTTTGCCTGTAATTCCATTATAAATGGATCACGTTTACATCCCTCCCTATCTAGGTTCACTAAGATCAATCCATCTTCTGTGCGTACACCCTTATCATTTTCAGCCCACTTGCAATGAAAAATAGGAATCTGAAACGTGTTGTAGTCCAACTCATATATATCTTGGATCACACCATAATAGGACATGTCACACCAGACTGGATTTTTGTCTTTAGCACTAGCAATGTGCAAAGCTTCGGATACCAAAGACACCCCACTGTTTTGCATCGTGCTTTTGTCATCTTGACATTTTGTATAGAAAGTGTATCCATTTATAAAATAACTAGCAAATGACAACATGATTGATTTAGGCCCCACAGATAACCATTTCAAGGTCTTTGAAACAGAATTTGGTGAATGCTCAATCTGTTCACTAATACGATTCTTTAACCATTCTGCGAAACAACAGATGTGTAAGTTCATTATATCCTTCTCATTCTTAGATCGGTAACGAGTTTGTAAATAATCAATATGTTCTTTAACATATGGTTCAACCTCGGATGTATTACGAAGGACATACACATGCGCTGTGTGTAATTCATCAGTGGAAAGTCGTACAAACTTGCATCCTGTACTGCCTTGTCCATCAATTTTTCTGACATGCCGTGATTTAGGAAGACCAATGGCTTCAACATTGGATAAATGTTGGACACAAAATTCAATAGCCTCTTCTACTATGTAGCTTTCCACCATACAACCCTCGGGTCGATATCTATTCTTCACATACCCCTTGAATAGCTTCATATATCGCTCGAACGGATACATCCAACGTAAAAATACCGGACCACATAGTTTGATCTCTCTAACCAAGTGCACAGTCAAATGAACCATTACATCAAAGAATGAAGGAGGGAAGTACATCTCAAGCTGGCACAAAGTGATGATGATATGATTTTGCAATGAGTCCAACGTCTCAGGGTCAATGACTTTTGAGCATAAAGCATTGAAGAACATACACAGTTTAGTGATTGCATTTCTAACCCGCTTAGGCAAAATGGAATGGATAGCCAATGGAAAAAACTGTTGCATTAAGATGTGGAAATCATGTGATTTCAAGCCCAACAGTTTCAAATCTTTCATATCCACAAATCTACTCATGTTTGAAGAATATCCCTCTGGAACCTTAACTCCTTTTAGGAACTTGCAAAATACAACTTTCTCAGACTTTGAAAGTGTGTAACATGCTGGGGGCAAGTAGGTCCGACTTCCCCTCATTTGTGGAGCCAATCTATCTCGAATACCCATGTCAACCATGTCCAATCTTGCCTTGAGGCCATCTTTTGTCTTCCATGGGATATTAAGTAATGTTCCAATCAGACTATCACATATGTTCTTCTCTATGTGCATCACATCTAAACAATGCCTCACATATAAAGACTTCCAATAAGGAAGATCAAAGAATATAGACCTCTTCTTGTAGATACCTTTGAGAATTGGAGATTTATTCTTTTTTCCAAATTTTACTTTCAACTGTTTCACCTTAGTGAAGATTTCTTGTCCGGTTAATGGTCGTGGAGCTCTTTGTAGTTCTACTTTTCCGTTAAAAGATTTCTTCACACTACGATAATGATGATCCTTAGGCAAGAACCTGCGATGGCCGAGATAAACAGTTTTCTTCCCATGTTTCAGTTGGCAGAAAGAGGTCTCGTCTTCACAGATAGGGAAACCAAGATGTCCTTTGATACTGTACCCAGATAGATTTCCATATGCTGGGAAATCATTAATCGTACAAAATAGCATCGCCCTCATATTAAAATTCTCTTTGCGGTATGCATCATACAACTCAACACCCTTGTCCCACATAATCTTTAAATCTTCAACAAGTGGAGCCAAGTAAACGTCAATATCGTTTCCAGGCTGCTTTGGTCCTAAAATCAGCAAAGTCAAAAGCATATACTTGCGTTTCATGCATACATCTGGGTCAAGATTATATATAACCAAAATTACAGGCCATGTACTATGACTTTCGGAATTATGGGGATTCATTCCATCTGCAGAAAGTGCCAGTCTTAAGTTTCTAGGATTACCACCAAATTCTGGAAATATATTATCGATTGTCATCCATTGCAGATAATCTGTAGGTTGTCTAAGAAAACCATCTCTTTTTCTATCCTCAGCATGCCAAACCAACTTCTTCGCATCATCAACATTATTGAACAAGCACCTAAATCTCGGTATTATTGGTAAATACCACAACACCTTACTAGGGCTTCCATCCTTCTTGTATTGTGGTTCTCCACAGACTGGACAACTGTCCTTCAAATCATGATCATTTCGATACAAAATGCAATCATTGGAGCATGCATGTATATTTTCATAATCAAGGCCCATGGATGAAAGCACTTTCTTTGCCTCGTAAGTGCGACGAGGAAGCACATTATCCTCGGGAAGCATATCTTTCAAGAGATGTAGCAAGGTCGTAAAACTTTTATCAGACCAACCATTGCTTGCCTTCAGGTGATATAACTTTAAAACAACAGATAATTTGGTGAACTTGACACAGCCATTGTATAATGGTGTTTCAGAGTCAGTCATTAACCTTTCAAACATTTTAGGATAGTCTCATATCTTTTCTTCTACATTGTAAGCCATGTCCTGCAATGTGTCTCCTTCGCCTCCCTCAAATTGTTCACTCTGATCTACAATATGAAAATCTTCCCTCTCACCATGATGTATCCATCGTGTGTAACTCGTATCAATGCCGTCTCGAAATAAGTGATGACGCAATGCGTCTTTGTTAATTCGCTTACCGAAATCACACTTTGTGCAAGCACAAAGAAGTCTAGTATCATTTCCTCCATGTTCAATTGCACACCTTACAAATTCATTCACTCCTTTTTCATACTCTTCAGATAAGCGATTTGAAGACATCCACTTTCGATCCATTGCTGCACAACGATAAAAGGGGTGAGTACAAATATGTGGATAGTTCTTGTAGGGAAGGCATAGTTGCAAACAAGGCATAGTTGCAAACAACCCTCCAATAAAGGGAGCCCTACACCATACTTAGGTAAAACCAGATAAGAATCATAGACCATACATAGGATAGGAGGCCACTAGATGGTTATGGTCCTAGTAAAATTTAAGATAAACAAACTGTATAACCCACAATCCAGTTGCCATCTAACTGTATCAACACTAGCTTAAACAAATCTTTGCACTTAAACCAACAACAAACAAACTAATCATCAAGAGGTTGCCATAACTAAATCAACAGAAAAACCATATACTTTCATATTCTGTAAAATAGTAAGAAAATAAAACTATTCCACTTTAATGCATTCAATATAACATCAATTCATTAAGTTTATATATATTCTTCATGCATCTCAAATGCTATAATCTCCATTCTACTACAGTGCTTTTGGTGAAGAGCCCATATGTCAAGGTGTTGGGCATTGAATAGACTTTCTTTAATGTGTAAACAAGCTTCTTGTACTTGGGTACAGTTGGATTGCTAGGAGAATACTGTCCTACTTTCAAAAAATAGTTCAACGCTTCTGATTCAGTAGTCTGCATGAACCTTGAGCAATTTGAAGATTCCTCCCCTGCTGTAGGTTGCCACAGGTTGCAGCCTGCCACTGTTCACACTCATCCTTTCGTCAAAGTAGAAGAGAGGGGTAGCTCATTTCTCACATCCTTGGTCTTTGGTTTGGTCATTTGATAAGGATACTGGTTTCTAAATACAGTCTGCACAGACGGCATTGCAGAATATTTCTGCTGCAAACAGTGATGATGACTTCTACAGGTATAAGATGCCTCGGGTGGTAACCAAGATAGAGGGTGCTCATGACACGACTAAGCTTGCATCTCTATTGGAGAACTTCATTAAGAAATATGTAGAGTGCTATGGATGTGGCAATCCTGAGACTGAAATAATCATCACCAAAAACCAAAAGTTGCAATTTAAGTGTGTTGCATGTGGTTTTATGCCTGATGTTGACATGAGAGATAAGTTAACGACATTCATTCTGAAAATCCCACCTGAAGCAAAAAAGGGCTCCAAAGATAAAAAGGCCATGAGAAGAGCTGAAAAGGAAAGGCTTAAAGAAGGGCAGGCTAATGAAGGATAAAAGAAGCTGAAGAAAGAGTTGAAGAAAAAGGGTTCTTTTGGGAAGGATGGCCCATCATCCAAGGCTTCTGTAAAGAAGAAGGCAAATGGATCTGACGAGGAGCGCATATCTCCACCTGCCAGCCAAGCTAAAGATGACGATGATGCTGAGGAGGAGGATGTCCAATGGCAGACAGATACATCAACTGAGGACTGCTCGTCAACGTATTCATGAACAATTAAATGCAGTTACAACTGAGATGGTTATGCTTTCCACCATTGAAGAGGACAAAAAGCCCAAACCCATCAATGGTGTAGGTGATGGAAAAGGTAATGGATTTTCTAAGGTGGTTGGTGGATGTCATTTCATCTAAATCTGAACTCATCCAGTGGGAAGACATTTTAGACCTTAGTCAGAAACCTCAGTGATCCTCAGTAAACCATTTCAACATAAAGTGGACAATTGGGGCCACTTTTACCAGCCTCAGTAAACCTTAGTGATCCTACTTAAGCAACCCCTTCAATTTCACCTCCTACTTCTAGATTCATATGGATATTGTTTTTATTAAAAAAACTATTTTGGTATCTAACAAGGGTTCTGCCTTATTTTTTGTAGAAATTATGGGATCCTTAAGACAACTCATTTCACATTTAGAAACTTGACAAAATTCTATTACAGTTTCTTAAGTAGTAATACTACAAATCTTGTGGACGTTATCACAGTACCATGTGGAAAAGCATGGATGTGAATTTAAACTCGTACCCTTTTTAGTAAGATATGTGGTTAACATGAATCCTTGAGTGAGAGATAAATTGAAATATAAAATCAACTATGTAATACTTACATGATGAAATAATCTGCCAGTTGATAACTCATGATGTATGCACTACAATGTATTATGAAACATGGGGTATCCCAGGTCTGTACAATGAAATTATCATGTGTACATGATTGTCCATTATTTTCATCAGCATGTACTATGTTATTCAAGTTGTATTAGTTTGCAGTACATAACTTCTTTTTGAGTTGATATATTAGGAAATATCTAAATATTTATTACTACGGGTGTTCAGCTAAACTACTAGGACCCATGGTACCTCTGCCAGCATCATATGCACCAGAGCCTCTGGGAGCGTCATAAGCATCAGTAGTAGCAGTGCCACCAGAAGCACCAGAAGAACCTGCTCCAGTGACAAGCCCTCCTCTACCATCATAGTTTACTCTTGAAGCATCATAACCTCCAGTACTTGCAGCTCTGTTCAGATCATAACCACCATAAGAAACTACTGCAACACACAAGTTTGTCCCCTCTCCAACTCATCATCCTAAGCTTGGCCCCTTCCATAAGGATTATAATTACGGCTTTCTGAAGACTGAACCTAGAAATCAAGTGTCCTGTTTCTGGTTTCTGAAGTGAGGTCAACAACTTCTCGTTACCTCTTTCTCAAGAGAGGTTGCAACTACTTAAGAATTGGAAGGGTGTTTCTAGTGAATGAATTAACTAAATAGCTACTTGATTTTTATGGATTCAATTAGTTTACTATAAATTCAATCTGTAATAGAACCAAAAACTGACTGGAAATTAGTTTGATAGAAATTCAATCCGTAACAGAGTTTGGATCTAGATAGCATGCAATTACGAACAAAGGTAGCTGTCACCTATAAAATATTAGAAATCTAAACTTCCTTGCTATTTTTATTCCTTTGTCTATTAAGAAAGTAATTGATTGCTTCTCTGATTGTGTAAGTTAGCTTAATAGAGTTGGCGAGACATTTATTATGTGATGCCCATAGCGGAAATAGATGAGGTTTCCTAGGGTGTTCTACCTTAAGGGATTCTTTTTGGCTGTATTGGTGGTCCATATAGTAGGGGAAAGATCTCAGTCAATCAATGAAATGATTCTTATTTATTCTCAACTGATCTGATTTATAAATTAAGGTAAATGCTAGAAGAAGCTTTATTTCTAGAAGACGACATGTCCCCTACTAAAACCTATTTAAAGAAGAACATGAACACATTGAAATCTTTTAGAATATAAGAATACACATACATACTATATATTAATCTAGGATAAGGGGATGACTATGAAGAGGAATTATTTTTAGGAAAACGGAAGAAGGCATATGAATTTAATAAGAAATTTATATCTATGATATGATTACAAACATGAATATATTGTTTTGGAATTGTGTCATTGTTTTCTTAATCAAATCTTCCTGTTCAACATACATGATTCAATCACCAAAATTATTTTAAATCTTATATGTATATAATTTCCAAGAAAAAATAGTTTTGCAAACAATACCATAAAAGGATGGGCTCAACCATCAAAACCATCAAAACCATCATCAAATGAAGGATAACCAGCAACTTCAAGCACATCCAGCAGATACACAACCAAAAACAACAACAGGCCGAGAAATGAAGGATAAGCACCAACTTAAAAAACACCAGAGGCCACAACTAACAACTCTTCAACATCAGAACATCAGCAGCCAACAAAAGAAGATCAAACCAGCAGCAACAGGCCAACAAACAGCCAACCACCCCAACAGAGATAAAAGAAAGAGCAGGCATATCAGCAGCAAACATCCAAAAACCAAACCTGCTCAGAACATGAAAGAGGTAGAACCCAACAACAACAACCAAGACCAGAGCAGGTCCAACTGCAGAAAGCCAATACGAGGCAACTCATCCACAATCACTCCAAAAGGCCATAAAGTCCTGTAAGATACACTTCCAAAGAACCTCATCAGTTCTATATGTGTCCTCATGGACTCTAACATTTCTTTCACACCATTATATGTAATTCTCTAAATTTGAAAATTACTATTTCACAATTTTTATTTATTTTTGAACTTTACTAAATTATCTTGGACTTTGGGAACAAAAGTGAAATTATGCCTCATATTTATCAATTCATCCCATTTGAGACTCACATATGAAGTGTTGACCATAATTATCAATTATTAACATTCAAAGCACATCAAGATACATTTTTTCTTAGTAGTTATTAATATTTGAATTACCTTGGAGACTAAACTTACAATCCACCTATGAATCATAATAGGGGAGTTAGTGCTTTCAAAATTAGTTAAATACAAATAAAGAAACATAAGGATAATAGACCAGTAACTTTGGAGATATGAATTCTTGCATTAAATGTGATTTACTAAGCTAAAATGAAAAAAGACAAATAATCACCTGGTCTAATAGGCATTGACTATCCTTAACCCATACACACAACAAGGTCATCTTTTCCACATGCACGACGGTATTTACTAGGATAACATAGAGAGTTTTCCCCACCCGTCTTCTATTTGTACTTGTTTCTTAATAAGGTTAGCTTTACAAGCCCTTATTCTTCCTCAATAGCCATATTTCAACCTTAATTATTGCCCTGCTATCCAATGCCATGTATATCAATGACCTAGTCTTGCTAACATTCGATGATCTCTCATTGGGCGCACATTGTCGAAGGACAAATAGGAAATGCATAAGGAACCAAAACAACTTTAAAAAGCTAAAACCTAACTTAGATATCAATATATAAATCTTCAATCCTCTTAATGATGAGATCCATCTCCACATGCCTAATTAAGACAACTCCCCTCTAACTAGTCCTTTGTAAGGTCCGGGCCCACTGCCCTAGGCTCTAGTAGAGTTTCAGGAATGATGACTGGCCCCACAGATCACCACTAGCCTTAACTGCGTGCTTTTCCCACACTCATGTGCAAGCCTGGGTCAACTTCCCGACTGGTCACCCATCCTAGTACTACTCCAAGCTGAGCACGCTTAACTATGGAGTTCTTTAGTGACAGGCTCCCGAAAAAGGAGGTGCACCTTGATGATATGGGTAGTCCAATCATTCCTTTTAAGATCATGTTATCCGAGGCGTCAAATCCTGGGATGTTACAATCTCCCCCACTTAGACTCTTGACGTCCTCGTCAAGGCTCAACTATATGGCCTCATAATCTTTCCCCATTTCAGTGTAGACCCAAATGTCCCATGTACACCCAGCTCCCGATCACGACTACCAATGCAAGGGCGGCTCCATCAAATCGGATAGCCCTTTCCAACATGCCTGGATACTACCAGCGCATGGGCGGCTCCATCTACTCGGATAGCCTTTTCCAACATGCGTGGACCGCACGGCTCAAAGACTGGCATGCCACAGGCCCATGTGGGCCCCACCTACTGGAGGGGAATTGGCTCTGATACCAAATGTTACGACCCCACCTCCCAATAACCCCCAATTAAGGGAGACTGAGAGGTCTAAGCCGCACCCATGACTTCCGGATCAAAGGTTCGACAATTAACCAAGAATAATTATCAAATTTTAACATATTAAACTGAAAAGCTGTAAGAAAAATAAACTTTGCATACCTTTTGAAATTTTGGATTTCTAACTTCTATCCACTTAATGATTCTACGCTAACTAATCCTCCTTGTATCTTTCTTCATGTATTTCACAATGTGATGATTTACTGTTTGTCCTTTTGGCTTGTACCTAAAACGCCGACAAACAAAACGGTTATGGCTCTGATACCAAATGTTACGACCCCACCTCCCGATAACCCCCAATTAAGGGAGACCAAGAGGTTGAGCCGCACCCATTAATCCCGGATCAAAGGTTCTACATATAACCATAAACAAGTATTAAATTCTAACAGACTATACTGAAAATGGTAATAAAAATTTTCTTTACATACCTTTTGAAAACTTGGATCTCTAAACTTCTATCCACACTGATACTAATCTATCTAATCCTCCTTTGTACTTTAATTCTCTTTTAGCATCACATATGCCACTTTACTGTTTGTTCTTTTCATTGTACCTAAAACGCCGACAAACAAAACGTCGGTCAGCCAAAGCTGGTATGTGGGGGAAACAATAACCATGCAACTATGGTAACAATGTAATCATTCAACTACTTATTTAACAACCAATATTACATTTTAGATATAACTCCGCGATCCAAGAGTACCCTATCCTCTGTATTGTCCCCATTAAACCCCTCATGATCCACCTATAAGTGAACCAATTTCTAGGGTTGAGTCACATGGCACTACTCGTAAGTAGACCACTCCTTAACTCGGGATTTGCTAAAGAGTCTCTAACTCACGGTAACCCAGACCTTGCTCTAGGATTACCCCTTTTTTTTAGCCTTTTCAAAGTAACAGAGGTGGACCCAGATCTAGCCAGTTATATTTGCACAATTATGGTGATAATCATAGTCACTTTATAGTTGCATGAAATAAATAAACATCCAACAGTTTAATTGCATTCAATGCGATTAAACATTCGGGAATCCATCGGGAAACTAAAGCGGTTATTCATAATCGTAACCACATACCTGATCCATAGTAACTTGATGTCCATGCATTAACATTCAACACAATTAACAAGCAATCAACAATATCTTGAAAATAATGCATAACATTCAAGTGTCATTGTTTTATTCAAAACATCCTCAAGATCAACTTGGATTCCACCTTATGATTTCTAGGCCAACCTTAGGGTTTTATTAGGGTTTTAGCCTTCATTATGCATTTATCACTTGTAATGCTCTTTTAGTTCACAAACCCTAATTTATGCATCATAGGCACAATTGAACGTCAATTAAGTCTAATATGTTTCTTTTATACTAAAACTATTATCTTTGTCCTTTTAGATCATATCCAAAACATTAAGGCTAATTATCATCTTCAATTTCTTCCAAATTGACAAATCATATTTCATTATAGTTCTTGATACAATGATAGGATGGTAGTAGAACCTCAAGTGCACTTCTTTGGAAAAGAAGGTGATGAAACCCTGACAAGAGTGGTTTAGGGTTTCGAAGAGATCAATCTCGAAAGAATCATGACATACAGGAAATCATAATACACCATGGAAAATGGAAATAGCACGTTAGATGCTTAAGATGAGGTTGCATTTGTTTTATGGCCATGCAAGCCAGAAGGTAAAGGACGAACCCCAGTAACCCAGTGTATCGATATGGAGGACAAAAGAATCCCTGAGAAGGAATGAGAGCTCAACACTATGGATGTTGTGATAGGTCTTCCCTGGACCAAAGAAGGTCGAGATACAATGTGGGTTATGGTAGGTCGCCTTACCTAGATAAAATAAGAAAGGAAGAGTTTGGTTAAGGGACAGATCCAGTTGAACTACCCATGAGAAGGATGGTTCAATTACACCATGAAGAAAGTTCAAAGGATTCTTGAGTTTGACCTAAAGGTTCGCTTCCATAAAGTGGAAGTAGGTACATGAAAAACTCAATGTTAGTATAGTTTATCACCCCTAACTATGGTTAGTAAGATCTAGACTAAAGGGTCTGATGAGAGCATGTGTGCTCGTTCAGGGTGATATCTAGAGACAGTTCTTATCTTATGAAAGATGCGACAATGACCACCATAGCCAATATCGGGTTTTATAAGGAGCTCTGTAAGGGAGGTTGTGTCAGTCACCACTTCAGTAAGGTGATGTTGGTGAAAGGACCACATGATGGTTAGAAAAGGACCACATGATGGTTAGAAAAGGAACCCCAGTGTGTGTAGAAGAAGTCACTTTGATTGTGCAAGGGCTGAAAGGAGCCTAGAGACGATGAGAGTCGTGAGCAGATGCAAAGTAGACTGACATGCAGTTCACTGTGGGAGATTATGTAACATGAAAATCCGACCCCTCTAAGTTACAACTAAGAGAGCTGAGTCCCCGATACATGGGTCCATTAGAGATGGATGGGTGGAGAAGGTTAGGTTTGACCCTACCCCTCAAGATAGAGTAATGGGAGATGTTTTCCATGTGTCCAATTTAGAGCACTATGTGAGATACCCCGACCATGAGCTGAGCAATGAACCTAGTGAGCCCCAAGGGAGGCTGAAATGGCCTGAGTCACCTGTGTAGTTTATAGATGCCAGGATGAAAGAACTCAGAGAAAAGAATATGTACTCTATTTATTACACATCTCATCAAGAATCTACTTTATTAACTTGGATTCTCTTTCTAGGATTTCTAATCCGCATTATGGTTTCATTAATACTCATTAGGGTTTCTTAGATCGATTTCGCAAACTTCATCCCTTTTAGGTCAACAAACCCTAAAATACTCTTTTCCATTTCTTGTGGCAACGCTCCAACCTACATCATCTCTTATCCTTGGTGTATGACCTGCATAATGTCCTATCTCTCACCCCCATAACAAGAGGAAATAAGCATTTGGCTGCAGTCCAAATATAGAGTTCTTCCTGTTCCAAGAGTAGAGATGGTACATCCCACCTTGCCAGTACACCTTTAAATCTAAGTTGCAACGTGCCACATGTGTCTCTTCATTACAACCATCATGATATCAAACTAGTCTTGAACCTTCCGAGGTTTATATCCTTGGTCATCTCCTCTAGGTTTATAGGGTACCGATTCTTTTGGGGTCATCCCTCTTCCCTCATGCATCAAGAGAGTGCCCTACTCATCTGTCTGTTGGGTCCCATGAGTTCATGAAGGTGATCAATCTCCTAACCCATGGCCCTCAGACAATGGTAGCTGTTACCTCCCGACCCTATGGTCATGTGCAACTAGGGAATTAGGCAACTCCTACTTTCATCGGTCTTATCCCTACCTGACCCTAGGATAGAGTTAGGATTCTCCATTATAGTACATGTTCACTTAGAATCTTACCCAAGTCTTCATCATCTCTCTTTCTGCATTCATGGGCTGACTCTCATCCGTTCATAGGCATTATGGCAACCTGCCTACCTTGGTCAAGCCCCATACTGGTTACCTCCATGGTAACACTTTCACATGCAATAGAGATGGATATCTATGGGTCTGTAGATTCATTCTCATACTACGTACCTTTCACTTAGCTTCTCAAGATCCTACGAGACCTCTTTAGGTTACTTTGAACCAACAAAACTGATATACACCCTTCCAAAGGGGTCCCTCTCCCAGGATGGGAGGAAAACTATCTCTAAGGTCACAAAAGCTATTAGGTCTAGGGTTTACATCCACACGAGCCTACTTAACCCTAGAAAGCCATTAAGGCACAAGCAGATCACTTACCGAGCCATGCTAGGTCATACTTATCCTTCTTTCCTCGATGTTGGATCAAGATAAAACTTTCCCCTTATCATCAACCTAGCTGTAAGGGGTTCATCAAACATACCTTAAACTTTAGGGGCTCCTCTTTTCCTCTATACATGAGGAGTACCATGCTCGTTTCTATAGGAACTCAACTTCTAATCATGAGCCTTAGGTACACCACTTCCCCTCTTAGGCCTAGGAACCCTAGGTTCACTGTATGCTCCGTCTCTTTACTACAAACCAAGCATGTAAAAGGCATGACATGCACTCCTCGTCATCCTTCAACTCAAGAAACACTTAGTTTTGGGTCCTCCTCAAGGACAACCAACAAGGTACAAGGCCTCATAACCCACTACTAAACCTTTCTAGGTCTAAGGAACTCTTTTTCCTACCTCATAAGGTAAACACCTATACTGTAGGCACATAGGAACCATATGCTTCATCTTCACTATCTATGGTTTGGTCCCTCTAAAGGCAACCAAGATATCATCAACTTATGAGGCAACCACTGTCATCCATTGTTCAGGGTTTTAGGCTTCCAACCTTCTTGTCGGGTTTCCTTCTCTCTCTAGAGCTAACCCTACATCCATCCTCACCATTAGAGGTCCTCTCTTCATGAAGGATCAACCTCAAAAGCATGCTCTACATGGGTGAAGCCTAGGTTCGAACTTATGGTTGCTCAAGATCATCCCTAACCCTTTATGCTCCGTCATAATTCCTTATCCAGGGTTTCATCCTACTGCAAGCATTATGACGTGCCCTAGGTGCCATCTATGCCCTACTTGTACAAGCCCTTAGGGTTTCTATGGTCCTTCACTAACAACATCATCTAAGGAGCTATCCTTTACCCTAACATGCACGACCCTTCACAGGGTTGGGTTGCCAAAGGTGCTAGGTCACCCATGGATCATATGGCATCCCAAAGGCATGTCCTTTCAAACACCTGGTCCAACTCATCTCTTTCTAACCTTTACTTAGGGTTAGGGTTAGCATCATCCTCAGAGGATGTGCCAGGTCTCTACTTGCAATGAAGATCTCTATCTCCAAGACTAACTTATCCTCCTGAGAAGAAGGTCTAGCCTCAGGTCTCTTCTGAGGACATGACAACTTATGTCATACGACCTAAGCATGTATCTATTATTTATTTTGCGCTTAATATATTAAGCTTATGTCCATGCCATCTTATTTACATGCCTTTCATTAATTTAGTGGAGGATTCCTTAAACCTTATTAACCTTACCCAGACCTCAAGAGGGTGAGGAGAAGAAAGAAAACCCTAATCCTTTAGGCCCTTATCAGAATTTTGTGATGAGGAGGGATGAATAAGATGAGAAGTCCTAAAGGTATCTTATTTCGATTCATACCCTAAGACCTTGGCCAGGCGGTCACACGGGTCTGGGAGTCCTCGTATTCCGACTAGCGGTGCGGAGGAAAATCTTGCCATCACCCGGCCGTGATCCCTTTCTAGACACCTCCGTCTTTCGGATACTCCTCTAATAACTCCCTTGGGTTCTATGGAGTTTGTAAAATTTAATAATTACTAATGGTTACATGAAGAACCTACGCCTTGATAGCAAATGTTACATCCGGGCCCACTGCCCTAGGCTCTAGTAGAGTTTCAGGAATGATGACTGGCCCCACAGATCACCACTAGCCTTAACTGCGCGCTTTTCCCACACTCATGTGCAAGCCTGGGTTAACTTCCTGACTGGTCACCCATCCTAGTACTACTCCAAGCTGAGCACGCTTAACTATGGAGTTCTTTAGTGATGGGCTCCCAAAAAAGGAGGTGCACCTTGGTGATATGGGTAGTCCAATCATTCCTTTTAAGATCATATTATCCAAGGCGTCAAATCCTGGGATGTTACATCCTTCATGCAACTAGATGACCACCCCAATAGCTTTTCCTTCCTCCACAAACTTTTCCACACTTATTCTTGACAATGAAGTGACCTCTGGTAGCATGCCTCAAGTTGCTCAATTTCTCCAGTAACTACACTCTTCGATGAGCTCAGAGCCCTATCACAATGGGCTAGCAGTGCTAATGTGTTTCTACACACCTGACCACCTAGACACATCCAAAGGTTCTTCCACACAAGAACCAAACTCACAACTTTCCTCCACTTCTGGCATTAAAGTCCAACTTGTGTTATTCCCAAAACTCCAAGCTTGAAGTAGATATTTCCTGCTATTATTAGCAAGGAGGGAAACGCTCACTTATGTTAGTATTGATCCCAGATGAACCTAAATCCTCATGGTGACCCAAAAACATAAACTATGGACTCCCAGATTCTCAGAATCAACCGCGGACATATAGAGGTATATCAGAATCCTTCTTGTTCACAACATTACAGGAATTATGAAGTAGGAAATCCATAGAGGAGTCTGTGATTTTTGGATGTTAAGACCACCTTCAATAGTAGAGATGGTAACTCTCTCCCACAAAACAAGATGGATGTGGTTCCAATTATTATCACTACCCCAAAGAAAATCTCTACAAGACTTATCAATCTCCTTATGAACAGAGGACGGTTGAGGAAATGAACTAATCCAATATAAATGAAAAATAGAGAGAGTAGATCTAATCAATTTAGCTTGATCCACAAGGGAAAGAAAATTAGACTTCTAATTTTCTAACTTGTGCCTAATTTTATAAATTAAAGGATTACAGGAAGGTTTAGACAACTTACCCACGAAGAGGGGAAAGCCTAAATATTTTGAAGGAAGAGCACCCTCCTTAAACCCAAGGATACGAATCAAATCATTCTTAGGGGAAGACTTACTGAAATAGACCTCACTTTTGTCAGCATTAACACTCAAACTAGATAGCTTTGCAAAGGTTTCACAAAGATAAGACTGTAGACATTAGCTTCAGTGAAGACCATTATGTCATCTGCAAATATGATATGAGAGATGTTTAAGTCTTTAGAAGCCTATAGAGGAGTGATTTCACCTTTCTCCATAACATCCTCCATCAAAACTGAAAAACCTTGCATAACGATGACAAATAGGTAAGGCATAATTGCGTCTCCTTGCCTAATGCCATTAGATGGCTTGAAAGGAGGGGTCGACTCACCGTTAAATAGGAGTTGGTAAGATATAGATTAAAAATATCTCTTAACCGCGGACATATAGAGGTTTGTTTGGCTTCCGCACAGCCTCCTAGAGAACGAAGGATCATCTCCGTGTAAGTAGAGGTTACCTTGGATTGAAGGGAGCTCGAGGTGGGTGCAAAACGCAGAGGGCAGCGGCGCTTTCCGGTCGTCTAGCGGTGAGGTTGAAGATCGCTGGCCCCTGGGAACGTCGGCTCTGGGATGCGGCCCAGTTGTCGTCGATCTCTGCGGCGCTCGATGCGGGGGGGGGGGGACAGTTTGCGAACTGCTGATCGCACTGGGGGAAACTGCACGCGGAGGAAAAGAGGCAACGCGGGCAAAAAAGCGCGGAGGAAAAGAGGAAAAAAATAAAAATTGACGGGTTAGCAGTAAATAATGACCAAAATGAACGAGTTTGGAACAAATTTACTCGAATAGACGAGTTTGGGAGAGAGAAGGGTCGAAGACGCCGAACTGAATGACATCTTCACCCCTATTGGCTCAAAAATAGCAAATTTGCCCCCGCCCAACGGGTAGCTGGGGGCGTGGCGCCACGTGGCAGTCCCACGATGAAGACACCAGTCTGACTGGCATCTTCATCGTGGGACTGCCACGTGGCGCCGCGCCCCCAGCTACCCATTGGGCGGGCCGATGTTTTTCTTTTTTAAATTTTTTTATTATGATACCATGTATATTTTTTTATTATGATATATATTCATATATATGTTAAATTGCTAAATAAATATAATCTACATTAACTTATATGAAATTAACCATATATCTGAAATAATAACTGAAGATAATAAAAATATTAATAGAATATTATATTTATTAATACATAATATTTATAAATGTACATAAAAGTATTTAAAATTAATGAATACAATACTAAAATTATATAATAAGTTTAAAATTATAAAAATAAAGAAAATATATACATGCATTTAATTGTAAACTTAGAAAAAAAGAAAACTAATATAGCAATAAAAATAAGAAAATACTAAAATAAAAACTAATATGGTAGTATATAAGACACGCTGGTGCACACATATATATATATATGTTTTATTTCTATAGTTTTAAACATCACTATATAATTTTAATATTGTATCCATTAATTTTAAATACTTCTATCTGCATTTATAAATATTATGCATTAATGAAATATAAATGCAGATAGAAGTATTTAAAATTAATGGATACAATATCAAAATTATATAGTGATGTTTAAAACTATAGAATTAATATATATATATATATATATATATATATATATATATATATATATATATATATATATATATATAGACACACACACATATTATACGCGAATAATTGAAAAATCCAGAGAATTATGTGAATATGATGTGTTGTTTAGCTATGGTCTTTTACAATATGTAGCTATTACAACATGTGATATCATGTTGTGTAATTATAGTATATTACAATGGTTTAGTTTACGTTGTGTAATGGATGTCTATTACAACGATGTTTTATGTGTGGATATTACAACATGTTACAACATGTTGTGTAATTATAATATATAACAACAAGTTGGAGTCAGTTCTCTCATGTTGGGATATAACAACGAGTTTTAATATGTTGTATTATGGTGGTCTATTACAACATGTACCAAATACAACATGTAAAGGCCTGTTGTATAATTAATACATACTACAACGGGTGAGCCTACGTTGTGTAATGATGGTCTATTACAACATGTGACTATTACAACTGGTCAAAATATGTTGTGTAAATAACATCTTTTACAACGGTTTTGAATATGTTGTGATAATACAACCTATTACAACACTTTACCAGTTGTTGTAGTATCCTCCTATACTACAACAGGTTTGGCATGTTGTAAATGACTTGTGTTGTATAAAATATACAATATACAACACAAAAATGGGCTTGTTGTGATAAGTATGCTAACTACAACACAATCATCAGAACTGTTGTCTATCTCCCGTTGTAAAAAGCATTTTCTGTAGTAGTGTGGGCCACTCCCGACCTACTTGGCTGTGGCTGTTGGCGCCTCCCCGACCTGTCGTTGGTCGCCCTTGCGGTTGTGCGCCTAGGGGTCGTTGGCGGTCCACAATGGGGATGATGTCTTGCCTTCAGGATTGGACTGGTTCTCCAGTCGGGCCCGACGGGGCTCCCATACCCTCCAGGTGACGCGTCCCGGTGACGGTGCTCTGTTCTGGGACTCCATTCACGACGTAGCAGAAAGCCCAAGGGGTGTAGCAGCCGATTGGCTGTTGTTCCCAGATGCTGCTTTCCAGGTATTCGATGGTATGCCAGTGATGGCTGACCTCTTCATCAAGCTTATCAGGGTCCATACGGTCTGGCTCTGGTCTTGAGTCGATGATGAAGGTTGCCTAGGCTTTGTCTTCTCTCCTTCATACCTTGTGGGTGTATCTAATGCTAGTGGAGGAGGTTTCAAAGTCTTCAACCTGCCTCACCTCCTCTTCAACCGAGTCAGAGTTTGGCTGTTCCCTGTAATAGCTTTGACGCTTGGATGCATAGATGTTTGGAGTTTCAGTGTTCGTTGGAAACCTAGGTTTCTTCTTGGGTTCCCAGGTGGACGGTTCTCCAGCTAGGAACCTGGTGCTTATGCTGTCGGTGAAGAGCAGAAGCTTTCAAGCTAAGTTCTGGCAGGTTCTCTGGAGGATGTCTGGTTTAGAGTTGTTTTTACTTTTTTGTGGGTGAGCTAAATGCATGTAATTACATCTCTTAACTGGCTTCCTCCTAGATGGTTTGCTCGTTTTTAGCTTGTTGAGTTCTCTAGTCTTCCTGCCTTCTGGTTTCTTTGTCATGTATTTTTTTTGTTTTTACCCCCTGTGTGGGGTATCTGATCCTAGAGTTAGCTTTTATAGCTTCTGGTTTGTATTGGGGTACCTTGTGCCCAAAGTTTTTGGTATATAGTAACACGCTTTTTGACCGACCAAAAAAAATAATCATCACATGTAGGTGGACGAGATGAGGTGTATACCTAATAAATAAAATAATAATTATCACATGTAGGTGGAACGAGATGAGCTGTCTAAGGAAGGATGTATAGTGAAGGTTATGAGATAATTACTCCCGATCCACTTAGCTGGTGGTGGGGTTTCCTCACTTGACATACCGACCTGGCCAAAGCAAATTTCATTACTTGGGAAAACCTAATGTTGAATATAGTTAGTAACCAAATTTATATTAAAAATATTAATATATATAATCACCTTCAATAAGATAGAAAATATAATATAATATGCTAAGACTTAGAAAAAAAATCTCTCAAAAAAATATAAATAAAATCTTTAAAGAAAAAAAATGGTTACTCAAAAGAATGTGTATGTTTACTTGGCCATACTTTTGATTTGTATGCCAATCATTATAAATACTAAAATGAAGGAAAAATGTTGATAATACTAAATATGTAACATACATTCCCATTCAAATATGCAATTCCATCTATTGAGAAAAGAAATTACTATAATTTTTTTGAAAATGGAAGTTAAAACAACACTATATCTATATAAGTAGGAAATTGAGAAGAAAAAAAAATTGCAATGAGATAATGCATATGTAACATTATTTTGAATTAGGATAAAAATGATGAACTCAATATTTTTTAACTTGTAGTTTCTATGTACACATAATAGATTGCTATTGAAACCTAGACATCATAGAAAAGTAAAACCCTAACTTACTTGAAATTGAAAACAAAAGTCTATCAAATTTCTTGACACAATAAGCCAATACACAAATATATGTAACAACAATAATAAAGAGATAATGATCAAATGTAGTAAATAATATTATTATTAGTTCTTCTAAACAAATTCAGTGATTAGAGATGATAATGTTTAGAATGCATACAAATAGGAAATACAAGGGTCAAAATACAAACCCAGTTAAGGTTTAATTGGAATTAATAATTTTTGGAAGGAAAAAATGCTAGAACTGATATAAAGTTTAACCCACATTTAGAACCTTGGGGGTATAAATTTGGTACATAAATCACATTTATGAAACCCTACTCCAAAAATAATTGTATAAATTATGATTTAATATAAACATCACTCAAGAATTGGATACAAAGATATTTGATTAAAATTAATGTAATATAAAACCTAATCTTGATAGCTATAGCTTGACCAATAAACTCATGATGTAGTTAGAACTAGTAATAATGATGGACAAAATCACAAATTTAATAAGTCAACTTTCATATTGGAATAGGATGTTGGAATTTGGATGGGTATATTTTCACAGTAGAATTTGAACCTAAACCAATTTTGTGACCCCATAAGATAGCAAGAGGATTGTTGGATCACCATAAATTGGACCTATGATAGTGGAAGGAAAAATGACATCACCTATGGTTTAAGGTGACACTTTATCAAGAGAAAGTATTGTGGAAAAGAAAAAGTTGTGCATCGAACTAGAGTAGGAATATCATTATTAAGAAACATTTTATTTCGGGGACGAAATCCATTTTAAGGGTGGTCGAGTTGTAACATACCAAATTTTTTTGATTAGACCTATTTTGAGCCACTTTAAAAAAAATCTCATTATTTGAAAACCTAGAAAATCCTTAAGTTGGTTTACTACTTGTGGGATATCTTGAATGCGAGTACCTAAACAATATAAGTTTTCAATCTTTTACAAAAATGCCTTAACAGAAGAGCGGGCAACAAATTGAGCTGCCAATCCTTTCTGAATGGCGAACCCTATAGACCTAAAAACAAAATTACTGGAAGTAGAAGGAGAAATCATAAGATTCCTATTTATTACATTTTGTAGGCGATGAAGAAGGGAATAGCATCATCGACAAGTACCCCAAAGATATCAAAAGCAAAAGGTAGGAAATGGTGATGATTTGCCACACATGCTGCGCCATGCTTATGGACCTTCTGTGCCTCAACGTTAGAGGCTGCCTGACCAGCTTTAAAACTGCTTGAAAAGGTGCCTGACATAGGGGAAACTCCAGTAAGGTCTACACAAGTGTGTTTCCCATCATTCCAATCAAATTATCAGCTGGCCGTTGAGCATGAAGACCATCAGAACGCGTACCGAGAAATGCCACAGGAGCTTCCTTCAGTACCTTTAATCCAACACGAGAAGCAAGGTCAAAAAGACATCACGTACAACATCATGACGATACTTAAAACCAGACCGTGAGCGACAATGGACAACATGATCACCAAAGGCGTCTAGTTCTGTAGAATTGCAGAGCGGGCAACGTTCATCACCGGGGTACAAGGGGATCATGAGGCGATATCGAAGGATAGATCGATATTCAATAGGAGACATAGACAAGCCGAAACCTTCAATAGGAACAGTAAGCAGGAAATAATCAACCTCTTATTTCCCACTTTGATCAAGTCATCCCAATTGAGACCCGCAATGAAATAATCAACCTCTTATTGGATTTTTGACTTTGGAATCACATAAAAAGTTACTATGGATTTTTTGATATTCATGTCTGCATTAGTTTTAAGAGCAAATATTTAACTATCTTAGACCCATAAACCAACATAGTATTTTCAAGAATTCACTGAGGGCCGCTAAACTAACTGTTTGAAATACAAATATAAACGGAATGCTAGGTTAAGAAATATAAATAGAGGAGCAATATAACAAATTATATTAGCACAGGGATTAAAATTTGATCTGAATTCCTTTGTCAAACGTCTGACTTCGTCATCCCTAAACCCACGTGCACTCCCTTCCGCGGGGGCCATTTTTCCGGCCAGAGCAGCAGCAAAGAAACGGCCCCCCTTCCTACCACTTGTCATCGCATCTCTACCCGGCCCCACGCATCGGTTCAAAGCCCTTGATCAGTGGCTAGTCAGATAACCGTGAGAGGAACACAAAAGCTCCAAGCATTAACGTCGACGACCTGTGGGAGGAAAACGGCTAGCTGACGAGCAGCCAACGTCGCCTCGGACCAGTTCAGGAATAACCAGAGCCTCGTAGCAACCCTCCAAATCAAAACCCTAGCACAAGAGACCCTATAAATACCTTCCCTCACCATGCGACAGATCTCAACCTCCATAGACGTGACAAATCTCCTTCCCCTCACACTGCTCTACGCTAGCCAAACCGCTTGAAAGCCCCAGCCATCCCTTCTCTAGTTTTCTATTCCTCTAGACAGAAGTTCTGTCAACGTGCACTAGACTCCCTCCAACCACCTTCTTCCTCTCCGCCGCGGCCAGTAGCTATTTCCATCAGCAGCGTGGTGCCACCATCGCTACCTACCGGCCAGAAGGTTGTCCGCGATGGGGTAGCAATGCCCTATATTACTACACACTTGTTTCCATCTTTGACAGCGAGAGCAGTTGCAAGTACCTGCCGCCACCACAACAAGACCACTACCGCCACCTCTACACGGCCAACAAAGACACTCTCTGACCCTTAGAGATATCAGCATGCACCAACTGCCAGAGATGATCGAGGTCGCTTCCTATCTACTTTCAATACACAGTCTGGAGTCATCAAGACTCTGATGATCTCACATCCTGCAGATCCAAGTTTAGTCTCGTTCTTCAACCTCCGATCCAATGGTGCTCCTCCTCCTACCTTAATTACACACCTTAGAAACATGTACAACTTGAATGAAATTGCCACAACCTTCAACATCTAGATCTTGACCAAGCCAGCAGCAACCAACACCAATCCTGATTCTGTGCCGCCAACATGCGTGAAACCTCACCGTCACATTGCCTTCCTCCACTACAGTGCAAGTAGACCTGTAATTGCAGACCCACTGCAGGCTTGCCTTGATCATCACAAGCCTCATCACGTTGCACTCTCTTCGGTAACTCCGACTAGTTTATCATACTCTAGCGTCATGGATGATCCTATAAGATCTAAAACCTACCTTCCAAGCTCGATCATTAGTGCAACTCCTCCTTAGAACCCCACCGTGAATGAGAACAACCTCCAGTCTGAATAGACTATGCCATGATCGTAAAGGAAACCCCCAACCACCTTGTCGATCTGTGGACAAACATGCTACATCCTTGAGCTTAGTATATCATCCACGCACCACCTTGGACAGAAATTCAAAAGGCTGAATGACGAGATTCAGATCAACATATCTGTATACTCGGCCACCACTAGCCCAAGTCCATTGAATCCAACCTTGACAGGTAAGTATCCTCTCTCATGTAGTCCAACATGTTCACAAGTTCTTTAATTTAAACAAATGTAAATGACCATGGAACTGATCCGAT
This sequence comes from Alisma plantago-aquatica, assembly GCA_963693085.1. Lineage (NCBI taxonomy): Eukaryota > Viridiplantae > Streptophyta > Magnoliopsida > Alismatales > Alismataceae > Alisma > Alisma plantago-aquatica. The sequence continues at coordinate 406,207,676 of OY856414.1, forward strand.
AGACTCATTATCAATCGATGGCCTTAGGACTTGATTTGAGCAAAGCATATCATAGCACTTATACGGTTATTTAGTTATATAATAAATACAAAGCATAATAATCTATATGTTACTATATACCTTAGAGCAGTAATACCAAAAGAGCCCGGCAAACATAATTTAGTAGACTCTTTGTAGGTCATTTATATACAAATTAGTCAAATAAAATAGAGGGATGATGCTAATCATGATATCCTATCCTACATATTAGTGTAGGGACTAACACTAACATATGTATATGATGGTATGATAGTAATGTTGTTAACACAATTCTAGTCATTTTTTGAAGTCAAAATATAGATATGTATAATTAAGAGATATAATGTAACAAGGGTGCTTGAACTATAAATAAAGCTAAATCCTCTCACTAATATTAAATATACATTGATTTACTTATAAATATATATATATATATATATATATATATTATATATATATATATATATATATATATATATATATATATATATATATATATATATATATATTTGGAATCTAAGTATAAGTACATGATCAAGTATGCATCGAGGAATCTCAATTAGAAACCTTCAATATTTCTAATATGGGTATATTGCTAAATGAATCCCTTTAATTCCAGTGATAAATAGAAATTTATTATATATGAAAGAGAGTACTATAAGACCTAAGATGTAGTTTATATCTATGTTCCTGTAAATGTGCAACATAAACACCAATGGACCTATTTTTTTTATAATAGACGAACATTATAGAAATGTGCAATAAGAACCTCAATAGTGGAAGGAGCAAGTTGGAATACAATTTGAAACCCTAGCACACATACATATCATATATATTGTATTTGGTAATGTTGGTATGTATGCCCTGAGAGCCAATCATGGGATGATTGATGGAATACATTAAGATTGATTTGATAAACATCAAAGGCAAGCTTCCAATTCTTTCTGGTTCAGTCATATGAGATAGTGATAGAACAGATTGAATGTCTAGAGAATGACAATACTCAATGACGTATGCTTTCAGGTTGAGGACCTGAACGATGAGATCATACAGATGCTAAGAGTTTGTACATTCTTGTTATGTCCCTAGTCGGATGTCATTGTGGAAGGTAGATAGACAGCAATGGCACACAAGACTAGATTGTGGTGTTGGTTGATGACAGAATTTCATTAGTCATGATATAGAGATATCAAACCAAACACATAGGTACTTGTTAGAGAACAAGTGTACCGGACAGACCCACCGTGAGTTTGACACATAGAACCATGATATGGTAGTCACAGTCAGTACTCACAGTGATGGTGGTGAGTGTGATTCTTTGATCTGAAATCACTGCACTCAACACATGTCGTTGGGCACACTTTGACATCATCAAACGCAGTCCTGAAACATGGGTTGTTATAAAGGTGATGATTGGGTGGCTTTGACACATGGGGCTTTTGAGGGGTGAGTGATAGATATGGGATTTGTCCCTCCTGAGGGAGTTTGATATCCATGGCCACTTGATGAGTAGGATTGAGAAAGGCGTGCTCACATGTGTGAATCAATATGTGATATTGATGTCATACATATCTCTTCCAATCTACTCTGAGATCAAGAAAGTGAATGAACGTTGACAGGATGACTGTTCCATGCCTCGAGTTCATTCAGGATATCAATGACAAAGGAATTATACATTCACTGTAACACCATTCACGGATTGTAGGATTGAAAGTTGTTCTCCAACTTTCTATTTCACTTGGGTAGCATTGACGTGTGACTAGGCACCGCTCTTTGCTTGTGAAGTCATAAGTGTTATGGACTTTCACTGCCAACGTGAAATGGACCTGCAGGGTCACACACATAGGATTTAACCTGGAAGAGGAGTTTTTTTGTCCACAAACAATGTTTAGATTGATTACTAAAGGAGTTTAGTAGTTCAATTAAACACTCAATTAATTGATAGCTCAATGTCATAATGTTCAAGGTGTTGGATACATTGATTGGAGTATCACATTGATTGAAACCGCAATTGACTGATTCTGCACAATCTGCACTCCCAACCGATCGGCTCATGTGATGAACCGATCGGATCAGCTTGGTGAAAGGATTGGCTCAAATAGTGAGTCGATCGGCTCATGGACAGGGTGAAATGATTGCTTCAAGTGTTGAAACGATCGATTCAACTGGTGCAACCGAGCAAGTTGGGAAAGTAGGATTGGTGAGAAATTTCCTTTCGTTTCACTTGCCCAATTTGATTGGAACAAGGATTGGTATTTGATACCAATTAGAAACAAAAGAAGAAAAGTCAATCGGGAACTGATCAGGACCACGAACTGATCGGTTCAGAAGTGAACCGACCGTTTCATGGGTCCCAACCGATCGGTTGAGGTGTCAACCGACCGGCTTAGGTCCCCAAACGACAGTTTCAGAAATGAAACAATCGATTCAGGTTGCGAGTTGGTTGTTTTTGTGGAAAATCTCAAACCCTTCTACTCCTGCTTTAGTCCCGCATTGCCCGGGATAGAGAACCCTGTCCCATCACCCTCCTATATATAGGGGTATTGGGGGATTCTCAAAGAAGAACTCAGTGCAACCAGTTGCTCTGTAAAGTTGTCGTTCTCTTTGGTTTTGGTAACCGAGAGAGCCCGAGCAAGTGCTACCTGGTAAGGGAGGCACAGCAAGGGAAAGAAAACTACAGAAAGTGAATGGTGGTAGGAGAGTGTGTCAGTGACTAGTACGCTGACAGGAGGGTGTGACTCCTTCCAGTTCCTTGTGGGACAAGGAGATTGGAGTTCCAGGTGGTCTGTGTGGACTACTTCAGAGGCGGGAGATTTCTTCCGCTTGGAGGACAGCTGTCAATCCTGACAGTCCCGGTGAGACTGGGAGTCGTCAGTCCCAGTACGACCAGGAGCTGCACAAACACCGTCCAAGACCGGAGGTGAAGACTGTGCAATCCGTGAGGTATTGTCACTGAGCAAGCCTCGGGACAAGGTATGATTCCACAAACCATCCTTTCCTATTGTATAGACGTTGACACGTTTCCTTGTTCTGGGTTTGGGAGGAGATATTTTTTGTTTTCGCTTCCTTCTCTGCCTCCCCTAAAACCCAACAGTGGTATCAGAGCCACGTCAACTACTCTATACTTTAGGATTATCGATATGATCGATTTTGGTTTGTCACCTTTATTTATTGCATACGATGCGAATAAAATTGGCTTTATGCATGTCCAATCCTTAATCCACAAATCCCAATTTACATATATGATATGTATTATAAATGCACTCGATACGCGTCGCCCTTAAACGAGTTTTATGGTGGATGTATAGCGTGGTTATGACCAATAAACCCTATCTATGTATGGTTGTATGTGGTTGCTTGCATCTCGGTCTGCGCAGCGATCCCCTTTCTCCTATTCCTGATGTAACTCGAAATAATTCGAGATTTCTTTCCTACCTTTGCTCCCCTCGAATGTAACTCGAGGTTTCTCTTTTTACAATGTAAAATAGGATAGAATTTTATTTCCTATTATGTCAAAGATTGGAGAACATCCTGACGACAGCTGAGACGATCAGTTCAAGGCGTGAACCGATCGGTTGACGTTTGAGATGATCGTTTCAAGGAGTGAGCTGATCGGTTGATGACCGGTTCGAGGAGTGAGACGAGCGGGTGGCGGCCATGATGAGATGCACGATGACCGGGCGAACCGATCAGTTGGAGGAGCCAACCGATCGGCTGGTGACACCCAGCCGACCGGCCAGATGGCGAGCCGATCAGTCATGTGATGAGTTGATCAAAACCCAGAAAGGCAAAGCACAGAGTTCATCTTTTATAGGTTTCATGTGATGTAGACCTAGATTACCGTGATTCCTCTTGGCTTGAGGAATCACATTAGGATGGCCATAATCATCGCTTTTATCGTTTTGCATGTTTTTGTGGGATATAGCATGTATATGATACATACTATGTATTGTGGTGATTGGATATGTATATGTATATAAAAACCAAATCCCTCATTAAATATTAAGTTTTAGATGCCTTCCAAATGTGACACACGTGAAAAGCTTGATCGACCAAGTGTGGGCATGCCCTAGCATGGTGCACCGTCTATCTCATGGAAGTGTGAAGGATGGATATGTGGGTCTGCCCTAGCAGGGTGCATATTCATCGTGTTTGCTTTGGGTCGGACTTAACAAGGTGACCTAGATGGGATCTAGCACCTTGAGGCATGGAGATTCTCATGGCAAGGAGTTGTATATGACATCTTATCAAGAGTTTCATATGATGCAATTGGCAAGAGTTGCCTACCTGAGAGATCTAAGTTGTGGGTGACAGCCCTAGCTGGTCCATGACTTAGAGGATTTCAGGATCTTGCCCACTAGGAGGTTGTACACTGTAATCTTTGAATTGATGGTGAGGGCTATCAATTTGAACTAAAATAGTGGGAGCGATAATTAATTAAAGGCCTAATTATATCGTCAACTTTTCAAATCAATCAAATAAGTCAAAAATGAGTTTTGGACTAAAATTGCATATTTTATTTTTGTAGTACAAATGGCAACAAACAACAATCTCTTTTCTTTGCGATCGGTCCTTGAAAAGGACAAGATAAATGGGACAAACTTCCATGACTGGTGTGGGCTCTGATCTCCAAACCATGATATAAACACGATTTAAACGTAGCAAAAGCGATTCGATTAGCAGCGGAATACCAAAAATCAACGGAAATTAAAACTTTTTGAGATAAAGCATTGAAACCATAAAACTTCCTTCATAAAAGTAGATAAACTGTTTACATCTCAGATAATTACTTCTTGAGTAATTATATACAACATGATACAAAATCTCAAGAACTCATAACCAAAATCTCAGACCAAAAGACTCCAAGACCTGAGAGTACAGAGGACAAATAGGACTGACCCTAACTACACCACATGGCAGGCTAGATCTCCACCTGAGATTTTACTGCTGCCCCTGGTGCTGCTGCTGCTGGGACTGGTCACCTGTAGACCTGTTCCTCTGTCCTCGACGTCCACCTAAAGAGTTGAAGTCTACGGGGTGAGACAATTTTACATAATTGTCCCAACGAGAGTTATAACTGTTGGATAAATTAGATATTATGATAAATCCCTTTGTTTCGATGATGACAAACATTTCATTCTTATTAATCTAACGAGCTACTTGAGTGTGCAGGATGACAAAATAGCAAGGGAAAATCCAAGAGCTTACTTAGTTTTATTTTCATGCAATGTAATCAATGTTGTAAAACTTGTACAAATATATAATGTACAAGTACTTAGATTTGCATGTAAATCAAGCGTTAGATTTTCCCTAGCCAAACACCATAGTTAGACATGTCATCCCACTTGAATAGAATCACCTTTGCACACTCACACATATAATTAGTGCTTAAATTGAAACCTTGAAACAGGATCATTCTCGGTCGATGAACTCCTTGACCGAGACACTCTCGGTCGACCATCTTCTCGACCGAGAAAGATCCAAAGTAGCCGTTAGACACAACAGAAAAGTTAGTTGGTAGTTGAAGAAAGACGTTGCAAATCACTTGTTCCAGAGAGCCTGTCGGTCGACAAAACTTCGACCGAGTAGGTGTCTCGGTCGACCATTTGTCGACCGAGATGGTCTCTGACAGCAACTGCAGAATAAATTAATTAGCCGTTGTTAAAGCAACAACTTTGTACCTAACGGCTAGTTAAGCACTTAGAAACCCCTAGAAGTTGTCTAGAACGTCCTTAAGCATACTTAGGCCATTCCTATAAATAGGACAAGCCATAGGACACTAGAATTCACTTGTTACACTTGAGAATACACTTGAGCATACTTGAGCAATCTTTTGCAAGCAAATTTGAGCACTGTGATCATTGGCCTACATTCTCTTTAGCTCAATCTCGTGTCCTATAGGCTAGATTCTCCTACCCACAGCAATTACAAGTTCACATACTTGGCTAGGAGATCTTACGCTTGATCTAGGCATATCAAGCCTCGGGCTTAAAGGATAAGTTGTAATTTCCTTTTTCTTTCTTGTTCCTTGTTATCTTTTGTACTCTCCTTCCTACTCCTAGGGTTGGAGGCTGCGGATTGGAGAGGGTTGACTTCTCGGAGGAGAAGGGGACTTCAAGATACTTCAAGAAGGCTATCGCACGGGAAGCTACTTCAGAAGGCTGGTGCAACGGGAGTTGGTGCATCTACTTCAAGGGAAGGTTGCTTCGAGTTGGGCGATTACTTCTAGGTGAAGGCTGCTTGAAGGGTTTAGGGAAAAGAGATTGTATGTTATGTAATTCCTTGAGAGGTAATAAAATAAATTTCTTTTCAAATCCCGGTTGGGTAAGCAACCGGGTAGTGGACTGACGGCTATAGTATTTGCTATAGTTGGAACCACTCTAAACCTTGTGTCTCCTTGTCCAATATTTTCTTTGTGGTTGTTTGAATTCAATAATTGTTAAATTATCTATAAAACTCTATTCACCCCCCCCTCTAGTAGTTTTCAATTGATATCAGAGCAGGCTTCAAGGAACCCTAACCAGGTCTTGAAGAATGGAGGGAAATGGTGAAAATTGCTTGGACAAAACCACTACATGCTGCAATTGGTGTTTAGGAACAAATCACAAAACAACCGGATGCCCATGGAGATCAAAGGAAGAGGATAAGCACAAAGAATGCTTTATTGCTACAACTAGTGAAGAAGAAGAAGAAGAAGAGGTAAGTCTTTTTGATTTATCTAAAGAAGAACTAGTTGCTATTATTGAAGAAACACATAATAAATATGTTGAGTGCAAAAAGAAATTAAAGAAATCAAATAAGGAAAATGGTGATCTAAATGTTAAACTTCTTGCTCTTGCATCTGAAAATGAGAATCTTAAAGAGGGAAATAAATTTTCTGATCTTAAGTTAAAATCTATGGAAGCCGATTGCAAGCTCCTTTCTGTTGAAAATTCAAACTTACAGACTCAAGTAAACGATCTTCAGAAACAACCATTATTGTGCACCCATATAGATTATGACACTATTGTTAAAGAAAGAAATTTATTGTCATCCAATCTAGACCAAGCAAAAATAGACATTAAGAAAAGAATGGATGAGATTGCCAAGCTACAACAACAAGTTCGTAGTTTGAATAATCATGGCATTCTTGATCAAATCCTAGATAATCCCTATCAACAAATTGGGAGAAGAGGACTAGGTTACAAGCCTAAAGGAAAATCTCATCAACAACCTAGTCAGAGAAAGTCACAAACCCAATCTATATATGTACCTAAAAGGACATCCTCACCCAATGACAACATAGGACACAACCATAGAAAAAGATATGAAGTTGACTCAATGTGTTGTCATTACTGTTTGCGCCTTGGTCACTATTCATTTTCATGTCCTTATAAGAGAAAAGATGTAGAGTTAGTTTGGGTTCCAAAACCTCCAAACTAAATGAACAAAATCAAAGTTGAGATATGACCAATGACATTAGTTGCATATTTCTATGTCTATCTCAACTCTACATAATTACAAATATAAATGAAAAGAAAATTCCTATTTTCATATGATTTTTCGTAAAAGTATTTTCTGGTCTATTCATATACTAATTATAATGGAATTATCATTGTATGCTTTATACCATGCTTTCATCATTTGGTGCGCATAGAAAATTGTATGCAAACAAGCAAAATAACTTATTAGTCATATGTTATTGCTTGCAACAAAATCTCTAACTCAGTATCTTTGAAATAATTAAATTGTGTCTCCAATTAAGAAGTATGCTTCAACTTGATATTCAAATTTTATGCAGATATTAGACTCAATATATTCAATCTGAAAAATCTGCAAAATTTGCCTCTTGGTCAAAATAAAACTTGACTAAGGGGCGCTATGGTCGTAGTCAAAGGCGACCTAAAATAAGCTTAGACAAAAATTGCTTATTTTGGAAATTCTCTCTTTGGACTTAATCTAAATATAAATTTTCTTGAAAATTAAATCATTTGTTATCATTTAAGCCTTAAATTATCCCAATATTACTCCCTTAGAATATCCATATAAATGCTCTACAAAAATGATCTACCATTTGCATTTAAAAATCAGTTTTAAAAGTTGTACTCAGTAAGTCTGTCGGTCGACGAATTCGTCGACCGAGAACCTCTCGGTCAGCCCATCTCCCTCGACCGACAAATACTAAACAGACTCAATATCAGACGAACCGTCGGTCGACAAATGCTCGACCGAGACAACATCGGTCGACAAGTGCTCGACCGAGAAATAGCCGTTGGATACGACCGTTGTAAATCGACCGTTATGACCATTTTTTTTTACCGTTGGGGAACCAAGTGGCGCGTCTGCAACTCGACCGTTGCGGACGCTCGGTCGACGAGTCGTCGACCGACCCGGTCGCTGGAATGCTATAAATAGGAGCAAAAACGAGTCATTTACTCACACTTACATTTCCTTGCCTCCATAGTCCATCTCTAGTGCATTTTCGTGCAACCCTTCAGCATTCTTATCCTCCAATCTTCCTTGCTTCTTCTCCACACTCAAGAAACACAAATGGCCTCATCCTCAGCTGCCCGTGGGAAGAAGAAAGTCGCCGAAAGAAAAAGAAGAGAAGCTCGGGAAGCCACTCCGCCACTGACGATCATCAACGACATCGCCTTCGTCGACGGAGATGCTGGAGATAGATATCTACGGCTTTCCTCTAAAGCTCCTCTTCCCCGACGCCCGGTCGAAGCTATGGACTTCATCAACATAGTCGATCTGGAGAATCTCTTTGGAGTGCAAAAGCTGAAGGACTTCATCAATCCTTCTTTTCCTATCTATTCCACTAAGGTAGTCAACGAATTCTATGCCAATCTCTTATCCCACACCGAAAATGAAACCACATTCTTCTACACCATGGTCAATGGGCGTAGTTTTAAATTTTCCGAAGGGGATATTCTTGATATGCTAGAAATTGATATAGATGAATACCAAGATTTCCTTGACCTTACCACCGGCAATCCACTAAATTTATTTTCCCATGATGACCACTCCACTAGCCTTAGTGATATAAAAAGAGCCATATTTCAAACCAATACCACTTGTCATGAAGATAGGGGAACCTATTATGCAATAAACCTGAAACCTGCATGTAGGATAGTAAACCTCATTGTTTCCACTAACATACATCCTAGAGCCAATAAATCTGAGGTCCCTATTTTCCGCATGTGTCTAATTTATGCTATCATAAAAGAAATTCCTATAAACTTCATTCGCATAATACTTAAAAACATGCTTGAGTTTTCTGGCAATCCACCGTATGCCGATTTTGTATGCCAGATCACTCAACATTTTCTTAAGTTACAAATTGAAGATATGGGGTATACATGGGAGCGTAGACCACCAAAGATAAGTAAGAACACCGTAGAGAAGATGGGGATTGACTTTGGTCATAAAAGGGCAAGAGTAGAAGGAGAATCATCACATCAAGATATACCACCACCCCCTCCTCCTACTAATCTTTCTGTTGATCCCATCCAAAATACTCTCACTTATCTTGTCGGCTCCCAATATCATCTTAGTAGCCAACTCAACTATACCCACCATGCCATGACATACTTAAATCAAAGAATACAAAATCTTTCTCCGAGCCAAACTGATGAATATCCGCATTCCTTAAATCCTGGCATGCTCAACCCATTTAACCCTTCATACAACTACTATCAACCTCCACCTCCACCATCAATGGATCTTGCACATACTCAATTTTCCTCCATACAATTGCAAGATATAGCTGCTCACTTCTGATTTGACCGAGTTCCCACATTTCTGGAAGCATATACGTTAACTACGACAGGTGCTTTGGATTGGCAAACTCTGGTCAAATATTATGGAGCCGAGCCATTCCTTGGGAAAGATCCGGACATCGATGTAATTATTAAATCTTTCCAGTGAAGTGTTGAAGTTGTACTAGTTGTAATGAAAATGATTGTAATAAATTGGTCATTTCTATATAATTGTAATATTTTCCATGATATTGAATGAAGTTTGCCATCTTTGCTTAATTCAAATGGTTATATTTTTGGCATATGAGACATCTTCAAAAATATGGATTATAAGTTCATTATTGTAGAGCATAACAAATAAGGGGAGTAATAATCAAAACAGGCAACTATTAAAATTCTAGCTAAATTGACAAATGACAAAACAGTTCTCTAGAAACATTCTCGGTCGAGCAACTAGTCGACCGAGAACACTGTCGGTCGAGCTATTGTCGACCGACTGGGTTTCTGTTTTTCAGACTGACATAAATTGCATACATCCTTGTTAATCATGGAGATCCTCTACAACATTTTATAGTTTTTGCTTAGTACTCAAACTTTCATTTGAGATATCTATCTAAGGGGGAGCAAAGCATAAGACTAAGGGGGAGATCATAAAAACATTGACCATTTGATTAAAGAAGATTCCAAAAACATTGTAATAGCTGAAAATTTTCAAGAAATTTATGAATTTATTGAAAATGGTATCTTGTACTTGAAGGAACTTTCTACCCAAAACAGGGCTTAACATCCCTTGCATTTGGATGGAGACATTTTTATGTACTCTAAGATTAAGAGGATTCTCATTTAATTTAGGGCTTAACATCCTTTGATAAATGAGAAATAAATATACATTCATCATACGCTTAAGGGAATCTCATATCATTTCAAGGCTTAACATCCTTTGCAAATGATTGAGAAACAAATTGTGGATAAATTAGACAAACATTCATGTTTCTAATAGGATATCTATTTGAGGGGGAGCATAATATTAAGGGGGGAGAAGAAATATTCAACTTGGATATTTTTTTTTGAAGTGACAAAGGGGGAGAAAGAATATAAAAATCAAAACTATAAATGAGTTTCATCACATCTTGGCCAGCACTTACTTGCAAAACATAAATGGCTACAAAAGGTAATTTTCAGGTATGAAACTCACATGCTTTATATTTTCTTATTTCATATTTAGGAAATGTTTGTCATCTTCAAAAAGGGGGAGATTGTTGGATAAATTAGATATTATGATAAATCCCTTTGTTTCGATGATGACAAACATTTCATTCTTATTAATCTAACGAGCTACTTGAGTGTGCAGGATGACAAAATAGCAAGGGAAAATCCAAGAGCTTACTTAGTTTTATTTTCATGCAATGTAATCAATGTTGTAAAACTTGTACAAATATATAATGTACAAGTACTTAGATTTGCATGTAAATCAAGCGTTAGATTTTCCCTAGCCAAACACCATAGTTAGACATGTCATCCCACTTGAATAGAATCACCTTTGCACACTCACACATATAATTAGTGCTTAAATTGAAACCTTGAAACAGGATCATTCTCGGTCGACGAACTCCTCGACCGAGACACTCTCGGTCGACCATCTTCTCGACCGAGAAAGATCCAAAGTAGCCGTTAGACACAACAGACAAGTTAGTTGGTAGTTGAAGAAAGACGTTGCAAATCACTTGTTCCAGAGAGCCTGTCGGTCGACAAAACTTCGACCGAGTAGGTGTCTCGGTCGACCATTTGTCGACCGAGATGGTCTCTGACAGCAACTGCAGAATAAATTAATTAGCCGTTGTTAAAGCAACAACTTTGTACCTAACGGCTAGTTAAGCACTTAGAAACCCCTAGAAGTTGTCTAGAACGTCCTTAAGCATACTTAGGCCATTCCTATAAATAGGACAAGCCATAGGACACTAGAATTCACTTGTTACACTTGAGAATACACTTGAGCATACTTGAGCAATCTTTTGCAAGAAAATTTGAGCACTGTGATCATTGGCCTACATTCTCTTTAGCTCAATCTCGTGTCCTATAGGCTAGATTCTCCTACCCACAGCAATTACAAGTTCACATACTTGGCTAGGAGATCTTACGCTTGATCTAGGCATATCAAGCCTCGGGCTTAAAGGATAAGTTGTAATTTCCTTTTTCTTTCTTGTTCCTTGTTATCTTTTGTACTCTCCTTGCTACTCCTAGGGTTGGAGGCTGCGGATTGGAGAGGGTTGACTTCTCGGAGGAGAAGGGGACTTCAAGCTACTTCAAGAAGGCTATCGCACGGGAAGCTACTTCAGAAGGCTGGTGCAACGGGAGTTGGTGCATCTACTTCAAGGGAAGGCTGCTTCGAGTTGGGCGATTACTTCTAGGTGAAGGCTGCTTGAAGGGTTTAGGGAAAAGAGATTGTATTTTATGCAATTCCTTGAGAGGTAATAAAATAAATTTCTTTTCAAATCCCGGTTGGGTAAGCAACCGGGTAGTGGACTGACGGCTATAGTATTTGCTATAGTTGGAACCACTCTAAACCTTGTGTCTCCTTATCCAATATTTTCTTTGTGGTTGTTTGAATTCAATAATTGTTAAATTATCTATAAAACTCTATTCACCCCCCCCTCTAGTAGTTTTCAATAACTCTCCGCCAGAAGCTTTATTATAACATCTCAAAGAATAACTTAAGCAGTAAAAGCTTCAAAGTATTCAACATCAGATATAATAGTAAGCATGAGTTCAACAGTTATGAAATATGAAGACATTTGCACTATACAGTGTAACATCGATCAATCAACTCGTAGTTATTTCTAACAGGTGTACTACGCTATGGATTATGTTTTTCAAACATTACTTTTATGCCCTTTGGAGATGAGGTTTACCACTCATACTCCAACCAATCACTGCGAAGTGCCTCGGTATCATACTAGGTCATCGAAAGAGCCGGATTCTCATGACCTTCACCTTCCTCAGTCAGTAAGAGGATTACTTGTAGGACATCTCGTGCCTCTACTATAATAGCTTTCCAGGGTAATCTGGTCCTTCGCTATTTTAGAGTTACAGTGGCGTTATGTACTCTCTTCGTCATCAGGAGATTTCATGTTTATCTTCCACTGATACGGATATCTGTGCTTTCTTCGTCATCAGGAGGTTTCATGTTTACCATCCACTGATATGGTATGGGATTATAGTGAAGGATTGATGGATTACACATCTACATCAAACACCTACACTAGGATGTAAGGTTCTACACATCCATATACCCCACATACTCAAAAGTATGTGATCCAGGAGTTCCCTTAGGAAAACCTATTTCACCATCACTTGATCTCTGACAATGATGGATCTATGATCAGGGCTCTACATTACACTTGATTAGTTAGGTACATTCAATATTCTTTTAACATCATACATTGTTCTTCAAACAATAACATTAGCATAACAACTATGAAAGGAGAATACTAAATGTAACAGGCCTAACTCTCATCAATCATCATTTCTCAATACATTCATCACAAGTCATCTCTAAAGCATGACCTTGATGGTATTTATGGCTCTCACAACCCATTTAATTCATAAGTTGCCATTGACAAGGCATCAAGATATATCACTATTCATAAAGCTTAAGCATGCTTTCAATGAATATAGTTTCATAATACATACCTGGATATGATCATCATCTCATGACAACCTGCATGGTTAATTCAATTGATAACAGTAAACAATTCATTCTAGAAGTTACACTTTCAAACTCTTAGAAGAGTCAAGTTCCCCAATATTCATCAATCAGGGTTTACTATTCACCTCATGGCGAATTGAACTCATATCATCATCATGTATGAGAAACATCATCATTAAAGCTCTTAGATAAGATTAAAATTCACAAAACATCATAATTAGGGTTTCCATGATCTCACATAGGTGGATCATACCCTAATCATGCACATTCATGTGTATTGAAGGTACTTTACTTAAGTTTCCACTATAAAAGGGTACTTTCTCTCTCTTATGATACTTTCTCTCTCTTCTTACTAGTAGATGGTGATAACACCACTCTAGATCAGGTTGGGTTAAGTCCTCATTGACTAGCATAAGCCAAAACATCATTAACATGTGATTAGGGTTTTATTAGAAAAAGGTATTACTCAATTAAACCTCTCAAGGGTATTTTGGTAATTTACCTCATGATCACCATCATGGGTCAATTCATTAATCACTTAGTCCCTTAATGTTCTAAGCTACCATTAGGGTTTAGATTAGATCACCATTGAACCAATTACAACTTCAAGTGATTATGTATAAATAACCTTGAAAACCTCCAAACAGTTTCAACCTTCAACCACCAAACGGTTTGAAACCGTTTGGGTGCGTTGACCGTTTTCTAGGTTTGACTCCAAGACCGCATGACCTCAAGGTCGTTTTCCCAAACCGTTTGGGTGCGTTGACCGTTTGGAAGGGTTGACTTTCCAAACCGTTTGAGCTTATGCGGTTTGAAACCGTTTGATCAACTTGTCTTGAGATCGATTGGTCCAAACAACCTTGAGATCGTTTGAGCCCAAACGGTCTTGAGACCGTTTGGACCCAAACGGTCTTGAGACCGTTTGGACCCAAACGGTCTTGAGACCGTTTGGTCCAAATGGGCTCAAACCGTTTGGACCTCCAACATGGTTCAAAAGTTACAAATGTTTATGATTAGGTATGTTGAAGCCCTCAATTGGCCAAAGCCATGTTAACCACTTATAAATTGAGTCAATTAGGATGAGACTCAATCAATTTGACACCAAATTAACCCTCAATTGAAAGCCAATTAGGGTTAAGTCCATCTCAATTAGGGTTTCAAATCGGATGGTCATCAATATTCAACAATGTGAATCAATTCAAGGTTGAACCTATCAATTGACCTCCAATTGGGCCCAAACTTGGCTCAAACGGTCTTGAGATAGTTTGGATGACCTCCAAACGGTCTTGAGACCGTTTGACCAAGAAATCATAAAAATCTAAGTTGATTTGATAGGGGTTGAACCTTAATTAAGTCACAAATCAGCAATTTGATTATTTCAATAACCCATTGTAATTGGGCTCTCAATTGATCAAATTACCTTAACCCTAGACCTCCAAACGGTCTTGGGTTGACACCAAACTGTCTTGAGACTATTTGGATGAGTTCCAAACGGTCTTGAGACCGTTTGCCCATCCAATCTTTGGACGCTAGTGAAAATTCATCAAGGTTGGATCTATTGAGTTGATCATCACATCAATACTTAATTGCAATATGATTTGGTACCATTGGACCTTTAATTGGTCAACTATACTTGACCCCAGACCTCTAAACGGTCTTGGGTGATCCCCAAACGGTCTTGAGACCATTTGGATGATTCCCCAAATGGTCTTGAGACCGTTTGGGCTAACCAACCCAAAATCACTAATTAACTCATTGGAATATCAGCACTGATTTCAATTAGGGTTTGCCCTATTGATTAGCCTTCAACTCATGACTCATTTGGAATTAAGACATCAAATTTGGTGAGTCATTAATCAACATAATTATGAACAGTAATCCCAAACGGTCAATGCTTGTTCAACCATCTTAAACGGTCTTGAGACCGTTTTCCCAAAAAGGGCAAATTAAATAGATTGAAAAACAGGACTTAATTCAATTGGATTTGCTAATTGATTTGCTTATATCTCACGATTCCTTTGGAGTTAATCCCTCAAAGTTTGGGGGTGATTAACCTACATAATTAGGAACAGGATTCTCATACGGTAGTCACTTGGTCAACTGGACCAAACGGTCTTGGAGACCGTTTGCCTCTATGCGACCCTGAAACCGTTTGCCCACCAAACGGTTGTGCAAACCGCATGGGCAATTGGTTAGGACCGTTTAGTAAAGTGGAAATCCGTGGATAAGCATAGGAATTAACGCCCTTATCTTCTACCTCAAGAAAAGAAGCAGTTCTTCACGATTTTACTTGCAAGGATGCAAGGGAAGATAGGAAAGAAGAAGAACTAGCAACTATATACATAGAAAAAGATGTATAATCAACGCATAAGGTTTAGAGTTATAAAACCCGCCTAAAGGTTGTTCCTTGATCTCTAAGCTTCCAAGATCCAAGCTTTAATGGCATATTTGAGCTCCACAGGTCGGCCAAGGTGAATTCTCCAAGGAAAAGTTGGAAAGAGATGGCTAGAAAGATAGAGCTAAGTGAGCTAGCCATGAATTTGTCCTTGAATCCGAGTTTCATCCATGAATTCGAGAAAAAGGAAGGATCAAAACCTACCTTGCACTCCCCTGGTCGTTCTCCTGTGCTCCTGAGCTCTCCTTAGTCGGTTGAGCAAAAGGGGAAATAGTGAAGGGAACGAAAGAAACATTCCTTTGCTAAGTGAGGAAAAGGGCTTATATACTTGGGTGGAATTTCAACATAGGCACATAAGTTTTCCTCACTTTCAACTAAGTCCCTCCTTTTCTTCTTTGCTCGTCCCTTCTTCTTATTTCAAAGGACAAACTTCTTCTAAGGTCAAGAAATGAAGGCAAAGAGGATCAACCCATCACTAAAGCATACACATAAAAGGGCTATTATACATACACCTTGATTATTCAATCACAAAGGTGTTCTTTATTATATGATTATTCAAATGAATTGCCCTCTTCATCATTTCTACTCTAAATGATGACAAAAGTTATAAAAGATATTTTAGATGGTGTATTTTACAAGTTTCACCCCTCAAATTGGGTAAATTGCACTTTACTCCAATTTAGGGTTTCAAGCTTAGGGATTGCTTCCACAGCTGCACCTTGGTGCTCAAGCTTGGGAAATCCTTCAAACTTTACCATAATCATTCTAATGATGTATCAACATTAGAGGAACATCTCAACATGTGCAAATTGCAAGTTAACCCTTCTAACTGGGTAATTTGCACATAGGTCCCTGTATTACAAAACAATCAATTCAATCATTGTTTAAAAGGGACAGAAAAGGAAAAGTATGTTCCTTAGGAACTTAATTACATGCCAAAAGATAATCACCAGTATCTTAATTAGATAATTAGGCAAAACACCTAGGGTTAACTCATAACCCAGGTCAGGGATGTTACAAATTATCCTCCCCTTACAAGGATTTTGTCCCCGAAATCGATAAAACATATTAAGAGAAAAGGGCAGGATACTTCCTTCTCATCTCATCCTCTAGTTCCCAAGTGGCTTCCTCAACACCACGGTGGTTCCAGAGAAATTTCACAAGGCTTATATCTTTCTTCTTTAACTTTTTAATTCTATTATCAAGGATTGACACCGGTCCTTCCTCATAAGATATATCATCATTCAATTCTACCTCCATAGGTTGTAGAATTGACTCAGTATCAGGGTGACATTTCCTCAGCATAGAAATGTGAAACACAGGGTGTAACTTCTGTAACTCTGGTGGCAGCTCTAGTTTGTAGGCTACTTTTCCAATCCGTTCAATGATTGGATAAGGTCTCATAAATCTAGGAGCTAACTTCCCTTTCTTTCCAAAACGAAGGACTCCTTTCCAAGGCGAGACCTTGAGATACACTATGTCTCCAACCTGGAACTCTAAGGGTCTACGACGCTTTTCAACATAAGATTTCTGCCTATCTTATGCAGTCTTAATCTGTTGTTGTATTACCTTAATCTTTTCTGTAGTTTGCTGCACAAGATCAGGTCCTAACAACTGGTGCTCACCAGTCTCATACCAATACAAGGGTGATCTACAACGTCTACCATACAAGGATTCATAAGGTGCCATATCAATACTATGCTGATAGCTATTATTATAGGCAAACTCTATCAAGCTTAGGTGTAGATCCCAACTTCCGGTAAACTGGAGAACACATGTTCTCAACAGGTCTTCCAAGGTCTGTATGGTCCTTTCTGACTGTCCATCAGTCTGTGGATGAAAGGCTGTACTAAACCTTAACTGGGTGCCTAAAGCATTATGAAGTCGTTCCCAAAAACGACTTGTAAACTGGGGACCTCTGTCAGAAACTATAGTGACAGGAAGTCCGTGTAAACGCACTATCTCTTGAACATATAATTGTGATAACCTTTCAGCAGAATAGGTTGTTTTGACAGGTAAGAAATGTGCTGTCTTAGTCAACCTATCTACAACTACCCAAATGGAATCATTTCCTTTGCTTGTCCTGGGTAGGCCAACAACAAAGTCCATGGTCACATGGTCCCACTTCCACTGTGGTATAGGTAAAGGTTGCATTGTTCCTGCAGGCTTCTGGTTTTCAACTTTAACTTGCTGACACACAGGGCACCTCAGAACAAATTATGCAACATCCTTCTTCATTCCAGGCCACCAATACAAATCTTTTAAATTATGATACATCTTGGTGCTCCCTGGATGCATAGCGTACATCGAAGAATGAGCTTCTTCCAGGACTAACTTCCTCAAGTTATCCACATCCGGAACTATCATCCTCCCATGATAACATGCTACATGATCATCTGAATCATGGAAACTATCTCACTTCTCATTTCCATACTCTGATCTAATCTGCTGAACTACAGCATCAACATGTTGTGCCTCCTTAATCTGCTCTCTTAGGGTAGGTTTAATATGCATCTCAGCCATCAACCCGGCTAACAATGACACCTTCAATTGTACATTGTCTTGCCTTAAAGAGATAAGCATATCTCTCTTAGAGCATACTAAAGAGTTTAGTTGTGCTCTATCCATGGTTGATGTTGCTGATTTCCTACTCAAGACATCTGCAACAACATTGGCCTTCCCTGGATGGTAATCAATTGTACAATCGTAGTCCTTGATTAACTCCATCCAGCGACGTTGCCTCATGTTAAACTCATGCTGAGAGAAGATATACTTAAGGTTCTTATGGTCAGTGAAAATCTGAAACGTCTCTCCATAAAGATAATGTCTCCAGATCTTCAGGGCATGAACCACAACAGCTAACTCTAGATCGTGTGTCGGATAATTCTCTTCGTGTTTCTTAAGCTGTCGGGAAGCAAAAGAAATCACTTGTTTATCCTGCATCAACACACATCCAAGTCCATTTTTGGAGGCATCATAGAAGACCACATATCCTTTTCCTTGCTCAGGTAGCACAAGCACAGGTGCACTTGTCAACCTCTCTTTCAACAACTGAAAGGACTGTTGACACTTATCACTCCAAGAAAAAGGAGCATCTTTCCAGGTTAACTTGGTCAAAGGTAAAACTATAGAGCTAAAGTTTTTAATAAACCTTCGATAGTAACCAGCTAACCCCAAGAAGCTTCGAATCTCCGTCAGTGTCTTCGGTTGTTCCCATTGTAGAACAGATTCTACCTTTGCAGGGTCAACACGAATTCCCGAGGCAGATATCACATGTCCAAGAAAAGATACCTCCGGTAGCCAGAACTCACACTTGCTAAACTTAACATACAGCTTATGTTCTCTTAGCAAGGTCAAAGCTTGGCGAAGATGCTGCTCATGCTGCTGAGCATCCCTACTATAGAGAAGAATGTCATCTATGAAGAAGACAACACACTGATCAAGGAAGGGTCAAAAAACTCTATTCATGAGTTCCATAAATGCAGCTGGTGCATTGGTTAGTCCAAACGACATAACTGTGAACTCATAGTGACCATATCTTGTCCTAAAAGCAGACTTGTATATGTCACTATCCTTAAAGAAGAGTTGATGATATCCAGATCTCAAATCTATCTTTGAGAAGACTGTTGCACCACGCAACTGGTCAAAAAGATCATCAATCCTCGACAAAGGGTACTTGTTCTTTATTGTTACTTTATTAAGTTGTCTGTAGTCAATGCACAACCGCATTGTCCCATCTTTCTTTCTAACAAACAAAACCGGAGCACCCCATGGTGAAGTGCTTGGTCGGATAAAACCTTTCTCATGTAACTCTTGAAGCTGTTTCTTGAGTACTGCCATCTCAGCAGGCGCCATCCTATACGGTGTTTGGGATATGGGTTTCGTATCTGGGACCAAATTGATAAATCAATCTCCCGAGGTGGTGGTATACCAGGAAGTTCTTCAGGAAACACATCCTCGAGTTCCCTGACTATGGGAACTTCAGAAGGATTGGAACTTTCCTTGGTAACATCTACCACATGGGCCAAGAATGCATAACATCCTTGCCTCAACAGCTTATCAGCAACCATAGCTGATACAAGACAGGTGGGCAGAATCTTTCTTTCACCTTGAAAGATCCATGTGTTGCCTTCATCAACAAACACATCCAACTTGGATTCACAATCCAAGACAACTTTATACCTTTCTAAGGTATCCATCCCGAGGATTATATCAAATCCTTGCATATCAAGTGGTATAAGGTCCACTTGAATGCGATGATCAGAAAAGAAGAGGATGCAGGGAGAACATACCTCCTGCAAAACGGCAGACCCACTCAACAGAGTCTCCAACAACAAACTATTTGCCCTATGACTAACCGTCATATTGCAGTTACGAATCACTCTCCGAGTGATAAAAGAGTGCGTAGCACCCGGGTCAATCAGAACACATACAACACAGGATGTAGACATATCAGAATATAAAAGTTCCATCTGACCTGCCACTACCCGTGGATTGACCATTGCATCAGGTGGGTTCATAGCATAGAACCTTGCTGTCGCCTGGTGTTGAGGTGGTGTTGATGATCCAGCTTGAGACGCTTGTCCACGTCCTCGAGCTGCTCCTTGAGATTGCCTTATCTGAGATCCCTGTTGACTCTGTCTCTGAGGTTGTGTCACACTGACAAGCCTAGATCGACAGTCCTTCATCAAGTGTCCCACCTTCCCACAGTTGTAGCAACTTCTTTCCAGTTGTTGTGGTCTTGGTGGTCCAGTAATTGACATTGATGCAGAATTGTAAGTCTCTTGTTGAGGTAGGCTTCGTCCCCTGCCTCTACTTGGTGACCACTGAGTTTGGGAGCTTGATCTGGGTGGTGGAGGGTTAGGTACATAGAATCTCGGTTTCTTGAAATCCCTAGATGAAGAACCCTGGAACTGTGGATATCTTATCAGGGTTTGCCTCTTCTCAACCACATATCTCTCTATCCTTCAGGCTGACTCAACGAAGGTAGAGAATCTCTCTTGGTTTTCTAAGGCAGACACACGGGTTGATATATCAGCATTCAAACCCTTCTCGAATCTCCTGATTCTTTCCTCTTCTGTGGCAGCCATGTGCGGACAGAACCACAACAACTCCATGAACTTAGCTTCATACTCGCTAATGTTCAACATGCCCTGCCTCAATCTCTCAAAGTGAGAGATCTTCTCATCTAGGAAGGTCTTTGGAAAATATCTATTGATAAATTCCCAACGAAACTCTTCCCACGAGAACTCTATCCCAGGTCTCTTCTGCTCTTCCATGTTCCACCAGTGACCGACACTGCCTTTGAGAAGATAGACAGCATGTCTAACCTTCTCAGCCTCTGGGATATTAAGAATCCTGAAAGCCTTCTCCAACTTTGTTAACCACAGATCAGCATCTGCGGGGTCGGTAGTCCCAAAGTACTTGGTAGCTCTGACACGACAAAGTCGCTCGAACGTCTTACCGATACCTTGTCCTTCAGGCTGGGCAGGTGCCCTAGGTGCAGGCATGGGCATCTTGTCAGTTATGTGTGTCATGGCAGTCATAAACTTCCCAAACATCGTCTGAACTGCTGGGTTACCCATATCAGATGGGTCAAACTGGGGTGGTTCAGGTGCAGGTTGTTCTATTTCTGGAACCCTTGCACCACCTCGAGGTGCACTAGCACTACTCTCTGCCATGTACTCATCATGTGGCTCAGCCATCCTTATGTATCTTCTTCTCCTGAGGAGCAGAATATTCTATTAGATAAGGAAGAGATACTTAAGGATAGACTCGACATCCTAAGTCCTATGCCTCTCTAGACTCAGCGAACCTAGAGCTCTGATACCACTTAATTGTGGGCTCTAATCTCCAAACCACGATATAAACATGATTTAAACGTAGCGGAAGCGATTCGATTAGCAGCGGAATACCAAAAATCAGCGGAAATTAAAACTTTTTGAGATACAGCATTGAAACCATAAAAATTCCTTCATAAAAGGAGATAAACTGTTTACATATCAGATAATTACTTCTTGAGTAATTATATACAACATGATACAAAATCTCAAGAACTCATAACCAAAATCTCAGACCAAAAGAATCCAAGACCTGAGAGTACAGAGGACACATAGGACTGACCCTAACTACACCACATGGCAGGCTAGATCTCCACCTGAGATTTTACTGCTGCCCCTGGTGCTGCTGCTGCTGGGACTGGTCACCTGTAGACCTGTTCCTCCGTCCTCGACGTCCACCTAAAGAGTTGAAGTCTACGGGGTGAGACAATTTTACATAATTGTCCCAGCGAGAGTTATAACTCTCCGCCAGAAGCTTTATTATAACATCTCAAAGAATAACTTAAGCAGTAAAAGCTTCAAAGTATTCAACATCAGATATAATAGTAAGCATGAGTTCAACAGTTATGAAATATGAAGACATTTTCACTATACAGTGTAACATCGATCAATCAACTCGTAGTTATCTCTAACAGGTGTACTACGCTGTGGATTATGTTTTTCAAACATTACTTTTATGCCCTGTGGAGATGAGGTTTACCACTCATACTCCAACCAATCACTGCGAAGTGCTTCGGTATCATACTAGGTCATCGAAAGAGCCAGATTCTCATGACCTTCACCTTCCTCAGTCAGTAAGAGGATTACTTGTAGGACATCTCGTGCCTCTACTATAATATCTTGCCAGGGTAATCTGGTCCTTCGCTATTTTAGAGTTACAGTGGCGTTCTGTACTCTCTTCGTCATCAAGAGATTTCATGTTTATCTTCCACTGATACAGATATCTGTGCTTTCTTCATCATCAGGAGGTTTCATGTTTACCATCCACTGATATGGTATGGGATTATAGTGAAGGATTGATGGATTACACATCTACATCAAACACCTACACTAGGATGTAAGGTTCTACACATCCATATACCCCACATACTCAAAAGTATGTGATCCAGGAGTTCCCTTAGGAAAACTTGTTTCACCATCATTTGATCTCTGACAATGATGGATCTATGATCAGGGATCTACATTACACTTGATTAGTTAGGTACATTCAATATTCTTTTAACATCATACATTGTTCTTCAAACAATAACATTAGCATAACAGCTATGAAAGGAGAATACTAAATGTAACAGGCCTAACTCTCATCAATCATCATTTCTCAATACATTCATCACAAGTCATCTCTAAAGCATGACCTTGATGGTATTTATGGCTCTCACAGCCCATTTAATTCATAAGTTGCCATTGACAAGGCATCAAGATATATCACTATTCATAAAGCTTAAGCATGCTTTCAATGAATATAGTTTCATAATCCATACCTGGATATGATCATCATCTCATGACAACCTGCATGGTTAATTCAATTGATAACAGTAAACAATTCATTCTAGAAGTTACACCTTCAAACTCTTAGAAGAGTCAAGTTCCCCAATATTCATCAATCAGGGTTTACTATTCACCTCATGGCGAATTGAACTCATATCATCATCATGTGTGAGAAACATCATCATTAAAGCTCTTAGATAAGATTAAAATTCACTAAACATCATAATTAGGGTTTCCATGATCTCACATAGGTGGATCATACCCTAATAATGCACATTCATGTGTATTGAAGGTACTTTACTTAAGTTTCCACTATAAAAGGGTACTTTCTCTCTCTTATGATACTTTCTCTCTCTTCTTACTAGTAGATGGTGATAACACCACTCTAGATCAGGTTGGGTTAAGTCCTCATTGACTAGCATAAGCCAAAACATCATTAACATGTGATTAGGGTTTTATTAGAAAAAGGTATTACTCAATTAAACCTCTCAAGGGTATTTTGGTAATTTACCTCATGATCACCATCATGGGTCAATTCATTAATCACTTAGTCCCTTAATGTTCTAAGCTACCATTAGGGTTTAGATTAGATCACCATTGAACCAATTACAACTTCAAGTGATTATGTATAAATAACCTTGAAAACCTCTAAACGGTTTCAACCTTCAACCACCAAACGGTTTGAAACCGTTTGGGTGCGTTGACCGTTTGCTAGGTTTGACTCCAAGACCACATGACCTCAAGGTCGTTTTCCCAAACCGTTTGGGTGCGTTGACCGTTTGGAAGGGTTGACTTTCCAAACCGTTTGAGCTTATGCGGTTTGAAACCGTTTGATCAACTTGTCTTGAGATCGATTGGTCCAAACGATCTTGAGATCGGTTGAGCCCAAACGGTCTTGAGACCGTTTGGTTCAAATGGGCTCAAACCGTTTGGACCTCCAACATGGTTCAAAAGTTACAAATGTTTATGATTAAGTATGTTGAAGCCCTCAATTGGCCAAAGCCATGTTAACCAATTATAAATTGAGTCAATTAGGATGAGCCTCAATCAATTGGACACCAAATTAACCCTCAATTGAAAGCCAATTAGGGTTAAGTCCATCTCAATTAGGGTTTCAAATCGGATGGTCATCAATATTCAACAATGTGAATCAATTCAAGGTTGAACCTATCAATTGACCTCCAATTGGGCCCAAACTTGGCCCAAACGGTCTTGAGATCGTTTGGATGACCTCCAAACGGTCTTGAGACCGTTTGCCCAAGAAATCATAAAAATCTAAGTTGATTTGATAGGGGTTGAACCTTAATTAAGTCACAAATCAGCAATTTGATTATTTCAATAACCCATTGTAATTGGGCTCTCAATTGATCAAATTACCTTAACCCTAGACCTCCAAACGGTCTTGGGTTGACACCAAACGGT
This sequence comes from Alisma plantago-aquatica, assembly GCA_963693085.1. Taxonomy (NCBI): domain Eukaryota; kingdom Viridiplantae; phylum Streptophyta; class Magnoliopsida; order Alismatales; family Alismataceae; genus Alisma; species Alisma plantago-aquatica. The sequence goes on from OY856414.1 coordinate 406,232,288, forward strand.
CTTGAGACCGTTTGGATGAGTTCCAAACGGTCTTGAGACCGTTTGCCCATCCAATCTTTGGACTCTAGTGAAAATTCATCAAGGTTGGATCTATTGAGTTGATCATCACATCAATACTTAATTGCAATATGATTTGGTACATTTGGACCTTTAATTGGTCAACTATGCTTGACCCCAGACCTCTAAACGGTCTTGGGTGATCCCCAAACGGTCTTGAGACCGTTTGGATGATTCCCCAAACGGTCTTGAGACCGTTTGGGCTAACCAACCCAAAATCACTAATTAACTCATTGGAATATCAGCACTGATTTCAATTAGGGTTTGCCCTATTGATTAGCCTTCAACTCATGACTCATTTGGAATTAAGCCATCAAATTTGGTGAGTCATTAATCAACATTATTATGAACAGTAATACCAAACGGTCAATGCTTGGTCAACCATCTTAAATGGTCTTGAGACCGTTTGTCCAAAAAGGGAAAATTAAATAGATTGAAAAACAAGACTTAATTCAATTGGATTTGCTAATTGATTTGCTTATATCTCACGATTCATTTGGAGTTAATACCTCAAATGTTGGGGGTGATTAACCTACATAATTAGGAACATGATTCTCATACGGTCGTCGCTTGGTCAACTTGACCAAACGGTCTTGGAGACCGTTTTCCTCTATGCGACCCTGAAACCGTTTGCCCACCAAACGGTTGTGCAAACCGCATGGGCAATTGGTTAGGACCGTTTAGTAAAGTGGAAATCCTTAGATAAGCATAGGAATTAACGCCCTTATCTTCTACCTCAAGAACAGAAGCAGTTCTTCACGATTTTACTTGCAAGGATGCAAGGGAAGATAGGAAAGAAGAAGAACTAGCAACTATATGCATAGAAAAAGATGTATAATCAAAGCATAAGGTTTAGAGTTATAAAACCCGCCTAAAGGTTGTTCCTTGAGCTCTAAGCTTCCAAGCTCCAAGCTTTAATGGCGTCTTTGAGCTCCACAGGTCGGCCAAGGTGAATTCTCCAAGGAAAAGTTGGAAAGAGATGGCTAGAAAGATAGAGCTAAGTGAGCTAGCCATGAATTTGTCCTTGAATCCGAGTTTCATCCATGAATTCGAGAAAAAGGAAGGATCCAAACCTACCTTGCACTCCCCTGGTCGTTCTCCTGTGCTCCTGAGCTCTCCTTAGTCGGTTGAGCAAAAGGGGAAACAATGAAGGGAACGAAAGAAACATTCCTTTGCTAAGTGAGGAAAAGGGCTTATATACTTGGGTGGAATTTCAACATAGGCACATAAGTTTTCCTCACTTTCAACTAAGTCCCTCCTTTTCTTCTTTGCTCGTCCATTCTTCTTATTTCAAAGGACAACCTTCTTCTAAGGTCAAGAAATGAAGGCAAAGAGGATCAACCCATCACTAAAGCATACACATAAAAGGGCTATTATACATACACCTTGATTATTCAATCACAAAGGTGTTCTTTATTATATGATTATTCAAATGAAGTGCCCTCTTCATCATTTCTACTCTAAATGATGAAAAAAGTTATAAAAGATATTTTAGATGGTGTATTTTACAAGTTGCACCCCTCAAATTGGGTAAATTGCACTTTACTCCAAGTTAGGGTTTCAAGCACAGGGATTGCTTCCACAGCTGCACCTTGGTGCTCAAGCTTGGGAAATTCTTCAAACTTTACCATAATCATTCTAATGATGTCTCAACGTTAGAGGAGCATCTCAACATGTGCAAATTGCAAGTTAACCCTTCTAACTGGGTAATTTGCACATATGTCCCTGTATTACAAAACAATCAATTCAATCATTCTTTAAAAGGGACAGAAAAGGAAAAGTATGTTCCTTAGGAACTTAATTACATGCCAAAAGATAATCACCAGTATCTTAATTACATAATTAGGCAAAACACCTAGGGTTAACTCATAACCCAGGTCAGGGATGTTACAACTGGTATAGGACATTGAGAATTGTTCTCACTCAAGAGTGGAAGCTCTATGTCCTGGATACTCCAATTCCAGAGGAACCTGCTCCAAATGCACCAAAGACAGAAAGGGATGCTTACAAGAAGCATTCTGATGATGCCATTGATGCAAAGTGCTTGATATTGTGCTCTATGAACCACGAGTTACAGAGACAACATGAGAACATGGGTGTCATTGAGATGATTCAGCATCTCAGGAACATGTATGAAGATCAAGCACAGCAAGAGAGATATAATGTCTCAAGGGCACTGTTCAAGTGTGTCATGACAGAAGGAGATCCAGTTGGTCCTAACACACTCAAGATGATTGGGTATGTGGAGAACCTGACAAGACTGGGATTTCCACTGAGCCAAGAGTTGGCTACTGACGTGATACTGCAATCGTTGCCAAAATCCTATAGTCAGTTTGTGATGAACTACAACATGAACAACTTTGACAGGCCACTGTCATAGTTGTTGGGCATGTTGAGGACAACCGAGATATAGATGAAGAAGGACAAGCCTAAGTCTGTGATGGTGATCATGATCAAGAAAGGCAAGTCCAAGCATAAGGGCAAGGGAAAAGCAAAGAAAGGTTCTGAAGCTAGCCAGGAGCCCAAGTCGTCTTCAGCTCTCAAGGCCAAGGGAGGCGTGACCAAGAAAGGAAATTGCCACCATTGTCAAAAGCCAGGACATTGGAAAAGGAATTGTCCTCTCTATCTGGAAGAACAAAAGAAGAAGGAGGCGATAGACGTCTCTACTTAAAGATGTCATGAAAGTAAACTTGTAACACTTTTGAGGTATATGATACCAAGATGTAAAGTGTAAAGCACTCAATAAATGGGGCAAGTGTTGCCGCCATAGATAGGAGTACTTTAGTTTATTTTCAGCCTAAAAGTCATGTAATACAGTTATGAACTGCTATTTCATATTTGCCAATAAATAGAAACTCTTTATTTTTTGCATATTGTATGACAATGATGGCAATCAATAAAGAGATGTTTCAATTTATAAAGATATGATCTTTGTGGCAATGCCTTATTTATCTTGTGGTATTTGATATGCATAAGATAAAATGATACCGAAAGTTATTGATAACTCAAACAATCAAATTAGCATCAATCATGAGAAATTCATTTCTAATTTCCATGTGATGGATAAATCTAGACTCTTTTGGTTAGAATACCAGTAAGAGACATGAATATCTTGGACAAGATTAATCAATCTTCACTAAAGGTAGTGGGAGAATGATTATCCTATTAGGTATGATACATGCGATGTATTTACATACCTATTGGAACAAATGCTAATAATTCAAATGGTGTTTAGAGAAATACCAATATGAATATCTTGAAGTGTTCAAGATTATCATAAATGAAGTGCAAATTTGGTAAAGTATTAATTCTTGATGAGATCAATGAATGAAATACTTGGACCAAATGTTTGAGATCCTTATGAGTGATTATGATAGTGTATCATAGCGAACTCATGATTAAGGCATGGTGATGTCTAAATCAAGAAGGAATCATACTCTAAGGAGTTAGAGAATGATTATCAAATAACTGATTTCTTCTTAATAAAAGAATACCCCACACTAATAAAGGACATTAAGAATCACAAGGAGTTGTAAGTTCTTATATCCTTGGCGGATACACCTCGTTTATCTATGTGATGAATTGTTCATATGATGAGTCAACTATCTAGATAATGAGGAACCGAATTTTGAGTTATGGTTTATGACCATTACATCCTAAATGACATCCATGTGAACCATAAGGTATGACCTTGATGGTAGCACCCATTGGATGAAATCCATAAGTGCAAATGAATCTTAAGTGTTAAGACACATGTATAACATTTTTGAGAAGGATGATGCTTGTTGATTGCAACTTAATGACTAAGAATTTGGCATATGGATACTAAAACCGCATTCCTATGAGGAATAAAACAAGGATGTGTACGTGACACAACCTATAAGGTTTTTGAATCCACTAAATGAAGTCTATAAGTTACAATGGACTAATCAATGTGATTGATTGAGTACAAGCAACTCAGAATTGGATCTTTACTTTGATGATATAGTCAAAGGGTTTGACTGATATGTCAAAGATAAAGAAGGGATCTGTGATTTAGTGGGAGCGTATTGACATTCTACATGTTGATGTAAAATGGAAATGTTCTAGAATGGAAATCCAAAAGTGGAAATTATCTTTAAGGAAGATAGAGATGTTTCCTATGTGATAGGAATAGAGATCTATAGAGATAGTTCTCGAAAACCACTTGACCTGTAAAGAGAAAGCATACATTGGCGATTTGTACTGAAGGGTTCAGTATGCACAGATTCAGTGGGAGAAAACATGTCCATGTTACATGGAGTTAGTATCCCAAGGCCAAGTGTCCAATTCTTATGAAAAATGGGAACACTAAGAATAGATATGGATCTATCATGTATGTAATCATCCCATTATCTCGCATGTATCAACATGGCAAGAACAAAATGCATTCATCACCTTGTATGTAGGACATGGCAATATGATGTGCTCATCCTGATAACTCGTATGTGGGACATGACAAGTGGATGTCTGTCTACTTCCAGTAAGGGTTACTGGAATACCATGAGAACTTGATAAGTACTTGTGAAGTACTAGTTCTATGGAGATAAGGAGGAGTTCAATGTAAAGAGTTACATTGATGCGAACTTTCGAAAGGACAGAAAATTAATCGCAAAATATACAGGATATATAAAAGTGAAAGTTTATTGATAATTGGAAGTGTTCCAATAAAACCATTTGAAAGGAAATCTTGAGTATATATGTGTTAGAGAACATCAGTGGATACTATATGGATCTGGAAGTTCATGAGATGAACTTATAGATATTCTGCTCATTTATGACAAGTATGGAATCCTTGATCATGGAATGTGGCTAAAGGTTAGCAAAGGAATAATGGATCACATTTTATGACAACTCCATCTCATACATATGACGTACAGTGAAGATATGTGAGACATGCAATTTATACTGATTTTGGCAAGGTGTTTCCATTACTCACTACGATCGCACTAGAGCAGAGTAACATGTGGGACATGTTTGAAGATCACTATGAATATGATTCAAGGGTGATTGGCTCACAGTGCAAGTGGGAGTCTGTTGGTATGTATGCCCTGAGAGCCAATCATGGGATTATTGGTGGGATACATTAAGATTGATTTGATAAACATCAAAGGAAAGCTTCCAATTCTTTTTGGTTCAGTCATATGAGATAGTGATAGAACGGATTGAATGTCTAGAGAATGACAGTACCCAATGATGTATGCTTTCAGGTTGAGGACCTGAAGGATGAGATCATACAGATGCTAAGAGTTTGTACATTCTTGTTATGTCCCTAGTCGGATGTCATTGTGGAAAGTAGATAGACAGTAATGACACATAAGACTAGATTGTGGTGTTGGTTGATGACAGAATCTCATTAGTCATGATATAGAGATATCAAACCAAACACATAGGTACTTATTAGAGAACAAGTGTACCGAACAGACCCACCATGAGTTTGACACATGGAACCATGATATGGTAGTCACAGTCAGTACTCATAGTGATGGTGGTGAGTGTGATTCTTTGACCTGAAATCACTGCACTCAACACATGTCATTGGGCACACTTTGACATCATCAAACGCAGTCCTGAAACATGGGTTGTTATAAAGGTGATGATTGGGTGGCTTTGACACATGGGGCTTTTGAGGGGTGAGTGATAGATATGGGATTTGTCCCTCCTTAGGGAGTTTGATATCCATGGACACTTGATGAGTAGGATTGAGAAAGGCGTGCACACATGTGTGAATCAGTATGTGATATTGATGTCATACATATCTCTTCCAATCTACTCTGAGATCAAGAAAGTGAATGAACGTTGACAGGATGACCGTTCCATGCCTCGAGTTCATTTGGGATATCAGTGACAAAGGAATTATACATTCACTATAACACCATTCATGGATTGTAGGATTGAAAGTTGTTCTCCAACTTTCTATCTCACTTGGGTAGCATTGATGTGTGACTAGGCACCACTCTTTGCTTGTGAAGTCATAAGTGTTATGGACTTTCACTGCCAACGTGAAATGGACCTGCAGGGTCACACACATAGGATTTAACCTAGAAGAGGAGTTTTTTTGTCCACAAACAATGTTTAGATTGATTACTAAAGAAGTTTAGTAGTTCAATTAAACACTCAATTAATTGATAGCTCAATGTCATAATGTTCAAGGTGTTGGACACATTGATTGGAGTATCACATTGATTGAAACCGCAATTGACTGATTCTGCACAATATGCACTCCCAACCGATCGGCTCATGTGATGAACCGATCAGATCAGCTTGGTGAACTGATCGACTCAGATAGTGAGTCGATCGACTCATGAACAGGGTGAAACGATTGCTTCAAGTGTTGAAACGATCGATTCAACTGGTGCAACCGAGCAAGTTGGGAAAGTAGGATTGGTGAGAAATTTCCTTTCGTTTCACTTGCCCAATTTGATTGGAACAAGGATTGGTATTTGATACCAATTAGAAACAAAAGAATAAAAGTCAATCGGGAACTGATCAGGACCACGAACCGATCGGTTTAGAAGTGAACCGACTGTTTCATGGGTCCCAACCGATCGGTTGAGGTGTCAACCGACCGGCTTAGGTCTCCAACCAACCATTTCAGAAATGAAACGACCGGTTCAGGTTGCGAGTTGGTTGTTTTTGTGGAAAATCTCGAACCCTTCTACTCCTACTTTAGTCCCGCATTGCCCGGGATAGAGAACCATGTCCCATGACCCTCCTATATATAGGGGTATTGAGGGCTTCTCAAAGAAGAACTCAGTGCAACCAGTTGCTCTATAAAGTTGTCGTTCTCTCTGGTTTTGGTAACTGAGAGAGCCCGAGCAAGTGCTACCCCATAAGGGAGGTATAACAAGGGAAAGACAACTGCAGAAAGCGGCTGGTGGCAGGAGAGTGTGTCAGTGACTAGTGCACTGACAGGAGGGTGCGACTCCTTCCAGTTCCTTGTGGGACAAGGAGATTGGAGTTCCAGATGGTCCGTGTGGACTACTTCAGAGGTGGGAGATTTCTGCCGCTCGGAGGACAACTGTCAATCATGACAGTCCCGGTGAGACCAGGAGTCTTCAGTCCCGATGTGACCAGGAGCTGCATAGACACCATCCAAGACCGGAGGTGAAGACCACGCAAGCCGTGAGGTATTGTCGCTGAGCAAGCCTCAGGACAAGGTATGATTCCACAAACCATCCTTTCCTATTGTATAGACGTTGACGCATTTCCTTGTTCTGAGTTTGGGAGGAGAAATTTTTTGTTTCCGCTGCCTTCTCTGCCTTCCCTAATACCCAACAGGTAATGCAATAGAGATTCATGAATGATATTTATATAAACTGGTCTGATTTGGGCGATTTGGTATACGAGAGAAAGAAAACATTTTAATGGTAACCTAGATCGATAATATGTCTAGACAATGGTAACCTAATACAATCACATGATAATACTATCCACAATGGTAAAAAAAATTATGTATACGTATAACCCAATTGGAAATCTATAAATTCTAGTGACATAAAATATGAAATGGTTATCTAATTTGGAAAAATATAATCCTTTAGAAGACAAATTGAACAACATTGATTCCAAGTCAAATGGTGACAAGATCATTATTCTTTTTAGTTACCTTTTCATAAATTCTTGGAGCCACTTTGTGATGATACAATTCATGGAGTGTTGAATAAAATGAGGTACTAGATTCTCTATTTTTATATTGAGTTATTAATTTACCTATTGAGTTCCATGTACATTGTTTAGTGGTGAAACCTATACTTTTATAACCCTTTCATGCCTTTTTGAAAGTTCACCACCTTGGATTTATTATTGGTTGATTACATTGAATATTATAATAGTACTTGACTTGATCTATTTGGAGTTTTGACTCCATGGACTTTGGTCCCTTTGGGATTTGGCCACTTAGAGCTTTGGCTCACTTGAGGTAGGGTACGTCTCACTACCCTGTGCATAGGTTGTAATGGATTAGTTATCCTCCAATCTATTGGTTAACATAGTAATTAGGCTCAATTTTGTTTTCTCATATATGATTGAGCATAAGGCATTGTTGCACTTGAAGGAAATGATATGATAGTGCTCAACTTTAATATTCAAAAGTTGATCATTGCAAATATTTTAATAATTTGATATCTTGAACTATTTTGAATAGTCTTGTGAAATTTGGTCTTGAAATAACAAACATTGATATATTCTATTCTTGATTTGGAAAATTTAGTCCACCAAATGTTCCTTAACTAGATTTGATATTAACCTGAATTATACTTAGAGCCTATATTTTGCAAATAGCTCGATATAAGAATTGAGTACCAGCTTTACTGACCCTTATTTTCCCTTCAATGGGGTCCATGTGTGGTTTCGTTCCCTCTGAGAACTAGAGGGTAGGTGGTATACAGAAAAGCTTGAGGAGATATGTTGTAACAACCCCACCTCCCGATAACCCCCAATTAAGGGAGTTCAAAAGGTCATAGACGTTATCCCAATATTTCTGGATTAGTGGTTCGACATTTAATCAATAATAATTACCAAATTCTACTAAGACTAAAATGAAAAGTTGGATTAAAATAAATCTCTTGATATCTTGTAAAAAATTCGGATTTCTAGACTTCTATCTCTAGATGGAATCTATCTATCTAATACTCCTTGAATTAATTATTCATACCTTCACAATGTTTCAGTTTACTGTTTGTCCTTTTCAATGATTCTACCTAAACTGCCGACAAACAAAATGTCGGTCAGTACAATTCTATATCAATATGTGGGGACAATCACAATTTCACAAATATTCGCTAACAACCTAATTATCACAAATAAGTTATTAATAATCCAAATTACATTTTCAATGTGACATTCTCAAAAACCATGGATTACCCTCTCTTAGGGTTTTCTCCTTGCAAGGGACATAAGGCCACCTTCTCCATCCTGAGCTTGGTGCCTGAGGTCACCTCTCATGGTGCCCAATGGTCTTCCCTCAGGGGCTTGACCAATTAGACCTTCCCTACGGGGCTTGGTCATGCATCATACATCAGGGTGGCATGTAGGTTTGAGAATGCACATATATACTTAATTGTGATAATCATAGTGACTTTAAAGGATTGCATAAATAAACATTCAACAGTTTAGGTTGCATCCAATCGATTAAACATTCGATAAAACTTCGTGAAACTAAATCGATTATTCATAAATAACCACATACCTATTCTGTTGATTTGAGATAGAAATATTCCAGGCAAGTAGGAAATCCAACAAAGCACACAACAAGATCCTGAAATAAGCATACAACTTCCTTTTACTACTCATGTTATTAATATCTATCCAATCTTACTTGCCCCTTAGGGTTTCTACTTCTTTTTAGGGTTTCACTTGTAATTAGGGTTTTGCTATAACTTTTATCACTACAAACCCTAAATAAGCAAAACTACTCATATACCCTAATCATCATATGATATCTCTCCTAACAGGATTAGGATCAACGTTTATCAACATATTTCCATATATTTCTATTTAAACATAATCATCTCTTCTTTTACCCTAAATAAGGTTTTCTAGATACATTATCATATATTCTTGGTTTAAAACCCTAAAACATGCAATTTCTCATCTAGATCACATTCTAATCTAACATTATCATTCAACTGGTTCTTATTACTCGAATTAACCCATTAAGCATCATAGGTTCAATCACTAATCTCAATTAGGGTTTCTAACCTAATTTTAATGCACTTTTTATCAACTTAATATACTTCTATAATTAGGAACAAAATTAGATTCTCAAACTATTTTTATCATGTTCCTCATATTGTTCTGATCAAATTTCATATATTAAGTTTAGTCAGCAGAGCTTCCTCGCAATAGTTATGATTTTTGCAAAGAAAATCACTTTTCTAGATTATCTATTGTTTTTAGAAAATCGTAGGCCGCTTGATGTGTGGTCCACTGGACCACGCGAGATCCAACGGCCCACGATCAAGCACCCTAACTCACAATCAAAAACAGTAAAAGGCAGATATGCCCTTACCTGAACAGTAGAGGAGGAAGGACATTTCAGTAATTAAATCGGGGGTCGTCTTTAACCTCCCGTTGCTCTGTGCGTGAGCAGGTGGCTAACTCCACCGGTTGACTTGGCGATCCTGGGCTGCTGTGAGTGAACGAAAGCTACTAGTAACTTCGTCTCCCTCCCATGAACTCAACCATCGGTACAATTGCTTCTTCTCATCATTCCTCGACTGCAAACAAGGTGAGGCTTTCCCGACGTTACATGCACCTCGATAAGGTATTTGGTCAAGCTAGTTCCTCGAATTGAAGGCACCATGCCAATCATCGCTACGCCACGGTCACAAGAGGGTAGATTTTAGGTTTTCTCACATTTCTACATGCACTACCCTATATATAGGGTTGCCATCGAGTTCCTGGTGAATTGGGGACTTCCCTGTTTCACAACAAAACCCCACCGACCTCAGGGTGGTTAGGTTTGGAACAAACTCCTGAAGGAAATGGACTACTTCACATCTCTACAGATGGCCTCAAATTTGAGAAATCTCAGATGGAAAGTTCACACGGTAGGGACTCTGTGTCTCAGTCCTCATGAGAGACAGACTTATTCCTAACTGTGGTTCGCTGATCCAACGGTCAAGAGTGAATGATTAAAACCAAAATTTGGGATTTTAATCCCAAATCAATTTGTGATATAAATTTACTTTCTACTTAAGGATAATCTTCAAAAAATCATAAATCATCGTTCCTTTATCTGTTTTCAACCAAATTTTAAAGGAAGCTATGAATTGGTATTATCTACTAGTATACCGATTTTGAAACCCAAATTCCAAAGGAAAAGGATATTTCCTTCATAAGCAAGCTATCTTTTAATTAAAGCCAAATTAATTGGAATTTCCTCTTTCCTATGCCATTATCTTGGTATCTTGAACTCCTTGGTCCTCAAGGAATCCTAAGGCACAAAATTTACCATTGGAGGCTACCTCTTAGCCTTCTAGAGGCTTCTACCTCTATTTTTTCTCGTTTCCTTACTTATTCCTTTTATTAACTAATTTCCTTTTTCTTTTATTTTCTTTTTCTTATTATTGGGCTCAATAGCCAATAAAGCCCACTAAGCAACCAAACAAGGCTATTGTAAACAAAATCCATCCAATTCAAACAAATAAAATAATTATTGATTTCATTTATCATTAGAAGGAGAAATATAATTTCATTACATAGCTAGGAAATATGGGGTTATAACATCCTCCCCTCCTTATAGGAATTTTGCCCTCAAAATTCAACAATCAAATAAACAAGTCAGGATATGCTTTTTCCATGTCCGTCTTCATCTCCCATGTGGCCTCATCCTCTCCATGGTGCTTCCAAAGAACCTTCACCATCTCTATATTCTTACATCTGAGTTCTTTCACCTTGGTACCTAGAATCCACAAAGATGACTCAGGATATGTCAACTTCCCTTGAAGCTCAATAGGCTCAATGCTCAGCACATGGCTTAGATCTTGCATATATTGCTTCAGATTGGACTCGTGAAACACATCATGCATCATATTATACTGAGGGGGTAATACCAAATGGTATTCAGCTTCACCAATACATTCTAACACCTCAAACAGACCCATGTATCGGGGACTCAACTTTCCTCTGTTCTTGGCTATAGCTCAGAGCGGTCAGATTTTTAAGAATACATGCTCTTCCATAGTGAACTGCACGTCAGTCCTCTTCGCATTAGCATATTAATTCTATTGATCCTGGGCTCTCTTCAACCTTTGCTTGATCAAAAAGGCTTTATCTGCATACACTTGGAGCTCATCTGACCTCAAAAAGGTCCTCTCACCGACATCATCCCAGTGAAGTGGTGACCGACACAGTCTCCCATAAGGAGCTTCATACGGAGGCATCCCGATACTAGCTTGGTAGTTGTTGTTGTAGGAAAACTTGGCCAAAGGTAAGTAATGCTCCCATGATCCACCCAAATCGAGCACACAAGCTCTCAGTAGATCCTCTAATGTCTGGATCGTCCTCTCTGACTGACCATCCATTTAGGGGTGATAAGCGGTATTGAACTTCAAACTTGTACCAAGTTCCTCTTGTACCTTCTTCCACAACTTAGAAGTGAACTTTGGGTCTCTATCAGAGATGATGGAACTGGGTACGCCATGCAAATGTAATATCTCTCTAATATACAACTCCTCTAGGTCTGACACCTTGGCAGTGGTCTTTAGGGCAAGGAAGTGTGTTGACCTGGTAAGGCGATCTACCACAACCCATATCGCACCATGACCTTTCTTGGTCCGGGGTAGACCCACCACGAAATCCCTGGTGATCTACTCCCATTTCCACTCTAGAATCTCTATCGACTGTAAAAGTCCATCGGGTCATTGGTGTTCATCCTTCACCATCTGGCACATAAGACAACTGGCCACATATGCCGCAATGTCTCTCTTCATTCCTGGCAACCAGAAATACCTTTGTAGGTCCTTAAACATCTTTGTAGTGCCTAGGTGTACATTATACTTAGAACCATGAGACTCTTGCATGATACGTTCCTTCAATAGTGAATCCTCAGGAACCCATATACAGTTCTCAAATCGGATTCCACCATCTACTCCCACCGAGAGACGGGTTTATGGATTCTTCATCATGCCCTTCATCCTGTCAAGTTCTCTACTAGCCAACTGTGCTGCCACTATTTCGCCTAACAACTCCGACTGGATCTGGATGTTGGCCAATCGAACTCGGTCCTCTAACAGTTTTGGAGTCCACTCCATGAGCTCTTCTAAACTCTCCACTAACGGGACAAAATAGCTACACACCTGAGTTATTTTTGACTCAACACATCAGCTACAACATTCGCCTTTCCAGGATGATAGGCGATGGTGATGCCATAATCCTTCATGTACTCTAGCCATCGTCATTGTCGTAGTTTTAGGTCTCTCTGTGTCAGGAGGTACTTTCGGCTCTTATGGTCGATGAGGATCTCAAAGGTTGCACCATATAGGTAGTGTCGCCATATCTTCAATGCATGGATGATAGCAGCCAACTCTAAGTCATGCGTCAGGTAGTTCACCTCATTGGGCTTGAGTTGTCAGGAGGCATATGCAACCACATGTCGATTCTTTTCCTAAACACAGCCAAGTCCCATCTTTGAAGCATCAGTGAATATCACAAAACCCTCATTGCCGGAAGGTAGGGTCAACACTGGGGCGGTGGTCATCTTCTCCTTTAGCTCCTAAAAATGAGCTTCACATGTATCAGACCACATGAACTTCACATCCTTCTGAGTCAACATGGTAAGAGACAAGACGATCTTTGAGAAATCCTTGATGAAGCGTCGATAGTATCTGGCCAACCCCAAGAATCTGTGAATCTCAGAGGGGTTCTTTGGTGCAGTCCAGTCTCGAACTATTGACACTTTAGCTGGATCTACCGCGATCATTCCTCCTGAGATGATGTGTCTGAGAAACATGACTCGATCTATCCAAAACTCACATTTCGAGAACTTTCCATAGAACTTCTGCTTTCTCAGGATATCAAAGACTCTACTCAGATGGTCACGGTGTTGGGCTAGGTCATCGGAGTACTCCAAGATGTCATCTATGAACATGATCACAAAGGAGTCAAGGAAAGGCTGGAATACACTATTCATAAGGTTCATAAAGACACTGGGTGCATTGGACAACCCAAACAGCATGACCACAAACTCATAATGGCCATATCGGGTCTGAAAAGTTGTTTTAGGTACATCTTCACTTCTCACTCTCACCAGATGGTTTCTTGACCTCAAATTGATCTTGGAAAAGACTTGGGCCGATGTGATCTGGTCAAAAAGGTCATATATCCTAGGTAAGGGGTACTTGTTCTTAATGGTCGCTCGGTTGATCATCTGGTAGTCAATACACATTTGGAGTGATCCATCCTTCTTCTTTACAAAAAGAACTGGTGCTCCCCATGGTAATGTACTAGGTCGGATAAAACCCTTATCTAACAACTCTTGTAACTGAGTTTTCAAGTCAAGCAACTCAGCTGGGGCCATCCTATAGGGTGCCTTAGATATAGGGTTAGTCCCGAGAGCTAACTCAATAGAGAAATATACCTCCATCTCAGGAGAAATCCCTGGTAGATCATATGGAAACACATCTGCATACTCCCGAACCACCTCTATCTCTTCTAAGGGTTGCATTGTGTCCTCAGGTTCAGTAACTATGGCTAGGTATGCTCGGAAGCCTTTGGATATCATCTGCGCAACCTTCAAAGCTGACACATAAAGTTTGGTAGCTGCATCTCTCCTTGCTCGAATGGTAAAGTGTGGTTGACCAAGCTTCATAATAAGAATCTTCTTCTCTCTATAGTCAATATGTGCTCTATAGGTGTAAAGCCAAAACATACCAATGATTACATCGAAATCATTCATATCGAGGAGGATGAAGTCAGTGGGAAGCTCATGGCTCAGATACTTAACTGGCAAGACAAGGGTTTTTAAAAGAGATGTATATATGCGACCACTCGGGGTTGTGACATCCAAAACATAACCTAAATCCTTGATGCCCAAATAAAGCACAGTTGCCAGATTTCTCAAAATAAAAGTATTTTCTAGAACCAGAATCGAAAAGAGATTTTACATTTTGTCCCATGACTTCAAGCATGCCTACATAGTTTCATACTGTATCAGACTGTTGTTACATGATCAAACTAAACTGAAAAGAAAACTCTATGGGTTATTACCCTCGATCAACCTATTAGCATTCACTTGGGCTTCTTCATTGTCGATGGTGAACACTCTAGCTTGCCTTCTCTCTCCCACAAGTGAACCTCTAGCTGGTACTCCTCCTCCTACTGGGGGTGTTGCTGCCACTGGTTGTGCTGCCATTGGGCCTCTCAGGATAGGCATAGGATATTTGGCGATGAAGTGTCCCTCCTGCTGGCAACAGTATCACACCCTCTTCTCAAAGCAGCACTTCCTAGGATGGGTTCGTCCACACATACAACACTTCTGGAAGGGACTCTCACCACGTGGCTTTCCTTTGTGTCCATGCTTGCCCTTGTTATGGTTACACCCTTATCCTTTCTTGTGGTCATTCTTCTATCCTTAAGTACCTTTAGTGAAACCCAGATATCATTTGGATGGGTTCTGAGCAGGCATCACTGTCCTCTCCATGTCTAAGGTGGTGTTGTAGGCTTTAGAGAAAGTCTCTAGTTTACTTGCCATCACATGAGGTTTGATTGCAGGGTGAAGACGCTCCACAAAATGGTCCATCCTTCTTTCCTCATCCATCATGTGTCAAAAGTGCTCAAGGATGCTAAACGTGCGGCCAAAGTCCACAACAGATAAGTTACCATGGGTCATGTTGGTGAACTCTCTTTCCTTCTCCTTCTTAGCTGAGGTGGGGATGAATCTGGTAGTGAAGATAGTCCTGAAGTCAGTCCATGCCATCGGTTCTTCACTTAGATCTCATATCATGATGTGGTTTTCCCACCATATCTTGGCAACCCCTTCTAAGAGGTGAGTAGCAAAATGAACCTTCTTGTTTGGCTATACCTCAAGCATGCAAAAACCATTCTCGACTGCCAGCAGCCAAGCATCCACTTTTTCGACCACTTTGGTCTTAGCCTCTCCCTAGAATCTCTCGATGTTCAACTTGACTAAGTCCAAAATGGTGAATCTGAGTCAGGGACGAACAAAAAGTGATTCACCATTCTCATCTCTGGCTATATCCCTAAGGGCCCGATCACTAATGGCCTCAATTAACCTCTTCTATTGTTCCATCCACAAGGCATCAGGGGTGTGAACCACCATTGTCGGTCCTAGACCACCAGTCTGGTTCTCCTCCAACTTGACTTCATCCTCAGACATATGTTCCTCTTCCTGTTCCATCTCGAGGTCGTCAAAGGGTACTAGTTTTGGATTAGGGCCTTCTTATGAGGCTCCTTTAGGTCTCTTTCTCTTCTTAGAGTACTCACCACCATGTTTCCTCTTCCTCTTCTCAAAAGATCCCTTTCCCATGCGGGGAGGCCAACCACCCCTAGCTAGTTTCTTGGTGGCCTCGGGGATAGCTACGGTCTTCACTCGTGACATATACATAAGTATACAATCAAACTTTGTTTTACACTTGAACCTTGTAAAAATAAATATCTTGATACCTTGTAAAAATTTCAGATTTCTAGACTTCTATCCACAGATGGAATCTATCTATCTAATCCTCCTTGAATTAATTATTCATACCTTCACAATGTTTCAGTTTACTATTTTTCCTTTTCAATGATTGTACCTAAAAGGCTGACAAACAAAACATCGGTCAGTATATTTCTATACCAATATGTGGGGACAATCACAATTTCACAAATATTCGCCCTAATTATCTCAAATAAGTTATTAATAATCCAAATTACATTTTCAATGTGACATTCTCAACTGCTTTTTCCCTAAACCCTGGATTACCCTCTCTTAGGGTTTTATCCTTACAAGGGAAGAAGGCAACCTTCTCCATCATGAGCTTGGTGCCTGGGGTCACCTCTCAGGTGCCCAATGGTCTTCCCTCCGGGGCTTGACCAATTAGACCTTCCCTCTGGGGCTTGGTCATGAATCATACATCAGGGTGGCATGTATGTTCGAGAATACACATATATACTTAATTGTGATAATCATAGTGACTTTGAAGGATTTCATAAATAAACATTCAACAATTTAGGTTGCATCCAATCGATTAAACATTCAATAAAACTTTGTGAAACTAAATCGATTATTCATAAATAACCACATACCTATTCTGCTGATTTGAGATAGAAACATTCCAGGCAAGTAGGAAATCCAAGCAAGCACACAACAAGATCCTAAAATAAGCATACAAATTCCTTTTACTACTCATGTTATCAATATCTATCAAATCTAACTTACCCCTTAGGGTTTCTACTTCTTTTTAGGGTTTCACTGGGTTTTGCTATCAGTTTATCACTACAAACCCTAAATAAGAAAAACTACTCATAAACCCTAATCATCATATCCTATCTCTCCTAATAGGATTAGGATCAACATTTATCAACATATTTCCATATATTTCAAATTAAACATAATCATCTCTTCTTTTACACTAAATTTGGGTTTCTAGATACATTATCATATATTCTTGGTTTAAAACCCTAAAACATGCAATTTCTCATCTAGATCAGATTTGAATCTACCATTATCATTCAATAGGTTCTTATTACTCGAATTAACCCATTAAGCATCATAGGTTCAATCATTAATCTCAATTAGGGTTTCTAAATTAATTTTAATGCACTTTTTATCAACATAACATACTTTTATAATTAGGAACGAAATCAGGTTCTCAAAATATTTTTATCATGTTCTTCATATTTTTCTAACCAAATTTCATATATTAAGTTTAGTCTTCAGAGCTTCCTAGAAATAGTTATGATTTTTGCAAAGAACATCACTTTTCTGGATTATGTATTATTTGTAGAAAACCGTAGGTCGCTTGATCTGTGGTCCACTAGACCACATGGGATCCAACGGCCCATGATCGTGCACCCTAATCGCGATCAAAACAAGCAAAAGGCAGATATGCCCTTACCTGAACAACAGAGGCAGAAGGGCATTTTGGTCATTAAACCGAGGGTCATCTTCAACCTCCTGTTGCTTTGTGTGAGAGCAGGTGGTCAACTCCACCAGTTGACTTGGCAATCCTGGGCTGTTGTGAGAGAACGAAAGCTATCAGAAGATTTGTCTCCCTCCCACAAACTCAACCATCAGTACAATTGCATCTTCTCACTGTTCCTCCACTACAAACAAGGTGAGGCTTTCCCGATCCTACCTGCACCTCGACGAGGTCTTTGGTCAAGCTAGTTCCTCGAATTGAAGGCTCCACGATGATTGTCGTTGTGCCGCGGTCACAAGAGGGTAGATTTTAGGTTTGCTCACATTGCTACACACACTACCCCATATATATGGTTACCATCGAGTTCCTGGTGAATTGGGGACTTCCTCATTTCACAATGAAACCCCACCGACCTCAGGGTGGTTAGGTTCGGAACAAACGCCTGAAGGAGATGGATTCCTTCACATCTCCGTAGATGGCTTCAAATATGAGAATTCTCAGATGGAAAGTTCATGCAGTAAGGACTCTGTGTCCTAGTCCTCGTGAGATTGGGACTTATCCCAAACCATGGATCACTGATCCAACGATCAAGAGTGAACGATTAAAACCAAAATTTGGGATTTTAATCCCAAATCAAACTGTGACATAAATTTCCTTTCTACTTTAGGATAATATTCAAAAAATCATAACTCATCATTCCTTTATCCGTTTTCAACCAAATCTTAAAGGAATCTATGAATTGGTATTATCTACTCATGTACCAATTTTGAAACCCAAATTCTAAAGGAAAGGGACATTTCCATCATAAGCAAGTTAGCTTTTAATTAAAGCCAAATTAATTGGAATTTCCTCTTTCCTATGCCATTATCTTGGTATCTTGAACTCCTTGGTCCTCAAGGAATGCTAAGGCACAAAATTTACCTTTAGAGGCTACCTCTTAGCCTTCTAGAGGCTTCTACCTCTATCTTTTCTCCTTTCCTTACTTATTCCTTTTATTAACTAAATTCCTTTTTCTTTTATTTTCTTTTTCTTATTATTGGGCTCAATTGCCAATATAGCCCACTAAGCAACCAAACAAGGCTATTGTAAACAAAATCCATCCAATTTAAAAAAAATAAAACAATTATTGATTTCATTTATCATTAGAAGGAGAAATACAATTTCATTACATAGCTAGGAAAAATGGGGTTATAACATCCTCCCCTCCTTATAGAAATTTTTCCCTCAAAATTCAACAATCAAACAAACAAGTTAGGATATGCTTTTTCCATGTCCGTCTTCAGCTCCCATGTAGCCACATCTTCTCCATGGTGCTTCCAAAGAACCTTTACCATCTCTATATTCTTACATATGAGTTCTTTCACCTTGGTACCTAGAATCTGCAAAGGTGACTCAGGATATGTCAGCTTCCCTTGAAGCTCAATAGGCTCAATTCTCAACACATGGCTCAGATCTTACACATATCACTTCAGATTGGACACGTGAAACACATCATGCATCATACTATACTGAGGGGGTAACGCCAAACAGTATGCAACTTCACCAATCCGTTGTAACACCTCAAACAAACCCATGTATTGGGGACTCAACTTTCTTCTATTCTTGGCTATAGCTTGGAGTGGTCGGATTTTCAAGAATACATGCTTTCTCACAGTGAACTGCACGTCAGTTTGCTTCACATCAGCATACAACTTCTATCGATCGTGGGCTCTCTTCAACCTTTGCTTGGTCAAAGTGACTTTATCTGCATACACTTGGAGCTCATATGACCTCAACAAGGTCCTCTCACTCACATCATCCCAGTGAAGTGGTGACCGACACGGTCTCCCATAAAGAGTTTCATATGGAGGCATCCCGATACTGGCCTTGTCGCTATTGTTGTAGGCAAACTCAGCCAAAGGTAAGTACTGCTCCCATGATCCACCCCAATCGAGAACACAAGCTCTCAGTAGATCCTCTAATGTCTAGATCATCCTCTCTGAGTGACCATCCTTTTGGGGGTGATAAGCAGTATTGAACTTCAACCTTGTACCAAGTTCCTCTTGTACCTGCTTCCACAACTTAGAAGTGAACTTTGGGTCTCTATCAGAGATGATGGAACTGGGTATGCCATGCATAAGTACTATCTCTCTAACATACATCTCATCTAGGTCTGACACCTTGGTAGTGGTCTTCAGGGCAAGGAAGTGTGTTGACTTGGTAAGGCAATCTACCACAACCCATATCGCATCATGACCTTTCTTAGTTTGTGGTAGACCCACCACGAAATCCATGGTGATATTCTCCCATTTCCACTCTGGCATCTCTATCGATTGTAAAAGTATACTAGGTCATTGGTGTTCAGCCTTCACCATCTGGCACGTAAGACAGGTGGCCACATATGCTACAATGTCTCTCTTCATTCTTGGCCACCAAAAATACCTCTGTAGGTCCTTAAACATCTTTGTAGTGCATGGGTGTACAATATACTTAGAACCATGAGCCTCTTGCATGATATGTTCCTTCAACGGTGAATCCTGAGGAACCCATATATGATTCTCGAATCGGATTCCTCCATCTACTCCCACTAAGAGACGAGTATGTGGCTTCTTCATCATGCCCTTCATCATGTCGAGTTCTCCACTGGCCAACTGTGCTGCCACTATTTTGCCTAACAACTCTGATTGGATATGGATGTTGGCCAATCGAACTCAATCCTCTAATGGTTGTGGAGTCCACTCCATGAGCTCTTTTAAACTCTTCCACTGACTGGACAAAATAGCTGCACACCTAAGCTTTTTCTGACTCAACGCATCAGCTACAACATTTGCCTTTCCAGGATGATAGGTCATGGTGATGTCGTAATCCTTCATGTACTCCACCCATCGTCACTGTCGTAGGTTCATGTCTCTCTACGTCAAGAGGTACTTTAAGCTCTTATGGTCGGTGAGGATCGCAAAGGTAGCACCATACAGGTAGTGCTGCCATATCTTCAATGCATGGATGATAACAGCCAGCTCTAAGTCATGCGTCAGGTAGTTCAGTGTTAGAACCCCAATTTTTGGTGAGAAATGTAATTTCTCATAATAAAGATAAATGAACAAATAATGATGTCTTTTGATTGAATGCATGAATTTTGTTTACAATAGCCTTGTTTGCTACTTTGTGAGCTTTATTGGCTATTGAGCCCAATTATAAGAAAAAGAAAAAGAAAAGAAAAGGAATTTATATAATAAAAGGAATAAGTAAGAAAGGGATAAAGGGTAAGAGAAAGGAAAAGGAATATTTCTCAAGATGGGATTTCATGCCTTTAAAGTTCTGTGAGGTCTAAGGAATCCAAGATGATAAGATAATGGCAAAAGAAAGAGGAAATATCAATTAATTTGGTTTTATTAATGAATAACTTGCATATGAAGAAACGTCTTTCTTAACTTATAATTTGAGTCCCAAACTTGACGCACAAGTAGATTACATTTTAATGAACTTTCCCTTAAAATTTGGGATGAAACGGATAAGCAGTTTGGGAGATATAATTTTTGAAAGAATTATTAAAGTGGAGAACAAAAAGGAAATTTACATTAATGTCACAATACTTGTTTTTTTTATTAAAGATGGGAACCCGTCCCTCATTATTTACGGGACATGCTGACCGTTCAATTTGAGATCTAGTGCAGGAGAGTCATCCCCTTCCTCTAGTTCGAGAAGGAAAGGACTCTACAATGCTTCCTTTTCTCCCCTTCATACACCTTCCTCTTGGATCTATAACTTTGGTTGAAACCTATCCCATAAGATTTGGGAGTAGGAAACAAACCAGAAGAGCCGTAAAAGAGTTGGTATCTTCCCCTATGGGAAGAATACCCAAATTGCTGCGTAGACAGGTCCCTAGGCAAAAATTGTAGTCCCTGCCTCCTATCCAGGAGAGCCTATATAAGAACCTGGGTAGTGTTCCCGTGGAGAGAGAGAACCCTGAGTCGATCAATTGCGGTCAATGACTCTGTAGCACCTCTACGGCCTGCTAATTCCCCTAAAGGACCCCTCTTTTATTCTTCGACCACCCATCAATGGTGGGAGCAATTGGCTGGCCTGGGATCATCGGTGGAATGTACGAGATCGTTGCGACGAGCCAAATAGGGCTGAGCAAGCCAGTTATTCGGCCCTGGCCGCCTACTCTGGCCGTGAGGGGGAGCACTTCGGAGTGGGGGACGCTGACCATCAAGGATGATGGCGAGTTGCTAGTTCAATCTAGCAGAGGAGGGTAGAGGTCATTGGGCCATTGCCTGGAGCTTTGGAGGCCAGGGGGCAGGAGTCAACACCGAGGTTGACCACTTCCATGGCGCAGTGAAGCAATCGCGTGATCGGGGAGGTAGACGACTGCAAGAAAGGGCATCCTTGCCCTCAGCCTTGCAAACATGAGAGAAGGGTAGAAGGTTCATTTACCCAGTCTTCAAATAAGTGAGCCGCTCCCAGAGTTGTGCCCCATGGGCCCAGGGTAAGTGCCGACGTGGCTTCTTCCAATTAGTCCAATATTCATTATTTTACAAAAATCGTAGTTAAATATTGGTAGCTCTGATGAAAATAAGTTATACATGAAAGTTGCACAGAAAAGTACAAGGAATCCAATAAAAATACTTTTACTGACTAGTTTTTCTTCTAGTTCGAAAACTACACAAAGTTAGTAACTTTAATGCTATAAGTGTAATCAAAACCCTAGATGTTGGTTAGTGATGAGTTCAATTACTTAAGTTGGTATTATGAATCAATATTTACCCTTTTGGCATAAATGGATAATATGAATCTGATTTCAGTTAAAAACCCATGATTTGCTTAATTCGGGTGCTATGACTAAGAAAGTGCGATAATGGGCCTAAAAGCCCTAATGTTGAGTAATATGAGTTTAAGGACTTCTATTTTGAGAATATGAATATCTTAAACAGAGATATATTGGTCTGAAGTTTAATTAAGAAGCCTTGGAATAGATAACTTAAAGAGATGAAGTTTTAAAAAGGATGTTTTAAAGTCTCATGTGAGTGAAGATATACTTGAAGACCTAGAAACCCTAATCTAGGTGTTTATGACTTTAAGAAGCTATGTTTTGAAATCTTATGTATAAGATGAAGTTAGAACTAATCATAAGCCAATTTGGTAATAAAGAGGCTTAGATATGAATGACTAAGTAATTAGGATTTTGGAACATGGAAATAATGTTTTAGGGTTTAGTTGACCTAAAAGGTAAAGGTTAAAAGATGAATATAAAGAACGTTAAGGAAAACCCTAATTCAACTTAGGCACACCCTAAGAGGGAATTCCAATTCCATAAAGTAAGTGCATAATGAACATATGAATAATTAGATTGCAAATGTTTTTCCAGGTTTCTTGTTGTGCTTGTTTGATAGGGGTGATTGGTTGCCTAGCTTGGTTGGCTGTTTGATTGATTGGATATTCTGCTTACAATCCTTGAGGCTTCCAAATAAGGTATGTGGTTAATTATGGTTTATCACATTAGTTTCCCGACGGTTTTCTGAATGTTTCCTCATATTGAATGCAATCTAAATAGTTGGATGTTGATACTTGCAAAATTATAAAGTCACTATGGTTATCACAATTATAAAGAAGTGTGTATTCTCACACCTACATGCCACCCTGATGGAAGATGCCATAAAGGTCAGGCCCAAGAGGGTAGACCCATGGGCACCATGAGAGTTGACCTCAGACACCAAGCTCAGGAATGAGAAGGTGGTCTATGATGCATGACTATAGAGCACCATGAGAGGTGACTCCCAGGCACCAAGCTCGGGATTGAGAAGGTGGCCTTAAGTCAATGGCAAAAGAGAAACCCTAGAGGGGTATTCCAGGGTTAGGGCAAAAGCGGTGGAGAATGACACATTGAAAATGTAAATTGTCTTGTTAAATAATGTTATTGTGATTATTAAATTGTTAGCCATATCTGTGAAATTTTGGATGTCCCCACATACCGACATATTCTGATATACTGACCGACATTTTGTTTGTCAACGTTTTAGGTACAAGCTTGAAAATGACAAACATTAAAGTGGCATATGTGAAATTAATTAAGATTTAAAGTACAAAGGAGGATTAGTTAGAGTAGACTCCTGATGAGGATAGATGTAGATATCCCAGTTTTGAAAAAGGTATGCAAAGTTTTATTTTGTACCAGTTTTCAATTTAGTTAGTAAAATTTGTTAATTGTTATTGATTATTTGTCGAACCTTTGATCCTGTTAATAGGGATAACGGCACCGACCTTTTGGTCTCCCTTAATTGGGGGTTACTGGGAGGTGGGGTCGTTACAATTGGTATCAGAGCATAGGTTCCTCATTTAATCTTTAATAATTATTAAAATTTTCAAACTCTATAGAACCCAAGGGAGTTATTAGAGGATTTTCCGAAAGACAGAGGTGTCTAGAAAAGGATCACGTCCGGGGGCTGGAAATATTTTCCTCTGCACCGCTAGTCAGAATACGAGGACTCTCAGATTAGTGTGACTGCCTAGCCAATGTCTTAGGATTTGACTCGAAATAAGATACCTTTAGGACTCTCTCATATTGTTCATCACTTCTCAACTCAAATGCTGTTAAGGACCTTAAGGATTAGGGTTTTCCCTCTTTTCCTCACCTTCTTGAGGTATGGGTAAGGTTGATAAGGTTTAAGGAATCCTCCACCAAATTAATGAAAAGCATGTAAATAAGATGTCATGGCCATAAGCTTAATAGCGAATAGATACATGCTTAGGTCATATGACATAAGTTTTCATGCCCTCAGGAGAAACCTAGGGCTAGACCTTCTTGTCAGGAGGATAAGTAGAGAGAGTTAGTCATGGAGGCAGAGATCTCCATTAAAAGTAGAGACCTGGTACATCCTATGAGGATGATACTAACCCTGACCCTAAAGTGGGGGTTAGAGAGAGATGACATGATGAGATGTCATGGTAGACCAGGTGTTTGGATAGGCATGCCTTGGAGGCCATATGAGCCATGAGAGGTTGGATGATTGAGTGCCTGTGACAACCCAACCCTAGGAAGGGTCGTGCATGTCAGAGGGAAGGATAGCTCCTTCAATGGTGAGGTTAGTAAAGAACCTATAGAAACCTGATGGGCTTATGCAAGTAGGGCATAGCATGCACCCAGAGTACATCATTGGTGTGAGCAGTAGGCTAAAACCCTGGCCAGGAGTGTAGGATGGATAGCTTATGAGATAAGCATAAAGAACTATGGATGATCTTGAGCAAACATAAGTTCGAGCATAGGCTTCACCCATTTAGAGGTATACTCATGAGCTTGATCCTTCATGGAGAGAGGACCTCTAGTAGTAAGGATAGATGTGGAGTTAGCTCCAGAGAGAGAAAGCAGGACTCAAGCAAAAAGGTTGGAAGCTTAGATTCTGAGACATGAGGAATAGTGGGGAGTAGAGGATGATGCGACCTAAGTGGATGATAGTGGTTGCCCCGTGCGTGATCTCTGGAGGCTGTTGATATCTTGGTGGCCTTTAGAGGAACCAAACCCTAAAGAGAGGATGATGCTTATGGGACCTATGTGCCCATGGTATAGACCTATTGAGATGAGACAAAGAGTGCCTTAGACCCTGAGGAGGTTTAAGTAGCAAGTTGTGAGGCCTTGTACCTTGTTGGTTGCCCTTGAGGAGGACTCAACTATAAGGTGCTGCTCGAATAAAAGGATCATGGGAGTATATGACATACCTTGGACATGCTTGATTCGTGGTTAAGAGATTGAGCATGCAGTTGGACACCCAAAGGTGAACCTAGGGTTCCTAGGCCTAAGAGCAGAAGTGGTGTACATGATTCTCATGATGAGATTTGAGTCTCTATAGTTTTGAGCAAGGTACTCCTCATGTGTAAAGGAAAAGGAAACCCCTTAAGTTAAAGGTATGTTTGATGAACCCCTCACAACTAAGTGATCTAATGTTGAGGATGAGAAAAAGTGTGACCTAGCATGGTTTGTAGGTGTCTGCTTGTGCCTTAGTCTCTTGCTAGGGCTAAGCATGTTCATGTGGATGCAAACCCTAGACATAAGGGTGTTTGTGACCTTTGATTCAAGGTGTAGTTTCCTCCCATCCTGGGAGAGGACCCTTTTGAAGGGTGTATAACAGTTTTGTTGGTTTTGAGGTAACCTAAAGAGGTCTTAGTAGGATCTTGAGAATCTAAGTGAAAAGTACATAGTGAGAGAATGAACCTGTAGACCCATAGATAACCATCTCTATGTGCATGTGGATGTGTTACCAAGAAGGTAATCAGTATGGGGCCTGACCAAGGTAGGCAGGTCGCCATGACCCTTATGAAAGGATGAAAGTCAGCCCATGAATGCAGAGAGAGATGATGAAGGCTTGGGTAAGGTTCTAAGTTGGACATGTAATATAATAGAATCCTAGGTCTGTCCTAGGGTCAGGTAGGGATAAGACTGATGGAAGGAGTTGCCTAATTCCCTAGTTGCACATGACCATAGGGTCGGGAGGTAACAACTATCATTGTCTGAGGGCCATGGGTTAGGAGACTGATCACCTTCATGAACTCATGGGACCCAAAGGGCAGATGAGTAGGGCACTCTCTGGATGCATGAGGGCAAAGGGATGACCCCAAATGTGTCGGCACCCTATAGACCTAGAGGTGATGACCAAGGAATGTGTGTGGACCCAAGTAGGTTTGAGACTAGTTTTCCATGGAAGTAAGTTTGATATCAAGATGATTGTGATGTAGAAACTTAAGTTGCACGTTTCAACTTAGATTTGAAGGTGTACTGGCAATGTGGGATGTACCATCTCTACTCTTGGAACAGGAAGAACTTTGTGTTTGGACAACCGCCAAATGCTTATTTCCTCTTGTTATGGGAGTGAGAGATAGGACAGTACGCATGCCATACATCAAGGATAAAAGATGATGTGAGTTGGAATGTTTCTATGAGGTATGAGGACATAGATGATAACATACCCTTGTGGAGTGAATGATGCATGGATGGCTTATAAACACCATGAGTAATAAGGTAGTCATATGGTGAGGATGTTTTATCTTGAACTAGGTAGATTTTTGCAAGTGATAAAAAGGCTAAGTCTGATAACTAAGAGGATGAGCTCAGAGTGTTCTTGATAGACTTAGAGTTTGAGCTGAGATAACAAGTAGAAGAGTATGTCCTCAACATTACCCTATTCACATAAGGATGTGAAGTGTTTGAAATGCAGCTGCCTAGTTTAGCTAGAGGCTAGAAGAGGTTGTTAAGTTAACCCTAAGTTTGGAAAAGAGATTAGTTTGGCTAACACTCAGATGTAACGTTAATGGTTGAGCAAGTTAGTGGTGATTTGGTTAGCCAGCCTAGTCTTTGATGCAATGAAAGGATGGTTGTGGAACCTCATATACACTTCTTTGGATAGGAAGGTATTAAAACCCTGAATAGAGTGGTTTATGGTTTCTGAGGAATCAATCTTGAGGAATCATGACATACAGAAGATCATGATTTTAAGATCACCATACACCGTACTACGAAGATAGTAAATGATGGTAGTACTTCAGATGCTTAAGACGAAGTTGCATGTAGCATGTAGTCATGCAAGCCAGGAGGTGAAGGACGAACACTAGTTACCCAGTGCATGGATATAAAGTATAAAGAGTTCCCAAGAGGGAATGGGAGTTCACCACTATGGATGTTGTGGTAAGCCTTCTCTAGACCAAGGAAGGTCAAGATGGAATATGGGTTATGGTAGATTGCCTTACCTAGATAACATGAGAAAGAAAGAATGTTGTCAAGGGACAGATTCGGTTGAACTACTTAAGAGAGAAAGATGGTTCAACCACACCATGATGCGAGTTCAAAGGTTCTTGAGTATGACCTAAAGGTTCACTTCCATAAGGTGGAAGTAGGTACATGAAGAACTCGATGTTAGTACCGCTTATCACCCCTAACTAATGATTAGTATGATCCAAACTAGAGGGTCTGATGAGAGCAAGTGTGCTTGTTTAGGGTGATATAAAGAGACAATTCTTAAGATGTGATGTTAACCACCATATCCTTTATCGAGATGCAAGAAGTTCTATAGGGAGGTTGTGTCAGTCACCACTACATTAAGATGATGTTGGTGAAGGAGGCCTCACGAAGGTCAGAATAGAACCACAATGTGTGCATATGAAGTCGCTTTGATCATGTAATGGCTGAGAGAGAGCCCAGTGGTGACATGAGTCATGAGCTGATGCAAAGCTGACTGACATGAAGTTAATTGTGGGAGAATATGTGATATGAAAATCCGACCCCTCTAAGCTACAACTGAGAAAGTTGAGTCCCCGATATATGAGTCCATTTGAGATGGATTGGTGGATATGGTTGTTTAGCCTTACCCCTAAGGATAACATGATGTATAATGTGTTACATGAATCTAATCTAGAGCACTATGTGAGGTACCTAAGCCATGTGCTGAGTTGTGAACCTATTCATCTTTTTGAAAGACTAAAAAGTCCTGAGTCACGTATGAGGGTACGATATACCAAGGTAAGAAAGAACTCAGATGGAAGAATATGAGATGATGAAGGTTCTTGGGAAGCACCATGGAAAGGGTGAAGCCACATGGGAGCCCTGATGGACATAGGAAAGGCTTATCCTGAATTATTTGTTTGCTTGATAGAATTTTGAGGACAAAATTCTTATAAGAAGGGAAGGATGTTACAACCCCAATTTTTGGTGAGAAATGTAATTTCTCATAATAAAGATAAATGAACAAATAATGATGTCTTTTGATTGAATGCATGAATTTCATTTACAATAGCCTTGTTGGTTACTTTGTGAGCTTTATAGGCTATTGAGCCCAATTATAAGAAAAAGAAATATAAAAGAAAAGGAATTTATATAATAAAAGGAATAAGTAAGAAAGGGATAAAGGGTAAGAGAAAGGAAAAGGAATATTTCCTAAGATGGGATTTCATGCCTTTAAGGTTCCTTGAGGTCCAAGGAATCCAAGATGATAAGATAATGGCAAAAGAAAGAGGAAATATCAATTAATTTGGTTTTATTAATGAATAACTTGCATATGAAGAAATGTCTTTCTTGCTTTCCAATTTGAGTCCCAAACTTGACACACAAGTATATTACGTCTTAATGAACTTTCCCTTAAAATTTGGGATCAAACAGATAAGCAGTTTGGGAGATATAATTTTTGAAAGAATTCTTAAAGTGGAGAAGAAAAAGGAAATTTACATTAATGTCACAGTGCTTGTTTTTTTTATTAAAGATGGGAACCCGTCCCTCATTATTTACGGGACATGCTGACCGTTCGATTTGAGATCTAAGCCAGGAGATTCATCCCCTTCCTCCAGTCCAAGAAGGAAAGGACTCTACAACGCTTCCTTTTCTCCCCTTCAGACACCTTCCTCTTGGATCTATAACTTTGGTTGAAACCTCTCCCATAAGATTCGGGAGTAGGAAACGAACCAGAAGAACCGTAAAAGAGTTTGTATCTTCCCCTATGATAAGAATACCCAAATTTCTGTGTAGACAGGTCCTAGGAAAAAATCATAGACCCTGCATCCTATCCAGGAGAACCTATATAAGAACTTGGGTAGTGTTCCCATGGAGAGAGAACCCTGAGTCAGTCAATTGCGGTCGGTGACTCTGTAGCATCTCTACGGCCTACTAATTCCCCTAAAAGACCCCTCTTTTATTCTTCGACCATCCATCAATGGCGGGAGCAATTGGCTGACCTGGGATTATTGGTGGAAGGTACAAGATCATTGCGACGAGCCAAATAGGGCTGAGAAAGCCAGTTAGTCGGCCCCGGCCGCCTACTCTGGACGTGAGGGGGAGAACTTCAGAGTGGGGGACGCCGGCCATCAAGGATGATGGTGAGTTGCTAGTTCAATCCAGTGGAGGAAGGCGGAGGTCATGGGGCCATTTCCTGGAGCTTCAGAGGCCACGGAGCAAGAGTTAACGCTGAGGTTGACCACTTCCATGGCGCAATGAAGCAATCACGTGATCGGGGATGAAGAAGACTGTAGGAAAGGGCATCCTTGCCCTCAGCCTTGCGAACATGATAGATGGGAAGAAGGATCATTTACCCGGTCTACAAATAAGTGAGCCGCACCCAGCGTTGCGCCCCATGGGCCCAGGGTAAGTGCCGACGTGGCTTCTTCCAATTGGTCTAATATTCATTATTTTACAAAAATCATAGTTAAAGATTGGTAGCTCTGATGAAAATAAGTTATACATGAAAGTTGCACAGAAAAGTACAAGGAATCCAATAAAAATAATTTTCTGACTAGTTTTTCTACTAGTTTGAAAACTACACAAAGTTAGTAACTTTAATTCTATAAGTGTAATCAAAACCCTAGATGTTGGTTAGTGATGAGTTCAATTACTTAAGTTTGTATTATGAATCAATATTTACCCTTTTGGCATAAAATGGATAATATGAATCTGATTTGAATTAAAAACCCATGATTTTCTTAATTAGGGTGCTATGACTAAGAAAGTGCGATAATGGGCCTAAAAGCCCTAATGTTGAGTAATATGACTTTAATGACTTCTATTTTGAGAATATGAATATCTTAAATAGAGATATATTGGTCTGAAGTTTAATTAAGAAGTCTTGGAATAGATAACTTAAAGAGATGAAGTTTTAAAAAGGATGTTTGAAAGTCACATCTGAGTGAAGATATACTTGAAAACCTAGAAACCCTAATCTAGGTGTTTATGACTTTAAGAAGCTATGTTTTGAAATCTTATGTATAAGATGAAGTTAGAACTAATCGTAAGCCAGTTTGGTAATAAAGAGGCTTAGATATGAATGACTAAGTAATTAGGATTTTGGAACATGGAAATAATGTTTTAGGGTTTAGTTGACCTAAAAGGTAAAGGTTAAAAGATGAATATAAAGAACGTTAAGGAAAACCCTAATTCAACTTAGGCACACCCTAAGAGGGAATTCCAATTCCATAAAGTAAGTGTATAATGAACATATGAATAATTAGATTGCACATGTTTTTTCAGGTTTCTTGTTGTGCGTGTTTGATTGGGGTGATTGGTTTCGTGGCTTGGTTGGCTGTTTGATTGATTGGATATTCTGCTTACAATCCTTGAGGCTTCCAGATCAGGTAGTATGTGGTAATTATGGTTAATCGCATTAGTTTCCCGAGGGTTTTTCTAATGTTTCATCGTATTGAATGTAATCTAAACAGTTGGATGTTCATACTTGCAAAATTATAAAGTCACTATGGTTATCACAATTATAAAGAAGTGTGTATCCTCGCACCTGCATGCCACCCTGATGGAAGATGCCATAAAGGTCAGGCCCAAGAGGGTAGACCCATGGGCACCATGAGAGGTGACCCCAGACACCAAGCTCAGGAATGAAAAGGTGGTCTATGATGCATGACTATGGAGCATCATGAGAGGTGACTCCCAGGCACCAAGCTCGGGATTGAGAAGGTGGCCTTAAGTCAATGGCAAAAGAGAAACCCTAGAGGGGTATGCCAGGGTTAGGGAAAAAGTGGTGGAGAATGACACATTGAAAATGTAAATTGTCTTGTTAAATAATTTGATTGTGATTATTAAATTGTTAGCCATATCTGTGACATTTTGGATGTCCCCACATACCGGCATATTCCGATATGCTGACTGACATTTTGTTTGTCAGCGTTTTAGGTACAAGCTTGAAAAGGACAAACAGTAAAGTGGCATATGTGAAATTAATTAAGAGTTAAAGTACAAAGGAGGATTAGTTAGAGTAGACTCCTGATGCAGATAGATGTAGATATCCCAGTTTTGAAAAAGGTATGCAAAGTTTTATTTTGTACCAGTTTTTAGTTTAGTTAGTAAAATTTGTTAATTATTATTGATTATTTTTCTAATTAGATTTGCCTTTTGATAAACTTTAATGTATTAAATAAATCAAATAAAACTTTCTCTTTCCTCCTTTATTAATGAATTTAAGATTATCTAAATTAGGTGAAACATCATCCATAAGTTATATTTGATATGTTGAATATGAATTTGGCATTATTTCCATCTTTTGGTGTTATATATTACATTATCGATTACTTTGTAGCTTTTATTGAATTTCTCTCTCCTAAACTTAACCTATTATTTCAAGGATGTCAAAATTAGATGAAAATTGATGTGTAAGCTTATTTCATTATTGAAAATTTTGAATTAATTTTTATATCCACTTTAGAGACATTCTTATATGTATTATGTCATATGGCACATTAGAGGCCCATTAACCACTTTGCTTAACCAATTAAGTCTTTTATCTTCTTATCACCATCCAAAAGAGTTATGTGACATGTTATATTACATTAGGGTGATATATTAATGCTTTTGCTTATCAGGATAACTCTAACCGCAACCTTGTTTGGTTAAACCCAAAAGGTCAAAGTTCTAGGGTAGGGTCCAAGATCTGGTATGTTACAACACTCCACCCATTAAAAGGATTTTGTCCTCGAAATCTATTGATTCAAACATCAAAAAATGACTACTCTCCACCCTTTAAAAGGTTCATCCTAACAAGTCAAACTAATCATCATCAAGGTATTAGGGCTACCCACATATATTGTAGTTGTGAAAGTTTTTAGAGATTTATATTTCTCATGTATCCAACTATTAAGTCATACCTTCTAGGGTTGAGTTTTAGGTCCTTGTGTCTCTGACCTATCAACTGTAACATACTAGATCTTGGACCCTGCCTTGGAAGTTGACATTTTGGACTTAGCCAAACAAGGTTGAAGGTTAGACCTAAATAGATGTTTAGTATAACCCCAATGATATAATGCATGTATAGATCACCTTAATGTAACCTAATGTTCTAACATTAATCTTAGGTTTATAATGGATACATAAAATATGACACAACTCATTTTGGTGGTAATATGAAGATAAAAAACTTAATTGGATGAATGATTTAGGTAATGGGTTGTTAATGGGACATATGACATTTCTCATAAAAAGAAGTCTCAAAAGTGGAAACAAACTTCAAATTCAAAATCCACATATCAAAAATTATCCTACATGTCAAATTTCATCTAATTTGGACAACCCTGAAATATTAGGATAAGTTTAGGAAAGATAAAATGAGTAAAAGGAATAAGTAATGAATAATGTGATTATATAACTTCAAAATATGGAAATAATGGAAAATTAATATTCAACACATCAAAGATAACTTGTGGATGAAGTTTGGTCCAATTTGGATTTTGTTTGTGAAAGTTATGCAATTTTAGATACATTCTAGACTTTTCTACAATTTACCCAATTGGGAGGTTTTCTTTGCAAATTGTCACATGCATTATAATCCTTATATATTCCCTTAAGATTCTCGAGTTTTTGAACCATGGGGACCTATTTGCACCTTGGTTTGAAGGTGTTTCTTTCTAAGGGCATTTTAGGGATTACTCTCTTTATAAATGAGCTTATCTTTAGAAGCTATCAACCAATGGGGTTATTTCTTTGATTGGAGGTCGGTTGGGATGGCCTATAAGTGTCCATAAACTGACATTTTATATTCAAGAATCTTCTATGAGCTGTCCTCTTGTATGGCCATGAAATCCCTAGGCTAAGGACACATGGAAAGCTCCATGGACACCTCATGCTTGACTTCTTCCTTATCCATAAAGGTTTGCATGTCCATAGGCACTCTTAGCATTGGACACATGGAAATTAACTAGAAACCTCGTGATTGACTTCATCCTTATCCATAAAGGCTTGCATGTCCATGGACACCCTTATACATGACACATGGAAAGTCTCATAGACACCTCATACTTGACCTCTTTCTTTATATAGCCATATCTACCCCTTCCCAACTCCCAATTCAAAAACTCCTACTCTCGTTTATTCTCTATAGGTTAGAGCATCATTCCTACTCTATTTTTCCATGAAGGTGTTGTCCCAAGGTAAAAGGAGGTGCCTACCTTGGTGAAGAAGGCTCCTAGGGTTCCAAATTTCTCTATTTAGGATTTTTTAAGCTCCTCCTTGGTGATTTTGACCAAAACTAGTAAGTATCCTCCTTTCCTTCCTATTTTCATATTTTTAGTCTTTCTTCCACCTTCCTCTAGGTCATAACCATGGCCTTACATGGTGAAACCCCACCTAGAACCCATGAACACCTCATCTCCATCTTCTTTTGTTAGGTTTTTTCACCTCTAAAGCGGAGAAGGTGCTTCTTGCTCGAGATAGGAGCTTTGTTGGAGAAACCAACCTCTCTAAGCTCTTACTTATTGGACATGTCCACCTTCCCTGGAGGCTCTTTGAAGTCTTAGGCTTCACTTGGACTGTTTTGACTCTGAAGTTGAGGTATGATT
The DNA here is from genome assembly GCA_963693085.1 of Alisma plantago-aquatica. Lineage (NCBI taxonomy): Eukaryota > Viridiplantae > Streptophyta > Magnoliopsida > Alismatales > Alismataceae > Alisma > Alisma plantago-aquatica. The sequence continues at coordinate 406,266,229 of OY856414.1, forward strand.
GCATCCCACATTATTTCTAATTCCTCACTCTAAATGTATGATGTATCCCCTATTCTTCTATGTTGAGAAATTCACCTATGCTTATTCATTCTCTTTGTCCTATGGACAATAGCCTATACACATTGCTCTTATATTTTGATATCATGGTTCTTTTGGACTATCTTGTTTGTGGTAATCTTGAATATTCTCTTGACTCTTATCTTGTGTTGTGGTGTTGTTGGGCTTTTGATGATATGTGCGCACTATGATGTGGATGTTTATTTGTGGACATGTGATGTCCTTTTCCCACTTATGAGTTGGATGTATATGTTGGCACTTTTGCAGTGACTACTTTATGTAATCTGACTATACTTTCTACTTGCTTCTACATTTAACATGCTATGTGATTCAGTAGCACTAGAGTAGTGTAATTGCATTGGATTTAATGGTAGATGTGTTATTTTTTGCCGAGCAGATGTGATATTTCCTTCTCTTTTAGGATGGAAAGGAACCTCATACCCAGGACATGATGTGTGATTCTTGGTCCATGTTTTATATATTTGGGAGATTGGCAGTATTCCTTTCTCTATCAAGTTTCAAGTTTATGAGACTTGGCCTCCTTTGTGTTTATATTGTTCTAGGTCTATGTTTATCTCACATGCATGCACGTTGATGATATGGGGTGTGTTCCCTAATTTCTTACACGTGATTGTGTGGCACAATCTTTATGTTTTATTAATGGCAAGTATTCTTTTGTTATCCTATGATTTCAATTCCTTTTCTCTTGATACCCATTTGGGTGGTCCTTATCATTTATATGGGAAGCCTTTTATATTTGATGTCTTTATTCCATATATTTCTCAATTTCCTATTTCGTATGCACATACCAACCTTTGTTGATTTTATCTATTTTCTCTTCTTACTGGGGTATGCTTCCAACCATAGGTGAAGGACTTGGATGATAAGGCATGAAGTTTTTGACTAGCTTAAGGAGTTAAAGCTTGGAGACAAAGTTGTTATGGTTTAGATCTGCCTCTATGTAGATCTTTTTTGGTGTATCTTGTTGTAAACCCTAATGAGATATTATGATATACTTGTGTAATCTTTTGTGAAAATTGAATATAGTAATTATTTTTATTCTGCTGCTATACTTTGATTGTTTTGAATACCATTTATTAAAGTTTGAAAATTTTATACCTATTCCAGCATATCTTTGAGTGTGTTTGGAATGGATGTTTTATTCTTCAAATTTTTTTTAGTAGGGAGTGTATCTCACTCCTTTCAGCATGGTATTAGAGTCCATGGTAGTCAGAATCTGACTATTTCAATTTTGTCTCCCTAGTTAGAATATTGCCTTACCTTTAAGTGACATGTTTGCCCTAGAGTTGATTAATATATGATGAATGGTTGATTTAAGATCTTAAAGTTTCACATTAGAAGAATTGTAACATCCCAGACCTGGTTTATGAACTAACCCCAGGTGTTTTTCCTAAATATGTAATTAAACCCTGGTGATTATCTTATGACATGTAATTAAGTTCCTAAGGAACATACATTTTCTTTCTGTCCTTTTAAAACAATGTTGTAGAATTATTTGGTAATGCAGGGGCCTATGTGCAAATTTCCCAGTTAAAGGGTGTAACTTGCAAATTTCACAAGTTAAGCTGTTCCTCTGATGATGAGACATCATATGAGTAAATATGATGAGGTAAGATGGATTTCCCAAGCTTGGGCATCAAGATACAGCTAGTGGAATGATCCTTGTGCTTAAAAACCCTAATTTTGGTGTAAAGTGCAATTTACCCAAATGTGGGGTGCAACTTATAAAATACACCATCTTGAACATATTTTATGACTTTTGACATCATTTAAACTAATAATGATGAAGGGGGCACTTCCTTTGAATAATCATATAATAAGGAACACCTTTGTAATTAAATCATCAAGATGTAAGTAAGCAGACCCTTATGTACATATGTACCTTAGTGATAAGTTGACCTTCCTTGCCTTAGTTCTTGGTTTTAGAAGGAGTTTTACCTTAGAAGAAGAGGAGGGACATGCCTAAAAGAAAGGAAGGACCAAGTTGTGAAAAGGAGAAACTAGTTGTCCTTATGTTGGAAATGACCCCAAGATATATATACACCCTTCCTTTGTTTGTAAAGGAACGTTTCCTTCACTTCCTTTCTTATTTCCTTGCTTAGACCGACTTAGGACAGAGATCTGGAGAAGAGGAGAATGGCCAAGAAGTTCTAGGTAATCTTTGATCATCATCTTGCTCAAATTCATGGAGGATATCATGTTACAAGGTTGGTTTGCTAGTTTTCTTACTTAGCTTTCTCGTTCTAGCCATCTTTTCTCAACCATTCCTTGGAGCAAAACCCTTGGCCGACCTGTGGAGCTCAAGACACCATTAAAGACTTGAATCTTGGAAGCTTGGAGCTCAAGGAACGACCTTAAGGTGGGTTTTATAATTCTAAACCTTTTGCTTTGTTATGCATACTTTTATTCGTGCAAAAATAGTTAGTTCTTCTTCTTCCCCATCCTTCTTTGCATACTTGCAAGCTTTTTCGTGAAGAACAGACCTTGGTTTCAAGGTTGAAGACAAACGGAGTTAATACCTATGTTGGTCCTTATCCAACTTTACTAAACGATCTTGGACCAATAGGTCAAACGATCTCACACTCGTTTCAATCCAAACGGGTTCAATAGGTCGGTTTGGCCAAACGGGTTCCAACCCATTTGAGGGCGTTGACCAAGTGTTGACCGTTTGGTATTTCTGTTCACAATTATGTAGGCTAATGACCCACCAAAGTTGAGGGGTTAACTCCAAAGGAATCGTAGGTTGAAGGCCAATCAATTAGGCAATCAAATTGAATTAAGTGCTGTTTTTCTAAACTAATTAACTTGAATCTTTGGGCAAACGGGTTCCAACCCGTTTGAAGGAGTTGACCAAGTGTTGACTGTTTGGGATTCCTGTTCATAATATATTGAATTTCATTTCTACCAATAATCATGATCTAATTCCTAACCAATTAAGAGTTGAAGGCATTTCAACACCCTAACCCTAATCGGGTTAAATTTGCTGTTTTTCATATAGATTTTGTTGAGTGTTGGGTTGAAGGACCCAAACGAGTTCAAAACCGTTTGGGGGTTCATCCAAACGATCTCACACTCGTTTAGTGACACCCCAAGACCGTTTGAAGGTCTAGGGTTAAAGAAATTTGATGGTTTGAGGGTCCAATCACAAGATATTGATAGATTGATGAAAAGTGCTGATTTGTAATTTAATTAGGACTCAACCCTTATCAAATCAACTTAATTTTGGGGCAAACTTTGGGAAAACGGTCTCAAGACCGTTTGGAGATCATCCAAAGGATCTCAAGACCGTTTGGGCCAAGTTTGGGCCCAATTGGAGTTCAATTGATAGGTTCAACCTTGTTTTGGTTCACATTGTTGAAAATTGATGAGTAGCCGATTGGAAACCTTAATTGAGTTAGACTTAACCATAATTGGATTTCAATTGATGGTCAAATTGGTGTCCAATTGATTAAGGCTCATACTAATTGACTCAAATTGTAAGAGGTTAACATGGCTTGGGCCAATTGAAGGCTTCAACTTAAGAAATCCTTTTCAAACATGACCTTTGTATCACCTTTCATGTCCATGCGGTTTAGACCCAAACGAGTCCACACTCGTTTAGACCCAAATGAGTCCACACTCGTTTAGACCCAAACACGTCCACACTCGTTTAGACCCAAACAAGTCCACACTCATTTAGACCCAAACGAGTTCACTCTCGTTTAAGCCCAAACGGGTCCACACTCGTTTGGACTCAAATGGGTCCACACCCGTTTGGACTCAAATGGGTCCACACCTATTTGGACTCAAATGGGTCCACAACCGTTTAAGGTCAAGAGGGTCCACACCCGTTTAAGGTTCAAATGGGTTGAAGGTTGAAGGTTAAACCCTAACCTAATTGAAGACTTTCAAGGATGTTTATACTTAACCACTTGAAGGTATAATTGGTTCAATAATGATCCAATCTAAACCATAATGGTAACTTAAGACATTAAGGAACTAAGTGACTAATGAAGTGACCCATGATGATGATAAAAGGGTAATTTACCAAAATGCCCTTGAAAGGTTCAATTGAGTAATACCTTGTTCTAACCAAACCCTAATCACTCAATAGTGGTGATTTGGTCTATGTTAATCAAAGAGGACTTAATCCAACCAAATCTAGAGTAGTGTAATCACCATCTACTAGTAAGAGGAGATAGAAAGTACCAATTATGATGGAAACTCAAGTAAAATACCTTCAATATACATGAATGTGCATGATTAGGGTATAATCCACCAGATGAGATCATGGAAACCCTAAATATGATAATTGATGAATCTTAATCTTATCTGAGGACTTTAATGATGATGTTTCTCATACATGGTGATGTTATGAGATCAATTCACCAATAGGTGAATAGTAAACCCTAATTCTAGGGTGATGACATGTTTTATGAATAGTAAACCCTAATTGATGAAAATCAGGGAAACCTAGCTCTTGTATGAGTAGGGAGATACAACTTCTTTAAATGAGTTATTTATTGTTATCAGTTGATTTATCATGTAGGTTCCTATATGAGGATGATCATATCCAGGTATGGATGATGATACTATATATTCATTGAAAGCATGTTGTTAGCTTTATGAATAGTGATTTATCCTAATGCCAGGTTAATAACATCTTATGAGATTAATAGGCTGTGAGAGCCATGAATACCATCAAGGTCATGCTTTAAGAGATGACTTGTGATGAGAGTATTGAGAAATGATAATTGAAGAGAGTTAGGCTTGTTACATTTAGTATTCTACTTTCATAGCTGCTGTTCTAATGATTAATGTTTGAGAACCTGTATGATAATAAAAGAATACTGAAATGTACCTAACTAATCAAGTATAATTATTCCATGTAGATCCCTGATCATAGATCCATCATTGTCAGAGACCAAATGATGGTGAAATAGGTTTTCCTAAGGGAACTCTTGGAACACATACTTTTGAGTATGTGGGGTATACCTTACATCCTAGTGAATGAATTGATGTAGATGTATCTTTAATCCATCAACCCTTTCACTATGTGTTTATGCCAGGGTGATGTAATACTAATCTCCCGAGGAACTCTTTTATACCGCATCGATGAGAGATAAACAAGAAATCTTTCGATGGCGAAGAGTGTACAGAATGCCACTGTGACTCTAATAGCGAAGTACCAGAATACCCTGGTAAGCTATAGTAGCAAAGACATTAGATGTCCTGCATGTTGATCCTCATACTGACTGAGGAAGATGAGGTCATAAGAATTCGGCTCTTTTGATGACCTATGTATGATACCGATGCGACTTAATAGTGATCGGTTGGAGTATGAGCGGTATACCTCATCTCCGCAGGGCATAATGATGTTTGTAAAACATAATCAACTGCGTAGCATATCTTCTTAGGTTGAACTACGAAATACATTGGTTGATGATACATTACTTAGTATACATGTTTTTCATATTCCTTAAATGTTGTTGTTCTAATTGATAACAATCTGTTGTTGATTACCTTAAAGCTTTTATTGCTCATATTGTTCTTGATTGCTATAATAAAGCTTCTGGCGGAGAGTTATAACTCTCGCTGGGACAATTATTTAAAATTGTCTCACCCCGTAGATTTCAACTTTTTAGGTGGTCATCGAGGACGAAGGAACCAGTCTGCAGGTGATCGGTATCAGCAGCAGCAGCAAATTCAGGACCAGTAGTGACTTCAGGTGGAAACACTGTGCTGCCTAGTCTTGTAGTCAGAATAGTCTTATGTCGTCTCTGTACACTCAGGTCCTAGGAGTTTGTTGATATGAGAATTTTGAAATCTTGAGATTTTGTATCATGACGTATATAATCACTCGAGAAGTGATTTATCAGAGATGTAAACAGTTCATCTTACTTTTATAAAAGGAGTTTCAGGTTTTTAAGATCTCATTTTCGAAAAGTTTTAATTTCTTGTGATTTTCATATTCCGCTGATTAATCGAATCGCTTCCGCTATGTTTATCTTGTGTTTTGGAGATCAGAGCCCACAATTAGTGGTATCAGAGCTCTAGGTTCGCTGAGTCTACAGAGACATAGGACTTAGAGTGTCAAGTCTATCCTTAGTGTTTCTTTCCTATCTAATAGAGTCTTCTTCTCATCAGGAGAAGAAGATAATTAAGGATGTCTGGACCACATGAGGAGTACGAGGCCGAAAGTAGTGTTGCTGCGCCTCGGGAAGGTGTAAGGAACCTAGAAATAGAGCAACCTGCACCTGAGCCACCCGTGGAGCCACCTTAGTTTGACCCAGCTGACATGGGAAACCCAGCTGTTCAAACTATGTTCGGGCAGTTTATGACTGCTATGACACACATCACCGACAGGATGCCCATGCCTGCACCTAGGGCGCCTGCCCAGCCTGAAGGACAATGTATCGGTAAGACGTTCGAGCAACTTTGTCGTGTCGGAGAAACTGAATACTTTGGAACAGCTGATCCTGTAGATGCCGATCTATGGTTAACTGAATTGGAGAAATCTTTCAGAATCCTTAACATCTCCGAAGGTGCGAAGGTTAGACATGCTGTCTATCTTCTCAAGGGAAGTGCTGGTCACTGGTGGACCATGGAAGAGCAGAAGAGGCCTGTAATAGAGATCTCGTGGGAAGAGTTTCGCCGGGAATTTGTTCATAGATATTTCCCGAAGACCTCCCTGGACGAGAAGATCTCTCAGTTTGAGAGACTGAGACATGGTATGATGAACATTAGCGAGTATGAGGCTAAGTTCATGGAGTTGTGATTCTGTCCGCATATGGCTATCACAGATGAAGAAAGGATTACGAGGTTTGAGAAGGGTTTGAATGCCGACATGACTACTCCCGTGTCTGCACTAGAAAACCGGGAGAGATTCTCTACCTTTGTTGAGTCAGTCCGAAGGATAGAGAGATCCGTAGTCGAGAAAAGACAAACCCAAAAGAGATATCCGAAGTTCCAGGTATCTTCATCTAGAGACTTTAAGAAGCCTAGATTCTCTACACCTACACCTTCACCACCCAGATCGAGTTCTCAGACTCAGTGGTCCCCAAGTAGAGGTAGAGGACGAGGTTCACCACTACAAGAGACTCGCAGTTCAGCGTCAATGTCAGTCACAAGACCACCCAGACCACAACAACTGGAAAGAAGCTGCTACAACTGTGGGAAGGTGGGACACTTGATGAAGGACTGCAGGTCTAGGCTTGTTAGTGTGACACAGCCTCAGAGGCAGAATCAACAAGGATCACAGAGAAGGCAGTCTCAAGGAGCAGTTAGAGGACGTGGGCAAGCGTCTCAGGCTGGATCGTCAGCACCAACTCAACCTCAGGCGACAGCGAGGTTCTATGCTATGAACCCACCAGAAGCAGTGGTCAATCCACAGGTTGTGGCTGGTCAGATGGAACTTTTATATTCTGATATGTCTAAATCCTATGTGGTATCTGTTTTAATTGACCCGGGTGCTACACACTCCTTTGTCACTCGAAGAGTGATTCGTAACTGCAATATAACAGTTAGACTTAGGGCAGATAGCTTGTTGCTTGGAACTCCGTTGAGAGGATCTGCTGTTTTGCAAGAGGTATGCTCTCCCTACATCCTCTTCTTTTCTGATCATCGCATTCAAGTGGATCTTATACCACTTGATATGCAAGGATTTGATATAATCCTGGGGATGGATACCTTGGAAAGGTATAGAGTTGTCTTGGGTTGTGAATCCAAGCAAGCTGTGTTTGCTGATGAGAGCAACACATGGATCTTTCAAGGAGAGAAAAAGATTCTACCCACCTGTCTTGTATCAGCTATGGTTGCTAACAAGCTGATGAGGCAAGGATGTTATGCATTCCTGACACATGCAGTAGATGTTACCAAAGAAGGTCCCAACCCTGCTGAAGTTCCTGTAGTCAAGGAATTCAAGGATGTGTTTCCTGAAGAACTTCCAGGTATACCGCCGCCTCGAGAAATTGATTTTGAAATCAATTTGATCCCAGATACAAAACCTATAGCCCAAACACCGTATAGGATGGCGCCTGCTGAGATGGCAGAACTCAAGAAACAACTTCAAGAGTTGCTTGAGAAAGGTTTTATCCGACCAAGCACTTCACCCTGGGGTGCTCCGGTTTTGTTTGTTAAAAAGAAAGATGGGTCAATGCGGTTGTGCATTGACTACAGACAACTCAATAAAGTAACAATAAAGAACAAGTACCCTTTGCCGAGGATTGATGATCTTTTTGACCAGTTGCGTGGTGCAACAGTTTTCTCAAAGGTAGATTTGAGATCTGGATATCATCAACTCCGCATTAAGGATAGTGACATATCCAAGTCTGCCTTTAGGACACGATATGGTCACTATGAGTTCACAGTTATGTCGTTTGGACTAACTAATGCACCTACTGTATTTATGGAACTTATGAATAGAATCTTCCGACCTTTCCTCGATCAGTGTGTTGTCGTCTTCATAGATGACATTCTGATTTATAGTAAGGATGCTCAGAAGCATGAACAACATCTCCGACAAGATCTAACTCTGCTAAGAAAACATAAGCTATATGCTAAGTTTAGCAAGTGTGAGTTCTGGTTGCCGGAAGTATCTTTTCTGGGACATGTGATGTCTGCCTCAGGTATTCGTGTTGACCCTACAAAGGTAGAATCTGTTCTACAGTGGGAACAACCGAAGACACCAACGGAGATTCGAAGTTTCCTGGGATTAGCTGGTTATTATCGAAGGTTTATTAAGAATTTCAGTTCTATATCCTTACCCTTAACCAAGTTAACCCAGAAAGATGTTCCTTTTACCTGGAGTGATAAGTGTCAATAGTCTTTTCAGTTGCTGAAGGAGAGGTTGACAAGTGCACCTGTGCTTGTGCTACCTGAGTAAGGCAAAGGATACATAATTTTCTGTGATGCCTCCAAGAATGGACTCGGGTGTGTGTTGATGCAGGATAAACAAGTGATTTCTTTTGCTTCCCGACAGCTTAAGAAACACGAGGAGAATTATCTGACACATGATTTAGAGTTAGCTGCTGTGGTTCATGCCTTGAAAATCTGGAGACATTATCTCTACAGAGAGACATTCCAGATTTTCACAGATCACAAAAATCTTAAGTATATCTTCTCTCAGCATGAGATTAACATGAGGCAACGTCGCTGGATGGAGTTAATCAAGGATTATGATTGTATAATAGATTACCATCCAGGAAAGGCCAATGTAGTTGCAGATGCCTTGAGTAGGAAATCAGCAACATCATCCTCTGATAGGGCACAATTAAACTCTTTAGTATGCCCTAGGAGAGATATGCTTATCTCCTTAAGGCAAGACAATGTACAAATGAAGGTGTCATGGATTGCCGGGTTGTTGGCTGAGATGCATATCAAACCCACCCTAAGAGAGCAGATTAAGGAGGCACAACAAGTTGATGTTGCAGTTCAACAGATCAGATCTGAGTCTAGTGATGAGAAGCGAGAAGATTTTCATGAATCAGATGATCAAGTGGCATGCTATCATGGGAGAATGATAGTACCAGATGTAGATAACCTGAGGAAGTTAGTCCTGGAAGAAGCTCATTCTTCAATGTATGCTATGCATTCAGGAAGCACCAAGATGTATCGAAACTTGAAAGATATGTATTGGTGGCCTGGGATGAAGAAGGACATAGCTGAGTTTGTTCTGAGGTGTCTAGTGTGTCAGCAAGTTAAAGCTGAACACCAGAAGCCTGCAGGAACAATGCAACCTTTACCCATACCACAGTGGAAGTGGGATCATGTAACCATGGACTTTGTTGTTGGTCTACCTAGAACAAACAAAGGACATGATTCCATTTGGGTAATTGTTTATAGGTTGACTAAGACAACACATTTCTTACCTGTCAAAACAACCTATTCTGCGGAGAGGTTATCCCAGTTATATGTTCAAGAGATAGTGCATTTGCACAGAGTTCCTGTCACCATAGTTTCTGACAGAGGTCCTCAGTTCACAAGTCGTTTTTGGGAACAGCTACATAGGGCACTAGGCACCCAGTTAAGGTTTAGTACAACCTTTCATCCATAGACGGATGGACAGTCAGAAAGGACTATACAGACCTTGGAAGACCTGTTGAGAGCATTTGTTCTCCAATTTATCGGAAGTTGGGATCTACACCTAAGCTTGATAGAGTTTGCCTATAACAATAGCTATCATCATAGTATTGATATGGCACCTTATGAAGCCTTGTATGGCAGACGTTGTAGATCACCCTTGTGTTGGTATGAGACTGGTGAGCATCAGTTGTTAGGACCTGATCTTGTGCAGCAAACTACAGAAAATATTAAGGTAATACAACAACAGATTAAGACTGCATAGGATAGGAAGAAATCTTATGCTGACAAGCATCATAGACCGTTGGAGTTCCAGGTTGGAGACAGAGTGTATCTCAAGGTCTCGCCTTGGAAAGGAGTCCTTCGCTTTGGAAGGAGAGGGAAGTTAGCTCCTAGATTTATAGGGCCTTATCCAATCATTGAACGGGTTGGAAAGGTAGCCTATAGACTAGAGTTACCACCAGAATTACAAAAACTACACCCTGTGTTTCATATTTCTATGCTAAGGAAATGTCATCCCGATACCGAGTCAGTTCTACAACCTATGGAAGTAGAATTGAATGAAGATATAACTTATGAGGAAGGACCGGTGTCAATCCTTGATAATAGAATTAAAAAGCTGAAGAAGAAAGAGATAAGTCTTGTGAAAGTCCTCTGGAACCACCGTGGTGTTGAAGAAGCCACTTGGGAACTAGAGGATGAGATGAGAAGGAAGTACCCTGCTCTCTTCTCCTAATACGTTTTGTCGATTTCGGGGATGAAATCCTTGTAAGGGGAGGATAATTTGTAACATCCCTGACCTGGGTTATGAACTAACCCCAGGTGTTTTGCCTAAATATGTAATTAAACCCTGGTGATTATCTTATGACATGTAATTAAGTTCCTAAGGAACATACATTTTCTTTCTGTCCTTTTAAAACAATGTTGTAGAATTATTTGGTAATGCAGAGGCCTATGTGCAAATTTCCCAGTTAAAGGGTGTAACTTGCAAATTTCACAAGTTAAGATGTTCCTCTGATGATGATACATCATATGAGTAAATATGATGAGGTAAGATGGATTTCCCAAGCTTGGGCATCAAGATACAGCTTGTGGAATGATCCTTGTGCTTAAAAACCCTAATTTTGGTGTAAAGTTCCATTTACCCAAATGTGGGGTGCAACTTATAAAATACACCATCTTGAACATCTTTTATGACTTTTGACATCATTTAAACTAATAATGATGAAGGGGGCACTTCCTTTGAATAATCATATAATAAGGAACACCTTTGTAATTAAATCATCAAGATGTAAGTAAGGAGACCCTTATGTACATATGTACCTTAGTGATAAGTTGACCTTCCTTGCCTTTAGTTCATGGTTTTAGAAGGAGTTTTACCTTAGAAGAAGAGGAGGGACGTGTTGGGTTTTAGGGGAGACAGAGAAGACAGCGGAAACAAAAAATTTTCTCCCCAAACCCATACCGAGGAAACGCGTCAACGTCTATATAATAGGAAAGGATGGTTTGTGGAATCATACCTTGTCCCGAGGCTTGCTCGGTGACAATACCTCGCGCAATGCGCGGTCTTCAACTCCGGTCTTGGACGGCGTCTGTGCAGCTCCTGGTCGCACCGGGACTGACGACTCCTCCTCCTACCGGACTGTCGGATGACAGTTGTCCTCCTAAGCGGCAGTGTCCTCCCGCCTCTGTAGTAGTCCACACGGACCACATGGAACTCCACTCTCCTTGTACCACAAGGAAGTGGAAGGAGTCGCACCCTCCTGTTGATGTACTAGAAGCCAACACACTCTCCTGCTACCAGTTGCAACTGCAGTTGTCCTTCCCTTGCTGCACCTCCCTTTTTCGGGAAGCACTTGCTCGGGATCTCTCATGGTTACAAAAACTAGAGAGAACGACAACTTCGCAAAGCAACCGGCTTGCATTGAGTTGTACTTTGAGAAGCCCCAAAACCCCTATATATAGGCGGGTCATGGGACATGGTTCTCTGTGCCCGGCAATACGGGACTAAAGCAGGAGTAGAAGGGTTCGACAATTTTCCACAAAAAGCAACCGGTTCGCAACTTGAAATGATCAGTTCACAACTGAACCGATCGGTTCGGCCATTGAGCCGATCGGTTGGACCTGAGCCGATCGTTTGGGGCACTCCAACCGATCGGTTGGTGCCCTGAACCGATCGGTTCATGGTCCTAATCCGGCTCAAAAAGACTTTCTTTGTTTCGTTCTCAATTGGTATCGTATACCAATGTTATTCCCAATCGAATTGGGCAATTTGAAACCAAAGGAAAATTCTTGCCGACATGAGTTTCCCAACTGGTCGGTTGCACCAGTTGAGCCGATCGATTCAACTCTTGAACAGGTCGTTTCAACCTGGGCATGAGCCGATCGGCCTAGACACTCCAGCCGACCGGTTCAGCACCTCAGCCGACCGGTTCATCACATGAGCCGATCGGTTGGGAGCACAGGTTGGGCAAAATCAGTCAATTGCGATTTCAATCAATCCGATACTCCAATCAATGCGTCCAACACCTTGAACCATACGATATTGAGCCATCGACTGATTGAGTGTTTAATTGAACTACTAAACTCCTTTAGTAATCAATCTAAACATTTCTTTGTGGACAAAACTCCTCTTCCAGGTTAAATCCTATGTGTGTGACCTTGCAGGTCCATTTCACGTTGGCAGTGAAAGTCCATAACTCTTATGACTTCACAAGCAAAGAGCGGTGCCTAGTCACACATCAGTGCTACCCAAGTGAAAGTAGAAAGTTGGAGAACAACTTTCATCCTACAATCCGTGAATGGTGTTACAGTGAATGTATAATTCCTTTTCACTGATATCCCGAATGAACTCAAGGCATGGAACAGTCATCCTGTCAACGTTCATTCACTTTCTTGATCTCAGAGTCGATTGAAGGAGATATGTATGACATCAATATCACATACTGATTCACACATGTGTGCGCACGCCTATCTCAATCCTACTCATCAAGTGGCCTTGGATATCATACTCCCTCAGGAGGGACAAATCCCATATCTATCACTCACCCCTCAAAAGCCCCATGTGTCAAAGCCACCCAATCATCACCTTTATAACAACCCATGTTTCAGGAGTGCGTTTGATGATGTCAAAGTGTGCCCAACGACATGTGTTGAGTGTAGTGATTTCAGGTCTAAGAATCACACTCACCACCATCACTGTGAGTACTGACTGTGACTACCATTTCATGGTTCCATGTGTCAAACTCACGGTGGGTCTGTCCGGTACCTTGTTCTCTAACAAGTACCTATGTGTTTGGTTTGATATCTCTATATCATGACTAATGAGATTCTGTCATCAACCAACACCACAATCTAGTCTTGTGTGTCATTGCTGTCTATCTACCTTCCACAATGACATCCGACTAGGGACATAACAAGAATGTACAAACTCTTAGCATCAGTATGATCTCATCGTTCAGGTCCTCAACCTGAAAGCATACGTCATTGAGTATTGTCATTCTCTAGACATTCAATCTGTTCTATCACTATCTCATATGACTGAACCAGAATGAATTGGAAGCTTGCCTTTGATGTTTATCAAATCAATCTTAATGTATCCCACCAATCATCCCATGATTGGCTCTCAGGGCATACATACCAACAGACTCCCACTTGCACTGCGAGCCAATCACTCTTGAATCATATTCATAGTGATCTTCAAACATGTCCCACATGTCACTGTGCTCTAGTGCCAACATAGTGAGTCATGGAAACACCTTGCCAAAGTCAGTATAAATCGCATGTCTCTCATCTCTTCGTTGTACGTCGCACGTATGAGATGGAGTTGCCGTAATATGCGATCTAGTATTCCATTGCTAACCTTTAGCCACATTGCATGATCAAGGATTCCAGACTTGTCATCAATGAGTGGAATATAAGTTCATCTCATGAACTTTTAGATCCATATAGTATCCACTGCTGTTCTCTAACACACAGATACTCGGCATTTCCCTTTTTAAATGGCTTTATTGGAACACTTCCAATTATCAACAAACTTTCACTTTTATACATCTCATGTATATATTGCGATTAATTTTCTGTCTTTTCGGAAGTTCGCATCAATGTAACTCTTTACATCGAACTCTTCCTTATCTCCATGGAACTAGTACTTCATTAGTACTTATCAAGTTCTCATGGTATTCCAGTAACCCTTACTGGAAGTAGACAGACATCCACTCGTCATGTCCCACATACGAGTTAACAGGATGGGCACATCATATTGCCATGTCCTACATACAAGATGATGAATGCACTTTATTCTTGCCATGTCATACATGCAAGATAATGGGATGATTACATACATGATAGATCCATATCTATTCTTAGTGTTCATATTCTTCATAAGAATTGGACACTTGGCCTTGGGATACTAACTCCATGTAACATGGACAAGTTTTCTCCCACTGAATCTGTGCATACTGAACCCTTCAGTACAGATTGCCAATGTATGCTCTCTCTTTTCCAGGTCAAGAGATTTTTCGAAAACTATCTCTATAGATCTCTATTCCTATCACATAGGAAACATCTCTATCTTCCTTAAAGATAATTTCCACTTTTGGATTTCCATTCTAGAACGATTCCATTTCACATCAATATGTGGAATGTGAATACGCTCCCACTAAATCACAGATCCCGTCTTTATCTTTGACATATCAGTCAAACCCTTTGACTATATCATCAAAGTAAAGATCCAATTTTGAGTTTCTTGTACTCAATCAATCACATTGATTAGTCCATTGTAACTTATAGACTTCATTTGCATTAATGGATTCATAAACCTTATAGGCTGTGTCACGTACACATCCTGATTTTATTCCTCAAAGGAATGCGGTTTTAGTATCCATATGCCAAATGTCTTAGTCATTAAGTTGCAATCAACAAGAATCATCCTTCTCAAAATGTTATCCATGTGTCTTAACACTTAAGACTTATTTGCACTTATGGATATGATCCAATGAGTGCTACCATCAAGGTCATACCTTATGGTTCACACGGATGTCATTTAGGATGTAATGGTTTTATACCATAACTCAAAATCTGATTCCTCATATTCATCTAGATAGTTGACTCATCATATGAACAACTCATCACATAGATAATTGAGGTGTATCTGTCAAGAATATAAGAATTCACAACCCTTGTGATTCTTAATATCCTTTATTAGTGTGGGGTATTATTTTATTAAGAAGAATTCAGTTATTTGATAATCATTCTCTAACTCCTTAGAGTATGATTCCTTCTTGATTTAGACATCACCATGCCTTAATCATGAGTTCACTATGATACATTATCATAATCACTCGTAAGGATCTCAAACATTTGGTTCAAGTGTTTCATTCATTGATCTCATCAAGAATTAACACTTTACCAAATTTGTACTTCATTTATGATAATCTTGAACACTTCAAGAAATTCATATTGGTATTTCTCTAAACACCATTTGAAGTATTAGCATTTACTCCAATAGGTATGTAAATACATCACATGTATTATACCTAATAGGATAATCATTCTCCCACTATATTAGTGAAGATTGATTAATCATGTCCAAGATATTCATGTCTCTTACTAGTTCTCTAACCAAAAGAGTCTAGATTTATCCATCATATGGAAACTAGAAATGAATTTCTCATGATTAATGCTAATTTCATTGTTTGAGTTATCTATAACTTTTAGGTATCATTTTATCTTATGCATATCAAATACCACAAGATAAGCAAGGCATTGCCACAAAGATCATATCTTTAAGATCGAAACATCAACTTTATTAATTTCCATCATTGTCATACAATATGCAATAATAAAGTGTTTCTATCTATTGGCAATATATGAAATAGCAGTTCTCAACTCCATTTCGTGCCCTTTAGGCTGAAATAAACTGAAAGATACTCCTATCTATGGCAGCAACACTTGCTCCAATGATGGGTATTTCTTTCTTGGTCCTTTCACAAAGGCCATCACTTCTTTGTGGATATTGCATATCATATATGACATATCCATATCTTGGTATCATATACCTCGGATAAAGAAGCGGTTCATTTCATGATACCTTAGGTGGAGATCTCCATACCCTCCTTCATCTTCTTTTGTTCTTCCAGATATAGAGGGCAGTTCCCTCATACACCCTTTCCCCATGTGCCTTGAGGCTGAAGACGGCTTGGATTGCTGGCTAGCATCAGAACACTTCTTAGCTTTGCCCTTGCCCTTGCCCTTAAGACTTACCTTTTCTTTGATCACATCAAAGATTATGGTTTGTCTTTCTTCATCTTTCCCTCTACTATCCTCAACATGTCCAACAACTCTGTCAACACTTGTTAAAGTTGTTCATGTTGTAGCTTATCATGAATTGTATGATTCTCGCAACATTTGCAGTATCATACCAATAGCCAACTCTTGGCTCAGATGGAATCCTTCTTAGTCAGGTCTTTCCACATACCCAATCACATTGAGTGTGTGAATACCTTACTGGATCTCCTTCTGTCATGCCATACTAGGACAGTGTTTTGGAGACATCATATGTCTCATGTTGTCTCTGCAACTCATAGTTTAGAGAACACAACATCAAGCACTCCTCATCAATGTATTTCTCAGTATGCTTCCATAAGCATACTTTTAGCCATTGATGTGGTGGGATCGAGTTCATCTGGTTCTGGTATAACTAGGACTTGGAGCTTTCGCTCTTTGAGAACACTTCTCACCATCCTAACCAGTCGTGGAATTATTCCCATTTAATTTGTTGGTTTCAAAGACCGATCACAAATAAAGTGATTTGTTGATTAACCATTTATTTTAACAAAAGGAAATATATGCAATTTTAGTCCAAAACTCTTTTGACTTATTTGATTGATTTGAAAAGTTGACGATAAAATTAGGCCTTTAATTAATTATCACTCCCACTATTTTAGTTCAAATTGATAGCCCTCACCATCAATTCGGAAGATTGCAGCGTACAACCTTCTAGTGGGCAAGATCCTGAAATCCTCTAAGTCATGAGTCAGCTTTGGCTGATCGCCCACAACTTAGATCTCTCAAGTAGGCAACTTTTACCAATTGCATCATATGCAACTCTTGTTGAATGAACATGCACAACTCCTTGCCATGAACATTCCTTGCCTCTGGGCTTAGACGCTCTAAGAATCACCAGTTAAGTCTAACCCAAAAGCCGACACGGTAGAACATGCACCCTGCTTTGGCAGAACCTACATGTCTACCCTTCACACTTCCACAAGATAGACGGCGCACCACGCTTTGGCGTAACCTACGCTTGGTTGATCGAGCTTTTCATGTGTGCCGCTAATGGAAGGAATATAAGACTTAATATTTTAATGAGGGATTTGGTTTTATATACATATACATATCCAATCACCACAATACATAGTACGTATCATATACATGCTATATCCCACAGAAAACATGCACAAACGATAAAAAGCGATGATTATGGCCATCCTAATGTGATTCCTCGAGCCAAGAGGAATCACGGTCATCTAGGTCTACATCATATGCAACCTGTACAAGATGAACTTCTGTGCCTTGCCTTCCGAGTTGATCAACTCATGAATGATCTGTACTCTCCAGCCGGTCGTCTGGGTGCCACCAGCCGATCGGTTGGCTCCTCCAACCGATCGGTTCGCCTGGACGTCGTGCATCTCGCCATGTCCGCCACCCGCTCGTCTCGCTCCTCGAACTGGTCATCAACGAATCGGTTCACTCCTTGAACTGACCGTCTGGAACGTCAACCGATCGGTTCATGCCTTGAACTGATCGTTTCAGCTATCGTCTTGATGTCCGCCAGTCTTCGACATAACAGGAAATAAAAATTTATCCTATTTATTACATTGCTTTAAAAGGGAAACCCCGAGTTACATTCGGGGGGGAGAAAAGGTAGGAAAGAATCTCGAATTATTTCGAGTTACATCAGGAATAAGAGAGGGAAGATCGGTGCGCAGACCGAGATGCAAGCAACCACAAACAACCACACACAAATAGGTGTTTATAGGCCATAATCATGCTACACACATCCACCACAAAACTCGTTTAAGGGCGACGCGTATCAAGTGCATTAATAATACATATCATATATGTAATTAGGGATATGTGGATTTAAGATTGGACATGCATAAAGACGATATGATTCGCATCGTATGCAATAAATAAAGGCGACAAACCAAAATTGATCATATCGATATTCCTAAAATATAGAACAGCTGACGTGGCTCTGATACCACTGTTGGGTTTTAGGGGAGACAGAGAAGGCAGCAGAAACAAAAAATTTTCTCCCCCAACCCATACCGAGGAAACGCGTCAACGTCTATATAATAGGAAAGGATGGTTTGTGGAATCATACCTTGTCCCGAGGCTTGCTCGGTGACAATACCTCACGCAATGCGCGGTCTTCAACTCCGGTCTTGGACGGTGTCTGTGCAGCTCCTGGTCGCACCGGGACTGATGACTCCTCCTCCTACCGGACTGTCGGATGACAGTTGTCCTCCTAAGCGGCAGTGTCCTCCCGCCTATGTAGTAGTCCACATGGACCACCTGGAACTCCACTCTCCTTGTACCACAAGGAAGTGGAAGGAGTCGCACCCTCCTATTGATGTACTAGTTGCCAACACACTCTCCTGCTACCAGTTGCAACTGCAGTTGTCCTTCCCTTGCTGCACCTCCCTTTTTCGGGAAGCACTTGCTCGGGATCTCTCATGGTTACAAAAACCAGAGAGAACGACAACTTCGCAAAGCAACCCGCTTGCATTGAGTTGTACTTTGAGAATCCCCCAATACCCCTATATATATAGGCGGGTCATGGGACAGGGTTCTCTGTGCCCGGCAATACGGGACTAAAGCAGGAGTAGAAGGGTTCGAGAATTTTCCACAAAAAGCAACCGGTTCGCAACTTGAAATGATCGGTTCACAACTGAACCGATCGGTTCGGCCATTGAGCCGATCGGTTGGACCTGAGCCGATCGTTTGGGGCACTCCAACCGATCGGTTGGTGCCCTGAACCGATCAGTTCATGGTCTTAATCCGGCTCAAAAAGACTTTCTTTGTTTCGTTCTCAATTGGTATCGTATACCAATGTTATTCCCAATCGAATTGGGCAATTTGAAACCAAAGGAAAATTCTTGCCGACATGACTTTCCCAACTGGTCGGTTGCACCAGTTGAGCCGATCGGTTCAACTCTTGAACCGGTCGTTTCAACCTGGGCATGAGCCGATCAGCCTGGACACTCCAGCCGACCGGTTCAGCACCTCAACCGACCGGTTCATCACATGAGCCAATCGGTTGGGAGCACAGGTTGGGCAAAATCAGTCAATTGCGATTTCAATCAATCCGATACTCCAATCATTGCGTCCAACACCTTGAACCATACGATATTGAGCCATCGACTGATTGCGTGTTTAATTGAACTACTAAACTCCTTTAGTAATCAATCTAAACATTGCTTTGTGGACAAAACTCCTCTTCCAGGTTAAATCCTATGTGTGTGACCTTGCAGGTCCATTTCACGTTGGCAGTGAAAGTCCATAACTCTTATGACTTCACAAGCAAAGAGCGGTGCCTAGTCACACATCAGTGCTACCCAAGTGAAAGTAGAAAGTTGGAGAACAACTTTCATCCTACAATCCGTGAATGGTGTTACAGTGAATGTATAATTCCTTTTCACTGATATCCCGAATGAACTCAAGGCATGGAACAGTCATCCTGTCAACGTTCATTCACTTTCTTGATCTCAGAGTAGATTGAAGGAGATATGTATGACATCAATATCATATACTGATTCACACATGCGTGCGCACTCCTATCTCAATCCTACTCATCAAGTGGCCTTGGATATCATACTCCCTCAGGAGGGACAAATCCCATATCTATCACTCACCCCTCAAAAGCCCCATGTGTCAAAGCCACCCAATCATCACCTTTATAACAACCCATGTTTCAGGAGTGCGTTTGATGATGTCAAAGTGTGCCCAACGACATGTGTTGAGTGCAGTGATTTCAGGTCTAAGAATCACACTCACCACCATCACTGTGAGTACTGACTGTGACTACCATCTCATGGTTCCATGTGTCAAACTCACGGTGGGTCTGTCCGGTACCTTGTTCTCTAACAAGTACCTATGTGTTTGGTTTGATATCTCTATATCATGACTAATGAGATTCTGTCATCAACCAACACCACAATCTAGTCTTGTGTGTCATTGCTGTCTATCTACCTTCCACAATGACATCCGACTAGGGACATAACAAGAATGTACAAACTCTTAGCATCCGTATGATCTCATCGTTCAGGTCCTCAACCTGAAAGCATACCTCATTGAGTACTGTCATTCTCTAGACATTCAATCTGTTCTATCACTATCTCATATGACTGAACCAGAATGAATTGGAAGCTTGCCTTTGATGTTTATCAAATCAATATTAATGTATCCCACCAATCATCCCATGATTGGCTCTCAGGGCATACATACCAACAGGACGTTCCTAAAAGAAAGGAAGGACCAATTTGTGAAAAGGAGAAGCTAGTTGTCCTTATGTTGGAAAAGACCCCAAGATATATATACACCCTTCCTTTGTTTGTAAAGGAACGTTTCCTTCACTTCATTTCTTATTTCCTTGCTTAGACTGAATTAGGACAGAGCTCTGGAGAAGAGGAGAACGGCCAAGCAGTTCTAGGTAATCTTTGATCATCATCTTGCTCAAATTCATGGAGGATATCATGTTACAAGGTTGGTTTGCTAGTTTTCTTACTTAGCTTTCTCGTTCTAGCCATCTTTTCTCAACATTTCCTTGGAGAAAAACCCTTGGCCGACCTGTGGAGCTCAAGACACCATTAAAGACTTGAAGCTTGGAAGCTTGGATCTCAAGGAACGACCTTAAGGCGGGTTTTATAATTCTAAACCTTTTGTTTTGTTATGCATACTTTTATTCCTGCACAAACAGTTAGTTCTTCTTCTTCCCCATCCTTCTTTGCACCCTTGCAAGAGTTTTCGTGAAGAACAGACCTTGGTTTCAAGGTTGAAAATAAAGGGCGGTAATACCTATGTTGGTCCTTATCCAACTTTACTAAACGATCTTGGACCAATAGGTCAAACGATCTCACACTCGTTTCAATCCAAACGGGTTCAATAGGTCGGTTTGGCCAAACGGGTTCCAACCCGTTTGAGGGCGTTGACCAAGTGTTGACCATTTGGGATTTCTGTTCACAATTATGTATTCTAATGACCCACCAAATTTGAGGGGTTAACTCCAAAGGAATCGTAGGTTGAAGGCCAATCAATTAGGCAATCGAATTGAATTAAGTGCTGTTTTTCTAAACTGATTAACTTGAATCTTTGGGCAAACGGGTTCCAACCCATTTGAAGGAGTTGACCAAGCGTTGACCATTTGGGATTCCTGTTCATAATATATTGAATTTCATTTCCACCAAGAATCATGATCTAATTCCTAACCAATTAAGAGTTGAAGTCATTTCAACACCCTAACCCTAATCGGGTTAAATTTGTTGTTTTTCATATAGATTTTGTTGAGTGTTGGGTTGAAGGACCCAAACGAGTTCAAACCCGTTTGGGGGTTCATCCAAACGATCTCACACTCGTTTAGTGACACCCCAAGACCGTTTGAAGGTCTAGGGTTAAAGAAATTTGATGGTTTGAGGGTCCAATCACAAGATATTGATAGATTGATGAAAAGTGCTGATTTTGTAATTTAATTAGGACTCAACCCTTATCAAATCAACTTAATTTTGGGGCAAACTTTGGGAAAACGGTCTCAAGACCGTTTGGAGATCATCCAAACGATCTCAAGACCGTTTGGGCCAAGTTTGGGCCCAATTGGAGTTCAATTGATAGGTTCAACCTTGTTTTGGTTCACATTGTTGAAAATTGATGAGTAGCCGATTGGAAACCTTAATTGAGTTAGACTTAACCATAATTGGCTTTCAATTGAAGGTCAAATTGGTGTCCAATTGATTAAGTCTCATCCTAATTGACTCAAATTGTAAGAGGTTAACATGGCTTGGGCCAATTGAAGGCTTCAACTTAAGAAATCCTTTTCAAACATGACCTTTGTATCACCTTTCATGTCCATGCGATTTAGACCCAAACGAGTCCACACTCGTTTAGACCCAAACGAGTCCACACTCATCTAGACCCAAACGAGTCCACACTCGTTTAGACCCAAACGAGTCCACACTCATTTAGACCCAAATGAGTCCACACTCGTTTAGACCCAAATGAGTCCACACTCGTTTAGACCCAAACGAGTCCACACTCATTTAAACCCAAACGAGTTCACACTCGTTTAAGCCCAAACGGGTCCACACTCATTTGGACTCAAATTGGTCCACACCCGTTTGGACTCAAATGGGTCCACAACCGTTTAAGGTCAAGAGGGTCCACACCAGTTTAAGGTTCAAATGGGTTGAAGGTTGAAGGTTAAACCCTAACCTAATTGAAGACTTTCAAGGATGTTTATACTTAAGCACTTGAAGGTATAATTGGTTCAATAATGATCCAATCTAAACCATAATGGTAACTTAAGACATTAAGGAACTAAGTGACTAATGAAGTGACCCATGATGATGATCAAAGGGTAATTTACCAAAATGCTCTTGAAAGGTTCAATTGAGTAATACCTTGTTCTAACCAAACCCTAATCACTCAATAGTGGTGATTTGGTCTATGTTAATCAAAGAGGACTTAATCCAACCAAATCTAGAGTAGTGTAATCACCATATACTAGTAAGAGGAGAGATAAAGTACCAATTATGATGGAAACTCAAGTAAAATACCTTCAATATACATGAATGTGCATGATTAGGGTATAATCCACCATATGAGATCATGGAAACCCTAAATATGATAATTGATGAATCTTAATCTTATCTGAGGACTTTAATGATGATGTTTCTCATACATGGTGATGTTATGAGGTCAATTCACCAATAGGTGAATAGTAAACCCTAATTCTAGGATGATGACATGTTTTATGAATAGTAAACCCTAATTGATGAAAATCAGGGAAACCTAGCTCTTGTATGAGTAGGGAGATACAAGTTCTTTAAATGAGTTATGTATTGTTATCAATTGATTTATCATGCAGGTTCCTATATGAGGATGATCATATCCAGGTATGGATGATGATACTATATATTCATTGAAAGCATAATGTTAGCTTTATGAATAGTGATTTATCCTAATTCCAGGTTAATAACATCTTATGAGATTGATAGGCTGTGAGAGCCATGAATACCATCAAGGTCATGCTTTAAGAGATGACTTGTGATGAGAGTATTGAGAAATGATAATTGAAGAGAGTTAGGCTTGTTACATTTAGTATTCTACTTTCATAGCTGCTGTTCTAATGATTAATGTTTGAGAACCTGTATGATAATAAAAGAATACTGAAATGTACCTAACTAATCAAGTATAATTATTCCATGTAGAGCCCTGATCATAGATCCATCATTGTCAGAGACCAAATGATGGTGAAACAGGTTTTCCTAAGGGAACTCCTGGAACACATACTTTTGAGTATGTGGGGTATATGGATGTGTAAAACCTTACATCCTAGTGAATGAATTGATGTAGATGTATCTTAAATCCATCAACCCTTTCACTATGTGTTTATGCCGGGGTGATGTAATACTAATCTCTCGAGGAACTCTTTTATACCGCATCGATGAGAGATAAACAAGAAATCTTTCGATGGCAAAGAGTGTACAGAATGCCACTGTGACTCTAATAGCGAAGTACCAGAATACCCTGGTAAGCTATAGTAGCAGAGACATTAGATGTCCTGCATGTTGATCCTCATACTGACTGAGGAAGATGAGGTCATAAGAATCCGGCTCTTTTGATGACCTATGTATGATACCGATGCGACTTAATAGTGATCGGTTGGAGTATGAGCGGTATACCTCATCTCCATAGGGCATAATGATGTTTGTAAAACATAATCAACTGCGTAGCATATCTGCTTAGGTTGAACTACGAAATACATTGGTTGATGATACATTACTTAGTATACATGTTTTTCATATTCCTTAAATGTTGTTGTTCTAATTGATAACAATCTGCTGTTGATTACCTTAAAGCTTTTATTGTTCATATTGTTCTTGATTACTATAATAAATCTTCTGGCGGAGAGTTATAACTCTCTCTGGGACAATTATTTAAAATTGTCTCACCCCGTAGATTTCAACTTTTTAGGTGGTCGTCGAGGACGAAGGAACCAGTCTGCAGGTGATCGGTATCAGCAACAGCAGCAAATTCAGGAGCAATAGTGACTTCAGGTGGAAACACTGTGCTGCCTAGTCTTGTAGTCAGAATAGTCTTATGTCGTCTCTGTACACTCAGGTCCTAGGAGTTTGTTGATATGAGAATTTTGAAATCTTGAGATTTTGTATCATGACGTATATAATCACTCGAGAAGTGATTTATCAGAGATGTAAACAGTTCATCTTACTTTTATAAAAGGAGTTTCAGGTTTTTAAGATCTTGTTTTCAAAAAGTTTTAATTTCTCGTGATTTTCGTATTCCGCTGATTAATCGAATCGCTTCTGCTATGTTTATCTTGTGTTTTGCAGATCAGAGCCCACAATTAGTGGTATCAGAGCTCTAGGTTCGCTGAGTGTATAGAGACATAGGACTTAGAGTGTCAAGTCTATCCTTAGTGTTTCTTTCCTATCTAATAGAGTCTTCTGCTCCTCAGGAGAAGAAGATAATTAAGGATGTCTGGACCACATGAGGAGTACGAGGCTGAAAGTAGTGTTGCTGCGCCTCGGGAAGGTGCAAGGAACCTAGAAATAGAGCAACCTGCACCTGAGCCACCCGTGGAGCCACCTCAGTTTGACCCAGCTGACATGGGAAACCCAGCTGTTCAAACTATGTTCGGGCAGTTTATGACTGCTATGACACACATAACCGACAGGATGCCCATGCCTGCACCTAGGGCACCTGCCCAGCCTGAAGGACAAGGTATCAGTAAGATGTTCGAGCGACTTTGTCGTGTCGGAGCAACTGAATACTTTGGAACAGCTGATCCTGCAGATGCCGATCTATGGTTAACTGAATTGGAGAAAGCTTTCAGAATCCTTAACATCCCCGAAGGTGAGAAGGTTAGACATGCTGTCTATCTTCTCAAGGGAAGCGCTGGTCACTGGTGGACCATGGAAGAGCAGAAGAGGCCTGTAATAGAGATCTCGTGGGAAGAGTTTTGTCGGGAATTTGTGCATAGATATTTCTCGAAGACCTTCCTGGACGATAAGATCTCTCAGTTTGAGAGACTGAGACAGGGTATGATGAACATTAGCGAGTATGAGGCTAAGTTCATGGAATTGTTGCGATTCTGTCTGCATATGGCTATCACAGATGAAGAAAGGATTAGGAGGTTTGAGAAGGGTTTGAATGCTGACATGACTACTCCCGTGTCTGCACTAGAAAACCGGGAGAGATTCTCTACCTTTGTTGAGTCAGTCTGAAGGATAGAGAGATCCGTAGTCGAGAAAAGACAAACCCAAAAGATATATCTGAAGTTCCAGGGATCTTCATCTAGAGACTTTAAGAAGCCTAGATTCTCTGCACCTACACCTCCACCACCCAGATCGAGTTCTCAGACTCAGTGGTCCCCAAGTAGAGGTAGAGGACGAGGTTTACCACTACAAGAGACTCGTAGTTCAGCGTCAATGTCAGTCACAGGACCACCTAGACCACAACAACTGGAAAGAAGCTGCTACAACTGTGGGAAGGAGGGACACTTGATGAAGGACTGCAGGTCTAGGCCTGTCAGTGTGACACAGCCTCAGAGGCAGAATCAACAAGGATCACAGAGAAGGTAGTCTCAAGGAGCAGTTAGAGGACGTGGGCAAGCGTCTCAGGCTGGATCGTCAGCACCAACTCAACCTCAGGCGACAGCGAGGTTCTATGCTATGAACCCACCAGAAGCAGTGGTCAATCCACAGGTTGTGGCAGGTCAGATGGAACTTTTATATTCTGATATGTCTAAATCCTGTGTGGTATCTGTTTTAATTGACCCGGGTGCTACACACTCCTTTGTCACTCGAAGAGTGATTCGTAACTGCAATATAACAGTTAGACTTAGGGCAGATAGCTTGTTGCTTGGAACTCCGTTGAGAGGATCTGCTGTTTTGCAAGAGGTATGCTCTCCCTGTATCCTCTTCTTTTCTAATCATCGCATTCAAGTGGATCTTATACCACTTGATATGCAAGGATTTGATATAATGGATACATAATCTTAGGTTTATAATGGATACATAAAATATGCCACATAACTCAGTTTGGTGGTAATATGAAGATAAGAAACTTAATTGGATGAATAATTTAGATAATGAGCCGTTAATGGGACATATGGAATATCTCATAAAAAAAGTCTCAAAAGTGGAAACAAACTTCAAATTCAAAATCTACATATCAAAATTAGCCTACATGCCAAATTTCATCTAATTTGGACAACCCTGAAATATTAGGATAAATTTAGGAGAGAGAAATGAGTAAAAGGCATAAGTAATGAAGAATGTGATATATAACTTCAAAATATGGAAACAGTAGCAAATTCATATTTAACACATCAAAGATAACTTGTGGATGAATTTTGGTCCATTTGGGCGTTGTTTGTGCAAGTTATGCAATTTTAGGTACATTCTAGACTTTTCTACAATTTACATAATTGGGAGGTTTTCTGTGTAAATTGTCACATGCATTATAATAATTATATATTCTCTTACCATTCTTGAGTTTTTGAACCATGGGGAACCTAGTTGCACCTTGGTTTGAAGGTGTTTCTTTCCAAGGGCATTTTAGGGATTACTCTCTTTATAAATGAGCTTATCTTTAGAAGTTATCAACCAATGGGATTATTTCTTTGATTGGAGGTCAGTTGCGATGGCTTATAAGAGTCCATAAACTGACATTTGATATTCAACAAGTTTCTATGAGTTGTGCTCTTGCATGGCCATGAAATCCCTAGGCTAAGGACACATGAAAAGCTCCATAGACACCTCATGCTTGACTTCTTCCTTATCCATAAAGGTTTGCATGTCCATAGACACCCTTAGCATTGGACACATGGAAAGTAACTTGAAACCTTATGCTTGACTTCTTCCTTATCAATAAAGGCTTGCATGTCCATGTACACCCTTATAAATGACACATGGAAGGTATCATAGACACCTCATACTTGACCTCTTTCTTTATATAGCCATATCTACCCCTTCCCAACTCCCAATTCAAAAACTCATGCTCTCCTTTATTTCCTCTAGCTTAGAGCATCATTCTTACTCTATTTTGCAACGAAGGTGCTGTTACAAGGTAAAAGGAGGTCCCTACCTTGGTGAATAAGGCTCCTAGGGTTCCAAATTTCTCTATTTAGGATTTCTTAAGCTCCTCCTTGGTGATTTTAACCAAAACTAGTAAGTATCCCCCTTTCCTTCCCTATTTTCATATTGTTAGTCTTCCTTCCACCTTCCTCTAGGTTAGAACCATGGCCTTCCATGGTGAAAACCCACCTAGAACCCATAAACACCTCATCTCCATGTTCTTTTGTTAGGGTTTTTCACCTCTAAAGTGGAGAAGGTGCTTCTTGCTTGAGATAGGAGGTTTGTTGGAGAAACCAGCCACTCTAAGCTTGGGAACCTTACTTATTGGACATGTGCACCTTCCGTAGAGGTTCTTTGAAGGCCAAGGCTTGACTTGGACTGTTTAGACTCTGAAGTTGAGGTATGATTGCATCCCACATTATTTCTATATTGAGAAATTTCTAATTCCTCACTCTAAATGTATGATGTAACCCCTATTCTTATATGTTGAGAAATTCACCTATGCTTATTCATTTTCTTTGTCCTATGGAAAATAGCCTATACACATTGCTCTTATCTTTTGATATCATGGTTCTTGTGAACTATCTTGTTTGTGGTAGTCTTGGATATTCTCTTGACTCTTATCTTGTGCCTTGGAGCATGGTGGACTTTTGATGATATGTGCCCACTATGATGTGGACGTTTATTTTTGGACATGTGATGTCATTTTCCCACTTATAAGTTTGATGTATATGTTGGTCACTTTTGTAGTGACTACTTTATGTAATATAACTATACTTTCTACTTGCCTCTACATTTAACATGCTTTGTGATTCAGTAGCACCAGAGTAGTGTAATTGCATTGGTTTTTATGGCAGATGTGTTATTTATTTCCGAGCAGATGTGATATTTCCTACTCTTTTGGGATGGAAAGGAACCTCATACCCAGGGAAAGATGTGTGATTATTGGCCCATGTTTTATATATTTAGGAGATTGGTAGTATTCTTTTCTCTATCAGGTTTCAAGTTTATGAGACTTGGATGCCTTTGCATTTATATTGTTCTTGGGATATGTTTATCTCACATGCATGCAGGTTGATGATGTGGGGGTGTGTGCCCTAATTCTTTACATGTGCTTGTGTGGCACAATCTTTATGTTTTATTAATTGCAAGTATTCTTTTGTTATATTATGATTTCAATTCCTTTTCTCTTGATACCCATTTGGGTGGTCCTTATACTTTCTATGGGAAGCCTTTTATATTTGATGTCCTTTATTCCATATATTTCTCAATTTCCTATTTAGTACGCACAAACCAATCTTTGCTAATTTCATCTATTTTCTCTTCTTGCTGGGGTATGCTTCCAACCATAGGTGAAGGACTTGGATGATAAGGCATGAAGTTTTGGACTAGCTTAAGGAGTTAAAGCTTGGAGAAAAAGTTGTTATGGTTTAGATCTACATCTATCTAGATCCTTTTTGTTGTATCTTGTTGTAAACCCTAATGGGATATTTTGATATACTTTGTAAACTTTTGTGAAAATTGAATATAGTCATTATTTTTATTCCACTTCTATACTTTGGTTGTTTTGAATACCATTTATTGAAGTTTGAAAATTTTGCACCTATTCCATCATACCTTTTAGTGTGTTTGGAATGGATGTTTTATTCTTCAAAATGTTTTTAGTAGGGAGTGGATCCCACTCCTTACATCAACCCTACATGAACATCCAAAAGTCGTAGGGTAGGTCAAGCTACACCTTTATATCAATCCTAGTCACAAAACTAGGGTTATATTCTAATCAACTAATTCTAGAGTTTCTCTTCATTGTGACTTAGTTTGAGAAAACATCAACAAACCAGAGAAATTTTTGTACATATAGTAATATAATTGAAAATATGTTTTTCTTCAAAGAATCATGCGAGATAAAACAATAGTGAGCTCAAAATCAATGTGGAACCAAGTAACAATTTTCCATATGAAGGACTTCATAACCTATTACTTCCTGATAACCTAATTTCATCCTCAAATCAAACCTTATTGCATAAGAAGATCATCATTGATCAAATCTTGGGTGAATCAGCTCACCTAGAGGTAATTATTCAAGTCAGGGTTCTAATAAGGGATACAAAATTGAAATAGTCAAATTCCAACTACCATGGGCTCTGATACCGTACTGTAAAGAAGTGAAACCACCTCTCTACTAAAAATATGAAGAATTAAACCTCCAGTCCAAACACACCTCTAAGGTATCTTGGAGTGGGTGTAGAATTTTCAAATCTTATGTATGGTACTCAAAACAAACAAAGTGTAGAAGAAGAATAAAAACTTGACCATATTCAATTGTAAAACAAGAGAACACCTTAAACTTACATCATAAGGATCCATGTAGAAAAAATCTAAACCATATCAAGATTGTCTCCAAGCTTCATCATCTCAAGCTAAGTCCTTGTCCTCTTGTCAAATCATCCAAGTCCTCTACCTAGGGTTGGAAGCATACCCTAGAAAGAAGAGAAAATAGATGTCATCAGCAAAGGCTGGTATGTGCATACTAAGAAAGAAAATTGAGCCATATACGAAATAAGGACATCAAATAAATAGAAGCTTCCCACAGAAAATAAAAGTACCACCCAAGTGGGTATCAAGAGAAAAGAATCACAATAAAATGATACTTACCATTAAAACAACTTAAAAAGAATGTTCCATATATACATCCACTACAATGATGGAAAATGAAGAACATATCAAGAAAATAGGGAACGCACCCTATAATCATCATCAATAACCTGCATGCATTTGAGATAAACATAACACTAGAACAATGTAAAGACAAAGGTAGCCAAGTCTCATAAACTTGAAACATGATAGAGAAAGGAACACTGCCAATATCCCAAATATATAAAAACATGGGCCAAGAATCACACATCTTTCCCTGGGTATGAGGTTCCTTTCCATCCCAAAAATAGTAGGAAATCTCACATCTGCTTGGCAGGAAATAACACATATGCCATAAACAAAAACCAATGCAATTACACTACTCTAGTGCTACTGAATCACATAGCATGTAAAATGCAGTTGCAAGTAGAAAGTATAGTTAGATATACAATGTTTCCATCACACAATGGACAACACATACATCCACATGTAAGTGGGAAAAATAGATATCGCATATCCTATCAAATAAATCCACCTAAAAGTGGGAACATATAATAAAATAAGTCCAACATTCACCGAGGAATAAGAAAAAGATTCAAAAGAATATCCAAGATTACCACAAACAAGATAGTACACAAGAACCATGATATCAAAAGATAAGAACAATGTGTATGGGCTATTATCTATAGGACCAAGAGAAATAATAATATAGGTGAATTTCTCAACATAGAGTAATAAGGGATACAACATACCTCATAAGAGATCTACAAATGTCTAGAATAGATCTAGATCCAAGTCTAGGTCTCTAAAGCACCTATTAATCATGTATGTGAAAGTAGGGTTAGATTTACATTAATTACAAAACCCTAAAGTTTCCTTTTTATAATTATTCAAATGAGGTAATTAAAACCACAAAATTTTTTAGGTTACCTTATTATGAGTCCAAAACATATTTTATTATATTTTTCTAACTTATAGGTATTTAGTTACAAATTTTGTAAGTTAATATGTAATTAGGAAATTCCATTAAAAATGACATATTTTTATCATTTGATATAAGCCGCAAACTTAGCATCATTATATAGATTATATTTTTTTGATTTCATATCATATATTATTATATTTGTTTGAGACAGGAACAATTAGTTTTGTATTTTCGAAAATCGACCAATTACAAAATTACACATCAGCATGAACCGCTGAGAGAGGCAAAGAGAGAGGGAGAGGGTGTTAGCTTTGAGTTGGTCCAATCTTAGGTGGCCAACTCAGCCAACCCTAGTGCTAACCTGGAAGCTCTCCACAATGCTAAAACAAAAGCAAAACAAAGTGAAAAGACCAAAATGCCCCCAACAGAAAAATGAATAGCAAATCAGAAATAAGGGCACCACCAATAAAAGATAGAGGGGAATCTAATCCCTATCATTCTCAACCATGGCTACGTGAACTATAATAGTGAATCCTCACGGTCAAGAGCCCAAACCGAGGAAAAGCGATCAGAATGAAATCAAAACCCGATCAGCGACTTCGTAGAGATATCACGAACTCAAGGAACCAAACATTAACAAAATTTGTGAAGAAATCATACAGAGGCAGGTTCATCTTGCAATCACAGTGAGAAAAAGCACAAAAAGGGGAAAATATCTACACCTGAGCTTGAAGGAAGTTGGATGCCACTGAAGCATCAAAGAGCCTCCAGGAACCAACCCATCCACTCGCACAACATCGTGGTGGTCAGAGTCACCACCACAGATCAGAAATAGACGACAGTGAGAGGTAGAGTAGGGTGGACATAATCAGAGCCCAAAGTAGCCAAACTAAGGTGGGAAACCAATTTTTAGGACAACTTCGAAGGTCAGGCACGTGTTTTTCAACAGTTCGGTAGCCTTGAACGGCGAGGAGAAAGAAGGAAAGGGAAGCACATGGCCGGAACAGGGGAAGTCAGAAACCTACATCATTTGGGAGATAGGGGTGATGAATCCCCCCATAAATAGGGTTCGATCTGTGTGGAATCAGGCAAGGAATGCAAAGGTGAAGTCGGATTAGGAAAGCTAGAAAAGGAAAGAAAGATTGGAGAAGTTACTATAGCAATCAAAAATGAAAAGTCAGGAGGAAGGAGACACACAGTAGCCGTATGATGAAATATCCAACGGTCTAGAGAAGGTGTGTGATGAGAATATAAAAGAGACCTGTGTGACACATATATTGACGGGAACATCAGTCGGAATTGAATTTGAATAAAGTGATACATTAATTTCATTCATGTTTTCTCTCTCTTCTATTGAGGGTGCAAATGAGTCCCAAATTCATTGGAATTTTGCACAGAGGCCAATTAATCAGTTTGATTCTGATTATTCTATTAGATTTGCCTTTTGATAACTTTTAATGTGTTAAATAAATCAAATCGTATTTTCTCTTTCCTCCATCATTAATGACTTTAAGATTATCCAAGTTAGGTCAAACTTCATCCACAAGTTATATTTGATATGTTGAATATGAATTTGGCATTATTTCCATCTTTTGGTGTTATATATTACCTTATTGATTACTTTATAGCTTTTATTGAGTTTCTCTCTTCTAAACTTAACCTATAATTTCAAGGTTGTCCAAATTAGATGAAAATTGACATGTAAGCTTATTTCATTATGTAGATTATGAATTTGAGGCTTATTTACAATTTAGAGACTTTTTATATGTATTATGTGATATGGCCCATTAGAGTCCCATTAACCACTTTGCTTAAGTAATTAAGTCTTTTATCTTCTTATCACCATCCAAAAGAGTTATGTGATATGTTAGATTACATTAGGGTGATATATTCATGCTTTGTCTTATCATGATCATTCTAACCTCAACCTTTTTATGTTAAATCCAAATGGTCAAATTTCTAGGGTAGGGTCCTAGATTTGGTATGCTACAGGTATTTTTTAGACGTTGTATATTGACATCAGTTTTGGCAGTAGGCCATGGTTGTATAGATATGGTTTGTATATTTATGAACATGTCATAATATGTAACAGGCTGTAGCAAGTTGGCCAAGTGAACAACATCTTATGGCATGATATGAAATATAGGTGAATCCAAATGTAATATGTTTATGCTTTTGTGGTAATATGGAATCAACTTTAATTTTCCCTAATATTATGCTAATTCTGGATGTTTAATATTAATTTTGTGCTTTGTTTTGAGTAATATCACTTTGGTGTGACAATGGTTGGAACAAAGGTACCATGCTCAATCTTTTATGATCTCTCTTAACATTAGGATAATTATATGCATGAAATCCATATCCCTCTTCAGTCTAGGGTTCTTGGGTACTATGGATCATCAACCATGCATGATCTAGCCACTTCAGCACATACTAGACCAACCCATGATATGACATTTTCTTCTACTTATCCTTACCTCATTCTATCTTTGTCATATACAACCACTCCATTCCTAATAAAAACCACCAACCTGAGCATGGGACTTTCCATCGTAATGGCATTCCTTATCTATTTAGGATCTTGGGACTCTATCCCTCACCTAGATGGTAGGTTGTCATGTCATATACACATACATGTAAGCATCCTAGTCTCTTTCTCTATCTCTACGGTTTTGTCCTTCCAAGGACATCTAGGGTTCAACAAGCCTATAGGAGTCATGCATCTAGCATCTCAACTCGTCTACTCAGGGGTAATGTAGTGTAGGACGTATCCCCTTATATATTTCTCATCATTCCATGTATATGGGTGTCTAGGTTTATGACCTTATCCCTCTTGGTCCCACTCTCTCTGGAGTTAACCCTATACTTGGTCCTATCACTAGGGGTCCCCCTTTGTAGAAGCGATTGACGCTCTTGCATGAACACATGTTAGCTTCACTTAACTTGTATTATCTTGGAGAAACAAACACATACTTGTAACATCAATTCTTATGCCACAACCTCAGACTAAAATCGATTATCAAATCTAGATGATGTTGTTATAACCCATATATCTCATCAATTAAAATTTAGATCATAACAACTAAACCTATACCACATACTCTAATCAAGACTTTAGGCACTTATTCTAAAACCTATTCTCTTCTAGCATGATGTCTCCCATTTCCATTTAAGTGTTTAAATACCTTCCACTTGTATATAGAGACGTGTTTCCTATTAGGGTGCCTACGAGGTTAGTCCCTCTATCCATAACCTGACCTCAAGGCTTAGGGTTTTATTCTTCCTCATAGATCTTTTCTTTACCATGTGGTTGATCTATCTAGGTCGGGACACCAACCCTACAAGTTGTACCTAGGGTTTCCATATGTAACCATACACTTCCTTCTCTTTTCTTATTATAATAACTTCTCAATACGACTCAGAGCTTCCACTAAGGGAGAACCCATTTTACCATCCATTAAGTACTGATGTTGTAGATGGATATATGGCACAAGGCAACTACATGATTACGGTTTCACTTGATTAATTAAGCCAGTTGGGTATATTTTAGCATCAATCAAGTTACAACATATAAACCCTAAACAAACTCTACAAAGATAATGGTATGTTACAACTCCAGAAGATATAAAATGTATGAAGTAATAACTTATCACATCATCTCTTAAATCATTTCCATACATGGCCATCAACATTGTCACATAACTAGGGGATATCGATCCCTCATCACATCATTGGTGTATATCACCTCAAACTAGGCACAAATCCTCTTCCATGTCATAAGACCCAATCACATAGCTCTTATACATCATTATTATCTCATTATGCCTTTCAAGGCACATAAACATCACCATGTATCATATCAAACACACCATATCATTCGATAGCTATGCCATTTATTCTACCAACAACATGTAAGTTATATAAGTAGGAGAGAGAAGAATACTTCATTGCATGCTAGATACTTCAAATAAGGTAAGCATTACATCATGGGTTCATAATTAGGGTTAGGTTTCTTGTATGTATCACATTAGATTTTCTAGAACAATGATATAACACTTCAAGACTCACACAATAACTTCCCATATACTTGGATCATATAGACCAACCCTCATCAATGTAGCTGATAACATAAGTCAAAAAATGTACCCAAGAGTTAACATTGATCGAAGGGAGTATAAGGTCATAAAGTTGTACGGTTGTAGAAAATATGTCATCAAGGTCGAAGACCATGACCAAGGAAGGTGACCGAAGATACAATCACCACACCATATGTCAAAGAAAGAATCTTGGTTGAAGACACCTAGGTCATAGACCACTAGTTTGAAAACATATCAACTACCAAAGACAAAAGCAAACAAGGCAGCGTGGTCAAAGACAGGACATGTCAACGACAATTTCAACAACCAAAGGTCACTTCACCACTTCATCGACCGAAGAAGGGATTCAACCATCAAGAAAACAAGCATGGTAACTAAAGGAAACAAGAGAGTAATCTTCAACGACCAAAGACATATGTCATCTATGTGACCAAAACCAAAGGGAACCATTTCATTGACCAAACATCACCTCCAAACCTTCAAGTACTTGGAACACAACATAAAGAACGTCATAGAGAGAAAACCACTCTTTAAAACATGATCAAAATAGGTGGATATCTTCTTGAAACCGAAACCTTAAGGGAGAAAATCATTAAGGGATAAACATGTTCAAAACCCTAGAAATCTGATCACCAAAACATAGAGAAAACTAACCATTATATGAGGAAGAAAACTACGTTCAAAAACATCACCAACATCCTAAACTCTCTATCACCAAGAGAGGAAAATCAAATCATAAACTTCGTAGGAAACTAACACATAAGCATGTGCATGTGGAACAAGCAATTTAACCATCCATAGAAATCTATGTACAAGAAATTAGGGTTAGGTAAATGAACAAATATGTGCAAGATCATTATAGGAACTCAAAATCTAAACAAGATATCACCATCAACAACATGTTATCACATTTTAGGAATAAGTTTTGCATGTAGAAATGAAGTGCAATAATAGTAGGGAAGAGAGTTATATAACCCTCCTTAGATGATGGTGTAACCACATCCAACAAGAAGCTCGAAAAGCAAGATAGAAACCTAGATTTGATCACCTCCATGACCAAGATAGTCACCACCTCAAAGAAAAACTCTACGTTAAAGGTTAAGGAAGAGATATCCAAAACCCTAGACCTAGAAAGAAAGGAAAAAGGAGAAGATCTTCATATCACTTAGGTACTGCCATGGGGAACCATGGATTCAACCTCTATGGAGAGATGTCTATTAAAATACCACCATAGAGAACCATGGATTCAGCCAAGAGAATAGAAAGAGGTAGGGTTTTACAAGGAAACAACAATCAAGAGGAAGGATCACTTACCAAGGATCAAATATCATCAAAAAAGCAACAAGAGATGATGCTTCAACTCAAGATCACCACATGCAAGATGATCGGCCACCAAAGCTCTAAGGATGAGCTCCTTTTCACCACCAAGATCCAAGGATCTAACTACAAATATGAGAGAGGGAAAGAGGGTGCAAAAGGATCATATGCATGGGAAAAGAAGGGTACATATACTCAAAGGTAGAGAGAGGTGAAAGGGTTTAGGTGTCATGCACATAGGTGCCACTTGTCCATCTAATATCAACCATGCAACCACTAAAAACATGCACGCAAGACAAGTTGTGAGAAACAAGAAAAACCAAGAACCTCACTTGTTCCTTTATGACCATCAGTCGAAAGAAACATGGCCAAAAAATCTCATGGTCGAAGAGAAACCAGTCTACCAAACACATGAAACCCTAGGTCATCTTCGACCCAAAAGGGAGTTCCAACCTTCTTCGAAACTCAAGGATCCACCAAAACACCATAGATCATAGAAAACACATCAATAATAATCAAGGATGGTCGTTGAAAGACCAAGATCATCAATGGTCAACATAAGGCCAATACTAACATAGGGCATCTAAGCAACCCTAAAAACAACACTCAACATGTCACCACTTCCCTCCTCATCAAAAAGGCACCCCAAAGCACCATCCTCTCTCTCATTATGCTAAAACACAAAAGGTACATCCTACATGTGACAATTTACAAGAGATAAAGCCCTAACATGGGTAATTTATAATTTGGTCCAAAATAAGCATACATGTAACAAAACTAACTCAAACATCATCCAAATAGGACAAACCTGAAAACATAACCATGTCACATGTTATTAAAGCATCTCAAGAGATTAGATTAAGGTTCAAGCATCTTATTTAGCAAAGCAAGCACAATTGATTTCTAATCTAGGTCAGGGGTCTTACAACTATAAACCCCTAACAAGGTTTTCTCCCCCGAAATCCTACACGTAAAGAGATGGATACTTCCTACACATCTCGACCTCAAGCTCCCACATAGCTTCCTGAACACCACAATTATGCCAAAAAACCTTAACCAACATGATGTTCTTCTTCTTCAACTTCTTAATCCTCCTATGTAGGATCAACACAGGACCTTCCACATAAGACACATCCTCATCTAGATCAACCTCCATAGGCTGCAAAACTTGCTCAGTGTCGAGATGACACTTCCTCAACATCGAAACATGGAACATGAGATGCAACTTGTGCAACATAGGTGGCTACTCCAACCTGTAAGCTACCTTCCCAACACGTGCCACTATAGGGTAAGGTACCACAAACTTGGGAGCCAACTTACCCTTCCTCTTAAACTTCAACACGCCTTTCCAATGGCCTATGATGGTTATCAACATAATATTATACCTATCCTAGGATACCTTCAACTGTTGCTGGATCATCGTGATCTTCTCTGTCATCTGTTACACAAGCTCAGGACCCAAAAGCTTATATTCACTAGTCTCATACCAACACAATAGAGATCTGCAATGTCTCCCATACAAAGCCTCGTATGGTACCGTATAAATACTCCTATGATAAAATTTCTTGTTGGAAAACTCTATCAAACTGAGATGAATATCCCAACTCCCCAAAAATTATTAAACACAAGATCTCAATATATCCTCCAAGTTCTATATAGCCCTATCAGAGTTTCCATATGTTTGTGGCTGCATTGCTATGCTAAACCTCAACTGCGTACCGATGGCTGTGTGTAGACACTCCCAAAAGCATCTAGTAAACTGAGGACCCCTATTTGATACTATGGTAGTTGAAAAACAATGCAAACAGACTATCACATCAACATAGACCTATGCTAACTTCTCAGCTATATACTTTGATTTCACAAGAAGGAAATGCGCTGACTTAGTCAACCTATCAATGATCACCCTAATGGGGTCATGACCCTTAGCTGTCCTAGGAAGTCCAACCACAAAGTCCATTGTGATATGATCCCATTTCCATTGTGGTATAGTCCCTACAAGTTTCTTATGCTTCACCTTAACCTATTGACACGCTGCACACATAGCTACAAACTCAGCTATGTATCGTTTCAAGCCCGGACACCAATACAAATCTTTCAAATTCTAGTACATCTTGGTGCTACCTGGATGCATAACATACATCAAAGAGTGAGCCTCTTACAAAACCAACATCCTCATATGATCAACATCAGGTACCAATTCTCTACTGTGGTAACATACTGTCCTATCCTTTGACTCATGGAAACCATCATACTTCTCGCTGCCAAACTCCACTTAGATCTTCTGAATCACAATATCATCATGTTGTGTATCTCAAATCTATTGTCTCAATGTAGGATTCACATGTAACTAGGCCATTAGTCCTGCTAAAAGGATACCTCCAACTTCACATTCATCTCACGCATGGAGACCAACATGTCTCTCTTATGTCATACCAAAGAACATAGTTGTGCCTTATCCGTAGATAATGACGAGTAAGACTTACTAATCAGAGAATCTGCCACCACATTCTCATTCCTTGGATGGTAGTATATGGTGCAATCATAGTCCTTGATCAGATTCATTCATCATATTTGTCTCATGTTCAATTTTGGCTTTGAAAAGATGTACTTAAGGTTCCTATGGTCAGTGAAGATCTGAATCTTCTCACCATAAAGGTAGTGTCTCCATATCTTCAAGGCATGGACCGCATAAGCAAGCTCCAGATCATGCATTGGGTAACTCTCCATGTTTCTTAAGCTGTCACCATGCGAAACAAATCACATTCTTATCTTGCATCAGCACACAACCTAGACCATTCTTCCACATGTCAAAGAAGACTATATAACATTTCCCTTCCTCTGGAAACACTAATATTGGTGCATTGGTCATCTTTTCCTTCAAAAGCTAGAAAGAATGTTGACACTTGTCATCCAAGACAAACAACTTACCTTTCCTTGTTAGCTTCATTAGTGGTAACAACATTGGACTGAAGTTCTTGATGAACCTTTTGTACTAGCCTACTAAGCTAAGGAAACTACAAACCTCTGTCGATGTCTTTGATTTCTCCCACTCCAACATAGATTAAACCTTCTTGGGATCCACATGTATACCCTCAACAAATATCACATGTGCAAGGGAAGACACTTCCTTCAGCTAAAACTCATATTTTCTAAACTTGGCGTACAACTTATGTTGTCTTAACAAGGTCAACACCTGCCGTAGATGATGCTCATGTTGTTGGCTATCTCAGGAGTATATTAAGATGTCATCTATGAACACCACTACAAACTAATCAAGGTAAGGTCTGAACACTCTGTTCATCAAGTCCACATACATTTTTGGTGCATTGATTAGCCCAAACGCCATAACCACAAACTAATAGTGACCATACAGAGTCCTAAAAGCTAAGTTGGGTATGCCATCCGTCTTGATCTGCAACTGGTGGTAACCTGATCTCAGATCTATCTTCGAGAACACTGCAACACCCCTCAACTGATCAAGTAGATCATCTATCTATGGTAAAGGATACTTGTTCTTGATTGTAACCTTATTAAAATGTTGATAATCGATGTAGAACCTAATGGATCCATCCTTATTATTCACAAAAAACACTTGTGAACCCCAAGGGGACATGCTCTGTCTGATAAAGCCCTTTACTTGCAACTCCTACAACTTCATCTTCAACTCTTGCATCTTAGTTGGTGCCATCTTGTACAGTGTCTGCATCATCGGCTGTGTATAGGGTACTAGATTGATCTCAAAATAAATCTCTGTAGGAGGGGGAATAACGGGAAACTCATCAGGAAACATGTCCTCAAACTCACGAACAATCAGTACTTCATGTATACTAGGACTTCTCGCCTTGGTTTCTACCACATGCTCTAGAAATGATTCACATCCCTACCTTGTCATCCTCTCTATCATCATAGCTGATATCAGACATGTCAAAAGAATCTTCTCATCTCCTTCGAAAATTCACAAATTATCATCATTGGAGAGTGTTGCCACTTTGACACTATAGTCCAAGACCACCCGATACTTCTCCATGGTGTCCATTGCAAGGACCATATCAAATATGTGCATTTGAAGTGGTATGAGGTCCACTTGAATGTTGTGTCCTAAGAATTAAAGAACACAGGAAGGACACACCTCCCACAACTCGACAGAACCAAACAAAGGGGTTTCTAAGCGAAGAATATCACCTCTACAACTAATAAGCAAAGAACAACTAGCAATCACTTCTCTAGTGATAAAAGAGTGCATCCCAACTGAGTCAACCAAAATAGATATAAAGTAGGAATAAGACAAATCAGAATGAAATAAATCCATATGACCTATCTCGACCCTTGGGTTGACTACTCCTTCTGACTGACTCATGGCATAGAATGGAGAAATTTCCTGTTGTCTCCCCATCCTCTTCTGGCTTGCCTAGATGAACCATTCTGTGATGACTGACCATGTCCTTGGCCTCCACCAATGCTGAACTTTCACTGTTGTGACCCTTGCTGACTCTGTCTCGACTGTTGCATCACCATTTCATCCTTTACATGCCATGCCCACCTCAGGTGTCCTACTTACCCACACTTGTGGCAAGTCCTGGTCTCATACTGTAGCCTAGATGGCCCCTTCACTAACATCGACATCATATTGTGAGCTCCTACTGGTGGAAAGATACAACCTATACCCTTGCTCAATGAACATTAAGACTATACCACTAAACTCTATTGTGATTTAGGTTATGAAAACCTAGGCTTCTTGAAGCATCCAGACGATTGTCCTTGGTACTATGTAGGTCTATTCTTGGCATTCACCTCTTGCTTCTCCACAACTGATCGCTCTATCCTCCTGACTGACTCCACAATGTAGCAAACTTGTCCCTACTCTTTAAAGTTGACACCGACATTGTCGACCTAGAACTCAAACCATCTGATTCTCTCCTTGTCCATTGCAACCATATGTGGACAAAACCTCAAAATCCCCTTTAACTTGGAATCATACTCATTGAGTGACATAGATCCGTACCAAATCTTCTCAAATTGCATCATCTTCTCATCCATATAGGTCTCTGGAAAGTATCGGCTCATGAACCCTCACCGAAATGCCTCCTAACTGATCACGAACACCATGCACTTTCTCCTCCTTGATGGCCCACCAATGGTTAGCGCTATCCTTAAGCAGGTCCACTACGTGTTTCACCTTATCCTCTTCTTGGATGTCCAAGATCTTGAAGGCCTTCTCCAACTCAGTCAACCACATGTTTGCATCTGCTGGATTTGCCGTACTGACATACTCCAATGCCCCCACACGCCTCAACCTCTCAATGGTCTTCCCATAACCTTGGGATTCTGCATTGGGGATGTCTCCCTAGCTTGGGGTACAAACATCCTATCCGCCATATGTGCCATTGACAATGAACTATCGAAACATGGATTGAAAAGCAGGATTGGCCATAGTTTTTGGTTAAAATTGAGGCTCCTCAGGCACTCCATCATCTCTATTCTGCCTCCTAGCACCACCTCCTGGCACAGCAATAGTGCTCTCTACTTGTTCTTCATGTTCTCCAAACATATTTTTTCTTCTCTTCTTCTTCTTCTTCTTCTTATACATAAGTAGAAGTTACCATTAAATATGTCAGAGCATACTAGAATAGATACAAACCCTAGTGCTATGTCCCTATAGACTCAATGAACCTAGAGCTCTAATACCAACCAAACTATCACACCCATCATCAGACAAAAGAGATATTACTAAAAACAAAGCACATAACTAATATTAAACATCCAGGATTACAATAAAATAGGGAGAATTAAATTTGACTACATATTACCACAAAAGAGGAAACACAAGATGATACATATCACTATACACTTGGCCAACTTGCCACATCTTGTTACATATGATGACATGTTCATATATATACAAACCATATCTATACAACCATGGCCTACTGCCAAAACTCATGTCGATATACAACATCTACAAAACACCCCCAAGTACCTGAGGGTGCAAGGATGACACATAAGACTCTACTACAAAACACTAGCAACATATCCAACCTTTAACAATTACTTCTCCTCTTGCTACTCAACCTCAATTACACGATCTCTACTTCATCATTCACAACCACCTAAAAGATGTGGAAATCCATAGGGCAAGACTAACGTCCCAACGAGAGATATAACTCTCTGCCAACAAACTATTATTAACACAGATAAGTTAAAAATAAAAGTAACATTGCTATAGGATTCAACAGATTCAGTTAAATCATATGAGTAAAGCAATTAACATTGTTTGAGCAGTTTAGGGATCTACAACTGAGCAGTAGAACATCTTATGTG
The DNA here is from genome assembly GCA_963693085.1 of Alisma plantago-aquatica. Taxonomy (NCBI): domain Eukaryota; kingdom Viridiplantae; phylum Streptophyta; class Magnoliopsida; order Alismatales; family Alismataceae; genus Alisma; species Alisma plantago-aquatica. The sequence continues at coordinate 406,309,038 of OY856414.1, forward strand.
AATCATGTTTAACCCTAACCAATGTACTACACGTTAGTGTTATGTATTTTATTATGACTTGAGGAGATGAGGTATACCACTCATGCTCCAACTAACCACTTCTAAGTTGAAAACATTGCCATACAAGATCTAGGAGGAGTCAAAATCCTATGATCTCCCACACCTATGACCAGTATGAGTCCTTCATAGTGACATGTAAAGTCCAACTACCAAACATCCTAGTCTGCCATAGTATATAGGCACAACACTAGTGAAACTGAATTATGACCACAACAACACTCCTGCCATGGTTTGATCGCATCCATCCACAAAATGCATCATATACATATATTGAATCACATCAATCGAGATACAACTTTGACCATTCTCTTGCCAGGGTATGACCACAACCAATCTTATGAAATGCATATACTCAGAAGTATACGACTCCAAGCTTCCACTAAGGGAGAACTCATTTCACCATCCAACAAGTACTGACTATGTAGATGGATCTATGTAACAAGGAAACTACATGATTAGGGTTTCACTTGATTAATTCAGCCAATTGGGTATCTTTTAGCATCAAACAAGTTACAACATACAAACTCTAAACAAACTCTACAAAGATAATGGTATTGTTACACCTCTAAAAGATATAAAACATATGAAGTAAGAACTTATTGCATCATCTCTTGAAATCACTACCATATAAGTGTTGGTATGTATGCCCTGAGAGACAATCATGGGATGATTGGCGGGATACATTAAGATTGATGTGAACAGAATCAAAGGCAAGCTTCCAATTCTTTTTGGTTCAGTCATATGAGATAATGATAGAACAAATTGAATGTCTAGAGAATGACAGTACTCGATGATGTATGCTTTCAGGTAAAGGACCTGAACGATGAGATCATACATATGCTAATAGTTTGTACATTCTTATTATGTCCCTAGTCGGATGTCATTTTGGAAGGTAGATAGACAGCAATGACACACAAGACTAGATTGTGGTGTTGGTTGATGACAGAATCTCATTAGTCATGATATGGAGATATCAAACCAAACACATATGTACTTGTTAGAGAACAAGTGTACCAGACAGACCCACTATGAGTTTGACACATGGAACCATGACATGGTAGTCACAGTGAGTTCTCACAGTGATGGTGGTGAGTGTGATTCTTTGACCTGAAATCACTACACTCAACACATGTCGTTGGGTACACTTTGACATCATCAAACACAGTCCTGAAACATGGGTTGTTATAAATGTGATGATTGGGTGGCTTTGACACATGGGGCTTTTGAAGGGTGAGTGATAGATATGGGATTTGTCCCTCCTGAGGGAGTTTAATATCCATGGCCACTTGATGAGTAGGATTGAGATAGGCGTGCACGCATGTGTGAATCAGTATATGATATTGATGTCATACATATCTCCTCCAGTCTACTTTGAGATCAAGAAAGTGAATGAACGTATACAGAATGACTATTCCATGCCTCGAGTTCATTTGAGATATCAGTGACAAAGGAATTATACATTCATTGTAACACATTCATGGATTATAGGATTGAAATTTGTTCTCCAACTTTCCTTTTCACTTGGGTAGAACTGATGTGTGAGTAGGCACCACTCTTTGCTTGTGAAGTCATAAGTGTTATGGACTTTCACTGCCAACATGAAATGGACCTGTAGAGTCACACACATAGGATTTAACCTGGAAGAGGAGTTTATCCACAAACGATGTTTAGATTTATTACTAAAGGAGTTTATTAGTTCAATTAAATGCTCAATCAATTGATAGCTCAGTATCATAGTGTTCAAGGTGTTGGACCGATTGATTAGAGTATAAGATTTATTGAAACTGCAATTGACTAATTTTGTACAGTTTGCACTCCCAACCGATCGGCTCAGCTTGGTGACCCGATCGGCTCATGAGATGACCGATTCAAGGGTTGAACTGATCAGCTCAACAGGTCCAAACGGGCATGTTGGGAAAATCAGGTTGGTGAGAAATTTCTTTTCGTTTCACTTGTCCAATTTGATTGGAACAAGGATTGGTATTTGGATCAATTCGAAACAAAAGAGGAAAAGTCAACCGGGAACTGATCAGGACCACAAACTGATCGGATCATGCTTGAACCAATCGGCTCAGGTGTCCCAACTGACCGATTCAGGTGTGAACCGATCGGCTCAGGTCCCCAACCGATCAGTTCATGCTTGAAATGATCGGTTCAGCTGGCACAGTTGGTTGTTTTGTGGAAAATCTTGAACCCTTCTACTCCTACTTTAATCCCACATTACCCGGGGTAGAGAACCCTGTCCCATGACCCTCCTATATATAGGGGTACTGGGGGCTTCTCAGGTACAACAACTCAGAACACTAGTTTCTCTACAAAGTTGTCGTTCTCTCTGGTTGTGGTAACCGAGAGAGCTCGAGCAAGTGCTACCCAATAAGGGAGGCACAACAAGGGAAACACAACTACAGAAAACAGACTAGTGGTAGGAGAGTGTGTTGGTGGCTAGTATGCCGACATGCGGGTGTGAATCCTTCCGATTCCTTATGGGACAAGGAGATCAGAGTTCCACGTGGTCTGTGTGGACTACTTCAGAGGAGGGAGACTTCTTTCGCTCAGAGGAAAATTGTCAATCCCCGACAGTCCCGGTGAGACCAGGAGCTGCACAGACACCGTCCAAGACTGGAGGTGAAGACCGCTCAAGCCGTGAGGTAACGTCACCGAGCAAGCCTCGGGACAAGGTATGTCTCTATAAACCATCCTTCCTACTGTATAGACGTTGACGCGATTCCTTTATACTAGGTTTGAGAGAAAAAAATTTTGTTTCTGCTGCCTTCTATGTCTCCCCTAAAACCCAACAATAAGGCCATCAACATTGTCACATTACTAGGGGATATCAATCCCTTATCACATCACTATAGGATAAAACCTCAAACTAGGAAAAAAAACCCTATATTAGGTCATAAAACCCAATAACATATCTCATGTACATCATTATTATCTCGTTATGTCTTTTAAATCACATAAACATCACCATGTATCATATCAAACACACCATAGCATTGAATATCTATGACATTTATTCTACCTAAAACATGTAAGTTATACAAGTAGGAGAGAGCAGAATACTTCATTTCATTCTAGATACTTCAAATAAGGTAAGCATTACATCATGGGTTCATAATTAGGGTTAGGTTTCTTGTATATATCTCATTAGAGTTTCTAAAACAATGATATAACACTTCAACCCTCACACCACTACTTCCCATATTCTTAGAGCATATAGACCAACCCACATCACTATAGCCGATAACATAAGTTAAAACATGTATCCAAGAGTTACCTTCGACCGAAGAGAGTATAAGGTCATAAAGATATGCAGTCATAGAAAACATGTCATCAAGGTCGAAGACCATGACCAAGGTAGGAGACCAAAGATACAATCACCACACCATCGGTCAAAGAAAGAACCCTGGTCAAAGACACCTAGGTTGAAGACATATCAGCAACCAAAGGGAAAAGCAAACAAGGCAGCATGGTCGAAGACAAGATTGGCCGAAGAAAACTTCAACAACCAAAGGTCACTCCACCTCTTCATCCACTGAAGAAGGGATTCAACCATCAATAATACAAGCATGGTGACCAAAGGAAACAAGAGAGTAATATTCATCAACCAAAGACATATGTCATTAATGTGACTAAAACCAAAGGGAACCATTTCATTGCAAACATCACCTCCAAACTTTTGACTACTTGGAACCCAACATAAAGAACATCTTAGAGAGAAAACCACTCTTCAAAACTTGATCAAAATAGATGGTTATCTTCTTGAAACCAAAACCTTAAGGGATGAAATCATTAAGGGATAAACATGTTCAATACCCTAGAAATCTGATCACCAAAAACATAGAGAAAACTAACCATGATATGAGGAAGAAAACCATGTTCCAAAACATCCTAAACTCTGTATGACCAAGAGAGGAAAATCAAACCATAAACATGGTAGAAAACTAACACTCAAGCATGTGCATGTGGAACAAGAACTTTAACCATCCATAAAAATTCAGGTATAACAAATTAGGGTTAGGTAAAGGAACATATATGTGCAAGATCATTATAGGAACTCAAACTCTAAACAAGATATCACCATCAACAACATGTGATCACATTTTAGGAATAAGTTTTGCATGTAGAAGTAAAGTGCAATAATATTAGGTAAGAGAGTTAAATAACCCACCTTAGATGATGGTGCAACCACATCCAAGCAAGAAGTTCCAAAAGTAAGAGAGAAACCTATATTTGATCACCTTCATGACCAAACCAGTCACCACCTCAAAAGAGAAGAAAACTCTAGATTAAAGGTCAAGGAAGAAATATCCAAAACCGTAGGTCGAGAAAGAAAGGAAGAAGGAGAAGATCTTCACTAACTTCAGTACTACCATGGAAAACCATGGATTCAACCTCTTTGGGGAGAAGTCTCTCAAAAGACCACCATAAAGAACCATAGATTCAACCAAGAGAAGAGAAAGAGGTAGGGTTTTACAAGGAAATTAAAATTAAGAGGAAGGATCATTAACCAAGGATTAAAGATCATCAACAAAGCAACAACAGATGATGCTTCAACTCAACATCACCACATGCAAGATGATTGGCCACCAAATCTATAAGGATGAGATCCTCTTCACCACCAAGATCCAAGGGCCAAAGTAAAAAGATGAGAGAGGGAAAGAGGGTGCAAAAGGATCATATGCATGGGAAAAGAAGGGTAAATATATTCAAAGGTAGAGAGAGGTGAAAGGGTTTAAGTGTGATGCACATAGGTGGCTCTTGTCCACCTAAGATCAACCATGCAACCACTAAAACCATGCATGCAAGACCAGTCATGAGAAACAAGAAAAACCTGCCACCTCACTTGGTCCTGGATGACCATTGGTCGAAAAAAACATGGCCATAAAAGATCATGGTCAAAGAGAAACATGTAACATCATTTGCACACTTTTTGTGCATTATATGATAGTTTGGGCATAAAGTGCAATTTACCTAATATGAGGGGCTATATTGCAAAATGTCACATGTTAAATGTACCTGATGTGCTTTAGCATAATAAGAGAGAGAATGATGTTAAATGATGGCTTTTGGAAAGCCTAAATTTCAAGTTGCAACTTGTTTAAATAATGTTAGTGCATTGTGCAGCAATTTTGGTACAAATTGTAATTTACCCAAAATGTAGGGTTAATATGCAAATTACCACCTCTATAGTGTCCCTACTCCCTCCTAATATCATTTAAAGGAGAGAGAAAGAAGGATACATCATGTTTGAATGAATTATGAATGATGATACTCTTGGTGATGAAATGACCAAGAAAAAAAGGGGTTGAATATGAAACCGTACTTGAGTTGTATCAAGTTGCAAAGCTTATATATGAGTGCCTATTGGACAAGGAGCCATAGGGGGGGGTCTCATATCGTTTTGTGGATTCTTGGAAAAGCCAAAGATGTGCAGAGAACCTCAAGGAGGTGAAGTGTATTGGTTTACAACTTCCTTAGAAAAGTTGTATCGAGTTGTGAATAAAGTGGTGATTTAGTTGATATATCTTATTCAAAGGGATAAGTAATGGAAGAAATTGTATCCCTAGATTATCCTCAAGAGTTTGCATTTTAAGATAAATTTTAATGCATGCATGTACACATGTCAACCATGCATGGACACGTGGCACCTAGTAGCTCAAATTAATGACACCTCATTTACACACTTTTTCATGAACCTCAAGTATATATACCCCTATTTCACCCACTAGTGAAACGTTTTGAATATTACCACCCTATTTCCCTAAGGTATCATGCATAGGGTCCTTTTATCGTGAAGGAGTGAAGTGGTATCATGCATAGGGCCTTGGGTATCATCCATAGCAAGTTCATATTGGCCAAGTAAGGTGGTATCGGCCTAGTAAGGTGATATCAACCATAGTGGAGTGTTTTGACCACAAGTGAGGGGGATATCAGCCAAGAGTGGTGGCATATCGTGCATGAGTAGTAGGGTATCATGCAAAGGTGCTAAGGAGAAAGAAGGATCTCAATACTTAACTCTACGTTGAGGCCATGATCATCTTGAACCTTGGATTGAAGCATGATTTTAGGGTTATGATCTTCCTTTCTTGTCTTCTTCACTAATTTCTTATCCATGGTGATTCTTTGCATATAGAGGAGTTGTGAAGTTCATCTTCAACCTTACGAATGTGAAGCTTTGGATCTTGTAGCTTTGAAGTTGTTCTTGAGGCGGGTTATATAACTTGAACCCAATTATATTATTATGCACTTTCAATTATGTCATACTTGTTGATCTACTAGCAATTTTGATTTCTCTTGAATAATTGATGATCCTTTGAGTTCTAAAATCTTCATGGGACTATTGTCCATGACTTATAACAGTAAGAACAAGAGTCTAGAGGTTGATGGTGATGACATCATCAAAGGTAAAATGATATTGGGTTGAAGCACACACCTCAAACCCGATATGGTGATGTAACCGTATATGATAGGAAAATCAATATACCTTGTAACCCCAAAGCCTTATGGGTTTGTATAATGGGTTGAAACAGGTTCAACTAGTTTTCTATCCTGTCACTTAACCCATTGTGAAGGGTAGGTCGAAGCCATGAAGGTTTGAGGAGGCATGAGCATAAGGGTCTAACCGGATATGGTGTGAAGCGCACACACACCTCAAAAGTGATATGGAAGCACACACACACCTCAAACCTGATATGGTGTGAAGCACACACACACCTCAAATTTGATACGGTGTGAAGCACACACACACCTCTTTGCCCGATATCGTGTGAAGCACACACACACACCTCTTTGCCCGATATGGTGTGAAGCACACACACACCTCAAAAGTGATATGGTAAGCACACATACACCTCAAACCTGAGATGGTAAGCATAAATACACCTCAAACCCGATATGGGTAGAAAACACACACATCTTACCCAATATGGTGGAAGCACCTCAAAACCCATATGAAGGAAATCACCTTAAATTCAATGTACTTAATGGAGTAACACATGAAGTGTTTTATATCAAGTCATACATTAAGAAGTATGGAGTTTCATGAATAATGATGAAGTAGGCTATTGTACCTCGAAGGAAAGGTTGAGCCAACTTAATAACGTATGGACTAATCAACATCCTAGTGAGGATGAGAGAGAAATTCATAATTTTGTGATAAACATGTAATGGGTATACATTAATACTTCTAATATGTGTAGGGTATGAATTAGGGTTTGATCCTTGATAATATGATCTTGAAACCCTAAATGGTTAATAATGGGAAACCCTAACCCTAATGTAGGGTAATGATATGTATGTGAAACCCTAATCGATAAGAAAGGGAAACCCTAACCCTAATGAGGGAATAATGGTATTACCCTTGTATTGCATGGTGTTGATATGTATTTGATATGGCTGTTATCATGTATACTAACCATGCATGTATCATGAGATGATGAGCATAGCCAGGTATGAGCTATGATGTTTTATATGATAAAGATTTTAAATGGGCCTTGTGAGCCATGTGATTATTATTTCCTAGTGAGAGGTAACAATATGTTTAAATGGGCCTTGTGAGCCATGTGAGATGCTTATGTAACAAGTATCATGGTCTGAGGACCTAGAGGTAATAGTTACCTAATAAGTGGTGACAGTGTTCACTGATGAACTAAGGGTTTGAATACCCAGATCTAGTAATCATGATGATGATAATGTTGAGGGATGAGAATTCCCAGTAATGAGATAAGGGATTAAGATCCTAAATGTGATATGTCTTCTAAAGATTTGAAAAGTACTCAATAGATGTATTACACCTTTCTTTGTAGCATTAGTCATAATAATTAATGTTTGAAAACTTGACTGATGCTAAAAGATACGGTAATGCACTTAATTAATCAAATGGAATCTTATCATGTAGCGCCCTGACCATAGATCCATCGACGTCAGTAGTTGTTGAATGGTGAAATAGGTTTTCCCACGAGATCTCCTATAGGGCATATTTTTGAATATGTGGGGGTGATTGGGCACAATTATCCGTACGCCCTAAGGAGGGACTGATGTGAGATAATCGAAATCTTTCAATCCTTCATTATATATGTTGGGATGGATGTATCATGAATCTCCCAATGATGATGAATGTCGGGGATGGATAATTGAAATCTCCCTGAAGAGAGTGCATGTTGCCACTGTAGCTCTATAGCGAAGTTGCCAGTATACCCTAGAAAGCTATTTAGGAGGTGACACGAGATGTCCTACTTGTGGACTCGCACTAACTGAGATGGGTGAGGTCATGGCATCCAGCTCTTCCATTGACCTTGTATGGTACCGATGCTTTACGTAGCCGCAGTCGGTTGGAGTATGAGCGGTATACCTCATCTCCTCAGGGCATAAGTGTGATTGTAAAATGTAATCAGCCGTGTAGCGTATTTGCTTATGGATTGAATACGGAAAACATTGGTTGATGTTACATTTATCAATGCATTTTAATTGGATAGATGTTATACATGTTCTTCATATTCCTTATAAAATGAATAGATGAATTACTACTTTATCAAATATAGCTACAATGCTTCATAAGATGATATTGCTCTATTCTGCTTAAACACTGATTGAATCCTGCTTATTAATATAAAATAATCCTCTGCTCAGTTTATTATTATTTATATGCAATGATAATATTGTTGGAAGAGAGTTATATCTCTCGCTCGGACATGGGTCTCACCCCGTTGGTCACCAACATTTTTAGGTGGACGCGGACGAGGAGGTAGGGACCATACAATAGAGGGAGGACAACAACATCAGGGGCAGTAGTAGCATCTCTAGTTGAGTGTACTATCTGTCGTATCTTGTAGATATAAGTCCTCTGTGTCGTATCTATACTCTTAGGTCCTTGGAGTCAGTACTTAATGGTTTTATGAACGATATGAGATTTTGGCTAGCATTCCTCTAGGTTTTATGTTGCTTATGTATAGTTTAGCAAGTCAACTGTTATATGTTATCCTCGATATGAGATGGTATGTACAATGTGAACCATGATGTATGTAGTACTTTGGTTCTCTTTTTAAGAGTTTCCTGGAAGTGGATCTCTTTGCAAAAATGGTTTTAATTTTTAGTGAATTTTGTTAATTCGTTGTTTATGATTATTCCACAATTATTAACTAGTGATGGTTTGATTTGCTGTCAGATCATCACAAAGTTTTGGTATCAGAGCCTAAGGTTCACTGAGTCTACAAAGACATAGGATTAAGGTTGTTGAGTCTGTTCTAGTGTTCTCTAGTTTATCTGATAGTGACTGTTGTTCATATAGGAGAAGAAGTAAAGCTTAAAGATGGCTGGATCACACAAAGAATATGCTGCTGGAAGTAGTGTTGCTACATCAGGAGGAGGTGGAAGGGATCAAGCTAGAGAGGAACTAGTACATGAGAATCCCCAACTTGACCAAGCTTCAACAGAAAACCCAGATTTTCATGCTCTGTTTGGACAGTTCATGAACAAAATGACGCATATGATAGATCGAATGCCAACACCAGCACCTAGGGAACTAGCTCCCAATGAGGGAAATGGATCTGGTAAGACCTTTGAGCAGTTATGCTGGGTAGGATCCACTGAATATGCCGATAAAACTGACCCAGCAGATGTAGATTCATGGCTTACTGAGTTGGATAAAGCCTTTAGAATCCTCAACATTCCAGAAATTGAGAATTTTAGGCATGTTGTGTACCTGTTGAAAGGAAGTGATGGCCACTGGTGGTCCATTGAGGAGGAAAAACGACCAGGTGTTGAGGTCAAATGGAGAGAGTTCTGACGTGAGTTTTTCAGTAGATACTTTCCCAAGACTTATCTGGATGAGAAAATCTCACAGTTTAAGCGGATTAGGCAGGGACCAATGAACATTAGCGAGTATGAAGCTAAGTTTATGGAGCTTCTACGGTTTTTTCCACACATGGATACTATAGATGAGGAGAAAATTCGGCATTTTGAGAAGGGTTTGAACACTGATTTAACCGCACCTATATCTGCTCTAGAGAATAGAGAGAGGTTTTCCACCTTTGTGGAGTCAGTTAGGCAGATAGAAAGGTCTGTGACTTAGAAACGTGAAGCCAATAGTAGGAAAGTGCATGCACAGTTCCAAGGACAGAGGTCCAAAAGTTTTAAGAAACCAAGGTTTTCTACACCAATAGCACCATAGAGGTTCAATGCTCAGACGCAGTGGACATCCAATAAGGGTAGAGGTCATAGTTTACCACCAACTGGAGCCCATAGCTCAGCATCAATGTCAGAAATAGGACCATCTAGGCCATAGTGGGAGAACAGAGGCTGTTATAAGTGTGGGAAGATAGGACATCTGATGAAGGATTGTCTATTTGGAGACAGGAGTGTAACCCAATCACCGAGGCAGAGTCAACAAGGCTCTCAGAGGCAACAATTCAGTAGTGGCACATGAGGACGTGGACAAGCATCCCAAGCGGGTTCATCTGCACCCAACAATAGGACATGTGGTTGGCAACCAACAATGGTGAGATTCTATTCTATGAATCACCGGGAAGCAGTGATCAACCCATGAGTCATGACAGGGCAGATGGAATTATTTCATTCTGATATGTTGTCATCCTGCTTTGTATCTATTTTGATTGATCTGGGTGCTACATATTCCTTTATCACTCAAGAAGTGATTCATGATTGCAATATGACTATCAGTTGTAGAGCAGATAATATGTTATTAGAAACTCCGTTAGTTGGATCTGCAGTGTTGCGGGAGGTATGTTGTCCCTATGTTCTTTCCTTTTTAGAACACAACATTCAGGTGGATCTTATACCACTTGAGATGCACGGGTTTGACATTATTCTTGGGATGGACACCCTAGAAAAGTATAAGGTTGTCTTGGATTGTGGTTCCAAGCAAGCTATGTTCACAGACAATCGTGAGACATGGGTCTTTCAGGGGGATAGAAAGATTCTTCCAACCAGTCTAGTATTAGCAATGATAGTTGAGAAGCTAATGTGACAAGGATATGAAGCATTCTTGGCACATGTGGTAGATACCATAGTAGAGAGTCCTAGTCTTTCTGAAGTTCCTATTGTTAGGGAATTCGAGGATGTGTTTCCTAAAGAGTTTCCAGACATTCCTCCACCTCGAGAGATTGATTTCAAGATTAATCTAATTCTGGGTACACAACCTATAGCTCAAACACCTTATAGGATGGCGCCAGCTGAGAAGGCATAACTTAAGAAGCAGTTATAGGAGTTGCTTAAGAAATGTTTGATTTGACCGAGTACTTCCATGTGGGGTGGTCCTATTCTTTTTGTTAAAAAAAAGGATGGGTCTATGAGATTATGCATAGACTATAGACATCTTAACAAGGTGACTATTAAGAACAAATATCCTCTGCCAAGGATAGATGATCTGTTTGACCAGTTGCGTGGTGCAACAATATTCTCTAAGATAGATCTAAGGTCAGGATATCATCAGTTACTTATCAAGGAGAGTGACATACCTAAATCAGCCTTTAGGACAGTGTATGGTCATTACGAGTTTGTAGTTATGTCATTTGGACTAACTAATGCACCAACTGCATTCATGGAATTGATGAATAGAATCTTCTGGCCATTCCTTGATCAGTTTGTAGTGGTCTTCATGAATGACATCCTGATATACAATAGAGATGGTCAACAACATGAACAACACCTTTGTCAAGCCTTGACATTGTTGAGACAGCACAAACTATATGCTAAGTTTAGAAAGTGTGAGTTTTGGTTGTCAGAAGTGTCTTTTCTTAGACACGTTATATCTACTTCAAGTATTCATGTTGATCCATAGAAAGTGGAATCTGTGTTAGTGTGGGAACAACCCAAGACAACGACTGAGATTCATAGTTTCTTAGGCCTGGTAGGTTATTATAGGAGGTTTATTAAAGACTTTAGTTCTATATCCTTACCCCTAACCAAGTTGACCAGGAAGGAAGTTCCTTTTGTCTGGAATGACAAGTTTCAACATTCTTTCCAGTTGTAGAAAGAAAGTTTGATCAATGCACCTGTGTTAGCTTTACCTAAGTAGGGAAAGGGATACATTGTTTTCTGTGATGCCTCTAAGAATGGTCTAGGATGTGTGCTGATGCAGAGTGATCATGTAGTTTCTTTTTCTTCCCAACAACTTAAGAAACATGAGGAGAATTATCTAACAAGTGATCTAGAATTAGCCATAGTGGTTCACACGTTGAAGATCTAGAGTCATTATCTCTATGGAGAAACATTTTAGATTTTCACAGACCATAAGAACTTAAAGTACATCTTCTCACAACACAAGTTGAATATGAGACGGTGTCGCTGGATGGAATTAATCAAGGACTACAATTGTACAATTGATTATCATCTAGGAAAGGCTAATGTAGTGGAAGATGCATTAAGTAGAAAATCATCATCGCCACCCACAGATAAAGCACATTTGAACTCTTTAGTGTGCTTTAAACGAGACATGTTTGTCTCTTTGAGGCAAAACAATGTACAACTTAAAGTATCTTTGTTAGCTGGATTATTAGCTAAGATGCATATGAAACCTACTCTGAAACAACAGAACAAAGAGACACAACAAGTTGATATTATGATTCAGCAGATCAGGTTAGAGTATTGTAGTGAGAAATGGGACAGTTTTCCTGAGTTAGATGATGAGGTAGTCTATTACCATGGTAGGATGGTAGTACCTGATGTCAATGACTTAAAGAAGCTAGTCATTAAGGAAGATCATTCATCCATGTATGCAATGCATCTAGGGAGTACCAAAATGTATCATAACTTAAAAGATATGTATTGGTGGCCTGGTTTGAAGAAGGATGTAGTTGAGTTTGTTATGCGGTGTCTAGTATGTCAGTAGATTAAAGTTGAACATCAGAAGCCCACAGGAACATTGCAACCTTTACCTATACCACAATGGAAATGGGATCACGTGACCATGGACTTTGTGGATGGTTTACCCAGAACAACCAAAGGTCATGATTCCATTTGGGTGATAGTTGATAGGTTGACTAAGTCAACACATTTTCTTCCTATCAAAACAACCTATACTGCTTAGAAACTTGCACAAATCTATATAGATGAGATAGTGCGATTACACGGGGTTCCAGTTACAATTGTATCTAATAGAGGTCCCCAATTTACAAGTCATTTTTGGGAATGACTACATAAAGCCTTGGGTACTCACTTGAAGTTTAGCACAGCTTTCCATCCTCAGACAGATGGGTAGTCTGAGAGAACTATATAGACATTGGAAAACTTGCATAGAGCATGTGTTCTTTAGTTTGTAGGAAGTTGGGACATACACTTGAGCTAGATAGAGTTTTCTTATAATAATAGTTACCAGACTAGTATTGATATGGCACCATGTGAAGCCTTATATGGTAGATGGTGTAGATCTCCGTTATGCTGGTATAAAACTGGAGAATACCACAACAGTTGAAAGCTACACAGGATAGAAAGAAGTCTTATGCTGATAAGCATCATAGACCTTTATAATTCCAAGTTGGAGACAAGGTGTATCTCAAAGTCTCTCCTTGGAAAGGTGTTCTCAGATTTGGGAAAAAGGGTAAGTTAGCTCCTAGATTTATGGGACCTTACCCAGTGACCACACAGATGGGAAGGTAGCTTATAGGTTGGAGTTGCCACCTGAGCTACATAGACTACATCCAGTGTTTCATGTATCTATGTTGAGAAAGTGTCATCCCAATACCGAGTTGGTGTTGCAACCTATAGAGGTAGAATTAAATGAGGATATATCTTATGTGGAAGGTCCAATGATGATTCTTGACAGAAAAATCAAGCAGTTGAAAAAGAAAGACAAAGTTCTTATGAAATTTCTATGGCATCATCATGGCATTGAAGAAGCCACATGGGAGCTAGAGGAAGAGATGAGGAGGAAGTACCCTTCTCTTTTCTCTTGAGATTTTGGGGATGAAATCCCTATTAGGGGTTGATAATTGTAACATCCTTGACCTGGGTTATGGATTAACCCTAGAAGTTTTTCTTAAGTAATTTGTTCATAAACTTGTTCTAATCTTTTTAAAAGTAATTAAGACTCTTGTAGAGTTTAATTTTCAAGTTTGAGCTTATTTGCAAATTGTTTGTGCATTATATGATAGTTTGGGCATAAAGTGCAATTTACCAAAGATGAGGGGCTATATTGCAAAATGTCACATGTTGAATGTACCTCATGTGTTTTATCATAATAAGAGAGAAAATGATGTTAAAGTATGGCTTGTGGAAAGCCTAAATTTCAAGTTGCAACTTGTTTAAATAATGTTAGTGCATTGTGTACCAATTTTGATACAAATTGTAATTTACCCAAAATGTATGGTTAATATGAAAATTACCACCTATAGAGTGTCCCTACTCCCTCCTAGTATCATGTAGAGGAGATATAAATAAGGATACACCATGTTTGATTCAATTATGAATGATGATACTCTTGGTGATGAAATGACCAAGAAAAAAGGGGTTGAATATGAAACCATACTTGAGTTGTATCAAGTTGAAAAGCTTATATATGAGTTCCTATCGGCCAAGGAGCCATAGGGGGAGTATAATATCATTTTTTGGACTCTTGGAAAAGCCCATGACGTGCAAAGCACCCCAAGGAGGTGAAGTGTATCGGTTCACAACTTCCTTAGAAAAGTTGTATCGGGTTGTGAATAAAGTGGTGATTTAGTTGATATATCTTATTCAAAGGGATAAGTAATGGACGAAATTTTATCCATAGATTATCCTCAAGAGTTTTTCATGTCAAGATAAATGTTAATGCATGCATGTACACGTGTCAACCAAGCATGGACACGTGGTACCTAGTAGCTCAAATTAATGACACCTCATTTACACACTTTTTCATGAACCTCAAGTATATATACCCCTATTTTCACCCACTAGTGAAAATTTTCGAATCTTACCACCCTCTTTCCCTAAGTTATCATGCATATGGTTCTTATGTCATGCACGAGTGAGGTGGTATCATGCATAGGGCCTTGGGTATCATCCATTGCAAGTTCATATCGACCAAGTAAGGTGGTATCGGCCTAGTAAGGTGATATCGACCATAGTGGAGTTTTTTTACCACAAGTGAGGGGGATATCAGCCAAGAGTGGTGGCATATCGTGCATGAGTAGTGGTGTATAGTAAAAAGGTGCTATATAGCAAGAATGAGATCAATACTTAACCCTAAGGTGAGGCCATGATCATCTTCAACCTTGGGATGAAGCTTGATTTTAGGGTTATGATCTTCCTTTCTTTTCTTCTTCACCAATTGCTTATCCATGGTGATTCTTTGCATATAGAGGAGTTGTGAAGTTCATCTTCAACCTTAGGAATGTGAAGCTTTGAATCTTGGAGCTTTGAAGTTATTCTTGAGGCAGGTTATATAACTTGAACCCAATTATATTATGATTCACTTTCAATTATGTCATACTTGTTGATCTACTTGCAATTTCGATTTCTCTTGAATAAGTGATGAACCTTTAAGTTCTAAAAACTTCATGCGACTATTTTCCATGACTTAGAATAGTAAGAAAAAGAGTCTAGAGATTGATGGTGATGACATCATCAAATGTAAAATGATATCAGGTTGAAGCACACACCTCAAACCTAATATGGTGATGTAACCCTATATGATAGGAATACCGATATACCTTGTAACATCACACCCTTATTGGTTTGTATAATGGGTTGACAAAGGTTCAACCAGTTGTCTATCTTGTCACTTAATCCATGGTGAAGAGAAGGTCGAATCCATGAAGATTTGAGGAGGCATGAGCATAAAGGTCTAACCCGATATGGTGTGAAGCACACACACACACCTCAAAAGTGATATGGAAGCACACACACACCTCAAACCCGATATGGTATGAAACACACACACACCTCAAACATGATATGGTGTGAAGCTCACACACACCTCTTTGCCCGATATGGTGTGAAGAACACACACACCTCTTTGCCTGATATGGTGTGAAGCACACACACACCTCAAAAGTGATATGGTAAGCACACATACAACTCAAACCCGAGATGGTAAGCATACATACACCTCAAACCCGATATGGGTAGCAAGCACACACCTCTTACCCAATATGGTGGAAGCACCTCAAAACCCATATGAAGGAAAGCACCTTAAATGCAATGTACTTGATGGAGTAACACATGAAGTATTTTATATAAAGTCATACATTAAGAGGTATGGAGTTTAATGAATAATGATTAAGTAGGCTAATGTACCTTGAAGGAAAGGTTGTGCCAACTTAATAAAGTATGGAGTAATCAACATCCTAGTGAGGATGATAGAGAAACTCATACTTTTGTGATAAACATGTAATGGACATACATTAATACTTCTAATATGTGTAGGGTGTGAATTAGGGTTTGATCCTTGATAATATGATATTGAAACCCTAAATGGTTAATAATAGGAAACCCTAACCCTAATGTATGGTAATTATATGTATGTGAAAGCCTAATCGATAAGAAAGGGAAAGCCTAACCCTAATGAGGGAATAATGGTATTACCCTTTTATTGCATGGTGTTGATATGTATTTGATATAGCTGTTATCATGCATACGAACCATGTAGGTATCATGAGATGATGAGCATAGCCAGGTATGATCTATGATGTTTTATATGATAAAGATTTTAAATAGACCTTGTGAGCCATGTGCTTATTATTGCCTAGTGAGAGGTAACACTATGTTTAAATGGGCCTTGTGAGCCATGTGATATGCTTGTGTAACAAGTATCATGGTCTGAGGACCTAGATGTAATAGTTACCTGATAAGTGGTGACAGTGTTCAGTGATGAACTAAGGGTTTGAATACCCAGATCTAGTAATCATGATGATGATAATGTTGAGGGATGAGAATTCCCAGTAATGAGATAAGGGATTGAGATCCTAAATGTGATATGTGTTCTAAAGATTTGAAAAGTAATCGATAGATGTATTACACCTTTCTTTGTAGCATTTGTCATAATAATTCATGTTTGAAAACTTGATTGATGCTAAAAGATACGGTAATGCACTTAATTAATCAAGTGAATTCTTTTCATGCAGCTCCCTGACCATAGATCCATCATCGTCAGTAGTTATTGAATGGTGAAATAGGTTTTCCCACGGGATCTCCTGGAGGGCATATTGTTGAATATGTGGGGGCGATTGGGCGCGAATATCCTTACACCCTAATGAGGGACTGATGTGAGATAACTGAAATCTCTCAATCCTTCATTATATATGTCGGGATGGATGTATCATGAATCTCTCGATGATGAATGTCAGGGATGGATAATTGAAATCTCCTTGAAGAGAGTGCATGCTGCCACTGTAGCTCTATAGCGAAGTTGCCATTATACCCTGGAAAGCTATTTAGCAGTTGACACGAGATGTCCTACTTGTGGTCTCGCACTGACTGAGATGGGTGAGGTCATGGAAGCCGACTCTTCCATTGACCTTGTATGGTATTGATGCTTTACATAGTTGTGGTCGGTTGGATTATGAGAGGTATATCTCATCTCCTCAGGGCATAAGTGTGATTGTAAAATGTAATCAACTGTGTAGTGTATTTGCTGAAGGATTGAATACGGAAAACATTGGTTGATGTTACATTTCTTAATGCATTTTAAATGGATAGATGTTATACATGTTTTTCATATTCCTTATAAAATGAATAGATGAGTTACTACTTTATCAAATATAGTTGCAATGCTTCATAAGGTGATATTGCTCTATTCTAGTTAAATAGAGATTGAATCCTGCTTATTAATATAAAAGAATCCTCTTCTCTATTTATTATTGTTTATATTCAATGATAATATGTTGGCGGAGAGTTATATCTCTCGCTGGGACATGGGTCTCATCCCGTTGATCACCAACATTTTTAGGTGGACACAGAGGAGGAGGTAGGGACCATACAGCAAAGGGAGGACAACAACATTAGGGGCAGCAGTAGCATCTCAGGTTGAGTGTACTATTTGTCATGTCTTGTAGATATAAGTCCTATGCGTCTTCTCTGTACTCTCAGGTCCTTGGAGTCACTACTTAATGGTTTTATGAATGATATGAGATTTTGGCTTGCATGCCTCTAGGTTTTATGTTGCTTATGCATAGTTTGGCAAGGCAATTGTTATATGTTATCCCTGAGATGAGATGGTATAAGGTATGTACAATGTGAACCATGATGTATGTAGTACTTTGTTCTCTTTTTAAGAGTTTCCTGGAAGTGGATATCTTTGCAAAAATGGTTTTAATTTTTAGTGATTTTTGTTAATTCGCTGTTTATGATTATTCCACAATTATTTACTGGTGACAATTTGATTTGTTGTCAGATCGTCACAAAACCAATTGACCAAACACATGAAACCCTAGGCATCTTCAACCCAAAAGGGAGTTCCAACCTTCTTCAACTGAAGGGAACTCAAGGTTCCACCAAAACACCATCAACCACAGAGAACACATCAAGAAGAATCAAGGATGGCCGCTGAAATACGAAGATCATCAGTGGTCAACACAAGGTCAACACTAACATAGGGCATCTAAGCAACCCTAAAAACAACACTCAACATGTCACCACTTCCCTCCTCATCAAAACAAGGCACAACAAGGTTCCCCAGAGCACCATCCTCTCTCTCATGATGCTAACACAAAAGGTACATCCTACACGTGACAATTTGCAACATAAACCCTCAACATGAGTAATTGGCAATTTGGTCCAAAAATAAGCATACATGTAACAAAAACCAGTTCAAGCATCATCCAAACAAGACCAAACTTAAAACATAACCATGTCACATGTTATTAAAGCATCTCAAGAGATGAGATTAAGGTTCAAGCATCTTATTAAGCAAAGCAAGCACAATTAAGCACTAAGCTAGGTCAGGAGTCTTACAACCTTCCTCAGGTAATGGTTTAAAGGAAACCCCATTTGGACTTAATGAAAGATGGTTTATAAGCCACTCATAGAAGTTGGTTTAGCACCATTGCAATACCATGTATGTGTATGAGTAGATCTTAGAGAGGTGATGTAGGGGTATGACATAATGAAAGGGTTAAAAGTGGTTTAATAAGCTTCTATCTATAGTTTGTTAGCCATATGAATAAATTATGATGATGTGAAGTAACTAGCTAACATCAAGGTGAGCCTCTAATAAAGAATGCCACTTAATATGAGGAAGTGGAACGAAATAATGCAAATAGCAATATTGGTTGGAATTTTAGGGTCGAGTGGTAATTAAATTATGCCTTCTAGCCTACTATGTTGAATAGATAGTATTGTGTGGGTACAAAGTATGTGGCATATAAAATTAAAATGAAGTGATTGTTTAGAAGTCATGAACACATGAAACATAACATTGAAGTTTCATTACATTTAATAATTTGGTAGTAAAATTCTTGATAAGTGACCCAACCCTTGGGTAGTGATTGTGAGGTATAATAATATTACTATTAGTGGTAAGTGCAATGATTATATAATGAGAAAAGTTCCAAAAAAGACACGTTCACTGGTAGTGATATATATTTTGGTTCAGGTATGCTTTTGTGAACTTTAGCGCAATGATTATGTAGTGAGAAAATTGCCAAAAAAACAAGACATGTTTGCTAGTAGTAATATAGATTTTCGTTCAGGTATGCTTTTATGAACCTTGGTTTTGCCAAGCATTAGTTCTATCTTGTCTTGGGAGGGGACCTTCCCTAGAAGGGTGATTTTAGAAACTGGTATAAAAATTGAGGTAACCTTAAATGTCACTTAAAACTTGAAAAATTAAGTGTATGGAGCATGAAATCACATATTTTAAGTATGATTCTTTGGGCCCAAATATGCCATCTCTAAGGGACACGAGGAGAAGTCACTCTAAAAGTGGCAGATAGTGTGGTACCAAGCCTGAATAGGGAGTTCGCGATGAGCCCAATGAAGGAACATAAAGTAAACTATGTGTGCCCTAAAAGATGAAGGAAATTTAGGTGAAAGAATTTTAAAGGAGACAATGCACTTGTATATTATTGAAGAAACCTCAAGAAAAATGTGTAATCAAAGAAAAAAAGTTATGACATCTCAATAAAAACCCTAGGAAGAGTAGAGCTCTAAGTCAACCCTAAGATTGAATACAGATGATTAAAGGTACATAAGACTAATAAGGCTAGGAGATGATCATATACTAGGTGCATAAGACCATGATGTCAGGAGATAGCCATCCATGTGTACCCAAGGTCATGGGGTAAAGAGATTGGTCACCTACATGAGTGGATGAGGCCAAAGGGGACAATCTGTGAGATGCTCCATAACTGCATAAGACCCTTAAGGGTCAAGAAGAGATCACTTCGAAAGAAATGACACCCCTAGAGATCTTAAGGGAATGACTAAGGATGAGGAAACATGATGTTTATAAGTAAAGAATACAAGAAGTCAAACGATGATGTGTGAATAAGAATAAAAAAAGAGGAACTGCGCATAAGCTCAAAATTTGTGTGAACATTCACATCCCATGTGTGTTCATGAAATAAAAAAAAGTTGTGGAATTAAAAAGGTATTCATGGCATGAAGTCACTGTTGAGAGTGACTAAAACAAAAATTTGAAGATTCAGAGTGATGTGTGAATTTACCATCTCTGCTCTTGGAATGAGATGAACTATGTATTTAGACTATAGCCAAATGCTTATTTCATGTTGTTATGAGTGAGAGAGATTGGATAGACACATGTAATATTAAAAAGGTTGAATACCTAAGCTAAACATGTAGTCTTATTCAAGGGTTGGAGGTGCTACCTCACCCTTGTGTGCAAATGAATGAATAATATGTTGGAAACCTAGGTGAGAAGGTAATCACCAAGTAAGGTGGGAAATCACAAAATGAAAATGTAATTATCAAAAGATGATGTGACTACTAAAAATGTGGATACCTTAAATGGAGTTTTAGTACCATCTCAGTCATAATATGTGAAATTTTATATATCTCTAAATGGTGTTAAGGATATCTAAGAAGAATTTTCTAACCCTAAAGTTTTGAAAGTATAAATATAAAACTTGGCTGGATAAACCAATTGAAGAATAAGTTATATGATAATAAATCTATCCACCTTGTGGCATGGGTGTAACTCATAGCCTAAGAGAAGTTCAAGAGGCTTTTTGCCTTGCAATTAGGTCCATGTGACACAGGTAACAGAAATAGAAGGAATTCATGCATACAAGACAATTCCTTCATAAAAATGTAGGATAATTGTCTCCTATCCATATGTCTGATGACTAAGTCAAATTTTGAGGACAAAATTATTATAAGAGGGAAAGGGTGTTATAACCTGGATTTTTTTCATGATTTTATACATGTATTTTAGTGCAAATAATGAATTGTTATTGATATTTCTTTTTAAAATTATGGATTTGATTTACAAATTACCATTGCAAGGATCTTCATCAAATAAATATTGGGAAAAGAAATAAATAAAATACAATGATCAATGTGTTGCCTAGATTAATGGATAATTATTATTTTAAATGGAATTAGTTGAAATATTCTAAAAAAATTGTGCATGAATAATGGATAATGGCATTATGGTTTACTAAGTAACTGAAAATATGAGATAACATGCAAATTTCCAAAAGAAAATAATAGGTGATGTTTTTGATAATAGAAGAATAATTATCTAGCCATAAGTGGAAACATGATGTTTGAGGCATCAAACATGAATAACTCGATATGAATTTAGGTGTACTTTAAGATAATAACAAAAATAAGAGAATTATATAAATGATAATAAAAAGGATACTGTAGGAGAATATGGTGATTAATGAATTGCTTAAGAGAGTGAGATGTTCATTTTAGAGTTTTCCCAATAAATACAAATGATGAAGTATAAGTTGAGAAAAACATTAATTGATTTCCCTTTCATATCAAGATTGCCAAATTCATACTTTTGTAAAAAAATTATCGTTTTCTCCATGTAATTTTGGAATATGGAGTAAAAGGGATGTAAGCCTTCTATCTTAGAAGAAGAGAGAGGAATGTACTTAATGTTTCTCCTCGTGTTTCAATAATGTATTTTGGTGTTGTGAAATGTGGTAATGTGTACCTTGCCTTTTGTGCAACAAAGAGAGAATAAAAGAAACGAGTAGAGAGGGTTTATGAAACGAGTAATTTTTATCAATGATTAAAGTAGTTCCCATATCCAAGAGTCAGAACTCACATCTCTCTCTCCTTCTTTCATCCTTTCTTTTCTCATGATGATCACAAGGGTTTTCTACTAGATACATATATATAAGGACACCAAGCCCTCTCATCTAGAGAAAATAGAGCACCCAGTCTCCAGTGTCCATAGAAAGCCTTGCATATAGTCTGAGTCATCTGAACTCTCATACATCCTTTTGTTCACCGTCTTGAAAAACAACATCTGTAGGAGGTTTCCTAGGTTCCCTAAAGTATGGAGGAATGATGGATCTTCTCTTACGGGCTAGCTAGAGTATTCCTCGACCTCTTTTGTTCTCCAACAGTGCAAGGAATAAGAGGAGGAGACGTTGGTGTTGCTAGTGACTCAAGTACCAACGATGAGGTACAAGCATCTGTTGATGGCCATGATGATGAAGGTAGGTCCTTGCAACTACTTTGGATCGCTCTCAATAGGGGGCAGAGCAGGGAGTCCGGCTACTGACTACATGGTGTGAGGGAAGTGGGTTTGAGACTCTAGTGAAGGATCTACGAGCGCAACTAGGAATAGAGAGTGCCGACAGCAGGACACACCCTAAACAAGAAGGAAGAAAATAGAGTCAAAAGACTCTTTTGCCCTCAGCTTGTGTGCTTAAGATTGACCGGTGGAGGAGTCTATTCCCCCTAATTCCACTATGAGTTTTTGTAAGTTAAAAAGAAGTTTGACACTGACGCGTCACTTGATAATTGGTTAGTTGGTGATAAACTTGCAAAAAATCATAGAAATTACTAGGGTGCTCAAAATTAGACATGTAATATATGAAAATTGATCATGAAAATGATAGGAATACAAAGAAAATATAATTAAGATTTAATTATTCTCCTTATTCTAATGGTAGTGCAAACATGGGTTAAAGTGATGATTCAAGTATAAGAACCCTAGATTTGTGCATTAATATGTTGAAACCATTAGAAACCTCTCTTTTATGCTATTATCTGATAATGTGGAATACAATGGTGATTTGACATATTTGTGATCATAAAAATGATAATTAACATGGATAATCATGAATATGATGAATTAGGGATTAAAGATTGTATCTTGCCATGTTGTAAATAATTGAATCTCAACAATCTTAATGCAAGGAAGTAATAGATTGGATAATTAGGGACAATGATCATAATTTGTTATGTAGATCTAATTAAAGTATTCATGATGCAATAATATGATAGATTTAATGATGATGGCTACACCTAATGGTAATTAGGTTTTTAAAGTGTGACCCTATTGATAAATCGATATCCAGAAAACTTAAACCCTATTGTAGGACTCGTGTAGGTTTTAATTTGATTAATATGAGATGGTGACACCTTAGGACTTATATGTAGATTTACTATTGAATTTCTTGGATATTTTGATTGGATTAATTGAATGTGCTTAAATTATTCTGCATGATTCTGCATGAAAGCAAATGTATGTGGTTACACCAATGACTACCCAACTTTCCTAATTTCCATGATTTTCTTGAGGCTTTGTTGAATGGATTGCAAAATTAGTTGATTGCTTTTTTACTTAATTTCTGAAATCTATAAATCCCATATGAGTATCACAATGGAATGCAAAATAACTTACTCAAGCCCATAATAATATCTCTAACATAAATGCATGCATGATGATTATGGAAAGCACCCCCCAGAGAGTGGGTTGACTATAAATACTCCAAAAGAGTGAGTATGATATCATGAACATCCCTAGAGAGTGGGTATAGATGGAAATTACCCCCAACGAGTGAAGTAGATTAAACAAATACTCCCAAAGAGTGATTATGGTAAAATTGAATACCCCAGTGAGTTGGTATGCCATAGAGATTAATGGTTGAGAAGTTAAAGAAATCAAAAGGTGTTCTAATTATTTTATAATTGCAAATATGGTTGATTATGTTGTTACCCGTACATGTGTACATTTTATCTCCCCACATACCAACTTGTTATACGGAACGTGTTTTGTTTCAAAGTGTAATAGGGTAATTTTCTAGTAACTTGCAAACAAATATGAAAAATGGACATCCAGAAGAAGGAAACAAAAGAAAAAGATTTAATATAATTGTGGGGGATATGGTTCAATTTTATTTTTGTTTAATCTCTAGTTCATTCCCATGTAAACTCTTTTGAGGAGGAGTTATCTTTGTAATAAACTCTTTTCCATGAAATTTATTGATTACTATTGGTTACTTGCTAATCCTGATCCTGAAATTATGTCTATGGTCTTTTCCCTCTCAGTCTTCCATTTTGGGGAGATAACAAGGAGGGGGAGTCGTAAACAATAAGATTAATTTACACTCGTAAAGCTAACATCATCACCCTTCAGGAAACAAAAACTGCTCTTTCTCCATATATTCTAAAGACTATTGGATAAGAACACATCAATGAATGGTTATAAATGCCACCATGTGGTTTTAAAGTAGGGGTTATCATAAGCCTTAATAATAAAGAATATTAGATTATCTACCATAATGTGTGAGAATATAGTATCACCATCACCATCCAAAACATCACAATCAATGCATATGGTCTTTCATGGGTTCTTATAGAGAACCTAGTAATGAAAAATAAAGCTTTCTTGATGAAACCCATGACTTTACACACTCTCTGACATCCACAACCTACTTATTGGAGGGGAATTCAACCTACTAGAAGTACTAAAGAATTCTTAAATACTCATACAATAACAAGTCTACAAAATCCTAAGTGTGATGCATCTTTCAACTGCTTCATCACTGATTTCCATCTACTTAACCTTTCTGTATCTAATTTGAACTTCACTTGGAACTAAGGACATCTTTGGGAAAAACTTGACCATTTTCTTTCCCACCATGGGAGTAATTTTACCCTCTCACCTTTACAACAATCTCTTCTAGACCTATCTAAAATCATTTCCCAACCCTATTTAATGTCAGTTATAAGCCTTGGGGAAAAAACCATTTCATTTCAAATGATTCTGGGCCAAACACTCACATTCTAAAGCATCCATTCTCCATGACCAGACCTTATCACTCAACCAACTAGAAACGGGATGGAACATACACAAAAAGAATTAAAATATCAAAACAAATCCTTGAAAGTTGGAATTGCACAACATTTGGCAAAATACACCGAGAACTTAGAGACAAAGAATCTTGACTCCTCTAACTAGATAGTGACCCTTTTGAGGACTAGTCACACATCCTTGTGGTTAATACTGAGATAGAGCACCTACTACATTAAAATGAGATCATTTGGAAACAAAGATCTAAAATCCCCTGGATGACAGAGGGAGATAACAACACCAAATTCTTTCAAAAATGTTGAAATAACAATATTAGAAAAAGTTCAATTTACAGTGTCAATATCCATAGACCTATTACCAAAAATAGACATATTATCACAACACATATTGTTGGATACTTCCAGATACTATTCAACAACATACACAACATATCTACACACTTTCACATCCAATTCGATTCCTTATGTCCAACCCTTATCAATGATTTGGACAACCTTACAAACATCTTTACAAAGTCTAAAATAAGAAAAGAGTCATTGACCAGTTGGGGTGGAGAAATATCTAGGGCCAGATGGTCTCACTGTAGTGTTTTATGAACCCATGTGGGCATGCTTACACCCAAAATTTCCATAACCTTTTACCACACATACACCTCTATGGCGATATCTCTCTGCAAATTTCTAACGTCAATCAAACCCACATCATACTTATCAAGAAAGTCAATATTTCATGTGTGGTCCACCATTTCAAGCCTATCACCCTCATCAACACATTATATAGAATAATCACAAAAAACCTCAACACCATAATGAAATGGCACTTGAATGAACTTATTGAACAACAACAATGTGCCTTCTTAAAACACACAAACATCCAAGGCACATAATAAATGGTCAGTGAAACTATACACACATGTCATTATAAAAAAATCATTCCAGCCATAAAACTTGATTTCAAAAATATTTTGATAATATCAAAGAGAATTGTCTCTACAACTACATAAAGATCATGATGCCCTAGATAGATGGATACACTAGAGCATATCCTGTATCAACCCCCAACCACTTGTTGACCATCATTACTGAAACACCTTTTAGTTATTTTAAAAGCACCAACTATCTCTGCCAAGGTGATTCTATATGTCCATACCTATTCATCCTTGTCACATATGTCCTTTAGTATGATAAATAAAGGATGATCCGCTGACTCATTTTGACCCTTAGTGACTATAAGAAAAACATAATTCAATATGTTGATGACGTAATCATTTTTATAGACCTTAAACATACCACCTTCATTAATGTTATTCACATTTTGGGTCCATTATCATACATCTTGGGTCTCAAGATCAATATACACAAATATGTGATTATTGGTACACATGTCAGCAGTGAAGACTTGAATCGTTATTAGTCACTACTAAACAATAAGATCGAAACTTTCTCCTTCACCTATGTGGGCCTTATGGTCTCACCATATACCTTATGCAAAACCAGTTGGAATCCTATTATTACTAGCCTCAACAATCTCCCTTTCTCACGGAAGACTCATTTCGTCAATATTGTGGGTAGAGTTACTCTCCTCAACAACTCACTCACCTCCATTACCACTTACTTTCTCAGCTGCATCCCCCTTCTAACACCCAAAAATCCATTGCTTATATTAGGAGGGAATTCCTTTGGAAACATATGGGGGAAAATCCACATTTACCAATGGGATAATATTTGTGCTCTAAGAGTTTAAGGAGGATGGGGAATCATCAACATTAAAACCCATGGCTTATGCCTGACACACAAAATCAGTGTGACACTTTTCTCTGACAAAAAATGCATTTGGAAGAAACCCTAGAGATCCAAATATTATTAAAAATAATGGTGGAAGATCAAACAATGAGGGATATCTTATCTATGGAAATACATCAATCACCACATGTACATCATCTAAAATTTCATCAGCACACCACCACACTACACCAATAATATAAAAGTATATACACGCCCCTATTATTGTGTAATTCCTATTTAATACTAGACCAACCCATTTGATATTACATACACTATATATTACATCACAAATGGTCTAGCATTACATCTGACAGGGAGAAATCACAATAACCTCCTCAAAAGAACTCTCAATGGACTACTCTCACACACACACAATTAGACATCCCACAACAACTCAAAACTAACATCAACAACTATATCACTTGGAGACAGGGTAACATATACCCCCATAAACAAGCATACCTCTTCTACGCTTACCAAGGCGACTCTTTCCCATGCAATTACATATGAAAAGTCACATGTCCAAATAAACTTAAAACTATATTTGGCTTATCTGGTATGACAAAATCCTCACTGATCATAATATGCATAAGAGAGGATTACATGATCCGTCCATTTGTCAACTTTTCACCCAACAAAAATAATCCAAACTATATCTATTGTTCAACAACCTCATAACCATCATATGGAGATATTAGTACCTTCATACCAACTCATTACTGCTAGCACAATCAATGGATATACAATACATGTGCTATGTAGCCAAGGAGATACATTCAGAAACCTATCAACATAAAACATTTTTAGATTCCCTAATATGGGCTATATGGAAACATATAAAATAATTAAAATTCAACAATAAAAAACATGACAACCGTAGACCCAGTAGAAACATTTGTGATTCATATAAGCTATTATTGTAGACCTACAGGGACCAAAGGATCCAAATAAGGACAACAAGAATCACATGTCACGGTTTGGAGAGAGTGTTGTCTTGTGAGAACCCAACCATTGAGGATATTTTGGAGGAAACCAATGATTACTACAAACCATCTTTGACTTAGAGACATACTATTCAGGTGCCTCTCCCACTTATGCATCTGAACACTCAGCTTCTATTTATCAATACAATGAACATTACATCAAAAGAAGAGTTTGTTACATGTCGAATGACATTTAAGCACACGTCTACATTATGCATTGTTTATGTCACTCTATGTTTCCTCTAAGAGTGTAAAAAATCTATAAATTAACAATCAAATGTTTCCATCCCATGCGTTCTGGTCTGGTCTGGAAAAAGTAGTGCTCAGAGGGAACCCACTACTTAACACACACCCCCATACCTTAACAAAGAAATGATACACAAACAAAAATCTGATAGCATAGAACAACTCATATCCTCTCACAGCTCCATCCAAAATAAATGTAACTCTTATGCTCCTAATGTTGTGAATTCCTTCAGATCACTCATTACAATTTTAGAGGTCAACAAAAGAAAAACTACTTTGCAACTAACGAACGAGGTGCACCCCCTATATATGCATCGAATTTGTCCTATTTTATGTCGCACCCTGTTATGATAAATTCTCCAATGATGATATAAAACCAGATATATCAGAACTCTCTATGGATAACATCAACAATCTTGCCTCACGATCTAACATTCAATGTTTACATCTTCCCCTTCAAAACTTGGTATTACACTTAACCATACACTTAATATGAACCTAGATTTCTCTGAGCTAGAAGCATTTATGGGTTAGAGAAACAACTAGACCTATTCACATAGCTATATATCAGGTTTGAGATCTCAATTATAGAGGTGTTTCTTGACTTCTTAGACTAGATATTCAACCATTTAATGATAACAACATCTTAGAATATATATGAGGCTTCTAATGCCTATAGACGTAAAATGATTAGAAGGTACATTTATGATCATAAGATCAATATCATCACCCTACATGAAAAAAATGAAAAAGTCACCCTTTCAACTAAAAACTATAGGAGGTGACCACATCATTGAGTGGATAGTAATCCCACGTTGTGGTTTCAAATGAGGTAATCATGAGATAAAATCACAAATAATTCCAACTCGTCAACATATATTTGGAAAAATACAGTATCACTATCACCCTTAACAATGTAATGGATAACTTGACATGGGATTTCTCAAGGATCTATGGGAATCCTACCCATAACAAATAGCACTTTTTTTAGAGTTATATTCAATTTAACAAACATATGTCTATATCATGTTTTATTGGAGGTGCCTTCAATGTCACTAGACACCAATCTAAAAGATCCACAACATCAAAAGCAATGGGTATGTACACTCCAAAAAAGAATCCTTCTCTCATTTTATCAATAATCTCCATCGTATTGATTTATCTGCCTTAAATGTTTTCCACCTAAAATAGAGGGATATACTAGTCTAAACTAGAATATTTACTTTGTTCCAATATTGGGATGAGAAGTACCCTCAATCAATTATGGCTTGCAATACTGGCCCATCTATGTACCATTCCTGATATTTCTCAATACACAACACATCCCTTGGGGACATAAACATTTACATTTTAAGAGATTCTAGACACAATAGAAAGATTATGATGAACTTAGATAAGTGCCATATCATGTATTTATATGTAGGGATTTGTGGATTTATATTAGACAATCATAAAGCCAAATAATTATTCTCATCGTAAGTAATAAATAAAAGGAGACAAACCAAAATACTGATCATATCGATTATCCTAAAGTATACAATATTGATGTGGGTTTTAGGGGAGGAAGAGATGGTAGTAGAAACAAAAATTTCCTCCCCAAATCCAGAACCCAAAGAGATCTCGTCAACATCGATACGGTAGGAAGGATGGTTTGTAGAGGCATACCTTGTCCCGAGGCTTGCTCGGTGACATTACCTCACGACTAGAGCAGTCTTCACTTCTGGTCTTAGACGGTGTCTGTGCAGCTCCTGGTCGCACTCAGACTAACGACTCCTGGGCGCACCCAGACTGACGGATTGACAGTTGTCCTCCGAGCGGCAGAAATCTCCTGCCTCTGTAGTAGTCCACACAGACCATCAAGAACTCCAGTCATCCTATCCTACAAGACACTGGAAGGAGTCGTCCCCTTCTGTTGATGTACTAGTCACTAACGTGCTCTCCCACCACCATTTGTCATCCTGCAGTTGTCTTTCCCTCACTGTTCCTCCCTGGATGGGTAGAACTTACTTGGGCTCTCTCGGTTACCAAAACCAGAGAGGAAAACTTTGTAGAACAACATGTATTTTCTGAGATGTGTTCTCTGAGAAGCCCCTAGTACCCCTCTATATATAGGAGGGATTGGGGTCAGGGTTCTCAGCCCCGGGCAATGTGGGATTAAAGCGGGACTAGAAGGGTCTGAAATTTCCACGAATTAATATACTACAGAAAGTGAACCAGTCGTTTCACAAATGAACCAATCGTTTGGGAACTAAACTGATGAGTTCATCTCATGAACCAGTCATTTGGAGAACTGAACCGATCAGTTCATTCATGAACCGGTCGCTTCACTTCCCCGGGAAGTTCCTAATTGAATTTCTTCTTTCCAATTCCAATTAATCCAAAGATCAATACTTATCCCAATCGAATTGTACAAGTGAAACGAAAATATTTTCTCACCAACCTAACTTTCCCAAACTGGCTCATTTGGTCCAGCTGAACTGATCAGTCCAACACTTGAAGCGGTCATCTCACTTGACCCTGAGCCGATCGGTTCAATAGCTTGAATCGGTCAGTTGGTAGTCCAGGTCGTGCAAAAATTGGTCAATGCAATTCTCAATCAATCTGACACTCAATTCAGTTAGTCCAACACTTGAACTTGGTGATTCTGAGTCAAGTCATTTGATTGAATGTTTAATTGAACTACTAAACACATTTAGTAAACCATATAAACATCATTCATGGATAAACTCCTCTTCCAGGTTAAATCCTATGTGTGTGACCCTACAGGCTCATTTCACATTGGCAGTGAAAGTCCATAAACTTATGACTTGCCTGGTCGCACATCAGTGCTACCCAAGTGAAAAGGAAAGTTGGAGAACAACTTTCAATCCTACAATTCGTGACTGGTGTTACAATGAATGTATAATTCCTTTGTCACTGATATCCCAAATGAAGTCAAGGCATGGAACTGTCATCCTTTCAACGTTCATTCACTTCCTTGATCTCAGAGAAGACTGGATGAGATATGTTTGACATCAATATCACATATTGATTCACACATGCATGTGCATGCCTTTCTCAGTCCTACTCATCAAGTGGCCATGGACATCAAACTCCCTCAGGAGGGACAAAGCCCATATCTATCACTCACCCCTCAAAAGACCCATGTGTCAAAGTCACCCACTCATTACCTTTATAACAATCTATATTTCAAGGACTACGTTTAATGATGTCAAAGTGTACCCAACGACATGTGTTGAGTGTAGTAATTTTAGGTCAAAGAATCACACTGACCACCATCATTGTGAGTGTTGACTATGACTGCCAAGTCATGGTTCCATGTGTCACTCTCACAGTGGGTCTGTCTGATATACTTGTTCTCTAACAAGTACCTATGTGCTTGGTTTGATATCACTATATCATGACTAATGAGATTCTGTTATCGACCAATACACAATCTAGTCTTGTGTGTCATTATTTTCTATCAACCTTCCACAATGACATCCAATTAGGGACATTAAAAAGAATGTACAAAATCTTAACATCCATATGATCTCATCGTTCAAGTCATGTACTTGAGGCATACATCATTGAGTACAGTCATTCTCTAGACATTCAATATATTCTATCATTATCTCACAACTGACTGAACCAGAATGAATTGGAAGCTTTCCTTTGATGTTTATCAAATAAATCTTAATGTATCCCACCAATCATCCCATGATTTGCTCTCAGGGCATACATACCAACATGAACCCACACATAAATCAAGGTGTAACCATCGGGTTATAGCATACTAGGGTTTCAACAATAATAAGAGAGTACTCCATGATTGTGTTAATCATTCACAGACTATTCATACCCAATTACCATCATTTAGTTATATTAAAGCTAGGTATAACAAGCTATACCTCATTAGGGTTACCTATCAACACAATATGGTTATCATCCCTTCTATTTATATGAGTTAATAGGTAAGACTACGTTATTAAGGGTAACCCTCCATTTGTTCTATCATCATTCAACCCATATCACAATACCACTATGTCACCCAGAACCATTGGATGTTTAAAAGGTAAGACCATTAGTTGTTTACATAAGTAAACACCTTGTATAAACCACCTATGAAGTCCTTAATTTGTTCTCTAGAAAGATTCACCATCTAACCCTAGACATCCCTTGATTAACAACACAAAAAGTTCCATTGAGATTAGGGTAAAACCCACAAGTGATTGTCAATTTAAAACAAGATGTCAGTAAATAAGCTTCTTAAGTTGATATCATAAAGGAAACCATTTAAATAACTATGTTAGGACCAAAATATTACATTTAGTCATTATTCCAATTTATTGGATGAAGAAACATTATATCTTAACCATTAGGTCAAGTTCATATATTAAAGCCATCAATTGGAGTGTAGGTCCAGCCATTGTATCAAATGACACAAGAAACCATTGGTTTACGAC
Organism: Alisma plantago-aquatica; assembly: GCA_963693085.1. NCBI lineage: Eukaryota > Viridiplantae > Streptophyta > Magnoliopsida > Alismatales > Alismataceae > Alisma > Alisma plantago-aquatica. The sequence goes on from OY856414.1 coordinate 406,341,739, forward strand.
TTAATTGATGCTACAACTACATGATTAACTCACCATAGGTTGTGGAGACCTGATCCACCGTCACTAGTGACCATTAAGTCACCATAGGTTGTTTGATCAGCACTATATTCATTAATCACCATCGAATATCAAACTAATATCCCTATTGATTGATAACATCATTAGGGTACTTCGTTGTTAATCACTAAGCTTCTAATTAGGCCAACACCTGACCTAAAGGGTGAAAGTCAGTTGACACCCTTGGTCGCCACCATAATTTGTCATAAAGACAACACCATCGATTGTTGCAATTGTACCACCATTGAGTCATGCATTTATATAAGAAAATAACTTTAAACCCTAAAATTGAACATTGGTTGATAGGTGCTTAGCACCATAGGTACCAACCTAATCAAAGTCATATTATACCTTAGGAAGAATGTACACAACAATATAGATTCATCTAGAACTGAAATAAAAATAGGGAGCATTATAAAAATCAAAATCCAAGTCAAGCATAGCTTTTTAGTGCATGGATCATCATTTTCAAGAAAGAACATGAGCTAGCAAGCTTATGGTAAGCAATAAACGTGGGGAAATATATAAAACTTACCTCTAGTTAGAAGATAAAAGCCCAAATATAAGCAAACACGAACATGTAAGGTAGTAAATCCAAGCATAAGTTGTGAACTCATCCATGTAGCACCTTTCTTCATCAAATGAGCAAACCCTAAGCATAAGGAGCAAGAAAGGTAGGGTTTTAGAGCTTTAGAGCAATTTCTACCATGGAACAGAAAGGTTCTAACCTGGAGAAAGGTAGTAGGAAGTATAAAAAAGAAATAAATGGAAGAAAGAAGGGTATTCTTACTCTTTTAGGTCAAGATCACTAGAAGGAAGCTTTTTAAACCCTAAAAGGAAGTCAATTGCAACCCCAGTTTCTTTTTCCAAGAAGATCCCCTCTTTCTTCTTCCTTGGATAGGAAATTTGCAGCAGCACAGAGGGAGAAAGAGGTTTGTAGAAGGAGGGAAGTGGTAGAGAGCAGCTTTCTCATTTGTATGCTTAGGGATAAGTATATGAAACTTTAAGATAAAGAAAAAGAAGAAGTTGAAGTTCCAGTATCTTTCCAAGTGTCCATGGCCTTAAACTATTAAGATTATACAAGCACACACAAGAAGCTCCCCCATTGTCCATATATACTTTCTTAGATCTCCTTTGTCGAATTTACTAGCCAATCAAATAATTCATTAGTTGATAGCTACTTAAGGTAGCACATCCATGAAGGGGTAAACCCTAAAATACCCTTGAGGAAAACACCTACAAACCAAGGTTTAAATAGGCACCCCATGGCCCAAAAAGATAAAAAAATGATGAGAGAATATCCAAGGAACATAATGCAAGTGATAAAGTGCAAAAAAACCTCTCAATTGGGTAAATTGTAGAAAAGTCCAAAATGTGCATAAAATTGTATAACTTGCTCAAATAGTGTCCAAATTGGATCAAATTTGAAACGTAAGCTTGTCTTATGATTTAAAAGAATATCACAAGGTTATATTAGGGTTATAAGAATTAAATTATTATATTTAATCTTGTTCAACACTTTAAGCAAGGTTAGGGATTGCGTTCTAGCTCGAGTAGGAGATGGCATGTTATTTCATAGATCAGGCAATTGAGTGTAGTTTGTATAGGTGTTTCATACTTAATCATGTATGCACATAGAGCATCTTCTAGGTTTAATACCCAATCTTTCTTTGATCTTTCCATTGTGTTCTCAAGAATATGATTACTTTTTTCATTAGATACCTCTACTAGGATAGGTATTTTTGGGCGGTATGTGATACCAACTTTATGCCTAACCTATACTTTCTTAGTGCTGCTCCAAATTTTCTTTTTTTAAAATGGGAGTTCCCATCACTTTACGGTTATGGGGCTTCAAACCTGGAAAAATCACATTGTTGAACATTTTCATTGATGCTTTGGAGTTATAGGTGGGCATTCCCATGGCTTCAACCCATTTACACACATATTCTACATTCACCAAAATGTATTTATTCTCATATGAGGACAAGAATAGCCCTATATAATCTATCTCCTAAACTTCAAATATCTCCACCTCAATCTAGTCTTCTCGAGGAATATTATCTCTCTTCGATATGTTTCTAGTTCTTTGGAAAGCATCACACAACTTGAAAAAAACTTCAGAGCCCTTAAATAGAGAAGGCATGTATAATTATGATTGTAAGACTTTAGGAGATGTTTGGTTCGGTTGCAAATGTACTCGATGAAAATAGTCAGCATGGCAATATAGAAAGATAACTAGGCTTCCTCCTTCGGTATGCATCTATGGTAAAGATTATCAGTGGATCTTCAAAATAGATGAGGATCCTCTCAATAGTAATTTTCAACATACAAAATATTTTTTTTATTCTGATTGTAGGTTATATATAATAGTAGTTGTTGGAAGACAAGATAATTTTGAATAATTGCATACCAGGGTATGATTGAATCAATACCTCAAGGAGGCATCAAGGACTCATCTAGATACAAATTATAAATAGTTAGAGGGGTACCTTCTTCTTCTTGATTCCTAGATAAGAGATTAGCAAGAACATTTTCTGATCCATTTTAATCCATTATCTTGTGTTCAAACTCTAGGAAAAATAGTGTCCATTTCAATAAAATGGGCTTTGTATCCTTCTTTGTCCATAGATATTTAATTTCTCCATGATTTGTGTAGACAACGACCATGCCACTAGTGAGATAGGATCAAAATTTGTCAAAAGCACAAGCAGTCATCTCTTTTTATATGGTGGTATGATTGACTTGTGCTTACTCTAGGGGTATTCTTGCATAGTATGTAACATGGTGATTTTTGTCTTTCTTTTTCCCTAGAACAACACATAATACATAGATTGAACATGTGCTCCTACTCCTCATATCAGAGGATAAAAATGTCGTTAGACATGGTAGGAATATCGGTGATTGTTCTTTGAATGTGATGGAGTTTCTGTATGAATTCAATGTGGGGAGACCCAATGTTTAGTCATGCATGAAAATTGATATCAGTAAAGCATACGATCATGTTCACTAGGATACCCTATGGTCGATCATGAAGGATATGTGCTTTGATAAAAAATGGATTAACATGATGATCCAATGTACAAAAACAACATCCTTCTATATTCTAGTTAATGGGTCACCTACAAGTCTATTTAGAGCTTCTAATAGGTTATGACAAGGTGATCCACTATCCACATCATTGTTCACCTTGGTGATGGAGGGGATCACTTACCTAATTAATATTGCTCCTGTTGTACGGAAGATCAAGCCCTTCAAGGTCCAAGGGATTAAAGTCATGTCACATCTCATATTCTCTGATGCAATCTTGATTTTCTCAATGGACATGCTAAACACTTGAGGGGGTTGAAGAAGTTCCTTTCTAAGTTTGGAAAGATCACTAGATTATATATTAGTACCATGAAATCGTGTGTTTTACTATCTAAGTCATGCAACAACATGAAGAGCATATTGAAAAGAGTTGCCGGTATGAATAAGGGGGAATTTCCCACCATATACCTTAGTGTTCCAATTGTTGGAGGCAGAGGAACAACTTATGACTTCAGTGGGTGTGTTGGTTAGATAAAAATTAGAATTGATTCTTGGTCCGACCTGTGCATATCTATGGCTGGTGAACTGATCTTGGTCAAGTCGGTTATATAGTGCATTGTTAGATTATGGTGTCAAGTGTGAGCATACCAACACCCATTCTCCATGTGGTTAGATCTCTCACTTCTAAGTTCTTTTGGGGTGGTAAAAGTCATGATGTTTCTTGGAGGATGTTAGTTAAACCTTTTGTATAGGGAGGTCTTAAGGTTATGGACCCGACTAGAATCATCAAGATCAGATGTGGCAAGAGGGTGGAGAGGTTATTGACAACCCATGTTGTGTGTGGGTCAGGTGGATACAGAGACGTTGTGGTGATAAGTTGACCATTCAAGAGAGGGTTAAACCTTCTAGAGTGTGGTGTGCTATGTGCATGTTCTTTGCAGATAACCAACTACTATATCATATTGATAGCAATGGTGTTTGAGCCCTTACTAGAGTTACACCAGTAATCAACAATGCTTCTAGTATTTCTATCCCTTGGGTGTTGTCATTCTTAGGGAAACTCTATTGCTTGAAATAGAGTATGTTGGTGTACAAGGCAGATCTCAATAGACTACCAACTAAAGATAGACTTATAAATCAGGGCCTTGATGTAAATCGTATCTACAACTTATATAGGAGAGTTGAGGAGTCTATAAACCACCTCTTTCGTGAGCGTCTTTTCTCTAAAATGGTATGGGATGTCACATATTTGATGAACAATTAGACATTAGGATGTCATGCTATATTAAAGGCATCATTGACTTGATTAATGAGAAATATTAATATCATAACCACATTCTTTGTTTCATAAGTCTATGGTTAACTAGGGCCTACTTCCTTCATATGGAAGGAAAGAAATGAGAGAATACATTGAGGCAAGATAGCAGAGGCACTTGGGGATGTGCATATTTTATCGAATTTTGCCCACTTTTGCTCGCAGTCTCAATCCACTTTGTACCTCATTTTTCCTCTAATCATACTAAATTTCCCACTTTATAGTTGTGTTTATTCATTTCATGTTTGTGATCATAGGTACATGAAAATGATGAGGAAATGGGGTTAATCAGATCAAAATATGACCTTAATTTGATTCCCAAAGTGATTGCACATTTCTTAGGGAATTTATCAAGTTTCTTAAAGAAATACAGAGCATCATTTGAACACGGCATGTTAAGATGCAGACAGATAATGTTCCTCCCTGATGAAAAGCAATACAACATGTCTCTTAGATGACATGTTGTGTCCCTTCATTCAAATATTTCACTAAAGTCCCTGCATGGTTACACAGTTGTGCGTTTTAACACACAACATGATTGTTTTGTCCAGATTTTCCAGATGTTTATTGATTCTCAGCAACACTACGTGTCATCCAACTGATATGTTGTGCATCCTTTGATTTGGTTAGTTCCACCTTCAGTTATACGGGGCGACGCGTCGTGTTGCTTCATAGACATGTCGTGGCGCTAGTAATTTGTGTACATTTTGAAAGAAGTCATCTGTCATTTTTAAAAATGAGAGGACACCTATGGGTCAGTTATCACTCACCATTTGAGGACTTTTCAACCAGAGAGAAAAGAAGAGAAGAAAGGAGGCTGTTTTGTAGAAGATGAGGTAGTTACTTGATAGAGAACCTGTATCTACTCCATTTCTCTTCACAGACTGCAATAAAGGCTTCACCATTCTATTCTGACCGCTTGGGAGAGAAAGTTGCTAGAGAAGGAGTAGTTATAAGGATGAAACTATCTCTTCCATCCATAATTCCTACTTTTTATTCCACTTCTATGGATACCTTTGTTATTCCCCTTGTCTACTCATGTTTTACTCCTTTATTTATAGCTTATACTTGTATTTCATCACAATGTGTGAGTAGAACTTCATTCCTTGAGCATGGAAAAGTAGCTCCTATGCCAAACTTATTTGAACTCAGATTTCATACTTAATGCTAGTTGATTTACTATTCTAATATATGTTTTGATTCTTATTTTCTTGTTTGCATGATTGGCCATCCTACTTCCATGTTGTACGCTTGTTTCTATAATTTAGGAAGATATGTTAAGAAGTAAGGAGTATCTATCTTAGAAAGAAATCCTTGACAACGGAAGTAGCTATGATTATGTTGAGGATCCAAGGTTTATAGTTCAAAACTAATCATAAAAATGTTATGTGAGTTAGAATTGTCTCACATCACTAGGAGGTATGTGATAATGGAAAAACTCCTTTGTATGATTGACTAGTATGTTTGAATGTCATGGTTGTATGTAAGTTGTGATGTGGATGTGAAATCCCATAGCCAAGTTCCTCTTAATGTAATCTTAATCATCCTCCAAGTGATTAGCATTTACTATTCATTTAACTTGTTAATTAGTTTAATCCAAAACCAATCATTCTTTTGTAACAGATCTAGATAGTTGAAAGTTTAATACTCTTTCTCCCAATGTTACCTTGCTCCTAAAATGACCTTGATAATACTACACGTACCCATATACTTGTGGGTAGTGTTTGAGTTTATAAATTGTACACTTATGCACACAGCTAAAAAGTTTTTGGCATCATTAATAGGGAGAATTGGTGTTTTTATTAGGGTAAGAAGTATTTAATAGTAAGAGAGACTATACCACACCACAACCATATCATAACTACCATCATTTTCATCATTATCATAATCATTGTCATATTTTTTAATCTTCCATTTTCATTTTTTTACTTCACTCACCTTCTTTACTTGTAGGATTGTAAGTGGCAATCCAAAAGGGGTCCTAAACCTTCCGTATTTCTAGACTCCAAAATTGAGCACAATGTTAACAATCTTAAAAAAGAAAGCAGGAGTGAACCTCAATCAAATTTGGAGGAATCACAACATTCATCACCACCATCATCACCACGTTCACCCGAGTGTCCAACACAACAAGAAGAACAAATAATGGAATTGATCATCCCCCTTGAATACTTTGTTATTCCATCTTCTATAGAAATCATTGGACTATCAGTATTCCACAAATCGACGCAAATGATTTTCTACCAGCCCCATAATTATATAGATGATACAGCAGAACCAGTTTGGAGGGGTACTAATGGAGGATCCAAACCTCTACATTACTGAATTTCTATAGTATTTTAGCACTGTCAAGATAGATGGTGTTCATATAGGGAGGCTTGTGCTGTCATTGAAGACATGGAAATTAATCATTACTAATGTGGTTCTGATTAGAGAACCTAGCCTTCTTCATCAAGCTCTACTTTTGGTAAGCAATTCACCAAAGTAATTTGTGATGCATGTGGAGTTGTTGGACACACACATTCTTCATATTTTGCCATGCCATCACAATTTGAAGAGACATTCGAGCCATGCAACACCACCTACAGTTCAGGTTGGATATATCATCCAAATTTCTCTTATCACAATAATAACCATGCTCAAAACTCACATCATCATTCAAGTCAACAACAACAACATTCGCAGCTCAAGTCAAAATTGGTGTCCATGCTTGAGACCTTTGTCTTAACTCAAATTCAACAAAATGATGAGCTTCATCAACAAAGAGAGTTGCTAAAAGTTGATATTTTAGAACTTCTCTCTAAGGTGGAAAGAATTGTCACTCGCACTAGGATATTTGAGCATCAAGTTGCTCAATAAGATCTTGCCAATCGAAAAGTACCTTTCGATTCTTTGCCTAACCAACCGGAAATGAACCCAATGGAGACATTCACATTAGTTACTTTCAGGAGTGGATTTTCTATAGGAGAATATTTTTCACCATCAAATACAATATCGTATGAAGTAGTTAACTCCAATGTAGGCAATGAAATTGAAGTTCAAAGGAATAAATATGCACATGCTCTAAAGGATGAGTTTTCAAACAAGCCAAATGTCCCCTTGCAACACATCTTTGACACAATACTTGGTGATGATAAAATTCTATTTGTATTCGATTTTGATTATTTTGAAGAAGACAATGAAGGGAGAAACAACATTGAAGTCCATAAGATTATTCTTATTGCAAATCATTAGCATAGATCTCCATCTCAGATCAAAGATATATTGATAAAGAGGTGTAGATCCTTAGCACAACAATTTCCAACTTCAAATTAGAGCAAAAGCCCTCCATCTTGACAACTTCTCCATGATGAGGTACTTGACTTCTATTCTCATTATTTAATTTCTACAGTAAGGACACTATAGATTTCAAGCTTAGGGGGGACAATCGGTCGATATTGTAGTTTTATTTTCTTTTCATCATCTTTTTTCTTAGTTTTTTTCTTTTATTTCTATTTTAGATGGTGGAAACTCTAGTATGATCTGAGGCTTGTTTTCCTTGATGGATGTAATTCCCTTTACGTGAATTGTTTGTCCAAATTTATATAAAAAATATCAATTGAAGAAAAATTGTACAAGCCTGACATCAGTTAAAATAAATCTTTTTTCAACAACTTTCACTTCAATTTGCTTTATTGCTTTTAGCCTGCATGTTCGGTTTTCATAGTCTTGCTTATATATAATACATGTAACGGCTGAAATCTTCTTGGACTAATCAACATTACAACCTTGTTTAGCATTCTTGATGCCTGTATCAAAATTTTAGTATGTTTTCAACCATACTCTCTATGAAAATTTTTCACAAATGAATGAAATCATGTCAGCTAAGAAATACAACCAACTCTTCTATGCTTAAGGGAAAAAGATTATAGTTTAAGGCCTCATGGTATCCAAGCAAAACTCGACTCAGTTTTGATTATATTGGCTTATTCTTCAAAAAAAGTTACTTGTATCCCCATGAAAAATGGCTAAACTACCCACATAACATGTTAGCATGTGTAAGTCCAGTCTGACTAGGATCGTTAGTTGTTATGTCCTAAAAGAATGTAAATGACCCCAACCGACATTCCACATGTGCATAAGTCTATATTAGTTGTTGAACATCAAAACCCATACTTTCATCTCTCAATATCATTCTAAAAGGTAGGTAGCGTGTTGCACATATATCATCTTTTACATCTTTCATAATTGAGAGGATCAGGTTGCATATTCCCTATTCAATTGGGTCATCTAATTTCTACTTCATGTGTTATGTTGATTATCTCATTTGAATTTTTTCACATTTTCTTAACTAAAACTTCAATCTTGGGTGCTTATGTTGAACCCATGGCTAATAGTAATAACCCTTGATAATTGTTCAATTGGTTTGATAAAATTTTCTATATTTTCATTTTGTCGATACTTGTGTTTGGTATTTTTCTTCAATTGTTTCCTTAATCTTTTTACTTGAGGACAAGCAATAGTTCAAGATTAGGGGGATTTGATGTGCACATTTTATATGGATTTTTAGCCCACTTTTGCACGTATTTTCGATACACTTTGTACCTCATTTTGCCTCTAATCATACTAGATTTCCCACTTTATAATTGTCTTCACTTATTTGATGTTTTTTATCACAAGTACACGATAATGATGAGGAAATAGGGTTAATCCAGTCAAAATTTGACCTTAGTTGGATTCCCCAAGTGATTTCACATTCTTTAGTGAATGTCTCAAGTTTATAAAAGAAACATGGCTTGTCATTTGTTGAACACATTGTGTTAAGTTACAGACAGATAAAGTTCCTCCCTGATGAGTAGCAACACAACATGTCTCCCATACGACACATTGTGTCCCTTCATTCAAAGATTTCGCCAAAGTCCCTACCTGGAAAAATGACATGTGTGTACTAACACACAACATGTTCATTTTTTCTAGATTTGCTAGACCTTCACTGATTCTCAGCAAAATAGTGTGTCATCCAACTGACACACTGTGCATCCTTTGAGTAGGGAAGTTCCACCTTCAATTATTTGGGGCAACATGATGTGTTGCTTCACAGACATGTCGTGTCACTAGTGATTTCTATACATTTTGAGAGCCATTATACCTCATTTTTAAAAATGAATGGATACTTACGAGATGGTTACCATTCATCACTTAAGGGACTTTTCAATAAGAGAGTAGAGTAGAGAAGAAAGGAGTTGATTCTAGAGAAGACAAGGTGGTTACTCAAGAGAGAACCTTTTCTCTACTCCATTTGCCTTTACAGACTGCAGAAAAGGCTTCTCCATTCCATTCCAACATCGTAAGAGAGAGGGTTTATTAAGAAAAAGAAGTTTTAAGGACAAAACTTCATCTTCCAGACAAAGTTCCTACATGTTCTTCCACTCCAACATATTCCTTTTTTATTCCCCTTCTCTAGTCATGTTTTATTCCATGATTTACTATGTGTACCTATTTTTCATCACTATGTGCGAGTAGAACTTCATTTCATAGGCTTGTGAGAGTAGCTCCCATGTCATAACTTAATTTGAACTCATATTTCTTATTTAATGCTAGTTGATTTAATATTCCAAGATATGTTTTAGTACCTTTTTGCTTGTTTTCATGACTCACCATCTTGCTTTCATGTTGTATGCTACTTTCTATAATCTAGGAAGATATGTTAAGAAGTAAGGAGTAGATACCTTGGAAACAAATTCTTGACTACAGGAGTAGTTGGAATTATGTTGAGGATCCAAGGTTCATAGTTCATAAGCATGGGAATTCTAGGTGGAGTTAGAACTATCTCACATCACTAAGAGGTGTGTGATTATGACAAACCTCCTTTGTATGATCAAATAATATGTTTTTCATGGTTGTATGTAAGTTGTGATGTGACAGTGAATCCCATACCCAAGATCCTATCAATTTGATCTAAATCATCCCCCAACTGATTAGCATTTATTGCTTTCCTTTAACTTGTTAACTAGTTAAATCCAAAACCAATCATTCTTTTGTAACCAGTTTTGATTATTTAAAGTTTAATATCTTACCCCCAACTATACCTTTTTCCTTAGACGATCTCTATATACTACACACACCCGTATACCTGTGGGGTAATGTTTGAGTTTACAAATTTAAGACTTGCACACACAACTAACACTTACCTGACAGACAATTTTGCTTCTTACCTTGTGATGAATGTTGAGACAAGAAACAACATTTTGTGTTGACTGAATGCTTACACTAGAACCTATTGGGAATTTTGTAAAAAAAACCCCATGTAGATTGTTTATATTTTGGGTCTAGTTTCCTAGATTCCAAGTTTTGTACTGTATAACCCTTTCTATACTCTCCTTTGCCAATATACGAATAAAAAAAATCTAATACATAATCACTCACATCGCACCTAAACTCAAAGGGAAAATTCCAATGAGGGGCTTGAACAATGAGAGTTGAAGTAAGGGCATTCTTCATAGTATAGAGTACTTTCAAGAAGTTCTCATAAAATATAAATGGGGTAGTTGGCATTAAATAAAAGTGGGGAATCTTTCACAATCAGGTTAGAAGGAGGCTTAGACATCTTTAATAAATTCTTGAAGAATTGGGATAGTATCCAACATGGCCTGTGACAAAAGTCGACAAAACCATTACTGATTAAGTGGAATTAAACGTAAGTAGCGGGTTAACAAAAATCACTAAAAATTAAAACCATTTGCGAAGAGATCCATTTCCATAAAACTCTTATCACAAGAACTAAGATATTATATATATACATTTTGGTTCACAAGTACCTATCATGTACCTTCTCTTCTCGAGGATTATATACAACAGTTGCTCTGTTAAGTCTACACATAAGCAACATAAAACCTCGAGGCTTTCAATGACAAAATCTCAGATCGATCATTAAAGTACTAACTACTGACTCCAAGGACCTGAGAGTACAGAGACGACACATAGGACTCATATCTACGTGATACGACAGTCAGTATCTCCACCTGAGATGTTACTATTGTCCCTGATTCTACTGTTCTTCCCCTGCTGTATGGTTTCTACCTCCTCATCTACGTCCACCTAAAAATGTTGGATCCCATGGGGGTGAGACAATTAAAATTGTCCCAGCGATAGATATAACTCTCTGCCAGAAACATTGTTATTGCAGATAAACATTATAAAACTGAGTAGAGGAATCTCTATTGAACAACGAGATTTAATCATTATTAAGAAGGATAGAGCAATATCATCCTTTAAAGTATTACAACAATAAATGATAAAGTAGTAAATTATCTATCCATTTTAATAAGGAATATGAAGAACGTGTATAACATCTATCCATTTAGGATACAGTAAACAATGTAACATCAACCAATTATTTTTGTATTTCATCCTTAAGCAAATACACTACACGGATGATTACATTTTACAATCATACTTATGCCCTGAGGAGATGAGGTATACCGCTCACACTCCAACGGACCACAATGGTGTAAAGCATCGGTTCCATACTTAGGTCAATGGAAGAGCTGGACTCCATGACCTCATCTATCTCGGTCAATGTGAGACCACATGTAGGACATCTCATGTCACTGCTAAATAGCTTTCCAGGGTATTCTGGCAACTTCGCTATATAGAGATACAACATCAACTGCACTCTCTTCGGGAGAGAAAGATCTCGTGTTTATCTAACATCCATCCCAGCCTTCATCATTGGGAGATTCGTGATACATCCATCCCAACACATATAATGAAGGATTAAGAGATATTGTGTGTATCTGACATCAATCCCACATTAGGGCGTAAGGATATTCACGCCCATCACCCCCACATATTCAACAATATGCCCTCCAGGTTATGCCGTGGAGCAACCCATTTCACCATTCAGATAACACTGATGCTGAATGGATCTATGGTCAGGGCTCTACATGATAAGATTCCACTTGATTAATTAAGTACATTATCGTATTCTTTTAGCATCAGTCCAGTTTTCAAACATGAATTATTATGACAGATGCTACAAAGAAAAGTGTAATACATCTATCAAGTACTTTTCAAAACTTTATATAACATTAGGATCTCAATCCTTTATGTCATTACTAGGAATTCTCATCTCTTAACATTATTATCATCATGATTACATATATGGGTATTCAAACCCTTAGTTCATCACAAAACATTATTAATACCTCTAGGTCTTAGGACCAAGGTATATTTGATACTTGTTACACAAGCATCTCACATGGCTCACAAGGCCCATTAAGTATCTTGTCACCTCTTACTAGGAAACAAATTATCACATGGCTCACAAGGCCATTACATCTTGTCACCTCTCACTAGGCAGCAATTTATGCATATGGCTCAAAAGGCCATTGCACATCTTATTACCTCTCACTAGGCAACAACTTATTCATATGGCTCACAAGGCCATTGCACATCTTGTTACCTCTCACTAGGCAACAACTGATTCACATGGCTCACAAGGCCATTAAGTATCATGTCACCTCTCAATAGGCAACAAATTATCACATGGCTCACAACTGGTTATACTCATCATCTCATGATACCTGCAAGATTAATATATTTGGTAACAACTATATCAATCACATATCAACATTATGCAATACAAGGATAACCTCACTATTCCCTCATTAGGGTTAACAATTAGAGTTTCACATAACATCACCCTATATTAGGATTTCACATAACATCACCCTATATTAGGGTTTCACATAACTTCACCCTACATTAGGGTTTCACATAACATCACCCTATATTAGGATTAGGGTCTCCTATTTCATTTCAATTAGGTTTTCTCAACCCATTACCAAAATTAGGGTTAGATTTTCCCATCTTTATCAATTAGAGTTTCACATAACATCACCCTGTATTAGGATTTCACATAACATCACCCTATATTAGGGTTTCACATAACTTCACCCTACATTAGGGTTTCACATAACATCACCCTATATTAGGGTTTCTTGACCCAATACCCAAAACTAGGGTTTCTCATCATACTTGATTAGTATTTCATGATCACATTATCAAAGGTCAAACCTTAATTCAAAACTCCATGCATCTTGGAGAATGCATTGATATTACAATTAATATCCGAAGACTTAACTCATTGTTTCATATGTCTAGAATTAAATAATACCTTCATAAGTATTCAATTAAACTTATGTATTTTAATTTTCCTTATTGATTAGGGTTTTATGATTATTTCATTAATACAAACCCTAAGTCAGTGTGTCAACATATCTTGGAGAACATAGTATTATATAAGTATTAAGCCATACTTATCATTGTTCCATGTACTAGGAACACACATCACCATCATACCTTATCCAATTGACTTAACCATCCACTAAATACATACACCTATGCTTATCATTGTGCATTGCATTTATTACGTTCATAGGCATCAAGTGATAATCACTCTAAATGTATTAATCACCTAAATACATTAGAAGTACTTCCATTAAAATTAACCTTGAGATACTCTTCAACTACTTATGGGGTTATTAGTACTTACATGGTTTGAACGAATTAGACTTTCAAATGGTCTTGGACCAATTGACCCTTCAAACGGTCTTAGACCAATTAAACTTTCAAACGGTCTTGGACCAATTGACCCTTCAAACGGTCTTGGACCAATTGAACCTTCAAATGATCTTGAGGTATCTTGACCTTCAAACGGTCTTGGTCTAGTTGAACTTTTAAATAGTTTGAAGACCGTTAGACCTTAAATGGTCTTGGTCCAAACCATCAAACGGTTTGAGACCATTTAGACCTTCAAACGGTTTGAGACCATTAGACCACCAAACGGTCTTGGTCTCAACATCCTTAAATAGTCTTGAATATTGATCAATGCTAAATGGTCTGAGACCGTTTGATCCTTAAATGGTTTGAAACTGTATGGTCCTTAAATGGTTTGAGACCGTTTGGTCAAATCAGAGTTGAAACTGAATGAACCTGAACTAGGGTTTTGACATCTATTGCTCTAGGGTTTTGAAACCAATTGAGCTAGGGTTATGAAATCAATTGAATTTAATTATTTCAGGTTATGAGGTCATGAGACCAATTGATCCTTGAGTCCATTGAAAACCATTTAGTCTCTAACGGTTTTGAAACCATTTAACCTCAAATGGTTTTGAAATTGATTGGGCATCAAACGGTTTGAAACTGTTTGGTCTCTAACAGTTTGGGACTGTTTGACCAACCAAAAGTTGAAACTATTTGACAATGAAAATCTTGAGGTGTGTGCTAAGATGATGTCATCAGCATCAAGCTTTAGACCTCTGATTTCTATTGTCTTATATATGATGATTTCAACAATTATTTAAGGAAGGAAATAAAAGATCAACATATGATGAGAAATTGAAATCAATAACAACATTAATGGGTTCAAGTTATATAACCCGCCTTCAAAGTAGCTTCAAAGATTCAAGCTTCACGTCTCTAATGGTGAAAGAAGCTCCTTCAACTAACCAAGGTCCGTTTCCAACTATTTGGATGCAAAAGATGGCCAAGGTTGATCATTGGATAGAAGAGAGAAGAAAATCAATGTTGAAATCCGATTTCAACCATCAATTCAAGGTTGAAGATGATCATGGAGCTTACCTTCAGCTTGGGGAACATTTTCCTCCTGCTCCTATGCTCCTTGGTCATCGGTCAAAGCAAGGAATGAAAGTGGTTTGCAAAATAGCCTTACAATTAAGGAGAAAATGGAGTATATGTAATTGAGTTTCTAGGAGAGAGAAAGTAGGAGAAAATTCATCCATTTTCTTGCCACATGCCCCCTCCCTTCCTTGCCTTCGAAGTCATCTTTCTTGCCCTCAATTTCCTTTTGTTTATCCTTGAATTAAAAGCAACCACTTTAAGCACCTTAATCATTATAATATTATTATCCATTTTTAGTGGACATTACTTTTTAATTAACAAATGTGAGTGGATTTCTTCACCTACTTAGTATATTTCGGTGCAACTCAAAGCATTTGGACTTCCTTGCACTATAGGATTTCAACCAAAGACTTTTTAATTGATGGGCACTTCAATTAATATATTTATTTTTGCTACAAATTAAATTAGGGTTTCAATTATGCTTAAATCTTGATTATTTTATTCTCAAGATTATCTCTCCTCAAAAGTAGTTCAAACAAGACGCCCCATTCTTTTTATTTTCTCTAAATGATGTCAAGAAACAGTAGGGACTCAAAAGAGGTGGTATTTTACATATTCAACCCTAGGTTTTGGCCAATTTGAAAATTACACCAAAACTAACATTCAATGCACAAACATTATTCAAACAAGCTCATTTTTGGAATTTAGGCTTGCGGAATCCATACTCCAGCATCATTCTCATCCTTATGATGCTATAACACTTGAGGAACATTTATCATATAACATTTGTGAGGTAATCCCCTTAAATTGGGTAAATTGCACTTTAGTCCAAAATAAACAAATATTATTTCAACATTATTCAAACAAGTTTAAACTTGTTATTTGGGCTTTCCAACAGCCACCAACTTGAATCATTCTCTCTTTAATGATGGTCAAACACACGAGGCATGTTCATCATATGACATATTTCAATATAAACCCTCAACTTCAGTAAATTGCACCTTGGTCCAAAACAAAGGGACATTGCTCAAATAGCATTCAATCAGGACCAAACTTGGAACATAAGTGTCTCACATGATAAGAAAACACCTTAGAGGATTATATTAAAGTTCTAAGCAACTTATTTATCCAAAACAAATAGGGTTACCTCATAACCTAGGTCAGGGTCATTACAAGTTATAAACCCCTAACAAGGATTTCGTCCCCAAAATCCCAGGTAAAAAGGAGACATATATTATTCATTCATCATACCATCAAGTCTTCACATACCATTTTAATGTCATGGAGATACCATAGAACTTTGATAAACACAAAGTTCTTTCATATATGGTCATCATAGAATCTATCATACATGACACATACTCCACTATCTTTTTCATTAATGATTGTAGAGTAAACTCTGTGTCAAATAACACTTTTCTTAGTCAGAGAAACATTATACATACCTTATTTAACTCAGGTGTCAAACCTCATTGATTTGTCACCTTTACCCAACTTTCAATTTTATGTGACAAGATTCCTGATTCTGGGGAGTCTCCCATACTCCTTATTTTGTTTATCATTTCACTTTCAAGGAAAGACTAGAGTTATAGTCTGTCACCCACTTGGAACTACACGTCTCATCATACATATGTTGTGCCATCTAATCTACTAACACAACACTAAACTTTCTTACTATTTGTACCAACTATCTCATTAGTTGTACATTCTCTTGTCATAAGGGGGAGGTTACTTATCCATTAAAAATTTATATCAGAGATATCTCTAGATGTTATGTATATTTTACCTCAACAGATCTAGATAAGGGTGTTCTAAAAAATTATTTTTAGCTTGATAAGATTTTCCCATAATGATTTTATAATTGTTCCTTCAATTAGTACATTCTTGTCGATGTTATGTTTATGCAGAGCATAAACCCCTAACCATGTGATGTCCAAACTATTTTATGTAATTAGACTGATTTCATAGTTGGCCATTCCAGGTAATCAACATTAATTATCACCTAATACTTCTTAGATACCAGAATTGCTTACCTTGGTATCCATCACATGTGTTGAAAACACATCACATCCTCATCATTCCCATCTCTCTATTGTTTTTACCAAAGCCACACGTATAAAAGGATCTTTTTTTCATCTTTGGGACATTATTTATTACACATATCTTTGTCTTGGAACCAAATTTCAAGACGAACTGATACTTTTCTAAGTATCCATCAATTGAACATTTTTAACTGATGCACATCAAGTGTCATAAGACCCACTTGATTGCCATGTCCCTGAAGGAAAGAACACAAAGAAACATATTCTTCTTATCACCCTATCATCACCCATGGTTGTTTATTGAAGAGAAGGGATTATCATCTCTTCTAATTATAGCATGAACTTTCAATTGTTCATGATTCATTTACTCTTGTTTCATCCTAGGTTCCTTACTCTCAGCATAGGAATTGTAAGGATGATTACATGTCATTACTCATTTCTTTGTTATTATCTAACATGTTTATGAACATTTTGTGATTTTATCACATTTCCCATTTCCATATCATGGGAAAAGATCTTTACTATACACACAGGCTTTATCAGACATGGATCATCTCCCTTGTCCTCATTCTCTTTATCATGAGGATTATATTTCTTACTTCCTGATACACATAGATTGATCTGAGATCATTTTAGATTCCATTTTATTACACTTAGGATGTGACAGAAAAATATCCATACCATATTTCTAGTTTCTTTATACTCACTAGATTGTTTCAGAATGACTACTTGATCAAAGTAATTAGAAAGATAACAATCTAAGAGTTTCATACTTGCCCTATCTCCAATCATTATATGCCTGGCCAGGGTATACAAGTACTGAGATTAGGTAGTATGCACTTTATTTACTATCATGTGCCTTACTTTTCATATCATATAAAACATAGGACTTATCATTCCTGGACTTCCTCCAGGCATCACATATATAGCTTACAAAGTTAAGAAAAATTATAAAGCATTTAAAGAAATACTGAGTAAAATATAAGTCTTCATCTTCCTTGTGTTCTCATAGGATTAGTCAAAGGAAGCTCAAAAACAATTACTTATATTTAACACATATAATCATAAAATGATATATCAGAATGAAACTGTTTCATCTGACCTGTCTCATCTTGCAGTTTGTTTATTGCCTCAGGCTGATTCGTTTCGTATAATCTTGTCATTGCCTGATTCCAATGTCGTGCTCTATTGCTCGATGTAGATGCACCTGCTCGGAACATCTGTCTATGTCCTCGAATGCCACTACTAGACCACTACTATTGAGGGTTTTACTGACTCTTCCTCAGCGGTTGGGTCATTTCCTCTTTCATTTTGGGACAAGAGGATCTAATATGCCCAATCTGACTACATTTATAACACATCTTATAAGAATTCCCCGACTTAGTCGGCCTTTCAATCGATGTAATGGCCAAACTAAGAGTACCAGCGGGTGGAACATTAGGTCCTTTACCCTTTCTGGGTAGCCATTTCCCTAGTGTACTAGACTTTGGTTGTATTGAGGATACCAAAAACTTCCCCTTTTTGAACCCACTAGGCCTCTTTTCCTGAGTTTGGATAGGCTTTTTCTTAATTCATTCCTCATTATCATTTTATGGACAATCTCTTCTGATATGTCCAGGCTACCTAAACCTGTAGCAAACCCTAATTTTGGGTTGTAACCTATTTCTTTTAACATTTTCTATTGCTTCGACATGTTGATGTTGATCAAGAATCTTGTTGGATTCCAAAACTTCATCATTGGGGGCTGGTAATCTGGGTTGTATTTCTAATACATGGTCCATTATACACATCATTACTGTCCTAACCTGCCCAGCAATGATATCAAAAGAAGGATTCCTTCTAATAGTTGGGTCATCTTGGGGATTCTCAGGAAGTCGTTCTTCTCTTGCCTAGTCCTTTGCACCTTCTGTTGGTGTAACAACACTGCTTTCAGCAGTATGTTCTTCATGTGATCTAGCCATCTTCAAGCTTTACTTCTTCTCCTAAGAGCATAAGTCACTATCAGATAAACTGGAAGACACTAGAACAGACTCAACGACCTTAATCCTATGTCTCTATAGACTCGGTGAAACTTAATCTCTGATACCACTAAATTGTGACAACAGTCGACAAAATTGTTATTGATTAAGCGGAATTAAACGTAAGCAGCGGATTAACAAAAATCACTAAAAATTAAAACCATTTGTGAAGAGATCCATTTCTAGAAAACTCTTATCACAAGAACCAAGATATTATATATATACATTCTGGTTCACAAGTACCTACCATGTACCTTCTCTTCTCGAGGATTACATACAATAGTTGCTCTGTTAAGTCTACACATAAGCAACATAAAACCTTGAGGCATTCAATACAAAATATCATATCGACCATTAAAGTACTAATTACAGACTCCAAGGAACTGAGAGTACAGAGACGACACATAGGACTCATATCTACATTAAACGACAGTCAGTATCTCCACTGGAGATGTTACTGCTATCCCTGATTCTATAGTTCTTCCCCTACTGTATGGTTTCTACCTCCTCGTCCATGTCCACCTAAAAATGTTAGATCCCACTGGGGTGAGATAATTAAAATTGTCCCAGTGAGAGATATAACTCTCTGCCATAAACATTGTTATTGCAGATAAACATTATAAAACTGAGCAAGGGAATCTCTATTGAACAGAAGGATTTAATCATTATTAAGCATGATAGAGTAATATCATCCTTTAAAGTATTACAGCTCTAAATGATAAAGCAGTAAATTATCTATCCCTTTTAATAAGGAATATGAAGAACATGTATAACATCTATCCATTTAGGATACAGTAAACAATGTAACATAAACCAATGATTTCTGTATTTCATCCTTAAGCAAATACACTACACGGTTGATTACATTTTACAATCATACTTATGCCCTGAGGAGATGAGGTATACCGCTCATACTCCAACTGACCACAACGGCGTAAAGCATCGGTTCCATACTTAGGTCAATGGAAGAGCCGGACTCTAAGACCTCATCTATCTCGGTCAGTGCAAGACCACAGGAAGGACATCTCGAGTCACTGCTAAATAGCTTTCCAGGGTATACTGGAAACTTCGCTATATAGAGCTACAGTGTCAAATGCACTCTCTTCGGGAGAGAAAGATCTCGTATTTATATAACATCCATCCCGACCTTCATCATCGGGAGATTCATGATACATCCATCCCGACACATATAATGAAGGATTGAGAGATCTCGTGTTTATCTCATGTCAATTCCACATTAGGGCGTAAGGATATTCATGCCCATCACCCCCACATATTCAACAATATGCCCTCTGGCTTATGCGGCGGAGCAACCCATTTCACCATTCAGATAACACTGATGCTGAATGGATCTATGGTCAGGGCTCTACATGATAAGATTCCACTTGATTGATTAAGTACATTACCATATTCTTTTAGCATCAGTCAAGTTTTCAAACTTGATTTATTATGAAAAATGCTACAAAGAAAAGTGTAATACATCTATCAAGTACTTTTCAAAACTTTGTATAACATTAGGATCTCAATCCTTTATTTCATTACTGGGAATTCTCATCCCTTAAAATTATCATCATCATTATTACATATAAGGGTATTCAAACCCTTAGTTAATCATAAAACATTATTAATACATCTAGGTCTTAGTACCAAGGTATATTTGATACTTGTTACACAAGCATCTCACATGGATCACAAGGCCCATTAAGTATCTTGTCACCTCTCACTAGGTAGCAAATTATCACATGGCTCACAAGGCCATTACATCTTGTCACCTCTCACTAGGCAACAATTTATTCATATGGCTCACAAAGCCATTGCACATCTTGTTATCTCTCACTAGGCAACAACTTATTCATATGGCTCACAAGGCTATTACACATCTTGTTACCTCTCACTAGGCAACAACTTACTCACATGGCTCACAAGGCCATTCAGTATCTTGTCACCTCTCACTAGGAAACAAATTATCACATGTCTCACAACTGGTTATGCTCATCATCTCATGATACCTGCATGATTAATATATTTGGTAACAACTTTATCAATCACATATCAACATTATGCAATACAAGGATAACCTCACGATTCCCTCATTAGGGTTAGTGTTTCCCATCTTTATGAATTGGAGTTTCACATAACATCACCCTATATTAGGATTTCACATAATATCACCCTATATTAGGGTTTCACATAACTTCACCCTACATTAGGGTTTTACATAACATCACCCTATATTAGGATTAGGGTCTCCTATTTAATTTCAATTAGGGTTTCTCAACCCATTACCAAAATTAGGGTTAGAGTTTCCCATATTTATCAATCAGAGTTTCACATAACAACACCCTGTATTAGGATTTCACATAACATCACCCTATATGAGGGTTTCACATAAGTTCACCCTACATTAGGGTTTCACATAACATCACCCTATATTAGGGTTTCTCGACCCAATACCCAAAACTAGGGCTTCTCATCCTACTTGATTAGGATTTCATGATCACATTATCAAAGATCAAACCTTAATTCAAAACCCCATGCATCTTGGAGAATGCATTGATATTACAATTAGTATCCAAGGACTTAACTCATTGTTTCATATGTCCAGAATTACATAATACCTTCATAAGTATTCAATTAAACTTATGTATTGAAATTTTCCTTATTGATTAGGGTTTTATGATTATTTCATTAATCCAAACCCTAAGTCAGTGCTTCCACATATCTTGGAGCACATAGTATTATATAAGTATTAAGTCATACTTATCATTGTTCCATGTACTAGGAACACACATCACCATCATACCTTATTCAATTGACTTAACCATCCACTAAATACATACACCTATGCTTATCATTGTGCATTACATTTATTACTTCAATAGGCATCAAGTGATAATCACTCTAAATGTATTAATCACCAAAATACTTTAGAGGTACTTCCATTAAAATTAACCTTGAGATACTCTTCAACCACTTATGGGGTTAGTAGCACTTACATGGTTTGAACCAATTATACTTTCAAACGGTCTTGGACTAATTGACCCTTCAAACGGTCTTGGACCAATTAAACTTTCAAACGATCTTGGACCAATTGACCCTTCAAAAGGTCTTGGACCAATTGAACCTTCAAATGATCTTGAGGTATCTTGATCTTCAAACAATCTTGGTCTAGTTGAACTTTTAAACGGTTTGAAGACCGTTAGACCTTAAATGGTCTTGGTCCAAACCTTCAAACGGTTTGAGACTGTTTAGACCTTCAAACAGTTTGAGACCGTTAGACCACCAAACGGTCTTGGTCTCAACATCCTTAAATGGTCTTGAACATTGATCAACCCTAAATGGTCTGAGAGCATTTGAACCTCAAATGGTTTGAAACTGTATGGTCCTTAAATGGTTTGAGACCATTTGGTCAAATCAAAGTTGAAACTGAATGAACCTAAACTAGGGTTTTGACATCCATTACTTTAGGGTTTTGAAACCAATTGAGCTAGGGTTATGAAATCAATTGAATTTAATTATTTGAGGTTATTAGGTCATGAGGCCAATTGATCCTTGAGTCTATTGAAAACCATTTAGTATCTAATGGTTATGAAAATTTTTAACCTCAAACGGTTTTGAAACCGATTGGGCACCAAACGATTTGAAGTCGTTTGGTCTCTAACGGTTTGAGACCGTTTGACAAACCAAAAGTTGAAACCGTTTGATAATGAAAATATTGAGGTGTCTGCTAAGATGATGTCATCACCATCAAGCTTCAGACCTCTGATTTCTATTATCTTATATATGATGATTTTAGCAATTGTTTAAGGAAGGAAATAAAAGATCAACATATGATGAGAAATTGAAATCAATAACAGCATTAATGGGTTCAAGTTATATAACCCGCCTTCAAAGTATATTCAAAGCTTCAAGCTTCACATCTCTAATGGTGAAAGAAGCTCCTTCAACTAACCAAGGTCCATTTCCAACTCTTTGGATGCAAAAGATGGCCAAGGTTGAGCATTGGATAGAAGAGAGAAGAAAATCAATGTTGAAATCTGATTTCAACCATCAATTCAAGGTTGAAGATGATCATGGAGCTTACCTTCATCTTGGGGAACATTTTCCTCCTTCTCCTAATCTCCTTGGTCGTCAGCCAAAGCAAGTAATGAAAGTGGTTTGCAAAATAGCCTTTCAATTAAGGAGAAAATGGAGTATATGTAATTGATTTTCTAGGAGAGAGAAAGTAGGAGAAAATTCATCCACTTTCTTGCCACATGCCCCCTCCCTTCCTTGCCTTCGAAGACATATTTCTTGCCCTCAATTTCCTTTTGTTTATCCTTTAATTAAAAGCAACCACTTGAAGCACCTTAATCATCATAATATTATTGTCCATTTTTAGTGGACATTACTTTTTAATTAACAAATGTGAGTGAATTTCTTCACCTAGTTAGGATATTTCGGTGCAACTAAAAGAAATTGGACGTCCTTGCACTATAGTATTTCAAACAAAGCCTTTTTAATTGATGGGCACTTCAATTAATATATTTATTTTTGCTACAAATTAAATTAGGGTTTCAATTATGCTTAAATCTTGATTATTTTATTCTCAAGATTATCTCTCCTCAAAAGCAGTTCAAACAAGACGCCCCATTCTTTTTATTTTCTATAAATGATACCAAGAAATAGTAGGGACTCAAAATTGGTGGTATTTTACATATTCAACCCTAGATTTTGGGTAATTTGCAAATTACACCAAAACTAACATTCAATGCACAAACATTATTCAAACAAGCTCATTTTTGGAATTTAGGCTTGTGGAAGCCATACCCCCAACATCATTCTCATCCTTATGATGCTATAACATTTGAGGAACATTTATCATGTAACATTTGCGAAGTAATCCCCTTAAATTGGGTTAATTTCACTTTAGTCCAAAACAAGCAAATATTATTTTAACATTATTCAAACAAGTTTAAGCTTGGAATTTGGGCTTTCCACCAGCTACCACCTTGCATCATTCTCTCTTTAATGATGCTAAAACACATGAGACATGTTCATCATATGACATATTGCAATATAACCCCTCAACTTGGGTAAATTGCACTTTGGTCTAAAACAAAGGGACATTGCTCAAACATCATTCAATCTGGACCAAACTTGGAACATAAGTGTGTCACATGATAAGAAAACACCTTAGAGGATTATAATAAAGTTATAAGAAACTTATTTATCCAAAAAAAATAGGGTTACCTCATAACCTAGGTCAAGGTCGTTACCTGGCCCAAGAAGCTTCTAAATTTTACAATTGAAGGAGTTGGGAAAAGCTTTGATATTACTTCTACCTTTTAGATCTTCTTTGATTCCTTTCTCAGATATCATATGCTCCATTAGTATTCCTTCATGCACCATGAAATGACATTTCTACCATTTCAATACAAGTCAGTTTCTCATCACATCATTGCATTACTAAAGAGAGGTTCTTTAGACACTTTTCAGATGATGATCTATAGATGGGAAAATCATACATAAAGGCCTTCAATATATCTTTTATGAAGTCTACAAATATTACAAATGCATTTTTATAAAGTCACTAGAGAGTTATACATGCCAAATGGTATTATTAAGATGCATATGTTTCACAAATGTAGGTAGAAATAGTCTTCTCTTGGTCATCAGAATGGATGGGATTTTGGTGGTACAAAGTTGAATTCCCATTCATGTAGAAGAAATAAGATGAGTTAGGCACTCCGAAACTTGATCAATAAATGGTTGTGAAAATTTATCTTTTTTGGTGGTAGAGTTCAACTTTTGGTAATCTATGCACATCTACCACCATGTAACATTGAAGGTGGCAAGTTGTCCTCCATTTTCTCCCCTTACTACAAGCATACCCCCTTTTTTGGGTACGTCATGGACTAGAGTTACCCATATACTATCACTTGTAGTGTATACAATATTGACATCTTACATCTTGATAATTATTTATTGACTTCTTTTTATCCATAAAGATGGCATTGTCCTTGATTTTTCAGTTTGTAATCTTCTTCTACATAAATCCTATACATGTAAAATATTATAATGAGACTTTTGATGTCATCTATTGATTATGTCAATGCCTTCATTCTTATCTTTAATTAAAAAGGTAGTAGACCCTTTTGTTCTTACAAGAAGGAGGAGTTGACACTGACCTGATTTCTCACTTAATCATTAAGAAATTCGTATTTAATCCACTCAATGAGTTCCTTCAGCTCTAGAAAGGGTTTTCTTTTCAATCTAAATCCTCTTCAAGGATATATAATTAGTTATCTCTATTTTTAGTTCTTTTGAATTTTCTTGGGTAGATTCTTCCCCTTCTTACTCATCTACGACAAGGTTAGCTCAAAATTCTTTAACTTTAGGATTAGAAATATTAAGAGGCCAATTTGATAGTTCTCTCTTTATGGGGGTCTATAATAATGTTCTTCTCCTGGATCTCAACATAAATCTGGTAGCAACACTTTGTGAAGTAAACATATTTTACTAGGTAGGCCCCTTCATTGAGCTGAGAACTTTGAAGTCGATGTGGTTGTTTCACACATGGTTAGTAATGACGCATCATTAAAAAAACAATAAGAGATCTCCCTTCTAATAGGGTCTTATAAAGATCATAGGACAAGTCATGTCTTTTATTGTGTTGAGTATGACAACATCGCATGGTATAATGAACCTTCCGACTCTAATCAGCATGTCTTCTACCAATCTAAGCAGCCACTTGAAGGTTTTATATTCAAGTTGTATGATCATCCTCATGTCTAACATGTTATTTAAACCCGACCTTTTTGCCAATTTCTCTATGATATGCCAAGCCATGCCTTTTGAATGGAATCACAAACATAGAAAGTTAATGTGTATGAACCTACATCTTTCTACTTGGTACGCAAAGTTTCTTAAGAAAAAGAGTTGGACTCTTAGCATTTTTTAGTTTCTTATTTGCTACATATACTTCTTTTAGTGATAATGTACTTAAATAACTTTTATTAGGTAGGCATATCCTCTATATCACCCAAGAGCATTATGTCCAAGTGTATCTTTTTCACTTCATCAATGCTTTTGTTAAACCTCTTTTCAATATGAAATTTTATGAGACCCAAGGAAAATGCACCTAAATTTTGTAAGGATCAATGTTTTATCATCGAATAGATCCCTTCTAGGCCTTTACCATATTGTCCTTTTTCTTTGATACTCCTTTCATAGGAATGTGTCGTGTTTCCTTCTTATATTTGGCCTCAACCAATCTGGTTGATTCCATCATAACTACAATATTTAAGACTATACAAGACCTCAAAGTTTCCATCTTTGTATTTTTATGTCCTTCAGGACATTTCTTATTGATTAAGGGAAAAGTGACATGTGTTTGTCTAATCACTTGGGGAAAAAATCTAGTTCTTGATTGATCATCATATTTTATTTTAGAAGGTTAGTAATTTGCATTGCAATTGTTCTTATCTATTTCTACATTATGTTCATAGTGTTTATATTACATAACACAATTTTCACAACTCCTCTTATAGTTTATATTTCCTTCTCGTGAAGTCCACCAAGTGGCTCAACATGTTAGGAAACTTATCAGTCTTTGGCTGTGTCTAGACATTTACACTTGAATTGTATTGAAGGTTGCCTTGACCATTATATTTATCTTGGCCTTGGTTATATCCTTGTTGATTGAAATTCATGTCTTTAAGCTTAATTTTTTTTGGAAACAAAGTGTTGTGTTACCTCCCCCAAAGAAAGGATTCCTAGGGGGTTGTTTATTAGGTGCAAACTTTCTGCTACAAAGGTATTACCATAAGAGAACCCAGGGTGTGTTTCCCTTTTGTAGTTGTGACTAGTGCAAATTCACCACCATTATTTGCATATTTTAATCTTTATTTGACAACAATTTGTTAGCCTTTCAATAGTTTTAGCATAAATTTTTCTATATTACCTTTCCCCCTTTTATTTGGAATTTTCACTAGCTTGGTTGACTTTAGTAGGGAAATGAAAAAATCTACACAGATCTAGTCTCACAGACCTAATGGTTCAGATACGAGTCGATTGGTTCAGATCATGAAATGAATGATTCTCCTGTACTCATCCAAACCACCTCTACCAACAACCATTGTATGGTTTCATAGAACCAATACCAACATTAAATCCAATCAACTAACTCAAATCCCTAGTCGATTGATTCATGCCATAGTCAAATAATAAAAGAAGGCAATTCGACAAATCTCTCGATTTGCAGCAATCAATTAAATCCCCAAGACTCAGAGTTGCAAGTTTATAATATGTCCAGATCCAGTCTAATGAATCAACTAATTTAGATACCAATCAACTGGTTCATATACAAATTGACCGATTCATATCCCGAAACGCCCATTTTGCACCTAGGCTCGGTGAAATGTCAAATAAAGAAGGTCATTATTGCAGTCAAAACTTTAGAAAAATGGATCCAACATCCGCCACACTACAAAACCTCATTTAAAGGATTTTGCCCCTCCTTTCTCCCTATAAAAGTAGGGGGGCTCCAGAGAAAAAGGGACATCCCTTGTTATCTAGTTTTGTTGTCATTTTTTTACATTATGTATGAGTAGTTCCTATCGTGAAAGTGATGCCCCGCGCCACACAAAGTGAGATTACTCAAAACATAACCATGGAAGAAAGATTAACAAACAAATTATCATAAAACACTTAAAATTAAATCTATTTTCATAAAACTGCCAAATACCAAGAACCTTCTCTTACATATCCTTTCATGCCTCAAAGCATATATAAGAGATGCTATCAACCTATTATTGAAGAACTATTCCAGAACATAGACACATGATTCCACCACATCTGTACATAATAGGTATACAAGACAGCCACATAAAGAAGGGCACGTTACAGGGATGACTCTAGGACCCTATCAACAAAAGACATCCGGTAGCACTTCCAACTTCGTCAGCTATTGTTCCTCCTATTGCTCCTCAACCTCTATTGCATGATTTATACCGCTTCGTGCTTGTCCACCTAAAAAGGGTGTGGGAAACCCATGGGGTGAGACTCCAAAACTCAATGGGAGATATAAATCACCACCAATATTATTATTATCACAGATAAGATAAACAAAGCAATAGTATAGTTACAACTATGTACAATAGGTAATGATTATAAACGGGAAGAGACATTACTGTTGAATTATGAAACATCTTAACAATTTAAAAGGAATATGAAGAACATATAGATTTCCTATCAACAATACTATATAAAGATCCAAGCAAGGCCTCATCCAATGCTTCCATATTTTAATCCTACACAAGTATACTACCTGGCTGATTATGCATTTTATTATGCCCAGAGGATTTGAGTTGTACCACCAAAATCCCACCGACCACTAGATAAGTTGAAAATCGATTCCATACAAGGTCTAATGGAAGAGACGGAATCCATGACCTCACCACACCTCTTGGTCAGCATAAGAGAAAACACTGTAGAGACATATCAGTCAACTGCAATAATGACATATAGTCAAAATCAAGGATTGGCTCATGCATGGCCACCACATATATAATCATAACTAGCCCACCTTAGTACAAGTACGATGCTAGAAGAACATGCTCACTCATGGTCATTCTAATAAGAATGAGTGGCTCATCTATGGCCATCCATACCACAACGAGATTGACTCACGCATGGTCATCTCACACATCATGTAATTGAGGACACAAGGAATTACTCGACTTGTACCTTGCATATTCAAAAGTATGCGCTCAGAGTTAAAGTCAATTACCATTCAACAAATGCTGACACTGAATGGATCTATGGCACATGGCAAACTACACTATTAGATTTCACTTGATTAATTAGGCCAATTTAAATAGCTTTAGCATCAATCAAGTTACAATGTACAACCTCTAAACAAATTATACATAAACAAGGGCATAATTCATCACTAGAACATACTGAAATATAAGGTATGATATCATCACATTATCGCTTCCTACGTATCTTTCAACATGTGTCCATCACAAGGACTACATATCTTAGGGTGATAACCCTTCTCTCATCATTGAGTAAACTCTTCTCATACAAGGAAATAAGTCATCATTAGGTCATAAGACCATTCCTCCTTTTTCTATGCTACCACATCACATGTGCCTCACAAGGCTTATTCAATCATATTATAACCACCATAGCTCAATCCTGGCTATGTATATCAATCGGTGTTGCCTGCATTGTTAGAAATTGATAACAAGAAAGCAATACATAATCAACAACATTATCTCATAGGACTCCTGCCATACATTTCACATCATTAAAATTAGGGTTTCTCTTTAATCAATTAGGTTTTACAAGGTTGGATCAAGGATCAACAACCACCCTTAGAATATCACTTTCATCTTCGTTAAGAGGTGTGTAATGAGGCATAGATACATGATTCTCATTATCATTATAAACCATGTTGAGACATCCCCAGATTTTTGGCTCGATGTTGAACCAGGAGGATTCGTGAGTGGAACATGTTGAAGGATCCGCGCTAGTTGGTGGACATGTGGCGATGTGTGGTTGGCTTAAAAATGTGAATAACTCAGTAAATGTTTAGTTCTTCAATAATTCATAGAAATTAGCTCGAGCATCAGAAATATACAAATAATATACCAAAATTCTTAGATTAATGTGTGGAACAAGGAAGAAGAATAAATATGTTTTCAGACTCTTTCTTTAAAATTCAAAGTGGATATTCTGGTATGAATCTTAGCAATTAATTGTTCTGATTCTACATATTGATCGTTGAATTTTTACCCCGTCGTAGTTCACAATCATTTTGTAGCTGGACTCTCACCATCTAGGGTGCAGCACTCCACTACTTTGCCATCACAAACCTCCCTTGTTTCTTTTCTATTGCAATTTCTCGATTATATGGAATCATAATATCAGGCTTTTGAGGCACTAATCTTAGTGATATCGTGTGAGTTGTGAAATTCTTGTTTCATGGATAATAAATATCAAACAATGGACTAAATTATGGAAATGTTCTACTAACTCCTAAATGTGATGTATAATATGTATGATGTAAGTAATTGTAATGTTGATGCATGAAATCATGTAATATGCTCCATATGGCTATTTAAGGCTAATAACCCTAAATAAAATGCAATAAATACATACATGCTCAATAAATGATGGAATTTATGAAACACCCTCATATCTGTAACTAGAAGTTAATATGAAATCATGAGATTAGTAAGATGCATATAATTTGTGTTATATGAAGAGGACCCTTAATACATGTTATAAAACCCTAATTTAGGGTAATGATATCACCTAGGGTTAATATGTGCACAAAATGCTATGGAAGCTAATGTTTAGATGATGAACCCTAATATGTAACATAATTGGAAAATAACATCAGTATGATAACTCCAAGATGAGAACACAAGTAAGTATGCGAATACCCTAATTCCAAAAATGGAAATAACTAGGGTTGAGATGATGTGAATCTGATGGTATTACATGTGATCTTGTCTTAATGAAGGTTTGACTAAGAGTGGTAGTTGACATCGGAAATGTGGTTATTAGTAAATATGTGATCAAGGTACGCCATTACCTCTTACTTGGCTTATTATATAATATGCTTGTGTTATATGTGTAGTAAAATACTTGGCATATGATATTGGTGAAATGATTGTTCTTATATGATATCTTTCTTGATTTTCCATACTTATAACTATGAACAGATGAAATATAAGATATTTGATCTATTATATGATAGCACTAAATCTCTTTGGTAGAATAGTGCATTGATGAAAGTACTAAATCTCTTTGGCAGAATAGTACATGTGACCACTAAATCTCTTTGGAAAAATAGTGCATTCATGGAGTACTAAATCTCTTTGGTAGAATAGTACATGTGAGCACTAAATCTCTTTGGTAGATTAGTGCATGTGGTTGATCAAATTTACATATAATGGGAAGTCATGGTAAAACATATGTTCTCTTTTGTTAACAAACAATTCTTATTTAAGTATGCTTCTCGTTATATATTCCTTTTGATACTGCCATGTAATAGTTTTATTTTATTGCCAAGATTAGTAATGAGAGATATATAAAAAGACATGTAGGCATACTCAGTACAATATTCTTGAATATTTTGCTGACGTGTACCACATGTAATCATTTATTTTGGTGATGTGCTTATGATCTTGAAGATCCAAGATTGTTGAGAGTTGTATGGCGATCTTATGTGCAGGTGGACCTGTTGTCTTAAGATCCTGTTGTTTAGTAGTAATACATGTATATGTAAAAGTTTACCTTTCAATGTGTAACATCAAATGTTGTAACAATTCATTATGTAATTATATGTTGAATGGTGAACATGTGGTGTATGGTTTTTTTCTTGTTCATGTACATGTGCTACTATTTTTTCCTTCTGAATTCCTCTAATGTTCTTCTTCTTAGCCTAGTGTGAGGTGTTTAAATTGTAGTCTCGCTGAGGTGAGGTTTCAAATTGGGTGTTACACATTAGATTAAGTTTTAGAAAATATGGGGACGTCACACATGTTATGAGGTATAGAAGCATAACTCTCAATATTACTCATACAACTTCTCCATAGGGTACCACATCATACCATGTGACCCTAACATCAACATAGTGTAACTTAGACACCATCTCAAGGTATTGATTACGATCACAACATAGGGTACCAGGTTAACCCTAGATGTGACAAGCAATCACTCCTAGGTAGGGTATCGATTTAGGATGTGTTAGGTGAACAAACATGGCATTGGGCTACCAACTCAAGATGTGTATCGGTTAGGCATCACCATATAGGTGTATCAGGCAATAACACCTCAAGGAAAGGGTATCAGCCAACCCCTCATGTTGGGCAACACCATCACGTGGTGTGACGGGTGTCTGGGATAAAAAAAAGGTCATTTGTTGGGTATAGAAAGGGGAAAGGTGTGCTTCAGGTTCCAACAATGTGTTTAAGCCATGACAGTTAGGGTACTGACAGGAAATGCACATTAAAGCAACACTCTCATGGTCACAACACCAAGTCATGATGGTTGTTGGTATGTTAGGAAGCAACACATCCAAGCAAACTAACACCCTCATCTCACATTGACCTACTCATACCCAAGGCATGACGATCTGAGCGGCTTCTAAACATGTCGAATTAGACCTAGCCAAGGTCATGATGACATGTCACAAGGAGTGATTATTAGTGGTGCCACATGTCATGATGACCATCCCAAGGCATATTGTCCTACATGCCTATCGGCTAGCATACATAATAGCCAAACCATGCATATTTGTTCACTCATCTTCAACCTTAGAACATCATTACAAGCAAGTCCAAAGAAAGTGCATCGCATGGCAGCAACTAAGAAAAACTTTTCTTCCAAAATAGAACACAAAACCACCAAGAAAAAACTACTAGAACTCATAGGATAACGAACCAAAGATAGAGAATCAAGATAGTAAGTAAGGTGGGTGATGATAGAAAAGAGGGTTTAGAGTTATATAACCCTCCTCAAGGATCACCACCAAACTCTAAGCTCCAAGGTCAAGCTCCAACCTTCACAAGCTCAAGATAGAAGAACACATTTCAAGCTTGATCACCTTAACACCTCCAAGGAAGAAGATGGAACCTTGGTTAAGAGAGCATCAGAGGGAAAGGAAAGTAACCAAGGTTGATGGCCGAGAAGAAGAAAGAAGGAGAGAAAGAAAGCTAAGGATCATGTCTTACTAACGTATAAGATGAAGAAAGCACCACAAGCTTGGGACTCATCCACCAAGCCCCAAGGGAGAGACTCCTCTAGCTCAAGGTCATCCACCAAAGAGAGAAAGCAAGGAGGCCAAAAGGATTCTCTTGCATGGAGGGAAAGAGGTATACATACAAGAGGGATGAAAGAGAGAGAAAGGGGAAGGTGTCACCACCTTAGAACCCTAGGTGACACTTGTCCATGAAGAAAGAGCCACATGCAACACCATGCAACAAGGTGATATGATCCATGTCTCGCCCACTAGGTCACCTTCCTAGGTCAAGGCCGATACACATCTCCTCCTCTGTTCACAAACCGATAAGGGTAAATCCTAGGTGCCACAAACTAAAAGGTTGCATCTCTAGACACCATAAAATCGATAGGATGTCTCTCAAGACACCCACAAATTGATACAGGGCTTCTGCAAGGATCTCAAGCCTGAGACAACACTCCTAGGTGCAAACCACGCCTCAAACATGTGTCCAAAACATCACCAAGGAGGTCACCACTCATCCGAGGCTCAAACAAGATGCCCATCTCTTTCTCTTTCCTCTAGATGATGCCAAGAGAGAGAAGGAAAACTTTATAGGTGGTAAACTAGCACATCAACCCTTATCCTGGGTAAATTGTACTTTGCACCAAAACCTCTCCATAAAACACTAGCATAAAAAAAACAATCTGAAACAAGAAACTCAAGCCTCCAACATGCCCTAATTACATCTTAGATGATTAGATAAAGGAGCTTAACATCATTCTTAAGCAAAGAAAATAGGGTTATCCCAAAATGTGGGTTAGGGTCCTTACAAACCATAAGCCCCTAACAGGGATTTTACCCCTAAAATCCTAAGAGAAAAGGGAGGGATACTTCCTTCTCATCTCTTCATCGAGCTCCCATGTGTCTTCCTCAAAACCACAATGATGCAAAGAACATTCACAAGAACAAGGTCCTTCCTCTTCAACTTCTTCACTCTCCGATCAAGGATCAACATCAGACCTTCCACATAAGTCACATCCTCATTAAGATCCACCTCCACAGGCTGTAACACTAATTTTGTATCTGGATGACACTTCCTCTACATACTGACATTCATCTGATGTAAGGAAATTAACATGTCTAGCTTGTGGCACATCAAAGAACTTGATGGCCTTTATCCATAGATGAGGATGAAGATTTCCTACTCAATGTGTCTACCACGACGTTCACCTTTCCTAGATGATAATCAATCATACATTCATAGTCTTTGATCAACTCCAACCAATGACGTTGTCTCATGTTCAACTCTAGTTGTGAAAAGATGTACTTCAGGTTCTTGTGATCTATGAAAATCTGACACTTCTCTCCATATAGATAGTGCCTCCAAATCTTCAAAGCATGGACTGTCGCTGCTAACTCCAGATCATGGGTCAGGTAATTCTCTTTGTGTTTCTTAAGATCTCGAGAAGCAAAAGAAACCACTTGCCTGTCCTGCATCAACATGCATCTCAACCCATTCCTAGATGCATCAAAAATGATGATGTATCCTTTTCCTTACTCAGGAAAGACCAGAATTGGTGCACTCGTCAACTTCTCCTTCAATGTTTGAAAAACACGTTGACACCTTTCGTCCCAAATGAACGGCACATCCTTCCTCATAAACTTTGTTAGGGGTAGGGAAATAGCGTTGAAATCCTTGATGAATCTCCTGTAATAGCCTGCCAAACCTAGAAAACTACAAGCTTCTATCAGTGTCTTTGGCTGTTCCCACTCTATCATAGACTCTACCTTCTTAGGGTCCACACGTACTCCTTCTACAGATATAACATGCCCCAAGAAAGCTACCTTCCTCAACTAGAACTCTCACTTTCTAGACTTAGCATAAAGCTGGTGTTGTCTCACCATGGTCAACGCCTGACGTAGATATTGTTCATATTGTTGACTATCATGACTGTATATCAAGATGTCATCAATGAAGACCACCACGAACTAATCAACGAACGGTCGGAACACTCTATTCATCAAATCCATGAACGTTGTTGGTGCATTGTTAACCCCAAATGGCATAACCACAAACTTGTAGTGACCATACCTCATCCTAAATCTAGACTTGGGTATGTCATCCTTCTCGATCCTCAATTGATGATATCCTGATCTCATATCTATCTTTGAGAACATTGTCGTGTCACTCAACTAGTCAAACAGATCATCTATCCTTGGCAAGGGATGTTATTCTTTATCGTGGCCTTGTTCAACTGTCTGTAATCTATGCAAAACCTCAAAGACCCATCCTTCTTATTTACAAACAACACTAGAGCACGCCATAGTGACGTACTCGGTTTGATGAAACCTTTATTAAGTAGTTCTTACAACTGTCCCTTCAACTCTG
Source organism: Alisma plantago-aquatica (assembly GCA_963693085.1). Lineage (NCBI taxonomy): Eukaryota > Viridiplantae > Streptophyta > Magnoliopsida > Alismatales > Alismataceae > Alisma > Alisma plantago-aquatica. Next base: position 406,376,933 of record OY856414.1, read on the forward strand.
CCATCTCTGTTGGTGCCATCCTATACAGTGTTTGAGCTATAGGTTGCATTCCAAGGATCATATTGATCTCAAAATCAATTTTTCGGGGTGAGAGAACACCTAGAAACTCCTTAGGTAACATGTCCTCAAACTCCCTAACCACCGACACTTCTTGAATATTAGGAATCCTCACCTTTGTATCCAGCACGTGTGCCAACAACACCTCACAACCCTATCTCAGAAGCTTCCTAGCTACCATGGCTGATACCAAACATGTCGGGAGAATCTTCCTATCTCTTTGGAAGATCCACATCTCCCTACCATCCACAAATGTCGCTTGCTTGGAACTACAATGCAATACCACTCTATACTTCTCCATGGTATCCATTCCAAGGATCACATCGAATCCATGCATGTCAAGTGGTATGAGATCCACTTGAATGATGTGTCCCGAAAAGGAGAGAACATAGGAGGGACACACATCCTACAACACTACAGAATCGACCAACATGGTTTCTAGAAAAAAACTATTCTTCTTACGACTAACAGGAAAAGGATAATTACTAAGCACTTCACGTGCGATAAAAGAGTGTGTAGCACCCGGATCAACCAAAACAGATATAAAGCAAGAAGAAGACAAATCAGAATGAAATAACTCCATCTGACTTGTCACCACTTGCGAGTTAACCACCGCCTCCGTCTGACTCATAGTGTAGAATCTAGTTGTTGCCTATTGTCGCCCCCTATCCTCTGCTTCCCTGAGCAGATGATCCATCTTGTGACACTTGGCCACGTCCTCGTCCTCCTGTACTACTATTTTTCTATCTCTACGAGATTTGCTGCCTCTGCCTTAATTGCTGGGTCACTTCATCATCCCTCACTAGGAAAATTGGTTTGGTATGCACAACTTCTCTGCACTTATAACACATCTTATCCCCATACCAAGGTCTAGGTGGTCATGTCACTGATGCTGATGCAACACTTTGGGCTCCTGTAGGTAGAAAACTATGGCCTCTTCCCTTACTCGACGACCACTGCATCGAAAAACTAAACCTCTGTGAAATTGGTAGTGCAGAAAATAGAACACAAAACCACCAAGAAAAATCTACTAGAATGCAAAGCATAATGAGCCAAATATAGAGAATCAAGATAGCAAGTAAAGGGGGTGATAATAACAAAGAGGTTTAGATCTATATAACCCGCCTCAAGGATCACCACCAAGCTCTAAGCTCTAAGGTTAAGCTCCAAACTTCATGAACTCAAGGTAGAAGAAGACCTTCCAAGCTTGATCACCATAATACCTCCAAGGAAGAAGATGGAACCATGGTTAAGAGAGCATGAGAGGGAAAGGAAAGTAACCAAGGTCCATGGCCGAGAAGAAGAAAGGAGAGAAAGAAATCTAAGGATCATGGCTTACTAAGGTAGAGGATGAAGAAAGCACCACAAGCTTGGGACTCATCCACCAGGCTCCAAGGGAGAGACTCCTCTAGCTCAAGGTCATCCACCAAAGAGAGAAATTAAGGAGTCCAAAAGGATTCTCTTGCATGGAAGGAAAGATGTATATATACAAGAGGGATGAAAGAGAGAGCAAGGGGAAGGTGTGACCACCTTAGAACACTAGGTGACACTTGTCCATGAAGAAAGAGCCATATGCAACACCATGCAACAAGGTGATAAGATCCATGTCTTGCCCACTAGGTCACCTTCCTAGGTCAAGGCCGATACACATCTCTTCCTCTCTTCACAAATTGATAGGGGTAAACCCTAGGTGCCGCAAAATGATAGGTTGCATCTGTAGACACCAAAAATCTGGTAGGATGTCCCTCATGACACCCACAAACTGATACATGGCTTCTCCAAGGCTCTCAATCTTGAGACAACACTCCTAGGTGCAAGGCATACCTCAAACATGTGCTCAAAACATCACCAAGGAGGTCACCACTCATCTTAGGCTCAAACAAGATGCTCATCTCTATCTATTTCCTCTAGATGATGCCAAGAGAGAGAAGGAACACTCTAGAGGTGGCAAACTTGCACACCAACCCTTATCCTAGGTAAATTGTAGTTTGAACCAAAACCTCTCCACAAAACACAAGCACCAACCAAACATGCCCAAACAAGGAACTCAAGCCTCCAAATGCCTGAATTACATATTAGATGATTTAAGCAAGGAGCTTAACATCATACTTAAGCAAAGAAAGTAGGGTTATTCCAAAATGTGGGTCAGGGTCCTTACAGTTCCCTTTTGGCGCATGGGGACTAGACCCATGGCCCATTCTTATTTGATGTAATTGACTCCTTACTTCAATGAAAGAATGATTTGCTTCTGTTTTGCCTTTGATTGTGAATTGATATATTATTAAGGGGTGATATGATCGTGGATGTCCACAAGAATGAACCATAATTTGTTAGTTGTGATTGTTATAATTTTATCTAATTGATCTTGTACTTATTTTTTGGGTAAAATGATTATATATTGTGAGGGTGTCAAGATCTTAGGCCTATACAAGAATGACCCCATGATCTTTTACATGATCACATGATCTAGATTATGATCCTTATACCCATTTGACTTGTTTGTTATAACCTATGGTGACAGGATCACCTGATCCATGGGTTTGAATGACATATAGGAATCATATGTCTCTATATGTGATCTCAGAAAGTAACAAGTTGGGCATTTGGATGAGGATCCACAAATTTTGGGATCAATGGGCTTGCTGGAAGTCTGTCCCTTGTGTGATTATGCTATGAAAGGACACAATCCACATGGTCCTAGTTTGATTATTGAAACTTAGGAGTTGATTCACTGAGTGAAAGCATAGCTATTGTGGTGATCCCCCAACCCCATCTCCTTTTATCATTTGATCTTAAATAGTTATTTATGCATCTTTGACTTCTTTTCTTAGCATAATCAAACACTCTCAACAAACTAGATTTTCCTTCTTGTTTTTGTGATAGATTTTGGATTCAACCATCTTTTTTCATTATTCCTTGGATTACCTTACTACTAGAAGGTTGACGCATTATTTGAAACAAGTTGATTGCCTCTTTAGAAGGTTAAACTCTAGGAATTTTCCTAGTGATTTGGTGTGTAAATGAAACACATCAATTTTTATGCCATTGCCAGGGATGTCACGTGTTGTTTTTCAAAATTGATTTCTTGTGTAGTTAGGATTCTTCTTCTTTTTATAATTTTAATTCCCTTTTATAAATTTTAGTTAGTTGTGCAATTTAAGCTTATTTCATAATTTATTAGCTTGTTTATATTTTTTAAACTTGTATTATAATTTTGTTCCTTCATTGTAGTTCATTTTATAACAACAACTGTTCTGCAATTTTTAGTTCTACTAAAATCTCTTCTTTAGTTTACTTTCATATTTTTTAGTCATGTTTCATAATTTCCTTCTTAAATTTTTGTATTTATTTATCCTACAGAGACCCATTTTGGTAGTGTATCTTCTCCTCTTACTAAGTTCTCAATATTGATAGTACTTCTTTTGTTAGCTTATTTTTGTAGTTCTCTTCTTAAAATATGTTATCCTCTTATTCTTCTAACCCTTCCCCTTAGGTTTCAATGATGTATGTGATGCTTCCGAGGAGTTGCCAACACCCCTTTCTCCTACAATCTTGAGATCCATAAGATCTTGCACCATCTAAATTGATCCCATCGATCCAGGATGGATCAATAGGAGGACATTCGAAGGTAGATAGAGTAGGCTCTAGCCACATAAAGAGGAAATATGGAAGCATAAGATGTCACTCAATGAGAAGGCAAGAAGAAGAAATGGCTTAAGGACTTTGTAGTTCCCATAAGCACTGAGCGAGAACATCATGTTGTTCCTCATGAAATTACTGCTCCACAATTAGAGATCCATACACAATGGATCAATCTTGTAACTCATGGGCCTACTACCCTAGGCTCTAGAAGAGTTTCAATAATTATGATTGGCCCCAAAGACTACCACTAGCTTAACAAGGTGATTTTTCCTCACTCATGCGCAAGCCAGGATCAACTTCTTGACTGGTCGCCCATCCTCGTACTACTCCAAGTTGAGCACCCCTAACTATGGAGTTCTTTAGTGATGGGCTCCCTGAAAAGGAGGTGCACCTTGGTGATATGGGTAGTCTAATCATTCCTTATAAGATCATTTTATCTGAGGCCTCAAATCCTAGGACCGTTACAATCTCCCCCACTTAGACACTTGACGTCCTCATCAAGGCTCAACTATATGGCCTCATAATATTGCCCCATTTCAGTGCAGACCCAGAATGGCTCATGGACGCCTAGCTCCCGATCATAGAATACCAGTGTAAGGGTGGTTATGTCAACCATGGACAACCCTTTCCAACATGCATGGACCGCACGACTCAAGACCAGCACGCCACATGTCCATGTGGGCCCCACCTACTAGATGGGCTATGGCTCCGATACCATTTGTAACAGTCAAACCCACTACCCTAGGCTCTAGTAGAGTTTTAGGAATGACGACTAGCCCCACAGACCACCACTAGCATTAACAAGGCACTTTTTCCTCACTCAAGTGCAAGCCATGATCAACTTCCCAACTGGTCACCCATCCTAGTACTACTCCAAGTTGAGCATGCTTAACTATGGAGTTCTTTAGTGATGGGCTCCCTGAAAAGGAGGTGTACCTTGTTGATATGGGTAGTCCAATCATTCCTTTTAAGATCATTTTATCTGAGGCCTCAAATCCTAGGACGTTACTAATCTCCTCTAAAGAAACCCATTTTTGGGAACAATGGGAGAAAACAGTCAAGATAACCTCTCAAGAATACTTAACTTATGTGCCTTACATAAATACCAGGCATTACTGATGATGCCTTCAGACTATGGTTGTTCAAATACTCTCTCACTGACCAAGCCACAAGTTGGTAGAATTCTCAAGAAGGAAACCCCATCACTATATGAGAATCTCTTAAAGCTAAAATTCTTGAAAAATACTACCCCCAATTCCTAACTTATACCATCAAGGGGAAAATCACTAGATTCACCATGGTTCCTGGTGAACCCTTGAAAGAAACTTGGGAGCAGTTCAAGGAACTCCTTCATCTTTGTCCACACCACAATATACCCAAAGATCAATTAGTTGACATTTTCTATCGAGGCACAGATGACGACGCAAAAAAAATCTTAGACACATCCTTTGGGGAGCTTTATGTTCTAAAATATCAAAAATATTTTGGAAGTTATCTAGAGAAGTGTCAAAACATAGTCCATATCTAATCGAGGAGGAGTCCTAGAGGTAGAAAAAGCCCATTACAGAGAGTCTAAAAAATATTAACTTAAAACAAGACTATTTTCTATCCTCTTTCAACACATATGAAAAAAGAGGATTACCTCAGCAACAAATTGAGGATGCAAATGCTATTTAAAACATTCCTAAACAAGATGGTAATCCCCACTAGGCTAGAGGCCACCCCCATATTTCAATATAAAAAATAAGAAAACTACACAAATTGAGGCAACTGTAGGGAGAAAAAATTCCAAAATCCTCATCAAGATCCCTCGCCTCCTGATGATGATAGGATCTCTTCATTAGAAAGAAGAATTCAAGCTGTGATGACCAGTCAGTAGACAATGTTCAACAACTAGTAAGCTCTATAGCGACTAATTGGTTCTCAGTTAGCTCTATTTACTACAATTCTACGTCCTCTCATGGGAACTCTCATCGGGAATGCCAAATCGAACCCCCAACACATAGAACAACTCAAGGTTGTAAATACTCGATCCAGCCTTACTACTCCAGAAAGGAAAAATCATCTCCCCATAATTTCTGACCAAGGGGATGATGATGAAGTAGTTGTCCCACAGCCACTAGCATCATCCACTCTGCAAGAAGAGATTCATGTTTATAAGCACTATATGCCCTTTCTTGGATGACTAAATAAGACCCATTTGGACTCTAGGTGTCAATATCCCACTTTTAGACATCATGACAGAAATGCCCAAGTGGACAAAATTCTTCAAAACATGTTGAATAGTAAGTACATTAGTGAAGAATTTGAAATGGTGAAGATGGAAAAAACTACATCAAACATCACCCAAAGTAAGATACCACGCAAACCCAAAGACCTAGGATCCTTTAGGGTCACATATGCTATTAGTGATTCTACCACCCAATTGGGGTTAGCTAATCTCAGAGCAAGCATCTCCATCATTCCACTAAGTATGTGTAGGAGACTCAGTCTCATTTATGCATGACCCACCCAAATGAGCATTCAACTGGGAGACTCTTCCATTACCAAGCCACTTGACATTATTGATGATGTGTCTGTTAAGATCAAAAAAATTTACATCCATGCAACTTTGTAGTGTTGGATATAAAGGAAGAATGTCACAACCCACTTATCTTTGGTAGGCCATTCCTCACCACTGCTAGGGAACTGATTGATGTTGAGGTAGGATTTCTCACCTTAGGAGTGGGAACTAAATTTATCAATTTCCAAGCCTCTGGAGGTAGCACAAAGTATACTAAAGAAGAAGAAGTCTACTTGCTGGACTGCATAAACCATTTCAATAAGATGCATCAGCACTTTCTCGATTCGGAGACCCCACCAGTGATCAAATCTTGAATTTCTGTGGTGGACAACCAAGCTATAAAATAGATTGAATTCATACCAGCCAGTCCCATGATGGTGGAAATGCCTCTATATTCCATCCCCACCCTTGTTACACCCAATATTACTACTTGAGAGCTTCCCTTCCCATAACATCTCCCCTTTCGTCATGCCAAACCTCAATCCACCTTGTTTTCTTACCTTTTTCCTCTTGAATCACCAGACTATGATATCCACCAGATCCCTTATGAGTTACCAATACCAATTGTACTCAAGAAGAACTACTGAAAGTAAATGACAAAGAATTCATGTATCATCCTTCCAAACCAATCCCCATTGACATTGGTGACCACTATGGTGGGATGACTAGGCATCCACACCTAATTCTCAACTTTGCACCTTCTCACAATTATTTTTATGATCATACAATTAAGACTCCTCATAACTATTCCTTGTCATATATCGAACGATGGGAACCCATCCACTCTAACCCATATATCTATCCTTGGTACATAGATGTGTGCCAATCCATCTGGGACACATTCCAAGGAACTCAAGAAACTATGATGGAGTGGCTGCAAGGAAACAGTCGAGTCAATATAATACTATTCAAACATCAAATCCTACTCCACCTTGGAGGATATTATTGTCGTCGAGCCTTCGATGTTAAACATGGATCTTGTTTGGAGGAAACCAAATGATTTTTGTTCTCTCCACTTTGGATTTAATATTTTCTTGGGATGAGAAAAATTTTATGTTTGGGGTGGAGGTGGGTGGTACATCCTCATTCCACCCACTTTATCTCAAGTATTCTTGCAATTTCCATTATGTTGTATAGTTTCGTTTTAAATTTTTCAAAAAGTTTCCTTTACTTGGGGCCTTTATCTAGTCAGTCAGACCTTTATCTACTTGGCCATGATGATATGCATGTTAATCAATTTACCCACTTGAATGATGCAACTTCTTTTGTAACATAAATTCTAAAATCTGCCATTGATAGAAATTACCTGGTCACCTAGAATCTGAATTCACACTACTCCTTGGAAGAGATGGAAATCTGTAGAGGACTGGTAGGATTCAAAATCAATACTTCCTTATCTAGAGTTATATACTAACCAGAGAAATTTCTTGATTTTGCATAACTCTAAAATAATTGACCCAATGTATGATACTCCCAATGCACTCAAAATTTAGAAAATTGAGTTGCACAAAGAATAATATTTGTAAAACTTCTTCCATCACCTTCTTATCTCTCAATATGCAAATGAAAAGGAATAAAAACCCAATGTTCCAAACTCCAAATTCAGGGTGGCACACTCCGTTCTCCTCCCTCTTTTGCTTATTCCATACCCCCTCATAAATTTAATAGGAGCATACCACCATGAAAAGATGTCAAAGGATCACACCAAAATATATGGTCAATGTAACTGCAAACAAAGAAATAAAATGGTCCCAAATAGAACAGAGGATAAAACACTTCATTCCATACCTCCTTCACTCCACTTTTATGCCTAGGGGAATCTACATAACCCCATCAAAGTCTTGATCCATGTTCTTATGAAATGACTCATAAGAATATGTGGGAGTACCAAATGCAAAGGGAATATTTAATCTATTTTATAGTGGGTTTTTAGATGGAACCAAGTTGTGAAATAATCTTGAAGTAGGGGATATGTAAAAAACTTTCTGTGAATCCTAAAAGTTAAGGTTGTTTGGCCATATAAGGTGGAAGGACTCAAGTGGTGTTATGCAAGTGAGAATGATGGGTCAATATTTTTTAAAAATTCAATATTGATCGACAACAAGCAAAGTTTTAAGTTTAGGGTATTTTTATGGGTGCAAACTCACTACCTTTATTTGCATATTTTATTGTTCATTAGACAACATTTTGTTTGCCTTTGAAAAGTTTTAGCATAAATTTGTCTAGTTTAGCTTTTCCCCCTTTTATTTGGAGTTTTTACTAGTTTTGGATAACTTTTGTCTGTATGACGAAATCTGCCCAGATCAGTCTCATGAACTGATCAATTTAGATACGACCCGACCAGTTCAGATGTGAGTTTATAGGTTAAGTCCACAAAATGACTGATTCGTGCCTAGATTCAACCAAATCGCCATGGCCAACAACCATTCTAGTATTTCATCCAACCAACACCAATATTAAATCCAACTAACAGACTCAAATCATGAGTCGATCAATTCATGCTGCAGTCAAATGGGTAAAGAAGTAAATTTGAAAAATCTCTATATTTAGGTAAGAAATTAAAGCCCATAAAGACAAAGAGTCAGAAACTTCAAATCTACCAGATCCAATCTCATGAGTCGATCAATTTAGATATGAATTGACCAGTTCATATATGAATTGACTGATTCAGATCATGAAATACCCATTTCACGCCCAAACCCAATCAAATGTTTAATAAAGAAGGTCATTATTCCAGTCAAACATTGGCAGAACAGATCCAATGACCTCCACCACCACAAAGCCTCATTTCTAGGATTTTACCCACTCCTTTGTCCATATAAAAGGAGGGGGGACTTCGAAGCAAAAGGGGCATCCCTTATTATCTAGTTTTGTTGTCATTCTCTTACATTATGTCTAAGTAGTTTCCTTCTAGGGTATGTGAACAAGCCCCATATACCATTCTTATTCAATGTAATCGACTCCCTATTTCAATAAAAGAATGATTTCCTTCCATTTTTTCTTTGATCGTTGGATGAATTGATAGATTCTTGCGGGGTGATGCAATCGTAGGTCTCTACAAGAATAAACCATAATGCCTTAATTACAATTGTTATCTTTTCATCCAACTGATCCTGTACTTATTTTTCCTACCACAATGATTATATTCTTGCAAGGATGCTGAGATCTTAGGCCATTACAAGAATGAACCCATGATCTTTTGACGCAATCACCTGATTTACATTATGATCCATCTACCCATTTCATTTGTTTATTATAACCTATCATGATGTGATCACATGATCCATGGGTTTGAATGTCAAGTAGGAATCACATATCTTCGAATGAGATCTTAGAAAGTAACCTATTGGATAGTTGGACGAGAATTCGTAAACACTGGGATCTATGGGTTTGTAGGAAGTCCAATCCTTGTGTAATTGTGCTCTAAAAGGACACAATCCACATGGTACAAATTTGATTATTGAAACTTAGGAGTTGATTTGTTGAGTAAAAGCATGGCTATGGAGATGATCCCCTCGACCCTCATCTCCCTTTATCATTTGATCTTAAATAGTTTTTTTACATATTTTACTTCCATTCTTATCATAATCAAACTCTCGACAAATCGTAATTTCCTTCTTGTTATTACGATTGATTTTAGATTCAAACATCATTTTCCACCACCCCTTCGATCAATACCTTAATAGTAGAAGGTTTCCACATTACTTGCCTCTTTACAAGGTTAAACTCTTGGACTTTTTCTAGTGATTTAGTGTGCAAATGACATGGATGAAGTTGGAAAAAGAAATATTTTCAACTTTCAATTCTTTAGTGTTCTCGGGATTTGGTTAATGGACAAAATGTTCAATTAAATGTCTTTTTTATCCGCACATAATGAATTTAATTGCAATCACAACTTGGGTATTATCCTTGGAAATATAATATTTCTAGGTTTTCATACATAGATATCTAATCTCTTTTTTTTGCAAGGATATTGATGACTTTTGACTTTTTGTAAAATTTCTAAGGTCAAGTTCCTCCAATCTCTCATCATTCAAAATTCCAACTTGATTGTTGAGAGGTTGTATTCTCAAGTATGTTGGTGACACTTATACATCCTTCCCTAGAACTTCACTCCCAATTGTGCCACTAATAAATTTCCTTTCATCATGGGTGAACCCTGTAAAAAATGTAGTAACAAAAAGGTATTCTCAAGGACATTGTGGGGGCATTCTCTTCAATATGCATCAAATATTTCCCAAGTCTCATGTAGATTCTCTACTAGCTTTTGTATAATTTTGGTTATCTTGTTTTAGCAAAATGTAGTCCTCTAACTAGGGAAGAACTTTCTAACAAAAGCATTAGGGAGCTTGCTCTAGTTCTTGAGGATTTTAAGCATGAAGACCTTGTACCACTAAAGCATCCTATCCCTTAGTGATAAAGGTAAACAATCTATTTATATTTCTTCTTGAGGCACTCAATTCATCATTTGAGTTTTAGAGACAAGGTAAAGAAATAAAAAAATATTAAAGACACTTGGAATCCATGAAAAATCTCTAGGAACATTGAAACCCTAAAATTTAATAATATTTATGCCTATCAATTGGAATTTAGTGAATAAAATCATGATTATGAAATTGAAGCATGTGTGGTTATATTTTCCATCTTATGAGAGTACAAGGTGATGTCTGAGAGTATACAACTATGATCATAATGAATCTATCTCGCATTTGGACTATTTCCATAGAACTTATTAGGAAATCTTTTGGTTGGAAGGGATCAATAGATTATTCACTTTAATAGGGTTGCTCTAATATGGTAAAAGGAGAATTTCTTATTTGTATGATCAAATAATTTTATCTCTAGTATCTTGTAACTTTTATTTACATTGTTCATAGTTTCCTTTTAACATTACATCATACCATTTTAGGTGTTCTTATTAGATTTCTTATTATAATAGAGTGTTATCAGGGTTTAATGTTTCTAATCATGACAAGCATGGTAGGTTGCACATTTTCTAACTTATTGATTTATGCCTTTCATTATTTGTTTTCACACATAATGCATTATGGGATACTTTATATTTATTTATATATATCCACTTGCATATACAAGTCTGCCTTTTCTTTTATCTAGCTAGGGTTTAGAGTATTTTAATGTAACTATGATGATTTGTGGTATTTTCTATGCATTATAGAAGGTTTGAGTAATTTAAAATTTCCAAAAGAAATCGCACAACTAACTTCAAGCACTAAAATATAGTTGTCCAAAGGGAACATATTGCCAAGGTGGATGAACTAGAGCCTTCCACATAGTAGTGGACCCTCCTAGAGTCTTTGTGGGGTGTGACATAATTAAAATATAGAATTATTGGAAACAAAACCATCCAAAACATGTCAGTGAAATAAATATATGACATGCTAGAACTGTGTGTATGAATGCAAGTGTACGCATCGAGTAATATAGGCCTATGTGAGGCCTGAGTCGAACTTAGAGAGATGTAGTCTCAGTGACTACTACTAACTACAGTGTGATCAGCTAAAGCGATTAAGAATGGTTGAATTTGAGTTGAAACAAAGCAAAAGAAAATTAAACAAAAATAATGGTAGATTGATTCAGATGAGATGGATTCCTTAGGATTACCGATTTCACCACGGGGTCACGTTATATCTTTTTTCTACCGAATTAACACAAATTTTACTCCTACCCTAGATAGAAAGCATGCAGTCAGAATTGCCTGCTTCCACAGAATAATTCACTACCTAGATCTAAGCCAATTCCACATCTATAGTAATTTATATCTTAGTCTTGGTGCATTATCGAAGACTCTGGGTTTCTTTCCACTAATTGTACATTACCTTTCCTAAGGAACGCATAGGAAAATTGTATAAATTGTGATTTTCGAACTTGTAATCCTCCTTCCAGAGCAATTATCAGTCTATTACTCTACCAATGGTGATTGAGCATAGGTAGATCATTCAAAACACAACTATATATCCAGGAATAAAGAAATATCTATATTAAATCATGCAAAAAGTCAATACAACGATTCCCCAGGCTACTCCCAGGTCCTAAGGAAAGGTGGGGTTTAACCCCGCATGGTTTTCAAGTGTGAATACATGGAGAGAGAAGAGAAAAACATGGGAAACATGAAAGAAAATCATGTAACCCCTAGAGAGAAGATGTTTTGGATGATCCTTCTCGAGAAATGCATGTTTTGCAGTCTTCCGGCAGCAAAATCGTCCATCGAAGGTGCTCAGATCTCTCAATTGATGCCCTTCATCTTTGTGCTCCTCTCTCTCTCTTCTTCAGGTTGTGTGCGGTGCAATGTGAGATGCTCCTTAGGTTTTCCCATCACTTTTTAGGTCATAGGCCAACTTATGATACCACATAATGTGGACCATTGGATATGGGCAATATAATCAACTGTTGATTCTAGAAAGCTCTGTGGCACCGAGTCTGCTCTCTGCTTCTGGATCGGTTATTGACATGATCTCGGTGGCATCTACCAAACGGGTCGGTGGCACTGACTCTGCATTGTACATAAAGTACCTGAAATATGAAAAAAATGTGTATAAGTCTGGGAAATATATAAAATAATATAAATATGATAAAATAAGCATAATTTGATGCAAACAGTGTATAGGTCAACAATAGTGATTTATGCAAATATAATCAAGAAAATGACAAATCGATGCACAAAATAGGTATAAAATAGGCATGTAAAAGCGACTCAAAACCTGTGCATCAAACTCCCCTAAGCTTAAACCTTGCTCATCCTCGAGCAACAAAACATTTGGATCTTATTGAGATAAGTCAGCTGAAGGACATATGTGCATTAGGTACATCTAAAAACTCCCCACCTTCGGTCCTCATACCGGCCCTCACTGACCACTGAACACTAATTGCCATCTAGGTGACCAGAAACCTCTATAAAAGATATTCATCCCCCAATAAATAAAACACTATCAATTAAAGTAGTTAATATGATAGACTCGTTTGATTCATACTTGGTGCATCATGTGATCTCATATCTATGTTGACCTTTTTCTCTACCTACCTTCTAGATGGAAGCAGCTCTCCTGATAAATAATGATTGATGAGAAATCAAATGAGTGGCCTACCGATAAGAGCAACGGGTGGTCAGGATGGGTGGTTGTGGAAGAATCATGAGCACATAAAATCATTCGTGCAATCAAAAATTATGATGAACCTATTATGATGAAAATTTATAAAATTATCCTAATGCCTACTCATTAAGGTGGAATGATGCATGCAAATATCATTTCATCTCAAAATAAGACAAAATATCTACAAAAAATACATCATGTACTAATTCTTCCTTATGATACAGGTAGGACTATCCCCTTTCTCCCTCACTTTCTAAAACTATACTGAATCTCTTTTTTTTTCCTTTTTTTAAGCCCCTTTTCAACATACTATTTTGGGCTTATGCTTACACTACATTTTTTTTTCTAATCATGATACTATTTTCTTCTTCCTTTCAAGGGTATGGGAAAAGTCACTACATTCTCATGTTTTTAGAAGAAAAACTTAGCACATTATGGTACTATATGCTTTATGTAATGTAGTTGTAACTATATGAACAAAGATGCTTTGCAACTAAATGACATGCACCCGAATTTTTTTGTGCATGTATGTTTTTCTATATTTTTTCATTTTTCACTAATGCAAGCAAAAATAAACAACTATTATGCAAGGTCTATTATGCAATGTAAATGCAATCAAAAGAAAGAATGATAATATGTACTCAATCTTCTTATGGTGGAGTGTAAAGTGAATGTATGCAGTGGATGAGATCACACAACTAAGAGATAGAACTTTCAAAGAAAATTATATGTCCCTCTCTAATGACTTGTGCATAGGGTAATCGAGGGGTTTCTCTCTTAAATTTTAGTTTAAGGTCACGTTAGTGTTTGGTCGGTTCGGGCTCAACTCAATCACTTTCCTTGGACAATAAAGATGGTCATGTATATCCTCATGTCCTGAAGCTGACTTACCCAAATACTTCCTCAGTTATGCAATGCAATTACTCACAAGATAGGCTTAGAAATTATTTTGAAATTTACTCATTGTTCATATGCACCCAACCCCAGAGCTTGATATACTCAAATAAAACCATGCATTTATTTCTCCACAAATTACACTAGGTAGACTGTGGATCCTAAAAATTGCAATAAACCTAAAAATAAAAACAACTAATTTTTTCAAAAATAAAACATCATAAAAGAAATAAAGAAAATCTAAGATAAAAGGATGTTCCAGCACCCCCCCCAAGCTTGAATGTGACTATGGCCTCATAGTCAAAATTCCAACTTAAGAAAAGGAACAACAGTACCATTTTCTCTGAAGGGAGGTGGAGGTGGATGGTTGGAGGCTCATTCAACCAAGTTGTACTTAATAATCTCCCTCTTCTTGGTGGCCCATTTTTGTGTCTTAGTGGTGCTAATATGTGACATTCTTTAGCCTTCTTTACTCTATAAAAAATGGTGCTAAAAACTTTTTCAGTGTTGTTTACGACCTTTTTCATGTGGTTGTCTGCCAGGAGTCAGTCACACTGACTCTAATTTCGGTGGTACCGACTCTAACAATCATTTTTGATCCATCGACGCAACCATCGAACCTGGGACAATCAAAAATTTTGGTGGCACTGACAATTTATCAGTTATACGTGTTCATACCTTTTTGAAGATCTTCAGTGAAATCGGTGGCACTGACTCTGCCTTTCCAAAGCCGATCCAACACTGATAAATTCTCAATGCCACCGACACGGATGTCGGTGGTACCAACTTTGTAAGTTCTGCACACTTCCAAACACGAATCAAGGTATCATTTTTACAAAAACAAATACGAAAAATCAAGCAAAACTAAGTGCATAAAATTTAAAGAACATAAAGAAACAATATAAAAGTTGGGTTGCCTCCCAACAAGCGCCCTTGTTTAATGTCTAAGGCTTGACATGAGGAATACCTTTAACCTGGGTTGTCAAGGGGTGGCTCTGATGATTCATTTGGAAGTTTATATTTCACTCTATCATCACCAATCCCAAGTGTCAAATATCCTTTCCGAATAGCAGTGATCACTTCAGTCATAGCTTGGAATGGTCTTCCCAATAGCATCTCAGGTCCTTTCATCTCAGGCATATCCATGATCATGAAATCTACATAAAATTTGAACTTGTCTATTTTTACTAGAACATCCTCACATATACCATGTGGCTTCACAATTGATCTATCAGCCAACTCTCGATTGTCATAGATGTTTTTGTTGGCTTCTTCAATCCCAACTTTTGAAAAGTAGCAAGGGGCATGAGATTAATGCTAGCCCCTGAGTCACTCTGTTCTTGTAGGAATTATTTTCCACCTATAGAACATGGGATGTAGAAACATCCTAGATCCTTCCTCTTTCTTGGCAGCTTTCCTTGAATGATAGAACTTACCGCTTCGTTGACACACCAAACATCTATATCTTTGATCCTACATTTATTGTTGATGATGTCTTTCATGAACTTTCCATATGCAGGGATTTTCTCTATAGCCTTCACCAGTGGGATGTTGATGTGGAGCTTTCAAAAGATCTCAAGAAATTTCCTAAAGTGTCTTCACTCTTTCCTTGACTTTAGACTATCCGGGAATGACACACTTGGCTCCCGCATACACTTGTGTGGTGGAACATATGGAACTTTGGGGGTCTCCTCCCCTAAGCTTGCTTCAACACCACCTTTTAAGACATAATTCGAAACATCTTCTATGGATGGCATGACTTGTGGCCACTTCTCCTTACTTGTAAGTGTCTCCTCATTAACTGTGGCTGCTCTACTATGGAGTAGAGCCTTCACTTACTCTTCCTTATGTGGTGTTCTGCACCTTCCCGGTAGTCCATACAAACTGTGAGGGTATGGAATTTTGGGGAAATATTCCATATCTAGCTACATGACATTCCACTTAGGTATCTCCTCAATAGGGGGCTCTTTCTCCTTGCTGATTGAGATATATTTAAGTGTTGACATTGTTCTACATGTGTTGCATTCCCAGTAGGTTCTTGCTGAATGAGCTTCTTCATGGAAGCCATGTCCTCCATAATTTGAGATATTTGACACTGCATGCTCTGTATCTATGCCCCATG
This sequence comes from Alisma plantago-aquatica, assembly GCA_963693085.1. NCBI lineage: Eukaryota > Viridiplantae > Streptophyta > Magnoliopsida > Alismatales > Alismataceae > Alisma > Alisma plantago-aquatica. The sequence goes on from OY856414.1 coordinate 406,393,320, forward strand.
GTTTTGAAGAACCTACTATGTATGTCCCATGAACATCTCATTTTGTTGGATCAGTTTCCTCAGCATCTCATTGGTACTATCTTCTTCATTGTTTCTGTACCCCTGTTGCCTCATGTATTTGGCCTTTTCGGCCTCTTCTTCTTCTACATTCTGATATATCTTCTTAGCAATCAAATCAAGTTTTTCATTCAATGCATTGAGTGCCTTTGACTCTGCCATGCTCTTGATGTGCTCTGGGTGCTCTCTTTCATTATCACAGGACTAGTTTTTGGCCATGTTCTACAAAATCTCCTAGCACTTAGATGGAGTGTTGCTGAGAAAGAACCATGTGCCTACACTATCCAGAGTGACACACTTGTTATGGTTAAGACAAAAATAGAACATCTCGCCTGGTCCTCTAGATCTATCCCATGATGAGGGACTTTTTTTAGCATATTGTGGAATCTCTCCCACGCCTCTATACATGATTCTTCAACCTATTGCTTGAAGTTATAAATTTTTTGGACCAACTCATTGGTCTTCTTCAGTAGGAAGTATCTTTCAAAGAAGACCTCAATCATCTGATCCCATGTCTCAATGAATTCCTTTGGTAGGTTATATAGACATTCTTTTGCCTTGTTTGTCAGGGATGATGGAAACAACTTCAGGTAAATAGTTGTATGTGGAAATTTATCCACTTTCACCATGTCACAGCACTCCACAAAGTTGATGATGTGTGCCACTGGGTCTTCATGAGTATGCCCATGAAAAGCTAGCAACTTGACTAATGCAATAAGCCCTAGATCAATCTCATATTGTGCAACATTCACTGCCTATTTCTTGATCGGGCCCAGATGAGCAGTCGAAGAAGATGCCTTGATCTTCTCCCATATGGTCTTTTCTCCAACTGTTGCTCCATCACCCATTATTTCTTTACTAGTACCTTGAAATTTGAAACAACAATTTATGAACTGGTACTAATAATTGAAAAAGATAAATAAGATTTGCAATTCAGTTCAAAATATTAAAAATAAATTACAAGAAAAATAAAAAGTGGCCTAGAGTGGCTGACTGCAGCACTCGTAGTACTGAGAGCTTTTCGTCTCCCTGGCAATGGTGCCAAAAACTTGACACACTAAAACTGTGTGTATGAAGCAAGTGTACGCGTCGAGTAATATACGCCTCTGTGAGGCCCTAGTTGAACTTTGGGAGACGTAGTATCAATTATTACTACTAACTATAGTGTGATCAACTAAACCGATTAAAATTGGTTGAATTTGAGTTGAAACAAAGAAAAACAAAATTAAACAAAAATAACGAGTGATTCATTCAAATGAGATGGATTCCTTAGGATGACCAATTTCACCACGGGGTCTTATTATATCTTATTTCTACTAAATTAACATAAATTTTACTCCTACCTTGGATAGAAAGCATGTAGTCAGAATTGTCCGCTTCAACAAAATAATTCACTACCTGGATCTAAGCCAATTCCACATTTGTAGTAATTTATATCTAAGTCTAGGTGCATTATCAAAGAATTTGGGTTTCTTTCCACTAATCGTACATTACCTTTCCCAAGGAACGTGTAGGAAAGTATTGTGATTTTTAGACTTGTAATCCTCCTTCCAGAGCAATTATCAGTCTATTGCTCTACTGATGATGATCAAGCATAGGTAGATTATTCAAAACACAACTATATATCTAGGAATAAAGAGAAATCTATATTAATTCATGCAAAAATTCAATACAACGATTCCCTGGGCTACTCCCGAGTCCTAAGGAAAGGAGGGGTTTATCCCCGCATGGTTTCAAGTGTGAATACATGGAGAGAAGAGAAAATTATGGGAAACATGAAAGAAATGTGTGTAACCCCTAGAGAAAAGATGTTCCGGATGATCCTCCTCTAGAAACACACATTCTGGCAGTCTTCTGGCAACAAAATCATCTGTAGGAGGTGCTCAGATCTCTCGCTTGACATCCTTCGACTATGTGCTCCTCTCTCTTCTTCGGGTTGTGTGCAGTGCAATGGGAGATGCTCCTCAGGTCTGCCCATCATTTTCTAGGTCATAGGCCAACTTGCAGTACTACATAATGTTGACCGTTGGATCTAGGAAATCTAATCGAGTGTTGACTCCAAAAAATTCGATGGCACTAACAAGGAAGTTGGTGGCATTAAGTTTTCTCTCCACTTCCGGATCAGTTACTGACACGATCTCGGTGGCATCGACCAAATGGGTCGGTGGCACCAACTATGCATTGTACATAAAGTACTTGAAAAATGCAAAAAAATGTGTATAAGTCCAAGGAATATATAAAATCATATAAATATGATAAAATAAGCATAATTTGATGCAAACATAGTGTACATGCCAATAATAGTAATTTATGCAAATATAATCAAGAAAATGACAAATGAATGCACAAAATGGGTATAAAATGGGCTTGTAAAACTGACTCAAAACCCGTGCATCAATATACAATGGGTAAAATGGGAATAGAAATGTCTATTGTTTGATCAAAACTTGATAAAAATATTTTTTCATATAGTTTGACTATATACAATGCATAAAAATATATTTTCAGACCAATAGACGTATGATGTTATGGATTTAACATGGTGAAAGACATGGTAAAAAGAGGTACGTGTAACTTATCAAATTTTGGAGCAATTTGGAAACAGGAAAGGTGGCATGGGATGTTTTGGTGATGCCTTTCGGTGTCATTAATGACCTTAGAGGTTATGAGTGGGTTAGTGAACCTATGTGGATAATGTACAAATTTGGTGTTTAGAGTAGGGTCTCAATTATATGGGCTCTGGGTATCAAAGATGAACCTTTGATGTGTGGTGATCAGAAGTGTGGGTTACTTTATATGTGATGACATGGAGAGGGTAACATTTGATTTGTAGAGGTATTTTTTATGGATGAGTACATTGGTAATTATCTAGAGTATATAATAGAGTTAAGTGAAATGGATATGGGGCCATTTTTTGTGTATTAGGAGACAAAGGCAGCGAATATATTTGTTTGGAGTGAGATTCAATTTTAGAGATAGAGATTGAGGAACAAATATTTATCAACAATGGGGTTGGGAATGGAAATAAGGAAGGGGAGGAACATGAGGTGAGGGTGCACTATTCAGACTTAACCCAAATTTGACCTAGATAATGCAACCAGGGAGGAGGATACATGCAAATAAAAGTATATTGTTAGGGTTTAAAATCAATAAAACACGATTGACTAATCAAGAGAGAAAACAAAAATAATACAAACATACTTTATATTTAGTTTTAGAATTTTAGATATGTTCTCCTTTCACATGTTATTTGTGGTATCAAACAAGATTAGTTAATTGACATATTATAACCATTGTTAAAAAATTCCTTATGTAATAATGTTTTCATTTACATTTCAATTTTATGAACTAGAAATAAAAGGTTATCGAATCTAACTAACTATTAAGTATTTCTATAGTTAATTACAAAACAATATTTATTAAAATGTTAAAGGTTTTACCATATAGTCTCTTCCTTCCTATAGAAATATTGAGAATAGAATTTGGTCATATTTTGATGATAAAAATATATTTTGAAGTCCAATGCATTTAAATGAAGAAAAGAAGGTAGTTAAGGAAGTTGTATAATAATAGTTATAGAAAGTTGTTCAAAATTTCAACTATTGGTTTTTGGGTTTTTTAGGTGATGTAGAAAGTTTTAGACCTCAAACATATGGGTTTATTATTAAATCATTATTTTTTATTTATGTTGAAATTTAATTTGTCAAACAATCAATTTGTTGTTTGAATACATTAAGAGATACAGACATGAGATATTATAGATCATATTTCATTTTCTTCAATTTTTATTTTGAGTTTGGTTTTCCCAAGAGTTGGCTAAATATTTAATATGATGTGACAATACTACTCATCTTATTGAGATTTCATCCTCAAAATTTCTCTATTATGACTAGTCACTACCCACCTTAGAGTTTTCCATTGTCCTAGTTTATAAAAGACTTTCAAGCAAAACTTCAACCACCTTAATCATCTAACATTCATACTTACACAGAAGGTCAAATCTATAAGGCATTAACCCAAATTTACAAATAGCCATTAAACATTTCTCACAAGCTAGCATATGCAGGTTTATTAAACAATAACTAGAATATTTCATTACTCTATACTATATCATACCTTGCTCGTCACCTTGATCTTCTTGTGTCACTTTAAGAAAACCCTAGTTGGTCACATTTATTTCTATGTTGGATCAGGTATTTGAGTTGTTGGGATGATCCATCTTGAAATGACCCCTATCCTGATAGTAGTAAGCCCCTAGGCCTAGACACTAGGGTTAAGAATGGGGCATGTGATTAGGTTATTTTGAGCATGAAAATAAATTAAATCTAAGAATAAATGTAATGTCACTTCCAATGTGACATACCAAATGCTAGTATAGAATAAAGTTCATTTTCTCAAGGAATAAAAGTTCTCAGAGATTTAACCATGATGCAATTACAAAAGATTAGGGAGGCTAATTGTGTTTGTTTTAATATAAGTAATCAAGAAAGCACAAAAATAATAAATTAGATTTACCATATTTGAGAATTTCTAGGAGTTAGGTCACTAGTTTCTCCTCCAACTCCTACTAATATGAATATGAACATGATAGATATATTCTCACTTAAGTTAGATGAATGTAGATAGCAGTATCACATTTGTTTGGATATGAAACCTTCCTCTACTTCATTTAACATATTTCTCACTTTCATTAAGATATAATTAAGTAATTAATTAAACATCATATTATCTTCTTGGATTATATCCTACTTTCTGATTTCCTTCCCACATTACCATTTCATGGTCCAAAAATGGAATAGTCTCTAAGTTCTTATTGGGAAAAAAATAAACACAAAGCATTACCATCCTACCAATTAATTTCTTTAAAATTACTCCAAGATGATAATAGTAAGAGAATGAAAATCTACATGTATTTTCATTCACAACATATATGTTCATATAAGTAAAATTAAGTAGGAGGCTAGTTTTCTAGCCCCTCTATCAATTTGTTCACTCACACATTGTCATGACACAAATAGAAAGTTATTTTGAAAACATAATGTGATACATCCTTGAAGTAAACTACAAAGAAAGAAGAGTTAGTCTGCCAAGCTCCTCTCAAGATCCTATTCTTATTTATTAATCTACAAGATCCATGTAATTCTCCTCTGAAAGAGAATATGACTGCTCCTCTAGGGCCTTATTCTAATTCCATGGTGTATAATTGCCTTTTTTATGTCTGAATGTGGATTTGATGATCTCTGGTGACTCCTCATGATTTATCCTCATTTTGGGATGATAAGATCTCCAAAATAGTTCAAAGGTGTATTTTTAAATTGAATGATACCCCTCTTGGAGGCAACAAAGGAGTATTTATCATTTATACCAAGTTTTAATTCATTCAGTAGCTTCATGATCATGTGTTGGTCAACACACTTGTTGTCTAGTAGTTTCATAATGTGCAGTTAGGGCATGGGACATGTCATGTTCTAAGGGGAACATGTTGTGTCAAACGAATTGCTTCAAGTTGCCATGGTCTAATGTGCAACACATGCTATAACATGGAGGACATGGTGTGTCACTATGAGTTACTTGTAGAATGTTCGATGCATAGAGACATAATGTGTGTCTTAGTAGGCACGTAATCATTGTTTCCTACTATATTTCGACACATTTTCTTGATTTTTTTTCTCTTTCCCAACTGCACATCAAGCTTCATTATCTTGTCAGATTCCTTAATATCATTATGTTTTTCACTAAACCCATTATTGGCGATAAAATAATAAACTTTATATGACCTGCATGTAAAACAAGAATAAAGTACAAGATGAGTATGATTTCTTAGCATGACGATATGGTAATATATGTTTCTTAGGAAGAAGATATTGTAGATATTTCCTCTTTTGTTGGTCCTTTTTGTTGGAGGATGAATTGTGGTGATAGTAATCTTTGTTAGGGTTGCTTCTCTAAAGGAATTCTTTCTTCTAGGATCTTATAAGGGGTTCCCTACTTTGAGGTATGTGCTAGTGTAACCTAAAGGGTTGTGATCCTCCTCCTAACCAAAAAAATCTCAAAGGAGGATTCAATCCTTAGTTAAATTTCTTTTCATGACAATTGTTAATAAAACCATAGTGATTGACATGTCACTAATATACATGATGATAAGATCTATCTCTTCCTTCTTAGTTATCATATACTCCAAAAAATAATGGTCTTTGAATGGTTCCACGATAAAGTCAAAGTAGGTGCTTCGACATCACTTGATTCGATGAAGTTCTTCTAGTAGACATTGGTGGCTCCCCTCAACACATGGGTCAAGTATAGGATTAAGGAGTATTATGAGCAATCAACATCACAGAAGAAGTTCTCCAGGCTCTTGGTCCAATTTCCATCTTGGGTCACAACATCCATCCCTTCATCACACACCATGTACTACAACTTGATGTCTAAAAAGTAAATGATTCTCATGTTTGGATCCATCATTGCCCTTGCCAATATATGTGTATAGTTATCCCACAAAGATCTTAAGAGGGACCTCATACATCCCATCTTGGTGATATTGATTGTAATATGTAGAATAATCCTATAAGCTTTTCTTTACCTTTCTTTTGTCCCCAAATCTAGTCATGAAGTCCATATAAAAAGGAAGCATAAGACAACATGAGAATGTTAGAAATGACTAGTGGTCAACTATGTATGTTCCCTAGTTTCATATTGTAACATACTAGATCTCGGACCCTACCCTGGAAGTTGACATTTTGGACTTAGCCAAACAAGGTTGAAGGTTGGACCTATATAGATGTTTAGTATAACCCCAATGAGCTAATGCATGTATATATCACCTTAATATAACATAATGTTCTAACATTGATCTTAGGTTTATAATGAATACATAAAATATGCCACATAACTCATTTTGGTGGTAATATGAAGATAAGGAACTTAATTGGATGAATAATTTAGATAATGGACCGTTAATGGGCCATATGACATGTATCATAAAAAGAAGTCTCAATAGTGGAAACAAACTTCAAATTCAAAATCTGCATATCAAAATTAGCATACATGTCAAATTTCATCTAATTTGGACAACCTTGAAATAATGAGATTAAGTTTAGGAGAGAGAAAATGAGTCAAAGGCATAAGTAATGAATAATGTGATTATATAGCTCCAAAATATGGAAATAATGGCAAATTCATATTCAACACATCAAATATAACTTGTGGATGAAGTTTGGTCCAATTTGGATGTTGTTTGTGCAAGTTATGCAATTTTAGGTACATTCTGGACTATTTTGCAATATACCCAATTGGGAGGTTTTCTTTGAAAATTATCACCTGAATTTTAATCCTTATATATTCCCTTACCATTCTCAAGATTATGAACCATAGGGAACCTAGTTGCACCTTGGTTTGAAGGTGTTTCTTTCCAAGGGCATTTTAGGGATTACTCTCTTTATAAATGAGCTTATCTTTAGAAACTATCAACCAATGGGGTTATTTCTTTGATTGGAAGTCGGTTGGTATGGCTTATAAGTGTCCATAAACTGATATTTTATATTCAAGAAGCCTCTATGAGTTGTCCTCTTGCATGACCATGAAATCCCTAGACTAAAGACACATGGAAAGCTCCATGGACACCTCATGATTGACTTCTTCCTTATCCATAAAGGCTTGCATGTACATAGGCACCCTTAGCATAGGACACATGTAAAGTAACTTTACACCTCATGCTTGACTTATTAATTATCCATAAAGTCTTGCATGTCCATGGACACCCTTATACATGACACATGGAAAGTCTCATAGACACCTCATACTTGACCTCTTTCTTTATATAGCCATATCTACCCCTTCCCAACTCCCAATTTGAAAACTCTTGCTCTCCTTTATTTTCTCTAACTTAGAGCATAATTCCTACTCTATTTTTCCACGAAGGTTCTATCCCAAGGTAAAAGGAGGTTCCTAACTTTGTGAGGAAGTTCCTAGGGTTCCAAATTTCTCTATTTAGGATTTCTTAAGATCCTCCTTGGTGATTTTGACCAAAAATAGTAAGTATCCTCCTTTCCTTCCATATTTTCATGTTGTTAGTCTTCCTTTCACCATCCTACATGTCAAAACCATGGCCTTCCATGGTGAAACCCCACCTAGAAACCATAAATGCCTCATCTCCATGTTCTTTTGTTAGGGTTTTTCACCTCTAAAGTGGAGAAGGTGCTTCTTGCTTGAGATAGGAGCTTTTTTGAAGAAACCAGGCTCTCTAAGCTTGGGAACCTTACTTATTGAACTTGTAAACATTCCCTAGAGGTTCTTTAGAGGCCTATATTTAAATTGGACTATTTAGACTCTAAAGTTGAGGTATGATGTATCCCCTATTCTTCTATGTTGAGTAATTCACCTATGCTTATCCATTCTCTTTGTCCTATGGACATTAGCCTATACATAATGTCTTTTCTTTTGAAAACCATGATTCATGTGAACTACATTATTTGATATTGATCATGTGATCATGGATATTCTTTTGATCTCTTACTAAAAGACGGCACGTGATGTCTTTTACCCACTTATGAGGTGCATGTATATGTTGGTCACTTATGTGGTGACCAGTTTATATATTTTGACTATACTTTCTTCTTTCCTCTACATTTAACATGTTATGTGATTCAGTAGCACTAGAGTAGTGTAATTGTATTGGTTTTCATGACAGATGTGTTATTTTCTGCCGAGCAGATGTGATATTTCCTGCTCTTTTAGGATAAAATGGAACCTCATACCCAGGGCAAGATGTGTGATTCTTGGCCCATGTTTTATATATTTGGGAGATTGGTAGTATCCCTTTCTCTATCAGGTTTCAAGTTTATGAGACTTGGCCTCCTTTGTATTTGTATTTTTCTACGTCTATGTTTATCTCACATGCATGCAGGTTGATGATATGGGGTGTGTGCCCTAATTCTTTACATGTGCTTGTGTGGCACAATCTTTATGTTTTATTAATGGAAAGTATTCTTTTTTTATCATATGATTTCAATTCCTTTTCTCTTGATACCCATTTGGGTGGTCCTTATCCTTTTTATGGGAATCTTTTTATATTTGATGTCCTTTATTCCATATATTGCTCAATTTCCTATTTAGTATGCACATACCAGCCTTTGTTGATGTCATCTATTTTCTCTTCTTGATGGTGTATGCTTCCAACCCTAGGTGAAGGACTTGGATGATAAGGCATGATGTTTTGGACTAACTTAAGGAGTTAAAGCTTGGAGACAAAGTTGTTATGGTTTAGGTTTCCCTCTACTTAGATCCTTATGTTGTATCATACATGTAAACCCTTATGGGATATTATGATATACTTCTATAATCTTTTGTGAAAATTGAATATAGTAATTATTTTTATTCCGTTGCTATACTTTGGTTGTTTTGAATACCATATATTGAAGTTTGAAAATTTTGCACCTATTCTAGCATACCTTTGAGTGTTTTTGGAATGGATGTTTTATTCTTCAAATTTTTAGTAAGGGGGTGATTCCGCCTCCTTACACATATTGTAATGCCCCCATATCTATGAAGTGTAAGTTCCAATCACATTACTTGTGTGAGTACCACAAACTTGAGAACTATTTTATGAATATGTTTAGAGTAAACCAACACAATATAAATCATAAATTTCTTATTCTCAAGTTTCCACATAATAAAAGTTACCACATAGGTGTCTTACATGATTTTTATAACATAACAATAACATAATCTGATAATTTCAATTTTATATTAGGCAAACCAACATAACACTTCTTTCTTCCAAAACTTTAGTTGTGGATCTCTTAAATCTACACCTCATGGTGGTGCTTATATGCATATATCACATAGCCAACCATGCAAGCATAATCAATATTCTTAGGTAAAAATAAAATTAGCAAAATAATAAAGGATTGACACTCGTTATAATAAATTACCATTATTCATCTATGTTACATTCATTAAATCTAGATTGATTAATTCTTCTTTATTTCCAATCATTTCCCCAAAGTGATAATGAGGCCCGTGATGGTTGAATTAATGCTTCAAAGAACTCATAACGAATTTAAGGATCAAATTGATCATAAATTCTCCTGTGAGATCATAAACATAAGGAACCAAATCTCTCATGTTTTTTCCATGAGATCATAAGGCCATAAAAACTCAACCTAATGCATGAGGTTAAGAAAGTTATTGGGTGTTGCATGATATTTAATCATAAAAGAATTGTTCCCAATGTGGAATTTTACATGTACTTAGTAGAGCCCATGCTTACTACCCTACTATCTAATAGAATTTCAGGAATGAGGCCAGGCTCCAAAAACCACCATTGGTCTTCAGATGCACACTTTTGCCTCACTCATGCATAACTCGGGAGCAACTTACTAGCAGTCACCCATCTTAGGCCAACCACACTTAACCACAAAGTACCTATTGATGGGCTATCTGAAAAGGAAGTGAAACTAGTGATATATGTAGTATAATTATTCCTTTTAATATCATTTTACCTAAGGTCTCAAATATTGAGATGGCATTATTTCCCCCACTTAAACTCTTGACGTCCATGTCAAAACACAACTATATGGGCACATAATCTCTTCCCCTTTTAATTGCAGATCCAAAATGGCCCATGTACACCCAAATCATATTCACATATACCAACACAAGGATAACTCCATCAACTAGGATATCCCTTTCCAACTTGCTTGGACGACATGGCTCTGGGCTATAGTTCCACATGTCCATGTGGGATCCACCTACTAGAGGGAAACTAGCTTTGATATCAGTTATAATGCTTGGTCCCACTGCCCACGTCTCTAGTAGAGTTTTAGGAATGATTATTGGCCCCAAAAACCACCATTAGCCTTGGTTGTGTATTTTCTCCTCATTCACATACAATATGGGATCAACTTTTAGATAGGTTACCCATCCTAGTAGTACTCTAGGACAAGCATGCTTAACCATGGTTATCTATTAATGGGATACCTAAAAATTAGGTACCTCTAGTGATGTAGCAAGTCCAATTATTCCTTTTAAGATCATTTATCTGGGGCCTCAAATCTTGGGATATTACAATCATTATAGGGAATTTTTTAAAACATAAAATGAAAATCATAAGGTATACTAGATTACATAGCTTATTTATGAATTGAATACTACACAATTTAGCTTGAATCATTATTATAGATTCAATCATAAAAGGATAAAAACATTTGATCCACTTGAATAATCTATAATATTACTTACTCTACGTTATTCACAATTCCATTTTTATTATTTATGATCAAATTTTTGGTATATTTATCATATTTTATATTACACTAGGTACTTTAGGAATTAAGGGTTGTGAGCATGACCATGTAAGTAAGATACTCATATTCTAAGTTACAAATGTAGTTTTTAAATTTTTTGGACTCACGTCTTGTTTATTATGACATAATTCATATATCTTTCCATAGACAACTTAATATTAGTCTATTCTATTTTTACACATATTGGTTCCAGATTGTGTGATAGAGTTACGTTGATTTTCCAAGATTTTCTTTTATTAAATATGAATTAATAATGAAATCACAGAATGTATGACCAATATGAAGAATTATGAAAGTCCATGTTGTTAGTTTTGTCCGCTCAAAAATAGGCAAAAAGTTGGCATGAATTTCCTATGTGGCCAACTATGGATTTCTAAGTGGTTGTGGACCCTCACAAAGCTTTCATGCTTCATGTGTTAAATAAAACAATTACTCAAAATTTCTGACAAGTGTGACACTAAAAACTCCATGGGTCTCATAAAAAAGAGCATTGCTTTCATTTTTCCAGCAACACATAATATCCATGAGTATCTCAAATCATCAATTCAACCATCGAGGAAAATAATTGAGTTACAATCCAAGATTGTAGTTACCTTCATTATGCTTCTATGCATCTAACGACCCCTACCAAGGTTTCTAAGACCACTAGAGATGGAAGGATGAAACCCCACCATGGCAGTTGTAACGTATTCTAACCTGACTATATAACTTAATTTCCCCTTTCCTTAGGTCCAACTTTAATTATATGAGTGTTAAACCCTTTTTCCTTAATATATTTAATAGAAGTAATTGGGTCCAAGAAAATATTATGACAAACAACCTATTATACAATGTTGATGACTAATTAATTAATCAAGTCATCAATCCAAGGTTAATTATATAAATCCAGTAATTAATTAGAGTTTATCCTAATTTTTAATCTAAATATACCATAAGTCTAATGATAAAATAGATATAACATATATTAAATATTGCATCCAATTTACTAAGAAAGGCATTAAATGCATAAATTGAGTATTTAACATACAATTTAGTAAATAAGATATCAAATGTCTTCAAAAGTAAAATAAATATCAAAACATTATTCATCGTGTGTTGTTTAGCTAATCTGCCAAATTTCACCTCTTTAATACCTTGTTTGAGCACACATTTAATTGGTTAAATATATTAACTTTGATGTGCATAAGTATATGCCAATATTACATCATTAGTTGATCACGTCTTTTTTGTATTTCTATCTGTAATAGATTGCACTAAGATCCCCTCGTGCCTGTGTAGAAGCCACAACAGCGGGAATGGATGCAATTTCTTCATCCCACTCATTTCCCCTTAGCTTATCCTTCCCTTTTCATTGTGTCTCTCTCTCTTCCATATATCTTTCCCATAGCCTTCGTGAGGACCCAGTGCCGCAACGATTGGGAGCTGAGTATCAGATGTTGTTTCCCGACCTCCCCCTCTCATGTGGCATCCTTTTCTTCCCAGACCTTTGCCTTCTGCTCTCTTCTTCTCTTCTCCCCTTCCCTCTTCGTCTATTTCTTCTCCTCCGTCCTCTTCTCCATATTCCTTGGCGCAAGAACCCTAGTTCCCTATTTCATTCCACCAAAGGATTATATAGAGCCACAACCTTAGTTACAATGACCATCGGCAGATTGAATAGCCATCATTTAGCTACCAACTAGAACCACTATCACCTTCCTCGCTCCTTGTCACCATGCCATGCTCCAGGCCTTATCCATTAATCTACATGCAAGTACTTGAACATGTACTTGAGCATCTTCAATATAAAGATCTAAAGTCCATCAATATATATCAGTCAGCAAATTGCAAAGTAAAACATAACCTACTCCCCCCTTCTTCCCCTACTTGTCATTCCTACTTTTCTTTGCAACTTCTCTTCTTCTTTCTCTTCTTCCGGGCGCACAACCATCTGACAGAGAAGCTGTAATAGTGTACCTTCTTACCCTTGTCTTCTTACCTTTCCTAGTTGGAGACACAAATAGTCAATTTGTGGTCTTCGTACCTTTCCTAGTTGGAGACAAAAATAGTCGAATCATGGTTATGCATAAAAGTGAATCAGCATGCCGTAATGTCTCCAAAACCATCCGCAACCCAAGGACTTGGAAATCACAAGCCAACTTGACAACATACAAAATATATAAGCTTCTCTAGTTGTAGAACACCCTTTTATACCTTTGCCCCTACGACCTCGCATCTTCTCTAAAGTCCTCACCAGTTCTATCTCTCCAACCCAAGTCCATGTCTCAAAACACCTACATGTAAATGAAGGAAACTTGTAAATGATCCTCCAGAACTGGTCCTAAGGTAGGCCATGGAAGATCATACAAAATCCACAGATACATGGGTTTGTAGCTCTTAGTTATTCTCATACCGGAGAAACTTATCGACTTGATAAAGGTTAATGACTAAGTATTAAATCCAATCATAACTATTATCTATATTACTCGGTGTAATCATCCCATGTTAGTACATCCATGCATTAGGATTAGTAATGCAATAAGTATACAACTAGACTTTCAGTAATTAATAGCTAGGGCATAATAGGCATGGGATGGATAATAATTTGTATATGTTCAATGTAGAATGTGATTATAATGACAATATAAAAAAAACAATCCATTATCTTGCTTCTTACTATAGATATATGTGATAGTATATTTGCATTTCTAAATAGCATGTTGAAAAGATTTTATTTATTTCACTAAGCAGAGCTCACATTAGATTGAAATCATTGTCAAAAATTGATCACCATGTGTTATAATTAGGTAATTAATTGGTACTTAGAAATGAAATATGAATCTATAAAACATATTGTTTTGGACTGGTACAACTTTTAATAAATTAAAATATAAGAGAAATCTCATATATATTCATGACTTATAATGAGAATATCTCTTTTAGATTTTTTAGAAAACCCTACTTTAGGAAGAAACTCATGATTGGAATGATCAACCCTTAGACCCTAGGCCTAAAAATTGTGTAGATAGTACAAAGAGGAATTTTTGGGATGCATAAGATCTAGTTGATCCATCCTTGTTTCCCCTATAGATTACTAGTTAAGTTATGGATTAATTTTTTAAATGGGTTGAGTCTTGTATCTTAATACTTTAGGATGGTAACTCAACTTTACTATTAACCTAACTTAATAATGAATCAACCATGTAACCCTTGTAAAAATCTCTCAATTAATGTCACTCAAGTACAATTTCTCCCTAAATTAGTATAATTTATCTTGCCAAAATGTATACAGTGGAGATATATTGGATAACCTAAAATAAATCAATACAAAAGTTTTACTTATTAGTATAAGGTAGAGAGAACCGAATTGGTGGATGTTAGTCTTAATGGTGCTCTAGGTTATGATTAGTTAGATTTCAGGGATGAAATATTATTTAAAGGGTGGAGTGTTGTACAATACTTGAATCTGGGTATATAGCTTAATTTTCCCTTTCGTCGGGTCCACCTTTAATTGTATGAGTATTAAATCTTTTTTCTTTAAATTATATTAATAGAAATAATTGGGTACAAGAAATATAGTGACAAATGACCTATTATACAATATTGGTAACTAATTAATTAATCAAGTAATCAATCCAAATTTTATTATTTAAATTCACTAATTAGTTATAGTTGAACCTAATTTATCAATCTAAATGCGACATAAACCTAACTCATAAAATAGACTTGATAAATGTCAAATAATGCATCCAATTTACTAAGGAATGAATAAATTGAGTACTAAAAATCAAATTGAGTAAATAAAATGCTAAGTGTGTTCAAAAGGTTAAACAAATGTTAAAAAATTACTTGTCACACTTCATTTAGTCAATATGCACAATTTCACCTCTTTTAAACCATGTTTGGTTATCCATCTAATTGGTTAAACATCTAACTTTGATGTGGATAAGTACCTATTGTTATTATATCAATGTGTCATTGGTTGATGCCTTCTTTACTTTATTTCTATCTATAATGATTTCAACCCTATGTATGGCAATATGCTCCCGTCGTGTGTGTGTGGCGGCCATAATGGATGGAATGGCAATAGATTCTTCCTACCCTTCTATCACCTCTACTTCTCCTTCCCCTTCCATTCTCTCTCTCTCTTCTGTAAGTCCAGTCCATGCCCCTTGCACACAACCATCGCCACGACGGCTGGGAGCCGAATACCAACAACCATTTCTTGATCTCCCCTTCTCTTCTAATGTTTGTTACTTCACCAACCTTTGCCTCCTTATCTCTTCGTCTCTTCTCCCCTTCCCTCTTCCCCTATTTCCCCTCCTCCATCCTCCTCTCCATATTCCTTGGCATAAGAACCCTAGAGCCCTACTTCTTACCACCAAGATGATAGAGAGTCACAGTCTTAGTTATAGTGGTCGTCAACGGATGTAATAGCCACCGCTCAGATACTGACCAACTCCACCACACCTCCCTTGCTCCTCGTTAACATTCCTTGATCTAGGCCTTAGCTATTGATCTATTAGAAAGTACTTAAACTTGGACTTGAGTATCTACAATGCTAGCCATCGATCTACTAGAAAGTACTCAAACCTGGACTTGAGTGTCTACAATCCCAAGATCTACAATGCATCATCATGTGTCAGATGACAAATTGCAAAGTAAACCATAACTAAATTCCTCCCCTTCTTCTCCTACTCATCTTTCCTTCTCTTCTTTGCCTTCTCTCTTCTTCTTCCTCCTCTTCTTGGCGCATAGTTTTCTAACATAGAACCTATAACAATCTACCTTCTCAACCTCATCTTTGTACCTTTCCTTGCTATAGAGACACACATACGAGACATGGTTCTGCATAGAAGTGAATCATGTCATGTCTCACCAACCACTGACAACCTGAAAACTCAGCTACCTACAACATCGATAAGATTCTCTAGTTGTAAAACACTGACTATAGCTCTATCCCTATAGCTCCTCACATCTTCTCTAAATTCCTCTCCAGTTTATCACTCCAGCTATCCTCTATGTCTCAAAACACCTTCACATAGATTTAGGAAACTTGTAGATGAAGAGTATCGCTAGCTCACCACCAAAATTAGTCTGCAGGTAGGCCATGGAAGATCATATAAAATCCACAGACACAGGTTTGTACCACTTATTTATTTTTTATCATTCCAAAGACACCTATCAATTTGATTAAGGATAATGACTGAGTGTTAAATCCAATCATAACTATTATCTATATTACTTGGCATAATCATCCCATGGTATTATATCTTTGCATTAGGATTAGTAATGTAGTAAGTCTACAACTAGAATTTCAATCATTAATAGTAAGAGCATAATAAGCATGATATAGACAATAATAAAAATATGTCCCATGTAGAATGGGTGATTATAATGAAACTATAAAACAAGAAGCCATTACCTTTATTCTTACTATAGATATATGTGATAGTATATCCCCATTTATAAATAGCATGCCCAAAAGATTCAATTTATTTTAGAAAAATATTCCACATTTGACATACTTCATTGTTTTAAAATGAGAACCCAATGTTAGAATAAGTAAATACAATATGAATCTAATAGGTATATTTATTCTAACTTGAATAAATCTAAATATAAGAGAAAGATCATTCATATATATTGATGACTTACAAAGGGAACATCTCAAAATGGATACATCTAGAAATGGAAACTAGAATACATTATGAAATTCATTGGTTATGTAATGACCCCGCCTTCCAGTAACCCCCAATTAAGGGAGACCGAAAGGAAAGAGCCGTTAACCAATAACTTCCGGTTCAAAGGTTCGGCAATTAACCAAGAATAATTATCAAATTTTAACATACTATACTGAAAGCTGTAAGAAAAATAAAATTTTGCATACCTTTTTGAAAACTTGGATCTCTATACTTCTATCCACTTAAGGATTCTACTCTAACTAATCCTCCTTGTATTTAACTTCACGTATTTCACAATATGACAATTTACTGTTTGTCCTTTTGGCTTGTACCTAAAACGCTGACAAACAAAACGTCGGTCAGCCGGAGCTGGTATGTGGGGGAAACAATAATTATGTAAATACATTAACAATGTAATCATTCAATTAATCATTTAACAACCCAGGTTACAATTTAGATATAACTCTGCGATCCAAGAGTACCCTATCCTCTATGTCGTCTCCATTAAACCCCTCATGATCCACCTATAAGTGAACCAATTTCTAGTCGAATAGAAATAATATTGATAAAGTGTGTAGTAAATCAAGTACATGTGATTTTCAGGATTCTTGATTGTATGGTTGAACTACTTGCTTGGATTTCCTTCTTGGTTGGAATTGATATTAGCTTGAGAAATCATCAAATCAGGTATGTGGTTACGCTTATGAATAATCGCTCTAGTTTCATGACGATTCCCGAAGCTTTAATCGGTTGCTTGAAAATAACAGTTGGATGTTTATTTATTTCATGCAACTATAAAGTGACTATGATTATCACTATAAATGTGTGTATATAACTGACTAGATCCGGGTCCACCTCTATTGCTTTGAAAGGGCTAAAGAAAAAGGGGTAATCCTAGAGGAAGGTCTAGGTTACCGAGAGTTAGAAACTGGGCTACCTACGTATGGTGTCATGAGACTCATTAGCCTGCCATGAGTTAAGGAGTGGGCTACTTACGAGTAGTGCCATATGATTCAACCCTAGACATTGGTTCACTTATAGGTGGATCATGAGGGTTTTAATGGAGATGACATAGAGGATAGGGTACTCTTGGATCGCAGAGTTATATCTAAATTGTAACCTGGGTTGTTAAATGATTAATTGAATGATTACATTGTTAACGTATTTACATAATTATTGTTTCACCCACATACCAGCTCCGGCTGACCGACATTTTGTTTGTCGGCATTTTAGGTACAAGGCAAAAGGACAAACAGTAAATCGTCATATTGTGAAATACGTGAAGTTAAATACAAGGAGGATTAGTTAGAGTAGAATCCTTAAGTGGATAGAAGTATAGAGATCCAAGTTTTCAAAAAGGTATGCAAAATTTTATTTTTCTTACATCTTTCAGTATAGTATGTTAAAATTTGATAATTATTCTTGGTTAATTGCCGAACCTTTGATCTGGAAGTTATTGGTTAACGGCTCTATCCTTTCAGTCTCCCTTAATTGGGGGTTACTGGAAGGCGGGGTCGTTACATTTGGTATCAGAGTGTAGGTTCCTCAGTTAACCATTAATAATTATTAAATTTTACAAACTCCATAGAACCAAAGGGAGTTATTAGAGGATTATTCGAAAGACGAAGGTGTCTAGAAAAGGATCACGACCGGGGGCTGGCAATATTTTCCTCCGCACTGCTAGTTGGAATACGAGGACACTCGGGTCCGTGTGACTGCTTGGCCAAAGTCTTAGGGTATGAATCGAAATAAGATACCTTTAGGACTTCTCATCTTATTCATCCCTTCTCATCACAAAATTCTGATAAGTACCTAAAGGATTAGGGTTTTCTTTCTTCTCCTCACCCTCTTGAGGTATGGGCAAGGTTAATAAGGTTTAAGGAATCCTCCACCAAATTAATAAAAAGCATGTAAATAAAATGTCATGGACATAAGCTTAATAGATTAAGCGTGAATTAAAGAATAGATACATGCTTAGGTCATATGACATAAGTTGTCATGTCCTCAGAAGAGACCTGAGGCTAGACCTTCTTGTCAGGAGGATAAGTTAGTCTTGGAGATAGAGATCTCCATTGCAAGTAGAAACCTGGTACATCCATTGAGGATGATGTTAACCCTAACCCTAAGTGAAGGTTAGAGAGGGAGAGCTATATGTCTTGGTAGACCAGGTGTTTGGATGGACAAGCTTGGGATGCCATATGAGACATGGGAGGTTGGATGACCGAGTACCTCTGGCAACCCAACCTAGGAAGGGTCGTGCATGTTAGAGTGAAGGATAGCTCCTTCATTGTTGAGGTTAGAGAAGAACCTATAGAACCCCATAAGCTAATATGAGCATGGCATAATAGGCACCCTGTATGTATCAGTAGTGCCGACAATAGTGTGAAACCCTGGATAAGGAATCATGATGGAGCATAAAGGGTTATGGATGATCTTGAGCAAACATAAGTTCGAACCTAGGCTTCACCCTTGTAGAGGATGCTTTTGAGGTTGATCCTTCATGAAGAAGAGGACCTCTAATGGTGAGGACAGTTGTAGAGTTATCTCTAGAGAGAGAGCATGACCCCAGGCAAGAAGGTTGGAAGCCTAAAACCCTGAACAATGGATGATAGTGGTTGCCTCATGATCGATCCCTGAAAGTTGATGATATCTTGGTTGCCTTTAGAGGGACCAAACCCTAGAGAGAGAAGATGAAGATTCTGGTACCTATGTGCCTACGGTATAGGTGTTTACCTTCTGAGGTAGGAAGAAGAGTTCCTTAGACCTAGAAAGGTTTAGTAATGGGTTATGAGGCCTTGTACCTTGTTGGTGGTCTTTAAAGAGGACCCAACCCTAAGTGTTGCTCGAGTTGAAGGATGACAAGGAGTGCATGTCATGCCTTTTGCATGCTTGGTTCGTAATTAAGAGACAGAGCATGCAGTTGGACACCTAAAAGTGAACCTAGGGTCCCTGACCTAAGAGGGGAAGGGGTATACCTAATGCTCATGTTGAGAATTAAGTTGCCATAGTTTCGATCATGGTACGCCTCATGTATAAATGAAAAGGGAAGCCCCTTAAGTTTAAGGTATGTTGATGAACCCCTCACAACTAGGTTGATGATAAAGGAAAGTATGATCTTGATCCAACATCGAGGAAAGAGGATAAGTATGATCTAGCATGGTACAGTAGGTGATCTGCTTGTGCCTTAATAGCTTGCTAGGGTTAAGTAGGCTCATGTGGATGTAACCACTAGACTTAAGAGCTTTTGTGACCTTGTTGTCAAGAGATAGTTTTCCTCCCATTCTGGGAGAGGGACCCCTTTGGTAGGGTGTATATCAGTTTTGTTGGTAACCTAAAGAGGTCTTATAGGATCTTGAGAAGCTAAGTGAAAAGTACATGGTATGAGAATGAACCTGTAGACCCATAGATATCCATCTCTAATTGCATATGAATGTGTTAACATGGAGGTAACCGGTATGGGGCTTGACCAGGGTAGGCAGGTTACCATAATCCCTATGAACGGATAAAAGTCAGCCCATGAATACAGAAAGAGAGATGATGAAGGTTTGGGTAAGGTTCTAAGTTGGACATGTACTATAAGAGAATCCTAAGTCTATCCTAGGGTCAGGTAGGGATAATACTGATGGAAGTAGGAGTTACCTAATTCCCTAAGTTGCACATGACCATAGAGTCAGGAGGTAACAGCTATCATTGCCTGAGGGCCATGGGTTAGGAGATTGATCACCTTCATGTACTCATGGGACCCAAAGGGCAGATGAGTAGGGCACTCTCTTGATGCATGAGGGAAGAAGGATGACCCCAAAAGAGCCGGCACCCTATAAACCTAGAGGAGATGACCAAGGATTGTGAGGTGACCCAAGTAGGTTCAAAACCAGTTTTCCATGGAAGTAACTTTGATATCGAAATGATTGAGATGAAGTGACATATGAGACACGTTTCAACTAAGATTTAAAGGTGTACTGACAAGATGGGATGTGCCATCTCTACTTTTGGAACTGGAAGAACTCTATATTTGGACTGCAGCCAAATGCTTATTTCCTCTTGTTATGGGAGTGATAGATAGGACAGTATGCATGCCATACACCAAGGATAAAAGAAGATGTGGATTGGAACGTTGCCATGAGATATGGGGACAGAGAAGATAACATACCCTGGTGAAGTGACTGATACATGGATGGTTTGCAAACACTAAGAGGAATGGGGTAGTCACCTTATGAGGATGTTTTTATCATGAGATATGAGTCATACAAGGTTGAGTTTGGTCACCAAGAAGATGAGTTCAAAGTGTTCTCAATAAAGATAGACTTAAAGTTTGAGTTTGAGATGATAAGTGGAATACATGAAGGTGTATGTCATCAACATTACCTAATACGTAAGGATGTGAAGTGGTAATGGATGCTCTATATCTGCCTAGTTTGGCTAGAGGCTAGAAGAGGTTGTTCGGCTAACCCTAAGTTTGGAAAGGAGATGTGTTTGGATAACGCTCAGATGTAATGAGATATGTTGAAAAAGTTGATGGTTGTTTGGTTAGACAGTCTAATACTTGATGCCATGAAAGGACGGTGGTAGAACCTCATATGCACTTCTTTGGAAAATAAGGTGATGAAACCCCGATAGAATGGTTTAGGGTTTGTGAGGTATTGATCTTGAAGAATAATGACATACATGAGATCATGATTTTAAGATCACCATACACCGTACTACGAAGATAATAAGTGCCAGTAGTACTTTAGATGCCTAAGATGAGGCTACATGTGGTGAAGGACGAACACCAGTTACCCAGTGCATTGATATAAGGGATAAAGAGTCCCCGAAAGAGAAAGGGATGTTCATCACTATGGATGTTGTAAGTCTCCCCTGGACCAAGGAAGGTCGAGATGCAATATGAGGTATGGTAGATCATCTTACCCAGATGACATGAGAAAGAAAGAGTACTGTCAAGGGACAGATCGAGTTGAACTACACATGAGAGAGATGGTTCAACTACACCATGAGGAGAGTACAAAAGCTCTTGAGTTTGACCTAAAGGTTACCTTCCAAAAGGTGGAAGTAGGTACATGAAGAACTCGATGCTAGTACAGGTTATCACCCCTAACTAATGGTTAGTATAATCTAGACTAAAGGGTCTGATGAGAGCATGTGTGCTCATTCAGGGTGATATCTAGAGACACTTCTTGTCCTAAGAAAGATGTGATGATGACCACCATATCCAGTATCGGGATTTAAAGAAGCTCTGTAAGAGAGGTTGTGTTGGTCACCACTTCAGTAAGGTGATGTTGGTGAAAGGACTATGTGATGGTTAGAAAAGGACCACAATGTGTGGGATGAAGTCGCTTTGATCGTGCAATAGCTGAAAGGAGCCTAGAGACGACAAGAGTCATGAGCAGATGCAAAGTAGACTAACATGCAGTTCACTGTGGGAGAATATGTGACATGAAAATCTGACCCCTCTAAGTTATAGCTAAGAGAGCTTAGTCCCCGATGCATGGGTTCTTTTGACATGGTTTGGTGGAGAAGGTTAAGTTTGACCTTACCCCTCAGGATAAAGTAATGTGTGATGAGTTCCATGTGTTCAATTTAGAGTACTATGTGAGGTATCCCGATCAGGTGCTGAGCAATGAACCTGGTGAGCCCCAAGGGAGGCTGAAATGGCCTGAGTCACCTGTGAAGTTGATAGACACCAGGATGAAAGAACTCAAAGAAAATAATATGTGATGATAAAGATTCTTTGGAAGCACCATGAGTACGGTAAAGCCACATAGGGGCCAATGATGGATGTGGAAAAGTCTTATCCTGAATTTTTTATTTGCTTGATAAAATTTTGAGGACAAAATTTCTATAAGAGGGGAAGGATGCTACAACCCCAATTTTGCATGTGTTTTCATAATTGAAATATAATGATTTTGAGAATTTGGACCTAACTGAAAAGGTTGTACACTTTACTTCAAATAAGGGATTTCTTTGCAAATCTCCCTTACATTAGGAATCTCGTGGTTCCTATTATTATATAAACCCATTAATGGATATGCAAGAGAAGAAAAGAGTAAAAGTCCAAATAATAGAAAAAAGATAAAAGATAGTGGATATTAAGCAATGTATTCATGATAAATACTTAGAAATATCTAGAAAGTGGCATTAATGGCCACAATCGAGTAAAATTTGTTTACATATGATTTCTAATAAAAGAAATATGAAAAGAGGAAAAAAGGAGATGAAAGATAATGAGAAATCCTTGCAAAAGAAAAATCGATTAATGAGAGGAATAAATAACATAAAGAAAAATGAGAGATTTCAGATCCTTAGGGTTTCTTGTGTTCCAAGGAGTCCGAGTTGTAAAGATAATAGGATAAGGAGGAGAAAATACAAATAATAAAAGCCTTAAAATGGGAATAACGTGCCATATACTAATGGGATTATGTAATGACTTTTTGGTGTTTCCAAATTGAAATACTACGTGGTGTATCCTTGTAATAAAAGCCAACAGTTTTTGAAGTAAGGAGGAAATAAGGGAATATACTCAATATATTTCTAAAACATGTCTTTCACGATTTTAGTGGAGTAAAAAGGAATATTATTTTGGGAAAGACAGTTATATATGGTGCAAGTGTTTTGCTTTTGGAAAAATTACGAGAACTTGGTAAGATGAGAAGAAGCATTTATCAAGTAACCTTTCCCATACTCGTGAATCGTGGTACTAGTTGGTATTCCCCACATCGTGTATATATATATAGAAAAACCTAGGTTTTCCTTCAATGTGGAGCCATCCTTCTCCTTCCCTCTTTTCCTTCTGTTACCTATGTGAAGGAGTCCTGGTGTGCCACTTTGGAAAAAGGAACGCAGACCCCGACACCATCGTCATTCCAACTCTGCCTCTTGTGCACAAAGAGTCGAGCAAGAACCAAAGTGGAGAAAGGGTTTACCTGCACCACGAACACCTCGGCCAGTCGGGCCTGGTGCCTGGGCAGGCTATCAGCATTGCCATCCTCTCTGGTCATGGAACATCGTCTACCTTTGGCAGCAAGAGATATGCAGACCGTCAGGCCGGAAGATACCATGACAGCAGACGGCCAGGTCTGTTGGATGAACTTAGGTGGACCTGCAACTTGGCTGAGGCGGTTGTGTGTGCGTGGAAGGAGGCCAGGACAGCAGTGGACGGTGGAGGTGTGAACCCGATACCGCAGTACCGGAAGGGGTTCGCGCACAGCAAGGGGTCGCACCCTGGCATCTCTCCTTCGGGGAGACCGCTCTGGTCCGACGGTGAAAGGAAAATGGGGATTCGTCGGGGTGGCGCGGACGTACGCCTGGAGCGGGCGCCGCTCGCTTTCGTGTAGGTTTCCTCATGGTGAGGAGGATGGTGGCAGGAGGCACCAGGGCTCTCTCTCTCTGCCCTTGCCATCGGAGAAGGGAGCGACTCGATTCGAGGATGAGGACGAGGGTTGGAGGTGCTAAAGTGGTGGTGCCCAACAGCTTGGCCAGCTGGGGCATCTCATCGGGACTCTGTGCAGACCTGCGGAAGTCTTGCGCGCCGTGAGGAAGAAGGAGGGTAAGAGGTAAAAGACCTAGATAACCCTAGAGGGAAAGTACTAATGCGGGGGCAAGAGTGTCCTTTTCACTGATCTAGTCGACCCAAGTAAAAGAAAAGGTATTTTTTCTGACGTGGCATTTTATGATTGGTCCAAGCATGTTAATCTTGCAATAATTGTAGTTAATTAATGGAAGCTCTGATGATAGCGAAAGTATATGTGAAATTGATCAGAAAAATGAGTAGAATCCAAATAAAATATAATCAGAGTCTAATTAATCTACATGTTCTAAAAGTATATGCAATACATGTTAAGATAAAAGGAAACCTAGATATGCTTTCATGGCCCTTGAAAACCCTAATCTCGGTAATTATGACTCTCAATGGCCTTAATTGTTCAAATTCATGATTAAAGTTGTGAAATGATTACTCTAAGCTATTTCAAGCATTAAAGTCCTTAATTCTAGATAAATACCCTAAATATAGTAATTAGGGTTTTCTAGTGAATAAAAGGTGGTTTTAATGATATATAAAGTTCAATTGTGAATTAGACCATAATGAACTGTGAATTGATGATAAATGCATATAATGATCTTGTTATGGATTAAAAGGATAAAAATGGTAGCTTTGATATAAAAGAGGCTTAATGAAATTAATTGATGGTTAATGGTGCCTTTAAATATGAGAATAGGGCTATATGTTGTTAAGATAACCTTAATGTTGAAGAATAGATGAGATAATTAGGGTTTATGAGTAATGATATAAAATTAGGGTTTAGAATAATAAGAGATGAAGTGAAACCCAAATTGCAAAAGAAACCCTAAAATGGATAAGGAAACCATAGGAAACAATTTCAAGTCAAATAGAAATAATATTGATAAAGTGTGTAGTAAATCAAGTACATGTGATTTTCAAGATTCTTGATTGTATGGTTGAGCTACTTGCTTGGATTGCCTTCTTGGTTGGAATTGATATTAGCTTGAGAAATCATCAAATCAGGTATGTGGTTACGCTCATGAATAATCGCTCTAGTTTCACGGTGATTCCCGAAGCTTTAATCGGTTGCTTGAAAATAACTGTTGGATGTTTATTTATTTCATGCAACTATAAAGTGACTATGATTATCACTATAAATGTGAGTATATAACTGACTAGATCCGGGTCCACCTCTATTTCTTTGAAAGGGCTAAAGAAAAAGGGGTAATCCTAGAGTAAAGTCTAGGTTACCGAGAGTTAGAAACTGTGCTACCTACGTGTAGTGCCATGAGACTCATTAGCCTACCATGAGTTAAGGAGTGGGCTACTTACGAGTAGTGCCATGTGACTCAACCCTAGAAATTGGTTCACTTATAGGTGGATCATGAGGGGTTTAATGGAGACGACATAGAGGATAGGGTACTCTTGGATCGCGGAGTTATATCTAAATTTTAACCTGGGTTGTTAAATGATTAATTGAATGATTACATTGTTAACGTATTTACATAATTATTGTTTCCCCCACATACCAGCTCCGGCTGACCAACATTTTGTTTGTCGGCGTTTTAGGTACAAGCCAAAAGGACAAACATTAAATTTTCATATTGTGAAATACATGAAGTTAAATACAAGGAGGATTAGTTAGAGTAGAATCCTTAAGTGGATAGAAGTATAGAGATCCAAGTTTTCAAAAAGGTATGCAAAAATTTATTTTTCTTACAGCTTTCAGTATAGTATGTTAAAATTTGATAATTATTCTTGGTTAATTGCCGAACCTTTGATCCGGAAGTTATTGGTTAACGACTTTGTCCTTTCGGTCTCCCTTAATTTGGGGTTACTGGAAGGCGGGGTCGTTACAGGTTACTAATATATCACTTAGTTTTTGAGTAAATATATCCTACTAAGAAGGATCTTAAAGAGGAAGATTTTTCATTAAATAGAAGAAAAAAAATAATGGATGAAATTTTTGTCTAGAAGCATGCACCGAGATGGGAAATCATTTAGAATCACATGAATAATTTACTCTAGTAATAAAAACAATGTAATGCTTGGATAAATAAATGACCATTAAGGTCTTAAACCTAGGTGTATTAAGATAATATTAGAAAGAAAATAAGATCAATTGCAACTAAAATGATTATGGGGGAAACCTTGATTATTAATATTGGCAATATATAACTGGAATCATTAATATATATAACATTCTATAATAATGATGTACATATATGTGTACTCCTAAATCCGCTTTCAGCAACCTACATAATTCATGTATGAATGGGTAATTATGTATTAATGTGTGTATCAAACACTTCTAGGTCAAGAAGAATGAAATGTGAATTTTACCCCTAGAGATAGGGTTAGTTGTGAAGATCAAGTATGTGCAACTCCCATTTTCATTTAAACATTTATGTGACTTTTACCTATTTTCTTGATTTGAGGAAATTCTCTTTTATTGACCATCAACATTATTCCTTATGAAAAATCTCAAATTCCAAAATCAATTATTTTATTCCTTTAAATATACGGTCTATGACCTTGCTACTTGGAAATTCAAACATCGATGAACTATATGTCTTTCTTCTTAAGGAATGCATGTTGGATGTTAGACTTTTTATCTAGAGTAGTGGTATATGAGCACAACCATTTATATTATAGGGTGAGTGTATTCTGTTTGGGGTATGAGTTTGTTGGTATTTATGCCCTCACATCAAATCATATGATGATTGTAATGGAACATCTTGTAAATGATTTGATTAATAATAAAGGCAATCTTACAATTTTTTCTATTTGTTCAATTATGAGATAATGATGTAACATAATAACTGTCTATAGAATGATATTTCTCAATGATGTATGTCTTCATGTTGATGACCTAAACAATGAGATCATAAGGATGTCAAGAGTATACATTCATGTCATGTCCCTAGTCATATGGTATTGTGAAAGGTTAATTGACAATAATAACACATTAGACTAGAGTGTGTGTTGATGACAGAATATCATCAGTAATGAGATGTGATATCAAACCAAGCACATTGATACCTGTAAGATAATTGTATATCAGAAAGACCCACCATGAGAGTGACATATGGAAACCATTATATGTGACATTCAACACCAAAAGAATTGATCAGCTGGAGGACCGAGGAGGATTGGTGATAGGAGGAGATGAACTGATTGGCTAGTGGTCCAACCGATTGACTGGAGGATCCAGAAGATGGTGGACTAGAGACCAGATGATCAAGAGATGACCAACTGACTGGCCAAGAGGTGAGAAGATTAGCTCAAGGGTTGAATTGATCAACCTAGATGGGTTCTAGTACATATCTTCTTCAACAGTAGGTTTCTACATGTGATATAGACCCTAGGAGGGGGTAATTTGTTGTGGCTCCAAGGAATTACAATAGAATGGCCACAACCATCGCTTAATTTTTATTGCATGTTTACATTTGTGGGATATAGAATGTATATGATATGTACTATAGTATGTGGTGATGGATATATTATATATGCATACATATATATACAAATCCGTCACTAACATATTAAGTCTAAGATATTTTCCGTTAGCAACACACATGAAAATCTTGATCGACCAACACGCCAAGCGTGGTGCACCATCTATCTCATGGAAGTTTGATGGTAGTTATGTGAGCTTATCAAGTGGGGTGCATTACTATCATGTTGGCTTTTAGGTTAGTCTTAACCAAGTTATCTTAATGAGATTAAGCACCTAAAAGCAGGCAAATGACTATGGAAAAGAGTTGTGCATATCATCTATCCAAGAATTGTTTAATATAAAATTTTCAAATGTTGCCTACCTTAATGATTTATTATGAACGTTGGTGTTGGTTGGATAATAACTCGATTATTTTAGAACTTGGCTCACTAGAAGGTTTTACACTGCAATCTTTTGAATTGATAGTGAGGGCTATCAATTTGAATAAATAAGTGAGAGTTATAATTAATTAATGTCCTAATCAAATATTGTCAATTTTATTCAGATCAAATCAAATCAAAAATGTTTTGACAAATGCAAAATTTTATCTTGAAGAAACAAATGGAAAATAAATCGCCATTGTGATCAATCCTTAGAAAGGAAAAATATAGCAAGACAATTTTCCATGATTGGTTTTGAACTTTGAGAAGAGTTCTCGGTGATCAGCATAAGATCTATGCCCTAGATACACCAATGCCATAAATACATGCTCTTGATGTGCCTAGGGATGAAGTGGATGCTTACTGGAAGCATGCCAATGATGCCTTAGACATAAAGCACTTTATGCTAAGCTGCATGAACTATGAGTTGCATGAGCGATGTTAAAACATGGGGATCCTTGAGATGATAACACATCTTAAGAACGTGAATCATAATCATATAAAGCAAGAAAGGTATGATATCTTAAAGGCTCTCTTTGAGTATAAGATGACAGAGGGACATTCAATAGAGATCCATGTGCTCACTATGATTGGACATGTGGAACATCTAGATGAACTGGGATTCTCTTTGAACTAAGAGTCGGCCACAAATCTTATTCTATAATCATTGCCTGAATTATATAGCCATTTTATCGAGTGTTACCACTTGAATAACATAGCCAAACCGATATAATATTTGCATGGCATCCTGATGAATGTCAAGCAAGAATGAAGAAGGAAAAATTCATGATAATGATCATCAAGATGGAGTCCAAGAATGAAAGCAAGGCCATTAAGAGTTTGGCTAAGAACAAAACCACATCTTCAACATTTAAGATAAGGAGAAAGAAATGTACAAGAGAAGTTTGTCCTTTGTACTTGAAGGGATTCAGGAAGATGAATGTGGCAACACATCCCATTATCACACAGATAACGAGGTGTTACGCAAAAATGTGCGGAAATCACCATAACCACAGATTATCAAAAACACGGGTTAATTAAAACCGATTGCGGAAAATTGATAAATAGAGAAACATATTACATTTCAGTCCACATTCTGTAAGAAAACATGTTATATATACATCCATACAAGCCTGGATACATGTCCACATCTTAGAGAAACAGTTGTCTTATCACATCATGAGTTCACCACCTGTTATATACATAAAGGCCTGCATCTGGCCAGCAACAGGATATACAGACATCATCGATCGTAAAACAACATCAAAACACCGCCAAGGACCTGAGAGTACAGGGATGACTCTAGACTCTATCACAAAACATCCAAAACAGAAGCATCTCAAAAGCTTGCCTTCTATTATTCTTCTTGCTGCTCGACCGCAACTCTGAGACCACCACCACGTCTACCTCGACCACCTAAAAAGGGTGTAAACCAACAGAGTGAGACAATTGAACATTGTCCCAGCGGGAGGCATAACTCCCCGCCAAGGCTACAGAACTCATAAGATCATATACGTTAAGCATCTATCTGATAGAAGATATAACAAGAACAGTTTATTGAAATAAGGCTAACTAATCTTACCAGCTATATCCAAGTATTACATGTAGGACATGATTAATAAGATAGGATATCCAATTTCAACTACATATGAGAAACGTATAAATACTGCCATATAAAGAGAGTAACTACACACACAAAGCCTCAACTATTGTTTCGTGTTTGATTTAAGTAGTGAGTACTAATCGGCTGGATTACGTTTTATTATGCCCTGAGGAAGTGAACCGTACCGTTCAATTCCAACCATCAGCTGCAAAGCCCATAACCGATGCCATACAAGGTCAATGGAAGAGCCGGAATCCACGACCTCACCCCTCGTGGTCAGTACATGAGAAACACATCAGGACCGCAGTCTCTTGCTCAGGTGGTCTTATGCCACAGGGTCAGCTCCTCAGGCTACCCTTCCTCTAGCCCGCCTTGGTACAGGTCACGGCGCTAGTAAAACTGAGCCATGGGTCTCAACACCATGCTCTGAGCCATGAACACATTCATGCTCATCACATATCACATATCCGGAGCCATGGGCCATGTTCACCATGCTCATCTCATATCCAAGTCTGCAACCGCAGCTGTAGTCATTTCACCTCTCTATTTGAGGCTAGGAGAAACCTCGCATATTCAAAAATATGTGCTCCGGGCTAACCCGCAGGAGAACCCGTTTCACCATCACCCTGTCCCGACTGATGATGGATCTATGGCCAGGGCAAACTACATGATAGATTTCACTGTGATTAATTAGTGTCTTTTAGATGGATTGCAAGATTCAACCAAGTTGTATAACATGAAAACTATAGAGGGAAAATAACCAACATAAACTCAATAATATGTTATTATTGCAATTACACCAACCTGATCCATTTCAAGGATCTAGCATCACATGTTATCACTTGGCCTCTTTCCAACCATCCAGATCCACCTCAAGGATCATTACAAAACATGGGATCTCAATCCCTCATCACATAATGCCATAGCCTCTCAAAGCTTTCATCATCATTATGGAACATCATTCATAATGCACCTGTCATCACAGTATTCACATATTACCATTTCTCATAGCCTTTCATTTGGCTAAGCATTACCTGCATGGTTAGCATCGTTCAATATCCATATGAATAATCAAGAGACTCATATTATTACCATAAGGTGACAATTAGGGTTAAGTATATTGCCAGCACATAATGACAATGATAATTACATTCATGCCTCATCTTAAGGTCACATAGGTAAGTACATTATCAAACAACCCTAATGCATGCTTAACATTATTCTTAGCATTTAAGAGATAACCAGGGTAGTCACACTCGTACACATGTGCTTAGTCATAAGAAGATATAAAGAACAAGCTTCAATGATTCATAAAAACCTAGCTGATATATCACCTTTTCATGACAGACCGTGCCCTCACAAGAGGTAACCAAAACCCTCACTAAAGGTCATCCCGGGCAGGACCCACTCTCATCTAATCCCTATCGGGCATGCAGCTCTAGTAGGCGTGCAGAGTGTGTCGGGCGTGCAAGGGTGTCCGGGCGTGCAGGTGTGTGGGGCGAGATAGGGTACTATCTGGGCGTGCAGGGTTCAGCTGAGCGTGCAAGATGAAGCTTAACGAGCAGGGTGGATATCGGGCGACACGGGTTGATGCCGGGCGAGCAACATGGTATCGGGCATCAGGCTACGTCAGGCAAGACACTACTCCTTGTGCCGCGCAGGGGTAACAACGCGCTATGCCGGGTGAGCAAGGTTGCCGAGCGTGCAGGGCAACGCGCCACTCACGTGCAGTAGAGCAACGTTCACTAAGGCGTGCAGACTATGGACCGTGTAAGGTGTGACGGGGGAGCAACGCTGGTCGACACGAGCTGAAACGGGGCGAGCACTGACGTTGGGTGAGCAAAGGGGCACCGGGTGAGCAAAACATCAAGCGAGAAGGGTGGTCAGGCGAGCAGATGTATCGGGCGAGCAACATGGTGTCGGGCGAGCAGCCCACCGGGCGAGCAGCCCCAAGGCGTGCAACATGCCGGGCAGAACTAGCTCAAGGCGTGCAAGGTCAGAATGCTCACCTACCCAAGGAACAAAAGGGATACATTTCTCACTCAGGTCGTGCAAGGGCAGCTAATCCATGAGGGCTGTCGGGCTGCACCTCTACAAGCACCAAACACTCAAGATGCATCTCATCAAGGTCATCTAACGAGCTCACCTTCTTGCCCAAGGTGAGAAGAGAGTCTTGCTCAAGCCACTAAGTCATAAGCTGACCTCAATCAGATAGGAAAGATGGGTATTGCTCATGGTATTAGGACCCAAACTCACTCTTCTAGACCAAGGGGAGAAAGGAGTGTTGCTCCCTAAACCCTAAACTTACATGGATCGGCCAACATGGCCACTAGGCAAGAACTAAGCTACTCACATGCAAGATAACTAAAAACCAACTACTAACATGCATATAGGCAAGATTAAAGCAACATATATGAAAAGAGAGTAGAGTAGCTAGGGTTAGAGTTATGCAACCCGCCTTAAGCTCCAAGCTTCAAGGAAGATGAAGAACTCCAAGCTCCACACACCACCAAGCAAAGAGGATGGAGAGCTCTAAGGGATATCGACCACCAAATCTCCTCCAAGGGGGTGTATCGGCCACCACTCTTCTTCTCCATGGGTGTGTCGACCTCCAAGCAACTCCTTCAAGGGTGTGTCGGCCACCAAGCAAGGGAAAGAGGGAGTGTGTCATGCACAAGAGGGAGAGGAACCAAAGGGACCTCAAGCTAAGGAAGGAACCACCTATATAGAAAGAAAGGGAGGAGAAAACAAGGTGGAACATGGCAAGGTGTCGCCCCTACAAAGGACACTTGTCCTAGCACTCAAGCCACCACTCTAGCAAGGTATAAGACACTTGTCCAAGATATGCACCAAGTGTCCACCAAACAAGACCAAGCACCATGGGCGACACACCAAGCTTTCTCTAGGGCGACACACCTCTTTGTTGGCTGACACAAACACCCTAGTTCGACACACACACACCTCACTAGGCCGATACAAGCAACACTTAGCCGACACAAGGCTCAACCAAGCCCAAACAAGGCACCTCAAGGCCCAAACAAGCTCAACAAAGGCCCAAACAACTCAAGCAACAAGCCCAAGCCTTCCTCTCAATCCTAGAGGAAGCAAAGAGAGAGAAGAACACCACACAAGGTGGGAAACTTGCACACAAAACCCTAAACTTGGATTATTTGCAAGAAGTACCTCCAACTCTCAATAAAGCACAACCAAACCCTAATCACTACCAAAGGTGATTAGCAGACACCAAAACACCAGGGTTAAGCAAACAAACAGGGTAAGCCCTAAACGAAGGTCAGGGTCCTTACAAACTAACCCCCTTAAGGGATTTCGTCCCTGAAATCTGAACAGAAAAGCGAGGGATACTTCCTCCTCATCTCTTCCTCAAGCTCCCACGTGGCTTCCTCAATGCCACGATGCTGCCAAAGAACTTTCACAAGAACGAGGTCCTTCTTCTTCAGCTTCTTGGTCCTTCTGTCAAGGATCGCCACAGGACCTTCCTCGTAGGTCACATCGGCATCAAGCTCAACCTCGACTAGCTGTATCACTGTTTCTGAATCCGGATGACTTTTCTTCAGCATACTGACATGAAACACTGGATGCAACCTGTGCAATTCTGGAGGCAACTCTATTTCATAAGCTACCTTGCCAACACGTGTTATGACTGGGTAAGGCCCCATATACCTGGGTGCCAACTTACCCTTTCGTCCAAACCTTAACACACCTTTCCAAGGTGAGACCTTAAGATACACTTTGTCTCCTTCCTGGAACTCCAAGGGTCATCGGCGATTGTCTGCATAAGACTTCTATCTGTCTTGTGCCACCTTCAACTGTTGTTGTATCACTTTGATCTTTTCCATTGTCTGCTGAACTAACTCGAGACCCAAAAGCTGATACTCACCAGACTCATACCAACACAAAGGAGATCTGCATTTCCTTCCATACAAAGCTTCATAAGGAGCCATGTCGATGCTTCGCTGATAACTGTTGTTGTAAGCAAACTCTATCAAACTCAGATACACATCCCAACTTCCTGGGAACTGCAAAACACAAGCCTGAAGAAGATCTTCCAAAATCCGAATAGTCCTTTCAGACTGTCCATCTGTCTGCGGGTGAAAGGCGGTACTGAATCTTAACTGTGTCCCCAACGCTCTGTGCAACTATTCCCAAAAATGACTCGTGAACTGAGGACCTCTATCAGAAACTATTGTCGCTGGCACACCGTGCAAACGTACTATCTCATCCACGTATAGTTTGGCGAGTTTCTCAGCTATATACGTCGTCTTCACATGCAGGAAATGGGCAAATTTTGTCAATCTGTCCACTATCACCCAAATGGAATCATGATTCCTAGTTGTCCTGGGCAGACCAATTACGAAATCCATGGTTATATGATCCCATTTCCACTGTGGTATTGGCAAAGGTTGCAACGTACCTACCGACTTCTGATGCTCAGCCTTCACTTGCTGACAAACCGCACATCTTGCCACGAACTCAGCTACATCTCTCTTCAAACCGGGCCACCAATACAAGTCCTTCAGACTATGATACATATTGGTGACACCTGGATGCATCACATACATCGATGTATGTGCTTCCTCAAGCACCAACTTCCTTAGCATATCAACATCAGGAACCACCATCCTATTACGATAACAGACTAAGTCCATCCTCAGACTCATGAAACCCATCACGCTTGTCGCTGCCAAACTCTGATCTGATCAACTGTACTGCCGCATCTATCTGTTGTGCATTCTTGATTTGTTGTCTTAATGTAGGCTTGACTTGCATTTGTGCGAAAAGACCAGACAACAAGGAAACTTCCATCTGCACATTCATCTTCTGCAAAGAGACAAACATATCTCGCTTATGGCATACCAGAGAACTCAACTGTGCCTTCTTTGAAGGAGGAGAAGAAGACTTTCTGCTAAGCGCATCAGCTACCACGTTCGCCTTACCGGGATGATACTCAATAGTGCAGTCATAATCATTGATCAACTCCATCCAACGCCACTGTCGCATGTTCAACTCTTGCTGCATAAAGATATACTTCAGATTCTTATGATCAGTAAAGATCTGACACACTTCTCCATACAGATAGTGTCTCCAAATCTTTAACGCATGAACCACTGCTACCAACTCCAAATCATGTGTAGGATAGTTCTCCTCATGTTTCTTAAAATGTTGTGAAGCAAAAGAAACCACATGATCCTCCTACATCAACACACATCCTAGGCCCTTCTTGGAAGCATCACAGAAAACCACATAGCCCTTCCCAGGCTCTGGCAAGATCAACACTGGAGCACTGGTCAGCTTCTCCTTCAGACTTTGGAAAGCTTGCTGACATCGATCGTCCCAAACAAAAGGTACATCCTTCCTGGTCAACTTCGTCATCGACAAAACAATCACGCTGAAATCCTTGATAAACCTTCGATAGTATCCTGCTAGACCCAGAAAACTACGAACTTCTGTCGCCGTCTTCGGTTGTTCCCATTCTACAATAGATTCCACCTTCTCCGGATCTACCTTGACTCCTTCAGCGGATATCACATGACCCAAGAAAGCCACCTCTTCCAACCAGAACTCACACTTACTGAACTTAGCATACAATTGATGTTGGCGAAGAAGAGTCAACACTTGACGAAGATGTTGTTCATGCTCTAGCCTGTCCCGACTATAGATCAAGATGTCATCTATAAAGACTACAACAAACTTGTCCAAGAACGGACGAAACACTCGGTTCATCAGATCCATGAAAGCAGCAGGTGCATTGGTTAACCCGAACGGCATAACCACAAACTCATAATGACCATACCTAGTCCTGAACGCTGACTTTGGTATGTCATCTACCTTTATCCTCAACTGATGATATCCGGACCGTAGATCGATCTTCGAGAACACTGTGGCACCACGCAACTGATCGAACAGATCATCTATCCTCGGCAATGGGTACTTATTCTTGATCGTGACCTTGTTCAACTGCCGGTAGTCTATACATAACCGCATCGCACCATCCTTCTTCTTAACAAACAGCACGGGAGCACCCAAGGCGACGTACTCGGTCGGATAAAACCCTTGTCCAGCAGCTCTTGCAACTGCTTCTTCAACTCTGCCATCTCTACTGGAGCCATTCTATTCGGTGCCTGCGCAACTGACTGTGTTCTTGGTACCAGATTGATCTCGAAATCAACCTCTCGGGGTGGGGGAACACCAGGAAACTCTTCAGGAAACACGTCTGCAAACTCACGAACAACTGACACCTCCTCAAGGCTAGGACCTTTCACCTTGGCAGCCACAACGGTATCCACCACATGAGCTAGGAAAGCCTCGCAACCTTGTCCTAACAACTTATCTGCCACCATAGCTGATACCAAACACGTCGAAAGAATCTTCCTATCTCCCTAGAAGATCCACTTCTCTTCAGCAACATCAAACATTGCCTGCTTGGAACCACAGTCCAGAACAACCTTATACCTTTCTAAGGTATCCATCCCAAGGATAACATCAAAACCTTGCATATCAAGTGGTATAAGATCCACTTGAATGCAGCATCCCGAGAAAGACAAGACACAAGAGGGACACTCTTCTCGAAGCAAAAAGGAACCATCAAGAGGGGTTTCTAACAACAAGCTATCCTTCTTACTACTAACATGTAAATGACAGTTCTCAAGCATATTATGGGCGATAAAAGAGTGTGTAGCACCCGGGTCAACCATAACAGATATAAAGCAAGAAGAAGACATATCAGAATGAAATAACTCCATCTGACCTGTCACTACTCATGGGTTGACTATCACCTCTGGCTGATTCATAGCATAGAATCGAGTTGTTGCTTGCTGTCCACGGCCTCTGCTTCCTGGAGCAGACGATCCAGCATGTGACGCTTGACCGCGTCCTCGTCCTTTGCTACCACTAGGATATGGTCTCTCTGACCCCTGAAGGTTCTGCCTCGGCTGCTGGGTTACTTCATCATCTCTAAAGGGACAACTCGACTTAACATGACCTATCTGACCGCAGGCATAGCATGTCCTACCATCAACTCGTGGCCTAGATGGTCCTGTCACTGCCACAGAAGCCGAACTTTGTGCCTTGGATGGCGAAGAAACATAACCTCTTCCTTTACTCGCAGACCACTGAGTCGGTCCTCCAGAACCTCTCATCACTGATGGTGCTGAAAACCTGTGCTTCTTGAAGCCACCAAACCTCTGACCCTGAAACTGAGCAGGTCCCTTCTTGGTCATAGACTCTCTTTTCTCCCTAACATATCGTTCAATCCTCCGGACAGATTCCACAAACGTCGCAAACCGCTCCCGGTTCTCCAACACAGAAACCGGTGTCGTCAGCTCAGCACTCAGACCCTTCTCGAACTGTCTGATCCGTTCCTCGTCTGTTGCTGCCATGTGAGGACAAAACCTCAACAGATCCATAAACTTGGCTTCATATTCGGTGATGCTCATCGTTCCTTGTCACAAACTCTCGAACTGACGGATCTTCTCATCCAGATACGTCTTGGGAAAGTATCTGGTGACGAACTCGTGTCGAAACACTTCCCAACCGATCACCTCACCGGGCCGCTTCTCTTCCTCGATGGTCCACCAGTGACCAGCACTACCTTTCAAAAGGTAGACATCGTGCTTTACTTTGTCTGCTTCGGGGATGTCGAGGATCCGGAAAGCCTTCTCAAGATTTGTGAGCCACAGATCCGCATCCGTTGGATCCTCCGTTCCAGCATAATCCGAAGCTCCGACTCGGTGAAGCCGCTCGAAGGTCTTCCCAATACCCGATGCTTCTCCATGGGGAATCTGTGCTCGCAGAGGAGGCACTGGTAATCGCTCAACCATGAGATTCATCGTAGCCATCATCTACCCCAAAAGTTGTTGGTAAGCAGGATGCTCAAGGATGGCTGGATCAGGTTGGGGAACCTCAGGCACCCGATCTTCATGTGCCTGCTCAAAAGCTCCATCAACTAATGCAACATCGCTGTTTTCAGCAGCGTGTTCTTCATGGTTTCCAGACATCTTGGCTTTCTTCGGCTGAGGGCAGAAGATGATCCTGAGGAAATCTGGAAAACACATAAGAACAAACACAACCTAGTCCTAGATCCCTGTAGACTCAACGAACCTAAAGCTATGATACCAAAACTTGTGGCAACACATCCCATTATCACACAGATAACGAGGTGTTATGCAAAAACGTACGAAAATCACCATAACCACAGATTATCAAAAACATGGGTTAATTAAAACCGATTGCAAAAAACTGATAAACATAGAAACATATTACATTTCAGTCCACATTCTGCAACAAAACATGTTATATATACATCCATACAAGCCTGGATACATGTCCACATCTTAGAGAAACAATTGTCCTGTCACATCATGAGTTCACCACCTGTTATATACATAAAGGCCCACATCCGGCCAGCAGCAGGATATACAGACATCATCGATCGTAAAACAACGTCAAAACACCGCCAAGGACCTGAGAGTACAGGGATGACTCTAGACTCTATCACAAAACATCCAAAACAGCAGCATCTCAAATGCTTGCCTTCTACTGTTCTTCTTGTTGCTCGACCGCAACTCCGCGACCACCACCACGTCTACCTCGACCACCTAAAAAGGGTGTAAACCAGCGGAGTGAGACAATTGAACATTGTCCCAGTGGGAGGCATAACTCCCCGCCAAGGCTACAGAACTCATAAGATCATATACGTTAAGCAGCTATCTGATAGAAGATATAACAAGAACAGTTTATTGAAATAAGGCTAACTAATCTTACCAGCTATATCCAAGTATTACATTTAGGACATGAATAAAAAGACATGATATCCAATTTCAACTACATATGAGAAATGTATAAATACTGCCATATAAAGAGAGTAACTATACACACAAGGCCTCAACCAATGTTTCGTGTTTGATTTAAGTAGTAAGTACTAATCGGCTAGATTACATTTTATTATGCCCTGAGGAAGTGAACTGTACCGTTCAATTCCAACCATCGGCTGTGAAGCCCATAACCGGTGCCATACAAGGTCAATGGAAGAGCCGGAATCCATGACCTCACCCCTCGTGTTCAGTACACGAGAAACACAGTAGGACCACAGTCTCATGCTCAAGTGGTCTTATGCCACAGGGTCAGCTCCTCAGGCTACCCTTCCTCTAGCCCACCTTGGTACAGGTCACGACGCTAGTAAATCCGAGACACGGGTCTCAACACCGTGCTCTGAGCCATGGACACATTCATGCTCATCACATATTGCAAATCTGGAGCCATGGGCCATGCTCACCATGCTCATCACATATCTGACTCTGCAACCGCAGCTGCACTCGTTTCACCTCTCTATTTGAGGCTAGGAGAAACCTCGCATATTCAAAAATATGCGCTCTGGGCTAACCCGCAGGAGAACCCGTTTCACCATCACCCTATCCTGACTGATGATGGATCTATGGCCAGGGCAAACTACATGATAGATTTCACTGTGATTAATTAGTGTCTTTTAGATGGATTGCAAGATTCAACCAAGTTGTATAACATGCAAACTATAGAGGGAAAATAACCAACATAAACTCAATAATATGTTATTATTGCAATTACATCAACCTGATCCATTTCAAGGATCTAGCATCACATGTTATCACTTGGCCTCTTGCCAACCATCCAGATCCACCTCAAGGATCATTACAAAACATGGGATCTCAATCCCTCATCACATAATGCCATAGCCTCTCAAATCTTTCATCATCATTATGGAACATCATTCATAATGCACTTGTCATCACAGTATTCACATATAACCATTTCTCATAGCCTTTCATTTGGCTAAGCATTACCTGCATGGTTAGCATCATTCAATATCCATATCAATAATCAAGAGACTCATATTATTACCATAAGGTGACAATTAGGGTTAAGTATATTGCCAGCACATAATGACAATGATAATTACATTCATGCCTTATCTTAAGGTCACATAGGTAAGTACATTATCAAACAACCCTATTGCATGCTTAACATTATTCTTAGCATTTAAGAGATAACCAGGGTATTCACACTCGTACACATGTGCTTAGTCATAAGAAGATATAAAGAACAAGCTTCAACGATTCATAAAAACCTAGCTGATGTATCACCTTTTCATGACAGACCGTGCCCTCACAAGAGGTACCCAAAACCCTCACTAAAGGTCATCCCGGGTAGGACCCACTCTCATCTAATCCCTATCGGGCGTGCAGATCTAGTAGGCATGCAGAGTGTGTCGGGCGTGCAAGGGTGTCCGGGTGAGTAGGTGGGTCGGGCGAGACAGGGTACTGTCTGGGCGTGCAGGGTTCAGCTGAGCGTGCAAGATGAAGATGAACGAGTAGGGTGGATATCGGGCGACACGGGTTGATGCCGGGCGAGCAACATGGTATCGGACATTAGGCTGCGTCGGGAGAGACACTACTCCTTGTGCCGCACAGGGGTAACAACAGGCTATGCCGGGTGAGCAAGGCTGCCGAGCGTGTAGGGCAACACGCCATTCGCGTGCAGCAGAGCAACGTTCACTAAGGCGTGCACACTATGGACCATGCAAGGTGTGACGGGCGAGCAACGCTGGTCGACACGAGCTGAAGCGGGGAGAGCACTGACGCTGGGCGAGCAAAGGGGCGTCGGGTGAGCAAAACATCAAGCGAGCAGGGTGGTCAGGCGAGCAGATGTATCGGGCGAGCAACATGGTGTCGGGCGAGCAGCCCCAAGGCGTGCATCCTGCCGGGCAGAACTAGCTCAAGGCATGCAAGGTCAGAATGCTCACCTACCCAAGGAACAAAAGGGATACATTGCTCACTCATGCCGTGCAAGGGTAGCTAAGCCATGAGGGCTGTCGGGCAGCACCTCTACAAGCACCAAACGCTCAAGATGCATCTCATCAAGGTCATCTAACGAGCTCACCTTCTTGCCCAAGGTGAGAAGAGAGTCTTTCTCAAGCCACTAAGTCATAAGCTGACCTCAATCGGCTAGGAAAGAGGGGTATTTCTCATGGTATTAGGACCCAAACTCACTCTTCTAGACCAAGGGGAGAAAGGAGTGTTGCTCCCTAAACCCTAATCTTACATGGATCGGCCAACATGGCTACTAGGCAAGAACTAAGCTACTCACATGCAAGATAACTAAAAACCAACTAAAAACGTGCATATAGGTAAGATTAAAGCAACATATATGAAAAGAGAGTAGAGTAGCTAGGGTTAGAGTTATGCAACCCGCCTTAAGCTCCAAGCTTCAAGGAAGAAGAAGAACTCCAAGCTCCACGCACCACCAAGCAAAGAGGATGGAGAGCTCTAAGGGATATTGACCACCAAAGCTCCTCCAAGGGGGTGTATCGGCCACCACTCTTCTTCTCCAAGGGTGTGCCGACCTCCAAGCAACTCCTTCAAGGGTGTGTCGGCCACCAAGCAAGGGAAAGAGGGAGTGTGTCGTGCACAAGAGGGAGAGGAACCAAAGGGACCTCAAGCTAAGGAAGGAACCACCTATATAGAAAGAAAGGGAGGAGAAAACAAGGTGGAACATGGCAAGGTGTCACCCCTACAAAGGACACTTGTCCTAGCACTCAAGCCACCACTCTAGCAAGGTATAAGACACTTGTCCAAGATATGCACCAAGTGTCCACCAAACAAGACCAAGCACCATGGGCGACACACCAAGCTTGCACTAGGGCGACACACCTCTTTGTTGGCCAACACAAACACCCTAGGTCGACACACACACACCTCACTAGGCCAATACAAGCAACACTTGGCCGACACAAGGCTCAACCAAGCCCAAACAAGGCACCTCAAGGCCCAAACAAGCTCAACAAAGGCCCAAACAACTCAAGCAACAAGCCCAAGCCTTCCTCTCAATCCTAGAGGAAGCAAAGAGAGAGAAGAACACCTCACAAGGTGGGAAACTTGCACACAAAACCCTATACTTGGATTATTTGCAAGCAGCACCTCCAACTCTCAACAAAGCACAACCAAACCCTAATCACTACCAAAGGTGATTAGCAGGCACCAAAACACCAGGGTTAAGCAAAGCAAACAGGGTAAGCCCTAAACGAAGGTCAGGGTCCTTACAATGAAGATGGGATGGATATCTCCACTTCAGGTATATATGTTATTGAGATAAATTTGTCTACTTATTCATCATGGGTTCTAGATACAGAATGTGGATTGCACATATATTTGAATATGAAAAATCTAAAAAGAAGTAAGTCTTTAAGAAAGGGTGAAGTTGAACTATGAGTCACAAATGGAGAAATAGTTTCTTCCTTCATAGTTGGAACCTATAACTTACCTCTGTCGATAGGGCTTGTAATAGAGTTAATGAACTATAATATGTATCTTCCATAAATACAAACATCACTTTTGTATCTTGTATGGACAATGATGGATATGAATTTCATACTAAGAATGGTCTATGTTCTATTATAAAAGATTAGATCTTTAATGGTAGTGCCCTAATGTCTTAAGGTATTTATCTTTTAGATTTGAAGACAAATGTTTATAAGGTAAACACCAAAAGATTAAAAATCTATAACTCAAACAAAAAATATCTTTGGCATTGTCGTATAGGTCACATAAATGAGAATCGAATATATAGACTCCATAAATAGTGTTATCTAGATTCTTTTGATTTTGAATCAATAGAGATATGTGAATTACATTTTATTGGGAAAGATGACAAAGACCCCTTTCACTAGAAACAATGAGAGGGCTAATGATCCATTAGGACTCATGCATATTGATGTATGTGGTGCTTTTAGAACAAATGCTAGAGGTGGTTATCAAAATTTCATTACCTTTACTGATGACTTCAGTAGGTATGGTTATGTTTACCTGATGAAACGTAAATCAGAATCTCTTAAAAAGTTGAAGGATTTCATGAATAAAGTACAAAACCAACTTGGCAAAAGTATTAAGACACTTCATTCTGATCGAGGTGGAGAATCCTTAAGCCAAGAGTTTGAGGACCTTTTAAGAGACCATGGTATTGCATCAAAATGGACTCCACCTAGCATAATGGTGTTTCCTAAAGAAGGAATCACATATTGCTAGATATGGTGCAATCAATGATGAGTTTAGTTGAACTTCTGAATAACTTATGGGGTTATGCTCGTGAAACCATCATGTTTACACTAAAGTGTGTACCCTCTAAATTAGTTCAAAAGACACTATATGAGATATGGTATGGGAAGCATCCCAATGTGTCTTTTATGAAGAGTCGGGGTTGTGAAGCTTATGTGAGAAAGTAGTTTACCAAAAATCTTGGACCCAAATTAGATAAATGTTATTTTGTTGAATATCCTAAGGAAACCACATGATATTACTTATATTCCCTATCTGACAGCAAAGTGTTTTTTGCCAGAGATGTTGTATTCCTAGAAAAGGAATTCATTTCCAAAGGAGCCAGTGGGAGGAAAATAGAACTCAAAGAGGTTTGAGAGCAACAAGAAAATATTGAATCAGTAGAGGAACAACAAAAATCACAAATCATTGTGGAATCTCAAATTCCTCAAGCAACACAAGAACCTCATATCTAGAAGCTACTATGGGAACAAAGTTTTAGAAATGGCTTAAATCCATGAGATCTAACACGGATACCATGTATACTGATAAGGTATGGACCTTGGTGGATCCACCTGAAGGGGTAAAACCCATAGGGTGTAAATGGAACTTTAAGAAGAAGACTTCATGGATGGTAAAGCATAAACATATAAAGGAATATTGGTTGCAAAGGGTTTCAAACAAGTTCAAGGTGTTGACTATGATGAAACCTTTTCTCCATTTTCCATTGTTAAGTCCATTAGTATCATGCTTGCCATTACAGCTTATAATGACTATGTGATTTGCCATATGGATGTTGAAATTGCATTCCTTAATAGGAATCTTCCTAAGAATGTGTACATGACACAACCTGAGGGTTTTATAAATCCAAAGGATGCAAATAAAGTATGTAAGAAACAAAGGCCAATCTAAGGATTGAACCAAGCATCTCGAAGTTGGAATCTTTGTTTTGAAAAAATAGTCAAAGAGTTTGGCTTTATTCAAAACGAATATGAACCTTGTGTGTATAAGAAGGTTAGTGGGAGCATGATTGTGTTCCTCATATTGTATGTAGATGACATATTATTGATGGGAAATGACATCCCTACATTAAAAATGGTAAAGACTTGACTGGGAAATAAATCCTCTATGAAGGACTTAGGCAAAACAACCTACATCTTTGGATCAAGATCCATAGAGATAGATCCAAAAGGCTTCTTGGACTAAATCAGAGCACATACATTGACAAAGTGTTGAAGAGGCTCAACATGTAGAACATAAAGTGAAGAAACCTGCCATGTCTCATGGAGTTGCCATCTCTAGAGCTCAATGCCCCAGTTCTTGTAAAAAAAGTAATGCATGAGTAGGACTCCATATGCATATGTAATTAGATCCAGCATGTACGTTGTATTATGTACTCGTCCCTACGTCTCATATGCCTTGAGTATGACGAGTAGATATCAGTCAAATCCAGGTGATGATCACTGGATAGATATGAATAATATCCTTAAGTACTGGAGAAGAACAAAGGATCATTTCCTTGTCTATGGAAGAGAGGAAGAGTTGGTGGTAAAGGGTTATATCAGTGCAAACATCCAAAGTGACAAAGATGACTAACGGTTGTATTCTGGATTTGTGTTCTGCCTCAACAACAGAGTTGTGAGCTAGAAGAGTTTCAAGTAAGAGACAGTTGTGGATTCTACAACAAATGTCAAGTATATTGTTGCATCCAATGCAGCAAAGGAGATTTTTTGGATCAAGAAGTTCATCTCAGAAGTTGGGGTGTTTTCAACCATCAATAATGCAATTTTGAGCTATATTGTTTCAATCATGGAGT
Source organism: Alisma plantago-aquatica (assembly GCA_963693085.1). Lineage (NCBI taxonomy): Eukaryota > Viridiplantae > Streptophyta > Magnoliopsida > Alismatales > Alismataceae > Alisma > Alisma plantago-aquatica. The sequence continues at coordinate 406,438,218 of OY856414.1, forward strand.
TATTTCATGAGCTAAGGAGCCCAGATCACATCAGTGTTTCAACCATATACAAATTTGGTTCCATCTCATATGAGAGATCATACAATAAGGAGATGTTAATATTTGTAGAGTACCAACCAACAACAATGTGGATGACCCCTTGACAAAAGCACTTTCACATCAGAAGCATGATGGTCATGTTAGATCACTTGGGGTCAAATTAATGAGTGATTGGATCTAAGTGTAATTGGGAGTATGTTGGTATGTATACCCTTAGAGTAAATCATATGATCATTATAATGGCATATCTTGTAAATGATTTGATTAATAATAAATGCACTCTTCCAATCTGTTCTATTTTATTTAGTTATTAAATAATGATATAACATAATAAATGTCTAGAGAATGATATTACTCAATGGCGTATGTCTTCAGGTTGATGACTTGAACAATGAGATCATATAGATGTCAAGAGTATGCATTAATGTCATGTCCCTAGTCAGTTGTTATTGTGGAAGATTAATTCATAGAAATATCACATAAGACTAAATTGTGTGTTGGGTGATGACAAAATCTCATCAATCATGATATGTGATATTGAACCAAACACATACATTCTTGTTAGAGAACAGTGTAGCAAACAGACTCACATGAGAGTGACGCATGGAAACCATTACATGGAATTCAAAATCATCTCTCATAGTATTGGTGGTGATTGTCATTCTTAGATCTGAAATCACTACACTCATCACATGTCATTTGGTATACTTTGACATCATCCACCGTGATCTTGAATAAGTATTGCCATAAAGGTGATGATCAAATGCACTATGACACATGGGAATGATTGTGAGTGATGTAGATGGAATTTGTCCCTCCTACAGGAGTATGATATCATGGACACTTGATAAGTGATATTAACAAATACATGGCCATGCACATGTTAGTGAATATGCGGTATTGATCTGACATATATCTCAGCAGTCTGCTCTAGTTCAAGGAAATGGATTGAACTTTGAAGAGGTTGATGATTCCATGCCTTGAGTTCAATCTAGATATCAATGAAAAAGGAACTATATGAACATTGTAACACCAATCATAGATTGTAGGTTGAAGTTGTTCTCTAACTTTCTAAATTACTAGGGTAGGAATAATGTGTTGCTAGATATCGCTCATTGCTTGTGATTTTATAAATTGGTTATGGGCATTCACTACCAACGTAACTTGGAACTTATAGGGCCAAACACATAGGATACACCTGGAATAGGAATTTATTCATAAATGATATTTAACTTGATTACTAAAGTGTTTAGGTATTCAATTTAAACAACAACTAACTGACTGGACTTTGAACCGATCGGTTCAAGTGTTGAACCAAATGGCTGGAGTGTCATGTTGATTAAAATTACAGTGGCTAAATATAGGTTGATCTGAGGAATGAACTGACCGGTTCACTATGTGAACCGATCGGATCAAGGTCGACCAAATGACCAATTCATATGATGAACCACCCGATTCATTGATTAAATGGATTGCATAAAGGATTAGTCATGGTGTCATGTTGTGTATTAATCAAATATTAATTGCCAATATAGTTGTGATTGGAAAACATTATGAAATGACCGATTCAAGAGTTAAAGTGATCGGTTTGCATTGCAACTGATTGGTTCACCTGTGAACTAATCATTTCACTGCTTACAAGATGAGAAAATTCATAAACTTCTGGCCCCTTGCACTCCCGCTCAGACTAGGAACCCTGTTCCTGACCCTCATATAAATACATGGGTATTGGGGGCTTCTCTGACACATCAATTTTCTTTAAAAATCATTGTCTTCTGTGGTTGTGGTAACCGAAAGAACCCAAGTAGCTCCTACCCGATCAAGGGAGGGATAGAAAAGTAGAACAATTGTAGGAGAACAAGTTGGTGCTAGTACACCCACTAGAAGGGACAACTCCTTTTTATCTATTCTTCTAGAATGATAGGAGTTCCCAGTGGTCCATGTGGACTATTATAGAGGCAAGGATTTTTTTTCTCGCTAGGAGGATGTTGTCAACCTCCATTCATGGTGTTGCACCAGGATCTCGTTGTTGATGACTACTCAAGTTCTACCTAAAGAAGAAGCAAGTTGTGACTTGAAGAAAGACGCACACTACAGGGAGGGAATCGTCACTGGACTTGCTCCAGGGCCAGGTATGACCTCTCTTACCATCCTTCCTATTACATAGTTGTTGTTAGATCTATTGTTCAGAGGGGAATATGGCAGTTTAAGTTTTGTTTCCGGTGCCTGTTCTGCCGTGATATTTCTCAACAGATTTTCCACCTTTTTTTAGGTCATGATCAAAAGGTGTTATGTCCCTATTTTAGATTTCTGGTCTATCTCATATATGCATGCAACTATTTTTATTTGTGTCATTATGAGATCATAATGGCAAGAAATTTTATGATGTTGTATTTTTCTATATGCCTCAACTATCCTTTCTTGAACTTACCTACTTGCTAATGGTCCCCCTCTTGACTGTGAATCCCCACTTTTATATCTATTTAAAATGAAATGTCCAAATATTTTTATTGTGCACATACTCAGAAGTGTTTTGACACATACTCTTTTTATTTCTTTTAATTGGGTGTTGTTCCCCAAACCACCTTGGTGTAGGTACCCTGTAGAAAAATGACATGTGAGGAGGATAATTTGCAAAAGTTTAGAGTTGAGGATAGTTTGGGATGGCAAGGTTGACCTCTACAACCGGTATGTTATATAATTTATATGTAAATTTTTATGTAGAGTTCCACCTTCAGGGTTAGGAAAAATTATATATGAAATATCTTATAACTTTGTAAATATATTTTATTTTTGTTGATTAATTGTTATTGAGATTTGTAATACATACCTTTTGAGAAATAAAATAAAATACATCCTTTCTTTTGGACTGGATGGTCTTATTCCTTAATCAAGTAAGGAGTGGATCCCCTCACAGGTTTCACTTTTTACAATATGGTGTTAGAGCAAAAAATAGTAGGTAACTTGACTATTCCAAGTTATCCCATATTGTTCCTTTATTATGAATTAAGAAACCTTACATAGATTGTTGATGTACATATCCTTGATTCATGGAATACCAATTGGGATTTCAACCTCTCTTTAATGTGATAAATTCCACTCCCCAAGCCACTATTGTGGTTGAGACTCCCTCTTTGGAAACCCTAGGTACCCCTACCCTCTCTATGGAGGTAGAAGTTTCCTTACATAAGGATGACTCTTCTAATGATTATTTTTTAACTCCCACATTATGGGAGGTTTGATCAACTACTATGGAGTGTAGGCAATTTTGAATACCCATAGCTAGGCTTAATCATGGTTCCTACTTTGAATCATTTCCTTGTTTTTTCTCTAGCATGCCTCATTATGCATATTAAGAATGCATGGATGACAAAATCAAAACCCTAATGTAATTTTAATGTTCTTAAAGAGTTCACCTATCTAATATCCATAGTGGGTTTGGGTTACCTAGCCATTAAAAGAATGAGTGGTTTGACTACATAGTTACCTTGTCTAGTGAAGGCACCATGGTTGTAAACCAGCAAGTGGCTTGAAAATCATGATCCCCTACCTATATAATTGGATGATGATAAGACTCACATATGTATCATGGAAAAAGTAATGTTGATTATCCCCTACCTATACTATTGGATGATGATGTGATTTTCTTATGTATCAAGGAAAAAAGAATGGTGGATGTTGTTACTTAGTAGGATTGGATAGAAGTTGACCATGTATAACAGGAAACTATTTCTCCCTCCTATACAATAAGATAGGAATAGTTTGGTATGGCCTCTTGTATTAATAATTACACTCTTTTAGTAGAAAGAAATGATGATAAAATGACAACAGGTGTATGGGGTAGTAGAAATTAGATGACTTGATTCTTGGTTCGATTTTGGCACCATTCTTGAATTTCTATCGCAAGGTTTTCATCATCAAATTTATTTTCACTTTTAATCTATATGTACAAAAAAAATTCGGAATTTATCACATTTTTTAAAGCCAAATCACCACTATAAGGAAGTTTGAGTAGTAGAGAACCCTTTTTTAGGAAGAAACCCATGATTGGCATGATCAATCCTGAGACCCTAGGCCTAAGCATTGTGTAGAGAGTACAAACAAGAATTGTTGTGATGCATAAGATCTAGTTGTTCCACCCTTATTTCCCCTCTAGATGAGTAGCTAAGCTATGCACTAATCTTTTTAAGAGGTGGAGTCTTGTACCTTAATAATTTAGGAGGGTAACTTAACGTTATTATTGTCCAAGCTTAATAATGAATGCACCAGGTAACCCTTTGTAAAAATCTCTAATTAGTTTCGTCCAAGTACAATTACTCACTAAATTAGGATCATTAAATCTTTCCAAGATGGATACAGTGGACATTAATTGGATAACCTAAAATAAATCAATACAAATTTGTACTTATTAGTACAAGGTAAGTTTCTAGGTGAGAGATCCCACTTGGTGGATGTTAGTTATAATGGTGTCTAGGTTATGACCAGGTGAATTTCAGGGAGGAAGTCATCTTTAAGAGGTGAGTGTTAAAACATACTTGAATCTGAGTATATAGTTTAATTTTTCCTTTCGATAGGTCCATATTTTATTATGTGAGTATTAAACATTTTTGCTTTAAATTAGATTAATAGAAGTAATAGGGTCCAAAAAAATATAACATAAAATAACCTATTATACAATGTTAATGACTAGTTATTAATCAAGTCATCAATCCAAAGTTAACTATATAAATTTACTAATCAATTATAGTTGAACCTAATTTTTTAATTTAAATACATCATAAATCTAACTGATAAAATGAATATGATAAATGTGAATAATGCATCCAATTTACTAAGAAAGGCATTCAATGCTTAAATTTGGTACTTAACATACAATTGAGTAAATAAAATATTAAATATGTTCAAAAGGTTAAATGAATATTAAAACATAATTAGTCATGCATTGTTTAATCAGCCTGCCAAATTTCACCTCGTTCAGATTTTGTTTGACCATCCATTTGAATTTTTTTTGTTTTAGAATGGTCATCCATTTGATTGGCTAAACATCTTAACTTTAACGTGCATAAGTGCATGCCATTATTACATCAATGTGTCATTGGCGGTCTCTTCTTTTCTTTATTTTTGTCCGTAATACTTTCAACCCTACGGATTGCACTACGCCCCCCTCGCGCCTGTGCGGCAACCACAACGGCTGGAACGGCCGTAGTTTCTTCCTACCCCTCATATCCCCTCTACTTCTCCTTCCCCTTCCATTCCCGATCTCCCCTTGTCCCTTGGGCGCGGATCCAACATCGCAACGGCTGGGACGTGTACCAGCGGCCATTTCCCGATCTCCCCTTGTCCTGCGATGTGTGGGCTACAACTCCGGCTAGGTGGTGCTACTGTACGTGATCCTGGTGGATAACAGTTAAGAATAAGAGACCCGATTTAGTGTAGTGCTAATGTTATGTTGCTTTTTTGTTTCATGCTCCTTATCTATACTACTATAAAATAAAAAGAACGAATGAATTTCACTAATAACATTTATGCCACTTTTAACCGTTTCGACTCTTCTAACCAATCGGATTACAGTGTTTGTGAAATCCTCTCCTCTCCTCAACTCTCTATCTTCTGAGAACGATCCTCACATTTTTTGTGTCTTCGGATTATCTCTCACTTCCACAGCTCCAGCCACGCCACTAACTTACGAATACCCACAATCCAAGTTCTCATACTCCACTAACTGTCCATTCCGAACTGATTTCCCACATTCCTCGAACACAAACCCCATTACTTTGAGAGATGTGAGCCACGTCAATATCATTTTAAAATTTGGCACATCATGAACTCCTCTTTCGCCCCAGAGTACCTCCCCTTTGGCCTCGACCTTGTGCTGCCGTATGGGCACTACGCGGCGCTGGTGGACTGGAAGGAGACCTGGAGGCCCAAGTCGACAAGTGGACACACCCGGGCTGGGGCCAAGGGACCTGACCGTCAGGGTCATGGAGGACAACCATGTTAGATAAATGGTATCAGTTGAAAGTACAGTATGGAGGATTGAATGGTAGAGCACACTACATATTGGACTTTGTGGGTGATTGTTAGATAAATGATTACTGTAGCAGCTCATTACTGTAGTTCAGTTACTGTAGTAATCACTTATTTAGCATGGGTTAAGCCCAATGTAGTGCAACAAGTACATGTAAAAATGTAGTGTTGCTAGTGCAAATGGCAAAGAAGTTTTATCCCATATTGCTCACTCCTAGAACTTTTGTGGTCCTCATATGTTCATATGTAGGATCACATGGGGCACTAGTGTCCAAAGGAATCCTAGGTGGAAGGTATGCTCACCTCCTTGGTGGGTGAGATTGCCACATCACAACACACGCGCGCGCCACGCCTCGCCTTGCCTGGCCAGGTCGGGCTGGGGCTTGTGGTTTGTGGAGAACGTCTTCCGTCTTCTTTTTGTATTAGGATACAACTAAGTGATTAATTACTCGTGTAATTAATTGTTTCTTTACTATTTCAGATTTCTTAATCCTAATTGGAAAGTGTTTCTCTTTTTTGTCTTACACACACAACAAACAGTCTTCTGCCGCCGTGTGTTTGGAGAGCCCTAATCCAGAGCGAGTATCTTTCGTTCCCTGAGCCGTTTCGTGGAGTTGTCCTCCTTTGCGAAGCGCGACTTCTTCTTCCTGTCACCGAGACGTAGTTGTCAGGCGGTGGTTCCTGCGGTTGTTGTGTTGCACTGGTAGCAGTGCAACGAGCGCGAGCGAGACGTGCAAAGTCCAGGTTCGTGTCGGATCGAGACTGGGAGAACGGTGCCTATCCGTGAGGATTTCCGGGCACTAATTTCTTTAAGTATTACGTTCGTTGCTCAACGAACGATCTGGTTTGCGAACCGAACTCATGTTATTTTGTTCTCCTGCTTTGTTTGATATTCGCTTCTTATTTTGGATTTGCCTGAAACTGTTAATTATATTGCACATGTCGTTGTTGCATGAATGACATTAATAAATATTAACAACAGTCTTAAAGAAATCAATTTCTGCCGTTAATTAACAATGTTCGGTCAGGGTGGTTCGGGATGTAAAATTGATACCTCTAACATGCCTGGAAAATTTACTGGTACCAACTTTAGCCGTTGGTAGAGTCGGATGGAAATTTAGCTAAATATTGCGGGTTATGATCAGTACTTAGTTGAAACTGAACATGTGTCTGATGAAATAATTCCTGATAATGCAAATATAATTGCTAATTGGAAGAAGGGTGATAAAACGTGCCGCAGTTTGATTCTGTTTGGTTTAAATAACAAACTGTATGATTCTTACTCAAAGTCGTCAGTCACTACGTCCAAGGTTTTATGAGAATTGTTAATTAAGATTTTTAGCACTGAAAATCAAGGTGTTGAAAAATACTGCGTCTCTAAATTTCTTAAGTTTCAGATGGTTGAGGGCAAGTCAGTTTCTAATCAAAGACATGATCTGCAACTCCTAGTTCATGAACTCTCAAATGCCAAGATGGTGTTTCCTGAGAAGTTTGTTGTTGTGTCTATCATAGAAAAACTCCCTAAGTCATGTGAATCGTTTGGTATGTCTCTGAAGCATCGCAAAGGGACACACACCATGGATGAACTAATGATGGATATTAATATACAAGAAGAACACTTAAAGGAGAAAGGGGTCAAGGTGCCTACTGATGTAAATCCAACTGTTAATCTTACTTCTGCGAAAAACACTAAAGATAAGAAATCTAAGAATACACATAAACCTAAGGCAAAGATCCAAAAGAAACCGAAGAACAAACCTTGTTGGACTTGTGGACAGGTTGGCCACTGGAACACGGATTGTCCTACTAAGAAGGCAAAGAAAGCTACCGCATCTGCAACTGAGGAGGTTGTGGTCAACATGATGACTATATCTTTGAACCTCAATGATGGGTATGTGTCTATTAAACCTGAAATCCTTTCTATTTTTGAACCACTTTATTGGATAATTGACATTGGGGCTAATGTACATGTGTGTGCTGATAAATCCCTATTTGTGTCTTATCAGGCCTCTTGAGGTCGGTCCGTGACTTTGGGTGATTCCAGCTCTGTAGAAGTCAAAGACGAAGGACGGGTGGACTTGAAGTTCCCTTCGGGGAAGGTTTTGACTCTTAACAGGGTCAAACATGTTCCAACAATTCGACGCAATATCCTTAGTGGCGTCATATTAGTTAGGGAAGGTTATAGAGTATACTATAAATGTAATAAGGCTATTATTACACGCCTTCGTGATTCTTTATTTTTTGACAAGGGGTACTTATGTGATGTGGAGAACTTGTTTAAGATTCATGTTGAACCTGTTTCAAATTCTGTTTTAAATTTGAATGATTATAATTCTGTTTGCATGAATCTTGTTTCATCCGATGTAGGGCATTCACATTTGGGACATGTTAATGTTGCCTCAATGAAGCATATGATGAATCTAAATTTGATCCCTAAATCTGAAATTAGCAACAATAAATGTGAAATCTGTGTACAAGCTAAATTGCCTAGGAAGCCTTTTCATTCTGTGAATAGGAATTTGAAAATTTAGGATTTAGTTCATACAGATATATGTGAATTTAATGGTGTTGCTACGAGGGATCAAAAGCGTTATTTTATAACTTTTATTGACGATGCGAGTAGATATTGTTATGTCTTTTTACTTAGAAGTAAAGATGAGGCATTGGATAAATTTCAAATTTATAAGAAAGAAGTCGAAACTCAAACTGGTAAAGTACTTAAGTGATTAAGGTCTGATAGGGGAGGAGAGTATACCTCGAACTTGTTTTTGGAATTTTTCCAATTACATGGTATAGTTCATGAGGTTACTGCTCCTTATTCACCACAATCAAATGGGATAGCTGAACGTAAAAACCGAACCTTAATAGATATGGTAAATACCTTACTCCAAACATCCAGATTACCCAACTTTATGTGGGGGGAAGCTTTGAATACGGCTTGCCATATTCTGAATAGAGTTCCCCATAAACATTCAGAGAGTAGTCTGTTTGAGTTATGGAGAGGAAGGAAACCGAGTCTTAAATATCTTTGAGTCTGGGGGTGCCTTGCAAAGGTACCTATCCCTGAACACAAAAGGAAGAAATTAGGACCGAAAACAGTTGATGCCATATTTTTGGGTTATGTAGAGACAAGCTATGCTTACAGATTCCTGATTGTAAAATCAGATATCTCTGGCATTGAGGTCAATACAATTGTGGAATTATGTGATGCAACATTCTTTGAGGATGTGTTTTCTATGAAAACTGGTGTGCCCAATGAAGTATCTCAAGAAGATTCATTTACCACAAGTTCCATTCCCGAGCATTGGAAAGGATGACAAATGTGGGGGGCGACTCAGAACAAGCTATTTCTGAATCTGATGATTATGAAGAAATAGTTGAACCAAGGAGAAGTAAACGGCCTAGGACATCCAAAGACTTTGGAAGTGAGCTTCTCACTTACAATGTTAAGGATGATCCTGTTACTTTCAAATAAGCTATGGAATATCCAGAAGCTAAGCTTTAGAAAGAAGCCATTAATGATGAAATCCAATCAATTCTCTCGAATGGAACTTGGGAATTGGTGGATTTGCCTCCTGGTTGTTCTGTAGTTGGTTGCAAATGGATTTTTTAAGAAGAAACTTAATGCATACGGGACAATCAATAAGTATAAGGCTAGGTTAGTTGCTAAGGGTTACACACAAAGGGAAGGAATAGATTATTTTGATACATATTTACCTATTTCCCGTATGATCACAATCTGAGTACTTATAGCATTGGCTTCCATTTATAATCTCTATATCCATCAGATGGATGTGAAGACCGTGTTCTTACACGGTGATCTTCAAGAAGAGATATATATGGAACAACCTGAGGGATTTGTGGGTCGTGGGAATGAGTCCAAAGTGTGTAAACTTGTTAAGTCATTATATGGTTTGAAACAAGCCCCTAAGCAATGACATGAGAAGTTTGATTCTGTGATATCATCGTTTGGCTTTATTTCTAATGAATTTGATAAGTGTCTCTACTGCAAGATTGTCAATAATGGATTTATTTTGTTATGCTTATACATCGATGATATCCTGCTTTTTGGTTTCAATATGAAAGTAGTAAATGATACAAAATCATTCTTGTATAACAAGTTTGAGATGAAAGATATGGGTGACGCTGATGTGATTTTAGGGCTTATAATCATAAGGTCTACTGATGGTATAAATCTCTCTCAGTCTCACTATGTTGAGAAGATACTGGAGAGGTTTGAGTACACATCACATAAACCTATTAAGACTCCATATGATTCATCCAAACCCTTGTTCAAGAATGAAACTGGGGTTCCAGTGTCTCAATTACGATACTCTCAGATTATCGGAAGTTTGATGTATCTTATGAACTGTACACGTCCAAACATTGTGTTTGTCATGGACAAGTTAAGTAGATACACCAGTTGTCCCGACAAGACCCATTGGGAAGCTCTTGACAGAGTTCTAAGGTATATCAAGGGAACATGTTTCCTTGGGCTGCATTATGGTAAACATCCTTCCGTAGTCGAGGGATATAGTGATGCAAGCTGGATTGTCGTGAATTCTGGGAGTAATGGTGTCTCAGGATATGTATTCCTGTTGGGAGGAGGAGTTGTTTCTTGGAGGTCTAAGAAACAGACTATATTGTCTTGGTCCACTTTTGAAGTAAAGTTGTGTGCTTTAGATGAAACTAGATTGGAAGCTGAATGGCTACATGGACTTATGTCTAGTTTACCTATGGTAATGAAGCCGCTTCCTACAATTTCAGTTCACTGTGACAACACTACAACTATTGCTAAGATAAATAGTCCCAAGTACAATCAAAAACAGCGTAGACACATCCAAGTCAGATTAAAATCTGTAAGGGAGTTAGTGTCTAATGGGGTCGTGGTTGTGGACTACGTCGGTACCAAAGATAATACAGTTGATCCTTTCACTAAAGGTCTTACCTTGACTTTAGTGGAAAAATCCAGGTTGGGGATGGAACTGAAACTCCTATAGATTTGCAGGCAGTAGCAACCCAACCCAAAAGAGTGGAGATCCCACAAATTGGGTTCAATGTGGTAATAACAAGTTGTCGGGTAAATTGAATGACACTATGTATTCTTCTTTGATGCTTCTTGCATCTGTGTGTCTATCCCCTGGAAACCTATTAGTGTCATGACTGCAAGTTAGTAAGAGAGTAGTCTCTTAATGGTGTCAAGTCTTAGGATAGTATGTTAGTAGTACATCTTTGGAGACTCCAGCTAAGTGATTGTTGTTGTGTAGGCCGCAACAGGAGAATTGGGTTGTTCGTTGTTATCAATCATGATATAATATTTTGTATGCAAGGCCTTAATACATTATTTTCTTTTCTACCATGTCTTTATTGTGTTGTTACCAACCTATACTCTTGTACCCAAGGTTCAGGTTCAAGACTTTTGTTCACCTAGTTCCTACGGGGGTCACAGTTGGATAACTCAGGTAGATTCAAACCGAAAGGTATCTGCTGAAAGCACAGTATGGAGGCCTGAATGGTAGAGCACACTACACATTGGACTTTGTGGGGGATTTTTAGATAAATGATTACTATAGCAGCTCATTAATGTAGCTCGGTTACTGTAGTAATCACTTATTTAGCATGGGTTAAGCCCAATGTAGTGCAGCAAGTACATGTGAGAATGTAGTGTTGTCCCTAGTACAAATGGCAAAGAAGTTTTATCCCATATTGCTCACTACTAGAAATTTTGTGGCCCTCATATGTAGGATCACATGGGGCACTAGTGTCCAAAGGAGTCCTAGGTGGGAGGTATGCTCACCTCTTTGGTGGGTGGGATTGCCACATCACAACGCACGCACGCGCGCGCGCCACACCACGCCTCGCCTCGCCTCCCTGGCCCGGCCTAGCCGGGCTCGGGCTTGTGGCTTGTGGCTTGTGGCTTGTGGCTTGTGGCTTGTGGATTGCGGATTGTGGAGAATGTCTTCCGTATTTCGTCTTCTTTTTGCACTAGGATAACACTAAGTAATTAATTACGTGTGTAATTAATTGTTTCTAATCTGTTTCAGATTTCTTAATCCTAATTGGAAAGTGTTTCTCTTTTGCGGAATATTATGTTTTGTGTACAAGAGCAACCGAGTGTTTGAGTCTTACTGAGAATAGGATTAGGGATGTGTGTGGCTACATATACGCCTCCGGTCATTAGGGTTAAACACACAACAAACAGTCTTCTGCCGCCGTGTGTTTGGAGAGCCCTAATCCAGAACGAGTGTCTTTCGTTCCTTGAGCCGTTTCGTGGAGTTGTCCTCCTGTGTGAAGCGCTGCTTCTTCTTCCCGTCATCGAGACGCAACTGTCAGGCGGTGGTTCCTGCGGTTGTTGTGCTGCACTGGTAGCAGTGCAACGAGCGCGAGCGAGACGTATAAAATTCAGATTCATGCCGGATCAAAACTGGGAGAACGGTGTCTATCCGCGAGGATTGTCGGGCACTGATTTTCTTTAAGTATTACGTTCGTTTCTCAACGAACTGGTTTGCAAATCTAACTCATGTTATTTTATTCTCCTGCTTTGTTTGATATTCGCTTTCTATTTTGAAATTGTTAATTATATTGCACATGTCGATGTTGCATCTACGACGTTAATAAATATTAACAAGTGCTGGATCAGTCGGGAGAGGAAGAGGGAGAAGCATAAGGAAGGTGAGAGGCGGCATACCTAGCAAAAGGTCGTCAAGGAGAGTTCTCCAGGAGGATCCGCCTTCCCGCCAACGTCACCTCAGCTCTGTGTGCGACAGACTGAACGATGGCATGCTCAGTCTCCTACACTAATACGACCACGCTTCCACAAGCACCCATCTCATTCTCAACAAACGTAAAGCAATCAGCCTGGCACGACAATGATGAAAGAAGAACATAATGAACATTCATTCCCTTTCCTCAGATTATATACCTATCTGTGATGTAGATCATCATGAAAGTAGTTAAGGACATAAGGTACCCGCGCCCTTACAATGGTACTAAGTCATCGTCAATATTGGCTCTGAAGTAGGACGTCATCATCTATTGCATTTGCTGGACAGCCACCGCGACAAAGAAGTGTGCCTCAAGTCTGTTCCATTAGTTAGCACCAGACCAATGACAAAGCATGACTCCAGGTTTGTGGTTGGTTAAGATCCAAAATAGTGAAGGGCAGCCAGAAACAACACGTCCAGTTCATCTTAAAACCCAGTACGAACAGACACACACTTTGTATACATCTACACGGGGTCAAGGACAAGACAAGATATACCTTGTGTTATGGAACTGCAGAAAGCTGTCATCTCTATGATAACAACAGTACTATCTAGATCCAGATCAAGATCAATACCTGCTTCCTGTCAAATCCAGAGGTAATGCAGTTCTCAATCGAGTATTATTTCTTAGTTACACTGATTGTAATTTGATGTAGATGTCGTTTCATTTTCCAACCATCGTAGTATCTTAATACACAATAAGTTGGGTTTGGCAAGAGCAATGTCACAAGGAGCAAATATAACTGATTGTAATTTGATGTAGATGTTGTTTCTTATGATTTCTTTATTCGAGTCACAAACATTTTAGTCAATTGCTAGATATGCAAAGATTTGCAAGGATTCTTAGGTATAGCCATGCCGATGTGCGCTATACGTACGTGTTAAAAACCAACCTTCACAGTGTCTTGCATTTAGTTATTTGTATTATAAGCGCGCATTACAGAAACAATGATGACTGCACTTGTGGATGTGAACTGTACTTGTAGGACTCCGCTTAGAATCAACTAATAAGTAGCAGACATGAACCAGCTTAATCCTAGGATCGAGTATCTGACAAGATTAACAACCAAAAAGAAATTGGTGGCAAGAACCACAGCAGCTGTAGATTTTTCTGAATGGTCAATTCGTGTTACCAGTCCATCATCTACATAGCTTTGAGATGTACAAATTTCGATACAGAACAAACTGAATGCAACAGCAGTTATCACTACTAATAGGCCTACACGTCAAACCATTAAACATGGAGTATATGATGTTGGTAGTGTTTGTGTCGACAACCTCAGCATCCCCTTGCCAGATCAAACCCAAATGAACACTAATCAGGCTGCCAACAGGCTACTAATACCCAGATGTGTATAGTTAGTTCAGGCTCTATGTTCACTCTTGAGTAGGAAGGATCTCGCATCATGGCATGAACTGAAATCTCACTACAGGAATGGGTAATGTAGGCATCACCATGTGTGTTGGATGTTTTCACTAAAAAATTAATTTAGCACACTTTTACAAAATATTTATCAACATAACACACTTTGCAAAATATTTCTCGAAATAGCGCACTTTATGTGGAACCCGCCACTCAAACTGGCATTTTTTGATCCAAAATTGAAAAGTGCCACAAATATTGACGTGTTTATTTTAAATAAATTTTTTTGAAGAAAAAAAGTTAAAAGCGCCCACTTTGAGTGGAACTTTTGACTTCCCGCTACAATTAAGTGCCAAGATAAAAATGCCACATAAAGTGGCACTTTTATTTTTTTTATTTTTATTTTTTTCAAATCATTTTATTTTTAAAATGAGCACGCCAATTCTTATGACACTTTTCAATTCTGGATACAAAAAGATCTACATAAAGTGTCGTTCTCAGCCTAGAGTGGTATTTTGAGAAATATTTTACAAACAGTGAAATAGTGGTTAATATTTTTACAAAATTGTGCTATATTTTTTTTCCATCATAATTGTCCCTCCATCAACATCGCCTAAGTTGGTATTTCACCCTGTCTTTCATCAGTTGCATGCAGATGGGTCCTGAGGACTCTTGAGTCTATGATGGTACCCGTAGAAGCGTGAGACCTTGAAGCGGTGTGACGATCATGTTCCCAATAGGAACATCATCGATTTTAGTCTCTAGTGCTCCTACAAATTGTTTGGAGCACCATCACTGGATACATTAACTGGTACTCTTGTATTTAGATATACATCATGTCTTCCTTAAGTGTCTTTATTTGAAATGCATTTCTGTTGCATTACTTATCGTCGTGCCTTGCCAATGTCCTTGGCATAACATATTTGCAGGTCGACATCCCGACAAGACGGAATCACTAATAACAGTGCTAGACGTTTGCAACCATGTTTGGTGACCAATCTGTATGTGCTCAAATCCAAACACGGGTTTCTAGAAATCATGGTTACACGTGCTTGCAACTTCTATTACCCGACAAGATGTACAAATTGCATATCACCTTTCACCATCTATTGTGTTCTTACAGCTAAAGAAGGAAATTGCAAAATTGAAGATTCACCACGTGCTAGCTAATACATAACACTTGCCTACTTGTTCATATTCAAAGGCCATGACATTGTTGTATTTCATCGAATTAATTATAGTATATACAGAAAGCTATTTGTTCATAGAAATAAGAATGGGTAATAAGAGGGAAATTCTTATATTCTTCAAGTAGACAACACCTCACAATATCATAATCTTTTGGTACTCTGTGGAGTCATTCGCCAAAAATGTACGTAGTAGTTAAAACTTACAAGTAAAGTATGAAACAAACAAAGAGGTACGTTATAAATTTTTATCCATTTTCTTATTGGGTCCATGGATTGTGAATGCAATACATAGCTCACTATGTTTCATTGTAGATGCCTTTGTTTTTCTCTTATTATTTGAGTTAGCATTTTATTTCTTAAAATATATGCAAGTAGTACTTTTGAATTCTGAGCTTACCATTAAATAAAACAAACAACTATGTCTTGTCAAATAGTGCTACAATTACCATCTAAACATAAAACAAAATTGTAGTATTAGACTACCACAACATGCATACAATCTATCATATGTGTACTTAACTTATATACATATCACTCAAAAATTAACATGTACACATCTCTAACAAATGAGGTTAAAAGGCACTTTATTTCTATTGTTGTTAATCAATAGCAAGATATTGTTACAAACTAAAAATTTGATGCAACTATAAATCATTCAGATATATCTAAGTTCATGATCCATAAATCAAATGATTCTTATATATTGGTTGAGGAAACTCTTCTAATGTTATATCTATTATTTCTAAAATGATTACATATAATATAGAAAAGATATATACATGCAATTATACTCCTTTATAATAAGGTTTGCATTTGAATTTCTATTAGTAATTCCCAATAGCTCTTATGTATCTATAAGATGAAAGTAATGTCACATAACTATATTATTAAAATCTTTAAACTCCATTAATTTTGTTTTTCCCCAAATGGGAATTCAATTTTTAATTATTTTCAAATATTAAAAATATAATGAAATATAATATATACAAATAATGATAATATGTATGTATTACTCCAACTGAATGGGTTCAATGCAAAATTTGTTATGGATTAAATTATAATAATAAAAATTCAATCAAAAATGAATATTTGTGAACAGTGTGGATACCATTTGAAAATGAGTAGTTCAGATAGAATTGAACTTTTGGTTGATTCAGGGACTTGGGATCCTAGAAATGAGGATATGGTCTCTATGTTTTTTAACTTGACTTATATGTATTCCTTTATGTAACATATAATACTTCAAATATATAACATGTTACTGTTCAAATAAAATACCATTTATTTTTTTAACCATGATTAATCAGATGCAACATTAATTTTTCATACATGAATGTTTTCGTTATTAATCAAGTCAATCCTCAATGACTCTCATGTATCACTTACTATGTGTCACTAATTCAATATCCAATTTATCTTATAAACACACCCCACTTTATCCTTAAGTTTGTTTCAAATTCTCCCCTAATCAAATAATATCACATTCATGTTCACAATACAGAAATATATTACACACCCTATTGACTCTAAACTATCATCTGATAAGTCTCTTGGTTTTAGTATTCCTTATATAACCTCAATGACCACAACTCTTTCCATGTTATCTCACCACTCTCTCTCTCTTTCTAACGATCTCATGTCAATATTACCAATATAATAAGTTGGTAAATATACCATGATAACCCTAATTGTTATCAAACTTAGACTCTCTCTATGTAATTTTTGATAATATTATTTCTTTACTCATTCCAAAATATCATCAAATAAAACAACTTATCATTGTTATATATATATAATAAACATTTTTTCAAGTATATAATTATAAGTTATTTTCAAATGTAATATATAAAATTAATCATAAACATATGATTACAAAATGTGATAGATTTTTTTGTCACGTGCATGAGCATGTGTGTGTTTACTAGTATACAAAATAGGGAAAAGGATCTTGGCTGAACTTGTGGCAAAACTAACGTACATGCTCGGCATGAACGTACATGCTCAGCCTAGACTTGACGAACACAATGCACATAGACGGATAATTAAGAAATTATCTAAAAAGCAAATAGAATTATCTAAAGTAAATAATCCTAATAGCAATCTAGTTATCCACCACTCAGATATCGACCAACGCCATCACCTCCAGCAACGGAGCTATATGGAGTCACGGTAGGGCACATGCCCTACCATTCCTCCTTGCTCTATGTTAATTTCTTTGCATAAGTAAAAAACTTTGGGTATAACTGAGCTTAGTGCCTTACCTAATGTACAATTTTGATACCCAAACTGTGTAGTGCCCACCCAAGCCATAAAACTTGGCTCCATCATTGATCACCCCCCTCACTCCTCATCACCATGCCTTGCTCCAGGCCTTAGCCATTGATCTACCACCAAGTACTTGAACCTAGACTTGAGCATCTACAATACCAAGATATACATGTCATCATCATGTGTCCTCCTACAAATTGCAAAGTAAATAATAACCTACTCCCTCCACTTCTTCTCCTAATCATCTTTCTTACTCTTCTCTACCTTTTCTTTTCTTCTTCATTCTCTTCTTGGTGCACAGCCATCTGACATAGAACCTACAATAATCTACCTTCTCAACACATTGTCTTCATTCCTTTATTTGTTGGAGAGACACACAGTCAAGTCATGGTTCCAATGTGAATCCTCATGTCCTCATGTCTCAGCAACCACAATCTGACATAGAACCTACAACCTGAAGACTCAGCAAGCACAATCTACCTCGGAAACCTACAATATAGATGAGATTCTCTGGCTGCAAAACACCCTATATAGCTTAATTTGTCCCAATAGCTCCTTGTATCTTCTCCAAAGTCCTCGCTGGTTCTAGTTGTCCAACCATTCTCCATGTCTTAAAAAACCTTCACATAGATTAAGGAAACTTGTAGATTAAGAGTATCGCTAACTCACCAACAGAATTGGTCTGCAGGCAGGCCATGGAAGATCATACAAAATCCATAGACACATAGGTTCATACCACTTACTTAGATTTTCTCATTCCAAAGGAGCCTATCGATTTGATTAAGGATAATGACTGAGTGTTAAATCCAATCAAAACTATTACCTATATTACTTGGCATAATCATCCCATGCTATTACATCTATGCATTAGGATTAGTAATATAGTAGGCCTTCAACTAGAATTTCAATCATTAATAGTAAGGGCATGGTAGACATGACATAGACAATAATCAAAACATGTTCTATGTAGAATGTGATTATAATGACAATATAAAACAATCACTCATAACCTTGTTTCTTACTATATATATGTGTGATAGTGTATCCGCATTTATAAATAACATGCCCAAAAGATTCTATTCATTTCAATGAGGATTTCCCATATTTGAATGATATCATCATTACGAATTGAACACCCTATGTTAGAATAAGGATACTTAATGGTACTTAGAAATCCATTATCAATCTTATAAGCATATTTATTTGGACTGGTCTAACTTGAATAAATCTAAATGTAAGAGAAAGCTCTTTCATATATATTGATGACTTATAATGGGAACAACTCTAAATGGATACATTATTGGGATTTGCAAGAGATAAAATCCTATAAATAGACACCACAATATATTATGATAGTTAATGTTAACTAACACACCACTTAGTTTCTGAGTAAATATACCCTACTAAGAAAGGATCTTAAAAAGGAAGAGTCTACTTTATATAGAAAAAAAATTATGGTCAAATTTATGGCTAGAAGTGTACACTCCCATGGGAAAACATGTAGAATCACATGAATACTCTCATAATAAATACACCATAATGCATGGATAAATGAATGACCATGAAGTTCTTAATTCAAGGAGTATATAGATAATATTAGAAAGAGAATAAGACCTACTGCAAACAAAATGATTATGGAGAGAAGCCTTAATTAATAATACTGGTGATGAATAACTCAAACTATTAATAGATACAACATCCTATAATAATGATGTAGACATATGTGTATTCCTAAATCCGCATTAATCGACATACATAAATTCATGTATCAATGGGTAATTGTGGACTGATGTGTGTATAAAACACTTCTAGTTTGAGAAGAACAAAATGTAAATTTTACACCTAGAGACAAGATTAACTGTGAAGATCTGGTATGTGCAACTCCCATTTTCATTTCGAAATTTATGTGATTTTACCTATTTTCTTAATTTGAGGCAACTCTCTTTTATTGACAATTCTTATTGTTACTTTTGGAAGTCTCAAATTCTCAAATTGTTTATCTGATCACTTTGAATATATGGGTTTATGACCCTGTTTGCCTCGCTACTTAGAAATTAATATATTACTAAACTATACATCTTGCTTCTAAATTTATGCATGTTGGATGTTAGAATTTTTATCTAGAGTAGTGATGCATGCCCACAACTATTTATATTATAGGGCGTGTGTATTTCGCCCAGGGTATACATTTCCATTTTTTTTCTTTTAGGCCATGATCTAATGGTGTTATGGTCCTATTTTAAATATCTGATCTATCCCATATATTCATGTAGCTACTTTTAGTGGTGAAATTATGAACACAAATATGGAAGACACTTTATGATGCTCTATTGGTTTTTTTATATGCCACTTTCTCTTATTTATTCTTTCTTGAATTTACCTACTTGTTAATGGCCCCCTCTTGAATGTTAACCCCCACTTTTTTACCTATCTGATATGAAATATCCAAATATATTTATTGTGCACATACTCAAAAGTTTTCTAATGGTAATGCATAAAAGTGAACTACAATCACTAAGATATTAATCCTATAGTTCAACCTTTTTTACTGTCTAATTAAGGCTAGTATAGAAGGGTCGATCCCACAATACAACGTTCTTAAGATAGTAGACTCTAATCCCAATTAGTTTTGTTGAACTTGTTACTTCTTTTTGGTATTTTAATTTTTGAAACAGGAAGTAAAATTAGATTGGGGGTTGATGATTTATGCTAGAACATGAAATGAAATGCAAGAAATAAGATTACACTAACAAGAAGTAAAATTACTCTATCACAAGGAATAGGAGATGATTGTTAGCACAAATAAAATATTATGAATGGAAAGACTGGAGTGTAAAAAGAGTAGATCAAATGATGATTAAATTCAGATGAGGGAATATCAAGGCTTTTAGGGTTTTTCACCACCTTATCCTAGGGGAGAATAAACTAAATCTTTTAAAATGAAAAAATAGATGAACGCATGTGAATTAACTAAAATCCACAAAAGATGAACTCTACATGAGTCCATTGGTCCTGATGCTCATGTTTCTTAGCTCATCATCCCAAAAGAGATAAATCCATGATCGCTTCAAAACCTCTATGTGATTGGTTTTATTGTTCTAAATCTGGGTTTCCATGGTCATTTCCATCTGGATTAACATTATATCTAATCGAGTAATTACTTTGATAGACCATCAATTCTGTAAAACAAAAGCCATCTAATAGAAGTCATTCTTAAGATTTAATTCAATTCAAACCATGGCTAAGGGGATATTCCCCTTGCCTCAATAGAAAAACTACTCGCTCATGATTGTAAAGTAAAGGGAGACAGAGGAAGAAAGTGTTCTAGCCATAGTCTAGACTTAGAAAGGATTATCCTTAGGCTAGAGACTATTGAATGGCTGACTCTTAATTCCTTTCTTTGATCTACTAAACAAGGAGGAGGAGGAGGACTAGATCTAATAACAATTGAAGTAAAGGAACACACAATTAAAAGGACACTTAGCTTGTGAATGAATAATCTTTTTTATGAACAAAATATAAGAACACAAGAGAACAGTTGCTCAAAAATTCTTAGTACAAATGATGATGGTTGTGAAGAGGAAGTGCCCCTCCTTTTATAGGAGAAGAAGGGAAGCTTTACAATTAGGTTTTGGGGGTGAAAGAGGGATGGCAACTACTTTTTGAATTGGTCTCGAATTGCCAACTGATCGGTTGGAGGGGAAAGCCGATCGGTTGGGGTTTGGAAGGGACGGGAGCTGAGGAAGCAGTCAGCAACCCTAGGTCTAGGTGGAGGCACCCTTTGACTCACTCGGATAGAGCGGGAAAACTGTTGCTTTGGATTCTCAAATGAGCGTTTGGCATTTGAATAGCGCACCAATTTAACATGGTGTTTGAACAAGGTACGGCGGCTGAGGGTGGGGTCAACTGATTGTCTGGAGAGAGTGATTTGACTGTCTAGAGAGAGTGACCCGACCATTTGGAGAGAGTGAGTCGATCATCTGGAGTCTAGGTTGCTCGGTTGGAATGTGAACCGATCGGCTCGTGACACGTATCTGCAAGAATTGAATAGTTTTTTTTATGAGAATAAGGTTTGATTGTGATAGAATGAGGCAAATAGTATTTTGTTCCTTTTTAGTGGATAAAATAAGAAATTTCATATAACAAGACTTAGAAGGCTGTGCAAAAGGATGCTAAATCAGTATGCATCAAAATATCACGGACTTAAGCCTTTGCTTGTCCTCAACCAATTAAAATATCATAATAATTCAAAGCTTTTTTTGAAGCAACATGTTCATCCTCTTTAACTAGTAGTATCTTCTATCCTTTTCATGGACAAGAAACCCATCTCCTAGAATCACAAAATACAAGTTCTATATTTCTTATAAAAATATTTTTCATAACTTTCTCTTTTAAACTTATACTTTGTACAAACATTTTTTATCCTACTTACGCTTCAACACTCAAAAATTTATATATTTATTTACTTTTTTTTGGCACGGGGATGAGAAAATGTGGGGTGTGGAAGAAGGATCCCTCTTACATTGACCACAATTTTTTTGTGCTCTTTTTTGCATCTTTGGGCAGTATGCCCCTATTACATTTATAAGGGGTATGGAAGGATGAAGAGAGAAGGAGCATGCCACCTCGGACGTAAGGGTTGGCGTGCGGATTATTTTCCCTGTGCAATTTTTTTTTCAGTGTGTTGTTGCATCAATAAGAAAAATCATGTAAATACATTATGTGAGAAAAATTGATTAGTTAATCTAATGCTAAAGATAAGAAAGTTTGCATTTTATTCTATTTGATACTCTAAGGCTTGCCATCTTTTCCAAGAATATTACTAATTTAGGTCATAGGGAACTTGGTATTTTCAAAAAAATGTGAAGATTTTGAACAATTTTGTGAAAATAAAAGATTTATCTAATTCAAAATAGAAGATACAGCAATTGGCCGACTAGATAAAGGGCAATATTTGGAGAGAAAAATAATACAATTAATATGAAATACAAAAGGAAAATGCTAAAAAGGGAAGATAAAGGGGTGGATCATGTACCACCCACCCCCACCCCAGACTTAGAGTTTTGCTCGTCCCAAGCAAACCCTCAGACTGAGATGGAGGGAAGAAAATCAATGTGGTGATGGATTATGCGGGTGGGAGGAGTAGTAGTTTCGTTAATAAGGGGAGTGGGAATATGGGTAGGCCTGTTGGGTCCCATACTCCTCGTAGGATGGGTAGCTAGGGGCATAGTGACCGCAGTCCACATGCCAAGACTCATGTGAATGCTGCATAGGATACATGTGGTTAAGATCATGGCCCTGTCACTACTGCTCGTGTTGAATTTCATCCATATTATGATGGACCTCGTAGAAAATGTAGGTGTCAGTATCGTCATTTGGTCGCCGCCTGGTGCGACGGTGGGGTGGTGGCGGTGGTCCGATGACATCATCATGAGCCTCCAAAGAGACACTCCTCCTGTGGGCCTATGGCTCAGGGATGGCAGCTAGGTCTGGGTTCTCCAGACTGTACCTCTGGATGTGACCTAGTAGATCGGTCAGATTGTAAATAAGGTTTGATGTTGCAAACCTTACATGCGAGGGAATATGTAGAACTACCTGTGTATCCTTAAAGAGGAAATAGTAGATTCCATCGGCACCCAAGCAAATGAATTTACTTCCCTTCATATAGTAAATGTCGATTAGGTGATTTTTAAGTGTGAGTGGTAAGAATGGAATGTGGGCGTAGTCAAGAAAAATGGGGAGATGAGTGTCGAAGTGGCCAATGCAGAAGGAGGATGCGGTGGTATGGCTGGCTTGGGTGCTAAAATTGTCTAGAATGGCATTCCCCTAGTTGAAGGGTTATTCATGCAAAAGACACCAGAGGGCGTAGAGTTCAACCTCAGTAATGGCTCCCTCAGTACCTTTCCTACTGAAAATTATACAAGCAAGAATGCAGTACAGGTAGCTGACCACAGGGTTGTGTATGTTGGAGGCCTTTGACCCACTGGGAAGGTGGGGCATGAGACTAGTGATCTCAAGGGTATTACCACACAGAGGTGACACGGTAAGGGAAAAGGACGATATGGTTTTTGCAGAGAATGTTGGCAGTGGCTTCTTGGATTCCTAATGCATCAAGGGTATTACCGCACGCCCATCGGGGGAGAAAAACACCTATGGAGAACATATCTTCGAAACATTTAAGGTGTTCAGTGTTGGTGAAGTGGACGTAGCTACCCGAAATGGTGGCGATGCAAGGTGGATGAGGGGTGGTGGAATCTAGGTCATTGATTGCTTTCTAGTTGCTCTCCATCTCATAGATAAGAGTCTCCATATCGTGGATGTCATTGAGCATTTCTTTGGGGAGATTGGGTGAGGATTCACCGGTGGGGGAAGGTGTGCGGAAATGAATCCCATGTTGGGATCTGGATTAATCAGGTGGATCATGGGAGGATGAGGCAGTGAACTTCCCCTTGTTTTTACAGAAACGATTGAACATGACTATGGGCTTGAGGTGAAACGATCAGTTGCCAATGTGAAATGATCATTTGGTACAGTGAAATGACGGTTGGAAGAATAAGACGATCGATTTTGTTGGGAGGAAGAGGGGAAGTGATGGCGAGCACAATGGGGGATCGGGGGAGAGAGCAAGGTAACCATGCTCCAGGAAGGAGCCGAGCAATTTTCTTTTGGGATGCTCAGCTAGAGAAGTGGGGACGATCGGCTGCAAGGAGGGTCAATCAGTTGGAGAGAGTGAGGTAGCCAAGCTCTAAGAAGGAGCCAAGCAATTCAGTTCTTGGATGCTCGGCTGGAGAAGTGGGGACGGTCGGCTGCAAGTTGGTTCGATCAATGGGGAGTATTGTGAAGAGCTCACTCGGGGAAGAGGAATGGCATTGTAAGGAGCTCGACTGGCCTGAGGGCCAGTCAACTAAGGCGGCGAGGCACTGGGCTCGCTGAAGGACTGATCGGCGGCCAGTGCTATGAGGATCTCACACACAGAGGTCGGCTGGTGAATGGAGGAGCTCGGTAGGCCTGAGAGCTGGTCGGTCTTCTCATCATCGAGAGCTCAGGTGGGTGGCAGCTAGATTAGAAGAAGAGAGGGATGAGAGTGTGGGATGAGTGATCAGATCAACTGGGTTATAAAGCAATTTTTGGGTGTCGAACTAGTCGTTTGGCTTTGTGAGTCGATCAATTCGCACTACTTGGTACAGTGCGGTCGGGAGGAATTCGATGTGTCAGAGTGGCTTTGCAATAAATTTTTGGCCAGTTCAATGCATGGGGAAGGGAGCCAAAATGGTTTGGAGGTAGAGGGGGTGATGTTCACTTTATTTGAGGTGATCGGTTGAGAGCCCAACCGATCATTTGGCCTATAGATGAAAGTTCGTTCAGGGAGTCTAAACCGATCGGTTGACTGGGTGAGCCGATCATATGATTTGGATGAAAAAAAGGAAACAATTATAAGATGAAATAACAAGGTAAAGAAAAAGTGGTGGAAGGAAGATAGGGTTGGGTTACCACTCAACAGGCATCTTATTTTACGTCAAAGGCTCGACAGGTGAGAGACCAACTTATTGAGATTCTAGGGGATTTTGAGGGTCGATTAAGTTAAGGTCTTCCAAGGATGAGTGTTTATTGGTATATGAAGTGACAAGGTCTTCAGTGGTTATATATCGTTTGATTCGATGGCCATTAACTTTAAATTCACCCCAAAAATTATCTCAGAGAAGAAAGGCACCATGTGGATAGGCAC
The DNA here is from genome assembly GCA_963693085.1 of Alisma plantago-aquatica. Taxonomy (NCBI): domain Eukaryota; kingdom Viridiplantae; phylum Streptophyta; class Magnoliopsida; order Alismatales; family Alismataceae; genus Alisma; species Alisma plantago-aquatica. The sequence goes on from OY856414.1 coordinate 406,463,595, forward strand.
ATTTGACGAGGTAGGGACCAAACCATCTTGACTTAAGCTTTCTTGGAAAAAGCCTTAACTTGGAGTTATACACTAGAACCTAGTCACCTTCTCTAATGTCTTTGCGTTTGATGTGACCGTCATGCCATAGTTTAGTTCGGTCCTTGTAGATTCTCATATTGTCATAAGTACTCACTCTAAGTTCGTCTAGTTTTTGGAGAAGATGTTTTTCTCTAGTTGTCGAAAGATCAAAATTCAAGCTTTTGATGGCCCAGTTGGCTTGTGTTCTAATTCGTGGCATGATTTGCCATAAATCAACCTGAACGAGGTAGTGTCTATGGGTGTTTTGTAGGATGTTCTTAATGCCCAAAGTGCGTCATTGATTTTTAAGGCCCAATCTTTTCTAGTGCGACCAACGTTTTTTCCTAAGATGGACTTGATTCCCTATTAGATACATCAACTTGTCCACTAGTCTGAGGATGGTAAGGAGTGGCGACTTTGTGGTAGGCCCCATATTTTTTCAATAAGGCCTCAAAGCTTTTTTCTAAAAAGTGGGATCCCCCATCAGAAATGATGGTGTGTGGGACTCTAAATCTAGGAAAAATAATGTCTTTAAAGAGTTTTTTAAGGGGTTTGAAATCACAAGTTTTAGTGGATATAGCTTCAACCCACTTTAACACATAATCGACAACAACTAATATGTATGCATACCCATAAGAAGAAGGAAATTATCCCATGTAGTCAATTCCCCAGACGTCAAAGATTTCTAATTCTTTCCAAGAATTTAAGAGCATTTGGTGACGTTTGGAGATGTTACCCGTCCTTTGACATTGGTTACATAAGAGCATATATTCATAAGTCTTTGAAGATGGTGGGCCAAAAGAACCCACACTGCAGAACTTTCATAGCTATTTTTTGGGAACTCATGTGCCCACCATAAGGACCAGAATGACATTGTTCTAGAATGTCAGAGCTTTCTTCTAGGGAAACACAATGAAAATACAGACAGTCGACACAAATTCTAAATAGATAAGGCTCATTCCAATAGTAATTTTTAACGTCATGTAAAAATTTAGCTTTAGAATGTCCCATGTATTTAAGGTGCAGTACACCAGTAGCTAAATAATTTACAAAATCAGAAAACCAAGGAAATTGGGAGTCTACCTTGAGCAGGTGATCATCAGGTAAAGAATCATTTATGGGGGTATCATCGGGTTGGTTATAGCTAAGTCGACTTAGGTGATCATCCACAACATTTTCATACCCTTTTGTGTCTAAGATCTCTAGGCCAAACTCCTGCAATAGTAGAATCCACCATATGAGTCTAGGTTTGGCATCCTTCTTAGTCATGAGGTAGTAAATGGCTGCATGATTAGTGTAAACAATGACTTTAGAGCCAACTAAGTATGTACAAAATTTATCAAAAGCATAGACAATGGCTAGCATTTCTTTTTTGGTGACAATGTAATTTCATTGAGCTTCATCTAAGGTCTTGTATGCATAGTATATGACATGATGTTTCTTATCAACATGCTGTCCTAGGATGGCACCTATGGAAAATCACTAGCATTACACATGATTTCAAAAGGTAGGGCCCAGTCGGGTGCACAGATGATTGGAGTCATTGTGAGAGCAATTTTCAAACATAGAAAACTATACATATAGGCTTTGTCAAAATTGAAAGGCACCTCCTTTTGAAGAAGGTTGGTGAGAGGGTTGGTGATTTTGGAGAAGTCACTGATGAATCACTTATAGAAACCAGCATGTCCCAAAAAGGCTCGAATGTCATTGACTGAGTTCGGGGGTGGAAGCTTGGTGATGACCTCGATTTTATCCTTGTCAATTTCTATGTCTTGATTGCTTACTCTATGGCCTAGAACAATGACCTCCTTAACCATGAAGTGACACTTCTCCCAATTAAGGACTAAGTGTGACTCAATACATCTGTCAAGAAAAAGGGAGAGATTTCTAAGGCAAGAGTCAAAACTGTCTCCATAAACGGAGAAGTCATCCATGAATACCCCCATTACGGTTTCGATTAATCCTATAAAGATGGATGGCATACATTGTTGGAAGGTGGTTGGTGCATTGCATAAGCCGAAGGGCATTCGTCTGAATGTGTAAGTTCCAAAGGGACATATGAAGGTTGTTTTTTATTGATCTTTAGGATGGATAGGAATCTGATAAAATCCGGAGTAGCCATCTAGATAACAAAAGTATTGTTGATGGGCTAAGCATTCAAGAACTTGATCTAGGAAGGGGAGTAGGAAGTGGTCTTTCCTAGTTGCCTTGTTGAGCTTTCTATAGTCAATACACATTCTCCATCCTGTAACAATGCGAGTGGGAATAAGTTCATTCTTATCATTTCTAATGACAGTGGTCCCCCCCTTTTTGGAAACAACTTGAACCATAGTGACCCATGGGGAGTCAGAGATGGGGTAGATGATTCATGCAGTCAAAAGTTTGATCACCTCTAGACAGACAACTTCCTTCATGTTTGGGTTGAGTTTTCATTGTGGATCCCGAGAGGGCTTGTTCTCTTCTATCATTGGGATTTTGTGAATGTAGATGGATTTATCTATCCCAACTAGATCTATCATTTTGTACCCTAAGGCAGTTCTTCGTTTTCTAAGTTCTCCCATAAGTTTGTTTTCTTGTTCAAAGGTAAGGCCAGAATTTATGATGATAGGGTACAATTGTTGTTCAGCAAGAAAAACATATTTCAAACCTATGGGAAGAGTCTTTATTTTTGGGGTCTTAGGTGGTTTAGGTTTTTATTCCATGATGGAGATCATTTTAAGGTCCTCAATTTCAGCATTCGGAATCTCCTCAAAATTATCTAAATGAGCCTTACATTGATCTAATTGCTCATTATCAAAGTCACATTCAGGGGGGAAGTGAGAGTTGTGTGTAGGGGGGCATCAACTAACTCCCATTCTTTCCTCAGTTGAGATAGTTTATCAATACAGTCAAGGAGATAGACCTCTTCTTAGAAACTAGGCCCTTTCATGCTTTCAAACATCCTAAACTCTAGGGTTTGCCTCCCTAATCTTAACAGAATGGTTCTAGCCTCAACATCAATCAAGGATCGGGCTATGGCTAAGAAGGGACGACCAAAAATGAGTGGGTAACACAGATCTTCTTTGATGTCCATGATTACAAAGTCACATGGGACATAAGCATCTTTCCCAACCTTAACTAGAATGTCTTCTATGATTCTGGATGAGTCCGCCAATTGAATGGTCATGGTTGTGGGTAACATGTCAATGAATCATAATCTTTTGCAAAGACTATAGGGCATGATGGATATACTGGCTCCTAAATCAGCTAGTCCTTTTCTACAAGCATTATCACCTAAGTATCATCATATTCCAAAAGAACCAGGGTCCTTCTATTTTTTAGGCATTTTACTTTGGATTATGTCCGAAGTGGTCCAGGCGAGTTTGACAGTCTCATATTCTTCTATGGTATACTTCCTAGTCAAGAGAGATTTCATGTATTTGGACTAGACAGGCATGTCTGCTAAAGCATCAAGGAAGGGAATATCAACATGTAACTTTTTCATGGCCTCCCTAAATTTCATGAAATGGGTGGTGAACCTTGTTTGTTTAAGGTGGGCTTGGTAGGGTGGTTATGGTTCGTAGATGGATTCTTCAACTTCAACTTATGGGGGGCTCCGGTATGGTTGGTTTAGGTGTAGTTTCAGGTTCAACAACTACCATGTCTTCATCCTTAAAATCTAAAGGTGTGGCTGAAGGTTTTTTTTGGAGGAGGGGAGTGTACCTTTCCCAAATTAGTAGAGATAACCTTGAGTTGTTTGGGATGCTTGGGGTTGTTTTCAGGATGCCCAACAAAGGTGTCAGTAGGGGGCTTCTGTTGGGCAAACAGGCGAGCTAATTGGGCATCCGTTGTCTTTTGGTGAGCTTGTTGTGCAAGGATGATTTTCTCTAAAGTGGCTATTCTTTCATCGGTTGATGGAGAGGGAGCACGAACATTTTTTGGTGGTTGAGGAGGTGGTTTATTGATATTTTGAGGAGGTAGGTTCAAGTTTTAAAATTATTGTCCTTGCTATGGTGGTCGATTTTGGTGATTGGCTCGATGGTTCCCTTGGTTCCCAAAATTTCTTTGACTGTTGTATGGGAAACCAGGTGGTGGTCAATTATTGTTTTGAGGGTAGGGAGGCCTTTGTTGGGATTGGAGTTGGCTAGAGTTTTTAGAACTAGAAAGGTTCTCATATTGGAATCCAGGATGGTTTCTATTTTGATTGGATTTGTAATAACCCTGGCCTGGTATGGTGTGAATAGAGTTTAGGTCGTCCAAATTCAGGCTGCATGGGGGTATTGTAGAGATATTTGTAGTGTAAGGTGGTGTGATCATATCCTTGGCAGATGCCATAAAGAGAGTCTATAGCTTTTATTTGTTGGGGTAACTCTCTATAGGTGCCTAGGGATGACTCTAAACGGTCTTGTTTTAGTGCAATTAATTTAAGGCTTTCTACTATGCTTTGGATGTCAAGATCAACTTCAGCTTTGGCTACCTTAAGGATCTCACCAATTCCCCATCTAGCCCTTGTTTTAGAAGCAAATTTAACAACCTCCCATGCATTGGTTAGACTTTGGTGCATAAAATTACCTCCAGATGAGGAATCGAGAAAAAATTTGGTGTCATTGTCAACACTGTGATAAAAGATTTCTATGAGTTGGGCTTGAGAGATATCATGATGAGGGCATTTTCTAAGAAAGTCTTTGAACCTTTCCCAATTTTATCCTAGGGATTCTCCCGGGGACATAAAAAATGAATGATTTGTCCCCTGATTTCATAAGTGAGAGGAGGGTAAAATTTTTCAAGAAATTTATTTTGTAGGACCTCACATATTGTAACATGTTCCTCACTCTCCATGGTGTTGTGCCATCTACTAGCTTGTCCGGTGAGAGAGTATTTGAACAATCTAAGGAAGATTGCATCTTCAGAGATGCCTGGGAGTTTGTTCAAGGAACAAAGGTCAATGAACCTTTGAAGATGATCTTGGCAACTTTCTCCATTGTTTCCAGAGAATGGGTTTGATTAGATCATGGTGATCCATTGGATTCAGATTTTGAATTGAGGGGCAAGAATGTCAGGAGGATGACTGGGTGTTGTGCATAGGTAGTTTTGGGAATAGAAAAATCTTTTAATTGTTTTTGCCTTTCGTCTTCCCTCCTACAGGCCTCTAACATTTCTTGTTCAGTCATGTAGGTTGCTTGAAAATCGGCTTCTCTAGCTGATTGATCGGCTAAGATGTGCTCCATTTGAGCCGCAAGAGCTTGGTTAATCCTACGAGTTACTTCCTTCTCATCCATCCTAATTCAGTTTTGATGATTTAGAGGATGAAAAGCTCTATCTATATTAGGATAAAACAATGTAAATCTGGCGTTTGAGCGTCGCATGCACAAATAAGCAGTTAATCGTGTACAAAAAAATAGAGTGCTGGAATGAAAACTCAACAAAAGGAGGATTAGCACTTCCGAAATGTTACTCGGAAGGCATAGAAAATGAAAAAAAAAAGTTTTTCAAAAATTTTTGGGGTTCAAGAAAACAATATGTTGTCCTCAGAAACTATGCCAAATTGGTAATGTGTCGAAGTGCACTACAATCACTAAGATATTAATCCTAGAGTTTAATCTTTTTTTACTATCCAATTAAGGCTGGTATAGAAGAGTCGATCCCACAGAACAATGTCCTTAAGATAGTAGACTCTAATCCCAATTAGTTTTGTTGAACTTGTTATTTCTTTTTGGTATTTTTATTTTTGAAACAAGAAGTAAAATTGGATTGGGGGTTGATGATTTTTGATAGAACAGGAAATGAAATGCTAGAAATAAGATTACACTAACAAAAATTAAAATTACTCTATCACAAGGAAAAGGAGATGATTGTTAGCACAAATAAAATATTATGAATGGAAAGAATGGAATGTAAAAAGAGTAGATCAAATTATGATTAAATTCATATTAGGGAATATAGAGGCTTTTAGGGGCTTCACCACCTTAGCCTAGGTGAGAATAAACTAAATCTTTTAAAACAAAAAAATAGAAGAAGGCATGTGAATTAATTAAAATCCACAAAAGATGAACTCCACATGAGCCCATTGGTCCAGATGCTCATTTTTCTTAGCTCATCATCCCAAAAGAGACAAATCCATGGTCGTTTCAAAACCTCTAAGTGATTGGTTTTATTGTTCTAAATTTGGGTTTCCATGGTCATTTCCACCTAGATTAACATAAGATCTAATTGAGTAATTACTTAGATAGACCATCAGTTCTTAAAACCAAAAGCCATCTAATAGAATTCGTTCTTAAGATTTAATTCTATTCAAACCATGGCTAAGGGGCTATTCCCCTTGTCTCGATAGAAAAACTACTCGCTCATGATTGTAAAGTAAAGGGAGGCAGAGGAAGAAAATGTTCTAGCCATAGTTTAGACTTAGAAAGGATTAATCATTAGGCTAGAGACTATTAAATGGCTGACTCTTATTTCCTTGCTCTGATGTACTAAATAAGAAGAAGGAGGAGGAGGAGGACTAGATCTAATAACAATTGAAGTAAAGGAACAAATAATTAAACGGACACTTAGCTTGTGAATGAATAATCTTTTTTATGAACAAAATGTAAGAACACAAGAGAATAGTTGCTCGGAAATTCTTTGTACAAAGGATGATGGTTGTGAAGAGGAAGTGCCCCTCCTTTTATAGGATAAGGAGGGGAGATTTACAATTAGGTTTTGGCGGTGAAAGAGGGTTGGCGACTGCTTTTGAATTGGTCTCAAACTGCCAACCGATCAGTTGGAGGGGCGAGCCGATCAGTTGGTGTCTGGAAGGGGTGGGAGTCGAGGAAGCAGTCAGCAGCCCTAAGTCCAAGTGGTGGCACCATGTGACTTGCTTGGATGGAGCGGTAAAATTCCTACTTTGGAGTCTCAAACGAGCGTTTGGCGTTTGAATAGTGTGCTGATATAACTGGGTGTTTGAACAAGATGTGGCGGTTGAGGGTGGCGCCAATCGATCGTCTAGAGAGAGTGAGATGACAATCTGGAGAGAGTGGCCTGACTGTCTGGAGAGTGTGAACTGATCATCTGGAGTCTAGATTTCTCAGTTGGAAGGTCAACCGATCGACTTGTGACACGATTCTGTAAGAATTGAATAGTTTTTATGAGAATAAGGTTTAATTGTGATAGAAGGAGGCAAATCATATTTTGTTCTTTTTCAGTGGATAAAAACAAGAAATTTCATGTAACAAGACTTAGAAGGTTGTGCAAAAGGTTGCTAAATTAGCATGCATCATTCTAGCACATACGTTTTTTGTTTCCTTTTACTGGGTGTCATTCCCAAATCATCTAGGTGTAAGTACCCTAGAGGATCATTTGTAGGAGTTCAGAGTTGAGGATGGATTGGGATGGCTAGATTGCCTTATGCAACTGCTCTTGCATGTAATTTATATGTAACTATTTATTTTGTAATGCCACCTATAGATTGTGGAACAATTGTACATGCAATACCTTATAACTTTGTAAATACTTTTGTTTCTGCTGCTTAATTGTTATTGTGCAATGTGATACATCCCATTTAAGAAACAAAATAAAATGCCTCCTTTCCTTTGACCTTATAGTATGATTGGATTGGATGGTCTTGTTCCTCAACCAAGTAAGTAGGGGATTCCCTCAAGGGATTCACTCTTTATAGTGGTAGAAGGTCGACGAAACCAAAAGGGTGATCAGAACTAAATCTAATGCAAATAATATGTTGTATTAAAGATCTACAAGAAAGTAAAGATAATCATAGTGTAATTAGTATAAACAAAGAAAGGGTGATCAGGAATTTATCAGGGAGTCAAAGAACACCTACAAACAATTACATGTAACTTATTGAGTGTGGATCCAAGGCACTCGATAAGGCTCGAAGGGACCTCATATTTATTTTTCTACATGTCAGTGAGGACATCTGAGTTTGGGGCTAACTAGGAAACCTATGATGGCTAAATTTGTATAGAATTGTTTTGTTTGATATTTGAGTAGTGGATGTGGGAGGGTCATGAGGGAAGTGTTTCTTTTTTAAAAGTAATGGAGAGACTAGGCCTTGATTTGAAGAGGAATTTTGTATGAATGAGAAAGTTGGGGATCTCCTAGAGTATATAGTGCATGAGGATGTGAGGAATTCATGTTAGTTCTATTTGGGGTGAAGAGAAGAAGGCATATAACTGTGATGTCCCTAGATTTTCAACACATTGACCATGTGTGTGACGTCTAAATGGAAACCCTCACCTCAGTGAATATCCCAATTCAAGCTCACAAACTATGGTAAGAAGGAGAAAATCAAGGGAGTCAAAAGAACGAAGGTATCACATTTACATGAACAAAAATAAACCATACATCATAGCTCACCATTCAACATATAATCACAACATGATTTATTATAAATTGATATTACACATTGAACAGCAAAATTTTACATTTGCACATACTACATTCTAAATGTGATCTTTTAGACAATAGGTCCACCTTACATTTGCTCATCACACAACTCCCAACTATTAAGGTCTTCAAGATCATAAATCCACATCACCTGAACAAGATATTATAAGTGGTACATGTTGACACAATATACTAAAATATTATGTAGAGTATGCCTACGTGTCTTTTATATAATTCTCATTACTAATACTTACAAATAAGAAAACTAATTTGGAAATAATAAAAGATAACAAAAGCATATTTGACAATGATTTTTGTTAAAAAAAGAGAGAACATGTCTTTTAGGCATATTTTATATTATATCATTCATTCATTGACCGTTGAATGTTCAATACACTGAAGGCCTTGTGATCAACTACCAAGGAGTTAAATCATTTCACAATGTGATCAGACTACAAAATAGTTGGATCACTTTCAAGTACTTGACTACCAAAGAGTTGAAGTACTTTACTTTCTAGCACTTGACTACCAAAGAGTCGAAGTACTTTGATATAATGTACCAGATATATTATGTTTCAAGTATTCAATACTATATATGCAGAAAATCAAGCAAAGTAGCTTACAAGAGTAGTTATTTCCTCCAATATCTATGCCAAATATTTTGTACACATACAATATAACTATACTTAGGCCAACTAAGAGCTAAAGTGTACCTTAAAAAGAGATATCATACTCATCACATATTCCTGAGTCAACTTAAACTTGGTCAACCCTAACAAAGAGAAGATCATGCATGCCATGCATTAGATCCCATCATAAATCCCGGATGGTTCCATTAGGGTTTATCTTAGGTATGAATATGTCTTGCCATATTCCCTTGTCTTCTTGTCTTGGAATTATCTTATTGACCTTACTTACCAGTTACACTCCAGATTGGTATTACTTGTCTTCTATGATATAATTACGTCTCTGATGTTATATTCCATTATTCAATACATGCATCATTAGCCCTAATATATGCATGCACTTTAACTTAGGGTTTCATAACATGTAGTAGGAGTCATCATCACATAACATGAGTTTCATGCATAAGACTGATATATTGGTTGCATATCATGTTTCACATACTATTATAAACATATTTTGAAGATTTTAACATTTATTGAGCATAAACATAATTATTACACTTTATGTTGGTTTATTAACCCTAATTATCCATATGAGGCATATTACAAGGATTTGTACATTTAACTCACCATATTAGACTTTATGAGTACATATCACATTTCAGAGTTACTGATACATTATCATATTTTTTCCTTTGATTTGTTATTTATTACACTTGATATGAGTATTAAGCATCTTAGTACAAATCTATGATATTTCAACATCAAAAGACTGATATTATGGTTCTATTTTTTGTACTCATTTTTTGATAATTTAAGTAGTTTGCTTGTATTTTTCTGATATCGGATGTAATTTTTATATGTTATACAAGATATTGAACTTTTAGGGGATTTTCAGTTCAATTTACCTTTTCTAACTAATTAGCCATCGACACCTGTCTTCTGAGTGAGGCTCTCATCTCCTAAGCTCGGTATTGAGTTGGTCAGTTTAAAGGTTGCGTGTCTAGCCCTTTCATGCATCTCGGGATGGGTTCTCTGTCTCCTTTCTTTCTCACACTATGTGTGATCATGTTTTTTAGTACACAGGTGCCCCTGCTAGGGGATTATTGACTAGTGATTGATCTCCAATAGTTTCTCCTAGAAACAACCTATTGTGGCCAAGATCTTCAGTTGATCACCTACTACGCCTCCAGCCACTCAGATTCACCGTTGGTGGTGTCACCGGACATGGTCATTGTTGCAAGATGGAAACAACGAGGGATTAGTTGTGGGAGAGTTCTCCTCACATGCTTACAAATGCACCAATAGCTACTTCAGAAACTTGGCTACTTATACTTGACACATCACTGACAGATTCGAGATGCTCAATGTCTACCTCTTCATCTAGCTCCTTCTTCCTATTATCCGTAACTCACTCTGGAGATAACATACAAAATGAGTGTTCAATCTCCCTCCATACCCATATTCCTCCTCTTTGCACCACCTTCTTCACATAGTTGAGAAGTAGTAGATTTTAGAAGGTGTTCTCACAGAAATCTCCTCAACTGCATCCAAAAGAGGGGTTAGTCTATAGTCTTAACAAGGCTACTATAACTACCCACTTTGTTTTCTTCACCAAACCACAAACACGACATGGACATAAGTCAAAATATGGCATCTTTTTCACCTCAACTGTTGTGAAGAAGACAACATCCTCAACCATCTGACTACATCTAAGGGCTGAGAAAGGACTTTTCACTTGGTCAATTTGTGGCTACCCCTTTTAAACAATGCTTCAATATTCATGTCACCCAAAAACTCAGACCATCTCATACTAGCTTAATTCTAATAACATTCATATATTAATTATTTACCAAACTTCAAACAAGAATAATTCATTGAATGAACATACAATCATCATGGAACTTAAACTATAGATTCATCATTATCTAGTATACATCCTATCCAATTTTGGTACCAATATATTGATACACGACCAATCAATTAAACACTTCAAAAAGACATATATTAAGGGCACAAAACATAATGTCAACACCAATCAATTTCTAAAATTCTAGTCCATAACAATAACTAATTTGTTTGGTTTGAGATAGATTAGAGAGAGAAATGATGGTGAGAATATATGTTTAGTTTGGATGGTAAAGAAAACAAAAGGCAAGTAAACAAGATGAGGTGAGGGCACATGATTCACCCCAAACTCAAGATATGGATTAAATAAGGATACTAGAAGGAAGGAGATGCATGTATGAAGGCATACAATTGAGAACTAAAACACGATAAAATATTGTTGCCTAATCAAAGAGAGAGAAAATGAGAAGTAAATTGATTTCATATTTATTTATTTGTTAAATAAATCTTTTTTTTAACTCTATTTGGGATATCAAATAAGCTCCACTAGATGCCACATTTTACTCATTTGTCAAACTTGCCATGTAAATTACTGTTCTAAACCTAGATTTTACTTCTTATGAAATGGCAGCCAATTGTTACCTAGTTAATCATTGTATATTTTTTATAGTTATGAAAAATGAAACATTCTGCTTAAATATTGATAGCAATCCCAATTTAGTGCATTCGGTTATGGAAGCGGCTTATTATTTTTAGAAATAAAATTGTATCTGAAGTGAATTGATTGGTAGAAAAAGAGGATAAGACCTTTTTGTGGAGGGACCCTTGGATTTTTGAAGAATGTTTTCTGTTGGGATCTTTATATTCTAATAATGTGACTAGTTGTAGAATGGGAAGATTTGTAAAAGTCAATCATCATTTAGAGATGAAGTTTGAATGATCACGAGATCCAAACATATTAAACATGTTATTCATAGACATTGTGAGTTTCTATCGGTGTGGCACATTGTCTTATTAATCCAAGATGATCATGATATGAAATATGATTTTTGGACCCCTATGTTGTTCTTCGGTAGCACTTCACATGCTTAAAGGAGGATCCCTTGTATTAGTGCCTTATAGATGATAAGTTGTGGTTGATCTAGCCCCCCTCAGTTCTTATGTCCACTTTTGGGTTGTGTCAAGCTATGACACATTATGTCACATAATGACACATAATGCACCGTGGAAGATTTGATGCCTCCTTGTAAACTATGAAGTAGTATTGTTTATTCAAACCCAACTTGTGACACCAAGTGGATGAATATATGGTGAAAAACTCCTGTTGAAGCTATCTTTTGATATGGAAATAGTGGTATTCTAAAGGTATTTACAAGAAAGAGAATGCCTGACACGTCAGCCAAATCTCCTTTCAAAAGGGAAGCCTGATCAGTTTGTTAGCAGCATGATGGAGCACATGAGGTTTATAGAAATATATAAATTCTATTGTTCTTGTGTTGTTGTGTTTATGTCTATCCTTTCCCACATGTACTAAGTAGTAATTATCATTTTTCAATGTGATGAAGATATCATAACATCTCTTAATTTCATCATTTATAAAAAATGTAATATTTGTTTAAATAATAGAGAAAAAAATCAAGACAAAGATTAAAGTAAAAGAAAACTTAACATATAATAATTTCACCTTCCTCTCACTCTTTTTATGCACTACAACCATAAATGAATTGTTTCCTTTAATATATCATTTTAAATTGTTAAATTTGAAAAGCATGGAATTTAGTAGGTTAAAAAAATCAAATAAACCAAATGTCTTTATAAGTTTGTGCATCACCTAAACTACTCGCAAACAAAAATATGTGAAGTTTTAACAAGATAAACAAAATCCTAATCATGCAACTTTCTTAAGGAAGTTCTATTCTCCTTTCTTTTGTCTTAGGACTTCAAATCTAAATTCATTTTTAAAAACGTGAATAGCTTCTCTATGTAAACATTTATATAGGAAGGAAGAGGCTAAATATGAAAAAAAATGTTCATAAAAGATTGTTTCCCTCTTTATAGATATAGAAAAGACATTTTTTTACAAAGGATAGAAAAATAAAAATCTATGTAACAAATACAAATAAGAGTGTACACAAAACTATCTATACCTATCTTTGCTTTACTCAGGAATGTGTTAGAACTACTCTCCTTCTCCTCAAAGTTCTAGAATTTATTTCCCTCCAAACTTCATGAATACCAAACATAATAAAGGATATGTCCTTGCTTCCTATCAGGCTTGTTATACCATCAATATTAGTAAGAGGCACATCTAAATAAGTCTCCTTTTCGACACTATTCCAAAGTTATAGACTAAATTTAAAACAAAAGAACATGTAACTAGAACTCTCAGTGCTAAATCTTCACAAAAGACATATCAAGTCAAGATGGAAGCCCTTTTTTGTTAGTTTTTATTGAGTAAGTAGCTTTCTTGTCAAAAATGTCCAAACCATAAGAAAACATTCCTCTAGAGCCTTAGACTTCCACAACCAAGTTGACCAAGGAACCACATGTTTCTTACCCCATAGGGAATCCCAGAAATATTTCATCTTACTAACTTTCTTACCATTAAGAAGAATAGAATCCTCTTTAGTATAGGGGAATCTTACACACGTTGGTAAGGTTCCAAAATAATCATAGTGAGTGATCAACCTCCATAAACAAAATGGTGCATTTTAAGGATATTGGTGACACGGCTCCGCCAAAAATGGTTAGGCATACATATGGGAGATACTTACATTGAATGAAGGGGAATCAACATGTTTTTTTTAGAGATGACTTGGATCGAGGATCCTCATGGAATACTAGAGAGATTATAACCTTTGGTGGAAATAAAAAGGAGAATATGTTATGAGGAGGGATGTGATAGTATGATCATGATCCAATGCATGTTTTGTGAGGAGCTATGAGAGAACGTGAACTGATGGAGGGATTGGGGAGCTCCTGAATCAAGCTAAAGGAAAGGAGGAGCTAATTTTTGTGAGGAATAATTTCATAAGTTGGAAGACATTGGCCAAAGATAAAGGTCTACTCTTCCTTGGGATATTATACCCTTTCTTAGGGCATACAGAATGGGTTCTCACAAACAAATTTGAAGGGGGTAAGATTTGTCTTTTCACCCTTAGCTCCCTAGCTCCATGAGTCATATTGGAAACTCAGCAGTGGATCACCATACACATTGACATTGTAGGTATTGGAACTAGACTAAATATTATATACACATCATGTCACAGGGAAGAAAGGAGAGGCATGTGGGATGAACCAAACATCTGGTGTGAGACAGACACACATATACCATGGCTAGTCACATGTGATTTAATGCTTATACAAATAGATCGAGAAATGATAAAATTAGAGAAACCAAGAATATTAGATATAGGTTTCATTAAAAATCTTAGTTGGCAGGCTTGGATCACAGTCCTTTGTTATATAAACAATCATCAGGGACATATATATAGTGCCCATCTAAAGTCAAATATATGAATATGTGGCTCAAACATGATGGAATCATAGATATTGTCAGATATAATTGAACCTTAAACACTTAGGGGCTCCTCTTGTAGAATCTTTGAGAGAAATAAAGACTAAGAGAGTGTTAAGATGGAACAAAGAGGTAGCATGAAACATTGTTTACGGTGTTAGAGTGGTGGAATCTAAAATCCAATGGCTCTAGGAAGACTTTTTGGGAAGCATTGAGGGAACAAGTAGGGTTCGAAGACTTATTGGGGAATAAGGAGAGCGAAGAGAGTTTTTTAGGTGAAAATAATATTTTTAGAAAGAAAATCAATAACCTAGTGGATTAAAGAAGGGGACAAAAATACATTCAAATATTATATCCATGAAAAAGCTAGGAGAAGAAGATACAAAATAGACAAAATAAAGAAAGAAGATGGTCTCTGGGTAGTAGGTATCAAGAAATCATGTTAGAGGTGACATAATACTACAAGAAAAAATTTAAGGATAAAAATTAGAAAATGTTGAAACATACACTGATATTCTAGAGAGAGTCGTAGATGAAGTATATAGTAGAAATATCATGGTAGAAATATAGAAATATGAGGTCATGTAACACTCAAGCCCACTGCCCAAGGCTCTAGTAATGTTTTGGGAATGATGAATGGCCCCACAAACCACCACTAGCCTTAAATGTGTGTTTTGTCCCCACTCACACACAAACCATGATAAACTTCCTGACTGGTCATCCACCCTAGTACTACTCTGGGTTGAGCACACTTAACCATAGAGTTTTTTAGTGATGGGATCCCTGAAAAGGAGGTGCACCTTGGTGATATGGGTAGTTCAATCATTCCTTTTATGATCATTTTATATGAGGTCTCAAATCCTGGGATGTTACAATCTCCCCAACTTAGACTCTTGGCATCCTCTTCAAGGATCAACTATATGGCCTCATAATATTCCCCATTTTAGTGTAGACCCAAATAGACCATGTACATCTGACTCCTCATCACCGCTACAGGTGCAAGGGTGGATCCATCAACTTGGATAGTCATTACCAACATGCCTAGACACTACCAATGCAAGGATGGCTCCATCAACTCAGATAGCCCTTTCTATCAAGCCTGGACCGCACAGCCCAAATACTAACATGCTACGGACCCATGTGGGACCCACCTACTGTAGGGTAATTGGCTATGATACCATTTTTAACACCCGAGCCCACTGTCCAAGGCTCTAGTAGACTTTCAATAATGATGAATGGCCCTACAGACCACTAATAGCCTTAAATGTGTGCTTTGTCCTCACTCACACGTAGGTCTGGATAAATTTCCCGACTGGTCACCCATCCTAGTACTACTCTGGGCTGAGCATGCTTAATCACATAGTTCTTTAGTGATGGTATTCCTAAAAAAAGAGGTACACCTTGGTGATATGGGTAATTTAATCATTCCTTTTAAGATTATTTTATCTGAGGTCTCAAATCATGGGGTGTTACTGGTCAAGTGGGTGCTTAGAAAACTGAACAACATTAGTTCCCCAGAATCTATGACTTTACCAGGTCCTTATTGTAGGTCATTTAGGGTGTAGTCAAAGATGATATCATAAATTTGATGCAACATTGGATGAATTAAAACCTCATACAAAGAGGCTTGAAAAGTATGAGAGTTTCCTTAATCCCAAAACTAAATAAATCAAACATCATGACCAACTCATGAACTATAAGTATAGGAGATGTAACTCCTAGGATACCCTCTAAAGTCAAATTGACTAGAGTGGCTCCCATCCTACACAAAATGATATCCCTTGAGCATGCTAAGTTATGAAAATGTCAAAATATAGTAGAAAAAAGTACACTCTCTAAAGAATAAGGCACAAGCATAATAGAGGCTTTGACTGAAGCAAATGTTGTGTTAAAAGTGGATATGTCTAAGGTATTTGTGTTTAGTTTTATGGAAAGAAACAAGCACGGTGGAAGAAACAAAATAAAATAGACTTCCACATAACCCGCAACATGATCTCATCGACAATAGTGTATTCAGAAAGAGTGTTCGCGAGATATACATTGTTGCGAGGCAAGTTCGGCGACGTCCTACTGCACAATGGTGCGCAATGTTCCTAGCTTACACAGATAGTACTTCTCTCTCATCCTACAAATGTGTCATGGGAAGATCTGACGGTGCTCCTTTCGTGTGTTGATGTACGCCACTCGTA
This sequence comes from Alisma plantago-aquatica, assembly GCA_963693085.1. Classification (NCBI taxonomy): domain Eukaryota; kingdom Viridiplantae; phylum Streptophyta; class Magnoliopsida; order Alismatales; family Alismataceae; genus Alisma; species Alisma plantago-aquatica. Next base: position 406,480,196 of record OY856414.1, read on the forward strand.
GCATGTATGGATGGTCATTGATGTCCTCTAAATGTAGGTGTCTCAGTGTCTGTGTCTCTACTTCATCCATGTAGATGGATTGGAACTCCACATCATGCTTCTTAAGTTAATAGGAAGAAGGAACTTCTGTGCGATGATGTTCTAGCATCGCGGTGCTCTCCTTTCTCTTCTAAGGATGGTGACAGCTAGGGTTTATGTACTTGAGCATAAACTAAAAAACCTTTCTGAATATCTTCTAAAGACATTGGTCATCAATCCCCTTTAAATAGGAGAGGAAAGGAAGTAGGGTTTCCTAAACCCTTCAATAAATAGAAAGACTTCATTTATTAAAATGCCCCTGGATTAATTAGAATATTCTATAATTAATTAATTAACCAATTAATCATATTAATTGATTAATTAATATCCATCTCCATGCAATCGCTTGGGATGGCTCTATGGGCATATATACCAACAGACTCCCACTTGCACTTAGAGCCAGACACTCCAATTAATTGGCTCAAACATTTTAATGTATTCCAATATTATTCTAATGGATTACATAAACATTTTAGTAATCAACGTGATTCGAAACAATTCCAATCAAATCCACAATTATACTCATATTCCAACACATCCTATGTGTGTGACCCGATAGGCTCCAAATTATGTTGGCAATGATATCCATAATCATATTATGATTTCACAAGCAATGATTGGTATCTAGCAAGTTCATTGCCACCCAAGTAATCAGAGAAGTTGGAGAACAACTTAACCTATCATTCATGACTGGTGTTATAGTGATTATATAGTTGCTTTGTCGCTGATATCTAGATTGAACTCGAGTCATGGAACTATCATCCTCTTTAGCATTCAATCCATGTTCCTTAAACTAGAGCATACTATTTGAGATATATGTAAGCTCAATATCACATATTGACTCACATCAGCATGGCCATGCATTTCTCTGTCTCGCTTATCAAGTGGCTGGAATATCAAACTCCCATAGGAAGGACAAATTCCATCTACATCACTCACAGTCATCCCCATGTGTCACAGTGCAACCAAGTACCATCTTTATGGCAATCCTTATTTAGGACCATGGTGGATGATGTCAAAGTACACCAAACGACAAGTGATAAATGTAGTCACTTCAGGTCTAAGAACCACAATCACCACCATCACTATGAGATGTGACTCTAACTACCAATCATGGTATCCATGTGTCACTCTCATGGTGGGTCTGTCTGATATACTATTCTCTAACAAGTATATATGTATTTGGTTTGATATCTCCATATCATGGATAATGAGATTCTTCCATCAACAACATACATTCTAATCTTACGTGTCATTGATGTATATGGATATATCCACCATAACAAGTGATTAGGGACAAAACAAGAATACATACTCTTAGCATGCATATGATCTCCCTATTCAGGTCGTCAACCCAAAGACATATGTCATTGATTATATTATCCTGTAGACATCTATAAGTTTTGTGGTCATCTCACAATATAAAACACAAACATATGGATTGGAAACTTGCCTTTATTGATATGATCAATTAAGTATTACAAATCATTTACATAGTATCCCATTACAATCATCAAATGATAGTCTCTATATGCATACATACCAATAGATTCCCACTTGCACTTATACCCAATCACTCATGAATCTCAATCCAAGTGATCGAACATGTCCGTCATGTTTCTATTGTGAAAGTGCTTTTGTGAGCGCTTTCTGTAGGTACTCTACAATTCTTCACATCTCCTCACTGTACGATCTCTCATATGATATGGAACCATTATAGAATATGTTTAGAACATTGGTGCGATTTTGATTCTTTAGCCTATGCAATTGCGTCGATGTTTTCACAAAACAACTCAATTGCATCACTAGCGCTTGGAACCACTCCAAGTTCATAAATGAACTTCTTGATCCACACAGCTTCCTTTGTAGCATTAGATGTAGCAATATATTTGGATTCTTTTATAGAACTAGCAACCATCTCTTACTTGGAACTCTTCCAGCTCACAACTCTGTTGTTCAGGCAAAACACAAATCCAGATTGTGATCTATAGTCATCTTTACAGTTTGGAAGCTAGCATCGGCGTAACCCTTTACTACGAGATCTTCCTCACCACTGTATACCAAGAATTGATCCTTAGTCCTTCTCAAGTACTCTAGGATGCTCTTTGTGGCTGTCTAGTAACAATTACATGGATCTGACTGATACCGACTCATCATGTTCAATGCGTATGACACATCAGGACGAGCACATAACATCGCGTACATGATAGATCCAATTGCTAGTGTATATGGAATCTTACTCATGCATGCCCGTTCATCACATGAACTAGGACATTGGGCTTTAAAGATCATAACCCCATGGGACATGGGCAAGTTACCTCTCTTAGAACCCTCCATACTAAACCTCTTTAGCACCTTGTCAATGTATGTGCTCTGGCTTAGGCCTAGAAGCCTTCTAGATCTCTATAGATCTTGATTCCTAGTATATTGGATGTTTCGCCTAAATCCTTCATAGAGAAGGTCTTCCCCAACCAACCTTTTACTATCTGAAGAATAGGCATGCCCTTTCCGATCAATAGTATGTCATCCACATACAATTTGAGAAATATGATCGTGCTCCCACTAACCCTTTTGTAAACACAAGGTTCATCTTCATTTTGACTAAAGCCACACTTTTTGACTACTTTGTCAAAATGTAGATTCCAGCTCTAAGATGCTTGCTTCAATCCATAGATTGACCTTTGTAGCTTACAGACTTTATTGGCTTCCTTTAGATTGATAAAACCCTCAAGTTGTGTCATATACAAATCCTCAAATAAATTCCCATTAAGGAATGTTGTTTTAACATCCATCTGCCAAATCTCATAGTCATGATAAGCTGCAATGGAAAGCATGATCATGATGGATTTAACCATGGAAACTGGTGAGAAGGTCTCATCACAATCAACACCTTAAATTTGACGGAATCCTTTTGCAACCAATTACCTTTATAGGTTTGAACATTTCAATCCATGTTGGTCTTCTTATTGAAGACCCACTTGCACCCTATGGGTTTTACCCCTTTGGGTGGATCCACCAAGGTCCATACCTTGTTGGTGTATATGGATTCCATCTCAGATCTCATGGCTTTGAGCTATTTCTTAGATTCTGGTCCCTTAGTAGCTTCTAGATAGGAAGTTGGCTCATCTGCTATGCCCAATTCATCACTGTGTTGAGTCATGAGAAATCCAAATCTCTCAGGCTCAAGTCGTGTCCTACTAGATCTATGAGGTTCCTATGTTATATTTGGAACTTGGAATTCCACAACAGTTTGTGAGTCTATATGTTCCTTATGTACCTCCTCGGGTTCTCTGCTTTCTTTTTTATCTCAAAATTCTTTGAGCTCTACATTCCTCCCACTGATTCCTTTGGAAATAAATTCCTTTTCAAGAAATACAATAGTCCTAAAAACAATCATTTTGTTGCCAGTTGGTGTGTAGAAGTAGTATCCCCGAGTTTCCTTGGGGTATCCAACAAAATAGCATTTTTCACATTTGGGTCCAAGCTTTTTAAGAAATTGTTTCCTAACATAAGCATCACATCCCCAAATCTTTAACATAGACAAATTGGTGCGATTACCATTCCATATCTCATATGGTGTCTTTTGAACCGATTTCGAAGGTACATGGTTAAGTGTAAATGTAGTGGTTTCAAGAGCTTATCTCCAGAACGATATTGGAAGTTTGACTGAACTCATCATTCATCATACCATGTCTAATAATGTACGATTCCTTCTTTTCGACACACCATTATGATGTGGTGTACCAAGTGGATTCCATTGTGATACAATACCACGGTCTCTCAGAAGGTCCTCATACTCTTGTCTTAAGCATTCATCACCTCAATTTGAACGGAGTGCTTTAATACTCTTACCAAGTTGCTTCTCTACTTCATTCAGGAAAGTCTTGAACATTTCAAGAGTTTATGAATTTTGTTTCATAAGATATACATAGCCATACCTACTAAGGTCATCGGTGAAGGTAATGAAGTATTGACAGCCTCCTCTAGCATTTGATCTAAAAGGTCCACATACAGCAGTATGTATGAGCCCTAGCAGATCATTGGCTCTCTCATTGTGTCCATTGAAAAGAGTCTTGGTCATCTTGCCTAATAAACAAGCCTCACATGTCTCTAATGATTCAAAATCAAAAGAGTCTAGATAACCATCCTTATGGAGTCTAGATATGCGCTTCTCATTTATGTGTGCAAGACAAAAATGCCACAAGTACGTTTTGTTTGAGTTGTCATGTTTAATCCTTATAGAATTTATGTTGTATATTCTAGTCTCAAGTTCTAACAAGTAGATACCATAAGACATAGGGGCATTGCCATAAAAGATCTCATCTTTAGAAATAGACATCATCCATTCTTAATGTGAAATTCAAATCCACTCTTGTCAATACAAGATACAAAAATAATATTTCTATAAATGACAGGTACATAATAGCAATTCTCTAATTCTATTACAAGGAATGTAGGCAAAGATAAACTAATAACTCCAACTACGGTTGCGGAAACTCTTGCTCCATTAATGACCTACAGCTCGACTTGGCCCTTTCATAAATGCTTACTTCTTATCAGATCCTACATATTTAAACATATGTGAGATCCACATCCGGTATCCAGTACCCATGATGAAGAAGTATTTAAGTTTATCTCAATAACGTATATACCTAAAGTGGAGATATTTATCCCCTACTTCTTCTTCCTTAGTTCCTCCAGGTAGAGAGGATAGCTTCTTTTCCAATGTCCAGCCTGGTGACAATGGTGACAACTGCCTTCTTTGGAGATCCCACATTTATCATCGATCGCGGATGACTTTGTCTTATGTCCGGCTTTAGAACCTTTCTTAACCTTGCCTTTGCCTTTTGACTTTCCATTTGTCCTACTAATCATCATCACAGACTTGGACTTTTCTTTCTTCATCTGTGCTTTATCTATCCTCAACATGCCCAACAATGCCGATATGACTTATCAAGATTGTTCATGTTGTAGTTCATGACAAAATGACTATATGATTCAAGAAACAATTTCATAATTATATCATTGGCCAACTCTTGACTTAGGGGAAATCCCAACTTGGATAGGCTCTCCACGTACCCAATCAAGGTGAGTATGTGGGTACCAACTGAGTCTCCCTCTGTCATCTTGCTTCAGAACAAAGCCTTGGAGACATCATATCTCTCCTATCTTGCTTGATGTTGATACATGTTCTTGAGATGTGTTACCATCTCCATGACATTCATGTTCTCATGTTTATCTTGCAACTCATAGTTCATTGATCACAACATTAGGCACTTGACATCTACAGCATCATCAAGGTGCTTCTAGTAAGCATCCTTTTCAGCCTTGGGCGCATTTGAGGCGGGCTTCATTGGCTCTGGTGTTTCAAGGACATAGAGCTTACGCTCCTACATGAGAATAATTCTCAACGTCCTAAACCAGTTTTGAAAGTTGATTTCATTAAGTTTGTCCTTCTCAAGAACCAATCACAATGAGAATGTGTGTGTTGTTTTCCATTTGATTGCTACAAAAGAAAAACTTTGCATTTAGTCCAAAACATTTTTACTTGTAAAGATTTGATAAACGAGATTAACTAGGCCTTTAACTAATTATGCTCCCACTATTTTATTCAAATTGATAGCCCTCGCTATCAACTCAGAAGATTGTAGTGTACAACCTTCTAGTGAGCCAAGATCCAAAATAATTGGATCAATGCCCAACCAACGCCGGTGTCAAAGACCAAATACTAAGGTAGGAAACTTTTTCCAATTGCAAGTTATGCAACTCTTGGATAAATGATCATGCACAAATCCTTGCCATGATGCATATTTGTGCCTCTAGGTACTTGATCCTATCAAGAGTCCCTAGTTAAGTCCAACCCATAAGCCAACATGATGAGTGTGCAGCCTACAGAGGTAGATCCACACACCCACCATCAATTTTCATGAGATAGACAGTGTACCATGCAGAGGCATACCCACACATAGTCGATCAAGATTTTCATGTGTGTTGCTTTATGGAAGGCAACTAAAACTTAATATTATTAATGAGTGGTTTTATTAATACATATACATATCCAAACACCACATACTTATAGTATGTATCATATACTACTATATTTACAACCACAAATGATAGACATGCAATCACAAACACAAAAACATTGGGTGTGTCCATACTATTATAATCCTTTAGAGCCACAAAGGATTACAGTCCACCTAAGGTCTTATGCATCTCATGCAACAGTACATGTGAATCAACCTGTAAGGATCAACATTATAATGAACAACTTCATGGATGCTCTGTGAGGTTGGAACTTCAAGTTGTTTCTTGAAATTGGATCTTCATGTTGCTTCTCTATGGACGCTCCTTGGAGTTGGATCTTCAAGTTACTTATTGGAATTGGATCTTCATGTTGCTTTTGCATGGATGCTCCTTGGATTTTGAAAAACCACTAGAGGGGGGTGAATAGGGTTTTAAAGTTAATTTAATAATTATTTAACTCAAACAACCACAAATGAAAAAGTAAGAAGGAGACAAGGGATTTAGAGTGGTTCCTACCTTAGAAAATACTAAGGCAGTCAGTCCACTACCCGGTTGCTTACCCAACTGGGATTTTGAAAGTATTAATTTTATTACCTTCACAAGGAATTACACAAAATACAATACTTTCTTACACCCCTTTGAACAACCTTCACTTTGAAGTAGATGCACCAACTCGAGGTAGCCTTCTTGAAGTAACTCCAAGCTCCCCCTTGAAGTAGCCTTCCTCTTAGAAGTAACTTCCTGTTGCACCAGCCTTCTTGAAGTAGTTCAAAGTCTCCTTCACCAAGAAGATCACGACCCTCTCCAATCCGCAGCCTCCAACCTAGGAGTAGCAAGGAGAGTACAAGCAATGAAAGTGAACAAGAAAGGAAAATGGAAATTACAACTTATCCTTTGAAGCACAAGGCTTGATTTGCCTATATCAAGCGTGTAGATCTCCTAACCAATGTATATAGAATTGTGATTGTTGTGGATAGGAGATACTAGCCTATAGGACACGAATTTAGAGCAAGGTGAAGAGTAGCTAATTGCAAGTATTTCTCAATGCTCAAAAACAGGTTGCTAATGCAAGTGTATGCTCAAAGATTGCTCAAGTGTAAAATAAGTGTATTTAGGTGTCCTAAGGCATGTCCTATTTATAGGAATGACCTACAAGTGCTTAAGGACATTCTAGACACTTTCTAGAGGTTTCTAAGTGCTTAACTAGCCATTAGGTATAACTTAGTTGCATTAGCAACGACTAGTTAATTAATTCTCCAGTTGCTGTCAGAGTCCATCTCGGTCGAGAAATGGTCGACCGAGATACCTACTCGGTCGAGGTTTTTTCGATCGACAGGCTCTCTGGATCAAGTGTTTGCAACGTTCATCTCCAACTGCCAACTACCTTGTCAGCTGTGTCTAACGACTACCTGGGTCTTTCTCGGTCGAGAAGCTTGTCGACCGAGAGTGTCTCGGTCGAGGATTTTGTCGACCGAGATTGACCCTGTTTCAATGTTTCAATTAAAGTACTAAGTGTATATGTGAGTGTGCATATGTGACACTATTGAAGGGGATGACCTATCTAAGTGTAGTGATTAGCTAGAGAAGATCTAACGCTTGATTTACATGATGTCTAAGTACTTGTACAATATATATTTGTACAAGTTTACAATTGATTACATTTCATAAAATTTTACAAGCATTCAAGCATATAGATTCCCTAGTGCTTTATCATCCACCTCATTCCTACAACACTCAAGTAGCACGTTAGATCAACAATAATGAAATGTTTTTCATCATCAAAACAAAAGAGATTATACGAATGTCCAATTTAGCCAACAATCTCCCCCTTTTTGAAGATGACAAACATTTCCTAAATATAAAATAAGGAAATATAAAACATGTGAGTTTCATACCTGAAGATTACCTTTGTAGCAATTTTTTGTTGTGCAAGTGAGTGCTGTCCGAGTTGTTATGAAACTTATTTTAAAAATTTTATGTTTTTGATTTTATATTCTTTCTCCCCCTTTGTCATTTCAAAAAGATATCCAAGATAAATATTCGTTTATCTTTTAGTCATAAGTAAGTACTCAATCTCTTGCAAAGGTGGTGAAGCCTTGAAAGTGATATGAGAATCCTTTTGATCTTTAGAGTATATGAAAAAAAAATATTTCTAACCAAAAGCATGGGATATCATTGCTCCCCCTTAAATAGATATCCCAATTATAATCAAGGGATTAATGCACTCTAATAGATGGTCGATTTAGCCCTAAATTTCAGATATTTGCAAAGATTATATCCTTTGTGATTCGTTGCATATATATTACTCCCCTTACTTTGGATGCTCTACTATAATAGTCTTATAAACTTATGTTTAAGTGATGCCATAGAAGGAACAACAGCTTAACATTTTACAAGATGACTCATATGCTTTGAAAGATATCCATTACAATCATGCAAAGATAACCAATTCATTACAATCATGTAAAGATAACCATTTCATTACAACAATTACAAAGGACACTCATAATCTCACTGAAAAGACTTAAGTATTACATCGATATCTGGGTCTTTTCCAAGAAATGGCTCAGCTCCATAATACGTGACTAAAGTTTGCCACTCCAAAGCACCTGTCTTGGTTAATGCATATGCTTCCAAGAAGGTGGGAACACGATCAAAGCGGAAATGAGCAGCAATGTCTTGTAGTTACATGTGAGAAAACCAAGTATGGGTGAGATCAGGAGATGGTGGAGGTGGAGTTTGGTAGTAGTTGTAGGAAGGGTTATATGGGTTGATCATGCCAGGATTTAGAGAATAAGGATACTCATCTGGTTGATTTGAAGAGAGGGCTTGCATCCTTTGGTTTAAGTAGGTCATGGCATGGTGACTATAATCTAATTGTTTACTTAGATGATATTGGGATCCAGCAATGTAGGTTAGGGTGTTTTGGATGGGATCATAGGGTAGGGTGGTAGGAGGAGGTAATGGTATGTCTAGAGTAGATGTCTCCCCTTCCGTCCTATCCCTCTTGTGACCAAAATCAATTCCCATCTTTTCTACTGTGTTTTTGCTTATTTTTTGTGGTTTTCTTTCCCATGTGTATCCTAGATCCTCAATATGTTTCTTAAGAAAGTGTTGAGTGATTTGGCATACAAAATCAGTATAAGGGGGATTGCCAGAAAACTCAAGCATATTCTTAATGATAATGCGGATAAGATTTATGGGAATGCGTTTGATAATGGCATAAATTAGATGCATGCGAAAGGTAGGAACTTCAGACTTGTTTGCTCTAGGATGTATGTTTGTGGAAACAATAAGGTTGATAATCCTAGATGCAGGTTTGAGGTTAATGGCATAGTAGGTACCCCTATCTTCGTGACAAGTTGTGTTAGATTGAAAGATAATGTGTTTAATGTCACTAAGACTGACCGTATTGTCATCTTGGAAAAATGTATTGAGTGGATTTCTGGTGGTAAGGTCAAGGGTGTCTTGGTATTCTTCTACATATATGTTGAGCATGTCAAGGATACCCTCTTCAGTAAAGTTAAAGCTATGCCCATTGACCATAGAGGAGAGGGAGTTATTTTAGGGATCAAAGGTTAAGTTTGCATAGAACTCATTTACAACTTTTGAAGAGTAGGAGGGAAAGGAAGGGTTCAGAAAATCTTTCAAATTTTGCACCTCAAAGAGATCCTCCAGGTCGACGATGTTGTAGAAGTCCATGACGTCAACCGGCCGTCGTGGAAGAGGAGTTTTGGAGGAGAGCCTGAGGTAGCGATCACCAGCAGCTGCGTCGATGAAGCGGATGTCATTGATGATCGTCAATGGTGGGGAGGTCGTCCTTCCTTTCCTGCCAGCAACTTGCTTCTTTCCACGCGCAGATGATGAAGCCATTGCTTTGCTTTGAGGTGAAGAAGAAGCAAGAAGGTCTTGGAGGTTGAAAAGATAAAGAGTTGTACAAAAATGCACTAGAGAGAAGCTAAAGAAGTAAGAATGTGAAAGTGTGATGCAATGACCCATTTTTGGTCCTTTTTATAGCAATCCAGCAACCAGTTCGGTCGACAAATTGTCGATCGACGACCGCAACGGTCATATCCTAGGCACGCCTTTCGGTCGCCCAACGATCGACCGGCAACGGTCATATTCCAACAGTCATATTCCAACGGTCAAATCTCGGCCGAGAAATTTGTCGATCGACATTGGCTCGGTCGAACAATTGTCGACCAGAAGTGTGTCTGAGTTTTGCCCATGTAGTTCTTTCTTGAAGTATGTCGGTCGAAAAGGGATAGCTGATCGAGATGTTTTTGGTCGAGCAATTCGTCGACCGAGAAACTTTCTGTTAATGAAATTTTAAACTGATTTTTGATGCAAATGATAGACTGAATTTGTAGAGCATATCTATATTTTCTAAAGGAATAATATTGTGATTAATATTACCAATATTTGGGCAATTTTTGTGGTCATGATTTTGATCACAATTTTTATAGAAAATGGTTATCCAAATAAGTATTGTGTCAAGCTTATTTTAGGTTGACCTTGACTACGACCATAGCGCCCCTTGGTTAATTTAATTTCAACCAAGAGGCAAATTCTACAGATTCATTTGTGAAGTATAATTTCTGCAGATAGCTTAAATAAATATCATTTTGAAGCACATTAAGTGATATCCTTGAAAGCAAGATGGATATCTTAAAGTCAAAACATTATATTTTTCTTCTAAGATACACTATTTGGCTTGTCATAGCACCATCATTATTTTATTACAAGCTATGCCCACAATAATCATTATCTATTATGTCAAGGCATTTTCGATGATGATCAAGAATAATATCCATTCATGATTTGTATATATGAATCAAAGATTATTTTAGACAAACCAATGAAACACAGTGATCATGGCACATAAATTATGATAGAATAGTGGAAGCATATCTACAATACAATGATCAAGATAAAAGTATATAAATGTAATGATTATGATCATTTCAACACACATGGTTCCTATATATATATACAAAGGAATACTTAGGGAAAACCATGTGGATTGTGATAAAACAATAATTTTCCTACTTAAACCAATTCACAATTTTAGTTTTAAGTCAAATCATGTAGAGGATAATATAAACTTTTTCAATCAATGAATAAGATTTGTTCAAAATCAGTCTTCATATAACACTTTTGCAATATGTTCAAGGATTTGATACAAAAAGATCAATATGTCTTTATGAAAAAGATGGTTTCCAAGATTCATTCTTTGATTGACATATTAAATCAATCAACAAATTGATAGCAAACTGAATTAAGTTAAAACATGTTCAAATTTATTGCAAACTTGAAAATAGGAACCTGCTCGGTCGACTATTTTTCGACCAATACTGTTCTCAGTCGAACAGTTTCTCGACCGAAAAAGTGTCTGTACTATTTCAGAATTGTTTTCAGTAATTGTTTCTAAGTAAATGAAAGTTTAAAGCTCGATTTAGTTGAGATATTTAAATATCAAATATCAACTAATCATTTACATTTTGAGAATTCAAACTAAAACAAGTAGTTTAAGATATATATTTGGAAACTTGGTGTCCTATTATGTTAAGTTGAGATAGACATAGAGATATACAACTTAGAGTCTTTGGTCATATCTCAACTTAATTTTATTCATTTAGTTTAGGAGTTTTGGAACCCATACTAACTAAACATCCTTTTTCTTGTAGGGACATGAGAAAGAGTAATGTCCAAGACGCAAACAATAATGACAACAAATCGAATCAACCTCATATCACTTTCTATGATTTTGTTCTAGGTTGTTCTTGGGTACATATATATGTTTGCCTTTAGGTACATACATAGATTGATTTTCTAGTGCTTGTGTCTTTCTCCAACTAGGTTTTTGATAAGATTTTCCTTTAGGATTATAACCTAGTCCTCTCCTTCCAATTTGATGATAAGAATTATTTAAGATTTTATCAAGGGTATCATTGTTATTCAAACTACTAATCTTTTGTTGCAACTTGACAATATCATCCATTCTCTTATTGATGTCTAGCTTTGCTTGATCTAGATTAGATAATAAGGAATCTCTTTCTTTCACAATAGTATCATAATCTAGATGTGTACACAAAACAGGTTGTTTTTGAAGATTATTTACTTGAGTTTGCAAGTTTAACTTTTCTAGGGAAAGAAGATTGCAATTTGCTTCAACAGATTTTAGTTTAATATCATGATCTCCAATAACCTTTTTAAGATCCTCATTTTCAGATGTAAGAGCAAGAAGTTTAGCATGTAACTCATCATTTGCCTTATTATATTTCTTTAATTTCTTCTTTCACTCAATATACTTATTATGTGTTTCTTCAAGACTAGAAATTAACTCTTCTTTAGGTAGATCAAAAAGACTTACCTCTTCTTCTTCTTCTTCACTTATAGTAGCAATTAGACATTCTTTATGCACTTCTTCCTTCTTTGACTTCCATGGACATCTAGGTGTTGTATGGCTTGTTCCTAAGCACCAATTGCAACTTGTTGAAGATTGGTCCATGCTTTTCCTTTGCTTGCGATTGTAGACACTATCACCCTTCATTCTTCAAGACTCGATTAGAGCTCCTTGAAGCCTGCTCTGATACCAATTGAAAAACCACTAGAGGGGGGTGAATAGGGTTTTAAATTAATTTAATAATTATTTAACTAAAACAACCACAAATGAAAAAGTAAGAAGGAGACAAGGGATTTAGAGTGGTTCCTACCTTAGCAAATACTAAGGCAGTCAGTCCACTACCCGGTTGCTTACCCAACTGGGATTTTGAAAGTATTAATTTTATTACCTTCACAAGGAATTACACAAAATACAATACTTTCTTACACCCCTTTGAACAGCCTTCACTTTGAAGTACATGCACCAACTCGAGGTAGCCTTCTTGAAGTAACTCCAAGCTCCCCCTTGAAGTAGCCTTCCTCTTAGAAGTAACCTCCCGTTGCACCAGCCTTCTTGAAGTAGTTCAAAGTCTCCTTCTTCACCAAGAAGATCACGACCCTCTCCAATCCGCAGCCTCCAACCTAGGAGTAGCAAGGAGAGTACAAGCAATGAAAGTGAACAAGAAAGGAAAATGGAAATTACAACTTATCCTTTGAAGCACAAGGCTTGATTTGCCTATATCAACCGTGTAGATCTCCTAACCAATGTATATGGAATTGTGATTGTTGTGGATAGGAGATACTAGCCTATAGGACACGAATTTAGAGCAAGGTGAAGAGTAGCCAATTGCAAGTATTGCTCAATTCTCAAAAACAGGTTGCTAATGCAAGTCTATGCTCAAAGATTGCTCAAGTGTAGAATAAGTGTATTTAGGTGTCCTAAGGCATGTCCTATTTATAGGAATGACCTACAAGTGCTTAAGGACGTTCTAGACACTTTCTAGAGGTTTATAAGTGCTTAACTAGCCGTTAGGTATAAGTTAGTTGCATTAGCAATGACTAGTTAATTAATTCTGCAGTTGCTGTCAGAGTCCATCTCGGTCGAGAAATGGTCGACCGAGATACCTACTCGGTTGAGGTTTTGTCGACCGACAGGCTCTCTGGATCAAGTGTTTGCAACGTTCATCAACAAACTGCCAACTACCTTGTCAGCTGTGTCTAACGGCTACCTGGGTCTTTCTCGGTCGAGAAGCTTGTCAACTGAGAGTGTCTCAGTCGAGGATTTTGTCGATCGAGATTGGCCCTGTTTCAATGTTTCAATTAAAGTACTAAGTGTATATGTGAGTGTGCATATGTGACACTATTGAAGGGGATGACTTATCTAAGTGTAGTGATTGGCTAGAGAAGATCTAACGCTTGATTTACATGATGTCTAAGTACTTGTACATTATATATTTGTACAAGTTTACAATTGATTACATTTCATAAAATTTTACAAGCATTCAAGCATATAGATTCCCTAGTGCTTTATCATCCACCTCATTCCTGCAACACTCAAGTAGCACGTTAGATCAACAATAATGAAATGTTTGTCATCATCAAAACAAAAGAGATTATACGAATGTCGAATTTAGCCAACAGAGTTGGATCTTCAAGTGGCCTCCTTACATCAAGTTTAGAAAGACTAAAATTAATCATATCTCTATTATGTCAAATGAGTACAAATATAAAGAGAGATAATTAATTACACTTTGAAATAAGAGATGAGGCTCAATATGCAAGCCAAATATTTTATACAAAGGATTCATGTACAATCATTATAAATCCATATTATTCACAAACAAACATATCTGCAACATTCACAACCACATTCATTCACAAAAGGGGATTCTAGACCATAACTGTGCATGCATTCACCACATAAAATAGATTTTAAGGACAACATGTATGATATCATGGGTATATCTACATATACATATATACATATTAAAGTTGTCATCCTTCTAATGCGGGACATTCCCCATCAAATAAAATTTTGACTCCCACACAGACTATGTGGGGTACACAGGGGCAACGCCCCTGCGCAAGGAGGCTCTCAGGGGCAGAGCCCCTAAAAGGTCTATGAAATTTCACTTCTGTGCACTTAGGAAAATTAGTATTTTCCATAGTCGACTCCATCTGAAACATCAAAAACAAAAGCCTACAGTGTATGTGGAATTAGGTTTAGATATGAACATTAACAGTTTTAAGTTCGCATCGTATGCAACCATAGAAAATAGTATGCAACGATTCGATCATATCGAAACAAATCTAAATACACCGTATATCGACGTTGCTCTAGTACCATTGTTTAGTTTTGTAGAAAGAAACATGTGTGACAGAAGTAACAAAATAAAATAGATTTTCATGCAACCCGTAATAGGATCTCATCGACAATAGGGTATTCAAAAAGAGTATTCACGAGATATATCTTATCGCGGAGCAAATCTGACAACATCCCACTGCATAATGGTGTGCAACACTCCTAGCTAACACGGATGGTACTTCTCTCCCATCCTCTAAATGTGTGATGGGAAGATCCAATGGCTCTCCTTTCATGTGTTGACGTATGCCGCTCATAGCACGTATGGACGGTCGTTGATGTATTCCAAACCCAGGTGTCTCAGCATCTGTATCTCTACTTTGTCCACGCGGATGGAGTGGAACTCCACGTCACGCTTCCTAAGTCAGAAGGAAGGATCAACCTCTGTGCGATGACATGCTAGCGCCATGTTTCTTTCATTTCTCTCCTAAGGACGGTTACGACTAGGGTTTACGTATGTGAGCGTGAATTAAAAAAAACTCTCTCAATATCTTATAAAGATATCGATCGTCAATCCCCTTTAAATAGGAGATGAAAGGAAGTAGGGTTTCCTAAACCCTTCAATAAATAGAAAGACTACATTAATTAAAATGCTTGTAGATTAATTAGAATATTTTGGAATTAATTAATTAACCAATTAATCATATTAATTGATTAATTAATATACGACTCCATGCAATCACTTGGGATGGCTCTATGGGTATAATAGCAACATTTTGACCCACTAAAAAGGATATTCCCAGAGAGGTATACCCTTGCCTTTACTTTAGGTTGGAGAGTTGTTGAGTCTATCATGAATTTGGCTAAAGGAGGTTGGTTCTTAGTTTTCTTGAATAATAGGAAGAATGGCTTATTTACATCCTCTAAGGAATTTAGACAAGTTTATTCCCTCTTCCCATTCCATTTATTCTCTCTCAAGAAACTTTGAGGAGACACATTAAGAAACATGTCATCCTAGGATCTTTTATGAGGCTTATTAAAAAAACACAACATTGATGCCCCATACCCAATGTTAATAGATGATATTATCATTTTTAACCTAAAAGAGGGATTTGGAGAAGGTTAAGGAATTAGTACATCTAAATGTTGAAGCATTAGATAAATGGATCAATAGAAATAAATAGCAAACTATATTAGGGAACCCATTAATTGAGTGTAAGAGTGATTTATCCTTGAAATGGGGTTGCAAGTGTGAAGAAAAATGTACTTTATACTTGAGGCTTCCCTGATACAAAGTAGGATCCTCATGAAACACTTTTTAGGACTAGTGGAGAGAATCACAAGAATAATGGTTCATGGGAGAGTAACTTATATCTTTTTTAGGGGGATTCACCTTGTCCATATTAGGCTTGTTGGCCATTTTCTTTATACAATATGACATCATGCATAGTTTCCCTTTAGATGTTAATATTGATGGAGAGGAAGATGGAATTTTTCCTTTGGAAATATAGAGGAGGGTAAAGAAGATACCATTGGATGAATTGGGATATCCTTAATAGACTTACCAAATATAGAGGGTTAGGGATAACTAACCATAGAGGAATACAAAGCATTCTTTATGGAGACAACTTACAACCTTCTACAAGGTGATTCACCTTGGTCCCCCATTGTAGGAGTAAATATAGAAAGTCTAGATGGGACACAAGTATAGAGCACATATATGTTTTAAAAAGTAGAACACCGTTGATTTCATGGCACATAATATGGCAACCCGCCATGCTAAAAGAGATTACTCAAAATCCAAAACATGATCGATCACTGATAAATCACATCACTAGAAGGATGCATAATTAAAACTGATTTAATATTCACAAACATGTCCAAGAACATATGTTATATACAATGTCGTCATACTACCAAAACTCAAGTTGATGTACATATCATCTATTACACTTCCCCGCCTGGACCTAAGAATCTAGGGAAGACTCTAGGAGACACTAAACACTAGCCAACTTTCTGCTCCATTGATCTCCAAGTTGTTCCTCCTCTCTACCACGGGTCCGAACACTACTGACGATCACCTAAATAGATGTGGTGACCCAAGAGGTGAGACCCCTTGCCTAGTGAGAAATATAACTCTGAACAACATTTATTAGTAGCAACAGATTATGCAATTAAATAGATAAAGTAGATAATATTATAGAATTGAAATATTAACACAATGTTGGAAGAAACAAACAAAGCTAACACCGCATGCACAATTGATTTTTATTACGGAATTGTTCATCATCTAAATATTACAAGAGATAAGGCAAGGGTTATCAACTAATGTGAATCGTCAAGTAACCCTAGAAGATATGATGCACGGCTGAGTTACATATTTTATTAATCCTTAGGGAGTTTTAGGCATACCACTCAAAGTTCCAACTGACCACTACTAAGTCTCAATCAATCCCTTACAAGATCTAGGAGAGCTGAAATCCTCAAATTGCTTCCCCTCAATCAGTATGAGCCCACTGCAATGACATATTAGCTAAGTTGCATCAGCCTGGTCTGCCCTTGGTACACAGGTCATGGCACTAGAAACTAGGGTAATCAACCCTATCATCTAAAGTACAACTGCAGTTTTCCTCAATCACATCACATATACATATTGATTCATCTAAGATATGACCTCAATTGTTCTACATAACCTTGGGAATAGGATGAAAATGGTATAATGTTACACCCCAATCTCACAATTACCATTAATCATGAGATTAGGGCATAAAATTGAGGATTTATCGTAATACAAAGATCACCCTTAACATTTTCTTCTTTTTCAAACAATTTGTTTTCTCGCATTGAATCCCATAAGAAAACTTTATAAGAGAATTAAACCTTGATTACTCTAATATTTTCTCAACATTAATGATGCACATCCATACATTCATTATGTTTCTCACACTTCCATGTACATATGACATGATAATCAAATGCATTCTCTCTTATTAAGGAAATGAAGATACAAACATCATTTACAACTCTCTCACATCTATACAAGGACCAACTAAACTTAACTATACTCAGACTTAACTCTTGTGGTAGATCTACTCTGATGCAATGACCTTCTTCAAGTCCATGTGATATCCCTAAAAATGGTGAGTAGAGGGGTGAGCCTACTCGCTCTGTAAATGAGTACTTCAAAGAAACAGTCTAAAGCACAGACATAATTACATATATACTTTTGAGTAAATGATATCAATTGTAATAGCAGTACGCTTTAAAGAGATTGATCATTGACAATCATAAATATGGCAAGATACTCTAGATATCAACAAGAGCAAATCAATATATGAGCATGCTTGATTAATTTCAAGGAGAACTAATAATTTAGAAACATACAAAGAATAATTGTTGGGAAATTGTACTCGAATCTTTCTTAGCCTTTCTAACTTATAAGAAACTCTTTAAACCTATATGAACATATTTTATCTTATGCCATGATCATATGAAGTGTACTCTACATATGAAGACTCATAGAGAACTACGATCTCACTGTACAAGACTTAGTGTGGCAACACATCCCATTATCACACAGATAACGAGGTGTTACGTGAAAACGTGCGGAAATCACCATAACCACAGATTATCAAAAACACGGGTTAATTAAAACTGATTGCGGAAAACTGATAAACAGAGAAACATATTACATTTCAGTCCACATTCTGTAAGAAAACATGTTATATATACATCCATACAAGCCTGGATACATGTCCACATCTTAGAGCAACAGTTGTCATGTCACATCATGAGTTCACCACATGTTATATACATAAAGGCCTGCATCCGGCCAGCAGCAGGATATACAGACATCATCGATCGTAAAACAACGTCAAAACATCGCCAACGACCTGAGAGTACAGGGATGACTCTAGACTCTATCACAAAACATCCAAAACAGCAGCATCTCAAAAGCTTGCCTTCTACTGTTCTTCGTGTTGCTCGACCGCAACTCTGCGACCACCACCACGTCTACATCGACCACCTAAAAAGGATGTAAACTAGTGGAGTGAGACAATTGAATATTGCCCCAGCGGGATGCATAACTCCCCGCCAAGGCTACAGAACTCATAAGATCATATACGTTAAGCAGCTATCTGATAGAAGATATAACAAGAACATTTTATTGAAATAAGGCTAACTAATCTTACCAGCTATATCCAAGTATTACATGTAGGACATGATTAATAAGGAAGGATATCCACTTTCAACTACATATGAGAAACGTATAAATACTGCCATATAAAGAGAGTAACTACACACACAAGGCCTCAACCAATGTTTCATGTTTGATTTAAGTAGTGAGTACTAATCGGCTGGATTACGTTTTATTATGCCCTGAGGAAGTGAACCGTATCGTTCAATTCTAACCATTGGCTGCGAAGCCCATAACCGGTGCCATACAAGGTCAATGGAAGAGCCAGAATCCACGACCTCACCCCTCGTGGTCAGTACACGAGAAACACAGCAGGACCGCAGTCTCATGCTCAAGTGGTCTTATGCCACAGGGTCAGCTCCTCAGGCTACCCTTCCTCTAGCCCACCTTGGTACAGGTCACAGTGCTAGTAAAACCGAGCCACGGGTCTCAACACCGTACACTGAGCCATGAATGCATTCATGCTCATCACATATCACATATCCAGAGCCATGGGCCATGTTCACCATGCTCATCACATATCCGAGTCTGCAACCACAGCTGCACTCGTTTCACCTCTCTATTTGGGGCTAGGAGAAACCTCGCATATTCAAAAATATGCGCTCCGGGCTAACCCGCAGGAGAACCCGTTTCACCATCACCCTGTCCTGACTGATGATGGATCTATAGCTAGGGCAAACTACATGATAGATTTCACTGTGATTAATTAGTGTCTTTTAGATGGATTGCAAGATTCAACAAGTTGTATAACATGCAAACTACAGAGGGAAAATAACCAACATAAACTCAATAATATGTTATTATTGCAATTACATCAACCTGATCCATTTCAAGGATCTAGCATCACATGTTATCACTTAGACTCTTGCCAACCATCCAGATCCACCTCAAGGATCATTACAAAACATGGGATCTCAATGCCTCATCACATAATGCCATAGCCTCTCAAAGCTTTCATCATCATTATGGAACATCATTCATAATGCACCTGTCATCACAATATTCACATATAACCATTTCTCATAGCCTTTCATTTGGCTAAGCATTACCTGCATGGTTAACATCGTTCAATATCCATATGAATAATCAAGAGACTCATATTATTACCATAAGGTGACAATTACGGTTAAGTATATTGCCAGCACATAATGACAATGATAATTACATTCATGCCTCATCTTAAGGTCACATAGGTAAGTACATTATCAAACAACCCTAATGCATGCTTAACATTATTCTTAGCATTTAAGAGATAACCAGGGTTGTCACACTCGTACACATGTGCTTAGTGATAAGAAGATATAAAGAACAAGCTTCAACGATTCATAAAAACCTAGCTGATGTATCACCTTTTCATGACAGACCGTGCCCTCACAAGAGGTACCCAAAACCCTCACTAAAGGTCATCCCGGGCAGGACCCACTCTCATCTAATCCCTATCGGGCGTGCAGCTCTAGTAGGCATGCAGAGTGTGTCGGGCATGCAAGGGTGTCCGGGCGAGCAGGTGCGTCAGGCGAGACAGGGTACTGTCTGGGCGTGCAGGGTTCAGCTGAGCGTGCAAGATGAAGCTGAACGAGCAGGGTGGATATCGGGCGACACGGGTTGATGTCGGGCGGGCAACATGGTATCAGGCGCCAGGCTGCGTCGGGAGAGACACTACTCCTTGTGTCGCGTAGGGGTAACAACGCGCTATGCCGGGTGAGCAAGGCTGTCGAGCATGTAGGGCAATGTGCCACTCGCGTGAAGCAGAGCAACATTCACTAAGGCGTGCAGACTATGGACCGTGCAAGGTGTGACGGGCGAGAAACGATGGTCGACACGAGCTGAAGCAGGGCGAGCACTGACGCTGGGCGAGCAAAGGGGCTTCAGGTGAGCAAAACATCAAGCGAGCAGGGTGGTCAGGCGAGCAGATTTATCAGGCGAGCAACATGGTGTCGGGCGAGCAGCCCCAAGGCGTGCAGCCTGCCGGGCAGAACTAGCTCAAGGCGTGCAAGGTCAGAATGCTCACCTGCCCAAGGAACAAAAGGGATACATTGCTCACTCATGCCGTGCAAGGCCAGCTAAGCCATGAGGGCTGTCAGGCAGCACCTCTACAAGCACCAAACGCTCAAGATGCATCTCATCAAGGTCATCTAACGAGCTCACCTTCTTGCCCAAGGTGAGAAGAGAGTCTTGCTCAAGCCACTAAGTCATAAGCTCACCTCAATCGGCTAGGAAAGAGGGGTATTGCTCATGGTATTAGGACCCAAACTCACTCTTGTAGACCAAGGGGAGAAAGGAGTGTTGCTCCCTAAACCCTAATCTTACATGGATCGGCCAACATGGCTACTAGGCAAGAACTAAGCTACTCACATGCAAGATAACTAAAAACCAACTACTAACGTGCATATAGGCAAGATTAAAGAAACATATATGAAAAGAGAGTAGAGTAGCTAGGGTTAGAGTTATGCAACCCGCCTTAAGCTCCAAGCTTCAAGGAAGAAGAAGAACTCCAAGCTCCACGCACCACCAACCAAAGAGGATGGAGAGCTCTAAGGGATATTGACCACCAAATCTCCTCCAAGGGGGTGTATCGGCCACCACTCTTCTTCTCCAAGGGTGTGTCGACCTCCAAGCAACTCCTTCAAGGGTGTGTCGGCCACCAAGCAAGGGAAAGAGGGAGTGTGTCATGCACAAGAGGGAGAGGAACCAAAGGGACCTCAAGCTAAGGAAGGAACCACCTATATAGAAAGAAAGGGAGGAGAAAACAAGGTGGAACATGGCAAGGCGTCGCCTCTAGAAAGGACACTTGTCCTAGCACTCAAGCCACCACTCTAGCAAGGTATAAGACACTTGTCCAAGACATGCACCAAGTGTCCACCAAACAAGACCAAGCACCATGGGTGATACACCAAGCTTGCACTAGGGCGACACACCTCTTTGTTGGCCGACACAAACACCCTAGGTCGACACACACACACCTCACTAGGCCGATACAAGCAACACTTGGCCGACACAGGGCTCAACCAAGCCCAAACAAGGCACCTCAAGGCCCAAACAAGCTCAACAAAGGCCCAAACAACTCAAGCAACTAGCCCAAGCCTTCCTCTCAATCCTAGAGAAAGCAAAGAGAGAGAAGAACACCTCACAAGGTGGGAAACTTGCACACGAAACCCTAAACTTTAATTATTTGCAAGCAGCACCTCCAACTCTCAACAAAGCACAACCAAACCCTAATCACTACCAAAGGTGATTAGCAGGCACCAAAACACCAGGGTTAAGCAAAGCAAACAGGGTAAGCCCTAAACGAAGGTCAGGGTCCTTACAAACTAACCCCCTTAAGGGATTTTGTCCTCGAAATCCAAAGAGAAAAGTGAGGGATACTTCCTCCTCATCTCTTCCTCAAGCTCCCACGTGGCTTCCTCAACGCCACGACGCTGCCAAAGAACTTTCACAAGAACCAGGTCCTTCTTCTTCAGCTTCTTGGTCCTTCTGTCAAAGACCGCGTCCTCGTCCTTTGCTACCACTAGGTTATGGTCTCTCTGACCCCTGAAGGTTCTGCCTCGGCTGCTGGGTTACTTCATCATCTTTGAAGGGACAACTCGACTTAACATGACCTATCTGACCGCAGGCATAGCATGTCCTACCATCAACTCATGACCTAGATGGTCCTTTCACTGCCACAGAAGCCGAACTTTGTGCCTTGGATGGCGAAGAAACATAACCTCTTCCTTTACTCAGAGACCACTGAGTTGGTCCTCCAGAACCTCTCATCACTGATGGTGCTGAAAACATGTGCTTCTTGAAGCCACCAAACCTCTGACCCTAAAACTGAGCAGGTCTCTTCTTGGTCATAGACTCTCTTTTCTCCCTAATAGATCGTTCATTCCTCTAGATAGATTCCACAAACGTCGCAAACCGCTCTCGGTTCTCCAACGAAGAAACAGGTGTCGTCAGCTCAGCACTCATACCCTTCTCGAACCGTCTGATCTGTTCCTCGTCTGTTGCTGCCATGTGAGGACAAAACCTCAACAGATCCATAAACTTGGCTTCATATTCGGTGATGCTCATCGTTCCTTGTCACAAACTCTCGAACTGACAGGTCTTCTCATCCAGATACATCTTGGGAAAGTATCTGGTGAAGAACTCGCGTTGAAACACTTCCCAACCGATCACCTCATCGGGCCGCTTCACTTCCTCGATGGTCCACCAGTGACCAACACTACCTTTCAAAAGGTAGACAGCGTGCTTTACTTTGTCTGCTTTGGGGATGTCGAGGATCTGGAAAGCCTTCTCAAGACTTGTCAGCCACAGATCTGCATCCGCTGGATCCGGCGTTCCAGCATAATCCGAAGCTCCGACTCGGCGAAGCCGCTCGAAGGTCTTCCCAATACCCGATGCTTCTCCATGGGGAACATGTGCTCGCGGAGGAGGCACTGGTAATCGCTCAACCATGAGATTCATCATAGCCATCATCTGCCCCAAAAGTTGTTGGTAAGCAGGATGCTCAAGGATGGCTGGGTCAGGTTGGGGAACCTCAGGCACCCGATCTTCATGTGCCTGCTCAAAAGCTCCATCAACTGATGCAGCATCGCTGTTTTCAGCAGCGTGTTCTTCATGGTTTCCAGACATCTTGGCTTTCTTCTGTTGAGGGCAGAAGATGATCGTGAGGAAATCTAGAAAACACATAGGAACAAATACAACCAAGTCCTAGATCCCTGTAGACTCAGCGAACCTAAAGCTCTGATACCAAAACTTGTGGCAACACATCCCATTATCACACAGATAATGAGGTGTTACGCGAAAACGTGCGGAAATCACCATAACCACAGATTATCAAAAACACGGGTTAATTAAAACCGATTTCGGAAAACAGATAAACAGAGAAACATATTACATTTCAGTCCACATTCTGCAAGAAAACATGTTATATATACATCCATACAAGCCCGGATACATGTCCACATCTTAGAGCAACAGTTGTCCTGTCACATCATGAGTTCACCACTTGTTATATACATAAAGGCCCGCATCCGGCCAGCAGCAGGATATACAGACATCATCGATTGTAAAACAACGTCAAAACACCGCCAAGGACCTAAGAGTACAGGGATGACTCTAGACTCTATCACAAAACATCCAAAACAGCAACATCTCAAAAGCTTGCCTTCTACTGTTCTTCTTGCTGCTCGACCGCAACTCTGCGACCACCACCACGTCTACCTCGACCACCTAAAAAGGGTGTAAACCAGCGGAGTGAGACAATTGAACATTGTCCCAGTGGGAGGCATAACTCCCCGCCAAGGCTACAGAACTCATAAGATCATATACGTTAAGCAGCTATCTGATAGAAGATATAACAAGAACAGTTTATTGAAATAAGGCTAACTAATCTTACCAGCTATATCCAAGTATTACATGTAGGGCATGATTAATAAGACAGGATATCCAATTTCAACTACATATGAGAAACGTATAAATACTGCCATATAAAGAGAGTAACTACACACACAAGGCCTCAACCAATGTTTCGTGTTTGATTTAAGTAGTGAGTACTAATCGGCTGGATTATGTTTTATTATGCCCTGAGGAAGTGAACCGTACCGTTCAATTCCAACAATCGGCTGTGAAGCCCATAACCGGTGCCATACAAGGTCAATGGAAGAGCCAGAATCCACGACCTCACCCCTCGTGGTCAGTACACGAGAAACACAGCAGGACCGCAGTCTCATGCTCAAGTGGTCTTATGCCACAGGGTCAGCTCCTCAGTCTACCCTTCCTCTAGCCCGCCTTGGTACAGGTCACGGCGCTAGTAAAACCGAGCCAAGGGTCTCAACACTGTGCTCTGAGCCATGAACGCATTCATGCTCATCACATATCACATATCCGGAGCCATGGGCCATGTTCACCGTGCTCATCACATATCCGAGTCTGCAACCGCATCTGCACTCATTTCACTTCTCTATTTGAGGCTAGGAGAAACCTCGCATATTCAAAAATATGTGCTCCATGCTAACCCGCAGGAGAACCCGTTTCACCATCACCCTGTCCTGACTGATGATGGATCTATGGCCAGGGCAAACTACATGATAGATTTCACTGTGATTAATTAGTGTCTTTTAGATGGATTGCAAGATTCAACCAAGTTGTATAACATGCAAACTATAGAGGGAAAATAACCAACATAAACTCAATAATATGTTATTATTGCAATTACATCAACCTGATCCATTTCAAGGATCTAGCATCACATGTTATCACTTGGCCTCTTGCCAACCATCCAGATCCACCTCAAGGATCATTACAAAACATGGGATCTCAATCCCTCATCACATAATGCCATAGCCTCTCAAAGCTTTTATCATCATTATGGAACATCATTCATAATGCACCTGTCATCACAGTATTCACATATAACCATTTCTCATAGCCTTTCATTTGGCTAAGCATTACCTGCATGGTTAGCATCGTTCAATATCCATACAAATAATCAAGAGACTCGTATTATTACCATAAGGTGACAATTAGGGTTAAGTATATTGCCAGCACATAATGACAATGATAATTACATTCATGCCTCATCTTAAGGTCACATAGGTAAGTACATTATCAAACAACCCTAATGCATGCTTAACATTATTCTTAGCATTTAAGAGATAACCAGGGTAGTCACACTCATACACATGTGCTTAGTCATAAGAAGATATAAAGAAAAAGCTTCAACGATTCATAAAAACCTAGCTGATGTATCACCTTTTCATGACAGACTGTGCCCTCACAAGAGGTACCCAAAACCCTCACTAAAGGTCATCCCGGGCAGGACCCACTCTCATCTAATCCCTATCGGGCGTGCAACTCTAGTAGGCGTGCAGAGTGTGTCGGGCGTGCAAGGGTGTCCGGGCGAGCAGGTGCGTCGGGCGAGACAGGGTACTGTCTGGGCGTGTAGGGTTCAGTTGAGCGTGCAAGATGAAGCTGAGCGAGCAGGGTGGATATCGGGCGACACGGGTTGATGTCGGGCGGGCAACATGGTATCGAGCGTCAGGCTGTGTCGGGCGAGACACTACTCCTTGTGCCGCGCAATGGTAACAACGCGCTATGCCGGGTGAGCAAGGTTGCCGAGTGTGCAGGGCAACGCGCCACTCGCGTGCAGTAGAGCAACGATCACTAAGGCGTGCAGACTATGGACCATGCAAGGTGTGACGGGCGAGCAACGTTGGATGACACGAGATGAAGCGGGGAGAGCATTGACGCTGGGTGAGCAAAGGGGCGCCAGGTGAGCAAAACATCTAGCGAGCAGGGTGGTCAGGCGAGCAGATGTATCGGGCGAGCAACATGGTGTCGGACGAGCAGCCCACCGGGCGAGCAGCCCCAAGGCGTGCAGCCTGCCGGGCAGAACTAGCTCAAGGCGTGCAAGGTCAGAATGCTCACCTGCCCAAGGAACAAAAGGGATACATTGCTCACTCGTGCCGTGCAAGGCCAGCTAATCCATGAGGGTTGTCGGGCAGCACCTCTACAAGCACCAAACGCTCAAGATGCATCTCATCAAGGTCATCTAATGAGCTCACCTTCTTGCCCAAGGTGAGAAGAGAGTCTTGCTCAAGCCACTAAGTCATAAGCTCACCTCAATCGGCTAGGAAAGAGGGGTATTGCTCATGGTATTAGGACCCAAACTCACTCTTCTAGACCAAGGGGAGAAAGGAGTGTTGCTCCCTAAACCCTAATCTTACATGGATCGGCCAACATGGCTACTAGGAAAGAACTAAGCTACTCACATGCAAGATAACTAAAAACCAACTACTAATGTGCATATAGGCAAGATTAAAGCAACATATATGAAAAGAGAGTAGAGTAGCTAGGGTTAGAGTTACGCAACCCGCCTTAAGCTCCAAGCTTCAAGGAAGAAGAAGAACTCCAAGCTCCACACACCACCAAGCAAAGAGGATGGAGAGCTCTAAGGGATATCGACCACCAAAGCTCCTCCAAGGGGGTGTATCAGCCACCACTCTTCTTCTCCAAGGGTGTGTCGACCTCCAAGCAACTCCTTCAAGGGTGTGTCGGCCACCAAGCAAGGGAAAGAGGGAGTGTGTCGTGCACAAGAGGGAGAGGAACCAAAGGGACCTCAAGCTAAGGAAGGAAACACATATATAGAAAGAAAGGGAGGAGAAAACAAGGTGGAACATGACAAGGTGTCGCCCCTAGAAAGGACACTTGTCCTAGCACTCAAGCCACCACTCTAGCAAGGTATAAGACACTTGTCCAAGACATGCACCAAGTGTCCACCAAACAAGACCAAGCACCATGGGTGACACACCAAGCTTGCACTAGGGCGACACACCTCTTTGTTGGCTGACACAAACACCCTAGGTCGACACACACACACCTCACTAGGACGATACAAGCAACACTTTGCCGACACACGGCTCAACCAAGCCCAAACAAGGCACCTCAAGGCCCAAACAAGCTCAACAAAGGCCCAAACAACTCAAGCAACAAGCCCAAGCCTTCCTCTCAATCCTAGAGGAAGCAAAGAGAGAGAAGAACACCTCACAAGGTGGGAAACTTGCACACAAAACCCTAAACTTGGATTATTTTCAAGCAGCACCTCCAACTCTCAACAAAGCACAACCAAACCCTAATCACTACCAAAGGTGATTAGCAGGCACCAAAACACCAGGGTTAAGGAAAGCAAACAGAGTAAGCCCTAAACGAAGTTCAGGGTCCTTACACTTAGCTGACACACCTGGGAATGCTAAGCCTTACTACGTCACTAGTATGCAATAGGAAAATTGCTCTCTGGCCTCGGCACACCTATTATGCCATAAAAAGTGGACTCCTCTAACATGAGAACACAGGCGGAGAGTCAAGCCACCTATTGGCTTTTTTGTACTCTAGTGCCACTAGGACCTCTGGTTGATGTTGGACTCTACATGTTGTATATTAAGGAGACTCCTACTAGGGCTTCGTCCCCCGTACCACCTATTAGTACATTTAGACCCCCCATATACTAGACACTGCCAAGGTTAGGTCATTTCATCCCTACAGCACATACCTCTCATAGGAAATCTGTGATGGCCCTAAATTTTGGAACTTGATATACAAAAATCACTGTTGTCATACATGGAATCGAATGGTTAAATGATGGACCTTGAGGTTTCAATTTGTCAAATGATGTAGGTTGAACTCATTTTATCAAGATTCAATGAATAGTTGAATCGTATGCAAGGTTTATACAATTATTTAATTGAGGAAATAAATTAATAAACAAATGTTGGACTTTGGATGTCAAACTTGAACAAGAGTTAGATTACGTGTTGGAGAACTAATACTTCAAATTATATGGCTTTTTTATTAACCATTTGAGAGATATCGAGGTTTGAATGTTTGATTCAATGGCATGAGTAAAAATTGAATTATAAGTATATTAGGAGCATGTTTTGACGATGGTGGCAGGTTTAATTACTCTGTCATACAACCACTTAGTCTATTAAACATGTGTTTGCCTTTTTAGCTTTTATCCTAGCTACAGATTTGAACATAGAATCTTTGATCCTAGGATGATCATCATGTGGTATGTGGATCCTCTCTCACCTCCGATATGAGTGAAGTTGTTAGAGCTAAGTGGATGGCGGCTTGGTAGTCTGAACCTTGGGGAACCAATTTGACCGAGCCAATAGATCCGTAGTTGAAGGATATTCTCAACTGCCTGTATATCATCGGCAACAGAAGAGTGGGGCGGTCAGTCATTCCCCCCCCCACCCTTCATCATTGTTCATAGCACGCAACTAGGGTTTGCAAACCAGTATGGGCTAGCTCCACAGACATGGTAGCAGATGAGCCTCGAGGGCAGTTTGTTGCACATCTCCACATCTGCAAAGACCCTTCCCAGGTTCGGAAGGGGGCTACGAATCACCCTTGATTTCAACTGCTCGCATTAAGGACACCACTACAGAACAGACGGCTGCCACTTGTACGTGAGGAGAGGAAGGAGACAAGGCCGAATTGCCAAGGAGAAACCCATTCCTCTAGCCTTGCAGTCCTCCTTTGCTGCGACAAGGTCAGGACCCTGGAGTCCTGTAGCCACAGAGAAGAGCCGGGGAAAGCTAGGAGGAGGCCGAGACCTTGGTTGGAGTCACAAAGGAGTCTGCAACCTCCCCCGAGTCTTGTTCATGTGCCTCAGAACCTGGAGGGACCCCATCAGAGTTTGAGTTGTGGAAATGCTCGTGGTGGTATAACAAAGACTCGTGCAAGGAGCGGAAGACAGAAGGGGGGAGAGAGATGTCGTGCGATCCAACCCAAAGCAGCTTGACTCCTCGTCGGACTTCCCACATTCCACGATGGCGGCCTACTCGACCCGCATGCAGGAACCGCCATAGGAGATCCTGAGAGACCTGCACATAGATGGAGGAAGACTGGGAGGCGGCCGATTCATTATAGAAGCAACCCTCACGGCGGCGGCGTGGGATCAGGAGAACACGAGACAGACGCTCGCGTGTGAGAGAAAAGGCCCAGACCGGGTCCATTGCCCAAATCAGACCTTAAACCGACCCAACTGCTTGAACCAGACCGGCTCGGATGAGAAGTAGTGCGTCCCCCACATGGCCACGTGGCGAGACCTGATTGGCCGAAGAAGGTAATATTCCCATAAATATGTAGTTCTTCATTAAATCGTAGAAAATAGCTCGAGCATCTGAAAAATAAGTATAATATATCAAAATCCGGGGACGTCACAATTGGTATCAGAGCATGAACAATAGCTACGCCTAACAATTTCTCACCATGAAACATAAAACATAATTTCACATTCCACATTAAACCCTAGAAACTTAGTAAGTTGTTCTATAGGAATAAGGTTTGACTTAGCCTCTAAGTTAGAACCTAGATGTTCGAGAACTAGGTTTAGACAAGTATGAGAAACCCTTTCCATATAGAGCTCATATGTATTGGGTAACTACACTATTCTACACCTTGTTCTCACCATTTCACTAGGTGACATGGCACTAGACTATCTACTGTGTGTGGGACACTCGTTTTGCTGATTTGGTTTTGTTTTCCAATCGGCTCGAGCCTCGATAGTTTTCTCTGTCGTCTGCCTTCTCGAAGAAAAACTATATAATATTTTATTACCTATATGTAAATATAAAAATGCATCCCTCACAGTGGATAGTAGTTAGTGTTCATGCAATCTAAGTGAAAGGGAGTGACATCAGTCTAGAAGAGAGAATAGATCTAGATTAGATGTCTAGAGCCTCATAAGGTTATGTGATAGATAGATAGACAAAAGAAAGATGAAGGAAATAAGTATATAGAATCTTACCTAAGTTGATCTATGATGGTATAAGTTTCCTTATTAAGATTTTAGTTGTATATGAGATGAATCCACTCTTAGAGGATCTATGCTAAGTTGTGATGATGAAAGTACATTCCATTTTCCTACTTAAGATAAGCTAAGTTAAGATAGAAATGAGTGTGCATGAGCCTCAAGCTCTTATACAAGGGGGATATCTAGTGGTAGGATGAGATATGTGGTGAACTCCATAGAGAGTAAGACCCACAGGGAGAAGGTCGTAGGACCTAGCCTCCAATATATGAGATATGTGTTAAAAAAAATGTCCTACACTAGATTACTCTTGAGTGTTGAGTTGAGTCCTTATGCATGATTCAAATCTATATGTGAGAATTGGGTAAAATAAAAGGATGGGTAGATGACCCATATGATAAAGTCAATCCTTTGGCTGAGTTAGGTCCTAGCTAGAGTGACATATTTTGAGAATCTCAGCATTAGTTGCAAGTGAGGTTATATATGAACTATAGTTACGAGAGTATGATGCTTTGTGCAAAAGATACTCAAAATACATGTTCTCACTTCTTCTTCTCTTTCTTAATATATGATGAGAGAAACCTCACTTGAGCTATATAGATGATTTATATATGAGGAGTCACTCATATAAGCTTGACCTATTCTATATTTTTCCCCCTATATTATACATGTAGCACCCAAGATTGAAGTCATGATAAGTTTGACTTTAAAATATTCTCTTCCCCTTCATATGAAACATGAAAGATATGATGCTGAGATCATGGGATAAACTTAGTATATTCTATTTTTCCCTTCACATAATACATGTAAGACATAAAAAGTTGAACTCATGAACTTGATATAAATGAAATTTTTGGATCATAAGATATATGATCAAAAATAGAGTTGTAACTTTGATCCTTCTCAATGTATGCTTCTAAGTTGAGTATGAATATCACACCATAGGGTGAAACCCTAATGGTAAAACATGTTACGTAAGCCCTTCTTAAGAAGAAAAAAAATCCTAATATCAAGGATGAAGATAAATCTCCTCTAGTGCTGAAATCATTGTAAGATGTTGATCATAAAACATATTAATGATGTTAGATTTGAACGATCTGAATACCATGGCATATAAACAAATTCCTCTTGAACTTTAAAGGTATGAACAAAACATGTACCCTTAGGGGTGATGTAACCCTATGATATCATAAGGCCATGTTATGGCTAAGACATTCAGTGATGCTTACACATATATATAAGGTGGGGTGGACACACCCAAGAATCTATAGGCCCTAAGATGACAACTTAGAGTGCATGCATCTATGGTGGTCTTAGAACCTAAGCAATGATGAGGTATATGTAGTTGAATTCCTGAATAGCCTCTTAAGGATGAGATTAGTTGAATTTCGAGGATGAAATTCCATATTAGGTGGGGTGAATGTGATGGCCCTGAATTTTGGAACTTGATATACAAAATATCACTGTTGACATACATGGAATAGAATGGTTAAATGATGGACCTTGAGGTTTCAATTTGTCAAATGATGTAGGTTGAACTCATTTTATTAAGATTCAATGAATAGTCGAATCATATGCAAGGTTTATACAATTATTTAATTGAGGAAATAAATTAATAAACAAATGTTGGACTTTGGATGTAAAACTTGAACAAGAGTTAGATTACGTGTTGGAGAACTAATACTTCAAATTATATGGCTTTTTGATTAACCATTTGAGAGATATCGAGGTTTGAATGTTTGATTCAATGGCATGAGTAAAAATTGAATTATAAGTATATTAGGAGCATGTTTTGATGATGGTGGAAGGTTTAATTACTCAGTCATACAACCACTTAGTCTATTAAACATGCGTTTTCCTTTTTAGCTTTTATCCTAGCTACAGATTTGAACATAGAAGCTTTGATCCTAGGATGATCATCATGTGGTATGTGGATCCTCTCTCACCTCCGATATGAGTGAAGTTGTTAGAGATAAGTGGATGGCGGCTTGGAAGTCTGAACCTTGGGGAGCCAATTTGACCGAGCCAATAGATCCGTAGTTGAAGGATATTCTCAACTACCTGTATATCATCGGCAACAGAAGAGTGGGGCGGTCAGTCATTCCCCCCCCACCCTCCATCATTGTTCATAGTAGGTGACTAGGGTTTGCAAACCAGTGTGGGCTAGCTCCACAGACACGGTAGCAGATGAGCCTCGAGGGGAGTCGGTTGCACATCTCCACATCTGCAAAGACCCTTCCTAGGTTCGGAAGGGGCTGCGAATCACCCTTGATTTTGACAGCTCGCATTAAGCACACCACTACAGAATAGACGGCTGCCACTTGTACGTGAGGAGAGGAAGGAGACAAGGCTGAATTTGCAAGGAGAAACCCCTTCCTCTAGCCTTGCAGTCCTCCTTTGCTGCGACAAGGTCAGGACCCTGGAGTCCTGTAGCCACAGAGAAGAGTCGGGGAAAGCTAGGAGGAGGTCGAGACCTTGGTTGGAGTCACAAAGGAGTCTGCAACCTCCCTCGAGTCTTGTTCATGTGCCTTGGAACCTGGAGGGACCCCATCGGAGTTTGAGTTGTGGAAATGCTCGTGGCGGTATAACAAAGACTCGTGCAAGGAGAGGAAGACAGAAGAGGGGAGAGAGATGTCGTGTGATCCAACCCAAAGCAGCTTGACTCCTCGTCGGACTTCCCGCATTCCACGATGGCAGCCTACTCGACCCGCATGCAGGAACTGCCATAGGAGATCCTGAGAGACTTGCACATAGATGGAGGAGGACTGGGAGGTGGTCGATTCATTACATAAGAAACCCTCGCGGCGGCGACGTGGGATCAGGAGAACACGAGACAAACGCTCGCGTGTGAGAGAAAAGGCCCAGACCGGGTCCATTTCCCAAATCAGACCTTAAACCGACCCAACTGCTTGAACGAGACCGGCTCATATGAGAAGTAGCACGTCCCCACATGGCCACGTGGCGAGACCTGATTGGCCGAATAAGGTAATATTCCCATAAATATGCAGTTCTTCATTAAATCGTAAAAAATAGCTCGAGCATCAGAAAAATAAGTATAATATATCAAAATCTGGGGACGTCACAAAATCTATGGTGTTCAGGGCTCTTAAGTCTATTATTACTTTAAATTTTATTATATCTTTCTCTTAGACTGATCTCTTTTAACTCTGTATATTAATGACTACTTAGACCATTGAATTGAAATCATTGATGATACTGAACTAAATTCTTAACATATTATTTACCCCTTTCCTAGGGTTTCACCTTACTCATGCACATATAGCACTTCTCATGTATTCAAACATATATCATGTCTACTAATATAAATATTCTCACTCAACATTTCTCACATTTATGCATGGCATCGATAACATACCTATCTACGGCATGTCATATCTCTCCACTTGCAATAGCATAACAACATATGCATTTCATGACAAGTATTAGAATTAGAAAATTTGAATCTCATAAACAAAGCATGTATGCATATAAGATAAGATTCAAATAAAATCCCACAATATCACATGAATCATTTCAATCATCCATTTACTACTAAATTAGATATGTATACTTGTAAAATCATACTAGATTGGGTCTCCCTTCCATTCACTGAGATAACATGCATCAATATTGAAATTGAATAAATAAAGTCTATCATGTCAAGAAAATCTGTTCAAATAGATTTCATGATATATATTCGCAAATATCCAACTTTCCTTGCATCTAGGGTTTCACCCTCTTTACTGAGATACCAAACAAACACTATTCACCTTAAATGAAATCCAAGATAGTATCTGACATATATTTACTATGAATTCAGATAAACAATCATTCATAACCAAGGGAATCTAGATAAACAAATTTCTCTATTTAATTATACAGCAATTTCAGTCATTGACAAATTCCCTATATTTCAGCTTACTCTTATAACCTCTGTGAATACTTAGGGAATTCTCATTAGGATGTATTGTATACCTTTATAATATGATTTTATCATCTGAAATTCATCCAAATAGAGGAAGAATTTGTTTCATATCATTTTGCAACAACTTAGATCAAACACACAATTCAGGGTTTGTAGTCGCATACTAAGCAATTAAAGATTATGGATGATTTAACCAATTTTCATGCAATATGTTGTTTAAAGGAAGTTCCCACTCACCCTAAGGTGTGAAAACACCTTAAAAACGCAGTCCATCCCTGAAAATCTCGATCTCATATCAAATCCCTAGCAATTCACCCGATTCTTCTTCCTTTCAAATCGAAAACCCTAAAAATGAGGGATTATGAAGAAAGAGTGAGAAAAGGGGAATTTTTGACACCATTTTGGGTCAAATCAGAGAACGTATGGAATCTTGATATGTGAGAAAAGATTCAGTAGTAAAGTCTATGCAAAGAAGCTAAACTTACATGATTTCATCATATCTCAGATAGAGAAACCCTAGATCAGCAATTCATCACTTTCTCCTCTCAAACCCTAACTCTCTCCCTCTCTCTCTCTAGGATTTCATTTATCTGGATTGAATCACGAATTATGAGAGGTCCTTGTGTGTTAGGTTGACCATATAGAGAAATTGAGCTACTTGGGTCAATTGCACATTTACCCCTCACTATACTTTCTCTTATTTCAGATGAATTTTCTGTCATAAAAATATTACTATAATTCTTCTACTGATAAGGTCTAAACGCATCAAAAAATTATGAAAATTTGACATATTGTTTAAGATTGAGTTTCAGATCTCCAGTTAAAATTTTAGATCATTTGGAATTACCAATAAATAATTATTAAATAAAACACTACACTGCTGAAAAGCACTCTATCAACATTTTGGTCAAAGAATAGTTTGAGTGAGAAGCACATTCAAAGAACACTCAAATATTCTAAACTTTTTCTCCAATATGAATGATTGAGTTATCCATATCATATCCAAAATTAAATGAAATACAAATTTTTTAGAAAATATGAAAAATCATTTACCACACTGCTATCCTGATCAAATTCCATATTCATGTACTATCAAAACCCTAATTTTTACCGATTAGCATTTACATTTCTCAAACCCTAATTCTTAAAACTAAAATCATAGTTAGAGTTTCTTCTTAGGTTTGAAAACATCACAATTGATCTACTATCATTAATCAAGTCTAAAAGATGTTCAATCTAATCAAGCATGTAATCATTCAGGTAAACCCTAGTTTACCGATTAAGCACAAATGTGGTAATTACAATTCTCACCCCCCTAAAAAGTTTCATCTCTGAAACATAAATACGCAAACAAAGTATATTCAAAGTTTATTTTAAGCTTCTAAAATCTTACATGTCATTACATTCTTGTATTTCATACTTGAATGTAGTTTTCAACGTTAAGTGCTTTATTTCTTAACTAATCACAACATGTTAAAATAGTTCTCAATGATAATAAACAAATTCTCTATGCCACAATCAATCATAGAGTAGATAGAAAAGCAACCATTTCAATATTTTCATACTCTTGAGGTGTTACCTCAACATTGATAATTTGATCCAACAATCTCAATTCATATGGCTCAGTATGTACTATTGTTATGTATTACCTCTAAGTCACAAAAGAGAGTTCACCATGTTCTTTTGAATTTTACTATTGTGCTACTCAAATAGAAAAATAGTCTTGAGTTGGAAGACTAGATTCAATAGCAATTGTACAATACTACTCACGACATCCCCATTGCATCATGGATGCATAAGGTGAATCATTACCATCACATTCCATATTATTCTCAAGTATGAACCCACACATAATTCAAGGTGTAACCATAATCTTATAGCATACTAGGGTTTCAACAACAGTAACAAAGTACTCCATGATTGTATTAGTCATTCAAGGACTATTCATACCCAATTACCATCACTTATTTATATTAAAGCTAGGTATAACAAGCTATACCTCATTAGGGTTACATATCAATACAATATGGTTATCATCCCTTCTATTCATATGAGTGAATAGGTAAGACTACCTTATTTAGGGTAACCCTTCATTTTTTTTATCATCATTTGACCCATATCACCATACAACAATTGTACAATACTAAGATGGATTACTGGAATGAATGACTACAACTATCAGACACCTTTATTTAACATATTGCTTGCACATGTACAACTAAAATCATATGTAAAACAAATTTACATCCCTTAATATACCTTCAACAAATTATACTTCTAAAAAAAAATTCACGTATTACTAAAAGCCATTGTTTTCTCTTATCTCTCTCCTTATTCACTACTACTTACTTTTTGCTACTTATCCTTCTCATTTTAATCATGTAGATTGAACATTCCTAAAATTGAAACATACAAGGTACAAATAGATTATTCATCAATCTTGCTATCACTGCTAGAATTTATCTCATATCACACTTCACTCATATTGTATTTCTCCTTTTGTTCAAAACACACTTGTTACATTTCAAATTTATATCTTACTCTTTACTTTGAATCATTTCCATATTGTTTATCTACCTTTCAAATTAGGTATCTTTAAACCTTGCATTACTATCAGACTATCAGTGCTATTTTACTTCTCATAGTGCAAATCTCATGATCTTGTTTTATAGAGATGCTAGTATTCAAGGTCAAATCACTATTGACATCCCTTGAAATACTACAACTCTAAACATTCTAGGGTTTAGTCCTTATCAGAAGCATGATGTTATTGTGATGTGACTTTGCTCCCTTAATTTGAAATTCAAACTTTAGATCTCACAAGTTTTACTAAAGTCTTGTTTATCTTATCGATTGAATTTCCTTTCTATTACTTGGCCATTCAGATAGATTACATTCTCAATTACCCTACTAGGGTTTCATCATCATATTGTGTGTCATTATTACATTCACTAGATGTCTCTACCACGGTAGTTATGCATCATATATGATTCATTTTCTTATTATTTCATTCCCACATTGCTCTCATTAAGGAAGATATGAAAGAGAAGATGATTTTGAGACTTAGAATTCTTATCTTCAAACATTCAATAATACATTTCTCATATGTAGGTTT
Source organism: Alisma plantago-aquatica (assembly GCA_963693085.1). Taxonomy (NCBI): domain Eukaryota; kingdom Viridiplantae; phylum Streptophyta; class Magnoliopsida; order Alismatales; family Alismataceae; genus Alisma; species Alisma plantago-aquatica. The sequence continues at coordinate 406,517,521 of OY856414.1, forward strand.
AATTAATTATCAACAAGGATACTTGACTAATTAGCACTTTCTTGAATCTCACAACCTCTTTCTTTTATAATCTATATTACTCCATTATGTTTCAAACCCTTCCTTAATTCCCATAATCCCCTTACCATATTGTACTATTCCACATGTCATCCTTAACTTCTAGTTTTCTCTTATGATCATGTTGCTTCTTTTATGTGTATGATCATGTATACCATGTTGCATATATTTCCTTTTATCCTTATACTAATGTGAAGTTGAAATTCCAAATCAATAATCTCTCTACTAGTATCACCTCATGTTTAATACATTACATATCCTACATTTTAAATCAAACGGCTCATGCATGGGTGAAACATAGTTTCTCTTTCAATCAAGTTTTTCCTTCCAGAATATAGTCTACCTTTGTATGACTTATTCATTTATTTACCTACACTTTTGTTCTTCTTTTAGAAACTAGTTTGTTGTTCTATAGAGACTTAGAATCCAAAGGCAGTAAGGATGAATGTATTAAACTTATTATTAAAGGTATACATTCCATGCTCTCAGTTATATCATAACCCTCATTCCTTAATCAAACTCATTATTTCCAACATTTCTCTTTGTTTCAACTAAGTTTCTTATCCTAGTTTTATGATTTACATGCTCATCTAGTTCTCTTCACTTTAACTCTTTTAAAGACTCTTCACTTCTATGCACTTATTGTATACTTATCTCTTTTCTTCTATTTTCCCTTTTCTTTGGAGTACAGAAAAACATTGTACTAGGTTATATAATCCATTTCTCATGATTGATTCTTACTATCTTGGCCCCTTACATACTTTTCTCATATTTTTTCCATATTTCATATTTAGAGTTCATATAATACTAATAATTAAACTTAATTTGAACCTTATGTCATGTTCCTTTATTCCCAATTAAGGGTTTCTCATATGAGGCCCCAAAGTTGGATCTCAGATATCAGTTCCAACTGATTCTTAGTTATCCCAGTCTTTCCCTTATACTTCAAAATCTTAGAGTATATACATTCATACTACAATTTGGATCTAATTTATCCAGAATTTACTCTTGTTATATTACTAATAGGAGTCATTAGATCTCATTAATGCATCCTGCCAGCCGGACCAGGCCAAATCTACAATCCTGAAGCCAAGAGCTACTCAGGATTACTCAACTCCTATTCATCTCAAATGTGTGGAAGAAAACTTATCCACTTAGAAAAGATCATTCAAAGATCATTTCTAGTCTACTTGATACAAAGAATGTAATCAATAAATGTTACAACTGCACAGTGTGCAACAAATCTTAAAGACCCATATATTTTACAAAATACTGAATATCTGAATTCAAACATATAAGAGCTTTTCCATTCATCTCCAATAAAACAACAATATGAAATGAAAGTTCTATCTCATTTTATATCTATGCTCTTAATTCATGTTACTTATCTTGTTTCTAACCCTAATATTTCTAGAGTTCCTCTCTAGACCATCCTTCCATTGTATATGTGGCCAGGGTATACATGAAAGAATAGACAAAGTAGCTTGATACTGGTTGATCCAAGTACTCAAATACCAGGCCAAGATATCCAAATACTCAAATCCCCAGAGTTAACATCATAACATCTCCTGTTTGCCACACTTATGACTCTAACTTACTAACTTAATGGTCCCTGAAAACTCAGCCTAAGCTCTGATACTAAGTTGTTACACCCAGATCTCACAATTACCATTAATCATGAGATTGGGGCATAAAATTGAGGATTTATTGTAATACAAAGATAACCCTTAACTTTTTCTTCTTTTTCAAACTCTTTGTTTTCTCACATTGAATCACATAAACAAACTTTAGAAGAGAATTAAACCTTGATTACTCTAATATTATCTCAACATTAATGATACACATCCATACATTCATTCTATTTCTCACACTTCCATGTACATATGACATGATAATCAAATGCATTCTCTCTTATTAAGGAAACAAAGATACAAACATCATTTACAATTCTCTCGCAACTATACAAGGACCTAGAGTGATAAGGACCGACTAAACTTAACTACACTCATACTTAACTATTGTGGCAGATCTACTCTGATGCAATGACCTTCTTCAAGTCCATGTGATATCCCTAAAAATTGTGAGTAGAGGGGTGAGCCTACTCGCTCAGTGAATGAGTACTTCAAAGAAATAGTCTAAAGCACTAATATAGTTACATATATACTTTTGAGCAACTGATATCAATTATAATAGCAGTAAGCTTTAAAGAGATTGATCATTGATAATCATAAATATGGCAGGATACTCTAGATATCAACAAGTGCAAATCAATATATGAGCATGCTTGATTAATTTCAAAGAGAACTATTAATTTAGAAACATACAAAGAATGATTGTTGGGAAACTATACTCGAATCTTTCTTAGCCTTTCTTACTTATAAGAAACTCTTTAAACCTATATGAACATATTTTAGCTTATGCCCTTATCATATGTTGTATACTCTACATATGAAGACTCGTAGAAAACTATGATCTAACCGTACAAGACTTAGCTGACACACTCGGGAATGCTAAGCCTGACTATGTCTTTGGTCTGCAATAGGAAAATGGCTCTCTGGCCTCGGCACACCTATTATGCCGTAAAACCTGGACTCCTCCTCTAACCTGAGCACACAGGTAGAGAGTCAAGCCACCTATTGGATTTTTTATACTCTAGTTCCACCAAGACCTCTGGTTGATGTTGCACACTACATGTTGTATATTAAGGAGACTTCCACTAGGGCTTCATCCCCCATACCACCTGTTAGTACGTTCCGACCCCCGTATACTATACACTGTTAGGGTTAGGTCATTTCATCCCTATGGTGCAGACCTCTCATAGGGAATCTATGGTGTTCTGGGCTCTTAAGTCTATTATTACTGTAACTTTGATTATATCTTTCTCTTAGACTGATCTCTTTTAACTCTGTATATTAATGACTACTCAGACTATTGAATTGAAATCACTGATGATATTGAACCGAATGCTTAGCATATTGTTTACCCCTTTCTTAGGGTTTCTCCTTACTCATGCACATATAGCACTTCTCATGTATTCAAACATATATCATTTCTACTAATAAAAATATTCTCGTTTCAACATTTCTCACATTTATTAATGGCATCGATAACATACCTATCTAGGGCATGCCATATCTCTCCACTTGCAATAGCATAACAACATATGCATCTCATGACAAGTATTAGAATTAGAAAATCCAAATCTTATAAACAAAGCATGTATTCATATAAGATAATATTCAGATAAAATCCCACAATATCACATGAATCATTTCAATCGGCCATTTACTACTAAATTAGATATGTATACTTGTAAAAGCATACTAGATTGGGTTTCCATGCCATTCACTGAGATAACATGCATCAATAATAAAATTGAATAAATAAAGTCTATCATGTCAAGAAAATCCGTTCAAATGGATTTCACAATATCTATTTGCAAATATCCAACTTTACTCGCATCTAGGGTTTCACCCTCTTTACTGAGATATTAAACAAACACTATTCACCTTAAATGAAATCCAAGATATTATATGACATATATGTACTATGAACTCAGATAAACAATAATTCATAACCAAGGGAATCTAGATAAACAAATTTCTCTATTTAATTATACATCAATTTCAGTCATAGACAAATTCCCTATATTTCAGTTTACTCTTATAACCTCTACGAATATTTAGGGAATTCTCATTAGGATGTATTGTATACATTTATAATATGATTTTATCACCTGAAATTCATCCAAACGGAGGAAGAATACATTTCATATCATTTTGCAACAACTTAGATCAAACACACAATTCAGGGTTTGTAGTCGCATACTAAGCAATTAAAGATTATGGATGATTTAACCAATTTTTATGCAATATAATGTTTAAAGGAAGTTTCCACTCACCCTAAGGTGTGAAAACACCTTTAAAACGTTTTCATCCCTAAAAATCTTTATCTCATATCAAATCCCTAGCAATTCACCTGATTCTTCTTCCTTTCAACTCGGAAACCCTAAAAATGAGGGATTATGAAGAAAGAGTGAGAAAAGGGGAATTTTTGACAACATTTCAGATCAAATCAGAGGAGGGACGGAATATTTACATGTGAGATAAGATTCACCATTAAAGTCTATGCAAAGAAGCTAAACTTACATGATTTAATCATGTCTCGGATAGAGAAACCCTAGATAAGTGATTCCACCACTTTCTCCTCTCAAACCCTAACTCTCCCTCTCTCTCTAGGATTTCGTTTCTCTAGATTGAATCATGAATTATGAGATCTCCTTGTTTGTTAGGTTGACCATATAGAGCAATTGAGCTGCTTGGGTCAATTGCATATTGACCCCTCACTATACTTTCTCTTATTTTAGCTGAATTTTCTTTCATACAAATATTACTGTAATTCGTCTATTGATAAGGTCTAGTCATATCCAAAAATTATGATAATTTTACATTTTGTTTATGATTGAGATTTAGATCTCCAGTTAAAATTTCAGATCATTTTGATTTACAAATAAATAATTAAAAATAACACACTACACTATTGAAAAGCACTCTGTCAGCATTTTGGTCAAAGTATAGTTCGACCGAGAACCACATTCAAAGAACACTCAAATATTCTGAAAATTTTCTCCAATATGCATGATTGATTTATCCATATCATATACAAAACTAAATTAAATACAAAACTTTTAGAAAATATGAAAAATCATTTACCACACTGCTATCCTGATCAAATTCCATATTCATGTACTATCAAAACCCTAATTTTTGTTGATTAGGGTTTACATTTCTCAAACCCTAATTCTTCAAACTAAAAACATAGTTAGAGTTTATTCTTATGTTTGAAACATCACAATTGATCTACTATCATTAATAAAGTCTAAATGATGTTTAATCTAATTAAGCATGTAATCATTCAGGTAAACCCTAGTTTACCAATTAAGCACAAATGTGGTCATTACATATACCCTCCTTGCACCCATATATACTCAATTGTACACGAATCTGAGTTTCCCTTTTGGAATACTCATTTTAATATCTAGAAAATCCTTACATACAATACTTATATGACATATGGAACTACATGATTAGGGTTTTACTTGATTAGATATTGCCAATTGGGTGAATTCAAGTTGCGTCAATCAAGTTACATACAAACCCAAAATCATTTCTACAAAAACATTGGTATATAATAGCTCTAGAAGATAAAAAATGCATGAGATATATTCCTTATCAGGGAATCATAGTATAGTAGTGCATTACCCTCCATGAAGAGGGTTAGACTTCCATTTGGGATCAAACATGCCCAAAGGCCATTTAGACCATTCATAATACTTTCATGTGAGACATCATTATCATCTGAGATATTCAAAGGGTTCAACATGTAACAAGAAAACTTGTTATATCAGATTTAGTGAAGGGGTTATCAATAATAGAAGTTGGGACTTCTTTTAGAGTAACATAACAGAGTTACTTTAGCATTAAAATGTAACTATATAATCCATCAACATCAATCATAAGGGTTGTTACATTCTTAAGAGTGACATACTAAAGTTACCATTAGCAACATGAATTGTATCCATTCATCATTTGAACATTAGAAGAAGATAGATATGTCAAACCATCATCACTTAATCATTATAAGAAATATTCCACAATGTGGATTGAATTGATGTCACAAATCTACACACAGAGAAAATCCATCGGTTCATTAACACACTTAAGCAAATACTCATACAATCCATTGTTTCTTTAATATGCCTAGGTAAACCATAGATTCTTTAACACATCTAGCAAGACCATAGGTTCATTCTTAGCCCATAGATTCTTTAACATATCTAGCAAGACCATTGTTTCATTCTTAGCCTTAGTCAAAACATACTCTTATACCTAGGACTCCCATCATATTATGGATGTACTTAACCAAAAACATAACCATCAGATCATGAAGACAGATAGCAAAATGCATTGACTCTAAAATATCATCAGATCATAAAAGGACTCAACCAAAAATAAGAGCTTTGGATCTTTATGGTACTTAGAAAAAAGAATGACCATCATACCTCTAGGGGATAGAAATGCCACCGAATTATGTGTGGTAAAACATTGTTTTATTCACCAAGTAAAACCCATCGGTTTCTTCACTTAGTGAAACCATCGTTTCATTCACCAAGTGAAATCATCAACCAAGTACGAAGCAAAAGCCATCGGTTTAGAGACCGAGTAGAGTTATGTATACTGACCACTATGTAATATCATAATTTCTTACACTTAACAAAACATTATTTCAAGGGAAAAGCAAATCCATCGAATTATATACTAAGTATCACTTATCAATTTCAGTACCAAGTATAACCAACGATTTCCACACTAAGTGAAAACCACTTTTAACATTAAGTAAACCTAGTTTATACCATCAAGACAAAGATAGTCCATGTCCATAGTAAAAGGAACGTTCACATGATCTAAGGATAGCTTAACTACACATAAATATCATGCATGCATGTGAAATAGTGCACACAAGAACATCTTTCTCCATAAAACTAAGTTCTAGGGTATGATCTATATGGAGCAAGTTAAAAGTAAGCAAGAAATGGGTGGAAGGGTTATATAACTCAGCTCAGGATGAAGAAGAATGTACAAAGAGGAAGGTGACTTGGGAAGATAAGATGAAGCCCTAGCTTGCATTCCTAAGGCTCCAAAATAGTTCATCTCCTCAGGAGCATGGTGGATCTAGGGAAAAAGAGAGAAAAGAAGGAGATATTCAACTACATGTATGAGTTTCCACCAAGAACTCTAGAGTTCCACCCATGGATGAAGAGAGAAGAAATAAAACATAAGGAAACTAGATTAGAGAAGAATATCTTACTTGAAGAAGACAAGAAACTAGGTTAGGAAGCTCCAAGCAACCCTAGAGAATCTTGTTTCAAACCCTAGAGCAACATGCATTCAAACTTCATCACAAGCTTCAAACTTCAAGGAGTTGATCCTCCACAAAATATAGTCTAGGGTATGTATAGAAACAAGATCCAGAGGGGGAAGGAAAAAGTTCATTAGGGGGAGAGGTGAAGGGAATATATGCCCACAAAGAGAGAGAAAGAGGGACAAAAGGTTGAAAAACTAGCTTGCCATGTGTCAGAACTTGGAAATCATCACATCCATGCATTTCAAAACATCCATAGGATCTTTACCAAGGTTATCCATGGTTTCTTTCCTTAGTGATTTATCAAGGTGTACTATTGGAGATCATGTTAGATTATGTATATACATCATCAGAAAACCCATTGGATTCTAGGGTTTTACTTAGCCATATGCAAATTCTTATCTCCCATCAGTTTGTATACATCAAATAATATATCCATTTATTTTATAACCTCAAGAGAAGGCCATCAGATCCTCTTACACATGGAAGGGCCGTCAGATCCTTCACTTACTAGGTGATACCATTGAATTATCATTTTACTTAGAAAACCATCAATTTTACACTAAGGTGAGAAACCCTAAGTTCTCAACCCTAAAGAGCAACAATATGATGGTTCATCCAATGCATACAAAGGAATAACTATATCAAACATGTATGAACACTTCTGAAGCACAACATTTATGTGTTAAAATTATAGTAAAACCCTAGATATTGGAAAATTGCATAAAGGTCCATATAAGTACATAAATTGTAAAACTTAAGAAAACAATGTCCAAATTGAGCCAAATTTGAAGCAAATATTTATCACATGATATCATAGAACAAGTTATAGTTATATTAAGGTTTTAAGCACCCAATTAAGTTAAGAAAACATGTTTAACCTTATATTCAGGTATGGGGTCTTATACATAACCTTGATATTGGAGAACAATTATGTGTTGAAGTTGAATGAACCATGCAAGAAAGCCACAAAACCAAAAAGATGAACCAATTTAGTTACCATCATTCAAAAAATATGCAAGAACAAACTCAAATGAGTTCCAATGGTATTCACATATACAACCATAAATAAAGGCACATTTTATTCATATATCCTTACGTAACTATACGTTGATCATCATGCATAACCTATGTCAAAATATATTTATATGAAAGGTATACATGTTCATATTAACAAAATATGCATCATATACAAGAAGCACAACAAAAATTAAGTCATGAATACATTGTAATATTAAAATGTCATGCCCATGACTAGAGTGGATAGGGATGATCTTCTACACCACCATACAAAGATCGCCATCTTTCGTTGTTGATGCCTGAAGAAAGGTGAATCAATACCAAAAAAAACATGAGGTAGGTGTTGACAATCCAAAAAGGTGGTACACCTCAATAGTGAAACAATAACATCCCCATATATTAGTATGGAAACAAAAGACTACTAATTAAGGCATAAAAAATGCACACGTCAGAATACAAATATCATCAAACATGAAGCAATCATGAAAACATAAACAATATAAAATGCACAAATACATATAACTACTACATGACTATGTTATAAACTTTGATCACATATTGAAGGTAAAATTGTAATTGAACATGTAAGTCACTTTTGAATATCTAAAATAGTTGTCCACCTAACACTTTCTCACTCCATACATATTTCCATTCATGTATCTATATTACATATGAACCTAAAAAAGACTCAAATGACGGGGGAAATAGTAAAAATGGAAAAGTAGATGGTGTCTATAAAATACATAGTGACTAAAAAAGGAAGTATAAATATTTAGTATAAAAATATATCTCTATGGGAAATATAAAAAGAAGAAAAAAAGGGCATTCATTTCAAAACTTTTGATTTTAAAAATAGCAATGTCTGTAATGTCACATTTTTAGTATATGGCACAAATCGATATATTTTCCACTCAACTGCATCATTGTCTTGTGAAGGGGAAGGCTAAATAATCCACTTATACCTCAACAAGAGGGAGGATTCCAAATCACACATGACACACTTAACCCAAATACCTAACAAGTAAGGTAAAGGCCTCCAAATTACAAAATTCCCATAACCTTATCACCTCCCTGGTTAAAGGAAGGCTCTCCAAATAAACAATATAATAGATGATTATCATCAATTTTTAGGTTTCTTGCAAGAATATATATACAATCTCAAAAGGATATTTGTATTAACAAATAGTTTGAACAATAAAATATGCCAGGTAGTATAGTATATTATCAAGCATTTAAAGATGAACATATTATGCTTCTTGTCCCTGTTGACTACAAGGAGGATAATATCTCATACCTTAATTCTTATTGCTATCAATATTGGAGTCACTCAACTCATTCAACCTAGTCAAAGGCATAAATCCAGCATATATCATATCTAGCATATTATTAGTGACCATATTAATTTCACATGTGTCATTGAGGTTATCCTAACCTGGCCTATTAAATGATGGTTTATATGTCACAAACATCGTGTACTTATTGTTTTCATGGCCAAGTTATGGTTTTTCATCAACATCTAGGCTCTTCAGATGCACTTCAAGTAACAATGTAAAAGTTAATGCGATAAGGGATGTTAATCATTTAGTAGATAAGGTTGGGTCAACATGGTTCATTTCTAAATTACATTCTAAAAGTATGTCATTTCACTTCATATGCATGACCAACAATTTCTATATCATTTCTAATGGACATAAAGATCATTTTAAGGTCATATAAGTGTATGTTTCATTATAATGATATGAATGATATATAATTTGAATAAATAAGTCAATTATAAACAATTATTTGGAAGTATACATCATTTATATAAAATTATACGGTTGATCTAGGATTTAGTGCCACCAGATATTGTCGCATGGTACTATGGTGGACCACACATCCCGTTTACAACTATGTCTCGACCATAGCCAAGTGGGTTGTAGGAACCTTGAGATTGCTCTAGATTGTTGGGACCCATGCAGTTTGATAAGGAAGTCCTTCCATATCCCTCTCTCCTTAGGTGTTCTATCTCACACACAAGAATTTCATGCACAATACTTATTTCTAGACATCATCGCAGAATAAAAATTTGATGAGGAATTAACATCCATTTGTGCCTCCTTGTCCACTTCATCCATTACAAAAGTTCCAAAGTTATTAGCTGGTCATTTGAGTTTGCTCCTATGCGCCATTGTAGCTCAAGGATCCATCATATCACAAGATCACTCGACACCCACCATATAGAAAATAGAATGGGAAAAGCTGCTACAGCCATCCACATGCTAGACCAAAGACAACTTCAAAGGGTATTTAGGAATTTGAAGGAGACCTTGATGATACCACTTTGTCCCCAACCACGTGCCACTAATCAAGTTCATTGATGATAAATGGAGTTCATATGATGCAAAGACCACAAATAAACCAAAAGTGGATCCCTCATTCTTCTTTGGGTAAACTTGTAGTACTTTTCCACTGATCAATTTCCTTAGGTCACCCCTATCGCACCACAATCCATTTCTCAAGCTTTGCAAATAAGTTGAAATGAAGACCTAGTCAAGGTTGGTAGTTTGTTCTCTCACCTTTATTCACAAAATGTCCCCCAAAAGGTCTCTTTCCAATGTTCTAAAGAATCAGAGATCAAGTCCTCAGTCAAAAATAACATGGAATGCATATGGATGGGTGACTAGGAATAGGGATGAGCATCAGACTAGGCCAACCCGATCCGACCCATGTCCCAACCCGCATTAATTGACCCAGGCCCAATCCATGTAATTTACATGGATGGGTTGGGCCTACGATTTTGATTGAGATTTTTATATGGGCCAAGTCAGGGCCAAGCCAAACTAGGCCCAAAAACCCAGATACCCAGATTAATTATATACATTTGTATGCATAACCACATGCTTGTATATGAAATGCATCTTTTGTAAAATAGATTTGACTACAAACTTTAAAAATTACATTTGACTAATATATATTTAGTCAATCATTTTTTAAGACTAAAAGAGTAATGCACTGTAGTAAATCTAGGATGTGCACATTTATTTTGTGTTTAAAACATTTATTATAATTTACAATATAACCTAATGATTATAATCAAAGAGAATACTAGTTACACATGTTTCAAAAATCATCTCAAATGGGACATTATTAGATCATTAATTGAAATGAAAATGTGCATCTTATATCAATGATAACTACAAAAAATCATTAGTGTTGATTGGTTTTAATATATTACATAAAAAAGAGGATATGACAGTGATTTTAAATGTGCATGGTCTATAATATATGTGTGTCATTCATTGAATTTATATAAGAATTTCTAAGTGTATTAATTCTTATGATGATACATATATATTACATGTACTTAGTGGTATACATATAAAAATCATGTTAATATTTGGTTTATGTATGTGTTGGAAATATTTTTTATTTACTATGATATATGGGTTGGCATGAATCTGACCCAAAATCCAGCTATATTATGTGAGCTGGGTATGGGCCAAGTTTTCCAAATATTACATGGGCCTAAACCCCACCCGAAACCCAACTAAAATTATCGGTTTGGGTATGGGCTTGCCAAAACCTACGGTGACTCGACTAGATGCTCATCCCTAACTAGGAAGGAATCTCCCCCCCCCCATCAAACATCGTCTTTGTCCTCCAGTGAGTAGTGGAGGTGGGAGATAGTCATCCTTCATAAACGCATTATCTGTTAGGTCATTACATAAAGCATTTTGTTGATCATTCCCTAGTTTTAGATTCAATTGTATTTGTTTAGCTTTTCCCTCTTTAGTTGGAGTTTTTACTATATTTTCTTGGGTTTTTGTAGGATAATGACCCAATCACTCCAAATCCCAAAAGACCCAAGAATTAGAATCTCAATTCTCATCTCCATCCTTCCAATCAATTAACTAACTCACCGAGTTGATAGACTCACACGCATAAGATCTCAACTTCCTAGAACTCCAATCGATCAACTAGATACCCAGTTGATCAGCTCTCCAGTAAGATCCAGTCAACCTCAGAATTGGAAAGGTTCCTTAGTTCATACAAAACAACCAGGTCAAATCAAACATTTAAAGCCAACTGATCAACTGGCATCCCAGTTGATCGGATCACATGCAAGACTCTATCAAACTCTGAATTGAGAATGCCCATTATTGCAATCAAACTTACCTTTGGGTCAAAGCAATTAGTTATGCCACTGATAGAATTTTGTTGTATGGTTGGACAAGGATCCTCAAATGTCTAAACCCCAGGTTTGAGAGAAGTATGGCCCTTATGAGATTTGTACTTGGCAAGGACATAAATCCAAATGGCTCTAGTTTAATCATTAAAATTAAGGAGTTGAATCGATTAATGTAATAATGTGGTTTATGGTAGTATTCCTCTGAACCCTCAGTGTGTATCATCATTAATCAATATAAAACCCAATTAACTAGTTTTAAATTTTCACTTATAAATTCCTACATTATCTTAAATCAATCTCAACTAATTAGAATTTAAATATTTTTCATTGCAAAAAGTTTTGAATCTACCTCTTAATTCCTTGGGACTGATACTTTTCTATACTAAAAATTTTACTTGCTTCTTTAGAAGTGGATTGTTTGTCGTTAAAAGGTTAAACTCTAGGAATAATCTCTCTAGTGAATTTGTTGTGCAAGCAATGGAACATTAGATTTTGGTGCCATTGTTGGAGACGGAAATGGGGTTAATTTTGAACCCAGTTGCTTTGAATAGTTAGGACTTCTATTGATTTTTGACATTCACTCTTATCTTCTCAATATTCCATTATTTAACCCTTCCTTAGGTATTGATGTTATATGTGATGATCCCAAGGCATTGACAATACACCGTCCTCCTTTGATCTTAAGATTGACAGGATATTCCATCATATGAACTGAACCCATTGGAACAAGATGAATCATGAGGAGGTCGACCCGTAAAATAATGTGGGTCTTAGCCATACAGAGAGGAGTCATCCTACCTAAATCAAAGGTTGGGACTATTTATAAACTAGAAGCTTGAACTACAGCATAACAAGAAGCAGAGCATCAAAAGCAACTTAAGGAATTTTCAACCCTTAATCTGTCAACACACTACATATGATGGTGCCTCCTGCTACCACTACTACACAATTCAAGATCTGCACTCAAGGGATCACCACCATCTCTAGCGCTTTATCGATTTGTATTCTTTATATAAGATGCCAAGCTTCCTAGAAGATGCTCTCAGACTATTTTTGTTCAAATACTCCCTGACTGACTTGGAAAGTGGTTGGTATAATGTTATGGAGGGAGACCACAGCACCACATGGGTGACCGTCGAAGCAAAATTGTCTTGAAAAATACTTTCCTCCGTCCCTCATCAAATTTGGGGGCAGATCACCCAAATTTCCATGATTGTCGGAGAAACCTTGGGTGAAGCTTGGGAGAAATTTAAGGAACTCATTTGTTGTTATCCACATCACAGAATCTCCCATGTTTAATTGGTTGAAACATTCTATCTAGGTTTTGATAAGGACACCAAGACCTTCCTCGATACCTACTCTAGAGGTAACTTCATGTTCCAAAGCTATGACAATACTTGGGAAGTTGTCAAAAGAAGCATTAGTCCCAAGCTCAACCAGTCGAGAGAAAGGCTCCATTATCAAAGTTTCCAAGACCAAGATAGCTTTGAGATGAAATCTATTGTCGAGAGGCTCAAGATGCTCACCTTGAAAAAATATTGTCTAGAGTCCTCATTGAATGTGTATCAAAAATGGGGACAGACACAATGTTTGTGGCAAGTAAAATCTACAAATTATCTTTGTGGGATCTGTCAAGTACATGACCACTCCACTTAGAAATGTCAATTTCTCTACAATAGTCCCATGAATGGATAGAAAAGGGAGGATCTCAACTCCATCCACAAAATACTAGCTCAAGCCTACTACCATCCAAATCAAACCAAGAATCACCCTGGTTTCAAATATGGCAACCCGGCCAGTGCATAGAATGTGACACAATAGAGACCTTCTCAATATAATAACCAGAATTGTGATCCTCTAGGGTTCTAGTACAATAACCAATAGAGCTATAAGAACCAAGGAAATTATTATGAAAAATACTTCCTGATTCAAAATCAAGGCCCTTAATTACAAAAACATGTTTCCCCTCCATCTATCAACAAGATATTCTCTACTATAGAAAAAAAAACCACCAAGCCATGATAATTAGCCAACATGCTCATCAAAAATCCATCGATTCCTAGTTAGCTCAGTTGGCTTCGTTCTTATGCCATCATGCAGGAGTTTTGGTAGGGCAACCAAAAGTAAAGTTTAAGCATGTAGAACAACTCAAGGTTGTAACCAGTCACTTGGGCTCTACACCTTCATAGAAGGTGAGCATTTTGATAGTGACACTGAAGGATGAAGATGAGGCAATCGTCACCCAAGATCTGGAAACATATTATCCAGAACTCTCCGCACCTATTTTAGACATCCCCATTTATAAACCTTATGTGTCAAACTCAATTGAACCAAACTAAACTATATGTCATGGTCAATAAATTTAAAGATACCCTAAAATGATATATGTTAAGATTATATTACTCGATTCCATGACTAAAATGCCTCAATGGACTAAACTCTTCAAGCTCCAGCTCAATTGTAGATACCTAACTAATGAATGAAAAATAGTTACGTTGGGAAGGATGTCATTGGATGTTATTTAGAGCAAGTGCCTTTCATGTGAAAAGACCTCGGGTCTTTTGGAATTTAATGTTCCATAAGTGATTCTACCTGCCAAATGGAGCTAACTAACCTTGGATTTAACATTTCTATCATACTTCTTAGCCTAAGCAGGAAACTCAATTCACACATGCTCGAACCACCTGCATGACCATCCAGCTCACTGACTCCCCCACCACTAAGCCATTTTGTATCATTAAAGATTACTGGTAAAAATTGTGGAGTTTAACATTCATGGTGATTTTGTAGTGGTGTATATCAAGGAAGATCGTATCTACCCTCTTATCTTCGGAAGGCCATTTCTCATCATAGTTAGGACCTTAATCAATGTTGAAACAGGACTTCTGACCCTCTGGGTGGGGAATCAATCTTTCGAATTCCAAGAACTTGGAGGTTTCATGAAGTATACCAGAGAAGAAGAAGCTTACTTCCTCTACTACATCGATCAATTTACTCTTTTCCAACAACAGTTCTTTCCTTCAGAAATGTCATCCATTCCTGAATGTTGGTGTCTTTAGGAAACAATCATAGTGCAAGCGAGATCAAGAGTGCACATGTCTACTCCCTTATAGAAGAAAAATCCTCATCCATAGAATAGGTTACCCTTCCCTATAAGTTACCCCTACATAGCACATGTGGAGTGTCCAAGAGCCATCTTTTATGCATATACTTGTCTATCTACATGCCCTAGTGGTATATCAATTAGTCCCTACACATATCCCCCTCCCCTCGCTGATTTACAGGCTATGAAGGTTACCTTGCATTGCATGAGTTGAATATACCATATGCCCATCAAAAAGAGTCCAAAGGGGGCATAGGTAGTCAATTCCCCAAGTATCAACCTCAAAATCCAACCCCCAAAGATGTGAATCACCAATATGATGTGATGATTATGTGCCCAATGAGCCTTACTCTTGCATCCCCTCAACCTTATCCTGTTCATTCTTCCCAAATCCCTCATTCACCACCATACATAGAGCAATGGGAACCAACCAGGTATCACTCCAACTATTTCCCTTGGTATTATGACATGTATCGCACCATTTGTGATAGGTTGCATGAAGCAATAATTTAAAAAAGTATAGGGGAGTTTTTGAAAGGAAGGCCACGTGGACAATACAATCATCCCACAGAAGCTCCAGTTTTTTATCCTCCATGGTAGACCTCACAATTGGCGGGCCTTTGACATTAAATAGGGCTCTTATTGGGAGGCAACCCAACATGTTTTCTCCTCCATTCTGAGTTTTAATTTTTCTCGAGATGAGCAAACTTTTAAGTTTGGGGTGGAGGTGGGTGGTATGTACCCATTACACCCACTCTATCTTCCTTTTAGGTTTTTCCATTATGTTAAGTAGTTTATATATATAATTGAAATATCCCTTTGTTACGTAAGTTTTTTGCCTTTATCTAGTCAGTCGTGTATGGGTTATAATCAAGAAACCCCCTGAATAAGTGAATCTTCTTAAAACATTTTCAAAAACACTACCACTGCTAAAAATCATCCGGTCCCCATGACCTTAATAGCACTACTCCTTAGAAATTATGGTTATTCATAACGGACAGATAGGAATCAAACACAATGTGTCCCTATTTAAAATTTTTAAACATCTTGTAAAATTTCTCAATTTCCACAAGTTATAGAGAGAATTGAAATGATGCCACAATACTCCAAATGCACTGAACTTGAAACACAACTTGCAGAACTCGATCCTTTTATACACTTCTTCCACCACCTTCTTACCCCTCCATTCGCAAAAAAAATCAAAAGACAAAAAAATGTGGCTCCAAGTTTGTGATGGCACACCATTTCATTTGTACCATTTATTTCAACTCATAAATTTAATAGGGGCGTACCACCAATAAAAGATGCCAAAGTGCACACAAAAAATGCAATTAACGTAAGTGCAACAAATAAATAAAAAGATTCCAAGTCAAATAGAGGAGAGATCACCTTGTTCCATCTCCATTCACTCTGCTTTTTACCCAGGGAAATATACATAACCCCAAACCATCAAATCCATGAACTCGGTTCTTGTGCAAAACTTGTCAGAATTTGTAGGAGTACAAAAGGCAGTGTGGATAGGGAATATGTTTCTTTGTAGGTCTTGAATGGAAACCGGTCATGAGAAATTTTGAGTAGGGATTTAGAAAATTGTGTTTCATGTTTTCTAGGAAATTAGGGTCGCATGGCCATGAAAGGTGGCAAGGATTCAAGTAGATCTAAGCAAGAGAGAAGGATTAGATGGGAGAATTATGTGGAATTTTTTTTATTCAATGTTTCTCGAGGATGAGAAACTTCCAAGTTAGGGGTATTTAATAAATGCATATTTTTCTATCTTATTTGAATCTTTTATATCATTAAATAGAAGCATTTTATTGATTATTCCCTATTTTGAGATTAAGCTATTTTGGTTTAGTTTTCCTCTTTACTTGTAGTTTTTATTATATTTATTTAGGCTTTTGCAAGAAAATGGCTCAATCACTCCAAAGGCCAAATGACCCAAATATTAGAGGCTTGAATTCTCATATTCAGCCTTGTAGTCAATCAATAGACTCACATAGAAATGATCTCAGCTTCCCATAACTCCAATTGATTGTTTGGAACCCCAGTCGATCAGCTCACTATAAGACCCAGTCAAACTTGGGATTATAAAGGATCATTACTTTAGACAAAATGACTAGGTCAAAGCAAACATTTAAAGATAAATGATTGGCTGGCATCTCTATTGATCAACTCGCATCTCAGTCGATCTACTCACGTGCAAGACTCTATAAAACTCCAAATTAAGAAGGCCCATTATTGTAGTTAAACTCACCATTGGGTCTAAGAAAGTAGTTACACCAGTTGACCGATTGGATTCCTAGTCAATCAACTGGCACCATAGACCAAGTCAATCCAGCCATCAACATAAAAACTTTATAGGGTTTCAACTCCCATTTCCCTCCTATAAAAGGAGGGGGAGTTCAAGCACAGAAGGGGCATTTTTCCACTCCATCTTTAAACTTCATTCTTAGCCATCTTACAGACCCCACTGAGATGAATAGAGAAAGGATGAGAGAGAAGGAGTCATCATCATCCTCACAGAAGTTGCTTCACCTTTTCATATTGGCAACATGACTCCTATCCCCATTTTTAATTTTTTATCTATTTCGATCATGTCTGGGTAGTTTCTCTATTTTGAGCATGGGGGTAGCTCCATGGCCTATTCCTTGCTTTGATTGTATTTGACTCTAATGTTTTAGTGATTTAATGTTTTCCACCCATTTTTGCACTTGTTCTCTGATTAGATAGATTGTTTTCCTTGTGGTGTGATAAGGCATCTAATCCCGATATGAATGAACCAATAATCTCCTAAAGAGACCCACTGGTATGATCTTTTACCCAGTTTATATTGTATTTATATCTTATGGTGAAGAGACCCCTGATCCATGAGTTTAAACACCAGAACGGAAATCACATTTTCTTGATGAGACCACTAGAAAAAATTTGTGGGACGATTGGATGAGGATCCTCAAACGTCAAGAGCTCAACTTTGAGAGAAGTCTATCCCTTGTGAGATTTGTTCTACGCAAGCACACAAATCCATATGGTCCTATTTAAGCATAAAAAATAAGGAGTTGAATCAATTAATGTAAGAAAATTGTCTATGGTAGCAATCCTCCAAACCCCCAATATCTATCATCATTAATCAATCTTAAACCCAATTAACTAATTTTAGTTCTACACTTTTGAATTCTTGCATTAGCTTTAACCAATCTGAACTATACTTTTAGTAGTGTTCATTGCAAAAAGGTTCAAATCTAATCTCTTGAAAATATTGTTCCTTGAGACTGATACCTTTCTATACCAAAAATTTATTTGTTGGTTTACAAGTGGGTTGTTTGTCATTAATAGTTTAAACTCTAGGGATAATATCTATAGTGAATTTGTTGTGCAAGCAATGGCACATCAATCCTCATCCAATGGTAGCACACACTAGCCACATCACAAACATGTGTGCCAAAGTTAATTATAGGTCCATACTATTAAATGTGTCACATTGATTGCTTAATCAATCACCAAAGTTTAAAATCAAACAAACTTAACTCTATTTTCAAAATTATATAACTTTTAATCCATTTCCCAAAATGTGACAAAATCTTACCCATTAGTTCCTTCTTACAAAATATTCTTACTAGCCAATATATATATATATATATATATATATATATATATATATATATATATATTTGATAGCAAATAAAAAATATTAATGCTAGATTTATTAACAAAAAATCCCAAAAAGGCATGTATTGAAGCTCATATACCTCATATATTTCACCTATATTATCATATTATCTCTCAAAGATCATATTTGATTTCATATTTGAAATTTCCATTATTATTTTTACATGAAATCTGGCTAAAGAATCTACAACAAGGTTAAATTCCCTTTTGGAGTACATGATGTTCCACTCACTATGGTATTTTATGTTCCTGTAGATTTTGTCAATCCAGTTTGTATATCTGGGATTGTTGTTAGAGGCCAATTTTAACATATCTATTGCTGCCTTTTTTCAGTTTCAGTTTCAATTTCATTGCATCCAAAATGTTCTTCACTTGCAACCTATAATGCCATATCGATAGCTATGAGTTTGGCATGGGTAGTTGTACTAGTATGGATGTGTCTCCCATATCCACCCAACTAGGTCCCTTCTTGATTTCTTGCCACCACGACTCATGTTGCCTCTCTAGGATTTCTCCATGCCACATTAGTGTTCAACATAATCTAGCCAAGTACTAGTTTGTTCTATTTTAGGTTTCTACCAGTATCTATAGAGTTTACCTCCTCCTGCCAGCCTTGCAAAGAGTGCTTTGCTTCCTTCAAGATATATTGAATATGATTATGAGAATGTTTGATGTAGTGCTCAAAAACATGATTGTTCCAACATACTCAGATATACCAACACACAATCATTTAACTTATCGTATTAATTGTCACCCCCTTCTAGCATAAATTTGAGCCAAGTTTCTAGATCCATATTGAAGAAGTATATTCAGATAATGTTAGTGAGAACTCCTCTTCAAAATTCTCAGACATGTTTGCAATCCCTGATTGCATGGAGACATGTTTCCTCTTCCTCCTTGCACCTTTTGCAAGAATTGTCAATAGACATATGCATGCATACTTGCCTTCTTTTGGTGAGTATGGAGTCGTGTCTCAACATCCACATGAAAAGTTAAACTTCAATAGAACTTTTTTCCTTCCAAAAGTTTCCCCGTCTGCCTTCAGTTCTGATCTCTTTGTGTTTGCGCAAGAGTAGACATGCTGACTTTGTGGTGAAAAGGCCATTGTCAGTAGCGTCCCATGCCCTTAGGTTATTGATGTTGGTGGAATATGGAGGAGGAGGTTTTAAAATGATATTCACTATATAGTTTGGTATCTAGTACACTAGAAACTCTTAGTTCCATCTATCTTCTTCACTTACCACACATGCTATTTTGAGGTCAATTAGGCTCGTAGGTATGTTTATCCTAGTCTCTTGCTATAATTTGATCCCCTTAGCACACCAGGCTTCACCCTAAAAAATTGTGGTATCTCCAGTCATTGGTAGGGTATATGTGTTTTCCTAAATAAGCTCCTTACCCTGCCAAGTAGCTCTTGCAAGCCTTGAGATACTGATTGTGTTTCTTGCGGTGTAGTTGCTATATTTAGCTTTCATGAAAGTGCGCCAAAGGGAAAATTAGATGGTGGTGACCTCCCAAGAATTCTTAGTAATGAGAGAAGCATTCTATTCCCTCGTAGTCTTTATGCCAAGGGCCCCATCATCTTTACTACATATAACTTTACCCCATGCCATGTGAGATGTGGGACGGGCTTTATGGTTAGCCCCCCATCAGACCATTTGAATGTTTCCATCCATGTGTTCACATAAGTTGAGTGGTAAAAGAGCTGCCTACATGGTGTACGTTGAAATTTCTGTCAAAGTATATTTTTGTAGGCAGTAGTGACCTAAAAAGGATAGACTTTTGGTTGCCCATTTGCTTACCCTATAGTCCACATTCTACAATACATATGTATATGTTACCTTCATGACTTTAGAGTGGATGATTAGAACCCCTAGGTGTTTTCCTAGGTCTGATGTTTCTTGGAATATTATTCACTTTCATGTCTTCCATCTTGTATTGTGGGTAACACTGGTAGTGTAGAACATATGGGTCTTAAATACATAGATTGCTTGCCCAGAGGCATGTTCAAATTTGTCAAAGCCAGATTTGATAGTGTACATCCATTTGCATATTGCAAGGCCAAAAAGAATGAGGTTGTCTGTGAATCATAGATGTGAAACCTGGATTTCCTAAATATATCCTTGTCAAACAAATATATATTTTATTGACCACAAAAATGCCAAGATTTCTCTCATACATTTGTACATGATTTAACCCTATAATACTTTCATATCAATTAAAAGTAAATCAAAATATTATTCATAAACATCTATGTTCAAGAATTCAATATCAGCCCATCACAGAATAATTCGTGAAACATCCTAAAAAGTAAAAAAGTTAGGATATTGTAGAGACCAAAGTCTAAGTGAGAAATAACACATCTGTAAAGTTAGTAGGGTAAGAATAAAATAGTGTGTGTATTGAATCATATGGTTTTATGTGAAAGAGAAATTTATGAAAACAATTAGAACATTAAAAGTAGCAAATAAAGCATAAAATAAAACTATTTTAAAAGGCAGACTTGATGGATTGGTTACAATTTGTATTTCTTTTAAGAATTGAGTAGTTTGTAATGTACTTATTAAACTAATGTCTAGTTATTTTGGAGTCCCTTGATCCACTATAAAGGATCTTAGAATTAACTAGTCTCACAAGATCCTACATGCCTCGATCAATGTGAGTATACAAATAGGGGTTCATCATCACGTGACCTATATAAACATTAGGTACATATTATAAACTCATGGCATGCCATTTATGATATCACATTTGCAGGACTATCATAAAACAACTTATCATGTATACTCAATCACATTGGTGGGACTTTCATATAAACAATAGGAGCTACAAACTTAATCACACTCAAAATAGGGAGCAAAATCAAGGTGCCCAACAGACAATATCTCAATATGGTTTCTTGGTGACACATGTATATTAAACAATGTATGG
The DNA here is from genome assembly GCA_963693085.1 of Alisma plantago-aquatica. Taxonomy (NCBI): domain Eukaryota; kingdom Viridiplantae; phylum Streptophyta; class Magnoliopsida; order Alismatales; family Alismataceae; genus Alisma; species Alisma plantago-aquatica. Next base: position 406,539,390 of record OY856414.1, read on the forward strand.
CATTGAGTATCTTCTCATAATCATTGTGTTTCTGTGAGAATTCCCATTTCTCTTTCCTAACTTTCAAATAGTAGGGAAGTTATACTATGCACATAGAAAGTACATGACTAGGGTGTCATTGATTAATTACTTTGGATACACATATTTTATATAAAGGAACACATAATTGGGAAGTCCCACTCATATGTATATAATTTAAGTAGAAGAAGAAAAAAAATTCTAATTTTAACCCAACATGCACATTCACATACACATGTTCCACATTTTTGTCATAAATGGTCCAGATCCCAATATGGCTCAAAGGCCACTTCCTAGCATTGGATTATCATCTTATTTTAGTAACAATGCATACACTAAAAGTTTTGTTCAAAAGTTCTCACATATGAGATCAATTGCTAAAAGTTGTATGAAACATCAAAATTGGCAATTTAGGGGAAGTTACATGTAAAAATCATCTCTTTCATCTATATGGAAGTAAAAAGAACACTTTTTTCATTTAGTGGATAAATTTATTGTATAAAGACCACAAATCTCACTTTTCCCAAACTTTTAGGTAACATCCTAAAACCACCATAAAAAAATCATCTTTAGGTCATATATCATGTATTTGGTTAAGATTAGTGATGATATATATGAATTGCATCACAAAGATTACTACACAGAGGCAAACTTAATCAACTTCAGGAAAGAACATGCTTTGAAAATTGGATACATTAAATCCTATCTCTAAGATTTACTCTAAAACTCAAAATCACAGAACTCAGCAAACTTTAGCTTCAAGTAGGACAAAGAAGGAGAAAAGAAGGGATTTTATGTAGGAGGGAAGAGTTGTGCCATGAATTATTGAGAACTTCACCAATAGGATTGAGAGGAGAAAAAATAGTACGAAGATGATAAGAGATGAAGAAAATTGCATAGATATGAACTCTATAAGGTTAGGAAGGTGATTCTAAAATTTGAACTTTAAAAATCTTGAGAATTCAGCAATGTGCAAGGGTTCATCCTCCAAAAATCACCTTATTCAATCTTAAGAACACTTTCTTCATCTCTAAAATGAGGTAATGGAGGTTTTGGGGTTGTTGTAGTTCTAATTATATAACTAGGTTCTTGTGCAAATTACATTCACACTCAAAAAATGCACTTATAGATCAAATTTTGACCTCATATTGACCATTACGACCTACCTGTAGTGGCATCGACCAAAGCTTGGGTAGAAGTGACCTAAAATTCATCCACATTGACCATAAAACAGCCTACATAAATAGCTCATTGGCGGCATCAATCCCCATTGGGCTACTCGACCGAGCTAGGGCTCTCTTCAACAGCCTACAGTGGTTGAAACTGTAGAGTTTTAGTGGGAGGGGTTGTAGTAGAAATGCAAAAAATTCAATTTATAACCCAAGTCAATGGATCTCTAATAGATATAAAACATCTATAAATGTAAGACATAATAGGATATCAAATATCCTTGTCTCACATTAGTTTTCTAGGAACTAGACAAGCCTTATGTCAGTGTAGAACTTACACTTCCATATTCAGATCCAAAGTGGTGGTTTTTGTTGCCGATTTTTCATCACAACAACACCTTGTCTTCTTCTTGAATAAGATACTTGTTCTCAAGACTCTGCCTGAGGGCCTAGGACCCTATGTCATCCATGTAGATATGATAATTCTCAATGAACCACCTTGGATGCTAAGAGGAAGAAAAACTCAAAGTTGTTTATGTGCTAGTGTCACTCGCAATCCTTCTCTTCTTATTAAGGGTTGTTGTCCTGGGGTGAGTTTTTTCTCTCTCTAAGAGGAAGAATTCTTAGACAGCTTATCCTACAATGTCTTTGTGTCTCCCTTTGGACGTACACCACTTTATATAGAAGATTCATGGGCTTGTATTTACCAAAATACAATCTTGTTCCTAGTCACAACTCAATAAAAAATAAAACATGGAATGTTGCTAGAAATCCCATTTGCCCGAATGGACTATCCAACTAACTGACTGAGATTTATCTTTTCATACAGATAACTAACTATATCTAATTGACCAATTAGTTGGTCCATGTCTAATTTCAAGTGATCAAATTGATTTCAAATTGAATATCCCACACATTCTTTGTTGTTTCCAAACTTCAATCCAGTTGACTGTGTGGTTTGTTTCCCAAACTATTGATCATTTGATCGATTCACAATTAATTGACTAGTTGTTTCAAACATCCAATCAACTGATTAGCTTTCCTGGTCGACCGACTGAATAGGAAATCAATGTCTACTTGATTTAAAACCATTTTAATCATATATATAATTATGAAATTCAATGCCCTTATGCATCCATATGTGTGTGAACTTGTATATTCCACATTACCTTGGTTGTGATGTTCATTACCTCACAAGAAAATACTAGTGTCTAGCAATACATGATTGTTATCTAAGTAATTGGAATCAGTTGAGAACAAATTCAACTCGTAAAATGACTAATGTTACCATGACCACATAATTCCTTTGTCATAGATATCCAAATTGAAATTGAGGAATGGATTTGTCATCCTCTTAACATCTAATCTATGTTTCGTGAACTAGAGAAAACTATTGTGATTGTGTGATCTTAATATAATGTATTGATTCACAGGAGCATGTATGTGCATTTCATAGTCTTACTTATCACGTGGCTAGGATATCACACCAATGGAGGGACAAATTCCATTTACATATCCCACAATTATCTACAACTGTCACAGTGCACCAAATCACCACTTGTGTGTAACCCTTAATTAGAGTCACATTGGTCCAGTGTTAAGGTACACAGAACAATGTGAAACCAGCGTAGTGACTTCAGGTCTTGGGATCACAGTCTCCATTGTTGCATTGAGATATTACTCTGACCGCCTGATATGGATTTCATGTATCATTATCAATGTAGGAATATGGAGTATAACTAGTTCTCTGATAGGTACTGACGTGTCTGAATTGATATCTTGTATCATGAATAAAGAAACATCATCATCACTCAACATACACACTAGTCTTATATATTATTTTTGTCCTATAATATCCACAATAACTTATTAGGGATATAACAAGAATTGATACTCTTAACCATGCATATGATGTCACGTTCAAGTCCTCAACCCAAACCATGTGCCATCGATTCAAACCATTCTTTGGACATTATTACATTTATTCATTATCTCAATACTGGAAAAAAACATAATAAGTGAAATTTCCTTTGTTAAAATAAAACCATATACAATGTATTACTATTACAATCCTCACATGATGGTTGTAAGGACATGCAACCAAAAGTCTCCTACTTACACTGAAGACAATCACTAATTATTTCAACTCCGAGTGATCTAACATGACCTCCTTATCTAACATGACAATCATGTTTTGTTATGAAATTCTTTGTCAAGGGATCAATAATGCTATTTTTAGTTGGTACTCTACAAATATTTACATCTCTCTATATTATTTCTTGTATGAAATGATATCACCTTAGTACTTCTTGGAATGTGGTTTCAATCTAGGTTCCTTAGCTTCTACAATGGCTTCATTGTTGTTATAGTAAATCTTTAATGCATCCTCAATGGTTGCAACAACCCCAACTTCACTAATGAACTTATTAATCCATACTTCTTGCTCTATTGCATTGGATGAAGCAATATGCATGCCTTCTATTGTAGAATTAGTCGTCATCTCTTTCTTGAAACTCTTCCAACTTATAGCTCTACCATTTAGACAAAATACAAGTCCTAATTTGTAATTGATAATCATCCTTTTCAATTTGAAACACTGCATTAGTGTAACCATTTACTACTAACTCTTCCTCATCTTTGTATGTCAAGAATTTATCCTTAATTCTTCTCAAGTACTTTAGTATATTTTTCATGGCAATGATTGACCTTCACCCAGATTTAATTGGTATAATCTCATCATGCTCAAGGAATATGAGACACCTGGGAGTGTAGATAGCATTGCATACATGATAACTCCAAGTGCATATAGAATGTTACGCATGCATTTTCACTCTTCCAAAGAGATAGGACACTCATATTTGTAGATACTTATTCCATGAGAGATAGGTAAGTTTCCTCTCTAAAAATCACACGTGCTTAACCTTTTCAACTCATTTTCAATATATGTACTTTGTCTTAGGCCAAGAAGTCCTCTAGATATATCGCTATAGATCTTGATTACTAGAATATAGGAAACTTCACCTAAGTCCTTCATGGATAAGATGTTGACCAACCAAGTCTAAACCAATTATAGAGTATGCATGTTATTTATTTTTAAGGATATTTTATCCACATAGAATATGAGAAATATAATTCTAGTCCTAGTAACCTTTTTGTATACACAAGGTTCATCTTCATCTTTGATAAAGCCAAACTCTTTGACTGTCTCATCAAAACAAAGATTCTAGCTTCTAGATGATTGCTTCAATCCATACATAGACCTTTGTGTTACAAATTTTATTGGCTTAATTTGAAGGAATAAAACCTACATGATTCGTCATGTACACAACCTATAGAATATTCTCATTAAGGAAATGTATTTCATTGCCCATTTGCTAAATCTCGTAGTCATGATAGGATGCAACGGAAAGCATGATCCTGATGGATTTAACCATGAAAATTGGTGAATAAGTTTCATCATAGTCAAACCTTGAACTTGTCTGAAACCTTTTACAGTAAATCTTCCTTTATGAGTTCTTACATTACCATCCATGTCGGTTTTCTTATTCAAGACCCATTTTCACCCTATATATTTTACCCCTTTAATTGAATCCACCAAAGTCCATACTTTTTTGGCATACATAGAATCCATCTCATATCTCATGGCCTCAATCCATTTAATTGATTTTGGTCCCTCTATGGACACATTGTCGATTTTTTGCTCAACATCTATGACCATCAAATATTTTGATTGAGCCATGAGAAACCCAAATATATATGGATTTAGATGTGTCCTACTAGACCTTTGAGGTTATTATGTTGTATGAGGAATTTGAGATTCCACAATGGCCTTGTGATTTTTCTTATTTATCATATACATTTAAAGGTTAAATGTAATCTTGTTGGACTCGACTTTTTTGAAATCTATTTTCCTACCACTGGTTTCCTTTAGAAGTGAATTCCTTTCCAAGCAATACAATAATCTAAAAATAAAGTCTTTGTTCATATGGAAGATAGAAGTAATAAGCCTTAGTTTTTTTAAGTTAACCAACAAAGAAACATTTATCCTATTCAGTTCTAATATTTTCACAAAATATTTCTTGAATAAGATTCACAATATTCCCAAACTTTTATAAATGGCATATTAGGACGCTTCCCATTCCATATCTCATATGGTGTCTTTTGAATGGATTTGGAAAGTGCTCGGTTAAGTGAAAATGTGGTGGTTTTAAGAGAATGTCCCCATAAGGAAATTGGAAGGTTGTCTAGACTCATACTTAATCGTATCATGCCCAGAAAGGTGTGCTTCCTTATTTAGGACTCACCATTATGTCATGGTGTTCCAAATGTGGAGTAAACTATGATATAGTATAATGATATCTTACAAGGGCATCAAACTCTTGGCTTAAATACTCTCCACCATGATCAGATCATAGTACTTTAATATTCTTGCTAAGTTGATTATGTACTTCATTTATGAATTTATTTACTTTTCAAGAGATTTTGATTTGTGTTTAATAAGATACACATAATATCTAAGGAAATCATCAATAAATGTGATGAAGTATTGGTATCCTCCTTGAGAACTTGTGCTAAAAGGACAACATACGTCATTATGTATGAGTAATAATAAGTCACTTACCCTCTCACTATTACCAGGGAAAGGTTCTTTGTCATCTTTACCAATGAACTAGATTCATATATCTCTATTGATTCAAAATCAAAAGAGTATATATAACCATATTTATGGAGTCTAGAGGTGCATTTCTCATTCATGTGCCCTAGACAGCAGTGTCATGCGTAGGTTTTGTTTGAGTGATTGAGATTTAACTTCTTGGTACTTATGTTATGTACTCTCGTCTTAATTAAGTTCCAATAAGTAGAGACAATAAGACATCAAGGCACTGCCATAGAATATGTCATCTCTTGAAATAGAAATTCAACAATTCTTTATTAGAAACTCAAAATCGTTCCTGACCAAACAAATACAAAAATAATATTTCTATTCATGGTAGGTACATAATAGAAGTTCTCTAACTCTATTACAAGACCACTTGGTAGAGATGAAATCTAGAATTATACACCTATGGAAAAAATGCTTGCTCCATGAATTACTCATAGATCCACCTCTCCCTTCGAAAAGGGTTTACTTCTTTACATATCATGCATATTTGAACATTTGTGAGATCGACATCTGATATCTGATACCCAGATGAAGAATTAGATAAGTTTATCTATATAACATATATACCTAATGTGGAGATCTCTATACCCTCCTTCCTTTTTATTTCCACAAGGTAAAGAGGGCAATTTGTACTCCAATGTCTAGACTAGTGACAATGGTGACAGTTGTCTCCTTTCCTACTCCTCCTTTAGCTTTAAGTGCAAGAGACTTGGACTTTTGTCCAAATTTAGAATTCTTCTTAGATTTGCCTTTTCCCTTTGACTTTCCCTTTTCTTTGTTGAGCATCAACATAGACTTTCACTTGTCTTTCTTCATTTGGGTCTTAGCAATTCTCAACATGCCAAGCAACTCTGACAAGGTCAAACAAAAATTTTCACATTATAGTTCTTGACAAACTGGCTGTAAGATTTCACCATCAATTTCAAGATTACATTAGTTGCTGACTATTGATCTAACAAGAATCCCTGTCTTTAAAGGTGTTCCACATGCCCAATCAACTTGAGTACATGTGGCCCTATTGTATTTCCTCAACTCATGATGCCCTTAAACAAGGACTTTGAGACATCACGACTTTCTTGCCTTGTTTGTTCCTGGAACATATTCCTCTGATGTGTGGACATCTTTAGAACCTCCATTTCTCATTTTGCTTTTGAATGTCATGATTCATGGAGCATATAATTAAGTACTTGGAATCAATAGAATAATTGGTATTCTTAGGATAAGCTTCCCTTTATGCTCTAGGTGCATTTGGAGATGGTTCCTCTAGTAATGGTGTTCCAAAGACAGAGAGATTATGCTCATAAATGAGAATGATTCTCAATGTACTATACCAATCATGAAAGTTATTCTCATTCATCTTTTCTTTCTCATGGACCAATAATAACGAGAAGTTGTTATTTGTGTTTCCCATTAGATATACAAAAAATGTATTTGCACAAGTCAAAATTTTGATTTAAAGATATTAATTTTGGTTTTTAATTAATAATTATCTCAATATTTGATTAAGTTAATAGCCTGGTGTAGCTCCTCATAGCTTCATCTTGTGTCATTTTATACTTTAATCACATCTAAACTTGTTAGAATGTATATTATATCCATTAATGATGGTTTATTGTCAAATGCAATTATGGATATTCTTTACATATTTTTTAGGTACTTGGACTGCACTTTGGATTGATGGGATAGAAGGAGGATGATCCTAGGATTCCTTCACCCTTGGAGGAGACTAAGTAGGGTCCAAAAGCTTCCCCAACCTACCCCTAGTGGTTAAGGGTCAAGATAAAGCAAGGAACGACATGGATGGTGAAAGATAAGATGAAACTAGAAGAAAATGCCCCCAACATGACCGTGGTACCACAAAACAATTGTGCTACCAATGCAAAAATCATAGTTAAAATCCAAGTTCGAAGGATCTCAAGACAAGTCCATCAGCATGGTCGTGCTATTTGGCATGGTTGTACCAAGAAGACCCCAGTAGGGCCACACCCAGAACAGATGGGCTATCAGCTTCCACAATGATCATGCTTGGAAGAATGACCCCATGCCCAAGTCCCTTACCACAATCATGTTACCCAGTATGGTTGCACCACCTCACATCAACCACAATTGTTCTATCAAGCACGGTCATGCTACCAACCTCCAAGATTTCATCCTCCACTATGAATTTTCCCATATCGCCAACAAGGTCATTCTCTCTTAGGGCGACCATGCTACCCTCCACCCACCATGGCCATTCTGCCCAATGCTGCTAACAAATCCTAGTTCATTTTTACACTAATTTTCCTATTCTACCCCCAATTGACCCTAGGCTTCGCAAAACACTATATATATATAATAGTGTCAGATTGGAGTTGAAAGTTAGCCACCCTAGCACTTACTAACACATTCAATGAGCTCCCACCTACTCTCACTTCATTTCCACCATCTTCCACCTCAAGACCCTAGTTTTCTAGAGTTTTGGGTACTTCCATCCACACTTCTATGCCATACAACCCCCAAGGAGGGAGAAGGACAAGTTGTAATAATAGGAGGTGACGAATGAGGAGTCTTCATCGAGCTTCCATGGCTATCTACTCCTCTACTCATTCTTCTTTCTTCTTTTCTTTTTTTTATCAATAGTTAAACCCCTAGGTCGAATGTCAGGTTGAAATCTGACTCTGATGCCATGTTAGGGAAAAATGACATGTAAACTATATAATATTGTTTCTTAATGATTAAGTTTTGCCTTTATCACATTCCCCATCCACTATATTCTATTTTTTGTTTGAAAACATGGATTATCTTGTGGTTTATGCTTGAAACCATCTAGGTTCTAGGGGAAATGGATTATATGTGGCAAATTTGAGATTTGATCCTAGGTCCAACAAGTAGATCCCTAGCTAGATACCCATCTTCCGACCTATATATCTCTTCTCCTAGGCATAGGTGTGAGATATAAGTAGCTAACTTAGAAGAACTTAGTACAACCAGCTTGGTGCTACCTAAAGGCTAGATGATTGGTGATGTGAGGTGAAATTCCCTCATTTCCACCCTCCATTACTACCTTGACCCCAAATTTCCCTAAGAACTTCTATAATAGAAACTTATACCTGATTATATCCTACTATCATTCCACCTAAACCGTATGAGCCAACCCTATCCTAGAAACTTGTGCTTGATTATATCGTAGTATATTTCCACCTAAACCCTATGAGCCTCGTAGGGTTGGATAGGGGTGATAAGGACTAGTTCCTCTATGCACATCTTATTCCATCAATGGCCAATTAGTAGTTTATGGCAATCCTCTAGCATCTATCTTGTTCTTTCGTTTGCTAATTTATATGAATGAGTATTTTTTGCATGTTATGACCCACAACCTAGTTTGTAGTCACATAACCACAAATGACCCACACTTCCATTAATTGAGTAAAACCCTTGAATGCTTTCTTGCTTAGTTTTTGTTTGCTTAGCTAGTTTCTTTACTTGCTTTCATAGTTAATTGTATTGTTCATGGTAGTTAAGTCTTTCTAGAGTATTTTTTGTCTCTTTGTGCCTGCCTTAGCTAGTTAGTTCCTAATTTAGTTCTTTGCTTGCTCTAATTTGCTAATTGCTAGTCTAGTGTAGTTTCTTGCTTAGATTAACTAGTTTTCGTATCTGGGTTGTTAATTAGAATCTCTCTACGAGTCTAGTTCCAGTGTTATCTCTTACTTCCTTGCCTTAATGTAATTGTCCTCTTATTCATTTCTTAGCTTTCCTTTCCTTTTTAATTAGAATTAACTTGTCCAGGGTTAAAGTAGGTTTTGTTCTTGCTTTCTTTCTCTTGTTTGCTTGACCCCTTAGACTAATTCAACCAAAACCAAGCTAAACCCTTTGAAACCTAGATTCCACCAAAAGAACCTAGATAAAATGAACAAATCTCTAGTAACCATTCTCTCCCTTGGGGTCAACCTAGACTTTCCATTCTCTAAGCTACTCATGTGCCTATGTGTTTGCAAAAAAATTTAAGGGTCCAAATCGAGTTTTATAAATATTGAATGACCCAAGTGTCTATAAGGCACATCCACTCAAGTTCAATTGGTTGGGTGAACTTGTGGATTTATGCATCAAGATTTGTGGCATCGTCATTGGGGTGTGAGACACTCATCCTACATAGTTCATTTATCATTGACTTTTCCTACTGCCTCACCATTGCTAATCATTAATATTTGTGTTAATGTACAAACTTTTTTACTAACTTGTCTTCTTTTGATTTTCATGTGACCATTGTTGCATGTTTGGATGTCACTCTCTTGCCATTGAATCTTTCATATAGGATCCTGAGATAGTGGGAAGAAGGTGAAGATACAGGCACAACCAACATCTAGAGGAAGAGATAGCAAACGTGGATCTTGATGGCAAGGGTGATCCACGTGGCGCACCACCACCTCCTCCACTGATGCACAAGTCATTTCATGATTATTTCATACTTGTAAACTACAACTCTCCAAATGCTAATTAGATTGATCAGATGTCTGGGTAGTAGTTCTCAATTTCACCGGCTCTTCTAGGACTTATCCCCACATTCTATTAGTTTGAAAATGAGAATCCATACAAGAACACAGATGATTTTCTAAAGACTTGCTCTACTTTTAGGACTCATGTAGATACTAATGGTTCTATTTGGCTCACCTTGTTCCCCTTCTCCCTCAAGGATGATTTAATATAGTGGCATTCCTAAAAGATCAAAATTGTCACTTGGGAAGGTAATGAAAAATGAGTTTCTGAAGAAATTTTATCCTATTTCCAATTTGACACATATGAGAAGATAAATCACCTCCTTCAGTGAAAAAGAGGATGAGCACTTTCATAGGACATGAAAATTATTTCAGAAGTTGATGTAGGATTGCCCCTGTCATGAGGTGCCTCTTTTAAAACTAGTTCAATCATTCTACTATGGACTTTCTAAGATGGGTCAGACCATTATAGACCCATCATGTGGTGGTGAGTTCATGGCCAAACCTCCTAAAGAATCTTGGTCCCTTTTTGACCACTTGGGGTGAAAACTCAAGACATCAAGATTCAAGTATGGAGGTGTAATGTGATAGAACCCAGACAGCTTCACCCCCTCGTACCATTTATTACTCCCATCCCAAAATGGTGATATATTGGAGGATATTATGAATCTTATGAAGAAACATGGGAGGCTCTTATATCCAATCTAAACACCCTGTGGAGACACTTTGTGAGGAGGTGCAATCTCTACGATCATTTGGTGGTCAAAATAACCAAGTCCAAATGTCTAATTAAAATACTCCAATATGGAGGAATCATCCTAATTTCTCTTGGAAGTAAGGAGAGGAAGGACAAGGGTAGCCTAGGAAACATCAAGGACTGAAGTGCAACTTCAAATTTGAAGAGGAAGTTCTTGGGAGATTGGAAAGCCTTAATGATGTGAAGAAGGATGTGTATGCTAAAGTAAAAAATATTAGTCGGCTAGAACAAAGAATTGACCAAGTTTCTCTATCTCTTACTCTATTGTGAAGAGGGGATTCTTCTCTCTAAATCCTTGGGAAATCCCAATAATGTTGGTGGATTAATGGGTGCTTCTCAAGGAACCTATGTTCCACAAGAAGGACAAGTATCCACCTTGCAGTGGTACCAAGGGCCTCTTAACCCGTATTCTTCTCCACCTCCATAACCCCAAAACAACTTCCAATATACCCCACAACTACCACATCAATACCCACCACCTCCACAATATCAACCACCTCCTCAAAAAAAACCCACAATAACAATCACAACCACAATACATCCTCCAAAATTACAACTTGCCACACAAAAGGACACCAAGGATCACAACAACCACCACAAGCTTCATCATCTTCTTCCCATGAGAAAGTGAAGGTTGTGACCATGTTAAGAAATGGGAAGACTTTGGTGCGACCAAAGAGGTGAGCATTTAATGGTTTTGTGAGTGAAGAAAGAGATGATGTTGTGATACATGTAAGTCATATCTTGATGAAGTGTAGTGATACTATGATAGGGGATGATGATACTGTGATTCATGTAACACCGCTTGATGATTCTATTCATGTGAACAAGTCAAATGCACAACTTCCACCTTTCCCCCAATGCACTTTAAGAACCCTCCACTGCCAAAAGAAAGCAAAAGAACACTAAGGACATCATGGAGACGTTCAAGAAAGTGAGAATCAATATTACTTTGCTGAATTCCATCAAGCAGATTCCTTCTTATGCAAAATTTATGAATGACATGTGCTCTTTTAAGAGGAATCCCACCAAAAGAATGCCTAATCAAGTCAAGGTCATTGATCAAGTGAGCTCCATTCTATAGTATATGCCCCAAATAAGAGAAAAGATATTGGTGCCATTTATCATTCCTTGCTACATTGGCACACACAACATAGACCAAGCTCTTCTTGACTTAGGTTCTAGTGTGAATATAATGCCTTATTAAGTTTATACTAAATTAAGTTTGTGACACTTAGAGTCGTCCAACTACACCTTGCAATTGGACAAACATTTTGTGAAGATGCCTCAAGGGAAAAATGATGATGTGTTGGTGTAATGACCCCGCCTCCCGGTAACCCCCAATTAAGGGAGACCCAAAGGACAGAGCTGTTATTCAATTAACAGGATCAAAGGTTTGACAAATAATCAATAATAATTATGAAATTCTACTAACTAACTGGAATTTGGTATAAAATTAAAACTTTACTTACCTTTGAAAACTTTGGAAATCTATCTATCCAGAGCTGGAACTATTCTATCTAATGCTCCTTGCACTCTATTTCTTATTTCCACAATGTGTCACTTTACTGTTTGTTCTTTCAATTTTTGTTCCTAAAACGTTGATAAACAAAATGTCGGTCAGTATATCGAAATATACTGGTATGTGGGAACAACCAAAATCTTGCAAATATGGCTAACAATTTCATAATCACAATCAAATTAATTAACAAGCCAATTTACACTTTTCAGTATGACATTCTCCACCGCTTTTGCCCTAACCCTGGCATACCCGCCTTAGGGTTTCCTTTGCCAATGACTTAAGGCCACATTCTCAATCCTAAGCTTGGTGCATGGGGGTCACCACTCATGGTGCCCACTAGTCATGCAATATCATAGGCCACCTTCTCATTCCCGAGCTTGGTGCCTGGGGTCACCACTCAAGGTGTCCATTGGTCTACCCATCTGGGCCTGACCTTTGGCATCATCCATCAGGGTGGCATGTAAGTGTGAGAATCCATACTTCTATTATTAATGTGATAATCAGAGTGAATTTATAGTTTGCAAGTATGAACATCCAAACTGATAATTTGCATTCAATGCGATTAACCATCCGGAAAATCCTCGAGAAACTAAGGCAGTTATTCATAATTAACCACATACCTGTCCAGTCGAATCAACAAGCTAATAGTAATCCAAGCAAGAAAGTATCCAGGCAAGCAGTTCAATCCACTTATGCAAGTAAGAACCCTGAAAAGTACATGTAATCTAATTACCATTCACTTTCTTAGATTCTATTCATTTGAACTCGCTTCCTAGGGTTTCCTTCTTCCTTTTAGGGTTTCATTAGGGTTCATCTTCATTATTGACATCATAAACCCTAAAACAACAAATCTAATCTCAAACCCTAAATAGCTTCTTAATTCCTTCCTAACATGCTTAATTTGACTCACAAAAACATTATTCCTATGAATCTTGAATTAATCACGTTAATCGCCCTTTTTACCCTAGATTAGGGCTTCTATATGCATTATCATTAATTTATGGTAAAACCCTAAAACAAGCAATTCATTATCTAATATTGGGTTCAAATCTTACTTCACCTCTTAACAGGTTATTATAACCCAAAATAACCTAAATAAAACATTAAATCCGATTTCCAATCATAATTAGGGTTTTATCATGATTTAATGCATAAACATGGGTAACTTAATAGACTTTTAGAATTATGATCAGATTTAGACTATAAAACTATTTTTACTGGATTCCTATCATTCTCTTGATCAATTTTCATATACAACAAGCTTTAATCTGAGTTTCCAATTTCTTGTTATGATTTTTCTAAACAATTTATCTCTGGACCAGTAGTAGATCGCCACGTCATCCCTTTGGCCTCTTTCTTTTCCACACGCACGGCTTGCTTGACTAGTATCTCAGTCAAGGTGATACTATGCTTTTGCCCCTGCCCCTCTGACTTGAGGGTCACACGCTCCTGGGGGCAGGGAGGAAATTCCCTCCTACTCATCTTCTTCCTCCAGCGCACCCCTCGCTCACGAGACAGCCAGGCAAGCTCTGTCTTCGGTCAACTAAGGTGTTGACCCTATGATCCATTGCGCCGGAGAGACAGGAATTAGTATTGGTGCCTCCATGATGCTCAGACGAACTTGTCTGAGGGTTCGAGCAGCACCAAGAGACACGAGAAGGGGGCCGATTCCAGGCATGTTCGTCGGCAGAGGACAGGGGAAACTGGCACCTGATTGGCGATGAACTAGAGGAAATTAGATGAGTACAAGGGCTCTCGAGGTCAAGGTTAATTCCTCTATGGCCTTTTATAGGGAGAGGGGTGAGACTAGGGGTGTTTCCATCACCCCCCAAGTCCTAACGGGATTGGAATTGGACATTTTCCAAAATGACGACTAATCCTAGTCGAACCAGGGATGAATCCCTGCAGTTTCGTCTCCTGAATGCAATGGAAAACATTGCAAGTTTGCATATTCCCTGGATCACAAGGAAAATGGAGAGGAAAGTTCCTCTGTATCTCACAGAGTCCCAATCCTAGTGGGACTTAGACGATGACCAGATTCTGTTGGATTAAGATCCAACGGTCTGTGTTATCCGCGCTTAAACAAAAAGGAAAAACCTTTCCCAAATTCTGAATAAATCCAATTTTAGCAATTTCTTAGGAAATTCATATCTCCCAAACCCTTGCTCCTTTTTAACTCAAATTTTAAGGGAATGTTTGCCTTGTAATTATCTAGTTTTACCACGAAGTTTGGGAAAACAACTTGCAATGTATGAGAAGGTTTCCTTCTCTCCCAAGTTATCTTATCCAATTAATCAAAATTAATTAGTATTCCTATTCCTTTTGCTATTATCTTGATATTTTGGGTCCCTTGGACCTCAAGACAACCTAAGGGCACGAACTCCCATATTGGGGAAAATCTATTTGCCTTTAACTTCTTTTAATTGTCAATTACTCATATTTCCCTAATTCTTTTCATTAAATTATTCCTTTATGAGGATTCCTCTTTATCTCTCTTATTATTTCTCTCATTGGCATTCCTTTTATTATTAGGAATCCTTTGGATATGAAAATCCACCAAGGATAACTCAATTATACCTCTTTTCACTTATTTTACACATTTATCATTATTTTCAATTTCTTTCTTAATAAAGAAATACTTAATTGGTCTTTTTCTTTTCTTATTGCATTCTCTATGCAACTTTGGACTCCTTGGGACCCAAGGAACCCAAGAGGCACGAAATCCAACTTTGGACTATACTCTTTTGCCTTCTATAGGTTTCCACAACTTTCTCTTCTCAAAAACTCAATTATTCATTTATGAATTGAATTTCCTCGTTATTGGGCCCAATAGCCAATAAAGCCCACAACACAATCATCAAGGCTATTGTAAATGAAATTCATGCATTCAATCAAAAGACAACATTATTTGTCCATTTATCCTTAATATGAGAAATTACATTTCTCAGCAAATGAACCCAAAATTGGGGTTGTAACAGTTGGTGATACTTGATGATGACACATCTACCTTCTTTCCTATTGAGTTCATTCTATTGGACATGGAAAAGGACACAAGAAAAGTTTCCATCATCTTTGGGATACTATTTTTATTGACAGATAATGTGATGATACATGTGAGAACTGGAGCCATGTGCATGACCTTCATGCACATGAATATCTAGTTGAACATCATCAAAGAATCATCCAAATTTTAGATGATAAGTTCTACCAAGGAGGATTGTTATTCTTGTTAATTGTCTAGAGGTGATTATTAATTGATACTACCACAAAGGGTAGAGGTCTAGAGCCCTATTTTGATATGCTTGATGATGACACTACTAAAAATAATGAACTTGTATTAGTTGTCTCTAGTAAAGATATGCCCTCTATTTATAAGAAACCTTTGAAGAATTCTATTGAGGACCCTCCAGTTCTAAGTTGAAAATACTTTGTGGGTTTAAAGTATGCATTTCTTGGCCTAAATGACACCCCCGATGATCAGTTCTTCTAATATTTATCTTACCTAGGAAGATACTCTCATTTCTATTTTAAAGAAGAACATTAAGCTATTGGGTGATCTGTCGTTGATTTGAAGGGTGTTGAACCCTCCCTCTATGTGCATAAAATCTATCTTGAGAATGATGAAAGACCAAGCCATCGAATGCAAAGAAGATTGAATACCCAACTGAAAGAGTTTGTGAGCCAAGATGTGGTAAAGCTACTTGATGCTTGGATCATCGATCCCATTTTTTATATTCCTTGGGTAAGTCATATCCAAGTTATACCCAAGAAGGGTGGGATCATTGTTGCACTCAATGAAGATGGTGAAATGATGCTTGTGAAGGAACAATACAAATAATGCATGTGTGTGAACTATAGAAATCTAAATGAGAGAAAAATAAGGACCACTTTCCTCTACCATTCATTGATCAAATTTTTGGAGAGACTTGTGTGATAGAGATTTTATTGTTTTTTATGGCTACTATGGATATCTCCAAGTGGTGATGCACCCTGTAGATCAAGAAAATACTAGTTTCACATGTCTGAGTGGTACCTTTGCTTATAGAAGAATATCATTTGGGTTTTATAATGCCCCTTCTACAATCCAGAGATGTGTTACATCCATGTTTGTTGATATTCTTCATCTCTTTCTTGAAGTCATCATGGATGATTTTTTAGTATATGGGAAGTCATTTTATGAGTGCTTGTCTCACCTCATTGCCATTTTTGAAAGATGTATAAAAGTTGGTTTGGCTCTATCATCAAAGAAGAGTTACTTCATGGTTTCTGAAGTCATTGTTCTTGGTCATCGAGTATATAAATACGAGATTAAATGTGACAAGGCCAAAGTGGGCTTTATTTCTACCTTGAACATTCCTTCCATTGTAATACATGTCTATTCTTACATGGGTCATGCATGCTTCTATCATCATTTCATTAAGGATTTTAGCAAAATTTTTAGACCATTGTGTCACCTTCTTGAGAAGGATGTTGAGTTCATCTTTGATGATAAATGCATTGAGTCCTTCAGTCAAGTGAAGTGTGAATTGATTTCTTCTCCTATTATGCACCGCACCCCCACCGGATTTCTCTTTGTCATTTTAGATCATGACTGATTTGTATGACCTATCAGTGATGTGTTGGGCTAAATGATTGGTTAAATACATCATGCCATTTAATATGCAAGTAAGACTTTGGATGAAGCGCAAAGGAACTACACCACCATGGAAAAGGAATTGCTTTTCATGATTTTTTCTCTTGATAAGCTTCATTCTTATGTTCTACAAAATAAGGTGGTTGTCTATACCAACCATGCATCTCTCAAGTATCTCATGCCAAAGAAATACTTGAAGGCTAGATTCATTCGGTGGATTCTATTGATCCAAGAGTTTTATTCAGAGATTGTTCACTACAAAGGGATTGAAAATTCCACAACCAACCACTTATCATGTATTGAAGTGTCATATCATGAAGTAACCAAGATCAAGGAGAGAATTCCCCATGAGAAACTCTTTTTTCTTGATTCTATTTGAAGGCCATCATACAAGCACATAGCCAACTTCTTAGCTCATAGGAGATTACCAAGCACATGGACTAGGGAATAAAGTACTAGATCGTTTGCTTTGGAAAAATTGTGTGTGGGATGACCCACATTTTTTCAAGTATTTCTCCAACCAAATTATAAGAAGATGCATTTTGGACAGCAAATAACAAGACATCTCTTTATGTGCCATTCTGACATATGTGGAGGACAATTTGTTGGAAAGAGGACGACTAATAAAGTTTTACAAAGTGGCTTCCTTTTCCCAACTTCGTTCAAGGATTTTCATGATTAGTAGAAAGCTTGCTTGAAATGTCAAAAAGTGGTTACAATCTCAAAGAGGGACATGATGCCTCTATCTCCTATTCTAGTAGTATAGATGTTTGATGTGTGGAGTATTGACTTCATGGGTTCATTCCTCCTTCTTTTGGATTTGTCTACATCTTGGCAGCTGTAGATTATGTCTTAAAATGGGTTGAAGTCATTACCACAAGGAACAATGACCATAAGGTAGTGTGTGATTTTGTCAAGTTAAACATTTTTAGCCAGTTTGGTGTGCCATGGGCAATGATTAGTGATGGTAGAAGCATTTCTATATTCATAGAGATTTTGAAAGTTTGTTGAAGAGGCATGGTCTAAATAATCATGTGGCTACTCCTTACTAGCCTCAAACTAGTGGTCATAGTTGAGCTATCCAATTGGGAGATAAAGCTTATTCTTGAGATGACAGTGAGATCGAAATGCAAGGATTGGTCTCTATGTCTCAATGAAGCTTTATGGGCATATAGGACTACATTCAAGGCCATGATTGGCACTACTCCCTTCATGCTCATATGTGGGAACACATGGATTTATGGGATTTGAAATCTATGGATATGGATATGGAGAAGGATACAAATCAATGAATTGAAATGAAGCATGAAACCTATCATCAATCCAAGATCTATAAAGAAAGAGTCAAATTCTTGCATGACAAGTTATTTAAGTTTCTTTTAAGCCTGATGAATGGGTAAAGCTGCACAATTCTAGGATGAAATTCTTTCCCAAAAAGCTTAGGTCAATATGGTAAGGTACCAAGTCAAGCATTTTTATCTATCTAGGGATATTGTGATACATGAGAAGGAAGGCGTCAAGGAGTTCATAATGATTGGCCAAAGATTGAAACTTGTTGTATAAGTTGGGGCTAACAAGGCCAATCAAAACTTTGATATTGGTATGTTGATTGAGGAAATTTCTATTGATGAATAGATGTGTTTCAATGCACATGGGAAGTCAATTTACTATGGTGATGATGTTTTGAGGTTCTCAAGAGGATGAATGATTCAAAACCCATGTAGCCCAATTGAAGTCCTAAAACTTAGCTCTAGTGGGAAGCAACCCACCTAGGTTTGGGGGCTTTTTCACCCAACCTTCACTTTTGATAGTTTTCAACTATTTCACATTTTTTAAGAAAAAAACACACACACATGTTTCTAATACTTTTTGTTTGAGTTTGAAGTGAGATAGGGAAAAAGATAAGTGATTGATAAAAAGGGCTAAAATTAGAGGAAATGAGTAGATGGCATCTTTTGTGGATCAAAGAAATTGATTGGGATATGTTGGTTTGTCAAAATTGAGAAAAAATGAAGCGCATTGCACTAAAAGTGGCCAACACAGTTGTGATGTCATGGAATGGATGTGATGGCCTTGTGATGTAGTCGGATGTGATGGCCTAGTGA
Organism: Alisma plantago-aquatica; assembly: GCA_963693085.1. Classification (NCBI taxonomy): domain Eukaryota; kingdom Viridiplantae; phylum Streptophyta; class Magnoliopsida; order Alismatales; family Alismataceae; genus Alisma; species Alisma plantago-aquatica. The sequence goes on from OY856414.1 coordinate 406,558,729, forward strand.
TGCAGTCCTATTTTAGGGCTCCATCTTGTGTCTTCTTGTACTTCAGTCACATCTAATGGCAAGTTTGGTTGGGTGTAGTAGGGTGTAGTTTAGTGAGTTCTTAATGTAAAAATGTACATCAAACATGTAGTTTTTGATCTGACTACACTCTACCAAACAGGCCCTAAACTTTTTAGAATGCATTCAATTTTCCCCCAATATGTGTATTACTATCAATTGCACTTATAGATGTTCTTTATATGTTTTTCAAGTACTTGGACAATTCTTTTGGATGGATGAGAGAGAAGGAGGATGATCTAATGGCTTATCCACCCTTCAAGAACCATGAGGAGGGTCCAAGAGATCCCTCAACCAACCCCTAGTGGCCAAGAGTCAAGCCAAAACAAAGGATTCCATGAAAATCCAAAGAATATATGAAAGTGTCCTCGAAGACCTCCAACAAGGTCATGGTCACCAAGGAACGGTCATGCTATCCAAGTCAAATTCACATAGTTGAAGAAATTGGAAACAAGCTCAATAGTATGGTTGTGCAGGAAACCAATATGTGCTAAGAAGGACCCAGCATGGTCGTGCATCTAGCCATAGTCATGTTTCGAAGCTATCGATAGGCCCGTGTTGAAGAGAATGACCAGGCACTCCTTCCTCCCAGAATGTTCATGTGACCTAGAATTCCCATGCCACTACTAGTTGACCAAAATCATGGTTACCATAGTCGTGCTACCCAATTTCCCTAGCACACAATTCAACCTGACAATTTCTCATTCTCACCTTGCTCGTTCCACCTATGCACGAACATTCTAAACCCTAGCCACCACAGTTGTAGTGCTCAAAATGACACTTTTGGCCAGAAACCTTAGTCTATTTCTACATTGTTTTCCCCATATCACCCCCACTTACTAGTGCTTCCCTACCACCTATAAATACATGTGTGGCTACTAGAGCATGAGGTTATCAACTTTTTTGGCACTCTTAGTCTCCCTTTAGAATCCCGATCACCACCTACTCCATTTCACTTCTATTTCATCACCTTCCACCCCAAAACCCTTCCTTTTAGGGTTTTGTCCACTTTGCTTACCATTTCCATGTCATTCCACCTTACAGGAGGGAAGTGATAAGGATTTTAGCTACTGGATGAGAGGATTTCATCCACTACTTTGAGATCTAATGGCTACTTCTTCCTCTTTCTTCTACCTTTTTGTATTTTCCATTTCTATGAGTAGCTAAGCCCATCTAGGTGGGTTGTTTGGGGTTAAAATGTGACCTTGATACCATGTTGGAGGAATGTATTATGTAAAGATTCTAATTTCATTATATTAATTATTATGTTCCAGTTTCATCTCATTTCCCATTTATTTCTTATTGATTTATTCTTGGAATCACCTAGGGTTCTAGGAATTGTCTTATATATAGTTATTATTGGGGGAAAGCTCATAGGTCCAACTAATGTATCCCTAGCTAGATACCCATCTTACTACATGTTAATTCATTCACCTACACCTATGTGAGAGACCTAAGTAGCTACTTTAGAAGAATTTAGTGTAATTGGTTTGGATCTTCTTAAAGGTTAGATGGAAGGTGATGCGAGGTGTAAAACCCTCATGCCCACCCTCCTTTGCTAACCTTGGCCCCCAATTTACCTAAGAGATTCTATCCAAAAATCCTATACTTGGTTACATCCTAGTAGAATTCCACCTAAACCCTAATCCAGGTGAACCTCGCAAGGGTGGATAAGGGATAACAGAGAGTAGTTCCCATATATACACCCTATTTCATCCATGACCAATTAGTACTTTAGGGAAATTCTCAAGCATATAACTTGTTCTTTGGTTTGGTGATCTAAATGTATGAGCATTGCTTGCATGTTATGACCCCCTCCAACCTAGGTTCTATTCACATTAATCTAAATGGCCCACACTTCCATTAATTAATAAAACCCTAATTTCTTCCTTTCTAGTTAATGCTTGCTTAGTTAGTTGATTTAATTTCCTTCTTAGTTAATTGCTTTGTTACTACTAGTCTCTTTCTAGTTTAGACCCTTAATTGCCTTTTGCCCTACTTTGCTAGTCTGGTGTAATTTCTTGCCTAATCTAGCTAGTTTCTCTCTCTAGGTTGTTAATTAGTATTCTTTTGCTAGTCCAGTGTTAGTGTTAGTTCTTTCCTTTATTTCCTTAGTCTAGTTTGCCTCTTTTCAATGTTAATCTTCTTTTCCTTGTTAATTAGAGTTAAACTGTCTAAGGTTGATTTAGGTTTTACTTCTTTCTCTTGCATAATTACTCAATCACCATTAGTTTAACAACCAAGACCAACTTCAAGCTCTTCAACCCTAAATTTTACATTAGGAAACTAGCTTAAGCTAACTTAGCTCTGTGCCCCATATCTCCCTTAGGTTCAACCCTGACTTATCACTCTTATACATGGGCACGTGCCCATGTGCTTGTGAATTTGTTTAAGAGTGTGTTCATTGAGTCCTATAAATTTGAAAGACCCTATGGTGTGCCTAAGGTGCATCCAGCCAAGTCAATTGTCTAGGGGTGATGCGGACACCCCAAGATTTTTGGCATCATTGTTGAGGAGAAAGGCTCTCAATCTATATAGTTAGCTTAGCTTTGACTTTTCCCCATTGCCCTCACTATTGTTATTCATTATTCTTTATGCTACTTTTGCATATTGGTTTCTGACTTTGTCTTCTTTTATTTGGTCATGCCTTCTAAAAGTGACACTAAACCCTTGGAAGACAAGATGGGAGACCAAGATGCATATGAGTATCCTCCACCACTAGTGCACAAGCCACTTCATGACTACTTTATGCCCGCAATGTGGCATACAGATAACAAAACAAGATCTACTTAAGCAGAAGTGTTCGTTAGTAGAGGATTACCAAAAATCACTAAATATTAAAACCATTTTTACAGAGAGATCCACACATAGGAAAACTCTTTTATAAAGAACTGAAGTAATTTAATTACATACTAGTTCACAAGTACATGTCATGTATCATCTTTTTCTGAGAATTACAAGCATCAACTGCCATGTTAAACTATACACAGGCAGCATAAAATCTCGAGGCACTAAGCCAAAATTTCAAGAGCACTAACTATTACTCTGAGGACCTGAGAGCACAGAGACAACACATAGGACTTTCTATACATATATACAAGATGTGACAACCAGTGTTTCCACCTGAGAAATCACTGTCATTTTCTTCTATTGTTGTTGTTATTGTCTTTCACCTACTGACGGATTCCTGCCTCCTCGTCTGCGTCCACCTAAAAATGTGGATCCCATGGGGGTGAGACAATTGTAAATTGCCCCAGCGAGAGATATAACTCTCCGCCAAAACATTATTATTGCAGTTTAATTAACTAGAATTGTGCATAGGAATTATATATTCAACAGCAGATAGATCAATGTCTAAATAGATTAGAGTATTATTCTTATTTAAAGTATTTCAGCTATAACTTGATTAATCAACATGACACTTATTCAATGAGGAATTAAAGTACATGTATAACATTTATCCTTCTAGGATATGCTAAGAATAGCAACATCAACCTTCTCAGTCAGTACGAGATTACATGGCAGAGACATCATGTGTCAAACTGCAATTAGCTTGCCAGGGTATATTGACATCTTCACTATAGAGTTATAGCCGCAGCATATACTCTCTTCAGGATTAGATCACACATCTAATGTCTGGTATTGTTTTGTGGAGTCATGGCATGTAGCCATAATCTTTTCAAGGTTATGGCACACAGCCTATCTTGTACATAGATGATAACACACAGTCAACCCTACGGGGCATAAGGATATAATTACTCAATTACCCCTACATATTCAAAAAGATATGTGTTCTGAATTATGTCGTGGAGAAACCCATTTTAGCATCCAGTAAATTCAAACGCTGATGGATTTATGGTCAGGGCAAGTACATAATATGATATCACTTGATTAATCAAGTGTATTACCATATTCTTTTAGCATCAAACAAGTTTCCAAACATTAAATATTATGGAATATGGGTATTCAAACCCTCAGTTCATCATAGAATACTTGTTACCGCTTATCAGGTAACTTAATACATTTAGGTCATCTGACCAAGGTAATCATGATTTTTGCTACACAAGCATTCTACATAGATCACAAAGTTTATTTCACCTCTTGTTACCTCTTAGTGGCAACAAGTCATATTATGGCTCATTAACAACTTTAATAAAAGAAACATCATAGCTCATACCTGGCTATGTTCATCTTCTCATGATCACTGGTATGATCATTACATAATAACAGTTATATCACTTACATTAGCACTTAAACTTAAGCAATGTAAGAGTAGCATCACCATTCCCTTATTTAGGGTTAGGATTTCTCTTACATATCATCACCCTCCATTAGGGTTTTCTGCAAATAACCATTTAGGTTCTCAAGATCATTTTATTAATGATCAAGCCCTATTTCATTGCTTCACACAGCTAGGATCCAACATTGATAACATAAGAATTTAATCATGCTTATTTATTCTCATCACTTATCATTGAATGCATTATCAACACAAGGTATAAGTTCCTCTCTCCACTTTACCAGAAAGTGATTACATCATACTTTATTGTTTTGTCTTAACCTTTTCATAAGGCATATTAGTCTACACTTATTAAAGTGCATTACATCTCAATGTAATAGTTAACATGACACACTTCATGTGTTACTTATCCAAGTATATTGGATTTAGAATACATCAAGGTGTATCAATCTTGAGGTGCTGGGAGTGATATTTATCATGTCTTGATGTATCACTTCCCTTATCACCTTATCTTACTTGAATTCATTAACTTATCTTGTATTAGGGTATTTCCCATCCTAATAATTTATACATCAGTTCATCACATTTATCATGTAATGTATTGGTCATAAGTCACTTATTTAGAATATGCAACCATTACTAATGATATGGACTCATCTTTGAGTTAAGGCAATATTGATATAAGGCCATCCATGACCAATCCCTTTAGGTGTTTCACTTATCAATAAATTAGTCACTATTCCATTCTTAGGAATAGGGTTTCCCATCTTTATCAACTAGGGTTTACATATTGTCACCCTACATTACCCTTAATTGATATTTCTCACATCATCACCCTAGATTAGGGTTACAACAACCATTGCCCTAAATTAGGGTTGGGCTTTATCAACCTTCTTAATTAGGGTTTCATGATCTCTTTATCAAGGATCATATCCTAATTACATATTCTATTTATTTTGAATGTGTTGAGGCTAGATTGCTACATGATTATTATATATGTATAAATTTCTCTCTCCCATCATCTCTAAGATGTTCATTGCTCAAATCTTCATTAGATTGAGTCAATCCTTTATTCAAATACATACATTTAGGGTTAGCATAGTGTATTGAGTCATTGCTTCCATAAGCATCAAAGGTTAATCTCTCTAAGGGTACCAATCATCTAAGTACATTAGGGATTCAACCATTGTACTTATCTTTGATAATCATCATTCTCAATCATGGAATCAATTGATCTTTTATAACCTTGAGTCTCCAAACGGTTTTGGTCACCTTGAACCTCCAAATAGTTTTGCCCCTTTTCCAAACGGTTTTGAAACTGTTTGCCCTCCAAATAGTTTTGAAACTATTTGGGCATCCTAGGTCTGAGACTATTTAGTCTTAAATGGTTTTGAAATCGTTTGGGCATCTTAGCCCTTGAAACCGTTTGAGCAATTATACATTAAGACCATTTGAACAATCTCCCTTAAAACCGATTGGATGAATTGATCTTGAAACTGAAAGGACCTCCAACCATCCACCTAAAATCAACCATTGACTTCCAAACGGTCTTGAGACTATTTAGTCTCAAATGGTCTTGAGACCGTTTGACCTCCAAATGGTCTTAGGACCATTTGGGTCAAACCACTACAAAATTGAATTAATTAATTAGGGTTTCAACCCATTCAACTGATTAGGGTTTGCAATTGGTGGATCACCTAAACTTGGAATCATTATCATCACTTTAATTGAAGCCAATGGATCAACATTCAACAACATCAGCACTTGACCTCCAAACGTCCTGAGACCGTTTGATCCCAAACGGTCTTGAGACCATATGGTTTCAAATGATCTTGAGACCGTTTGGTCTCAAGTCATTGAAACTATTTTCCCTATATCTTTGTTAAGGTGTGTGCTTAGTATGATGTCATCATCATCAAGATATGTTTATTCAAAACTTTATATGATTTTCATGGTGATTTCATCAATCAACCAAATTGATTTTTGAGAATAAAGAAAGAATCAACAATTGATAAAGATATGAAATCAATAATAACATTCAAGGGTTCAAGTTATATAACCCACCTTCAAAGAAGATTCAAAGCTCCAAAATCCACGTCTCTAATGGTGGAAGAAGCTTTCTCAACTATCCCAAGCTTGTGCTCAACTCTTTGAGTGAAAAAGATTGGCTAGGATTGAAGATTGATTGGAGAAAAGAAGAAATCAAGCATTGATTTGTGATTTCCACCATGAATTCGAGGTTCAAGATGATCAAGGAGCTTACCTACATGTTGGAGTTCGTTCCCCTGCTGGTCCTAAGTTCCCTTGTGTCGTCCAAAGCAAGGAAGAAAGAAAATCTAAAAAAGAGTCTTTGGTTGAATGGGAAATGAAGTGTTTATAAAGGAATTTCAAGGAGAGAGAAAGTTGAAAAGCAATCCTTCAACTCCCCAAATTGGTGCCACTTCACCCCCTATACTCCTTGCATACGAAGGCATCCTCCTTTGCCTTTAATTCTTCTTCATTATCCGCAATTAAAGGAAAAGCAATTAACCACCTTAATTCATATAATACTAATATCCCATTTTTAGTGGATATTACTTTTTAGTTAACTAATGTGAGTGGGCTCTCCACTCACTTAGGATATTTCGTGTCCTTTGCATGTAACATGTACGTTCACACTTATGAAAATTCAACCATCTTAATTTTGGTTGAAGGGCACTTCAATTAATATATATTTTTTGCATTAAATTGAAGTAAAGTTCGATTTATGCTTAAATCTTGATTATTTTAATATCAAGATTCTCTCTCTTCCAAAATGATTCAAATGAGGCGCCCCTCTCAAATTATTTTCTCTACATGATTCCAAGAATCATTAGGGACCCTCTTGAAGTGGTATTTTTCATATTGAACCCTAGGTTTTGGGTAAATTGCACATTACACCAAAACTAGGTTTTAATCCACAAACATTGCTCAACAAGCTCTTTCTTGGTACTCAGGCTTGTGGAAGCCATACCTCAGAACCATTATCATTCCCATGATGCTTCAACATATGAGGAACATTTTATCATGTACAATTTGCAAGTTAACCCCTTAACTTGGGTAATTTGTACTTTGGTCCAAAACTAACAAAACATTATTTCAACATTATTCAAAAAGGACTAAAATTGAAATATAAGTTCCTCTTGAGCCTTAATTACTTTTCAAAAGATAAAATAAAGAATATAATCAACCTCATTAAGCAAAACATCTAGGGTTAACACACAACCCAAGTCAGGGATGTTACAAATTATCCACCCCTAACAAGGATTTTGTCCCCAAAATCCCAGGAAAAGGAAGATAGTTGTTACTCATGTCATCATATCTCTAGATAGAATCTCAATGTCATAGAGATTGCATAAAGTTGTGTCCAGTGCCAGGTTCTCCTACTCAGACTTATCATTTTAATCTATCATACAAAGCCTATATTCGATTGCCATGTCCCTGAAGGAAAGGATACAATGGAACAGATTCCTTTTATCATCCCCTCATTCCCCAGGGTTATTTATCAAAGAAGACACATGTATTTAGTTGAGGAAACCCACTTAGAAACTCTTATTTAGTTGGGAAAGTTCACTTAGCAATCCCTATATAGTTGGGAAAGTTCACTTAGCAATCCCTATATAGTTGGGAAAGTTCACTTAGCAATCCCTATATAGTTGGGAAAGTTCACTTAGCAATCCCTATATAGTTGGGAAAGTTCACTTAGCAATCCCTATATAGTTGGAAAAGTTCACTTAGAAATCCCTATATAGTTGGGAAAGTTCACTTAGCAATCCCTATATAGTTGGGAAAGTTCACTTATCAATCCATATATAGTTGGGAAAGTTCACTTAGCAATCCCTATATAGTTGGGAAAGTTCACTTAGAAATCCATATATAGTTGGGAAAGTTCAATTAGCAATCCCTATATAGTTGGGAAAGTTCATTTAGCAATCCCTATATAGTTCATTCCTTTCTTTATTATTATCTGACATGTTCATGAACATTTTGTGGTTTTATCACAATTCCCATTTCTACATCATGGGAAAAGATCTTCGTTATTCACACATGCTTTATCAGACAGGGATCATCTCCCTTGTTCTTATTCTCATTTCATGAGGATCATATTCTTTTTCTTTCTCATGCACACAGATTGATTTGAAATTATCTCAGATTCCTCTTTCCCATACTTAGGATGTGATGCAATTATCCATACCATATTTTTAGTTTCTTTATACTCATTAGATTGTCTCAGAATGACTACTTGATCAGAGTAATCAGAAAGATAACAATCTAAGAGTATCATACTTACCCTATCCCCAATAATTATATACCTGGCTAGGGTATATAAGTACTGAGATTAGGTGGCATGCACTTTATGTACTATTATGTTCCTTACTTTTTGTATCATCATCATCACATGATTTAACATTCCTAGACTTCCTCCAGGTACCACATGTATACTTCTTCCTTTTTCACACAGAGAAGAAAAATTATAAAGCATTTAAAAGAATATTGAACAAATTATAAATCATCATCTTCCTTGTGTCCTCATAGGACTAATCAAAGGAGGCTCAAAACAACTACTTTCTTATTTTTAACACATAGAATCATGAAATGAAAAATCAGAATGAATCTATTTCATCTGACCTGTCACAACCCGAGGGTTGACTATTGCATCAGATTGATTCATTGCATAGAACCTCGCAATTGATTGTTGTTGACCCTGTGCTCGATTGTTGGATGTTGATGAACCAGCTTGGGATGCTTGTCCATGTCCTCTAGTGTTACTAGAAAACTGCCTCCCTTGTGGGCCTTGCTGACTCTGCCTCTGGGGTTGAGTCACCATTGTATTCCCAACTAGACAATCCTTTGCTAGATGTCCCATTTGTCTACATAGGTTACAGGCCCTGGTCTCAGAATAAGGTCTGTGAGGTCCAGTTACCGATGTTGATGTTTTACTGGGGGCTCTATTTAGAACAAAACTACGGTCCCTACCCCTACTTGACGTCCATTGTGTCTAGGTATTGAATCGTGATGGTGTTGCCGATGCAGAAAATCTCGGCTTCTTAAAACTTTCAGATCTTTGTCCTTGAAACTGAGTGTACACCTTCTTACCACTGGTCTATCGTTTCTCAATTTTAGACCTTTCTATCATCCTTACCGACTCCACAAAAGTGGCAAACCTCTCCATGTTCTTTAAAGCAGACACAGGAGTGGTCAGTTCAGTGTTCAACTCCTTCTCAAAATGATGAATTATTTCCTCATCATTAGCAGCCATATGCGAACAAAATTGTAAAAGCTCCATGAACATAGCTTCATACTCGCTAACGTTCATCTGTTCTTGTCTGATCCTCTCAAATTGAGAGATCTTCTCATCTAGATACGTCTTAGAGAAGTATCTACTGATGAATTCTCGTCAGAATACCTCCCATCAACTTCTTCACCTGGCCTCTTTCCCTCCTCAATCATCCACCAATGGCCAGCACTCCCCTTTCAAAGGTATACAGCATGTCTTACCTTCTCAGCTTTAGGAATATCAAGGATCCTGAAAGCCTTTTTCCAGCTCCGTCAGCCATAAATTAGCATTTGTTGGATCAGCTGTACCATCATAATATATGGCTCCAACCCAGCAAAGTCTCTCAAAAGTCTTGTCGGCTCCATGTCCATCATGGTGGGCTGGTGCCCTAGGTGTAGGTGGTGGCATCCTATCAGCCATGTGTGTCATAGTCACCATAAACTGGCCGAACAGGGTATGGAAGGCTGGATTCTCTATCATAGCTAGGTCAAATTGGGGATGTTCAGGTATCGGCTCCTCCCTAGCTTGATCCCTTACACCTCCTCCTGGTGCAGCAACGCTGCTCTCAGCAGCATGTTCTTCATGTGATCCAGACATCTTCAAGTTCTTCTTCTCCTATATGAGCTGAAGATACTATTAGATAAACTGGAAGACACTTAGAACAGACTCAACAACCTTAATCTTATGTCTCTGTAGACTCAGCAAACCTAGAGCTATGATACCACTAAATTGTGGCATACGTATCACAAAACAAGATCAACTTAAGCGGAAGCATTCGTTAGTAGAGGATTACCAAAATTCACTAAAAATTAAAACCATTTTTACAGAGAGATCCACACATAGGAAAACTCTTTTATAAATAACTGAAGTAATTTAATTACATACTAGTTTACAAGTACATGTCCTGTATCATCTTTTTCTGAGAATTACAAGCATCAACTGCCATGTTAAACTATACACAGGAAGTATAAAATCTCGAGGCACTAAGCCAAAATCTCAAGAGCACTAACTATTACTCTGAGGACCTGAGTGCACAGAGATGACACATATGACTTTCTATGCATATATACAAGATGTGACAGCCAGTGTTTCCACCTGAGAAATCACTGCCGTTTACTTCTATTGTTGTTGTTATTGTCCTTCACCTACTGACAAATTCCTACCTCCTCGTCTGCGTCCACCTAAAAATGTGGATCCCAAGGGGGTGAGACAATTGTAAATTGCCCCAGCGAGAAATATAACTCTCCGCCAAAACATTATTATTGCAGTTTAATTGAATAGAATTGTGCAGAGGAATTATATATTCAACAGTAGATAGATCAATGTCTAAATAGATTAGAGTAGTATTCTTATTTAAAGCATTTCAGCTATAACTTGATTAATCACCCTGATACTTATTCAATGAGGAATTAAAGTGCATGGATAACATTTATCCTTCTAGGATATGCAAAGCAGAGTAACATCAACCTTCTCGGTCAGTACGAGATTATATGGCAGAGACATCATGTGTCAAACTACAATTAGCTTGCCAGGGTATATTGACATCTTCGCTATAGAATTATAGTCGCAGCATATACTCTCTTCAGGCTTAGATCACACATCTAATGCCTCGTATTGTTTTGTGGAGTCATGGCATGTAGCCATACTCTTTTCAGGGTTATGGCACACAGCCTATCATGTACATAGATGATAACACACAGTCAACCCTACATGGAATAAGGATATAATTACTCAATTACCCCTACATATTCAAAAAGATATGTGTTCCGAATTATGCCATGGAGCAACCCATTTCAGCATCCAGTAAATTCTGACGCTGATGGATTTATGGTCAGTGAGACTACATAATATGATATCACTTGATTAATTAAGTGTATTACCATATTCTTTTAGCATCAAACAAGTTTCCAAACATTAAATATTATGGAATATGGGTATTCAAACCCTCAGTTCATCATAGAATACTTGTTACCACTTATCAGGTAACTTAATACCTTCAGGTCATCTGACTAAGGTAATCATGATTTTTTTCTACATAAGCATTCTACATAGCTCACAAAGCTTATTTCACCTCTTGTTACCTCTTAGTGGAAACAAGGAATATTATGGCTCACTAACAACTTTAATAAAGGAAACATCATAGCTCATACATGGCTATGTTCATCTTCTCATGATCACTGGTATGATCACTACATAATAACAGTTATATCACTTACATATTAGCACTTAAACTTATGCAATGTAAGAGTAGCATCACCATTCCCTTATTTAGGGTTAGGATTTCTCTTACATATCATCACCCTCCATTAGGGTTTTCCATAAATAACCATTTAGGTTCTCAAGATCATTTTATTAATGATCAAGCCCTATTTCATTGCTTCACATAGCTAGGAGCCAACATTGATAACATAAGCGTTTCATCATGCTTATTTATTCTCATCACTTATCATTGAATGCATTATCAACAAAAGGTATAAGTTCCTCTCTCCACTTTACCAGAAAGTGATTACATCATACTTTATTGTTTTGGCTTAACCTTTTCATAAGGCATATTAGTCTACACTTATTAAAGTGCATTACATCTCAATGTAACAGTTGACATGACACACTTCATGTGTTACTTATCCAAGTATATTGGATTCAGAATACATCAAGGTGTATCAATCTTGAGGTGCTGGGAGTGATATTTATCATGTATTGATGTATCACTTCCCTCATCACCTTATCTTACTTGATTTCATTAACTTATCTTGTATTAGGGTATTTCCCATCCTAATACTTTATACATAAGTTCATCCCATTTATCATGTAATGTATTGGTCATAAGTCACATATTTAGAATATGCAACCATTACTAATGATATGGACTCATCTTTGAGTTAAGGCAATATTGATATAAGGCCATCCATTAACAATCCCTTTAGGGTTTTCACTTATCAATAAATTAGTCACTATTCCATTCTTAGGACTAGGGTTTCCCATCTTTATCAACTAGGGTTTCCATATTGTCACCCTACATTACCCTTAATTGAGATTTCTCACATCATCACCTTAGATTAGGGTTACACCAAGCATTGTACTAAATTAGGGTTGGGGTTTATCAACCTTCTTAATTAGGGTTTCATGATATCTTTATAAAGGATCATACCCTAATTACATATTCTATTTATTTTGAATGTGTTGAGGCTGGATTGCTACATGATTATTATGCATGTATGAATTTCTCTCTCTCATCCTCTCTAGGATGTTCATTACTCAAATCTTCATTAGATTGAGTCAATCATTTATTCAAATACATACATTTTGGGTTAGCATAGTGTATTGAGTCATTGCTTCCATAAGCATCAAAGGTTAACCCCTCTAAGGGTACCAATCATCTTAGTACATTAGGGTTTGAACCATTGTACTTATCTTTGATAATCATCATTCTCAATCATGGAATCAATTGATCTTTTATAACCTTGAGTCTCCAAACAGTTTTGGACACCTTGAACCTCCAAATGGTTTTGCCCCTTTTTAACCTTCAAATGGATTTGAAACTTTTTTCCCTCCAAACTATTTTTGAAACCATTTGGGCATCCTAGGTCTGAGACCATTTAGTCTTAAACGGTTTTAAAACTATTTGGGCATCTTAGCCCTTGAAACCGTTTGAGCAATTATACATTAAGACCGTTTGAAAATTTTCCCTTAAAATCAATTGGATGAACTGATCTTGAAATCAAAAGGACCTCCAACCATCCACATAAAATCAACCATTGAATTCCAAACGGTCTTGAGACCGTTTAGTCTCAAATGGTCTTGAGACCGTTTGACCTCCAAACGGTCTTAGGACCGTTTGGGTCAAACCACTATAAAATTGACTCAATTAATTAGGGTTTCAACCCATTCAACTAATTAGGGTTTGCAATTGGTGGATCACCTAAACTTTGAATCATTATCATCAATTTAATTAAATCCAATGGATCAACATTCAACAACATCAGCACTTGAACTCCAAATTGTTTGAGACCGTTTGATCCCAAATGGTCTTGAGACCGTTTGGTTTCAAACGATCTTGAGACCGTTTGGTTTCAAACGATCTTGAGACCGTTTGGTCTCAAGTCATTGAAACTGTTTGCACTAGATCTTTGTTAAGGTGTGCGCTTAAGATGATGTCATCATCATCAAGATACGTTTCTTCAAAACTTGCTGTGATTTTCATGGTGATTTCATCAATCAACCAAATTGATTTTCGAGAATAAAGAAAGAATCAACAATTGATAAAGATCTGAAATCAATAATAACATTCAAGGGTTCAAGTTATATAACCCACCTTCAAAGAATCTTAAAAGCTCCAAACTCCACGTCTCTAATGGTGTAAGAAGCTTTCTCAACAATCCCAAGCTCGTGCTCAACTCTTTGAGTGAAAAAGGTTGGCTAGGATTGAAAATTGATTGGAGAAGAAGAAATCACGCATTGATTTGTGATTTCCACCATGAATTCAAGGTTGAAGATGATCAAGGAGCTTACCTACATGTTGGAGTTCGTTCCCCTACTTCTCCTAAGTTCCCTTGTGCTCGTCCAAAGCAAGGAAGAAAGAAAATCTGAAAAAGAGTCTTTGGTTGAATGGGAAATGAAGTGTTTATAAAGGAATTTCAAGGAGAGAGAAAGTTGAAAAGCAATCCTTCAACTCCCCAAATTGGTGCCACTTAACCCCCAATACTCCTTCAATATGAAGGCATCCTCCTTTGCCTTTAATTCTTCTTCATTATCCACAATTAAAGTAAAATCAATTAAGCACCTTAATTCATATAATACTAATATCCCATTTTTAGTGGATATTACTTTTTAGTTAACTAATGTGAGTGGGCTCTCCACTCACTTAGGATATTTCGTGGCCTTTGCAAGTCACAAGGAAGTTCACACTTATGCAAATTCAACCATCTTAATTTTTTTTGAAGGGCACTTCAATTAATATATTTGTTTTTGCATTAAATTGAAGTAAAGTTCCATTTATGTTTAAATCTTGATTATTTTAATATCAAGATTCTCTCTCTTCCAAAATGATTCAAATGAGGTGCCCCTCTCAAATTCATTTCTCTACATGATACCAAGAATCATGAGGGACCCTCTTGAAGTGGTATTTTGCATATTGAACCCTAGGTTTTGGGTAAATTGCACATTACACCAAAACTAGGTTTTAATGCACAAACATTGCTCAACAAGCTCTTTCTTGGTACTCAGGCTTGTGGAAGCCATACCTCAGCATCATTATCATTCCTATGGTTCTTCAACATCTGAGGAACATTTTATCATGTACAATTTGCAAGTTAACCCCTCAACTTGGGTAATTTGCACTTTAGTCCAAAACTAACAAAACATTGTTTCAACATTAATCAAAAAGGACTAAAATTGAAATATAAGTTCCTCTTGAGCCTTAATTACTTTTCAAAAGATAAAAGCAAGCATATAATCAACCTAATTAAGCAAAACATCTAGGGTTAACACACAACCCAGGTCAGGGATGTTACACGCAAACTATAATTCACCAATTGCATATAGAGTTGATCAAATGATGGGGCAGCAATTCTCCATCGACTGGCTCTTCTGGGGCTTCTACCTACCTTCTACAGATTATAGAGTGAGAACCCCTACAATCACATTGATTCTTTCCTTGAAACGTGCTCCACCATCAGAATGCCTACAACTACAAATTACTCTATCTGGATTACCTTGTCCTGGTTCTCACCAAAATAAAAGGCCAAATATTAGTATCATTTAAAGACAAAAATTTTGACTTGGCGAGAGATGAAGAATGCCTTCTAGAAGAAATTCTAATATGTTACAAGGTTGACACAAATGCGGAAGGCTATAGTGACTTCCAGCTAAATGGATCATGAGAAGTTACATGGTGCTTCAAAAAGATTCTAGAAGATGTTGTGAGAGTGCCCCCACCATGAAATTTCTTTGTGGTAACTTGTTCAATCCTTCTAATCTGGTCTCTCTGAAATGAGTCATGCTTCAGTAGATTCTTCTTGTGGAGGAGCTTTCATGACCAAACCACCCAAGGAGACATGGCCTTTATTTGAGCACTTGGTTGAAAACTCAAGGCACCAAGCTTCTAGCATTATCAGTGATTGTAGTCGTGCCATTGGTGTGACACCTTCAATTCCTATTGATTCAAGCCCACAATTAATGAAGATTCTTATTGATATGATGAATTTTATGAAGAATCGTGTGGGGGTTTCTCCCTAGACAATTGGTGAATTCTATTGAGTCCTTTGGTGAATAAGTGAAGGCCATTCACTCTCATAGGAACCAAGGACAACAAGGTAAAAGGTATAGCTCAAGGTTTGAGGATGAAATTATTTATAAGTTAGAAATTTCTGATGAAGTTCAAAAGAATGTTACAAGGGTTGAGCAAAAAGTGGAACATGTCTCCCCAATACTTTCCCTCCAATTGGAAGGGAAATCCCTTTCCCAAAACATTTTTAATGAAGCAAGTGGACAAATGAGTATTCATCAAAACTCCTATACTCCACCCCCATTGAAAGTGCCACCCATATATAAATTACAAGGACATCCTCCTCATACAAATTTTACACCTCCAACACCATCATCACAACTTCTACCTTATATTCTTCCGCCACCTTCATCACTGCAACCATCCTACCAATATCTTACCACCCTTAATAATCCCCTCCACCTCATTTCCAACACCAAGGGCCACCTACACCTCCTCCACAACAACAACTGGCTTCCCCTCTCCAACATGAGCAAGTTAATGCTATGACAATTCTAAGAGTAGAAGAGCCATTAAGCATCTTACAGGTAAAATGGATAGAGATCATGTGAGATAAGGGCATGTTGATGAAACAAATCCAAAGAGACCAACTGGTGATATTGTAATTGATATAGTTGAAGATGATCTTGTGACACCTTATATTGAGTTTGTAACACTGTGTGACCTTTTTCATGTTCTACAACCCACTAGTAATTCTAGGAATTCCTCATGTCATACTGTAAGGAAAACATGTTGATCCAAGTAAACTAGTGCAAGTGAGCCATCATTCCTAGATGCATTAGATGAACGCACGTCATCAAAAAGGAGGAAAAAACACACTTTTGACATTCTAGAGATGTTTTGGCAATTGAAGATGAATATCCCTGTATTGGATGCTATCAAGTAGATTCTATATTATGCCAGATTTCTCAAGGATATGTGCACCTTCAGGAAGAAGTCTATAGGAAGAACATTGAAGAAAGCAAGAAAGAACAAGTGATATCTATTCTCCAACATGCACTTCCTGTGAAGAGGAAAGACCCATGATCCCCTCTCATACCTAGCTATATAGGGGGACATTGCATAGACCAATCCCTTCTTGATATGGGATCTAGTGTGACTTTGATGCAATATAGTGTCTACGTGGAACTGGGTTTTGGAAAGCTGAAACTAGCTAATTGCACTCTCCAATTGGTGGATCATTCAATAAAAGTGCCTAGAGGAAGGGTGGATGATGTATTGATCATGATAGACAAAGAAAGGGGAGAAGAATTCCTGGAAGATTTTATTATTCTTGACATGGACTCAGATAAAATAAGGATTCTCATCATCTAGGGAAGACCCTTTCTATCTACGACTGATGTTGGAATACATGTGCATTGTGGAAAAATGATGGTCTCCTTCATGGTCATGAAGATAAAAATCTATATGTTCAAGACTTCCACATAGCAAGAACGAGAATGGAATGTTGATCATGGTTACTTGAAACATTCAGATGATTACTTGAGAAATGGATATCCAGATGGAACACCTCATGGTAATTTCTATGACCAATGGCATAAAGAATAGCCATTGAATGCAAATGAGGGAGGTATATACTTCAAGGGTAGACACACAAGATTTTTGAATGGTTGATTGATTGAGATAACTACAAGAAGCTTGGTTGAAGGCATAAAGTGTAGCACTAGTGGGAGGCAACCCACCTAGGTTTGGAGCATTTTTCACCCAACCTTAAATTTGGGATACTTTTTGGGTTATTTTTACACATTTATAAGAATGTACACTCTTATTTTAATATTTTTGTTAGCCTTTAGATGTGCAGGTGAATAGAGAGTGAAATGGGGAATCAATTGAAATTAGGAAGAGGATTCATGAGAAACCAATGTTGTTAAAGTTTTTGATTATTCTAGTAATTTCAAGTGGAATTGAGATGTTATAGTTATCACTATGAATGTGGTACAGTGGAATGTATGTGGTGGTACTGTTAGATTTATAGTTAAATTCAAAATGATGCACAACCACCACCATTGGTGTGTTGGACAAAATGGTCATGGGGCAAGCTAGTCACCATGGTTGTGTGACTCAGTATGGGCATGGCACCTGCAAGCCACAATGATCATTGGGCCTAGCATGGGCGTGCCAGCAGCGGGCCCACCCAATTAAGTGCAACTTCATCTTGATTTAGTAATCAACACAACATGACCTCAACACTTCTCTACCATGATAGAACAATTGTATAATGTAGAGGCAACTATGCAACACCGCTCTAGCACATTCCAGCCACTCATTGACCATCTTCAAGCTCCAATCAACCTCCAATACCCTCACAAAACCTTTCCCCTGCCTCTGCCTTCCATTTCCCCTCCATTTGCACCACCAAATATCCCCCTCTCTCCATTCCACCCACCCTATCTAGTGCTTTAAAACCCTAGCTTCTTCCAGGTCTCCCAGCTGAAATCAGCCCAAAATGAAGGCCTTTAGAAAGCAATTGAAGGTGGGCACCAAGAATGTCATTTCCTAAGGGTGTCTACCCAAGAAGGGTTCTTCTACAACACCACATATGCCTCTCAGTCTTCCACTATTAAAACTAGTTTCTAGTTTGCATGGAAAAACAATCTTCTTGGTGGTGGGTGCTTTGGATGCTTTGGTGGATTGCGTTGAGAAGGAGGCCACCACTCTGCCTCAACATGGGGGAACCCATGAAACTCTATCTTATTTGCATACAAAACCTCCATGCACATCATTCTGATAGTCCACTTCCTCCAGTGTCGCGAATGGAACCGCATCCTCAAGCCCAATGGTAGTTATTTATTGATCATGAGAATGAGGCAATGGAAGATGAACGACATGAGTGGGACATAATACCTAATGAGGTCACACACAGGATAGACAACCAATTGATGAAGACACTACATCCAAAGTGCTTGACACATAGAGTGATTGCTACATGCTATGTTTGTCATGCTACAATGGAAGCATTGGGCTTTTATTCTTATTTCCAAGATATCATAAATCCCTTGGTATTGTTTGATGTGATGAAAATTATCCAAAAGACTTATGTTAGATTTCATGCCATTTCTTTTCTATGCTAGACAAGGTCGCATACAGAGGGGAAGAAGATCTCTGCTTTAGATTAGGGAATGATACTCACATCCTCAATGCATCCATGCTCAACAATATTTTTTCTCCCAATGAAATAGTGATTCTCCTTGATGAAGGGAGGACTAAAAAGGATTCTAATTTCAATTATGCATCTATGTGAAAAAGTTAATTAGGCACAATAATTTTGTGTCATGGAAATCAAAGACAAGTTTGATCCATAACCCCTACCTACGGTATGTTCAGTAGGTTTTAGAGAATACCATTTTTCCCAGTATGATAACCAAGGGAGTTGTAAAAATAAGGATCTATTTGTGTTGGGTTGGATGACAAAAGGTAGGCATGTCAATCTATGGGCATTACTCATTGATCATTTGAAAACAATTCCCTCTAAGAGTAAAAATCTATTTGTAATGGGAAGACTTGTATCTTCAATTGAACTTGCCCTAGATCCATGACTTGATAGGATATAGAAAGGTATAAGGGGGAATCTTGTAGACCTACATTATATTATCCTCTCATCCATGATTTTAGTTGTAGATAGAAAAATCAGATACCAGGTCAACCTCCCTTGTAAAGGAATTTCACTTTAGCTGCCCTGCCATGCTACACCTCTCTCAGAGGAGTATGGCCCATCTCCAAGTTTTTTGTACACTTCCAGGAGATGGGAGTAGGAGAAACCTAGAGACACATTGAGAGGGCACTGTGCAATTTTAGTTGAGGACATGGGAGAGACAAATGCATGTGACCAGAAGAGAGTGACAAAAGCGAGAGAAATGTGTAGAGTGAGGATAAGAGATACAGACACCACAACAGCCCACAATGAATGCCTATGACATGTCTAGTATACAGGAGAAGCTAGAGGGCATTCAAAAAACATAGGAAGCCATGTGGTTGGATCAACAACAAATGCATTATCAGATCAACCACATGTACTACTACCAGCATGTATAGATGCAAAGGAACCCCAATTGATGGATTTTTTTGGGGGGAGTATTGTCCAGATACCATGGACATACTTTCCTCCACAGGAGGACTACTAGGGTAGTTACTATTAGTACCCTCCACCATAGGGAGGACCACCCCCCAAGCCACCACATTATCAGTGATCTTCTAACCTATCACTCCTAGGCTTTAGTGTCATGTTGAGGACAACACGACTTAAACGTTTATGGTGGTAGGGTGGTACACCCTCAATTCACTTTTGGTTTCTTTTTGTATCATTTACTTTTTGTTTTGATACAACTCCCATATATATTATATTTTGCTTGATTTGCATACATGCATGCATTTAGTTCAATTTCTTGTACTTCTGCATAATTTTTCTAAACTTTTACTCTTCATGCCATTCCATGTCATGCTTTGCGTTTCATGTAGATTTTTGGTTATTTTGTGTGTTTTATCAAGGATTTGCTTGTTTGTTGCTTTTTTCTTCCTAGTGTAGGTTTGGATGTAATTAAAGGCAATTTGGCATTATTTTGGCCAATATTGCCCAAACTTGAAATTTCTTGCCTATAACCCAATCTCTACATATTGAATTGAAATTGTTGACCTTTAATAAATGCATCTTCTTTCTCATGGTCTATTGCTAAATGGTCTCAATTGTTGACATCTTACATGTGAATCACCTTTTCATGCTTGTGAAATGTTTGATTTAACGTGATCTCAGCAAGCCAAAAACACTTAGTGTTTGTCGAATCTCGTGATAAAAATGTGTTTTTTATATTGCTCATTCATGTGGTGTGACGTAAATTGATGAAGTTGTTGAAGTAATTTTCATGTGGATCTAATGTTGAAACCCACACTAGTGACTCCTCTCTTGACTCATTGTTCTTTTACCACTTCTTACCTCTTCACCTTATGAAAGGATGTCAAATAGAAATATTAGCCTTGTTCACCTTTAAGTGTTTGGATGGCCATATCTACATCCCTTCATTCCTACCACCATGTTCCCTACCTAGACCAAGGGCAAATAAAAAGAAAAAGGAAATGCAAAAAGAAAATAAAAAATGTTACTATGCAATATAAACTAAATAAAGAAAATAAGAGAGATCTTATGTCATAGCACTCCAATCTCATACCACAATCCCCTTCTTCTATTTGCATACCAGTGAGCTAGAAACATCAAATCTAGCTCATTTCACCCTTTTCATAGACATGTGTCTTACTTAGTGTGGTTTGATAAATGAGGTTGATAGCATGAAGGTAAAACAACACTCCTAGTCATATTTGATTGTCATCACTATAAAATAGTTAACCTAGAGCTATATGAGGACCATATGGATTTATTGTGTATTCTATTCCCTATATTCAAAGGTTGTATGTTCATTGATTTAATCACAATTGGTTTGTGAAAGAGGAGAGGGAAAAGGTGAAATATATGTGCTTAGTCATCATTGAGCCCATCTAGTCAATGTACATCTATTGCAATGCATTTGTCATTTTGTTCTTGTTGAAAAATTGAACAGAGATTGAGTTGGAGCATACTTGAAGACAAGTATGTTTTATGTTTGGGGTGGTGAAGCAGCCCTATTTTAGGGCTTCATTTTATGTCTTCTTGTACTTTAATCACGTCTAAACTTACTAGAATGTATGCTAGTTACTATCAAATGCAATTATGGATGTTATTTGCATGTTTTTTCAAGTACTTGAACCATGCCTTGGATGGACGGGAGGGGAGGAGGATGATCTAATGGCTTCTTCACCCTTTGAGGAGTTTGAGGAGGGTCCAAGAGCTTTTTCAAACTACCCCTAGTGGCTAAGAGTCAAGCCAAAGCAAAGGAGTCCATGAAATCCAAAGAAAAGATGAAAGTTCCCTAGAAGACCCCAACACGGTTGTACTATACAAGTCAAATTCATAGCAAATTCATAGAGTTGAAGAAATTGAAGATAAGCTCATCACTGTGGTCATGCAAGCCACCAAGGTCATGCCAATAAGGACACAACACGACTCTGTAGCCAAGCTATCAATGTGCTCATGTCAAAGAGAATGACTAGGCACTCCTTCCTCCTAGAATGATCGTGTGGCCTAGCATGGACATGCCACAACCTACACACCACACTCATGGTTCCCACCATGGCCACACTACCCAAGTTCCCTAACTCACAATTCAACCTGACATTTCTAATTCTCACCTCACACATTCCACCTGAGCACGACCATTCTACACCCCAGCCACCACGGTCATGGTACTCAGAACGGTTGTGTTGGTTAAAAACCCTACCCTATTTCTACCTTGTATTCCCCATATTGCCCTCAATTAACCTAGTGCTTCCATGTCACCTATATATACATGAGTAGCGGTTGGAGCATGAGGTTATCTACTTTTAGCACTCTTAGGCTCCCTTGAGCATCCCTATCGTCCACCTACACATTTCCACTTACATTCCATCACCTTCCACCCCCAAAATGATTCCTTATAGGGTTTTAGCCACTTTCCTTACCATTTCCATGCCATTCCACCTTAGAGGAGGGAAGTGCTTGGGATTTCATCTATTAGAGGAGAGGTTTCAACCACTACTTCTAGCTCCATGACTACTTCTACCTATTTCTTCTCCCTTTTTGTATTTTCCATTTCTATGAGTAGCTAAGCCCATCTAGGTGGGTTTTTTGGGGTTAAAATGTGACTTTGAAACCATGTTGGTGGAATTTAATATACAAACTTTGTAATTTCCTTTGATAATGATTATGTTCTACTTTCATCTCATTTCCAATGGATTTCTTGTTGATTTATGCTTGAAGGCACCTAGGATTCTATGAATTTGCTTATATGTAAGTATTTTGGGGGAAAAGCTCCTAGGATGAACTAGTGGATCCCTAGATAGCTACCCATCTTCATACATGTTATTCCATTCTCCTACACTTATGTGAGAGAACTACATAGCTAGTTTATAAGTATTCAATGCAATTGGTTTGGAGCTTCCTAAAGGCTAGATGGCAGGTGATGTGAGGTCAAGAACCCTCATTTCAATCCTCCTTTAATACCCTTGGTTCCCAATTTCCCTAGGATATTCTATCCTAAAATCCTAGACTTGATTAGATCCTATTAGAATTCCACCTAAACCCTAATCCAAGTGAGCCTCACAAGTGTGGATAGGGGGTAATAGGGACTAGTTCCCCTATATACACCATATTTCATTCATGGCCAAATTAGTAGTTTAAGGAAAATCTCTAGTGTCTAACTTGTTGTTTGGTTTGACGATCTAAATGAATGAACATTGATTGAATGTTCTGACCCCCCAACCTAGTTTCTTGTCACATTTCCCCAAATGTGTCACACTTCCACTAATTGCTTCCTTGATAGTTAATTCTTGTTGAGTTAGTTGCTTTAATTTCCTTCTTAGTTAATTGATTTGTTCTTGCTGGCCTCTTTCTAGTTTAGATCCTTAGTTGACTTTTTTGACTGGTTTTCTAGTCTAGTGTAATTTCTTGCCTACTATATCTACTTTCTCTCTCTAGGTTATTAATTAGAATCGATTTTATAGTCTAATGTTAGTGTTAGTTCTTGCCTTTCTTGCCTTAGTATAGTTTGCCTCTTTTCATTGTGTAGCTTCTTTTCCTTGTTAATTAAACTTAAACTATCTAGGTTTAGATTAGGTTTTTGTTCTTGCTCTTGATTGATTGCTTGATCACCATAAATTTAACAACCAAAACCAACTTCAAACCCCTCAACCCCAAACTCCCCATTAGAAACCTAGCTTAAGCCAACTTAGCTCTACCCCTCTCTCTCTTGGGTGCAACCCTGACTTACCACTTCTATACTACTCTCAAGCTCGTGCACTTGTGGATTTGTTTAAGAGTATGTTCATTGGATCCTATAAATTTGAAATACCCTGTTGTGTGCCTAAGTGTGTCTGATCAAGTCAATCGTCTAGGGTCACTACGGATACACGATCTTATCAATTATATAGTAGAAAAACTCAACTTTAGGGTCGATCAGCACGGCCACGCTGGTCAGAACTATGAGAACCCATTACACTAAATGAGATTACTAAAAACACAAAACACGATTACACATTATTTAAACACAAACCTAGAGAATAAGGTAATTAAAACCAATTTCATCATTTCCCAATTGCTCAGAAACATTTACATAAAAGCCCAGCAACTTGCTTTATTTTGTATAGCCCATATAATGCTCAATATCCTTTATAAGTGTTCTTTAGCCTCAGCTACATCATAAAATTTACAAAGGAACATTATCCATATATTCCACATATACAAACATCAACATGCTATCGAAAGCTCGATTCAATTGAAACATTGTATACAAACTTTTCACCCAAACCTCAGAGTACATGGATGCTCTAGGACATACTAGACAACTAAAACTATCTCTAGGGTTTATCACCTCAGTTTCTCCTTGTTGTCATAGTTTTGATTCCGCTATTTTTCGATCACCTAAAAAGATGTGGTGACCTACGTGGTGATATCCAGTCTCAGTGAGAGATAAAACTCTCCCCAAAAGATATTGATTACATCACATTAAATGGTATATAAGTGAGCAGTTGAAGTATTTAATAGTCAATTGAGTAGATTGGATAGTTCAAGCATGCTAAACATATTAAGCAATTAAGCTTAGCAACAAGTATGATTATAAATGTATGTATAGGCAATAGAAAAATCCATTTCTTATATTAGATATCTACTTAGGTTTCATATGATTGCATTTAATAACAATCATCTTCATTAGTTTGACTATCATCATATGCCTTGCTAATTGCATAAGAAATCTAGTAGAATAAGTGACTCAACATCATGAATATGTCTAGCAGCATAACATGACTATCAATATTGGCATGTTTAATAAAATGAAAAAGACTACATCATGAGTATAGCTAACATCATCAGCACAACTGACTACGTAAGTATGATTACCAATTTAAGAATTTCTAGTTATATAGGCATGGCTAGCAGTATTAAACATAGCTAACAACATAATCTTAATAATTTGTGTCAGTATATCTAACAAAATAAGCATGTTTACAACATGAGCATCACTACAACATAAGCATATATATCATCTCTTATTATCCCATACATCATCTCTATGTATGGAAAGCAAACAAGGGTTATCATCCAATGTGAAGTGTTGTGTATAAAACCCTAAACAGATATGCTACATGGTTGTATTACATTTTTTATTACTCCTTGGAAAATTTGAGTCTTACCACCCAATGTCCAACCGACCCTTGTGAAGGGCTATTCGGTTCCGTACGAGATCTAGGAGAGCAAAATCCTAAGATATGTTCCCCTCGGTCAGTACAATTAAAAAGGCAGTGACATATCAGTCAATGTTATCACTACAGTGACATATAGTCAAGCTGCTAACAACTAGTCTACCCTTGGTACAGGTCACAACACTAGATAATAAGCTCATTCATGGCCATTCTATATGAGGAATCTTGTAGTTATACTATTTCCATCACACATCACAATATCACAATATCTAAGGCATGACCGCGTCCATCCTCAATTACTTGATATTAGGGTACCAATCTATCCCTACATACTCAACATGTTATGTATGTGCTCTGAGTTTCCCTAAGGAATACTCATTTCCCCATCCAACAATGTCTGACAGTGAAGATGGTTCTATGGCACATGGCACTACATGATTAGGGTTTCACTTACTTAGTTACTGTCATTTGGGTGCATTAAGGCTGCATCAAACAAATGATCATACAAGCCCTAATTCATTTCTAGCAAGAATTTAAGTATAACGAATTCAGAAGATATAAAACATATGAGACATATTATTCCTCATCTCATCATCACATGGTATTATTCACTTTCCATTCATGAGACTACACTTGTCATCATACAATCAAATAATATGAATCATGATCACAGTATCACTGGGAATCAACCCTTGTCAACATAAGAGTATTATACCTCATTCAGGTCCCAACCATGCCCAAAGGTCATTAAGATCATCACATCATTTCCTACATGTTCATCATTATCTTTCTATGCCTTATAATAATGATTGACAAACATCACCACACATGTGATTTATGGGCTCAACATAATTTGCATTTAAGGACTAAAAGATACTCATAGGATAACATTATAGGATTATCTTAGTAATTAAGAGCATTCATTTATTATATCAACATATAAGGAAGCCAAGTATGATTGACCATCATCACATTTATAGTGTACAAATTTATCCAAGATAACATAGATCATGGAGCCACGATGACCACCAGTTAAAAACAATAGAGTTGCAATCAATCAATAGGAAGGATATTCCATCATTATATTAACCATTCAAGGAAGGGTAGCATAACTAACTACCATCATCTATTACATTAGAGTGAGGTTCAACAACATAAGTTACTTTGATTGCTACAAATCAACATTCATACCCAAACCCTACTTATAGCATCCCTATTTGATTGTAGATGCATAAGGTGAAGCATCACCACTACATACCATCCTCAAGTATGGATCCTCACATAATTCAAAGTGTAACCATCATGTTATAACATACTAGGGTTCAACCACAATAAGAGATTACTCCATTTTTCTATTATTCCACTAAGGAAGGCTAATCATAGTCAATCACCATCACCTAAATTCATTAGGATTAAGTGTAACGAGCTATATTCCATTAGGGTTGCATAACAACACAATATGATCATTATCCATTCTATTCATATGAGGCTAAAGGTAAGACTACCATATTAATGGCAAACATCCATTGATTCCATCATCATTCAACCCATATCACCATACCACAACATCACCCAGAACTATTAGATGATGAAAAGGTAAGACCATTAGTTATTTACATAAGTAAACACCTTGAATAAGCCACCTATTAAGGCATTGAATTGTGATCTACAAAGAGTCTCTATTTAATCCTAGACATCCCTTATTTTAATTACATAAAGAGGCACCATAGGTTGTGGGGTTAAAACCCATCATCGGTTGTACATTTTAAGCAAGTTATCATATCGACCATCAAACTATTTAAATTGATCACATGAGAGAAACCATCAAATTCAGATTATTAGAACTCACGTGTAATACTATAGTTTTCAATCAAAACCATTGGATGTTGAAGCATCCAATATCAACCATAGGATCAAGTCCATTA
Organism: Alisma plantago-aquatica; assembly: GCA_963693085.1. Taxonomy (NCBI): domain Eukaryota; kingdom Viridiplantae; phylum Streptophyta; class Magnoliopsida; order Alismatales; family Alismataceae; genus Alisma; species Alisma plantago-aquatica. The sequence continues at coordinate 406,585,788 of OY856414.1, forward strand.
TTCATATCCATTAGCTGAATAAGTGTTAGATCTTAACCATTATATCATGTTCATATGTTAAAACAATCAATTGGAATATAGGTCCAACCATTTCTTCAATTGACCCACGAAACCATTAGTTTAAGGCTTAATTGATGCTTCAACTACATCCTTAACTCACCATAGATTGTGGAGACTCGATCCACCATCGGCTGTGACCATTAAGTCACCATTGGTTGATAGATGAGCACTATATTCATTTAACACCATCGAATATTAAGCTAATATCATCATTGATTGATAGCATCATTAGGGTACTTAGTGGTTGATAATTAACTCCTAATTGAGTCAAATCCTGACCTAAGGGATGACTGTCAGTTGACACCCTTGGTTACCACCATCAGATTTCAAGATAGAAACACCATCGGTTGTTGCGTGGTATCTCCATCGGGTCATGTGGTAGTGAAGGGAAAAGATTGAAAACCCTAATTGGGACCATTAATTTTTAGGTGCTTAGCACCATCAATTGTGTTACCAGCCTATTCTAGATCATCTTTCTACTTAAGGAAGGACGTACATCTATTTATAGGTTCATTTAGAACTGAAACAGAACAGGGAACACCATAAAAATTCAAAACCCTAGGCAAGGTTATCATTTACAAGCGTAGATCTTCATTTTTTTAGCAAGTGCATGTATAAGCAAGCTTTTAGTAAGCAATAAATGTGAAGAGGGTTATAAAACTCACCTCTACAAAGAATAACATACTTATTAGCAGCAAGAAAAATTGAACAAAAAGGTAGAAAACCCAATCTTTAGGTCTAAACTCTACCATCTAGCACCTTTCTTGTTACAACCCCAATTTTGGGTTCATTTGTTGAGAAATGTAATTTCACGTATTAAATATAAATGAACAAATAATTATGTCTTTTGTTTGAATGCATGAATTTCGTTACAATAGCCTTGATGATTGCTTGTGGGCTTTATTGGCTATTGGGCCCAATAACAAGGGAATTCAATTAGTAAATGAATAATTAAGTTCTTAAGAAAAGAAAGGTGTGGAAACCTCCAGAAGGCAAAAGAATATAATCCAAAGTTGGATTTCATGCCACATGGGTTCCTTGGGTTCCAAGGAGTCCAAAGTTGCAAAGAAAAAGAAATAAGAAAAGCAAGATCAAATAAGTATTTCTTTATTAAGAAAGAAATTTAAAATAATGGTCAAATATGGGAAACAAGTGAAAAGAGGTATAATTGGGTAATCCTTAGTGGAATTTCGTATCCCAATGATTCCTACTGATAAAAGGAATACTAATGAGTAAAATAAAAGAGAAATAAAGAGAAATCCTCAAAAAGAAATATTTTAATGAGAAATAAACAAGATAATGTGAAATAATGCATATTGATGCATTTAAGGATAATAAGTATCCAATAAAAAGGATTTTGAAATAATAGAGTTTCTTGGGATCCAAGGAGTCCCAATAAAGAGGAAATAAAGAGAAAATACCAAAATTGCAAAATAAAAGGATAATGGGAATACATAATTAATGGAATTATGTGGTTTTATTAGAAAGGAGTATTTCCTACTTAAGGAAAATGTATTAAAAAGCAAAAATAAAGGGAATAATGGAAAGGAATTTTGAAATCCTAATAGATAAAGGAAAATGGGATATCAAAGAAATAATGAAGAGAGAGGAGTTTGCTTCTTATTTAAGGAAAATATCTTTCCTATTAGTAAAAGTCTTATTTTCTTTGAGGGCATGTATCCTAGGGCAGTGATATCCTCCCCTATAAAAGGGTTGGACCCTTAGCCTCGAGCCCAAGAGGATCTCGGACATTCCACCATCTTCTTCACCTAGTTTTCTCTCAAAACCCTAAGATAAAGGAGTGGCGTGACCATGGGGCAACAAGGAACCATTAAGTGGACTTGATGGAAGCAGGACGCACCCAAAACAACCGTAGAGTGGCCAGCCACCTTCTTCTTGCTCCCATCCTCACACAACGCCGGCTGAAAGGAGTGTCAACTCGTAGGAAGCACGGGCTGGACACTCATGGAGCTGGATGTCTCGGCCGTTCATTGCAGCCTGGTTGACTATGACGGAGGGGGGTGGAGGCAGGGAAGGAGTTTCTGACTAGATCCGAGCCTCGGGGTGGTGGGACGCAGCCAGCGAAGCTCTGCAGGCCGACATCTAGGGCGGAAGCCTATGGTTTGCGCGAGGAAGAAGAACATGGGTTGTTTTAGATTGTTTTACCCCTTCGGGGTAAGAAGCACCCATGACTTAACCGAGGGCACTTTCGTCAAATCATTATGTTTTAAGATCCACCGAGCAACGTTGCATGGAGATGGCTACGTGGCAGCTCCTGATTGGTCATGTAAGATTTTATTGCAAAAATCGTATTTAAATATCAGTAGCTCGGATGGATACGCATAAAATATAAAAATTTCTCAAAAAAATTAGAGGAGTCCAATAAAAATATAATTGGAGCCTGATTATTCTTACAATTCAAAAATTATATAGAGATGCTATCTTTAATAGTTTAATCAATGAAAAACCCTAACCTTTGATGATTAATGAATTAGAAAGAGTTAGATGAGTGTTTAAAGTTGATATTAACCTATTAATGATGAAAAGGAACATTAAGATCGAAAAATATGAACTTTTCATATAATTAGTTTCATTTAGAGTTTATATGCATAAATGGGCTTTAATGGGCCTTGAAACCCTAATGTTGGCAAATTCGAATCGTAATGGCTTTACTTATTCAATTTCATGTATCAAACTGAGTTTTCATGGTTATAAGCTATTTCGAGCATTAAAATTCCTAATTTTTGGATAAATACCCTAAATGTAGTAATTAGGGTTTTCTCATGAATAAAAGGTGGAATTAATGTAAAATTGAGTTCATATGTGAATTGGACCATAATGAACTATGAATTGATGATAAATGTGTATAATGATCTTATCATGGATTAAAGGGATAAAAATAATAACTTTAATGTAAAAGAGTCTTAATGAACTTTATTAATGGTTAATTATGCCTTTAATATGAAATTGAGGATTAGATGTGGAAATAATTAGGGTTGGTTATCAATTGCATTAAATTAGGGTTTAAAATAGTAAAAGATGAAGGGAAACACTAATTGCAATAGAAACCCTAAAAGTGAATTAGAAACCCTAGGAAGCGAGCTAGGTTTAATGGATCTTGATGACATGAATAATAAAAAGGGAATTACATGATTATTTCAAGATCTTGTTGAAAATGCTTGCTTGCTTGGATTCTTATTTGCATGGATATTTCTGTTCAAATCGTCAGATCAGGTATGTGGTTAATTATGAATAACTGCCTTAGTTTCTCGAGGATTTTCTGGATGGTTAATCACATTAAATGCAAATTATCAGTTTGGATGTTCATACTTGCAAACTATAAAGTCACTATGATTATCACATTAATAATAGAAGTATGGATTCTCACACTTACATGCCACCCTGATGGATGATGCCAAAGGTCAGGCCCAGATGGGTTGACCAATGGACACCTTGAGTGGTGACCCCAGGCACTAAGCTTGGGAATGAGAAGGTGGCCTATGATATTGCATGACTAGTGGGCACCATGAGTGGTGACCCCCAGGCACCAAGCTCGGGATTGACAAGGTGGCCTTAAGTCATTGGCAAAGGAAACCCTAAGGTGGGTATGCCAGTGTTAGGGCAAAAGCGGTGGAGAATGTCATACTGAAAAGTGTAAATTGGCTTGTTATTTAACTTGATTGTGATAATTAGATTGTTATCCTTATGTGCAAACTTTTGGTTGTTCCCACATACCAATATATTTCGATATACTGACCGACGTTTTGTTTGTCGGCGTTTTAGGAACAACAATTGAAAGAACAAACAGTAAAGTGATACATTGTGGAAATAAGAAATAAAGTGCAAGGAGGATTAGATAGAATAATCCAAGCTCTGGATAGATAGATTTCCAAAGTTTTCAAAGGTAAGTAAAGTTTTAATTTTATACCAAATTCCAATTAGTTAGTAGAATTTCATAATTATTATTGATTATTTGTTGAACCTTTGATCCTATTAATTGAATAATGGCTTTGACCTTCGGGTCTCCCTTAATTGGGGGTTACCGGGGGTGGGGTCGTTACAATTGGTATCAGAGCATAGGTTCCTCAATTAATCTTTAATAATTATTAAATTTTACAAATTCTGTAGAACCCAAGGGAGTTATTAGAGGATTGTCCAAAAGATTGAGGTGTCTAGAAAAGGATCACGTCTGGGGTCTGGCAATATTTTCCTACTTACTGCTAGTCAGAATATGAGGACTCCCGGATTGTGACTGCATGATTGATGTCTTAGGATATGACTCGAAATAAGATACCTTTAGGACTCTTTCATCTTGTTCATCCCTTCTCAACTCAAATTCTGTTAAGGACCTTAAGGATTAGGGTTTCCTCTCTCTTCTCCTCACCCTCTTGAGGTAGGGGTAAGGTTGATAAGGATTAAGGAATCCTCCACCAAATTAATAAAAAGCATGTAAATGAGATGTCATGGACATAAGCTTAATAGAGTAAGCGTAAAGGAATAGATACATGCTTAGGTCATATGACACAAGTTGTCATTGCCCTCAGGAGAGGCCTGAGGATAGACCTCTGTGGTAGGAGGACGAGTAGAGAGAGTTAGTCTTGGAGGTAGAGACCTCCATTAAAAGTAGAGACCTAGCACATCCTTTGGGGAAGATGTTAACCCTAACCCTAAGTGAAGGTTAGAGATAGAGATGGCATGATGAGATTAGACCAGGTTTTTGGATAAACATGCCTTGGATGCCATATGAGCCATGAGAAGTTGATGACCTAGCACCTTTGGCAACCCAACCCTGGGAAGGATCGTGCATGTTTGAGCGAAGGATAGCTCCTTCATGGATGAAGTTAGAGAAGAACCTATAGAACCCTATGGGCTTGTGCAAGTAGGGTGTAGCTTGCACCCATAGTACGTCAGTAGTGCTGACAGTAGGATAAAACCCTGGATAAGGAATCATGATGGATGTCTTATGAGATAAACATAAAGAGCTAAGGATAATCTTGAGCCAAACATGAGTTGAGAAAAGGATTCACCCATGTAGGGATATGTTGGTAAGCTTGATCCAACTTCATGAAGAGAGGTTGGATGTGGAGTTAGATCTAGAGAGAGAAAACAGGACCCAAGAAAGAAGGTTGGAAGCTTAGATTTTGAGACATGAGGAATAGTGGGGAGCTGAGGATGATGCGACCTAAGTGTATGATAGTGGATGATAGTGAATGCTTCTAGTACCTATGGTATAAGTGATTACCTGCTGGATGAGATAAAGAGTTCTTTAGACCCTGAGGAGGTTCAAGTAGCCAGTTGTGAGGCTTTATACCTAGTTGGTTGTCCTGGAAGAGGACTCAACTCCGAAGTGCTGCTTGATAGAAGGATCATGGAAGTACATGACATACCTTGGACATGCTTGATTCATGGTTAAGAGATTGAGCATGCAGTTGGACACCCGAAGGTGAACCTAGGGTTCCTAGGCCTAAGAGGGGAAGCAGTGTATCTGATGTTCATTATGAGATTTGAGTCTCTATAGTCTCGATCATGGCACTCCTCATGTGTAGAGGTAAAGGAAATCCCTTAAGTTAAGGGTATGTTTGATGAAGCCCTCATGACTAAGTTGATCTAATGTTGAGGATGAGAATAAGTGTGACCTGGCATGGTTTAGTAGGTACGCTTGTGCCTTAGTAGTTGTTGGATTAAGCATGCTCATGTGAATGTAAACCCTAAGGACGCTTGTGACCTTTGTTATCAAGGTGTAGTTTCCTCCCATCCTGGGAGAGGGACCCTTTGGTAGGGGGTTTACCAGTTTGGTTGGTTTTGAGGTAACCTGAAGAAGTTTCATAGGATCTTGAGAAGCTAAGTGAAAAGTACATGGAATGAGAATGAACCTGTAGACCCATAGATAACCATCTCTAAGTGCATGTGGATGTGTTACCATGGAGGTAACTGGTATGGGGCATGACCAAGGTAGGCAGGTTGCCATGACCCCTATGAAGGGATGAAAGTCAATCATGAATGCAGGGAGAGATGATGAAGGATTGGGTAAGGTTCTAACTTGAACATGTACTATAATGGAATCCTAAGTCTATCCTAGGGTCAGTTAGGGATGAGACCGATGGAAGAAGGACTTTCCTAATTCCCTAGTTTCACATGACCATAGGGTCGGGAGGTAACAGTTATCATTGTCTGAGGGCCATGGGTCAGGAGATTGATCACCTTCATAAACTCATGGGACCCAAAGGGCAAATGAGTAGGGCACTCTCTAGATGCATGAGGGAAGAGGGATGACCCCAAAAGTGTTGGCACCCTATAGACCTAGAGGAGATGACAAAGGATTGTGTGTGGATCCAAGTAGGTTCGAGACCAGTTTTCCATGGAGGAAATTTTGATATCATGATGTTTGGGATGTAAAGACATGAGTTGCACGTTTCAACTTAGATTTGAAGGTGTACTGGCAAGGTGGGATGTACCATCTCTACTCTTGGAATGGGAAGAACTCTGTATTTGGACGGCCGCCAAATGCTTATTTCTTCTTGTTATGGGAGTGAGAGATAGGAAAGTATGCATGCCATACACCAAGGGTAAGGATGACGTGAGTTGGAACGTTGCTATAAGGAATGAGGACAGAGATGACATTGTGCCTTGGTGGATTGAATGATGCATGGACGGGTACAAACGATAAAAGTATTAAGATAATCACCTTGTAAGGATGTTCCTAGTAGAAGCTTTGTGGAATTTGCAAGGTTGAGATTGATCACCAGGTGGATGAGCTCAGAGTTTCTTGATGAAGATAAAACTAGAGTTTGAGATGAGATGATACATGGAGGTGTATGTCCTCAATAATACTTAACACCTAAGGATAAGAAGTGGTAATGAATGCTTCGGTTGAGATATAGCTTGCTAGTTTAGCTGGAAGCTAGAAGAAGTTGAGGTTGTTAGGCTAACCTTCAGTTGAGAAAAAGAGATAAGTTTGGCTAACACCCAGATGTATCAATGGCGGTTAATCAAGTAAATGATTGCTTGGTTAGCTAGTCAAATTTGTGATATAATGAAAGGATGATTGTTGAACCTCAGATGTACTTCTTTGGAAAGGAAAGTGATGAAACCCTAATGAGAGTAGTTTAGGGTTTCCGAGGTATCGATCTTGAGGAATCATGACATATCGGGAATCATGGTTTTAAGATCACCACACACCGTGAAACTACAAAGATAGTAAGTGATAGTAGCACTTTGGATGCTTAAAACAAAGTTGCATGTAGTATGTGGCCATGCAAGCTAGGAGGCGAAGGACGAACACCAGTAACCCAGTACATGGATATAAAGTATAAAGAGTTCCTGATAGGGAATGGGAGTTCATCACTATGGATGTTGTGAGTCTCCCCTGGACCAAGGAAGGTCGAGATCCAATATGGGTTATGGTAGATCGCCTTACCTAGATGACATGAGAAATGAGGAGTACTATCACGAGACAGATTCAGTTGAACTACTTAAGAGAGAAGATGGTTCAACCACACCATGATGCGAGTTTAAAAGTTCTTGGGTATGACCAAGGTTCACTTTCATGAGATGGAAGTAGATGCATGAAGAGCTTGATGATAGTATAGTTTATCACCCCTAACTAATGGTTAGTATAATACAGACTAGAGGGTCTGATGAGAGCCAGTGTGCTTGTTCAGGGTGATACATAGAGACAATTCTTAATATGTGATGTTAACCACCATAGCCTTTATCGGGATGTAAGAAGTCTTATAGAGAGTTTGTGTCGGTCACCACTCCATTAAGATGATGTTGGTGAAGGAGGCTTCACGAAGGTCAGAAAAAAAAACCATAGTGTATGTAGATGAAGTCGCTTTGATCGTGCAATGGCTGAGAGAGAGCCCAGTGGTGACATGAGTCATGAGCTGATGCAAAGCAGACTGGCATGCAGTTCACTATGGGAAAATATGTGATGTGAAAATCCGACCCCTCTAAGCTTCAGCTGAGAAAGTTGAGTCCCCGATATATGGGTCCATTTGAGATGGATTAGTGGAGATGGTTGTGTTTAGCCTTGCCCCTCATGATAACATGATGAATAATGTGTTCCATAAGTCCGATCTAGAGCACTATGTGAGGTACCCAAGCCATGTACTGAGCCCTGAACCAAATCAGCTTTTGAGAGGCTGAATTGTCCTGAGTCACCTATGAGGGTATGATATACCAAGGTAACAAAGAACTCAGATGGAAGAATGTGAGATGATGAAGGTTCTTGGGAAGCACCAAGGAAAGGGTAAAGCCACATGGGATCCATGATGGACATATGAAAGGCTTGTCCTGAACTGTTTGTTTGCTTGATTGAATTTTGAGGACAAAATTCTTATAAGAGGGGAAGGATGTTACAACCCCAATTTTGGGTTCATTTGCTGAGAAATGTAATTTCTCATATTAAAGATAAATGAACAAATAATTATATCTTTTGTTTGAATGAATGAATTTCGTTACAATAGCCTTGATGATTGCTTGTGGGCTTTATTGGCTATTGGGCCCAATAACAAGGGAATTCAATTAGTAAATGAATAATTAAGTTCTTAAGAAAAGAAAGGTGTGGAAACCTCCATAAGGCAAAATAACATAATCCAAAGTTGGATTTCGTGCCACATGGGTTCCTTGGGTTCCAAGGAGTCCAAAGTTTCAAAGAAAAAGCAATAAGAAAAGAAAAGATCAAATAAGTATTTCTTTATTAAGAAAGAAATTTAAAACAATGGTAAAATATGGGAAACAAGTGAAAAGAGGTATAATTGGGTAATACTTAGTGGAATTTTGTATCCCAATGATTCCTATTGATAAAAGGAATACTAATGAGGAAAATAAAAGAGAAATAAAGAGAAATCCTCAAAAAGAAATATTTTAATGAGAAATAAACAAGATAATGCGAAATAATGCATATTGATGCATTTAAGGATAATAAGTCTCCAATAAAAAGGATTTCAAAATAATAGAGTTTCTTGGGATCCAAGGAGTCCCAATAAAGAGGAAAGAAAGAGGAAATACCAAAATTGCAAAATAAAAGGACAATGGGAATACATAATTAATGGAATTATGTGGTTTTATTAAAAAGGAGTATTTCCTACTTAAGGAAAATGTATTAAAAAGCAAAAATAAAGGGAATAATGGAAAGGAATTTCAAAATCCTGATAGATAAAGGAAAAGGGGATATCAAAGAAATAATGAAGAGAGAGGAGGTTGCTTCTTATTTAAGGAAAATATCTTTCCTATTAGTAAAAGTCTTATTTTCTTTGAGGGTGTGTATCCTAGGGTAGTGATATCCTCCCCTATAAAAGGGTTGGACCCTTAACCTCGAGCCTAAGAGGATCTCGGACATTCCGCCATCTTCTTCACCTAGTTTTCTCTCAAAACCCTAAGATAAAGGAGTGGCACGACCATGGGGCAACAAGGAACCATTAAGTGGACTTGATGGAAGCAGGACGCACCCAAAACAACCATAGAGTGGCCAGCCACCTTCTTCTTGCTCCCGTCCTCACACAACGCCGGCTGAAAGGACTGTCAACTCGTAGGAAGCACGGGTTGGACACTCATGGAGCTGGCCATCTCATCCGTTCTTTGTAGCCTGGTTGACTACGACGGAGGGGGGCGGAGGCAGGGAAGGAGTTTTTGGCTAGATCCGAGCCTCAGGGTGGTAGGAGGCAGCCCGCGAAGCTCTGCAGGCCGATGGCTAGGGTGGCAGCCTATGGTTTGCGTGAGGTAGAAGAACAGGGGTGGTTTTAGACCATTTCACCCCTCCGGGGTAAGAATCACCCAAGACTTAACCGAGGGCACTTTCGTCAAATCATTATGTTTTCAGATCCACCGAGCAACGTTGCATGGAGATGGCTACGTGGCAGCTCCTAATTGGTCAAGTAAGATTTTATTGCAAAAATCGAATTTAAATATCAGTAGCTCGGATGGATACACATAAAATATGAAAATTGCTCAGAAAAGTTAGAGGAATCCAATAAAAATATAATTGGAGCCTGAATATTCTTGCAATTCAAAAAGTATATAGATATGCTATCTTTAATAGTTTAATCAATGAAAAACCCTAACCTTTGATGATTAATGAATTAGAAAGGGTTAGATGAGTGTTTAAAGTTGATATTAACCTGTTAATGATGAAAAGGAACATTAAGATCTAAAAAGATGAACTTTGCACATAGTTAGTTTAATTTAGAGTTTATATGCATAAATGGGCTTTAATGGGCCTTGAAACCCTAGTGTTGGCAAATTCGACTCGTAATGGCTTTACTTATTTGATTTCATGTATCAAACTAAGTTTTCATGGTTATGAGCTATTTCAAGCATTAAAGTTCCTAATTTGTGGATAAATACCCTAAATGTAGTAATTAGGGTTTTCTCATGAATAAAAGGTGGAATTAATGGCAAATCGATTTCATATGTGAATTGGACCATAATGAACTATGAATTGATGATAAATGCGTATAATAATCTTGTCATGGATTAAAGGGATAAAAATAATAGCTTTAATGTAAAAGAGGCTTAATGAACTTAATTAATGGTTAATTATGCCTTTAATCTGAAATTGAGGATTAGATGTGGAAATAATTAGGGTTGGTGATCAATTGCATTAAATTAGGGTTTAAAATACTAAAAGATGAAGGGAAACCCAAATTGCAATAGAAACCCTAAAAGTGAATTAGAAACCCTAGGAAGCGAGCTAGGTTTAATGGATCTTGATGACATGAATAATAAAAAGGGAATTACGTGATTATTTCAAGATCTTGTTGAAAATGCTTGCTTGCTTGGATTCTTATTTGCATGGATATTTCTGTTCAAATCGTCAGATCAGGTATGTGGTTAATTATGAATTGCCTTAGTTTCCCGAGGATTTTCCAGATGGTTAATCGCATTGAATGCAAATTATCAGTTTGGATGTTCATACTTGCAAACTATAAAGTCACTATGATTATCACATTAATAATAGAAGTATGGATTCCCACACTTACATGCCACCCTGATGAATGATGCCAAAGGTTAGGCCCAGATGGGTAGAGCAATGGACACCTTGAGTGGTGACCCCAGGCACCAAGCTCGGGAATGAGAAGGTGGCCTATGATATTGCATGACTAGTGGGCACCATGAGTGGTGAACCCAAGCACCAAGCTCGGGATTGAGAAGGTGGCCTTAATTCATTGGAAAAGGAAACCCTAAGGTGGGTATGCCATGGTTAGGGCAAAAGCGGTGGAGAATGTCATACTGAAAAGTGTAAATTGGCTTGTTATTTAACTTGATTGTGATAATTAGATTGTTATCCTTATGTGTAAACTTTTGGTTGTTCCCACATACCAGTATATTTTGATATACTGACCGACGTTTTGTTTGTTGGTGTTTTAGGAACAACAATTGAAAGAACAAACAGTAAAGTGACACATTGTGGAAATAAGAAATAAAGTGCAAGGAGGATTAGATAGAATAATTCAAACTCTGGATAGATAGATTTCCAAAGTTTTCAAAGGTAAGTAAAGTTTTAATTTTATACCAAATTCCAGTTAGTTAGTAGAATTTCATAATTATTATTGATTATTTGTTGAACCTTTGATCCTGTTAATTGAATAACGGCTTTGACCTTCAGGTCTACCTTAATTGGGGGTTACCGGGAGGCAGGGTCGTTACATTTCTCCTCCAAAAAAGAAAACCCTAGATAGGAGGAGCAAGAAAGGTATGTCATTTAAGATTTTAAGCAACTTTTACCATGGAAAAACATAGTTCCAACCTGGAGGAAAGTGGGAGGAAGGAGAAGAAGAAGAAATAAGAAAATAGAGAAGGAAGAAAACAACTTGCCTTTAGACCTGTCAAATGGGTGGGTGGGTTGGGTTTGGGTTGGGTCGTTGTGGGTGCGGGTCTGGAGGGTGCGGGTCAATAAGATACACTTCTAAATGGGTGAAAGAAAAGCACACCCAAACCCGACCCAGCAGGTTGCGGGTTGCCTGCGGGTGCCCATTTAAAATGTATCCAATCAACAATAAGTTGCAAGTTGCTTTCCCTAATACTAAAAACAACATTTAAAACATCTTGTAACTATTATTTTTATGTCAAATATAGTGTAAAGGAAGAAACCAACTGCTATGTTTGATGTCAAACCATTGGACTAGTTGTCAATATATGTTTATGCAAACTTAAAGAAAAAATAACAACTAGCATGTTGTATGTCGATGTGGTTTTTATAGATAAATATCACAAAAACAACACATAATTTTATCATGTAACATTAGGCATTTCTAACATTACAAGTACTTGTTATTGCCTATTGCAAACACAAAATAAAGAGCATACAATTGTTGTTGGTAAAGGTAAAGATTTGACTTGTATGAAATAAGTAACATCTTTTAAAAAATATATGCATATATTATGTATATAAATATATTTGCTTCAGTTAACTGGGTCACCCGCGGGTGCCCGCGGGTCACCCGTGAAACCTGCTAAATAAACGGGTGGGTATGGGTTTGGGTGATTTTCAGTGGGTGGAAAATTTCGCCAACCAAACCCAACTTAAATGGTTCGACCCATGGGCGTCCGTGGATTTTGACCCCGTTTGACAGGTCTACTTGCCTTGGTTGGAAACCCTAGGAGATGACTTTAGAAACACTAGGTTAGGCTAGATAAAGCTTTAGGAGACCTTCTGCTCTGAAAAGAGGGTCATCTTCTTCCTTGAACCACCTTGTTTATGCAGCCAAATAGAGTGGATTCAGCTCTCTAGTTTAGAGGAAAGAGTAATGGAGCAAATGTTTTGAACTTGGGCAAGGAAGAGGTAGATATAGCCCTTGGATAAGGATGGAAGCAAGCATGAGGTGTACAAGCATCTCTCATGTCCTTGGCCTAAGACCTCCATGGATGAGCAAGAAGCAAGTCCAACAGATGTTGGGGATTTCCAGACCATCGTTTGTTGGTCTCTCAGGACATACATCATTTTTTGGGCGAAGGTGCCATCGTTTGTTCATGATTTAAGTTAATATATGGTTGAACCATCGGTTGATCATGTTTATGAGTGAACCATGGGTTCACGTGAACCAAACCAGCATGAACCATTGATGTACAGCCTTCTAATGATGACCATAGGATTTTCCATTAGGTTTTGGCCATCGGATGTTGCCCAAACCAGTGGAACCATCGTTTGATAGCCTTGAAGGTGGCTCGTCAATGGGGGGGTGAACCCTAATTCACCCTTGAAGCAAATCACCACCAAACCAAGGTACAAACAAGTGCCCCACGGATCAAAAATCTCAATAATGATGAGAGAACATACAAGGAACATAATTCAAGTGAAAAATTACAAACCAAACCTCCCAATTGGGTAAATTGTAGAAAAGCCCAAAATGTACATAAATTGCATAACTTGCACAAACAATGTCCGTATTGGATCAAACTTGAAACTTAAGCTTGTTTTATGATTACAAAGCATAGAAAAAGGTTATATTAGGGTTATAAGAATTCAATTGTGATAATTAAGCATGTACAATCATTTAAGCAAGGCTAGGGGTCTCACAACTATAAACCCCTAACAGGGATTTTGCCCCCGAAATCCAAGGTAGACAAAGACGAATACTTATCATGCGCGTCATCCTCAATATTCCACGTGGTTACTTTCATTACACGGGGATGTCACATCATTCTCATTGAATATATATTCTTCTCCCTCAACTCTTACATGTGTCACCTTGGTTCAACATTGGAAATGTTGTGCCACATGTACATATCTGGTAGTACCTTTCAACTTGGGACTTTAAATGTTGTCCTGAACTATACTATATGTTGTACCACACATCACTTAGAGAACATACTTGTTGGCTCTTACCAAAAATGGTACATTATGTATATCTTATCATATGTAACTCTACAAGGTTTCGTTTCTATGATCCTTTAATGGTTGTTGTAATTAGCAACTCAATCAATCAGGTAGGCATCCCATAATTGTCAAGAACTATAAGGCATATGTTCTTCGAAGATTCTTCAATCCTCTCAAAGGTGGATTAGCCATATGTGTGTTTGAAGAATCATACACTTATCAGAAACCATTAATAAATATAACCTCCAGGTTGACTTTGTTAGGGATAGGGCTACAAATTTATCTTCATCTTACTAGGATTCACACAACACACTTACCAGATGTACCCTAACTCATGAGGATACTCTAGTTAACCCCTAACTCACTCTTTTTTAAATTGTCACACATAAGTATAGTTGCTTCAATATTCTCAAGGTTTAGCAAAGATGTTAATCGTTCTACTGACCATTTCTAAAATACCTTGAGATGTCATCATTCCAAGCTTGTCACAACTTATGAGACATGACATAAGCACTATGTTTCTCTTATTTATGAATGCTACCGATATATTGGTCAATATAAATGGCATAACCCTAAACTCATCATGGTTGTGTAACTTATGTCATTCACTTTACCCTAATTCTCATCCATTGATATTACGATCCTAAGTTTATCTTAAAAGAACATGATAGCACATGTATGTTGATCAAGAATCCATCTATCCTTGATAGTGGTCTTTCCCAACCATCGGAAATCATGCACAACATTATAGATTCACTCTTCTTTTCCTAAACAACACTTGGAGGATGAATACCAACTCTCTTTCTCTCTAATGGAGAGGAACCTTGGACAACTCATCTAGTAGATATATTTAACTCATATAGAACTGGCACACTCTGGATACTTGGATTCATTACCTTGATATTCACTACATGTGCTATAAAGAACTCATACCCAGGTTTCATCCATTTCCTCAACATCATAATCGGCTAAAAACATATAGGAGAAATTCCCCTAACTCTTGGAAGGCCCAAAAAGCATACTTATTACAAAACATAAAGATTTTGGAACTATAGTCCAAGGTAACCACACATTATATCATGACATACAACCCAGGATTATAGCAAACCCATGCGTACCAAGTGGCATGAGGTCCACTTGAAGGTTTCACCTCAAAAAGAAGGAACACAAAGGGAAACACACTTCCCACATCGGAGCAGCATTTTCCAGGGGTCACTAGCAAAAGGTACCAATTCTATCTCTATTATGCAGGTTGCAACATCTTTTGTATTATTTTACCTTTTTCATCTCTGGTTCCTTGCCATTAGCATAGGAATTATCATGATTAACATATCTCATTACTCTCTTCTCATTAACTCTTCATTATTCTTATCTATGTCTTCTCATAGTATCATGTTTTTCAACCACTAGTTAAGGAATAGATCATCATATTCCACATTTTATTTATTAAGCAAATATCATCTCCCTTAATTTCTCTCACATGCCATGCAGATTTTACATTAACATTTTCTTACACACAAAGGTTGGTCTAAGATAAACTCAGGTTCCACTTGATTCCTCTGTCATGTTCTCATTCATCTTCTCATATTATACTTATGATATGAGCTCTCTCCTTCTTAAGTGAATTTCATACTTTGAATCACTTTATTAGTACAGACTTATTTGTCTTTTACTTTATTATCTTCTTGAATTACATCTTCAAGAACTCCTATTTAGCTTATCTGTATTCAAATTTATATTTCATGGTGTTGTATCTTTCTCTGATAGTTACCAAATATTCAAGTTTTGATAGGTTATGATGTCATTCTCATCTTCTTTGGGGTAAGATTGAGGTATCTGCACGATGATTCCTTATTCGTTATGCTCTTTATATTATTTCAAAATGACTACTTGATCAGAGTAATAAAAAAGAAATCAATCTAAGAGTTCCATACTTACCTTTCCTTTAATACCTAACTACCTAGATAGGGCATCCAAGTACTATGATTAGGTAGTATGCACCATGTTTTTATCTCATGTTCCTAAATTATACATTATCCTAGTCCTAAGTCCTAGTGTCCCTATAACTCAGAGAACCTAAAGCTCTAATGCCAACTTGTGAGAACATGTTACACTAAACGAGATTACTATAAACACTAAACACGATTACACATTAATTGAACACAATCCCAAAAAATAGGGTAAATTAAAATTGATTTCATCATTTTTTTTAATTGCACAAAAACATTTACATAAAAGTCTAGCAACTTTCTTTATTTCCTATAGCCCATATAATGCTCAATATCATTTACAACTGCTCTTTAGCCTCAGATACACCATAAACTTTACAAAGGAACATTATCCACATATTCTTCATATGCAAGCATCAACATGCTATCGAAAGCTTGATTCAATTAAAACATTGTATACAAACCTTTCACTCATACATGTGACTATAGGGACAACTCTAGGACATACTAGATGACTAACAACTATCTCTAGGGTTCATCACCTCAGTTTCTCCTTGTTGTCACGATTTTGCTTCCACTATTGTTGATCACCTAAAAAGAGGTGGTGACCCATGAGGTGAGACTCAGTCCCATCGAGAGATATAACTCTCTTCAATAGATATTGTTTACATCACATTAAATAGTCAATAATTGAGCAGTTGAAGTATTTAATAGTCAATTGAGCAGATTGAATAGTTCAAGCATGCTAGACATATTAAGCAATAAATCTTAGCAACAAGTATGATTATCGATGTATGTATAGGTAACAGATAAATCCATTTCTTTTATCACATGTCTACTCAAGTTTCATAGGATTGCATTTAATAATAATCATCCCCATTAGTTTGACTATCATCATATGCCTTGCTAACAGCACAAGCAATCTAGTAGCATACGCATCTCAACATCATGAATATGTCTACCAACATAACATGACTATCAATATTGGCATGTTTAATAAAATGAACAAGTCTACATCATGAGTAGAGTGAACATCATAAGCACAACTGGCTGTGTAAGCATGATTAGTAGTTTAAGAATTTGTAATTATAGAGGCATAGCTAGCAGTATTAAACATAGTTAACAACATTATCTTAATTGTCAATGTCAGTATATCTAACAACATAAGCATGTTTACAACATGAGCATCACTACAACATAAGCATATCTATCATCTCTTGTTATACAATACATCGTCTCTATGCAAGGAAAGAAAACAAGGGTTATTATCCAATGTGAAGTGTTGTGTATAACCCTAATCAAATATGCTACATGATTGTATTACATCTTTTATTACGTCCTGGGGAATTCGAGTCATACCACCCAAATTCCAGCTAACCCCTATGAAGGGCTAGTCGGTTCCATACAAGATCTAGGAGAGCCAACATCGTAAGATCTCTTCCCCTTGTCCAGTACGAGTAAAAAGGTAGTGACATATCAGTAAATGTTGCCACTATAGTGACATATAGTCAAGCTACTAACAACTAGTCCACCCTTGGTACATGTCACAGCACAAGAGAATAGGCTCACACATGGTCATTCCATAAGAGGAATCATGTGGTTATAATGCTTCCTTTCACATGTCACAATATCACAATATCTGAGGCATGACTTTAGCCATCCTCAATTGCTTGATATTAGGGTGCCAAGTTGTCCCCGCATACTCAACACGTTATGTATGTGCTCCAAGTTTCCCTTGGGAATTCTCATTTCCCCATCTAACAAATTTTGACACTGAAGATTGGTCTATGGCATAGGGCACTACATGATTAGGGTTTCACTTACTTAGTTACTGTCAATTGGATGAATTAAGGCCACATCAAACAAATGGACATACAAACCCTAGTCCATTTCTAGCAACCATATAAGTATAACAACTTCAAAAGATATAAAATGTATGAGACATATTATTTCTCATCTCATCATCACATGGGACTATTCACTTTCCATTCGTGAGACTACATTTATCGTCATACAATCACATGATACGAATCCTGATCACAATATCATAGGGTATCAACCCTTGTCAACATAATATTATTATACCTCATTCAAGGCCCAACCATGCCCAAAGGTCATTAAGACCATCACAACATTTCCTGTAAGTTCATCATTATCTTTCTATGCCTTATAACAAGGCTTAACAAGCATCACAACACATGTGATTCACAAGCTCAACATAATTTGCATTTAAGGACTAAAATATGTTCACATGATAACCTAGTAGGATTATCTTAGCAACTAAGAGCATTCCCTTATTATATAAACATATAAATAAGCTAGGCATGATTGTCTATCATCACATTTATAGTGTACAAATTTCGTATAAGAAAACATAGATCATGGAGCTATGATGACCGCTAGTTAAACACATTAGAGTTGTAATCAATCATTAGGAAGGATATTCCATAATTATATTAACCATTCAAGGAAGGGTAGCATAACTAAATACCATCATCTATTACAATAGGGTTAGGTTCAACAACATAAGTTACTTTCATTTACAATTCAGCATTCATACCCAAACCCTACCTATGGCATCCCTATTGGATCGTGGATGCATAAGGTGAAGCATCACCACCACATTTGATACCATCCTCAAGTATGGATCCTCACATAACTCAAGGTGTACCCATCAGGTTATAGCATACTAGGGTTCAACCACAATAAGAGAGTAGTCCAGTGTTCTATTATTCCACTAACAAAGGCTAATCATAGTTAATCACCATCACCTAAGTTCATTAAGAGTAAGTGTAACGAGCTATATCGCATTAGGGTTACATATTAACACAATATGGTCATTATCCATTCTATTCATATGAGGGCAAAGGTAATACTACCTTATTAAGGGAAAATCTACATTGGTTCCATCATCATTCAACCCATATCACCATACCACAACATCACCTGGAACTATTGGATGATGAAAAGGTAAGACCATTGGTTATTTACATAAGTAAACACCTTAAATAAGTCACCTACGAAGTCATTGAATTGTGATCTGGAAAAAGTCACCATTTAACCCTAGACATCCCTTATTTAATAACATAAAAAGCCACCACAAGTTATTGGGTTAAAAGTCATCATCGATTGTACATTTTAAGCAAGCCATCAAACTACTTAAATTTATCACATGAGAGAAACCATCAAATTTAGATTGTTATAACTCACGTGTAATACTATAGATTTCAATCCAAACCATTGGATGTTGAAGCATCCAATCTCAACCATTGGATCAAGTCCATTATTCAAACTTATTATATGAATAAGTGTTAGATCCTAACCATTAGATCATGTTCATATGCTAAAACCATCAATTGGAATATAGGTCCAACCATTTCATCAGGTGACCCAAGAAACCATTTGAATTAGGCTTAATTGATGCTACAACTACATACTTAACTCACCATCTATTGTGGAGACTTGATCCACCATTGGTTGTGACCATTAAGTCACTATTGGTTGTTAGATCAGCACTATATTCATTTAACACCATCGAATATTAAGCTAATATCATCATTGATTGATAGAATCATTAGGGTACTTAATAGTGGATCATTAAGCTCCTAATTGAGTCAAAACTTGACCTAAGGGGTGACCATCAGTTGTCACCATTGGTTGACACCCTTAGTCACTACCATCGATTGTCAAGATAGCAACACCATAGGTTGTTGCATGGTATATCCATCAGGTCATGTGGTAGTGAAGAAAAAAGCTTTAAAATCCAAATATGGACCATTGATTGTTAGGTGCTTAGCACCATCGATTGTGCTACCAACCTATCCTAGATCATCTTCTACCTTAGGAAGGACATACACCTATTTACAGGTTCATTTAGAACTAGAACTGAAAAGGGAACACCATAAAAATTTGAAACCCTAGGCAAGGTTATCATTCACAAGCATAGATATTCATTTTTGATCAAGAACATGTGCAAGAAAGCTTGTTGTAAGCAATAAAAGTGAAGAGCATTATAAAAACATTCCTCTACATAGAAGAGCATACTTCTTATCAGCAAGAAAACTCGAACAAGAAGGTAGAAAACCCAAGATTTAGGTCTGAACCCGGCCATCTAGCACCTTTATCCACCAAAGAAGCAAACCCTAGATAGGGTGAGAAAGAAAGGTAGGTCTTTTAAGCTTTTAAGCAACTTTTGCCATGGAAAAGCAAAGTTCCATCTTGGAGGAAGGTAGGAGGAAGAAGAAGAATAAGGAAACCAGAAAAGGAAGGAAGAAAACAACTTGCCTTGGTCAAAACCCTAGGAGATGACTTTAGAAACCCTAGGTTAGGATAGATGAAGCTTAGGAGACCTTCTTATCCAAAAAGGGGGTCGTATTTTTCCTTGGATCACCTGGTTTCTGTAGCCAAATAGAGTGAAGTCGGTTCTCCAGGTTAAAAGAAAGAGGAAGTCAGCAAATGTTTTGAACTTGGGCAGGGAAGAGGTAGATATAGCCCTTGGATATGGATGGAAGAAAGAATTAGGTGTACAAGCATCTCTCCATGTGTTCTTGGCCTAATTCATCCATGGATGGGCAAGTAATAGGTCCACCAACTTTTAGGGATGAACATGCCATCGATTGTTGGTCTCCCAGGCCAGCCATCATCTATTGGGTAAAGTTACCATCGTTTGTTCATGGTTTAAGTCAATAAATGGTTGAACCACCTAGAGACTTCTAGTGATGACCATCTAATGTTCCATTAGTTGTTGTCCATGAGATGTTTCCAAAACCAGTGGAACCATCCTTTGATAGCCTTGAAGGTGGCTCATCCATGGGGGGTAAACCCCAATTCACCCTTGAAGCAAATCACCACCAAACCAAGGTACAAACAAGTGCCCCATGGCTCAAAAAGCTCAAGAATGATGAGATAACATCCAAGGAACATAATGCAAGTGACAAATTGCAAATAAAACTCTCAATTTGATAAATTGTATAAAAGTTCAAAATGTACATAAAATTACATAACTTGCTCAAACAGTGTGATGTCTCCAGATTTTCTAAGACTTAATCCAATGTGTGACATCCAAATTGAAACACTCACCTCAGTGAGGATCCCAATTTAAACACCACACACTAGGCTAAGAAAAAGAATTTCAGAGGAAGTCAGAAGGAAACAACAGTAGAACATGCACATGAATAAGATACAAACCCATACAACACATGTTCACCATTCAACATATAATTACATAATGAATTGTTATGATATTTTATATTACATATTGAACAGTAAACTTTTACATATACATGCACTACCACTAAACAACATGATCTTAAGACAACAGGTCTACCTGTACATCAGCTCGTCATACAACTCTCAACTATCATGATTCTTCAAGAGAACATGTGTCCACAACGCCTAAACAAGAGATTACATGTGGTGCACATCAATACAACATTCAAGAATATTATACGAAGTACACCTACATGTCTTTTTATATACCTCTCATTACTAAGCATGGCAATGATATAAAACTAATACTTGGTAGTTTTAAGGAAATATAATACAAGGCACATACTTACACAAAGATATTTATTACCAAAAGAGAACACATACTTTAGGCACATTTTCATCATATGCTCGTGCATCTGCCCAGCAATGGGATAGATGCATTCAGGCCTTATGATCTACTTACCAAAGAGATAGATCACTATACATGTGACCTGCTTACCAAAGAGATAGATCATTCACTATCACTATTCTTACCAAAGAGATATAGTGTTTTCATATAATGGAACTAATATATTATGTTTCATGTGTTCATAGCCGTAAGTGTGAAAAATCAAGTAGGATATCATACAAGAACAATCATTTCATCCAATATCATATTCCAAGTATTTTACTACACATAATACAACCATACTGAATAGTAGGCCAAGTAAAAGGTAAGGGCGTACCTTCAACAAAGATATTTTCATCATCCCATATTCCTAGATCATCTATATCTTTGATCAAACCCCTGGTTAAGACAATATCATGTACACTATCATCAGATTCTCATCATCTTAATCCTAATATGTCCATTTTAGGGTTTAGCTTGTTTCATTAGGATTTGACTTAGTCATTAAAACATGGGCATCATTATTTCTTGTCTTAATCTTCTTGTTATCTGGGATTGATGTCAGTGATGTTGTATTTCAGATTATAATCAATTGTATGACCATTAATTTCCATATCATTGTGTGCATGTATCAACCCTAGATTATATTCATTAAGCATATTATGGTTTATATCACAATTAAGAGAAATTATCATTATATAACGTGAATTCTCTGAATCATTGTGATCTTAGAATTAAGCATGAGGCTACATATATTAATATGAGCTTATATCAAATATTCCATCATTTATTGAGCATAGATGTATTTATTACATTTTATGTAGGGTTATTAATCCTAATTAGCCATATGAGGCATATTACATGGATATATGCATTAAACTCACTATTTGAGACTTTGTATGAGTTAAATATCATATTTCAAAGTTATTGGAAAATTATCATAATTTATGAACATCATTTGTTATTTATTACTCATGAAATAAGTATAAAACATATTACATGATATCACTGTGTTTTAAGCATCAAACGGATGATGTTATGGTTTCATGTTGTTCTATGCATTTCTTCATAAAATTGATATCTTGTTTGTATTTTTCTGACAAGTGGGCTAATTATTGTGAATTATCAAAGATCTATACACTTCTGAAGAATTTACCTTCGTGGTGCAATTGAATATTGCCAAATGGAAGCCTCTGGTTCATTCATTTGTCATGCCTCTGCCTGGAGTGTGTGCCTCCCGCCTCCCTTGTCTGGTCTGTTTGAGGTGGTCTGGCTGGTTCAATGGCCTCGACCTGATTGGACCAATCTGGTCTTCCCTGGGATCTGACCGGTTCAGGCTCTTTCTTTTTCCCTTCTCTTCCGCATGAGTCTATCACGAGACTCGTTGCTAGCTGCCGCCACAGACTTGATCTCTGGAGAGTACATATTGGGTCCATCAACCTTGGCAGCTTGAAGGCATCTCCAGTAGCTTCACAAATATACCACTGCGTCTTCGAAGCTCCAGCTCCATGGCCTCGTCATCGTCCTCCTCCAGGGAAAAGGAAAAGAAAGGGGGAAAAGAGTTGTCCACTGCCATTCTGACATCTGGGGCTTCCAATAGCTTCGAACTTCCTCCCTGAACTCGTCCTTCACCCTCATTCTCAGTGAGAAGCTCTTCACATCAGCCTCTGAAGCTTGTTCTTTCCTCCATCAAACTGGTTGGTTGGTCACCTATGGGAACCACCACTACAATGGGGCATGGATAGTAGAAAGCTTCTCCTATATCCTCGACCTTTCTTCTCCATGTTCCCTTACAAATCTTCCTCTGGTCACCCCTCTACCTCCATTCCCTTCCTCTTGTCCAGACCTACTCATCTTAGTGGAGAGGTGGAGAGGAGCGGGAGCTCAAACTCCCTCCTCGGATGATCGTTCACCCAAAAAGAGGGGTCATCAAGTAGGTCTTGGTGAGGCAATAAAAACCACCCACTCATCATCCCTTCTTAGGCCACGGCCACGACTTGGGGCGAGGCTAAGTCTTCCCACTTGCTAACCCCACAATCTCCGGTATGATTGGAGGTAAGGGATGAAGATCTAGCCATCCAAGGTACATCCAATGGAAAAATAAGATTTGTGGCTCACTTAAGTCAAAGGCCTCAACCACTAGATTAGCCATGAATGGCCAGGATTTGGCTGTACAATCTTCCCTCAACAAAAGGGGTGTGTGACACGAGATTAAACCCAACTTAGGTTTATAAATCCTCAATAATTCACATTATTTTCCAAAATTTCAAACCTTAATAACTCCCTATAGGATACTCCAATTGCCACCAAATTTTAACTCTAGATTTACTACCTCTCAAGCTACATTCTACTCAAATTTAGTGAGAATACTTAGCTATTTGATCGTATAATTAAATACTCCAAAATGGCATGAACTGAGGGATCTTAATTGTAATGACCACATTTGTGCTTAATTGGTAAACTAGGGTTTACCTAAATGATTACATGCTTGATTAGATTGAACATCGTTTAGACTTGATAAATGATAGTATATCAATTTTTATGTTTCAAACATAAGAAGAAACTCTAAATATGATTTTAGTTTGAAGAATTAGAGTTTGAGAAATGTAAACCCTAATCAGCAAAAAATTAGGGTTTTGATAGTACATGAATATGGAATTTGATCAGGATAGCAGTGTGGTAAATGATTTTTAATATTTTCTACAAATTTTTTATTTAATTTAATTTTGGATATGATATGGATAACACAATCATGCATATTGGAGAAAAAGTTCAGAATATTTGAGTGTTCTTTGCATGTGGTTCTCGGTCAAACTATACTTCGACCAAAATGCTAACAGAGTACTTTTTAGCAGTGTAGTGTTTTATTTTTATTTATTTATTATTAACTCAAAACGATCTAAAATTTTAACTGGAGATCTGAAACTCAATCATAAACAAAAAGTAAAATTTTCCTAATTTTTGGATGTGTTTATACCTTATCAGTATATGAATTACAGTAATATTTTTATGATAGAAAATTCAGCTGAAATAAGAGAAAGTATAGTGAGGGGTCAATGTGCAATTGACCCAAGCAGCTCAATTGCTCTATATGGTCAACCTAACACACAAGGAGATATCATAATTTGTGATTCAATCTAGAGAAATGATATCCTAGAGAGAGAAGGAGAGTTGGGGTTTGAGAGGAGAAAGTGATGGAGATGTTGACCTAGGGTTTTGCGGTCTGAGAAATGATGAAATCATGTAAGTTTAGCTTCTTTGTATAGACTTTAATGGTGAATCTTCTCTCACATGAAAATATTTTGTCCCTCCTCTGATTTTATCCAAAATGGTATCAAAACTTCCCCTTTTCTCACTCTTTCTTCATAATCCCTCATTTTTAGGGTTTCCGAGTTGAAAGGAAGAAGAATCGGGTGAATTGCTAGGGATTTGATATGAGATTGAGATTTTCAGGGATGAGTTGCGTTTTTAAGGTGTTTTCACACCTTGGGGTGAGTGGGAACTTCCTTTAAACAATATATTGCACGAAAATTGGTTAAATCATCCATAATCTTTAACTGCTTAGTATGCGACTACAAACCCTGAATTGTGTGTTTGATCTAAGTTGTTGTAAAATGATATGAAACGGGTTCTTCCTCAGTTTGGATGAATTTTACATGATAAAATTATATTAGAAATGTATGCAATATATCCTAATGAGAATTTCCTAAGTATGCACAGAGGTTATAAGAGTAATCTGAAATATAGGGAATTTGTCTATGACTAAAATTGCAGTATAATTAAATAAAGAAATTTGTCTATCTGGATTCCCTTGATTATGAATGATTGTTTATCTGAATTCATAGTACATATATGTCAGATACTATCTTGGTTTTCATTTAAGGTGAATAGTGTGTGTTTGATATCTCAGTAAAGAGGGTGAAACCCTAGATGTGATGAAAGTTGGATATTTGTGAATAGATATCATGAAATCCATTTGAATGGATTTTCTTGACATGATAGACTTTATTTATTCAATTTTATTATTGATGCATGTTATCTCAGTGAATGGCATGGAAACCCAAATTCAGCTCAGTTCCAAGGTTTCATACATATATTGATTTTATGTGATTTGTTGATAGTAGTCTTTATTCAGTGAATGTTTATGCCGCATGAAATCCTTATAAGAACCATGTGATAAGTGAATGAGGTAAATGAACCCCTAAGGATAGGGTGTCCAATGAGTCAAGTATTTTGATATCAATGTTCTCAGTATGAGATGTGGTGATGCACAACTCAAGATTTGGGTTGAGGTGTACGTTTTCTAAGAAAGTCCAAATAATTTACAGGTGCAAATGAAAATTTCTCATATGTTAAGTAATTAACTCTTATCAGTGTATTAAGAAGTTCAATTGCATGATTCTAGTGTATAAAGTATCAAGTGTATATGTATTTTGTTATTTAAGAATTGTAGTCTGCATGTAGATATAAAATGTTGATTTCTCAGTATATTATAGTGTTTTGAGTATATTGCTCTGCCAAGTTTAGAATGATATACATGTTGTGTTATAAACTTCAAATAAATAGACACGGTACCATAAAGATACCAGAGTCAAGTATAAGTAAGGGAAAAGATACAATATAGTAAGAGCTTTCCAAGAATAATAAAATAATAGACTTAAGAGTCTTGAACACCGTAGATTCCCTATGAGAGGTATGTGTCGTAGGGATGAAACAACCTAACCCTGGAAGTGTCCAGTATACGAGGGTCGGAATGTACTAACAGGTGGTATGGGGGATGAAGCCTTAGTAGAAGTCTCCTTAATATACAACATGTAGTATCCAACATCAACCAGAGGTCCTGGTGGCACTAGAGTACAGAAAAGTGAATAGGTGGCTTGACTCTCCGCCTCTGTGCTCAGGTTAGAGAAGGAGTCTAATTTTTACGGCATAATAGGTGTGCCTAGGCCAGAGAGCCATTTTCTTGTTGCATACCAGCGACGTAGTCAGGATTAGCATTCCTAGGTGTGTCAGCTAAGTCGTGTACGGTGAGATCATAGTTTGCTATGAGTCTTCATATGTAGAGTACACTGCATATGATCAGGGCATAAGCTAAAATATGTTCATATAGGTTTAAATAGTTTCTTATAAGTAAGAAAGGCTAAGAAAGATTCGAGTATAGTTTCTCAGCAATTATTCTTTGTATGTTTCTGAATTAGTAGTTCTCTTTGAAATTAATCAAGCATGCTCATATATTGATTTGCTCTTGTTAATATCTAGAGTATCATGCCATATTTATGATTGTCAATGATCAATCTCTTTAAAGCTTACTGTTGTTATAATTGATATCAGTTGCTCAAAAGTATATCTGTAATTATAGCAGTGCTTTAGACTGTTCCTTTGAAGTACTCATTCACTGAGCGAGTAGGCTCACCCCTCTACTCACAATTTTTATGGATATCACATGGACTTGAAGAAGGTCATTGCATCAGAGTAGATCTGCCACAAGAGTTAAGTCTGAGTATAGTTAAGTTCAATCGGTCCTTGTCACTCTAGGTCCTTGTAACGAAATAAGAGAGAGTTGTAAATGATGATGTATAACATTATTCCTCTTTTAGCAATAAATGCGAGTCAACAAGTCTTTTGTGCTTAAAAGTATGAGAAGCATAATGAATGTTCATACATGCATTTTTACTATTGAAATCAAATTAGAGAAATCAATGTTTAGATTCCCTTGTAAAGTTAGTTTATGTGGTGCAATGCGAGAAAACAAAGAGTTTGAAAAAAGAAGAAAAAGTTAAGGGTGATCTTTGTATTATGTTAAATCCTCAATTTATGCCCTAATCTCATGATTAATGGTAATTGTGAGATCGGGGTGTAACAACTTGGTATCAGAGCTTAGGCTGAGTTGTCAGGGACCATTAAGTTAGTAAGTTAGAGTCATAAGTGTGGTAGATAGGAGATGTTATGATGTTAGCTCTGGGGAGTTTAGTATTTGGATATCCTGGCCTGGTATCTGAGTACTTGGATCAAACACTATCAAGCTACTATATCTATTCTTTCATGTATACCCTGGCCAGGTATATAGTGGAAGGATGGTCTAGAGAGGAACCCTAGAAATATTAGGGTTAGAAACAAGATAAGTAACATGAATTAAGAGCATAAATATAAAATAAGATAGAACTTTCATTTCATATTGTTGTTTTATTGGAGATGAATAGAAAAGCTCTTATATGTTTGAATTCAGATATTCAGTATTTTGAAATATATATGGGTCTTTAAGATTTTTTGTACACTATGCAGTTGTAGCATTTATTGATTACATTCTTTGTATCAAGTAGAATAGAAATGATCTTTGAATGAGCTTTTATAAGTGGATAAGTTTTCTTCCACACATTTGAGATGAATAGGAGTTGAGTAATCCTGAGTAGCTCTTAGCTTTAGGACTACAGGTTCGGCCTGGTTCGGCTGGCAGGATGCATTACTGGGATCTAATGACTCCTATTAGTAACATAACAAGAGTAAATTCTGGATAGATTAGATCCAAATTCTAGTATGAATGTATATACTCTAAGATTTTGAAGTATAAAGGAAAGACTGGGATAACAAAGATTCAGTTGGAACTGATATTTGAGATCCAACTTTGGGGCCTCATATGAGAAACCCTTCATTGGGAATAAAGGAACACTACATAAGGTTCAGATTAAGTTTAATTATTAGTATTATATGAACTCTAAATATGAAATATGGAAAAGATATGAGAAAAGTATGTAAGAGGCCAAGATAGTAAGAATCAATCATGAGGAATGGATTATATAACCGAGTACAATGTTTTTTATGTACTCCAAAGCAAAGGGAAAATAAAAGAAAAGAGCTAAGTATACAATAAGTACATAGAAGTGAAGAGTCTTTAGAAGAGTTAAAGTGAAGAGAACTAGATGAGCATGTAAGTCATAAAACTAGGATAAGAAACTTAGTTGAAACAAAGGGAAATTTTGGAAATAATGAGCTTGATTAAGGAATGAGGATTATGATATAATTGAAAGCATGGAATGTATAACTTTATTAATAAGTTTAATACATTCATCCTTACTGCCTTTGGATTCTAAGTCTCTATAGAACAAAAAACTACTTTCTAAAAGAAGAACAAAAGTGTAGCTAAATAAATGAATGTCATACAAAGGTAGACTATATTCAGGAAGGAAAAACTTGATTGAAAGAGAAGCTATGTTTCACACATGCATGAGCCGTTTGATTTCAAATGAAGGATATGTAATGTATTAAACATGAGGTGATACTAGTAGAGATATTATTGATTTAGAATTTCAACTTCACATTAGTAGAAGGATAAAAGGAAATATATGCAACATGGTATACATGATCATACACATAAAAGAAGCAACATGATCATAAGAGAAAACTAGAAGTTCAAGATGACATGTGGAATAGTAGTATATGGTAAGGGGATTATGGAAAGTAAAGTAGGGTTTGAAACATAATGGAGTAATATAAATTATAAAAGAAAGAGGTTGTGAGATTCAAGAAAGTGCTAATTAGTCAAGTATCCTTGTTGATAATTAATTAAACCTACATATGAGAAGTGTATTATTGAATGTTTGAAGATAAGAATTCTAAGTCTCAAAATCATCTTCTCTTTCCTATCTTCCTTAATGAGAGCATTGTGGGAATGAATTGATAAGAAAATGAATCATATATGATGCATAACCACCGTGGTAGAGACATCTAGTGAATGTAATAATGACACACAATATGATGATGAAACCCTAGTAGGGTAATTGAGAATGTAATCCATCTGAATGGCCAAGTAAGAGAAAGGAAATTCAATCAATAAGATAAAGAAGACTTTAGTAAAACTTGTGAGATCCAAAGTTTGAATTTCAAATTAAGGGAGAAAAGTCACATCACAATAATGTCATGCTACTAATAAGGATCAAACCCTAGAATGTTTAGAGTTGTAGTAGTTCAAGGGATGTCACTAGTGATTTGACCTTGAATACTAGCATCTCTATAAAACAAGATCATGAGATTTGCACTATGAGAAGTAAACTAGCACTGATAGTAGTCCAGGATTTAAAGATAGCTAATATGAAAGGTAGATAAATAATATGTAAATGTTTCGGAGTAAAGAGTAAGATATAAATTTGAAATGTAACAAGTGTGTTTTGAACAAAAGGAGAAATACAATATGAGTGAAGTGTGATATGAGATAAATTCTTGCAGTGATAGAAAGAATGATGAATAATCTATTTATACCTTGTATGTTTCAATTTTAGGAATGTTTAATCTACATGATTAAAATGAGAAGGATAAGTAGAAAAAAGTAAGTAGTAGTGAATGAAGAGAGAGATAAGAGAAAACAATGGCTTTTAGTAATATGTGAATTGGTTTATAGAAGTATAATTTGTTGAATATATATTAAGGGATGTAAATTGGTTCTACATATGATTCCAGTGTACATGTGCAAGCAATATGTTAATTTCACGTGTCTGATAGTTGTAGTCATTCATACCAGTAATCAATCTTAGTATTGTACAGTTGTGGTATGGTGATATGGGTCAAATGATGATAAAACAAATGGAGGGTTATCCTGAATAAGATAGTCTTACCTATTCACTCATATGAATAGAAGGGATGATAACCATATTGTATTGATATGTAACCCTAATGAGGTATAGCTTGTTATACCTAGCTTTAATATAACTAAGTGATGGTAATTGGGTATGAATAGTCCTTGAATGACTAATACAATCATGGAGTACTTTGTTACTATTGTTGAAACCCTAGTATGCTATAACTTGATGGTTACACCTTGAATTATGTGGGGGTTCATACTTGAGAATAATATGGAATGTGATGGTATATGCTTCACCTTAGAGGTAATACATAAAAATAGTACATATTGAGCTGTATGAATTGAGATAGTTGGATTGGATTATCAATGTTGAGGTAACACCTCAAGAGTTTAAAAAAAATATTGAAATGGTTGCTTCTCTCTCTCTCTGCTATGATTGATTGTGGCATAGAGAATTTGTTTGTTATCATTGAGAACTATTTTAACATGTTGTGATTACAAAAGAAGTAAAGGACTTAACGTTGAAAACTACATTCAAGTATAAAATACAAGAATGTAATGACATGTAAGATTTCAGAAGCTTAAAATAAACTTTGAATATACTTTGTTTGTGTATTTATGTTTCGGGGATGAAACTTTTTAAGGGGGTGAGAATTGTAATGACCATATTTGTGCTTTATTGGCAAACTAGGGTTTACCTGAATGATTACATGCTTGATTATATTAAACATCATTTAGACTTGATTAATGATAGTAGATCAATTGTGATGTTTCAAACCTAAGAAGAAACTCTAACTATGATTTTAGTTTGAAGAAGTAGGGTTTGAGAAATGTAAACCCTAATCGGCAAAAAATTAGGGTTTTGATAGTACATGAATATGGAATTTGATCAGGATAGTAGTGTGGTAAATGATTTTTCATATTTTCTACAATTTTTTTATTTAATTGAATTTTGAATATGATATGGATAACTCAATCATGCATATTGGAGAAAAATTTTAGAATGAGTGTTCTTTGAATGTGGTTCTCGGTCGAACTATACTCCGACCAAAATGCTGATAGAGTGCTTTTTAGTAGTGTAGTCTTTTATTTTTATTTATTTATTGGTAACACCAAATGATTTGAAATTATAACTAAGATCTAAAACTCAATCATAAACAACAAGTAAAATTTTGATAATTTTTGGATGTGTTTAGACCTTATCAGTAGATGAATTATAGTAATATTTTTATGACAAAAAATTCAGGTGAAATAAGAGAAACTCTAGTGAGGGGTGAATGTGCAATTGACCCAAGCAGCTCAATTGCTCTATATGGTCAACCTACTACATAAGGATCTCTCATAATTTGTGATTCAATCTAGAGAAATGAAATCCTAGAGAGAGAGGGAGAGTTAGGGTTTGAGAGGAGAAAGTTATGGAGATGTTGACCTAGGGTTTTGCGGTCCGAGGAATGATGAAATCATGTAAGTTTAGCTTCTTTTCATAGACTTTAATGGTGAATCTTCTCTCACATGTCAAGATTCCGTCCCTCCTCTGATTTTATCCAAAATGGTATCAAAACTTCCCCTTTTCTCACTCTTTCTTCATAATCCCTCATTTTTAGGGTTTCCGAGTTGAAAGGAAGAAGAATCGGGTGAATTGCTAGGGATTTGATATGAGATCGAGATTTTCAGGGATGAGCTACATTTTTAAGGTGTTTTCACACCTTAGGGTGAGTGGGAACTTCCTTTAAACATTATATTGCACGAAAATTGGTTAAATCATCCATAATCTTTAATTGCATAGTATGCGACTACAAACCCTGAATTGTGTGTTTGATCTAAGTTGTTGCAAAATGATATGAAACGGATTCTTCCTCTATTTGGATGAATTTGAGATGATAAAATCATATTAGAAATGTATACAATACATCCTAATGAGAATTCCCTAAGTATTCAAAGAGGTTATAAGAGTAAACTGAAATATAGGGAATTTGTCTATGACTGAAATTGATGTATAATTAAATAGAGAAATTTGTCCATCTAGATTCCCTTGGTTATGAATGATTATTTATCTAAATTCATAGTACATATATGTCAGATACTATCTTGGATTTCATTTAAGGTAAATAGTGTTTGTTTGATATCTCAGTAAAGAGGGTGAAACACTAGATGTGAGCAAAGTTGGATATTTGCAAATAGATATCGTGAAATCCATTTGAAAGAATTTTCTTGACATGATAGAATTTATTTATTCAATTTTATTATTGATGCATGTTATCTCAGTGAATGGCATGGAAACCCAAATTCAGCTCAGTTCCAATGTTTCATACATATATTGATTTTATATGATTTGTTGATAGTAGTCTTTATTTAGTGAATGTTTATGTCACATGAAACCCTTATGAGAGCCATGTGATAATTGAATGAGGTAAATGAAACCCTAATGATAGGGTGTTCAATGAATCAAGTAATTTGATATCAATGTTCTCAGTATGAGATGTGGTGATGCACAACTCAAGATTTGGGTTGAGGTGCATGTTTTCTAAGAAAGTACAAATAATTTACATGTTCAAATGAAAATTTCTCGTATGTCAATTAATTAACTCTTATCACTGTATTAAGAAGTTCAATTGCATGATTCTAGTGTATAAAGTATCAATTGGACATGTATTTTTTTATTTAAGAATTTTAGTCTGCCTACAGGTATAAAATGTTGATTTCTCAATATATTACAGTGTTTTGAGTATATTGCTCTTCCAAGTTTAGAATGATATACATGTTGTGTTATAAACTTCAAATAAATAGGCACGGTACCATAGAGATATCAGAGTCAAGTATAAGTAAGGGAAAAGATACAATATAGTAAGAGCTTTCCAAGAATAATAAAATAATATACTTAAGAGTTCTGAACACCATAGATTCCCTATGAGAGGTCTGCGTCATAGGGATGAAACAACCTAACCCTGGAAGTGTCTAGTATACAGGGGTCGGAATGTAATAACAGGTGGTACGGGGGATGAAGCCCTAGTGGAAGTCTCCTTAATATATAGCATGTAGTGTCCAACATCAACCAGAGGTCCTGGTGGCACTAGACTACAGAAAAGTCAATAGGTGGCTTGACTCTCCGCATGTGTGCTCAAGTTAGAGGAGGAGTCCAGTTTTTATGGCATAATAGGTATGGTGAGGCCAAAGAGCCATTTTCCTATTGTAGACCAGCGACGTAGTCAGGCTTAGCATTCTTGAGTGTGTCAGCTAAGTCTTGTACGGTGAGATCGTAGTTCGCTGCGAGTCTTCTTATGTAGCGTACACTGCATATGATCAGGGCATAAGCTAAAATATGTTCATATAGGTTTAAAGAGTTTCTTATAAGTAAGAAAGTCTAAGAAAGATTCGAGTACAGTTTCTCAGCAATTATTCTTTGTATGTTTATGAATTCTTAGTTCTCTTTGAAATTAATCAAGCATGCTCATATATTGATTTGCTCTTGTTGATATATAGAGTATCATGCCATATTTATGATTGTCAATGATCAATCTCTTTAAAGCTTATTGTTGTTATAATTGATATTAGTTGCTAAAAAGTATATCTATAATTATAGCAGTGCTTTAGACTATTTCTTTGAAGTACTCATTCACTGAGCGAGTAGGCTCACCCATCTACTCACAATTTTTAGGGATATCACATGGACTTGAGGAAGGTCATTGCATCAGAGTAGATCTACCACAAGAGTTAAGTTTGAGTATAGTTAAGTTCAGTCGGTCGTTGTCACTCTAGGTCCTTGTAAAGAAATAAGAGAGAGTTGTAAATGATAATGTATAACATTGTTATTCTTTTAGCAATATATGTGAATCAGCAAGTCTTATGTGCTTAAAAGTATGAGAAACATAGTGAAGGTTCATACATGCATTTTAACTGTTGAAATCAAATTAGAGAAATCAATGTTTAGATTCCCTTGTAAAGTTTTTTTATGTGGTTCAATCTGAGAAAACAAAGAGTTTGAAAAAAGAATAAAAAGTTAAGGGTGATCTTTATATTATGTTAAATCCTCAATTTATGCCCTAATCTCATGATTAATGGTAATTGTGAGATTGGGGTGTAACATTAATCATGATATCAACATCAATCAACACTCAAACTTTACCAAAACACTTGGAACTCTCAAGATAATTCAACATATGAATTCCAATATGTTATTAAATATTAAAGGTTTCAAAATAGCACTCTGTCACAAATAGTGTCCAAATTTGGACCAAACTTGAAACTTAAGCTTGTATTATGATTCCAAAGAATATCATAAGGTTATATTAGGGTTCTAAGTATTATATTATGGTAATTAAGCATGTTAAACCATTTAAGAAAGGTTAGGGGTCTCACAATAACAGACATGTTAGCTCGGCCCCACCACTTAAGTCATCAATATATTTGTCATGACAACACAACATATTCCATTTCTTCTCAAACCAAAACAATTGTGCCATTTTGTGGGTGATCTGGGGAAACTCCTAGTTCCCCCAAATCCTCCTGATCTTTCTTACCAAGATCCATTGAAGCTTCCTTGAGATCCCAAAGGTCTTTTCCTACCTCCATCTCTCCATTCCACCTATCTCCACCTCCATTTCTCTACGTCTAAAGAAAATCCATCAAGCCCTAGTTTTTATGTCTTCCACTAAAACTCTACCACGAAAACCTTGAACAATAAATATAATGGACAAGGCGATGAAGAAGAATATCAAAGTGGTGCCCAAGCCATCACCAGAAGAAAATCTTGCACAAAGAGAGCTTCAAACATCACCCCAACTTCCCACATCCCCAGTCCATCTCCATCCAACTCCATATTAGGCTCTCTTTTGCGTTCATCACTAGGGAGTGGATCCCGCCTCCAGTTCTCTTCTAACATTTGCACCTTAGATCCAAACTACATTTAGCATGGGGAGGAAGAAGCCCCTTCATATCATGAAATGGATGATTATTGATGCTTTGACCCGAGAAAGAAGGCTGCTACAGCCTCATCCTCACACCCATCTATGTGGCCTATTTTTTTTTAGATACTCCATATCCTCATCACAACCACATATGAAATAAAAAACACAATAAGGAGGTTATTGATAGAAGAATATGATGATTATGTGCCATGTGAAATGGTTCCCCTCAACTTGGACACAAGTTCGGGGTCACCCAATTACCAAGAAGAGGAAGGTGGGGGACTTGAAAGCAAGGAAGTCAAAGAGGATTCAGTGGACATGATTTCAAGATTGGAAGAGGAGAGAATGAAAGTATTGGGGAAATTGTTTGAAGGAACTATATTTTGCAGGGGAGTAAGCAAAAAAGTATTTGTGAACCTCTCCACCCAAGTGCATGATGAGGAGAGTGATTGTGTAGGATCCTCAAATTTTGCAATTTTATCAAGATATTTTATTCAATTTCATATTAAGTCAATCAAAGAATAATAAGCCCAAAGTATGGTATTAGGATGATGAAACTAAGACTTAGACTTAGAGTAAATCTCCAATTTAAGTAAGTAATGTATTGTTGAGCATATGTGTTAATATAAGGCTTACTCGAGATACTATGATGTTTAAAGACTTACTTTCATGTTTAAGAGTATAATAAGCTTTATGGACCCTTTGGAAGATCAGTGTATGGGCCTTGGCCCTAGAACTCATTACAAGCCCAATTGGACCGATTTAGGGTTTGTAGAAGGGTCCCTGAGATATAGAATTTGAAAAAGAGTATTTTGTGCACATAATAACTGATCATGACAATTTTTGTCATGGATAATCACAATATAGGATTATAGACGAAAATTGGGAGTATAATAAGATATTCAATTTCCTAGGTGATTAATATAGTAATCATCAAGTATTTATTCTAAAGGAATAGTTTTGAGGGTTTAACAGAGTACTTTGGATATAACCTTTGGCTTGTGGTAAGATAGTATCTAAGGAAAGATAATCCCAAAAAGTGGGGTTAAACTAATAAGTTATGTGGTCTATGGAATTAGTTTAAGAAGTTGGGATTTTATCTAAAATAAGAAGAAAAGGTAAATGAGGTAGTCTCCACACAGACATGGACCCCAGATCTGGGCAATACCACGGGAAGCGGAGTCCCATTCTTTGCTTGGACTATAGTCAGGAGTATGTGTGAATAGAGACCCATTATCCCTGGACTCTTCCTCGTTATCTAGTCCTTATTTTACCCCATAATAGCATTGCAATCTTTGGGAGAGGATATCAACCCCAATCATATCTGGTTACTGCAATTATCATGAAGAATGACGATGATGCCTCATCTACAAAAAATCATGGTGGATGGGGTTGAGAACTTACAGCTCTCCCCTTCACCACATGCCTATATAAGGCCACTCAAACGACCACCATGAGAGGGATGATACTAAATGATCCTCAATTATCCTCGAGCTGCTCCAAAATACCCCAACAAGGTACACCTAAAATACCTATGACCAACATAATAACCCACTATTTTTGTCCATGATCAACCAATTGCATTGTCCTAGATATTCCTGGAGACTCCTTGAAGCTAGCCAAGGCCTAGGCAGGTCACCTCTTTCAGTGAGGAGCCCTATAGTGGAGCTACATCCTCCAGCACCTATTAATGGGAGCGTCTCGTCAAAGATAGTGTCTCGAGCCATCACAGATGATCATGGATGGTGGAAGGTGATCATAGGACCTCTATAAACATAGACAACATTAGAAATTCACCACCATTTGAGGTATTCTCCTCCTCTCAAACTCTATTATGATTGTATGCAAGCTAACCCTAAAACCCCTTACTTCAGCCATCCCTGCTTGAGCCAGATGGCTCTACAACGTCGGGAAGTCACAGTGGGCTCAACCCAAACTTTATCCTCACCTACTAAATCAAGCAGCTCAGGGTCAACCATGGGGTTGACTCCCTAGCATGATCCTACTCACGCAAGGCATGGGGGAGACAATCCCCTTGGTAATTTTATCCATTAACCCTTTCGTGTATGATAATGTAATTTCTGACATTAGGGTATTATTGTTGGTATGTATGCCCTGAGCGCCAATCATGGGATGATTGTTGGGATACATTAACATTGATTTGATAAACATCAAAGGCAAGCTTCCAATTATTTCTGGTTCAGTCATATGAGATAGTGATAGAACAGATTGAATGTCGAGAGAATGATAGTACTCAATGACGTATGCTTTCAAGTTAAGGACCTGAACGATGAGATCATCCGGATGCTAAGAGTTTGTACATTCTCATTATGTCCCTAGTCGGATGTAATTGTGGAAGGTAGATAGATAGCAATGACACACAAGACTAGATTGTGGTGTTGGTTGATGATAGAATCTCATTAGTCATGATATAGAGATATCAAACCAAACACATAGGTACTTGTTAGAGAACACATGTACTGGAAAGACCCACCATGAGTTTGACACATGGAACCATGACATGGTAGTCACAGCCAGTACTCACAGTGATGGTGGTGAGTGTGATTCTTTGACCTGAAATCACTACACTCAACACATGTCGTTGGGCACACTTTGACATCATCAAACGTAGTCCTGAAACATGGGTTGTTATAAAGGTGATGATTGGGTGGCTTTGACACATGGTGGTTTTGGGGGGTGAGTGATAGATGTGGATTTGTCCCTCCTGAGGGAGTATGATATCCATGGCCACTTGATGAGTAGGATTGAGAAAGGCGTGCACGCATGTGTGAATCAATATGTGATATCAATGTCATACGTATATCTTCCAATCTACTCTGAGATCAAGAAAGTGAATGAATGTTGACAGGATGACTGTTCCATGCCTCGAGTTCATTCGGGATATCAGTGTCAAAGGAATTATACATTCATTGTAACACCATTCACGGATTGTAGGGTTGAAAGTTGTTCTCCAACTTTCTATTTCACTTGGGTAGCACTGATGTGTGACTAGGCACCGCTCTTTGCTTGTGAAGTCATAAGTGTTATGGACTTTCACTGCCAACATGAAATGGACATGCATGGTCACACACATAGGATTTAACCTGGAAGAGGAGTTTTGTCCACAAACAATGTTTAGATTGATTACTAAAGGAGTTTATAGTTCAATTAAACACTCAATTAATTGATAGCTCAATGTCATAATGTTCAAGGTGTTGGACACATTGATTGGAGTATCAGATTGATTGAAACTGCAATTGACTGATTCTGCACAATCTACACTCCCAACCGATCGGCTCATGTGATGAACCGATCGGCTTAGCTTGGTGAACCGATCGGCTCAGGTCGTGAGTTAATCGGCTCATGGACAGGGTGAAATGATTGCTTCAAGTGTTGAAATGATCAGTTCAATGGATGCAACTGAGCAAGTTGGGAAAGTAGGATTGGTGAGAAATTTTCTTTCGTTTCACTTGCCCAATTTAATTAGAACAAGGATTGGTATTTGATACCAATTATAAACAAAAGAAGAAATGTCAATCGAGAACTGACCAGGACCACGAACCGACCAGTTTAGAAGTGAACCGACCGTTTCATGGGTCCCAACCGATCAGTTGAGGTGTCAACCGACCGGCTCAGGTCCCCAACCGACCATTTCAGAAATGAAACGATCGGTTCAGGTAGCGCAGTTGGTTGTTTTTGTGGAAAATCTCAAACCCTTCTACTCCTGCTTTAGTCCCGCATTGCCCAGGATAGAGAACATTGTCCCATGACCCTCCTATATATATAGGGGTATTGGGGGCTTCTCAAAGTGAAACACAGTGCAACCAGTTGCTCTATAAAGTTGTCGTTCTCTCTGGTTCTGGTAACCGAGAGAGCCCGAGCAAGTGCTACCCGATAAGGGAGGCACAGCAAGGGAAAGACAACTGCAGAAAGCGACTGGTGGCAGGAGAGTGTGTCAGTGACTAGTACGCTGAAAGGAGGGTGTGACTCCTTCCAATTCCTTGTGGGACAAGGAGATTGGAGTTCCAGGTGGTCTGTGTGGACTACTTTAGAGGCGGGAGATTTCTCCCGCTCCGAGGATAGCTGTCAATCCCGACAGTCCCGGTGAGACCAGGAGTCGTCAGTCCTGGTGCAACCAGGAGATGCACAGACACCGTCCAAGACCGGAGGTGAAGACTGCGCAAGCCGCAAGGTATTGTCGCCGAGCAAGCCTCGGGACAAGGTATGATTCCACAAACCATCCTTTCCTATTATACAGACGTTGACATGTTTCCTTGTTCTGGGTTGGGGAGGAGAAATTTTTGTTTCTGCTGCCTTCTCTGCCTCCCCTAAAACCCAACAGTGGTATCAGAGACACGTCAACTACTCTATACTTTAGGATTATCGATATGATCGATTTTGGTTTGTCATCTTTATTTATTGCATACGATACAAATAATATTGGCTTTATGCATGTCCAATCCTAAATCCACAAATCCCAATTTACATATATGATATGTATTATGAATGCACTCGATATGTCGTGCCCTTAAATGAGTTTTTTGGTGGATGTATAGCGTGGTTATGGCCAATAAACCCTATCTGTGTATGGTTGTATGTGGTTGCTTGCATCTCGGTCTGCGCACCGATTCCCTTTCTCCTATTCCTGATGTAACTCGAAATAATTCGAGATTTCTTTCCTACCTTTGCTCCCCTTGAATGTAACTTGAGGTTTCTCTTTTTACAATGTAAAATAGGATAAAATTGTATTTCCTATTATGTCAAAGAACGGAGGACATCCAGACGACAACTGAGACGATCGGTTCAAGGCGTGAACCGATCAGTTGACATTCCAGACGATCAGTTCAAGGAGTGAGCCGATCGGTTGATGAATGGTTCGAGGAGGGAGACGAGTGGGTGGCGGGCATGATGAGATGCACAACGACCAGGAAAACCGATCGGTTGGAGGAGCCAACCGATCGCCTGGTGGCACCCAGCCGACCAGCCTGATGGCAAGCCAATCAGTCATGTGATGAGTTGATCAAACCTAGAAAGGCGAGGCACAGAGTTCATCTTGTACAGGTTGCATGTGATGTAGACCTAGATGACAGTGATTCCTCTTGGCTTGAGGAATCACATTAGGATGGCCATAATCATCACTTTTAATCATTTTGCAAGTTTTCTGTAGGATATAGCATGTATAAGATACATACTATGTATTGTGGTGATTGGATATGTATATGTATATAAAAACCAAATCCCTCATTAAATATTAAGTTTTAGATGCCTTCCAAATGTGATACATGTGACCTAGATGACAGTGATTCCTCTTGGCTCGAGGAATCACATTAGGATGGCCATAATCATTGCTTTTTATCGTTTTGCATGTTTTCTGTGGGATATAGCATGTATATGATACATACTATGTATTGTGGTGATTGGATACGTATATGTATATAAAAACCAAATCCCTCATTAAATATTAAGTTTTAGATGCCTTCCAAATGCGACACATGTGAAAAGCTTGATCGACCAAGTGTGGGCACGCCCAAGCGTGGTGCACCGTCTATCTCGTGGAAGCGTGAAGGATGGATATGTGGGTCTGCCCAAGCAGGGTGCATATTCATCGTGTTAGCTTTGGGTCAGACTTAACAAGGTGACCTAGATAGGATCTAGCACCTTGAGGCATGGAGATGATCATGGCAAGGAGTTGCATATGACATCTTATCAAGAGTTGCATATGATGTAATTGGCAAGAGTTGCCTACCTGAGAGATCTAAGTTGTGGGTGACAGCCCAAGCTGGTCCATGACTTAGAGGATTTCAGGATCTTGCCCACTAGAAGGTTGTACATTGCAATCTTCCGAATTGATGGTGAGGGCTATCAATTTGAACTAAAATAGTGGGAGTGATAATTAATTAAAGGACTAATTATATCGTCAACTTTTCAAATCAATCAAATAAGTCAAAAATGAGTTTTTGGACTAAAATTTCATGTTTCCTTTTGTAGTACAAATGGCAACAAACAACAATCACTTTTCTTTGTGATCGTTCCTTGAAAAGGACAAGCTAAATGGGACAAACTTCCATGACTGGTATAGGACATTGAGAATTGTTCTCACTCAAGAGCGAAAGCTCTATGTCCTGGATACTCCAATTCCAGAGGAACCTGCTCCTAATGCACGAAAGACAGAAAGGGATGCTTACAAGAAGCATTCTGATGATGCCATTCATGCAAAGTGCTTGATGTTGTGCTCTATGAACAATGAGTTACAGAGACAACATGAGAACATGGGTGTCATTGAGATGATTCAGCATCTCAGGAACATGTATGAAGATCAAGCACGGCAAGAGAGATATGATGTCTCAAGGGCACTGTTCAAGTGTGTCATGACAGAAGGAGATCCAGTAGGTCCTCACACACTCAAGATGATTGGGTATGTGGAGAACCTGACAAGACTGGGATTTCCACTGAGCCAAGAGTTGGCTACTGACGTGATACTACAATCATTGCCAGAATCCTACAGTCAGTTTGTGATGAACTACAACATGAACAACTTTGATAGGCCACTGTCAGAGTTGTTGGGAATGTTGAGGACAGTCGAGACACAGATGAATAAGGACAAGCCTAATTCTGTGATGGTGATCACGAGAAAGAAAGGCAAGTCCAAGCGCAAGGGCAAGGGTAAAGCTAAGAAAGGTTCTGATGCTAGCTAGGAGCCCAAGTCGTCTTCAGCTCTCAAGGCCAAGGGAGGCGTGACCCAGAAAGGCAATTGCCACCATTGTCAAAAGCCATGACATTGGAAAAGGAATTGTCCTCTCTATCTGGAAGAAAAAAAGAAGAAGGAGGTGACCAACGTCTCTACTTAAAGGTGTCATGAAAGTAAACTTGTAACACTTTTGAGGTATATGATACCAAGATGTAAAGTGTAAAGCACTCAATAATTGAGGCAAGTGTTTCCGCCATAGTAAGGAGTACTTTTGTTTATTTTCAGCCTAAAGGGAATGTAATATAGTTATGAACTGCTATTTCATATTTGCCAATAGATAGAAACACTTTATTTTTGCATATTGTATGACAATGATGGCAATCAATAAAGATATTTTTAATTTCTAAAGATATGATCTTTGTGGCAATGCCTTGGTTATCTTTTGGTATTTGATATGCATAAGATAAAATGATACCTAAAAGTTATAGATGACTCAAACAATCAAATTAGCATCAATCATGAGAAATTCATTTCTAGTTTCCATGTGATGGATAAATCTAGACTGTTTTGGTTAAAGAACCAGTAAGAGACATGAATATCTTGGACATGATTAATCAATCTTCACTAAAGGTAGTGGGAGAATGATTATCCTATAAGGTATGATACATGTGATGTATTTACATACCTATTGGAACAAATGCTAATATTTCAAATGGTGTTTAGAGAAATACCAATATGAATATCTTGAAGTGTTCAAGATTATCATAGATGAAGTGCAAATTTGGTAAAGTGTTAATTCTTGATGAGATCAATGAATGAAATACTTGGACCAAATGTTTGAGATCCTTATGAGT
Source organism: Alisma plantago-aquatica (assembly GCA_963693085.1). Classification (NCBI taxonomy): domain Eukaryota; kingdom Viridiplantae; phylum Streptophyta; class Magnoliopsida; order Alismatales; family Alismataceae; genus Alisma; species Alisma plantago-aquatica. Next base: position 406,628,230 of record OY856414.1, read on the forward strand.
GATTATGATAGTGTATCATAGCGAACTCATGATTAAGGCATGGTGATGTCTAAATCAAGAAGGAATCATACTCTAAGGAGTTAGAGAATGATTATCAAATAACTGAATTCTTCTTAATAAAAGAATACCCCTCACTAATAAAAGAAATTAAGAATCAAAAGGGTTGTGAATTCTTATATCCTTACACCTCAATTATCTATGTGATGAGTTGTTCATGTGATGAGTCAACTATCTAGATGAATATGAGGAACCAAATTTTGAGTTATGGTTTATGACCATTTCATCCTAAATGACATCCATGTGAACCATAAGGTATGACCTTAATGGTAGCACCCATTGGATGAAATCCATAAGTGCAAATGAATCTTAAGTGTTAAGACACATGGATAACATTTTGAGAAGGATGATGCTTGTTAATTTCAACTTAATGACTAAGACATTTGGCATATGGATACTAAAACCGCATTCCTATGAGGAATAAAACAAGGATGTGTACGTGACACAACCTATAAGGTTTATGAATCCACTAATGCAAATGAAGTCTATAAGTTACAATGGACTAATCAATGTGATTGATTGAGTACAAGCAACTCAGAATTGGATCTTTACTTTGATGATATAGTCAAAGGGTTTGACTGATATGTCAAAGATAAAGAAGGGATATGTGATTTAGTGGGAGCGTGTTCACATTCCACATGTTGATGTGAAATGGAAATGTTCTAGAATGGAAATCCAAAAGTAGAAATTATCTTTAAGGAAGATAGAAATGTTTCCTATGTGATAGGAATACAGATCTATAGAGATAGTTCTCGAAAACCTCTTGACCTAAAAAGAGAAAGCATACATTGGCAATCTATACTGAAGGGTTCAGTATGCACAGATTCAGTGGGAGAAAACTTGTCCATGCTACATGGAGTTAGTATCCCAAGGCAAAGTATCCAATTCTTATGAAGAATGGGAACACTAAGAATAGATATGGATCTATCATGTATGTAATCATCCCATTATCTTGCATGTATCGACATGGCAAGAACAAAATGCATTCATCATCTTGTATGTGGGACATGGCAATATGATGTGCTCATCCTGATAACTCGTATGTGGGACATGACGAGTGGATGTCTGTCTACTTCCAGTAAGGGTTACTGGAATACCATGAGAACTTGATAAGTACTTGAGAAGTACTAGTTCTATGGAGATAAGGAAGATTTCAATGTAAAGAGTTACATTGATGTGAACTTTCGAAAGGATAGAAAATTAATCACAAAATATATATAGGATATATAAAAGTGAAAGTTTGTTGATAATTGGAAGTGTTCCAATAAAACCATTTAAAAGGAAATGTCGAGTATCCGTGTGTTGGAGAACAGCAGTGGATACTATATGGATCTGGAAGTTCATGAGATGAACTTAAAGATATTCTGCTCATTGATGACAAGTATGGAATCCTTGATCATGCGATGTGGCTAAAGGTTAGCAAAGGAATACTAGATCGCATATTACAGCAACTCCATCTCATACGTGTGACGTATAGTGAAGAGATGAGAGACATGCAATTTATACTGACTTTGGCAAGGTGTTTCCATTACTCACTATGATCGCACTAGAGCACAGTAATATGTGGGACATGTTTGAAGATCACAATGAATATGATTCAAGGGTGATTAGCTCGTAGTGCAAGTGGGAGTCTATTGGTATGTATGCCCTGAGAGCCAACCATGGGATGATTGGTGGGATACATTAAGATTGATTTGATAAACATCAAAGGCAAGCTTCCAATTCTTTCTGGTTCAGTCATATGAGATAGTGATAGAACATATTGAATGTCTAGAGAATGATAGTACTCAATGACGTATGCTTTCAGGTTAAGGATATGAATGATGAGATCATACGGATGCTAAGAGTTTGTACATTCTCATTATTTCCCTAGTCAGATGTCATTGTGGAAGGTAGATAGACAGCAATGACACACAATACTAAATTGTGGTGTTGGTTGATGACAGAATCTCATTAGTCATGATATAGAGATATCAAACCAAACACATAGGTACATGTTAGAGAACAAGTGTACCAGACAGACCCACCGTGAGTTTGACACATGGAACCATGACATGGTAGTCACAGTCAGTACTCACAGTGATGGTGGTGAGTGTGATTCTTTGACCTGAAATCACTACACTCAACACATGTCGTTGGGCACACTTTGACATCATCAAACACAGTCCTGAAACATGGGTTGTTATAAAGGTGATGATTGGGTGGCTTTGACACATGGGGGTTTTGAGGGGTGAGTGATAGATATGGGGTTTGTCCCTCCTAAGGGAGTATGATATCCATGGCCACTTGATGAGTAGGATTGAGAAAGGCATGCATGCATGTGTGAATCAATATGTGATATCGATGTCATACATATCTCTTCCAATCTACTCTGAGATCAAGAAAGTGAATGAATGTTGACCGGATGACTGTTCCATGCCTCGAGTTCATTCGGGATATCAGTGATAAAGGAATTATACATTCACTGTAACACCATTCACAGATTGTAGGATTGAAAGTTGTTCTCCAACTTTCTATTTCACTTGGGTAGCACTGATGTGTGACTAGGCACTTCTCTTTGCTTGTGAAGTCATAAGTGTTATGGACTTTCACTGCCAATGCGAAATGGACCTGCAGGGTCACACACATAGGATTTAACCTGGAAGAGGAGTTTTGTCCACAAACAATGTTTAGATTGATTACTAAAGGAGTTTAGTAGTTCAATTAAACACTCAATTAATTGATAGCTCAATGTCATAATGTTCAAGGTGTGGACACATTGATTGGAGTATCGGATTGATTGAAACTGCAATTGACTAATTCTACACAATCTACACTCCCAATCGATTGGCTCATGTGACGAACCGATCGGCTCAGCTTGGTGAACCGATCGGCTCAGGTCGTGAGTCGATCGGCTCATGGACAGGGTGAAACGATTGCTTCAAGTGTTGAAATGATCAGTTCAACTGATGCAACCGAGCAAGTTGGGAAAGTAGGATTGGTGAGAAATTTCCTTTTGTTTCACTTCCCCAATTTGATTGGAACAAGGATTGGTATTTGATACCAATTAGAAATAAAAGAAGAAAAGTCAATCGGGAACTGACCAAGACCACGAACCGACCAGTTCAGAAGTGAACCGACCATTTCATGGGTCCCAACCAATCGGTTGAGGTGTCAACCGACCGGCTCAGGTCCTCAACCAACCGTTTTAGAAATGAAATGATCGGTTTAGGTAGCGCAGTTGGTTGTTTTTGTTGAAAATCTTGAACCCTTCTACTCCTACTTTAGTCCCGCATTGCCCGGGATAGAGAACCATGTCCCATGACCCTCCTATATATATAGGGGTATTGGGGGCTTCTCAAAGTGAAACACAGTGCAACCAGTTGCTTTGTAAAGTTGTCGTTCTCTCTGGTTCTGGTAACCGAGAGAGCCCGAGCAAGTGCTACCTGATAAGGGAGGCACAGTAAGGGAAAGACAACTGCAGAAAGCGACTAGTGGCAGGAGAGTGTGTTAGTGACTAGTACGCTGATAGGAGGGTGTGACTCCTTCCAATTCCTTGTGGGACAAGGAGATTGGAGTTCTAGGTGGTCCGTGTGGACTACTTCAGAGGCGGGAGATTTTTGCCGCTCGGAGGACAGTTGTCAATCCCGACATTCCCAGTGAGACCAGGAGTCGTCAGTCCTGGTGCGACCAGGAGCTGCACAGACACTGTCCAAGACCGGAGGTGAAGACCGCGCAATCCGTGAGGTATTGTCTCCGAGCAAGCCTCAGGACAAGGTATGATTCCACAAACCATCCTTTCATATTGTATAGACGTTGATGCGTTTCCTTGTTCTGGGTTTGGGGAGGAGAAATTTGTGTTTCCGCTGCCTTCTCTGCCTCCCCTAAACCCCAACAATTATTATATCTTACACCCATTCCTTCACATCAGTCTCGTGGGCACGAGGTGTCAGTATGGCATGCGCCCATTGGATGACCCAGCCATGTGGATTATAGAGGATAATACCATAATCAATGGCATGGCCTGCTATGGTTGGCCCAAATACTGGTAATTTGAAATAATTCCAGAAATTGATCCTATATGATTTTGATTAGAAAATTAAATGAAATATGAATAAATTGATTGCAAAGTCTGATAATGCTTCACGTTCCAAGGTGAAGATAATACTTGAATGTAAGGTCATGTATATATGTAAACCATAGTTTTGGTGAATAGGTTGTTTTTTGGTGAATATGTTGCTAATCATGCTAAATAAGTTTATTTAAGATATATTTTGATGTTAGTGAATACTTATGAGATGTCAATGTCTAAGGTCAGATTAGATTAATAATGATGATCTTTTAGTGTGTTGAGCCATAAACAAGGAAATTAGGGTTTAGAAGCTAATATGATTTAATATGGCCATATTATCTACGTGATCTAACCTAATTACTAGTGATGAATTGAAATAATTAATATGGTGACTTAGGGAATAGTTAATAACTAATTAGGGTTTTTAACCCTAATGAATCCTAATGCAGTGGAATTAGGGTTGGTACCCTTATTCCTTGACCAGACCTGAGACAACCCTAAAACCTAGATTAGGACCTAAATTAGTTTTAATCTGAGTAATATGATGGTGAGACTTTAGGGTTGTATATAATTACATATCATGTTGATTGATTGTATGTACGCTTGCTTATTGAATATGCTTGGTGATTGGATTGCATGAAGTATACTTGAAATATTATGTATGGAATATGTATGGAAAAGGTACATGGTTATGCTTATAAATACTTGGATTATCGAATTCCAAAGTTTGTCAAGGTTTCTCAAAGTTTGATGAATATAATATTTTGGATGTTTATTTATTTCATGTAAACTATAAGGCTCATATGAGTATCACATAAATTAAACTTTGATAATATGAACCTAGGGTTAGACCTGCCAAGTGGTAGTTCACCTAAGTCCAATGATGGATAGAGAAAGGTGATTACACCCAATGTGGTTTGAAAAACATGGGTTGGATTATCTTAATGAAAATTCCAATTTATATGTGCATCTATTTGATGGTTGAGTATATATGTTGTTATATTATATGCAAACTTTTAATGACACCCCACAAACACAGTATAGAAATATACTGATCCATTTTGTTTGTTGGTGTTTTAGGTTAACCTACATCTATTATTTGAAGACATGAAGAATCAATAAATCTTGAAGATAGTAAAGATAAGTCAATGAGGATTGGATAGTTCAATATTTTTTTCTCATATGTAAAAGTTAGTTCCTAAGAAATTCATGTGAATCCTTAGAGGAGTATAATGCAAATAAATGTATTCATTCAAGTTTATATTAATTGAAATTATTTATTATTATTTAATCTGATCCTAGTAATGTAGGTAACAATCCTTGACTCTAAGGTCTCCTCTTAACCAAGGGACACTAAAAAGTGAAGGTTGTTACAGAATGTTACAAGATAAGCTTGCAAGTTCACTGTGTAGGATCTAGGGGTCAACTAATACTTCAAAGACTACAGAAGTACATTTAGATTGTTTGCATTGTTGACCAAGGTCTAAGAGACCTACATTGAAATCACCCATTAATTTCTTGGGTCATTCGAGGTCACATATCGAGGTGAGGATACTAGGTTTAGAATCTACTCTCCACGTGTTCTTACAACCTCCCAGCTCAACAAGATTTTTGCAATGATGGGATCTTTGACAAGTATGGAAAGTGCAACTATTCAGCAATGTGGAAGAGGTTTACCGGATAACAAACATTTTCCATGGGAAAATCTAAGACAAGTAGACTACACCATCCTTTCATAAGATACTTTCAAAAAGTTTTAGAAAACACCATTTTTGGTCAGTATGACAATCACAGTTGATGCTCTCAGAAAGACTTCTTTGTGATGTCCACCATGATGAGTGATGATCATGTCAATCATGGAGAAATGATGATTGAACATTTGAATATGATCCCATCTAATAATAAAAATCCATTGTGCTAGAGCTATATTGTGATTTAGAGGGGCTCATAAAAGTTGAAGGGACCAAACACATTAACTTAAACTATCTTATGCAGTCCCAGTGATCTCCATGCTTGATAAGAATATGATTTATAACTTGAACCATGGATATGTTGATGTCACCTTAGAGCTACCTTATCATACCAATGTTTTGGTTGATGACATGGGACCAGTAGAAAATTTCTTGGCGCACTTGCCAGATGGGAAAGGGCACACCCCAAAGAAGGCTACAGGGCATTTCCAGTTGATGTACCTAACAAAGAGGGAGAGACTAATATCCCAGAGCAACAACATATCCTTGAGCAGTCTCGCCATACTAGACAGAGATAAAATGAATTTATTGCACAACCATCTCCTCCAGATGCATAGGACATGTCTATTATTCATTCATGGTGGGAGGAGATTTAAAAGACATAAGAGGTTGTGTGGTTGGATCAGTAGTAGATGCATCAGCAAATCAACAACATGTACAACTTCTAGCATGAACAAGTTTAAAGAAACCCCAAATGAGGGTAGGATTTCTAGGGTGCACTATCAGGTTACCAGGAGACATATTTGTCTCCATAGGTAGATTATTAGGGAAATTACTACCAACATACTCCTCCATAAATGGAACTACCAAAGTATCCACCACTACAACAACATATATCCTATCACTCTTACACTTTAGCGTCATGTTGAGGACAACATGATTAAAAAGATTACAGTGGTAGGCCAATATGTACCCTTATTCTCAATTTCATTTTTCTATACTTGTTTCATCTTGTTCCACCCTACTTTTGATGACTGATGATTATGACATATTACCTACATTAGATTTCTACTTGCTTTTCATACATGCATATCATGTAGTTCATCTTCTTGTATTTTGTGTAGTTTTTAAATTAACAATCTCTTTTTTCCATTCCATGTCATATATTGCACTTCATATAGGTTTCTATAATTTCTTGTGTGTTTTATCTAGGATTTTCTTATTTGTTTTTTATTTCTTTTTAGTGTAGGTTTATATGTGATTTATGGCAATTTAGCATCAATTTGGCCATTTTTTCCCAAACTTGAAATGTCTTGCCTAAAAGCATGTTATAACCCAATTTATACATTTTAAATTGAAAATCATGACCTATGACAAATGCATGGATATATTATCTTAACTTTATACCTGTGAATCACCTCTTTTATGCTCGTGAAATGTTTGGTTGAACTGTGATCTAAGCAAGCTACAAAATCTTAGGGTTTGTCGAATCTCATGATAAAAATGTGATTTTCATATTTTCTCATTCATGGGTGTGTCATTACTTGATGAAGTTGTTGGAGTGTCTTTCATGTAGGAGATATCATTTTTAAACCCACAATAGTGACTCCTCTTTGACTCAAGATTATGTCATCATTGCTTACCCCTCCGCCTCATTAGAGGATGCCAAAGTGCACATATTAGCATTGGCCACCTCTTAAGTTTAGGGTGTCCATACTTCGTTCATACCACCATGTACCCTAATTACAACAAGGGAAAAGAAAAAGGAAATGCAAAAAGAAAATAAAATATGGTTGTATCTAATAGCATATAAATAAAGAAAAGAAGAGTGATCCTATGTAATAGCACTCTAATTCTTGTTGCAACGCCCTTTTCTATTTTCATTCCCATTGGATGGGAATCATCAAACCTAGTTCACTTATCCCCTTTGCACAATTATGCATGCCACCTCGTGTTGTTTGAGATATGATATTGAATGCATGAAGGTATTACAACTGTTACACCCTAATCTCACAATTACCACTAATCATGAGATTAGGGCATAAAATTGAGGATTTATCGTAATACGAAGATCACCCTTGACTTTTTCTTCTTTTTCAAACTCTTTGTTTTCTCACATTGAACCACATAAACTAACTTTACAAAAGAATTAAACTTTTATTTCTCTAATGTAATCTCAGCATTAATGATACACATCCATACATTCATTATGTTTCTCATACTTTTAAGCACATAAGACTTGTTGATTCACATATATTGCTAAAAGAGGAATAATGTTATACATCATCATTTACAACTCTCTTATTTCTTTACAAGGACCTAGAGTGACAAGGACCGACTGAACTTAACTATACTCAGACTTAACTCTTATGGCAGATCTACTCTGATGCAATGACCTTCTTCAAGTCCATGTGATTTCCCTAAAATTTTGAGTAGAGGGGTGAGCCTACTCACTCAGTGAATGAGAACTTCAAAGAAATAGTCTAAAGCACGGATATAATTAATGATATACTTTTAAGCAATTGATATCAATTATAACAGTGGAAATCTTTAGAGAGTCTAATAATTGACAATCATAAATATGGCAGGATACTCTAAATATCCATAAGAGTGAATCAATATATGAAATGCTTGATTGATCATAAAGAGAACTAATAATTTAGAAACATATAAAGAATAATTGAATAAATGTACACACTTGTTTGACCTCTCATTCATTTTATTATGGCCTGATCATATGCAGTGTACTCTACATATGAAGACTCATAGTGCACTACGATCACACCGTACAAGACTTAGCAGACACACCCGAGAAATGCTAAGTCTGACTACTCTCCTGGTCTGCAATAGGAAAATGGCTCTCTGGCCTAAACTGGACTCCTCCTCTAACCTAAGCACATAGGTGGAGAGTCAAGCCACCTCTTGGATTTTCTGTACTTTAGTACCACCAGGACTTCTAGTTGATGTTGGACACTACAAACTATAATTTAAGGAGACTTCCACTAGGGCTTCATCCCCCGTACCACCTGATAGCACATTCTGACCCCCGTATACTGGACGCTGTTAGGGTTAGGTCATTTCACCCCTAAGGCACAGACCTCACATAGGGGTTCTACGGTGTTTAGGGCTCCTAACTCTATTATTTTATTATTCCTAGAAAGCTCTTTCTACATTGTACCCTTCTCTTAGTTATACTTGACTCTGGTATCTCTATGGTGTCATGTCTACTTATTTGAAGTTATAATACAATATGTATATCATTCTAAACTTGGCAGAGCAGTATATTCAAAACACTGTAATATACTGAGTAATCAACATACTATACATGCAGGCAGACTAAAATTCTTAAATAAATAGATTTCATGTCCACTTGGCACATACACACTAGAATCATGCATATCAACCCAAATCTTGAGTTGTACATCTCATAACTCAATTAAGAGTTAATTACTTATCATGACAAGAATTATTAATAATAATTGAGAACATTGGTATCACAATACTTGATTCAATGAACACCCTACCCTTAGGGTTTCATTTAATCACCACAAATGCTACAAAGAAAGGTGTAATACATCTATCACGTACTTTTCAAATCTTTAAAAGACATGATACATGGGATCTCAATCCCTTATCACATTACTGGGAATTCTCACCCCTTCACATCATTATCATGATTACTAGATCTGGGTATTCAAACCCTTAGATCATCACATAGCATTGTTACCTCTGTAATAGGTACCCATTACCTCTAGGTCCTTAGACCAAGGTATTCATTTCACTGGTTGTACAAGTATTCTCATGGCTTGCAAGTCCATCACACATCTTGCCACCTCTCACTAGGCAACAACTTATTCACATGGCTCACATAAAGATTTCATGCGACATCAACATTCATTGAATAAAGACTACTATCAACCAATCATATAAAATCAATATATGTATGAAACCTTAGAACTGAGTTGAATTTGGGTTTCCATGCCATTCACTATGATATCATGCATCGATAATAACATTTAATAAATAAAGTCTATCATGTCAAGAAAATCCCTTCAAATGAATTTCATGATATTTATTCGCAAATATCTAACTTTCCTCGCATCTAGGGTTTCACCCTCTTTACTGAGATATCAAACAAACATTATTCACTTTGAACAAAATCCAAGATAGTATTTGACATATATGTACTATGAATTTAGATAAACAATCATTCATAACCAAGGGGGTCTAGATAAGCAATTTTCTCTATTTACTTATATAGCAAATTTTAGTCATAGACAAATTCCCTATATTTCAGTTTACTCTTATAACCTCTGTGAATACCTAGGGAATTCTCATTAGGATGTATTGTATACATTTTTAATATGATTTTATCATCCGAACTTCATACAAATAGAGGAAGAATCCATTTCATATCATTTTGCAACAACTTGGAACAAATAGACAATTCAGGGTTTGTAGTCGCATACTAGCAATTAAAGATTATGGATGATTTAACCAATTTTCATACAATATAATATTTAAAGAAAGTTCCCACTCACCCTAAGGTGTGAAACACCTTAAAAACGTAGCTCATCCCTCAAAATCTCAATCTCATATCAAATTCCTAGCAATTCACCCAATTCTTCTTCCTTTCAACTCGGAAACCCTAAAAATGAGGGATTATGAAGAAAGAGTGAGAAAAGGGGAAGTTTTGACACCATTTCGGATCAAATCATAGGAGGTAAAGAATCTTGAAATGTGATAAAAGATTCACCATTAAATTCTATGCAAAGAAGCTAAACTTACATTATTTCATCATTCCTTGAACTCCAAAACCCTAGGTCAGTATCTCCATCAATTTCTCCTCTCAAACCCTAACTCTCCCTCTCTCTCTCTAGGATTTCATTTCTCTGGAATGAATCACAAATTATGAGGGCTTCTAGTGTGTTAGGTTGACCATATAGAGCAATTGAGCTGCTTGGGTCAATTGTACATTGACCCCTCACTATATTTTCTCTTATTTCAGCTGAATTTTTCTGTCATAAAAATATTATTGTAATTATTCTATTTCAGAGATCAAACCTTCTCCAAAAATTATGAAAACTTTACATGTTGTTTGTAATTGAGTTATAAAGATTCATTTAAAATTTTAGATCATTTGGAGTTACCAATAAATAAATAAAAATAGAACAATGCACTACTATCTAGATATCTATAGAACAGTCGTTTGAAGAGAAAATGCCCCAGAACTGCCATGCTAGATGCCACGGCCGTGCTAAGATGGAACCAGAATTTCTGTGTTGCATACCATGGCTGTGGTGCATTGGTTTCATTAGATTTGAGTATAAAAGTTGGTAAATAGTTCAATTCTCTCAAAACGGTTGTGTGGCCAAGAATGTTCGTGCCACCAACGACCCACCAAGGCCGTGCTACCCACCACGACCATGCTATCCAATCCTTCAACTACCATTTTCATTCTCCTTTGCATATTGTTGTCATTCTCCTCAATGTGGGCCTATTTGGTGAAAACCCTAATTTCAGCCGACTAGGGTTTATATTTTCTCAAACCCTAATTATACAAAGAGATAGCATACTTGGGGTTATCATTAGGTTTAACATATCATGATTGAGATATCATCATTAATCATGTTTAATCAATGACCAATATAAATAAGCATGTAGTCATTCACATAAACCCTAACTTACCCATTAAGCTTAGTTACGGTCATAACAAAAACACTCCTAGTCATTTTTTATTGTCACCATCATGAAATGGCTTACCTAGAGCTTTATGAGAACCATATAGATTGATTGTGTATTCTATGCCCTATATTTGAAGTTTGTATGCTTAGTTCTTTGATCATAATTGGTACGTGAAAGAGGAGAGTATAGAGGTGGAGCACATGCACTTAGTTATCATTTAGCCCATCTAGTTGATTTACATATATTGCAATGCATTTGTCATTTCTTGCTAGTTGAGATTGAGTTGGAGCATATTTAAGGACAAGTATGTTTTGAGTTTGTGGTGTTGATTGATGCAACCCTCACTTAAGGCTTCATCTTGTGTCATTTTATCCTTTAATCACAATAAAACTTGTTAGGATGCATATCATCCCATTGAATAATGGCTTATTGTCAAATGCATGATAACCTCCTATTTTAGTAGTTTATCTTAGTCTTTTTCTTTAGTTTTCCATACTCTTTTTACGTTTATACGGTACATAAACCTAATTTTACCCCTTTTTGTAAATACATCATCAAACTAACTTTTTCCTTTTACACTTGCAGAAAAAGCACAAAAAAATCATAAAAGAATAAACCAACCTCAAGGCCGAGTGAAGCCAAACGGTCCCAAGACCGCATGGAGTTCAAACGGTCCCGAGACCGCATGAAGCCAAACGGTCCCAAGACCGCATGGAGTTCAAACGGTCCCGAGACCGCATGAAGCCAAACGGTCCCAAGACCGCATGGAGTTCAAACGGTCCCGAGACCGCATGAAGCCAAACGGTCCCAAGACCGCATGGAGTTCAAACGGTCTCGAGACCGCATGAAGCCAAACGGTCCCAAGACCGCATGGAGTTCAAACGGTCCCAAGACCGCATAAAGCCAAACGGTCCCGAGACCGCATGAAGCCAAACGGTCCCAAGACCGCATGGAGTTCAAACGGTCCCAAGACCGCATAAAGCCAAACGGTCCCAAGACCGCATGGAGTTCAAACGGTCCCAAGACCGCATGGAGTTCAAACGGTCCCAAGACCGTTTGACGCCAAACGGTCTCAAGACCGTTTGATGCCAAACGATCTCAAGACCGTTTGACGCCAAACGGTCTCAAGACCGTTTGATTCCAAGCAGTCTCAAGACCGTTTGACGCCAAACGGTCTCCAGACCGTTTGACGCCAAACGGTCTCAAGACCGTTTGAACCCAAACGGTCTCAAGACCGTTTGAACCCAAACGGTCTCCAGACCGTTTGACCTCACTCAAGGCCTATAAATAAGACCTCAAGGGCCATCCCTGAGGGGAGTCCAGACGTCTAGAGGCTGCCTCTCTAGTACCAGAACAACTCCATCCACCGCCCGAGGCTGCCAGTCTGAGACTCACGTTCCATTACAAAGCTACCTTCTCTCTCATCAACAAAGAAGGTGAGAGGAGAAGATCCGTCGTCAAGCAAGCCACGAAGGGTGGAGATCGTTGCTCTCTCCACCAAGGGTTCAACCTTCTCTCCTCAGTGGGGATGATGTTCTTTCTATCTCTTCTTGCCTCCACCTTTGTTGCTCCCTCTATGAGGAGCGAGTAGTTCCATCCACTGGGGCGCGGGGACTAGCCCCGCTGCCCATGTCTTGTACTTGTACTAAAAAGATGTTATCCTTTTGTTTTAATACTAAATCGTTCCATACATGCTTGAATGATGGCCACGTTCTTGTATGCATCTATTGTCTTTTGTTGTGGTTTGTCTACGACCGCTCTCGAGACTCGAATACTGATTTAGTGTTGGTTTCTGGTGTGTGTATCCACCACGCATCCGTTTCGGTGTCTAGGAGTGTATCTCAAAGAGTGGAGTAAACTCACTATCATCTGTTGCACTTCCATCTGTATGGAAGTAACCTTGGTAAGTCGAGGAACACGCTTTGCGAGGGGAATGATGTAAAGCATGTGACCATTTGATCGGGAATGGCTGGCGTTGCAACATTCCCGCACTTCTCGTAGCTAGGTTATCCGAATAGGAGACTAGGCCTACAAAGATACTATTCGATTTGATAATTATCGCTCGCTTGTTAGTTTTAGATGCACGTTTTATGAGGTTGAGTAAGATTCTCTCTTTGGAAGACTACATATCTTCATTGACACGTAGAAATGTACCGAATGAGAGCTACTTAACCCTTGAAGGATGCGATGCATTGCTCTTGTCTTATAAGGCATCGGTCTTGTGGAACATCGAAGGATGCAATGCATCGCTCTTGTCTTACGAGGCATCGGTCTTGTGGAACATCCTTGGATGCAATGCATCGCTCTTGTCTTATAAGGCATCGGTCTTGTGGAACATCCATGCATCTAGCTTATAAGTCTTGCTTGCTTAGTACATATACAATGCATGTGTAGCGGTGGTGAATACCTGCTTAACCCCAGTGATTCATCATCATTTGTTAAATCTTAGTTTTACTTGCTTTATTTACTTTTCATGCTTTAGTCTAAAAACCAATCAAAATCCAACCTTTTGATATAAGTGCCAATTAGTAAAATAACTAAGTGAAGTGCTGTACGTTTTCCATCTTGTTGCTTGCAACAAGACCGTTGTCTTTTGGGTTCGATCCTAAATCTGTACTATGATAAGGCTTCCATACTCTTATGGGGTTGGAGTTGTTATCTAAGCACCAGTTCTAGGTAAACCTAGGGAAGACATCAATCCTCTCTAGGGTTTTTGGTGATAGAATTCTGGGACTCCCATTGGAAGACTGAAAATCTTTTTGTGTAAGTCCTAGCTCCATCAAAAAATGGTGCCGTTGCCGGGGACAACGGAACGTTAGTATTTCACTTAGTTTATTTTTCTAGTTGGTTAGGATTTTTACACTTTCTTTTTGAATCATAACTCATCATCTTCTTGAAGCTTTCATATTGTCTCTATTATCTAAAGGTGTTCTCTTTTCTTTACTCAGGTAGAACCCGTATATGCAATCACCGCATAATCGAGGATTCTCCCCTGATCCGGAGTTCGACTCCGAGGTAGAGAGAAGTTTCCACCGCAGAATCTGTCTCAATCGCCAACGCGCTAGTCAAATGGCTGACGAACAGCATCAAGCCGCTTTGGTGATGGAGAGAGTCAATGCTGCTATCGCCGCACAACGGGCACAACTCATTGCAGACACCCGTGCCCAAATACAAGCGGAGATATGAGCAGAAGAGCAAGCCCGCATAAGAGCAGAGACCGAGGCTGCTCAGCTCGAATTACGAAACAAGCAACTGAGGGACTATGCTGTCCCGAAGAATTACGAAGACAACCACCCGGTCCGGCCTCCGATCATCAACATCCCAAACTTTGGGATTCGGACCCAGTGGATCTAGATTATGCAAGGAATTTCCTTCTCAGGAGGTTCAGGAGACGATTGCATGTACCATTTGAAACGGTTTAAGGCATTATGCCGCCTGGTCCCGCAAGCTGGTATTGCTTTCGATGCAATAATGCTCCACCTGTTTCATTTCACCTTATCTGGAAGGGCCTTGAGTTGGTACAACTCATTGGACAGAGAACCCATCATAACCACTTGGGCCCCTCTAGAGGAAAAATTCTTGGAGAAGTTCTTTCCACCCTCGCTGACCTATGAAATCAGAGGGCAGATCAACCATTTCTCCCAGCTACCTGGAGAAACCCTCGCTGAGGCATGGGAAAGATTCAAGGAACTTCTACGCAAATGCCCTCATCATGGAATTTCACAGAATCAATTGATTGAAACTTTTTATCGGGGGGTAAGCGATGACATTAAACAGTTCCTAGATTCCTCGTCTGGAGGAAATTTCATGAGGAAAAACTATGAAGATGCCTGGAAAATCGTTACTTTAGGAGCTGAAAACCAGTCCAACTAGGGGCGGTCAGCCGGAAAAGGCGTCCTTAAAGTCTTTAAAGCTGAGGAATCTATGGAACTAAAGTCAATAGTCGAGGCTTTGACGACAATCGCTCATAAACAGCAAACCCTCAAAACAACTCTAAGGGAAATTGATAAGAAGAAAACCCCACTGGTTCATCAAGTCAAAGCCATCACAGGATCCTGTGAAGCTTGTCATGCTTCGGATCATCTGACTCTTTCCTGCGGAATGCTCTATAATGTGATGATGGATCTGCATCCACCACCACAATCCTATGAGACCATCACTAATCAGGCTGAAGATCAGATTCCAGAGCAAGTCAACTCCATCCATACTATTCCCGGACAAGTTTATTATAATCCCAGTCAACCAAGGAACCATCCTGGGTTCCAGTATGGGAATCCCTCTGGAACTGCGAATCCGCAACATCAGACACAAGGGGGACTTGACAGTAGGCTGCCTCCTGGATTTCCAAACAATTTTAACCAAAATCAAGGGAACCCAAGGAACAATTTCCCTAGGGCTAACTACCCTAGAAATCAATCAGCCTACTATTAGTACAATCATCCCCCGCTTCACCCGCAATTGCATATTCAACAGTCTCAACAACAAAACCCTCAGAAAAATGTCACTGCACAACCGGAAGATGAGCTATCTTTGATAAAACAAATGCTTCAGTCTCAGCAAACCATGCTGGCCAACCAACAAGCTCAACAGAAGGTAGTTGAAGCACAGCTTGCCCAGATTGCTGCACAATTGAAACCCCCAACAGGCACTTTTGATGGGAAGCCTGATCCAAACTCTAAATACGGGCAAAATAAACACGAACAGCTGAATGCCGTCACCACAAGGTCGGGACGCACTCTTCCTGAACCCATCAAGATCACTCTAGATGATGATGATGTGCCCACTTTTATGACGAAAGAGATCTCGCAACAAGAGATTGGGAAATCCCTCGAAGGCACAGAGGACAAAAACAAAGAGCATGAACCTGCAGAATCCAAGGTCCCGCAATTCAAACCAAGGATTCCGTATCCAGGCAGACTGCAAGAAACAAAATTGGACGCCAGGTTTCAGAAATTCAAGGAAGCAATGAAGAAACTTTATATTGACATCCCACTCCTTGACGCTCTATCCGAAGTACCAGCATGGGCAAGATATCTCAAAACTTTGCTATCACGTAAGTATATCACCAAAGAGCAGGAAACCGTCAAGCTCGCTCAAACCACTTCTGACATCATCTTGAACAAACTACCCAAAAAGAAGAAGGACCCAGGTTCCTTCGGAATCCAATGTTGCATTGGAAATGCATCCACAAAGAAAGGATTGGCTGACCTCGGGGCTAGTATATCCATTATGCCCTACTCAATGTGCCAACGCCTTGGTTTCACTGACCTGCTGCCTACAGCAATGACTATTCAACTAGCCGACTCCACCATAACCGCACTATTGGGAATCATCGACGATATCCCAGTAAGGATAGGGAAGGATGCCTACGTTCCATTTGATTTTGTCATCATGGATATTAAAGAAGACTTAAGGTATCCGATCATTTTCAGTAGGCCTTTCCTAGCTACAGCCAGAGCGCTAATCGATGTCGAAGCCGGAACCATCATTCTTAGGCTCGGGAAAGAAGCAATTCAATTCCGCATCCTTGATAGCATGAAAGGTCCCATCATCCAAGAAGAAGTCTTTCTTTTAGACACAATTCAACAAATGTCGCAATTAGAAATCTCCGAGCCAATTGACGAACTTGAGAATGCTCTTATCAATCCAGAAGTTGAATTCTCTACAAATGAACTAGTCTAGCAATGCATCCAATACCTAGAAAAGATAGAAGAAGCACCAAAGGCTACTTTTGAAGAGCTTAAAGCCATCACTACCATTGAAGCAACAGAACCATCAAAAACCCCTGAATTGAAGACTTTACCTACAGTGCTTAAATATGTTTTCCTGGATAAGGAAGAGCTATGCCCAGTTATTATCAGCTCCACCCTTACCGAAGACCAAGAAGTCAAACTTCTGGACAAACTAAGGAGGCACAAAAAGATCATTGGTTATAAAATAACCGACCTCACAGGCATAAACTCGGCTCTGTGTATGCATAAGATTCCTATGGTTGAAGAATTTAAACCCACTCGTGAACATCAAAGAAAACTGAACCCAAATTTGAAAGAGGTAGTCCGTTTGGAAGTCCTCAAACTACTCAAAGCTGGCATGATCTATCCTATCTCTGACTCTCAGTGGGTCAGTCCAGTTCAAGCTGTCCCAAAGAAAGGGGGCACTACTGTAGTGATCAACGATAAAAATGAGCTCGTACCTACTAGGACTGTAACGGGGTGGCGAATGTGCATCGATTATAGGAAGTTGAATAAAGCTACAAGAAAAGACCACTACCCTCTACCCTTCCTTGACGAAGTCCTAGAGCACTTGGCCCACCAAAAGTATTTCTGTTATCTCGATGGTTACTCCGGGTTCTACCAAATACCCATACATCCAGAGGACCAAGAAAAAACCACCTTCACTTGTCCCTTTGGGACATATGCTTTCAGAAGAATGCCGTTCGGGCTATGTAACGCTCCTGCTACTTTCCAACGCTGCATGTCTGCCATCTTCGCCGGATTAACCGAATCTGTTATGGAAGTCTTTATGGATGATTTCTCTGTCTATGGATATTCTTTCGATAACTGTCTAAATAATCTTGAACGAGTCCTGCAACGTTGCAAGGAAACGAACCTTATCCTGAATTGGGAAAAATGTCATTTCATGGTAACAGAAGGTATCGTCCTCGGACATAGAGTAAGTGATAGGGGAATTGAGGTCGACAAAGCAAAGATTGATGTTATCTCAAAGTTGTCACCTCCGAAGGACATAAGGGGCGTTCGAGCTTTCCTAGGTCATGTAGGGTTCTACAGAAGGTTCATCAAAGATTTCTTGAAAATAGATAAACCCATGACCCAACTCCTGACAAAAGATGCCGAGTTCGTTTTCGACCAAGAATGCATGTGAAGTTTCTCTACCCTTAAAGAAGCATTAATTTCCGCACCTATTCTAAGGGCTCCAGACTGGTCGCAACCATTCGAAATCATGTGCGACGCAAGTGATTATGCCATAGGAGCTGTTTTAGGACAACGGATCGATAAGAAACCCTATGTCATCTACTATGCATCAAAAACACTTGACGAAGCACAGAAAAACTACACGACCACGGAAAAAGAGTTTTTGGCTATCATCTACGCCTTCGAAAAATTCCGCTCTTACCTGATCGGCTCTAAAGTCATCGTCTACACTGACCATTCTGCTATCCGACATCTGATCCAGAAACAGGACGCCAAACCCAGGCTCATCCGCTGGGTATTAATGCTTCAAGAATTCGACCTAGAAATCAAAGATAAAAGTGGCGTAGAGAACGTTGTAGCCGATCACCTCAGCAGAATCGAGGTTGAAGAAAAAGATAAAATCCCTATCAGGGATTCTCTTCCTGATGATGAGCTTATGAAGGCCACTCATAGTTTTCCTTGGTTTGCTGATATCGTCAATTATCTAGCCACAGGGATCATCCACCCGTCTGCTTCATATCAGGATAAAAGGAAATTCCTTCATGATATAAAACGTTATCATTGGGACGAACCCTACTTATTTTACCTCTGTGCCGATGGACTTCTTCACCGGTGCCTTCCAGAAGAAGAAATAACCTCAGTTTTGGAACACTGCCACTCCGGACCCACGGGGGGGCACATGGGAGCCAAGAAAACTGCCATAAAAGTTCTACAATCTGGTTTCTTTTGGCCCACCATATCAAAAGACTCACATGATTTTGTCAAATCATGTGATAAATGCCAATTTTCGGGCAACATATCAAAAAGGGATGAAATGCCTCTTACCATGTGGCAGGAAATTGAACTGTTTGATGTATGGGGGGTAGACTACATGGGACCTTTCCCTTCATCATATGGCTTCTCTTACATTTTGGTCGCAGTGGATTACGTCTCAAAGTGGGTCGAAGCTATACCCATCGTATCCAATGACTCCAAACCTGTTGTCAAATTGTTCAAAGACACTATTTTTCCGAGATTTGGAGTTCCAAGAACGGTCATATCTGATGGCGGGACCCATTTCCTGGAACGAAGTTTCGAAGCGTTATTGAGAAAATACGGAGTCCATCACAAAGTTGCCACACCTTACCACCCACAAACTAGTGGCCAGGTAGAAGTATCCAATAGACAGATAAAAGCGATTCTTGAAAAAACAGTGAATAAAAACCGCACTGATTGGTCCACCAAACTTCCTGACGCCCTCTGGGCATACCGTACTGCTTACAAAACACCAATTGGAACAACTCCGTTTCGTTTGGTGTACGGAAAATCATGTCATCTTCTAGTAGAACTGGAACATAAAGCCTGGTGGGCCATCAAGCAACTAAACTTCGACCTTAAAAGCGCAGGGGAGAACAGACAACTCCAGCTACAGGAGCTAGAAGAACTCCGAATGACAGCATATCACAATGCCAGAATCTATAAAGAGCAAACAAAAATGTGGCACGATGGACATCTTAAGAGAAAAGATATCGCCGTTGGCGACAAAGTGCTCTTATTCAACTCCAAGCTCAGATTATTCCCCGGAAAGCTCCGAACAAAATGGTCCGGACCCTTCACCATAAAACATATCTACCCAACTGAAGCCGCCATTATCATCGACAACAACGGAGGAGAACGAACAGTTAACGGGCACCGTTTAAAAAGATACTACACTCAGGAAGACAAAACACATCAACAAACCCTCGATATCAGAGATGCTACGCCCACATCATAACAACCTTACAGTTTCGTCGAGCCAGTGACGTAAAACCAAGGCGCTTTTTGGGAGGCAACCCAAGACCTCAGTATCACCTTCTCCAATTTCTAGTCTTTTATTTTTTCTTTTGAATTTGTTTTGCTTTCTTTAAGTTCTTTCATCATTAATCTAAAAATACAAAAAAATCTACATAATCAAAACTACAAAAACAATACATAAAACAAACAACATAAAAATTCATAAACCAAAATACAAAAAATAATATACATACTCAAAAACAAACATAAAAATATACAAACCCTTTGTGCCCCTCCAAACGGTCTCCAAACGGTCTTCAAACCGTTTGGAACCAAACGGTCCTCAAACCGCTTGGGACCAAACGGTCCTCAAACCGTTTGGGACCAAACGGTCCTCAAACCGTTTGGGACCAAACGGTCCTGAAACCGTTTGGGACCAAACGGTCCTCAAACCGTTTGGGACCAAACGGTCTTGAAACCGTTTGAGACCAAACGATCCTGAAACCGTTTGGGACCAAAACGGTCTTGAGACCGTTTGGGACCAAGCGGTCTTCAAACCGTTTGGAATACAAAAGGTCACCCACCTATCACTATAAATATCGACCCTACCCCTCCGTCTTTCTCTCTTCGAACCTTCGATTTCTCCAGAATTTTCGTGCGAAGAGCTTCCCTTTTTGCTCCTGTTGCATCCGCGCAAAGTCACCCTTCCGTCCACCTTCCGCAAGGTAGTCCGGCGACTCCACGCTGCTCATTCCATCGCCAGTCGCTGCTTACGTTGCCATCGCCGTCGTTATCGACCGAGTTCACCGACTCTTCTATCGCCTTCATCGCCGCGCCGTTCTGTCGTCACCATCATGGCGCCAGTTGCCGTTTCCTTTACTATCGCATGACGTCTCTCTCTTCGCCATCGCCGTCGCTGTCAAAAGACTTCACCGACTCTTCCACCGCTTTCATCACCGTCGCCGTTCTCTCATCATTTTCGTCTTTGTCGAAGGCGTCGGCGCGTTCTTCACCTTCGCGCCGTTCCACCTTCTGCCGCGCCGGCGACCTGCGACTCTTCGCTTTCCAAACGGTCTTGAAACCGTTTGGGGCCAAACTTTCCTCAAACCGTTTGGAACCAAACGGTCTTGAAACCGTTTGGGGCCAAACGGTCCTCAAACCGTTTGGAACCAAACGGTCTTGAAACCGTTTGAGGCCAAACGGTCCTCAAAACCGTTTGGAACCAAACGTTCCTGAAACCGTTTGGGACCAAACGGTCTTGAAACCGTTTAGAACCAAACGGTCTTGAAACCGTTTGGAACCAAACGGTCCTGAAACCGTTCGGTCTTCGTTTCCTTTTTGCTTTCACAAAATGTAAAAGATATAACTACATATCAAATTTAAACTGTCTCAAATCTTCTCTAAATTACAAAACTCATACTTTTTTCAGAAGTGGCGTCAAACAAGGCTTCCGGATCCGGAACTGCCCCTGCTCCGACAAGGGAGCAGATGATGGAGGAGCGAGACAGGCTCATACAAATAAGGGACACTTACAACACCACCAGTGTCGTCCCTCCCAAGACCAAGATCATTTACGTCCTGTGTAAAATAACCCGCCTCACCAAATTCCTGGGTGAGGCTCCTGAAGAAGACGTTGAGCACATCTTTTCGAACGATGATGAAGGTTCGGACTACACACCGAACCCCGATGAAGACTCCTCTGCCCAAGAGACAGAGGGAAAGCACAAGGCTGCAACATCACGTCTTTTCTAACAATACTTACTTGCGCATTCCCTCTCAATTTGTGAAGCTGAACAACATTTGGGGAATTGGTCGAGCATTGCTTAGTTATTCAGCAAAGCAGTTTCCCGTACAACTTTTTCACTATCAGGATGGGAACCGTAGGATATCCAAAATGGGTGTTGGTTGGTATGACTTTCAGATAGAAAATGATCTGAGGATTGGAGATGTATTTGTATTTGAGCTACTTCTGAAGGACAAAGATATCGTGAACTTTTGTGTAACCAAGCAGCACATATCAAGCAGCACTTGCAACAAAGACCATCTTCCAGTTAGTGGCAACATGGAAGATGGAATCAATATTGAGAATAGCAGCTACCTGACTTAATCCATGGATGATGAAGTAGGACATCCCAAGGAAACTGATGTCGAAGGCAGCGGCTACCACAGTAACTTGAAGTATGATCAAGCAAAGGATCTGCTAGACAATATCAAGACAAAATTGCAAAAGAGTGCACTGCGAAATTAATGGAGCTCCTGAGTCAGCACTCCAAGGCATACAGCAAAGAGCACTTCAATCGCCCAGCCTTCTGCCACAAATGCCCCCATCTTTACGAGGGCAATTCGCATCCACTCTACTCCGATCTCCAGGGGCTACCGAAAATCTGCCTTAACTCGCAGCCCTTGTTCTAATGACTTCTCAACCTATCACTTTGCCACTCTGGGGACAGAGTGTGTGATAAGTTAGGGGGGGATTCATTAGACAAGGGCTAGGTATCAACTTCTATACTCCCTTTTCCTTTTTACAATTCCCTAAATATATATATATATATAGTCACCTCAACTAACCCTAGAATCATGTTAGTCTCTGCAAGTAAATAGCACTCAGACATCAAATGGCGATTTATCAATTTCCACCTATAAGGTTTATGAATCCACTAATGCAAATGAAGTCTATAAGTTACAATGGACTAATCAATGTGATTGATTGAGTACAAGCAACTCAGAATTGGATCTTTACTTTGATGATATAGTCAAAGGGTTTGACTGATATGTCAAAGATAAAGAAGGGATATGTGATTTAGTGGGAGCGTGTTCACATTCCACATGTTGATGTGAAATGGAAATGTTCTAGAATGGAAATCCAAAAGTAGAAATTATCTTTAAGGAAGATAGAAATGTTTCCTATGTGATAGGAATACAGATCTATAGAGATAGTTCTCGAAAACCTCTTGACCTAAAAAGAGAAAGCATACATTGGCAATCTATACTGAAGGGTTCAGTATGCACAGATTCAGTGGGAGAAAACTTGTCCATGCTACATGGAGTTAGTATCCCAAGGAAAAGTGTCCAATTCTTATGAAGAATGGGAACACTAAGAATAGATATGGATCTATCATGTATGTAATCATCCCATTATCTTGCATGTATCGACATGGCAAGAACAAAATGCATTCATCATCTTGTATGTGGGACATGGCAATATGATGTGCTCATCCTGATAACTCGTATGTGGGACATGACGAGTGGATGTCTGTCTACTTCCAGTAAGGGTTACTGGAATACCATGAGAACTTGATAAGTACTTGAGAAGTACTAGTTCTATGGAGATAAGGAAGATTTCAATGTAAAGAGTTACATTGATGTGAACTTTCGAAAGGATAGAAAATTAATCACAAAATATATATAGGATATATAAAAGTGAAAGTTTGTTGATAATTGGAAGTGTTCCAATAAAACCATTTAAAAGGAAATGTCGAGTATCCGTGTGTTGGAGAACAGCAGTGGATACTATATGGATCTGGAAGTTCATGAGATGAACTTAAAGATATTCTGCTCATTGATGACAAGTATGGAATCCTTGATCATGCGATGTGGCTAAAGGTTAGCAAAGGAATACTAGATCGCATATTACAGCAACTCCATCTCATACGTGTGACGTATAGTGAAGAGATGAGAGACATGCAATTTATACTGACTTTGGCAAGGTGTTTCCATTACTCACTATGATCGCACTAGAGCACAGTAATATGTGGGACATGTTTGAAGATCACAATGAATATGATTCAAGGGTGATTAGCTCGTAGTGCAAGTGGGAGTCTATTGGTATGTATGCCCTGAGAGCCAACCATGGGATGATTGGTGGGATACATTAAGATTGATTTGATAAACATCAAAGGCAAGCTTCCAATTCTTTCTGGTTCAGTCATATGAGATAGTGATAGAACATATTGAATGTCTAGAGAATGATAGTACTCAATGACGTATGCTTTCAGGTTAAGGATATGAATGATGAGATCATACGGATGCTAAGAGTTTGTACATTCTCATTATTTCCCTAGTCAGATGTCATTGTGGAAGGTAGATAGACAGCAATGACACACAATACTAAATTGTGGTGTTGGTTGATGACAGAATCTCATTAGTCATGATATAGAGATATCAAACCAAACACATAGGTACATGTTAGAGAACAAGTGTACCAGACAGACCCACCGTGAGTTTGACACATGGAACCATGACATGGTAGTCACAGTCAGTACTCACAGTGATGGTGGTGAGTGTGATTCTTTGACCTGAAATCACTACACTCAACACATGTCGTTGGGCACACTTTGACATCATCAAACACAGTCCTGAAACATGGGTTGTTATAAAGGTGATGATTGGGTGGCTTTGACACATGGGGGTTTTGAGGGGTGAGTGATAGATATGGGGTTTGTCCCTCCTAAGGGAGTATGATATCCATGGCCACTTGATGAGTAGGATTGAGAAAGGCGTGCATGCATGTGTGAATCAATATGTGATATCGATGTCATACATATCTCTTCCAATCTACTCTGAGATCAAGAAAGTGAATGAATGTTGACCGGATGACTGTTCCATGCCTCGAGTTCATTTGGGATATCAGTGATAAAGGAATTATACATTCACTGTAACACCATTCACGGATTGTAGGATTGAAAGTTGTTCTCCAACTTTCTATTTCACTTGGGTAGCACTGATGTGTGACTAGGCACTTCTCTTTGCTTGTGAAGTCATAAGTGTTATGGACTTTCACTGCCAACGCGAAATGGACCTGCAGGGTCACACACATAGGATTTAACCTGGAAGAGGAGTTTTGTCCACAAACAATGTTTAGATTGATTACTAAAGGAGTTTAGTAGTTCAATTAAACACTCAATTAATTGATAGCTCAATGTCATAATGTTCAAGGTGTGGACACATTGATTGGAGTATCGGATTGATTGAAACTGCAATTGACTAATTCTACACAATCTACACTCCCAATCGATTGGCTCATGTGACGAACCGATCGGCTCAGCTTGGTGAACCGATCGGCTCAGGTCGTGAGTCGATCGGCTCATGGACAGGGTGAAACGATTGCTTCAAGTGTTGAAATGATCAGTTCAACTGATGAAACCGAGCAAGTTGGGAAAGTAGGATTGGTGAGAAATTTCCTTTTGTTTCACTTGCCCAATTTGATTGGAACAAGGATTGGTATTTGATACCAATTAGAAATAAAAGAAGAAAAGTCAATCGGGAACTGACCAAGACCACGAACCGACCAGTTCAGAAGTGAACCGACCATTTCATGGGTCCCAACCAATCGGTTGAGGTGTCAACCGACCGGCTCAGGTCCCCAACCAACCGTTTTAGAAATGAAATGATCGGTTCAGGTAGCGCAGTTGGTTGTTTTTGTTGAAAATCTTGAACCCTTCTACTCCTACTTTAGTCCCACATTGCCCGGGATAGAGAACCATGTCCCATGACCCTCCTATATATATAGGGGTATTGGGGGCTTCTCAAAGTGAAACACAGTGCAACCAGTTGCTTTGTAAAGTTGTCGTTCTCTCTGGTTCTGGTAACCGAGAGAGCCCGAGCAAGTGCTACCTGATAAGGGAGGCACAGTAAGGGAAAGACAACTGCAGAAAGCGACTAGTGGCAGGAGAGTGTGTTAGTGACTAGTACGCTGATAGGAGGGTGTGACTCCTTCCAATTCCTTGTGGGACAAGGAGATTGGAGTTCTAGGTTGTCCGTGTGGACTACTTCAGAGGCGGGAGATTTTTGCCGCTCGGAGGACAGTTGTCAATCCCGACATTCCCAGTGAGACCAGGAGTCGTCAGACCTGGTGCGACCAGGAGCTGCACAGACACCGTCCAAGACCGGAGGTGAAGACCGCGCAAGCCATGAGGTATTGTCTCCGAGCAAGCCTCAGGACAAGGTATGATTCCACAAACCATCCTTTCATATTGTATAGACGTTGATGCGTTTCCTTGTTCTGGGTTTGGGGAGGAGAAATTTGTGTTTCCGCTGCCTTCTCTGCCTCCCCTAAACCCCAACAATTATTATATCTTACACCCATTCCTTCACATCAGTCTCGTGGGCACGAGGTGTCAGTATGGCATGCGCCCATTGGATGACCCAACCATGTGGATTATAGAGGATAATACCATAATCAATGGCATGGCCTGTTATGGTTGGCCCAAATACTGGTAATTTGAAATAATTCCAGAAATTGATTCTATATGATTTTGATTAGAAAATTAAATGAAATATGAATAAATTGATTGCAAAGTCTGATAATGCTTCACGTTCCAAGGTGAAGATAATACTTGAATGTAAGGTCATTTATATATGTAAACCATAGTTTTGGTGAATAGGTTGTTTTTTGGTGAATATGTTGCTAATCATGCTAAATAAGTTTATTTAAGATATATTTTGATGTTAGTGAATACTTATGAGATGTCAATGTCTAAGGTCAGATTAGATTAATAATGATGATCTTTTAGTGTGTTGAGCCATAAACAAGGAAATTAGGGTTTAGAAGCTAATATGATTTAATATGGCCATATTATCTACGTGATCTAACCTAATTACTAGTGATGAATTGAAATAATTAATATGGTGACTTAGGGAATAGTTAATAACTAATTAGGGTTTTTAACCCTAATGAATCCTAATGCAGTGGAATTAGGGTTGGTACCCTTATTCCTTGACCAGACCTGAGACAACCCTAAAACCTAGATTAGGACCTAAATTAGTTTTAATCTGAGTAATATGATGGTGAGACTTTAGGGTTGTATATAATTACATATCATGTTGATTGATTGTATGTACGCTTGCTTATTGAATATGCTTGGTGATTGGATTGCATGAAGTATACTTGAAATATTATGTATGGAATATGTATGGAAAAGGTACATGGTTATGCTTATAAATACTTGGATTATCGAATTCCAAAGTTTGTCAAGGTTTCTCAAAGTTTGATGAATATAATATTTTGGATGTTTATTTATTTCATGTAAACTATAAGGCTCATATGAGTATCACATAAATTAAACTTTGATAATATGAACCTAGGGTTAGACCTGCCAAGTGGTAGTTCACCTAAGTCCAATGATGGATAGAGAAAGGTGATTACACCCAATGTGGTTTGAAAAACATGGGTTGGATTATCTTAATGAAAATTCCAATTTATATGTGCATCTATTTGATGGTTGAGTATATATGTTGTTATATTATATGCAAACTTTTAATGACACCCCACAAACACAGTATAGAAATATACTGATCCATTTTGTTTGTTGGTGTTTTAGGTTAACCTACATCTATTATTTGAAGACATGAAGAATCAATAAATCTTGAAGATAGTAAAGATAAGTCAATGAGGATTGGATAGTTCAATATTTTTTTCTCATATGTAAAAGTTAGTTCCTAAGAAATTCATGTGAATCCTTAGAGGAGTATAATGCAAATAAATGTATTCATTCAAGTTTATATTAATTGAAATTATTTATTATTATTTAATCTGATCCTAGTAATGTAGGTAACAATCCTTGACTCTAAGGTCTCCTCTTAACCAAGGGACACTAAAAAGTGAAGGTTGTTACAGAATGTTACAAGATAAGCTTGCAAGTTCACTGTGTAGGATCTAGGGGTCAACTAATACTTCAAAGACTACAGAAGTACATTTAGATTGTTTGCATTGTTGACCAAGGTCTAAGAGACCTACATTGAAATCACCCATTAATTTCTTGGGTCATTCGAGGTCACATATCGAGGTGAGGATACTAGGTTTAGAATCTACTCTCCACGTGTTCTTACAACCTCCCAGCTCAACAAGATTTTTGCAATGATGGGATCTTTGACAAGTATGGAAAGTGCAACTATTCAGCAATGTGGAAGAGGTTTACCGGATAACAAACATTTTCCATGGGAAAATCTAAGACAAGTAGACTACACCATCCTTTCATAAGATACTTTCAAAAAGTTTTAGAAAACACCATTTTTGGTCAGTATGACAATCACAGTTGATGCTCTCAGAAAGACTTCTTTGTGATGTCCACCATGATGAGTGATGATCATGTCAATCATGGAGAAATGATGATTGAACATTTGAATATGATCCCATCTAATAATAAAAATCCATTGTGCTAGAGCTATATTGTGATTTAGAGGGGCTCATAAAAGTTGAAGGGACCAAACACATTAACTTAAACTATCTTATGCAGTCCCAGTGATCTCCATGCTTGATAAGAATATGATTTATAACTTGAACCATGGATATGTTGATGTCACCTTAGAGCTACCTTATCATACCAATGTTTTGGTTGATGACATGGGACCAGTAGAAAATTTCTTGGCACACTTGCCAGATGGGAAAGGGCACACCCCAAAGAAGGCTACAGGGCATTTCCAGTTGATGTACCTAACAAAGAGGGAGAGACTAATATCCCAGAGCAACAACATATCCTTGAGCAGTCTCGCCATACTAGACAGAGATAAAATGAATTTATTGCACAACCATCTCCTCCAGATGCATAGGACATGTCTATTATTCATTCATGGTGGGAGGAGATTTAAAAGACATAAGAGGTTGTGTGGTTGGATCAGTAGTAGATGCATCAGCAAATCAACAACATGTACAACTTCTAGCATGAACAAGTTTAAAGAAACCCCAAATGAGGGTAGGATTTCTAGGGTGCACTATCAGGTTACCAGGAGACATATTTGTCTCCATAGGTAGATTATTAGGGAAATTACTACCAACATCCTCCTCCATAAATGGAACTACCAAAGTATCCACCACTACAACAACATATATCCTATCACTCTTACACTTTAGCGTCATGTTGAGGACAACATGATTAAAAAGATTACAGTGGTAGGCCAATATGTACCCTTATTCTCAATTTCATTTTTCTATACTTGTTTCATCTTGTTCCACCCTACTTTTGATGACTGATGATTATGACATATTACCTACATTAGATTTCTACTTGCTTTTCATACATGCATATCATGTAGTTCATCTTCTTGTATTTTGTGTAGTTTTTAAATTAACAATCTCTTTTTTCCATTCCATGTCATATATTGCACTTCATATAGGTTTCTATAATTTCTTGTGTGTTTTATCTAGGATTTTCTTATTTGTTTTTTATTTCTTTTTAGTGTAGGTTTATATGTGATTTATGGCAATTTAGCATCAATTTGGCCATTTTTTCCCAAACTTGAAATGTCTTGCCTAAAAGCATGTTATAACCCAATTTATACATTTTAAATTGAAAATCATGACCTATGACAAATGCATGGATATATTATCTTAACTTTATACCTGTGAATCACCTCTTTTATGCTCGTGAAATGTTTGGTTGAACTGTGATCTAAGCAAGCTACAAAATCTTAGGGTTTGTCGAATCTCATGATAAAAATGTGATTTTCATATTTTCTCATTCATGGGTGTGTCATTACTTGATGAAGTTGTTGGAGTGTCTTTCATGTAGGAGATATCATTTTTAAACCCACAATAGTGACTCCTCTTTGACTCAAGATTATGTCATCATTGCTTACCCCTCCGCCTCATTAGAGGATGCCAAAGTGCACATATTAGCATTGGCCACCTCTTAAGTTTAGGGTGTCCATACTTCGTTCATACCACCATGTACCCTAATTACAACAAGGGAAAAGAAAAAGGAAATGCAAAAAGAAAATAAAATATGGTTGTATCTAATAGCATATAAATAAAGAAAAGAAGAGTGATCCTATGTAATAGCACTCTAATTCTTGTTGCAACGCCCTTTTCTATTTTCATTCCCATTGGATGGGAATCATCAAACCTAGTTCACTTATCCCCTTTGCACAATTATGCATGCCACCTCGTGTTGTTTGAGATATGATATTGAATGCATGAAGGTATTACAACTGTTACACCCTAATCTCACAATTACCACTAATCATGAGATTAGGGCATAAAATTGAGGATTTATCGTAATACGAAGATCACCCTTGACTTTTTCTTCTTTTTCAAACTCTTTGTTTTCTCACATTGAACCACATAAACTAACTTTACAAAAGAATTAAACTTTTATTTCTCTAATGTAATCTCAGCATTAATGATACACATCCATACATTCATTATGTTTCTCATACTTTTAAGCACATAAGACTTGTTGATTCGCATATATTGCTAAAAGAGAAATAATGTTATACATCATCATTTACATCTCTCTTATTTCTTTACAAGGACCTAGAGTGACAAGGACCGACTGAACTTAACTATACTCAGACTTAACTCTTATGGCAGATCTACTCTGATGCAATGACCTTCTTCAAGTCCATGTGATTTCCCTAAAAATTTTGAGTAGAGGGGTGAGCCTACTCACTCAGTGAATGAGAACTTCAAAGAAATAGTCTAAAGCACGGATATAATTAATGATATACTTTTAAGCAATTGATATCAATTATAACAGTGGAAATCTTTAGAGAGTCTAATAATTGACAATCATAAATATGGCAGGATACTCTAAATATCCATAAGAGTGAATCAATATATGAAATGCTTGATTGATCATAAAGAGAACTAATAATTTAGAAACATATAAAGAATAATTGAATAAATGTACACACTTGTTTGACCTCTCATTCATTTTATTATGGCCTGATCATATGCAGTGTACTCTACATATGAAGACTCATAGTGCACTACGATCACACCGTACAAGACTTAGCAGACACACCCGAGAAATGCTAAGTCTGACTACTCTCCTGGTCTGCAATAGGAAAATGGCTCTCTGGCCTAAACTGGACTCCTCCTCTAACCTAAGCACATAGGTGGAGAGTCAAGCCACCTCTTGGATTTTCTGTACTTTAGTACCACCAGGACTTCTAGTTGATGTTGGACACTACAAACTATAATTTAAGGAGACTTCCACTAGGGCTTCATCCCCCGTACCACCTGATAGCACATTCTGACCCCCGTATACTGGACGCTGTTAGGGTTAGGTCATTTCACCCCTAAGGCACAGACCTCACATAGGGGTTCTACGGTGTTTAGGGCTCCTAACTCTATTATTTTATTATTCCTAGAAAGCTCTTTCTACATTGTACCCTTCTCTTAGTTATACTTGACTCTGGTATCTCTATGGTGTCATGTCTACTTATTTGAAGTTATAATACAATATGTATATCATTCTAAACTTGGCAGAGCAGTATATTCAAAACACTGTAATATACTGAGTAATCAACATACTATACATGCAGGCAGACTAAAATTCTTAAATAAATAGATTTCATGTCCACTTGGCACATACACACTAGAATCATGCATATCAACCCAAATCTTGAGTTGTACATCTCATAACTCAATTAAGAGTTAATTACTTATCATGACAAGAATTATTAATAATAATTGAGAACATTGGTATCACAATACTTGATTCAATGAACACCCTACCCTTAGGGTTTCATTTAATCACCACAAATGCTACAAAGAAAGGTGTAATACATCTATCACGTACTTTTCAAATCTTTAAAAGACATGATACATGGGATCTCAATCCCTTATCACATTATTGGGAATTCTCACCCCTTCACATCATTATCATGATTACTAGATCTGGGTATTCAAACCCTTAGATCATCACATAGCATTGTTACCTCTGTAATAGGTACCCATTACCTCTAGGTCCTTAGACCAAGGTATTCATTTCACTGGTTGTACAAGTATTCTCATGGCTTGCAAGTCCATCACACATCTTGCCACCTCTCACTAGGCAACAACTTATTCACATGGCTCACATAAAGATTTCATGCGACATCAACATTCATTGAATAAAGACTACTATCAACCAATCATATAAAATCAATATATGTATGAAACCTTAGAACTGAGTTGAATTTGGGTTTCCATGCCATTCACTATGATATCATGCATCGATAATAACATTTAATAAATAAAGTCTATCATGTCAAGAAAATCCCTTCAAATGAATTTCATGATATTTATTCGCAAATATCTAACTTTCCTCGCATCTAGGGTTTCACCCTCTTTACTGAGATATCAAACAAACATTATTCACTTTGAACAAAATCCAAGATAGTATTTGACATATATGTACTATGAATTTAGATAAACAATCATTCATAACCAAGGGGGTCTAGATAAGCAATTTTCTCTATTTACTTATATAGCAAATTTTAGTCATAGACAAATTCCCTATATTTCAGTTTACTCTTATAACCTCTGTGAATACCTAGGGAATTCTCATTAGGATGTATTGTATACATTTTTAATATGATTTTATCATCCGAACTTCATACAAATAGAGGAAGAATCCATTTCATATCATTTTGCAACAACTTGGAACAAATAGACAATTCAGGGTTTGTAGTCGCATACTAGCAATTAAAGATTATGGATGATTTAACCAATTTTCATACAATATAATATTTAAAGAAAGTTCCCACTCACCCTAAGGTGTGAAACACCTTAAAAACGTAGCTCATCCCTCAAAATCTCAATCTCATATCAAATTCCTAGCAATTCACCCAATTCTTCTTCCTTTCAACTCGGAAACCCTAAAAATGAGGGATTATGAAGAAAGAGTGAGAAAAGGGGAAGTTTTGACACCATTTCGGATCAAATCATAGGAGGTAAAGAATCTTGAAATGTGATAAAAGATTCACCATTAAATTCTATGCAAAGAAGCTAAACTTACATTATTTCATCATTCCTTGAACTCCAAAACCCTAGGTCAGTATCTCCATCAATTTCTCCTCTCAAACCCTAACTCTCCCTCTCTCTCTCTAGGATTTCATTTCTCTGGAATGAATCACAAATTATGAGGGCTTCTAGTGTGTTAGGTTGACCATATAGAGCAATTGAGCTACTTGGGTCAATTGTACATTGACCCCTCACTATATTTTCTCTTATTTCAGCTGAATTTTCTGTCATAAAAATATTATTGTAATTATTCTATTTCAGAGATCAAACCTTCTCCAAAAATTATGAAAACGTTACATGTTGTTTGTAATTGAGTTATAAAGATTCATTTAAAATTTTAGATCATTTGGAGTTACCAATAAATAAATAAAAATAGAACAATGCACTACTATCTAGAAATCTATAGAACAGTCGTTTGAAGAGAAAATGCCCCAGAACTGCCATGCTAGATGCCACGGCCGTGCTAAGATGGAACCAGAATTTCTGTGTTGCATACCATGGCTGTGGTGCATTGGTTTCATTAGATTTGAGTATAAAAGTTGGTAAATAGTTCAATTCTCTCAAAACGGTTGTGTGGCCAAGAATGTTCGTGCCACCAACGACCCACCAAGGCCGTGCTACCCACCACGACCATGCTATCCAATCCTTCAACTACCATTTTCATTCTCCTTTGCATATTGTTGTCATTCTCCTCAATGTGGGCCTATTTGGTGAAAACCCTAATTTCAGCCGACTAGGGTTTATATTTTCTCAAACCCTAATTATACAAAGAGATAGCATACTTGGGGTTATCATTAGGTTTAACATATCATGATTGAGATATCATCATTAATCATGTTTAATCAATGACCAATATAAATAAGCATGTAGTCATTCACATAAACCCTAACTTACCCATTAAGCTCAGTTACGGTCATAACAAAAACACTCCTAGTCATTTTTTATTGTCACCATCATGAAATGGCTTACCTAGAGCTTTATGAGAACCATATAGATTGATTGTGTATTCTATGCCCTATATTTGAAGTTTGTATGCTTAGTTCTTTGATCATAATTGGTACGTGAAAGAGGAGAGTATAGAGGTGGAACACATGCACTTAGTTATCATTTAGCCCATCTAGTTGATTTACATATATTGCAATGCATTTGTCATTTCTTGCTAGTTGAGATTGAGTTGGAGCATATTTAAGGACAAGTATGTTTTGAGTTTGTGGTGTTGATTGATGCAACCCTCACTTAAGGCTTCATCTTGTGTCATTTTATCCTTTAATCACAATAAAACTTGTTAGGATGCATATCATCCCATTGAATAATGGCTTATTGTCAAATGCATGATAACCTCCTATTTTAGTAGTTTATCTTAGTCTTTTTCTTTAGTTTTCCATACTCTTTTTACGTTTATACGGTACATAAACCTAATTTTACCCCTTTTTGTAAATACATCATCAAACTAACTTTTTCCTTTTACACTTGCAGAAAAAGCACAAAAAAATCATAAAAGAATAAACCAACCTCAAGGCCGAGTGAAGCCAAACGGTCCCAAGACCGCATGGAGTTCAAACGGTCCCGAGACCGCATGAAGCCAAACGGTCCCAAGACCGCATGGAGTTCAAACGGTCCCGAGACCGCATGAAGCCAAACGGTCCCAAGACCGCATGGAGTTCAAACGGTCCCGAGACCGCATGAAGCCAAACGGTCCCAAGACCGCATGGAGTTCAAACGGTCCCAAGACCGCATAAAGCCAAACGGTCCCGAGACCGCATGAAGCCAAACGGTCCCAAGACCGCATGGAGTTCAAACGGTCCCAAGACCGCATAAAGCCAAACAGTCCCAAGACCGCATGGAGTTCAAACGGTCCCAAGACTGCATGGAGTTCAAACGGTCCCAAGACCGTTTGACGCCAAACGGTCTCAAGACCGTTTGATGCCAAACGATCTCAAGACCGTTTGACGCCAAACGGTCTCAAGACCATTTGATGCCAAGCAGTCTCAAGACCGTTTGACGCCAAACGGTCTCCAGACCGTTTGACGCCAAACGGTCTCAAGACCGTTTGACGCCAAACGGTCTCAAGACCGTTTGACGCCAAACGGTCTCAAGACCGTTTGAACCCAAACGGTCTCCAGACCGTTTGACCTCACTCAAGGCCTATAAATAAGACCTCAAGGGCCATCCCTGAGGGGAGTCCAGACGTCCAGAGGCTGCCTCTCTAGTACCAGAACAACTCCATCCACCGCCCGAGGCTGCCGGTCTGAGACTCACGTTCCATTACAAAGCTACCTTCTCTCTCATCAACAAAGAAGGTGAGAGGAGAAGATCCGTCGTCAAGCAAGCCACGAAGGGTGGAGATCGTTGCTCTCTCCACCAAGGGTTCAACCTTCTCTCCTCAGTGGGGATGATGTTCTTTCTATCTCTTCTTGCCTCCACCTTTGTTGCTCCCTCTATGAGGAGCGAGTAGTTCCATCCACTGGGGCGCGGGGACTAGCCCCGCTGCCCATGTCTTGTACTTGTACTAAAAAGATGTTATCCTTTTGTTTTAATACTAAATTGTTCCATACATGCTTGAATGATGGCCACGTTCTTGTATGCATCTATTGTCTTTTGTTGTGGTTTGTCTACGACCGCTCTCGAGACTCGAATACTGATTTAGTGTTGGTTTCTGGTGTGTGTATCCACCACGCATCCGTTTCGGTGTCTAGGAGTGTATCTCAAAGAGTGGAGTAAACTCACTATCATCCGTTGCACTTCCATCTGTATGGAAGTAACCTTGGTAAGTAGAGGAACACGCTTTGCGAGGGGAATGATGTAAAGCATGTGACCATTTGATCGGGAATGGCTGGCGTTGCAACATTCCCGCACTTCTCGTAGCTAGGTTATCCGAATAGGAGACTAGGCCTACAAAGATACTATTCGATTTGATAATTATCGCTCGCTTGTTAGTTTTAGATGCACGTTTTATGAGGTTGAGTAAGATTCTCTCTTTGGAAGACTACATATCTTCATTGACACGTAGAAATGTACCGAATGAGAGCTACTTAACCCTTGAAGGATGCGATGCATTTCTCTTGTCTTATAAGGCATCGGTCTTGTGGAACATCGAAGGATGTAATGCATCGCTCTTGTCTTACGAGGCATTGGTCTTGTGGAACATCCTTGGATGGAATGCATCGCTCTTGTCTTATAAGGCATCGGTCTTGTGGAACATCCATGCATCTAGCTTATAAGTCTTGCTTGCTTAGTACATATACAATGCATGTGTAGCGGTGGTGAATACCTGCTTAACCCCAGTGATTCATCATCATTTGTTAAATCTTAGTTTTACTTGCTTTATTTACTTTTCATGCTTTAGTCTAAAAACCAATCAAAATCCAACCTTTTGATATAAGTGCCAATTAGTAAAATAACTAAGTGAAGTGTTGTACGTTTTCCATCTTGTTGCTTCCAACAAGACCGTTGTCTTTTGGGTTCG
The DNA here is from genome assembly GCA_963693085.1 of Alisma plantago-aquatica. NCBI lineage: Eukaryota > Viridiplantae > Streptophyta > Magnoliopsida > Alismatales > Alismataceae > Alisma > Alisma plantago-aquatica. The sequence continues at coordinate 406,664,588 of OY856414.1, forward strand.
ATCCTAAATCTGTACTATGATAAGGCTTCCATACTCTTATGGGGTTGGAGTTGTTATCTAAGCACCAGTTCTAGGTAAACCTAGGGAAGACATCAATCCTCTCTAGGGTTTTTGGTGATAGAATTCTGGGACTCCCATTGGAAGACTGAAAATCTTTTGGTGTAAGTCCTAGCTCCATCAAAAAATGGCGCCGTTGCCGGGGACAACGGAACGTTAGTATTTCACTTAGTTTATTTTTCTAGTTGGTTAGGATTTTTACACTTTCTTTTTGAATCATAACTCATCATCTTCTTGAAGCTTTCATATTGTCTCTATTATCTAAAGGTGTTCTCTTTTCTTTACTCAGGTAGAACCCGTATATGCAATCACCGCATAATCGAGGATTCTCCCCTGATCCGGAGTTCGACTCCGAGGTAGAGAGAAGTTTCCACCGCAGAATCTGTCTCAATCGCCAACGCGCTAGTCAAATGGCTGACGAACAGCATCAAGCCGCTTTGGTGATGGAGAGAGTCAATGCTGCTATCGCCGCACAACGGGCACAACTCATTGCAGACACCCGTGCCCAAATACAAGCGGAGATATGAGCAGAAGAGCAAGCCCGCATAAGAGCAGAGACCGAGGCTGCTCAGCTCGAATTACGAAACAAGCACCTGAGGGACTATGCTGTCCCGAAGAATTACGAAGACAACCACCCGGTCCGGCCTCCGATCATCAACATCCCAAACTTTGAGATTCGGACCCAGTGGATCCAGATTATGCAAGGAATTTCCTTCTTAGGAGGTTCAGGAGACGATTGCATGGACCATTTGAAACGGTTTAAGGCATTATGCCGCCTGGTCCCGCAAGTTGGTATTGCTTTCGATGCAATAATGCTCCACCTGTTTCATTTCACCTTATCTGGAAGGGCCTTGAGTTGGTACAACTCATTGGACAGAGAACCCATCATAACCACTTGGGCCCCTCTAGAGGAAAAATTCTTGGAGAAGTTCTTTCCACCCTCGCTGACCTATGAAATCAGAGGGCAGATCAACCATTTCTCCCAGCTACCTGGAGAAACCCTCGCTGAGGCATGGGAAAGATTCAAGGAACTTCTACGCAAATGCCCTCATCATGGAATTTCACAGAATCAATTGATTGAAACTTTTTATCGGGGGGTAAGCGATGACATTAAACAGTTCCTAGATTCCTCGTCTGGAGGAAATTTCATGAGCAAAAACTATGAAGATGCCTGGAAAATCGTTACTTTAGGAGCTGAAAACCAGTCCAACTGGGGGCGGTCAGCCGGAAAAGGCATCCTTAAAGTCTTTAAAGCTGAGGAATCTATGGAACTAAAGTCAATAGCCGAGGCTTTGACGACAATCGCTCATAAACAGCAAACCCTCGAAACAACTCTAAGGGAAATTGATAAGAAGAAAATCCCACTGGTTCATCAAGTCAAAGCCGTCACAGGATCCTGTGAAGCTTGTCATGCTTCGGATCATCTGACTCTTTCCTGCGGAATGCTCTATAATGTGATGATGGATCTGCATCCACCACCACAATCCTATGAGACCATCACTAATCAGGCTGAAGATCAGATTCCAGAGCAAGTCAACTCCATCCATACTATTCCCGGACAAGTTTATTATAATCCCAGTCAACCAAGGAACCATCCTGGGTTCCAGTATGGGAATCCCTCTGGAACTGCGAATCCGCAACATCAGACACAAGGGGGACTTGACAGTAGGCTGCCTTCTGGATTTCCAAACAATTTTAACCAAAATCAAGGGAACCCAAGGAACAATTTCCCTAGGGCTAACTACCCTAGAAATCAATCAGCCTACTATCAGTACAATCATCCCCCGCTTCACCCGCAATTGCATATTCAACAGTCTCAACAACAAAACCCTCAGAAAAACGTCACTGCACAACCGGAAGATGAGCTATCTTTGATAAAACAAATGCTTCAGTCTCAGCAAACCATGCTGGCCAACCAACAAGCTCAACAGAAGGCAGTTGAAGCACAGCTTGCCCAGATTGCTGCACAATTGAAACCCCCAACAGGCACTTTTGATGGGAAGCCTGATCCAAACTCTAAATACGGGCAAAATAAACACGAACAGCTGAATGCCGTCACCACAAGGTCGGGACGCACTCTTCCTGAACCCATCAAGATCACTCTAGATGATGATGATGTGCCCACTTTTATGACGAAAGAGATCTCGCAACAAGAGATTGGGAAATCCCCCGAAGGCACAGAGGACAAAAACAAAGAGCATGAACCTGTAGAATCCAAGGTCCCGCAATTCAAACCAAGGATTCCGTATCCAGGAAGACTGCAAGAAACAAAAATGGACGCCAGGTTTCAGAAATTCAAGGAAGCAATGAAGAAACTTTATATTGACATCCCACTCCTTGACGCTCTATCCGAAGTACCAGCATGGGCAAGATATCTCAAAACTTTGCTATCACGTAAGTATATCACCAAAGAGCAGGAAACCGTCAAGCTCGCTCAAACCACTTCTGACATCATCTTGAACAAACTACCCAAAAAGAAGAAGGACCCAGGTTCCTTCGGAATCCAATGTTGCATTGGAAATGCATCCACAAAGAAAGGATTGGCTGACCTCAGGGCTAGTATATCCATTATGCCCTACTCAATGTGCCAACGCCTTGGTTTCACTGACCTGCTGCCTACAGCAATGACTATTCAACTAGCCGACTCCACCATAACCGCACTATTGGGAATCATCGACGATATCCCAGTAAGGATAGGGAAGGATACCTACGTTCCATTTGATTTTGTCATCATGGATATTAAAGAAGACTTAAGGTATCCGATCATTTTCGGTAGGCCTTTCCTAGCTACAGCCAGAGCGCTAATCGATGTCGAAGCCGGAACCATCATTCTTAGGCTCGGGAAAGAAGCAATTCAATTCCGCATCCTTGATAGCATGAAAGGTCCCATCATCCAAGAAGAAGTCTTTCTTTTAGACACAATTCAACAAATGTCGCAATTAGAAATCTCTGAGCCAATTGACGAACTTGAGAATGCTCTTATCAATCCAGAAGTTGAATTCTCTGCAAATGAACTAGTCTAGCAATGCATCCAATACCTAGAAAAGATAGAAGAAGCACCAAAGGCTACTTTTGAAGAGCTTAAAGCCATCACTACCATTGAAGCAACAGAACCATCAAAAACCCCTGAATTGAAGACTTTACCTACAGGGCTTAAATATGTTTTCCTGGATAAGGAAGAGCTATGCCCAGTTATTATCAACTCCACCCTTACCGAAGACCAAGAAGTCAAACTTCTGGACAAACTAAGGAGGCACAAAAAGATCATTGGTTATAAAATAACCGACCTCACAGGCATAAACCCGGCTCTGTGTATGCATAAGATTCCTATGGTTGAAGAATTTAAACCCACTCGTGAACATCAAAGAAAACTGAACCCAAATTTGAAAGAGGTAGTCCGTTTGGAAGTCCTCAAACTACTCAAAGCTGGCATGATCTATCCTATCTCTGACTCTCAGTGGGTCAGTCCAGTTCAAGTTGTCCCAAAGAAAGGGGGCACTACTGTAGTGATCAACGATAAAAATGAGCTCGTACCTACTAGGACTGTAACGGGGTGGCGAATGTGCATCGATTATAGGAAGTTGAATAAAGCTACAAGAAAAGACCACTACCCTCTACCCTTCCTTGACGAAGTCCTAGAGTGCTTGGCCCACCAAAAGTATTTCTGTTATCTCGATGGTTACTCCGGGTTCTACCAAATACCCATACATCCAGAGGACCAAGAAAAAACCACCTTCACTTGTCCCTTTGGGACATATGCTTTCAGAAGAATGCCGTTCGGGCTATGTAACGCTCCTGCTACTTTCCAACGCTGCATGTCTGCCATCTTCGCCGGATTAACCGAATCTGTTATGGAAGTCTTTATGGATGATTTCTCTGTCTATGGATATTCTTTCGATAACTGTCTAAATAATCTTGAACGAGTCCTGCAACGTTGCAAGGAAACGAACCTTATCCTGAATTGGGAAAAATGTCATTTCATGGTAACAGAAGGTATCATCCTCGGACATAGAGTAAGTGATAGGGGAATTGAGGTCGACAAAGCAAAGATTGATGTTATCTCAAAGTTGTCACCTCCGAAGGACATAAGGGGCGTTCGAGCTTTCCTAGGTCATGCAGGGTTCTACAGAAGGTTCATCAAAGATTTCTCGAAAATAGCTAAACCCATGACCCAACTCCTGACAAAAGATGCCGAGTTCGTTTTCGACCAAGAATGCATGCGAAGTTTCTCTACCCTTAAAGAAGCATTAATTTCCGCACCTATTCTAAGGGCTCCAGACTGGTCGCAACCATTCGAAATCATGTGCGACGCAAGTGATTATGCCATAGGAGCCGTTTTAGGACAACGGATCGATAAGAAACCCTATGTCATCTACTATGCATCAAAAACGCTTGACGAAGCACTGAAAAACTACACGACCACGGAAAAAGAGTTTTTGGCTATCATCTACGCCTTCGAAAAATTCCGCTCTTACCTGATCGGCTCTAAAGTCATCGTCTACACTGACCATTCTGCTATCCGACATCTGATCCAGAAACAGGACGCCAAACCCAGTCTCATCCGCTGGGTATTAATGCTTCAAGAATTCGACCTAGAAATCAAAGATAAAAGTGGCGTAGAGAACGTTGTAGCCGATCACCTCAGCAGAATCGAGGTTGAAGAAAAAGATAAAATCCCTATTAGGGATTCTCTTCCTGATGATCAGCTTATGAAGGCCACTCATAGTTTTCCTTGGTTTGCTGATATCGTCAATTATCTAGCCACAGGGATCATCCACCCGTCTGCTTCATATCAGGATAAAAGGAAATTCCTTCATGATATAAAACGTTATCATTGGGACGAACCCTACTTATTTTACCTCTGTGCCGACGGACTTTTTCGCCGGTGCCTTCCAGAAGAAGAAATAACCTCGGTTTTGGAACACTGCCACTCCGGACCCACGGGGGGGCACATGGGAGCCAAGAAAACTGCCATAAAAGTTCTACAATCTGGTTTCTTTTGGCCCACCATATCAAAAGACTCACATGATTTTGTCAAATCCTGTGATAAATGCCAATTTTCGGGCAACATATCAAAAAGGGATGAAATGCCTCTTACCATGTGGCAGGAAATTGAACTGTTTGATGTATGGGGGGTAGACTACATGGGACCTTTCCCTTCATCATATGGCTTCTCTTACATTTTGGTCGCAGTGGATTACGTCTCAAAGTGGGTCGAAGCTATACCCACCGTATCCAATGACTCCAAACCTGTTGTCAAATTGTTCAAAGACACTATTTTTCTGAGATTTGGAGTTCCAAGAACGGTCATATCTGATGGCGGGACCCATTTCCTGGAACGAAGTTTCGAAGCATTACTGAGAAAATACGGAGTCCATCACAAAGTTGCCACACCTTACCACCCACAAACTAGTGGCCAGGTAGAAGTATCCAATAGACAGATAAAAGCGATTCTTGAAAAAACAGTGAATAAAAACCGTACTGATTGGTCCACCAAACTTCCTGACGCCCTCTGGGCATACCGTACTGCTTACAAAACACCAATTGGAACAACTCCGTTTCGTTTGGTGTACGGCAAATCATGTCATCTTCCAGTAGAACTGGAACATAAAGCCTGGTGGGCCATCAAGCAACTAAACTTCGACCTTAAAAGCGCAGGGGAGAACAGACAACTCCAGCTACAGGAGCTAGAAGAACTCCGAATGACAGCATATCACAGTGCCAGAATCTATAAAGAGCAAACAAAAATGTGGCACGATGGACATCTTAAGAGAAAAGATATCGCCGTTGGCAACAAAGTGCTCTTATTCAACTCCAAGCTCAGATTATTCCCCGGAAAGCTCCGAACAAAATGGTCCGGACCCTTCACCATAAAACATATCTACCCAACTGGAGCCGCCATTATCATCGACAACAACGGAGGAGAACGAACAGTTAACGGGCACCGTTTAAAAAGATACTACACTCAGGAAGACAAAACACATCAACAAACCCTCGATATCAGAGATGCTACGCCCACAGCATAACAACTTTACAGTTTCGTCGAGCCAGTGACGTAAAACCAAGGCGCTTTTTGGGAGGCAACCCAAGACCTCAGTATCACCTTCTCCAATTTCTAGTCTTTTATTTTTTCTTTTGAATTTGTTTTGCTTTCTTTAAGTTCTTTCATCATTAATCTAAAAATACAAAAAAATCTACATAATCAAAACTACAAAAACAATACATAAAACAAACAACATAAAAATTCATAAACCAAAATACAAAAAATAATATACATACTCAAAAACAAACATAAAAATATACAAACCCTTTGTGCCCCTCCAAACGGTCTCCAAACCGTTTGGATCCAAACGGTCTTGAAACCGTTTGGACTCCAAACGGTCTTCAAACCGTTTGGAACCAAACGGTCCTCAAACCGCTTGGGACCAAACGGTCCTCAAACCGTTTGGGACCAAACGGTCCTCAAACCGTTTGGGACCAAACGGTCCTGAAACCGTTTGGGACCAAACGGTCCTCAAACCGTTTGGGACCAAACGGTCTTGAAACCGTTTGAGACCAAACGATCCTGAAACCGTTTGGGACCAAAACGGTCTTGAGACCGTTTGGGACCAAGCGGTCTTCAAACCGTTTGGAATACAAAAGGTCACCCACCTATCACTATAAATATCGACCCTACCCCTCCGTCTTTCTCTCTTCGAACCTTCGATTTCTCCAGAATTTTCGTGCGAAGAGCTTCCCTTTTTGCTCCTGTTGCATCCGCGCAAAGTCACCCTTCCGTCCACCTTCCGCAAGGTAGTCTGGCGACTCCACGCTGCTCATTCCATCGCCAGTCGCTTCTTACGTTGCCATCACCGTCGTTATCGACCGAGTTCACCGACTCTTCTATCGCCTTCATCGCCGCGCCGTTCTGTCGTCACCATCATGGCGCCAGTTGCCGTTTCCTTTACTATCACATGACGTCTCTCTCTTCGCCATCGCCGTCGCTGTCAAAAGACTTCACCGACTCTTCCACCGCTTTCATCGCCGTCGCCGTTCTCTCATCGTTTTCGTCTTTGTCGAAGGCGTCGGCGCGTTCTTCACCTTCGCGCCGTTCCACCTTCTCCCGCGCCGGCGACCTGCGACTCTTCGCTTTCCAAACGGTCTTGAAACCGTTTGGGGCCAAACGGTCCTCAAACCGTTTGGAACCAAACGGTCTTGAAACCGTTTGGGGCCAAACGGTCCTCAAACCGTTTGGAACGAAACGGTCTTGAAACCGTTTGAGGCCAAACGGTCCTCAAAACCGTTTGGAACCAAACGTTCCTGAAACCGTTTGGGACCAAACGGTCTTGAAATCGTTTAGAACCAAACGGTCTTGAAACCGTTTAGAACCAAACGGTCCTGAAACCGTTCGGTCTTCGTTTCCTTTTTGCTTTCACAAAATGTAAAAGATATAACTACATATCAAATTTAAACTGTCTCAAATCTTCTCTAAATTACAAAACTCATACTTTTTTCAGAAGTGGCGTCAAACAAGGCTTCCGGATCCGGAACTGCCCCTGCTCCGACAAGGGAGCAGATGATGGAGGAGCGAGACAGGCTCATACAAATAAGGGACACTTACAACACCACCAGTGTCGTCCCTCCCAAGACCAAGATCATTGACGTCCTGTGTAAAATAACCCGCCTCACCAAATTCCTGGGTGAGGCTCCTGAAGAAGACGTTGAGCACATCTTTTCGAACGATGATGAAGGTTCGGACTACACACCGAACCCCGATGAAGACTCCTCTGCCCAAGAGACAGAGGGAAAGCGCAAGGCTGCAACATCACGTCTTTTCTAACAATACTTACTTGCGCATTCCCTCTCAATTTGTGAAGCTGAACAACATTTGGGGAATTGGTCGAGCATTGCTTAGTTATTCAGCAAAGCAGTTTCCCGTACAACTTTTTCACTATCAGGATGGGAACCGTAGGATATCCAAAATGGGTGTTGGTTGGTATGACTTTCAGATAGAAAATGATCTGAGGATTGGAGATGTATTTGTATTTGAGCTACTTCTGAAGGACAAAGATATCGTGAACTTTTGTGTAACCAAGCAGCACATATCAAGCAGCACTTGCAACAAAGACCATCTTCCAGTTAGTGGCAACATGGAAGATGGAATCAATATTGAGAATAGCAGCTACCTGACTTAATCCATGGATGATGAAGTAGGACATCCCAAGGAAACTGATGTCGAAGGCAGCGGCTACCACAGTAACTTGAAGTATGATCAAGCAAAGGATCTGCTAGACAATATCAAGACAAAATTGCAAAAGAGTGCGCTGCGAAATTAATGGAGCTCCTGAGTCAGCACTCCAAGGCATACAGCAAAGAGCACTTCAATCGCCCAGCCTTCTGCCACAAATGCCCCCATCTTTACGAGGGCAATTCGCATCCACTCTACTCCGATCTCCAGGGGCTACCGAAAATCTGCCTTAACTCGCAGCCCTTGTTCTAATGACTTCTCAACCTATCACTTTGCCACTCTGGGGACAGAGTGTGTGATAAGTTAGGGGGGGATTCATTAGACAAGGGCTAGGTATCAACTTCTATACTCCCTTTTCCTTTTTACAATTCCCTAAATATATATATATATATATATATAGTCACCTCAACTAACCCTAGAATCATGTTAGTCTCTGCAAGTAAATAGCACTCAGACATCAAATGGCGATTTATCAATTTCCACCTACTATGGATCCCGTATTTTTGCTTCAATTCTTTATCTGACTCTCCACAGGCCAAAATCAGGGCAGAAATAAGCCGAGATCTCGAGGATGAGAGGGAAATTAGGCAACTTCCGAATCAAAAAGTTCTGCAAGTGGACCACAAACCAAATAAGTGCATGCTGAAAAACTTTAAGAACAGCTTTCCTCTCTTCAAAATAAAAGAGGCTTGGCCGCCCAAAATAAATCCTCATTCCAAAACCCAAGCCTGTGAGTTTTTGAATAAAAGCCAGAGAGACGAATAAAATCATGAGAGTTGTGCCACGCATAAGGACCTATATGAAGAACTGATAAAGGGCTCACCTGGCCGGCACATTCCGCTGCCCTCACAAAGGCAGATGTGTCGCGTCCGGTAGTGAAACCCTAAAAGTTCTAAGTATACGAAAAGGCTCATAAAGGACTTTCCCGGCCGATACATTCAGCTGCCCTCATAAAGGCAGATGTGTCGTGCCCGGTAGTGAGATCCTAAAAAGCATAGACAACCCCTCCCCCACTCGAAGGGGAGCTACACTTCAAAGCCTTTAGCCAACCCTCATACCCTCTCTAGCTTCCAGTAGGTTTCCAGAGAGGTATAAAGTTGATTAGAGTCAACGGCATGCACAAAATAAATGTGGTCCCAAGGCAAATTTTGAGATACGGAAAAACCCTGAGATCCAAGCAACTCTCAAAATCCAAAAGAATCAAGGCATGCAATAAGCCTCGATATGACCCCTGGGGAACTCAGGTCAAGAATTGAAGCAAGAGTATGGAGACCCTAATTAAGATCGCCTCGCCATTTCATGTCTCAGCTCTATCTAACTTGAGGACAAGCTAGACTCTAAGTTAGGGGGGGTGATAACCTCCTATTTTAGTAGTTTATCTTAGTCTTTTTCTTTAGTTTTCCATACTCTTTTTACGTTTATACGGTACATAAACCTAATTTTACCCCTTTTTGTAAATACATCATCAAACTAACTTTTTCCTTTTACACTTGCAGAAAAAGCACAAAAAAATCATAAAAGAATAAACCAACCTCAAGGCCGAGTGAAGCCAAATGGTCCCAAGACCGCATGGAGTTCAAACGGTCCCGAGACCGCATGAAGCCAAACGGTCCCAAGACCGCATGGAGTTCAAACGGTCCCGAGACCGCATGAAGCCAAACGGTCCCAAGACCGCATGGAGTTCAAACGGTCCCGAGACCGCATGAAGCCAAACGGTCCCAAGACCGCATGGAGTTCAAACGGTCCCGAGACCGCATGAAGCCAAATGGTCCCAAGACCGCATGGAGTTCAAACGGTCCCAAGACCGCATAAAGCCAAACGGTTCCGAGACCGCATGAAGCCAAACGGTCCCAAGACCGCATGGAGTTCAAACGGTCCCAAGACCGCATAAAGCCAAACGGTCCCAAGACCGCATGGAGTTCAAACGGTCCCAAGACCGCATGGAGTTCAAACGGTCCCAAGACCGTTTGACGCCAAACGGTCTCAAGACCGTTTGACGCCAAATGATCTCAAGACCGTTTGACGCCAAACGGTCTCAAGACCGTTTGACGCCAAGCGGTCTCAAGACCGTTTGACGCCAAACGGTCTCCAGACCGTTTGACGCCAAACGGTCTCAAGACCGTTTGAACCCAAACGGTCTCCAGACCGTTTGACCTCACTCAAGGCCTATAAATAAGACCTCAAGGGCCATCCCTGAGGGGAGTCCAGACATCCAGAGGCTGCCTCTCTAGTACCAGAACAACTCCATCCACCGCCCGAGGCTGCCGGTCTGAGACTCACGTTCCATTACAAAGCTACCTTCTCTCTCATCAACAAAGAAGGTGAGAGGAGAAGATCCGTCGTCAAGCAAGCCACGAAGGGTGGAGATCGTTGCTCTCTCCACCAAGGGTTCAACCTTCTCTCCTCAGTGGGGATGATGTTCTTTCTATCTCTTCTTGCCTCCTCCTTTGTTGCTCCCTCTATGAGGAGCGAGTAGTTCCATCCACTGGGGCGCGGGGACTAGCCCCGCTGTCCATGTCTTGTACTTGTACTAAAAAGATGTTATCCTTTCGTTTTAATACTAAATCGTTCCATACATGCTTGAATGATGGCCACGTTCTTGTATGCATCTATTGTCTTTTGTTGTGGTTTGTCTACGACCGCTCTCGAGACTCGAATACCGATTTAGTGTTGGTTTCTGGTGTGTGTATCCACCACGCATCCGTTTCGGTGTCTAGGAGTGTATCTCAAAGAGTGGAGTAAACTCACTATCATCCGTTGCACTTCCATCTGTATGGAAGTAACCTTGGTAAGTCGAGGAACACGCTTTGCGAGGGGAATGATGTAAAGCATGTGACCATTTGATCGGGAATGGTTGGCGTTGCAACATTCCCGCACTTCTCGTAGCTAGGTTATCCGAATAGGAGACTAGGCCTACAAAGATACTATTCGATTTGATAATTATCGCTCGCTTGTTAGTTTTAGATGCAAGTTTCATGAGGTTGAGTAAGATTCTCTCTTTGGAAGACTACATATCTTCATTGACACGTAGAAATGTACCGAATGAGAGCTACTTAACCCTTGAAGGATGCGATGCATTGCTCTTGTCTTATAAGGCATCGGTCTTGTGGAACATCGAAGGATGCAATGCATCGCTCTTGTCTTACGAGGCATCGGTCTTGTGGAACATCCTTGGATGCAATGCATCGCTCTTGTCTTATAAGGCATCGGTCTTGTGGAAAATCCATGCATCTAGCTTATAAGTCTTGCTTGCTTAGTACATATACAATGCATGTGTAGCGGTGGTGAATACCTACTTAACCCCAGTGATTCATCATCATTTGTTAAATCTTAGTTTTACTTGCTTTATTTACTTTTCATGCTTTAGTCTAAAAACCAATCAAAATCCAACCTTTTGATATAAGTGCCAATTAGTAAAATAACTAAGTGAAGTGTTGTACGTTTTCCATCTTGTTGCTTGCAACAAGACCGTTGTCTTTTGGGTTCGATCCTAAATCTGTACTATGATAAGGCTTCCATACTCTTATGGGGTTGGAGTTGTTATCTAAGCACCAGTTCTAGGTAAACCTAGGGAAGACATCAATCCTCTCTAGGGTTTTTGGTGATAGAATTCTGGGACTCCCATTGGAAGACTGAAAATCTTTTGGTGTAAGTCCTAGCTCCATCATGCACTTATGGATGTTCTTTGCATGTTTTCATGTACTTGAACCATGCTTTGTATGGACGGGGTAGAAGGAGGGTGATTCTAGGATTCCTTAACCCTTGGATAATCCTAAGGAGGGTCCAAAATCTTCCCTAACCTACCCCTAGTTGTCAAAGGTCAAGATAATGCAAAGAACTCCATGGATGGTGAAAAGAATATGAAAGTGAAAGAAAAAGCCCCCAATACGGCTTTAACACCACACAACGGACATTCTATCAACACGAAAATCACAATTAAAATCCAAGTTTGAAGGGGATCAATATAAGTCTATTAGAACAGTTGTGTTGGCCAGCACAGATGTTCTAAGAAGACCATAGAATGACCATGCCCCATAAAACGGTCATGCTACTAGCTCCCACAACAGCTATGCTCAGAAGAACGACCCCACGACCAAGTAGCCCACCACAGTCATGCTACCCAGCAAAGTCATTCTACCTCACAGCCACCATGGTCATGTTGTCCAGCATGACCATGCTACCAATCTTCAAAGTTCCATCCTCCACTATGAATTTTCCCATTTCACCACCACGGTCATTCTCTCTTAGCATGACTGTGCTACCCTCCATCCACCTTAGACCATTCTGCCTAGAACAGACATGTTGCCATCAAACCCTAGTTCATTTTTAGACTCATTTTCCTATTATACCCCCACTTAACTCTTGGATTCCCAAAACACTATATATATATATATAATAGTGTAAGATGGGAGATGAAAGTTAGACATCCTAGATATTACTACCACATTCATCGATCTCCCACCTACTCCAACTTCATTTCCACCATCTTCCACCTTAAATGCTAGTTTATTAGGGTTTTGGGTACTTCCATCCACACTTCCATGCCATCCAACCACCAAGGAGGGAGAAGGACGAGCTGCTATAGTAGGAGGTGAAGGAGGAGCTTCACCAAGCTTCCATGGATTCTACTCATCTACTTATTCTTATTTGTTCTTTTCTTTGGTTGTGAGTAGCTAAGTCCCCCTAGGTTGGTTGTTTCAGGTCGAAGTGTGACTCTGATACCATGGTGGGGGGAAATTATATATAAACTTTAAAAATTCGTTTTTTGATGATTAAGTTCTACTTCTATTTCAATTTCCATGAATTATCTTGTGTTTTGTGCTTGAAACATGAATTATATTGTGGTTTTTCCTTGAAATTATCAAGTTCTAGGGGAAATGGATAATATGTTAGTAGGATTCTCTTCTCCTACTCCAAGGTGTGAGACCTAAGTAGCTAGTTTGGAAGTACTTAGTAAAATTGGCTTGGAGATACATAAAGGCTAGATAGTAGGTGATGTGAGATGAAATGCCCTCATTTCCACCTTCCATTACTACCCTTAACCCCCAACTTCCCTAAGAGCTTCTATCCTAGAAACCTAGACTTGATTACATCCTAGTATATTCCATCTAAAACCTAATCCAAATGATCCTTTTAAGGTTGGATAGGGGGTATATGGACCAGTTTCCTTATGCACATCTTATTTCGTCCATGGCAAATTAGTCATTTAGGGAAATACTCTAGAATCTATCTTGTTGTTTAGTTTTCTAATAAAAAATGAATGAGTATTGTTTATATGTTATGAAACCTAAGATAGGTTCTAGTCACATTACCCCAAATGACCCACACTTCGATTCACAGAGTAAAAACCCTAATTATGTTCTCCCTTAGTTAATGCTTTCTTGTCTAGTTACTTTACTTGCCTTCCTAGATAATTGTCTTATTCCAGGTAGTTAAGACTTTTTAGAGTATTTGGTGTCTCTTTGTACTGGACTTAGATAGTTAGTTGCTAATTTAGTTATTCTCTTTCTCGTGTTTGCTAATTGCCTTTGTAGAGTAGTTTCTTACTTAGTTTAAGTACTTGTGATCTCTAGGTTGTTAATTAGAATCACTTTGTTATTCTAGTTCTAGTGTTAGCTCTTGCTTACTTTTCTTAGTGTAATTGTCCTCTTTTTAATTGTTTAGCTTTTCTTTCTTTGTTAACTATAATTCACTTGTTTGGGATTAAAGTAGGTTTTGTTCTTGATTTCCTTCTCTTACTTGCTTGGCCCATTAGTGTAATTGAACCAAAAGCAAGCTAAACCCTTAAATCCTAGACTCCGTTATAGGAATCTACCTAAAAGAAACATAGATCTAGTTTCCCCTCTCTCTTGGTTTTGATCTTGACTTTCCATTATCCATTCTACTCATGAGCCCATGCTCTTACAAATTTGTTTAAGAGTGTGTCCTAACTGGGTTTTATATTGAAAGTCCTATGTGTGTGCCTAAGGTGCATCCAAACAAATTTAAATGGTTGGGTGAAATCGTGTATTTACGCATCATGGCCTTCACAAGTAATTTGGAACACTACATCAAACAATCTTATATTGATCCAAATCCACAATACATTAAGTTATGAGTCAACTTTGGTTGACCACTCACAACTTAACTATTTTAGTAGGTAACAATTACCAGTTGCATCCAACTTAACTCTTGGATAGAAGGTTGCACAACCCCTTATCCTAAATCATCTTATGTAGTATATGTCGTATTTATGCATATAGGTGCTTAATCGTATGATGTCAAGTCAAGTCCAATCCAAAGGCCAATACAATAAGCTATGCAACCTGCATTGGCAAACCCATTTACTTATTGTCAAACCTCCCTAAGATGAACAATGCATCACACTTTAGTGTGCCAACACTTGGTCGGCGAAGGTTTTCATGTGTATTGCATAACGGAAGGCATCTTAAACTTTGATGTTATAATGATGGATTTGATATAATAATTATATGTATCCAATCATTGTTACATATACATTGTTATATGTATCATACTACAACAACTGGAACAAGCAACAAAACTAGATATGTCAACTTGTACAACATTTTGAGCCAACAAAAGCTACATAAAAAGCAACTAGAAAATCACATCAAATGTAACCATAAATCTACCTTATAGGGGTTTCTACTCAGCCAACTGGCAAGCCAGTTGGGTTCATTATATGGATAATTCTTCGTTATGGATTTGTTGCTTCATCTTCATAAAGAACCCTCTAAGGACCATCTTTGTTGGTTTATGCTTATGATCATCCCCTCCTCTCCACCCTTATCCACAATTGATGTCAATACATCATCCTATTCTAATTTAAATAATTAAATTTTTTAATGGAGAATGCAAAGAGAGAGTCATGGCACAAAAGCCATATGTATGCTACATTATTTTGTATCACCAACATGCTTCATGTCATAAGCATGTATTAGAAAGAATTATTTTCCATGTCCAGATCTGTCAAATAAATAAAGATCAAATGTGTCATGTTGGTTTATACAATATAGATATGTCATATCATATATGATAACTAGTGATTAACATGGATAAAATTTCACATTATTTGTCCAAAAAATTGATTATAGTTCAAAACTCAAAATGATGTTAAAGGCATACAACATATGCTTTGATCCCATTGTAGGGTTTTGTTGGGAGGGGGAGAAATACCAAAATTTATTCTGATTAAATTCAATTCAATGGATGACTCATATCCATAAAATGTCACTATAAGGAAAAAGAGGAATATGGAATATACCTTGGTGCACACTAGTTATCCAGTAGCTAGACACATTGTATGTTGGTGAAGAACTTGCACTTATTGGATTCAAATCTAAAGTGGTTATTGTTGCTGTCGTTAACTTGTCATCGTAGCAACACCTTATTTTCTTCTTGAAGAATATGATTATTCTCAAGCCACCACTACAAGGCCTCGATATCTATGTCATCCATGTAGATGTGAAAACTCTTGGTGCGCCATCTTGGTCACCAAGAGGAACTAGAACTTGGATTCATCAATGTACTAGTGTCATTTTCTCTCCTTCTCTTCCTATTGTGGGTAATTGTCCTTAGGATGAGTTTTTCTCTCTCTAAGAGGAAGAACTCTTAGACAACTTGTCTCACAATGTTGTTTTGTCTCATTTGGACATCCACCCCTTTATATATAAGATTCATGGACTTGGATTTACTTAAATCAAATCACATTCATAATTTCAACTATGAATAAAATCAAACTCAGAATGTTGCCAAAAATACCAGTCGCCTGACTGGACTAACCACTCGATTGAATGGCACTGGTTTTGTCATCCATTCGATCTACTGGGTTATCCACTCAACTAACTGGACAGTCCAAATCTGGCTTAATTGACTGATTAACATCCCACACATTCCTTTTTATTTCCTAACTTCAATCTAGTCGACCGGCTAGGTTATTTAGTCAACTGACTAGCTATTTTCCCAAAGAGGTGATCACTTGATCAAAAATAAATTGAAATGTTTGATCCAAACCATCCAATCAACTAACTAGATTTCCCAATAAACTAACTAAATGGAAATCAACATGTACATGATTTAGAATCATTCCAATCATATGTGCGATTGCAAACTTCAATTCCCTTATGCAAACTTATGTGTGTGATCCCATAGGTTTCAAACTATGTTGGTAGTGATGTTCATAACATTAGAAGAAAAGATTGGTGTTATTTTAAGGCTTTATCTTGTTTTGTTTTGCATTTTACTCATATGTAGACATGTTAAAATTTATGTTATTCCCTCAATAAACATATTATTGTCAAATGCACTATTGGCTTCTCTTTGCATGTTTCCAAGGTACTTGAACCACTCTTTGGATGGAAGGGAGGGAGAGAAGGTGTAACGACCCCGCCACCCGGTAACCCCCAATTAAGGGAGACTGAAAGGTCGGTGTCGTTATCCAATTAACAGGATCAAAGGTTCGACAAATAATCAATAACAATTATGAAATTCTACTAACTAACTGAAATTTGGTATAAAATTAAAATTTTACTTACCTTTGAAACCTTGGGAATCTATCTATCCAAGCTTGAATCCACTCTCACTAATCCTCCTTGCACTTTATGTTTTACTTTCACAATGTGTCACTTTACTATTTGTTCTTTCAATTATTGTTCCTAAAACACCGACAAACAAAACGTCGGTCAGTATATCAAAATATACTGGTATGTGGGAACAACCAAAATCTTGCAAATATGGCTAACAATTTAATAATCACAATCAAATTAATTAAAAAGCCAATTTACACTTTTTAGTATGACATTCTCCACCGCTTTTGCCCTAACCCTGGCATACCCATCTTAGGGTTCCCTTTGCCAATGACTTATGGCCACCTTCTCAATCCCGAGCTTGGTGCCTGGGGGTCACCACTGATGGTGCCCACTAGTTATGCAATATCATAGGCCACCTTCTTGGTGCCTGGGGTCACCACTCAAGGTGTCCATTGGTCTACCCATCTGGGCCTGACCTTTGGCATCATCCATCAGGGTGGCATGTAGGTGTGAGAATACATACTTCTATTTTTAATGTGATAATCATAGTGACTTTATGATTTGCAAATATGAACATCCAACAGATAATTTGCATTCAATGCGATGAACCATTTGGAAAAACCTCGGGAAACTAAGGCAGTTATCCATAATTAACCACATACCTTTGGTTGCAGATTTCAAGATAGAATCAAATATGCAGCGAAACCCAATCAAGCAACCAATGAGGAAGAGAAATCCTGAAATAAAAGTACAATTTTCCTTTTATTAATATTTATCCAATTTTCATCACATTGCTTAGGATTTCAATTCCTATTTTAGGGTTCCTTTAGAAATTAAGGTTTTTACTTCTTCTTTCCTTATTATCATCCTTAATTTATCAAAACTACATAAAACCCCTAATTTCTCATTGAAACTCCTTTATTAAGCATTTGATTATCTTATTCCACAAAAATATGATTTTTATCTCCCTTTATCCCAAATTAGGGTTTCCATGTAAATTAACCTTCTTTTAGGTATTACAACTCTAAATTAGACTAATCATGTGCAAAGTTCTTCTATTTTGAACATAATGTACCTTTTTACATTTAACAGGTTAACATCAACTCTAATGATCCATTAAACCCTATTAAACACTTTATCCATTTCAAAATAGGGTTTCTTAACCTTTAATTCATTAAAGGTGATCATTTACACTACATTTCAAAATTTGATCAGATTCAGGCTACAAAACTATTTTTAAAGGGTTGCTTGCATTTTTCTGATCAAAATTCATGTATTATATGTTCTCATCGGAGCTACCAATTAGGAGTTATGATTTTTGGTAGAATCAACTTACTTTGGCCAATTTGATGATGCCACGTCAGCCAACATGAGCGCCGCTTGCCTGTGTGACCCGATGACTTAAAACATAATAGAATTACTATTATGTCCTTACGCGGCAAGCCAGCTCTTCACACCGTGGAGGGGCAGTTCCGTCCGGTCTAGGTTTGGTCGTCTTCAACCCCGCGACAGGGCGTCGCTGCCACCCTAGCTGCTATCTATGCTGCTCCTTGTCCCTCTCCTGGGCACCACAGCCACAGGCGGTGGTTCCCCTAGTTGTGCTGCCTCTCTTCGGACCTGGGGCACCATCTAGATCCTGACCTAAGTGTTTGGTTCAAGAGCAGCCGACCTGCAATGTATGCCTGACCCGCAGTCTTCCTGTGGCGTCGGACAGGGATCAGAATGGTTTCGTGGGTGGCCAGACCTCTTTCTAAGTTCATGGGAGCGTCGCACTTACACCCTACTCACGTCCTTGGATCCTTGTCGCTCCAGGATCACCATAGCACCCTTGGTTAGGGTTAGGGTGAAGAAGACGAAGGAGAAGAAGAAGAGAGGGGTGGCTGCGTGGAACTCCCTGAACTCGGTCCAAAGTCATACCCCTTTTATAAGGAAGAGGTTTCGCACCCTAAGGTGTTTATTCAAGGGAAAACAAATCCTTTTCCCACATGGAAAGTAATTCCTTCATTAGAACATAAGTTTTCTCTCTCCTTTGATATATCCTATTTCTTGAATATTAGGAATTCAAAATTCCTCTTACTTATTCTCTCTTTCCTTGCTTTTAATCCATTAACACGGATTCCTATTCCCTTTAGTATACACTACTTTCTTTTTAACCATACCTTCATAATTCATTAATAATGTATTATCCTCTTATTTTACTTCATTGATATTTTCTCTTTCCTCCTTCTTCATTGGGATTCCTTGGATCCCAAGAAACTTTATGATTTCGAAATCCCTTCATAAGGATACTTATTATCCTTCTAGATGCATCTAAATGCATTCTTTCACATTATCTTGTTTATTTCTTATTAAAATATCTCTTTTTGAGGATTTCTTTTTATTTCTCTTTTATTTTCCTCTTTGGCATTCATTTTAATATTAGCAACCTCATGGATACGAAATTTCACCAAGAAATCTCATGTATGCCTCTTTCCACTCCTTTTCCACATTTTATCATTATTTTCCAATTTCTTTCTTCATAAAGAAAAACTTAATTAATATTTTCTTTTCTTATTGCTTTCTTTTTTTGCAACCTTGGACTCCTTGGTACCCAAGGAACCCAAGAGGCACGAAATCCTCTTTGTATTTGCCTTCTAGAGGTTTCTACATATTTCTTTTCTTAAAAATTCAATTATTCATTTAGTAATTGAATTTCCTTGTTATTTGGGCCCAATAGCCAATAAAGCCCACAACACAAACATCAAGGCTATTGTAAACGAAATCCATTTATTCAAAACAAATTATATCATTATTTGTTCAAATATCCTTAATATGAGAAATTGCATTTCTCACCAAAAGAACCCAAAATTTGGTGTTGTAACATCCTTCCCCTCTTATAGGAATTTTGTCCTTAAAATTCAAAAAATTAAACAAACAATTCAGGACAAGATTTTTCCATATCTATCATTGGCCCCTATGTGGCTTTACCCTACCCATGGCACTTCCAAAGAACCTTTATCATCAGTTATTCTTTTCTCCGAGTTCTTTCACTCTGGCGTCTATAAACTGCACAGGTGACTCAGGTCATTTCAGCCTCCCTTGGGGCTCACTAGGTTCATTGCTCAGCAAATGGTCGGGGTACCTCACATAGTGCTCTAAATCGGACACATGGAACTCATCACACATTACTTTATCCTGAGGGGTAAGATCAATCTTAACCTTCTCCACCAAAACATATTAAAAGAAACACATGCATTGGGGACTCAGCTCTCTTAGCTATAACTTAGAGGGGTCAGATTTTCACATATTCTTCCACAGTAACTTGTATGTCAGTCTACTTTGCATATGATCATGACTCTTGTCGTCTCTAGGATCCTTTCAGCCTTTGCATGATCAAAGCGACTTCATCTACACACATTGTGGTCCTTTCACCAACATTACCTTACTGAAGTGGTGACCGACACAACCTCCCTTACAGAGCTTCTTTAAATCCCAACACTGGCTATGGTGGTTAACTTCACATCTTGCATAGGACAAGAACTGTCTCTAACTATCACCCCAAATCGAGCACATATACCCTCATCAGACCCTTTAGTGTAGATCATACTAACCATAGTTAGGGGTGATAACTATACTAACATTGAGTTCTTCATGTACCTACTTCCACTTTATGGAAGTGAACTTTAGGTCAAACTCAAGATCCTTTGAACTCACATCGTGGTGTAGTTGAACCATCTCTTTTCATATGTAGTTCAACCAGATCTGTCCCTTGACAGAACTCTTCCTTTCTCATGTCATCTAGGTAAGGCGATCTACCATAACCCATATTGTATCTTGACCTTCTTGGTCTAAGAGAGACTCACAACATCCATAGTGATGAACTCCCATTCCCTCTCGGGAACTCTTTATACTTTATATCCATGCACTGGGTTAATGGTGTTCTTCCTTCACCTCCTGGCTTGCATGGCCACATGCTACATGCAACTTTGTTTTAAGCATCCAGAATGCTACCATCACTTACTATCTTTGTAGTACCAAGGTATATCATGTCCTCCTGTATCTTTATGATTCCTCAAGCTTGATACCTCGGAAACCCTAAACCACTCCCAAAAGGGTTTTTATTACCTTCCTATCCAAAGAAGTGTATCTGAGGTTCTATCACCATCCTTTCACTACATCAAGGACTAAATTGGCTAACCAACAACCATTAACTTGTTCAACATATCTTATTACATACGAGTGTTAGCCAAAGAACATCTTCCTTCCAAACATAGGGTTAGTTGAACAACCTCAACTTCTACTAGCTTCCAGCTAAACTAGGTAGCTATATCTCAACCAGAGCATTCATTACCACTCCTTATCCTTAGGTGTTAGTTAATGTCGAAGACATACTCCTCCATGCATTATACTTATCATCTCATCTCAAACTCTAAGGTTTTCTTCATCAAGGAACTCTGAGCTCATCCTCATGATGATCAAACTCAACCTTGTGATTCCTTGTAACACTTGCAAAAATCCACTTAGTTCAAGATAAAACATCCTCACAAGATGATCTCCTTAATACTCTTAGTGTTTGTAAACCATCCATGTATTATTCTCTCCACAAAGGTATGTTATCATCTCTATCCTCATACCTTGTAGCAACGTTCCAACTTACATCATCTTTATCCTTGGTGTAAGGCATGCGTACTGTCCTATCTCTCACTCCCATAACAAGAAGAAATAAGCATTTGGCTGCAGTCCAAATACAGAGTTCTTCCTGTTCCAAGAGTAGAGATGGTACAGCCCACCTTGCCCGTACACTTTCAAATCCAAGTTGAAACGTGCAGCTTATGTCTCTATATCACAAACATCATGATATCCACACTACTTCCAGGGAAAACTGGTCTCGGACTTACTTGGTCCAAGCATAATCCTAGGTCATCTCTTCTAGGTCTATAGGGTACCGGCACTTTTGGGGTCATCCCTCTTCCCTTATGCATCCAGAGAGTGCCCTACTCATCTGCCCTTTGGGTCCCATGAGTTCATGAAGGTGATCAATCTCCTAACCCATGGCCCTCAGACAATGATAGTTGTTACCTCCCGACCCTATGGTCATGTGCAACTAGGGAATTAGGCAACTCCTTCTTCCATCGGTCTTATCCCTACCTCACCCTAGGATAGACTTAGGATTCTAACATAGTACATGTTCAACTTAGAACCTTACCCAATCCTTCATCATCTCTCTCTCTGCATACATTACTGACTTTCATCCTTTCTCAGGGATCATGGCGACCTGCCTACGTTGGTCAGGCCCCATACCGGTTACCTTCATGGTAACACATCCATATGCACTTAGAGATGGTTAACTAGGCGTCTATAGGTTCAATCTCATGCCATGTACTTTTCACTTAGCTTTCTCAGGATCCTATAAAACCTCTTTAGGTTATCTTAACTCCAACAAAACTGGTATACACCCAACTAAAGGGTCCCTCTCCCAAGATGAGATGAAACTACAACTCTTGACAACAAGGTCAAAAGCATCCTTAGGGTTTACATCCATATGAGCATGCCTAACCTAGCAGCTACTAGGGCACAAGTAGACCACCTATTAAACCATGCTAGGTCATACTTGTTCTCTTTCCTCAACATTAGATCAACTTAGTCGGGAAGGGTTCATCAAACATACCCTTAACTTAAGGGGTTTCTTTTACCTTTACACATGAGGAGTACCATGCTCGAAACTATAGAGACTCAAATCTCATCAGGAGCATTGGGTACACTACTTCCCCTCTTCGTCCAGGAGCCCTAGGTTCACTTTTGGATATCCAACTACATGCTCAACCTCTTAACCATGAATCAAGCATGCCCAAGGTGTGCCATGTACTCCCATGATCCTTTTATATGAGCAACACCTCAGAGTTGAGTCCTCCTCAAGGACAACCAACTAGGTATAAAGCCCCACAACTGGTTACTTGAACCTCCTCAGGGTCTAAGGCACTCTTTGTCTCATCTCAGCAGGTAAACTCCTATACCATTGGCACATAGGTTCCAGAAGCATCATCCTCTCTCTAAGGTTTGGTTCCTCTAAAGGCAACCAAGATATCATCAGCCTTCATAGGGCAACCACTATCATCCACTTACGTCGCATCATCCTCTATTATCCACTGTTCCTAAGTCTCGGAACCTAAGCTTCCAACTTTCCTGTTGGGTTCTTGCTTCTCTCTCTAGAGCTAACTCCACATCCAGCCCTATTACTAGAGGTCCCCTCTCCATGAAGGCACATGCTCACAAGCATACCCCTATGTGGGTGAAGCCTATGCTCAACTCATGTTTGGCTCGAGCTTATCCATATGCTTATTTCATAAGCCATCCATCATATCCTTATGGCCTTAGTTTTAACCTATTGTTCACATTACTGATGTACTCAGGGTGCAAGCTATATCCTACTTGCAACAGCCCATAAGGTTTATATAGGTTCATCTCTAACCTTATCCAGGAAGGAGCTATCCTTTTCTCAAACATGCATGATCCTTCTCAGGGTTGGGGTGCCAAAGGTGCTAGGCCATCTAACCTCTCATGGCTCATATGACAAACCATAGGCATGTCCATCCAAACACCCAGTCTACCATGACATCTAATCTCATCATGTCTCTCTCTAACCTTCTCTTAGGGTTAGGGTTAACATCATCCTCAAAGGATGTGCGAGGTCTCTACCTTCAATGGAGGTCTCTACCTCTAAGACTAACTCTCTTTACTCATCCTCCTGACAAGGAGGTCTATCCTCAGGTTTCTCCTGAGGGCTATGACAACTCGTGTCATATGACCTAGGCATGTATCTATTCTTTAGTTTGCACTTAATCTATTAAGCTTATGTCCATGACATCTTATTTACATGCTTTTCATTAGTTTGGTGGAGGATTCCGTAGACCTTATTAGCTTTTCCCATACCTCAAGAGGGTGAGGAGAAGAGAGAAAACCCTAATCCTTAAGGTCCTTAACAGAATTTGAGTTGAGAAGGGATGAACAATATGAGAGAGTCCTAAAGGTATCTTATTTCGAGTCATATCCTAAGACAACAGCCAGGCAGTCACACAATCCGGGAGTCCTCGTATTCCGACTAGCAGTGTGGAGGAAAATATTGCCAGCCCCCAGAAGTGATCCTTTTCTAGACACCTCAATCTTTTGGACACTCCTCTAATAACTCCCTTCGTTCTATGGAATTTGTAAAATTTAATAATTATTAAAGATTAATTGAGGAACCCATGCTCTGATACCAATTGTAATGACCCCGCCTCCCGGTAACCCCCAATTAAGGGAGACCGAAAGGTCAGTGCCGTTATCCAATTAACAGGATCAAAGGTTCGACAAATAATCAATAACAATTATGAAATTCTACTAACTAACTGAAATTTGGTATAAAATTAAAACTTTACTTACCTTTGAAAACCTTGGGAATCTATCTATCCAAGCTTGAATCCACTCTCACTAATCCTCCTTGCACTTTATGTTTTACTTTCACAATGTGTCACTTTACTGTTTGTTCTTTCAATTGTTGTTCCTAAAACGCCAACAAACAAAACGTCGGTCAGTATATCGAAATATATTGGTATGTGGGAACAACCAAAATCTTGCAAATATGGCTAACAATTTAATAATCATAATCAAATTAATTAAAAAGCCAATTTACACTTTTCAGTATGACATTCTCCACCGCTTTTGCCCTAACCCTGGCATACCCACCTTAGGGTGCCCATTGTCAATGACTTATGGCCACCTTCTCAATCCCGAGCTTGGTGCCTGGGGGTCACCACTCATGGTGCCAACTAGTCATGCAATATCATAGGCCACCTTCTTGGTGTCTGGGGTCACCGCTCAAGGTGTCCATTGGTCTACCCATCTGGGTCTGACCTTTGGCATCATCCATCAGGGTGGCATGTAGGTGCGAGAATACATACTTCTATTTTTAATGTGATAATCATAGTGACTTTACGATTTGCAAATATGAACATCCAACAGATAATTTGCATTCAATGCGATGAACCATTCGGAAAAACCTCGGGAAACTAAGGCGGTTATCCATAATTAACCACATACCTTTGGTTGTAGATTTCAAGATAGAATCAAATATGTAGAGAAACCCAATCAAGCAAGAAATGAGGAAGAGAAATCCTGAAATAAAAGTACAATTTTCCTTTTATTAATATTTATCCAATTTTCATCACATTGCTTAGGATTTCAATTCCTATTTTAGGGTTCCTTTGGAAATTAGGGTTTTTACTTCTTCTTTCCTTATTATCATCCTTAATTTATCAAAACTACATAAAACCCCTAATTTCTCATTGAAACTCCTTTATTAAGCATTTGATTATCTTATTCCACAAAAATATGATTTTATCTCCCTTTATCCCAAATTAGGGTTTCCATGTAAATTAACCTTCTTTTAGGTATTACAACTCTAAATTAGACTAATCATGTGCAAAGTTCTTCTATTTTGAACATAATGTACCTTTTTACATTTAACAGGTTAACATCAACTCTAATGATCCATTAAACCCTATTAAACACTTTATCCATTTCAAAATAGGGTTTCTTAACCTTTAATTCATTAAAGGTGATAATTTACACTACATTTCAAAATATGATCAGATTCAGGCTACAAAACTATTTTTAAAGGGTTCCTTGCATTTTTTTGATCAAAATTCATGTATTATATGTTCTCATCGGAGCTACCAATTAGGAGTTATGATTTTTGGTAGAATCAACTTACTTTGGCCAATTTGATGATGCCACGTCAGCCAACATGAGTGTCGCTTGCCTGCGTCACCCGATGACTTAAAACATAATAGAATTACTATTATGTCCTTACGTGGCAAGCCAATTCTTCACACCATGGAGGGGTAGTTCCGTCCGATCTGGGTTTGGTCGTCTTCAACCCCGCGACAGGGCATCGCTGCCGCCCTAGCTGCTACCTGCGCTGCTCCTTGACCCTCTCCTAGGCACCACGGCCACAGGCGGTGGTTCCCCTAGCTGTGCCGCCTCTCTTCGGACCTGGGGCACCATCTAGATCCTGACCTAAGTGGTTGGTTCAAGAGCAGCCGACCTGCAACGTGTGGCTGACTCGCAGTCTTCCTATGGCATCGTACAGGGATCAGAATGGTGTCGTGGCTGGCCAGACCTCTTTCTAAGTTCATGGGAGCATCTCACTTACACCCTACTCACGTCCTTGGATCCTTGTCGCTCCAAGATCACCATAGCACCCTTGGTTAGAGTTAGGGTGAAGAAGACGAAGGAGAAGAAGAAGAGAGGGGTGGCTGCGTGGAACTCCCTGAACTCGGTCCAAAGTCATACCCCTTTTATAAGGAAGAGGTTTCGCACCCTAAGGTGTTTATTCAAGGGAAAACAAATCCTTTTCCCACATGGAAAGTAATTCCTTCATTAGAACACAAGTTTTCTCTCTCCTTTGATATATCCTATTTCTTGAATAATTAGGAATTCGAAATTCCTGTTACTTATTCTCTCTTTCCTTGCTTTTAATCCATTGACACGGATTCCTATTCCCTTTAGTATACACTACTTTCTTTTTAACCATACCTTCATAATTCATTAATAATGCATTATCCTCTTATTTTACTTCATTGATATTTTCTCTTTCCTCCTTCTTCATTGGGATTCCTTGGATCCCAAGAAACTTTATGATTTCGAAATCCCTTCATAAGGATACTTATTATCTCTCTAGATGCATCTAAATGCATTCTTTCACATTATCTTGTTTATTTCTTATTAAAATATCTCTTTTTGAGGATTTCTTTTTATTTCTCTTTATTTTCCTCTTTGGCATTCATTTTAATATTAGCAACCTCATGGATACGAAATTTCACCAAGAAATCTCATTTATGCCTCTTTCCACTCCTTTTCCACATTTTATCATTATTTTCCAATTTCTTTCTTCATAAAGAAAAACTTAATTAATCTTTTCTTTTCTTATTGCTTTCTTTTTTTGCAACCTTGGACTCCTTGGTACCCAAGGAACCCAAGAGGCACGAAATCCTCTTTGTATTTGCCTTCTAGAGGTTTCTACATATTTCTTTTCTTAAAAATTCAATTATCCATTTAGTAATTGAATTTCCTTGTTATTTGGGCCCAATAGCCAATAAAGCCCACAACACAAACATCAAGGCTATTGTAAACGAAATCCATTTATTCAAAACAAATTATATCATTATTTTTTCAAATATCCTTAATATGAGAAATTGCATTTCTCACCAAAAGAACCCAAAATTTGGGGTTGTAACATCCTTCCCCTCTTATAGGAATTTTGTCCTTAAAATTCAAACAATTAAACAAACAATTCAGGACAAGATTTTTCCATATCTATCATTGGCCCCTATGTGTCTTTACCCTACCCATGGCACTTCCAAAGAACCTTTATCATCAGTTATTCTTTTCTCCGAGTTCTTTCACTTTGGCGTCTATAAACTGCACAGGTGACTCAGGTCATTTCAGCCTCCCTTGGGGCTCACTAGGTTCATTGCTCAGCAAATGGTCAGGGTACCTCACATAGTGCTCTAAATAGGACACATGGAACTCATCACACATTACTTTATCCCGAGGGGTAAGATCAATCTTAACCTTCTCCACCAAAACATATTAAAAGAAACCCATGCATCGGGGACTCAGCTCTCTTAGCTATAACTTAGAGGGGTCGGATTTTCACATATTCTTCCACAGTAACTTGTATGTCAGTCTACTTTGCATATGCTCACGACTCTTGTCATCTCTAGGCTCCTTTCAGCCTTTGCACGATCAAAGCGACTTCATCTACACACATTGTGGTCCTTTCACCAACATCACCTTACTGAAGTGGTGACCGACACAACCTCCCTTACAGAGCTTCTTTAAATCCCGACACTGGCTATGGTGGTTAACTTCACATCTTGCATAGGACCAGAACTGTCTCTAACTATCACCCCAAATCGAGCACATATACCCTCATCAGACCCTTTAGTCTAGATCATACTAACCATAGTTAGGGGTGATAACTATACTAACATTGAGTTCTTCATGTACCTACTTCCACTTTATGGAAGTGAACTTTAGGTCAAACTCAAGATCCTTTGAACTCACATCGTGGTGTAGTTGAACCATCTCTTTTCATATGTAGTTCAACCAGATCTGTCCCTTGACAGAACTCTTCCTTTCTCATGTCATCTAGGTAAGGCGATCTACCATAACCCATATTGTATCTTGACCTTCTTGGTCTAAGAGAGACTCACAACATCCATAGTGATGAACTCCCATTCCCTCTCGGGAACTCTTTATACTTTATATCCATGCACTGGGTTAATGGTGTTCGTCCTTCACCTCCTGGCTTGCATGGCCACATGCTACATGCAACTTTGTTTTAAGCATCCAGAATGCTACCATCACTTACTATCTTTGTAGTACCAAGGTATATCATGTCCTCCTGTATCGTTATGATTCCTCAAGCTTGATACCTCGGAAACCTTAAACCACTCCCAAAAGGGTTTTATTACCTTCCTATCCAAAGAAGTGTATCTGAGGTTCTATCACCATCCTTTCACTACATCAAGGACTAAATTGGCTAACCAACAACCATTAACTTGTTCAACATATCTTATTACATACGAGTGTTAGCCAAAGAACATCTTCCTTCCAAATATAGGGTTAGTTGAACAACCTCAACTTCTTCTAGCTTCCAGCTAAACTAGGTAGCTATATCTCAACCAGAGCATTCATTACCACTCCTTATCCTTAGGTGTTAGTTAATGTCGAAGACATACTCCTCCATGCATTATACTTATCATCTCATCTCAAACTCTAAGGTTGTCTTCATCAAGGAACTCTGAGCTCATCCCCATGGTGATCAAACTCAACCTTGTGATTCCTTGTAACACTTGCAAAAATCCACTTAGTTCAAGATAAAAACATCCTCACAAGATGATCTCCTTAATACTCTTAGTGTTTGTAAACCATCCATGTATTATTCTCTCCACAAAGGTATGTTATCATCTCTATCCTCATACCTTGTAGCAACGTTCCAACTTACATCATCTTTATCCTTGGTGTAAGGCATGCGTACTGTCCTATCTCTCACTCCCATAACAAGAAGAAATAAGCATTTGGCTGCAGTCCAAATACAGAGTTCTTCTTGTTCCAAGAGTATGGATGGTACAGCCCACCTTGCCCGTACACTTTCAAATCCAAGTTGAAACGTGCAGCTTATGTCTCTATATCACAAACATCATGATATCCACACTACTTCTAGGGAAAACTGGTCTCGGACTTACTTGGTCCAAGCATAATCCTAGGTCATCTCTTCTAGGTCTATAGGGTGCCGACACTTTTGGGGTCATCCCTCTTCCCTTATGCATCCAGAGAGTGCCCTACTCATCTGCCCTTTGGGTCCCATGAGTTCATGAAGGTGATCAATCTCCTAACCCATGGCCCTCAGACAATGATAGTTGTTACCTCCCGACCCTATGGTCATGTGCAACTAGGGAATTAGGCAACTCCTTCTTCCATCGGTCTTATCCCTACCTGACCCTTGGATAGACTTAGGATTCTAACATAGTACATGTTCAACTTAGAACCTTACCCAATCCTTCATCATCTCTCTCTGCATTCATTACTGACTTTCATCCTTTCTCAGGGATCATGGCGACCTGCCTACCTTGGTCAGGCCCCATACTGGTTACCTTCATGGTAACACATCCATATGCACTTAGAGATGGTTAACTATGTGTCTATAGGTTCAATCTCATGCCATGTACTTTTCACTTAGCTTTCTCAGGATCCTATAAAACCTCTTTAGGTTATCTTAACTCCAACAAAACTGGTATACACCCAACTAAAGGGTCCCTCTCCCAGGATGACAGGAAACTACAACTCTTGACAACAAGGTCACAAGCATCCTTAGGGTTTACATCCATATGAGCATGCCTAACCTAGCAGCTACTAGGGCACAAGTAGACCACCTATTAAACCATGCTAGGTCATACTTGTTCTCTTTCCTCAACATTAGATCAACTTAGTCGGGAAGGGTTCATCAAACATACCCTTAACTTAAGGGGTTTCTTTTACCTTTACACATGAGGAGTACAATGCTCGAAACTATAGAGACTCAAATCTCATCAGGAGCATTGGGTACACTGCTTCCCCTCTTCGACCAGGAGCCCTAGGTTCACTATTGGATATCCAACTACATGCTCAACCTCTTAACCACGAATCAAGCATGCCCAAGGTGTGCCATGTACTCCCATGATCCTTTTATATGAGCAACACCTCAGAGTTGAGTCCTCCTCAAGGACAACCAACTAGGTATAAAGCCCCACAACTGGTTACTTGAACCTCCTCAGGGTCTAAGGCACTCTTTGTCTCATCTCAGCAGGTAAACTCCTATACCATTGGCACATAGGTTCCAGAAGCATCATCCTCTCTCTAAGGTTTGGTTCCTCTAAAGGCAACCAAGATATCATCAGCCTTCATAGGGCAACCACTATCATCCACTTAGGTCGCATCATCCTCTACTATCCACTGTTCCTAAGTCTCGGAACCTAAGCTTCCAACTTTCCTGTTGGGTTCTTGCTTCTCTCTCTAGAGCTAACTCCACATCCAGCCCTATTACTAGAGGTCCCCTCTCCATGAAGGCTCATGCTCACAAGCATACCCCTATGTGGGTGAAGCCTATGCTCAACTCATGTTTGGCTCGAGATTATCCATATGCTTATTTCATAAGCCATCCATCATATCCTTATGGCCTTAGTTTTAACCTATTGTTCACATTACTGATGTACTCAGGGTGCAAGCTATATCCTACTTGCAACAGCCCATAAGGTTTATATAGGTTCATCTCTAACCTTATCCAGGAAGGAGCTATCCTTTTCTCAAACATGCATGATCCTTCTCAGGGTTGGGGTGCCAAAGGTGCTAGGCCATCTAACCTCTCATGGCTCATATGACAAACCATAGGCATGTCCATCCAAACACCCAGTCTACCATGACATCTAATCTCATCATGTCTCTCTCTAACCTTCTCTTAGGGTTAGGGTTAACATCATCCTCAAAGGATGTGCGAGGTCTCTACCTTCAATGGAGGTCTCTACATCTAAGACTAACTATCTTTACTCATCCTCTTGACAAGGAGGTCTATCCTCAGGTCTCTCCTGAGGGCTATGACAACTTGTGTCATACGACCTAGGCATGTATCTATTCTTTACTTTGAGCTTAATCTATTATGCTTATGTCTATGACATCTTATTTACATGCTTTTCATTAGTTTGATGGAGGATTCCTTAGACCTTATTAGCTTTTCCCATACCTCAAGAGGGTGAGGAGAAGAGAGAAAACCCTAATCCTTAAGGTCCTTAATAAAATTTGAGTTTAGAAGGGATGAACAATATGAGAGAGTCCTAAAGGTATCTTATTTCGAGTCATATCCTAAGACATCGGCCAGGCAGTCACACAATCCGGGAGTCATCGTATTCCGACTAGCGGTGTGGAGGAAAATATTGCCAGCCCCCAGAAGTGATCATTTTCTAGACACCTCAATCTTTTGGACACTCCTCTAATAACTCCCTTGGTTCTATGGAATTTGTAAAATTTAATAATTATTAAAGATTAATTGAGGAACCCATGCTCTGATACCAATTGTAACGACCCCGCCTCCCGGTAACCCCCAATTAAGGGAGACCGAAAGGTCGGTGCTGTTATCCAATTAACATGATCAAAGGTTCGACAAATAATCAATAACAATTATGAAATTCTACTAACTAACTGAAATTTGGTATAAAATTAAAACTTTACTTACCTTTGAAAACCTTGGGAATCTATCTATCCAAGCTTGAATCCACTCTCACTAATCCTCCTTGCACTTTATGTTTTACTTTCACAATGTGTCACTTTACTATTTGTTCTTTCAATTGTTGTTCCTAAAACGCCAACAAACAAAATGTCGGTCAATATATCAAAATATACTGGTATGTGGGAACAACCAAAATCTTACAAATATGGCTAACAATTAAATAATCATAATCAAATTAATTAAAAAGCCAATTTACACTTTTTAGTATGACATTCTCCACCGCTTTTGCCCTAACCCTGGCATACCCACCTTAGGGTGCCCTTTGCCAATGACTTATGGCCACCTTCTCAATCCCGAGCTTGGTGCCTGGGGGTCACCACTCATGGTGCCCACTAGTCATGCAATATCATAGGCCACCTTCTTGGTGCCTGGGGTCACCACTCAAGGTGCCCATTGGTCTACCCATCTGGGTCTGACCTTTGGCATCATCCATCAGGGTGGCATGTAGGTGCGAGAATACATACTTCTATTTTTAATGTGATAATCATAGTGACTTTACGATTTGCAAATATGAACATCCAATAGATAATTTGCATTCAATGCGACGAACCATTCGGAAAAACCTCGGGAAACTAAGGCGGTTATCCATAATTAACCACATACCTTTGGTTGCAGATTTCAAGATAGAATCAAATATGTAGAGAAACCCAATCAAGCAAGCAATGAGGAAGAGAAATCCTGAAATAAAAGTACAATTTTCCTTTTATTAATATTTATCCAATTTTCATCACATTGCTTAGGATTTCAATTCCTATTTTAGGGTTCCTTTGGAAATTAGGGTTTTTACTTCTTCTTTCCTTATTATCATCCTTAATTTATCAAAACTACATAAAACCCCTAATTTCTCATTGAAACTCCTTTATTAAGCATTTGATTATCTTATTCCACAAAAATATGATTTTATCTCCCTTTATCCCAAATTAGGGTTTCCATGTAAATTAACCTTCTTTTAGGTATTACAACTCTAAATTAGACTAATCATGTGCAAAGTTCTTCTATTTTGAACATAATGTACCTTTTTACATTTAACAGGTTAACATCAACTCTAATGATCCATTAAACCCTATTAAACACTTTATCCATTTCAAAATAGGGTTTCTTAACCTTTAATTCATTAAAGGTGATAATTTACACTACATTTCAAAATATGATCAGATTCAGGCTACAAAACTATTTTTAAAGGGTTCCTTGCATTTTTTGATCAAAATTCATGTATTATATGTTCTCATCGGAGCTACCAATTAGGAGTTATGATTTTTGGTAGAATCAACTTACTTTGGCCAATTTGATGATGCCACGTCAGCCAACATGAGCGCTGCTTGCCTGCGTGACCCGATGACTTAAAACATAATAGAATTACTATTATGTCCTTACGTGGCAAGCCAATTCTTCACACCGTGGATGGGCAGTTCCGTCCGATCTGGGTTTGGTCGTCTTCAACCCCGCGACAGGGCGTCACTGCCGCCCTAGCTGCTATCTGTGCTGCTCCTCGTCCCTCTCTTGGGCACCACGGCCACAGGCGGTGGTTCCCCTAGCTGTGCCGCCTCTCTTCGGACCTGGGGCACCATCTAGATCCTGACCTAAGTGGTTGGTTCAAGAGCAGCCGACCTGCAACGTGTGGCTGATTCGCAGTCTTCCTGTGGCGTCGGACTGGGATCAGAATGGTGTCGTGGGTGGCCAGACCTCTTTCTAAGTTCATGGGAGCGTCGCACTTACACCCTACTCACTTCCTTGGATCCTTGTCTCTCCAGGATCACCATAGCACCCTTGGTTAGAGTTAGGGTGAAGAAGACGAAGGAGAAGAAGAAGAGAGGGGTGGCTACGTGGAACTCCCTGAACTCGGTCCAAAGTCATACCCCTTTTATAAGGAAGAGGTTTCGCACCCTAAGGTGTTTATTCAAGGGAAAACAAATCCTTTTCCCACATGGAAAGTAATTCCTTCATTAGAACACAAGTTTTCTCTCTCCTTTGATATATCCTATTTCTTGAATAATTAGGAATTCGAAATTCCTCTTACTTATTCTCTCTTTCCTTGCTTTTAATCCATTGACATGGATTCCTATTCCCTTTAGTATACACTACTTTCTTTTTAACCATACCTTCATAATTCATTAATAATGCATTATCCTCTTATTTTACTTCATTGATATTTTGTCTTTCCTCCTTCTTCATTGGGATTCCTTGGATCCCAAGAAACTTTATGATTTCGAAATCCCTTCATAAGGATACTTATTATCCCTCTAGATGCATCTAAATGCATTCTTTCACATTATCTTGTTTATTTCTTATTAAAATATCTCTTTTTGAGGATTTCTTTTTATTTCTCTTTTATTTTCCTCTTTGGCATTCATTTTAATATTAGCAACCTCATTGATACGAAATTTCACCAAGAAATCTCATTTATGCCTCTTTCCACTCTTTTTCCACATTTTATCATTATTTTCCAATTTCTTTCTTCATAAAGAAAAACTTAATTAATCTTTTCTTTTCTTATTGCTTTCTTTTTTTGCAACCTTGGACTCCTTGGTAACCAAGGAACCCAAGAGGCACGAAATCCTCTTTGGATTTGCCTTCTAGAGGTTTCTACATATTTCTTTTCTTAAAAATTCAATTATCCATTTAGTAATTGAATTTCCTTGTTATTTGGGCCCAATAGCCAATAAAGCCCACAACACAAACATCAAGTCTATTGTAAACGAAATCCATTTATTCAAAACAAATTATATCATTGTTTGTTCAAATATCCTTAATATGAGAAATTGCATTTCTCACCAAAGAACCCAAAATTTGGGGTTGTAACAGAAGGGGATCTAAGGGTTTCTACATCCTTGGTTGACCCCTAGATCATCCCCAACCTACCTAAAATGTCCAAGAATCAACCCAAAGCAAAGAGAACCATGAAGAAGGACATTGGATCCTGGACTACACTACAAAAACCTCAAAATGGATGTGGTACATTGCCACAAGGTGGTATATATCTTTCAATCATAGGAAAAATTTCAAGAAATAAAGAAGTTATAGCAAGCCACCCACCAATGTCATGGATAGCTAAATGGATGAGGTAAGAAAGATCCATCATAGTCGATCCATCTACCATGGTTGTGGCATGAAACTCTCAAGACAACCAAGATTCAAGAAATGGTCAAGCACTTATCCCTTCAACATGACTGTGGCACCCACCACATTTGTCCTACCCCTAGCTACCACAGTCGTGGTACCCACCATGATTGTGCTAGACAAACCTCCAAACTTCACAAAACAACCTAACATTTCATTCCACCACACTCGTTCCATTTCATCTTCCATTCATCCACCATAGGCATGGTTCCTAAAACGGTTGTGGTGGCTAACTTCTTCAATTCATTTTTTTGTTGGATTTCATGTTCTACCTCCACTCAAAATGTAAGCTTCCCAAGTCCCTATATAACTATCGGTTGTCACTAGGAGCCAAGAGTTAACATTACCTAGCATTTATTTAGCACCCACTCATTCCCACCTACTCTCCATTTATTCTCACCTACATTCTACCTTCTTCCACCTTAAAACCCTCATATTCTAAGGCTTTAACCATTTCCATCCATCATTCCATTCTTTTCATCCATCAAGGAGGGAGGAGCTCATCCATCGATATCTCAAGGTGAAGAATGAAGAGTCTGTATCACATTCCATGATGTTTTACTCTTCTACTCCTTTTTCTTTATCCCTTTCTTATACTATGAGCAGCTAAGCCCCTAGGTGGGTTGTTTGGGGTGTAAAATGTGACTCTGATACTATGTTGGGGGAAAGTAATTTGTAAACATTATGATTTTGTTTGCTAATGATTATATTCTACTTCCATTTTGTTTCCCATAGATTAATATGTGGTTTGTTCTTGAAAACACCTTGGTACTAGGGGAAATGGATAATATGTAGCTATGTTGGGATTTTCTCCTAGGTCCAACTATTAGATCCTTAGCTTTTTCCTACATATCAAACCATTATCCTACACCTAGGTGAGAGATCTAAATAGACACTTTGAAAGGACTTAGTTTAAATGGCTTAGAGATACTTAGAGGCTATATGGTAGGTTATGTGAAGTGCAAACCCTCATTTCCACCCTCCATTACTACCCTTGGCCCCCATTTTCCTATGAACCCCAACATGTTAGATCTTATTTGGATACCACCTAAACCTTAGTCAAATAAGTCTTGCATGGTTGGATAGGGGTTTTTATGGACTAGTTCTCCTATACACATCCTATTCTATTCATGGGCAAATAGTAGTTTAGGGTAATTCTTTACCACTTTACTTGCTTGGTTGGTTTAATAATATAAATGAATGATTAATGTTTTCATATTATGAACCCCCAACCTAGTTCATTATCACATTTCCCTAAACAGTCCACACTTCCCACAATTGTCCAAAATCCTAATTGCTTTCCTTGCTTAGTTATTGTTAGTGTAATGCCTGAGCCCACTGCCCAAGGCTCTAGTAGATTTTTAGGAATGACGAATGGCCCCATAGACCACCACTAGCCTTAATTGTGCCCTTGGTCCTCACTCTGTGCAAGCCATGATATACTTCTCGACTTTTCACCCATCCTAGTACTACTCCAAGTTGAGCACGCTTAACTATGGAGTTCTTAGTGATGAGCTCCCTGAAAAGGAGGTGCACCTTAGTGATATGGGTAGTCCAATCATTCCTTTTAAGATCATTCTATCTGGGGCCTCAAATCCTGGGACGGTACATTTGGTGTAGTAAGCCTCTTTACTTGCTTAATTAGTCACTTGCATTGTTCTTTGGTTGTCTACCTTTACTATATTAGGTAACGATTTCATTTGGTTACTTGGACTAGTTTAGTTAGTCACTAGCAAGTGTAGTTCTTTAATTTTTCTTCTTGTCTAATTGTTAGTTTAGTGTTTGTTGTTTCCTAGTCTAGCTAGTTCTCTTTTAGTTTACTAAATTGAATTGTCTTGTTAGTTTAGTGTTTAGTGTTTGCTTTCTCTTATCTTACCTTAGTGCATCTTCTTTCTTATCATATATCTTTTTAGTCTTACTTGCTAGGGTTACTTAGGTTCTATTCTAGATTTTATCAATTTCTTGCTTACTTAGTTTAATCTAAAAGCCAAGATCAAACTCATAAACACTAGTTGGGCATTAGGAAACTAGCATAAGCAAACTCAGCTCTAGTGCCCCGCTCTCCCATGGTTTCTACCCCTAACTTATTTTTTTCTATGTTATAAATCTAACTCGTGCACTTGCATAGGAGTGCTTTAGTGTATTTGAGTGTGTTGATTAGAGTTACAAATTTGTTAATCCAAGTGTGTACCTAAAGTGTATCTAGCCACATAAATTGTCTAGGGGTCCTATGGATACGCATCAAGCTTTCTGGCATTATTTTTAGGTAGAGTGGCACTTGGCCTAGCTAATTTGCTTTGCTTTGAATTTAATATTTCCCTCTTCATTTATATTCATTATTTTGCATCTTAGTTTTCTAAATTGTTATATATTTCTTTCTTTTGACTTGTACAGTTGACACTTAGTGCATGTGTAGACGATGGTCTCTCTATTGATTCCCTTCTCAAAGATCCAAAAATAGGGAGACATAGATAAAGAAACCAGTGCAATCAAGTTTTAGAACAATAAATGGCAAATAGAGTTCTACATTGAGAGGGACACCATGAGGAGGCACTTGATCCACCACCTCCTCCACCTCAATAAAGACACTTCATGATTACTTCATGCTTGGGAATTACAACTTGCCCATTGTGATTAGAGTTCATTAGATGTTAGGGAAGAATTATCCATTCCATCTAGTCTTCTTGTGCTTCTTCCTACTATATGTGGTCTTAAAAGTAAGAAACCATTAAAGCACATAGATGCCTTCTTGAAGACATGCTCTACCTTTAGAACTCTTATAACCACTAATGATTCCATTCAACTTATCTTGTTCCCCTTTTCTCTCAAGGACAAAGGGAAAACGGTATTCATCAAAGAATGGGATCGTCATATGGAAACCAATGAAAACAAATTCTTGAAGAAGTTATACCCTATTGCAAAGCTTACCTAGATGAGAAGGTACATTGCTTCTTTCAGCTAGAAGGAAAATGAGCAGTTAGATGAGGCCTGGGAGAGGTTCCAGAAGTTGTTAAGGGATTTTCGTCATCATGAGGTTCCTATTTGGTAATTGGTCCAATCTTTCTACACTAGGTTGTCTAAGATGGGTCAAACCATTACAGAATCGTCATACTGAGGTTCTTTCATAGGCAAGCCCCCTGAAGAATCATGGCATTTGTTTGAGCACCTAGCTAAAAGTTCAAGGCAACGTGACTCAACTGTCAATGTCCAATGTGATAGAAACATGAGAGTTGCACCTGTTCAATCCAAAGATGATTCCAATCCTCATTTGAAGAAGATATTGATTAACATGATGAACCTAATGAAGACACATGTGGGAGGATCGTATAGCCAATTTCCCATTTTGTTGAGTCTATTACTAAAGAAGTGCAAGCCCTCCAATCCTATGTCAGCCATAACAATGGAGGTCTTATGTCATAGTCTTACACTCTGAAATGGAGAAATCATCCTAACTTATCATAGAAACAGCAAGGAAAAGAGGGACAAGGACATCCAAGGAAATATTAAGGATAAAGATACAGCTCCAAGTTTGGCTAGGAGGTTATTGGCATATTAGAAGCATGGAAAAAGTGAAGAAAGACATGTCCTACCAAGGACAAAACATTAGTAGGCTAGAGAAAAGAATTGACTAAATCTCATTGTAACTTCATTTTGAGAGGAGAGGATACTCCCTTCACAAATTTGATCAATTCAAACAATGCATGTATACCAATGAGTGTCCCTCATGGCACCTATATTCCACCATAAGGGAAAGTGTGACAATTGCAATAGTATCAAGGTCCCTCAAATCCCTATTCTTCACTACCACCACAACTCCCATACAACCTCCTATTTTCCCCGCAACCACCACCACCATATGAACCACCTCAATAGCAACCTCAACAACAACTAGCATAACCACATCAATATATCCTTCAAAATGCCAACCATCACACCAAAGGCCACCTCAAGGCCAGCATCAGCCACCACAAGATCTAAATACTTCTCATGAGCAAGTGAAGGTTGTGGAAGTGTTAAGGATGGGAAATACTCTTAAAAATCCAAAGAACCTAGCACTTGATGATTCTCTTAGTTATGTTAGAGATGGTATCATGATATATGATAGTGATACTATGATGGCCACCCAAGCAGATACAATGCTATTCATTGATGATATTATGATTCATGTAATACTGACTGAGGATTTTATCGAGGTTGATAAGGCAAGTGAGCATATATCTCATTTTCCAGACGCATGTGAAGAACTCTCTACTTCTAATAGGAAGCAAAATAATACCTAAGACATCATGAAGACTTTCAAGAAAGTGTGGATAAATATTCCATTGTTGGATTTTATCAAACAAATCCCCTCTTATGTAAATTCCGTCAAGGATATGTATACTTTTAAGAGGCATTCTACTAGGAGAATGCCAAAACCATTAAAGCTCATGGAGAAAGTGAGCTTCATTGTACAACACATCACCCCCAATAAGAGGAAAGACCTTGGTGCCCCCATAATTCTTTATTACATAGGCACTCACTGTATAGACCATGCTCTTCTTGACTTGGAATAGACCATGCTCTTCTTGACTTGGGTTCTAATGTGAGTTTGATGCCTTACTATATGTACATTGAGTTGGGAGTGGGACACTTATAACCGGATAAATGCACCTTGCAAGTGGACGGTCGTTCTATGAAGAAGCCTCAAGGGCCGATTGATGATGTGTTGGTGAGACCTGATGATGGCACATTCACCTTCTTTCCTATTGATTTCATTGTACTTGACAAGTAAAAAGACACGAGAAAGGTGCCTATTATCTTGGGAAGATTGTTCTTAGTGATAGTTGATATAGTGATACATGTGAGGATTGACACCATGTATGTGACCTTCACGCACATGAAGATCCGATTAACATATTCAATTAATCTTCCAAAGCTAAAGTGATAGGTGTCATTAAAGAAGATTGTTATCTTATTGATTGCCTTGAGTAAATTGTAGAAAATGCCTACCCATGTGGATTGAAACTACCACCAAAGGTAAAGGCTTTGATCCTGTTGTTGAGATCTAGATGAGAACATTAAAGAAAAGAATTATCTTGTGTTAGTAGCAGTGACTGAAGATTTGTCTTCTATTTCTACAAAGTCATTGGAAATCTCTATGAAAGGCCCTCCTATCCTATAGCTGAAGTCACTTCCCAAAGGCTCAAAATATTCATTTCTTGGTTCAAATAACACCCTCTTGGTGATCATTATTTTTGTGCTAAAGAAGAACATTGAGGCCATTGTATGGTCTATTGTTGATTTGAGAGGTGTTGACCCCACTATTTGCATTCATAGAATCTATCTTGAAGATGATTATAGGCATGTAGAAAGATGAAAACAATATTGAATCCTAGGTTTAAAGAGGGTGTGACTTAAGAAGTTGTGAAGTTAGTTGATGTTGATATCATCTATCCCATTTCTAAAAGTTCATGAGAGAGTCCTATCTAAGGTGTGCCCAAGAAGGGTGGGATCACTATTGCACCCAATGAAGATGGATAATTGACATTGATGAGAGAATAATCAAATGGTGTATGTGCGTGAATTATTGGAAACTCAATGGTAGAATGAAGAAGGACTGCTTTCCTCTACCTTTTATTGATAAATTTCTAAAGAGGCTGAGCTTGTATTACTTCCTTGATTACTACTTTGGATACTTCTAGGTAGCATGACACCCTGTCAATTAGAAAACTACCTTCACATGGCCATTCAATACCTTTTTATACATATGAATTCTTGTTTTCCTTTGCAACTCTCCATTGACATTTCAAAGATGTGTGACATCCATTTTTGTTGATGTGCTTGATTTATCTCTAGAAGTTTTGATGGATGGATCTTCAATTTTTGGGAAGTCTTTTAATGATTGTTTGTTTCACCTCACTATTATTCTAGAAAGATGTTTGAAGGTTAGATCAGTTCTATCTTGGGAGAAAATTCACTTCATGGTTCTCGAGGTAATTGTTCTTGGATACTGCATATCAAAATCTAGGATTGAAGTTGATAGGGCCACAGTGGGCCTCATGTCTACTTTGACTTATCCTTCAATCATAAGACATATTCGTTCTTTCTAAGGGAACATAGGCTCATATATTCAATTTGTAAATGACTTTAGTAATATTTCCAAGCCTCTATGTCACCATCTTGAGAAGGGTGCAGAGTTTCAATTTTATGATGTGTGTGTTCAAGTGTTCAATGATTTGAAGCAAAGGTTGATTTATGCTCCTATCATGCAGCCCCCAGACTTCCATTTGCCATTCAAGAATATGACATATGCTTCTAATACAGTAGTGGGGGATATTTTTGCCCAAAGATTTAACTATATTCCGTAGGAAATATACTATGGAACAAAGACTCTAGATGAAGCCCAAAGAAATTACACAACAACTAAAAGGTAATTGCTTACCATAGTATTTCACTAGACAAGTTCTGATCTTATGTGCTCCAAAATAAAGTCATTGTCTATACAGATAATATTGCACTCAATTACTTGATGTCAAAGAAATATTCAAAGTCAAGGATGACTCAAAGGATCATTCTCCTTCAAGAGTTTGATATTGAGATTGTGAATAAGAAAGGTGTTGATAATTCTGCAACCAGCCATGTCTCTTGTATTGAAGCACCCTATGATGAATTAAACAAGATCAAGGAGACAACACCACACTAGCAACTTCTTTTTCTTGTTTTTACTCAATGGCCATGGTACAAGCACATAGTCAATTTCTTTTCTAGTAGAAGAGTACCAAGCACATGGACAAAGGAAGAAAGGAGAAGATTGTTTTCTCTATTGAAGAACTATGTGTGGTATGGCCCACATATTTTTAGATATTGTTCGATCCAACTCATTAGAAGATGCAATTCGGAAAATGACCAGTTGACATACTCTCCATGTGCCAATCTAGCATATTTAAAAGCATTTAGGAGAAAGCGGATGGCTGCAAAAAAATCTAAAATGTGGTTTCTTTTGGTCAACCTTGTACAAAGATTCACATGGCTACTTCAAAGCTTGCTTGAATTGCCAAAAGATGGGCACAATCTCAAAATGAGACATGATGCCTCTATCCCCTATTCTTGTGGTGGAGCTATTTGATGTGTTGAGCATTGATTTCATGGGCCCATTCCCTTCCTCTTTTTATATTTTACATGTTGGTGGATATAGATTATGTTTCTAAATGGGTTGAAGCCATTTACAAAGGACCAATGATCACAAGGTGGTATGTTATTTTTTGAATTCTAACATTTTTATATGGTTTGTAGTACAAAGAGAAATGATTAATGATGGTGGAAGCCACTTCATTTATAAAATCTTAAAATTTTCTTGAAAAAATGGGGTGAACCATCATGTACAAACCCCCTATCATCCTCAAACTAGTGGACAAGTTAAATTAGCCAATAGGGAGATAAAGCTTATTTTTTAGAAGACAATGAGACTGCATCATAAGGATTGGTCACTCCATACCAATTATGCTTTATGGGCCTATAGAACTACATTCAAAGACCTAATCGGCACTACTCCTCATATATGGGAAAAGCTACTATTTGTCAATTTAGCTGAAACACAAAGCTCTATGGGCCTTGAGATCAATGGACATGGACATGGAAACTATCGAGATAAGGAGAGAGACCCATCTCAGTGAACTCAAAGAGATGAGGCATGAAGCCTATAATTTATCCAAAAGATATAAGGAGATGATAAAGTTTCTACATGATAACCTGATTAGAAAGAAGTCTTTTGAACCTAGTCAATGGGTGGGCTATCCAACTCATGCATGAAATTCTTCCCTAGAAAGCTAAGATCAAGATCGGAAGGCCCTTATCGAATAAAGCATGTTTATCCTATTGGATCTATTATAATTCAAGATAAAGAGAGAGTAAAGGAATTCATTTTAATGACAAAAATTAAAAGGTGTGGTTGAGATTGGGCCTGACAAGGGAAACCAAAGTTTTGATAATGTGAG
This sequence comes from Alisma plantago-aquatica, assembly GCA_963693085.1. NCBI lineage: Eukaryota > Viridiplantae > Streptophyta > Magnoliopsida > Alismatales > Alismataceae > Alisma > Alisma plantago-aquatica. The sequence continues at coordinate 406,707,332 of OY856414.1, forward strand.
GTTAGTTGAGGAAGTGTGCTTGAGTGCACATGAGAAAGATATATACTATGGAAATGATGTTTCTAGGTTATCAAGAGGTTTATTGAAGCAAAGAACACAAAGCGTGATAGAAGACATTAAAATTGGCACTAGTGGGAGGAAATCCACCTGGATTTGGGAACTTTTACACCCAACCTTCACTTTTTTATATCTTTTAGTTATTTTTATACATGTTCCAAGAAAAACACACACACTTATGTTTAATGGGTTTTTTTAGTTTTTATATGTGTGGGTGAAATGGTATAGAGGAAATGAAGAATCACAACTGCAATGTGGAAGAGAACAAATAAAAAAAAGTTCATTTTGGTTTAAAGTTTGATGACGTGGAATTTTGAATGGATTTTGGTTACCAAAGCATCTACCATGACTATGTTACATCCAAACAAGCATAGTGGAATTATGACTTTACAAGTTGTTTCAGTGAGAAATTTAAGAAATTGGTGTGGCCACCACTGTAACGACCCCATTCCCCAGCAACCCTCAATTAAGGAAGGCCAATAAACTAGTGTCATTATCCCAAAAACATGATCAAATGGTTTTGCACATAATCATAAATAATTAATAAGTTTTACTAAACTAACTAAACTTAGTGCAGGATATAAAAAATATTTTTCCAAAGTTTACAAAACATGGGTTCTAGAATTTACCAAGAAATAGACCATCTATCTAAATCCTCTGGGCCTTACTTCATTTATTTGCTTTCAATGTCTTCTTTCTTTGAATATCCAATTCCAGCAAGATTATCCTAAAAATGCTGACAATCAAAACGTCGGTCAGTATGACAAGTCATATCGATATATGGGGTAAACAAAATCTCACAAATAATGCTAACCACATAATTAAGCAATTAAGGTTTAACAAACCAAATTTAACATTTTCACCATGACTACCCAATCTAGGTTTCTCCACCCTCTGTCATAACCCCTCGGGGTCTCATGATGTAGTATTCATTGTCCTCCCCTATCCAGGCAGATGGCTTCATCATGCCTCCCCCTATCTAGGTGGATGACTTCATCATATCTCCCCTTATCCAAGCGGGTGACTTCTCATGTCTCCCCCTATCCGGGCAGGTGACTTCTCATGTACCCCTATTTAGGCTGGTACCAAAGTATGCCTTCCCTTATCCAGGCAGATGGCCTTTCCATAGATCCAGAGGTGGCCTAAATTTGGGCTAGTCATGTTCCTGTATATAATGTGATAATCACAGTCACTTTAAAGTTTGCATGGAATGAAATAAACAAGCAAGCATATAATTTCAACCATGTGAGGAAAGCATCTGAGAAACTACGTGAAACTACAACAGATAATCTTAGGCATAACCACATACTATCTCATGAGAATTTGTAGTCCAAATAGGAATAAGTAGGATTAACCACACAAACAAGCAAGTCAACCTAAAATTCAATGCATGTACTCAAGTGTTACTACATGACTCTAAATCCTATCAAAAGGACTGACTTAATTCTCAAGTTAGGTTTTTATTCCCACTTTCTTATGTCTTTATCCATATTACCCTTTTAGTCCAATTATTTCTCCTTTTCACTTTCTAAATTCACAAACCCTACTTTAGTTTCCATATACATGATTATGCTACAAAAAGGTGCCTTTTATACAAAAGTCCCCATCTTTATCTTTTTTAAGTTAAATTAGGGTTAGACAGATGAAAAGATGAATATTTAACACTTTTATGTTTATTGGGTTGACAAACCCTAATTTCCATTATTTAGTACGCCTTTATGCATAAAGAAACCCTAACTCTTCAAAACTTGGATTTTAACATCCATATGAGTCTAAGATTTTCCTTTTATTCATAAAACATCAAACCTTAATTAAAAACATTAACTAAGTCTATTAGATTCACCAACATTCACATATTAGGGTTTTGATCCATTAAAAGCATTAAAGACATCAACTTTGAACATATTTCGAGTTGGAAGCAGATATAGGCCAAGATCATATTTTTATCATGTAGCTTGCATTTGTTTGATCAAAATACATATATTATTTGCTACTTTTGGATAATCCTACAAGTAGTTATGATTTTTTCTAAAATAATTACCTTTAGACCAATCTGATGTAGCCATGTCATTATTTTGGTTCTTTTTCTTTTACACACGGATCAGGGCTCCACAAATCACTGTCAGCCACGTAGGCAACCTGCTCCACATGAGCAAGGCACTCGGTTAAGGGATATTTCCCTTTTTCCCATATGCCCCCTAGGCTTTGGGCCTCGCGCGACCAGGGTAGGAGGGCAATTCCTCCCTTTCTCGTCTTCCTCCTCTATTCTTCGTGCGCCTATGAACCCAGTCCCTGGGGTGGTCAACTTGGCCATTGACCCCAACCTTCTGGGTGTTTGAGGGTTGGTTGATGGTGGAGAAACCTTCGTAGGTCCTCCCTGAAATCCTCAGTGGTGTCATCTTTGTCGGGTGAGTAGAGAGAGGAGAAAGAAGAAGCCTTCTTATCGACAGAAGAATAGGGGTTGGTGCAGGGTGAAGTAGGGCTCTATGTGTGGGTTCCATGTGCCTTGTATGTGCAAGCCTTCTACAAGGTTCACTAAATCATCCTACCCTTTTTACAGGTAGCAAGGTCAAGGGATGAGATGATTGCTTTCCATCTCAGAGACTTGGCTTATATGGTATTTGGGAGTTTCTTAGAATGTCACCATTAACAACATCTTAGGGGTTTAAAAGGACCGCAGTCCTCTCCTAATTCTAACATACCTAGTCTCATGAGATTTGGTGGAGAGGAGAGAAAGAATCCAACATTCTCGTGATCAAATGTGAACAGTGCTCTCTTCCTATTTGGGTGATGGGTAGGTGACACCTTGTCCACCCTCTGATTTTGATCCAACGGTCATCGGGCCTTTCCAGGAGCAAAGGGGAATCGAGTCCCTATTCTTCTCAATTTAATTAAATCGTGACATTAAATACATTGTCCTATAAAACCTCGCACTTTAGGGATTCTACAAAAATCCATATCTCCTAATTCTTTAATCCTTTTGCTCCCAAATTTTAAAGGAAAGATCATAAAGACATTATCTAGTTGTGGATATAGTTTGGGACCAAAATTTGAAAGGAATAACTCTGTTTCTTCATATGCAAGTTATTCATTTATGAAGCATATATTATGTATTTAAACCACATATTTTCTCTTTCTTTTCTTTTTATTTTTTTATTTTGACTCTTCTTTTATCAGGAAGCATGTGAGATTGAAAATCGTTCTATTGTGGCCATCCATGCCACTTTCTAGAGAAATCCATATTCTTCTTAAATAAAACATAAATTATTTATTTTCTTCTTGCCTTTTCCCTTATTATGAGTTTTTCTTTTGTCATTTATCCTTTTACACTTCCATTGGCTTATTAAAATAGGGAAAAGCACAAATCCATTATTCAAGACAATTTTGCAAAGAAGCCCAAGTTGTAAAACAATGCACACAAATTGTCAATAAAACCCCTTTTATTAATTAATTGCATAATAATACAACCAAAATTGGCATTATAGCATCTTTCCCCACTTATAAAAATTTTGTCCTCAAAATTCAACTAATCATACAAACAATTCAGGATATGATCTTTCCATGTCTGTCTTTAGTTTCCATGTGGCTTTATCCTCTCCATGGTGCTTTCAAAGAACCTTTACCGTCTCTATATTTTTGTTTCTGAGTTCTTTCACCTTAGTATCCAGTACTCTCATAGGTGACTCAGGATATGTTAGGCTCCCCAAGATCTCAATAGGTTCAATTCTCAACACATGGCTTGGATCTTTCACATATCGATTCAGTTTTGATACATGAAACACATCATGCATCATGCTATATTATGGGGGTAGGGATACACGGTATGCTGCTTCACCAATCAGTTCTAGAACTTCAAACGGACCCACGTATCAGGGATTCAATTTTCCTCTATTCTTAGCTATAGCTTGGAGGAGTCGGATCTTCAGAAACACATGTTCACCCATGGTGAAATGCAAATCAGTCCCCTTTGCATCTGCATATGACTTTTGTTGATCTTGGGCTCTCTTCAGCCTCTGCATGATCAAAGCAAATTTATCAACATAAATCTGAAGTTCCTCTGACCTCAATAAGGTCCTCTCACCAACCTCATCCCAGTGAAGTGGTGACTGACACAGCCTCTCCATATAGCACTTCATATAGAGGCATCCCAATACGGGCTTGGTAGCTATTATTATAGGCAAACTTATCTAAAGGAAAGTACTGCTCCCACAATCCACCCCAATTGAGAATACATGCTCTCAGTAGGTCTTCCAAAGTTTGGATTGTTCTCTCTAACTATCCATTAGTCTGGGGTGGTAGGCGGTACTAAATTTCAGCCTTATCCCAAATTCTTCAGGCACCTACTTCCACAGCTTCAAGGTGAACTTGGGGTCATGGTCAGAAATACTTGAACTTGGAGCACCATGCAAGTGAAGTATCTCTTTAACATATAGTTCATCTAACCCATGCTACATCATGACCTCTCTTTATCATATGAAAACTCACCAAAAAATCCATAGTGGTCGAGTCACATTTTAGGAATCTCAACTGGTTGCAGTAACCCGTCAGTTTGTTGGTGTTCAACCTTCAATATCTGGTATGTGAGATAATTGATTACATAGGCTACTATGCCTCTCTTAACTCTAGGCTACCAGAAATATCACTATATACTTAGAACCATGAGCTTCCAAGTCCTTTAAAGGTGAATTCTTAGAAACTTAAATCTCTCATATCAGATTCCATCATTCATATCCACCAAGAGGTGGGTATTCTAAACCATACATATCATCTAATTCTAGATCATCTAACTGGGTTGTTTCAAGCATGGTCAATCAGTCTAATTTGGTTTATCTTCATTTGGTACTTCAATTATTACATCCATTATTTTGATCACCAGATTCAATATTATACCTATTGAATTCAATCTCCACTTGATGATTTTATCCTCAACTAAAATTTCAATTTCTAAATTACCTTGCTCATATAGTTCTCCAAAGCCATTCGTTCCATATTATCTCTTAAGGGTATGGTAAAACCTTAAATTCTCGATTGTCCTAAAAGGATTTTAGCTTAAGAATTTATTCCTCATACCATTTCCTTTTGTATTATGGAATGTGTATGTCTCATCTCTCACACCCATGACGGGATGAAATAAGCATTTGGCTGCAGTCTAAATACAAAGTTCATCCCATTCCAAGAGTAGAGACGGTGCATCATAGATGAAACTAAACTATTCATGCTTTTCAATTCACAAAGTTAAAAGCCTTCCTCACCCTAGGATTTGTGCAATTTCATCATTACCTCATGTCTTATGAGCCATGTTCATATCCCCAAGATCTCTAGGGGTATAGGTACTTGTGGAGTGATCTCATCCATATGCATATAGGGAGTGCCCCTCATTTACCCCATGGCCTCATGAAATCATGGAAGTGGCTAATCCCTTGACCCATGGACCTCGGGCAACAATTGTTGTTACCTCTTGGCCCTATGGTCTTATGCACTTAGGGACAATCACATCCTAATCCCATCAGTCATATGTACCTTCAATCACCCCTTATTGACCTTAGGATTGACTTAGGCTTCTATTGACATGTTATGATTTTATTTTATTTAATCATATGTTTTGCTTGAGGTTTCTCTAAAATATCCAAGCACATCATGTCTTTTATAATCCTCTCACCCAGATTCCTTCATCTCTTAGGGTACCCATAGTTCTCTTTATGCCCCTTTATTGGGCCCAGGGCGGCCTACCCATCCGGGCCTGGTCTCGTTCTATCAGTCACTTCCATAGTGACTTTTCTTCACGCCCTTTAGAGATGGTCATACATGAATTCCAATAATCCTACTTAAATTATGTGCTTTTATGCTTCCTGCACTTAATCACTCAAGTTTTTAAGTGAATTCTTGAACTGATTTGTGGAGTCCCCTCCCTAGGGAAGGTCCTATCCCAAGACAAAACAACACTATCATTCAATAGATACCAATAGAAATGATCTTGTACTAAGGCATATTTCCATCATATTGTCTATGCATTTTTTTCCTTGGAGTCATATCATTATATCCCATGACCTATCACTCAAGGGTTGGATCACTATGGTACTTTACTGCCACAAATTGGAATAAGGATGATGTATTACATCTATTGTGTTCAGGTCCTCAGGAACACTATTCAATGTCAAGTTTCCAAGTACGTTACTTGATCTATTCCATAAAGTAATTCTAAATACATAAAGGGTACTTGGAAGAAGGCAAATAAATTCACCATGTATCCCTGAGTCAATTGCATCCATGTTTAATATTTCCACAATCATTATTCCATCTTCACTTCCTCATGCTAATTTGTGTTCCTTAATAAATGTTCATCCTGAAGTTAGCTAGTCACTTATACTTCATGCATGTGGCTAACCAACCACAAGTTGAAATATTATTCACTATCTCTCAGGGTTAGACTGGTTTAAAACGTACCTAGGATAGCATGGTAGTGCTAGACTGACTTGTATGAGTGGCTCATCAAACATATATCATAGTCCAACTAGGGTTTTCCTTAACCCAATAATTGAGGGGGTATCATGATTAATCTCTATGAACTCACTCAACCTTGTAGTATGATATGCACTTGATGCCACCACTTCCCCTCTTTGGTCTAGGAGCCTTGGGTTTACCTCCTTATCTTGGGTCATCCACACCGCATGACTTAGCCACTCGAGCACGTATTGAACCAACACTTTATATCTTCCTATCTTTCTCTTTCAGGTAGGCCACCCTTAGGGCCTTACACAAGGAACTCCCAATATGAATACGAGGCTTACCATTTCGTACTTTTATAGGATCTTGGGACTCTCTTTCCCTTACCTAGATGGTAGGTACTTGTATCATCTATATGTCTGCATAGGAAGCCTCCTTATTTGTCCCTAGGGTTTTGTCATTCAAAGGACATCTAAGATACAACAAGCCTCTCGAGATCCTACATACAGTAACTCAACTCATTCACTCAAGGCAATCTAGGTTAAGACATATCACACATATATTCCTCGTAATTCCTTATGTCTGAGAGTCTAAGTTCTCAACCTTTTCCTTCTGGGTCCCACTCTCTCAGGAGTTAACCCCATATATGGTCCCAAAATTAGGGTCATCTATCTTATCCTGAGGATCATACATCCATCGTATTATCAAAATTCAAATTCTCGAATCTGACTGAGGTCATCATAAGTCATATCACAACATTCCTAAACTCCTTATCCATTCCATCTAGCAGGACAATCTCATAACCTATCAGGCATTAACCCTCTATCTTAGAACTAATCCTTTTACCAGCCTCACTTTCTCTCACATAGATGCTTGTCTACTTCATATTTGTATCTGGGTGGGGACATACTCCTTGTTAGGATTCTTGCTAAAAGGAGTTTAGACTTTCTGGTCCTAACCTGATCTTAGGGTTTGACTCTCTCATGGATCGTCTTTCCACTCTTGAGTCAACCCACCTTAGGTCGGGACACTAATACTAAAAGTTGCACTAAAGGGTCTCGTATTTTCCTCATAATGTACTCACTTATTCCCCATTCTTGGTATGTATGTTCAACCTGCATCCATATCCTACCTGTGTTACTCAATGTATCCATGTGATGGATGAACTCCTTGTGTTTCCATCATTTATGGTTAGGATTTTTTTTAGGGTTAATGTTTTTATAGTTTCTAACCAATCTAAAAATTATGTCCATGACATCTTATTTACGTGCATTTTATTATTTGGTGGAGGATACCCTAATCCTTATCATTCATAACCCCAGTACTCAGGAGGAGGTAAAGATAGAGAAACTTCAGGTACTTAGGGTTTGTTAAGTGAAAAGGGGATATAGAAGTGATGAGAGTAGATGAGAAATCCTAGAGGTATCTTATTTTGAGTCAAACCTCATATTTAGGCTAGATAGTCACACAAATTTTGGGATTCCTCGTAAACCGACTAGGGGGTAGATAAAAATCTTTCCAGTCCCTAGATTATGATCCTTTTCTAGACACCTCTATCTTTAGAAAATTCTCTAATAACTCCCTTTGGGTTCTAAAGACTTTGCAAAATTTAATAATTATTAAATATTATGTGGAAAACCAAGCTTTGATGCCAAATGTAACGACCCCATTCCCCGGCAACCCCTAATTAAGGAAGGCCAAGAAACTAGTGTTGTCATCCCAAAAATAGATCAAATGGTTTTGTACATAATCATAAATAATTAATAAATTTTACTAAACTAACTAAACTTGGTGCATGATATAAAAAAATCTTTTTCCAAAGTTTACAAAATATGGGTTCTAGAATTTACCAAGAAATGGACCATCTATCTAAATCATCTAGGCCTTACATCATTTATTTACTTTGAATGTCTTCTTTCTTTGAATATCTGGTTTCTAGCAAGATTGTCCTAAAAATGTCAGCAATCAAAACGTCGATCAGTATGACAAGTCATACCGGTATGTGGGGGAAACAAAATCTCACAAATAATGCTAACCACATAATTCAACAATTAAGGTTTAACAAACCACCTTTAACATTTTCACCATGACTACCCAATCTAGGTTTCTCCACCCTCTATCATAACCCCTCAGGGTCTCATGCTGCAATATTCACTATATTCCCCTATCTAGGAAGATGACTTCACCATGCCTCCCCCTGTCTAGGCAGGTGACTTCATCATGTCTCTCCCTATCTAGGTGGATGACTTCATCATATCCCCCCTATCTAGGCGGGTGACTTCTCATGTCTCCCCCTATCCAGGCGGGGGACTTCTCATGTACCCCGTATTCAGGGTGGTACCAAAATATGCCTTCCCCTATCCAGGCAGATGGCCTTTCCATAGATCCAGAGGTGGCCTAGATTTGGGCTAGTCATGTTCCGATAAATAATGTGATAATCATGGTCACTTTAAAGTTTACATGGAATGAAATAAACAAGAAAGAATATAATTTCAACCATGTGATAAAAGCCTCCGAGAAACTACAGAAAAATACAACGGATCATCTTAGGCGTAACCACATACCTGTCTCAGGAGAATTTGCAGTCTGAAGAATGATTTCCCTTCTGAAAACAAATAAGAGTGTTGGGTCTCCTATATATAGGAGCCAGAGAGTACATGGGCTAAATAGAGAAAAGGGAAAATACAATGGGCCTAACCCCAACTAATCAAATATACTAACATGCCTCCTCAAGTTGGAGAGTAAACATTGTGAAGTCCCAACTTGACACTCATATACTTGAATAAAGCAGGAGGGAGAGGTTTGGTAAAGATGTCTTCAACTTGATCACATGTCCTAATGTGAGGAGTGATGATGTTCTTGGTCTTGACTAGATCCCGCAGAAAATGACAGTCAACCTCAATGTGTTTTGTGCACTCATGGAAGACTGGATTATTAGCTATGTGTATAGCTTCCCGGTTGTCACAGTATAGAGTAGATGGAGTCAAGATGGGCTGGACCCACTGTATATCACAACATGCATGAGCCATGGCCCGGTATTCTTCGTCAGTGCTGGAGTGAGCTACCAAAACCTATTTTTTACTCTGCCAAGAAACTGGGTGAGTGCCAATCATGACACAATAGCCAGAAGTAGATCATTAGTCTTTAGAATCACCAGCCCAATCTACATTTGTATATCTAGAGATGGAGATTGCCTTGGACTTTGAACGTTTGTAGAGCAATCCTTGTCCTAGAGCACTCTTTAGATAGCGAAGAATGTTTTGAATAATGGACCAATGGACATGGAGTGGTGCACTCATGTGTTGGCTGACTACCCCAAAAACATATGTAATATCTGGTTGAGTAATAGTTAAGTAAATTAGCTTTCCAACAATACGACGATACTTTTCTGGATCAGCAAAGAGTTCTCCTTCATGCATAAGCTTAGTATGATAATCCATCAGGGTAGACATTGGTTTGGCTTCTACCATGTTGGCCTCATGAAGCGGGTCCAAGACATAGTGTCGTTGTGACAAACTTATGCCTGAGGTTGAGCGGAGGACTTCGATTCTGAGGAAGTATCACAGAGTTCCAAAGTCTTTTGTATGAAACTGTGCATGCAAAGATTGCTTGAGCCGAGATATCCCCATCATATCATCACCAGTGATGACAATGTCATCAACATAGACAACAACAAGAACATGACCTTTGGAGGACTTGGAAAAGAACAAGGAGTGGTATGTGGATGATCTCTAAAAATTAAGTTGAGTTAGTACATCACTTAACTTGTTGAACCAAGCCCTTGGAGACTACTTGAGGCCGTAGAGAGATCATCAAAGATGACAAACTTTGTGAGAAGACGTCCCCTCAACAACAAACCCAGGAGGTTGCTTCATGTAGACTTCCTCCAGGAGGTCTCCGTGAAGGAATGCATTCTTGATGTCGAGTTAGTAAAGAGGCCAGTCAAGGTAAGATGTAAGGGACATAAGGATGTGGATGGATGCAATCCTTGTCATTGGAGAGAATGTCTCGAAGTAATCCACACCAAAGGTTTGAGTGAAACCTTTGGCAACCAGGCGTGCACTAAGTCATTCAACAGTACCATCTGACTTATGCTTTACAGAGAAAACCCATCGACAGCCGACAATATTTTTGCCTGTTGGTGGAGTCACAAGATCCCATGTCTTGTTCTCATAGAGAGCCCACATTTCTTCCATTATGGTAGTTTTTCATCCAGATGGCGTAGAGCATCTGGTGGACACTTAGGAATATATGTTGTGTCTAGGGCAGTAGCAAAGGATGAGGAAGAAGAAGAAAGACGTGCTAGAAACAAGTGTTGGAAATGGGATGCTTGATAGTGCAAGAACGTATACCTTTACATAGTGCCACCAGTAGATTGGATTGGTTTGGAACTTACGATGATGAAGCAGATGCAACTAGTGACTCATCTTCCATGCGTTGGTTTGGTGTTGTGGATGGTGGATATGGTGGTGGTGGTAGTGGGATGAATGGATCAGGAAATGAGACCATAGTATTAGTATGATCAATGGGGGTGAGCTTGAATAAAATAACATTTCATCCTCATGAAAGGTGACATCCGCAAAGATATAGATTATGCCAAAGTTAGGTTCAAGACATTTGTATCCTTTTTTAGAACAAGGATAACTGAGAAAAATTATTCAGATAGCTCGAGGGGAAAGCTTGTCAGTCTTGGGATCAAAATTATGAATGAAGACAACACAACTGAAAACCCGAGGTGGTAGAGGGAATGGTGTGGGTTGAGGGTAAAAAATGGAAAAAGGAGTGTGCTTCCTGAGAATAGAGGAAGGTTGGCGATTAATAAGAAGGCAAGTGGTGAGGACCGCATCAGACCAAAAAGACTTGGGCGAGTTGGCATGAATGAGAAGAGAGTGTGTAATGTCAAGCAAATAATGATTTTTATGCTCGACAATGCCATTTTGTTGTGGACAAATATGCGTACAAGCATTGATAAATCATCCCTACGTCACGATAAAAGGAGGTGATATCCTTTTGGGTATGCTCAAGGGCATTGTTGGTTCGAAAAATCTTAATTCTTATTGAAAATTGAATCAAAACTAAATTTTAAAACTCACAAATTAAAGTAAATACTTCATCATGAGTGTGAAGTAAGTAAAGCCATGTCATTCTAGAACAATCATGAATAAAAGTAGGAAAATAGCTATAACCATTGTAACTAGTAGTCCTGAATGGACCACAAACATCAGTATGAACTAAATCAAACATATGAGATGATTGTTTACAAATATAGGCTAGGAAGGACACCCGATGGTGTTTCCCTAGCTGACAGGCATTACACTGAATGGAAGAACAAGAAGATAAAGAACTATCTAATAGTTTAATCTTATCTAAAGGTAAATGGCCATGACGTAGATGAAATTGAAGTGGTGTGGAGGCAAAAAGGGATTGTGGTAGGCTGGAGGGTGGGGCGGAGAAGTAGTAGAGATCACCAGAGCGTGCTCCCTATCCAATCATCGTCAACTTCCTCCAATCCTATAAAATAAAACCAGATGGACCAAAAGTTGCAAAACATTTGAGAGAATCAACAGTTTTTGCTACCGACATCAAGTTGTATGGACATCTTGGAACAAAGTGGATAGAAGTCAACTTGACTTTAGAAGAGATAGGAACAGTGCCACACCGAGTTACTTGTTTAACCGACCCATCCACCATGGTGACAGATGAGTGAGGGATAAATGAATTAGATGTGGTTAAAATATGGGGCATACCATTCATATGTTGAGTCGCACCTTAATCCATAATTGGTTGGAAGCAAGCATGGATGCTCCGAAGTTACCTTAAGAAGTGGTGGCTAGGTGGGCAGAAGAACCGACAGTAGGTAAATCCCCAACTTGCCAATCTAAAGAAGCATAAGCCAAAACATTGTTGTGGAGGGGATAATCCCCATAATATTGGACATCTTGGCAAAGGCATTCATATTCCTTGTGAGATAATGAGACATGAGAAGTTTGAGAAGATGACTTTGATGAAGGAGATGCACGACCAGTTGTCAAGGTTGTTGCTTGACCAATGTGGGCATGTGCTTGAGCAATATGAGAAGAGCCTCTGCCACACCCTCGCCCATAGTGTGTTGGATATACATGCTTTGAGTGGCATACATATTCAGTGTGGCCCAACTTTCTACAATAAGTGCATTTTGGATGTTGGCCTCATCCGCGACCATGACCTCTGGCTGCCTCCACCACTACTAGTGGAGGTTCAGATGCAACAATGGGAGAGATGTGAGGAGCAAGCATCTCAGACTGGGCCAAACGTACATATGCCTGGTCTATAGATGGAAGAGCTGCACCAACTAAGAGTAGTTGTCGGACAGTAGCAAAGCGAGGATGAAGCCCGTTGAGGAAGCGACGAGTTAGAAGAGTCTCCTGCTTCTTAGTGACTTCACTAGACTTCATTGGAGAGAATAAGTTGAGTTGATTTTGCAGGGCCTTCATGGCGTCAAAGTACTTAGACAAGGGTCACTCTCCTTGTTGTTTGGAGAAAATCTTATCTATGATGTTATATATGTGTAGGAAATTGTCTTCTTGAGTTAAGAACTACTTCATCTCCTCCTACATAGTCTTGGCGTTACGGTGCCACATGTATTTGACCACCACTTCTAGCTCCATACATGCCCAGAGCCATGAGAGCACTTGACTATTGCCTGTCACCCAAGCATCATCAGGAACTGTCAGCGAGTCATCGATGATAAATTTGAGTTTACCTCGATACTCAAGGAATGTTTGGACAACATTCATCCACAATAGAAAATTATCTTTGTTAAGTTTAATAGCAGATATGTGCGGCATATTGTTGTAAATGATAGTCGACTTAGTAGCATCACCCATGATGAGGTGAGTAAAGTATCGGATATGATGGCATGGTACAAATAAAAAAAGTACCAGAATGTAGCATGGTACAAAGAACAAAACAAAAATACTACCAGAATGAAACTCAGTAGAAAGAGGGATGGCACTACTAGAATGGGTCTCGATAGGAAAAAAAGAAAGCACTACTGGATTAATGACATGGAAGGATAGATGAACATTAAAAAAACAATTTTAAAAAAAACACTCAGCCATGTGGATTAGGGAAACCACATGGAGAGGAAGAAAAAGTAACCCCCCCTTTTGTGCTTTAAAGAACAACACAGGGTCTTTTGTTTTTTTTTCTCTTTTTTTAGGAACCAACTATTTCGATAGGACTAAAAAAGAGTTTGAGATTAGGAACAATATGATCAGAAATATAAGCAAAAAGTTGCAGCCATTATTGCATAACCCAACAGCGAGCGATCAACAATATAGTAAAATAGGTGTCCAAATCAATTGCAATCAAGCAAAAAAGTAACATGGAGAAATATCCAGTTGCGAACAACCACGCTTGGGAATTATCCCATTGATGAGCATGGGATAGTATATAATAACAAAAAAGGAACCAATGCCTTCTCTGCCTCAATGACCCACAAAGTCTATGCCAGGATCAATTGTTCTTTTCCAGTAGTGGCCGCCGTCATGAACATGCAACAATCCATAAGATTAGTCTAATAGGTCACAAAGGAAACTAAGAGATGAATCATATCAGATTAGATTGTATGTGGTAACCACTAAGAAGGAAAGAAAGGAAATGAGGAGGAAGGAGCGTGGAGGATTAGGTTTAAGGTAATGCTCTGATACCATGAAGAACGATTTGCTTTCTGTAAATAGATAAGAGTGTTGGGTTTCCTATATATAAGAGCCAGAGAGTACATGGCCTAAATAGAGAAAAAGGGAAAATACAATGGGCCTAAGCCCAACCAATCAAATATACTAACACACTCCAAACAAGAATAGGTAGAATTAACCACACAATCAAGCAAGTCAACCTAAAATTCAATGCATATACTCAAGTGTTACTACATGACTCTAAATCCTATTAAAGGACTGACTTAATTCTCAAGTAAGGTTTTTATGCCCACTTTCTTATGTCTTTATCCATATTACCCTTTTAGCCCAATTATTGCTCTTTTCTACTTTCTAAATTCACAAACCCTACTTTAGGTTCCATATACATGATTGTGCTACAAAAAGGTGTCTTTTATACAAAAGTCCCCATCTTTATCCTTTTTAAGTCAAATTAGGGTTAGAGAGATGAAAAGATGAAAATTTGACACTTTTATGTTTATTGGGTTGACAAACCCTAATTTCCAATATTTAGTACACCTTTATGCATAAAGAAACCCTAACTTTTCAAACTTGGATTTAACATCCATATGAGTCCAAGGTTTTCCTTTTATTCATAATAGATCAAACCTTAATTGAAAACATTAACTAAGTCTAGTAGATTAATCAACATTCACATATTAGGGTTTTGATCCATTAAAAGCATTAAAGACATCAACTTTGAAAATCTTTCAAATAATAAGCAAATATAGTCCAAGATCATATTTTTATCATGTAGCTTGCATTTTTCTGATCAAAATACATATATTATTTGCTACTTTTGGATAATCCTATAAGTCGTTGTGATTTTTTTCTGAAATACTTACCTTTGGACCAATCTGATGTAGCCACGTCATTGTTTTGTTTTGGGATGAGAGGATGGCTTCCCATCTTAGAGACCTATCTTATATGGTATTTGGACATTTCTTAGAATGTCACCATTAACATCATCTTAGGGGTTTAAAAGGACCGCAGTCCTCTCTTGATTCTAACGGACCTAATCTCATGAGATTTGGTGGAGAGGAGAGAAAGAACCCAACAATCTCATGATCAACTGTGAATAGTGCTCCCTTCCTATTTGGGCACGGGTAGGGGACACCTTGTCCACCCTTCGATTTTGATCCAATGGTCATCAGGCCTTTCCAAGAGCAAAGGGGAACCGAATCCCTATTTTTCTTAATTTAATTAAATCATGACATTAAATACACTGCCCTATAAATCCTTACACTTTAGGGATTCTAGAAAAATCCATATCTCCTAATCCTTTAATCCTTTTGCTCCCAAATTTTAAAGGAAAAATCATAAAGACATTATCTGGCCATGGATACAGTTTGGGACCAAAATTTGAAAGGAATAACTTTGTTTCTTCATATGCAAGTTATTTATTTATGAAACATATATTATGTATTTAAACCACATATTTTCTCTTTCTTTTCTTTCTATTTTCTTTATTTTAACTCTTCTTTTATCAGGAAGCACCTGAAATTAAAAACATGTAGCAACACATCCCATTATCACACAAATAACGAGGTGTTAGGCGAAAACGTGCTGAAATCACCATAACCACAGTTAATCAAAAACACGGGTTAATTAAAACCGATTGCGGAAAACTGATAAACTGAGAAACCTATTACATTCCAGTCCATATTCTGCAAGAAAACATGTTACATATATATCCATACAAGCCTGGATACATGTCCACAACTTAGAGCAACAGTTGTCCTGTCATAACCATGAGTTCACCACCTGTTCATACATGTAAAGGCCCATATCTGGTCAACAGCAGGATATACAAACGACATCGGTCGTGCATCGTAAAACAACGTCAAAACACCGCCAAGGACCTGAGAGTACAGGGATGACTCTAGACTCTACACCAAAACATCAAAATAGCAGCATCTCCAAAGCTTGCCTTCTACAGATCTTCTCGCTGCTCGGCCGCAACTCCGCGACCACCACCACGACAAGCTCGACCTCCTAAAAAGGGGTAAAAAACCAGCGGAGTGAGACAATTGAATATTGTCCCAGCGGGAGGCATAACTCTGTGCCAAAACTACAAAACCTCAGATAAGCATTTATATGAGCAGATATATTGATAAGGAATATAGCAGAAACAGTTTATGAAAAGCAAGGCCATCTGTACCATACAATTTACCAGCTGTACCAAAAAGGCATATAACATGCATACCTCTCAATGGGACATGATTGACGAGATGAAATATATATATAAAACTTACCACATAGGAGTAATGCACAAGCAACTGCAAGATAATTAAAGTTAACTACACAAACAAGGCCTCAACCAATGTTTCGTGTTTGTCTTAAACAGTACATACTTAACGGCTGGATTACGTTTTATTATGCCCTGAGGAATTGAACCGTACCGTTCAAATCCAACCTTCGGCTGCGAAGCCCATAGCCGGTGCCATACAAGGTCAATGGAAGAGTCGGAATCCAAGACCTTCTCCGCCTCATGGTCAGTACATGAGAACACAAAGCAGGACCGCAGTCTCGTGCTTGAAGTGGTCATAAGCCACAGGGTCAGCTCCACAGGCTACCCTCTGCCTAGTCCGCCTCGGTACAGGTCACGGTACTAGAAACTGAGCCACATGTCTAAACACCGTGCTCGGAGCCATGAACGCATTCATGCTCAACATATCACAATTCTGGAGCCATGGGCCATGTTCACCATGCTCGTCACACATCCGAGTCTGCAACAGCAGCTGCACTCGTTTCACCTCTCTATTTTAGGCTAGGAGAAACCTCGCATATTCAAAAATATGTGCTCCGGGTTAACCCGCAGGAGAACCCGTTTCATCATCACCCTATCCTGACTGGTGATGAATCTATGGCCAGGGCAAGCTACATTATAAATTACACTGTGATTACTTAGTATCTTTTAGATGGATTGCAAGATTCAACCAAGTTGTATAACATGCAAGATATAACAGAAGGAAAACAACATAAACTCAACATTATGCATTTCCTACAATTTACATCACATTGATCCATCACAAGGATCTCACATCACATGCTATCACTTGGCCTCTTGCCAACCACCTAAATCCATTTCAAGGATCATCACATATCATGGGATCTCAATCCCTTATTCATAGTGCCATAGCCTCTCAAGGCTTTCATCATCATTATGGAACATCATTCATAATACACTTGTCATCAGAGTATTCATTTACCCAATTCTCATAGCCCTTCATTGGGCTAAGCATTACCTGCATGGTTAGTATAATTCAATAACCAGATGAATAATCAAGAGACTACAATTACTACCATAGTGTGACAATTAGGGTTAAGTGTATTGCCAGCATAACATGACAACAATAATCATATCCATGCCTCATCTTAATGTTACACATGTAAGCACACTATCAAGCAACCCTAATGTATGCTCAAGATCATATTTGACATTAAAGGGAATAGAGTAGTTACATACATACGGATGTACTTTAGCCACAAGAACATAATTCTCTTTATCAAGCAAAGAATTGTCATAAGAGCATCATAACAGGTCGTGCCCTCACAAGAGACACCATGAACCCTCACTAAAGCCATCTCGGGTAGAGCCCCTACTCATCTAATACTATCGGGCGTGCAGCCCTAGCAAGCGGGCAGAGTACAACCCTAAAAAGCGGGTAAGCATGCAGCCCTGTCGGGCGTGCAGCTCCAACATGCTCAAGGTTATCGGGCGTGCGAGCAGATCTCAGGTGTTAAGGCAGTGTGTTGGGCGAGCCGTGCAAGGCTCCTCTGTCGGGCGAGCCATTCATATGTCGGGTGAGCAACTCGTGTGTCGGGCGACACAAGCTAGGCCGGGCGAGCAGGGTAAAACATAGGCGAGCAGGGCGTGTCAGGGGGAAACCGGGTGAGCAGCACACTGAGCTATCGGGCGAGCTAAGCTACTGGGCGAGCCAAAGGAAAAGCCGTGTGAGCAAGGCCTGTCGGGCGAGCCAAAGAAGTATCGGGCGAGCAAAGCCAGGGTGTTGGGCGACACGCGTGCAGGTGAGCAAGGGAAAACTGAGTGAGCAGAACAGAGTTATATCGAGCGAGCATGGTTACTGGGTGAGCAAGATGACTGAGCGAGCAGAGTCAGAGTGATCACCCGCTCAAGGCACAAAAGAGAAACTTGCTCACTCCAATAGTGCAAGAGAGAGCTAGGGCAAGGGCTATCGGGCAGCACCTCCCCACACATCTCAACTAAGGTTCAAGCCATCTAGATGAGCTCACCATCTTGCCCAAGGTGAGAGGAGAGTCTTGCTCAAGTTACTAAGTCATGTGCTCACCTCAATCGGGTAGGAAAGAGGGGTGTTGCTCATGGCATTAGAGCTCAAGCTCACTCATCTAGACCAAGGGGAGAAAGGAGTGTTGCTCTCCTAAACCCTAGAACACAAGGATCGGCCAACATGCAAGATAGCTAAAGAACAACTACTAACGTATAAAGGCAAGATTAAGACAACATATGAAAGAAGAGGATAGAGTCGTTTAGGGTTAGAGTCATGCAACCCGCCTTAAGCTCCAAGGAAGAAGATGCACTTTGAGCTCCAAGGTTGTCGTCCACCAAAGCTCCTCCAAGAGGGTGTGTATCGGCCACCACCTCCTTCTCCAAGGGTGTGTCGGCCTCCAAGCTGCTCATACAAGGGTGTGTATCGGCCACCACCTCCTTCTCCAAGGGTGTGTCGGCCTCCAAGCTGCTCACACAAGGGTGTGTCATGCACAAGGGGGAGAGGAACTAAAGGGACCTCAAGATAAGGAAGGGACCACCTATATAGATGAGAAAGGAGGAGAAACCAAGGTAAACACTTGCTATGTGTCGGCCACCCAAAGGACACTTGTCCACCAACTCAAGCCACCACTCTTGCAAGCCATAAGACACTTGTCCAAGATGTGCACCATGTGTTCTCAAAACATGACCAAGGTTGGACCAAGCACCATGGGCGACACAAGCTCCACTCTAGGCCGACACAAGCTCTACTTGGCCGACACAAGGCCCAAGCAAGCCCAAACAAGGTACCTCAAAGCCCAAACAAGCTCAACAAAGGCCCAAAGAACTCAAGCAACAAGCCCAGGCCTTCCTCTCAACCCTAGAGGAAGCAAAGAGAGAGAAGAACACCTCTCAAGGTGACAAACTTGCTCCCAAAACCCTAGACTTAGGTTTATTTGCAAGAAGCACCTCCAACCCTCAACGAAGCAAAACCAAACCCTAATCACCACTCAAGGGTGATTAGCAAGCATCAAACCATCAAGGTTAAGCAGAGCAAATAGGGTAAGCCCTAAACGCAGGTCAGGGTCCTTACAATCTAACCCCCTTTAAGGGATTTCGTCCTCGAAATCCGAAGAGAAAAGCGAGGGATACTTCCTCCTCATCTCTTCCTCAAGCTCCCACGTGGCTTCCTCGACGCCACGACGCTGCCAAAGAACTTTCACAAGAACCAGGTCCTTCTTTTTCAGCTTCTTGATCCTTCTGTCAAGAATCGCCACAGGACCTTCCTCGTAGGTCACATCTGCATCAAGCTCAACCTCAACTGGCTGTATCACTGTACCTGAATCTGGATGACTTTTCTTTAACATACTGACATGGAAAACTGGATGCAACCTGTGCAACTCAGGAGGTAACTCTATCTCGTAAGCTACCTTGCCAACATGTGCTACGACTGGGTAAGGCCCCATATACCTGGGTGCCAACTTACCCTTCCGTCCAAACCTCAGCACACCTTTCCACTACGAGACTTTAAGATATACTTTGTCTCCTACCTGGAACTCCAACGGTCGTCGGCGATTGTCCGCATAAGACTTCTACCTGTCTTGTGCCACTTTCAACTGTTGCTGTATTACCTTGATCTTATCTGTCGTTTGCTGCACTAACTCAGGACCCAAAAGCTGATACTCACCAGACTCATACCAACACAAAGGAGATCTGCACTTTCTTCCATACAGAGCTTCATAAGGAGCCATATCGATGCTTCACTGATAGTTGTTGTTATAAGAAAACTCTATCAAACTCATATGAACATCCCAGCTTCCTAGGAACTACAAAACACAAGCTCGAAGGAGATCCTCCACAATCTGAATAGTCCTTTCAGACTGTCCATCTGTCTGTGGATGAAAGGTTGTACTGAACCTCAACTGCGTTCCCAACGCTCTGTGCAACTGCTCCCAAAAATGACTGGTAAACGGAGGACCTCTGTCAGAAACTATTGTTGCTGGCACACCATGCAAATGAACTATCTCATCCACATACACTCTAGCGAGCTTCTCCGCTGTGTACGTCGCCTTCACAGGCAGGAAATGGGCAGACTTCGTCAATCTGTCCACTATCACCCAAATGGAATCATGATTCCTAGTTGTCTTGGGCAGGCCAACTACGAAATCCATGCTTATATGATCCCATTTCCATTGTGGTATCGGCAAAGTTTGTAACGCACCTGCCGGCTTCTGATGCTCATCCTTCACTTGCTGACAAACTGCACATCTTGCCACAAACTCAGCCACATCTTTCTTCAAACCGGGCCACCAATACAAGTCCTTCAGACTATGATACATCTTGGTGACACCTGGATGCATCGCATACATCGACGTGTGTGCTTCCTCAAGCACAAACTTCCTCAGATCATCAACATCTGGAACCACCATCCTGTCACGATAGCATACTAGCCCATCCTCAGACTCATGAAACCCATCATGCTTGTCGCTGCCGAACTCTGATCTGATCAACTGTACCGCCTCATCTGTCTGATGTGCATCCTTGATCTGCTGCCTCAACATAGGCTTGACTTGCATCTGTGCGAAAAGACCAGATAAAGAAGAAACTTCCATCTGAACATTCATCTGTCGTAGAGAAACAAGCATATCCCTCCTATGGCAAACCAGGGAACTTAACTGTGCCTTCTTTGAAGAAAGAGAAGACTTTCGACTAAGCGCATCTGCTACCACGTTCGCCTTACCAGGATGATACTCGATAGTGCATTCATAGTCGTTGATCAACTCCATCCATCACTGCTATTGCATGTTCAACTCATGCTGTGTGAAGATATTCTTCAGATTCTTATGATCTGTAAAGATCTGACACACTTCCCCATACAGATAGTGTCTCCAAATTTTTAATGCATGGACTACTGCTGCCAGCTCCAAGTCATGAGTCGGATAGTTCTCCTCATGCTTCTTGATCTGTCGCGAGGCAAAAGAAACCACATGATCTTCCTGCATCAACACGCAACCTAAACCATTCTTGGAAGCATCACAGAAAACAACATAGCCTTTCCCAGGCTCTGGCAAGATCAACACTGGAGCACTGGTCAGCTTCTCCTTGAGACTCTGAAAAGCTTGCTGACATCGATCATCCCACACAAAAGGTACATCCTTCCTGGTCAACTTCGTCATCGGTAACGCGATCACACTGAAGTCCTTGATAAACCTCCGGTAGTATCCTGCTAGACCAAGGAAACTACGAACTTCTATCGGCATCTTCGGCTATTCCCAATCTGCAATAGATTCCACCTTCTTCGGATCTACCTTGACTCCTTCAGCGGATATCACATGGCCCAAGAAGGTCACTTCATCCAGCCAGAACTCACACTTACTGAACTTGGCATACAACTGATGCTGGCGAAGAAGAGTCAACGCTCGACGAATATGTTGCTCATGCTCAAGCCTATCCCGACTATAGATCAGGATGTCATCTATAAAGACTACAACAAACTGATCTAAGAATGGACGGAACACTCTGTTCATCAGATCCATGAAAGCTGCAGGTGCATTGGTTAACCCAAACGGCATAACCACAAACTCATAATGACCATACCTTGTCCTAAAGGCTGACTTCAGTATGTCATCTGCCTTTATCCTCAACTGATGATATCCGGACCGTAGATCGATCTTTGAAAACACTGTATCACCATGCAACTGATCGAACAGATCATCTATCCTCGGCAACGGGTACTTGTTCTTGATCGTGACCTTGTTTAACTACCGGTAGTCTATACACAACCGCATCGAACCATCCTTCTTCTTGACAAACAGCACTGGAGCACCCCAAGGCAACGTACTCGGTCGGATAAAACCTTTATCCAGAAACTCTTATAATTGTTTCTTCAACTCTGCCATCTCTGCTGGTGCCATTCTGTACGGTGTCTGCGCAACTGGCTGCGTTCCTGGAACCAGATTGATCTCGAAATCAATCTCTCAGGGTGGGGGAACACCAGGAAACTCCTCAGGAAACACGTCTGCAAACTCACGAACAACTGACACCTCCTCAAGGCTAGGACCTTTTGCCTTGGCATCCACTACGGTATCTACCACGTGGGCTAGGAATGCCTCACATCCCTATCATAACAACTTATCTGCCACCATAGCTGATACCAGACATGTCGGAAGAATCTTCCTATCTCCCTGGAAGATCCACTTCTCTCCAGCAACATCAAACACTGCCTGCTTGGAACCACAGTCCAAGACAACCTTATACCTCTCTAAGGTGTCCATCCCAAGGATGACATCGAAACCATGCATATCAAGTGGTATGAGGTCCACTTGAATGCGATGTCCCGAGAAAGACAAGACACAAGATGGACACTCTTCTCGAAGCAAAGAGGAACCATCAAGAGGGGTTTCTAACAACAAGCTATCCTTCTTACAGCTAACAGATAAACGACAGTTCTCAAGCATACTATAGGTGATAAAAGAGTGTGTAGCACCCGGGTCAACCAGAACAGATATAAAGCAAGAAGAAGACATATCAGAATGAAATAACTCCATCTGACTTGTCACTACTCGCGGGTTGACTACCGCCTCCGGCTGATTCATAGCGTAGAATCGAGTTGTTGCTTGCTGTCCACGACCTCTGCTTCCCTGAGCAGACGATCTAGCCTGAGACGCTTGACCGCATCCTCGTCCTCTGCTACCACTGGACTGTGGTCTCTCTGACCCCTGAAGGTTCTGTCTCGGCTGCTGCGTCACTTCAACATCGTTGTAGGGACAACTTGACCTGATATGCCCTGTCTGACCACAAGCATAACATGTCCTAACATCATCTCGAGTCTTGGATGGCCCTGTCGAAGCCGAACTTGGTGCCTTAGAAGGTGAAGAAACATAACCTCTTCCTCTACTCATAGACCACTGAGACGGTCTACCAGAACCTCTCATCGCTGTCGGTACCGAAAACCTGGGCTCCTTGAAGCCACCAAACCTCTGACTCTGAAACTGAGAAGGTCTTTTCTTAGCCATAGACTCTCTCTTTTCTCTTACAGAACGTTCGATCCTCCGAACAGATTCCACAAACGTCGCAAACCGTTCTCGGTTTTCCAACGCAGAAACTGGTGTCGTCAGCTCAGCACTCAGACCCTTCTCAAAACGTCTGATCCGTTCCGTCTGTCATCGCCATGTGAGGACAAAACCTCAACAGATCCACAAACTTAGCTTCATACTCGGTGATGTTCATCGTTCCTTGTCGCAAACTCTTGAACTGACGGATCTTCTCATACAGATACGTCTTGGGAAAGTATCTGGCGACGAACTTGCGTCAAAACACTTCCCAACAGATCACCTCACCAGGCCGCTTCTCTTCCTCGATGGTCCACCAGTGACCAGCACTACCTTTCAGAAGGTAGACAGCATGCTTTACTTTGTCTGCTTCGGGGATGTCGAGGATCCGGAAAGCCTTCTCAAGACTTGTCAGCCACAGATCTGCATCCACTGGATCAGCCGTTCCAGCATATTCCGAAGCTCCGACTCGGCGAAGCCGCTCGAAGGTCTTCCCAATACCTGATGCTTCTCCTTGGGGAACATGTGCTCACGGAGGAGGCACTGGTAATCTCTCAACCATGAGATTCATCGTAGCCATCATCTGCCCCATAAGCTGTTGGTAGGCAGGGTGTTCAAGTATGGCCGGGTCGGGTTGGGGGACCTCAGGAACCCGATCTTCATGTGCTTGACCCACCGCTCCATCAACAGATGCAGCATCGCTGTGCTCAGCAGCGGGTTCTTCATGGTTTCCAGACATCTTGGCTTTTCTTCCGCTGAGGGCAGAAGAATTCTATGAGGAAATCTGGAAAACACATAAGAACAAACACAACCTAGTCCTAGATCCCCGTAGACTCAGCAAACCTAAAGCTCTGATACCAAACTTGTAGAAACACATCCCATTATCACACAGATAATGAGGTGTTACGCGAAAACGTGCGGAAATCACCATAACCACAGTTAATAAAAAACACGGGTTAATTAAAACCGATTGCGGAAAACTGATAAACTAAGAAACCTATTACATTCCAGTCCATATCCTGCAAGAAAACATGTTACATATATATCCATACAAGCCTGGATATATGTCCACAGCTTAGAGCAACAACTGTCCTATCATAACCATGAGTTCACCACCTGTTCATACATGTAAAGTCCCATATCTGGTCAACAGCAGGATATACAAACGACATTGGTCGTGCATTGTAAAACAACGTCAAAACATTGCCAAGGACCTGAGAGTACAGGGATGACTCTAGACTCTACATCAAAACAGCAGCATCTCCAAAGCTTGCCTTCTACATATCTTCTCACTGCTCGGCCGCAACTCCGCGACCACCACCACGACAAGCTTGACCTCCTAAAAAGGGGTAAAAAACCAGCGGAGTGAGACAATTGAACATTGTCCCAGCGGGAGGCATAACTCTGCGCCAAAACTACAAAACCTCAGATAAGCATTTATATGAGCAGATATATTGATAAGGAATATAGCAAAAACAGTTTATGAAAAGCAAGGCCATCTGTACCATACAATTTACCAGTTGTACCAAAAAGGCATATAACCTGCATACCTCTCAATGGGACATGATTGACGAGATGAAATATATATATAAAACTTACCACATAGGAGTAATGCACAAGCAACTGCAAGATAATTAAAGTTAACTACACAAATAAGGCCTCAACCAATGTTTCATGTTTGTCTTAAACAGTACATACTAAACGGCTGGATTACATTTTATTATGCCCTGAGGAATTGAACCGTACCGTTCAAATCCATCCTTCGGCTGCGAAGCCCATAGCCGGTGCCATACAAGGTCAATGGAAGAGCTGGAATCCAAGACCTTCTCCGCCTCATGGTCAGTACATGAGAACACAAAGAAGGACCGCAGTCTCGTGCTTGAAGTGGTCATAAGCCACAGGGTCAGCTCCACAGGCTACCCTCTGCCTAGTCCGCCTCGGTACAGGTCACGGCACTAGAAACTGAACCACGTGTCTAAACACCGTGCTCGGAGACATGAACGCATTCATGCTCAACATATCACATATCTGGAGCCATGGGCCATGTTCACCATGCTCATCACACATCTGAGTCTGCAACCGCAGCTGCACTTGTTTCACCTCTCTGTTTTAGGCTAGGAGAAACCTCGCATATTCAAAAATATGTGCTTCGGGTTAACCCGTAGGAGAACCCGTTTCATCATCATCCTATCCTGACTGGTGATGAATCTATGGCTAGGGCAAGCTACATTATAAATTACACTGTGATTACTTAGTATCTTTTAGATGGATTGCAAGATTCAACCAAGTTGTATAACATGTAAGATATAACAGAAGGAAAACAACATAAACTCAACATTATGCATTTCCTACAATTTACATCACATTGATCCATCACAAGGATCTCACATCACATGCTATCACTTGGCCTCTTGCCAACCACCTAAATCCATTTCAAGGATCATCACATATCATGGGATCTCAATCCCTTATTCATAGTGCCATAGCCTCTCAAGGCTTTCATCATCATTATGGAACATCATTCATAATACACTTGTCATCACAATATTCATTTACCCAATTCTCATATCCCTTCATTGGGCTAAGCATTACCTGCATGGTTAGCATAATTCAATAACCAGATGAATAATCAAGAGACTACAATTACTACCATAGTGTGACAATTAGGGTTAAGTGTATTGCCAGCATAACATGACAACAATAATCATATCCATGCCTCATCTTAATGTTACACATGTAAGCACACTATCAAGCAACCCTAATGTATGCTCAAGATCATATTTGACATTAAAGGGAATAGAGTAGTTACATACATACGCATGTACTTTAGCCACAAGAACAAAATTCTTGTTATCAAGTAAAGAATCGTCATAAGAGCATCATAACAGGTTGTGCCCTCACAAGAGACACCATGAACCCTCACTAAAGCCATCTCGGGTAGAGCCCCTACTCATCTAATACTATCGGGTGTGCATCCCTAGCAAGCGGGCAGAGCACAACC
Source organism: Alisma plantago-aquatica (assembly GCA_963693085.1). Lineage (NCBI taxonomy): Eukaryota > Viridiplantae > Streptophyta > Magnoliopsida > Alismatales > Alismataceae > Alisma > Alisma plantago-aquatica. Next base: position 406,733,813 of record OY856414.1, read on the forward strand.
CTAAAAAGCGGGTAAGCGTGCAGCCCTGTCGGGCATGCAGCTCCAACATGCTCAAGGTTATCGGGCGTGCGAGGAGATCTCATGTGTTAAGGCAGTGTGTCGGGCGAGCCGTGCAAGGCTCCTCTATCGGGCGAGCCATTCATATGTCGGGTGAGCAACTCGTGTGTCGGGTGACACAAGCTAGGCCGGGCGAGCAGGGTAAAACATAGGCGAGTAGGGCGTGTCAGGGGGAAACCGGGTGAGCAGCACACTGAGCTATCGGGCGAGCTAAGCTACTGGGTGAGCCAAAGCAAAAGCCGCGTGAGCAAGGCCTGTCGGGCGAGCCAAAGAAGTATCGGGCGAGCAAAGCTAGGGTGTTGGGCGACACGCGTGCAGGTGAGCAAGGGAAAACCGAGTGAGCAGAACAGAGTTATATCGGGCAAGCAAGGTTACTGGGTGAGCAAGACGACTGAGCGAGCAGATTCAGAGTGCTCACCCGCTCAAGGCACAAAAGAGAAACTTGCTCACTCCAACCGTGCAAGAGAGAGCTAGGGCAAGGGCTATCGGGCAGCACCTCCCCACACATCTCAACTAAGGTTCAAGCCATCTAGATGAGCTCACCATCTTGCCCAAGGTGAGAGGAGAGTCTTGCTCAAGTTACTAAGTCATGTGCTCACCTCAATCGGGTAGGAAAGAGGGGTGTTGCTCATGGCATTAGAGCTCAAGCTCACTCATCTAGACCAAGGGGAGAAAGGAGTGTTGCTCTCCTAAACCCTAGAACACAAGGATCGGCCAACATGCAAGATAGCTACAGAATAACTACTAACGTATAAAGGCAAGATTAAGACAACATATGAAAGAAGAGGATAGAGTAGTTTAGGGTTAGAGTCATGCAACCCGCCTTAAGCTCCAAGGAAGAAGATGCACTTTGAGCTCCAAGGTTTTCGGCCACCAAAGCTCCTCCAAGAGGGTGTGTATCAGCCACCACCTCCTTCTCCAAGGGTGTGTCGGCCTCCAAGCTGCTCACACAAGGGTGTGTATCAGCCACCACCTCCTTCTCCAAGGGTGTGTCGGCCTCCAAGCTGCTCACACAAGGGTGTGTCATGCACAAGGGGGAGAGGAACTAAAGGGACCTCAAGCTAAGGAAGGGACCACCTATATAGATGAGAAAGGAGGAGAAACCAAGGTAAACACTTGCTATGTGTCGGCCACCCAAAGGACACTTGTCCACCAACTCAAGCCACCACTCTTGCAAGCCATAAGACACTTGTCCAAGATGTGCACCATGTGTTCTCAAAACATGACCAAGGTTGGACCAAGCACCATGGGCGACACAAGCTCCACTCTAGGCCGACACAAGGCCCAAGCAAGCCCAAACAAGGTACCTCAAAGCCCAAACAAGCTCAACAAAGGCCCAAAGAACTCAAGCAACAAGCCCAAGCCTTCCTCTAAACCCTAGAGGAAGAAAAGAGAGAGAAGAACACCTCTCAAGGTGACAAACTTGCTCCCAAAACCCTAGACTTAGGTTTATTTGCAAGCAGCACCTCCAACCCTCAACCAAGCAAAACCAAACCCTAATCACCACTCAAGGGTGATTAGCAAGCATCAAACCATCAAGGTTAAGCAGAGAAAATAGGGTAAGCCCTAAACGCAGGTCAGGGTCCTTACAAAACCATCTTATTGTGTCCATCCATGCCACTTTCTAGAGAAATCCATATTCTTCTTAAATAAAACATAAATTATTTATTCTCTTCTTGCCTTTTCCCCTATTATGAGTTTTTCTTTTGTCCTTTATCCTTTTACACTTACATTGGCATATTAAAATAGGGAAAAGCATGAAATTCATTATTCAAGACAATTTTGCAAAGAAACCCAAGTTGTAAAATAATGCACACAAATTATCAAGCAAACCCCTTTTATTAAATAATTGTGTAATAATACAACCAAAATTGGCATTATAACAACCACCATGGGCATGGTGTCTGCCAGGACTACATTTCCACCCAGCCAATGGTTGTGTTGGAAAAAAATGGCCATAGAGGATGTGGCCCCACCACTAATAGTAAAATAAAAGGAGGGGCATCACCATGTCACTCCCCTCATTTCTGACAAAACCGCACATTCGTGGCATGTGTAGATGACCATCTATGATGCCCCAACCCCTCCTAAGCTCTAGATCTTCCTTCTCAACCTCCAATCAAGTTCCAATCCACCCCGAAGACCTTTCCCCTACTTCCATCTCTCAATTTATCTCTATTTGTATTGCATATCTCTACATACATCTCCATTTTTCCCCAACACTCCCAAAACCAAACAACTTAAATCCACTTCCAATCTCCCATCAAAGATGAAGGAATTTGGCAAGTAAAAGGAGTGGTTGAAGATGTTCACACAATACCACGTAGCTCCAAGAGTACCTCCACCAAAAAGCCACCACCATCCCCCAACCCTACCCTATCTCCTTCCAACTTCATTTTTGGATCCCATGCCCCAATGGCATCAAGGAGTCAATTTCGTCATGACTCTTCTTCTAGCCACCAAATTTCAGATCCTAGCTACATTGGAGAGGAAGAAGAGGCATCCAATGTAGATTTGACTCTATGGAACTAGAAGTCACTACTCATCCGCAAAGAGTCTTGCAAGCCTTGAATGCTTGGGGATTACTAATTCCATGTGGAAAAGTGTGATTTGCCATAGTTGCTAATTGTATGCATGGTTTGTCTAATTTGGTGGATGTTGTTTGTATTAGCTTGCTTGAATAAAATCCTACATGGATCTTCATCACTTATGATCCCTATTTGACCTGACAGTTCTCCCATCATTTTCTTACCTCTCGATAGCATGAAAGGATCCAAAATGCACATATTAGACTTATCCACTCTCTATAAGTTTGGGGTGGCCATATCTATAACATCTCTCTTATTCCAACTACCATATGCCCTCCTTACACATTGATCAATGTAAAACAAATAAGAGATTGCACTATGTAATAGAATCTTAAGAAAAGAATAGAAAATATGGACGAACTATGTAATAGTAAGCCAAATCTCCTTCCACAACCCTTTCTTATCTTTTTATGCTTGCAAGAGTTGGGGAAATCAACCCTACCCCACATACCCCTACACAAGCCAAGTGGGTCATTAGAGGTAAAGTGAATTGTATACTTGAGTCCTAACGAGTGAAAAAACAACTCTAACAATATGTATGCACTGACATGCATGATATAATTTACTTGGAGTATTGTAAAAGTTATATCGCTTACATATGTAATTGGTATCCCAAATCTGAATTTCTTGTACTAGGTATCCCATATCTGAATTTCTTGTACTATGTGCCTGAATCACATCAAAAACATGAAAATGAACAGGAAGTAGTGGATGGCATGTCTGATTTCATATTTGGATTCAATCTAGCCAATGAACATTATAATGATTTCATTCTTCCATGTCTTTCTTGAACGAATTGAAAATGATATTAAGTTGGATCATACTTGAGTACAAGTATGCTTTAAGTTTGAGGTGATGATGCACCCTATTTTTGGGCTTCATCTTTTGCTATTTTTCTCTTTATTCATATCTAGTCATGTTAGAATGCATGTTATTCCCTCAATAAATGTATCATTGTCAAATGCACTTATGGTTTCTCTTTGCATATTTTCAGGTACTTGAACCACTCTATGGATGGAAGGGAGAGGGAGAGGAGGATCCTAGGGTTTCTCCACCCATGCATGAGCCCTATATCTTCCTAAACCTACCTAAAATGGGAAAGAATCAACCCTAAGTAAAGAGTACCATGAAGAAGAACATTGGAACCTAAAGTGCGCTGCAAGAGCCTCAGAATGCTTGCGGTACATGGCTATGGCCGTGGTAAAGAGATCCATTACATGAGTTTTTAAGAATTTAAGAATATATATCAAGCCACCCACCATGCTCGTGGTAAGCAAAACATTTGTAGTGTGTGAGATCCACCTGTGGTGTAAAGATCTCAAGACAACCAAGATTTAAAAAATGATCGGGCACGCATACCTCCAAAATGATAGTTGCATCCATCGTGTTTGTCTTACCCCCTAGCTACCACAATTGTGGTACCCACCATGGTCATGCTACCTAAGCCCCCCAACTCCACAAAACAGCCTGCCATTTCACCTCTTCCACCACATTTGTTCCATTCTACCACAATCAACTTTCATTCATCCACTGTGGTTGTGGTGTCAAAAATGAATGTGGTGGACAACTCCCTTAGTTCATTTTCCCACTAAATTTCCTATTCTACCCCCACTCAACCCTAGGTTCTCAAAGCCCCTATATAACCATTGGCGACAGCTGGGAGCCAAAGGTTAGCATTCCCTAGCATTTATTTCACCACCCACTCATTCCCAACGAATTTCCACCTTCTTACACCTCAAAACCCTGGTTTTAGGGTTTTGACCATTTTCATCCACCATTCCATTTTTTTCACCCATCAAGAAGGGAGGAGCTCGTCCATCTATAGCTAAAAGTGAAGAAGGAAAAGTCTTCATCAAGCTCTATGGCATTATACTCTTCTACTCATTCTTTATCCCTTTTTGTACCATGAGTAGCTAAGCCTCTAAGGTGGGCTATTTGGGGTGGGAAAATGTGACTTCTATACCATGTTAAGGGGAAATAATTTGAAAATATAATGATCCCATTTATTAATGATTATATTCTACTTCCATCTTATTTTCCATGGAATATTATGGTTTGTGCTTTGAAAACACCTAAGTGTTAGGGGAAATGGGTGATCTGTAGCTATTTTGGGATTATTCTCATATGTTTAAATAGTGGATCCATATCTAGATACCCATATTCCTACATATCAAATCATTCTACTACACTTAGGTAGAAGGTATAAGTAGATGTTTGGAAGCACTTCGTGCAAATGGCTTTGAGCTACTTAAAGGCTATATGGTAGGTGTCTAGGTGATGTCAAGTGCAAAACTCTCATTTCCACCCTACATTACTACCCTTGCCCCCCAATTACTCTGAGAACTTGTATACTAGAATCATATACTTGTTAGGTCTTAGTTGAATTCCACCTAAACCCTAGTCAAATGAGCGTTGCAAGGTTGGATAGGGGGTGATAGGGATTAGTTCCCCTAAACAAACCTTATTCCATCCATAGAAAACTGTTTAGAGTAATTATCTATCACTTAACTTTCTTGCTTGGCTTGATAGTATAAAGTAACAATTGACGGTTGCATGTTATGAACCCTAAACCTAGTTGATTTTCACATTATCCCAAATGGCCCACACTTCTCAAAATTGTCTAAAACCCTTACTGCTTGCTTTGTGTAGCTAGTGTTACTTTACTTAGACTCTTTACTTGCTTAATTAGTCATTTTCCTTGTACATGGTAGTCAACATTTTCTAGATTAGGAAATGATTTATTTTTGTTACCTGGTTTGGTTTAGTTTAGTTAGTTACTTGCTAGTGTAGTCCTTTGGTTGCTCTTCTTGTCTAATTGTAAGTCTAGCCCTTGATTTTTCCTAGTCTAGCTAGTTCTCTTTAGTTTGCTCATTATAGTTGCCTTGTAAGTTTAGTGTGTAGTGTTTGCTTTCTATTATCTTGACTTAGTGTGATTTTTTTCTCCGTACATTTCCTTTTAGATTTACTTGCTAGGGTTACTTAGGTTATGTTCTTGCTTTTCTCAATTGCTTGCTCACTTAGTGTAATTCAAAATCCAATATCAAACCTTACATCCTAGTATCCGCATTAGCAATCATGCATAAGCAAACCCAGCTCTAATGCCCCCAGTCTCCCTTAGGTTCAACCCCTAACTTGCCATTTTCTATTCTATGTGTTTGCGGGAAAGTGGTTTGGTATATTTGAGCATGTCGACTAGGGTTATAATTGTGACAACTTGGGATTTTCTCTCTCCTCGTACATATTCCATGCACTTACTATTTGTACTAATTTCTCACTATATGCCTCACCTTTATGATTTCATAGGTCTTGATGCTTTTTTATCTTGTCTTGAGTTCACATATCAAGTCGTGACACTCAAATTGATGTGAAACCAAGTTTGCACCTATATTTACACTTCATCATATCTCTTTCCATTTTGACCTCATCTATGTGTCTCATTCTACCTACCTTTCATTCGTTATGTAAAGGACACTCACACATTTCCAATGCACCTAATTTTACTCAATTCTGAGTTTAGATGGGAAAGTTATGCTTGTTTGAAAATCTAATGTGCAAACCCTAATTCGTAGCTTTTAATTCTTCTTGTATGGGACTTGGGCCAGCCTTACTGGGCTGAGCTTGAGCGCGCACATGGCCCACGATGCTCCCCGCCTTTTCTTTGACAATCCACTCTTGCCTTGCATAACCAATCAGAAGCCCCTGATTTTCCACCGTTGGATCCCTTAGCCTTGGATCGAAGCCCCTTTCAATGGTGGAAATTATTTCTCCTACTTCAGTACAGAGATCAGCGGCCATGGCGTCGGCTTCTACCAACCCGACCCCCATCTATGCACCATCGAAGCCAAAAATTGGTGTTGTCTTTCCCTCCTTTTTTGCCTCATGTTTGTGCCCTAATGATCCCCCTTTTTGCTTCTTCTTCTTCCCCCCTCCATGGTACCGCAGCCATCTGCCCACTTTGGGATTTTCTCGTGTGCGCCCTTCCATCGTGAATCGAGGCCACAGACGACTCCGCACCGTCAAGACGGAGATGGACAGCGATAGGTCCAGAACTATTGACCCCTCCTTACCTTGTTTCGAGCCTGCACCGGCGAGCAGCAGTGGTGCTGTGAGGTGTTGGAGTCCTTTTGTCTTGCGTTGCACCGCAGATACCATAGGATCATTCATCAAGGTTGCTTGTTGTCCCCCAATCCATGGGTTCGAGTCATGACCGCTCGGTGGGCGTGGCAGTCACCAGCCATTGTCAGAGACCACTGAGGAAGGCGGCGTCCACAAGAGATGGACCGCGTCTAGGAAACGTTGGTGACTGCAACTGCTTGGTGAACATTGGTCGGGGAACGCGGGTTGAGAGGCACCTCCTGGCCCAAGGATCCTCAGCCCTTCGATCACAATCCAACCACCCAAAAATCTTATTTCTGTGGTAACGTTCAAAAAGCGTATCTCACAACTCTTTTGGCCAAATCCAACATTGTCATATATGATTTTTGTTTAAAAAAAATGTGAACTGCCCAACAAAAATGGTTCCTCAATCCAAAAGTGATCGTAGCTCCCTGTTTTGCTAAAAACAAATGATACCCTTATACTTGATTCGTGATCCTTATGCTCTTTTATGCGTCTTTGAGTTACTAATAAACAAATGTGGCTCTGAACTCCTAAATCAGTGAATATGACTCTCTTTGGACTTGATGAAATGCATTGGATCATCTTGGTGGACCTATAATGACTATCTTAATCTAAAAATAGCTCCTATAGGTTAATTATATGCCAATGCCTGATTAAAACTCAAACCGTGTATTTATTAATCATTGGATGATCTTTTCACTTTGAAATCAGTAACCCTTATATTGTCTTGTGACATGAGATACTAAGACCTTATGCCTTTATGCCATGATGTAACTCTTATGGCCATAAAGACACACTTTTGTACCCTAATATGACCTAAAGTTTGATGTTGGAGTGCCTAAATGTTTGTATCTTTAAACCTTTATGCAAAAGTTATCCTAAATGTCTAACCATGTACATTTTCTTTTAGACCATACCCTATTATGACTTATGACACTAAATTCCATGTAATAAGCTCATGTAATCTCTTTGCTAATTGTCACATATGTATGACACCTCACATGTTTTAAATGAAAATGTTCATTGTTGGGCTCTAACCTTGCTAGATCATACCCCAATGTTAGCTATTCTATATAAATGACTTTAAATTAGTAGAATGTTCATTATATAGATCTAAATCCTACTTGATCTACTTAATGCTTCTATGACTTGGAAATGTGACCTTATTGTATGGAATTAACTTAGTATGGCTAGTCATGATCTTATATGATTTAAACCTTGGTGGAAATCTAAATATCATGTCTCCCTAACTTCAAATAAAAAATGATCTCATGTTTATATCTAATATAATGTGGATGGTTCACTTAGGTCTAGGACTTAATGTTGATCCTTGGACTATGTAGAGAAAATACATGCTAGTTTGGAACTTTGGAAACTATGTACGATCTATGTGGAACCTAGGACTAGGAGAACTTCCACATGACTCATATGATGTTTATCTTAAGTAAACCTTATTGATCTAATACCCACTATCATGTCTTCTTATATCTTAGGTCCATGTTGTCTTGGGCCTTCTCTAGGAATCTCACTCATGGTTTATAGCTTGTACTTTACTCGCAAGGTATGTTTTCCTCTTGACCCTACTATGATATTGACTTATTTGTATGTATGCTCGTATGAATGCTTGTCTAGTTAATCACTTGATTGAGCTATTATTCTTATGATTACTATTTTTTATTATTGATTATACGATGTTAACATAATGGATTAAGAAACTAAATCATGTTTTGTTAACTGTAAGGCCCCTGAACTTGCTTAATGAGTTGAATGAGCTTAATTACCATAATTGTATACTTATAACCCTAATCTAACCTTTTTATATATTTTTAAATCATAAGACAAGCTTAAGTTTCAAATTTGGTCCAATTTGTACGTTGTTTGAGCCATGTACACTTGGATATATTTTTAAATCATAATTTAAAGCCATGTACACTTGGATATATACTAGAATTTCAACTTTTTCTTTTTCTTAATATTAAAGTGTCATATACTTATCCCCAAGCACCAAAATGAGCCACTTTCTCTCCACCACCTCTCTCCTTCTCCCATATTTGTTCTCCCTCTGTTCAGCTGCGAATTTTGCTACCCAAGGAAGAAGAAAGTAGGGATCTTCTTGGGAAAAATTCTAGGGTTGCAATTGATTCCCTTTTTGGGTCTATAAAGCTTCTTCCTAGTGATATTGACCTAAAAGTGTAAGTTTTTACTTATTTCCCCCGTTTAATTCTTTTCTCTTCTTCCTCCAACATCTTTCCAGGTCGGAACCCTACTGTTCCATGGTGAAAATGACTCTAGAACTCAAAAACCCTTCCTTCTTGTTTCTTTTTCTAGGGTTTTGCTTCTTTGTGGAGAGAAGTGCCTATTTGGCCAAGTTCAGATCTGAATCTAGGGATTCCTTGCCTTATTTGCTCGAGATTCTTGTTGTTTAATATCTGAACTACTCTATAGAGGCGAGTTATATAACATTCTTCACTTATATTGCTTATTAAAATCTTGTTAGTTCATGTTTATGCTTGAATGTGATGATCTAAGCATAGAGAAACCATGCTTGTTTAGAATTACGAATTTTTGTGGTGTTCCCTATTTTGTTCCGGTTCAATATGAACTAAACATGTGTACAACCTTTCTAAGGTGTAACATGATCTGGGACAGGTTGATAGCATCAACCTATGGTGCTAAGCACACAATAATTGATTGTTCAAATTAGGGTTTTCAAGCTATTTCCTTCTCTATCACATAACCTATGGACATACCATTCAACAACCAATGGTGTTGCTATCTTGGCAATTGATGTTCGTGATCAAGGGTGTTAAATGTATGGTGACAACCTATGGTCACCCCTTAGGTCAGGTTTTGGCTCAATTAGACATTTAATTATCATCCACTAAGTATTCTAATGATGTTATCAATCGATGATAATATTGTCTTAATATATGATGGTGTTAACTGAATGTATTATTGATCTAGCAACCAATGGTGACCTAATGATCATAATTAATGGTGGATCAGTTCATCATCATATATGATTAATTAGGAATGTAATTGTAGATTTGACTAAACCTTAAACCAATGGTTCCTTGGTTCAATTGATTTAATGGTTAGACTTATACTTCAATTGATAACCTTGAACAATGAACTTGATCCAATGAATAACATTGGATGGTTTAACATCCAATGGATTAGAATAAATAACATGGTATTATATGTGGGTCCTAGTGAAGATAATTCAATGGTTCAATACCATTAATTGGTAGTCTTACCTTTGCCATTATATAGTTATATTTGATAAATCACTATAATAAGTGGATGCGTAACTCCAATGTGATCTAGCTTGTTATACCTAACCTTAATGTAATTATATGATGTTGATTGGTTATAATTAGACCTCTTGAATGATTAATGTGATAATGAATTACACTCTTCTTTTGTTGAAACCACAATGTAGTATTATTTGAATATCATAGTGCCTTGCCATGTTAATATCTATGGACATACACGTGCTAATGATCTTTTGAGCCTTGTTTAAGGCATGGAATGATGATGATAACCTTACTATGAATAATGTGATGGTCCTAAAGATCTTTGGGCATGTTTTAAGCCATGATTGAGGTGAAATCATCTTCATGTTCCAATAAGGGTTAAAATCCTAGAACTTGTAATAAGATATTGGTATCTTGCAATAGTATGATGATAAGTGTGGTCCATTAATTTGCAATGAATGATAGCATGTGGTAATGTGATTAATATTTATATCTCAAATGTTTTATATCTTTTGAAGTTGTTATACATATACTCTTGTTAGAAAAGAGTTAGGGTTTGAATGTCCACTTATATGATAAAGCCTTAATGCATTCAATTGGCAGTTTTTAATCAAGTGTAACATTAATCATGTAGAGCCTTGTGTCGTAGAGCCATCTTCAGTGTCAGAACTTACTGGATCGTGAAACGAGTATTCCCAAGGGAAACTCGAAACGCACACTGTTGAGTATGTGGGGGTGGCAAGTTGAGGATATATCCTTGTCATCCACAAATGCAGGTTATGGAGGATGGCTATGGTCATGCCTCTGACATTTGATGTGATTGAGGACAGCTGCGGTTGTACCTCGGATTAGAGGGTCTTTTTATACTCTATTTAGGGATGGCAATTGGGCGGGTATGGCCAACCCATACCCATACCTAATATACCCATTTAGATTTTAACCCAACCCATACCCGCCCCATTTAGAAAAATTGTATGATAGTACATACCCATACCCACCCCAATGGGTCATGGGGCCCCATTTTAACCCGTTTGAACCAAAATTATGAATTAAGTGAGTATTTCTCCAAACCTGTAAATATTGTAAAGCTGTGTTTTACACCATCAGTTCTCACATAATTTGCAACAAACCCCTCCAAATGTTATATTTACAAATAAACCTTTCCTGATTTTAACTCACGAATCATATAGATAACCTCTACATTAATTATTTTATTTTAAATCTCATTTACACAATGCTTGCGGGATCTGCAACAAAAAGTAGCCTTTCAAATGACTACAATCTACAACACATCTGCAAATTTAACTAATGTGTTTGCATATAATTTTAGCAGATTTGAACCACCTATACCTGTCTTCGTGATATCAATACAGAAAAATAGGTTGATTATCCCAACCAAAAAACCATCTTTGTGACTACAACAGAAATCAGACGCAGCAGCAACAAGTTCTGTTCTGAAAGGGAAAAAAGGAAAATAAAGCAGAGTAGGTCACGGCCAATTCACTTAGCCCCTTCGTCCCTTCTAGAAAGGAATACATGATTGCCCATCCATTCTCAGCATTGTTCACCGGCCAATCTAGTAGATCGTTGTCGATGGTTTCCTCATTCGTCCAGCTGGTGGCGACAGTGATACACCCAGAGAAGAGAAAACTAAAGTGACGACCTTGAGGAGAAGAGAGGAAGTGTCAGCGTGTATGACGCGTGCCCCAGCACCGCGGTCAACCACTTCTGTAGCTTATGTGAACTCACCTAGTCACCTCCCCTTCTGCCGACGTACACATCTCGTGTGTTATGGATGGGGCTTAGTGTCAGACTTTACATGGATGTGTTGGCAAACACCCTCCCCTGCCCGCACGACACCACAAACTTGTCGAGGCTCCCGGTGTAGAGCGTGTGAGACTGGAATCGTCCAGGGAGGCGTTGCCGAGCAGGGCCTAATTGTGTAACAGATCTTGTTCGCCCGACAATACGTCCCCAGTGGCCGATTCGGCATCTGGGGCGCAGATCTCCTGGTCGGTGTCTGGGTGGCATCTCATCGTGTGGCATCCCAGCGACTCTTCATGGAACCTCAAGGTTTGGCACTCATGATTTAGGGGAGGAGAACCTTCAAGGCTAGGGTTCAAGGGATGAGAACGGAGAAAGGGAACATATGGAGAACAGAAGAAGAGTCATCGCCTAAGGGGGGAGGTAAGAGTCGGGAGTCGGGACTCGAGATGAGGGAGCATTTTGAGTCTTGACCTAACAAATGGGGAATTGTGGGGACAGATGGGGGGATACGTGTCACCAATCCCAGATCAACCCTCCCCATTTAAACCCAACATGCGAGTTGGGACCCATCATACCCACTTTAAATTGGGTCCAAATGTATTGGGTTTGTTGGGTTATGGGTTTATGGGGAGATTTTCCATCCCTAACCCTATTTTCTAGTGTTGTAACTTGTACCAAGTACGAACTAGTTGTTATTAGTTGACTATATGTCATTGTTGGCAATTTGACTGGTATGTCACTACAGTTTACTCGTACTGATCAAGGGGAAGAGATCTCAGGATACCGGCACTCCTAGATCTTATACGGAACTGAATATCACTTTGCAGTGGTCAGTTGGATTTTGAGTGGTACGACTCAAACTCCCTAGGGCATAATAATAAAATATATAATACCAGCCGTGTAGTATAATTGCTAGGGTTTAATACGTATCACATTGGTTGATTAACCCTTGTCTTATCTTTACACTACATAGTTCTTACATGATGCAGACTTATGACAATTGTACAATTCTACTTGATGTTACAACTTATTTGTTTAACTGCTTAGTATGCTTAAACTGTTCAATCTATGCATATTGTTTATTCAATATCCTAACTGCTCAATGTATTTACTATTAATTATTATGTTATAATCAATATATGTTGGAGAGAGTTATATCTCTCACTGGGACTGGGTCTCACCCGTGGGTCACCACATTTTTTTAGGTGGTCGCAGGCAACGAGGTCGAGGTCGTATTGTGGAAGAAAAGCAACCTGGTGATCAATAGATTCAGAAGGTTGGTTAGTTGTAGATGTTAGTAGTTGAGTCCTAGTGTCATCCTTATACTCTCAGGTCCTAGTTTGGGATGTGTTTTCTAGATTATATACTTGTACCGACATGAGATTTTGGTTGTATGCCAATGTTTGTAAATATATGGCATGTACATGTGAAATATCTTTTGTATGCAGGATGTGACTGAGGTCTTTGGACCCATATGTAAATACTTGATACAATATATGATAATGGAATGATGGACCTTTTGTAAATGTTCTAGAGTTTATTTACATTGTTGGAATCGGTTTTAATTGTTTCACATTTTTTACTATGTGATTAATTAGTAGTTGATCATGTTTTGTGTTTTGAGTAATCTCATTTAGCATGATGAGGTGTCACAGTTAAGTTGGTATCAGAGCTCTAAGTTTACTGAGTCTACAGGGACATAGGACATAGGTTTGAGTCTATTCTTATGTATGCAACTTAGGTTTGAGTCTGTTCTTATGTATCCAACATATCTGATCATAGTTTATGCTTATGTAGATATGTCTAGAGGACATGAAGAACATGTTGAGAGTAGCTATGTTGCACTAGGAGGAGGTGTAGGGAGGCAGGCATGCGATGAGAGAGTGCCAGAAGAAGGGCCAGAGCAGCCCACAATGCCTCATCTAGACCCGACAATGATGGTCAATCCTGAGTTTCAGTCTATGTTTAGACAGATGATGGACACAATTACACATATTGCTGACAGAGCACCAACACCTCAAGCTAGGGCAGCCGCCTCTAATGTGGAGACCCAAGGTGTCGGGAAGACATTTGAACGTCTTAGTCGTGTTGGGATAATTGAATATGCAGGTACTTCTGATCCAGCAGACGCTGGCATATGGTTGGCTGAGTTGGAAAAGACGTTCAAAATCCTAAACATTGCTAAAGAAGACAAAGTTAGGCATGCAATATACTTGTTGAAGGGTAGTGTTGGCCATTGGTGGGCCATAGAAGAGGAGAAAAGGCCAGGAGTTGTGATAGGATGGGAGGAGTTTTGAAGGGAATTTGTTAGTCGATATTTTCCAGAGACCTACCTAGATGAGAAAATCTCTTAGTTCAAGAAGATTTGTTAGGGAACTATGACTATCAATGAGTGTGAATCAAAGTTTATGGAACTTCTGAGGTTCTGCCCACACATGGCAGCAACAGACAAGGAAAGGATCCAGAGATTTGAGAAGGGTCTGAGAACAGAGTTGACTACTACAACATCAGCCTTGGAGAACAGGGAAAGGTTTTCCACCTTTGTGGAATCTGTCAGGAGGATTGAGAGGTCTGCCATAGAGAAGCGTGAAGCTAATGCTAAAAAGTGACCTATGTAGTTTCAAGGGAAATCATCTGGAGGCTTTAATAAGCTAAGGTTTTTCCCACCGCAGTCACAACCAAGGTCAACCTTCATTGAACCAAGATCACATGCACCGTCACAGTGGACCCCGAGTCAGGGTAGATGTCACAGTTTTCCACTGACGGGAGCCCGCGGTACCTCATCAGTTTCAGTGACAGGGTCGTTTAGGCCATATCAAGACACCAAAACATGTTACAAGTGTGGGAAAGTGAGGCATACAAGACCTAATTGCCCTATGAAAGATGAGGAGGTGACTCAGCAACCAAGGCAAAGTCAACAAGGTCCACAACAATGACAATTTAGTAGTGGCAGTGGAAGAGGACGTGGTCAGACATCCCAGGCAGGATCCTCTGGACAAGCAAGTAGGGGATGTGGACGATAGCAGGCGACAACAAGGTTCTATGCCATGACCCAGCCAGAAGCAGTGGTCAATTTACGAGTCATGACAGGTCAGATGGAGTTATTTTATTCTGATATATCTGCTTCCTATTTCGTATATGTGTTATTAGACTAGGGTGTGACACACTCTTTTATCATCAGAGAGGTGATATATAGTTGTTATCTACCTGTTAGTCTTAGATCTGATACGCTACGGCTAGAGACTCCTTTGGTTGATTCCTCCGAGTTGCGAGAAGTGTGCCCTTCTTATGTTCTTTCTTTTTCTGGACACAACATTCAAGTGGATCTTTTACCACTAGACATGCATAGTTTTGATGTAATCCTAGGAATGGATACCTTGGTAAAATACAAGGCAGTCTTGGATTGTAGTACTAAGGTGGCGACGTTCCATGATGGAGATGTACATTGGTTTTTTAAGGGTGATAGAAAGATTCTTCCTACATGTTTGATGTCAGCTATGACAACTGAGCGGTTGATGAGACAAGGATGTGAGGCTTTCTTAGCTCATGTTGTGGATACCAAGGCAGTATGTCCATGTATCCAGGAGGTACCAGTGGTGTGAGAATTTGAGGATGTCTTTCCTGAGGAATTTCCTAGCATTCCCCCTCCTAGAGAGATTGAGTTTGAGATCAATCTTGTTCCTACAACACAACCCATAGCACAATCAACATACAGAATGGCACCAACAGAGATGCAAGAGTTAAAGAAATAGTTACAAGAATTGTTAGAAAAGGGTTTTATCAGGCCAAGCACTTCCCCTTGGGGTGCTCCCATCTTGTTTGTTAAAAAGAAGGATGGTTCAATGAGGTTGTGTATAGACTACAGACAGTTGAACAAGGTGACAATAAAGAATAAGTATCCTTTGTTGAGGATTGATGATCTTTTTGATCAGTTGAGAGGTGTCACTATGTTTTTAAAGATAGACCTGAGGTCAGGTTACCATCAGTTGAGAATTAAGGCTGATGACATACCCAAGTCAGCTTTTAGGACTAGGTATGGTCATTATGAGTTTGTGGTTATGCCGTTTGGGCTAACCAATGCACCTACAACTTTTATGGATCTGATAAATAGGGTTTTTAGACCTTATCTTGATCAGTGTGTGGTTGTGTTCATAGATGATACACTTATGTACTCCAAGTATAGTCAACAACACGAGCAACACCTTCGCTAGGCATTACCATTATTGAGGCAACATCAACTATATGCTAAGTTTAGCAAGTGTGGATTCTGGTTATCTGAAGTGTTTTTTCTGGGCCATGTTATATCTGCAAAAGGCATTTGTGTTGATCCCAAGAAAGTGGAATATGTACTAGAATGGGAACAACCAAAGACACTGACAGAGATCCGTAGTTTCCTAGGTCTGGAAGGTTACTACAGGAGGTTTATCAAAGACTTCAGTTCTATAGTGTTACCCCTAACTAGGGTAACCAGGAAGGATGTTCCTTTTGCTTGAAATGGCAAGTGTTAATGTTCTTTCCAGCCTTTGAAAGAAAAGTTGACTAGTGCACCGGTGTTAGTACTGCCAGAGCAAGGAAAAGGCTATATTGTCTTTTGTGATGCTTCAAAGAATGGGTTGGGATGAGTGTTGATGCAAGATAAGAATGTGATTTCTTTTACTTCTCAACATCTTAAGAAACATGAGGAGAATTACCCAACACATGATCTGGAGCTTGCAGTGGTGGTCCATTCCTTAAAGATCTGGAGACACTATCTTTATGGAGAAAAGTGTCAGATCTTCACTGACCATAAGAATCTACAGTATATTTTCTCAAAACATGAGATGAATATGAGGCAGAGGAGATGGATGGAGCTGATTAAGGATTATGATTGCACAATATACTACCATCTAGGGAAAGCTAATGTGGTAGCTGATGCATTGAGTAGAAAGTCATCTTCATCATCAACAGTAGATAATGCACAATTAAATTCCTTGATGTGCCATAAGAGAGATATGCTAGCGTCTCTTTGCCAGATGAATGTACAACTAGAAGTTTTCTTATTGGTAGGATTGTTGGCACAATTACAAGTAAAACCTACCTTGAGATAGTAGATTCATGATGCACAATAGAATGATATTGTGATACAAAATATTCGATCAGGGATTGGCAGTGAAAAGTATGATGGCTTTCATGAGGCATTGATGGTATAGTGTGTTACCATAATAGGATAGTAATTCTTGATGTTGATGTGTTGAGGAAGATGGTACTTGAGGAGGCTCACTCCTCCATGTATGCAATGCATCTTGGAAGTACCAAGATGTACTAAAACTTGAAAGACATGCATTGGTGGCCAGTTCTAAAGCATGATGCGGTAGAGTTCATTGCCAAATGTCCAGTTTGTCAGCAGGTGAAGGCTGAGCACCAGAAGCCTGCTGGGACATTACAACCCTTGCCAATACCACAGTAGAAATGGGGTCATATTACTATGGACTTTGTGGTTGGTCTTCCTAGGACAGCCAAGGGTCATGATTCCATTTGGGTGATAGTAGACAGATTGACCAAGTTAGCTCATTTTCTGCCAGTTAAGATGACATTTATAGCAGAGAAAATGGTACAAATATATGTTGATGAGATAGTCCGTCTGCATAGAATTCCAGTGACTATAGTTTCTGAAAGAGGTCCACAATTTACAAGTCATTTTTGGGAGCATCTGCATTCAGCAATGGGAACATGACTAAGATTCAACATAGCTTTTCATCCACAGATCGATGGCCAGTATGAAAGGACTATTCAAAATTTAGAGGATCTCTTGAGGGCATGTGCGCTGCAATTTCTTGGTAGTTGGGATGTACATCTAACTCTAATAGAGTTTGCGTACAACAATAGCTAACAAAGAAGCATAGATATGGCCCCTTATGAGGCTCTATATGGTATATGATGTCGGTCTCCTCTTTGCTGGTATGAGACAGGTGAATATCAACTTTTGGGTCCTGAGTTAGTACAACAGACTGCAGAAAAGATTAAAATAATACAACAACAGTTGAAAGCAGCCCAGGACAGGCAAAAAACTTATGCAGACAACCGACGTAGACCACTTGAGTTCCAAGTGAGAGATAGAGTATATCTTAAGGTTTCTCCTTGGAAAGGTGTGCTGAGGTTTGGAAAGAAGGGTAAGTTGGCTCCTAGATTTATGGGACCATCCTATCCTAGTTCGTGTTGGAAAGGTAGCATATAAGTTGGAGCTAGCAACAGAGCTACATAGATTGCATAATTTCTTTCACATCTCTATGTTCAGTAAATGCCATCTAAATACTGACCAAACAATCCAACCAGTAGAGGTTGAGTTAGATGAGGATATCTCCTATGTTGAGGGTCTCGTGTTGATCTTGGATAGAAGGGTGAAAATGCTGAAGAGAAAAGATATAATACTAGTAAAAGTTTTGTGGAATCACAATGGCATAGAGGAAGCAACATGGGAACTAGAGAACAAGATGCATAGAAAATACCCATCTCTTTTTGCGTAGGATTTTGGGGCGAAATCCTTGTTAGGGGTTTATAGTTGTAAGACCCCTGAACTTTCTTAATGAGTTAAATGAGCTTAATTACCATAATTGAATACTTATAACCCTAATATAACCTTTTTATATATATTTCAATCATAAGACAAGCTTAAGTTTCAAATTTGGTCCAATTTGGACGTTGTTTGAGCAAGTAATGCATTTTTTGTACATTTTAGACTTTTTTGCAATTTACCCAATTGAGGGGTTTTATTTGTAATTTATCACACACATTATGTTCCCTAGATGTTATGTTATCATTCTTGATATTTTTTAGCCATGGGGCTCCTAGTTGAGCCATGGTTTGAAGGTGTTCTCGTCAAGGGTATTTTAGGGTTTTTCTCCTTCATGGATGAGCTACCTTTAGTAGCTATCAACCAAGGAATTATGTGATTGGATGGGAATTTAGATAAAGGAAAGATAAGAAGGTCTAGAGGGATGGCGGGAGAGCTGATTGTGTATGTGTGCTTATATATTCTTAATAATTTAAAGCCATGTACACTTGGATATATACTAGAATTTCAACTTTTTCTTTTTCTTAATATTAAAGTGTCATATACTTATCCCCAAGCACCAAAACGAGCCACTTTCTGTCCACCACCTCTCTCCTTCTCCCAGCTTCGTTCTCCCTCTGTTCAGCTGCGAATTTTTCTACCCAAGGAAGAAGAAAGTGGGGATCTTCTTGGAAAAATATCTAGTGTTGCAATTGATTCTCTTTTTGGGTCTATAAAGCTTCTTCCTGGTGATATTGACCTAAAAGTGTAAGTTTTTTCTTATTTCCTCCATTTAATTCTTTTCTCTTCTTCCTCCTACATCTCTTCAGGTCGGAACCCTACTGTTCCATGGTGAAAATGGCTCTAGAACTCAAAAACCCTTCCTTCTTGTTTCTTTTTCTAGGGTTTTGCTTCTTTGTGGAGAGAAGTGCCTATTTGGCCAAGTTCAGATCTGAATCTAGGGATTTATTGCCTTATTTGCTCGAGATTCTTGCTGTTTGATATCTGAACTACTCTATAGAGGCGAGTCATATAACATTCTTCACTTATATTTCTTATTAGAATCTGGTTAGTTCATGTTTATGCTTGAATGTGATGATCTAAACATAGAGAAACCATGCTTGTTTAGAATTACGAATTTTTGTGGTGTTCCCTATTTTTTTCCAGTTCTATATGAACTTGTAAACATGTGTCAAACCTTTCTAAGGTGTAACATGATCTGGGACAGGTTGATAGCATCAACCTATGGTGCTAAGCACACAATAATTGATTGTTCAAATTAGGGTTTTCAAGCTATTTCCTTCTCTATCACATAACTTATGGACATACCATTCAACATCCAATGGTATTGCTATCTTGGAAATTGATGTTCGTGATAAAGGGTGTTAAATGTATGGTGACAGCCTATGGTCACCCCTTAGGTCAGGTTTTGGCTCAATTAGACATTTAATTATCATCCACTAAGTATTTTAATGATGTTATCAATCGATGATAATATTGTCTTAATATATGATGATGTTAGCTGAATGTATTATTGATCTAGAAACCAATGGTGACCTAATGATCACAATTAATGGTGTATCAGTTCATCACCATATATTATGAATTAGGAATGTAATTGTATATTTGACTAAACCTTAAACCAATGGTTCCTTGGTTCAATTGATTTAATGGTTAGACTTATACTTCAATTGATAACCTTGAACAATGAACTTGATCCAATGAATAATATTGGATGGTTTAACATCCAATGGATTAGAATAAATCACATGGTATTATATGTGGGTCCTAATAAAGATAATTCAATGGTTCAATACCATTAATTGGTAGTCTTACCTTTGCCATTATATAGTTATATTTGATAAATCACTATAATATGTGGATGTGTAACTCCAATGTGATCTAGCTTGTTATACCTAACCTTAATGTAATTATATGATGTTGATTGGTTATAATCAGACCTCTTGAATGATTAATGTGATAATGAATTACACTCTTCTTACGTTGAAACCACAATGTAGTATTATTTGAATATCATAGTGCATTGCCATGTTAATATCTATGGACATACACGTGCTAATGATCTTTTGAGCCTTGTTTAAGGCATGGAATGATGATGATAACCTTAATATGAATAATGTGATGGTCCTAAAGACCTTTGGGCATGTTTTAAGCCATGATTGAGGTGAAATCCTCTTCAAGTTCCAATAAGGGTTAAAACCCTAGAACTTGTGATAAGATATTGGTATCTTGCAATAGTATGATGACAAGTGTGGTCCATTAATTTGCAATGAAAGATAGCATGTGGTAATGTGATTAATATTTATATCTCAAATGTTTTATATCTTTTGAAGTTGTTATACATCTACTCTTATTAGAAAAGAATTAGGGTTTGAATGTCCACTTGTATGATAAAGCCTTAATGCATTCAATTGGAAGTTTTTAATCAAGTGTAACATTAATCATGTAGAGCCATGTGTCTAGAGCCATCTTCAGTGTCGGAATTTACTGGATCGTGAAATGAGTATTCCCAAGGGAAACTCGGAACGCACACTGTTGAGTATGTGGGGGTGGCAAGTTGAGGATATATCCTTGTCATCCACAATTACAGGTTATGGAGGATGGCTATGGACATGCCTCTGACATTTGATGTGATTGAGGACAGTTGCGGTTGTACCTCGGATTAGAGGGTTTTTTATACCCTGTTTTCTAGTGTCGTAACTTGTACCAAGTACGAACTAGTTGTTATGAGTTGACTATATGTCACTATTGGCAGTTTGACCGGTATGTCACTGCAGTTTACTCATACTGACCGAGGGGAAGAGATCTTAGGATACCAATACTCCTAGATCTTATACGGAACTAAATAACACTTCACAGTGGTCAGTTGGATTTTGAGTGGTACGACTCAAACTCCCCAGGGTATAATAATAAAAGATATAATACCAACCGTGTAGTATAATTGCTAGGGTTTAATACATATCACATTGATTGATTAACCCTTGTCTTTTCTTTACACTACATAGTTCTTACATGATGTAGACTTATGATAATTGTACAATTCTACTTGATGTTACAACTTATTTTCTTAACTGCTTAGTATGCTTAAACGGTTCAATCTATTCATATTGTTTATTCAATATCCTAACTGGTCAATGTATTTACTATTAATTAATATGTTATAATCAATATATGTTGGAGAGAGTTATATCTCTCACTGGGACTGGGTCTCACCCGTGGGTCACCACATTTTTTTAGGTGGTCGCGGGCAACAAGGTCGAGGTCGTGTTGTGGAAGAAAACCAACCTGGTGATCAATAGATTCAGAAGGTTGGTTAATTGTAGATGTTAGTAGTAGAGTCCTAGTGTTGTCCCTTTACTCTTAGGTCCTGGTATGGCATATGTTTTCTAGATGATATACTTGTATCTACACGAGATTTTGGTCGTATGCTAATGTTTGTAAATATATGGCATGTATATGTGAAATATCTTTTGTATGCAGAATGTGACTGAGGTCTTTGGACCCATATGTAAATACTTGTTACAATATATGAGAATAGAATGATGGACCTTTTGTAAATGTTCTAGAGTTTATTTACATTGTTGGAATCAGTTTTAATTGTTTCACATTTTTGACTATATGATTAATTAGTAGTTGATCGTGTTTTGTGTTTTTAGTAATCTCATTTAGCGTAATGAGGTGTCACATTAACGTTGTCGTTTAAGTTTCCTCATTTATTTATGGTTCTTGATTAGTACTTTGATCTAGCCAAGCAACTTATATAGTACTCTTAAACTATTTGCATTTCATTTTATAGCATACTTGATGTTTTATCATTAATATGTTTTGTTTATTGAATTTTTAGTTGCAAATGAAGATCTGCTGCAAATCAAGACTCTAAGATCTAAACTATGACAACAACGGGATATGCTGAACACATAAATGGGTACATACTGCTCTATCCCCCTTCTAGTATCTTGTGTTATCATATTACCACTTTTACATATATATACTACTTGTGTAAAATATTTGTGTCATTCTATACATGGGTTCCCAAACCCTACTTCCACTGACTCCATAGTCAATGGGGTAGGATGAGGGTAACAAAAAATTTTGTGACAATAATTTTTTTAGCTCAAATGTGTTCCTAAGGTGCATATAGCCACATCTATTGGCTAGGGCTCCTATGGACACACATCGCTAGCAACACATGATTCTATCCAAGTAATTAGAATAATCTGAGAGCAACTTCATCATGTAAAGTAATCAACATTACCATGACCTATAATCCTTGTGTCCCAGATATCCATATTGAAATGGAGGCATGGACTTGTCAACCTCCTTATTTCTAATCTAGGTTCATTAAACTAGAGTACACTATTGTGGTTGTGTAAGCCCTATATATATATAGGCTCACACAAGCATTGTTACACATTTCTTAGTCTCACTTATCAAGTGACCATGATACCACTCCAATGGAGGTACAAATTCCATCTGCACCACCCACAATAGTCCACAAGTGTCAAAGTGCACCCCATCACCACCTATATGGAAACCCTTATTTAGACTCATGTTAGACCAGTTTTATACATAGAACAACATGTAACTAATGTTTTGACTTCGGGTCTAAGGATCATATCCATCACTATCTCATTAAGATATCATCTGACTTCCATGACATGGTTTCTATATGTCATTCGTAAAGTGGGTATGTCCAGTACAACTTGTTCTCCAACAAGTATCCATGTATTCACTAGTACAGAAATGGGTTATAATGTCACTACCTGTAGGGTCAGTTTTTTCAAATAACCGACCTTATATGTCTATAAAAAATGTGGGCACCACTTAAGACCTCTTGGGTCAGTTTTCTTTAAAAAACAGACCTTGTAGTGTAACTCTATAGGGTCAGTTTTCCAAATAACTGACTTTATATATCTATAAAAATGTGGGCACCATTTAAGACCACTTGGGTCGCTTTTCTTAACATAACCAACCTTGTAGTGTATCTCTATAGGGTCAGTTTTCATAAAATAAGCGAACTTATAGACAATCAGATTAGAAAGCCAACTACAGTTTCCCGTGGAAAAAATTTGCTCGATTTTGGCTTCGCGTCTCGATCTATAGGGTCAGTTTTTCCAAATAATTGACCTTATATGTCTACAAAAAATGCAGGAGACATCTTGGATCCAATTTGCCTTCACGCATGTATAAGCACCTCTAGGGTCAGTTTTTTTCTTATAACTGACCCCAGAGGACCCCTCAATCGAAAATATTGTCGACCGAGTTGATTTTTGGATCCAGTTCAGTTCACGCATGTATAAGCACCTCTAGCATCAAATTTTTACTTTTAACCGACCCTAGAGATCCCTTCAGTCATCGAATTTGTCAACCGAGTTGATTATAGTATCCGGTTTGCCTTCACCATGTATAAGCACCTCTAGCGTCAGTTTTTTTCCTTATAACCGACCCTAGAGGTCCCCCTCAGTCGACAATATTGTCGACCGAGATGAATTTTGAATCCAGTTTAGTTCACGCATGTATAAGCACCCTTAGCGTCAATTTTTTACTTTTAACTGACCCTAGAGCTCCCCTCAGTCGACAAATTTGTCGACCTAGAAGGAGATCCAGATTTCCTTCGTGCGTGTATAAGCACCTCTAGCGTCGGTTTTTTTCCTTATAACCGACATTAGAGGTCCCCCTCGATCGAAAATATCGTCGACTGAGATGAATTTTGGATCCAGTTTAGTTCACACATTTATAAGCACCTCTAGCGTCGGTTTTTTACTTTTAACCGACCCTAGATCTCCCCTCGGTCGATGAATTTGTCGACTGAGAACCTCTCGGTCAACAAATTCATCGACCAAGAAGGATTTTGGTGTTTAGGGTTTTAGATCCAGATTTCCTTCGTGCGTGTATAAGCACCTTTAGGGTCAGTTTTTTTCCTTATAACCGACCCTAAAGGGCCCCTCGGTCGAAAATATTGTCGATTGAGATGAATTTTGGATCCTGTTTAGTTCACGCATGTATAAGCACCTCTAGCGTCAGTTTTTTTGTTTTAACTGACCCTAGAGGTCCCCTCGGTCGAGAAATTTGTCGATCAAGAATGAGTTTGAGTATTTTAAATAACCCGACACGGGCACCGCTTATCTCTAGCGTCGATTTTTTTAACCGACGCTACAGGTCAGGACTAGGGCTTGAAGTGGCCGAGACCTAGTCTTTCTCTCCTGTGAAATATAAATTTCGTCCTCTTTTTCTCTCCCGCAGTGCCAATACCTTTTCTTCTTTCTCTCCTTGTATCATTCCGCCACCGATACTTTTTCTTCCTTCTCTCCCGCATCATCACTTTTCATTGTTGTTGCGCCACCAAAGCCTTTGCCAAGAAGCTCTTCGTCGTGTTCGAAGAGGATCGTGGTGTCCGTGAAGCCCTTGACACCTCTCTGTGCCGCCAAAGCCCTTGCCTCCTCTCTGCGAAGAGAGCTCATTGTCACTGCCTCTCCACACTTCCATGAAGGTCACCGCCTCTCTGTGAAGGTCGTCACATCCTCCACGAAGGTCGCCGCCATTTCCAAATAAGGTCATCGCTTCCCTCGTTCCCGAGTTCGTTCCCACTGCCACGGTAGTGTCCAGGTCCACTCTCGGTCGACAATATTGTCGAATGAGAGTCCACCTGCATGCAGCGTCCAGGTCCACTCTCGGTCAAGAATTCATCGACCGAGAGTGGACCTAGACGCCGCACGCAGGTGGGCTCTCGGTCGACTAATTGTCGACTGAGAGTGGACCTACGCTCCTTTAACTACACATTTATATTGTTTTACTCATTCCTTATCGTTAAAATATATAACAGTAGAACCTTATTTTGTAGCATGACATTAGGTGTTCAAGACCATTAAACATCAAAGAATCTATATTAATGAAACTAAGGCATATTTTTCTATCAATGTAGTGGATGCATAGCAGATGATAATGAGGCAGTTGTCATTCTTCTACCCTCTAACATCACTTTATTTTCTCTGGACTTCTCTGGTTCAGGCCTGTCTGATGGTGATTATGTTAGTCTCAGTTGGTACGAGGTGTACTATTTTTTATCCTTTGGCCTTTTTCCAATTTGCTATAATTAAGATTTCTAGACTTGATGTGACTTTCTTAACATCTTATTCAAAACATAAAGATGATCTAAAAACTGTGGTGAACTTCCTCCTTAGCAATAAACAAGTATCATGCATTGGTCTTTGGGGGAGGTCTATGGATGCAGTCACAAGGTAATTTTGTTTTCTGGACTTTACTGCTAAGAAATGTGGCTTACTGGAATGTGGAAGATGTAGTGATACAACGTCTTAATATGCATCATTCTTTATGGATATAAAGATCCCTCAATTGCTGGAATGGTATTGGATAGTGCATTTTCTAACTTATTTTATCTAATGATGGAGCTAGCTGATGTATACAAGCTTCGGGTTCCTAAATTCACGGTATGCATTACCATCTTTGATTGGATTTATTTCATTTTTCACATTGTGGATTGATATGCATAGATGTTGATTTTTTCATGCTTTCCTTCTCATTTGAGAAACTATTATTTTGTGGACTAGGAGTTCCATGATCAGATTCCCATTACTTATGCTATATGTTTAGGACGGTCCCTTTGAACTACTAAGTTGTCATCTTTATACTTCAAACCATTAGTTTAGAACTTTAGATTATCCGATTCACTTCAGAGCTTATGAATAATATATACTTGTTAGGCAATTAAACAAGTCCATCAGGCAAAACTATGCTCCCTAAATTATATATATAACTCAGTAGACATTATTATTGTAGCATTTTCCCAAGAGAAGCACCACTATTGGAATGACACACAGTTATTGGATAAGTGCATTGCTAGAGGATCATTGCACTATATAGCAAGTGGTTAATGCACTTAAGATAGATGTGTTGCTAGAGGAGAGGTGCATTACAACATGTAGTCGATGAACAATGATAAACTATAAATGAACAACATGGCTGATGAATGCAAGAAGGAGATCACAACCAAGAAGCATAATGTTACAACTCAATGGGGCTTCCTGTTGTCCCTTAGCAGGCGAGATTTGAGGCGAGATATAATAGGAGCACCTGTTGGGGAACATGCTCGTGCTTTCAAGTATTACATAGAGGCGACCACGCGTAGTAAGGTGACAATAGATATAGAAAATTGGCATGATGTTCCTAATGCCAAAAAAGACCTCACATGGAAAGATATATCTGTGAGTGGAAGTGATATTATTTTAATATGTTTTTTATCTATTGATTCTAATTTAGTTTGCTTGGAATTAATTTCTTTTTAAAACAACATTATTAATTGCTTCTTTTGTATGTATATGGTGTTGTTCATCTAAATGAAAAAGATCACAAGAAAAGAGTGCTACAACGTTGTGGTGTACGATGGAGGGGTTTTAAGACATATCTCGCAAGGGAATTTATAGATAATCCTAAACAAATGAAGAAAGCAACATATGTATATATTTTTATAGATCCTGAGGTGTGGGAAAGATTTGTTGCAGCTAGGTGATCGAACGAGTTTCAGATAATACAGATTGTGATGTATTGTATGAATCTTTAATTTTATACAATTAAGGAGGTGAATCTTTTTATACATGTTTGCCAAGTCTAAATTACAATACCTCGGTTTAAATGATCAGGCTATTCACCAGGATCAAAAGGAAAGATGGGCTAAAAATGTGCATGACCATCGATTGGGGCCCAGTGGTTATGCCTTCCGCCGCCAACTATAAGAGAAGCAATCCTCTTCTGGAGAAGAATCTAGTACAACTCAAGTTGAGTGTCCACCCCGACACTTGACATAGATTGATGCTAGAAAGAATCGAGCAGGTGAAATTGTCAACCCTACAACTAAGGGGGTGTCACAAAAGATGGTAGGTTTATCTCAACTAAGTAAAGAGAAACTCCAACAAACTTAGATTTATTTATATCTAATTGATATTGTGATTTAATATTTTTATTAACTATGAATAGAATTGTAACTCCCGGGCCCATTGCCCAAGGCTCTAGTAGAGTTTCAAGAATGACGACTGGCCCCATAGACCACCACTAGCCTTAACTACACGCTTTTTGTCCACTCACGTGTAAGCCAGGAGAAACTTCCCGACTGGTCACCCATCCTAGTACTACTTCAAGCTGAGCACGCTTAACTATGGAGTTCCTTAGAGATGGGCTCCCGGAAAAGGAGGTGCACCTTGGTGATATGGGTAGTCCAATCATTCCTTTTAAGAGTATTTTATCCGAGGCCTCAAATCCTGGGATGTTACAATCTCCCCCACTTAGACTCTTGACGTCCTCGTCAAGGTTCAACTATATGGCCTCATAATCTGACCCCATTTCAGTGCAGACCCACAATGGCCCATGGACACCCAGCTCCCATCCACAACTACCAACGCAAGGGCGGCTCCATCTCGTCTCTACGGATAGCCCTTTCCAACTTGCTTGGACCGCACGGCTCAAGACTGGCATGCCACATGCCCATGTGGGCCCCACCTACTGGAGGGGTTATGGCTCTAATACCATCTGTAATGACCGAGCCCACTGCCCAATGCTCTAGTAGAGTTTCAAGAATGACGACTGGCCCCACAGACCACCACTAGCCTTAACTGCACGCTTTTTGTCTACTCACGCGTAAGCCAGGAGCAGCTTCCCGACTGGTTACCCATCCTAGTACTACTCCAAGCTGAGCACGCTTAACTATGGAGTTCTTTAGAGATGGACTCCCGGAAAAGGAGGTGCACCTTGGTGATATGGGTAGTCCAATCATTCCTTTTAAGAGTATTTTATCCGAGGCCTCAAATCCTGGGATGTTACAAGAATGATCTCCACGAGAAAAGGAAGGAAGGAAGGAAAGTTCATCCCAACTAGCCACATGGATGAACTATTAGTTGCTCTTAGTACAAAGGAGCATCCTGACCGTGTTAGGGGATTAGGAGCTGGCATAGGATTCAAGTCTTATTTTGGCCCTTCGCAATCTAAAAGAGGTCGTGTAGGAGGTGTGGGCTCTGATCTCCAAAACACGAGATAAACTTAGTGGAAATGATTCGATTAATGGCGGAATGCGAAAAAATCATGAAAAATTAAAACTTTTCGAGGAAAGATCTTGAAAACATGAGACTCTATTCATAAAAGTATGATAAACAGTTTACATCTCTGTTAAGTTACTTCTTGAGTGATCATATACAACCATGTACAAAATCTCAAGACTCCAAATTTCAAAATCTCAGATCATCTAAACTCCAAGGACCTGAGTGTACAGAGATGACGTAAGACTTCTAACTAACAAACTGGACAGCCAGGGTATCCACCTGAGGCTCACTGCTGCCCCTGGTGTTGCTGCTGCTGATCTCCTGCGGACTGATTCCTTCGTCCTCGACGACCACCTAAAAGGTTGAAGTCTTCGGGGTGAGACAATTACAAATAATTGTCCCAGCGAGAGTTATAACTCTTCGCCAGAAGCTAGATAGCAAAAGGAAATCATCATAAGCAAGGTAGCTTGTCCTGCAAAAGAGGACTTAAGAGTAGATAAAGCAGCATTTACTTCTATGTAGAAATATGAAGAACATGCAAGCTAAATATTTAATTGAAACATTATAATCAATGTAGTACCAAGCATTGTTTCTCGTGGCTCAACCTAAGCAGATATGCTACTCGGCTGATTACGTTTTACATACAACATTATGCCCTGTGGAGATGAGGTATACTGCTCATACTCCAACCGACCACTGCTAAGTCGCCTCGATATCATACTAGGTCATCGAAAGAGCTGGATTCTCATGACCTCATCTTCCTCAGTCAAGTTGATGATCAACATAAAAGACATCTAGTGTCTCTGCTACGATAGCTCACCAGGGTATTCTGGTCCTTCGCTATTAGAGTCACAGTGGCATCCTGTACTCTCTTCACCATCGAAAGATTTCATGCTTATCTTCATCGATGTGGCATAACAGATTCCTCGGGTGATTAGTGATACATCATCCCGACATAAATACATAGTGTAGTGCTGATGGATTATGATACAGCTACATCAACCCCTACACTAGTACGTAAGGATATTCACGTCCATATTCCCCCACATACTCAAAAGTATGCGCTCCAGGAGTTCCCTTAGGAAAACCTGTTTCACCATCATTTAACACCTGACAATGATGGATCTATGATTCGGGCTCTACATGATATGGTTATACTTGATTATTTAGGTACATTTCAGTATTCTTTTATCATCAAGCATGTTTCCAAACATTCCATTACAAACATTTCTAAAACAGGAGAATACTAAATGTAACAAGTTCATCTCACATCAGTTACCAGATGGATATCAGTTCTTAATCACCTTCTCACTATGATTTAAGAACATGGGCAATCAACCCTTGGGATCATCATAACACTTGCTATCAGATAGCATGTAATCATCAAGTCATCTAGAAATCATGACCTTGAATGAAGTAATGTATCCTTCATATATCAAAAGTGTTTTCAAGGAATAAAACATCATAACCCTTACCTGGCTATGATCACCTCTTGACATGAATCTGCATGACTAAAATAGTTGAGGACATGCATAAATAATAGTATAAACACAATACCTAAATTCTTCAATATGTTTGTACTACACCACGGCCGTGCTTCCTTGCACGGTCGTGCAGGAGAAAGCTACCACGGCCGTGCTCCTTAGCACGGTCGTGCTGGTATCAACATACCTCAACTGATTCTAGGGTTTAGTGTTTATCCACATCAAACAAGGTTATCACCCCCTTTTAATTAACAAGTCATGAAGGTTCTTCACTTTATATTTCATTCCTAAGGTTTCATACTCTAAGGTATAACCTAGAATTAATCCTTCCATGTCATCCCCTCAAGTTAGGGTTTACTATTTAATTAACATGCCATTATCTTAAAATTAAGGTTTATTGTTTACTTCATAGTGAATTGAGCTCATAGCATTACCATGTATGAAATTATCCTCCTTGATGCCCTCAAATTAGGTTAAGATTCATCAATTATCATAATTAGGGTTTTCATGATCTCACATAGGTGGATCATACCCTAACCATGCACATTCATGTACATTGAAGGTACTTTACTTGAATTTCAGTTATATAAGGGACCTTCTCTCTCCTCTTACCAATAGATGGTGATTACATCAATCTAGATTAAGTTGGGTCAATTCACTATTGATTACCATGTGCCAAGTTACCACTATCATGCCATTAGGGTTTTGATTAAACAAGGTGTCATCTACTTGAACCATTCAAGGGCACATTGGTAAATACACCATTATCTCTCACCATGGTTCAACCTATTAATTACTTATCCCCTTAATGTCATAGGGTACCATTAGGGTTTGGATTAGACCACCATTGAACCAATTGAACCTTCAAACCACTAAGAAATTACAGCCCTAAAAGTCCCCAAACGGTTTCACCCCTCAACCTCCAAACGGTCTTGAAACCGTTTGGGGGTGTTGACCGTTTGGACACTTTGACCTCCAAGACCGCATGGTCACCAAGACCGCATGGATGTGTTGACCATTTGGATTTGTTGACTTTGAAACCGTTTGAAATGAAATGACCTTGAGATCGATTGGATCCAAATGACCTTGAGATCGTTTGAGCCCAAACGGTCTTGAGACTGTTTGGTCCAAATGGGCTCAAAACCGCATGGACCTCCAAAGTGCCTCCAAGGTTGTAATTGATTAGGGTTTCCCATGTTGAAGCCTTCAATTGGCCACATCCTTACTAATCACTTATCAATTGAGTTAATTAGGGTTACCCTTAACTAATGTACATTCAATTGACCCTCAATTGCTAACCAATTGGGGTTGAAACCGATTGAATTCGGGTTTATCAGCAATTAACCATCAACATTGATAATCATGAGTCGCATGGAAGTTGAACCTATCAATTGGCACTCAATTGGGCCCCAACTTGGCCCAAATGGTCTTGAGACCGTTTGGACACCCTACAAACGGTCTTGAGACTATTTTCCTTCCACCAAAATCTAGGTCAAGTTGATGATGGTTGAACCCTAAGTAGGTCTAAAATTAGCACTTTTATTCAATTCATCAACCTACTGTGATTGGTCCTTCAATTGATCAATTACCTTAACCCTAGACCTCCAAACGGTATTGGGTTGTCACCAAACGGTCTTGAGACCATTTGAGTGAACCCCCAAATGGTATTGAGACCGTTTGGGGCCCTTCAACCCAAAGATCAACAAAACTGGTCATTGAAATCAGCAATTTCAACTGATTAGGGTTTAGAGGGTTGAGATGCCTTCAACTTGTGATTGGTTTGCAATTAGGTTTCAATTATTTGGAGATGTTTAATTCAACATGTTTACAATAGACCTCCAAATGGTCTTCCCTTGGTCAACCTTGACAAACGGTCTTGGGACTGTTTGATTCCAAACGGTCTTGCAAGACCGCATGAAATCAAACTGTTGTGAGACCATTTCATTTCAAATGGTTTGCAAACCGTTTGGACCAAATGGTCCAAGGTCGTTTGGTAAAGTTACCTAGGAAATCATGACCATCTTCTTCAACCTAAAAACAGGTCGGTTTCTCCATGGATTTGCTTGCAAGAAGGCAAGGAAGGTTGGGGAAGAAGAAGAACTAACTACTACATGCAAGAACAAGTATATGCAATAAGAAAGCAAGAGGTTTAGAGATATAAAACCCGCCTTATGGTCATCCCTAGAGCTCCAAGATTCCAAGATCTCAAGTCTTTAATTGCACCTTGAGCTCCTATGGTCGGCCAAAGACTTTTCTCCAAGGAAAGGTTGGGGAAGATCGGCTAGAACAAGAAACCTAAGTGAGATAACCACAAAACCAACCTCATAATCCACTTTCCTCCATGAAAACGAGCTAGAAGATGGTCTCTTCTTACCTTGGAACAAGTTGGTCGTATCCTCTAGCTCCCAAGCTCTGCCTTGGACGGACCAAACAAGGTGGCAAAAGAAAGAGTGATGGGGGTACGTTCACTTATTTGCAAGGAGGGTAGTTTATATAGCTTGGACTAGTTTCATCCTGAGGACCCCTAGTTTTCTCCATTTATCATCTAGGTCCCTCCTTTCTTCCTTGCACGTCCCTCCTCCTTATCTAGGTGAAAAACTTATTGAAACAAGGGTCCAAAGGCAAGGAAAGGTCATCTTATCATTAAGGTACACATATATAGGGGTTTCTCACTTATATCTCGGTGATTCTAATACAAAGGTTATCCATCTTATCTGATTAATTAATTGAGGTGCCCTTTTCATCATTTCTACTCAAAATGATGTCAAGAGTCACACAAGATACTCTAGAAGATGTATTTTACAAGTTGCACCCCACATTTTGGGTAAATTGCACTTTACACCAAAATTAGGGTTTCAAGCACAAAGATTGCTCCACAAGCTGCATCTTGATGCCCAAGCTTGGAGAATCCATCATGCCTCGTCATATTCATCCATATGATGTCTCATCATCAGAGGAACATCTTATTATGTGAAAATTTCCAGTTAGCCCTTCTAACTGGGTAATTTTCACATGGGTCCCTACATTACAAAACAATACAAAAGACATTGTTTAAAAATGACAGAAAAGAGAATATATGTTCCTCAGGAACTTAATTACATGCCAGGGAATAATCACAGGCATTCAATTACATATTTAAGCAAAACTCCTAGGGTTAACTTATAACCCAGGTCAGGGATGTTACAAGTTATCCACCCCTTACAAGGATTTCGTCCCCGAAATCGATAAGACATATTAAGAGAAAAGAGTAGGGTATTTCCTCCTCATTTCTTCCTCTAGTTACCAAGTGGCTTCTTCAACACCACGATGATTCTAGAGGACTTTCACAAGACTTATATCTTTCTTCTTTAGCTTTTTAATCATGTTATCAAGGATCGATATTGGTCCTTCCTCATAAGTTATATCATCATTCAATTCTACCTCCATAGGTTGTAGAACTGACTCGGTATCCGAGTGACATTTCCTCAACATAGAAATGTGAAACACAGGGTGTAACTTCTGCAACTCCGGGGGCAACTCTAGTCTATAGGCTACATTTCCAACCCGTTCAACGATTGGATAAGGCCCCATAAACCTAGGAGCTAACTTTCCTTTCCTTCCAAACCTCAAAACTCCTTTCCAAGGCGAGACCTTGAGATACACCCTGTCGACAACCTGGAACTCTAAGGGTCTATGACGTTTATCGGCATACGACTTCTGTCTATCCTGTGCAGTCTTAATCTGTTGTTGAATTACTTTGACCTTCTATGTAGTCTGCTGCACAAGTTCATGGCCTAACAACTGATATTCACCAGTTTCATACCAACATACTGGTGATCTACAACGTCTACCATACAAAGCTTCATAAGGTGCCATATCAATGCTATGCCGATAGCTATTGTTATAGGCGAACTCTATCAAGCTCAAGTGTAGGTCCCAACTCTCGGTAAACTGGAGAACACATGCTCTCAACAAGTCCTCTAAGGTCTGTATAGTCCTTTCCGACTGCCCATCAGTCTGTGGGTGAAAGGTTGTGCTAAACCTTAACTGGGTGCCTAAGGCTCTGTGCAGTCGCTCCCAAAAATGACTTGTAAACTGGGGACCTCTATCCGATACTATGGTAACCAGAACTCTGTGCAGACGTACTATCTCCTCAACATACAACTGTGCCAACTTCTCAGTAGAATAAGTTGTTTTGACAGGTAAGAAGTGTGTTGTCTTTGTCAACCTATCAACAATTACCCAGATGGAATCATGTCATTTGCTTGTCCTAAGTAGGCCAACTACAAAGTCCATGGTCACATGATCCCACTTCCACTGTGGTATGGGTAAAGGCTGCATTGTTCCTGCCGGCTTCTGGTGTTTAGCCTTAACTTGCTGACACACAGGACACCTCAGAACAAACTCTGCAACATCCTTCTTCATCCCTGGCCACCAATACATATCTTTTAGGTTTCAATACATCTTGGTGCTCCCGGGATGCATAGCATACTTCGAAGAATGAACTTCTTCCAAGACTAACTTCCTCAAGTTATCCACATCCGGTACTATCATCCTCCCATGATAGCATGCCACCTGGTCATCTGATTCATGGAAACCATCACTTTTCTCATCACCATACTCCGACCTGATCTGCTGAACCACAACATCAACTAGCTGTGCCTCCCTAATCTACTCTCTTAGGGTGGGTTTGATATGCATCTCAGCCAACAACCCGGCTAACCGCGACACCTTCAACTGTACATTATCTTGCCTTAAAGAGATGAGCATATCTCTACTAGGGCATAAAAAAGAGTTTAGTTGTGCCCTATCAGAGGATGGTGTTGTTGATTTCCTACTCAGAGCATCTGCAACTATATTGGCCTTCCACGGATGGTAATCTATTGTACAATCGTAGTGCTTGATTAACTCCATCCAGGGATGTTGCCTCATGTTAAGTTCATGATGCAAGAATATGTACTTAAGATTCTTGTGGTCTGTGAAAATCTGGAACGTCTCTTCGTAAATATAATGTCTCTAGATCTTCAAGGCATGAACTACAGCTGCTAACTCCAGATCGTGTGTCAGATAGTTCTCCTCGTGTTTCTTAAGCTATCGGGAAGCAAAAGAAATCACTTATTTATCCTGCATCAACACACATCCGAGTCCATTCTTGGACGCATCACAGAAAACTACATATCCCTTGCCTTGCTCAGGTAGCACAAGTACATGTGCACTTGTCAACCTCTCCTTCAATAGCTGAAAAGACTGTTGACACTTATCACTCCAGACAAAGGGGACATCCTTCCGGGTCAACTTCGTCAAGGGTAGGGCTATGGAATTGAAGTTTTTAATGAACCTCCGGTAATAGCCGGCTAACCCCAAGAAACTACGAACCTCCATCGATGTCTTCGGTTGTTCCCACTGTAGAACAGATTCTACCTTTTTGGGGTCAACACGAATTCCCGAGGCAGATATCACATGTCCGAGAAAGGATACCTCCGACAACCAAAACTCACACTTGCTGAACTTAGCGTATAGCTTATGTTCTATTAGCAAGGTCAAAGCTTGGCGAAGGTGTTGTTTGTGCTGCCGAACATCTCTACTATAGATCAAAATGTCATCAATGAAGACAACAACGCACTAATTGAGAAAGGGTCGGAAGATTCTATTCATGAGTTCCATGAATGCAGCTGGTGCATTAGTTAGTCCAAACGACATAACTGTGAACTCATAGTGACCATACCTTGTCCTAAAGGAAGACTTGGGTATGTCACTGTCCTTAATATGAAGTTGATGATAACCAAACCTCAAGTCTATCTTCGAGAAGATGGACGCACCACGCAACTGGTCAAAGAGATCATCAATCCTCGGCAGAGGGTACTTATTCTTTATTGTTACTTTATTAAGTTGTATGTAATCAATGCATAACCGCATTGATCCGTCTTTCTTTTTAACAAACAAGACCGGAGCACCCCAAGGTGAAGTGCTCGGTCAGATGAAACCCTTCTCAAGCAACTCTTGAAGTTGTTTCTTGAGTTCTGCCATCTCAGCAGGCACCATCCTATATGGTGTCTGGGCTATGGGTTGTGTACCTGGGATCAAATTGATTTCAAAATCAATTTCCTGAGGCGGTGGCACACCTGGAAGTTCTTCAGGGAATACGTCTTCAAATTCCCTGACAACAGGAACTTCAGTAAGGGTGGGACTCTCCAAGGTAGTATCTACCACATGGGCCAAGAATGCATAACATCCTTGCCTCATCAGCTTCTCAGCCACCATGGATGACACTAGATAGGTGGGTAGAAACTTTCTCTCTCCTTGAAAGATCCATGTGTCGCTATCATCAGCAAACACAGCCTGCTTGAATTCACAATCCAAGACAACCCTATACCTCTCCAAGGTATCCATACCAAGGATTATATCAAACCCTTACATCTCAAGTGGTATAAGATCCACTTGAATGTGATGATCAGAAAAGAAGAGAATGCAAGGAGATCATACCTCCCGCAAAACAGTAGACCCTCTCAACAGAGTCTCAAGCAACAGGCTATCTACCCTATGATTAATTGTCATATTGCGGTAACGAATTACTCTCTGAGTGATAAAGGAGTGTGTAGCACCTGGGTCAATCAAAACAGATACTATACAGGATTTAGACATATCAGATTATAATAGTTCCATCTGACCTGTCACAACCCATGGATCGACCACTGCATCTGGTGGGTGCATAGCATAGAACCTCGTTGTCACCTGAGATTGAGTTGGTGCTGACGATCCAGCTTGGGACGCTTGTCCACGTCCCCTAGCTTCTCCCTAGAACTACCTCCTCTGGGATCCCTGCTGACTCTGCCTCTGAGGTTGTGTCACACTGACAGGCTTAGACATGCAGTCCTTCATCAGGTGTCCTACTTTCCCACAGTTGTAGTAGCTTCTATGTTGTTGTGGTCTAGGTGGCCCTATGACCGACATTGATGCCGAACTGTGAGCCTCTTGCGGTGGTAGACTCCGTCCTCTACCTCTACTTGGGGACCACTGAGTTTGAGAACTAGATCTGGGTGGTGGAGGGTTAGGTGCAGAGGATCTAGGCTTCTTAAAGTCTCTAGATGAAGACGCCTGGAACTGTAGATATCTCTTGTGGGTTTTCCTCTTCTCAACTACCATCTTTCTATCCTTCGGACTGACTCAACGAAGGTAGCGAATCTCTCCCGGCTCTCTAGAGCAGACATGGGAGTGGATAAGTCGGAATTCAAACCCTTCTCAAACCTCCTGATCCTTTCCTCTTCCATGGCAGCCATGTGCGGACAGAACCGCAGTAGCTCCATGAACTTAGCTTCGTACTCACTAACGTTCATCATGCCTTGTATCAATCTCTCGAACTGAGAGATCTTCTCGTCCAGGAAGGTCTTTGGGAAGTATTTGTTGACAAACACCTGGCGGAAGTCTTCCCTTGAAACCTCTACTCCGGGCATCTTCTGCTCTTCCATGTTCCACCAGTGACCAACACTTCCTTTGAAAAGATAGACAGCATGTCTCACCTTCTCATATTTGGGGATGGTTAGGATTCTGAAAGCCTTCTCCAACTCAGTTAACCACAGATCCGCATCTGCGGGGTCAGCTATGCCAAAGTATTCGGTCGCTCCGACTCTGTGAAGCCGCTCGAACGTCTTCCCGATACTTTGTCCTTCAAGCTGAGCAGGTGCCCTAGGTGCAGACATGGGCATCCTGTCAGTGATACGTGTCATGGCAGCCAGGAACTGCCCGAACATAGCTTGAACAACTGGGTTTGCCATATCATCTGGGTCAAATGGGGGTGGTTGTACAGGTGGCCCAGGGACTGGCTGCTCTATCTCTGGGTTCCTTGCACCGTCTCGAGGTGTAGCTACGCTACTCTCACCCTCGGACTCCTCATGTGGCTCAGACATCCTTATATATCTTCTTCTCCTGAGGAGCAGAAGACTCTATTAGATAAGAAGGAATACTAGGGATAGACTCGACATCCTAAGTCCTATGTCTCTGTAGACTCAGTGAACCTAGAGCTCTGATACCACTTAATTGTGGGCTCTGATCTCCAAAACACGAGATAAACTTAGCGGAAACGATTCGATTGACGGCGGAATGCAAAAAAATCATGAAAAATTAAAACTTTTCGAGGAAAGATCTTGAAAACATGAGACTCTATTCATAAAAGTATGATAAATAGTTTACATCTCTGTTAAGTTACTTCTTGAGTGATCATATACAACCATGTACAAAATCTCAAGACTCCAAATTTCAAAATCTCAGATCATCTAAACTCCAAGGACCTGAGTGTACAAAGACGACATAAGACTTCTAACTAACAAACTGGACAGCCAGGGTATCCACCTGAGGCTCACTGCTGCCCCTGGTGTTGCTGCTGCTGATCTCCTGCGGACTGGTTCCTTCGTCCTCGACGACCACCTAAAAGGTTGAAGTCTACGTGGTGAGACAATTACAAATAATTATCCCAACGAGAGTTATAACTCTTTGCCAGAAGCTAGATAGAAAAAAGGAAATCATCATAAGCAAGGTAGCTTGTCCTGCAAAAGAGGACTTAAGAGTAGATAAAGCAGCATTTACTTCTATGTAGAAATATGAAGAACATGCAAGCTAAATGTTTAACTGAAACATTATAATCAATGTAGTACCAATCATTGTTTCTCGTGGCTCAACCTAAGCAGATATGCTACTCGGCTGATTATGTTTTACATACAACATTATGCCCTGTGGAGATGAGGTATACCGCTCATACTCCAACCGACCACTGCTAATTCGCCTCGGTATCATACTAGGTCATCGAAAGAGCCAGATTCTCATGACCTCATCTTCCTCAGTCAGGTTGAGGATCAACATGCAGGACATCTAGTGTCTCTGCTACGATAGCTCACTAGGGTATTCTGGTCCTTCGCTATTAGAGTCACAGTGGCATTATGTACTCTCTTCACCATCGAAATATTTCATGCTTATCTTCATCGATGTGGCATAACAAATTCCTCAGGTGATTAGTGATACATCATCCCAACATAAATACATAGTGCAGTGCTGATGGATTATGATACATCTACATCAACCCCTATACTAGGACGTAAGGATATTCACATCCATATTCCCCCACATACTCAAAAGTATGCACTCCAGGAGTTCCCTTAGGAAAACTTGTTTCACCATAATTTAACACCTGAAAATGATGGATCTATGATCAGGGCTCTACATGATATGGTTATACTTGATTAGTTAAGTACATTTCAGTATTCTTTTATCATCAAGCATGTTTCCAAACATTCCATTACAAACATTGCTAAAATAGGAGAATACTAAATGTAACAAGTTCATCTCACATCAGATACCAGATGGATATCAGTTCTTAATCACCTTCTCACTATGATTTAAGAACACAGGCAATCAACCCTTGGGATCATCATAACACTTGCTATCAGATAGCATGTAAATCATCAAGTCATCTAGAAATCATGACCTTGAATGAAGTAATGTATCCTTCATATATCACAAGTGTTTTCAAGGAATAAAACATCATAACCCTTACCTGGCTATGATCACCTCTTGACATGAATCTGCATGACTAAAAATAGTTGAGGACATGCATAAATAATAGTATAAGCACAATACCTAAATTCTTCAATATGTTTGTACTACACCACGGCTGTGCTTCCTTGCACGATCGTGCAGGAGAAAGCTACCATGGTTGTGCTCCTTAGCACGGTCGTGCTGGTATCAACATACCTCAACTGATTCTAGGGTTTAGTGTTTATCCACATCAAACAAGGTTATCACCCCTTTTAATTAATAAGGCATGAAGGTTCTTCACTTTATATTTCATTCTTAAGGTTTCATACTCCAAGGTATAACCTAGAATTAATCCTTCCATGTCATCCCCTCAAGTTAGGGTTTACTATTTAATTAACATGTCATTATCTTAAAATTAAGGTTTATTGTTTACTTCATAGTGAATTGATCTCATAGCATCACAATGTATGAAATTATCATCCTTGATGCCCTCAAATTAGGTTAAGATTCGTCCATTATCATAATTAGGGTTTTCATGATCTCACATAGGTGGATCATACCCTAATCATGCACATTCATGTACATTGAAGGTACTTTACTTGAATTTCAGTTATATAAGGGACCTTCTCTCTCCTCTTACCAATAGATGGTGATTACATCCCTCTAGATTAGGTTAGGTCAATTCACTATTGATTACCATGTGACAAGTTACCACTATCATGCCATTAGGGTTTTGATTAAACAAGGTGTCATCTACTTGAACCCTTCAAGGGCACATTGGTAAATACACCATTATCTCTCACCATGGTTCAACCTATTAATTACTTAGCCCCTTAATGTCATAGGGTACCATTAGGGTTTGGATTAGACCACCATTGAACCAATTGAACCTTCAAACCACTAAGCAATTACAGCCCTAAAAGTCCCCAAACGGTTTCACCCCTCAACCTCCAAACGGTCTTGAAACCGTTTGGGAGTGTTGACCATTTGGACACTTTGACCTCCAAGACCGCATGGTCACCAAGACCGCATGGTCACCAAGACCGCATGGATGCGTTGACCGTTTGGATGTGTTGACTTTGAAACCGTTTGAAATGAAATGAGCTTGAGATCGATTGGATCCAAACGACCTTGAGATCGTTTGAGCCCAAATGGTCTTGAGACCATTTGGTCCAAATGGGCTCAAAACCGCATGGACCTCCAAAGTGCCTCCAAGGTTGTAATTGATTAGGGTTTTCCGTGTTGAAGCCTTCAATTGGCCACATCCTTACTCATAACTTGTCAATTGAGTTAATTAGGGTTACCCTTAACTAATTGGACATTCAATTGACCCTCAATTGCTAACCAATTGCGGTTGAAACTGATTGAATTCGGGTTTATCAGCAATTAACCATCAACATTGATAATCATGAGTCGCATGGAAGTTGAACCTATCAATTGGCACTCAATTGGGCCCCAAATTGGACCAAACGGTCTTGAGACCATTTGGACACCCTCCAAATGGTCTTTAGACCATTTGCCTAAAGTTCCACCAAAATCTAGGTCAAGTTGATGAGGGTTGAACCCTAATTAGGTCTAAAATCAGCACTTTTATTCAATTCATCAACCTAGTGTGATTGGTCCTTCAATTGATCAATTAACTTAACCCTAGACCTCCAAACGGTCTTGGGTTGTCACCAAACGGTCTTGAGACTGTTTCAGTGAACCCCCAAATGGTCTTGAGACCGTTTGGGGCCCTTCAACCCAAAGATCACCAAAATTGGTCATTGAAATCAGCAACTTCAACCGATTAGGGTTTAGAGGGTTGAGGTTCCTTCAACTTGTGATTGGTTTGCAATTAGGTTTCAATTCTTTGGAGATGTTTAATTCAACATGTGTACAACATACCACCAAATGGTCTTCCCTTGGTCAACCTTGCCAAACGGTCTTGCAAGACCGCATGAAATCAAACGGTTGTGAGACCGTTTGATTTCAAACGGTTTGCAAACCGTTTGGACCAAATGGTCCAAGGTAGTTTGGTAAATTTACCTAGAAAATCACGCCCATCTTCTTCAACCTCAAAACAGGTTGGTTTCTCCATGGATTTTCTTGCAAGAAGGCAAGGAAGGTCGGGGAAGAAGAAGAACTAACTACTACATGCAAGAACAAGTATATGCATTAAGAAAGCAAGAGGTTCAGAGATATAAAACCCGCCTTATGGTCGTCCCTAGAGCTCCAAGCTTCCAAGCTCTCAAGTCTTTAATGGAACCTTGAGCTCCTCTGGTCGGCCAAATACTTTTCTCCAAGGAAAGGTTGGGGAAGATCGGCTAGAACAAGAAACCTAAGTGAGATAACCACAAAACCAACCTCATAATCCACTTTCCTCCATGAAAACGAGCTAGAAGATGGTCTCTTCTTACCTTGGAACAAGTTGGTCGTATCCTCTAGCTCCCAAGCTCTGCCTTGGACGGACCAAACAAGGTGGCAAAAGAAAGAGTGATGGGGTACGTTCACTTATTTGCAAGGAGGGTAGTTTATATAGCTTGGACTAGTTTCATCCTGAGGACCCCTAGTTTTCTCCATTTATCATCTAGGTCCCTCCTTTCTTCCTTGCACGTCCCTCCTCCTTATCTAGGTGAAAAACTTATTGAAACAAGGGTCCAAAGGCAAGGAAAGGTCATCTTATCATTAAGGTACACATATATAGGGGTTTCTCACTTATATCTCGGTGATTCTAATACAAAGGTTATCCATCTTATCTGATTAATTAATTGAGGTGCCCTTTTCATAATTTCTACTCAAAATGATGTCAAGAGTCACACAAGATACTCTAGAAGATGTATTTTACAAGTTGCACCCCACATTTT
Source organism: Alisma plantago-aquatica (assembly GCA_963693085.1). NCBI lineage: Eukaryota > Viridiplantae > Streptophyta > Magnoliopsida > Alismatales > Alismataceae > Alisma > Alisma plantago-aquatica. The sequence continues at coordinate 406,776,031 of OY856414.1, forward strand.
GGGTAAATTGCACTTTACACCAAAATTAGGGTTTCAAGCACAAAGATTGCTCCACAAGTTGCATCTTGATGCCCAAGCTTGGAGAAATCATCATGCCTCATCATATTCATCCATATGATGTCTCATCATTAGAGGAACATCTTATCATGTGAAAATTGCCAGTTAGCCCTTCTAACTGGGTAATTTGCACATGGGTCCCTGCATTACAAAACAATACTAAAACATTGTTTAAAAAGGACAGAAAAGAGAATATATGTTCCTCAGGAACTTAATTACATGCCAGGGGATAATCACAAGTATTTAATTACATATTTAAGAAAAACTCCTAGGGTTAAATTATAACCCAGGTCAGGGATGTTACAGGAGGTCTTACACAAGTGGAGGTTGAAGCATTAGTAGCGTAGAAAGTAAAAGAAATAATGTCTTCATTTCAGCCTACTCAACCTTCTCAACCTATTCATATTGTGCTTCTCTCAAGTGATGAGGTAAAAGCCCATGCTCCAGTTATAGAAGGTCATGGGAGCACTCTTAATGACCCACCACAACAATCTGCAGTAAGTTTTTGTTCTATATGTTGTGTTATTAGTATGATATATTTATGATAATATATATAGTTGTAATAGGTATATGTTACTGCTTCTTATATAACTTATATTATTTCAATCTAGGTTGGTATGAACTGTAAACTTGCAGTGGAGGTTCCAGAATATAATGTTGTGGCAGCGGGCAAGGTGTACAACCTTGGTGGTACATTGCATTGCCAACAAATTACTGATGACATTTATCGTGTGTCCATCCATCTTGTGTATGACAGAATGGGGGACAAACCGCTACCCATACCTAATCCTGAATACAGTACAGTCGAAGAAGCTGAGGGTGCTATGGTGGGTTGGCCTAGACACTTGGTTATCAATGACAATGTATACCTTATTTCTACCATATTTTTCATATTTGACTGCATATATGAACTCGTGTAATATAAGTATGTAATTTAATTAACATGTTTATAAACCAAAAAGTAAAAATTCTACTAGTCGTCCTCCTATGCCCAAGACATCTTTCATTCTCGAAGCTACATTTGACGAATTGGGAAGCAAATGTAAATGTTTGTGTCGATACTTAGCCAACCAAAGCTCGGGATCACATATGTTGGTCAATTTAACAGAAGATACAGCTGGGAGGGACTTTGAGAATTTTATTTTTCTTGATGGTATTATAGAGTTGTTTTGGTATGATTGGTTGAATACTTTGATAATAGAAGTATGGATTAGGTAAGGATCTATCAATATAGAAAATTCCAATACACAATTTTAGCTTATTTCTATATATGGAAATAATTACAAATGTTTTACAACCATTTATATACTAAGATCACAAACTTTGATATAAGGAATTTTGGATACTTAGTTCCTTCAATCACTAGTCAAGTGGAGACACATTTTGAGGATGTGAATGAGTACTTCTCTACTTCATTCAAATATTTTGCTAATGAGGGGAAGGAAATTATCCTAATTCCTTTTAACGTCCAGTAAGTATTATCATTCAATATAATTTTAATAATGAATAAAATTATTTATTTTAATGTTTGTTGTATTCTTACTCAGAGCTAGACATTGGGAATTAGTGATGATTGTCCCAAAATTAATGACTCTTTATTATCTTGACCCAATGGGTATCACCTAAAATTGACCAACATATGTGATCCTGAAATTAGTGATGATTGTCCCAATTGCATTGGGAATTAGTGATGATTGTCCCAAAATTGATGACTCTTTATTATATCAACCCTAAAGATGAATAACCACTTCAGTGTAAACTCCTTGGTCGAGAAATTTTTTGACCAAAATATAACTTCTAGCGTCGGTTTTTATAAAACAACTGACCCTAAAGATTGAAAAACCACTTCAGTGTACACTACTCGGTCGAGAAAATTGTCGACCAAAATGTAACTTCTAGTGTCGGGTTTTGTAAAAAACCTACCCTAAAGATTGAATAAACATTTTAGTGTACCCCTTGGTCGAGAAAATTGTCGACCAAAATACATGGTCGGTTTTTTTTGGAATAACCAACCTTACATGCTCCTTTTTCTCGCCTGGGTTAGATTTTTTACAACCTTTTGTGTCGGTATTTACTCTGTAAGGTCGGTTTTGTTTGGTCAAAAAAACCGATGCTATTGAACAAATTCTATAGCGACAACCACTTAGGGGTCGGTTATTAAGTGATGCTACAGGCTTAAAAGAACCGACGCTACAAACCATTCTTGTACTAGTAATTTGATTTGATATCCAAATCATCAATAAAAAGACATAGTTATCACTTAACATACACATTGGTCCTATTCTTGTCGTATAATATACACAATAGTAATTGGATGGGGACGTAACTAAAATGAGTACTCTTACATCTACATATGATCTCATGTTCAAGTCCTCAACTCAAAGCATATGTCATCCAGTCAAAACATTCTTAGGACATTACCTAAATGTTGAAATAGACATAAAACATGGAACTCCCTTCATTAATAATCAAATCATATACAATGTATCCCTAATACAATTATCATATGATGACTCCCATGACTAAAACCAACATAAGCAATCCTATTTGGTTTACAACGCCCACCCTCTATAGTTAAAGCGACACAACCATGGTCTGCTCCTTCAGTCCCATGAAGCCATCTTGGTCGTTGATTGATCTCATTACATGGATCCCTTACATACATTGATACGACCCAACAACCTTCTTTTTTAAGTCCACAACTTTTTCATTTAGATATTATAATAGAAAGCATCATCATGACATATAAAACATGCGTGAAGAATCACATAATGTTATTTTGTATTGTGGACACTACTATGTTATAAGTTACGTAACTAGGAAATTAAATTTGATTAACAACTAAAAGAAGGATCATGGTTGTAATATACTAACCTTTGGGTATTAATTCTATTATGAGCTAGAATTCATAAAATTTCCTGACTTGAGTCCATTTAGAGAATGATCCGTCATTCCATGTCTAATTGGAATATTTTTCCCAAATAACATGTACTTTGATACTATTTATATGTATGGTAAATTTCTTGTGCTTAGATAAGCTCTTGCTCTTTGTCCATTTTGTACTTGCAAATAATTCCCTCAATATAACTTAATGAGTCATCTCAATACCAATTAGTGCAATTTAGAGATTTTGGGTCTACATGCCTTGATTTGACTTTGCATACATTAAACACTCTCAATTACACAAAGAATGTATTTGGGTTCAAATAAAATTTTTATCATAATAATTTATTTTATACTTGAATTAGTTATAGGAACAATCAAGTTAGTCATCTCATAATAAAATTTATGGGTGTTAGTATTTGTTGGACACGTGATCAAATTTCCAGAGCAACCAGATCTATACATAATGAGTTAGAAAATAAACAAAGTAATTCTAAAGGTAGGGACTTTATGATAGTTATGACATGTTTATTGGCTAGACTCATATAAGAAGCACGCAAGCCTCATATTTTGTAATGTTTAGGAATGAGCTCTCATAGAGAACTATGGAAATGATACCCTCCCAACCCACATGAATTGTTTCTAGTGTATAAACAAGCCATGTTTATCGTTCAACTGCTACATTGGAATAATGAGAAACCTTAGAAAATTTGCATGCAATTACATCTTCAATGCAGTCATTACATTCTTCTTCATCAACACGATTGATAGGCAGATTGATAAAACCTGCAAAATGCTTCCAAGAAACTCCTCAAAAATATGTATTCCCCATCTAATCCTAGTGACGGATAACCTCTGTTACTTGAGATGCAAGCCTTCAAACCTGTCATATTAAGTGCCTTCTACCCCCAACCAGCCAAGAGGAAGAACCCACAGACATGGCTTCCCAACTACAACGTCACAGATCAAGCCACCATAACCAAGCACTCCCAAACAATCTCTATACTCTAAAGATACTCCTCTAAAAGTCCCCTCAAACCGCCTCACACCACCATTTCCCTCTATATACCTCTTACCCTATGAATAATATGACACCCCAGATCTGAAACAACATGTATTTGCATTGAGATCATTAGACGACCACCAAATCTCACCACCATAACCATGCTTCTTCACTTTTTATGATCCTCATCAACACTATCATCAAACCTCAATCCTACTATACCTTTTTAACGCTCACCAAGCTATAGGAGTCAAATTTTAGAAGGAAACTCCATCATCCTAACATATACCATGAAAGTATAGTTTTAATTCCATGTTGACGCTTGCCACCCAACTTTTCCCCAAATTGACCCACCCTCTATACCACCTCATCGTCAATCCACTTATCTCATCCTTGACCCAGAAGGGAATAACCCTATTATATCATTTGGGTCTCTAGTGACATGAACATTACAAGATGTTACTCTGAGATATCTAGTCATCAAATCATATTGATGGACCTACAACTATGATGGTGCATCTATAGAAGCAAGCACCATGTAGCACCCAACATCATGCAGATCTAGTGTAGATCCAAGAAGAAGATGGATGTCCAATTCATAGAACTAAACTTGGATCAACGAGAGAGATCATGCACTAGTACAGTAATGGTCTCTTGGGTCGGTTTTTTGAAGCCAGCGACGTCACTTTTTAAGCGACGCCTAGGTGGGCGTCGCTACAGAAAAAGCGACGCTATAGAGGTAGAAAAATTGACCCTAGAGAGGCACAACACCGACCCTAGAGGGAACAAAAACCGACCCAAAAGAGGTAAAAAAACCGACCCAAAAGAGGTATAAAACCGACCCAAAAGAGCAAAAAAAACCGACCCTAGAAGTCTTCAAATAGCTGTAGAATTTTGGGATGAACCTACTGGGTTGGTTTTTTTGTATAACCGACCCAAGAAGGGTCTATTGGGTCGGTTTTTCTCCATAAGCGACCCTAGAAGTCTTCAAATAGCTATAGAATTTTGGGATAGAACTTACTGGGTCGGTTTTTTTAATAACTGACCCAAGAAGTTTCTATTGGGTCGGTTTTCTAGTATAAACGACCCTAGAAGTCTTCAAATTGTTGTAGATTTTGGGATACAACCTACTGGGTCGGTTTTCTTAATAACCGACCCAAGAAGTATCTATTGGGTCGGTTTTTCTGTATAAACGACCCTAGAAGTCTTCAAATTGCTGTAGATTTTGGGATAGAACCTATTGGGTCGTTTTTGTGAATAACCGACCCAAGAAGTATCTATAGGGACGGTTTTTAAATAACCAACCCAAGAAGTTACATTTTTTTAAAGAAAAATTCTGCAGAACCAGAAATCTTCAGTACAGCAACCTGCAAAATAGAATTGCTTTACGCAATTCAAAACCTACAATAGAAATAGACTTGCAAATGCAATGATGCAAGCCAAAAATGCATTCCAAAGCCATTTGCAAAACTTTAAATGTCCAATCCTTTTTGAATTGATGTTTCATAACAAATTTATTCACATATATTGAGTAGAGTCTTCATACACAACACTTACTAACATTCTTGCAAGTCTAAGATAGATTCATTCAAATGAGACATATAGCACATACTAACATTCATACACATAGCACACTAACAACAATGATAGATTGCAAGTTTAAAAGTGATATTAAATTTTTAATGTCATACTACAAAAAGTAAATTTTGATAGAGTTTCAAATCTACATACACAAATGAAGTTATGATTTTCAATCCAATGCTATAGTGATTTCATTAATAAAAGCGTCTGACCATTCTTCTCGGAATTCATTTAACCCATCAAGTGTGTAAGGATGAGTTGTAAAGATCTGCAAAAAAAAGCACATGCTCATATATATTTTATAAAATGATGCAAATCTCCTTGGAAATTTATGATGTTATTCTTTATTAATTACCTTATCTATACTCTGAATGTCTACTGATGCTTCTTTCAAAATAGTTTGCATATACTTCATTACGTAGTAGCCACAAGCCCAGTCATTATTTTGTATATAACACTACAAATTAAGAATTATAAATTCATATTAGTAAACTGCTACAAACAGAGTTGTACAAATAAAGAAATAAGACTATAAGAGAGTTAACATATAAAATTTAATACATTACTGTAAGAGTTGTACATATATACGACTAATCAGTCAAAGTAGTTACCTTGACATTTTTCAAAGTCAGTGTCTTTAATTTTGTGGGTATTATTCCTCCACCTTCACGATAAGCCTTTATTCCCCTATCAATCAATTTGATTACGATAGTTGTCAAAATAGAAATTCTAAGTATAAATATCATGTTGAAGCATAACAATTGATGTTATAGAAACTAAAATTTATGCTTACTCCATAGTTGGCAATCTCAGTTTGTGACCCCTTGTTGTTTTTCCCATTGGTTCAAGATAATAGAAAGTCATCAATTTTGGGACAACCACCACTAGTTCCCAATGTCTAGATCTGAGTAAATTTATATTGAAAACAAAAATTATAATTATAATTTAGTCAATATTAGAATTCTATTAAATTATAATACTTACTCGACGTTAAAAGGAATTAGAATAATTTCCTTTCCAACACTACCAAAATATTTGAATGCAGTACTGAAGTACTCATTCACATCATCCATTTGTGTCTGCACTTGACTAGTGACTGAAGAAACTAAGAATGCAACATTATTTATATCAAAGTTTGTCATCTCAGTATATAAATGGTTGTAAAACATTTGTAAAAATTTGATATGTTACAAATAAGCTAAAAATGTATATATTCGAGCAATCTATATTGATTAATTATTACCTTATCCATACTTCTAATATCGAAGTATTTAGCCAATCATACCGGAACAACTCTATAATATCCTCAATAAAAATAAAATTCTCAAAGTACCTCCCAACTGCATCTTCTATTAAATTGACCAACATATGTGATCATGGGCTTTGGTTGGCTAAGTATCGAGCCAAACCTTTACTTTTAATTCCCAATTCATCGAATGTGGCTTCTGGAATGAAAGAAGGTTTGGGCATAGGAGGATGACTACTAGGATTTTTACTTTTTGGTTTACAAACCTGTTAATTAAATACATACTTATATTAAATGAGTTCATATATGTAGCTAGTCAAATATAAAAACAATGTAGATATACCTTGTCAATGATAACCAAGTGTTTAGGCCATCCCACCATAGCACCCTCTGCTTCATCAACTGTGCCATATTTAGAAGAAGGTATGGGTAGTGGTTTGTCCCCCATTCCGTCATACACAAGATGGATGGACACACGACAAATGTCATCAGAAACTGATTGACAATGCAATGTACCACTGATGTTGTATACCTTACCCGTTGCCACAACATTGTACTCTGGAACCTCCACTGCAAGTTTATAGTTCATACCAACCTAGTTGAAATAATATAAGTTATTATATACAAATTGGTAAACCAGATACCTACATATATACTCATATATATACAAACTTACTGCAGATTGTTGTGGTGGTTCATTGGGAGTGCTCCCACAACCTTCTACAATTGGAGTACGAGCTTGTACTTCATCATCTGAGAGACGCACGGTTTGATGAGGTTGAGAAGGTTGAGAAGGTTAAATAGGTTGATATGAAGACAATATTTGTTGCACTTTTTGTGATACTAATGCTTCAACCTCGTCATGTGTAACTGTATGACCTCTTCTAGCATCTGAAGGCCCATAATAAGTCTTGAATCCTATGCCAGCTCCTAATCCCCTAACACGGCCAGGATGCTCTTTCGTACCAAGAGCAACTGATAGTTCATCCATGTGTCCAATTGGTATGAACGTTCCTTGTTTTCTTTGCTCATAGAGTTCATCCTATTCATATCTAAAGAAAATATTAAATCACAAACAATTAGAGATCATCCTATTCATATTTAATGAAAATATTAAATCACAAACAATTAGAGATTATTAAATCCAACTCTATAATTACTTAATTGTGATGAACTTACCATCTTTTGTGCCACCTCCTTAGTTGCAGGGTTGGTAATTTCACCTGCTTTATTTTTTCTAGCATCAAGACAAATTTTATAACGGGGTGGACACTCAACTTGAGTTGTGCTAGACCCTTCTCTAGAAGAGATTTGCTTCTCCAGTTGTTCTCAGTGTTGGGCATAACTAAGGGATCCCATGTGATGGTTATGCACATTTTTGGCTCGTCTTTCCTTTTGGGCCTCGTGAATATCCTGATCATTTAAAATGAGGTATTGCAATTTACAACTTGGCAAACATATACATATATAAAAACATTAATTGTATACCTGAAACTCTTTTGAATTCCTTTGTGCAACAAATCTGTCCCACACCTCAGGATCTATGAAAATATATACGTCTATTGCTTTCTTCTTTTGATTAGGATTATCTATATAATCCCTTTTGAGATAGGTCTTAAATGCCCTCCATTATACACCACAACGCTGCAGCACTCTTTTCCTATGGTCTTTTTCATTTAAATGAAAAACACCCTATATACAAATGAAGTAATAATCTTATTTCAAAAAGTATATGTCAAAACAAAAAACAAGATAATATAGTATCAAAATTCAACTCACAGATATATCTTTCCAAAGGAGGTCTTTCAAGCCAATAGGAACATCATGCCAGTTTTCTATATCTATTGGCACCTTACTGCGTGTGGTTGCCCCTACATAATGCTTAAAAGTACTAGCATGTTCCCCAATAGGTGCTCCTCCCCTTTCAAACTGGATTGGCAATTTCTCCCCTTTTGCCCTAAGCTCTTACAGCCGACGCATCACTGTGGGACCTCTACTCTTCTTAGCATCACCACTAGCATCCTCATGCTCATGATCAGAATGTTCATCTTCACTTGCCATTTTAGAACAACCTGCAAATATACATGATAAAAGAAAACATAAGTGATAATATAAGAACAAGTGATGATATATAATAAAATGTATACATGATAAAAGAAAATGTGTGCTTGAATGATAATACAGGCCTCTAGTTTTGGTTGAGTTGTTAGTCAACTAAAATTCCTTCAGCATGGTCTTGACGTGTATATAAGTCATCGGTGTTAAATTCAACATTGACACTTGGCAAACCAACTAAAAATGGGCTGGAATCATCATACTTTTCGTAGTATTCTTCTTCATTTATAGGATCCACAGTAAACTGTCTTTTTCCATGAAGAATGACAGACCAATTTTTATTTGCTGGGTCATCAATATAGAATACTTGTTTTGCTTGGTCTGCCATGATGAAGGGTTCATCTTTCTCTCCAATTTTTTCAAAATTCACCAATGTGAAACCCAACTCATCTACTAAAACGCCTTTGTTGTTATCAACCCAATTACATCTAAAGATAGGAACTCTGAAATTTGTATAGTCCATTTCCCATATGTCCTCAATGATTCCGAAATACGACATCTCAACTTCGCATGGTCTTTTATCTTTGGCACTAGCAAAATACAACGAACAAGCTTTAACAGCGACCCCACTATTTTGGACTACACTACTTTCATCTTGACGTTTAGTGTAATATAAAAATCTGTTTATGTCATAACCTTCATATGACATGACATCCATATTTGGCTTAAAGGTGAGCCATTTTATGTTCTCAGCAACATTATTTGGTGATTCAGATAGCTGCTTAAAGACTTTCTCTTCAAACCACCTAATAAATGTTTGATTATGCTCTCTTGCAAGCCACATTGAATTGGATCGCGGATGATTTTTCTTGATAAGATCATTGTGTTCTGTGATGTAGCTACTAACTTCATCGATGTTGTGTAAAATATACAAATGTGCTTGTTCCCACAACTCACGACTAATTCCTTTCACTCGTGCTCCCAGAGTTCCTTTGTCACAATAAGACTCAGTAACAAGATCATTTTTTAGATCGCTAGAAGTTTCATTGGAATTCAAAAAATTGTTGCAAAATTCCATCACTTCCCTAGCTACATAACCCTCAATAATACTCCCTTCAGGACGATAACGATTCCGAACATCACCTTTAAAAACACTCATGTAGCATTCAAATGGATACATCTAATGTAAAAAAATTGGACCCAACATCTTCACCTCCCTTGTAATATGTACTACAAGATGAACCATGATATCAAAAAATGAAGGAGGAAAGTACATTTCAAGCTGACACATGGTAACAATTACATCATTTTTTAATTTATCGAGAGTATCAGGATGTATCACTTTGTTGCATATTTCATTGAAGAAGAAACAGAGTCTTGTGATTGCAAACCTTACATGCTTCGGCAATATAGATCGAATAGCCACAGGTAAAATTTGTTGTATTAAGGTGTGACAATCATGAGATTTGAGATCTATCAACTTCAGATCCTTCTTTGATACCAATCTACAAATATTAGAAGAGTATCTTTGTGGAACCTTAATATTATACAAGCACTCACAGAAAGTATTTTTCTCCTTCTTGGACAAAGTGTAACAAGCTGGTGGTAAATATGTGCGACGATCCCTGATCTCAACTGATAATTCTTTTCTTATACCCATTAATTCTAAATCTTTTCTAGAGTTGATGTCGTCTTTAGTCTTTCCTGGTATGTTCAATAACGTACCAATGATGCTATCACAAACATTTTTTTCAACATGCATGACATCAATGCAATGTCTGATTGTCAAAAATCTCCAATAAGGAAGATCCCAGAATATTGACCTCTTCTTGTATAGAGATTTGTCACATGCGAGCGTACGACTACTTGAACTCTTTCCAAATTCATTAACAATATGTTTCACCCTATCATATACAATATTTCCCGATATAGGTTTAGGAGCACTTCGTTCCTCAGTTGACCCATTAAAGGTTTTGCGTTGCCTTCGATAAGGATGCACTGCTGGGAGAAACCTCCGATGACCAAGATATACAATTTTACCACCATGTTTCAGTCGAATTGAATCAGTATTTTCCTCACAAACAGGACATGCTTTGTATCCTTTTATGCTATATCCAGACAAATTTCCATAAGCTGGGAAGTCATTAATCGTGCAAAAAAACATAGCACGCAAAGTAAAGATCTCTTTACGTGCAGCATCATATGTCATAACACCTTCTTCCCATAATTTTGTTAGGTCATCAATTAGAGGTTGAAGGTAAACATCAATATCATTTCCAGGTTGCTTGGGCCCTGATATCAATATTGACAACATGACATACTTATTTTTCATACACAACCAAGGAGGAAGATTGTATATAACAATCATAACAGGACACACGCTATGTTGGCTGCTTAATGTACCATATGGATTCATTCCATCTGTACAGAGTCCAAGTCTTAAGTTCCTTGTTTCTTTACCAAATTGAGGGTATAATAAATCAATTTTCTTCCATTGTGGTGAATCAGATGCATGTCGTAGGACGCCATCATCATTGACCTTTAACTCCCCATGCCAAGACAAATTTTGTGCATCTTCTGTATTAGCAAATAAGCGTTGAAATCGTGGTATTATTGATAGATACCACATCACCTTGGCAGGAGAGCAATTATTAGCCTTAGCTGAATTTGTAGTCTTATACCTTGATGCACCACATTTTGGACAATTTATCAAATCACTATAGTCCTTCTGAAATAACACACAATCATTTGGACATGCATGAATCTTCTTAGCCTCCATTCCCATTGGGCACATTATTTTCTTTGCTTGATGTGTAGAAATTGGAAGCTTGTTGCCTTCAGGAAGAATTTCCTTTAACAAAGACAACAATGAAGTGAAACTCTTATTGCTCCACTGGTTTTGAGCTTTAAGAGTATATAATCGCATCACAACACTCAACCTCGTGAACTTAGTACACCCCTTATATAATGGTTTTTCAGCATCATGGACAATGTTTGCAAATAAAGAAGGTGGATCAATGACATTGTCCTGACAGCTACGTAGCATCTCATCAACCATATCATCCTGAATCGGGTCATCCTGAATTGGTTCATCATTGTTAACATCATTATCTATATCTTCTATGTCACCACTATTAATATCGACATTTTCTGATCCATAATTAGGTTTCTCTCCATGCCAATACCATTCATTATAACCTTGTATGATCCCATTGCATATGACATGATTCTTAATTTCCTCAACAGTATCAACTTTCACATTGTTACCACAATTTCTACATGGACAATAGAACCTATTTGTAGGTAGTTTCCTATGTTCCTCAGCAAATCTGATAAATTCATCAACACCTTTGGTAAACTCTGGACTGCAACGGTTCTTGATAGACATCCAACTTTGATCCATTTTCTAGATCACATTAAAATTAATTATCAATCTGGGTATTTAATATTGATACTATAAGTTGTAAGGTTTTTTTGATAGGAAATTCATTACTTTTATACTAAAGGGTACCACCTATCCCATTTTTGAATATTTAACCTCACTAGTAATTGTATAATGTATCGTTTAGTTTTCAATAAAATTTCACTAGCATTTCCCCTTAGTTCTCCAAGTACATCAATGTAAATGGCAAATAACCACTCACATATGTACCCAGAGAACAAATGAGGAAATACTACTAAAATTTTATTCAAAACTAAACATACATTACACAGTTACATCCTAAGTGAGATTAAATATCCAAAAACAGTCCCATATCGGGGACTATCTAAAATTTACTCCTAATGAATAAATTTTGAACGGGTTTCTAATTTTATATATATATATGTAATATTGTCATATTTATGCATCGATGGTCTCATCTATAAAACCTAAAGTGTCAATCTGAAACTACACAATGTCTACCCTCGTATTTCTAGATTGTATACAATGATTACAAATGTGATTGATAATAAAATGTAGATATAAAAGATTACATGTTTTTATTATTTGTTGGTTTACTAGTCAAATAAAATGAATTATGTGTTCTTGACAAATCAAGAGTTCCATAGATAAACATTCATTATATGTACTAAATTGAATAATCAATTAGGTGCTCTTGACAAATATAAATAGAAGGGAGTAAGTTAAACATCATGCATGCTCTTTCATAATAGATAACAGTAAATCAAAAGTTTGACCATTTCATACTCAAAATGGTCGTGGTCCTTCACGACAGTCATGGTGAACGTAACAAACTAATTTTTTTTTTCAAAACGGCCGTGGCACCAAGCATGGCCGTGCAAATAGGCCGTGGCACCAAGCACGTCCGTGGCACCAAGCACGGTCGTGGCACCAAGCATGGTCATGCAAATAGGTTGTGGCACCAAGCATGGACGTGCAAACAGGCTGTGGCACCAAGCATGGCCGTAGCAAGACCATGGTACTCCAACATTAGGTTAAAAGAAGTGCCTGAAATTGAAAATGAACTTACCGGAAAGGTGGTGGCGTCGAAAGCCTTGGCGGCGGCGAAATCGTTCGGAGAGAGTAGGTGGCGGCGACGAAACTTGGCTATGCCGGGGGCGTCCTCGGAGAATCGGTTGAGATGGCAGAAGCGGCAACTTTGAAGTGGCAGCGGCAAAGCTTTGGAGCGTCGGCGAGACCTTGCTTCGTCGGAGAGACCCTTGGCGGCGGTGGGGACGTCTTTGGAGAGAGGGCCGACACCTTGCCGGCGGCGGAAAAGGTTGGACGCAGCGCGCGGCATGGTGTGGCAGCGTGGAGTGCGACGGAGTGACGGGCGGCGAGGTGAGAGCTCCAGAAGGTCGGGCGGCGAGGTGAGAGCTCCGAAAGGTTGGGCGGCGAAAGAGTTGTGGGAGAGAGGGTTGTGCGAGTGCGGATGGTTTGTGACGATGTGGGAGAATAGGGCAAGTTTTGTTTTTGTGTTGACTTCTCCGGTCGGTTAACTAAATAACCGACCCAACATGTCCCTTATAGGGATGGTTTTTAGAAAATAAGCGACCCGAGAAATATTCGGTGCCCGAACAACCGAACCTATAGGGACGGTTATTCTAAAAACTGACCCGAGAAGTCGGCGCTATGCGGACGGTTATCCAGTAAAACCGACCGGAAATGTCAGCCTAGCGGTACAGCTATGCGGACGGTTATTTAAAAACCGACCGGAGAAGTCGACAAGCGGTACCCGAACAATTACTACGGTCGTTTATTTATAAAACCGACCCCATAGCTCAGCGCACGAATGCAGAAAAACCAATTTTCTCCGCGGGAAGCATGTTGGGTCGGTTTTCTATTTTCGCGGGTCTTTTCTAGCGTCGATTATTTTAACATAACCGACCCAATAGCTATAAGCGGTACCCGTATTTTTTTTCTAATGACTTCTTGCTTCGATTTTAGTTTATTAGGTCGGTTTTTCGAATATAAGTGACGCTAACGGAAGTGATGTTATAGGCTAAAAATGTACTAGTGATGGTAGACCAGTTCTAACATGTTTCATCAATAGTTTTCTTTCATGTAACTCACATTTTCATAAATTTAGGTATGGGACTAAGACTCTACTACTTAAGGTAATACACGAGTGGCATGAATAATACAGTAAGCATTTAGATATTCTGGTCGTCTAACTTCAAAACATACATAGATAGATGTAAATATATATAGTAATCTAGTTACCCAGTACATGTATAATATGTGAATATGTAAAATGAGTTAATCGTATTTAAGATAATGAGATAGCAAATGGATGATAAGATATTAGCAAATCTTAACATGATGATATACAGTTGAGTATGTTGATGAGGGAGGATTATCTGATCTTTTACACATGGTTACATATTATGGCAATACATATATTGACCTCAATAGATAGTACTGTTCTAGATACTAATTGGTAATACATTAATATAGATTTTAATACCAGTAGTAACTTATATAATTATTATGTTGGTGATAAAATTTTAATGATTGGTGAAATCTATTCTTATAATGCTATATGTTAGATACTTACATAAGGGTTAGAAAAAACATAAATTTTAGTAAATTCAATAATAATAATAATAATTTTAATACCATTTTCATCATAGTAACACATTCAAAACCCTTTATATTTGCATTTAGTTGAAACCCAATATGAATTAATTACATGATGTATAAAGAATAATTATCTGGAAGAAACAATATATTTAAGAAAGATGCATTTATAAACATGACTATAGATGGAGTTATATCCCAACAAATTTACCTTAGATGACATGTTAATTTGGACTATTTCTACATTATTTCCATTCATCTTTGTATATGGTTGTATATATACATACAAATTCGACCTAGAAGATAATATGTGTGTATGTCAATATTCATGTTAATATGATACTATGATGATATACATGACTAAAATATACTATGACAATCTACGTAAGTACAAGACGTAAATTTTATATATTACCTATTTGAAAACCATGAGAAATGAAGGGAAAATATGAACTAGCAGTCCTAGATGGAAAACCTAATTTTAAATAACACAAATTGACAAACATTTGATTCCAAGCCAAATAGTGACAAGATTGTCCTATCTATAGCTATCTCCTAATAGTCCTAGGAGCCACTTGAGTTTTTATTTGTGCAACTTTTTGAGTATGTAGGTACTAGATTCTCAATTCATTATTTTCCATATACTTTCCTCTTGAATTTCATGTATGAAATTATTTAAAATGGTGAACCCAATTTCTTTAATAAGCCTTATATTGTCTCTTGAAGATCACCATTAATATTTACAAATGTTGGATATTTTTTATTGAATAATTGAATATTAACATAGGCACTAATTTGATATTCAAACAAAGCTTTGGCTCCTTGTTTTGGTGGGTCATATCCCTTGACCCAACGATGTGGGTAATGAATGGTGGTCACCTAGTTTCTGGTTACATAATAGGCAAAAATGTCACTCTTTCATATATGAGTGAACATATGACACTTAGCCAACTAGAATATGAGATGAAAGTTTCAATGGAGAAATTGATATTCTGAATACTTAACATCTTCAATATTTATTATTTGAAAACCTAGTTGCCCCTGAACTTTTTAATATACTTGCTTACTTGAAATTGATAATTCATCATAGTAGTTAAATATCCTCTAGACATCTATATAGTCCACCAAATAGAACTACCTACATTTTTTTGCTTAAAAATATTCAATTTCCATTACATATTGCAATAGCTCAGTAATTAAATTTAGTGCCAGCATTAGCTGACCATTTTCTCTTTTGGTCCATGTGTGGTACTTCCTTAAGTATGTTCATGGATAGATGATCTAAGAAAACATAGAAGAGACATGCTAGAGACATTTTCTGTTGATCTAGACTAGCTAGGTATTAATGTTAATTTGCACTTTTATATATAGGTAGTTGAGCTTCCATGTACTCTTATGTATGACATGAATTTAAAAAACGATTATTGAGAATTGAGGTGGATGTGCAATAGGGGGCATACTAAGGGATCATGATGGGGGAGTAGGTTCATGTTTGGTGAATGATCTAAATAAGAAACAACATTAGTGTATGTTCTTTTGTGCCACGTATGCACCATGTGAGACTAAATATGGATAATAAATTACTAATACATTTTTTACCTTTAATATCACTTTTCCTAACGTCATTTCATCTGAGAAAATCATGCTATATATAATAATGATGGTTCTCTAGCATAAACATCACCATTGATCAAGTCCTAACGATTTAGAAAAGACATATGTACCACTTTTTCTTCAATGTCGGCTAAACTTTACCAAAACTAACATCCAAAACAACTTGCAAAATACAAAATTTTAGGGAAATTATTTGCCTTAAAATTTTTTAAGATAAGCGTCGGTTTTCTGGGGACCAATGATAGGCACCTTCACGTGAAATAAAATTTGCTTGCAAAATACTTCTGGCATCATTTTTAATTTTAGAGTACCGACATTGATTTGCAGAAAAATCATGAAAAATTGCATGATTGATGTCAGTTCCTTCGCATAGAGATCAACGTTGGTAGGTTCAAGCCACATCCCTGTGAAAAATGTGTTCCCTCAAATTATACTCTAGTGTTGGTTACTGAGGATCTGACAACTCTGTCACTACTCATGCTGATTTTTCTTGTCCGGATAATGGCCTTATGCATCAGTTGTTTTGAGAAATCTGATGACTCATATACTACGATAGGTATTATTTTTTGTAACAAAATTGGAGAATTAGGCCTTACTCAGCATGATTTTTTTTCTTTCGAATAAGTGCCTCTTGTATTAGTTTTTTTTACAAGGAACCGATATCTAAGTTAAAGGGTTAGGTGTTGATTTTTGTCGTATCATTGATGAAGGAGTTTTTAGGTGTTAGTTTTGAATAACAACCGACGACTATGTTAAATTAATATCACCCTCATGAAATAGGCATTTCCACAATATATGTTTCATTGTTCACTGTGTTCAATTTTTCTCTAGCTCTGATGATTCCAACCTTTGCCATTCCTACTTCAGCTGCCACTGTTGTCTCTCCTATTGCCAACTGTCATCCCTGCCTCCCTCACCCTAAACTATTGTGTCATAGGTGTGGGTGGTTTATACTACAATCACAACGATCAATGCCACCACCACTCCATCGTGGTACCACAACCATTCACCATATGTTGTGCTTCTCCATTGAGTTCAACCCAGGGATCTAAGACAAAGCCACCTCACCACCCCCTCCCCTTTTCTACTAGTTGTGCCGCCAGTGGATGCAAGCAACGACCAAAAGTAATTCCACAACCACCACCACCACACAGAACCACCTTCGCCACCAGTTATGTTTCTTTGACCAAGCATGAAGGATCCACAATCAACTATAAAAAGGTACCCCTCACCTCTTTTGATCACATTTAATAAATCATTAAGTTGAATGAGATAAAGAGATAATATATGGAGTATACACATCATTACATATTCCCTAGTTGTTGGACTCGATGCAAGTTAATACGTAGGTACATATATGCATGATGCTACCATTAGTACAACACAAATCTTAGTTAAATATGCATAGGTACATATAGTTAGGGTTGATAATGTTACATGAATGCTAGTAGATAGATTTGTACAAAATATATCTGTGAATGATGAAGAAGGTGAAATGATGGCTTTATTTTTAATTCCTATGCTACATACACTAATTAAATTCAAATTTATTTTTCTATTGTTAATAATGTATGTGTTGGTTATCTAATTAGGTAGGATTCCTAAATGATGAATTAAAATCTAGGGTTTATATGGGAATCTTGTTTTACAGTGACTTTGTGATAGATATGGGATGAGGAATCCCTCTAATGTACTCCATGATCATGCTTAGAGAATCTTAGTAAACACTAGTAACATAGCTCTCTATTAAGTTGCATAACTAGTATGAAATTGACTGGACTATATATATTTGTTGATATGAATTGTAAACCTTAATTTTGCACATATATATATATATATATCTATTGGCCTAGAAACCCACCTGAGATTTACTCATTAGGAGTAAATCTTGGATAGTCCCCAGTTTGGGACTGTCTTGAACTTAATCTCACTTAGGATGTAAGTGTATAATGTATATTTGATTTTCAATATGTTTTGTCGACATGCCTCTTTTTGTTCTCTAAGTACATATGTTGGTGGACATTTGCCCATCTACGTCGGTGTACTTTGAGAACTGTTAGGAAATTCTACCAAAATTTTCTTGAAAACCGAATACACATTATATACTTACTAGTAAGATTAGGTGTTCAAGAATGGGATGAGTGATACACACATTCATTACTGAACCCTAAACCCTAATCTGTAAACCATAGATCCTAATATAAAAACTCTTATCCTTGAATCCTAAATGATAAACCCTAATTTGTAATCCTAAACTCTAACACTTGTTTTCTCTTTGATTATCGAATGGATAGATCATGGATGCCCATTCCAAATTGCGGCACCCTAGAGTTTATTAGTAGTCTTGATCAGTTTATAAAATTTGTAGAGGAACATAGGAAACGACCTAGAGATTGGTTATATTGTCCAATGTAGGCATTGCGGTAACAACTTGAAAGTCAACAATGTTAATAAAATCAAAAATCATGTCATGTGCAATTACATTGTACAGTTTTATACAAAATTGTACTAGCATAGAGAGATTCCAACCATGAGATCAATATATGTTGATAGTAGTACTTGTGTTGAAGAAGAAATTATCGCCAATGATGTAGATGTGAACAAACCAATTCCGATAGACATGGTTGATGTGATGTTAGATAGTTGTGGGGTAGAGCAAACCGGTCCACCTTCCTTACTTGGAAACATTGTGCATGATGTTAAGAGACTGTTATACATAGTTTGTGCTAAGTTTACGAAGCTGAGCATTGTGTTGAGATTGTATAATATGAAGACTAACAATAGATGGAGCGATAAAAGCTTCACATCATTGTTGTCTTTGTTGAAAGAAATTCTTCTTGAAGGCAACAAGCTTCCAATCTCAACATATGAATTTAAGAAAATGTTATTCCCAATGATAATGAAGGCTAAGAAGATACATGAATTCCTAAATGATTGTGTGTTATTTCAAAGGGACTATGTCGATTTGAAAGACTGTCCAAAATGTGGGGCGTCAAGGTATAAAATGATGGCTTTAGGGAAGTTAAAAAATGTCTCTCCTACGAAGGTGATGTGATATCTACCTATAATACCATGGTTGCAATGCTTTTTTTCCCAATCCAATAGATGCAGTGTTACAACCTGATCTCACAATTACCATTAATCATTAGATTATGACATAAATTGAGGATTTAATGTAATACAAAGATCATCCTTAACTTTTTATTCTTTTTCAAACTCTTTGTTTTCTTGCATTGAATCACATAAACAATATTTATAAGAGAATTAAATCTTGATTACTCTAATATGATCTCAACATTAATGATACACATCCATACATTCATTTTGTTTCTCACACTTCCATGTACATACGACATGATAATCAAATGCATTCTCTCTTATTAAGGACACAAAGATACAAACATCATTTACAACTCTCTCACATCTATACAAGGACCTAGAGTGACAAGGACCAACTGAACTTAACTATACTCAGACTGAACTCTTGTGGAAGATCTACTCTGATGTAATGACCTTCTTCAAGTCCATGTGATATCCCTAAAAATTGTGAGTAGAGGGGTGAGCCTACTCGCTCAGTGAATGAGTACTTCAAAGAAACAGTCTAAAGCACTGATATAATTACAGATATAATTTTGAGCAAATGATATCAATTATAACAACAGTAAGCTTTAAAGAGATTGATCATTGACAATCATAAATATGGCACGATACTCTAGATATCAACAAGAACAAATCAATATATGAGCATGCTTGATTAATTTCAAAGAGAACTAATAATTCAAAAACATATAAAGAATAATTGCTGGGAAACTATACTCAAATCTTTCTTAGCCTTTCTTACTTATAAGAAACTCTTTAAACCTATATGAACATATTTTAGCTTATGCCCTGATCATATGCAGTGTACTCTACATATGAAGACTCGTAGCGAACTATGATCTCACCGTACAAGACTTAGCTGACACACCCAGGAATGCTAAGCCTGACTACATCACAGGTCTACAACAAGAAAATGGCTCTCTGACCTCGGCACACCTATTATGCCGTAAAAACTAGACTTCTCCTCTAACTTGAGCACACAGGCGGAGAGTCAAGCCACCTATTGGCTTTTCTGTACTCTAGTGCCACCGGGCCCTCTGGTTGATGTTGGACACTACATGTTGTATATTAAGGAGACTTCCACTAGGTCTTCATCCCCCATACCACCTATTAGTACGTTCCAACCCCCGTATACTAGACACTACCAGGGTTAGTTTGTTTCATCCCTACAACACATACCTCTCATAGGGAATCTACGGTGTTCAGGGCTCTTAAGTCTATTATTTTATTATTCTTGGAAAGCTCTTACTATATTGTATATTTTTCCTTACTTATACTTGACTCTGGTATCTCTATGGTACTATGTCTATTTATTTGAAGTTTATAACACAACATGTATATCATTCTAAACTTGGCAAAGAAATATACTCAAAACACAGTAATATACTGAGAAATCAACATTTTATACATACAGGAAGGCTAAAATTCTTAAATAACAGAATACATGTCAACTTGATACTTTATACACTAGAACATGAAATTGAAATTCTTAATACATTGATAAGAGTTAATTACTTGACATATGATAAATCGTCATTTGCACCTGTAAATTATTTGTACTTTCTTGAAAAACGTGCACCTCAACCCAAATCTTGAGTTGTGCATCACCACATCTCATACTGAGAACATTGACACCAAAATACTTGATTCATTGAACACCATATCCTTAGGGTTTCATTTACCTCATTCACTTATCACATGGCTCTCATAAGGATTTCATGCGACATAAACATTCACTGAATAAAGACTACTATCAACAAATCATATAAAACCAATATATGTATGAAACCTTGGAACTGAGCTAAATTTGGGTTTCCATGCCATTCACTGAGACAACATGCATCAATAATAAAATTGAATAATTAAAGTCTATCATGTCAATAAAATTCGTTCAAATGGATTACACGATATCTATTCAAAAATATCAAACTATCCTCGCATCTAGGATTTCACCCTCTTTACTAAGATATCAAACAAACACTATTCACCTTAAATGAAATCCAAGATAGTATATGACATATATGTACTATGAATTCAGATAAACAATCATTCATAACCAAGGGAATCCAGATAAACAAATTTCTCAATTTAATTATACAATAATTTTAGTCATATACAAATTCCCTATATTTTAGTTTACTCTTCTAACCTCTACGACTTAGGGAATTCTCATTAGGATGTATTGTATAAATTTCTAATATGATTTTATCATCTGAAATTCATCGAAACAAAGGAAGAATCTGTTTCATATCATTTTGCAACAACATAGATCAAGCACACAATTCAGGGTTTATAGTCGTATACTAAGCAATTAAAGATTATGGATGATTTAACCAATTTTCATGCAATATACTATTTAAAGGAAGTTACCACTCACCCTAAGGTATGAAAACACCTTAAAAATGCATCTCATCTCTGAAAATCTCGATCTCATATCAAATCCCTAGCAATTCACCTTATTCTTCTTCCTTTCAACTTGGAAACTCTAAAAATGAGGGATTATGAAGAAAGAGTGAGAAAAGGGGAAGTTTTGACACCATTTCGGATCAAATCATAGGAGGGACGGAATCTTGACATGTGATAGAAGATTCACCATTAAAGTCTATGCAAAGAAGTTAAACTTACATGATTTCATCATTCCTCGGACCGCAAAACCCTAGGTCAACACCTCCATCACTTTCTCCTCTCAACCCCTAACTATCCCTCTCTCTCTAGGATTTCATTTCTCTAGATTGAATCATGAATTATGAGATCTCTTTGTGTGTTAGGTTGACCATATAGAGCAATTGAGCTGCTTGGGTCAATTGCACATTGACCCCTCACTATACTTTCTCTTATTTCAGCTATATTTTCTGTCATAAAAATATTACTGTAATTCATCTACTGATAAGGTCTAAATGCATCAAAAAATTATTAAAATTTTACGTGTTATTTATGGTTGAGATTTAGGTCTTCAGTTAAAATTTCAGATCATTTGGAGTTACCAATAAATAAATAAAAAAACAGTACACTACTGAAAAGCACTCTGTCAGCATTTTGGTTGAAATATAGTTTGACCGAGAACTATATTCAAAGAACACTCAAATATTCTGAAATTTTTCTCCAATATGCATTATTGAGTTATCCATATCATATCCAAAATTCAATTAAATACAAAATTTTTAGAAAATATGAAAAATCATTTACCACACTGCTATCCTGATCAAATTCCATATTCATGTACTATCAAAACCCTAATTTTTGCCGATTAGGGTTTACATTTCTCAAACCCTAATTCTTCAAACTAAAATCATAGTTAGAGTTTTTTCTTAGGTTTGAAAAATCACAATTGATCTACTATAATTAATCAAGTCTAAATGATGTTCAATCTAATCAAGCATGTAATCATTCAGGTAAATCCTAGTTTACCAATTAAGCACAAATGTGGTCATTACATGTAGAGAATTTAAGGTGGCATACAGAGGTAAAGAAAAATAATAATGAGATCCTATGACATGCATCTAATTCCGCAATGTGGAAGAAGATTGATTTATTGTACTTTGAATTTGGTGAAAAAGTCAGGAATCTAAGACTTGGGCTTTGTATCAAAGGGATTAATCCATATGACGCATTGAGAAGACAACATAGCAATTGACATGTTATGATTGTTATATATAATCTTCGTCCCTAGTTGTGTATGAAAAATAAGTATTGATATCAGCCCCTAAACAACTTGGCAATGATATCGATGTTTATGTTGAACCTCTAATTGATGACTTAAAGAAACTCTGGGGAGAAGACCTATGATGCTTTGTGTGGAGAGACATTTCGTTTGCATGCTATGCTATTTTGCACTATTAATAACTTTGCATCATATGGAAATTTGTCTGGGTACAAAGTAAAAGGATCCAAAACATTCCCTATATGCAAAGATAACATTAATTTAATACGAATAAAATATGACGACAAGACTGTATATCTTGGTCATCAAAGGTTTCTTCCAAAAGTTCATTCTTACTTAAGGTTTCACAAAGCATTCAATGGATCAAATGAGGAATGGAGTGCCCCTAAACATATATCAGGAGAGGTTGTTTATGAAAGAGTCAAAAACTTTGTCAATGCATTATGTAAGAGATCACAATATACTATTCCCACATAGAGTGAAGACCTTTATACAAGAAGAGGTCAACATTCTAGGATCTTCCTTATTGGAGTTCCTTGACAGTTAAGCATTGTATCGATGTCATGCATGTTGAGAAAAATGTTTATGATAGTGTCATCAGTACTTTTTTGAATATACTAGGTAAGACTAAAGATGGCATCAAATTCAGAATGGATCTACATGAAATATGAATAAGGAAAAAAATAATAGAAGTAGTTAGGAGTGATCGAAAATCATATTTACCTCCTACTTGTTACACATTGTCTATAAAGGAGAAGAAAAATTTTTGCAAGTGTTTTCTTAATGTTAAGGTACCACAAGGATACTCTTCTGATATCCATAGACTGGTATCAATGAAAGATCTAAAGATGATAGGTCTTAAATCTCATGATTGGCACAGTCTAATACAACAAATATTGCCCATGGCTATTCAATCTATAATGCTAAACCATGTAAGGTTTGCAATCATCAAACTTTATTTCTTCTTCAATACTTTATGCAACAAAGTTATTGATCTTGAGAATCTCAATAAGTTATAAAGAGAAGTGGTTGTTACCCTATGCCAACTTGAGATGTATTTTTCTCCTTCATTGTTTGATATCGGGGTACATCTTGTTGTCCATCTGACTAGGAAAGTGAAAATATCGGGACCCATTTTATTGCGTTAGATGTATCCTTTTAAACGA
The DNA here is from genome assembly GCA_963693085.1 of Alisma plantago-aquatica. Lineage (NCBI taxonomy): Eukaryota > Viridiplantae > Streptophyta > Magnoliopsida > Alismatales > Alismataceae > Alisma > Alisma plantago-aquatica. The sequence goes on from OY856414.1 coordinate 406,800,418, forward strand.
TACATGAGTGTTTTTAAAGGTGATGTTCAAAACCATCATCGACCTAAAGGAAGTGTTATTGAGGGTTATGTGGCCAGGAAGGCTATGGATTTTTGCAATGACTTTTTAAATTGTAATGAAGCTCATGTAAATGACAAGAATATTGAGGACTATTCCGACAGAGGGACTTTAGGAGCACGAGTGGAAGTAATCATTTGTGAGTTGTAGGACAAGCACACTTGTATATTTTACACTACATCAATGAAGTGAGTAGTTATATCATCGAACATACCAATTTCATCACGATAAAATATCCTCGAGCCAATTCAATGTGGCTTGGTAGAGAGCATAACAAGACATTTATTAGGCAGTTTGAAGATAAAGTCTTACATCAACTATCTCAAACACCAAATAATATTGCTAAAAATATCAAATACCTTTCCTTTAAACCAAAAACGAATGTTATGTCTTATGTAGGGTTTGACATAAATAGATTTTCATATTACACAAAACATCAAAATGATAAGAGTGTCGTCCAAAATAGTGGGGTCCCCTTCAAGCGTCTTCATTGTATTTTTCTAGTACGAAGGATAAGAGTCCATGTGAAGCTAAAATTTCATATCACGGTGTCAGTGATGACATATGGGAGTCTGAGTACATAGATTTTAGAGTTTAGGTCTTTGGGTGTAATTGGGTTGATAATAGCAAAGGAGTTGTAGTGGATGAATTGGGTTTCACATTAGTGTTTTTTGAAAAGATTCGTGAGAAGGGTGAACCATTCATAATGGAATCACAGGCAAAGCAAGTATTTTATATCGATGATCTTGAAAATGAAAAATGGTCAGTTGTTCTTCATGATAAAAGGCAGTTCATTACATATCTTATAGATGAAGAAGAGTATTATGACAAGTATAATGACTCTAGTTAATTCTTAGTTGGCTTGCCGACACCAAATATTGAAGCTGACACTGACTTATATATGCTTGGAGATCACACTGAGAGAATGTTAATTGATACAAGATCCAAATATTAGAGGCATGCTTTTATTTTTCTAAATGTTAGATAAGCATTTTACATTCTTTATCACTTATATTTCATTGTTTGATTGTTTTTGATATGACATTATTTTAGATGGCGTCTAGCCATGAGTTTGATGATCGTGATGATGATTACCATGAGGATGAGCACCCTGACAACGTGCACCGTCAGGATGAGCACCCTGACACTATTGTAAGTTGTGTTGTTTTATTACGTATATGTGTGTTTTACAAAGTCTATCTTGTTGTAAACACATTGCAAAACCTTCACCATAGTTTGTTTACCCCCAAAGTGTCCCCCACATGCACTAGAGTGGCACATGATGAAGATCGCAAATTTCTCATTCTGAAGACACACCTCCTAATGAGTGGAGACACACCTCCTAATGAGTGGGCCATGTATTACTTAAAAAGGTATGCATATTCCACATGTAATTCTTCATAGATTCATATATCTCTTTCTCTCATCATTTTTCCATGTTCCAAGTACTCACCCAGTAGCTAAGAATTATCCATGTGTGTGTATCATGGTTTCTATGTTGAGTTAGTCACATAAGTTTCTCACAAGGAATTTTATCTTTGAATTTTGGTTAATTCTTCATAAGGTGCCTCAATGTTGATCAATGATTGGGATCTGAGTTCTCACACCCTTTCCTATCAATAATGTCCAAATCAAATTAGAGTTTTATCACATTTACAAGTTATATCTTTTAATTACTTGTGTGCCTTTTGTCAATTTTAGCATGAGGATGCGCTCATTGAGGATCTTGGTGAGTTTGATGCACAACATCGTAAGCGTGCAACAATATGAGGCATCATCATGATGAACAAGTTACTAGAACAAAGGGGTAACAGACCGAAGTTGATCGTTAAGTTTGATAATCAAGGAAATTCTATGGGGAAGAAGCACAATTCTTTTTTGTCATATCTAGGGGTTTTGACTCGTAGCAAAATGGATGTAAAGAATCTCGGTAAAAAGCTATTTTTAGAAAGAAATATTGTATATGGAGGGAATTATTTGTGAGATATTATCATTTACAATTCTATTTTAAATCTATTTATAATTCTAATTTTAAAAATATCCCATTAAGTATATAGTTTCTTTTGCAGAGCATATTTGAACTGAATGAAAAACTACATCATTAAAAGGTGATGCAACGATGTGGCAGGGTACTAAGGAATTACAAGACAAATCTAATAAGAGAATACATACAGAATGCTGAGAAGAAGAAGAAGTTAGCCACTGATCAATAGAACTATATGGACCCAAAGGTGTGGGAGGTGTTTGTTTTTAAGAAACAAATTGATGAATTTAAGGTATTAAGCCTCACTCCTCATGTTGAATTTATATATTATATATTTAACATATGGTTTGGACTAACTGGGATATAAGCAATGCTCAAAGAGAAAGGTGTGTAAAGAATGTGCACAACCACACGATGGGTTCAATGACTATGCAAATCTTTGTCAAAAGCTACATCATTCATCCTCTTCCTAGTAGCCTACTATTGGGACTATTCAGTCCTCTACTACTGTTGAACCTCTACTTCACATTGATCTATGACAGCTGGTAGGCAAACCAAATCTAGAGATATACCCAACCCTACAACTGTGGAGGCAGTTGCAAAAATGGTAAAATCTAACTCTTAGAACAAATAATATTGATGATTGTTTATGTTTTACTTACTAATTACTAATGATGATGATTAGCGGGGGCTCCACAAGTAAAGGAAATAAGGTAAGTTCACCCCTGAGGGTACAAGGGATGAATTGACAGTTGTTCTAGGTAACCCAGAATATCCTAGGCGTGTTAGGGCTGATGACGCTGGTATCGGTATAAGAGCCTTCTTTGGGCCACCAGAGCATAAGTGCAGATCTGTCCAGAAAGGGAGATTCTCAGAATAAAAGGTACAAGAGCTAAACATAAAGGGTATAGAGGAAGCAATGAGAAAACATCAGTCTTCTCAGACAGTACCTATGGTTCCCACTCTTCATACGTGGTGGACCCTCCTATGAGAGAGGTGGTTGGGAGTAATCCCATTGACCCACCAAGTAGCATGCCTGCTGTAAGTATTTTTATGACATAATAGTCTTTAAGAATGATTTGTATAATATATTTGAGTTTAGGTATATATAATACTTTATGAAAATTTGTAAGGGTTGAGGCTATGCCGTCTTAAATTACAAGAATATATGGTTGCACTGGGAGAGGCTTACCCAAGCCTTGAAGGTGACATGATTCATGGTGTACCGTTGCCCGCCGATGTCATTCACGTGACATAGAGGCTTGTCTATGATGCTTGGAAGCGGACTGCACTACTATATGACCATCCCGAGTACGAGACAATAAGTTAAGTAGAAGGTGGCGTGGTCGCGTGTCCCAAAGAGGGAGTTATCTATACTAATATATTCTAACATTGGGTTTGTATCTTTATATACATGACACCATTGATATGATATTATATATATGCATGACATAGCGCCTAAGAAACCCTTTGTAGCTTGACCTCCACCTCCTCCTCCTCCTCTATTACCTGGTTGGATTACAAAGGACCTATTCGACTCGCTAGGTCCTCAGTGTAGGGGTATGGTGCTATGGATAGGTGATCATGAAGAAGGGTCATCTATGATGGTCCATTTTAAGGAGGACGTTGTAGGTCAACCTCATAATACTAATATATTTTTGCAAAATGTTTTGGAGATGTTTACTTATGCTTGGTTGAATACAAATTTTATAAACTTTAGATATGATGAGGTATTATATAGCCGAATACCTCGTTATATATGTTGATATGTTTTCTTATATATTATTGCATACATGATATATCTTTTACAACAACTTACAAAGGGTATGTACAGTGTTTACACTACCTCATGTGAAATTCTAGTTCCATCATTGATTATCCGGGTAATTAAAGACCCTGCATCTGTCTCCCAATACTGTTGTAATGCATTTAAATAATCCGGTAAAAAGAATAAGAACACGATGTTAGCTCCTAAATGTTGCATAAGTTTACTTACTCTGCTTGTAATGCTGACTTAAGAATTAAATCTCATTATTGATTTTGAGTTTTAATTTGTTTGCCTTCTTTTCACCTAGAATTAATCATTGGGAGTTATCGATTATTGTCACTGCAACGCTAACTGTGTATTATCTAGATCCTAAGAGTGACAAAGTAGACATTGGGAGATACAAAATGAAAAAGGCATTATTCATGTGATTAAATGTTTATATTTATATCCATTAACATATATTGTTATATGACTATAGACTAATATAAATTAATACATTACATTAACGCATAGGGCTATGAAATATTTCAAAAAGGATGGAGAAAAGGTGGATAAAAAAAGAAAGAAATAGTTTGAAATAATATTCAGGTAGTTTTCACACAAAAATGTATATTTATGCCAACTATGCTTACTTTTATTTTTTAACATTTTGTATGTTGAAATTTATAGTGTCCAGTACAAGACAATGGTTGGGCATGCACATACTACATAATGTGGTATATGGACATGATTGTCAGATCTGGGGTACTAGACATCAACTGCATAGAAAATGTAATCTATTATATATAGTCTTGATCATCATAAGTATATAGTTTCATTATATGAAAACATCAAACTTTTGAATTATATATGACATTACCTTTGCAGTTATTTAAAATAGACTTCTATACGGTGGGAAATCTCAATGACATACACAATCTCTATACGTCAGAACAACTAGACGAGACACGAGAACAATGGGAAGAAGCCTTCATTAACTTTCAATTTGATTGAGATTAAAGAATGACTTTCTTAAACTTTAATGTCATTATTTCTATATACATATGATGCATATGACTTCTTGTAACTTTAAATTTGATGCAAGTAAATTATTGGTGCATATGTATGAATATATAATGTGCGTGAATGTGAAGATAAATGAATACAATTATAATTGTGTTTTTCCATGTCATGAGAATGGAGTTGGTGCATATGTGAATGAAGTATCATGTGTGTGAATGAAGTATCATGTTTGTGAATGAATATTGAAATGAATGAATAGAATTATGTTTGAACATGTGAAGAGAATGGAATTGGAGAATGAATTTTGAATGTGGGTGGATTGTGTTTGTTATTGCAAGTTTTGTAGGTTGTTTGTTGACATGTTGTTAAGTTAAACTCATAGATGTTGTTACTCTGTAATTCAAAACTACAAGTTTTGCATCCTATTGACTAGACGGACAATAGAATTGCTATTAAAAAAACAAAATTTAGTCATTAGTTGTTCGAAGAAAACTGACAACTAAGGACTTCGACATGGTTTAGGGCTCAAAATCGACATTATAGTACCAAATTAGAAAGGCCGTGTAGGACAACCTGACTGTTTTGGGAAGCACAGTCTTAGTCATTGGTTTATATGAAGAAATCGTCACTGAGTCTCTTCATTGTCATTTTAAGTGGAGCGACCAATGACTATGACCCAGATTAGGTGTCAGTTCCTTTTGCAACCTGACAAAAAAGACACCTTTTCCATTTGCAAACGTTTGGTATGGACAAATGACGTTTTTGTCTTTTCTACAACCAACAACTATGAAACTTGATGTGTCGATTTATTTTATCATAGTAAATGAGGCTGAATATCTTGGTCGTAAATTTTTGCGTCCACGTAGAACTGACGTCTTAGGCCTTTAACTCTAGTGTCACCCACCTATGTGTCACTTTTTAACCGATGTTGTAGGTATGTTTTAACCGATGCTAGAGGTAGTTTCTGTACAAGTGTTAAAATCTAGATTTAATCATATTTTGTTAGGTAAAATGGGACTAAAGTGGTACACATAGGATTCTATAATCTCTTAATCTGGGCCAACTCAGCCATATGCTCTGATAAGGGTTACAAATCCCTGTTCAGATTAGTACATGTCTTATATACTATTTTATTTTATATACAACACTAAAAGTGAGACCAACCTACAATGGGTTGTAACTAGGGTGTCAAACACAATGAGACTACCAGACTACACTAATCTCATTACCATGTTCTAGTCCAACTTGATCTATAGATAATTTCAAAATCAAAGTCCCATGCCAAACATGGGCTAGATCCTTACAAGCATGGGGAGTGATACATATCTCATGGGAGTTTTTAAAGTTCCATTAGTGGGGTGGGGGCTTTTTATATAACCCAATAGTCTTGAAACGATAATAGAATGCAATATTTCTACGACAATCACCACCCTAAATGGTTTGGGATGTTAAAAATGTTGCCAATTCAAAAGTTGCATATAGGAGATCTCATTTTTAAAGTACAATAAAACTAGCATTATAAGCTAATTCACTGTGAATTAACCATTTGACATGTAGAATAAAAGGTAATGGAGTGTGCCTCGTCAATCATACACCTTTTCTAGACTGACCAAAATGCCCCACTGGTCAAAGGGTGCTCAAATTGGGACTATATTAGTTGAGTCAAAGGCACATATAAAGATACACATAGTCATAGGGTAGATCGATATTTTTTGGGGTTTAGTTGAGTGTTGGTATTTTCTTGATTGTTTTTATTTTTCAAGGAGACTCCAAAGTTATTACAAACACAGCAGAAAGTTTTAGTTATCCAATACGATCCAATATTTGATTCTAGAACATGCGATGCTATATCTGTAACTGTTGATTGAATTCAAGTGTTGGTTTTTTTAACCAAACTTGGTCGTCACAACTTGTCACCACAATTTGTAAGTTTTTTGTTCATTTAGGCTGCGCTTGTTACCTAGTGAATCATGGGAGGAGAATGATGATGAAACAAAAAATATTGTTTGTTTTCCATGGTATAGGGAATCATGGTGAATGCATGGCAAATCTGTGGTGAATTTTATTCTATTTTCGTCCCCATGAAAAAGCACAGTAAATCATGGTGAATCATGATGGAAGAAGTTTTTTTCAAGACCCCACCACTTATTTAGACACAAACGTAAAAAAACCTTTTAATAAATATAATTCTAACTTGAGGACTTTTTTATAAAGAGTTTTCCCCTCCCCGTCCCTATAACCATGTAACAAACAATATTTTTTAAAGTTTTCCCCATTCTTATTCCTATCACTATACACATGTTACCAAATAACACATTTTAGTAATTTTTCCATTACTATTACTATCGCCTTCCCCATCACTATCTCTGTCCCCATCACCATCATTTTTTTCACCATGTACCAAACACAACTTTAGCTACCTCATTGGGGAAAGAGATGTTCCTCACAGTTTAGAAAGAAGTGTGTTATGTGTGCCATATGACACTATTCATTTATTTAGCCCATTTATTATTTGGATCGGACTGGGAGCTACAAGGACGCCAATCGAGGCTTATAACATTGTTGATAGACTTTTGGATCGAATTCTTAAACTTAATATGATCAATGAATGTTTTCCTTGTCTATCCGGTCTGACTTGTAAAGTCACAAACTAAATTAATATTTAAAAAAAGTATCACTGGTCTAATCTTTAAAATAATAAGTATATTCAATATATTTCAATGTAAAGAAACTTAAAATCAGATACACACCTTTGGAACACAAATTTATATAAAAAATACGTAGTGAAGTATAAAAATACATCATCATCATCATAGTCCCAACTATGTTGGGGTCGGCGACATGAATCTTTTATTTCCGTTATGCTCTATCATGGTCATATTCTGATCGAGATGTAGAGATTTAAAATCTTACTTTATAAGCTCTTCCCATATTAATTTTAACTCCCTTAAAAAATTCGGATTCATGACCAGTCTCTTAAGTTGGGACTGATTTTGCTAGCCCTAGCCTACTCGACGCCACGAGTCGGCCATCGCGGACCCCAGTCTTCGCTATTTTGTATAATCCACAATCCGGGTTCGATCCAGATCCGGCCGCCCTAGAAGAATTCCCAAATTCGGGAGCGCGTCGGCGTCGTCCCTGACCCAATGCAAGCGACGGCGATGGGAAGCACGGCCGCGGCGGAGGTTGCTGCTTCTTCGTCCTCTGTCCCCGGGAAAGAAGGGGTCGATCAGCTCAGGACATCCGAGGATACAAGGAAACAACATGAGGTGTCTAGTGAAGTCCAGAACGTACCACCGGCTGCGCCGAACCTCCTGTCCAAAGAAACTGGCGGCGACAACGTTGGTCCGGATCAGGGGGAGGTGCTGCCTCAAGTTTCGCCGTCGGGACCAAAGAGGAAGAGGAACAAGAAGGAGCGGGGCAGCAAGAGGAGGGGGAACGGTAAGAAGAGTGGCACCGAGGAGGCGAATGCTGTAAGCTTTGTTTCTTAGCTTGATTTTTGTTTACCTTTTAAACGTAATATCGCATTGGTTCTCTTTGCTGTTTTCTGCCAACTTCGTCTCATTCCGCGAGAAATTGTGGCTTCAATGAAAGTGATTATTTTTCTAAGCAGATGAAATGGGCTTCGTGACACATGATGCTTATTCGAACTTAAATGCATTTTCTTAAAAATTTCTATTCGACACCTTCTACAAATCTGGACAGAATACTCGATTGATGGGTAAGTCTGAATCTGACTAAGATTCCTTGTGTAGGAGGTGGACATGGCTGGGAATGGAGAATCTGTATCTGTGGCTACTGAAGAAGCAGATCCTTCCGCTGATAACTTGGTTCTTAAGAAGCTTCTTGTACGGTGAATTAACGAGGCATTTCGTAACGGATTGTTTGTTAATGCCGGCATCCAGTTTTACTGAGCATTTCTCAATTTTGTACATCGTAGCGGTGGCCTAGGTATTTTGATGCCGAGATTCATCAGTCGGACTATTGCTATAACTGTGGTGAGCAAGGCCACTTTGCAAAGGATTGCAATGTGGAAAAGAGAAAGAGGCCGTGCTTTATTTGTGGATTGTTTGGTCATGCTGCAAAAGCTTGTACACTGGTAGCTCATTCGTAGAAACCCCCAAAAGCTCTACAGTTTTTCTAGATTTTTCTGCATTGTTGTATATTCGCGAAATTTCCTCAAGTCTTATCGACTGTGCTGAAAAAACCATACGTTAGTAGCTTTCTTTTTGTTGAATTCGGACTCATAACCTATTCTATGCTGTAAGCAGGACAATGGCTGTTTATTTGCCCTAGTCGTGTAGAAGTTGATTCTCTTAGTTTAGAAGTTGGGATTTTGCAGAATTTCATCTTGGCGACCTTCTTTCATATGAATGTGCCCTCCTTTTTGATATATCTGTGTTTGAAGCTTTGAGCTACTTATCAAATCTAAAGCAAATATATCAAAACACCTTAGGCCTAAAAGGAAAAAAATATAGAAATGTAGTTTGATTTGATGAATCGGTATTATCTCTCTGATTTGGCTTGTGACTTTCAAGTTTGAAAAGAAATATGAACTAAACTCGTAGTTTGAACTGAAAACTTTTAAACAAACACCTTCGTTGCTGAGGATAGTAATTTGGGAAAAAGAAAGAGGCCATGCTTTTTTGTGGGTTATTGGATCATGCTGGAAAGGTTTGCAGACCCAAATAGCTCTTTAATTTATTATAGCTGTTTCTTCGTGACTGATACAGTCATGAATTTATCGTAGGTGTTACTATATATGGAAAAAACCGAATTGTGCTTGGAAAAATTATACATGTATAGCTTCTTTTTCTGTTAGATTCTGCTTCATAACCTTCCCTATGCTTAAGCGGGACAATGTAAATTTGCCTTAGTAACAACAATTTACTTGCTATGTTGAAGTAGCATTTGTTGATGCGGAAAAGACTTATGATTTAGTATCTAGGGAAGTGCTATGGAGGGCTTTAGAGAAAAGGTGCGTGCTAATCCAATACATTGACTTGATTATGCACGTGTATGATAGCTCAAGTGCAAGTGGTAGGACTCTTGGAGGAGAGACACCCAGATTTCCTATCAGAGTTAGGGTTCATCAAGTATCAAAGTTGAGCCCATACCTGTTCGTTCTTGTTACGGATTGGTTGACCAAGCATGCTCATGGTGATATTCCCTGATGCATGTTATTCGCTGATGATATTATGCTGATTGCTAAAATTAAAGAAAGACTAAATGATAAAGTTGAACTTTAAAGAAATGCGTCGGATCGAATGGATTTCAAATCCATAGAAGACTAAGTATATGTGTTGAAATTTCAGCCAGTCCAGAGCTGTGAATGGTAGGACCATGTAGGATGTGTTACTTGGCTTCTATTATTCAATTAGATAGTGATGTCCAAGATGTTGTTTGTCGTAGGATCACATCAAGATGGTTGAAATGGAGTGCAACTGGAGTACTATGTGACGGGAAGATCCCTATCAGTTTAAAACGTAAGTTTCATAGAATAGCTATACGATCAACCATGCTATGTGAGAGTGAATTTTGGGCAGTGAAGAAACAAGTCTCAACAAGAAGAATGTGGCAAAAATGTTTGTGATAGAGATGGATGTGCGGGAAGACAAGGAAAGATCACTTGAGAAATGATTTTATCAGGAACAAGGTAGGGTCGCTAGTATTGAGGACAAGTTGTGTGAGGATCACCTGAGGTGGTATGACATGTGCAATGCAGATTGACTAAAGTGCCTAGTGGAATCAATGTTATTGAGTTGAGCACAGTCAAAAAAAGAAGAGGCAGACCTAAATAAACTTGGGAAGAACTTCTAAGAAAAAATTCTAAATGTTTACATCTTGATCAGAGTATGGCCCATAATAGTGCTTAGTAGAAAAGAAAGATCCATGTATCTGACTTCAACACGGCTGGGATTGACGCTTAGTGATTGTTGACGACAACAACAACGATGATGTTGTTAAAGTAGCATCTTTATCTTGGAAACTAAAGTCTACAAAACTATTGGTTACCTTCTTTCATGTGAACATGCACTTTTTACTTGAAATGTGTTCCACAACCTTTGAGATACTTTTTGAATCTAAAGCAAACATATCAATATACTGAAGTCTGACAGCAAAAAAATTGTGAAAGAAATGAATGCAGTTTGCTTTGATGAAGTTGTATTACCTTTCTGATTCCCCTTAAGACTCATGTGTGGCGACGCTTTTTCACTGAGAATTGGAAATAAATGCATACTTCATGCGATTGCATCTGTGGCTCAAACCGGACGGACACAGTTTTTCATTAAAATAAGAAGCAAAAACATAGAAACAAGTAATAATCACCGTCTCTTTATGTTTTAAGTTTCCCCTTTACTTTAAACTGTTTGCTATCTTTTTTATGCCTTTTTAACCGTGTGAATTTTACTTTGCCGGTACATGCAAAGAATACTAATTGGCTGCAACATTTTTAAATCTTATAGGGGATGAACTGCTACATCTGCAATAAAAGTGGTCACATAGCAAAAGACTGCCCCGATAAGCACCAGAAGATTTCTCAATATTCCGACATCTGTTTGCGGTGTGGAAATTTTGGCCATAATATGTTTTCTTGTACCGATGACTATTCACCAAAGGATCTTCAGGTTGTGGATAATATTTCATTAGAATTAAAGAATGATCTCAGTGAAATTAATGAATCTATCTCCTTTTGCAGGAAATACAATGTTATATATGCAATAAGTTCGGTCACGTCTGCTGTTATGAGGTGTCAAATATCAAAACTGGACATGTCAGTTGTTACAACTGTGGCCAATCTGGACATTCTGGTGTAGTAAGTTTCAGATTACATAATTTTATCGAAACATGAACAGCTATTCTTGGTTATATTCGTTTGCTGATTCAGTCAGTTGGTCAGGGTTGTGCAAAGACAGGTAAAAGAAAAGCTGAAGCTGTTTCACCCAGCACATGCTATGTATGTGGCGAGGAAGGACATTTTGCTAGAGGATGTGTAAAGAAGAAAGCCAAGGTCGTTCTTGAAACTTTTTCTAGTAGTAGCATGTTTTTGTTCTTCTCATTAACTAAGTACAAAATCTGACTTTGGTAATTGTCTGCATCAGCAGTATAACCAAAAGAAAGATGGATCGGCCGATCAAAGTTGGAAACCTTGGAAAGAGAAACGAATGGCAGAGCCCAAATCAGCGCCTCCAGATGTTCGCCGAGAACAAAAGAAGAAACATAAAAGCTCGAAGTTCGATGAATGGAATCTTAAACCTGGCAAGTCTAAGATCAAGGGCGGTTGGATTGTTGATGATCCTGGTGACTATGTCCCGTATGATAAATATGGAGATGATATGTGGGCCTCGCCTTCAACGCCATATAAAAAGGGCAGAATATCCAGATACTCTGCTCAAGAACATCATTCCAGATCATGGTCAGCTTATAAGAAGCCCAGGGGCTACGTAGCTGCTGAAGAACATCATTCAAAATCATGGGCAGATTATAAGATGCCTAGGGGTTATCCACGAACTTCAAGTTATTCTGCAGAGCAGCACCCAAGGACTCCGAAATCCTATGATGGCTCAACCTATAACCTAAATGGCTCTGGTTCAAGGTCTTCCAAGTCAAGAGGAATATATTGGCGATAGCTAGGAAGAACTTAATTTATGAGCTTGCTCAAAGTACAAGCAATTAAATGGGAATCTGAGTTGTAAGTTTTGGTTGAAGTACAGTTGGCATTCAATGCTGGGTTCCCTAAAAACACAACCTGGTCCAATATCTTACGTGTATGCAGTAACTGAATGTATCGTGTAATTGTATCACAGCAATGCTCCTTGCTTCTGTCAGGAGATGATAATGTTATTTGTTCCATTCTGAATCTAACATTTTACCAAACAATGTGGACACAGAAGAGCTACTACTGACCTCGTTAAATTCCAGTGCTCTTAGAACTAGACCAGTTCCCAGATCGTGATTGAGTGGCCAGACTAAAAAAAAACACTAGCATGGTATCATCAATATTGCAAAAAGGAAAAAGAAAAACCACCTAGTTGGGCTGGTTCTCCCGCAGTTTGTATATTCACGAAAAAAAAAACACTAGCATGATATCATCAATATTGCAAATAGGAAAAAGAAAAACCTCCTAGTTGGGCTGGTTCTTCCGCAGTTTGTATATTCACGAGTCCACGAAGATGTACATGCATTTTGATCCGCTATTACATCTCAGCCATTAATATATTTTCCTCAACAATTAACTTTGATAAGTTAAAATAGTAAAGATTTTTTTTTTTTGAGGAAAGGTCATAGCATATATTAAAAACACATCGAAGCAAGCAAACACGTGTTTATGTGAGTTCCATACAAGGTGATGAAAATAACGTAAAAAAATAAGAAACTTAACGTTTGTGCCTAGAGGAGATAAAAGCAAAGTTCTGATGGAGTGGGGGAGGCACCCCTTAAAACAAGCCTCTTAAAGAAAATAAGAGGATAAAACCCAAGTCTGTTGAAAAAAGCATCTCCTTGAGAAGTGTAATCAAAGTTGTTGCTGGACTATACTGACTCCTGTTTCGTCATCAATCATAGCTTTGAGGTCGCACAAAAACTTTGCTTCAGATTCACCTTCATCAGAATCGTCATGTCCTCCTTCAACTTGGTTACCTGCATTTTGTTAGAATGTGAAGATCTGCATCTATTTGTGATATAATATTTTGTCTCAATTTTTTGTTGTTGAAGATTCTGTTGTTTCTTTCTTTCCAGAGATTCCAACTGATGGTGGTGAAAATATCACTACCCTTGAAGTTTTTGTAGTGTCTATTTGGTGTGATTTGTGATGGGAATGTTGCTTCCTTGAGATCTGGAATGCAGTTTCGTGTGTAGTGTGAGAAGATGTTTTGTGAAATGATACATTTGAAGAAGATGTGATCAACTGAGTCAGAACTTATTTCTCATAGTGAGCATCTGAATGGACCAATGAAGCCCTTTTTTGTGAGGTTTTCACCTGTGAGCAACTTGTTATGCAGTAAAAGCCAAAGGAATGTTTTATATTTTTGAGGTCATTTCTGTTTCCAAATTTTTGTGGTGGGTGGGGCAAAACCTCTGTAGGAAAGGTAGGAGTAGACTTGCTTAACCGAGAATGTGCTACCCCATTTCCATGTTATGATGTTTGAGGTATTGTTTTCCAAAGAGAATTTTAGATTACTGAATTTGTCTTGGCTAAGCTGCATGAGGATGCATCTTTTAAGAGAATTTGATCTGTTACTGGTGATAAGGAGGAGAGCTTTATCGATTTTCTTTTTGAGCAATCTGTTTGGGATAAGTCCAGGTTGGTCGAAAATTTAAGACAGAGTTGTTTTCGAACTAAGGATCGGACCAGAAAGAGATATTTAGGTGAGAGTGTGGAGGGTATTAATGATTTGAGTGATTTTTTGGATATTTTTGTTGATGTATTTCCAAAGAATGCCAGGGAGGGGATTTTTGATAGTATTTGTGTTTGATGAGTTGTGACCAAATTTTTAGTTTGTTTTGGAACAGACTATTGATAATTTTAGTTATAAGACAGAAGGCGTGAGTTTCAATGTTTAGGATACCCCAACCTCCTTGATCTAGTGGAGCTGATATAGTTTTCCAATTAATAAGATGGTAGTGTTTCCCAGTTTTTTCCGAATTGTGGAAGTTATTCCAAAGAAAGTTTCTCCTGATTTTGTCTAGAGTTGATTTTGTTTTTGAAGGGAGAGGGATGCAGCTCAGGAAGTGTGTAGTAATAGGCGTGATGACACTGTTTAGAAAGATGAGTCTCCCTGAAAGATTGAGGAAGTTATTTGTCCAATTTGAGAGTTTTGTGTTTATTTTTTAAATAATAGGGGTCCATATGGTATTTGTTATGTTGTAGGGTGTGATAGGAAGACCAAGGTATTTGATTGGAAAGTCTTCAATCTTACATCTTAAGAGATCTCTGTATCTCTCCAAAGAAGGTTGATTTATGTGAACCCCAAAAATGGAAGATTTATGCAGATTTATTTTGAGGCCAGAGATATAAGAAAAAATACCAAGGATTCTGAATATATTCAGAAGAGATGAGTGTTCAGGGGAGGAGAAAATAATAGTGTCATCAACAAATTGAATGATGTTCTCTTTGAATTCCCCAGGAGAGCTGATGAGACCATTTTGTTTTCCCAGTTGAATCATGCGGGAAAGGATAATTGTGATGATGATGAACATGTAAGGGGAGAGTGAGTCCCCTTGTCTAAGTCCATTTGAGTTGTGGAAATAACCAAAAGGGACACCATTTATGATAGTTGAAAAATGGTTTGTAGAAATGCAAGCATGGTTCCAATTTACCCATTTGTCAGGAAAATCAAAACCCGAGAGAGTTTTAGTTAAGCAGTTCCAGTTGACAAAATCAAAAGCTTTTTCAAAATCTAATTTGATTGCCAGAAGGGGGGTTTTGTTTTTGTGGCAGAGATGTATAGTTTCGTTAACCATCAAATAGGCATCTTGGATACTTCTATTTTTGAGGAAAGCATTTTGGTTGAGAGGAATGATATCATCCATGTGTGGTTTGATTCTGTTCGCAAGTGTTTTTGCTATGATTTTGTATGAAGTGTTTATAAGGCTGGGTCTGAAAAGGGATATGTGATCGGGTTGACTAGTCTTTTTTATTAGAGTGATAAAAGTTTTATTTACGAATTTGATGATGTTATGTGGATTACTACTTTCATGGAAAGATATCAAAAAGGCTAAGAAGTCTTTTTTGTAGTGGTCCCAGTTAGCCAGGTAGAATTCAACGTTGAGTCCATCGGGCCCAGGAGATTTATTTAGACCTAAGTCTGAAATGGCAGCATCCAATTCTTCAAGGGAAAAAGGTTTTGTAAGATCTTGTGGGTTTTTTATGTTTTCTTGACAAATACTTGCTCAAGACAAGTCATTTAGACAGGAGGGATTGTGATTGTTATTGAAGATGTTTTTGAAGTGGTTTGTTATGTGAGTTGAGATGGATAGTTTGTGAGAGGTGAGTCTGCCGTTTATTGTTAGATGCGTTATGGAATTTTGTCGATAATTTTGGTTACAAATTTTATGAAAGAATTTTGTGTTTTTGTTGCCTTCCTTGGCCCAAGATATTTTAGCCCTTTGTCTCCATTTAGTGTCAATACAATTATTTATGTGGTCCAGTTCGGCTTTAATAGAAAGAACAAGGGCTGGGCCAGCTGATGGGTCCTTGTCCACAAAAAGGAATTGTTCTTCAAGATTTTTTTGTGTTTCGAATAATTTTTTTGGATTTGAGAGCTTCCATTTTTTGATATGTGTTTTAATGTTTTTGGTGTTATTTAGGATGTGCAATCCTAAGTTTTCCGTTTGAGAGTCAGCGAGTTTCCAATGTTCTAAACAGGAGTTGGTGAAGCTGTTTACAGAGAGCCAACTGTTTTCAAATTTGAAAGGCCTCTGGCCCCAAGAGATAGATTTTGAGTCAAGGATGAGAGGGAAATGATCTGATATGGTTCTGTGATAGATATGAACCGATGAGAGGGGGTGTTTGTCTTCCCATATGTTTGAGCATATGAAGTGTTCTAGTCTGGCATAAGTCTGATTTCTTGACCAGGTGTAAGATGCATTTGAAGGTTTGATGTCTATCAAAGAATGGTTGGAGAGCATCTTACTAAAAATTTTATCAGCGGAAGACATGGTTTGAGGGGTAGGGGTGGCGTTGAGTCTGTCAGAGTTTTGAGTAATCAAGTTGAAATCTCCACCCATAACCCAGGGAGACGAGAAATATTTTATTGTGAGATGATTTAGTTCAGCTAGATAGGCAGATTTGTTATGCCCTGGTTCCCCATAAACACCAGAGAAAGACCAGAGATAACCATCAGAAAGATTTTTGAAATCAATGGTAATTGAGAAATTAAGGATAGAGGTGCTTTGGGGAGCTAAACACTGATTGTTGAAACCTACTAAGAGGCCTCCTTTGAAGCCCTCAGGAGGTAATTGGACCCAGTCAGTGATTCTATTTCCCCCTATTATTTTGAGAGCAAAAGGAGTCAGACAGATTTTTGTTTCTTGGATTGTAATCAGGTCGATTTTATTCTTATAAATGTGTGCACGATTTTTTTTTGCGTCTATGGAGGTTTGCAGCTCCACAGACGTTCCAAAATGAGATTATCATAGTTTTTGTGAAGGCCAGCCAGAAAGAAAAGAAAAAAACTTGAGAGAACTCAATCTAATTTATTTTTAGAAGGTCAAAGTTTGTTGTTTCAGTAAAAAGGACCCTTCTATTTGACCAGCTCATAAAGGTTTCTATGTCATCTGGTGTTTTATGGGCTTTTTCTTCGTCATCTAGATGGATGCCTATTTTGTTTGCAAAATTTGTGAAACTGTTTATGTTTGACCATGAGGCTAGATCTTCAATAGAATCGAAATCTCTGTTTGTATCATTTGCAGGGGAAGTAGAAGATAAAGAATGAGCAGATGTTAAGTCACTAAGAGAACAGGTAGAGGAGTTTGAAAAAATACCTGGCTTTGTCCTGTTGACAATGGTATTATTTTTTGTTTCTTTTTGATTTGGCTTCATAAGATTCTGAAGGTAACTAGTTGCATGCATTTGTTAAGGGCTCTCCTATTTCGAACTCTGCAAAGAATTGTCACCCTTATGCTGAGAAATGTTTTGGTCTTTAATGACTAGTTGTTTTTGGTTTTGTGAGGGGTAACTCTCCTTAGTAGAGGTAGGAGAAGGGAAGGTGGAACTTACTGGCATGTATGTGTTTTCGTGAAAAGATGGTTCAGATGATTTGGTTATTTTCTTTTTTATGTGGAGGTAAGTGTTGTCGGAAGAGGTGGAGTTTTTTCTGATCCAAACATGATTTCGATCCCCAGAAGATCGGGTATTTAAGTTTGTCATTTTGTCTTTGTTTGGGCAAAGCCAAGAGGGAGGATGTTTTGAGTGGTCTGAGAAGGCTGTTCTGTTCTCGGCTGGATGTTCAGCAGACAGTTTGATATTATAGATAGATTCACCGATTCTAATATTGATGGTAGGCGGTAATGAAATAGCAGCTTTGACAGAGAAGAGACAGAAAGCTTTGATATATTGTGTAGGGTTCAAGGTTTCATGGCTGATATATTGAAGTGTAGCCCTGATAGAGTGGGCTATACCTCTGAAGATCTCGACTTCCCAAAGGTGTGGAGGAAGATTTGTAATGGCAACACAGTCAGAACCACCAGTGGGAACTGGGAAAGCACCTAAGTCAGCAGACCATTTAGATAGTCTGGCCGTAATGAAGCTCGATCCACAGGGGATAGTGAGAACTTGATTGAATATGTGGTTTATTTTTGTTCCTTCGGGGACAGTGTAGATGAGTTGGGTAGGAGAGAAGATTTCTGGTTTTAAGATGGTTTGATCAGGGATGAGTAGTGCTAAGGCACGAGTGATATCTAGGACATTGATGGGGTTGTTGTCAAGGTTGTTTTCAATTGATATGAGAATGCTTCTCAGGATGAGGACCTTGTGTAGACGCATAGAGTTTGTAGGAAGATCGAGAGCAATCGCATACTCCAGGTGGTCCAGTGTTTTCATGATTGAAGCAACAGGCGGGTTGTCTGTGTTAAGTGTTGGAGATGGGGTTGAATGGAGAGGGTTTGGGAGATGGGGTTTAGGTGTTGAAACTGTATGGTTCTTCAGTTTGTGGTAGGGTTTAGATATAGGTAGAGCCCTGGGGTTTGAGTTTCGGGAACGTGAAGGGGTAGTGTCTGCATGTTCAGGCAGGAGATTTGTGAGGCATGCAAAGGTATTTTTAGAGAGGAGATGATGTAGAGTGGGTTGTTTTATGCGCCTGTGATCTGAGATGAACTTTTTTGGGACTCTAAAGTTTTTGTGAAAAGGCAATTTTTTATCTGAGGAGTGTATGGAGGAGAAAGCTGGGTCTGCATGGGATCTGCTCTGGTTTGGGGGATGGCGTGCCTTGCAGAATCTTTTTATGTGGCCTTTTTGTTGACATCCAAAGCAGGTGAGGTGGGAAAAAAATCTAGAAGTCGAGTGGTTGTTTCTGGGGCAAAGAGAACAGTGCATCGCCCGAAAATGTTTTTTTTTGGGGGGGGGACCAATCTCCAGGTTTGGGCGATGGTTTTTTTTCTAGGAGTTTGTTTATGAGGAAAGAGGATTTTGCTTGGCCTAAACAGGAAAAGTAGCATTTAGGTGATCCAAGTCTTTTGGGATGATATCCTCCACCAGGAGGGGTCGGGGTTTAAGGGTTTTATGAAGAGAAGACAAATAGGGAAGATTTTTTTCCTTAACCATGGGGGAAGGGAAAAGAATGTACCTTTCTGCGATGGAACTTTGTTGTTGTTGCATTATGGATGTGCCAGCATCGTCTTCCTCCTCTGAACCTGAGGAGACGGAGATGGGCCATGATCTTGAACCCAAAGAGGGTTGGTACTCGTCCCGAACGAAGAGCTGGTCCGCAGAGTTTGATGATGATGAACTAGCTTGGTCATGTCTTTTATATAGATATGATAACTCAGGAGGTGTATCGTTGATGAAATCACACACCCGGGCATGAAAAGTACGATTTTCAATCGGTTTGATGAAAATTGATGAAAATCGACCACTCTGGTTTGAGTTTTAGCTCAGAAATCATGTCGCTCCAGCCCTCAGAGATGAGAAGGATGGGTTTATTTTTACCCCAGAGTTGTTCGGAGGGGAGGGACCATGTGACCGTCACCTGGAAGGAGCGGTGACCAATGTTGATCATGCAAGTTCCCAGTGAGATATCGAACTTATGATAGATACATGCTCGCGATAAGGGAATGCTAGAGGAAAATGAGGGGTTTGAGAGAGGGATTTCCATGAAGGAGAAGTGGGAGTTCATATCAGTGTGTGCGACAGGAGTTCTTGTGTCTCTGCCAGTCGCTGAGGGTTTTTTTTTTCTTTAGGGAAAGGCGAAAAGCAGAAGGCTTGCCGCTTTTAGGCATGCATGGTTTTTTTATGCATGAGGCTAGGATGAGCACGCCTCCTCTACGCATGGTGTTTTCAGAGCAGTTGAAGGATCTTAAATGATATTCTCTGAACCGATAAATGTTCCGATTTGATCTGACAGCCGAGAAAGACTTGAGAAGGAGAACTGAAGCCAACAAAAGAGCGTGAAGCTAAGAGTATTTTTGAAGCACGTTTTGAGCTTGCAGATTATCTTTGTAAATTAACTGGTGAGAAGCATGAAAATATCCCCAGCCTCAGTGGATGTGGTAGTCTGGATTTAAGGATATAACACATGCACATTTCTTAAAACCTTTGGTGAAGCCCAAGATGTGTCTCAAAGGATGTTAATATCCTCAGAATTTATTGCGGAGGATTGTGAAGGAAGGAGGAGTAAAGAGGGTGATACCTGAATTTTAAACACCGCTTCAACAGATCACCAGATGAAGAGGAATCACCACTTAGTGAAATTGAAAATGTAGCACTTCACAGGGGATCGCAGCAAAGGCGAACCTAGATGATGCTGTAGTGATTTTTGCTAGCATACTAATGTTTCCCTTATGCATGCTGGAAAGCGCAGAAGCCGGGCTATGATGAAGCACCCTAGTTGGGGGAAAGTCGGTCGCAGAGATGGAAAGAAGACACCACTGCCAATGAGTTGAGAAAAGGCGAGGGGCGAAGAGTTGCTTGAAGCACCCCTGATTGAAGCTGTATGACTCTGGAAAGGAGAGAGTCGACCGCGGACGGTCGCAGAGAGGAGGATCGTCACCGCCAAGGATCGGAGCAATAAACCAAGCGACAGAGAGCAGGAAGAATCTCACCGGGAGTAAGCTGATGGCACCGAATCAGGGAGAGACCGAGGGGTTGTTTCTAGAGATAAGTTGGAGCTTTCTCTCACTTACCTACCGTTGACTGCGTATGGGAGTCAATAATTATAAAGTCAAGAATTATAATGTTTCATTAGAAAATACTACATATACCCTTACGGGAACCTATCAACATGATGTGCATGTTAACCATGTTTATACATTTCATTTGACAGACTTATTTAATTCCTATAAGAAAGAAACACACGTAGTCAACAAATTGGATCTCTTCAATAAAACTGAATATGTAATATATATATATATATATATATATATATATATATATATATATAATTTATATAGTGCTAAAAGTAAAATGTCAGATTACAAATTTGTTTTGCAAGAGAGAAAGAAAACCTTTTTGTGGTTGTTCACACTAAATGTTATAACAAAATATTATGATATCTTATTATATCTTCAAAGGTTGCTGCCAATTATTCTATGAGTATGAGTTAAAACTAGTATGCATATCATGATTAAAGCCATGGGATGGTTTGAAGAAAAAACTGAATCATAGATTACCGTTGGAAGTATATATAGATCTCTTAGCCTCACATAATTTCAAACCTTTGTTATATTAGCAGTTATTGAACAATACACAAGAACAAAGGTGATGTCAGAGCTGCACGAATTACAGAGGTATCATATTGATGAGTCACACAATAAAGCTTTGGGAGAAGATTATTGAGTAGAGATTCAGATCTATAACACAAATATTAAATAACCAATTTGAGTTCATGCTGGAAGATCAACATCAGATGCTCTTTTTCTAATAAGGGGCTTATGGAGAAGTACATAGAACGCAAAAGAGATCTTCATATGATTTTTATTGATTTGAAAAGGACTTATGATCGAGTACCCATGGAAGTGTTGTGGATGGTTTTGAAGAAAACGGGTGTGATAATCCAATACACTGACTTGATTAAAGACATGTATGATAGCTCTATTACAAGTGTGAAGACTCTTAGAGGAGAGACACCACCTTTTCCTATCATATTTGGGGTACACTAAGGATCCACACTCAGCCCATATATGTTTGTTCTTGTTACGGATGACTTGACAAATAATGTTCATGATGGTATTCCTTGGTATATGTTATTTGCTGATGGTATTGTATTGATTGATAAAACTAAAGATGAATTGTTAAACTTTGGAGAAAGCCCATTGAAATAAAATGAATTGCTGATTAGTAGGAACAAAATTGAGTATATGCATTGCAATTTTAACCAATCTCGTAGTATGGTGGGGCCAAATTAGACAGAGTAGACATACTAAAATGTGATAAATTTTGTTACTTGAGTTGTATTATTCAAATAGACGAGGATGTCGAAAATGACATTTGAGTTAATAAATCCATGTCGAATGTTGGACACTGAAGAAATAAGGTCTCAACAAAATGAATATGACTGAAATGCGTATGCTGAGGTGGATGTGTGGGAAGACAAGAAAAGATGGCTTGAGAAATAACTAAATCAGGAATAAAGTGAGGGTGACTAACATTGAGGACAAATTGTGTGAAGGCCGACTCAGGTAGTATGGATATGTGCAACACAGACCGAATAATGCGCCTGCATGAAATAATGCTATTGAGTAAAACACAATTATTAGAAGACCTAAATTAACATGAGAAGAGCTTACAAAGAGAGATTTTGAGTCACTACATTTCGATCAGAATATGACCCATGATAGAGCTCAATGGAGACCAAGGATCCATGTAGCTGACCCAACATAGTTGGGGTTGAGGCTTAGATGATAATGATACTATAACCAAGACAAAAGGTTTTCGACTCTTTAAGTGACTGAAAATTCGAGTTTCCTGACGATTTCTTTTTGATGAATATATTAGAAAACCTCCTCACGTTTAACAGATGTCTAAATACCCCTTACTATCAGACCCACCCTTTTCCGGCTGTAGAATCTAACGACCTGGCCTATTTTTTCTTTCGAGATCTTTGCACTTTGTATCCTTTTATTTACATATTTTTTTATTCATTTAAAGGCTTATTATATTATCAAATTAATAGATAAAATTTTATGTCCAGGTCGGACAAGTATTTACGTTTCCATAAAATAGCTCAACCCAAACCCTCTTGACGATTTCTTTTTTTCCAGAATGCTGAAACTCAATTTGGATCCGGTTTTATAATGTGTGATTGAGATGTCAACACAAAAGTCTTGAGAATTACTATCAAAATAAAGTGGATCATAAAACTACCTTTGTATTGTCTTGTAATATTCTTTTGTGAGGGAACCTACTACTTTAATAGACATGGCTACTTGACCATGTGACCCACTCAGCAGAGTAAGCCCTCTGGCCCAGATGTAGTATTGCTAGTCACCTCCTTGGGATAACCTTGTTTCAAACGCCTACCAAGAAAATGGGATTGGGCAACGCATACTATTGACGTGGGTCAACAGAAACGTAACTAGTTATGCAGACCATTGATAAACCGCGACGTGTGGACTATTCCAAAACTCTAATACCAAAGCCCTACTGCCCAACCCCAAACTAAACCGACCTCACTAAAAATATATAAATTGGCGTACATCACCTTATCAATATTATTAACAAAAAAGTAGGACGAGGACTTGGTCACAACCTTTTGCTAATAATTGCAGCGATTAGAACCTCATATGATAAAACTGAAGTTGACATCCTAATCAATCAACCATTATAATGCAAAGCTACATTTTTTTGGTGCTACGAAGACAGATATGGATGACATAAAAAGAACCGAAGAAAACTTGATCTCATCAGTTTATACAGCAATCGATCATCATCACATTACGGGTTCTTCCAATCTCAATCTACCGTGACAAGTCAGCGTTCAAACCTCAAACAGAGCAAGCTTTCAAAAAGAAAAAAAATATAAGAAAGCTGTGCTATAGCCTATAGTTCAGCAAACAGGCATCAGATCAGTCGAACAGGGCGAGCTTGCTGTACTCTTTGCCGGCGATAGCCTTCTTCATCACGTCGTCCGGCGTCAACACGCCGTCGCCATCCAGGAAAAGTGTCATTAAGTTCTTAGAGAAGCCACTCACAAGCGCCACGCCGGGCTGGCCGGATGGCACGGGCGTCGACCGCGAGTCCCGCAGGTTCCACAACACGATCTCCGGGATGGCCTCGCCGTACCCGTTCTCCTGGTACTTCCTCTTAATCGCCATGTAGTCCGTCTCCCAAGAATTTGCTGACGCCCGATCGAACTCCATGTCGCTGAAAACGAACACCCTCTTCACCATCTTCTCTTGGGACAGTCCGCCAGCGACGGCTACTTCAAGGATCCGATCAAAGACGGCTTGGAAGTCGGTGTTGCCGCCCCAGTCCATCTCCTTCACGAACGATGCCTTCTGTCTAAGGCTGTTACCAGCTATGGTATGCAGCTGGGGCGTCTGGCTGAAGGTGATGACCTTCCCCTTCCAAGGCTCCTCGCACAGCTCCGACGTCAGAAGCCCCAATGCCACCGAGACTTCCACCGGGGTTCCGTCCATGCTTCCAGAGACATCACAGACAGCCAAGCAATTGTGCATCTTGCCTTTTTCCTTGAGGTCGCTCACCATCCTCAGCCACTGAAGCTCCGCCACCTCGTCGTTTGGCCGTCCATCTCGTCGTCCTCGGAGCCGGAGCGGGAGTCATCTCAGCTCTCTTTTTCTTCCTCAGTTGGCTGGCGTTCTCCATCTCGATCTTGACCCTCGCAAGCTCCGCCGCGACCCGCTCCTCCCTTTTAGTTTTTTTCTTCTCAGCCTCCTGGCACCTTCTTCCCCTTCTCCGCATTCCTCTTCCGCCGCGGCGAGCCGGTCGACGGGAAGTCCGCGCCTCATTCTTTTCCTGCCTCTCCTGCTTCGCTATCTTCCTCACCTCCGCGCCGTTGAGCAAGCGGTAGAGGATCTCAGGCAGGTCCTTGATCTCGCCATTGATGGCACATTGAGTGCTAGGGTTTTGGGGTGGTTCTGGTACAACCACATCGCGGCGGCGTAGAAGCCTTCTTTGTCTGATTTACCGGTGCCGCGAACTCCTCGGAGGTGGCAGACTAGCTTCAGCGCGGTGAGTGCCCATTGGTTCCACGCTGACGCCAGAAGGTCGGTGACGACGTTGGGTGGAGTGTCGGGGACGACCTGGAAGAAGAAGTCCAGGCAGGGGTTGCCGGAGGATAGGAACGTCGGGGAGAGGTTCTCCGTGAGGTGCATTCTCTTGGGGGGATTTTGTTGAAATTCGCGACCATTAGGTCCATGAAGGGGTCTGAAGGAATTTCGTTCTTGGTGGTAGTTGAGGCGGTGGTAATGGTGATGGGTTGAACAGAGGCTGCGGCACGAGCCTCAGGAGGGCCGACGAGGTTGACGGAAGAAGGGATGACGGCAGCCATCGCTGGTAGTCGCCTTGCCTCTCGATCGGTCTGAGATTCTGGTTGCTGGGAAACTTACCAACTAGTTCGGCAATTCGGGGCAATTGGGAGCAAGTAGGAGCAGGCTGATGAAATGGGAGCAATGAAGCGACCTGATATATATAAGGAAAAAATACCTAAATGGCACATTTGCCAATTTTAATTACCTAAATGGCACGTTCTTGAACTTATTGCCCAAAATGGCACATTTCTAGAGCAATGCGTCCCGGACGCATTGCTCTACCGCGAGCCAATGCGTCCCGGTGGGAGACGCATTGGTCCCACAGGAGGGCAATGCGTCCCGAGCCGTGACGCATTGCTCTGTTGTGGGACCAATGCGTCCCCCGTCGGGACGCATTGCCACGCGGCAGAGCAATGCGTCCCGGCGGGGGACGCATTGGCCCCACGGGAGTGCAATGCGTCCCGAACCGGGACGCATTGCCCTTTGTGGGACCAATACGTCGCGCCCCGGGACGCGCCCAACGGCTAGAATTTGCCACGCGGGCAATGCGTCCGGGACGGGGACACATTGCTCCCAGGCCAACGGCTATGTTACCGTTGGGCCGCCGCGCGGCGGTCCACGTGGGCGCAATGCGTCCCCAACCGGGACGCATTGCTCCCCTATATATATTGGTCGAAAACAGCCCCCCAAACTCACACCATTCTTCATTTCCTTCATCTAGCTCTATACTCCCATTGCTCTGGA
Organism: Alisma plantago-aquatica; assembly: GCA_963693085.1. Taxonomy (NCBI): domain Eukaryota; kingdom Viridiplantae; phylum Streptophyta; class Magnoliopsida; order Alismatales; family Alismataceae; genus Alisma; species Alisma plantago-aquatica. The sequence continues at coordinate 406,826,118 of OY856414.1, forward strand.
GCTTCTTCTCGGATTTCTATTGCTTTGGGTGCTTTCTAGCTTATTTCGGGCGATCTTGGAGCTGATATCTGCTACTGCTCGGAGACTACTTGGAGCTTCTTCTTTCTCTTTTTCTATTCTTCGATTGTCAACAGATAACTCTCCATTTCAGGTATTTGTTCTACCAAAATTTTAATTTTCAAAATATGAACTTAACTTTAGTACGAAATATTACAACTGAAATAAATGTATTGTTACTCTTTAATTGTACATTACTGAAATAATGATGTAGAAAATGACAATTGAAGGCTACTTAATACCTGAAAATGTATTGTTCGAAATTGCAAAATTGTTATTTTGAAATGTTAGTGTTACTAAAAAATTAGCAAAATTGTTGTTATGAAATGTTAGTTAATTTTACTGAAAAAAATAGCAAAATTGTTGTTCTTAATTGTTGTTCACTGTTAATGTTATAGAAAAAGTAGTCCAATAAATTTAATTCCAAATTGATGTCACTGCTCTAAAATATTAATTTATGTTGATATAATGTCATAAAATATGAATTTCTTTCTGATGTTAATATAATATTCTAAAATATAGGAACATGGCATCTAGTTCAAATTCACGAATTGTGAAGATGCGATATGATGGATAATTTCTCTCTGATGGGTCTTATTCTAGTCGATCTGTTAGACCCATAAACATTTCACTTATTAATACCCTATCTGAACTAAAATCATATATCTATACAACACTTGACATCAATCCCAACCACTTCTCTATCAAAATATCCTATCTTTTCCCTGGAGAAAATCATATGCTCATACAAGTTGATGATGATGATGCATACAGAACCTTGTTATCACTTTCAGCTGATGCCTATATTGATGTGTTTCTTGAAAAAATATCTATCCACCAACAACCTTATTTAATGAGTCTATTGAATCAATTTCAATCTCAATTCTCTCGGAGTCAACCACCTCAATTATCTCAAAGTCATTTAACTACTGAATGGAGTCAACCACCTCAATTCAGTCTTACACCTCAATTCAGTCTTAGTAATTTAACAGCTGAGTGGAGTGAACCACCTCAATTTTCTCAAAATCTAACTACTGAGAATATTGGTGTTGAGGTTGAGGAGGGAGATAATGATTGTGATCATGAAGGTGATAATGATAGTGATCATGAAGGTGATAACAATAGTGACATTGAAGGTGGTAATAACAGTGAACCACCTGAGGATGAGTCATTGACTGAAACCGATGCTGAGCACACACATCCATTCCCTGACTCTATTGTAGCATTGAGTCATATTCCATCCATATTTGACAACCAATGGCCCCAACATGAACACATTGATTCCAACTATGAAGCTTTTCAAGATGATGACTGGGTGGAAGATTTTTGTCATGAATTTCGTCTCGATTACAATCCTTCCAGTGCTGTTATATATGAGGGTGCTTTATTTGCATCTAAAGTTGTACTGGTTGAGACACTCCAAAAATGGTCGGTACAAAAGAATGTCCAGTACCGTACATTACGCTCAAATAATCGTCATCTTAAACTTGCTTGTATCCATGATGAACGATGTCCTTGGAGATTGACCGCTTGCCAGTCCAAAAAAGCAGGTGGCATGTGGAAGATAAAACGTTGTAAAGAAGGCCACAATTGTGAATTAACTGTTATGAATCATGATCATCACCAAGTCACAGCATCTTATATTTCTCGAATGATAATGCCAATCCTAGTATCACGACTGGATATGTCGACACGAGAAATTCGTGACAAGGTGAATGCTGAACTAAGGCTCAATATATCTTACAAGAAGGCATATCTAGCGAGGAGGAAGGCTGTTTGTAAAATATTTGGAGACTGGGAATCATCATATCATAGTTTGTTGCCGTTCCTAATTTCTCTGACACAATATATTCCAAGAACTATATATGCCCACCTTATTGATGATTATATCCTTCAAACTGAAGGCACTCGTAGATTCAAGCGGGTGTTTTGGGCATTTGGTCCAGCTGTGAGGGGTTGGGCCTATTGTAGGCCTGTTCTTACTGTTGATGGCACATTTTTAACAGGAAAATATACTGGCATACTTCTCCTTGCATGTGGCATAGATGCTGATAATGGTCTATTTCCACTTGCTTTTGCTGTTGTCGAGAAAGAAAATAAGGACTCCTGGGAGTGGTTCTTTGGTTCTCTACAAACTTGTATTCCAATCATTCCACGATGTACAGACTTGTGTATTATTTCTGATCGAATGAGTGGGATTTTTCCAGCCCTTCAATCAAAATTTCATTGGGCTCAACATCGTTATTGTCTTCGACATCTTCGGGAGAACTTCCATAAGCAGTTCAAGTCCAAGGAGTTGAGGGACCTTATGTGGAAGGTGGGATCCACAACTGATACATATGAATTTGATCGTCATATGACTGTTATAGAAACCATAGAACCAACAGCGAAGTCATATTTATTGGGCCAAAATCCAGTACATTGGGCTCTCGCATATGACAGAGGTTGCAGGTATGGGTCATTGACTACCAATCATGTTGAAGGCTGTAATGGAGTCTTAAAAGGTGTTAGAGGTTTGCCAATACAAGCGTTAATTGTTGCCACATACTATCGCTCTGTGACCATGTGGCTGTGCAGGCGTAATCTCGCAAATAAACGTGCACAACATGGATTTCATTGGCCCTTTAAGGTTCATGATAAGCTTTATAATGTTCGAGAGGATGCAAAAAAATTGACAATACACATCCCTGTGAACAATGATGAATGGCTTGTTGGTGACATGGATGGATATAAATTTCAAGTAATAGTGCGTCCAAATGGTGGCAGTGAATGCAGCTGTGGTTTTCCACAACAATGGCATTTTCCATGCTCTCATGTTTGGGTAGCTGCAGAATCTGTCAATTGGGATCTTGATGCACTCGTGAGTGCATATTATACAAATGAGGCTTATCTAAATGCGTACAGAACTGAATTTCGTGGCATTCCCGACAAGAGGTATTGGCCTCAATTTGATGAAAGTAGAGGTATTTATCCCTTATTACCCCCTAGGAAACAAAGGCAAGCTGGAAGACCAAAGAAAAAGAGAAGGCATTCAACTATGGATGTTGATCCAAATCAGTATACATATCACTGCCATAAGTGTGGCAGAAAGGGCCATAATAGACGCACTTGTCCTAATGTCATATGATGGCTTCTCTAATGTAATGTTTGCAATTTCAATTTACTCAAGTCATGTAATATTTGCAGTTTCAATTTAACTAAAGTCATGTAATGTTTGCAATTTCACTAAAGTCATGTAATGTTTGTAATTTCAATTTCTATAGATGGCTCATCGAAGGACATGGACATTTCACATGTCCGTAGAGTTAATCCAAATAATAGCTACGAAGTGCCTACAGGGAAAAATGGCTCATCAAACTCTATTGGATGATGACTGGAATGATGTACCAGATTTGTTGCACAACAAGTTAGGATTTATAGTGACAAAAGAACAAGCAAAATTTCATTGGCAATTTTTAAAGCAAATGTTTCACATGTATGAAGAACTTCTTGAGCTACCTGGTTGGTATTGGGATCACACAAAACAGAAAGCAATGCCAATCAACGAACAAGTAAAAAACCAGTTAGCTGTATCACATCCAGAGATACATCGAGTGGTACATCAAGTGTGGCCATTTTATGAACCTCTAGATGAGATACTGAATCAAATGCAGTAATTTCATGTAGTTCATGTTGTATTTTTATATTGTTTGTTAATGTAATTCATGTTGTTCATGTTGTAATTTCATCTTATCTAATGAAGAATCTTGACAATCTTAAATGTTGTACACTATTTGCACTTTTCATGTAATGTAATTTTTGCACTTTTCATTTAATGAAATATTTTCACTTTTCATAGATATGGCTCCTAGACAAGAAACCTACCGACTCTCCCAGCACCACATTATGTTGGCACAATGGCCTATTATTGACCAGGATGTTTTAGACAATATTTCCATAGCTGGTTTTGGGCTTGTTCATAGGCTACCATGTATCCACCTTGACCCTACTTTAATAACTGCATTAGTTAACAGGTGGGACAACTCTAGCAATACTTTTAGGCTTCCCCCTTTTGAGATGAGTGTCACTCTTCAGGATGTTGTAGTTCTTTTAGGCCTGAGGATTGATGGCCCACCGGTTATAGCTTCATATCCTTTAGGTGTAAATGAGGGGCAATTTTCTTCATGGACTCACCTTTGTGAGAATTTCTTAGGAGATGCACCAGATGGGATGTCTAAGGGGCATATCTCCTTGATTTGGTTGCGTGAGACCTTCAAGGATATGGATCTGACCGCGGGTGATGAACAACAACAAGTAGAAATGAGGACAAGGTATACTAGGGCATATCTCTTATATTTCTTAGGTAGTTACCTTATCCCAGATAGTACAGGGGATAGAGTTCATGTTAGGTATCTCCCTCTTGTGTCCGATTTTGCACGTTGTGGCACTCTATCTTGGGGTGCTGCAACTCTAGCTTTCTTATATAGGGAGTTGTATAAGGCAACCACCCGGTCTAGGAGAACAGCCCATCTATCAGGTTGTGTGTGCCTATTACAGCTGTGGTGTTGGGAGAGGTTGGGAATTGGATGCCCAGGTACAATTAGAATGCGCTGGAATGATTGGCCAGAAGATGTTCCCTTGGGCTACAGGTTAAAGATCAACACAATTAACTTTTTTATTTGTCTAAATATTATGTAGTGTTTATCTAAATTTAGTTTCTCAATTTAATAGGTGGCCTACCTTTGTCCAAAGGAGTCAAACTATCAGGGGAACAATTCAATTTTACGATTCAGCATTTGACGAGATTTTGCCCTCACAGGTATAACTTACTTACCTCTGTTGTTTGGTATGTTTTATTTATTTACAATTTACTCCTTTTTATATGATACACGTTGTTTATATGAATAACAGATAGAGTTGACTCCTTACACTGCTGAGGTTCTCGAGAGATTGCCTGCCATTTGTAGAGATGGTAGTGATATTTGGTTGGCACGAGTGCCTCTGTTGTGCTACACAATTGTGGAGTGGCACTTTCCCGACAGAGTACTTGGACAGTTCGGCTTTGTTCAAGTACAACCTACTCTTGAGCTGCCGCAGCTTAGCCGGATAGATGGGAGGGGTCATGCGGCTGAGGATTGGATGCTTCATTATAGGCAGGAGGTGCAGATGTGGAACAACAGACGTGAGAGCTTAGTTCCCGCTCCACCAGCTGATACAGTCTACAGTCCTCAGGTTCACTATGCATGGTATCATCCACAATACATTGTGCCCCCTCCAGATATGCCTCCAAGCATATACTACCCACAAAGTTATCGTCAGTAGGAATTTGTGAGTATCATTATTATTTTCTTTTACAAATTGTTATTATTTATCTTTGTTATTTGTAATATATGTAATTGGTCTTTATTATGTGTACATACTTTATTTTACAGGTACAAACGTGGCGATCCGAGCGGCAGTAGAGCACGCCCCTGCACAGATCAGAGACAACATCTATACCATCCAGGGGAGTTACTTTGATAGTCTTCCCGACTATGCTCGGCCGTGGGATCCCATATCCACTCATACCACAGCCCCTGAGCCCACTCCTACTCCTACTCCTACTCCTACTCCTACTGTTGAGCTCACTCCCACTCCCACTTCTCAGTTCATGTCATGGGGACCGACAGGGCCGTATTTTTCAGGAGCTGCTTCATATTCCTCATTCATCACCCCACCTCAACCACCATCATACCATGGAGCAAGTTCTTCTTCTGCTCCATACACTCCATTCCCACCAGTAATTATTCCCGAGAGCTGACCACCATCTTATGTCACATATTCACCTACTCCGTTTGATTTCTCAGGATGCACCCCACCCGATGCATCCTATCCTGGTTTTCCTAGACCCCTCACCCCACCTCCACCTTTTCATTTCTTCCCTGATGCTCGCCAGCAGCCTCCTACACAGTTGTCCCCAGTTCAGCAGTCTCCAGATGACATCGGTACAGAGGATCCTGATGTAGAGGGACGTGGGCGAGGACGTCGTGGGCGAGGACGACATACTTAGTTTTTTATATATTGTACAATTTTGTATGTATGCCTTTGTGAGGACATCTATTGTATGTGGATCTATCATATTATGATATGACATTGGTTCATTTTGGATCATGTTGTTGTGGATCTATCATATTGTTCTGTTGTGTATTATTTTCTCGTCATGTTGGTTCATGTTTTAACCTTGTTTTTAATTACTATCTCAATTATTTGGATTAAGTTCGTATTATATAATCAATTAGGAACCAACCAATGTTGGTTGCAATATACTTATATATTCCATATGCATGTTACGACCTATTGAAATTGACAAATTTATAATAATTGAGTATATTATAAACATCCAAATACAAGTGAACGAATTATAAATGTATAAATATAATCAATATTGTTAATTTACATATCAATAACATATCAGTGATTGCAAAAAATGATTAAAAAAACCAATGCGTCCTGCATGGGGACGCATTGCTCCAATGCGTCCTGCATGGAGACTCATTGAGCAATGCGTCCCATCTGGAGACGCATTGGTCCCACACAAGGGCAATGCGTCCCGAGCCGTGACGCATTGCAGTCCTGTGGGGTCAATGCGTCCCTTTCCGGGACTCATTGCTCTGCCGCGTGGCAATGCGTCCCGGCGGGGGACGCATTGGTCCCACAACAGAGCAATGCATCACGGCTCGGGACGCATTGCCCTCCTGTGGGACCAATGCATCCCCCACCGGGACGCATTGCCTCGCGGGAGAGCAATGCGTCCCAACAGGGGACGTATTGCTCCAAAATGTGCCATTTTGGGCAATAAGTTCAAGAACATGTCATTTAGGTAATTAAAATTGGCAAATGTGCCATTTAGGTATTTTTTCCTATATATAATAAGACTGTATTACTTGGCGGCCACGAACTCTACCATTTCTGCTACTGGACGAGGAAAGGAATCGGCTCGACTGGTGGTCGCTACTTTACTTATTAGGGAGAAAGAAAACCAGGTGTGTCCTCAGTCGGTACCGCGCAAATGGGTACACTTGTAATTCTTTCAAAAGCACAAATCGGCTTTTCAGTCTTGTGCTTTCTAGGGATGGCAATGGGTTTTTCTAGTAACTGCCCCATACCATACCATACCACAAAAAATATGAATCTGCGGGTACCGGCTCCATTAAACCACGGTTTTCTTCCCTCGGTGGAAGGTAGCCATGGGAATCCATTCACCCACCAGGATACACAGCGTTGCCACCACTATCTCTGGTCTGATTCGGCTGCCACGATGGACTCATCTCCGCCGCCATGCCCTCTCGCCGCCACCATGCAGTCGTCACCGCCGCCACCATGCACTCTCACCATCGCCATGCACTCTCGCTTCCGCCATGCATGCACTAGTCCCGGCGTTGCCATGCACTCACAACCACCGTCATAAACTCACCGTTGCCATCATCCATTCATCATCGTTGCTGCTATGTGCTCACGGCTGCTGCCATGCACACAACGACACTATCGCCATGCCCTGCCCCCATGGCGGCTTTCTCACATTGGATGAGAATGAAGAAGAGGTGGAGGCGGTGTAAGAAACAGAAGCATCTGGTTTACTTGGAAAAACATTATTGACTCAACTAATATACAAATATGCACTCTAACCAAACTGTATAAAAAATTAATATAGCACATAAATATTGTCTATTATTATTCTTATAGCTTATCATGAATTCCTTAATGTTCCTTCCCGATTGAAATTAGTGCCAAAATCATTATTTATTCAAATAATGTACAAATATGCACTCTCATAACAATCAAATCATACAAAAATTTAACGTAGTGCATGAATATTGTCCATTAAAATTCCTATAGTGTATCATGAATTTCTCCAACCGCTTGGAACTCGGCTTCTTGGCAGCCACCCACCATTCATGACCTTGGGATCTAGAGGCTCACATTGGTCTGAGCAAGCTCCCTGATATGGTTGAACATGTGTGAATGATAGGGGACCTAACCTTGAGAAGGTGCTACCACACCTTGCAACCTCCCCACAAAGCTTCAGGGGGGGAGTGCGACCAAGGGTGGCTGCACACCACAACCCCAAAGGTGGTGATTGAGGTTTAGGAAGCAATAACGGAGAAGAAGACAAGGGCTATAGGGATGGCGAAATGGGGGGGGGGAATAGGGAAACAAGAGAGGGGCTCGGGCCAAATTTGGGAGTAGACTCAATTGATCAAAAACATCGAGATCCACGCCTATTGGCCGTCTCAAAGGGGCCCCGATATAGCAACTGGTACAATACAAATCAAGCTAGGAGATGACCTCCTATTTATTATATTAGGGGTCAGATCATAGGGTTGAAGATCCAAGGGTAGTGATTTCGTGCTCTATGAGATCCATGCTTGTGATTGGTGCACGTGACTTGAACCAGATTTCTAAGGGAAGGAGGGTATAGCGGACCTTGCACAAATTGGCCAAAATTGGCTTAAAAATCATTTCAAAAGAGCTATGGACCAAGTTAAATCAAGGTAATTTCAAACAAGCACAACTTTCTCATCCAAGCTCAGTGTATTGGAAATGTGAGAATGTGCTATCCACCATTAAAACAAGATTAGGGCATAAAAAGAATCATGAAGGAGATCATTAATAGTGTAATATGTAATATAGTTGAAAGCTATGTTTTAAGTTAAATTGGGTGTCCCCATAAGACACATGTACATAAGACACACCAATCGAGCATCAAATCATCTTCACTCATGCAACCGAGGGCTACAATGAGGAATCAATGCAAGGATGAAGTGCACCACACATACATGAGGAGGACAAAGTACAAGTTGTCATAGTTTTATTTTTGGAAAAAATGGATCTTTTGGCAGATGGCTCTGATGCACTATGAAAAAAAAGAATCTTTTTTGAATTTTTTGTGGGATTCGATGATTTGTTGTTAGATTTTTTTTCTTTTCAGAGAAACAATGGGTTTCAACAAAAATGAAAAGGACAAAGAAAAATAGATAGAAATAGAAACCTTGATCAATCATTAAAATGTGAGATAATTAAAAAAGAAAACATAACTCAGATCGTCTAACTATCCCCAATGAGACTCATCAAACTACTGTACCCATGCCAAAAATTCCCATGATGCCATGGTCATGAAACAACAGAGAAGCAAAAGAAAATTATAAAACCGATGAAGATTTTGGAGACGCCACCCGATTCTATTTGTAAAATTAGGAAAAAGGGAGGCGAATGTTCAAATCAACGGGAAAATATAAAAGACCCGATTTTGACTCCACATAAGGGTGGAGAAGAAAGGTATGCACAATCTTAAAGATCACAGTCGGTGATCCTGTTATGAGTGGTAAAGATGCATGTTAGCACCCTTATCTCACCCAATGAACGGTATTGCATCCTTTTCAAACATCTAGATCAAAAATGATGGTGATAGAGAATTTATATTTAAAAAATAGAAGAAATCACAAAAAAATATTTTTTTTTATTGTCAAACCTTCAAGGCTAGAGACATTGGTGGGTTCCCCGGCATTGCCATGAAGGCCCTATATTTTAGTTGTGTTGTTGTCCCAGTCGCCCCATACCTCTTTGGATAGAGATTCATCATAAATAATTGGACCGATGCATAGGAGGAGAGAGAGACGAGAGAGATTTTGAGAAACGAGATGTGGATCTTTGCAAGTGGTGTGCAGATATCAATAGTTTAATCAACTAAAAATAGTTATGAATATAGCAAAGAAAGCAACAATTATTTAAAAACCTATCGACATTAACAAGACAGTTAGTGTCAGAGAAAAGATCCTTTGATCATAAATAGTAAAAAAAGTAAAGAGGTGATAGTTTATCCTTTAGCTTCAGGATGATCAAAAGAGGCCCAAAATACGGTTTATGTGGGGGTCTATTCATATGATAGAATATGGGTTTGATGTTTCCAACTAGAAGGCTATGGAAGAGGCGATGGATTGTGCTGATGTGTCATGAGGTATAGCCTACGGATTGAGGTAACCCACCGCATGGAACATTGTGGATGGGTCAGATCCGTTGGGTCCCCCCGCATGATAAAAGGAAGAAAATAAAAAAATAGTCAGAAAATTGGATTTTTTGGAGAAAAATTCACCGATAGATTGCTGCGATCCATCATTGTTTTTTTTTTTATCAAAACTGGGATTTTTCTTAGTGTCACCCTAGAGGAATGCCTAGATCCATCGGGGGTCCTCCAGGCAGATGAAAATATTATTTTGTTTCTAAAAAAATTGATGTTCTAGAACATTCTAGGTGATATTTTGGATGGACTTTTACGAGATAGGATCATATGCATAAAATACATATTTGAAATCAGTAGAAAGTTTAGATTGTGAGTAAAACTAAATTTTGTAATGAAGAAAGAAAAAAAGATATCAATTCAACGTTATCCTTCATTTTATAAAAAAAATGTAAGTTTTTTTGTTGAGAAAAAGGCAGCTAAATATTCACGGAGAAAAATAAAATATTTTATTCAAGATAACTCAACTGGAAAATTTATGAAAAGGGATTATGGTAAGTGGAATTGATGGACAAATTGTAATCACATCTAGATAAAGGACTTTCTTTGCCCTGAAACCTTAATGAGTGGTAGATGGGTAAAACAAATGGTTTAAATGTGTGAGAAATTTCAAAAAATGGGTAAATGTGGGATATGGGAAAATGTAGAAAATGTGAAAAATTGAAAAATGTAGAAAGATATGAAAAAATGAAATGAACTCCATCAATAGCCAGAGAGTAAAAATTTATCATAAATTTCAGATGAATAAGTAAAAATGGGGTTTCAACATGTGTCCTCTAGGATTTTCTAGGAGTATGAATCATGATAGATACCATTTTCATGGAGTTGATCTTGATCAGAGTGACCTTGTGTGGGATCCATGATCATATTACCTGCATCAACTGAGATTCAATTCAGTTCCATCATATAGTTCTATAAAATATTTATGCTTATTTATGGCAGAGGTGATATTATTTTCATGTAAACTTCTATTTTGTTCTATCCACATATTCCAAAAGATACTTCAAGTTAAAATCTAAGTTTGTTAATTTTTTGATAGTTGAATCTTTGGATGATGTCCATGTGTATATCATTTCTAGTGTTGTGAATGTGGAAGTAGTCATTCATAAATTTTTGTTTTATGTACAATGAAAGAAAAGGTGGTCAGTATTTTTACAGTATGATTGACAGAGTAGGTATATAGATGCTTCATGGTATACTCATGTTGTCCATATATTCCCTATCATGAGCTTGCTGTGTCCTATCAGTCATATAAGAATATGAATTTTTATTAAACATTTGATTTTCCAGATTTTTTTGTTAGAGTATATTATTGTGTTAAGGTGGGTGTAAAATAAATATGATAGTTGGACGAGTAGGAATTTCCCCAAATACATTTTGCAAATGTAGAGAATTTGTTTGTGGATAGTTGGTTTTAGGTATATTTGACATCAGAATTGGAGAAGAGGTGAGAAAGACTTCTCTTAAGATAATTGTCTCGTTGGGATTGGAGTAGTCGAAGTGTCTTATATGTGGGAAGGTTAATGATGTTTGAAGGAATGATGAGATTAAATTCCATGTTAATATCGATTTACCTTCCAACAAAAGGTCTATATAGAAATTTGTGCGTTTAAATAAAGAGGGGTGATTTTGATACAATTTTGTACAATATAAATGATTTTATTGAGATTTCTATAGGGGGTGTTCGAGTATCTGGTATTGTTTCAAGGATATTTATAGGCATAGTACTTGTAGACAACTAGTTGTATCCAAATGGTGGGGATGTTTGTACATAAGGATGTTGAAATTATATGTACTAGGCAATGTGAGTGTATTTTGAGGTTGACGATGCAACATCCACTATGATTCTTAGGTATGTAGATCTTCCAAATTGTTAACTAAACATGCTTTCTTTATTTCTTCAATGTCCCCATAGAAAAGATCTAAGAATTTGGTATGTTTGTTAGTATATAAAAGAAAGAAGAAGGATACAAGTGGGGAAGTATGTGATGAGCTGAGTGAGAGAGTAGTTTTGAGATTTCCAGATAGATAATTTATTTTAAAAATTGAAAATGATGGGATCCCAAACAGTAATTAGGAGTCTCATAGTAAAAAGAGAGAGAGATCCCAGGTATCCGATGGAAAACTATTCAAGAAGATGTTTATATCTTTTCATATTGTTATAAGATCTCTACAAACATAACGGTATATCTATTGCCCTACTTACAACATAACAATATATTTATTGCCCTACTAACAAAATACATGTTACATTGATCATATAAGTATCACATACAGAACGTGAAAGTCTTTTAGAACAGTTGTATAGGCAAACCACCTCTTTCCAACTGTCGCATACCACGTTAGGTATGCCAAGACATACAAAACAGGTCAGCAGTGCATGCGTTTACCATCTCCCCCAATATCGATCGAGTTGGTAGGAGGGTCTACTAGAATGTATCATTGTCCTTAATAGTTAGAGTGCTACTTTCTCACCCAAGGTGCAACATAGAACATGCTCGTACTGTGCATCATCCCACTTTGACATGAATGAAAATTCATGTAGAGGAAAATTGTACCTAGAATCCAAAAAGACATGTTGTCATGAATGAAAATTCATGGAAATTGATAGAGGATGTCTCTTACCACTGGGTGCTCACCTCGTCAAAACAACATTGCAGCTACAAATAAACATGCTTGTACTTCCCCGTCAGGAACACTAGGCACCACACATGCACTACTACAGAAATAGCATTCAGTGTCGCTTTTCTGGGCGTCGGTTATTAAGGAAAATCGACGCCTAACATATAAGGCGTCGGTTGTTTAATAAAACCGACGTCTATATTCGAAGACCAGCCAGACACGGGTACCGTTTTGTATTAAGCGTCGGTTTTTTATAAACAACCGACGCTTAAAGTCGCCCGCGAAATCCATTTTTCGATAAAAAAAATAGTGTCATTTTCAGCGTCAGTTATCCCTCTCTAACCGACGCTGAAGGTGGTTCCCGCCAAAAATTTCCATGAAAATATCATCCAATTGGACGTCGGTTGTTTCAACCAACTGACGCTAAAGATGTTTAGGCGTCGGTTGTTGTAAACAACCGACGCTATTTGCGAACTTATAACCCCCAGCGATCGCCCGACTCTTCTCCTTTCTTCTGTTTCATTGCTACCCTATTGCGGCGATTTTCCCTGTTGCGGCGACTTTCCGGCGCTTCTCTGCTGCTGCTGCTCTCCGGCGCTTCTCTCCGGCGCCCCATCTCCGGCGTCCTTCTTCTCCGGCGCCCTTCTTCTCCGCCGCCCCTGCTACTGCTGCTGTCCGCTCGTCGCCGCCGGTCGTTGCCCACCGCCCCTGCTCTCCTGTAGTCGTCGCCGCCAGTAGAAGCAGCTACGGTGCTGTCGTCGTCACCTCCGCCCCCGCCGGTAGAAGCAGCTTTACTCGTGCTGTCCTCGTGCAAGGTAACCCACAAACCTTCACCACCTTTTTTGTCCTCTGCCTTGCTTTTCTCTGCCGCCGCCAACCTAGAACTCACGCAGGCAGCGCCTAAGTAGGTGCCAGGGCACGCCTAGGGTCCCAAGCCTAGGTGCCCTGCCTAGATAGGCCTCTGGGCAGATGCTTGGGTGGCGCCAGGGCACGTCTAGGCTGCACGTCTAGTGGATTTTTTGCTAAAAGTTATTTACTGATTGTGTTTATTTAATAATGTACTGATACATATGTGATATACCAATCTGATAGTCCATGATAGAACAAAACATAATGATGTTGACTGCAACTTTGTGTGTCATGCTATTCTTAATTAAGTGTATATTTACTTCATAATTGAATGTTTAAGTAAGTTATAGATATCTTGATGATGAACTGTAATGCACACATGTGACATGTTTGGAATGTAAATGATGAACTGTAATGCACACATGTTTAACTTATTTTATTGTTGAGTATATTGAGAATCCTAATCACCCTTCTTGCTTAATGATGAACTGTAATGCACACATGTGAATGCTTGGAATTTAAATGATGAACTTTTCCCTAAATTGCCAATCATGCTTTTAAAGACATCAATAATCACCCTAATTTGAAGAACTAGGATTTTAGGTATAAGAATGACAACACATTATTTGTTGGCCTAGAAACCCGTCCAAGATTTACTCATTAGGAGTAAATCTTGGATAGTCCCCGGTTTGGGACTGTTCTTGAACACCTAATCTCACTTAGGATGTAAGTGTATAATGTGTATTGAGTTTTTGAGAAAATTTTGGTAGCATTTCCCCGTTTGTTCTCTAAGTACATATGTACTTAGAGAACAGCGGGGAAATGCTGCCGAAATTTTCTTGAAAACCCAATACACATTATACACTTACTAGTGAGATTAGGTGTTCAAGGATGGGATAGGTGGTACACATTTATTATATATAAGAATGACATCACATGTGTTTGTTGGCCTAGAATGTGAACAATCATTGTTTTTTATATTACTTGTACATTGATATAAATTAGAATGAACAATCACTAAATTATATATTGTTTGTATGGAGTCCGGCTTCATTGTAGATATCTATTATTGTGTTTGTTGGCCTAGAAACCCGTCCAAGATTTACTCATTAGGAGTAAATCTTGGATAGTCCCCGGTTTGGGACTGTTCTTGAACACCTAATCTCACTTAGGATATAAGTGTATAATGTGTATTGAGTTTTTGAGAAAATTTTGGTAGCATTTCCCCGTTTGTTCTCTAAGTACATATGTACTTAGAGAACAACGGGGAAATGCTGCCGAAATTTTCTTGAAAACCCAATACACATTATACACTTACTAGTGAGATTAGGTGTTCAAGGATGGGATAGGTGGTACACATTTATTATATATAAGAATGACATCACATGTGTTTGTTGGCCTAGAATGTGAACAATCATTGTTTTTTATATTACTTGTACATTGAAGGATTGCTAATTGATAAAAGATCACAATTTTAGAGACATGTATGTTTATACAAATGCTAAATGTTTTCCTTATTCTAGTTGATACAAATGCTAAATGTTTTCCTTTTTAATGAAATTTTCAGATGGCTCACCATGATGAGAATGATGTCCATGATGAGCATGAAGTCCATGATGAGCATGCTGTCCATGACGAGCATGGCGAGGATACCAACGTAAGTTCTAAAAACATATCCCGTATTTCTATAAAATTCATTATCTTCTAGTTATGTCATATATCCTGTATTTCTATATTGGCTTAATTCAGTGTGTTTATTTTTGTCAAATTTTAGGTTGATGATGCACAGCTACCCACTGAAGCAATTGAGCAACTTGATGCGCAGCAACAAAAACTTAACAAGAAAAGGGGTATCACTCTGTTGAAAAAGTTACTTGCGCTGAGTGGCAGTGGATCCAAATTGGTTGTGGAGTTTGATAATGGAGGGAATGCAATTGGAGTGAACCGCAATAATTTTATAAACTATCTTGGGGTTGTCACTCGAAGCCATTGTGGTGTTAAGTATGATAATTGGCATAAAGTTCCTCAGGCGAAGAAAGACTTGATATGGAAAGATTTATGCGTGAGTTATTATTATTTGCAATTCTATTTTGTAGATTACAAATTCTATTATTTGCAATTATATTTTTGGTACTAGTTAATAACATTTCTATTTTACAGAATCTGTTTGCATTGGATGAGATGTTGCATCGTAAAAGTGTGATGCAACGCGCTGGAAAGATGCTTAGGAATTACAGGACAAATCTGAACAGAGAATACATAAGACAGGGTGATAAGAAGAAGAAGTCAGCCCTTGAACAATGGAACTTCTTGGACAAAGAAGATTGGGACAATTTTGTTGCTTCAAGAAAATCTGAAGAATTCAAGGTATTAGGCGTCACTCCCATTTTAATTAATATACATTGTATTCACCTATTCAAGATTAACATTTAGTGCTACTAACCTAATTATAAATGTGCATACTAACTAGGCCCTCAGTGACGCACAAAAAGCAAGGCGTGCACTGAATGTACATGACCATACTATGGGTCCAAAAGGCTATACAAGCGTTCGCCAAAGACTACAGGCGGAGTCTGCGGCTACTCAGGAGTCTGCGACTACTCAGGAGTCTGCGACTACTCAGGAGTCTGCGGCCACACCCTTCCCTCGCCATGATATCTGGATAGCTGGCAGGAAAAACAAGAAGGGTGAAATAAAGAAGCCCGAAACTGCTGAGGCGGCTGCAAAAATGGTAAAATACAACTCTTAGAGCAATCATTTGAATATTGATTATTTGTGGTGTTAACTTACCAATTTTTGTTTATGGTGATTAGCGGGAGCTGCACGAGCAGAGGAAACAAGGCACGTTCATCCCTCAGGGCACAAGGGATGAATTGACAGTTGCTCTGAGTAACCCAGAGCATCCTGGACGTGTTAGAGGTGCCGGCACTGGTGTGGGCATCAAAGCATTCTTTGGGCCATCCCAGCGCAAACCCAGAGCGGGACTTTCTCAAGAAGAGGTAACATATTCTATTTTTATAATGTTACTGCAAAAGGAAATTCATGAATAAAAAGCTAATATTTGTTTTATCCATGTATAGGAGAATAAGAGAGTCGAGGATATAGTTGCTAAGAAGCTCAACGATGTGGTTGCTGAGAAGGTCAAGGAAGAATTGCTACGGTGGCAGGCATCTCAGGCTTCCAATCAGCCTATGCCGACCCACTCTTCTCCTGGTGCACAGACTCCAAGTAATCCTGGAGACCCATCGCCTAACACGTCTGCTGTAAGTATTGTTTATGACATTGTAGCTAGTCTTTTCAAGATGATATGTTTTCAAGATGATATGTATATATGTATAACATTCTTTACGTAAATTTGTAGGCATTGAAGCCATGCCGCTTGAGAATGGAAAACTATGTTGTTGCAGAGGCGCAAACTTACCAGTCCCTTCCTGGGGCAACGTTTCATGGGACTCCAATGCCGCAGGGCTACATTCGTGTGAGCCCGATACATGTATTACCCGATTGGAGGGAAGTTGAGTTGCCATATGCCCACCCAGATATTGATACACTTGGTGAGGCAGAAAGCGGGGTCATATTGTGGCCCAAAGCAGATGTCCTCTACACGACTGAAATTGTAAGATAAATTTACATTGATTTAGACTGTTAATGTGTATATATGATGTCAACTGATCTGAAATTATATATACAGGTTAAAAAGAAGACACCAGGAGCACCTAGGCCTCCACCTCCAATTCCCGCATTACCAACTTGGGTTCCAACTGACCTACAATACCCGTTAGGTCCTTCTTGTAGGGGAATGGTATGTTGGCTACGGGCACATAATATACTTTTCCCTATAATTGTTTCTTTAGATGCAGATTATGCAGGTCAATCATACGACAACTCTTTATTTATACAAGATATTATTGAGCTGTTTATGTATGATTGGTTGAATACATCAATGATAGAGACATGGATAAGGTGAGATCTTGTTTATACATCCATATACCTTGTGTAAGATCCGGTGATCTAGTTTCTTATATATTAATGCATACGTCTATATGTTTTGCAGCTACTTAATCGAAGATCATTGCAAACAATTTGCATATGATCATGTGGGATTTTTGATTCCATCATTGATTAGTATGGTAGCTAAAGACCCTGATAGTGTTCAACAATACTGTATAGATGCTTTTACAATTTTTGGTCATCAAATGAAGACGATAATAATAGCTCCATTCAATGTCAAGTAAGTTTGCTTTATTTATAATTTGGACTTAAGAAAATTCCATTATTATTTTGCATTTTGAGTTATTAATTGTTAACTTTTTACCTCTAGTGGTAGACATTGGGAGTTACTAGTTATTGTCCCCGGGTCGTTCACTATTTATTATCTAGATCCCGCAGGAAGTACATTAAACACTAAAATTAGACACGTAATGAGAATGGCATTATTCTGGTGAGAAATATTTCATTTTTTATATCCGTTAACATCTTTTATTACATTACTATTTACTTATGCAACTTAGTGTGTTATATTAACATGTAGGGGTTTAGATGCATTCAAAAATGCTGGAGGAAAGGTCCCAAGGAAAAAGAACCAGCCATTGTCTTGGGAGAACGTAAAAGTAAGTTCCCGACTCCCCGACTCCAATGTATATATTATTGATGTGAATTGTGCTTAGTTGTATTATTTTGTATGTTTCAATTTATAGTGCGCTACACAAGACAATGGCTGGGCATGCGCATACTATGTGATGCAATTTATGCAGATGATTATCAAACATGCCGCATTGGACATCGATACCATACATGAGGTATTATATATAGTCTCATTAGTTAGTATGAAATATATCAATCTTATTTTTATATTATTACTTATATATATACATCATTCTCTTTGCAGGTGTTTAAAACTGACCACACTATAGGCAAATGCTTAAAAAATGTACATGCTCCATATACGAGGGAAGCATTAAATGAAGTAAGAGAAGAATGGGCAATAGCTGTACAAACAGTGGCAACTGTAAGATATAATTGGGATGTTGATAGTGATGATGAATGATACTTTGTAAATGAATGTTTCTGAATGTTAAAATATGTATTTGAATGATTCTATATGTGTGAACGTGACAATTGAATTGATGTCTGAATGTATCTACTTGTGTGAATCTTTTTATGTTAATTTTGCAGGTTTGTGGCCTGTTTGTAGGATGATATCAATGGATGTCGTAAACCTGCAGTTCAGAAAACTGAACTGCAGGTTCACATCCTGCTGACCAGCCACAGCAGGCCTGCAAACAGATTTATAAAAAAAAAATAGATATAGGCGTCGGTTATTTACCGATAACCGTCAGCACAGACTTACAGCGTCGGTTTTTTGTTGAACACCGACGCCAAAAGTGTTCGCGCTACAGGAAATGGGAGTCATCTAGGACACTTTTCTGCGTCGGTTGTTTAGTATATAACCGACGCAGAAAGCGTCCTAGATGACGCTGTTTTCTGTGGCGCGAACCCTTTTGGCGTCGGTGTTTTATAATAAACCGACACCTTTATGTTAAATAGGCGTCGGTTTTTTAACCGACGCTGAAGTGTCCAACCTTTTAGCGGCGCCCACATAGGCGTCGTTCAGAAACTGACGCCAAAGGGGGTTAAACAACCGACACTAAAAGGCACTTCTGTAGTAGTGATGGCACTGTGCGCCAGAAACACCAGAAAGTTAATTTGCCACATCCCACTTTCGAGCCAGTCATAAGAAAAGTGCTCATACATCCAACAGAAAATGGAATTCAACATTATGGTAAACACATCTTACTCTACAAATACAATTACATGCCTACAGTAGTAACACATTGCCACTGGCCAAGTTCAATACCCTTCATTCATCTCCCACAACATCGTTGTTCATGTATTGATACAAGAAGTACATAAGAAGCTAGCCAATGTATCCATGTCCACCCATTGAGGGAAAAAAAGCACACTCGATAGGAGGATGAATACAAGTGGTCACACCCATTGAACAATGTACATCATATGTCCCCTGCCATGGGAATAATACATATATGTCCTTCACAAGCAAAGGTTCTCTAGTCAGGTGATCTTCATGCTTGATAAATTTTGTACAACATCAAACACAAGCAACACATCCTCATAACTCCCCTTGTCCAGCAATGACACGGTAGTGCCTCCCAACCACAGGGTGAACAATGTCTCTAACACACTCATGCTTCATTTATCATCTCTCCAAAGTCAGAGAAATGTGTTTATCTCGGGATG
Source organism: Alisma plantago-aquatica (assembly GCA_963693085.1). Lineage (NCBI taxonomy): Eukaryota > Viridiplantae > Streptophyta > Magnoliopsida > Alismatales > Alismataceae > Alisma > Alisma plantago-aquatica. The sequence continues at coordinate 406,845,937 of OY856414.1, forward strand.
AAATTTCTCCATGAGCATCACTTAAGCTTCATGGCCCCACACTCGAAGGGACTTTTTACCAGTGGCCCAAAGCCAAACAAGAGCAACAGGGCCAACTTGACTTATTTGAATCGCACCACACACGTCTATAGTTGAGGCCACAGCTTGCAAAACAGCACATTCAATACAATAGCCTGTAAGCCAAAAGGAATATTGATTGGATCAATTCAGAAACATAATGCATGATTGAACATCATCATCAACGTTCTTCTGCATCACCAAGGCAAGTGGCCTTATGGTTGTTATCCATCCATAAAAACTCGGGGGCCTAACCCTAACTCAGCTGGCCAAACAAGATCAATAGGACCGGCTCAGCTTATTTGAATCACACCACACACTTCTACAGTTGGGTCCACAGTTTATAGAATAGCACATTCGATACGACATCATGTAAGCCAAAAGGAAATTGACTGGATCAATTCAGCAATACAATGCATGATTGAACATCATCGTTAGCGTTCTTCTGCATCACTAAGGCAAGTGGCCTTATGGTTGTTATTTATATAAAACAACTTGGGGGCCCTGACCCTAACTCAGCTGAAGGTCTCCAACTGCTCCCCTCTACAATCAAAACAACCATATATACTGATACAGTTATAGCAGAATTGTTTGATAAGACATATCCCTTGATGCCTCTAGGAGCAGCCACATGTACCACATCCAGTGGCGAAGCTAGGAATTCTGGTATGGGGGGCACCGTTTAAATGTGTAGGTGATGTGTGAAGATTAGCTGGGGACCAGATGGGGCAGAAAGAACATTTGTTGTACGTTTTCGAATCATTTTAACTGATGGCAATGTACAAATTAATTTATAGCTTGAGTAAGGCACAACCCCCAAATCTATTGTCCTGAGTATGTTGTCCCAACATGTCCCTGTTAATCTCATCCTTACGCACACCACATTAATTTTTTTAGGGGTGAGTTTTTGGATACCCCCCAAGGCTTACACTAACCACATACATCCAGTGTCTCATCCGAATGAGAAAGTTAACAATGGACTGAAATCTTCTTTGAATGAGAACACAAGCTACTAGAACCCTCAATTTACCACACAATGGCGAAAACAACACTTTAAATCGTTCATTCCAACATGTAGACTGAATTTCCCCATCATTGGGAACTCAAAAATTCCAAATGGATTCTTTGACCTACGAAAACTCTGTAAATCATAGGAAGATATAGCATGTTGTAGACTTCCTACTATCTAGACATCCAACAAAATCTACATCTAAATATCCTATAACCTCAAGGCGGTTTGTCCTTCTATATGTAAACATGTAGTCCTTCATCCCTTGCAGGTAGCACATCACCTTCTTCACAGCTCTCCAATGGTCAATGCTTGGGTTACTTTGGTAATGACCAAGCATCCCAGTAGAAAAAACAATATCGGGTCGTGTGCATATATAGAGATATTGTAGGCTCCCAACTGCATATTCATATAATATTTTCCTCATCTCATTCCTTTCAATATAATTACTAGGATACTACTTGGAGTTAAATTTATCTCCTGTAACTATAGGTGCATGCCCATGTGAATATTTTTCATTCCATACTTCTCTAAAGGTTGAGATATGTAAGACTTATGGGATATTCCAAGTATGCCCTTAGATCGGTATCGATCAATTTCCATACCGAGTACATATGCGACATCACCCATATCTTTCATCTCAAAATTAGCAGAAAGAAACTCTTTGATTTCATGTAATATGCTCAAGTTATTACTTGCTAGTATAAAATGTCATCCACATAAAGAATCAATATTATAAACTTATTCCCACTGACCTTGAGGTATGTACATCGATCAACGATATTGGGTTTGAACCCAAAAGTTGATATAATGGTGTTAAACTTTATATACCAATGTCGAGATGCTTGTTTACATGTATAAATTGATTTCTTTACTTTGCAAACTATATGACTTACACTATTACCAGTAAAACCTTCTGGTTGTTCCATATAGACTTCTTTAGATAAATCCCCATTCAAAAATTCCATTTTCACATCCATTTGGTGTAGCTCAAGATTAAAATGAGCCATTAAGGCCATGATTACTCTAAAGAAGTCCTTTGATTAAACTGGAGAAAATGTCTCTTTATAATCAATGCCTTCCTTTTATGTGAAACCCTTTACAACTAATCTAACCTTGTACCTCTCAATTTTACCATTTGAGTTCCTTTTGGTCTTAAATACCTATTTGCAACCAATAGGTTTAATACCCTTTAGTAAAGGTGCAAAGCCTCATACCTAATTCTTATCCATGGATGTTAGTTCCTCCTTCATGGCATCACGCCATTTAGATGAATTTTCACAATCCATTGCTTGTGAAAAAGATAATGGAATATTTGACTCTTGAAGGTATACAATATAGTCAAATGGGATGGAAGGCCTCGTTGATCTTGTTGATCTTCTTAATTCAACATTAGGTTATACAATTTTTTGTAGGCTCTTCAGGTTGTTCTTCATCATAAGTATGATCAACTTATTCATTTAAAACCTGGCTAGGAGTATGATCTACTTCTATTGGCTCATCCACTTGACAATTATTCATGGGAACAATGATTGTATAGCCTATACGTCTTCGACTAGGTGCAAGTGTAAAAGAAATATCTTGCATTTCATCAAAGGATATATTCTGAAGTAGGTCATTCCCACTGAGATGATGATCCTCCAAAAATATAGCCTTACCCATCTCAACTATTTTTTGTGGGTGAGATAGACAGTAAAATATATATTCCTTTGACCTTTCTGGATAACCAATAAAGAAACCATTAGTGGTTCTTGGATCAAATTCATTTTTTTGTGAATTGTACATTCTAGCTTCTACACGATATCTCCATATGTGCATATAATTTAAGGATGGTTTCCTTCCTGTCCACAATTCATATGGGGTTTTATAGGCAGACTTGCTAGGAACCTTGTTTAATACATGTATTGCCGTCTTTAAAGCCTCACTTCACATTGTAGAAGGGAGGGATGAATTACAAAACATTGCACAAATCATTTCCTTTAATGTTCGATTCCTTCTTTCAGCTATACCATTTTCATTTGGTGTGTCTGGAATTGTATATTGAGGTACAATATCCTCTTCTTGAAGAAAATGTGTAAATGGTCCCTTTCTTTGTCCCATCTCAGTGAACCTTCTATAATATTCACCCCCCTATATGATCTAACTATCTTAATCACTTTACCTAATTATTTCTCTACTTCGACCTTAAAGTCCTTAAAGGCTTGAAAAACCTTACTTTTGTCATTTAATAAGTAGAGGAACATATACCGTGTATAGTCACCGACAAAGGTTCAAAATACTTTTTTCTTGTAAAACAAGGTGGAAAAAGTTCACTAATATCTGTATGAATTATTTCAAGTGTTCCATTATTCCTCTTGGCACCCTTTTTAGAAGTGTTGGTTTGCTTAGCCTTTATACATTCAACACATGTTCTAAAATTAGTAAAGTCTAAGGACCCTAAATTTCCCTCCTTTACTAATTGTTGGAATCTTTTTTTAGAAATATGTCCCAACCTTCTGCGCCAAAGAAGTGATGATTTCTCATCTAACAATGTGTGTTTATTACCAATAACATTATGCTGGACTGTAAATGATTTCTCAAAATAAGGGCTTAATTTAACTTGATAAAGATCATTTATTAAAACACAAGTAACAATTAGATTAGAGTTTTTATACAATGATAATTGTCCACTTTGAAGAATGAATCCATAGTTTAATTTGTCTAATCTAGAAATAAAGACTAAATTTCTACTATAGTTTGGTACATTAAAAGTACTTTCTAAGTCTAACATCTTTATATTGTCAAGGATTAATCTGGATGTGCCAACGGTCTTTACGTGAGAGCCCAATTTATTTCCTGAATAAAGAATTTTTTCACGCTATGTTAGTTTCCTTTAAATTCAAAAATCCCTACAATGTATTGGAAATATGTACGGTGGTACCAGAGACAAGTCACCAACTATATAATGGAACATTTGAAAGATGACATCATATAAAACAAGAGACATTATACCTTTCTTTTCCAATCATTTCTTATACTTGAAGCACTCCTTTTTAGTATGTCCTTTCTTAGGGCAGAAGAAGCATTTCATATTAGCCTTGCTTCCTCCAGCCTTGCCATCACCTGACTTGGACACCCCACTTGATATAGGTGTAGTTCCTTTCATTTTTCCTTTATCCTTGCGGCCACATTGATTGTGAGTTCTAAGATGTGCAATAAGAATCCCTTCATTCTTAATTCTCTCTTCTTATTCAACACACATGGCCAGTAAATTATTTATTGACCATTTTTCCTTTTGTGTATTGTAAGAGACCTTGAATGTTCTATAGTGACTAGGCAAGAATGTTAAAATGAAATGAACAAGAAATGCATCAGAGATGGATAACTCCATCTCATTAAGTCGTGCAACAATATCTCTCATCTCCATGATGTGTTCAGGAATCCCACAAGAACTATTGTACTTCATAGAGCACATCTTAGCCATCAAGGTGCTAGCCTTAGACTTACTGGAAGAAATATATTGTTCCTCCACTTCTTTTAGAAAACCCTTTGCCAATTCAGAAGTGCAAATTGACCGTCTAATGTGCTTTCCAACATGTGATTGCATAAGCAACAAACTAAGCCTATTAGAACGTTCCCACTTCTCATAGTTAGCCTTTTCAGTAGTGGTACTTTCCTCTGTTAGTGGTTGTGGTTTTTCCACTCAGAAAGCTAAGTCTAGGTCCATACACCCTAATGTAAACGTGAATTTTTCTTTCCACTCGTTAAAGTTTGAACCAATCAAATTTGGAATATTATTGTTATCACCATACAAAGATGAGGAAATAACTGCAACAATAAAAATTTCATATTAAAACCACAACTGAAATATAAAAGTACACTTTAAGGTTTACTTTATTTACTTTTATAACATGGATCATGGATCACAATTAGTCATTGCAAATCATCTTTGGATGACTTTTTAATACTGAATCGGATTCGTATATGATGTAGGTCATGCCCATATTAAACCATCGCCATGTGCTTTAGAATAATAAATCATTTTTTACCTTTGAGTAAAGAATGTTATTAATTTAAAGACACACAACTAATTATCTCAAGCAAACAAAGATAATCCACCTTTGGGAAGTATGATCTACATATTAATTTGTACAATCTACTGTTATTGAGTCTTATGTTAATAGTCTTCTTAAACACTTCGTTAGACTCATTTTACTGAGATATTGAAAAGTCTACGTTTAAGAAAAACTTTAAACCATAACATATATTAGATCTTAACTATTCCTATAGCCATCAACGACTCCTTTAAACTTACTGTTTTCTAAGCTATTAGATAAATCATGAGTCGGCAATGATATATCTAAACAATGTCATTGACCATATTTTATTCTCTTTTACTAGACTATGGACGTCGCTCAAAGAAAAATAATAGAAAAGAGGAAACAAAAGAAATAGAGAATGTTATCATTGCAACCGTTATGTTTGGTAAAGAGGCCGGCGACATGAGCATCTGATTCAAGTGCCAAGTTTAACAAGGTCTTTGTAGACGACACCATTAATCACATGGTGGTCACTTTAAACGAAAAACAAAAAAACGAAGTAACAGCAAATGACGCACGCTAATCACTGTTTCTGATTATCGAGTTCTCAATCCGTATTGACCTATACAGGAAGGACGATTACTGTAGCCAAATGCTTATTCATATACTACGCAGGTTCATACCCTGCTGTCGACGCCAAACAATGCTTATTCACATCTCTGGAGAGAAGACCAAACCTATATATATAATAAGTATATTGTCTCTTTTTTCATCATGAAGAGACAAAATAGTTATGAGAACTCGCCCAATCCAACATAAACATCCCTTCAAAAAAATACATAATAAAAAATATAGACATAATTATTTTGGACCACACTAAAAAAGATATTTTAATAGTAGTCTCATTTCATATTGCACGTGTTATAATGGTACCAATGCACCATCTACACCATACCTTGGCCATGTTAACTACATTGAGGTGCACAATGACAAACAAATCAATTATACAATGAGTTAATGCAAATTGTGGTCAACATGTTGCGACTACTTTTATTTTCGGAAGCAGACACATATAGACTAATATTAGATATTGATACTCGTTGGATGAGAGATGGATATCTACATGAATGATTTCACCCAACAATATATAGTGGTATATCCATTGAGTAGGAGGGATGGAATAACACCTAGTGTTTATTCTTACTTCCATGTATCGTCACTACTATTATATGAAAAAAATAGGACAATTTTTTGAGGCTGCGCACCGATCGTAATAAGTTTAACTAGTTAATTAACAAAGTAAGTATGTTAGTATTATTATGTGATCTAACTAGTCATAATGGATACTTCTACTAGGCTTCATTTCTTGTTGGAAAATAGGACACATTAAGCGTGAACACATATGATTAAAGTTTATACAAATTTAGTCGTGTGTATTGTATTTGTTCACCAAGAGGGGTAGATAATACAACTACAACATTAATTAGTAAATTTGATGTTTAGGCACATTGATAATAATTAAATTTAATGACAATCATTCATGCCACTTCATTTAATGTTTAATTGATCTACTACCCACTTGAGAGTCATTGAAGGCTTTGGTCAGTTACTGAGTGGGGAATGCAAGTTGGTATGTGCCTAGAAAATGAAGTGACAGGATGTTGTTAAAATGAATCATGATGTTGAAGATGTTTATTAATCATATCAGATAGAATATTGCACATAGTTCGTAGAAGTCAATAGGCACTTTAGATCTACCATTGTCTTGGATTCAATCAAGTTAATACATTTTTCTTGTGTGTCTTACTTTATTTTGACCAAATGATACTTATCTAATTTTGCCTAATATGATCTAATTAGGCTTAATATGATAAAGTATAGTTTGATATAAGATTAACTAGTTTTATGTTTTACAATACAATTTTATTTAATGTCACCTATATGCATATTTGCAAAATCTAATTTTTTTACATTTTTAGTTGAATTGTTGATAACATATTCTTGACATGCTAAATGAGAACCTAGATTGTACATTTGTCACCAACGACTTAGAGACATGAATAAGTCCTTGTACTATAGATCTCTAATATGCAAATCTTTCTCTAAGACAGTAATTTTAGGTGAACATAAAGGAAATATGGGTTATGTGTGCTTTTTACTTAAGAGATGTGTGATTTGTGTGTACCTTTTACAAGTGATATGCTAATCTTCACCCTGGAGATTAGATATTATTGATCATTATAGTACAAGTACATCATGCATACCCTAAGTAGAGTTTACAAATTAACCTAGATTTCCTTCATATTACCTAAAAATACTACCATGGAAAATAAATATTAGTAGATCATAGATCAATAATAGATGGACTTCATGCAGTCTATAAGTCATTAGTGTTTCAACAAAGGTAACACATCTTCTTCCCATGCGGACACAACCAGTGGTGATTGTTTCTTGAGTGACAAATGGAAGTGATTTATCCTAATATATGTATGCTATTTGAAATTCAATTTATATTACAACAAAAGGCAATGCTTATGTGTGAAAATGTTTGTACATTATCTTCTTGAATTCACTCTAGTGTATCCATATTCGCGTGTGATTTGGACAAGCATATTCAATGTGGTTTATATCATCTATATAAAATGAGGAATTCAATTATAGGTTTCTTTTTTGAACAAAATTATTATTTATGTGAAATGAAGATTGTGGGTGGATGATGTAGTTTTCAATGTAAGTTTATGTCGATGCATGTGTATTGATAGCTTGTTTCATTTTGTTTTAATTAATGTCAGTTGTAGTTGGTGGGGCTTCTGAATTTACTTTTAGTAGTTTTGAAAGTTCTACAACCTACTTTGTAATAAAACAAACAATTTCACATCATCTATTTTAATAAATTCTAACACCATTAATTTTTTAACACGTCAAATCTCTAATGAGAGTTGTTGGCAAAGGTTTAATGTGTCGACTATTGAACCAACTAAAGATTTGATTACTTGGAGAACTTACCATTGTGTTCGGTTTCTTATAGAACTTACTAGTATGTTTGTTTAAAATTGACGCCTAATGTCATTTTTTACTGTCACGATAGACTGTTTCCACAATAGTGTTTCCTCAAATATAAGGAAGAATCAAATTTAAATTTTAATATTACAAAGAATGATTCACATATGAAACAATGCATGACTTATGATCTTGAACTTTAATCTTATACTTTTGGCACTTAGCTACTAGGTATAGAGTTAAAATGAGTTTTATTTTCACTAAATTATTGTTGTTTATTTGTTAAGTCAGTAACATTATTGGACACTACATCATTTAGCTAGGTCCATGTGAGAATGCACAACTCATGACAAATTTAGTTGATTGATCATTTGAATAATACAATTCATGTTGGATCGACTATGTTTAGTAAACAATGAATAAGTAGTTATATGATTACCATAATGTTTACATTATAAGTATCCATTTTAATTATTAGAAGAAATTTATAAAAAAATATCTTAATCAAACTTACAGTTTGATGGATGTCATTTCAGTCAAGTTACAGTTCAAGTAGCAAACTTATTATCACATCTATTTTCAAAAGGTGTGTGCCAACAAGATATTAAAAATACAAGAATGACATTTTTGAATTACATCTACAATATATATTGTTTTTTCTTCATAAGACTTTGTCATAATGATTATATAACCAATGATGAATTTAGTGGCAGTACTTTTACCATTTATAGACAATGGATGTCTAGGAAAGATTAACATGACTAAATTTGAATTTCTTGTGTAATCTCATATCTCTGCATGATGTAACAACAATGGAACACAATTCATTTATGTTTTCTATTACTCTTGGTGAAATATCATGAAGATAGAAGGTTTAATCATGTATGATTCTACAAGATAATTATTGAAGCTTAAGAATTATTGACAATCTTCAATCACATATATGATGCATCATCCTAATTTTCAATTAAATATACAAAGTAGTTGCAAAATGATGATTAAATCTAGATTAATATATTTTAAAATATCACTAACACTAATCATGACATCCAATCCTTTGCATTCAAGGCTTGAGACTGTCATTAGAATAATATAAAACATGTATATAATGGTGATAATCTATTGTGAATTATGTTAATATTGATCAGAATTCTAATCTAATGAGTCATCTCAGGGATTTAAGCTATGTTTTTTTGACCCCATTTTCTACAATGGCATTGGTTGTTATAGTGGCTAAAGTGGTTGCAATTGTTGCAATAGCAAAGTTTTTGACACATCTCTTCTTTTTTAGACTACTGCTTGGTTTGTAACATATACACACTTTCTAACTTTCTTATATGAGTCATGCAGTAAACTACCTTGGCTATTATTGTCTTATATATGTGTAATAACAATTTTAGATGATAATTATTATCCATAGTTAGGAGAGTAACATGGTGTGCATCTTCATTATAAAATAACTATAACTCTTGTGATCAAGTTTAATAGAAATATCTCTAATAGATGGGTTTTTCTTCGCATTTAGAACAAAATTTGATGATTACGAATAATGAGTTGCATTATATACCTATTTAAATCGATGAATACATTAGAATTTCTAAAAGAAATAAACTTGGATTTCTAAACTTTACAGATTATTTTAAACATAATCTTTATCATGTAAAGAAGTATGAAAAACTCATTTTCAAATTTAGAATCATCAATTTCTTCACAAAAGGAATCAACTAAGCTTGCATATTTATGTTTCTGATATTCATACTTAGCAAGTCCACCTCCGTTATATTCTAAACAAGTTTGATTGAAGTGAACTTTAGATTAAGCATGTAATCTTGAATGTTTGTACTTTTATGCATTATTTGACTTTTTATTTGATTCTATTGTTCAGATTCTTCTCCTTTATCATTCCAAGTGACTTTAGAAATAAACAATATGTCTCCTTGAGCCTTGTGGAGCTCCATGAGTTGGTGAACTCCAACACCATTCTAGACTCCATCATTAAAATCTATAAGGGATCCTTGAAGCCTTGCTCTAGTACCAATTGAAAATTATACGAAGTTCATAGGGTAGCACGATGGAATTTAATGTAGCTGGTTAAATATGTTGAACAAACATTAAGATAGATACAAATTGATGCACAAATGTAGAGCCAGTTCAGATAAATCCTCTATCTAATTACCTAGTGATTGTGATGTTAGGTTTTCACCTAAAAATGTATTATATATTATAATCAATATACATCAAACCACACTTCTAACTTTCACAAATTCAATGAAAGAAAGTCTTCAATACTACTCCTTTGTGGTTGTCTAAGAATACCCTACACTTTCTTGCATTTATGAGCTATAGTAGAATGCCCTTCATTTGATCTCCTTTTTTAGTTGTAGAGATCACCCTTGAATTTCTCTCTTATAGAATGTGATGAAGAAACCAATCCTTTAGTGATAAAATGAACAGAACCACTACCTATTTTACATGTTGTACATGAAAACCAACCTAAGAGAATATCAACATCTCTTTCATCTAAGATGTGTCCTATGTTGTCTTGTAAGATTAAAGTTGATCCCCATAGCATAATAAGAAATTAGAGGGGAAGAGGAAGTTTGTTTCTTCTTAATAATTGAACCTATTGCTCTTGATGAAGAAAATTGGAGGATAGTGCACATGATGGAAGCTTCTTTGAGAGGATGCTCGGTGTAGATGTCAAATTGTATCACCTAGAAGTACATCACTCAAAAGAGAGCACCACATGTAATGTTTCTATGATCAAGACAATAATGACATTGTAGTATATTCTCTCAAGTATTTAAGAGGTTGGATATCTCTCTTCAATTAGATTGGTTGAGGTTTGCAAAAATGACAATAAATCACCAAGTCAATGAAAATTAGTAGTGAGAGAGCTCTAGGTTGGATTCTGATTAGTTTATGATAGGTTTGTGTCCACAATGTTGTTTCACAAAATAGGCTCCTTGTATACGAAAAATAGTTAGGATGCTAAAGGACTACTATTGGGGTGCTAATAGGGGTTTAGTGCTGATCTAGATGTTATAGATTGGCACAATACTAGTACAATAGCTAGTTATGTGCTATTCGTTATATAAAAAATCATTGTGTCCAAACATAAGCTTTGAATGGATAGGTGTGCATTGAAATTACATTCTTATAAGATGTAGGGAATATTCAAAATTTCACAAATAAACTGAAGGTCTAATTATAGTCTAACAGAGCCGGATCGATCAAACTATATGTTAATAAACAAAAAGTCTATAGTAGGTATTTAAAATTTTCTTTGTATGGTTACATGTATTCAAAACAAATCCTAATGATTCTAGTAAGTTGTTGAGGTTTTAGACCAAGTTCTTAGGTAGTTTTGGCCACTTGGCTACTTGGTCTTCCATAATATTCACATAGTAGTACAAAACCCATGTAAAATCATGTACAACTATTTACAACATTGAACTCATAAAATATTGTCCCAATTAAAACATTCATGAAATATCATCTCATCAAATTATCATCATCAACCCAATTGTATCAAATGTACTTGATATAAAAAAGATAACCATCAAGTCATCATCATTGTTTTAATATTTATCTAGTATCCTAAATCACTTACAAAAATGTTAGTAATACAAATGGGCATGTTTTTCACATAAAATTGAAGATCACCATATCCATATGGACAACATTGTATCCATTCATATGATTTTACATGATACCTTTCTTTCGCAGAGCCCGGGGTGCCCTTCCTTTTGTCTTGAACCTACTTTGTCTACCTATCGATTTAAAAACAAAAATGATTTCCCACCCAGACAAAATGTGGCTTTCATATAAACAATAATGATAAAAAAATGGTTTTAGCTTTGGCTTAAGGAATCGATTTCCTGCTATGGTACCAACCTTGCTTTCAAAGGGCCAAATTGTTGACATCACATTTTGCTCCCCGTGTTTAAATTTTGATATTAATTAATTATAAGGTAGGACATTGCTGCAATCACAACCCTTCATTTTGTGTCATATTATTCAGTCAATCATTTCATACATTTGTTGTACACAAAACTCAATCAGTAATAAGGAAACAATTCTAGACTACACCAAGTTAAACCTCTAAATTAGACATGATGTTTCAAGTCCAGATGGACACTAATTAACTAGAATGGAGAAGATGATCCAATTTTTCTTATTTAGTCAATTTTCTCATTGTTTACCAAGTGGGCCTGGTCGAGAAATCTAGATGGACAAACATGCCAAATCCATTTTATATTGGATACCTCGACATGTTTCAAACAGAATATTTGGGATTTGATACCAAATAGCTAATGTAATGAAAAAACACGTACTTATTTAGATTCCTAATCAATAAGGTAGAGTATACATTCTAGCATCAATTTACCTAATCAACCCTTGATACTATTAACTTAATTTTCAAATGACATGAAATTACATGTAATGTTCCCTAAGGAGTCCACCAACTAGCATAGTGAGTCTAGATTAGTTGACATATGCCATTGCTAACAAAGAGTGAACTTGAAAAATTCTCGTTATGCTAACTATTAATGCTTCAATTGGATTATTCAAGTGATATATATAAGGAATATCATGAGATCGCGAAAATAATTTATGAATTTAAATGTATCCTTTCACCTAACTATTTTGGATTCAGGGATGACTTCATTGTGATAAATGTATTGTCTTATATATCTTCCAAACCTTCCCTCCAAAAAAATATCAAACTCGTTCCATAGAGATCAATCATGCTACAACGAAGATGTCATTGCAGGTTCAAACTACATAATGAAATTGCTAGTAGATGGGCCAAAAAAGAGTTTTGATTCACAAGTATGCATAAATACAAGAGGTGTTTCAATCATAAGTGGGTGACAATGTATTTTATATTACAAAAATAGATTTTACCATTTTATTCTCCATGATAAACCTAAAAGTTGAACCAGAAGGTTCTTGTTCTTATTTCTCCTTCACATATTCAGTCATTGAATTTTGGTTTTTACTAATCATTGCCACTCTAGTTTATTCTGATTAGGTAAACTATGGGGAATTCCAACATGTTTTCAATATATAGTCATAATAACTAATCAGTTTCAAGGATTTAGAAAGATATCATCAAGAAGCATTGTCCTTACTAAGGTATATCAACAAAAAATACCCCCATGTGTACCAAATTTATGGTTGTTCTCAATAGTTTCTAAACAATAAACAATGACCAACTTCTTAAGACTATATAAAGATATATGAAGTAAAGGTAATGAATGAACTCAATTCCTTAACATCCTCCAAACTCGTAAGGAGGAACCAAATATAGAATGGTTTGATTTTAATGATTGAATATCTTTTTTTGGGCCAGTCTCATGATTCTCCCTATTTAATGGAAAATCTATCAGGTGGTGACCCTGGAACCTTTATTTCTATTTTCATTTCCTCTTTTATCTTTGTTTTGATGATCTTTACATGTTTATTTTTATACCTCATGGTGACATTCAGGTAGACATAATCTGGTTATGGGTTGAAGTAGGTGAAACTCAATACCCTAGTTCGCCCACCTAATCTAAAACATAAAAGGGTATAATACACCTCTACTAGTCTCATGTATCGATTTTATTCAATGACAAGAGACCCCCACTTGTCATGTTATGAGGAGCCATGCGTCTAAAGTGCCATGTTGCATTAGGCTATTATTTTTTTTTCAAGTATTTGACTATCAATCATGTGTGTTGTTTGGTGTGTTTCAATAAACAATTTCATTTAAAAAGTATATATTATGATGTCAAATGTTCTATTTATAAATAAGTATAAACTATTTTCATTAATAACATGGACATACTATTGAAATCAAACTAAGTATACATTCAAACATATAATTAATCTATAGACAAAAAAGGAAATGTAAATTTTCACTGTGATACACTTACAAATGTACAATGTTAAGGTTTATTCATGTTGTTTGATATTGATACAAACAAGGTATTATTTAAATTCCTATATATATTCCAAAATATATTAAAATGGCATCTTGGTTGTTGCCTAAAAGACAGATTGGAACACAAGGTACATGATAAATCTGCTAGATACTACATAGAAAGCCCTAAAATTTATATCCATGAGAAGAATTTTCTCATGAAACACAATAACAAACAAAAAAAGGTTTTGTGCTTATTTTTTTAATAATACAATGACTATTTCTTACAAATGATTCAAGCGAAATCTACTAGAATTCATTACCTATGTGGTTCATATTCGCAAAACATCAATGTAAAAATATGTGTGAGGTCTCTTTTTAGAACAAACCAGGAATGTTGATCCTTGCAAATTGTTGGCTTGAACCCCATGCTATGAAATTTGATGGGTCAATATTTTACCTTGAACCTAGCCAATTTATGTGAGGGTGGTTTATTTAGGCTCATAGTTTAGTTATTGTGAGACCCCTAATCTTTCTTAAATGATTTAACATGGTTAATTACCATAATTGGATGCTTATAACCTTATGATAACCTTTTGATATTCTTTGGAATCATAATACAAGCTTAAGTTTCAAATTTGGTCTAATTTGGACATTGTTTGAGCAAGTTATGCAATTTTATGGTCATTTTGGACCTTTCTACAATTTACCCAAATGGGAGGTTTTCTTTGCAATTTGTCACATGAATTATGTTCCTTAGATGTTTTCTCATCATTCTTGAGCTTTTTATCCTTGTTATGCTCAATTGTACCTTAGTTTGGACGAGATTCCTTCCTATGTTGAATTAGGGTTTACCCCCCATGGATGAGCCACCTTCAAGGCTATCAAACGATGGTCCCACTAGTTTGGGCAACATCAGGTGGCCAACATATGATGGAACATCCGGTGGTCATCACTAGAAGGCTCTAGGTTGATGTTTCATGCTGGTTTGGTTCACTTGAACCCATGGTTCACTTAAAAGGATGATCAAGCGATGGTTCAACCACCTTTTGACCTAAACATGATCAAACAATGGTCACCACCCCTCAAAATCTGGTGGTGGACCTATGATGCCATTAGATGATGGACTAGAAGTCCCCAACATCTGGTGGAGCTATTGATTTCTCATCCATGGAAGCTTTAAGCAATGGACACATGGAGAGCTGCTTGGACACATCATGATTCTTCTCTTCATTATCCACGAAGCTTTATATACCTATCCTTAAGCTCCCAACCAAAACTTTTACCCTCTAAACTTCCCTCCTTCTAAGAGAATCAACCTTCCTTTGTTTGTCCATGGAGCTTCTGTCCAAGGAAGAAGAAGGTGTGGATCTTCTTCATAGAAGCATCTAGGGTTACGATTTGCTTCCTTTAGGGTATCTAAAGCTCTTTCTTGGTGATCTTGACCTAAATGAGTAAGTATCCCATTCTTTCCTCCATTTCTTTCTCTATTATTCTTCCTCCTACCTTCCTACAGGTCGGAACCTTGTTTTTTCATGGTAGAAGTTGCTCTAAAGCTCAAAAACCCTACCTTTCTTGCTCCTTATGCTTAGGGTTTGCTTCTTTGGTGGAGAAAGGTGCTAGATGGCCTACTTTAGACATAAATATTGGGTTTTCTACCTTCTAGTTCGAGTTGTTTTGCTTCTAATAATTCTGTTATTCTATATAGAGGTGAGTTTGATAACCCTCTTTACTTTTATTTCTTACTACAAGCTTGCTTGCACATGTTCTTGCTAAAAAATGAAGATCTATGCTTGTAAAAGATAACCCTGCCTAGGGCTTCGAATTTTTATGGTGTTCCCTGTTCTGTTCCAGTTCTAAATGAACTTATAAATAGGTGTACATCCTTCCCAAGGTAGAATATGATCTAAGACAGGTTGGTAAAACAACCAATGGTGCTAAGCACCTAACAATCGATGGTCCAAATTAGGGTTTTCAAGCTTTTTCCTTCACTACCACATGACCCGATGGAGATAACATGCAACAACCAATAGTGTTGCTATCTTGACAACCGATGGTGGTGACCAAGGGTGTAAACCTATGGTCACCCCTTAGGTCAGGTTTTGACTCAATTAGGAGCTTAATAATCAACCACTAAATACCCTAATGATGCTATCAATCAATGATGATATTAGCTTAATATCCAATAGTGTTAAATGAATATAGTGCTGATCTAACGACCGGTGGTGACTTAATGGTCACAACCGATGGTGGATCAGGTCTCCACAACCGATGGTGAGTTAAGGATGTAGTTGTAACATCAATTAAACCTTAAACCAATGGTTTCTTGGGTCACTTGATGAAATGGTTGGACCTATATTCTAATTGATGGTTTTAACATATGAATATGATCCAATGGTTAAGATCTAACACTTCTTCATATAATAGCCTTGAATAATGGACTTGATCCAATGGATGAAATTCGATGCTTCAACATCCAATGTTTTGGATTGAAACCTATAGTATTACACGTGAGTTCTAATAATTTGAATTTGATGGAGCTTGATGGTTGATATGATGGCTTTGTTATAATGTACAACCGATGATGGGTTTTAACCCCATAACCTATGGTGCCCCTTTATGTTATCAAATAAGGGATGTATAGGGTTAAATGGTGACTCTTTCTAGATCAAAATTTAGTGACATCATAAGTGGATTATTTAAGGTGTTTATTTATGGAAATATTTAATAGTATTACCTTTTCAACATCCAATGCATACAGGTGATGTTGTGGTATGATGATATGGGTTGAATGATGATGGAACCAATGGAGGGTTACCCTTAATAAGGTATTCTTACATTTTACCTCATACGAATAGAATGGATAATGACCATATTGTTTTGATATGTAACCCTAATCGGATATAACTTGTTACACTTAATCCGAATGAACTCAGATGATGATGGGTAATTATGATCAGCCTTCCTTAATGGAATAATACAATAATGGAGTTTCTCTTGTTTCTGTGGAACTCTAGTATACCAGAACCTAATGGTTACACATTGAGTTATGTGTGGATCCATACTTGAAACAATATGGAATTTGATGATTATGGCATGCCTTATACATCCAAGATTATATGGGAATTCTATAGGTTAAGATTTTTGAATGAATGTTGAACTATAAATTTAATGTAATCTTGTTGGGTTTTAGGGGAGACAGAGAAGGCAGTGGAAACAAAAATTTTCTTCTCCCAAACCCAGAACGAAGGAATCACGTCAACGTCTATACAGTAGGAAGGATGGTTTGTGGAGACATACCTTGTCCCGAGGCTTGCTCGACGACGTTACCTCGCGTCTTGCACGGTCTTCACCTCCAGTCTTGGACAGTGTCTGTGCAGTTCCTAGTTTCACTGGGACTGTTGGGATTGACAGTTGTCCTCCGAGCGGCAGAAGTCTCCCGCCTCTGAAGTAGTCTACATGGATCACCTGGAACTTCGATCTCCTTGTCCCATAAGGAATCAGAAGGAGTCGACCCTCCTGTCGGTGTACTAGTCACCGACACACTCTCCTACAACCAGTTGCCTTTCTGTAGGTGTCTTTCCCTTGTTGTGCCTCCCTTATTGGGTGGCACTTGCTTGGGCTCTCTCAGTTACCACAACCAGAGAGAACGACAACTTTGCAGAGCAACTGGTGTTCGGAGTTGTACTTTGAGAAGCCCCCAATACCCCTATATATAGGAGGGTCATGGGACATGGTTCTCTACCTCGGGCAATGCGGGATTAAAGCAGGAGTAGAAGGGTTCGAGATTTTCCAAAAAACAACCAACTGCGCCACTTGAACTGATCGTTTCAAGCATGAAACAGTCGATTGGGGACCTGTGTCGATCTATTCACACCTCAACCGATCAGTTGGGGCACCTGAGCTGATCGATTCATTTCTGAGCTGATCGGTTCGTGGTCCTAGTCCAACTCAAATTGACTTTCATATTTGTTTCCAACTAATCAAATATTAATCCTTGTCCAAATCGAATTTGTACAAGTGAAACAAATTGTATTTGCAAAATAGTCTTCTGACTTTCCAAACGATCTCGGTTGGTCCACAAATCGACCGATTCAACAATTGAGCCAATCATTTCATGACACATGAGCCGATCGTCCCACTACTTTGAGCCGACCGGTTCACCAACCTGAGCCGATCGGTTCATCTCATGAGCCGATCAGTTCATCTCATGAGCCGATCGGTTGGGAGTGCAGACTATGCAAAATCAGTCAATTGCAGTTTCAATCAATCTGATACTCTAATCAATCAGTCCAACACCTTGAATACTATGATACTGAGCTATCAATTGATTGAGTGTTTAATTGAACTACTAAACTCCTTTAGTAATCAATCTAAACATCGTTTGTAGATAAACTCCTCTTCCAGGTTAAATCCTATGTGTGTGACCCTGCATGTCCATTTCACATTGGCAGTTAAAGTCCATAACACTTATGACTTCACAAGCAAAGAGCGGTGCCTAGTCGCACATCAGTGCTACCCAAGTGAAAAGGAAAGTTGGAGAATAACTTTCAATCCTACAATTCGTGAATGGTGTTACAGTGAATGTATAATTCCTTTGTCACTGATATCCCGAATGAACTTGAGGCATGGAACAATCATCCTGTCAACATTCATTCACTTTCTTGATCTCAGAGTAGATTGGAGGAGATATGTATGACATAAATATCACATAATGATTCACACATGCATGCACTCCTATCACAATCCTACTCATCAAGTGGCCATGGATATCAAACTCCCTCAGGAGGGAAAAATCCCATATCTATCACTCACTCCTCAAAAGCCCCATGTGTCAAAGACACCCAATCATCACCTTTATAACAACCCATGTTTCAGGACTGCGTTTGATGATGTCAAAGTGTACCCAATGACATGTGTTGAGTGTAGTGATCTCAGGTTAAAGAATCACACTCACCACCATCACTGTGAGAACTGACTGTGACTACCATGTTATGGTTCCATGTGTCAAACTCACAGTGGGTCTGTCCGGTATGCTTGTTCTCTAACAAGTACCTACGTGCTTGGTTTGATATCTCCATATCATGACTAATGAGATTCTGTCATCAACCAACACCACAATCTAGTCTTGTGTGTCATTGTTGTCTATCTACCTTCCACAATGACATCCGACTAGGGACATAATAAAAATGTACAAACTCTTAGAATCTGTATGATCTCATTGTTTAGGTCTTGAACCTGAAAGCATACGCCATTGAGTACTTTCATTCTCTAGACGATCAATCTGTTCTATCATTATCTCATATGACTGAACCAAAAAGAATTGGAAGCTTGCCTTTGATGTTTATCAAATCAATCTTAATGTATCCCACCAATCATCCCATAATTGGCTCTTAGGGCATACATGCCAACAAACTCCCACTTGCACTACGAGCCAATCACCCTTGAATCATATTCATAGTAATCTTCAAACATGTCCCACATGTTACTGTGCTCTAGTGCTAACATAGTGAGTTATGGCAACACCTTTCCAAAGTCGGTATTAACTGCATGTCTCTCATCTCTTCACTGTACATCACACGTATAAGATGGAGTTGCCATAATATGTGATCTAGTATTCCTTTGCTAACCTTTAGCCACATTGCATGACCAAGTACTCCCAACTTGTCATCAATGACCAAAATATCTATAAGTTCATCTCATGAACTTCTAGATCTATATAGTATCCACTAATGTTCTCTAACACATGGATACTCGACTTTTCCTTTTAAACAACTTTATTGGAACGTTTCCATTTATCAGCAAACATTCACTTTTATATATCTCATATATATTTTGCGATTCATTTTCTATCCTTTTCAGAAGTTCGCATCATTGTAACTCATTACAGTGAACCCTTCCTTATTTCCATAGAAATAGTACTTCTCAAGTACTTATCAAGTTCTTATGGTATTCCGGTAACCCTTACTGGAACTAGACAGACATCCACTCATCATGTCCCACATACGAGTTATCACGATGAGCACATCATATTGTCATGTCCTACATACAAGATGATGAATGTATTTTATTCTTGCCATGTCCATACATGCAAGATGATGGGATGATTACATACATGATAGATCCTTATCTATTCTTAGTGTATCCATTATTCATAAGAATTGGACACTTAGCCTTGGGACACTAACTCCATGTAACATGGATAAGTTTTCTCCCACTAAATCTGTGCACACTGAACCCTTCAGTATAGATTTCCAATGTATGCTTTCTCTTTTCAGGTCAAGAGGTTTTCGAGAACTATCTCTATAGATCTCTATTCCTCTCACATAGGAAACGTCTCTATCTTCCCTGAAGGTAATTTCTACTTTGGATTTCCATTCTAGAACATTTCCATTTCACATCAACATGTGGAATGTGAATATGCTCCCACTAAATCACAAATCCCTTCTTTATCTTTGACATATCAGTCAAACCCTTTGACTATATTATCAAAGTAAAGATCACAGTTCTGAGTTTCTTGTACTCAATCAATCACATTGATTAGTCCATTGTAACTTACAAACTTCATTTGCATTAATGGATTCATAAACATTATAGGTTGTGTCACATACACATCCTTTGTTTTATTCCTCATAGGAATGTGGTTTTAGTATCCGTATGCCAAATCTCTTAGTCATTAAGTTGCAATCAACAAGCATCATCCTTCTCAAAATTTTATCCATGTGTCTTAACACTTAAGACTCATTCGCACTTATGGATTTCATCCCAATCGGTGCTACCATTAAGGTCATACCTTATGGTTCACATGGAAGTCATTTAGGATGTAATGGTCATAAACCATAAATCAAAATCCGGTTCCTCATATTCATCTAGATAGTTGACTCATCACATAGATAATCGAGGTGTATATGTCAAGGATATAAGAAGTCACAACTCCTTGTGATTCTTTATGTCCTTTATTAGTGTGGGGTATTCTTTATTTAAGAAGAAATTAGTTATTTGATAAATCATCCTCTAACTCCTTAGAGTATGACTCCTTTTGATTTAGAAATCACCATGCCTTAATCACGAGCTTACCATGATATACTATCATAATCACTCATAAGGATCTCAAACATTTGGTTCAAGTATTTCATTCATTGATCTCATCAAGAATTAACACTTTACCAAATTTGTACTTCATCTATGATATTCTTGAACACTTCAAGATATTCATATCTAAACACCATTTGAAGTACTAGCATTAAGTCCAATAGATATGTAAATACATCACAGGTATTATACCTAATAGGATAATCAATCTCCCACTATGACTAGTAAAGATTGATCATGTCCAAGAGATTCATGTCTCTTACTGGTTCTCTAACCAAAAGAGTCTAGATTTATCCATCATATGGAAAATAGAAATGAATTTCTCATGATTTGATTGTTTGAGTTATTAATAACTTTTAGGTATCACTTTATCTTATGCATACCAAGTACCACAAGATAAACAAGGCATTTCCACAAAGATTGAAACATCAACTTTATTAATTGCCATCATTGTCATACAATATGCAAAAATTAAGGTGTTTCTATCCATTGGAAAATATGAAATAGCAGTTCATAACTCTATTACATGCCTTCAAGTCTAAAATAAACTAAAGTACTCATATCTATGGCGGCAACACTTGCCCCATTTATTGGGTGCTTAACATTTTATATCTTGGTATCATATACCTCAAAAAAATGTTACAAGTTTATTTCATGACACCTTCATGTGGAAACGTCCGTCGCCTCCTTCTTCTTTTAGTTCTTTCAGATAGAGAAGACAATTCCTTTTCCAATGTCCTGGCTTTTGACAATGGTGACAATTGCCTCTCTTGGTCACGCCTCCCTTGGCTTTGAGAGTTGAAAACGACTTGGGCTGTTGGCTAGCATCAGAACCTTTCTTAGCCTTGCCCTTGCCCTTGCACTTGGACTTGCCTTTCTTGTTTCTTATCATCATCAAAGACTTAGGCTTGTCCTTCTTCGTCTATGCCTCGGCTGTCCTAAACATGCCCAACAACTCTATCAACAGCTTGTCAAAGTTGTTCATGTTGTAGTTCATCACAAACTGATTGTAGGATTCTGGCAACGATTGCAGTATCACGTCAGTAGCCAACTCTTGGCTCAGAGGAAATCCCACTCTTGTCAGGTTCTCCACATACCCAATCATTTTGAGTGTGTGAGGACCAACGAGATCTCCTTCTGTCATGACACACTTGAACAACACCTTGGATACATCATATCTCTCTTGCCGTGCTTGATCTTCATACATGTTCTTGAGATGCTGAATCATCTCAATGACACCCATGTTCTCATGTTGTCTCTACAACTCTTGGTTCATGGAGCACAACATCAAGCACTTTGCATCAATGGCATCTTCATAATGCTTCTTATAAGTATCCATTTCTGCCTTTGGTGCGGTAGGAGCAGGTTCCTCTGGAACTGGAGTATCCAGGACATAGAGCTTTCACTGTTGAGTGAGAACAATTCTCAATGTCCTAAACCAATCATGGAAGTTAGTCCCATTCAGCTTATCCTTTACAAGGACCGATCACAACGAAAAGTGATTGTTGTTTGTTGTCATTTGTACTACAAAAGGAAACATATGCAATTTAGTCCAAAACTCAATTTTGACTTATTTGATTGATTTGAAAGGTTGACGATATAATTAGGACTTTAATTAATTATCGTTCCCACTATTTTGTTCAAATTGATATCCCTCACCATCAATTTGGAAGATTGTAGCGTATAATCTTCTAGTGGGTCAAGATCCATATTTCATCAAGTCATGAGTCAGCTTTGGCTGATCGCCCACAATCTTGACTATTTAGGTAGGCCATCATGCCAATTGCATCATATGCAACTCTTGATGAATGAACATGCACAACACCTTGCCATGAACATTCTGTGCCTCTGGGCTTAGACGCTCTAAGAATCACCAGTTAAGTCTAACCCAAAAGCCGACACGGTAAACATGCACCCTACTTCGGCAAAACCTACATGTTTACCCTTCACACTTCCACGAGATAGACGGCGCACCATGCTTTGGCGTAACCTACGCTTGGTCGATCAAGTTTTTCATGTGTGCCGCTATTTGAAGGCGTAAAAGACTTAATATTTAGATGAGGTATTTGGTTTTATAGGTACATATACATATCCAATCACCACAATACATAGTACGAAACATATACATGCTATATCCCACAGAAAACATGTGAAACGATAAAAGCGATGATTATGGACATCCTAATGTGATTCCTCGAGCCAAGAGGAATCACGGTCATCTAGGTCTACATCACATGCAACCTGTCCATGATGAAGTGCTATAGCCGTCTGAGTTGATCAACTCATCACATGAATGACCTGCTCGCCCTGGCCGGTCGTCTGGGTGCCACCAGCCGATCGGCTGGCTCCTCCAACCGATCGGTTTGCCTGGTCATCGTGCATCTCTTCATGGCCGCCACCCGATCATCTCGCTCCTCGAACTGGTCATCTGGATCGCCAACCAATCGGTTCATGCCTTGAACCGATCGCCTCAGTCGTCGTCAGGTTGTCCGCTGTTCTTTGACATAACAGGAAATAAAAGATCTATCCTATTTACATTTAAATTGGGAAACCCCAAGTTACATTCGGGGGGAGCAAAGGTAGGAAAGAAATCTCGAGTTATCTCAAGTTACATCAGGAATAGGAGATAGGGAATCGGTGCACAGACCGAGATGCAAGCAACCACATTCAACCAAACACACATACATAGGGTTTATTGGTTATAACCACACTATACATCCACCACAAAACTCATTTAAGGGCGATGCGTATCAAGTGCATTCATATTACATATCATATATGCATATTGGGATTTGTGGATTTATGATTGGACATGCATAAAGCCAATTTTATTTGCATCGTATGCATTAAATAAAGATGTCAAACCAAAATCGATAATATAGATAATCCTAAAGTATAGAGCAGTTGACGTGGCTCTGATACCACTGTTGGGTTTTAGAGGAGATAAAGAAGGCAGCAGAAACAAAAAATTTCTTCTCCCAAACCCAGAACGAAGGAATCAAGTCAACGTCTATACAGTAGGAATGATGGTTTGTGGAGACATACCTTGTCCCAAGGCTTTCTCGATGATGTTACCTCACGGCTTGTGCAGTCTTCACCTCCGGTCTTGGACAGTGTCTGTGCAGCTCCTGGTCTCACCGGGACTGTCAGGATTGACAGTTATCCTCTGAGCGGCAGAAGTCTCCCACCTCTAAAGTAGTCCACATGGACCACCTAGAACTTCGATCTCCTTATCCCACAAGGAATCGGAAGGAGCCGCACCCTCCTGTTGGCGTACTAGTCACCAACACACTCTCCTGCAACTAGTTGCCTTTTTGCAGTTGTCTTTCCCTTGTTGTGCCTCCCTTATCGGGTAGCACTTTCTTGGGCTGTCTCGGTTACCACAACCAGAGAGAACGACAACTTTGCAGAGCAACTGGTGTTCTGATTTGTACTTTGAAAAGCCCCTAATACCCCTATATATAGGAGGGTCATGGGATAGGGTTCTCCACCCCGGGCAATGCGGGATTAAAGCAGGAGTAGAAGGGTTCGAGATTTTCCACAAAACAACCGACTGCACCACTTGAACCGATCGTTTCAAGCATGAAACAGTCAGTTGGGAACCTGAGCTGATCGGTTCACACCTCAACTGATCGGTTGAGGCACCTGATCCGATCGGTTCACTTCTAAGCCAATCGGTTTGTAGTCCTAGTCCAACTCAAATTGATTTTCATATTTGTTTCCAACTAATCAAATATTAATCATTGTCCAAATCAAATTTGTACAAGTGAAACAAATTGTATTTGCAAAATAGTCTTCTGACTTTCCAAATGATCTCGGTTGGTCCACGAATCGACCGGTTCAACAATTGAGTCGATTGTTTCATGACACATGAGCCGATAGTCTCACTACTTTGAGCCGACTGGTTCACCAACCTGAGCCGATCGGTTCATCTCATGAGCCGATCATTTGGGAGTGCAGACTAAGCAAAATCAGTCAATTGCAATTTCAATCAATTCGATACTCTAATCAATCGGTCCAACACCTTGAACACTATGATACTGAGCTATCAAATGATTGAGTGTTTAATTGAACTACTAAACTCCTTTAGTAATCAATCTAAACACCATTTGTGGATAAACTCCTCTTCCAAGTTAAATCCTATGTGTGTGACCCTGCAGGTCCATTTCACATTGGCAGTAAAAGTCCGTAACACTTATGACTTCACAAGCAAAGAGCGGTGCCTAGTCGCACATCAGTGCTACCCAAGTGAAAAGGAAAGTTGGAGAAAAACTTTCAATCCTACAATCTGTGAATGGTGTTACAATGAATGTATAATTCCTTTGTCACTGATATCCTGAATGAACTCAAGGCATGGAACAGTCATCCTATCAACATTCATTCACTTTCTTGATATCAGAGTATATTGGAGGAGATATGTATGACATCAATATCACATATTGATTCACACATGTGTGCACGCCTATCACAATCCTACTCATCAAGTGGCCATGGATATCAAACTCACTCAGAAGGGACAAATCCCATATCTATCACTCACCCCTCAAAAGCCCCATGTGTCAAAGCCACCCAATCATCACCTTTATAACAACCCATGTTTCAGGACTGCGTTTGATGATGTCAAAGTGTACCCAACGACATGTGTTGAGTGTAGTGATTTCAGGTCAAAGAATCACACTCACCACCATCACTGTGAGAACTGGCTATGACTACCATGGCATGGTTCCATGTGTCAAACTCACAGTGGGTCTGTCCGGTACGCTTGTTCTCTAACAAGTACCTATGTGTTTGGTTTGATATCTCCATATAATGACTAATGAGATTCTATCATCAACCAACACCACAATCTAGTCTTGTATGTCATTGTTGTCTATCTACCTTCCACAATGACATTCGACTAGGGACATAATAAGAATGTACAAACTCTTAGCATTTGTATGATCTCATCGTTCAGGTCCTGAACCTGAAAGCATATGTCATTGAGTACCGTCATTATCTAGACATTCAATCTGTTATATCATTATCTCATATGACTGAACCAGAAAGAATTGGAAGCTTGCCTTTGATGTTTATCAAATCAATCTTAATGTATCCCACCAATCATCCCATGATTGGCTCTCAGGGCATACATGCCAACAAATCTACCTTTATAAAACTAACTCTAATGCAAGTAGATAATTGTGGTTAATCAATCATGTTATGTTTTCTTGAATGATTACTATAATGATGGAATATCCCTCCTAATTATTGATTGAAACTCCAATGTGTTTAACTAGTGGTCATCATAGCTAATGATCTATGTTTTCTTATGCTAAACTCGTACACTATAAGTGTGATGATGTCCAATTATACCTAGATTCCTTATATGTGATATAATAAAGGAATGCTCTTAATTGCTAAGATACCCCTGCAATGTTATCCTGTGAAAATCTTTTAGTTCTTTAATGAAAATTATGTTGAGCCTGTGTATCACATATGTGGTGATATTTGTTGAGATTTGTTATAAGGCATGAAAAGATAATGATGGACTTGCAGGAAATGATATTATGGTCTTAGTGATCATTGGGCATGGTTGAGCCCTGAATAAGGTATAATCCTCTTATGTTAACAAGGCTTGACACCCTATGATATTGCGATAAGGATTTATATCATGTGATGGTATGATGACAAGTGCAGTATCATGAATGGCAAGTGAATAGTACCATGTGATGATGATATGAGAAACAATAAGTCTCATGTGTTTTATATCTTCTAAAGTTGTTATACATTAATTCATGTTAGAGATTAATTAGGGTCTGTATGTCTACTTGTTTGATGCAACCTTAATTCACCCAATTGGCAATAACTAATCAAGTCAAACCCTAATCATGTAGTGCCATGTGCCATAGATCCATCTAAGTGTCAAAACTTGCCTGATGGTGAAACGAGTATTCCTAAGGGAAACTCAGAGCACATACTGTTGAGTATGCAGGGTACTTGTCATCCTGAATCCAAGTGTTTAGGGAGGATGAATGTAGTCATACCTAGCCCTCAGTTTGAGAACGGCTGCAGTTGTGTCTTGGTGATTATATATGTGATGAGTTTGGAGGACAACTGCAGTTGTGCCTTGGATAGTAGGGTATGCATACCCACCTCCTTCACTAGTGTTGTGACCTGTACCAAGGACGGACTAGGCTATTAGCATCTTGACCTTATGTGTCATTGTGGCGGACTTGTACAGACCGGGGGTGGAGAATATATTGGAGTCTGACTCTTCCCTACACCTTATATTAGGGTTATACACAATGCCTAACATTGGATGATAACCCTTGTTTGCTCTCCTTACATATAGATGATGTATAGTACAATAAGAGATGATATATATGCTTATGGTGTCAGATATACTGACACTAATAGTTAAGATTATGTTACTAGTTATATTTAATAATTCTAGCCATGCTTCTGTGATTAGAAATGCTTAAACTGCTAATCATGCTTACGCAATTAGTTGTTCTTATGATGTTATGTCTACTCGTGATGTAGATTTGTTCATTTATTAAACATGCTTGTATTGATATTCATGTTATTCTACTATATATATTCATGATGTTAGAGATACTTATGATACTAGATTGCTTATATTGTTAGCAAGGCATAAGATGATATTCAAGCAAGTGATGACCTTTGTTATTTGATGCAATTTTATAAAATCCAAGATTGTAGTCTTCATATACTCTGATAATTATACTTGTTGCTAAGCTCATTTGCTTAACTTGTTCAGTATGCTTAAACTGTTCAATCTGCTCACTTGTCTATTAAATACTCCAACTTCTTAGTCTACTTATTGTTAAATAACCCATTATAATCAATATTTATTGGAGAGAGTTATATATCTCACTGGGACTGGGTCTCACCTCGTGGGTCACCACATATTTTTAGGTGATCGACAGTAGCGACAGCAGAACCGTGACATCAAGGAGAAACTAAGGTGATGAACCCTACACATGTTTGTTAGTTGTGTAGTGTCCTAGAGTTGTCCCTGTACTCTCAGGTCCCAGTGAAAAGTTTTTATACAATTTTTTGATTGAATCAAGCTTTCGATAGCATGTTGATGCATGTATATGTGGAATATGTGGATAGTGTTCCTTTGTAAAGTTTATGTTGTAGCTAAGGCTACAGAGCTGTTGTAAAGGACATTGAGCATTATATGAAATAAAGCAAGTTGATGGGCTTTTATGTAAATGCTTTTGAGCAATTGAGAAATGTTGATATTAGATTTAATTTACCCTATTTTTTGGGTTTGGGTTTAAGTAATGAGTAATTGTGTTTTGTATATTGAGTTATATCATTTAGTGGAATATGTTCTCACAAGTTGGTATCAAAGCTTTAAGTTCATTGAGTCTATAGGGACACTAGGACTTAGGACTAGGATGATGTCTCAGTTAGGAACATGACATAAAAACATGGTGCATACTGCCTAATCTCAGTACTTGGATGCCCTGGACAGGTATTCAGGTATTGAAGAAAAGGTAAGTCTGGAACTTTTAAATTGATTTCTTTCTGATTACTCTGATCAAGTCGTCATTTTGAAACAATCTAAACAACATAAAAAATCAGAAATCATGATGTTAAAACCTCAATATTACCCGAAAGAAGATGAAAATTACATCATAACCTATCAAAACTTGAATATTTGGTAACTATAAGAGAAAGATACAACACCTGAAACCTAAATCTTATTACAGATAAGCTAAAGAGGAGTTCTTGAAGCTGTAATTCAAGAAGATAATAAAGTAAAGACAGATAAGTCTTTGCTAATAAAGTGATTCAAGGTATGAAATTTACATAAGAAGGAGAGAGCTCATGTTATAAGTATAATATGAGAAGATGAATGAGAACATGACAGAAGAATCAAGTGGAACCTAAGTTAATCTCAGATCAATCCATGTGTGTAGGAAAGTGTTTATGTGAAATCTTCATGACATGTGAAAGAAATTAAATGGATATGATCCTTGTTTAATGAACACTGTGGAATATGATGAACTATGAGTTAATCAGTGGTTGAAAAACATGGTGACATGAGAGGACATACACAAGAATGATGAAGCGTTAATGAGAAAAAGCAGTGAAATACATTAATCATGATGATTCCTATGCTAATGGTAGGGAACCAGGGATGAAAAAGGTAAAATAATACAAAAGAAGCTGCAACCTGCATAATAAAATAAATTTGGTTACCTTTTTCTAGTGACCCCTGGACACTGTTGCTTTGATGTGGGAAGTGTGTTTTTCTTTGTGTTCCTTCTTTTTGAGGTGAAGCCTTCAAGTGGATCTCATGCCACTTGGTACGTGTGGGTTTGCTACAATCATGGGATGGATATCATGATATAATGTGTGGTTTCCTTGGACTATAGTTCCAAAATCTTTAATTTTTGTAATAAGCATGCTTTTTGGGCTTTTCAAGAGTTAGGGGGATTTCTCCTACATGTTCTTATCCGGTTATGATGTTGAGAAAGTGGATGAAACTAGGGTATGAGTTCTTTATAGCACATGTAGTGGATACCAAGGTAATGAAACCTAGTAACTAGGGTATACCAATATATATGAGTTAAAGATATCTGTTAGAGGAGTTGTCCAGTGTTTCTCTCCTTTAGAGAGAGTAAGAGAGTTGATATTGATCCTCCAAGTGTTGTTTGGGAAAAGAAGAGTGATTGTATAATGTTGTGTATGGTCTGATGATGGTTGGGTAAGACCACTATCAAGGATAGATGGTTTGTTGATTGACACACATGTACTATCGTGTTCATTTAAGATAAATCTAGGATCAGAATATCAAGGGATAAGAATTTGAGTGGATGACATAAGTTACATGATCATGATGAGTTTAGGGTTATGCCGTCTAATACTAACCAATGTATCAATAGCATTCATAAATAAGAGGAACAAAGTGCTTAGATCATGTCTCATAAGTTGTGACAAGTTTCAAATGATTACATCACAATGTATTTCAGAGATGGTCAGTAGCATGGTTAACATCGATGCTAAACCTTGAGAATGTTGAAGCACCTATACTTATGTCTGACAAGTTCAGCAAGAGTGAGTTAGGGACTAACTAGTCTATCCTCTTGGAGTTATGATACATCTGCTAAGTGTGTTGTGTGAATCCTGGTAAAATGAAGATAGTGTCATTGTCCTACCCCTAACAAAGTCAACCAGGAAGTTATATTTATTAACAATGGTAGACAAGTGTATGATTCTTCAACTAGAAAGATGGCCAGTCCACCTTTGAGATGATTGAAGAATCTTCTAATAACATATGCCTTATAGTTCTTGACAATTAGGGTATGCTCTCCTAATTGAGTTCCTAATTGCAACAACTATTAAAGGAGTATAGAGATAAAACCTTGTAGAGTTACACATGATAAGAGACACATGATGTTCCATGTTTGATAAGATCCAGCAAGTATGGACTCTAAGTGTGTGGGGTACAACAGATAGAATAGTTCAAGACGATGGTTAGAGCTCCAAGTAGAAAGGTGGCACAACAGAAGTAAGGTGACATATACAAGAGTTAAGAAAGAAGAATATGACTTCTATGAGAATGGTGTGACATCACCATGATATGAAAATAACCATGTGAAAGATTGAGAATGAGGTGCATGATAAGTATCCATCTTTGTTTACATTGGATTTTGAGGGAAAAACCCCTATTAGGGGTTTATGGTTGTGAGACCCCTAGTCTTGCTTAAATGGTTCAACATACTTAATTACCATAATTTTATGCTTATAACCTTAATATATCCTTTTTATATGCTTTTTAATCATAATACAAGCTTAAGTTTCAAATTTGGTCCAATTTGGACACTGTTTGAGCAAGTTATGCAATTTTATGTATAATTTGGACTTTTATGCAATTTACCCAAATGGGAGGTTTTCTTTGCAATTTTTCACATGCATTATCTTCCTTATATGTTTTCTCATCATTCTTGAGTTTTTGAGCCATGGGGTGCTCAATTGTACCTTGGTTTGGAGGAGATTTCTTTCTATGTTGAATTAGGGTTTACCCCCCCCCCCCAATGGATGAGCCACCTTCAAGGCTATCAAATGATGGTTCCACTAGTTTGGGAAATATAAGGTGGACAACATCCAATTGAACATATTTTGGTCATCACTAGAAGGATCTAGGTCAATGGTTCATGTTGGTTTGGTTCAGTTGAACCCATGATTCACTTAAAAGGATGATCAACTGATGGTTCAACCACCTTTTGACCTAAACATGATCAAACGATGGTCACCACCCCTCAACAGATAGTGTTGGACGTGGGAGGTCATCAACTGATGGACTATCAGTGCCCAACAGCTGGTGGATCTGCTGCTTGCTCTTCTATGGAAGCTTTAAGCCATGGACACATGGAGAGCTGCTTAGATACATCATGCTTCTTCTCTTCCTTATCCACCAAGCTTTATATACCTATCCTTAAGCTCCCAAACAAAACTTTTACTCTCTACCAATTCCCTCCTACTAAGAGCATCTTCCTTCCTTTATTTGTCCGTGGAGATACTGTCCAAGGAAGAAGAAGGTGTGGATCTTCTTGGTAGAAGCATCTAGGGTTACTATTTGCTTCCTTTAGGGTTTCTAAAGCTCTTTCTTGGTAATCTTGACCTAAATGAGAAAGTATCCCCTTCTTTTCTCCATTTCTTTCAATTTTCTTCGTCCTCCTAGCTTCCTTCAGATCGTAACCTTGTTGTTCCATGGTAGAAATTGCTCTGAAGCTCAAAAATCCTACCTTTCTTGCTCCTTATGCTAAGGGTTTGCTTCTTAGGCAAATAAAGGTAATAGATGGCCGAGTTCAGACCTAAATCTAGGGTTTTCTACCTTCTTGTTCAAGTTTTTTTTGCTTCTAAGAAGTTTGTTCTTCTCTATAGAGGCTAGCTTTGTAACCCTCTTCACTTTTATTGCTCACTACAAGCTTGCTTGCACATGTTCTTGCTCAAAAATGAAGATCTATGCTTGTAAAAGATAACACTGCCTAGGGCTTCACATTTTTATGGTGTTCCCTGTTATGTTCAAGTT
The DNA here is from genome assembly GCA_963693085.1 of Alisma plantago-aquatica. Lineage (NCBI taxonomy): Eukaryota > Viridiplantae > Streptophyta > Magnoliopsida > Alismatales > Alismataceae > Alisma > Alisma plantago-aquatica. The sequence goes on from OY856414.1 coordinate 406,878,078, forward strand.
CTAAATGAACCTGTAAATATGTGTACATCTTTCCTAATGTAGAATATGACCTAGGATAGGTTGGTAACACAACCGATGGTGCTAAGCACCTAACAATCGATGGTCCAAATTAGAGTTTTCAAGCCTTTTCCTTCACTACCACGTGGCCCGATGGAGATATCATGCAACAACCGATGGTGTTGCTATCTTGACAAATGATGGTAGTGACCAAGGGTGTCAAACGATGGTGACAACTGATGGTCACCCCTTAGGTTAGGTTTTGGCTCAATTAGGAGCTTAATGATCAACCACTAAGTACCCTCATAATGCTATCAAACAATGATGATATTAGCTTAATATCCGATGGTGTTAAATTAATATAGTGATGATCTAACAACCGATGGTGACTTAATGGTCACAACCGATGGTGGATCAGGTCTCTACAACTTATGGTGAGTTAAGTATGTAGTTGTAGCATCAATCAAGCCTTAAACCAAATGTTTATTGGGTCGTTTGATGAAATGGTTGGACCCATATTCCAATTGATGGTTTTAACATATGAACATGATCCAATAGTTAGGATCTAACACTTCTTCATCTAATATCTTTGAATAATATACTTGATCCATTGGTTGAGATTGGATGCTTCAACATCCAATGGGTTGGATTGAAACATATAGTATTACGTGTGAGTTCTAATAATCTGAATTTGATGGAGCTTGACGGTTGATATGATGGCTTGCTTATAATGTACAACCGATGATGGGTCTTAACAACATAACCTATGGTGCCCCTTTATGTTATTAAATAAGTGATGTCTAGGGTTAAATGGTGACTCTTTCTATATCACAATTCAGTGACTTCATATGTGGCTTATTCAAGGTGTTTATTTATGTAAATAACTAATAGTCTTACCTTTTCAACATCCAATGGTTCTGGGTGATGTTGTAGTATGATGATGTGGGTTGAATGATGATGGAACCAATGGAGGGTTACCCTTAATAAGATACTCTTACCTTTTCCCTCATATGAATAGAATGGATAATGACCATATTGTGTTGATATGTAACCCTAATGGAATATAACTTGTTACACTTAATCCTAATTAACTCAGATGATGATGGGTAATTATGATCAACCTTCCTTAGTGGAATAATACAAAAATGGAGTTTCTCTTATTTTTGTGGAACTCTAGTATACCATAACCTAATGGTAACACCTTGAGTTATGTGTGGATCCATACTTGATATTAGTATGGAATGTGATAATGATGTTGTGCCTTATACATCCAAGATTATATGTGGATGTCATGGGTTAAGGTTTGTGAATGAATGTTGAACTATAACTTTAATGTAACCTACCTTGCCATGGGTTAAGGTTTGTGAATGAATGTAACCTACAATGTTATCCTTTTAACATCTTTTAGTTCTTTAATGAAAATTATGATGAGCCTGTGTATCACATGTGTGGTGATGTTTGTTGAGCCTTGTTATAATGCATATAAAGATAATGATGAACTTGCTGGAAATGATATTATGGTCGTAGTGACCTTTGGGCGTGGTTGAGCCATGAATGAGGTATAATCCTCTTATGTTAACAAGGGTTGATACCCTGTGATATTGTGATAAGGATTTATACCATGTGATGGTTTGATGACAAGTGCAGTCTCATGAATGGCAAGTAAATAGTACCATGTGATTATGAGATGAGAAACAAAAAGTCTCATATTTTTTATATAATCTGAAGTTGTTATATGTTAATGTTTGTTAGAGGTGAATTAGGGTTTGTATGTCCACTTGTTTGATGCAGCCTTAATTCACCCAATTGGTAATAACTAATCAATTAAAACCCTAATCATGTAGTGTCATGTGCCATAGATCCATCTGAGTGTCGAAACTTGCTAGATGGTGAAATCAGTATTCCTAAGGGAAACTCAGAGCACATATTGTTGAGTATGTGTGGTGCTTATCATCTTGAACCAAGTATTTAGGGAGGATAACTGCGGTCATACTTAGCCCTCAGTTTGAGAACGACTGTGGTCATGTCTTGGTGATTATATATGTGATGAGTTTGGAGGACAACTGCGGTTGTGCCTCATATGGTAGGGTATGTGTACCCACCTCCTTCACTAGTGTCGTGATCTGTACTAAGGATGGACTAGGCTGTTAGCAGCTTGACCTTATGTGTCACTGTGGCAGACCTATACTGACCGAGGGCAGAGAAGATCTTGGAGTTCCGCTCTTCCCTAGATCTTATATGGCACTGATTGTGACCAAATGGTGGTCAGTTGGATTTTGAGTGGTATCCTCAAATTCCTCAGGGCTTAATAAAAGATGCAATATAGCCATTATAACATATCTGTTTAGGGTTATACACATCGCCTCACATTGGATGACACCCTTGTTTTCTATCACATAGAGATGATGTATAGTACAATAAGAGATGATAGATATGCTTATGATATCATATATACTGACACTTATAGTTAAGATTATGCTGCTAACTATATTTAATATTGCTAGCCATACTTTTGTAATTAGAAATGCTTAAACTGTTAATCATGCTTATGTAGTTAGTTGTGCTTATGATGTTATCTCTACTCATGACGTAAAGTTTTTCATTTTATTAGACATGCCTGTATTGATAGTCATGTTATTCTACTAGATATATTCATGATTTTAGAGATACTTATGCTGCTAGATTGCTTATATTGTTATCTAGGCAGAAGATGATATTTAGGCTAGTGATGACCTTTGTTATTTGGTGCAATCTTATAAAATCCAAGATGATAGTCTGCATATACTCTGATAATTATACTTGTTGCTAAGATTAATTGCTTAACTTATTAAATACTCCAAATGCTAAGTCTACGTATTGATATCAGTATGCTTGAACTATTCAATATGCTCAATTGTCTATTAAATACTCCAACTGCTAAGTCTACTTATTGTTAAATAATCCATTGTAATCAATATCTGTTAGAAAGAGTTATATCTCTCACTGGGACTGGGTCTCACCTTGTAGGTCACCACATCTTTTTAGGTGTTCGACAGCAGTGGCAGTAAAATTGTGACATCAAGGAGAAACTGAGGTGATGAACCCTGGAGATGTTTGTTAGTTGTCTAGTGTATCCTAGAGTCGTCCCTATACTCTCACATCCTGGTGAAAAGTTTATATATGGTGTTTTGATTGAATCGAGCTTTCGATGGAATGTTGATGCTTGTATATGTGGAATATGTGGATATTGTTCCTTTGTAAAGTTTATGTTGTAGCTAAGGCTATAGAGCTGTTGTAAAGGATATTGAGCATTATATAAAATAAAACAAGTTGATGCGCTTTTATATAAATGTTTTTGAGTAGTTGAGAAATGTTGAGATCAGTTTTAATTTACCCTATTTTTTGGGTTTGTGTATAATTAATGAGTAATCGTGTTTTGTGTTTTTAGTAATCTCGTTTAGTGAAAGGGGTTCTCACAGTTATGATTCTAGGTTTATAAAATCATTTGAAATTTGTTTTGCATTAAGAATAGTAGCCTTCTAGGTTTCCTTCACAAATAGGAAATAGCTCCAACAACATCTCTAAACCTACATCCCAAGTATACTTGTTTAGATTTTTTTATTGGGTTCTACTCTATAAAATGTTTCCAAACTATTTGATATTTTATTTTCTTAATATAGGATTTTTTGTACAATTCATCATTCTTTTCGGTAGCTTTTATTCAAACACACTCTAACTTCAAGTCTTCTTCATAATAGATTGTGGTCCAATAGTTTTCATATAGAAATACTAGAATAATATTCATTTTCATTACAATGAAATATGTTTTATTACTTTTTTTGCCTAAAATTAGTAACGGATTAGAGATGGCAACATGTAGTTGGCACAGTTCACAACCTCATTTAGATTACTTTGTTCACCTTATTTTCTCACCACAGTCCAATTACCCCTTGTATGTAGGTGGCATGATTGCTTTTTTTTACCTTATTTTCTCATCATAGTCTAATTACCCCTTACATCATGTAGGTGTCACACTCACTCCCTTCTACTCAGGTGTATTAGGGATTATAAGGATATTTGTAAGGATAGGGTCCCATACTTGAGAGTTATTAGTCTATGGTTTATCAGGCTCAAGGATTTAGTGTTCCTCCTTGATACTGGAGGTGGTATAACTATAAACATCACAACTATCTTCATTCACTTATAGGGTTTGTGTGTACTTATCACCACCTTCATTATCTTTCACTTAATCATGGTCATGATTTCTTATTCGGGTTCAAAGGTCAACTTTCTTTTCATTGGTCCTTATATTCCTAAAATGTTCACTTAGTGCTAGAGTTTTCATGTATAATATGGGCCTAAAGCCAAAGATTACATTAAAAACATTCCAAGTGCCAGGATCATGAAAAATACACAAAAAACCATCCTTTTACTTATTATGAAAGCCATAAATACTTTTTTTCCTTTCTTGAATAGATAACCGCATATGATAAGAAAACCAACATCAAATATCAACATAAACTCCATATGAGTATATCAACCGGTAAGCAAACACATAATTACTATATACATGCGTCTTGTATTAAAATCTACTCAAATAATATATATAACAAGTAGTTCATATATAATTATATAGTACATATATAACATCAAAAAACTTAGTCGCCTGACATATATTTATGAGTACCAAATCAAACTCCAAACAACCTAAAACTCCCCAGGAACCGAGCAAACACTAATGAAACTATAACTACTAACTGACACTCCCACCTCATAATAGGGAGTGTGTACCTACTGTTGCGTAGGTCGATGTGGGGATTACTTTCCAAGGTATGTAGGTTGTTGTTGATCACCAAAAAACATGTGAATCTATTCATGTGAGACGAAAGTCCTAGTTAATGACATAGAACCCACAAAGACATAGAACTATGCTTCTTTTAAAAAATAAGCAATTAATGATCAAGATTAACTTCAAAAGAATAGACATCGATAGTTTAGACATAAATAATAATTTTAGAAAACAATAAATTGTATTTGAACTAATAAAATGTAGACATCAAAATCTAACATGTTGAAAACAAATAAAAAATCACAATATTGATATAAATCTAATGGATTGATTAACATAATTTACATTTGGCTCAATTAGCTTAGTTTTTACTCACCAAGCTACATCTATGTGAAACCAGTCCAAATAGTGCACCCCAAGATCTAAGGGCTTATCAGTACTGCTAAGATCTCCTATCTTGGTTTGTGCTAGGAAACATTATAGGGGCACAACAACATGTGACCCTTCACTAATCAAGTCTCACACCCGAGTACTTAGTACCATACCCTAACAAACACTATGTAGAAGGGTGAAACTAGGGTTAGTAATGATATACTTCAAACTACTCAATGTACATATACCTAGAAGAATGAAATATGGCATTGCTCCACTCACTATAGTTGGATATTCCTATGGAAAACATTTGGGCACTTACATACCAAAATCACATCTATAAGTGTAGAACTTTTATCCCAAGTGTCAACGACATCTACAAGATAAGAAATGCAACCATGTCTAATCATTTTCTCCACTTCCGTTACAAAAATAAAACATGCAAGTATAATATGTTGGCCTTTTGGACATGCCACACTCATATTTCATACAAATATTTCCCATATTATATTACTAACATATGTATCAAGTATTTTAGGTGATCAAGGAACTTAGTCAAGATCCAAAGGCCTTGCAAATTTTATATACTTGCAAATCAAGTTATACCATGTATTTAAGTGTGCAAGTGTGGTTTTTTACAACTTGATATACATGATGCAAGGACAAGTGATAATCTTCCAAAACCTACCCAAAAACCTAACCCACACTCATATGTAGCCTCTAGGATTGATAGGTTTTATTAGTTAAGTCATTAGATAGGATTTTATACATTTGCATATTCACGGAGTCTATCTCAATCAAAATCTTTGTCAACCAAAGTCCATTTGGTACAACTCTTTGTTAACTGGAAAATACACATTGCAAAGCTTGTGTTCTAAGTCATTTTCATTTGAAGAATCACTTGACCGGATGGTAAGTCAAAGGAAAAATCGATCGAGAAAGAGTCGTTGTACTAGCTTGGAATAAGTAGTTAGACCGACACTTGGAAATTAATCCAACTCGAGTCAAGAGTACTGCTCGGTCAAAATCTTTCTTGACCGAGACAATTTTCGGTTGAAAACTTTTTCGAACGAAAGTGTTCTGCAACCAAAAAAATATTAACCATCGAATTTACCATTGCAAGTTATTCAATTTCGTCCTAATAGCTGATTGACCTCTGAGAACACTCTAGACTCTCCCCCCATCTCCCCTAACCACTTGTAAACGTTTTCTATAAATAGGAGTGGTCTTAGGACACTTCGAAACAACAAATTGAACATCAATTGAGATCATATACACATACTTGTCATTGTTCTCAAGAACTTAGGTCCAGTACTTTAAGTTGCTATCAACCAGCCTAAGTCCTTAACTCGGCTATAGTATCCTCTCCACCTAATATTACTTTGCATAAACCTTATGGAGTGGATCATCATCACTCCTCCATTAGAGATTGATTGTATATCTTGTGAGCTTATTTTGTTACTTTCTTTCCCCATTCTATTTATTCTTTGTTGTATTACTCTTGGGCTACTTCTTGGAGTGAAGGTTGTCCAAGAACCTGTGAGAAGAAGGAGTCTTCTCAACTTGGTTCTCTTCCACTGGTCATTAAAGAAGAGGTGAAGAATGGTGCTCTTCCAAGTCCGTCAAGGAAGAGGTGGATTGATGCTCTTCTAAGTCCATCAAAGAAGAGGTGAAGAGGGTCACCTTCCAGCGGCTCGTCAAATGTGTAGTTCTCTTAAGCTGAAAAGGAGGATTAGTTTTGATCCAGAATGACACCGATTAATTTTGTGTATTGTGTATCGGTATATAAAAGGAATAAAATAGATGATTTAGAAATCCTGGTTGGAAACAACTAGGTAGTAGACTGACATCATGTGATTTAGCCACTCTAAATTTATGTCTCTTATGGTTGCCTCCTTTTCTTTATATTTTTTCTACACTCTAAGTGAAGTAATTTTATTTGGTTAAAATTCTCTATTCACTCTCCTTTATAAATCTTTTCATTTGGTATCAAAGCTTCAAAGAGTCCTAATAGATCTTGAGGAATGGGGGACGGAGTGCTTGGCAATCTCAACCTAGAAGGAATATATGTAAGTTGGACACCAATGTTTGATGGATAAAACTACACTTACTAGAAAAGGAGGATGCAGTTATACATCCAGGCGACTGGTTTTGAACTATGGAAGATGATATCACGTCCATACGTACCTCTAACCATTGAACATGTAGTCCTGATGCGGTAAAACAAACCACACTCAACGCAAAGGCAGTAAGAATTCTTTATTGTTCTTTATCTATTAGTGAACTTCATTGCATATCCTCATGTGAAATAGCTCATGCAATTTGGCACAAGTTAGTTGTAACACTTGAAGGAACTACCCAATTTAAGAATGCTAAAATAAGTATGTTAAAACACAAGTTTGAATTATTTTATATGCAGCCTAACGAGAGCATTGCAGAAATGTATGCTAGATTTCCTAACATTGTTAACAACCTAAGTGAGTTGGGGAAGAACATAAGCAAGGAAGATCAAGTATCTAAGATACTTAGATCATTGTCTCCCAGATACAAGTCAAAGGTTACCGCTATTGAGGAAGCCAACGATCTTATAGCACTAAAGTTTGAGCATCTCATTGAGAATCTGGAGACGCATCAAGTCACCCTTGAGGAGAAGAAAAAATGGAAGTTGAACGACAAAAAGAGAGAAGGAATGATCTTTCTTTAAAAGTCTCCACCAAAGCATCATCAAGAGACATCATTCAAGAAAGCAGTGACACAAGTGATAAAGATTGAAAAAGTATCTTGATTGTAGATGGTAAGAAATATAACAGATCTTGATCTAACAAAATTTGTAGTATCCCTTATTCTTCTTCTAGGTGCTTTGAATGTGGAAAGAAAGGCCACTTTGTTTTTGATTTCCCAAAACTCAAGAAAGGCAAGAAGTCATCACTCAAGAAGAAAAACAAAGCCTACTTTGTTGGATGGGATCAATCAAGTGATGATGGTGAAAGCAATGAAGAGGAGGAGGTAGAATGTCTCATGACAATAACAGATGAAGAAGAAACTAATGAGGTAAGTATTTTTTATTTATCCAAAGAAGAATTAGTTAGTAGTCTTGGATAACTCCATGACAATTATATTGTTTGTAAGAAACAAAAGAATAAAATTACTAAAACTATTGATGAACTTAATGCTAATCCAAGTAATCTTAATTCTAAAAATTGTTCTTTAAAATTTTCAAATAATGCATTAAAAGAATCTATTGAGAGTTATAAGGCTAAAATTCTTGATTTTGAAAGTGATAATAGTTTTCTCTCTCAAGAAAAGGTTTATATGCTTGCTAAACTAGATGATTATCAAACTCAACCTATTTTTTGCACTCATTCAGATTATAATGTTTTGGTAAAAGAAATAAATACTTTACTTTCGAATCTTGCTCAATTAGATTAGGATATAACTAAAAAGCTTGCTGAAAATGTTGAATTACAAAAACAAGTTTCAAGATTAATGCAAGGAAATAAAAGTCTTGATAACATCTTAGATAATGCTTCTAAACAAATAGGAAGGGGGTTTTAGGATATGTGTCAAATAACAAATCCTTACATATGCCTTAAATAAAAAAGACATATGCTTCCAAGACTAGAACTATATGTGTATCTAAGATTAAAGTAGCAAATTTCTCAAAATGTTGAAAAGAGAAATGAAGTATCTTTTATCTCATGTCATTATTGTCAATGTCTTGGACATTATTCCTTTTCATGTAAACATCAGAATAAAGGATCCCTTGACATGATTTGGGTTCCAAAATCCCCAACTTAGAATAAAAAGGAAACTTGTTGAGAATTGACCTATGCTTAATTTGATATAATTATGTCTTATCTAAACTTAATTTGATGTAAATGTGCATATCTTTTTGTAAATTATTTTATAGAAAGACATACTTTTCTTTGCAATCACCTTTGTTTTCATCTTCTTAACATTGAAAATTAATTTACAAAACCCCTTGCTTTGGAACAACTCAGAGTAATTAGAGAAAACTTATATATTGTTCCTTTATGAATACCTCTATTTTTTCTAAAATAATGTCACTCATTCTTTTAAATTGTTTAGATTTATTTTATTTATATTTTGAATACCTCTAATTATCATAGAATTTTTTTTCATCATTTAAATCATTGATTACGTTGGTTAAATTCATTTTCTTCTAAAATGAAATAGAACTTTTTTGGTTGAGAAAAAGTTCGACCGGACGAGTGCTCGGTCGCAAAATAAGTGGAAAGACTGGTCCCTCAGTCTATGTTTAAATTTGAATATGGAGAGAGTCTTGGTCCAAAAATTTCATGGTCGAGATAATTTTTGAATGAGGATTCACGACTGATGCTCCCCTCGACTGAAATAGTAGTTATTTGACCATTGTAGAATTCGGTCGAGAAAAATCTCAACCTAGGTGTTCCAAGAGTCTATAAAAATAGCCTATCTTGGCCGTTCTTCACACATCACTTCTAGCTCTCATCTCCAAACCTTCTAGGGTGATATTTCTCTGCTTCCATTTGACTTTGTGAGCTACAGTAAATCTCCAAGCTTCTTTCTACTCAATTCTCTTCTACTTTTAATCATTCTTCTCCTCTCTTCCACCACAACTATAAATAACATAATCTTCTCGTGGTAGGAGCAAGAAGAAGCTCTCCAGAGAGAAGCTAGTTTATCAACAAGTGATCATCATAGATGTCACTTTCATCAACTCCGCCACTGAAAAATTCTTCACCTTACCTTCAAGGACACCTCATCCTTGACATCCGGTGAATGTGTAATCATTATCACTGGTGACTCAACTTATTCCCCTCGTTAAGGTTCAATATATTGACGAATTTCTTATCCCAAGTTGTCATTTTTGGTCAGCACAAATTACTCATGAGTTCTTTGCTAATCTTATTTTACCTAGACATAACTGATTTCTCCTTCTCCTCCATGGTTAATGGCCATAACTTTACTTTTGATGAGGATACTATGTACACCTTTTTAGACATCAACCAAACTGATTTTGCAAACCATATTGATGTCACCACTAACAATCCCCTAAGTAAGTTTTCAAATCATTTACAAGAAAAAATTTCCCTAACTTCTATCAAAAGATTTCTTCTTCTCCCCAATGCTACTTATCATGAGACAAGAGGTACTATCTATGCATCTTCTCTCACTCAAGAAGCCCAAATCATCAATATTATTATTTCAAATATTTGTCCTCTAGCCAACAAAATTGAAATCCCTCAATTTCGTATGTATCTCATTTATTCTATTCTCAGGAAAATTCCCATTATTTTTGTGAAGCTTCTCTTCCATGAAATGCTTGACTCGAAGGGGTCACCATCCTTTAATGACATCATATGTCATCTCATTCAGTGATCCATTAGTGAATCTCTCTTTGTATTAGGCTACTTTCAGGACCATCTTTCCCACAAAATTAATCTTCAAACTATTGAAAAGATGAGAATTGACATAAAGGGTCCAAAAATATAGAAGAGGATCCACAAGAACCTACTCCTCCTCCACTACCTTCCTCTTGCACTCATGAGAATGACTTTCAATATTTCAAAGGTGTTGCCTATCAACTTGGAAAACACATGGATTATTAACACCATTCAATGACATATGTCAATGAACGCATGCAAGCCTTAACACCAAATGTCCTGCATACATATCCTTCTCATCTTTACCCTGGGAGCATACCTCCATACAATCCAAAATTCAACTATTCACAATCACCAACACCACCATCTGACCTTCATCACAAAAACTAAATACCACCTTCAAGACATTGTTGCCCACTTCAACTTCTCTTGGGATCCTACTTTTCTTGAAGCCTATTCTTTGGTGACCACAAATGCTTTAACTTGGGAAACTATTGTGTAATACTATGGTGAGGCTTCTTTTAGAGGACATGACCCTAATGTGGATGTTGTTCTTGTCTCATTAAGAATTTGTAAATATTTTCTTTAGATCCATGTCACTAATTATGTATTTGTTTCTACTTCAAGCATTGTACTCTTATTTCGCATTATCATGGAATGTATTAAGAAATGACTTCTTATAATGATCATACTTCCTGTGGCTACATTTGAAATTTTTTTAAGGGAGTATTATATTAAAGGGGAGAAACAATTCAGCAAATACTTTTGATAAATGACACGTGCTATCACATTCATGATTAATGAACTCAAATTAGTTTTCTACATAAATATGTGAGAATCCTGATCGACTAACATTTGGACCAAGAAGCAGTTTGGTTGAGATTATTCTCATCCAAAATGATACGGTTATTTATTTGGAAACTTGGTTTTCATATTCAAGTTTTTGTGTGATTTTGTAGTTGCTACATTTGACATGAATTATTTATCATGAAATTTAAGATCTTAAATGGGCATTTCTTTGGTGCATCTTTTTTTATGATTGAGCTCTTTTTACTTGGTATGATATTAAGAGGGAGCTCAAAATCTTTTAATATATTTGCATATCTTTTTCTTCTATAAACCGATTCTCTATAACATGTAGCTTAACATCCTTTAACATTTAGTTTAGATATTCTTTTAGAGCTTTTATTATAGCACTTAATGGATCCTCTATACCAATATGGGCTTAACATCCCTTATATTTGGTCTAGAGATACTTTTTTTGACCTCATTTTTGTACTTAGTGGATTTGACTTTTGATTCTCATGGCATATTTTTTTTTGACCTCATTTAGAGATATTCTCTAATAATTTTTGGGCTTAACATTCCTTTGAAATGATTGAGAAATCAATTTTAGATTTGACTTTTAATTCTCATGGAATATTTATATCATGGTGGACTTAACATTCCTTATCGTTGGTTTAGAATATCTTTTTGATATTTTTTCTTTATGGGATCTTTTTGGCATGAAGGACTTAACATTCCTTTCATTGGAAATTAGACAACCTTTTGATGTTGCTTGATCATATGTCTTTTTGACTCTGTCTCAATGTCTATCTTTTTTATTTCCCATCAATTGGTGTTCATTTTCAATTAATACACCGAGTATAACTTTTTCCATCTCCAAAATGACTATCTTGTTGAGGGGTAGTGTCTCCTTGAAGGTCAGTATTGGTAAGTATTGACCCTTTTTGACTTTGAAAAAAGGGGAGAATAACCCATGAGATAAATTGGAGATAAATTGGCTATCAACTATCTACAAAGCAATTTAAAGGTATGAAGTTTTAAAGTTTCTACTTGCAATTTATCTAATGGAAATATTTCTCATCATTAAAGTTGGGAGATTGTTGGCTTTTTGGATATTCCACATTCATATTTTGATGATAAAAATATTTCCCAAATTATATTACTAACATGTGTATCAAGTATTTTAGGTGATCAAGGAACTTAGTTAAGATCCAAAGACCTTGCAAATTTTATATACATGCAAATCAAGTTGTACCATATATTTAAGTGTACACGTGAGTTTTTGTACAACTTGGTAGACATGATGCAGGATAAGTGATGATATTCCAAAATCTATCCAAAACCCTAACCCACACTCATATGTAGCCTCTAGGGTTGATAGGTTTTATTCAGTAGATAGGTTTTCACACATTTGCATATTCATAGAGTTTATCTTGATCAAAATCTTTGTCAACCAAAGTCCATTCAGTTAAACTCTTTGTCAACCAAAAAATAATTATTGCAGAGCATGTGTTCTAAGTCATTCTCAGTCAAAGAATATCTCAACCGGATGGCCAATCAAAGAAAAATTCGACCACAAAGAGTCGTTATGCTAGATTGGACCAAGTAGTTAGAACAACACTTAGCAAATAGAGAAACTCGAGTCAAGATCACTGCTCAGTCGAAATCTTTCTCGGTCGAGACAATTTTGGTCAAATAATTTCTCGATCAAAAATGTTTTGGAACCAAAAAATAACAACGATCAAATTGGTCATAGCAAGTTAGTAAATTTCATCCTAACGGCTAATTGATCTCTAAGAACACTCTAGCCTCTCCCAACAGCTACTCTAACCACTTGTAAACATTTCTTATAAATAGGAGTGGTCTTAGGACACTTAGACACAACAAATTGAACAAAAAATGAGATATACACATACTTGAGCTTACTACATACTTGCCATCATTCTCAAGAGCTTAGGTCCAGTACTTCAAGTAGCTAGCATAAGTCCATAAGTCAACTATAGTATCCTCTCCACCTAATACTACATTGCATAAATCTTTTTGGAGTGGATCATCATCACTTGTCCATTAGAGATTAATTGTATATCTTATGAGATTATTTTGTTACTTTCTTTCTCCATTCTATTTCTTCTTTGTTCTACTACTCTAGGGATACTTCTTGGAGTGAAGGCTATCTAGAAACCTGTGAGAAGAAGAATCTTCTCAATTTGGTTCTCTTCCATTGGCCTTTAAAGAAGAGGCGAAGAAGTGATGCTCTTCCAAGTCCATCAAAGAAGAGATGAATCAATGCTCTTCCAATTCTGTCAAGAAAGAGGTGAAGAGGTTGGCCTTCCAGCGGCCTGTCAAAGAATGTGTGGTTCTCTTTGAGATAAAAAAGAGGGTTAGTTTTACGTCACAAAAGACACCAGGTAATTCTTTATATTGTGTATCGATATATAAAAGGAATAAAATACATGATTTAGAAACCCTAGTTGGAAACAACTAGGTAGTGGACTAACATTATTTGACGGAACCATTCTAAATATGTGTCTTTTATGGTTTCCTACTTTGCTTTATATTCCTATTGTACTTCAAGTAAAGTGATCTTATTTGGTTAAAATTTATCATAAAGCTCTATTCACCCCCCTCTAGTTCTTTTCAGAATCTTCTTATCTCCTTGGATGACTCAATAAATATGTTTTCCTACCCTCTTTACTGTTGGGTTTTAGGAGAGACAGAGAAGGCAGCGAAAACAAAAAAATAGCTCATCCCAAACCCAGAATAAAGGAATCGCATCAACGTCTATACAATAAGAAGGATAGTTTGTAGAGACATACCTTGTCCCGAGGCTTGATCGGTGACAATATCTCGCGGCTTGCGTGGTCTTCACCTCCGGTCTTAGATGGTGTCTGTGCAGCTCCTGGTCTCACCTGGACTGTCGGGATTGACAGCTGTCCTCTGAGCGGCAGAAGTCTCCCACCTCTGAAGTAGTCCACACGGACCATCTGGAAATTGCACCCTCCTGTCAGCGTACTAGTCACCAACACACTCTCCTACAACCAGTTTCCTTTCTGCAGTTGTCTTTCCCTTGTTGTGCCTCCCTTATCGGGTAGCACTTGATTGGGCTCTCTCGGTTACCAAAACCAGAGAGAACGACAACTTTGCAGAGCAACTAGTGTTCTGAGTTGTTGTTTCTGAGAAGCCCCCAATACCCCTATATACATAGGAGGGTCATGGGACATGGTTCTCTCCCCGGGAAATGCGGGATTAAATAGAAGTAGAAGGGTTCGAGATTTTCCACAAAACAATGAACTGCGCCACATGAATCGATCGTTCCAATCATGAAATGGTCGGTTGGGAGCTGAGCCGATCGGTTCACCACCTGAACTGATCGTTTGGGGCCATGAGCCGATCGATTCACCTCGGAGCCGATCGGCTCGTGCTCCTGGTCCAACTCAAAATGACTTTCATATTTGTTTCCGATTAATCAAATATTAATCCTTGTCCAAATCGAATTTGTACAAGTGAAACAAATTGTATTTGCAAAATAGTCTTCTGACTTTCCAAACGATCTCGATTGGTCACACGAATCGACCGGTTCAACAATTGAGCTGATCATTTTACTTACACATGAGTTGATCGACTCACAACTTGAGCCAATTGGTTCAACAACCTGAACCGATCGGTTCATCACATGAGCCGATCGGTTGGGAGTGCAGACTGTGCAAAATCAGTCAATTGTAGTTTCAATCAATCAGATACTCTAATCAATCGGTCCAACACCTTGAACACTATGATATTGAGCTATCAATTAATTGAGTGTTTAATTGAACTACTAAACTCGTTTAGTAATCAATCTAAACATCATTTGTGGATAAACTCCTCTTCTAGGTTAAATCCTATGTGTGTGACCCTGCATGTCCATTTCACATTGGCAGTGAAAGTCCATAACACTTATGACATCACAAGCAAAGAGCGGTGCCTAGTCGCACATCAGTGCTACCCAAGTGAAAAGGAAAGTTGGAGAACAACTTTCAATCCTACAATCCATGAATGGTGTTACAGTGAATGTATAATTCCTTTGTCACTGATATCCCGAATGAACTCAAGGCATGGGACAGTCATCCTGTCAACGCTCATTCACTTTCTTGATCTTAGAGTAGATTGGAGGAGATATGTATGACATCAATATCACATACTAATTCACACATGCGTGCATGCCTATATCAATCCTACTCATCAAGTGGTCATGGATATCAAACTCCCTCAAGAGGGACAAATCCCATATCTATCACTCACCCCTCAAAAGCCCCATGTGTCAAAGATACCCAATCATCACCTTTACAACAACCCATGTTTCAGGACTACGTTTGATGATGTCAAAATGTGCCCAACGACATGTGTTGAGTGTAATGATTTCAGGTCAAAGAATCAAACTCACCACCATCACTGTGAGAACTGACTGTGACTACCATATCATGGTTCCATGTGCCAAACTCACGGTGGGTCTGTCTGGTACACTTGTTCTCTAACAAGTACCTATGTGTTTGGTTTGATATCTCCATATTATGACTAATGAGATTTTGTCATCAACCAACACCACAATCTAGTCTTGTGTGTCATTGTTGTCTATCTACCTTCCACAATGACATCCGACTAGGGACATAATAAGAATGTACAAACTCTTAACATCCGTATGATCTCATCGTTCTGGTCCTCAACCTGAAAGCATACGTCATTGAGTATTGTCATTCTCTAGACATTAAATTTGTTCTATCATTATCTCATATGACTGAACCAGAAAGAATTGGAAGCTTGCCTTTGATCTTTATCAAATCAATCTTAATGTATCCCACCAATCATCCCATGATTGGCTCTCAGGGCATACATACCAACAGACTCCCACATGCACTGCGAGCCAATCACCCTTGAATCATATTCTTAGTGATCTTCAAATATGTCCCACATGTTACAATGCTCTAGTTCTAGCATAGTGAGTTATGGCAACACTTTGCCAAAGTCGGCATTAACTGTATATCTCTCATCTCTTCATTGTATGTCACACGTATGAGATGGAGTTTCCGTAATATGCGATCTAGTATTCCTTTGCTAACCTTTAGCCACATTGGATGACCAAGTGCTCCTAACTTGTCATCAATGACCAGAATATATATAAGTTCATCTCTATGAACTCCTGGATCCATATAGTATCCACTGTTATTCTTTAACACACATATACTCAGCATTTCCTTTTAAAACAACTTTATTGGAACGTTTCCATTATTCAACAAACATTCACTTTTATATATCCCTTATATATTTTGCGATTAATTTTTTGTCCTTTTTGGAAGTTCACATCAGTGTAACTCTTTACAGTGAACCCTTCCTTATTTCCATAGAACTAGACTTTTCTCAAGTACTTATCAAGTTATCATGGTTTTCTAGTAACCCTTACTAGTACTAGACAGACATCCACTTGTCATGTCCCACATACGAGTTATCAGGATGAGCACATCATATTGTCATGTCCTACATACAAGATGATGAATGCATTTCATTCTTGCCATGTCCATACATGCAAGATGATGGGATGATTACATACATGATAGATCCATATCTATTCTTTGTGTTCCCATTCTTCATAAGAATTGGACACTTGGCCTTGGGATACTAACTCCATGTAACATGGACAAGTTTTATCCCACTGAATCCGTGTATACTGAACCCTTCAGTATAGATTTCCAATGTATGCTCTCTCTTTTTTAGTCAAGATGTTTTCGAGAACTATCTCCATAGATCTCTATTCCTATCACATAGGAAACATCTCTATCTTCCCTAAAGATAATTTCCACTTTTGATTTTCATTCTAGAACATTTCCATTTCACATCAACATGTGGAACGTGAATATGCTCCCACTAAATCATAGATCCCTTCGTTGTCTTTGACATATCAGTCAAACCCTTTGACGATATCATCAAAGTGAAGATCCAGCTCTGAGTTGCTTGTACTCAATCAATCACATTGATTAGTCTATTGTAACTTATAGACTTTATTTGTATTAATGGATTCATAAACCTTATAGGTTGTGTCACGTACACATCTTTGTTTTATTCCTCATAGGAATGCGGTTTTAGTATCCGTATGCCAAATTTCTTAGTCATTAAGTTGCAATCAACAAGCATCATCCTTCTCAAAATGTTATCCATGTGTCTTAACGCTTAAGACTCATTCACACTTATGGATTTCATCCTAATGGGTGCTACCATCAAGGTCATACCTTATGGTTCACATGGAAGTCATTTAGGATGTAATGGTCATAAACCATAACTCAAAATTTGGTTCCTCATATTCATCTAGATAGTTGATTCATCACATGACCAACTCATCACATAGATAATCGAGGTGTATCTGTCAAGGATATAAGAACTCACAACTCCTTATGATTCTTAATGTCCTTTATTAGTGTGGGGTATTCTTTATTTAAGAAGAAATTAGTTATTTGATAATCATCCTCTAACTCCTTAGAGTATGACTCCTTCTTGATTTAGACATCACCATGCCTTAATCATGAGCTCACTATGATACATTATCATAATCACTCATAAGGTTCTCAAACATTTGGTCTAAGTATTTCATTCATTGATCTCATCAAGAATTAACACTTTACCAAATCTGTACTTCATCTATGATATTCTTGAACACTTCAAGATATTCATATTGGTATTTCTCTAAACACCATTTGAAGTATTAGCATTAAGCTCAATGGGTATGTAAATACATCACATGTATTATACCTAATAGGATAATCATTATCCCACTACCATTAGTGAAGATTGATTAATCATGTCTAAGATATTTATGTCTCTTACCGGTTCTCTAACCAAAAGAGTCTAGATTTGTCCATCATATATATGGAAACTAGAAATGAATTTCTCATGATTTATGCTAATTTGATTGTTTGAGTTATCAATAACTTTTAGGTATCATCTTATGCATACCAAGTACCACAAGATAAACAAGGTATTGCCATAAAGATCATATCTTTGAAATTGAAACATCAACTTTATTAATTGCTATCATTGTCATACAATGTGCAAAAATAATGTGTTTCTATCCATTGGAAAATATGAAATAGTAGTTCATAACTCTATTACATGCCTTCATGGCTGAAAATAAACTAAAGTACTCCTATCTATGGCGGCAACAGTTGCCCCATTTATTGAGTGTTTTATATTTTATATCTTGGTATCATATACCTCAAAAATGTTACAAGTTTATTTCATGACACCTTCAGGTAGAGACGTCTTTCGCCTCCTTATTCTTTAGTTCTTCCAGATAGAGTGGACAATTCTTTTTCCAATGTCATGGCTTTTGACAATGGTGGCAATTGCCTCTCTTGGTCACGCCTCCCTTGGCCTTGAGAGTTGAAGACGACTTGGGATGCTGGCTAGCATCAAAACCTTTCTTAGCCTTGCCCTTGCCCTTGCGCTTGGACTTGCCTTTCTTGCTACTGATCATCATCACAGACTTAGGCTTGTCCTTCATCTGTGCCTTAGCTGTCCTCAACATGCCCAACAACTCTGTCAACGGCTTGTCAAAGTTGTTCATATTGTAGTTCATCACAAACTGACTGTAAGATTCTGGCAACGATTGCAGTATCACGTCAGTAGCCAACTCTTGGCTCAGGGGAAATCCCAGTCTTGTCAGGTTCTCCACATACCCAATCATCTTGAGCGTGTGAGGACCAACTGGATCTCCTTCTGTCATGACACACTTGAAAAATGCCCTGGAGACATCATATCTCTCTTACTGTGCTTGATCTTCATACATGTTCTTGAGATGTTGAATCATCTCAATGACACCCATGTTCTCATGTTGTCTCTGTAACTCGTGGTTCATGGAGCACAACATCAAGCACTTTGCATCAATGGCATCATCAGAATGCTTCTTATAAGCATCCCTTTCTGCCTTTGGTGCGGTAGGAGCAGGTTCCTTTGGAATTGGAGTATCCAAGACATAGAGATTTCTCTCTTGAGTGAGAACAATTCTCAATGTCCTAAACCAGTCATGGAAATTAGTCCCATTGAGCTTGTCCTTTTCAAGGACCGATCGCAACGAAAAGTGATTGTTGTTTGTTGTCATTTGAACTACAAAAGGAAATATATGCAATTTAGTCCAAAACTCAATTTTGACTTATTTGATTGATTTGAAAATTTGACGATATAATTAGGACTTTAATTAATTATCACTCCCACTATTTTTGTTCAAATTGATAGCCCTCACCATCAATTCAGAAGATTGCAGCGTACAAACTTCTAGTGGGTCAAGATCCTGAAATCGTCTAAGTTGTGGACCAGCTAGGGCTGTCACCCACAACTTAGATCTTCCAGGTAGGCAACTTTTGCGAATTGCATCATATGCAACTCTTGAAATATGTCAAATGCAACTCTTTGCCATGATCACCTCCATGCCTCAAGGTGCTAGATCCTATCTAGGTCACCTTGTTAAGTCCGACCCAAAGCCAACACGATGAATATGCACCATGATAGGGCAGACCCACATATTCATCCTTCACGCTTCCACGAGATTGACGGTGCACCACGCTAGGGCATGCCCACACTTGGCCGATCAAGCTTTTCACATGTGTCGCATTTGGAAGGAATCTAAAACTTTAATATTTAATGAGGGATTTGGTTTTAGGTACATATACATATCCAATCACCACAATACATAGTACGTATCATATACATGCTATATCCCACAGAAAACACGTGAAATGATAAAAGCGATGATTATGGCCATCCTAATGTGATTCCTTGAGCCAAGAGGAATCATGGTCATCTAGGTATACATCACATGCAACCTGTCCATGATGAAATGCTATAGCTGTCTGAGTTGATCAACTCATCACATGAATGACCTGCTCACCCTGGCTGGTTGTCTGGGTGCCACCAGCCGATCGGTTGGCTCCTCCAACCGATCGGTTCTCCTGGTCATCATGCATCTCCTCATGGCTGCCACCCGATCGTCTCTCTCCTCGAACCGGTCGTCTGGATCGCCAACCGATCGGTTCACGCCTTGAACCAATCGTCTCAGTCATCGTCAGTTTGTCCGCCGTTCTTTGACATAATAGGAAATAAAAAGATCTATCCTATTTTATATTTGAATTGGGAAACCCCGAGTTACATTCGGGGGGAGAAAAGGTAGTAAAGAAATCTCGAGTTATCTTGAGTTACATCAGGAATAGGAGATAGGGGATCAGTGCACAGACCGAGATGCAAGCAACCACATACAACAAGCACACACATAGGGTTTATTGGCCATAACCACACTATACATCCACCACAAAACTCATTTAAGGGCGACGTGTATCGAGTGCATTCATATTACATATCATATATGTATATTGGAATTTGTGGATTTAGGATTGGATATGCATAAAGCCATCATTATTCACATCGTATGCAACAATTAAAGGCGACAAACCAAAATTGATCATACAGACAATCCTAAAGTATAAAGCAGTTGACGTGGCTCTGATACCACTGTTGGGTTTTAGGGGAGATAGAGAAGGCAGTAGAAACAAAAAAATTTCTCATCCCAAACCCAGAATAAAGGAATCGTGTCAACGTCTATATAATATGAAGGATGGTTTGTAGAGACATACTTTGTCCCGAGGCTTGCTCGGCGACAATACCTCGTGGCTTGCGCAGTCTTAACCTCCGGTCTTGGACGGTGTCTGTGCAGCTCCTGGTCTCACCAGGACTGTCGGGATTGACAGCTATCCTCCAAGCGGAAAAAGTCTCCCGCCTCTGAAGTAGTCCACACAAACCACTTGGAACTCCGATCTCCTTGTCCCAAAAGGAATCAGAAGGAGTCGTACCCTCCCGTCGGCGTACTAGTCACCAACACACTCTCTTTCTACCAGTTGCTTTTCTGCAGTTGTCTTTCCCTTGATGTACCTCCCTTATCAGGTAGCACTTGCTTGTCCCAAAAGGAATCAGAAGGAGTCACACCCTCTTGTCAGCGTACTAGTCACCAACACACTCTCTTGCTACCAGTTGCCTTTCTGCAGTTGTCTTTCCCTTGATGTGCCTCCCTTATCGGGTAGCACTTGCTTGGGCTCTCTCGATCACCAAAACCAAAGAGAACGACAACTTTGCAGAGCAACTAGTGTTCTGAGTTGTTGTTTCTGAGAAGCCCCCAATACCCCTATATATAGGAGGGTCATGGGACAAGGTTCTCTACCTCTGGCAATGTGGGATTAAACAGGAGTAGAAGGGTTCGAGATTTTCCTCAAAACAATCAACTACGCCACCTGAACCAATCGTTTCAAGCATCAAACGGTCGGTTGGGGAGCTGAGTCGATCGGTTCACCACCTGAACCGATCGTTTGGGGCCATGAGCCGATCGGTTCACCTCTGAGACGATCGGCTCGTGGTCTTGGTCCAACTCAAATTGACTTTCATATTTGTTTCTGATTAATCAAATATTAATCCTTGTCCAAATCGAATTTGTACTAGTGAAACAAATTGTATTTGCAAAATAGTCTTCTGACTTTCCAAACGATCTCAGTTGGTCACACAAATTGACCGGTTCAACAATTGAGTTGATCGTTTCACTGACACATGAGCCGATCGGCTCACAACTTGAGCCGATCGGTTCAACAACCTGAGCCGATCGGTTCATCACATGAGCTGATCAGTTGGGAGTGTAGACTGTGCAAAATCAGTCAATTGTAGTTTCAATCAATCTGATACTCTAATCAATCGGTCCAACACCTTGAACACTATGATATTGAGCTATCAATTAATTGAGTGTTTAATTGAACTACTAAACTCGTTTAATAATCAATCTAAACATCGTTTGTGGATAAACTCCTCTTCCAGGTTAAATCCTATGTGTGTGACCATGTAGGTTCATTTCACGTTGGCAGTGAAAGTCCATAACACTTATGACTTCACAAGCAAAGAGCGGTGCCTAGTCGCACATCAGTGCTACCCAAGTGAAAAGGAAAGTTGGAGAACAACTTTCAATCCTACAATCTGTGAATGGTGTTACAGTGAATGTATAATTCATTTGTCACTGATATCCCGAATGAACTCAAGGCATGGAACGGTCATCCTATCAACGTTCATTCACTTTCTTGATCTTAGAGTAGATTGGAGGAGATATGTATGACATCAATATCACATATTGTTTCACACATGCATGCATGCCTATCTCAATCCTACTCATCAAGTGGACATGGATATCAAACTCCCTCAGGAGGGACAAATCCCATATCTATCACTCACCCCTCAAAAGCCCCATGTGTTAAAGCCACCCAATCATCACCTTTATAACAACCCATGTTTCATGACTGCGTTTGATGATGTCAAAGTGTGCCCTACGACATGTGTTGAGTGTAGTGATTTTAGGTCAAAGAATCACACTCACCACCATCACTATGAGAACTGACTGTGACTACCATATCATGGTTCCATGTGCCAAACTCACGGTGGGTCTATCTGGTACGCTTGTTCTCTAACAAGTACCTATGTGTTTGGCTTGATATCTCCATATTATGACTAATGAGATTTTGTCATCAACCAACACCACAATCTAGTCTTGTGTGTCATTGTTGTCTATCTACCTTCCACAATGACATCCGACTAGGGACATAATAAGAATGTACAAACTCTTAGCATCCGTATGATCTCATCGTTCAGGTCCTCAACCTGAAAGCATACGTCATTGAGTACTATCATTCTCTAGACATTCAATTTGTTCTATCATTATCTCATATGACTGAACCAGAAAGAATTGGAAGCTTTCCTTTGATCTTTAACAAATCAATCTTAATGTATCCCACCAATCATCCCATGATTGGCTCTCAGGGCATACATACCAACATTTACTTCTTCCATTCCCCACCAATGTTGTGTGCTACCTTCAGTAGGTAGACTGAATGCATGATCTTCTCTTCTTCTTGTATATCAATAATGTAGAAGGATTCATCTAGCTTAGTAAGCCAAAGATATGCATCAAATGAATCAGTTGTACTAGACTAATCCATATCCAACACATTGAAGATGCTTAAACGTCTTTCTTGAACCATGAGCTAGTTTTACATGTGACGTTAGTTTATGATATTTTTGTGTAGGTATTCTATCTGTCACTTGCAATATAAGCTGACATTAGTTGTCCAAACATCTCATGCTTGTTTTGATTAACTTGACTAGTGCATGGTAGTCAAGGTGGTGATGGTTGTATTAGATCCACCTCTAGCACTCTAACTACATGTGATAGTCTCTGGTTTGTAGCCTATTGTAGTTGAGCAGATAGCATAACATAACTATTCTCACCTTTCTCCTCTTGTCTATGATCATCAATATATATAAGACTATAAGTTTTAATTAGTTGGGCATACACAAAAAAACATACTCTGGCATGAATTTCTATGCCCTTGTAGACTCAAATCCAAACCTAGTCTCTAATACCACAAATTGTGGACCCCAAATCCTACATTGTGTTAAATAAAATTCATGTGTCGATATCACCAAAAAAAACATCCTTTTACTTATTATGAAAACCATTCATATTTTTTCTTTTTTTAAGGTAAACCCCATTTGGTATTAAAACCAACAATCAAGTATCAGTAGAAACTCCATGACTATATCAACATGTAAACAAACACACATTAGTACATGTATGCATCTTGTATTAAACTTAAGTAATGTATACAACAAGTACTTCATATTACAACTAAAAGGTACAGATACAACATCAAAAAACTTAGTCTTCTAACATATATTGGTGAGTATCACATCAAATTTCAAACAACCTAAAACTCCCCATAATCTAAGTAAATAGGGATGACACTATAAATACTACTAATACACCCCCAACACTCTCACCTCATTATAGGAAGTTTGTACCTATTATTAAGTACATGCCTGTGGAGATTCCTCTATGAGGTATGTCGACTATTGTTGAGAACCTAAAACATGTGAAATTTTCATGTGATATAAAAGTCCCATTGAGTGATAAAGCACCCACAAAGATATAGAAAAAATCATCTTTTAAAATTAACTAATACTAACTCATATCAAATTAACCAGAATAGACATGTCGGTTTTGATATAAATAATAATTCTAGAAAATATAAAATTAGATTTTAACAACTGAGACATAATTACAACAATCTAACAAGTTAAGAACAAATAAACAAGCTACAATATTTATATGAATCTAGTCAGTCGACTAACATATGTTACTTTTTCCTCAATATCTTGGGTGGAACCCATAAAGCTACAGCTAAGTGAAACTGATCCAGCTAGCACATCATAAGATCTTAGGGTTTAGCGATACTATTAAGATCTCCCTACTTTGATTTGTGTGAGGAAACATTATAGGGGCACAACATCTTATGACCTGCTCAAACAGGGTCTCCCATCTTGGGTACTTAGAACCGAACCCTAACAAACACTGTGTAGAAGGGTGAAACTAGGGTTAGTGATTTTATATGTCAGAATTCTTGATGTACAGATATATGTAAAAACTAACATCACATGACCTCACTATAGTTGAACAACTGAATAAAGATATGAATTGAAGATGTTGTGGCTTTGTTCACCAAGTGAAGCTCCACAAACTTTTACGTAAATCTGGAACTCCATGGTTCTAGGAACTTTCTCAGAATCCTATGGGCTTTTACAAGAGAGCATGTTTTCCTTTCTCGTAATCTAGATTCTAGGAAATTTATACAATGATTGGCACATAAAAATCTAATTAATCAAGGTTACAATTGATTAACAATACTCATTTTCAAGATATCATATACCCTAAAGAGGCAACAACAAAGACTGACAAACACTTATCCATTTTTAGATTTGAAACCCTAATTTTAAGTATAAAGTATACATATGATGTAATTAAATTAAAAACATGGAAAATCATGGATATGTTTCCTTAAAACATTATGTTATGTTGGACATAACTCACAACATCAAGAATAACCTATTCTATCTATCACAGGAGTAACAACCCTAGATCATACCATGAGGGTCCCATATTTTGGTAAAAAGCTCAATCTTAGCTCAATTACTATATTTTTGATCAATTTTCAAGTATAAGATGAGTAAACTCAAATACCAATGTGAATACATTATTACATTGTAAATAAAGCATGATAAAAAATCATATGAAAAATACTATGTTTGAGTTCATTCCACCAAGAATTGTCAACAAACAGCCTACAACATGTGATTAGTGACAAACTATGAGATCTTATATTTTTATATCTCAAAAATAGCATAAACAACATTCAATCTCTGTCACATAAATCATTTTAGATTAGTGATGCACGGGTTTTGAGTCATTTTTACAGGCCAATTTTATATGTGTTTTGTACACTTATTTGTCATTTCTTTGTTTATATTTGCATAAATCACAATTGTTGGCCTGTACACTCTATTTGCATCAAATCATGCTTATTTCATCATATTTATATGATTTTATACATTCCATGGACTTATATTTGATTTTCTGCATTTTTTAGGTATATGATGCATAGTGCAGAATCGGTGCCACCGACCCTTGAAGTCGGTGCCACCGACGTGGCATCAGTGACCAGGCAGAAATCGACCAAAGGAGTCAGTAGCACCGACCACTAAGTCGGTACCACCGAGACAAAGCTTTAGCGACGGAGGCGATCACCCAGACGAGTTGATGGCATCGACCACCCAGTCGGTGCCACTGAGTTAGCTTAGTGAGAAAGGGAGAAAACTCACCTCAGCTCGGTGCCACCGACAACCCAGTCGCTGGCACCAAATCAGCCAGAGATCAACAAAGGCCCGATACAGTCGGTGCCACCGACTCTGTCGGATTTCAGCAATCTAAATTGGCCGCCCGATCCAACGGTCCACGTTATGTGGTACCGTAAGTCACCTGGGATAAAAAGGGGAGGATGACCACACCTAAAAGGGGGATCATGTTGCACGCACGACAACCAGAGAAGAGAGGGGAGAGAAGCACAGAGCCAAAGGACAACAACCGGACGATTCGAGCAACTCCGACGGACGTTTCTAGTGTCGGAAGACCGTAAAATGTGCGTTTCTCGAGGAGGATCATCCAGAGCACTGTCTTTTCAGGGGTTACACGAATATCTTTCATGTTTCCCACGTTTTTCTTCTCTCCTTCCATATATTTTCAACTGAAAACCATGCGGAGCTAAACCCCTCTTTTCCTTAGGACCCGGGAGTAGCCCGGGGAATCGTTGTATTGACTATTTACATGATTTAATATGTGTTTCTCTTTATTCCTGGATATATAAGTCTGGATTTGAATGACTTATTGCTGCTTGATCACCATCGATAGGGTATTAAACCAATAATCACTCTGGAAGGGGGATTAACGGTTAGAAAACCATAACGTGTACACTACCCTACGTGTTCCTTGGAATAGGTGACATATAGGTAGTGGAAAAAACCTAGAGTTTTCATTAATGCACCTAAGCTAAGAATAAATTACCACCGATGTGGAATTGGCTTAGATTTAGGTAGTGAATTGTATCGTGGGAGTGAGCAATTCGGGCTACATGCTTTCTATCTAGGTTAAAAGTAGAAATTTATGTTAATTTAGTAAAGATAATATACAACGAGACTCCATGGTGAAATCGAAAATCCTAAGGAATTCATTTAATTTGAATCAACCATTTTCATTTTCTCTTAATTTTCTTTTGTTTTATTAAAACTCAATTCAACATTTGTAACCAGCTTAGCTGATCGCACCATAGTTAGTAGTAGTCACTGAGACTACGTCTTCCTGAGTTCGACTCGGGCCTCACAAGGCATGTATTACACGACGCGTACACTTGCGTTTAGATGTACGTAAATTACGTGTCAAGTTTTTGACGCCGTTGCCGGGGAGACGGCAAGCGCTCAACACTACGAGCATTGCAGTCATCCACTCTAGACCACTTTTTATTTTTCTTGTAATTTTATTTTAATCTTTTGAACTGAATTGCAAATCTTATTTATCTTTCTCAATTATTAGTACCGTTCATTCACTGTTATTTGAAATTTCAAGGTACTAGTAAAGCAACAATGGGTGACGGAGTAGCAGCTAGAGAAAAGACCATATGGGAGAAGATCAAGGTGTCTTCTTCGATTGCTCAGTTGGGCCCGATCAAGAAATAGGCGGTGAATGTGGCACAATACAAGATTGATCCAGGGCTGATTGCACTAGTCAAGTCGTAGGCTTTTTACGGGCAGACTCATGAAGACACGGTGTCACACATAAGCAACTTTGTGGAGTGTTGTGACATGGTGAAAGTGGATAAATTTCCACAGACAGCTATTTACCTGAAGTTGTTTCCATCATCGCTGGCAGACAAGGCAAAAGAATGGCTATACAACCTGCCAAAGGAATTCGTTGAGACATGGGATCAAATGATTGAGGTCTTCTTTGAAAGGTACTTCCCTCTTGAAAAGACAAATGAGCTGGTAAAGAACATCCACAATTTCAAACAGCAAACAGTTGAGTCCTATTTTGAGGCTTGGGAGCATTTTTCGAACATGCTCAGGAAAGTCCATCATCATGGGATAGATCAGGAGGACCAAGTCAAGATGTTTTACTTTGATCTCAACCACAATGAACGTGTCACTCTGGATAGTGCAGGCACATGTTTCTTTCTTAATAACTCACCATCTATGTGCCAAGAAATACTACAGAACATAGCTTAAAACCAATCCTGGGGTAATGAGAGAGAATGCCCAGAGCACATCAAGACTGTGGTAGAGTCAAAGGCAATCAATGCGTTGAATGAAAAGCTTGATTTGATTGCTAAGAAGATATATCAGAAGGAAGAAGAAGAAGAAGAGGCAGAAAAGGTCAAGTACATGAGGTAACAGGGGTACAGAAACAATAAAGAAGATAGTACCAATGAGATGTTGAGGAAACTACTCCAGCAAAATGAGTTGCTCATGGGACAGACGCAGCAGGTTCTTCAAAGTCATGGGGCACAGATACAAAGCATGCAGTGTCAAATTTCTCAAATTATGGAGGAGATGGCTTCCATGAAGAAGCTCATTCAGCAAGAACCTACTGGGAATGCAGCACCTATGCAACAACATCAATAGGTTAAATATATCTCAGTCAGCAAGGAGCCAGAGCCCCCTATTGAGGATATACCTGAGCGGAACATCATGAAGCTAGATATAGAATATGTCCCCAAAGTTCCATACCCTTGCAATTTGCATGGACTACCGGTAGGGTGCAGAACACCACACAAGGAAGAGTAGGTGAAGGCTATACTCTGTAGTGGAGCAACCACAATCAACAGGGCACGAGCAAAGATAAGTAGCCACAAGTCGTGCCATCCACAGAAGATGTGTTAAATTCTATCTCAGAAGGTGGTATTGAAGCAAGATTAGGGAAGGAGACCCTCAAAGTTCCTTATGTTCCACCACACAAGCGCATAGAGAAGCCAAGTGTGCCATTCCCGGATAGTTTGAAGCCGAGGAAGGAGCAAAGGCACTTTAAGAAATTTCTTGAGATCTTCCGAAAGCTCCACATCAACATCCCACTGGTGGAAGCTATAGAGAAAATCTCTGCATATGGAAGATTCATGAAAGACATCATCAACAAGAAATGGAGGATCAAAGATACAGATGTTTGTTGTGTTGATGAAGTGGTGAGTTCTATTATTCAAGGAAAGCTGCCAAGAAAGAGGAAGGATCCAGGATGTTTCTACATCCCTTGTTCTATAGGTGGACATAAATTCCAACAAGCACAATATGACTCAGGGGCAAGCATTAACCTCATGCCTCTTAATACTTTTCAGAAGTTGGGATTGAAGAAGCCAACAAAAACTTATATGACAATTGAGTTGGCTGATGGATCAATTGTAAAGCCACAGGGTATATGCGAGGATGTGCTAGTCAAAGTAGGCAAGTTCATATTTCATGTAGATTTTTTGGTCATGGATATGCCTGAGATGAAAGGATGTGATATGTTATTGGGAAGGCCATTCCAAGCTACGGTTGATGTGATCACTGCTATTGGGCGAGGTTACTTGACACTTGGGATTGGTGATGATAGAGTGAAATTTAAGCTTCCAAATGAATCATCAGAGCCACCCCTTGACAACCCAGGTTGAAGGTATGCCTCATGTCAAGCCTAGGACATTAAATAAGGGTGCTTGTTGGGAGGCAACCCAACTTTTAGATTGCTTATTTATGTTATTTTAATTTTATGCACTTAGTGTAACATATTGAATCTCAAGATCCTTTACGCAATTTACCCACTTTTATACTTTTCTTTGCCTTCTAGTCCTTTTGGACTCTTCTAATAAATTTCCCATCCTTTTGAGCCTTCTTGGGCCTCAATGTTGAATTTGAGCCTTTCTTGAGGTATAATTCACAAATTACCTACATTTATGATTATGTAGGGGGTTTTACACAAATAACCCATCTAATGAGATAACTGAGGTCTAATCATGCAATTCAACCATTAATGAGATAATATGAGTGGGTTATGTTATTTGGAGCTTTTTATATCCCTATTAGATAAGATATAAGTAATTTAATGTATTTGAGTGTATTTAACCCAGTTACTTTCTCTCTCCTCCAAATAGGGAAATAATGCACTAATAAGAGTATTATGTGTTGATATATGACTCATAATGTTTATATGTGACTAATATCTCCAGATATACCCTATTATGTCATTAAAAGATATTTTTTATATTAATTGCTCTTTTTATGCTTTATTATATGCTTTAATAGTATATAAATTAATTAGGGACCTAACCATGTGATTTTTGAGAAACTAATGACATAGAATCGTTCTAGGTGTTTTAATTAACACATGGTTAAAATTTGGGGTCGTTTCGACTTAGTTTGACCCTCCAAATGCTTTTTACAAGTTCCCATATAGTTTAACTATAGTAGATGAATCGACATTTTATTCATTGCATTGATTTCATTTGTCACGCACTCAGCCCCCATTGGATCTCGATCCAACGGATCTGGGGTCATCTTCAACCTCTAGCCCACTGACCAAGAGGATGCCTAGGCTCCTCCACCACATTCTCCCTCTCCTCTCCACAATTTTGCAAGATTTAAGTTGTGTTGGCTTCGTCTCCTCGAGCGACAACGTTTAAGCCTTGGCTCATCGGCTTCCGTGCACTGTGGCTGAAATGCCCGAAGATGCCGGCCATGTCTTCTCACCTCCACCATCGTCCTGGTGCTTTGTAGTTCCTCACCTATAAATACCACCTACCACACCTCCTTCGGCCCCATTGCAAGCTTTTCCAGTTGTTAATTTGGCCCGAAGATCCCCCACTTAGCCCCGAAACATCCACCTTCTCACTGATATTACAGCCCTTTTCCTGTCTGTTCAGTGATAGAAGTACCCCAATAAAGCATACATGTGAGTTCCTCTCATCTCGAGCTTCGTTTCGAGTACATGTATGCCCGTTTTGGTTTAGAAACGTGGAAACGCTCATATGGGCAAGCTCCTTCTCCTCAGCCATGGCTGGCGCGTGAGGAAGGAGACAACCTGTGACTTTTTATGCTTTTGCCCCCACACACTCCCGCCTTCACATTTTAATGCCAAGGGCAATTTGGTATTTTTCAATTTTGTTTCTCGCAAACCTTTTTAGCCTACATGGATTTTTCTTGCTCTCTGATTGGTCTAGAGCAAATAAATCATAGAAAATTGATACGTTATCGGAGAAATTCGAGTAAATACTCGTTGGAAAGGATTTTTCACGTAGAATCCAAATTTGTGGTTTTTAATTCCTAATTCTATTTTCTTTTTCTAACTTTCTTTGAATGGAATTTTGAGTATGTTAAATGTTCTAAAAATGATAATTAAATCATTTCAACTCCAAATTGAGAAATAAAATATGTTTTCTTAATCAGTGAAACCTAAGTGAGCTTTTGGTCCTAGTTTTGAGTCCTAAATCAGTGGTTTTCGAATAAGGTCTAAAATGGGTATTTTCCTATATACTTTATGCTTAATAAATGTTAATTTATGTGAAATGTTTGTAACTAGGGTTAATGGATGTTGATACAATCTAATCAGTGATAATGATGGATGTGAATCTTCAATGAGGTATGTGAGCCCTATTTAATTATGTGGATCCTATTTTAGTATGTGAAACCTATTTATATATGTGCACCCTAATTTATGTAAGAATGTGCAATTAACCTAACCTCCAGTTGGGCTTTTATCCAACCCTACATTCATATTGTGCTAGCCTTGGAATATCTCTATTTCCTTTTATTTGGCTCTTTATTTATTTGAATCTTCTACTGCCTATGATGGTTCATTTACTTGAAATAATTGAATCTTGATATTGCCAATGCTGGCTCTTTTATGTGATTTACTTCATGGGTTTTATTCCCATTTGCTATGATGCAATGTTATTTCCACTACTGCCAAGTGGTTTACTCAGCATGAGGAATTATTGACCAAATAACTAATGTAGTGTACATGAGTACAAACCACCCATAGAGGGCATGTGTAATTTCACCTTGGAGAATGTGCATTTTCTCCCCATATTATATATACTTTTGAGGTTTGGGATGTGCATTTTCCCCTCTCCTCTTGGTTGAGGTCCGGTAGGTGCCTCACCCTGCATTAGAATATTTGTTGTCAAAATATCATTCATGCTTGTTGATTATTATTGTGGTAGATGCATCTTGGAAGAAGTTTTTTATTCTTAATTATTATACTTTCCTCATACTTTTGACACTCTTAGTGTAGTGAATCATTTTATTATGCAATGTTGTGCATTATTATTTGTCCTTTTCCTTTTGAATAACACATACTTTTATCTCTCTCTTACTGGGTGATCCCAACCACCCAGGTATAGGATCAGAGTGCACAGTTGAAGCATGGTGAACCAGCCTAAGGCTAGGGATAAAGAGTTCAACCTTGTATCTTGGACATAGCTACCTATATATTAAGTTGTTTTTTTTTTGATACAAGTTGATTTAGTTTTAGTCTTCCTCTACCTAGATCCTCTTGTTGTGTATAAAGTTGTACACCCTTTTTCATAATTTTGTACAGTACTCTTTATACAATTGACTATAGTCAAAGTTTTAACTTCCACTGCTACACAATTGGTGTTTTGTTTGCCATGATTATTTTAGTAGAGAGTTGATCTTAACTCTGTACAGCATGGTATCAGAGCATCAAGGTAGTCAGAGTCTTGACTAATTCAATTTGTCTCCTAGATAGAAACCCTAACCTTATATAGTTCCGTTTAGCAAGCTTTTCACCTTAGAGTTGACCAACGATGAAAGATTGATTTAGGACATAATAATTTCATATTAGAAATATAATTTGTCAACTTTTTGGTGATTAGTCTTTTAGGTTGCTACTAGGGCATAAGTTGATAGAAAAGGTGTCTAGAATGGGTCAGGGTCTAGGGGCTAGTAATATTTTCCTCCACATGACTAGATTGGCTTACGAGGATTCCCAGATCCATATGACGTCGGCCTGGCCTGAGCTGATATTGATCGTCCCAAAATAGCATACCTTTGGACAAATTATCTTATTGTTGAGTAACCTTTTGAACCTAGTATATGATTTCTTGGTTAATCATGTAGAATCCCCTTATGTGTCCTTAATTTCCTTATAATATCCCTAGATTTCCAAGTTGGGAGTATCCTATCCTATGTTGGGCTTGAAGTTTATAATGGTGTTTAGTAAAACAACTAAGTGTTGGATCTCATACATAGTTTTACCTCAACCCTTTTTGAAAAGTGGACTTAGTAGTAGTTCTCTTATACCTTGATAGATTTTGGAGTTTTTGGTTTTGAGGACGAAATCCTCTTTAAGGGGGGTGGAGTCCCACAATGCTTTGAAATCAAGGTACTCTATCTTTTAAACCCTAACTCCATAGGCGTGGGATTAGTGAGCTTATATGGTTAGTGTTGGACAAACAAATTATAATTATAATTCATCTTGTTTGTTTATATACAAATGAATATATAATAAGTCATCTAAGGGGATAGTTCATATGCTTGAACCTTTACATATTCTTGATGCACATGATAGTGAGTTACTCATCACTAATTGTGTTTACACTTAATGTTGACCATGTCACCCTAATAGTATGGCTAGTAATATTAAGGGTCTAGTCCATGCTAGGAATGCATATCATGTAATGTTCATGATGACCTAAACCCTAATGTGTAATCATCTAGTCCTAACCATATACACATCTGTATATATCTTTGATGCCTTTATGATACATTAGTGACTTAGGTGTCATCATCAGTTAACACACTTGGAGCATATATATGGATTATAATCACCTAGTTATATTGGAGACCAAGTTATCAACATATGTAAGACATATCACCTTGTTCCCTAATATACATCTCATTAATCACCTTATCATGTTTAGTATATGAATCAATTCATTAATGTTTAATGTGTTCCATCTTATACACTAAAACACATGTAATGACTCAAATATGATATGAGTAATTGGATTCATGTAAGCATGCTTAATGTGATTTGTGATAGGAGGAAATGATTAATGATGTCATTAACTTGAGTATCTAATGTTAGTTGGCAATATGTGATAATATATGTGACCTTATTTGGGATTATGGTAGGCTTAATAACTTGTTGGATTATATTATCTTTTTCTTACAAAATTATCATTGATAATTCTACATGATGTTTTTTATGGAGATTAGATTCTAGTTTTTAAGGTTTGTGACCTAATACATTAATAGATGTTGAGATTTTCTTAGTAAACCCTAATTGTGTTTAAAACCCTTATAAGGGAAAAGCATATGTTTTGGTTCTTAATTATGAGATGTAATCCTTGTTACAACAACAAGAGTAAAATGTATGGCACATGTAATGGTATAATAAAGATGATGCTTTTTCATATGAAGATTATGCTTATAAGCCAAACATGTTAATTATATTAGGTTTGATAAAATGTTATATGTATGGTGGAAACCTTGATCAAACTTGGCTTATGTGTATAGCCTTTGAAGTAACACCTAGTTACCAAATGTTGGGATGTTGCACACTCTATTGGGTTATAGGGGAGACAGAGAAGGCAGCGGAAACAAAAAAATTTCTTCTCCCGAACCCAGTATAAAGGAATCGCGTCAACGTCTA
Source organism: Alisma plantago-aquatica (assembly GCA_963693085.1). Classification (NCBI taxonomy): domain Eukaryota; kingdom Viridiplantae; phylum Streptophyta; class Magnoliopsida; order Alismatales; family Alismataceae; genus Alisma; species Alisma plantago-aquatica. Next base: position 406,912,510 of record OY856414.1, read on the forward strand.
TACAATAGGAAGGATGGTTTGTAGAGACATACCTTGTCCCGAGGCTTGCTCGGTGATGTTACCTCGTGGCTTGTGCGGTCTTCACCTCTGGTCTTAGACGGTGTCTGTGCAGCTCCTGGTCTCACCGAGACTGTCAGGATTGACAGATGTCCTCCGAGCGGCAGAAGTCTCCTGCCTCTGAAGTAGTCCACACGGACCACCTGGAACTATGATCTGCTTGTCCCATAAGGAATCAGAAGGAGTCACACCCTCCTGTCGGCGTACTAGTCACCGACACACTCTCCTGCAACCAGTTGCCTTTCTACAGTTGTCTTTCCCTCGATGTGCCTCCCTTATCGGGTAGCACTTGCTCGGTCTCTCTCGGTTACCACAACTAGAGAGAACGACAACTTTGCAGAGTAATTGGTGTTATGAGTTGTACTTTGAGAATCCCCTAGTACCCCTATATATATAGGAGGGTCATGGGACAGGGTTCTCTACCCCGGGCAATGCGGGATTAAAGTAGGAGTAGAAGGATTCGAGATTTTCCACAAAACAACAAACTGCGCCAGCTGAACCGATCGTTTCAAGCATGAACCGATCGGTTGGGGACCTGAGCCGATCAGTTCACACCTGAACCGATCGGTTGGGACACCTGAGCCAATCAGTTCAAGCATGAGCCGATCGGTTTGTGATCCTGGTCCAACTCTAATTGACTTTCCATGTTTGTTTCCAACTAATCAAATATTAGTCCTTGTCCAAATAAAATTTGTACAAGTGAAACAAATATGTATTTGCAAAAAGAGTCTTCTGACTTTCCAAATGATCTCGGTTGGTCACACTAATCGACCGGTTCAACAATTGAGCCGATCGTTTCATTGACACATGAGCCGATCGACTCACCACTTGAGACGATCAGTTCATCAACCTGAGTTGATTGGTTCAACCCTATGAGCCAATCGATTGGGGAAGTAGACTGTGCAAATCATTCAATTACAGTTCCAATCAATTTGATACTCTTAATCATCTGGTCCAACACCTTGAACACTATGATTTTGATCTATCAATTGATTAAGTGTTTAATTGAACTACTAAACTCCTTTAGTAATCAATCTAAGCATCATTTGTGGATAAACTCCTCTTCCAGGTTAAATCCTATGTGTGTGACCCTGCAGGCCCATTTCACGTTGGCAGTGAAAGTCCATAACACTTATGACTTCACAAGCAAAGAGTGGTGCCTAGTCGCACATCAGTGCTACCCAAGTGAAATAGAAAGTTGGAGAACAACTTTCAATCCTACAATCTGTGAATGGTGTTACAGTGAATGTATAATTCCTTTATCACTGATATCCTAAATGAACTCAAGGCATGGAACAGTCATCATGTCAACGTTCATTCACTTTCTTGATCTCAGAGTAGATTGGAGGAGATATGTATGACATCAATATCACATACTGATTCACACATGCGTGCGCACGCCTATCTCAATCCTACTCATCAAGTGGTCATGGATATCAAACTCCCTCAGGAGGGACAAATCCCATATCTATCACTCACCCCTCAAAAGCCCCATGCGTCAAAGCCACCCAATCATCACCTTTATAACAACCCATGTTTCAGGACTGCGTTTGATGATGTCAAAGTGTACCCAACGACATGTGTTGAGTGTAGTGATTTCAGGTCAAAGAATCACACTCACCACCATCACTATGAGAACTGACTGTGACTACCATGTCATGGTTCCATGTGTCAAACTCACGGTGGGTCTGTCTGGTACACTTGTTCTCTAACAAGTACATATGTGTTTGGTTTGATATCTCCATATCATGACTAATGAGATTCTGTCATCAACCAACACCACAATCTAGTCGTGTGTGTCATTGTTGTCTATCTACCTTCCACAATGACATCTGACTAGGGACATAATAAGAATGTACAAACTCTTAGCATCCGTATGACCTCATCATTCAGGTCCTGAACCTGAAAGCATACGTCATTGAGTACTATCATTCTCTAGACATTCAATCTGTTCTATCATTATCTCATATGACTGAACCAGAAAGAATTGGAAGTTTGCCTTTGATGCTCGTCAAATCAATCTTAATGTATCCCACCAATCATCCCATGATTGGCTCTCAAGGCATACATACCAACAGACTCCCACTTGCACTGCGAGCCAATCACCTTTGAATCATATTCATAGTGATCTTCAAACATGTCCCACATGTTACTGTACTCCAGTGCTAACATAGTGAGTTATGGCAACACCTTGCCAAAGTCAGTATTAACTGCATGTCTCTCATCTCTTCACTGTACGTCACATGTATGAGATGGAGTTTCCGTAATATGTGATCTAGTATTCCTTTGCTAACCTTTAGCCACATTGCATGACCAAGTACTCCTAACTTGTCATCAATGGCCTGAATATCTATAAGTTCATCTCATGAACTTCCAGATCCATATAGTATCCACTATTGTTCTCTAACACACGGATACTCAGCTTTTCCTTTTAAACGGCTTTATTGGAATGTTTCCATTTATCAACAAACATTCACTTATATATATCCCATATATATTTTGCGATTGATTTTTTGTCCTTTTCGGAAGTTCGCATCAGTGCAACCCTTTACAGTGAACCCTTCCTTATTTCCACAGAACTAGTACTTCTCAAGTACTTATCAAGTTGTTATGGTATTCCAATAACCCTTACTGGAACTAGACAGACATCCACTCATCATGTCCCACATATGAGTTATCAGGATGAACACATCATATTGTCATGTCCTACATACAAGATGTTGAATGCATTTTATTCTTGCTATGTCCATACATGCAAGATAATGGAATGATTACATACATGATAGATCCATATCTATTCTTAGTGTTCCCATTCTTCATAAGAATTGGACACTTGGACTTGGGATACTAACTCCATGTAACATGGATAAGTTTTCTCCCACTAAATCTGTGCACACTAAACCCTTCAGTATAGATTGCCAATGCATGCTTTCTCTTTTTAGGTCAAGAGGTTTTCGAGAACTATCTCTATAGATCTCTATTCCTCTCACATAGGAAACGTCTCTATCTTCCCTGAAGGTAATTTCTACTTTGGATTTCCATTCTAGAACATTTCCATTTCACATCAACATGTGGAATGTGAATATGCTCCCACTAAATCACAAATCCCTTCTTTATCTTTGACATATCAGTCAAACCCTTTGACTATATTATCAAAGTAAAGATCACAGTTCTGAGTTGCTTGTACTCAATCAATCACATTGATTATTCCATTGTAACTTACAGACTTCATTTGCATTAATGGATTCATAAACATTATATGTTGTGTCACGTACACATCCTTTGTTTTATTCCTCATAGGAATGTGGTTTTAGTATCCTTATGCCAAATCTCTTAGTCATTAAGTTGCAATCAACAAGCATCATCCTTCTCAAAATTTTATCCATGTGTCTTAACACTTAAGACTCATTCACACTTATGGATTTCATCCCAATCGGTGCTACCATTAAGGTCATACCTTATGGTTCACATGGAAGTCATTTAGGATGTAATGGTCATAAACCATAAATCAAAATATGGTTCCTCATATTCATCTAGATAGTTGACTCATCACATGACCAACTCATCACATAGATAATCGAGGTGTATCTGACAAGGATATAATAAGTCACAACTCCTTGTGATTCTTTATGTCCTTTATTAGTGTGGGGTATTCTTTATTTAAGAATAAATTAGTTATTTGAAAAATCATCCTCTAACTCCTTAGAGTATGACTCCTTTTGATTTAGAAATCACCATGCCTTGATCATGAGCTTACCATGATATACTATCATAATCACTCATAAGGATCTCAAACATTTGGTTCAAGTATTTCATTCATTGATCTCATTAAGAATTAACACTTTACCAAATTCGTACTTCATCTATGATATTCTTGAACACTTTAAGATATTCATATTGGTATTTCTCTAAACACTGTTTGAAGTACTAGCATTAACTCTAATAGGTATGTAAATACATCACATATATTATACCTAATAGGATAATCATTCTCCCACTACCACTAGTGAAGATTGATTAATCATGTCTAAGAGATTCATGTCTCTTACTGGTTCTCTAACCAAAAAGTCTAGACTTATCCATCATATGGAAACTAGAAATGAATTTCTCATGATTTATGCTAATTTGATTGTTTGAGTTATCAATAACTTTTAGGTATCACTTTATCTTATGCATACCAAGTACCACAAGATAAACAAGGCATTGCCACAAAGATTGAAACATCAACTTTATTAATTGCCATCATTGTCATACAATATGCAAAAAATTAAGGTGTTTCTATCCATTGGCAAATATGAAATAGCAGTTCATAACTCTATTACATGCCTTCAAGGCTGAAAATAAACTAAAGTACTCCTATCTATGGCGGCAACACTTGCCCCATTTATTGGGTGCTTTACACTTTATATCTTGGTATCATATACCTCGAAAGTATTATAAGTTTATTTCATGACACCTTCAGGTGGAGACATCTGTCGCCTCCTTCTTCTTTAGTTCTTCCAGATAGAGTGGACAATTCCTTTTCCAATGTCCTGGCTTTTAACAATGGTGGCAATTGCCTCTCTTGGTCACACCTCCCTTGGCCTTGAGAGTTGAAGACGACTTGGGCTGCTGGCTAGCATCAGAACCTTTCTTAGCCTTGCCCTTTCCCTTGCGCTTGGACTTGCCTTTCTTTTTGCTGATCATCGTCACAGATTTAGGCTTGTCCTTCTTCATATGTGCCTCAGTTGTCCTCAACATTCCCAACAACTCTTTCAATGGCCTGTCAAAGTTGTTCATGTTGTAGTTCATCACAAACTGACTGTATGATTCTGGCAATGATTGCAGTATCATGTCAGTAGCCAACTCTTGGTTCAAGGGAAATCACAATCTTGTCAGGTTCTCCACATACCCAATCATTTTGAGCGTGTGAAGACCAACTGGATCTCCTTCTGTCATGACACGCTTGAACAGTGCCCTGGAGACATCATATCTCTCTTGTCGTTCTTGGTCTTCATACATGTTCTTGAGATGTTGAATCATCTCAATGACACCCATGTTCTCATGTTGTCTCTGCAACTCATGGTTCATGGAGCACAATATCAAGCACGTTGCATCAATGGCATCTTTAGAACGCTTCTTATAAGCATCCCTTTCTGCCTTTGGTGCGGTAGGAGCAAGTTCCTCTGGAACTGGAGTATCCAGGACATAGAGATTTCGCTCTTGAGTGAGAACAATTCTCAATGTCCTAAACTAGTCGTGGAAGTTAGTCCCATTCAGCTTGTCCTTTTCAAAGACCGATCGCAATGAAAAGTGATTGTTGTTTGTTGTCATTTGTACTACAAAAGGAAATATATGCAATTTAGTCCAAAACTCAATTTTGACTTATTTGATTGATTTGAAAGGTTGATGATATAATTAGGACTTTAATTAATTATCGCTCCCACTATTTTTGTTCAAATTGATAGCCCTCACCATCAATTCAGAAGATTGTAGCGTACAATCTTTTAGTGGGTCAAGATCTTGAAATCCTCTGAGTCCTGGACCAGCTAGGGCTGTCACCCATAACTTAGATCTTCTAGGTAGGCAACTCTTGCCAATTGCATCATATGCAACTCTTGAAAGATGTCATATGCAACTCCTTGCCATGATCACCTCCATGCCTCAAGGTGCTAGATCCTATCTAGGTCACCTTGCTAAGTCCGACCCAAAGCCAACACGATGAATATGCACCCTGCTAGGGCAGACCCACATATTCATCCTTCACGCTTCTATGAGATAGATGATGCACCGCGCTAGGGTGTTCCCACACTTGGCTGATCAAGCTTTTCACGTGTGTCACATTTGGAAGGCATCTAAAACTTTAATATTTGATGAGGGATTTGGTTTAATAGGTACACATACATATCCAATCACCATAATACATAGTACGTATCATATACATGCTATATCCCATAGAAAACATGTGAAACGATAAAATCGATGATTATGGCCATCCTAATGTGATTCCTCGAGCCAAGAGGAATCACGGTCATCTAGGTCTACATCACATGCAACTTATCCAAGATGAACTTTGTGATTTTCCTTTACTGGGTTTGATCAACTCATCTCCATGATTGATCGGCTCGCCATCAGGCCGGTCGGTTGGGTACCACCAGCCGATCGATTGGCTCCTCCAACCGATCGGTTTGTCTGGTCGTCGTGCATCTCCTCATGGCCGCCACCCTCTCGTCTCGCTCCGTGAACCAGTCGTCTAGAATGCCAACCGATCGGTTCACGCCTTGAACCGATTGTCTCAGTTGTCGTCATGTTGTCCGCCGTTCTTTGACATAACAGGAAATAAAAGTTCTATCCTATTTACATTTGAATTGAGAAACCCCGAGTTGCATTCGGGGGGAGCAAAGGTAGGAAAGAAATCTCGAGTTATCTCGAGTTACATCAGGAATAAGAGATAGGGAATCGGTGTGTAGACCAAGATGCAAGCAATCACATTCAACCAAGCACACATACATAGGGTTTATTGGCCATAACCACGCTATAAATCCACCACAAAACTCATTTAAGGGTGACATGTATTGAGTGCATTTATATTACATATCATATATGTAAATTGGAATTTGTTGATTTAGGATTGGACATGCATAAAGCTAATTTTATTCACATTGTATGCAATAAATAAAGGCGGAAAACCAAAATCGATCATATCGATAATCCTAAAGTATAGAGCAGTTGACGTGGCTCTGATACCACTGTTGCGTTATAGGGGAGACAGAGAAGGCAGCGGAAACAAAAAAAATTCTTCTCCCGAACCCATTATAAAGGAATTGTGTCAACGTCTATACAATAGGAAGGATGGTTTGTAGAGACATACCTTGTCCCGAGGTTTGCTCGACGAAGTTACCTCACGGCTTGCACGGTCTTCACCTCCGGTCTTGGACAGTGTTTGTGCATCTCCTGGTCTCACCGGGACTGTCGGGATTTACCGCTGTCCTCCGAGCAGCAGAAGTCTCCCGCCTCTGAAGTAGTCCACACGGACCACCTGGAACTCTGATCTCCTTGTCCCACAAGGAATCAGAAGGAGTCGCACCCTCCTGTCGGTGTACTAGTCACTGACACACTCTCCTGCAACCAATTACCTTTCTGCAGTTGTCTTTCCCTCGTTGTGCCTATCTTATTGGGTAGCACTTGCTCGGGCTCTCTCGGTTACTACAACCAGAGAGAACGACAACTTTGCAGAGCAACTAGTATTCTGAGTTGTACTTTGAGAAGCCCCCAGTACCCGTATATATATAGGAGGGTCATGGGACTAGGTTCTCTACCCCGGGCAATGTGGGATTAAAGCAAGAGTAGAAGGATTCAAGATTTTCCACAAAACAACCAACTGCACCAGCTGAATCGATCATTTCAAGCATGAACCGATCGGTTTGGGACATGAGCCGATCGGTTCACACCTGAACCAATCGATTGGGACACCTGAGCCGATCGGTTCAAGCATGAGCTGATCGGTTCGTGATCCTGGTCCAACTCGAATTGACTTTCCATGTTTGTTTCCAACTAATCAAATATTATTCCTTGTCCAAATCAAATTTGTACAAGTAAAACAAATATGTATTTGCAAAAAGAGTCTTCTAACTTTCCAAATGATCTCGCTTGGTCACATGAATCGACCGGTTCAACAATTGAGCCGATCATTTCATTGACACATGAGTTGATCGACTCACCACTTGAGCCGATCGGTTCATCAACCTGAGTCGATCGGTTCAACCCTGTGAGCCGATCAGTTGGGGCAGTAGACTGTGCAAATCAATCAATTGCAGTTCCAATCAATCTGATACTCTTAATCATCTGGTCCAACACCTTGAACACTATGATTTTGAGCTATCAATTGATTGAGTGTTTAATTGAACTACTAAACTCCTTTAGTAATCAATCTAAACATCATTTGTGGATAAACTCCTCTTCCAGGTTAAATCCTATGTGTGTGACCCTGTAGGCCCATTTCACGTTGGCAGTGAAAGTCCATAACACTTATGACTTCACAAGCAAAGAGAGGTGTCTAGTCTCACATCAGTGCTACCCAAGTGAAATAGAAAGTTGGAGAACAACTTTCAATCCTACAATCTGTGAATGGTGTTACAGTGAATGTATAATTCCTTTGTCACTGATATCTTAAATGAACTCAAGGCATGGAACAGTCATCCTGTCAACATTCATTCACTTTCTTGATCTCAGAGTAGATTGGAGGAGATATGTATGACATCAATATCACATACTGATTTACACATGTGTGTGCACGCCTATCTCAATCCTACTCATCAAGTGGTCATGGATATCAAACTCCCTCAGGAGGGACAAATCCCATATCTATCACTCACCCCTCAAAAGCCCCATGCGTCAAAGCCACCCAATCATCACCTTTATAACAACCCATGTTTCAGGACTGCGTTTGATGATGTCAAAGTGTACCCAATGACATGTGTTGAGTGTAGTGATTTCAGGTCAAAGAATCACACTCACCACCATCACTATGAGAACTGAATGTGACTACCATGTCATGGTTCCATGTGTCAAACACACGGTGGGTCTGTCCGGTACACTTATTCTCTAACAAGTATCTATGTGTTTGGTTTGATATCTCAATATCATGACTAACGAGATTCTGTCATCAACCAACACCATAATCTAGTCTTGTGTGTCATTGTTGTCTATCTACCTTCCACAATGACATCCGACTAGGGACATAATAAGGATGTACAAACTCTTAGCATCCGTATGACCTCATCGTTCAGGTCTTGAACCTGAAAGCATACGTCTTTGAGTATTGTCATTCTCTAGACATTCAATTTGTTCTATCATTATCTCATATGATTGAACCAGAAAGAATTGGAAGTTTGCCTTTGATGCTCATTAAATAAATCTTAATGCATCCCACCAATCATCCCATGATTGGCTCTCAGGGCATACATACCAACACACTCACCCTATCTCTTTCCTCTTACTATGATTTCGGGGACGAAATCCTCTTTAAGGGGTGGAGTGTTGTAACATACTGAATCTCAAGATCCTTTACGCAATTTACCCACTTTTATACTTTTCTTTGCCTTCTAGTCCTTTTGGACTCTTCTAATAAATTTCCCATCCTTTTGAGCCTTCTTGGGCCTCAATGTTGAATTTGAGCCTTTCTTGAGGTATAATTCACAAATTACCTACATTTATGTTTATGTAGGGGGGTTTGCACAAATAACTCATCTAATGAGATAATTGAGGTATAATCATGCAATTCAACCATTAATGAGATAATATGAGTGGATTATGTTATTTGGAGCTTTTTATATCCCTATTAGATAAGATATGAGTAATTTAATGTATTTGAGTGTATTTAACCGAGTTACTTTCTCTCTCCTCCAAATAGAGAAATAATGCACTAATAAGAGTATTATATGTTGAGATATGACTCATAATGTTTATATGTGACTAATATCTCGAGATATACCCTATTATGTCATTAAAAGACATTTTTTATATTAATTGCTCTTTTTATGCTTTATTATATGCTTTAATAGTCTATAAATTAATTAGGGACCTAACCATGTGATTTTCGAGAAACTAATGGCATAGCATCGTTCTAGGTATTGTAATTAACCCATGGTTAAAATTTGGGGTCGTTTGGACTTAGTTTGTCCCTCCAAATTCTTTTTACAAGTTCCCATATAGTTTAACTATAGTAGATGAATCGACATTGTATTCATTGCATTGATTTCATGTGTCACACACTAGGCCCCCATTGGATCTCAATCTAACAGATCTGGGGTCATCTTCAACCTCCATCCCGCCGACCAAGAGGACGTCTAGGCTCCTCCACCTCGTTCTCCCTCTCCTCTCCACCATTTTGCAAGATTTAAGTTGTGTTGGCTTCGTCTCCTCGAGCCACGCCGTTTAAGCCTTGGCTCGTCGGCTCCCGTGCACTATGTCTGAAATGCCCGAAGGTGCCGGGCATGTCTTCTCACTTCTGCCATCTTCCCGGTTCTTCGCAGTTCCTCACCTATAAATACCACCTACCGCACCTCCATCGACCCCATTGCAAGCTTTTCCAGTTGTTAATTTGGCATGAAGACCCCCCGCTTAGCCCCGAAACCTCCACCTTCTCACTGATATTATGGCCTTTTTCCTGGCTGTTCATGATAGCAGCACCCCAATAAATCATACGGGTGAGTTCCTCTCATCTTGAGCTTCGTTTCGAGTACATGTGCGTCCGTTTTGGTTAAGAAATGTGGAAACGCCCAAATGGGCAAGCTCCTTCTCCGCAGCCATGGCTGGCGCGTGAGGAAGGAGACAACCCGTGACTTTTTACGCTTTTGCCCTCATGCGCTCCTGCCTTCATGTTTTAATTCCAAGGGCAATTTGGTCTTTTTCCATTTTGTTTCTCGCAAACCTTTTTAGCCTACATGGATTTTTCTTGCTCTCTGATTGGTCTAGAGAAAATAAATCATATAAAATCGATATGTTATCGAAAAAATTCGAGTAAATACTCATTGGAAAGGATTTTTCACGTAGAATCCAAATTTGTGGTTTTTAAGTCCTAATTCTATTTCCTTTTTTGAAGTTTCTTTGAATGGCATTTTGAGTATGTTAAATGTTCTAAAAATGATAATTAAATCATTTCAACTCCATATTGAGAAATAAAATATGTTTTCTTAATCAGTGAAACCTAAGTGAGCTTTTGGTCCTAGTTTTGAGTCCTAAATTAGTGGTTTTCGAATAAGGTCTAAAATGGGTATTTTCCTTTATACTTTATTCTTAATAAATGTTAATTTATGTGAAATGTTTGTAACTAGGGTTAATGGATGTTGATACAATCTAATCAGTGATAATGATAGATGTGAATATTCAATGAGGTATGTGAGACCTATTTAAGTATGTGGATCCTATTTCAGTATGTGAAACCTATTTATATATGTGCACCCTAATTTATGTAAGAATGTGCAATTAACCTAACCTCCAGTTGGGCTTTTATCCAACCCTACATTCATATTGTGCTAGCCTTGGAATATCTCTATTTCCTTTTATTTGGCTCTTTATTTATTTGAATCTTCTACTGCCTATGATGGTTCATTTACTTGAAATACTTGAATCTTGTTATTGCCAATGTTGGCTCTTTTATGTGATTTACTGCATGGGTTTTATTTCCATTTGCTATGATGCATTGTTATTTCCACTACTGCCAAGTGGTTTACTCAGCATGAGGAATTGTTGACCAAATAACTAATGTAGTGTACATGAGTACAAACCACCCATAGAGGGCATGTGTAATTTCTCCCTGGGGAATATGCATTTTCTCCCCATATTATATATACTTTTGAGGTTTGGGATGTGCATTTTCCCCTCTCCTCTTAGTTGAGGTCAGGTAGGTGCCTCACCCTGCATTAGAATATTTGTTGTAAAAATATCATTCATGCTTTTTTATTATTATTGTGGTAGATCCATCTTGACAGAAGTTCTTTATTCTTAATTATTATACTTGCCTCATACTTTTGACACTCTTAGTGTAGTGAATCATTTTATTATGCAATGTTGTGCATTATTATTTGTCATTTTCCTTTTGAATAACACATACTTTTATCTCTCTCTTACTGGGTGATCCCAACCACCCAGGTATAGGATCAGAGTGTGCAGTTGAAGCATGGTGAGCCAGCCTAAGGCTAGGGATAAAGATTTCAACCTTGTATCTTGGACATAGCTGCCTATATATTAAGTTGTTTTGTTTGGAGACAAGTTGATTTAGTTTTAGTCTTCCTCTACCTAGATCATCTTGTTGTGTATAAAGTTGTACACCCTTTTCTGGAATTTTGTACAGTACTCTTTATACAATTGACTATAGTCAAAGTTTTAACTTCCGCTGCTACACAATTTGTGTATTGTTTACCATGATTCTTTGGTAGAGACTTTGTGGTCTTTACACTTAGTTTTCCTTAATTTTTAGTAATTTTTTATAAAAATGGTACCATGATGCGTGTTTGGAAGTGTGTAGAAATTTGGGAAGGCAGAGTCGGTGCCACCGACTTCCAATCTTCCAAGTCGGTGCCACCAAATTTTTTTATTGTTCCAGGTTCGGTGGGTACGTCATGTTTTTGGCCACCAAGAAGAGGGAGATTATCAAGCACAACTTGGTCAAATGAGCCTCCAACCATCCACCTCCACCACCCTTCAGAGCAAATGGTACCGTTGTTCCACCTCTTAAGTTGGAATTTTGACTATGAGGCCATAGTCATTTTCAAGCTTGGGGGTGCTAGAACAACCTTTTATCTTAGTTTTTCTTTATGATGTTTTATTTTTGAAAAAATTAGTTGTTTTTATTTCTAGGTTTATTGTAATTTGTAGGATCCACAAGCTATCTAATGTAATCTGTGGAATAGTAAATGCATGGTTTCATTTGAGTTTATCAATCTCTGCGGGTTGGGGGCACATGAAAAATGAGTAAATTTCAAAATAATTTGTGAGGCTATCTTGTGAGTAATCGAGTCACGTAACTGAGGAAGTGATTGAGTAAGTCAGATTTAGGACATTAGAGCATAAATGACCATCTAATTTGTTCAAGAAAGTGATTGACAAGGATTATTGAGCCTAAACTGATCAAACACTAACGTGGCCTTAAATTAAAATTCAAGAAAGAAACCCCTTGATTACTCTATACACAGGTCATTAGAGAGGGACATATGATTTTCTCTGAAGGTTCTATCTCTTAGTTGTGTGATCTCATCCACCACATACATCTACCTTATACTCCACCATAAGAAGATTGAGTACATATTATCATATTTTCTTTTTTATTGCATTTACATTGCATAATAGACCTTGCATAATAGTTGTTTATTTTTGCTTGCATTAGTGAAAAAAATAAAAATATAGATATATATACATGCACAACAAAAAATTTGGTGCATGTCATTTAGTTGCATAACATCTGTGTTCATATAGTTACAACTGCATTACATAAAGCATATAGTATCATCATGTACTAAGCATTCTTCTAAAACATAAGAAGGTAGTGACTTTGCCCATACCCTTGAAGTAAAGAAGAAAAATAGTGTCATGATTTTTTTTAAATGTAGTGTAAGTAGAAGCCCGTAATAGCATGTTGAAAGGGGCTTAAAAATAAAGTCAAAAAGAAAGTGAGGGAGAAAGGGCATAGTCTTACCTATATCATAAGGAAGAATTAGTACATGATGTAGTTTTGTAGATATTTTGTCTTATCGTGAGATGAAATAATAGTTGCATGCATCATTTCACCATAATGATTAGGCATTAGGATCATTTTATAAAATTCTCATCATCATAGGCTTATCATAATTTTGATTGCATGAATGATTTGAGGTGCTCATGATTCTTCCATAGCCACCCATTCCAACTACCCATTGCTCTTATTGGTAGGCCACTCAATTGATTTTCTCCTCATTCATTATCTATCAGGAGAACTACTTCCATCTAGATGGTAGGTAGAGAAAAAGGGCAACGTAGATAGGAGATCACACGATGCACCAAGTATGAACTGAATGAGTTTATCATATTAACTGTTGTAATTGATAGTGTTTCATTGATTGGGGGACAGACATCTTGGACAGAGATTTTTAGTCGCCTATAGGGCAGTTAGTGTTCAGTGGTCAGTGAAGGTCGGAATGAGGACCAGAAGGTGGAGATTTTTAGATGTACCTTATGCATGATGTCATTTTGCTGACTTATCTCAATCAGATCTAAAGGTATTGTTACTCGAGGATGAGCAAGATTCAGCTTAGGGGAGTTTTGATGCACGGGTTTTGAGTCATCTTTACAGGCTGATTTTATATGTGTTTTGTACACTTATTTGTCATTTCTTTATTTATATTTGCATAAATCACTATTGTTGGCATGTACACTCTATTTGCATCAAATCATGCTTATTTCATCATATTTATATGATTTTATACATTCAATGGACTTATATTCGATTTTCTACATTTTTCAGGTATATGATGCATAATGCATAGTCGGTGCCACCGACCCTTGAAGTCGGTGCCACCGACGTGGCATCAGTGACCAGGAAGAAATTGACCAAAGGAGTCGGTAGCACTGACCACTAATTCGGTACCACCGAGACAAAGCTTTAGCGACGAAGGCGATCGCCCAGACGAGTCGATGGCACCGAGTTAGCTTCAGTGAGAAAGGGAGAAAACTCGCCTCAACTCGGTGCCACCAAAAACCCAGTCGATGGCACCAACTCATCCAGAGATCGACAAAGACCTGATACAGTCGGTGCCACCGAACACCCAGTTGGTGCCACTGACTCTGTTAGATTTTAGCAATCTAAATTGGTCGCCCGATCCAATGGTTCACATTATGTGGTATCGTAAGTGGCCTAGGACAAAAAGGGGAGGACAGACAGACCTAAAAGGGGGATCACGTTGCACGCACGACAGCCAGAGAAGAGAGGGGAGAGAAGCATGAAGCTGAAGGATGACAATTGGACGATTCGAGCAACTCTGACGGACGTTTCTGCTGCCGAAAGACTGCAGAATGCACGTTTATCGAAGAGGATCATCTAGAGTACCGTATTTCCAAGGGTTACACGAATCTCTTTCATGTATCCCACATTTTTCTTCTCTCCTTCCATGTATTTTCACTTGAAAACCATGCAGGGCTAAACCCCTCTTTTCCTTAGGACCCGAGAGTAGTCCGGAGAATCATTGTATTGACTATTTTCATGATTTAGTATAAGTTTTTCTTTATTCCTGGATATATAAGTGTGGATTTGAATGACTTATCTCTGCTTGATCACCATCGATAGGGTATTAGACCAATAATCACTCCGGAAGGGGGATTAACGGTTAGAAAACCATAACTTGTAAACTACCCTACGCATTCCTTAGAATAGGTGATGTACGAGTAGTAGAAAGAACCCAGAGTTTTCATTAATGCACCTAAGCTAAGAATAAATTACCACCGACGTGGAATTGGCTTAGATTTAGGTAGTGAATTGTATCGCGGGAGCGAGCAATTCGGGCTACAACTTCTATCCAGGTTAAAAGTAGGAATTTATGTTAACTCAGTAAAGATAATATACAAGGAGACCCGTGGTGAAATCAGAAATCCTAAGGAATTCATTTCATTCGAATCAACCATTTACATTTTCTCTTAATTTTGTTTTGTTTTGTTAAAACTCAATTCAACATTTTTAACCGGCTTAGCTGATCGCACCATAGTTAGTAGTAGTCACTGAGACTACATCTTCCTGAGTTCGACTCGGGCCTCATAAGGCCTGTATTATGCGATGTGTACACTTGCATTTAGACGTATGTAAAATACGTGTAAATTAGTATAGAAAATTTTAGCTCATAATAAGAAGATTTAAGCTATTTTCATCATAAATAACTTGAACTCGTCAAATTAGGGGAAAATTTGATGAGTATGTATGATTTCTGGAAAAGAAATTCAATAGTTAAACAATTATGTTCAAATAGGTTTGATATCATTAGATTCATAATAATATGTGTGTATTTAAATTTCATAATAAAACTCCCATTTTACAACAAAATCAACCACATTCTCAAAAATAGGGCTAAATTGGCATCAATGGCTTAAACTGAGTTTAAAGCATAACTATATGTCTAAATGGGAGTTAACTCACTCACTCTTCTTGTAATAAGAAGGTGAAATACTTCCTCCCCTATACCAAGTAGGTGCATTCCAGAACTTTCAAAAAATTGCAACACACTTCTTTAAAGTTGAGAATCAGCACAAAAATCCTAGCTTGAGATTCATCATAGATGAAAGAAGGAGAAAAGCGGGCAAAGATGGAGAGATTAGGGTTTTTACTCCACTTTCAAAAAGATTTCGGCCAGATCAATAGATCTAACTAAACTTAGAATAAATAAGAAGGGAAGTCAATAACTTACAACATTCATCTTCAATTTGGGAAATAACTTGAACTAGTAAACTCTAGGTCAACGTCCACCCAAAATCATGTCTATACCATAAACCACGAATTTTATATAAGAATAGCCGTTTCTAAAGTGTTTTAGGTCGTACTAGGCTTATGTGACTAGTTGAGGTACTTAGTAGTTTTGCAAAAATGTTCACAAGAAGTTTTTCTTGAATTTGTTTTTTAAAAAAAAGGAATCAACATAACTTGAGTATTTGACCTCCAAATATATATCCAAAAAAATTCTATAGATTCCAAAAAATAGTTCATTAATATATAAAATTCACTTACAATCAATAAAAAATAATTTGGTATATTTATTTACCATAAGTCCATCATTTTAGGCCTATTTTAGGGCAATTTCAAGCATAAACGCCTAATATTACCCAATCTAGGGTTTTGCTATCGTTCTATCTAATCAGTATGAGGTTTTGAACGCAAAAAATGTGATTTCACACTAACTTGGAAAGAGTACAGTATTAAGCAGAAACATGCAAGTTAAAAGTTAATTAGGGTTTAGAATCTCACATATATAGGGGTATTATTTGCTTAATCAACCATATATACTCAAGATCATAGTTTTTATCACGGTGTAAAGGTATCTATAACATACTAAAATTGGGTACTAATTATATTATTGAGCTATATTGTAACATTCCACCTATTAAACATATTAATTTATCATTTGTACAACTTGTTTTAATCTTATTTGGATATCCATGACTTTCTACAAAAAAATTAATTCTTGGTGTTCCGGTCTGACCTAATTTGATAAGCATGTCATTGGAAAAAAAATGTTACTTATGATATGATATATTTTTATCAGATATTGTAATTTTCGTGTAAGATAAACATATACATACACAAATAATATTCATATACATACGCCAAATAATATTTCTAGTTTACAAAACATATACTCATAGTTTGTATTAGATTCCTTTGACACTTGATCAAAATGTAAAGGCACAGTAAAAATTATTATTAGTATGAATACATTCTTCCCTTTACTCTTCCAACTTCTCTTTATTAAATTCCTCACACCACCAATTGGCATTACTCACTTTGTCTCACAACATTCCTATTTAAATCCTCTCACCACCCATTGCCATTACTCACTTTGTCTCACAATATTCCTATTTAATTCAACTCTTCCTTTATCTCCTATTAGAATAAGTGTAATTGGGCACTACGTGAATGGAAAGTAACAATCACATGCATGTACATTTCGTGATCGCACAATATTACTTAATTGAAACCAACATACTTCCATACCATAAGTTTATATTGAACCAAATCCAATTGTTGATTCAAACTGGCATTCTAAGTCATTTGGTTTTACGACAAAAATTAACAAATGTTAACCATATGAAAATATATTAAAATTTGAATATTTAATGTGGATAATTTATTGTTCCAAATGAGAGTCATGATTACAAGAGTTTGTAATTTTAAAGAATTAGTAGGTAAAAAAATAAATGTATAGTTGATACTTATATTAGAAATTTACATTAGTCTAAGTAGACATCATAAAATGGAGACCCGATACTTATTGCAGTAACATTCTGCACAATGAAGAACTATAATTTTCTTTAAGTCGTGTAAGCAAAATATAAAAAGGTAGTAAACTAGTTGAAATAGTAATTAGGCTTTTGTGTCATTCTTTCACAGATGACTGAACACATGGCACTTTAACCCTTGAAGGAAATGATATGATAGTGCTCAATCCCAATATTTAAAAGTTGATCATTGCAAATATTTTGATAGTTTGATATCCTGAAGCCGGAGAACTTTGTATAAACTTGTGGAATATCCATAATGGATTATGAACATTGAAACATTGTTACTTGTTATCCTTATTTTTCTAAATTAAGTCCACCAAATAGTTCCCTCCTATAATTGATCTTATACCTGAATTATATTTTGAACCTATTTTAAAATAGCTCAAGTACTAGTTTTGTTGACCCATATTTCCCTTCTTGGGGTGCATGTGTGGTTTTATTTCCTTGGGAATTCATGGACAGATGATGGATGGACAATCTTTAAGAGACGTGCATGGGTAGTCCTCCATTGAAGAGTAGATAGGTCTCATGCCTATTTTTTTATTTTATAGTCCTATTGTATAAGCTTTCATGACTTAATATTAAGCATGAATGTACACAAGACTTGTTTATATGTATTCTGATTTAAATCATGTTGAAAAGAAATGGTTTATGAGATTGAGTTTTTACAACATGGTACTCGAGCCATAAATGGTCGGCACTCATGCATGTCTTATAGAAAATTAAGGTTAAGTAGGAATAATAATGGAGTAGTTAGGAAAAAAGAATAGTTGACAACCAGACTTTGTTTTTCTACCCCAAAATTATAGTATTTGCCTATGAAAGAAGTAGAGACATTAGTGAAATGGGTTTACCTTGGCCTTGACAATTATGGAATACATATGCCTCAACGAGTTGCTTTTAGAGCCCTTAACTAGGATTGGAATTACATCTGATGAAGAAGGTTTTGAGATATAGGTGAGTAGGTTTAAAATATGGCCCTTGAAACAACACCAACACCACAATAGGTATAAAAAGTAGATTACCTAAGTCAATCTGTAGTTAGGGACACATAAAAATATATACAATAAATTTCAATGAATATTAGCATAAACCCCAAAATCCTTAAAATTCATATGAATATAGTCACATTTGATAGTATCCAAATTGAATATTGAAAACAATTATGAGCGTGATGAAGCTTAGGAAAAAAAATTTAAAGTTCTACCAATTGTGTAAAATAATAATCTTCACCATGTAAGTGGAATGAGTTGTGGTGTCTAAGGAAAAATGTTTAGTGAAGTTTTTGGCATAATTACTCCCAGACCATTTAGGTGGTGGTGGGGTTCCTCACTTTACATATTGACCTGAGTTCGTTACATATTACTCATGATTAACTAATGTACCCTATTTAGGAGAAGACGATATCCAATCAACTCAAAACTTATATTCCAAACAAGATTAAGTATGAAAATCAATATTCAACACTAAGGTGTTAATAACTTCTCAAAAGTCCTTGTTAGGGGTTTTGAGGTTAAGCAAGGATTTCTAGGGTGGGTGTGATCTAGGGTTTGGATTGATAATCAGGGGTTGTCTTCATGAAACCCTAATCATCATATAGAGCAATGAATTTCTTTATTTACCTTAATACACTTATTTTTATCATTTACATTATGGAAACATATTATCATTAAAGGTAGTGTTATTTTTACACATGTTTTGTCATAATTGGACTTATTTTTTATTTCATTCTTAGATCTAAAGTTCAAGGGGATGTTATTCTCATTAAGTTATCAAAAGCATGGTTTAGAATAGAGCAAACCTTATTAGGTAATTAAACCTAAGTACATGTTTCATCAGACTTCAAAGTATCACAAGAAAATGTAACAATATCAGAATCAGGACTTTAAAGGATGATCAAACACATTAGAATTATTTTTTGGTGTCATAGCATCATAATTATCAAGATTAGATCATTAGTTAAACCCTAATCAATAAAAGATGTACATCGAAGAAATTTGGGATACTAGGATCTGAATTAGCCTCTGAAATATTTTGATTGGATTCATGTTTTTTTTATCAATTCAGAGTACATATAATGTCATGCTGAGTTGAAGGAATGAATTACTACAATTTTTGTAATATTATATCATTTAATTACTTTTCTGGTCAAAGAGGAGGATATTACCTTGATCCTGAAAATGGGGGGTCATCGATCCCTAGTCAACCATTGACTATGCTAGGATCCAGTGTATGTGATCTAACTAGTCAATCCCACACACACCAGTGGGGTTGAATGCCTCTATTCTTCTCAACTATCAATATTATATCGGTTCTCCATCTACTTTGACTGAGATTGAACAGTAGGGAGTCTTCTCCCCCAACCTCATATGAGATCTAGCATCTCATAGTGTTGTATTCAATGGAGTCGGGAGAAGGGTGAATAGAGAGGGAGCCATGCCTTTGAAACAAGCCAGTCAAGCTTGACTAAACCACGAACTTGGGGGGTGGGTTGAGATTGTGCCAAGGTGACACGAAGATGGAAAACAAGGACAGTGGGGAGCAGGTCGATGAAGTGGTGATTAAAGGTGCACATAGGGCCTGGAGGACTAGAAGTCAGTGTGGAAAAACATGGAAAGAGTTTTGTTGGTGGTGGTTGGTTTAAGGGAGGTTTAAATTGGGGAATCAGTTCTAAGTTTAGGGCTCAGGTGTTAGGTCCTCGTTGAGGATAAACGATAGATGAGTGATGAGAATATTCTCTCTATGGTTATGGAATCAATTTCCACTAAATCACCCACAAGTGGATTTGGGTAGGTGAGATGGAGCGAAGGAATAGAAATACAGGGTAAAAAGACATGCCATGAGGGTAGGGATGAGTGCATGTCTCTCGGGATCCCTTTTCCCCTTCTTCTTTTTTTTGGATGGATGTTTGAGATGACTTATGCACTGTCAATATGAGATATGAGGGTGGTGCAAGCATATGACACATTTAAGGTTTGGTTCATAAGTTTATGTGACTCCTTCGATTGATCAACTCATTACAGACATAGCAAACTATAGTCTTGACTTAAATAAAAGCTTTAAACCTCCAAAATTCTCTAGAACACTAGGAATCTCCAATTGACTTGAAATTTTAGAATATGATTCCTATAATTTTATTTTGATATAGTAAAAATATGGTATTTAGCTAGGCATCTCTCATTCCCATATTATGTAGTATTAGTAAGAGGAGTAAGGGTTAAGGATTTACCCGGTGTGAGATATCACATTGTTCGAGGAACCCTAGATGTTGTCGGAGTAAAGGATCGTCAACAAGGGTGTTCTAGTGTGTTGTAGATTCTTATCCAAGACTTGTATCATTTGATGATGCCATGTAAATTGCTAGAAACATGTGAAGTGTATGGTTAACCCAATAACAAAAGTTTTGTAAGGGGATTGGAGCAGGCTACTATGAGACAAAGGATCTTCTTTCTAAAGAGATTCGATTCAAAATTGAAGTATTTACTCCAAGAAGTAATCCTATCTTCCCTTTTGTTTTTTGGATTTGGAGAAGTGGCAATTTTCAAGAATGGAAATCTTATGATATGTTGGGAATTTATTATAATAATCATCCACGCCTTAAACTTATCTTGATGCTTGAAAGTTGGATAGGTTAGCCTTTACGTAAGGACTATATTACCCCTGATTTCTATGAAATACAAGATGCCTATTGACAGGATGCTTAATAAATGATAAGAAATAACTTCGACCTCAAGTTATTTTAAATAAATCCATAATGGGATAATTAGGCCCCAAACAAACTTCAAACTTGTTCAAAATTCTTGTGTGGCCTTATGAGGAAATAGTCAGACTAATAGAGTTGTTATTGACTAATATGTATCCCAAAGGATCACTTTATTCACAAATGCATGGTACTTATACCATTGCATTGCATTTTTTTGGATTATTGTCCAAAAGGACTGAAACCAAAGATGTGACAAATGTTATTTACTTAGAAAATTATATTTAATAACTTTCTTAATTACCACTTCCACAAGAGGAAGGAAAATCCAAGTCCTCACATAAAATATATGTTGGATAAATTGGACATTATGATAAATCTCTTTGTTTCGATGATGACAAACATTTCATTCTTGTTGATCTAACGAGCTACTTGAGTGTGCAGGATTAAGGTGGATGACAAAGCAACTAGGGAAAATCCAAAAAGCTTACATATTTATATTTCCATGCAATGTAATCACTGTTGTAAAAAACTTGTACAAATATATAATGTACAAGTACTTAGATTGCATGTAAATCAAGCGTTGGATCTTCCTAGCCAATCACCACACTTAGATAGGTCATCCCCTTCAAATAGGATCACATATGCACACTCATACACATGCTCAGTGGTTTAATTAAAAGATTGAAAACAGAGTCAATCTCGGTCGACCACACTCCTCGACCGAGACACTCTCGGTCGACAAACTTCTCGACCGAGATTGACCCAAGTAGCCGTTAGACACAGCTGACAAAGTAGTTGGCAGTTGCAAATGAACGTTGATCCAGAGAGCCTGTCGGTCGACAAAACTTCGACCGAGAAGGTATCTCGGTCGACAAATTGTCGACCGAGATGGTCTCTGACAGCAACTGCAGAATAAAGTAACTAGCCGTTACTAATGCACCTAACTTATATCTAACGTCTAGTTAAGCACTTAGAAGCCCCTAGAAGTTGTCTAGAACGTCCTTAAGTATCCATAGGCCACTCCTATAAATAGGACATGCCTTAGGACACCAAAATACACCTAAGATATACTTGTGCTATACTTGAGCTTGAATACTCACTTGCAATCTGTTTTAGAGCAATAGAGCAATTCCTACACTTGCCATTCATTCCTATTGCTCCCATTTTGTGTCCTATAGGCTAGTATCTCCTATCCACTACAATCACATTGCCATACATATTGGTTAGGAGATCTACACGCTTGATATAGGAAAATCAAGCCTTGTGCTTCAAAGGATAAGTTGTAATTTCTATTTTCTTTCTTGTTCCTTGTATCCTTTGTACTCTCCTTGCTACTCCTAGGGTTGGAGGCTGCGGATTGGAGAGGGTTGACTTCTCAGGTGGAGAAGGGGACTTCAAGCTACTTCAAGAAGGCTATCGCACGGGAAGCTACTTCAGAAGGCTGGTGCAACGGGAGTTGGTGCACCTACTTCAAGGGAAGGCTGCTTCAAGGTTGGGCGATTACTTCTAGGTGAAGGCTGCTTGAAGGGTTTGGGAAAAGAAATTGTATTTTATGTAAAGTCCTTGCGAGGTAATAAAATAAATTTCTTTTCAAATCCCGGTTGGGTAAGCAATCGGGTAGTGGACTGACGGCTATAGTATTTGCTATAGTTGGAACCACTCTAAATCCTGTGTCTCCTTGTCCAATTTCTTCATTGTGGTTGTTTGAGTTTAAATTATTATTAAAATCTTTATAAAACTCTATTCACCCCCCCTCTAGTAGTTTTCAATTGGTATCAGAGCAGGCTTCAAGGAACCCTAACAAGGTCTTGAAGAAATGGGTGATGGAATGCTCAGCAACCTCAACATTGAAGGGACACTTGTTGTTAGACCTCCAGCATTCGATGGAACAAACTACCAATATTGGAAGAGAAGGATGCAGTTCTACTTCCAAGGCATCAACTGGGATCTATGGATGATAGTGTCTACTCCATATGTGCTTCCTCAGAATGATTTTGCGGAATGGGATGCAAACACGGTAAAGCTGGCCCAAATGAATGCAAAAGCTGTAAGCATTTTATATTGTTCTATTTCAGTAGGAGAATTTAATAGAATATCTAATTGTGATACAGCTTATGATATTTGGCATAAACTATCTATAACTTATGAGGGTACAGCCCAAGTCAGAAATTCCAAAGTTAGCATGCTTAAAACGAAATTTGAACATTTTCGTATGGATCCTAATGAGTCTATTAGTAAAATGTTTTCAAAATTCTCTACTATTGTTAATGGTTTAAGTGCCCTAGGAAAACCTATTCCTGAGGAAGATCAGGTATCAAAAATTCTTCGATCACTTCCTCCGAAATACAAGCCAAAGGTGACAGCCATTGCAGAAGCAAATGACCTCACTCGACTCAAAATGGAGCAACTCATTGGCAATTTAGAAGCTCATGAGGCAGATCTAGAAGAGGAAGAAAGAAGAGAACATGAACGTCAACATGGGAAAAAGAAGGACATTGCATTCAAAGCTTCAACTAAAGACAATCATGACACAAGTGAAGATGATAGTGAAGAAGAAACTCTCGTTGTAAATGGTAAGCAATATAAAAGTTTTAAAACTAATAAAACTTCTAGTGTTTCTTCTTCCAGGTGCTTCGAATGTGGTAAAGGACATATGAAAAGTGATTGTCCAACACTCAAGAAAGGGAAGAAATCATCTCACAAAAAGAAAGAAAAAGCATATCGAGCTGCATGGGATGATTCAAGTGATGATAGCGATGATGAAGAAGTAGAATGCCTCATTGCTACAACAAATGAAGACGAAGAAGAGGTAAGTCTTTATGATCTACCAAAAGAAGATATAATTGCTAGTCTTCAAGATACTCATCAGAAATATATTGAGTGCAAGAAGAAACTTAAGAAAGCAAATAAAGATTTAAATGCTAAACTTCTTGTTCTTGTATCCGAAAATGAAGATTATGCTCTTAAGTTAAAATCGGTAGAAGCTAATTGCAATTTTCTTTCCTTAGAAAAGTCAAATTTGCAAACTCAAGTGAATGATCTTCAGAACCAACCTATTCTATGTTCACATTTAGATTATGATGAGGTTGTCAAAGAAAGAAACTTTCTAGTATCCAATTTAGATCAGGCAAAGAAAGATATTGCTAAGTTACAAAGAAATGTAAATAAGTTAAGAGGAAATGACATACTTGAAAATATTCTGAAAATTTCCTCTAGTTATAATGGAATAAGAGGATTAGGATACGATCCAAGGAGAATTAAACCCAAAAGCGTCCAAGCATCCAAGACTAAGATTATGTTTGTACCCAGGAACACAACTCCTAGAAATGAAGTTGACTCTATCAGCTGTCATTATTGCATGCGTTTTGGACATTATTCATTTTCATGCCCATTTAAGAAAAAGAAAGATGAGTTAGCTTGGATTCCTAAAACTTAGTAGCTTAAAAATAAATAGTTGAGATTTGACCTAAACTGATTCTTGATATCATAATGTCTTATCTCAACACAATTGAGCTCTACTTTGTATATTTCTTTTTGCTTGAAATCGATTTCTGAACACTTTTCAGAAACTTGGTCGGTCGAGGTATTGTCGACCGAGTAAACCTCGGTCGAGAAGCTGTCGACCGAGCATGTCACTGTTTTTCAGAATGCTGTAAAATTGCTGAATTCTTTTGAAATTGTTCAAAATTATTCTTAATTTAAAGAAAATTTCTGTTCTATCATTACATGATTCTATTGTTCTATCATTACATAGGCAAGCAAAAGAATTTATTGGTGATATATCTCTTAGAAATGCTTGCAAAGATTACAATGTTTTCAATTGGTATCTTTAAAGGATTTGAAATAGTCATCATGCTTTTCATGTTTTTATCACTTAAACATGCATCAAAATTGATATGAATGCTTAATTGGAAATCTGCAATTGCTGCCTCTTGGTTAAAACAAAATTTAGCCAAGGGGCGCTATGGTCGTAGTCAAGGGCGACCTTAAATAAGCTTTGACAAAATGCTTATTTGGACATCAATTTATTGAACTTAATCTTAGTATACTTTTGATAAAGGTCAAAATCAAAAAATTTACCATTTGTGACCTTAAAAGCCTTAAATTGCTTAAATTGTAAGATTAAGGGGGAGCTTATAAAAACAAATTTGATTATTTATGAAGCTTACAAAAACATTGTTAACATCATTTGGAGTTGTCATGACCTTCAGATTCTTAAAAGTAATTTGTATGAAAAAGAATTTCATCAAAATGATATATCTTGCTCTTAAAGGAACTCTCTAAACAAATCAGGGCTTAACATCCCTTGTTTTGATTGGAGACAATTTTTTATGTACTCTAAGATTAAAAGGACTCTCATTTAATTTAGGGCTTAACATCAATTTTTTATGTAATCTTAAGGGAATCTCATATCATTTCAAGGCTTAACATCCTTTGCAAATGATTGAGAAACAAATTGTGGATAAATTAGACATAAATCCATGTTCCTAATAGGATATCTATGTAAGGGGGAGCTTAATATAAAATTAAGGGGGAGAAGAAATAAAATGTTTAACCTGGATATCTTTTTGAAATGACAAAGGGGGAGAAAGAATATAAAATCAAAAATATAAATATAAATGAGTTTCATCTTGATGGCCAGCACTCACTTGTAAAACAAGAATGGCTACAAAAGGTAATCTTCAGGTATGAAACTCACATGCTTTATATTTCCTTATTTCATATTTTAGGAAATGTTTGTCATCTTCAAAAAGGGGGAGATTGTTGGATAAATTGGACATTATGATAAATCCCTTTGTTTCGATGATGACAAACATTTCATTCTTGTTGATCTAACGAGCTACTTGAGTGTGCAGGATTAAGGTGGATGACAAAGCAACTAGGGAAAATCCAAAAAGCTTACATATTTATATTTCCATGCAATGTAATCACTATTGTAAAAAACTTGTACAAATATATAATGTACAAGTACTTAGATTGCATGTAAATCAAGCGTTGGATCTTCCTAGCCAATCACCACACTTAGATAGGTCATCCCCTTCAAATAGGATCACATATGCACACTCATACACATGCTCAGTGGTTTAATTAAAAGATTGAAAACAGAGTCAATCTCGGTCGACCACACTCCTCGACCGAGACACTCTCGGTCGACAAACTTCTCGACCGAGATTGACCCAAGTAGCCGTTAGACACAGCTGACAAAGTAGTTGGCAGTTGCAAATGAACGTTGATCCAGAGAGCCTGTCGGTCGACAAAACTTCGACCGAGAAGGTATCTCGGTCGACAAATTGTCGACCGAGATGGTCTCTGACAGCAACTGCAGAATAAAGTAACTAGCCGTTACCAATGCACCTAACTTATATCTAACGGCTAGTTAAGCACTTAGAATCCCCTAGAAGTTGTCTAGAACGTCCTTAAGTATCCATAGGCCACTCCTATAAATAGGACATGCCTTAGGACACCAAAATACACCTAAGATATACTTGTGCTATACTTGAGCTTGAATACTCACTTGCAATCTGTTTTAGAGCAATAGAGCAATTCCTACACTTGCCATTCATTCCTATTGCTCCCATTTCGTGTCCTATAGGCTAGTATCTCCTATCCACTACAATCACATTGCCATACATATTGGTTAGGAGATCTACACGCTTGATATAGGCAAATCAAGCCTTGTGCTTCAAAGGATAAGTTGTAATTTCTATTTTCTTTCTTGTTCCTTGTATCCTTTGTACTCTCCTTGCTACTCCTAGGGTTGGAGGCTGCGGATTGGAGAGGGTTGACTTCTCAGGTGGAGAAGGGGACTTCAAGCTACTTCAAGAAGGCTATCGCACGGGAAGCTACTTCAGAAGGCTGGTGCAACGGGAGTTGGTGCACCTACTTCAAGGGAAGGCTGCTTCAAGGTTGGGCGATTACTTCTAGGTGAAGGCTGCTTGAAGGGTTTGGGAAAAAAATTGTATTTTATGTAAAGTCCTTGCGAGGTAATAAAATAAATTTCTTTTCAAATCCCGGTTGGATAAGCAACTGGGTAGTGGACTGACGGCTATAGTATTTGCTATAGTTGGAACCACTCTAAACCCTGTGTCTCCTTGTCCAATTTCTTCATTGTGGTTGTTTGAGTTTAAATTATTATTAAAATCTTTATAAAACTCTATTCACCCCCCCCTCTAGTAGTTTTCAATATAAACATACTTGCCCCAGTAATCATTCAATTTCTCATACCTAATGTATTTCCAAAGCTCAAAATAAACATGCTAATGTCGTAGGTATACATTTAGATGTCATTCTAAATTTGAAAAGTTATCATGAGGCAATCTGACACCCTTTGTGAAAAGTTGTGATGCTTGAGAAGATGGCACCATTATAGGCCAATGACATCTGGAATCTTGTTTTGGCTCCACATAACAAAAT
Organism: Alisma plantago-aquatica; assembly: GCA_963693085.1. Lineage (NCBI taxonomy): Eukaryota > Viridiplantae > Streptophyta > Magnoliopsida > Alismatales > Alismataceae > Alisma > Alisma plantago-aquatica. The sequence continues at coordinate 406,940,177 of OY856414.1, forward strand.
TTTGATGATGAGAACATGTATTTTTGGTTAAATTCACATTATACATGATTGCGGAATGCCTCAAAGCTCGCCTAATTGTTAAAGGGTTCATTTATACGCTTGGTGTTGACTTTTTAGACACTCTCTTCATAGAATCGCATTGTTTCTACCAAAAATGTTGTTTCGCTTGCAACCCATATGCATTGGTTATAACTTCATTTGGATATCGAGAATGATTTGCTACATGACAATATTGATGAATAGATGTAGCAACCCTAAGACTAGTTGAAGGAGGGTGACCAAAGTCTCCAAACTCAAACGATCCTTATATAGTCTGAATCAATCTCTTAAGTGTAGTTCAATAAGCTCAGTAGTTCACTCGGCACCTAGGGGCCTTTCCCAAATTAGTCGATTGATCAAGAACATCTAGTGTTATTATTTTGGCATTATATGTGGACGCCATAATGATATACAACAATATAGAAGGTATCTCTACTTTAACAGATACTTCAAAAACTCATGCCATACTAGTGAGCTTAAACAATTGAGACACTTGTTGGATTTAAGTTCACTGGCTCTATAGTGGTATATCTCCCCAGTCCTTGATCTCTTAAATGAGATAGGGATGGGTAATTTGAAACATGTGAGTTCACGTATGGATTATGATGCCAAGGTTGTTGTTGGACGAGACCTCCTTTTATCTTGAGAAATATCGAATGTTGGTTGAACAGCTCATTTACGTAAGAATTAATTGACTAGATATCTCCTTCATAGTAGGAATTGTAAGCCAAACCATGGCTCAACTACAATTATATAACTGGATACAAGTCCAAAGAATTTTGTGATACCTCAAGTGCGTATCTAGAACGGATTCTTCCAGAAGAAACCGTAGTTGAAAGAGATCAATGTGACATGTCATGCTCATGATAATTGCACAACTGACATCATTGTTCGCATATCTCCCTAACATTTTGTCTTCCTAGGAGATCATTTTATATATGCTTGTGAAGCAAGAAGCAATTCACGATTGAATGTCCAGTTCATAAACAAAGGATAAATCTATTGGTCGTGCATACATTGATGTCCAGTAGGTGATGTCAATTCTTTATAGAGCTTGGGGTCCCTACCAAAGCTCCAGTGGATATCAAATATGATAACCTGCAACTATGCATATTGCTAATAACCCGTTTTTCCATGAACACACCAAACAAATTGAAATGAACTGTCACGTTCCAGAGATATGATCCAAACCAAGAAGATCGTCGCTTCATGTGTGAAAACTTGAGAACGAGTAGCAGACGTTCCCACAGCGCATATTCAAGCTATTTGTACCCCTAGTTTGAGGGGGGGTATTAGAATAATTGTATACGAATATGGACCTAGTCAGGCCAGTCCATCGCATAACTTGACTAGTGGGTCCTCGCATGATCTTTTACCGTGGATCTATCCTATATAAGGCGCATCCACTTTCTTATAATTTTTCAAGGTACAAGAAGAGGGTTGTGGCAAGCAAACCAACGGACATACGAATTGGGCTAATTAACAAGCGATATAGAAAGAGTAATTGTATTATCAAGATTAACAATGTTTGCCAACAGTCCACTATTTTTTCATATGGCCAATCACCTGATGATCAACGAAGGTACTGAAAAAAAAAAACGAAGGTACTGAGCTTTCTTACGGAGGTAATAATACTTCAATTTGGATTTAGGATGCCCCAAAAATACTTACGTCTATATGAGAATCCTCGTCAGTTAGGTACATTGACTTTTTTTCACCAACTCATCACGAAAAGTTACAACAAAAATGATACATGTAAGCATGCACAAGTCAATAACACGAACGTTTCTTATCCAGCATCTGAGTAAAATTTCCACTGAAGGAAGTTGGGGTTCAAATCTGCTGTAAGGGCCTACTGTCCCAAAGTGTCCCATTAAATTTCTACAGTATACACACCTCATTAATTATTTTAAGGGTGATTTTTTAGGTACATGCATGATAAAAAAAATTAGGACAACCTGAACAACAAATCCGGTACAGCAGATTTGAAGGCAGGAAGTTGGGCTTTATTTTACAAAAAAAAAAGTCTCCATAAATTCAGCGTCATGCACAAAGAGAAGTTAACGTTCATAAATATATATTACTAGGATAAGCATGGGCATATATCAATCCACTAAAACTCAAGCATGGAAAGTGCCGAAAACCACTGATGTTGCATTAATTCAGTAAGGTACATTGGCTCTTCATGTGACAAGGACAATCAGTTTCTTGTATCGTATGGGCCAGGGTAATTTTATAAAAATTAAGCTTGTTTCCTCTCATACTACACAATGTGCCCTCAATTTCCATGGATTTAATGCAGATAATGTCCAAAATCCACCATTAACTCCTGGAAGTTCATGGGATCGAGTGTGGTGCCGACAGGCATCATTTCATTTATTTCTGCATTCATAAGATGAACTTTGCATTTAGAATTTAACAGAATTAGTAATATTGTATACAAAAATAAAGACCACAGCACATGCCTGCTGGTTCATAAGAATTTCAACCGCAACAGATGGATCTCCATCAGCAGCGGCTAGAGCTACTTCGGCTCGAGTCTGCAACAGAACCGGGTATGTCAGGTGCAGAAAAACATCAAACGGAACAGACACTCCACTGAAAGCTCATATCCTGAACAAAAATGTGTCGCTCACCGCTTGGCATAAGTTTAGTTTACACAGTTTTATACACAGTAATTAACATAAAGGTGTGATGCAGGACAAATCGAACTCCTAGATCCAAAAATCAGATAGCATAACTATTTAGTTATTTTTATTATGTTTTTGTGTTTTAGGATTTATTCCACAAATGATTCGATTTTAGGATCTAGGGACTTGTAAGCTCTCAATTAATTAACTTTTGATTCTTATTTCCATTGGGTCTTGAGTGAAATAAGCCAATTAGAGCTTCCCACGAGTAATCTATGAATACCTATGCCCGGGGTATTCTCTCGCAGAATTGGATGATATGAATTACTTTAATTTTGCAACTTCGTATCCCAAGACCCTAGTCAAAACCCGAGGTGCAGTCCAACCCACCTATCCTCTACCCATTGGTCTCCTAAACCCTAGGTCTAGGAGCCATCACCGCCATTCCTTGGATTCAAACCCTAGGTTAGATCCACCATTTATTAATTGCAAACCCTAAATTTGGATTAACTCCACCCATCCATCAAAAAAAATCAAGCTATTGTTCACGTGAACAGTTACGCTGCAGTAATGTTGATCTCCTTCCCGTAGAAAATTTCTTCATCTCCTAATCTTCTTCCTTTGAAATTTTATTTTTTTCCATCCACCACTGAAGTTCCCCCTTTTTGTAAAAAATTCCAGCAAAAAAAGAAAGAAAGAAATTTCTTGTTCACAGTGAACGTCCAGCAGATGTTTAGATTCCACTTCAGACACCATGCAATTTGCCCATCATCGAGTTCCCAAATCAGGAAAAAATATCCCTGGCCAACTCACCGAGAGGGAGCTGAGACACACTTCCACAACAGCCAGAAACTTCACCTACTCACACCATGGTGCACAATGAGATCAACGTCAGTCTTGTAAAATTAGAAGAAAGCTTAACACACTACGACAAGTGGTTCAATTGCGTAGAAGCTCAAATCCTAGATATGCGACAAGAGATGCGGGTATCGTTTGAACGCTTGCAAGGGTGACCTATACCACGATGTCCGCAACAACAGGACAACCACTTCACATCGCCAAGGACACCAGTGGAATTACACTTTCCAGAGTCGATACCAGGGGAAGTAAATGATTCATATGTCCTCCAGCTTCTCCACCGCTAGTCATATAGTTGCTAACTAAGCATGACACATCTATCCAAACATTTCAGGATCCATTCTTCCCATTACTCCTAGATGCAACTTATGACGTGAAGCGTGATGTTCTCCCAACCAGCCTTTTTTGCGAGAGGACATGGCATTAGCTTGCATCATAAACTTTTAATTTTGATCTCAGGACGATAAACTAATCCGGATCTATCGACTAACCCAGCCCAGATTTCGTAATCTCGATCTCAAACGAAACAGGGGCTAAGGAATCAAAGCTCTAAGAATCTCGTAATGTAATCTTTTTATGGTTGTCAACGAGGGTAAAAGTCTCTGGGTCTTTATAGTGGCGGATTGTGATCTTTTTCTTTATACTTCCGTTCTTGGGATCTGTACATTCACCACATTCCTAATAAATTGGGTCCCTTCAAAGGGGAAACAATTCAACCACAGCTCGGGGTTATGAACCAGTGAATAGCAATCAGCATTGATGTTGGGTCTAGAAAAACATTTAAAGTAGAAGACGAGAGAGAAAAATGCACGAAAAATGCAATAACTATCGACTAGAATATTTCACCAAATACCTTTTCGAAACCCATGGACACAAGTCTCTTAAGCTCCTCTTCAAATTTATCAAACTCCTATTATCAAGTGAAATAAAGTCAAACTTGGCAACAAAACCAAGAGAATCAAAATGCCAATAAATTAATTAAGAAGACCTGGTTCTCTGTTGCATTCGAAGGAAAAGTTGTAGGAGGAAGCCTGCAGTGAAATTGTAAATGAGATTCCTTACAAAAATCGGTCTAATAATAAGATGCAGCTAAGAACAAACTCAATATGATATAATTTATTGATTGACAAAAAAAGAGTGCAGAGAGCTCAGTACTAATAATTGCTATATGGTAAAGTAGGATACTATGAATTTCACTGTTCATATATCATTTGTTAATACCTTGTGAAAAATAGATGATGAATGCTTCTGAACAATGATTTCAGGGTTGTTACATTTTAAAGGATATGGTAAAGAAAGTAGAATGAAATTTATTAAAAGATAGGGAACAAATGAGTGCCTCAGGAATAATTTATTAACACAATATGAGAACAGAACATTCACCAATAAAACCTTCTACCTTGCATCTGATGTTCTTTGCCCTGAAGATAATGTTGTATGCTCCATCGTGTCCCTGTCTAATAATCTAGCTTCAAGGCCCGAATCAGGATTAGCAACAGGAGTTGACTGCTGAGTAGAGCCTAGTGTTCTGTGCCTTCCAGGAAACCTCAGGTCTGTCACTGGCTAAATTAAACAACAAAGAGTTCAATGGAGGCAAAATCAGATGTATTACATCAATGACATCTTCAAATTTCAATTTCAATTTACAACCAGTAATTGGAAGTCTCTTTATTTAACAACACTACAAGAGAAACACGTGTTTGTACCATACCAACAATTTGATATTTGTCTCATCCCTGCCCCCTCCCTCACCACAACCAGAGAGAAGGCAGAGCTCTCTCTAGAGAGAGAGTTGAGGCAACAATGTGAGAGGTACATATATTATTTTTATGAATATGTATGACGTATGTAAATATTCTCTTCTGATCATGGATAAAATATCAAGCAACCAAGTCAGTGTAAAATATCCAATATATGAGTCGACAGTTTCTAATTAATGACTCGAGAATAGATACTCCTTGTTTTTCTTAAAAAGCAAAATGATCTATAGATCCATTAGGCAGCATGGATGTTTGTCAAAGTTGAAATGTTTGTCTAAGGGCATATAAGATAACTTCTGATAATAGCAAAATCTTTACCTGCTCATCGGTGCTAGCCCTCTGTGGCATCCATGAAGAAATATTACTCCAAAGGTTTCGAGAAACCAAACCTCTGAAAGAACCAAACTTTAGAAACCTCAATAAACAGGCAAAAGAAAATGATATTACAATAAGAACTAACCCAGATGCTGTGTTCGTACTCAAATGAGTAGGAAGAGAACCATATGGAGTTCCTCCCGTGCATAAAATAAATCCAGGACGCCTCAGGCAACTTGACTGGATAATGCCAATGCTTTTATAAGGCATAGCATAGTTATAAAATTAACTGCATTACTGAATACTCGTACGTAAAGAAATTCACTGAAATGAATGATCTGGCTAATATATTTTTTGATTTAACGATCTACCCAACAAACATGGATCTGTTGCAGTGCTTTTTGGAATTCATACGATAACCATATATAATCACATAATGACCTCAGCTTAGACTAACTCCAGCTTCATGACAATGATTTTAACCAATTATAGATTTGTTTAGCACCTTATTTTGAAAAGTAAGAACACAATATTCAAGGTAGTAGTTATAACCTTCATCATTGAAGAGATAATTCTAGTAATTTTCCCAGCTTTCAAGCTACCTTACTCAAATAATTGCCAGGCTAATAGGATAACTAACTAGTATAATTGATTACAGATATATTAATTGATTATCTTATCATTAATGTCGGTATAAGTGGCTATGAAGCCTCGGCCCATGTGTTTAGTGTTTTCTCTATTTCCTTTGAACCTTGGCATAAGGAACATTAACCCACTTAAGTATCCACCTTTCTTTCTTCTCTCGTACATATAAGAGACTTCGTACTCTAATTTTCACTAACAATAATTACACCATAATCTTGTTTACATGGTATCAAAACATGGCGCTCTAACCTAATTCTCTCCTCTCCTCTTTAACCCTCTCTCTCTCTTTACCCTCCCTCCCCATTTGCACTGGCAACCAACAGCAAGGCCTCATCCCACCACATGCACCTTCCACAAGCAACGGCTTCCGCACCAGTAGCAAGGGCAAGCCGCGCCATGAGTGGCAGTCGCAGGAGGCGGCATGCTAACAGCAGAGGCGAGCCCCGCTGCTAGAAGCAGACGTAGGAGGCGGGCGCGCCAGCAGCGAGTAGAACCTACTGCAACCAGCCATGGGGCAAGCAGCATCTGCCGCCATCCCTCCTCCAGCCGCTAATAGGGGGCCCTCACAGCATCAACAGCCCCTAGCCGTCAGCAGCAGGGGGCAAACAGCCCACCGCCGGCCCTCCTCCAGCTGTTGGCAAGGTGCTTTCTCAGCATCAACAGCCCCGGGCTCGTTTGCTAATAGTCATTGCCATTATCTGCCATTCTCTCCCATACCTTCATCTTTCTCCTACAATATATGGTTGTAACAACAACATAACAACATAGAAAGAGAAGAGCAAAAGATTAAAAGGCCATGGTAGTTTCTCTACAACAAAAAAGGAGCAAAGCATTAACTTCTTTCTCCCCTGTGGATTTCAATATTCCGCATGGTAGAGTGTTCTTTATTTTAATTAGGGGCTTCATGTTTTTGTAAAATAAGAGAGCAGGAGGGGACCCACGACACACCTTCAAGGTCGGGGTGTTTGTATATTTATATATGTAAACTATAACGGGATTCCAGTAATTGTGTGTCCAATACACGCATAGGCACCCTCCTTCTATAGGATAGGAGTCCCTCATTACATAGTTCACCGATATGGGATAAAAGACAAGACACTGAGTGCACAAAATAAAGGAATACTATAAATAAGTACATTAATACTCCACCTCAAGTTGGAGCATGGATATCATGCATGCCCAGCTTGTCCACCATAGATCGAAATCTTGTTTTTAGCAGTGACTTTGTAAAGATGTCAGCGAGTTGATCCTCAATCTTGATGTATGGAGTAACTTTGCGCTTGGATATAATAGATTCTCTAACAAAGCGACAGTCTACCTCAATATGTTTGGTGCGCTCATGAAAAGTTGGATTACTTGCAATCAAGGTAGCTGCTGCTTTATTGTCACAATACATAGGAATAGGGGCAGAATCTGAGACGCCGAATTCTTTGAAAAGTCCTTCAACCCACATCATCTCACATGTGGTATGAGCCATGGCACAATATTCAGCTTCAACACTAGATCGAGCCACGACAACCTGCTTTTTGCTTCTTCGAGTGACAAGGATATTACCTACAAAGGTCCAATAACCCGAAGTAGATTTACGATCAGCCCAGTTGCCACCATAGTTCGAGTCAGAAAAACCAGAAATTTTACAGTGCCCATTGTTCTTATATAGATTATAGAAGACCCTCTCCCTGTGAGCTTTTTAAGTATTTAAGAATGTGACATTGTCGAGGTTTATCAACATACATGTTGATAAGTCCAGCTGCGGAAGTGATGTCTGCTTGTGTAACTGTCATATACATAAGTTTGCCCACAAGTCATCTATATTGTTTGTTGTCAAGGTAAGAAGGAGAAGAATCATCATCCGAATTGAAATTGGGATCTAGAGGAGTATTGACTAGCTTGGCACCCAACGTACCGGTCTCTTGCATAAGATTAAGTACATACTTGCGTTGAGATAAACAGACTCCAGAAGCAGAATGAGATACTTCAATTTCCAAAAAATAGTGTAGTTTTCCGAGATCATTAGTAATGAAGTGTTTTTGTAAATATTCCTTGGTCTCATGGATACCCTGATGGTTACTTCCAGAAAGGATGATATCATCCACATACACAATCAGAATAGTAAATCCCTTAAGTTTTTTAACAAAGACAGAATGATCAGAATATGAGCGTCTGAAATCAAATTTGGCAAGAATTTGATTTAATTTGTCAAACCATGTCTTGGACTCTACTTTAGTCCATAAATAGCATTCTTAAGACGACGGATTTTAGCACACTCCCCTTGAGCAACAAATCTGGGAGATAGCTCCGTATATACTTCCTCATGCAGGTCGCCATATAAGAAAGCATTTTTAACATCCAACTGAAAGAGGGGCAACCTCTTATTGACAACAACAGAAATAAAAATCTGAACATAATCAAAGCGAGCAACATGAGAAAAAGTTTCAAAGTAAACCACACCATAGCTTTGAATGTACCCCTTAGCAACAAGACGGCTTTAAGGCGTTCAACCGTGTCGTCAGGTTGATACTTCACAATCAAGATGTAGCGGCAACCTATAGGTGACACATGAGCAGGAGAATCTACCAACTCCCAAGTTTGTTAAGAATGGAGGGCTTCCATTTCGACTCCGTAATCAGCCACATTTTTAGGAACACGGATAGAGGAAAGTGTAGCAGTAAAATTTACAAAACTTGAACCACGATTAGCATCAGAACAATAATTGTTGATAAGATGGAAAGTGCAAGAGTGCACCCCTTTTTTAATGCTAATTGGAGTATCCATGTCAGAATGTACCTGAGGAGTGTCATGATTTGCCGACAAGGATGAAGGATTGGTTGAGGGGCCATTGAGGGAGTTGTAGTCTAACGACGTCTTTGATCCCCTTTGAGGTACCTCAGGACAACATATTCTGAAGATGTCGGTTCAACGGGAATAGGAAGTGGCAAGAAGATCCGACGACAAAGTCGAACCCATAATAAAAAAATACGAAATATATTCAAAAAAGATGGCATCTGCACTAACAAACCGCTTCTTGGAATTCGGATCATAACATCTTTACCCTTTTTGAGTGTGAGTATCCCAGGAAGATGCACCTCATGGATTGGGGGTCAATTTTACTCGAATCAGCCTGAATATTCTTAACAAAACATGTGCTACAAAAAAATTTAGGTGGTACAGAAAATAGGGGAACTTCGGGTACAAAACATTAAATGGTACTTGGTTATTTAAGACAGAGGAGGGCATTCTATTAATCAAAAAATAGGCAATGGAGACAGCATCGGCCCAAACAGGTTTAGGTACATTACAATGAAACATAAGGGTTCTGGCAACTTCAAGGAGATGTTGATTCTTACGCTCAACAACGCCATTTTGTGGAGGCGTGTAAGAACAAGATATTTGATGACTGGTGCCAAGGTGTTTACACAAATTACTGACAAGTTGTTGCATAAATTCAATAGCATTTTCTGCCCGAAAGATTTTGTTGAGTTTATCAAATTGAGCTTTAGTTTCAGTAAAGAAAGTTGTAATAGTATCAAGAACAAGTGCCATGTCTATAAGTAAGAATAACCAAGTGGTTCTAGAAAAGTCATGGATAAATGTCATAAAGTATCGAATGCCAGCCATACTAGTGACAGAAAACGGTCCCCAGATATTAGCATGAACAAGATCAAAAGTAGAATTTTAAGACAATCATTGTCTTAGGGAATACACATCGAGTTTGCTTTCCATATTGGCAAGCTTCACATTTAAATAAATTTTCAGACACATTCGAAATCAAATACTTGAGTTCGGATGTTGATGGATGTCTCAGTTTGTAGACCACTGAAGTCCTGAAACCGCCAAGGAGAGAAGAGTTGCATGATCTGGAGCATCAAAGTAGTATATGCCTTCATGTCCCTCATGGCCCGAACCAATCTTCATCCTCGTGCAGAGATCCTGAAAGACACATCCATCAGGGTCAAAAGTAATAGAACACTGAAGTTACTTGACCGTTTTGCTGACTGAAAGAAGATTCAAAGGAAAGCGAGGTACATATAACGTCGAATCGGAGAAAGAACTTATTTGGAGTTTCGAATACAACTAACCCCACGAACTACGGCTTGACTGACATCAGCAACAATTACAGCCGAAATAGAAGACAAACAATCAAATTAGAGAATAATTTTGAATTACCAAAAATATGGGTAGAAGCACCAGAGTCGATGACCCATTTGTTTTTACTGTAAGGAGCCAAGGACGAAAGGAAGGCAAAATCACCATCAACCGTAGAGCTGATGTCTGAGTCTGGAGTTGTTCTTGGAAAAGCTTTACAAATTCAGCTCAGATCCAATCTGTAGAAGTAGGGGAGGGTTGAGTCGGTGCATCCTCAGTGTAGTCAGTAGAAGCTAGATTGGCCCATGTGTTGGGGTAGCCATGTTTCAGGTAACACCTATCCTCATTATGATTGTCACGGCCACAATAGTTGCAATGACGAGGTCCAGTAGGAGGGGCACCGTTTGGTCCAGCGGAGGTTTGAACACGTCCTAGTCCAGTAGAGCGTTGACCACGTCCAAGTTCTGTTGGGCCAAAACGACCATGTCCTCTACCACGGCCGCAGCCTCTGCCACGGCCCGTGTCGCCAGAACAGATTGAAAGATTTGATGCTTCCGTGGATCCAGAAGGAGAAGACGAGATTGAAGGCAACCGTTGGACTCCTTTGGGAACATCCCGAAGTTTCAAAAGTGGATCACTAGATAGGATTTTATCCACAATTCCTGCAAAAGAAACAGGTAGTCCAACAAGGAATTGTACCAACTGAAGTTCATTCTGCTATCTTTGAACTTCAGTGATATCGGAAGTTAGGGGATGATAAACTTCAAATTCATCCCACAGAGCACAACATTGATTATAATAATCTTCCACAGAAGTATTAGTAGTGAATTCGTTTTTAGCTAGATTTTTAAATATTTCAAAAACGTTCTTAGGGTTGTGTTGGTGTGAGTACACATGTGCTAACTGATCCCACATGGCCTTGTCGTTCTAAGGCGTGAAAGAGATTGATCAATTTTCGATTATGCATTGTTGATCATTCAGGTCATTACTTCAGAGTCATATTTGACCCACAAGTCATAGGCATGTTTAGTTTTCTCGTCAACATTCTCAGACGAAAGAACATGTCCTTTCGTGATCGGATGAGAGTACCGGCCTTGAGCCTTGACGTACAACTCAAAAGAAGCTAATCACGTATAGTAATTAGAACCATCCAATTTGACTGTGGTCACACATAGAGTTCTAATGTTATCAGTAGAGGCCATGTTGAAAGACAGTACTAAATCAGTCCACACATGTTCTCAGTGCAACACGGCGTGAAGCATCACGCATGAATAAATTGAAGAGTTCAAAGGCCCCAAGATTGGCATTTGAAGATTGTTTTTAATTCAGACACCAACGTCATATCGTCATATTAGACCGACATGTGATGAAGGTTGATGGGAGGGAGCAAGTCCCTCCCAAAAAGTAAGTTGAAACGAGAAGAAGTTTTCATACCAAAAGCGGCCTGAATTTAGTGAAACAAGGAATTAACGAAGTAGGTCAATGGGGTGTGGTCGATGGTTGGGGTGGTGGTTGGTCGATGGTTGGGGTGGTGTTGAGTCGATGGACTGGGGGCGATGGGTGGGGTGGTCCATGGGCTAGGTCAATGTGTGGGGGTGGTCGATGGGCTCAGTCGATGTGGGGTGGTGGTGATTCGATGGACTGGGGCGATGTGTGGGGTGGTGCATGGGCTAGGTCAATGTGGGGGGTGATCGGTGGGCTAGGTCGACGAGTGGGGTGGTCGATGGGTTGTATTAATGGGTTGGGGGTTGATGGGCTTGGAGGGGAGAGGGTCGATGGTTTTGGAGGCGGGTCGATGGCTTGGTGGCGGGACGATGGTTGTGTTTGGGGGTGGAAGAAGAGAGGAAGAAGAGGAGGTCGATACTATTGGCGACATGTGGCTTCGGCGAGTGGCGGGGGCAGGGGCGGCGTGGAGGTCGATGGCAGCAGATGAAAAGTGGGGTGGAGACGGGCGATGCGAAGGGCAGCAGCGTGAAGGGATGGGGAGGGGAAGAAGGAAGGGCCTTAGGGAGGGTCGTACTACTCTAATACCATGTCAACTATAATGGGATTCCAGTAATTGTGTGTCTAGTACAAGCATAGGCACCCTCCTTATATTGGATATGAGTCCCTCATTACAGAGTTCACCATTATGGGATAAAAGACAAGACACTACAGAGTGCACAAAATAAAGGAATAACTATAAATAAATATACTAATAATATATAAGAGCCTTTACAGACTTTACGCATATGCCCTTGACCTTTCTCACACTCACAAGTTGTATGTATACATACATATTAACACCCCTTCAAGTTGGAGCATATATATCATATGTGCCCAACTTGTTACATAAGTAACGAACCCGAAACCATGTAGGGAGTTTGTAAACAAATCAACTAACGCATCTTCTGATCTGATTGGTGACAACTAAATCAACTTCTCATGAACCTTTTCTCACAGAAATGTTCAATATGTTTGGTTCTCTCATGAAAGATAGGATTCTGGGCAATGTGGACAGTAGCGTAGCTGTCACACTTCAAGTCCATGAGAGTTTTTTGCGTAAAGACAAGCTCCTCTAACAAGTGGCAAATCCATAGCAAGTCACACATTGTTAGGGCCATAGGTCTATACTCTAATTTTGCACTAGATCTTGCTACTACATTTTGCTTTTTGCTTTTCCAAGACATCGGGTTTCCTCCTACTAATAGACAGTATCTAGAAACAGACCTACTGTCAATACTACATCCAGCCCAAACAACATCTGAGAAACCTTGCCAATGTAGATGTCCATGATTGTGATAGTATGCCCCTTGTAGGAGACTTCTTAAGATACCTTAGAATTCGCATCACAATCTCTATATGACTTGTGCATGGCTTATCCATGAATTAACTAACAAGACTAGCAGCAAAGGTAATGTCGGATTGAGTGACAGTCAGATAACTCAACCTCTCAACAAGGCGTCTATATTTCCAAAGATCATCAAGTAACTCCCCTTGCTCCATGGATAATTTGACTTTAGGATCCATTAGAGCATCTGTAGGTTTGATCCCAAGCACCCCTGTCTCACTGAGAAGATGTAAAACATATTTCCTTTGTGAGACAACTATCCCAAACTTGGACTAGGCAACTTCCATCCCCAAAAAATATAAGATTGCCCAAGTCCTTTGTCTGAAATTGGCCTTGTAAAAAAGTCTTTAACTATGTAATGTCATGCATGTCATTACGAGTAATCACAATATCATCAATGAATACCAACAGGAAAATAGTCCTCGAATTATATTGTCTGTAGAAAATTGAATGGTCCATGGTAAATCTCTGGAGTATGAACTTAGAAAGAGCATTGTTGAATCTACCAATCCAAGCACAAGGTGACTGCTACAATCAATAGAGACTTGTGAAGACGACATACTAGCTTTGAATCCCCATGAGCAACAAGCCTAGGTAGTTGCTCCATATAAATATCCTCATCCTAATCACCATGCAAGAATGCATTTTTAATATCAAGCTACTGCAGAGGCCAAGAGTGTTGTAGACAAGAAGATGCAAAAAGATGCCACCTTTGCCACCAAAGAGAAAGTATGAATAATCCTCACCATAAACCTGAGTGTAGCCCTTGGCTACCAAACGTGCCTTAAGTTGATCAACACATCCATTTGCACCAACTTTGACGAGGTAAACCGAACAAAATCCAACTACAGACTTGACATGCCAACGTGAAAGTAGGGACCATGTCTTGTTATGGTCAAGAACTTACATCTCTTCCATAGCATGGCACCAACTTTGGTGGTCAGGTGCAACTAATATAAACAAAGGAAATAAAAGAAATATTGGCATAATATGAAGGTGAGATGTGGCTAAATGAAACAAAGTTAGAAATGGGATGTTGAAAATTTCTAAGAGTGCAAGATTTGACACCTTTACTCAAAACAATAGGAAGATTATGTTGAAAAGGTGGAGAAGGAACTGTCTCTACCAAACCTTCTGATAAGGAAGCATTCGGAGAAGGAGTTGATCAGGAAGGAGCCAATGTATCACCTGCGTTGATGCCAGAACCAGATTGTTCGCATGTACCTGTACAACAAGTGTAGACCTGAGTGATCAGTGGTCTACTAGAGTTGGGTGGAATAACATCCGGAGGACCATCAATGCTAGGGGACTCAAAAATAGAAGACTCAACAGTAACATGAATGCGCAACAGCTCCTTCATAACTACGGGTGTCACAAGAACTATTATCAAGATAGGATGTGTGATTCAAAGAAGGCAACACATGCAGATACAAAGAAGCGATATAAGGTAGGGTTGTAGCATTAGTACCCCTTTTGAACCCAAGAATAACCTAAGCAAACACATTTGACGAACTTCGGACACAACTTATCTACCGGATCAAGACAATGGACAAAACAAACACATCCAAACACTCTGGATGGAACATTGTACAACAGGTTCATCAGATGAGAAATCTCAAAGGTACACGATTCTGGAGAGCAGATGATGGCATATGGTTGATGAGGTAGGTGGCAATGAAAACTGCATCCGCTCAAAATTCTTTACTGTTAGTATATATGTGTTATTATCATATGTTATGTTATTTCTTTTGTTGTGGGCTTTAGACTTGTTTTGTCTTTAGCCTTTTCTTTTATCCCATATTGCCTAGTTATGTCTTCTAACTTACTCTCTTATCCTATTAAAGAGAGAGCATTGTATTTTGTTTGACAGATCAATAAGACTGTTCTCTTCTATATGGCATCCGACGTCTACGATCCCCCTTAACTTTTTTCCCTCCTTTCTAACCCTAGCCACCATCAACCCTAGTCGTCGCCCCCTCCCCCCTGTCGACAGCCTGCTACCCACCACTCATTGTTACCGTCGTTGTACCTCCCCCTCCACATGCTGCCTCTGCCGCACCACCACCTCCTCCCTTTCCAACCAGCCCGCCGCTGCCATCACACCCCACCCAGCCTTCCAGTACCACCCCCCCCCCCGCCTGCTCCTTCCCACCCACCGCCATCGCTGCTCCATCCCACCCCCCTAGACACTGCCTACCTGCCCTCCACCCCCTACTACCGTCGCCCCGTCCTCCCCTCCACCCTTCCCCGTTGTTGCCACCAACCATCCCCATCTTTCTGTCACCGCATCCACCCTCCCATCGACGCCCCTTTCACCTCTCAAACCTGCCGCCACCAACACCATACCTCCATCACAGTCGTTGTTATCCCCTTCACTTAAAACCCACCGCCTCCACCCCACTCCAATCCCGCCACCATCCCCACTCCACCGGCCAGCCTCCTCCCCTCCACCTTCTGTGGGTTCCGAACACTTTCTAAAAATTGATCGTTAAAAATCTAAAAGGACCTCAGTTGTTGCTTGTCTGCGCCTCATGGTGGAGTAACTCTCTCCCTATGGTGGCGTAGGTCTTTCTCTGATCTCTTCTGTCCCTCTGCAGGTTTCTCAGATCAGATGCATCAGATCTGCTGCGTTGCCTACTGCCTCGTTGCGGGTTTCTTCGGATCTATTAAGGGAAAGGTTGGACAACAACAAAATGCTCGCTCAAAAAGAAGTCCACGTTGATCACGCTTTTCAGGTAAATCTGAAGAGGGTCTCATATGAGATATAAACCATTCTATAGGCTATAGGCCAGAGAATCCAGCTACAAAAATGCAATTTGCTTCTGATCATGATAAAGCTACTGCCTACTGACTATTGTTGTTGGTCCTGAGTTGGGTCTCTTGTTTATCTGTTGCTGCTTCCTGCCGACTTATCTGGCAGATCCTTCTAATGGTGTCCACCAAGTCGCTTCGAACACTTTGTGTCACTACTATGAAGTTTAATGGCTCCAACTATTACACTTGGTCTGCGGCCTTCGAACTCTATGTCAAAGCTCATGGTCATTACTCGCATCTTACTTACGATGCTCCTGCCATACCTGTTGATAACGCCGATGAGAAGACTAAACAAGCCTACCATATGTGGTCTAAGGAGGACTCCAGCGTCATGACCTGGATGGTCAACAGTGTTGAGCCCAAAATCAGCCAATCTCTCCTTCGGCTACGGACTGCAAAAGCCATTTGGGACCAGCTCTCAGCTCTCACATGTTTACTCTCGTCAACAAAATCTGAAGAAAGTGTTTGAAATCTTCAAACACCTAGCTAAAGTAGTATTTTTCTACTGACTCCGTCGAGGATTACTATAATCAATGTTGCGCTCTCTGGGACGAGTTTGAGGTGCATCACCCCCTTTCTACTGACATCACTGAAATACAACGCAGCTCAATGAACTTCAACTTGTGCAATTTCTTACGGGCTTTCCCCACTCGTTTTCTGGAGTGGTCGATCAGATGTTGTCCAGCAACCCATTGCTTACCCTACATGATGTCCTGAAAAGGATCCAATGACACCTGGTTTCTCCTGTGTCACCCGACCACTCAGATGTTGTAGCTCTTGTTGTCTGCTCTGGAGACTCCTTCCATGGCCGAGGCCACGGCTAAGGTAGTGGACGTGATCACTCTACTACTGGACCTGGTCGTGGTTCCTCTTCAGTTGGTCCCGACCCATTTTCTTCTGAACGACGCTACTGTCACTTTTGTAAAAAGAACCATACTGAAGACCATTGTTGGATTAAGCATGGTAAGCCTGCATGGGTGAATCGGGTCACTACCGATCAACCTGATTGTGCACCATCCTCTTCATCCCAGCCATCTGCGGAATGGATTCGCTTCGAGTTCGAAAAGTAGCTTCTGGCTCGTCTCGCTCCCTCCAATACTGATGCCTCTATTGATGGAGGTTTTGCTCACTTTGCCACCTCCCATATTTCTGGCAATTCTACATTATCTTCTAAACTTCATGAAACCTCTTCTGTTCCACCTGTTACACTTGTTGATTGTTAGATTAAGTACAAGACCACCAAATTATACTTATTCCTGTCCGTTCAGAAGATCAAGTGAATGATCTTTTCACAAAATCCCTCAATGGATGTCGAGTAAAATTTCTATGTAACAAGCTTGGTGCCTATGGCATCTAAGCACAAGCTTAAGGGGGAGTGTTAGAATAATAAGCATTTATTCTTCCCTTTATTGATTTTTCTTTATGTCCCTGTATATTCCCTGTGTATATGGGATTAGTCCCACATTGTGTAAACGGGCATTGGCCACCACCCGTGTCGATATATATAGGTGTGCCCTGTTAATACTAAAAGCATCTTATTTCCGCACTTTACTTTTCTTGTTCACATTGATGGTTCACTGACACCAATTTCTGCCATCGGGAATATTTGCACTCCTGGCAAACTCTTATTGCGCTCGCCCTTTATGTTCTAAAATTTTTTTTGAACCTACTATCTAATAGTACAACTGCGAAGAACCTACGGTGCTCTATTACTTTTGACCCAAACGGTGTTGTTTTTCAAAATCTGCGGATGAGGATGAGGATTGGTTCGGGCCATGAGGACCACGGATTATACTACTTGGATACACCGAAGACCACTGCTCTGCTAACTGCGTATGTGACAAGCCTACAATGGCATTATCGACTGGGGCACCCATCTCCTGCCAAATTGAAGCATTTAATTCCTGCTATTTCAGATTTTGTTTTTCATTGTGAAACGTGCCAGTTGGGCAAACAACTCGTGCTAGTTTTCCCAAAAAAAACTGTATTGGTTCAAAACAACCTTTTTGATATCGTGCAAGTTGATGTTTGAGGTCCATGTTCTGTTCCAAGTATTTCTAGATTTTGGTACTTTATGAGCTTTATTGATGACTTTTTCAGAACTACCTGGCTATTTTTATTAAAAGATTGATCTCACATGGTAGATACTATCACCTCTTTTTTTGTTGAGATTGGTACCCAGTTTGACAAACCTATTAAAGTGTTTCGCACTGATAATGCCCTAGAATTTGTGCAGTCGTCTGACAGCCGATTTTGTCGTAAGATGGGTACTATTCATCAAACTTCATGTTCTTACACACTACAACAAAACGGGGTTGGAGAGCACAAGAATCGACACCTCCTAGAAGTTGCTTGCACCCTTCTTTTTCACTATAATGTACCCCATACTTTCTGGCCTGAAGCGATCTCCATTGTCTGTTACCTGATTAATCGCTTGCCCTCTTATGTCCTTGGCAATCAGGTACCTTATCAAATATTATACCCCGATGCCCCACTATTTGCTGCGCCTCCTCGGATTTTTGGAAGCACTTGCTTTGTCAAAAACATGCATCCTGGCTTGACTAAACTTGACCAGCGGTCTACCAAATGTGTTTTCTTGGATTACTCTCAGACTCAGAAAGGATACAAGTGCTATGATCCCTATGTGAAGAAATGGTTTGTTCGTGCTGATATGGTTTTCTTTGAGCATATGCCATTCTACTATGCAGCAGATTCTACTCTGACATCTGATTTGTTGATTGATACACATTTGCATGTATCATTGACACTGAACTACCTCCTCGGATGTTGCACCATCCCCGCCTATGAAAGTGTACCAACGACGACCAAGAGATATAACTCCCTCCATGGCCCCTCTCTCACTGATTCCTACATCCTCGTAAACAGATCCACCTCCACCTCAAGTATTTTCTGATTTGGATGTTCCTATTAGTCTACAAAAAGGGACCAGGTTTTGCACATAGCATCCTATTGGCAATTTTTGTCCAACTATTGACATGGGCATGAACTTTGCTAATTTTACCTCTGCTTTATCTGTTGTATCTATTCCTAAGAATGTCGCTCAGGCTTTACAGCATCATGCATGGTGTCAGGCTATGCAGACTGAAATGCAAGCTCTTACTGATCGGCATACGTGGGACATGGTTGATGCACCTGTCGATTGCTCGCTTGTCGGTTGTCGTCGAATCTTTACTGTAAAGTATCAACCGGATGGCACAATTGAACGATTGAAAGCTCGCCTAGTTGCCAAAGGCTATACTTAAACATATGGAGTGGATTATTTTGAGACTTCCTCTCATGTTGGTCGTCTGAATTCTATTCGTGTTCTTATCTCTATGTCGTAAATTGTGATTGGCCTCTGTTTCAATTAGACCTTAAAAATGCCTTTTTATATGATGATCTGCATGAGGTATACAGGGAGCAACCACCTAGATTTGTTGCTCAGGGGGAGTGCTCTAAAGTGTGTAGGTAACGCAAAGCTATCTATGGGATGAAACAGAGTCCTCATGCCTGGTTTGACAAATGGAGTAGTATTCTTCAAAAATTCAGCTTCCGTCGCTCTCATTTTGATCACTAAGTGTTTATCAAGAAAAAATATATCTGGCCTTGTAATTCGGATTGTTTATGTTGATGATATAATCTAATCTGGGAGTGAGCAAGCAGTCCAGACTACTAAAGAGTACCTGGAAAAACACTTTGTCACTAAAAACCTAGGAAAATTGAGATATTTTCTGGGTATTGAAATTTCTCGCTCCTCTTCAGGTATTTGCTTATCTCAGAGGAAATATGTCTTGGATCTTTTGAGGGAAATAGGAATGCTTGGAGCAAAACCCACTACTACTCCCTTGGATCCTAATACCAACTGGGATGATGATACTTCTCCATACCCAGCCAACCAACAATATCGTTGATTAGTTGGTAAACTTATATATCTGACTGTTACAAGGGCTGATACAACTTCTGCAGTTGGCTTACTCCGTAGTATACCTGGATAAACCCAGACGGTGCCACTGGGATGTTGTGTCATATTTTGAAATATCTGAAAAATTCCCCAGGAAAAGGCTTATTCTACAGAATTCATGGGCATTGTAAAATCAAGGGGTATTCTAACTCTAATTATGCAAGCAGTAGGATAGACCGCAAATCCACTTCTGGTTATTGTACTTTTGTGGGAGGCAATCCTGTTACCAGGTGTAGCAAGAAACAAATCGTAGTCGCCCGCTCCAGTTTTGAAGCAGAGTATAAAGCTATGGCTCATGCTACTTGTGAACTGCTATGGGTCTGCGGTCTTCTGAAGGAGTTTGATATTTCTGACCTCAATCATATTCCTATGTATTGTGACAACAAGGTTGCTATATTCATTGCCAGCAATCCAACATTTCATGAACGCACCAAGCATATTGAGGTGGATTGTCATTTCATCCGAGAGCCTGTCTTGTCTGGCAATATCTCTACTCCATACACTCACACTTCTGATCAAGTAGCAGACATCTTCACAAAACTTCTTCCCAAGGCCAGATTCACTATCATGGTGGACAAGCTAGGCATGATAGATATCTATGCTCCAGTTTGAGGGGGAGTATTAGTATATGTTTTATTGTGCAATGTTATGTTATTTTTATTGTTATAGGCTTTGGACTTGTCTTGTCTTTAGCCTTTTTTTCATCCCATATTGCCCAGTTATAGAATGAATTGGGATGAGCTTATAAAGAGAGATTTTGAATCTCTACATCTCAATCAGAATATGGCCCATGATAGAGCTGAATGGAAACGAAGGATCCATGTAGCCGACCCCAACATAGTTGGGATTGAGGCTTAGATGATGATGATGATGATTGCCCAGTTATGTTTTCTGACCTACTCTCTTATCCTATAAAAGGGAGAATTTTGTATTTTATTTGACAGATCAATAAGACTTTTCTCTTCTATATCTACAATATGACGAATTTTCCTCATAACCAGCCCGTTCTATTGTGGAGTATGTGGGCAAGATGATTGATGGATGATGCCATGTGTGGAGGTCAAATGGTTGAACTCACGACTAAAGTACTCCTTGGCATTGTCAGTACGAAGACTACAATTTCCTTTTCAAATTGGGTTGAACTCACAAACAAAGTTCACATTGTTCCTTCATCAGATAAAGCCATGTAGCACGAAAATAATTGTCGACAAATATAACAAAATATTTAGATCCAAGTTTAGATGTAACACGACTTGGACCTCATATATCAGAAGGAATTAGCTTAGATATAGAACTTGTTCTTTTACCTTCTTTTGACATAAAGTAGACCTTGTATATTTGCCAAACCACTGTGATTCACAATGCAATTTGTCCATATTAGACAATCTTAGAATCAAGATCACGAGCTTCTCTAAAGACGTGACCAAGATGACTATGCACCATCAAAGGAGCTGTAGTGGCATGTTATAGAAAGTTTTTGCAAGTAGAGTCCAACCATTTCATATTTTTGCCAATCGTCTTCCCCGTTTTCAAGTCATATATAACACAAGTATTTGGTTAGAAAGTACCAGAGGCTTGAAGATAACGAGTTCATTTGCTAATTGACAACAAATTAAAAGGAAATTGAGAGGTGAACAAGACAGATGGAAGACAAAAATGTGGAGTAGATGACACCGTCCCAATTCTATTACCAGAGGCATCAAAGCCATCTTCAAGGCTGACACCATGTAGGTTGGACTTAAGGGTACAGGTGGTGAACATCTCAGGTACCTTGGTGATGTGATCAGTTGCACCAAAATTGAGGACTTAGTATGACTTGGATGTTGATGTCTTGGATGCCTGTGAAATATATGTTGACAAACTAAACCTATGTGCAATGCAAACTGAAGAAGAGACAAGCTTTGAAGCTCGAAGGCGCATCGATTGAGCATATTCTTCTTTAGACAATGACAACCGATATGTAACTTCCTCATGTACCATCAATAGTTGTCACATTGGTAGACTTCGCAAGGAAACCATATAACTCATTTTGGACTGTCATGGTAAATTGGTGAACCCTGAACTCCTTATCGTCCATGTTGACTAGAAATGCACCAAACCGAAATAGATTTTATTCAGACCGGCAAAAGCAAATCAAGGGATAGCGAATTGGACTTTTATAGCAAAGATTCAGATTTTTTCTTCACCAACAGAGACTTTTTTTTCATTGAGGGAAGACTTTTTCTTCAATAAATCAGACTTTTTCTTCATAGAAGACCTAGAAATCAGACCTTTCCGCACTTTGTGGAAGCGGTGAACCTTGAAATCAGACTCTTTGGCCACGAAAACAGACTTCCGCAAACTCTATAGCAACCATGCTACACTCATCTGGAGCTACAGTAGCTTAGGAGAATGACCAATGCTCCCTCCTAGGAGTACCTATGCCCGTTACCTTCTATGGCAAGGTAACGCACCCTATAGACCAGGTTTGAGGAAGGAAAACAGCCCTTAAACCCTTTTTTTGAAGCCAAACTTCTTGCTGCAGAAAGAATTGTTGACAGCAGCTTGACGCAATGGAGATTTAGAGAACAAATGGGGTGCAGTGGCTAGCCACAAGCACCATATGGCAGCTACTACCAAGAAGAAGGACGTTCCAGAAGGGTAAGACCTAATTCTAACCGGAGAGGGAGCAGCAGCCACCACAATAATCGTCGTGCTACAGCATACTTTAGCAACGAATGGAAAACTTGGAGTTGTTATTCATGACGGTTACATACCTCAAGAAGGTGATGACCACTCGCAAAGACTTCCTTGATTAGATTGAAAGCTACCCTAGGGCTTTCCCTCGCTTTGATAACATGTAAAATAAGAGAATGGTGGAATGAAACCCACGACACACCTTCACAGTCGAGGTGCTTGTATATTTATATACAAGATCCTTTACAAACTTTATACATAGGTCCTTGACCTTTTTAACACTTACAAGTAGGTCCCTATACATACATATTAAGAGCTTTGAAATCGCAGTGCTATATTCATATTCCGTAACACCCGTGTCCAGGTTTACCTGCTTTGTAAACTTTGATCTCTTTTGATATGATAATTGATGTGTTGTCATGTTGGATAATGACTTATGATTTATACTTATGGTTGTGCTTATATAAGAATCAAATGTTTAATGATCATGTAATATGCCTAAGTGAAATGGCATATAATATGACCTTGAATGTGTAATAGGTTCGAGTTGAAGAACCCTAAGTTGGATTAGAGTCTGGGCACTGAGGGTGAAATCCTAATTTGATTAACATGTTAAGCATGTTGTGATTATGTAATAACCCTATAAGAGGTAAAAGATATATGTGTTTGTTGATCTTGCTACTTGTGAGCATAGTTGATACAAGGCATGTTGTGTGTGTATGTGGCTAAGTTAGGGTTTGGTATGCATATACGGGAGTTGGCGTATCTAGATGTCTTTTGTTGGGTTCCTGGTGAACTCGACCAAGTTGATTGGAAATTGGCGAAGTTGGTGTAAGTATTTGATGACAGATGGGGCAGAGCTATGTTGTACTCGGGTTGAGTCCTTAGGGCTCATATTCGGCTATGTTGGTGTGAGGTTGGTCGAGTTGCCTATCAAACCGGCTGAGTTGTTTAGTCCTTGCTCGAGTTAGTGAAATGGCCAAATCAGACGAGTTCCCTTGAACTTGGGCTAAGTTCCCATAGGCTAAGTTGAGGTTTATTGCATCAATTTTCCAATACTTGATGTGATCCCATCGTGCTTGAAAATCCGGCTAAGTTCCCTTTAGGGCCTATTTGGTATGTACATTTTAGAAGTGACGTATAAATGTCACAACTTTAGTAAGAACAAGTGTTAGGTAGAGTGAAATTGAGAGAATTGCAACTGCACTCCAGCAACGGATTGGCCCTCGATTCCTAGAGTTTGTACCGCACCCTTGTAGGCTGTGGTCGGATGCAATTGCGTTCAGGGTACAATTCCAGCTGGTAGGCACGCACACCACTAGCCTTTAACTTGGGAAATTTACTCTTTAGTCCTATGGTAGGATGTTAATGGATGTCGTCTAGTAGGCTTTAATGGTGCGGCAATGTTTCAGGCAGCCTATACAATACCAAAATCACAATTGATAACAACAATTTTACATATCGATATGTTTGTTCATTTCAACCATCTTCATTTTAAATCTATCCAACCAAACGGTAGAAAACGCAATCACAGAATGGGAGTTACACCACACCGAACAAATTTTAGATAGTTTGACATCTATGTTTTCTCTTTCAATAATTTTTAAAATCACATTTTACACTCCTATTACACCCTACCAAACAAGCCCTTATTTCCACCGAGTATCCTTACTTCTCTGTTTTTTAATTAAGAAGGTTTTTTGTCGAGTTGTCGAGCTACATAAGATTGTACCGCTCTTAAGTCACTAAGAAAGCTTCATTTCTCCCTTATTGAAGTCTTGGAGCTAGGTGGAGCAACGAGAGGGCGATCTTGAGGCAATATAGCATCTCTTGCCTTGGAGAAGGTTGTTCATGGGTAGATGTGACAACCTGACTTTCTATGTCCTCTTATGTACACCTCTCTCTATTGGTGATTGATCTCACTCAATTTGATTTGATTGCATGGTTTGAGAGATTTGATGCTTAATTTTAGTCACATTGCTCTTCTTTTCCAATATGTGACGTCAATTTACACGTTTGACTAAATTCCAAGCCCTCAGTGAATCGTGTTTTTACAATTGAAATTGAACCTATTAAATGTGTCATTCTTGCTCTCTAATGCATACCATGTTTCAGAGGATTCAACTATGAATCCAACGCTGCAAAAATCGCCTCATTCGGAGCTATAAATCCAAAATTATGGCCTTTAAAATATCCCTATTTAATCATTAATTTAATTGATTTTTGTTCCATTTTGGGCGCAAATGGGGTGCGCGGTCCAGTCGAGGGTGGTGTCCCCCTCGCCATGTCAGTGATCTATTGGGCCTTGTCTCCACCAATCACAGTCACTCGATCCTGAGCCACGGAATCACCCCCTCATCTAATGGCTAATAGGTCATATTCAAGCTCAACTTGTACATTATAGCAATGTACCTAACCCCATGCCGACCATAGTCATAATATACTCCGACTTTTTGAAAAAATCGTGTTTAAAACACGATTTTTTTCCTAGACATATGAAACTTTCGAATAAATCTCAATTCCCGAATATTACGTTTTATTCCCATATTATTCATGAACTAATCACGTTTGATGTTTTTTTTCGCGTTTTATGCGTTCTTTCCCCGTATTATACTGATTAAGACTCTAACTTAGTTTGAGGTTTTTAGTGCATATATATGTGTATATATGTACATGTATATATGTGTATGTAAGTAATATATGTATGTATATGTACGTAATAGTTATAGATATATGTATGCAATATATATGTATATTTATATGTGCATAACATATATATACATATATCTGTATGCAATATATGTATATATCCTCCAATTTTTTCCTGACTTTTTCCCGAATAGTTGACCATACTTTTACTGTACGTTGACAGATTTTTTTCCCGCATAATTTCCGAATTCTGAATTTTCAACTCAACCGAACGTATCCCGAATACCGAATTTGTGACTATGATGCCAACTACCCCCCTTACACGCCTCCTTGTGTGTCGTATTTGACGGCCGAATAACTCCCAAATTTTCCATTTTATTCCAGTGTTATTTGCGAATTATTCACGTTTAACGTATTATTTCCGTTCTATACGGGTTTTTTCCCGTTTTATACTATTTAACATTATATAGGTGTATACACGTGTGTTTATATAAATGTACATACATATATGTATATGTGTATTATATGTATATATATGTATGTGTGAAATAATATTGAACGCAATGGGATGATTACAAGACTGGACGCCCTCTTCTTTATATAGGAGAGGGGAGACGCCCTAAGACATAGGACGCAAGTAATCTAAACGGGCTGAAATACAAAAGCCCACTAGCTAATTAACCTATTAACTAAATAGGCTAATATATACTCTTTAACACTCCCCTTCAAGCTGGATCATGGGTGAAACACATGTCCAAAGCTTGGAGGTTACAAGACTCGATAAAACGATAAAAGAAATGATAAATGAAAGATAAAAAAGATAAATACGACTCCCCATACAAAAATTGATACTCCCCCTGAATCATGACGACGCCTCTTTTCTTTGAAATTGTATTCTGCAGGCTGGAGATCATCGAGCACTGATGAATGCCTTTTGGAGTGCATCTGGAATGAAGAACATCTGAAACGGAACCTGAATACTGCAGCAGTAATTCACCACTTGGAGCAGACGATCATTAATACCACGATTACATCATCTTCACTTAAATATGTACTTAACGCGGCACGGACGCGGATGCCCAATGTCGATGCAGCAGTAGAAGAATCTTTGAATTGTCTGAGAAGACGTGCATAACGTGGCACGAACACGAACGGACGATATGCTCGTGATACGATGCAAGTATCATAACTTTGTCGCATGAACCTTGGGGGCTTGACAGGAAAGGAGATATCATCCATCGAGGAAAGTCCCAAGTAGATCAGCAAGAGGTGATGTTGAAATAGCAAATGCGGCTCGGAGAAGACGTGATGAAGCAGCTCGGTGAAGATAAACTGGATGAATCAACCTTGCAAAAGTAGATTGGCAGGCTTGCTGAGCTTCTGAAAATCTGAAGAAGCACCCTCTGTCTCATGTAAATGCAGCTGAAGTACACCATCAACACCTGACGTACATAATGCGGTACGAACGTGAATAGCTCGGTGTTGATGCTGAATGAAGATCCTTCATTGCTGTCTGGAAGTAGAGAGCGGATGTGCTGAACAATGCGAAGCTCCATGAAGAAAATAGCCTGAAACATATATAGCCTGAATACATATATCATCTCTTCTCATACTCTCTCTCTCATACATATTATCTCACTCTCTCTCTCTCTTCTCATTTCTTCCTCTCCTCTCTATCCCCCCGCACACCAAATACGACGAGAGTGAGTGTTTGGTGTGGAGAAATGGACATATGACCCCCCTGCACTGTGGAAAGGGATACACACATGATATGGGTGGGTGGGAAAGGAATTGGTGGATTTGAGAGAAATTTGTGTATATGAAGATGTGTAATATGTGGAGAATGAAACCGATAACCGAAGAGAATATGCTAAATGGGTCAATGTAAGATCCGGATAGAAAAATTAAATGGATCTAGTCTCGACCCGAAAAGGGATTTGCTTGGCCCGTTAGGGCAACAAATCCGATTAGGCTTAAAACTGGATCCGATTAGCCAAGGGCAGATCCGATTAAGGATCTGAATACGAACAGGCATCTGGTATATGGGGGCAGTAATAGGGTTGTTTGGTAGCGGTGGAGAGTGATGGGTGACCGTGCTTCAGCCAAGGATAGGCGAAAACGTTGGGACAGCAACGACGAGATGGAGCAGCAGTAGAGCAGCGACCAGGGGCATGGATGACAGTGGCGGTTGAATGGTGTGATCGGCGATTGGGAATATGGTTGGTGGATGATATGACAGCCACACAGCGGCAGGATAGATGACGATGATTGTGTCGCTCGGCTGATGTAGCACTTGGCCACAACGAAAGAGATGATATTGGTCTCCTGCACTGCTCCAGAGATATTGCATGCCATGAGGTTGTATGCGGAGTCAAGTGTGGAGCCTCTCTTTATGAGACGACGAAGGCTGGAGCTGAGGACATCAAGGCGATGCAATGGTAAATGGTTGTTGAATAATGCGAGTGTGATGGCGTCGACGGATGTGGATGGCGGCTGATTCTGGGCGGCGCGGCGACGGCGATGGTTGCTCCTACTTTTGTGGTCGGCAGCAAGACTCTTACCGGTCACCGTCGGCTTGATGGTCACGGTCAGCTTGCTGGATGGATTCAGCGGCAGATGGAGATCTTTGTTGGGCAATACTTGCTACTGGCCGACTAATGTCATGGCAGGCTGTGGCTGCAACTACGGTTAGTAACTGGTAACAGCTTGACAATGGTTGTTGATTGCACCGGGACGGAGATAACCGACGTACGGAAAGAAAAATTAAATCTTTAAGAAAGAGAAAGAGAAGTCATTGAGGCCGGGATGTGCCTGGCAGGTGGTCGGCCTAAGCCATGGCTACGGAGGTCGCCCGCAGGCGGGGGTTCTTCCCCTCGGTTGCTCTCTGGAAAAGACGAGCGATGGCGCCTAGGGCTGCGTACGCGCCGAAAAGGAGAGGGAGGAGTGGCGGCGGCTAGGTTTCCCTCAAGAGCGAACGCGCTCTGTTCACGCAGGAATTATGTTCAATCTGTCATACTGTTCACGCCGCATATTGTTCACCGCCGGAGTTATTATTCACGCCGTCGTTATTGTTCACTGCTCTGATACCATGTGAAATAATATTGAACGCAATGGGATGATTACAAGACTGGACGCCCTCTCCTTTATATAGGAAAGGGGAGACACCCTAAAGACTTAGGACGCAAGTAATCTAAACGGGCTGAAATACAAAAGCCCACTAACTAATTAACCTATTAACTAAATAGGCTAATATATACTCTTTAACAGTATGCAATACATATGTACATATATGTGTGTGTGTGCAATATATGTGTTTATGCATATATTGATGAATACTGAATTTGTGACTCTGCTTGAGTGAAATTGAAGCTTGCTTTCACTCCCTTCGCCCTCTCCTTTTCCCCCTCTTCCACCTCTTTCAAGCCCTAGAACACCCTTCTTTTCTTCTTCTCCTTCTTCCTCCCCTAACCCTAGTCACCGCCTCTAAGCTCAACTCCAAGCACCACGACTTGTGCCTCCCCAGCCTCATCCAAGGCTACCATCGAGTTGGTTGTGGCCCGACGGGGCTGGGCGGCCACTTTGCGGCTTAGAATCGGGGTCGCCAAACCCTTTTCCTCGTCGCTACGGTGAGCAGTAGGGTTGAGCCGCTGTGTTGGGCGATACAGGGTCGCCATAGTGTAGCAGGAACGGC
Source organism: Alisma plantago-aquatica (assembly GCA_963693085.1). Taxonomy (NCBI): domain Eukaryota; kingdom Viridiplantae; phylum Streptophyta; class Magnoliopsida; order Alismatales; family Alismataceae; genus Alisma; species Alisma plantago-aquatica. The sequence continues at coordinate 406,969,131 of OY856414.1, forward strand.
TCGCGTCCCGCAGCAATGGCGAGCGACCCCCGGCCGCACATTGCGGTCAGATCAACGTTCGAGCAGTCAGGCAACATGAGGCAATGGGCCACGGGCAAACCGTCTGGCAACTCGCGTCTAAGGGGCCCCATGTGTGGGCATGTAGGGCGGGACACAGACCGCTACATCAATAAACAGCGACTGAGATCCGCCTTCAAATTATGGTAAAGTCATACCCACTTTTCTCTATATTTTCAATGTGATTCTTTGAAAAATCATATCTTGCTCATTCCTTGGCTTAGTTATCAAGGCGTCCGCCTAGGCGCCCTAGGAGCTAGGCAAGGCGCCTCAAACCAGGTGCCCAGCCTATTAAATGCATGAAGTGGGTGTTTAAGGCTTTTTAGGCCCAAATTAAGCCATTTAAAGGCTAAATTAGTAAGAATCGGGTCTAGATTTGGTCAAATTAGATCACCTTGAGTCATTTTATGGTTGAAATAGGTCTGAGTCAAATCAGATCAAAATTTTAGCAATTAAGGTCCAATTTGGGAATAAATTGGTCTGATTTGGGGAAATTAGGTCTGGTTTCGGCCAAATTGGTAAGTCCTCATAGTATTGTTTGTTAAATTTTTCTACTTCCTCATATGTCTATTGTTCTTGCTTCTTTCTCTTTCCTTTCTCCTGCATTTTATTCCTAAATCCTACTGCTGGTGCATTTTTTTTGTGAGTTATTCCTCCTATATATCCTCCTACTACGATGTGAGGATGTGCATATATCTTATTTCAGATTTGTCCTATATCTCCTGCTACCAAATCTATTACTGCTATTGGCATACATTTGTTCTTCTTCGGATTTTTCCCTCCTAAAACTACTCTCACAGCTACTATTGTTTGCATGTTTCCATGTATTTTCACTGATCTATTCTTACTTTCTCCATATTTTCTATCTCAGCACCTGCTACTATCTGTTTTTTATTTTGTTTTGTTGAATTCTTCCTCCTCTTTCAATCTCCTTTTACTTCCCTTGTGTTTGTCTTATTTTGTCTTCTTCCTGCACAACTCCTACCATTTGAATGTTTATTTTTATCACGTTTTCGCTCTCCAATTTCTACTTATCCTCCTCGTACTGTTTCTTTTTCTTCCTGTTAATTGTCTTGCCCCTGATTCTCCTATAGTTATCAATTCAAATTAAACTTATAATAACTTTTAATGAATAAAAATTACATTATCACATATAGTATCATGTGTACAAACATTTAAACATGTAACTGACAAAAGGTAAAAAAAATGCCCAGAAAAGTCTAGGCACCCATTAGCTTAAACCCACCTCCTAGACGCCTTGACAAGTATGGTCTAAACCCAAAATTTTATACCACGGATTGTACATATTGATGATGTTGTGATTATTGCAATGACATTGAGGGTCTCTCCAGTCCGAAGAGATCCTTACGATCCCATTTTAACACTGAGGATCAGGGAAATCTACAATATTTTCTTGGCATAGACGATCTCCACTCCAACACAAGAGTCAGCTGATCTCAAAGATGCTACGCCTTGGACTTGCGGCAGGAAACTGAAATGACAGATGCCAAACCATCTCCACTCCAATGGACTACCACAAGAAAGTCCAAAATGAGTGGGAGCTCTTTCCTGATCCAGAGAACTATTGTCGCATAGAGGGAAACTGATCTATTTTTTTTATCGGATGTCTCCAAAGAGACATTGTGGCATAGTTGTTTAGGTGCCCGTCTGGGCGCCGCCTGGTCGGCCAAACGCCCAAGGGGGCTCGCCTAGATGGACACCCAAGACATGGGTCCAAATAGGCAGCCACCTAGGGTGCCTGGGCAACTAGGCGGGGGCCTGGTCTGCATGGGCAAGTGTCGGCCTCGCTAGCCGCCCGCTTTTTTGCAGGGCAGGCCCGAGTAAGGGCCCAATTACCATGGCCATCTCATATCTTTTTATTCAGTGGAGCAATTACATATCAAGTTAGCATTTAAATATATCATTTATGGTTGGGTATACAACTCTAAACAACAACCGTTTGAGTTTTTATCTGTAGAAGTATAAATTTGGAATGAATAACATTCTCTTTATCTATTGTCATATATTTCTTTTTATTAATACTGGAAATATACATATACATCTCTTTTTTTGGTCTACTTATTTTTTGCTTAATTTCACCAGTTAGATAGAGAATTTCAAAGATTATTGGATTTACAAGGTATGGATAATGGCATGAACCTTTCATTCTTATATTATCATTGACTCTAATTTGATCTTAACTCATCTACTTACATCTATTCAACTTATTTTATTTGAGGGGGTTTGAATTAGTAGTATACAATTTCAGGCATAATGTTCATATCTACATATATATAATAAATATATATATATAATGTTTATTACGAAAAAAAGTCATTGCATTATAGCATGAAGCTTTCATTCTAAAATTCTTACGAACTCTGATTTGTAACCCATCTACTTACATCTATTTCAACTTATGGGGAGTGGGTTAGTATACAATTCCAAGCATAATATTCATACATAGATATATATAATATAATTAACATATATAAATATTTGTTATGAAAATAAGGCATTGACTAGATGGCGGCATGGGCGCTCAGCCAAATCAGGCCACCGCCTGACCGCCCTAAGAACTATGCGTTGTGGGAGTGGTCAGTCAACATGTGAGTGATCCTCTTCAAGCTCACGGATGCAGTGTTCAATGGTATCCTGCAAAACCTCAAGACTGCTCCAGGAAGAGGATTATTCTACAACTGAGGAAGCATGAGGCCATTACTATCTCTAGGTATGCAGATGCAAATTGGGCAGAAGAAGCTCAATATTGCTGATCTACATTTGGTTTATGTATTATGTTAGGCAATCAGTATGTTGCACAGAGAAACAAAAAGCACCCAATTGTTGATCGATCAATAGCAAAGAAGTTGAATACTGAGCAGTGGCCCATGCATGCTATAACCTACAATGAGTGAAGTCAAACTTGACTGAGTCAGGAATTCATGTTCAGACCCCCTGCGACTCTCTATTGTAACAACTAGGCAGTCGTTCACATTGAAACAGCCCAATTTCCCATGACCGGACAAACCCATTGAAGTAGATTGTCACTTTGCGCAAGATCTGGTCAAAGCCAAGACAATTGTGACACCTCACGCGTGGACGAGGGATCAAATTGCTGACATTCTAAAAAAGCTACTAGTATCTCTTTATTGACATATGGGTACCAAATTGGGAATACATAATATATACTCTCCAGCTTGAGGGGAGGTGTTGGTATAAGTGGCTATTGGGCCTTGGCCCATGTGTTCAATATTTTCCTTGTATTTCTTTTATCCTTGGTATACTTAAGGAATATTCATTTACCCACTTAAGTATCCACTATCCACCTATCTTTCTTCTACCCCTATACATAAGAGACCATGTACTCTTATTTTGACTAATGAGAAGTATACCATAATCTTGTTTACAATTAATAACGTCAACGAATGGGATTCCATCAAAAATGTCACAACTAAAAAAATCAATAAAACGAATCAAAACATATGTACCTCTAGACTCTATAATACAAATGAGTTTTTAAGTTCTGATATATTTCAACATGTTTTATTATAACTCCCAACAAAAATTGATGCAATTTTGATAAATCGTCTCAAAGTTCAAGCCATAGAAACCCTTTTTTATGAACCATAGTTCGGATCATGTATAATCAGCATACTGATTAGATGCTATGTGAGAGGACCTACGAACTGATCCATGTTTCCTAGTTGTTGATGCAAGTAATGATTAAAAAGAAGGGATTTATATATATTTTTATCAGTTATTTGGACATAAATCAAACAATTGAAATAATAATCTGCATATTAGTCATGTTACTATGAATATACTAATGTTGTTATTTTAGTTCAATAGGTTTTTTCATTAATTGGTAGATCAGTAATCATCGTATCCTTATAGACTCGGTCAAACCTTCAGATAATGACTTGTCGTTCTCAGTATTTCAGATAATGACTATTGTTGTTCTCAGTATTTACATCTAAAGATCATACACAAATCTCATGAAATTATTCATTATTAGATTTTGAATGGCCAGGACACGTTTGTAAATTTCCAATAAATATAATAATTTCCATCTGCATGCCCTCAGAATCAGATACCTCTTCTTCAACTGTGTTTTTGTTATTCTTGTATACGTAGCATATAAGGTCTCTTTGGTTGTATTATTTGCACAGTCAGGATTTTGCTACTGGTACATAACCAAAATCTATCTAATGCTGCAGTTCTTAACTTTTCAATCCAGCCCACTCTTGTACAGCTCTTGAACACAAACTTGGTGACTACTTGAGCAAGTTAGGATTTGTACAAACCCACTAGGCACCATAGTAACAACATTCGGCGTTTTTTTCAAAAAAATGCATTTTATACGCAAATTTTTCGTCCACCGTATGTTACGCTCGTTTTATAGTGTAAACCATTTTATACGTTTTAAACGGGTATTAAACGCATTTTATACGTATTATTCGTTTTAGACGCGTTCATTTCATTTTTTTTACGTTTTAAACAGTGGTGTTCGGCCCACTTATTCTGTCCATCGCGACAGTGTTTTCCCAAAACCCTCGACACCTCCGCTAGAACCCCCGACTCCCCCGTGCCTCCCGTTCAACCCGTACCTCTCTTGCGCCCAGCGGAGCACTCAGGAGCTTGGCGGAGCACCTGCCGGAGCACGACGAGGAGCACCACCCGTTGAGGATCACTGCCCTATTGCCGCCTACGTCTGCTGCTGTGCTGCGACGCGCCGACACCATAGTTGTCAGAACCGAACCGAACCGGCCGGTTCAACCGGTTGGACCGGGAACCAGTCACCCTAGCGGTTCGGTCCAGCCCCAGACCCAAAAATAAGCAATAACCGCTCTAAAACCGGCGAACCGGTCGGTTGAACCGGTAAATCGGCGAACCGGTCCGGTTTCCAGTAACCGGTCGGTTGTTTCTAGGGAGGTTTTTTAACTTACCGCTGCCTGACCCGCGTGCCTCCAGGGGAAAATAAACCCCGATACCCCTCCCCCTCCCCCTCCCCCTCCCCCTCCCCCCGATACTCCTGACCCCTCACCCAGAGCCGCGTTGCTTACTGCCCTAGCGAAGGAGAAGAAGAGAAGCCCTGGCAAAGAGCTCCAGGTCGCCGCTGCCGATAATGAGCTGCCACCGCCGTCGAGCCGCCGCAACCAAAGCTGGCTCTGGAAGCTCCCGTCAAACCTTCCGCTTCCGCGTCCCCTTCTTGCAGCAGCAACCGCCGTAGGTGCATCCTCCCTACAGCTACAGGTACCACCGATTCCTCTTCTTCGGCTTCTCTTCTTGTGCTCCTCTTTTTCTTCTACTCTCGTTCTCCCCTTCTTCTGCTACTTCTGTTTTTTTGCTCCAGTTCTCTTCGTTTACTCCTCCCCTTTTTCTATTTCTCCCATCTACGGTTCTTCATTCCCCCCTTCTTCTGGGACGCTAGAACCCCCGACTCCCCGGGACGCTAGAACCCCCATCTACGGTTCCTCACCAGGACGCTAGAACCCCCGACTCCCCCGCGCCTCCCGTTCAACCCGTACCTCTCTTGCGCCCAGCGGAGCACTCAAGAGCTTGGCGGAGCACCTGCCGGAGCACGACGAGGAGCACCACCCGTTGAGGATCATTGCCCTATTGCCGCCTACGTCTGTTGTTGTGTTGCGACGCGCCGACACCAAGGAACTCACAGCTGCTTCTTCAGGTATGTCCCCTCTCTATTTTATTTTTTCTTCATCTTCCCCTCCTCCTTCGTCCCCTCTTCTCCTAATCTTCTTTGATCTTCCCGCAATCATCCTCCGTCCGCCCTATTGCCGCAATCATCCTCCTTCGTCCCCTCTTCTCACTGCCCTATTGCCGCAATCATACTCCTTCCCCTCCTCCTTCGTCCCCTCTTCTCACTGCCCTATTGCCACAATCATCCTCTGTCCGCCCTCATCCCCTCACTCATATACCCGCTCCATCAGCAGATCAGCTCACAACTGCAGCAGCAAAGTTGGCTGCTTAGTCACCTTTCCCCCCCCCCATCTTCCCGCCTCATCATCCCCTATCATCACCTAGTTGCTGCAGCCGTCAGAAATCAGCAGGTTTTTGTGGCCATGAAAGCCATCTCCGACCACCCCCTATCATCCCCGCCAACAGTCACCCTCCCTTGAACCTTCCTCTTCAAGTTTTCCTCCAAGCAATCACGTTTCCTCCCTTCTCCACTGTCCCATGTCCCAAACTCCGTCAATTTTTTTATTACTGCTTCACTTCTCCCTATTCCTCCTCCACCTTATCACCCTGCCCTTTCTCCTCTAGCAATCCAGGTCCCAGGAACAACTCTTGTATACTAAGTCTTATTGTTATAATCTTCATAATTACAGCAACACCTCTTGTATTTTCCCTACTCATTGGTCGTCTTCTTGTTTTTTCTCCTTGTTGATTTGTTACAGCTCAAAGAGGTTGCTTCCTTTGGAGATGTGACACGAGTTAGTCACAATCACGATTGAAGTTGTAGCCTTGTAGGCGATCTTCTTTCTACATGAGAAGAACGATGAAGAAAAAAGAGTGCTTAGGGTTGCACTATGAGTGCACCCTTCTATTATAGACAGAACAATCCCGTCACTGTACCGGCGTCGATACTATCGACAGTATGTCGATAGTATCGACACTAGGTCAGGTAGCGAGACAAATACAATGTTGTATATGCACTAGTGTCGATAGTATCGACAGACATGTCGATAGTATCAACATTGGGTCAGTATTCAAATAAAGGAAAAACATAACAAAAGTATTGTATCTAACACTCCCCCTCAAGTTGGAGCATAGATGTCAATCATGCCCAACTTGTCCACAAGAACGCAGAAGTGCTTCTTAGCCAGTAGCTTGGTGAAGATGTCAGCAACTTGGTCTTCAGATAGAGTAAAGGGAGTACAGATGCGTCCAGACATGATGGCCTCACGGATAAAGTGACAATCAACTTCAATATGTTTAGTCCGCTCATGAAAAACAGGATTACTAGCAATAAAGATAGTTGCCTTGTTATCACAGTGCATAGGAACAGGATCAGAAAAAGGCACATGAAATTCCTTCAGAAGAGATTGCACCCACATAAATTCACAAGTAGTATGAGCCATAGCACGATACTCAGCCTCAGCACTGGATCGAGCCACTACATTTTGCTTTTTGCTCCTCCAGGTGACTAAATTTCCTCCAACATAGGTGCAATAGCCAGAAGTTGACTTCCTGTCTGTCTTGCTACCAGCATAGTCAGAATCAGAGTAGCCCTCAAGAGAACAGTGACCACGCCTTTTATAGTGTAAGCCTTTACCAGGAGAATTCTTCAAATATCTTAGAATATGACATAAAGCTTCCCAATGGCATTGTTTAGGCTTATCAAGATAGCGGCTAACTAGACCAACTGCCATAGAAATGTCAGCTCTAGTAACAGTGAGATAAATCAGCTTGCCAACCAGACATCTATATCTTTTACTGTCTATGTACAAAGGTAAATCAGCATCATCCCAATTCACATTGGGGTCTAGCGGTGAGTCAGCAGGTCGAGCTCCAAGCATACTTGTTTCCTGTAGAAGATCAAGGACATACTTCCGCTGTGACAGAACAAGAGCATTAGAGGTCCTTGAAACCTTAATTCCCAGAAAATACCGCAGTTTTCCCAGATCTTTAGTAACAAAATGTTTACAGAGATAGGCTTTGGTTGCATTAATTTCAGAAAATCACTGCCGGACAGAATAATGTCATCAACATATACAATAAGAACAACAATACAAGCAGATGTCTTCTTAACAAACACAGAATGATAGACATGAGATTTGAGAAACCCACAAGTAGACAAAGTGGTGCTCAGTTTATCAAACCAGGCACGAGGGCTTTGCTTCAGTCCATAGATAGATCTCTTGAGGCGACAGACTTTATGTGACTCCCCATGAGCAACAAACCCAGGTGGTTGCTCCATATACACTTCCTCCTGAAGATCACCATACAGAAATGCATTATTAACATCAAGTTGAATGAGAGGTCAGTCCAGATTAACAGCCACAGACAGAAGAATTCACACGGAATTCAGCCGAGCAACAGGAGAGAAGGTTTCAAAATAATCAAAGCCATAAGTCTAAGTGTAACCTTTCGCCACAAGACGAGCTTTCAGGCGTTCTACAGTTCCATCTGGATGATATTTAACAGTGTAAACCCAGCGGCAGCCAACTGGTTTACAGTCAGAAGGAGGATCAACAAGATCCCAGGTACCCCTGTCAGTGAGAGCGGCCATCTCCTCTGTCATGGCTTGAGTCCATGCCTGACTTTGTAGAGCATCCCCAACATTTTTGGGTACAGAAATGGCAGATAAAGCAGTAACAAAATTGCTAACATGAATACTCAGATGGTCAGTAGAAAATGATTAGCTATATTATGAGATGTACAAGATCTAGTGCCTTTTCGGAGAGCAATAGGTAAATCTAGATCAGAAAATACCTCTGTGGGCGCAGGACCTTCAGAAGGAGAAGATTGGTGTGTGGGGGGGGGTCTTCAACAGGAGTAGGTTGTGCAGCACGATTTCTGCGTTGATATACACGTAAAGGAGTAGTATTTGTCTCAGGTTGTTCAGTATTGTTATCAGAGTCACAAGTCACAGGCAGAGGTGCAGAAATCAAATCCGAGCTCAGATGTGTCCCCTTAGAGGAATAGTATGGAGTATCTTCAAAAAACACCACATCACTACTCATAAACCATTTTCTTGTCTCTGGATGATAACAACGATATCCCTTCTGAGTCTGTGAGTACCCTAGAAAAACACATTTCGCAGCTCTAGGGGACAGTTTATTTTGATTAGGACCAAGCAACCGCACAAAACACGTAGACCCAAAAATCCGCGGAGGAACAGAGAAAAGTGGAAGACTTGGTTGAAGAACCTGTACAGGTATTTTATCACCAATGACAGAAGACGGCATGTGGTTTATTAAGAAATATGCAGTAAGAATAGCTTCCGGCCAGAAATGTTTGGGAACATTAGAATGAAGCATAATAGTCCTGGCAACCTCAAGAAGATGCCTATTTTTCCTTTCAGCCACACCATTCTGTTGGGGGGGTATACGCACAAGAGGTTTGATGAATCGTCCCCACAGATTTACAAAAAACCTCAACAGTGCTTTGAACAAATTCTAATGCATTATCAGTTCTGAAAATTTTAATAGGCATCGAGTACTGTGTTTTAATTTCAGCAAAGAAGAATTTAATTGTAGGCACTACTTCAGATCGTTTTTTAACAGAAATAACCATGTAGCCAAAGAATAGTCATCAATAAACAGAATAAAATATTTATAGCCAGATAAACTAGGAATGTGACATGGCCCCCACACATCAGCATGTACTAAATCAAACACAATAGTATTAGCAATCTGAGAATTTTTAGGGAAAACAGATCTAGTTTGCTTGCCTAATTGACAAGCTTCACAATTAAATACAGGCATACGACCACCAGGTAACACATGTTTTAACTTTGCTGTTGACGGGTGTCCAAGTCGAAAATGCCACTGTAATGCAGAAACGGATGCTGATAAAGCCAAAGCAGAAACAGAATTGCTGAGCAGTCACAGATCATCCAGGTAATAGAGTCATCTGGTCCTTCATGCCCCCCACCAATCTTCGTCCTCGTGCGAAGATCTTGAAAAACACATTCACTCGGAGCAAATGTCAGACTGCAGTTAAGGCCACGAACAAGTTTGTTGACAGTTAACAGATTTAAAGGAAAATTTGGCACATATAAAGCAGAATATAGAAGGATGCGGGCAAAGACATCCCCAATGCCAGAGACCGCAGTCTTGGACCCATCAGCAAGCATCACAGTAGACTTAGAGCGGGGTTTAAGCAGATTAGAAAAAAGAGAACGGTTGCCAGAAATATGAGACGAGGGGCCAGAGTCGATCACCCATTTTGTATTACCAGTAAAAGAAGAAGAGGCACTCAGAAAGGCAGAGTCACAACCAGAGTATGTGGATGTGTGAGCACCAGACGTCCCAGCCGATGAAGATGAAGCAGTCTGCTCCTGTAGTAACCGCTCCACCTCGGAGCGAATAAAGTCAGCAGTGGCTTCAGTCTAAGAAGCAGTAGGAGCAGTCGGAGTAGTACCCTCCGTAGCAGCGTTGGCCCATGCAGGAGTGTCGTGTTTCTTCCAATATTTGTCTTCAATATGATTGTTACGGCCACAGAAATCACAGTACCGCTGAGGAGCGGCTCCAGCAGATGAATCAGTAGATGAGCCACGGCCAAAAGTACTGCGACCAGAAGATCCTCGACCCCGACCAAGAGCAGTAGGAGGGCGGCCGCGACCGCGACCACGACCCCTGCCACCCATGGCAGCAAGAGCAGTGGGGTCAGTTGTATCAGTAGACAGGTCAGTAGAAGAGGCCGGCAGGCGTTGAAGGCGCTGAAACGCACTCTCCAACGTGGGCAGTGGGTCGCCGGCAAGGATCTGGTCAACCACTCCAGCATAGGATTCAGGGAGACCACAAAGGAACTGGACCACCTGAAGTTCCTGTCTCTGGCGCTGCATGGTGGCCAAGTCCGTGGACAAAGGATGTAATGTCTCAAGTTCAGCCCAAACGCCTTTAAATGTGGAAAAATAGTCTGCAATTTCCGATCCAGTAAATTGCAGGCGAGCAAGTTGTTTGTTTAGATCAAACACCTTCTTCGGATTCTTGCTGTGAGAGTAGGTGCTCGCAAGCTGGTCCCACATCTCTTTCGCCGTCGAAATGCACAGGAGAGTAACACTGATGTGAGTCTCGCGGCTGTTCAGAATCCAGGTCATCACAGTAGAGTCATCCTTGACCCAATCATCATAGATCTTTTTATCTTTGGACTCGGCAGTGGCAGGCGGAGAAGGTGGCGGATTCTCGGTCAGATGGGAGTGCTTTCCCTGGGATTTTGCAAAAATCTCCATGGAGCACACCCAGTGTTGATAGTTGCGGACGTCGAGTTTCACGGTGGTCACCTGACGGCGGTAGTCTAGTCCTCATATGAAGAAGCCATCCGAGCAGCCGAGAGTCGGGTCCAAACAAGAAGCAAAAAACAGCAACAGCAGGAGACCGTCTAGATCCGCCAACTAGTCGGTAGCAGACAGAGCAGAGATCCACAGAAAGATCAGCCTACATAAGAGCTACGCCTAGACGCAGCAAAGAACCCGACGGCTGAAGAGCCGACACGGGCAGATAGAAAGGGAGAAGCACGGAAGCCCGTCAACCCCCCAGACAGAAGTAAATCAACGATCCGCCGAAGACAATCAACCGGCCAGTACGTGCACGAAAGAAGAGATCAAACAGATCTAGCCACGATCAACCAAAGATACGTCATTGTTGCCCGGAGAGGAGCACGGCTGCGGCGGCTAGTCGACCAGCCGGCGGCTGCAGCAGCAGCAGCCTGCCGCGACGCGGGGGGAAACGGCCGGCGGCAGCCGGCGCTAGGGGGAGGGGGGGGAAGGTGGGGGAGGAGGGAGGGAGGGGAAAAGAAGGCGTCTAACGTGCCTACCCTGATACCATGATATAAATAGATGCACATTTAAATAGAAATAAAGAGAAATGCATGACAATATATAGTAGAATCAAGATAATTAGATATTACTCAGTAAATCCTAAAGAGCAATAAACTACTAGACTTAGTATATAATAAACAATATTACAAATTTTACTACCTTATTTTGTTACAGTCTATAGATGGTTGTGCAAAGTTTTTGTACAAGTATACAAAATGGTTGACTATTAATTTGTCAGTGGTAATAAACTACATTAAACATACATGCCAATATCATACATAGTAAATCGCACATTACCTTTCCTCAAAAAAAAAATCATACATAGTAAATCATAAAGAACAATAAGTTACTGCACTGTACATAATTGACAATATAACAATATTTTACGACATCATTTTGTTACAGTCCACAGATGGTTGTGCAAAGGTTTTGTACAAGTATACTAAATGTCAGACTATTAGAGTATCAGCGGTAATAAACAACATTAAATATACATGATAATATCATAAACAAATTTGAAAGTACAAAGTACTAGTCTAGCTTTACAGAGTGTACAAACAGCAGTAACAAAGTAAAGATAAATGCTAATTACTAAACTTTCTTACACCTTTTGAGATACAACAGCTGGAGCATCACATCTCCCAAAAGTAGTGCTTTCATTTTTCTATAGATTTGGCGAGTGATTAGGCCACTCCAGCAATATTTGTCGTGAAGCGCCCTGAAGCGGTCGCTTAAGCGGGGCTGAAAAAGTGGCCTGAAGCGGCAAAAAGCGGGAAAAAGCGGCCGCTTCAGTCCAAAACGCTTCAAAGCCCGCTTCAGTTAAAATTACAACGGGACATAGGCTTGACCGCTTAAGCGGCCGCTTCACCCGCTTTTTAAATCACTGGTGCAGTATATTATCTAACACTACATACTACAGAAATTAACTGTAAGTCTATAAATTGACTAATTAAACCTTCTTATTTATATCAGTTCATGAGCAATTGTTATTTATTAGATGACGTGCTTGTATATTAGATTTGTGTCTTGACTAAGTTATTATTATTAGGCGTATGATGTTCTATCTAATTGCATGATGCATGTAGCTTACTACTTACTAGCAATCTTCTATAGTGTTTAAGTCTAATTAGTATATGTTTGGCTATTTTATTAGGATCAACATGCCAAGAGGCAAAAATCCTATTTGGGAGCATGCAGAGCAAACAACTGATGGAAAAAATAAGTGCAAATTTTGCCATGAAATCTTTAGTGCAGGGATCACTCGTCTCCGCTATCACTTTGGCAAGTATCCTAGAAAGGATATAAGACCTTGTCCTTCGGTGCCAGACGATGTGAGAGCCATGGCTCTTCAATCAATTGGGGATTTGAATGCCAAGCCAAAGAAACAGAAGGTGACAGATTTCTGGAGAACGACTAGTTCTCAAAGTTCTAGCCCGGCAGGTGGGTCTACAGTTGTGGATGTTGATGTTGACAAGTACAAGAAAGAAACGCTTGGTCAGCAAACTTTATATAGAGTGGTGAAGAAAGGGGAGAACAAGGATGCAGATAAAGCAATCTTGAAGTTTTTAGTTTCTAATAACATTGCTTTTAATGTTTTTAGGACTCCTGAATTCAAGGAGGCATGTGCTGCTATTGCAAATGCAGGTCCTGGTTATGAACCACCTAGCAGTGAAACGGCTAGGACACGCCTTCTAGATGAGGTGAAGGCTGAGGTGGATGCATATGTCAGCTCTGTGAAAGAGAGTTGGCAAATTTCTGGCTGCACAGTCATGTCTGATGGGTGGAAAGATATGAGTAGATCTCATTTGAACTTGTTGGTTCAAAGCCCAAAAGGGGTGATGTTCTATAAATCTTTGTGCACAAAAGGTCATGCTAAAGATGGTCCCTATATAGCTGATTTTATCTCATCATGCATTGAGGATATTGGTGTCCAAAATGTTGTGCAGTTCGTGTCTGATAATGCAAGTAACTATAGTAGTGCAGGAGCATTATTAGAAGTAAAATATCCTCAGATCTTCAAAACAAATTGTGCAGCGCATGGCATGAATTTGATTTTAAACGATGTTAGTAGTCTTGCTAATATTTCTCCTGTACTTGATAATGCAAAGAAGATTGTCAAATTTATGTACAAGTATCAACATGTCTTGGATTTGATGAGGAAACACACAGAGGGTAGGGAATTGAAGAAACTCGGTGCCACTCGCTTTGCTACTCATTTTTTGTGCTTGCAATCTGTACTTGCACAGGAGCAGGGTTTGAGGTTCACGGTTGCATCCCCCAGTTGGAGAGATTTGCCACAATCCAAGAGTGATGATGGAATTGAAATATGTGACACTATTCAAGATAATCATTTTTGGGAGTCTGGCAGGAAGGTCATTCGTGTTGTAGAGCCATTGATTAGAATTCTAAGAATGGTGGATTGTGAACGTTCTACCATTGGATACATTTATGAAGGGTTGGATAGAGCAAAAGAGGCAATAAAAGACATCTTTGAGGGAGTTGCAGATAAATACATGCCCTTCTGGAAGATAATTGATTATAGATGGGATAGAAACTTGCATAATCCCCTTCAAGTTGTTCCTGCTTACTTGAATCCTCTATTGCACTATCAAAAGAGAGTCACAATGGATGTTGAAGTAGAACAAGGTGTTGAAACTGTTGTGATGAAGATGGTACCTGATGCATATACTAGGTCCTTGATATTGAAAGAGCTTTGTGATTATCATGCCAGGTCTACTCAGATCTTCTCTCCTTTGGCGATTGATTGTCTTACTACTACTCACCCAAGTAAGACTCAAATATCCCTTTGATTTACTTCTTAATGTTAATTCTTAATGTTTTAGCATGAGTGGTTGACCAATTCTGTTTCATTTTGTTAGGAGTTTGGTGGGAAATGTTGGGGTGGAAACCTCAGCTTCTTGCAAAAGTTGGCCATTAGAATCTTAAGCCAACCTTGTAGTGCTTCTCCTTGTGAGCGCAATTGGAGTGCTTTTGATGATGCACATACCAAAAAGCGCAATCGCCTTGATCCAGAAAAGTTGGAAACATTGTCTTCATTAGGATGAATCACATTTGATGAATACTGCTGCTGCAAAGGAGGAGGAAGACGCATTGCCAATTGAGTTGGAGAAAATAGATGCTTTTATAGGTGACATGAATGATGGTTCTTCAAATACAGATGATGATGAACCAGATGAAGCTTTGGAAGTAGGAGATAACCATCAACCTGAGAATGTCACTACTACAACACATGTTGAATTTGATTCAGACTCCTGCAACTTTGATTTTCTGTCTCAGTGATGTAATAGACTTAAAACTTTATTAGTGTGTGATGTTAACGTAATGGACTAGTACTCCTTGGTCCTAAGTTGTCTTCTTTTTTGTAAGCCAAGATGTGGCAAACTTTGATTTTCATATGTAGCACCTTAAATTGCACTCAATATCTCAAGTTTCTTGCCTAATTTATATATTCTTACTAACATGTATACACACACACACACACGTATATATATAATATATATATATATAGAGAGAGAGAGAGAGTCAGGCTAGAATACACTCGAGTGTACAGATCGCACAAATACACTCAAGTGTGTTTGCATATCAAGACTATTTTTTGCAAAATGTAAACCATTGATCTTCAC
The DNA here is from genome assembly GCA_963693085.1 of Alisma plantago-aquatica. Taxonomy (NCBI): domain Eukaryota; kingdom Viridiplantae; phylum Streptophyta; class Magnoliopsida; order Alismatales; family Alismataceae; genus Alisma; species Alisma plantago-aquatica. The sequence goes on from OY856414.1 coordinate 406,984,338, forward strand.
ATTCATAATAACTAGGCTACATACAAATTTTGAGCCCATTTGGATGAGTGTAAGTCACTCATCCAAGGGCAACAAAATCGACGCACGAAACTAATTTGAAATGCACATTTTGTGCGGTCTTTATAATATGTCCTATAAATGTCCAAATGTGCTCAAATTTTGCGTACGAGCTATTCACAAGATGTTTAAGAAGATCAACGGATTAGATTTTTTTAAAAAAAATATTGCATCATGAAAAACTACTTGAGTGTATTCCTCTCCGAATACACTCGAGTGTATTCTAGCCTGACTATATATATATATATACATCCATTTTTTCCCGACTTTTTCCCGAATAGTTGACCGTACTTTTACCGTACGTTGACTGTTTTTTAGCTGAATTTTCCGCATATTTTCCGAATTCCGAATTTTTCAACCCGACCGTACGTATCCCGAACACCAAATTTGTGACTATGCTAGGCACCAAGTCGAGCACCCAAAATTATTGGCACCATAATTTATTATGAGAAGATGGTATTTAATTATTTATGTACATACAGTTCACAAGAAAGAAGGTAGAAGGTTAGAAGCTTACAAGCAATGATGAGCTCTCAATAGAAGAGTAGAAAGAAGGCCCAGGCAACAAGTAACGGAATAGTCCGTAAGTATCTGTTTGCAAAGATTAAAAAATTAACAATTCATGTCGCTTACATTTAAAGAAATGTACTAAGGCGAATTTAAGATGAACACTGCCGCAGTTACAGACATGCAAACCCTGACAAAATGCCGCATAGGTGGCCCAACAATGAGACGTTAGATGCCAGAAGCTGGAATACAATTAATAATATCCAGGGATACCTGAAGAATATTTGCCAACAGGACAACCGTAAGTAGTACAAAATTAGGGGGTAAGTTGAGGAACAACCCGGTTTAAATCAAACCAGAGAGCCCTCTGCTAATTTTCTGAGTGCACATAAGGTTCAATTTTGAGGAATTTTAATTGGTATATGACTTGCCATCACTGTATTCAAAGACGACCTAGACAGCCGGTTAAACATTGACAGTTGCTGGTTGGGCCATTCAGCGCGGGCCGCTCAGCCGCCTAAGTGCCCGCATCAACAGCTGTTTTGGGCGGCCGTTTTGACCCGCCTAAGTAAAAAATCGGCCCTTGAGACCATGATATTGGATTACTTTTATGGATATCTTTGCAGATTTTATACTTGTATGGATATTACTCTATTATACTTCTAGTGATCGATTAGTTTTACTGATTTCCTTGCTGCTTTCACTGATTACTGATTGGTATTAATGATTAGTATTGCTTTTTTCATACGAAACCGATTACTTGATTAATATAACAGATTAGTAGTAAAATATGAAATAATAAATTCATAGTTGGTTATTTACAATTACTATTTTCTTGCTGAATTTAGTGATTAGAAATATTGATTGGTCGTAAGTATAGATAAATGCTTAGTTAAATACTGATTTAGTGATATGCTTGCTTATTTTACGGATTAGTATTACTGAGTTATTTAGAATTGTTGATTTGCTTGCTGATTTTAGTGATTAGATATAGTGATTAGTAGTGAAGTATTGATTAATACTTTGTTAACTACTGATTGTTGATTAGATATGTATATAAGTTCCTTAGAAATATTTTTATATACAAATATGTGCAATTTTGTATAAAAGTACATAAGAAAATCTTTTTTGATACAAAAAGGTACATAAGAATTTAAACACCTGCTTTTTCAAAAAGCGCCCGCCTGGCGCTTAAACAGTTACAAGGTGCTGTCCGCACGCCTCCCACTTCCCATTTTTCAAAACATTGCTTGCCATTCATATTTACATGTTCTTTTTAAATTTGTTTAAGGTGTGGTCTATACTCTATACCATTTAGATTGGTTGTTCAATATTTCAGGTTTACCATTCATTTACAACTGAATGGTCAAAATTTCTTATTCTTAGAGAGAGAATGGTCAAAGCTTAAAAGCCACTCAATTTATGGACAAATTAACATGCAAAAACCAAAATAGTGCATTTATACAGTTGAAAATCAGAGTAAAAATCATATTCTAATCCAAAGTGGTGCGCTGAATTTTGAAAGAGAAAGATATAAGCATGTCACATGAAACCACAGAAAAAAATGTTTTAATGAAAAATATAACATTGGGGTTTGTGACTTCAACCAAACCCACAGGACTATGGGGAGAGTTTCAATCATTAACCTAATATAAGTTTCAAACAAAATCCAATCCAGTATGAGTTAGAATTTATACTCACAACTTGGCAGGCACATTAAAGAGACCGAAAACACTGCACAAGAAGCATTAAAATGAATGTCAAATAAAACATTGCTGACTAAGAAATGTACATGAGAGAGTGAGAAGATGCACTTGGATTACCGCCACCAACCTTCTAGCATTTACTCCACTTAAATTAGTCTCTATGACAATCATAGAAAATAGAATTCCAGAAAAACCAATAGCGCATTCATCCATGAAGTTGGGATAAGGGTGTACAGGGTTGTGAGCCACGAGCAAAGCAACAATAAGATGAAATATAGCGTTGGTTGTAGCAACTAAGAACATCAAATAGAGAAGGCGGACTGATCCCATTATTCTTTCCAGCTCCGAACCCAAGGGCACCAAAGCCAACATATTAAAGAAAATATGGAGCAACGACCCATGGAAAAGAACAGCTGTATAGATCCTATATACTGCAGAAACAGGTGAAGAAGCGTGTAAGTGTCTAATTATAATCCTGAAAACCGTAACATATAAAGAATGTAATTTGATTCAAATTTGTTTTCATTGTTCTTGGCATATCCATATGTCTGAGGTTGCAGAACTATACATCATTTATAAATATTGGAATTAAGATTATCTTGTGTTGCCATAAACCAGTATATGGGAATAATTTTATCCTGATGTGTAAGTGTAAGAGATCCCTGTAGTCTTGTGTTGTGTTGTTAATGGCCATCACGAATAGCAGGGGTTATTGATGCTTTTAAGTTTTGTTCTTTTTCAGAATTTTAGTCATAAACATGGAACAAAACTCCGACTTCGAGTCAACTTCTACAGGTGTGGAAGTGAAAGTTTGCGGAAACATCGAGGATTTTTACACCTAAACTTTGACGCAACTTCGACAACAATTAAGCTCCAAATAGTCATTTTGTGATGAAAATTGATAGATTTCATCAAATTTAGCTAAAAACACAATATACATTTACATATAGGTTTACGTATGTAAAAAAATACACGATTAATTACAGTCGTCTCCGGACTACAGAGTTATTCCATATATAAAGTATATGACAATAAACAAACTACATAAAATGATGTAAATCTATGGTAGATCTAGCAAAGAGGGGATTGATCTATTAATATTAGCTTAGGGATTCAAAAAGCGGCCCGCTTCACGCTTAAGCGACCGCTAACGCGTTGTGGAAGGGGCAGTCGTTGTTTTTTGGGCTAAAGCGGGTGTTGAGGCGGATTGAACCGAAGCGGCTGCTTTTTAGCAAAAATTCTCGCCTCGGCCCGCTTAATTGGGCCCGCTTCAGCCGCTTTCAGGCAAAGTGCGGATCTATTGTCAGCTTATCTACCCGATTACATAGCCCCTTAAACCCCAACACCCCATCGACTTCCCAATAGAAGAAGTTAGAGCCGGCAGCAATAATGTCGCTATGAAATGGTTTTTGCGGGCCCATTGGTTTCTGATTGGGAGTGGGAATCCATCCTTATTCCTTGGCGCCTCCTTCCTCCGTCCATAAAAAGAACAGAAACGATTACACAAAACACACTAAAAGTGACAGTCGCTTGGAGTTAAACTAGTCAATCCTTGGCGACCAAAGGGAAAGTATCTCGAAAGGAGGAGACTGCATTCCTGGAGTCTGCTTAGAGTCCGACAAGCGCCTGGTCACCCTCATTGAGACTTCAAGGCTAATAAAGGGAAGTAAGGTCCAAGAACAGAGGTTACAAAGCTTTCTCCGGGTAGACAAGTTAGTATTTCAATTGGTCACTTCTCTTAAGTTAAACATATCACTTCTGACTTTTGTATACAACGACGTCTTATGAGTACTAGTTCTTCTATGTTAGTGATTAATAATCAACGTTTACGACTAACGTAATTGACTCAACACGCTTCATTGCAGTACAAATGCACCACACCATTACTTCTTCCGGGTATAATGATTCTCATTGTGTTGTAACTTACAGCCTATGTGCCTAATGCCTACATATTCTAATTTCTTCTTAACTTTGTAACGATCGGTATATTCTAGATTGGTGATTAAAACTAATTATTAATTAAAGGTAATATAAATCATACCTACTCAATGCATCTTTACAAGATTTTTTTACTCCTAGGAACGAGGACTATGGTTTTGTTTAATGTTTGAGTATTTTTTTAACTTATAACCATTCATTTTTATGATTAGGACCCTTTTTTATATATGCAAGTCATTCTAATGCAATGAAATATCATTTAGAATGCTTGACTGTTGAGTACTATTTCTTTATGTTAGTAGTATGACGGTCACTAAATTTTTCACCATTTTTAAAGAAATGCACAGATTGTTTTTTCAAAAAGTGTCCGCTTTAGTCTGCTTTAAAACCCGCTTCCCGCTTTCCACTTCACGGGGGTCAATTCGCACGCTTCCCGCTTCGCGCTTTCCAGAACCTAGGCTTAGAATAATAAAAAAATAACATCAAAATTACCTTTACCTCAAGCTCCAACACTTTTTCCCCCTCACACAGCTAAGTCCACAAAACGCCAGAAGAATGTCGCCAACTGCGATTGATGTCGAGGAAATTGGGGAATTTTTTAATACAACTAGGCCAACATCGTCGATGTGGAAATAAGATGGGAGGCTAATGGGGTATTTCTTATTAAGAGATGGCAAACTCCCATCTTATATATAGGAGAGGAGGCAAGCACAAGGGAAGCAAACTTAACCCTAATGGCCAAGACATTAGGCCATATACATAATTAATTAATAATTCTAACACTACCCCAAGCTAGAGCACGTCTGAAACACATGTCCAGCTTGCCAATACATGAAAAAGACAAAAATCCCATACAAAAATTGATCTCCCCTGACAAAAGTAATCTCCCCCTAATCTTGCAATGCAATATTTAAAGCACTCTAACACTCTATCTGAAGAAGATAACACATAGCAGGTAGTAAGCAATCTTCTCCGTTGATGAAGATAAGATTAATGGAGAAGTAGTAATAGCAGAGCGGGCCCTCCCTAAAATTGATAATCACCAGACTCGTAGAAGCAACCACAAATAAAATTTTGAAACTTAAACAAGCACCAAAGTAGTAGATGGTGGAGAATATGCATAGAAGACATATGAGCTGCCATTGTCGTCGAAGTAGTTCTGCACAAGAAGCACCAACTCTGGAATAATGTGCGGTAGTTGGGATAAGAGTATTGCCATAGCATATTGTGCCATAGCAGGTGGGCACGTGTTTGAGACGTGCTACTATAAGAATATGCGCTAAAGTAGGTGTCAAGTGTCAACAACACAGATGAATATGCAAAAACTGAGCAACATGATTGGATGGCATGGCTTCTTCTCTTCATCTTTTATCCTCCATCTCATTTCTTCCCTCTATTCATCTTCCTCTATTCTTCCCCTCACGCCAACCACAAAAAGGATCATGACAGTGATTGGGGTGGAAAGTCATAAATATTGTTAAGAGGACTAGATATATAAAAGACGGCACAGAAATGAAGCAATATCGGTATAAAGGCAGGGTAGGAAAAGCGCTACCGGAATAAGCACTGTAGGAAAAGCACTAGCGGAATAAGCACGGTAGGAGGAAACAAAGATAGTACTACCAGAATAAGCGCGGTAGCAATCACAGGAATAAAGGCATTTCAATGTATAAGATAGAAGATCCCTAATTCAAACAAAGACACTCAGCCATATGGGTTAGGGGAACCAGATGGAGAGGAAGATGGGGAAAAATTCCCTCTCTCTTTTTGGTGCTTTATAAATTAGCACGGGGTTTTTTTTTTGTTATTGTTTTTGTTATTGTTTTTTTTTGTCATTGTTGTAGACGATCGGCGGGTGTAAACGGTTGTAATCAGGAAATAGTCCTTGCTTTTCGAATGGATTGGGAAGTGTAAACGAGGGTGTCGCAAGGTTGCGTGCAATGCAACGTTCAGGGCGGAGCAATGAGTCCTCTCCTTTTTATTAATAAGAGAACTTGGAGAAATTACATAGAGGTCCAGCAGTATATAGAAATAACAAAATAGAATATCGTTGAATATAATGAGATATATTAACACTCCCCCTCAAGCTGGAGCGTACACATCGTGTATGCCCAACTTGTTGCAAAAATTTTGAAATGTTGGTGGACTCAATGGCTTTTTGTGAGAACATCTGCAAGTTGATCTTCAGATTTGACATGTGGAGTCACAACAATACCATTCTTGATCTGATCTCTGATGAAGTGGCAGTCAACCTCTATATGCTTAGTGCGTTCATGAAAGATTGGGTTCTTGGCAATGCAGATTGCAGCTTGATTGTCACATCTGAGCTCTATGGGAGACAAAACAAGAATATTTAATTTAGAAAGCACAGATTGAACCCACTACAACTCGCAACAGGCATGAGCCATTGCTCGATACTCAGCCTCCGTGCTAGATCTTGCCACAACATTCTGCTTTTTGCTTTTCCAAGTGATAAGGTGATTTTCTAGAAACATGCAATATCCAGAAGTAGACCTCCTGTCATTCAGATTACCAGCCCAATCTGCATCTGCATAACCAATAAGAACAAGAGTAGACACAGGGGTCTTAGGTCTATAACAGGTGATCCCCTTACCAAGTGCACCTTTCAGATATCTCAAAATACGACAGACTGCTATCCAATGTGACTGTTGTGGTGAGCTCATATGCTGACTCACCACTCCTAAAGCAAAGGAAATGTCGGGGCGAGAAACAAAGATAAAATATGAGCTTGTTGAATTGAATGCTTTCTCAGCATCAGGTAAGGATATATCAGTTTACCAATAATTTTCCTGTAATATCATGGATCTGAATAATCAGTATCATCATTCGTCTCCTTCACATGATAGTCCATAGGAGTAGACATCGGCTTGGATTTACTCATACCTGCTTCCTGCAGTAAATCCAGCACGTATTTCCTCTGAGACAAATTAGTACCTGCATGAGATCTAAGTACTTCAATGCCCAGAAAATATCTCAGTTTGCCCAGACTTTGTATGAAAATGCCCCTGCAATCCTTCTTTCACGCGTGATATGCGTGTAGAATCACTGTCGGTGATAACTATATCAACAACATATACAACAATAATAATAGATCCAACAGGAGAGCTAGAATAGAATGAGTGATCAGTCACAGAACGAGAAAAGCCCATCTTTAGTACAACATCACTGAACTTATCTAACCAAGCTCTAGGAGATTGTTTCAACCCATACATGGTTTTCTTCAATCTACACACTTTCTGACACTCCTCCTGAGCAACAAAACCAGGAGGTTGCTCCATGTACACACCTCTTCCTATAGATCACCATGAAGGCAGGCATTCTTGACATCGCGCTGAAATAGAGGCCAGTTAAAAGTAGTAGCCAGAGAAATAAGAATCCATACTGAATTCAGACGAGCCACTGGTGAAAAGGTCTCAAAGAAATCAACATTATATGTCTGAGTTTAACCTTTTGCCACCAGTCTAGCCTTCAACCTCTCAACTGAACCATCTGGATTATGTTTTACTGTGAATACCCATCTGCAGCCCACAACATTTTTATCTGGAGGTAAGTCAATAAGTTCCCAAGTGTTGTTTTGTAGAAGAGCAGACGTTTCCATATGCATTGCCTGTTTTCAGCCAATATCCTTCATAGCATCAAGATTTATTCTTGGAATGACCACAGAATCAATTCCAAGAGCAAATGAACGGGCCTGCTTAGATAATTTTGACAAACAACACACATTTGCAATAGGATGTTGAACAGTACAGGAACGAGTACCTTTGTGGACAGCGATGGGAACATCAAGGTCAGATGGTTCTTCAAAAATCTCTTAAGTAGAGGAAGATGGGGAAGGCTCAGAGACTGGAGTCGCTACCTCCTCTGGATCATGTCTGCCTCGTCTGCTGTAAACATGTGAATATTGTTGAATTAATGTACCATCTGTTGGCTGCTCTTCCTGAACTACAGTATAGTCAGGAATTACATGTGGCACTCTCTCACTCTGATGTGGTGGTGGCACTCTCCCACTGATGTCTGATGGTGGCACTCTCTCACTCTCACACAAGGTTGTAAAATGCATGAGGCGTAACGAGGCATTTTTGTCTCAGTGAGGCGAGGCGTAAGGCTAGAGGCGTTTAAGGCGTAAGCCTCAAAATGTGAGGGTCGGTCATAAAATATAAATTTATACATGTATATACATATATATGATATGTACGTATATGAATGTGTGTATAACAAAAATAGGTATATGCAAACAACAATATGAAATAGATATTAATTTTGAAACTAAATAATGATAATAGAGACTAAAGACCAACCACAACACCAAAATAAATATGTAAAAAAATAACAAGATGTCAATTCTTTATACTAATAGAATAAAAGATGTCGATAGAAAAACTAAAGGAGATTGGATTTCAAATTAGTAGGAACGAGGAACCAAAATTAGTTAACAATGATATGAAATTCACCGACATAGTGAATAAGAAGGTAGCAAACAAAGAGAAATTTGCAATGAAGATTTAAAGATGTCACTTAGAAAATGATGATTAAATGTTTATTAATGAAACATAAAAATTAACTACAAGAACTCTGATTTTTTTGAAGAAAGTGTTTGTAATAATCTTAAAAGTAGACAATCTAGTGATTAACATAAGACGTTATCATCCAGAATTGATGTGTGCACCTCAGCTAAGCCTCAGAGCCTCATTGCTTTGAGGCGAGCCTCAGACATTGTGAGGCGTGAGCCTTAGTCCAGGACACCGAGGTGTAAGCCTCGAGGCGCATTTGGGATAGCCTCGCCAAGAGAGCCTCAAGGCGAGTTTTTTATTACCATGCTCTCACACAATTGCTCCCCCTTACTGGGAACACTAGAGAAATATGGAGCAAATTCATGAAAAGTTACATCCCTAGGCACAAACATACGACGGAGACTGGGACAATAACACTTGTACCCTTTGCTAGTGTTGGAATCGACCTAGGGGATAACTTATCAGCCTTAGAATCAAAATTGTGGATAAAGGAAGTACAACTAAACACTCTGAGGGGAATAAGAAAAGGTTGATCCTTAGGACGTAAGACAGAGAACGGAGTACGTCCTTGAAGCACAGAAGAGGGTTGCATGTTGATAAGGAAACAGGCAGTAAGTAAAGCATCAGATCAGAATCTTAGAAACATTGGATTGAAACATAATTGTCCTGGCAATATCAAGAAGGTGACGATTTTTCCTCTCAGCTACCCCATTTTTTTGAGGGGTGTGAGGACAGGACGTACGATGTATCATCCCAACAGAGCAACAAAAATCAGCCATAGCACTTTGAACATATTCCAAGGCATTATCAGATTGAAGAATTTTAATATTGCAATCAAATTGAACTTTTATTTCTTGATGAAAATGCTTGACAATGGATAATACAGACTCTCGACTCTTCAACAAATAAATCCATGTCATGCGAGAAAAATCATCCACAAAGGAAATAAAATAACGAAAACTATTATAGCTATTGTCTTTTACAGGACCCCAAACATCACTGTGGACCAACTCAAAGGGACAAGAAGCCCGTTTATTGACACGAATGGGATAAGACATTCTATGATGTTTCCCCGATTGACAGGACTGACACTCTAATGAAGACACTTGGGATAACTCAGATTCTAATTTTCTCAAGCTCTCCAACGAAGGATGTCCATATTTGTAGTGCCACAGTAAGGGAGAACCGCTCAAAAGGATAGCTGGAGCAGGAGCAGATACTTGGCGAGCCAAAATTTCACCATTGAAGATGTAGAGATCACTTTTCCTAGGCCCCCCACCAATCGTCCTCATACTCTTGAGATCATGTAATACAAAACAAGAAGGTTCAAATGTCATCGTACATATCACAGTAATCAATTTTGCAACAGAGAGAAGATTAAATGGAAATGCAGGCACATAATGTATAGATTTAAGATCAATTTTAGGAGTTAGAGAAACAGATCCACTGGCTAACACTCTCCTCACTGAACCATCTGCTACGGTCACAGATTGGTGAGGAATATGTGAGTCAATCGAATGAAGCAGTCTCCTCATACCAGTCATATGTTGTGACGCTCCAGAGTCAACCACCCATGAAGAAGTTGAACTAGAAGCTAGTAAAGACGTAGCCTGATTACCAGTAGTAGATGCCAGATTTGCTGAAGAAGATGATCCCAAACTTAGAGGCTGGGTAACCAGAATAAATCTATCATATTCCTCCTTGGTGAGTGTGATTCCAGAAGAACCAAAACTCGAAACAGGAGGCTCAGAAGACTCAATAGTGCCAGCATAGTTTGCTGCCCCCACAGGTGGTGCAGCAGGTCTACCATGCTTCTTTCAATATTTCTCAATTGTGTGTCCAGGTTTGTCACAGAAAGTGCACTTAGGACGTGTCACGTCCTCGGCCCGTACCTGTACGGACTCCTCTAACTGTAGCGGCTACAGATGCATGGGAATCTCTAGGAGACAAGACTAGTGTAGGATCAACGGGTTCAAAATTTGATTGTAAAATCCTTGGGTAAGCTTCTTCCAAGCTGGGAAGTTTGTCAGAAGCTAGGATGACACTGTGGGTAGAACTGCATGAAGAACTCATGCCGGATAAGAACTTTGATGTGATCAAGTCATCTCTGTCTTTGACTTGTTCTTTGACAGTCACTGGATGATAGAAGCTCAGTTCTTGAGCAATAGCTTGGATCACTCCAAAATATTCTTCTAAAAGCTTATCTCCCTGTCGTTCTGCAAAGAGGTGGTCATATATCATAAACTAACGAAGAGCATTCTTTTCTTGAGAGTAATGTTTCTTTACCGCATCCCATATCTCTTTGGCAGTAGTGTAGAACATGAACCTAGCAGCAATTCCAGGTTCCATGCTCCCCCACAGCCTTCACCAGACTATTATGACGCTTCCATTTAGCATAGCCTTTGTCAATAGAAGCAGAAGGATCAGAATCAACATATTTTGCCTTGTCTCAGGATTCCAACATTGTATGGACAACATTCATCCACAAGAGATAATTCTTCCCGTTCAGCTTGATGGAGGGGATAGGTGACATCTCGTTATAGATGGTAGATGACTTGGTGTCCTCAATGATTCAGCGAAGAGATAGGGTGACGGAGTGATACACATTACAGGAAGGAATGAGCGACAGAGAGATACACGTCATGTCAAAGAATTAGATGTGTGTCTGACGCATCCACAACCCCCAAACAAAAATTCCCTAATCGTACATGGAGGAGATGTGATTAGGAATTTCCTATGCAACGACGGACCCTTCGGTTTGGGATTTAATAATCCGTTTGATTAACTGAAGGACCCTGCAACCACGGCCTTCAGATGCGGCCGGCGGGGGGGGCTGTTGCGTCCAAGGAACGAGGTATCCGATTTCGATACCGTTTCGACAGCATGGAAATTGAAATTTATGGAAATTTCGACAGAAATTTCGATAAATGCAATTGTGCCCGTTTCGACGCCAAAATGAATGAATTAATTTATGAAATTTTACAGGTGTGATCTCTACACCTAAATGCATCGTTTTATGCAATAAAATTTTATGTGGGGGTAGGTTAGGGAGGGGGTCCTTCATGTGGGAGGTAAGGGAACTGTCCTGTTTCTTGAGGATTTCGATGAATGATTTCGATGACAAAATGTAGGAATTAAGTTATGCAATTTTGTAAGTATGAGCTATATACATGCATGTACTTGTTCGTGTTATAATATCAAATATTGGATATGTAGGGCATCCCACACATTTTACTTGGGTTTATAGTTTGTTGCTGATATTGACTCAATAGTCAACCATTTCATTGGTCCCAAGAATACTAGTGCAATGTTTCCAAGCTAAATCATCATTTGTTGGTGTGGTTGGCTTCCTAGTACCCTCATTGTCTAATAAATCACCACTAGGATACATGTCATCCACATTGCAGAAACTAAAATAGCATGCATCACATAAGTATTTAATAATTTGAATAGCAAATATTAGGGAAATGCAACGCAATTATGATATACTATAAGTATATACTATGTATGAGTACTAAATGGTGAAATGACCCCAATCCCCCTTTGCTCCTCTTCAAAAATCAACAATAACAACAAGGATTGCAATTATCGAAATTTTCATCGAAATTTGGCGAAATTCATCGAAATCGTCGAAATTTGGCGAAACTCATCGAAATCATCGAAATCGAAATAGTCGCAGGTTTCGGTACCACAGCATCGAAATCGAAATTTCGAGCGAAATTTCGATGATTTCGACAAAACCTCATTCCATGGTTGCGTCTGCCCTTGGCGGCTGCAGTTGCTGCCTGGAGCCAACGGCGGCGGCAGCTGCTGCTGCTGGCGGCGGCAGCTACGTGGAGTGGCAACGGTTGGAGAAGATGACGGACAGGGCGAGGTTCGTCCCTAGGAGCGTTTCCGCTCTAGTACCATGTAAACGAGGGTGTTGCAAGGCTACGTGCAATGCAGCATTCAAAGAGGAGCAATGAGCCCTCTCCTTTTTATTAATAAGAGAACTTGGAGAAAATACATAGAGGTCCAGCAGTATATAGAAATTACAATATAGAATATAGTTGAATATAATGAGATATATTAACAAGAAGATATTGACAAATCGGACATTGGGGTTGACGATCCACTATTGTATCCACTATCGCGAACAGGAAAAAAGAACATTGAGAATACATCCACTATTGCAATCAGGAATAAATCAACCAAATGAAGGATTGTCATTAATCAATTTTTGTTTTCTTCAACAATTACAAAGGGAGTATGTGTACCGGCCGGATCGGATGGTTTCCAATTAATCAAAGCATGTAGATCGAGGACCCTTGGTTTCCAATTAATCGTAACTGCAAACAGTAGCTAGTTGCGACACCAAAGGCCTGATGTTGTCGGGCGCTGGGAACATGACCCTGGAGTAGCTTATGCTTCTTTTCTGAAGGTTTTCGCCCCTTTATTTCCGTTTAACGGCCACCGCAAACAATGACCTTGGCTAACTTTTGCCTAGCGGACGCCTAAAGGATTTGTGGTCTCGATGCACAGTGCGGAAACGGAATGTAGGGCTATTGATTTGTGGGGGATGGGATGTTGATATGGGAATGGGAGGTGGCATTGTAGGCAGGGCAGATCCGAGATACCAGATTGGATAAAGAAAGGCCAACTTTGCTGCTTGGCAATGAAGTAGACGACCATGGTGTTGGCCCATTAGGGTTAAGTTTGCTTCCCTTGTACTTGCATCATCTCCTACATATAGATCGGGAAGTTTCCATCTCTCAATAAGAAATATCCCGTTGGCCTCCCATCTTATTTTCCACATGGTACCAGAGCACCAATCCTAACCTAGGGAGAAAAAGTGAGAGCCTCCGCCTGCGGGCGGCCGCCTTCCTTTTTTGGCTTGGTCGCCCGTCAGGCATCTAACAGTCAGACATATGAGGAAAAGTCAACAGCTTCAATGAAATGTCAAGGATATTGTAAAATGAGGATGTCTACGTGGATCCCACATCGACAGCTGTCGACAATGACAAAATTGGTGAAATTTTACCTGATTTCAATGACATTTAATACCATAGTCATAACACCCTTCTACGACGTGGTTTTCTAGCAACAAGTCAACTATATATTCCTTTTCCATATACTCACATTTCATGCGGGACAATTACTTTGTGTTTGATAGATGACAAGCAAATGGACACAGAAAGGAAAAGGAAAACAGTGAAAGAAAGTTTGTTTGTCTAAAGGGGGAAAGGGGAATAGTAAACACCTTAAGAAATTGAGGCAATGGAAAAAATCTAACAATTAAAATAATCTGAAGCATCAATGGTAATTTTCCCAACTTTCCATCTTGTTTTTTATGAGGAATATGTAACATTAACCTGCCATTGTTCCCCAAAAATTTCCCTTTCCACTTATAAATTCATAATCAAACAACCTTCCAATCTCCATCATGTCCCAATCACATCCTGAGTTGATTCGTCAAGTCAAGTTGTTTGCAGCTCAGAAATTATAGAAATTTGGCCTTATTTTACTTTTATATAGATCTTATTAGACAATATGAGTTTTGTCCCCTTTATATAGTAGAGCATGTAGATTATACAGACAGACGTTACGAATGAGAAAATGTCTCTTAGGTTCATGTGGAGTCATCCTTTTTCATAGACCCATATAGCAACTTCACATTGATATGCTCTTCTATTGTCCCATTTTTGCAACTCGTGTTGGTCCATGTATCCTGATAATGATACACAATGGGCAATGCAAAGAGTACTACCTTTTTCCCTTAATACTGGGGCTATGGCCTAAGGAGATTGCAGTGTCTAGGGGTCAGCACCCATCAAATACTAAACTGAATCATTTCAAAGGTTACAATCCAAAATCAAAATCGACATAGACCCACATAGCAACTTCACATATCTTTCTCCCCTTCTCTAGTGTCCAACTTCTTATATATCTCTTAAAGTATCTAAACCTGGCCTCTTGAACTATTTTCTTAGCTCCTTTTTTTGCTTGCTTGTATATCTCCCTTAGTTTCATATAAACAAAGAAAATGTGAGTATATGATATATAATAGCTTTTAATATGACAAATGCATAGTCCCATTGCAACCTTCTCAAAATTATGTTTTCTTTCAATAAATGACAATGAATATCATTGGTGTGAACTCGATAGTGCGACATACATATTCCATACGTTCTTAATTCCATATTTTGACGTATTCATATCCTATATTCTCAATGTTTGGCGTACTTGATGCTTGCATCTGTGATAGAGACTCAGATTTTGTAAATTTGTATGTACTTCCTAGGTTAGACACCTTCCGGAAAAGCTAGGCTTCATTGATCCTATGGAGTTGTCCATATTTATTTCAACCAAATTTTACATAAGAAAATAAAGCATATAATGATGGATTGCAACTTTCTTAGGATAAGACTTCAAGATGGATTAATCTAGCTTACTCCAATCAAACCTGAGGATATATTAGCGAACTTGTTCACTAAATCCTTGAATGGATGTCACTAAGTATCTTATGTAACAAGCTAGGCACATATGATAAATATGCTCCAACATGAGGGGGTAAATATATTATGCACAAAAGGGTGTGTATATGTTTTTGTACGTGTGAGGGACACCATGTAAGTTGTCCCTAGTAATTTCCCTAGATATTTTTAAAAAGTCATATTGACACATTGGGTCGACTCCAAAATACTTTTCTGGCATTATTCTTACTCCACGCATAAGCGGACTTGGGGTTATACGTGGTAACTAGGTACTACATGCTCTACTATTATTTGTATTAGAATAGTACTCAAAGTATGTATTTATGTGGCAATTGCAATCATATTGAACATTCGTATGAAAGTAAAGCTTTAAAAAAGTATGCCAAGTGTTTTTAACAAAGCAACAAATAGGTTTAGCAATATATCATATTTGTGCTATAAAGAAACTTACACACCACGAGACTCATCAAATATAATGGTAACTACTATCATTTATCAATCAGTGATGTGTAACAATATTATTGCACACACACGCACACACACACATATACATACATATATACATATATCAGTGGAAGCAAAGCATAATTGAGCCAAGTAGAGAGCGGATTCCTTCATCTTTCATTACAAAAATTAAAAGGGTAAGTGTGCACCCTTATTTTTTCAAAAAGGGCATAGGATGGTGGGTAATAGGCTATACCCTCCTTAGTGCCACCATAGATGTTGCACAACGAATGACACGTGATGACCAAGTGACAAAAAAGAATTATAAGAGGAAGACAAAAAATGGTTTTGTGGATTATGATTGGAATGGCATACAAGGGTTAACACTATAAAATACTTTTAATGGGGTAAAAGGTTAAGTAGCTTCAGGCTTAGGCCATGTTTGGTACAGCAATGTTTGATCTTTTGACATTCAAAAATAATGAGTTGGAAAATTATTTTTGTTTGGTACAATGCAGCCAGGTGAAATTGGTAGGTTTTCAACTGCATTCGACAGCACCTTTGTCGTAAAATCAGTGAAAGTATATAGTTTGGGTGTGGCCGGGTGTAAAAGGTAGCTCTTGATGTATTCTCTCTGTCACGAGCATACTTGTTGAGGCGCCCGACTAGTCGGTTGGTCGTTTTGGTGGCCAACAACTAGACTGCTGCCCAGGTTTTCCATCATTTACAACATCCGCCCAGATCGACTGGTCGGCTGGTCACCCTGTAAGTCGGCCGCTTATTTGGTGGGCCCTGTTACATTATATATTTCCTGTTTTACATAAGCATGTTATTTGTTTTGTTATTATCCTTTATATATGGACCTCTCTGTAATTGTCTCAATTATATATATATGAGGGTGCACACGTTGTGCAACCCTAAGCTTTCTGCAATTCCTGACTCTGTCATATGGTATCAGAGCAGGCTCTAACCTAGCCTCCCTCCCTCCCTTCTCTCTCCTCCGCCGCCCCCCCCCACCCGCCGCCCGCCGCCCGACAGCCCGCCCGCCGCCGGCAGTAGCAGGCCGCCGCCGCTGGCCTAGCCAGGGCCGCCGCAGCTCCGGCCGGCCGTCTCCAGCGGGCCGCAGGTCCCTCCGTGGGCTCTGTGGTTCCGTCTTGCCTCCTGGCATGGTACACCGCTAGTGCTTGAGCAACCGTAGTTGTTGTTCGCACAGCAGGTGCGCTGCTGAGTGGTCGTTTTCTACGGAACCACTGACCCACTGGTAGATCTGGACTAGATCAGTCTTCAGGGGGAGATCGGCGCATTGTTCGTCTAAGGGGTTACCGTCGGTTCGTGCTTGTTTGTGCCTGCATGCCTGTGTAGGCTTCGGCCTCCGGGTTCTCTGCTACGCCTTGGCGTAGTACGTATGTGAGAGGTCCACGGTGACTTGTTTCTGCCTGCTTCTGCCTGCCTGACGGCGTAGTCCGTCTCCTATCTGTACCTACCTGTGCCTGTGCCTGCCTTCCTACTTTTTCTCATGGCGTCTTCTGGGGATGACATGTGGAGAGAGTCGCGCCGTCAAGTCACTACTGTTAAGCTTGATGGGCGCAACTACCAGTTGTGGGTCTGTTTCTTTGTGATCTTTGCCAAATCACAAGGGAAGTACTCTCACTTGATTCGGACGGGTCCGCCTCAGCCTGCAGAGGAGGCGGATGCAAAGGACATCAAGGCCTTTGATGACTGGGTTCGTGATGACTCGACCGTCATGACATGGATTCTCAACAGCTCCGTTGAGAAGATTAGTGTTACTCTTCTTCAGCTACCTACGGCGAAGCAGATGTGGGATCAGCTCGCCAGTACCTACTCGCATAGTGAAAATCCGAAGAAAGTCTTTGATATCACAAAGCAATTGGGGCGTCTACAGTTTACTGGTTCTGACATTTCAGACTACTTCTCCACCTTCACTGGTCTGTGGGGTGAGTTGGAGATGTATCACCCGCTGTCCACCGATTTAGCTACTATGCAGAAACAGTGGGCGGAGCTTCAGCTGATTCAGTTTCTCAATGGTTTACCTGAGTCCTATACTGGAGTGGTAGATCAGATTTTGGCGAGTGATCCACTCCCTACCTTGCAGACTGCCTACAAGCGTCTCCAGCGCCTTCCGTCATCGACACCGTCTCCGCCTCCTGAGACTGGAGACTCTACTGCTTTGGCCGCTTGGGGCGGGCGTGGTCGTGGCCGTGGCCGTGGCCGCTCCAGTGATGGCCGTCCTCCCCTGGGTGCAGGCCAGGGGCATGGACCTGGTGCTGGACGAGGAGCTCCTCCTGCTGCCCCGCCCTCTGCTGCTGCACGTCCTCAGCAAGGACAACGCTTGTGTACTTTCTGTGGCCGGTCCAACCATATTGAGGAAAAATGTTGGGAAAAGTATGATAAGCTGGCATGGGCCAATGTTGCAGCTGATTCTTCTGCGTCTGAGGGTGCTACTCAGACACCTGCACCAGAGCCTGCGGCGGCTACCGCAGACTACATCCGGGCTGAGGTGGAGCGTCTTCTCCTTGAGCGTGCTGGTCCTCTCCTACTGCATCTACGAGTGGAGCACATGCTGCCTTTTCTGGTTATGACACTGCCTTCCTGAGCTCCTCACCTTCTACTTCTGGTAATACCAAATGGGTGATAGACTCGGGTGCTTCTGCACATATTTCTGGAAATAAATCTTTGTTTAAACATATATCTGCACCTGCCCGACATTCTTCTGTTATGCTTGCTGATGGCTCTAAGTCGTCAATCCTTGGAGTCGGTGATATTATTTCTCATTTTGGCCTAAAATCTGCCTTATATGTGCCCAGATTTCCTCTTAACCTGTTATCTGTCAGCAAGATTTTACGGAGTTTAAATTGTAGCCTGACATTTGTGCTTGGTTCATGCGTTTTTTAGGACCTTCACACGAGGATGAAGATTGGTGGGGGGTCTGAAGGTGCTAATGGGTTGTTTTACTTGGACCAGTTACCTAGATCAGAGAAAGTTGCTGTGGTATCTGCATTATCTGCTTCTGTTTCTGCTCTCCAGTGGCACTACCGGCTGGGCCATCCCTCTTCAGAGAAGCTACGTAGTTTAGTTCCTGATATTGGCAGTTGTCATTTTCAGTGTGATTCGTGTCAACTAGGGAAACAAACTCGTATTGTGTATCCTAGACGTAGTACTGTGAGCAGTAAAAACATTTTTGATTTAGTTCACTCTGATGTATGGGGTCCATGCAATGTACCAAGCTTGTCTGGTTACAAGTATTTCATTCTGTTTATTGATGATTTTTCGAGGACTACTTGGCTGTTTCTGTTAAAAAGTAGGTATGAAGTGCTGTCTACTATTGAATATTTTTTTGCTGAAATAAAGACGCAGTTTGGCTTGCCTATTAAAACTTTTTGCACTGATAATGCTTTAGAATTTGTTAAGCAAGAAGTGGCTGTGTTTTGTAAATCTGTGAGTACTCTTCACCAAACTTCCTGTGCTTATACCCCACAGCAAAATGGTGTTGCTGAGCAAAAGAATAGGCACTTATTAGAACTTATTAGAAGTTACCAGAACAATAATGATGCATTCTCATGTGCCCCGCTCTTATTGGCCTGAAGCTATCTTGACTGCATGTTTTCTGATTAATAGGATGCCATCGTCTGTTATTGGGAATAAAATTCCCTTCCAGGTTTTGCACCCTGACATCTCCATGTTTCCTGTGCCTCCTAGAATTTTTGGGTGTACCTGTTTTGTTCGGTTGCTTGGACCTACTTCTGATAAGCTATCTCCTCGAGCTACTAAATGCATTTTTTTGGGCTATTCTCGCACTCAAAAGGGTTACAGATGCTATAATCCTAGCACTCGGAAGTGGTTTACTAGTAGTGATGTTGTCTTTTTTTAGGATACACCGTATTATTCTTCAGCAGGAGATAGTTTGCAGACAGATAAACTGGCTCCTCCTTTACCTGTTATTTCTGACTGTGTGCCTGACCGCACTGATACTGAGACTACTGCTAAGCAAGACCCTCCTCTTATTGTTTATCATCGCAGGAATAAAGCACCTTCCACACATGTAACCCCCCAAGACAACCAATCTTCTCCTCCAGAAAGTTCTGCTGCTCCTGAGGTAAACTCTGATCTTGACATACCTATTGCTCTCCGTAAGGGTACTCGTTCTTGCACTTCTCATAGCATTGTTCAGTGTGTGTCTACTGCTCATCTAAATACTCATTCCAGCAATTTTGTATCTGCCTTATCTGTTGTGGCTGTACCTAAGAATGTTCAGGAAGCTTTGCAAAGTACAGCTTGGACATCTGCTATGAATGATGAGATGCTTGCTCTTACTGACAGAGACACTTGGGAGCTGGTGGATCCACCTCCTCAGTGTAAGCCTGTAGGCTGCAGGTGGGTTTATGCAGTCAAATATCAACCTGATGGTACGGTTGAGAGGTTGAAGGCAAGGCTTGTTGCGAAGGGATACACTCAGACTTATGGCATTGATTATTTTGAGACTTTTTCTCCTGTTGCTCGCCTTAACTCTGTCAGGATTCTTTTATCTGTTGCTGTGAATCTAAACTGGCCTCTTATGCAGCTTGATGTGAAAAATGCCTTTCTGTATGGTGACTTACAGGAGGAGGTGTATATGGAGCAACCTCCTGGGTTTGTTGCTCAGGGGGAGTCTCACAAAGTTTGCAGGCTTAAGAAGTCTATCTATGGGCTCAAGCAGAGTCCTCGTGCCTAGTTTGATAAGCTGAGCAGGATTATGATTGATTTTGGCTTTCTGAGGCCACAAGTTGACCATTCTGTATTCACTAAAAAGACTTCTGCTGGTATTACTGTTCTGATTGTATATGTTGATGACATTATTAATTCTGGCAGCGACACTCTTGGTATTCAGGCTACCAAAGATCATTTGGGCAAACATTTTGCTACCAAAGATCTAGGCAGACTCCGGTACTTTCTTGGCATAGAAGTCTCTAGAAATTCTAATGCCTTGGTTCTTTCGCAGAGAAAGTATGTTCTTGATATCCTGCAGGAGACTGGTATGCTTGGTGCGAGACCTGCAGATACTCCTCTTGATCCCAATGTCAATTGGGATGATGATTCCTCTGCTATGTTTACTGATCATAAAAAATTCAAGAGGCTGATTGGTAAATTGATCTATTTAACTGTTGTGGGTCTTCTTAGCAGATACCTCGACAAACCCAGACAATGTCACTGGGATGCTGTATGCCAAGTCTTGAGATACTTAAAAAAATCTCCTGGCAAGGGACTTCATTATAAAAAGAATGGGCACTGCGTTCTTGAAGGATATTCTGATTCTGATTATGCAGGCAGCAAAGTCGATAGAAAATCTACTTCTGGCTACTGTACTTTTGTAGGGGGCAATCTTGTCACTTGGAGGAGCAAGAAACAGAATGTAGTGGCCAGATCTAGTGCTGAGGCTGAGTACAGGGCCATGGCCCATACTGCTTGTGAGTTGCTGTGGGTGCGTTCTCTTCTGAAAGAATTTGGGATTGAGTCTTCATCGGCCATTCCTATGCATTGTGATAACAGAGCTGCCATCTTCATTGCAAATAACCCTGTCTATCATGAGCGCACCAAACATATTGAAGTTGATTGCCACTTTATCAGAGAATCTATTCTTGCTGGCAAGATATGCACTCCATTCACGAGATCTGAAGACCAAGTTGCTGATATCTTCACCAAGCTCTTGGCTAAGAAACGGTTCTGCATGCTGCTGGACAAGTTGGGCATGATTGACATCTATGCTCCAACTTGAGGGGGAGTGTTACATTATATATTTCCTGTTTTACATAAGCATGTTATTTGTTTTGTTATTATCCTTTATATATGGACCTCTCTGTAATTGTCTCAGTTATATATATATGAGGGAGCACACGTTGTGCAACCCTAAGCTTTCTGCAATTCCTGACTCTGTCACAGGCCCGACGATTTTTTTATTTTATTTTTGTCATTTAGTCTTATTGTCGACTGAAGTGTTTGTGTTTGTCTTGTCAATTGGCATGGAAATAGAAATAGATAATTATGGCATATAATTTCATTCACATTAGTAATGTATACTACATCTCTTTAGCAGTTTAGCATATAACTATATATATTACTAATATATTACTAATATATAACTAATTATATATTAGTAATATATATAATCCTAATATATAACTATATATATTACTAATATATATTACTAATTATATATTACAAATATATATATAAATATTATATAACTATATAACTATATACTTATAGTTATATTGTATATATAACTATAATTGTATAAGTATATAACTATATATATTACTAATATATATAAAGAGCATATTGTTGTATATAAGTATATAACTATATATATTACTAATATATATAATTAATTATATGGAGAGAAAAACGTACGCCTGGTCGGGTTGGTCGCTCAAGGATCCAGGGTGACTGACTGGCCGCCTTGACAAGAGTATATACACTTTACTGCTGTTTTTACTTAGTGTATTTTGGTTATTTGTCTTTTAGTCACTTGTTTCTTTATCCCATATTGCTTATCTTTAAACGTTGTACTACTCTCTTGTCTTACAAAAGAGAGAGCATTGTATTGGTTTTATTCACTCAATAAGAAGCGATACTTTTCTATTCTAGATGCTATCAGAGCGTCCTGATCATCCCTAAACCCTAGCCGCCTCTCATCCCCCCCAACCCTAACCGCCCCTCTCCCTCCTCTATCTCCCCAGCCCCCTTGCGCCGCCGCCACCATAGTTTTCATAACCGAACCGGTAAGCGAACCGGTGAGGCCTCCGGTTCTCGGTTCACTGGTTCAACCGGTGGTCGGACCGGTTCAACCGGTGACATCAGCATGGCGTCACATATAAATTACAAACTCTAAAGATATATGAAAATCATGGTAAATTTAATAATGAAACATGAATAATAATACAATTGTTCAAGATAATTTCAAAAACAAACTAAGTAATAAGCATTATTTGACATATGGACATGTGCTAACCAAATTATATAGTATTCAAGATGAATTGACTAATTCATTAAAAATACAACCCACTACAATACCACATTAACCACAATCAACTTAACTGAGTAAAAAATCTCTAATGTCATAATATGTAACCACGAAATTGGAGACACTAACATGCTGCCTATAATACATAGTGAAATCAACCTTAGCAATCAATTTAATAAGTTCTAGAATGTGGATAGTGAAGTGGTAGAAAATATATTGCAATTGAAGCAGCTGGCATATCAGTAAAAATCAGCAGCAGCGGTTAATTCAAAAGCCAGTTGCAGCACCATGTGGTGCTATCCTTCAGCACAGACAGCCATGCGAGCAAGAGGGGTGACAGGGTAACATTCAAGAAGAAGAGTAAATTAATTGAAGAACATGAACAAAAAGGATGAATGAAGAAGATGATAGGAATAATAAGATGAGTACGGGTAGAAGGTCCTTATAGGAAGAAGGGGAAGACAAGTAAAGGAAGGGAATTACTACAGGAAGAAGCGGAGAGCAAGTAGCAGAGCAAAACCGAAACGAAGTACCTAGGACTTGGAGAGAAATAGAAGAAGAAACAACAAATACAGGGAAATAGGGAGGAGTAGAGGCAGGAGCCAGTGGAGGACGAGCTATTTGAGGAAGGAGGAGAAGAGTAGAAGGAGAGGAGGAAGAATCGGAAGACTTACCAAGGACGGCGGCAAGCAGCTACCCGACGGCTGTAGAGAAGAGCAGCAATGACCAGTGGAGGCCGTCGGAGGCATTAGGTGCGGCGGAGGTCAGCGGCAACATCAGGTGCAGCGGAGGTCAGTGGCGGCAGCTGGTGCAGTGAAGGTCGGCGTCGCCTCCTGGTGCTCCTTCCCAGCTAGGGCTGAGACGCCGCTGCTATCGGGGTCGGGAGTCGGGAGTCTGGCTGCGTGAAAATTGGTTTTTTTGCACGGATCAGTGGAAGCGGGAGCGGATAAGTGGATGAAAACGGACCGGCCGGTTGGATAAAACTCAACCGGTTCGCCGGTTCACCGGTCCAACCTGCCGAGTTGCCGGTTATTGGCCGGTTAAACTTCAATTACGGGTCTGAGCAAGGACCGAACCGCTGAACTAACCGGTTCCCGGTTCAACCGGTTGAACCGGACGGTTCGGTTCGGTTCTGATAACCATGGCCGCCACACCTGCCCACCCCCCCTGCCGCCGCCCACAGCTACCCTGCCGCCGCCCACAGCCATCACCATCACCACTCCAGCCACCACCCACCCCTCCGCCAACCCTCCACCACCTTTCAACACCCTAACCCACTCCATCACCATGGCTTAATCCATCAAGTACACCCAATCCTCTACCCATCTTCTTTCCCGAAACCTCCGGACAGCTTCAGTAACTTTCCAGTTTCTGACACGTTGACGTCGTAAAAGGCGTCTTCCGCTCTATTTGCCTGCGCCTCATGGTGGAGTGATTGTTCCTCCATGTTGGCGTAGGTTTCTATCTTCTCCTACTGCCCCTACGAGGGTTTCTGAGATCCATGCTTGGATCTCCTATATGCGTCCATGTGTTGGACTTCTGCTGCTGACTAGTGACTACTAACTCTGCTGCTATCTGCACCCTTGATTCTGACTATCTCTGTCATCTCGGATGGCGACTCCTGACCTTCCTCGCAATCTGTGTGTCACTACCGTCAAGTTGGATGGCCCCAACTATCATCTTTGGGCAGCCTCCTTTGAATTGTACGTCAAGGCTCAAGGGTGTTTCTCTCATCTGTCGACCAAGGGTCCGGCCATCCGTGCTATTGATGCTGATGACAAGACCAAACAGGCCTACGATCTCTGGTCCAAGGAAGATTATGGTGTTATGACCTGGATGGTCAATAGTGCGGAACCTAAAATCAGCCAGTCTCTCCTTCGCCTCAAGACTGCCAAGGATAGGTGGGATCAGCTCTCCCACGTATACTCTAACCAGCAGAATCCGAAGAAGGTTTTTGAAATCTTCAAGCTACTGGCCAAACAGGAGTACTCTGCTACTGACTCCGTGGAGGATTACTACAACAACTATTGTGCTCTCTGGGATGAGTTTGAGGCCTACCATCCTCTGTCTGCAGATATCATGGAAATCCAGCGTCAAAGAAACGAGCTTCAACTTGTCCTGTTCCTTGCTGGTTTGCCTTCCTCTTTTGCAAAAGTCGTCGATCAGATCCTCTCTAGTAATCCCCTTCCTACCCTGAGAGACGTTCTGAAGCGTGTTCAATGCCTTCCTTCCGTTTCGCAAAACCTACCTGACTCCTCTGACGGAACAGCCCTTGCTGTTCGGACTGGTGACTCCTCCCGTGGACGCGGCCGTGGTCGGGGACGTGGCCGCAGGCGTTCTTCTGGACCAGGACGTGGCTCCTCTTCTCCTGCTGAGACTACTGAACAACGCTTGTGTACCTTCTGTAAGCGTACCAATCACAATGAATATCGTTGTTGGATAAAGCATGGGAAGCCAGCCTAGGCGAATCAAGTCACCACAGATCAGCCTGACACTGACACTACTTCTGCACCTCCGTTTGTCGATTGGATCCGATCGGAGTTTGAGAAACTACTACAAGCACGGCTTGCTTCCTCTACCGAGGCCTCCACTGATGGTAGCACTGCTCTTCTAACTCAGTCCGGTAAAAACACTTGGGCGATCGATTCGAGTGCGACATCCCATATTTCTGACAATCCTACATTATTTTCTCATTTACATAACACTATTGTTATACCACCTGTTACTCTGGATGACGGCTCTCAAACACCGGTTACTGGTTTTGGTGATATATGCACTCCTGGATGTCTGCCTCTGCGCTCTGCTTTATATGTTCCTAAGTTCCCTATAAATCTATTATCTGTCAGTAGAACTGTGAAGAGCCTTCACTGCTCTATTACATTTGATCCGGATGGTGTTGTTTTTCAGGATCTGCGCACGAGGACGAAGATTGGTTCGGGCCATGAGGGACTAGATGGTTTATATTACTTGGATGTTCCAAAGACTGCGACGTATCTGACATCTTCTGTGACTGGCATCCAGTGGCACTATTGTTTAGGACACCCGTCGGCAGCCAAATTAAAGCATTTACTACCTCATATTTTAGATTCTGTTTTTCATTGTGAAACTTGTCAATCGGGCAAACAAACTAGAGTAATTTTTTCAAACAAATTATGTATTGGTTCAAAACAGCCGTTTGATATTATACATGTTGATGTTTGGGGACCTTGTTGTGTCTCGAGTATATCTGGATTCCGTTACTTTCTGAGCTTTATTGATGATTTCTCTAGGACCACCTGGATTTTCTTGCTAAAGGATAGGTCTAATATTCTTGAGACTATTACTGCTTACTTTGCTGAAATACATACCCATTTTAGCAAACCTATAAAAAAAATTCGCACTGACAATGCTCTTGAATTCATGCAATCCTCGGTCAGCAGTTTTTGTCGCAAACTGGGTATTATTCACCAAACCTCCTGTGCCTACACCCCGCAACAAAATGGAGTCGCCGAACGCAAGAATTGCCACCTTCTTGACATTGCGTGTACTTTACTTTTTCACTATAATGTTCCCCAGTGTTTTTGGCCTGAAGTTATTTCCACTGCGTGCTATCTCATTAACTGCATGCCATCTTCTGTTCTTGAGAATCAAATCCCTTATCAAATCTTGTACCCTGATGCGCCCTTATTTCCCGTTCCTCGTATTTTTGGGAGCACTTGCTTTGTTAAAAACCTACGTCCTGGTTTAACCAAACTTGATCCCCGTGCCATCAAGTGTGTCTTCTTAGGGTACTCTAGGACTCAAAAAGGGTATCGTTGTTATGATCCAGTTTCAAAAAAATGGATGGTCTCGGCTAATGTTGTTCTCTTCGAGCACATGCCATTCTATTCTTCTGCTGGGTCTACCCTTACGTCAGATTTATTAATGGAGACACCATTACCGATGATTGATGATTCTGATTCCCTTGATACTGTTCCTGCTTCTGCTACTCCTCAGCTGAAAGTTTATCAAAGAAGACCGAAGATGACAACTCCCTCTATGTCCCCTCCAGAATCTTCTTCCTCAATGCCAGATCAGTCATCACCTCAGGTATTCTCTGACTTAGATATTCCTATCAGTTTAAGGAAAGGAACTAGAACATGTACCAAACATCCGATTGGGAATTTTTGTACTACTGCTCACCTGGGGACTAACTTTTCCAATTTCACTGCTGCTCTTTCTGTTGTTTCTATTCCTAAAAATGCTTCTTAGGCTCTTAAACATCCAGCTTGGCGTCAGGCCATGGAAGCTGAGATCAAGGCTCTTACTGATCGTAACACTTGGGAGTTGGTTGATCCTCCCACTGATTGTTCTCCGATTGGATGTCGCTGGGTGTTTACTATTAAATATCAACCAGATGGCACGATTGAGCGTCTCAAGGCTAGGCTTGTTGCTAAGGGCTACACACAGACTTACAGCGTCGACTATTTTGAGACTTTTTCACCTGTGGCCCGGTTGAATTCAGTTCGCATACTTATTTCTGTTGCAATTAATTCTGATTGGCCCTTACTTCAGCTTGATGTGAAAAATGCTTTTCTATATGGAGATCTGCATGACGAAGTCTATATGGAACAACCTCCCGGATTTGTGCTTCAGGTGGAGTCCTCCAAAGCCTGTCGTTTGCGGAAAGCAATTTATGGCTTAAAACAAAGTCCCCGTGCTTGGTTTGATAAACTGAGCACCATTCTTCAGAAATTTCATTTTAGACGTTCTCAATCTGATCATTCTGTCTTTGTTAAACAGACTACTTCTGGCATTGTTATTCTGATTGTATATGTTGATGACATCATTCTATCAGGGAGTGATCTTGTTGGCATTCAGGCGACTAAACGTTATCTAGAGAAACATTTTGTCACCAAAGATTTAGGCACCTTGCGCTACTTTCTTGGGATTGAAGTTTCTCGATCAGCCTCTGGATTGTGCCTATCTCAGCGTAAATATGTTCTGGATCTTCTATCTGAAACAGGTCTTCTTGGTGCAAAGCCTGCTAGTACTCCTCTGGATCCAAATACCAACTGGGATTATGAGAATTATCCTGCTTATCCTGATCACCATCAGTATTGACGCATGGTTGGCAAGGTCATCTATCTTACTGTCACTCGTGCTGATATCACATTTGCAGTTGGACTTGTTAGCAGATATCTTGACAAACCCCGACAATGTCACTAGGATGCAGTCTGTCACATTCTCAAATATCTGAAGAGCTCCCCTGGGAAAGGTCTACTGTATAAAAAGCATGGTCATTGTAACCTTGTTGGGTATTCTGATTATGACTATGCGGGGAGCAAGGTCGATCGACGCTCCACCTCCGCCTACTGTACTTTTGTTGGTGGAAATCTGGTTACCTGGCGCAGTAAGAAACAGACAACTGTTGCTCGCTCGAGTGCTGAAGCAGAATATCGCGCCATTGCGCATACTACATGTGAACTGTTCTAGATACGGAGCCTGCTGAAAGACTTTGGCATTTCTGATTCTACTCCTATACCTATGTACTGTGACAACAAGGTTGCTACCTTTATTGCTAGTTATCCTACCTTCCATGAACGAACAAAGCATATTGAGGTTGATTGTCACTTTGTCACTTTGTTCGAGAAGCTGTCTTATCTGGCCAGATATCTACGCCCTACATACATACCTCAGATCAAGTGGCTGACATCTTAACCAAAATACTTCCGAAGTCTAGATTCACTGCTATGACTGACAGGCTGGGCATGATTAACATCTATGCTCCAGCTTGAGGGGGAGTATTAGTATATACACTTTACTGTTTTTTTACTTAGTGTATTTTGGTTATTTGTCTTTTAGTCACTTGTTTCTTTATCCCATATTGCTTATCTCTAAACGTTGTACTACTCTCTTGTCTTATAAAAGAGAGAGCATTGTATTGGTTTTATTCACTCAATAAGAAGCAATATTTTTCTATTCTAGAATAAGTATGGTCACAAGTTCTCAACGGTTCAAAATTCTGACCATAATGTATTTTTTAAACAAGGCATGATTTATGTATCTGTTTGTGCAAAAAATACAGTGTGGTGACCATTTCGCCATTTGTAGTGGAACTGAAATCGTGTATTATGACCAAGCAAATACTGTGAGTGATCGTGAATTAATAATAACTAGTCCTTCTATTTGTAAATCTGCATCAAACCAAACAATTGAATCCAAATTATGAGAGTTTGACGTACAAACCAAATAAAAATATTGTCAAATGTCTACATTTCATCTCAATGTTCACTCCAACTACACCCTACCAAACACGCCTTATGGTAGGATTAGTGATCTCGGAAGGTTGCAAGCTACCTTATCATGATCCAAGGAATTCATTAATAAAAGCTTTATAAAAGTACAACAAAGCTACAACTAGAACATGAGACACACTAAAGTATATATATCAGCTACAATGTATTGAAAAACGTTCTGAGCGTCCTCTTAATCGGTCAGGACCTCCAGCCGATTAATTTTGTTGTTGAGCGTCCGCTTAGCATTTCTACAAAAAAAGGCCGCTTTTTGGCCACTTAGCCCGTTTTTTGCCCTTTTTTAAAAATACTACTATACAACTATAACCTGAAGTAAATTTTATGGGCCAAGTATTATTGGCTATTAAATATTAAACTTATATACATTAAATATTCTATGATAAGTCGTTGTTCTAATTGAATGCATACTTTGTATATAACTTGAGATAATAGGGTACTGTTGTAATGTATACAAGTAAATTACATCTAATTGTTATCTACTTTAGAATGCATACTTTTATTAAATGTACTGCTCTAATGTATGACTAATTATTGATATGCACATATAACAATAAGTTAGTAAGGTATCCATGATAAGTCTATTGTTTACTATTTGGCTATGTAAACATCATCAGCATCATCATCATCTAAGTCTCAGTCCCAACTATGTTGGGGTCGGCTACCTGGATCCTTCGTTTCCATTCCATGTTGGAGTCGGCTACATGGATCCTTCGTTTCCATTCCATGTCAAGTAAGATATCCTTGTTACTAGCTATGGAAACATATGATGCAAAAAAATTGTTGTATATGTATGTAGGGTGTTTTATCCATGTCAAGTCTATTGTTTACTATATTATAGCTATAATCATTGTTTTTTAGTTGTCTTATAGACTATTTGGGTGTTTTATATTGTTGGGTAGAGTGTTTGGATATATATAAAAGTTCCAAACAGTATAGTATTTATATACATATGTGTGTAATTTTGTATAAAGTATATAGGAAACGAAAACCCATTTTTTTCAAATGCCACTCGCTTAATCGCCCGCTTACCACTTATCCAATTACAAGGTGTTGTCCACATGCTTACTGCTTGACATTTTCTAAAACATTGATCAGCTACTTGATTGGTGGACAGATGTGAGGCAAAGAAGGTTACTTGAGGACAACTTAAAATAAACTTTCTTCTTGTATATAGTGCATTCCAAATGAATAGTTATTTACAATATAAGATGAGGCAAAAATTGAAACAGTGTTATGAAATCACTGATTGAATTGTCACATATACAACATCAAGTGTCCATATATGTTTTCGGGAAAAATCTGGGAAGATGTGAGCACCAAGCCACAAAGGACTAACGGAAACATGATTTTACTTTTGACAATTCGAAGAATATATATTGATCTTCTCAAAAACTATTTTGAAGGAACATTCTTCATGTACATACTATGTAGATGCCTTCTCTGAAGAGCTTGCAAGTGTTGTGACTATTACCTATTAAATCTATTAGGTAGATGGGCATTCCTATGATGGAATATAATGTGGTCCAAGTTGGTAATGCATCTTGTTCTTAGTAAGAAGTTGATGGAGTATACATAGCATCTCTTCATACACAATGCACATATGTGGATAATAACATGAAGTTGCTAACTAAACCCTAATTCTGATTAGTAACTATAGTTCATATATATATACATATGTGTGTTTGTGTGTGCGCGCGCGCATGTGTGCGTGGATTGT
The DNA here is from genome assembly GCA_963693085.1 of Alisma plantago-aquatica. Taxonomy (NCBI): domain Eukaryota; kingdom Viridiplantae; phylum Streptophyta; class Magnoliopsida; order Alismatales; family Alismataceae; genus Alisma; species Alisma plantago-aquatica. The sequence goes on from OY856414.1 coordinate 407,015,005, forward strand.
TTACTAGCCTAATCATAAGATAAGAGTTAATTAGCTCAATTGGTGAATCCTATATTAATACATGACCATGAGAATTACTCCTAGTTCCTATGTGTAGAATAATATGTCATCAACTTACACCAAGGAGCATTGTAGTTGCGCTCTCTTCTTGACGAAATGAGCAGTCAGCCTTTTGCTTCTCGGGGACTATAACAAGTGTGTTGAACTTGTCAAACCATGGGTTGGATAGTCGTTCCCGCGCCCCTTGCCGTCGTCTCTATACTCGAAACAGATGTGATGGGCTACCTGTTTGGTTTGTTATCCAGAAAAGACCCCTCTTCCGGGTAGTTGTACGACGAATTGCCACCTATAGATGGTAGGGGGGATGGGTGGTACCGCTCTGATGCAGCCAGTCGTCCTAACTGTGTGCGGGCATAGAGTGTGAAAATGTCTTGCATGGAGATAGATCGTCAAACAATCAGTCTACCCATAGCATAGTACCACCTCCCAGTCTATTGAAACAGCCCTTCTCCCCCGTGTGCAGTTGATGGAGAAGAGATAGCATCTCTTTATACACTATCAAATGTGAATACAATATTGCATGTGATATTTTCTTTGATAAATTATAGGGGAGAAAAGTTCATCACTTCTACAAGTCCTCCCTTTCCCTTTGTCATTACCATTGTGATGCTTGATATAGAAATTGTCAGTGCCACACTCATTATCGCAACTATAACCTCTCCTTTACACTTTGCCTTCTTCCTCTCATTTCTTTTCTACCTCTCTACCTACTGCTGCCATGTTTAGGACCTGACAAAAGAGAGAAACGAGTATGGAAATGAAATGGGATGAAAAAACTTGTCTTAGGTGACCAACATTATAGCAAACAGATTGATAAAGACAACATTGGTAGGCCATGCTGGCTTTTCCTGCTCATAGTGAAGACACCAGTACATCCTCTCCCTGCCTCCCTCCTCCACGTACTAATTGTTGCTTACTGCAACAAGTTTTACATATAGTAGGGATGAAGGAGGAGGTAGGTGAGGTATAGAAGAGGATGGTGAGGCGGGAGAGGGGAGGGAGATGTGACAGCAGCAATAGCCATCCTGGTGAGATTTGAGATGGTGGCAGACATAGTGTCTCAAGCATGGAAAGGAAGAAGGTAAAAGGTGACAAAAATTGCTTGTTATCTTACTTTTGCTTTTATAAAAGGTTAATTGTAGGATATTTTACTTCAGTGCACTGTCGGGTTTTTTTTCTATTTCTTGAATAAATCAGTTGAGTGCAAAAACATAGGTCAAAACGTAATCAAGTCATTGATATATATAATAGAATCGGATTCGTAGCATGCTTTTTGACTGTGATCATACTTAAATTGTTTAATCCTGCCTATCTCATTTTATGAGTCTTTTAACTCATTTTTAAAATTCTACACAATAAGTTCATATAGCTTACCCTATGTTCCAGGCATCTAATACCAATATATACTATGGTTACACTATGTTAGAGGCATCTAATTCTAATAGATAATATGCATACAGCACATATGACAATGAGATATTAATCTTTTCCATTCACAGAATAATTTAAAAGTTCATGTAAAGCCAATATTTTATTAATCAGAGGCTTTAGTTTACATATTCATTTATCTGGTCACACAGTTCTATATCATCATAATAAAATCTAGGTACATAAAAGGTCCATTTGAAGCACAATTACATAAAAAAAACTAACCGGGCATAAAATTTGGCAGAATCGTATATTTAAGCACCAAAATTCATTTCTAAAGAGCAGATGGTAGCACCTACCTTGAAACTTCGAAATCACTTCAGTGGGTAGGAAACATACTTCATAGAAGGAATCATAACCAACTAATAAGCACACCACATAGATGACTGCGCATATGAGAATTACACCAGAAGTGATGAATGGAATGCCAGCCCACCACTGGTTTATTCTTGTAGGTAGCCCCGCCTGATTTGATAAAATGGTCGTTGTCAAAAAGAAGTAGTAACTAGTTCCGCAAAGTAAAATGTAAGTTAGATAGGATGGTAATGCGTCATTCTTATAAGGAAATTCTACACAATCGTGCTTCAATAAGGACTCGCACTCTCAATGTGCAACCCAGAGGCGAGCAGCCACGGCAGAACGCTAAGCAAACACACAGACGTCATCAACAGAAAAGAAGCCCAACGCAAAACCCAATTGTCGATAAACTTCTTACTGCCCAACATCTAAGTTCAGACAAAAATGAGAAAACTGCCACCCTGTTCTGAAATTCCGCATCGTTTCGGAAAATGCCTCGGTTAAAACCCTAACTCAAGACAAGGTTAGCTAGAAATCAAAGGGGATATATATTAAGGAAGAGAAAACCAAGCACGTATAATTGTGGGGATTGTGGAAATGGTAGAAATCAAAGCAAACAGGGTTGTGACTTTCTTGCCTCGGAAACTATGTTGGATCTCATGTCGACTTCTCCGAGAGTCTACCCTGCTCAACTCGAGTTCTTCCCGCCAACAAATGACATGGCGAGCCGGGCATAAACTGTAGATGTTACTTTGTAACTTCGCGACACCTCTTTAGATGGAACGCTTTGGTCAACGGTCTTTATCCTTTTTGGTACACGGGTGAATTTTTTCGTGGAAGTAGCGAGTAACTCATAATTTGTTCCCTGGACTGAACGTCATATCCAATGTTTCCATATTACCTATTCCCTAAATGAGATCTTTTCTATCTTCACATATGTATAACAACAAAATAGAAGAGGGAAGCATATATAGGGACAAAAAGAATCTCATTTCTGATTATATTGCTTATTTATGTAGCAAGCTCCTAAATCTATTACCAAACTATGCAAGGTAAGAGCTTGGGAGGGAGATGTCCAATGTAATTTTTTTTTTGTTTTTTTATTATAAATTATTGTTTGTACATTCTTGTATGTACCATCAATTGGAATTCGCATTGTTTTGTTGCAGTTTTTAAGATTGGGAGGTTGGAGAACCATGGTGGAATGTGTTAGGAAATGTGGTTGCTATGACATGCTAACGTTGGAAATTATCTATATGGATGTTGGCTAGGGGTGGTAATCGGATTCGGGTTGAGCATTTCATGTGCAGGTCAATTAGAGACATTCCAAATATGCTCCACTTGAACTCGATCCCCAAACAAGTTCCAGTGATACATGCTCGACTCGGATTCAAAATTCCTATTTGTGAGTTCAAACCCATAGATCTAATGGACCTGAAATTTCATGTTATATGTAACCCATAAAATCTAAAAATACAAATCCAAAAATCCAAAAATGTAAATTAGAAAATGCAAACATGCTAAACCCTAAATACAAATCGAGTAAGCCTGAAACTACTAGAAATATTGGTTGACTAAATATTGTCATTTAAACAAAGAATTATATGAACAATTTTAAGTCATAAAATAATAGTCATATTTCTCCTTCAAAATAAAGATATGATTGTACATATTTTATATCCCTACATCATGGAAAGGTCACTAAAATAATATAGATATAATTTTGGATTGATCAAGCTTTATGGGTCGGCAAGTACAAATCTGGACCGACCCACAAATAAATTTGAGTTAGGATCATTTCAGATAGGGTCAAAAAAATAAGATTTGGACCCACGTTTGTCGGCTAGGGTCGGTTGGATCAGATCATATTTTGCCGACCCTAAATTGTTGTCGATGCTCAGAAGGAGTCTTTGTCGGTTTGGGCATGTGGGAGTCAAAATCAGTTCCTTTGTTATCCATTTCTTCTTCTTTTTCTTTAATTTTTTTCTTTGTCTATTGAAGTACGTCATCAGCCAGATTCAACATATGTATTTCCTTTCATGTCTATCTTACTCACGGCTCAATTTCCTTTAACTTCTATATTGTATCATTGCTAATTTTATTAGTTAGACAATGTGACGTAGCACCACATCTATGATCTTCTTCGAAGTGATTTAATGTTCTCTATCATGCACAATCTATGAGTTTGCGCCCAGTAAGAAAGAGTGTGGGAGGGGTTCTATACAATTTTTTTCTTTATTTTTTGAAGTTTCTATTTAGTCTATGTGTTATAGTAAAGCAGGTGTGCCACGCACAAGTTTCCTCACAAACGATCGCAAATTCTAATCGTCATGACGATTAGGGGTGAGCATTCGGTTAATTCGGTCGGTTACGGCTAATTCGGTTCAATTAAATGGTCAATTTGTGGTTTGAGATTTTAACCATTAACCTAACCAAATTGAGTCTGTTAATTCGGTTATTGTCCAATCGGTTAATGGTTAATTCGATCGGTTAATTTGGTTAACCAAATAATACTCGTGTAATAATATTATTTGAAATACTCATAGAATTTGGGACAATTGCTATATTATAGTAGTATTGTTGTAAATTCAATTATATATGGTTCGTAAAAATTTGATTACTATATATCTGGGGAAGTATTTTGAAATAAAAGTACAACTATATATGTATATATGCATGTGTAAGATATTATTTATGAATAAATTTTGACTATTCGGTTAATTCGGCTAACCAAACCAAAATATATTTAATCGTCAAATTAACCATTTAACTGATTATCCAAAATAAATTAACTGAATTAACCGAATTAACCAAATTGACCCGATAAAATTAATCATTGTTCGGTTAATCAATTATTAACCAAATTCTGATCACCCCTAATGACAACTTGTTCAGAAATAAATTTCTCACTACATTTACCAAATTGCAACGCAACTTATTTGAGTTACCAACATGTGCACGCACGGGTCTGCAAACTTACCCTAACAGGAGGTAACAAAATAACCCATCCTAAAGAGGGGCTCGCGATCACTTAAAAAGAAAATTATGCCATGCACAAATTGCACACTTTTCTTCGCCGGTAGATTCATTTCACACAACAACTCAAGGAAAAAGCAGTCGAACAACCCCAAAGATCGTTGTGCACCCATGCTTTTTGAACGAAGCCAGTATCTAAGTAGGGCTAGGTGCTTTAAAAAAAAAATAGGGCTAGGAAACTATATACACGCGTAATCTCGTATATGCCACAGGTTGTAATAATTGGTTCCGCATTCTAGCCACCAAGTCTTAACGTCAAGGTTGGAAGATGAACCCGTAACTTTATTGGTGACCTAATTAAATATAATGGCACATTAAATTGATTTATAAAGAGCAAAAGAGGTCAAATGTAATTTTTTTTCTTCTCATTTTTTAAATTACAAATTGATTTGTGTGTATTCTCGTAAAGTTAAATGAGATGTCTTGGGAGGGATTGAAAGCAAACTTTATGTTTATATTTTGGATAAGAAAATAATTTGTTCCTACTCTATATATGAGTTCGTGGGAAGAGGTTGTATGTAATCTTCGCCTTTAAATTTTAGACAATTGGCCATTGTGTATTCTAACAGGGTTGCATATACCGTCGCAAGCGAAGCATGCTCCCAATAGCCTCCACGTCGCATCACATTACATCAGTTTTTGTGATTCTAAGGTTGAGAGTGTATATCTAGATCCAAAGTCAGAGGAGGTGGAGGACATAGTCGCTCCCATTTACTGACACCAAAAAGGAACTGTACAATGATGTCACTAGGCATTCCTTTAGACATGTTGGAGTCAATGTTGACTTCCTCTTTATTTCTTTCTTCTCATTCACAATTATTTTTCTTGTTTGTGTCTAGTCGATCAATATTTAGTATATGTCATTTTGACAACTCGAATTCAAATGTCTATTAACTCCTCACCTTATTTTTTTCTTTAACTAGACAATGTGTTTTAGCATTGTGTTTACCACCTTTAAAATAATTTAATATTTTAAGCCCGACAATGCACGGGCTTATACCTTATGAACACTATACCATGTTCAAGTTACCACTAAATAAAGACAATGCCTTCTCAAGTAGGAATCTCCTTACAACATGGATCTATTGCTTGCCATCACCGAAAATGTGATGCTTTTTAAAAAAAAATAAGCATCTTGTGTGTGTGTCAAGTGATAAATATATAATTTATCTATTTTATATAACATAATGTTATAATGTATTGTATCATGAATGTTAGCTATTTTCACCCTCTTATTTAGGTTTTCTAGCTTTTTTAATCTTGTGGTACAATTTCATGGATTTTCTAGTAGATCTAACCAAGAACGAGTGGATTAACGAAGAGGGGAGTGAAAACAAGGAATTCAATGATGATGATTGAAGGCTCCATGCACGTCCAACACCAATTTTTAGGCTTGGGAAACATACTAATCCACACATGTGACGGAAGTCACTAGAATTTGTTCCGAGATACAATTGAAGTTACAGTCATCCATTATTTCGATTAGAGGAAGCTCATAATAATATGAGAAAATTTCACCATCTAGTTGATCACTAAGTCCAATTGATTGTCTAGCACTATCCAATAATGCATTCGATTAGTTGAGCATCCAGTCCATAAACAATTCATTCTTTAACATGCCATCAAACGTAGGCATGTCAATTGACTCACATTCAAGCAATCGATTGGGTTGCCCCCTCCAAAATGATCTAAATGGAATTAGACTAAACACCTAGGTATGTTGCATTTCGACCTCAAAACCTTGAAATACCACTTTTTGGCAACTTTCACTCCTTCTTTAGTAGTTTATTGGGAATATGTTAGTTTATACAAGCATATGTTCTTAATTTTGTACATAAATCGTGCATATCAGTTATTTGAATCTTCTTATTTTAAGTATTATAGTTTTGATGCCTTGCTTGCATTATTTTTGGATTTTCAAGTTCGTTTGACAAAGGACAAATGAATATATGAAGAACGGTGTAGATAATGATATGAAGTCACAGACTTTGAGGGTTCCATGCATCTTCAACACAATCCTCTCAAGGGTTGGGAAACATCCCAAGCCATACATGTGGTCAAGGTAAGCTACACCAAGACAACTGAAGTTCAAATTGTTCCATTAGAGATCTACTAAATTGGTTACAAGAAGACCATAATAACATTATATATTGTCATCAATGAATCAATCAACTAGGCACCAACCATTTGATTGGCCAACACTTACCACAACACCATTCGATCACTTAGACATCCACTTCATCTACTGGTCATTCTATAGCAAACAAGAGAACACATGTTGATTAATTGACTGAACATTTGAACAATCAACTAGGTCAAAATAACCACAATAACCTAATTAACCTCAGGTGTGGTCTCTTAACTCTAAAATAAAGAATTATCCTCCATGAGCCACTCATAAGGAACTAGTCATTGTTTTGTCTTGGGGATGCTATAGGATGAAGAGAAGACCAAATCAAAGTGTGTCACAAAGAAGGAGAAGACCTAATAGGAGATCATGTTTCTCATTGTCTAATCAAAGAAGTTGAGATAATATATTCCTATCTAACATGGATTTATTCTATATGTGTCTCCTTGTTTTCTTTCTAGTGTATTATTTTAATTGTGGCATGGTCTTTTTTAAATCATGTGTAAGTGTGAGTTTAATATTGATTAGGTCTAGGTCAAAGTCACAAATTCTAAATTACAGTTTGTGTTACCCTCCATGATAACTTTATTAGTATTAGTATAATTTGTTTTCCTTATGGTTCATGAATGTATGTTTCCATATTTAGTGATATATCAATCTAAAGAACAACTTGAAAGGGTAAATTCTAACTACACAGGGAAGAACAAGAACTTTTATCATGAACAAAAGTAAAAGAGTGAATCATGGTAAAACTTCTATTCTTATGGGTTGTTAGGGGACTTATTATCATGAAAAATGTAGAAATATCACTTTTGATATGAGTTCCTTCTATACATGTGAGGATAATTGTGAACATCATAGAGAATATTTATTATATTTGCTAACTAAGGTGTGTGGAGAGTAGTTAGAATCACTTTTCACTATGGTAAAAGGGGTATCTCCTTATTATAATCCTAAGAAATCCATTATCATGTCACACACTCTTGAAGTAAATTTAATTAATCTCTGTATTGGTTCAATTGCCTAGAAAATATGATGACAATCACATACAACTTCCTTACTCCATGTAAGATCTACTATGATGTACTATGTTCACATTGTTCGCTTGTCAGTTATCAAGTTTACGTGATAACTTTGCAAATTAAGTTTTGAAACAATAAGATTTGTAATTAAAGTCCCATAAAAATATAGGGTCATTGCTTGGAGGAAAATGTTAATGTTATGTTATCATATGAATTGGGATGTACTAGGTAACCACACACACACACACACACACACACACACACACACATATATATATATATATATATATATATATATATATATATACATTTATATACATATATATATGTATATATATATATCTATATATATGTATATATATATGTATGTATATATGTATACATATATATATATATATGTATGTATGTATATATGTATACATATATATACATATATCAATCCTCCATTTCCTCCTTTTCACTTTCTATAAGAGAGTATGATTATACAAGGCAAAGTCATATATCTATTCAAAATGATGGAAAAGCATAATCTCATATATGCATACTAACAACATGATCCAAACATGATGAAACCTCCATAAAGATCAATTTGAAAAAAATATATAACTTCACATGCATTAGACCAAACATGTACCTCTAGATGTTTCTCCAATTATTGATAAGTGCACGAGCCTTGTCTTCATGAACTTTGAGGTTCCTTTCCTACTATATACTATAAATAAATGAGTACAAAGAATCCTCAATTTTGTAGTTTGAAATTTAATAATATCCTCCCAATCATTGGGATAGAGATATATACCACTACCTTCTTTGTCGTGACTCCAAATAACTCTCATAAAAAATAGTATGATGACTTTTTTCATAGTCTATTTTAAATAGGAAACACATAGATGCAATCTGAATTCTCCTTTTACTTGTATAGTCAGTAATCAGTAAAATGTTTACGATCAACATTCCAAACATGAACTTGGAAACATTTAAGTGCCTATTCTTTACAAATTCAACAACATTATTTGTTATATTTTGATCTAATTATTTCCCAACATCTTTTGATCTAGGATCAATTCCCTCATTAAAATAGATAAAATACTCATTAGGTCTTGGACTAGGGAGAATATTCGGAAAACTGGTGAGCAATACTCCCATCTTTTTATTGGGAATAAGCATGACAACATTGCATCAAAGTGTCAATCCCAAAAATAGCATGAATGATTTTTTTATTGTAAACCCAAGGATACATCCAATTTTTTGATATATTTACATTTCCAATAAAAAATCAATTTAATGATATCTTCCATTTGCCCAAGAATTTTGGAAAATAACTAAGGCATAGAATATAATAGGGTAATAGACAAATACCATGATTCTATAAGGTATTTTTGATTTATCCATAGGACCAAAATTAAATTTATTTTCTTTCGATGCTCCATGCATCCAGAAAGAACATCCTTTTTCTATCCATAGACCACCTTTATGTTTTGGAAAAGTACCCATCCACATTTTACAAGATGAATCACAACTTTATTATCAAACTTTGCCCATTAGATGTCTCAGGATATTTTGGATATACGGGCTCAAGAGGTGGAATTCATTTGAGATATAAAAACATAAACCAAACTTGTTAGACCTTCATATTATAATTGAAGTTAAAGAAATTAGTAAAATAAACACAAATGCAAGAGATTGAACAAACCATAAAGTGAAGGCAACCATTTAAAGTCATTTTAGCTCTAAATTTTGTAGCTCCACTACCTACAAATATCAAACTCTAGGAGTTCAAACCTTGAGTACCATACCATACGAGCATACACCAAGTGACCTCTTTTTCTTAGCTCAAGTGTAACAAATATACTTTTTCTAGGATAAGGAACCAAGAACTTTACAATAGGCTTACACCTGTTAGGGACAAGGATCCAATAACTTCACCTAAAGCCACCTTAAAATTCCTTTCTTAGCCAAAGAAGAGCTTCAGATCATTATTTGTAGTGGAAAGGGACTAGACAAGAGAGGATAGCTTCATAGTAAACAAGTAGGACTATCTCTCTTACAAGTGACCTATTCACTCTATTGAAAACAGAAAATGATCAAGCTCAAGGGTGATTAGGTGTTCTTCAAGGCACAAAGTCTTTACTATATTATAGGAACCATTTGGCAACCTTAGGAATCTCTCATAGAAGTCATATCTATAGTTGAGGGTTCCTACTAGGTAGTATACTAGATTAGGACAAATTCTAAACATTTTTTGGAGAGTAGATAGAAGTCACAAAAACACTAAAAATCATGTACACTATAATTATATAGATAAATGTAGCTATTTGTAAATTTTGAACTTTGAGCATGTATGACTTAATTTCCTCCAATATGTGGTGTCTGAGTTTGAGCAATTAGAGTGTGTCTATAAATTTGAAACTGTCTCAATAGAAATGTAAGACACATATTAGTGGAATGGTCAATTCATCACAAAAATATCGGTAACATAACTTGCTCAATATTCTCTCAATCTTTAAATATGACAAATCATTTGAAAATTATGATAATTGAAATGTTTTACCTCAGAAGTTTAGGAGGTTTTCAAGTTAGGATATAATAAGCTCCCCTTTCAATTCATTCTTTCTTTCATTTTTTGTTAGTTCAAAAAATATGACTCATGATTAGCGTTATATGTCTTATACAATATGAATCCAACATTATACAAGAATATATGCAATTGAGAGAAATTGAGATTCATTTGAAAATAGCTAGGTCTTTCAATGTATCTAGGTCTCTCCTTCTTTGACTTATAAAAAAATGGGGCGGGGTATAAGATTATATCAAGGTCTTATCTAAGAAGCATATAGAATAAGATAAAACATTTGAATAGGTCAAAATGCAATTTTCACAAGGCCCTATCAAAAAATTCACAAGAGTGACTCAAACTCCAAAGTATTTTCATTCAATAATCATGGTTTGAGTACATGTTGAAGATAAGATATAATGTTGAAATAGAAAAGCATACACCATACAAAGTGAGATGGTGTGGAATAAAATAAATAATTGTGTATACAAATGCCCTTAAAAATACACATTGATCTCACAAAATACAACTCTAAGGTCACTCTAGAACTAGAACTAATAATCCCTAAAAGGAGCATAGTCTTCATCATCTCACATGCCATGGGGTGAGATGAATATAAGGAGAGTCTTATTCAACATTTTCATCTTCATAGTTCTCCTCATGAAAGATTATTCCACCCTCTTTTTCTTCATCTTCTCCATATTCTATTTCCACTTCCATACCCAAGTCCCCATGAACATGACTGGAGGTCCATCACTCATTAAAATGAGGCAAGGTCTAGATGCCACTGTCCACTATTGCATGAGCCTTGATGCAAGTGGGTGAAGAAATCCAATTGAAGTCTGCTAGATTAGGGGGTAAATGTTTGGATACAAGAACAAGGACCCGGGAAAGTGAGGAAACTATATGTAAAGAACAGTGGGTAGCAGGTGTATGTGGAGAGGAATATGGAGGATCAACAACAATAAGGGCTATGTTGAAGTGTAGTGGGAGGCTGGGTAAAAATGATCATATGCCTAAGCAACATATTTAGTGGAGGAGGAGAAGGGTTGGTAGGGGTGAAATTGTAGGATAGGTGGAGGTGTGGGTGATGTTCATGTGATCCATCAAGTTAGGGATGTCATCATGTGATTGAGTGGTGGGTTGATGGAGATAGGTTATGACTTGTAAAAATTAGTTGTTTTGGTACATCATGTACCCTATCAATTATTCGTTGAGCACAAAGAAAGATTCACAACTAGGAGGAGAGATCATGTGGGTGGAGGAGTTGAGATCTAGAAGCACCACACAGATGGAAGAGGTAGTTGTCTACTCATAATTAACTTCTTAATAAAGGTCCTAAAGACGATTATTCTTTTGCCATTCTAACTCATTGATTAGAGATTTGTTAGTGTGATATTCAAAAAGACCACATATTAGTTTTATATAAGTGTTGGGTTTGTGGGTGCTCTTCTCTAAGTCAAGGTAAGTCATCTGATCTGGGATGTATCCATCCCACTTGATTTTGAATTTCTAGAGAAGGTGATAGATAATCACAACAATATTTTATGCAATGTTTCATTTGATTTCTATTTGGGTGGACATTACCGTTCACTTTCAATGCAGTCATTCCAGTCTTCTAGTTTGGGGAAGAGAGGGGAAGGTAGAGTTTTTGGTGTAGAAATGAGCCAATTTCTAGATTCTCATGTGAATACCATAAAGTTTCATGGCCCATCCTAAATATTTTAGAGATTTCCAGGGTCAGATAAATATATATATGAGGGTATGAACCCTTCCTTGTGCCCAGGTCATGTGAATGAATGAAGTAATTATTTAGACCATTTTCAATCACCTAAAACCTAATCACGACTATCATGATAACATGATTTGTGTATCAGTATGGGGCACAATGGTAGAGTAATTCCATGTCAAGTTGGCATAGAATTATCTTCAATCTTTTCATATAGAAGGTTGTGGAAAGACACCTTGTATGAATAAAGTTCATAAAGGCATTGTTCAGAAAAGGGTTCAATTGTACCTAATTATCTCAAACCAAAATCCTCATATGCCCTACATGGAAAAGGAGACCTAGGAAGGAAATTCTTGTATGTTTTCATGACTTGGACATGGATGAATGAGGTCCATTGAAGGCGGGGGAGGGGTTGGAAACTCTTTCTTCCTCAAGGTAGTAGATGGATTCCTTCTTCTACTATTATTAAGCACAAACACCACTGTGATGAAAAGAATAGAGAAAACACAAGAGGTGTGGAAAATTTCAACAAAGGATAGAAATATTGGTTTAAAATGGCCTTAATGATAGGCAGTTTGTGATTTTGGAGTGATATAGTCAAGTAGGAGGCCATGTTTAGGGTTATCTATCAAGAAACCTTATTTGAGAGGTGTTTCTTAGTTGGCATAACCCATTTTAGTTTTTGCAACACATTACAGTCCTTTAAGATTTTGTAGGGAGGAACTAAACTAAGGATGATGTTGGTAAATCCTCTAGGTTTCCCATCAATTGAGTTTCCCCATAATAAACTCTACCAATGGTTACTACCATCCAAAATTAATGAAGTTCTTGAAATATATTCTAGAGGCCTAATAAAATAGCCAATTTAAGCCTAACATATATATTGAATAAAGAAAATCACTTTTGACTCGTCATACGGCATGATTTATCACAAATTCAATGAAAAGCACATATTGAAAAAACTAACCCAAAATATCATATTGAAAGTTCATATAAACTTGGAAATTTTGACATGCAAGGCAATCTAGATGAATTTAAAGAGGCATATAAGAGGCATTAAAGATATCTATAATGGGACATGCATGTATCATCCATACAAGTAATGAGAAATTTAAAATCTAATTAAATAGAAAAAAAATTCTAGGTAGAGGTATTTTAAACGTGTCCACAAGTTGGTTTCCAACATCAACATGTGATATATATGGTCATTCATTTGTTTCCTGCATGGGTAACCTAGATTTTCATGTCACTCGAAAAGTAACTATTTGGTCAGAAAAGTATGTATATGGACAAAAAAGTAACTATTTGACTAAAAAAAGTAAAATCGGGCAGAATACATAGTAAAAATTTTGGAATAAATATGTAATTGTACATTTATTACAATTGTAAGTACTATGCATGTAAAGTGACAGTTTGGAAGGTAATGCAACCTTGTACATGTGTAAAGTAAAAAAAAACTCCAAAAAAGTAACTAATTTTGGAGCGGGTAACTACCCACGCGAGTATTAAATATAAGCCCTATATATACACACTTCATGGAAATGTTGTCCCAAAGGAAATGATGTCAAACCTCTTTATGTTTGTATGTGTTATGCAAGATAGGATTCTAATACAAACCAATCACACTCATACCTTCACAATGGATAGGAAAAGCATAAAAGGATATATTAAACTCGTTGAGCATCTTCTTCATATATAACACTTGGGCACAACAACTATCGATGGCTATGTATCAACTTAAATAGTTGATAACTCATCATGCTTTACTTCCTGAAGAACCAACATACTAGGCACGATCCCAAGAGGAAGCAAGTGCCACTTATGCACTTCCTTTCAATCAAGGACTTAACATAGTCAACATCACTATATGCATTTAAAGCAAAGTCATTTTACCTAGGGTGCCATTGACAAATTTGGAGTCTTTGCTAGGTACCTAATAATCATGTTCACCTATATATGATATGACTTTCTAGGGCAAGATCTAAAGCCATCGCACAAGCCTACACTAAAAATAATATGTGGCCTAAATTTATTAAGATAAAGCAATGTACCAATAATACATTGATATATTCACCTTCCTAACCCCTATCAAGCTTGTCTGTGTTTGACATAGGTTATCTATTAGTTTACAAATCTCCATCCCAAGCACTTTATGAGCTCATTGTTGTAGTTTGTTTTATTGATGAAGTTTCTAGGTTTTGTAATCTTGATTTAAAATCCTAAGAAGAAGGCAAGTTCCCTCATCATGTTCATCTAGAACTCACTCTGCATGAGGTATTCATCTCTTTTCAAAGATCAAGTTCCATATTGTTAAAATTATATCACTGACATATATTTGAATGACAAGAAAGTCATCAAAAGTGTGTTTTAAAAGGAGAGTAAAATCGATTTTTCCCTTTTGTAGTTGTTGTGTATCAAGATGGTCTTTAGCTACTCATACAAAGCCATAAGTCCTTATTTGAGACTATATCATGCCTTATGCAATAGATAGATATGATTTGTTAAATTTTCAATTTCAAATCTTGGAGACTGAGACACAAAGAATTCGTCCTCCATTTATCCATTTAAAAATCAACTTTAGCATACATTTGATGAAGAGAATTCTTATGATAACCAAATGAAAGTAACATAAAAATGGATTTTCACATCGTTATGGGTTCAAAATTTAATCAAAATTAATACCTTATTGTTTGTTGTTGCCTTGTGCAACTAGCATTGCCTTGATTCTCACAATCTTGTCATACAATTTGCTTCTATAAACCCACTTGGTTCCTATGCTTTTCCTACATTTAGACCAGTGCACTACTGTTCGCGTCTTGTTCTTTTCAAACTGCTTAGATCTTCTTTCATGGTTAGTATCCAATCACCATCTGCAAGGTTTTTTTTGACAGAATTCTTCTCTGATTGGAAATGAATGCACTATTTGATTCTTCCTTGTAAGAAGCTATTGTAATTACCTTCTCAATAGCGTATTCAAAGATGAGATCCTTCGTATGGTTCTTTGTAAAATGTGGGAATGGAGTCTTTTTCTCTTCATCTTGAGATATTAGTTCTTATACTTCTTTAACAACCTTCTTTTCTTACCCATTTGGTGATGTCTATTTCTTTTATTTTGGTAGTTGCCTAATCCATCAAATCATCACAGAAAATATCATTGGAAATAGGATATCTAGTTTTAATAAATTTCACATTAATGGACTCCTCTACTTTAGCATGCTCTTTGGCATAGACATAAAAAGCTCTACTAGATAGACTATAACCAAGAAGGATAGCTCTATGTTGAGATATCCTTGGTGTTAAGTAGAAAATATTGACAACTAAAAGATATAAATCAATGGAGGGGATTCTAGCACACCATAATTGATAAGTTTTTTTTAAAGTGTTCAAGCAAAAACCATGTATTGAACAAAACATGCAATATTTATAGTTTCGGCCCCAAATATTTGTAGTGTATTATACTCCAAAAGCATGTTCCTTGTTGTTTCTTGCAAATATTGGCTCTTCCTCTCTACAACCCCTTTTGTTTAGGTTTTAAAGGTGAAGAGAATTTATGCATATAACCAGATTCCCCACAAAAATATCTAAACACATTATCTTCAAATTATCCCCCGAGGACACTACAAATAGAAAGGATTCCACAATAAGATTTGTTCTCAAATTGTTTGCAGAAGTATATGAAAGTTTTAAGAGTATCACTCTCACCAATGAGAAATAAAGTCCAAATAAATCTCATAAATTCATTAACAATCATGAGAAAGATTTACCACTTCTAAGTAATTTCGTATGCATTGGTTCAAATGCATCAATATGAAGAATTCAAGATCCCTCTTAATACTAATATCTCCTTTGAATTTGAAACATGGTTTAGTATGATTTCCTTACATATAAGGTTGACATTTTGTCCTTCATAATCTTGTGCAGGGAATTCTTTTGACTAGATCCATTTCTTTTAATTTCTTCATTTGATGTATATTTACAGGACCAAGTCGTCCTTGCCAAAGTGATATATAATTATTATCTACAACTAAGCATTACACAATAGTCCTAAGAGATATTATATCATAATATATAGTTTACCAACTCATACTTCCTATACATATGACATCATAGGCAAGGAATCTACCAAGAGGCTTTCAATATGAGGAGTTAAAACAAGATATCGATCATCTCAAAGTTGGCTAGCACTGATAATATTGTGATGTTAGGTCATAAATAAGAATTACAATCTTTACACATAAGGAATAACCTACATCACCCTCACATATTACTTTACCTTTACCATAGTCCCTAAATGTCACTAAACTACCTTTCTTATTTGTTAGTGAGTCAAACTAGATTTAGACTCAAGTCATGTTACTATAGCATCCAATGTCTACATATATTGGGGTTTGGAGTTAGCATTGGTACCCAAACCACATTCTTTATGGTTCCCATATTCCAAAATGGACAATAATTGAAATTTTATAATTGAATTGCAAATAATCTTAGCCATAGAACTAGAGGATTCTCCATAGAAAGTTGGAGGTCGTTTTCCTTTCTTATTTTCCCTTGGATACCACCATATTCAATATTGTTAGCATAAGTAGTTTTTATCTTATTTCTTGTTAGCTTAGGCCAATTATATCTTTAATGCTTATTGTTATGTAAGTACATTTAAGTGAGGATCCATCTATCCAATTAAGTATACACATGTATCTTTAGACTCCTATATATAAGACATTCAGAACATCTTTTCTTACTATTGATTTTTATGATTATTGTTTTTACATGGTATTAGACGCATGGTCATAACCCTAATCCCTCCCACCATTCCTCCTATTTTTCTTCTTCCTCTCCCCGGTGTCTATCAACCTCAGAGGACAACAACGTAACATGGCCCAAACCCCTCCCACTTCCCATCCATCGGCCGACATCACCACCCACATGTAGCAACCACCGACAGGTTGCTGTTGGGCATCAGCCTTCGACCTAATGCCATCTTCGTTCGCTACTAGATCTTGTCCATGTGATTTCACCCCTCCCCTTCCTCGCTTTGTCTTCTGATGTGGTTTCTTCCACATATCCATTTTAAAACAACAACAAAAAGTGAATTAAAAGACCCCAAGGGGCAACTTTTTCTTTGTTATTTTCTCTCCATGTGGTTTTCCTATCCTACATGGTTGAGCATTTTTTATTGATTACGGATATAATATTATACACATAGCATTGTATTTATTCATGTGATTTTATTCTTTCCTATCATGCTTATTCCATTAGTACTATCTTTGTTTCTTCCAATTGTGCTTATTTCGATAGTGCTTTTCCGTATGTGCTTATTATGGTATCACCTTTTACAAGCCTATTTTGATAATGCTTTATTTCTGTAATGTGCCTTCTATCTGGTAATTTACTTTTTATAATATTGAAAATAAAACTATCATCTATTATAATATGTTGCATGTTGCAACTATTAAAAGCAATGGTGATAACTGTTTGATGTGGATGAATGCCATGTCTACCTTTGTGGAATCCCGTGGTAAACTAAAATTTATCAAAGAGGATGCACCTGAAGAAACTGATGAGGTATGGATCAATGAAAATAACTAGGTTCTCTCTTGGCCGCGGGGATGTCTGAATCTTAATGTGGCGGTTAAATACACGTGACACCAAAATTCCAAACTCATGTAGGAGGAGATAAAGCAATTATATACACAAGAGGACAACTGCATGTGATTGTACTATGTAATGGATAAGATATCTTATAAATGTCATGGCGAGCATTCCTTATCCAAATACTATGATTCCTTGAAGGCTCTCACAAATCAACTAAACTTTTTATTCGCCCACCATCTCTATCGAAGTGACTAGGAATTTGATACTATTATTATCGGGCAATTTCTTAGTGGTCTTCATCCCCAATGTGCTTCCACACATCGACTTCTTATTATTGGGAACTTGATCTTGTTCATTGATCAAACTTATGCCTGCCTATCCTAGGTTGAGATGTCTTCCCTCCAACCCCTCCCCATAAGGTGTTTGAAGCCCAAAATGCAATGGTAGCTGCTTCCAAGGGTTGTGGATGGGGCCTTGACACTCACACCATGTTGAGACTAACATGTACTTATTGTGGTAAATTAGGCCATGTTGAGAATGTTTGTCATTCTAAACATGGATATTATACTCATTTTGGATGAGGGAGTGGAAGGGGTTCTACGTATGTTGCTCAAAACTGCACACCCCTCATTGGACAAGGTCCACCGATAACTACTATCACTCCTACCCTAACTGGAAAATAAACACATTTTTACTCACAAAAAAGGAGTATAAACAACTCCAACAAACTTCTCACTAGTATGGTGATTCACCACTTCAGAATAGAATGCCATGATCATATGAATGTCACTTTGGTGACAAGTCTACTATGCCATCATCATCATCAGAATAACACAATGGTGACAAGTCTACTATGACACTATCAGTCGATCTCGCTACTCACCAAGGTAGCCTTGGGACCTCAATGATTTTTGCTCACTCTAGATGGATAGTGGATTCTAGTGCTACTCAAACTATGATTGATATACCACATATTCTTAAATCCTCTGATTATTTTAGTCAACACACCCTTGTCACATTGGTAGTTGGATCAGTTAAAAAGGTCGCACAGTGTGGTACTATTCATCTTTCCTCTAAACTAAATCTTTCTATTGTTCACTTTGTTCCCAACTTTCCATACAATATGGTATCCATGACTAAACTTGTTGGTTCCCTTTATTGTTTTGTAACTTTCAGACTGGCTGGTTTTGTTATGCATGATTGGAGGAACCTGATAATGATTGGCAAGGTGTGTGCTCTAGTGGCCTTTACTACTTCTCCATGCCTCCTCTACCTCAAACCAATACTCTTGTTGCATCCTCACCTCTCCAGCTACATCTTCACTTCGGCCACCCTTCTCTTTACAAGTTGATTATCTTATACAAATATCTTTCTAGTTTTTCATCCATTTTATGTGATGTCTATCAATTGTGAAAACAACACCATGCATCTTTTCCTTCTTGTGTTGTTAATCAATCTTTGAAACCACTTGACTTGATACATAGTGATCTATGTGGTCCCGTTCAAACAACTAGTTATAATAGATTTAAATATTTTCTCATGTTTGTGGATGATTCCTGCAAATGGCATGACTTTCTCTTATTAAAACACAAAATGATGTATTTCCCTTATCTATGTCGTTTATACCATTCAAATTTCTACATCTATTGGAATCTTATGCACAAATAACACACTCGAATACACTCAACACGTCATTTCTTGTTTTTTCAAGATATGTGAATCATTAACCAATGTTCTTGTACCTCTTCTCCGCAATAAAGTGGTATTATGGAGCAAAAAAATCATCATATTCTTGACATCACACAATTGCCTACTATTTGTGCAAACCTACCCAAAACATGTGGATGAATGTTATTCTCATAGGTTGTTTATTGATTAATCATCAGCCATCATCGTGCTTCACAGTCAAACCCCTTTTTCCATTCTATATCTACATGAAAAAAACAATTTCTTTACCACTATGGGTGTTTGGATATGTCGCCATTGTCCACATTTTGATCCTAAGGCTGGTAAGCTATCCCCCGCCATTTGAATAGTTTTCTAGGATACCCCTTCCCTAAAGAGGTTACAAATGCCTTGAACCCAAAATTAGTAGTATATATGTATCATTTGATGTAACTTTCCATGAAGATGAATTATTTTTCTCTCAATTCCTTCTGCCGCTGCACCTACAGAGGATTTAGTCTCTCTCCCTGAACCTTTTCCCCTAATTCTAGCCTCCTTACCTCAAGAACCTGATTGATGCATGGAAGACAGTCCTCCACCAACATCCTTGCAATTATCACATCTTCTGGACCAGTCTGAGTTACCAATTGCAGTGCTTGAAGGTAAACCCTCTTACACCATTAAGCATCTAATTTCTAATACATGTTTCTTATCTCGCCTCTCTCCAATGGCTTTTGCTTTTGCCACTCTTTTGGATACCACCTTTATTCCCAAGCATCCCATGGATGCCTTGAAATACCCTGAGTAGGAATCTACCATGCTAGAAGAGATGCATGCTCTACAAAATAATCATACTTGGAATTTTTTGATCTGCCATCATGAAACAATATCATTGGCTTTCACTGGGTTTTCTTTGTCAAACATCATTATGATGCATGCATGGAGAGACTAAAAGCTTCCATAATTGCAAAAGGGTTCACTCAAACCTGTGTTGTTGATTATTTGGAAACATTCTCTCCTATTATGAGAATTTATTTGGTCCATATTTATATCTCTAGCAACATATTTTGATTGTCCACTCTTTTAGTTAGATATCAATAATGCCTTCCTATACAAAGATCTTCAAGAAGAAGTTTATAATGGAATAAACTCCCAGTTTTGTTGTAGACATGGAGTCTTCTCATAAAGTATGTTGCCTAAGAAGATCATTATATGGTCTCAAGAAATCTCCTAGAGTTTAGTTCAACAAACTTAGCATAGTACTTGAAAAGGTGGGTTTCCAGCAATGAGCCACATATCATTTGTATTCTCATCAAAATCCCCACAGAGGCATATTCTTCTTACCGTTTATGTTGACAACACTTTAATCATATGTAGTGACAGTATTGGCATAAAAGAACTTAAACAATCTCTACAAGCCCATTTTCATACAAAGGATTTGGAAATTTGCAATATTTTCTTGGGATTGAAATCCTTCACTCATCCACAGGGATCAATTCATCCAAATGATGCTATGTGTTAGATCTACTTCAAGAGACTAAGATGATGGACGGTGAGCCTGTTTCCACCCCTATGGATTACTGTACCAAGGCTCCTCTTGAGGGGAAGCTATTTCTTGATCCAAAATAATATCATCAAGTAGTAGAAAATTAACCTACCTAACAATTATTCATCCTGATATAACCTATGATATGGGCATTTGTCTTTATTGTGACAATAAAGCTGCTATCCAGATTTCCAATAATCCAATCTACCATAAACGTATAAAACATAGTGGAATTTATTGTCATTTTGTACAAGAACTGGTTAAATCCAAGAAGATCATGACTCCTCACGTATGGATTGACAATCAAATTTTTTATACCATGTCTAAACCACTTCCTCCATCAACTTTTCAGTATATGGGTTTTAAGCTCATACTACACAATATCTACTCTCTACCTAGAGGGGGAGTGTTAGCATAAGTGTTTTATTTTTAATTTCTTATTGATTAGGATTAGTCCCATTGTACATGTAATGCTTATTATTATGTAAGTACACTTAAGTGAGGATCCATATACCCAGTTAAGTATATCCATGTATCCTTAGACTCGTATATATAGGAAACCTAGAACATTTTTACTTACTAGTGAATATATGGTTACTGATGATATCTCCTTGGAAAGTTGGAAGTCCATTTTGTTTGTTGTTTTCCCTTGGAAACCATCATATCCAATACCATGGCCACCAATTTGTTTGGTAGCATGATGGAGTATTTCACCAAGGTTCTTCCTACCCTTGAGAAACTTTTTCAAAGAAGATCTTAGCAATTGATTGTTTTCAGTAAGAGAGGAGATAGTATATAAAGTTATAGCAATATCATATTAGCATGCAAAAGTTTGAATTCTAAACATAAATCCTTAGCAAAATAAAAATCATTTCCAATCACAAGGGAAACAAGCACACTTTTTTACTATTCAAGTAGGTTGGAGAGCCCTGAGTACATTTGAATATGAACTTGGTCTTGGTCACCCAGAGGAGATCAAGTTGATGAATGAGCGTGATGATCTTTCACTCCTTTACTTACCTAGCTACTTCTTGGGTTATAGAGAGATTCTTCCAAATTTCCAACACCATCTCACAAGAATATATGTTGTTGAACTCAAAGGGAGAGTGTGTTTTATAGATGATACTAATCAACTCAGTGCATGTCTAAACCATGTGTGGAATACCTAAGTGTACATGTTGAAGTAACAATGGAACATGAGTCCCAAGTTGTCAAACTCAAGGAACTTTGAACACTAGAAACTACCACTAACCAGTTCCAATCAACTAGATGAAAGAATATTTGGTTGGTTTTGATTACAACTAAAGATTAAATTATGAAATCAATTTAAAATAGGATTGTGAATCAAGATGATGGAATCTCTAGGTTTGTTAGTTTCACCATAGTGATTCTAGAATATTATGTTTATCTATTTACTAATAAATTATCATTGTACTTAATAGAGATCTTAAAATAGTATCACCTCCTCTTAAATCCTGATACCATGTTCAATTAGGTCAAACCCATACTTTCATGGTATTTTTAGTTCATATTTGAGTTATCAAGAGTGTCTCTTTTTAGTATTATCTCATATTTGCAAACCTACTTTTGTAGAGCACCATTCATTATTTTTTTGCAAGTTCAGTTAGGAATAAATGTGGGTATGTATGCTCAGAGAGCCAATCATATGATGATTGGGATATGGCATTAGATACATGATTTGATAATAATAAAGGCAAGCTTCCTATTTATTTTGTATATTCAGTTATGAGATAATGAATTACATAATAAATGTCTAGAGATTGATATTATTCAATGACATATCTCTTCAAGTACATGACTTGGAAGAATGGGATCATACAAATGTTAAGAGTATATACATTCTCATTATGTCCCTGATCGGTTGTTATTGTGGACGATAGATAGACAACAATGACACATAAGATCAGAGTGTGAGTTGGTTGATGACTAAATATCATTAGTCATGATATGATAGTATAAAACCAAACACACAAATACACGTTAGGGAACAATGTATTGAGCAGACCCACTGTGTGACTAACACATGGAAGCCATCATCATGGAAGTCATAGTTAGGTCTTACAATGATGGTGGTGGTTGTGGTTCTTAGACCTGAAATCACTGCACTCATCACATATCATTTGGTACACTTTGACATCATCAAATGCAGTACTGAAACATGGGTTATTATAACGGTGATGATTGGGTGACTTTGACATGTGGGGAATAACTATGAGTGATAGTTATGGGGTTTGTCCCTCCGGTAGGATTATGATATACAAAGCCCTTGATTAGCGGGACTGAGAAAAGTATGTTCATACGCATGTGAATTTATATGTGATATTGAGCTTACATATATCTCATGCAGTCTGCTCTGGTTCAAGGAACAAGATTGAATAATAATGAGGATGACTACTCCATGCCTCTAGTTCAATCTGGATATAAGTGACAAGGGAACTATACAAACACTATAACACCATACACAGATTGTAGGTTGAAGTTACTCCCCAACTTTCCATTCACTTGGGTAGAAATGATGTGCGACTAGGCACCACTCTTTGCTTGTGATGCCATAAGCTAGTTATGGACATTCACGGCCAACGTGATATGGGACCTATAGGGTCACACACATAGGATCTCGTCTAGAAGAGGAATTTGATCTCGAATGATAATTGAATTGAAACCTAGGGGGAAGGGGCTCTCGCAGCAGTGAAAGCGACGATCGAGACGGTATATCGAAGACCAATTGAGGAAGGAAACAGGATCAACGTGGACGGGAAGTCACAACGGAGAAACACAAAACGAGTGTGATGCAGGGGAAAAACAACAAAGTGGACAACGCGGCGGTTGGCATCGAGATTCCTGAGATAGGGATACAGTTCAATTATTCTGGCATGAGGGGAGTGCAGGAGAACGAAAACACGTTGACACAACAACTAAACATTTCCGCATCTGAAATAATAGATGGTGAAGGAGGCAATGGGGCAGCGGGAGATCGCGAGGAGGGAATTCGGAACAACAACCAGGACGTGCAAAAGCGTGGCGATGAAATGTCAGATCAGAATACCCGACCGTCATTCAGCACTGTGGTGGCTGGAGAACATAGATCTAACAACGAAAACTTCTTTCTGGGAAAACAGTTTGAGGAGAATCTATCGATGAACGATGTTACTTTGGGAGAAGATGAAGGAGTGCCGACACTTTCCATCATCCCCAAGGCGGAGGAAAACCTCATAAAACCTTGGAAGTATGTTGTGGTAGTCTGACTCCTTGGATCCAACATTGGCTATATGACTTTATGAGATAGGCTGAAGCTGCTGTGGAAGATCTCTGGACGGTTCAACATGTACGAGTTGGAAATGGGGCATTTCGTAGTCCAATTATCATGCCAGCGCGACTTCGAAGAGGCTCTCACAAGAGGACCGTGGAAGCTGTTTGGACTGAATCTGCTAGTATAGGAATGGTATCCCTCATTCAAGCCTAAAGAAGAATACCCTGATCTCATTGTGACATGGGTCTGAATCATCAATCTCCCTCTTCACACGTACGTGTCGACCATGTTTGAATACACATGACTGACGTTGGGAAGGTTGATCAAGGTGGATACCCACACATCAAGCAGATCAAGAAGCAAATTTGCAAGGCTTGCAGTTGAAGTAGACACCACACGAGACCTAGCACCGGCTATACTAATCAATGGGTCGGAGTATGAAGTAACCTATGAAGGTTTCCCATGGGCTTGTGCCATCTGCGGAAAGGAAGGGCATATATCAAAGGAGTGTAGACAGAACCAACAAAATGTTGTAGAAACCAGTGAGCCCCCCTGCAGAAATGTGGAACAACATCAATATGGATACAACCACGAGGAGAACCAAACGGAACCGTGGCAAATTCAGAGAACTAGGGGAAACAGAAGAAGAGGAGTGATACATATGCAGAAGTCGCCTGACCAAGACAATGTAAATAGGTTCGCGGGACTAGAAGGAGAGGAAGATGGGGAGCCAGCAGATGTACACACTTGAGCCACAGGTACCAACACTACTGAAGTACCTCATGCAACGAGAAGAACAGACAAGGTATGGCAAAAGAAGGAGAGGCCAAAGCAAACGAACGCTGACGAAAGTCCAAGGACAATCCTGAAAGAAGTGATGAACACATCAGCCCACAACAAGGCAGCAGCCAAGACCGATCAAAACACCCATGAAGCTGTGAATCCAAACGTCGACAAAGTAGTCAAAATTATGGAGGATGAAGTAACATGTGGCATGTTGACCAGCAGTGGACTGTTTGGGAAAGAAGCTGAGAAAGAACTCCCTGAACCGATCAAAGATATCAACGAGGCACTTGCTGTTAACCTCCAGACGAGGGGAGGAAGGAGACAGACAGGCAATGGTACAAAAATGAAATGTAAAGGCAGACCTAAGGGCCAAATAGCTACTGGTCCCAAAAGACGTAGCCCGCGGAAGACACAGGAGACTGAGAACTCATCAGAGTCTGAAACTAAACCAAGGGAGGAAGACGAAGTGGCAAAAGTGGAAGCTAGTGGGGAAGGAAAGCATAACCCCGAACGTTGATGTTTAAGACTAGAACAACCTACTTCTACTGAACAATATTAATATGCTAAGGCCCTGTTTGGTAGGGTGTAGGATATAACCATTGAGTTTGAATGTAATTATTTTCAGCGGAAATTTTGTTTGGTACGGTGTGCTGCTGTGCAGTTTATTGAATTTCAACAACACCGGACTGCCTCATTCAGCTTCAAATCACAGAAAATGTACTGCGCCCGAAATCTGGGTGGTCGGGTGCAGTTGTTGCTGCCCCACCTACTTTAACACATTGACCACGTGGTGGGTCCACGTTTTCTTCACTTTTGTCATGCAAAAGCCGTGTTTTCTTTCCTTAAACCAAATGGCTACGAGACAAAACGCAGAACATGAACAGCATCCTACCAAATGTTGCCCACACAGTGCAAATGATATGATTATGGATGGTTTGTTTTTCAGATCACCGAACTACACCCGGTTTCACCCTACCAAACTAGCCCTAAGTACTATGTGCTGGAATGTGAGAGGAATAGGGAAGCCTGAAACGCACCGGAACTTCAAGGTACTTATGTGTATATACAAACCTAAATTGGTGGCCATTATTGAGCCATGGCTGAGTGGAATTAAAGCTACCATAACCATCAAACAACTGGGGTTCGACAGATCTTTCAGAGTTGAAGCTAGAGGATTCACAGGAGGTATATGGGTATGCTGGAAG
Organism: Alisma plantago-aquatica; assembly: GCA_963693085.1. NCBI lineage: Eukaryota > Viridiplantae > Streptophyta > Magnoliopsida > Alismatales > Alismataceae > Alisma > Alisma plantago-aquatica. The sequence continues at coordinate 407,041,324 of OY856414.1, forward strand.
GATCAAGACTCTACAATCAGAATCTTGAACTACCACCGTCAATTTGTAAGTTGTTACGTCAACAATACTACCATCGTCACCTTCATATATGCTAACCCCCATATCTCAGTGAGGAAACTTATTTGGAAACACATTATTAATATGGGAGCAAACTTTAAAGCACCCTGGATCATGCTTGGAGATTTTAACACCACTACAAATCCAACTGAAAGAACCGGTAGCAGCCATTATAACCATTCTGAAGCGAGGATTTTCAACGACATGCCTATGGAAGCAGGACTCAGTGATTTGGGATATTCTGGTCCAAAATTCACCTTCAAGCGTGGAGTCCTCCAGCAATATTGACTGGATAGAGTAGTGACAAATGAAGCATTTATACAACAGTGCCCACAGTTCTGTGTAGAGCACCTACCACGTCTTCAATCAGATCACTGTCCGCTGTTAATTAAGCACAATATTTCACACAGAATCCAACCAAGATTTGTGGCAAAGGCAGCTTGGTCTAGTGATATACAATTCAGAAATATGCTGAGACGGAACTGGGATAGCGCGCTCAACTTCAATGATGCTCTTTCTGCTTCACGGGAGGAAATTATCAGATGGGACAAACAATGCACGGAAACACACAACAAGAAGAAGATCATATTGATGAGGAATATTAAAGCTCTGGAAAAGGAATTAGCCACTAGCTACAACACAATTACGTACGGATGGAATATACATAGATATGAAATTCAAACTAGATAAAGTTCTGAAAGAAGAGGAGGAAGAATGGAAACTTAAAAGCCACATCGACTGGATTAAGGACGGAGACTGCAATACAAAGTTATACAATGCCTTTGTTAAGCAAAGGAGGAGGTATAACACAATCACAATACTCAAAGACGGGAATGGAAATTGGGTTAGCCAGGAAATAACCTTAAAGGAACTGGTTCGAAATCATTTCCACAACTTACTTACAGAACCCGAAGCTACACGCAACCAAACTACCCAGGACAGCATTCCAAGTAACTTCAAGCGGCTAAATAGTCAGCAAATGCAAGCTATTGCAGCTGAACCGGAAGAACATGAATGTGCTGACATTTTGAAACAAATAAACCCGTACAAAGATGCAAGACCAGATAGCGTTAATGGATTGTTTGTCATCAAGAATTGGGAAACCATTAAAGATTCGGTCATAAACACTGTCAAATCTGTGTTGAGAGGAGAACAGTTGAGCGAGGAGTTGTGTACGTCAATAATCGTCCTCATCCCAAAGACAACACACCCTTTGTCATGTGAACAGCTGCGACCTATATCCTTGAATAACTTCTGCTTAAAACTCACGTCTATAGAGCGACTTAAGCAACATTTACTGGATTGGGTGTCCTCGGCACAAAGTGCATTCGTATCAGGAAGAAGAATTACAGACAACATAGCAGTGGTTCAGGAAGTAATCCATGCAATGAAGAAGCCAAAAGCAACATAGAACATGGCTATTAAAATCGACCTCTCAAAGGCGTATGACAGACTTTCCGGAAGCTTCATACATGACACACTGAAGAAGGTTATGCTATCGGAACACATCACAACATATATAATGCACTCTATTACTACAGGGGAATGCTCTATTTTGTGGAACGAGGCCCAAATTGAACCTTTCAAACCTAACAAAGGGCTAAGGCAAGACGACCCGATGTCACCTTATATATTTGTGTTATGCATTGAAAGGCTAAGCCAACTGATACAACAGGCCGTTGAAAAGGGAGAGTGGAAACCTGTGAGGATGGGGAGAACTAGAATCAAAATTTCACACCTTTGTTTTACTGATGACTTTATTTTGTTCGGAAAAGCATGCTGCAAACAAATGAAAACAATCAAGAAGTGCTTCAAAACATTCGAGCAAGCCTCAGGACAATCTATATCAATCACCAAATCGTAGGTGTACTATGCCACAAGTGTTCCTAATGCACTGAGGCGACAAATCAACCGTATATGCGGATTCAAAGAAACGTTGGATCTGGGAAAGTACTTAGGACTGCCCATCATACACTCAAGAGTTAATAATAGAACATATGCAGAGATCCTCGAAAAGATAGACTCTAAGGTGAATGGGTGGACAGCAAAATGCTTGTCCTTGGTAGGGAGGTACTGTCTTGCCCGCACTACACTAGAAGCTATTCCCACATACGTAATGCAAACTGCAATGCTACCGCTAAGTTTGTGCGACAGAATAGATAGCAGCATTAGATGCTTTCTGAGGGGCGGAAATCATAAAGCAAATCCAATGTCCCTAGTTGCATGGAACAAAGTCATCAGCAGAAAGGATCAAGGGGGACTAAGACTAAAAACTATGTGTGAATGGAACCTGGCCCTGCTGGCAAAGAACGCATGGGAGGTGGAAACAAATAGGGATACAATCTGGAGCAGAGCCACGAGGAAGAAGTATATGAAATACAATAATGAGCCCATCATTGGGGGATCCCGACTGACACGAGCCACTCTTAAGTGTAAGAGATTAATCCATGATAACTCATATATCCAACCTATCAATGGTGCTAGCACCTTATTCTGGGAGGATGACTGGTTGCAACCAAGACACAAGCTGAGTGACAAGGCGATAAGGCAGGTACCTACTGAGCTGAGAGATATGTACATTAATAGTGTTGTGAAGGATGATGGAAGGTGGGATGAGGAGTTCCTATGGGAACGGTTCAATGAGAACACCGTCCAACAAATACTGGCCATCAAACCCCCGCACGCCACAACCATGAATGATGTAAGGGTGTGGGAAGCCACCACGAATGAAAGCTTCACAACAAAGACGGCTTACAATATCCTTCGAGCTAATAGGGACATCAGCAAAGAAGGTGAATGGGACAATGTATGGAAAGCTAAGGTGGCAGCCAAGGTAAAGTTCTTCACTTGGCTCATGATGCATGAAGCCTTACTCACCAACCATCAACGGGTCCAGAGACATCTAAAAACAGAAAGCACGTGTGAAAGATGCGGATCACATGAAGAAACACAACTACATGCTTTGCGAGATTGTAAGTATGCCAAAGAAGTTTGGACAGAACTATTACCGAGCAACTGGACTGCAAATTTCTTTCAACTCAACCAAGAGGAATGGCTACAAAAACATTTAGGCGCTAAACAACTGGTACGTTGTAAATTTATGATAACATGTCGGTACCTTTGGAAAGCTAGGAACAACCACATTTTCGAAAAGGTTATCAAGCCCAAATGCCACATGTTTCAAATAATTTGAAAGGAGATTGAGATGTCTGAACAAGCATGGAAATATGAGACGGTAGCCATGATGAGAAGCCCAGAAGATCGATGGAGAATCCCCCCACAGAATTATATTAAAATCAACACAGACACATCTTGGACCATAAAAGGAGGAGCAATGGTGGTAATCATTTGTGACGATGGTGGAAGATGGATTGGAGGACATGGGCGTAAAATTTTAGCACACTCAGCGACACATGCATAACTGATCGCTATTGATATAGCTATGGAAATTGCAAGGAAAAACACACTACATAAAGTTGAGCTCGAGACTGATTGTAAGGTTATCGTAACAATGCTCCAAAGAAACCCCAGCCAGTTTCCAAAGTTTACGAGGATTTTAGAGAGAATTAAAACAAATTTAATGATGTTCAAGGATTGGAGATTAAAGTATGAGCACAGAAATTGCAACAAGACTGCAGATACTCTGGCCAAGCACATCCTAAAAAACAAAATAACGAGACTTGATAGTGTAAGGCCTCCTGAGTGTATTTACAACCAGCTAAGGGAGGGAAACTACAATGGTAGTAGTACTACCAAGTTTAATTTCTTTCCCAAATTAAATATATGTAAAGTATTTCCCTACTGGCTCTTAAGAGGAGAACGAGATTAATAAAATAGTCTCCTGACTCCCCCCCCCCAAAAAAAGTGTTTAGGTACTCAATTTACACAACAGATCGACGGATCGGATGACTGAACAACCAAATGACCATCTCATTGGATGATATAGACGTTTGGACAGCCAGACGGGCGTCTCAAGTGTTGAGATGGCTGTTTGGGTTGTCAAGCAAATCAGAAATCAAATTGACTTAGTTCTGCTCTATGAAACGACCGGTTTAAGCTGTTGAACCGATCGACTCAACTCGAACTCACCAAATGGCCGTCTGAGTGAGTGAGACGGGTATCTTTCTTGTGTAAGACCACCCGTTTGGGACGAATGAAGGTTCTGGAGTTTTACCAAACTCATTTCAACTTCACATACTTGGGGTGAAAGTAAATTAATGTATGCCATTAAGTAGGAAACTATTTGCCAATTCATATGTGACTGGGAAAGCGTGAAACGACTGTCTCGCTTACGAGACGACCGTATCACGTCCTAGATGACCGTTTTACTTAGAAAAATGATCGTCTTATGTATGAGACGACTGTCTCACTTGATGAGACGACGTTTTGTCACATGTAGGTTGTAAAACTTCCAGAAAAGTTACAAAAATTCAAGATCTACTTGTCCTTTTCACTCCCGCTTTAGTCCCGCCTTGGATGGGGAATGAAAACCCTGACCCTAACCCCTCTTATATATAGAGGGGTACTAGGAGCTTCCCAGAGCACAATTACTACATAGACAATTGAGAATTAGTTGCTTTGATAATTTTTGTTCTCTTTGGTTGTGGTAACCAGGAGAACCCAGACAAGTCCTACCTAACTAGGGAGGGATAGCCATGGGAGAAAAACAACTGAGGATCATTGTTGTGGGAGAGCATGTTGATGACTAGTACACCAACAGGTTGGACAACTCCTTCCTGTCCATTCCTGCAGGACGACAAGAGTTCTAGTTAGTCCGTGTGAACTACTCTAGAGGCAGGAGTCTATTGGCTGCTGATAGGAGAGCAACGTCAACTTGCAATTCGTGGCGAGATCTGAGGAGCCACTACAGTAGTTGTCCGAGTCTGATGTCCGTGGAGGAGCATTCAGACGAGTCCGAGTGTGAATAGGAGCTGCACAGACACCGTCTAAGATAGAGTGTACATCTACATCAATGATAATTGTTGCTAGACTTACTCCAGAACTAGGTATATCTTTGTGAAACCATCCTCCCCATTATATAGTTATTGACGCGATCTATTGGTTAACGGGAAATATGTCAGTAAAATTTTGTTTACGCTGCCTACCTGATGCCGTATTTCCCAACAATAAATCCCTCTTTTGAAACAATTAACTACCTATAATATATTTTCTCTAGTGATCAACATCTGCTATAATGACCCATTTTTGAATTAGCAATCTAATTAGGATGTACTTGGATGATTGCATGATTACTAGATTGATTAGATATTTGTTTGATTATGATACTTTAAACTTAATGAAAAACTCTAAGCATGCCTTGTTTCAATAATTAGGATTTGAGAATCGAAACACCTAATAGGTCAATGGTAGCATATGAATGCAAAATTTGATAAATCAATTGGTATAGTAATGATTTTTGGTATTTTATATACAACATTGATTATCTTGAAATTTGTATATGGCTTGGACACCTCAAATTTAAGTGTTCTTACAAAATATCAAAAATTTTGAGTATTTTTCTAACCGATTTGTTGGCCAATTTCTACAGGACACAACCAACCATGCATTATGTTTGAAATATATCAGTCTAGTAATAAATTTTATATATCTGTTGGTACATCAAAAGGATCTAAAATTTCACTTTATCTTGGAAACTCCATTTTAGACATTAGGTTAAAGTTTTATTTTTCTTTTATCATGTTAGACTGATCTAGAGAGGGATGTCGGTCAAGTATCTTATAGTGACAACTCAGCCGACCAAACAGTCTAACTAAACAAAAAATTCAATGAAGGGTTTGCTTTCAATTGTTCCAAATACCATAATTGGTCTGTATGATCAACCTAACACCCTTGTAGATACCGTAATTTGTGGTTCCTATCCAAGAAATGAAAATTGAGAGAGAGAGGAGACCTAGGGTTTTTAGAGGATAAAATGGAAGAATTGATCACCTAGGGTTTTATGTTCCTAGAAATGATGAAATCAAGTAAGTTGGTCCTCTTTAGATATCTTTTCTGGATGATTCTTCTCTCACGTGTATATATTTTATCTCTCATCTGATTTGAACCAAAGATACAGAAAATCACCAAATTTTCTCTTTATTCCTCTTCTATTCACCTATTCTAGGGTTTTCGAGTTGAGAGGATGAAGAAATGGATTCCATTGTTAGAACCTTGATGGAATTCTAAAAATTCAGATTGCATGGGACGTTTTTAAGGTGCTTGACACCTTAAATGAGTGTTTATCTCTCTCTGAAGATTTTTAATCATGTTGAAGCCTAATTCTATCTGGATAAAATAATTAAGATCATTACTAGTAATTGTATGCAATTGGATAACCAATTGGGAAGATTTATATGGAATCAAATGCTACTAATTTGGATTCTTATCAATTGATTTGCACTTAATTAGTTCCTAATCTATTGATTCAGTAACATGTAAAGTCTTATGTATAGAGAACTATATTGTTTTATACTAAATTTGCTTAAAAATTAGCCCAATGGGCTATATGCTTTGAAATTCAGTTGACATGCATGTAATAATATTTGAACTCAATGAGAATGAGTTGATGAATTGAAATTCCGACTCCTTTCTTGAATTGAATATGTTATGTGCATGAGGATCAATACATGAGGGTTTGTTATGGAGGAAATCCATGTCTGGGGTTAATTTTAGGGATGGACTCAAATGAGTTAATGAATCATTTGATGCTTGTAAATGATTGGTTGATTGTGTGGAATGGAAACTAGAGTATCCATGTGTCTTGAATAGACTCAATAAACCTCTATACACACTGATGAGATTACTGGAGCGATATGATTCATATGATCTGTTGAACTAAGATGACTTCTTAAAACCCTAGAAATCTAGTATTAAGACGAATATTGGACAGAAAGCCAAAATCACATTTAATCATGTGAATGTGAAAAGATGATCATTACTTCAATTGGAGGTGATAAGTCTTATTAAGATGATAGTATCCTAATGCATGCATTCTAGTGTAATGTATGGAATATGAGTAAATTCCACATTAATGCTAGACTTTTTATACTAGTTACATAATGATGAATTGACATATCAATGAATATTAAGGAGTAGGAAGAAGTATCCCTAACCCGTTGTATTTGCTAAATTGATAAATGGAGGATTTGTTTATAATTTCTACATTTGAAAGTCGAATGAGATGTTATATGTATCTAGATGTGATATAAATAATGGACAAGGCTGAAATGAAATGTGATGATAAGTGATGGATGATAAATTAATAAGATAAACACGAGGAACTCCTTTATCTATTTACTTGAAATATATATACGTTTATATAAATTGAATGTAATACACTAAAGTAAGGCTATAAAGAAGTTCAATGAGAGAGAAACTTGTGCATTAAGTAAATTTACAAAGATTTGTTGCATGGGTATTAGTAAACACTAAATGAAAGAGGTTTAGATTAATGACTAGGAAATGAAGGAAAAATGATAAAAATTAGTAGATGGATCTAAGAATCTACCACTAACCCTAAAATGACGAGCTAGGTGATGCTAATGAATAATGATCTCAAATGAAGGATTAAGGAATGCATATAAGTATAGTTGAATTTAATTACAAGACAAGGTTCAAGAATGTGAATTGATTTACAAGAATGTGTTCCTACATTGTAATTGTTTGTTAGTATACTTGTACTATGAAAATGGTTTATTTAGATGGACTTCAAATTAGAATCAAACATGTGCTGATTAGTAACCCAAACTGAAGAATGCTAAATAATAGAAGAGGAAAATTGAGTGTGTTATGCAAAACAAAGTGACTCGAGCAAAGCTAGAGGACATTCACCAGTGTGCAAGCTTTATGCTTTGTCTCTGAATAGAGCTCTTTTGCAACCAATGGAGAGGCGAAGAGGATGATGTGCAATGGCTACAAGAAGGGTAAGAAATTCTGCCATAAAATTAGGACCTTGGTATGGTTCTATTTTGTTCATAGTATCAAAGGTTCACCAAACTCAGGTTCATCTAGTGTAGTGATTGTGCACAGGGACTAGGGTGCTATATGCTAGAATGAATGTTGAGTTCTAAAAGTCACTACTGAAAGATCTTGCCCATTACCTAAATGTGTCAATGTCAACATTAGGTTAGTACCGCGTTCATAAAAATTGGAGAGGAGTAGGATCTGAAGCGGTGGCCTCTACAAGCCATTAGGTGTAGGGACTTTCTAGAGGCAGAATCTTTGGGTTCTTCCCATTTCACCAGAAAAAGCCAATTTCTCTTATAATGGGTCTGCTAACAGCAATTCCTGACTCAACTCCAAGGAAGAAATTTTGTCTACAACTTCACAGAGAATTCAATTTCATCGAGTCCATGTAGAAGGGCCATCCATTATGAAAAGACTTTCCTTTGAGTGGATAGTAAAAAAAAATTGGTGCAATATGAAAGTTTATAATTCTAGACTACTTGGCCTCAATTGGCTATAGTTCTTTTCTTTTTGTGTTACCCTCTTCCGCTTCCCACCCACTGGGCTCCTACTTTGGGGCGCACATTCTAGTTTGTTTTCAGGGGATTCTAATTGCAGAGAGCATGATCCAACCTTCAGTTCCTCCTTTTGGCTCTGACAAGTGTTGGCTTTGTGGGTGGATTGGTTTACTCTCTACTAGCCTTACTACGCCCAGGCTTGATAGAATCTTTCTAAGGTGATCGATCAAGTTGGGAAAGGATTCTCTACGATGAGATTTTCTATGCTTGAAATTTAATGACATCTATTGAATTTGGATAGAATAAGTATATATTCTATGATAAACCTATTCTGAACATGATGGATGACATAAGATGGTTTGTATGCCTATACTGTTTCTAGTTCTAATGTCTATGTGCATATTTGATAAAACTGTGATATAGAATGAATTGATAAGAAATATATTGAGATTGAATTAACATGCATTGATTACATTTGAGGTACCTTGTTGAGGGAATGTGGGATAATGATATTATGCCTTGGACTGATATCTCACTAATGATTAATGTTATGAGAAGTACGTGGAAATGAAAAGAAACATATATGTTGCCAATTTCATATTTGTTGTGGTTCTTGTTTCAATGACGGTCTTTGACTTTCTTGTGAACCTTAATTTGATGTATGTCATTCTAGTTGCATGAGAATATACACATATGCTAAATGATGATTTGAATTTTCTTCAAGATGAGTAAAAAGGATTTATAACAAGTGAAATGATAACACATCTAGTTAGGTGCCCTAAACACCATGAGTTTCCCCTGAGTGCCACACTGGGGAAATGAAACAGATATCAATGTAGTAATCATAGTATTATGGGAAGGATTTCTAAAATTTAGATCTAAACCTTGAAGGCTAGACCGGCAAGATTTAGGGATGAGCCATCTAGTGTGGTTCTACCCTAAATGCTCTACTCTTAGATTCTATGTCCATGAGGAATAGACTCAGTTGATATGAAAAATGTGAAACATAGAGAAATATGTGATATTTATGTGAATTGTGATGATATTTGATATTTTGATATGTTTGTTCTATCTCGTGTACCCAATATGAGGACTTGAGCCTCTTTAGGCAACCCTGTGGTGGACCAAGGTCTGTTGTTGATAACTTAGGGTGGTCGACTGAACTCTAAGATAGTGACAATCAGTAATTGACACGTGAATAAGACATGGTGAATTCTACATGGTAAGGTATAAGCTAAGTAGTTTTAGGAAAAATGAATAAAAGATGACAAGCCATGTAGAATATGATTTGAATGTTTGTTAGATGTCTTATATTGCTAGCTGATAGACTTGTTGTTGCTGAATACATTTCTTGTTGTAAATATAATCATTCTTTTATGAATATGTTGTGCTTCATTATTCTTACTTGTCTAGTGTGGAATCTAATCTTAAATGTTGACAAGTACTTGATTTTGGGATTTAATATCCACTCTAAATAAATTGGATTTACTTGTCATTTTAATAGCCATGTTTGGTAGACATGTCTTATGTGTACTCTAGCTCAGGACTGTAAGATGTGTTCTCGAGCATCACAAAGATGATGTTATTGTTGTGTCTGTTGGTATGTATGCCCTGAGAGCCAATCATGGGATGATTGGTGGGATACATTAAGATTGATTAGATAAACATCAAAGGCAAACTTCCAATTCTTTCTGGTTCAGTCATTTGAGATAGTGATAGAACAGATTGAATGTCTAGAGAATGACAGTACTCAATGACGTATGCCTTCAGGTTGAGGACCTGAACGATGAGATCATACGGATGCTAAGAGTTTGTACATTCTTGTTATGTCCCTAGTCGGATGTCATTGTGGAAGGTAGATAGACAGCAATGACACACAAGACTAGATTGTGGTGTTAGTTGATGACATAATCTCATTAGTCATGATATAGAGATATCAAACCAAACACATAGGTACTTGTTAGAGAACAAATGTACCGGACAGACCCACCGTGAGTTTGACACATGGAACCATGACATGGTAGTCACAGTCAGTACTCACAGTGATGGTGGTGAGTGTGATTCTTAGACCTAAAATCATTGCACTCAACACATGTCGTTGGGCACACTTTGACATCATCAAACGCAGTCTTGAAACATGGGTTGTTATAAAGGTGATGATTGGGTGGCTTTGACACATGGGGCTTTTGAGGGGTGAGTGATAGATATGGGATTTGTCCCTCCTAAGGGAGTTTGATATCCATGGACACTTGATGAGTAGGATTGAGAAAGGCATGCACGCATGTGTGAGTCAGTATATGATACTGATGTCATAACATATCTCTTCTAATATACTCTAAGATCAAGAAAGTGAATGAACGTTGACAGGATGACTGATCCATGCCTCGAGTTCATTCGGGATATCAGTGACAATGGAATTATACATTCACTGTAACACCATTCACGGATTGTAGGATGAAAGTTGTTCTCCAACTTTCTACTTTCACTTAGGTAGCACTGATGTGTGACTAGGCACCACTCTTTGCTTGTGAAGTCATAAGTGTTATGGACTTTCACTGCCAATGTGAAATGGACCTGCAGGGTCACACACATAGGATTTAACCTGGAAGAGGAGTTTTGTCCACAAACAATGTTTAGATTGATTACTAAAGGAGTTTAGTAGTTCAATTAAAGACTCAATTAATTGATAGCTCAATATCATAATGTTCAAGGTGTTGGACATATTGATTGGAGTATCGGATTGATTGAAATCGCAATTGACTGATTCTGCACAACCTACACTCCCAACCGATCGGCTCATGTGATGAACCGATCGGCTCAGCTGGGTGAACTGGTCGGCTCAAGTGTTGAGTCGATCGGCTCATGTACAGGGTGAAATGACCGGTTCAAGTGTTGAACCGATTGGCTCACTGGTCGGCACGAGCAAGTTGGGAAAGTCAGGTCGGTGAGAATTTTCCTTTGGTTTCAATTACCCAATTTGATTGGGAATAGGATTGGTATTCGATACCAATTGGAAACAAAAGAAGGAAAGGTCAATCAGGAACCGACCAGGACCACGAACCGACCGGTTCAGAAAGTGAACCGATCGGCTCATGGGTCCCAACCGATCGGTTGAGTGTCAACCGACCGGTTCAGGTCACCAACCGACCGTTTCAGTTGTGAAACGATCGGTTCAGGTTCCGAGTTGGTTGCTTTTTGTGGAAAATCTCGAACCCTTCTACTCCTGCTTTTAGTCCCATATTGCCGGGGCAAGAGAACCCTATCCCATGACCCTCCTATATATATAGGGGTATTGGGGGCTTCTCAGACAACAACTCAGTGCAACCAGTTGCTCTGTAAAGTTGTCCTTGTCTCTGGTTTTGGTAACTGAGAGAGAGCCCGAGAAAGTGCTTCCCGCAAGGGGAGGTGCAGCAAGGGAAAGACAACTGCAGTTGCAACTGGAGGCAGGAGAGTGTGTTGGCGACTAGTACATCAACAAGAGGGTGTGACTCCTTCCACTTTCTTGTGGGACAAGGAGTGTGGAGTTCCAGGTGGTCCGTGTGGACTACTTCAGAGGCGGGAGGTCACTGTCGCTTAGGAGGACAACTGTCATCCGACAGTCCGGTAGGAGGAGGAGTCTTCAGTCCCGGTGCGACCAGGAGCTGCACAGACACCGTCCAAGACCGGATTTGAAGACCGCGCAAGCCGCGAGGTATTGTCGCCGAGCAAGCCTCGGGACAAAGTATGATTCCACAAACCATCCTTTCCTATTGTATAGACGTTGACGCGTTTCCTCGGTTTGGGTTCAGGGAGGAGAAAATTTTTATTTCCGTTGCCTTCTCTGCCTCCCCTAAAAACCCAACAGTGTCTTGATTTTAATTGTTTACATCTTGACTTGTTACTCCTACAATCAATTTTTCATTCTGAAGCAAGTAACATCTACTGGTCTATTCATAGACATGCTCTTTTGGACTTAAAATTGGAATTGGCCTAAGTGAATACCTTATCTGATTAATTCAATTACTGTCTTAAACTAGTTTTGTCTAAAATCAAGAACTATGTGTTAGATTTTTTTATATCTACATGATTTTTTTTAAATTCATCATAATTAATTTGATGGAAATGCATGTACTCAACTTGAGTGGGAGGTATCCACTCGTTGGGGTTTTATATGAGTCTCATGGGGTTGTTTGCAATGTTTTTAGGTATAATGTTGTCCAACAAAGAGGTCGTGACAAAGAATATGTAAACATAATAATCTAGATAGATTATAATATCCTTGTATTCTCAATTCTCCAGAATAGGTCGTATCATGAGTTTGTCCTTTCATGTATATGTAAACGATGAAAACTAAATTGCATATGAGCAAAAAGATTTGATTTTAATTTTAGTGGAGTTGAATTAGTTCTGTGATAATCTAACATTGATTTATGAGTTTTAACAAGAATAAAAGGGATAAATTTATCTATGTTTTTTGTATATTGTGTTAATCACATTTGATGAGAATTAGTTGTTATGATTCATATTTTGGTTTTAGGTTTCTCTAATGATTGGCATTAACGCTAAACAAAAGATAGGTCCCAACAACGTGGTATCAAAGCCTAAATTAGATGAATCTGTAGGGACAATAGGATCTAGGTTTGAATGATAATATAGATGTTGAACATAACATGAATGATACACATACTAACTGCACTCAGTATTCAGCTACTCTGGTCAAGTATCTAAGCATTAGGATAAGTTATTATGGAACTACTGACTGTACTTATACTAGATGCCCTGACTAAACATCCAAATGAAGAAAGTTTGGGAGTATAATAAGACATGTGATGGTAAAAAAAATGATAAACTGGAGAAAGAGAAAGGATTGTATAATTAAATATGAAACCTAAGACAAGTTGCAAAATTCATATGAGAATGATGAATGAGCCTAATAGATTTTGAATATAATTGCTAATGAATTTGAATATGATCTTGAATTTAAATTTGTAAGAAAAAAAAATTGAGAACTGAGAATTGTGTCCACTAAATAATCTTGTTCATAAAGAGAATCGATGGATGTAGATAGTAATACAGAATGAACCATAAATCTTGACCAATGGGATACATAAATAAAATTCAAAAAGAATAAGAAAGGTGATGTGAATCATGTCTTATTAGTGATGTATTACCAATACTTGTAAAATAAGTGTTTTTATTATTCAAATAGGGATATGATGATGATAAGGGGTGAAATATCCATCTAGTGCCAGTAAATTTATAATTTCAATGTAAAATAACCAAGAAGCGAGAAAATGATGTAATATGAAAGAACCATAAACTAAAAATCAATCTAACAACAGGACATTGAGAGAGATGCATGATTATATACTATGATCTTCACATTTTTTCTTGGATTTTGAGACGAAATCCTAAAAGGAGGGGAGAATTTGTAATGACTCAATTTCAAATTAGCCATCTAGTTAGGGTTTACTTGGTTGATTGCATGCTTAATAGATTTATTTAATTCTTAAGCTCGATCAATGATAATAGTTCAATTATGATATTTTTAACCTAATGAGAAACTCTAAGAATGCCTTGTTTCAAATAATTAGTGTTTGAGAATCAAAAACCCTAACTAGACAAATTAGGATTTTGGTAGCATATGAATGCAGCATTTGGTAAATATTATGGTATACTAAATGATTTTTAGTATTTTATATACAACTTTAATTTACTTGAAATTTGTATATGGTTTGGACAACTCAAATGTCAGTGTTTCTGCAAAACATTAGATTTTTTGAGTAGTTTTCCTGACCTATATTTGTCAGCCGAGTTTCTGCACGTGAAACTCAGCCGACCATGCATTCATGCTTAAATATATCAGTCTAAGATTTGATTTTTATCTTTTTGTTGGTACATACAAATAATCTTAAATTTTAAGCCAAGCTTGGAAAATCCAATTCAGACACTATGTTAAACATTCATATTTTTTTATCATTTTAGAATGATGTAGAGAGGGTTGTCAGTAGAGTATCTTATAGTGACAACTCAACCGACCAAACAGACTGAAACAATGTAATGAAGGGCTTGTTTGCAATTGTTACAAGCACCTTGATTGATCTATATGATTAACCCAACTCCCTAATATCACCTATAATTCATGGTTCCCATCGAAGAAACAAAAGTTGAGAGAGAGAGAGGAGGCCGAAGGTTTTGAGAGGATAAAGTGGTGGACTTGATGATATGGGGTTTCATCTTCCTAGCAATTATGGAATCAAGTATGTTGGTCCTCTTTAGATGTCTTTTCTTGGAAATTCTTCTCTCACATATAGATATTTCATCCCTCCTTTGATTTGAGCCAAAAATATATCAAATCACCATATTTTCTCTTTATTTCTCTCACATTCTCCTTTTATGGGGTTTCCGAGTTGGGAGGATGAAGGAATGGATTGAATTGCTAGAACCTTGGTGGAATTCTAGAAATTCAGATTGTATGGGACGTTTTTAAGGTGCTTGGAACCTTAAGTGAGTTTTATCTCTCTCTTAAGTTGTAATCGTGTTGAAAGCCTAATTCTATTCGGTTAAAATAATCAAGATCATTGCTAGTAATTGTATGCAATTGGGTAACCAATGGGGAAGATTTATAAGGAACAAAATGCTACTGATTTGGATTCTTCTCATTGATATGTATATAATTATTTCCTAATATATTGATTCAAGAACATCTAAAGTCTTATGAATAGATAACTATATTGTTTTACACTAATTTTGCTTAAAAATTAGCCCAATGAGCGATATGCTTGGAAATTTAGTTGACAGTATGTAATCATATTTTAAATCAATAAGCATGAGTTACTCAACTAAATTTACGAATCTTTGTTTAAATTGAATATGTTATGTACATGAGGATCAATATATGAGGGCTTGATATGGAGGAAATCCATGTATGTGGTTAATGTTGAGGGTTGGACTCAAATGAGTTAATCAATCACTGTATGCTTGTAAATGATTGGTTGATTGTGTGGAATGGAAACTAGGGTTTTCATGCATATTAAATAGACTCAATAAACCTCTATACACCCTATCGAGATTAGTAGATAATATGATTCATATGATATGTTGAATTAAGATGACTTCTTAAAACCCTAGCAATCTAGTATTAAGATGAATATGAGAGAAAAACCCAAACTCGTGTATAATCTTGTGAATGTGAAAAGATGCTCAATTGTAGGTGTTATTACTTCATTTGAAGGTGATAACTCTTATTAAGATGATGCACACCTAATGCATGTATTCTAGTAAAATATATGGAATATGAGTAAATTTCACATGAATGCTAGACTTATATACAAATCACATAATGATGAATTGAGAAATGAATAAAGATAAAGGAGTAAGAAGAAGTAACCATAATCTGTTATATTTGCTAATTTTTTAGTCTTGTGAATGTATTTGAATGTTTAATGACATGGTATATGTATTTAGATGCAATATAGGTAATATGCAAGGGTGAAATGAATTGTGATGATAAGTGATGTGTGATAAACTAATAAGATAAGTATGTGGAATACTTTAGATATATCTAGGTTTATATAAACTGAATGTATTACACCAAAGTAAGGCTATAAAGGATTTCACTGAGATAGAAACTAATGCATTCAGTACTTTTAGAATGATTTTTTCTAGAAGTTGTAGTAAACATAAAATGAAAGAGGTTTGCACTAATGATTATGACATGAAGGGAACATGGTCAAAATTAGTAGATGGGTCTAAGAATCTAACTCGAGCCCTAAAATGATAAGCTTAGTGATGCTAATGAATAATGATATCAAATGATTTATTAAGGAATGCATATAAATATGGTCGAATTCAGTTACAAGATGAGGTTCAAGAATGTGAATTGATTTATAAGAATGTGTTCTTGTATTGTAATTTTTTTAGTATACTTTACTCTAAGAATGGTTTATTCATATGGATTTCAAATGAGAATCAAAGATGTGTTGATTAGTAACTATAACTGAAGAATGCTAAATAATAGAAAAGAAGAATTGAATGTGTTATGCACATATATGCTTGAACTTTAATGACATCTATTGAATTTGGATGTAGTAAATATATATTGTATGATAAACTTGTTATGAACATGATAGATGACATAAGATGTTCTATATGCCTATATTGTTTCTAGTTCTAATGTCTCTATGCATATTCGATTAAAACTATTATATGGAATAAATTGGTAAGAAATATGTGAGACTTAATTAACATGCATTGATTACATTTGAGGGACCCTATTGAGGGTTGTTGTTGGATAATGAGATTATGTCTCGAGTTGATAGACTACTGATGATGACTGTTATGAGAAGTATGTCGAAATGGAAAGAAATATATATGTTGCAAATTTCAGATTTGTTGTGCTTCCTGTTTAAATCGTTGTAGGGGAGGTCCTGTAGAAAAATAGCTCGACGCCAGAATAATAAAAATCTTAACACCTCTTATTTGACTTTGATTTTTAAAAAAGGTCGTCTTATTCTTATTGTATCTTTGTCTATCTTGTTAACCTTAATTTACTTTATGTCATTCTAGTTGCATGAGAATATATATGCTAAATGATGATTAGAATTTTCTTCAAGATGAATAAAAAGGATGAATGACAAGTGAAATGATGACACGTCTAGTTAAGTACCCTGAACATGGTGAGTTTCTCCCAAGTCCCACATTGAGGAAACGAAGTGGATCTCCATTAATAACCAAGTATAATGAGAAAGACTTTTGGAGTGTGGATCTAGACCTGGAATGCTAGACCATCAGGATTTAGGGATGGGTCATCTAGTGTGGTTCTACCCTAAATCTTATACTACAAAAATTTCCATGAGGAATAGACTCTGATGAAATGAAAATTGCAAAAAATGAGATATATGTGATATTTATGTGAAATCCGATGATATGTGATATTCTGATAAGTTTGTCCTATATCTTGTACCCAAGATGAGGATTTGAGCCTCTTTAGGTAACCACACGGTGGACCAGGGTCTGTTGTTGATATCTTAGGGTGACTGACTAAACCCTAAGATAGTGACAGTGAGTCGTTGATATGAAAATCAGGTGTGGTAACTTTAACTTGGTAAGTTACAAGACAAGTAGTTTTAGGGAATATGAATAAAAGATGACAAGCCATGTAAAATATGAATTGAATGTTTGCTATATGTCTTATACTACTAGCAGATAAACTTGTTGGTTCTAAATATGTTTTTTTGTAATTCTTAATCATTCTTTTATGAAGATATTGTGTTTCATTATTCTTATTTGTCTGGTGTGGAATATAATCTTAAATGTTGACAAGTACTTGATGCTAGGATTTAATATCCACTCTAAATGACTTAGATTTACTTGCCAGTTGAATAGCCATTTTGGTATACATGTCTTGTGTGTACTTCAAATTCATGACCGTAGGATGTGTTCTTGGTTTGGATGGTGGGGTATCACAAAGATGATCTTATTTTTATGTCTGGATTCTAATCTTTTACATCTTGACTTGTTACTCCTACAATCAATTTATCATTCCAAATCAAGTAACATCTACTTATTTGTTCATAGACATGCTCTTTTTCGGTGTCTTAAAATTAGAATTGGCCTAAGTGAATACCTTATCTGATTAATTTGATTATTTTGATGAACTTGTTTTTTTTTCTAAAAGCTAGAACCATGTGTTAGAATTTTTAATATCTACATATTTCTTTTAAGCTCATTATACTTAATCTTATGGTGATGCATGTACTCAGCTTGGGTGGGAGGTATCCATCACTGGGGCTCTATATGAGTCTCATGAGGTTGTTTCAAATGTTTTTAGGTATAATTATGTGCAGCGGAGAGGTCATGCCAAAGAAGATGCAAATAGAATAATCTAGATAGATTAGAAAGTTCATTCTCTCTCTCTTCCACAGGATGAATAGTATGTTAAGTATGTCCTTGTATGCATATGTAAACAATATTAATTGAACTACATATGAGAAAGAAAAGATTTGGATTCTAATTTTAGTGGAGTTGAATTAGTTTTGTGATAATGTAACATTGGTTTAAGAGTTGAAATGAGAATGAAACAGGAAAAAATTATCTATGTTTTTGGTATATTGTGTTAATCATGTTAGTTGAGAATTAGTTATTTTGCTTCATAATCTGGGTTTAAGTTTTGGGTTTCTCTCTAATAGTTGGCATTAATGTTGTCAAAATAGAGTCCCCAACATAGAGAACAAAAATAATTCCAAACTATGTAAAATCATGCAATAATAATTATATTAATAATTTCTATGGTCAAGTACATAATCACACTGAGATACTCCAATTGATTAGACATTATGGGCATTAGCTCCACATGGAGAACATTGTTTCACTATAGAGAAAACATGAAATAAATTATATGTAACCTGGGAGAAACTAATAATGAAGTCCCCCATATAAGATGAATATGATCTGTTGTCATTTATGCCACCAAATTGTCTCTTTAGTCCATCGGGAATTTTTTTTTGTCTTTTTCCTCTTCTTATCATGTCTCCCATATATGTGTGTGGAAATAATCTATGATAGAATTTCCACCCCATTGCTATGTCCTAGGTGTACAATAAATGGGAAATCAAACATTCATTGGATTTTATTAATGAAATCATGGTTGTCCGTATATTTATGGTGTCAGTGCCACCGACATGCAAGTCGGTGCCCAAAATGCAAGCCGATGCCATCGAATTGAATGGAAGACTTTTCTATCTAATTAGGTAGAAATATTAGTTCCATCAACATTCAACTTGGCCCACCAACTTATACAAAACTAGAATTAGGAAACTCCACTATTGTAACAAACTAGATCTCGAACCCTACCTTGGAAGTTGACATTTTGGACTTAGCCAAACAAGGTTGAAGGTTAGACCTAAATAGATGTTTAGTATAACCCCAATGATATAATACATGTATATATCACCTTAATGTAACCTAATGTTCTAAAATTAATCTTAGGTTAATAATGGATACATAAAATATGCCACATAACTCATTTTGGTGGTAATATGAAGATAAGGAACTTAATTGGATGAATAATTTAGATAATGGGCTGTTAATGGGCCATATGACATATCTCATATTAAAAAGTCTCAAAATTGGAAACAAACTTCAAATTCAAAATATACATATCAAAATTAGCCTACATGTCAAATTTCATCTAATTTGGACAACCTTGAAATATTAGGATAAGTTTAGGAGACAAAAAATGAGTAAAAGGCATAAGTAATGAATAATGTGATTATATAACTTCAAAATATGGAAATAATGGCAAATTCATATTCAACACATTAAAGATAACTTGTGGATGAAGTTTTGTCCAATTTTGATGTTGTTTGTACAAGTTATGCAATTTTAGGTACATTCTGGACTTTTATGCCATTTACCCAATTGGGAGGTTTTCTTTGCAAATTATCACATGAATTTTAATCCTTAGATATTCCCTTACCATTCTAGAGATTTTGAACCATATGGAGACTAGTTGCACCTTGGTTTGAAGGTGTTTCTTTCCAAGGGCATTTTAGGGATTGCTCTCTTTATAAATGAGCTTATCTTTAGAAGCTATCAACCAATGGGGTTATTTCTTTGATTGGAGGTCGGTTGGGATAGCCTATAAGTGTCCATAATATGACATTTGATATTCAAGAAGCCTCTATGATCTGTCCTCTTGTATGGCCATGAAATCCCAAGGCTAAGGACACATGGAAAGCTCCATGGACACCTCATGCTTGCTTCTTCCTTATCCATAGAGGTTTGCATGTCCATAGGCACCCTTAGCATTGAAAACATGGAAAGTAACTTGAAACATCATGCTTGACTTCTTCCTTATCCATAAAGGCTTGCATGTCCATGGACACCCTTATACATGACACATGGAAAGTCTCATAGACACCTCATACTTGACGTCTTTCTTTATATAGCCATATCTACCCCTTCCCAACTCCCAATTCAAAAAGTCTTGCTCTCCTTTATTCCCTATAGCATAGTGAAATGACCGACACCAAACTGACAATCAAATTAACGAATGCGGAAGCGATTAGCAGCGGAATTATCAAAAATCACTAAAAATTTAAAACTTTTGTAAAGAGATCTTTGAAAGATAAAAACTCTTTCATAAACAACATGATAGGTCATTTACAAACTGATCCATTGATACATTTCTATAATAAACACATCTCGAGCATTACAACAAAACTCACCTTGTTAACTGTACAAGGTAAGATATAAAATCTCGAGGCATCATGCTAAAATCTCAGATATACTGACTCCTAGGACCTGAGAGTACAGAGACGACATAGGACATACTATTTACACTACATGACAGACAGTGTCTCCACCTGAGGATCACTGTTGTCCCTGAGACTGCTGCTGTTGCTGCTCACCCACTGATGGGTTCCTTCGTCCTCAGCGTCTTCCTAAAAGTTGAAACCCACAGGAGTGAGACAATTTAAATAATTGTCCCAGCGAGAGTTATAACTCTCCGCCATAAGCTTTGTTATGAAAAAGGAGAACAACATAAACAGTAGGATTATGACATTCAACAGCAGCTAACATTATATAAACTAAGTGAAACAATATCCTTATGAGCAATCATTTCAATTATAGCTTAATTGAAAGATCAGGCATATAATAATGAGGAATATGAAAAGCATGTGTACTAGTTATTTAACTAGATCACTATAACAATGTATTGTCAATCATTGTTTCTCGTAGTTCCATCTAAGCAATTATACTATGCGGCTGATTATGTTTTACAAACATATTTATGCCCTGAGGATATGAGTTACACCTCTCATGCTCCAACCGACCATCCTTAGATCGCAATCGGTACCATACCTAGGTCATCAGGAGAGCCAGATTCCTATGACCTCATCACTCCTCAGTCAGTATGAGGATCGATATGCAGGACATCTTATGTCACTGCTACAATAGCTTTCCAGGGTATTCTGGCAACTTCGCTATTCAGAGCTACAGTGGCATTCTGTACTCTCTTCGCCATCGAGGAATTTCTTGTTTATCTCACATCGATGCGGCATTAACAAAATCATCGTGAGATTAGTGATACATCTTCCCAGCACAATCATATAATGAAGGATTGAGAGATTAATGATACATCTCCAATCATATCCAACATTAGGACGTAAGGATATTCGCGTCCATTACCCCCACATACTCAAAAGTATGTGCTCCAGGAGTTTCCTTAGAAAAACCTGTTTCACCATCATATATTTTCTGACAATGATGGATCTATGGCCAGGGCTCTACTTGATATCATTATACTTGATTAGTTAAGTACCTTACAACATTCTTTAGCATCAGACATGTTCAGACATAACCCAATAAAACAATTGCTATAAAGAAAAGGTACTATTGTATCAAGTTCACATCACATATTGTTAACCTTGGGATATCAATCCCTAACCATCTCATCATTGTGGTTCAGGAGAGTGGTTATTCAAACCCTCAGATTATCATAACACTTGCTACCAAGTGACATATAAACAACAAGTCATCTAACAACATGACCTTGATTGAAGCAATGTATATACTTTTCACATATCATTACTCTAAAAGCTTATAATTGTTTTCAAGGAATATGACATCATAACTCATACCTGACTATGATCACCTCATAATATCAACCTGTATGACTTATACAAATAAGGACATGCATATATAACAATGTTAGCACAATACCAAAACTTTTCAATTTCTTTAAAGGACACCACGGCCGTGCCACCTTGCACGGTCGTGCAAAGTAAGGCTACCACGGCCGTGCTCCCTTACACGGTCGTGCAAGCTAAGGATACCACGGTCGTGCTCCCTTGCACGGTCGTGCTACAGGAGATCATTACATGACTCATATTTATATATATATATATATATTCTAATTTCTCATTCTTTCAAATTGATTAGGTCACATCAACCCTTCAATCAAGTACATACTACTATGGTCAACATAGTGTATCAAGCTATTAATCCTATAAACAATTAAGAAATCTCCCTTTAATTGGTTCTAATCACTTAGGTATTATTAGGGTTTCAACATTCGTACCTTCATTGATTATCATTACTAATCATTGTTGGATCAATATAACATTCATCATCTTAATTCTCAAAGATTCAATCACATTGGACCTCCACTTCATAAGGTATCCAATTGAATTAGGGTTTCCAATGTTGATTCCTTCAATTATTGAATTCATGGAACCAATCATCAATTGGACCTATACTCATACCTTAATTGAGTTTAATAGGTCAACCCTCAACTGGTTTGTCCCTCACTTGACCCTCAATTGACCATCAATTAGGGTTTAACTCACTTGAATTAGGGATTGGAATCAATAACCCTTCAACATATTTCAATGTGGGTTTAATTGATTTGAACCTATTGAACCATCATTCAATTGGGACATGACCTGACCCCAAACGGTCTTGAGGTATTTTGGATGACCTCAAAATGGTCTTGAAACCATTTTCCCATCATATCATCAAAATCCAAGTCAACCAATTAAGGTTTGGATCATTGGATTGATCACCAAAACAACAATTGATTACATTCCAACTTAGTATCATTGGATCATCAATTACTTAACCATACTTACCCCTAGACCTCCAAACGGTCTTGAGACCATTTGGATGAGTTCCAAATGGTCTTGAGACCGTTTGGATCACCCAACCCTTGGATTCTAGTGAAAAATCATTAGGGTTTGAGCTATTGAGTTGATCATCAAATCAGCAATTGATTGCTTTGTAATTGTGTACCTTTGGACCTTGAATTGGTCAACTATACTTGACCCCAGACCTCCAAACGGTCTTGGGTGACCTCCAAACGGTCTTGAGACCGTTTGGGTGATCCCCAAACGATCTTGAGACCGTTTGGGCCAATCAACCCCAAACAATCAACTCAATCCAATGCAAAACCAACACTTAGCCGATTAGGGTTAACACCATATATTTTGTCCTTCAAACACTTAACCATATCCAAACCTAGACCTACAAACGGTCTTCGGTGACCTCCAAACGGTCTTGAGACCGTTTGGGTGATCCCCAAACGGTCTTGAGACCGTTTGGGCAAGAAAACCCAAAAAGTCATATCAATCAAGTTGAAAGTCAGCACTTAATCCAATTAGGGTTTACATAATTGATTAGCCTTCAACTCACTATTCCTTTGGAGTTAATCACTCAAATTTGTAGGGTTATTAACTAACATGATTATGAACAGGAATCCCAAACGTTCAACGCTTGTTCAACGCCCTCAAACGGTCTTGAGACCGTTTGCCCAAAAAGTTCAATTAATCAAATTGGAAAATCAGCACTTAATCGATTTAAGTTTATCCAATTGATTAGCCTTTAACTCTCGATTCCTTGAGAGTTAACCTATCAAATTTGGTGAGTTATCAAACAACATAATTATGAACAGGAATACCAAACGGTAAATGCTTGGCCAACGCCCTTAAACGGTCTTGAGACCGTTTTCCCAAAAAGTTCAAGTTAATCAGATTGAAAATCAGCACTTAATCCAATTAGGTTTTCCTAATTGTTTAGCCTTTAACTCATGATTCCTTGGGAGTTAACCTATCAAATTTGTTGGGTAATTAGAACAAATCATTAGGAACAGTAATCCCAAACGGTAAATGCTGGTTCAACGCACTCAAACGGTCTTGAGACCGTTTTCCCAAAAAGTTCAAGTTAATCAGATTGGAAATCAGCATTTAATTCAAT
The DNA here is from genome assembly GCA_963693085.1 of Alisma plantago-aquatica. Lineage (NCBI taxonomy): Eukaryota > Viridiplantae > Streptophyta > Magnoliopsida > Alismatales > Alismataceae > Alisma > Alisma plantago-aquatica. Next base: position 407,065,578 of record OY856414.1, read on the forward strand.
TCGATTTGCCTAATTGATTGGCCTTCAACCTACGATTCCTTTGGAGTTAACCCATCAACTTTTGTGGGTCATTAGACAAAATAATTATGAACAGAAATCCAAAATGGTACATGCTTGGTCAACGACCTCAAACGGTCTTGGAGACCGTTTGCTCCAACCGACCTTGTGAAACCGTTTGCCCTTCAAACGGTTTTGCAAACCGTTTGCCCCAAACTGTTTGGTCAAAGGGGGGAAACAAGACCGTTTGATAAAGTAACATTGGTAATCACGCCCATGTTCTTCTACCTCCAGATCAAGGTCTGTTCTTTGTGATTTTAGTTGCAAGAAAGCAAGGAAGGATGGGGAAAAGAAGAACAAGCTACTTTTGCAAGTACAAAGATATGCATAAGAAAGCAAAAGGTTTAGAGTTATAAAACCCTCCTTAAGGTCGTTCCTTGAGCTCCAAGCTTCCAAGCTTCAAGTATTTAATGGTGTATTGAGCTCCACAGGTCGTCCAAGGGTGTTTCTCCAAGGAAAGGTTGGGAAAAGATGGCTAGAAAGAGAAAGCTATGTAAGAAAACTAGCAAACCAACCTTGTAACATGATTTCCTCCATGAATTTTGAGCAAGATGATGATCAAAGATTACCTATAACTTCTTGGCCGTTCTCCTATTCTCCAGAGCTCTGTCCTAAGTTGGTCTAAGCAAGGGGATAAGAAAGGAAGTGAAGGAAACGATCCTTGCTAAGTGAGAAAAGGTGTATATATACTTTGGGTGAAATTCCAACATAAGGACAACTTGTTTCTCCATTTCTCATCTAGGTCCTTCCCTTCTTCTAAGCCACGTTTCTCCCTTCCATACTTAAGAAAAACTCATCTTAAACCCAAGGTCTAAAGGTGAAGAAGGCCAACTTTTTACTAAGTTGCACATATAGAAGGGTTATAAGGCTTATAACTTGATTATTTAATTTATAAGGGTTATCATTCTTATTTGATTATTCAATTGAAGTGACATCTTCATCATTATTACTCTAAATGATGCCAAGAGTCATAAAAGATACTCTAGAAGGTGTATTTTACAAGTTGCACCCCATATTTTGGGTAAATTACACTTTATACCAAAACTAGAGTTATAAGTACAAGGATTGCTCCACAAGCTGCATCTTGGTGCCCAAGCTTGGAGAATCCATCATACTTCATCATATTCATTCTTACAATGTCTCAACACCAAAGGAACATCTTAACATGTGCAATTTTCAAGTTAACCCCTTTTAATTGGGTAATTTGCACATAGGTCCCTGTATTACAAAATAATATTACAACATTGTTCAAAAGGGACAGAAATGGAAATGTATGTTCCTTAGGAGCTTTAATTACATACCAAAGGATAATCACAAGCATCTAATTACATAATTAAGCAAAACACCTAGGGTTAGTTCATAACCCAGGTCAGGGATGTTACACATAGAGCATCATTCCTACTCTGTTTTGCCATGAAGGTGCTATCCCAAGGTAAAAGGAGGTGCCTACCTTGGTGAAGAAGGCTCCTAGGGTTCCAAATTTCTCTATTTAGGATTTCTTAAGCTCCTCCTTGGTGATTTTGACCAAAACTAGTAAGTATCCTCCTTTCCTTCCCTATTTTCATGTTGTTAGTCTTCCTTCCACCTTCCTCCAGGTTGGAACCATGTCCTTCCATGGTGAAACCCCACCTATAACCCATAAATGCCTCATCTCCATGTTCTTTTGTTTTATGATTTTTCACCTTTAAAGTGGAGAAGGTGCTTCTTGCTCGAGATATAGGAGCTTTGTTGGAGAAACCAACCTCTCTAAGCTTGGGAACCTTAATTTTTGGACCTACCCACCTTCTCTAGAGGTTCTTTGGAGGCCTAGGCTTGGATCTAGGACTGACTTGGACTGTTTAGACTCTGAAGTTGAGGTATGATGCAACCCCTATTCTTCTGTGTTGATCAATTCACCTATGCTTATTCATTCTCTTTATCCTATGGACATTATCCTATACACAATATCTTTTCTTTTGAAAATCATGGTTCATGTGAACTACCTTATTTGATATTGATCATGTGATCATGGATATTCTTTTGAACTCTTATCTTATGCTTTGTTCATAATGGAACTCCAAAATATGACATGTGATGTCTTTTGCCCACTTATGAGGTGGATGTATATGTTGGTCACTTATGTGGTGACTAGTTTATATATTCTGACTATACTTTCTACTTACCTCTACATTTAACATGCTATGTGATTCAGTAGCACTAGAGTAGTGTAATTGCATTAGTTTTTATGGCAGATGTGTTATTTCCTGCCGAGAAGATGTGATATTTCCTGCTCTTTTGGGATGGAAACAAACCTCATACCCAAGGCAAGATGTGTAATTATTGTCCCATGTTTAATATATTTGGGAGATTGGCAATATTCCTTTCTCTATCAGGTTTCAAGTTTATGAGACTTGGCCGCCTTTGTGTTTATATTGTTCTAGGGCTATGTTTATCTCACATGCATGTAGGTTGATGATATGGGGTGTGTGCCCTAATTGTTTACATGTTCTTGTGTGGCACAATCTTTATGTTTTATTAATGGCAAGTATTCTTTTGTTATCATACAATTTCAATTCCTTTTCTCTTGATACCCATTTGGGTGGTTCTTATCCTTTATATGGGAAGCCTTTTATATTTGATGTACTTTATTCCATATATTGCTCAATTTCCTATTTAGTATGCACATACCAGCCTTTGTTGATGTCATCTATTTTCTCTTCTTGTTGGGGGTATGCTTCCAACCCTAGGTGAAGGACTTGGATGATAAGGCATGAAGTTCTGGACTAGCTTAAGGAGTTAAATCTTGGAGACAAAGTTGTTATGGTTTAGATTTCCCTCTACTTAGATCCTTATGTTGTATCATACATGTAAACCCTTATGGGATATTATGATGTACTTATGTAATCTTTTGTGAAAAATGAATATAGTCATTATTTTTATTCCGCTGCTAGACTTTGGTTGTTTTGAATACCATTTATTGAAGTTTGAAAATTTTGCACATATTCCAACATACCTTTGAGTGTGTTTGGAATGGATGTTTTATTCTTCAAATTTTTATTTTAGTAAGGGGGTGATCCCGCCTCCTTACAACTATGTTGGTACTATCAACTTAAGGTTGGTGCCACCAACTCTGTGAGTTTCTTATCAGATTTTCCTACAATAAAATAAGTAGTTATTATACCGATCAATATTACAATAAAATATTTCTATTTGCATGCAAAATAGGAATGATTGGTGCACAACATATTGAATACCAATTTTGTGAAATATGAATTGTAAGCATGCAATTGGAATCAATTGAATCACAAAATCACCCTAAATAACATATAAAATTGCTATAATTGTGCTTGCATGAAAACTCCCCAGCTTGAACTATCACTTGTCCTTAAGAAACACAATTTTCAGATTTGGTTGAAGAAGTCAACATGAAGATAAATCTAATAAAAACAACTCTCATAACCACCCTTCATAGAATGGTCCCAAACTGGTCCTCCCAACTACATAGTATTTAACTACTATCAAAAAGATAAATCATAATAAGAACAACAACACTGGAAATCAGATTAATAAATCATACAAATTTCTTAGAGAATAGCATGGCAAGTTGGACACACGTTTAGTGCAACACATGACCTCCCTATCTACATTGCTCTTTGATAGATAAAAATCCAAAATAGACCCAAATAAAAAGAGGCTAATGAGATGTAAGGAGGCGAGATCACCCCTTACTAAAATTTAACAGAAAATACACGACATCAATCTATTTTTCAAACTTAGATTATGAAGGATGCATGCATGATAATTCCATTTAAATAAGCATGAACCGGATACAAAAATGTCAATAGTAGTAGTGAAAAGAAAAACTAAGTTATTACACTACCTTTGAACTCAGTTCACTACTTGAGTTTTTTGAAACATAAACTAGAAAGGAAATACATGATCTAGAAGTAGAAACCTGATGTCCTTTGAGCAAGACTTGAATCTACTCATGGTTCTGGTTTCCTTGATCTTATTCAACACCTTGTTCAAAAGGTGGGTGGTTAGGGAATCACCCAACAAGAGAAAGAAACAATGTATGTGTCAAAATAGTGAACAAGAATAAAAGATAAAGAAATAATATGGAAATAAAGGCTAATATTTCATCATAAGATGAAGAGATCAAGAGTATGAGGCATAATCAAATAGATGCTTGCCATAATAAGAAAATAGTAAAAGATTGTATGCGTGCTTAATATTGATTACGTTAACTAAGTAGGGTTGAGGACCTACCAGACCTAAACCTATACATGAGGTGAGAGTAACACATTCTTAGTCACCTACAACAATTTTATAAGGGGGAGAGTAAACACATTCCCCATGGCAAAATAACACATGCCCTATCTGTGGGTGGTTGTACAAAAGTACCACTACATTAGCTAAATAGTCAAATAAAATCAACAAGCTAAAGAGAAACTATGACAAATAGAAACATCATATATTTAAAACATGGCAGTGGGGTCAAAGACCCAAGAAATAGAATATCCATACTGATTTTGAGGCAAATATAGCAAAATAAATATTAATAGAGAGAATAGGGTTCATATAGTGCCTTATTCTGGAATCTAGGGTTTGGTTTGCAAATATCCAAACTTAGGGTGTAAGGATGCACATACCTCTCTTACTGAGTTAAATTACCAACTTTCACCACTTTTAGATGATCCCAAGTTCAACTTTGCATGTTTTAATTTATTAACATGTATTAGAGTACATAATGCACCTTAATGTAGAGGAACCCTAATTTTGGACCTGTTACAACCCCAACTTTTGGGATCATTTGTTGAGAAATGTAATTTCTCATATTAAAGATATTTGGACAAATAATGATACAATTTGTTTTGAATAAATGGATTTTATTTACAATAGCTTTGATGATTGTTTTGTGGGCTTTATTGGCTATTGGGCCCAATAACAAGGAAATTCAATTAGTAAATGAATAATTGAGTTTTTAAAGATGCGGAAACCTCTAGAAGGCAAATCTAAAGAGGGATTTCGTGCCTCTTTGGTTCCTTGGGTTCTAAGGAGTCCAAAGTTGCATAGAGAGTGCAATAAGAAAGGAAAAGATCAATTAAATATTTCTTTGTTAAGAAAGAAATTGAAAATGATGATAAAATGTGGAAAATATGTGGAAAGAGGTATAATTGAGTTATCCTTGGTGAATTTTCGTATCCATGAGGTTTATAATATTAAAAGGAATGCCAATGATGAAAATAAAAAGAAATACAAAGAGAAATCCTTGAAAAGAAATATCTTAATAAAGAAATAAGTAAGATAATGTGAAATAATGCATATAGATGCATCTAGAAGGATAATGAATATCCAATAAGAAGGATTTCGAAATATTTAAGTTTCTTGGGATCCAAGGAGTCCCAATGAAGAAATAAATAAAGAGAAAATACCTATAATAGAAAATAAGAAGATAATATGATGCTTAATTAATGAATTTCATGGTATTGTTGAAGAAAGGGTATTTTCTATAAAAAGGAAATATAATTTTGTGGCTAATAGGTTAAAAGCCAAGAATATAGAGAGTAAGGGAGAGGATTTTCATATTCCTATATATCCAAGTAATAAAGAATACTAAAGAGGTAAGTAGGAGAGAGAATCTTGCTTCTTCAAGAAGGAATTGGATTCCTATTAGAAACAAACTTTATTTCTTCATGGGCAAGCGTTTTAGAGCGTGGACAACCACCCCTATATAAAGGGTAGAACCCTGGTTTGAGTTCCAGAGAGGTTTCACACATTTTCATCTCTCTTCCCTACCTCCTTCTTCTTGTTTTCGTCCACCAACCCTAGCCATGAGAGTTGATCGTTTCCATGGGCCCCGAGGAGATGCGATGGGTCTCGAAGGAGGTAGAAAGCTCTTGAGACAACCCTAGAAGGTTTGGTTATCCTTTCCATGCTCCCGTCCTCGCGCAGCTCGCGGCCAAAGGTCTACAACTCACAGCAGGTCGCGGACTTGGCGTGCTTAGGAACAGCCACCTCATCCATGGACCGAAGGTGCCCCGTGTGCACCAAGGCACGACGGAGGCAGAGGAAGCATCCCCGGTGGCCGTCAAGGTCAGGGGTGGAGAAGGGCAACCGCAACTTGCTGCAGATCGGCGCCAAGGCTAGGTCACACAAGGTTGAAGACAACCCAACATTAGTGGACGATAATACCCCTCCGAGGTGTGAAGGAACGTTCACTTACGCAAGGGCACAATTGTAATTTGGTTATAATTCCCAAGCAAGCGCGTTGCATGGCAAGTATGACGTGACAGCCTGCTATTGGTCAAAGTAAGTGAATTTTATAAAATTCGTAGTTAAATATTGGTAACTCCGATGGTAGCAAATAATATATGCATTTTGTTCAGAAAAACACGAGGAATGGAATAAAAATATAATCGAAGTTTAATTCCTCTTGAAATTCTAAAAGTAGTGTAAGTTATCAACTTTAATGATTTAATGATTAAGAAACCTTTTTTTAGATGATTAATGTATTTAATGGGTTTAATGGATGATTAAAGTCATTATTAACCAGTTAATGATAAAAAGGAACATTAGGAACAAAAAGGATGAACTTTGCACAGAATTGGTCAATTTAGAGTTTCATGTGCATAAATAAGTTGTAATGGGCCTTGAAACCCTAATATTAGTGAATGGGACTAATAATGGCTTTAATTGATCAATTTCATGATTAAGGTTGAGATAAGATAAGTATAAGCTATTTCGAGTTTAAAAGTTCCTAATTGTGGATAAATACCCTTAATGTAGTAATTAGGGTTTTCTAATGGTTAAAGGTAGAATTAATGACAAATAAGAGTTCATATGTGAATTAGACCATAATGAACTATGAATTGATGATAAATGAGCATAGAGATCTTCTCGTGGATTAAAAGGATAAAAATAGTAGCTTTAATGTAAAAGAAGCTTAATGAAATTAATTGATGATTAATGGTGCCTTTAAATCCGAGAATAGGGATATATGTTGTTAAGATAACCCTAATATTGAAGAATAGATAAGATAATAAGGGTTTATGAGTAATGGTATAGAATTAGGGTTTAAAATAGTAAGAGATGAAGGGAAACCCTAATTGCAATGGAAACCCTAAAAGTGAACCAGAAACCCTAGGAAGCGAGCTAGGTTTAATAGATCTTGATGACATGAGTAATAAAAGGGAATTGCATGATTATTTCATGATCTTTTTATGTGTGCTTACTTGCTTGGATTTCTTACTTGCATGGATTATTCTATCTCAAATCATCCTGACAAGTATGTGGTTATGCTTATGAATAATCGCTTTAGTTTCACGGTGATTTTCGAATGTGTTCATCAGTTGCTTGAAAATAACTGTTGGATGCTTTTTATTTCATGCAACTATAAAGTGACTATGATTATCACCATGAATATATATATATATATATATATAATTGGCTTAGATCCAAATCTACCTCTGTGGCTTGTAAAGGCTAAAAAGGGGTAACCTAGAGTAAGGTCTAAGTTATTGTGGGTTAGAAATTGGGCTACCAAGTGTAGTGCCATGAGACCTTTTAGCATGCCATGAGTTAAGGAGTGGGCTACTTACGGGTAGTGACATGTGACTCAACCCTAGAAACTGGTTCACCTATAGGTGGGACCATGAGGGGTTTAATGGGGAGATACTATAAGAAAGTAGTATCCATGTCCACTACAGGGACAACACAGATGATAGGGAATGCATGGATCGCGCAGTTATATTTAAAATGTAAAATCGTTTATTAAATGGTAATTGGCTGCAATACATTATTATGAATAATTGCACGATTATTGGTTCCCCCACATACCAGCTTTATGCTGACCGACGTTGTAACACCCGAGCCCACTACCCAAGGCTCTAGCAGGGTTTTAGGAATGACGACTGGCCCCACAAACCACCATTTATCTTAACTGCTCACTTTGTCCACACCGACACACAAGTCAGGATCAACTTCCCGATATGTCACCCATCCTCATACTACTCCAAGTTGAGCACGCTTAACTATGGAGTTCTTTAGTGATGGGCTTCCTGAAAAGGAGGTGCACCTTGGTGATATGGGTAGTCCAATCATTACTTTTAAGATCATATTATCCAAGGCCTCAAATCCTGGGATGTTACAATCTCCCCCACTTAGAATCTTGACGTCATCGTCAAGGTTCAATTATATAGCCTCATAATCTGACCCCATTTCAGTGCGGACCCACAATGGCCAATGGACACCCAGCTCCCGATCACGGAATACCAGTGCAAGGGTGGCTACGTCAACCATGGACATCCCTTTCCTACATGCCTGGACCGCACGGCTCAAGACTGGCATGCCATGCCTATGTGGGCCCCACCTACTGGAGGGGTTTTGGCTCTAATACCATTTGTAACACCCGGGCCCACTGCCCAAGGCTCTAGCAGGGTTTCAGGAATGACGACTGGCCCCACAAACCACCACTAGCCTTAACTGCGCACTTTGTCCACACCGACGCGCAAGCCAGAATAAACTTCCCGACTGGTCACCCATCCTAATACTACTCCATGCTGAGCACACTTAACTATGGAGTTCTTTAGTGATGGGCTTCCTGAAAAGGAGGTGCACCTTGGTGATATGGGTAGTCCAATCATTCCTTTTAAGATCATATTATCCGAGGCCTCAAATCCTGGGATGTTACAGACGTTTTGTTTGTCGGCGTTTTAGGTACAAAGCCAAAAGGACAAACAGTAAATCGTCATATTGTAAAATACATGAAGTAAAATACAAGGAGGATTAGTTAGAGTAGAATTCATATGTGGATAGAAGTTTAGAGATCTAAGTTTTCAAAAGGGATGCAAAAGTTTATTTTCTTATAGCTTCCCAGTTTAGTTTGTTAAAATTTAATAATTGTTCTTGGTTAATTGCCGAACCTTTGATCTGGAAATTATGTGTGCGGCTTAGACCTCTCGGTCTCCCTTAATTGGGGGTTACCGGAAGGTGGGGTTGTAACAGGACCTTTTTAACAAAACTCAAATTTTGACTATGGAAATCTCACCAGTCGATTTATTAGGTTCTACTAATCAAGAAAACATTTTTTATGTCAAGTTTGGAGTTAATATGATTAAGTTGTAATTTTTATGGATTTTATATATTAAATTCATTTTCCAAAATCACCCTTTGATAACCCTTGAAATCATACATATAAACTATTTTTATTAGATAGAGCTTAATTTCCTGATTCTAAACATATTTATTTGTTAATTTTGGATAAGTGGATTAAAAGTTATGAATTTATAATTTAGACCAATCAGAAAAAACCACATAATCAATCACCTCACGAGAGAGGAAGGGAGAGAGGGAGAAGGGGCATCCACGTGACTTAGCCCAACCGCAAGCTGTCAAGTCACGGGTCAATGCCTAGTCAGCTGCTCACTTGACTCACGCCAAAGCGGAAGAAGTACACGACCAAAATACGAGAATGTCCCCTAGCGAGAAATAAAGGAAAAGAAGAGGTGAGAAGGGAAAAATAGTAAAAGAACAAGGGATATTCTTCTCCCCTCAGCCTGACATCATGGCAGAGCTCGAGCTACTACACCTTACAGAAAAACTAGGCAAAATCACATACTCTACCAAACAAGAAACTGAAAGCGGAGAAAGGAAGAGGAAGTTCGGGGGAACTTACATCTAGATGGAATTGACTAGAGGAGACAAGAGGAGGGAGAGAGAGCTACCACAAATCCAAGCTCAAACCAAGTTTTTGATGTCCACACATGCAAACAATGAGGAAATTGGCAAGCGAGGAGAGTCAAACAAGGAGAGATGAGGTTCTGGGTAGTCCTATTTATAGGTGTGGGTTAGTATCTAGAGTTTTGGACAAGTGTAGTTTGATAACTCAGAGATATGAATCAGGCATTTCTAGAATTGACTACCATATGCCACGACTTTAGTATAGATAGATACGGAATTGAAAACAAACTTGTAAGTGAAGAAATCGTGTGAAAAGGTCCACTGTGGTGAGAGAAAATGTGAGTTTACCAAACACTAAAACTGACAACCTATTTTTATATTGGCATGAGGTAGGTGAAGACTTGGGAGTCATCTGAACTGAATCCAATGATTGGGGATCTGTGCGTGAGATAAAAGGGGCACGTGAAATTTAATTTATTCCAAATCATATTCAGACTAAAGGGATATATATATATATATATATATATATAATATTTTCTCTCTCCTCAATTGAGGGTACAAATGAATCTCAAATTTAATGAAATTTGACACCTAACCTATTTTGAACATTTAAAATCCGAATGTAGACTTATTTTTTGCTTTTGAAGACTCGAGATATTTTATTTAATTATTTTAAAGTAATTCATATTGTCTCTTTCTTAATGCATTAGAGACTTCTAAAATTATCCAATTAATGTGAAACTTCACCCTCAAGTAAATTAAATCATATGACATAATTTGGATATTAATTTTATCCTTTGGGAAATTTTTTGCTCATTATTTAATATTTTGGACTTTATTTACACTTTCTCCTAATCTACACGTAAACATTAAAGATTATCCAAATTGCATGAAAATTTACCCAAAGTCTATTTTTGATATGTAGATTACAAATCTAAGATTAATTTTCTCTTTTGGGCCATTAAATGTTGTATTTCATATTTTGGAGGAAAAGCACCTTTTCTTTTCAAAATAAAATATATATTATTATTATTATCCCAAATTTGTGAAATTTGGCCTCCAAGCCAAATCAAACCTAAAGAAAATGAATATGAAGTTTTTGTAACTAGTTAGTCTTTCTTTAATGAATTTTGGCCTATTATCCATTATTACCACAATTTCCTATATTAATTATTTAATGTCACCTTATCTTGCTTAAAGAGTTATTATTTATCTTTTTATCTCTTCCTTATTTCAAAAGGTTATAGAAAATTCTAGAATGGATTTTTTTTATCATTATCTCACTCAAAAGGCAAATTTGCATTTTAGGCCCTAATTGAAACATTCACAAAGGTATTTGTGTATAAAACCAAATATTGGCATAAATAGTGATCAAATTCACTCCAAACCACTAATATTCCCCATTAATCAACATCAAGGACAAAAGGGACACTAAGGATAGGAGAAACTTAGGAAAAGGGCCAAATTAAGATTATACATAGATATCAATTCATTACATGAGAAAATCATAGTTCTGCCCTACCATACATCACAATGGGTGGATGGAATTGGATAGATTGAAATAAGAGTTGCAATTTAATATAAGTCACAATTTAGTAAAATAAATGATGAACCAAAATGATATATGGAATGGAATGCAAATCCTACAAAAATGACGGTGGAATGATTCATTAAAGGATGCCTTTTCCTAATGAAAATATTGTGATAAGGTGTGTATGATGACAAGCTAATTCCACACTTTTCCATTTTAGCCAAGTAATATGATTCACATCATGCAAGATCAACTCTCCATTTTGCCTTTTTTCACTTTTCTTTTCTAGGCCATCAACAAACAGGAGATGGGGTAATCAAAATAAATGTCCCTTTTTGCCTTGATATGCATATTACATTTAGATCAACGCCTTATGATGAATGAATGCCTAATGTAATCTAAATGACTTAATCATGCCATTATGAATGCAACAATATGCAAACAAATATTTTTCTTATTTTTCATCTATGCTAAAGTAAAAACAAAGATATGAATTCCTATCATGCAATGCAATGTAATAACACAAATATGGATTCTAAAAGCCCATTATTTGGTGGTGAGAAATGAAATGATGGTGGATGGAGATCATACAATTAAGAGGCATTTCTTCCTAAACCACGTGACTCCTCTCTCATGGTACATATATAGATCATGGTGATCCCTAAACCTATACCTACAATCATATTAAATTTCCATCAACAACATCTCATAGATAAATAGTGCATGTAAACACCAGTAGACTAATGTTATTTAAAATTGGATTGGGACATCAAAGGATATCACCCAAAAAGTCTAGGTGGGAAGACGCCCTAGGCGGAAAGGCACACCCAATATATATATAATATAAGTGAAAAGGCACAATCGGGGTGGAAATATATGCCCAATATATGGTTGTACTCATGTACGTACCACTGTAGTAAACAAAATTAGTATAATCCATGAACAAATGTAGAGGCAAGAAGTAAGTTTAGTCAAGCTTCAAATAAAAGATGAGAACATCCCAATGTTCTTAACTGGGTTCAGAGGACCCATAAGAATTACATCCAATCAATCTCCACAATCAAGATACATCATAAGACCACAAGAGACCATTAAATAGGAAAATGAGATTTCATTTAATCATGTCTCTCAAAACAGGATTACCACGTGTAAAAAGATGAATACAATATAAATCAAAGTCCAAAAAGAATATCCATAAAATTGAGTAAATCATAAGAACCACTCATGAATCAAATTCTTAGAAAAGAGAGAAATTGTGTAGGGTATAAGTCTCATAACATCAAAAGGGAGAAAATATAGGTGATTGCTCAATATAGATTCAGGAGATGCAACATACCTCATATCCAATCTTCCAATATTGTATATGAGGTATGTTGCATCTCATGCATATAATACATCATAGATTCAAGAGATGCCAAATACCTCATAACCTCCAATCTAACCATTGACAAAGAGAAAATCTTAGAAAATCACCCACAAAATCAAGTTCTTGATGCTCGCTTGGTGCCACAAACCCAATGTTGGATATTTCCAAGATTGAAACCACACGAATCATCCTTCGAGAACAAAAATCATACCATAAAGATCATGAAAGAGGGAAATGATGCATAACCACAAATCAAATGCCAAGATATGGTTGATTATCTCTAGATGGCTCCGCTTAATGTCCCCAAACTCTTAGGAGGCATCCCAAATATCTTTAATTACCATCTAGGGTCCTTAAGGCCTTCCAGAGCGACAACAAAGTACTGGGATTATGGAAGCAAGACGTAGGAAAAATGGAGACCATAACGTACATGAAACATATTCGCTTGGGTTTCATAGAGGTCAAGGAAGGTTTTGGTAGAGGTGTGAAGGCCCTTGATGGCGAGGAAAATGAAAGGAAGTAAGAAGCATGGGAGAAATAGGGAAAGTATGAAGTCAAGATGCAGACTAGCGATTATGGCACAAAACCTTAAGTTATATGGGGCAATTATAAGAGAAATGAAGAGAGGAAGATGACTGAGAATAAATCAGAAAGGATCATTGAGAGACGAAGGATATAGATGTGAAAGAAAATCAAGGAAGGTGTCTGGTTACCAGATCGTGAATAGAAAGAAAAAAGCAGAGGTAGGAGATAAGCTAAACTCTGTCAAATCAGGCTGAGAAAAATTGGGAAAGAAACCAGTCATTCGATCGGTGTGTTAAAGGAGGAAATCCACAAAATACTCATGTCACGGTTTATTAAAACTAGACTTTACGGAATTATATTATAATAATTAAATAATTGAAATACATAACACTTTAACATGTATATTTCTTTGCTATACTAGTTTACCTGTCTAGAAGTATTCTGTTAATATGAAAATTAACACATAGACTATTGTTACACTAGAATCTGATTTTGATATCAATTTATCATTTGGGGTCATCAAGAATAATATTAAATAATTTTGAGTTTGTCTTATATTTTCTTTCCTCAATAAAATAAATACATCCATGAACATTCAATGAATGTGAAACTTCGTATCCAAGCTAATTGGGACTCAGGGATCACTATTCTTTGAGTAGATTTGGGTTTTGAGATTTTCTTTTAAGAATCCTAATACGATTACTTTGTTTTGGTCCATTACCATTGTATTTTTGATAATATTACATCATTATCATGAACATCCATTAAATTGAGTCTTATTATCTTCACTTTGTTGCCAAAAGAGTTTCCTTGTATTATTATGCATGAATTTCCTTATTTTACTTATTTATCCCATTAAGGCCATTAATTCAATATTTATTTAAATAGTGACATATGGATATAAAAACTCTATTTATTATTCTAATTCATGTATTAAGCATATTAAGCCTCTAATTAGACATATCATAGCCACTATGTGTATATTAGTTAGCAAAGGAAACATATGTGACATAGTTCATGAAATCTTTTACAAGTTAGCATATATTTAGATTATTAGGTTAATATGAATGTATGATGATATATGAAGTTGATTATAGAACCTGGTGTATATTTTTTCAAGCGTAAATATGTTAGCATGAGTTATTCATGTTACATGCATTATCTAAGTTCATTAGCGTTACAAACAACTACACTAAGATATAACTTCATCCTTGTTTGGTCAAATCTAATGAAAAACATCGTAGTCTCCTAATCATGGGATTAGAGTTTATAGAGTCAAGAAGCTAGGTTTTGATACGTTACAATGTTCCACCCCATAAAAGGATTTTGTCCTCAAAATCTAATCATCTATACACTATTAACCAACTACTCTCCACCCCTTAAAAGTCTTAAACTAAATATTCAAACTAAAAAAAACCAACGTATTAGGGTTACATATTCATCTTTCAATTGTGAATACTTTGGATGTTTATGTTATCATGCATCCAACTATAAGGTCACCCACCTAGGGTTGAATTTGGTCCTTGTTTTTATACCCTAACAACCCTAAGGTTCACATCAGTAACCAAAATTCATAGTGTACAAAAGGGTAGGTCAACTAAACCTTTATCACTAGCCATGATTTTCTTAGTCACCACTTCTTACACAAAATCTAGGGTTATAAATTTCTACTCTAACTAGTTCTAGGGTTTCTCTTTCAAAATTTCATACATCTCTTCATTTTTACTTGTTTTAAGAAAATGCCAATAAAATACATAAATTTTGCTTTTTACATATAATAGTATAATGGAAAAAATTGACTGTAAAAAACTATACGATGTAAAACAAAGATGGTGCCAAATTCAATTGTGCAAACCAAGTCTCAATTTCCAATCAAAATCTACTTAGCCCACTATTTCAACATCCTCATAACTTAACTCCATCCTCTAGTCAAACCTCATAACGCCCAAAGAGATACATCACCATTAAATTATATGGTAGTGTAAGATCACCTATATCCTCATCTTGTTAGGGTTTACTAATCAAAATTCATATGTGTATCCCATATGATTCTAAATCTTCATTTTATCTTCTCATGTACAACTTAGGTAAATTATAGTGTAAACATCTCTCTTAGAGGGTGACTATGTAAGGTAAGGATCCTACTTAAGAACTTATAGGATAACATAGGAATCCTTAGGGAGATAGATCAAAATAGTCAAATTCTGACTACCATGAATCTGATACCATCTTGTAAGGGTTGGGACTCGAGAAGGGATTCACTCCTCACTAAATTTGAGGAATAAAACTATCTAATCCAAACACACTAACAAGTATGATGGAATAAGTGTATTTTTTCTCTCAATTGAATGGTATACAAGACCAAAGCATAGTATTAGAAATAAATGTAATGACTATATTCATTTTTACAACATACATCACTAGAGGATTACATGAAAGTAAAAACTTCAACAACTAGGCAAAGAGAAGTCCAAACTATCTCAAGTTTATCTCCCAAGAGTCAACTCCTCTACGCAAGGTTCGGGTCTTCATGTCCCGTACTACATGTCGTTCACCTAGGGGTTGGAAGCATACCCCACAAGTGAAGATAGAGTATATGTTGTCAACATAAAAGCTGATATGAGCATATTAATAGGGATTGAGCATTATTATATAAAAAAGACTCCAATAAATTTTATCAGGCTTACCAAACTAAGAGGTAAAAGGATCATCCAAATGGATATCAAGAGAATATTAAAGAAGACAAATAATGTTGATATTAAAAATTTCCATGAACAACATTACAAATAGAAATAGTGCATGTAAGCAACAATAGATTAAATGTTTTTAAAGTAGGGTTCGGACACCATATTGTCTCAACCAAAAAGGTGGGTGGAAAGACACACCGTGGGCAGAAAGGCATGCCCAATATATATAATACGAGTGGAAAGACGCTCTCGGGGTGGAAAGACACACCCAATATATGTTTCTACTCATGTACCACTACTATAAATAAAATTATTCTAAATTATGCACAAATGTAGAGGCCAGAAGTAAGTTTAGTCAAGCTTCAAATAAAAGATGAGAACATCTAATTTTGTTAAGTGGGGTCAGAGGACCCATGAGAAACTATCCAGTCCATATCCACAATCAAGATACATAATAAAACCAAAAGAGGACATCATATGGGAAATGAAATTCCATTTATTTCAACTTCTCAAAATAGGATTCCCACATGTACAAAGATGAATAAGATACAAATCATAGTCCAAAAAGAATATCCATGAAATTGAGTAGATCAAAAGAAACACACATGAACCAAACTCTTAGAAAAGAGAAAAATTGTGTAGGGTATATGTCTCGTAAGATTAAAAGGGAGAAAATATAGGTGATTTCTCAATATAAAATTTAGGAGATGCAACATACCTAATATCCAATCTACCAAGGTTTAAGAGAAAACCTATATTCTCACCAAGGTCACAAGCCACCTATTAAAGCGATATATAAAATAAGGGTTAAGTTCACATATATTATATAAACCCTACAAGTGGCCTTTTTTGTAATTAATTTAGGTTATCAAAACTATCATCTTGTACATTACATTTTATTGATTTAATAACATATTTTACTTTATCTTTCTAACTTATAGATTATTAGATATGAATTTTAGACATTCTAACCAATTAGAATAAAACCCATAAAAATCATATATTTATTAGATTGAAATTATATGATGAAACCTATATTACTAGATGGAGAATAATCCATTGATTATTTTATTTTTATTTTCTAAATTATAATCAATTATTTATTTTTTTGTAAGATAAAACATTTTATGAATTTTAATTAAACAAAACATGTTTAACTGACCAAATTATCCTTGAATCAAGAAATAGGACATAGTTTGAGATGAAGGAATAGATGGTAAAGTTCCCTTAAATAAATTCCGCACGACCAAGAATCAGAATCCACTACAAAAAGTCAGTATTACCCTTTTTTAGACACACACAAACCAAAATGAGATGAGGATAATATAGGAAAAACATTATTGCATTTCTTCTCACGCTACGCATTTTGTGCAAGCAACATAGCAACCAGCTGCAGAAAAATCAATCTAACCATAAAAAAAGAGAATCTCGGCAAATCATCCTTAAAATTGAGTTTATGGTGCTCGTCTAGTGCCACAAACCTAGACATGGATCTTTGCAAGATCGAAATCATGAAGCATCCTTCGAGAATATAAACCATAACATAAAGATCATGAAAAAGGGAAATGACGCACAACCACAAATCAAATGCCAAGATATGGTCAATATCTTCTTGTGGCTCCACTAAAGCTCCCCAGACGCTAAGGAGATCTCTCAAATCTCTCTGATTACCATCTAGGGTCTTTGGCGCCTTCCCGAGCGGCGACGAGGTACTGGAACTAAGGAAGTAAGATGTCGGGCAAACGACAACTAGAAGGTACACAAAATAGATCTGTACGACTCATGAGGAGGCCAGGGAAGGTTTTGGCAGAAGTGTGAAGGCCCTAAATGCTAAGGAAAAGAAAAGGAAGTAAGAAGAAGGGGAGAAACATGGCAAGTAGGGAGTCAGGATGTAAATTGGTGATGATGGCACATAACCCTAATAGTTATGGGGTCACCCAATATGGAATTAAGAGAGGAAGATGAGTGAGAATAAATCAAAGAACACATTGAGATATGAGGGAGAGAGATGTGAGAGAAAATTGAGGAAGGTATCTTGTTTCCAGACTGCAGATAGAAAGAAAAAAATAGAGGTAGAAAATAAGCTAAACAACGTCAAATTAGGTCGAGAAAAACTGGGAAAGAAAATCATCCATTCCATCATTGTTTGAAAGTACGAAATCTAAAAAATACTTGTGTGATAGATTATTAAAATTGAACTTTAGGTAATCAGATTACACTAAAATATATGACATTTTAACATGTATATTTCTTTCCTATACTAGTTTACCTATCTAAAATTATTCAATTTATATGAAAAACAACACACAAACTATTTATTACATGTAGAATCTAATTTTGAAATTAGTTTTATCTTTTGGGGTCATCTTATATTTTCTTTCCTTAATAAACTTAAGACATCTAGGACTATTCAATTAATGTGAAACTTGGCACCCATGCTTATTGGGACCCAAGGATCACGATTCTTCCATTAGATTGCTTATTTGAGATTTCCCTTTATGAATTCTAATACAATTAGGTTTAAATTGGAATAATAATTAGAGTTTCAATATCCATATTTTACTTATTTATCCAATTAAGTCTACTAATTCAATATTTATTTAAATAATGGCACAATATTCATTTTTGTGGATATAAAAACTCCAATTATTATTTAAACTTATGTATTTAAAACATTATACCTCTCGTTAGACATACGATATCCACTATGTGTATATTAGTTAGAAAAAGAAACATATGTGACATATTTCATGAACTCGTTTACAAGTTAGCATTTATTTAGGTTATTAGGTTAATATGAATGTATCATGATATGTGATGTTGATATAGAAACTAATGTATATGTTTTCAAGCCTAAACATTTAGGATGAGTTATTCATCTTATATGCATTATCTATGTTCATTAGGGTCACAAACAACTGCATTAAGGTATAACTTCATCCTAGTTTGGTAAAATCTAGTGAACCAACATTCTAATCTCCTAATCATGGAATTAGAGATTCTAGAGTCAAGAAGCTATATTTTGATATGTTATAATAGTCTGATCGTATAGGGGCCTAGACTAGCATCAAAAGTGTGCTACCTGGACCACTAAACTTACAATCTAGGGGCAACAACGGGAAAATAAGGACCACTTTGTAGATCAACCTTACATTTGGTACCACCCACGTCCAATAGAGCATATGCGGAGTATGGAGACCAAAGGATCACTCCATGTGAGAGAGGGTTACTCGTTCCACTCCATTTTGACCACTAAAATGCTAAATACATATGATCTCTAATGACCAATCTCATACGAGAATATTAATAATGAAATCTTACAAACTCTTCAATGACCCAGCCCCGTGAAACATATGGGTAAAAATTATATCTCCGATCATGATACATAAATTTGAGATTCATACCTAGTTCTTAGAATTCTTTTTCCTTATTTATTAGTACATACAAGTTACAATAAATTGCAAATGTAGCTTGGAAACTCAAGTTCAGACAACCTACTAAAATTTTAGAATTTTAGGATTATATGCCACTGACTATAGAGTGTGGTGTCAACTGAGTTTCTTATCAGTAACAACTCAGACGACCAACCATTCTAAATAAACAAATAGAAGACTAAAAATGGTTTTTTGACTTATTTGTAATTATTCCAAGTACCTAATGTTATCTATATCATCATTCTAGAGAGAGGGAGAGAATTAGGATTCTAAAGGAGAAGATACTCAAAAATGTTGATTTGGGGTTTCAGTTTCCTAAAACTTGCAGTTGCATGTAAGTTCATCAACCTTAGATATTATTTCATGGTGAATTTTCTCTCCTATGTCTATATTTTTTCCTCCCTATAATTTGAACTAAAAATATAACAAATCAACATGTTTTCTCATTCCTACTCTCCTATTCTCCTTTTCTAAGGTTTCTGAGTTTAAAGGAGGAAGAAAAGGAGTTGATGACTAGAACTTGATGGATTTTTACAAATTTAGATAATAGGAAACGTATTTATGTGTTTTTCTCTGAAGGTGAGTATTTATCTTCATCTTAAGATCTATAATCAAGTTGAAAGCCTAATTCTATCTAGCTAAAATAATCAAGATCCTTATTTGTATTTATATGTGATTGGCTAATCAATCAGGAAAGGGCATATTTTCCCTCCTACCACTGGATTAAAATCTTCGATACACATGATTAGTCCCCTTACCATGTAAGAAGATGACTTCCCTCATCCAAATTATTGTCCCCTCTTGATACACATGGTATAGAATATCTTTTTTTATTGTGAATGGGCACCTTGATATGAAAGGGGAAAATTAGGATAGACATGTCTTGATCAATGGAAGCATAAAATATGTAGAAAGCAAATAATTGCACCATATTTTGATTTTGTACACCCTAACACCCCTTTTCCACTCAAGAGGAAAATTTTAGGCAGCCTTATCTTCACTTTTTGATAGTATGGACCGTTTTACACTTGGGGGATAAAAATTTTATTTGTTTAGCTGAATACCAAATTGTGATACTATATCAGAAATAAGGACGCCATATAATTCCTATGAAACAAAGAGCTTACTTGCTTACATCCTAAAATTTCATTTTTGACATAGTAGACACATGCCAAGTAAATAACACTAATTAGGAGATGGATATCATCAATAAAAACCCTCATGTCGAATTGAAATCCTAGTTCAATAGTAAAAATTGGTCCACTTTAGAACAAATATGAGAGTCCATCAAAGTGAGTTGAACAGTCTAAAGAAATATGTGGCAAAGAGACACCATTTTTGTTCCCCCAACAAGATGGTATTGAACATTGGCACATGCCTCTACCAAACTCTAACTATACTCTGAGCATGTACCATAATACCCGTCATGCATATTTATACACAAGAACCCATCTACTATTAAGCCAAGATGATCATTTTCACACATCTTATGGAGTGCATGTCAAAATCACCCTAGGATGTTTCTTTTAAGGCCATACCAACACATGCCTTACTAAGTCAAAAGCAAATCCTTTGGTTGGTCACTGATAGAAACACCTAAAAAACTAAGGTTGATGTCCGACCAAAAGATTCTAAAGCATCTAGAAACTATTACTTATTGAGGAAAAGTGCTAGAACTCGTGGGCTATCATAAACCTACTGCTACAACTCCTGTGAGTGGGTGTAGATCTGTTGTAGTCATTACTGTGTTTGACCCTCCATCACCACCGTGGAAATAACACATGTTACATGGTTGTATGGGTCAGCTTATCTACACATACCCATTCCTTCAAGATGAAAAATGGCATAGTGCATATTATTCCACCCCTTTATTTTAGACGTCTAGTTTGCTAAATTGGAACTAACTATTCGTCCCATCATACATGAAAACCTATTAAAACAGAATCAATAGATATATGTGGATGCCATAGATATATTAGGACATATAACCCAATAATATGAAATCAATTTGAACATATTATCCATAAATGAAGCAATCTTGTATATTGAAGAATTGGTGATACTAATTATTCAGTTGATGGCATCTTTCTTGAAGTATCTTTGTTTCATAATTTTCAAATACATGGATGAGGAGATTATTTGGTAGAACATTTTCCCTCTTTAAGAGTTGACGAGGAAGGAGGGAATTTATTAAGAAAAGCATTGAGGCAATATTGTTATTGATTGCTACTTGGAATAGTTAATTAGGGATGTTTGAGGATATTTATACGTTTGCAAAGGACAATGCCTACTATAAAGTTATTCATTTTTTATTATAAATGATATGATTATGTTACTCATCTAGTTTCATAAAGCATATAGGAGAAAACCACACTTTCTTAATCATATTTTGATGTCATTATTTAATTCATCTATTACATCAAAATTTAATATTATTCTCTCAATTTTTGTTGTTGAAATTCATATATAGAAAAATTACCATAAAAATAACCTTATATTAGGATTATCTTAGGATGAGAGAGGATTGACATATTTCAGTGCACAAAATACATTGATTCCATTAAATTAGTCATGGAGTCTATTTATAATAAGCTAACTTAGAAAGTGTCAAGACAAATTGCACAAATTGTATTAAATGCCCAATTGATATCTTTTTAGATATTTTAAACATATTTCAACTATATACTATATATTTAGGAACTTTCATCCATACTCTTGCATTTTTTGTATTAGTAATGAATTATGTGATTTATGGAGTTTGTCTCCTATTTTCAAATGGGAATTAGAGTTAGATTTATTAGTAAACACTACCTTGTGGTTCATTTATTCATATATTTCGTTCGATTTATTATATTGCATCATGTATGTCATCTTTGTATGTTAAATTTGTCTATTATTTATAGGAGTGTTAAAATTAGGATTAAGGTTTATACTATATGTCCATATTAGGTACTTAAGGGTAGATTGATGGGCTCAAATGCATATTTAACTAATATTAGGTTAGTTGTTAGCCACTAAACCTATTTTCACTTACTCCATGGAACTAGAATTTCATGAACAAGTATATCTAAATTTTGGTATGTTACACATAACTTATCAGGAGTCAGATTTGTTTGCAATTAGATATTTTGGAACCAAAATCGATATGTAATGTCTAACCCCAAAACAAACTCAGATTCTTCTACACATACTTAAGCAATATTCATTTGCCAACCCATTTTTGAATTGGCCCACCTCGACCGCTTGGGGTTAACAAAAGTCAAGAATTTTGCCTTAGTTTGAATTCAAGCTCAATTTCTAAAATTTAGAATCAACACGAGTCTAATGCAAGAAAAATAGGCATGTCGTTGGCTATACGTACATATAAATATGAATATATAGACAATTCATTAAAAAATCAATTTCCAACTCATCTGGAATCGGTCCTTTTTCTGTAAAGTGATAAGTTTCAGGAAGGAACTTAATTCGTTAATGTCTAACCCACAACAGAAGTCAGATTCCTCTACACATATTCAAATGAAATTGCTTGCAACCCATTGTAAAGCTAGATTGCCTAAATTTGCTAACCCAAAATGAATCTAAATTGACAAATCCAAACACAACTGGTCTGATTTCAATTTAGAGATCAACTCCCATGTCGGCAACCAACCTAGATTGATGAAATCTAGATCCAAAATTAAATTTTTAGGGTTGGACTTTACGAGCTTAGACATAACTTTGAGAAGACTACTCCTATGAGAAAAACACACCCTCTAAATTTCAATAGAGATAAAAGTATATCAATAACAACGTCAAGGCGACTGTAAACTTCTAACTCGGAAGTTGATCTTTTGACAAAGTGGTAAATCTCAAATCAGATTCAATTTTGTATAGCATAACCCGAAACCCAACATCAATTATTTCATATGAATTTAAATAATATTTTGCACCCCATGCTACAAATTGGATTGTACAAAATTGTCCACCCAAACTCAAACCTAATAAACTAAGTCTAACTATCCCCATTTTTCTTCAAAGATCAACTTGTACACTTAGATTCAACCTAGACTTAGACAAAATCCAAACATAAAACTGATTTTTTAAGGTCGGATTGGTGGGTTTAGCAAAACTTTGAAAGATACTCTCATAGAAAGTGAGGATGACAGGACTAGCAACAAAATGATTATCAAATTTTAAGCTGGAACTGACTCTGTATCGGGAACTTTAACAAAGTGGTAAACTCAGAACCAGACCTGAATTTATAAATAAATTAAAATTGAACCTGAATTTTACTATATACGTGCAAATGATATTAGACGAATAATGATATTGATTTACAACCATGTCAAAACCTCGCTTGTTAAAAAATTTCAACCCAAAACCAACCCTAAACAATTCCAAATTCAATTCAGCCAATTTTGACTTGCAAACTCGACAATTCTTCCGAATCGAACAGATGGGATTCACGGGCTTGTAGTTTTTCTGTGGGGAAGAAAGAGTTGGGCACTTGTCAAAAGAGATGATAGAAAAAACAGCCAAAGCGAAGGAAACAGGACACCTGTATACAGTGTAGTAGATGTCTGAGGGTTTTTCTCATGATATGCCTTACACGAACAGTGCATATTTGTTGGATTACAGCTAAAAAAACATTGGGTTTCCTGTCTAGGTCCAGGGAAATATTAAAAAGGATTTTCAATAACACAACCGCCGCTGGGGAGATGTGTATTTGGTCAATAAATCCATTTTCAGAACCCATTCTTCCGAGATTTTGCAGCCACACAAAGACAATAGATTGGTCCGCCCGGGGGTGAACAGCTAGAGCAAGCCCCGCCGGGTACTCTCACTTGGAAAGCAGCTCCCTATCTTCATTCCCCTTCCGGAGTTGTCCATGGCGCTACCCACCGGCTGCTCAATTCCCTTTTCTGGTGGTGTCCAGCAAGCAAGGTCAACCCCGACACAAGTTGCCTTGACATCATCAAACCGAAGGAACACCCGCACTATCGCCGTATGCGACACATCTGCATCCCTTCCGGAATCTGATGCGGGGAGGGGCAACTCGGAGCTGAAGATCGGTTCCCCTATCATCGTCGTTGAAGCACCACAGACACTGAAAACAACAAACTCCATATCTGCCTTGAGGATCAATGCTGGATTGGTGAAGCCCGGCGATGTGGGGAGGTATGCTTCACTCGAATGCTTTTTGGGGTTTAATTGAGACTTGCGAGAAGTTCTTTCCCATATTTTACATTTCTATATCATCTGTCCATCTATCTATTTTCTATTTGTTGACGGCGAAGCGCAAAAACTGTGCAGGATAGTAGCCAGAAAGCCAAGGGATGTTTGGGCGGTCCGACTTGCCATTGGTACATATCTCATCGAAGGCAAACACTTCAAACCATTGGATATTGAGGAGACTGTCTAGTCGCAGGAATCATTAAAGATAAAACTTTTATGAAGTAGTGTATAACCATGTCAACAATTTATGTAAACTGGAGGTGCTTACATGTTCATAACATGTGCGAAATGTTGGAAAGTTTTCTAAATTTACTTGCGCATGAGCTAGCCTGCACGTTTATGGTATGAATTTTGTCCTATTGAGTACCATTAGTGGAAAGCATTTTTTGCTATTATATCGATTAATTCGTTTGCCACATAAAGATCAAAAAACGCTTGTTTGTAACGTTGATATATATATATATATATATATATATATATATATATATATATATATATATATATATATATATATATATATATATATATATATATATATATATATATATATATATGCTAGAATACACTCGAGTGTACGGATCACACGAATACACTCAAGTGTGTTTGCATATCAAGACTATTTTTTGTAAAATGTAAACCATTGATCTTCACCGTCATACTATAACTAGGCTACAT
Source organism: Alisma plantago-aquatica (assembly GCA_963693085.1). Classification (NCBI taxonomy): domain Eukaryota; kingdom Viridiplantae; phylum Streptophyta; class Magnoliopsida; order Alismatales; family Alismataceae; genus Alisma; species Alisma plantago-aquatica. The sequence continues at coordinate 407,090,727 of OY856414.1, forward strand.
ACAAATTTTGAGCCCATTTGGATGAGTGTAAGTCACTCATCCAAGGGCAAAAAAATCGACGCGCGAAACTAATTTGAAATGCATAATTTTTGCGGTCTTCATAACATGAGCTATACATATCTAAATGTGCTCAAATTTTGCGTATGAGTTGTTCACGAGATGTTTAAGAAGATCAACGGATTAGATTTTCAAAAAAAATATTACATCATGAAAAACTAAAACTACTTGAGTGTATTCCGCTCCGGATACACTCGAGTGTATTCTAGCCTGACTTTATATATATATATATATATATATATATATATATATATATATATATATATATATATATATAACCCGCTATTCTCCTTAGTCATCCAATAGAAAATGCCAAAGATCACGCTGAAGAACGTCATGACATCAAAATTTTATGTGAATTGGAAAAGTCTATGAAATATATTGCTAATGGCACTCTGATAAATGAAAAATAGCAAAGAAACGATGTATTCTCTGGGAGAAGAGGTGTTGGTCTAATCAATATTTGAGGAGAAATTCATCTGCTTATGAGTATGAACTTTTCTGACGAATTTGATTGTCATTTTGTTAAGATTCAATCGTCCCTAACAATTGCTTCTTGCTTGCCGGAAAAAGTGCATTGAACTCGTATGTATGCCCAGGTGTTGTGGTAGAAATTTTGCCAATGGAGATGTCAGAACACACAATAGAGAGTATAAAGTAATGTGTGGCGCGGAAGTGGGAGTAGATTTCTCGGCTCATTGTTGGGAGTCTCGTAGACGTTCTTTCTAGCTAGCGAGAACTAAGACTTGTCAACCCACAAATAAAGAACACTCGTGCTTCTACATCTACTTCGCCTTCTTCAAGTGATGCCAACCCACAAATAAAGAGTATTCTTGTTGATATGATGACTTTGACGAAGAGTCAAGTGTGAGGTCCTTGCAATTCGTCTGTGTAATCTATTGATTCATTTGAAAAAGAGTTCAAAGTTATGCAATCTTATGGGAACTACAACAACCATGGTCCCGTGTCAAATCATTACACACCCTAATGGAAAAATCACCCAATTTTTTTGGAAACAACAAGGTGATGATGTGCAAAGCATCCAAGGCCAAATCTATTATTCAAGATTAGAGTGCAAAGTTCTTGGGAGATTGAGAAGTATTTATGAGGTTAAGAAAGATGTGTCCATCCATGGAATGAGCATTATTAGATATGGACAAAGGCTAGATCAACTAACCTTGAAACTTGCTAGTCGTGAGGAGGGGAGACTTCCTTCCCTAACATTGGTGAATCACAAACAATGTAAGTTGACAAGTGGTAGACCCTCAAGGCTCCTATGGTCCACCACCTATGAAAACTCGACAAGTCCAACAATATCAACATCCTCCTAGTTCCTATACTCCTCCACCACAATAACCATAATTCAATTACCAATGCTCTCCTCCACCTTAACTGTTGGTATGTATACCCAGAGAGTCAGTCATATGATGATTGGGTTGTGGCAGTAGATACCTGATTTGACAATAATAAAGGCAACCTTTCAATTTATTTTGTATATTCAGTTATGAGATAATAAATTACATAATAAATGTCTAGAGAATAATATTACACGACGACTTATGTCTTCAAGTACATGACTTGGAAAAATGAGATCCTACTGATGTTAAGAGTACATATATACATTCTCATTATGTCCCTAATTGGTTATTATTGTGGAAGGTTGATAGACAACAATAACACATAAGATCAGAGTGTGAGTTGGTTGATGACTAAATCTCATTAGTCATGATATGACAATATCAAACCAAGCACATAGATACATGTTAGAGAACATTATATCAGACAGACCCACCGTGAGATTGACACATAGAAGCCATCATCATGGAAGTCATAGGCAACTGTCACAGTGATGGTGGTGGTTGTGGTTCTTAGACCTGAAATCACTGTACTCATCACACATCGTTGGATACACTTTGACATCATCAAACGCGGTCCTAAAACATGGGTTGTTATAACAGTGATGATTGGGTGACATTACATATGGGGAATGACTGTGAGTGATAGAGACGAGATTTGTCTCTCCTATAGGAGTATGATATACAAGACCTCTTGATTAGAGAGACCGAGAAAAGTATGGCCATATACATGTGAGTCAATATATGATATTGAGCTTACATATATCTCATGCAGTCTGCTCTGGTTCAAGGAACAAGATTGAACAATAATGAGGATGACTGCTCCATGCCTCTAGTTCAATCTGGATATCAGTGAAAAAGGAACTATACAAATACTGTAACACCATACACAGATTGTAGGTTGAAGTTTCTCCCCAACTTTCCATTCACTTAGGTAGCAATGATGTGCGACTAGGCACCACTCATTGCTTGTGACATCATAAGCTAGTTATGGACATTCACTGCCAACATGATATGGGACATATAAGGTCACACACATAGGAAATCATCTAGAAAAGGAGTTTGATCTTGAACGATGATAGAAATGATCACTAAAGTGTTTAGATATTACAATTCATGCAACGGATCAGCTAACTAGACTGCCAAACGATCAGTTCAAGTGTTGAGACTATTGTTTGGAGTGTCATGTTGATTGTATTGTGCAATGGTTAGAATTCAGCCCGAAACAGCCTACGAGATGCCCGTATGGCTTGGTCAGACGACCGTCTCAGGTGATGTGAGACGCCTGTCTCACATGCACCAAATGTCCTTCTCAAGAGTGCAATTCGATTGCATTAAGGTTTTGTGCTGATGTAAAGTTGAGTACTAATTGGAATTGAATTGTCGACATATGTGCAAAATTAAAAAGTGTGAAATGATCGTTTCTCTTAGCAAAACGACTGTCTCGCTGGGCAAGATGACCGTTTTGGCGCAGGCAAGTTGCAAAACCTCCATAATTGTTGCGAAAAGTCAAGATATAATGATCCTTTCCACTCCTGCTTTAGTCCTATATTGGCTGGGGACTAAGAACTCTGACCCTCACCCCTCCTATATATAGAGAGATATTGGGGGCTTCCCTGAACACAAGTACTATACAAACAATTGAGAATCATTTGCTCTGACAATTATTTTCCTCTCTGGTAGTGGTAACCATGAGAGGCTAGGCAAGTCCTACGCGACTAGGGAGAGATAGCCATGGGAGAGAAACAATTGAGGATCATTGTTGTGGGAGAGTATGTTAGTGATTAGTACTCCAATGGGAGGGACAACTCCTTCCTGTCTGTTTTACCAGGATGACAAGAGTTCTAGTTGGTCTTTGTGGACTACTGTAGAGGTAGGAGTTCTTTTACTATTGTTAGGAGAGCAACATCAACTCACATTATGTGGCGAGACCTGAGGGGCTGCTGTAATAGTTGTTCAAGTCTGATGTCCGTGGAGGAGCAGTGAGATGAGTTCGAGTGCATCTGGGAGTTGTACAGACACCGTCCAAGATAGAGTGCACATCTACATTGACGATGATTGTTGCTAGACTTGCTCTAGGACCAGATATATCTTCGTGAAATCATCATTCTCATTGCACAGTTTTTGGCACGATCTGGTGGTTAATGGGAAATATGTCAGTATTTTTTGTTTTTTTTTCTAAAGCCTACTTGATGACATATTTCCTTACAATGGTATCAGAGCCATGTCAATTAATTATATTTTGGGATAATTGATGTGATGAGATTTTTGGTTTTTACCGTATTTATTTATTGCATGCAATGTAAATATTTAAACTGGTTGATGTACACATCCATCTAAACACCACATAAGAACCCAAACGATATATATATATATATGCAATTTACATCATCGCCATAAAATTGGTTTTGATGGTACATGTAAAGCATGGTTATGACCAAAACTCTAGATCTGTGTGTGCATGGTTGTGATTATTTATTCATGTTGTTAATCAGACCACGTACCGAGCCTCTCTCTTATTTTCAAATGCATATTAATGCTCTTCTTCCTATTTTCCCTCGAATATAGCTCGAGGTTTTCCCCGATATACAATGTAAAAAGAAATAGGATAGTTTTAATTTATGTTTGGATGTAAGATACTGATCTCCACAAAGACGAAATGAACGGCTCATGAGACGACCCAATCAACTAGATGATCGAGGAGGCCAGACGACAGGGGGATGAACCGATTGACTGGTGGCCCAACCAATCACCGAGAGGTGTCCAGACGCTTCTTGGACCTCATAACCAAACGACCGTTTTAGAAAAGCCCAACTGTGCAATCAAGAGGCAAGCCGACCGATTTAAGAGTTGAACTGATCAACCCAGATTGGTTCAAACACATATCTCTACCAACAATATGTTGCATATGATGTAGACCATAGGTGGTAGTAATTCCTTGTGGCTCCAAGGAATTACACTAGAATGTCCATAACCATTGCTTTTATGTTTTATTTATTGTATGTTCTCATTTGTGGTTATAGGATGTATATGATACATACTATATATGTGGTGATTGGATAAAGTATATGTATTTGTACAAACTCCCTCAAATATAGTATCAACTCTTAGATGCTTTTCAAAAATGACACACATGAAAAACTTGATCGACCAAGCATGGGCTCCTGATGCAACCCTATTTTAGGGCTTCATCTTGTGTCTTTTGCATTTCAATCACATCTATACCTATTAGATTACATGTGATTTCCCTTAATATGCATATTTGTGTAAAATGCACTTATGGACATTATTTGCATATTTTTCAGGTACTTGGACCACACTTGGATGGATGAGAGAGATGGAGGGGCCCAAAGAAGGCCCCAGAGCTCCCCTAACCTACCCCTAGTGGCCAGGAGTCAAGCTTAGGCAAAGAAGTCCATGGATAACGAAGTTTGAATCTCAAAGTGCAAGCAAAGCCCCCAGCATGGCCGTGGTAACACAGAACGGCCGTGCTGTAAATGAAGAAATCACAGAAAAAATCTCAATTTTGAAGCAGCTGCAGAGCATACTCTACCACGGTCGTTCCACGCAGCATGGCTGTGCTGCAACTACCCACCACGGTCGTGCCACGCAGCACGGCCATGCTACCATCTCCCACCACGGACCGTGCTACCATATCCCACTACGGTTGTGCCACGCAGCACGACCGTGCTACCCTCACCACGGCCATGGCCATTTCAGCCCAAAATTGACCAAAACCCTGTTAACTTTGATGGAATAAACCCACGACCATGCCCATCCACCACGGCTGTGGTCTACCCTACCCACCACGGCCGTGCTACTCACAAAACCTACCCATTTTTCCACTGCTTTTCCCATTTTATCCCTAACTTAACCCTAGACCCCCTGGATCCCTATATAAACCCTAGTGGCAGCTGGGGGTCGGGAGGTTGTCTGCTTAGAGTCCCATTTTCACTCCTTTGTCACTTCCACTCCATTCCACTTCACCTCCACCTCAAATCCATTCCATTTCACCATTTCCACCACATAACCCCCCATATCTAAGCCTTCCATCCACTTCCCACCATCATCCAACTCCATTCCATCCAAGGAGAAGAAGGAGGACGTCCTTGCAGCAGTTGGAGGGAGGATATTCCTCATCTACACCAAGCTCCATGGCTACTTCTTCCTCTATCTCCTTTCTTTTTGTATTTTGCTTTGTTATGAGTAGCTAGGCCCCTGTGGGTGGGCTGTTTGGGGGAAATTATGTTACTTTGATACCATGTTGGGGGGAAATGACATGTAAACATTGTAATTCCATTTGTTAATGATTATATTCTATTTGCATCTCACTCTCCATGGATTGCTTGTTGGTTTGTGTAAGAAATCACCTAGGAATTTAGGCAAATTGATTGTATGTGTGAATTTTGGGATTTGCCCCTAGGTCCAATTCTTGGATCCCTAGGTTGCCTCCCATATTCCTACATCCTAATCAACCTCCCTAAACCTAATTGAGAGATCTAAGTAGCTAGATTAGATAATTGTAGTGCATTTAGCATGGAGCCTTCTCAAGGCTAGAATGTGGGGGAATTGGGGTCCAAAACCCTAATTTCACCTCCCAATTACTACCCTCGGCCCCTAATTTCCCTAGGAATGTCTAATCTAGAAACCTAGACGTTATTAGACTCTAATGGAATTGAACCTAATCCCTAACCCAATTGAGCCTCGTAAGGGTAGTAGGGGGTGTTAGGGACTAGTTCCCCTATACACAACCTAGCATATCTATGGCTAGTTAGTAGCTTAGGTTAACTCATTAGACTCTAACTTGTTGTTTGGTTTGGATAACCTAAATGGAATCATAATGTTAATATGTCACCCCCCCAACTTAAGTGATAAGTTCATACCCCTAAACAACCCAGACCTCTCTTTATTGCTTAAAACCCTAAATTTGCGTTTGCTTAACTTAATTAGCTCTTTCCTTGCTTAGTTAGCTTCTTGCTTTGTTCTTGCCTTGTTCATGTTCGTTTAGTTATTTAATTTCTCTTTTTTTCTTCTTGCTTGCTTTAGTATAATTTTCCTTTTCATACCTAGCTTAATCCTTTCTTGTCTGTTTAGCCTTACTCTAGCCTAGGGTTAACTTAGATTTCATTCTTGCCTTGAATTCTTTGCTTGTTCATAATAGTTTAACAATCAAAACAACCTTCAAACCCTTAACCCTAGTCTCCATAGTAGGAACCTATTCAAACTACCTAACTCTAGTGCCCCTTCTATCCCTGTGGACCGACCCCGTATCTTGCCAATCACCTATACTACGACAGTACCCCGTACGCTTGCGGGCGACCTGTTTAGTCTTTGTGATCGACTTGGTTAGGGACAATATAAATATCAAAAGCAAAATCCCATCCCGTGCATTTTGACCTCGTGGAGTGCATCTAGACACCCTAGTTGGCTAGTGTGTACACCTCTAGCGGAATCCGCACCAAGCTTTCTAGCGCCGTTTCTGGGTATTAGAGGCGTTCGGCCTAGCTAGTTAGTTTTACTTTGACTTTTCCTACTGCCCTCATCATTGCTATTCTTTATTCATTTTTCTTTGCATTCTTTGTGTATATTGGTTTACTAACTTGCTTTCTTTTGTTTGGTTGTGTTGTGTGCATGTGACAAGCCATTAGGGAGGAAACGGTATGGAAGACCAAAATGCACCTTGCAAGTCCTTGCAAGATTACTTCATGTCGAGCAACTACCAGTCACCTATTGCATCTAGAGTCTCCCAAATGCAAGGGGAGCAATTTTTGATTCCTCCAGGTCTTCTTGGGCTCCTGCCCACCTTCTACGGCTCGAAGAGTGAAAACCTCTACAAGCATGTGGATGCCTTCCTAGAGATGTGTGCCACCTTCAGAACGTCAACGGCAAGTGATGACTCAATTCGGCTCACATTGTTCCCCTTTTCACTCAAGGATAGGGCCAAGGAATGGTATGATTCAAGGAGAGCAATCATGAGTTGGGGTGAGATGAAGATGGCATTCTTGAGGAAGTTCTACTCTATTACAAGGATGACACAAATGCGGTGGTCAATAGTGAGTTTCATCCAAATGGATAATGAAAAGTTTCATGATGCTTGGGATAGGTTACAAAAGCTGCTGAGAGAGTGCCCGCATCATGAAATATCTTTGTGGTAGCTTGCACAAGAATTCTACTGCGGTTTGTCATTAAGGGATCAAGCTACAGTGGATTCTTCTTGTGGAGGTGTTTTCATGACAAAGCCACCGGAGGAGACATGGCCGTTGTTTAAGCAATTGGCGGAAAATTCAAGGAACCGAGCTTCTAGCATGATCTGTGATGGAGATCGGGACTTTAGTGAGCCTTCTATTTCTAATGATCCCAATGTACAAGTGATGAAGGTTATGGGATAAATTATGAAACTCATGAAAAGTCAAGGAGGAAATGGTCCTTGCCATCTGGTCAACTACATTGGTTCTTTTGAGGGAGAAGTGAAGACACCTTACTCCTATAGCTACTCAGAACCGCAAAGTCCAAGCTACAACTCTAGGTTTGAGGAAGAGGTTCTCTCTAGATTGAAGATCTTTGATGATGTCCAAAAATATGTTGCAAGGCTTAAAGAAAAGATAGAGCATCTCTCTTCTACACTTGCTCTTCAAGAAGAAAAGTTAGCTTCAAGATCCATCTTGAGTTACCATGAAACAAGTGGACCTATGCCTTCTTCTCAAATTTTATACAATCCACCCCCATGCTAGTGCATCCCATTCACTCCTTCCAAGGCTATCCCCAGCCTTACACTCCTCCACCACCTTCACCACATCAATTTTCCCAAAATTTCACTTTCCAACCCCAATTCTCTCCTCCCCCTCAATTCTCTTCTCCACCTCAATTTCAACCCCAAGTGTCACCCCCACCTCCTCCACACCCACAACATGCTCCCTCTCCCCATAATGAGCAAGGTAGTGTTGTGACAGTTCTAAGGAGTGGGAAAACACTTGAGCAACCTGCAAGTCAAAGAAAGAGTGACAAAGCAAAGCAGAAGCAGTCAAGTGGAGATGTTGTGATTGAGATTGCCGAAGATGATCATTTGCCACCCCATGTTGATATTGGGAGTCCTAGTGCTCCACCTCATGCTACACTACAAGAATATCGTGATGAGTCAAGTAGGCCAATAGCTAGTGAGCCACTATTTCTCGAAGCACTAGATGAGCCCCCGACTGTGAAAAGAAGACAAAAGCACAATATGGACATTCTTGAGGTCTTCCGACAAGTGAAGGTTAACATTCCTCTCTTGGATGCAATCAAACAAATTCTAGCATATGCCAAGTATCTCAAAGACCTATGCACTACGAAGAGAAGGTCAACATGGAGGATTCCAAGGAGGGTGAGATTGACTGGACAAGTGAGCTCCATCATACAACATTGACTTCCCGTAAAGAGAAAGGACCCAGGAGCCCCACTCATTGTTGGTATGTATGCCCTGAGAGCCAATCATGGGATGATTGGTGGGATGCATTAAGATTGATTTGATAAATATCAAAGGCAAGCTTCCAATTCTTTCTGGTTCAGTCATATGAGATAGTGATAGAACAGATTGAATGTCTAGAGAATGACAGTACTCAATGACGTATGCCTTCAGGTTCATGACCTGAACGATGAGATCATACGAATGCTAAGAGTTTGTACATTCTTGTTATGTCCCTAGTCGGATGTCATTGTGGAAGGTAGATAGACAACAATGACACACAAGACTAGATTGTGGTGTTGGTTGATGATAGAATCTCATTAGTCATGATATAGAGATATCAAACCAAACACATAGGTACTTGTTAGAGAACAAGGTACCGGACAGACCCACCGTGAGTTTGACACATGGAACCATGAGATGGTAGTCATAGTCAGTACTCACAGTGATGGTGGTGAGTGTGATTCTTAGACCTGAAATCACTGCACTCAACACATGTTGTTGGGCACACTTTGACATCATCAAACGTAGTCCTGAAACATGGGTTGTTATAAAGGTGATGATTGGGTGGCTTTGACACATGGGGCTTTTGAGGGGTGAGTGATAGATATGGGATTTGTCCCTCCTGAGGGAGTTTGATATCCAAGGCCACTTGATGAGTAGGATTGAGATAGGCATGCGCACGCATGTGTGAATCAGTATGTGATATTGATGTCATACATATCTCCTTCAATCTACTCTGAGATCAAGAAAGTGAATGAACGTTGACAGGATGACTGTTCCATGCCTCGAGTTCATTCGGGATATCAGTGACAAAGGAATTATACATTCACTGTAACACCATTCATGGATTGTAGGATGAAAGTTGTTCTCCAACTTTCTACTTTCACTTGGGTAGCACTGATGTGTGACTAGGCACCGCTCTTTGCTTGTGAAGTCATAAGTGTTATGGACTTTCACTGCCAACGTGAAATGGACCTGCAGGGTCACACACATAGGATTTAACCTGGAAGAGGAGTTTTGTCCACAAGCAATGTTTAGATTGATTACTAAAGGAGTTTAGTAGTTCAATTAAACACTCAATCAGTCGATGGCTCAATATCGTATGGTTCAAGGTGTTGGACGCATTGATTGGAGTATCGGATTGATTGAAATCACAATTGACTGATTTTGCCCAACCTGTGCTCCCAACCGATCGGTTCATGTGATGAACCGGTCGGCTGAGGTTGCTGAACCGGTCGGCTGGAGTGTCCAGGCCGATCGGCTCATGCCCAGGTTGAAACGACCGGTTCAAGGGTTGAACCGATCGGCTCAACTGGTGCAACCGACTAGTTGGGAAAAGTCATGTCGGCAAGAATTTTCCTTTGGTTTCAAATTGCCCAATTCGTTTGGGAATAACATTGGTATTCGATACCAATTGGGAAAGTCTTTTTGAGACGGATTAGGACTATGAACCGATCGGTTCAGGGCACCAACCGATCGGTTGGAGTGACCCAAACGATCGGCTCAGGTCTAACCGATCGGCTCAATGGCCGAACCGATCGGTTCAGTTGTGAACCGATCATTTCAAGTTGCGAACCGGTTGCTTTTTGTGGAAAATTCTCGAACCCTTCTACTCCTGCTTTAGTCCCATATTGCCGGACACAGAGAACCCTGTCCCATGACCCGCCTATATATATAGGGGTATTGGGGGCTTCTCAAAACACAACTCAATGCAAGTCGGTTGCTTTGCGAAGTTGTCGTTCTCTCTGGTTTTGGTAACCGTGAGAGATCCCGAGCAAGTGCTTCCCGCAAAAGGGAGGTGCAACAAGGGAAGGACAACTGCAGTTGCAACTGGTAGCAGGAGAGTGTGTTGGCGACTAGTACGTCAACAGCAGGGTGCGACTCCTTCCACTTCCTTATGGGACAAGGAGTGTGGAGTTCCAGGTGGTCCGTGTGGACTACTACAGAGGCGGGAGGACACTGCCGCTCAGGAGGACAACTGTCATCCGACAGTCCGGTAGGAGGAGGAGGAGTCAGTCCCGGTGCGACCAGGAGCTGCACAGACACCGTCCAAGACCGGAGTTGAAGATCGCGCATTGCGCGAGGTATTGTCTAAGAGCAAGCCTCGGGACAAGGTATGATTCCACAAACCATCCTTTCCTATTATATAGACGTTGACGCGTTTCCTCGGTATGGGTTGGGGGAGAAAAATTTTTGTTTCCGCTGCCTTCTCTGTCTCCCCTAAAACCCAACAGTGGTATCAGAGCCACGTCAACTGCTCTATATTTTAGGAATATCGATATGATCGATTTTGGTTTGTCGCCTTTATTTATTGCATACGATGCGAATAATATCAGCTTTATGCATGTCCAATCTTAAATCCACAAATCCCTAATTACATATATGATATGTATTATTAATGCACTCGATACGCGTCGCCCTTAAACGAGTTTTGTGGTGGATGTGTGTAGCGTGATTATGGCCTATAAACCCGTATCTGTGTGTGGTTGTGTGTGGTTGCTTGCATCTCGGTCTGCCCACCGATCTTCCCTCTCTTATTCCTGATGTAACTCGAAATAATTCGAGATTCTTTCCTACCTTTGCTCCCCCCGAATGTAACTCGGGGTTTCCCTTTTAAAGCAATGTAATTATTAGGATAGATTTTATTTCCTGTTATGTCGAAGACCGGCGGACATCAAGACGACCGCTGAAACGATCGGTTCAAGGCGTGAACCGATCGGTTGACGTTCCAGACGGTCGGTTCAAGGAGTGAACCGATCGGTTGATGACCGGTTCGAGGAGCGAGACGAGCGGATGGCGGACATGACGAGATGCACGACGACCAGGCGAACCGATCGGTTGGAGGAGCCAACCGATCGGATGGTGGCACCCAGACGACCGGCTGGAGAGTACAGATCATTCATGTGATGAGTTGATCAACTCGGATGGCAAGGCACAGAGTTCATCTTGTACAGGTTGCATGTGATGTTGACCTAGATGACCGTGATTCCTCTTGGCTCGTGGAATCACATTAGGATGGCCATAATCATCGCTTTTTATCGTTTGTGCATGTTTTCTGTGGGATATAGCATGTATATGATACGTACTATGTATTGTGGTGATTGGATATGTATATGTATATAAAAACCAAATCCCTCATTAAAATATTAAGTCTTATATGCCTTCCATTAGCGGCACACATGAAAAGCTCGATCGACCAAGCGTAGGTTACGCCAAAGCGTGGTGCGCCGTCTATCTTGTGGAAGTGTGAAGGGTAGACATGTAGGTTCTGCCAAAGTAGGGTGCATGTTTACCGTGTCGGTTTTTGGGTTAGACTTAACTGGTGATTCTTAGAGCGTCTAAGCCCAGAGGCAAGGAATGTTCATGGCAAGGTATTGTGCATGTTCATTCAACAAGAGTTGCATATGATGCAATTGGAAAGAGTTGCCTACCTGAGAGATCTAAGTTGTGGGCGATCAGCCAAAGCTGACTCATGACTTAGAGGATTTCAGGATCTTGCCCACTAGAAGGTTGTACGCTGCAATCTTCCGAATTGATGGTGAGGGCTATCAATTTGAACTAAAATAGTGGTAGCGATAATTAATTAAAGGCCTAATTTTATCGTCAACTTTTCAAATCAATCAAACAAGTCAAAAATGAGTTTTTGGACTAAAATTGCATATATTTCCTTTTATTAAAATAAATGGTTAATCAACAAATCACTTTATTTGCGATGGGTCTTTGAGACCAACAAATTAAATGGGAATAATTCTACGATTGGTTAGGACGATGAGAAGTGTTCTCAATCAAAGAGTGAAAGCTCTAAGTCCTAGTTATACCAGAACCAGATGAACTCGATCCCACCACATCAATGGCTGAAAGTATGCTTATGGAAGCATACTGAGGATGACATTGATGAGGAGTGCTTGATGTTGTGTTCTCTGAACTATGAGTTGCAGAGACAACATGAGACATATGATGTCTCCAAGATACTGTCCTAGTATGTCATGACAGAAGGAGATCCAATAAGGTATTCACACACTCAATGTGATTGGGTATGTGGAAAAACCTGACTAAGAAGGATTCCCTCTGAGTCAAGAGTTGGCTATTGGTATGATACTGCAAATGTTGCGAGGATCATACAATTCATGATAAGCTACAACATGAACAACTTTGACAAGCGTTGACAGAGTTGTTGGACATGTTGAGGATAGTAGAGGCAAAGATGAAGAAAGACAAACCATAGTCTTTGATGTGATCAAAGAAAAAGGTAATTCTTAAGGGCAAGGACAAGGGCAAAGCTAAGAAGTGTTCTGATGCTAACCAGAAATCCAAGCCGTCTTCAGCCTCAAGGCACATGGGGAAAGGGTGTATGAGGGATTGCCCTCTATATCTGGAAGAACAAAAGAAGATGAAGGAGGGGATGGAGATCTCCACCTAAGGTATCATGAAATGAACCACTTCTTTATCCGAGGTATATGATACCAAGATATGGATATGTCATATATGATATGCAATATCCGCAAAGAAGTGATGGCCTTTGTGAAAGGACCAAGAAAGAAATACCCATCATTGGAGCAAGTGTTGCTGCCATAGATAGGAGTACCTTTCAGTTTATTTCAGCCTAAAGGGCACGAAATAGAGTTGAGAACTGCTATTTCATATATTGCCAATAGATAGAAACACTTTATTATTGCATATTGTATGACAATAATGGCAATTAATAAAGTTGATGTTTCAATCTTAAAGATATGATCTTTGTGGCAATGCCTTGTTTATCTTGTGATACATGGTATGCATGAGATAAAATGATACCTAAAGTTATTGATAACTCAAACAATCAAATTAGCATCAATCATGAGAAATTCATTTCTAGTTTCCATATGATGGATAAACCTAGACTCTTTTGGCTAGAGAACCATTAAGAGACATGAATATCTTGGACATGATTAATCAATCTTCACTAAAGGTAGTGGGAGAGTGATTATCCTATTAGGTATAATACATGTGATGTATTTACATAACAATTGGAACAAATGCTAATACTTCAAATGGTGTTTAGAGAAATACCAATATGAACATCTTGAAGTGTTCAAGATTGTCATAGATGAAGTACAAATTTGGTAAAGTATTAATTCTTGATGAGATCAATGAATGAAATACTTGGACCAAATGTTTGAGATCCTTATGAGTGATTATGATAGTGTATCATAGTGAACTCATGATTAAGGCATGGTGATGTCTAAATAAAAAAGGAATCATACTCTAAGGAGTTAGAGAATGATTGTAGAATAACTGAATTCTTCTTAATAAAAGAATACCCCACACTAATAAAGGAAATTAAGAATCACAAGGGTTGTGAGTTCTTATATGCTTAACAGATACACCTCAATTATCTATGTGATGAGTTGTTCATGTGATGAGTCAACTATCTAGATGAACATGAGGAACCGAATTTTGAGTTATGATTTATGATCATTACATCCTAAATGATTTCCATATGAACCATAAGGTATGACCTTGATGGTAGCACTCATTGGATGAAATCCATAAGTGCAAATGAGTCTTAAGTGTTAAGACACATGGATAACATTTTGAGAAGGATGATGCTTGTTGATTGTAACTTAATGACTAAGACATTTGGCATATGGATACTAAAACCGCATTCCTATGAGGAATAAAACCAGGATGTGTACGTGACACAGCCTATAAGGTTTATGAATCCACTAATGCAAATGAAGTCTATAAGTTACAATGGACTAATCAATGTGATTGATTGAGTACAAGCAACTCAAAATTGGATCTTTACTTTGATGATATAGTCAAAGGGTTTGACTGATATGTCAAAGATAAAGAAGGGATCTGTGATTTAGTGGTAGCGTGTTCACATTCCACATGTTGATGTGAAATGGAATTGTTCTAGAATGGAAATCCAAAAGTGGAAATTATCTTTAAGGAAGATAGAGATGTTTCCTATATGATAGGAATAGAGATCTATAGAGATAGTTCTCGACAAATCTCTTGACCTGGAAAAGAGAGAGCATACATTGGCAATCTGTACTGAAGTGTTCAGTATGCACAGATTCAGTGGGAGAAAACTTGTCCATGCTACATGGAGTTAGTATCCCAAGGCCAAGTGTCCAATTCTTATGAAGAATGGGAACACTAAGAATAGATATGGATCTATCATGTATGTAATCATCCCATTGTCTTGCATGTATGACATGGCAAGAATAAAATGCATTCATCATCTTGTATGTAGGATATGGCAATATGATGTGCTCATCCTGATAACTCGTATGTAGGACATGACGAGTGGATGTCTGTCTACTTCCAGTAAGGGTTACTGGAATACCATAAGAACTTGATAAGTACTTGGGAAGTACTAGTTCTATGGAGATAAGGAAGAGTTCGATGTAAAGAGTTACATTGATGCGAACTTCCGAAAGGACAGAAAATTAATCGCAAAATATACATAGGATGTATAAAAGTGAGAGTTTGTTGATAATTGGAAGTGTTCCAATAAAACTATTTAAAAAAAAGGGAGAAATGTTGAGTATCCGTGTGTTAGAGAACAACAGTGGATACTATATGGATCTGGAAGTTCATGAGATGAACTTATACATATTCTGGTCATTGATGACAAGTCTGGAATCCTTGATCATACAATGTGGCTAAAGGTTAGCAAAGGAATACTAGATCGCATATTACGGCAACTCCATCTCATACGTGTGACGTACAACGAAGAGATGAGAGACATGCAATTTATACTGACTTTGGCAAGGTGTTGCCATTACTCACTATGTTCGCACTAAAAGCACAGTAACATGTGGGACATGTTTGAAGATCACTATGAATATGATTCATGGGTGATTGGATCGCAGTGCAAGTGGGAGTCTGTTGGTATGTATGCCCTGAGAGCCAATCATGGGATGATTGGTGGGATGCATTAAGATTGAATTGATAAACATCAAAGGCAAGCTTCCAATTCTTTCTGGTTCAGTCATATGAGATAGTGATAGAACAGATTGAATGTCTAGAGAATGACAGTTCTCAATGACGTATGCCTTCAGGTTCATGACTTGAACGATGAGATCATACGGATGCTAAGAGTTTGTACATTCTTGTTATGTCCCTAGTCGGATGTCATTGTGGAAGGTAGATAGACAACAATGACACACAAGACTAGATTGTGGTGTTGGTTGATGACAGAATCTCATTAGTCATGATATAGAGATATCAAACCAAACACATAGGTACTTGTTAGAGAACAAGGTACCAGACATACCCACCATGAGTTTGACACATGGAACCATGAGATGGTAGTCACAATCAGTACTCACAGTGATGGTGGTGAGTGTGATTCTTAGACCTGAAATCACTGCACTCAACACATGTTGTTGGGCACACTTTGACATCATCAAACGCAGTCCTGAAACATGGGTTGTTATAAAGGTGATGATTGGGTGGCTTTGACACATGGGGCTTTTGAGGGGTGAGTGATAGATATGGGATTTGTCCCTCATGAGGGAGTTTGATATCCAAGGCCACTTGATGAGTAGGATTGAGATAGGCGTGCTCACGCATGTGTGAATCAGTATGTGATATTGATGTCATACATATCTCCTTCAATCTGCTCTGAGATCAAGAAAGTGAATGAACATTGACAGGATGACTGTTCCATGCCTCGAGTTCATTTGGGATATCAGTGACAAAGGAATTATACATTCACTGTAACACCATTCACGGATTGTAGGATGAAAGTTGTTCTCCAACTTTCTACTTTCACTTGGGTAGCACTGATGTGTGACTAGGCACCGCTCTTTTTTTGTGAAGTCATAAGTGTTATGGACTTTCACTGCCAACGTGAAATGGACCTGCAGGGTCACACACATAGGATTTAACCTGGAAGAGGAGTTTTGTCCACAAGCAATGTTTAGATTGATTACTAAAGGAGTTTAGTAGTTCAATTAAACACTCAATCAGTCGATGGCTCAATATCGTATGGTTCAAGGTGTTGGACGCATTGATTGGAGTATCAGATTGATTGAAATTGCAATTGACTGATTTTGCCCAACCTGTGCTCCCAACCGATCGGTTCATGTGATGAACCGGTCGGTTGAAGTTGCTGAACCGGTCGGCTGGAGTGTCCAGGCCGATCGGCTCATGCCCAGGTTGAAACGACCGGTTCAAGGGTTGAATCGATCGGCTCAACTGGTGCAACCGACCAGTTGGGAAAAGTCATGTCGGCAAGAATTTTCCTTTGGTTTCAAATTGCCCAATTCGATTGGGAATAACATTGGTATTCGATACCAATTGGGAACGAAACAAGGAAAGTCTTTTTGAGCCGGATTAGGATTATGAACCGATCGGTTCAGGGCACCAACCGATCGGTTGGAGTGCCCCAAACGATCGGCTCAGGTCCAACCGATCGGCTCAATGGCCGAACCGATCGGTTCAGTTGTGAACCGATCATTTCAAGTTGCAAACCGGTTGCTTTTTGTGGAAAATTCTCGAACCCTTCTACTCCTGCTTTAGTACCATATTGCCGGACACAGAGAACCCTGTCCCATGACCCGCCTATATATAGGGGTATTGGGGGCTTCTCAAAACACAACTCAATGCAAGCCGGTTGCTTTGCGAAGTTGTCGTTCTCTCTGGTTTTGGTAACCGTGAGAGATCCCGAGCAAGAGCTTCCCGCAAAAGGGAGGTGCAGCAAGGGAAGGACAACTGCAGTTGCAACTGGTAGCAGGAGAGTGTGTTGGTGACTAGTACGTCAACAGGAGGGTACGACTCCTTCCACTTCCTTGTGGGACAAGGAGTGTGGAGTTCCATGTGGTCCGTGTGGACTACTACAGAGGCGGGAGGACACTGCCGCTCAGGAGGACAACTGTCATCTGACAGTCCGGTAGGAGGAGGAGTCGTCAGTCCCGGTGCGACCAGGAGCTACACAGACACCGTCCAAGACCGGAGTTGAAGATCGTGAATTGCGCGAGGTATTGTCGCCGAGCAAGCCTCGGGACAAGGTATGATTCCACAAACCATCCTTTCCTATTATAAAGACGTTGACGCGTTTCCTCGGTATGGGTTGGGGGAGAAATTTTTTTGTTTCCGCTGCCTTCTCTGTCTCCCCTAAAACCCAACACTCATACCTAGTTACATAGGGGGGTGTCGCATAGACAAGTCCTTACTTGATTTGGGATCTAGTCTGAATTTGATGCCATATCATGTCTATGTTGAGCTGGGCTTAGGCAAGTTGAAGCTGGCACATTGCACTCTCTAGTTGGCAGATAGATCCATAAAATTGCCTAGAGGTAGAGTGGATGATGTCTTGGTGATGATAGGCAAAGAAAAAGGTGCGGTGTTCCCGGCGGATTTCATTGTACTTGATATGGAGCCGGAGGATAGGAAGATTCCCATCATCTTGGGGAGACCGTTCTTATCTACAGCTGATGCCGACATTCATGTACGCAGTGGCACTATGACAGTCTCATTTATGAACATGAAGATCAACATCAATATGTACAAGACCCCAACCCAGTGACTCCGAGATAGGGATATTGGACATGATCGCTTCACAAGTCCAAATGGGCATTTGAGAGAAGGACACCAAGATGAAGAAATTGGTGATGATTGTTTTGATGAAATAGATGAGGAACCAAGGTTGAGTTCAAATGAAGGATGCATGTTTTGCAAGAATGGACACTTGAGAATTCCAAATGGGTGAATTTTGAAGAATCACCATGAAGCCTAGATGAAGGCAAGAAACTCAGTGCTTGTGGGAGGAAACCCACCTAGGTTTGGGAATTTTTGACCCAATCTACATTTTTGATACTTTTGCTTTATTTTTATAATTTTCCAAGAAAACACACACACACTTGTATTTGATAGTTTTTGTTTAGTTTTGAGATGTGCAGGTGAGAACAGAGTGAAATGAAGAAGGAATAGATGAAATTTTAACAAAGAATCAATATAATATCAACTTGAGATCAAAGTTTTGATGTTTGAACAAGATTTGAGTGTTATACTGCTGTTACAGTACCCACCACGGTTGTGGTACAACAGAACGGCTGTGGTGGTACATTCACATTCAACAGGGAAATCGTCAAAAATTGAGAAAATCGACCAAGTGTAGAACCAGGGCAGAACGGTCGTGCAAGGCAGCACGATCGTGGTACATGAAGACACCACGGCCGTGCAGCAGCCCGATTCCAGCAACTTAAAGTCAGATTTTGCAAAAATTTCTTTTCACTTTCTCATTTCTCCAAAGAACAGAACGGTCATTCTCTGCGCCCTAGCGCCTGTGCAGCACACCGCCCACCCTCCCCAGTCCTCGAGTCCTCAAAAAATCACTCCCAAACCATTCCCAATCATCCCCCACCATTTCCACTACCTTAATCTCCAGATTTCACCCATTTTCATCCACAAACGCACCACTTTCTCTCCATTCCGCCCCAACAGCCTCGTTCTTCGGAGAAATCTGAAAATTTCTAACTCCACTTCATTTTTCGAGCAAAAATGAAGAAGTTTGCAAAGAGAGCAGTAGAGAAGACCAGGGGCATCATTGCTTATCAAAGGAATCCAAGGAACAACCACCCCCGGTTGACGAAGGCCGATTTGGATGCCATAGTGGATCCTATCACTGAAGAAACCTCCGAACAGCCACAGTGGGGGATACCGTCTTCGTCGTAGCCACCACCGTCCGCTCGGCCATCCGTCTCATCTGAGAGACCATTTGTTTCCACTGCACGACCGTCAGTTTCATCTGCTCGACCATCAGTCTCCTCGGTGGCACAGCCGCAGCCCGAGCCACAACCACGACCACGTCGACGACTCGTATTAGATGATGAAGATGATACAGACATGCCCGATTCTGAGCAGCACAAGAGTCTGCCACAACGCCCACTTCCACAACCCGAGGTTACTACAGGCAGGGTAAAGGAGCCTAAGCACCCGGAGTGCTTGACACGCAGAGTTTTAGCAACTCGATATGCATGCCAAGCAACAATGGAGGGGATGGGTTTCTATGCCTACTTTCAGGGGTTGATGGAAAAAATGGGGCTATTTGAGATCCTGACACTGCAGCAGGAGACCTACATCAAGCTGACCCAGTAGTTCTTCACCATGCTAGAAAAATCAATTGATGATGGTGAGAATGCAATTAAGGTTATGATTGGAGATAAGAGGTGGAAGATAACCTCACAGATGCTAAATCAAAATTTTGCCCCAAGTGGGGAGGTGGCAGCCCTCCCAGACGAAGGAAGGAGAGAAAATGATTCTAGTTCCACATATCCAGCTATGTGGAAATGATTCACCGGACAAAGTACATTTGTAGCGGGGAAGTCCAAGAGAAGTGCCATCCACAACCCGTTTCTTCGCTATGTTCAGAAGGTGTTAGCAAACACTATCTTTGCTAGGTACGAAAACCAAGGCAGATGCACAAGGAAAGATCTTTTTGTTCTTGGTTGGATGACAAAAGAGAGGCATGTGAATCTGGGGGCATTACTTATAGATCATATGAGAACAATCCTGTCCAAGAGCACAAATCCATTTGTAATGGGAGGGATTGTGACATCCATAGCCACTGCTTTAGGACATGACATGACAGGCTATACAAAGGCAGATAGTGGCAAGTTGGTTGTTTTGCACTACTTAGCTTGCTCGTCCATGATTACAGTTACAGATCAGAGGATCATTTACCAAATCAACCCACCTTACCCAGGAGTGACATTGGAGCTGCCTTACCATACTCCACCCCTCATGGCACAATATGGACCGACGCCGGATTTTCTGGAAAAATTGAGGAGGTATGAGGCAGAGAACCCGAGAGGAGAGGCAGTCCCTGAGGTGATTTTTGCTGGGGGTCTAGGAGAGCCTTCACAGACAGCTGAGTAAAGGCGGACGGTGGAGGAAAGAGCAGCACGACGGGTGAGGCAAAGAGAAGAAAGGATGGGAGCGTCAGAGCCACAACAGCCTTCAGTGAATGCATATGATATGAGTACCATCCATGCACAGCTGGAGGGCATTCAGGCGACGCAAGACATAATTCTATGGGCCCAGGAGGGATTCCAAAGGACACAGGACGCCATGTGGTTGGACCATCAGCAGATGCATTACCAGGTCAACCACCTTTTTCAGTTTCAAAATGCCCAGGCCCAGAGGAACCCACCGTGGGGTGAAGATTGATGGAGTACTTTATCTGCATTCCAGGACAACTACCCACCTCCACAGTCAGACTACTGGGGTGCCTACTATAGGTAGGAAGGAGAACCTCCACCACCACCGCAGTGATCATCTACCCTATCACCTTAGACTTTATTGTCATGCTGAGGACAACATGATTCAAAAGTTTGGGGTGGTAGGGCAGTATGCCCTCGTCTTACTTTCACTCATTTTTGTATCTCACATGCCATTTACTACTCTTTGTTTGTTGTTTTTCACATGCTTGCTTGTTTTTCTATCTAATTTAGAAGTTTACTGCTTTGCATACTTGCATGCCATGTAGTTTGCTTTCTTGCCATTTTTTGCATAATTTTCAAAAAAATTGCTCTTTTTACCAGACATTGCATATCATGTAAATTTTTGGTAATTTTTTCATATTTTAGTTAGGATTTGCTTGTTTACTACTTTAAGTTCAATAATATAGGTTTAGATGTGATTGGAGGCAACTTGACACCATTTTGGCTAATTTTGCCCAAATTTGAGATTTCTTGTCTAAAAAGTGTGTTTTGACCCAATCTCTACTGTTTTGAGTAAAAATGACGACCTTTGACAAATGCAAGTGAAATGTCATGAATTATTGCTAAGTGGTATCAATGTTTGACTTTTTACATGTGCATCACCTCTCTCATGATTGTGATTGATTTGGCTGAATTGTGAACTTGAGCAAGCTTTGAACGCTTAGTGTTTGTGGAATCACTTGTTTGATATATCAATTTCATCTTGTTCATTCATGTGGTGTGATATCTTAGATGAAGTGTTGGATTAATTTTCATGCAGGATGTCTTATGTGGAAAATCATACCAATGACCCCTCTTTGACTCGACTCTTCTTCCACCATCTTCATCCCCCCCGCCTCATAAAAAGATGCCCTAGTGCACATAATCAGCCTTGGCCACCTCCAAAAGTTTGGGGTGGCCATATCTTTATCCCCTTGCTTCACTCTGTCCACCATATGCCCTATCTACACCAAGGGCAAGAAATTAAAGAAAAGAAAAAGAAAAGCAAAAATAAAATAAAAAGATGCTCATGTTTAAGAGCATTCAAATAAAGAAAAGATGAGTGTGTAAAAACACTCCAAAAATCTTACCGCAGCCCTTTCTTCCACTTTCATACCCATTGAGCTAAGAAGCATCAAACTTAGCTCATTTTGCCTTTTTCCACGGCCACGTGGGTCATTTGGTATGATTTGAAATATTAGACTGAATGCATGAATGTGAAACAACACTCCTAGTCATCCTTGATTAACACCATCATGAAACGGTTTACCCGGAACTTTATGGAAGAAGTATGGATAACTTGTATATTCTATGCGCTATATTTGAAGTTCATATGCTTTGTGCTCTTTTCATGATTGGATTGTGAAAGC
The DNA here is from genome assembly GCA_963693085.1 of Alisma plantago-aquatica. NCBI lineage: Eukaryota > Viridiplantae > Streptophyta > Magnoliopsida > Alismatales > Alismataceae > Alisma > Alisma plantago-aquatica. Next base: position 407,113,150 of record OY856414.1, read on the forward strand.
ATGAGAGGAGAGAGGTGAAATGCATGTACTTAGTCATCTTTGATACCATTCAGCAATAATCATCTTTTACATTGCATATATCATTTCTTATTTGTGGAAGATTTGTAGAGAGATTGAGTTGGAGCATACTTGAGGACAAGTATGTTTCAAGTTTGGGGTGGTGATTCAGCCCTATTTTAGGGCTTCATCTTGTGGCATTTTGCAATTCAATCACATCTATACCTATTAGATTACATGTTATTTTCCTTAATATGCATATTTGTGTAAAATGCACTTATGGACATTATTTGCATGTTTTTCATGTACTTTGACCACACTTGAATGGACGAGAGAGATGGAGGGGCCCAAAGAAGGCCCCAGAGCTCCCCCCACCTACCCCTAGTGGCCAAGAGTCAAGCTTAAGCAAAGAAGTCCATGGATAACGAAGTTTGAAGATCAAAGTGCAAGCAAAGCCCCCAGCACGGCCGTGGTAACACAGAACAGTCGTGCTGCAAATGAAGAAATCATAGGAAAAAACTCAATTTTGAAGCAGTTGCAGAGCATACTCTACTACGGCCGTGTCGTACAGCACGGCCGTGCTGCGACTACCCACCACGGCCGTGCCACGCAGCACGGCCGTGCTACCATCTCCCACCACGGTCGTGCCACGCAGCACGGCCATGCTACCATCTCCCACTACGGCCGTTCCACGCAGCACGACCGTGCTACCATCTCCCACCACGGTCGTGCTACGCAGCACGACCGTGCTACCCTCAACCCACCACGGCCGTGGCCATTTCAGCCCAAAATTGACCAAAACCATGTTAACTTTGATGGAATAAACCCACGACCATGCCCATCCACTACGGTCGTGGTCTACCCTACCCACCACGGCTGTGGTGACCCACCACAGTCGTGCTACTCACAAAACCTACCCATTTTTCCACTGCTTTCCCCATTTTACCCCTAACTTAACCCTAGACCCCCTAGATCCCTATATAAGCCCTAGTGGTGGTTGGGGCTCGGGAGGTTGGCTGATTAGAGTCCCATTTTTGCTCCCTTGTCACTTCCACTCCATTCCACTTCACGTCCACCTCAAATCCATTCCATTTCACCATTTCTACCACATAACCCCCCATATCTAAGCCTTCCATCCACTTCCCACCATCATCCCACTCCATTCCATCCAAGGAGAAGAAGGAGGACGTCCTTGCAGCAACTGGAGGGAGGAGATTCCTCATCTACACCGAGCTCCATGGCTACTTCTTCCTCTATCTCCTTTCTTTTTGTATTTTGCTTTGTTATGAGTAGCTAGGCCCCTTGGGTGGGCTGTTTGGGGGAAACTATGTTACTTTGATACCATGTTGGGGGGAAATGACATGTAAACATTATAATTCCATTTGTTAATGATTATATTCTATTTGCATCTCATTCTCCATGAATTGCTTGTTGGTTTATGTGTGAAATCACCTAGGAATTTAGGCAAATTGGTTATATGTGTGAATTTTGGGATTTACCCCTAGGTCGAATTCTTGGATCCCTAGGTTGCCTCCCATCTTCCTACATCCTAATCAACCTCCCTAAACCTAAGTGAGAGATCTAAGTAGCTAGATTAGATAATTCTAGTGCAATTAGCATGGAGCCTTCTCAAGGCTAGAATGTGGGGGAATTGGGGTCCAAAACCCTAATTTCACCTCCCCATTACTACCCTCGGCCCCTAATTGCCCTAGGAATGCCTAATCTAGAAACCTAGACGTGATTAGACTCTACTTGAATTGAACCTAATCCCTAACCCAATTGAGCCTCGTAAGGGTAGTAGGGGGTGTTAGGGACTAGTTCCCCTATACACAACCTAGCATATCCATGGCCAGTTAGTAGCTTAGGTTAATTCATTAGACTCTAACTTGTTGTTTGGTTTGTATAACCTAAATGGAATCATAATGTTCATATGTCACCCCCCAACTTAAGTGATAAGTTCATACCCCTAAACAGCCCATACCTCTCTTTATTGCTTAAAACCCTAGATTTGTGCTTGCTTAGCTTAATTAGCTCTTTCCTTGCTTAGTTAGCTTCTTGCTTTGTTCTTGCCTTGTTCATGTTCGTTTAGTTATTTAATTGCTCTTTTTCTCTTCTTGCTTGCTTTAGTGTAATTTGCCTTTTCATACATAACTTAATCCTTTCTTGCCTGTTTAGCCTTACTCTAGCCTAGGATTAACTTAGATTTCATTCTTGCTTTTATTTCCTCGCTTGTTCATAGTAGTTTAACAATCAAAACAACCTTCAAACCCTTAACCCTAGTCTTCGTAGTAGGAACTTAGCCAAACTACCTAACTCTAGTGCCCCTTATATCCATGTGGACCGACCCCGTATCTTGCCAATCACCTATACTACGACAATACCCCGTACGCTTGCGGGCGACCTGTTTAGTCTTTGTGATCGACTTGGTTAGGGACAATATAAATATCAAAAGCAAAATCCCATCACGTGCGTTCTGACCTCGTGGAGTGCATCTAGCCACCCTAGTTGGTTGGTGTGTACGCCTCTAGCGGAATCCGCACCAGCTCCCCAAGGGAGGTGCACTGTCTATCTCGTGGAAGTGTGATGGTAGTAATGTGGGTCCGCCAACCGGGGTGTATTATTATTATGTTAGCTTTTAGGTCAGGCTTGACTGGTGATTCTCAAAAAGTCTGGGCCTAGAGACATGCAGACAATCATGTCAAGGAGTTGTGCATATCATCTATCCAAGAGTTGCATATGATGCAATTGGTATGATTGCCTACCTTAATAATTGGTCATGAGCGGCAGTGTTGGTTGGGTATTGATGCAATAGTTTTGGATCTTAGCCCACTAGAATATTGTACAAGGACAAATCTATGATAATGATCAACAGCAGTGAGTCCTAGATATGATCTTTTATGGAAATGCCTTATGTCTCACAAACTATACTTGATAGTTGTAAAGACAAATGTGTATGACACATATACTAAATGACTTGATAACTCAAACAACTGAATATCTATAGCACTGTCATCTAGAGCGCATAAATGAGAAATGTATTTCTAGATTCCATATGATGGATATCTTGAATCTTTTGGTTATTGAACCAATAGAGACATGCATGTCTTATTTGTTGTGCAATATGACAAAAGCATCTTCACTAAATTTCATGGGAGACCGACTATTCCATCAGGACTAGTATATACTAATGTATGTAGACCTTTTAGAATGAATGCTAAAGGTAGTTACAAGTACCTCATTATATTTACTGATGCGATTAGTAGATATTGAAATTTGTATTTAATGAAATACAAGTATGAATCTCTTGAAGTTTTCAAAAATATTATGAATGAAGTACGTAACTCTTTGTACAATATTAAGATACATTGATGTGATCAATGTTGAAATATTTTAACCAATAGTTTGAGAACCTTCTGGAGAGACCATGATAGTGTATCACAATGAACTCCACCTAAAACATATTGATGTGTCAGAAAGAAGGTATCACACCCTATTAAGTCATGGTGGGATTATCAACATATCTAGCTAATCTTTCCATATTCTTTTGGCACATGCTTTGTACTAATTACATTGTAAATTGGTTCAAAAGACACCGTATGGTATATGGCATGGGAAAAACTCTGATGTGTCTTTTATAGTGATTGGGATATGAAGGCTTATATAAGAAATATAGTTTCTTAAAAGGCTTCATCCACTAATCACATGAATGTTATCGTGTTGAATACCACTTATATTCCAACCCGACAACAAAGTGTTTGTTGCTAGGATGGCTGGATTCCTAAATGAAAATTAGTTCCAAAGGAATCAGTAGGAGTAAAAGTAGAACTCAAAATGTTTGAGATAAACAAGAAAAACATAGAACCTAAAGAAGTACAACAATGACAAGGAGAATCACAAGTTGTTGTGGAATCTCAAGTTCCTTATGTAAACACATAACTCATAGTTCTAGTAGAAAATGCCTTAAGTTTGAAAGATTATGATATCTCATAACTCAAAAGGCAATGAGTTGATCATAGAGACGAGTCTACAGCCTACCTAGAAATTGTTGAGGGACCAGAATATGAGAAATGTCTTGAGGCCATACGATCAAAGATGGACTCCATGTAAACCAAAAAGGTATGACCTTGCTAGATCCACCTGAAGGGGTAAAACCCATTGTGTGCATTTGGGTCTCTGTAAGAAGACCAACATGGAAGGGTAGATTGGTTGCAAAGAGATTTAAACAAGTTCAAGTTGTTGAACATGATGAAGTCTTTTTACCAGTTACCATGGTTAAATCCATCTGGATCATGCTTGCTGTTGCAGCTTAGTATGACTATGAAGTTTGGCATATGGATGTTAAAACCACATTCCTTTAATCAGAATAATCAAAAGGATGTGTATGTCACACAAAATAATGGTTTTATAAATTCATTAATGCAAATAAAGTCTATAAGCTACAAAGGTCAATATGTGGATTAAAACAAGCATCTCAGAGCTGGAATCTTCTATTTGAGAAGACAATCAAAGGGTTTGACTTGAGTCAGAATAAAGATGGAATCTGTGATTACAAAAGCTATAGTGGGAGCATATTAATATTCCATAGCATGATGGGGAATGATATCCTTATCCTACATATGTTAAACCCTGGCAAGGAAAGTACCTTCTCTGAAGGGTTTAGGTGAAGCATCCTATGTGATAGGGATCGAAGTCTATGGAGATAGATCTGGAAAGCTTCTTGACATAAGAAAAAGTACATACATTGGTAAGATGTTGAAGGGTTCAACATGCAAGACTCAATGAGAGAAAATGTGTCCATTATCCATGGAGTTAGTGTCTCAGGAGCCTAGAGTCCAATTCTTATGAAGAATAGGAACACATGGATAGATGCCATATGCATTCGTAATTGGATTCATCATGAATGCAATGTTACGTACTTATCCTATTATCTTGTATGTATTAGACATGATGAGAAGATATTCCATTATCTCATATTTATTGGACATTATGAGGATATCCAATCATCTCATATGTATTGGACATGATGAGAAGACGTATATATATATACATATATGTATATATATACATATATATGTATATATATATAGAGGACTGATCCACTGCGGCATGCGGTTTGTGCGGGACGCACGCACCACCAGCTTCAGAATACATCTCCGTACAACCATCCCGGTTTCCTTCTTGCTTTTCCTGATTTTTTTAATTTTTTAATATATTGCCTAATCGCTGCGCGCATATTGATCCTTATTTTTCTCACTTTTTTCGGAGATTGGACTGTTTGACCGTAGTTTCTATGTTCCTGGACTCTATCCCGGTCTCACTATTACTTTATTATTCATCTATTTCTAATCGCACTAGATCTGTTTATTTCCTATATAAACACACATCTCGCATCCAATTCCATCATCTCGAAACACAGGGAACAATAACATCTTTCCTCTTATATGACGTTGTTTTTGATATAGGTACTGCACATCTCTCGAAGCAGGCTCCTTTCAAAGCAATGATGATTCTCTCTTCTTGATATCGACACACTTACTTTTCTCTACTTGAATTGACGGTACGTCCAAGGTACTTTTCTTAATCTCCTATGAATTCTTCCATGTTTGGGTTGTCTCGCATGCTATGGGGTTGTTTCACAGACTTTCTATCATATCTTAGAGCACCGACATCTGTCTTCTTATACGGCTACTTTGATATATGTGCACACCTCTCAAGGAAATAATACCTATCTCTTATTTAATGATTAGGGTAGTTCTCGACACACCTTCTCTTAACTTGCCATATGGTATTTTCAAGTTACTTACGTTAATGTTATATAGATCTACATCACGACTAAGATCGCATGCATGCATTTCTTTTGCAAACACCGCCACATCCTAGTTATTTTTTAATCTAGGAATATATTCTTCCATGGATGAGTTGGGTTGTCGTACACGTTATCTTTATGCACACAATTTTTATGCAACTTTCAAATAGTCAAAATTTGTCATCATTTCTACCACATCATGCAGGATACATAATTTATTCAAGTTGTCATAGCCATATTTTCTCGGGGTGAACATCTAAATGGAAGATTCAAATAGGTATTCTTTTTCATAAATTTTCTTTTGGTGTTTGTATTACTACGACCTAATATGACATCGTTTTTATAAAATTTTCATTTAAAAGAATATACAAATGTCAACTTATTTGATAATGTTTGCAATTTTTATTCTTAAATAAGATGTATCACGTTATGTTTTATACACATATACCTTTTGGTAGTGACGACAATGACATATGAAAAAATAAATTTACCCGTATATCATGAGTTACAATCTAGTCTAAACAATTTGATTTTCCATCAAATTTTGGCAATGCTTCATTTACTTAGTTTTATTTAGATCGAAGATAAATTAGATTACTCCATTTTGTTAAAAAAATGTTATCAAGATATGAAATTCAGCATTTTTGTGTTATTTGTACATTTTACTAAAGCATTTAACATATTTTAGTGTTAATTTTCTTTGTAGTCACAAATTACTATCATATCAAATGAAGTTTTCTGCTCATATAAATATAATATGTGACTATTAATTGCAGATCAATTGAATTGAGTGACACCGACAATATTGATCTTGTTGACGAAGCTAAATTTGGAGTTCCTGATGTTGATGCTAGCATAAAGCTATACGTTGGAAAGGATTTTGACTCATTAGATGAAGGCGAACAATTCTATTATGCATATGCTAAGAAAAGCGGTTTTGGTGTTCGTAAAAGCAGCACCAAACATCATGGAGAGGATAAAGAACTATATCGCAGGGAGTTTGTATGTTGTAAACAAGGCTATCCAGATAGTAGGAGTGAAGTTGATGCTGAGGGTCAAACAAGCACCACAACCAGCACTACCAAAGTAAAAAAAAATAGAGGTTTGATAAGAGAGGGTTGTCTTGCTAAAATAGTTTTTCATAAAGATACCAGTGGTAAGTGGGTTGTGAATGTTTTTAATGAAAAACATAATCATGCATTATCTACTCCTCGGAAGACTTCATTTATAAGATAACATAGAAAAGTAAGTCCTGCAATGAAGTCTCTTCATGAAAATTTTCAAGAAGTAAATATTGGAACATCTAAAGTACTGACTCTTCTTGATATTGAGAGTGGTGGATATCATAATATTGGATGTACAGAACGTGATCTTAGAAATTATGAAAGAGATAAAAGACAAGAAGTAAAGGATATGGATGTACAAATATTGTTGAACCAATTCAAAGAAGAAAAAGAGATCAATCCATCATTCTTTTATGCTTATAAGGTCGACAATGAGAACAAGTTGACTCATGTGTTTTGGGCTGATGGTATTTCAAGAAAAGCATATAATATATTTGGAGATATTGTCATATTTGATACAACTTATGATACAAATCAATATTCTCTCATCTTTGCACCATTTACAGGAATTAACCACCACCGACAATCAATTAATTTTGGTTGTGGGCTGATAAAGGATGAGAAGATTTCATCCTTTACCTGGTTATTTGAGAAGTTTCTTGAGGCTATGTCTGGAAAGTTACCAAATATTATTATAAATGATCAAGATCCTGCAATGACAGTAGCTATTCAAAATATTTTACCGACTACAAAACATAACTATTACATCTGGCATATCCTTGGAAAAGTTTCTGAAAAACTAGGCGTGATATCTAAAAAATCTGCATTCATGGATAGCTTCAACTCATGTATTAGATATTCCAAATGTCCAAATGATTTTGAAAAGGAATGGAAACATATTATACTTGAAAATGGATTAGAAGAAAATTCATGGCTTCACTCAATATACAACTTGAAGGATAAATGGGTACCTATATACTCTAGGCACATTTTTACTGCAGGTATCTAACACATTTCACAATTTTATATACAATTACATATAATATGTGTTATATTTTATCAATTTTCTTTTTATTGTAGGAACAAAAAGTAGACAACGAAGTGAAAGTATGAACTCATTTTATAGTGGGTATGTTGGAAAGAAAATTTCTCTAGAGAAGTTCTTTTTTCGTATTGAAAGGGCTACCAAACGTCAAAGACATAATGAAAGAAAAAAGCTGATTACAATACTGAATATACCAAGCCAAAGTTGAGAACAAAACTACTGATAGAGAAACAAATGGCATCAATTTATACAAGGATAAATTTTATTAAGTTTCAAGATGAGTTGGAAAATAGTTTTTATTATGCTATTGAGTCAGTTAAAGATGAAGGCCAGGTGAAGTATTTCATTGTGTGAAATTGTCAAAACTCCACGATATCATACGATGTTAAATATATCATCACCGAGAAATTTGCGTTTTGCACATGTATGCTATTTGAATCAGATGGTATCCCATGTCGTCATATTCTCATCATTTTAAGAAATGATCTACTTATGGAGTTGCCTACTAAGTACATATTGAAAAGATGGACGATAGATGCTATGAAGGAGACTATTTTTGATGATAAAGGTATTGCTCTTGAAAGGGTTGAAAATCTTGATAAGGATATAAGACAAAGTGAGTTAGCGGCATTACTTTCAAAGGCAATGGAAAAGTCTATTCAAAGTCACGAGACATATGAAAGAACAAAGACATGTGTAACCGCACTTATTCAAGAACTAGATTCTATACAATCAAGAGAAGCTAATGATATTCATGTAAATATCGATCCAAGTGCAATTGAGGTTCATTCGCCAGATTCTTGCATTACGAAAGGCAGTGGAAAAAGACTTAGAAGTGGTAAGGAAACAAATATGGAGAAAGCACAAAAGCCAAAATGGTTGTGCAAAGGATGCAATAAACTCGTCAATCATGATATTAGAAATTGTCCTGTGAATCCTAAAAAGAGGTATGAGGTGTATATGTATAGTCTCATTATGAAAATTACATAAATTGAAGACTTAATTGTATTCTTATTTTGTAGGTATAACAAAAGTTATGGTGAGAACATTGACCTAGGAACACAAGATTCGAGCACGATATTGTCGGAAGATGATACAAGTTAACCATACATTTAAGGAAGTGAATGCAACTAAGACTTGACTCGGACATTCTCATACATATGATGCTCTTGAACAATTTGTTATTTTTTACAAATTCATAGAAATATTTGGCTTGTATTTTTTATTTATGTTCTTAGCTTATCTTTATAAGATGTATACAGTCTCAAATAAGATCAATATTTATTTGTTTTGGACACAAAATTGGCATTCCATTTGGCTAACAATATAGTATACATATATGCATACTCACAATGCAATCGTGTGCCAAGCATGAATCCATTTTTTTTACTTTGTATAATATCTTAAATAATGAAAAATTGTGACTCTTCTCCATGTTGGTACGACATAGATAGTCTGATGTCAATTGATATTGGGTGTCTCAATTTCCCTTTGTATATTGGACAACCATAAACGGTGTTTTCCTCCCAATTTAGAACACCCAATATCAATAAACAATGTTTTCCTCCCCATATTGAACGCCCAATATCAATAAAAAAATGTTTTCTTCCCTTGATATATGTGCACACCTCTCAAGGCAATAACACCTATCTCTTCTTAAATGATTTGGGTAGTTCTGGACACAATATCAAGAAGAGAGAATCATCATTTCTTTGAAAGGAGCCTTCTTCGAGAGATGTACAGTACCTATATCAAACACAACATCATATAAGAGGAAAGATGTTATTGTTCCCTGTGTTTCGAGATGATGGAATTGGATGCGAGATGTGTGTTTATATAGGAAACAAACAGATCTAGTGCGATTAGAAATAGATGAATAATAAAGTAATAGTGCGACCATGATAGAGTCCAGGAACGTAGGAACTACGATCAAACAGTCCAATCTCTGGAAAAAGTGAGAAGAAATAAGTATCAATATGCGCGCATCGATTAGGCAATAGATTAAAAAATTAAAAAAATCAGGAAAAGCAAGAAGGAAACTGGGATGGTTGTACGGAGATGTATTCCGAAGCTGGTGGTGCGTGCGTCCCGTACAAACCGCATACCGCAGTGGATCAGTCCTCTCTCTCTCTCTCTCTATATATATATATATATATATATATATATATGTATGTGTATATATATATGTACACACACACACACACACACACACACATATATATATATATATATATATATATATATATATATATATATAGTGAGTGAGAGAGAGTGAGAGAGAGAAAGAGAGAGAGAGAGAGTCAGGCTAGAATACACTCAAGTGTACGGATCACACACTACACTCAAGTGGTGTTTGCATATCAAGACTATTTTTTGCAAAATGTAAACGGTTGATCTTCGTTGTCATACAATAATTAGGCAACATACAAATTTTGAGTTCATTTGGATGAGTGTAAGCCACTCATCCAAGGGCAACAAAATCAACGCACAAAACTAATTTGAAATGTATACTTTTTGTGGTCTTCATAACATGAGCTATACATATCCAAATGGGCTCAAATTTTATATATGAGTTGTTCACGAGATGTTTAAGAAGATCAACGGACTAGATTTTCAAAAAAATATTATATCATGAAAAACTACTTGAGTGTATTCCACTCTGGATACACTCGAGTGTATCCCAGCCTGACTCTCTCTCTCTAATCTCTCTCTCTCTCTCTCTCTCTATATATATATATATATATATATATATATATATATACTACCTAACAATATTGTATGTATTTGACATGACAAGAAGGTATATGTTAGATACCAGTGAGAGTCACTGAACTACCATAAAGAACATCCTAAGGAACTTGTGAAGCACTTAAAGGATTGGTTTCTCTGTTATGGTAATGAGGAAGAGTTGGATGTAAAGGGTTACACCCATGCAAGCATCCAAACTGACAAAATGATCCCAATCTAAATTTATGTTTGACATCAAATGAAGACTGTAAGCTAGAAAGGGTTCTGAGCTAATGACGGTTGTTCAAATCTATAAAAGAAGCTGAGTATCTCTGTGTTATGAGAACAACAGAGGATATTGTATGGATCAAGAAGTTCATATGGGTGAACTTGTGTGAGGTTCCAACCATTGATGACACAGTATAAATATTGATGACAACAATGGAGCTACTATAGGCAGGGAATCTCAGATACATACTATGACACTTCCATCTCATACGAGTAGTCATACAATGAAGAGATGTGAAAATACCAATGTAATGCAAATGTTGCTAAACCCACTATAAAAGCACTTGCGCAACAGAAGCATGATGGCCATGTTAGGTCACCCAGGATGAGATTCGTGGGTGATTGGATCTAAGTGTAAGTGGGAGTCTGTTGGTATGTATGCCTAGAGAGCCAATCATATTATGATTGGGATGTGGCAATAGATACCTGATTTGATAATAATAAAGGCAAGCTTCCAATTTATTTTGTATATTAAGTTATGAGATAATGAATTACATAATAAATGTCTAGAGAATAGTATTATTCTATGTCGTATGTCTTCAAGTACGTGACTTGGAAGAATAAGATCATATGAATGTTAAAAGTACATATATACATTCTCATTATGTCCCTGATCGGTTGTTATTGTGGACGGTTGATAGACAAAAATAACACATAAGATTAGAGTGTGATTTGGTTTATGATTAAATCTCATTAGTCATGATATAGCAATACCAAACCAAGCACACAGATACATGTTAGATAATAGTGTATCAGACAGACCCACCATGAGACTGAAACATGGAAGCCATCATCATGGAAGTCATAGTCAACTCTCATAGTGATGGTGGTGGTTGTGGTTCTTAGACCTGAAATCACTACACTCATCACATGTTTTTTTTGGGTACACTTTGACATCATCAAACACAGTCCTGAAACATGGGTTGTTATAACGGTGATGATTGGGTGACTTTACACATGGGGAATGGTTATAAGTGATAGAGATGGGATTTGTCCCCCCTACATGAGTATGATATCCAAGGCCTCTTAATTAGCGAGATTGATAAAAGTATATCCATATGCATGTAAGTCAATATAGGATATGGAGCTTACATATATCTCATGCAGTCTGCTCTGGTTCAAGGAACAAGATTGAACAATAATTAGGATGACTGCTCCATGCCTCTAGTTTAATCTGGATATCAGTGAAAAAGGAACTATACAAACATTGTAACACCATACACAGATTGTAGGTTGAAGTTGCTCCCCAACTTTCCATTCACTTGGGTAGCAATGATGTGTGACTATGTACCGCTCATTGCTTGTGATGTCATAAGCTAGTTATGGACATTCACTACCAATGTGATATGGCACCTATAAAGTCACACACATATGCAATCATCTAGAAGAGGAGTTTGATATTGAACGGTGATAAAATTGATTACTAAAATGTTTAGGTATTTCAATTCACATAATGGATCAGCTGACTAGATTATCAAATGATTAGTTCAAGTGTTGAGACTATTGTTTGGAGTGTTAGGCTGATTGTGTTGTACATTGGTTGGAATTCATCCTAAAATGGCCTACGAGACACCTGTATGGCTTGTCCAGACGACCATCTCAGGTGATGTGAGATGCATGTCTCACATGATCCAAACAACCGTCTTGGGAGTGCAATTCAATTGCATCAAGGTTTTGTGCTGAAGTCAAGTTGAGTACTAATTGGAATTGAACTTCCGACATATGCGCAAAATGACCATTTCGCTTAGTGAAACGATCGTCTCACTGGGCGAGACGACCGTTTCAGTGCACACAGGTTGTGAAACTTCCAGAATTGTTGTGAAAATTCAAGATCTTCTAGTCCTTTTCACTCCTGCTTTAGTCCCGTATTGTCTAGGGACTGGGAACCCTGACCCTAACCCCTCCTATATATAGGGATACTGGGGCTTCCCTGAACACAACTATTATACAAACAATTGAGAATCATTTGCTCTAACAAAACCCCACCAATCAACCACAATATTGCCCTGACCCTAACCCCTCCTATATATAGGGATCCATGTCGTTTAAGAACAAAACCCCACCAATCAACCACAATATTGCCAAAGCAAGATCAAAGAGTTTCCAGGCAAGATTAAGCAAATTCACTACAGCCTGCCGATACTCATGAGGGTTTGAATCATAATTATTAAACATGAAAGAATTGTCACATAGGTGATCACACGGGTGATGAGAATTTAGCCATCACCATGATTCCATGCATACCAATCAGGAATACCACGCCTCTCACTTATTCATGTCCTAAGAAACAAAGTAAAAAGACTCTAGTGACTTCTGAGGATCCCGATCTATGTCAGTTTGGTCCATGTAGAGAGCAATAGTCCCTGCAGTCCAATCCAGTTGGCCCAAAGCAGTGAGATGAACTCCTCGTACTGCGCTCGAACCAGCCCTGCTACTGAGATGACTTCATAAGTCTCCTAGGGTTTCCTAGTGACTCTCTAGTGAGCTTCTGGAGTGATACTACTAGGCACAACATACCTGCATTTATGAGTGCAATCATACACCGGCTGGGCACCATACTCAACTCTCCTAAAAGAGAAAACAATGCTCATTTATTGTTTACACTCAGGCTTTTATCGTCTGCATTCTATTTGTAGGCTTGGGTGAGAACTATATAGATATTTTTGGGATTTTTGTGGGCGGCCAAACCTCTTTTGCACATTTTTATATTTTTCATCTTTTTGACTCAATCTAAGGTGAGAAGGCGTGTAGACCATCAAGGAAAATATTTCATCTTGATTATAGCTCAAAACTCATCATGATCTGCTTGACACCTGTGTGAAAAGTTGCAATTATGATTCAAGAATCCTTAGAATAGAAGCAATTTGTGAATTCATAGCTAGGAGTCTTTAATCATGTTTTAGCTCATTCCAACGGCCCTTTACCATGGATTTTCCATTCACAACATGGATCAAGGGAATTTAGCTTTAAGCTATGAAAAAAGGGACATAACCTTAGATTTATTTCCAAACTCAAGGAAAGAGTAAAAGAGCAAGTCAAGCAAAAGGTCAAGCAATTTTTAAGATGAAAATTATGCATTTAGGCATAAAGCCAATCATTTATCTATTAGATTCGCACCATATAGCCATAATTGCAAAGCTAAAAAAAGATGAAAATTTTGAAAATTTTAAAACTAAATGCAGGAAGTAAACATGCATGCTAGAAGGATGGAGAGATAGAAAGGCGAAGCCTATCACCCCAAGCTTAAATCTTTGCTCGTCCTCGAGCAAGATGTAAATTTGAAATAGTGAGGCAGGAATGCATGATTTTAACGACAGTTATTGAAGTTCTAAAGATGATGCATGGATGCAAGGATATAAAAAAACAGTTAGAGGAAAGAAACTAACTAACAAGAACAATGAAGAGCAAACATTATTGTAATAAAAGGGTGGGAGGGTGGGTAAGAGAAAAGGGGGTGGGTGCCCCACAAGACCGACACTGGGAACCCAAATCCTAAGTTTTGGGACCAGTGCCACCTATGTCTTGCCAATGGGGTCTGCCATATAATAGGAGAAGAATAGGCGGATGTGTTGGCCCTGCCGAGTCCGAAGAAGCGAAGTGAAATCCGGCGACTCAGTGAAGTCATCTTTGTGCTGGAAGTGGCTTGAGCTGCCTTGGGATGAATTCTTCGGCAAATCATCCTCAGGGTACCTTTCATTATATGAATCTGAATATGTAGGTCCTGGGATGTCGACACAGGATGAGATGGAGGGGATAGGTTTAATGACTTGGGTAGGATCCATTTCTCTTCCCTCCATCTCTGAACTTGAGGTTGGATGCTCAGATAAGCTACTATATATAGTCTGAGTCATCCAATCATCTTCTGAACATGAAGTGTCCCCAAGAGAGTATGATTGATGTTCTTCCACACCAAGCTTGTCCCCTTCTGCGGGGTCTCGCGTTTCTTCATGCTCAGCAACCATGTTGTAGTGAACTGTCCATCTACCTCCCTTGAGTTCCACCAAGCCTTGAGGAGGGATGGTGCTGATCGTCCTTTTTCTTGTGTCCAGATACGAATGCGGGACAAAGGAAGGAATCAAGCTTTACATTTGTAACACGAAACCTTCTAGGATGCCCACAACTTTTATTACGGGGTCGAACACAGAGATGTGGTGATGTTTAGGATGCCACAGATCTCATTCTTGAGTCAGATAAGCCAAAAACGATAGTTGGTAAAAAAGGGTGCTAGAACTAGTCTAGCGGGTTGTCACAAATTAAAACAAAATAAAGAAAAGAAATGAAAACAAAACAGAGTCCGTGAGATTCTACTAATCTGAGAGGAGTTCCTGGCTATGTAACCACATGTTGGGTAGTCTATGCACCCGTTCTCAGGCGTAGACAACCCTCGAATACCTGAGCAAGCAATCTATATCCGAGCATAGTACGTACTGTCGTGTCTGTTCCTGTGGGGTCATCCCACTCGCTCTCACGAGCGTGACTAAAACCCATCGTGATATGCCACTGAACCTCTCTCGAGGATGACAAATCAATACCTCAGAATATGCTAAGTTCCCTTTTGGGTCTTAGGACATCTGGAGATATTAGGATCATAGTACTTTGGATCTTCCTCCTCTCGGGTTCAGATCCAAACTATCGTCTCTTAGCTATTTCTACAACGGATCTCTCGATACAGGCAGAAATATCAGTTCAAGTGAGTAAGAGATCAACCAAACTAGGAATCATAACTTAGAAAGAGAAAATAAAAAATGCAACATACTAGATCTGATATGAATCTACTTGCTTAAGGTAAAAGTACATAAACATGCCCAAAATGGGCTACATAGCCAAGAAAGAGCTCAATTAGCCATGGACAAGCATAGTTGGCACCGAACAAATATGGAAGAAAATCATTGTGAAAGAAACCAAGGAACATAGTAGAAGAAAGGGGAAGAAGATAAAACTTGTCCTGTGGAGGAGAGGTGGCTCTCGCTCCTTTTCCTCCATATAGGCTGCGTCTTATCTTTTGGTCCTTCTCCTTGATCAGATCTGAACTCATTGGTCCTCTCTCTCTCTAGATCCGCCCCAAACAACAACTTGGTGGGTGAACAGAGATGGATGACGATGGAGGTCGTGAGTCTTCTAACCCCTCAGCTTCCGCCTTTGGAGATCGAAGACCAGGGGATGATGGAGAGTGGTGGAGATTGGAAGCTCGCTGAAGAGGAGGGTGTAGGGTGATCTCTTTGGCCTTCTTAGACCTTTGGACTCTCCCACAGAACTCTATGAACCTTCAGATCTCAGACCAGCAGCCTCTCGGCATCCTTCCTCTAGGTCCCCCCTTCAAATGAGTGAGGGGGCATCTATTTATAGAGGTAGACTACAGACCGCGGCCAGCAGGTCGTGGGGTCAGCCACGGTCGTGGCCAACACCGCGGTCGCGGTTCATGAAGTGGAAATTGAGGTCGTGGTGATAAAGACCGCAGTCGCGGTCTAGGTGCCACAATCGTGGCGGGAGACCATGGTCGTGGTGGAGGGCGTCGGCCACCGTTGTGGCGAGGGAAGACCGCGGTCGCGGTGATGAAGATCACGGTCACGGTGTTGAAGGCGAAGACCACGGTCGCGGTTCATGGCCACGGTCATGGCGGATGGCCACGGTCGTGGCAAGGGAAGACCGCGGTCGCGGTGATGAAGATCGTGGTCGCGGTGTTGAAGGCGAAGACCGCAGTCGCGGTTCATGGCCACGATCATGGCAGATGGCCACAGTCGTGGCGAGGGATCGCGGTCGCTGTCGTGGAAGGGAGGACTGCGGTCGCGGTAATGAAGACCGTGGTCGTGGAACCCAGCCACGGTCGTGGCGATGGACGACCACGGTCGTGGCAGGTGGATAACTGCCGCAAAAACTATGTGTTGGGGAGAAATCTTTGGAGAATAGATGTCTTCTCAGGTTCGGTGCCTGCAAGTCCCAAAATTGGCTAGATTGGCTACTTTTTGGCTAGCTTAGCTAATTTATCTATGAAAGATAAAAAGAACTAAAACATAAGAATTATAGGGCAAATTAAGGCTAAAACGATACAAGACCAGAGATAAATGCTTTGCAAATACACATAAATTTGGGTGTTATCATTGGCGCCTAAACAGAGCGGAGAAAAAACAAAACAAAGGATCAAAAGGCCCTCGCACGAAATAGAGAAGAAAAGAGAAGAGAAGGCGGGGTAAAAGCGGAAAATCACAAGTGGGTTTCTTCCCCACCGAGCTCCCACCATGGCCGGCGAGGTCCATGGGTCATTTTGGGCATTTTTGAAATCCTCGACGGAACTCGACAAACAAGGTACCATTCGAAAGAGCAAGAGACAATGAACTCAGGGGTACCTATAATTCACTTGAAGGTGAAAAGGAGAGGGAGGGCGATCCACCACAAGGTCAGGGGCTTCACTTTGATATCTAACGACACATAAGTAAGCAAATGTTCAATTGGGTGGAGAGAAACATTGCAAGGTTCTCCAAGAAGCTGAGGGTAGAGATATATAGGCAAGGTTGTGTAGGGAGGTGAGTAGGTAGTTGCTTGAACTTTCTTGGAGAGAACGATTTGGGGTTTTCGTAAAACATTGACAAAACACCAAGTTTTTAGGATCAATCGGTGTGGAATCAAATTTGGAAACTATAGGAGAAGAAATCATTCGTGTCATTAAGGAATGATAGAGAAATCTCAATCTTAAAATCCCAAAACACTTTCCTTACTAGTCATGAGCTAGGTGACGAGATTCTAGCCATATGATTAATCAGGCGATCGATCTGGGCCATTCACTGGCACGAGAAAAAGAAAATTAAAGGAAAAATACCGCGTGACAAGATAAATACAATCCTAAACCAAATAGGACTAAAGTGTGGGTATATTAATTTCTCTTGTTCTCTCTCCTCATTTGAAGGGGCAAACATGTTCCAAATTTAATAAAAATTGACACCCTGACTGATTTTGAGGTGTAGAATCTGAACATGAAATTAGTTGGTTAAATAATTCAAAACTTATTTTCTCTTTCCTCCTTCATTAATGGTGATAAGATTCCCTAAATTTGATGAAACTTCACCCACAAGTCACCCTAAGTGCCTTGGATATGAATTTGTCATTAGTTTCACATATTGAGATTATTTATTTATTTAATATATTAAAGGTTCTACACACTTTCTCTCTCCTAATTTAACCCTTAAAATAAATATCATCCAAATTAATTGAAAACTTGCCCAAAGGCATATTTTTATGTCTATATTACGAATTTGGCATTAGTTGCCCATTTTGAGAACATTAAATATTTTATTTTGCAGTCTTGGGTTATTTCCCATTTTCCTTTAATAAAGACTTTTATATGTATACACACTTTCCTAATTTGGTGAAACTTGGCCTTTAAGTAAACCTTTAGTTAAAAAAATGAATTTGGACTTGAAATTATCTCATGAGTTGCCTTTTCATGATTTTTAGTAAATTTACTTTATATTCTTACTATTTATCCATTTAATGCATTTATTGCCTCATATTCACATATTTGGGAATTTCTTTTCTTTTTCATATTATAAATGATCCTAGAAAGTTCTATCATGAATTTATTAATCTTTTTTATCACTTAAGTGGACATTTTACATATTAAACCCATTATTAAGCTTTCACTGAGGTATTTGTGCATAAACTCAATTATTGGCATAAAAGGTGAACAAATGTTCACTAAACCACTGTAATCTCCACAAATTAAATAGAAAGGCCAAGAAGGATAGAAATCAAAAGAAAAGATTGGAAAGAGGGTAAAAAGATAAAATGTCCAAGATTCGGTATGTTACACATATTTTCTCTCTCCTCAACTCACCTTAAATATTCAAGGTTGTCCAAATTAGATGAAAATTGACATATAAGATATTTTTAGGATGTAGATTAAGAATTTGATGTTTGTTTTCACTTTTGTGATTTCCTTTTATGAAATATATCATATTTGATATTTATGGCCCTTTATTACATTAGTTATCCCATATGTCCTTATTAGTACTATTATTCCTTCATTTATGTTCCAAAACTTCATATTACTCTCCTAAGAGTTATGTGTGGTTATTTTGTACGAATTATTATGAAATCTCCATTTATCACATGTGATATATTTTATGTGTCTATTATTGGGCCTAATACTAATGTGAAAGTATATATTAACTCAAGAGGATTTTACTTATCATCTTTTAGGTCTCAACTTTGTTTGGTTAAGACAAAAAGGTCAAAGTTCTAGGGTAGGCTTCAAGATCTAGTTCGTTACACTAATACTATATTATTGCTTTTTCTACTTCTTTACCTCTTGTTATGGTTGTTTGAAATATGGAACCACCCAAGGAGTATGAAAAATGGGTGATTTTGGGCTTTTGATGAAGAAACTCTAAATTTCCTTAGAGAAACTTTAGATAATTTCCCCCCTCCCCTTTGTCTCTCCATTACCCTATTTCTAGCTGAGATATCTAAGCGACTAGATGTGCTCTTGCATACAAACTTAGTCAAATGGTTTGCTTAGTGATTATTTGGAGATGGTTGGAGGTGAAGCACCCTTCACCTATATTCTACACAATTCCTTGCCCCTAAGTGGTTTAGGAGAACTCCACCTATAAACCTAGGCTTGGACAATCTAGATCTATGTTTACCTATTCCTTAGTCAATATAGACTTGTAAGGATAGATGGTGAGTGATAGGAACTAGTTCTCCTATACACCACCATGCCATTCACTAATAGATTAGGATTCATGTTCTGCATTGATCCTTTTCGTTTGGTTTAATAGCTACTTGTTGGATGCTTGTACATGAATATGACCATCTACATAGTTGATTGTTATATATTCCTCAAATAACCCATTACCCAGTCACTTGCTTAAACCCTAGTATGCTCTTTTGCTTGTTTAATTGTTTGACTTGTTTATGTTGATTAGTTCTTATCAGAGTAAGTAGTTCTTGCTTAGTTTCCCGTGATAGATTTGTTTAATTAATTGTTAGTGTCGTTCTTACTTACTTTCTTTGTGTAATTGCTAATATAGTTTAACTTACTTTAATTACTCTTCTAGTTTGTTTCAATAGCATTGATTCTTCCTTCCCTTGCTTGTTTACCTTAGTATAATTAAAACACTTAATCAAACCATAAAAGGCCTAACCCTTTGCTCTAGAAACATAAGAAGCAATTCTCTAACTAGATGTTCGACCCCACTCCTCACGGATCGAATCCAAACTTGTCTGATAATGCAAACCTATACGCTTGCAGGATAGTGTTTTGTATAATTAGAGGGTGCGGGTTAGGACCATTAAAATACATTTCATGCCTTGTATGCGCACTCCGCCCATCCAAGTCAGGGGTCCATCACTTTATTTTATCAGCTATGTGCAACACATGATGCTGGGCGTTTTAGACGGTGACAGACAACGCTGAATGCACAATAGGCTTTTCTAAATCAACTCCTCCGCTAGACATTGTCGCCTATGTGGTCGAACTACTCCCACGCCTTGGGAGCGTCGTTCCTTAAAGTTATTCTTTGCACGGACAAATTAAACAAATGAGCATATTTCATATGTTCAGTCAACATCCCCTTACATATGCGGAGAAGTCTTTTGCATGGTCCCTGTGGTCAATCAAGGTTGTATCATGGCATAATCTTATCCGTGTGGACCATATAGACTCTATGTTAGTTAGAAATTTGGTAACACATTTCACCATTACCCACCGAGCTATGTCTTTGTGCTAGCAGAGCTAGAATTGAGCATCGGACCGGGCCGACCCGACCCAGCCCGCTATTCGGTCTGTCAAACCCGACCCAGACCCGACCCTTGTATTCTAACTGGGCGGGGCCGAGCTTGTGTTTTAGGCCCATTTTCTTATCTGGTCCGTGCTCGGACCACCATAAACCTAGGCCCGAAAACCCGGTACCTAGTCCGCATAAATAATCCATACCATACTATAAATACGCAAATATGTATATCATTTTAAGACTTCTTTTTCCATCATAGGACCAACCATCCAATGACTGGTATTAATCAACCAACTCTCCCGATCCTAATAGTTGTTATAATAACAAGTCTAATACTGATCGGTATGCCGCAGTGTTCGATTTTCACCAAATCAATAAGTAGCAACAACGTTGTGAATTATTAATTTGTCTACTCATTCATATTATGCTCAACCTTCACGCAAAGCACCACCATTCCAAGCACAATGACATTCTAAAATTTAATAAATATCTCTTCATCAAATATCTTTCTGCTTACATAATAATTCAACATTGATTGTGAATCAAACACGCTCGTTCGATGAAACCAGTTGTTAGACGGGCTAGCCTGAGCCCAACCCGAAGCCCATATTTTTTATACGGGCCGGATACGGGCTCATATATTTTTTTATTTTTTTGGGCCGAAACCCGGCCCGTGGCTCTGATAATAATATGGATATAGATCTGAGGCCTTGTCAAAACCCGGGTGACCTGACCCGATGCTCATCCATAAGCATAGCTATCCCATTGGAAGCCAATTGTTGTAGACAGTCCAACACGTCAAGTGAAATAAAGCTTTGCATGATCCAAAAGCGCAATCTCATCCAAAAGTAATTTGTTTATTCAACTAATGAAGGGAGGACAAGTAGCTTATTCTTGTAGTTGCATGCTTCAAGTGCTTGTTTAACTATGCGTTAGAGCTTTTGTATGTAATTTAAAATCCATTGTTGATCTACTTTCATACTCAACTATAATGTTCTACATAAAACCAATTATAATACACGCAGTAATAATATCGAATAGACTTCAATTCAGTCCCTCCTTCTAACAGAAGTTACCATTTTGTTGCCTAATTACTTTGTATGAAACTATAGGTACTTATTGGTAACCACCTAATACGTCGTTAACACAGTACTCAGAAGCCACGTCATACGTGAAATGTCTTCTATATAGATACATATATTTCTTTATCCACATCATCAGCAGGCATTTTGTCAAATACGAACGTAGCAATCAGTGCAGAAAAAATAAATGTTTTCATTTATTTTTCATGCACGCCTAGTCGCGTGTAGAATGTGCAACACTTTTTCGATTTGTTTCACATTCATGTCATATTCTCGTTGAGATATTTTTAGTGTATTATATTTTACATTACAACTATTTACTCCACAAACGTTCTCAGCTTACTTTTATCTTCACAATGTAATAGTTAAGAGTTAGGTTAGTATCAACTTCTTACTTGAACAAATTGATAATGCTAAAAAGAATTAAAAACAATGAGAAGCACTATATATTCAAATGTAATATATTTAAAAGATGCAAAGAAAGAAAGATATACATGATAGATAGATTGTCCTATAACAAGTAATGGTTAGTTTTAGCCGACTTATGATCAAGATAGACCGCAATATATATAGCCAGGTATAGTGGTGGAACCAAGCGTACAAGATAGGTGATGCATAAAATGTTGCAACTTTCAATTTTTTTTGATATTATGAAAAGAAGTAAACTACTTAAATCTAGAAACCAATTGTGAAATTGTCATCATGTAAATTAAATTAGATGGGTTTTATATTTTTAAGAATATTATTCTACACGACTTTCTTACCATTATTTCTTTGATGTAGAGGTCAATCAAGTAGCTAAAAAATGTCATGCTTAGTTGATGCATGTTTTGAAGTTTTCAGTCACAGAACGCCGACCATTGTTTAAGGGACATCTTTTGTGGCCAACAAACAGATTTTCGTTGGTGACAATTAGTGCCCAATGAATCCAATGAAATAGTTATTCGTCGATAACTCCACAAAATAAAAGAGAAAAATTAGTATAAGCAACGATCCATGATAGAGCACAATCAAATTTATAATAAACCCAAACAAAAAACCAACATAGCTGTTTGATTTGTTCATAGACAACGAATAGGAGAAATACAAACTTTCAATGGGATAGCTCTGTCTACAACTAAAGCAACTGTGCCTATTCGAATCAAATGTATAATTCAATGTTTATTTTATAGAGCTAAAAGCGAAACATATGAAATAAAGGTCCGTTACGTGGATCTTGACACCCAAGCAACTAATTACCATAAGCTTTGATGCCCTTGTCATTGTCACCCCGGCCAATTACTTATGGACACTAAGCCCCTGTTTGGTTCGAGACCAAAGAGTATGAAATCCCGACTGGGTTATAGTCGATAGATTTAGATTAATTAATCTGGATTTGGTCCTATTTTGTTTGACAACTCATCCCATTGTAAGCACTCATTAGATTGAACTGGTCTCATCACTTGTGTTTTTCAGTCTGACATATAAAATAAAATAACACAAAAGACAGTCAAATCTGAACTAGAATTTGAAATCCTACGAAGAACAGGACTGACTTGGCTTGGATTAGAGGATTATGGATGCCAAACAAAGCAAGACTAGAACGAAGCTGGATTAGTCGGGATTAGCGTCTACATAGCGCAGAAAGAAAACTCTTGGCCCGGATCAGATCCTAATCCAAACAACACATAGGTATGCCTCTGGGAATGGTCTAGACAACTCAATTTAGGGCTCGTCTGGATGGAGGTAGATTCAACACATACGAGTAGTTGGGACACATGAAAATCAATTATGTATTGGAACTCAACTTCAGCCGTTTGGTTTGTTGTGTTCTAAACCGGTTGGGTTAGTTTGTTTCTGTTTGGCAGGATGTTATTTAGCTATGCAGTTTTTTGTTACTAGTATCAAGGACAGATGTACCCACCCCAGAAGAAGAAAAAGCAAAGTAATCGTGGTGTAGCTGCATGAGCTGGCATGGATGAGAAACCTGCACAGTTTCATTTCTCTAGTCCGCCATGTAACTGAGAGCTGATTGAGATTTCATTCTTCAGTTGAGTTTGCAGCAACACTCAACCAAACAAATTGAATTGCCAAAGCAGTGATGTTGGTTTGGTATGTTTTGGATTTTCATCCAATCAAATTAGACTTTACCATGCATCGATAAGAATTGAGAACACATGCTTGATACCATTACATTAAGTCAGCAGCTAGTAAGGCGAGGCACATGCCTCATGTCTCCTAAAAATGACTTTGCTACCTGTCAATTAGACAAGATAGTTATCTCGTAATTTGATGGTCATGGTATAATTAATATCTTCATCTTAGGCTCCGATTGGTTTGTCGTAACTGGACTAAAAAACATAGGAATTGAAGTTACGAGACATGTTTTAAGTGATTGGTTTTCGGTAACTGTAGAAACTCAATTTCCTAGAATTTTCTAGAGTTCCTTAGGTATCCCGACTTCCAAAAGAAAATAAAGGAAAACAACTTCCCCGCTCCTCTCATAAAGGAAAACAACTTCCCCGCTCCTCTCTCGTGACGGCGCATACGCGAAGACGCTTGGAGTCCTCCGCTGCCGCTGCAGACCTGGTTTGCCGTTCGTTGAGAAGATCGTTACCGGTGGATTATTACATATATACTCTTGTACTTCATCTTCTTGACCTCGTGTTGTTGAGAAGACCTGGTCCGTTGTTCATTCGTGGTATACGTCATCTCACCTCGTGCACAGTAATATTACATATATACTGTTCATATGCCGACATACGATCTCATCTTGATCTCGCTCCCGACCTTCCTTTTCTTTATGTAATCTATTGAGAACAACACTACTCAATCGTTTCATTCCCCAATTGCTCATCTCCACTCTTCTTTCTTCACTTGATAGGTATATGATTTGTATTGCCAAGCTATACTAGATGTGCATATTGGTGCCACAAATCAAATCCTGATTAGTTAAGATTTTAGTTTTGTACTAAACCACTCTACATTTGAGCTGACCTTGACCCACGTAGTATTTAAGTGTCTACCTTGGAAATGATTATAACTTTGAATCCTGGGGTCTATATTAGCAACATACATTGCTGATAGACAATTATGTATAATTGTAAGAGATTGCAACTTTAAAAATTATACATAGTGTAATATTGATTAGTTAAAACTCAGCTATTCACATGCATATCACATGTTTCCGTTAGTTCTATAGAAAATGTCCCTTCTTCCTTCCTTAACTTCGCTTTTCTATCATTATATTCAAAACTTAGCCATTAAATGCATAACGGTATTGCATTTTCACGACTAACGTTCTGTTTGGGAAGCAGAATGAGCAGCGATGGGAAGTAATTAACATTCGTGAACATTGGATAAATAATTGTTAACCTCCTTCCTAAGAATACAATTACCACTTCTTCTCAATTTACATAATTTTATGACAGAAGCGAGAAATTCTTGTGAACGATGGATGGTCAATGGTGAATTGAATAATAATAATATAAAAGGCATTTTACTTTTTTCTGTAAGAGACCAATAATAAGTCAATAGTTCACCCAGAACCTATCACCTAAGAAAAATAAGGTATAGAAAATTCATTATTATGGTATCCAGCAAATTCTTATTGGTCTCCCAGCAAATTATTATAAGAGGAATCCTGCGATAATAAGTCCAATTCCGAACTCTAATTCCATGGCAAGCAGCACAGCCGGAAATTTAGCGGTAACTTGTCCGGCTCTTTTTCAAAAAGTTGATCGCCTATTAGCTAGCGTCGGTGGCAGGCAGCGATCTCGGGAGACACCAACGAGGAGGCAACGCCGCCGAAAGCAGCTATACATTAACGTAGAACTCGACGACCTTCTTTGGCAGCAGCGAGGGATACCGTTCGGCACTCTGTGCGGCGATATTGCAAGGCTGATTGTACGACAGGGGTGGGTGCTCTGTTCGACGGTGTGCCGTTCCGCCGTGTAGGGTTGAAAGTAGGAGAGGGAATTGATTTTCGGGAATGAGTATAGTAGTCTTTCCTAAACAAGTGCATGAGACCGTGCCTTAACGCCATCATAGTATCCACGCCCTTCCGTTTTTCCGATCATCATGCTTCTGAATTTTGGCATTAGTAGTCGATTGACAATATCTATTTATCTATATTTGACATTCGATTAATGTCTCTCTTTCTCGTTCCATATAGCTCTCACAAGGAACAGCCAGATTCATAGATCCCGCGATCAAGAGGTTGCATGCAGTTATCTAAACTTTATTTGAACAAAAATGAAGTTCGGAGAGACATTTACAGAATATCTTCAAGCGCATGATGAACGGGAGCGGTTCCTGGAGGAAAGTTCACATGTTGAGTATAAGCGGCTCAAGAAGATCCTCAAGAAGTGCCAGCTTCAGCGTAAAATAAAATATTGCTACAGCGACGAGACAGAACAAGACGAGAAATTAGGGATACGCGGAACGCAACAAAAAAGCAAATTGGCTTCATGTGAATCATGTGATTGTAAGCTCCCTTAAACCAGTTAGCTCTTGTTTATATATTCTATTTAATTGAACGATGCTGTCCTCATGTTCTATATTTTCCATAGTCGGCTGTTCTTTGGTGTTGTGAAGGGACTGCTGTTCAGTAATGATTTCTTTTTATATAAATATATGATTCTAAAACACACCCAGTCCCAGAAACTGCACACCGACTATTGGGCAGCTAAAGGAGGCTGCATGGGGCTGCGAAACCTACCCAACACTCATCTTTGAAACAAATTTCGGACTATTCCCAATTTCGCTCCTCATTGCCCAATTACAGGAGTGGATATCACCACTGAGCAAAAATAAACAGCATCAGGGTAAATGAGGGGGAGGCTTAGATATTTTGCACATGTATATGGTAGGACAGTAGTGTTATTGAGTAAAAGTTAGAAAAGTGAAGAGACAGGCCAAAAGTAATGTGTGAAGAACTAATAAGGATGAATCTAGCTTCATTACACCTAAGCAATATCATGACCGAAAAGCTAGCTGAATGGAAGAGAATAATCCACCAGCCAAACGACAATGACAGGTTTCAGGCTCAAATTGCAATGGCTGCAACAACAATAACGACAATGATAACATTCCCACAAAAATTGTGTAATTGGTTCTAATTTTGTTCTAAATGGTTCAACTTGTTAAAGGATTGTGGCATCATATGAGTTGCACCATAATATCTTTGTCTACCATTGCGATAAAGTAGCTCCTTTATTATTGCTCAACCAGCTTACCATCAACTCCGCATGTGGCGTTGAGCTATATGTCAACCACATATATCAATGATCCATTTTTTCCGATTGATTTCTGTAGTATAATATCCTTAGTTGATAAGGAGGCTTATCAAGATGTATAAAGAAAAAAACTGTTAGAAAATAGTTTTAACATACGTACCTCTTTCTTATATCCTTTATGTGTTGGGTCTATTATGTAAATGTTTACACTTTATATAATAAAGGAGAACCCGCTCCAGCCCAGTATCGCTTTGGCCCAATATTTTCACATGGTACCAGAGCAAATCCTACTGTTGTAACCCTAGCCACTGGCCTCACCCTCCTTCTCCTATGTCTCTGTCTCCTCGCTGCTGCACCCGTCACAACTGCCGCCGGGCGCCATCGCTGCTAGATTTGATTCTCGGCTGCCGGTCTCCCTCCATCTTCACCAAAGCACGATGGCTGCTTGAAGGGGAGAGGAGATCCACTCGTTCTATCCCGTAGAGAGGAGGACAAACAACTCCCTTCTCGCCTTCTTTTCTCTCCACGCAGTCTCCTTACGTGGATGAGTGCCTAAGTCATCTAGAGGCGCATCATCTACTGATACAAGTGAAATGCTAATTCCTATCACTTCTTCGATGCGTCTTCCCGGGGGTTATCTTCCTCCTCGGCGCGTCTATCCGGGGTGTTTTACCTCTGTGGCAGAGCCCATTCCCATCCAGATCTCCACCAGTTGTCGCTGACACGACATGTTGTCCTGTTGTCCACGCAACACGACGTGTTGCAATCCAAAGTTTGTTTTGACAGTGCAGATGCCGCGCAGATTGCAAGTTACACAGCGTGTCCCCAAGTGACAAGGTGTGTTGACGACTACTGGAGTTTACACCTCCGACAGACACACAACGTGTCCCCTAAGTGACATGACGTGTTGATGACTGCAGAAGTTTACACGTCCAACGGGTACACGACATGTTACCTGCTTACACGACGTGTCGAAGAGAGTCAGAAAGTCCGTCTCTTGTCTTTGCCAACTGACACGACTTGTCAAGATCTCAACACCACCTCTCGAAGAGAGTCAAAAAATCTTGTCTCCTTTCTTCGCGAACTGACACAGCGAGCTAATACCTCAACACGGGGTGTCATTGCTATACACGGCGTGCCGAGTCTGCTACAAGGCGTGTTGTTGTTAGCCTGCCTCAATTGCTACTATTTTCTTGATACTATCTCACTATGGGAGACAAAAAACCAGTTGCTTCCGCTACAATCGTCTACAATATCAATCTCATATAACTTATGTGAAGCTTAATTTACAGAATTATCTTCTCTGAATGAATGCTATATACACCATTCTGGAATCTCGAGACAAGGTGGATATCATTGAGTCAGAACCTCCTGATGAAAGTAGCAAAGAATACTCTGCTTGGCAGAAACACAATGGACTGGTAAAGTCCTGGTTATGGAATGGCATGGAGCCCCAGATTGCTTCCAGGTTTATGTTCTGCTCCACAATCAAACAAATTTGGGAAGCTGTAAAGAAACACTTCTCTCACGAGAAGAATGCTCTTCGTCTCAATACTGTTTATGACCGTCTCATTGTAGAAAGACAAGATAGTCACTCTCTAGAGGATTGTTTTGGTGCTATACAATCCATCTATCAGGAACTTAGTTTCTACGAGCCGTTGAAGACTTTGATCAGGTGAAAGATAGAGATGATCTAGTAACAACAAGATTCCTATTTGGGTTAAATCCTGTGTATGCTTCGGCTAGAAGTGCTATCCTTGTCACTGACAAACTATGAAGCCTTGAAGAAGTCTTAGTGAGGATTTAATAGTTTTCCTTTGAGTCACTTTATGCTACTTTAGGAGGACAACACTGTTGAGAATCATGCCTCTTGCTACTGCCGCCAAAGGAACTGGATGAGGTGCTGGTCAAGGACAAGGCAATTGTCCTAGAGATATATGTATGCTCTGTGGGAAACTTGGACATATAGAAGAGAAATGCTATTCTAAGCATGGTCGACCCCTTATTGGTGTTGCATATTGTACGACGACTTCATCGGGAGAATCTGCATCTGGAGCCTCTAAACAAGTGCAATCAGATGTTACAATCATCCAAGGGGGAGTATGACCATGGAACAGGACTTCGACTTCGAGACGACTTCGACAGGTGTGGACACAGAAGTTTTGGAAATGTCGAGGATTTTTACAACCAAAGTTTCGACGCAACTTCGACAAAAATTAAGCTAAAAATAGCCATTTTGTGATGAAAATCGACATATTTCATCAAATCTAGCTTAAAAACACAATATATGTTTACATATAGCCATCCATACAGGTTTACATATGTAGATAAATGCACGCTTACATACAATCGTCTCCAAACTACAGAGTTCTTCCATATATAAAGTTTGTGACAATAAACAAACTACATAAAAATAGTGTAAATCTATGGTAGATTTAGCAGAGAGAGGATCGGTCTATTACTGTTAGCTTAGAATAGTAAAAGATAACATCAAAATCATCTTACCTCAAGCTCCAACACTTTTTCCACCTCACACAGCCAACTCCACAAAATCCCTGAAATATGTCGCCAACTTCGACGACTTCGATAAATGTCGAGGACATTGTGGAATTTTTGTATGGACTTGGGCGAACTTCGCCGACATATGGGGAAATGTCGACATATTTGACGAAATGTCGAGGATATTGTAGAATAAAGATGTTTACATGCATTCGACGTCGCTGACCGTCGACATCGACATTATCGGCGAAATTTCGCCTAATGTCGACGACATTTAGATCTATGAGTATGACCATCTTCTTCAGGGTACCCAACAAGCTTCCCTTGGCTCCTCCGTCAATCTGGTTTTAGATACATGTAACCATGGTACTAAATGTCCTCGACATGGGGTGAAATTTCGCCAATAATGTCTATGTCGACGGCTGGCAACGTCGAATCCACGTAAACATCCTTATTCCACAATATCCTCGACATTTCGTCGAAATTGTCGACATTTCCCCATATCTCGACAAAGTTGACCCAAGTCCATTAAAAAATTCCACAATGCCCTCGACATCTGTCGAAGTTGGCAACATTATTCTGGTGTTTTGCGGAGTTTGCTGTGTGAGGGGAAAAATGTTGGAGCTTGAGGGAAGATGGTTTTGATGTTATTTTTTACTATTCTAAGCTAATAGTAATAGACTGACCCCCTCTCTACTAAATCTACCATAGATTTACATCATTTTTATGTAGTTTGTTTAGTGTCACAAACTTTATATATGGAAGAACTCTGTAGTTCGGAGACGACTGTATGTAATCGTGTATTTATCTACATATGTAAACCTGTATGGATGGTTATATTTAAACAAATATTGTGTTTTTTAGTTAGACTTGATGAAATATGCTGATTTTTAATCACAAAATGATTATTTTTAGCTTAATTCTTGTCGAAGTTGCGTCGAAGTTTGGTTGTAAAAATCCTTGACATTTCCTCGACATTTCCACAAACTTCCATGTCCACACCTGTCGAAGTCAGCTCGAAGTCGAAGTCCTGTTCCATGCATGTAACCATGAGACTTTGCTTGTTGCCTCTCATCCATCTTCTACATGTGTGGTGGATCTGGGGTCTCTCAGCATATGACAGATATACGATTTATGTTTCTCTTCTGACTCGTATATCCCTCATTCTTCTATGACACTTGTCGATGGATCTATCAGGAGAGTCCAAGCCTGTGGACCGTACAAGCATCATTTGATTTGACTTTAAAGTCTGTGCAAATTGTACGAGACTTTCTGTTACACCCGCATCCCAAGATTTTCACTAATCATGAGATTAGTGCATAAGTTTGACGATTATACATAATACAAAGTTCACTCCCGATTTTTTCTTCTTTTATTTCATTTCAAACTCTTTGTTTTCTCGCATCCAATCACATAAACAAACTTTACAAGAGAATTAAACTTTGATGACTCTAATATGATCTCAACATTAATGATTACCATCCATACATTCATTCTGTTTCTCACACTTCCATGTACATACGACATGATAATCAGATACATTCTCTCTTATTAAGGAAACAAAGATACAAAACATCACTTACAACTCTCTCACATCCATACAAAGACCTAGAGTGACATGGACCGACTAAACTTAACTGATCTCATACTTAACTCCCGTGGCAGATCTACGCTGATGCAATGACATCTTCAGTCCACGAGTTATCACTAAAAAATTGTGAGTAGAGGGGTGAGCCTACTCGCTCTGTGAATGAGTACTTCAAAGAAACAGTCTAAAACACTGATATAATTACAGATATATTTTTGAGCAACTGATTTCAATTATAACAACAGTAAGCGTTAAAGAGACTAACATACTTGTTAAGGCGGCAAGGCGACACGGCGTTGGGACCGGAAGCCTTGTGCCTAGGCGCGACTAGGCGTCGCCTAGGCGACCTTTAAAAATAATAATTTATGTATATATTTTATGTATATATACATGTGTCATGGTTTTTCCCCACTCATATACACACATTGTGTAGTTATATATGTAGTTATCTACATATTTATAGTCGATCTCTCCATATATATATATTTTATTGTATGAAAAAAATAACCAATTACATTTCTAATATATTATCATTTGACAATAATGTCAAGGACACGAAAAGAATTATTGTAATGAATGTAAGAGTGATCAACATATAAATATATATTTATTGTCATACATAGCTACAAATATTAAGCAATGTAATCACTATCCTTCATAGCATAGCTACTTAGTACAATCTGAATTGAAGGTGCAAACTAAGAAAAATCAACTGTGTACTAAGAGTATTAGATCCAATCAAACAAAAAAGAGTATTAGATCCAGTCAAACTCAAAAAAGAGTATTAGATCCAATTAAAAAGTGATTTGGCACATAAAATAGGCAACACTATTAATTTTGAGCATTGATGTAGCCATATCAAACATTAAAATAAGTAAATATACAACTAGACCCACAAAACTAGGTCACTGTAGCATTATAATAAAGCGTCCTCGCCTAGGCGCAGCCCTGGGGCGCCTTGACGCCTAGGCGGCCGCCTAGGCGCGCGCCTTGACAAGTATGGAGACTAATCATTCGCAAACATAAATATGTCGAGATACTCTAGATATCTACAAGAGTGAATAAATATATGAACATGCCTCATTAATCTCAAAGAGAACTAATAAATCAGAAACATACAAAGGATAACTCAATAACTGCACACATTTTTTTAACCTCTCATTCATCTTATTATGTCCTGAACCCACATGAGATGTACCACAACATGTGAAAGAATCGCAACAAACTACGATCTTACTGTACAAGGCTTAGAAGCATGCCCGGGTTCCTAAGCCTATCTCTTGAGTAAGACCCCGTCTGCAGCGGGCCTCGGCACGTCTGCCTCTCGGTGACTAATGGGAGCGGCCGGATATCTCGTACTCCACCTCTCAACCTGGGTACTCAGGCGATGAGTCAAAGCCCTCTGCCTTATTGTGCATCAGTGGACCTACTGACCACTGATCACTCATCATGTAACACAGGTACCACCGGATTCCCCGGTTGGTGTTGGGTACCACACAACTGTAAGGAGTCTGCCCTACTGGTCAAGACTCCCGCACCCTACTGGTGCGCTCTGGCTTACCTCGATCTGGACTACCTCCAGTCGAGAAGCCGTTTCCTCACAGCGCATGCCTCATCCTACGAGGATTCTACATTGTTCAAGGTATCTACATATCTAATTCACTCTTTAAATTCACAATTCAATCATCACATCAACATATCTTAGTTCAACTTTGTAAACCGTTCATTTCATAAACCATCTGCTAACATTTACCACAACTGAACTGTTAAGCATAACCACATGTCATACTGAGAAACATTAATATCACAATACTTGATTCACTGAACACCCTATCCTTAGGGTTTCATTTACCTCATTCACTTATCACATGACTTGCATAAGGATTTAATACATCATAACATCATTGAATAAAGGTTTCTCTCAGCAGTTCACATATAATTGAATATATATATGAAACCCTATAATGAACTGAACTAGGGTTTCCACGCCATTTACTAAAGCATCATACGTCAAGAATAACATTGAATCAAGATGTCTATTTGCAAACCGCCAACTTTCCATTCATTTAGGGTTTCACCCTCCTTACTGGTATATCAAACAAACATTGATATCATCGAATAAAATGCAAGATCTTATCTGACATATATATAATACACATACAAATAAAACAATCATTCGTAAGCAAGGAGATTCAACTAGACAAACTTTTTTATTCAATTATACAATAATTTCAATCATAGCCGAATACCCTAAATTTCAGTTTACTCTTATAACCCCTGCAAATACTTTAAGAATTATCATTTAGATGGATTGTACCCATTTCTAATATGATTTCATCATTTGATATTCATCACAATAGATAAATAATCCATTTCATATCAACTTGCAAAAGCTAGATCAAATAGACCATTTAAGGTTTGTACTCGCATACCAAGCAATTGAAAATTATTGCCGATTTAACTCATTTTCGTGCAATCTACTGTTTAAAGGAAGTACCCACTCACCCTAAGGTGTGAAAACACCTTAAAAATGTAGCCCATCTCTGAAAATCTCGAATCCATATAAAAACTCTAGCAAATCACTAATTTCTTCTTCCTTTCAACCCTAAAGATGGTCTGCTGTAGGTAGAAGATGAAAATCGGAGGTTAAGCCAAACCTCAGATTCGTTGGATTAGGGATTCCGAGCAAGGGGAAACGAGGAAGAGGAAGAATCGATGGTTAAAACTACTTACCAATGTGAATCTATGACAACCATTTTGGATTTCCGCCGTTCTTCACGTTCTTCCCCAAAAATCGCCCCAGAAATCGCCCTCCAGGTCGCCCTCTCGTTGAGCAAAGAATCTGAGATGATAGAGGGTCCAATCGCGGTTCCAACGCACGTCGTTTCGTTGAAAATGGATAAGTATAGCCCAAAATATGATCGTTTTACAATTGGCTGTCCTGGGCGGCATATGTCGCGGTCGCGACACACAGTGCAACGTCGCGGTCGCGGTCGCGGTCGCGACACACGACGCAGCGTCGCGGTCACGGCACATGATACATCGTTGTAGTCGCAACACTCTGTACATGTTTACTAAAAAAGGCATAACTCTCTCATTTTAACTCCGATTTGGTTCATTCTTTTTTTGTTGGATTCATAATTGAATTCTCTACAATCCTATAATATTATTTTGATAATAATATCAGAGGAAAAATTATTTATTAATTATTTCCTCCAATATCATTAACTCTCTTCTTGCATACATGTATGGGTTAATGCTATATTAACTCAAACTCAGATCTTTATAATATGCTTAAGTCATGATTATGAGTTGCCCAAATAAGTATTTAAGGTTACCAAAGTTAAGATAAAGTACAAGATAAAATATTACTAACAAAAACATGACAAACATTAAGATTATCTTAAATCTCTAGGATTACCAGCAAAGCTAGGAACGGGTAACAATTCTCCCCCTCTAATAAAAATTTCATCTCGAAATTTCTAAAAGAGGAAATGATACTTGTTAAACATCTCCGTATCCACTTCCCAGGTAGCTTCTTCTACACCATGAATCCTCCAAAAAACCTTTACTAAGGGTATCTCTCTCTTTTTAAGCTTTCAAATTTTTGCGGTCTAGAATTTTATTTTCAACGTTGAGTCATTTGTTCCTCTTCTAATCACAACAGATTTTAAGCAACCCTTCTCAATGATAACAAAATAATTCTCTATGCCACAATCAATCATAGGAAAGAGAGAGAGAAACAACTATTTTCAATATTTTCATACTCTTGAGGTGTTACCTCAACATTGATAATCTGATCCAACTATCTCAATTCATACAACTCAATATGTACTATTGTTTTGTATTACCTCTGAGTCACAAAAGAGTGTTCATCAAGTTGTTTTGAATTTTACTATTGTGCTACTCAAATAGAAAAAGCACTCATGAGCTGCAAAACTAGAAGTAACAATAATCATATAAAATTGAGTCAGACTACTGATATGAATGATTGAAACCATAAAACTCATTCCAATTTAGTATATTGCTCGCACATGTATTATTGAAGTCATATGTAAAACAAATTTTCATCCCTTGCAATGCCTTCAACAAACTATACTTCTTTAAAACAAATTCACAAATTGCTGAAAGCCATTTGTTTTCTCTGATTTCTCTTCTTAGGCATTACAACTTCTTCTTACTTATCCTTTTCACTCTGATCATCTAGAATAACCACCCCTAACATTGAAACATTCAAGGTAAGAATAGTTATTCATCATTCTTTCTATCACTGTAAGAATTTATTTTAGATTACACTTTGCTCATGTTGCACTTCTCCTTTTGTTCAAATCACACTTCTTATATTTCAAATCTATTTCTTATCCTTTGCTCTGAATCATTTCCATATTGTTTATCTACCTTTCAGATTAGCCACCTTTAAACCCTAGATTACTGTCAGTGATAGTTTACTTCTCATAGTGCAAATCTCTTGATCTTGTTTTATAGAGATGCTAGTATTCAAGGTCAAATCACTGGGGACATCCCTTGAACTACTACAACTCTAAACATTCTAGGGTTTGGTCCTTATATGTAGCATGACGTTATTGTGATGTGACTTTGCTCCCTTAATTTGAAATCCAAACTTTGGATCTCACAAGTTTTACGAAAGTCTTCCTTATCTTATCAATTGAATTTCCTTTCTCTTACTTGGCCATTCAGATAGATTACATTCTCAATTTACCCTGCTAGGATTTCATTATCATATTGTGTGTCATTATTACATTCACTAGATGTCTCTACCATGGTGGTTATACATCATATATGATTCATTTTCTTATCACTTCATTCCCACATTGCTCTCATTAAGTAATATATGAAAGAGAACATGATTCTGAGACTTAGAATTCTTATCTTCAAACATTCCCTTAATACATTTCTCGTATGTAGGTTTAATTGGTTATCAACAAGGATACTTGACTAATTAGCACTTGCTTGAATCTCCTGACCTCTTTCTTTTATAATCTATATTACTCCATGTTTCAAACCCTTCCTTACTTTCCATAATCCTCTTACCATATACTACTCTTCCACCTGTCATCTTTAACTTCTAATTTTCTCTTATGATCATGTTGCTTATTCATGTGTATGATC
This sequence comes from Alisma plantago-aquatica, assembly GCA_963693085.1. Classification (NCBI taxonomy): domain Eukaryota; kingdom Viridiplantae; phylum Streptophyta; class Magnoliopsida; order Alismatales; family Alismataceae; genus Alisma; species Alisma plantago-aquatica. The sequence continues at coordinate 407,149,320 of OY856414.1, forward strand.
ATGTATACCATGTTGCACATATTTCTTTTTATCCTTCTACTAATGTGAAGTTGAAATTCTAAATCAACAATCTCTCTACTAGTTTCACCTCATGTTTAATACATTACATATCCTTCATTTTAAATCAAACGACTCATGCATGGGTTAAACTTAGTTTCTCTTTCAATCAAGTTTTTCCTTCCTGAATATAGTCTACCTTTGTATGACTTATTCATTTGTTAAGCTACACTTTTGTTCTTCTTTTAGAAACTAGTTTGTTGTTCTATAGAGACTTGGAATCCAAAGGTAGTAAGGATGAATGCATTAAACTTCATAATAAATGTATACATTCCATGCTCTCAATTATATCATAACCCTCATTCCTTAATCAAGCTCATCATTTCTAACATTTCTCTTTGTTTCAACTAAGTTTGTTATCCTAGTCTTATGATTTACATGTTCATCTAATTCTCTTCACTTTCATTCTTCTGAACTTCACTTCTATGTACTTGTCGTGTACTTAACTCTTTTCTTCTATTTTCCCTTTGCTTTGGAGTACATAAAAGCATTGTACTCGATTATATGATCCATTCCTCATGATTGATTCTTACTATCTTGGCCCTTACATACTTTTCTTATATCTTTTCCATATTTCATATTTAGAATTCATATAATACTAATCATTAAACTTAATCTGAACCTTATGTCGTGTTCCTTTATTCCCAATTAATGGTTTCTCATATGAGGCTCCAAAGTTGGATCTTAGATATCAGTTCCAACTGATTCTTAGCTATTCTAATCTTTCCCATATGTTTCAACATCTTAGTGTATGTACATTCTCACTATTATGTGGGTCTAACTTATCCAAAGTCTACTCTTATTATATTTTCAATGGGAGTCATTAGATCCCAGTAACGCACCTTGCCAGCCGGACCAGGCCGAACCTGCAGTCCTTAAGCCAAGAGCTACTCAAGATTAACCAACTCCTATTAATCTCAAACATGTGGAAATAATATCCACTTAGGAAAAACTCATTTAAACATAACTTATGGTCTACTTGATATAAAGAATAACTGAATCAACTTCATGATACACAACAATCTAAAAGAACCATACATATTCTACAAACTGATAATATGAATTCATACATATAAGAGCATTTCTATTTATCTCCAATCAAAGAAACAATATAAAGCAAGAGTTATATCACATTCTATCTTTAAGCTCTTACTCCTTCATTATTTTTCGGTCTCCTAACTCTAATATTTCTAGGGTTTCTCTCTAGCCCATCCTTATTCTGCATACCTGGCCAGGGCATCCAGAGAAGAATAGACAGAGTAGCTTGATACTGGTTAATCTAAGTAATCAGATACCTGGCCAGGGTATCTAAATACTCAGACCTCCCAGAGCTATAGACACATCACCTCCTGTCTGCCACACTTATAACTCTGATTTTCTATCCTAATGGTCCCTGACGACTCAGCCTAAGCTCTGATACCAAGCTGTTATACCCGCATCTCAAGATTACCACTAATCATGAGATTAGGGCATAAGTTGAGGATTATACTTAATACAAAGTTCACTTCCGATTTCTTCTTCTTCTTTTATTTCATTTCAAACTCTTTGTTTTCTCGCATCCAATCACATAAACAAACTTTACAAGAGAATTAAACTTTGATGACTCTAATATGATCTCAGCATTAATGATTACCATCCATACATTCATTCTGTTTCTCACACTTCCATGTACATACGACATGATAATCAGATACATTCTCTCTTATTAAGGAAACAAAGATACAAAACATTATTTACAACTCTTTCACATCTATACAAGGACCTAAAGTGACAGGGACCGACTGAACTTAACTGATCTCATACTTAACTCCTGTGGTAGATCTACGCTGATGCAATGACATCTTCAGTCCACGAGTTATCCCTAAAAATTGTGAGTAGAGGGGTGAATCTACTCGCTCAGTGAATGAGTACTTCAAAGAAACAGCCTAAAGCACTGATATAATTACATATATACTTTTAAGCAACTGATATCAATTATAACAACTGTAAGCTTTAAAGAGACTAATCATTCGCAAACATAAATATGTCATGATACTCTAGATATCTACAAGAGTGAATAAATATATGAACATGCTTTATTAATCTCAAAGAGAACTAATAAATCAGAAACATACAAAGGATAACTCAATTACTGCACACACTTGTTTAACCTCTCATTCATCTTATTATGTCCTGAACCCACATGAGGTGTACCACAACATGTAAAAGAATCACAACAAGCTACGATCTCACTGTACAAGGCTTAGAAGCATGCCCGAGTTCCTAAGCCTATCTCTTGAGTAAGACCTCGTCTGCAGCGGGCCTCAACACGTCTGCCTCTCGGCGGCTAATGAGAGCGGCTGGATATATCAGACCCCACCTCGTAACCTGGGTACTCAGGCGGTGAGTCAAAGCCCTCAGGCTTATTGTGCATCAGTGGACCTACTGACCACTGATCACTCAACATGTAACACATGTACCACACAATTGTAAGGAGTCTGCCCTACTAGTCAAGACCCCCGCACCCTACTGGTGTGCTCCGACTTACCTCGATCTGGACTACCTCCAGTCGGGAAGCCGTTTCCTCCTCACAGCGCAAGCCTTGACCTGCGAGGATTCTACAGTGTTCAGGGCATCTACATATCTAATTCACTCTTTAAATTCACAATTCAATCATCACATCAACATATCTTAGTTCAACTTTGTAAACCGTTCATTTCATAAACCATCTGCTAACATTTACTACAACTGAACTGTTAAGCATAACCACATCTCATACTGAGAAACATTAATATCACAATACTTGATTCACTGAACACCCTATCCTTAGGGTTTCATTTACCTCATTCACTTATCACATGACTCGCATAAGGATTTAATACATCATAACATCATTGAATAAAGATTTCTCTCAGCAGTTCACATATAATCGAATATATATATGAAACCCTGTAATGAACTGAACTAGGGTTTCCACGCCATTTACTAAAGCATCATACATCAAGAATAACATTTGATAAAACAACTCAAGTGCTCTATTAAATTTGATCCTTCTGGCTGTGTTTTGAAGGATCTCCGCACGAAGACGAGGATTGGTTCGGGCCGTGAAGGACCAGATGGGCTGTACAATTTGGATGGACCTTCTGCTGCTTCTGCTATGCTATCTACTTTAGTGACGGGACTGCAATGACACTTTCGCCTGGGCCATCCATCTGCTGCAAAATTAAAACATTTATTTCCTACTTTATCTGAGAACAATTTTTCTTGTGAAACTTGTGTTTTGGGCAAACAAACTCGATCTGTTTTTCCTGCTAAGAAAGTTATTGCTTCTAAATAAATTTTTGACATTGTTCATGCTGATATTTGGGGACCGTGCTCTGTTTCGAGTCACTCAGTGTGAAATATTTTATGACCTTTATTGATGATTATTCTCGCACCACATGGTTGTTTTTACTTAAAGGTCGAGATACTGTGTTGGATACTATTCGTACCTTCTTTGCTGAAATTCACACCCAATTTAACCGACCTATTAAAATCTTTCGTACTGATAATGCCCTTGAGTTCATGCAACAATCTGTTACCTCCTTCGGTGCTGCCCGAGGAACCATCCATCAAACCACTTGCCCTTACACTCCTCAACAAAATGGTGTCGCTGAAAGAAAAAATCGTCCCTTACTTGAGGTTGTTCACACTCTTCTCATACACTACAAAGTACCCCAATACCCCATCATTTCTGGCCTGAAGCTGTCTCTACGGCTTGCTATCTCATCAATCGCATGCCTTCCTCTGTTTTAAAAAATCAGGTCCCGTCTTCCATGTTGTTTCCTGATAAACCCTTATCCTCCCTGCCTCTTCGTATTTTCAGGAGTACTTGTTTTGTGAAAAATCTTCGTCCCAGGCTCACCAAACTTGATGCTCGCTCGGTCAAATGTGTTTTTCTGGGCTATTCTCATACACAAAAAGGCTACCGCTGTTTTGATCCTAGTAAAAAACATTGGTTTGTTAGTGCGGATGTGACCTTCTTTGAGCATATGCCTTACTATTCTACTGATGGCGCAACTTTGTCTATTGATATTATGGCTACCACACCGTTACCGGTGATTGTTGAGGATTTATCGTCTCCTGATATGCCTAAAGAACGCCAATTGCAAGTCTATCAGCGCAGGTCCAAGAACCACAAGGCTTCTGAAGCCCCGACCGAACCAAATCCTACGTCTGCGGATGATCCACCATCCACTGAGGTATTCTCTGACCTAGATCTTCCTATTAGTTTACGAAAAGGCGTTCGATCCTGTACTAAGCATCCTATCAGTAATTTTTGTTCATCTGACAATCTTTGTGGTAGCTTTGCTTGTTTCAATTCCGTTCTATCTGCTGTGACAATTCCTAAATCTGCCGAAGAAGCCCTTCGGATTCCTGCCTGGAAACATGCTATGGAGCAAGAAATGCATGCACTCTGTGATCATCACACCTGGGATCTGGTTGAACGACCCTCGTGCCATACCGTTGGCTGCCGCTGGATATTTACTATTAAATATCAACCCGATGGTACCATTGAACGTCTGAAAGCCAGATTAGTTGTAAAAGGTTACACACAGACATATGGTGTTGACTACTTTGAGACCTTTTCTCCAGTTGTACGTCTGAATTCTGTTCGTATTCTGATCTCTATTGCTGTCAATAAAGACTGACCTCTGTATCAACTTGACGTCAAAAACGCGTTTCTCTATGGAGATCTTCAGGAGGAAGTATACATGGAGCAACCGCCGGGATTTGTTGCTCAGGGGGAGTCTGCCTTCAAAATATGTAAACTCAGAAAGGCCATCTATGATCTTAAGCAGAGCTCGAGTGCCTGGTTTGATAAACTCAGTCAGATCTTAATAACTTTTGGCTTTTAGCGGTCACAATCTGATCATTCTGTTTTTATTCGTAAGTCAGCAGCAGGGCTTGTTATTCTGATTGTTTATGTAGATGATATTGTTTTATCTGGCAGTGATACTACGGGTATCCAGGCAACCAAACATTATTTGGCACAACACTTCACCACCAAGGATCTTGGCAAACTGCGATATTTTCTAGGTATTGAAGTTGCCAGATCATCTGCAGGAATCTGTCTTTCACAAAGAAAATATGTTCTGGATTTATTACAGGAAATCGGTATGCTGGGTTGCAAGCTAGCCAATACTCCTCTAGATCCCAACATGGATTGGGATGATGATAGCTCTCCACCTTATGACGATCGTCACCAGTTTCGAAGGCTGGTAGGCAAACTTATCTACCTGACGGTCACTAGAGCTGACCTAGCTGCTGCTGTGGGATTCATAAGCCGGTATCTTGATAAACCCCGGCAGTGCCACTGGGACGCTATGTGTCACATCCTACGATATCTTAAAAGCTCGCCAAGGAAAGGTCTTCTGTATAAAAAGCATGGCCATTGCAATTTGTCTGGATTTTCTGACTCTGACTATGCAGGAAGTCGATCTGATCGAAAGTCCACTTCTGGATACTGTACCTTTGTGGGAGGCAACCTAGTCACCTGGCGGAGCAAAAAGCAAACAATGGTTGCTAGATCCAGTGCCGAGGCTGAATATAGAGCCATGGCTCATACTGCATGTGAGCTTCTGTGTGTCCGTGGCCTTTTTTAAGAGTTTGACATTGCTTATTCTAGTCCCATTCTTATGTTCTGTGACAACAAAGCCTCGATTTTTATTGCAAGCAACCCTACGTTTCATGAACGCACGAAGCATATTGAGGTTGATTGTCATTTTGTTCGGGAGAAAGTTCTGTCTGGACAATCTGTACTCCATATATTGGCACTGACAAGCAACTAGCGGATATCTTCACCAAGATCTTACCTAAAGCTCGGTTTTAGACTTTGATTGACAAGCTGGGCTTATTTGACATCTACTCTCCAGTTTGAGGGGGAGTATAGATATATTGTGTTTCTGTGTTTTACTGTTTTACTTTTAGTCTCATATTGCTCACTTGTACTTATGTCTCTACTCTCAGTAGCTATATTAGAGACTGTCCTGTAACCTATTTTACTCACTGAATAAACAATTCCATTCCTATCTATAGAATCAAGATGTCTATTTGCAAACTGCCAACTTTCCATTCATTTAGTGTTTCACCTCCTTACTGATATATCAAGCAAACATTGATATCATCGAATGAAATGCAAGATCTTATCTGACATATATGTAATACGCATACAAATAAAACAATCATTCGTAAGCAAGGAGATTCAACTAGGCAAACTTCTTTATTCAATTATACAACAATTTCAATCATTAGTCGAATACCCTAAATTTCAGTTTACTCTTATAACCCCTGCAAATACTTTAAGAATTATCATTTAGATGGATTGTACCCATATCTAATATGATTTCATAATCTGAAGTTCATCACAATAGATAAATAATCCATTTCATATCAACTTGCAAAAGCTAGATCAAATAGACCATTTAAGGTTTGTACTCGCATACTAAGCAATTGAAAATTATTGACGATTTAACTCATTTTCGTGCAATCTACTGTTTAAAGGAAGTACCCACTCACCCTAAGGTGTGAAAACACCTTAAAACGTAGCTCATCTCTAAAAATCTCGAATCCATATCAAAACTCTAGCAAATCACCCGTTTCTTCTTCCTTTCAACCCTAAAGATGGTCTGCTGTAGGTAGAAGATGAAAATCGAAGGTTTAGCCAAACCTCAGATTCGTTGGATTAGGGATTCCGAGCAAGGGAAAACGAGGAGGAAGAATCGACGGTTAAAACTACTTACCAAGTCGAATCTATGACAACCTTTTTGGATTTCCGCTGTTCTTCATGTTCTTCCCCAAAAATTGCCCTAGAGATCGCCCTCCAGATCGTTCTCAATGCTATATTAACTCCAACTCGGAGATTTATAGTATACTTAAGTCATGATTATGAGTTGCCCAAACAAGTATTTAAGGTTACCAAAGTTAAGATAAAGTACAAAATAAAATATTATTAACAAAAACATGCCAAACATTAAGATTATCTTAAATCTCTAGGATTACCAGCAAAGCGAGGAATGGGTTGTAACACTTTCCTTTTAACTTAATGTCTGTTGCTAAGCTGGTTGATTCTTTGAAATGTTTGATAATATTTGGAGACTCTTTCTTTGTGTTACAAGATCCCATGAGTTGGAAGACGACTGGTGGGGGATCTAGGAAAGGTGATCTCTACTTCTTCAAAGGTGGTCGCCCAACCTGCCAGATTCTATGTACCACATCTACTGATTTCATATGCTCTCCCTTACAATGACATTGTCACTAGGAGCATCTGTCTTTGCAGGTCTTCAAAAGCTTGGCCATGCTTATCATCAATAAAGTCGTTAGAGTGTTGGTCATGTCAACTAGGAAAGCATCATCACATTTCGTTTCTGAGTCGCAACGTGAAACACTCTAAGCTTCCTTTTGATCTTATTCATAGTGATGTTTGGGGTCCTATTAAAGAGCCAAGTTATAATGAATTTCAATATTTTCTGTCTTTCATTGATGATTTCTCCCGCATGATTTGGGTATACTTAGTCTCGGGATGAAGTTTTGTCAGTCATTCAAACTTTTCATCAATGAATAAAAATTTAATTTGATGCTCATAAAGATCCTTCGTACTGATAATGCCCTAGAATATGTTCAAAAGGTTGTTTCCAATTTTTATAATTCTGTTGGCATGATTCACCAAACGACTTTCCCTCATACACCTCAACAAAATGGGGTTGCTGAACACAAAAACCGCCATTTACTTGATGTAGCACGTACACTACTTTTTCAGATGTTTGTGCCAAAGAAATATTGGTCTAATGCTCTTCTCACTGCTTGAATTTTTAATTAACCATCAACCATCCTTTGTCTTACATGAGGCTACCCCTTTGTCTGTTTTACGACATGTCGAGCAACCTTTTCATGTTCCCCTTCGTGTTTTTGGTTGCATTGTTTTGTTCATGTGTTTGATCCAGGTGCTGATAAGCTGTCTCCTTGCGCAGTTCACACTGTCTTTTTGGGATATTCTCCCACACAGAAGGGATATCAATGTTATTGTCCTCATCTTCCCTTTTTTGTGTCGAATAACGTTACTTTTCATGAGTCTACTCTGTTCTCTAGTGACTCTTGTCTAGCATGAGGGGGAGCACAATCCTGAGAGTGACTTTATATTTGAGCGTGAGCCACTTCCTGTGTCGTGTGATGAGAGTGTCCTAGATACCAGTCACACTTTACCATCACAATCACCTACACCTCCACCTATTCAATCTTTTCCACTGGTTTACACCAGGCGATCAGGGCATCACTAAGAGGATGTAGCTAACAAGATGTCAAATTCATGAAAAGTAACATCAATATAGATGTACATTCTTTGGTTTCTTGGACTATACCATTTATAACTTTTTTGAAAAATTATCTAGGAAAAGCAATTTTAATAGCGTGTGGATCAAGCCTCTCAGCCTTAGGATCAAACTTATGAAGGAAGGCAACACGATCAAAAATCCAGAGGGGACGATCAAGGCTTTAATCTTTGGGGAAGACGACAGAGAAAGGAATGTTGTTTAGAAGAACAAATGAAGGTTGGTGAGTGATGACATAGCAGGCCGTGAGGATGACTTCGAACCAGTATGATTTGGGCATTTGAAATTGAACATGAAAGAGGAGCTCGGGTGATATCCAACAAATCGCGATTCTTGCACTCATCAACTTCATTTTTTTGTGAAGTACACACATGATCTCTGATAGGTCATCCCATTATCTTGGAAAAACTATGACATAGATCTGGTGATGTATATGGCATTGTTTGTGAGGAAGACTTTGATGGAGATAGTGAATTGAGTTTGAAACATTTTATGAAGATATTAAAATACTCCAATAATTTAATCACAATATTTTAATAGACATTAAATCATTGCAGTAAAACATTGACAAACGTGACACAATATTAAAATCCTTAAAAGTTGTGGTTCAAAAAGGACCACAAATGTCACATATTCCGAACATAATAGTTGTGTAAAAGTTCTATGGTGATTTCCTAAATGACAAAATTACACAAGGTTTCTTAAACTAGATAAAGACGGCTCAAGCCGTTTGAGCTTCTCCAGATGGGTGCTTGTAATGTTGGTGAAGCTGAAGAGGCGAACACGAAAGGGGAGCAAACTGCTGATTTGCATCACCGAAGTAGTAAAGGTTAGTACTATCTCTAGAACCCAAACAAATAGTCTTCAAACTAGGTTAATCATGCTACATGCAAAGTTGACCACCAAATGTTACATAACATTTAAAAGTGTCAACAAGTTTAGTAACATATATTAAGCTGAAAAGAAAGTCTGGAATATAATGCAGAGACTTAAGTTGACGTTTTGGAGAAAGCCTCAACACTGCCACATTGTTGGAATGTTTTAATGGATCTGTCACCTAGGGTGATAGAGGAATGGAGAAATGGGATTATAAGGTTGAAAGGCGTCTCTTACCCATTCTGTGTTGTACGACACTGGAGCCAACGATCCATGGAAAATTGAAGGCTATCATGGAGGCCCACCACATTACCGTGGCTGGAGGCCATATGTGTTAAAGATGTTCTAGCAAGCGCGAAATCAGAGTCCCCAAATTCTAGAGGGTCTTGGGACGCTTGCAGTAGTTGCTCGTATTCAGGGGCCTCACCTGTAGGGATGTCCATTCTTCTGGTAGAACTTCTCCAGGAGACCCAAGTTTGTTGCAAAAGATACATTTTGGTCTGAGGTCACGTCTACAACCGCATCCACAGGTAGTGACAATGATGACATGTTATGTTTTGGAAGAGCAGCCGAGCTGAGATGTTGCACATTAGACTGCAATAGACGGGAATATGCATCTCCCAAGCATGGGAATTGATCTCCAACCAAGATGACACTGCGAATGTGGGTTAAATGCTGGATGTCAACTGTTGAGGAATTTTGTTGTGATGAAGCTGGCATGTTCTTCTGTCTGTTAATCAAAGGTGTCACACGGGAAGAAATCGAGATGTTGCGACAAGGAAATAGTAGCTTCATAGTAATCATCTAGAGAATGATCACCCTGGTGTTCAACAAATAATTTGTCCTAGATATTGTAGATGCGCATTGGGTTCTCCTCTTGGGGGAGGTGGCGGTGGGCGGCATTCCACAGATCTTTGGCGGTTTTGTGAAACATGTATTTGGAAGCTATAAGAGTTCCTTACTTTTCCACAACCATTTCTTGAATTGATTGTTTCACAGTCTCCACTCAGGGGTATCCTCCCCACGCTTCTCAATAGACTTTTAACTTATCTCTGGATTCACGAATTGTATTAGATCAAATTTATCTAGAGTAAGTAATTATCTTCAGTCATAGAAAATAGTTTGAGGAGTAGCTTGAGAAGCCTTGTCGCCAAGCATAGTTTGAGATGAAAGTCACTGCAAAGGAGCACGATGAGCAAAGACATGAGAGTCACTAGTAGGATGCATAGTGAATAGAGAAATATGTCTGTGGTAAGAAGCATGATGTAACTGCATGCACTATCGTAGGTAAGCCGAACTAGGATAGGTATGGAAAAATTCCCTAACTTAGCACTCCCATGCACATAGGGAAGGTGCATGGGAGGTAGAGAGAAAGAAGCAACCTGGCTGTTCTAGAAACTGGATGTAGGAGGTAGGTGATAGAGGCTAGAAACTGCCTCCCCATACATGATCTCCACCATTGATGGAGGCTGGAGGTGATAGAGGCCTTAGGCCAGTGGTGGCTTGCTGGCCTATTGACCGATGACGCCTTGTGGCCGACATCTGGTACTGTTGAACTTCCCCTTGGCTGGTAGCAGTGACGGTCGTCAAGGTCTGCTGCAGTGCCGCCGCTGGGTGAAGGCGGCAGCTATGACCCCTCTTGGTCCCTTGCTGCCGACGATGGCAAATGAGAGGGAGAGGGGAGGCTAGCGACAGTGGGCTGAAGGGGAGGTGGCATCACCACTTGGTGACATCGACTGCTGCCCTCATGCGCGGCAACTAGAACGGAAGATGATAGGGACTCCTCTTATTCACGGTTTTCAGAGGAGATGCTTAGATACCATGTGACAACAGAGTCTTAATTAATAAAAAAGAGAATACAGTGGGTCCTATATACAGAGTAGGACCAAGATAAGTTGTACATGAGTAGTAACATAAGAGAAACTAAACCATTAATAACGGGTTTAAGTAATGCTAAACCCATTTACTCTGATATTAATTATAAATTTCTATTTATTCCAACAGATACAAATAATAATAAGCTTATTATTATCGTGAAGGTGTAATCCTAAGCGCATTGATGCTATCTTACTCTTCCAGATACAATTTAATTCCTTCAGATTAGGGTGAGGATATATGGCCATCATATCCAATTTGGGTTAAGCTTTGGGCTGCAAAATATGTATCAGTAATCAAGCATGCCCAACTCAGTCCAGGCATGTTAGATTATGGGCCACCTTGGGTTGTCTCTTACCCAACCAGTGTTTTAAAAAGTGGGCTAGGCGGGACTGGCCGCCTAAAACAGTGCTTAGACCGTTAGGCGCCAGCTTATGGCCTTCCTTGGGTGCTTAAGGGCCTGCTTCCTGCTTCAATTTTGGAGCCTGCTTAAACCCACTTTCTGTTAAATAACTACGATTGGACTCTATTTCAGTCCAATTTCAGTTAGTTATGGTTAAACCTGCTTGTGTAATGCGATATATATTCTGTACTAGGTTTATACTATTGTATTATACAGAGCCACATAAATGTGGATCAACCACCTGTATAAAACTATTGTATTGTATTATTAAGTATACTTAAATTTGATATAACCGTCATCTGATACTTTACTAGTGTAACATTAGAATGTTTTGTAATAACATACTACTATATAATGTTATGTATTAAATACTATTGTATTGTATAACGGTGTACTCAGATATAAATGATATAGTATAATTACTTTGTAATGCTATAGTACTGCATAATATTAAGTATGCAGCAATATTAAAATACTGAAAATACCAAGTATATACTACTAGCATACTATTATAATACAAAGCTATTTACTTATAATTACATTGTACTATAGTATCATAATATTTAGTACTATCCTACTGTATCATACTATGTAGTACTAAGACATTACTGGGTAATAACTAATACTATACTACATAATAGGATGTATTAATATCTTCGTTCTCAAAGTTACTAAATATGTATATATACTAGCATACTACTATATTATATAACTAAATATGCACTTACATGTTAAAAATATTTTATAACAACTGAATTGTAGTTAGATAATATTGTATGGTCACTGTTTGCATTGATGTTTAGGCTTTATTTTACACTATTACATGGGTTTGCATATGTATAAATGCTAAGAAATACATGATAATACATGTATTTGCATAAAAAAATACATATAAAAGCAATCATCCGCTCTTTCAAAAAGCATATGCTTAAGTGCCCGCCTAGCACTTGAGCAAGTTTTAGGTGTCGCCCACCTGCCTCCCACTTCGTGCTTTCTAAACATTGTTCATCCGCAATTCTGACTGCTGGAAAATAATTGAAAGCCATGCGCTACAGCTAGTCGAGCTATATTCACCCCCACCGTCGTCATACTTAGAAGTTTCAGCAACGGAGATTGCCGATCAGTCGACTTCCATGCTATCATGGGATCAAGAACTGATTAGAGTAGTGGAGCTGGCCGAACAAAGTGTCAATGCACTCACTTCCTCCTTAGCTCCTCATCTCCAAGAAAAAGTCAATCCACTCCAGCAACTACTAGAAAAGCAATATCATCAGCTCCAAGTAGCCACTGATATCGCTTACGGCAATAGAAGTATACTTCAAACTATTGAACAAGAATTTGTCTAAGGGCATCAGTCTGATATAGTGGATTTCCAACATAAGTGCATGGAGGAATTGACGAATCTTGAAAGCATTGCTTCTCAAGTCCAACAACTTCATGATAAGGATGTTAAACAAGGAAGGAGACTTCATGAGCTCATTGATTTGGTTAACATCCAATTGCAAGCACCATCACACAACCATGAAGATTACAGTCATCAGAACCATTCCATTGGGCCTAAAGTGGAACTTGCCTCACCATCCTATTCAGACCATCAACTGGATTCACCAGGATTTTTCTGTGAAGACGAACCCACTTGGGGAAGCCCTTCATTCTATCCAGATGATTCAGCTAATCAACCAATGGAAGATACAAGCCATACACATGAATGGTTATATGATGATCATGATGACTCCTATCCTCACCTTGGCAGTCAAACAACCTCGCAACAGGGAGATCAATTTGAAGGACCTGAACCACATGTTGATCCAGACCAGAGTGATATTGCTCATATTGGGACTTGTTGCTTCGCTTTGAGCAGTACGCCAGTCATGGTTTGGAACAATTTGTTTGATGAGGATGATGACGGTAGCTGCTCAAATTAGAGCAGTGAGTATACTGACGACAACGAGCTAGAGCAGATGATCCATGAGCAAGTAAGGCACACAGGCACGAGACATCTCATTCTTCATGGCATTGTCTTCATTATATTTTCTTAGTATCCCTTTGTACATGCCCTTTTTGATAAATGAGAAAACGATTCACACCTTTTTCTGACCAAAAAAATCATTACAGTACGCACTAACATTTTTTAACCCACAATTTTCCAATGGTTGGGCAAGGGCCTGTTTGGTACCAAGAAAAAACAAAAGTGATGCAAATCAATCGAGTTGTTTTTCCAAACCAGAGCATTTTGTTCTGTGTACTTTGAACAGAAGTGAGGAAACTATTTCCACGTGATGACCAAATGTACACCGATAATGAGTACTTCCAACCACGCTCCTTTTGGGCATGGTTGGTTTTCCTCGCCCGTCTACCACATGACGTCCAGCTTCCTGTTGAACGTGCATACTCCATCCAGTGCAATATTGTACATATTTTTATCAAGGCATACAACGATGATAGTTTTACACTGAAGCAAACAAAACCAAATCAAAGCGAGAACCTCAATTTGTTCCAACCACACAATTAACTGTGCTATTATTTTCCTACGTTTTGATTTTATTAGTATATACATTTTACTGTGCTGTGCTGTTTCTTAGTGTATTTTGGCTTGTCTTTGTAAGCCTCTTGTACTTTTATCCCATATATCCTGGCTCTACTCTATGTCTTACTCTCTTATCTTATAAAAGAGAGGGTCATGTATTCGTTTTATTCACTCAATAAGAAATACTCTTTACCCTATTCTAGATGGTATCAGAGCCTCCCGATCCTCTGTAACCCCCCCACCCTGCTGCCCCCCCCTACCCTACTGCCACCGGCCCTCCCATCCTCCCCTTCTGCTGCCGCCAATCCCCTCCACCCCACCAGCCCTCTCCCTGCTATCCCTACTCCACCACAAACCGCCGCCACCACCCCTCCTTACCACCAACCCGCCACCCCCTGCCAACCTTGCTGCCGCTGCCGTTGCCGCCACCCTTATTCCCACAGCCCACCCTCTTCTCCACAGCCCACCACTGCCTTCCTAACTCTCCGTCTCCACCACCTCCTTCATCCCTTATTCCTATTCCATCCCGTTGATCACCCCATACACCCATCCTCTTCCCGTTGGTCTCCGGACAGCTTTAGACACTTTCCAGTTCTGACACGTTGAAGACGTAAAATCAGTTCCGCTCTCTGACTGCCTATGCCTCATGGTGGAGTAATTTTTCCTCTGTGTTGGCGTAGGTTCTTTTATATTCCTTGCTGCCCCTACGTGGGTTTCTGAGATCCGATGCTTGGATCTCCTATTTTCTATCTATAGATCTGCCCATGTGTTGGGCTTCTGCTGCTGTCTGCCTCTGTTGACTGCTACTTCAACCTTCTGCTTGCTACTGCTGCCTGCAACCTTAATTCACGCTGCTTGCTATCGTTATGGCGACCTCAGACGTTCCCCGCAACCTGTGCGTCACCACTGTCAAACTAGATGGCTCCAATTATCACTTATGGGCAGCCTCCTTTGAACTCTACGTCAAGGCTCAAGGACGCTTCTCGCATCTGTCTACCAAAGGTCCAACGATTCCTGCTACAGATGCTGATGACAAGACGAAACAGGCCTATGATCTTTGGTCTAAAGAAGATTATGGCGTCATGACCTGGCTGGTCAATAGTGCAGAGCCCAAAATCAGCCAGTCTTTGCTCCGCCTGAAGACGACCAAGGAGATGTAGGATCAACTTTCCCACGTGTATTCTCACCAGCAGAATCCGAAGAAGGTGTTCGAGATCTTCAAAAACTTGGCCAAATGAGAGTACTCGGCTACTGATTCTGTGGAGGACTATTATCATCAATGTTCTGCGCTCTGGGATGAGTTCGAGGTCTATCACCCCCTATCACCAGATATTACTAAGATCCAGCGCCAGCGCAATGAGTTACAATTCGTTCAATTTCTTGCTGGCATGCCGTCGTCCTTTGCGAGGGTAGTCGATCAAATCCTTTCTAGCGATCCTCTTCCTACCGTCCGCGATGTTCTAAAGCGCGTGCATCGTCTTCCCTCTGTCTCTCAAGCACTTCCTGATGTCTCTGACGGGACAACCATTGCTGTTAGGACTGGTGACTCCTTCCGTGGGTGTGGCCGCGGTCGAGGACGCGGTCGTGGACGATCATCTACTGGTCAAGGACGGGGGTCCTCCTCTACTGCTGAAGCTACTGAACAATGCTATTGCAACTTCTGCAAACGAACTAATCATAATGAAGACCGTTGCTGGATCAAAATGGGAAACCTGCATGGGGAAATCAAGTCACGTTTGAGCAACCAGATACTACTGCCTCCTCTTCTGCTCCACCATCTGCCGATTGGATCAGATCGGAATTTGAGAAACTGCTTCAAGCGCGTTTGGCCTCATCTACGGAGACTTCCACTGATGACAGTACTGCTCTCCTAACCCAGTCTGGTAAAAACACTTGGGTGATCGACTCTGGTGCGACCTCCCACATTACTGGCAGTCCTACCTTATTTTCTACTTTGCATAAAACTATTACTATTCCTCCTGTTACTCTTGCTGATGGTTCACAAACACCTGTATCTGGGTTTGGCAATATCTGTACTTCTGGCCGCCTACCTTTGCGCTCTGCATTATATGTTTCTAAATTTCCAATTAATTTATTATCTGTCAGTCGGACTGTTAAGAGCCTGCGTTGTTCTATAACATTTGATCCGGATGGTGTTATCTTTCAGGATTTGCGTACGAGGACGAAGATTGGTTCGGTCCATGAGGGACCAGACAACTTATACTACCAGGATGTATCGAAGACTGTTGCGTTTTTGACTTCTTTTGTGACGGGCATCCAATGGCACTATCGGTTGGGACATCCGTCGGCGGCCAAGTTGAAGCACATTTTACCTGATATTCCTGATTCTATTTTTCGTTGTGAAACTTGCCAGTTAGGCAAACAAACTAGGTCTACTTTTTCAAAAAAACTATGTATTGGCTCAAAACAACTTTTTGATATAGTGCACGCTGATATTTGGGGTCCATGTTCTGTTCCCAGTGTCTCTGGTTTTCGGTATTTTATGAGTTTTATTGATGATTCCTCTAGAACCACCTGGATATTCCTGTTGAAAGATCGGTCTAACATTCTTGATACTATTACTGCCTTTTTTTCCTTCTGAAATAAGTACCCAATTCAGTAAACTGTAAACCTATAAAAATCTTTGGCACTGACAATGCCCTCGAATTCATGCAAGCCTCAGTCAGTTCTTTTTGTCGCAAACTGGGTACTATTCACCAAACCTCATGCGCTTATACTCCACAACAGAATGGAGTTGCCGAACGCAAAAATCGACATCTTTTTGAAGTTGCTCGTACTCTTCTGTTTCACTATCATGTTCCCCACTGTTTTTGGCCCGAAGCTATTTCTACTGCATGTTATCTTATCAATCGCATGCCATCTTTTGTTCTTGCAAATCAAGTTCCATATCAAATTCTATATCCTGATGCTCTGTTGTTTTCTGTCCCTCGGATTTTTGGAAGCACCTGCTTTGTTAAAAATCTGCGTCCTGGATTAACTAAACTTGATCCCCGAGCCATCAAATGTGTCTTCTTAGGGTACTCTAGGACTCAAAAAGGGTACTGCTGCTATGATCCTGTTGGAAAGAAATGGTTGGTCACAGCTGATGTCGTCTTCTTTGAACATATGCCGTTTTATTCTTCTGCTGGTTCTGCCGTAACATCGGATTTATTTGCGGATACACCTTTACCGATGATTGATGATTCTGATTCATCGGATACCAGTCCCGTTGTTGCTCCTACACTGAAGGTTTATCAAAGAAGACCGAAGGCTCCAACTCCCTCCATGGCCCATCTAGACTCTTCATCCTCGATGGCAGATCCACCTCCATCCCAGGTATTTTCTGACTTAGATATACCTATCAGCTTACGCAAAGGTACTCAGACTTGTACACAACTTCCCATTGGGAATTTCTGTACCACTGATCACTTAGGGACTAATTTTGCAAATTTCACATCTGTTCTTTCTGCTGTATCTATTCCTAAGAATGCTTCTCAGGCTCTTAAGCATCCAGCTTGGCATCAGGCCATGGAATCTGAAATGCAGGCTCTTACTGAACGCAACACTTGGCAGTAAGTTGATCCTCCTACTGATTGTTCTCCGGTTAGATGTCGATGGGTATTTACGATCATTTCAAATATCAGCTTGATGGGACTATTGAACGTCTCAAAGCTCGCCTTGTTGCTAAAGGCTATACTCAGACATATGGCGTGGATTACTTTGAGACCTTCTCACCTGTTGCCTGTCTAAACTCGGTTCGTGTACTCATTTCTGTAGCAGTTAATTCTGACTGGCCTTTATTTCAGCTCCATGTCAAGAATGCTTTTCTATATGGTGATCTGCATGAGGAGGTATACATGGAACAACCTCCTGGTATTGTGCTTCAGGGGGAGTCCTCAAAAGTGTGTTGTCTGCGCAAAGCAATTTACGGACTGAAGCAAAGCCCCCGTGCCTTGTTTGATAAGCTGAGCTCTATTCTTCAAAAATTTCAGTTTCTTCGTTCTCAGTCTGATCATTCTGTATTTATCAAACACACCTCCTCTGGGCTTGTTATCTTGATTGTTTATGTTGATGACATCATATTATTTGGGAGTGACCTTGTAGGTATTCAGGCTACTAAACGCTACTTGGAAACTCATTTTGTCACTAAAGGTTTAGGTACTCTGCGATACTTTCTTGGGATTGAAGTGTCTCGGTCATCTTCTGGTCTGGGCCTATCTCAGTGCAAATATGTTCTGGATCTTCTATCTGAAACATGTCTTCTTGGAGCCAAGCCTACCAGTACCCCGTTGGATCCGAACACTAATTGGGATGACGAGACGTCTCCTCCTTATCCTGATCATCATCAGTATCGTCGCATGGTCGGGAAGCTTATTTATCTTACTGTCACTCGAGCTGATATCACATATGCAGTTGGACTTGTTAGCATGTATCTCGATAAGCCGAGACAATGTCACTGTGATGCTGTCTGCCATATTTTAAAATATTTAAAAAGTTCTCCTGGGAAAGGTCTTCTATATAAAAAACATGGCCACTGTAATCTTGTGGGGTATTCTGACTCTGACTACGCTGGGAGAAAAATAGATCGCCGATCTACTTCTGGTTATTGCACGTTTGTAGGTGGTAACTTGGTCACCTGGCGCAGCAAGAAACAAACAGTTGATGCTCGTTCTAGTGCTGAAGTAGAATATCGAGCCATGGCTCATACTACCTGTGAACTTTTCTGGGTCCGTGGCCTTCTGAAAGATTTTGGTATCTCTCATTCCAATTCTATTCCTATGTACCTTGACAACAAGGCTGCAATCTTTATTGCAAGTAATCCTACTTTTCATGAACGTACTAAGCACATCGAAGTTGACTGTCATTTTGTACGAGATGCTGTCCTATCTGGTCATATATCTACGCCTTATACACATACATCTGATCAAGTTGCAGATATCTTCACCAAGATTCTTCCGAAGACTCGATTCACTGCTCTGATTGACAAGCTGGGCATGATTGATATCTATGCTCCAGCTTGAGGGGGAGTATTAGTATATACATTTTACTGTGCTGTGCTATTTCTTAGTGTATTTTGGCTTTTGTCTTTGTAAGCCTCTTGTACTTTTATCCCATATTGCCTAGCTCTACTCTATGTCTTACTCTCTTGTCTTATAAAAGAGAGGGTCATGTATTCGTTTTATTCACTCAATAAGAAATACTCTTTACCCTATTCTAGAGATTTCTTGTGTCTAAAAGCATACTGTGCAAATCATTTATGTCTAATTAAAGTATTAAACATGCCCTAGAGGTTGTTGCGGGCACACCTCATGAAACCACAATGTTCACAATTTTGGTTATTTTATCAAAAGAGCTGAAGATGGCTCATCCTCACCATGGGAATAGTCTTATTTAGGGTGAGTTATGTCAGTTCATCTCAGTTGACACTACAGATTGTCATCTACATTCAATAATATTGTTACAGATGCCATTCTGTGAGAAGCATTCTGTTGGCAATTCTAGTTTTGTTGTAGTTGGTTTCAACTCTCAACTTAATCTTTATGATGCTACTTTTTTAATAGAATGTCTCTATTTGACGATAGAAATATTTATAGCTATTTATCTTGCTTTTGAAGTATGCCATGATTTGATTCTACATTCATTTAGTTTTGCATTATCGCATGATGGATCATCTTGGCAACCAGTTGAATTTCTTTCTGTAGAGTGGCTCTTAATATTTAATTTACGTTCATGAGACGGATAATCGCTATATTGTTGAAACACGCTTGCTTGGTTGTGCCTTATTTTTCATCTTGATGGAATGCTCATTTTCTTCATATAATAAATCGTTATGTGTTTTTCTCTTATGTGAGCTGTACCTGATCATGCACTCCTCGTATTGTCTAAGAAGTGAATTGTATAGGGGGCATAACGTGTAATGCATGGATGACAAGAAAAGCATGCTAGTTCGACTGGCACATATACCCGTACCGCTTTGTGCTAGTCGTAGTGTGATACTATGTATTCACCCCTAACATTTTCTTGAATCTCTAGATATTGTACTGTGTATACCACCCCTGACATGTTCTTGAAGCTCTACATGTTGGTCCTCTTGTCTTTTATAAGTTATAATACCCAATATCAATTTGTTGACACAAATATCTTGTAGAGTTGTAATCAGCACAGATTGAATGCTTTGTTGCTGTACTGTCTTTTGTGCATCTTAGCATTCAGTTGCCTAGTTTTTTAGTTCATGATTGGCTTCTCTTATTGATTACATACCCATTCATTTTCAAATTTTAGTAGACATTTATTCTATCTCTAACTGATTGTTTAACAAATCTTTCTCAGATTGTGATGAATTGTTCTTCGGTGAACTCACAAAGGAGGCTTCAGATGTAATTGGGTGTTTTAATGCTAGAGTGAGACGATTTCTCCATCTACATGATTCGTCAGGACTGCAAAACTACATTAGCTGCCTGAAAGCTTGTTTTAAAGGTGACCAGCAATCCATGATCCTGAAAGGACGAATGCTGATTGATTATGTTGCAGCCAATGGCATTGCCATCCGTAAGATTCTGAAAAAATATGACAAAGTAAGTTATCTTTCTTCATAGCTGAAAGCAATAATTTTCTTTCCTTTATTTTAGTTGTCGCTGATATTATACTCTGGTACAGATACACAGCTCGATTAATGGAAGAAAATTTAGTATTAAGCTACTGGCTGAGCATATAGAGCTTCTTCATTCACCGTGGTTGATTGAACTAGGAGCATTTTACCTAAATTTCTCTGAATCAGGTTTTCCTGAACCTGGTTTTTATTTTAAACAAGTCTCGTGCGATCTTGATGACCAGCCAATGATCACACTGACACTCTCAGATTCTGTTAAGCTTGATTACAGCATGGTTTGTCCTGTCTGCTTGGTAATTTTCTATGTATTTCATCTTATCTTGTCACCTATATGGCTTAAAGATGGACGGTTATCTTATTCTCTTGATAATTGAGCGTATAGGCGCTTCACTTATCAAAATTAATATGCACATATATGCATCATTTTGGAATGGTGCATCTAATCTGTGCTAGTTGAAATAGTTTTTTTGAACAGGGTTTCTGATTCTGACATTTGCGAAAAAACACAGCCGAAATGCTTGTATATCTTCCAATGTTAACTTAGGTGCTATATGGTATTCTCCAACTAGTGCTCCCTTGCTTTGTCAGCCTGGATCTTACTTATTTTGGCTCAATAATGCCCTGGGCAAAAACCAGTTACTATGAATAGTATTGTAGCAAGATGCCGGCTAGAATTTCTGTAAGGAAGAAAATACATGGGCAGTTTTCATGCTTTATTCTTCACAGATATAAACATAAGAGAGTAATGTAATTGTTGCAATAAAATTAGACCAATTTTAGCCTGCCTTGAGTGGGCCAAGTGTTTATGTTTAACTTATAATATTCAGTCTCTAAGCTATACGTGGTAGGATATATGAAAAGCATATATTAACAGCAAACACCCTACCTGAGGATATGGCACATGCAAAACAATGTATTGAAAGGAAATGTGATTCCATATTCTAATTTAAAGAAAAAGTCTAGCTTCTATTCCTTACACCTAATAAGTAGGAGGGACAGAAACAGGTATTAGAATACTTGGGTGAGATGTCCAAGAAGGAAATAGGATAATTCCGATACAAGCCCCATTGTTTCTCAACATTTTCTCACAACAACTTGGAGCATGCATATCAGGCATGCTCAACGAAGTAATGCCAGCCTTTGTCACTTTGAGGAAGAACCTCTATAAAGATGTTGACAGGCTTCTTATTGTGGACATGCATGGAAAACTAATCTAGCTCTCAAAGACAATTTCTCTATGGAATAAACGATCGTGCCAATGTGCTTGATGGGATTACAAAAGAAGGATTTATTGTCAATATATTAGTTGTCTTGTTGTCATAATAAAAAGAGTACCGTCTCCGTAGTTATGTCGAAATTTTGTTGGATACATTCTATTTAGATGACCTCACAACGAGCATAGTCATGGCTCAAAATTTTGAGTCATTAGAACCATATCCGACAAACCTACTTATCATATTTGTCAACATAGGTACACGTAGGTGACCACCTAGGCGTCAAGGCACTCCAAGGGAGTGTGGCTTGGCCAGCATGTTGAGTTATTGTCCGCTTTTTTTTGGGTGGGTTCCTTGGCCCTATTAATGGGTATGCCATTTGTTAGAAAATAGTTTTCTTATTTATGTATCTCTTTACTATTTCCTTTTCCTGTTGGGTCTACTATGTAAATAGTCTTTGTCTATATAATAAAGGAGAGCACACCCTAACCGGGTATCGCTTTGACCCAAATCCTTTCACATGGTATCAAAGCATATCCGGTTGCTGCAACCCTAACCGCCGCCTCTTTCTCCCCTCTGCCCATTCTGCTTCTTTCCTTCTTCTCCGGTTGTATCCTCCGTCGCCGGCGCAACATGACAACTGTCGGAAGTTCTCCTCTTCGGGCAGCCGGTCCTCCAATCCGTCAAGGCACGGTGGCTGCTTGAAGGAAAGGAGGAGAACCCCTCGTTCTATTCCAAAGAGAGAAGGAGGAGCACCTTCCTTCCATCCTCTTTCCTCTCCACGTAGTCCCCATACGTTGATGAGTGCCCACGTCTCTCGGGGCTGCTGATGCGTTAATTTCGCATCATCAAGTGACTTGTGACGGTGCTAATTCCCGTCACCTTTTCCCTAGCGCAACTTCCCGGGGCTATCCTCTCTCCGGTGTGTCTTCCCGGAATCGATTTCACCGATTGACAGGGCCAATTCCCGTCGACGTATACGTCTTCCGCTGCTGTACACGACGTGTATCCTAAGCGACACGACGTGTTGCTGCAAAATACTTCTGTTCTGACGACATTGTTCGCAGAAGACACGACGTGTCCTAGCTGGTGGAAGTTACGCCTCCGAAATTGGACACGACGTGTGAGAAGTTCGAAAGGAGTCTCTGACAACTCATACGCCGTATGAAAAATCAGACACGACGTGTTGAGCAGTGGGAGTATTTTTCTGTCCACTCACACGACGTGCAGAAAAACAGACACGTCGTGCACTACCCAGACACAGTGTGTTCTCTCAACATGGCGTGTTATTCACTCTGCCTGCTATTGTTTTCTTGATTCCTCAATATGGGAAATGCCAAGCCTGCTTCCACTATAGTCGTCTACAATGACCAATCTCAGATCACTTCTGTGAAGCTTTACTCACAGAATATCTCCTTTGGATGAATGCTACCCACACTGTGCTTGAATCTTGTGAGAAGGTGGACATCATTGAGTTGGAGCCTTCTAATGAAAGTAGCAAGGAGTACCCCACGTGGCGGAAAAACAACGGGCTGGTAAAGTCTTGGCTATGGAGCAACATGGAGCCTCAGATTGCGTCTAGATTCATGTTACATTCTACAAGCAAACAAATCTGGGAAGCTGCAAAGAAACATTTTTCTCATGAGAAGAATGCTCTTCGTATTTATACTTTTTATGATCGCCTTTTTGCAGAGAAACAAAATAATCGCTCTCTTGAGGATTATTTTTGTACTATCCAGTCTATTTCTCAAGAACTCAGCTTTTACCAGCCATTAAAGATTGATGATCAGATGAAGTTCCGAGACAATCCACTGATAGGAAGGTTTCTGTCCAGCTTAATTCCTATGTATGCCTTAGCTAGGAGTGTTATTCTGGCCACAGACAAACTACCAAGTCTTGAAGAAGCCTTTGTCCGAATTCAACAATCATCATTTGAGTCCTTTTCTGCCACTCCTGGAGACCTCCACACCGAGACTCAAGCTCCTCTTGCTGCTGCTGTCAAAGGAATGGGACGAGGTGCTGGCCGAGGTTGAGGTGCTGGAGGAAATCGTCCAAAATGTACTTTTTGTGGGAAACTTGGACATGTAGCGGAGAAATGCTATTCTAAGCATGGTCGGCCTCCAATTGGGGCTGCACATTATACTGCAAATTCATCTGGGCATCAACATCTGGAGGTTCTAAGCAGGTGCAATCAGATGTCACAATCTCCAAGGAGGAGTATGACCGTCTTCTACAAGCTACCCAACATGCCTCCCTTAACGCCTCCGTCAATTTATTTTCAGATGCAGGTAACCAGGGCACTTCACTTGTCACCTCTCATCCATCCTCTACATGGGTTGTGGATTCCGGGACGTCCCAGCATATGACGGGTATACGATCTATGCTTCTTTCCTCTGACTCATATATCACACATTCTTCTGTGACACTGGCTGATGAATCTATCAGAAGCGTCCACGCGTGTGGCTGCGTACAAGCATCATACAATTTGACTTTACAATCTATCCATTATGTTCCAGACTTTCCATTTAACTTAATGTCTGTTGCTAAGCTGGTTGATTCTTTGAAATGCTTGGTAATCTTTGGAGACCCTTTCTTTATGTTACATGATCTAAGGAGCTGGAAGACGATTGGTGGGGGATCTAGGAAAGGTGATCTCTACTTCTTTGAAGGTGGTCGCTCAACTCACCAGATTCCATCCACCTCATCCACTATTTTCATCCGCTCTCCCTTGCAATGGCATTGTCGCTATGGACATCCATCCCTACAGAGTCTTCAGAAGCTTGTCCCAGGCTTAGCCTCAATTAAGTCGTTAGAGTGTCAGTCATGCCAGTTAGGCAAACATCATCACATTTCTTTTCCGAGTCGCATTGTGAAACACTCTAAACGTCCTTTTGATCTTATTCATAGTGACGCCTGGGGTCCTGTTAAAGAGCCAAGTTATAATGGCTTCTGATATTTCATGTCTTTCATTGATGATTTCTCCCGCATGACTTGGGTTTATTTATTTAAGTCTCGCGATGAAGTCCTGTTTGTTATTCAAACTTTTCATCAATTAATAAAAATCCAATTTAATGCTCATATTAAGATTCTTCGTACTGATAATGCTCTTGTACAAAGTAAAGGAGTTGTTTATTCAGTGTGTAAAAAGGTTTACAAGGTACTCTCTTATATAGCTACAGAGAGTTGAGACACATATACAAGCGAGCAATATGGGACTAATACAATAAAGCAGTAGGAGGAAAAACACAACAAAATAAGTAAATAACACAATATTTCTATACTCCCCCTCAAGCTGGAGCGTAGATGTCGAATAAGCCCAGCTTGTCAATCAGAGTCTGGAAGTGAGCTTTAGGTAGAACTTTGGTGAAGATGTCAGCAAGCTGCTTCTCAGTGCTGAGATATGGAGTGCAAATATGTCCAAACAGAACTTTCTCCCTGACGAAGTGGCAATCAACCTCAATATGTTTTGTTCTTTCATGAAAGGTGGGGTTGCTCACAATGAAAATGGAAGCCTTATTGTCGCAGAACATAGGAATGGGGCTAGAAGAGGTGATATCAAACTCATTCAAAAGACCACTGACCCACAGGAGCTCACATGCAGTATGAGCCATGGCTCTATATTCTGCCTCTGCACTAGATCGGGCAACAACTGTCACAATGAAAATGGAAGCCTTATTGTCGCAGAACATAGGAATGGGGCTAGAAGAGGTGATATCAAACTCATTCAAAAGACCACTGACCCACAGGAGCTCACATGCAGTATGAGCCATGGCTCTATATTCTGCCTCTGCACTAGATCGGGCAACAACTGTTTGCTTTTTGTTGCGCCATGTAACCAGATTTCCTCCCACAAAGGAGCAATATCCAGATGTAGATTTCCTGTCAGATCGACTTCCTGCATAGTCAGAATCAGAGAATCCAGATACATTGCAATGATCATGCTTTTTGTACAGAAGACCTTTCCTTGGAGAGCTTTTGAGATATCGTAAGACGTGACAAATAGCATCCCAGTGGCATTGTCGGGATTTATCAAGATACCGGCTTATGAATCCTACAGCAGCAGCCAAGTCAGCTATAGTAACCGTCAAATAGATAAGTTTGCGAACCAGTCTCTTGAACTGTTGATGATCAGCATAAGGAGGAGAAGTATCATTATCCCAATCCATATTGGGATCCAGAGGAGTGTTGGCTGGCTTGCAACCCAACATGCCTGTCTCCTGCAAAAGGTCAAGAACATATTTCCTCTGTGACAGGCATAGTCTTGCAGAAGATCTAGCAACTTCAATGCCTAGAAAATATCGTAGTTTGCCTAGGTCTTTGGTGATGAAGTGTTGTGCTAAATACTTTTTAGTTGCCTGTATCCCTGCACTATCACTGCCAGATAGGACAATATCATCAACATACACAATAAGGATGACCAGCCCTGCTGCAGTTTTACGAATAAATACATAATGATCAGATTGTGAACGCCGAAAGCCAAAGGTAATTAAGATCTGACTGATCTTGTCAAACCATGCACGTGGGCTTTGTTTCAGACCATAGATTGCCTTTGTTAGTTTACAGATTTTAGAAGCAGACTCCCCCTGAGCAACAAATCCCGGAGGTTGCTCCATGTAGACCTCCTCCTGTAGATCTCCATATAGAAAAGCGTTTTTGACATCAAGTTGAAACAGAGGCCAGTCTTTATTCACAACAATAGATATCAAAATACGAATAGATTTTAAGCGTGCAACTAGGGAAAAAGTTTTCAAAATAATCAACTCCATATGTTTGAGTATATCCTTTCGCAACCAATCGGGCTTTCAGGCGTTCAATGGTACCATCCGGTTGATATTTAATAGTAAAAATCCAGCGGCATCCAACAGTATGGCATGAAGAGGGACGATCAACCAGATCCCATGTCTGTTAATCACAAAGTGCATGCATTTCCTACTCCATAGCATGTTTCCAGGCAGGATGGCGAAGTGCCTCTTCGGCTGATTTAGGAATTGTCACAACAGACAAAACAGAAGTGAAACAAGCAAAGCTACCACAGAGATTGTCAGATGAACAAAAATTACTGATAGGATGCTGAGTACATGAGCGAACACCTTTCCTTAAACTTTAGGAAGATCCAGGTTAGAAAATACCTCAGTGGATGGTGGATCAATCGCAGACGCAGGATTTGGTTCGGTCGGGGCTTCAGAAGCATTGATGTTCTTTGACCGACGCCGATAGACTTGCAATGGGCGTTCTTGAGGCACATCAGGAGCTGGTAATTCCTCAACAACCAATGGCAACGGTGTGGTAGCCATAATATCAGCCGACAATTTGTCACCATCAGTAGAATAGTAAGGCATATGCTCAAAAAAGGTCACATCCGCACTAACAAACCACTATTTTTTTAACAGGATCAAAACAACGGTAGCCTTTCTGAGTACGGGAATATCCCAGAGGAGGTAGAGAAAATAAGGGTTTATCAGGAAACTAAATGGCGTACGAGACCTGATTTTTCAAAACAGAAGAAGGCATGCGATTGATAAGATAGCATGCCGTAGAGACAACTTCAGGCCAGAAGTGATGGGGTACTTTGCAGTGTATGAGAAGGGTGCGAGCAACCTCAAGAAGGTGACATTGTTTTCTTTCAGCGACGCCATTTTGTTGAGGGGTGTAAGGGCAAGTGGACTGATGTATGGTTCCTTGGGCAGCACAAAAGGATGTAACAGATTGTTGCATGAATTCCAGTGCATTATTAGTACGAAAATTTTTAATAGGACGATTAAATTGAGTGTGAATTTCAGCAAAGAAGGTGTGAATAGTATCTAACACAACATCTTGACCTTTAAGCAAAAACAACCATGTGGTGCGAGAATAATCATCAACAAAGGTCATAAAATATTTCACACCCGAGTGACTGGATATAGGGCACGGTCCCCAAATATCAGCATGAACCAGGTCAAAAATTTCTTTAGAAGCAATAACTTTCTTAGCAGGAAAAACAGACCGAGTTTGTTTGCCCAAAACACAAGTTTCACAGGAAAAATTATTCTCAATTAAAGTAGGAAATAAATGCTTTAATTTGGCAGCAGATGGATGGCCCAGGCGAAAGTGCCACTGTAATCCCGTCATCGAAGTAGATAGCATAGCCGCAGCAGTAGGAGGTCCATCCAGATAATACAGCCCATCTGGTTCTTCACGGCCCGAAGCAATCCTCGTCTTCGTGCGGAGATCCTTCAAAATACAGACAGAAGGATCAAATTTAATAGAGCACTTGAGTTGTTTAATCATCTTACTGATGGACAATAAATTAACAGGAAACTTTGGAATATATAAAACAGAATTCAAGTGCAATTTTGGCAGTGCCATGAACAACAGTTTTGGATCCATTTGCAACAATAACAGATGATATAGGAGTAGTTTTATGGAGACTCGAAAAAAGATGAAGATCACCAACCATATGAGTGGATGCACCTGAGTCAATGCACCACTGTTTGTTACCAGATGATGGAGAGGCAAGCATGGTAGAGGCTCCTGGTGTAGACGAGGATGGCATCTGTGCGAGACGTTCCTGGAACATCTTCTCGAACTCCGAACGTAACCAGTCTGTGTTAGTTGGAGCAGCAGGTGTGTCAGGGGTAGAGTCGGCATCAGTTTCTGTAGCAGCCTGGTTAGCCCAAGCTGGCTTGCTGTGCTTAATCCAACAACGATCTTCAGTATGATTGTCCCGGCCACACCAGTTGCAGTAGCGAGGGCCGGGAACAGTACCACGTCCATGAGTAGATGTGCCTCGACCTCCTGAAGGAGGGCGACCGCCACGGCCACGACCGCGACCACGACCACGGCCAGAATCAGCAGAGCGAGCAATAAGCGCAGGATGCTCAACAGCAGGTGTAGGAGTCATGGACGACAGGCGTTGGACACGTTTCAGAACATCTCGAAGGGTTGGCTGCGGGTCACTTGACAGGATTTGGTCAACCACTCCAGAAAATGAGGCAGGAAGTGCAGCAAAAAATTGCACCAGTTGCAGTTCGTTGCGCTGCTTCTGGGCAATTTTGATGTCCGCCGTCAAAGGGTGGTAGAGTTCAAACTCATTCCATAGAGCCGATCATTGATTGTAGAAGTCATCAATGGAAGTATCAGTAGAAAACTCCTTCGCCAGAGTTTGAAGATTTCAAAGACACGTTTGGGATTCTCCTGATGAGAATAGACATGGGACAGTTGATCCCACATAGCCTTAGCATCATGAAGGCAGAGAAGAGATTGGTTGATGCGAGGCTCGGTACTATTGAGGATCCAAGACATGACGCCAGAATCATCCTTGGACCATTGGGCATAGCTTTGTCTGGTTTTGTCATCCGAATCAGCAGTAGGAACAGCAGGAGGCTCTGCCATAAGGTGGTGATACCGTCCTTGTGCTTTGACATGTAGAACAAAGGACGCCGACCAGAGATGGTAGTTGGAGCCGCCGTCGAGCTTCACCGTGGTGACACACAGGGAGCGCAGAGGCTCAGGGAAGGCCATAGTAGAGGCAGGAGTTGGTGCAGTAGCAGAGTAGAGACCCACAAAGGGCAGATAACAACAACAGGGATCTGACGCGTCAAATCAGAAAACCCGTATCGGGCAGAATATGCATAGAGAAACCTACGCCGTCATGAGGAAAACTCAACATTCCTTCATGAGGCGCAGGCAGATAGAATGGAGAGACGAAAGGACTCTCAACTTAGCCGGCCAGTGGATGTCCGATCGTAGATCCGAAGAGCACCCGGACGTAGATGGAGACGGGAGGTGAAAACCAGTGGCAGTCGGTCGAAAGGCTAGAAGCCTGGAGGAGGAAGGATGTTGCGGGTGGAGTGGGTTGTTGAGGCGGCGGTGGGAGGAGAGGAGGCGGTGGGGAGGGAGGGTGGTCGGAGGAGGGCGGCGGCGGTGGGGATGGAAGGAGGAAGGAGGGGCGGCGGCGGGAGGAGAGGGAGGGCTGGGCGGGGGGCGGCGGTGGGGGGGCGGCGGGCAGGAGAAGATCGACGGGGGGATGCTCACGTCATGGGTGGGGAAAAGGAGAACCTGCTCTTGATACCATGTAGAAAGTAAAGGAGTTGTTTATTCAGTGTGTAAAAAGGTTTACATGGTACTCTTTTATATAGCTACAGAGAGTTGAGACACATATATACAAGCGAGCAATATGGGACTAATACAATAAAGCAGTAGGAGGAAAACACAACAGAATAAGTAAATAACACAATATTTCTATAGCTCTTGAATATGTTCAAAAGGCTGTTTCTACGTTTTGTAATTCTGTTGGCATGGTTCACCAGACGACTTGTCCTCATACACCCCAAAAAAATGGGGTTGCTGAACGCAAAAATCGTCACTTACTTGATGTAGCTCGTACTTTGTTGTTTCAAATGTCCATGCTAAAGGTATATTGGTCTAATGCTCTTCTCACTGCCTATTTTTTGATTAACCGTCAACCATCTTCCGTCTTAAAAGGGGCTACTCCCTTCTCTGTTTTACGACCTAACGAGCAACCTTTTCCCGTTCCTCTGTGTGTTCGGATGCACTGCGTTTGTTCACGTGTTTGATCCACACGCTGACAAGTTGTCTTCTCGCGCAGTTTGCACCGTCTTTCTGAGATATTCTCCGACACAAAAGGGATACATGTGTTATTGTCCTCGTCTTCGTCGTCTTTTTGTGTCGGCTGATGTTACGTTTCATGAGTCTACCCCGTGGTTTAGTGACTCTGTTCAGAGTGAGGGGGAGTACAATCCTGAGAGTGAATACATCTTTGAGCGTGAGAGAGAGCCACCACTTCCTGTGCCGTATGATGAGAGTGTTCTTGATATCACCCCATCCTCACCACCGCCACCACCATCTCCACCACCCCCCCCATCCTTTCCTCTAGTTTACACAGGCGAGTAGGGCGTTGCCAAGAGGATGTAGCATCACCAGTCCAACATCATGCCTCCTTATCGTTTGCCACTCCTAAGGTATCTGTTTCTACTGAGAGTTCTTTTGATGCTTCGGTTTCAGATTTACACCTTTCAGTTGCAGCTCGAAAAGGTGTCCGATCCTGCACTATCCGTCATCCTTTGGCGAATGTGTGTTGCTTGTCTCATTTGTCAATTGCAGCCCACACATTTACTGTTCAACTGGACTCTATGGCGATTCTTCGTTCTTATAAGGAAGCAGCCCGACATGATGGTTAGGTCGAAGCTATGGATAGTGAGATGGCTGCACTTCATGAGAACTCTACCTGAGACTTGGTGGATCTTCCTCATGGCAAGTCTGTTGTGGGCTGCCGATGGGTTTATAATGTGAAATAGAAACCCGATGGGTCTATTGATCACTTGAAGGCGCGTTTGGTGGCATAGGGGTACACTTAGACACATGGTGCCGACTTCTTTGAGACTTTTTCTCCAGTGGCTCAAATCAATTCTGTACAGATTCTTATTTCGTTGCTACTCATTGTCACTGGCCTCTTATTCAGCTGGATGTCAAAAATGGTTTTCTTCATGGTGATCTACTTGAAGAGGTGTACATGGATCAACCTCCTAGGTATGTTGCTCAGGGGGAGTGTCAGAAGGTGTGCAAGCTAAATAAATTCTTGTATGGTCTGAAGCAGTCACCTCGAACAACATAAATTATATGTATCTAGGGGGGATACTCATTATTAGCTGAAAATGAAATTTGATTGTCATTGCTATGGGAAGACCATGGTCCTCAATTGTTTGTTACTTTTTAAAACGGTTAAAAAAGATAATACCTATATTTGAACCTCTCCTTCATATTATATGAAACCTAGGCTTGGCAAAAAAGTCCGTAAACCATCAACTGAACCATACCATTACCACCCAACCCGATAAGTTGGTATAATCAGACAGGATCTGGGTAAATGGTTTGGTTAAAAAAAACCATGTTCATGGACCGGATTAACACGGCCCCCGAACCATTTCTACCAAAGTATGAGACTCCTTAGGTTAGCTTTGTCCCGTGGTCCTTACCACTTTCATGCCCATTGCTTTGACGCTGCCGTCGCTACCATGGCGATACTCGCCGTGGTTTCCATTACCATCACCACCTTCAGTCTTCTCTATGTACTCAAACCATGTAAATTCTGGTTTGCCAACGTGAGGGCTTTCTTTAGCGGCGGCCTTAAATCCAACAGTGCACGCCGTCACGGCTGACTCCGGCAGCTGCCGCGGTGGCCTTGATAGGTGACTCCAACATCCATATTTTCCAGAATTGCACACCGAGCTTGATTCCGGGTGACATGTCCACGGTCCCGGCGGCCTGGGATTGTGAATTAGTATACCTCCAGGTTGAACGGCTTCACCCCGGCCTCCCTGACGAGGGTGACCATCTGGCAATAACAGAGCTACCAGTGTGCGTCGGAGGGATTGTGGCTACGTCTGGAGGTCAGGCCGCAAAGCAAAAGTCAAATACACGCTCCTGGACAGTGCGGTGCCAGTCGCGCAAGTGGTGGTGAGCATGGCAATAGGCACGGAGACTCAACAGAATCGGGTAGCATAGGATGAAGGGTTGAGGAGGGACGGGGCGTGGAGGTTGCCGGACGATGCCATCGATAGGGATGGGGAGATGTGAGGGCTAGGAGAGCTACCCGACGCAACACACAAGAAGCGCGGTCGTGATCATGAATGGATTCTTCAGTGGCCTCGTGTGGCTTCCCTTCGGCGGTGGCCCTGTATGGAAAACATGGATGTCGCTACATGCACTCCAGCATGTTGGGTCCGTGTGCATGCCATCGTGGATGAAATGGTTACCTGTGGTTCTCTCAAGCAAAAGAACCATCACATGGAGCAATTATGGTTCGAGTGGTAGATGGACCAATTAGAAATTGGTTTGGTTCAATAACGGGTGGTGGAGTGCGGATTCTTGCATTTTGCCATCCCTAATGAAACCTTATATACCTAGTAAGACGTACTTTCATTGTTCTATATGCATGGTTTACAACTTATTTTTTGAATCAACCATGATGTTTATGTAAATTTATGTATAGGAATATAAATTTATATGTATATAGTCTACATAATAGGAAATTGCCTAAAAAGAATTAAGGTGCCTAGGCACACTAAGGCATCAAGTTACTCGACTTGTTGCATATGCTACTACGATAAAATATGCTACGTTTTCCAGCTCCAGTTGACTGAGTGACCTCCCTTAAATGTTAGATATCTTGTCATCATGTGTATAAAAGCATATTCAACATCAAAACATCTGAAGACTATTGCATTGGCGCCACTGCTGAAGCATGCCATTTGCCAAAAAAACGCTTCCAAGTATCACAAAGAATAGTAAGAGTTGACTACATGCATCCCGGTGTACTTCGCAAAATTTGTACACGAAGTTGACTCACTGTCTTCACAACAAAGAACATGTTAGGACAAGTATTAGGGAGATCTATAATATTTTGCAATAATGCTTCTATATCTTCTCAGTTCTGACACCAACTTATGAAGGCTTAATGTCTCAACTAATTGGATGTAAGGGTACAAAAAATTGGCTTGCTCCTATTCATTAATGTCTTCTATTGTATGTCTAAAGCACATTTTTCATGAGAAATCCATGCCATCATCAAAATGAAGAACTTCATTGCGTACATTTACTTCATTTTATCAAAGCTATTGAAAATGAAAATGTAGAAAGTTCTGTACGTCTGCTATTCCTTGTACGCCCTTCTAGCAAGATGACCATCATCCACTAACACAATCGCAACAATTGTGTCTAAGGACGTATGTAGAGTGAACATCTAGCAGACCAAGTCAACCCAAAACTCTCTGTAGCTTTGTTGAATATACCAAATAATGCTTAAGGGCTTTACTTCCGATAAATAGCCTTTTGCAGTTTGTAGACTTTCCATAATCCCATAGGAATGGATCTGGTAACTTGTAGAAGATTATCCTTCTTAGTATTATACCCATTCAGAAAGGTATTTTCAGTATCTAGTCCATCTATATGCCATCTTAAATCCGACATCTACACGAGAAGAATCAACATGAGATTATGTCAAACTTTTGAAAGGGTCTCAAGTAGCCGGCTCGTTAAGTGTGTGTGAATGTATCTTACAACAACCAGGCTTAGCTTTGAGCCTATCTATGTACTCATTAGGAGAATATCTACAATAACCTGTAAACATTCAACATTTCCATGTCACATCGACTGTGTTGAAGTCCTCTGTCTGGAAGCTGAAGCTAAGAAAAAACCTTCCTCTCTATGGAAGTGTGGGGATATCCTCTTTGTAATGCCTTATTTTGACTTTCAAAACTTAGATATTGCCAATTCAGCAAGACATTTGGTTATAGACTCAAATATCGAGATTAGCAAGCACATAGAGTGAGAGCTCTAGTGCTTGGTAAAGTCTCTCTTTCCATTTCAACGAGGGCTATAGGTTTACAAAGGTCAAGCTCTGAAGTAGGTGAAACACATAGTCTCCTTACCAAATGAGGCAAAAACACATAAAGTCTCCTTACCAGATGAGGCTATGTTTGGAATGGAAAGAGGTTCATCATTGGGTTTATGGTGATGTCATGGTGCATCTATAGTAGGTTGTTTGAAGACTCAAAGGTGGTGATGTTGTTAGGATAGAGGTAGGGTTTTTAATGAGTAAGGGCCTATGAAGCACAAACTCTCCAAAACATGCTCCGTACTTGGCACACATTGGATACTAGTACTCCTTGGATACGCCTTAGTACATATTGGATATTTCTCCATACGTATTCTAATTATTTTTTTTTCATTTTTTCGAGGGTGGATACTTCATGGATTCAACATGGATACATGAATCCTTTCTGGGGCAATTATGGATTTTTACAACACTGTTCTATAAACCAAGTCGAACATTCTAATAAAACTACTTTTAGTTTGTTAATGATAGTAAATTATTGTTAATTCCTATTAGTAACTTAATATTAGTTCCAAATTCTTCAGATTATTATAGAAACTTAATGTTACTCGAAATTTTTCTAAAACTCTTTGGCTCGCAAATCAAAGCTTATAAGTCGGAACTACATTGATATCAGGTTGCAAATGTTAATTGTAGATCTATAGATGCACTATTTTATAAAACCAAATGTAATTTACAAATAAACCCCATCTAGTCAATTGATTGAATGTAAGGCCAATGGCCATATTAAGTTGATGATATCAACTTCTATTTTTTAGAATTTAAATCCATTACGATGCTAATTGAATTTCTTGTATTATGTTGCTAAGAATATCTGTTATAGTCTCACTTGTCAAAATTCATAGATCTTTTTATCGCCTAGTTCTTAGGTTTTTTTCACTTCATGTGAGTCATATAATCCAACTCCTTGAACTATATCTATGTTTCTACCATATGATATTCAATCTGCACCGTTCATTGTATCTTTATTATTTAATCTTTATTACTCTAATGGAAGAATACACGTCTCTCAATTAAGTGTAATGAGCATGCACATATGTTGAACTCTAATTGTACTATTAAAGTATCAAAGGGCGGCAATAATAAATGTTGCTACAACCATGGAACATGACTTCGACTTCGAGCTGACTTCGATAGGTGTGGACATGGAAGTTTGTGGAAATGTCGAGGATTTTTATAACCAAACTTCGATGCAACTTCGACAAAATTTAAGCTAAAAATAGTCATTTTGTGATGAAAATCAACATTTTTCATCAAATCTAGCTAAAAAATAACAATATATGTTTACATATAGCCAGCCATACATTTTTACATATGTAGATAAATACACAATTACATACAGTCGTCTTCGAGAGTTCTTCCATATATAAAGTTTGTGACAATAAACAAAGTGCATAAAAATGGTGTAAATCTATGGTAGATTTTGCAGAGAGGGGGTCTGTCTATTACTATTAGCTTAGAATAGTAAAAAATAACATCAAAATCGTCTTACCTCAAGCTCCAACACTTTTTCCTCACACAACAAACTCCGCAAAACACTGGAACAATGTTTTAAAAAACGTTAAGCAGTAAGCGTGCGGACAGCACCTTGTAACTGGTTAAGCGGTAAGCGGCCGATTTTTTAAAAAACGGGTTTTGATTTTCTATACAATTTTATAAAAAAATGCACATGTATGCATATATATACTATACTTTTTGGAACCTTTATACATATCTGAACACCCTAAATAACCATACTAAACACCCAAATACTTTATAACACAACTATAAAACAATGATTATAGCTAAACTATTAAACAATAGACTTGTCACACATAAAACACCCTATACAACTATAAAACAAAAAAGTATTAAGTATATATGCATGATACAATAACTATTTTGCATGACATTACAGCAGACTTATCATTGATACCTTACTAACTTATTGCTACATTTACATATCATCACTTGATAAAAAATTACAGCAGTACATATAACCAAAGTATGCATTCTAAAATCTATGTCATGATTAGTTACATGTAATTTACTTGGATATACAACAGTACCCGATTACTACTGTCTTACATACAAAGTATGCATACTAAATTAACTAAGGCTTATCATAGAACATGTATTGTATATAAGTTCAATATATTACAGTCAATAATTATTTTACTTTCAAAAATTACTTAATGTTACAGGCTTGCAGCAGTTTTCTTAAAAAAACGGGTCTGAGCGGCCGATTAAGCGGTTTGATTAAGCGGGAAAAAAATGCCCGTTTTTTTGAAAAAAATTAATCGGGCACTTAGGGGGTATTTTAAACGGCTGGGCTGCTGAACCGATTAAGCGGCCGCACAGAACGTTTTTCATTTCACTGCACCGGAAGAATATCGCCAACTTCGACGACTTCGACAGATATCGAGGACATTGCAAAATTTTTGAATGGACTTGGGTCAACTTCTTTGACATATGGGAAAATGTCGACAACTTCGACGAAAAGTCGAAGATATTGTGGAATGAGGATGTTTACGTGGATTCGACGCCGCCAGCCGTTGACATCGACAATATCGGCTAAATTTCGCCCCATGTCGACGACATTTAGTTCCATGGTTACAACTATGCTAACAAAGAGTACAAGGGATCATATACTAGGGAAAACACATGCTTGCTAAAGATTCCATGCAATGGGATCAAAATTTTACCAAAGTGTCATTATAGAACACCTCCGTGAAATGCAAAAGGTTGCTCATGAGGTTAGACAAAGATTGCAAAATGTCATGTCCAAGAAGATCCCTTTTCTTTATATTTTTCTTTGAAAGAAACTAGATGGTCTTGATTTGCATCTTTATGAATAGAAAGATCATGGTATATATTTCATATCAAACTAATAACAATTTTATTTTGTATCTACTGCCTTACCCATATCCAATGTTTTCAAAAATAATTGTATCCCATGTTTATAACCGTATTAGTATCCGTGATTCATATGTAAAGGTAAAAATGTTTTCCTTTACCCATATTATCCTATAGGATAAGGGTATGGGAGAGAACTTTTTACTTGTTATTTGTTTAGCCATTACCCACTAAGTCGCTATGCTATAGTGTCAGGGTAAGGGATAAGTGTTATCCATAGATTCCATACCCACTAACCTGTACATGTTAGTATTCAGAGTAATACCATAAATTCATCGGGTATAAACATGCCAAACATGCCCCTATAATTAAAGTTCAATAAGTCTAATGTCTGTATCGTTGGATCTTTGTTGTCTAAGAAGCATGGTTTAAAATTTTGGATTTGACGTCGTTTCCGATGGCTCAAAAACAACATTTTAGAGAAATTTCGATATTTCCACTTCCGTCGACACAAGATTCGATTCACATTTCGAAGACCAAATAAAGGAATTAAGTCAAGAAATTTTACCCGGACGAAATACATACATATGTACATCTAATTACGCAATAATATCATATGTTGGTATTGGGTGGAAGACTCTTACATGTGTGTGAGAAAAGATACAAAACTATTTCAATGGGGATTTTTATTACATATTCAATATCATAATGAATGAATTAGTTTATAGATTACCACATTAATAATCAATTTCAATTGATAGTTTGTAGCTTATGGCATAGATAATCAAAGAGTGAATATACTAAAATTATTCTCAATTTAGGTCTGAAAAATAGATTCAAATCACTAAAATTAAATGATACTAATAGTTTACTATATTGAATATATCAATTGATCGTCACGAATTGAATTATAATCAAATTGCATACATTTAACTATATATATTTCCCACCACTAGTTGAAAAACTTGAAATTTGATGTATGTTACTTGGCATCAACATAGCTATCATAGAGTTTAATGTCCGATTTCATGGCCCAAAAACAAAAATTTACAAAAATTTTGACTGAAAGTTTTATTTTTACGACACTAACTTCGATACAAAAATAAACGAATTAAATCATGAAAATTTACTAGGACGATCTAAATGCCAAGATCTACTCAAATATGCAATAACATTTCTTATTACATATGGGGGGTCTCCCACATTTGTAAATGAAGGAAGCTGAATTAATTTGACAGAATTTCAATGACAATTTTTGATGTTAAAATGAAGAAATAAAGTTATGAAATTTTGCGAGCACAATGTTTAGACATAAACACACTAGATTATGTAAAAAAATTATGTATTTAGAGGTCAGGGTCGGATCCATGTCTTGATGAGTGAGTGTACAAATGAATAGAAATGTCAAGTTGTTAGACAATTATATTGTTACTGTGAAGCAACCTGTATCTAAGTCGATACCATCGACATCCTGTCGATGGTATCGAGATCTGTCCAGGTTTATGATGGAGCAAGCCGCATCTTGGTCGATACTATCGACACACATGTCGATAGTATCGAGATTGGTTCAGGCGCAAGAGAATACTCCGTCGATACCATCGACACAAGTCGATGGTATCGACACCGGCACAGCGGCGGAACAGTAAACCGGCGGCTGACCTATTTTTGTTATAAAATGTTATTTTTATTTGTTTTCTCTTCTTGTATCTCATGTACTCTACCCTAATGTATAAATACAAGTGTGTAGGCACTAACCCTACATACGTTTGCTGCACATAGTAGCCGACATGTAATCGGTGTTCTTCATCTTCTTCCTCCGTCATTCTCAACATGGTATCAGAGCTGTAACTTCGACTGGTCCATCACCTCTTCTCCAAGCGCCGCCTACCCTTCTTCTTCTCCACAGGGCGCCGCCACAACTTCTCTCCACAAGGCGACACCGCAACAACTTCTTCTCCACAAGCCGCAGCCGCAGCAACCGGTAGAGCTGTTGTTCTCCGGTTTGAAGATCTCCGGTTGATCAAACGGCCACCTAAAGCCCAAACCGGAGGTCTCGTCTCTTCCAAAGTGTCTTCCTAATCACATCTCCTTCATGTGTGATTAGGAACCTCTCTCTTGAAGGCTGTTGATGCGTCAGTAACGCATCCTCTATCTTGTTCAGTTGTGACGTGTATCTCTCCGTCACGGGACGCGTATCTATCCGTCCACTCAATTTTTTTTTTTTGTGACGTGTATCACCCCGTCACACATATCCCAGCTGCATCATGGAGAACAAGACCTATTATGAGGTCTCGCCTATTCCTATCAAGCTTAATGGGAAGAATTTTTTGCTATGGATGAATGCGGTTCATACTGTCTTGGAATCGCGCGATCGAGCAAAGTTTGTTGATTCTGCACCTCTCACTAGCACTGACCAAGACTATGCCGAGTGGAAACGTCTTGACAGCCTAGTGAAGACTTGGTTATGGGGTAGTATGGAACCGTCTATTGCTTCTAGGTTCATGTTCTACTCCACCGCTAAGGAGATTTGGGATGCCGTCAAGCAACACTATGCTCAAGAGAAGAATGCTCTTCGCCAGTTTATGATCTATGATCGTCTGTTTGCGGAAAAACAAGGTGATCGATCACTTGAAGAGTATTTTGGTGTGATTCAAGCTATCTCTCAGGAGTTGAGCTACTATCATCCAGTGAAGGTTGCTGAGCAGATTAAGGATAGAGATGATCTTGTCACTGCCAAATTTCTATCTGGCCTTAGCTCCTCATTTGGTTCAGCAAGAAGTGTGATACTTGCATCTGATAAATTACCGAGCCTTGCAGAAGCCTTCTCTAGGATTCAACAGTCCACCTTTGAGTCCATTGGTCCTCCTCCTATTGTTCCTTCTGGAGATTCTCATGCCTCTATTGCTGCAGCAGTTCGCGGAGGACGACCTGCATCTATTTCATCTGACAGACCTGGCTTGGGCAGAGGACGTGGGACTCGCCCTAGATGTACTTTTTGTGACAAACCCGGGCACTCTGTCGAGAAATGCTGGAAGAAACATGGGAGACCTGCAGCCCCACCTGTTGGAGCTGCCAATTGTGCTACTTCAGATTCTACTACTGCGAGCTCGAGTTCCTCTGGCATCACCCTTACTCAGGAGGAATATGACAGATTCATTCAGGCCACTCAACATTTGAATATGGGCGCTTCATCTGCTTCTACAACACATCTTGCATCTACAGCGGGTAATCAGGCTACCTCTTTTATGGCTTCCGGATCCGCAACTCCCTGGGTGGTCGACTCTGGTGCCTCCCAGCACATGACTGGTATGAGGCGCTTGCTCCGCACACTTGACTCATATATTCCTCACCCCTCTGTTACCTTGGCAGATGGTTCTGTGAGGAAGGTGGTAGCTAGTGGTTCTGTGTCCCTTACACCAGATATTGATTTGAAATCTGTCCATTTTGTACCTGATTTTCCATTCAATTTGCTTTCTGTTGCCAAGTTGATTGACACTATGAACTGCACAGTAACTTTCGGGCCATCTTGTTTTGTTTTACAGGATCTCAAGAGTTTGAAGATGATTGGTGGGGGGCCTAGGAAAGGTGATCTCTACCTCTTTCCTGGTGATTATCTACCTCGCCATCCACCTCCTGCTCCAGTTTCCTCCGCCATGCTGAGTAGTTCCCCCTTGTTGTGGCATTGCAGATATGGCCATCCTTCCTTAGAAAGCTTGAAGAAATTGGAACCCGATCTAGCTCATGTGTCCTCATTAGAGTGTCAGTCCTGTCAGTTGGGCAAACACCATCGGTTGTCTTATCCTGTTCGTGTCAATAATCGGGCTTCTAGTCCGTTTGAGTTAGTCCACAGTGATGTATGGGGTCCTGTTAAAAACCAGAGTTATAATGGTTTTAGCTATTTCATTTCTTTTGTGGATGATTACTCTCGCATGACATGGATTTATCTTTTAAAAAGTCGTGAATCTGTGCTTTCCATTATCAAACATTTTCATAAACAAATTCAAGTTCAATTTCACTGCAATATTAAAATTTTTCAATCTGATAATGCCCTTGAGTACGTTCAGAAAGCAATGCATGAGTTTTGCAGTTCAGTTGGTATGATTCATCAAACCTCTTGTCCTCACACTCCTATGCAGAATGGTGTTGCTGAGCGAAAGAATCGCCATCTCTTGGATATCACTAGGTCTATCATGTTTGAATCCAATGTGCCTAAACGTTTCTGGTCTGAGGCTCTTCTCACTGCCTGTTTTTTGATTAATCGGCAGCCCTCTTCTGTTTTGCATGGGCGCACTCCCTTTTCTGTCTTACGCCCTATGGATCAACCGTTTCATGTTCCGCTTCGAGTTTTTGGTTGTACATCCTTCGTTCATAACTTTGATCCCAAACAAGACAAACTCTCTCCTAGGTCCTTGAAAACCTTGTTTCTTGGTTACTCTGGTACGAGTAAAGGTTACAAGTGTTATTGCCCGAGTTTGCGTCGTATGTTTGTTTCTAAGGATGTCACCTTTCATGAAACCAGTCCATATTTTGCACATACTATGAGCAAGGGGGAGCAATTGAGTGAGGGAGTGCCACCCGTAATTCAACGTGAGGGAGTGCCACCTATCATTGTTGAGGACTTACCGCATGATCCACCTACCATTCAACCCTATAACCAGGTTTATCACAGGCGCGGTAGACCGGATCCAGATGAGGTAGCGGCACAAGTCCATGAGCCTTCTTCGTCATCTTCTACTCCAGAGATTCCTGCAGAAGCTTCTGACCTTGATCTTCCTATTGCTGTCCGAAAAGGTATACGTTCATGTACTATTCGACATCCCATATCGAATGTCTGTTGTTTGTCACACTTATCTACACAGGCTCGTGCATTTGCTGTTGGGATGGACTCCATTAAGATACCACGAAACCACTTAGAGGCTCTGAAGGACAGTGACTGGCAGCAGGCAATGCAGGTGGAAATCTCTGCCTTGATTGACAATGGCACATGGGATCTTGTTACTTTACCTGCGGGCAAGAAAGTTGTGGGTTGTAGATGGGTCTTTACCGTCAAACACAACCCTGATGGATCGATTGAGCGGTTGAAGGCCAGATTGGTAGCTAAAGGCTACACACAGACATATGGAGTGGACTTCTTTGAGACCTTCTCTCCAGTTGCTCGTCTCAATTCTGTGCGGATCCTTATATCTCTAGCTACTACCTTTGATTGGCCTCTTTTCCAGCTGGATGTCAAGAACGCCTTTCTTCATGGAGATCTTCAGGAAGAGGTGTACATGGAGCAACCACCCGGTTTTGTTGCTCAGGGGGAGTGTCAGAAAGTTTGCAGATTGAAGAAGGCTATCTATGGGTTAAAGCAATCTCCTCGAGCTTGGTTTGACAAGTTCAGTGCTGTTGTGTTACAGATGGGCTTCTCTCGTTCCATGACTGATCACTCTCTATTTTATTCAAATTCTTCTGGTGGATCCATCATTATTGCTGTCTATGTTGATGATATTGTGATTACTGGCAGCGATTCTACAGGCATATCACGTGTGAAGGAAGGACTACAACATCACTTTCACACGAAGGACCTGGGGAAGCTGAGATACTTTCTAGGGATTGAGGTTCTTAGATCCCATGCATGTATAAATCTCTCCCAGAGGAAATATGTTCTTGACTTGCTACAGGAAACGGGTATGACTGATTCTAAGCCCGTATCCACTCCTATGGATTATCACATCAAGGAGGTAGACGATGATACTGAATATTTAGATCCAGGTCATTACAGGAGAATAGTTGGGAAGTTGATTTACCTAACTGTCACAAGACCTGATATTTCTTTTGCTGTTGGAGTAGTAAGTCAACATATGTGCACACCACGACAGTCGCATTGGACAGCTGTATGCAGGATTCTGAGATATCTGAAAAGTGCTCCTGGGAAGGGGATCACTTACTATAAACCAAAGAGTTCCTCATCACCCTTGTCTCTTACAGGTTATGCGGATGCAGATTGGGCTGGAAATCAAGTTGATAGACGATCTACTTCTGGTTACTGCACCTTTCTTGGTGACCATTTGATCACATGGAAAAGCAAGAAACAACATGTGGTAGCGCGATCCAGTACTGAAGCTGAGTACCGTGCTATGGCACATGCATGCTGTGAATTACAATGGGTCAAATCTATCCTATTCGAGTTAAAGATTTTGATTCAATCTCCCATGATACTCAAGTGTGACAATCAATCTGCTATACACATCGCCAGGAATCCTGTCTTTCATGAACGTACAAAGCATATAGAAGTTGACTGTCACTTCATCAGAGATCAGATAAAGAATGGCAATATTGTGACGCCATATGTCAAGTCTGAGGATCAATTAGCTGACATCTTAACAAAGCCATTGGGTCCAACAGTATTCCAGAATTTATGTGGCAAGCTGGGTATTCACAATGTGTACACTCCAGCTTGAGGGGGAGTGTGAAGCAACCTGTATCTAAGTCGATACCATCGACATCCTGTCGATGGTATCGAATTCTGTCCAGGTTCATGATGGAGCAAGCCGCATCTTGGTCGATACTATCGACACACATGTCGATAGTATCGAGATTGGTTCAGGCGCAAGAGAATACTCCGTCGATACCATCGACACAAGTCGATGGTATCGACACCGGCACAGCGGCGGAACAGTAAACCGGCGGCTGACCTATTTTTGTTATAAAATGTTATTTTTATTTGTTTTCTCTTCTTGTATCTCATGTACTCTACCCTAATGTATAAATACAAGTGTGTAGGCACTAACCCTACATACGTTTGCTGCACATAGTAGCCGACATGTAATCGGTGTTCTTCATCTTCTTCCTCCGTCATTCTCAACAGTTACAAACTTCCAAACTTCAAGTTATACCATCTTAGAAAATAAAACTTACTATTACAAGTTGCAAGTGTGTGTGTGTGTGTGCGCGCGCGCGAAAGAGGGTATCAAAATAGAGTTGATCTGGTTCTTGTTGATGTTGACGGATGTTTTTCTTTTGACTCATCGTTTCCCTGAAGTCGTCCCCGACTCCTTGAGGGCATTTCTTGCACATTCCATGTTCTTGTTGCCACCAACAATGTAGGATTTGATTTTTGTAATTCTCTCACTCCCTATTTTATTGGCACAATATTTGCATATTACTTGTTGCCTAGTACCGGGAACTTGATCCAATGCGCCATGCGAAATCCGGCACTTCTTTAGCAGCTTCAGAATTCCCCTACCACCATTACTATCACCAG
Source organism: Alisma plantago-aquatica (assembly GCA_963693085.1). Taxonomy (NCBI): domain Eukaryota; kingdom Viridiplantae; phylum Streptophyta; class Magnoliopsida; order Alismatales; family Alismataceae; genus Alisma; species Alisma plantago-aquatica. Next base: position 407,193,702 of record OY856414.1, read on the forward strand.
CTGAAGAAGTCATCTACTGCATTTTGAAAAATAAAAACATGAATAAATCATCAAGTGAAGTTACTCAACATAGGTATAAAACTATAAATAATAGCTAAGTACAAAAATTGCATCCTAGAAACTTAGAACTTCGAAGTATGACTAAGTACTTTATCATTTTTATTTTAATCAATTCATCTTTATCATCTTTATTTTAATTTTAGGTCTTAAATGCTTATTTGAATTTATCCAAAAAAAATGTAGTTGTAATTCTGAAATCAGTTTATCTTTGTTGTATAAGTCTATTATGATAATTTTAATTAGGGTTACATAGGTCTAATTTACAGAAATATATGAAATTTCATTAAAAAAGCTATTTTACCCATTTTATGTATAAATACAAAAAATATTGATTGAAGTTTTAAACTACTTATAGATCTATGTATTAGATACCATTATTTCTTAGATCTACAAGTTTTAATTCTAGATCTTGAGTTTTTTTTAAATATATGCCACTTAGAAATTTGAGATTTTCAGGTCTCTCTTTAGATGTGTCTAAAAGAGAGTAGAGATAGTAGGAATAGATGGGGAGATAAGGGCTACATACCTTAGAATCAAGTAGAGCAGCATTAAGGAGCAACAAAAAAACTACCAAATGACCAAACTCACAACAGCTACAATCGGCAGAACACTGTATCGTAAAACTATGAGTGTGTTTCGCCTGAGTTTTGCTATATGAAGGGCCTTAATTGGATTTTTGAACTGAAAAACCCCCATTTTATAAAAAAGTTTCCCACAACAATGAAAATTTCATGAAATTGCGACGCAATCCCTGCGTTTTGACGCCTAATGGCCAAAAAATGGAAATTTTGTGTTTCGGTCAAAATTTTGTTCCATGCTTGGGCATTGAAGTTTTACGTTCCAAGAATGGCATCAACCTCTAACAAAGAAGATATGTTCCAAATTTCTTTGATTGTCGAATGCTTGAATCCAAGCCTATCTCCTCTCCAATGGACTACCAAAAGATGAAGTTGCACACCTAGATATAATTTCAATAATAGTTTTTTTTCATCTCTAAGGAGAGATTTAATAGATGAGTAGAGATTTAATAGTGGCAGTTCCAAGAAGGCAAATAGGGGGGAATAGACGATAGTGTAATAGTATAGGAGGGCAACGACGAGCACTCCATGGTGCTACAAGGTAGGAAATCAATGACGATCCTTTAAATATAACAACAAGAAGGTAGAAGCGTCATCGAAAGATCGTTGTTTTATTATGGAGATGCTCAAAAGAAATGCTCCTAGAAAATGCAGGGGATGGACATCCCCATGGGTAGCGAAGAACCACCAAAAGGAGGCGGTTGCCCACAATGGAATCTTTTTTTCTTCACTCTCTCAAGTAGGATTAAGGCATAGGAACGACTACTCTAGTGCGATGTGGAGAAGCGATAATAATAGGGAAAATCCCCTATGTTTCTAATTGATGGTAGGGCATACCCCTCTTCTATGTATAGGAGTGGAGGCAAGTACAAGGAATTGGATCTAACCCTAATCGGCCAAGAAACCATTGGATTACAAATAGACTCAGACTCAATCACTTAATTAACTAAATTTTTAGACTCTTAATGATAACAATCATCATGGATGATTGCCCTGGCATTCATCTAGTTGGGTCTATCCTACCATTGTCATAGGACAAAGATAAGTTACCACAAATATTGTAGAGGGTTCTTAAGAGCATGCATAAGTGAGATAAAACACTTTTATGAGATTAAACATCCAATAGGGAGATACAAAAAAGATATATTTGGATAGAGTAGGTGACATAAAACGAAGTTATATTAAAGGTTATATCAATGTTTCCACTCCCTTGTATGTTTTTATTTTGTATACTTGTTAGGGCCCTTGGGGTTGAGCTTTGCCTTGTGCCTTGCTTAAATTGTCGCATTGGGTTATTTTGTGGGTTCTAGTTGTGCTAATAGCTTTTAATATTGTTTTATATATTCTTAATGTTCAACATTATATTTATAATGTGGCAAATAATTATTTTAGTTGGGATTTATTGTTGTAGTGCAAGTTTCTGGTTGTGTAATCTTTTGCCTTTTTTGTTCTTGTTTTTAGGCCTTTGTTATGAATGACGAACATCAACTTGCTAAAATTTTGAACTATAATGATAAACATAAATTATTTATTGATTATCTATCTCTGACATTGTTTAGAAATAATCATCTTCCTGTTCTGGCACTAATGATAATTATAGAACGTTACAAATATAATCTATCATGTTATTCTACCATTAAGAATATTAGGAGATACATATACAATATTCCTACATGTTTTATCATAAAATTTATGTATACGAGGGGGGAAATGTCAACCCAATTATAAAAGTATACACAAACACATGTAAATATATAATGTGATCAATTTATTTTAAGTTGACCAAGCGACACCTAGGCGCACCAAGTTGTCAAGTGTGCTCTCTACCCAACCTCGAACATGAAGGGAGATGAAGGGAAGGGCAAAATATGTATACTCCATGTATCATAGATGTTTCATATGGGTAATTTTCTATATTTGAAAGGGATTCAGAAGATGTACAATATCCAAGGAGATGAGTTTGGGTGGGGGTATTACTTTATTCCTCAAAAATAAGGATTGAATTATTTGAAAGTAAGAGACGAAACCAAAACGATGTTATATTTATTCTTCATTGGGAAAAGATGAAAATACCATCCAAACGACCTCATTTTTCAAAACTATGGGGGTCTAGAGAGCTCGTGAAAGCGAGGCAACATTATCATGTAATTCAATTTATTTGACCATCATATAGGGGGGTAGTGGCTTGAGGTGAAGTTACCTAGAATATGGTGTGGATATGTTGGTCGTTGCCTCATGGGTGTTGTAGTCTTAGGAAGATGAAGTGGAAAGAGCACACTGGAGTTGCACATTAGCATCATGGAAGATGAGAAAAATCTTGATTGCTATGGCTATTCTTGTGCACCACACGTATGGTGGCTAGGAATGTCAATGATATGTTTGAACTCGTGAACCCAGTTCTGTCTGACCCAGAAAAAATAGTTTTGTGTTCTTATTTTGACAATATCAGGAATAAAATGGGGGTGACGAGCATTGAGGACAAGTTGCGCGAGGGCCGACTCAGATGGTACGGACATGTGCAACGCAGACCTACTAGTGCGCCTGTACGAAGCAATGCTATTGAGCCAAACACTATAAATAGAAGAAGAGGAAGGCCTAAATTAACATGGGATGAGCTTATAAAGAGAGATTTTGAATCTCTACATCTCAATCAGAATATGGCCCATGATAGAGCTGAATGGAAACGAAGGATCCATGTAGCCGACCCCAACATAGTTGGGATTGAGGCTTAGATGATGATGATGATGATTTTGACAATCTAGATCGGTTCAGAGTGTTGGGTTTTTGTGGAGAAAACATGCGCGGCGGAAGCAACAAAATTCCACTCAACCCGAAATAGGATCTCGTCAACAACGTATTTGGAAGGAGTGTTTGCGGGATATACCTTATCGCGGAGCAAGTCCGGCGATGTCCCGCTGCACAAAGGTGTGCAACGTCGCTGGCCTACACGGACGGAACTTCTCTCCCGTTCGTTGTCGCAGGAAGATCCGGCGGCGCTCTTTTCGTGCGATGATGTACGCCGCTCGTAACGCGCACGGATGGTCGTTGATGTCCTCTGAACGCAGGCGTCTCAGCGTCTGCGTCTCTACTTCGTCCACACGGATGGACTGAAACTCCACGTCGCGCTTCCTAAGCCGGCGGGAAGGAGTCGTGTCTGTGCGGCGGTGTGCTAGCGGCGCGTTGCTCTCCTTTCTCTCTTAAGGACGGTGACGGCTAGGGTTTACGTACGTGAGCGTAAACTGAAAAGCCTCTCTCGATATCTTATCTAGATATCGGCCGTCAACCTCCTTTAAATAGGAGACGAAGGGAAGTAGGGTTTCCTAATCCCATTGGTAAACAGAAACACTACGTTAATTAAAACGCTCGTGGATTAATTAGAATATTCTAGAATTCATTAATTAACCAAATAATCACATTAATTGATTAATTATTATCCGACTCCATGCAATCGTTTTGGATGGCTCTATGGTCATATATACCAACACAGAGTTCAATCAAACATATTGATATTTTGTTCTAGGTCGGTTCTAGATTCTATTTTTCATAATTCATTCGATTATGGGGTTGGGTGAGTTTTGGATTAGACTAGTACAAAGTCTAGGTTATATGGAACAAAACTTTTGACACATCTAGCCTACAGGTTGATTGAAATCTGGATCCAAGTCTGTTTCGGGTTTTAAATTAAACATGTTAATATATCTTTCCTTTATGTTTATTTCATATTTCATATTACTGCTGTACCTACATGTAATTTTCCCTTTACTATAAATAAGAGAGGAGAACCCTATTGGGTTCCTCACGTTGCCTAGTGCAACACACAGATCCCGTCTCCCTTACGTTAACATGGTATCAAGAGCAACGTGATCCGACGCCGCTTCCGCTTCTCCCTCTCCTAGCGCCGCCGCATCCCCTCCCTCGCTCTCCCTTTCTTCCCTACAGGGCGCCGCCGACCCCTCTCTCTCCAGGTCGCCGCCGCCGCCCGTGCGGCATCCCTGCTAGCCGCCGGCGTGCGGCAGCAGCGGGGCTCCCTCCCACTGCCGGCGCCGCTGCTCCTGGCTGGCTAGGGGGTTCTCCGCCTTCGTCTCTTGCCGCTGGGCCTCCGGTGGCTCTCTCTATGCTACCGTAGGCTCAGTAGCTCGGCACCGGGGCTTCGTCTACGTTTTTCGGAAAGTTTTCAGCAACTTTTCGGTTCGTTTTTGGAGGCCAACCTTGCTGTTTGGGGACTTCCGGTTGATCCAACGGCTCTCTAAAGCCCTACCCGGAGGTCTCGTCTCTTCCATCGTGCCTTCCTAATCACATCTCCTTCATGTGTGATTAGGAACATCCCGCTTGAAGGCTGTCGATGCGTCAGTAACGCATCCCTTATTCTGTTCTTGTTGTGACGTGTATCTTTCCGTCACGGGACGTGTATCTATCCGTCCACTCAGCCTTCTTTGTGACGTGTATCACTCCGTCACACATATCCCAGTTGCATTATGGAGAATAAGACCTATTATGGAGAGGTCTCGCCTATTCCTATCAAGCTCAATGGGAAGAACTTTTTGCTATGGATGAATGCGGTTCATACTGTCTTGGAATCGCGAGATCGGGCAAAGTTCGTTGATTCTGCACCCCTCGCTAGCACTGACAAAGACTATGCCGAGTGGAAACGTCTTGACAGCCTAGTGAAGACTTGGCTATGGGGTAGCATGGAACCTTCTATCGCTTCCAGGTTCATGTTCTACTCTACAGCTAAGGAGATCTGGGAGGCCGTCAAGCAGCACTATGCTCAAGAGAAGAACGCTCTTCGCCAGTTTATGATCTATGATCGTCTGTTTGCAGAGAGACAGGGTGATAGACCACTTGAAGAGTATTTCGGTGTGATTCAAGCGCTCTCCCAGGAGTTGAGCTACTATCATCTAGTAAAGGTTGCTGAGCAGATTAAGGATAGAGATGATCTTGTCACTGCTAAATTTCTATCTGGACTTAGCCCCTCATTTGGTTCAGCAAGAAGTGTGATCCTTGCGTCAGATAAATTACCGAGCCTTGCAGAAGCTTTCTCTAGGATTCAGCAGTCCACCTTTGAGTCAGTTGATCCTATTCCTGTTGTTCCTTCTGGAGATTCTAATGCATCTATTGCTGCAGCAGTACGAGGCGGACGACCTGCACCTACACCGTCTGACAGACCTGGCTTGGGCAGAGGACGTGGGACTCGTCCTAGATGTACTTTCTGTGACAAACCTGGGCACTCTGTCGAGAAATGCTGGAAGAAACATGGGAGACCTGCAGCCCCACCTGTTGGAGCTGCCAATTGTGCCACTTCAGACTCTACTGCTGCGAGCTCTAGTTCTTCTGGCATCACACTTACTCAGGAGGAATATGACAGATTTATTCAGGCAACTCAACATTGGAATATGGGCGCCTCTTCTTCTTCTACAGCAACCCTTGCATCTACAGCGGGTAATCAGGCTACATCTTTTATGGCTTCTGGATCCGCAAATCCCTGGGTGGTTGACTCTGGTGCCTCCCAGCACATGACTGGTATGAGGAGATTGCTCCGCACACTTGACTCTTATATTCCTCATCCATCTGTTACTTTGGCAGATGGTTCTGTGAGAAAGGTGGTAGCTTGTGGATCTGTGTCTCTTACACCAGATATTGATTTGAAATCTGTTCATTTTGTACCTGAATTTCCATTCAATTTGCTTTCTGTTGCCAAGTTGATTGACACTGTAAAATGCACAGTAACATTCGGGCCCTCTTGTTTTGTTTTACAGGATCTCAAGAGTTTGAAGATGATTGGTGGGGGGCCTAGGAAAGGTGATCTCTACCTCTTTCCTGGTGATTATCTACCTCGCTATCCACCTCCTGCTCCAGTTTCCTCCGCCATGCTGAGTGGTTCCCCCTTGCTGTGGCATTGCAGATATGGACATCCATCCTTAGAAAGCTTGAAGAAGTTGGAACCAGATCTAGCTCATGTGTCTTCTCTAGAGTGTCAGTCGTGTCAGTTGGGCAAACATCATCGGTTATCATATCCTGTTCGTGTCAATAATCGGGCTTCTAGTCCGTTTGAGTTAGTCCATAGTGATGTATGGGGTCCTGTTAAAAACCAGAGTTATAATGGTTTTAGCTATTTCATTTCCTTTGTGGACGATTACTCTCGCATGACATGAATTTATCTATTGAAAAGTCGTGAATCTGTGCTTTCCATTATCAAACATTTTCATAAACAAATTCAGGTTCAATTTAACTGCAATATCAAAATTTTTCAATCTGATAATGCCCTTGAATATGTTCAGAAAGCGATGAATGAGTTTTGCAGTTCGGTTGGTATGATTCATTACACATCTTGCCCTCACACTCCTATGCAGAATGGCGTTGCTGAGAGAAAGAATCGTAATCTTTTGGATATCACTAGATCTCTCATGTTTGAATCGAATGTGCCTAAACGTTTCTGGTCTGAAGCTCTTCTCACTGCTTGTTTTTTGATTAATCGGCAACCCTCTTCTGTTTTGCATGGACGCACTCCCTTCTCTGTCTTACGCCCTATGGATAAACCGTTTCATGTTCCGCTTCGGGTTTTTGGTTGTACATCCTTCGTTCATAACTTTGATCCCAAACAAGACAAACTCTCTCCTAGGTCTTTGAAAACCTTGTTTCTTGGATACTCTGGTACGAGTAAAGGTTACAAGTGTTATTGCCCGAGTTTGCGTCGTATGTTTTTTTCGAAGGATGTCACCTTTCATGAAACCAGTCCATATTTTGCAAATTCTATGAGCAAGGGGGAGCAATTGAGTGAGGGAGTGCCACCCACACATGTGCCAAGTGAGGGAGTGCCACCTATCATTGTTGAGGAGATACCGCTTGATCCACCTATCATTCAGCCATATAACCAGGTTTATCACAGGCGAGGTAGACAGGATCCAGATGAGGCAGCGACAAGTTCAGTGCTGTTGTTTTACAGATGGGCTTCTCTCGTTCCATGACTGATCACTCTCTATTTTATTCAAACTCTTCTTGTGGGTCAATCATTATTGCTGTCTATGTTGATGATATTGTGATTACTGGCAGCGATTCTATAGGCATATCACGTGTGAAGGAAGAATTACAACGACACTTTCACACAAAGGACCTGGGGAAACTGAGATATTTTCTAGGGATTGAGGTTCTTAGATCCCATGCAGGTATAAATCTATCCCAGAGGAAGTATGTGCTTGACTTGCTACAGGAAACAGGTATGACTGATTCTAAGCCAGTATCCACTCCTATGGATTATCACATCAAGGAGATGGACGATGATACTGCATATTCAGATCCAGGACATTACAGGAGAGTAGTTGGGAAGTTAATCTACCTAACTGTCACAAGACCTGATATTTCTTTTGCTGTTGGAGTAGTGAGTCAACATATGTGCACACCACGACAGTCACACTGGACAGCTGTATGCAGGATTCTGAGATATCTGAAAAGTGCTCCTGGAAAGGGGATCACTTATTATAAACCAAAGAGTCCTCCATCTTCTTTGACTCTCACAGGTTATGCAGATGCAGATTGGGCTGGTAATCAAGCTGATAGAAGATCCACATCTGGCTACTGCACTTTTCTTGGTGATCATCTGATCACTTGGAAAAGCAAGAAACAACAAGTGGTAGCACGGTCTAGTACTGAAGCTGAGTACCGTGGTATGGCACATGCATGCTGTGAACTACAATGGATCAAATCTGTCTTATCTGAACTGAAGATTTTGATTCAAACTCCCATGATTCTCAAGTGTGACAATCAATCTGCTATACATATTGCCAGGAATCCTGTCTTCCATGAGCGCACAAAGCATATAGAAGTTGACTGTCATTTCATCAGAGATCAGATAAAGAATGGCAATGTTGTGACGCCATATGTCAAGTCTGAAGATCAACTAGCTGATATCTTGACAAAGCCATTAGGTCCAGCAGTGTTCCAAAATTTATGTGGCAAGCTGGGCATCCACAATGTGTACACTCCAGCTTGAGGGGGAGTGTTAATATATCTTTCCTTTATGTTTATTTCATATTTCATATTACTGCTGTACCTACATGTAATTTTCCCTTTACTATAAATAAGAGAGGAGAACCCTATTGGGTTCCTCACGTTGCCTAGTGCAACACATAGATCCCGTCTCCCTTACGTTAACAAAACAAATTGGGTTGGTTTTGGGCTCTAAATTTAACAATCGAGGTCAATTTTGTGTTCAGACAACGTGACTGGAATCCATGTCTGAGTTGATTCTGGGTCTAAATGTCAGATAATCGTGTTAGCTTTTTCTGGCCGTGAACTGATCCAAACTCAGAAATTTGGTAGTATGAATGGTGGCTGGCAGGATCAACTTGCAAAGAGGACATGGTCTAAGTAGCTAGGTTGGTCTAGGGCTATACATCGGTCCAAACCCAAACCGGACCGACTTGGACCGGACCGAGACCCGGTTAACAAAAAATTCATGGACCGAGGACCGGACTGAATAAGAACCGGTCCGCTCCTGGACCGTACCGGAAAAATCATGGATCGGATCGGGACCGGACCGGATAACTTATATTCATAGACTCTTGATTATAAAATATAGAACAACTATGTTATAAACATTATAAAAGACCATTTGAGTTTGGTAACACAAACCAAGTTACACAATTAAATCTTTTCAACTCGAGAGAGTAAACCATTATAAGACTTGGAAACATGACTAATATAATACTTACACATAACAACACATTTGAGACTAACTGTCATAAATTTGTAGCACACAACAAACTAACACTTGCAGTTATTATATAACTGAAAATCTGATAGTTAATACATAACATAGTAATTTATCAACAATTCAACTGAATGTGTAACATCCTTTCAGTTTTTCGTCGTCACAATGTTATGTAATATTCAAATTTATTTAGTGGCTACTCGGTGCTTTATAAGTACAATGGCTAATTCAATTATTGGCATTTATTGATATTCTGGAATAATATAAGACGACTAGTTGTTATATTAGATAAGAGAAACCCTGCTCCTATATATAGGAGAACAGGGAAGCGTACATGACACAACCTAACCCTAATGGGCCAAGACATACTTGGGCCCATATTACAAAGACAATAATAACAATAATGTGAAACAGAAAGCAAGTTTAGGAAGCGTAGGGTTGCACAATGTGTGCACCCTCATATATATAATATTGAAACAATTACAGAGGGGTCCACATATAATATGGAAATAACAAAACAATTAACGGAATATATAAAACAGGAATATATTGTAACACTCCCCCTCAAGTTGGAGCATAGATATCAATCATGCCCAACTTGTCCATCAGAATGCAGAATTGCTTCTTCGCCAGCAGCTTGGTGAAGATGTCAGCAACTTGGTCTTCAGATCGAGTGAAAGGAGTGCAGATCTTGCCAGTCAGAATGGATTCCCGAATAAAATGACAATCTACTTCAATATGTTTAGTGCGCTCATGATAAACTGGATTATTCGCAATGAAGATAGCAGCTTTATTATCACAGTGCATAGGTATAGCAGAAGAAGAGTCAACCCCGAATTCTTTTAACAGAGAGCGCACCCACAACAATTCACAGGCAGTATGGGCCATGGCCCTATATTCAGCTTCAGCACTGGACCTGGCCACAACATTTTGTTTTTTACTCCTCCAGGTAACAAGATTTCCTCCAACATATGTACAGTACCCAGAAGTAGATTTTCTGTCAACTCTGCTACCTGCATAATCAGAATCAGAGTACCCTGTAAGAGAACAGTGTCCATGCTTCCTGTAGTGAAGTCCCTTGCCAGGAGACTTCTTCAAATATCGTAGAATCTGACAAAGAGCATCCCAGTGACACTGTCTGGGTTTATCAAGGTATCGGCTAAGAAGACCCACTGCAGTAGAAATGTCAGCTCTGGTGACAGTCAAATAAATGAGTTTACCAATTAGCCTCCTGTACTTTTTATGATCAGCAAACAGAGGAGAAGAATCATCATCCCAATTTACATTAGGATCTAGAGGAATATCAGCAGGTCTCGCCCCCAGCATACCAGTCTCCTGCAATATGTCTAGGACATATTTTCTCTGAGACAACACAAGAGCATTAGAATTTCTAGAAACTTCTATGCCCAGAAAATATCTAAGTTTGCCCAAATCTTTAGTAGCAAAATGTTTGCCCAGATGAGATTTAGTAGCCTGAATACCAAGAGAATCACTGCCAGATATGATAATATCATCAACATAGACAATCAGAATAATAATACCAGCTGAAGTCTTCTTGGTAAAAACAGAATGATCCACCTGAGATCGCAGAAACCCAAAATCAATCATAATTTTGCTCAATTTATCAAACCAAGCCCGGGGACTCTGCTTAAGCCCATAAATAGACTTCTTTAATCTGCAAACTTTGTGAGACTCCCCCTGAGAAACAAACCCAGGAGGTTGCTCCATATAGACCTCTTCTTGTAAATCACCATACAAGAAGGCATTTTTCACATCAAGTTGCAACAAAGGCCAGTCAAGATTAACAGCAACAGACAGAAGAATTCTAACAGAATTAAGGCGAGCAACAGGAGAGAATGTCTCAAAATAGTCAATACCATACGTCTGGGTGTAGCCTTTAGCAACTAAGCGTGCCTTGAGCCTTTCAACAGTGCCATCAGGTTGATATTTCACAGCATACACCCATCTGCAACCTACAGGTTTACACTGAGGAGAAGGATCCACCAACTCCCAAGTATCTCGTTCAGCAAGAGCTAACATCTCCTCCTTCATAGCAGACAACCAACCAGTACTCTGTAGAGCATCCTGGATATTCTTTGGAACAACAACAGCAGATAAGGCATATACAAAATTGCTAGAATGAACATTCAGATGGTCAGTAGAAACAAACTGAGCAATACTGTGTGATGTGCAGGAACGAGTACCCTTTCTAAGAGCAATGGGTAAATGAAGATCAGAAGGTACCTCAGGTGTAGCAGAACCTTCTAGAGGTGAAGATTGGTTTTCATGGGGGGTTTCTTGATTAGAAGGCACTCTGTTCCTGCGTTGATAAACTATAAGAGGAGGCTGATCAGCCTCAGTAGTGACTTTGTCAGTAGTGTCAGGCACACATTCAGAAAGAACAGGTAGAGGTGAAGCAATAAGATCAGACTGTAAACTGTCACCACGAGCCGAATAGTAAGGAGTATCTTCAAAGAAAACCACATCACTGCTAGTAAACCATTTTCTTGTAGTAGGACTGTAGCACCTATATCCCTTCTGGGTACGGGAATATCCCAAAAACACGCACTTCTCAGCACGAGGAGACAATTCCTCAGAAGTAGGTCCAACTAACCGTACAAAACAGGTACATCCAAAAATCCTAGGAGGCACAGTAAAAAGCTGAATATCGGGTTGAAGCACCTGAATAGGTATTTTGTTTCCAATCACAGAAGATGGCATTCGATTTATCAGAAAACAAGCAGTCAATATAGCCTCAGGCCAAAACGAGCGAGGAACATGTGCATGCATCATAATAGTTCTAGCAACCTCTAACACATGTCTATTTTTACGCTCAGCCGCACCATTTTGCTGGGGTGTATAAGCACAGGAGGTCTGATGTATGGTACCCACAGATTTACAAAAAACATCCACATCTTTTTTAACAAATTCCAGTGCATTATCAGTACGAAAAATTTTGACAGGCATACCATATTGAGTTTTTATTTCAGCAAAGAAGAACTTGATAACATACAAGACTTCGGACCTACTTTTCATCATAAATAACCAAGTAGTCCGTGAAAAGTCATCAATAAACAGAATAAAATACTTATGACCAGATAAACTAGGCACATGACAAGGTCCCCATACATCAGAATGCACTATATCAAATATATTTTTACTGCTAATTTGACTGCGTCTAGGATTAACAGCACGAGTCTGTTTTCCAAGTTGGCATGACTCGCACTGAAAACGACAAATGCCAAGATCAGATACTAAATGTCAAAGCTTTTCAGATGAGGGATGGCCCAGCCGGTAGTGCCACTGTAATGCAGAAACTGAAGTAGATAATGCAGAAGTCACATATGCTTTAGCAGCTTTAGGCAAATGATCAAGATAGAAAAGTCCATCAGCACCTTCATACCCCCCACCAATCTTCATCCTCGTGCGAAGGTCCTGAAAAACACAAGAACCAGGCATAAAAGTCAGACTACACTGTAAGCTCCGCAATATCTTGCTAACAGACAACAGATTCAAAGGAAATCGCGGCACATATAAGGCAGATTTCAGCAGAAAGTCAGAAGCAATATCCCCTACTCCAAACACTGCAGACTTGGAACCATCAGCCAACATGACAGAAGACGGTCTAGCAGGTTTAAATAATTTTTGAAACAGTGATCTATTTCCAGAAATATGCGAAGATGCACCGGAGTCTATGACCCACTTAGTATTACCAGGAGTAGAGGAAGAGCTCAGGAAGGCAGTGTCATAACCAGAATAAGTGGCGGCATGAGCTCCACTAGTCGAAGCTTGAGACGACGCACCAGCTCGCTCAAGAAGAAGACGCTCCACCTCAGCACGGATGTAGTCAGCAGTCGCACCCGAGGAGGCAGAGTCAGTAGACTGAGTCGTTCCCTCTGAAGCAGTAGGAGTGGAGTCCGCAGCTGCATTGGCCCACGCCGTCTTACCATACTTCTCCCAGCATTTTTCTTCAATATGGTTGGACCGGCCACAGAAGGTACAAAGGCGCTGTCCTGTCTGAGGACGCGCACCAGCAGTAGGGGCAGTAGAAGAGGCACCACGACCAGGAGCAGCCCGTCCTCGTCCGCCACCCAGGGGAGGACGACTCTCAGTAAAACGACCACGGACACGACCCCGGCCACGACCAGAAGCTGCGGCAAGGGCCGAAGAGTCTCCAACATCAGTAGTCAAGACGAAGAAGACGAAGGCAAACGCTGAAGGCGTTTGTAGGCACTCTGTAGTGACGGCAGAGGGTCACTAGCTAGGATCTGGTCCACAACACCAGCATATGACTCGGGCAATCCGCAGAGAAACTGAACCAACTGAAGTTCCTGGCGCTGACGCTGCATAGTAGCCAGGTCCGTGGAGAGAGGGTGATAGGATTCCAGTTCACCCCATAATCCAGTGAAGTCAGAGAAGTAATCCGCAATATCTGTCCCCGTGAACTGTAGACGCCCCAGCTGCTTGGTGATGTCAAACACCTTCTTGGGGTTCTGACTATGCGAGTAAGTACCGGCGAGCTGATCCCACATCTGCTTCGCCGTAGGCAGGTGAAGAAGTGTGACATTGATCTTCTCAATGCTGCTGTTGAGAATCCAGGTCATCATGGTGGAGTCATCACGAACCCAGTCGTCATACGCCTTCACATCCTTAGCATCAGCGTCTTCAGCGGGTGCTGCCGGACCCGCACGGATAAGATGTGAGTACTTGCCCTGGGATCTGGCATAGATCGTCATGGAGCAGACCCAGTGTGGATAGTTGCGCCCATCAAGCTTCACAGTAGTAACCTGACGGCGGAAGTCATCATGCGAAGACGCCATGAGAGCAGGAGGCACAGCAGAAACAGGCACGATCAGGCAGGAGACGGTCTACGCCGTCAGACTGGCACAACAGGCACAAAAAACACGGAGAAGACCTCTCACATGCGGTCTACGCCGAAGCGCAGAACAGAACCCGGTGGCACAACGACCTACACAGGCAGACAGGCAAGAGACCGAAACAAACGGTCTACGTCTTCAAGCCATCGGATCGCTGTAGGACTTCACAGAGCCAACGTACCGGCGGCTAGAACCGCGGAGGCGCACCGGCCCCGACGGTGGAGAGGGCTCCCGACCCTGGCGGCTAGCCCGACGGCTGGAGGCCTGCCGGCTGCCCGCCCGGCGGCGGCGGCTGCCCGGCCGGCGGCTGCTGCCCGGCCGGCGGCGGCTGCTGCTAGGCCGGCGGCCCTGCTGCTGCTAGCCGGCGGCGGGGGGGGGGGGGAAGAGAGAGAGAGGGAAGGGAAGGGAGGGTGACGGCCGACTGGATCTACTGCTCTGGTACCATGTGAAACACAAAGCAAGTTTAGGAAGCGTAGGGTTGCACAATGTGTGCACCCTCATATATATAATATTGAAACAATTACAGAGGGGTCCACATATAATATGGAAATAACAAAACAATTAACGGAATATATAAAACAGGAATATATTGTAACAAATAATAAACAGACTCTCTAACACCCCTTCAAGATGAAGTTGGGAGAATCCCAGATCAGCTTGCAAACAGAGAGTCAAACTAGAAAATAAAGAAACAAAACAAAAAGATAAACCAAACCCATACAAGAAATTCCTCCCCCTCAATATTATAATTAAGCACTCAAATACTCAGACACTCCCCCTCATGTAGATACTCCAAGCAAGTAGGTCACAGAAGCTTCTCAATCATTTGGAGCAGAAATAAGCAGCAACATGATCATCTGGAGCAGAAGTAAGTATCAAAGCAACATGGCCTTCATCTCATTACTTACGTCGCAGCCCAGAGAGTGTTGCGTCACAACAATAGTAGTGGTCAACGTACGAATAAAGTACGGTTGGGTCAACGTGCGAAACAGAGCACAGACGAGCCAGTGAGTGCTGGCACACAGTAGTAGGGGGTCGACATGCACACAAGACATGGACAAAAAGAAAGTCAACGTGTCAAAACGTGGACATGCTAGAGAGTGCTGGCGCATAAAAGCAACAATCGACGACATAGGCAGATATAAGACCAGTGAACAAAGTAGCTAACAAATAACTAACTCCAATATGGAAGCTCCATGTAAAGTCAACAAAAAAGATCTTCATCATCTTCCCTCTTCATACAGTATCCACCACAGTAGCAGATGTCATAAATCCAGAGAGTGCTGGTTCACAAAGGCCAGATAGTGCTGGTTCACAAAGGCCAGATAGTGCTGGTTTACAGTAGAAAGTCAACATGCAAATAAAGCACAGACAGATAGATAGCAACAAGTAAAATGTGCTAATCATAGCACAAGCAGCAACAATGACGTCCCAATATGTAACTCCGTAGCAGCAGTGGAGGTAGATGATGAATAAGCAATAATAGCAGCAGAAAGCACCACATAGCAGCAAAACTATCATGTAGTATATGTAGCATGAGATCCATAGAACAACAGTAAAACGTGGCATGAAGATGCACATATCAGCATAACAAAATTCTTCATTTCTTCTTCCTTCATCTCTTCCCTCTACTCTTCATTCTCTATTCTCCCCCTAACGCCAACCACAAAAAGAATCAAGAGAGTGGTTGGAGTGGAGAGTAAAAAACAATGGTAGAGGCAAATATGTGGAGGAGGTAACCGACAATGTGAGTCAAGGTGTAAAATGACCCGATTAGATAGACCCAGATAAAAAATAAATGGATCTTTCTCCGACCCGAAAAGGGTCCGGGGGTGCGGGGGCGGAGCCCCCGAAAAAAATCCGATTAGGCTACAAAATGGATCCGATTAGCACAAAATGTAGATTGCATATGGGGGGGCAGTAAAAAAAATTGAGATACACAATAGCAATAGCTTTATGTAGGGCCGTTTTGTGAAGAGCGGGTGACAGGAAAAAAAATGGAAATTGATGCAAATAACTGGGGTAATGGCAACATCATCTGTGAACAGGATACCACAGTTGGAGCAATAGTCAATGGGTCCTCGGGACTAGAACAAACAGTAAATCAAAGGGTGATAGTGTTGGGTTTTAGGTGAGGGAGAAGACATCAGAAACAAAAAAAATTTCTCTCACCACAAAACCATAACCACAGATCGCATCAACGACTATGAAATAGGAATGATGGTTTTAGCGAGATATACCTGGTCCTGAGGCTTGCTCAACGACAATACCTCGCAACAAGTGCGGTCTTCACCCACCTGTCTTCGACGACATTTGTGCAGCTCCTGGTCTTGACCTGGGAAGTGGTTGACAGTCGTCCTCCTGAGCGGCAGAAATCTCCCGCCTCTATAGATAGTCCACACGGACCACCGAGAACTCTAGTTGTCCTGTCCTATAGGATATTAGAAGAAGTCGTCCCCTTCTATCGGTGTACTAGTCACCGACACACTCTCCCACAATCAGTTGCTTTTCTGCAGTTGTCGTTCCCTCGCTGTTCCTCTCTGGACGGGTAGAACTTGCTTGGGCTCTCTCGGTTACCACAACCAGAAAAGACAACAACTTTGCAGAGCAACTAATGTTCTAAATTGTTCTATCTGAGAAGCCCCCAGTACCCCTCTATATATAGGAGGGGTCAGGGTCTGGGTTCTCAGCCCTGGGTACTGCGGGACTAAAGTGGGAGTAGAAGGGTTCGGGATTTCCATGAACTGATTGCACTGCGGCAGCCAAACCGGTTGTTTCACAAACGAACCGGTCGGTTGGGAGCATTGATTAAAAAAGCGGCTGGAGCGGCCGCTGAAGCGTCCAGCCCACTAAACCGCTTCAAATGAGACCCAGGCGGAAATTAGGCGTTTTAACTTGATGCAGGCACTTTCGGCCGCTTTAGCGGACCTCGGGACGCCTTTTGCGGTCTCGCTTTAGCGGCTGCAGCGGACGCTTCTGAAGATTAGTTGAAACCCTCCCCTAATCCCTCCGCTCCCCGATCCCTTTCCCAGTCGCAAAGGAGTGTAACCCTCCCCGGCTCCTTGCAACCCTCTCCCAGTCAGTAACTATTCAAGCGGACTCTTCCGTTGTCGTGCCCTGGCGCTAACTGCCGGTGTCCACAAGGAGGAAGAAGGAAGTATCCCGCATGCTTTACCTCCACGTCAAGGTACTACAGATTTGGGAAGACAACACTAGAGCACTCCCGACATCCTCTTAAGGTGGCAAGGGCGGTTTCTTCGCATATTCTAAGGAGAGCGCCAAGGGTAGGGGTTGTAGGGAGAACTGTTGACGGAGACAAGAGGTAAGTATCCTATTCCTACCATGTTATTCGTGCATCTTCTCTTTACCTTCTTCCCAATTCTTCTTCTTTTGTTTTCCTTTTTTCAAGTTTTTTGTTACAGCCGTACTACTACTACTGTACTTTTTTGGTTCCCTCGTCCTAGCCCCCTATTTGTTGGCTTTCCTCCATTCTCTGTTCTTCAACTCTATGTTCTTCAACGATTATACACTAACATTGACACCTGCAGTAGGCTTAAGTAGGCAATTTGTAAACATGTTACTAAGAAATAAATCCCAGTAGTCAGTATGATGCTCGAAAATTAACAAGTTCAACGTGCAACTCTCCATTGATGAAGTGTATGCAATTGATTGCCCAACCAATCTTTGGGATTCCTGTTGGGATCAATGGATTCATCTTGCTATATTGATAAACAAAAGATTTGCTTAATCTTTGGAATGTCGTTTTTGGATTGTCGTCTGCTTTTGTATGCAATGCTTACTGTAATCTTTGGACTTTCTTCTTCTTTTTTATGCAACTAACATTATAGGTAAATTGATTTAGACGAGGAGCTGGTTTACAGTATGCAATGAAACATAATAGATTGACCAATTTGTCTTCTTCTCTCAATGTCACTCCTCTCAATACATTATGCAACGATACATTACAGATAAATTGCTAGTTACGTGAGATGACTTGCACGATTTTATGTTGTTCAATGAACTGTCAGCTGCTTATTATCATTACACCAACAATAATTACTCTTAAGTAGAGTTCAAACAGCAAGTACCTGCCATATCTACCTACATGAAAAATTCAATACTGCTATTTCCTTATAAAAATCTGGATGTACTGCCGACATTGCAAGTTTGGATTTAATAATATTTTTTTGTTAGTAGTATGACAATCACTATTTTTTTTTCAAAATTTTATAAAACAATGATGGGCCGCTTTTTCAAAAAGCGCCCGCTTTAGTCCGCTTTAAAACCCGCTTTCCGCTTCCTGCTTCAAGGGGGGAAATCCGCACGCTTCCCGCTTCGCGATTTTCAAAACCTAGGTTGGGAGTGTGAGCCGATCGGTTCACCAGTTGAACCGGTCGTTTCACATTCCTGACTCGCCTCCAATTGACTTTCCTCTTTCGTTTCCAATTAATACAAAGATCAATTCCTATCCCAATCAAATTGGACAAGTAAAATGAAAACTTTTCTCACAAATCGGGAAAACCCAACCTTGCTCGTTTGGTCCAGTTGAACCGATCGGTTCACCAAGTGAACCGGTCGTCTCACTGACCTTGAGCTGATCGGTTCACCCAGTGAACTGGTCAGTTGGTGGTCCAGATTGTGCAGAACACAGTCAATGCAGTTCTCAATCAATCCGACACTCAAATCAGTTAGTTCAACACTTGAACTTGATGATTCTGAGTCAAGTCAATTGATTGAATGTTTGATTGAGTACCTAAACACTTTTAGTAATCAATCCAAACATCATTCATGGATAAACTCCTCTTTCAGGTAAATCCTTTGTGTGTGACCCTATAGGTCCCATTTCACGTTGGCAGTGAATGTCCATAACTAGCTTATGACATCACAAGCAAAGAGCGGTGCCTAGTCGCACATCAGTGCTACCCAAGTGAAAAGGAAAGTTGGAGAACAACTTTCAATCCTACAGTCTGTGATTGGTGTTCTAATGAATGTATAATTCCTTTGTCTCTGATATCCTGAATGAACTCAAGGCATGGAGCTGTCATCTTTTCAACGTTCATTCATGTTCCTTGATCCAAAGCAAACTGTCTGAGATATGTGTGCCATCAATATCACATATTGACTCACACGTCCATGCGCATGCCTTACTCAGTCTCGCTTATTAAGTGGCCATGGACATCATACTCCCTCAGGAAGGACAAATCCCATATCTAATACTCACAGTCAAAACCCCATGTGTCAAAGTCACCCAATCATCACCTTTAGAACAATCAATATTTTAGGACCGCGTTTGATGATGTCAAAGTATACCCAACGACATGTGATGAGTGCAGTGATTTCAGGTCTAAGAATCACAATCACCACCATCACCGTGGGAGCTGACTGTGACTACCATGTCATGGTTCCACGTGTCACTCTCACGGTGGGTCTGTCCGATACACTATTCTCTAATATGTATTTATGTGCTTGGTTTGATATCACATATCATGACTAATGAGACTCTGTCATCAACCAACACACTCTAGTCTTACTGTGTCATTGTTGTCTATCAGCCTTCCACAATGACATCCAACTAGGGACAAAACAAGAATGTACAAACTCTTAACATCCGTATGATCTTATTCTTCAGGTCCTTACCCCGAAGACATACGTCATTGAGTACTGTCATTCTCTAGACATTCATTCTGCTCTATCATTATCTTATAACAGATTGAACCAGAATAAATTGGAAGCTTGCCTTTGATATTTATCAAATCAATCATAATGTATCCCAATCCAATCATCATATGATTGGCTCTCAGGGCATACATACCAACATATAGACCAAGCCTTAGGTAGCAGCAACAACAAACTAAAGGTGGAGGTGTGCGACTGGCAGCGGACAAGTAGCAGCCTTGGTTGGGGCAGCGAAAGCGGGAGGCACGATCACGGAGCAGCATGGTGGCGTGTAGCGGCGGCTTTAAGGGGCTTGGACTGTGGGGCAGGAGGTGGCGCTGTATGGGGACAAGGCCAACAATTGTCGGTCGGTCTGGAGGATGGAGGAGCATCAATGGGGCTTTTGGTGGAGTCGATGATGTGGGGAGGGGCGGCAGGAGTGGCCGGCGGACAGAGGTCTGGGCTGACGGCGGCGGGCTGGATTACTGCTTTGGGCGTCGGGCTGTTGAAGAGCCTGTTGTGGCAAGGTGGAGGAGTGGGAAGACGAGGGATATGGAGCAGATTGCGGCCGGCTAGGAAGCACGGACACGGACACGGGACACGACGATTTTCCAAAATTTAGGACACGGACACGACAATTTTTTTACACATATATATGTATATATTTTTGATGTTCATCCTATTACAGATAATGAATTGTGGAGTTTGTATTTCATTTACTTAAAAGACATGCAATCATCCATAAAACACATTCATCAAAATAGAAAAAGAAACCATCTACAACAACAAACATAACCTATTTATATTCAGAAATTAATGTAAACACATTCATGTCCATGTTTGCAATGAAACAAAGCAAACTGAAAATTCAAATTCATAAAGCAAGGACTGCTGGACAATAAATAAACATTAATCAAATCAATTCAATAATAAATAAATCCAACATAGAATGATATCAAAAGATACAACAAACATTACAGATTCATATATCACAATTGAGCCAACAATGATTATTTTCAACATTATAACAAAATAGAAAAATAAGAAGAACAAGAAAAAGTAGCCATAGGTTGGTAAAGGGGCAGGGCTGCACTAAGAAAATAATAGGAATCTAGAGTGAAATTGGGGAGAAGGGGGAGAAGACATAAGTGAGAATGAAGAAAAAGGGGGAGGTGAAAAGTCGGAATGAACAAATTTAATTTGAGGGAGAGGGAAGAACGAGAAGAAGAGGATGGGGAGGAGACATTGGTAAGGGTGGAGAGAAATTAAGAGGGAAGAATCAGGAAGAACTGACATGGATATCGAAACATTGGTACTTAACAGTAGTAGGGAGAAGTGAGTTGGAGAGAAATGGGGAGAAGGGAAAGAATTGCTGGGAAAAATGTAGAGGGGGGAGGAATAATCAAGGATAGGACAAAGTTGGTGGAAACTTGGGGAAACATATGGGGGGATTTGATAGGAGGGAAGGGTTTAGTCTTTTTTAAACTTAACTGGACACAAATGTGGCTGGACTGGGCGGCCGTGTCCCAGCCGTGTTCACGCCCAAAATCTTTTAAAAAAAAGTTGGACACGCCCGGGTCGTGTCCACCACGTGTCCAGCCGTGTCCACGGCGTGCCCGCGTCCGACACGCGGCAGACACGACCACGACACCTCTCGGGAAGTGTCCGTGCTTCCTAGGCGCCGGTAGGTGGCGGCGGCAGGTAAAGGAGCATAGTAGACGACAGAGAGGTAGGATCAGCGGAAAAAATAGGAGAAGGTAGAGCCACAGAGACCATGGAACAACTTGCGGGCAGCCGACCCACAACGAAGAAGGGTGGCCACCCGCCGACTACATCTACCTCTTGTTTCTCTCTCTCTCTCTCTCGTAGGGCGGTGTAGGATCGGTGCCTGCTCTGATACCATCTGGAATTATAAAAGACAGCTAGTTGTTATATTAGATAAGAGAAACCCTACTCCTATATATAGGAGAACAGGGAGCGTACATGTACAACCTAACCCTAATGGGCCAAGACATACTTGGGCCCATATTAGAAAGACAATAATAACAATAATAAACAGACTCTCTAACAAATATAATGGCATCATTGTGTAGACCACAATATTAATATACCTATTAGTAAGTTCTAGAGTAATTAATAATGTAATATACATCTCCACAATCCTTCATAAATATTAGTTATGATTAACATGTATAAGAAGTTTTTTAATATTATTCAGTCCAACCGGTCCAGACCGGTTTCTACCGGTTTTGGACTAGGCCGCACCGAGGACCGGATTTAGGAGAAATAAAGGACTGAGGACCGGACCGAAAATCAAATCGGTCCAAGACTAAACCAGCCGAATAGCCGGTCCGGTCCGGTCCGGTCCACCGGTCTGGACCGAGAATTGTACAGTCCAAGGTTGGTCCATGCAACAATATCTAATTTTTACAAACAGGGAGTTGATTTTAGTTTTTAGGTTGGGAATGAGGTAAAATAAGAGAATGGTGGCGAAAGTAGTAGGAAGGGCGAGGGAGGAGAACTGCATGTAAGCCACGGAATGAGGCATCCGATTCCAATGCCGTTTTGGTGGCATGGAAATGGAAATTTATAGAAATTTTGGCGTAAACTTTGATAAATGTAATAGTGCTTGCTTCGTCACCAAAATGAACAAATTAAGCCATGAAATTTTCAAGGCATGATCTCTCAACCTAAATGCACCATTTTATGCAACACATTTTTATATGGGGGGAGGTTGGGAGGTCTTTCATGTGGGAGGTAAGGAAACTTTCCTGTTTCGTTGGATTTCGATGACAAAATATAGGAATTAGGTTATGTAATTTTGCAAGTATGAGCTATATGCATGCATGTACTTATTTTTGCTACTATCACATAATGGATATGTAGACATCCCCCAAATGTTTTACTTGGGTTCATAGTTTGTTGTTGATTTAGACTCAACAATCAACCACTTCATTGACTATGTTTCCAAGCCAAATCATTATATTTTGGTGTGGTTGGCTTCCTAGCAGCCTCATTGTCTAATAAATTACTACTAGGATACATGTCGTCCGCATTGAAAAAAAAAACATAAAGCATGCATTGCATTAGTGATTTAATAATTTTAATAGCAAATATCAGTGGATGCAATGCAATTATGATATATTATGCGTATATACTACATATGAGTACTAAATGGTGAAATAACCCCAATCCCCCTTTACTCTTCGAACAACAACAATAACACCAAGGATTGCAATTATCAAAATTTCCATCAAAATTTTGAGTCGTGCAAGAAAAAAACTTTGACATGCATCAAAATGGGAAAATTTCATCGATAGATGCAATCTTGGTATCAGTTTCGACTGAAATCGACACAATCGCATGTTTCGGTAGCATATGCCACCGAAACTGATTTTTTTTGAAATTTCACCAATTTCAACGGAACCTCATTCCTTGGTTTAAGCCCTCATTTTGAGGTAATGATATCCCCCATCAGTGAATAGGATGTGAAGAATCTTAGGTCTCATAAAAAGATGCCATGTTAGAAAATAAGGAAGGGGGACAACAATTGCTGATTAATTATTAGTCTTTCACCCTATTTATAATTGTAACTCGTAAGTAGGATTAGGAGAATGACAAAGAAGTTAGGAGATGGAAATACTTAACACTTGAATGCATAACAAGGAAATTAGTCTAATTAGAAATATTCTTAAATATTTCTCTACAACAATGCTTGACTATCATGTCATTTTGCTTTTGTATAATCTGTGTTAAAGTTTTATAATTTTTGTTTTGGATAACCTTGTTATCATAGAGCCTCTTTTTTCTCGCATGCTAATCTCATTTGATTTTCTCATAACTTTCTATTCTCTCCACCTTTATTTTAAAAACTAGTTTTATCATCTTATATTCTTATATAATTTAAAGTTTCAAAACAAATAAGTTTCTTAGTTCTCCTACCTTAATTTTACGACTACATGGATTTATTATCACAGTTTCGATTTGAAAAATAAATGAGATGTCATTTCTTGTGGTGAAATTATGCTTTCCTATATGCAGGATACTCTTTTTCGGCCATATGCCTTGAGTTGTGGCCATCTTTTCTGTAAAGGTTGCGCTTCCTCAGCTGCATCTTTAACTCTATTTGACAGTCTAAAGTCTGCATCACCGAAAGTTAGATGTCCTGTTTGTAGGGAGGTACGTCTCATAATATTTAGTACCTTCGGATTTGACTTTTATAACTCTTCCATCCATGTATAATTTTTGAACAAATAGGTAAATATTTATTACTCGATGTATTGTTTTCTGTATACCTTTAATGCTATGGAAAATACACGCATCAGATAGGCAAAAGCCTCTATAAGCAGACACAAGCCCTCTACGTGTCAAGCCTGTCATTCATCTATCTAAAAACACAGGTATAGCAGAAATTAGTTAGGATACTCTATGTCTTTTATTTGTTTTATTAAGTTATCTTTTGTGCACACTCCTAAATGGAGTTTATTCTCATATTTGTTGTTAGTGGTTGGTTGTGGACCTTAGGTGGGTAGCTAGACATAGGTAGCCCTCGCATTCAGTATTACATCAATTATCAAAGAATGAACTGTGGTAGATTGTGTGAAAGGTTTACATACAGCAAACCTTATAAGGTATTAAGGCGTAGCACGGATTCATTATACTTCTGCCACCACTTCCTCATTATAACCATCCCATATTCCCTATTCGTTATTGTTCTTCCTTGATTCTGGACCTTCTTTGAATTTTTATTTGGCCTTAAACAGTGGCAGCAAAGGCATACAGCAAAGCCAGTAGGAATCTGGGAGTTTGCTTCCTTTTGCACCATGTCCATGGCCCTCACTCATGTCACTGTTATATTAGGTCATGTACGAGCCTATTATAGCCACATTCGCAAGGCCGTTCAGCAGTTTTTGCACTGTTACATTTAAGACATGCTCATACACTTTTGCAACAAGTGCCATGCCTTTCTTATGAACAAATTTTACATATTTAAACACATAAGCTACTAATTGTTGATACTTTAATTGAAAAGTGTAGTAACTGTTGTTCTGAAAGAGAGTGCTTAGGCCCAGAGGATGGGCTTAGGTGAGGAGCAGGGGCTTTTTGTAGGCTATATGGGTCTAATTTCTGGATAAAGCTTTCAATGTGCCACACTAGGCAGGCCATGCAATCAACCTTCAAACTTGTTAGTGGACCCAAGGGATTTTCAGCACAGAAAATTATCGGTACAAAATCGTATTTATATATATCACCTTATGCATAGATGGGCTATTTTGATCATGCTTGTTAAGACAGCAGGATGTGAAAGTGCCAAGGCTAGGTGTGTTAATGCGTCTAGGCTATATTTTTATATTATAATTTCCCACACTTTCTATACATATAATTCATGGTTCCTATTGTATATGTACAATTTCATTTTATATATATATATATATATATATATATATATATATATATATATATATATATATATATATATATATATATATATATATATGCTATAGTTAGACTTGGGTACATACAGATTGTATTGCCATATACATATCCATATAATTTATAGTTATGTTGGAAGATATAGATAAACATGTATAAACAGAATTTAAGTTGTTTGTGTTAAATATAATATCTAAACTGCGCCATTTAACTATTATTACATTATATATAGTCACTGGTTTTGCCTGATTATGTTTATCTTAGGCATTTCAAATACTGGTTTTTATGAATCACTGCCTATTTTGTTAATGTCTTGTGTATTTTTGCATTGTTTGGTCTTCAAATGCTTTCAGCAATTTATATTATATAAAATTTGTGAAAAATAAGTGAAAAATAAGATTGGATTGAACGCAATGGGATGAATACAAGACTGGACGCCCTCTCCTTTATATAGGAGAGGGGAGACGCCCTAAGACTTAGGACGCAAGTAATCTAAACAGGTTGAGATACAAAAACCCACTAACTAATTAACCTATTAACTAAATATGCTAATATAGACTCTAACACTCCCCCTCAAGTTGGAGCAGGAGCATGGGTGAAACACATGTCCAAAGCTTGGAGGTTACAAGATTTGATAAAACAATAAATGAAAGATAAAAGATAAATATCACTCCCCATACAAAAATTGATACTCCCCCTTAATTAATACTCCCCTTGAACCATGTGGTGACAATGCCTCTCTTCTTTGAAATTATATTCTGCAGGCTGGAGATCCTCGAGCTTTGAAGAAGGTCTTTGGAGTGCATCTGGAATGAAGAGCATCTGAAGAATGGAACCTGGTACTACAACAGTAATTCGCCACTTGGAGCAGACGATCCTCAACACCATCACTACGTCATCTTCATTGGATTACGTACTTAACGCGACACGAATGCGGATGCCCAATGTCGATGTAGCAATAGCGGAATCTTCGAATTGTCTGAGAAGACGTGCATAACGTGGCACGGACACGAACGGACGATGTGCTGGTGATACGATGCATGTATCATGACTCTGTCGCATGAACCTTGGGGGCTTGACAGGAAAGGAGTTATCATCTATCAAGGAAAGTCCCAAGTAGATCAGCAACAGGTGATGTCGAAATAGCAGATGCGGCTCGGAGAAGACGTGATGAAGCAGCTCGGTGAAGATAAACTGGATGAATCAACCTTGCAGAAGTAGATTGGCAGGCTTGCTGAGTTTCTGAAAATCTAAAGAAGCAACCCTCTGTCTCATGTGAATGCAACTGAAGTACACCATCAACTCCAACTCCTGACGTACATAACGCGGTACGAACGCGGATAGCTCGGTGTTAGACGTTGAATGAAGATCCTTCATTGCTGTCTGGAAGTAGAGAACGGATGTGCTGAACAATGTGAAGCTCCATGAAGATAATAGCCTAAATACATATATCATCTCTCTCTCATACATATTCTCTCACTCTCTCTCTTCTCATCTCTTCCTCTCCTCTCTATCCCCACACACACCATATACGACAAGAATGGAACCTGATACTACAACAATAATTCGTCACTTGGAGCAGACGATCCTCAACACCATCACTACGTCATCTTCATTGGATTACGTACTTAACGCGACACGAATGCGGATGCCCAATGTCGATGTAGCAGTAGCAGAATCTTCGAATTGTCTGAGAAGACGTGCATAACGTGACACGAACACGAACAAACGATGTGCTGGTGATACGATGCAGGTATCATGACTCTGTCGCATGAACCTTGAGGGCTTGACAGGAAAGGGGATACCATCAATCAAGGAAAGTCCCAAGTAGATCAACAACAAGTGATGTCGAAATAGCAGATGCGGCTCGGAGAAGACGTGACGAAGCACCTCGGTGAAGATAAACTGGATGAATCAACCTTGCAGAAGTAGATTGGCAGGCTTGCTGAGTTTCTGAAAATCTGAAGAAGCATCCTCTGTCTCATGTGAATGCAGCTGAAGTACACCATCAACACCTGACGTACATAACGCGGTACGAACGCGGATAGCTCGGTGTTGACGCTGAATGAAGATCCTTCATTGCTGTCTGGAAGTAGAGAACGGATGTGCTGAACAATGTGAAGCTCCATGAAGATAATAGCCTGAATACATATATCATCTCTCCTCATACTCTCTCTCTCTCATACATATTCTTTCACTCTCTCTCTCTTCTCATCTCTTCCTCTCCTCTCTATCCCCACACACACCATATACGATAAGAGTGTTTGGTGTAGAGATATGGATGTATGACCCCCCCCCCCCCCGCGGTACTGTGGAAAGGGATACACACATGATATGGGTGGGTGGGAAAGGAATTGGTGGATTTGAGAGAATTTTGTGTATATGGAGATGTGTAATATGTGGAGAATGAAACCGATAACCGGAGAGAATATGCTAAATGGGTCAATGTAAGATCCAAATAGAAAAATAAATGGATCTAATCCCGAAAAATCCGATTAGGCTAAAACTTGGATTCGATTAACAAAGATATGACCGATTAAGGATCCAAATAGGCATAATATATATGGGGGGAATTAATAACTATGAGCAGACATAGATGGGAGGTGATGGTGGAGTGATGAAGATAGCCGGGAAGGTGATGAAGAGCAGCAGCTTGCGGGATGTAGTAAAAAAAATGGCCGAATTATGTCACTCAAGTGATGTAGCACTTGGTCGTAACAGAGGAGATGACAAAGGGTCTCCTGCACGGCTCCGGAGATATTGCATGCCATGAGGATGCATGCAGAGCTAAGGGTGAAGCCTCTCTACGAGCGACGATGAAGACTGATGCTGAGGACGTCTGGAGATGGCCTGTGCAGAACTCAGTACTACCGAGTTGACGTCGGTAGTATTGCGATCTTTTTGGACGACGGTTGATTTCTGCTTGATGGCAATGATGGCTGCTGCTTCTGCGGTTGGCGGCGCTTACGATGTTGTTGCTAGATGGTGATAGTGGCGTCGATAGGCGGCGAAGGCGCGGAGATGGCTGCTTGGAGGCCGACGGTTATGGTTGTTGAATGCACCAGGACGGAGACAGTCGGCGTACGGAAAGAAAAATTAAATCTTTAAGTAAGAGAAGGAGAAGCCATGGAGGCCGGGATGTGCCTGGCGGGCGGTCGGCCGACCTAAGCCATGGCTATGGCGGCCGCCCGCAGGCGGGGGTTCTTCCCCTCGGTTGCTCTCTGGAAAAGACGAGCGGCGGCCGTACGTGTCGGAAAGGAGAGGGAGGAGGGGCGGCAGCTAGGTTTCCCTCAGGAGCGAACGCGCTCTGTTCACGCATGAATTACTGTTCACTCCGCCTTATTGTTCACGATGGAGTTACTGTTCACGCAGCGTACTGTTCACCGCTGTCGTTACTGTTCACGCCGTCGTTACTGTTCACGCCGTCGTTACTGTTCACGGCTCTGATACCATGTGAAAAATAAGATTGGATTGAACGCAATGGGATGAATACAAGACTGGACGCCCTCTCCTTTATATAGGAGAGGGGAGACGCCCTAAGACTTAGGACGCAAGTAATATAAACGAACTGAGATACAAAAGCCCTCTAACTAATTAACCTATTAACTAAATAGGCTAATATAGACTCTAACAAAATTAAAAAAATACGTTTTGTTCCACCTATAAATTTTGAGGCATGCAACATAGTGAAAGTGATACATTGTATTTATTCAAAGTGCTTGAAATTATAAGGAAAGATAAAACCCTCTACATCTTGGTCTGAATATGCTATAAACCTTTAGAACACTGTCTGGTTAGCTGGATAAGTATGGCGACATTTCTTTTTCCTTTGCAAGTGTTACTACTTGTAAATTATTAGTATATATACTTTACTGAGCTTATTGTGTTATGGGCTTTACATCTGTTTAGACTGTTAGCCCATTTTCTTTTATTCCTCATTACCTGTTTCTAGAATTTTCCTAACTCTACTTGTCTCTAGAATATTCTTAACTCTCTTGTCCTATAAAAGAGAGACCACTATAATTGTTTTGATCAACTAATATAAAGCCTTTTACTATTTTAGATGGTATCAGAGTTTGGTCCTCCTTGAGACCCTCCCACCCTAACCCTACCATGCCTCCATAAACCCTAATCTAGCCGGCACCCTTCCCCTTCCTTTTCTCCTTGCCGCTGCCCCCTCCCCCCGCCCACCTCCTTGTTGCCTACCCTTCTCCGCCCGCCGCCCCCTCTCTCCTCCCTCACCCGCCACCCACCCCTCCCTCGCCCGCCGTTGGCCCCTCCCTCGCCCGCCGTTGGCCCCTCTCTCACCCGCCACCCCCTCCCTCACCCGCCAGGCCGCCGACTGCACCACCAGGCCGTCGGCTGCACCACCAGGCCGCCGCCAAGAGCCACCTCTCACCGCCTCCTTCCCACCTTCCCACATCCACCGCCACCTCCTCTCACACCTACTCTCATCTCTCCCTCCGGGTAGCCACCTTCATCCCTCCTTTCCTTCTTGCTCATCTCTGGACGTCTTTGGTAACTTTCCAATCATAACACGTTGAGGGCGTAACCGGTTCTCGCTTTCTTCCTGCCTACGCCTCTTGGTGGAGTAGTTTTTCCTCCATGTTGGCGTATGTTTTTCTATATCCACTGCTGCCCTTACGTGGGTTTCTGGGATTTGATGCTTTAGATCTACTGCTATCTTCTGTCCCCGTGCTGGTGCTATTAGATCTGCCCATGTGTTCGGTTTCTGCTGCTGTTTTCGTCTACTGACTGCTACGTGCCTGCTACTCCTGCCTGCTACTCCTGTCTGCTTTGGCGTCTTGCATATGTCGTACCTCATGGCATCCCCAGATCCGCTCTGAAATCTGTGCGTGACTACTGTCAAGTTGGACGGATCCAACTATCATGCCTAGGCAACTTCTTTCGAGCTTTATGTCAAGACTGAAGGACGCTATACCCATCTTTCTACTAAAGGTTCGAATGTTCCTGATACTATTGCTGATGACAAGACAAAGAAGGCACGTGATCTGTGGTCTAAAGAAGATTCTGGAGTTATGACCTGGATGGTCAACAATGCTGAGCCTAAAATCAACCAATCTCTTCTACGACTGCGGACGGCTAAGGAAATGTGGGATTAACTCTCCCATGCATACTCTCATCAACAAAATCCAAAGAAGGTGTTTGATATCTTCAAAACTTGGCCAAAAAGGAGTATACTACTACTGATCCTATTGAAAAATACTACAATCAATGTTATGCACTTGGGATGAATTCTAGGTCTACCATCCGCTCTCCTCTGATATTAAGGAAGCCCAACGACAGTGCAACGAGCTTCAGCTTGTTTAGTTCCTAGCTAGGTTACCACCCTCCTTTGCCGGTGTTGTTGATCAGATTCTCTCCAATGATCCCCTACCTACTTTACGAGATGTTATGAAACGCGTACAAGGCTTACCTTCTGTCTCTCAAGCGTCTCTTGACCTTTCTGATGGTGCTGCCCTTGCTGTCCGATCTGGTGATTCTTTCCGTGGTCGTGGCCTTGATCGAGGGCGCTCTACTCCAGGCGTCGGTCGTGGTTCATACTCGTTTAGTTCTGATTCCTCATCTACTGAGCAACGCTACTACAACTTTTGCCAGCGCACCAATCATAATGAAAACCACTGTTGGATCATGCACGGTAAACCTGCTTGGGCAAACCAGTTTTTTTGAGAACAACATGACACCCCTGCTTCTTCGTCTGCCCCACCTTCTGCTGATTGGATCAGATCTGAGTTTGAGAAATTGCTTTAAGCCCGCCTGGCCTCCTCTGTTGAGACTTCCACTGATGGCAGTTTTGCTCTTCTAGAAAAGTCTAGCAAATATACATGGGTGATTGACTCCGACGCCACTTCACATATTACTGGCAATCATTCTGTATTTTCTAAATTGCATAAAACTTCTACTATTCCGCCTATCACACTGGCCGATGGTTCTCAAACACCTATTTTAGGAAAGGGAATATCTATACTCCTTGTCGTCTTTCATTACGTTCAACACTTTATGTTCCTAACTTTCCTATTATAGAAGAAATAGGAATTTTATATTCGATGATCAAAAAGGTTTACAATACAATTTCTTATATAACAGAAGTGAGGAGAAACTAAAACAGAGATGAGCAATATGGGACTAAACTACTGAAGTAAAAACATGAGGCACATGCTAGGCACGTGACACTCAATAAAACATAACATATCTCTATACTCCCCCTCAAGCTGGAGCGTAGATGTCAAACATGCCCAACTTATCCACTAGAGTCTGAAAACAAGCTTTTGGAAGAATTTTAGTGAAGATGTCCGCTACTTGCTTTTCAGAGCCGAGATATGGAGTGCAAATCCGGCCAAAAAGGACTATCTCATGAACAAAGTAACAATCAACCTCAATATGTTTTGTCCTCTCATGAAAAGTGGGGTTGCTCGCAACAAAAATGGAGGCCTTGTGGTTGTCACAAAACATCGGTATAGGGCTGGAATAGGATATGTCGAACTCCTGGAGGACACTCTGGACCCACAGAAGTTCACATGCAGTATGAGCCATGGCTCGATATTCTGCCTCTGCACTGGATCTGGCTACGACAGTCTGCTTTTTGCTTCACCAAGTAACAAGATTTCTGCCCACAAATGTACAATCAAGGAACCTAATTGTCTAGCAGACTTGACATTTATGTTCATTTGTGCACTCACTCATCGAGACATGTATCCCACCTTGACCTCTAAACATATTAATGTATTATATAGTCTGGCGTGTTTATGTCTAATCATTGTGTTTGCAAAACTTCATAAGTTAATTCCTTCATTTTGCCATCAAAACTGCCATCGAAATTCTGTCGAAATTGTTTAGCTTCCTTCACTTACAATGTGGGAGACCCCCCCTCCCCACACATATCCAATATGAAATATTATTGCATATTTGAGTAGATCATGGTGTTTCAATTGACCTCGTAAAGTTTCATAATTTAATTCGTTTATTTGGTCATTGAAATCGTTAGGGCCGTAAATATCAAAATTTCAGTTGAAATTTTGAAAAGTATATGTTTCTAGGCCACCAGACACGACATCGAAATCGGACATTTAATTCCTTGGTGGTATGTGTTGTATGGGCGAGCACTGAATCGATCATATGTTCTAGGCGGGAGTATATGCAGTTTGGGAATTTTTGAATTTTTTAATTACTAGCTATGTATCGCATTATGTGTGTATACATATACATACTTACAATACACACACCTGATCCATATACTCATGGTTCAAAATTTCGGTCAAAATCTCAAAATTTCGCTCAAAATTCAGTTTCGACAAGTATCAGACATAGAAATGCACATATCCAGGAATAGGTAAGTAGAATTTCAAAATTTCCGTAGAAAGTTCACAAAGGGGGTTTAAATTTCAAAGAAATACAACAATTTCGTTGAAAAAAGGCCAGTTTTGGCATGCATTTCGCGAAACACAATCGAAATGGGTTCACAATTTCAAAAATCAACGGACCAAAAGCCTGCTGCACTTGGACAGTTACATAATTACTTCTTTGGTGATTTTTTGCATTCTCTTGCTCTTGAAGGCTTTGTTCTTCAAATCTAAGGTAAGTTTACTCTCTCTCCTTCCCATCTACATCTCTTTCTTCTACTTTTACCCCGACTTGATCAAATTTTATTCCGAATTGCAAGTTGCAAGTGATAGACTACAACTTGAACTTGAAGATTTTTAAAATTATGCTAAATAGGTGTATTTATTGCATAAATAGGTGTATTTATGTATGTAGATCATCTTGGTAAAATTCTTACGTAATTCCTTTATTTGGTCGTCGAAATCTTATGTCGAAATAAGCGTAAATGTCGAAATTTTTATCAAAATTTTTGTAAATTTCTATTTCTCAGCCATCGGAAACTGCGTTGAAATCGAAATTTTAAACCATGACTATACTAATACCATAATACAAAATGTCTAATAACAAAGTTACTGGACCCAAGTTACCCGACCCATATAATTAGCCTTCTCTAAAACAACATTATCCTAGACAGACAACTGCCACACCCACCTCCCAACCCCAATGATGGGATTGCAAAAAAAAAGCCCAACCCAAACCAAAAATTTAGGGTTTTAGGGGTTCATTTGGGTTTCAGATCGGGTCAGGTGTACTTTGGGTCAGATCGAGTTGGGTTTGGCATATTTCTATTTTCTTGCTAGTATTTATAATATTTTTTTTTTCGAGTCAGGCTGGGTTGGGTGTGAGTGGGGCCTATGTGGGTTTAGGTTCGTTTAGATCATTTTTTTTACATGTCTTGTGTAGGTCAGGTCGGGTTTGAGTTGAGCATGCTCGGGTTAGGTCAGGTTCGGGTCGGGTCCAGTAAAGCCCAACCCATTGCCATGCCTAGATCCCGTGATCAAGCTCCCCACCTCGATACCTTAGTCTTTCTTTCCTTAGGGAGGCCAAACGACAATGGCCTCTTCCTCCAAACTTGCACATGTCGCCGCCATGACAAGTAGTATCGGTCGTCGTCTCCAGCAGGGGTTGCTGCCATGATAAGCTGCAGGAGATGCCTCTAAGGCAACAATGGTACAATTGCCACCGCGAGGGCCACCATCAATAGTAACCTCGATGGCTTGCAGCATGACGGGCAACAATTGATGGGACACTATAGAAAAGTTGTTGCGAATGTCTCTCGTAGTAGGTGTTGCCTCTACCAAGTAGGTGTTCCTCTTCATGTTCTCTTCTCATTGCTGTCCCCTACCTCATACTCTTCGTAATGAGCAACGCCTATGCGTCCGTATGTGCAGGTTGGCAGTCACATTATTGGTGGGTGGCCACTTTTTGAGCTGATTGCCTGTATGCGGTGCAGTTGGGTGGGTGGTCAAACTGTGTATGCAACGACACCAATCATTTTTAGAAAGCTATTTTAGGGGCTTAGGATTTGATTCACTATCCAGGATCCTCGAGGTGGGATGGTTTGAATCATGGTTGTGGATGGAAACTTAAGTAAGGGCGCCAACAAAACTGAACCACAACTGCTTGAATCATTTCTAGCCTAATTCTCTGACTAGATGACTTATTCTTTTTGCATGAAGGTTATGTACTTATTATTTTGATGGTACTTAGCGTATGTGTCAACAATGGATAGTCTTATTGCACACAAACATGCCGTCAAATATTGTCATCTTATGTCTAGGATTGAGGACATACTACAAGGTTCACAGTTTCTCAAAAGTTAGCTTATGCAACGCATATCATCAAATACCATCTGGAAGGGACATTTGTGAAAGACAATACTCATGGCTAAGTATAGATGCTATGCGTAACTTGTTATGCCGTTTGCCCTATGTAATACTCCCAAGTTCATTCATGAGGTTTACACGACTAAGGTACTTAAACCATTCATGGGGTAATTTGTGGTTGTACACTTAGGTAATTCCTACTATATGTTTAGAGTCAAGAGCCACATTTGCAACATCTCACAAGCTATTTGAGTAACTTTGTGAGCTTGAAGTCCATGAGAAGATAGTGAAATGCTCTTTAATGAATAGCTCTTTGATTTTTCTTGCCTTTTTTGTACGTCGTGGTAGATTTTCTTTTGATCAATCTGTGAAGAATGAGGAGACAAATGAGTTGATCTACTAGACAAAACCCTAGTCCTATATATAGGAGAAGGGAGTAATACAAGACATTAGTACCCTAATGGGCCAGATATACTGAGGCCCGTTTACATAGTAACTAATAACTCTTAACACTCTCTCAAGCTAGAGCATTGGTCAAGCACATGTCCAGTTTGCCAATACAGAAAAGGATAACGACAACCCCTACAAGAAAAAGTTGATCTCCCCCTAAATCTTGCATTACTATAATCAAAACACTCAAATGCCCCCCGAAGAAGATAGCACGTAGCTGGTAGTAAGCAGTAATAGAAATGATTGCATGTAGTTTAAAGAAGAGTGTTGCTATAGGAATATTACGCGGTAGCAAATGGTCAACATGTTTGGGAGTAGTTGATATAGGAAAGATGTGTTATAAGGCGTCAACAAAGCACATATGAAGATGCAGGAACTAGATAACATGTAGTAGATCAATGATCTTCTATTCTCTCTCTATATCTCCCCCTTACACCACCCACAAAAAAAGAGAGTGATTGTGGGTGGATAATGGTAAGCGGGACACTTAAAAATCAGCCATAGTATTGTTTTGGGATTCTAGGAGGATGCGACCCCCAGGAGGAGGACTTGTTGCCTCTCAGCGGGTGGGAGTCGAGGGGAGGCTGCCCCTTGCGGGAGATCGAGGGTGGAACCCAAGAAGAAGGTCAACGATGATTTTCGGTGGAGATCAATCACAAACTGTGCATGAATAGAACTTCGAGGCACTTGAGCAGCGAACACAAAAATAGATGGCATAATGATTTTTGATGAAATTGATGATCGTTAGACCAGTAGGAGCAATCATGAATAAACATCAGAATCTTTAGCAAGCATCCAAAGCAGTGGATGGTGGAAGATAGTTGTAGAAGTCATTTAAATCGCTATTGTTGTCGAGTAGTTCACCACAAGAAGCACCGACACTAGAATGATGCATGATAGTTTGGATAAGAGCAATTACTACATGAATATTGTGCGGGCGGTAGGTATTCAATGTCGTTGGGACTTGCTACTACAGTAAAGATGCGCTATAGAAAGTTTAACAAAGCATAGATGAATTTGCGGGAACTAGACAATATGTACTAGATCAATGATGTTCTATTTTTTCTCTATCTCCCCCTCACACCAACCAAGAACAAGAGACCGATTTTGGGTTGACACTGGCAAGTGGGAATTGGATAATAAAAACTTGGCCATAGTATTGTTGGCCGGTTCTGGGGGGTGCACCCCCCTAGTGAGGAGGTCCTGCTGCCTCTTAGCGGTGGACGTTGAGGGAAGGTCACCCCTCATGGGGGATCGGGGGCGGAACCCCAAGAAGGTTTGTGATGATTTTCGGTGGAGATCGAGCACAAATCCTGCAAAAATAGAAATCCTGCAAATATAGGACTTTGAGGCACTTGAGAAGCAGGGGCGGAAAGAGATGGCACGATAGTGAACAACACCCACTGTAGTAGGTTGTACCCGCAGTTGGCAGCCTAGTCGGTGCTTGCCGCAGACTGTATTGTTGGGACGTCGATTTCCATGGTTGCAATGACGGTTGGTTCCTATTGGCGTGGAGGCTGCAGGCCTACAAACTCTTGTTGTTGCTGGCAACAAGACCCAATGATGGTGGCTAGCTGGTCCTTATTGCTGGTTGAGATGGTCGATGGCGCCTCCTAAGCCTGCCGTTGCTGGCTACATCAGTCGACGACTACAGATGATGCCAGCAATGGGGTGCTCCCCTGCTGGTGGCGCGGAAGTCGCTCCCTACGGACGACAATGGTAGCAGGGCGTGTGCTCAATTGTCGTGTTGCAAGTGTCAGGAGAAGAAAGAGAGAGAGTGTGTGTGCAGCCGGAAAGCTTGGTTCTGAATGATCAAGCAGAACAGCGGATGACATGCATCCTTGCAAGGTTGGGCTCCTCTCTTTCTCTTAACACTACAGGAAAATGCATTTATACCGATAGAAAAAAGTCATTGCAATTGTAAAAACTTGTTGCTATAACTATTAAAGATAGGAAAGAAAAGTCGTCGCATCTTGATGGTACTGGTCTTGCCGTTAATTGAAACAGTGACATCTAATTTTAATCCATCATTATTAATAATAAATACAACTCATATGTTTTTTGCTAATAGTTATAACGACAACATTAATTGTTTGTCATAATGGATTATAACGATGACATAATTCTTTCGATAATACACATAGGGACCATTCTAGTCAACCTACCGAAAAGGTTAACTGGGACGTCTTTTTCTATCTTTAATAGCGACAACAACAACAACAACATATTAAAAGAAATTTAATTATACATCTAAATATATGTAACTCAGTTTAATAACAAAATAGAATTAGTTGTCTTTTGAAATCTTCCAAATGGCACATTCAACATATCCGTCTGATACTGCATAATGGAAGCTACTTTTATTGATTTTAAGAAATTGTTGATATACATAGGGGAGGACATAGACCATTGCCCCTTGAACAAAAAAAATACAACATACATCGGTTGATTACATTTTTATGTGGCACAAATACGTCTATATGGACAAAGATAATTTATCTATATCTGAACATATCCAGTCCAAATATTCTTCCTCAAATTCATCTTAAAAAAGATACATCCAGCATTAACTTCAAAGAACCTATGTTAAATGCAGCAAAAACAATTTATCAGTAAATTAAAAGTGTGGTTGCAACTAAAGAAATATTAAAATGGTAAAATGTCAAACCACTACTTCTATGGTGGACATAAAATAAAAGCAACCATCGTGCCATTGTATGCAATCATGCAATGGCAGCTCGAAAAGCACTAGACATACCTATATAGAATCATTTTGTTGTTCATGTACGATTATATTGAGCATCCATTACGTAAATCACAAAACAATAAATAATTTGTTGTATCCCATGTGGACATATGTAGTAGAAAAACAAAGCTTGAACATTTGTATTTGAATGTCACAAAGACGAATGAACCTTGAGAATTCAACAGTTCAAAGAAAATGTTAAATAAAATACAGAATTTCATTTGAGGCTTGTTTTCAAGCTGCACTTACATATATATTTTTACTTTCAGTGCTTAGCATGTCATTGGCACATTTGTAAGGTTGTAAGATTAGTTACATGTGCACTAATATGCTCCCCTTCAATTAGAGCAAGACAACAGCTCATATTGGGTAACGATTTAACCAAGTCAATTGTCAGGATTATCATGGTACTAACTAGCCAACACCTTCACCCAGCCAAGCATTGTAGAAGAAAATGAAATGTTTTGTCACATGCTAGGTAGTTTCTCCCTATTAATCTCCACATCTCCTCAAAACTAACAAACATCTTATTAGCTTCATCTAGGACCAAATATCCCACTACACCTAGCTGGAGATTGTTGCAAAAGTTATATTTAAGGCATTATCCATTTTCAAAGACAACAATCAGCTGAATTGAGTGGCTGGCCTAGGACAGAAAATATGGCATAGAAAATCATACACATGGTTTAAGGATCTTCCATTAGTGATTCACTTGATGTTAACCAGGTTTTTAGGTGCTCAACTAGAGATGGCAATTGGGCGGGTTTTACAAACCCATACCCATACCCATTTATCATAAAACCCATACCCATATAAACCCATATGAAACAAATGTAAAAAACCCCACCCATACCCAATCCATTAAGGAATGGGTACCCATTACGACCAGTGTGATACAACAACCTTTAAAATCCGCCCCCACAAACAATATTCGTTCATTTTTTTTCTTACGTTTGTCCAAGCCAAGGGTAAACACACTTATGTAATACGTCAATTCCTGTGTTGTACAGGCGTCCGCCTGGGCGGCGCCTAGGCGGTGCCTGGGCGCCTAGGCTTAAGTCAGCCCGCCTCAAACTGGGCGCCCAGCCCCCTAATTGACCTAAGTTGTTGCCTAAGGCCTTTTGAGGCTCAAATTAAGCCAATTTAAGGCTAATTTAGCATAAATTAGATCTGAATTTGATCAAATTGAGTCATTTTATGGTTAAATTGGGTCTGACTTATTCCAAACAGGGTCAATTTAGGGTAAATTAGGTCTGATTTGGGGGAAAACATGCTTGATTTGGGGGTTTAGGTCTAATTTGGGGGATTAGGTCTGGTTTGGTCATGTAAGGCCTCGTTTAGATCAACATAGGGAAATTTAGGGTTAGTTAGGTTTGATTTGGTCATGTTATGCAAATTAGGTTTGATTGTAGGCCAAATTATGTCAAATTTGAGCAGATTAGGTCTGATTTGGGGAATACAAGTCTGATTTTGGGGAAATGGTCTAATATGGTGAGATCGGGTCTAATTTGGCCAAATTAGATATTGTTTAGGTCAATATAGGGAAAATTTGGGGATATCAGGTCTGATTGGATCATAATATACAAAATTAGGTTTTATTTAGGTCAAATCATGTCCAAATTGGGCACATTAGGTCTAATTTAGGGGAAACAAGTATGATTTGGGGGAAATTGTTCTAAATTGGATGACTAAATCTTATTTGGCCAAATTTTGTCTCATTTAGGTGAATATATGAAAATTTTATGGAAATTGGGATTGATTAGGTCATGGTGTACAAAATTAGGTCTGGTTTAGGCAAAAATTAGGGTAAAATCACTGTTAAGAAAATCGGCCGAATATTCCTTTTTGGGGGTCTACCGCTCCGATTATGAATAATCGGCCTATAATCGGTCCAGGACCGATTAATCGGCCGATCGGGGGAATAATCGGCCGATTAATCGGCAATTTTCAAAATCAAATGCTAGTAATAATGTTTTTTACATTAATTTTTTCTAATACTACTATTGGTCATTACAATTACATTCTCTTCTTCCAATTTACATATTTGGTCTTCTCCTCATGTTTTCTCTATAAGTTTAGAGTTAGTGTTTATTGAACTGATCCTTACTGTTGATGTTTTCTTCTTTAATTTCATCAATGTTTCTAATTACTTCTTAATGCAATATTAGTCTATGACTTATCAATGTTTCTAATTACTTATCAATGTTTTTTTCCCTAATTTCATCAATGTTTCAAGTTACTTATTAATGCAATATTAGTCTTGTCACTTATCAATGTATCTAATTACTTATTAATGCAATATTAGTCTATGACTTATCAATGTTTCTAATTACTTATTAATGCAATATTAGTCTATTACTTATCAATGTTTCTAATTACTTATTAATGTGATATTAGTCTATGACTTATCAATGTTTGTAATTACTTATCAAAGTTTTCTTCTCTAATTTCATCAATGTTTCTAACTACTTATGAATGCAATATTAGTCTATTACTTATAAATGTTTCTAATTACTTATCATTGTCATTATTATATGGTCAATATATAATTTACATATCTTTATGGTTAATATTAAAAAAAAATCAAAACCGATTAAAACTGAATATTCTCCCGCTTATACTCCCGCATACCGTATATACTCTATTCGGTACCCTCTCCGCCCGTACACCGATTACCACTTTTCAGAACAATGGGTAAAATATGTCAAATTTGATCAAAATTTTTGATCAAATCAGTTCAAATTAGGGCCAATCAGTTCTAGTTAGGTCTTGTTAGTTTTGATTTAGCCTAAATTCTACATAATAGTATTATACATATTTTGGCTACAAACATAATGATAATACATGTTTAGCTTTCTGATTTCTATATGGATTTTGTTTAGGTAAAACTTCCACAATTCAATCCATATCTAATGATTTTGTTGCTTTCTTCATACGATGCTAGCACATTGATTGCATATTTATCATGTATATTTATGTGTAAGGAACTAAGGATTGTATTTTTGAAAAAATGTACATATATCTATTAAAATAAAAAATATATAAAACGCCTGGTCCTCCGCCTGGGCGCCTAGGCTGTCTGGGCGTCCCCCTGGAACGCCTGGCCGCCTATACAACCATGGTCAATTCAAATAATACAGTAACTCAGAACTTGTATTGACTTTTTTACAAACAAAAAAGGTCATACAAATTTCCTGTTTCATCGAACCATATCCACGAGAACACAAAAAACAATAGGAAATCAAAACTAACAATACTTTATGTAAACATTTTCTGTAAAACAAAACAACATGTGCTAACATATCCAACAACACATCTCTTTGGCATTTTACCAAACACGTTAGGTGCCCCGTAATCAAAGTTATGGAGAATATCTTAGACAATGGGGGTGTCTTCTGCAGTGAGCAAGGTCTAAGAAAGAAAGAAATGGGGGCAGGAAATGTCTTCCTCCAGCAACATCTGCAGGAGCAGGAAATCGACCCCATTGACTACCGTAGATATCAACACACTCTTGTTCTCAGCTTCTAAATCCTCCAAACACATGGTCTTGTTGCCGTCGTAGTTGAACTGGAGGAAGGGGGAGCTATACATACGACGAAGCTTGTCTGCACTTGCCTTTTCTCCATCTACGCCTCCAGCAATAGCAATTAGATGCTCTATCTACGCCTCTAGCAATAGCAATCAAATGCTCTACAACTCCATTGCCACCTCTGTCATTAGGAGATGACTACAGACATGGGAGCCCACACCCCTGTGGACGAGCACTTGGCAGAGCGGCACGCGGAGGCACAATGCTCCGGCCATGGAGCATGTCATGGGCACGACCAGGCTCTGCGACTGAAGGAAGTTGGACAAAGGCTGCAGCAACACGAAGACGAAGAGGGCCCGGAGCAGGCAGGCGATGTTCCAGGAGGTACATCTCTTTATATTCTACTTCTACGAAGAAGCAACCAACATAGGAAATCTAGCAAGACATGCAAGAATAAGGTGGAATGATAATAAAGGGTGTTAATATATCTCTTTATATTTTATTATTTGTAACTTTTATACCTCTATGTTTCTCCAAGTTGCTGTTTATAAAAGGGTGAGGGGTCATGAACCCTCACGCAAGCCGCATTGCACATCCACTTCTACATGGTACCAGAGCAAGGCTGCTCCTAGGGTTCCTCCAAGCCGTCGCCCCCCCTCTCTTCTCTTCTCCTCCCTCTTCACGCCACCGCCGACCACACAAGCCAGCAGGCCGGCGTCGCCGCCCTCCCAGGCCAACAAGCCGTCGCCGGTTAGGAGCGACGACAGCAACCGCCGGCCAAGGGCAGGTGCCGCCGCTGGTGGCCCAGGGTAGGCGCACCAGCCGCCAGCAGCTCCTTCCTTTGGTCGCTTCCTCCGGTCGATTCCGAAGGTAGTCATGTATTAAATTTCATACTGGAGGGTGCACCCGTACGTAGGAAATTCCTAATCACATCTCCTCCATGCGTGATTAGGGAATTTTCGTTTGGGGGTTGTGGATGCGTCAGACACACATCTATTTTTTTGACGTGATGTGTATCTCCCAGTCATTCAATCCTTCCGGTGACGTGTATCTCTCCGTCACCCTCAACTCTTTGTGTGACGCGTATCTCTCCGTCACCCTATCTCTCCGTTGAATCATGGACGACACCAAGGCATCTACCATCTACAACGAGATGTCACCTATCCCCTCCATCAAGCTGAACGGGAAGAATTATCTCTTGTGGATGAATGTTGTCCATATAGTGTTAGAATCCCGAGATAAGGCAAAGCATGTTGATTCTGATCCTCCTGCTTCTACTGACAAAGACTA
This sequence comes from Alisma plantago-aquatica, assembly GCA_963693085.1. Lineage (NCBI taxonomy): Eukaryota > Viridiplantae > Streptophyta > Magnoliopsida > Alismatales > Alismataceae > Alisma > Alisma plantago-aquatica. The sequence continues at coordinate 407,236,254 of OY856414.1, forward strand.
TGCTGAATGGAAGCGTCATAATAGTCTGGTGAAGATATGGCTATGGGGGAGCATGAAACCTGGTATTGCTGTTAGGTTCATGTTCTATACTACTGCTAAAGATACATGGGATGCATCAACGAAGCATTACTCTCAAGAAAAGAATGCTCTTCGTCAGTTTATGATTTATGATCGCCTCTTTGTAGAACAACAGGGAGACAAGCCTTTAGAAGAATATTTTGGAGTGATCCAAGGTATTGCTCAGGAACTGAACTTCTATCATCCAGTGACTGTCCAAGAACAAGTCAAAGGTAGAGATGACTTGATTACTGCAATGTTTCTATCTGGCATGAGTTCTTCATGCAGTTCAGCCTGCAGTGTCATCCTCGCCTCTGATAAACTTCCCAGCCTGGAAGAAGCCTCCTTAAGGATTTTATAATCAAATTTTGAACCAGTTGATCCTACCACAATCTCACCTTCTGGAGCTTCTCACGCATCTGTAGTCGTTGTAGTTAGAGGAGGTCGTACAGGTATGGGCCGAGGATGTGGAGCACGTCCTAAGTGCACCTTCTGTGACAAACCTGGACACACTGTTGAGAAATGTTGGAAGAAGCATGGTAGACCTGCTGCACCACCTGTGGGGGCAACAAACTATGCTAGTACTGCTGAGTTTTCTGAGCCGTTTGCATCAAGTTCTGGTTCTTCTGGTATCACACTCACAAAGGAAGAATATGATAGATTTATTCTGACTACACAACATCTAAGTGTGGGATCTTCTTCCTCAGCAAATCTGGCATCTACCACTGGTAATTAGGCTTCCTCTTTACTGTCTTCTGGTTCAACTTCTTCATGGGTGGTTGATTCTGGAGCGTCACAACATATGACTGGTATGAGGAGACTACTTCATTCCATTGACTCACATATTCCTCACAAATTTGTGACCATAGCAGATGGTTCAGTGAGGAGAGTGTTAGCAAGTGGATCTGTTTCTCTGACTCCTAAAATTGATCTTAAATTTGTTCACTATGTGCCTGAATTTCCTTTTAATCTTCTCTCTATTGCAAAATTAATTGATATTGTGAACTATACAATGACTTTTGGGCCTTCTTGCTTTGTATTACATGATCTCAAGAGTATGTGGACGATTGGTGGGGGGCCTAGGAAAGGTGATCTCTACCTCTTCCATGGTGACAGTCTGCCTCGCCAAGTATCTGCTCCTGCTCCAGCTATCCTTTTGAGCGGTTCTCCCTTACTGTGGCACTACATATATGGACATCCTTCGTTGGAGAGCTTGAGAAAGTTAGAACATGAGTTATCCCAAGTGTCTTCATTAGAGTGTCAGTCCTGTCAACTGGGAAAACATCATAGAATGTCTTATCCCAGTCGTGTCAATAAACGGGCTTCTTGTCCCTTTGAGTTAGTCAACAGTGATGTTTGGGGTCCTGTAAAGACCAATAGCTATAATGATTTTCGCTATTTTATTTCCTTTGTGGATGAAGTTTCTCGCATGACATGGATTTATTTGTTGAAAGGTCGAGAGTCTGTGTTATCCATTGTGAAGCATTTTCATCAAGAAATAAAAGTTCAATTTGATTGCAATATTAAAATTCTTCAATCTGATAATGACTTGGAATATGTTCAAAGTGTTGATTTTTGTAGCTCTGTTGGGATGATTCACCGTACGTTTTGTCCTCACACCCCTCTACAAAATGGGATAGCTGAGAGGAAAAATCGTCACCTTCTTGATATTACCAGGACCATTATGTTTCAATCAAATGTTCCTAAGAGGTTCTGGTTTGATGCTTTACTTACTGCCTGTTTCCTTATCAACAGGCAACCCTCTTCCGTGCTTCAAGGACTTACTCCGTTCTTTGTCTTACGTCCCAAGGATCGACCTTGTCTTGTTCCTCTCAGTGTGTTTGGTTGTATGTCTTCTATCCACAATTTTGATCCTAAGGTTGATAAGTTCTCCCCTAGGTCTATTAGGACTCTTTTTTCTTGGGTACTCCAACACTAGCAAAGAGTACAAGTGTTATTGTCCCAGTCTCCGTCGTATGTTTGTGTCTAGGGATGTAACTTTCCATGAATCCACACCACACTTCTCTAGTGTTCCCAATATGGGGGAGCAATTGTGTGAAAGTGAGAGAGTGCCACCATCAAACATTAGTGAGAGAGTGCCACCTATCATTCCTGATTATACTGTAATCCAGGAAGAGCAGTCAACAAGTGATACATTAATTCAACAATATCTACATGTTTACAACAGACGAGGCAGACATGATCCAGAGGAGGTAGTGACTCCGGTCTCTGAGCCTTCCCCATCTTCCTCTACTCAAGAGATTTTTGAAGAACCATCTGACCTTGATGTTCCCATTGTTGTTCGCAAAGGTACTCGATCCTGTACTATTCGACATCCTATTGCAAATATGTGTTGTTTGTCGAAATTATCTAAGCAGGCCCGGTCATTTGCTCTTGGGATTGATTTTGTGGTCATTCCAAGATATCATCTTGATGCTATGAAAGATATTGGCTGGAAACAGACAATGCATATGGAAATGTCTGCTCTTCTACAAAAGAATACATGGGAACTTATTGACTTACCTTCAGGTAAAAATGTTGTGGGCTGCAGATGGGTATTCACAGTAAAACATAACCCAAATGGTTCAGTTGAGAGGTTGAAGGCTGTTATCTACATTGCCAAGAATCAAGTCTTCCATGAATGCACTAAGCATATAGAGGTTGACTACCACATCATCAGAGATCAGATCAAGAATGGCACTATTGTGACTTTGAACGTCAAATCTAAAGATCAATTTGTAGATGTCCTCACAAAGCCATTGAGTCCAACAACATTTCAGAACTTTTGCAACAAGCTGGGCATACACGATGTGTATGCCCAGCTTGAGGGGGAGTGTTAATATATCTCTATATATTCTATTATTTGTAATTTCTATATATTGTTGGACCTCTATGTAATTTTTCCAAGTTTCTATTAATAAAAGGGTGAGGGGTCATTAACCCTCACGCAAGACGCATTGCACATCCACTTCTACAAAGGGAAATGATATGTATATTATGGGAAGAAGATGCATGCTTGTAGAGCACAAAGAAGTAAGGAAGGACAGCCAAAAGGATAAACTCCTCTGAGCCAAAACAAATACCAAGTGGTAGATCAAGAGGAGTCAAAGATTGATTCAAATGAAGACAAACAACAGAAACCAGAAGAGGTTAAAGAAGTGTTGAAAATCCCTACAGAAAATGTAGACGACAAAACTAATTATGGCGAGGTTGGGAAGGAATGTCTCATAATCCTCGGCAATAATGGGTAAGTGGAACTTGACACTAACTTCTAATGAGAAGATTGACAATAAAGACTCAAACCACACAAAGGTTGACCTGGTGTACGGAATACCAATGGAGGTAGGGTTATTGGACATGGGGTTCTCTAAATGATATTTATTTATAGAAAGAAAACATTACAAAATTGGTAGGATATGTTAGCGGCAAACCTATATTTTTTTAATCACTATGCGGGTGTAAAGTTTGAACATCTTCCCCAAATTCAATCTGATCATAGCCTGATTATGATGAATGTGAGAAGCTCATCATCAAAAAAGAACAGAAGTTCCAAACCGAGGCGTCCTGGAATGTAAATCCTGAATTCGTATTGTCACATAAAGAAACTACAATCACTCGATTGATTTTAGCATGACTCTTGCACAAGCAAAGGTACATATTTCTGAATTGGATGACGGAGAGAAGTAGCAAGGAAAAGGAATAAAGGAAGATTATCAAATCTACAAAGCACTTGCAACACCTGTTGGAGGATGGATATGATAAAGGCTTCAACAAAACGTGCATTGAATTGCAAACTAAACTTGAAGAAATTCAGAGAATCGAGGACTAAGATTGGAGATAGTGAAGTTTACATTGATTGGCTTCAAAATGGAGACAAGAATTGAATGTTTTTTATGCAATGGTGAACCAATGTAAGAGATACAATTCGAGTGGCAACTTATTAATCGAAGAAGGAACTTGGCGTTGTGGTGAAGAATATTTATGTAATAAAGTGCTCAACTGTTTCAAGAAACAGTTCATTGTTGGCCAGGTTACTAATTTCAATATCATGGCTAGATGCCCGGTTATTTTTCCTCGTCTAACTCAAGCTCCTATAACTGAAGTGTTTTCCGAATACCTTTATATGCCTCCTACATCCCATTAACTCCACAATACATTAAAGAAAACAAACCCATACAAGGTTACATGTCCTGATGGGGTAGTCATACTGTTTCTTCTTAGAGATTTGGAACAAGTGAAGATCTTAGTAACCAAAATAGTTCAGGCAGCAATAGGAGGAGAAATCTTATATTAGGATATGTGTAATGCAATGTTAGTTCTGATTCCAAAGATAAAGAACCTTGAGTCTTGCTATCAACTGAGACCAAATTTTCTCAATAACTCATATTTTAAGTTAGATATCGAGGTGTCCTAAGATCTGTTGAAGAGATAAAACTTTGACCATTTAAGTATCTATATTTACTTCAATATGGATTTCATCTCAATGTCATTTGATGGAAAAGTTGCCTCAGCTCCTTGTTGTTTGAGGAAACCCTCCCTTTCAATTGGCCTTTTTTCACAAAAAGCAAACTTGAGAACCATTATTACCTTCAAATCCGCATGCCCCTCTCCCATATGACCACCATCGTAGGTATCTTGTATTCAACACAACTTAGAAGTGAGAGATGTTAACATGTTTATACTTTTATTTCTGAAAGCAAAATTCAATCATCATCATCATCATCTAAGCCTCAGTCCCAACTATGTTGGGGTCGGCTACATGGATCCTTCGTTTCCATTCTGCTCTATCATTGCCAATGTTTTAAAAAGCGTGAAGCGGGAGGCGTGCGGACGGGACCTTGTAGCCGATTAAGCGGCAGGCGGGTGATTAAGCGGGCGATTTTTGAAAAAGCGGATGCTTAAAATCTTATATATTTATATACAAAATTACATGTATGTGTACATAAAAATATATTTCTAAGGAAATCAGTAATACTAACCAGTAGTATCAATTAGTAATTAACGAAATCTGCAAGAAAATCAGTAAAATCAGTAAAACCATTAGAAGTTGTTAATATATCTTTACTTTGTGTTTATTTCATAATTCATATTACTGTTGTACCTACATGTAATTTTCCCTTTACTATAAATAGAGAGGAGAACCCTATTGGGTCTCTCACGTTGCCAGTGTGCAACAACGCTCCATTCTCTCTTCCGCCTACATGGTATCAAGAGCAGGTTAGCGCTCCAGCGCCGCAGCCTCCCTCCCGCCCGTTCTCCTTCGGCGCCGCCCCTCCCCTCCCGCCTCTCTCTTCTCCCTCTCCGCCGGCCGCCGCCGGTCCCCTTCCAGCCGCCGGCCGCCGCCGCCCGCAGCAGCGACTGCTGCTTCTTGCCGCCGGCGCGCGGCAGGAGCGCGGAGCCTCCCTGCGGCGCTGCTGCTAGCCGCCTAAGGGAGGGTTCCTACCCCCGTCCATCACCGCTGGACTTCGGTAGTCCATCTCATTCTGCCGTAGGTCCAGCCGCAAAGATCTAAAGGCTCCATCTACGTCTCCGGGCACTTTTTCAGCACCTTTCGGTCCCTTTTTCGGGCGCCGACCCTGTTGCTTGGGGATCTCCGGTTGATCCAACGGCCTTCTAAAGCCCTACCCGGAGGTCTCGTCTCTTCCACAGTGCTTTCCTAATCACATCTCCTTCATGTGTGATTAGGAACCTCTCATTTGAAGGCTGTCGATGCGTCAGTAACGCATCCTCTTTCCAGTTTCGGTTGTGACGTGTATCTCTCCGTCACGGGACGCGTATCTATCCGTCCACTCAGCCTTCTTTGTGACGTGTATCACTCCGTCACACCTATCTCTGTTACATCATGGAGAACAAGACCTATTATGAGGTCTCGCCTATTCCTATCAAGCTCAATGGGAAGAACTTCTTGCTATGGATGAATGCGGTTCATACTGTCTTGGAATCGCGCGATCGGGCAAAGTTTGTTGATTCTGCACCTCTCACTAGCACTGACAAAGACTATGCTGAATGGAAACGTCTTGACAGCCTAGTGAAGACTTGGCTTTGGGGTAGCATGGAACCTTCTATTGCTTCTAGGTTCATGTTCTACTCCACTGCTAAGGAGATTTGGGATGCCGTTAAGCAGCACTATGCTCAGGAGAAGAATGCTCTTCGCCAGTTTATGATCTATGATCGTAGGTTTGCAGAGAAACAAGGTGATAGATCCCTTGAAGAGTATTTCGGTGTGATTCAAGCTATCTCCCAGGAGTTGAGCTACTATCATCCAGTGAGAGTTGCTGAGCAGATTAAAGATAGAGATGATCTTGTCACTGCTAAATTTCTATCTGGCCTTAGCTCCTCATTTGGTTCAGCCAGAAGTGTGATACTTGCGTCCGATAAATTGTCGAGCCTTGCAGAAGCTTTCTCTAGGATTCAGCAGTCCACCTTTGAGTCAGTGGATCCTACTCCTGTTGTTCCTTCTGGAGATTCTCATGCCTCCATTGCTGCAGCCGTTCGTGGAGGACGACCTGCACCTACGCCAGCTGACAGACCTGGCTTGGGCAGAGGACGTGGGACTCGTCCTCGATGCACTTTCTGTGACAAACCTGGACATACTGTCGAGAAATGCTGGAAGAAACATGGGCGACCTGCCGCCCCACCTGTTGGAGCTGCCAATTGTGCTACTTCAGACTCTACTACTGCGAGCTCGAGTTCTTCTGGCATCACACTCACTCAGGAGGAGTATGACAGGTTTATTCAGGCAACTCAACATTGGAGTATGGGCGCCTCATCTGCTTCTACAACAAATCTTGCATCTACAGCGGGTAATCAGGCTACATCTTTTATGGCTTCTGGATCCGCAACTCCCTGGGTGGTTGACTCTGGTGCCTCCCAGCACATGACTGGTATGAGGCGATTGCTCCGCGCACTTGACTCATATATTCCTCACCCATCTGTTACTTTGGCAGATGGTTCTGTGAGGAAGGTGGTAGCTAGTGGTTCTGTGTCTCTTACACCAGATATTGATTTGAAATCTGTTCATTTTGTACCTGAATTTCCATTCAATTTGCTTTCTGTTGCCAAGTTGATTGACACTGTAAAATGCACAGTAACATTCGGGCCCTCTTGCTTTGTTTTACATGATCTCAAGAGTTTGAAGATGATTGGTGGGGGGCCTAGGAAAGGTGATCTCTACCTCTTTCCTGGTGATTATCTACCTCGCCATCCACCTCCTGCTCCAGTTTCCTCCGCCATGCTGAGTGGTTCCCCCTTGCTGTGGCATTGCAGATATGGACATCCTTCCTTAGAAAGCTTGAAGAAGTTGGAACCAGATCTAGCTCATGTGTCCTCTCTAGAGTGTCAGTCCTGTCAGTTGGGCAAACATCATCGGTTATCTTATCCTGTTCGTGTCAATAATCGGGCTTCTAGTCCGTTTGAGTTAGTCCATAGTGATGTATGGGGTCCTGTTAAAAACCAGGGTTATAATGGTTTTAGCTATTTCATTTCCTTTGTGGACGATTACTCTCGCATGACATGGATTTATCTTTTAAAAAGTCGTGAATCTGTGTTTTCCATTATCAAACATTTTCATAAACAAATTCAGGTTCAATTTAACTGCAATATCAAAATTTTTCAATCTGATAATGCCCTTGAGTATGTTCAGAAAGCGATGAATGAGTTTTGCAGTTCGGTTGGTATGATTCATCACACCTCTTGCCCTCACACTCCTATGCAGAATGGCGTTGCTGAGAGAAAGAATCGCCATCTTTTGGACATCGCTAGGTCTATCATGTTTGAATCTAATGTGCCTAAACGTTTCTGGTCTGAAGCTCTTCTCACTGCCTGTTTTTTGATTAATCGACAGCCCTCTTCTGTTTTGCATGGACGCACTCCCTTCTCTGTCTTACGCCCCATGGATAAACCGTTTCATGTTCCGCTTCGGGTTTTTGGTTGTACATCCTTCGTTCATAACTTTGATCCCAAACAAGACAAACTCTCTCCTAGGTCCTTGAAAACCTTGTTTCTTGGCTACTCTGGTACGAGTAAAGGTTACAAGTGTTATTGCCCGAGTTTGCGTCGTATGTTTGTTTCTAAGGATGTCACCTTTCATGAAACCAGTCCATATTTTGCAAATTCTATGAGCAAGGGGGAGCAATTGAGTGAGGGAGTGCCACCCGCAATTCCAAGTGAGGGAGTGCCACCTATCATTGTTGAGGACATACCGCATGATCCACCTACCATTCAACCCTATAACCAGGTTTATCATAGGCGAGGTAGACAGGATCCAGATGAGGTAGCGGCACAAGTCCATGAGCCTCCTTCGACATCTTCTACTCAAGAGATTCCTGCAGAGACTTCTGACCTTAATCTTCCTATTGCTGTCCGGAAAGGTATACGTTCATGTACTATTCGTCATCCCATATCAAATGTATGCTGTTTGTCGCACTTATCTACACAGGCTCGTGCATTTGCTGTTGGGATGGACTCCATTAAGATACCAAGAAACCACTTCGAGGCTCTGAAGGACAGTGGCTGGCAGCAGGCAATGCAGGTGGAAATCTCTGCTCTGAATAACAATGGCACATGGGATCTTGTTACTTTACCTGCGGGAAAGAAAGTTGTGGGCTGTAGATGGTTCTTTACAGTCAAACACAACCCTGATGGATCGATTGAGCGGTTGAAGGCCAGATTGGTAGCAAAAGGCTACACACAGACATATGGAGTGGACTTCTTTGAGACTTTTTCTCCAGTCGCTCGTCTCAATTCTGTGCGGATCCTTATATCTCTAGCTACTACCTTTGATTGGCCTCTTTTCCAGCTGGATGTCAAGAACGCCTTTCTTCATGGAGATCTTCAAGAAGAGGTGTACATGGAGCAACCACCAGGTTTTGTTGCTCAGGGGGAGTGTCAGAAAGTCTGCAAATTGAAGAAGGTTATCTATGGGCTAAAGCAATCTCCTCGAGCTTGGTTTGACAAGTTCAGTGCTGTTGTGTTACAGATGGGCTTCTCTCGTTCCATGACTGATCACTCTCTGTTTTATTCAAATTCTTCTGGTGGGTCCATTATTATTGCTGTCTATGTTGATGATATTGTGATTACTGGCAGCGATTCTACAGGCATATCACGTGTGAAGGAAGGACTACAACAACACTTTCACACGAAGGACCTGGGGAAGCTGAGATACTTTCTAGGGATTGAGGTTCTTAGATCCCATGCAGGTATAAATCTCTCCCAGAGGAAGTATGTGCTTGACTTGCTACAGGAAACGGGTATGACTGATTCTAAGCCCGTATCCACTCCTATGGATTATCACATCAAGGAGGTGGACGATGATACTGCATATTCAGATCCAGGTCATTACAGGAGAATAGTTGGGAAGTTGATTTACCTAACTGTCACAAGACCTGATATTTCTGTTGCTGTTGGAGTAGTAAGTCAACATATGTGCACACCACGACAGTCACATTGGACAGCTGTATGCAGGATTCTGAGATATCTGAAAAGTGCTCCTGGAAAGGGGATCACTTATTATAAACCAAAGAGTCCTCTATCTTCTTTGACTCTCACAGGTTATGCAGAAGCAGATTGGGCTGGTAATCAAGTTGATAGAAGATCCACATCTGGCTACTGCACCTTTCTTGGTGATCATCTGATTACTTGGAAAAGCAAGAAACAACAGGTGGTAGCACGGTCTAGTACTGAGGCTGAGTACCGTGCTATGGCACATGCATGCTGTGAACTACAATGGATCAAATCTGTCTTATCTGAGCTGAAGATTTTGATTCAAACTCCCATGATTCTCAAGTGTGACAATCAATCTGCTATACATATTGCCAGAAATCCTGTCTTTCATGAGCGCACAAAGCATATAGAAGTTGACTGTCATTTCATCAGAGATCAGATAAAGAATGGCAATGTTGTGACGCCATATGTCAAGTCTGAAGATCAACTAGCTGATATCTTGACAAAGCCATTAGGTCCAGCAGTGTTCCAGAATTTATGCGGCAAGCTGGGCATCCACAATGTGTACACTCCAGCTTGAGGGGGAGTGTTAATATATCTTTACTTTGTGTTTATTTCATAATTCATATTACTGCTGTACCTACATGTAATTTTCCCTTTACTATAAATAGAGAGGAGAACCCTATTGGGTCTCTCACGTTGCCAGTGTGCAACAACGCTCCATTCTCTCTTCCGCCTACAGAAGTATAATAGAGTAATACGATATTTACTTGGATATATCACAGCAGTACCCTATTATATACAGCTTACATACAAAGTTTGCATTCTAAAGTAGGACTAGGTATATCATAGAACATTTAATGTATACAAGCTTCATATATTATACTCAATACTACTTGGATTATATATTTAATTAACATTACATGCTTACGGCAGCATTTTTTTCAAAAAGCGGAAAAGAGCGGGCAAAAAAGCGGGAAAAAGCGGGTGAAGCGGGAAAAAAGCGGGCGCTTTTCTTCAAACCGAGTAAGCGGGCGCTTAAGGGCAAAATTAAGCGGATAGGGGTCTTGGCCGATTAAGCGGCCGCCTGGGCCATTTTTTAATACACTGATCATTGGTCATATTTTGGTCTAGATGTAGAGATTCAAAATCTCTCCTTATAAGCTCTTCCCATGTTAATTTAGGCCTTCCTCTTCTTCTATTAATTGTGCGTGACTCAATAGCATTACTTCGTAAGGCGTATTAGTCGGTATGCATTGCACATGTCCATACCATCTGAGTTGACCCTCACACAACTTGTCCTCAATGCTCGCCACCCCCACTTTAATCCTGATATAGTCATTTCTCAAGAGTTATTTTCTTGTCTTCCCACAAATCCATCTCAGCATACGCATTTCAACCATTTATCTTGTTGAGACCTTATTTTTTCACAACCCAACATTCACTCCCATAGAGCATGGCTGGCCGTATAGCAGTTCTATAAAACTTGCTTTTTAATCTGAGAGGGATCTTCCGATCACATAATACTCCAGTTGCACTCCTCCATTGCAACCATCCTGCAGTGATCCTGTGACAAACATCATTTTGTACATTCCCATCTATTTGAATAATAGAACCCAAGTAACGAAATCTATCACATTTTGGTATGTCTACTCTGTCCGACTTGGCTCCACCATGCACACTGTGAGATTGGCTGAAATTGCAGTGCATATACTCCGTTTTGCTCCTACTAATCTTCAATCCATTTGATTCCAATGTCTTTCTACAAAGTTCAACTTTATCATTCATCCATCTTTAGTTTTGTTAGAGAGTCTGTTTATTAGTTATTTATATTGTCCTTGTAATATGGGCCTCACTGTGTCTTGGCCCATTAGGGTTTAGTTAAGTCTGTATGCTTCCCTATTTTCCTATTTATAGGAGCAGGGTTTCTCCTATCTAATACAACGATTTGCCTTCTTTTATTATTTGACAAGTTTCATCAATCAATACAATACAATCAGCAAATAAGATGCACCAAGGAATGTCATCCTGAACATTCTTTGTTAACTCATCCATAACAAGAATGAACATATATAGGCTGAGTGTGGATCTTTGGTGTACCCCTACTGTATAATAATCTTGTAACATATTGCAAAAAAATATATAATAATCTTCAAACATGAGTTTATCCTTCAAAAAGCTCTAATTTTCTAGATAGTCCACTACATAACCTCCAAAATAGAGCACTGCAATAAGAAGTTTGACACCACTTTTGATGTTCATATGCATCATCATACTTGTTGAGAAGAAAATTGGGTAATTCTAAGTTGTACTGTAAATGCTTGTCTAAGACAATCTCCATATATTATGTAAATATCAAATGACATAAATAATTGTTATAAGTCATATCCACATCAGGAAATTTAGTGATACTACTACTAGGTGCTATTAGTAATACTTGTATATAAACATCATTACTTTTATACAACTCAGAATACAATCAGATTTGTAGATATCTACATTACCCTACTCTTTCTCAAAGAGGTCTCGTATTGCCATGTCTCTTGGAGCTTGGCTGCATATCTAAATTTGATTGAGCTTCACCTTGTTTGATTTTGCATAAGCCTTAGGAAACAAAGAAAGGACACGAGAATGTGTTAGTCAAATGAAACATGGCAAACCAAATTTCCATGATTCCCTGTGACCTTCTGTCATTTCACCTTATAGTTGCACATCACATTCACCAACAAGAACACCTTAACAGGGGGAAAAGAAACAGATGTACACTTGCCTGCTACTTTGCAAGATGATTCAATTGGTGTGTTGGCAGTCATGAAGTATGATGCAAGGATATGATAGTTGTGAGGACATGCAATGTTGGCATGACTCATGGTTCCTATTGGTTTCACAACTGATTTAAGCCTGGTCACCCATTAAGTTAGTTCATTGGTGCAGTTTAGAAAGGAGGGCAGAGAAAAAGGGGTAGTGACAGTGGAGGTGGCAAAAATAAATCAAAGAAGGGCAAATGAACATGTGGTGGAAGGGGGTAGAGGAAAATTTCAAAAAGGGTAATGAGGAGAAAAATAGCTTGTGATAGGAGAGGGAACAAGAGATCTGGTCGGAAATAGCTTAAAATGTTTATGAGCGACCTTCTAAGAATTCACTGGGTAGGCAACTGTACTTTTTAACTCCCATGTACAACTAGGAAAGGGATAGAGGAAAATTTCAAAAAGGGTAATAAGGAGAAAAATAGCTTGTGATAGGAGAGGGAACAAGAGATCTGGTCGGAAATAACTTAAAATGTTTATGAGCGACCTTCAAAGAATTCACTGGGTAGGCAACTGTACTTTTTAACTCCCATGTACAACTAGTGAAAAAACATTCGAAGCAGGATAGTTCTACAACAGAAAGGAAGAAACAATTTATAATTACAACCAATTAGTAGTGACAACATATTTTTCTTATCTGTTTTTATATACTTATTATTACAGAAGAAAACTTGTTGCTATAATATTTAATCTTAAAGTGCTAGCTTTGGTGGTGAAAAATGAGATGAGCATCATAAATTGTTTAGGTATGTAAAATATTGGCAATGAGTATCCTCATAGAAAATAGTATGAGCAATGGAAAATGAATTAGGAAGGAAAAGGTAAGCACAAATAAGTAATCCTCATAACTATATACTATTACACACTTTCTTAGACCACCATTTGTTGTCATTGGCTATCATCATGTCATCTACTGCATAAACTAGATATTGGTGCTTCATAAGGTTATAGTCAGTGTCTTGTTTGGTCCACTTTAGTCATTTGACGACATAGTTGCTGCATGATTTGAATATGAAGCTGAGACAAACAATCACATCTAGATTACTCATTCATTGAACTTGAAATATGAAAATGGAACTAAGATGCAAAGAAATGAAAAATGAATTGAAAATAGCAGCACAGATTTACCGAACATGTGAATGTATGAAAATTGAAGCAAAATAATGCAATTCCTCCTGAAAATTACGAGAGATTTCTTTCTTGTTGATACTGAGAAAAATAAAGGATGGAAGGGCCACCGAAGGGATAATGGTCTTGTTGAGGGCTTGTGATGGAATATACTACATGACAAGAGAATGAAAATGGAATAGAGCAACCTATCACAAAACTAACTTTTCTACAAGCACACTTACATTCAAATGATACACTATCACAAGAAGTGAGAATGCACACCTATATAATATTATCTTCAGTCTTGACATTAAATGAAATTCTTTAAGCATCGAATTGAGCTACTACTTTTACAAATCCAATTGAGCATGCCAAAATGACGTATATGTGAAAATAATAATATTGAATGCAATGGAATGAATACAAGACTAGACACCCTCTTCTTTATATAGGAGAGGGGAGACACCCTAAGACTTAGGACGCAAGCAATCTAAACGTGCTGAAATACAAAAGCCCAATAACTAATTAACCTATTAACTAAATAGGCTAATATAGACTCTCTAACACTCCCCCTCAAGCTGGATCATGGGTGAAACACATGTTCAAAGCTTGGAGGTTACAAGAATCGATAAAACGATAAAAGAAATGATAAATGAAAGATAAAAGATAAATATCACTCCCCATACAAAATTGATACTCCCCCTTAATTAATACTCCCCCTGAACCATGTGGTGATTATAGATAGGAAAAGAGTTGTTTATTCAGTGAGTAAAAAGGTGTACATGGTACTCTCTTATATAGCTATAGAGAGTTAAGACATACATACAAGCAGGCAATATGGGACTAATACAAAAGAACATAACACAGTACTGAGATATGGAGTGCAGATGTGTCCAGATAGAACTTTCTCCCGAACAAAATGACAGTCAACCTCAATATGCTTGGTTCTTTCATGGAAGGTGGGGTTGCTTGCAATGAAAATGGACGCCTTATTGTCGCGGAACATAGGAATAGGGCTAGAAGATGTGATATCAAATTCGTTCAGAAGGCCACGAACCCATAGGAGCTCACATGCAGTATGAGCCATAGCTCTATATTCTGCCTCTCCACTTGACCGGGCAACAACTGTCTGCTTTTTGCTGCGCCAAGTAACCAGATTTCCTCCCACAAAAGTGCAATATCCAAATGTAGATTTTCTGTCAGATCGACTTCCTGCATAGTCAGAATCAGAAAAACCAGATAAATTGCAGTGGCCATGTTTTTTGTACAGAAGACCTTTCCCTGGAGAGCTTTTGAGATATCGTAAGATGTGACAGATAGCATCCCAGTGGCATTTCCGGGGTTTATCAAGATACCGGCTTATGAAACCTACAACAGCTGCCAGATCAGCTCTAGTGACAGTCAAATAAATAAGTTTGCTAACCAGTCTCCTGAACTGGTGGCGATCAGCATAAGGAGGGGAAGTATCATCATCCGAATTCATATTGGGATCCAGAGGAGTGTTGGCTGGCTTGCAGCCCAGCATACCAGTCTCGTGCAAGAGATCAAGAACATATTTTCTCTGTGACAAGCATAGTCCTGCAGAAGATCTAGCAACCTCAATACCTAGAAAATATCGTAGTTTCTCTAGGTCTTTGGTGATGAAGTGTTGTGCTAAATGTTGTTTGGTTGCCTGTATCCCTGCACTGTCACTGCCAGATAAGACAATATCATCAACATATACAATAAGTATGACAAGTCCTGCTGCAGTTTTACGAATAAACAAAGAATGATCAGATTGTGAATGCCGAAAGCCAAAGGTAATCAAGATCTGACTGAGCTTGTCAAACCATGCTCGTGGACTTTGTTTCAGACCATATATCGCCTTTCTGAGTTTGCAGATTTTAGAAGCAGACTCCCCCTGAGCAACAAATCCCAGAGGTTGCTCCATGTAGACCTCCTCCTGTAGATCTCCATAGAGAAAGGCGTTTTTGACATCAAGTTGATACAAAGGCCAGTCTTTATTCACAGCAACAGATATCAGAATACAGACAGAATTTAAGCGGGCGACTGGAGAAAATGTTTCAAAATAATCAACCCCATATGTTTGAGTATATCCTTTTGCAACTAATCTGGCTTTCAGGCGTTCAATGGTACCGTCCGGTTGGTATTTAATAGTAAAAATCCAGCGGCATCCAACAGTGTGGCACGAAGAAGGACGATCAACCAGATCCCAAGTCTGTTGATCACAAAGTGCATGCATTTCTTGCTCCATAGCATGTTTCCAGGCAGGATGGCAAAGTGCCTCATTAGCTGATTTAGGAATTGTCACAGCAGACAAAGCAGAAGTAAAACAAGCAAAGCTACCACAGAGATTGTCAGACGAACAGAAATTACTGATAGGATGCTGAGTACAGGAGCGTACGCCTTTCCGTAAACTGATAGGAAGATCCAGGTCAGAAATTACCTCAGTGGACGGTGGATCATCCGTGGACGCAGGATTTGGTTCGGTCGGGGCTTCAGAAGCATTAATGTTCTTTGACCTGCGCCGATAGACTTGCAATGGGCGTTCTTGAGGCACATCATGAGCATGAGGTTCTTCAACAACTAAAGGTAATGGAGTGGGAGCCATGTCATCCGACAATTTTGCACCAGCAGTAGAAAAATAAGGCATATGCTCAAAAAAGGTCACATCCGCACTAACCAACCATTGTTTTGTGATAGGATCAAAACAACGGTAACCTTTCTGAGTACGGGAGTATCCCAAAAACACACATTTGACCGAGCGAGCATCAAGTTTAGTGAGGTCAGGACGAAGAATTTTCACAAAACAAGTACTCCCAAAAATGCGAGGAGGCAGAGAAAATAAGGGTTTATCAGGAAACAAAATAGTATATGGGACCTGATTTTTCAGAACAGAGGAAGGCATGCGATTGATAAGATAGCATGCAGTAGAGACTGCCTCAGGCCAGAAGTGTTGGGGTACTTTATAGTGTAGAAGAAGGGTGCGAGCAACCTCAAAAAGATGGCGGTTTTTTCGTTCAGCAACGCCATTTTGTTGAGGGGTGTAAGGGCAAGAAGTCTGATGTATGGTTCCACGGTCAGCACAAAAAGATGTAACAGATTGTTGCATGAATTCCAGAGCATTATCAGTACAAAAAATTTTAATGGGTCGATTAAATTGTGTGTGAATTTCAGCAAAGAAGGTGCGAATGGTATCTAACACAATATCCCGACCTTTAAGCAAAAACAACCAGGTGGTGGGAGAATAATCATCAATAAAGGTCATAAAATACTTCACACCAGAGTGACTGGATACAGAGCATGGTCCCCAAATATCAACATGAACCAATTCAAAGATTTCTTTAGAGGCAATAATATTCTTAGCTGGAAAAATAGATCGAGTTTGTTTGCCCAAAACACAAGTTTCACATGAAAAATTATTCTCAGATAGAGTAGGAAATAAATGTCTTAATTTGGCAGCAGATGGATGACCCAGGCGAAAGTGCCACTGTAATCCTGTCACAGAAGTAGAAAGCAGAGCCGCAGCAGTAGGAGGTCCATCGAAGTAATACAACCCATCTGGTCCTTAACGGCCCGAACCAATCCTCGTCTTCGTGCGGAGATCCTTCAAAACACAGCCAGAAGGATCAAATTTAATAGAGCACTTGAGTTGTTTAATCATCTTACTGACTGATAATAAATTAACAGGAAACTTTGGAATATATAAAAACAGAATTCAAGTGCAATTTTGGTGACAGCGGAACCGTGCCGGTGCCATGAACAACAGTTTTGGATCCATTTGCAACAGTAACAGAAGTTATAAGAGCAGTTTTATGGAGACTCGAAAAAAGGTGAAGATCACCAGCTATATGAGTGGATGCACCTGAGTCAATGCACCACTGTTTGTTACTAGATGATGGAGAAGCAAGCATGGCAGAAGGTCCGGAAGTAGACGAGGATGGCATCTGCGCAAGACGTTCCTGGAACATCTTTTCGAACTCTGAACGTAACCATTCGGTGTTCGCTGGAGCAGTAGCAGTGTCAGTAGTAGAGTCGGCAGCAGGTTCTGTAGCAGCCTGGTTAGCCCAAGCTGGCTTGCCGTGCTTAATCCAACAACGATCTTCAGTATGATTGTCCCGACCACACCAGTTGCAGTAGCGAAGGCTGGGAGGAGCACCACGTCCAGAAGAGCCTCGGCCTCCTGAGGGAGGAGGACGACCACCACAGCCACGACCGCGACCACGGCCACGGCCAGAATCAGCAGAGCGAGCAATAAGCGCAGGCTGCTCAACAACAGAAGTGGGAGTCATGGATGGCAGACGTTGGACTCTTTTGAGAACATCCCGAAGAGTCGGTAGCGGGTCGCTGGATAGTATCTAGTCAACCACACCAGAAAAGGAGGCAGGAAGTGCATCCAAAAACTGCACCAGTTGCAGTTCGTTGCGTTGTTTTTGAGCAATTTTGATGTCCGCCGTCAAAGGGTGGTAGAGTTCAAATTCATTTCACAGTGCCGAGCATTGGTTGTAGAAGTCATCAATAGAAGTGTCAGTGGAGAACTCCTTTTTCGCCAAGGTTTTGAAGATCTCAAAAACGCGCTTTGGATTCTCCTGATGTGAATAAACATGGGACAGTTGATCCCACATAGCCTTCACATCATGAAGGCATAGCAGAGATTGGCTAATACGAGGCTCGGTACTGTTGAGGATCCAAGACATGACTTCGGAATCATCCTTGGACCACTGTGCATAACTTTGTCTGATTTTGTCATCCGAATCAGCAGTGGGGGCAGCAGGAGGCTCAGCCGTAAGATGGTGATACCGGCCTTGTGCTTTGACATATAACACAAAGGATGCCGACCAGAGATGGTAGTTGGAGCCTCCGTCGAGCTTCACTGTGGTGATGCAAAGAGACCGGTGAGGCTCAGGGAAAGCCATGGCAGAAGCGGCCGGCGCAGAAGTAGATCAGAGAAAACAACCCACAAAGGGCAGATAACAGCAGCAGAGATCTGACGTGTCAGATCAGAAGACCCGTATCGGGCAGAATATGCATAGAGAAACCTACGCTCATGGAACATGACTTCGACTTCGAGGCCACTTCGACAGGTGTGGACATGGAAGTTTGTGAAATGTCGAGGAAATGTCGAGGATTTTTACAACCAAACTTCGACGCAACTTTGACAAAAATTAAGCAAAAAAATACTGAATTTGTGATGAAAATTGATAGATTTCATCAAATCTAGCTTAAAAACACTATGTTTACATATAACTATAAGTCTATAACTCTATAAGTCTATAAGCATATAAGATAGAAGTATATAACCATCCATGTAGATTTGCAAACGTAGAAAAACACACGGTTACATACCAAGTAGAAAGCAACTTACAAGTGCAAGTTGCACAACTAGGGATTTCTTCAAGATATATAGGTTTATGACAAATAGACAACTTAAAAGATTACGAATTACAACTTACAAATACAAGTACTATCATAACTCAAGTAGAAAGCAACTAAGCAATTTAACAAAAATACCAATAATACAAACTGAAGTACCCACTTGAGTCGAGTTTGATGAGTGCCAACTAGGACTAATACCATGCCGAATGTCTTGCATGCTCTTCATATTGACCAATATGCCTAGAGCCAGCTATCTGGTTATCCACTCTTAAAGCATATTGCATCTATGTTATATTTTCTTTGTGGTTTAGCTCATAGTCAGCTACAAATGTCGCAAAATCGGAATCAGAAAGGTCGGCAAGACATCCAAATCGAGCATAAGAAGAAAGATCAACAGCTGTATATGATTTTAATCTAGGAAGAGACTCAGAATCATGCGACAAAGGTGTAGATGATCTTTCGTGTTCAGAATGTGTGCGGGAGGGCTCATGACTAGAGAGAATAAAAGGATCATAGGTCTGCCCTTGAGATCTTTCATTATCATTAGTTGGATTCACCATAGAGCTATTAAATGGATAATGTGCTGTGCTTTGAATACTGGTCCCATGGGATCCACTAGAAGTATAATGACCACTCCCACAATGACCAAAGACACTACCAATATCAGTGTTCTGCTCTGGAATTTGATAATGAGTAGGTGCAACGCTATATCCACCACTACCCATTCCGAATAAGTCATCCATGATACTAGATCCTTCTACATTGCCAGTACTAGGACCACTAATATGCCAAGATCCCATAGATTCAATTAAGTTATCAATGGGTGGTTGTTTTGGCACTTGAACTTGTCCTTGTTGTCCATAACCATATTGTCCATAAGGATCATAAGAATCATAACCATAACTTTGATCATAGCCATAAGGAACATAAGTCTGTGGTGGGGGCAAGCACGACAATTGTTGTTGTTGCTCAGGCTGTGGTTGTGGCTGGCTAGAGTTATCCTTTCCTTTTCTTTGGTATTATTTTGTAGATGCAGGCCTAGGAGGAAGATTTGCTTCTTTTCCAGTCCTTTTAAACCTTGATAAATCAACAGGAGGAGGACTTGGAGGTGGTGGAGTTTGTCCTCTGATGTGTGATCCATCTGATGGAGCAGTAGAAGAAGAATCACCAGAGGTAGACTTATCAATGTATCCTCCACCAGATGGTATGGTAGACCCTGAGGATGCTTCACTTTCATCTACAGGTAGAGGGCCAAAGAAATCACCAGGATCATCCGGATCTTTCTCAAGTCGGTTGATTGCAGAGTTTGCTTGAATTCCCTCTTCTTGATTATATTGTTCTACATTAATACCCATCTGACTTGCAATTGTAGGATCAGGGTCACCACCTGATCTACCTACATCTAAAACAGGAGTATAAGTTTCCTCATTCAACCAAGCCTGCATGGGATCATCATCATCGTCTCTGTCATGATAAATGTAAGCCCAACCCAATGGATCTTCAGTCATGAAGTCTTTAGTTGGCTTGCTGAATCTTTCATGAAGATATTTTTCTTTCAACCTTATGTTGTAATGCACATATACCAAAGTGTGCAATTGTTTTGCCCCTAGCTTGTTCTTTCTTTTTGTATGAATTAAGTTAAAGGTGCTCCAATTTCTCTCGCACCCCCCTGCAGCAGCCGTTTGGGACAACACTTTAATAGCTATACTTCTTAACTCTTCACAGTCAATTCCATATTCGACCCACCATTCAGCTGCATATGAAAGAATATATAAAGTTAATAACCATATATGATAATTCATAGGTCTGTAATAAGAATATAAGTACTAAGTATGTAACTTCGAATACCAGGTGCCATCTTATCCCTTGCATATACAACACCTTTCATCCCAAAGACGCCTTGTGCTTCCCTAAATCTCTTCATCTGTTCAGGTATATATACACATAAATTTATAGGTCAAGATATGCTATATGATCAAGTTATTCTTATTAATACTTCATAGTAAATTATTAAGTTATAACTTACTTGCGCCACAGCTAGCAATGCCTTGTTGCTGTCATTGCCGCTGTACTTGTCAATCACTGTATGTACCGCCATTTGTAGGTCTGCTTTCAGCCCTAGATCAAGACCGTATTGGAACCTAGGATTGAGGTAATAAGCTGGGTACGGAAAATAATTGAAGTGAGTGATAAGACAAAATAGTCAAATTTATAATGTAATTTGTAACTTGAAAGTTAATTCAAAATCTTTACCAGCTTTGTGAAGGGGATGACTAAGCATTTTCTTCCATCTCTTATCAATTGATTCGAGTAATTGTTTACATGATTTTGGTCCCGCTGCCTCCTCTACACGTTCTCTCATCATGCGCATAGCCTCGTAGACATAAGGCAAGGTGGCTTTTTTGTCGCCATCCACCATTCGGAGAACATGCACAAGTGGGCTCATTATCTTCAAACACCTTGATAGCCTTCTCCAAAAATTGTCATCATTAAGATTTTTCCTTACTGTTGTTGCCTGCTCAGATTTACTATCTGGATGACGAGCCCATTGTTCAGATATAAACATCCTAAGAAGTCCTTGTTTCTTATCCTTTATACTTTGCATTGCAATGAAATTACTAGCAAAGCGAGTAATTCCAGGACGTACCAAATCTCCATCACAGTATTCCTTGCTTCTCATCATTGCTAGAAGAAAAGAGCGGTTATATATGAAGTTGGTGACCCTCCTCGCACTAACCATTACTTCATTGAATAAAGTAGTTTTCCCAAAGTCTTTAAGAATCAGATCAACAGAATGTGCTGCACAAGGAGTCCAATAAAGAGAATATTTTTTAGAATCTTCAAGAAGTTTACCAGCTTTCTTGAAATTGCCACCATTGTCTGTCACAATCTGAACCACAAGCTCTTTTCCTATATCTGCAATTACACTCTCCATTAACTTGGCAGGATATTTGTGGTCCTTGATATGTGCAGATGCATCAACAGACTTTAAAAGTAGACCACTCCCTCATTAAATGCTAGAAAATTTATAATTTGCCGCTTTGTGCCACTTGTCCAACCATCACACATCAGAGTAACACCGAAGATAGGCCAAGTCTTTTTTCTCTGCTCATCTATCCACTCGTCTATTTCCTTCTTCTCAACAGGTAAGTACTTGTTCATCAACTCATGTGGAGTTGGGGCCTCAGTTCCCTTTCCATGTTGTGCACATACATCAATCATGTGTTGCATATATGGGCCAGACGCCACATTGGGAGCAATACCATGTGCAAAAATAAAATTTCCAATAGCTTGACCTACAATCTCTTTGGCATTTTTCCAAATGCCAGTTATTGTTTTCTGTTTTGCATCCTTCCTGCGGAAAGTAGGCTCAGAAGACGTGAATTTCATGCTACGGGATCTGAAATTCTCCATTGTAGGGCTCAAGATTTGACTTCTTGTGGCTTGAGGTACACCAGATCCACCCCCTGCTTCATAAGTAGAAGGACCAAACCCTTTGCGAGTTTCCATGAATTGTCTAATGTCATCTCTCTTATGCCTTTCCATCACAGATTCTTTCATGATTGCCCTCCATGCTTTTCTTTTGGTCGGTGTGTCAATATCACTAGGGTACACAATGTCATCATCATCATCATTGTCACTATCATTTACACGGATGACACTAGGACCAAACAATACTTCTTTGAATCTGTTATCTCTAATTGTTTCATCAACTCTCTTCATATCCTTTTGATTTGCCAAACCTTTAAAGTATTTCTTCACTTCATCGGGACATCTCCCACAGACTTTCACATTCTTGTCCCCTCCTGTCAGATGCTTTTTAAACCTAGAAATACCTCCACTACCAATCACCTTGTTGCAATAGTTGCATTTTGTCTTCTGCTTACTGCCATCAACCATTTGACAATGCGCCCATCCTGGATCAGTTTTGCCCCCAATATTAGATCTACCACCACCACGTTCCTCCCTCTCACTCCCATCATGGCTCATCCTACCACCCTCAGATTCAGAACCAGGTAATGAAGTAGACATCTTGAATCACACTTTCGTAGACTGAAATTAAAAGACATATACAAGGGTTAATATTTAATACTTTACAAAACACATGTAAATAGTAAACGTTCTTCAAATGCTTTAGAAAATATACTTATCTTTAATTTCAGACCTATATAAGTGTATCAGTTGTTAATTTAATGACCCATATACTTAATATGAAGTTATGAACATAGTACGTGTATGTGATATCAAGATTAGAATTTTATGTTCAAAAGATTTCACATTTACTAAACAAATCAGACCTCAAATTAAGCTAATATATGTTGCAATTATTATACTAATTTTTCTAATACATATTAGAATTGTTTATAAGTTTTTAATATTTATTCATAAAATTTCAGCTTATTAATGAATATTTAATACAAAAATCTGTAACAAACAGTAGATTATAATCAACTTTAAGTATGTTTTTCCTTTTAGTAGTGTATAACTATATAATATAAGAGTGTAATTATATAAATTTAAGTTATATTATATGTAAAATCCCAAAAAAAATGAGAATATTAAAAAAAACGAGTTTAGGAGGGGTAGGAGAGAAAAATGTGGTAGATCTACAAAAATTTAGTAAATATATGTTTAGATCTAGCAGAGAGGGAGTAGATTTACCAATTTTAGTTGTTAAATACTAACAATAGTGAGTAGATTTCAAAAAAATACGATTTTGGAAGAAAACTAGAAGAAAATACGAATTTAGGATAAATTTGTGGTAGATCTAGTAGAGAAGGGGTAGATCTAGTAGAGAAAGGGTAGATCTACTATTATTAACTAAGATTAAGCAAAAAAAATATCAAAATTACCTTGCTCCAAGCTCGAGCTCCTTTTTTCTTCTTCTTCAGCCACAGTCGTCAAAATCGCGGAATGTGTCGATGCAATATGTCGCTGTGTCGTCGGTTCGACGACTTATTGGATTTTTTACACTGGGCTGGGCCTGTTTCGGCGACATTTGGGCCCATGTCGTCGAACTGGACCGAAATGTCGACGACATTGTAGAAAAAAGAAGTTTACATGCATTCGACGTCGCTCACTGTCGACATCGACAATTTCGGCGACATTTTGCCTAATGTCGACGACATTTAAATCCATGCCTACGCCGTCATGAGGAAAACTCAACGTTCCAACATGAGGCGCAGGCAGAGAGAACAGTGAGACAGAGAGACTCTCAACTTAACCAGCCAGTGGGTGTCCGAATGTAGATCCGACGAGCACCCGAACGTAGACCGAAAGTAGAGGTAAAAACCAGTGACAGCCGGCCGGAAGCGTAGGGACCCAAAGGCGGGAGAAGGGTGTGGGGTGGTGGTTTGTGGGGGAGAGGAGGCGGTGGCGTGAAAGGATAGGAGGAGGGGGAAGGGCCGGCGGCGGGAAGCAGGAGGGGGGGCGGCGGCGCTGGGGGGGGCAGCGGCGGGTGGAGGAGGGGAGAAGGAGGAGGGCGGCGCCTGGGGAAGGTGGCGATGGGCAGCGGTGGAAGGGGGGGGGTTGGCAGCGGGCTGGTGGAGGGGGGGGGCGAAGGGCTTACGTCATGGGTGGGCTTATGGGTGGGGAAAAGGGTAACCTGCTCTTGATACCATATAGATAGGAAAAGAGTTGTTTATTCAGTGAGTAAAAAGGTGTACATGGTACTCTCTTATATATCTATAGAGAGTTAAGACATACATACAAGCAGGCAATATGGGACTAATACAAAAGAACATAACACAATAGAAACATAAAATAACACAATATTTCTATAGTGACAATGCCTCTCTTCTTTGAAATTGTATTCTGCAGGCTGGAGATCCTCGAGCTTTGATGAAGGTCTTTGGAGTGCATCTGAAATGAAGAGAATCTAAAGAATGGAACCTGAATACTGCAACAGTAATTCGCCACTTAGAGCAGACGATCGTCCACGACTACGAAAACTTCATTGGAATACATACTTAACGCGGCACGAACGCGAATCTTCAATGATGATGTAGCAGTAGTGGTGTCTTTAAAGCGTTTGAGAAAACGTGCATAACGTGGCACAAACACGGACAGACGATATGCTGGTGATACGATGCAGGTACCATAACTCTGTAGCGTGAACCTTGGGGGCTTGACAGGAAAGGAGATATCATCCATCAAGGAAAGTCCCAAGCAGATCAACAACATGTGATGTTGAAATAGCAGATGCGGCTCAGAGAAGACATGATGAAGCAGCTCAGTTAAGATAAACTGGATGAATCAACCTTGCAGAAGTAGATTGGCGGGCTTACCGAGCTTTTGAAAATCTGAAGAAGCACCCATCTGTCTCATGTGAATGCAGCTGAAGTACACCATCCACACCTGACTATACATAACACGGTACGAATGCGGATAGCTGGGTGTTGACGCTGAATGAAGATCCTTCATTGCTGTCTAAAAGTAGAGAACGAATGTGTTGAACAATGCAAAGCTCAATGAAGATAATAGCCTGGAAGATATATAGCCTGAATACATATATCATCTCTTCTCATACTCCCTCTCTCATACATATTCTCTCACTCTCTCTCTCTCTCCTCAATCTCTTCCTCTCCTCTCTATCCCCCCCGCACACCAAATACGACGAGAGTGAGTGTTTGGTGTGGAGAAATGGACATATGAACCCCCGCACTGTGGAAAGGGATACACACATGATATAGGTGGGTGGGAAAGGAATTGGTGGATTTGATAGGTTATTTTGATATGGAGATGTGTAATATGTGGAGAATGAAACCGATAACCGCAGAGAATATGCTAAATGGGTCAATGTAAGATCCGAATAGAAAAATAAATGAAGCTAATCCCGAAAAATCCGATTAGGCTAAAACTTGGATCCAATTAGCAAAGATATGACCGATTAAGGATCCGAATAAGCATAATATATATGGGGGGAATTAATAACTAGGAGCAAACATAGATGGGAGGTGATGGTGGAGTGATGAAGATAGCCGGGAAGGTGATGAAGAGTAACAACTTGTGGGATATAGCAAAAAAATGGCCGGATTATGTCACTCAGTTGATGTAGCACTTGGTCGTAATAGAGGAGATGACAAAGGGTCTCCTGCACGGCTCCAGAGATATTGCATGCCAAGAGGATGCATGCGGAGCCAAGGGCGGGGCCTCTCCACGAGCGACGATGAAGGCTGATGATGAGGACGTCAGGAGAAGGCCTATGCAGAACTCGGTACTACCGAGTTGATGTCGGTGGTACTGAGATCTTTCTAGACGGCGGGTAGTAGGTTGACGTTGTCTTATTGCTACTTGATGGCGATGATGGTTGCTGCTTTTGCGGTTGGCGACTCTTACGATGTTGCTACTAGATGGTGATAGTGGCATCGATAGGCGGCGAAGGCGCGAAGATGGCTGCTTGGAGGCCAACGGTTATGGCTGTTGACCGGCAACAGGATTGTTGCTGGATGGATGCCGATCGGAGGCGCTGGGAATATAGCGACACTGCTGCTGTTCGTGGAATACGAGCATCAGAGGTGGAAGGCGGCGGATAATGATGCAGTGATGACAATGGATATGTGATGGCCGGAAAGGAGATCACCAACGATAAGGTTTGGATTTGGAAAACATAGATCGCATGTCGGCAATTAGCGTCGACGTACTGATCTATGTGAAAGTGAAAGGAGAGCCATGGAGGCCGGAATTGCCTAGCGGGCAGCTGGCCTAAGCCATGGCAATGGCGGCGGCGGCGGCCCGCCCGCAGGTGGGGGTTCTCCTCCTCAGTTGCTCTCTAGAAGAGACGAGCGACGGCTAGGGCTGCGTGCGCGCCGGAGAGGAGAGGGAAGAGGGGCGGCAATTAGGTTTCCCTCAGGATCAAACACGCTCTATTCACGTAGGAAGTATTGTTCACGACGGAGTTACTGTTCACCGCCAGAGTTACTGTTCATGCCGTTGTGACTGTTCACGGCTCGGATACCATGTGAAAATAATAATATTGAATACAATGGAATGAATACAAGATTGGACGCCCTCTTCTTTATATAGGAGAGGGGAGACACCCTAAGACTTAGGATGCAAGTAATCTAAACGGGCTGAAATACAAAAGCCCAATAACTAATTAACCTATTAACTAAATAGGCTAATATAGACCCTCTGACAGTATATTCTATATCCTATAACCACAAGGAAATAAATAAGTATGACAAACTCCCAAAACATACTCAACCATGAAATATTCATTTAATCAACACAATTTATGCAAGTAAATAAAAAAAGTCATTTTGAGTGAATGCCATTGCCTATGATGAATGTATACGTTAAACAACATTACCAAAGAAAATGAATATGAACCTTTACAACAATTGTGTTAGCATATGTATAATTTTGAAGAGAAAAAACAACTAAAAAAAGAATAGAATCGTGCATATGTCTAGTTTTGTAATAAACGTCAAGGAAATCATGCAACATTGTGTGCATAAAAGAGGGCCAAACTGGTCCTTAAACAAAATTCTTTAGAATCGAGCTATATGTTGACTTAAGGTAACCAACATTGGATTTGTTAATCCCAAAATAAAATATTAATCTAAATGCTTAATAGAAACATTATTGCCTACACTTTACAACTTCCCATAAGAATGGTGGAGCATACCCCAAGAGAAAAGTTTACCTACCATCCATAAACATAGGCTAGATCAAGCTTGAATCCAATGAAAAGAAATTGTATCCGTAGTGATGACATTGAAACAAACACTCTACTAGGATGACACATGGAAATCTTGTAACCAGTTGATATTTGATTCTTTGTCCACAAGGAAAACACTTGCCACCAAAGCAAAAAGTCCATTTCACTTAGACAATGTGCCAAAAAGTAATCTAGTTTAAATTCATAGAACATTTTGGTTGGTTTAAGGACCAGAATATAAGGATAACTTCTTTTGTAAAATAATGGAATTTCTGTGACTGTTTTTGTATCCAAATCCATAAAACCTGCAATGAGAAAAGCATGCATGATTAAATCAACTATCCAACAATCTTATCAGATTATAGGTAATTAAAGATGCCCTAAATGTTAACAACAAGTCTAGACCATTTGTTGCTTCCACTGTGTCCACAAATCATTCCCGCTTAGCTAATGACCCTAGAGATCTAGTGTGAGACTTAGCTCCTTCAACAATTAGCATATAATGCCTCTACGAGGACCATGTCTTTGGTAAATCATGAAGATAAGTACCATCACTCCACTATATCTTGTTTTCCATTCCATGCTTTGGCATCAAAGCAAACAAATAGATTGATTAGAGGCATCCAAGAAAACACAATTATGAACATTGTCTCAGTATTTTCCTAACTACGAGATGTGCATCTTGAAGCTAGCAACAATCTCATGGAAGAGCTTGATCTAATCAATGGTGTTAAAGGAGGATGGCACACTAGTGAACACCACTAGAAATAGAGATTGAGACTGATTTGCCAAGCATGGGCATTGATGGTATGGGTTACTTGATTTAATCTATGGTGCAAACTTCAATGAGGGAGCAACTGGAAAATGAAGAAAGTAGACACTGTTGAACACCTCTGGTGAATGAGATTGACCAATTTGGCTAAGCATGGGCACAGACAAGTATGGCTTGCTTTATCTAATGTATGGTGTGAAGTTTAAAAGGGTAGCGGTTGGTAAAGGAAGAAGAGAGTAAAGGAGGGTGGAAACATTGTTGTACACCTTGGGCAATCAAGATTGACCATTTGGGCCGAGCATGGCATTGACGACACAGGCTGCTTGATCTAATTTATGGTGCAACGTTCAATGCGGGAGCAACTTGTAAAGGAAGAAGAGAGTAAAGGAGGGTGCAAAAACTGTTGAACGCCTCTAGTGATATACATTGAATGATTTGTCAAACATGGGTGTTAAGCGACATAGGTTGCTTGATCTAATCTATAATGTAAAGTTCTATGTGGGAGCATCTGGTAAAGAAAGAAGATAGTGAAGGACAGTAGAAACATCTGGTAAAAGATGAAGATAGTAAAGGACAGTGGAAACATTGTTGTAGACCCCTAGTGATATCGATTGACCGATTTGGTAGAGCATGGGTGCTGACTGTGTGAACTACTTGATCTAATATGTGGGGCGAAGCATAGTTTTAAAGCGTAGTATGCGTTGTACGTTCGGAGAGGTCACTTTAGTATATGTGGTATGCGGGAGTATGCGCGGTTTTGGATTTTTTTATTTTTGGATTGTTATATCTATATAAGTATACAATAATCATACAATTACATATTTAATTTGTAGAATTACAAATTTTAGATGCAAAAATGCAAATATGCAATCAAACTCTACTTAAATATATACAAATATGCAATAATGAGCTAAATGTATAACAACCATAGATGAATGTAATGTTAAAAAGAGGAAATGGAAGCAGAAGGTAGGTTGAGTGTAGGTGGTGGTTTTAGTTACATGAAGAATAAGGGGTGACATTAAAAAATTGGCAGCTTAGTAGTTTGACCATTCAAAAATCGGGGATTAATCGGCCTTATACGCTACTATGCGGCCTTATATGCGGT
The DNA here is from genome assembly GCA_963693085.1 of Alisma plantago-aquatica. Lineage (NCBI taxonomy): Eukaryota > Viridiplantae > Streptophyta > Magnoliopsida > Alismatales > Alismataceae > Alisma > Alisma plantago-aquatica. The sequence continues at coordinate 407,265,587 of OY856414.1, forward strand.
CATGGTCTGTTTCAGTGTGTTAAAAAGCGGTATGCGTTATGCGTTCGGAGCGGTCACCTTGTAGAGTATATGCGGTATGCGGGACTATATGCGAAAGTATATGCGGTTTTGGATTTTTTTATTTATTAATTATTATATGTATAAATATATATATATACATATATATATATATATTAATCATGAATTTACATATTCAACTTGTACAATTGTATCTAAATAGTAGAATTACAAGAATAATGGATGCAATCATGCAAATATGCCATCATCACAACTTAAATAAATACAGACATGCACTATGATCTAAATCTAAACAAACATAGATGAATGTAAATGTAAGAAAGAAGAAATGAGAATATGTGTATCTGAAAATTGGGGTTTAATTGGCCTTGTATGCGACCGTGCTACCGATTATGCAGCCTGGTTCGATTTTGGGAGGGATTTCTAGTATGCGGTTCAGAAGGAGGTCTAAACCTTGTATGCGGCCGCATAAAAGGCCGCACTGACTGATTTTTATAACACTGGTTTGTTTTAGGCATTGATTTCCCATATGCAGTTCGGTCAAGGGTCAAACTGCATATGCGGCTGCATGAACTGTTTTTTAAAACACTACTGCAAAGTTCAACATGGGAATAGCTAAAGAGTAAAGGAGAGTGGAAACACTATTGAGCACCTTTGTGGTAGGAATTGGCCGATTTAGATGAGCATGGGCACTAACGGTACGGCCAGGAGCAAAGCCAACAGCCAGTTCTTAGTGGGATATTAATTATAATATGAAATAATCATAAGCTAGTTGGTGAATCAACATTGAATGAAATGTCTGCATGTGATTGTTCAAGTTGTTGATTGCGATATTACAGAGCTTTTTATCTATCAATGATGTCATCGACTTCAAACTTTGTGGATAGTTATAAGTTTATAATAATATTTACATTTGTTATGAGACAAGAAAATCATTTGTTATATATTGAATATGCTAGAGCAATGCATACACATGTACGTAATTCAACAATTTTAACAGGTACCTTGATAGAATTACAAATCATTCTCAATGAGTGCAAAAATAAATAGCAAGTAATATAAGAATACCAAACTATCTATCAAAATTATATAACAACATATTCAAATGTTATTATTATTGCAAATGGTTGCACTAGTTATCCAATATTGACTTGCCACTTGTTATAGATATCTTGCTAAAATATCTTAGATCAAAGCAGTGAAAACAATAACCAAACTTATTAATTAGTCTTAGCCGATCATGAAGGACAAACTAGTTGACCGTGAAACACATAGATACATTGAATGTTGTGTTGTAAGTGTAAGATCATTCACAGATATGATAAGCCACTATCTTAGTTAAATGGCTTATTCATGATTTCGACTATTGAAAAAAAAATGCATCCATGTGAAAGTTTGCATAGGAAACTTTATTCTTCTCTTACATTGGCTAGAAACAAAAAAAAAAGATATAATAATATTAAAAAAGTATACAATCCTTAACACAGCCGAATCTTGTTTGCTTGAGTCTAGCTTCTACATCCAAGTGATGATAGATAAACATCAATAGTTTTCAGAGTAAAATAATTAAATAAAATATATTATTCTAAAGGGATCAAGTTCATTAGTCTTGTGCCCCTACTATGGAGACTAGAATTTCGCACTGTCCACAATATAGAACAAGCCGGGGATGTTTTCGTCAGTCTGGCTACTATTAGAGTTTGTGTTGGAGCTAGACAAACAAAACTAGTAGAATTAAGGACAAAACAATTCATGGACAAAAGTAGTGTACAAGTATTTTAACGTTTACTTAAGAACAAAATAAAATTCATAAATTGAAGAAAACTCACAGAAAACTTCCCCTAAATATCCACAATGGACCCTCTAGAAAATTCAACATCCAAACCAGTCGCATGTTTGGCATCGGCCTCGGCAGAATCCAGAGCGTATTCTACTTTTTCCAGCAACCGCCCTGCCCATACGATGGCATCTTCAAGAACATATGAAAGTATGCCGTATTTCTATATTCACAAAGGAGGAAACTCACTCCTATAAATAGGAGGCTGTACAAGGAAGCGAACTGAAAACCCTAATGGGCCTTTTATACAAAGGCCCATGTTACAGATTAAAGGAAATACTTAAACAAAAATACAATAAACATCAAACACAATAATATATCTCAATACTCCCCCTCAATTTGGAGCATAGATGGCAATCATGCCCAACTTGCAACACGGTTCCTCAACTCGCTTGCCAGAGAGAGGCTTGGTGAATATATCAACAATTTGCTCATTTGATGGCAGGAAGGGAGTAGCAATCTTCTTATCCAGTACAACATCTCGAAGAAAATGACAGTCCTTCTCTCTAGGTCTTCCGCTCCGTCTTCTCTCTAGGTCTTCCTCGGCGGCTGTTGCTGGGGGGAGGATGTGTCATTGGCGCCGTCCTCCCCCTGGCCCCAACTACCACGACGCGATCCCCTTGATTGAAGATCCCAGCGAGCCTTAGGAGAAGGGTTTTGGGTTGCAGTGCTCCTTGGTGCTAGCGGTGGGGTGAATCTTGGTGGTTGGGTGGTTCAGGAGACGAGCTTGGCTGTGCGGCGTCCAGATCTGTCATGTGGTTCGGCATATCGACCTCGTCGACTCCATCCCGTTCAAGCGTGACGGATGGAGAGGATCGTTCCAACGGTTCTGGTTCTTTGTGCTGCCAAATCGTCGACACAGGTTAAGGAAGGGTGTTCTCGCCATTCTTTCACAGGCACCTGATCTGCCTCTTCTCGAGATGGGTCCTGGGTATCCAGGGCTTCGATAGCCCCTCGTCATCAATTTGGACCTGCTGCGGCGGGAAGGCGGGGTTGGGTGCACCGCTGGTACTTCCCCTACAGGGGAACGTCAGATGCTGGTGGGTGGCTCGCCTTAGGCGGAGACTCCTCCAAGTCTGCCCTGATGACGCCTCCCTTCTCCAGACTGTACTCCCTGCTCAGGGGTTCCTACCTGACACAATAGCAGCGGCGGACGCCCCTTCTCCAGGTTGTACGCGGATCTTGTCCCCTGCTCACGGGATCCAACCCTAACTCAATTGGGCAAGGCTCAAGGGTCTCGTCGTTCGCTTGGATCCTGCTGGATTTGGGTGCTTTCTGCTTCTGCTAGCATCGGTGGTCTGCCTCGACGGTCTGCTGCTCTTTGTATTGCAGGGTGTCGGGTCATCACATAGATGCTTGAAGGTACGTCGCTGAGACATGGAAGCAGTTCAGGCTGCGTGGGGGAGCAGGTTAGGGGTGCAGTCTACGTCTTCTCTTCCCCTTGCTTCCTTCCTGATGCGTGGAGCTGTGTATCGCCGAGCCCAGAAATCTGATGGTCGTTGACTGTTGAAGAGGAGCTGGATAATTACCTGGATGTCACTTCTTCAGTGATTGAGTTAAACGCCAGTGGAGGATAGGCAGTTATCTGGCTCAAGGACAATGGTTCGATGGTCAGCTCATGGTTGGACCCTGGTGAATCACTCTCCTGCATCTCGGTTGATGGCTGATCTGGGTTCACCCCATGTTCTAGTTGAAGCGTTATTGTGCTCAGCAGTATGAGGTTCCCTTTGGATGTTCTTGTTCATCCATTTAGAGACCTGAGAGAAAGGATGGAGGTTAATTCTACCATCCTCTTGTTGAAAACCTGGTGCTCATTCTGTGTTGTAGAAATACTGAGGCAATTTGTTGTTGTCCGATGGTTTGGGAGTTTTCTTTGGTTTTTCTTCCACTACTTTCTGTTAGTGGGTTAATGCCAAGTGCGAAGGGGGTTCCAAGGGTTCTTTCTCTGACGATCGTTGCAGTTCATACAGGTTGCTAAAAGTGTGTCTATGATTCAGCTGATGCAACATGGAGGTGCTACCGATGTCTGGTTTATAGGTAGCAATCTGGCCAGCTATGCTGCTCTTGGGATATCCAAAGGTGCTGGAGTTTTTATTCGGCTGTCCATGTCGTCATTCCTTCAGAGGACAGTTTTATTGCTAGTGGCGGCCTGTGCAACTTAGGATGATCTCTTTGGTTACCTTCTGTTTTCTCTTTGTTCTAGTGTGGTTGGGCACATTTCTCCTTTTCCTAGATAGGAGGCTACTGTATGTAGCTTAATTTTCAGACTAAATTTGTTTCTTTTGTTTTCTTTTTGGGTGTTCCGACATCCAGGTTGTTATGGGGGCGCAAGTTTTTTTGTACCCAATGTTTTTGGCCTTGTTTACCAGCCCCTTGGTATCAAGGGTTTATGTTCTTGCTGTAATGGGGTACTTTTGTGCCCAAAGTTTTGGTAATACAGTAACACGCTTTTTGGACCGACCAAAAAAAGAAAATGATAGTCAACTTCAATATGCTTGATCCTCTCATGGAAAACGGGATTGCTAGCAATGAAAGTAGTAGCACGATTATCACAATACATCGGAATAGAGGAAGTGATAGGAAACCCAAAGTCTACAAGAATAAATTTAATCCATAATAGTTCACAAGTAGTATGTGCCATTGCACGATACTCAGATTCAACATTAGATCTGGCAACTACATTTTGTTTCTTACTTCTCCAAGTAACCAGATTACCTCCTACGAAGGTACAATAACCAGAACTGGATCTTCTGTCGGACTTGCATCCTGCATAATCAGCATCAGAATATCCAATAACATCAAGGTGACCATTTCTTTTATAAAATAACCCTTGCCCAAGTGTGTTCTTCAAGTATTTCAGGACACGACAGGTAGCCTCCCAGTGACACTGTCAAGGGAAATCCATAAATTGACTAAGAACTCCCACAACATAACATATATCTGGTCTGGTAACAATGAGATACAAAAGTTTGCCAACTAGTCACTTGTAACAATATTTATCGTCTAAGAGATGAGTGGACTCAACCCATAGATCATGTGCCTGATCCATAGGTGAGACAGCAGGAGGACAACCCAACATTCCTGTTTCAGATTATAAGTCTAGAGTATACTTCCTCTGGTGAGAGAGATACTCCATTTTGGTTATATGCTACCTCAATACCAAGAAAATACCGAAGACAACCAAGGTCTTTGGTTACAAAATGTTTCATAAGGTATTTCTTTGTATCAGCAATCCCTGTGATATCACTACCAGATATAATGATATCATCCACATATACAATAAAAATAATAATGCCAGAAGTTGTGGTCTTGATAAAAACAGAATGATCACAGTGAGACCTTGTGAAATCAAATTGCTGCAGTATAAGAGAAAAATTGTCAAACCATACTCGCAGACTCTGCTTAAGACCATAAATAGCTTTCTTAAGAAGACAAACTTTTCCAGAATACTCCCCCTCAACAATGTAACATGGAGGTTGGGACATAGATAGTCTCCTGTAGGTCACCATATAGAAATGCATTTTTGACGTCTAGTTGATGCAAACGCCAGCCTTGATTGACATCAACAGAAAAGAAGAATTCACACAAAATTTAGACGAGCTACGGGAGAAAATGTTTCAAAATAATCAACTCCAAACTCTTGTGTGTACCCTTTGGCAACCAATCTGCCTTTTAAGCATTGAATCATTCCATCTGGCAGATATTTAACAGTATATACCCAACGACATCCAACATGATTGCTGCCTGGGGGAGGATCAACAAGGGCCTATGTCCCACGGGATCGAAGAGCATCCATCTCTTCATCCATAGACTTTTTCCATCCAGGATGTAGAAGTGCTTCCCGAACATTCTTTGGAATAGAGATAGCAGATATTGCAGCAGTAAATTTAACCTTGGAAGCATTGAGATAATCAGTAGAAACATGTTTAGAAATACAATATTTGGTACCAAACCGCTGTCCTTTTCGTAAGGCAATAGGCATGTCCAACTCAGAAATCAGAATAGTGTCAGTAGAATTACCATTAACTGGTAGTGGATCATCGGTTTCGGAAGAGGTCATAGCAGGGGATACTTCAGGTAGAGGTCTTTTGCGTTGACGCTCATAGACTTTCATAACAGGGGTGAAAGATTCATCTAAGGATGGGACGGTAGAAATTGGTACATTTGGAAGTGGTACATTAGGAGGAGGAACCTGTGAACGTAGCTCAGAAAAGAATGATGTATCTTCAAAGAAGGTGACATCCGCAATAACATACAAGCGACGTGCAATAGGATCAAAACAAAGGCAGCCAAAAACTTTTAGTGGTAGGGCAAAAATAGATTCATGTGGGTAGAGGAGTTGGTTTGGAATCTGATTTTGGAGGATGGACGAAGGCATACGGTTGATGAGGTAGTTGGCTAACAAGATGGCATCAGGCCAATAGGACTTGGGAACATTCATTTCAATTAGGAGAGTACGAGCGACATCAAGTAGGTGTCTGTTTTTCCTTTCAGCAACAATATTTTGTTGTGGACTATAGGCACAAGAGGTTTGATGAACAATTCCTTTAGAGGTACAAATCTTTTGAGAGCCATGTTGCACATACTCAGAAGCATTATCAGTGCGGACAAATTTAGGAGTAGCAGAAAAATGAGTCTTTATTTCATTTAAGAAGTTAGAGAAAATATCTAAAATTTTAGAGCGATCTTTCGAAAGATAAAGCCAAGTGGCACGAGACCAATCATCAATAAAAGTTAGAAAATATCACACACCAGTACGATTACCAATACGACATGGTCCTTAGATGTCAGAATGAACTAAATAATACAGACTAGGACTCCTGTTATCAGAACGAGGAGGATACACAGAGTGGTGGTGTTTTCCAAGTTGACAAGTAACTTTTCAGAAGACAAACTAGGAAATAAGGACTTCAACTTTTGAGCGGAAGGATGACCAAGCCTTATGTGCCATTGATAAAGAGAAGTAGAGTGAGCCATAAGAGCAATATCAGGCAAATTTGACGAGGTCTGTATATAGTACAAACCGTCTCCACCTTCATATCCCCCACCAATCGTCTTCTTCGTCCTAAGATCCTGCATGGAGACAGTGTAAGGAAAAAACGTTACACTGCAATTTAAGGATTTGGTAATTTTACTTACAGACATCAAGTTCAATGGAAATCTAGGCACAAACAGAACAGATTTACGGAGATGATTGTTGACATCTCCAATCCCAGTGATCGGAGAAGTAGATCCATCTGCCACACGCCCCGAAGGATGATATGTAGATTTCTTTAGATAAGTGAGGAGATTTTTATTGCCAGTCATATGGGCAACAATCCAATCTTCTTTTGTAGAAGAGGAGGAAGCTTGAAGGCAAGAGGGAACACTAGAGTGTTAAGCAATGTTTGCCTGAGGTGTGGTAGTAGCTACAGAAGCGGCTTTGTAAGCTTGTCAAGGTCAAGCAAACTTAGTGTAACCATCTGAGAAGTAGTATTAGATGTAGATTCTTCATCAACATCAGTAGTGGAGACTTAGTTTGCCCATTCACGCTTTCCATGTTTCTTCCAACATTTGTCCTCGGTATGATTGGTTCGTTTACAGAAGTTGCAGTACCAAGGTTGAAGAGAAGAAGACCCTCTTCCATAGGGTTGAGGAGGAGGAGGCCCCCATCCACCAGTGTTAAGACCTTTTCCCCGTCCACGAGTAGAGTGACTACGCCCTCGTCCAACAACAACTAGAGCAGCCAACTCTTCTTTGGTAGTAGAAGACACCGAGCGAGATAGCCGAAGATACACATCATCCAGCATGGGTAATGGTTCTGATGCAAGGATTTGTTGATGAACCGCTTCATAGCTAGGTGGCATGGATGCCAAAAACTGGCAAAGCTGAACTTCATCTTGTTGTTTTTGTAATTTAGTGAGATCAGTAGATAAAGGATGATGGAGTTTGAGCTCTCCCCAAATACATTTGAAGGTAACAAAGTGTGAAGCAAATGAGGTAGCGTCGTCAAGTCTTAGAGAATGCAAGCGTTTATAGAGCTCAAAAACTCGGGAGGCATTTCCCTTACTGGAATAGACCTGAGTAATATGATCCCATGCCTCCTTGGCAGTGTCAGTAAACAGGAGATTCGTGGCTACATGGGATTCACAGCTATTCAGAATCCAAGACAGAACTTGAGAATCACATTCTGCCCATTTCTTATAGTCGACTTTCTTTTTGTCAGACGTTTCATCTTTAGGAGGAGGTTCCTTAGTAAGATGCTCAAGTTTGCCCGATGAGTGAGCATAGATATTAAAGGATTGTGCCCACAAAATGTAGTTGGATCCATTGAACTTGACAGACGTGACACATCGAGGATGTGTCTCCATGATCTCAAAGGAAGGTGAAGTCATAAAGCAAAAGTGATATCCAAAGAATCTTAAGAAGTAGCAACACAGCCATAAGTTGCCTGGAAGTGGAATGGCACACGACGTGTCAAAATTAAGACACGACGTATCAAAGAGAAGCAGAAAGTCGCCTGGAGTGGCACACGACGTGTCAAAAAATAAGACATGGCGTGTTAGATGATTCGCCGGATTGAGACACGGTGTGTCAGAGATCAGGACAGCAATAGATCAAAGAATTCACCGGATTGAGACACGGCGTGTCGAACAAAGACACGACGTGTCAAGTGTCGGGGCAACAACAAATCAGGTGTAGAAACAATGAACCCAGCAAAATAAGGTCAAGGATGACCCTGAGTAAGTGGCAAATACTATGATTCACCAAGAAGAAAGGTGATATGTTGGATATCCCCAATCATACCACTCATAAAGTGAGCAGAGCCCTAGAATAGGTGATCATGAATGACCACAAATCTTCCGAACGGTACTTCCAAATAACAGTTCTTCAGGGCATAAGAACCTTGGAAGGACCGTCAATCATATCCCTAGATCCTCTTGTTGGAGAAGAGGATAGGGCTTAGAAAGAAACTTAGATCTCCTTAGGAGTGATCAACAAAGGAAGTCAAGTAGGATGTACACGACGGCGGTTGCTGATGGAGGGAAAGGGAGAGAGAGAGAAGGCGGCGGTGACTGGTGGAGATCTGGCCTAGGTAACCTGGCTCTGATACCATATGAAAGTTTGTCGTGTTTCTATATTCACAAAGGAGGAAACCCACTCCTATAAATAGGAGGAGGTTGTACATGGAAGCGAACTGAAAACCCTAATGGGCCTCTTTATACAAAGGCCCATGCTACAGAATAAAGGAAAGACTTAAACAGAAATACAATAAACAGTAAATACAATAATATATCTCAATAGAACATATATTTTTAACAGATGGGTCAATTGCGGGCACCCTGGACAGGATGACTCCTCTGTGTACAAAGCGGGGATTAGGGAGGAAGGAAGCGGTCACCTGAGAAATTAAGGACGTCGTGCATCATCTTTCTGCCTGCACTGTTCTAGTGGATGTCCAATGAGTGACTCATAGGCTTCTTTCCGTCTTCTGATACAAACTGAGATGGGTCGTAATGTCCGGGCACCTTCTCCGCCTGCGGACGCACTAGCATGCCTAGAAGGGGGTAGGCTTGGAAGTAGAGAAGGAGACACAAAGAACGAGTAGAGGGCAATAGGAGACTAGGAAAGAGCTAGGGGTTTGGAAGTGGCGGACCGACAGTTGAGTGAAGAAGCAGCGACGCTTCAAGCAGCAGCAATCGGAGCCTCAGCCTCCAACACTCCAGCTCACCGGCGAGGTGGCGAACATCTTGCAAGTAGGCTCTTATCCCTCTATTTATTACTAATTCTTCTTCCTATTTCTTCTTTCCTTGCATTTCCGCCCAACCCCCTTCGAATTCTTCTTCTTCTTCTTTTTCTCCTACTCATGTTTCGCCCCTCTCTATTTCAAACCCCCTCCTGCTCCTGCATTTCTACCCAACTTTGATTCATCTTCTTCCTCTTTCTCCTACAATTCCCCCCCCCCCCACGCTAATTGTTTCTCATCCTCCTATCTTCACCCAATCTTCCTATTTCTCCTATTGAATCTTCTTCTTCCGCCATTCCTCCTTTTCCTATTCTTATCCTCTCTCTATTTCCACCTCCCCTCCAATTTGTGACCTCATGCTCCTGCATTTCCACCCTCCTTTGATTCTTCTTCTTCCTCTTTCTCCTGCAGTTCTACCCCCTTCAACTCTTTAGTAATCCTATCTTTCTATTTGTTTTCCTCTGATTCCACTCTAATTCCCTTACTTTATCTTCCACCAATTTCCCACTATAATCCCATGCATCCTGCTGCATTTTCTTCGTTAGTAATTAACATTGCAGTTTTCCTTTTGTTAGTATTTGGTAGTATTAATAGTAGTTGGTAGTTATTGTATAATGTTTTATTTTGGTATTTGGTAGCAATTTCTCTTTTTTAGTAGTAAGTATTGATTGTACCCGTTAGTAGTTAAGTTACTGTTTATTTATATAGGGTCGATTTATAAATTTGTGAGTATATAGTTATTTAAGCCCAAAACCGATTAAAACCGATTATACTCCCGCATATCGTATATACTCTATTCGGTACCCTGCCCGCCCGTACACCGATTACCGTTTCTCAAAACACTGCTAACCATGATAGAATAAAAATGTTGTCGTTAATGTTGAGACCAATAGAGATAATATAATTTAGTTATTGCATTAAGCATATCTATTACGACAAACTAGGTAAGTCGTTGTGGTGTTTGATGCTATAGGTTTAGTTTCTTGCAGTGTAAGTAGGGTTAGGGTATAAGATCGTCCGCTCTGATACAATGTTGAAAATAAGATGATGGAAAAATAAGTTGATTTATTAGCAAACCTTGCTCCTATATATAGAAGGGAGTAATACAAGGCATGGGATCAATCATCAAACCGTAATGGGCAAAAGATGCATAAGCCCATTTACAAACTAACTAATAACTCTTAACAATACCGGGAATAAATGCAATTTCCTGGCCTATAATTTGTTCCATCAAAAAGGTTAGAAGCTTCCACGGGCTTGCTTCTATTTACACAGATCAATTTGAGATTTTAGCACTATCATGGTACCATTCACCAAGTACATGAAGAAATGGGAGTTTGTGTGGATGACGACAACTCCGCAAGCTTTAATGAAATAAAAGAACAAAGCTGATGCATATGTAATTATTTTCCCATATTTCTCTAAGGTGTTGATTAGATATATTCGGACGGATTTGTCTAGGGGCTGTATCCAATCGACAAAAGAGGCAGTCTATTTCATTGAGAAAATCGATTGCGATAAGCTCATCCATTAGATGTTTAATGCAATCACACATGCATTGGTGCCATTTATCTACATCCTCGAGCTTTTGTTTTACATTCTGATCGTGAAGCTTTATCCTCATGGGAAAGACAAGCTTAACCTCAAACATGGCAAATGGGTCTCCTAGTGGACTTTTGTTTTTTCCACAAATCTTATTGATGGAAGCATGAACATAGTAGCAGGTGCTTTATGCTGATTGTTATTTTATGCTTTCTGTGAAGCTAAGTTGCTAATTTTTAATATCAAATTGATCTTTCTAATGAAGATGTGGATTTTTCTAAGATTCAAACAAAACGCAAATAAGGGGACCAGAAAGTGTATCCTTAGTTGATTGGTATCTATTCTGAGATATTAAGTTATGTATTACCACAGCTCTGTGCGAAATTTATTAATACATAAGGTGAATGATGGCAGAATTCTGTTTTCTGGTGTACAAAAAACTTGAAATTCACCCTTCAAGCTGTGCAACACATCATCAATCAATGTGCTATTGCCCGGAAGGAAATTAGTTACTTTCATAAGGGGTTGCCTATTTCTAGACAATCCTAGAGGGAGTATGTATTTCATTGTTGTGGGCTGCCACATACGCAAAAGGGAAATTTTCCCATTATGCTGGCTCTTGATCAATTTTTCAAGATGGTACAGTTGCTTCCATGCAATAAAACTAAGAAATACTTCTATTGCTGATCTTTTCTTCTGCAAAATTGTTTGACTTCATGTTATACCTAGGAGTATAATCTTGAACTGGGATGTCCAGTTTCTGGATTATTTGTTAAAGACTTTATTGCTGTTATTTGGCAAGGCTATTATTCAATACTTCTCACCAGAGGCAAAACTATAGGCAAATTGAGATAACTAGCAGAACCTAGGGAACATTGCTGCGAGGATCAGTAAGCAAGAGCACTGAGGATTGAGATACTAAAATTGCCGATTTTGAGTTAGTGTACAATCAGATTTCCTTTAGGAGAACAGGACATTGTCCTTTGATGGCCGTATGGCAAATCCTTTCCTTCCCATTGGTCTTATATCTATTGAAAAAACCAAGCTTCTTGATTAGATTCTAAGGCTCCCCTTGAAGCTATATGCCACTTAAATGAACATGTCTGAAATAAGGCTAATACATAACTGTAGACAGGAAAAGTAATGTGCAGAATTAGATGCCTTTGTATTGACAGGGCATACCTATATGTATATGGGCACGGGTGGTGGCCAATACCCGTTTACACAGTGTGGGACTAATCCCATATACACAGAATATACAGGGATACTTAGTATTCTAACACTCCCCTACAAGCTGGTGCATAGATGTCATAAGCACCAAGCTTGTTACATAGGAATTTTACTCGGCATCCATTGAGGTATTTTGTGAAAAGATCAGCCACTTGATCTTCTGAAAGGACTGAAATAAATACAATTTGGTGATCTTGTACCTTTTCCAAAATGAAATAACAATCAACTTCAATATGTTTGGTCCGTATGTGAAAAACCGGGTTGGAGGCAAATGTGGGCAGCAACTGATTATCACGCATAAGTTTCATTGCTTCATACTGATGGATTCCCAGTTCTTCTACAATATTCTTGGTCCATAGGAGATCATTGGTTGCATGAGCCATTGCTCTGTATTCAGATTCAGCGCTAGATCGGGCTACCATTGTTTGCTTTTTGCTTTTCCAGGCCAAGAGATTGCCCCCCACAAAGACACAATATCCGAAAACTGACATGCGGTCTATGACACATCCTGTCCAATCAACATCTGAGAAGGCCTGCAATTTGAGTTGTCTATGAGTTGTGTGCCATATACCTTTGCCTGGACTCTTCTTGAGATAGCAAAGAATCCTATAAACAACCTCCATATGCTACTGTAGGGTTTATCCATGAATTGACTAACCACACTAGTAGCAAAGGATAGATCTGGACGAGTGACTGTAAGATAATTCAATATTCCAACCGGTCTTCTATATCTCCATTGATCTTCAAGTGGCTCCCCCTCCTTGTACAACTTGACTTTTATCCATTGGAGTATTTGCAGGCTTTTCTCCAAGCATACCAGTCTCTTCAAGTAGATCAAGAGTGTATTTTATTTGTGAGATGACTATACCATTATTGGATCTAGCAATCTCAATTCCCAGAAAATATTTTAGGAGGCCTAAATCTTTAGTTTGAAATTTACTTTGAAGAAACTGTTTAAGTTGCAAAATACCCTGCTGATCATCTCCAGTAATGACAATATCATCAACATAGACAATAAGGAGAACACATCCTGAAGATCCTCGTTGACGGGAGATTGAATGATCAAGACCTGACTGTAAAAGACGAAATTCAAGTAGAGCTTGACTAAATTTCCCAATCTCTTGGGGACAGCTTGAGCCCATAGAGAGATTTATGAAATGACATGCTAGGTGTGACTCCCCCTGAGCAACGAACCCAGGAGGTTGCTCCATATAGATTTCTGCAGATAAGTCACCATGAAGAAAAGCATTCTTGATATCTAGTTGGTGCAAGGGCCAAGAAAAATGAGTTGCCAGAGAAATAAAAAGACAAACACAGGACATTTAGCAACATGAGAAAAAATCTCAAGATAGTCCTCGCTATATACTTGAGTGTATCCCTTGGCTACCAAACGAGATTTCAGACGATGAACAACACCAGTCGATCCGACTTTGACCGAGTAAAACCCATCGGCACCCAACAACAACCTATTCTGTTGGAGTAGGAACCAAACTCCAAGTGTGATTCTTGCAAAGGGTATTCATCCCATCTTCCATAGCACGACGCAATCCTGGGCGACTCATGGCAACAAATACATAATTCTGGCCTCAAATCCCAAGTTAACTGCTCTCAAGGAATGGGACTACTGGTACCAAAACTTCTACACTCTTATGAAGACTCCAACTCACTAGGATATTGGTTATGGGTGATATGAAGACTTTATATGAGGGAGATAAATAGTCGTATGAAACAAAGTTAGAAATGCGATGAAGAGTGCATGACCGTTTCCTTTCCGGATAGCAATTGGTAGATTAAGGGAACTCTCGATGTTACCTGGATCTCCAAACTAAGTGGTAATTGAAAGCAAGGAACGAGGTATCTGATTTCGATGTCGTTTTGATAGCATGGAAACCAAATTTTCTTGAAATTTCGACGAGAATTTCAATAGATGCAACCGTGCCCGTTCTGACGCCAAAATGAACGAATTGATTTATGAAATTTTACAGGCGTGATCTCTACACCTAAATGCATCGTTTTGAGCAATAAAATCTTATGTGGGGGTAGGTTGGGGGGGTGGTCCTTCATGTGGGAGGTAAGGGAACTGTCCTGTTTCTTGAGGATTTCGATGAAGGGTTTCGATGAGAAAATGTAGGAATTAAGCTATGCAATTGTGCAAGTATGATCTATAGACACGCATGTACTTATTTGTGTTATAATATCAAATATTGGATATGTAGGGCATCCCCACACATTTTACTTGGGTTGATAGTTTATTGTTGATAGTGACTCAACAGTCAACCATTTCATTGGTCCCAAGAACGCTAGTGCAATGTTTCCAAGCTAAATCATTATTTGTTGGTGTGGTTGGCTTCCTAGCACCCTCATTGTCTAATAAACCACCACTAGGATACATGTTATCCACATTGCAGAAACTAAAAAAATGCATTGCATAAGTATTTAATAATTTGAATAGCAAATATTAGGGAAGTGCAATGCAATTATGATATATTATAAGTATATACTATGTATGAGTACTAAATGGTGAAATAACCCCAATCCCCCTTTGCTCCTCTTCAAAAAACAAGAACAACAAGGATTGCAATCATCAAAATTTTCATCGAAATTTGACGAAATTCATCGAAATCATCAAAATCGGCACAGCCGCACATTTTGGTACCAAATTCCGTCGAAATCAAAAAAATTTATCGAAATTTCGCCAATTCTGCCAAAACCTCATTTCTTGATTGAAAGAGGGTTGACACTTGTGTTGTCTGATCCTTGATCTTATTTGTTGTCCTTCACACGACGTGTGTGCACATGAGTGATGAGGGTTTCTCTCCTTGGGACACAGGTGGAGATGACTCTCCCTGGACAGGGGGTTCAGGTGACGAGATCTCAATGACAACTGGACTTGGGAGAGCTTCTTCAAGATTCCTAACTGATTGGGAATCAAGAAGGTGAATGAGCTGAAACCAAAAGGCGGTGATCAACAGGATCATAACATCGATGTCCCTTCTAAGTTTTGGAATAACCAAGGAAGCAATGAATGAGATATCGCCGGTATCGTCGGTATACCGGTCGAAATACCGATACCGACGCCATCGGACATCGGTTTGAGGACATCGGTTTGAGAAAGTCTACCGCTGGTACCGCAAATATCGGTATACCGGTGGACTTACCGGTAAATACCGCCACTTACCGCTGAAAATCGAGGGTTACCGCTGCAAAAAGCCCAACTTACGGGCGATATAGGCGGTATGCCGCCCGACATGCAGATATTTGCGAACCTGTTGCTTGCTGCTGCTGTTTGAGTGGAGTTTCTTGGAGATTTGAGGTGATTTCTTTCCTTGGAGCTCGAATAAGCCCTGATCAAGGTATGTTTTCTTAATTTCTTTCATTTCTCATCTTCTCTAACCCCTCCCCTCTCTATTTCCTTCTATTTTCACCATAGAACTTCTCCAAAATTCTCTAAATACACCCAAAATCTAGATCTACTCCTAAAAACTTAGGAATAATGGTATTTAACAATAGATCTATGATTATTTTATGTAGATATACTAATGTATCACTAGATCTACTACTATTAATTAATATTTTTGGGATAAGGTTACTAGAGTACTAAAAATAATGGAACCCATTGTCAAAGTATTGAAGCTCGTAGATGGTGACAAAACTGCAACAATGCCTTTCCTTTATGATGCAATGACCTCAATGGTGGACAATATCAAAGAAGCAACTCCTAGGTCCAATGAGCAATATATAAAAATTTATGAGAATCGTTGGACAAATAAGCTTTTGCATCCATTGCATAAAGCAGGTATATGATTCTCTCAATGACTCAATTATATTTTAACTTCTAAGTTATTGGTCTAATTCATACTTGTCTACAGTAAAATGTCATTCTAATTTCCTTATTTATATTTGTGACAACTTACTATTTGAATCCGAGGTTCCAATACTCACGAACACTAGGCTTGAATGCGACTCTAATGAATGCAGTGAGAGAAGTCACTAACAAGTTCATTACCTCTCCA
This sequence comes from Alisma plantago-aquatica, assembly GCA_963693085.1. Taxonomy (NCBI): domain Eukaryota; kingdom Viridiplantae; phylum Streptophyta; class Magnoliopsida; order Alismatales; family Alismataceae; genus Alisma; species Alisma plantago-aquatica. The sequence continues at coordinate 407,281,953 of OY856414.1, forward strand.
GAAGAACGATTGCTAGTACTGGAAGAGGTATATAACTATATGACTTAGTTACATTCTTTATTTCTCATTGTTCTTTCCTTTGATTTCATCATCTTAATATCGTATATATTATTTCTGCAGTTGCGCCGATTTTGTGAAAGCACTGGATGCTTTGGCCATCCAAATGCGGTTGCTGACTGCGATGCAGGTGATCCTTGTGAGTGGTGGGTTTGGAATGGAACCGGTGCCACTCATTTAAGAAAAGTGGCTATTCGCATCCTTTTTCAAACAACATCTGCAGGGGGTTGTGGAAGAAACTGGAGCACTTTCAATCTGATACACTCCAAGAGAAGGAATAGACTTGGTGCAAACAGGTTGAGGGATCTTGTATACGTTCATTACAACATGTGGTTGAGGGCTAGAGCAATACGTGATGCCAACTACAAGGAAGTGGATTTTGTTGTTGTCCATGATCCCATTGACACCGCATATACTTTTAATACTGAAAGACGTAGAGGACTGGAGGATGATTAAGAAAATCCTTTAGAGGAATGGATGAATGAGATAGGTCAGCCTGTTCTTGATAGTTTAGATGGACGTCCAGATCCATATATAGAAGAGCAATTTGATGCAAATAATGGTGATGATATTATTTTTTATGCCCCACCTGAAAGACTTGATCCTGAAGCTGCACATGTTGATACTGATATGGAAATCAATAGAGAAGTGGAAGAACAATTAGGTAGCTCAGATTCTTCTTCTTCTACATCTGGTTCTAAATCTAAGTCTGATGATGGCGGCAATGATGGTGATAATCGCAACCATTGTTCTCCAAGATATCCTCCAGCCGTTGATCCTCAAAATGATGATCGGCCTTATGTTAGTCATGATGTTACTAGGGCTGCACCTCCACAAGAACAGGGAAATCCCATGGCTGAAAAAAGATTTCAAAGAAGAAAAACTCGAACTGGGAAAGATTACAGCGGTGCACCTCCACCACATGCCAGTGCCACAATGCCCACAACTACAAGCCCATACCCACAATATCATAGCCAAAGTGATCATCATTCTGATCTTGCTGATTCAATGGATAACATGAGCATATCTGACTCTCAATCTCAACATTCATTCGGAGATATGTTATTTGGGCAGACACTTCCATACCCATCTCAGCCCCAACATGGGTATCCTGGATATCATGTTGAACCACCACCAAGATTACAATTAGAACTTGGACTTGGTATGGGATATCACGAAGCATACTCTGTCTGTAGCCCTTATGGATGCTTTCGGGTGAACACCGAAGCATACTCTGGTGGGCATACTACAATTTATCCTATTGCCGATTATCCATTACACCCTCAAGCTCCTCAAACATGGGCTCCTCCTGCTTCTACAGCTACTCAACCTCAAGCTCCTCGAGCAAGGGCACCTCCACCTGCTTCTACTCAACCTCCCTCCATTTCAGCAACAAAGGAAAATTATCTAAAAGATTTGGAAGAACATTTTCCGAAGTTTGGGATGATGCAGTTTGCCAATCCTGAAGTGTATGAGGAACATGTTTCATACAACAAGTCTTACAGAAGTTACATGACATGGGAGCAATATGTGGACCATATGAACAACATATTGTATAGAGAACCAGCGCGCCACTCAACATACAACTGATGTGAGTTAACATGAGTTTATAGATTGTGCTAGTAAAATTTCAGATCTTAATTCTTGCATTTTGTCATCGATATCCTTCATCGAAATCTCCAAAAAACAAGACATATTCCTTAACTCACACATGATTGACCCCCCCTACATACCCAATATAGAATTTTATTGCATAAAACGTTGCATCTAGGTGTTGAGACCACGCCTGTAAAATTTCATGATTTAATTCGTTCATTTTGGCGCCGGTATGGCCAGGATTGCATCTATCGATATTTCCGTCGGTATACCTGTAAATATCTATACCCAAGCTGTCGAAACGACGTCGGTATCGGTCATTTAATTCCTTGCAAGGAAGACACACTTGGAAGCCTTTGGATTAAGTTTGTTATGACCTGTCCCAACATTGTGAACAAAACAGACATATCCAAAACTTTAGGAGGAACAATATAAATGGACTGACCAGTGATAAAAGTTGAAAGGGGATGTGTTTGTTTAAGGACGATGGAATGCAATTGATGAGATATGGGGCAGTGAGGACAACATTGCCGCATAATTCCTTGGGAACGCTTGTATGCAAAAGAAGAATACGGACAGTTTCGACTATGTGACAGTTTTTCCTCTCGGCTACCCTATTTTGTTGAAGTGTGTGAGGAAAAAATGATTGGTGTATAACCCCTTTTGAAGAGAAGAATTGAGCATGAGCATACTGAAGTATTCTTTGGCATTGTACGTTCAAAAAATACGAATCTGCCGAGAGAATTGGGTTTCAATCTCATTATAAAAGTTCTTTTTACTGATAAAATTTTAGAATGATCTTTCATCAAATACAACCAAGTGACTCTAGAGGAATCATCGATGAAACAGACAAAATATTTTTGACCAAGTTTTGATGGAACCTGATGTGGGCTCCAAACATCAGAATGAATAATTTCGCAACTTGACTTAGTAGTCATCGGATCCCTAGACTTAAAGGTGGATCGATGATGCTTTCCTAATTGATATGACTCACACTGGAGTGTACTAAGTCTAGATAGATGAGGGTGGAGAACCCGAAGTTTGTCCAGGGACTTGTCCAAGCCGACTATGGATATGGAGGGAAGAAGCTGCCACACACGACTTGGATGCCAGACCAAGTTAGTAGAGACCTGCAAGTTCATACCCACCACCGATCACCTTTGTGTCTGGAGGTCCTGTATCGCATAATGATCAAGGTTGAATATAATTGAGGCTTGAAGAGAATGAGTTAATTTGCTAATGGATATTAAATTGAAAAGAAACTAAAGCAAATAACATTGATTGCAAGGTGACTGTAGGTAGAGATTTGATAATCCAGTACCATATGCGGGAACTTTAGATCCATTGCCAATAGTGATAGGTGGAAAAGGTGTTTTGTTGATGGATAGATTGAATTAAGATGGGTTGTACCTGTGATGTGATCTGTTGTACCTAAATAAAGTACCCAAAAAGACGAACCTGCATTAGAAGATTGAGATATGCATGCAGGGTATGTTGTACAAAGGAAGCCATTGAAGAAACTAAAGATGAGGCTTGTTGAGAAGCTTTGTACTGACAGAAGTGATTGTACTCCTCATTTGTCACATGAATCTGATGGTTGGTGTCTCCTGAAGCGTCGACGGTTGATGCCACATTTGTAGATGTGGTTTTGGGAGGATACCCATGAAGTTCATAGAAGGTTTCCTTGTTATGCCCTATCTGCCCACAATGAGAACATTTTGGGCGTCCACGTCCTCCAGTACTTTACTTGCCTCCACGACCTCCTCGTCCCCCTTGTCCTTGTCTATGAGTAGCAACGCCAGTGTTTATGTGACCCTTCATGGTAGAGACCATGGCATATTTGTCTGAGGAAGAATGCAGAGGTTGTTCAATAAAAGCGCGGGAGACACACTGATATGTTTTCGTAAATTTGGGAAGCTCAGACTCAACAAGGATTTGGCTGTGTACTCCTTCGTATTCATGTTGAAGACCAGCCAAGAATTTGATGACAGCCATTTGATCCCTTTGCTTCTGGAGTTCTTTGAGGTCCTTGTTAGCGGAAAAAGAGAATGGCGATTATCAATAATGTGAGTTACCTCCCCGAAGTAGTCAGAGATTTGTCATCTTGTTGAAGATTGTACATCTCTATGGTCATCTCGTACATGCGGGAAATGTTTGACTCGTGCATGAGATTAAGATGATCCCAAATATCTTTACATTTCTCAAAGTGGCTGGTGAGATCAGCAACTTGTGGCTCCATGGAATTTCAAAGGACGAAGAGAAGATTGGCATCGGTCTGCTCCCATTGTTCTAGAGTGGCACCACTTGGAGGACCCTCTGTGAGATGCTTGTACTTTCCTTGTCCCTTGAACCAGATCTTGATTGTTTGGTTCCATTGAGTGAAGTTTTTCTCATTGATCTTCCGAGTGGTGATGACCTGATCACGGAAAAGGAGGGGCACTTCTTTTCTGACATGATGAAGGAAAGGAATGAAATTGGGCAGCAGGTGCCTTACACGACGTGTACAGAGAGGCACACGACGTGTACAAAGAACTGGATAGATATCTGACTATTGACAACACGACGTGTCGGTGATGGACACAACATGTACGTTGTCAGAGGCGTAACTCTGTCTCCTGTCAACACGCGTGTCAAGGATGGACACGATATGTTCCTTGTCGGAGGCGTAACTCTGTCTCTCGTTTACACAACGTTTCGGCGATGGACACGGTGTGTGACTTTTCGGGGGCGTAATCATGTCTTCTGTCAACACAACGTGTTGATGATAGACACAACGTGTTGATGATAGACACAACATGTGTCACGCCGCCGGCTCGAAAATCGCAAGTCTTCTACCCCCACAAATTACACCATCCTAGGCGTAGATCTATCTACTACTATGACGGTGGTGAACATTTGGGGATAGAGATGGAGATCCTTTCGTAGGAGAGGATGGTGATAGCTCCGAGAACGACGCTTAGGAAGGTGATGGAGATGACTTCCACTACTATGAAGATGGTTCCCACAATGGAGATTATTTTCACGATGGAGAAGGAGAAAGACTTCTACAGTGGAGATGATTTCCACAATAGGGAAGGAGAAAGACTTCCACGATGGAGATGATTTCCACGATAGAGGCAACAACGGAACCTGATGAGGATGACGTCAACATTGATAGAGATGACGACAACTGATGCTGCGGGACGCTCTCTCCAGGGAATAAGGGTATCGTTGGCTCTCTTACCATGTAGACAGGAAAAGTAATGTGCGGAATGAGATGCCTTTGTATTGACAGGGCACACCTATATATATGGACACGGGTGGTGGCCAATACCCGGTTACATAGTTTGGGACTAATCTCATATACACAGAGAATATACATAGAAATAAAGAATAATGATTAATGAATAAAGGGAACAAATACTTATTATTCTAACAATAAGAAAAAGAGAAGGTTGATTACAATAACAAACAACCTGAGTCTGGCCGGGTGGCTTTGTTTATGACATTTGTGCAAAGACTTCCTTTCAGACTTATTATCAGCTTGCCACTGCAAGCTGATGGTCCGATTGAATTTTTATATGAATTTGGATAAAGGGCTTATAGATTGGAGGCTTGGAGCTGACAGAAGAATGTGGAGGGTGTTACTTTCCACTAGGAATGTTTGGATAAAGGGCTTATAGATTGGAGGCTTGGAGCTGTCAGAAGAATGTGGAGGGTGTCACTTTCAACTAGGGATGTTTGGATAAAGGGCTTATAGATTGGAGGCTTGGAGCTGCCAGAAGAATGTGGAGGGTTTCACTTTCAACTAGGGATGGAAAAATTGGGTTATCTAGAATTCATCACCCAGGCGATCCATAACCCAGGGCATCGTTCCATCCAATTTCAAAACTCATGGAATGGTTTTCCATGCCAATCCTCTAGGTAGGGAGTGGATGACGATGCGTAGGGTGTCCAAAGTGTTGTGGTAACATCGTATTCACCAGCGTCTATATGCAAATTACAACAGTATCTAGGGCCTAGGCTACTAATTCCCCCTGTGTCTAGTCCGTGCTTACAACCTTGTAACTTCCCCTCCTATCCACAGGCGGTCCAACCTATCAAAAGTTAAAATTCTCCCCTTCAAGCTATATGCCACTTACATGAACATGTCTGAAATAAGGCTAATACATAACAAAAAGAGAAGGTTGATTACTATAGAAAACAACCTGAGTCTGGCCCGATGGCTTTGTTTATGACATTTGTGCGAAGACAGATTCCTTTTAGACTTATTATCAGTTTGCCACTGCAAGCTGATGGTCCAATTGAATTTCTATATGAATTTGGTGAAAGGGCTTCTAGATTGGAGGCTTGGGGCTGCCAGAAGAATATGGAGGGTGTTACTTTCAACTAGGGATGGCAAAATGGGGTTATCTAAAGTGATCACCCAGGCGATCCATAGCCCAGGGCATCGTTCCATCCAATTTCAAAACTCATGGAGTAGTTTTCCATAGCAATTCTCTAGGTAGGGAGTGGATGACAATGCATAGGGTGTCCAAAATGCTATGGTAACATCGTATTCACCAGCGTCTATATGCATATTACAGCAGTATCCAGGCTACTAATTCCTCCTGTGTCTAGTCTATGCTTACAACTTTGTAATTTCCCCTCCTAGCCACAGGTGGTCCTACCTATCAAAAGTTAAAATTTTGCACAATGCAATGTATGGGAATGGTTCAGATTGTTGATGTACTGAAGATTACATATCTAGGTACTATCGACCTGTATGTCGATGGTACTGACGCACCAACAGTATCGAAGACTGCATATCTCGGTACTACCGACCTGTCTATCGGTAGTACCGACATGGCGACAGACTGGTTGTTCTAAAGTTTCATTTTCTCTTGTTTTATTATTCTACATGTATTTGTTTCTTCTATAAATATATGCTAGGGCACACACTATACCCTAAGCACTTGTAACACAACTTTTCACATGGTATCGGAGCGGGTTTGCTCCTAGGGAACTCTAGGCCAGCCGCCGCCGCCCTCCCCCCTTCTTCTTCGATGCCCCTCCCTCTCCTACCCTTTCTCTCTAGCTGCAATCGTCATTGCTGTCGTCGGCCTAATTCCTAATCACATCTCCTCCATGTGTGATTAGGCTCAATTGGGGGTTGTGGATGTGTCAGTTACGCATCTAATCCTTTGACGTGACGTGTATCTCTCTGTCACTTCTTCGTTGATCGTGATGTGTATCCCTCTGTCACCCCTATTCTATTGTGACGTGTATCATCCTGTCACTCTATCTTTTGCTTGAAACATGGAGGACACCAAGGCATCCGTGGTCTACAATGAGATGTCACCTATTCCCTCCATCAAGCTAAACGAGAAAAGTTATCTCTTGTGGATGAATGTTGTTCATATAGTATTGGAGTCCAAAGACAAAGCAAAACATGTTGATTCTGATCCTCCTGCTTCTACTGCCGAAGGCTATGCTCAATGGAAGCGTCATGACAGTCTGGTGAAGACATGGTTGTGAGGGAGCATGAAACCTGGGATCGCTGCTAGGTTCATGTTCTACACTACCGCTAAAGAAATATGGAATGCAGTAAAGAAACATATTCTCAAGAAAAGAATGCTCTTCGTCAGTTTATGATCTATGACCGCCTGTTTGCAAAACGACAGGGAGACAAGCCTTTGGAAGAATATTTTGGAGTGATCCAAGCTATTGCTCAAGAGTTGATCTTTTATCATCTGGGACTGTCTGAACAAATCAAGGGCGGAGACGACTTGATCACAACAAAGTTCTTATTAGGTCTGAGTCCTTCATGCAGTTTTAGCCCGCAATGTCATCCTAGCATCTGACAAACTTCCTAGCTTGGAAGAAGCCTTCTCACGGATTATGTAGTCCAACTTTGAACCGGTTGATTCTACAGCCGTCCCATCTCTTAGAGATTTGCATGCCATTGTTGCTACAGCCATAAGAGGAGAACGTCCAGGTACATGCTAAGGAGGTAGCACACGCCTAAATGCACTTTCTGTGATAAGCCAGGACATACTGTTGAAAAATATTGGAAGAAGCATGGCAGACCTACTGCACCTCCTGTGGGGGCAGCAAACTATGCTAATACTACAACATTTTCTGAGCCTCCTGCGTCGAGTTTTGGACCTTCTGGCATCACACTCACCAAGGAAGAGCATGATAGATTTATTCTAGCTACTTGGCATCTAGGTATGGGATCATCATCATCTTCTTCTTCAGCACACTTAGCCTCTACTACTGGTAATCAGACTACCTCTTTACTGGATTCCGGTTCAAATTATTTGCGGGTGGTTGACTCTGGAGCTTCACAACATATGACTGGTATGAAGAGACCGCTTCATTCCATTGACTCACATATTCCTCATCAATGTGTGACTATAACAGATGGTTCAGTGAGGAGAGTGTTAGCCAGTGGATCTGTCTCTCTGACTCTTAGGATCGATCTTAAGTTTGTACATTATGTGCCTGCATTTCCATTCAATCTTCTTTCTGTTACAAAATTGATTGATACTCTGAAATGCACAGTAACATTTGGACCTTCTTGTTTTGTCTTATAGGATCTTAAGAGTATGAGGACGATTGGTGGGAGGCCTAGGAAAGGTGATCTCTACCTCTTCCATGATGAAAGTCTGTCTCACCAAGTATCTTCTCCTGCTCTGGCTATCCTTTTGAGCGGTTCTCCCTTACTGTGGCACTACAAATATGGACATCCTTCCCTGGAGAGCTTGAGGAAGTTAGAACCTGAGTTATCACAGGTGTCTTCTTTAGAGTGTCAATCCTGTCAATTGGGAAAACATCATAAAATGTCTTATCCCAGTCGAGTCAATAAACGGGCTTCTTGTCCCTTTGAGTTAGTCCATAGTGATGTTTGGGTCTTGTAAAAGACAACAACTATAATGGCTTTCGCTATTTTATTGTCCCTTTGAGTTAGTCCATAGTGATGTTTGGGTCTTGTAAAAGACAACAACTATAATGGCTTTCGCTATTTTATTTCCTTTGTGGATGATTTTTCTCGCATGACATGGATTTATTTGTTGAAGAGTCGAGAGTCTGTGTTATCCTTGTCAAGCATTTTCATCAAGTAAAAGTCCAATTTGAGTGCAATATTAAAATTCTTCAATCTGATAATGCCTTAGAATATGTGCAAAGTGTTGTGGCTGATTTTTGTAGTTCTGTTGGGATGATACATCATACATCTTGTCCTCACACTCTTAAAAAAATGGGGTAGCTGAGAGGAAAAATCGTCATCTTCTTGATATTTCCAGGACAATTATGTTTCAATCCAATGTTCCTAAAAAATCTGGTTTGATGTTGTACTTACTTCCTGCTTTCTTATTAACAGGCAGCCCTCATCGGTGCTTCAGGGATGTACTCCTTTTTCTGTCCTACGTCCTGATGATCAGCCCTTTCCTATTCCCCTTAGAGTGTTTGGTTGTACCTCCTTTGTCCACAATTTTGATCCTAAGGTTGATAAATTATCCCCTAGGTCAATTAGGACTATTTTTCTTGGATACTCCAATACCAGCAAAGGGTACAAATGTTACTGTCCCAGTCTCCGTCGTGTGTTTGTGTCTAGGGATGTAACTTTTCATGAGTCTACTCCATATTTCTCTAGTGTTCCCAGTAAGGGGGAGCAATTGTGTGAGAGTGGGAGAGTGCACCATCAGTTATCAGTAAGAGAGTTTCACCACCACATCAGAGTGAGAGTGCCACTCATCATCCCTGGCTATACTATAGTTCAGGATGAGCAGTCAGCAGATGATACTACGATTAAGAAATTTCCACATGTTTACAGTAGACAAGGCAGACAAGATCTAGAGGAGGTAGCATCTCCAGTCTCTAAGCCTTCCTCAGCTTCCTCTACTCAAGAGAATTTTGAAGTTCCATCTGATCTTGATGTTCACATTGTTGTCCGCAAAGGTACTCGTTCATCCTATTGCAGGAGTGTGTTGTTTGTCTAGACTATCTAAGCAGGCACGTTCCTTTGCTCTTGGGATTGACTCTGTGGTCACTCCAAGAAATCATCTTGATGCTATGAAGGATAATGTTACAACCCCAATTTTTGGGTTCATATGGTTGGAAATGCGATTTCCCCAATTAATGTATGATTATGGGAATTGTATGATTTGTGTATTGAATGCATTTCCTCTGCAATATTTCCTTTTTGCATGTGATTTCGTGGATCATAATATGTTAATGAGCCCAATATGATTAAAAGAAAAAGAAGAAAATCAAATATTACTTTATTAGGGAAATTTAAGATAATGATGAAAATATAAGAAATATGTGGAAATATGGATAATGGAATCATAATGGATGAGATTTCGAGTTCGCATAGTTTCTAATGATAAAAGGAATCCAAATAAGGAATACAAAAGAGTAAGAGAGAGACAATATGCATAAAATACGCCTTAATAAGTTATAACTTGCTTATGAAGAAAAGTCCCTCATACTTTTGAATTTGAGTCCCAAACTTGGCACACAAGTAGTTTAAGTCATCATGGACTTTCCTGTAAAATAAGAATTAAAAGGATAAATGGATTAGGAGATATGGTTTTTGTAAGATCCTTAAAGTGTGGGTATGTGGACATATATGTGTTATCATATTGGGATCTATTGGATATGTTCCTCTAACAATTATACATGCCTTTTTGCATAAGTGTTTTGTTATATTTGTGAAAGAGAAAGAGAATAATAGAGGGGAAAGTATTCTTTCCTAGTTGATGTTAAATCAATTTATTAAAAAGGAATATATTTTATAGAAAAAAAATAATGGGGTGACTCTCTATCTCATATTCACCAACAATTTAGCTTTAATAATGAAATAAGAAAAACAAAGAAGAATCGGCAAGTCTTGATGGGAATTATCCCCAATAAAGCATGTACTAAAGGGGGGGTTCGTGAAGTTAGTATATATATGTGGGTGGGGATCTCATCCCCTCCTTGTTGGTTTTCCCCTTCCCTTCTTTGTCTATCTTCACCTCCTGCGAGCCTCTAGGGTTTTGCGTGAAACATGTGTAAGGGCATGTAGGATCCCTCTACATATGGATGGTTCTTGGACTCCATAACCATGAGAGAGAGAGAGCCTGGCCGTGGTACTTTCCCCAACTCGGTCTGCACCCCTTCTCTTCTACCCTTGACGTATGCAACGGTAGTCAATTGGGATGTGGAGGATTTAGCCTTGGTAGAGCATGGATGCATACGAAGCAGGTCGAGCGACGCTTCTCAGCTTTTGACGTCTCGTGAATAGGGCATATTAGCCGATGATCCCTTTTCAAGCTCCCTGTTGCCGGCAGTTCAAGGAGGGGCAGACCTCTTAGCACCACTAGGGGCGTTAGACTCTTGGGGTTGGGTACCCACTCCTTGGGAACTCCCTGAAACATCCTCGACATTCCCGGTGAGCAAAGGAACTTGTCCTGGTAGTGGCTGCTGCTCCAGCCATGATTATCGCTGACTCAAAGCGGAACTTCTCCCAGCCACCTGTGGCGGCGCCGGACTAAGCCGATGACTGACTTGAGTCCGCGAGTACCCACCGGCGACACAGAGCTTCACTCCGGCCATCCAGCGCCTAAGGGCGTGGAGTGGATTGCCGGCAGACTGACCCCTTGCGGCACCGGTGCATCAGGCGCGCCATAGCGCGAGGAAGGAGAAGGGATAGAGTCAAAAGACTCTATTGCCCCTCTACACGCGTACAAGACCCAAGGACAGCGGGGTCCTTTCCTCCTATTTCTACGTTGGGTCCTAGTAAGTCTAATAAAAAAGCTTAATGTTGATGTGTCAACGCCCCATTGGCCCAAATATCTTTAATTTGCAAATATTATAGAAATTGCTAGCAAACTCAGATGATAACATATTATATATGAAAATTGATCAGGAGAACATGAGGATTCTATTAAAAATATAATTGGAGCCTAATTCTTCTTGCAATTTGAAAAGTGCTTAAAGTTGTCACCTTTAATGTTGTTATTAATGAATAACCCTAATTTTGATGTTCTATGAAGTTGGGAAGATTAAGATGGATGATCTATGAGCGTTTTAACCTTTTGATAATAAAAAAGATGTTTTGAGTCTAAAAAGATGATCTTTTGGGTTCCATATACATGAATATGCATTAATGGGCCTAGAAACCCTAATTTTGATAATTATGACTTTTAATGGTTTTAATCGTGCAAATCCATGAATAAAATAGAGATATGATGATCCTAAGTCGATTTGAGTATAAAAGATCCTTAATGTGGATAGTTTGAGTAATTAGGGTTTTTATGAGTAGAAAAGCTATTTTAGGGTTTTTATGAGTAGAAAAGTTTGGGAAATTGATCTAAGATGCCCTAATGTATCCTAATGAGACTTAGCAACCTTAGAAAGGGGTCCCAAGTCAATGAGTTGTTTGGGATGTGATGGTAACAATCAGGTGTTACACTTATTTTCAAGATTAAGATTGCTTGATTGGTTGCTTGTCTTGCTTGATTAGACATCTTGATTGGAGTGGATATCTTGTTTATATTTGAGACTCCAAATCAGGTATGTGGTTACTTTATGAATATTCACCTTTAGTTTCACGGTGTTTCCCGAATGTTTCTCGATTGATTGCAACATAAATTGTTGGATGTTCAATTCTGCAATCCTATAAAGTCCCTATGTGTATCACAATTAAATATGAATGTGTTTCTTGAACCTACATGCCACCCTGATATATGATGCAAGACCAAGCTCCGGAGGGAAGGTCTGAGTTGGTCAAGCCCCGAGGGGAAGACCATTGGGCACCTCGAGAGGTGACCCCAAGCACCAAGCTCAAGATGGAGAAGGTGGCCTTATGTCCCTTGCAAGGACAAAACCCTAAGAGAGGGTAATCCAGGGTTTAGGGCAAAAGCGGTTGAGAAGTCACATCGAAAGTGTAATTTAGATTTGTTAATCAATTATTTGTTATAATTAGGTTGTTAGAAACTATTTATGATATTGTGATTATCCCCCACATACAGTATAGCAATATACTGACCGATGTTTTGTTTGTCGGTGTTTTAGGTACAATTCTGAAAATGGACAAACAGTAAATCGAAATTTGTGAAGATACTATTAAACTGTTCAAGGAGGATTAGTTAGATAGACTTTTTCTATGGATAGAAGTCTAGATCCGAATTTTACAAGGTATGCAAAAGGCTTTATTTTATTCCATCTTTTCAATTTAGTAACAGTAGAATTTGATAATCATTTTTGATTAAATGTCAAACCATGAATCCTGAAATATTGGGATAACGTCTCTGACCTCTTGGTCTCCCTTGATTGGGGGTTACCGGGAGGCGGGGTCGTTACAGATAATGGTTGGAAGCAGGCCATGCAAATGAAAATGTCTGCTCTTTTACAAAACAACACCTGGGAACTTACTGACTTACCTTCAGATAAAAATGTTGCAGGATGCAGATTGGGTGTTTATAGTAAAACATAATCTAGATGGATCAGTTGAGAGATTAAAGGCTCAACTGGTAGCAAAAGGCTATACTCAGACATATAGGGTTGATTTCTTTGAGACCTTTTCTCCTATGGCTCGTCTGAATTCATTGCAGATCATCATCTCTCTGGCTACTACCTTTGATTGGCCTCTATTTTAACTTGATGTCAAGAATGCCTTTCTTCATGGTGATCTACAGGAAGAGGTATATATGGAGCAACCTCCCTGGTTTTGTTGCTCAGGTAGAGTATCAGAAGATGTGTAGATTAAAGAAAACCATCTATGGATTGAAACAATCTCCTAGAGCATGGTTTGAAAAATTCAGTGAGGTTGTATTACAACTAGACCTTTCTCGTTCTGTGACTGATCACTCACTCTATTCTAGTTCTTCTACTGGATCTGTTATTATTGTAGTATATGTTGATGATATAGTTATCACTGGGAGTGATGTTGCAGGCATATATCGTGTAAAAGAAGGCTTGCAGAGGCAATTTCACACAAAGGATCTGGGTAAACTGAGGTATTTTCTGGGTGTTGAAGTACTTAGATCTCATACATGTACTAATTTATCTAAGAGGAAATATGTGCTGGATTTACTTCATGACACGGGTATGAGTGAGTCCAAACATGTGTCTACTCCTATGGATCATCATGTGAAGGAGATGACTGATGATACTGCTTATCCAGGTCCAGGATACTACAGGAAAATTGTTGGAAAACTGATATATCTAACAGTTACTCGTCCTAATATTTCTTTTATTGTAGGAGTGGTGAACATATGAACTCACCACGACAATCACATTGGATAGCAGTTTGCTGTATTCTCAGATATCTGAAAGGTGCACCTTGGAAAGGAATAACCTACTACAGACCTAGGACTCCTGTTTCTACTCTGACCCTTACTGGCTATGCAGATGCAAATTGGGCTGGTAATCTAAATGAGGTCTACTTATAGATATTGTACTTTTTAAGGAAATCATCTTATTACCTGGAAAAGCAAGAAATAAAATGTTGTGGCAAGATCTAGCATTGAGGCGGAATAGAGGGCAATGGCTCGTGCTTGTTGTGAGATGCAGTGGGTTCAATCTGTACTTTCTGAATTAAAGATTCATGTGTTGTCTCCCATAGAGCTCCGGTGTGATAATCAAGCTGCGATTTATTTTACCAAGAATCCAGTCTTTCATGAACGCACCAAGCATATAGAAGTTGATTGCCACTTCATCAGAGATCAGATCAAGAATGGGAAGGTTATGACTCCTCACGTCAAATCTGGAGATTAGCTCGTTTATGTTCTCACAAAGCCATGCATCTAGCTATCTTTCAAAATTTTTGCAACAAGCTGGGCATACGATGTGTATGCTCCAGCTTGAGGGGGGGTGTTGATATACTGAAGATTGCATATCTCGGTACTATTGACATGTATGTCGATGGTACTGACACACCAACAGTATCGAAGACTGCATATCTCGGTACTACTGACTGTCTGTCGGTAGTACCGACATGGCGGCAAACCGGCTGTTCTAAAGTTTAATTTTCTCTTGTTTTATTATTCTACTTGTAGAGAATCAGGGTTTCAGAGAGCATAGGGTTGCACAAAGTGTGCACCCTCATATATATAACACTGTGACAATTACAGAGAGGTCCATACAGAATAAACAAATAACAAAATAAATAACAGAATATAGAAAACATATATTGTAACACTCCCCCTCAAGTTGGAGCATAGATATCAATCATGCCCAACTTGTCCACCAGTGTGCAGAAATGCTTCTTAGCCAGAAGTTTCGTGAAGACATCAGCAACTTGATCTTCAGATCTCGTGAAAGGAGTGCAGATTTTCCCAGCCAGAACAGACTCTCGAATAAAATGGCAATCCACCTCAATATGCTTGGTGCGCTCATGATAAACAGGATTATTGGCAATGAAAATAGCAGCTCGATTGTCGCAGTGCATAGGAATCGCATAAGACGATTCAATCCCAAGTTCATGCAGAAGAGAGTGCACCCAGAGAAGTTCACAAGCAGTATGGGCCATAGCCCGGTATTCAGCTTCAGCACTGGAGCGAGCTACAACATTTTGTTTCTTGCTCCTCCAAGTCACCAAGTTACCCCCTACATAGGTACAATAGCCAGAAGTGGATTTCCTATCAATCCTGCTGCCCGCATAATCTGAATCAGAATAGCCTTCAAGTTTACAGTGTCCAGATTTCTTATAATGCAAACCTTTGCCAGGAGCCCCTTTTAAGTATCTCAGAATGTGACATGCAGCATCCCAATGACACTGTCTGGGCTTGTCTAAGTACCTGCTCAGAAGACCCACAGCAGTAGTAATATCAGGACGAGTAACAGTTAGATAAATCAATTTCCCAATAAGTCTCCTGTATTTCTTCGGCTCAGAAAACATAGGTGAATTATCATTATCCCAATCAACATTGGGATCCATAGGAGTATCTGAAGGTCTTGCTCCCATCATACCAGTTTCCTGCAAGATATCAAGTACATATTTCCGCTGGGACAATACAAGAGCACTAGAGTTCCTGGAAACCTCTATACCCAGAAAGTATCGTAATCTGCCCAAGTCTTTGGTAGCAAAATGCTTACCCAAATGAGTTTTTGTGGCCCGAATACCTGCAGAATCACTGCCTGAAAGAATGATATCATCTACATAGACAATCAGAATAATAATCCCTGCAGACGTTTTCTTTGTGAAGACAGAATGATCCACTTGAGATCGTAGAAGGCCAAAATCAGAAAGAATCCTGCTTAATTTATCGAACCAGGCACGTGGACTTTGCTTAAGCCCATAAATAGATTTTTTAAGCCGACAAACTTTATGAGACTCCCCCTGAGCAACAAACCCAGGAGGTTGCTCCATGTAAACCTCTTCCTGCAAATCACCATATAAGAAAGCATTCTTCACATCAAGCTGTAGAAGAGGCCAGTCAGAATTTACAGCCACAGATAGCAATATTCGAACAGAATTCAAGCGAGCAACAGGAGAAAACGTCTCAAAGTAGTCAATGCCGTAGGTCTGAGTATATCCTTTGGCAACCAATCTAGCTTTCAACCGTTCAACAGTACCGTCCGGTTGATATTTGACAGTGTAAACCCAGCGACAACCAACAGGCTTGCACTGAGGAGGAGGATCCACCAGCTCCCAAGTGTTTCTATCAGTCAAAGCTGTCATCTCATCCTGCATAGCAGAAGTCCATGCTGTACTCCGCAGAGCATCCTGAATAGACTTAGGAACAGTAATAGCAGATAAGGCATGTACAAAATCACGCGCCTGAGCAGTGAGGTGGTCAGTAGATACAAAATGAGCAATACTATGAGACGTGCAGGAACGAGTTCCTTTGCGAAGTGCAATAGGAATGTGTAAATCAGATTGTACCTCAGGAGTAGCAGAACCTTCTGGAGGTGAAGATTGGTCGGCTGGGGGGGGTACATGGGAAGAAGGTGCCTTGTTCCTGCGCTGATAAACACGGAGCTGGGGACGAACTGGTAACTCAGTATCAACAGTCTCAGGTACACAATCAGACAGAATCGGCAATGGTGATGCAATGATATCTGGTTGCAAATTTTCTCCCGCAGATGAATAGAAAGGAGCGTCCTCAAAAAACACCACATCACTACTGATCAACCACTTTCGCGTAGCAGGATTATAACAGCGATAGCCTTTTTGAGTCCTCGAATACCCCAAGAAAATACATTTAGTTGCACGAGGCGAGAGCTTATCAGAAGACGGGCCAAGAAGTCGGACAAAACACGTGCAACCAAAAATCCGTGGAGGAACAGAAAACAGGGGTGCCTCCGGATGTAAAACCTGGAATGGGATTTTGTTACCAATAACCGAGGAGGGCATACGATTAATAAGAAAACAAGCAGTCATAATCGCTTCTGGCCAATAAGAACGAGGAACATGTGAATGTAACATAATAGTGCGGGCCACCTCTAATAAATGACGATTCTTCCTTTCTGCAACACCATTCTGTTGTGGTGTATAGGCACAAGAGGTTTGATGTAAAGTTCCAACAGTTTTACAAAAACATTCCACATCTTTTTGAACAAACTCCAGAGCATTATCAGTTCTAAAAATTTTAATAGGCACACCAAACTGAGTTTTAATTTCAGCAAAAAAGAACTTTATTGTGGATAGCACCTCGGATCTACTTTTCAACAGAAAAAGCCAAGTAGTCCGTGAAAAATCATCAATGAACAAAATAAAGTATCTATAACCAGACACACTTGGTACATTACATGGTCCCCACACATCAGAATGAACAATATCAAAAATATGCGTGCTGCTCATAGAACTGCGCCGCGGATATACCGATCTAGTCTGTTTACCCAGTTGACAAGACTCACACTGAAGACTACAGCTACTCATATCAGGAAATAACTGGCGCAGTTTGTCAGAAGAAGGATGTCCCAGACGGTAATGCCACTGTAAAGTAGAAACTGAAGCAGATAGAGCTGAAGCTTGAGTAGACTTTGGCATCTCGTCCAAGTAGTAGAGACCATCAGCACCTTCATACCCCCCACCAATCTTCATCCTCGTGAGAAGGTCCTGAAAAATACAAGAGCCAGGACGGAATGTCAGGCTACAGTTCAAATTCTTGACAAGTTTGCTCACAGATAATAAATTCATAGGAAAGTTAGGCACATATAAGGCAGATTTGATATAAGACTGAGAAATAATGTCCCCAATGCCAGAAATAGAAGATCTAGATCCATCAGCAACCATAACTGTAGATTTATGAGCAGGTTTAGAGATAGATTTAAACAAAGCCCGATTGCCAGAAATATGGGATGATGCACCAGAGTCAATCACCCATTTATTATTACCAGATGGAGGTGGCAAATGTGAACTCAAAAAAGCAGTATCATAACCAGTATGGGCAGCATGAGCTCCACTCGTGGAGGCGGCAGAAGAGGAACCACCACGCTCCAAAAGAAGACGTTCGACTTCAGCCCGGATGTAGTCAGCAGTAGTAGTGTCCGTAGTGTCTGATGTAGGAGGATGTGCAGCACCCTCAGAAGCAGCAGTGGAAGAGTCAGCAACAGTGTTTGCCCATTCAGGTTTTCCATACTTCTCCCAACATTTTTCTTCAATGTGGTTCGTCCGACCACAGTAAGAACACAAACGGGATCCAGGCGAAGGTCGCGCAGCAGGAGTAGTAGCAGGAGGGGCCCCACGCCCAGCAGTAGGAGAACGACCACGCCCCGCACCAAGGGGAGGACGTCCCTCAGAAGAGCGGCCACGACCACGACCGCGACCACGGCCACGACCACCCCAGGCAGCTAAAGCAGTAGAGTCCCCAACATCTGGTGTCGGGGAGGAAAGACGCAGAAGACGCTGGTAGGCACTCCGAAGGGAAGGCAGTGGATCACCAGCCAGAATCTGATCCACAACTCCAGCATAGGAGTCAGGCAAGCCACTCAAAAACTGAATCAGCTGTAGCTCATCGCGCTGTTTGCGCATAGTCGCCAGATCCGTAGACAAGGGATGGTACGTCTCCAGTTCACCCCACAACCCGGTGAACGTAGAGAAGTAATCGGCGATATCAGTACCAGTAAAGGTGAGACGACTAAGCTGTTTGTTGATATCGAACACTTTCTTCGGATTCTGGCTGTGGGAGAAGGTGCCAGCAAGTTCATCCCACATCTGCTTCGCCGTAGGTAATCGGAGAAGAGTCACACTAATCTTCTCAACCGAGCTGTTGAGAATCCAAGTCATCACTGTTGAGTCATCACGGACCCAATCATCATAGGCTTTGACGTCCTTCAAATCAGCATCGTCAGCAGGCTGTGGTGGACCGGCCCGAATGAGATGGGAATATTTCCCTTGTGATTTTGCATATATCACAAAGGAACAGACCCACAGCTGGTAATTGCGCCCGTCAAGTTTGACCGTAGTAACTTGACGACGCAGATCGTCAGTCGAGGACGCCATCAGGAAGGCAGGCACAGCAGGCAGGCAGGACAAGCAGGTAGAAGATCACACGGGACCTCTCACATACAGACTACACCAAGGTGTAGTAGAAGACCCGGAGGCCGAAGCCTACACGGGCAGGCAGGTACAAAGAAACACGAACCAACGAAGGCTCTAGCCGAACAACGTGCCGATCTCCCCCGGAGGACGGAACTAGGCCAGATCTACCAACCCGGCAGCGCACCTGCTGTGCGAACAACACAAACGGTTGCTCAAGCACTAGCGGAGCACCGCATCAGGAGAATAGATGGGCCTGGGATCCGGCGGGAGATGGCTGGCTAGGCCAGCGGCGGCAACCGGCCGGCGGCTGGGCCTGCCCCGGCGGCGGCGGCCGCGAGCAGCTGCTGCCCTTGCGGCGGCGGCGGCCGGCTGCTGCCCCGGCGGCGGCTGTGGCTGCGGGCCGCTGTCCCGGCGGCGCCCGGCTGCTGCGCCTAGTGCAGCGGCGGCAGCAGCTGCCGCAGGGAGCAGGCGGCGGCGTGCACGGGGGGGGTGGGGGGGGGGGGGCGGCGCCGGAGAGGGAGGGAGGGAGGTAGAGAACCTAGGTCTCGACCTGCTCTGATACCATGTAGAGAATCAGGGTTTCAGAGAGCATAGGGTTGCACAAAGTGTGCACCCTCATATATATAACACTGTGACAATTACAGAGAGGTCCATACAGAATAAACAAATAACAAAATAAATAACAGAATATAGAAAACATATATTGTAACACTACTTGTATTTGTTTCTTCTATAAATATATGCTAGGGCACACACTGTACCCTAAGAACTTGTAACACAACTTTTCACACAGACATTTCGTTGTCTGAATGACACGAACTACTAAACCGTCCTAAATGTGTATGTGTGATTTCCCATACCAGGTGGAATGGATCCGCTGAATGCAGTTGGGATAGTATAAAATCGTTCGATTTTGCCATCCCTGTTTTTAATGTTCGCAATCGATCCCCTTACTTTCATGATAAAGATTTGAGGTTTCAAAGGGCGAGATTCGTAAGAGCATTGCAAGAGTTCCTATTTACAGATGTTCACCTCGGGATGGTGCGGTACTGCATCATTGAACATCAGATATCATCTTTATTGAATTTATGTGCTGATTTCATGAAGAAACTCAAGTCTGACTACCAATGGAAGTATGATTAGGATTGACAACTAACCTTAATTCTAGAACTGACAACTTTAAGTACAGCGATGCAATGATGATGCCTTTTTTACAAAACACAATATCGGGATTCTAGTTCAACAAGGATTTTATTCACAGAATAAGTCGTGAGTCCTAGTTCACAGAATTAGTTGAGTAGTTAGTTCGAGTTTGGACTTTAAGAAATCTTTGTATTAGCTTTATTTTATTGCCTATACAAGGTAAACAATTGTAACACTTACTCAGTTTCGCTATGGAAGAATTTAGTTTCCATTCAATAACTTATGTGCTGATCTTCTACTGCTATATGTGGTGAATTGACATGGTTTTGTGGCTGTGTGACCTGGTTTGAACCAGATTCAGTTGCCTTAATCACTGTGCTCTTATTTCCTCGCCTCTAGCTCTAGTATAGTGGAGATACTTCCAAATGGTGTTGGGGATCACATCACCCAGCCTTAATGCTTAGCCGCCTTAACACGTGTGGTACCGGTGTCACTACGGTCTAGCTTATCGCAGTGTGTTACAAAAAGATTTAATCTTTTTGGCTATTCTATTTTCTGGATATTGTGATATTTGCTAATTTGGGTGTCAGTGCTTGTATTTTGCTTTAATCCCGTCCCACCTTACCCGCCTAGAGCATGGTATGTGTTCACATGTTCAAAGAAAGAGAAAAATGGTAAGAAGGCGTATATGCAGCCCGTCACAAAATATCCAATGAGATTTAGGCTCCTGACTAGGCAATTTTGGCCTGGTTCGTGTGTCTTTTTGAGTTTCGATTAGCATAGAGGTATAATCCCCTGTCAGTTTCTGACTAGGATTTTCGAAATCTATTCTCTTGAATCCTATCAACTGGCCAACTGGCTGTTAACTTAAAGAGTCGATGTAAAATAAGATCATTAAATTTCGGTTCCGCTTGGATATTTACATAGCACCAGGAAATGTGTAGAGCAATTTGCTTGGAGGAATTTTGAACATTTGAAACGGTCGATTTGTGCAATGTGACAGATATCTTTAGTACCTTGATCTAATAAGTTATGGATCTGGGGGATAAAATGAAGACTCGGAAATAGAGTTTTGAAGAAAGTAATGCTGCTTATCATGAAGCTTGTAGATGCTGAAATTTGTAATTTTGGTTTGCTTTTCAGGATGCTGTGTATGCTAATCCTGTAAAAATGTCAGAGTTGGCCGATTTACTGAAAAAGAGGTATGCTCTTAACACAGATTGTTTTTCCGGAGCTATAACTTACCACATTTGCTCTATTAATTGATTTGAGTTCCATACCTTTAGGTGCCACGCTTACTGGAAGGAGAGGAAAGAGGCAGAGCGCAAGGAAATGGTGAAGCAATCTAGAGAACATTGGGAATCCCAAACAAGAATTGCAATTGGATATTAAATTGTTGCACGCGTCAAGAGAAATGATGTATATTTATCTTCGGGGCTTATCAATAGCGAGGTTCTGTAAACCATTGTAGTTTCTGCCTAGATATTATGAAATTAGGTGGAACAAAATAGCTCATGTGTGTCTCTCAGAAAACTACAATAATCCTGGAGTACTTTGCATGAGAAACACCTGCATGGAAGTTGATTGATTTTCCATTTTGTGTTCTTTATTCTCCAGCGTGGTACCAAGATACAGAAAGAGGCCGTTGGCATCATGGATATGATTGGATGCCTAAACGCCGTTTACATCAAGGATATGCTTTTATGCGTAAATATTGAACTCTTTATTTAGGAAGGTCGATCTCAGCCTTTTGAGGCTTTGTTTGTTTTCTAGAAATAGCTTTATAGAACTACTGGGCTGCTGCTTATTAAAAAGATCCTAGCTCGAGCGCACCCAAAGATCCTCCTTACTCCACCCCGAACCAGCCCGATGTCTCAGACATCACAATGTTTTAAACTTGTGACCGACTGCAGATAGTAGTCTAGCACGCCCGTCTAGAACGGTTAGAAACTTTTCTGACCAAGCGTAGTGTATTGTAACTAGCGTATTGTATCTATTACCCTATAATAAAGCTGAATCAATCAGCCTGTGCCTGCTCGTCGGACCAGGTTGATTGCTTGCTTTTTTTTTCATTTTTCATTTTTTTTATTTTTTTAAATTAATTTCATTATTATCCAAGTTATAGGGTTTTTGTCCTTATCAGTATGTTTATTGATAAAACATGTTTGTGTGCTCTGTCGCACATTTTCGTAGCATGCATGTGTGATTCATCAATTTGTCTACATACTTCAGTAGTATGTCTGTGAGTTTAGCAGGCTAAAATGTTTGTGTGCTTATCATTTTTTATTCTCTTTTAACAGATTGTATGTAAATATTTATTATATATTAGCCGTCAATAGGCACATAGTTAAGAAAGAAAACATGGGTAACTTTGATAATGACAAACTACATATTTGAGGGAGTTAGCCGGTAATTAGTTGAGTTACTGTCTATTAATGAGTTGTCTGTAAATTATCCTGGTTAATTACATAAATTTTATGGAGCAAACGTAATTTTAGTAGTCACATACATGTCAGAGGGAGTCAATTGGACAGTTAATTGAGTTATTCTTTTTTAGACTATTGTATTGGTGTAAATATCATTTACAAAAATTCTCAAAGTATTACGTAAATTTGGTGATTATAAATTGGAAGGGGTCATCTGATAATTAATTGTCAACCGAAACATGCACATATAATTTTATTAATGACACTATAAATTAGATGATCTCCTAATATTGGTCGATTATTATCTTTTAATGGGTTAATTCAACTGTGTAACACGTGCTTAGCACATGTCTTTTGCTAATTATAACTAAAAAAAGAAAGGCTACATTTCAGGGACGGGAAGAGCCTTATGTGAGTGCAACAAAAATAGGATCGTGCCATGGGTTGGTACATGGGAAAGGGCCAGCCAGGTATACATGCATAAAGATACTCCGAAAATGGAAGGTCTTTATTGCTATATACTTAAGAACGTGGCAGTTAATTTCGACATCAGGGGGGGGGGGGGGGGGGGGGGGGGGGGGGCTCACGTAAACAGTAGTTGATACTTGATAGTTTACGGGAGGGGCCGCTCCCTATAGGTACAATCCCGATTTTGCAGAAGCAACAAAATGCAAAACTTATGCAGGAAGCTCTTGTGTCGACAGAAACTTGTCAATCAGGATCATGGCGAAGGAAGAGAGGTCGGTGAGTTTTTGGGTGTGAGAAGCATCATCTTCTTAGTCATCTGATGGTTTGAAATAACTGTGAACGGGCTTGATTCTAGACTTGTATTGCTCAACGATGAGGGTCTATGGACCTTCTGTCCAACTGGGCGCCTCTCTTCACAACTAGATTCAATTGATGGTGGAATTACGTGCAAATGACCATGTAATTTTTGTGCCGATTGCACGAGCATAATGATCTTCAGATGCATATGTCATCATGTGTTGCTTGGAACCTCCTCAATGTCACGGTAGAATAGCATTAGATAGATGGTTTTTCTTGACTGAACTAATATCATTCCTCTTATGTGACAGGGAGGTGAAAATGCAATTTGAGGTGTCATAGAAGGATGCACTTGACTTCTGTGATAATAGTGTTCACAAAGGATGAGAAAAACGTCATTTGGCAAAGTTGGACATACTAGCCACATCTGGACTGACGTTAAAGTTTTTAGTTGGATGGATACTTAACCATAGGAAAGAACTCGTGTCCACTGACATATAACGCTTGAAGGTGCAAATGCACAATCATATACACGCAGATATGTTGTAGCTAGCTAATTCGCGACCTATTATGAAACAATATATGCGATGACGGTGGGTGAAGGAGAGGAAAAAGTGAGAAGGTTGTTGTGGCCTCCATGATACAGAAAATATTTTCTCCTACCCTCATCTTTGCTGAACGACGAGATTGACTTGACTGATGCATCTCTTCTCCCACTTTGGAAAAAAATATACTCCTTGTTGGTTGAGCCTTTTTACCAAAAATTTCACTTTCTTCAACTTCAACCAGCCAATCCTTACTAACATATAAATTCTTAAAACTCTATGTAAGTGGTATCTTAGGTATATTCTGATATCTTAGATAGACACTTGCTAGGACTCTCACCTAGAGAATATTGTCCATATTTAAAGAAATATGAATGGGTTTGTATGTGTATCAACTGTTTGGACTTCAACAAATCCAATATAAAGGATGATTACTTGATGTCACACGTTGATGTGTTGGTTGATTATGTGGATTCTTAGGATACAACTAGATCGCGGTCACATTATTAGACATGTAATAGTTTACATTCATTACATGACGGGGACTCTTTTGTTATTGGGTCATGTCATTTGAATTTGAAAATGTACGAGCTACATTCTAAAACATGGGGACTCTCTTCCATGACCTAATCAATGAAGAAACAAAAGTTACATGGATGACATGTTCACCAAATAAAATATGATGAAGATCCGGTAGCATATTTGTAAAATTTATTCTAATATTATGTCACATTTGCATTTGATTCGATATGGTAAGATGCACTTTTAGCGCCACCTCCATCTATATTAGGTTGCGTCATTAGCTAACAAGGCATCAAAAATTGATCATGAGATTTCTTAAGTTATCTCTCCCTTGCCCCCTCATATTGAGTAGGAAATTTGAGGCATGCTAGGAATACTCCTAGACATTAGTCATTTTATCAAAAAGTGAGTGCCTATTTTTGAAGCCATGTTCAAATGGCTTTAGAAAATAGATAGTTGGACCAATCATTGTGAATATTCCTTCAACAAATTGAAGAAGTATATGTCTAAACCTCTAGTCATCATTTTGTCTATCACATGTATCCACCAAAGTTATGTTTATATCCACCACAGAATGAACTGGGGGGCTCATGATGAAAGAAGTCAACAAAAATTAACATGGCATTCATCAAAAATAAAAAATTGTATTGAACTAAAAGAAAGTAGACCATAAGAAAAACCCTACCTCTCTTTGGTTCACGCCACCAAGTTATGAAATTATTTTGCGTCACATCCCATCCAATCGGTAGTACCATGATCTATTGTAATATATGTGTGATCTCCCAGATTTATTCGAGTTATATGCCAAATGGAAGTCATGCTAACCATATTTGATGTCGCATACATAACAATGGAGGTTGTCAGCGCTTAGTCCCTAGAAGACCAATTGGTTGAAAATCTAATTGCACAAGCCACCAATGAATACTCCGAGTTCCCTACACATCAACATGGTTGGTCTTTTGTAGTAAGTAGATCCAAACATGCAAACTTTGTTCTTCAACAAAGACACAACTTAACATGGTAAATGAGTTGGTGTTGTCATTATCAACATCTTCAGTGAATAAATGACAATAGCTAGAAGGTTTGGGTTTGACAATATGAACAATGTGTCCCAATATGCGGCATGTATCTTGAGTCTACAAGTATATAAATAGTTTGGATGACATAAGCTTCATGTCATGTGTAGTTCACTCCAATTGTATCTCACAAATCAACCAAGTATGGATATCTAAGTAATATCATATCATTCCAAATGAGGAATACCACACTAAACTCATAATGGTTCAATAGATTAAGATTCTCCATTACATATGGGACCAAAATACTTATGCATACTCACTTTCTCTACTAGCATGTTGAGTCAAGATCCAAGATCAAAAACGATCTGCAATCGAGGTAAATACATGATTGAAGTTGTCTTATGGCATGCAAATAGATCAAGCATACCTAACAATAGTCATTTGTTCTTCATGACATCAAGAGCTTCCTAGAAGGTCATCATTCCCAGATGGTACTTCAAAATACAATGAAAAATCATATGCATTAACGCGGAGTATGTATTAGGAGAAAGACATCTTTACTAAAACTCCCACAACCAGAATGTGCCTAATTCTTAACACAACAATAGGTTGAGGAGGTCAACAAATGGGTGCATGAAGGCATCTAGGGAAATCAAGTGGGTGGTGCATCTCTTTTAGGGCAAAAGTTATTTTTGGGATACTCCTAGATCACCATTGAGATTGATTACTCATTGCAAATGTTGCATATGCCAACTTCATGTTGACTACATTCACTCCTCACCCCAATCATATCAACAACATAAATTTTCCTTGGTCATTTGTAGTATGTGCGATAGATATTGTTGGTAAGATCCATCCAAAAGCATCAAATGGACATTGCTTCATACTAGAAGCAATTGACTACTTCAACAAATGGGTGGAAACTACATCACTCAATGTTGCATCAGTGTCTCTAGTGATTAAGTTCTCCTTCATCACAAGCACCACTACATGTCTCCATACTACCCAAAGATGAAAGAATCAGTCTAAGATGCAAACAAAAATATCCTATAGATACTAAAGAAGATGATTTCCTTCTCTCATTACTGGCACAAATGGCTACCACTAGCACTTTGGTCGTATAGAGTGTAAATCAGAACATCTATGTTCAAATGAGGTTTTAGGGTCCTGACTTCACAAGATATGCAACAAGATATTGAAAATCGCACTACATATATATAATATTTAACAATTGTGTAGCCATGTCATATAAGATCCTAATGTCACTCATATCTTTTGTTGTATAGATGAGTTATCTAATGAAATCATAACAAGATAAGTGTTAAGGCATATACAACAAAACTTGAAATGTATAAAAGGAACAATTAAAGTAGAAACTACCATGAAGACCACACTGGGAACCTAGAGATCTTCATATTTAAATCCAAAGTCTCTTGGCATTCCTTAAAATCTTTTAAGTCAAGCTAAAACCTACTCTAAGTCATCTTGCACCTGAGTGTTGGGAAGAATTCACAGTTTAAGAAAACTAGGCCAACCAAAGATTTAAAATGGTAGTGGTATGTTGTAATAAGAAATTTCTATTTGGGTAAAAAAAATAGTTAAGTATAAAATAAATAATAAATAACAATTTCAAGAGATTCATATATGCTCAAAAGTTTCACACAAAAATTGGAATACCAATAAGACATATGCTAAGGTAACAAAGTGATATATCCAAAAATTGGAATACCAATGAGATATACATGCAGCATCTCTCGAGTAGTTAGGGCACACTCCCGATACAATACATGATTATATTGTTTTAAACTCTAGTGTATTCCAACTTAATCCAAGGGAGTGCATGAACCACAACCGACTATTCTAGTATGTAAAAGGGGTAAATGGTAACCACCAAAAAAGCACTACCTAATGCATAAATAAAATTGCAATAGGCACCAACACTTAAAGTAAAACCAAAAATTTATGTTACTATAGAAACCACAATCACAATAGGACAAAATATAGTGTCAATAAAAAATAGTACAAGTAGTATGTCACATGTATCATATTAGGAATAAGTGTATGTCATGGATTGTTGTATAGTATAGCAAATAAATAGGAGAATTTCCATAAAAGAACAATAGAATGGTCAAAAAGTGTCAATATGAATAAAAAGGTCATCAAAGATACCAATCATACCAAAAGGTGAATGTCTCAAATTAGGTTTAGATTACCAAAAGGAGAAAGCTAGTTAAAGGCATGGATTAGGGTTTTAAGATAAGTTGAACCATAAAAACTAGGCATGAGACTCAAAGTCATGAAATACATCAATAAAAGAGAAATAACATCTTAGGGAAATTCAGGATTACAATGTGATTTAAGATTTTTAAAAGAAAGAACACATAAATAGGATAATAGGAGCCAACAATATGATATAATAGGTCAATATGTAAAATTAGGGATATTATAGAACACGATACCTATATTTTCAACACAAAGAGAGGGAGGGTGGGGTGACAAATATAGATATATAGAAACCCTATGCAGGGAAGAATAGTGAAATGTCTCAACTAAAATAGAAAAACATAATATAGAAGGATAATGCCCAACTAAATCAATTTGGGAGTAAAAAGATACTGCCTTTACTAATCATCATCATATAAACCATCAATCCAACATAATACAACACCTAGAATACAACATCATATCAATATGATTATTTATATATTGTTTAAACTATAAGAAAATCACCTTTTATATATAACTACATAGGCATATAGGACCCGGCCAGCGTAGCTCATGTGGTAGGCACGGTGTCCCCCTCCGGGGGGAACCCGGGTTCGAGCCCCATGCTAAGCGTTGTATTTACCACCCGCCGGCTATCCGGGCTATGTCTAGGCAAAGGACGTGGGGGCATCCTGTAAAGGTTGTCATAATCCTTTTTACATAGGCATATAGGTCACACTTTTCTATAATTTTAATGTTAACTTATTCATATATTTCAATAAAAATGGATTTTCTTATAAATTGTTGATTATGAATACATTTGCTATTGATACAAAAAATAAAGACACAACTCAACACGGTAAATGAGTTGGTGTTGTCATTATCAACATCTTCAGTGAATAAATGACAATATCTAGAAGGTTTGGGTTTGACAACATGAATAATGTGTCCCAATATGTGACATGTATCTTGAGTCTACAAGTATATAAATAGTTCGGATGACATAAGCTTCATCTCATGTGTAGTTCACTCCAATTATATCACAAATCAACCAAGTTTGGATGGCTAAGTAATATCATATCATTCCAAATGAGGAATACCTCACTAAACTCATAGTGGCTCAATAGATTAAGATTCTCCATTACAAATGGGACCAGAATACTTATGCATACTCACTTTCTATACTAGCTTGAGTCAAGATCCAAGATTAAAAATGATATGCAATTGAGGTAAATACATAATTGAAGTTCTCTTATGGCATGCAAATAGATCAAGCATACCTAACAATTGTCATTTGTGCTTCATGACATCAAGAGCTACATAGAAGGTCATCATTCCCAGACGGTACTTCAAAATACAACGAAAAATCATATTTATTAACACGCAGTACGTCTTGGGAGAAAGACAACTTTACTAAAACTCCCACGACCAAAATGTGCCTAATTCTTAACAAACAAGAAGTTGAGGAGGTCAAAAAATGGGTGCATGAAGGCATCTAGGGAAATTAGGTGGGTGGTGTATCTCTTTTAGGGCAAACGTTATTGTTGGGATACTCCTAGAGCACCATTGAGATTGATTACTCATTGCAAATGTTGAATATGCCAACTTCATGTTGACTACATTCACTCCTCACCCAAATCATATTAACAACATGCATTTTCCTTGGTCATTTGTAGTATGTGTGATAGATATGGTTGGTAAGATCCATCTGAAGCATCAAATGGACATTGCTTCATACTAGCAGCAATTGACTACTTCAACAAATGGGTAGAAACTACATCACTCAATGTTGCATCAATGTCTCTAGTGATTAAGTTCTCCTTCATCACAAACACCACTACATGTCTCCATACTACCCAAAGATGAAAGAATCGGTCTAAGATGCAAACAAAAATATCCTATAGATACTAAAGATGATGATTTCCTTCTCTCATTACTGGCACGAATGGATACCACTAGCACTTTGGTCGTATAGAGTGTAAATCAGAACATCTATGTTCAAATGAGGTTTTAGGGTCCTAACTTCACAAAATATGCAAGAAGATATGGAAAATCGCACTACATATATATAATATTTAACAATTGTGTAGCCATGTCATATAAGATCCTAATGTTACTCATATACTTTGTTGTATAGATGAGTTAGATAATGAAATCATAACAAGATAAGTGTTAAGGCATGTACAACAAAACTTGAAATGTATAAAAGGAACAATTAAAGTAGAAACTACCATGAAGACCACACTGGGAACCTAGAGATCGTCAAATACAAATCCAAAGTCTCTTGGTATTCCTAAAAATCTTAAAAGTCAAGCTAAAACCTACTCAAAGTCATCTTGCATCCGAGTGTTGGAAAGAATCCATGGTTTAAGAAAAATAGGCCAACCAAAGATTTGAAAAAGTAGGGGTATGTTGTAATAAGAAATTTCTATTTGGGTAACAAAAAGACTTAAGTACAAAATAAATAATAAATATCAAATTCAAGAGAATCATATATGTTCAAAAGTTTTGGAAATTTTTTTTGGAATACCAATAAGACATATGTTAAGGTAACAAAGTGATATATCCAAAAATTGGAATACCAATAAGATATATATGCAACATTTCTCAAGTAGTTAGGGCACACTCCCGATACAATACATGATTATCATGTTTTAAACTCTAGTGCATTCCAACTTAATCCAAAGGAGTGCATGAACCACAACTAACTATTCTAGTATGTAAAAGGGGTAAATGGGAACCACCAAAAAAAGCACTACCTAATACATAAATAAAATTGCAATAGGCACCAACACTTAAAGTAAACCCAATAATTTATATTACTATAGAAATCATAATCACAATTGAACAAAATAGTGTCAAAAAAATAGTACAAGTAGTATGTCACATGGATCATATTAGGAATAAGTGTATTTCATGGATTGATGTGTAATATAGCAAATAAATAGGAGAATTGCCATAAAAGAATAATAGAATTGTCAAAAAGTGTTAATAGGAACAAAAAAGTCATCAAAGATACCAATCAGACCAAAAGGAGAATGTCTCAAATTAGGTTTAGATTACCAAAAGGAGAAAATTATTTAAAGGCATGGATTAAGGTTTTAAGATAAGTTGAACCATAAGAACTAGTCATGAGACTCAAAGTCATGAAATACATCAATAAAAGAGAAATAACATCTTAGGGAAATTCAGGTTTACAAATGTGATTTAAGATTTTTTAAATAAAGGACACATAAATAGGATAGTAGGAGCCAATAATATGATATAATAGGTCAATATGTAAAATTAGGGATATAATAGAATAGGGCACCTATATTTTCAACACAAAGAGAGAGAGGGTGGGATGACAAATACAGATATAGAGAAACACTATGCAGGAAAGAATAGTGAAATGTCTCAACTAAAATAGAAAAACATAATATAGAAGGATAATTCCCAACTAAATCAATTTGGGAGCAAAAACATACCTCCTTTACTAATCATCATCTTATAAACCATTAATCCAACATAATACAACACCTAGAATACAACATCATATCAATATAATTATTTCTATATTATTTAAACTATAAGAGAATCACCTTTAAATTATATAATAACTACATAGGTATATAGGTCACACTTTTTTATAATTTTAATGTATATTTATTCATATATTCCAATAAAATTGAATTTTCTTATGAATTGTTGTTTATGGATACATTTGCTATTGATACAAAAATGGAATCATCTGGTAAAAGAGAATTATCGCTACATCAAGCGCTAGAGTATAAAAATATGACATACCATGTAAGTCAAAATGTATTAAAATATTGTGTGGATCTAAGATAAAGTGCAAAATTATAGCATCCCACATTGTCAATGTTACACTGATATATATTATGAAAACAATTGAACATGATCTCACCTTGATCACACATGAAGGAAGCAGAAATGACAACACCCTAATTCTTATATCCCACCAAGTGGGATATAGATCCAGAGGTGATAACCAACTCACACCATCCCAAATGGATTTAGAGGGATCTTGTAAGGTCAGGGAACCTAAAAGAAGGAGAAACCAAGTAAAAATTGAGGAATGTTGGTGTATAGGTTTAGAGCACAAAGATAAAATTGAGGATTTAATGTTTTTATATAAATAGAGTGAATGTGAGGGTTGGGAGGTTTTAGGGAAACCATTGAGCACAACCATGCCATTTTCATGGCTTGTTGGTGTCACAGCCTCACGCCCATACATGCTTTTATGGACTTGAGTTGATAAAAGGAGGAGGATATTAGGTATAGGATATGGATAGAGTAGAGTGATGGTTATTCTTGTAAAATTTTCATTGAGATGGTCTAGTATCATAGAATGAGATTAGGGAGTAGAAGAGGGGAAGTCAGATTTGTTATGGAAGCATGAAGCATCATCGCAAATGATTGGAATAGGAGACAGTTTGTTTGAGTAATATAGTTTATTGTGTAAGTGATGGATGTATAAAGTTTTATCTAGAGGATACTACAAATGGATGCAAAGATGGAAGGAGTGGATAAATTAGGGATCTCCATTAGAAGGGATAATGTTCAAGTAGGTATCTATTTGGTTTGAGATGATATGAAATTTTGATGGAAATAGTATGTGTGAGAGTTGAGGATATCAGAGACAAGCAAATGAATAAAAAATAATTCAAATTATTAAGGTGAGAGGTGAAGGTATATGATTCAATAAAATAAATAAGAAATGATTACATCTACTGAGGTTGAGGAAATAAAGTTAGCTCCAAAACATATGGATTTACAATATTTATATCAATAATATGTTGAAAAATATTAGGACCAAATCTTTTTTGCATCATATTTATTTAGTTATAGATTGTACTATTATACAATTAAGTTGAAAATATGTGATAAATCAACATGTACAGACTGATTTTATCCTTGATTTTAGGTTTTTGGACAATGTATTACACATTTTAGTATATTATGGTGACTTGGTATTATCAACATATATTTTTGGTTTGGTTTATTTGGAAATTGTTTTACTAATTAATGATTGAACTCTATTGGTGAATATCAATTGGAAGTTTAATTGAGAATACTCATTGTGAACAATTAAGTTACCTTTAGATCAATTTAGGCCAATGAAGTCTTAATAAATGTGAACTAGTTATCTGAGATTATATCTAGCATTCAATTAATGTTAATTAGGGTATTTTAAGAATTCTCCAACCATTTTTTCAAAAAGGATTACTTTGATTTATTTTAGTATTATTAACATATTATATGTATAGCACTCACTAATGAGAGTGTTACATATATGTTCATGTATGTATAAGTGTCTTGAAATTAGGATTGTCTGATGTGTTATATAGTATCATTAGATTCACAAAAGCTCATATTTCACTTAGTTAGCTCATTTATCAATTTTAGTTGTTGTGTTAGGTTTGTAGGTTGTTGCATATTATATGAATATGAGAAAAAAAAGGTTTTACTTATTTCTGAAATGTATATCATACTATATTAGTAATTAATCCAATGAATTGATCAAATATTACCATAGTCTTGAATTATATATGTCATGTGATTGTGCATTATGCTCTGAATATGGATATGTAAGAACCCCATTATGTCTCGTATGTATATTTTAGTTGTGTTACTAGTCATTAATTGTATTACTTATGGATTTATAAAATTAGGGTTTCATTGTAATCATATTTAAAAAATTTGGTATGTTACAATCTACATGTGCAACACCATATTCTCTTTTCCAAGGAACCAAATTTTTTCTACCTGTTGAAATAGATATATTCTAGTACTCCAAGAAGCATTATTACAAACTTAGTCTAGGTGTATGACAATATGTATTCTCTAATAATATCAATAAATGATGATTGTGTACCCTCCATTATTCTTAGTGTTCAAAATCCAAGATGAGTCAAGCATTTTCAAAGAGCATTCATGCCTAGAAATTCAATAAAAGAGATCTTATTATTTGCATGGTCATCAATACTGACACTCATAGAAATTTCAACCCAAATTGGGAAGGAGCATACACTATCTATGATGTACTCAGTGAAGAATCTTTATGAGTACAAAACATGGATAGTGACATACATATTTCTAAGATAAGTGTTTGTCACATGAACATGCACTTCTATTCAAGTCCCTAGAAGACAATGACCCCTCCTAAAATACCAAACAATCCCTTTTCAATGAGGAAAGTGGTACATATGAATCACCTAAGAGTACAAGGGTTAACAGATCATACTTTGAGCTTATGATAGAAGGATTATAAATGTTATCTCGAGAATTAATAATTCACAACTTAAACATTAGTTGGTGTGTATGTCATAAGTTATATGATGTTTGTAATGATATACTTTATAATTGATTTAATTATTAATAACGACAACTTGTTTATTGTGTTTCTGTCATTTTGAGATACTTTTTGTTACAAATTCCTAAGACTATCTAACTTAACGACAAATGATTTTGAGTTTAGGAACTGAACATAAGATCATATGTATTCTAACAATATTCATTTATGTTTAGTCCCTAGTCAGATAGTGTTGTGAAAACTAGGACAATAATAATACATCAATATTAGTATGTGTGATGACGGATGACTATGTCTCATTAGTCATGATATTATATATCAAATTTTACACATAGGTATTTGTTCAAGTACAAGTGTATTGGACATATCAACTTTGAGAATGATACATGGAGGGCATGGAATGGTAGTTAGAATCATATTTGAATATGACAATGATAATTGTGGTTGTTAGTCCTAAAGTCACTATATTGCTCATATGTTGTGGTATACTTTAGCACTAGTTAACTTGACCTTGAATAGGAGTCAAAAAAATAGTAATGATTGGGTGCACTAATAATTGTATTTGATGTAGGTGTAATTTTCCCTCCTATTGAAGTGATACCCTAGCCATTTGAGGAGTCAGATTATAAAATGCAGGGATATTCTCATGTGAATCAGTATTATATATTGAGCTCATGTCTATCTTAGTAGTATACTATATCTCAAGAAATGTATACTTAATATTATGATTATGACATCATTGTGCCTCATATTAAATCTAGATATTAGAGACAAAGGGATTATAAAGTCACTCTAGAATATGTCATAAAAATGTTGAATTTCTCTCTATTTTATCCAATTACTTGGATGGAAATGATGAAATGATAGATATTGCTCATTGTTTGTGAAGTTGTAATATGAATACAGACATCATTGTCAATATAATGTCGAAGCTATGGGCTCACACTCATAAGGATGGACTTCAAGAGGATACAATTTAGTTTATTTACTTAACTAAAAAGTAAATATATGAGAATTAAGTTATTATGGTCACAATTAATTCATTAATTAGACTAGTTATAATTCACATCAACCAAGTCATATTCCACTAGATTTGGGAGATACACCTCCATATCTCTTGTATATATATGTACATACACGTGTAACATTGAAAATCAGAATTTCTAATAACCAAGATCCTTATTTTTACAATTTGGATGCCTTCAGAGTTAGTTCGTGAGAAAATTTCCAAACAAGGTGTAAGATATATCTTCACATGAAAAAGTTGATGCATGTATATGACCTTAGTATCCTTCCTATGACATAATGAACATATTAGGGTTCATATGATAAGGATTGTGTGTTATATGTTTCCTTTGGGTAAATTGTTGACCTTAATAGAATTGTTATGAAGAAGTTATATGGTTAATGATAGTCATCAAGAACTAGAATGGTTGAGTAAAAAATACCATGAAATTGTACATAATTCCCCTTAATGACATGATCTAGCTTTTTGGATACAGCTAAGTTGATATTCAAATTTTTTATGGTAGAAGTAATTTCCATTATAACTAGAAAATTCATAGGACATCTACATGAATGGAAGACCCAAACAAAGTTAGAGGATAAATATTTACAACAACTTCAAGTAGATTAGATCATATACATGTAAGACTCTTCAGTCTGGATTCACCCCTTTGCGCTTTGACAAGTACCATTCAGTTTGAAATAGACCACAATCTTGGCAAACATCTTCCAGGAGAAGGCTTCTTCTACCCAAACCAGAGCAAGAATAACTGAAATAGCCATATAACCATTTGCCATTATAGAACTTTGTAGTGTGTGTAAGAACATGGTAGAAAAGTAACCAAAAAAAGAGGGTGTGATCAAAGTTATGGGAGAAACATGAACCTCACACCTCCACATATTGAGGAAACAAACCCTATTAGCACATCCTGAGGATATAGAAATAGAAATCACCAAGCAATGTCATCTAGGAGGTAGGGGACTGCACCAAGAAACAAAAAAGCAAGCCACTACCACAAGAGCAATGAATATTAAAAGGTATGAGAATCCATGAATTGTCCAATCTATAGTAGGAAATGATAGTTAAGACCATTTCCCTAGTGGTAAAAATCAAAACCCCAGATGCATTTTATAAATAGACACCAACTTTCCACCTTGCTCAACCATGACGTCATCCAGTATAAAAAGACCCCAACACAGTTCTTCCACTAGTAGATGGAGAAGGATAGGGATCAGACCACCCACCACCTACATACGGAGTAACCAGTCAAATCTTGTCTAGGTTAGGGCCTAGGGGAGGTGATAGCATGCTCACTGGTAGTCAACTCCCCCTCCCCCAATGTCAAGTGACGCCTTCCATGATGGATTGCTTGAGCTCTAGGGCATTTGAGCAAACATGATCAAACACATGTTGATATTGAGTTAATCAAGTGCAAAAATGTTATTAGAATACTCATAAAATAAATGGATGACATGTTCTGAATTTATGTATTTGTGTGTCAAGCCAATTAATATAAATAATTCAATTAGTAAGTCTAACAATTCTTTAACAAACCTAGTGTATATTAATGAGTTTGTTGTGGTTAGACTTTCCTTGATAGACATATGTGATATAATACATAAACATTAGGATCTTGTTTATGACAAATGGAGTGATACTAACACGACATGACTTTCAATGAGAAATTTAGTTTGATTATAGAGATAGGTATAAATGGGTGCCAAGGATTGTGAATAATGAATATCCTAAAACAAATCTAATACCAAGATATTGTAGGGTTTTAGGGGAGACAGAGAAGGCAGCGGAAACAAAAATTTTCTCCCCAAACCCATACCGAGGAAACGCGTCAACGTCTATATAATAGGAAAGGATGGTTTTTGGAATCATACCTTGTCCCGAGGCTTGCTCGGCGATAATACCTCGCGCCTTACGCGGTATTCAACTCTGGTCTTGGACGGTGTCTGTGCAGCTCCTGGTCGCACCGGGACTGACGACTCCTCCTCCTACCGGACTGTCGGATGACAGTTGTCCTCCTGAGCGGCAGTAACCTCCCGCCTCTGTAGTAGTCCACACGGACCACCTGGAACTCCACACTCCTTGTCCTATAAGGAAGTGGAAGGAGTCGCACCCTCCTGTTGACGTACTAGTCGCCAACACACTCTCCTGCTACCAGTTGCAACTGCAGTTGTCCTTCCCTTGCTGCACCTCCCTTTTGCGGGAAGCAATTGCTCGGGATCTCTCACGGTTACCAAAACCAGAGAGAACGACAACTTCGCAAAGCAACCGGCTTGCATTGAGTTGTTCTTTGAGAAACCCCCAATACCCCTATATATAGGCGGGTCATGGGACAGGGTTCTCTGTGCCCGGCAATACGGGACTAAAGCAGGAGTAGAAGGGTTCGATATTTTCCACAAAAAGCAACCGGTTCGCAACTTGAAATGATCGGTTCACAACTGAACCGATCGGTTCGGCCATTGAGCCGATCGGTTGGACCTGAGCCAATCATTTGGAGCACTCCAACCGATCGGTTGGTGCCCTGAACCGATCGGTTCATGGTCCTAATCCGGCTCAAAAAGACTTTCCTTGTTTCGTTCTCAATTGGTATCGTATACCAATGTTATTCCCAATCGAATTGGGCAATTTGAAACCAAAGGAAAATTCTTGCCGACATGACTTTCCCAACTGGTCGGTTGCACCAGTTGAGCCGATCGGTTCAACTCTTGAACCGGTCGTTTCAACCTGGCATGAGCCGATCGGCCTGGACACTCCAGCCGACCGGTTCAGCACCTCAGCCGACCGGTTCATCACATGAGCCGATCGGTTGGGAGCACAGGTTGGGCAAAATCAGTCAATTGCGATTTCAATGAATCCGATACTCCAATCAATGCATCCAACACCTTGAACCATATGATATTGAGCTATCGACTGATTGAGTGTTTAATTGAACTACTAAACTCCTTTAGTAATCAATCTAAACGTTGCTTGTGGAAAAAACTCCTCTTCCAGGTTAAATCCTATGTGTGTGACCCTGCAGGTCCATTTCACGTTGGCAGTGAAAGTCCATAACACTTATGACTTCACAAGCAAAGAGCGGTGCCTAGTCACACATCAGTGCTACCCAAGTGAAAGTAGAAAGTTGGAGAACAACTTTCATCCTACAATCCGTGAATGGTGTTACAGTGAATGTATAATTCCTTTGTCACTAATATCCTGAATGAACTCAAGGCATGGAACTGTCATCCTATCAACGTTCATTCACTTTCTTGATCTCAGAGTAGATTGAAGGAGATATGTATGACATCAATATCACATACTGATTCACACATGCGTGCGCACTCCTATCTCAATCCTACTCATCAAGTGGTCTTGGATATCAAACTCCCTCAGGAGGGACAAATCCCATATCTATCACTCACCCCTCAAAAGCCCCATGTGTCAAAGCCACCCAATCATCACCTTTATAACAACCCATGTTTCAAGACTGCGTTTGATGATGTCAAAGTGTGCCCAACGACATGTGTTGAGTGCAGTGATTTCAGGTCTAAGAATCACACTCACCACCATCACTGTGAGTACTGACTGTGACTACCATCTCATGGTTCCATGTGTCAAACTCACGGTGGGTCTGTCCGGTACACTTGTTCTCTAACAAGTACCTATGTGTTTGGTTTGATATCTCTATATCATGACTAATGAGATTCTGTCATCAACCAACACCACAATCTAGTCTTGTGTGTCATTGTTGTCTATTTACCTTCCACAATGACATCCGACTAGGGACATAACAAGAATGTACAAACTCTTAGCATCCGTATGATCTCATCGTTCAGGTCCTTAACCTGAAAGCATACGTCATTGAGTATTGTCATTCTCTAGACATTCAATTTGTTCTATCACTATCTCATATGACTGAACCAGAATGAATTGGAAGCTTGCCTTTGATGTTTATCAAATCAATCTTAATGTATCCCACCAATCATCCCATGATTGGCTCTCAGGGAATACATACCAACAGACTCCCACTTGCAGTGCGAGCCAATCACTCTTGAATCATATTCATAGTGATCTTCAAACATGTCCCACATGTCACTGTGCTCTAGTGCCAACATAGTGAGTAATGGCAACACTTTGCCAAAGTCAGTATAAATTGCATGTCTCTCATCTCTTCATTGTACGTCACACGTATGAGATGGAGTTGCCGTAATATGCGATCTAGTATTCCATTGCTAACCTTTAGCCACATTGCATGATCAAGGATTCCAGACTTGTCATCAATGAGTGGAATATAAGTTCATCTCATGAACCTTCAGATCCATATAGTATCCACTGCTGTTCTCTAACACACATATACTCGGCATTTCCCTTTTAAATGGCTTTATTGGAACACTTCCAATTATCAACAAACTTTCACTTTTATACATCTCATGTATATATTGCGATTAATTTTCTGTCTTTTCGGAAGTTCGCATCAATGTAACTCTTTACATCGAACTCTTCCTTATCTCCATAGAACTAGTACATCCCAAGTACTTATCAAGTTCTTATGGTATTCCAGTAAC
This sequence comes from Alisma plantago-aquatica, assembly GCA_963693085.1. Taxonomy (NCBI): domain Eukaryota; kingdom Viridiplantae; phylum Streptophyta; class Magnoliopsida; order Alismatales; family Alismataceae; genus Alisma; species Alisma plantago-aquatica. The sequence continues at coordinate 407,321,549 of OY856414.1, forward strand.
CCTTACTGGAAGTAGACAGACATCCACTCGTCATGTCCTACATACGAGTTATCAGGATGAGCACATCATATTGCCATGTCCTACATACAAGATGATGAATGCATTTTATTCTTGCCATGCAAGACAATGGGATGATTACATACATGATAGATCCATATCTATTCTAAGTGTTCCCATTCTTCATAAGAATTGGACACTTGGCCTTGGGATACTAATATCCATATAACATGGACAAGTTTTCTCCCACTGAATCTGTGCATACTGAACCCTTCAGTACAGATTTCCAATGTATGCTCTCTCTTTTCCAGGTCAAGAGATTTGTCGAGAACTATCTCTATAGATCTCTATTCCTATCATATAGGAAACATCTCTATCTTCCTTAAAGATAATTTCCACTTTTGGATTTCCATTCTAGAACAATTCCATTTCACATCAATATGTGGAATGTGAATACTCTCCCACTAAATCACAGATCCCTTCTTTATCTTTGACATATCAGTCAAACCCTTTGACTATATCATCAAAGTAAAGATCCAATTTTGAGTTGCTTGTACTCAATCAATCACATTGATTAGTCCATTGTAACTTATAGACTTCATTTGCATTAGTGGATTCATAAACCTTATAGGTTGTGTCACATACACATCCTTGTTTTATTCCTCATAGGAATGTGGTTTTAGTATCCATATGCCAAATGTCTCAGTCATTAAGTTGCAATCAACAAGCATCATCCTTCTCAAAATGTTATCCATGTGTCTTAACACTTAAGACTCATTTGCACTTATGGATTTCATCCAATGAGTGCTACCATCAAGGTCATACCTTATGGTTCACATGGAAATCATTTAGGATGTAATGGTCTTATACCATAACTCAAAATCTGATTCCTCATATTCATCTAGATAGTTGACTCATCATATGAACAACTCATCACATAGATAATTGAGGTGTATCTGTCAAGAATATAAGAATTCACAACCCTTATGATTCTTAATGTCCTTTATTAGTGTGGGGTATTCTTTTATTAAGAAGAATTTAGTTATTCGATAATCATTCTCTAACTCCTTAGAGTATGATTCCTTCTTGATTTAGGCATCACCATGCCTTAATCATGAGTTCACTATGATACACTATCATAATCACTCATAAGGATCTCAAACATTTGGTCCAAGTATTTCATTCTTTGATCTCATCAAGAATTAATACTTTACCAAATTTGTACTTCATCTATGATAATCTTGAACACTTCAAGATATTCATATTGGTATTTCTCTAAACACCATTTGAAGTATTAGCATTTGTCCCAATAGGTATGTAAATACATCACATGTATTATACCTAATAGGATAATCATTCTCCCACTACCATTAGTGAAGATTGATTAATCATGTCCAAGATATTCATGTCTCTTACTGGTTCTCTAACCAAAAGAGTCTAGATTTATCCATCATATGGAAACTAGAAATGAATTTCTTATGATATATGCTAATTTAATTGTTTGAGTTATCAATAACTTTAGGTATCATTTTATCTTATACATACCATGTATTACAAGATAAACAAGGCATTGCCACAAAGATCATATCTTTAAGATTGAAACATCAAATTTATTAATTGCCATCATTGTCATACAATATGCAAAAATAAAGTGTTTCTATCTATTGGCAATATATGAAATAGAAATTCTCAACTCTATTTCGTGCCCTTTAGGCTGAAATAAACTGAAAGATACTCTTATCTATGGCAGCAACACTTGCTCCAATGATGGGTATTTATTTCTTGGTCCTTTCACAAAGGCCATCACTTCTTTGTGGATATTGCATATCATATATGACATATCCATATCTTGGTATCATATACCTCAGATAAAGAAGTGGTTCATTTCATGATACCTTAGGTGGAGATCTCCATCCCTCCTTCATCTTCTTTTGTTCTTCCAGATATAGAGGGCAATCCCTCATACACCCTTTCCCCATGTGCCTTGAGGCTGAAGACGGCTTGGATTTCTGGCTAGCATCAGAACACTTCTTAGCTTTGCCCTTGTCCTTGCCCTTAAGATTACCTTTTCTTTGATCATATCAAAGATTGTGGTTTGTCTTTCTTCATCTTTGCCTCTACTATCCTCAACATGTCCAACAACTCTATCAACGCTTGTCAAAGTTGTTCATGTTGTAGCTTATCATGAATTGTATGATTCTCACAACATTTGCAGTATCATACCAATAGCCAACTCTTGGCTCAGAGGGAATCCTTCTTAATCAGGTTTTCCACATACCCAATCACATTGAGTGTGTGAATACCTTACTGGATCTCCTTCTGTCATGACATACTAGGACAGTATCTTGGAGACATCATATGTCTCATGTTTTCTCTGCAACTCACAGTTCAGAGAACACACCATCAAGCACTCCTCATCAATGTCATCCTTGGTATGCTTCCATAAGCATACTTTCAGCCATTGATGTGGTGGGATCGAGTTCATCTGGTTCTGGTATAACTAGGACTTAGAGCTTTCACTCTTTGATTGAAAACACTTCTCATCGTCCTAACCAATCGTGGAATTATTCCCATTTAATTTGTTGGTCTCAAAGACCCATCGCAAATAAAGTGATTTGTTGATTAACCATTTATTTTAACAAAAGGAAATATATGCAATTTTAGTCCAAAAACTCATTTTAGACTTGTTTGATTGATTTGAAAAGTTGACGATAAAATTAGGCCTTTAATTAATTATCGCTCCCACTATTTTACTTCAAATTGATAGCCCTCACCATCAATTCAGAAGATTGCAGTGTACAACCTTCTAGTGGGCAAGATCCTGAAATCCTCTAAGCCATGGACCAGCTAGGGCTGTCACCCACAACATAGATCTCTCAGGTAGGCAACTTTTGCCAATTGCATCATATGCAACTCTTGATAAGATGTCATATACAACTCTTTGCAATGATCATCTCCATGCCTCAAGGTACTAGATCCCATCTAGATCACCTTGTTAAGTCCGACCCAAAGCAAACACGATGAACATGCACCCTGCTAGGGCAGACCCACACATTCATCCTTCACGCTTCCACGAGGTAGACGGTGCACCACGCTAGGGCGTGCCCACACTTGGTCGAACAAGTTTTTCACGTGTGTCGCATTTGGAAGGCATCTAAAACTTAATATTTTAATGAGGGATTTAGTTTTATATACATATACATATCCAATCACCACAATACATAGTACGTATCATATACATGCTATATCCCACAGAAAACATGCACAAACAATAAAAAGCGATGATTATGGCCATCCTAATGTGATTCCTCGAGCCAAGAGGAATCACGGTCATCTAGGTCTACATCACATGCAACCTGTACAAGATGAACTTTGTGCCTTGGCATCCGAGTTGATCAACTCATCACATGAATGATCTGTACTCTCCAACCGGTCGTCTGGGTGCCACCAGCCGATCGGTTGGCTCCTCCAATCGATCGGTTCGCCTGGTCGTCGTGCATCTCGTCATGTCCGCCACCCGCTCGTCTTGCTCCTCGAACCGGTCATCAACCGATCGGTTCACTCCTTGAACCGACCGTCTGCAAGGTCAACCGATCGGTTCATGCCTTGAACCGACCGTCTGAGCAGTCGTCTTGATGTCCGCCGGTCTTTGACATAACAGGAAATAAAATCCTATTCTATTTATTACATTGCTTTAAAAAGGAAACCCCGAGTTACATTCGGGGGGAGCAAAGGTAGGAAAGAATCTCGAATTATTTCGAGTTACATCGGGAATAAGAGAGGGAAGATCGGTGCGCAGACCGAGATGCAAGCAACCACAAACAACCACACACAGATAGGGGTTTATAGGCCATAATCACGCTACACACATCCACCACAAAACTCATTTAAAGGCGACGCGTATCGAGTGCATTAATAATACATATCATATATGTAATTTGGGATTTGTGGATTTAGGATTGGACATGCATAAAGCCGATATTATTCGCACCGTATGTAATAAATAAAGGCGACAAACCAAAATCGATCATATCGATATTCCTAAAATATAGAGCAGTTGACATGGCTCTGATACCACTATTAGGTTTTAGGGGAGACAGAGAAGGCAGCGGAAACAAAAATTTTCTCCCCAAACCCATACCGAGGAAACTCGTCAACGTCTATATAATAGGAAAGGATGGTTTGTGGAATCATACCTTGTCCCGAGGCTTGCTCGGCGACAATACCTCACGCCTTGCGCGGTCTTCAACTCCGATCTTGGACGGTGTCTGTGCAACTCCTGGTCGCACCGGGACTGACGACTCCTCCTCCTACCGGACTGTCGGATGACAGTTGTCCTCCTGAGCGGCAGTAACCTCCCGCCTCTGTAGTAGTCCACACGGACCACCTGGAACTCCACACTCCTTGTCCTACAAGGAAGTGGAAGGAGTCGCACCCTCCTGTTGACGTACTAGTCGCCAACACACTCTCCTGCTACCAGTTACAACTGCAGTTGTCCTTCCCTTGCTGCACCTCCCTTTTGCGGGAAGCACTTGCTCGGGATCTCTCACGGTTACCAAAACCAGAGAGAACGACAACTTCGCAAAGCAACCTGCTTGCATTGAGTTGTTCTTTGAGAAGCCCCCAATACCCCTATATATATAGGCGGGTCATGGGACAGGGTTCTCTATGCCCGGCAATACGGGACTAAAGCAGGAGTAGAAGGGTTCGAGATTTTCCACAAAAAGCAACCGGTTCGCAACTTGAAATGATCGGTTCACAACTGAACCGATCGGTTCGGCCATTGAGCCGATCGGTTGGACCTGAGTCGATCGTTTGGGGCACTCCAACCGATCGGTTGGTGCCCTGAACCAATCGGTTCATGGTCCTAATCTGGCTCAAAAATACTTTCCTTGTTTCGTTCTCAATTGGTATCGTATACCAATGTTATTCCCAATCGAATTGGGCAATTTGAAACCAAAGGAAAATTCTTGCCGACATGACTTTCCCAACTGGTCGGTTGCACCAGTTGAGCCGATCGGTTCAACTCTTGAACCGGTCATTTCAACCTGGCATGAGCCGATCGGCCTGGACACTCCAGCCGACCGGTTCAGCACCTCAGCCGACCGGTTCATCACATGAGTCGATCGGTTGGGAGCACAGGTTGGGCAAAATCAGTCAATTGCGATTTCAATCAATCCGATACTCCAATCAATGCGTCCAACACCTTGAACCATATGATATTGAGCTATCGACTGATTGAGTGTTTAATTGAACTACTAAACTCCTTTAGTAATCAATCTAAACGTTGCTTGTGGACAAAACTCCTCTTCCAGGTTAAATCCTATGTGTGTGACCCTGCAGGTCCATTTCACGTTGGCAGTGAAAGTCCATAACACATATGACTTCACAAGCAAAGAGCGGTGCCTAGTCACACATCAGTGCTACCCAAGTGAAAGTAGAAAGTTGGAGAACAACTTTCATCCTACAATCCGTGAATGGTGTTACAGTGAATGTATAATTCCTTTGTCACTGATATCCCGAATGAACTCAAGGCATGGAACTGTCATCCTGTCAACGTTCATTCACTTTCTTGATCTCAGAGTAGATTGAAGGAGATATGTATGACATCAATATCACATACTGATTCACACATGCGTGCGCATGCCTATCTCAATCCTACTCATCAAGTGGCCTTGGATATCAAACTCCCTCAGGAGGGACAGATCCCATATCTATCACTCACCCCTCAAAAGCCCCATGTGTCAAAGCCACCCAATCATCACCTTTATAACAACCCATGTTTCAGGACTGCGTTTGATGATGTCAAAGTGTGCCCAACGACATGTGTTGAGTGCAGTGATTTCAGGTCTAAGAATCACACTCACCACCATCACTGTGAGTACTGACTGTGACTACCATCTCATGGTTCCATGTGTCAAACTCACGGTGGGTCTGTCCGGTACACTTGTTCTCTAACAAGTACCTATGTGTTTGGTTTGATATCTCTATATCATGACTAATGAGATTCTGTCATCAACCAACACCACAATCTAGTCTTGTGTGTCATTGTTGTCTATTTACCTTCCACAATGACATCCGACTAGGGACATAACAAGAATGTACAAACTCTTAGCATCCGTATGATCTCATCGTTCAGGTCCTTAACCTGAAAGCATACGTCATTGAGTACTGTCATTCTCTAGACATTCCATCTGTTCTATCACTATCTCATATGATTGAACCAGAATGAATTGGAAGCTTGCCTTTGATGTTTATCAAATCAATCTTAATGTATCCCACCAATCATCCCATGATTGGATCTCAGGGCATACATACCAACAGATATAAGTTATGTATATAAAATTGGATGTACATTAATAATTTCTTTAAACTTGAACATATTAGATAATAAAATACAATATCAAAAGTAGAAAGTGATGGCGAGTATGAATCTACATAATTTAACTATATAAAATTTCAAATTTGACATTGATGGAATTTGTTTACTAATCCAAATATACTAAATAAGGAAAGACATCTATATTAAAACCAATAATAATTATCTATGGTTATATGCTTTAATATCATCACTATCCCCTAAATTTTTGTTGTCATGTGATTCATTTCCTTTTTCTCACACTGGTTCGCTGACTGAGCATCTATGACTTATTCACATTGTTTTATGTTTGTCTCAAATTCCCTTCCTACCTACTTCCCTCTTTTTGTTTCCAAAGTAAAACAATTTTCTATTCATGTTCTCCCTATTAGATAGAGACCTTTCTCCTCAAGCTTCCATCCACTCTTCTCTTTCTAACGGCCCTAACACATCCTAGTCACAAAGACTATAGAGTCCTTCCCAACCCCATCCACTCATATCTCTCTATATGGATAGTCCTAACTCCCAGCCTTGCCACCTTTAAAATCCCCTGACTCTACCAATGACATGCCTTATTAAACAATTGATCATCATTCTTTCTCATCTATGCACACCCAAACCTATATCCCCAACCCCATCTTGTTGAAGTGGGTTGGCTAGGTTCGAAATTATTCTAAGTACCTCTGAATCTATATCTGAATAATTAGTGAGATTCATGGACACCTTTTGAAGCTCCCTCAGTCACCAATTTATCCAATTAAGGTAGCTTCCTTGTTTTCATCTTTCACCCCCATATTAAATTATGTGTGTTTCTTTAGTATGATCCCACAAGTCTTTTTTGCTTTACAATTGTCACCCTTTGTTGGAATTGTAGAGAAGTTGCATATTTGTTTCAAACTCACTCCTATCATTGGGTCTTATTTTTCTCGGCTCCATCTTCTCCCTTTTTGCATGTGATGGAAGCAACACCTCCAGCGGTGCACTGCCATTTACAACCCCTTTTTGGGGGGGTCTCTAAGACCATACAACTTGAGAGAGGTCAATGAATGTATCCCTTGGTGGCATGGAAGGAGGATTGATTCCCTCATCTTCAATCATGTGCTTTTGCTTCCCTATTAAAGGGAAAATTGTCAATGAAGGCTTTACCAAAGGTAGTCTTATCTTTGTCTATCACATTATTTAATGGTACAAATACTTTTCACATCAAAATTGATAGACCCATGTCATTTTTAAGGTTGCGTAAATGACATGTGCACCCTAAGGTGCTATAAGATTATAAAGTGGGATGTAGGCTCAATTTGTTCATTTCCATTATTCTTCAGTTAGAGAATATTAACTTGTGAAATCTACCATAAAGATTGTAAAATTTATAATGAAGTAATGGTAATTCATAAAAATGAAGCAAAATATGACTGGAATAAAAAACTATATCCATATATTGGAGTGGGTTTTGCAGCATGATTACAATTTAATAAAAATGTCATTTTTTGTGTTTATATAGTATAGTTGAATTTATATATAATGTATTATGATGGCCCTAGGTTTGGATTGTACATGGCTTGGATTTATAAACCTAGGTTGAATCTAGGACATTTATGTTGCATTTATTTATGATCCATGTTGGGGGACTCTAATTTATCTTTCTCAGCCAAAATTGATACATATCTCTTTACTCTTCCTATTTCATTTATATTTTATTTCATTTGAAATCGCGTCTCTTAAATGATCTTGAATATCTATATTTTGATTTCATATGAATTCATGTTTGTGAATTCTTGTTTAAATTTCTTCAACTTGTATCCTAATTATATGTTTGATCCACTTATGTGGTTTAAAACCTAATTTACTCACTTATGTGGTGGAAATCTTCTTATATCTCTTTATGACTAAACTTGCACTTGCCTCTCTCTTATGCATGCCTGTTGAGTTAGTATTACTCAAGTTAGTTAATTACTTTGGTTGTTTGTTTACTTTATAGGTTGTGTGTCCATGTGGTATTCTCTAAGTTAAAAAATTCAAGACTCAAATTCATTTATTACTTGATGACCATACACTTGCAATTGCATGCATAGTTTATGTGTGTCAAATTTGTGGCACCATTACCAAGAATTTGGTAAACTAAACAACTAGCATTGTGAGTGGTATGATCAGCCTCTCTAGACCATTTAAGAAAAATAATACTAAAATTATAATATATTCTACCTAGTAACATGTGGTTCTTATACTTTATATTTATTTTAGTATTGCCACATGGTAAAAATGTTGTCAACATTTGATGGTGAACTTACAACATACTCATATGACCACTAGTATATCTTGAAATAATCAAGAAACTTTAGCTCCCTATCACTAATTTACTCATATATCAACCAAACAAACTAGAGTCGTTAGAGATGAGTTATCATGGGGGTGATGGTAATCCTCTTGAGGTAGATCCCTAACAAACTGTGTGGGGTAGGATATGAGCTTATTCTAGCATAGCATAGTAGAGCCCTATTAGGAAGTAGACTATAAAATACACTCAATGGTAATCTCACAAGTGAAATCCCAAGCATTCAATTAGCATATCCATGAAGGATCCATACAACATATCAACTATTTTGTAGAATGTTGTGACACTTTGAAAATTGATAGTGTGGTAGACATTGTAACATACTTGAAGTTATTCCAAATCTCATTGATGGAGAAGACAAAAAATGGTGCAACAACTTGGAGTCAAACTCATTTGGCATGGGAAAAAATGCTAGACAAATTTCTAGAGTGATATTTTCCAACTTGGAAGAGTGTGAGGTTGTGGGTAAAATCCAACATTTAAGCAAGAGGAAGGAAACCCTATTATAAATCTTGAGAACGATTCACTAAGTCTTGATCAGATCAAAATATAGCACCCAGAGCACAAGTACAATGGTCAGGGTATAGTGGAGTTATATTTAAAATGTGTACTTGACTACAAGATATGTCTAGAATAATATATGAAGACATAAGTATAAGGGGGACATAGCATTAGAATATTTGAACTTAGCTTATGTAACTTGATTTGAAATGTAGACTTGTGTGTCCCAAGTAGGAGTAAAGCATTGAACTAGATTATAAAGGTAAATAAGAAACTATATCTATGTTATTAAACAAAACAAAGGTATATATCTCCTTTTCATATTGTGATATGTTAAAGGAGAACATTGGTCGAGGCTCACCTACCAACCACACCCACCAAACATGCAAATACGCATATGTATTTCACATCGTTAGTCTGGATTGTGGGAAATAAACATTAATGTATATTCTCTCCCTCTCTCGATATTTCTTTAGATCTAGGGTACAAGCATGCCTCTTACTCAAGATTACAAACAATTGAATATATGACCACTAACTCTAGTGATCCAACACTCTCATGGTTTCACACTACTCCTTACTCTAGATTATCCAAATAATAGTCTCTCGAGTCAAAAAGGAATTAAATATAATATGATGGTATCTAAGTGTACAAGTAATGACACATAATATAGAGTAAGGAGACAGACATGCTAAGAATATGTATATTAAATGGATATTGAGTATTTACATGGTTAGAAAGGCTTGGTGGGTGCTCCAAATTAAAATTTAATGAAAGATTTTTCTCATGTTAGTGATATATATATGAATTTACAATAGGAGATGGACATCCACTCAAAATGGATCAAGAATGGATGAGACATAGTGAAGGGGAATGGAAATAGTAGTAGTATGAGTAGATCTTCTTAGTTCCATCAACTGTCAATGCAGATCTCCCTCTGTTGGCATCAATAAAGGTTAGGAGTGAACTAGTGATATATATAGGCTTCGATCATCTTCCATGTACCTTCATAGTGAGGCAAGTGATCGATTGAGAGTGTGATGGACTCTAGTGAGACAACCGACTCATATACAAACTCTATTCTCCTAGTAAAAGGTCAATGAATATGGAGGAGCACCTTCCAATTCTTCTCTCTCATGAGTAAATCTTCTCAAATCCACCAACTCCCAATTTAGAGCTCTCTCCATTGGCATATAGGAAGGGAGATGAGTGAACTAGGGATACAGAAAGGCCTCAGTTCTCTTACTTATACCTATGGAGTGAGGGAAGCAATCAATGGAGAGTGTGATAGCAGATAGAAGATAGCAAGAGAACTGAGTCAAACATATTTGTATTATCCTAGTCTGATGAAGATGGAGTATCAACTTTTTTTCCTTACCTGTCTTGAGGAATGACATGCAAGCACTCATGGGCGTCATTGGATCAAGGCTAGTTGATAAGGACTTACATATTCATCAAAGGTTGATGGAGGTAGGGGTATCACCTCAGAGTGGGATCTAGGATGTCGTGAAAGTGAGGCAAAGGGGTACTATTTATATGACCTGGTGGGATGTTGGAGGTTGATCCTCATGGTTTTACTGAGGGGTGCTCCACTTGAGCCACAATAAAAGGGGAGTATGCCATAGGTCATGTAGAAATTAGATACACAGTTGCAATGAGTGTAGAAGCCTCATTCACATGTGATCTAATCGGTTGATGAGATAGGAAACTTGTTGTTTGTGGTGTCACCAGCTAGTGGTTCTTATGGATGGCAGATGAGTAAGGAACTATTTTGATTGAGGTGAGGTAAGGTATAGTTTTGAACTTGCCTCTTCAATTGAGGGAATATATGTGCCATCGGTCGATGGATTTTGTTTGATGAAGGTTTAGCCTGATGAAGTCCTACCTTCTGAGTCAATGAGTGTTACTCTTGTGCTCTGATGAAAGACCTATCAATGGACTTTTTACTAGATGGAGTTATTCCTCTATTGAGCTTAGATAATGGAGCCAGTAGACAAACAAAGGCTTGCATCGATGGAGACATTAATATAATTTTTAACCTTTGGTGTCACTTTTATGAACATTGGTTTACAAAGAAAACTAACACTACATAACTATGATGTCAGTTATTAGAGAAAATACGTCACAATAGGTCAAACCTTTCCTTTTAGGAAAAAACAATGTTATTTATTTCAATTGAAGTTGGTTTCTTGTGGATAACCAACGTCACAGACAGTCTGCAAAATTCAATTTTCTCAGAAAAAAATTTAGTAAAGCATGTCATGTTTCAGTTGATAAGGAATCAACAATGTAGACCTTCTCGTAAAATAAATTTTACCTCTAAAAGGACTATGGTGCCTGTTATTCTATAGTACAACTCATGCCATAGGTGATGTGTACCATGAAAAACTTTACCTCCAAAATCATGTGGTGTCGATTCCTCCTTCAAGAACCAATGATATTAGGTTCGTGCTATATGTCCTGTGAAAATTTATTTACCCCCAAATTGGGTTATGTCATCAATCTTCTTAATGAAATTGACACTATAGATCTTACTGAGGTTGGTATTTTTAATAGGGATAAGGACATATGGTATCGGTTTCTGATTGAAAAACCGACGACATATGTGAACTTATGTCATCTTTTCTAGAAACTGACATTGTAGCTCTTATTGAGGTTGGCATTTTTTAATAGGGACAATGGCATATGAAATCAGTTTCTTATTAAAAAAAATTGACAACATAGGTGAACTTACATTGTCCGTTTTTCTGAACAAACCAATGACATAATTTACATAATGTAACTTAATTGCACCCACAAAAATTTATTCCCCCATTCTCTGTTTAACACAATACCTAGTTGCTAGATCTGGTGATGATGACGATGACCTAGCTTTCAGTCATCACCGTTACCATTGCAACTATCACCATTATTTCTGCCGCCATTGTTGCTACTGTCGTTGCTATTATTTTTTTGTCACACCTGTCATTGTTGCTGCCACATGCTTCATCGCCTATGAGGTCATTATTGTTCTAGTACCTCTACTTCCTCCTCTACTACTATTCTTCTTCCTTTGAATTCTTCACCACCACTGTCAGTTGCCCCCACTTTCTACTACTGCCGCCTCCAGTTGTCTTAGTTATTGCTACTGTCAACGTCAGTGCATCTGAGGTTGTCGATGTTCTTCTTTTATCTTACGTCTCTAGTTCATTTAGGTACATTTTCTTTTTCTTCTTATCTTATTCTATTCTTCTCATCATTTACCAACTCTAATTTAATTTAACATGCCTAGCTAGAAATTGCTATGATTTTGATTTAGATATCCTGATTTTTAGTAGTTGATACATTTTTAATTTAGAAACATAGCTAGGGTTACATGGATAATTATGCTATTGTACAATATATGAATGAATGAATTCCAAATTAATGAATGAATTAACGTAAATTATGTCCTATACGTGTTTGGTTTTTAAGTAGATGCATGTTTAAGAATGAAAGAATTAAACCAAATATAACTATATTTAGACTTAAAATTATAAGAATGTAACCCAAACTATGAGTGTATTTTAAGACTGTACATGTGTGATGTTGTCTTAGAAACATGTACAAAATCTACTCACTAGGAGTAATCATGGATAGTCCCCAGTATGGGAGTGTTCTTAAACACTTAATCTCACTTAGGATGTAAGTGTACAATGTGTATTCCATTTTCAAGATGTTTAGCCACTCTTCCCATTTGTTCTCTAACTACATATGTAAGTGGGTAATAGCAAGTCTACATAGGTGTACTTGAAGATTGCAGGGAAATGCTTCCAAAATATTCTTCAAAACTGAATACACACCATACACTTACTAGTGAGATTAAGTGTTCAAGAATGAGATATGTGGTACAGATTCATCACTAAATGCTAAATTCTAAACCTTGGATCCTAAATTCTAAACCCTAAACCCTATAAACTCTCTAAACCTTCTAGACTCTAATTCATGTAGTGTGTTCGCATAGAAACCCTACAGCCTAAATCCTAAATCCTAAATTGTAAACCCATAGTCCTAGACCCAAAATTAATTCAAACATATTTTATTACTAGTTCAATACCCATTTTCCATGGGGTCATAGAATGTATCGATCATGGATGTCCATTCAAATCTCTGCACTCCGAAGTTTATTACCAGTCTTGATTAGTTTATAAGATTTGTGGGAGGAACGTAGAAAATGACCTGGAGATAGGTCCTATTGTCCATGTAGGAATCACAGTAACAACTTGAAAGTCGGCATTTTTTATGAAATCAAAAGTCATGTCATACTCGATGGGATTACATATATGTACATAATGTTGCTAGAATGAACATATTCCTACTATGAGACCAATAGATGGTAGTAGTAGAACTTGTGTTGAAGAAGAAATTTCTAATGATGCTGATGTGAACAAACTGATTGAGATAGACATGGTTTATGTGATGCTAGATAGTGGTGGAGTAAATTGTAGTGATCCACCTTCCTTATTTAGAAACATTATGCATGATGTTGAGAGACTGTTATACATAGGTAGTACTAAGTTTACTAAATTGAGCATTGTGTTGAGATTGTATACTCTAAAGGCTAATAGTATTTGGAGCAACAAAAACTTCACGTCTTTGTTGTCTTTATTGAAAATAATTCTTCTTGAAGGCAATGGTCTTCCAATGTCAACATAAGAAACAAAGAAAATGTTATTCCCAATGGGGATTGAGGCTATGAAGATACATGCATGTCTGAATGATTGTATGTTATTTCAACAAGAATATATCGTTTAGAAAGATTGTCTGATATGTAGGGCATCAAGGTACAAAAGGATGACTTCGGTAAGGATAAAACTAGGTCTCCTACCAAGGTGATGTGGTATCTACCTATAATACTATAGTTTCAATTCTTGTTAGAAAATACCATATATGTACATAATTTATCTTGTCATCCATAGGTAAAGAGAAAAAACAATGGGATCTGACGGCATGCATCTGATTCCTCACAATGGAAGAAAACTGATTTATTGTACCGCGGATTTGGTGAAGAAGTTAGCAAATTAAGACTTGAGCTTTGTACGGATGTGATGACTTAAAGAAACTCTAGAGAGAAGGTGTGATGACCTATGATGTTTCGCATAGACATACACTCTGTTTGCATGCTATGTTGTTATATTCTATTAAAGGCTTTCTAGTATATTGGAGTTTGATTGGATACAACATGTAAGGATCCAAAGCATGCCCTATATGTGAGGAGAACATTGCTCAATACAACTAAAACATGGTGGTTGTAACATCCCAATTTTTTATAAATATAATAATTTTAGGGTATTCCTTGCAAATTTCCAACTTTTAATTTCCAAATCTAGATATTTTGCAATTTACCCAAAGATTGAAATATATAAAATTTGATATGTTTCCTCTTTTCTTTATGATTAACTGAATTCAAAAAGGGTAAATGAAATTATCCTCTCTTTCACTCTCTTCTAAAGATATTTTCTCCATGAGTCATAAAGGATGAAAATATTGCAATTTGGGTGGATAATCACTATCAATCTCGAGATTTGACTCAACCAACATCCTAAGGAAAGTATAATTCTCTTAATCTCGCCTTTTAATAATATATACATTAGGATAATGACCTATATAAGTTTGATGGAAAAAAGGTTATCAAAACTTAAACTTAAATGTATAGGGAGATTCTAGACTTATAGTTTAACCTATGATCTAAATTTGAAGTTATTAGGGCTTTCTTTGACCACCTAAATAATCTAAATAAGTTTCAATATATTTATTCACATATATTGGTCAATAATATCAAAATTCAACTGATTTAGCCTATAGTCAAGTTAACTTTGACTGTCATGTGGACAAGAGTCTCGCTCCACTTCATACTCTCAGACCCCCAGAGATCTGCAAGAGGTGAGGTCATCACCTTGGTCTGACACCTACTGCCATTGGGACTTCTCAGTGCCCCCCAGGTCTCTCTCTCCCTCTTCTCTAGATATCATCACTAAGTAGATGTAACTCTACCATCCTCGCATCTCGATGAGTCCCATGATCCCAAACTTGGTAGGGCTTTGTGCCCTAGAGTTCCCAATCAACTAGAATCTCTATCCCTTTCCTATTTTCATCAACAGAAGGGATCCAAGCACTTTCAGACTTCAGCCTATATAAGGAAAACACTCGACATCATTCCTCAGACATCAGACAATTGAAATTGGATACCATATTGCCCTCGAGTTCTATCTCCCTAGTCTCCCTTTCTCAAATTGTCGTATTCTTTAATCGTGTGTTTCCCTTGAAGGTCCAGTGATCTCCGTTCCCTTTAGATATTAGGGAAGAATTTTTCTTGAGGTGTCGTGAAGCTTGTTGAGCCTTGTTTTCCACTCTATATTATAGGTAAATTGGTTCCCTCTTTTTAGCTTGTTTTGGAAACTACAATTAATAGTAGTCCTCCGATCATCTTATTGCTTCGTTATTGTGATACTAGCTCTGCCTCAAACTTTCAAAGATGCCCAAATTATTGTTTTGCATCATGAGTGTTTCTTTTACTGGTTATACAACCACAGCTCCAGGATGGCCATGACGGCTTATGCCATTGGTGTTCTTGCCACCTCAGGGTCTAGCACCTTGGCTGGTTGTGATCATGTGGGCCTTAGGCCTATGTTTCCATGGTCAGTTTCTCACGATAAACCACATATCATGAGTTTCTATTCAAGTTTTCTCAACATTTTCCTTGTTCTTCTTGCTGATCAAAGAAGAACAAACTTGATTGTTGTTTTCCACTTTTATCGTAGACTATTTCTGGGTTGTCATGCGCTGCCATGGACATTATGGTCCTTTATTTTTGTTTTGGCAAGCATTGCACATGTTGTTACAGGCGGGTCCCACTGCCCAAGAGGCATCCATCGATTGGGAAATTTGAGCAAGGGCCCATGAGTCATATTTTTGGTACTCTAATGTGATTTATCAATTTTCCTTGATTTCTAATTGGCCTATATTCAAAAATTCATAACAAATCAACTACTGGTCAAAAAAATAGTGCAAATAGCTTTTGGAAAGGATTTTTCAAGTAGAACCTGATTTCAATGTTTTTAAACCCTATCCATTGTTTATGACCAAGTTTCTTAAAATACCCAAACTAGGATTAGATAGTATTTGAGACGATAATTTATGTAAAGTATATTAATTTCAATAATATTAGGTTCCATCAACCTCAAGAGAATCAGTAGGAGTTTCTCCATTATTAGACAAGTGGATGCATGCACTATGAGTAAAAAGTATGGATATAGGGCTTTATATTCTCTTATATTTATGAATTTAAGTACAATTATATCAAGTATACATTTTAATGAATACTTGCAAGAATGTTGATCATGAATCAGATTACGGTATTCAATATATCTTTCTCATATATTTTTATCATCATAACATGTACATTCTTCTAATTCAAATTTAATGCTTAAAAGTTATTATGATCTAGATCTATTTTAAGTATATGATGGATGAATTATGATTGTTCCTTCCAAAATTAAGATGCTTTTTTTCCATAAGCTCTGTGTGAGCAATGAGCACTTGGGTGCATAAACTTTGTGTGAGAAATGAGCTATTGGGAGCATAAGATCTGTGTGAGCAATGTAAGGATGAAGGACAACATATTCAACCCAATACAATAGTTTTGATGGTTAAGATAATTAAAGATGAAGTTATATGACATGATAAGAATTTAATGTTATCATGTTTAAATGTATCTTTCTCAAAAAAGTATAATACCTTTTCAGTTCTTATAATGTTGCTCAGTGCCACTTACTCTGACATGTTTTTCCATTTTTCCATACATGTATGGGGGCACGATGCCCTCAGGTACGGAGCAACGTCAAAGACAGATCCATATGAAGATCAACCTAAAGAATATTTCAAGGTTTCTCAAGGTTTAGTATGTTGGGGGTGCCATCTACCTAAATCATCCAATCTTTTAGATTAGAGTTTTCCTTCATGTTGAAAGTCATGTTTAGATGTTAGATGATATACTTAAAAACTCAACTATACTAGTTTTTCCTTTGAAAAATGTATGAATCAATATCAATGTTAATATGTGGTGCTTGTTTACTTTAATTGAAATATTTACTATATTTGTGACATCCTTTGAGATAAAGTACCCCATGCTATGGAAAACATGGAAGTTTCTTCCACTATCACATATATGCTTAAATGGGGTGTTACAGTGACAAGATTGTATATCTTGGTCATGGAAGGTTTCTTCCAAAAGTGCATCATTACTAAAGGTTGTGCAAAGCATTCAATGACTCAACTGAGAAATAGAGTGCCCCTAATCCTATATTAGGGAAGGATATTTATGATAGAGTAAAAGGCATTATCAATGCATTTGATAAGAGATCAAAATGTACTATTCCCACACATGGCAAATCCTTATTCAAGAAGAGGCCAATATTCTAGGAACTTTCTTGTTGGAGTTCTTTGACAGCTAGGCATTATATCGTTCCATGCATGCTGAAAAAAGTGTTTGTGATAGCGTAATTGGTACTTTTTTACTATACCGCATCAAAATAAAGATGGAATCAAATATAGAATGGACCTATGTGGAATGGGTATAAGGAAAGAAATAACAATAGAATTTAGCAGCGACCATCATACATAATTACCTCCTGCTTGTTACCGCTTGTCTAGGTAGGAGAAGAGATCGGGAGACTCTTCCAATATTCATAGATTAGTATCAATGAAGGATCTGAAGCAAATAGGTCTTAAATCTCATTATTGTCACACTCTAATACAGCAAATATTTCTTGTGGCTATTTGATTTATATTGCCCAACATGTAAGGTTTGTAATCACCAGACTCTATTTTTTCTTCAACACTCTATACAGAAATGTTATTGATCCAGAGAATCTTGATATGCTACAAAAAGAAGTGGTTGTTACCCTATTCCATCTTGAGATGTACTTTCCTCCTTTGTTCTTTGATATCATGGTACATCTTATTGTACATTCACTAGGGAGTGAAACTATTGGATCTTGTTTTCTTGCATTAGAAGTGTCCTTTTGAATAGTAAATGGGTGTTTTAAAGGAGTTGTTTGAAACCATTATTGATCTAAAGGGATTATTATTAGGATTATTATTCTAGAAAGGTTATGGACTTTTGCAATGAATTTTTGAGTTTTAATGAAGCCCATATCAATATAAAGAATATTAATGCTAATTTTGGCTAAGGGACTTTAGGAGCATGATTGAAAGTAATTAGTCATGAGTGTGGGAAAAACTACACTTGTATGTTTTACACAACATCAATGAAGAGGGTATTATTTTAGTAAACGCATCAATTTTATCAAAACAAAATATCATGGATCCAGTTCAATGTGGCTTGTCAGCGAGCATAATAGGACATTTGTTAGGTGGTTAGAAGATCAAAGTCTTGCATCAATTATCTCAAACACCAAATAATGTTGTTGAAAGTATCAAACCACTCACCTTCAGACCAAAAATGAATATTATATCTTACAAAGGGTTTGACATAAATGGATTTACGATGATGAAAGTTTCGGCCAAAATCGTAGAGTCACCCTTTAAATGTCTTCGTAGTATTCTTCTAGTGTGAAGGATAAGGGTCAACTTGAAGCTAAAATCTCTTATTATGGTGTCATTGATGACATATAGGAGTTTGACTACACAAATTTTAGAGTTTCCGTCTTTAGGTATAATTGGGTTGATAACAAAATAGTTGTAGTGGATAAAATGGATTTCACATTAGTGAATATTGAATATATTGGCAAGAAGGATGAACCATTCATCATGGCATCATAAGAAAACTAAATATTGTACATCGAGATCCTACAATGAAAAATGGTCTATCTTTCTGAATAGGAAAAAGATAGTTCATTGCATATCCTATAGATAAAGAAGAGTAATATGACAAGTATGATGACTCAGTTCATTCTTAGTTGGTTTGCCAAGTGTAAATGTTAAATCTAGCACTAAGAATATATGTGTGGAGATCACACATAAGGAATATCAATTGATCGAAAATTCAACCAATACTAAAGGCAAGGATTTACTTAAATGTTTTATATGCTAGATGTGTATTTTACATTCTTCATAGTTATATATGTTTCATATGATAGATGCACAATTTACATTCTTTATCACTCATATTTCATTCTTTGACTATTTTTAATATCTTATTTTTTAGATGGCACTTGACAGTAAGGATGAGCACTGTGAGGATGTGCACAGTGATGATGTGCACCGTGAGGATGAGTCTGGTGTAAGTTATATTGTTTTATATTGCATTTAACATTCTCTATAATAGTTATATAAGTTACATTCTTTATCACTGATACATGTTTCTTGATTATTTTAAGATGAGCATCCTGAGGATCTTGTTAGCTCTATCAAGGAGAATTCTGATTGTGCACGTAAAATAGGCATCACTTTGATGAAAAAATTAGAAGTACAAAGGAAAAAAGGTTTGAAGTTGGTCATTGACTTTGATGAAATAGGAAATTGAATTGGCGAGGATTGTAGTTGTATCATGATATATTTGGTGGTTGTTGTTCATAGCACAGTAGAAATAACAATAGAATGTTAGTAGAAAATTGATCCTACCATTAAATAAATCATATAAAAAGATTTAGTTGTGATATATTTTGTTTTTAAAGATATGTACAATTGTATTTTTTAAAGATATGCGCAGTTCCATGCCATTACGTATATGAACTTTTGTAGGAAATCTTTGACCTTCATGAAAAATTACATTATAAAAATGTATTGCAACATTGGGGGGGATATTAAGGAATTATAGGACAAATCTTACAAGAGATTACATAATGATCAACAAGATGAAGAAGCCCCCCCCCACTAAGCAATGGACCTGTCTTGATAATAATTTGTGGGAAGCATTTGTTATTTCAAGGTAAAATGGTGATTCAAGTTATTAAGACTCCTTTATATACATTCTAGTGATAAATCAAAATAATTCAATATATTACATAATTAACATTTGTCTTGGATTAACTAGGCTATACATGATGTTCAAAAAGAAAGGCATGCAAAGAACATGCATGACCACAAGTTGGGTTTAGGTGGTTATGCCTAGTGTTTCCAACAAAGACAACAACGTCTTCTACTAAGGAGCCTACTCCTGGGTTTGTTGAGTCTTCTACTACTATTGCACCTCTACCTCGCAATGAGGAGTGGGTAGATGTGAGGGTAAGCCACTCTGGAGAAATACCCAACCACGTACCACCGAGGTGGCTACAAAAATGGTAAAATTTTAGTTACGGATTTCTTATTCATTTTTTACCTTTATTATTATGTTTTACTGGCCAATTACTATTGATGATAATATAGCTCTACAAGCAAAGCACTTTCGGAGAATTCATTCTTGAGGGTCAAAGGGATGAATTGACGGTTGCTTTGGGGTACTCAAGAGCATCCTGGCCATTTTAGGAGCATTGAAGTTGGTGTCGGGATAAGATCTTTTTTGGCACATTATAGAAAAGGCGTAAATATGTCAAGAAAGGCAAATTGTCACAATAAGAGGTAAAGGACATAGTTGAAAAGAGAATACAAGAAGCAATGAGATAGTTTTAGGCTTCTCACTCTTAACCTCCTTAGATATTACTTGCACCACACCACTCTTCTTATGAGGTGGACTCTCCTCAATAGATGTGGGTGGGGGTATCCCATGGACCCTCCAGGTACACTCGGTGTAAGTTTGTTCTGATATAATAGTCTTCCAATTAAATGTATAATATGTCATGTTTGAGTATATATAACATTATATACAAAATTTTAGGTGTTGAGAAATGACATCTTGCATTAGTAGAACTTGGATTCTATGTTGTGAGTCTAGGTGAGGCTTTCTCACACCTTGCAGGTGACAAGATTCATGGTGATCCAATGCCCAACAATGTGTGTCATGTGACTATCAGGCTTGTCTATCCAGAATGGAAACATACATCATTGCCATTTCGTCACCCCAAACACAATACAATAGGGATGAAAAAGGTGGTGTGGTTGTGTGGCCTAAAGTTGGGGTTATCTATGATAAATTTACATTCCATTTGTATTTGTGATTATTTTCTATTTTTGAATTGAAATGGCAATTGATATGAGAATACATGCTAATCATGGTACCTAAGAATCCCACTAATTTCCTCCTCTGATTCCTCTTCCAAAGACTCTATTACATACTTGTATCAAAAAGGACCTATTCAACTTACTGGGTCCTAAGTGCAACGGGTTGGCGTTATGGTTAGACATGATAGTTCATATTCAAGAGGAAGGTGTAGGGAAGGAGTGTGATACTAGTGTATTCTTGATAGCAATTGTGGAGCTATATAGTAATGAATGTCTGGATACAACTGTGATATATAGAACTTTGGATATCGTGATATCTCATGCCTAATTACTTCATTCTATATAAGAGAAAATATATATTGAATTGTTTTATAATATATTAATCAATACATATATTTTACAGCTACTTATATATGTTGAGTGCATGGTTCACATTAACTTATGTGGCATTTCTAGTTTCATAATTGATTAGTTGTGTAGATAGAGATCAAAGTTCTATGAGTAATTACTATTTTACCACATTTTAAATATTTTGACACTATGGTAACGAACGTGATTATAGATCCTTTTAATGTTGGGTAATTTGTGGGTTCTTTGTTTATAGTTTTGACTTATAAATTAGATTTCATTGTGGAATTTGAGTTTTCTTTTGTTTTCTTTCTTTTCATTCAGTAATAAGCATTGGGAGTTTTTGGTAATGTCCCCAATGCGCTATATGTATATTATTTTAATCCTTTGGGTGGAAATATAGGTAGTGGGGGACACACATTGAAAGTAGAAATTGTAGAATAAGTAAACTTTTGTATCCATCAACATTAATTAATGTATGCATCATTACATAATTGGTTACTAACTCAATAAAATGTATTACTATAACTTATAAGGGTACAAAAGCATTCAAACAGGATGAAGGGGATGTAGATTAAAAAAAAGAAATCAATATCTTGGGAAAATGTTAAGGTATTTTTCTGACTCCAATTCATATATATGCCAACTATGATTACTTTTATTTATTAAAATTTTGCATAATTGTAAATTTATAGTTTGCTAGATAAGATCATAATTGGGCATGTGAATACTACGTAATGTGGTATATGAACCTGATTGTCAAACAAGCGGCACTAGACATCCATTGTTTAGCAAAGGTGATCTATATAGTCTTGAATCAAAAGTACATAGTCTCATTTTATAATATAAAAAACAAATCAAACATAAATGTTTTCATTCTCTTTGCAATTGTTTGACACGAATTAGGCTTTTACAGAAGAAGAGTTGGATGAGATACGAGAAGAGTGGGAAAGGTCCTTCATTAAGGAAATTAAATTTTTTATTGGGATAAAATATGTCATTTTTAAAATTTTATTGATGCTAATGACTTTTTACAACTTTAAATTTGATACAAGTGAATTCTTGGTGCATATGTAAATGATGTACATGTCTATATATGCATATATCTATGAATGAAGAATAGAAATGAATATTCTGACAATTATATTTGTACATGTGGATGGAATAGCATCTATATTTTCAGAATTGTGTGTGTGCATATGTGAATGAGAATGTAATGAAGTGTGGATGAGAATGAAATTGCATGTGTCTGAATGAATTCTATCAATGTGAACTCTTGTATGTGTTTTCTATTGTAGGTTTTGTAGATACTAATATTCTGTTGTTAAGTTGAACACATGATGGAACTTACATTTCTAATTAATTGTCGGTTCTACGTTCTATTAAATAATCGAATAGTAGGTCTGTAGACCTGCTATTAAAAAAACCCAATCATGCAATGTCAATTGCCTTAAAAAATGATGATGCAGATTTGTATGGTTAGTTTCCTCAATAAAACTGATGACACATCTATCCTTGCCTATTACAAATTTAGCTGATAGGGAAGAACATTGTCAGTTTGTTAAGGAACCGAAAATGTAGATTTTTCTTCAACGTCGACTTATTCAAAAAAAATTGACAATGTAGATTTGCATCATTGGTTGTAACCGCAAAATCAAAGACACATCTATTCTTATCAATTAACTCATATGAAGGTACATCATCGATTTATTTAACAAACCAACAACATAGAACGTTCTTCAACATTGGCTTCTTCCTTCCAATTGATGACTATAATCCTAGAACATTCTTGTAATTGTTACTGATATTGGATTAACTCGTCAATTTTTTTATGTACAACTAACAATACATGGTTGTTGTTACATCAATTTTTCACTTCATAGAAAGTGACATTGGGTCTGTGTCATTGATTATCCTATTACCCTATAAACTGACACTGAAGATCATTTGTTATAGTGTTGCCCACTTAGGTATCGATTCATAACCAACATCAAAGGTCTAAAATAACACTACATATGGTACTTTTACTAGTGAAATTATTTACTGATGAGTTTTGGAAGCTTTGCTATTTTTCAATTGAGTTATAGACCGATGGTGGTCCAAACAACATACTCCTTTCTTGGTGAGGCAGATAGAAGGAGTTTTAGTTGATGATGTGGGTTGATGAGGATGTTTCTCAATGGTAACTCAGCATTGATGCTTTCGTAATCAATATGGCTTTGCCCCGCGAAGGTTAATGCCTATAAACACATATCTTCTAGGTCAATGAGGGTGGTCCTTTGATTCGACCAATGTATGATCTCAAAAATTAAGCTAGTACCTACAATTGCAAGGATTCTTACTTTAATAATGAGAATAACAAATAAGTTATAAAATCATAAAAATCATTATGCTAAAGGTTTGAATTGTATAAGGAAAAGAGGCTCAAATAGGCATATAACATACACAAAATTCAATGCAAGTATGTCCACATTATAAGATAGAGGATGTTGTTGGATCTATAGGAGAATAAGAATGCATGATATGGCTTAGGTGAAGACCACTTCTTTCTCCTTCCATATATATATCTTCATTTTTTCTGGTTTGAATCAACATTTTTAGAAGTAGATGTCTCAAGAAAACTTTTATGGAATCCACTCACAAGAACTAGTCAAAAGGAACACATTTCTATAACCATGGTGAAATATTCTATCATAGTCTACTATGAAACTTGTGAGAGCCTATTACACTAAATGAGATTACTCAAAACATAAAGCACAATCGAACACTAATTAATCACATACCCAAAAATATGGGTAAATTAAAACCGGTCTCAATGTTAGCACCTGCTCAGAAAAATTTACATAAGAGCCCAACATCTATCTTTTATCCATACTATGCTAAGAATTTGATACAAATTGTTCTATCACCTTAGCCACAACTTATATACATAGGAGAACAATATTCATATATGCCACACAAATAAGCATTAATATGCTAACAAAAGTCAGATTCATTTGAAACATCATATGCAAACTTTTCCTACCCGGACCTGAGAGTACAGGGACGACTCTAGGACACACTAGACATCTAATCAACTTTCTCAAAGATTCATTACTATAGCTCCTCTTTGCTGCTACATGTTTGTTTTCATCACTTCTAATTACCTAAAAAAATGTGGTGAACAACAAGGGTGAGACCCATGTCCCAGCAAGAGATATAACCTCCAACAATGCTTATTGATTACAACATTTTAAATAGTAGATAACTGAGTAGTTGGAGTATTTAATAATCAATTTAACAGATTGAACAGTTTAAGTATGCTAAACAGATTAAGCAAATAATCTTAGTAACAAGTATGATCATCAATGCATATATAGATAACAAATAAATCCATTTCTCTGGATAGATATCCACTAAAATATCATCAAATTGCATCAAATAACAATCATTATCATTAATCTTACTATCATCATATTCCTTACTAATAGCACAAGCAATCTAGTAGCATAAGCATCCCTGACATCATGAATATGTCTAGTAACATAACATGGCTATCAATATTGGCATCTCAAATAAAGGGAACAGATCTATAACATAATTAGAACTAACATCATAGCACAATTAACTGCATATGCATGATTAGCAATTTAAGCATCTATAATTACATAAGCATGGCTACCAATATTAAGCATAGCTAGCAGCATCATCTTAACCATCAGTGTCTGTATATTTGACAACATAAGCATGTTTACAACATGAGCATAACTACAACATAAGAATATCTATTATCTCTTATTGTACTAAACATGATCTCAGTGAAAATAAAGCAAACAAGGGTTATCATCCAATATGAAGCATTGTGTATAACCCTAAACAGATATGCTACAGGGCTGTCTTACATCTTTTATTATGCCCTAGAGAATTTGAATTGTACCATCTAAAGTCCAACTGATCCCTACGAAGGGCTATTCGGTTCCGTAAAAGATCTAGGAGAGTCGGTATCCTAATATCTCTTCCCCTCGGTCAGTATGAGTAAAAATAAGTGACATATAGTCAAACTACAAAATAGTGACATATAGTCATGTAACTAGCCCACCTTGGTACAGGTCACAGGGCTAGCATCCAGGGTATACAAAACCCTCTAATATGAGGTACAACTGTAGTTGTTCTCAATCACATCAGATGTATGAGGCATGACCATAGCCATCCTCCACAACCTGCATTGTGGATGACAAGGATATATCCTCAACTTGCCACCCCCACATACTCAACAGTATGCGCTCCGAGTTTCCCTTAGGAATACCCATTTCACCATCCAGTAAGTTCTGACACTAAAGATGGCTCTACGGAACAGGGCACTACATGATTAGAGTTGCACTTGATTAGTTATGCCAATTGGGTGAATTAAGGTTGTATCAAACAAGTGGACATACAAACCCTATTTCACTTCTAGCAAGCATACAAATATTACAACTCCAAAAGATATAAAATGTGTGAAACATAATTTCTCATCTCATCATCACATGGTACTATTCACTTGCCATTCATGAGACCACACTAGTCATCATACTATCACAAGATATAAATCTTTTTCACAATAAAACAGGGTATCAACCCTTATCAACACAAGAGGATTACACCTCATTCAAGGCTCAACCATGCCCAAAGGTCATTAAGACCATCATACTATTACATGATATAAATCCTTTTCACAATATCACAGGGTATCAACCCTTATGAGCACAAGAGGATTACACCTCATTCAGGGCTCAACCATGCCCAAAGGTCGTTAATACCGTCATACTATTCCCTACAAGATCATCATTATCTTTCCATGCCTTATAACAAGGCTCAACAACATCACTTACATATAATACACCAGATCAGCACAATATTGCATTAATGAGCTAGGAGATATTCATAAACAATCATAGAAGGGTTATATTAACATTAAGAACATTCCTTTATTACATCAATGTGCAAGGAATCTAGATATGATTAACCCTCATCACATTCATAGTGCACATGTTTAGAATAAGAAAGTATCCACCATGTGGCTATGATAACCACCAATTAACACATTAAGGTTATGATCATATAAGGAGGTTATTTCACCATCATGCCATCATATAAGAAGGTTAAATATGAATACTCATCTTTATCTATTTGCATTAGAGTTAGGTTCAAAAAGATAAATTATATTAATGTTACTAATCAGCACTCATACCCAAACCCTAACTCACGGCATCCCCATTGGATCATGATGCATAAGGTGAAGCATCACCATCACATTCCATACTATTCTCAAGTATGAACCCACACATAAATCAATGTGTAACCATCGGGTTATAGCATACTAGGGTTTCAACAAAATAATAGAGTACTCCATGACTGTATCAGTCATTCAAGGACTATTCATACCCAATTGCCATCATTTAGTTATATTAAACCTAGGTATAACAAGCTATACCTCATTAGGGTTACATATCAACACAATATGGTTATCGTCCCTTCTATTCATATGAGTGAATAGGTAAGACTACTTTATTAAGGGTAATCCTCCATTTTTTCCATCATCATTCAACCCATATCACCATACAACAATGTCACCCAGAACCATTGGATGTTTAAAAAGGTAAGACCATTGGTTGTTTACATAAGTAAACACCTTGGATGAATAATCTATGATGTTATTGAGTTGTGATCTATGAAATTCACCATTTAACCCTAGACATCCTTTAGTTAACAACAATAAGTGTTCTGTTGAGAGTAGGGTAAAACCCACAATCGACTGTTCATTTAAAACAAGTCATCCATTGTCAACAAGTAAGCTCCTTAAGTTGACAATATAAAGGAAACCATCTAAATCACATTATTAGGACCAAAATATTACATTAGCCATCATTCCACTTTATTGGAGGAATAAACATTAGATCTTGACCATTGGGTCAAGCTCATATGTTAAAACCATCAATTACAGTATAGGTTTGACCATTGCATCAAGTGACCCAAGAAACCATTGGTCTAAGGCTTAATTGATGCTACGACTATATGATTAACTCACCATAGGTTTTGGAGACCTTATACACCATCATTAGTGACCATTAAGTCACCATGAGTTGTTAGATCAGCACTATATTCATTAATCAACATCAAATATTAAGATATTGTCATCATTAATTGATAACATCCACAAGGTACTTAATTTTTTTTTTAAATAGCTCAATATCATTAAAAGTAAACCATATGGTATCTACAAGATAGACATCTCTCTTCAAGTAACCAAGCAGCAACTCCTTTTGTGGAAAGACATAGGACAAGGCTCAGATTGGGATGTGATAGGTATGCTTCTGCACCGTCCACCTCTTGTAGTGGTTGTCTAACACAGCTATCTGGGATGGAATTCATCAATCTACAAGAACCTATGAGTACATCTGGAGAGGAGTTTGCAAAGTTGATAACAGAGATTACCATCATGAAGACAACAAAAGATTACCAGACAAAGAGCTCGACCACAAAGCAACGAAACAGACCTAAACAACACAGACACAACGCCCACAAAGCAGGACGAGAAACACAACTAACAGCGATGAGCACTAAGGTTGCACCAACTAGAAGACCCAAAAAGGAGGCCAAACCCCAGCGATGCAGATACAGAGGAAGGATGCTCATGCATATACAAAGGTGGGAAGTAGAGGGTGTGAGGAACTCCACCAGCACTCCCGAACACCACTGCAAACAGGGTGTGGAAGACCCGCACGAAGCACAAACCCAACTTTCTCCTCCCCTGCCTGAAGCACCAAGGGGCGCCCGAGCTCCCCGTCCTCCCAAGCAGGAACCCGAGGCATGACCGTGACCAAAAACACCCAAAATAGAGGAGAGGGGTGCCACCTCGGATGAGGACCAACACCCAAACCAACAAACAGAAACTCGCCAATAAATGACGACTAAACAGGCATACACTTGCCACAGAAACTAGAAACCGGAGGAAAAAAGCCACAAACCGTTGCCGAGCACCACGATCGGCCAAGATCCGCCCACCTCCAGCAACGTCATCACCCTGCAAATAGACCACAAGAACCGTTGTAGATGAAGACAACCTCTGATCAAGAACCTGACGAACCGAAGCCCAGAGACCCAGCCGCCCAAGAAAACGGATCAGAGAAGAGACGGAGGTTGGAGAGGAGGCGACTCTCCACCAGACACAACACCAGCTGCCAAATGAGGAAGAGGCCCAGGGGGAGCAGGCGGTTCTCGCCGATGCCCAGCCCCTCCCCCAAGCCCGATGGGGACGGACGGTGCTTCCGATGCCCTAGATCTCTCTCCTGCAGCGGACTCCTCCTGACGGTCGAGAGATCCTTTTTTCTATGCATCTCTCCATAGGGTACTTAATGGTTGATCATTAAACTTCTAATTGATCCAAAACCTGACCTAAGGGGTGACCATAGGTTGTCACCATCATCTAACACCTTTGATCACGACCATCAGTTGTCATGAAGACAACACCATATGGTCATTGCAATGGTACCATCATCGGGTCATGGGTTTATAAAAGAAATCAGCTTAAAACCCTAAAATTGACCATTGGTTGATAGGTGTTTAGCACCATAGATTGTCAAACCAACCTGATCCAAGTCATATTATCCCTTAGGAATAAAATACACATAATCACAGGTTCACCTAGAACTGAAATCAGAATAGGGAACATTATAAAAATTGAAATCCTAGTCAAGCATAGCTTTGTAGTGCATGGATCATCATTTAAAAGCAAGAACATGAGCTAATAAGCTTATGGTAAGCAATAAACGTGGAGCAAGTTATAAAAATTGCCTCTAATTAGAAGACATACTCCCAAATAGAAGTAAACACGAGTAGGTAGGGTAGAAAATCCAAGCATAAGCTGTGAACTCATCCATCTAGCACCTTTCTTCATCAAATGAGCAAACCCTAAGCATAAGGAGTAAGAAAGGTAGGGTTTTAGAGCTTTAGAGCAATTTCTACCGTGGAACATCAAGGTTCCGACTTGGAAAATGTAGGAGGAAGGATAAAAAAGAAATAAAAATAATAAATAAGGGTATTCTTACTCTTTTAGGTCAAGATCACTAGAAGGAAACTTTTCAAACCCTAAAAGGAAGTCAAATGCAACCCTAGATTCTTTTTCCAAGAAGATCCCCTCTTTCTTCTTCCTTGGACAGGAAATTCACAGAAGCACAGGGGGAGGAAGAGTTTCATAGAAGGAGGGAAGTGGTGGAGAGAAAATGGCTCGTTTGGGTGCTTAGGGATAAGTATATGAAACTTTAAGATAAAGAAAAAGAAAAGGTTGAAGTTCTAGTGTCTTTCCAAGTGTCCATGGCCTTAAACTATTAAGAATATATAATCACACACACAAGAATATACACCTCCATCCATAGAGACATGTTTATACCTTTTTTCTTGAATTTCAAAGAAAAACAAATAATTCATTAGTTGATAGCTACTAAAGGTAGCTCATCCATGAAGGGGTAAACCTTAAAATACCCTTGAGGAAAATACCTTCAAACCAAGGTTTAAATAGGTTCCCCATGGCTCAAAAAACTAAATAATGATGAGATAATATACAAGGAACATAATGCAAGTGATAAATTACAAAGAAAACCTCTCAATTTGGTAAATTGCAAAAAAAGTCCAAAATGTGCATAAAATTGCATAGCTTGCTCAAACAGTGTCCAAATTGGACCAAATTTTAAAGTTAATCTTGTCTTATGATTTCAAATCATATCACAAGGTTATATTAGGGTTATAATAATTCAATTATGATAATTAAGCTTGTTCAACACTTTAAGCAAGGTTAGGGGTCTCACAACCATAAACTCCTAATAGGGATTTCACCCCCAAAATCCGAAGGTAAATAAAGATGGGTACTTATTTTGCACCTCATCCTATTACCTTCATATGGTTACTTGCATATCATGGTGATGTCACATCATTCATACATATCTCATCTTGGGTCAGCACAAAAAACCCCACCTAAGAAGACATTCTCAATATGGAATATAGAAACTTGTTGTGTCATCTGTACAACTTTCATAGTAATGTTTAACTTTAAATTCTAGCTATCATCCTAAAACTATATCTATTGTATCAACACATTACTCAAAAGTCACACTTGCTAGCTTTTTACCAATCATGGCATGTGTCCCATACCATTCCTTGAAGCATAAAAAAGGCGATGTTTCCATCCTTTTTTTTCTAGATACACTGACACTCGAACACTTGCCAATTCTTTTTTAGAATCAAAAGAAATGCTGACATTGGCACCTGTCATTCCATACAAGGAAACATCATTCCTAGTCAACCTTGTTAGGGGTGAAACAACACTATCTTCACCTTACTAGGATTTACACAACCTACTTAGAAGACATATCATAATTGAATTATTATAACCCTAATATAACCTTTTGATATGCTTTTAAATCCTAATATAAGCTTAAGTTTCAAATTTGGTCCAATTTAGACATTGTTTGAGCAAGTTATGCAATTGTATGCACATTTTGGACTTTTCTGAAATTTACCCAATTAAGAGGTTTTCTTTGCAATTTATCACTTGTATTATGTTCCTTGGATATTATCTCATCATTCTTGAGCATTTTTATCCATGGGGAGACTATTTAAACCTTGGTTTGAAGGTGTTTTCCTCAAGGGTATTTTAGGGTTTACCCCTTCATGGATGAGCTACCTTTAGTAGCTATCAACTAATGAATGATTTGTTTTGCTTGGAAATTCAAGAAATGAGGAATAATCATGTCTCTATGTACGGTGAGGGATCTTCTTGTTTGTGTTCTTGTATATTATTAATAGTTTAAGGCCATGGACACTTGGAAAGATACTAGAACTTCAACCTTTTCTTTTTCTTTGTCTTAAAGTTTCATATACTTATCCCTAAGCACCAAAACAAACCATTTTCTCTCCACCACTTCCCTCCTTCTATGAACCTCATTCTCCCTCTGTGCTTCTGTGAATTTCCAATCCAAGGAATAAGAAAGAGGGGATCTTCTTGGAAAAAGAATCTATGGTTGCAATTGACTTCCTTTTAGGGTTTGAAAAGCTTCCTTCTAGTGATCTTGACCTAAAAGAGTAAGAATACCCTTCTTACCTCCATTTACTTCTTTGTTATCCTTCCTCCTACCTTTATCCAGGTCATAACCTTTCTGTTCCATGGTAGAAATTGCTCTAAATCTCTAAAACCCTACCTTTCTTGCTCCTTATGCTTAGGGTTTGCTCATTTGATGAAGAAAGATGTGAAATGGATGAGTTCACAGTTTATACTTGGATTTCCTACCCTACCTGCTCATTTTTTCTTCTGTTTGGGAGTTTATCTTCTAATTATAGGCAAGTTTTATAAATTTCTCCACGTTTATTGCTTACCATAAGCTTGCTAGCTCATGTTCTTGCTTTTAAATGATGATCCATACACTAAAAAGCTATGCTTGACTTGGATTTCGATTTTTTTAATGTTCCCTATTCTGATTTCAGTTCTATATGAGCATGTGATCATGTGTACTTTATTCCTAAGGTATAATATGACTTGGATCAGGTTTGTTTGATAACCTATGGTGCTAAGCACCTATCAACCAATGGTCAATTTTAGGGTTTAAAGCTGATTTCTTCTATAAACACATGACTCGATGGTGGTACCATTGCAACAATCGATGGTGTTGTCTTCATGAAAAATGATGGTGGTGACCAAGGGTGTCAACTTACGTTCACCCTATAGGTCAGCTGTTAGCCTAATTAGAAGCCTAGTGATTAACAACTAAGTACCCTAATGATGCTATCAATCAATGGTGATATTAGTTTGATATTTGATGTTGATTAATGAATATAGTGATGATCTAACAACCTATGGTGACTTAATGGTCACTAATGATGGTGTATCAGGTCTCCACAACCTATGGTGAGTTAATCATATAGTTGTAGAATCAATTAAGCCTTATACCAATGGTTTCTTGGGTCACTTGATGTAATGGTCGAACCTATATTGTAATTGATGGTTTTAACATATGAACTTGACCCAATGGTCAAGATCTAATGTGTATTCCTACAATAAAGTGGAATGATGGATAATGTAATATGTTTTTCCTAATAATTTGATTTAGATGGTTTCCTTTATATGATCAACTTAAGGAGCTTACTTGTTGACAATGGATGGCTTGTCTTAAATGAACAGTCGATTGTGGGTTTTATCCTACTCTCAACAGAACCCTTATTGTTGTTAATCAAAGGATGTCTAGGGTTAAATTGTGAATTTTATAGATCACAACTTAATAACATCATAGATGATTCATTCAAGGTATTTACTTATGTAAATGACCAATGGATTTACCTTTTCAACATTTCATGGTTAGAAGTTGATGCCTCAATATTCCCATTGTTTTGGGTGAAGCATGTAGTGTAATGTTATGATTCTAATGATGAGAATGTGATGGTTCAATGCCTTAAACTTGTGTTATTACCCTTGCCCTCGTATGATTATGATTTATAATCACCATAATGAATTAATGGGTAACCCTAATGAGGTATAGCTTGTTATATCTAGTTTTAATATAACTAAATGATGATAATTGGGTATGAATAGTCCTTGAATGACTAATACAATCATGGAATACTCTCTTATTGTTGTTAAAACCCTAGTATGCTATAAACGGATGGTTACACCTTGATTAATGTATGGGTTCATACTTGAGAATACTATGGAATATGATGGTGATGCTTCACCTTATGCATCCATGATCTAATGGGGATGTCATGAGTTAGGGTTTGGGTATGAGTGTTGATTAGAAACATTAATATAATTTATCTTGTTCAAGATAACTCTAATGCAAATATATAAAGATGCGTATTCATGTTTAACCTTCTTATATGATGGTATGATGGTGAAATAACCTCCTTAATATGATCATAACCTTAATGTGTTAATTGATGGTTATTATAGCCACATGGTTGATACTTTCTTATGCTAAACATGGGCATTATGAATATGATGAGGGTTAACCATATCTAGTTTCCTTACATGTTGATGTAATAAAGGAATTTTCTTAATGCTAATATAACCCTTCTATGATGGTTTATGAATATTTCCTAGCTCACTAATGCAATATTGTGTTGATCTGGTGTATTATATGTAAGTGATGTTGAGCCTTGCTATAAGGCATGGAATGATAATGATGATCTTGCAGGGAATAGTATAATGGTCTTAATGACCTTTGGGCATGGTTGAGCCCTGAATGAGGTGTAATCCTCTTGTGTTGATAAGGGTTGAGACCCTATGATATTTTTAAAAGGATTTGTATCATGTGATAGTATGATGGTCTTAATGACCTTTGGGCATGGTTGAGCCCTAAATGAGGTGTAATCCTCTTGTTTTGATAAGGGTTGATACCCTGTGATATTGTGAAAAGAATTTATATCTTGTGATAGTATGATGACTAGTGTAGCCTCATAAATGGAAAGTGAATAGTACCATGTGATGATGAGATGAGAAATTATGTTTCACACATTTTATATCTTTTGAAGTTGTGATATTTATATGCTTGCTAGAAGTGAATTAGGGTTGTATGTCCACTTGTTTGATGCAGCCTTAATTCACCCACTTGGCATAACTAATCAAGTGAAACTCTAATCATGTAGTGCCCTATGCCATAGATCCATCTGAGTGTCAGAACTTGCCAAATGGTGAAATGAGTATTCCTAAGGGAAACTCAGAGTGCATACTGATGAGTATGTGGGGTGCTTGTCATCTTGAATTCAAGTGTTTATGGAGGATGACTGTGGTCATACCTAGCCCTTAGTTTTATAATGGTTGTATTCATGTCTCGGTGATTATATATGTGACGAGATTGGAGGACAAATGAGGTACCTCGGATGGTAGGGTATGCTTACCCACCTCCTTTCACTAGTGCCATGACATGTACCAAGGATAGACTAGGCTGTAGCAGCTTGACCTTATGTGTCACTGTGGCAGACCCATACTAACCGGGGGCGGAGAAGATCTTAGGAGTCCGGCTCTTCCTAGATCTTGTATGGCACTGATTTCGACTTAGCAGTGGTCAGTTGTATTTTGAGTAGTATCCTCAAATTCCTCAGGGCATAATAAAAGATGTAAGACAATCATGTAGCATATATGTTTAGGGTTATATACAACTCTTCATATTGGATGATAACCTTGTTTGCTTT
The DNA here is from genome assembly GCA_963693085.1 of Alisma plantago-aquatica. Lineage (NCBI taxonomy): Eukaryota > Viridiplantae > Streptophyta > Magnoliopsida > Alismatales > Alismataceae > Alisma > Alisma plantago-aquatica. The sequence goes on from OY856414.1 coordinate 407,356,357, forward strand.
CTTTTCACTAAGATCATGTCTAGTACAATAAGAGATAATAGATATGCTTATGTTGTAGTTATGCTCATGTTGTAAACATGCTTATTTTGTCAAATATACTGACACTGATGGTTAAGATGATGATGTTAGAAATGTTTAATATTGCTAGCCATGCCTATGTAATTAGAAATTCTTAAATTTCTAATCATGCTTATGCAGTTAATTGTGCTATGATGTTAGTTCTACATATGATATATATGTTCCCTTTATTTAAGATGCCAATATTGATAGCCATGTTATGTTACTAGACACATTCATGATGCCAGGGATGCTTATGCTACTAGATTGTTTCTATTGTTAGCAAGGAATATGATGATAGTCAGATTAATTATGATGATTATTATTAGATGCAATTTGATGAAATTTGAGTAGATATCTATCTAGAGAAATGGATTTATTTGTTACATATATATACATTGATGATCATACTTGTTGCTAAGATTATTTCTTAATCTGTTTAGCATACTTAAACTGTTCAATATGTTAAATTGATTATTAAATACTCCAACTGCTCAATTATCTACTATTTAAAATGTTGTAATCAATAAGCATTGTTGGAGGTTATATCTCTTACTGGGACATGGGTCTCACCCTTGTGGTTCGCCACATTTTTTTAGGTAATCAGAAGTGATGAAAACAAACATGTGGAAGCAAAGAGGAGCTATAATAATGAATATTTGAGAAAGTTGATTAGATGTCTAGTGTGTCCTAGAGTCATCCCTGTACTCTTAGGTCCGGGCAAGAATAATTTGTATATGGTGTTTCAAACGAATTGAAATTTTGTTAGCATGTTAATGCTTGTTTGTGTGACATATATGAATATTGTTCTCCTGTGTATATATGTTGTGGCTAAGGCGATAGACCAATTTGTATCAAATGCTTGGCATAGTTTGCATACAAAAAAGATGTTGGGCTCTTATGTAAATGTTTTTGAGCGGGTGTTGATGTTGAAATTGGTTTTAATTTACCCATACATTTGGGTATGTGATTAATAAGTGATTGATTATGTTTCATATTTTGAGTAATCTCATTTAGTGTAATGGGTTCTCAAAATTCCCTCTGCCCCTATTGTACTCCAACTTAGTAGTTTCCACTACCTATCCAGGGCATGGTGTGGAGGACTTTCTCTTTACTGGCTTTCGGCTTGAAGTTACTCCCCTTTAAAGAAAGGGGGTGGGATTAACAACTCCAAATCCCAATTATCCCACTCCACTGGAATCTGATCTAGCAGCTGTTCTTCTCTCTTTCTCCGTATTCTATTTCGGTGAAATCTCTCTCCGTTGAATTCTTTGATGCCTCTTTGCGCCCCTCTCCTATTGCCGCATCCCTATCCTGTGAAAGATGAAGAAGCTTTGAGACTTTATCTGGGCCTAACAAATTTTGATTCTCTCCGTGCCATGTCTTCAAAACCTTAGCGACTTTCCTAGTCTAGCTCTGCCATCCCTTCTTCTTTTAGCCTCTTTCCACTATGCATTGGTCAAATGGAAATGGTAAGTAGTCAATGTGACTCTTGACTCAACAACTAAACTAGAGTCATCCAGCTACTAATTTATTGGGGTTAACTCCAACCCTTATTAGTCTTATCCCTACTATTGTACTTTTTTACTAAGAAGATAAGGGTGACTTTTCTTAGGCAAAAAATCACTCTACCATTTTCATATATTCCATATATCACACTATATAGATATCATATTCATGAGAGTTCCATGCTTGAATCAGCTATAGATAGTTTATTTCTGAATAATGATGCACCCAGATTCCAAGATATTTTAAAAACATGGCTATGAATTAGTCATGGGGTAGTGAGTGGGATAAAATGAGGCAACAAAAAGTGATATGGAGATGAAAGAGATGGTTGAACTAAAATCAAAATCGAGCACATTGAGAAAGTAGTTGAAACCCTTGAATTCCAACACACAGTCTTTATAGGAGTGTGTGTACATGGGGCAGTAGAATAAGATGAATGATTAGTACCCATGGTGCAACCATCCAAATTTCTCTTAGAATGATCCAAATAATGTTTAGCATGGCCCTCCCAGTATCCTACCACCTCAACAACATCAGTGTCAATAGTCACTTCAAAAATATCAAGGACAAGGTCTACACAACCAAGGAAATACTAGGGAATTGGTGGTTGAAATTGGATGGATAATGTAGATTAAAAAAAGTTAGAAATAATATGGAGAAGTTATTAATACTTTGACTAGACCTACTAGAAAATGTATAACCATGGTCCTAGATTAGGATCTTAAAGACCCATACATCATAGTCGGTAGCAGACATTGAAGATATTGAAAATCCAAGATAGAAGGGGTTCCTAATAAAAACAAAGCTTCCTAAAAATAATCAATAGGAAAAGGCATTGACACTATAGAGTAGCAAAAATATTGGTGACATATATAACAATAATAAATGATATGTAGAATCATGACATTAACATCTATCTCAACATGGAAAAGGACGTTGTTCTACTTGTACAATCATAGCATCCAGAGCATGAGCAAGCACGTGTTGTAGAAACACCTTATGCATGCTTGGGTAGAGCATTGTCCGAAAGGATGCTTATGTGTCACATCACCAGCAAAAAGTTGTGTTGCTCATTCCTCTCCCCTACATTCTAAAACTAGGGAAGATATACAAATTGTTTAAGAAGTTCTTAGATATTTTATGCAAGTTTCATTTTGATCTTCCATTAGAGTAGTCTATTGAGAAGATTTTGGCCTATTAAAAAATTCTAAACACACAGTTAATAAGGAAAGGTGTATAACTTATTCATATGTGGTAATGGTGCATGAAGAAGTTGGTGCTTTAATTTAGAGAAAAATATCTCAAAAAAATAGCATCTAAGTCGTGTCACCATCCCATATTCCATTGGAAGTTTTTCATATGGGGATAGACTTTATTCTTTTAGGACAAGCATCTACTTGATGTCACTTCCCACATTTCAAAGTTAGCATTGAGAGATCCACAGAAGACCAATATGACTATTCTATTGGCGGATAAATATATAGTGAGGCCATTGGATATCTCTAAGGACATTGTGTGCATGTTGATAGATTTATCTTTCCTATATATTTTGTAGTTAGGGATATGCAAGAAGACTAGATTCTCACCTCTTATTAGGCAGACCATTCTAGGCCATTGTAGACTGTTGTGGAGATTTAAAGAGAATGTATAACATTGAGAATAGAGGAAGACATGAAGGCTTTTAAACTCCTAAAACAAGACAAGTGTGTTTGAGGAGCTTTCAGGTACTTAAATGTGGAGAACAGGAGTCTTGACGAGATTGATGGCATACATTGACACAGGGTCACTACATGTTGAGGCATTGAATCAAATGGATACTATTTTGATTCCATGAGTGATGAGGCATCTTTCATAGCCACTATATGCATCTTTTACCATCTTCACTCACTCTTGTGGTGGTTCTAGCAATTACATGCTCATACCTAAGTTTGCCATTGAATGCTTTCCTTGAGAATCTTATATGTGCACATGTCAAATCTTATCGAGGAGTGTGCAAAGTAAGTTGCAATACTCCCTGCTTAACCATCACTATAAGAACTTAGGGATTCCACCACCACCATTTCCACTCATATTTATTTAAGTACATCTTAAGATAAGAAAATCATGCATGTTCCATGCCAGCAAAGAGGAGCATTTTAATGATCCATCGTCAGTATAAAGGGTATCTCTCCTAGAATTTTGGGCATAAGATTTGAATGGAGGATGGAGCAAATCTACTGGTGTTTCCGCAATGCCTACTCAACCCCATTATTAAGAATATCATCAAGAATGAGGTAATCAAACTCCTTGGTGATGGTAGTATTTACCTATTGGGTGAGTCCAACCCAACTGCTCCCAAAGAAAGGAGACAAATGTTGCAAATAGACTCATACCAACTCATTTTGTTACTAGGTGGTGGGTTTGCATTGATTATCTTTGGTTGACACTTTCCTCTACCTTTCATTGATAAGTCTTTAAAGCAGCATTTCAATTGTTTGCTATTTTGTTTTATTATGGTTATTTAGGGTATAACTAGATTTCCATAAGTATAAGGATTTCAAGAAGACTACCTTCACCTAGTCTTATGCTACCTTCGCTACCATAAAATTCCTTTTGGTATTTCCAATGCACCAGTCGCTTTCTAGAGTTAAGGTGGAGAAGTGCCTTGGGATTTATGCAGATTCTTTCTTAGTCTATATGGAGTCTTCGAGGGACATCTTGAGAGTCTAGGCCATCTTTTGAAACTTTGCAAAGAAACTCACCTAGTGATGAGTTGGGGAAAACACCATTTGATGGTGAGTGATGGGTTGCATTGGGATACAAGGTGTCCATTAGAGGATTTTTTTGATACAACTAAAATAGAGGTGATTGTGTAGTTCACGCCACAAAATTTTGTTTTGGAGTTTTCTAGGACATGTTGGATTTTATAATCATTTCATTAGATAATTTTGGAGAATTTCCAAACTACTCTCTGAATTTCTATAGAAAGACGTGGATTTTTTGTTCAATTATAAGTGTTTGGATGAATTACACACTTCAAAAACCAAAATCAGTTCAGATTATATGGTGGTTACTCCTGATTGGAGTCATCCATTTGAGCTCATGAGTGACTCTTGCTACTAAATGGTGGGGGCAATTAATGTAAAGGGTGTGGTCTTTTGTGATTTACAATGCTAGTTGAACGCTCAATGATGACAACATAATTATACCACTATCAAAAAAAATTGTTGTGGTATTAACTTTTGAAAAATATAGGCAATAAGTAATAGGGACTACGAAAGTGGTATGGACTTATCATGTAGAAAATTAAATACTTAATGTAATAGAAGGGTGTAAATTTGTATCTTTTAAAATGGATCTTGCTTTTGCATGTATTTTACATTGAGCTCAAAGACGATTCAGGTTAAAAGTTTTCGTCACAAATAATCTCTCTAACCTAGAGAGGGACAATGAAAAAGGTTTGGAAATTCTTGTCAAGAAAATTTTCTAATGAAATGCTACTTGAAACAAGGATGAGAGATCCTTTGTTTTTTCATTTATTGAATTATTTGGCTAGTAGATTGTGCATGATGATTTGTCATATTATACGAAGAAGAAAAATTCTCATGATCTTCATTACTACATTTAGGATGACCCACTTTTATTCAAAGTTTGTAGATACTTTTATCCTTATATGTGTAACATACTAAAATCTAGGAGCATAGCTTGTCCCTACCTTACTCTATGCCCTTTTTGAAATTTATTAATGTCTAGTAATTTTCCTCCTGAATTAATATGTTTTGGGATGAAATTACCAAATAAATTCAATACTAGGGTTGAATGTGAAAATTCATCAACAAATCAGTGTCGACCTTACTTTGCGCTCCAAAATATTATTCAGTCTATTTAAGAAGAAAAAAAAAGATGAATACGAATAATTGTGTTGGATTGGATAAAAGAAGAATAAATGTATTAAATGCATACTTAACAACCCAAGTAAATAAATAAAATACTAAACACTGTAATAGGACAAAAACAATGATATAATTGGATTCCTTACATCTTAATTGATCTATGTGTTAAATTTCAAGTCAATTGAACCATATTTACACCCCTAAATAATTTATAAATATAAATATCCTAAATAATCTAAGTTTGTTGGGCCAAATCTATATTTACTTTTCTGCCACCCGTTTAGTTTTGCATTGTGGTCACGTGACTGGTCTGGTACCAGCTTGACCATGTCTTTCTGATCCCCTACATGACCTCCTCCCTCGCTGACGTGGGTCTTGCACCGAGGGCATGGCCACAGATTGTGCGCCCATCGTGTTCCTCCTTCATGCTTCTCCTCATCGCTATATCTTTGATTCCTCTTTTCTCTTCCTCACTTCTTTCTCTACCTATCCTTCTTCTTTTCTGTGCCTCCTCTTCCTACTATTAGAGAGGCATACTCGAAGATTCCAAAACTCATCTTCCATGTCTACCGGCCGCCGTCTTGCTCACTGCCACCTACCCTGACGCCCCATCTTCTCCTTCACCAAGCTCTGACGGTAACAAAACACCAGGAAAAGCATCGCATCGCAGGCAGCGCAGCTGCCTCCTCTTCTCCTCCACCTCTTTCTCCTAGCCTTCCCTCCTTCTTCACGTATAACCATGCAACCTACTAACACCTTCTATGCATTGTGCCTCCCTCAACGAAATTGTGTTCCCCTCTAATGGAAAGACTATCACCAACACCTCCTCTCATCCCGAAACTCCTTCTTCCTCACTCTATACTTCCTAAAACCTTGGTCGCCACCACTTTCCTATCTCCTTATACCCTGTGCGTGACTAAGAGGAGCCATCACCACCAGGCGCAATGTCCGACAGTGGTGATTTACCTATATGGGTCACCTCTGGTCAGGTGTGGCATCGCCACCGCCAAGGTCACCCCCTCCATCTCCTGGCCTACATATCGACAGCAAATGACTTTCCAATGCATAGGTGCTTCTCCTTCTTCTTCCTTCTCTATGCTTCCCTCATTGTCCTCAACTCAGATCCGATCACAATCTCATGGCACAAGTCATCGTAGAAGCTAGGTTCAACACCAATAGTGTTTCCGTCCTTGTTCTACACTGCAAGGCCACAAATCTTTCCCCCCACATGCCCTCTCTACTTACCTCTCAATATGACGCCAACACCCTCACCAACACCAGAACTAGCGGCATATGCTTCCCTAGATCCACTTTTGTCCGACATCCCTGCCTCTCTGGCACTGGTTCTTCTGTCTCATCTTCTTCACCTCCTCTCTTTCCGGCAATCATAAACCCTAGCCACCGTAGGTGTGCCTCACCCAACACCTAGTAGCTTAGTGGAGACGAAGCCCTCGCCAGAAGTCGCAGGTGATGGTGAAGGTTGCGTCGACCTATGTGGGCTTTCCTTTCATTCCTAACTAATGCAACCACCACCACCGTAGACACCGATCCAAACCACCAAGAAGGACAATATAGTAGTAGATCAAACCTAACGATTCTGACAGCCATGGTCTCCCCTCTCCTACCTTCTCTTTACCTCCACCCCCTTCCTATAACTCACTTGTACCTGCAGAAACCTTTGGCATAGCCATAGTTCAAAGAAAAAGGAAAAGATAGGCCTCAAAGTTTTCCCTAATGATCAGCCTCCAGATAACTCGATGAACAACAGATGGATTACGACCCCTCCAACCCCCTTTATGTTGGTCTGATTCCCAACTAGGTTAAGAAATGTTTAAGGAACTAATGGACAATGAGTTCCTTCTATAGCCTTAGCTAGACTCCAAGGCAGTCATGATCGTTGGTCATCCAAATATGCAGGTGTTGGACTCCTATCATTCTCTAGGTGAGTCTTCTTCTTCCTTAACCTTGATTAAATATGTTCAGTTATTTGTATCATTGATAAAAATTGGTTAGATGCAAAGCTTAATACACAAAACACCACTATACTAATTAAGAAGACTAGTATCCTATGTATCTATACCTAATGGTAACATACAATTATACTTACCTTACTTATGTATATGTCTGTAAACAAGAAATATACAGTTTCTATTATACTGTTATGATATAGTTAGTAACCCTTTAGACAATATTCATGGAATTTAGGTTGTGGCATCTTACTATGATGATGACATGCAATCGGTTATTTTGGTAATTGATAAATTAGTATATCTATGTTGGCGTATGAACACATAGAGTTGATATAGTTTCAGTACTAGTTAAATGTTGAGTTCTTGCTACTAAATAGGCATGTTATTAACTTAAACCTAGAAATATATATGGGAAGGACTTGGACAATATAACATGGATCATTAAAATGTTGTTATCTCTATTTACATAGATCATTAAGGCGGATTCTAGAAAAGAAAACAACGACTACAAATAAGAAATAAAATTAATGAATATGGTTATAAATGACATTATATCATCTTAGACTATATCTTCATTTTTATAGTAACTCTCAAATCATTCCTACAATAGTTGTATATACTTGCATTTATGTGCCTAATTAAGACCTAACTTGGGTAAATTGTATAAATATTCATGTATATATATAAATTTATGTTAATACGATATTAAGTTCATTTATAAGACCAAAAGATACAGTTTGATATACTCTAGGATGTGACTTTCATCGTATATAACCTACTAGAAATCCTAGAATGAAAATTATTGTAAGATATGTGAAATACAATCCTATATGGAAAACCCTAATATGTCGTATGGAAATTGGAACTAGGATAAGATAATTTAAAAATCTACATGAGGAATGTATAAACATGTTCACTTTAGTTTGCTTAACATACCTAATGTCTTCTTAGGGTGAAAGCTGGATTTCGTGACCAAGTATATAGATTGAGTTAAGAATTAGTAATGAAATATCAGGTATGTACATCCTCTATTTTATTTTGGGCATTATTTGACTAAATCCATATACATTTTAATGAGGCATCGCTTGAACTGTTATTTCTCTTGGAAATCTTTTATTCTTGGACATTTATAATTCCTGATATGAATCTCTTTTACTAATTTGATTATTAATTTGACATGATTATGGGTCTTTAGGCCCCTCTTGCCTTGTTGCCTTTTGGTTTGATATTGACTAAAATGATAGTCTTGCCACTCTATTATAGCATGTTGCGTGTTTGACTAGATTATCTAAAATAGTGGTACTTATGTACAACCATACTTATATAGGACGTGTGTATTCCGTCGGGGGTGTGCGTTTCCACCCTTATTTATTTATAGGCCATGATCCTATGGTGTTATGGCCCTGTTTTAGGTATATTTAATCTACATTGTTATGCATGAAAATATTTGTTGTTTTAATATGAATATGTGGATGATTTTTATGGCAAGACACTCTTTATTATCATGCTTGTAATCTGAATCTAATATGCCTCATTTCTTTTGTTACATTTCTCTTGAACTTACCTAATTGCAAATAGCCCCCTCCTTGTGGGAACATCTCTTCTTGCACTTATAACCCTATATAATGCCTAAAGTGTTAATTATATGTACATACTCATCTCTTTGCTGACCTCTATGTTGTCTCCTATGTTTTGGGTGATGTTCCCTTCCACCCAGGTTTAGGTACATTAGAAGACAAAGATGCTAAAAGATTGTATACATGGGCTTGGACATTGAGGATAGCTTGAGATAGTTGGTTTTCTGTTCCACCTTATATGGTGAGGAACAATTGTACAAAGAAAATTTTGTAACTGTGTAATAGTATTGTTTCCACTGCTTATTCATTATCATGCTCTGTAATATGTACCATTTGAGAAATGAATAAAATTCCTCCTTTCCTTCTTACCTTTTGGTATGTTGGGATTGGGTGGACTTTTTCTTCAATTCAGTGAAGAGTGGATCCCCTATCAGGTCTCACTCTTTACAAAATGGTATCAGATCCTAAGCAATCGGTAACTTGACTATTTCAAGGTATCCTATGTTGTTCCCTAGTAGGTAATTAGGTGACCCTTTGGAGGTTGTTGATATACCCATTTCCTTGAGTATTATAATACCATATATGGATTCAAGTCCTATCTAGTTTGGTAACTTCCACTCCCCAAACCACTATGTGACTGAGACTTAGTTTTTGGGAAGTTAACCCTTCATCCTTTTTTGATAATAAAATTTCCCTACATAGGAATTGAATTTTAAAGCGATTAATTGGCATCTCTTGACTTCTGGGAGGTTATCTAGAATACTACTAAGTGTAGGTTGACTTGGACATGCATACTGAAGCTCAATCCTAGTTCTTGTCTTAAAACCTTCTCGTTCTTCTAGTGTGCTTCATATACATCGTTGATGAGGAATGGGCATGCATGGATCATAAATGTAGGCCTTGACATGATTTTAGAGTTATAACGATTCCCTTATTGATAAGTGATAATATGAACTAGTTCGACTATGGTTGGGCATGCTTGCCTTCAACACGGAGTATCTCCACATAGTTCTTTCCAAAATTTTCTATCGAAGGGTTGAATACCATTCCCATTGAGCTTGTTATGCCAAATAGGTGTGATCTGGTTGATAAAAAATATAGGTTTCAGTGGATATCCTTAAGTTGTCACATCTCTCATCTCCAATGGTGTACTTTAGTTACCTAGTGACTGAGAGGAATATCTTCATTTTATAGATCACTTTGCCTTGTGGATGCACTAAGATTATAAATGATCATGGAACAGAGAAATCCTAAATCTTTTCCTATAATGTGGGTGATCTCATGTTCCCTTAGTCTCGGGATGAGGCAATGTAAATTATGAATCAGAATGATGTGGTGAATGGTGGATGTCATGCTTGTTAGGTTTTGATTGATGTTGATTGTGTGTAATAAGAACCATTCTCTCTCTCATGCTTACATATAAGGGAAGTAGCCGTATGACCTTTTAGGTGATAAAAGGATTAGATCCCTTTTTGTAGCACGAAGTGGGGATAGGATGATAGTATATGTGCCATGTTGTGGATGACTTGGTTCTAGGATCAATTTTGGTGCCAATTTTGGATTTGCATCACAGAGTTTTCTTTCTCAAACTTAAATTCATTATTAAATTATATGTGCAAAAACAATTCAGATTTAATCGATGGTTTTGGAACCAAGTCACCACCACACAGAATTTGAACAGTAGAGAAAACATTTAGTGAGGAAATCCTTGACTAGCAGGATCTAACATGAGATCCTATGTTTAGTGTTAAGTAGTGAATACTAGGAATGAATATACGACCTAGATCCACCTTTGTTACCCGTCTAGGTGATTAGATAAGTCATAGATGAACCCTTTTAAGGGGTGGAGTCTTATGCGCTTAGGAGTGTAGCTTAACTTAAGAGATAACAAGGAGTTGATAGTGATGTAATAAGTAGAACTTGGGTAACTCCCTAAATTAAAGTCAAACGATTTAGATATCACATAATTATGGTATATGAGTAAGCCTTGTTAATTTGACCACCATAAATGTTACTTGGATAATTAAAAAAAAGCTCGTATATTTCTTTTAATACAAATGGTATGGGTAAGTCGACTCAAGAAATAATATTCAACACACTAAGAGATGATCCTAATATTTAAGAAAATAAAATGTATGCATATTCTACCCTACTTCCTATATGCACTCAATATTTTATAAACATAGTAATCTTAAAAGAAAATTTTAATTAATAGTAGCAATCATAGGAATCACAGTGATATCTTTTAAGGATTGAAGTTTCTAAGAAAGTTTAGTCCACCAACTTAGTGGTTGTGATGGGAAACCCATAAATGAAGAAGATTGGTCATTCATGCTTAGGTGATGGAAAATGAGGAAATGTTGAAAGATCTATTAATGTCATGCATGTAGTGGCATGGTTCATGTAAGAGGATAATGCAACTACCACAACAATATAGGTAACCTTGATGAATATAGCACTGCTAAGATAATCTATGACTTGGTGTAAATTTTCCTAGCTTAACCTGAACTATGAGAAAAGAATGGGGATTTGAGGCATGAAATAGTGTAAGTTCAACATGGGTTATGTATACAAGTATGGTTTGGGTGTTGTACAATAATCCACTAAATTATGTGTATCAGAAACTTTAGATTATGTTTAGGAATATGGCCTAGTCTACATGAATATATGGATGGATTTCGGGGACAAAATCCTCTTTAAGGGATGGAGTGTTGTAACATACTAAAATCTAGGATCATAGCTTGTCCCTACCTTACTCTATGCCCTTTTTGAAATTTATTAATGTCGAGTAATTTTCCTCCTGAATTAATATGTTTTGGGATGAAATTACCAAATAAATTCAATACTAGGGTTGAATGTGCAAATTCATCAACAAATCAGTGTCGACCTTACTTTGTGCTCCAAAATATTATTCAGTCTATTTAAGAAGAAGAAAAAAAAGATGAATACGAATAATTGTGTTGGATTGGATAAAAGAAGAATAAATGTATTAAATGCATACTTAACAACCCAAGTAAATAAATAAAATATTAAACACTCTCATATGACAAAAACAATGATATAATTGGATTCCTTACATCTTAGTTGATCTATGTGTTAAATTTCAAGTCAATTGAACCATATTTACACCCCTAAATAATTTATAAATATAAATATCCTAAATAATCTAAGTTTGTTGGGCCAAATCTATATTTACTTTTTTGCCACCCGTTTAGTTTTGCACTGTAGTCATGTGACTGGTCTGGTACCGTCTTGATTGTGTCATTCTGATCCCCCGCATGACCTCCTCCCTCGCTGACGCGGGTCTTGCGCCAAGGGCATGGCCACAGATTGCGCACCCATCGTCTTCCTCCTTCATGCTTCTCCTCGTCACTATATATTTGATTCCTCTTTTCTCTTCCTCGCTGCTTTCTCTACATGTCCTTCTTCTTTTCCGTGCCTCCTCTTCCTACTATTAGAGAGGCATACTCGACGATTCCAAAACTCATCTTCCATGTCTACCGGCCACCGTCTTTCTCACTGCCACCTACCCTGACGCCCCATCTTCTCCTTCACCAAGCTCTGACGGTGACAAAACACCATGCAAAGCCTCGCATCGTAGGCAGTGCAGTTGCCTCCTCTTCTCCTCCACCTCTTTCTCCTAGCCTTCCCTCCTTCGTCACGTATAACCCTGCAGCCTGCTAACACCTTCTACTGCATTGTGCCTCCCTCAACTAAATTATGTTCCCCTCTAATGGAAAGACTATCACCAAAACCTCCTCTCAGCCTGACACTCTTTCTTCCTCACTTTGTACTTCCTAAAACCTTGGTCGCCACCACTTTCCTTTCTCCTTGTACCTTGTGTGTGACTAAGAGGAGCCATCACCACCAGGCGCAATGGCCGGCAGTGGTGATTTACCTATACAGGTCGCCTCTAGTCAGGTGTGGCATCGCCACGGCCAAGGTCACCCCCCATCTCCTAGCCTACAGATTGACACCAAATGACTTTCCAATGCATAGGTGCTTCTCCTTCTTCTCCCTTCTTTATGCTTCCCTCATTGTCCTCAACTCAGACCCGATCACAGTCTCATGGCACAAGTCATCGTAGAAGCTAGGTTCAACACCAATAGTGCCGTCGTCCTTGTTCTATATTACAAGGCCACAAATCTTTCCCCCACATGCCCTCTCTACTTACCTCTCAATCCGACGCCAACACCCTCACCAACACCAGAACTAGCGGCATCTACTTCCCTATATCCACTTTTGTCCTACATCCCTACCTCTCTAACACTGGTTCTTCTGTCTCATCTTCTTCACCTCCTCTCTTTCCGGCAATCATAAACCCTAGCCACCATAGTTGTGCCTCACCCAACGCCTAGTAGCTTAGTGGAGACGAAGCCCTCACCAGAAGTCGCAGGCGGTGGTGAAGGTTGCGTCGACCTGCGTGGGCTTTCCTTTCATTCCTAACTAATGCAACTACCACCACCGTATACACCGATCCAAACCACCAAGAAGGACAATATAGTAGTAGATCAAGCCTAACAATTCCGACGGTCATGGTCTCCCCTCTCCTACCTTCTCTTTACCTCCACCCCCTTCCTATAACTCACTCGTACCTGCAGAAACCTTTGGCATAGCCATAGTTCAAAGACAAAGGAAAATACAGGCCTCAAAGTTTTCCCTAATGGTCAGCCTCTAGATAACTCGATGAACAACAGATGGATTATGACCCCTCCAACCCCCTTTATGTTGGTCTGCTTCCCAACTAGGTTCAAAAATGTTTAAGGAACTAATGGACAATGAGTTCCTTCTATAGCCTTTGTTAGACTCCAAGGCAGTCATGATCGTTGGTCATCCAAATATGCGGGTGTTGGACTCCTATCATTCTCTAGGTGAGTCTTCTTCTTCCTTAACCTTGATTAAATATGTTTAGTTATTTGTATCATTGATAACAATTGGTTAGATGCAAAGCTTAATACAGGAAACATCACTATACTAATTAAGAAGACTTGTAGCCTATATATCTATACCTAATGGTAACATACGATTATACTTACCTTACTTATGTATATGTCTGTAAAGAAGAAATCTATAGTTTTTATTATATTGTTATGATATAGTTAGTAACCCCTAGGACAATATTCATGGAATTTAGGTTGTGGCATCTTACTATGATGATGACATGCAATCGGTTATTTTGGTAATTGATAAATTAGTATATCTATGTCGGTGTATTAACACATAGAGTTGATATAGTTTCAGTACTAGGTAAATGTTGAATTCTTGCTACTAAATAGACATGTATTAACTTAAACCTAGAAATATATATGGGAAGGACTTGGACAATATAGCATGGATCATTAAAATGTTGTTATCTCTATTTACATAGATCATTAAGGTGGATTCTAGAAAAGAAAACAATGACTACATATAAGAAATAAAATTAATGAATATAGTTATAAATGACCTTATATCATCTTAGACTATATCTTCATTTTTATAGTAACTCTCAAATCATTCCTACAATAGTTGTATATACTTGCATTTATGTGCCTAATTAAGACCTAACTTGTGTAAATTGTATAAATATTCATGTATATATCTAAATTTATGTTAATACGACATTAAGTTTATTTATAAGACCAAAAGATACAGTTTGATATACTCTAGGACGTGACTTTCATCGTATATAACCTACTAGAAATCCCAGAATGAAAATTATTGTAAGATATGTGAAATACAATCCTATATGGAAAACCCTAATATGTCGTATGGAAATTGGAACTAGGATAAGATAATTTAAAAATCTACATTAGGAATGTATAAACATGTTCACTTTAGTTTGCTTAACATACCTAATGTTTTCTTAGGGTGAAAGCTGGATTTCGTGACCAAGTATATAGATTGAGTTAAGAATTAGCAATGAAATATCAGGTATGTACATCCTCTATTTTATTTTGGGCATTATTTGACTAAATCCATATACACTTTAATGAGGCATCTCTTGAACTGTTATTTCTCTTGGAAATCTATTATTCTTGGACATTTATAATTCCTGGTATGAATCTCTTTTACTGTTGTGATTATTAATTTGACATGATTATGGGTCTTTAGGCCCCTCCTGCCTTGTTGCCTTTTGGTTTGATATTGACTAAAATGATAGTCTTGCCACTCTATTATAGCATGCTACGTGTTTGACTAGATTATCTAGAATAGTGGTACTTATGTACAACCATACTTATATAGGGTGTGCGTATTCTGCCCGGGGTGTGGGTTTCCACCCTTATTTATTTTTAGGCCATGATCCTATGGTGTTATGGCTATGTTTTATGTTTATTAAGTCTACATTGTTATGCATGCAAATATTTGTTTTTTTAATATGAATATGTCGATGATTGTTATGGCAATACACTCTTTATTTTCATGCTTGTAATCTGAATCTAATATGCCTCATTTATTTTGTTACATTTCACTTGGACTTACCTAATTGCAAATATCCCCCTCCTTGTGGGAACATCTCTTCTTGCACTTATAACCCTATATAATGCCCAAAGTGTTAATTATATGTACATACTAAACTCTTTGTTGACCTCTATGTTGTCTCCTATGTTTTGGGTGATGTTCCCTTCCACCTAGGTTTAGGTACATTAGAATACAAAGATGCTAAAAGATTGTATACATGGGCTTGGACATTGAGGGTAGCTTGAGATTGTTGTTTTGCCCTCTGCAATCGGCCTTACGTGTTCTTAGATGTATATCTTTTACTTTGTTTTTTGTTCCACCTTATATGGTGAGGAACAATTGTACAAAGAAAATTTTGTAACTGCGTAATAGTTTTATTTCAGCTGCTTATTCATTATCATGCTCTGTAATATGTACCATTTGAGAAATGAATAAAATTCCTCCTTTCCTTCTTACCTTTTGGTATGTTGGGATTGGGTGGACTTTTTCTTCAATTCAGTGAAGAGTGTATCCCCTATGATGTCTCACTCTTTACAAAATGGTATCAGAGCCTAAGCAATCGGTAACTTGACTATTTCAAGTTATCCTATGTTGTTCCCTAGTAAGTAATTAGGTGACCCTTTGGATGTTGTTGACATACCCATTTCCTTGAGTATTATAAGACCATATATGGATTCAAGTCCTATCTAGTTTGGTAACTTCCACTCCCCAAACCACTATGTGACTAAGACTTAGTTTTTGGGAAGTTAACCCTTCATCCTTTTTGGATAATAAAATTTCCCTACATAGGAATTGAATTTTAAAGCGATTAATTGACATCTCTTGACTTCTGGGAGGTTATCTAGAATACTACTAAGTGTAGGTTGACTTGGACATGCATACTTAAGCTCAACCCTAGTTCTTGTCTTCAAACCTTCTCGTTCTTCTAGTGTGCTTCATATACATCGTTGATGAGGACTGGGCATGCATGGATCAGAAATGTAGGCCTTGACATGATTTTAGAGTTATAACGATTCCCTTATTGATAAGTGATAATATGAACTAGTTCGACTATGGTTGGGCATGCTTGCCTTCAACACGGAGTATCTCCACATAGTTCTTTCCAAACTTTTCTATCGAAGGGTTGAATACCATTCCCATTGAGCTTGTTATGCCAAATAGGTGTGAACTGGTTGATAAAAAATATAGGTTTCAGTGGATATCCTTAAGTTGTCACATCTCTCATCTCCAATGGTGTACTTTGGTTACCTAGTGACTGAGAGGAATATCTTGATTTTATAGATCATTTTGCCTTGTGTATGTACTAAGATTATAAATGATCATGGAACAGTGAAATCCTAAATCTCTTCCTATAATGTGGGTGATCTCATGTTCCCTTAGGTCTCGGGATGAGGCAATGTAAATTATGAATCAGAATGACGTGGTGAATGGTGGATGTCATGCTTGTTAGGTTTTGATTGATGTTTATTGTGTGTAATAAGAACCCTTTACTCTCTCATGCTTACATATAAGGGAAGATGTTATAACCCCAATTTTTGGGTTCAATTGATGAGAAATGCAATTTCTCATATTAAGGATAATTGAACAAATAATGATGTGATTTGTTTGGAATAATTGGATTTCGTTTAAAATAGCCTTGTTATTTATTTGTGGGCTTTATTGGCTATTGGGCCCAATAAAAAGGAAAATAACAAAGGAAATTCAATTAGTGAATGAATAATTGAATAATTGATAAAAGAAATATGTGGAAACCTCTAGAAGGCAAATCCAAAGAGGATTTCGTGCCTCTTGGGTTCCTTGGGTACCAATGAGTCCAAGGTTGCAAAAAGAAATCAATAGGAAAAGAAAAGATTAATTAAGTATTTCTTTATGAAGAAAGAAATTGGGAAATAATGATATAATGTGGATAATAAATGAAAAGAGGCATAAATGAGATGTCTTTGGGAAATTTCGTATCCATGAGGTTGTTAATATTAAAAGGAATGCCAATGAGGAAAATAAAAGAGAAATAAAAAGAAATCCTCAAAAAAAGGAATATTTAAATGAGAAATAAACAAGATAATGTGAAATAAGGCATAAAGATGCATCTAGAAGGATAATAAGTATCCTTAAAAAGTAATTTTGAAATAATGGAGTATCTTGGGATCCAAGGAGTCCCAATAAAGAGGAAAGAAAGAGAAAATACTAAAAAGGCAAAATAAGAGGATTATGTGTTGCATTATTAATGATTTTGGTGGCATTATGAAAAAGGAAGTGATCTATATTAAAAGAAGATAGAAATTCGTGCCAAAGAATTAAAAAGTAAACATAAAGTGAATAAGAGAAGGGGAATTTCGAATTTCCTAATATCCATAAAATAAGGAAAATCCAAAGGATAAAGAAGAGAGAGAAAGTTTGCTTTATAATGAAGGAAGGTGGTTTCCTAATAAGGAGAGGACTTGTTTCCTCTTAGGTAGGTATCTTAGGGCGAGGATATCCTCCCCTATAAAAGGGGTATACCCCCTGGTCGATTTCAAAGAAGAAACCCACGTCTTCCTCTCTCTTCCCTATCTTCTTCTTCCTTGCTTTCATATGTAAACCCTAATCCTAGAATGTAGCCCTAACCTGGAGCTATACGAGGTTGGGGAGAGGTAGCAAGGAAGTCCTGCCACATATAAAACGACATGAGACACCTGGGTGAGCGTTCCCTCGCTCTAGACGGCTGTGGTGGCAGCAGCATGGCTGCTTAGGGCGGCCGTGTGACAGGTGTGTCCGGCCCGTGTTCCACCACTATGGCAGTGGTTCTGGACACCAATGGGTGCGGCGGAGGGTAGCCGATCGAACGGGACCGCCGCCGGTCGCTGGAAGAGTCCAAGACGAGTGCTGGGGGCGTGCCATGGGCGGCTAGGGCAGCCGTGTCGCGGCTGATCCAAGGAGGAAGACGATCGACTATTCACTGGACCGTTCTGCCCCTCCGCGGGACAAAGAACGCACTGGTTAAGTGGAGGGCAATCACGTAATTTCGAAATGTTTTCATCTAGCCAACGTTGCATGGAGCAGATGACGTGGCACTCCCGGATTGGCCAAGTAAGTGTTTTATTACAAAAATCATATCTAATGATTGGTAACTCCGATTAGGACAAGTTATATATGTATTTTGATCAGAAAAATGCAAGGAATTCATTAAAAATAGTTTTATAGTCTGATTCCTTATGCAATTCGAAAAGTAATGAAAGATATCAACTCTAATGTATTAATATTTAAAGAACCCTATTTTGGTATTATTAAAGTGTTTAGTAGGGTTTAATAGATGATTAAAGTTGGTATTAGCCTGTTAATGATAAAAAGGATGGTTTGAATCTAAATGGATGATCTTTATACATAATTGGTTTAATTTAGGGTTTCTTATACCTAAGTTTGCATTAATGGAGTTAGAAATCCTAATTTGGGAAAATATGCCTTTTAATGGTTTTAATTGTGCAAATCCATGAATAGGATAGAGTTATGATGTTATAAATACAGTTTGAATATAAAAGTTCCTAATTATGGATAAAACCCAAAATGTAGTAATTAGGGTTTTCTCATGAATAAAAGGTAGAGTTATGGCAAATGAATTTATATGTTAGTTAGGCTCTAATGAACTTGGAAATTGATGATTGATGCTGATAATGATCTCGTTATGGATTAAAAGGATAAAATAGTAGCTTTAATGAAAAAGAAGCTTAATTGATAATTAATGTGCCTATAATATGAAAATAGGATTATATTTTGGTTAAGATAACCTTAATATTGAAGAATAGATGAGATAATTAGGGTTTGTGAGTAATGGCATAAATATAGAGTTTAATATGATAAAGGATGAAGGAAAACCCTAAATGCAAAACGAAACCCTAAAATGGATACAGAAACCTTAGGAAGCGATTTCAAGTTGGATAGAGAGAATCTTGATAAAGTGTGTAGTAAATGGAATACATGTGTTTTTCAGGATTCTTGAATATGTGGTTGAATTACTTCCTTGGATTGCTTTCTTGGTTGGAATTGATATTAGCTTGAGAAATCTACTGAACAGGTATGTGGTTACGCTTATGAATAACCGTTCTAGTTTCACGGTGATTTCCGAATGTTTTACCGGTTGCTTTAAATAAACTGTTGGATGTTTATTTAGTTCATGTAAACTATAATGTGGCTATGACTATCACAAAGAGTATATGCCTACAAACTCAGATCCTGGTTCTCTCTGTGGCATAATAGCTAACCTAGTACATGGCTGCCTATGGGCAGGACCATCAGGTTAGAGAAAGACCTAGTACATGGCTACCTATTGGGTAGGTCCATCAGGTCTATGGATGACCTAGTACATGGCTACCTATTGGGTAGGTCCATCAGGTCTATGGATGACTTAGTACATGGCTACCATGGAGGTAGGACCATCAAGTCACATTGAGTTAGATATTGGACTACCTTCGGGTAGTGCCATGCGACTCTATTACCTAAAAGAGAGGTGAAATCTATGTCCACTGCAGGGACAGCCCAGAGTTCGAGAATATGTATGGATTGAGTTGTATGGTTTAAAATGTAATCTTGATTGTTAAATGATTAATTGAATGATTATATTGTTACCATAGTTGAACTTTATCTGTTTCCTCCACATACCAGCTTCGGCTGACCGACGTTTTGTTTGTCGGCGTTTTAGGTACAATGAAAAGAACAAACAGTAAAGTGGCACTTGTGATACTAAAAGAGAATTAAAGTACAAAGGAGGATTAGATAGATTAGTATCGATGTGGTTAGAAAACCAAGTTTTCAAAAGGTATGTAAAGAAAATTTTTATTACCATTTCCAATATAGTCTGTTAGAATTTAATAATTGTTTATGGTTATATGTCGAACCTTTGATCCGGGATTAATGGGTGCGGCTCAACCTATTGATCTTCCTTAATTGGGGGTTATCGGGAGGTGGGGTCATAACATTTGGTATCAGAGCCAGGTTCCTCATTTAACCATTAATAATTATTAAATTTTACAAACTCCATAGAACCCAAGGGAGTTATTAGAGGAGTATCCAAAAGACGGAGGTGTCTAGAAAGGGATCACGATCGGGGGCTGGCAAGATTTTTCTCCGCACCGCTAGTCGGAATACGAGGACTCCTGGAACCGTGTGACCGCCTGGCCAAAGTCTTAGGGTATGAATCGAAATAAGATACCTTTAGGACCTCTCATCTTATTCATCCCTTCTCATCACAAAATTATGTTAAGGACCTAAAGGATTAGGGTTTCCTTTCTTCTCCTCACCCTCTTGAGGTATGGGTAAGGTTAATAAGGTTTAAGGAATCCTCCACTAAATTAATGAAAGGCATGTAAATAAGATGGCACGGACATAAGCTTAATAGATTAAGCGTGAAATAAATAATAGATATATGCTTAGGTCGTATGACATAAGATGTCATGTCCTCAGATGAGACGTGAGGCTAGACCTTCTTGTCAGGAGGATAAGTTAGTCTTGGAGATAGCGATCTCCATTGCAAGAAGAGACCTGGCATATCCTCGGAGGATGATGCTAACCCTAACCCTAAGGGAAGGTTAGAGAGAGATGAGTCGGACCAGGTGTTTGAAAGAACATGCCTTGGGATGCCATATGATCCATGGGTATCCTAGCACCTTTGGCAACCCAACCCTGTGAAGGGTCGTGCATGTTAGGGTAACAGATAGCTCCTTAGGTGATGATGTTAGTGAAGGACCATAGAAACCCCATGGGCTTGTAGGGCATAGTTGGCACCTAGAGCACGTCATAGTGCTGACAGTGGGATGAAACCCGGAATAAGGAATTATGATGGAACATAAAGGGTTATGGATGATCTTGAGCAACCATAGGCTTCACCCACGTAGAACATACTTTTGAGGTTGACCCTTCGTGAAGAAAGGACCTCTAATGGTGAGGTTGGATGTGGGGTTAGCTCTAGGGAGAGTAGGAAACCCAGCAAGAAGGTCGGAAGCCTAAAACCCTGAACAATGGATGATAATGGTTGCCTCATGATCGGTCCCTGAAAGTTGATCATACCCTGGTTCACTTTAGAGGGACCAACCCTTGAGAGAAGAGGAAGCTTATGGTACCTACGTTCCCATGGTAGGTATGTTTACCTTCTGAGGTAGGAAGAAGAGCTCCTTAGGCTTAGAAAGGTTTTGGTAGAAGGTTATGGGGCCTTGTACCTTGATGACTGTCCTTAAGGAGGACCCAACCCTAAGTGTTGCTCGAGTTGAGGGATGACAAGAAGTGCACGTCATGCCTTTTGCATGCTTGGGGCGTAGTTGAGAGATAGAGCATGCAGTTGGACACCTACAAGTGAACCTAGGGTTCCTAGGCCTAAGAGGGGAAGTGGTATACCTAATGCTCATGATGAGAAGTTGAGTTCCTATAGAAGTGAGCATGGTAATCCTCATGTATAGAGGAAAAAGGGAGCCCCTGAAGTTTAAGGTGTGTTTGATGAACCCCTCACAGCTAGGTTGATGATAAAGAAAGGTATGATTTTGATCCAACTTTGAGGAAAGAGGACAAGAATGACCTAGCATGGTACAGTAGGTGATCTACTTATGCCTTAATGGTTTGTTAGGGTTAAATAGGCTCCTGTGGATGTAAACCCTATACCTTAGAGCTTTTGTGATCTTGTTGTCAAGAGATGGTTTTCTTTCCATCCTGGGAGAGGGACCCCTTTGGTAGGGTGTATATCAGTTTTGATGGTTTAAGGTGACCTGAAGAGGTCTCACATGATCTTGAGAAGTTAATTGAAAAGTACATGGTATGAGAATGAACCCGTAGGCCCATAGATATCCATCTCTAAGTGCGTATGGATGCGTTACCATGGAGGTAACCAGTATAGGGATTGACCAAGGTAGGCAGGTTGCCATGATCCCTATGAAAGGATGAGGGCCAGCCCATGAATGCAGAAAGAGAGATGATGAAGACTTGGGTAAGGTTCTAAGTGAACATGTACTATAATGGTAAATCCTAAGTCTATCCTAGGGTCGGGTAGGGATAAGACCGATGAAAGTAGGAGTTGCCTAATTCCCCAGTTGCACATGACCATAGGGTCGGGAGGTAATAGCTATCATTGTCTGAGGGCCATGGGTTAGGAGATTGATCACCTTCATGAACTCATGGAACCCAAAGGGCAGATGAGTAGGGCACTCTCTTGATGCATGAGGGAAGAGGGATGACCCCAAAAGATTCGGTACCCTATAGACCTAGAGGAGATGACCAAGGATATAAACCTCAGTAGGTTCAAGACTGGTTTGATATCATGATGTTTGTGATGAAGAGACATATGTGGCACGTTGCAACTTAGATCTAAAGGTGTATTGGCAAGGTGGGATGTACCATCTCTACTCTTGGAATAGGAAGAACTCTGTATTTGGACTGCAGCCAAATGCTTATTTCCTCTTGTTATGGGGGTGAGAGATAGGACATTATGCATGTCATACACCAATGATAAGAAATGAGGTAGTCTCCTTATGAGGATGTTTGTATCATGAGCTATGTGGAACTTACAAGATATACCAAGTTGAGTTTGATCACCATGATGATAGAATCAGAGAGTGTTCTTATGAAGATGAACATATAGTTTAAGGTGACATGATATGCAAAATACATGGAAGTGTAATGTTACCTAAGGATGTGAAGTGATAATGAATGCTCTGATTAAGACTTGTTTGACTAGAAGTTAGAAGAGTTTGTTTGGATAACCCTAAGTTTGAAAAGGAGAGGTGTTTGGATAACACTCAGATGAAACAAGATGCGTTGAAAAGTTAAGGGTTGTTTGGTTAGCCAGCCTAGTTCTTGATGCAATGAAAGGATGGTGGTAGAACACCAAGTGCGCTTCTTTGGAAAAGAAGGTGATGAAACCCTGACAAGAGGGGTTTGGGGTTTCGAAGGAATCGATCTTGAAAGAATCATGACATACAGGAAATCATGATACACCGTGGAAAAAGGCAATAGCACGTTAGATGCTTAAGATGAGGTTGCATGTGGTTTATGGCCATGCAAGCCAGGAGTAAAGGACGAATCCCAGTAACACAGTGTATCGATATGGAGGACAAAAGAATCCCTGAGAGGGAATGAGAGCTCAATGGATGTTGTGATAAGTCTTCCCTGGATCGAGGAAGGTCGAGATACAATAAGGGTTATGGTAGATCGCCTTACCTAGATGACATAAGAAAGAAAGAGTTCTGTGAAAGGACAGATCTAGTTGAACTATCCATGAGAGAGATGGTTCGACTACACCATGAAGCGAGTTCAAAGGTTCTTGAGTTTGACCTAAAGGTTCACTTCCATAAAGTGGAAGTAGGTACATGAAGAACTCAATGTTAGTATAGTTTATCACCCCTAACTATGGTTGGTATGGTCCAGACTAAAGGGTCTGATGAGGGCATGTGTGCTCATTCAGGGTGATATCTAGAGAGAGTTCTTGTCCTATGAAAGATGTGACAATGACCACCGTCGCCAGTATCGGGTTTTATATGAAGCTCTGTAAAGGAGGTTGTGTCGGTCACCACTTCAGCAAGGTGATGTTGGTGAAAAGGGCCACATGCTGGTTAGAAAAGGACCACATGATGGTTAGAAAAGGACCCCAGTGCGTGTAGAGGAAGTCACTTTGATCGTGCAAGGGTTGAAAAGAGCCTAGAGACGATAAAAGTCGTGAGTAGATGCAAAGTAGACTGACATACAAGTTACTGTGGGAGAATATGTGACATGAAATCCGACCCCTCTAAGTTATAACTAAGATAGTTGAGTCCCCGATACATGGGTCCATTAGAGATGGATGGGTGGAGAAGGTTAGGTTTGACCCTACCCCTCAGGATAGAGTAATGGGAGATGTTTTTCCATGTGTCCAATTTAAAGCACTATGTGAGGTACCCGACCATGTGCTGAGCAATGAACCTAGTGAGCCCCAAGGGAGGCTGAAATGACCTGAGTCACCTGTGCAGTTTATAGACGCCAGAGTGAAAGAACTCAGGGAAAATAATAAATGATGATAAAGGTTCTATGGAAGCGCCATGAGTACGGAAAAGCCACATAGGGGCCAATGATGGACATGGAAAAATCTTATCCTGAATTGTTTGTTGCTTGTTTGAATTTTGAGGACAAAATTCCTATAAGAGGGGAAGGATGTTATAACCCCAATTTTTGGGTTCAATTGATGAGAAATGCAATTTCTCATATTAAGGATAATTGAACAAATAATGATGTGATTTGTTTGGAATAATTCGATTTCGTTTAAAATAGCCTTGTTATTTTATTTGTGGGCTTTATTGGCTATTGGGCCCAATAAAAAGGAAAATAACAAAGGAAATTCAATTAGTGAATGAATAATTGAATAATTGATAAAAGAAATATGTGGAAACCTCTAGAAGGCAAATCCAAAGAGGATTTCGTGCCTCTTGGGTTCCTTGGGTACCAATGAGTCCAAGGTTGCAAAAAGAAAGCAATAGGAAAAGAAAAGATTAATTAAGTATTTCTTTATGAAGAAAGAAATTGGGAAATAATGATATAATGTGGATAATAAATGAAAAGAGGCATAAATGAGATGTCTTTGGGAAATTTCGTATCCATGAGGTTGTTAATATTAAAAGGAATGCCAATGAGGAAAATAAAAGAGAAATAAAAAGAAATCCTCAAAAAAAAGGAATATTTAAATGAGAAATAAACAAGATAATGTGAAATAAGGCATAAAGATGCATCTAGAAGGATAATAAGTATCCTTAAAAAGTAATTTTGAAATAATGGAGTATCTTGGGATCCAAGGAGTCCCAATAAAGAGGAAAGAAAGAGAAAATACTAAAAAGGCAAAATAAGAGGATTATGTGTTGCATTATTAATGATTTTGGTGGCATTATGAAAAAGGAAGTGATCTATATTAAAAGAAGATAGAAATTCGTGCCAAAGAATTAAAAAGTAAACATAAAGTGAATAAGAGAAGGGGAATTTCGAATTTCCTAATATCCATAAAATAAGGAAAATCCAAAGGATAAAGAAGAGAGAGAAAGTTTACTTTATAATGAAGGAAGGTGGTTTCCTAATAAGGAGAGGACTTGTTTCCTCTTAGGTAGGTATCTTAGGGTGAGGATATCCTCCCCTATAAAAGGGGTATACCCCCTGGTCGATTTCAAAGAAGAAACCCACGTCTTCCTCTCTCTTCCCTATCTTCTTCTTCCTTGCTTTCATACATAAACCCTAATCCTAGAACGTAGCCCTAACCTGGAGCTATACGAGGTTGGGGAGAGGTAACAAGGAAATCCTGCCACATATAAAACGACATGAGACACCTGGGTGAGCGTTCCCTCGCTCTAGACGGCTGTGGTGGCAGCAGCATGGCTGCTTAGGGCGGCCGTGTGACAGGTGTGTCCGGCCCGTGTTCCACCACTATGGCAGTGGTTCTAGACACCAATGGGTGCGGCGGAGGGTAGCCGATCGAACGGGACCGCCGCCGGTCGCTGGAAGAGTCCAAGACGAGTGCTGGGGGCGTGCCATGGGCGGCTAGGGCAGCCGTGTCGCGGCTGATCCAAGGAGGAAGACGATCGACTATTCACTGGACCGTTCTGCCCCTCCACGGGACAAAGAACGCACTGGTTAAGTGGAGGGCAATCACGTAATTTCGAAATGTTTTCATCTAGCCAACGTTGCATGGAGCAGATGACGTGGCACTCCCGGATTGGCCAAGTAAGTGTTTTATTACAAAAATCATATCTAATGATTGGTAACTCCGATTAGGACAAGTTATATATGTATTTTGATCAGAAAAATGCAAGGAATTCATTAAAAATAGTTTTATAGTCTGATTCCTTATGCAATTCGAAAAGTAATGAAAGATATCAACTCTAATGTATTAATATTTAAAGAACCCTATTTTGGTATTATTAAAGTGTTTAGTAGGGTTTAATAGATGATTAAAGTTGGTATTAGCCTGTTAATGATAAAAAGGATGGTTTGAATCTAAACGGATGATCTTTATACATAATTGGTTTAATTTAGGGTTTCTTATACCTAAGTTTGCATTAATGGAGTTAGAAATCCTAATTTGGGAAAATATGCCTTTTAATGGTTTTAATTGTGCAAATCCATGAATAGGATAGAGTTATGATGTTATAAATACAGTTTGAATATAAAAGTTCCTAATTATGGATAAAACCCAAAATGTAGTAATTAGGGTTTTCTCATGAATAAAAGGTAGAGTTATGGCAAATGAATTTATATGTTAGTTAGGCTCTAATGAACTTGGAAATTGATGATTGATGTTGATAATGATCTCGTTATGGATTAAAAGGATAAAATAGTAGCTTTAATGAAAAAGAAGCTTAATTGATAATTAATGTGCCTATAATATGAAAATAGGATTATATTTTGGTTAAGATAACCTTAATATTGAAGAATAGATTAGATAATTAGGGTTTGTGAGTAATGGCATAAATATAGAGTTTAATATGATAAAGGATGAAGGAAAACCCTAAATGCAAAACAAAACCCTAAAATGGATACAGAAACCTTAGGAAGCGATTTCAAGTTCGATAGAAAGAATCTTGATAAAGTGTGTAGTAAATGGAATACATGTGTTTTTCAGGATTCTTGAATATGTGGTTGAATTACTTCCTTGGATTGCTTTCTTGGTTGGAATTGATATTAGCTTGAGAAATCTACTGAACAGGTATGTGGTTACGCTTATGAATAACCGTTCTAGTTTCACGGTGATTTCCGAATGTTTTACCGGTTGCTTTAAATAAACCGTTGGATGTTTATTTAGTTCATGTAAACTATAATGTGGCTATGACTATCACAAAGAGTATATGCCTACAAACTCAGATCCTGGTTCTCTCTGTGGCATAATAGCTAACCTAGTACATGGCTGCCTATGGGCAGGACCATCAGGTTAGAGAAAGACCTAGTACATGGCTACCTATTGGGTAGGTCCATCAGGTCTATGGATGACCTAGTACATGGCTACCTATTGGGTAGGTCCATCAGGTCTATGGATGACTTAGTACATGGCTACCATGGAGGTAGGACCATCAAGTCACATTGAGTTAGATATTGGACTACCTTCGGGTAGTGCCATGCGACTCTATTACCTAAAAGAGAGGTGAAATCTATATCCACTGCAGGGACAGCCCAGAGTTCGAGAATATGTATGGATTGAGTTGTATGGTTTAAAATGTAATCTTGATTGTTAAATGATTAATTGAATGATTATATTGTTACCATAGTTGAACTTTATCTGTTTCCTCCACATACCAGCTTCGGCTGACCGACGTTTTGTTTGTCGGCGTTTTAGGTACAATGAAAAGAACAAACAGTAAAGTGGCACTTGTGATACTAAAAGAGAATTAAAGTACAAAGGAGGATTAGATAGATTAGTATCGATGTGGTTAGAAAACCAAGTTTTCAAAAGGTATGTAAAGAACATTTTTATTACCATTTCCAATATAGTCTGTTAGAATTTAATAATTGTTTATGGTTATATGTCGAACCTTTGATCCAGGATTAATGGGTGTGGCTCAACCTCTTGATCTTCCTTAATTGGGGGTTATCGGGAGGTGGGGTCGTAACAGAAGTAGTCGTATGACCTTTTAGGTGATAAAAGGATTAGATCCCTTTTTGTAGCACGGAGTGGGGATAGGATGATAGTGTATGTGCCATGTTGTGGATGACTTGGTTCTCGGATTGATTTTGGTGCCAATTTTGGATTTGCATCGTAGAGTTTTCTTTCTCAAACTTAAATTCATTATTAAATTATAAGTGCAAAAAAAGTCAGATTTAATCGATGGTTTTGGAACCAAATCACCACCACACGGAAGTTGAACAGTAGAGAAAACCTTTAGTGAGGAAATCCTTGACTAGCAGGATCTAACCTGAGATCCTATGTTTAGTGTGAAGTAGTGAATACTAGGAATGAATATACGACCTAGATCCACCTTTGTTACCCATCTAGATGATTAGATAAGTCATAGATGAACCCTTTTAAGGGGTGGAGTCTTATGTGCTTAGGAGTGTAGCTTAACTTAAGAGATAACAAGGAGTTGATAGTGATGTAATAAGTAGAACTTGGATAACTCCCTAAATTAAAGTCAAACAATTTAGATATCACATAATTATGGTATATGAGTAAGCCTTGTTAATTTGACCACCATAAATGTTACTTGGATAATTAAAAAAAAGGTTCATATATTTCTTTTAATACAAATGGTATGGGTAAGTCGACTAAAGAAATAATATTCAACACACTAAGAGATGATCCTAATATTTAAGAAAATAAACTGTATGCATATTGTACCCTACTTCCTATATGCACTCAATATTTTATAAACATAGTAATCTTAAAAGAAAATTTTAATTAATATTCGCAATCATAGGAATCATAGTGATATCTTTTAAGGATTGAAGTTTCTAAGAAATTTTAGTCCACCAACTTAGTGGTTGTGATGGGAAACCCATAAATGAAGAAGATTGGTTATTCATTCTTAGGTGATGGAAAATGAGGAAATGTTGAAAGATCTATTAATGTCATACATGTAGTGGCATGGCTCATGTAAGAGGATAATGCAACTTCCACAACAATATAGGTAACCTTGATGAATATAGCACTACTAAGATAATCTATGACTTTGTGTAAATTTTCCTAGCTTAACCTGAACTATGAGAAAAGAATGGGGATTTGAGGCATGAAATAGTGTAAGTTCACCATGGGTTATGTATACAAGTATGGTTTGGGGTATTGTACAATAATCCACTAAATTATGTGTATCAGAAACTTTAGATTTTATTTAGGAATATGGCCTAGTCTACATGAATAGATGGATGGATTTCGGGGACAAAATCATCTTTAAGGGGTGGAGTGTTGTAACATACTAAAATCTAGGATCATAGCTTGTCCCTACCTTACTCTATGCCCTTTTTGAAATTTATTAATGTCTAGTAATTTTCCTCCTGAATTAATATGTTTTGGGATGAAATTACCAAATAAGTTCAATACTAGGGTTGAATGTGAAAATTCATCAACAAATCAGTGTCGACCTTACTTTGCGCTCCAAAATATTATTTAGTCTATTTAAGAAGAAAAAAAAGATGAATATGAATAATTGTGTTGGATTGGATAAAAGAAGAATAAATGTATTAAAAGCAAACTTAACAACCCAAGTAAATAAATAAAATATTAAACACTCTCATAGGACAAAAACAATGATATAATTGGATTCCTTACATATTAATTGATCTATGTGTTAAATTTCAAGTCAATTGAACCATATTTACACCCCTAAATAATTTATAAATATAAATATCCTAAATAATCTAAGTTTGTTGGGCCAAATCTATATTTACTTTTCTACCACCCATTTATTTTTGCATTGTGGTCACGCGACTGGTCTGGTACCGGCTTGACCGTGTCTTTCTGATCCCCCGCATGACCTCCTCCCTCACTGACGCGGGTCTTACGCCGAGGGCATGGCCACAGATTGCGCGCCCATCGTCTTCCTCCTTCATGCTTCTCCTCGTCGCTATATCTTCGATTCCTCTTTTCTCTTCCTTGCTGCTTTCTCTACATGTCCTTCTTCTTTTATGTGCCTCCTCTTCCTACTATTAGAGAGGCATACTTGACAATTCCAAAACTCATCTTCCATGTCTACCAGCCGCCGTCTTGCTCACTGTCACCTACCTTGAAGCCCCATCTTCTCCTTCACCAAGCTCTGACGGTGACAAAACACCAGGAAAAGCCTCGCATCGCAGGCAGCACAATTGCCTCCTCTTCTCCTCCACCTCTTTCTCCTAGCCTTCCCTCCTTCGTCACGTATAACCCTGCAACCTACTAACACCTTCTACTGCATTGTGCCTCCCTCAACTAAATTGTGTTCCCCTATAATGGAAAGACTATCACCAACACCTCCTCTCACCCCGACACTCTTTCTTCCTCACTATGTACTTCCTAAAACCTTGGTCGCCACCACTTTCCTTTCTCCTTATACCCTGTGCGTGACTAAGAGGAGCCATCACCACCAGGCGCAATGGCTGGCAGTGGTGATTTACCTATACGGGTCGCCTCTGGTCAGGTGTGGCATCGCCGCCGCCAAGGTCCCCCCCCCTCCATCAACTGGCCTACAGATCGATAGCAAATGACTTTCTAATGCATAGGTGCTTCTCCTTCTTCTCCCTTCTCTATGCTTCCCTCATTATCCTCAGCTCAGACCCGATCACAGTCTCATGGCACAAGTCATCGTAGAAGCTAGGTTCAACACCAATAGTGTTGCCGTCCTTGTTCTATACTGCAAGGCCACAAATCTTTCCCCCCACATGCCCTCTCTACTTACCTCTCAATTCGACGCCAACACCCTCACCAACACCATAATTAGCAGCATCTGCTTCCCTAGATCCACTTTTTTCCTACATCCCTGCCTCTCTGGCACTGGTTCTTCTGTCTCATCTTCTTCACCTCCTCTCTTTCTGGAAATCATAAACCCTAGCCATCGTTGTTGTGCCTCACCCAACGCCTAGTAGCTTAGTGGAGACGAAGCCCTCTCCAGAAGTCGCAGGCGATGGTGAAGGTTGTGTCGACCTGCGTGGGCTTTCCTTTCATTCCTAACTAATGCAACCACCACCACCGTAGACACCGATCCAAACCACCAAGAAGTACAATATAGTAGTAGATCAAGCCTAACAATTCTGACGGCCATGGTCTCCCCTCTCCTACCTTCTCTTTACCTCCACCCTCTTCCTATAACTCACACTTACCTGCAGAAACCTTTGGCATAGCCATAGTTCAAAGACAAAGGAAAAGATAGGCCTCAAAGTTTTCCCTAATGATCATCCTCCAGATAACTCGATGAACAACAGATGGATTACGACCCCTCCAACCCCCTTTATGTTGGTCTGATTCCCAACTAGGTTTAGAAATGTTTAAGGAACTAATGGACAATGAGTTCCTTCTATAGCCTTTACTAGACTCTAAGGAAATCATGATCGTTGGTCATCCAAATATGTAGGTGTTGGACTCCTATCATTCTCTAGGTGAGTCTTCTTCTTCCTTAACCTTGATTAAATATGTTCAGTTATTTGTATCATTGATAACAATTGGTTAGATGCAAAGCTTAATACAGGAAACATCACTATACTAATTAAGAAGACTAGTAGCCTATGTATATATTCCTAATGGTCACATACTTTTATACTTACCTTACTTATGTATATGTCTGTAAACAAGAAATCTACAGTTTCTATTATACTGTTATGATATAGTTAGTAACCCCTTAGACAATATTCATGGAATTTAGGTTGTGGCATCTTACTATGATGATGACATGCAATCGGTTATTTTGGTAATTGATAAATTAGTATATATATGTTGGTGTATTAACACATAGAGTTGATATAGTTTCAGTACTAGGTAAATGTTGAATTCTTGCTACTAAATAGACATGTTATTAACTTAAACCTAGAAATATATATGGGAAGGTCTTGGACAATATAACATGGATCATTAAAATGTTGTTATCTCTATTTACATAGATCATTAAGGTGGATTCTAGAAAAGAAAACAACAACTACAAATAAGAAATAAAATTAATGAATATAGTTATAAATGGCCTTATATCATCTTAGACTATATCTTCAGTTTTATAGTAACTCTCATATCACTCCTACAATAGTTGTATATACTTGCATTTATGTGCCTAATTAAGACCTAACTTGGGTAAATTGTATAATTATTCATGTATATATCTAAATTTATGTTAATATGATATTAAGTTCATTTATAAGACCAAAAGATACAGTTTGATATACTCTAGGACGTGACTTTCATCGTATATAACCTACTAGAAATCCCAGAATGAAAATTATTGTAAGATATGTGAAATACAATCCTATATGGAAAACCCTAATATGTCGTATGGAAATTGGAACTAGGATAAGATAATTTAAAAATCTACATTAGGAATGTATAAACATGTTCACTTTAGTTTTCTTAACATACCTAATGTTTTCTTAGGGTGAAAGCTGGATTTTGTGACCAAGTATATAGATTGAGTTAAGAATTAGCAATGAAATATCAGGTATGTACATCCTCTATTTTATTTTGGGCATTATTTGACTAAATCCATATACATTTTAATGAGGCATATCTTGAACTGTTATTTCTCTTGGAAATCTATTATTCTTGGACATTTATAATTCCTGATATGAATCTCTTTTACTGATGTGATTATTAATTTGACATGATTATGGGTCTTTAGGCCCCTCCTGCCTTGTTGCCTTTTGGTTTGATATTGACTAAAATGATAGTCTTGCCACTCTATTATAGCATGTTGTGTGTTTGACTAGATTATCTAGAATAGTGGTACTTATGTACAACCATACTTATATAGGGCGTGTGTATTCTGCCCGGGGTGTGTGTTTCCACCCTTATTTATTTTTAGGCCATGATCCTATGGTGTTATGGCCTTGTTTTAGGTATATTTAATCTACATTGTTATGCATGCAAATATTTGTTGTTT
This sequence comes from Alisma plantago-aquatica, assembly GCA_963693085.1. Classification (NCBI taxonomy): domain Eukaryota; kingdom Viridiplantae; phylum Streptophyta; class Magnoliopsida; order Alismatales; family Alismataceae; genus Alisma; species Alisma plantago-aquatica. Next base: position 407,389,287 of record OY856414.1, read on the forward strand.
TAATATGAACCTGTGGATGATTGTTATGGCAAGACACTCTTTATTATCATGCTTGTAATCTGACTCTAATATGCCTTATATCTTTTGTTATATTTCTCTTGAACTTGCCTAATTGCAAATAGCCCCCTCCTTGTGGGAACATCTCTTCTTGCACTTGTAACCCTATATAATGCCCAAAGTGTTAATTATACGTACATACTCAGCTCTTTGTTGACCTCTATGTTGTCTCCTATGTTTTGGGTGATGTTCCCTTCCACCCAGGTTTAGGTACATTAGAAGACAAAGATGCTAAAAGATTGTATACATGGGCTTGGACATTGAGGATAGCTTGAGATAGCTGGTTTGCCCTCTGCAATCGGCCTTACATGTTCTTAGGTGTATATCGTTTACTTTATTTTCTGTTCCACCTTATATGGTGAGGAACAATTATACAAAGAAAATTTTGTAACAGTGTAATAGTTTTGTTTCCGCCACTTATTCATTGTCATGCTCTGTAATATGTACCATTTGAGAAATGAATAAAATTCCTCCTTTCCTTCTTACCTTTTGGTATGTTGGGATTGGGTGGACTTTTTCTTCAATTTAGTGAAGAGTGGATCCCCTATCGGGTCTCACTCTTTACAATATGTGTGCCTGAGTAAGAAGCTCATAGGATCTTGTCTCACTGCCATTCTCTATCCCCTAGGAGGCATCATGCTAGATCAAGGTTACTGTAAAAGTCTTGTAATCTAGATTCTATTGGCCAAATTCACTTAAGGATGCATTCAGATTTGTTCTTAGTTGTGACATGAGTCAACGTGTAGGTAATATATCCAAGCGGCAAGAGATGTCTATGAAAGTTATTCTGGGAATAGATTTTTTGATGTCTAGTGTGATGAGTGGGACCTGATAGGTCATCCACTCTCTACTTAATTTGAGGAAAGAATCCATACATTCTAAACATATTGAAAAGATATGTTGGAATAGGTGCAAATTATTTTCATTTCTCAATTGAGGATATAAAAAATAACCAAAGTAGCAGTGAAATAATATTCCATGGCTATAATTAATTTTACAAAATTACATAATCATCTCCCATAAAGGGTTTTCATGGAAGTTACAATATAATGATCTAATTAGAGGGATATCCAACTATCTCAAGTTTGTCTCCCTAAGGGCTTCATCTAGCATATCCATGTCACTAGGTCTAGTATTTCAAGTCATACACCTTGGGTTGGAAACATACCCTTATTAGCATAAAGTTTGGTATGTGCATATAAAATATGGATTGAGTAATATTAGAACAAATAACATCAAATATAATAAGACTTCCCATAGAAGAGAAAAGTATTTTCCAAGTGGGTATCAAAGAAATTTTGAATTTCAAATGATAATGAACAATAACAGATTTCTTGCCTTACAATGATGTCACAATAATAAGTAGTGCATGTAAACAAACATAGACTAACGTATCTCAAGCAGGGACGGGACACCATAGGATCTCAATCTAAAACTATTATATGGAGATAGCGCACTCTGGACAGACATAGTGCATCCATGCATAAATAATGAGTTGAAAATCACACTCGGGGCAGAAAAAGCCTACCATATATATATATATATATATATATATATATATATATATATATATATATATATATATATATATATATATATATATATATATATATATATATATATATATATATATATATATATATATATTTGTGTGTGTGTGTGGTTGTACATATGTACCACTATAAGAAATAAAATTAGTCTAATTCGTGCAAAATGTAGAGGAAAGAACAAATTCATCCAAACTTCAAATAAGAGAATGATAATATCCAACAATTATAATGTGGGGTCAGAGGACCTATAAACCAATATTCAACAATTTCCACAAATAAGATGCGTAAGAGTCCACATTTAGTTAGGGTTTTATAAGGAATAAAAAAATAAGATACAAATAAGAATCAAATAAAAGTATCTAACAAGTAAATGATCACAAGAATGGCATCAAAAAAAATATATCATGGAATAAATCCTTAGAAGAGAGAGAAATTATGTAGGCTAATTTGTTAAGAGAGAGAGGAAAAATAGGTGATTTCTCAATAAGAATAATATGGAATGCAACATACCAAAGTTGAAAGCCTAAATATCCAATCCACCACAAGATCAAGGTAATGGTCACACCAAAACCTATATTCATTACATATTATATGAACTAAGATATCAATCTTCCATTCTTATTTTTCTTTATCTACGTAAATAAACTCTTCATCAATTCAAACTATGGCAAGAGAATACTGTCCTATTGCCTTGTAGATGAAGGCATTTGATACTCATCAAGTTGGGTTGAAACTAGCCTTAGCCAAATAGAATCGTGTTCTTCTCCGGTCACAAACAAGACTAACCATTGACTTTTGCATGGATTAAGATATTCATATTCTTGATCGTTGTTGAAGAAGAAGACATAGTTGTAGGTTAGTAGTTGGATTTAAAACAGCTATGGAATGTGAAAGGGATCAAGGAAGGTCGAGGGTTTTGTTCAAGTTTCCAATGTCCATGAATCTAAGTTGTCTACAGTGTCCAAACTCTTTGTGTTTAGTTCAAAGTTCTTGATGGTTGTAGCTTCTTGCATGTACTCTTAGGTCTTTTGCACAAGTCACCATATATTGCCATGGAGTTCTTTGAAGAGTCCGTCAATGTGAGGAAAAGAACAAGGACAGATGTTGAAACTAGTGGAGCATAGTTGTGCACTTAAAACATGATGTTTAATGGTGTTTCATACTTCTTTGTAAAGAGGACATCATGGTGGTAGGAGGTGTTGCTTCATGGTCATGGTAGAGGGGAATTATACGGAAGGGATAAGAGAAGAGGAAATTGTGAGAAACCTTTTGCAGAGAACCTGACTTAAATAGGGTTGCAGATAGAGAAAGGAGTTCAGATATATTATAGAGTTAAGAATGAGAGTCAAGGTTGTTGTCTGATTGGTTTCATTCTACAGATACATAATGTAGTGTGATAGGAAATCTTTAGCAAAATATGACCCAACTACAACATCAATGTTTGCTTATATACTAATTTTTTTTCTCTTTGTTTTATATGGTATTTAAGAAAACAAACATTAACTGAATGAAGTAAATTTGACATCATGTATTTTAACTATGATGTGTATAATATGAATTTAACATATGTTTCCTATTTTTGAAATTTTTATTAAGTCATTTAATTTATATGTGTCCTTTTAGAATTGTCATGCAAATTTATTGTGTAATTTATCTATGGCAACTTAGAATTATCCAATTGATGTGAATATCATAAATAGACCAACTAATACATGAAAAATCCAAATTTAACATTGGTTCTTGTTTTAGATTGTTTAGAGGAATATTCAATATATAAAGATGCTTTTGGTATATTTTAATAAATATTATCACAATTTGTATTGTGTTACTATATTTGGTTTTTATGATCCTTTGGAAAATTTCTACTCATGAGGGAAGGATATCCTTTTTATATTTCTATAAATACATATTGTCATGCTAATTTTACATTAAGTATGTGTAACACAATTTTCTTCTAAGAAAGGTATCTATGTTATTAATGTAAAGATAGATTCTAATTTTGAGTTTTGATCTTCCAAAAACTATTCTAAACTTGCACATCATTATTTTTATTGTACCAATAACGTATAAGAGGAAATATGTGAAGATATTCATGGTATCTGTAATACAGAGTTTTGTTAAATTTTTCTAAAATAAAAATAATGATGATGAGATTACCAAACTGACAGTTTTCTATTTTTGAGGAATTGCATAGGAAAGTGGTAGGTTTTTTTAGAAAAGCATACAAACAAAATTGTTATAATTTTTCAATTAGTATTCATTAATTTATTAGACGTGTTTTATATTGCGGCATATTCTCAATGGAATATAAACTTCATAATGGGGGTCTACTTCCTTTACGGTAGGCTAGAGAAGATATTTCGACCTACATGCTATTTTATATATAAAAGAGAGAAATACCAAAATTATGTTTTTGTGAAATTCTATATTGTATTTAAAAGAACAATATCATTAAATTCCTTATACAATCACCATATTGGAAATGAAAATTTTATTTGAATTTTTTTATGATTAATAATTTCACACATTTACTACACATAATACATTAGTTTCTGTAGAGAAATTTGTTAGCTAAGGGAAACATAAATTGTCCCACTTGTATCAAATGCCCATTAACATTTAACTAGACATTTATACATATTTTTAATATTAATATATACATATGTATATCATAATATCTATTGCTACATGTTTGTAAGAAATATTGCATGTGCTTATTGAATCATTGCATAATTGTATGTAAATATAAATTTATAAATTAGAAAGTCAATTTTCTTATTTAGTTACATGTTACTCCAAATCCATAAAGTCTTATATTTCTTTTCGTTCAGATTTTCCCTAGGACTTTTATTATTATAATTCATCTAGGATATAACATCAAGTTTCCTAACTTATGTTAATTTTTTAATAATAAAAAATTCACTTCTATGACTAATACGAAAGGAGAAAACTACTTTTCTCATGATTTTCCATTTGAAGTAATTCAATAATTCTTGTAATATATTTAGAATTATCTTTTGTTTTCTTTCTTAATGAAATTAGTATAGTTATTAATGTTCAAATAAAGTGAAACTTGGCACCTAAGCTAGCTGGGATCCAAGGAACACAATTAGATATTTCATTTCAAATTATGGCACAATTAGGATTTTTGGCTCGTTGCCATTATATATATATCAAAATATTATATCTTCATTATCAACACTCACTTAATTAAGTCATATTATCTTCAATTCACTTCCAAAGGATCTCTTTATATTATTATGCATGAATTTCCACATTTTACTTATTTAACATTTTATCCATTAAATAAATATCTATTTTAGATGATAACACATTATTTATATATATGGTCATGGGAACAAGAATTGTTATCCCAAATCACATTATATCTCTTACTAAACATATTTTCATAATCTTCATATTATTTAGAAAAAGGAACATATGTCACATATTTAATGAATTTACTTACATGTTAACACATAATTAAGTATTATGCTAATATGAGTGTATTATGATATATGGTGTTGATTATAGAATCTATTGCCACAAGATAAGTGATATGCATCAACATTGTTCATTTAGGTATGACTTTATCCTTATTTGGCCAAATTTAGAAGACCAAACATTCTGATCTCCTAATCATGGGAATACGATTTCTAGAGTCAAGATGCTAGATTTGGATATGATACATGTAACAACCTCACTTTCGTTGTCACCCAATTAAGGAAATACCTTCAAGTTGAGAGCTCTTACCTATATTCCCAAGGATCCAGACTTAACAAATAATAAATAACAACAAATAATTTCATTCATTCAATATATTATTTACAAATTGTACAATGATATTCCTCATGAAACTAATAGATAATAAGAAGAAGTGTCATCTATCTAGTCCTCCTCGGTATATCTTTAATACCTTTGATATATTTCATCTTATGCTTCATGTCTTTTATGATGTGAAGCCAATACCTAAAATGCTGACAAACAAAATGCGGGTTAGCATAATAGGTAATAGTGTGTATGTGGGGTGAAACTATAATGTGTGCAACTAAGATAATCACATACAAGAACCAAGTATTGCACATAAGGACTGGCATGTTCTTTACATATTCTAACCCTTATTGGATATACTATCTTGGGCATGATCATTGTCCCCTATAGGGCTTGTGTGCATCACCCCTTGATATACATTAGCCTAGGGTTTAGAATATTATTATTTACTATATGTGATACTTATAGGGACTTCATAATTTGCATGAAATAAATAAACACCCAACAGATATCATTCATTCAATCTTTGAGAAACCTCAGCAAATGTTGGAAGTCGATACATGCAATCATAAGTGTAACCTTAATGGTGAGCCAAGCATATTATCATATAACTATACTTCACGCATATTGTCCAAGCAAGCAAATCAAGCATTCAAATGTGCAAGTATGTAAATCCTAATGTGTCACCATCACTTTAATTAGATATAACCCTACTCGGGCCTAATCTAGGGTCAAGGTTTCTGTGGTATATCCTTAAAACCAATTATCCTCATTCCATGCAAACTCATTAATATGTTTCCTCAGCTCATATTTAATGCGAGGAATATAATGGGATATCTTTTCCTATCAAACTTTCTCCTTTTAAACATTATTTAAAACAATACTAATTGTTGCCTCAAACACGGTGTTGCCAATATGGCTCGATAATACTCTTTTAATTATTTAAAACAACACATATATTATTTTCTTTTGAAAACATGTCCAATATTTCATATTTATATTTTCTTTGGTAACTTGAATATTATATTATATTTCAGTTGTACAATGACTAACAAAGTCACCATTCTTTATTTATGCACGCAACTTATCTTTTCTAGAAAATTTCACATAATTCCATATTTGCACTTTCCCACCATGTGTCCTTCATATTACATTATTTGCAAACAAATATATTAAAACATGGGGAAAACTAGGTTATAACATCCTTTCCCTCTTATAGGAATTTTGTCCTCAAAATTTGACTAGTCATCCAGGAAGATGGTATGAGGCAATTTCCTCATATATTGGTTATCCAATATCTCATGAACCATCATCTTTTATTTATGTGTTAATTCCTTTTATTTTGTTTATTTGTGTCACTAGGATCTATTTGCAAAGAAAATAGTCTCATGGGCCTCACTTGGTCCATATGTCAAACCCAAGCCACAAACATGGTCTTACTATTAATTCATCAAATACAATTTAGGGAATTACTTATCAATCCATGGCTTTATTTATATAATTCAATTGTACCACGATTGAGGATATAACATTTGCACCTCTTTAAAAGGACTTTTGTCCTCAAAATTCCAACCTAGTAAGGTAAGGTGATTGATAAACCTTAGGGTTAGCAAACCTACTTAAACATCTTCTATTGATATGCATGTTCACACATTATGGCTAAGATTGGTACTTGAATTCAATTCAAGGTCTATCCACATCCTTAGTATTTTTAGGGCATCAAATCTTGGTGATTACGTTTGTATTTGTGATTTCAATTCCACTTGGTGACTATCTTTTCACCTTGGTTTTCAACATGTTATTCATTTATTTTCACATAAGGGTGAGGTAGCACGTCCAACCCTAGGTCATGTCATTAAGTTCAACTTAAGATATTCATTTTCATATATCAATTTTAAGCACAACATGTATCTACCCGATTTCTCTCACTCATAATGAGATGAAATTAGCATTTGACTATAGCCCAAACACAAAGTTCGTTCCATTCCAAGAGTAGAGATCCACACATTATCTTTCGACTTCACATTTTAAGTTGAATAATTCTCAACGTGACTCTGAACCATACTTGCTTTAATCTTTATTTCATGAAGTCAAATGTCTTTTTCATTCTTGAGTTTATACACAACTCTTTTCATTATTACATGACTTCTTGTATATTTCATATTTACATCTCACGTATTATGAGCCTTAGCTACTTTCTTGAGGTCACTAGTGGTATAGGTACTTGTTTGAGTGATCGCATCATTATGCATCTAGGGAGTGCCTCTCGCATTCACCCATTAGGCCACATGATCATCATAAAGGTGGCCAATCTCCTAGGACATGTGCCTCAAGCAAATGTAGTTGTTGCCTCCTGACCAAATGGTCTTGTGCATTCAGGGAACAATCAACTCGTAATCCCATTGGTCCATGTACCTTTAATACTCCCTACTTGACCTTAGGATTGACTTTGGGCTCTACCCTTCCCAAGAGTTCATCGCTAGAATTTTTTTTCGTATGCAATTCTTTAAATCAGATTCCTCCATCTCTTTTAATGATTATTATTCACTTTATGTCCCCTCATTGGACTCATGGCAACATTTATTTTTTCGGCTCAGTTTCATATGGTCAACCACTTCAATAGTGACTTTTCTTCATGTCCCTCAGAGATGGCATACTTGGGTTCAAAAAATCATACTCAATACATGTGCTTTCAAATTTTATATAAGGTGACATTCATTGTTACCTCAATCTTTAACCTCATTGGTCAGCTCACCCTTCTAGGGAAGATCCTAACCTAGGGTGCCTTCATGGCTCATAGGAGGAAGTTAGGCTCTCTAGCCATAACTTGACCCCAAGGTCTAAGGTTTTGCCTCCCCCATATGTCCTTCTCCCACTCTTGGGTTGACCCACCCTAGGTTGGCACACTGACCCTAAAGATTTTATATTTTCATCTATATGCATTGTTTTTATTATTATAACTTCTCAACCCTTATTTGTTCAATCTCTGGGATACCCTCTCATGGGGTTGGTCCATGCAGTGGACTTGGTCTACCTTTCCCTCTAGGGGTTTGGTGCCATGTTGACCTTCCCCTCTAGGGGCTTGACCTTTCTTGAGCTTCCCCTCTAAGGGCTTGGTACTATGTCGATCTTCCCCTCCAGGGGCTTGATCTTTTTTTACCTTCCCCTCCATGGGCTTGATCTCTTCTGACCTTCCCCTCGAGGGGATTGATTATAGTCATCTCAATTAATTAATTTCCATATACAAACTTCCAGAGATAGCATGAGGGGTTTGAGCAAGTTATATTTGAATTTTCAATTTTTATATAAAACCATTGGTTACTTATGTTTCCCAAAACATTTCTCATTAATGCCTTTTTCCACATGTAGATATGCATGGAAGACTGAGTTACCTAACCCTTTTTTATGTAGCCATAATATGTTGAACACATATTTTATATCATAACTTTTCGACATTTATTTGTCCAATTTCTATGGTATACCTACTCACTGGGATTAGCATACCCACTCACTGGGGGTATTCTTTATCAATCCATTCCCTCAAAGATAGAATTAGGGTGATGATAATATTATATTCATGCTTTCATATTCATGTATAACCCTTGGTTATTTATGTTTCTCGTGTGTATTAAATTTTTTCTTTTTTTTTCATATGCATCATGCATACATTTATCTATATTCATATATGGAGAACTATATCACATAGACTTATTTACATTTTTCTTAATTCTCATCACTTTTATCCTAATTAGGGTTCATATGGGTAGGGTTTCCATTTTACCCATTCCACTCCCATTTCTCAGGATTAGGGTTTTATGTAAGGGTTAGAGACTACACCCTACCTCTTAGGGTTTCTATGTCCCTTGACCCACTAGGTTTTCCTAAACAAACCCTAGTCCCGTCTAGGGTTTACCTTTGCCAGGAAAACCCCATAAATATTTTCCTTTACATCATCATTATTTCCGCATTGCATTATTATTCTACATTACCTTTACATTATTATTTACACATTTATATGTAAATTATTATTTCACAATACATGAACATTAATTGGTGGAGGGTGCCTTAATCCTACTTCTTCTCAAAAACCCTAACTTGATATGGGGACGGGAGTTCCTTTTAGGGTTTGTTAAGCAAGAAGATGAGAAGTGGATGAATCAAAATGAGAAGGAACCCTGAAGGTATTTTATTTCAAGCAAAGACTTCTGACCTTGGCCAGACAGGATGGACGGGTCTGGGAGTCCTCGTAAGCCAACTAGCGGTGCGGAGGAAAATTTTGGTAGCCCCCGGTCGTGGTCCATTCTAGTCACCTCAGTCTTCAACAAATGCACTAATAATTCCCTCATATTTCAACATATTACTTAAAATTATAAATTAAATATTATTTTAAAAACTTGGCTCTGATACCATATGTAACAGCCTCACTTTCAGCATCCCCCAATTAAGGAAATACCTTCAAGTTGAGAGGTATTACCTATATTCCCAAGGATCCAAACTTAGAAAATAATAAATAACAACAAATAATTTCATTTATTCCAAATATTTTTTACAAATTGTATAATGATATTTCTCATGAAACTAATACCTATTGATAAGAAGTATCACCTATCTGGTCCTCCTTGGTATAGATTTAATACCTTTGATATATTTCGTCTTATTCTTCATGTCTTTTATGATGTGAAACATATACCTAAAATGCCGACAAACAAAATGTGGATCAGCATAACAAGTTATACTATGTACGTGGGGTGTAACTATAATGTGTGCAACTAAGATAATCACATACAACTATCAAGTATTGCACATAAGAAATAGCATATTAATTCTTTACATATTATAACCCTTACTGGATATATTATCTTAGGCGTGATCAATGTCCCCTCTAGGGCTCGTGTGCATCATCCCTTGATATGTGTTATCCTAGGGTTTAGGATATTATTATTTACTTTATGTGATACTCATATGGGCTTTATAATTTGCATGAAAGAAATAAACATCCAATAGATATCATTCATTCAATCTTCGAGAAACCTCGAAAAATGTCGGAAGTCGATAGATGTAATCATAAGCTTAAGCATGTACCTCAATGGTGAGCCAAGCATATTATCATATAACTATACTTCGCATATTGTCCAAGCAAGCAAATCAAGCATTCAAATCTACAAGTATGTAAATCCTAATGTGTCGCCATCACTTTAGTTAGATATAACCCTACTCGGCCCTAATCTAGGGTTTAGGTTTCTATGGTATATCCTTAAAACCAATTATCCTCATTCCATGTCATCTCATTAATATATTTTCTGGACTCATATTTAATGTGGGGAATCTAATGGGATATCTTTTCCTTTCAAACTTAAACATTATTTAAAACAATACTAATTATTTCCTCAAACATTGTGTTGCCAATAATGGCTAGATAATTACACTTTTAATTATCTAAAACAACACATACATTATTTTCCTTTGGAAACATGTCCAATATTTCATATTTCTATTTTCTTTTGGGAACTTGAATATTATTTTATATTTTAGTTTTCCAATAACTAACAAAGTCACCATTCTTTATTTATGCACGCAACTTCTCTTTTCTATAAAATTTCACATAATTCCATATTTGCACTTTCAATTCCCACCATGTATCCTTCATATTGCATTATTGCAAACAAATATATTAAAACATGGAAACAAAACTAGGTTATAACATTACATCTAGGGCATTTCTTCAATGGGACCTTCTATTTCTGTAAATTCAAATATGTATATATTACTTACAATTGATTACGCTTCTAAATGGATGGAAACATTTCAAACCCACACCAATAATGTTAGTGTTGTGTGGAAATTTTTGAAAGGCCTCATCTTTTCCAAATTCTAGTTGTCCCTTCTCATTATCAGTAAAGGTGATTCACACTTATGAGTCGAGAATTTTTCATATTGTTAGAAAATTTTGGCTTGAATACTATAGTGGGAACATCTTATAACCCCCAAACCCTAGGTCAAGTGGAAGTCTCCAATAGGGAGACCAATCTTAGAAATATTTGCATCTACTTCCTACACCAATTTGAGTACCCAATTGGAAGATGCCTTATGGGCAATCACACCACTAAAATACACCTATAGGGAAATCTTCCTATGATGGTTTGTGGTAATATTTTTAATCTTGTAGTGGATATGGAGCATATATCCATGTGGACAACTAAAGTATTGAACCTAGACATGTCCTAGGTGGAAACTAAGAGAATACTCCAAATTAATGAACTTGATGACTGTTTTCTATATTCTCATGAGAACTTGAGGATCTATAAAATATAAACCAAGAAATCCATGATAGACATATTCTTCATAGGGAATTCCACTTAGGGAAACAAGTGTTTCTTTTCATCTCTAGATTGTAGTAGCGGGTCGTTTAATGTTGTGAAAGTGTCCCTATATAGATTTTTCGATGCTAGAGACATGAAATGGACATTCAAAACCAATATGCACAATTTGAACACTAATTTGGAGGAAGTATTTGTAATATCTACTATTCATACTTGATTTATGTTGTGTGATATAGATTTTTCATTAGATCTAGTCACAGATTCAAACACTAACACTTTTAGGAGGCAATCTGCCATTAGGAGTTTCTTTTTTATAGTGTTATTTATGTTTTATAAACTTTATGTGATCTTGATGATTAGAGACATGACACGGACATTCAAAACTTATATGCACAAATTGAACACTACTTTGGAGGCAAAGTATTCATGATCTCTACTATTCATACTTGATTGATGTAGTGTGATTTACATTTTTCATTAGGTCTAGTCAAGGATGTTAAACACTTATGCTTTTAGGAGTCAATCCACCATTAGGAGTTTCTTTTGTATAGTGTTATTTATGTTTTATAAACTTTATGTGATCATGAGGATTAGGATATTAGAATATTGACTTTCTTATTGATATATTATGTGCTTAATTATCATGAGCATGTTCAGAAAATTATCTGATCAAAATCTAATTTAGAAGTCATTAAACTTGATACCATTAGTGAAACACAAAAATAGCTACATGATCCAAGTTGATGCATCGACCTAGATGGTCATGCCATTGATGTAGGAATAGTATCCATGCTACAATCCTTCAAAGTGGAGTCAATGCATCGACCTTCATTGTTGATGGCATCGATCTGTGTATACAAAAGGCTAGATATTTTATCAATGCAGTCAACTTCCTTAGTCGATGGCACCAACAATGACCATAGTGGTGTTGCATCTATTGTACATATGCATTTACATCAATCATTGATGCCATGAATGCATGATAAGTGCCACAATTATCTCTAGAAATTTGATTGATGCATTGATGTCATGTTGATTCCATTGACCCTAGAAACAAATGCACTCTAACAGTTGCATCAACGTGGTGTATCGATGCATTGACACGAACATTCTTTGTTTAGTTATGTTTGTTCAAGGTATGTCCTTTCAATGACAATGATCAATGGCATCAGTGGTGGTGATGTGCAACCCACACATAGGGGTCATAGTTTTGATGCATCAAAGCCACATATTGACACATTAACACCAACATCCCTAGTTATTCGAGAGATAATCTATCAATACTTTTGATAGATGGCATTGACTATATCATCATAGAGTTCATTGCTTAATTCACCCAATAGATGCATCGACATGGCATTTCTAGCAAAGAACAAGTTCAATACCAAATCTATAAGGAGAGGGGGCATTTGAGCCATGTGTACCTATTCACCTTGAATTCAAGAACACTTGAGAGAGTTTGTCATCCTCAACTAGAATTCTTAGTGACTTTCACATGATGTTGTTCTTTGTCAACAACAAGCATATCCATGTTTTCCAAGTGACCATACAAGGAGGCTTCTACCTCTTCTTCTACCCCACATCAACCTTTTTCTCAACCCAGTACAACCAATGTGTGGCTCGTCCCAAGATTACACACATTATGTCAATGATAATCAAAACATATTCCATGATGATCACAACAATTGCCTCATGGAGGAGACTTAGTATGACACTTGTGAGATAGTAGATGAGATAGGGATCATTGATGTATGAATTGTGTTTGTGAATCCCAAGGGATGGTGAGAGATCATACTGTATTTAGTGATTACGACACCTACCCTGACATCATACTAAATTTTCTCTACTCTAGACTCCTTCTATCTTCCATAATGCAAGGGAAAAGACAAAAGGCCCCATCTCATTTCAACTCTTCAACATTGAGAAGAGAATGATCCTATACAACTACAATGACATTTGTGGATGATCTAAGAGTATCAAGACTTGATCCTAACAAATTTAACTTTGATCATCCCCGGGACCTACTCACTTGTGGTGACACTATAGAGTTCCATTCTTCTAGCATGTCAGAGATATAACACCCTTCTATGTGCTATTTCTATAGGATGTTCATCAACCCCATCATATCCAAAATGATGTAGGGTAGGGAAAATTTCAAGAATATGATGTATATGTCTTGCACCTATTTATGTCTATGGGAGAGGAGAGAAGAATATCAAGGCATTCCTCCTTAGCCACATGTTGAAGGTCCGCCTACCAGATAGAAAGTATCATATTCACTTTGGCAAACTTGTTACCTTGATGGCATACATCATGGGTCATGATTTATCTGAATTGTATCCTTTGAAGGCAATGTAGAATTCACACATTACCACCAATAGAACATGCTCATCAGCTAGTAAAATGTACTCTATGTACTATGCGAGAGGTACATGTGCAATTTTCCTGACCCCACCTTAAATCTCACTAGTTTTTCAAACCTCCATTGTCTAAGAGATGCAATTAAGACCATTGAAAAAGAAGAGGAGGAGGAAGAGAACGAGGAAATAACCACTACTACATATATAAGGTCTTGTCTACATCATGTCCCACACTGACAAAGGCCATGATGTCATACTGAGGCAGCCACTATAGAATAGGATTCATTTGGTAGTGGAGATCCATTCTCCATGGGAGACATCCATTATATGATAAATTTATCTAGCATGGGAAATAATGGCAATGTGATACTTTAGCCCAGGTCTCCATCCACCAAACATATATTTAGGATAAATGTAGATGAATATTTTTGCATCAAGAGTCAAAGTTCTAGAATGAACGTTGATCCTACAACACTAGGAGCAATTTCACCAATGTATGATGTGCTATGAGGTAGTATTCCCAATCCTTCTTTGACCAATACCAGAGTCAAGGAATCCTTGACACATACGCACCACCATCATCATCCTTGGTTGCAAAGCTTCATGTCTTGACTAGCACAAGGTGCATTCCTACTCGATTAATTTCATCTGGAGAAGGAGTCTTTTGATCCACCATCACAAACTCAATGATTCCTTTCTTACACATTGTAGTTCCCTTCTAAGTCTTTATGCCAATAAGAGAAAAACTAGCGACAATCATGGGGGTGTCTGGAATGATGTATTCTATCTTGATCTTTCTATCTTATTTTGTCTTTATTTCAGATTCAATATTTAGCTGGTGTAATTATTTCCCTTCCTAATTAAATGAAAAAGAAAATACCTTACATAAAAGTTGAAAGTCCTCATGATCATATGCTGAAATGAATAAATCCTTCTCTAAATAAATTTTATGGCTTATGTTTATTTCCCTTGATCATGATTTTTTTAGAATTGACTTGGTTTGTTAGCCTCAATATGGTTTGATGGATCTTGATACTTCTACTAAACTTTTGTGATTTGTGTAAATAAATAGGGCTACGCTAGTCTCGATTTTTTTTAGAATTTATCAAGGATAGGTTTCAAATATTACACGATTCACGAGTTAATTGTGAGAGATTTTTTTCATGGTTGGGAAGATAATGTCTCTAAGTTGTGATGACATCCATCCACTTTATACAACCACCCACCATGTTAAACTTATGAGCCAACCTTATATTTCCACCTCATTGCATTCATAAATAGGAAGGCATTTCAAATTTGCATTAGATTTAATTCTTACATTATCATAAAAAGTTATAGTTTGCATATGGCATCTCATTTTCCTAAAATACATGTAGGTTGTAGGAATATCATATGTTGCTTGTAATAGATAGTTCAATGAATACATGTGTATTTTGGGACAATATGAATCGCTCCTCCTCTTACTCTTTTATAGAAGCCTTGGAATCAAAGAAAATCATAATGTTTAGAAGAGCATGTTCTTGAAATTCTTGTGGAAAAGAAAATAAAAGAAAAAATAAATAAATAAACAATAATGAAGGAGATCAAGAGGATTGAATATCCCAAAAAAATCATGAAGATAAATGGGAAAACTATCTACACATATTAGAATCACTTAACACATATATTACAATCATTAGGATGAGGCATTTCTTGTCATACATCATTCCACCTCTACATTATTTACCTGAGTCATTCAGTCCATTTCATTAATCATATAGGTCATTGTTATATTCCATTACATATTGATCTGAACTTAGTTTATAGGTTTGACTTAAACCATCCTTTCACCCACCCATTATCCTATTAGTAGGATACATATCCATTTTGTATCCCTCATTCATGTTTTATCATGGGGATTTTTTTGAAAATTTATATTACAATCATGACAGACAATGTAATTTTGGGATTCATCATGACGCACTTAGAGTACTTCATTCTAGTCATGATAATTTTCCTACTCCAAGAGGCACCTGTTAAATTTATGAGTGATCCATAGGAGGGGAGATACACTTAGATTAGTAGATGTCTTGATTTTTAGTTGGAATGGAGAAAAACATGTGTGTGGATCTAATACGAGTCTCTCCATTGGTGGAATTGAAATATGGAGATTTTACTACAAGATATGCTACCTTTAAAGTTACCACAACCAAAGTGGTCAAGCATGAGAAATCTTTCATCGATAATCAGCATGTTTTTATACCTTTCAGGTTTGATACTTTCATGTTCTTATCACCAAAGGTCGTGGAGTTTCTAAAATTGTTACTATAGTTATGAATAGTAACCTTATGACCCTCAGGTCTATGGATGTAGTATTTTTAAGGATTGGTGTTTCCATCCAAGATGGGTTTGTGGTGAAACATGTTTCCCATCTTCCTTCCTTTTGTAATGACTTGTTCTAATTTCTTGTGAATAAGCTAAAAAGAATTTTGAATTGCTTGATAGACTTCTTTAGAGCAATTGGTTGTTCAATGAGTGGGTGCACCGGTTGAGATCTATTTGGTGGGGTTTTTTAATGGTATTATCGAATTTATTCAAGATTTTGTTTTCTTGTTGATCAATTAAACCAAATCTAAGATTGGTAGTTTACTCTTGTAGGGTTTGGTGTACAAACAATTTACACATATTTATCTGCTAGTTTTGTGTAATTTAATTTCTAAAGTAATCTTTTTACTTTGATTTTCATTTTTATTACTAAACTAGTTTGTGATTTTATGTGCATGAAGTTTTTTATTTTTTAGCTAATAATGTTGTTATTTATTTATATATTTCATGGTACTAATGGACCTCCATTTTATTACAAATTTTACTGGAAGAAAGAAGGCGTAGTCAATGCTTCAACCATCGTTTCGATGAAATAAATTTGTATACATATTTGAGCAACTACATCAACTCTAAAGTTATTGCATCGGCACTACTTGTCAATGGTGTCACCTAGATTTACACACATAAAATTTCATTCTTTCAACACATAAACAATGTATTTTTGTAGCGGCGGCCCAAATTTATGTGATCTACTCCAGTGGTTGGGATTTATCATTGGGATATTAGATCATTAATTACCTACATTTGTGATGAGATTGTTGTATTCTATCGTTTACTCTTGTCAAACAACACAAGAAGGAAAATATAGTAGAATGCCAAGCTTTCTCACCCACATGCACTCAGAGGTTGATCAACCACTTGAAATTGTTAGTATACATTCTACAATTTGTTGTTGGTGTAAACTATGGGTTTCCATGGTTCCATCCTTTCTTATCACATTTCTCCGCTTTCCTCCTGCTAATTAGATGTCATGTTGATCATGAGGAACTAATCATGCATTCCTTAGGATCTCATGACTAGTGCAAAATGAATTTTAATATTAACTTTTGATATCCGTAAGTATATGTGTTATTGTTCAAATTTTATAAATAGATGTTCATCTTGTGCTACTTATGCTTGATCACTATAATTGATTGTGTTGGATAATCTGTTTGGTTGGAAAACACTTGGATTGTCAAATTCTATTGATAGACATAGTTTCAAAGCTCGACAGTAGCTTTAGAATTTTGGGTTTTAATTGATGTGGAATCGTTTTACTAGTTTACATAAGATAAAATATCATGAAATTAGAATTTTCAATTCAAGCAATAGTGTTTTGATTTGGAAATACATATCAATTATGTATATCACTAATTTCTATCTATAACAATCATGTATTGATGAATCAATTATTTTAATGGCGTTTGAATTGTTATGTTAAAATAAATTTCTTAAGGATTCTTAAGTCTAAACTAAACACAAATTCTAATTCTATTCATTAAATCAACAACCTACGTCCAACCTTTCCTTGGTCTTAGATAATTGTTAATAGTCAATGATAGTTTTTAATGGTCCATCTACTTGAGCTTAACAACCTAGGACACTAAATCCCTTTATCACTTGACAACCATACATTTGTGTTTAAAATCATATTTTGGATGTGTCAAGGGGCCACCTCTGATCTACCCCATTAGTTTAATAGGTAGATGGTTGGGGTCACTGGATCAATTCTAGAATTTGTGGCAACCCTAATGCAGTGGTCCTTGGTTATCTAGATGTTTCATGCACCATGGAGGCTCATCTTGCAACTAATACCAAGAACAATCGTTGAAGTTCCTATCTGAAGGTATACGAATGATTCGGGTTTGGAAATAGTAAAGAAAAGAAAGAAAAAAAATAAGGGAAACAAGGATTTTTTTTTCAATTAAGCTTTAAACATTTGTATATTTTTCACCTTAGACCACTTTACCTCTCTAGATAATTGTGTAATTCTTTGAAAAAATATTTGAGATGAGTTGGATTACATTGATATATCAAATGATCATAGTGTATAATGAGTAAAGTTAGATCAAGGGTTTCACTTAAATGAGTGCACATATATCATTATAGACCCTAAGTTCATAATTAGAGGGACGAGTATGAATATAATTCATTTAAAATATGAGATGAGACATTATAGATAAATATCATGTACATTGAAGGGTAGAAAAGTAAATAAAGTAAAGTTTAAGAAAACTCAATTCATCACATCTTTACCTCTTTAAAAATGATTTTTCCCCCAAAATTGTAGATATCCTTAAAGAGATCAGGAAATCTTTCTTCCAAGCCAGACTTGAGTTCCCTGGTGACATGATCATTGTTCTTTTAATTCCAGAGTACCTTCATTGTATCAATCTTCTTATTTTGGTGCTCCTTAGTTAGGCTTTTAAGAATTTTAATTGAGACGACTTGGTATACAAGAGTGTCCTTCAACTCAATGGGCTTGTGATTAAGAATGTGATTTGACATATCGTTTCAAATTTGACACATGAAAATTGTTATGCATAATGATGTAGTTAGGAGTTAAGGTCATTGTACATTCCCCAATATGATCAAAACTTCAAAGGGACATGTGTATCTTGGACTCGACTTCCCTTTGTTCTTTTTTATCCCCCTAATTGGCATTATATTCATGAAAACTTGATTAGCCACTAGAAAATTTTGCATTGTTCATGTCTACATCATCTTACGAATTTTGGTGATCTTATGCCCTCTTCAACATCTAGTTTATCAAGTTCACGGTGTCAAAATACAGTTGAATCTCTTTGAAATTTTGATCATTCCTTTTAAGACTTCAATGGTCTTTGGTATAGAGCTTCATATGCATACGTTGACAATGTTGGACTTATAGCCATTGTTGTAGACAAAAGCCACTAGTAGAAAGCAGTGATCCCACAAACCTCCCCAATCAAGGACACCTGATCTCAATAAGTTCTCCAACACCTGAACCGTCCTCTTAGATTGTCTATAAATTTGGGGGTTAGTTGATCCCCCAATTATCATGTACTTATGTCGTAAGTAACATGTGAATTTGGCATCTTAGTCAGAAATTATTGAGATAGGAATCCTATATACAACATACTGCTAACTCTAGAAGTTTGTTTGTTGTCTTGATTGGAATGAATAACATAAGCTGACTTGGTCATACATTCAACTATGTCCACCAGATGGTATCTCTCCTTATTATGGTCCTCAGTAAACACACCATGAAATTCATAGTGATATCCTCCCATTTCCATTTGGGGATGGGTAGGGTTTCCAAAAGACTGCTTGACCTTTGGTGTTCAACCATTATCTACTTGTAGGTCAGCCACTTGGATATAAAGATAGTGACATCATTCTTCATGTCCCTCCACCATAAATGCCTTTGCATGTCCTTATACATTATTTAGACCATGTATGAATTGTGCATATGAACCCATAAGCTTCCAACGACACCTTGTCTCAAGTACTTAGAATTTTTTGTAACCCTCATATGTTGTATGTATCGACTATTATCAACCATGCCAATAAAAAGAATAATATAAGTCTTTTCTAAAAGCTTGGGCATCCCTGTAGATCTGAACCATTCCTTTGTTTGACAAGAATTTCATACTGAAGACTGGACATCACAATAAGACTGGCTAGCCTGACTCTTTAACACATGTGTCTTGGGGTCATGGAGACAAAACCTACATATTATTCCATGTGGTGGAATAAATAGTAGCACATGTATTTTGTTTCCTACTAAGTGCATCAGCCACCACATTTTTCTTATTTGGGTGGTAGGCAATTTTGAAATAATAGTCTTTTAAGTACTTCATCCATTTTATTTTGCCTAGAGTGCTAATCCTTTTGTGCTATAATTTTCATGCTCTTATGGTCAGTTAGGATCCCAAATATATCTCCATTGAGATATTCATTCGATATTTAAATAGCAGTAATTGGCTCAAGGTTGTGGGTTCTATAGTTTACTTCACTAGAATTCATTTGTAGGTGGCATAAAAAGCAACCTTTACTTCTTGATTAGGACACATACTAACCTATATTTCAAGGCATTAGTGAAAATGATGAATGTGATTTTCTAGAAGGAAGATACTACATAGGAGAAGTAGTTATCTTGGTCTTGAGTTCTTGGAACCCAGACTCATACATATTAGACCAGATAAAATGTTATGGAATTCACTATCACTCTGTGACGTAATGTGGTGAGTGGCGCATAACCACTTTGTTGTGTATAACAGAATTGTCATATAAAAGACAATGTTCTCTTTTAATATAACTTGTTTAATTGATGTTTTATTTATTCATTACAAGTCCCCTCGTGCAATTTATATTTATTAGACAAGAGTTCTTATACTTTTTTACAGTGTATCATTGTGTTTGTAGTATCGTGTCTTGATTTTTACAATCTAGTTGATGCAAGATGATGAGGACTAGTATAACTATTGTGAAAAACATGTTGTTGTTGGTATATATATGACCATAGAGACATTCCAAGCGATTGCATGGAGTCATATATTAATTAATCAATTAATACGATTATTTGATTAATTAATAAATTCCAGAATATTCTAATTAATCCATGATCATTTTAATTAACGCAACGTTTCTATTTACCGATGGGTTTGGGAAACCCTGCTTCCCTTTGTATCCTATTTAAAGGAGGATTGATGGCCGATATCTATATAAGATATCGAGAGAGGCTTTTCTATTTACGCTCACGTAAATAAACCTAGTCGTCACTGTCCTTAGGAACGAAAGGAGAGCAACGCGCCGCTAGCATGCCGCCGCACAGACACGACTCCTTCCCGCCAGCTTAGGAAGCACGACGTGGAGTTCTGTCCATCTGTGTGGATGAAGTAGAGACGCAGATGCCTTGACACCTGCATTTGGAGGACGTCGACGACCACCTGTACGTGCTACGAGCGGCGTACATCACTGCCGCAAAGGAGCGACGCCGGATCTTCCTGTGACAGCGAACGGGAGAGAAGTTTCGTCCGTGTAGGTCAGTAGAGTTGCACCGTCGTGTAACGGGACATCGCCGGACTTGCTCCGCGATAAGGTATATATTCCGCAAACACTCCTTCCAAATACGTTGTTGTCGACGAGATCCTGTTTCAGGTTGCGTGGATTTTTGTTGCTTCTGCCACGCATGTTTTCTCCACAAAACCCAACAGTGGTATCAGAGCAGCATCGATCTACGGCGTATTTGGATTCGTTTCGATATGATCGAATCACTGTATATTGTTTTTATGTTGCATACGATGTGAATTAAACCTGTTAATGTGCAAATCTAAACCTAATTCCACATACGCCGCAGGCTTCTATTTTTGACGTTTTGGATGGGGTCGACTATGGAAAATATTGATTTTCCTAAGTGCACGGAAGTAAAATTCCGTAGACCTTTCAGGGGCTCTGCCCCTGAGACCCCGTGAGGGGCGGCCTCCCCTCGACCCCGCATAGGGGCGCTGCCCCTGTGTACCCCGCATAGTCTGCGTGGGAGTCAAAATATTATTTAATGGGGAATGTCCCGCATTAAAAGTACTGCAATTTTAATATATATATATATATATATATATATATATATATATATATATATATATATGTGTGTATGTAGATATACCTATGATAGCATACACGTCACCTTCAAAATCTGTTTTATGTGGTGAATGCATGCACAGTTATGGCCTAGTATCCCCTTTTGTGAATGAATGTGGATGTCAATCTTGTGGATATGTTTGTTTGTGAATTCTATGGATGTATAATTGTTACATATGGATCCTTTGTATAAAGTATTCGGCTTGCATGCCGAGCCTCATCTCTTATTTCAAAGTGTAATTAATTCTTTCCTTTTATATTTGTACTCATATGATGTAATAGAGATAGGATTAGTTTTAGTTTTTGTAAACTTGATGTAAGGAGGCCACTTGAAGATCCAACTCCAAGGAGTGTCCATGGAGAAGGACCATGAAGATCTAATTCCAAGAAGCAACCTGAAGATCCAACTCCAATGAGCGTCCATGGAGAAGCAACAAGAAGATCCAATTCCAAGAAGCAACTTGAAGTTCCAACCTCACGAAGCATCCATGAAATTGTTCATTGTAATGTTGATCATTACATGCTTACAGGTTGATTCACATGTGTTGCATGAGATGCATAAGACCATAGGTGGATCATAATCCTTTGTTGCTCAAAAGGATTACAATAGTATGGCCATAATCGATGTATTTGTGTTTGTGATTGCATGTCTATCGTTTGTGGTTGTGGATATAGTAGTATATGATATGTATTAAAGTATGTGGTGTTTGGATATATATATATGTATTAATAAAATCCCTCAATTAATAATATTAAGTTTTAGTTGCCTTCCATAAAGCAACACACATGAAAAGCTTGATCGACTATGTGTGGGCACGCCTCCGTGTGGTGCACTGTCTATCTCGTGGAAGTGTGATGATGGGTGTGTGGGTCTGCCTCCGCAGGGTGCACACTCATCGTGTTGGATTGTGGGTTGGACTTAACTAGGGAACCTTAATAGGATCAAGTACCTAGAGGCACACAGATGCATCATGGCAAGGATTTGTGTATGATCATCTATCCAAGAGTTGCATATGATATAATTGGCAAAAGTTGCCTACATTAGTATTTGGTCTTTGACGCCGGCGTTGGCTGGGCATTGATCCAATTATTTTGGGTCTTGGCTCACTAGAAGGTCGTGCGTTGCAATCTTCTGAGTTGATAGTGAGGGCTATCCATTTGAATAAAATAGTGGGAGCGTAATTAATTAAAGGCCTAATTAATCTCGTTTATCAAATCTTTACAAGTCAAAATGTTTTGGACTAAATGCAAATTTTTCTTTTGTAGCAATCAAATGGCAAACAACACTCACACTTTCTCGTTGCGATCGGTCCTTGAGAAGGACAAACTTACCAGAACCAACTTTCAAAACTGGTTTCGGACGCTGAGAATTGTTCTCACACATGAGCGTAAGCTCTATGTCCTTGAAACACCAGAGCCAGCGGAACCCGCCGTAAATGCACCCAAGGCTGAAAAGGATGCTTACAAGAAGCACCTTGATGATGTCGTGGATGTCAAGTGTTTTATGTTGTGCTCAATGAACTATGAGTTGCAAGAGCAGCATGAGAACATGAATGTCATGGAGATGGTAACACATCTCAATAATATGTATCAACATCAAGCAAGACAAGAAAGATATGATGTCTCAAAGGCTTTATTCAAAAGCAAGATGAAAGAGGGAGACTCAGTTGGCACCCATATACTCACCTTGATTGGGTATGTGGAAAGCCTATCCAAGCTGGGATTTCCCCTAGGTCAAGATTTGGCCACGGATGTGATTCTACAATCATTGCCTAAATCATATAGTCATTTTGTCATGAACTACAACATGAACAATTTTGACAAGCCGTTGTCAGAATTGTTGGGCATGTTGAGGACAGTTGAAGCACAGATGAAGAAAGACAAGCCCAAGTCTGTGATGATGATCAACAAGACAAAGGGAAAGTCAAAAGGCAAAGGAAAGGCTAAGAAAAGTTCTAAAGTCAGGCAGAAGCCAAAGTCATCTGTGCTCAAAGCTAAAGGTGGGATCTCCAAAGAAGGCAGTTGTCACCATTGTCACCATCCTGGACATTGGAAAAGAAATTGTCCTCTCTACCTGGAGGAACTGAGGAAGAAGAAGCAGGGGATAGAGATCTCCACTTCAGGTATATACATTATTGAGATAAACTTCAATACTTCTTCATCATGGGTATGTTCTAATATGCAAGATCTGATAAGAAGTAAGTCTTTACGAAAGGGCCAAGTCGAGCTGCGGGTCGCTAATGGAGCAAGAGTTGTTGCCACCGCAGTTGGAGTTATTAGTTTATCTTTGCCTACGGGCCTTGTAATAGAATTAGAGAATTGCTATTATGTACCTGTCATTAATAGAAATATTATTTTTGTATCTTGTATGGACAAGAGTGGATTTGAATTTCACATTAAGAATGGAATTATTTCTATATATAAAGATGAGATCTTTTATGGCAATGCCCCTATGTCTTATGGTATCTACTTGTTAGAACTTGAGACTAGCGTATACAACGTAAATACTAAAAGGTTAAAACTTGACAACTCAAACAAAACATTCTTATGGCATTGTCGTCTTGGGCACATAAACGAGAAGCGCATATCTAGACTCCATAAGGATGGTTATCTAGACTCTTTTGATTTTGAATCATTAGAGACATGCGAGGCATGTTTATTAGGGAAGATGACCAAGACTCCTTTCACTGGATATAGTGAGAGAGCCAGTGATCTGCTAGGGCTCATACATACTGATGTATGTGGACCTTTTAGATCAAATGCTAGAGGAGGCTATCAATACTTCATTACCTTCACTGATGACCTCAGTAGGTATGGCTATGTATATCTTATGAAACACAAGTCAGAAACTCTTGAAATGTTCAAGACTTTCATGAATGAAGTAGAGAAGCAACTTGGTAAGAGTATTAAAGCACTCCGTTCAGATCGAGGTGGTGAATACTTAAGCCAAGAGTTTGAGGACCTTCTGAGAGACCGTGGTATTGTATCACAATGGACTCCACCTGGTACACCACAACATAATGGTGTGTCAGAAAGAAGGAATCGTACATTATTAGACATGGTACGATCAATGATGAGTTCAGTTGAACTTCCAATATCATTCTGGGGATATGCTCTTAAAACTACAGCGTTTACACTTAACCGTGTACCTTCCAAATCGGTTCAAAAGACACCATATGAGATATGGAATGGGAATCATCCCAATTTGTCTATGTTAAAGATTTAGGGATGTGAAGTTTATATTAAGAAACAATTTCTTGAAAAGCTTGGACCCAAATCAGAAAAATGCTATTTTGTTGGATACCCCAAGGAAACTCGGGGATACTACTTCTACACACCAACTGACAACAAAGTATTTGTTGCTAGGATTGTTGTATTCCTTGAAAAGAAATTTATTTCCAAAGGAATTAGTGGGAGGAATGTAGAGCTCGAAGAAGTTTGAGACCAACAAGAAAGCAGAGAACTTGAGGAGGTACATAAGGAACATGAAGACTCACAAATTGTTGTGGAATTTCAAGTTCCAAATGTAACACAGGAACCTCGTAGGTCTAGTAGGACACGACTTGAGCCTGAGAGATTTGGATTTCTCGTGACTCAAGACAGTGACGAATTGGGCAAACAGATGAGCCAACTTCCCATCTAGAAGCTACTAAGGCACCAGAATCTGAGAAATGGCTCGAAGCCATGAGATCTGAGATGGAATCCATGTACACCAACAAGGTATGGACCTTGGTGGATCCACCCGAAGGGGTAAAACCCATAGGGTGCAAGTGGGACTGACATGGATGGAAATGTTCAAACCTATAAAGGTAGATTGGTTGCGAAAGGATTTTGTCAAATTCAAGGTGTTGATTATGACGAGACCTTCTCACCAGTTGCCATGGTTAAATTCATCAGGATCATGCTTGCAATTGCAGCTTATCATGACTATGAGATTTGGCAGATGGATGTTAAAACAGCATTCCTTAATGGGAATTTACTCGAGGATATGTACATGACACAACCTAAAGGTTTTATCGATCCAAAGAAAGCCAATAAAGTTTGTAAGCTACAAAGGTCAATATATGGATTGAAGCAAGCATCTCAGAGCTGGAATCTATGTTTTGATGAAGTAGTCAAAAAGTTTGGCTTTAGTCAATATGAAGATGAACCTTGTGTTTACAAAAGGGTTAGTGGGAGCACAGTCGTATTTCTCATATTGTATGTGGATGACATACTATTGATGGGAAATGACATCTCTACTCTTCAGACAGTAAAAGGTTGGCTAGGAAGACTTTCTCTATGAAGGATTTAGGTGAAGCATCCTATATACTAGGGATCAAGATCTATAGAGATAGATCTAGAAGGCTTCTAGGCCTAAGCCAGAGCACATACATTGACAAGGTGCTAAAGAGGTTTAGCATGGAGGGTTCTAAGAGAGGTAACTTGCCCATGTCCCATGGGGTTACAATCTCTAAAGCCCAGTGTCCTAGTTCATGTGATGAACGGGCACGCATGAGTAAGATTCCATATGCATCAGCAATTGGATCTATCATGTACGTGATGTTATGTACTCATCCTGATGTGTCGTATGCCTTGAGCATGACGAGCCAGTATCAGTCAGATCCAGGTGAATGTCACTGGAGAGCCGTAAAGAACATCCTAAAGTACTTGAGAAGGACTAAGGATCAATTCTTGGTATACGGCGGTGAGGAATGTTGTAGGCAAAAGCCACTAGTAGAAAGTAGTGATCCCACAAACCTCCCCAATCAAGGACACCTGAACTCAATAAGTTCTCCAACACCTGAACTGTCCTCTTAGATTGTCTATCAATTTGGGGGTTAGTTGATCCCCCAATTATCATGTACTTATGTCGTAAGTAACATGTGAATTTGGCATCTCAGTCAGAAATTATTGAGATAGGAATCCTATATAACTAAGCTATTTCCTAATTATAACATTCTGCTAACTCTAGAAGTTTGTTTGTTGTCTTGATTGGAATGAATAACATAAGCTGACTTGGTCATACATTCAACTATGTCCACCAGATGGTATCTCTCCTTATTATGGTCCTCAGTAAACACACCATCAAATTCATAGTGATGTCCTCCCATTTCCATTTGGGGATGGGTAGGGTTTCCAAAAGACTGCTTGACCTTTAGTGTTCAACCATTATCTACTTATAGGACAGACACTTGGATATAAAGATAGTGACATCATTCTTCATGTCCCTCCACCATAAATGCATTTGCATGTCCTTATACATTATTTAGACCATGTATGAATTGTGCATATGAACCCATAAGATTCCAACGACACCTTGTCTCAAGTACTTAGAATTTTTTGTAACCCTCATATGTTGTATGTATCGACTATTATCAACCATGCCAATAAAAAGAATAATATAAGTCTTTTCTAAAAGCTTGGGCATCCCTGTAGATCTGAACCATTCCTTTGTTTGACAAGAATTTCATACTGAAGACTGGACATCACAATAAGACTGGCTAGCCTGACTCTTTAACACATGTGTCTTGGGGTCATGGAGACAAAACCTACATATTATTCCATGTGGTGGAATAAATAGTAGCACATGTATTTTGTTTCCTACTAAGTGCATCAGCCACCACATTTTTCTTATTTGGGTGGTAGGCAATTTTGAAATAATAGTCTTTTAAGTACTTCATCCATTTTATTTTGCCTAGAGTGCTAATCCTTTTGTGCTATAATTTTCATGCTCTTATGGTCAGTTAGGATCCCAAATATATCTCCATTGAGATATTCATTCGATATTTAAATAGCAGTAATTGGCTCAAGGCTGTGGGTTCTATAGTTTACTTCACTAGAATTCATTTGTAGGTGGCATAAAAAGCAACCTTTACTTCTTGATTAGGACACATACTAACCTATATTTCAAGGCATTAGTGAAAATGATGAATGTGATTTTCTAGAAGGAAGATACTACATAGGAGAAGTAGTTATCTTGGTCTTGAGTTCTTGGAACCCAGACTCATACATATTAGACCAGATAAAATGTTATGGCATTCACTATCACTCTGTGACGTAATGTGGTGAGTGGCGCATAACCACTTTGTTGTGTATAACAGAATTGTCATATAAAAGACAATGTTCTCTTTTAATATAACTTGTTTAATTTATGTTTTCTTTATTCATTACAAGTCCCCTCGTGCAATTTAGATTTATTATACAAGAGTTCTTATACTTTTTTACAGTGTATCATTGTGTTTGTAGTATCGTGTCTTGATTTTTACAATCTAGTTGATGCAAGATGATGAGGATTAGTATAAGTATTGTGAAAAACATGTTGCTGTTGGTATATATATGCCCATAGAGCCATCCCAAGCGATTGCATGGAGTCGAATATTAATTAATCAATTAATACGATTATTTGGTTAATTAATGAATTCCAGAATATTCTAATTAATCCACAAGCATTTTAATTAATGCCACGTTTCTGTTTACCGATGGGTTTGGGAAACCCTACTTCCCTTTGTATCCTATTTAAAGGAGGATTGACGGCCGATATCTATATAAGATATTGAGAGAGGCTTTTCCGTTTATGCTCACGTACGTAAACCTAGCCTTCACCGTCCTTAGGAGCGAAAAGAGAGCAACGCGCCGCTAGCACGCCGCCGCACAGACACGACTCCTTCTCTCCGGCTTAGGAAGCGCGACGTGGACTTCCGTCCATCCTCGTGGACGAAGTAGAGACGCAGACGCCTTGACGCCTGCGTTTGGAGGACGTTGATGACCACCTGTACGCGCTACGAGCATCGTACATCACTGCCGCAAAGGAGCGCTACCGGATCTTCCTGCGACAGCGAACGGGAGAGAAGTTCCGTCCGTGTAGGTCAGCAGCTTTGCATCGTCGTGTAACGGGACATCGCCGAACTTGCTCCACGATAAGGTATATCCCGCAAACACTCCTTCCAAATACGTTGTTGTCGACGAGATCCTATTTCGGGTTGCATGGATTTTTGTTGCTTCCGTCGCGCATGTTTTCTCCACGAAACCCAACAGTTGCATCAACTTCTGAGGGACTCCTTCATAATTCAGATGGTATAGCTTCTATTTAGAGTAGTTTTTTTGAAGTTGTAATCTTTGTTTCTAGTTGTTGTTAGGTAAACACTTATTGTTCAACTTGTTATGGAAATGGAGTTTTTACCTTTATATTGCATATGTTAGGTGAATGATTTGTGCCTCACACAGACAAGCACACTAAGATCCCTTTAAAATATTGTCTACAAAGACACTGAGTTTGGAGTTGGTGTATTAACCTATGATATATGGTATTAGATCCAAAACACAACCTTTATGTTCATCTAAGGATACTTTAAAATTGAACTTGACCGAGAAAACCCTAATCTATGATGGTAAATTGAGGTGTCTAAGATTGGTGGACTTATGAGGTTCTGACATAATCACCTATTGTCTGCCTAGCTATAGTGACTGAGGCACCTTTGTGCTCCTACCTAGACGAAGTGAATCCAAAATTGGATGAGAGGTCTTCTTTAACACTAGAGAATCTCCAAGCATCTCATATCTTCTCAACTAATTACCCCAATCTAACCATATAGTAGAAGGGAGAGTAGTGTTCTCATCTCTCTCTCTTCTTAAGATGACCATATTCTTACTCTCTCTATTATGAGTAGAGAGAGTAACATTATTATGATCGGATACTTGAGGGGTGATCGTATACTTGAGGGGGGGAATAATTATGAGAGAATTGTATCAACAAAAAAACCTTGTATATGCCTCCTAAGATTCGTTTTGACAAGGATGATGAAAATTGTTCGAACGTCAAGATTGGTGTGAAAGGCAAAGGGAAAATGGATAGGGAAATAGAAGGCAAAGGCAAAAATCATGTCAATAAGACCATCAAAATGGATATTTGGAAGATTAGTGGTACGTCCTCGTTGAATCTGTTCATATCCTAGTAGTGCGCACATCATTGAAAGTACCTAGGGAGTCCATATTAATAACCAATATCCTAAGCCCGTAACTTCTTTTAACTTCCTAAATTGAACCTTGAAACTTGTATATTATGAGAGTATGGGATTTGTCTTGGAATCGGTTCGATGCTTGGATAATCTCCATGGAAAATACTTTTAGGATCCTAAAATGTCTTAAAAGGATAAGATAACCTATGCCACCTACCAACTCAAGGATTCAACAAAATTTTAATGGAAAATTTACATCCACTTACAACAAGTTGTTCCCTTGAATTAGGAAGCTCTCAAACCCATATGTATCAACCATTTCGTGACTATTTTTTATGAGGAGGGGAAAACATAAATAATATTTTCGCCTCGCCCAAGGGAACCTATCAAATTTTTTAGTATTGACAAAAATTTTGTCACCTTAAATGCCATGCTAAGAATTTAATTGCGGAAGACAGAGTTGACTATTTCCTAAATTGGTTCCAGGTTACCCCTGAAGCATTTATCTCATCATCTAAACCTACTACAAGCTGCTTATGACCATGTCTTGTCCATGGAGAAAACCCTAGAGATAGGATAGGGAAAAAGCCTACTTGGAACTCACTAATGTTGTTCCTGCCAAATTTCAAAATAAAGGGAAGCCCCATCACAATGGAAATTAGAACAAGAATAAAAACCACATCCAAAAGAATCCTCTCGCTCAAAGTAGAAGACCAGTTCAAGGTTACAATCAAGGTCCGAACCGAGGCAATGGTCCAAACCCAGAATGGTCCATATGTTAGTAGTTTCTTGACATTGCTACTCAGATCGCCACCTTCGAAGGAGCCAAACCACACAGTTCATATAGTCATTTGGTTGTTGTTGCAACAACACCCTGTCCCATACATGATGGGACTCCCGCTCCCCTGACTGACTCCCTCTCAACCCACGAGGGAGGTTGTCCTATTACGCTGTGTGTGTGGTTGGGATCTCTTGTGTCATACCTTGCTCTTTTGCCTGCTGGGGAGGATTATTAATCATCTTCGCATACTCTGCCTCGGCCGTTATCATAGACGCTCGAATTGAGAAAGGGTGAAGATCCATCTTTTCCATCACATTTTGATGGACAAAATAACTAGCCCCGGTATTGCCACATTGTGGCTACCTTCAAATGATCCAAACCACACAGCTACGTACTTCATGAAGGGCACGTTTGGTTAACTGCATACAGCGGAATTGTATTGTATTTAAGGATCCCGAAACGTAAAAATCATGTTTGCTTCACGGGACTGGATAAATAGACAAAATCCTGCAGCTTTTACCATCATGTAAACGCTGGATGAGGCCGTCCTTCTCAAAAGGGCCGGGCGCCAATATTCAGCTGGGTTGTCTACCTTCTCGTTCTGCGACCCATACTAAAAAGTAACCTCTGTTTGCAATTGTTTTCCTTTTTGCACAGCTACGTTAAAAAAAAAATGTGACACGTATCTGCTATCCGTCCCAACAGTACACCTGACCAAAAACAAATTTTAATTTTGTATTATGCAAAACCAAGAAATTGTTCTTCCGGGAGTTTGTAAATGCAGCATTAGCGTAAATCCATCTAAACACGACAGACCAAACGTGCCCGAAGCCTTTTGGTTGTTTTTGTGAAAACGCCGCATCCCAAACATAATGGAACTCCTCTATCTAACTCCCGCGATCAACCTAGGAGGGGTGGTTGTCCAGTTGTCCTAGTATAAGGATCTCTTGTGACATCCTATACTCTTTTGATCGTGAAGTTTTTTCTTAGACTCCGCCTCATTTAGATGCAAATCAAGAAGGTTGGTCAGTACAACTACAATTGTTGTAAATGTTAAACATTACATACCCGAATTCGTAGGAACATCCATAGTAGACGACGTCGGAGGCAGCAACGTTCGGTCTTGACCGGAAGCGAAGAGGCGTCCAAAACTGAGTGTACGCCTGTGAGAAGACGGGGCAGAACGGTGAAACACTAAGCGTAGAACGGGCGTTGGTTTTCTCTCGCCTTGTGAATCTCCGATAGGCAGAAATCGGTTACGGATGACTCTACCAGAGAGAGGACCAAAAACCCTTATACTGTCTCATGTCCACCACGAAGAGACACGACTGTTTTGGGAAACTACCTATCCCAATAGATGCATCTCTACAGATAATGATTAATAAATATATATACATAATTAATTGGGTCAAACTGAATAGGATATTTTAATATTTTCCCACTTGACCCAAAATGCCATGGCAATAATATTTATTAATTTACAATTGATGCGTAATATGAATACTACCATACAAGAGAATAAGATATGAGTCATAGTGGTTGATACTTAAAAATTAAGTACTCCCTGCTATGCACTACAATATCTAAACATCTTACATGTAGTGATATAAAATTTATGAATAGGTTGACCTCAAAACCTATTTCCTTGGTCCAACTTGATGTCAAAACCGACATTCTATTATTACTAGTATTACAACAGAAATAGTGAGTCAAATATGTGATCACACAAAAATTATTACGTTGTTAAATCACATTATTCATTACACATCAAATAACTTTCTCAGACTCATATTCTTTACATGAGATGTATATAATCTTGGAGCTAGCCCTTTAGTAAGAGGATCTGATATCATGAGTTGTGTACCAATGTGATCAATCTGTATCATCTTGTTGTCAACTCGCTCATTGACAACGTAGAGTTTTATGTCTAGATGTTTGCATGTCGTTGTGCTTTTATCATTATTAGCAAAAGTGACTGCGGCTTCATTATCACAATATATCTGTATTGGCTTATGAATTGAGTCAACAACTTTAAGATCTTGTATCATATTCTTAAGCCATATCGCATGTGATGATTTTTCATGGCAAGCTATAAGTTCAACTTCCATGGTAGATGAAGTTGTAGTCTTTTGCTTAATACTTCTCCATGATATTGCACCATCAGCCAATAGGAAGACATAACCAGTTGTAGACTTTCTAGTATCTAGACATCCTGCAAAATCTGCATCTGAATATCATGTAACCTCAAGGTGGTTTGTCCTTCTATACATAAGCATGTAATCCTTTGTTCCTTGCAGATAGCGCATCACCTTCTTCACAGCTCTCCAATGGTCCATGTCGGGGTTACTTTGGTAACGACCAAGCATTCCAGTAGAAAAAGCAATGTCCGGTCTGGTGCATATCTGTAGATATTGTAGGCTCCCAACTGCAGATGTGTATGGTATTTTTCTCATTTTATTCCTTTCTATATCACTACTAGGACACTGCTTGAAGTTAAACTTATCTCCTTTAACTATAGGTGCAGGTCCAGGTGAACAATTTCTCATTCCATACTTCTCTAAAACTTGAGATGTGTAAGCTTTCTGGGATATACCGAGTATGCCCTTAGCTCGGTCCCGATGTATTTCAATACCAAGTACATATGAAGCTTCTCCTATATATTTCATCTCAAAGTTAGAGGAAAGAAATTCTTTAGTTTCATTTAATATAGCAATGTTATTACTTGCCAGTAGAATGTCATCCACATAAAGAATCAATATTATGAATTTATTCCCACTGACCTTGAGGTATGTACACCGATCAACAATATTTGGTTTAAACCCAAAAGTTGATATAATGGTGTTAAATTTTATATACCATTGTCGGGATGCTTGTTTCAGTCCATATATTGATTTCTTCAATTTGCAAACCATGTGACTTCTACTATTATCAATGAAACCTTCTGGTTGTTCCATATAGACTTCTTCAGATAAATATCCATTTAAAAATGTCATTTTCACATCCATTTGATGTAGCTCAAGATCAAAATGAGCTACTAAGGCCATGATTACCCTAAAAGAGTCATTTGATGAGACTAGAGCAAAGGTCTCCTTATAATCAATGCCTTCCTTTTGTGTGAAACCTTTAGCAACTAGTATGGCCTTGTACTTCTCTATTTCACCATTTGAGTTCCTTTTGGTCTTAAAGACCCATTTGCAACCAATAGGTTTAACATTCTCTGACAAAGGTACAAGGTCCCATACTTGATTTTTATCCATGGATATTAGTTCCTCCTTCATGGCATCAAGCCACTTAGAGGAATTTTCACAATTTATTGCTTGTGAAAAAGATAAGGGATCAATATCTTCAAAGTTGAAATTTGGCTCTTGAAGGTATACAACATAGTCAGATGGAATGGCAGGCCTCCTTGATCTGGTTGATCTTCGTAATTCATCATTGGGTTCTACATTTTCTGTAGGCTCTTCAGGTTGTCTTTCATCATGAACATGATCAATTTGTTCATTTACAACCTGACTAGGAGCATGATCTACTTCTGTTGGATCATCCACTTGACAATTGTTCATGGGAACAATAATTTGATAGTTTATCTGAGTTTGACTAGGTGTAGGTGTGACAACACTATCTTGTACTTCATCAAAAGTTACATTATGAACCAGATCATTCCCACTGACTTGATGATCCTCCAAAAATCTGGCCTTACCAGTCTCGACTATCTTTCGTGGATGAGATGGACAATAAAACATATATCTCTTTGACCTCTTTGGGTAACCAATAAAGAAACCACTAGTGGTTCTTGGGACAAATGCCTTCTCGTGTGGATTGTAGATTCTAGCTTCTGCACGAAATCCCCATGCGTGCATATAGTTCAAGGATGGCTTCCTTCCTGTCCATAATTCATATGGGGTTTTCTGGATAGACTTGCTAGGAACCTTGTTTAATACATGCACTGCCGTCTTTAAAGCCTCACTCCACATTGTAAAAGGAAGGGATGAATTACAAAGCATTGCACGAGCCATTTCCTTTAATGTTCGGTTCCTTCTTTCAGCTACACCATTTTGACTCGGTGTGCCTGGAATTGTATATTGAGGTACAATGCCTTCTTCTTGAAGGAAATGTGCAAATGGTCCCTTTCTTTGTCCCATCTCAGTGAACCTTCCATAATATTCACCTCCCCTATCTGATCTGACTATCTTAATCACTTTACCTAATTATTTCTCCACTTCAGTCTTAAAGTCCTTAAAGGCTTGAAAAACCTCACTTTTATCATTTAATAAGTAGAGGAACATATATCGTGAATAATCATCGATAAAGGTTGCAAAATATTTTTTCCCTATAAAACAAGGTGGAAAAGGTCCACTAATATCTGTGTGAATTATTTCTAATGTTCCATTACTCCTCTTAACACCCTTTTTAGAAATATTGGTTTGCTTAGCCTTTATGCATTCAACACATGTTCCAAAGTCGGTAAAATCTAAAGGCCCTAAAATGCCTTCCTTTACTAATCTTTGGATTCTTTCTTTAGATATGTGTCCCAACCTTCGGTGCCATAGTAGTGATGAATTTTCATCTAGTAATGTGTGTTTATTTTCAATAATATCATGTTGGACTATAAGTGATTGCTCAAAATGAGGGCTTAATTGAACTTGATAAAGATCATTTATTAAAAGACAAGTACCAATAATGCTAGAGTTTTTATACAATGAGAGTCGTCCACTTTGAAGAATAAAAGCATAATTTAGTTTGTCTAATATAGAAACAGAGACTAAATTTATACTATAGTTTGGTACATAGAAAGTATTTTCTAAATCCAACAAGCTTCCATTGTCAAGGATTAATCTGTATGTGCCAACAGCCTTTACGCATGAACCCAATTTATTTCCAGAATAAAGGACTTTTTCACGCTCCGTTGGTTTCCTTTGATTCAGAAATCCCTGTAATATATTAGAAATATACACAGTAGCACCAGAGTCAAGCCACCAACTATATGATGGAACATTTGAAAGATGACATTCATATGAAATAAGAGAAATTATACATTTCTTCTCTAACCATTTCTTGTACTTGAAGCACTCCTTCTTAGCATGTCCTTTCTTACGACAGAAGAAGCATTTCATATTAGTTTTGCTTCCTTTGGCCTTGCCATCTGACTTGGACACTCCACCTGAGATAGGAGCAGTTCCCTTCATTTTTCCTTTACCCTTGCGGCCACGTTTGTCATGGGTACTTAAATGCGCAGTAGGGACCCCTTCATTCTTAAGTCTCTCTTCTTCTTGAACACACATGGCCAATAAATTATTAATTGACCATTTTTCCTTTTGTGTGTTGTAAGAAACCTTGAATGATCCATACTGACTGGGCAAGGAAGTTAAAATGAAATGAACAAGAAATGCATCAGAGATAGATAACTCCATCTCATTGAGTTGTGTGGCAATATCTCTCATCTCCATGATGTGTTCACGGATCCCACAAGAACCATTGTACTTCATGTAACATCCCTGACCTGGGTTATGAGCTAACCCTAGGTGTTTTGCTTAATTATGTAATTAGATACTTTTGATTATCTTTTGGTATGTAATTAAATCTCCTAAGGAACATACATTTCCATTTCTGTCCCTTTTGAACAATGTTGTAATATTGTTTTGTAATACAGGGACCTATGTGCAAATTACCCAATTAAAAGGGGTTAACTTACAAATTTCACATGTTAAGATGTTCATTTGGTGTTGATACATCATAAGAATGAATATGATAAAGTATGATGGATTCTCCAAGCTTGGGCACCAAGATGCAGCTTGTGGAGCAATCCTTGTACTTAAAACTCTAGTTTTGGTGTAAAGTGCAATTTACCCAAAATATGGGGTGCAACTTGTAAAATACACCTTCTAGAGTATCTTTTATGACTCTTGGCATCATTAAGAGTAAGAATGATGAAGAGGTCACTTCAATTGAATAATTACATAAGAATGATAACCCTTATAAATTAAATGATCAAGTTATAAGTCTAATAACCCTTCTATATGTGCAACTTAGTAAGAAGTTGGCTTTCTTCACCTTTATACCTTGGGTTTAAGATTATTTTTTCTTAAGTATGGAAGGGAGAAACGTGGTTTATAATAAGGGAAGGACCTAGAGGAGAAATGGAGAAACAAGTTGTCCTTATGTTGAAATTTCACCTAAAGTATATACACACCTTTTCTCACTTAGCAAGGATCGTTTCCTTCACTTCCTTTCTTATCCCCTTGCTTAGACCGACTTAGGACAGAGCTCTGGAGAAGAGGAGAACGGCCAAGCAGTTCTAGGTAAGCTTTGATCATCATCTTGCTCGAATTCATGGAGGAATTCATGGTGCAAGGTTGGTTTTATGGTCTTCCTTACTTGTTTCTTCTTTCTAGCCATCTTTTCCCAACCTTTCCTTGGAGAAACACCCTTGAACGACCTTTGGAGCTCAAGACACCATTAAAGACTTGAAGCTTGGAAGCTTGGAGCTCAAGGAACAACCTTAAGGCGGGTTTTATAACTCTAAACCTTTTGCTTTCTTATGCATATCTTTGTACTTGCAAAAGTAGATTGTTCTTCTTTCCCCCATCCTTCCTTGCTTTCTTGCATCTAAAACCATGGGGAACAGACATGGATCTGGAGGTAGAAGAAGGGGGGCGTGAATACCTATGTCACTTTAGCAAACGGTCTTGCACCCTTGGCCAAACGGTTTGCAAAAGCGTTTGGGGGTTTTGCAAAACTGTTTGAGGGGCAAACGGTTTCACAAGGTCGGTTGGAGCAAACGGTCTCCAAGACCGTTTGAGGGCATTGACCAAGCGTGGACCATTTGGGATTTCTGTTCATAATTATTTAGGCTAATGACCCACCAAATTTTAGGGGTTAACTCCAAAGGAATCATAGGTTAAAATCCAATCAATTAGGCAAATCAAATTGAATTAAGTGCTGATTTTCCAATCTGTTTAACTTGAACTTCTTGGGCAAACGGTCTCAAACCGTTTGAGTGCGTTGACCAAGCATTTACCGTTTGGGATTACTGTTCCTAATGATGTGGTCTAATAACCTACCAAATTGTATAGGTTAACTCCCAAGGAATCATGAGTTAAAGGCTAAACAATTGGATAAACCTAATTGGATTAAGTGCTGATTTTC
Organism: Alisma plantago-aquatica; assembly: GCA_963693085.1. Taxonomy (NCBI): domain Eukaryota; kingdom Viridiplantae; phylum Streptophyta; class Magnoliopsida; order Alismatales; family Alismataceae; genus Alisma; species Alisma plantago-aquatica. The sequence continues at coordinate 407,427,171 of OY856414.1, forward strand.
CAATCTGTTTAACTTGAACTTCTTGGGCAAACGGTCTCAAACCATTTGAGTGCGTTGACCAAGAGTGGACCATTTGGGATTACTGTTCCTAATGATGTGGTCTAATAACCCACCAAATTTTATAGGTTAACTCCCAAGGAATCATGAGTTAAAGGCTAAATAATTGGTTAAACCTAATTGGATTAAGTGCTGACACTACTACAGAAACGGCCTTTGGCGTCGGTCGTTTAACCCCATTTGGCGTCGGTTTCCGACCGACGCCTATGTGGGCGCCGCTAAAGGTCGAACACTTCGGCGTCGGTTTTTTAACCAACGCCTATTTAATCTATAGGCGTCGGTCGTTTAGTAGATAACCGACGCCCAAAGGGTTCGCGCCACAGAAAACGGCATCATCTAGGGCACTTTCTACGTCGGTTATTTACTAAACAACCGACGCCTATCTGGAATATAGCGTCGGTCTTTTAGTAGATAACCGACGCATAAAGTGCCCTAGATGATGCCATTTTCTGTGGCGCGAACACTTTTGGCGTCGGTTATATACCAAAAGACTGACGCCTATACTTCAAGACGACACGGCCGTGCTTCCCTGCACGGCCGTGTTTAGTACTATACGCGTCGGTTTTATATGCATAACCGATGCCTTTTCCACCACGGCCGTGCTATCCTGCACGGTCGGGTTGTTTGTACTATTAGGCGTCGGTTTTTATCAAATAACTGACGTTGTAGGTCTTTGCTGACGGTTTTCTATAAATAACCGACGCCTATTTCTATTTTTTTTTCATATCAGTTTGCAGGCCTGCTGTGGCTGGTCAGCAGGATGAGAACCTGCAGTTCAGTTTTCTGAACTGCAGGTTTACGACATCCATTGATATCAGCCTACAAACAGGCCGCAAACCTGCAAAAGTCACAACAAAATTTTACACAAGTACATACATTCAGACATCAATTCAATTGTCACATTCACACATATAGAAACATTCAAATACATGTACTAACATTCAGAAATATTCATTTACAAAGTATCATTCATTATCGCTATCAACATCCCAATTATATCTTACAGTTGCCACTGCTTGTATGGCTTTTGCCCATTCTTCTCTTACTTCATTTAATGCTTCCATCGTATATGGAGCATGTATATTTTTTAAGCGTTTACCTATAGTGTGGTCAGTTTTAAACACCTGCAAAGAGAATGATGTATATATATAAGTAATAATATAAAAATAAGATTGATATATTTCATACTAACTAATGAGACTATATATAATACCTCATGTATGGTATCGATGTCCAATGCGGCATGTTTGATAATCATCTGCATAAATCGCATCACATAGTATGTGCATGCCCAGCCATTGTCTTGTGTAGCACACTATAAATTGAAACATACAAAATAATACAACTAAGCACAATTCACATCAATAATATATATATTCGAGTCGGAAACTTACTTGTATGTTCTGCCAATTTATTGGCTGGTTCTTTTTCCTTGGGACCGTTCCTCCAGCCTTTTTGAATGCATCTAAACCCCTACATGTTAATATAACACAATAAATTGCATAAGTAAATAGTAATGTAATAAAAGATGTTAACGGATATAAAAATGAAATATTTCTCACCAGAATAATGGCATTCTCATTACGTGTCCAATTTTAGTGTTCAATGTACTCCCCGCAGGATCTAGATAATAAACAGTGAATGTCCTGGGGACAATAACTAGTAACTCCCAATGTCTACCGCTAGAAGTAAGAAGTTAACAATTAATAACTCAAAATACAAAATAAAAATGGAATTTTCTTAAGTCCAAATTATAAATAAAGTAAACTTACTTGACATTGAATGGAGCTATTATTATCGTCTTCTTTTACTGCCCAAAAATTGTAAAAGCATCTACACAGTATTGTTGAACATTATCAGGGTCTTTAGCTACCAAATTAATCAATGATGGAATCAAAAATCCCACATGATCAAATGCAAATTGTTTACAATGATCTTCGACTAAGTAGCTGCAAAACATATAGGCGTATGCATTAATATATAAGAAACCAGATCACCGGATCTTACACAAGTTATATGGATGTATAAACAAGATCTCACCTTATCCATGTCTCTATCATTGATGTATTCAGCCAATCATACATAAACAGCTCAATAATATCTTGTATAAATAAAGAGCTATCGTATGATCGACCTGCATAATCTGCATCTAAAGAAACTATTATAGGGCAATGTATATTATGTGCCCATAGCCAACATGCCATTCCCCTACAAGCAGGACCTAACGGGTATGTTAGGTCAGTTGGAACCCAAGTTGGTAATGCGGGAAGTGGAGGTGGAACTTTTTGGGCAAACGGTCTCAATTTGATTAATTGAACTTTTTGGGCAAACGGTCTCAAGACCGTTTGGAGGGCAATGTATATCATGATTTTCCAATTTGATTAATTGAACTTTTTGGGCAAACGGTCTCAAGACCGTTTGGAGGTCACCCAAGACCGTTTGGAGGTCTAGGGTTGGATATGGTTAAGTGTTTGAAGGACAAAAGATATGGTGTTAACCCTAATCGACTAAGTGTTGGATTTGCATTTAATTGAGTTGATTGTTTGGGGTTGATTGGCCCAAACGGTCTCAAGACCGTTTGGGGATCACCAAAACGGTCTCAAGATCGTTTGGAGATCACTCAAGACCGTTTGGAGGTCTGGGGTCAAGTATAGTTGACCAATTGAAGGTCCAAAGGTACACAATTACAAGGCAATCAATTGCTGATTTGACGATCAACTCAATAGCTCAAACCCTAATGATGTTTCACTAGAATCCAAGGGTTGGGTGAGCCAAACGGTCTCAAGACCGTTTGGAACTCATCCAAACGGTCTCAAGACCGTTTGGAGGTCTAGGGGTGAGTATGGTTAAGCAATTGATGATCCAATGATACTAAGTTGGAATGTAATCAATTGTTGTTTTGGTGATCAATCCAATGATCCAAACCTTAATTGGTTGACTTGGATTTTGATGATATGATGGGAAAACGGTCTCAAGACCGTTTGGAGGTCATCCAAACGACCTCAAGACCGTTTGGGGTCAGGTCATGTCCCAATGTAATGATGGTTCAATAGGTTCAAATCAATTAGTCCCACATTGAAATATGTTGAAGGGTTATTGATTCCAATCCCTAATTCAATTGAGTTAAACCCTAATTGATGGTCAATTGAGGGTCAAGTGAGGGACAAATAAGTTGAAGGTTGACCTATTAAACTCAATTAAGGTATGAGTATAGGTCCAATTGATGATTGGTTCCATGAATTCAAAGATGGAAGGAATCAACATTGGAAATCCTAATTCAATTGGATACCTTATGAAGTGGAGGTCCAATGTGATTGAATCCTTGAGAATTAAGATGATGAATGTTCTATTGATCCAATAATGATTAGTAATGATAATCAATGAAGGTATGAAGGTTGAAACCCTAATAATACCTAAGTGATTAAGAACCAATTAAAGGGAGAATTCTTAATTGTTTATAGGATTAATAGCTTGATACACTATGTTAACCATAGTAGCATGTACTTGATTGAAGGATTGATGTGACCTAATCAAGTTAAAAGAATGAAAGATTAGAATACATATATTTATATATATATATATATGAATCATGGAATGATCTTATGTAGCACGACCGTGCAAGGGAGCACGGCCGTGGTAGCCTTAGCTTGCATGACCGTGCAAGGGAGCACGGCCATGGTAGTCTTACTTTGCACGGCCGTGCAAGGTGGCACGGCCGTGGTGTCCTATTATGAAATTGAGAAGTTTTGGTATTGTGCTGACATTGTTATATATGCATGTCCTTATTTGTATAAGTCATACAAGTTGATATTATGAGGTAATCATAGCCAGGTATGAGTTATGATGTCATATTCCTTGAAAACAATTATAAGCTTTTAGAGTAATGATATGTGAAAAGTATATACATTGCTTCAATCAAGGTCATGATAATAGATGACTTGATGTTGATATGTTACTTGGTAGCAAATGCTATGATTAGTCCAGGGGTTTGAACTCCCACATTCCGGATTTCATATTAATAAGATGGTTAGGGATTGATATCCCAATATTAAAAATATGAAGTATGACCTAAACCAAAGTGTTTCTATGTGAAATTCTATTACGGAATAATCCTATGAAAAGCTTAACTACATACTAATGGGTTATGAATGTAAATAATCCTTGTATTACATAAGTAATGTTAAGTCTGATATCATATGTACAAGTTATGCAGATATGTTGTGGAGTTGGAATCCTAACACTTTGGGAGAAGGAGTATGGCTACAGGCCATCCTTTCCCAAATAATAATGCCAGGCAATGGATATATGATCCAAGTCTGAAGGGAGTTAGAGATGTGATAAGTGACATGTGATTTTATCAATTTATAGTTGCATTGCTTTTAGTAGAAAGAATAGTTTAATCTGTTAAACATTGTTTTAACTACTCTCAAATATACATAACTTCTTTGTGTACATTTATTCTCTTATGCTGCAATAATTATGCTTCTGGCGAAGAGTTATATCTCTCGCTGGGACGATTTTTATAATTGTCTTACCCCGTAGATTTCAACCTTTAGGTGGACGTGGGCGAGGAGGCAGAAATCTTTCAATAGGTGAAGGGCAGCATCAGCAGTACCAAGGACAGCAGTGAAGCTCCAGGTGGAGGCATTGGCTGCTATGTCATGTGTAGATAGTGTTAGAATCCTATATGTCGTCTCTGTACTCTCAGGTCCTCGGAGTAATAGTTAGTGCTTTCGAGTTTTTGGTCCAGTCCTTAGAGACTTTTGTATCTTGCCTTATAGAGTTTTACTGATGGATCAGTTGTAAACAACTTATCATGTTGCTTTATGAGAAAGCTTTACCTTTAAAGGATCTCTTTGTAAAAAAGTTTAAAATTTTTAGTGATTTCTGGTAATCCGATGCTTAGTGAACGCTTCCGCATTAGTTAATCTTGTTTTCTCGAAATAGACATTTCACTTCATAGAGCACATCTTAGCCATTAAGGTACTAGCCCTAGACTTACTAAAAGAAACATATTGTTCCTCCACTGCTTTTAGAAAATCTTTTGCCAATTCAGAAGTAGGAATGGACCGTCTAATATGCTTTCCAATATGTGCTTGCATAAGAAGCAAACTAAGCCTATTAGATCGTTCCCACTTATCATAATTGACCTTTTCTGTAGCAATACTTTCCTCAGTAAGTAGTTGTGGTTTTTCCACTTGGAAAGATAAGTCTAAGTCCATACAACCCAATGTAAACATGACATTTTCTTTCCATTCATTAAAATTTGACCCGTTGAGAGTAGGAATATTGTTATTTTCACCATACAAGGATGAGGAAATAACTGCAATAGTTAAAATTACATATTAAAACCACAACTAAAATATAAAAGTAAATTTTGAGGTCTACTTTATTTACTTTTATAATACTAATCACAATTAGTCATTACAAATTATCTTTAGATAAATTTATAACACAAAGCCAATGTATGTTAGCCATGCTCATGTAATGAGACTTATTATATACATTCTTTAAATTAATAACATAATTTGCCCATTGCATATGGTATAAATTTAAAGTTGTGTACATATTTCAGCATCCATGACAACAACAAAATAATGCACTTTTAAGCGGCATTATTCCCACCAAAACTAAACATGATTTAATGTTACTTGGTCTTCATAGGGATAATTTCTGAAATCATCATTCATCTTACTTTGGCAAGACGCTAACTACTTAAAAGCTTGAAAACTGCCACAATCGTGTGAACGCCTACTAACTTAATGGTATCGTTATTCAACAATTGTGTAATTATATACATCAAATATGGCTGCATTAGTGTGCACTTTAGAGAAAACCAAAACTGAATTGGCGGACTTAATAAACAAAGCATGCTATTAAGCGACCAGAAAAGACTAAACCTCGTCAAACTGGAAATCCATTTATATATATAAATTAGGAGCACACATCTTGATAGTACAGTTGACAAATATTCATTATTTTGATGAGGCTGTTAAATGTTCTGGTTAACAGTGCAATGGAAACGTTGTTGTTGCAGTGTTCGGCATCGACTAATGCATATACATAATCTGGAGTAGCAGTATTTTCAGAGTGCTAAAACAACAGTCTACTAACACATAGTTTTGACTTATGATATTTAGTTTCCGGTGTTTCTTGCCGCAACAAAATTGCGTTTAATCAGCGGATTTCGAGACATGAATGAATACTTTAAACAATTGAACAATGCCTCGAAGAGCCTAAACATCAATATGACGAGCCGCAGATGGAACCATGGCCATGTGAATGAATACTTTAAACAATTGAACAATTCTGTAGGATATGTTTGCTCCAGTAACGAGAACAATGCCTAAGATATCATTGATGACACGTTTAAAGTAGAGATGCCCAATGTCATACGGCACCGTAACATAAGCACATGGTAAGAAATAACTCCAGTGGCGTGAAGTCTGGAATGGGTCGCAATTCACGGCGTGGAATCAACAGCAGACAAATCAACTCTGGCATGGAGAAGCAGCGACACACGCAAATCAACTCGCTCTGATACCATTGTCGAACATTACATACCCGAATTCGTAGGAACATCCATAGTAGACGACGTCGGAGGCAGCGACGCTCGGTCTTGAGCGGAAGCGAAGAGGCGTCCAAAACTGAGCGTACGTCTGTCAGAAGACGGGGAAGAACGGTGAAACGCTAAGCGTAGAACGGGCGTTGGTTTTCTCTCGCCTTGTGAGTCTCCGACAGGCAGAAATCAGTTACGGATGACTCTACCAGAGAGAGGACCAAAAACCCTTATACTGTCTTATGTCCACCACGAAAGGACACGACTGTTTTGGAAAACTGTCTATCCCAATAGATGCATCTCTGCAGATAATGATTAATAAATATATATACGTAATTAATTGGATCAAACTGAATAGGATATTTTAACATTAAATACACAGTATGTAAATATACAACGTTCTTACCATATCTAGCACATGGGTTCCCGTCAAGATCCTCGCGAAGAACAGTGTTCACAGTTCCTGAATATAGTATAAACACTCCTCGTATGCCTTAGCAAAGCAGAAAAACTGGGTGGCAGCCTCATCCACCAACATCCACGTTCTCAGGTCCTGTGGTAGATCCTGAGGATCAGACCGTTGTCCCAACTACTACAGTGCCACCCTCTCACCCAAGTAGATGACACGCAACTAGGAAAGATGAAGGGGTGCTAGCTTCAGCACCTCCCAACATTAACTCGAGGAAGGGGCAAACTGCAAAAGTGCAAAAAATTTATTATAGGACTGATCTTATAATTTTTTTATAGGACCACCAATCACAATGCAGCATCTCCCCCTCTCTCCTCTTCAAAACCCCACCCCCTAAAAAAAATAAGGAGAGAGAAACGTACACTGTATAGTATAACGAAATTTTATTGGATCCTACCAAGTTTTTATAGGACCGGTCCTATAGTAAGTTTTTCCGCAAAAGTGCACCTTCAACCAGCAACACAATAGTGTTATCTATCTCCACAGAAAACAAAAGAAACAAAAGGCGTCAACTTTTCTCATTTTCTCACTACCCGAGTGATCGCCTGATGACATGGAGGAGGAGGAAGTAGTGATTGTAGTTTCCCTCATGTATCACCTGACATCGGACAATTCGGCACTGACTCATCAGGAAGTTTGTCCCTTCCAGCGAGGCCTCTTATACTACCAGTTACGCCCATAGGTGTATACTACCAGTTACGCCCATAGGTGAAGTTCTCATAGCGCCTAGCCATGCAATAAAAAATTGAATTTGATAATTATAGAAATATCGAGTGAAATAACACAAAGTAAATTCCTTACTTGAAGTATCCATGCAAATTCGTAGGCTGAGTTCATGCATTAGCCCATTTTCAGTGGTGTGACCAATCATGAACTGGTACAAGCTCCAAAATAGTAAATGGAGATGTTGTCCCATTCATCCTGGCAGTGGTATACACCCCCGTCGATGTGGAAAACAACACGACGATAGAAGGTTGAAGAACACCGACCTTGCATAATGACAAGTGAAGGTCCTCCCTAATTTTGCATTGGTCATCAACATCCTTCCTGAAGAATGTTTTTACCACTTGTTAATGGTGTGGATATCAGTTCGAGATCCATTCTTTTGAATAGGCAGTTGAGAAAGGGCGAGAAGACTGACATCACAATCAGGTCTTGATCCACACAATATAGCTGACGCATGCATGTACGCAGGTTCTCTCTTGTCGCTCGTGAAAGACTGGCAGTACACCCTGTCGGCAAACCCTACAACAAATACATTTTAGGACGTCAGAACGTCCATATGCTAAACGACCCCTACTCAACAAATTGCGTACTTACCTTGGCACTAGAATAGGTCCCCTTGTGGTTATTGTCCATCTAAAATAGGTACGGCACCATAGTGACACAAATCTTTCATCCCAGAATCACTGTAACATTTTGAACTGTCACTACATGTCAACATATAATGATATAATTTAACAAATCATAGCCATTTGTGGCCTCAACATTCACCTCAGTCCGAACCTCTAGCATCCATTATCCCTAGGAACGTTTACGGTGTAGTTTTATCTTCTTCAGATGTTACCATGTTGTTAGCACCCTCAATTTTTTACAAAACAGCAAAAAATAACAAGAGACTATAAGATTCATGTGTAATATTTTATTGCGGTTTTACCGGCTAATTGACAAGCTCCAAATTATACTGGGAGAAAATGAGTATAGCTACTAGAAGAACATCAAATTTTCTCCAGATAACACATCAATCGAACTCCCGATTATCAATTGGCCAACCAACACATGAACATCCAATCCATGGTAGTCTCCTCTTCAAGAGAGTTGGTTTGACCACTCAAGTGAAAAGGTGCCTTTGCCTGCGTTTGGCACGGGACTGAAATCCGGTTTGGCATTTGTCTTTATGTGCCAACCCCGCCAAACAAGTGCCGGTTTGAGGTTGCTTTTTGTTTGGTTCGCAACCCTAAAAAACCCTCATTTTGGGATAATAGAACCCCCTAACCCGGGTTCTCCCAGTCCCACGAGGGGCAGGATTCCAGTTCATAACCCGATTTCCGCGATCTGAGTCCATTTTGGTCTCGTCCTTCCTGTGATGGTGTCATCGCCCCCCGACGCCTCCCCGACCCTTCGCCTTTCCCCTCTCCCTCTTCTGCTCTCTCTTCTGCTCCCTCTCCCGAGAAGTCGACGCCCTCCCAGCAGTTACTATTCTCTCCATGAGTCATGACGCCCTCTCCCGAGACATGCAGCAGTCCATCATTTCGTATGACAGGGCAGTGCCATAGGGATAAGCCTGGATAGTGGCGTAGGCGCAACAGCCGGTCAATCAAGGCGACAGAGGGGTACGGTGGGTCGTCTGCAATCGCCGAGCTACACCGCCAGTCTAGACGGCGAGAATCAGGCATCATCCTGAGTTGTCATCTCCCATCAAAGCTCTCATGTTCACTCTGTGCAAGCCCAGTAAACCCTAACAAGGGCAAGCGCTGCCGTTGCTGCTATATAGTGATGTGATTCATTTCTGAAATCCTCCATGTTCACCTTCGCATCCTCCACAAAATCTTCTCTGAAGCCGCCGCTTCCAAGCCCCTGTACTCAGAAGTCGCCCAGCTGCTTGAGAGGTATGTCTTCGCCGACCCTCTTCTTTGTTTCAGTAGGCTAGCGGCTTATGTGTATCGTCCCTCTACATTTGTTGTATGTACCGTCCCTGACCCGTGCTCCTATCTTCAACCGTGATTTCGAATGACCATGTATTTCTCCTGATCAATACAAACATGTTTTCTGTGTAATGAACCAGATATATGATTTTATTTTTCATATAAGAGCAAAAAAGTATCTCGTCTTTTGGGATATTCCAAGATAAAAGAGATGCATTGAAATAAAATAGGTCGACCATATGGGATAGGAACAAAATAATAGTTATATATTTATATTGACAATTTAATTAATGAGTTATCCCTGCTAGTAACCTCATTTATGAGGACAGGGTTATATTTATGTAGCATATTGTTTGGTCATGGAAGGAACCCGAGAAGTAGATTTATGTAATATCTGTCAGTGTGTTTTCGGGTGTGTTTTCATGTTAATATGTGTGTTTTCATGTTAATACGTATCATGTATAATGTTTGATAGGTCATTAGTTGTTCAGGTACAAATATCTTATGTAATATATTTGTTTAAGTTGGAACAAGTATGTGCTATAAGCCCTACATTGAGGTCTGAATCATTCATGTAGGGTTTTTTTATGTGTCAACTTTTCAAAACTAGAACTGGGACACCCTAATTTTGATTATTCAACTTCTTCTTATTTGTATTATGACTGTGCGTCTTGACTGCTTATGCTTTGTATACGTGCAAATTGTACACCCATTAGTATAGGTAGATTTTTTTCATAGTCATTTCATTTATTTTGTAAACTTTAGTATCAACTTTGCTTTTTGTTAATACATTTTGGCACCTTGTATACAGCCCTTGACTGAGGTCTGTCCCCCCCCAACTAGGTCTACTATGATGGTACAAAATTGGAATCCACTTATTACGTATTAATTATTTTTATTTGGAACATACTAGTGTGTAGTGTACATTGTATATGCTCATAAACATACTAGTTTGTAGTTGGAACAATTATGTGCTATAAGCCCTAATTTGATTGGTCACTATTTGTTCCATTTAAAATAATATGATGTAATATTTTTGTTTAAGTTGAAACATATATCTGAATGCTGACTATTGTGTTGTAGATCACCTAAATTATGGTGTTGTTAATCATGTTATAAACATCAATACACCAGCATTAAATGTAGAGCACAATATTCTGCTACACCTGTCACCATTTTGTGATGCCGACTTAGTCTAATTTGGTTTTAGAATATTATTTACCCATCTAAACAAGTTGTTCATTACTTATTTCAAATAATCCAACACAATAGTCTAATATGTATTCCCTCTGTATTTGTTGTATGTACCATCCCTGACACTGTCACTTGCTCATCTCTTCAACCTTGATTTCGGCTGACCAGGTATTTATCCTGATCAATACAATCACGTTTTCTGTGTAATGAACCAGATATATGATTTTATTTTTCATATATGAGCAAAAAAATATGTCGTCTTTTGGGATATTCCAAGATAAAAGGGATGCATTGAAATAAAATAGGTCGACCATATGGGATAGGAAAAAAATAATTGTTATATATTTATATTGACAATTTAATTAATGAGTTCTCTCTACTTAGTAACCTCATTTACGAGGACATGGTTATATTTAGACATGATTGTTGTAACATATTGTTTGGTCATGGAAGGAACCCAAGAAGTAGATTTATGTAATATATGTCAGTGTGTTTTCAGGTGTGTTTTCATGTTAATATGTATCATGTATTATGTTTGATAGGTCATTAGTTGTTCAGGTACAAATATCTTATGTAATATATTTGTTTAAGTTGGAACAAGTATGTGCTATAAACCCTACATTGAGGTCTGAATCATTCATGTAGGTTTTTTTTATGTGACAACTTTTCAAAACTAGAACTGGGACACCCTAATTTTGATTATTCAACTTCTTCTTATTTGTGTTATGACCGTGGGCCTTGACTGCTTATGCTTTGTATACGTGCAAATTGTACACCCATTAGTATAGGTAGATCTTTTTCATAGTCATTTCATTTATTTTGTAAACTTTAGTACCAACTTTGCTTTGTGTTAATATATTTTGGCACCTTGTACACAGCCCTTGACTGAGGTCTGCCCCCCCCCCCAACTACGTCTACTATGATGGTACAAAATTGGAATCCACCTATTACGTATTAATTATTTTTATTTGGAACATACTAGTGTGTAGTGTACATTGTATATGCTCATAAACATACTAGTTTGTAGTTGGAACAATTATGTTCTATCCATTTAAAATGGTCACTATTATGTGCTCATTGTATAAGCCCTAATTTGATTGGTCACTATTTGTTCTGTTTAAAATAATATGATGTAATATTTTTGTTTAAGTTGAAACATATATCTGAATGCCGACTATTGTGTTGTAGATCACCTAAATTATGGTGTTGTTAATCATGTTATAAACATCAATACACCAGCATTATATGTAGAGCACAATATTCGGCATTGAAATGAAATTGGTCGACCATATGGGATAGGAACAAAATAATTGTTATATATTTATATTAACAATTTAATTAATGAGTTCTCCCTGCTAGTAACCTCATTTACAAGGTTATATTTAGCATGATTGTTTTAGCATATTGTTTGGTCATGGAAGGAACCCGAGAAGTAGATTTTTGTTATGTATGTCAGTGTGTTTTCAGGTGTGTTTTCATGTTAATATGTATCATGTATTATGTTTGATAGGTCATTAGTTGTTCAGGTACAAATATCTTATGTAATATATTTGTTTAAGTTGGAACAAGTATGTGATATAAGCCCTACGTTGAGGTCTGAATCATTCATGTAGGTTTTTTTATGTGTCAACTTTTCAAAACTAGAATTGGGACACCCTAATTTTGATTATTCAACTTCTTCTTATTTATGTTATGATTGTGCGCCTTGACTGCTTATGCTTTGTATACGTGCAAATTATGGTGTTTAAGTTGGAACAATTATGTGCTATAATCAATACACCACCATTCGATGTACATCACAATATTCTCTTTATTTTTATAATCAATACACCACCATTCTCTTTATTTGTATTTAAGTTGAAACATATATATGAATGCCGACTATTGTGTTGTAGATCACCTAAATTATGGTGTTGTTAATCATGTTATAAACATCAATACCCCACCATTCTATGTAGAGCACAACATTCTGCTGCTCTTGTCACCATTTTGGGATGTCGACTTAGTCTGCTTTGGTTCCAGAATATTATTTGTCCATCTAACTATTTGTTCATTACTTATTTCAAATAATCCAACCATTTTGGCTAATCTGTATTCCCTCTGTATTTCTTGTATGTACCGTCCCTGACACTGTCACTGGTCGGGCTCTTTTCTTCAACCTTGATTTTGGTTGACCATGTATATCTCCTGAGCAATACGAACACGGTTTCTGTGAATTCCATGTTGAATGCTTGCTATTGATGTACTTTTCCTATAATGAACATATTGGATGTTCTGTTACAAGAACCTATATATTTATGTGTAACCTCGTATATGATTGTTTAGACATGATTGTTTTTGCACATTATTTGGTCATGTAGCTATTGCTACTGTGTTGTATATCACCTAATTTATGTTGTTATTAATCATCTTATAAACTTCAATACACCACCATTCGATGTAGAGCACAATATTATGCTGCTTCTATCACCATTCCATCAGTAATTTAAACATCAACCTTATATTAGACTACTTTAATACAAGTTATCGCTTTCAACTACGCAGACTCATACTAGGTGTTGATAACGGTTTCCTTTAAACACCCTGACTAAAGTGATATATCGCAGTGTCATTGCTACTATAGTTGCACTAGACCCAAGGTTTCGTATTGTATGGTCGAAAGAGTTGGATGAGGCTTTGGTTGCGGCATTGAGGAGACAATATGACATGGGTAGGTGCGTTGATGGAATATTTACTAGGGACGTGTGGAGGGAGATGCTACGTGATTGGCATATCAGGATGGGGAGGAACGAGGGTACATTGGATCAATTAAAACTCGGTGGAAGAACCTCAGGAAAGACTATGCAAAGATAAAACTAGTAACCAACAAAAGTGGTGTTGGATGGGATGACAGCAGGCACAAGCCAATATTGCCTGACACCCCGGAGTGGAGGGAGGCACTTGTGGTATGTCTAATAATATACACTCCCCTGAGTATTATATATTAAATTAAACTTGTTAGTATTGACCTAATCAGTAGTTGTCCCCTATTTTAGGCAAACAGGGAACTAGCGAGATTGATCAACAGACCATTCTACCCCTACCATGACGTCGAGTTGATGGGGGGAGGAACATAGCTAGGGGCCATCATGCAATGTCCTCAACCGATAGACAGCCTCCTTCTGATGTTGCATCTGAAGATGATGTTGTTGTTGACCTAGATGCATCTGATTCATTTGTCAGCCCAGAACCGACCGGTCCAACCGATTTCACTGAAGACATGGGTAATTATGGGACGCAAAGTGAGGACACCAACGACGGATCACACAACCAAGGTGTTGGTGCAAGGACTCCCACCACGATCAGACGCAGGAAGCGAGCGTCAAGCTCACTAACAGTTGAGTTCTGTCTAATGATGTCGTTTCCGAATTCACAAAGGTGTTTTCCAAGGTACATGAGATGGGCAGCAGAATTGCTGGTAGGTCTAATGACAAAGACAAATACCAAACCATTTTACACCACTTTCATGCCAGCTACCCTGACGCCCTTGTCCCAGTTTTTACCACTCTTATACATGTCATAAAAGATCCAGCTAACTGTAACATTTACCTAAGCCTTATGGACACCCCACAAAAAAATACCATTTGGTTGCAAGACTTATGGGAAATGAAGAACACAGCTTCTGGAGCTTCTGCATCACAATCACCCTTCACGCCACCACCATATCCTGCCCCGCCGCCGTACTTCTGAGGATGTCTAATTTAAGAACTATATCAGTATCCTGCCTTTTATTTTATGAACTTTCTCAAAAGTTGTTGTTGTACTATTTAATTTCGTTGGGAACAATCTCTGAACTATGGTACTATGTAATGGTTTATCTTGTTATTAGCTATTTGGTCAGTATTTTCTATTTTGTCCCTATAGCCCTAATTTCATTTATGCAATATCTCGGTATTTTTCTTATGCGGGTATTCGCTTTTAATTTTAGACGTGATGGCTGGTATTCATCCATATGAAACAACTAATGACATTCTACAACTACTGGATCTTATGTCTGGTCCAGCTAATGACATTACTAACGCAATATCCTACCAAATAGCTGACTAAATATCTCACAATATCATGCAAAATTCATAAGCCACAACCACACACCAACCAATACCGAGATCGGTTAGTATTAGGAGTGGCCATCAAAAGGTTTTAGAAATAATAACCGGTCATGAAAGGAGGGCGTAAGATATGTATCGTATGCTACCCAACACGGTTTTAGCCTTTGTTGAAAAACTTGAGCACTGAGGTTTGTTAAAAAGTACCAGAGGTGTGTCATCAGTGAAGGCAGTTTGCTACTTCCTTCAAAGGATTGGCCATGGCCATACCAACTGTGTTCTGGCTGAGGACTACATTCACAGCGGTGAGACCATAAGCAGAAAGTTTAACGAGGTGTTGGATGCAGTGTGTGCTTTGTGCAATGAATATATTGTCATGCCAACTGCATCCACAACTCCGCACCGCCGCATCACCGAGAGTTCAAGATTTTACCCTTACTTCAAGGTATGACCATCACTTAGTTGACCATTGTTCATTCCGTTGTTAATATAACCACTATCGTCATCGTCGAGTTTGGTATTTACTTGTGTATTTCTTATATACTTGTCTTAGGATGCCATTGGGGCAATTGACGGGACACACATCCCCATTTTGGTGAAGCGCGATAAGCAGAACCGATATAAGAATAGAAAAGGAAATGTTTCCATGAATGTCATGGTTGTAGTAGACTTCTCAATGGAGTTTACATATATCATGACTGGTTGGGAGGGATCTGTTGCTGACCAAAGGGTACTTCACGCAGCTACAACCACAAGCGGGTTCAAAGTACCCGCTGAGAAGTACTATCTTGTTGATGTAGGGTACGCCAACACCAGCCAATTTCTTACACCATATCGAAATGTTGCTTACCATATAGTAGAGTATCGGGGTAACAGAAGCTCATACACCAGCAAAAAGGAAATGTTCAACTACTGACATGCTCAACTACGTAATGTTGTTGAGCGAGCCTTTGGTATGTTGAAGAAGAGGTTTTCCTAATTTCGTAAAGGAGTGACTTTTCCCGTGCAGCCTCAGTCTCGGATTGTAATGGCTTGTTGTGTCGTTCACAATTTTATCCGGCGCCAAAATGATGGTGATCCTATGATCGACGAAAACTTGGATGAGCCTCATACTACCACTGACATCTTGAATGAATTGAGTTCTCTCCAACAAACAAGCCTGGCCGATGCTAGGGAGGGAGATGTTTTGCGCAAAACTGTTGCCAATTCTATGTGGGAAAATCAATGATTTATACATATGTTTTCTAATTTGCAGACATTGAAACATGTTCTACAACATGTTTCACTTACTCCTTCTTCCAATTTAATTTTGTAACTTAACGGCCAACTTTTGTTCTCAAACTCTATTGTTGACTACAATTTTACCTACTTATAAACAATGTCAAATTATGTCTCATTAGGTTTTTTGTCTACAAATGGACAATGACATGCCGTCGTGCCCATGTGGTCTGCAGTGCACCGTACGAGTATACATGGATGTCACAGATGCGGCAAATGGATGGTTTGAAGACAACAATCCCCACAGGCCATATTTTACATGTGGTAGGGGTCTTGTACCAACCAGATGCCATATGAGGTTGCCTGCGCAGCAAGTACAGCCTACATTGGCCACGCTTACTACAAATAGGGATGCAATGGTATCACAACTCGCATATACACGTAGCGAACGCAAGTTCTGGTCAGAACACTGTGACTTTATTTGTTCAACAAGAGCAGACACTGATAGGCTATAAGAAGAAATTTCAAGTATGTGGGAGAGGTGCCTATATCTTCGCCACCGAATTCAAATAACGAGCGATAATGACTCTTCAACAGAAGAAGATGGATACAATATGTCATAGATATACTATATTATGATATATCCAAATGAACCGCACTTGTCTGTTGCAACAATTAGCTACTCCTAAACAAATGTTCTTCATATTATCTTTGAAAACTATGTCTTGAACCCGACATTTTTGTATTAATCGTCAATTTTATTTTATTAGATGTCGATGACTCCATCTGAGGTTCTGAGGTGTGATTGTAGGCTAAATGCAGCCTTATGGCTTAACACAGAGGATGCAGTGTTATATGACTTTGCCATTCTGAGTCAAAGGCCGGGCGAAATGTATTACATATGCCCTACTCGTGAGGTGTGATAGTACATCAATAAATAATAGACTGCCCTTGTCGAGGCTCTGCATTCTTTGCCATTAACTTGAACTTGGTACTACATTTTAGGGAAAAGACCGATACAAATACTTCCATTGGGCAGTCGATTTCCCCCCAACAGTTGATTCATTGAAAGCGGAGATTATGTTACTGATTGTTGAGTGCAAGTTAGTGTGGGGTCAGGCGATGAACATGAAGGACTTCGTTGAAATTCATCACAACTACGATGAATTATACACTAATAAAAAGTATGAGCATGAGGTTTTAGAACGCAACGTTACCAGTCTGGAGGAAGATTGTCGTCTGCTTGTGGACATTCCTTCACCTCAAATGACTCCATAACGTTGAATGGCAAATACATTTACATTGTCTTCTCTATTTAGAATGACTATCAATGGATGTTATGAACATCATACACTTGTATAATTTAGGCACTTTTATAAACGTCGTATTACATTATAAGTGTTATGAATTTTTTCTTCATGTTGGTGCATGTTTTATTAAAGATGTATGTTATTAATCGAAATTTTGCTTAACGTTATGTAAAACCAAATAATACAATTAATTGTGATATACACCCTTACTTTTAAAATATATTACTTACAGAATCTGTTATATGGCTGGCCAACCGCCGCCACCGTCTTTTATCTGGTCTACCGAGCTTGATATGATTCTTAGGGGTTTGATGATAACCCAACATCACGTGGGTAGATGTGTAAATGGAGTATACTCTACACAAGCTTGGATGGAGGCATGGCACCAGTTCCTATACATAACAATGGGCCCTTACATTTCATTGGTTGAGTTGCAAGTGCAATGGAAATACATCAAGAGAGAGTTTGTAAGAGACAATCTTTTCATATTGGGAGATTTATTGCCTCCCCCACATTGGCCGCGCAACAAGACATTGAACGTAACTTTTTGACGATGTGTCGCACTTACCCACCAGGGATTTCTGCATTCTTTACCACTGACGATTGAAATAAACAAATGAACTTGTAACATATATGCTAAATGTTGTAGTTGTGTATTTGTGTCGCAACATTTTACATGATGTACTTATGTGTTACAATACTATATGTTGCTACCATAATGTGATCAAATTTCCTACTTCATTATTATGTTTACAAAAATTGCATCACCTTCAAACTTAGTATCAGCTAAGTTAGGTGGCATTATTTATTTGTAAAACTTTTTGGCACAGTTACTTTATAATGTCTGTTATTTGTTCATACATTTGTTTTTATTAATTTTAGATGTCGACATCGCGTGCAAAGGCAAGGGCAAGGGCAAAATTCGAAAAACTGTTGATGTCTCCGGAAAAAATTCAAAAATATGTTGAAGATAACATTTTATGAAAAAAAAACCATGTTGCAATCACACAAAGGAGGAGGGCAAAATTGGGACCGATGAACAAGTCAAGGGTCGGGTCATTCAGTATGTTCCTCATTTGTCGTTGTTGTTTGATTGGCCAAAAGACGACATCAAACAACAAAACAAGCACCCGGTGCGGGAACCATGCACAGTGTTATGGGACGAGTACAATGAGGCCATAACGTTGACCAATTTAAATCAAGATTCACGTCCAACCATGTCCCCCCAAAGTGGTTTGTCAAAATCTTAGCTTTTGTTTGGTTGTTTAGTGCTATGGCATGCGTCCCATTTTTTGTCTGTCTCCCCTGATGAAGTTCACCCGTAAACAATTATTTTATTATCAGTGATCGTTTATGTTTAACTAATGACGACAATATGATTATTATCAGTTGCTATTAGTGACGATAATATTATTTGATTATATTATGAACAAAATATATTAGGCCAATTTCATATTTCATGTAGCATGACAATTATTGTGTCGAATATGTTCAACATTACATATATACCACATACAAATGTCATTCCAGACGACATTAACGTTTCATTAATTTTTAATCACCACGTAAAAATTAGCATTATCATATCTTATTTGCACTTTTCTAAATATACAAAATAACACCCACACAACACAAATAAAATAATGTTCTAATATATTCTAAACTTAGGTTGAAGTGGCATCACAAATACACATTCTGTGTACTTGTTCAAACAGTGCTACAAGAACAGGACAGAATAAGCAGATACTGACTACGCTGCCAAACAGAATCAGACTTGCAACCAAACATATTCAGACTGCACAGACTCAAATAAGACCAACTGACCAGAATCAGACTGTGTTGCCAAACAAAATCAGACTGCATCATGACTACCCCAACACCGCAATCCAGACTAACCCCGACCAACCCAGTCCAGATTCCAAAATCCCAGTCCTGTGCCAACCGCAGAGTTTGAGACGATGTGGGTGCGCTTTTGATCCAAACAAGAACAAACGTGCATCAACCTGCTACTCTCGAGCCACCAAAGTGGGTGGAGGAATCTAACCTGCGCCCATTCACTTTGGGAACTTCAAACCCACGGGTGGTATGGGGCGCCCGTTTATAAAGCTCTCCTCGTTTTGAGACAAAAAATAAGTCTCTACTACATTTCATAACAATTATGTGTTATACCCATCGAGGAATGTTGGGACTTGATAAGACATTATGTGTTATACCCATCGATCCAATAGACATTATATCCATTAATCCAATGGACTTTGAGACATTAGATTAAACATATGATATGGTTTTAAAACACATTATAATAAAAAAAATCACGAGTTATTAAGGTCATGGCCTTAATAAGGAAAAACTAAACCAAAAATGGATGTCTTGTCGATCTACTTGACCTTGGTTGGGTTTTTATAAACAAAACCACAACAAATGTCATGAAAGATCTTCCCATTGTACCTACAAATCCCAAGACCAATTCAGCAAACCACATCCAAAAGTTAATGCAACATATGGGAACCAATAGGAGGCGTTTCTCACAAGGACAAACAACACAGAGACGGCAAGTACCAGAAGCAGCAACTAAAAATCTTATATATAAGAAGCCATCTAGTGTCACAAGCAACAGTGTAGTATCGATATGCGCTTTGTTTAGACACCAACAAGAAACCAGACAGACTTGTAGAATTCGACCAACAGCCCGAAGCGATGAGAACATTACACAATAAGATCTCATCACCTGACCACCAATACCGACATGACAACAACAATATGGTGCATAAATGCATGGACATCCAACATTGAACACCTGACTTGATCCGGAAGTTCTTTACCACCCTCTGTAAGTCTGAAGACTACTACTCCACCAAACACAACAAACCTCAGTGATGACAAAAACCCGAGTCAAACTGACATTCTCTGGCTCTTTAAGACTTCAATTTAAAAAAGCCAAAAAGCCAGAAGATCGAAAAACAATAATAAATCTTGGCTCGCCAGGCTGAAAGAAGAGACGCTCATCATGGTGCATGAGATGATTCACTAGGCTTCTCAACAGATTCTGTCTTGCTCTCTCCCTCCTTGCTTTTGTCATCGGATGCTTCCGTCTTGCTCTCGTCGCTAACTTTTAGCTTTTCAACGAGTTCAGCAGCAGTAGACGCTTCTTTACTTTCTTTTTCTTCTAATTTCCCTTGGGATTCAGCAATCTCCTCAATCTTGTCCTTGAAGGCCTTGCAATCTAGAGTGCAAACAAGTTACAGCTTAGATGAGCAACAAAGTAATACAAAAAGTTATCATTTAGTATTACAACGTACAAACTCAGAAGAGTGCTGAGATGATTTCCAAACCGACAGATGATTAACTCAAAACCAAACAACAGGTCACCATATCATAAAAACGTCCAATTAGATACTCCAGGCGAAATACGGATAGATTAATAGGATGATAAGCTTTCACCACATAAATTTGTACTTGGCAGGCAATCTGTATTACAAGTACCACCACAAAGTCAAGACCAATACACCACAACATTAAGCACTTGCATATTCACATTTAGCCAAAGGAAACGAAAGGTAAGTGAAAATGATTTCTCTTTTCTGGAAGCAGGTGCCTCAACTCAATGTGGAAGAAAACCCACTAAAGGGGAGAACAATTATAGTAGCATATTTGAAACGATAATTAAAGCCACTTTTAGCCTCCAGGAATTCCTACACTCTTACACCAACACCCAATAGGGTAATAGGTTTTCTACCAGAAAAAAGACCTGAAACGTCTCTGTCACTAGGTTAGAATGCAATAGGATATATTTTGTTCAACACCAACCCCAAAAAACACAAGGTAATTCATATGATTCTTTCCCTTCAGACATGCTCAAGCATGGTTGCACAGCTTTTAAAACAGCAAACACAAACTAGAGACCTCCAAACTAAGTTTTGAATAAAGCCATCCAGTTACAGCCATTACAACCTAGAAATCTCATATGATTCTTTTCCTTCAGATATGATCAGGCATCTATTGAAAAGTCATACCCAAACTAGAGACATTCACACCAATATTTCAAACAGTGATCCAGTTACAGGCATTACACCCTAGAAGCCATTTCTAAATCAACCTTGACTATCTTTTAAATCGGGGTCTAGATACATGCATGCTAGAAAGTAACTCAGAATGCTATAGAACATATTTTCTTCAGCACCAACCCCAAGGAACACAAGGTACTTCATATGATTCTTTCATGCGCAAGCATGGTTGCACAGCTCTTAAAACACCAAACACAAACTAGAGACCTCCGAACTAAGCTTTGAATAACGCAATCCAGTTACAGACATTACAACCTAGAAATCTCATATGATTCTTATCCTTCAGATATGCTCAACCTAGATATCTCATATGATTCTTTTCCTTCAGATATGCTCAGGCATCTTTTGAAAGGTCATACCCAAAGCAGAGGCATCCATACCAATATTTCAAACAGCAGGCATTACACCCTAGAAGCCATTTCTAAATCAACCTTGACTATCTTGTGAATCAGGGTCTAGATTCATGCATGCTAGAAAGTAATTCAGCCCCATGGAAAACAAACAATTGTTGAAAGAGCTTCCACACCAGGGCAAGAAAAGCCATTAACAAGCAGGCATTATTACAACCTAGAGACCTTGGGCATACCAGAACTTCAAAACACGCAGTCCATACACCCCCCCCCCAAAGACAGGTGTGGTTAGATGCTTGAACAACATAACCAGAGACACCCAGAAAATACTCTTCTCTGTAAACCTATCTCAAAAATTACTGTCGTTAGATGCTTGAAAAGTGACATATTGTAACTAAGCAATGCTCAACCTAGATATCTCATATGATTCTTTTCCTTCAGATATGCTCGGGCATCTTTTGAAAGGTCATACCCAAAGCAGAGGCATCCATACCAATATTTCAAACAGCAGGCATTACACCCTAGAAGCCATTTCTAAATCAACCTTGACTATCTTGTGAATCAGGGTCTAGATTCATGCATGCTAGAAAGTAATTCAGCCCCATGGAAAACAAACAATTGTTGAAAGAGCTTCCACACCAGGGCAAGAAAAACCATCCACAAGTAGGCATTATTACAACCTAGAGACCTTGGGCATACCAGAACTTCAAAACACGCAGTCCATACACCCCCCCCCCCCAAAGACAGGTGTGGTTAGATGCTTGAACAACATAACCAGAGACACCCAGAAAATACTCTTCTCTGTAAACCTATCTCAAAAAGTGACATTGTAACTAAGCAATGCATTTATCAGAACTAGGCTGAATCTAGTTTTGAATAACACCATCCAGTTACAGACATTACAACCTAGAAACCTCATATGATTCTTTTCATTCAGATATTCTCAGGCATCGGTTGAAAAGCCATACACAAACTGGAGGCATACACACCATATTTCAAACAACAATTAAATTACAGGCATTACACCCTAGAGGCCATTTCTAAATCCTCCTTGACTATCTTGTGAAACAGGGTCTAGATTCATGCATGTTAGAAAGTAACTCAGCACGATGGAAAACAAACCATTGCTGAAAAAGCCAAAGCAAGAAAAAGCCACACCAGGGCATGCAAAGCCATCAAGATACAGGCATTATTACATCCTACAAATCTTGGGCATACCAAAATTTCAAAACAAGCAGTCCACAACAACCCCCCACCAAACACATATACAGAGAGAAGACAGGTGTGGTTAGATGCTTGAACAACAGAATCCACGACACCCCACAAATACTTTTCTATGTAAACCTATTTCAAAAATTTACTGCAGTTAGATGCTTGAAAAGTGACATATTTGTAACTAAGCAATGTATTTATCAAGGTTTTAAAAAGCGCGAAGCAGGAAGCGTGCGGATGAGACCTTGTAGCTGATTAATCGCGAGGCAGTCGATTAAGCGGGCACTTTTTAGAAAAGCGGATTGCCAATTCCTATAAACTTTTAGGCAATATTACATATGTATATAAATACTATATTTTTGAAATTTTTATACGTATCTAAAAATTGTACAAGAGAATATAAAACATTCAAATAGTTTAGTTTATAACACAACTATACAACAATGATTGTATCTACATAATATAGTAAATAATATACTTGTCATGGATAAAGCACCTTACACGTAAAATAATAAGTGTATATACAAGATGCAACAACAATTTTGTTGCACATGTTTACATAGCTAAACAGTAAACAATAAACCTATCATAGCTAGCTTACAAACATATTATATCATCAAATAGTCATACATTACAGAAGTACATTTAATCAAAGTATGTATTCTAAATTAGATAATAGTTACCTATAATATACTTGGATACATCACAAAAGTACCATATCATACAGCTTACATACAAAGTATGCATTCTTAATTTGAACTAGGTATATCATAGTACATTTAATGTATGCTAGTTTAATATATTATAGTCAATACTAATCGGGGCATATAATGTACTTAATGTTATATGCTTACAGCAGTTATTTTAAAAAAAGCAGGCAAAAAGTGGGAAAAAATCGGGTTAAGCGAGCAAAAAGCGGCCGCTTTTCTCAAATTCACTCAAGCGGCGCTTATAGCACATTTTAATCGGCCACCACCTTGTGGCGATTAAGCGGCCGCCTAGGCCACTTTTAAAACAGTGGTATTTATATCAAAATTAGGCTGAATCTAACATCCATCCATCCACGATCACACAAAACCTCGACTTGCCAAGTGAACATATAAGCAATGAAGCAAAAAGAAAATGCCAATATGAACCACAAAACAGATACCATCCCAGAAAAAGCTTTTTATATGCCATTTTTGAAGAGTTACTGTGGTCGGATGCTTGAAGACTGACACTACTGTTCATAAGCAATGCATGTAGAAACTTTAGTGCATCCCCTGTTTGTCCTTCCACACTGATAGATAATCTACTCGGCTACTCCAACTTGCCAAATTAACATATAAGCAGGCCGCAAGCAATTCATGGCAATAAGACAGCTACGAGGCCAACAAGTGGAGGCAGAAACATCAGAGGAAGAGACATCCTCTTTTCATTTCTTTATATTTGATGACAAGAATCCCCTCCCGGGCAAGGCCACTACTGGGCCCGACCCAACCAAGGGTAAACCCCAGAACTAGCCGTGTACTTTGATAAGCTATAAATAATAAAAGCTATTATTTTGAAGTCTGTCATTTTGTTATATCAACATCCTCTTTTCATTTCTTTATATTTGATGACAAGAATCCCCTCCCGGGCAAGGCCACTACTGGGCCCGACCCAGCCAAGGGTAAACCCCAGAACTAGCCGTGTACTTTGATAAGCTATAAATAATAAAAGCTATTATTTTGAAGTCTGTCATTTTGTCATATCAACGTCTAATCAGCTCAAAATACATCCCGTCTGTCCATCCACATTGATAGAAATCCTATTCCACCTTGCGAAGTGAACATATAAGCAGGCAGCAAGCAATTCATGGCACTAAGACAGCTATGAGACCAACAAATGGAGGCAGAAAACATCAGAGGAACACATCCTCTTTGATAACCTATTAATAATAACTATCGTTTTGAAGTTTTGTCATTTTGTGATATCAATGACTAATCAGCTCAGAATACTTCCATGCTGATCTCCAAACAACAAAATTTCTATATTCAGTAAGTCTTGTTCTTTCAACAGTCTAACCACTTTAGAAGGAACAGAAAAGAAGGAATTGAAAGTATTTTCATATCAGAGGGCTCCGATAAATGGAACTCGTTTATGCAGCTAGAAAAAAGAGTATATGAGAAGAAAGAGCTAACCTAGACAATTTCTAGTCACCCTATACAATTCGTCCAAGACCAGATAGTTAGTATTGCCTCACTTTTGGATAGTTACTCATGGGTAACAAAATTATCATAGGGTTGACCAGACCAATGTTTAAGGATTAACATGGAATTGTCTCAATCACAGTAACAAAAGTCTCCAAATTTTACAAAAAGTAAGCAATTTTTCACGATTTTATAGACTCCCGAATGTTCACCACGATTATTACGTCGGTCCCAACTTTTCACAATTTTTTCCATTTTTTCACAATTTATACAATTTTTCACGATTCTTCGTGATTTTTCATGTTTATTCACAATTTTTCTCTTTTAAGTCATTTGCTCTTTTTTTACCAAACCATGTACACAAAATTCCTGATATACACTAAACTGCCAGCCCCCCCCCCCAGCTCTCCCAATGGTCCATTGTTATTATTTAACTATTCTTTAGTTCTTTTCCTACATTATTTCACTCAATAAGATTGTATGTATAGTGACCTTAAAAGTTACATTTGTATCCAATATGTATGTATATATACAAACATAAATATATGCATGTATATACATGTATATTTGCCTCAAAAAAAATGTATATACATGTATATATATACATATATGTATATATTATATGGATAGATATAGCCGACTTATATTGGAATAGCCGCGGACCGAACTTTGACCGAAATATTCAACTATTCTTTAGTTCTTTTCCTACTTTTTTCACTCAATAAGATTGAATGTATAGGGACCTTAACAGTTACATTTGTATCTGATATGTATGTATATATATACAAACATATATATATATATATATATGTACACATATAAAAAAATATATATATAGAGTCAGGCTAGAATACACTCGAGTGTATTCGGAGCAGAATACACTCAAGTAGTTTTTCATGATTCAATATTTTTTTCAAAAATCTAATCTGTTGATCTTCTTAAACATCTTGTGAATAACTCATACGCAAAATTTGAGCACATTTGGACATTTATAGGTCATGTTATAAAGACCGCAAAAATTATGCATTTCAAATTAGTTTCGCGTGTTGATTTTGTTGCCCTTGGATGAGTGACTTACACTCATCCAAATGCGCTCAAAAGTTGTATGTAGCCTAGTTATAGTATGACGGTGAAGATCAATGGTTTACATTTAAAAAAAAAGTCTTGATATGCAAACACACTTAAGTGTATTCGTGCGATCTCGACTGTATACTCGAGTGTATCTCTCTCTCTCTTCATACGCAAACACCCTTGAGTGTATCCGTACGATCTGTATACTCGAGTGTATTCTTGCCTGAATCTCTCTCTCTCTCTCTCTCTCTATATATATATATATATATATATATATATATATATATACATGTGTGTAAGTATATTATATGGATATATAGCCAACTTATTCTCAATTATTTCTGAATAGTGGACCGAAGACAGAAATATATCAATTTTTTCACAATTTTTCCAATTTTTTCCTAATTGTTTTTTCGGCCAGCCGAAAAGTTGTCGTGTCCCGAACTTGTCACTGTGGTCTCAATCTACCTAGTTGAGATGATATCTTCCACGAACTTGAAGAAGTACCAGTGTTTTAAAAAGCAGCCCAGGCGGCCGCTCAGGCGGCCCAGACCCTTGGCCGCTCAGAATGGGCTTTAGGCGGGCAGTCAGGCGGATCTCAAATTAAGCGGCCGCTTCAGACCCGCTCAGCCCGCTTAAGCGCCCGCCTGAGCACTGCTTTTTGGCGCCCGCCTGAGGCCGCTTAAGTTAAAATCAGGTTCTATGCCCACTTCCTTGTCCCAAAATGAAATATAATCAATTTGTTAGTATGTATCAACATTGTATAACATTATTTAACATGTTAATATAATACTATTGCGCTAAACAACTAAATATGTATCCAAATATTGTACAATAGTTAACTAGTGTATATATTACACTAATTTTGCTTTTTAAAACACAACTTATGTTTATAAATCAAGGTTAGTGTGTGTTTCTCATTTTAATTGAGTTGTACATGCATCCAAATCGTTCCTACTTCATATAAGCTCTGTATGTATGTACTGCTGCACCCATTTACATCTTTATGTATGAACTGTTGTACCTACATTACATATTTATCATTTGTACATACATTGCTGCTCTGCTATGAACTCAACCACTAATATTTACTGATACATTATACTTGTACCTATACATACATTCATACCTTAGTTTTTCTTGTATTGTTATGCGTTCAACTAATGTATTATCTATGTAGACGTACTTTGTAGTTTGCAATACATATAACGGTATAATGTACATATCATGTACTGCCTACTACTGTATAATGCATATTCTATACTATGTAGCATGTACCTCTAAAGCATAACGTATTACATATATCATGTACTGCCTGCTACTATATATTCATATACTATGTAGTATGTACCACTAGTGTATATATATCATCTATGGGCTACTTCTGTATATATTTAATTTAATATATTACTAGTTACTAGATTGAGTATGTTATAATTGAGTTATTTCAGTAATTCTATACTCATCACATGGTTTATATATGTATAATAATATATTATTCATATACATATATGTGTAATTTTCTATAAATTATATATGAATTTATGCTGTCCGCACGCCTCCCGCTTCCCGCTTTATAAAACATTGAGAAGTACACATCCCACCTAAGAAGTGAATATCAGTGTGAATACATAGGCATTTCTTTAGGTTCTATTGTAAGTAGTTTATTCTGTAAAAAAAATCCTCAATTTTCAATGATATAAAATTAGTTATTATACATATAGAAGTGGATTGTTCGAATATATCTACTTGACACCTACCCATTGAACCACTGATATTGCACAAGAAAAACATCAAAAAAAAGGATCCCAATCTAAGAAGCAAATATCATTGTGATTTATCGTATACATATACAAAGTGGGTTATTTAAATATATCCACTTGACACCTGTTCATTGAACCACTGATGTTGCCAGAGAAAAACGTCAAAAGAGAGGATCCCAAGCTGAAGTTGGATAAAAATCACCTCTTACGCTTGTTGAAGAGACTTCTCTTTTGGGTTCAGAAAAAAAGAAAGTTATCTTGCTTATGTGTGTGGGCATACGTGAATGTGACTGGGAGAGAGAGTGAGAGACAGAGAGAGAGCATAGATAAGCTATACTATTAGTGTGTGTAACAGAGAGCATAAATGAGCTATACTATGCAATAAATATAAAGCTGAAGAGACAATTAAGTGAGGTGAAAGTACTTAACTGTAGAACAAAGTTACAGATTGAGGGATATGTAATGGCACATACAAATTTAAGGTGAAGGCCTCAATTAACTAAAGAATAAAGCTGAAGAAACAATTGAGGTGAAGTACTTAACTATAGAACAGAAGTTACAAATTGAGAGGTGTAATGGCACACAAATTTGAGGTGAAGGCCTCAATTAATTACAGAATAGTTGCACTAATATAGAGTAATGTCGCCACAGAGATACATAATAATAAAGGTTACAATCATGAACTTAAATGGTCAAACTTTTGTCAGCAAATTCAATTTCCATGTGGCAACACAAGAAAACGACCACTGTGTCATTAATCTGTCCATTGGAAATTTTGATAGTATTTGAATGACTTGGATACTCTCACGACCAACTGATCCAAATTCCAGTAGTATCGGTCTAGGGAGCTACTAATGTAGGCTACTACAACATGAGATCTAATCTGTTTACACATACTAAACACACGACTACAAACGAGTGAGGCAGATATAGAATCATACTTAACTTTTAGATGTGCATTCTTCTCAACGGAATAAACAGGTATATTTTACCTGCCATGGGCATGACTTTTAACTAGATTTGTCTCCTGACCAAATCGATGCCCTAATTAAGCTTTCTATTTTCTTCTGAGTTTCTCAAATCTATTTTGAATTTCTTAACTTTATTGTAAGCAAACTAAACAAAGTATGTTGTATCTACAAAAACATGCAACTATAACTCTACATCCATGTACATTGGCTATTTTTTCCCGGATTACTTATCATAGTGGGGTTTTATTTTCTTTTATCAGATTAGTCAATGTAGAATTACACCGATTGAGTATAGTGCACAATTATAGTTCATAAGTCAAAACATACCCATAAACTACAAGTAATAAAGAACTTTATGATAACTTCAATTGTTGCAACTCCTGTTTTAACTGGTTGTTTTACAATTAATACTGCTTGAATATGTTTGTGTGAATGTAGCATCATAGATCATTCAGTGTCTTTCCATGATCTGAACCAGATTTCTGTAATTTTCAAAGTTGGTCAAATTGGGATGGACAGACCATGATATCCAAGAATTTCTATCATGTGTTGGTTTCTGTTTTCATGCATATCAAACGGTGTCAAGATTTGGCATGCCAAATCCTTGGTTCCAATGATATTCAATGTATCAGATAATAGATCCTCAATCTTGGTCGACTGTTTGCAAGGAGGCCTGCCGCATATAGCACTTGTAGCATTTGATACCTTACTTTTGAAGGAGGTCCGTATAATATGAGGTTTAGACCATGTTTCACTAAAAACAAAGTAGTGCAATAGTATTACTCTGACTAAACCTTTAATGTGATATGTTTAAAATAAACCTTTAATGTGATATGTTCAAAATAAACCTTTAATGTGATATGTTCAAAAAAAAAACTGATTATTAACCTATAACTGTGATTCTAAGTTGTTATTAACCTATAAACTAAAACAAAATTATTAAACAATACAGTACACTGTTCGTAGATCTTTCCTTGGTAAATCCAGAAAAGAAAGGGGGGGAAGGTATATTATTGACACCTAAAGGTACGCTGTTCTTGGGGTTTTCTCACGTAGAAAGTAAGATTGTTCTGCAGAGCAAATACATCAGAACCTAACGAAAATTATTGAATGCCTTGATCGAACGTCCAGCAATGAGTAAACAGAAAGCCTATAATCAAACGCTCCTAAATCATACATTGGTTCATAGAAACTTCATACTTCAACATGGACAACATACTTAGCAGCCAAAGGGCCACCATAGTAGAGAAATGGCATGCCAGAAGCTGTAGATATGAATTAGTTACAATATTAAATGTAGAGAGTTAAGCACCCAGATCATTGTATGTTGTCTGTGTTTCAGTACATGGACATACTAAGAAACAAAAACGTCAAAGCAGTACAAGTCACAACGCAATATAGAGTATTCAATATACATCATTAACATTGTCAAACACGCTTAGACATCAAAACAATACAAGAACATAGAAAACAATAACTCAATTGGGGATCATCAACATTGTCAAACACGCTTAGACATCAAAACAATACAAGAACATAGAAAACAATAACTCAATTGGGGCATTAACACGGTGGAAAAACTGCTTCAATCATAAAGATCATACAGCAAATGCACATTCTAAGCAGACTGTTCTAACAGTGCCAAATGGCCCAAATATAGTTTTTCATTCAAAGTCATGGGCATCATAGGAGCTAAATACAGATAAATTAATATAGATCATGGGACGAACGGAGTACCATTGTACAACGACAGATTAGATCACCACAACTCAGAAGCATGTAGGTTCATAGCCACTTATATGGTAAAAAAAAGTCGCAAAAGTGGGTACGCTGATCAAATAAAAGACGATTCAATATAGTATCACACCCAATATAAGCCAGAACAGCTTGAAATAAAGTAATAGCGAATGTAAGGACTCACTCTCCACTGATGCAAACCGGATGCAGAACAATTCCTCTTTCAACTCGCCGTCAGCAAAATCAGCAGCGTGCCAGACGCACGACTTCTCATTCCCTATGTGTTCTTGCATCTTAATAGTAGGGAGCACTGCAATTACCAGAAACTGCTGGTTTTAGAAATTACATTTTGCAATTTAATAGAAAAGTCGTCACAACCGAAGATCACAACTGAATGCACAAATGAGAACGAACCCAAGTGGTTGGCACAGATCTTGAGAGTCTTTGACTGCCGCATAACCAGCCGAACCTTCTCGGTGGACGTGTGCCTTAGCAACTTAACGGTGCCAGTACCACGCTCCTTCCACTGCTTGCCCTCCTGGTCGAAGCGATAAAGCTTAGACTTGCTGTATACATAGCGAACAAACAATGAGATCGGAAACTACGAAGTCGAATCGGAAGGTTATCACGGGAGTAGGTGGTCCAGCGCTTACAGATCAAGGAGAACATCCTCGTCCTCCTCTCCGGTTGTAACTGCAACCTCCTCCAAGCGGACGATAGGTGCTACCTGCGCCCCAGTGTCCTCGTCCTCAGCGGGGGCGCCATCGTGCACATCCTCGTCCCTGCGCTCGGTATCTTTGCTGGCCATCGGGAGAATAGTGGAGAAGACAACCGGGTCTGCGTGAGAGAAAAGCGAAGACGATAGCTGCCGGACTAGGGTTTGTGTCTGAGTATTCAGAGGAAGATATATACCGGAAGACAGCGGGGGACTCGGCTGTGGAAAGTGGCGGTGGTGAAAGGATGACATACGAAAAAGGTAAAAGCTGGGTTCAAAAAAATGGAAATTGCATGAAATAGAAGCAGTTTTCTTTTACATTTGATATTTCTAGAAATGTTTTCCTGCCAATTGCGAGGGTATAGTTATGTTGCAAATTTTGAAATTGGGTCGCAATCGGGCTCAATCCGGATCCGCTATTGTCTTCTCATGTGGCCTAACATCATATGTTTTTTTGGAAACTAGTGAACGCACACATGCACATGCACGTGCATCGTTATATTAGTTCAACTAATTATAGACACATGACAACTTCCAAAGATGATTAATATTTACTTGCAATGAAATTTCACAATCATGTTTGAAATAAACATCTATCATCTTGTTAATTAAATATACTTTTTAATAAAATTGTATATTGTAAAATTTATTATGAAAATGAATCAATTTTTCTATAATTGAATTTACTATGAAAATGAATCAATTTTTATTGCTCAATGCAATCAAATAAAGATAAAATATATATAATAAATATTGTTGATCATGTAATTTATTAAGAAAATATATTTAGACAAACATTGATCTGGATATACATTTTTATATAGATAAGAAAAATAATATGACTAACATGTAGATGATATTCTACATGTTATACATGGAGCTCGCTTTCCCATCCAATATCTCAATACCATTTGCTCATCTTCATATGATGAATCATATTGCGGTGGACATCTGTTGATGGAATAAAAGAACATTACATTATAGTAATTTGTTTAAGTAGTGAAACATAAAGAGGTACAAATGACGTGATTTCTTACTTGTTTCGTAACAACATGCTTACTTTTTTGGGATTTAGCCCCAAATAATTTAAATGTTGAATGTATATCTTGTAAAGAGATATGATACTCATGTTGTTAAATGATTATAAAATCATATGACATAATATTTTCCAAAAAAAAAGCTAAAACTTACAGCTCTAGTGATGATTTTTGCGAAATGATGTGGTTCTATAGTTTTTACAATTCCACTTCTACTTGTTAATACACGTAGCTTTGGAATAATTTTTGTTGTATGTAGTATAAAAGAAATTTCTTCAAATTTCATTAATCTAACTAAAGCATAACCATAGTTTATGCTCAAATGTCTTGATATAATATAAAAAACAATATTTGAATGAAAAGGAAAAAAGGTATCAATTACAAATGTCATGGTCAATATCATAAAGAAGACTCTTACGTTCTTCACTAAAATCTAACGGTTTTATGTCTACAATGTTGACCATCTGCTTTGATGAAGCCTGAAATGATGGGTTTTTTTGAACGAAATGATTGGGCAACTTGGGGCTTTAGAAGAAAGAGCATATGATTCTATTGTTCCTTTAAGATTATTTCATCTAGCATGTCATCTCCATTTTCTTGTGTTGTAAAATAGTATATTGGTTAATATATTAACAAAGAAAAACTTCAATTCATATTTGATATATTATATGTATAGATATACCTTCATGCTTAATTTTTGCAATTCAGATGCAGTGTATCCAAACATGCTTTGTGCTGGTTTGTCAAATAATGTAACATGTATGGAACTAAAAACATCTAAAATTTCAACTTTGACAAGGTACATATATGGAAAAAATAAACAGTTATAATTTCTAGTAAAAATATTCTGAATTTGTAATTGAATCATAGTTACCTCAATATGAAATTTGTTGTGGAACACTTTTGACACATCATCCCTTGGTTAGTTCCATTCTCCACCTTTTTATTACATTTTTGGCATGCAGTGTACCAAAGTCCTTGACTTTTGTATATGCGTGCCACCATACCCTTTATCTCATAAATTTGATCCTATAATTGAAAAGGGTTACATGTTTACATCAATTTTAAGTATAATAATAAAGTTAAATAAAATATTATTTACCTTGATTAGTATTGCAAGCTCAAGAGATTCACATAGCATATCTATTCTAATCCTTATTGGATGTAAATACTCCTCATTTGTATATGTCGTAACATTTGCTAAACTTTCTTGAACATCATTTGACAACCTATTAGAAGTATAATGTTAATCATATGTATGATGACTTGTTAGATAATGATTGCATTACCTTCTTCTCATTTCTTCCACTCTTGGAATATTGGGGTCTATCAAGATTCTGGTTGTGTATGTACTTGACATACATAAACCTGTAGCATTTGTGAACATGCCATAATTCTAAAGAAGAATTTTGTGATTTTGAAATAAGTGTTGAGGTATAAACGTCATACCTTGAAAAAATGTAACCTGTAGCCCTGTTAATACAATAATATTCCTCTTGTCTTTAAGGTCTTTCAAGTTCTCATATGAGATGATAGCCAATTCACCCCATAATGTACATGTAATAGTAGCATGTCTGCATATGTGAAATATTATTATACTACAATTATTTCATAGGAAATCTCCACAATATTGTTTATAAATGATGTTATTATTACATTGTTATTACTAACATTTCATTTTGTAGGATAATATCCAATTTGGAAACTTCATCTCCATCTGTCTTCCTAATATTCTTAATGTCTTCCACATTTAAAAGCATGCCAATGATATCTAATAAGAAATGTAAAAGATATATAAAATTAAGTTGTACCTTGTGAAATATTGAACAAATCCACAAGGTAAAATCTACATTATACATCAAAATTACCTATGAGATAAGTTTTCTTGTTCAAAAAGGCATGTAAATCTTGAAACTCTGTAAACTGAAATGAATGATGAGGTATATCTTCACAGTCTTCATTTATTTCAGTAACCATTGAATACTTTGTAATAACACATTCTTGACTCATGTTTGCATTTCTATAGTCATTATCAATCTTCTTAACTCCAACATTGTCAATGATATAACACTTTCCCTCAAAAAACTTGTCACCAAACTTGGTTACGGGTTCTCCCTGCAAACTTGCTTTCATTCTCTCACCCTAAGAAGAAGTTTTTGATAACATAAGAGTTGTAATACATATTCCATTTTAAATAAATTGAAAATTATATATATAATGAAATACCTAATCATCGATAATAAGTAGCTTTTGTTTCTTTCTTCCTCCCCATCCTTCATGAGCCTTCCATTTGAAGGCAAATCGAACCTTCAACTTCCATTCTTTATGTGGGTGAAGTGATTCAAAGCAAGGGTACGTTTTTTTGTCATCCTATTATATGAAACACATGTTATATTTGTATTGTAAGAAAAGAAATTTATAGTTAACATAAAAATTGGAAATTACCATCAAAATAGTTCAGCACTTCTGTGTATACAATGTTCTTAGTATATGTCTCATCATCAAACTTCTTTTCTCCAGGTTTGACCAAGACCTTTGTTGTATGTCGAGATATACCTCTTGACAAAGCAACATATAACTGACCATGGGAGAATACATGATGAGGCAAATAGATTCCTACATTAGGAATGGTTTGACCTTGGGATTTGTTTATTGTCATCGCAAAACTTAAACGAATTGGAAATTGTTTCCTTTTAAAAGCGAATGGAAGTCCATCATCCTCTGCAGTGATAAGAGGTATTCTAGGTATGAATACTCTTTTTCTACATGCTTGACCTATAGTTACCTCTGCATCAATTACATTTCTTTGAAACCCTTTACAAACCATCCTCGTACCATTGCATAATCCATTTGCTGGACCAATATTCCGTAACAACATTACTGGGAAATTCTTCGTTAACTTCAATACATGAGGAGGTAAACCATTTGGGACCAGGGAATTGAGAAATTCCTCTGGGTAGTTATGATTTTCATCATCAACGACACTATCAAAACTAAAGTAAGTGATTTCTTCACCAACAAATTGTTGGATAAGTGTGTCATTCATTTCATCTACATACTCATTCTTTGTGCATAATATTGCTCGATTCATCATGTATTCTATAGACATTGCATTTTCATTGAGAGATGGGAATACATGCATGGTCGATGAGCTGCTTTTAACAATTGCATCATTCCCATAATCAATAACCATTTCACTAGGAAGACGAATGTAATCATCGTCGACGGTCGGTTGAGTTCCTTGTCCTATTCGAAGCAAAAAATTTGAAAATGAGACATCAGATGAAGCTCTCATATTTTGTGTTAATCTCAACTTTTGCATTTTTGGCCAAATAAAAGACTTTATTAGACTTGCATCAACTGTTTCATTTCTGTTTGCACACCTAATAATAGGTAGAACTTGTCTGAAATCGCCCCCAAAAACCATCACTTTCCCTCCAAATGGCAAGTTTGAACCCATAATATCTTGCAAAGTACGGTCTAAGGCTTCAAATGCTTGCCTTTTTGTCATTGATGCCTCATCCCATATTAGTAGTTTTGCCCCTTCTCAAGAGCCCAGCTAAACTGCTTTGCTTACTAATATTACATGTAGAGTTGTTATCAATTTTAATAGGGATTTTGAATCTACTGTGAGCAGTCCTACCACCTGGTAAAATTGATGCAGCAACACCAGATGTTGCAGTTGCAATTGCAACAAAACCCATGGATCTTACTTTCGCCAATAATGCCTTATATAGAAAAGTTTTACCAGTTCCACCTGGACCATCAACAAAGAATGCACCTGGTTGATCTCCAACTATACAACTAAATATCATATTAAACGTGTGTTTTTAGTCTATGTTTAAGGAAGAAATCATAGTTAAATCTTCTTCAGTCACCTGTATACTCATTTCTTCAGAAATATCATGTGACTCATTGTTGTCTATAGTTGCATATAAGTTATCATCAATCATTGGTAGATCATAGTCTTCAATATTCTTCCCCATACCTTCAAGAATTGACCTTATGTTTTGCAACACTCTTTGCTCCAGTTCATGCTCATTGCTAATTCCTGACCTTGAAAAGTCTTCACCCATTTCAGACATATCTACAAGCCATAAATTTCTAACATTATTAGGTTCACAATACACTAAAATTGTGGCAAATAATCTCCTTAATGATGTCGGAAATTCAAAATTTGAAGCCTCACTTAGGCATTAAAAAATTGTATCATCACTTTCAATCAAACCTCGTTGCTCAGTGGCCAGTTTAAATGTTGGATTAATAAAGTCATTAACGGTCCTCAAGTCCTCGAAATATGTTGCACCCTTCACATGGTTCAATAAAATTCTCAAATAATACCTCTCACCTTCAACAAGATTTGCAGTCACAACACGACCAATAACTTATCGCTTTTTTCTTTTCTTATAAAATTTTCCAGATGTCTATCACACATAATGCTCAGGGAACTGACTATAAAAATATTGGCATGCATCTTCATCATTGCTATTCATTGTAAAATATTCAGTGAGTAGTGTCCTACAAACACCATCACGCGCAATCATAGTATGTAAGTTATCATCTTCTGTAAACATCACACTTTGCATGTTAGGCAAATGTAGTTGTAAGGGAACCACATATGGTTGCATCTCACTTAATTTGAACTCATATATCTGTCATAAAGCTTCTGGTGGAGATATCTATCGTGCATCTCGAAATTGTGTTACTTCATTTACTAACTAATCACCAGTGTCTGAGGCAACATTGATGGAAGCTCTATCATGTCCCTTGTATATATATTTGAAAAAGTATTTTACTTCTTTGATGCTTGAGCATACCTCAACATTGATATGGCATCTATACCTTAGGAGTAAATAGGGATTGTATGGTACCACCCATCTACTATCCAATGATGCTCCTCGTACCTCTACAATAATTCCATTGTCCCTTCTTCTATATAGTGGATATGAATCTCTCCCCTGGGTGATTTGCGAACAGAAGCTTCTTGGATAGTGAAAACGACACACTTTATTCACCATGCAAGAACTCTTTGGGTTTAGTGTACCACAAGGTCTGTGAATCATGTGTTTAACAACCAACTCGTGTAACACTGGATGCCTTTTTGGATCCGAGATTTCTACAGAAACTATATGATCATATTGCTCGGGACTGTTGATCTTATAGTCATGTTTCATGATCATGAGAATATGAGCATGTAGAAGCCCTCTTTTTTGAAACTCTATAACATGCACACGTGCAACAACATTGCCAAAGATGCAACGTTTAAAAAGCTGGTCCTTAAGATCCTCTAGTTTTGCTCTGAAGACTCTCGCTGTCAAGTCAGGCCTATTTTGAGCAAGTTGTCTAGGGAATAATTCGGTTTTTATCTCATCCCAATCTAGATTACATGTCATTGTCAAAAACACATCTGGCTTACCATATCATTGAACCAAAGTCATGGCATCCATATATCTACGTCACATATCCCGTGGGCCCCCAATGAAAGATGATGGTAGTATGATCTGTTTACCAATCATGCTACTACGAACTTCTCCAACCCTCACACTATCAGCAATTCCTTGATACAAATCCACCCTTATTCATTTTTACTCCTTCAAAATATAATTTAAACGTGTAGATTCTATTTGATGTACATGTCAACAACGTATTGTTGGAGCAGCCGTCTAGCATATAATAAGATGGATTTGTCTGAAGCATGTATTTGTAACTTGTAACAATAGTATTCTCATACATATACCTTATTTCTACCACCTCCATCTAATAAAAATATATTAACAAAATATGTATATAATGTGTAAAAAATGGATAAAAAACAGTAATTAGTGTACGAACCTGATATGTTGGAGCTGAACACATGTTCGACAGAATCAAAATGATTATGCAATATAGACTCTGTCAATACTCCAACTTTCGGGATGTGTTGGTTCCACCCAAACTCACCATTGGGAAATAATAAAGGATATGAAAGAGGATCATAACATCCTAAATATGATTTAACTATATGTGGTTCACCTGAATTGGCATAAACAACTATGCTCCTTTGTTGCAAACCACTAACATCATTCCCTTCAACCCAAACACCTACAACTTGTGAAGCTGTGGGAGATTTATAAGTCATTTGATCAAGTCTGACATCTTTGTTAATAGTGATCCTAAAGTTATCTGACATTGGAACGTCCTTGAGACTTCGAAAAAACTAAGCATATGGATTTGTGCTTAGTATGCACATCAATTTAGTGACAAGATCAACATCTACTGAAGGAGTTGCATGCAACCTATTCTGTAACTCGAATTCAGTGTCATAGAAATATAGTTGAAGATACCTTGGACCATGGCTCCCAGGTAATAGTCTATTTATGAAATGATAGACCTAACCTTGAACTCGAAAAGTATAAATGCCATTCCAGGTGCTATGCAAGTCTTCATCGACATGAATCCCATGTGA
This sequence comes from Alisma plantago-aquatica, assembly GCA_963693085.1. NCBI lineage: Eukaryota > Viridiplantae > Streptophyta > Magnoliopsida > Alismatales > Alismataceae > Alisma > Alisma plantago-aquatica. The sequence goes on from OY856414.1 coordinate 407,466,244, forward strand.
GGTAAACACAAAATGGCTATTATAACTTCTGATATTCTTTAGAAAGTGTAGGGATTCAGGTGTTTGAGATGTATAAAATTCATACAATTCTATAGAAATAGGAGTGCAAACTAAGTAAATTTTTTCTTTCATGCAACAAAAGGATGACGGCTCGAATTGCATCTTTTTGGCACCGCAATAGACGCAGATTGTAGGTGTAACTTTTGTGGTTCATTTGGAAGATTTTTAAATAAAGGACTACTACTGTTATTGTTGGATGCATCTTCTTCTATCTGATCTACATTTGATACGAAGAAGTCTTCTGAATGCTCGATGTCATGTGCATCTATATACAGTGGAAAAGAAGACATCATATAGACACAACACACAAAGGTAAAGAAATATATATATATATATACACGTTGTTTTGTGAAACACTACCTTCTGTAGATGTAACACCCGAGTTATGATCACATTCAGTATGAGTGTGGCTATCATAAAAAGGGTTATGGTACATTGCATGATCATCATGCTCCACTTCAATGTGATCATCAACATGCATATTGTTGGACTGAGGAAGTGATGATGTGTTTGGTTGTTCAGATAGAATGTTTTTCATACCATTAAGGTGTGCTTCACTTCTTTTGAGACATTGAATAAGATGTCTTCTCCGTCTTGCTTCCTTGTGAATGCTCCTAATAGCAATGTTCATCTCAAGATGCATTGTGTTATCACTCCTTACAAGGGGGTGAAACAATGCACTATGTCTGAGCCTTGAGTAAATTGTTTCATCTAACAGTTGACAAACATCCTCCACGTCCCTAAACATTGGGTGCATGTCTATATCTATCTTCATATAGGGTGGAAGGCTATTGTATATCTGTGAATATCTTTCCACAAGGTCCCCATCACCTTCTGATATTACATGTCTCTGGATCTGTCTATTCCTAATAATAAGTCATCGATGAATCTGAAGTCTTCATTGAATGGACCTCAGTTCATTGACATAACTGTAGCTAGACACTCCTTTCGATCTACATAACTCTATTAACTTACTACAATTTTACATCTTGTCGTAAAGTTCAGAGGCGTTCATAGAAGTTTGAAGGTGTTCCTCCATTTCAGGCCAAACTCACCAACTATTGAAAAAGTTTTACACAATGAAACTTATCGATCTATTATTCTATTGAATAATTCAATAGTGTCAATGAACATGATCAAGTAGGATGAATACATTAAATTTCCTACAACATAAGGGTAGGATGAATAGATGACCTCCAATTATTCTTCTGAAAGATGAAATTGTTCAAGTAGGACATAATAGAGGTACCCTCAAGACACAATGTACTCTCATTAAAACTTAGGCACATTTATAGATAATGTAACATTGATGTATAGCAAAATGATATTGAGGAGTAGAAAATCCTGCTTAGACACTATTGTTGTAGACATGTACATGTCAATATATTATTTACTCTTTATAAATGGTGACATTGTACATCCCTTTTTTGCAAGGCTCATGTGAAGTTATTTCCAATAACCCCTACTAAGCATAGTTTCGTTTTATGTAGATATTGATAATGTTTATTATTGCCCGTTGTTGATAAGTCATCCAACAATTTTCCAGAATGAGAAATAAATGGTTATGTAGATTTTGTCAATCATTGTGGATAGGACACATATTGTAAAAGAAGAATAGAGGGTAGGAATTGACCCATCGACTGTGATTGATCATCGCTGGATAAACAATCGACACCCCTTTTCCCAAACGAAGCAATAGTAGAAGTATGAGATAATGAGAGAGAGATTAGAAGAAATTTAGGGATCAAAAGGGAGAAATTTATTGCCTAATACTATGTATTTTGTTTAATTGGAAATAAAAAATAAAATAGTTACAACGGGATAGGGATTATTGGAGATAAAATTATGAGTCTAAGAGTGCATGTGCTACACTTGTGAGATAGTTGGGGGAGAGAGATTAGGAGGGAAATATAAAAAGAAGAAAAAGAGAGTTCAGGAGATACTTGGGCATAATTTGAGAAGTATGAGAATCTATTTAGAAGTATGGGGATGATTTTGGGAAAGTACATAAAAACATTTAAATTTACATGTACGTATATTTTTTTATATAGACAGTCATGACATCATTGTTATAGAAACTTACATGTTCATATTTTTTTACTTTATGATTTTGTATGTTTATTGCAAAATGACTTGTTTTCTTCCCGTCAATATTTCTCAAATGTAAGTACTTACTTCAACATTTATTCTTACTAATCGTTATTTCCATTTATGTATATGGAAATCTATTTTTTAAATTATGAGATAATAGGAGATATGGTTTAAAGACAATTTAGGAAATTATTAGGAAATCATTTATCACTATTTGTTTGAGAATGAAAGTACAATATACTTAGAGGTGGGGGATAACTCTAGAGAGAATAAAAGTAGTCAATGAAAAAATAGATAATCCCAAAACCATTTTTATATAAACATACATGTGCATATATTTTTTATTTATCGATTTACAAGTTTATTTCAAAGTTGCTCGTTTTCTCTTGGTCAACGTTTCTCAAAAACATTTTAATTGTTTATAATTTTCCGAAAAATAATTAAAATAACCTAGATAGTAAAACAAACTCACCCCTTTTATAATAATATAGATTATGTGAGGGAGTGGAGAAGTTGATTGGGTTTTAAAAGAAAACATGGACATAGAGACCACAGGTGTAGATCTAATGTATAATTAATAGGAGGAGAAATTTTGTGGTCAAAGAAAATTATTAGTGTTTGTCATTTGCTTTTATTAAAAAAAAGAGTGAAAAATGGAACTGACAAAGAGAGAACATAGGCGAATTTTAAGAAACAATTGTGCTTCAAATACTTAGTGAGAAGTTATGATAATAATTTTTTGTAAACAGTTATGATAACGTGGAGTTACAAATTGGTAATTGAAGAGGAAAACATTGGACTTCGTTCTTGTTGTTCAAGTGAGAGAGGATGGACGCAAGTTTAGGTTGCTTTTTGGAAATTTTGTACTCTATTAGTTCGTGGGAGAGAGAAATTAGGATGCTCATATATTAAGTAATTAGGTGTGGGAGAGAGAAGTTAGGAGTATATATATTTAGTGAACAATTATGGGAAATGAATTTTTATAAACAATTATGATAATAAGGAGTTACAAAAGGTAAAATTGAACAGGTCAACATAGAATTTAATGCGATAACGGGAGAGGATGGGTGTGATTAGGGGAATTTATCTGCATCTTCTCTCCACTGCTCCGTGCCCTAACCAGAGGCGACCTCTTTCCTTCCGACATTCTAGTTGGCCTGACTATGTAGCCTCCAACTCCAACACCGACAGCGATGATGAGGCCCTGAACGCCGACTACTCCAACACCGACAATAACACCGAGTCCTCCAATGCCGAAGACAATGTTGATGTCGAAATGATTCATATATGCTGCCGATATGAAGTGGTATCTAGGGAGATCGTTGAAGGAGACAACACGTTCGAAACTTATTGCAAATGGTTGGTACTTTCTATCTCTTGATTCACTTATTCCCTCATAACCTTGAAACAGATGTATCTAACAAATCGCCCCCCTTCTATATCCTATTCGAAGTTTATGTGCAGATTTGTCCTAATATTAGAAAGGTAAGGGACATGCAACTTGTATGGGCGACCTTAGTTTTGACCAGGTAATAAGTTCTGGCAGCCATTCTAATATTTTTATGTTTGCCTTTTTCTACTTGTTCTGAATAAAAAATCTATAATATTTATGTTTGTTATTGATCAGGAGTTATGTTGGAATCTGGAGGTTAAACTCAAGGATATAGGAAAGTATGCACATAGCCAGTGACAGAGCCAGAATCTATGGGAGGGGTGGGCACCTTAATGTAATAACTGAAAGGGTAGGGCACACTGCAGAAAATTACATCTCTTTACTCAAAAACTATAGCAAATATGTCAGAATTATAGTGAATCTTGGCAAGCATGGGTAGGGCACGTGCCTACCCATGCCTGCATGTGGCTATGCCACTGCACATAGCTTGTCGTACAAAGCTGTTTAGTTTGGAGACGTGAATAATGTATGTATTTTAAAAACTAATAATGGGTAATTGATTTAGATTGGCAACACTATTAATGATTATTCTGTCATTCTCTTACTTGCTCATCTCCCCTAAGAGAAGAAAGTTAACACATCAATCTTGATCTACTACCGTCCTATACTCCTATGAACAAGATTGTTATATTTAACCCTTCCTCGTACGCCCATTCACTTTGCTATCATGGTTTACTATCTATGATCATCAATTAAATTTTTTAACAAATACACCAGGTTCAAGATATGAATTCTTTAAATATATTTTATGCCCAAATAGGTAGGTTTCTTTATAATATATTTTTATCTATATATTAAGAAATATGAATTCTATAAATGTACTCCCTTATCAAAAGATTTCTATGCCCTTTTTCCTTTGCTTAAACTAAAAAATATGTTGTACTAAAGCTAGCACTATATTCATACAGAATATGTTTCAAATCATCCATAGAATTCAATAGGACAAGTAATACTACCTCTTATAATCCACATGAGTTTTTTGTTTCATAATATGTATATTTTTTCTATATGATAAGATTTATAAATGTTATATATGTAATCTCCCCTAAAACAAATTTCTATGCAAAGATGTGGATGATTGGATGATCCTTTTTATTGAACCATCATACAATAGACTTATTCATTTGAACCCCCTAATATCTCATTCTAATAGTTTTTGTAATTATTTTTTTCAACATTTTTTTCTAATAGCCAAAAATATATTGTGATGACATTGTACTCATCCCTTTATGTGGTATCCTACCACATATACTTCGTCATCTCTCTAACTACTATTCTTGTCTAATATAATTGTTCTTTGAATGGTGTGACTAAATTAATTTGTAGATGAACTTAATCTAATTTCTACTCAAATTTCTTACCAAAGATAGTGCACAACATTTTAGGAAGTTAGGTTGTATTTTATATGTCTTTGAGCATGATTATTGTTGTATAACTTCTACTAAAATTTGGCAAAAATAGTCACATTTTTTATGTAAGTTTCCTATTTAGAATAGTGTTGCACGTAATGTACACCTCCTCTCCTATTGGAGTATTTTCCAACTAAATTGTTGTTGTTTACATATTGCTGATTTTGTAATAGAGATAATATATGTATGGATTGTGTATCAAAGAGCATCAACAATAGTTCAATAAGGTGAGTACAATTCTTAAATATTTATTTTATTATATCCTTAAACCATGGGACGTCAATTTGAGTATTTTGTAGGTACCCACCATAAGTGCATTTTTTTGATACCTTTTACCCTTGATCAAGGGTCATTTTTAGTATTGTTTGAGGCATAATCAAGTCTAGGATGCAAATGTTTAGTATACTGGTATAATTTTGTATGTCCACATGGGTAGGTCATTTGATAAAATAATTTTATCAATATGAAATTGGATGAAAATGTTTTTACCAAACGAAATAATATAATAGTATAGGCCTCTCTAGTTACCGCTTATGCTATTATTTCTTTATATTTATCTGAACAAATAAGTTGTTGAATTCAATTACATTCAAACACCTTCTACTCTTGTCCACGGGTTGTAAGAAATCAATTCTGAATCATAATTTTTAATAGGGTGAAGGCATAATATGTTGACAGATATGTACTTGTGTTCGTAAAAATAAACTCAAAACAATTTCTATGCCTTATTCATATATTTTAAGAAATATGGGGATGACTGGATGATCCTATTTATTGAACCAGCTTACAATAGACTTATTCATTTGAGCCCCCTAATATCTCATTCTAATAATTTTTTGTATTTATTTTCAACATTTTTTTCTAATAGCCTAAAATATATTGTGATGACATTGTACTCATCCCTTTATATTGTATCCTACCGCATATACTTCTTCATCTCTCTAACTACTATTCTTGTCTAATATAATTGTTCTTTAAATGGTATGACTAAATTAATTTAAGAAAGTTATAAAAAACAAGTCAACCTTATTTATTAAATAGGTTAGAATTTATATTTTCTTAGAAAGGTATCCTATTGTCTATGCCATACTTGTGTATTCTCCCTTCCTCTATCTCTCTTCCCTTCTAACCCTCTCTTCTATCATCTCACTTTCATATTTCAAAGCCAACAACAATTATATATTAATACATTTTCAAATAGGGTTTGCCATTGATCCCAAACTTCCTTATAGCCTGTCTCTCTTCTTTTTATTTGAATTGGTTAGTGTTTTTAAGTCATTCTACTTCAATTGTTGTCACAATATCCCTTACAAACTATTTTCATTTATTAGATTCTAGATTATATAACCTATATGACTGGTAAGGGGTCTTATTTTTAATGTGAGGCTTTATGCTACTAACCTTGACATCCATAATAAAGATTTTTCTATCTAGAAATTATTTTCTTTTATCATATTATAGTTTTGACTACATAGATGACTGGAAACATTGACTGCAATTATAATATAATTAGTGTTATTGTGTGTGATTTGATTAGGTTCTATTAGTTTCTTTTTTCTTATTGTAATAGCTAAATACATTCTTCAATAGTTGGTGTTTCTGGCTGTTGGAAGAGCATGGGGTTTTTTCATACTATAAAAAAAGCGAATGTTTGAATCTGTTCTAAACACGTACGTTTTTACACACCAACAAACTGCCTAGCCAATCAGATTACACCATTTTTAAAATACTGAAACCTCCTTCATTCTCTCTCCTCTCAGGTTTTTTCTCAATTTTAAATGCTTCCATCCCCCAATAAAACAAACAATTCTCACCCACTACCAAATAAATGTCACCACTACCTACAGTAGCCTCCATTGTGTTGAGTTTAAAAAAGACCACGTTTTTAAATAAACCAATACTGCCAAATCTGATTTACGCCGCCACTACCTACAGTAGCCGCCATTGTGTTGAGTTTAAAAAAGACCACGTTTTCAAATAAACCCATGCTGCCAAATCTAATTTGAATTATTAATAAGTCTACTTAATAGATTTGTCACATATCCCACGATCCCACTAAACTTCTCACTAAACCTCCCAACCTGATGAATATGGAAAGACGTACACTTCCCTATTCCCTATCAACCTCCCACCACCAAGAAGAAACTACCACTCCTGCTAAAGTTTACAACCCCAACGAATAAGGAGAGATGTGGTCTTACTCCTCTTACTCATCGACACCTAAAGGCTGAAAAGGCGGCTGCCCCAACAACCCCACATGATTTATTAATAAACTTCTTGATAATATTATCTATTACTCACAACAGAACCCAAACAGAATACTAGATAATTCAATTATAGCAGACTTAGATAAAGGAGGATAGCTATTATCTCTACATAATTAAATTCATAATTCAAACAAAAATTAGGATTCTATTACAATATCTCACACGTCCAACATTTTGACCATGTATTTCAGCCCCCCACACGACACAACTACACTATCAAAATATCCTTTACTGTTGTTGGTTCTTGTGCGCTCTCCAGAAAGCTTCACTCTTCTATCATCTCACTTCCATATTTCAAAGCCAACAACAATTATATATTAATACATTTTCAAATAGGGTTTGCCATTGATCCCAAACTTCCTTATAGCTTGTCTCTCTTCTTTTTATTTGAATTGGTTAGTGTTTTTAAGTCATTTTGCTTCAATTATTGTCACAATATCCCTTACAAACTATTTTCATTTATTAGATTCTAGATTCTATAACCTATATGATTGGTAAGGGGTCTAATTTTTAATGCGAGGCTTTATGCTACTAACCTTGACATCCATAATAAAGATTTTTCTATCTAGAAATTATTTTCTTTTATCATAGTATAATTTTGACTACATAAATGACTGGAAACATTGACTGCAATTATAATATAATTAGTGTTATTGTGTGTGATTTGATTAGGTTCTATTAGTTTCTTTTTTCTTATTGTAATAGCTAAATACATTCTTCAATAGTTGGTGTTTCTGGCTATAGGAAAAACGTGGGGTTTTGTCAAGGCTACATCTTCCTCTTGGTTATCTTGTTTGAAGATAAGTCTCCTTTTTATGCGCTCTATTGATTAATTGGTTTAGTTGAAAGTCACATTTAACAATGTTATAACCAGTCACTATTTATAGTATGCTCATTGTATGTTACATGCCTTGTTTCCTTGTTCGACGTCGACAATGTGAATCACTCATTACAATGAGTGTGTATTGAATGGATGTAAAGATAATAGTAGTTTATCTGTTCTTGATATTTGAGGCTGACACCTTGCTATTAACAATACTTTTCTAGACATGCCCTCATAAAGAAAAGTTGAATTCAATGAGTTTTTTAATGTGATGTTTTTTGAAAAAGATGTTCCTAAGTAGGTGCATCTAACTTACAAATACAGGGTTGGTTGCAAGAAATAGTACCCAAGCAACAACCAATAAATCTTGTACTTTATCTCTACCAGTTTGTATGCAATTCTTATCCAAGAAAATTTAGATCTTTCTTTGATTGAGTTCACATATGATAATTAGACAACAACATCTTCTATTAGCACAAATGAATGTGTGCTATATAGGACCATGACGTGAGATTTTAGTTGGAAATTTATGTTTTACACGTGCATAGAAATATGTTTTAATGTTTTCATGGATTAGAGTGTTTGCCCAAGTAGGTGCCTAAGTAGGTGCAGATTTTGTGCTGGATGACAATAAATAAGAACCAGTTATGCCAACCTTGTTTGAAAAGAATCCCCTTCTTTCATGACTTGGATCAAAATTTAAAACTGGTTCATCCCAATGTGTTTCAATGAACCATGATATGTGGATATATTCTTGTTATTAATGACCAAAATATCCATTTAATGTCTTAGTACATTTTTACATAATTGTTTGCAATTTTAATTCAATGTATGCATATGCTTTTTATATGATTGACAGATATGTAAGAGGTATGTTTACATTGTGGCATTCAAATCAAAGTTAATTTATTTGATATTAACATGGTCTGGTACATACTCTTGGTTTGCTAATCATTTTTCGTTTCTATGGTCTTCCATTGCTTATTTTTGGTCATATTCCTAGCCAAATCCGTGGTGAATGGTGTGAATAATTGAATGTATGCATATTTTTTTATTTATGATTGACAGATACGTAAGAGGTCTATTTACATTGTGGCATGCTGAGTCAGAATTAATTTATTTGATATTAACATGGTCGGGTACTTACTCTTTGTTTGCTAATCATATTCATTTCTATGGTCTTCCATTGCTTATTTTTGGTCATATTCCTAGCCAAATCCGTGGTGAATGGTTTGAATAATTGAATGCATGCATATGTTTTTTTTTATGATTGACGGATATGTAAGAGGTATGTTTACATTGTGGCATGCGATTCCGAGTTAATTTATTTGATATTAACATGGTCTGGTACTTACTCCTGGTTTTCTAATTATTTTCATTTCTAAGGTATTCCATTGCTTATTTTTGGTCATATTCCTCATCAAATCTGTGGTGAATGGTGTGAAAGACGATACACTGATTCAACTTATAGGATTGTCTTAGTGCAAGTAATTGTTGGGAATTTTGTGGTGTTATTTTTGTAGGATTGTCTACTGTGAATTGATTACATAAATGTAGGGTTAAGGTGGATAAAATGTTAGGTATTTTGATTCCAATCGGAAGCAAGTAAATTTCAAGAGGCATAAACAACACTAAGGAATAGATGCATGTGAATGAAATTTTCAGATTAAAAATATACATAATTGTTTAGATTTTAGTTTTAACTCGTTAGTTTTCTAATCATCATTATTGTACTTAGATGGGTGGTGATACTAATCATGGGTGTATTTTTAATTGATTGATAGATGTTTAAGAGATAGCAAATGGGAACAATTAGTATGAATTGCATGCTTAAATGAAACATCTTACTTATATGTGTTTTGTCTTACGAGAAACTTATCAAACCTTGAGTATCATTAGCAAGCGGAAATTGTCTTCTTAGAGCAGTGTATCAAATCCCGAAGAACCTATTTGATAGAAATAAAAGTAGAAATTTGAGTGGGTTGTGACACAAAAAGAAGCATAGAATTTGGTACATATGTGAAACCAGTTAGAATAATGGTATATAAATGTATGTAGTATGTGTGTTGTAAATAAATTCTCACCTACAGCCTTTTTCTTTCTGGAGTAGCAAAGAAAAGTTTTGACGAACAAGCTTTTCAGAAAGATGAACAGAATTTGTAGCTTTGCTGGTAGTTTTAAAGGAGGTAAGATTGATGGTATTAATTGCATTTAGTTAATGTAATAATCGAATTGATTTACCTTGAAGGTGTCTTCCTGGTGCACCGAAGCAAATCCAGAACAATACTTCATTTGGATAGCAACAACAGGCAATATATGACTGCATTGTGACGAAGAAGTAAGATAGAATCAACAAAGGTGTGACAATGTGAGAATAATGAATTATAAATTTATATATTTTTTAAGTTCTTGCCTATATTTTTTTTTTATTTTTGGAGCAGCGAAGAAGAGATTCGAGGAATAAGTTTTTCAGAAAGAGAAATAGGATTTGCTGCTTTACTGGTAAGTTTGTTTGGGATTTAAAGAATGTGAAAGCACTAATATTAAATGCATTAATTTTTCATTCACCTGGAATATCTTCTTGTGGCAGTGTATCAAAATGCAGAGAAGATGTGTTCTTCTGAGTGGCAGCGGCAGCAGCAACAATAATTTGACTGGTGTTGTGACACGGACACAAAGAAGATAAGATCACTGAAGGTGTAAAAGAGGAAAACGAATAGAGTGTTCATCTTACCTGGAGCATGGATGCAAAAACAAGAAGGCAAAGCTTTCTAGAGAGTGCACAAGAACCAACAACAGTAAAGGATATTTTGATAGTGTAGTTGTGTTGTGTGGGGGGCTGAAATATCAGGTCAAAATGTTGGACGTGCGAGATATTGTAACATAATCCTAATTTTTGTTTGAATTATGAATTTAATTATGTAGAGATAATAGCTATCCTCCTTTATCTAATTCTGTTGTAATTGAATTATCTAGTATTATGTTTGGGTTCTGTTGTGAGTAATAGATAATCTTATCAAGAAGTTTATTAATGAATCATGTGGGGTTGTTGGGGCAGCCGCCTTTTCAGCCTTTAGGTGTCGATAAGTAAGAGGAGTAAGACCACATCTCTCCTTATTCATTGGGGTTGGAAACTTTAGCAGGAAGAGTAGTTTCTGCCTGGTGATGGGAGGTTGATAGGGAATAGGGAAGTGCACGTCTTTCCATATTCGTCGGGTTGGGAGGTTTAGTGGGAGGCTTATTGGGAAGTTTAGTGGGATTGTGGGATAGGTGACAAATCTGTTAAGTGGAATTATTAATAATTCAAATTAGATTTGGCAGCATGGGTTTATTTGAAAACGTGGTCTTTTTTAAACTCAACACAATGGCAGCTACTGTAGGTAGTGGTGGCGTAAATTAGATTTGGCAGCATTGGTTTATTTAAAAACGTGGTCTTTTTAAAACTCAACACAATGGCGGCTACTGTAGGTAGTGGCGGCATTTATTTGGTAGTGGGTGAGAACTGTTTGTTTTATTAGGGGATCAAAGCATTTAAAAATGAGAAAAAACCTGAGAGGAGAGAGAATGAAGGAGGTTTCAGTATTTTGAAAATGGTGTAATGTGATTGGCTGGGCGATTTGTTGGTGTGTAAAAACGTACGTGTTTAGAACAGATTCAAACATTCACTTTTTTTAGAGCAGTATATATATTAAATTGAGTGAGCTTGATTTTCCTTTTTATGACATGGTGCCACACCAAACAAGCGTAGTGATTGTGACCTCAGCTAACGGCATAAACCCGCATCCCCCACCTCAACTCCTAGTAAACCTCAGGCTTGCTTCCACTATTCACACATTGGGGAGCCTTTAAGCTCACATAAAAGTTGGGCTGCATGGTAGGACCAAGGGGTGCTAAGGTGCACAACCGAGGATTCGAATCTGGGTCTCTACTCTGAGAAGCCCATTTCTTCTACACCGACTGAGTATATTCTCTCTCAATTATTGTTATTTGGGTGTTTTGAGTTCTCATCCTATTGTAATCTTCTAATTTACAGCATGTTCAGTTCGTGGGAGGGAATTCATATAGGACTTGAAGGATAGCATAGACAGATATTGGTGGAGAATGGGATACATGGCATCTGATCTTATGTTTGGATGCTCAACTTGGGATAGGATTAGGTAAATGGATTGTTAGTCATTTCTACATTTAATGTGCATTATCATTTTTAGTAGTTACTATATGAATATTATGACACATTTTCATGAAAAAAAATTAGTTTATGAAATGAACAATAACGATTGTACCCTCAGATTTAAATTATAAAAATGTACAAGCTGACTGATGTGTAAAATTGGTACAACAAAATGAATTAACATATGCATGTTCATATAGTGAAACTGATTTTTCTTTCCAAAACAAATTTATTGCAAATATGATAGAATATATCACAATTTATTATGCATTATGTGAAAAACTACTACTCAAATTCTGATTTTAACACTAACTTGCATGTTATAAACAATATAGCTTAAGAAAAAAAATCATTCGGAATATGATCCACCAAGCAATTGTATCTTCAAAAATACCACCATAAACCAATGATCACATAAGGAATTTAAAAGACATAAATACCTAACAACAATTCAAGTTTCTTACAAGTGAAGCATACTAAAAAAAATCATGAAGAAAATCCACATAGAAGATTCGAAAAATTTTCTAGCCAAAAACAATATCCTAGTTCTTATTCAATTGGCTCTTTAGAAAAAATTCTCTTTCATCTTCAGTCAACTGAAAAATGTCTGGCATAGATATTTGTTTACAGTCAATAGGACAATGGCTGAGATATTCTCTACCCTTGTAAGATTGCCCAGTTTCCTTACTTCTTCACCAATTGTTTCTTTTTACTTTCAAAATTTTGTCACCATAAACTCACCTAGTCTCTCTGATGTTGTTTTAATGTCTTCTCCAAGACGCTTCATCGCATTTAATAGACAAACGTCAAACCATTTCACTTCTCCTTCTCCATCCCAAATTGTGACTCTCCTTACTTGTCTCTACCCAATGGAGAAAAAGCTTGACCATTGTCGCTCTCATCTAAATCTTCAACATGAACATTATCTTTATTTTGTTGTTGTTTCTCCATTTCTGCCCTCATATCTTCAGCATCATGTGTATTACTTCTGGTTTCTCGATCTTTTCCAAAAAAAAAACCAAGCAGAGCTTATTATAGTGTGGAAAATTTATGTTTCTCCAACTATCTGCTTCAGAGTGACTTTGGAATATCCAAATAATTAAATTAGATAGTAAAAAAATATGATATTGAAAAAATAAGTTAAATGTGTTTTCCCTAACGTAGCTACCCTAAACACTCTTCTCATCCTCTACATAGTAAATTTTATCATTAAATCGAAACCACTTGTGCTACCATCCAACATAACATAAATAACATTGATTTCTCCTCAAACCCTTAATCTTTGATTCAATATGTAGGTTTCCTTTTAAACCACAGTCGGTAGCATTTTCTCAAGGTTCTTTTTTGTAATGCCTGTAAGAAACTTGGCTTTAATCCATTACAAGCTTTATTTTCCCAAAGACAATCATATCTTCTAGCGTCTCAATGAGTTTGTCCTCTTCCATAGGTGTCAAAAATTGCTTGGGCTTTTTCTTTGTTCTCCTCCATCTTGGGATGGAACTTGTACTTGTTATTGAGCAACTCGTGGCTTCATGCTACCTACCACTCATTGGTTTTGAGATAGCCCATTATTATCCATCCCTAAATGATGACGTGAACATACTTACAACTTAAAGAAAGACATTGAAAATGAGAAGAGTATATTTAGCAAACATATACTAGAATGACATTTCAAAGATGATAATCTTCTAATGATCCTCAAATTCATATTTTTCCAAAAAATTAAATGAGTAAAATAAATAATGTCATTATCTTTTTAAAACGTTTCTTACAATAAACAAATGATAAAACTTTAGAAAATGGAACTATTTGTATGACTAGTTCAAATGTGACCATTCAGTAAACATTTGTTGTGTTAAATTGTCTCAAAAAAGAGACCACCCATCACTTGGATCAATAGTTTGTACGTCATCATCTTGATTATCATCAATTGTAACTATATCAGTAACTTCTTCCTCAATCAGGTCACTTGATATTTTCTGACTGACAAAGTTGTACAACAAACAACATGCTAATTGGTAGCTTTTACTGGATAAAATGAATGACTTCTTAACATCGTCTATTGTTATTTGAGTAGATCAAATGTAACATTATGTGCATAAGCATGTCTAAGATTAAAATTTTCTTTTGCATTACAAGGTTGTTGGATTTTTCTCCATTCATTTAGACAATATCTTTGCCATATGTATGGTCCTAAAAACCCTTACCATTGACATAGCCAACATGTACAAAGTAGTAATGTCCTCGAATCATATTTGTGAAGAAAATTAATAACGAATGTAGAGAATTAATATTTCTAATTATATATGTGATATATACAAATTTGTGAATTTTACCATGTGAAAACGGAATCCATTATGTCTACTCATGGTATCTCTAAGAACTCTCATATCTAATGTTGAACCCTCCCAACCCTACAAGACATGCATGAACTGCATATCTTTGTTGCAAACTCCGAGAACATTAGTTGCAATGAATCCTTTCATATATATATCTTGCTCTGTGTATCTCATGGGACACACATTTCAATTTATGTGTCATCTAGTACTCCAAGGCATCCATAGGTAAGGAATAATATATAGTATATTGTTAAATTGATAATATATGTATGTAACATAAATATGCTTACTTTAAACCACTTCCAACGGTTGTCGGTTGAATTTTTAGAAATTGCCTTGGCCTTTTAATACAATATTTTATGTGACCTGATCACATAATTTAACACCACATGAAAGTATTGACACACAGTTTCACCGGATCTGAATAAGTCATCCTGAGTTATTATATTGTTTGAGTAATGAGATAGGATATAAAGGAAAATAACATCTGTATCATCAATGGTTGCAGTCCTACTACACGTGAGCTTCCCTGTCAATGTAAGTAATGAACACAAATTTCTAAAATCTCGACGGTTCATACTAAGCTTGTTGATACATTTTTGTCACTCTTATAGACCAAATTATCAATCAGGCTACTCCTATTCTCATTTCAATCAATTAAACTATATCTTGATCTTAAAAATGTATGCTCATATGCCAATGTAACTATAATGATGATGACTATCAACAAAAGAATTGCCTCATGTATAGAATGTAGAAATAATTGGATTGATTCTCCTATTTCACATAATCTTATCCTATTTTGAAAAATGTGTCATTGTTTCATATAGAATTGCAACCCATAACAAAATTTTCTAATCAATTTTTTAAAAAAACTACATCCATTTGTTGAGCTATTTAAAACTAATGATTTATGTGATATATGAAAAAGACAAGAATATTTATAAGATTGCTATATGATGTGTACATTATTTTTAAATTATGCACATACTATTTTAAAGGACATATTCACATAAAGCATTAGAATTGCTATTTCTGACATCCATAGTTAGTAATTCACATGATACACAACTTCTCATTGTTCAATGTATGCATTTAACATGGCTACTACTTAAAAAAATATGTTCATATTATATTATAAATTTTTATACATATCAAATTCAGATCACGATTTGTCATTCAAGATCCAGAACTAGTTGGATAATATACGATTGGTTCAAAACTTTACTTCTTATGCAAAGTTTAAAAAATTGTTCATTTCAGGTATACACATATTTATTGGGTAAGCAATTATGAATATTTGATCAAAAAATTCTACATGTTCAAGTCTACACCCAATCATGTGAATCACATATTGAATGGTTTCTTATACACAAATGAGCTGATTCTATAGAAACTTTAGTTGTATGTCAAGTTGAATCAATAATTTATATCATTAGAAAAAAGTTCAAAATGCACCCGCAATAAAACATTACTAAATAATCTCAATATTGACTAAAAAATAAGATTCATAAGTAAATTATGTTCCCATGGTTCATACATGATAGTAAATTAATATGAAATCAACATGTAACTAAACTTGTAAGTGCTTTGGTTTAGTGTAGCACATACTAGTTCATTGACAACATGAGTCGATTCATTTTGTTAAATTTTCTCTATTCACAAAATTTATAAGACAATAATATCGATTATGATATCCACAATATATTATATTAAACATATAATCACTATATTTTGTTACCTTATTGATACGATATTGTAGACGGGTACGCCAATAGGAAAATAATATTTTTGGAGTTGTACACACAACATTCATGATCAGAATAACACAAGGTCTTGGTAGATTTCATGGAACAACATGGTGATGGGCAGTGTGGAGTGGCAACGAGGTGAGGAAGACAGAAGACAAGGGGCCTATTTCTGAAACTGACGCTGCTTCTACAATTGATGCGTTACTGGGAACAAAATGTTGCTGTGAAGTAGACGTTGCATCATAGGGAACAACCCAATCTAGTTTCTTCTGTTCCCAACCGGCCAAGATTAGTAGTCGTTGCCCGTGGCTGGGTGTTGCTATGATAGGTCTCTCGTCTGGGGAGTTGCCGCTAATGCATATTAGAAACCAATAACACTAGAGCTGTAAATGGACATGGGTATGCCCACATACCCTCAAACCCATACCCACTAAACCCGTCATGGGTATAAATTTTTATAATCATGTAACCGCTTACCCTTATACCCACATACACGCCTCTTACAGGGTAAGGTTATGGTTATGTATATACCCATATCCTGTATACCCATATACCCATTTACTTATATTTTACATAAATAATTTACATTAAGATGTAATGGTGTGTATTGTAGGACTCACATATAGCAAATATATATACCTTAAAATAGTAAACATTTATATTAGAATGTAGTGTTCCATATTATAGCATTCAAATCTAGTAATATAAGTACCTTGCAGTAGGATAATGAGCAAATTCATTGACACGACCTTATAGCCACACAATGACATTTCATTAATTAAGAAGGCCATAAAGGCATTCTCTCATTCCGTTCGTCTCTTCTCTCTGCCTTGAATGATATTTCTCCATAACCTATCAATTTAAGTGTGGTAGTTTGTTGTATGTCAAAGTTTTAAGTGTATTATTATAATAAGTTAAACATAACCGTATACCCAATTACCCATTCATATACCCATCGATTATATGGATATAGGTAGTTGCGGGTATAGCTTTCGACAAAGCGGGTATATAACCGTAACTATATCCGCTTAACTAAACGGTTACGGTTATGGATATGACCATACCCGCACCATACCCTACCCATTTACAGCCCTAAATAACACCTAAATTAGGGTTTCTAATCCCATTAATGCATATTAACATGTCAAACCCTAAATTAACTTTTTAGCCCATGGATTATCTACTTAGATATTCAAAACATCCTTTTATCAACAACATGTTGACAGGCTCAAGATTATCCATTTTATTAATCTCAATTACATTAATCATCAAATTAGGGTTTCTTACTCACTATAAGCATTATGGTTAGCAGCTATAACAACTTTTCAAATAGTTTCATGCTCTAAAACCATTTTTATTTAATTCCTCACGTCCTCCTAATAAATTTTATATATTATACTTCTCAAATGGAGTTACCAATATATTTCTAGAATATTTGCAAGATTAATTATCTATGGCCCAATGGAAAGTCGCCATGTCAGTGTTGCGGCCTGCTACCTACTTTTTCATGCGGACCCCGTCCAGCCAATAGGCTTTGGCCATGTCAGCGATGTGCTCGCTCGACTGGCAGCTTGGGAAGGGCATGCAAGGACGCATTTGCCCTTACCTTCCTTTGCAATCACCAGGGGTAGGGTGGTAATCTTGCCTTCCTTCATCTCCTTTATTGGGGCAGTGCAAGACCTGCTTCTCGCAACGATGAATCTATAGTCAACAATCAGGTTGACTTTGCGATCCTCCATGTCTGGGTGGCAGGTGAAGCCAGCCAAGCCTTCGACAGACACCACCGAAGTCGTTGGCCTACCAAGATTCGCCGGAGACTCACCTAGTCTCTCTGATGTTGTTTTAATGTCTTCTCCAAGACGCTTCATCGCATTTAATAGACAAACGTCAAACCATCTCACTTCTCCTTCTCCATCCCAAATTGTGACTCTCCTTACTTGTCTCTACCCAATGGAGAAAAAGCTTGACCATTGTCGCTCTCATCTAAATCTTCAACATGAACATTATCTTTATATTGTTGTTGTTTCTCTATTTCTGCCCTCATATCTTCAGCATCATGTGTATTACTTCTGGTTTCTCAATCTTTTCCAAAAAAAAACCAAGCAGAGCTTATTATAGTGTGGAAAATTTATGTTTCTCCAACTATCTGCTTCAGAGTGACTTTGGAATATCCAAATAATTAAATTAGATAGTAAAAAAATATGATATTGAAAAAATAAGTTAAATGTGTTTTCCCTAACTTAGCTACCCTAAACACTCTTCTCATCCTCTACATAGTAAGTTTTATCATTAAATTGAAACCACTTGTGCTACCATCCAACATAACATAAATAACATTGATTTCTCCTCAAACCCTTAATCTTTGATTCAATATGTAGGTTTCCTTTTAAACCACAGTCGGTAGTATTTTCTCAAGGTTCTTTTTTGTAATGCCTGTAAGAAACTTGGCTTTAATCCATTACACGCTTTATTTTCCCAAAGACAATCATATCTTCTAGCGTCTCAATGAGTTTGTCCTCTTCCATAGGTGTCAAAAATTGCTTGGGCTTTTTCTTTGTTCTCCTCCATCTTGGAATGGAACTTGTACTTGTTATTGAGCAACTCGTGGCTTCATGCTACCGACCACTCATTGGTTTTGAGATAGCCCATTATTATCCATCCCTAAATGATGACGTGAACATACTTACAACTTAAAGAAAGACATTGAAAATGAGAAGAGTATATTTAGCAAACATATACTAGAACGACATTTCAAAGATGATAATCTTCTAATGATCCTCAAATTAATATTTTTCCAAAAAATTAAATGAGTAAAATAAATAATGTCATTATCTTTTTAAAACGTTTCTTACAATAAACAAATGATAAAACTTTAGAAAATGGAACTATTTGTATGACTAGTTTAAATGTGACCATTCAGTAAACATTTGTTGTGTTAAATTGTCTCAAAAAAGAGACCACCCATCACTTGGCTCAATAGTTTGTACGTCATCATCTTGATTATCATCAATTGTAACTATATCGGGAACTTCTTCCTCAATCAGGTCACTTGATATTTTCTGACTGACAAAGTTGTACAACAAACAACATGCTAATTGGTAGCTTTTACTGGATAAAATGAATGACTTCTTAACATCGTCCATTGTTATTTGAGTAGATCAAATGTAACATTATGTGCATAAGCATGTCTAAGATTAAAATTTTCTTTTGCATTACAAGGTCGTTGGCTTTTTCTCCATTCATTTAGACAATATCTTTGCCATATGTATGGTCCTAAAAACCCTTACCATTGACATAGCCAACATGTACAAAGTAGTAATGTCCTCGAATCATATTTGTGAAGAAAATTAATAACGAATGTAGAGAATTAATATTTCTAATTATATACGTGATATATACAAATTTGTGAATTTTACCATGTGAAAACGAAATCCATTATATCTACTCATGGTATCTCTAAGAACTCTCATATCTAATGTTGAACCCTCCCAACCCTACAAGACATGCATGAACTGCATATCTTTGTTGCAAACTCCGAGAACATTAGTTGCAACGAATCCTTTCATGTATATATATCTTGCTCTGTGTATCTCATGGGACACACATTTCAATTTATGTGTCATCTAGTACTCCAAGGCATCCATAGGTAAGGAATAATATATAGTATATTGTTAAATTGATAATATATGTATGTAACATAAATATGCTTACTTTAAACCACTTCCAACGGTTGTCGGTTGAATTTTTAGAAATTTCCTTGGCCTTTTAATACAATATTTTATGTGACCTGATCACATAATTTAACACCACGTGAAAGTATTGACACACAGTTTCACCGGATATGAATAAGTCATCCTGAGTTATTATATTGTTTGAGTAATGAGATAGGATATAAAGGAAAATAACATCTGTATCATCAATGGTTGCACTCCTACTACATGTGAGCTTCCCTGTCAATGTAAGCAATGAACACAAATGTCAAAAATCTCGACGGTTCATACTAAGCTTGTTGATACATTTTTGTCACTCTTATAGACCAAATTATCAATCAGGCTACTCCTATTCTCATTTCAATCAATTAAACTATATCTTGATCTTAAAAATGTATGCTCATATGCCAATGTAACTATAATGATGATGACTATCAACAAAAGAATTGCCTCATGTATAGAATGTAGAAATAATTGGATTGATTCTCCTATTTCACATAATCTTATCCTGTTTTGAAAAATGTGTCATTATTTCATATAGAATTGCAACCCATAACAAAATTTTCTAATCAATTTTTTTCAAAAACTACATCCATTTGTTGAGCTATTTAAAACTAATGATTTATGTGATATATGAAAAAGACAAGAATATATATAAGATGGCTATATGATGTGTACA
Source organism: Alisma plantago-aquatica (assembly GCA_963693085.1). Classification (NCBI taxonomy): domain Eukaryota; kingdom Viridiplantae; phylum Streptophyta; class Magnoliopsida; order Alismatales; family Alismataceae; genus Alisma; species Alisma plantago-aquatica. Next base: position 407,486,997 of record OY856414.1, read on the forward strand.
TTATTTTTAAATTGTGCACATACTATTTTAAAGGACATATTCACATAAAGCATTAGAATTGCTATTTCTGACATCCATAGTTAGTAATTCACATGATACACAACTTCTCATTGTTCAATGTATGCATTTAACAAGGCTACTACTTAAAAAAATATGTTCATATTATATTATAAATTTTTATACATATCAATTTCAGATCACGATTTGTCATTCAAGATCCAGAACTAGTTGGATAATATACGATTGGTTCAAAACTTTACTTCTTATGCAAAGTTTAAAAAATTGTTCATTTCAGGTATACACATAGTTATTGGGTAAGAAATTATGAATATTTGATCAAAAAATTGTACATGTTCAAGTCTACACCCAATCATGTGAATCACATATTGAATGGTTTCTTATACACAAATGAGCTGATTCTATAGAAACTTTAGTTGTATGTCAAGTTGAATCAATAATTTATATCATTAGAAAAAAGTTCAAAATGCACCCGCAATAAAACATTACTAAATAATCTCAATATTGACTAAAAAATAAGATTCATAAGTAAATTATGTTCCCATGGTTCATACATGATAGTAAATTAATATGAAATCAACATGTAACTAAACTTGTAAGTGCTTTGGTTTAGTGTAGCACATACTAGTTCATTGACAACATGAGTCGATTCATTCTGTTAAATTTTCTCTATTCACAAAATTTATAAGACAATAATATCGATTATGATATCCACTATATATTATATTAAACATATAATCACTATATTTTGTTACCTTATTGATACGATATTGTAGACGGGTACACCAATAGGAAAATAATATTTTTGGAGTTGTACACACAACATTCGTGATTAGAATAACACAAGGTCTTGGTAGATTTCATGGAACAACATGGTGATGGGCAGTGTGGAGTGGCAACGAGGTGAGGAAGATAGAAGACAAGGAGCCTATTTCTGAAACTGACGCTGCTTCTACAATTGATGCATTACTGGGAACAAAATGTTGCTGTGAAGTAGACATTGCATCATAGGGAACAACCCAATCTAGTTTCTTCTGTTCCCAACCGGCCAAGATTAGTAGTCGTTGCCCGTGGCTGGGTGTTTCTATGATAGGTCGCTCGTCTAGGGAGTTGCCGCTAATGCATATTAGAAACCAATAACACAAGAGCTGTAAATGGACATGGGTATGCCCACATACCCTCAAACCCATACCCACTAAACCCGTCATGGGTATAAATTTTTATAATCATGTAACCGCTTACCCTTATACCCACATACCCACGTCTTACAGGGTAAGGTTATGGTTATGTATATACCCATATCATGTATACCCATATACCCATTTACTTATATTTTACATAAATAATTTACATTAAGATGTAATGGTGTGTATTGTAGGACTCACATATAGCAAATATATATACCTTAAAATAGTAAACATTTATATTAGAATGTAGTGTTCCATATTGTAGCATTCAAATGTAGTAATATAAGTACCTTGCAGTAGGATAATGAGCAAATTCATTGACACGACTTTATAGCCACACAATGACATTTCATTAATTAAGAAGGCCATAAAGGCATTCTCTCATTCCGTTCGTCTCTTCTCTTTGCCTTGAATGATATTTCTCCATAACCTATCAATTTAAGTGTGGTAGTTTGTTGTATGTCAAAGTTTTAAGTGTATTATTATAATAAGTTAAACATAACCGTATACCCAATTACCCATTCATATACCCAGCGATTATATGGATATAGGTAGTTGCGGGTATAGCTTTTGACAAAGCGGGTATATAACCGTAACTATATCCGCTTAACTAAACGGTTACGGTTATGGATATGACCATACCCGCACCATACCATACCCATTTACAGCCCTAAATAACACCTAGATTAGGGTTTCTAATCCCATTAATGCATATTAACATGTCAAACCCTAAATTAACTTTTTAGCCCATGGATTATCTACTTAGATATTCAAAACATCCTTTTATCAACAACATGTTGACAGGCTCAAGATTATCCATTTTATTAATCTCAATTGCATTAATCATCAAATTAGGGTTTCTTACTCACTATAAGCATTATGGTTAGCAACTATAACAACTTTTCAAATAGTTTCATGCTCTAAAACCATTTTTATTTAATTCCTCACGTCCTCCTAATACATTTTATATATTATACTTCTCAAACGGAGTTACCAATATATTTCTAGAATATTTGCAAGATTAATTATCTGTGGCCCAATGGAAAGTCGCCACGTCAGTGTTGCGGCCTGCTACCTACTTTTTCATGCGGACCCCGTCCAGCCAATAGGCTTTGGCCATGTCAGCGATGTGCTCGCTCGGCTGGCAGCTTGGGAAGGGCATGCAAGGACGCATTTGCCCTTACCTTCTTTTGCAATCACCAGGGGTAGGATGGTAATCTTGCCTTCCTTCATCTCCTTTATTGGGGTAGTGTGAGACCTGCTTCTCGCAACGATGAATCTATAGTCAACAATCAGGTTGACTTTGCGATCCTCCATGTCTGGGTGGCAGGTGAAGCCAGTCAAGCCTTCGACAGACACCACCAAAGTCGTTGGCCTACCAAGATTCGTCGGAGACTCACCTAGTCTCTCTGATGTTGTTTTAATGTCTTCTCAAAGACGCTTCATCGCATTTAATAGACAAACGTCAAACCATTTCACTTCTCCTTCTCCATCCCAAATTGTGACTCTCCTTACTTGTCTCTACCCAATGAAGAAAAAGCTTGACCATTGTCGCTCTCATCTAAATCTTCAACATGAACATTATCTTTATTTTGTTGTTGTTTCTCCATTTCTGCCCTCATATCTTCAGCATCATGTGTATTACTTCTGGTTTCTCGATCCTTTCCAAAAAAAAACCAAGCAGAGCTTATTATAGTGTGGAAAATTTATGTTTCTCCAACTATCTGATTCAGAGTGACTTTGGAATATCCAAATAATTAAATTAGATAGTAAAAAAATATGATATTGAAAAAATAAGTTAAATGTGTTTTCCCTTACGTAGCTACCCTAAACACTCTTCTCATCCTCTACATAGTAAGTTTTATCATTAAATCGAAACCACTTGTGCTACCATCCAACATAACATAAATAACATTGATTTCTCCTCAAACCCTTAATCTTTGATTCAATATGAAGGTTTCCTTTTAAACCACAGTTGGTAGCATTTTCTCAAGGTTCTTTTTTGTAATGCCTGTAAGAAACTTGGCTTTAATCCATTACAAGCTTTATTTTCCCAAAGACAATCATATCTTCTAGCGTCTCAATGAGTTTGCCCTCTTCCATAGGTGTCAAAAATTGCTTGGGCTTTTTCTTTGTTCTCCTCCATCTTGGAATGGAACTTGTACTTGTTATTGAGCAACTCGTGGCTTCATGCTACCTACCACTCATTGGTTTTGAGATAGCCCATTATTATCCATCCCTAAATGATGACGTGAACATACTTACAACTTAAAGAAAGACATTGAAAATGAGAAGAGTATATTTAGCAAACATATACTAGAACGACATTTCAAAGATGATAATCTTCTAATGATCCTCAAATTCATATTTTTCCAAAAAATTAAATGAGTAAAATAAATAATGTCATTATCTTTTTAAAACGTTTCTTACAATAAACAAATGATAAAACTTTAGAAAATGGAACTATTTGTATGACTAGTTCAAATGTGACCATTCAGTAAACATTTGTTGTGTTAAATTGTCTCAAAAAAGAGACCACCCATCACTTGGCTCAATAGTTTGTACGTCATCATCTTGATTATCATCAATTGTAACTATATCAGGAACTTCTTCCTCAATCAAGTCACTTGATATTTTCTGACTGACAAAGTTGTACAACAAACAACATGCTAATTGGTAGCTTTTACTGGATAAAATGAATGACTTCTTAACATCGTCCATTGTTATTTGAGTAGATCAAATGTAACATTATGTGCATAAGCATGTCTAAGATTAAAAATTTCTTTTGCATTACAAGGTTGTTGGCTTTTTCTCCATTCATTTAGACAATATCTTTGCCATATGTATGGTCCTAAAAACCCTTACCATTGACATAGCCAACATGTACAAAGTAGTAATGTCCTCGAATCATATTTGTGAAGAAAATTAATAACAAATGTAGAGAATTAATATTTCTAATTATATATGTGATATATACAAATTTGTGAATTTTACCATGTGAAAACGGAATCCATTATGTCTACTCATGGTATCTCTAAGAACTCTCATATCTAATGTTGAACCCTCCCAACCCTACAAGACATGCATGAACTGCATATCTTTGTTGCAAACTCTGAGAACATTAGTTGCAACGAATCCTTTCATGTATATATATCTTGCTCTGTGTATCTCATGGGACACACATTTCAATTTATGTGTCATCTAGTACTCCAAGGCATCCATAGGTAAGGAATAATATATAGTATATTGTTAAATTGATAATATATGTATGTAACATAAATATGCTTACTTTAAACCACTTCCAACGGTTGTCGGTTGAATTTTTAGAAATTGCCTTGGCCTTTTAATACAATATTTTATGTGACCTGATCACATAATTTAACACCACATGAAAGTATTGACACACAGTTTCACCGGATCTGAATAAGTCATCCTGAGTTATTATATTGTTTGAGTAATGAGATAGGATATAAAGGAAAATAACATCTGTATCATCAATGGTTGCACTCCTACTACATGTGAGCTTCCCTGTCAATGTAAGCAATGAACACAAATGTCGAAAATCTCGACGGTTCATACTAAGCTTGTTGATACATTTTTGTCACTCTTATAGACCAAATTATCAATCAGGCTACTCCTATTCTCATTTCAATCAATTAAACTACATCTTGATCTTAAAAATGTATGCTCATATGCCAATGTAACTATAATGATGATGACTATCAACAAAAGAATTGCCTCATGCATAGAATGTAGAAATAATTGGATTGATTCTCCTATTTCACATAATCTTATCCTGTTTTGAAAATGTGTCATTATTTCATATAGAATTGCAACCCATAACAAAATTTTCTAATCAATTTTTTTTAAAAACTACATCCATTTGTTGAGCTATTTAAAACTAATGATTTATGTGATATATGAAAAAGACAAGAATATATATAAGATGGCTATATGATGTGTATTTTTAAATTGTGCACATACTATTTTAAAGGACATATTCACATAAAGCATTAGAATTGCTATTTCTGACATCCATAGTTAGTAATTCACATGATACACAACTTCTCATTGTTCAATGTATGCATTTAACATGGCTACTACTTAAAAAAAATATGTTCATATTATATTATAAATTTTTATACATATCAATTTCAGATCATAATTTGTCATTCAAGATCCAGAACTAGTTGGATAATATACGATTGGTTCAAAACTTTACTTCTTATGCAAAGTTTAAAAAATTGTTCATTTCAGGTATACACATATTTATTGGGTAAGCAATTATGAATATTTGATCAAAAAATTCTACATGTTCAAGTCTACACCCAATCATGTGAATCACATATTGAATGGTTTCTTATACACAAATGAGCTGATTCTATAGAAACTTTAGTTGTATGTCAAGTTGAATCAATAATTTATATCATTAGAAAAAAGTTCAAAATGCACCCGCAATAAAACATTACTAAATAATCTCAATATTGACTAAAAAATAAGATTCATAAGTAAATTATGTTCCCATGGTTCATACATGATAGTAAATTAATATGAAATCAACATGTAACTAAACTTGTAAGTGCTTTGGTTTAGTGTAGCACATACTAGTTCATTGACAACATGAGTCGATTCATTTTGTTAAATTTTCTCTATTCACAAAATTTATAAGACAATAATATCGATTATGATATCCACTATATATTATATTAAACATATAATCACTATATTTTGTTACCTTATTGATACGATATTGTAGACGGGTACGCCAATAGGAAAATAATATTTTTGGAGTTGTACACACAACATTCGTGATCAGAATAACACAAGGTCTTGGTAGATTTCATGGAACAACATGGTGATGGGCAGTGTGGAGTGGCAACGAGGTGAGGAAGACAGAAGACAAGGAGCCTATTTCTGAAACTGACGCTGCTTCTACAATTGATGCGTTACTGGGAACAAAATGTTTCTGTGAAGTAGACGTTGCATCATAGGGAACAACCCAATCTAGTTTCTTCTGTTCCCAACCAGCCAAGATTAGTAGTCGTTGCCCGTGGCTGGGTGTTGCTATGATAGGTCGCTCGTCTGGGGAGTTGCCACTAATGCATATTAGAAACCAATAACACTAGAGCTGTAAATGGACATGGGTATGCCCACATACCCTCAAACCCATACCCACTAAACCCGTCATGGGTATAAATTTTTATAATCATGTAACCGCTTACCCTTATACCCACATACCCGCCTCTTATAGGGTAAGGTTATGACCATATCCAGTATACCCATATACCCATTTACTTATATTTTACATAAATAATTTACATTAAGATGTAATGGTGTGTATTGTAGGACTCACATATAGCAAGTATATATACTTTAAAATAGTAAACATTTATATTAGAATGTAGTGTTCCATATTGTAGCATTCAAATCTAGTAATATAAGTACCTTGCAGTAGGATAATGAGCAAATTCATTGACACGACTTTATAGCCACACAATGACATTTCATTAATTAAGAAGGCCATAACGGCATTCTCTCATTATGTTCGTCTCTTATCTCTGCCTTGAATGATATTTCTCCATAACCTATCAATTTAAGTGTGGTAGTTTGTTGTATGTCAAAGTTTTAAGTGTATTATTATAATAAGTTAAACATAACCGTATACCCAATTACCCATTCATATACCCAGCGATTATATGGATATAGGTAGTTGCGGGTATAGCTTTCGACAAAGCAGGTATATAACCGTAACTATATCCGCTTAACTAAACGGTTACGGTTATGGATATGACCATACCCGCACCATACCCTACCCATTTACAACCCTAAATAACACCTAGATTAGGGTTTCTAATCCCATTAATGCATATTAACATGTCAAACCCTAAATTAACTTTTTAGCCCATGGATTATCTACTTAGATATTCAAAACATCCTTTTATCAACAACATGTTGACAGGCTCAAGATTATCCATTTTATTAATCTCAATTGCATTAATCATCAAATTAGGGTTTCTTACTCACTATAAGCATTATGGTTAGTAACTATAACAACTTTTCAAATAGTTTCATGCTCTAAAACCATTTTTATTTAATTCCTCACGTCCTCCTAATAAATTTTATATATTATACTTCTCAAACGGAGTTACCAATATATTTCTAGAATATTTGCAAGATTAATTATTTGTGGCCCAATGGAAAGTCGCCACGTCAGTGTTGCAGCCTGCTACCTACTTTTTCATGCAGACCCCGTCCAGCCAATAGGCTTTGGCCATGTCAGCGATGTGCTCGCTCGGCTGGTAGCTTGGGAAGGGCATGCAAGGACGCATTTGCCCTTACCTTCCTTTGCAATCACCAGGGGTAGGGTGGTAATCTTGCCTTCCTTCATCTCCTTTATTGGGGCAGTGCGAGACCTGCTTCTCACAACGATGAATCTATAGTCAACAATCAGGTTGACTTTGCGATCCTCCATGTCTGGGTGGCAGGTGAAGCCAGCCAAGCCTTCGACAGACACCACTGAAGTCGTTGGCCTACCAAGATTCTCCAGAGAAGAGTGGGATTGGTGGGATGAGAAGGGCGTCTGCCGATGAGGTGGGAGGACCAGGTTCAAGGGGAAGGTCGCTGCCCAATCCAAAATTGATTGCACACTTGAGATTGTGAGGAGTATTCGGTCATCTCGGGGGTGATTTGCCTTCGTTGGGGACCAACGACCCTCCTTTTATAGGTGGAGTCCCCCAATAGGGTCCTGTTGCCATTGGGATTTGGTGTAACTCCTATAGCTTCCCAAACTACTAAAAACTTATGTCATATAGGTGCGGAATTTGCTCCCAAAGCTATTGGGATTGTTTCCCAATCTGCACATCCATCACACTGCGAGAGAATTCAAATCGAGCAAGACTTTGTCTATTCCCAGTTCTCCTCAAACTAGACGATGCACAACCATCGTTGGATCTGAGATCGATGACGTAGGTTATTCACGCTACTTAATAAATTAGATTCCTTATCATGACATTTAATACATTGCTCGAATATCCTTCCCACTTTAAGAAAACTTCCAAAAATCATATCTCTCAATCTGTCTATCCTTTTAATCCCAAATTTTGTGGGAAAGTCCATGAGGACTTAGTCTACTTGTGTACCAAGTTTGGGACTCAAACTCAAAAGAATGAGGCACTTTTATTCATATGAAATTAATCACTTATTAAGGTATATTTTATAAATATTTCCTCTCTCTTATTATTTTATTCTCTTTATTTGGATTTTTTTCCATTAGAAACCTTGTGGATTTGAAATCTCATCCATGATGATTCTATTATCCATATTTCCACATATTTCTTATATTTTCATCATTATCTCAAATTTCCTTCTTAAATACATTATTTGATTTCTTCTCTTTCTTTTAATCATATTGGACTCATTACATATAATGATCCACGAAATCACATGCAAAAAAGAAATATTGCAAAGGGAATCCTTCAATACATATAATTCACACAAGTTCCATAATCATACATTTATTGGGGAAATTGTATTTCCCACCGTATGAGCCCAAAAATTGGGGTTGTACATCCTCCCCCTCTTATAGGAATTTCACCCTCAAAATTCCCTCAAACATAAAAAAAATCAAGATAAGATCTTTCCATGTCTGTCATGGATCCCATGTGGCTTCATCCTTTCCATGGTGCTTCCAAAAAACCTTTATCATCTTATATTCTTACATGTGAGTTCTCTCTCACCTTGGTATCTTGTACCCTCATAGGTGACTCTGGATATGTTAGCCTCCCTTGAAGCTCAATAGGTTCATGGCTCAGTACATGGCTCAGGTACATCACATAGTGCACTAGATTGGACTCATGGGATACATGATACCTCATGCTATCCTGAGGGGTAAAGATAAACATAAGCATCTCCACCAATCCATCTCGAATGGACCTATGTATTGGGGACTCATCTTTCTCAGTTATAGCTCAGAGGGGTTGGGTTTTCATAACACATGTCCTCCCACAATAAATTACATGTCAGTCTACTTCACATCAGTCACGACTCTTTTTGCCCCTGGGCTTTCTTAGCTATCGCTCAATCAAAATGACTTCATCTGCACACATTGTGGTCTCTCTGACCTTTAGAAGGTCCTCTCACCGACATCATCCTAATGAAGCGGTGACCAAAACAATCTCCCTTACAGAGCTTCTTACCTCCCAATACTGGCTATGGTGGCGATCATCTCAAGCAAACTCTCTTAGGACAGGAACTACTCTGATATATCACCCCAAACAAGCACATACGCTCTCATCAGACTCTCTAGTCTGGATCATACTCTGTTGACTGTCTATCAGTCTGGGGTGTTAAGACGTACTAAACTTCAATCTAGCATTGAGTTCTTCATGTACCTACTTCCACCACATGGAAGTTAACTTGAGGTCATGCTCGAGAACCTTTGAACTATCTCTCTCATATATATATATATATATATATATATATATATATAGTTCAACTAGATTTGTCACATTGACAATGCTCTCTCTTAGGCAAGGGATTAGGTCAACTTGGTAAGGCAATCTACCATAACCCATATTGCATCATGACCTCTCTAGATCCAGGGGAAACCCACCACAACGTCTATGGTGATCTACTCCAATTCCCTCTCGGGGACTTTTCAGTCTCTATAGCAACTCACTGGGTTACTGGTGTTCGACCTTCACCCTCCTAGCATGCATGGTGACAAGCCACATGCAACCCTATATACTTCTTCATCTCAGGTAATCAAAGTAATACTACAAACTTTTACTATCTTAGTGGTAAAACCATAGTGTATGGTGAACTTAAAATCATGATATCATGCATGTCATGAATCCTCAAGGTTGACTCCTAAAATGCTCTAGTACTGGGTTCCACCACCTTCCTTTCCTGCGAGGTGTACCTGAGGTCCTTACGACCAACCTTCTATCTCATCAAGCTCTGGGATGGCTAACTGAGTAACCACCAACTTGACCAACTCGTCTGGTTGTATCTGGGAGTTAGCCACATAGGTTTGTTCCTCTAATGGTCATGTAGTCCACCTAGCAACCCCTTTCAGCCCCCTCTATTGGCTAGTCAAGATAACTATACACCTGAGTTGTATTCAGTTGAGGACATCTCATTACTACATAAGCTTCCTTACGTACTAGGTGATGGTGAAGACATAAACCCTCATATACTCCACTCATCATCCTCATCTCGGGTTTAGGTCCAACTAAGTCAAGAAAACTTCAAGTTCATAATCTCGATTATTAAACTTAAACTTATAACTCATAAACTCCATACTGCTCTTGATAAGAACATCCTCATATGATGACTACCTTAGTTCTCTTTGTGTTTTTAAACCATCCATTCAACGTACTCTCTAAAAAGGTGTTATACTTTCTCTATACTCAAACATCATAGCAATGTTTCAACTCACATCATCTTTATCCTTAGTGTATGGCATGCATTTTGCCTAGACATGTAAACGGATCGAATTCAAATCGAATACTAATATATCTGATATTCAAATCCGAATTTTTTTATTCAATCTGATATCCAACGGGTTTGAAGTAAGTTATCCAAATCTGAATTTGAATCATTAGATTTGAATTTGGATAATATCCGAATCCAAATTTTACTCTATACAAAACTTATATAATATTAATAAATGGTTGATTCAGAGTTTTGAGCACTTTTTTAATGTGTATTGAGCACTTTATAAATTTCAAAGGATGATACATTTGTTGTTATTACACACAACAGGTTGAATGCAATGGTGCTCTCCTAGGCAAAGGTAAAAGTGAAATGGAAACATAATGGTTTAATCAACCATTCAAGCACTTGCACTAGTAGTTTTATTTTTTCCATCAAATATCTTGACGTGACACAAAAAGTATACAACACATCCTTCTTATTTTTTTGTTAACAAAAACAAAGCTGCAACAGTATATTCATTCTCAACCTTTTTTGTCACGCATAAATATCAAACAACTCATATTGATGCTACTAAAGCATAATACATAAATATCATTCCAGTAAATCAGTAGATCCACAATCAATTCATCAAGTGCTCCATGGGGGTAAAACATTTTCAGAAAAGATATGTAACAACACCAATCAGATTCTACTAGAAGTCTCTTTGTACACATTTGTTTCTTACAATTTCATTACAAAATCATCCGCTACTAACTTCTTATATATGAAGTCAAAGGTATTAGGCATACTACATACTTGTGAGTAAGTTGATTCCTACATGGATATAAGCCACCAATCACTAAAGCAAACCCTTGATGACTTGTAATTTGAGAGTGAAATCGCAGACGCTACAACAATTCCAGCAAAACATTGTGTTGCAGATATTTTAGACAGCCGACTTCGCATCCATATATAACATAGCAGCGAGATCAATTCATAGCAGCCTTTTAGCGGACACTAACTCGAGATATCAAACATGTGTAACAAGTTAGAAGCTATGACCTGGAAAGTTCAATCGTGCACTTTTATCTTGTAAGGCAATTTCTTTAATCGATAGCATTCACGGTTTGATACCTGAAGATAAGAAATACATAAGCTATTAGTACGTGTCATCTTCATGAAAGCATTCGAGATATATTTTGAGAGACATGATTTATTTAATACACTCAAGTTCAAACTAACTCCAGTGAGAATTTGAGTGCATTAGATGAATGATCTCTCCCAAAATCAGTTCTACTCCTAACGTTAGTTTTTCACCTAAGAAAAAACTTACTACAATATTTTGCAGCACGTAAAGATGAGAGAGAATGTTTAAGATATACAGTAAAACAAATGAGTTAGATATAAATTGATACCATCAGTAGAAATTATCAATCACATTCATTGATTGATTCCTTTAGAACATAAGAACCTGAAAGAAGATGTCTAATCTCACGTCAACTGAGGTTTAATGCTAATAAAAGCTATAAAAGATAAAAATTGAAAGAATAAAAATACCAACCTTGTGTTATATGGAACAAAAATGTGACCTTTCCATGCCTCCCTTAAACATCAAGAGGTTGCTTATAGATCTGCTACCAAGAAGATAAAATGTGTTTACATAGTAAGATTCATATATAATGGGAACAAAAGCACATAATTCAATACATAATAAACTTACAAGAGCCTCAAAAAAGGGAAATGAAGCTTTTACAACTTTCTCCAAGATCAACTTACACAGATGATTTACATTTGCAAGATATATCATAAGTTTCTAGTAATTTCTACAAGTTAATATAATTAAGACATCCCTATCGTTATTTTTGTTCCAACATCAACATGATACATAAAGTATTAAAACCATTGGAAGTTAAGAACTCACATGCTACCCAAAAAGCAAGGTAAGGATTCTTTTTGTTAATTTCAACCTCGCCTAATATGGCCCTTCAGAAGATATTGCTCGTGATCTTTGTTTCACAAAATCATAGTAATCTCTTGCACTTGAAAACGTAATATTTATGGCCATTGTGCCAAAAAAAACCCTACAATAAAACCATTTTGATGAATCGAGCCATTACATATTATATTTCATGTTGTATAACCAAACTCAAACATGAGATAAGTAACTTGCCCAAAAAAATGTGATCCTCTAATGGTCATGAATGTCATGAATGACATTCACATATGCTGAAAGCGATCGAGAAAAAATAATACATTTTTAATTTGGTATTAGTAAACTAAAAATAAAACTTAAAACATAAGAGAAAGAAACACAATTTCTTTTTCTTAAATGGTAGGCAGCCAACCCTTAGTGCAAACTGGATCTTCTACAATATCCGATGTCAAAGATGAGCATGTGTCATCAATAATTCTATGACCCCAACTAAATGCCGACTCAGATGATGCAGTAGCAACATGAATGGCAAGAATATCACGAGCCATCTTTGCAACATTTGGAAATTTTGGTCCATTTTGTTTCCACCAAAGAAGGAGGTCAAAAGAGAACTAATCATGTGAATCAAAAGGATGCACTGACTCCTCCAAATATAGATTTAAATCAGATTTTTGAGTCACTAGTTGGCTAGTAGGGTTTTCCTTCATATACTTCTCAAATCTTCCACTAGTTTGTATCCACACTTAGACACCCTCCATCTTCAATATTGTGTGAAACATGATTGGGTATTTGAAAGTTATATGGCATACTAGAACCATAATACTCAACATACAAGTCATTCAACTTTCTAGTAACCATGTCAACATACACTTTGGATTCGAAGCCATAAATATTATCATAGGCAATTCTATAAATTGCAATTTGAAGCATGGATCAAGAATACATGCAATTGTTAAAGTCAAGCTACAAGTAGTCCAATCCTTATTAAACTTAGAATGCATAAATATTGCCATGACCCACACATAATCAAGTTCAAAATCTGCCACTGATTTAATTTGTAATGTATTTCACATATCCCATTGAAACAAATATTGGTTGTAGGATATTTTGAACCACAAAATCAAACTATAGTATCATAAAATATCTTAAGACAATCACATATCACTCTACCCCTTTCCCATTCCTCATTTGTAGGAAATGACTTGTAGTCACTATCCAACTCTGCCAAGCGTTCAAAAGCTTATCGCAAGTCTAAGGCATTTTAAAGCATAAGATATGTTGAATTCCACCTTGTTTCAACACCAAACCAATTCTCTTAGATGAGTGAAAATGATTTTGACTTAGTGTCATTTTGAACTTTGGATTCCTATATTGAGATGATCCAATATATTTGACACTATTCTAGATTTTCTCAATAAATGGAGCAATGACATCTAGGTCATTTTTAACAATTAAATTAAGAATATGGGCAACACAACGCCCATGTAGAAGTTCCCCGTGAAGATGAAGTGCATCTTTACCATTTGACCAAGTCTTTACATTGTTAACCATTTGTTCATTGTTTCTAGCATTGTCAACTACAATGGTGCACAACTTCTCATCCAAATTCTAGTCCAAGATTCTATTTTTCAACCAATTAAATTGAGAATATGGGCAACACAACGCCCATGTAGAAGTTCCCCGTGAAGATGAAGTGCATATTTACCATTTGACCAAGTCTTTACATTGTTAACCATTTGTTCATTATTTCTAGCATTGTCAACTACAATGGTGCACAACTTCTTGTCCAAATTCCAATACAAGATTCTATTTTTCAACCACTCACCTAATAGTTCCCGGTATGAGGACACTCAATATATTGAAAGGCAAGGATTGTTTTATTTAAGGTCCATTCTTCATTAATATAATGGCATGAAACACAAATATAACCAATATCTTGATGCTTCGGTGTCCATATATCACTGGTGAGACCCACTCTAGAACTAAGCTTCTCAAAAAGATTATAAAGGCTCTATTTTTTTTCTTCTAAAAAGACTTTCATACAATCAGACCTTAGAGTGTTTCTTGACCTAAATTTATATGTTGGGCAAAGATATGACACCCATTCTCTAAAATATTCATACTCTGAAATCATAAATGGGAAGTCATGTTTCATTACCATTCTAGCAAAATGAGTCCTTTCAACCCCAGGCTCGAACTTGTAGTTTTGCTACTTTGTTGTCATCACCTTTCTTTTGCATTGCTAGAATTTTTTGTCGAATGTCAGCTTTTGGTCTCCTTTTACAAATTTTATAATGGTTTTTTAGATGAGTTGTTCCTTTTTTGCTACAACCATTACACGCAAACTTGCAATATTTACATATGGCTAACACAGAGCGATCATCATTAATTATCTTATCAAAATGATTCCAGACTGTTGAAGTGGTTTTTCTAAGTTTTAGTTCATCCTTATCCAATTCACATGAGTCAGGTTTAGGTTCATCTTTATCTATAAGGCCTGTTTGTGAAATCTCATTTCCTATTATCCTAGTAGCACTCTACTTATTGCTATTTAGATTCTGAACATTGTCGTTGCAATCAGATTGAACCATTTTACCTAAATACAAAATTATAAGAACATTAATTGCAGAACTAGATATATTTTCCTATTCAAATTTTAAATTAGAAGTATGTAGCTAGTGAGAAGAATGCAAATCAAGTTGATGAAAATTTATGGCAATTACTATCCATTCTAAAATAAAATCATGGCTTATGTGCAACTTGTTTGCTGATTTTCATTAATGGATACAAAACGTAATCAAAATTAGACATTCCATTGGGAGGGACTAAGATAATAAAAATGTTGGCAATATGCAAGAGTCAACATATGACTAGAGTTTGTAATAGATACTTAGTCGAAGAATATGTACCTTACCTTGAAGAGAAAAACTTTGTGTACCCAGATAGAGATTATGTAACCGCATTAACCACACCCACGCAGAAGCAACCCTTAGGCGCACAACTCCAGGTGATCACGTCGCTAGAATATCACCTGTAGATGAATCGACTTGTTCTACGCCAGGATCCCCACAGTGAGCTGCTTTGTGTACTAACCTCTCTGTAAGCACAACTCCCATCTTTGAGCCCTGGTGATAGAAGGCCGCATATATCAACTAGCCTTGTCCTAGTATCATCAGCCAAGGATTAGCTCCTTGCACTTTTATGTCATGAGGATCACACATGCTATTGGTCATCGAAGGACTACAAATAAATCATCCATGTTTGTTGTTGGCTGCTAGGGCTCAGCAGTTTGCGAATGGATTGCAGGTCTAGTAAGGCGCGGGAGTGACAAATTATTAGTTTATGGACTAGTTTTATACCTAGGGTAGATTCTCTAGGAGTACAGTTAAATATATGAACTAATATCTAATTCACATTGCACCATAACTGTAACCACTAGAAGTTTTCGCTACTCCACTGCCTGAGTGTCATGACTACTTCGGTCAAATGGTCAAACGACTACTTATATATGATTTATATAAAATCTATCATATATATGTATATTAATACTACTCAATATATGAGTACCCAGATTCAGATATTTTTTGAAGTGGATATGCATATATCCGATATCTGATCCGAATCTATCCAAATATCAAATCTGATATCCGATTCCAAACTGAACAATGTCGAATACATATTTTTTTCTTAGTTTTCAGACTCGAATGCGGGTCGAATATGTAGATTTTGGACATCCATTTACATGCCTAGTTTTTTCCCTATCTCTCACACCCATAACAAGAGGAAATAAGCATTTAGCTGTAGTCCAAATACAGAGTTCATCCCATTCCAAGAGTAAAGATGGTGCATCACACATCGTCGATACACTTTCCAAACTAAGTTGAAAGGCACATCACATGTTTTCACATCATGAACATCTCAATTTTAGGTTTGCATCCATGGAAATCTATTCCCAAACACTCTTGGCTCTACACACTACTCATATATACAATCCTTAGTCATATCCTCAAGGTATGTAGGGTGTCGGTACTTTTGGGGTCATCCCTTTCCCTTATGCATCTAGGGAGTCCCTACCTCATTTTTCCTTTGGGTCCCACAAACTCATGAAGGTGATCAATCTCCTAACCCATGGCCCTCAGGAAAAAATAGTTGTTTCCTCTCGACACTATGGTCATGTCCGTCTAGGAAACAAACAACTCCTACTCCCATCAAACTTATCCCTACCTGACCTTGGTATTGACTTTGGATTCCATCATGGTACATTACAAACTTGAATCCTTACCCAAAACTCCATCATCTCTCTGGGAGCTCATGGTCAAATTACATCCTTTCCTTGGGATCATGGCGACCTACCTACCTCAGTCTGGCCCCATACAAGTTACCTCCATGGCAACATATCTTCATGCCCCTTAGAGATGGTCACACATGGGTCTATAGATTCGTGCTCATACTATGTGCTCTCCACTTAGCTCATCAAGCTCCTATGAAAGACCTCTTTAGGTTACCTCAAACCTAAACCAAGCTGGTACCCACCCTATAGAAGGGTCCCTTCCCAGGATGGGAGAAAACTATCTCTTGACAGTAACAAAGGTCTCTACGCCCTTACTTCCAGGGTTTACATCATCATGTACATGCTTAGCCCTATCATGCTACTTAGGCACATAGCTAGCAAAAAGACAACCCACTAATCCACTCTAGGTTCCTTGATATATCATACTTGTTCCTTATTCCTCGAAGTTGGCCAATCTCATACATATGTCACCAACATGTGTGAGGGGTTCATCAAACATATACCTTAGTCCAAGGGGGTTTCCTCTTCCTCTAAACATGAGGGGGTGCCATACTCGAATCCTTAATAACTTAACATCTTTGTGAGCATCAAGCGCACAAAGAACTACTACTTCCCCTCTTTGATCCAGGAATCCTAGGTTCACTTCCTATGCAACAACTGTCTAACTACATGTTCAACTATTTAACCACGAACAAAGCATGTACAAGGTATAGCATACACTTCCTAGCATTCTTTTGTGTGAACAATACCTTAGAGTCCTACATAAGGACACTCAACTAGAAGTGAGATCTCACCACTTATTACCATACCTCTTCAGCGTCTAAGGAACTCCCCTTCCTATACCTAAAAGGTAGTCACCTTGACCTTTGTACTTCGGTTCAAGAAGCCTCTTTCTCATCTAGGGTTTGGTTCCTCTAAAGGCAACCAAGATATAACATGCCTCTATGGATCGCGCATGAGGCAACCCCATCTATCCACTCAGGTTTGTCCATTCTAGGCCATATCATTCTATCATATCTATCTTCTTATGATTCCTCATGTCTCAGAGTCAAGGTGTCCATCCTTCCTCAACAGGTCTTGGGCTCTCTCTCTCTAGAGCTAACCCTACAACTGGTCCTACAACTTGAGGTTCTCTCTCTCTTAGAAGATGGGTCATGCTCCTAAGGATACATGTCTACACCTATCTGGGTGAAACGTATGATCCAAAACTATGTCCGACCAAGATTATCCAAAGCTATGCATGTTCATCTCATGAACATCAGGCATCATCCTATAGGTGTAGGTCTAAAACATGTTGTCACCTTGTTGTTGTCCTCTTCTAGTAGGTGCATGCCCCTTTTCTACTCACATGTATCTGTTAGGGTTCCTATACGGTCTTCACTAACCTCCTCAATAAGGGAGCGATCCCTCATCCTCAATAGTCACGACCACCCAAGGTCGGGTCACAAAAAGGTACTAGGTCAAACATCCTCACATAGCTCATGCTTCTCATGGGTACTCAAAACCTTTACGTAAAGCATGTATGTCAAACCCACATGCTTGAAGGTATATAAGACTAAGGTATCCAACTCATCATGTTACACTACTACAAAGATAGCTTATAACGTCACATTTAGAGGCGTCGATTGTATCAAAAAAACCAACGCCTAAATCCTACAACGTCGGCTGAAGACACAAACTGACATATATATGTGAAGATCGGCTAGACACGGGTATCACTTTCTATTTAGCGTCGGTTGCGCAATAAGAAATCGACACCTATAATCGCTTACCAAATCCAATTTTTCCATTGCAAAAAAATTACCTCCAAAGTTTCACATACGGCATCGGTTGTTTACCAAATAACCGACGACTAATGATTTTTCACGAGACAAAAACCGGGCCCACTTTTGTCGTCAATTTTCTTGAAATAACTGACGCTGATATGCTTTCGTGTGCTCTCCTTGTGAAATTTTTTAGGGTTTAGGTTGCCCAATTGGCATCGGTTTGTTACGACAACTGACGCTTTTGGGTATTAGGTGTAAGTTTTTGAAAAAATCGATGACTATTGTTAACTTAATAGCCCCCCCTGAAACAGACTCTTCCCCATTCTATATTTCATTGCGCTAGCTCTATCTCTGGCGATTCATCTACAGCTGCCACCGGCTACTCGTGTGCTCAACGCCGCCACCGCCTCCTGCTCAACTATTGCTCAACACTATTGCCGCTACTACCGACTGAGCTGCTCCTCTTCTTCTTCTACGAGCTCACTGCCGACATGTTCTTCTACTCTTCTCGTTGTTCGATCATCCTCCTACTCTTCTTCTTCCTACTCCTTTTCTTCCTCCTATGGACTTGATGTCGGAGGTGGCTGCCGCTGCTTGTTCCAGAACAAGGGAGATGGTCAAACCCTACTCCATCGCTGACAGTGATGAAGAGGACCTCTTCTTCTTCTTGCTCCTCTTCTTCCTCAACTCGTCTTCCTACAATCTTTCTCCTCTCTTCTTCCTCCACTCTTCTTCCCTGTTAATTCTTCCTACTCCTCTAAAATTGATGCTTATTGACACCTAATTAATTCATTATGACAGAATTGCATTGATGTGCTTGTGCTCGTGGGCTGAATTGAGTTGTTGTGTCATTCATTTGCGTTGTTGACTTGCATATATTTGTTCTTCAGCCTTCAAGTGAGGTATAATCTCACTCTCCCAGTGTGCTATTAGGCTTCATTTTGATTCAAATCTTGTGCTTGCATATATTTGTGTTTCTAATCCTCATGCTTGACCTAATTCAGTCAATTTTGATGCATGTTGAAATAAGATTCAAACTTGTCCATTCTAGCATCCTAATTTGATTTGATTATGTGCTTTGAACCTTGAAACATGTGTGTTAAAGATACATTGATGTTGAATCTCAAACTTAACTCACATATGGGTCTTATATTTCTAAAATGATTAGGTGAACTCCTAAACCTGTAACATATATTATTCTTTGTGCACCTAAATACCTTGTGAATCATGTATGCGCCCTAAGGTAATTAAATGCCTAAATCTTGACTTGAAATATGACCTAGTATTTATTTTGATATATGAAGCTCTAGTCTCTTAAAAGTCTTACCCTAATGACCACCCCTACTATGTAATGATCTCCAATCAGTATCCTGATGTTTTTGATGACACATAAAACCTAGGATATGAATGATGAAACTATGATCATATATATAGTAATGACAACATATATACATGTATTTTGTTGGCCTAGAAACCCGTCCGAGATTTACTCATTAGGAGTAAATGTTGGATAGTCCCCGATTTGGGACTGTTCTTGAACACTTAATCTCACTTAGGATGTAAGTGTATAATGTGTATTGGGTTTTCAAGAAAATTTTGGTAGCATTTCCCCGTTTGTTCTTTAAGTACATATGTACTCGGAGAACAGCGGGGAAATGTTGCCAAAATTTTCTTGAAAACCCAATACACATTATACACTTACTAGTGAGATTAGGTGTTTAAGAATGGGATAGGTGGTACACAGATTGTAGGTATAAGAATGACAACACATGTATTTGTTGGCCTAGAAACCCGTCCAAGATTTACTCATTAGGAGTAAATATTGGATAGTCCCCAGTTTGGGACTGTTCTTGAACACTTAATCTCACTTAGGATGTAAGTGTATAATGTGTATTGGGTTTTCAAGAAAATTTTGGTAGCATAATCTCTTAACCTTAAACCCTAATCTTTTAACCCTAAACCCTAATATATAATTGTTTTCTCTTTGATCATAGAATGGATAGATCATGGATGTCCATTCCAAATCGCTGCACCCCAGAGTTTATTTCTGGTCTCGATCAGTTTATTAGATTTGCTGAGGAACATAGGAAACAACCTGGAGATAGGTTCTACTGTCCATGTAGGCATTGCGGTAACAACTTGAAAGTCAGCACTGGTGATGAAATCAAAAGTCATGTCATGTGCAACGAGATTGTACAAGGCTATAAAGAATGGCACTGGTATGGAGAGATTTCAAACTTGAAATCAGTGGATGTCGATAGCAGTTCTTGTGTGGAAGAAGAAATTGCCTCTAATGACATAGATGTGAACGAACTAATTCCAGTAGACATCGTTGATGCGATGTTGGATAGTTGTGGGGTAGAGCACACCGATCCACCTCCCATGTTTAGAAACATTGTGCATGATGCTGAGATATCATTATACACAGGTTGTACTAACTTTATGAAGCTTAGCACTGTGTTGAGATTGTATAAGCTGAAAGCTAACAATAGATGGAGCGACAAAAGCTTCACGTCATTGTTGTCTTTGTTGAAAGAAATTCTTCTTGAAGGAAACGAGCTGCCAATCTCAACATACCAGTTAAAGAAGTTGTTGTGCCCAATGGGAATGGAGGCCAAGAAGATACACACATGCCCAAATGATTATGTATTATTTCAAAAGGACTATGTGGATTTGAAAGATTGTCCAAAATGTGGTGCGTCAAGGTATAAATTGGCGACTTCAGGGGAGTCCAAAACTAGTTCTCCTGCCAAGGTGATGTTGTATCTACCTATCATATCACAGTTTCAATGCTTGTATGCCAATCCGATAGATGTGAAGAATTTGAGGTGGCATGCAGATGTTAAGAAAAATAATGATGGGATCCTACGACATGCGTCTGATTCCCCATAGTGGAAGAAGATTGATTTATTGTACCCTAAATTTGGTGAAGAAGTCAGGAATATAAGACTTGGGCTTTTTACAGATAGGATGAATCTATACGGGACATTGAGCAGCCAACATAGCACTTGGCCAATTATGATTGTTATATACAATCTTCCTCCCTGGTTGTGTATGAAAAATAAGTACGTTATGTTGTCGTTGTTGATATCGGGCCCTAAACAACCTGGAAATGATATCGACGTTTATCTTGAACCTCTGAGTGATGACTTAAAGAAACTATGGGGTGAAGGTGTGATGACCTATGATTCTTCATGAAGAGAGACATTTCGTTTGCACGCTATGTTGTTTTGCACTGTTAATGACTTCCAACATATGGGAATTTGTCTGGATATAGTGTCAAAGGATCTAAAGCGTGTCCTATATGTGAAGAGAACACTGATTCAATACGAATAAAACATGGCGGCAAGACTGTATATCTTGGTCATCGAAGGTTTCTTCCAAAATTCCATTCGTATCGTAGGTTGCGCAAAGCGTTCAATGGACGGAGTGAGGAATGGAGTGCACCTAAACCTATACCAGGGGAGGTTGTTTATGAAAGATGAAAAGACTTTGTCAATGAATTTGGTAAGAGATCACAATGTACCATGGCCACACGGAGTGACAAATCTTTATTCAAGAAGAAGTCAATATTTTGGGATCTTCCTTATTGGAGTTCTTTGGCAGTCAAGCATTGTATCGATGTCATGCACGTTGAGAAAAATGTATGTGATAGCGTCATTGGTACTCTGTTGAATATACCAGGTAAGACTAAAGATGGGATAAAATCTAGAATGGTCCTATGTGAAATGGGAATAAGGACAAAATTAATAGAAGTAGTTAGTAGCAATCAGAGAACATACTTACCTCCCACTTGTTACACATTGTCTAGAAAGGAGAAGAAAGCTTTTTGTGAATGCTTGGTAAATGTTAAGGTTCCACAGGGTTACTCATCCAACATCCATAGATTGGTGTCAATGAAAGATCTGAAGTTGATAGGTCTTAAATCTCATGATTGTCACACTCTAATGCAACAAATATTGCCCATGACAATTCGATCTATATTGGTGAAGCATGTAAGGTTTGCAATCACCAGACTTTGTTTCTTTTTCAACAGTCTGTGCAGCAAAGTTATTCACCCTGATACTCTCGATAAATTGCAAAGAGAAGTGGTTGTTACCCAATGTCAGCTTGAGATGTATTTTCCTCCTTCGTTCTTTGATATCATGGTACATCTTGTTGTCCACTTGACTAGGGAAGTGAAAATGTTGGGACCAGTTTTCTTGCATTAGATGTATCCTTTTGAACGATACATGAGCATTTTTAAAGGTGATGTTCAAAACCGTTATCGGCCTGAAGGGAGTATTATTGAGGGTTATGTGGCGAGAGAGGTTATGGATTTTTGCAATGACTTTCTGAGTGGTAATGATGCTCCTGCTAATGACAATAATATTGAGGAGAATTTTGGCAAAGGAATTTTGGGATCACAGATGAAAGTAATCAGTCGTGAGCAGTTGGAACAAGGTCACTTGTATATTTTACACAACATCGACGAAGTGAGTGTTTATATCGAGGAACATACCAATTTCATCAAGAGACAATATCCTCGAGCCAATTCAATGTGGCTTTCTAGAGAGCATAACAAGACATTTATTAAGTGGTTTGAAGATAAAGTCTTACATAAACTATCTCAAACACTAGATAATCTTACTGAAACTATCAAATGCCTCGCCTTTAAACCAAAATTGAATGTTATGTCTTATGAAGGGTTTGACATAAATGGATTCTCATATTACACAAAGCGTTAAGATGATAAGAGTGTCGTCCAAAGCAGTGGGGTCAACCTTCAAGTGTCTTCATTGTTTTTTGCAAGTGCAAAGGATAAGAGTCCACGTGAAGCTAAAATGTCATATTACGCTGTCATTGAAGACATATGGGAGTTTGACTATGTAGATTTCATAATTCCACTCTTTAAATGTATTTGGTTTGATAACACCAAAGGAGTTATAGTGGATGAATTGAGTTTCACATTAGTGAAATTTGAAAAGATTGGCGAGAAGGGTGAACCATTCATATTGGCATCACAGGCGAAACACGTATTTTATATCGATGATTCTGCACATGATAAATGGTCGGTTGTTCTTCATGGTAAAAGACAGTTCATTGAAGATCCTATAGATGAAGAAGAGTATTATGATAAGTATGATGACTCCAGTCCATTCTCAGTTGGGTTGCCAACACCACCAAATATTGAAGCTAATGATGACTTGTATGTGCGCGAAGATCACAATGAATGATTGTTAATTGATAAAAGATTGCAATATTAGAGGCATGCATGTTTATATTTTTTATATGTTTTATTTTCCTAAATGTGAACTTTACAATGTTTTATTATCTTCTAGTTATGTCAAATGCTAAATGTTTGATTTTTTAATGACACTTTCAGATGGCTGAGCATAAGCATGATGACCGTGATGATGATTACCGTGAGGGTGAGGATATGAATGCGCCGCCTCACAATGTAAGTTTTAAAAATATATCCTATATTTCTATATATATGTCCATTTATAGTTATATCATGTAAGTGTGTTTATTTTGTCAAATTTTAGGTTGATGATGTAACCCCTGAAGAACTTGGGGCACTTGATGAGCAGCAAATTTTTTTTGAAAAAGTGAGGGGCATCACTATGATGAACAAGTTACTACAACAAAGGGCAATGGACCCAAACTGGTTGTGGATTTTGATCATGTAGGAAATCCAGCTGGAGTGAACTGCAACTCGTTTATTTCATATCTTGGGGTTCTTACTCATAGCCATTGTAATGATAATGTAGAATCTTAGCATAAAGTTCCTAAGGGGAAGAAAGACTTAGTATGGAAGGAACTATGTGTGATTTATTATTATTTGCAATTTTATTTTGTAGAGTACTAATTTTTTGGATACTAGTTAATAGTAATTCTATTTTGCAAAGTATATTTGAACTGGATGAAAAGTTGCATCGTAAATGCATGATGCAACATTGTAGGAGGGTCCTAAGGAACTATAGGACAAATCTCACCCGAGATTACATAGGAGATGCTGAGAAGAGGTAGAAGAAAGCCACTGAGCAATGGAACTACCTGGACCCCAATGACTGGGAGGAGTTTGTTACCAAAAGAAAAACTGATGAATTCTAGGTATTAAGCGCCACTCCCAATTTAATTAATATATGTTCTTATGTATTCACCTATTCAAGATTAACCTTTAGTGTTACTAACCAAATCAATGTGCATACTAACAAGGCTATCAAAGATGCTCAAAGAGCAAGGTGTGCACTGAATGTGCATGACCACATAATGGGTCCAAGAGGTTGTGCAGGCATTCGCCAAAGACTACAGGCTGAGTCTACTACTCAGTCTACTGCTACTCAGGAGACTACAATGTCCTCTACTATTGGTCTCGCACCTCTACCTCACCATGCTATGTGGGTAGCTGGGAGGCAAAACAAGAAGGGAGATATAGAAAAGACCGCAACTACTGAGGCGGCTGCAAAAATGGTAACATTCAACTCTTAGAGCAATCGATTGATATTGATTATTGTTATATGTTTAGTTACCAATTTTTTTTGATGGCGATTAGTGGGAGCTACACGAGTAGAGGAAGGAAGGCAAGTTCATCCCTGAGGCACAAGGGATGAATTGATAGTTGCTCTGGGTAACCCAGAGCATCCTGGACGTGTTAGGGATGCAGGTGCTGGTGTGGGCATCAAAGCGTTCTTTGGGCCATCCCAGTGCAAACCTGTCCCAAAAGCGGGACTTTCACAAGCTGAGGTAACCTATTCTTTTTTTAGAATGTTACTGTGAAAGGGAATTCAATAATCAGAAGCTAACGTTTCTTTTATCCATGTATAGGTAGACAAGTTAATTGATAGGAGAATCCAAGAAGAAATGGTGATGTGACAGGCGTCTCAGACTGCCACTCAGATAGTACCTATGACGGGCCGCTCTTCTCCTACTATAGAGGTTGGGAGTAATCCTATAGACCCACCACCTAGCACGTCTGCTGTAAGTATTTTTATGACATAATAGCTAGTCTTTTCAAGATGATATGTTTATGTATATATGTATATAATATTCTTTACATAAATTTGTAGGGGTTGAAGCCATGTCATCTAAAAAGTCAAGAATATGTCATTACAGAGGCGTCGGCTTACCCACCCCTTCCAGGGGAAATGTTTCGTGGGACTCCAATACCAGATGGTGTGGTTCGTGTGAGCCCGATACATGTACTCTCCCATTGGGGGGATCTTCCATTGCCATATGCCCACCCAAATTATGAAATGATCAATGAGGCAGTAGGCGGAGTGATATTGTGGCCCAAAGCGGATGTCGTCTATACTAATATTGTATGGTAAATTTACATTACATTAATTTGTTAGTGTGTATATATGAGTCAATTGATCTGAAATTATATATACATGTCAAAAGGAAGACACCTGCTACATCTCAGCCTCTACCTCTGTAACGACCCCGCCTCCCGGTAACCCCCAATTAAGGGAGACCCGAAGGATAGTGCCATTATTCAATTACATGATCAAAGGTTCGACAAATAATCAATAACAATTAATAAACTTTACCAACTAAACCGAAACTGGTATAAAATAAAACTTTTCTTACCTTGGAAAAATTGGGATTTCTAAACTTCTATCCATGAAGATGCTAAACTAACTAATCCTCCTTTGCACATTATTTCTCATTTAATTTCACATCTGCCACTTTACTGTTTGTTCTTTTCATTTGTACCTAAAACACCGACAAACAAAACGTCGGTCAGCAAGAAGCTGGTATGTGGGGGAAACAATAATCATGCAACTATAATAACAAAGTAATAAGCCAATTATCATTTAACAGCCAAGCTTACAATTTAAACCATACTACTCAATCCTTTCCTATCCCCTATATCTGTGTTGTCCCTGCAGCGGACTGAGATACTACCTCTCTCTAGGTAGATCTTTATTAGACCCCACATGATCCAACCTAATAGGTAGATCAATATCTAGGGTTGAGTCGCATGGCACTACTCATAGGTAGTCCAATCTCTAACTCAATGTGACTTGATGGACTTACCCCATTGATAGCCATTTACTAAGTCATTCAATGACCTGATGGGCCTACCTCATTGGTATCCATTTACTAGGTCAACCCATTAAACTACAGAGGGGACTAGGATCTGAGCTAGTATGCATATTTCTTATGTGATAGTCATATTCACATTATACTTTGCATGAATTAAATACATCCAACAGTTTAATTCAAGCCACGATGGAAACAACGATAAAATCCCGGAAAACTAATTCGGGTAGTCATAAGCGTAACCACATACCTGACTTGATGATTTCAGAAGCATTAAGAAAATCCAACCAAGCATGCAATCCAAGTAATTCAACAATCACATAATTCCTGAAAAGAATATGTACTCTATTCATTACACACTTTATCAAGAACCTACTTTATTAACTTGGATTCACTTTCTAGGGTTTCATTTTGCAATTAGGGTTTTCCTTCATCTTTCACCATATTAAACCCTAATTTTTATGCCATTACTCATAAACCCTAATTATCTCATCTATTCTACAACATTAAGTTTATCTTAACCACATATAACCCTATTTTCATATTACAGGCACATTAATCATCAATTAAGCTTCTTTTTCATTAAAGCTACTATTTTTATCCCTTTAACCCATGACAAGATCATTATGCACATTTATCATTAATTCAAAGTTCATTAGGGTCTAATTAACATATGAACTCATTTTGTCATCAATTCCACCTTTTATTCATGAAAAGACCTTAATTACTATGTTTAGGGTGTTTATCTAGAATTAAGGACTTTCATATACAAATAACTTAGAACCAACATTAAACAATCATATTCTCACATTTTTCAAATTATATATATAATCTTATCCTCTTTGACCCTAAATTAGGGTTTCTAAATTATTTATTCATTCTCATATGAGGTATAACCCTAAATCATGCAATTTTACATCTAGATCAGGTTCGAATCTAACATTATCATTCAACAGGTTATTAACACTTCAATTAACCCATTAAGCATTCTAGATTCAACCTTTAATTACAAATAGGGTTTTTAACTCAACTTTAATGCACTTTTCATCAACTTATAGTACTTTTGCAATTAGAAATGGAATCAATATTTAATATCATTTTTATTGGATTCCTCTCGTTCTCCTGATCAAAATTCATATATTACTCATCCTAATCGGAGTTACTAATATTTAATTACGAATTTTGCAATAAAACTTTACCTAGGCCAATCAGGAGACGCCACGTCGCTCCTTGCCATGCAACTCAGCTCATTAGGAATTATAACCAAATTACTATGTTGCCCTCACGTAAGTTGCTATTCCTTCACGCCCAGGAGGGGCAAAACGATCCAGAGTCCTCCATCTTCTACCTCTCGCGCGCCCTAGCGCCGCTGTGGTAGGCAAGGAGTGGGTGAGGCTGCGCCACCCTCCCTGGACTTCGTCGGCCACCGAGGTTGGCTCCCTTAGCTCCGTCACACCTCCCCGCACCTCATGGTGCCCTTGGCTCGTGGCTAAAACCTCCGGATGGAGCTGGGCGCGAGTGCGACCAGCAGTAGCCCATGCAGCCATGCTGCTGTTGTCCGTCACGATCTCGGGCATGGTGCTGATGGCAAAGCATCACTTTGGCATTGTGGGACCTTCCTCCTTGATCGTGATGGTTCCAAGAGTCCCTGCTGCCCCCCGGGTTCAAGCTACACTTCAATCTTAGGGTTTGTATGCAATGCATAAGAATAAGAAAGTGAGGGATGTGTGGAATCCTTCCTGGACCCAAACCAGAGGGTCTATTCTTTATATAGGGGGGGGTATCCACACCCCATATCACTTGCCCAGAAAGAAGGCAAGGCTTCTTCAACTTGGAATCCTATTCCTTCATGGAGAAGAAATCTTCTCTCTCCTCTTTATTCTTCTAATATTCTTTATTGCATGGATACATAGAAATACGAAAATCCTCTCTCTTATTCTCTTTGTTCATGCCTTTTAATTCATTGGCTTTGAAATTATACTTTCCTTAAGTAGGAAATACTTTCTTTCTTAACAAAACCACATAATTCATTAATTATGTATTCCTAATATCCTTTTATTTTGCAATTTGGTATTTTCTCTTTCTTTCCTCTTTATTGGGACTCCTTGGATCCCAAGACACTCTATTATTTCGAAATTCTTTTTATTGGATACTTATTATCCTTCAAGATGCATCTAAATGCATTATTCTTTATTATTTCCCTTTATCTTGCTTATTTCTTATTAGAATAGCTCTTTTTGAGGATTTCTATTTATTTCTCTTTTATTTTCCTCATTGGTATTCCTCTTATCTTTAGAAATCATTGGGATACGAAATTTCACCAAGAATAACTCAATTATACCTCATTTCACTTGTTTGCCACCTTTTACTATTGTTTTCAATTTCTTTCTTAATGAAGAAATATTTAATTGATCTTTTCTTTTCTTATTGCTTTCTTTTTGCAACTTTGGACTCCTTGGAACCCAAGGAACCCAAGAGGCACGAAATTCATCTTTGGATTACATTCTTTTGCCTTCTAGAGGTTTCCACATCTTTCTTTTCTTGAATTCTTAATTAATTGAATTTCCTTGTTATTGGGCCCAATAGCCACTAAAGCCCATAATAAAAACATCAAGGCTATTGTAAACGAAATTACATCATTATTTGTCCAATATGAGAGTTTACATTTCTCATCATATGAACCCAAAGTTGGGGTTGTAACATCCTTCCCTTCTTATAGGAATTTTGCCCTCAAAATTTCCATCAAGCAACAAACAACTCAGGATAAGTCTTTCATATGTCCATCATGGCTCCCATGTGGCCTTACCCTTTCCATGGTACTTCTCAAGAACCTTTATCATCTCATATTCTTCCATCTGAGTTCTTTCTTACCTTGGTATATCGTACCCTTATAGGTGACTCAGGACATTTTAGCCTCTCAAAAGCTGAATAGGTTCAAGGCTCAGCACATGGCTTGGGTACCTCACATAGTGCTCTAGATCGGACTTATGTAACACATTACACAACATGTTATCCTGAGGGGCAAGGCTAAACACAACCATCTCCACCAATCCATTTCAAATGGACCCATATATCGGGAACTCGGCTTTCTCAGCTGTATCTCAAAGGGGTCGAATTTTCACATTATATTCTCCCACAGTGAACTACATGTCAGTCTGCTTTGTACCAGCCCACGACCCATGTCACCATTGGGCTCTCTCTCAGCCATTGCATGATCAAAGCGACTTCATCTGCACACACTATGGTTCTATTCTGACCTTCGCGAGGCCTCCTTCACCAACATCATCTTAATGAAGTGGTGACCGACACAACCTCTCTATAAGACTTCTTGCATCCCGATAAAGGTTATGGTGGTTAACATCACATCTTAAGAACTGTCTTTATGTATCACCCTGAATGAGCATACACGCTCTCATTAGACCCTCTAGTCTGGATCATACTCTCCTTTAGTATGGGGTGATAAACTGTAATATCGTTGAGTTCATCATGCATCCACTTCTACCTCATGGGAGTGAACCTTGGTCATACCCAAGAACTTTTGAACTTGCATCATGGCATAGTTGAACCATCTTTTTCTCTTAAGTAGTTCAACTGAAGCTGTCCCATGATAGTATTCTTCCTTTCTCATGCCATCTAGGTAAGGCGATCTACCATAACCCATATTGCACCCCGACCCTCCTTGGTCTAGGGGAGTCTTACCACAACATCCATAGTAATGAACTCTCATTCTCTCTCGGGGACTCTCTATACTTTATATCTATGCACTGGGTTACTGGTGTTCGTCCTTCGCCCCCTGTCATGCATGGCAACATACCACATGCAACTTCACCTAGACATCCAAAATACTACTGTCACTTAATATTTTTTGTAGTGTTACGGTGTTTAGTGATCTTAAAACCATGATCTCCGATATGTCATGATTCCTCAAGATCGATACCTCAGAAACCCTAACCACTCTCATCGGGGCTTCATCACTTTCCTTTCCAAAGAAGTACATCTGAGGTTCTACAACCATCCTCTCATCATATCATGTACTAGGCTGGCTAATCAATCAATCATTTACTTGATTAACCGTTATTGATATATCTGGGTATTGGACAAACTTATCCCTTTTCCTCAACTTAAGGTTAGTCTAGCAACCTCAACTTCTTCTAGCTTCTAGATAAACTAGACAACTATATCTCAACTAGAGAATTCATTACCACTTCTTATCCTTAGGTGTTAGGTAATGTCGAAGACACATACCTTCATGTATTATACTTATCATCTCATCTCAAAATCACAGTTGGTCTTCATCAAGAAGCTTTGAGCTCATCCTCATGGCGATCAAAATCAACCTTGCATATCTTGCAAATTCCAGATAGCTCATGGTATCACATCCCCACAAGATGATCTCCTTAATACTCTTAGTGTTTGTAAATCATCCATGTATCATGGTTCCATGAGGGTATGTTATCATCTCTATCCTCATACCTTGTAGCAACGTTCCAACTCACATCATCTTTATCCTTAGTGTATGGCATGCACATTGTCCTATCTCTCACTCCCATAACAAGAGGAAATAAGCATTTGGCTGCAGTCCAAATACAGAGTTCTTCCTGTTCCAAGAGTAGAGATGGTACAACCCACCTGGCCCGTACACTTTCAAGTCCAAGTTGAAACGTGCAACTTATGTCTCTATACCACAAACATCATGATATCCACATTACTTCCATGGAAAACTGGTCTCGAACTTACTTGGTCCAAGCATAATCCTAGGTCATCTCCTCTAGGTCTATAGGGAGCCGGCACTTTTGGGGTCATCCCTTTTCCCTTATGCATCAGAGAGTGCCCTACTCATCCGCCCTTTGGGTCCCATGAGTTCATGAAGGTGATCAATCTCCTAACCCATGGCCCTCAGACAATGATAGCTGTTACCTCCCGACCCTATGGTCATGTGCACTAGGGAATTAGGCAACTCCTACTTCCATCGGTCTTATCCCTATTTGACCCTAGGATAGACTTAGGATTCTCTTATAGTACATGTTCAACATAGAACCTTACCCAAGCATTCATCATCTCTCTCTGCATTCATGGGTTGACTTTCATCCTTTCTCAGGGATCATGGCGACCTGCCTACCTTGGTCAGGCCCCATACCAGTTACCTCCATGGTAACACATTCACATGCACGTAGAGATGGTTATGTATGGGTCTATAGGTTCATCCTCGTACCATGTACTTTTCACTTATCTCGTCAAGATCTTATGAGACCTCTTTAGGTTATCTCAAAACCAACAAAACTGGTGTACTCCCTACAAAAGGGTCCCTCTCCCAGGATGGGAGGAAACTACACCTTGATAACAAAGGTCATAAGACTCCTTAGGGTTTACATTCTTATGAGCATGCCTAACCCAACAGCTACTAAGGCACAAATAGATCACCTATTAACTATGCTAGGTCATACTTGTTCTCTTTCCTCAACATTAGATCAACTTTGTTGTGAGGAGTTCATCAAACATACCCTTAACTTAAGGGATTTCCTTTACCTCTACACATGAGGAGTACCATGCTCGAAACTATAGAGAATCAAGTTTCATCATGAACATCGGGTACACTGCTTCCCTTCTTAGGACTAGGAACCCTAAGTCCACCTTTGGGTGTCCAACTGCCTACACAAACTCTTAACCATGAATCAAGCATGTCCAAGGTATGTCAAGTACTCCCATGAACCCTTTATACGAGCAACACCTCAGAGTTGAGTCCTCTTCCAGGACAACCAACTAGGTACAAGGCTTCACAACTTGCTACTTTATCCTCTTCAAGGTCTCAAGCACTCTTTATCTCATCCAGCAGGTAATTACCTATATCATAGGTACTAGAAGCATCCCCACTATTCCTCATGTCTCAGAATCTAAGCTTCCAACCTTCTTTCTTGGGTCATGCTTTATCTCTCTAGATCTAACCTTACTTCATGAAGTTGGATCAAGGTTACCAGCATATCCCTACCTGGGTGAAGCCTTTGCTCCACTCATGTTTGGCTCAAGATTATCCTTTAGCTCTTTATATTTATCTCATAAGACATCCACCATGATTCCTTGTCCATGGTTTCATCCTACTGTCAGAACTACCGATGTACCCTGGGTGCAAGCTACACCCTACTTGCACAAGCCCATAGGGTTCTATAGGTTCCTCTCTAACCTCATCCATGAAGGAGCTATCCTTCGCTCTCACATGCACGACCCTTCCCAGGGTTGGGTTGCCAAAAGTGCTAGGTCATCAACTTCTCATGGCTCATATGGCATCCAAGGCATGTTTATCCAAACACATGGTCTAATCTCATCATGCCATCTCTCTCTCTAACCTTCACTCAGGGTTAGGGTTAACATCATCCTCAGAGGATGTGCCAAGTCTCTACTTGCAATGGAGATTTCTATCTCCAAGACTGACTTATCCTCCCGACAAGAAGGTCTAGCCTCAGGGCTCTTCTGAGTACATGACAACTTATGTCATACGACCTAAGCATGTATCTATTCTTTAATTTGTGCTTAATCTATTAAGCTTATGTCCATGACATCTTATTTAGATGCTTTTCATTAATTTGGTGGAGGATTCCTTAAACCTTATTAACCTTACCCATACCTCAAGAGGGTGAGGAGAAGAAAGAAAACCCTAATCCTTTAGGTCCTTAACAAAATTTTGTAATGAGAAGGGATGAATAAGATGATAAAGTCCTAAAGGTATCTTATTTCGATTCATACCCTAAGACTTTAGCCAGGCAGTCACATGGTTTCGGGAGTCCTCGTATTCCGACTAGCGGTGCAGAGGAAAATAATGCCAGCCCCCGGTCGTGATCCTTTTCTAGACACCTCCGTCTTTCGGATAATCCTCTAATAACTCCCTTGGGTTCTATGGAGTTTGTAAAATTTAATAATTATTAATGGTTAAGTGAGGAACCTACGCTCTAATACCAATTGTAATGACCCCGCCTCCTGGTAACCCCCAATTAAGGGAGACCCGAAGGACATAGCCATTATTCAATTACAGGATCAAAGGTTCGACAAATAATCAATAATAATTAATAAACTTTACCAACTAAACCGAAATTGGTATAAAATAAAACTTTTCTTACCTTGGAAAAACTAGGATTTATAAACTTCTATCCATGAAGATGCTAAACTAACTAATCCTCATGTGCACGTTATTTCTCATTTAATTTCACATCTGTCACTTTACTGTTTGTTCTTTTCATTTGTACCTAAAATGCCGACAAACAAAACGTCGGTCAGCAAGAAGCTGGTATGTGGGGGAAACAATAATCATGCAACTATAATAACAAAGTAATCAACCAATTATCATTTAACAACCAAGATTACAATTTAAACCATACTACTCAATCCTTTCCTATCCCCTATCTCTGTGCTGTCCCTGCAGCGGACTGAGATACTACCTCTCTCTAGGTAGATCTTTATTAGACCCCGCATGATCCTACCTAACAGGTAGATCAATATCTAGGGTTGAGTCACATGGCACTACTCATAGGTAGTCCAATCTCTAACTCAATGTGACTTGATGGACCTACCCCATTGATAGCCATTTACTAAGTCATTCAATGACCTGATGGGCCTACCCCATTGGTAGCCATTTACTAGGTCAACCCATTAAGGGGACTAGGATCTGAGCTAGTAGGCATATTTCTTATGTGATAGTCATATTCACATTATACTTTGCATGAATTAAATACATCCAATAGTTTAATTCAAGCCACGATGGAAACATCGATAAAATCTCAGAAAACTAATTTGGGTAGTCATAAGCGTAACCACATACCTGACTTGATGATTTCAGAAGCATTAAGAAAATCCAACCAAGCATGCAATCCAAGTAATTCAACAATCACATAATTCTTGAAAAGAATATGTACTCTATTCATTACACACTTTATCAAGAACCTACTTTATTAACTTGGATTCACTTTCTAGGGTTTCTGTATCCATTCTAGGGTTTTGTTTTGCAATTAGGGTTTCCCTTCATCTTTCACCATATTAAACCCTAATTTTTATGCCATTACTCATAAACCCTAATTATCTCATCTATTCTACAACATTAAGGTTATCTTAACCACATATAACCCTATTTTCATATTACAGACACATTAATCATCAATTAAGCTTCTTTTTCATTAAAGCTACTATTTTTATCCCTTTAACCCATGACAAGATCATTATGCACATTTATCATTAATTCAAAGTTCATTAGGGTCTAATTAACATATGAACTCATTTTGCCATCAATTCCACCTTTTATTCATGAAAATACCTTAATTACTTTGTTTAGGGTATTTATCTAGAATTAAGGATTTTCATATACAAATAACTTAGAACCAACATTAAACAATCATATTATCACAATTTTCAAATTATATATATGATCTTATCCTCTTTGACCCTAAATTAGGGTTTCTAAATTATTTAATCATTCTCATATGAGGTATAACCCTAAATCATGCAATTCTACATCTAGATCAGGTTCGAATCTAACACTATCATTCAACAGGTTATTAACACTTCAATTAACCCATTAAGCATTCTAGATTCAACCTTTAATTACAAATAGGGGTTTTAACTCAACTTTAATGCACTTTTCATCAAATTATAGTACTTTTGCAATTAGAAACGGAATAAATATTTAATATCATTTTTATTGGATTACTCTCGTTCTCCTGATCAAAATTCATATATTACTCATCCTAATTGGCGTTACCAATATTTAATTACGAATTTTGCAATAAAACTTTACCTGGGCCAATCAGGAGATGCCACGTCGCTCCTTGCCATGCAACTCGGCTCATTAGGAATTATAACCAAATTACTATGTTGCCCTCGCGTAAGTTGCTATTCCTTCATGCCCAAGAGGGTAAAAACGATCCAGAGTCCTCCATCTTCTACCTCTCGCGCGCCCTAGCGCCGCTGCGGTAGGCAAGGAATGGGTGAGGCTGCGCCGCCCTCCTTGGACTTCGTCGGCCACCGGGGTTGCCTCCCTTAGCTCCGTCGCACCTCCCCGCACCTCATGGTTCCCTTGGCCCGCGGCTAAGACCTTCGGATGGAGCTGGGCACGAGTGCGACCAGCAGCAGGCCTTGCAGCCATGCTGTTGTTGTCCGGCACGATCTCGGGCATGGTGCTGATGGCAGAGCATCACTTTGGCATCGTGGGACCTCCCTCCTCGATCGTGATGGTTCCAAGAGTCCCTGTTGCCCCCCGGGTTCAAGCTACACTTCAATCTTAGGGTTTGTATGCAATGCATAAGAAGAAGAAAGTGAGGGATGTGAGGAATCCTTCCTGGACCCGAACCAGAGGGTCTATTCTTTATATAGGGGGGTATCCACACCCCAGATCACTTGCCCATAAAGAAAGCAAGGCTTCTTCAACTTGGAATCCTATTCCTTCATGGAGAAGAAATCTTCTCTCTCCTCTTTATTCTTCTAATATTCTTTATTGCATGGATACATAGAAATATGAAAATC
The DNA here is from genome assembly GCA_963693085.1 of Alisma plantago-aquatica. Taxonomy (NCBI): domain Eukaryota; kingdom Viridiplantae; phylum Streptophyta; class Magnoliopsida; order Alismatales; family Alismataceae; genus Alisma; species Alisma plantago-aquatica. Next base: position 407,523,141 of record OY856414.1, read on the forward strand.
CTCTCTCTTATTCTCTTTGTTCATGCCTTTTAATTCATTGGCTTTGAAATTATACTTTCCTTAAGTAGGAAATACTTTCTTTCTTAACAAAACCACATAATTCATTAATTATGTATTCCTAATATCCTTTTATTTTGCAATTTGGTATTTTCTCTTTCTTTCCTCTTTATTGGGACTCCTTGGATCCCAAGACACTCTATTATTTCGAAATTCTTTTTATTGGATACTTATTATCCTTCTAGATGCATCTAAATGCATTATTCTTTATTATTTCCCTTTATCTTGCTTATTTCTTATTAGAATAGCTCTTTTTGAGGATTTCTCTTTATTTCTCTTTTATGTTCCTCATTGGTATTCCTCTTATCTTTAGAAATCATTGGGATACAAAATTTCACCAAGAATAACTCAATTATACCTCTTTTCAGTTGTTTTCCACCTTTTACTATTATTTTCAATTTCTTTCTTAATGAAGAAATATTTAATTGATCTTTTCTTTTCTTATTGCTTTCTTTTTGCAACTTTGGACTCCTTGGAACCCAAAGAACCCAAGAGGCACGAAATTCATCTTTGGATTACATTCTTTTGCCTTCTAGAGGTTTCCACATCTTTCTTTTCTTGAATTCTTAATTAATTGAATTTCCTTGTTATTAGGCCCAATAGCCACTAAAGCCCATAATAAAAACATCAAGGCTATTGTGAACGAAATTACATCATTATTTGTCCAATATGAGAGTTTATATTTCTCATCATATGAACCCAAAGTTGGGGTTGTAACAACCTCCACCTCCTGAAGTACCAAGTTGTCTTCCAAGGGACCTACACGCCTCGTTAGGTCCTAATTGTAGGGGTATGGCAATATGGGTAGGTGAACATGATCCAAATTGTCTTATAAATGTTGCTATTCCGGAGGATGCTGCAGGTCAATCATACGATAACAATCTATTTATACAAGATATTTTGGAGTTGTTTCATTATGATTGACTGAATACATCTATGATAGAGCTATGGATATGGTGAGATCTTATTTATACATCCATATACCTTGTTTTATATACGGTGATCTGGTTTCTTATATATTAATGCATACATAATACATGTTTTGCAGCCACTTACACATGATATGTACAAATTTTTCATTTCTCCATGTGGGATTTTGGTTCCATCTTTGATTAATCTTGTAGATAAAGACCCTTCATCTGTTACTTCATACTGCTGTGCTGGTTTTAAATATTTTGGTAAAAACAAGAAGACGGTGATAATAGCTCCATTCAGTGTCGAGTAAGTTTACTTTGCTTATAATTTGGACTTAAGAAAATTACATTTTTATTGTATATTTTGAGTTATTAATTTTTAACTTTCTTACCTCTAGTGGTAGGCATTGGAAGTTACTAGTTATTATCCTCGATACGTTTACTGTCTATTATCTAGATCCTACGGGGAAGGAATTGGATACATTATATGGACACACAATGAAAAGGCCATTATTCGCGTGAGAAATATTTCATATTTTTATATCTGTTAACATATGTTATTACATTACTATTTAATGCAATTTAATGTGTTACATTAACATGTAGGGATTTACATGAGTTCAAAAAATCTGGAGTAAAGGTCCCCAAGAAAAAGAACCAACCACTAATTTGGGAGCATGTGAAAGTAATTTCCCGACTCCAATGTATATATTATTTATGTGAACTGAGCTTATTTGTATTTTTAAATATTTTGTATGTTTCAATTTATGGTGTGCTACACAAGACAACGGCTGGGCATGTGCATACTATGTGATGTAATTTATGAGCATAATTATCAAACATGCCACAATGGAAATCAATACCATACATCAGGTATTATATATAGTCTCATTAGATAATATGAAATATATCAATCTTATTATATATTATTAATTATATATATACATCATTCTCTTTGCATGTGTTTAAAACTGACTTCACTATAGGTCAAAAGTTATTAGATGTACATACTCCCTATATGATGGAAGACTTAAATGATGTAAGAGAATGATGGGCAAAAGCCCTACAAGTAGTGGGAATTTTTAAATATGATTTTGTTAGTGATGGCGATAATGACGACGATGAATAAAGATGATATTTCTAAACTTTGTTCTCATAATAATTTTTTTGTGAATGTGAATGAATTTTTTTGAATTGTCATATGTGTGAATGTGAAGATGATCAATACATGCATTTTTCTACATGTGTTTGAATGTGAAAAGAGATGAAATGAATGGAACTGTAGGTTGCTAAATGTGTGTGAAAATGGAGGAAATATGAAATGGAACCACTGGTTTCTACATGTGTGTGATGAAAAATAATATGAATTAAATGTTCTTATACATGTGTGTGAATCACATGATCCATATATAATAATGTCCATCAATCTTGTTAATTTTACAGGTTTGTGGCCTGTTGTTGGCTGATATCAATGGATGCTGTAAACCTATAGTTCAGAACTGAACTATAGGTTCTGCATCCTGCTGACCAGCCATACAACAGGCCTACAAACTGATAAGAAAAAAAAATCATAACATAAGGCGTTGGTTATTTGTAAAAACTGACAACAAAGATTTATAGTGTCGGTTATATATAAAAAGTGACGCCTATGGTGCCCTTGCTGGCGTGTTTTATTGGTGGTGGGAAGGGTTATGACGTTGGTTTTTATGACAAAGCTGATGGCTTTGACTTGGATATAGTGTCAGTTTTATTAAATAACCGACGCCTATAGAGCCCTTGCTGGCACATTTTTGGTGGCGCGAGAAGGGTTATGGCATCAGTTTTAACACCAACGCTGAAGGCTTTGAATTTTAGCGGCACCCACTTGGGTTTCACTTTGAAACCGACGCAAAAGGACTTAAATAATCGACACTAAAGGTCAGTTCTGTACTAGTGTTATCTCTTTCTGTAACTTCCAATTAGGGTTAGGGTTAGCATTGTCCTCAGAGGATGCGTCCGGTCTCTACCTCTTCCTGGAGGACTCTGCCTATAAGGCTAACTCTCTCCTCATCCTCCTATAAGAAGGTATATCCTCAGATCTCTCCTGAGGGCACAACAACACACGCCATGCAACGTAAGCATGTAACTAATCTTTAGTTTATGCTTAAACTATTAAACTTGTGTCCATGACATCTTATTTACAAGATTTTTATTATTTGGTGGAGGATTCCTTAATCCTTATTACTCTTATCCCAAACACAAGAGGGGTGTGGAGAGAGAGAAACCCTAAGCACTTAGAATCCTATATGAATTAGGGTTGAGAAAGGAAGAAGACAAATGAGAGAGTTCTAGAGGTATCTTACTTTGAGTCAAAATCTCCGATTTTGGCCAGGCAGTCACACAATATCCGAGAGTCCTCATAGAACGACTAGTAGGGCGGAGGAAAATCTTGCCAGCCCCAGATTGTGATCCTTCCCAAGACACCTCCATCATTGGAAAATCCTATAATAACTCCCTTGGGTCCTACAGAGTTTGTAAAAGTTAATAATTATTAGAGATTAAATGGAAAACTATCACCCTGATACCAATTGTAACGACCCTGCTTCCCAATAGCCCCCAATTAAAGAAGACCAAGAAGTCAGAGGCGTTATCCCAAAATAGGATCAATGGTTTAGCAACTAATCAGAAATAATTATCAAATTCTACAAAGACTAAACTTGAAAGTGTTGACCTAGAGGTTATACATTACCTATATTTTGATAATGACTTAACCATTCCACTCATATGTATCTAATATGTGCATTTAAGATTGTTTGCAGGCATTAGGTACATGAAAAGGATCAAATATACAAAGCCCTAGAATGGGTCAAGTTCAAGTCAAAATGGCTACAAGTGTGCGTTTTAAGATTTCTATGTAAACGACCTTAGAACATCCATGTAATCACTTGTAATGATGAATTAGCTTGTAAATTAGAAGAGAAAAATGTTTGGGACAAAATTCACCAAGTGCTAATAACTTTAATTGCAAATTAGAAAATGGATTACAGGCACTTGGTCGGTCGAGTTTCCCTGGCTTGAAACTCGATCGATCAACCTTGGTCGATTTTTTGAAGATTGCATCGGTCGAGTTGTGCACTCACAGAACTCGACCGATCAGGTAACATGCCATTTCCAGTTTAAATGGTCGATCGAGTTTTGTCAGGACAAACTCGACCGATCATTTAAATATCGGTTTGCCTCTTACTTGATCGGTAGAGTTACCCCCATTAAAACTCGACCGATTGCACTGTATGGAATTTGCAGAAAAAGTAATATGACCGTTGGTGAATTGTTTTGGGCAAAAATAGAGCTGTTTTCTTGAACAAAAAATGACTACTTTTGCATCCAAGTGTCCCACAACTTAAAGGGCCACCCTCAACTATAAATAGAACCCCTTGGAGTTCATTCCAAGCTGCTCTTCCATTACTAACTTGGTTCTAGCTTAGTTGAGAGTGTTCCAAGACCTTGAGCCCCTTTCTCTCTCTACCTTCAAGATAAATTCATGAGTTATGAGTGAGTTAGGTCCCTGTGTATGAGAGCTATCCCTTGTATGATGTACAACTCTCCTTTCTCTCTTCTTACCTCCTATTCCCTTTGAAGATTGATCGAAGCTGCTTCTCCAAGTGAAAGAGAGGTTGCTTCTATTCTTCTCCGAGTGAAGGTGAAGATGATTGCTGATCTTCAAGAGTGAAGATAGCTTGTTGCTCCAGATCCCTTGGTGAAGGTGAAACGTGGAGAAGCTCTATAAGAGAAGGAGAGGTGCAAGGCAAAGCTCAAGTGAGATAGGTAAATCCTGCAAGGCTGAAGACAAAGGTAAGATTGGGTAAGTCCTTTGAGGAAGGCTGAAGAATCTTGCTTTGTGGGTAAGTCCTTGGAAAGGTAGAAGATCTTAGCTTGAGAAATTAAGTCCTTGGTTGTGTGGTTTATGTATTTTGTAATCTTATTGTGATATATAAGATAATCAAGTTGCAAATTCTAGAGTCTAACCAACTCTAGGTAGTGGACTGACATCGCTCCTAAGTTTAGGACGTGGAACCACTCTAACCACCTGTCCAAGTGCTTGTTATTCATTGTCTCTTATCCTTGATTTGAATGCTAGATTAGGACATCAAATTGTTGTTTGATTTAGCCTCTACATTAAGTTTAAATTGGTGGTCTAATTGATTTTGTGAAGTGTGTGTAGCTCTATTCACCCCTCTCTAAAGCCCATTGATCCAACAAGTGGTATCAGAGGAGGTCTTCTCCAAGCTACTTCAACAAGTAGGAGAAGATGGGCGATTCAGCTCTTGGGTCACTCAACCTTGAAGGAAGATTGTCCATGAGACCTCCGGTCTTCGACGGCACAAACTTTCTATATTGGAAGAGGAGAATGCAATTCTACCTCCAAGGTGTGAGCTACGAAATGTGGAAGATTGTCCATCTTAAATATGAAGATCCAAAAGGGGACATCACCACATGGACGGAAGCTGAGATGAAGCGTGCTCAACTCAACGCCAAAGCTGTGAGCATCATCTATGCCGCTCTTACTCCATCCGAGTTCAACTGGATCTCTTCTTGGAACACGGCGTATGAGATATGGCACAAGTTGTGTGTCACCTATGAAGGAACCGAGCAAGTAAAAGAGGCCAAAGTCTACATGCTTGGTGGTCTTCTAGAGAACTTCAAGATGGGTAAGAATGAGAGAGTGGTAGATATGTACACTAGGCTAAATGTCATCTTGAATAGCCTAACAGCCCTTGGGAGTGTAATGGATAGAGGTACTATCAATGCCAAGATCTTGAGATCTCTTCCCAAGAGATGGGAGCCTAAGGTTACTTCAATTGAAGAAGTTTACAAGCTAAGCGAGTTGTCAACTGAGGAGCTGGTTGGTAACATCCAAGCCCATGAACCTAGGCTTGACAAGCAAGAAGAGGAAGAGAAAAGAGAAGAAAAGGAGTAAAAGAAGATAAAGGACACAACCTTCAAAGCTCAAATTGAAGAAATGGTCCGACAACAACAACTTGCCTTGAAGTCTCCCAGCCCTTCCTCAAGTGAAGATAAAGGCCTCAATGATCATGAAGTAAACTACTCAAAGGGGAAACACTTCAAAAGCAAGCCCTCCTCCTCAACTCCTAGATGCTATGAGTGTGGTCAAAAAGGCCACTACAAGAGTGACTGCCCAAAGGCCAAGAAGAGCCATCACAAAAGCAGCCACAAGAAAGATGACAAGTACAAAAGAGAAGCTAAGTACAAGAGGAAAGACAAGAAGGAGAGAAGATCCAAATATGCAACTCATGCGGCGTGGGAGGAGTCTTCTTCAAGCTCCTCAAGCTCCGAAGATGGAGAATGTCATCTTGCCCTCATGGCCTCAACTAGTGAAGATGTAATTGAGGTAAGTGAGGTAAGCAAGGTAAGCGATGTTAATTTACATGAGCTATCTAAGGAAACTCTCATTGATATGCTTAATGAATGCCAATCATCTTTTGCTAAATGTAAATCTAAGAGGAAAATATTAGGCAAGATAGTTGATGATCTTTATGCAAAAATTGACATTCTTGATAAAAATGAAAAATTGCATCTTGATAGCATAGAATCCTTGCAAGGGCAATTTCTTGACCTTGAACTTCAATACAATGGAGTAGAGGTTGAGAATGGTGCATATCTTAAAAATATTGAAAATATTAAGATAGAAAACCAAAAGTGCCTAGATGAGCTTGATACTCTTAAAACTGAAAATGTAGAACTCAAGCTTATTGATGATGCTAGGAGAGAAGAAGTCTATGCTTATCAAAGAGAAATAGTTGTGCTTAAATCTGAAAATGCAAAGTTGCATGCTCAAATTAATGATTTATCATCTAGACCTGCTTTGCTTAGAAATGAAGTTGCTAGCTTAACTCTAGAAAAAGATTCTCTTCTTACTAAATCCCTCTGTCTTGAGGCCGACCTTTTGCATGCTAGAGAAGATCTTGCTAGTCTTTCTACTAATGTTATAAATCTTAGTGATGATAATGCTAAGTTAAGATCTACTTTGCAAATGTTTCTTTTGGGAAAGAAATCCCTCAATGATGTCCTAGAGCACTCTACCTAACATGTTGGTACTAGTGGTTTAGGATATGATGGGACTGCTCCCAAAGGTAAGAAGAAGAAGGGTAAGAAGAAGAGTGTGGAACCTCCAATTTTCAATGGAGAGACTTCCGGCTCTAAGAACCCTATGGTTTGTATTCATTGCAAATGTGATGACCATTATTCCACCTATTGTCCTTACAAGCCCAAGGGGACCAACCCAAAGATGAAATGAGTCCCCAAGCTAACCTCGAATCCCAAAGTTTGAGTTGGGTTCTGACATCCTCTTTTCTTGCAGGTTAAAAAGAAATGGATTGTTGATAGTGGCTACTCTAAGAATATGACTGGAGAAATCATCCATTTCAACAAATTTGTGAAAAAGAAAGGAGGATCGGTAACCTTCGGGGACAATAAGAAGGGTAAGGTTATAGGCGAGGGTGATGTAGGCAATGAACTATGTATTAAAAATGTGTTGCTTGTTGATGGCCTACATCACAATTTAATTAGTGTTAGCCAATTATGTGACAATGGTTATCTTGTATTATTTACTTCTTTGGAATGCTTGCTTCTAGATTCCCTCTCCTACAATGTTATATATAAGGAAACTAGAAATGGTAATCTTTATGTTATTGTTCTTGATGCTCTTAAGCCCATACTAAATAGATGCTTGGTTGTGGATAAAAACGATCTTTCTCTTTGGCATCATCGTTTGGGTCATGTGAATTTACATCAAATGAAGAAATTGAACAAAAAGGACTTGGTTCGAGGACTTCCTAAATTGGATTTTGATAAGGATGAGGAATGCCAACCTTGTACACAAGGAAAAAAAACCAAATCCTCCTTCAAATCCAAAGGAGTCATGAGTACCAAGAGAATTCTTAAAATTCTTCATATTGATCTATTCGGACCAATGAGAACACAAACGCTTCATGGTTCTGAGTATTGTCTTGTTATTGTTGATGATTTCTCTCGATATACTTGGACCTTATTTCTCATTTCTAAAAGCGATACTCTTGATGTTTTCTTGAGCTTTTGTAAACGGGTTGAAAACGAAGCTTCTTGCCGAATTGTTTCTATCCGTAGTGATCATGGGGGAGAGTTTGAAAATGATCTTTTTGAGCGTTTTTGTGAAAAATCGGGTTATTCGCACAATTTCTCTTCTCCTCGCACGCCTCAACAAAATGGGGTTGTTGAGAGGAAGAATAGGTCGCTACAAGAGATGGCTAGGACCATGCTTCTTGAGTATGACACTCCTAAGAAGTTTTGGGCTGAAGCTGTTAGCACGTCATGCTTTGTGCAAAACCGAGTTTTCACACATCCTTCTTTCAAGAAAACCCCCTATGAACTATGGCGTGGTAGGAAGCCATCTATTGATTTCTTTCATGTTTTCGGATATCCTTGTTTTGTTTTAAACACAAAGGATTCTCTCGACAAGTTTGATCCGAAATCCTATAAGGCTTTCTTCCTAGGCTATAGCACTACTAGCAGGGCATATAGAGTATTCAACATTGAACTGTCTATAATTGAAGAATCTATCAATATTAAGTTTATTGAAACTAACCCTGTTGTTGGCAAGCATATTGGTGATGATGATGTTGCAGATGAATTAATTCCTATCTTAAAAGACCTCAACATCAAAGACAAAGACAAGCAGGTGATAGAAGAAGAAAAAGAAGAAGAAAAGAAGGATCCCACTCCCCACTTTGCAAAGAATCACCCCAAGGAGTTGATAATTGGCAACCCAATTGAGAGAGTGAGGACACGAGCTGCTCACAACAAAGAACAAGCAGATAGTGCCTTCATCTCCCAACTAGAGCCAAAGAACATCAAAGAAGCCCTTGGTGATAATGAGTGGATCCTTGCCATGCAAGAAGAGCTAGAGCAATTCGAGAAGAATCGTGTGTGGACCCTAGTGCCAAGACCAAGTGATAGAAAAATCATTGGCACCAAATGGGTCTACCGCAACAAGCTAGATGAGCAAGGAAAAGTGGTAAGAAACAAAGAAAGGTTAGTGGCACAAGGTTACAACCAACAAGAAGGTATTGATTTTGATGAAACTTATGCTCCTGTTGCTAGATTAGAATTTATTCATATGCTACTTGCCTTTACTAGTTATAAAAATTTCTTGTTATATCAAATGGATGTTAAAAGTGTGTTTTTTAATGGTACAATCGAGGAGGAAGTATTTGTTGCTCAACCTCCGGGCTTTGAAAATGACAAATTACCCAATCATGTTTATTTGTTGCAAAAAGCTCTCTATGGACTCAAACAAGCACCTCGAGCTTGGTATGAGAAACTAAAGAACTTTTTGTTAGATAATGGGTATGTCATGGGCAAAGTTGATTCTACCTTGTTTCTAAAACACACTTCTAACCATTTTCTTATAATTCAAATATATGTTGATGATATCATTTTTGGCGGGACTGATCTTGATCTTTGCAAGGAGTTTAGTTCTCTTATGCAGAGTGAATTTGAAATGAGCATGATGGGTGAGTTGACCTTCTTCCTCGGCTTTCAAATCAAGCAAACAAAGGAAGGAAACTTCATCAACCAAGGCAAGTACACAAGTGAACTACTCAAGCGCTTTGGGATGGATAACATGAAGCCGATGGATACACCCATGTCAAACACTGCCAAACTTGACAAAGATGAAGAAGGTGAAAAGGTAGATGAGAAGCTCTATAGAGGTATGATTGGAAGTTTACTTTATTTAACTACCTCTAGACCTGATATTATGTTTAGTGTTGGCTTGTGCGCTCGCTTTCAATCTTGCCCTAAGAAGTCGCATCTCACTGTTGTTAAGAGAATTTTGAGGTACTTAGCCAAAACCCAAAATTTTGGTCTATGGTATCCTAAATCAAGGGATTTTACTCTTAGAGCATATAGTGATGCGGATTACATAGGGTGTTTGGTTGATAGAAAGTGCACAAGTGGCACTTGCTTCTTTCTAGGACCATGCTTAGTGTCTTGGTTCTCCAAGAAACAAAGTACAGTGGCATTATCAACTACTGAAGCTGAATACATTGCAACCGGGAGTTGTTGTGCACAGGTCCTATGGATGAAGCAAATGCTCGAAGACTTTAACATATTTTTTGATGCTTCTCCTATCTTTTGTGACAAGACTAGTGCAATTAATCTATCTTACAATCCTATATTGCATAGTAGAGCCAAGCATATAGAGGTTCACCATCATTTTCTTCATGACCACATTGCCAAGAAAGATATCTATATCACACATGTGGACACGGAAAATTAGTTGGCGGACATCTTTACAAAACCTCTAGCTAGAGATCAATTTAATTTTATTCGATCTAAACTGCTTATTGTTGATTTAAATGATATTGCCATGTGATCTAGCTAGTTGTATCTTTCCTATATGCTTGCTCATGCCTATCTTCACTTTGTTTTGCCTATATATGCTTGTTTGTGCTTCAATTGCCTATCAACATGCTTAGTTTTTTCTTGTTTTTGGGTTTTATCGAATTTTGTGTTTTATCGCTAAATAGTACCCAATGATGAGCTAAATGTGCATAGGTATGTTAATTATGCATAATAGAATGTAAAAATGAATTTAATCGGCATGTATATGGCTAGAATCTAAGAATGAGACTGTTAGGTCAGGTTGACCTTCGGTCGAGTTTCCACCCTGGAAAACTCAACCGATCAGGAGCCGAGAGTCGTCTTGAGTGGACCGTTCGGTCGAGTTTGTCACCCTCAGAACTCGACCGATCGACGGGCTGCACCAACTTAAAAGTTAGGATCGGCCGACTATTTTCCCTTGCAACTAGAAAATAGCCGACCGATTCCTCATCTCTAAGCCCCGTGCTCTCAACCCAAGCCCTAACCCCCCGTTCCTAACCCTAGGGCGACCTAGCAACCCGTTCTTGACCTTCCCGGGCGCTCGTGGTGTGTTTTCTTCGGCGTTTGAGGTTTGATCTTGCTTGTGTGCACATTTTTCTTCTTGTTTTCATTTCCATGGCTTCCCATAGACGAAAACGTGCTGCTCCTAGCAATGCTCCAGCCTCCTCCTTGAAAAATCGCTTGATTCTGTTTGATAACACCTCCTTTGTGTCTATTGAGGCGGTAAATCAGTATAAGGATCTTCTTCCCCGATCTCCTTTTCCATTTTGCCCCTTGGTTGATGCAAATCATTTTCAAGCGGTCATTACCTCTGTTTCGAGGCTTTTGGCAGCCACCACTTATCCGCCCTTGCGATCGAACATGACTGCTTTAACAATCAGTTGTCTAGCGCAAAGGCAATTCACGAGTTCTATGCAAACTTGTGCTGGAACTACGATACACTCCTGCCAAATACCGAAATAGTTCTTACATCGATGATCGCCAGTCGCCATTTTCAAATCTCCGAGGAAACTTTCAATTTCTATGTTGCCGGAGACGAGGAAAACACCACTTGGCGTAAGGACTATGGCGAGTATTTTGATCTTCTTGACCCGGAAGGTTTTTATAAACACCATGAATTGACGCTACCGAACATTCATCGGTTTTTAAAGAAACCTGACGTGGCCTACAAGAAGCGGTCAACCCTGCCCTCATCCTCTCTTGACCTTCAGAGGCGCATATTGGCCCTGGTGATTAACTGTAATGTCCATCCCAAGTGAAATCAAACGGACATTGCGGAAAACACAGCGGTCCTTATGTATTGTTTGCTAAACAATATTGGTGTCAAATGTGCTAGATATATCTTACATCACATGACCTGTTTTGACACCGGCAAGAACACCAAAGGCACCACCCCCCTACCCAGCTCTGATTTGTGGTCTTTTCCAGTTTGCCACTGATAAATCCCTCTTTTCTGACTTCCACTATCCAGTCGCTAGAAAAGGAGTTTGTATTAGTGAAATCACCCTTCAAAAGGTTGTCCTTGTCTTTTCCCCTGCCACTGGTGCTTCTGCCTCCGCCTCTGCCTCTGCTGTCCCTCCCTCCTCCACCCGTGCTCCACCTCCGTAGCCACATCCCCGACCTAGCCATGCGTCCTTCCGTGCATCCAATGAAACCCTTCTGGGATATATGATGCATGAACAAGCATACAACCGTCAGGTTCAGGAACACCTCCACCAGGATTTGTGTGCAATCATGTCCACCATGAACCTATCATGTGCTTCACCCTATCCCGTCTACCAGCCATACCCAAGTAGTGCCTATGCTTCTTATGCATACAAGCATTACTTCCCTGCTCCCGAGCCTTCCGCTGCCGCTCTGCCACAATATGTTGCTGGTAGTTCTGCTCCTACATACTTCCCGTTACCTGCTGGCCCCCTGGCCACTCTGCTCGCCTCCTTGGGTGACTCTGCTCCGTCCTTCCCGCAGGCCAAGGAGCTTCTTGCTCTTGGTATGTCGTGGGCCGAGCAGAATGCCCGTTGGCCCGGTCGCTCCTTTGGTCCTCCTGATGACGAGGAGATGCCCGACCAGGCTGAGGATGCTGATGCTGAAGATGGTGATGGTGAGGATGCTTCCGGCGACGACGGTGATGATGGTGCTGGATCTGATGCTGGCACAGCTACTCCACCTTCAGATGGAGATGAGGACTACCACCCTGACGAGGACGCTGAGGATGCAGTTGATATAGATAGCTTAGATGTCTAGGAGGTTTCTTAGCTTATAGTCTAGCATGTCTATCATATACATCTTTCTAGACTCTTTTGTATGAGCAACATCCTGGCACATTATTCTGAGCTGTACTATTTTCATATTTTTTGTTTTCTCACTTTTTGGTTGTAGTTGCTGTTCATGAGGACATCTTTCTGAGTTGAAATATCATCGATATGCACTTTGGCTACTTATTCTGTGTTATCTTATGCTTGGTGCTTTTTGAGCTATATTTTGATTCTGACTTGGATTGTGTGTTCTCCTCCGTGGTTGTGTGCTATATGCTTTTACAATGTTGTTTCTTACCTTGCATATATGTGTGGTTGAGTCTTGGAGAAGACCTAGTTTTTTGCTCTTCTACCCCCCCTACCTTTTTGATAATGTCAAAAGGGGGAGAAATATCTCATGGTTTGAGACTCAATCATATTGTTTCTTGTTGTTATACTATTGCTTTCTTGCTTAGGTGATCCTTTTCTTGTTAATTTGCTGTTGATCATGTGACATGCAAAGGATTACATATTACACGGATATTGGTATTTCCATGTATAGAAAAAACTAACATGCAGGTGATAGGAAGCATAATTTGAGGGGGATCAATTCAAATTGTTCTTATCATGAATCCCCCAAATTCAAAGGCAAAGGTATAACTTTCTTATCCTTTTCAATATGTTTGAGGAATGGTTTGTCATTGTCAAAAAGGGGGAGAATGTTGACCTAGAGGTTATACATTACCTATATTTTGATAATGACTTAACCATTCCACTCATATGTATCTAATATGTGCGTTTAAGATTGTTTGCAGGCATTAGGTACATGAAAAGGATCAAATATACAAAGCCCTAGAATGGGTCAAGTTCAAGTCAAAATGGCTACAAGTGTGCGTTTTAAGATTTCTATGTAAACGACCTTAGAACATCCATGTAATCACTTGTAATGATGAATTGGCTTGTAACTTAGAAGAGAAAAATGTTTGGGACAAAATTCACCAAGTGCTAATCACTTTAATTGCAAATTAGAAAATGGATTACAAACACTTGGTCGGTCGAGTTTCCCTGGCTTGAAACTCGACTGATCAACCTTGGTCGATTTTCTGAAGATTGCATCGGTCGAGTTGTGCACTCACAGAACTCGACTGATCAGGTAACAAGCCATTTCCAGTTTAAATGGTCAGTCGAGTTTTTTCAGGACAAACTCGACCGATCATTTGAATATCGGTTTGCCTCTTACTTGATCGGTCGAGTTACCCCCATTAAAACTCGACCGATTGCACTGTACAGAATTTGCAGAAAAAGTAATATGACCGTTGGTGAATTGTTTTGGGCAAAAATAGAGCCATTTTCTTGAACAAAAAATGACTACTTTTGCATCCAAGTGTCCCACAACTTAAAGGGCCACCCTTAACTATAAATAGAACCCCTTGGAGTTCATTCCAAGCTGCTCTTCCATTGCAAACTTGGTTCTAGCTTAGTTGAGAGTGTTCCAAGCCCTTGAGCCCCTTTCTGTCTCTACCTTCAGGATAAATTCGTGAGTTATGAGTGAGTTAGGTCCCTGTGTATGAGAGCTATCCCTTGTATGATGTACAACTCTCCTTTCTCTCTTCCTACCTCCTATTCCCTTTGAAGATTGATTGAAGCTGCTTCTCCAAGTGAAAGAGAGGTTGTTGCTGTTCTTCTCTGAGTGAAGGTGAAGATGATTGCTGATCTTCAAGAGTGAAGATAGCTTGTTGCTCCAGATCCCTTGGTGAAGGTGAAACGTGGAGAATCTCTCCAAGAGAAGGAGAGGTGCAAGGCAAAGCTCAAGTGAGATAGGCAAATCCTGCAAGGCTGAAGATAAAGGTAAGATTGGGTAAGTCCTTTGAAGAAGGCTGAAGAATCTTGCTTTGTGGGAAAGTCCTTGGAAAGGTAGAAGATCTTAGCTTGAGAAATTAAGTCCTTGGTTGTGTGGTTTATGTATCTTGTAATCTTATTGTGATATATAAGAGAACCAACTTGTAAATCCTAGAGTCTAACCAACTCTAGGTAGTGGACTGACATCGCTCCTAAGTTTAGGACGTGGAACCACTCTAACCACCTGTCCAAGTACTTGTTATTCATTATCTCTTATCCTTGCTTTGAATGCTAGATTAGGACATCAAATTGTTGTTTGATTTAGCTTCTACATTAAGTTTAAATTGGTGGTCTAATTGATTTTGCGAAGTGTGTGTAGCTCTATTCACCCCTCTCTAGAGCCCATTGATCCAACAAAAAGCTGGAATAAAATTTTACTTTTCACATACCTGACAACATTGTACTTTACGTATTTTCTATATATATTTTACACCACTTTTAGTATAACTTTAGTTAGCTTTTCACATAATTTCTCTATCTTTTTGACTTCGTCCTTATTTTATTGATTTCAGGAACCAACATGACCTCATGTCGCGGTCTTTGGGAATCGCAACCATGATTCCAGAGTACCAGACGTCTCGAAGCCTCAGGCAATAAGTGGGAACCATGACTGCGGTTATCCAAGAACCACGAATGTGGTTATTCCAAAACCGCAACCGCGGTCATTCAAAGACCGCGACCGCAATCATCCAAAGACTGCGACCACGGTCATTCAAAGACCGCGACCGAGGTTTTGGGAGGATCGTGACCAAGAAGGACCGCGACCAAGGAGGAATAAAGTAGAGACCGCGACCGTGGTCTTGCCTTCACTTAAAGGAAAGACCGCGACCGCGGTTCTAAGTCAGTGGAAGGCGTCTATAAATATCACCCCCACCTGTCTTGTCAAATCATCAGATCATATAGATCAGATCCCGAGGGTACGAAGTGCTGCTGCGTTCCAGACTCATCTCCGACCATCCGTCCATCAATCTTGGATCTCCAAGGGTGGAAACTGAGGAGAGAGAAGACTGCCGTCCGCCCCTTCTTTGACATGAGAAGGCCATCCATGCGGTAGATCCAGATATGAAGAAGTAGTGTGTAGTATCACATTCTTCTCTTCCAGATGTATCGTTTCATCCTGCTGTACCCCTTCCCCTCTTCGTGAAACTTATGGATCTGTCTGTCTGTAGTGCTATCATGTTGTCCGCAAGCATGAGCAGCTAACACCTTAACTTGGGTTGGGAGTAGCCACTAAGGCTCTCCCAACATGTATATTGTATCTTTCTTTTGAATATACATATTCTTATCAGGATTATCTCCATGCACCTATTTTAATGCTTCACTTGTATGCTTAGCTACCATCTTGTGATGTTTGATTGTTGATATCTCTAGAGAGTAATATCACTTTTATCCCATGTCATGGAGTGGTATGAATGCACGAGAGTGTTGGAATGCTAAAGCTTTAACCATATGTTTTGCTGCAAGGTTTTTGAGTTGTCATCTCGAGAGAGAGGCTTCTTTTAGAGTTAGATCTATCCACATCTTGAGAGAGAGTGGAATAGACGTTTTAATGGTTTCTTGTAATATTGATACAAGTATGCGAGAGAAAAAGAAGATGTACGTGTTGGAGAGGTACCTTAGTAGGTGAACCCCAATCCAGGTTTTCCCCATATACTTGTTTACAATTCGTTTCTTTTTCTTGTTTGTTTTACTATTCTCATTCTTGTGCTACCGTTCCTTAGGGAACATCTCTTTACACCCTTTTCGGCTGGATTATAAGAGTGTTTGATTCTGCAATCTTAACACGAACACCCTTGTCCTTGTGTTCGACCTCGATCACTACATCAAACCCCGTTCATTGTTGCGGGGGCATTAGAGTCAGGTATCTATTTAAAAGTCTGACCACTTTAAATCCACTCCTTTTGGATGTGCGATTTAGGCCGGTCAACTTTTTGGCATCATTGCTGGGGACAAGGCAAAATGGTACTGTTAAGAATTCGAGTCCACTTACTATACTCCCGTGCCTCAAGCTTAGCAATAAGCTTGACATCACCGTGATTTTTAGCTTTCTAACCTGAATTTGTGTAGGATAGTTTGTTTTACTAGTTCGGTTTCCTAACTTGACTATACGACCTATTCAGGTACCCAGGAAGAAGTGATTTGTTCGACTTAACTCCCGTTCATCATGTTGCCTCACGTGGAAGGTCCCCTTTCAGCAGACGAGCATAACGCGAGGATTGGACAACACCCACCTCCGCCAGGAACCAATGAAGATAGAAATGACCGCTATAAGGCGATCATCTCTATGAAGAACCAGAAGAACCTGAACAAGAACAACTTGAAGATGATCATCACCATGAGGAGCGTCGTCATCGCCGCAGGCACAGAAGAAACCACCATGAGCAAAATCGCAGGGACAACACCAGCGAAGATGACGAAGAGGAAGAAAAGACTCTTCAGGAGTTGGTAGCTACAAAAGCCAACAACTCAAGATGTCCTATGATCATCCCAAGGTTCAATGCAGCGAACTTCGAACTAAAGCCAGCTGTAATCTCTATGATCCAGAACAAAAGCTTTCGAGGGAATTCAAAGAACGATAACCCTTATCATCACCTCGATGCTTTTAAGAATATCTGTGACACCATCAAAATGTGGGGTGTTGCGCAAGAAGTCATCTATTGCAAAGGTTTCATTTCTTTCTATAGGACAAGGCACTATCCTGGTACCTTGGACTATCGCATCAATCCTTGAATGGATGGAATGCCTTAGCAGATGCTTTTGTGAACAAATTTTACCCCACAGAAAAGAGTGTTCGTAATAGGCAGAAGATCACATCTTTCATGCAGAAACTAAGTGAGAATCTACATGAAGCCTGGGAAAGGTATCAGGAGTATTAGAGAGACTTCCCTCACCACAATTATAAAAAGGGTTTCCTGATAACGACATTCTACAATGGTTTAACTCCTAATGAGAGAGTATCACTAAATGCAGCAACAGGAAGCGACTTTCTCGATAAAAAGCCCAGTAGGTCGAAGAAGATCATCGAAAACATGGTCGAGTTGCAGGCTGGGACTGATTACGACCGAACCAACAGAGGATATGCTAAGAAGGCCACCAATGAAGGGCCGTCGATTGAGTCGAAGGCTCTCAAAGCAATCACATCTCAAATACAAAAGATAGCCACTGATGTCAGACAGCTGAAAGAATCAAAAGGGAAAGGCCAGAAACAAATTGAGAAAGTGATGAAATGCGCCACTTGTGGTGAAAGCGAGCACGAAATAGATAAATGCATATATAACCGACCCGAAGAGTCGAGCGAAAGTGATTCTAAAGAAGAGGAAGCTGAGAATGTCTCTTATGCCAATTTTAAGAGACCTGATCACCCAGGTTTCAGTTATGGCAACAAAGATGTTGTAGAAAATTTGCATCAACTAAATAATCCACCCAAGCAACCTCCAGGTTTCGATAAGAGGAGCGGACAAAGACAATACACTAAGACAAGCACTTTCCAGACAAACAAAACCAATTATCAAGGTCAAGGGAAGTATCAAAACTGCCAAGCTGCTATAACAAGTCAAGGACAAGGACAAGCTCAAGGACAGAGTCAGACAAGGAGTAAAAGTCAGCCTGACTTAGTGGGCCAACTATTCAATTTCATCAAGAGACAGGACACGATAAACAATCAACTTGCACAAAGTGCACTGTCCAACTCTGGAATTCTGAATACTATGCAGGTCTAAATGGCGGACATGCAAACACATCAACGCCAGATAGACCAACAACTCGCTCAGTTGGCCGAGCTCGTGAAGAACCCTTCAGGGAAGATTCCTTCTAACACAGAGTCTGCCAAGATGGCAATCCTTAGATCGGGAAAGACAATAGAGTGCCCTGAGGTGACAAGACCTGAAGAACCAGAGCTAGAGAATGTTACAGAGAAACAAGCCAAAGGAGAGAACCAACACGCTAAAGTTAGAGAACCAGAACCTGAGGAGGAAATATTCGCCAAAAGAAGTCAATACTCCCTGAGATTACCTTTTCCATACAAACTTATAAAGACACACCTCAAGAAGAGGTATGAGAAGTTTATGGAGTCGGTGAAAAAGCTCCACCTGGAGGTGCCATTTTTGGATGCTTTAGAAGAAATGCCAACATATACTAAGTTCTTCAAAGATCTAGTCACAAAGAAAAGAAGAGGAGGAATGATTGAAACTGTGCACCTTGCCAGTATGTCAACAACCTTCGTAAAAGCAGAACTACCTACCAAGAAGAAGGACCCTAGAGCCTTTACTATACCTTTTGCTGTAGGGGATAACATCAAAAGGAAATGTCTCGCCGACTTGGGAGCTAGCATCAGTCTAATGCCTTTAAGCCTCACACAATGATTATGACTGACTGATATGGTCAGGACTAATATGAGAATCGAGTTGGCAGATCACACCTTCAAGAGGTCTGTGGGAGTAGTCAAAGATGTTCAGATTCACATGGGGAGATTCTTCATCGCATGTGATATTGTTATCATTGACACTATAGAAGACCCTAAATGCCCTATCATCTCCAGACATCCTTTCTTGGTGACTGGGAGGGCATTGATTGATGTCGCTGAAGGAATAATAACTCTGAGGGTCAGAAATAACCCCATTGATTTCAAGGTGAAAGACGCCATGAAAGGACCATCCCTACTCAAATCTGCTTACTTCGTGGATAGCTATAACCAATATTGAGAAGAAGTAGAAGAAGACACAACAATGGTAGACCCTCTTATGAGGGCGTTAAACAAAGAAGATTTGGAAATCGATGACCCCGAGGTTGGTGAGATCCTTGAATACCTAAATCAAGACGAAGAAGATTTGAGTGACGAAGAGGAAGTTGTCAAGATAGTCAAGTATGCTTCTCTAGAGCTGACAACGGAAGAAGAGAAAGTACCAAAACCCAAACCAGAACTGAAAAAATTACCAGAAGGTCTGAAGTATGAGTTTCTTGATCCTGAAGAAAGGAATCATGTCATAGTCAATGCCAGTCTGACCGAAGAGCAAATGAAAAGACTTCTTAAGGAGCTAAGGCTCCATAGGCAAGCTATAGGGTATTCGGTGGATGATATCAAGGTGCTAAACCCTGCCCTATGTATGCACCACATAAATCTGGAAGAGTCATCAAAACCCCTTGTTCAACCCCAGAGGAAGCTGAATCAGATGTTAAAAGAAGTTTTAAAGAAGGAAGTCATCAAGCTGAGAGATGCAAGTATTATATACCCAATCAACGACAACAATTAGATGAGCCCGATTCATGTTGTACCAAAGAAAGGGGGGATGACAGTTGTGAAAGGTGATAAAGGAGATGAAGTAGCCGTCCGGACTATCACCGGGTGAAGAATGTGTATCGATTATCAAAATCTGAATCAAGCAACGAAGAAAGATCACTACCCTCTTCCCTTTATCGACCAAGTGCTGGAAAGACTTGCACATCATGAATATTTTTGCTTCTTGGATGGTTATTCCAAATTTTACCAAGTTCCTATCCTACATGATGACCAGGAGAAGACTACCTTCACCTATCTATACGGTACCTATGCCTTCCGAAGAATGCCGTTTGGATTATGCAATGCTCCTGCAACATTCCAACTTGCATGATCTTGATGTTCTCAGACTTTCTGGAGGACATTGTGGAGGTCTTTGTGGATGATTTTTTTATCTATGGAAGAGATTTCGATGGTTGTTTGAAAAACATATTGTGAGTCCTACAATGCTGTGAAGAGAAGAACTTAGTCCTCAACTGGGAGAAATGCCATTTTATGGTGCAAGAAGGCATAGTCTTGGGCCACAAGGTCTCAAAGAGAGGAATTGAAGTAGATGTCAGCATGGTCGAGGCTATCTCTAGACTGCCTCCACCTAAGTCCGTGATAGGAGTGCGAAGTTTTCTTGGTCACGTCGGTTATTATAGGAGATTCATCAAGGACTTTTCAAAGATATCAAAGCTCCTCTCAAATCTTCTGAATAAGGACGCAAAATTTGATTTTACAGATGATTGTTTGAAAGCCTTTTAGACTTTGAAGGAAGCCCTCATAACCCCACCTATTCTCCAAGCTCCGGATTGGGAGCTACCCTTCAAGCTAATGTGCGATGCTAGTGACTATGCCGTGGGGGTAGTCCTAGGGAAGAAGAAGGACAAGAAACATCATGTCATCTGCTATTCCATCCGCACTCTAGATGAGACAAGTAAATTACACTACCACAGAGAAAGATTTGCTAGCTATTGTTTTTTCTTTCGACAAATTCAGGTCTTATCTGATTGGAGCAAAAGTAAAGGTTTATACTGACCACAGAGCTATTAGATACCTAATACAGAAGAAGGATACCAAGCCTAGGTTGCTAAGGTGGGCCCTATTACTCTAGGAGTTCGATCACAAGATCATTGATAAGAAAGGGGTGGAAAATGTAGTTGCCGACCATTTGTCAAGGATTATCGTCGAAGACAAGAATGAGCCACATGTAAATGATAACTACACAGATGATGCTTTGCTCATGATAGAAACCAAAGAAAAGAACTTACCATGGTTTGCAAACATTTGCAATTACCTTGCTTGCGAGGAGTTACCACCAGAAATAACCTACCGCCAGAAAAAGAAACTCTTCTCCAATATAAAGAATTATTACTGGGATGATCCTATGCTCTTCAAAAGATGCTCAGATAATCTATACAGAAGATGTGTTGCTGAAGAAGAAGTGCCTGATATTATGAGGAAATGTCATTCCTCACCATATGGAGGACATTTGGGGAGTGACAAGACAGCAACCAAGGTCCTACAATCAGGCTTTCTACTGGACTTCACTGTTCAAGGATGCCGCAGAATATGTAAAAACCTTTAAGGAATGTCAGATGACAGGGAATATCGGGAAAAGAAATGAAATGCCTATGGCATAGTGGGTTGAAGTTGAAATTTTTGATGTATGGGGGATCGACTACATGGGACCTTTCCCGCCATCCTAAGGGTACAAATACATTCTCGTTGCTGTAGATTATGTTTCAAAATGGGTGGAAGTTGCTGCCACCCAAACTTGTGACTCCAAACCTGTCATAAAGCTATTTGAGAAAACTATTTTCCCAAGATTTGGTGTACCACACACTGTTATAAATAATGGAGGATCCCACTTTAGAGAAAAGCAGTTTAAAAAGTTGTTGAAAAAGTATGGAGTCAGACACAAAGTTGCTACACCCTACCACCCACAGACTTCAGGGCAGGTGGAAGTGTTAAATAGAAAACTGAAGCAAATTCTAGAAAAGACTGTTAGCAGAATGAGAAAAGATTGGTCAATGAAGTTGGATGATGCCCTTTGGGCATATAGAACCGCCTTCAAAACCCCCATTGGAACTACACCCTATCATCTCCTATATGGAAAATCCTGCCATCTACCTCTGGAGCTTGAGCACAAAGCCCTCTGGGCGATAAAGTTTCTGAATATGGATATGGAGAAAGCTGGTCAAGGACGCTACTTACAACTGCAAGAATTGGAAGAATTAAGACTACATGCCTATGAAAATGCAAGAATATACAAAGGACAAAGGTGTGGCACGATACCCACCTGAAAAACAAGGATGTCCATGAAGGAGACAAGGTGCTTCTTTTTAACTCCAGTATCCGTCTCTTCCCTGGAAAGCTAAGAACCAGATGGTCAGGACCTTTCATAGTGGTGAAAATCTATCCATGTGGAGCAATGGAGATCCAAGGAGATAAAACTAGAATCTTTAAGGTTAATGGACACCGAGTGAAAAGATTTTATGAAGATAAGGCTTTTGTGAGAAGGTTTGAGATTGATTTGGGGGAACCAAGCTATACACCAGAGAAAAGCAATGAAGAACTGCCACACCCTGTCACAGTGCCAGACAGCTTAA
The DNA here is from genome assembly GCA_963693085.1 of Alisma plantago-aquatica. Classification (NCBI taxonomy): domain Eukaryota; kingdom Viridiplantae; phylum Streptophyta; class Magnoliopsida; order Alismatales; family Alismataceae; genus Alisma; species Alisma plantago-aquatica. The sequence goes on from OY856414.1 coordinate 407,545,531, forward strand.
GATTTATGAAGTCTAGCTAAGAGACTTTAAAGAAATCACTTCTTGGGAGGCAACCCAAGTTTCTCTTTCTTAATCTTTGCTTGCTCTTGTTTTTCTTTCAGCTTAAGCTTTTCTTCCTTTTTCTGGTCATTTTTTTTTGATTTGAATTTTCCTAGTTTTACTCAAGAAGCAGACTTTGGTTTGGTCTGGTCACGGTTATGACCGTGACCACAGTTTTGCCTTTGAATGAAATCACGACCATGATCTTCCTCTTAGATCGAGAAAAACCACGACCGTGGTTCCTTTAAGGAAAACCGCAATCGTGGTCTTTTTCCTTGGATTAGTTAGGTCGCGGTCTTGATGTCTATAAATAGCCTTAACCCCTAAATGATTTGGTTCTTTATATTCTCGCAACTCTCGTCTTAAGCCCTAAAACCTCTGCGCCGTTTCGAAACCACAAGTATGTTGTTCGACGCCGCCTCAGATTACTTGGTTTGCCCAAGATCATTGTTGTCGTCGCACCGACAACCGTCAGCAAGGTAACCCTTCATTTTTTCTTTGTGCTTCTTGTCGCCAGAGCTTTCTTATATCTCAAAAACCCTACCTTTCACTCCTGACGATTGACCACGATCTTTCCCTTCGACCAGAAAAACCGCGACTGTGATCTTTCCCTTCGACCGGAAAAACTGTGACCGCAGTTCTTTTAAGGAAAACTACAACCGCGATCCTCCCTTATGACCCAAAACTACAAACCCTGTACCAATAACCACGACCGTGATTATAACCACGACTGTAGTTCCTATTACTTAACCCTAACTATCCTTTTAATGAAGATAAACTTAATAACCTGATTACCTTCTGTTTTTAACTTGCCGAATGTCTTCCCCAACCTCAAGCGACCCAATCTACAAAAGGGCCACATCCTTGAAGGAGGTGGAGAAGATTGTCAAAAGCTTGACAGAAGCGCCGAATAAGAACACCTCTCTACCTGTGCCAAAAAGGGTGGAGATGCAGCTGCGACTGGCGCAGTATCAAAGAATATTGGGGGAGATACCGTAAGAGGAGTCCCCAGAAGAAATAGAGCAAACGGAGGAGACAGAGACCTCCGAATACCGACCAGAAGAGTCAGGAAGCCCGATGCACAGAAGAAAGCGTAAAGCTACACCAAAGGGGACCAAGCCCAGAAAGAAAGCAAGGGTAGAAGAAGAAGTAGGAGAAACTTCTACGTAGAAAGGTGAGCCACCATTCGTACCCCAGAACATAGTACTTCAGTCCTCCTACGATTGGAAGGAATGTAGTCTGACACGTTACTTCAACATAGATGACTTCAAGAAGATGGGGCTCTACGACCGAACGATAAAGTTTTTGGAGGGCGCAAATCTCTAAACTATCTGCACGCCCGAAGTGAAGTCTTACAAGATGCTGACCTTCGAGTTTCTATCTTCACTAAAGAAGGTCACCCCTAGTACAGAGTCACATGCAGCAGGAGGTGGGGAATTCATGCTCCAAGTACGGCTAGGGGGCGAAACCCACGCGCTGTCAGAGTTAGGCCTGAACAAGATATTCACCACAATAGAAGAAGAAGCCAGAGCCTGTTCAGCTGCTCTGGGAGAAAGAGAAGTTGCTAAATACAACAACACCACCATGTGAAACAAATTGACTGGGGAGGAGAAGCACAACACAAAGAACTCAAAGGCCTCCCAGATCACCTCCTACTTTATCTTTAATGGCTAATCCCAACCCAAGTTAAGGTGTTAGCCGCTCATGCTTGCGGACAACATGACAACACTACATACAGATCAGATCCTGAGGGCACGAAGTGCTACTACGTTTCAGACTCATTTCCGACCATCCATCAGTCTTGGATCTCCAAGGGCAGAAGTTGAGGAGAGAGAAGACTGTCGTCCGCCCCTTCTTTGATAGGAGAACGCCATCCACGCGGTAGATCCAGATCTGAAGAAGTAGTGTGTAGTATCATGTTCTTCTCTTCCAAAAAGTTGATCGGCTCAGAAGTGAGTCGAACTTTTAAATTTATAACCCGAAACCTTCAAAGACCCCCACAACTTTTTGTTGCGGGGTCAAGGTAGATATACGGGGTTGAACACAGGGACGTGGTGACGTTTAGGATGCCACAAATCTTGTTCTTTAGTCATATAAGCCAAAAGCGATAGTTGATAAAAATATGTGCTAGAACTAGTCTAACGGGTTGTCATGAATTAAAACAAAACAAAGAAAAGAAAAGAAAAGAAAAGAAAACAAAACAGAGTTTGCGGGATTCTACTAATTAGAGAGAAGGAGTTCCTGGATATGTAACCACAAAATGGGCAGTCTATGCACCCGTTCTCGGGCGTAGATAACCCTCGAACACCTAATCAAGCATCTTAAAACCAAACATAGTACATATTGTGGTATCTATTCCTGTGGGGTCATCCCACTCACTCTCGCACAGTGTGACTAAAACCATCAATGATGTGCCATCAAACCTCTCTCGAGGATGACAAATCAACACCCCAGAATACTCTAGATTCCCTCTCAGGTTTTAGAGTATTATGGAATGTTAGGAACAGAGGACCTTGAACCATCCTCCTCTCATATTCTAATCCAAACTATCTTCTCGCATCTATTCCAAAATGGATCTCTCGATACAGGAAGAAATAGTAGTTCAAACTAGAAAGGGATCAACCAAACTAGCAATCATAACTAGAGAGAGAAGATAGAGCAAGCAACATACTATATATGGAATAAAACTACTTGCTTAAGGCAAAAGTAAATAAACATGCCCAAATCGAGCTACATAGCCAGAAAAGAGCTCAACTAGCCATGGACAAGCATAGTTGGCACTGAACAAAGATGGACAAACATCGTTGTACAAGAAACCAAGGAACACAACAGAAGATAGGAGAAGAAGATAAGATTTTGCCCGTGGAGGAGAGGTGGCTTTCACTCCTTAGCCTCCATATAGGCTGTATCTCATCTTTTGGCCCTTCTCCTTGATTAGATCTGGACTCCTTGGTCCTCTCTCTCTCTAGATCTGCCCCAAACAGTAGCTCGGTGGATGAACGAAGCTGGAAGATGACAGTGATTGGTCTAGATCTGGGTTTCCACCACAGTTCTGGGCGGAAATAGGTGGATGGGTGGAGAAAGGAAGGAAGTCTGTTGTAGAGGGCAGCGTGGACCGAGCACCTTGGTCTTCTCGGACCTCTGTGCTCTCCCGCAGGACTCTGGGTCGAGGTCCTCCTTGGGCTGGATGCTAACAGGCAGCCTTCCGGTTCCTGGACTCGCCTCCCAAACTCTCTATTTCTTTATCACCGCCTTCACAATAGACGCCATATCAGAAACCGGGATGGTCAACAAAGGGGACCTCTTCTTAATATGGCCCATGATCAACAAGCGATCGGTAAACATCAGTAGAATTATGATCAGAAGACTATCAGCAGCGGTAGGCAGTGACTTGAAGAAAAGCTTTATTTTCAATATGGGCGGTCAAATTACAATGATCGTCGATTACCTACTGGAAGAAGGAGAAATCTAAAAAATATAAAGAAATGGAGAGACATCAAAGCATAGACATCAAGTCACTCGCCAACATGGAGATTCTGGATGTGAAGGGGGAGAAGATATACTTCAAGCATAAAGGATTGAAGAAACCCCTCCCCTTTCTTGAGATGGCATTTTATGACACCCATAAGATGCGGCCTATTCTTGATGATATCGAGAAGATGAGCTCCGGGGCACTGCACGCAAGCACATCGGCATATCCGACACCCACAGTAGGGGAAATAAGTGCCCCACCCCTAAAAGCAAGGAAGAAGACCATGGAGCCAAGGAAGAAACTAGCGGTGGAGAAGAAGAAAATAAACACCACCATCAAGCCAGCTGAGAAAGAGACGACCGCAGAACAACAGATGGATGCAAAAGCTGTAGGCCCCGTTTCTCACAAGCCATAAGAGGAAACGATTGCAGTGGAGGGATAGGCGGAGAAGAACAAGGCTATAGAAGAGGTCCCATGGCCCACCAACATGCTGGAGGCAGAGCCAGAAGGACAAGGCTCCCAAGCCGTACTAGAGGCAGAAAAGGGTGAACCTCAGCCAGAAGCCCCACAGTCAGCAGACGTACCGGAGGTGGGGCCAGAAAGATAAGGCTCCCAGGCCGTATCAGAGGTGGCAACAGAGAAATCAGGAGAGATTCCCCCACCGCCACCACCTAAGCAGCCGGCCGTGCTGAGTTCGTCGATGGCATACGCGAAGCAACAACTACATCAACAACAACGACATGCACCCTCTTTCGGGGGTGCTTTAGGTATAAGGTTTGATGCAATGTGGGAATACATGTATCAAATCAACACTAATAATAATAAAATCTCTACATCCTTGTCATCTCTAACAACACATGTATAAGCATTGGATGAAAGGATGACAACATTCCCTGACTTCTTCTAAGAAGTCTTAAGCAACCAATGGATGATGTTGTGAATGCCACGGAAGATGCAAGAGGAGATGGTGCTCCTGCAGAAAGAAGGGCATGCCATCCGCACAGACAACGAGTAAATGTACCAAGAATACGAAGAAGCAATGGCCGCCCTTGAAGAAGAGCACCAGGGCATACAAGAAGATCACTGAAAGCTCAACCAGGAGTGCGCAGAACTCGAGGCCCGAAAGGAGAAGAAGAAGGCTAGGCGCCCAGCCAACCCTGCATGCTCATTAGCCATCCCCTCCAGCTACCACGACAATGTGTGGGGGGGGGGGGCGTAGGAACCGGCACAACAGGAGCCGGCACAATAAAGGACGGGAGCACAAACAAGAAGCCATCCCCCGTGGCTGAGCAAAAAGGAACCCAGTCATCAAAAAGGTTGAGCTCCTAGACTGAAAAGCAAGCAGCACAAACGAAGGAGTTCGACCTCAACTACGACCCTGAGGAGACAATGGATGAATCCGCCATCGAAAGCCAATGTCTGGCGGAACATCACCTCTCCCCTCCGACACACTCTTACTCTGGAAGAGCAGATTGCAACTGCTCTCGGGATGAAGTGGTCATAGATCTCATCTCAGTAGGGGCAGCATAACTGGATAGAATGATTGCTGAGCTGGGGGTTGGGTTCAAAGAAAACAATAATTTCCTCCTCTTCCCACCTCATGACGAGCAACATGACTACTTTTATGATGGGAAGATGGAGACAACACTGAAGATGATGGCAGAAGCCAAGTTGGGACAGACCTCTAAGGAAAGTCATGCCAAAGATGTTACTACTGAAGCCTCCTCATAGGAAGTTGGACCAGGATCCACAACACAACCTACTCTAAAAGGTGCTGAGCAAGTGGCCAAGGCTATGCCCACCATATAGGAAGCCTTGGTACTGACAACACAATAGGCAACGTCTGAGGACAAGGATGGTAGGCTAGCAGCCTTCATCACAGATGAGCCTTCCAGAGAGAGACAAGCTAAAGCCAGGATGGAGTTACCTGTAGCAACTCCCCCTCTGCCCTTCAAGATGAAGGACATGGACATGTCGGCCATATCACACATCTCTTGTAGAGACATCCATGTCCTGGCAGATGTCCCTGACGGCGATCTACCCAGATCAGACATTCTGTACAAAAAGGGTAGACGTCTAACCAGAGACGACTTCTTGAGGGTTTTCTCAAAGAGGGTGCAGGTACACAAGAAAATGTTTAAAGTACTCTGCTCCACCCTCCTGGAAGAATTCTTACACCCGAACAAGCCACAACCGGTGTTCAACAGGACCATGCACATGGTAATCTTGCTATATAAAGAAGAATACATGGCGACAGACGTGACTGAGCTACAAATGGTTGTCCGGAGCTCTGAAACCAGAACCGTGGTGCTACCCATTCATAATGCAAAGCATTGGGCCCTAATCGTCACCGATCTTTCAGAATGTAAGACGAAGGTGCTCAACTACTGCACAGCTGAGATGGACATCACCTCGCTTATTTATAAGAAGAAGGACGCCAGGGATGCCTTGAAGATCCCAATACACCTACAATGGGATATCAAAGAGGCATGCACAAGATTCCAAGGGTCCTGGAAGCTGTTCTCTATCAGTAAGAATGTTCCCTAGGAGGGAGCTGGTTCGGGGGATTGCACCTTCATCGTTCTGCGCATGATGGAAGCCATCAACAAGGACATCCCCCTGGAAGATCTGAATGCGGAAGACCTGCATGGACTGCGGGGCATGTACGTCATGGAGGTCATCTACGATCTCCAATTCTTCAAGGATCCGGTGATGGATGCAGATATCGTGCCTCGCAGACTGCACATGGACATCCCTCTCCCCGAGAAGATATCTTAGAGGGAACAACTCAAGACCATGTGGGTTGACCCGTCTGAACTGGCCAGAGCTATAGCTTGGAAAGTGGGCTGGACTACAGAGACTGAAGAAGCTGTGAAGCAAATAGAAGAAGAATAACAACCTTCAGTAATAGAAGCTCCCAAAGTTCCTCCTGCAAAAGAACAACCCGCAGAAGTAGAAGCTGAAGAAGACCTGGGGGACGATGGACCAGATGGGTCAGTGGGAGAAATTGTGCCTTCTTTCGAGAACTTCGACAGATGGAGCTACTTCAGTCTGCCGATGGAAGAACTCACAATAATTATTAGTTCTCTGAAAGAAGATCACTCGCCAGGAGATGTCATATTTCAAAGAGATGACATCTCCGTATTAAAAGATGACCTCTGTGGAACTTTGAAAATAGGAGGGTATCTTTCTGTAAGCACGATGTCAGCCTACCAGGCGCTGTTAGGGGACTCAATGCCAAAACTCCCACATGTCGTACTTCTTACTGGTAGACGACATCTTAAAGGATAAGAAAACTGGAGAGATGGAGTGGCTACAATGACGACTTGAAGCAGCCATGCTAGAGCATATCTTTCTGTCGATTCTTCATGATAACCACTGGACTTTGCTGCATGTCAACCTTCTGAAGAAGACTATGGTTCTATATTACAGCTCTGACACAACCTTCGCTCTCAACAAAAAGACAAACATGACAACAACAAAGTCTCCTACAGAAGACAAGGCAAATACATGTGCGGAAGCTATCGTCAAGATGATAAAGCAACACTGCAGAGGGTACGTCATCACGAAAGGCAAGGACTTCAAGAAAACTCAATATTGCCACTGAAGCCCTCAGTAGGTACCCCTATCAAATGACTGCGGGTTCTTCTGCCTGTCATGGATGGTAGCTATTGCAACTACCGACCTCAAGGTGGAGAATATGTAGTATGAGAAATACCATGCACTTAGGGGTATCTACGCCAGCATGCTCCTAGAGTCCAAGTGGGCCTTCCCTGCCAAATAAACAAACAAAGAAGGCCCATTTATACAACTTACTCAAATTTTGACACCCCAGGATGGGATGCATGATAAGTATGGGGGAGGAGTCATAAACGGGATACAGAGGTACATATACCTTCCTGTTTCACTACCTTTAATACATTTACTTTCCCCTTTTACTGATAAATTTTTGAAATTTTGAAATTTTGTCGCAACTAACCTTTTAGAAGCTCGCTTTCTCTTACTAATATTTTCAAAACATAGTGTTCCAGCCCTTTGAGAGAGAAGGATATGAGCAACATACACAAGAATACATGAGTAAAACAATAGTCATAGCAACACTGCTATATCTCATTCTCGCAATAAGATGTTGTAAATGTAACAACCTTAACTCATGAAACCCCTGCAAACTAAGAGAACCTTAGTCATACTCCTAAACAACCATCCCCACCTGACGCTCTCACCCAGAAAATCTTAGTCTATGTAGATAGGAAAAAGCTGCCCCATTCAAAGAAAATATACAAAACGAGGCTTGGCCGCCCAGAAAACCAACAAAAATCCTCAAACCCAAGCCTAAAAGGAGAGGTAAAAAGCCAAAAAAACAAATAAAGAAAAGAATATGAGAGATGTGCCCTAAAAGATGCCAAAAGTTTCTGCCTGACTGGTATATTGCTGCACTCATGAATGCAGATATGTCGTGCCCGTAAGTGGAAACTTGAAGCCAAGCTTACACACCTCCAATCATAAATGGAACCTCACATACCACCTGACTTAAAGTCAGAAGCCCAAAAAAGGGCAACACTATTCTTACGACAGTTGTGGGTGAGGAGTTCAGGGGGAAGAGGAAACACCTAAAAGCTTCAAGCCTATCTATACACATTAGCATAGGGCCCACTGAAAATAAAGAATAGGTGTGAAAGATACCTTTCGTAAAGATGTGGCATTAGTATGGATATTAGCTAAGGGAGGGGTGATGAGTTGAGAAGGAGAAGCCTTTTACAATAGAAGGTTATGATAGATAAGATGAGGTTATGAAACTCCAAGTTTAAAGGGGAAGATTGAGACCTAAGGGACTGAATACACACTACAACAGTCTTGATGCAAGGATGAGATATTGCAGTCATGCTTTTATGTTGTCTATTAAGTTTATTCATTCTTTCTCTCTTTGAGTTCTCGAACCTGCCCTTATCCTGAGGACAGACTTGATTCTAAGTTTGGGGGAGTTGATAACACTGTACTTTACATATTTTCTATATATATTTTACACCACTTTTAATATAACTTTAGTTAGCTTTTCACATAATTTCTCTATCTTTTTGACTCTGGCCTTGTTTTATTGATTTCAGGAACCAACATGACCTCAGGTCACGGTCTTTGGGAACCACAACCACAATTCCAGAGTACCAGACATCTCGAAGCCTCAGGCAATAAGCAAGAACCGCGACCACAGTTATCCAGGAACCGCGATCGCGGTTATTCCAAGACCATGACTGTGACATGGACCGCGACCGCGATCATCCAAAGACCGTGATCGCGGTCATTCAAAGACCATGACTGAGGTTTTGGGAGGATCGCAACCAAGAAGGACCGCGACCAAGGAGGAATAAAGTGGTGACCACGACCGTGGTCTTGCCTTCACTTAAAGGAAAGACCGCGACTGTGGTTCTAAGTCAGTGGAAGGCATCTATAAATAGCCCCCCCACCTGTCTTGTCAAATCATCAGATCAAATCCCGAGGGCACGAAGTACTGCTGCATTCCAGACTCGTCTCCGACCATCCGCCCATCAGTCTTGGATCTCCAAGGGCAGAAGTTGAAGAAAGAGAAGACTACCATCCACCCCTTCTTCGACAGGAGAAGGCCATCCATGCGGTAGATCTAGATCTGAAGAAGTAGTGTGTAGTATTACGTTCTTCTTTTCCAGATCTATCGTTTCATCCTACTATACCCCTCCCCCTCTTCGTGAACCTTATGGATCTGTCTGTATGTAACGTCGTCATGTTGTCTGCAGGCATGAGCGGCTAACACCTTAACTTGGGTTGGGAGTAGCCACTAAGGCTCTCCCAACATGTATATTGTCTCTTTCTTTTGAATATACATATTCTTATCAGGATTATCTCCATGCACCTATTTTAATGCTTCACTTGTATGCTTAGCTACCATCTTGTGATGTTTTATTGTTGATATCTCGAGAGAGTAATATCACTTTTATCCCATGTCATGGAGTGGTATGAATGCACGAGAGTGTTGGAATGCTAAAGCTTTAACCATCTATTTTACTGTGAGGTTTTTGAGTTGTCATCTCAAGAGAGAGGCTTCTTTTAGACTTAGATCTATCCACATCTCGAGAGAGAGTGGAATAGATGTTTTAATGGTTGCTTGTAATCTTGATATGAGTATGTGAGAGAGAAAGAAGATGTACGTGTTGTAGAGGTACCTTAGTAGGTGAACCCCAACCCGGGTTTTCCCCATATACTTGTTTATAGTTTGTTTCTTTTTCTTGTTTGTTTTACTATTCTCGTTCTTGTGCTACCGTTCCTTAGGAAACATCTCTTTACACCCTTTTCGGTTGGAGTATAAGAGTGTTTGATTCTGCATTCTTAACACGACCACCCTTGTCCCTGTGTTCGACCCCGATCACTACATCAGACCCCGTTCATCGTTGTGGGGGCCTTGGAGTTGGGTTATCTATTTAAAAGTCTGACTACTTTAAATCCACTCCTTTTGGACGTGTGATTTAGGCCGGTCAGTACCTTTCAAATATAGGAAATTGGAACTTCTACCCTTAATAGAATTCTATCTATCTAGATCCTCCTTTTAAGAATTAACTTTAATCTTTCACATGTTCCACTTTATAGTTTGTCCAATTTCAGATGTTTCCTAAAACGTTGACAAACAAAACATCAGTCAGTATAAATGAATATATTGGTATATGGGGACAAACAAAACATTAAACATAAGCTTTATTAACATAGTCACATCAAATAGTTGATAGTAATGCAATATTACATTTTCAGTATGACACCTCAATTGCTTTTACCACCTATGGGATACCCTCTCTATGGTTAAGTCCTTGCAAGTGACTTTAAGGCTACCTTCTCCATCCTGAGCTTGGTACTTGGGCTCACCTCTCTAGGTGCCCTGTGGTCTTCCCTCTAGGGCTTGACCACCTTGACCTTCCCTCCAGGGCTTGGTCTTATTGGATCCTAAAATGGGTGATGTGATCCAAAGGGGGGGGTGAATAGAGCTAAAAAGCACTTAAACAAAATTCATTAGACCTTCAAGATATATGATAAGATAAGGTTGCTAAATAGGTAATTTGAGTGCAACTAAAACATACATAGCAAGGATGTGAGAGATTGAAACAAGCACAAGTAGACACACTATTTAGAGTGGTTCTTCTCTCCAAACTAGGAGTTATTCAGTCCACTACCTAGAGAGGTCAACCTCTAGGATTTCTTAACCTTGCACCTTCATTATATTCATTATAAGAGATACAATACATGACCTTCCTTTTCCGAGACAAGGATACCCTAACAAAGGACTTACCTATCCAACCAAGAGTCTTCAACCTACCAAAGGACTTACCCACTTGAGCAAGGAGTCTTCTTCCTTCACCAAGGACTTACCTACTCCATCTCCAAGTATTTCGCCTTCAAGGAATTACCTAGTCTTCTTGGATCTTCAGCCTTTGACTTCACCTTTGCAAGGAGAAGCTTCCACTAAGGACTTACCCACTTGAGCCCAGAGTCTTCTTCCTTCACCAAGGGCTTACCCACTCTTTAGCTCCAAGTCTTCAGCCTTGATCTTCTTCTTCCTCACCTCTCTTAGCCAAGAGAGAGAACTTTCATCTTCATGGTTGAAATGAGAGATTGGGGGTGGAAGAAGTGAGATCTTTACAAAATATACATGAAGGATGAGCTCTCTTACAAATCTCCTACTCACTCTAATGGATGTAGCAAGTGATTAATCTTAGAGAGTGAAAGGAGAGGCTCAACTATAGATGGGGACCTTCATAGTGCTTGGCTAACCATGAGATGAAGCCCAAGGGGTCCTATTTATATTTGAGGATGCCTTCTATCAAGTGGGAACACTTAGGGATGAAAAATAGCCATTTTACAACTTACAACAGATCTATTTTGGATCCCAACAACTCTCCAACGGTTGGAATTGCTTTTTTGTGTTTCCTGTACAGTCCATTCGATTGAGTTTGCATAAAAGTAACTCGACGGATCCACTATCCGACAAAGCTGATTTTTGAACTGTCGGTCGAGTTTGGCTGAAGAAACTCGACTAATTGGCCAAAATTAGTTTTGGACCGAATGGTCGATTAGTCGAGTTCTATGAAGTGTAAACTCAACTGAATCATCCAGATTCCAAAATCCCCATGGATCGGTCGAGTTTGTAACTCGATCGACAGAGTGTTTGTTGGGAATTTTAGGGAATTCAATTTGGATGATCAAACCGTGGGTTTTTGTGTCTTAATCATTTTTCTAATCTTAATTACAAGTCATACAATCATTACAAGTGATTACAAATATTGTTCTAGGTCATTTGGGCCATTTTCCCAAATTGGTCACTTGCATGACTTTGACTTTTCTTTTCTCCAACTTAGGATGCGCAAGTTAGGGCATTTAGAGTGTGTCTATACCTAATCTGAAATCACTCAAGTAGATGCATTAGACATCGATATGTGGAATGGTTAGTCATCATCAAAACAAGGGTTTAGTCAATTAAGACTTGAGTCAACATTGGCCTAATTGACCTTGGAGTCAACATTCTCCCACTTTTTGAAGATGACAAACCATTCCATAAATGTATTGAAAGATTTTAAGTAAAATCATACCTTTGGAGAAACCTAGGGGTTTCAATAGGATTGAGCTCACATGCTCCCCCTCAATTGATGCGCATGGAGTTCTCACACTCCCCCTCAATTGATGCTATTTCTCCTGCATGGTTAGCTTTCATAAAATTTATAGAAACTATGTCTCCTACTTATATATGTATCACATATATGTCATCTCCCTTTTACCTCTCTTCACACATACCTTCTTCCTGTCTAACAAAAGACATGCCTTTCTCCCCCTTTGTCATTTCAAAAAGTGGGGATTAAAAAGCATAGCTTGTTTAACAAAAAAAGATATAACACATGTTATAAAAGAGATATCAAAAGTTAGTAAGGAGAGTAGAAGAGAAATCTAGGGGATTTTCCAAGCATAGTAGATAAAGAAAGTTAAAGCATTTAATGAACAACCCTATATGTAATACTAGTCATGATCAAGGCAAGATAAAGTGCTACAGAAAAATAATAAAATGCCATTTTTACCCTCAAGATGACAGAATTTGACCAAAAACCATCATAGCTCATGGAGATTCAATGAGACTTGCTCAGAAGGCCATTTCTACATTAAAAACACTAGTCTTGCATGAAACTCTGACATTGGAGAAAAAGCTACATTAAAAAAATCAAGAATGCTCCAAAACTACATACAATGTAGCTCTAATATGTCCTGCATCACAATGTTATGCAATCAAGTAACTCAAGATAGTAGATAAGCAAGTTAAGAAACAAGCTTGAGTAAGAAACAAGATACAAGCATAGCATATAGTTAAAAACCGCCTGATGTATTGGATACCACAAGATGAGCAGGTCTAGAACTACATGTATGAACTACTAGTAGATGATATCACAAGTTAAGACTACTAGTAGGGTCTAGATCATAGCAAGAGATGCACAAGTTAAAAAGCAAGTTATGAGTAGATGTAGAGATATATCCAACCAAAGAGATAGGCAATTTAAAAACATGAAAGGATATAACTCACTAACATATATGCACCCTTACCATAGGATGATTACCACTAAGAAACTCAAGGTTGTGTTACAAGATATACTACTAGAAAGATGTAGCAAGTCAGGGCACAACGAAAGCAATGTAAGACACAACCATGAGATCCAAAGAGATCATCATCAAAACCTGCAAAACAACTGAAGATAGACAAATAATTGCAAAATATAGGAATACCACTTGTGGAATACCAAAAATATAGCAATTAGATGGATAGAGTTGTAAGCAAGGTAGGCAATTTAAAGCATGGCAAGATGCACATATAAAGGTACCAAAAGGAGTGCCATAGAATAAAGCCAATGGTTGAGAAAATCTAGTTGAGAAGGAAATTCTCATCCAAACAACCAAATGTATATTCTGTGTACAGTGCCATCGATCAAGTTATGTGAAATGGAAACTCGACCGACAACAGCTGTTGGCAACACCCATGGTGCCCATCGGTCGAGTTACAAACTCGACCAAACCTGCTGTCAGAAAACACACATTTATTATGAAAAACTTATCTAGAGGCATGATAAGAATATAGGTCATATCCAAACATGTGTCAGCAAGTTAGTAATACACGATGGAAGCATTAAAAAATAGTTCTTGAGCAAGAAAGTGAAGAGCATCACAATAAATCACTTTTTACTCAAAAACCATATGCATAGTGCATACTAACTTAGCAAAACACATTATGATTGGATATGATCAAGAATTGTGCTTACCATTACTTTTCCACTTGTTGCTACACCTACACATCTCACCTTTCTTCTTTCATATATTTTGAGAAGTCAATTTGCAATTCAATAGCTCAAGTCAATCCATTTGCATGTGACCTGCAAGAAGAAAGATGAAATGGTCCCCAATCATGCTTTTGGGTCTGGAGGGGTTGGCTTAGCAGCCCAAATCCTATTTCTCTTGGGCGCTTTCCTAAAAGGACAATAAGTAGAATAATGACCAATTTCATTGCAATAATTACATGATCTCCTAGCCTTGGAACTAGAGGATTCTTCATTGAAAATTGAAGGTCCTTTAACAGTGTTGTTCCTTTGGCTACAATCAAGTCCAAGACCATCTCTACCCATTTGTTTGGTAGTATGATCTAGGGTTTGATTATGATCCCTTCTATCATCTAAGAAACTTTGCATAGAAGATCTCAAACTATGATTATCATGCATAAGAGACGCAATAGTAGAAGACAATTGATTAATATTATCTCTAGCATGCAAAAGATCATTTTCTAAGCAAAGAGCATTGGTCATAAAAGTATTTCTATCAATGTTAGGAGCATCAACATTATTCTCTCTACAAGAACATGATTCAAGGACATTAATTTCAGCAAGAAGGAAGCATTTTCATTTTCAAATAAGGAAATCTTAGAACGATAGATCCTATTTTCATATTCTAATCCTTACAAAGCTAAATCTTTGTCCTTAATTTCAGATTTGAGAGCATTGATGTCAAACATGAGAGAATACAAAATTTTAGTATGCTCTTCATTAGAACTTTGCATAAGAGGTTGAGATTCTATAAATATAATCTTATCAAGTAAACTAGCATTTTCAAGTTTAAGAGAGTCTACTTGACTAAGATAAGAATTGTTTTCATTCTCAACATTATTGAATTTCAAATCAAGTTCTAGAGAAGACTTTTTAAGATCATTGGCATCATTCTACAAGTAAGTACTAGCATGTTCAAGATTATCTATTTCTACATGCAAGTTATCAACAATTTTAGCAAGCTTTTTCTTTTTCCTTTTATAAGACTTAAGAGAGGCACAAGTATCATGAATAATAGCAATCAAAGATTCTTTATATAAAGAGTTTAGATTTACCTCACTTGAGTCTTTACTTGTTGATGCCATGAGAGCAAAATGACATTATCCTTCTTCACTAGAGCTTGATCTTCCACTTGACTCTTCACTTGATTCTTCATTTGATTTGGAGGAGTCACTTGAGCTTGAGTGACATTTCTCCTTCTTCTTGTACTTCTCTTCTCTTCTCTTGTGAAGATAGGTCTTTTTGCCTTGTGGGAAATCTTCCTTGTAGTGACCCTTCTTTCCACATGTGAAGCATCAGACGGAGGAGGACTTGCCTTTGTAGAGTTTACCCTTGGAGTACATGTCATCTTCTTCAACTTGAGAGGATGGAGAAGCTTGACCAACAATAGCTTTGATTTGAGCTTTGATTTCAACCTTCTTCATTCTATTTAGTTCTTTCACTTCTTGTCTTTCTACTTCCTCCCTCTTATCAAGTGTGTCTTCATGTGCTTGTAGATTTCCAATGAGATCTTCAATAGGAATATCCTTAAGAGACCTTACTTCTTCAATGGAAGTCACCTTGGGTTCCCAATTCTTGGGAAGAGTTCTAAGGATCTTTAAGTTGATCTCTCCTCTAGACATAGGATGACCTAAAAATTCAAGACCATTCACAGTGGTGTTGAGCCTATGGTACATATGAGCTATCTCCTCCTCCTTTCCCATCTTGAAGTCTCAAACATCCCATTGAGCATGTAGATTTTGCTTTCCTTCACTTGAGTTGTCCCCTCATAAGTGACACATATCATTCTCCATACCTCATAGGTCATCTCACATGAAGAAATCCGATTGAACTCGGTGAGGGTCAAGGAGGCATAGAGGATGTGCATGGCTTTAGCATTCAAGGTTGCTTTATTCAAGGTAGCTTCATCCCATTCTTCAATCTTTGCCTTTGGTAGCTTGTATGAACTGTTCACCATTTGCCACATCTCAAGACTTGATCCTTGGATGTAGAATTGAAGCCTTATTCTCCAATAGAGGAAATTGCTCCCATCAAAGATTGGAAGGTTGATCAAATATCTCCCTCCTTGGTAGTCACCCATCTTCTCCTACTTGTGGAAGTATGCTTGGAGAAGACCCGCTTTGATACCACTTGTTGGATCCTAAGATGGTTGATGTGCTCTAGAGGGGGGTGAATAAAGCTAAAAAGAACTTAAACAAAATTCATTAGACCTTAAAGATATATGAAAAGATAAGGTTGTTAAATAGGTAATTTGAGAGCAACTAAAACATATATACATATCACGGATGAGAGAGATTGAAACAAGCACAAGTAGACAAGCTTTTTGGAGTGGTTCCTCTCTCCAAACTAGGAGTTAGTCAGTTCACTACCTAGAGAGGTCAACCTCTAGGATTTCTTAACCTTGCACCTTCATTATATTCATTATAAGAGATATAATACATGACCTTCCTTTTCAAGGATACCCTAACAAAGAACTTACCTATCCAACCAAGAGTCTTAAACCTACCAAAGGAATTACCCACTTGAGCAAGGAGTCTTCTGCCTTCACCAAGGACTTACCTACTCCATCTCCAAGTCTTTAGCCTTCAAGCAATTGCCTAGTCTTCTTGGATCTTCAGCCTTTGACTTCACCTTTGCAAGGAGAAGCTTCCACCAAGGACTTACCCACTTGAGCCTGGACTCTTCTGCCTTCACCAAGGGCTTACCCACTCTTTAGCTCCAAGTCTTTAGCCTTAATCTTCTTCTTCTTCACCTCTCTTAGCCAAGAGAGAGAACTTTCATCTTCATGGTTGAAATGAGAGATTGGGGGTGGAAGAAGTGAGATCTTTACAAAATATACATGAGAGATTGGGGAAACTAAAGTGTGTACTCATAATTTAACCACATGCCTGATTTGTATATTTCACAATAAATAAGAACTGTCCATTCAATCAGACAATCCAAACAAGCAAGTCAATCACACAAAGCACAAAATCCTAAAAAAAAGTAACCTATTTACTACACACTTATCAAGAATCTACTTTATTGACTTGACATTATTTTCTAGGATTTTTAATCTGAATTAGGGTTTCATTAGGGTTCCCTTAGATCTTTTAACAAACTTCTTCTTTTATATCCTCAAAACCCTAAAACAACAGTTCTAGGTTCAAAACCCTAATTACTCACTTATTCACATTAAAACCTTCTTTATCATCAACTAGGCTTAGGGCAAACCTATTATCACTTTTATACAAAGAATCTTGAAATTAATCTCATTACAAACCACTAACACCTAGATTAGGATTTCTAAACCCATTAATGCATATTAACATATCAAACCCTAAATTAACTATTTAGCCCATGGATTACCTACTTAGAAATTCAAAACATCCTTTTATAAACAACATGTTAATCAGCTTGTAGATTATCCATATTAATCATCTCAATTTCATTAATCATCAAATTAGGGTTTCTTACTAATTATAAGAATTATGGTTAGCAACTTTAACAACTCTTCGAACTATGATCAGTTTCAGGCTCTAAAATAATTTTTATTAAATTCCTCGCATCCTCCTGATCAATATTCATATATTATACTTCTCAATCGGAGTTACCAATAAATTTCTACAATATTTGCAAGATTCATTACCTGTGGCCCAATGGAAAGCCGCCACGTCAGCGTTGCGTCCCACTCCCTACTTTTCCACGTGGACCCCGGCCAACCAATATGCTTTGGCCATGTCAATGACGCGTTCGCTCAGCTGGCAGCTTGGGTAGGGCACGGAAGGACACATATGCCCTTTCCTTCCTTTGCAATCACCAGGGGTAGGTCGGTAATCTCGCCTTGCTTCATATCCTTCACTGGAGCAGTGCGAGACATGCTTCTTGCAATGATGAATCTGCAGTCAATAGTCAGGTTGACTTTGCGATCCTCCATGTTTGGGTGGTAGGTGAAGCCAGCCAGGCCTTCGGCATATGCCACAAAAGTCGTTGACCTACCAAGATTCTCTGGAGATGTGTGGGATTGGTGGGATGAGAAGGATGTCTGCCAGTGAGGTGGGAGAACCAGGTTCAAAGGGAAGGTCACTGCCCAATCCAAAATTGATCGCACATGTGAGATTGTGAGGAGTATACTATCATCTTGGGGGTTATTGTGCCTCCGTTGGGGACCAACAAACCTCCTTGTATAGGTGGAGTCCCCCAATAGGGTCCTACTGCCATTAGGATTTGGGTGAAGCTCCTAGAGCTTCCCAAACTACCATAAACTTAGGTCAGATAGGTGTAGAATTCACTCCTGAAGCTATTGGGAATGTTTTCCAATCTGCGCATCCATCACATTGTGAGAGAATCTGAATCGAGCAAGACTTTTCCTATTCCCAATTCTCCTCAAACTAGACGATGTGCGACCATCGTTGGATCTGAGATCGATGACATAGGTTATTCGCGCTACTTAATAAATTAGATTCCTTATCGTGACATGCATTTAATACATTGCTCGAATATCCTTCCCACTTTAGGAAAACTTCCAAAAATCATATCTCTCAATCTGTTTATCCTTTTAATCCCAAATTTTAGGGGAAAGTCCATGAGGACTTAATATACGTGTGTACCAAGTTTGGGACTCAAAATCAGAAGTATGAGATACTTTTCTTCATATGCAAGTTATCACTTATTAAGGTAAATTTTATGCATATTTTATCTCTCCTATTCTTTTATTCTCTTTATTTGTATTCTTTTTACCATTAGAAACCATGTGGATTCGAAATCTCATCCATGATGATTCCAGGATCCATGTTTCCATATATTTCTCATATTTTCATCATTATCTCAAATTTCCTTCTTAATAATGCATTATTTGATTTCTTCTCTTTGTTTTTATCATATTGAACTCATTACCATATTATGATCCACGAAATTGCATGCAAAAAAGGAAATATTGTAAAGGGAATCTATTCAATACATATATATATATCACACAATTCCCATAATCATACATTTATTGGGGAAATTGTATTTCCCACCATATGAACCCAAAAATTGGGGTTGTAACACCTATCCTTTCAGCTGTCCTGTGAAGCAAACATAATGTTAAGTACTTGAGAAGAACTAATGATCTATTACTCATTTATGGAGGAGAGGATGAGTTGGAGGTAAAGGATTATACCGATGAAAGCTTCCAGACTGGAAAAGATGATTACATATTGCAATCTATATTTGTCCTTTTCCTAAGCAACATAGATGTGAGTTATAAGAGCTCCAAGCAAGACACATTTGTTGATTCTACAATATAGGCAGAGTATATTGTTGTAGTGAATGCAGCAAAGGAGGCTGTATGGATCAAGAAGTTCATCTCAGAATGTGGGGTTGTTCCAAGTATCAACGACACAATTGAGCTATATTATAATAACAATGGATCTATTGCACAAGAAAAGGAACACAAATTGCATTAGTGCTCTAAGAGTATATAAAGGTGGTCCCATCTGATACGAGACATCATACAATGAGGAGATGTGAAGATTTGTAGAATACCAACTGCAAACAATATTGTTTAACCCTTCACAAAGGCACTTTGAGAGCAGAAGCATGATGGACATGTTAGATCACTTAGGTTAAGATTTGTGGGTGATTGGCTCTAAGTGCACGTGGGATTTTTTGGTATGTATGCCCAGAGAGCCAATCATATGATGATTGTAATGGCGTAACTTGTAAATGATTTGATTAATAATATGGTAAAAGTTACAATTTATTATGTTCTAGTAAGTTATGAGATAATGATGCAACATAATAAATGTCTAAACAATGATATTAATCAGTGACATATGTCTTTGGGTTGAGGACCTAAATGGTGAGATCATACAAATGTCAAGAGTATACGTTCTTGTTATGTCCCTATTCAGTTATTACTATGGAAGAAATGTAGACAATAGTAATACATAAGACTAGAATGTCTATTGGTTAATGACAAAATCTCATCACTGATGATATGTGATATCAAACCAAGCATATAGACACATGTTAAAGAAAAATGTATTGGACAAAATCACCATGAGAGTGACATATGAAAATCATTATAATGGCAGTCATAGTCAGCTCTCATAGTGTTGATGGTGATTGTGGTTCTTAAACATAAAGTCTCTATGCTCATTACATGTCATCCGATATGATTTGACATCATCCAATGTATTCCGGAATGAGGGTTGTTATGACACAATGATGATTGGGTGACTGTGACACATGAGTATCGTCTATGAGTGATGTAAATGAAATTTTTCCATCCTATAGGAGTATGATATCCTAGGCATCTTAATAAGCAAGAATGAGAAATGCATGGCCATACACATGTGAGTCAAAATGTGATATTGAGCTTATGTATATATATATTAGATAGTCCGCTCTGGTTTAAGGAATAAGATTAAATGTTGAAGAGGATAACTACTACATGCCTCAAGTTCAATTAAGATATCAACGGCAAAGGAACTATATAAACATAGTAACACCAAACACAAATTGTAGGTTGAAGTTGTTCTCCAACCTTCCATTTACTTGGGAAGCATTGATGTGCGACAAGACACCACTCTTTGCTTGTAGTATCATAACTGGTTATGGACATTCACTACCAATGTAATATGGTACCTATACAATCACACACATAGGAATTCACCTAGAAGAGGAGTTTTAATCTTGAATGATAATTGGATCGATTACTGAAGTGTTGAAGTATCTATTTCAAGAAATAATTCAACTGACTGGACTCCCAACCGACCGACTCATGTGATGAAATGACAAGTTGGAGTGTCAGGTTGATTGGATATTGCATTGACTGGGTTCTGCACACACCGAGGTGGACAACTGGTCGGTTCACCTAGTGAACTGATCGACTGGTGGTCGTGAGATGATATTAGATCACTCTGTGAGATGCCTCGTTCATGGTGCAATTTGTTTGCATGAAGGATTAGTGCTAAAATCATGGCGTGCATTAATTGGAATAGAATTGCCAACTGATATGCGATTGGGAAACATATGAAACAATCAGTTCATTGGGGTAACTGATCGACTCGTGTGCCAACTGACCAGTTTGTCATTTGTAGGTTACAAATTTTTTAGATTCTGATCCCTTCCACGTCATTTGTAGGTTAAATTTTTTTTAGATTCTAATCCCTTCCACTCCCACACATACTAGAAACCTAGACCCTAACCCCTCCTATAAGTAGATGGGTACTGGGGGCTTCTCAAACACATAAATTACCTATGATAATTGTTTGTCTTCTCTGGTTGTGGTAATCGAGAGAATATAAGCAAGTCATACCCGATAAAGTGAGGGATAGAGAGGGAGAACAATTGTATAAGAGAAAGTCGGTGACTAGTACACCAACAGGAGGGACAACTCTGTCCTATCTGTTATAGTAGGACGACGAGAGTTCTAGGAAGTCCACATGCACTTCCATAGAGGTGTGGAGGTTGTTTCCTGTTGCTAGGAGGACAACGTCAACCTGCTATCCGTGGTGAAGGCCAGGAGTTGTTGCAGACGTCATCCTAATGCAACTAGAAGATAGTTGCATATCTACAATGATGAGGATATTTTTGCTAGACTTGCTCCAAGACCAAGTTTATCCTCAAAACAATCATTTCTATTATATAGAATTTGACGTGATTCACTGGTATAATGGGGAATATGGTTATATTTTTTGTTTTGTTTTATGCAGTCTATTCAGATGCCATATATCCCTACAAAAAAGTAGGTGACCAAGCCTAATATGGAAGGTCACAAATCTGTCAAGTCGGGATAGGAAGGCCGATATAAAGAGGAAAGTCAATGTAATGACTAGTGATCAAGCTGGGATAAGAAGATCACTAATGCGCCACGCCGGGATAGGAAGGTCGACATAGGAGAAAGTCATTTACCATGACTGGTGATCAAGCCAGGATAGGAAGATCACCAATAGCCCAAGGTGGGAAAGGAAGGCCAATATAAGAGAAGTCATTGTAATGACCAATAATCAAGCTAGGATAGGAAGGTCACTAATTGGACATCAGGAAAGGAAGGCCAATATGAGAAGAAGTCATTGCAATGGCTAGTGACCAAGATGAGAAAGAAGGGTCACTAATATGTCAAGCCGGGAAAGGAAGACCACTATAAAAGATCAAGCCCATGAAGGAATGGTCGCCGTGAGATCAATGTAGGGACATAAAGTGAAAATGTGTAACATCTCTGACCTGGGTTAAGCCTTAACCCTATATGTTTTTCTTAATAAACTTGATTATATGCTTGCTCTTATATGTTGAAAAGTAATTAAGGCTCAAGAGGAACTTACATTTCAATTTTAGTCCATTTTGAATAATGTTGGTAACAATGTTTTACTTATTTTGGACTAAAGTGCAATTTACCCAAGTTGAGGGGTTAATTTGCAAATGTTGCATGATAAAATGTTCCTCAAATGTTGAAGCATCATGAGAATGAAAATTGTGTAGAGGTGTGGCTAGTGAAAGCCTGAATACTAAGAAAGAGCTCATAAAGCAATGTTTGTGCATAAAAACCTAGTTTTGGTGTAATGTGCAATTTACCCAAAACCTAGGGTCCAATATGCAAATTACCACTTCTAGAGAGTCCCTAATATTTCTTGGCATCATTTAAAGCAAATAAAATGAGATAGGCATCTCATTTGAATTACTTTGGAGGAGAGAGAATCTTGATATTAAAATAATCAAGATTTAAGCATAATTGGAACTTTACTTCAATTTAATGCAAAAATAAATATATTAATTGAAGAGCCCTTCAACCAAAAGGTGAGGGATGATTTTTCAAAATAATGTACGACCATGTGCCTTGCAAAGGCACGAAAATATCTAAAGGAAGTGGATAACTCACTCACATTATTAAAAGAAAAAGAAATATCCACTAACTTATGAATATTATTATTAAATGGATTAAGGTGCTTAATTTGTTTTTCTTTAAATCGTGGATAATTGAGAGGAATAAGAGGAAAGGAAGATAGCCTCGTATCTAAGGAAGAGAAGGGGGCAAGTGGCAAGGAAATGGAGGAGTTATCCCCTATTTTCTCTCTCTTAAATGAATTTTCAATAAAATTTATATATACTCAATTATCCATAGCTTGAATGGGTAATTTCGAAGCCACTTTCACTTCTTTATAGAAAAACGACCAAGGGATCTTAGGAGCAACAGGACGACGACTCCCAACCTGTATCTAAGATCCATGGCCCTCTTTCACCTTGATTCCATGGTGGAAATCACAAATGAATGCTTGATTTCTTCTTATCTTCACTCGATCTTCAATTCTAGCCATTCCTTTTCACTCAAAGTTTGAGGAAGAGCTTGGGATAGTTGAAGGTGTTGCTTTCACCATTAAAGATGTGGTAGTTGAAGCTTTGAAGCTCAATTGAAGGTGGGTTATATAACTTTAACCCTTATTCATTGTTATTGAATTCAATTTCTCAATCCATTATGTTCAATTGTTCTTCTTGTAATTCCTTTGAATAATTGATGAAACTACCATGAGAATGGCAGTAGAATTCGAGAGGTTGAATCTTGATGATGATGACATCATAATAAGCACACATCTCAACAAGCTTTAGTTGCAAACGATTTCAACACTTTTGGTCCAATCGATTTCAGCAAATCGTTTGGTGACCAAACGGTTTGCAAATCGTTTGGTGACCAAACGGTTTGCAAACCGTTTAGAGGTGGAGTTCCAAACTGTTTGAACATGGTTGACCAAATGGGATAGTTTTCCATTTGGAGCCTTAAATGGTTTCAAACCGTTTGGACATATTGAGTTGACCGTTTGGGTTGAGTTGACCGTTTGGTCAAGTAAGTTCAAAATCGTTTGGAGCCTTAAACGATTTCAAACTATTTGGACAAAGTCAACCAAAACCGTCTGGATGATTAATGGTTGCAATTAAGGGTTGAAGATCCAAGGATCATACAATGATGGACTTCAATGATCCAATTGATGAAGGAAATTTTGATACAAAACCCTAATCAGTTTAGTTGAAGAAGTACCTCTTTTGGATTTTTGGTTTCAACGGAAGCTTGGACCAAACGGTCTTGAGACCGTTTGAGTCCAAATGGTCTTGAAATTATTTGGGATCAAACGGTCTCAGGACTGTTTGGCTTCAAATGGTTTCAAACCATTTGGAGCATCAATGGTCAAGAACATTTGAATGTTTCAATGTGATTAAGTCAATTGGAAACCCAAGGCGATGAAAGATAAAATGACCCTATGGTTGTTACTGATCTACCTCAAAGATAATCACTAGGGTTGTACCTTTAAGATACTAAGTGATTGATAATCCTTAGATGAGTTAATCCTTGAAGCTTAAGTAAGCAATAACTCAGTACACTATGTCAATCATAGTTGTATGTACTTGATTGGAGGGTTGATGTAACCTAATCAAGTTGAAAGGATGATAGAAAGGAATTCATACATGAGTATTAATCATGTGGTGATTAGGGTATGATCCTTAGTAAAGAGATCATGAAACCCTAATCACTGCTACAGAACACGTCTTTGGTGTCGGTTGTTTAACCCCCTTTAGTGACGGTTCTCAAGCGACACCTATGTGGGCGCCGTTAAAGGTCAAACTCTTCGGCGTCGGTTTTACAACCGATGCCAAAAGACTTCACGCCACCGAAAACGCGCCAGCAGGGAAACTATAGGTGTCAGTTAGGTTTCGTAAGCCGACGCCAAAAGGGTTCGCGCCACAAAAAGGGTGGCATCTACGACACTTTCAGCGTCGGTTTACCAATCAAAACCGACGCCATATTCCCAGACGCCACAGCCGTGCTTCCCTGCATAGCCATATTCAGTACTATTGACGTCGGTTTTGTACAAATATCCGACACCATTTTCCACCACGACCGTGCTTTCCTGCATGGTCGGGTTGTTTGTCACATTAGGCGGCAGTTTTATACAATAACTGACGTTGTAAGCCTTTGATGACGGTTTTCTATAAATAACCGACGCCTTCATTTTATTTTTTTTTCTTATCAGTTTGCAGGTCTGCTGTGGCTGGTCAGCATGATGAGAACCTGCAGTTCAGTTTTCTGAACTGCAGGTTTACGACATCCATTGATATCAGCCAACAAACATGCCACAAACCTGCAAAATAAAAAAATATACTTTTCTCACAAGTAGATACATTGATACATTCAGACATCAATTCAATTCTCACATTCACACATGTAGAAACATTCAAATACATATATAAACATTCAGATATGTATAAACAGTCAGATTCATATAACAAAATACATCTATATTCATTTACAAAATACATAAAGTGCAGCATGCACAAGTGCTTCAGATTCATATAACAACATGACAGACTAACACATATATAGTGCATAACAACAACAGCGCCGAATTTACATACAACACTAGCTTAGTACATATATAGTGGGACTAAGGTGACGATCCCACCTGCTAAAATAGGTTACCGACAACTACATGTTATGTCTGGGAGGTCGTGATTCAGCAACCGTATGCATTAGCAGGAGGACAAACAGATTTCACCACAAACGGTGAAATCTGTTTGTCCTCCTGCTAATGCATACAGTTGCTGAATCACGACCTCCTAGTCGTAACATGTAGTTGTCGGTAACCTATTTTAGCAGGTGGGATCGTCACCTTAGTCCCACTATATATGTACTAAGCTAGTGTTATATGTAAATTTGGCGCTGTTGTTGTTATGCACTATATATGTGTTAGTCTGTCATGTTGTTATATGAATCTAAAGCACTTGTGCGTGCTGCACTTTATGTATTGTATCTATATCCTGCTTCTCTTCATTGTGGCTTCTTTTGTTGTTTCATGGCTTGCTGCCTATATATCTATAAAACCTTTGGCGAACGCCTGCATATCCTGCATAGCTATGTCATGGCCGTCCTGCATAGCATGTAGTCTTTGGCGAACGCCTGCATATCCTCTTGGACCCATTGTGTGGTCGCAACATGTAGTTGTTGTTGAGCATCGCTGATAGCCTAGTTAGTTAGCACATTGATTTGGTTAGTAACAATAAAGGTTAATATTGAATAGGTGAATACATAAAAACGTATATTAATTAAATTGGGAGTGGCGCTTAATACCTTGAATTCATCTGTTTTTCTTTAGGTAAAAAACTCCTCCCAGTCTTTGGGGTCCAAGTAGTTCCATTGCTGTGTGGCTTCCTTCTTCCTATATTTATTTTTCAAAGAGAATACAAACAAAAACTATTAGTGTAGAGTTAGTGAAATACTGATCAATGTCTAGAATTGGAATCAATCAAGAACCTATTCTCAGCATCGCGTATGTAATCTCGGGTGAGATTGGTCCTATAGTTCCTTAGCACCCTCCCACAATGTTTAACATTTGTATTAACTAGAAGATAATGAAACATCAAATCATAAAATGATATTGATATTAAAAAAGCAAACATTTAGCTTCAATAAAAAAATATAAACATGCATGCCTCTAAAATTGTGATCTTTTATCAATTAACAATCCTTCATTGTGATCTCCGCACACATATAAGTCATCATTAGCTTCAATATTTTGTGGAGTTGGCAACCCAACTGAGAATGGACTGGAGTCATCATATTTATCATAGTACTCTTCTTCATCTATAGGAT
Source organism: Alisma plantago-aquatica (assembly GCA_963693085.1). Classification (NCBI taxonomy): domain Eukaryota; kingdom Viridiplantae; phylum Streptophyta; class Magnoliopsida; order Alismatales; family Alismataceae; genus Alisma; species Alisma plantago-aquatica. The sequence goes on from OY856414.1 coordinate 407,572,010, forward strand.
CTTCAATGAACTGTCTTTTACCATGAAGAACAACCGACCATTTATCATTTGCAGGATCATTGATATAGAATATTTGTTTCGCCTGTGATGCAAATATGAATGGTTCACCCTTCTCGTCAATCTTTTCAAAGCTCACTAAAGTGAAACCCAATTCATCCACTATAACTCCTTTGGTGTTATCAACCCAATTACATTTAAAGAGCGGAATTCTGAAATCTATGTAGTCAAATTCCCATATGTCTTCAATGACACCGTAATATGACATTTTAGCTTCACGTGGACTCTTATCCTTTACACTTGCAAAATACACAGTCTATGCTTGAAGAGTGACCCCACTATTTTGGACGACACTCTTATCATCTTGGTGCTTTGTGTAATATGTGAACCCATTAATTTCAAACCCTTCATAAGACATAACATTCAATTTTCGTTTAAAGGCGAGGCATTTGATAGTTTCCGTAATATCATTTGGTGTTTGAGATAGTTGATTTAAGACTTTATCTTCAAACCACTTAGTAAAAGTCTTGTTATTCTCTCTAGCAAGCCACATTGAACTTGGTCGAGGATGTTGTCTCTTGATGAAATTGGTATGTTCCTCGATATAAACACTCACTTCATCCATGTTGTGTAAAATATACAAGTGACCTTGTTCCAACTACTCATGGCTGATTACTTTCACCCGTGATCCCAAAATTCCTTTGCCCTCCTCAATATTCTTGTCATTAACAGGAGTGTTATTACCACTCAGAAAGTCATTGCAAAAATCCATAACCTCTCTCACCACATAACCTTCAATAATACTCCCTTCAGGCCGATAACGGTTTCGAACATCACCTTTAAAAATGCTCATGTATCGTTCAAAGGGATACATCCAATGCAAGAAAACTGGTCCCAACATTTTCACTTCCCTAGTCAAGTGGACAACAAGATGTACCATGATATCAAAGAACGAAGGAGGGAAATAGATCTCAAGCTGACATAGGGTAACAACCACTTCTCTTTGCAAATTATCGAGAGTATCAGGGTCAATAACTTTGCTGCATAGACTGTTGAAAAAGAAACAAAGTTTGGTGATTGCAAATCTTACATGCTTCAGCAATATAGATCGAATTGCCATGGGCAATATTTGTTGCATTAGAGTGTGACAATCATGAGATTTAAGACCTATCAACTTCAGATCTTTCATTAATACCAATCTACGGATCTTAGATGAGTAAACCTGTGGCACCTTAACATTTACCAAGCATTCACAAAAAGCTTTCTTCTCCTTTCTAGACAACGTGTAACAAGCAGGAGGTAAGTATGTTCTTTTATTACCCATTTCATGTAATTCTGTTAATTCTGACCTTATTCCCATTTCACGTAGGTCCATTCTGGATTTTATCCCATCTTTAGTCTTACCTGGTATATTTAACAGAGTACCAATGATGCTATCACAGACATTTTTCTCAACGTGCATTACATCGATACAATGTATGACTGTTAAAGAACTCCAATAAGGAAGATCCCAAAATATTGACTTCTTCTTGAATGAAGAATTGTCACTCCATGTGGCCATACTACATTGTGATTTCTTACCAAATTCATTGACAATGTCTTTTACTCTTTCATAAACAACATCCCCTGGTATAGGTTTAGGTGCACTCCGTTCATCATTCCATCCATTGAATGCTTTGCGCTCCCTACGATACGGATGGAATTTTGAAAGAAACCTTCAATGACCAAGATATACAGTCTTTCCGCCATGTTTTAGTCTTATTGAATCAGTGTTTTCTTCACATATAGGACACACTTTAGCTCCTTTGACACTATATCCAGACAAATTCTCGTATGCTGGAAAGTCATTAATAGTGCAAAACAATATAGCGTGCAAATGAAATGTCTCTCTTCTTGAAGCATCATAGGTCATCACACCTTCAGCCCAAAGTTTCTTTAAGTCATCAATCAGAGGTTCAAGATAAACATCGATATCATTTCCGGGTTGTTTAGGGCCCGATATCAACAACGACACCATAACGTACTTATTTTTGATACACAGCCAGGGAGGAAGATTGTATATAACAAGCATGACTGGCCAAGTGCTATGTTGGCTGCTCAATGTCCCGTACAGATTCATCCCATTTGTACAAAGCCCAAGTCTTAGATTCCTATCTTCTTCACCAAATTTGGGGTACAATAGATCAATTTTCTTCCACCGTGGGGAATCAGACACATGTCGTAGGATCCCATCATTATTTTTCTTAACATTATGCCACCTCAAATTCTTTGCATCTTTCAGATTTGCAAACAAGCGTTGAAACCGTAATATTATAGGTAGATACCACATCACCTTGGCAGGAGAACCAGTTTTGGACTACCCCGAAGTCGTCAATTTATATCATGACGCACCACATTTTGGACAATCTTTCAAATCCACATAGTCCTTTTGAAATAATACACAATCCTTCGGGCATGCGTGTATCTTCTTGGCCTCCATTCCCATTGGGCACAACAATTTCTTTACCCGGTATGTTGAGATTGGGCTCATTTCCTTCAGGAAGCATTTCTTTCAACAAAGTCAACAATGAAGTGAAGCTTTTGTCGCTCCATCTATTGTTAGCTTTCAACTTATACAATCTCAACACATCGCTAAGCTTCGTAAACTTAGCACAACCTGTGTATAACGGTATCTCAACATCATGCACAATGTTTCTAAAGATAGGAGGTGGATCGGTGTGCTCTACCCTACAACTATCCAACATCGCATCAACGATGTCTACTGGAACTGGTTCGTTCACATCTACGTCATCGGAGGCAATTTCTTCTTCCACCCAAGCACTACTATCGACATCCACTGGTTTCAAGTTTGAAATCTCTCCATGCCAGTGCCATTCTGTATAGCCTTGTACAATCCCGTTGCACATGACATGACTTTTGATTTCATCACCGATGCTGACTTTCAAGTTGTTACTGCAATGCCTACATGGACAGTACAACCTATCTCCAGGTTCTTTCCTATGTTCCTCGGCAAATCTAATAAACTGATCAAGACCAGATATAAACTCTAGGGTGCATCGATTGCGAAGGGACATCCATGATCTATCCATTCTATGATCAAAGAGAAAATAAGTATATATTAGGACAAGATTAGGGTCTACGGTTAACAAATACATGTGATGTCGTTCTTATATATAATAAATGTGTACCACCTATCCCATCCTTGAACACCTAATCTAACTAGTAAGTGTATAATGTGTATTGGGTTTTCGAGAAAATTTTGGCAGCATTTCCCCACTGTTCTCTAAGTACATATGTACTTAGAGAACAAACGGGGAAATGTTGCCGAAATTTTCTCAAAAACCCAATACACATTATACACTTACATCCTAAGTGAGATTAGGTATTCAAGAACAGTCCCAAACTGGGGACTATCCAAGATTTACTCCTAATGAGTAAATCTTGGACGGGTTTCTAGGCCAACAAAATCATATCATTAAGAGCATGGTTTCATGTTAGGTCATCATAGGTCATAATAATCCACTAGAATGGGCATAAGAGTATTAGATCTTGATTCTAGAGTGTAAAAGACATAATAGTGACTACTGATTTTGTGGGGTGATATCATTTCATAGGATTTATAAATTCAAATTTAACAAGTGTACAAGTTGCATCATTTTAATACTCTAAAGGTGACTAGTGGGTCATAGCACATAAAAGATGGCATTACAAGGAATGTAAGCAAGCTAGATCAATTAACACTCATCTCAAGGAAACATTAGTTACTGAGGGGACCAAGAAAGAGTGCTTTTTAATCAGGGTTTTGGGGGACGTTTACCTCTGTTTGAGCCCATTTGGGCGTCAACAGGGAGAGAGGGCGAGATGGAGGGTAGTCGAGTGGGCAGGCAAGCAGACAGGTGAGAAGGTGATGGGCAGGGAGACGATGGGAAACAATAGATGATCAATTAATTCCTAAAACATAGTATAGAATAAACATTATACAGTAGTAGGAAGTACATGATATGTACATTATATCGTTATATGTATTGCAAACTACAAAGTACATCTACATAGATAATACATTAGTTGAACGCATAACAATACACAAAAAACTAAGGTATGAATGTATGTATAGGTACAAGTATAATGTATCAATAAATATTAGTGGTTGAGTTCATAGTAGAGCATCAATGTATGTACAAATGATAAATATATAATGTAGGTGCAACAATTCATACATAAAGCAATTCATACATAAAGATGTAAATGGGTGCGGCAGTACATACATACAGAGCTTGTATGAAGTAGGAACAATTTTGATGCATGTACAACTCAATTAAAAATGAGAAAAGGAGGAAGAAGCAGGAAGAGGGGTAGGGGGCCAGGAGCAGGAGCAAGGAGCAAGCCAGAGAAACCCAATTGTCTAAGCAGGAAGAGGAAGAAGAAGGGTACCAGGTGAGCGGGCGACCAGGTGCAGAGCGCCGGTGAGGAGAGAGCAGCGACAGTGAGGAGAGTAGCGTCGGCGGTGAGCGGCCGGGTGACCAGGAGGCAGTTTCGGCGACGACTAGGAGACAATGTCGGCGGTGACCAGGAGACAGTGTCGGTGGCGAGCAAGTAGTCGGCCGTTGCAATAGGAGCGCCAGGTGGTGGCGTGCAAGAAGGGGGAAGGCGGCGGCGGTGGGTGCTTGCTCACCGGAATCGCCAGACCTAAAATTGACGCTCGATTGCAGTGAAATAGAGAAAGGGGAAGAGTCTACTTTGCGCGGGTGCTAATAAGTAACCAATCGGCGTCGGTCATTACACAAAATCGACGCCAAAGCAAATCGTGTCAGTTGTTCTGTAGATAACCGATGCCGATTCATCTTAAGCGTCGGTTGATAGGAAAAAACCGACGTCCAAATTAGACAATCTTATTTGGTAGGAACTATTATCAGTGTCGGTTATAAAAGGATTGACCGACACCGAAAGCGGAACTTTTCGTGGAAATATCCTTCTTGAATAGGCGTCGGTGATCATTGAAAAAACCGACGTTGTATGTGACACAAATTTTTTCGCTCGAAATTTGGATTTCGCGGGCGATTTTAGGCGTTGGTTTGTTATATCTAGCCGACGTTGAATACAAAGCGGTACCCGTGTCTGGCTGGTCTTCGATGATATAAATCCGTTTCCCTAAATATCTGACGTTGACTAGTATAGGCGTCGGATTACCTTAATAACCGACGCCCAGAAAAGTGACACTGAATGCTGTTTCTGTAGTAGTGAATCAAGAAGGTTAATGAAACCTAACCCTAATTTAGGGTAACATAATGTAAAACCCTAATTATGGGTATTTGAAAAGGAAACCCTAATTTTAGGGTAAAGTGCATGAAACCCTAAACTAGGGTAATGTGATGTAAAACCTGGATGTATTGATATGATGTAGAACTCAAATCCAGGGTGATGCTATGTAATGCTATATGAAAACTTAATCTCGGACAATATTGTGATAAATTATAATCCTGATTTGGGTAATGGGATGAGTATCCCCAATTGACATGAATTGAGAAACCCTAATTGAGGGTGATTCCATGAGAAACCCTAATTGAGGGTGATTCCATGAGGAACCCTAATTGAGGGTGATTCGATGAGAAACCCTAATTGAGGGTGATTCCATGAGAAGCCCTAATTTAGGGTGATTCTATGTGAAACCCTAATTGAGGGTGATTCCATGAGAAACCCTAATTGAGGGTGATTCCATGAGAAACCCTAATTGAGGATGATGCCATGAGAAAACCCTAATTGAAATGAATAGTAAACCCTAATTATGGGCAATGTGATATGAAACCCTAATGAAGGGAGATACTATGCGCAATCCTAACCCTAATATAGGGTGATGCTATATGCAATACTAACCCTAATGAAGGGAGATGGTATGTGAAATCTTAACCCTAATATAGGGTGATTCTATATGAAATCCTAACCCTAATGAAGGGAGATGGTATGTGAAATCTTAACCCTAATAAAGGGTGATGGTATGTGAAATCCTAACCCTAATGAAGGGAGATGGTATGTGAAATCTTAACCCTAATAAAGGGTGATGGTATGTGAAATCCTAACCCTAATGAAGGATGATAGTATGTGAAACCCTAAACCCTAATAAAGGGTGATGGTATGGGAGACCCTAATCCTAATAATGGAATGGTGACTAATACACTGATAAGGGAAATACCTAAAGTGATTGATTATAGTAACCTTATAGCAAGCAATGCCTTAACCTAAGATGAGTCCATATCATGGAAGATAGTTGGACAATTCTAATGCGTGTTCTATGCCCTATGCACTACATGATAAAGGTGACATGTTAATGTATAAAGTATTAGGATGGGAAATACCCTAATACAAAATAAGTTGATGAACTTACAAAGGTTAAGTGAGATGAGGGAAGTGATACATCAAGATATGATAGTTATCACATTTAGCACCTCAAAGTTGATATACCTTAGTACACTTCAAATTTAATATGTCTGGATGTGTGACACCTGTGTGTGTTGTGTCAATCATTACATTAAGATGTAATGTGCTTTATGAGCCATGAGAATGGTTGTTACCTAGTGAAAGGTGACAAGATGTAATGAGCTTTATGAGCCATGAGAATGGTTGTTACCTAGTGAAAGGTGACAAGATGTAATGATCTTTATGAACCATGAGGATGGTTGTTACCTAGTGAAAGGTGACAAGATGTAATGTGTTTTATGAACCATGAGAATGGTTGTTGCCTAGTAAAAGGTGACAAGATGTTAAATGTGTTTTATGATCCCCATGAGATTAGTTGTTACCTAGTGAGAGGTAACAAGATATTTTGATAGGCCTTGTGAACCAAATGAGTAAGTTGATACCTAGTGAAAGGTACCAAGGTAATTATAAAAGTCCCATGTAAGTGATGATAATGTTCTTAATAAACCAAGAAATCGGAAACTTAGTAACATAATGATTATAACAAAATGATACAATAAAAATGATGGAACCTTGATTATACAAGTGTGGGGAAGAGAGGGATACTTGTATTACATAAAGAATGTGATTGAGCATGATGGCATGGCCAAAGTTTAAATGTCAGTAGAAGAATGAGGTACCCAGTGCTGTGTAAACTGACATGGGACGTAATCACATGATTGGTATTAACCCAATACCTGGAATAACTGCACAAGATTGGTATTAACCCAATACCTGGAATAACTGCACATGATTGGTATTAATCCAATACCTAGAATAACTGTACAAGATTGGTATTAACCCAATACCTGGAATAACTACACATGATTGGTAATAACCCAATACCTGGAATAACTGCATAAGATTGGTGTTAACCTAATACCTGGAATAAATGTACATGATTGGTATTAACCCAATACCTGGAATAACTGCACAGGATTGGTCACAACCCAATACCTGGAATAATGTCACAAGATTGGCATAGTCCATTACCTGGAATAATTGCATAGGATTGGCATAGTCCAATACCTAGAATAATGTCACAGGATTGGCATAGTCCATTACCTGGAATAGTTGCACAGGATTGGCATAGTCTAATACATGGAATGGATGCACATGTTTGGCATACTCTAATACCTGGAATGGATGCACATGTTTGGCATAGTCTAATACCTGGAATGGATGCACAGGTTTGGCATAATCTAATACTTGGAATGGATACACAGGAACAATATAAGTCCAATGCTTGTACTAGTTGCACATGATTGGTATAATCCAATGCCTAGAATATTTATACAAGATTGGTATGGACCAATGCCTAAACAAGACATGATGATGTACACTCTCATGTCTAGTATAAACCAATACCTGTTTAGCAGATTGGCTAAGGCCATCAGATAGAAACAAGAAGGAGTCATGGGTGACATATCAGAGTAATGAGTATCATGAGAAAAGCATGAGATGTTGAGTTAATATAATAGATAAATGATATACATGTTCTTTCTATTCCTTATAAAGAGAATAGATGATTGAATGCTCTATCATAAACAGTTGCAATATTTAAAGATGAGAATGATATAAACTGCTTATCCTCTGCTCAGATTTATATTATAAACTGCAATAATAATATTTCTGGCGGAGAGTTATATCTCTCGCTGGTGAAATTTTCAATTGTCTCATCTGCGTAGGATCCAACATTTTTAGGTGGACGAGCACGGAGGAGATTGAGAACATCTTGTAGAGGAAGAACTTCAGCAGCAACAGGGACAATAGTGACAACTCAGGTTGAGTGTACTGTATGTCGTGTCTTTTAGATAGAAGTCCTATGTGTCGTCTCTGTACTCTCAGGTCCTCGGAGTTAATAGTTAGAGCTTTTAATAAATCATTTTGAGATGTTGGCTTGATGCCTCGAGGTTCTTATGCTATCTGTGTTTAGCTTTTAACAAGGCAGATGATGTTGTAACCCTCGAGAAGAGATGGTACAAGATATGTACTTTTGAACCATGATGTAAATGTAATACATTGGTTCTTGTTGAAAGAGTTTTCCTATGATTGGATCTCTTTGAAAAAGGTTTTAATTTTTAGTTATTTTTAGTAATCCGCTATTGATGAATCGCTTCCGCTTAAGTAAATCTTGTTTTTGTGAGTTGTATGCCACAATTTAGTGGTATCAGAGCTCTAGGTTTGCTGAGTCTACAGAGACATAGGACTAAGGTATTGAGTCTGTTCTAAGTGTACCTCAGTGTATCTTATGGTGCCTTCTGCTTATGCAGAAGAAGATATATAGCTCCAAGATGTCTGGAGAACATGAGGAACACATTGCTGAGAGTAATGTTGCAACACCAGTAGAAGGTGCTAGGGATTAGGCAAGGTAAGAAACAGTGCCTGAGAATCCCTATGTTGATGAGGTCATGATGAGAAACCCAAAGTTTTCTACTCTTTTTGGGCAATTCATGACTGCAGTGATGCATATAACAGACCGGATGCCAGTACCACCACCCAGGGCACCAGCTCCCATTGAGGGATATGGGTCTGGAAAGACTTTTGAACGACTACGTCATGTTGGAGCCATAGAATATGCTAGGACATCTGACCCAACAGATGCAGATTTATTGCTCATTGAGTTAGAAAAAGCTTTTAAGATCCTTAGTATCCCAGATCCTGACAAAGTTAAACATGCTGTATACCTTTTGAAGGGTAGTGCTGGACATCGGTGGGCTATAGAAGAAATAAAAAGGAATGACGAAGAGGTTAATTGGGAGGAATTTTGTCGAGAATTCATCAATAAGTATTTTCCAAGGACATACTTAGATGAAAAGATCTCGTAGTTTGAGAAAATTCGATAGGGAGCCATGTCAATAAATGAATATGAGGTTAAGTTCATGGAACTTTTATGATTTTGTCCTCAAATGGATGCTACTGAGGAGGAAAAGATTCGACGTTTTGAGAAAGGACCGAATGCTGGAATGTCTATTCCAGCATCTCCTCTAGAAAGTAGAGAGAGGTTCACTACATTTGTGGAATCAATTCAGAGGATAGAAAGGTCTGTGACAAAGAAACAGGAGACAACCCTCAAAAGAAAGTCTACACAGTCACAAGGACCAATGATTAGTGGTACTAAACAACCAAAATCTTCACCAGTTCGACCTCAATATAGTACACCAATGCAGAGGTCATCAAGTCATGGTCGAGCTTGTCATAAATGTGTACATATAGGAAATTTTAGACAACAATGTCCAAGAAAATATAATGAGGAGACCCAACCGTCAGGGTACAATATGCAAAACCCACAAGGACCTCAGTCCAGTGGAGCAGATGGTAGAGGAAGAAGACAAGTGTCATAGTTTGGTCCATCTACTTCTGGTATTAGAGGATAAAGGCAATAACAAATAACAACGGACTCCATGTTTTGGGTCAGATAAGATGCTAGATAACTTGTAAAAGGTAGACTTGTCAAGATAGAACTTTTTATTTTGAATTATCTTCTGTTCCCTACTATAAGAAAGGTAGTTGTTGTTTAGTTCATCTGTATAATCCTTTAAGGATATGAGGAAGAGATAAGAAGGATGAAAACTTATGTTTAGTTTAATATTCTCTTATATGTTTTGAAGTTTCTCTCTATATATGAGGAACATAATATAAAATAAATACATACTACCTAATTTCAGTTCTTGAATACCCTGGCCAGGTATTCATTTAGTGAATACAAGGTAAGTATGACATATCTAGATTGTTATCTTTCTGATTACTCTGATCAAGTAGTCATTCTGAAACAATCTTAAGAGTTTAAAGAAGAAGGAGATGTGGCATGGAAATTTCTACCACATTCTAAGTGATACTCGAAGGGATATGATTTCATTATAAATCAACTTATAAAAAAAAGGAAGATGAGGATGTGATGTGTTATCAACGCATGTGTTAAATACCAAGGTAAGGGATTCTGGTATCTGAGGAATATCAGTCTATTTTATGATGGTTACCTGAAATGGTTAACTGTGGAATCAGTCCAGTTACCTAATGTAGTATGGACATCATATGTTAGGGGTTTATGCTTTGCATAAACATAACATTGATGAGAATAAACTATTTGAAGGAATAATTGTAAAATTATTGCAAAAAAAAATTTATCAAATTAAATTAACAAATAACCTCTATCAAAATAAGAAAAGTGTTACCTGACACATAGTTGACTCTACAGTCAATAATGAAAAGAAATAATAGAATATGTGTCTTGTATGACAAGTTCTATAATAACCTTGTATGGAAGGGCTTTGTATTGATCCAAGTTCTATGGTGTCTCCATAACAATGAGATGTTATGTGGAGACTTGATGATAGAACGAATGAATAATATTTGTCTCTCTTTTACCTGGGATTTTGGGGACGAAATCCTTGTTAGGGGTTTATAATTGTAACATCCCTGACCCGGGTTAAGCCTTAACCCTAAATGTTTTGCTTAATAAACTTGATTATATGGTTTCTATTATCTATTGAAAAGTAATTAAGGCTCAAGAGGAACTTACATTTCAATTTTAGTCCATTTTGAATAATGTTGGAAACAATGTTTTACTTATTTTGGACTAAAGTGCAATTTACCCAAGTTGAGGGGTTAATTTGCAAATGTTGCATGATAAAATGTTCCTAAAATGTTGAAGCATCATGAGAATGAAAATGATGCAGAGGTGTGGCTAGTGAAAACCTGAATACTAAGACAGAGCTGATAAAACAATGTTTGTGCATAAAAACCTAGTTTTGGTGTAATGTACAATTTACCCAAAACCTAGGGTCCAATATGCAAATTACCACTTCTTTAGAGTCCCTAATATTTCTTGGAATCATTTAAAGCAAGTAAAATTAGAGATGCGTCTCATTTGAATTACTTTGGAGGAGAGAGAATCTTGATATTAAAATAATCAAGATTTAAGCATAATTGGAACTTTACTTCAATTTAATGCAAACATAAATATATTACTTGAAGAGCCCTTCAACCAAAAGGTGAGGGATGATTTTGCAAAATAATGTACGGCCATGTGCCTTGCAAAGGCACGAAAATATCTAAAGGAAGTGGATAACTCACTCACATTATTAAAAGAAAAAGAAATATCCACTAACTTATGGATATTATTATTAAATGGATTAAGGTGCTTAATTTGTTTTTCATTAAATCGTGGATAATTGAGAGGAATAAGAGGCAAGGAAGATAGCCTCGTATCTAAGTAATATAAGGGGGCAAGTGGCAAGGAAATGGAGGAGTTATCCCCTATTTTCTCTCTCTTAAATGAATTTTCAATAAAATTTATATATACTCAATTATCCATAGCTTGAATGGGTAATTTCAAAGCCACTTTCACTTCATGCTTGCAAAACAACCAAGGGAGCTTAGGAGCAATAGGAGGACGACTCCCAACATGTAGGTAAGCTACATGGCCCTCTTTCACCTTGATTCCATGGTGGAAATCACAAATCAATGCTTCATTTCTTCTTATCTTCATTCGATCTTCAATTCTAGCCATTCCTTTTCACTGAAAGCTTGAGGACGAGCTTGGGATAGTTGAAGGTGTTGCTTTCACCATTAAAGACGTGGAGGTTTAAGCTTTGAAGCTCAATTGAAGGCGTGTTATATAACTTGAACCCTTATTCATTGTCATTGAATTCAATTTCTCAATCCATTATGTTCAATTGTTCTTCTTGTAATTCCTTTGAATAATTGATGAAACTACCATGATAATGGTAGTAGAATTCAAGAGGTTGAATCTTGATGATGATGACATCATCATAAGCACACATATCAACAAGTTTTAGTTGCAAACGATTTCAACACTTTTGGTCCAATTGGTTTCACCACCAAACGGTTTGCAAACCATTTGGAGGTGGAGTTCCAAACCATTTGAACATGGTTGACCGAATGGGATAGTTGAACGTTTGGAGCCTTAAACGGTTTCAAACTGTTTGGACATATTGAATTGACCATTTGGGTTGAGTTGACCATTTGGTCAAGTAAGTTCAAAACCGTTTGGAGCCTTAACGATTTCAAACTGTTTGGACAAAGTCAACCAAAACCGTTTGAATGATTAATGGTTGCAATTAAGGATTGAAGATCCAAGGATCATACAATGATGGACTTCAATGATCTAATTTATGAAGGAATTGTTGATGCAAAACCCTAATCGATTTAGTTGAAGAAGTACCTCTTTTGGATTTTCAGTTTCAAGGGAAGTTTGGACCAAACGGTCTTGAGACCGTTTGAGTCCACACGGTCTTGAGACCGTTTGAGTCCAAATGGTCTTGAAACCATTTGGGATCAAACGATCTCAGGACCTTTTGGATTCAAATGGTTTCAAACCGTTTGGATCATCAATGGTCAAGAACATTTGAATGTTTCAATGTGATTAAGTCAATTGGAAACCCAAGGTGATGAAAGATAAAATGACCCTATGGTTGTTACTGATCTATCTCAAAGATAATCACTAGGGTTGTAACTTTAAGATACTAAGTGATTGATAATCCTTAGATGAGTTAATCCTTGAAGCTTAAGTAAGTAATGACTCAGTACACTATGTCAATCATAGTTGTATGTACTTGATTGGAGGGTTGATGTAACCTAATCAAGTTGAAAGGATGATAGAAAGGAATTCATACATGAGTATTAATCATGTGGTGCTTAGGGTATGATCCTTAGTAAAGAGATCATGAAACCCTAATCAAGAAGGTTAATGAACCCTAACCCTAATTTAGGCTAACATAATGTAAAACCCTAATTATGGGTATTTGATTAAGAAACCCTAATTTTAGGGTAAAGTGCATGAAACCCTAAACTAGGGTAATGTGATGTAAAACCCTGATGTATTGATATGATGTAGAACTCAAATCCAGGGTGATGCTATGTAATGCTATATGAAACCTTAATCTCAGACAATATTGTGATAAATTATAATCCTGATTTGGGTAATGGGATGAGTATCCCCAATTGACATGAATTGAGAAACCCTAATTGAGGGTGATTCCATGAGAAACCCTAATTGAGGGTGATTCCATGAGAAACCCTAATTGAGGATGATGCCATGAGAAAACCCTAATTGAAATGAATAGTAAACACTAATTATAGGCAATGTGATATGAAACCCTAATGAAGGGAGATACTATGTGCAATCCTAACCCTAATATAGGGTGATGGTATACGCAATCCTAACCCTAATGAAGGGAGATGGTATGTGAAATCTTAACCCTAATATAGGGTGATGCTATATGCAATCCTAACCCTAATGAAGGGAAATGGTATGTGAAATCCTAACCCTAATAAAGGGTGATGGTATGTGAAATCCTAACCCTAATGAAGGGAGATGGTATGTGAAATCTTAACCCTAATAAAGGGTGCTGGTATGTGAAATCCTAACCCTAATGAAGGATGATAGTATGTGAAACCCTAAACCCTAATAAAGGGTGATGGTATGGGAGACCCTAATCCTAATAATGGAATGGTGACTAATACACTGATAAGGAAATACCTAAAGTGATTGATTATAGGTAACCTTATAGCAAACAATGCCTTAACCTGAGATGAGTCCATATCATGGAAGATAGTCAGACAATTCTAATGTGTGTTCTATGCCCTATGTACTACATGATAAAGGTGATAGGTTGATGTATAAAGTATTAGGATGAGAAATACCCTAATACAGAATAAGTTGATGAACTTACAAAGGTTAAATGAGATGAGGGAAGTGATACATCAAGATATGATAGTTATCACATTTAGCACCTCAAAGTTGATATACCTTAGTACACTTCAAATTTAATATGTCTGGATGTGTGACACCTGTGTGTGTTGTGTCAATCATTACATTAAGATGTAATGTGCTTTATGAGCCATGAGAATGGTTGTTACCTAGTGAAAGGTGACAAGATGTAATGAGCTTTATGAGCCATGAGAATGGTTGTTACCTAGTGAAAGGTGACAAGATGTAATGAGCTTTATGAGCCATGAGGATGGTTGTTACCTAGTGAAAGGTGACAAGATGTAATGTGTTTTATGAACCATGAGAATGGTTGTTGCCTAGTAAAAGGTGACAAGATGTTAAATGTGCTTTGTGAGCCATGAGATTAGTTGTTACCTAGTGAGAGGTAACAAGATATTTTGATAGGCCTTGTGAACCACTTGAGTAAGTTGATACCTAGTGAAAGGTACCAAGATAATTATAAAAGTCCCCTGTAAGAGATGATAATGTTCTTAATAAACCAAGAAAATGGAAACTTAGTAACATAATAATTATAACAAAAGGATACAATAATAATGATGGAACCTTGATTATACAAGTGTGGGAAAGAGAGGGATACTTGTATTACATAAAGAATGTGATTGAGCATGATGGCATGGCTAAAGTTTACATGTCAGTAGAAGAATGAGGTACCCAGTGCTGTGTAAACAGACATGGGACGTAATCACAAGATTGGTATTAACCCCATACCTTGAATAACTACACATGATTGGTATTAACCCAATACCTAGAATAACTGCACAGGATTGGTATTAACCCAATACCTGGAATAACTGTACAAGATTAGTATTAACCCAATACTTGGAATAACTGCACATGATTGGTATTAACCCAATACCTGGAATAACTGCACATGATTGGTATTAACCCAATACCTAGAATAACTGTACATGATTGGTATTAACCCAATACCCGGAATAACTGCACATGATTGGTCACAACCCAATACCCGGAATAATGTCACAGGATTGGCATAGTCCATTACCTGGAATAATTGGACAAGATTGGCATAGTCCAATACCTGGAATAATGTTACAGGATTGACATAGTCCATTACCTGGAATAGTTGCACAAGATTGGTATAGTCTAATACCTGGAATGGATGCATAGGTTTGGCATAGTCTAATACCTGGAATGGATGCACATGTTTGACATAGTCTAATACCTAGAATGGATGCACATGTTTGGCATAATCTAATACTTGGAATGGAGACACATGAACAATATAAGTCCAATGCTTGTACTAGTTGCACATGATTGGTATAATCCAATGCCTGGAATATTTATATAGGATTGGCATGGACCAATGCCTAAACAAGACATGATGATATACACTCTCATGTCCAGTACAAACCAATACCTGTTTAGTAGATTGGCTAAGGCCATCAGATAGAAACAAGAAGGAGTCATGGGTGACATATCAGAGTAATGAGTATCATGAGAAAAGCATGAGATGTTGAGTTAATATAATAGATAAATGATATACATGTTCTTCCTATTCCTATAAAAAGAATAGATGATTTAATGCTCTATCATAAATAGTTACAATATTTAAAGATGAGAATGATATAAACTGTTTATCCTCTGCTCGGATTTAGATTATAAACTGCAATAATAATGTTTCTGGCGGAGAGTTATATCTCTCACTGGGGCAATTTTCAATTGTCTCATCCCCGTGGGATCCAACATTTTTAGGTGGACGAGCACAGAGGAGATTGAGAACATCTTGTAGAGGAAGAACATCAGCAGCAGCAGGGACAACAGTGACAACTCAGGTTGAGTGTACTATCTGTCATGTCTTGTAGATAGAAGTCCTATGTGTCGTCTCTGTACTCTCAGGTCCTCAGAGTTAATAGTTAGTGCTTTTAATAAATCGTTTTGAAATGTTGGATTGATGCCTCGAGGTTCTTATGTTGTCTGTGTTTAGCTTTTAACAAGGCAGATGATGTTGTAACCATCGAGAAGAGATGGTACATGATATGTACTTTTGAATCAGGATGTAAATGTAATACATTGGTTCTTGTTGAAAGAGTTTTCCTATGATTGGATCTCTTTGAAAAAGGTTTTAATTTTTAGTGATTTTCAATAATCCGCTGTTGATGAATTGCTTCCTCTTAAGTAAATCTTGTTTTTGTGAGTTGTATGCCACAAAATGTGTACCCTAGGAGATGAAGGATAGTTGTGTTGAAGAATTATATAAGAAATTAATATGCCCTCAATAGACCATTGGAAAGGGTAGAGCCCTAACTCAATCCTAAGGTCTAGTAGGGAGTATTAAAGGTACATGGAACCAATGGGATTAGGAGTTGATTGTTCAAAGAATGCATAAGACCATTTGGTCGGGAGGTAACGACCATGTCTGCCCGAGGCCCATGTCTTAGAAGATTATCCACCTTCATGAGTTCATGAGGCCAATGGGTGAATGTGAGAGACACTCCCTAGATGCAGAAGGATGAGATCACTCCAAATGTACCTACACCCCAAAGAGACATTGAGGAAGTGTCTAAGGCTCATAATCCATGAGGTGTAAATATAAAAGATACACGAATTCATGTAATAATGAAAGAGTGTGTAAAAACTCAAGAGTGAACAACACATTTGACTTCACAAAATATAAGAATATTGGGAATTAAAAGTATGTATGGTTTAAAGTCATGTTGAGAATAATTCAACCTAAAATATGAAATTTTATGACAATGTGTGTATACCATTTCTGCTCTTGGAATGAAATGAACTTTGTTTTTGGGTTGCAGTAAAACATTTATTTCATCCCATTACGAGGGAGAGAGATTGGGTAGACACATGTTATGCTTAAAAATGACATACAAAAATGGATACCTTAAGTTGGGTGTAATGACATGACATGATCTAGGGTTGGAGGTGTTACTTCATCCTTATGCAAAAATAAATGAATAATAGTTTGGAAACTTAGGTGAGAACATAGTCACCACGTAGAACATAAATCACAAATAAAAATGTAATCACTAACAGATGATGTCATGTAAAGACTAAATATGTGGATATACCCTGAACATGACCACATAAGCTTCCTTATATCGCAGGAGATGGTGAAGACATAAACTGTCATATACTCCACTCAACATCCTCATATCGGGATTAGGTCAATTGAGTCAAGAAAACTTCCAGCTCATCACCTCAGTTATCAAACCCAAACTTATAACTCATAGATTCCAAACCACTCTTGATAAGAACGTCCTCAGATGATGATTACCTTGGTTCATCTGCATTTGCATACCATCTATCCAATATAATTCCAAAAGGATGTGGTACTTCCTCTATCCTCAAACATCATAGAAATGTTTCAACTCATATCACCTTTAACCTTAGTATATGGCATGCATTTTGTCCTATCTATCACACCCATAAACATAGGGAAAAAGCACTTGGCTGCAGTCAAATATAGAGTTCATCATGTTCCAAGAGTAGAGATGGTGCATCACACATCACCATTGCACTTTCCCATCTAAGTTGAAACGTACATCACATGTCTCCCCATCATGAACACCTTGATTTCTGGTTTACATCCATGAAAGGTTGTTCCCAAACACTCTTGGGTCTTCATATTACTCATATATATACCAAATTCTTAGTCATATGATCAAGGTCTATAGGGTGCCGATACTTTTGGTGTCATCCCTCTTCCTTTATGCATCCATGGAGGGCCTCCCTCATTTACCCCTTGGGCCCCATGAACTCATGAAGGTGGTCAACCTCCTAACCCATGGTCCTCAGGAAAAGATAGTTGTTACCTCCCGACCCTATGATCTTATGCACTTAGGGAAGATACAACTCCTACTCCCATCAGTCTTATCCCTACCTGACCTTAGTATTGACTTAGGATTCTATCACGGTACATCTCAATCTTGAATCCTTACCTGAATCTTCATCATCTCTCTGGGCACTCATGGTCAACTTACATCCCTTCATGGGAAACATGGCATCCTACCTATCTCAGTCAAGCCCCATATCGGTTACCTCAATGGAAACATATCCTTCCCTTAGAGATGGTCACACACGAGTCTATTAATTCTTTCTCATACTATGTGCTCTCTACTTAGCTCATCAATACCTTATAAGTGACTTTGTAACGACCCCGCCTCCCGGTAACCCCCAGTTAAGGGAGACTGAAAGGACAGAGCCGTTAACCAATAACCCGGATCAAAGGTTCATCAAATAATCATTAACAATTATTAAATTCTACCAACTATACTGAAATATGGAGAAAAATAAAAACTTTTGCACGTGATTAGTTTAATTTAGAGTTTATGTGCTCAAATATGCTTGAAATTTAAAAAGGGCATAAAGTTATCATCTTTAATGATTTAATTAAGGAAAAACCCTTAGATTTGATGATAGATGGACTTAATGACGTTATTTGGATAATTCAAGCTGATATTAACCTGCTGATCATAAAAAGGACGATATTAGTACATAATTAGGGTTTCATATACCTAAGTTTGCATTAATGGGCTTAGAAACCCTAATTTAGGAGGACATGTCTTTTAATGATTTTAATTGTGAAAATCCATGAATAAGACAAAGTTATGTTGTTATAAATCCAATTTGAGTATAAAAGATCAATAATATGGATATTTTGGGGTTCCTAGTGTATAAAGTGGAATTAATGATACATTAGGGTTTACTGACATAAACAATGAAAGTTGTAGTAATTAGGATTCCTAGAGAATCAAACTATAATTCTTTGTTGAGATGTCAATTCAAAGAAACCTAAACATGATAATTGGTCTTAATGATCTTGACATGACTTAAAAGGATAAAGATAGTAGTTTTAGTGTAAAAGAGACATATTGGACTTAATTGACTTTTAATTGTGCCTATGATGTTGAAATTAGGGTTTGTGGACTAAACGAACATTAAAAGTGATAAATGCATAATGAAAGCTAAAACCCTAAAGGATGGCCTAGAAATCCTAAAGTGGAATCCAAGTAGATCTTGAGGAGGTTTGGAATAAAACAATGACACTTGGATGTTATGCATTAATTTTAGGATATTGATGATTGCTTGATTGATTGTTCCTGAATATTATTACTTGGACTTCAAGTTGCTCTGAACAGGTATGTGGTTACACTTATGAATATCTCAAGATAGTTTTTCGAGGTTTTCTGAGATTTTCACCGATGACTTGAATAAAATGTTGGATGAATTTAGTTCATGCAAACTATAATGTGAATATGACTATCACATAATATATGTGCCTACTAGCTCAGATCCTGGTCCCCTCTGTGTCTTAATGGTTCACCTAGTATATGGCTACCTAGAGGGTAGGTCCATCAGGTTGTGGAATGAATTAGTATATGGATACCTAGAGGGTAGGTCCATCAAGTCATAGTGAGTTAGATATTGGGCTACCTTTGGGTGGTGCCATGCGACTCTACCTTTACATAGGTATTATATAAGTCCTTACAGGGACAACACAGAGTTGTGGATAGGTATGGATTGAGTAGTTTGGCTTAAAATGTAATCTTGGTTGTTAAATGATTAATTGAATGATTACGTTGTTACCATATTTGCATGATTATTGTTTCCCCCACATACCAGCTTTGGCTGACCGGCATTTTGTTTGTCGGTGTTTTAGGTACAAGCCAAAAGGACAAACAATAAATCGTCATATTGTGAAATACATGAAGTTATACAAGGAGGATTAGTTAGAGTAGGATCCTTAAGTGGATAGAAGTTTAGAGATCCAAGTTTTCAAAAAGGTATGCAAAAATTTATTTTCTTACAACTTTTCAGTATAGTATGTTAAAATTTGATAATTATTCTTGGTTAATTGCCGAACCTTTGATCCGGAAGTTATGGGTGCGGCTTCGACCTCTCGGTATCCCTTAATTGGGGGTTATCGGGAGGTGGGGGTCGTAACAGACTTCGTAGGGTTTACCTCAAACCTACACCCGAGTTGGTGCTCACTTCAACACGAAGGGTCCCTTCCCAGAACAAGATAAAATTATCACTTGATAGAAACAAAGATCACAAAACATTCTTACCTCCCAGGTTTATATCATACATATGCTTAGCCCTATCATGCTACTTATGTATGTATCTAGCAAGAAGACATTCTACTAAACCACTCTAAGCTCCTTGGTATGTCATACTTGTTCCTTACTTCTAGAAGTTTAACCATTATCATACACACCAACCTGTGTGAGTGGTTCATCAAACACATATCTCATTTCCAGTGGGGTTTCCTTTGCTCTAAAACATGGGGGGTTCCATGCTCAATTCCTATAAACTCATACAACCTTGTAAGCATCATCTGCACCAAGTACTACTATTTCCCCTCTTAGGCCTAAGAACCCCACGTTCACTTCATATGCATTATCCATCTAAAAGCATGCTCAGTTGTTCAACCAAGAATCAAACCTATCCTAGATAGGGCATATACTTCCTAACACTCTTCCATATGAACAACCCTTAGATCCCTACACAAGGACAACCAACTATGTGTTAGACCTCACAACTTGTTACCATACCTCTTCAGGGTCTGAGGAACTCTCCTTCCTATACCTAAAGGTAGGTACTCATATCATCTGTGCGTTCACTCATGAAGCCTCTTTCTCTTTTCTAGGGTTTGGTTCCTCTAAAGGAATCCAAGGTACGATAAGCCTCCAAGGATTGAGGCAAACACATACATCCACTCAGGGTTACTTATTCTAGACCACATTATACCAAAATACCCATGATTCCTCATGTCTCATAGTCCATGTCTCCAACCTTCTTCATCGTGTCTTGCCATCTCTCTAGAGATAACCCTACAATTGGTCCTACCATTGGAGGTTCTCTCTTCGAATACGGATCAAGCTCTTAATGATACATGTATACACCTACCTCGGTGAAACGTATGATCCAAAACCTATGTCCTTCCAAGAATATCCAAATCTCTGCATGCTCATCTCATAACAATCAGTCATACCTATCTGGCTTATGTCTAACACCTTCTCAATGAGTGAGCTATCCCTCACCCTAACATGCACGACCCTCCCAAGGCCGGGTCACCACAAGGAACTAGAGGTCAGTCAACCACCCATAGTCCATGTTTCTCATGTGTTACCCAAAACCTTTGCATAAAGCATGCATGCCAAACCCACGTACATGCATGGATGGTATACTATGATATCCAATTCATCTTGTCATCTCTTATAGCTATCACTGGTAATGGTTTTGAGTTGAGCATCATCCTTAGAGGATGTGTTAAGTCTCCTCCTCTTCTTGGAGGCTTCTTTCTGTAAGGCTAACCATATCCTCCTCATCCTAAAAGAATGTCTAATCTCAACGTTCTCCTGAGAGCACGACAACACACACTATGCAACCTAAGCATGTAACTAAACTCGCTCTGAGTTTCTAATTATCAAAGTGATGTCCATGAAATCATTCTTACATGTTTTTTATTATTTGGTGGAGGATTCCTTAATCCTTATTATGCTTATCCCGAACACAGGAGGGGTGTGAAGAGATAGAAACCCTAATCACTTAGAGTCATATATGAATTAGGTTTGAGAAGGGAAGAAGATAGATGAGTGAGTCCTAGAGGTATCCTAGTTCAAGTCAAAGCCTCCAATTTTGGCCAGGTAGTCGTGCAATATCCAGGAGTCCTCGTAGACCGACCTGAGGGGTGAGAAAAATCTTGCCAGCCCCCGAATCATGATCCATTTCTAGACACCTCCATCATTGGAAAATCTTCTAATAACTCCCTTAGGTTTTAAAGAGTTTGAAAAATATAACAATTATTAGAGATTAAATGGAAAATCATCACTATGATAACAATTGTAACGATCCCGCTTCCCGATAACCCCCAATTAAGGAAGTCCAAGAAGTAAGAGGCCTTATTCCAAAACAGGATCAATGGTTTAGCAAATAATCATAAACAATTAATAAATTCTACCCGACTTAAACTTAAAACATGCATAATAACTTTACTTATAACGTACCTTTTCAAAAGTAGGATTCTAGAATTTCTACCCACTGTAGAGTTATATCTAACTAAATCCTCCTTTATAATATTATATTCATTCTTCACCAATGCTTCTTTACTGTATGTCCACTTTCAAATGTTCCTAAAATGCCAACAACCAAAAAGTCAGTCAGTATAAATTAATATATCAGTATGTGGTGACAACAAAAATATTTAACATATATTCTAACAACTTAATCACACCATCTTGTTGATAACAATGCAAGACTACATTTTTCAATATGACTTCCCAACTACTTTTACTCATACTCTGGGATACCCTCTCTTATTTTTTAGTCCTTGCAAGGGACTTTAAGGCCACCTTCTCCATCTTGAGCTTAGTACCTGGGGTCACCTCTCTGGGTGCCCAGTGGTCTTCCCTCCAAGGCTTGACCACCTTCACCTTCCCTCTGGGGCTTGGTCTAACATCATACATCCAGATCTGGTATATATGTTCAGGCAAGTCATATATACTTTAACGGCGATAATCATATTCACTTTAAAGATTGCAAAAATAAAAACATCCAAGCAGTTTATTTTCATGCAATTAATAGAACGTCAGGAGACACCGAAAATCTAAATCAAGTAATCATAAATAACCAAATACCTGATTTGGAGATCTCATAGGAAATAAGCACAATCCAATCCAGTCAGGCATATCCAAGCAATCAATCAAGCCAATCACACAACATAACTGAATACTGAAAAGCATGTACAACCTATTCACTACATACACATTAAGAAGTTAATTTATTGACTTGAGATTACTTCCTAGGGTTTCTAATCCAAATCAGGGTTCTTTTGGATCTATTTACAACTTTCCTCTTTTATGTTCACAAAACCCTAAAACAACAAAGATATGTTCAAAACCCTAATTACTCACTTGATCATATTACAACCTTTTTATCACCAATTTGGCTTAGGATTACTTTAAATCATTTTATACAAAGGATCTAAAAAATAACTTGTTAAAACCCATTATCACTTAGATTAGGGTTTCTAAGCCCATTAATGCACTTTATACATATGTAACCCTAAATTAGCCAATTAAGCACATGGATTATTCTTTTGAGATTTAAAACATCCTTTCTATCAAAAATAGGCTAATATCATCTTAAATTACCCATAACACTTTACTTCATCTTACTAATATCAATAGTTATGGTTCCTTATACATAACACATTAAAGGTGACTGCATTACATACTTTTTAAGTTGCGTACATATTCAGACTCTAATCCTATCTTTATCAGATTCCTTGTATTTTTCAGAGCAAAAATCATATATTACTTGTCACGATCAGAGCCACCAATAAATAATTATGAATTTCACAGACTAAAGTACATTTGACCAACATGAGGCCACCACATCAGCAACCATCTTCTTTTCCCTTTTCTACATGTGTAATCTATAGCCAATCGTGTGCGACCCTCTCATCGGCTCGCTCCACCAGGGTTTGGGTCTTAAAACATAGCCTAAAGATGATTTTACCCCTAACCCTCTTCATTATCCTTGGGGGTAGAAAGATCATCTCTATGGGGTTTACCTTCAACCTCGCGATGGCATTGAGAAGGTGTCCCGACTGATCACCAATGAGTTGACCCCGAGTATCCCGCCTCCCCAGTAGCTGTAAAGGCTGCCTCCCCTTTGCGAGGACCTATCAAACCTCATGGTAACCTTAAATCACCCTGCACTATCCCGAGCAAGACACTCGAGTAGAAACAAATTTCGACCATCAATAGAGCAGAACGAGAGCGTGAGCAAGTTTTTGCAGGAGACCAAGGACATATGAGGAAGCATAGGGTCTAGAGGACCCTAACGTTGTGTCTCTCAGTCTCTCTAAGGCCTATACATCCCTTTATGTATGTATGGGGGTAGAGCTTGTTTCTTCTTGGAGTCTAGCTCTCTAGGTCATTGGGGAAGCTCCCAAGCATACACAAAACTGAGTCATTGTAGGGATCATTAGATCTGGTTTAATCTCCCAAAGATGATTATCAAATTTCCAAGACTCATGGTGGATCAGGGAAAGAGTGAGACATGTTCGATCCCTCATGTTATTGTTCCCCCTTTCCTAAATTAAGCTAGAGGTAGGAGACACGTTCTTCACCGTCAGATCCCCAATTGAATGGCCAGAAAACAACGTGATGTCATAATGGTCCGGTCCAAGAATCCTAATTCTAATGTAAATAGTGACATTCAAAGATATCATTCTCACTTTAGGAAATATCACAAAAATCAAATCTCCTAAACTGCATATTGGTTTGATCACAAATTTTAGAGGAAAGTCCATAATGACTTAAACTACTTGTGTGCTAGGTTTGGTACTTAAACTCAAAATTATAAGAGAGTTTTATGCATACAAAATTTATCACTTATTAATGCATATTTTCTCTCTTTTACTCTTTTATCTTTATTTGGATTCCTTTCACCATTAGAATCCATGTGGATTCAAAATATCATCCATGATAACTAATTATACATTTTCACACATATTTCTCATATTTTCATTATTATCTCAATTTCTTTTCTTATTTATGCATTATTTGATTTCCTTCAATTTTCTTTCTCTTGTTATCATCTTCAACTCACTAACTTAATAGGGTCCATGAAATCATACATTCAAATGAAACATCATCAAAGAAATCCATTCATTTTACACTAATCATACAATTTCATAATCATACATTTATTGGAGAAATTGCATTTCCAACCATTCAAGCCAAAAAATTGAGGTTGTAACAGACATATTGAAAGCTTGCATATTTTTATGATTTATATTTGAAGTTTGTATACTCACTGCTCATTTCATGATTGGTATGTAATAGAGGAGAGGACACAGGTGGAACACATGCACTTAGTCACTTTCAAGACCATTTAGTCAATAATCATCTTTTGCTATGCATTTGTCACTCTTGTTTATTGAAAGAAATTGAAGAGAGAGATTAACTTGGAGCATACATGAGGACAAGTATGTTTTAAGTTTGGAGTGGTGATGTAGCCCAATTTTAGGGCTTCATATTGTGTCATATTGCATTTTGTACATCCAAAATGTTAGATTGCAATCATATTCCACTAACTTGGAATTCAAAATCATGTATGCTCATGCATCCTCTTGTATGTTTTTAGGGCACTTATGCATGGTTTGATGTGAGGAAGGATATGAAGGAGTCCTTTGGGTCCTTGAGCTCAAGGAGCATCTCCCAATCTTCCTCGAGCAATGCATGGATGCACAAGAATCAACCCAAACAAAGAAGAGACGAACTGAAGATTACCTATAACATCCTCAAAATCTTAAACCTATCAATGACCCTTAATCGGAAACCTTAATTTGCAGATTTATGATATTATATAACAAATAGAATGTAATATGACCTTTAAGTCCCAAATATATGAAATATTTTCATAACCTCAATTGTAGGCTCAACTGGCTCATTAAAGAAAGGATAATTTCATTAATTACACCTTTTAATAATATATGCATAAAAATAGAAACCTATATGAGTTTGATGAACAAAAGTTAATGAAAACCTAAATCTAATTGGATAAAGAGATTCTAGACCCTTTTACTAGCTTGTGGTCCAAATATGAGGACATTTGGACTTGGTTTGACCATCTAAATTAATTAGAACATGTTTCATAAAGTTTTCAATCAAATATCCTTGATTTTCTCATCTAACCTATGGTCCCAGATTTATTTTGATGTCACACGGCCCTCAAACCCAGTCTGGGTCAAACTCCAAGTTGCAAATCCATTCACTGAGTGAGAGGCCACCTTCCTCACCCGAGTCCTCAGGGTTCGATACTCTACGGTCCCCGGATTATTCTCCCCTCCTGATATCTCTCGACATAGTCCCTCAGACCGCGTTCTCTTCTCTTCTGTGATCCTTGCATAGGCTCGATCTTATGCATATCGAATTTGATAGGATTTCTTACCCTGGAGATCCCACACGAGGAAGGGACTCCGTTCCCTCCCCTGTCTTAACCACCATGAGTTCCCCTCGCCCTTAGAACCCACAACCTATAAATGGACCCCTCGAAATATATCCTTACACACTCAGAAACGTAACCCACCATCCGTCTTTCCCTCTGTTACCCTAGAACCCACCTCCCCTACTCTGGCGGCCTTCATCATCTACCTTGAGTTCGTCCCAAGGGTCCTGCCATCTAAGAACCCAGGGAGATCCACCAGACAGTTTGTAGAGACCCAAGAGATCTTTCCTAGTCATATTCTTCGACTTATTTGAGGTATTTTCACATTACCCAAGTTTCCCCCTTTTCCTATGCCTGTTTACCATTTGGCCTTTTGAGGAGTCTATTCGGTGAATCGAGAGTCATTTGACTGGTGCTTTTCTCCAACCACTTTGTGGTTGATTTGGAACTTTGGAAGCTTTGCTTTCTCTCAATTTTGGTGTTTATGTGAGTTTTGGCAAGTTTCCTGGGGATTCCCCTATTCCTCCTCTGCCCCTCCATGGCGGAAAGGATTTCTTAGGCTCTTGACCATCGGACAAGCCAAGTTTGGGCTCTGCAGGTCCGTCCAAGCCAGGCCATGGTGCCTAGCACCTCGATTTCTAAATACATGATCAAGATCTAATTTTTGTTCTCCAAATCGTGATGGTTCTCACATGGGTTCTACACATGTTCCCTCATGCAAGTTGGATTGGGGAAGAAGACCCCATACACCGACTTTACAATTTTGCCCTGATCTGGATCTTGGTTTGTCAAGCGCCCCAATGGGAAAAATCGGAATTCTTGCCTTTGTTTTATAGACTAACGTGTGAGGCCAAATTTTAGTCTCTGGCTAGCATATTCGTGTGCAATTGGTCCAACTAGGCACTAAAGCCAGGACTGGGATAATACTTGACACATTGATTTTAATCAAATTTTCATAGGATCATTCTTCATAAATTCATAATAAATCAACCGGTTATCAGAAAAATACCCAAAAATAGTCATTGGAAAGCTTTTCGATAAGGAAGTCGATTTTCAAGTTTTCAAACCCTAATTCATTCGTCTCTGATGATGTTCCCTAAAATACCCAAATTAGGGTTTAGGATATAGTTAAGGTGATAATTAATATAAACATGTTAATTTCAGGAACATAGGATTTGATCAAGATCAGGGATATTAAGTTAGGATTTACCTTGCTCCAGGTAAGTGGGTCATGTTGTTATGCATTAGTATTTTGGATGAATTGCATGTTAAATATGATTTAAGATTATGCTTTAAATTCCAAGTTAATGAATGAGATTAAGATAATGATGATGCCTCAAATTTTATTATTTGCTTTTGATTGATATAATAATAAGGTCCTATGCTTATCACCGATGATTATTAGTTTAATGCTATGCTTATGTAATGATTAAGAAATTGAAGAAATACCCACGTCAATTCATGTAATGACAACTTCAAGATTAAGAGGGAGAAATCCTGTGATGGTTAAGATAATGTACTTAAGTTATGAATTGTTCTTCTTTATGTTATTTTGTCTTTATGGCATTGACTTTGGTGCAACTAAGATGAGCCTTAACTGACCTGATGAGAAATTTGGTGCAATTATTGGATGAGGACACTTTACATTAATGGCAAGATAAGAACAATGATGTTCATGTTTAAGTTTATAAATTAAGTAACTTATTATATGTTTCTCACAATGATGGACCTTTATGGTCATTATGGGCTTCCTAGCAATGATGGGCTTTCCGAGCATGATGTGCCCCATGGGATAGTGATGGAGAGAACACATATAGCAGTGTTTCTTAATTCATTAATGTAATGAAATATAAAATATAATGATAATACTTAATGTCAAGCTATGTCAACTTTATTTTAGTTCAAGTATATGCTTACTTTCAATTCTTATAACATGCATAATGCCTCTTATTGATGTTGTTGCTTTCTTTCGCATGGCCGTGGGACGAGATGTCCCTAGATCAAGGAGTGGGAGGGAATTGAAGTGAGCCTTCAAGGGTAACTGATCAAGGAGATTTTAGTTTGGTGGGGTGCCATATACCACTCCATATATTATCTAGTGTAGTTTCAGTTCATGCTTTAGATTTTTCTTAGCCTACATTTATTAGGTTTTGAAATAAGATGAGATAGTTTACGTTTTTCCCTTTTTATGAACAATGTATGAATCTATTTTGAGTTAATGCATGGTGTTTTGTTTACCTTGTTGCAATGCTTATCATGTTTTGTAATGTTCCTCCTAGCTGAGTGACCCATGTTATGGAAAAAATGATATTTTCTTCCACTATCATATATGTTCTTGGAGGGGCGTTACAATATGGTATCAGAGCAATGAGTAGATGGCCACTAATCTAAAGATTCACATGGTTATAACCGTAGGTATACCTTGTTTTTCTAGATGGCTACTAAGAAATATGACAAGGGAAAGGATAGGGAAGATGGTGCTAGCTCTTCTAGTAAGGGAAGTGGACCACGAAGGAACCCTAAGGCAACCTTAGAGGATTTAGTCCAACTGTTCACTAGTGTCCTAGGACAAGGACAACGTCAATACAGACACCATGAGCTAACCTTGGTGGACTTCTTAAAGATCAGACCCGACCCCTTTGCTGGAGAAGGAGAGGATGATGTCATCACCAAGGGAGAAGAATGGATTATGAGCATGGAGCATTATTTTCGTGACCTGAACTTCCCTCAATTGTCTAGGGTTCGCTTTGCCACTCACATGCTGAAGGGAGCAACTCGTACATGGTGGGAGAATTTCCTCAACTCAAGAGAAACTGATGCACCTGCACTCATATAGGAAGGATTTATTGAAGCCTTCCAAGAGCACTATGTGTCCGATGCCATGATAGAAAAGGAGCTAGAGTTTGCCAATTTAGCTCAGGACAGTGACATGACAGTGACCCTGTAACACCCCTCCAAGCACATATATAAGTCAGCAGAAGCAAACCCAATGTTGTCCATAACATGGGTAGCTCGGCTCGGAGGAACATCATAAAATATGATAATCATTGCAATAAGATAAATGAAACACTTTGCATAAACTCAAAAATAGATTCATACATTGTTCATGAAAGGGAAAGACATAGACTATGTCATCTGATGTCAAAACCTAATACATATGGATAAATAAAATCTATAGCATAAACTGAATCTAAACTAGATAACATCCAGAGTTGTAGATGGCACCCCACCAAGCTAGAGTCTTCTCAATGAGCTACCCTTGCTTGCTCACGTCAGTTCCCTCCTACTCCTTGATCTAGGGACATCTCGTCCCACAGCCATACAAAATAAAGCAACATCATAAGTAAGCGACACCATACATGTTATATTGACTAAAAAAATAACATATACTTGACTTGAAATGAAAACTTGACATGAATTTAACTTAAGCATTCTTGAAATTAATTACTTGACATAAATAAGAAATGAATAAGTAAAATATGCACTCTCTATGATTTGCCCATTTAAGAGCCCATAATTGGCACGAATGCCCATGATTTGGCTAAAAAGCCCATAACGACCCTGAGGTCCATGATTGGCTATGAAAGCCCATAATTGGCATGAATGCCCATAACGACTCTAAGATCCATAATGGCGAGAGCATATAAAACTTAATCAATTTCTTATAACCTGATTATTAAAATGAACATCACTATAATCTTGAACATTAATCATTGGCATAATGGTATTTCTCCCTCATTACATGAATTGCATGATTCTTTCTTAAATTCCTTAATCATTACATGATCATAATCAATAAACTAATGAGCATCTGTGATAACATAGAACTTTAGGAATATAACAAACAACATGCAATGATATAATATGAGACATGATCATAATCTTGATCCATTCATTTACTTGGAATTAAAGCATAATCATAAAGCATACATAACATGCAAATCAACCAAAGTAAATATGTATGATGACATGACCCGCTTACCTTATTATAGCAAACCATAACTTTAGTCTCCCTGATCCTGGGCCAAGTCCTAGGTTCCTGAAATTAATCACGGTTTATATTAATTATCATCTTAATTATATCCTAAACCCTAATTGTCTCAAACCTGACACTTCGTGAAAATCAAACCAAAACACATCTCAAAACCCTAACCATTGGATAGATCTCGAAAAAATGAGCAAAATTCATATATAACTTGACCCCATACGATCTACCAATTAAAAGTTATGATTTTTCATGCATCTGCCAATCAGAAATCCAGGAAAATCCAAATAAGAGAATCAATTATCAAAGAGCTGCGGGCCCTGCCTAGCTGGCCCATTCAGGGACCGCCAGCTAGCGAACAAACTCACTGTTTGTGAAAAAGAGACAAGGGTACTCAAATCCCAAAAATACCTACAGTCGCATAACACATAAACAGATTCGCGGGAGGGTAAAACTGGTAAAACCATGCCTGGCTTCTTCATCTTTGAATCGAAGATGACACAACGCACGCACTGCAGTTCAAAATCAAGGACCAAAATCGAAAACGAGATGGATTCGTTGCAAACCAATTAGAGTAACAAGTTCCTAGGATCATTTCGGTCTCAAAGAGCATGGACTCGAGACCTACAGTGCCAGGAACACCATTGTTCCTAGCTCCAGGCCACGAGAACAGAGCATCAAAGCTCATTTCAAAGTCACCTGGAAACAAGGAGAAAAAGGGTCAACCACAAATGGGATGATGATCTAGGGAGGAGGGCGAAGCCGAAGCCACTGCTTCTGTGGCCAACGAGCCACAGGTTGGCCCAGACGGGGAGCGGCGGTGAGAACACCTGTGGTGGCTATAGGTCTCGGCGATTGGGAAGGATCCACGGCAAACCAACAATGCGAAAACAATGAACAAAGGTTCAGTGTGCTCACCTGTGAGCCAATTTGTCCAGAACAGCCAGAGGAGGATGGGGCGAGGCCTGAATCATCGAGAACAAAGGTTGACTAGGCGGCGCTTGACTAGGGCACAAGGGATCGAATTGAGAGAAGAGGAGGGCTACGCTAGGGCTGGCGATCATTTTCGGCCCCTTTTATATAGGTTTTGTGGGCTGGCAACCCCTCATCAAAACCAAGGGCGGCGGAGAAGTCCAAGCTCGATTGGGCATTTCATAATAGGGCACCAAAACCACTCGAACCAGGGACCATTGGGTTCGTGGCTTGCTCCCGGTCACGATGGCGAAGGAATCATTGAGAACTGTGGTCGGTGGAGGAAGAACTGGGTCGGAGAAGATTGCGTCAGAGACCTGCCTGTGCCTGGTCTCCTACCCGAGGAAGGAGACGGGTCCAGCGGCGCTCGATGGGCATCCAACGGCCCAGGTCGAAGCCGAAAACAAGAGGGAGCACGTGACACTTGAACATAGGCTAAAAATGTGAAATGTCTACGTGATATTTAAAATAACGAGAAACCATATGAAATCGATAAAATTAAATCAAAACCATTATATTTTAGGGTTTAAACTATAATAAAACTTCCCAAAAAGATTGAGGGGTCAAACGAAGTCCGATTAGGCTCAAATTTTGACCATAAGCTAATTAGAGGGTCTAGAATCTCTCTATCCAATTGAATTTTCATTTTGTTGCTCTTTCATTCATCAATTTCATGTAGGTTGCTAATTTAATACATGCATTATATAAATGTGACATTGATAGAATTATCATTTATTAAATGACTATTTGAGATAAAGCTAGGTTTATGAGATTATTTCATCCTACATTGGACTAAGAGGTCCCATAAAATTCTAGTTTGTTGGATAAAAGCTTAAACTTGGAAACTAGGGTTTCACATTAAGGCACATTAATAGATCTAGGATTTTTAGGATGTTACAGACCCAGTATGCCATGAAGTTTAGGATTCTATAGAAGTACGTCTATGATTATGATGAGCGACACAGAACAAAGAAGCTCATCTAAGGAATGAAGCTCGACTTAAGCTTTGCCCTATCAGGAAGAGGCCAAAAAACCCTTCAGGCTATGTTAGATGCCGCCCTAGAGCTAGAAGACCACCCTGGAAGGTCCTATAAGAAGGAGGCTACTCAGAAGAACAACCAACATCAACATCAACCTCCAAACAACAAGAGGAAGGCTCCTGAGGGTGAAGTCCCTACTGTCCAAGAGAAAACATAGTGCCCAACTTGTAAGAGGGTTCATGGAGGGCCGTGCAGGTTCAGTACTGGGTTATGCTATTATTGTGGAGAACCATGACACATAAAGCCAGACCGCCCTAAGATACAGAGGAAGGAAGCAAGAAACCAGAACCCATCCCTTAAGAGACAGGAAAGAGTCTTTTCTATGGACATGGAGCAGGAAAATGACCAAGGTATGGTTTAGATTATCACTTTTAGATTTTGACTTTATCCTTAGACCATATATGTGTTTCGTCTTAGCTTTTTAATAATAAGTTATGATGTTATGGGAATATGGAAAACCCTAAGGTGGGTAGTGGTCTAAGAAAATTTCAAGGACAAAATTTATTTAGGTGGGTAAAATTATAACATCCTCAAAATCTTAAACCTATCAATGACCCTTAATCGAAAACCCTAATTTGCAAATTTACAATTTTATCTAACAAATAGAATGTAATATGACCTTTAAGTCCCAAATATATGAAATATTCTAATAACCTCAATTGTAGGGGATTAATTGGATTGAAAATATTTTTTACTCCACTTCCTATCAGGCTCTTATTAATGGGGAACCTTCTTGTCCTATTTTCCCTTCTAATGGTATTAGGCAAGGTGATCCTATTGCCCCATACCTTTTTGTCATTGCCATGTAGGGTTTTTCTGAAATGCTAAATAAATCTGTTAGGAATGGAGATATTGCTCCCATTTCTGTCTCAAAAAAGGTGTACTGTTCGCACCTTATTTTTGCCGACGATTTAATTATCTTTGGCAAAGATGATAAAGTTAGTGCTATGAATATTAAAAGGCTGCTTGATGATTTTAGGAGTATGTCGGGGTTGAAGATCAATCATAGAAAAAACAACTTGTTTCTGGGGGACTGTATTCTTAGAGATGATATTTCTTCCACTTTGGGGATTAGTATTGGTAAGCTTGAAGACACAAAATACTTGGGTTTACCTTTGTTTTCTGGGAAGATGAGAAGGAAGCAATGTGAGATTTTGGTTGAAAAAATGAAGAAGAGATTGGAATGTTGGAAGAGTAAAATCCTCTCATTAGCTGGCAGAGTTGAGTTGGTTAAATCTACTCTATCTGCTATTCATTTATTCTGGGTGATGTCTTTTCCTATTCCCTGCTCGATTCTCGATGACATTGATAGGATAACTAGAAATTTTATATGGGGACAATATGAAGATAAAAAGAATATTCATCTTGTTGGCTGGGAAGCTGTGACTTTGCCTAAGAAGGAAGGAGGTTTAGGGATAAGAAAATGTAAAGAGGTGGCTCTGGCTTGCTTAGTTCAAAATGCATGGGATTTATCTAGAAAGAAAGATTCTCTCTGGGTTAAGTGGATTAGTGAAATATACTTAAAGAAAGAGATCTTTTGGAGTTGTGCTATTTCTTCTAATCATTCTTGGATGTTCAATTCTCTCTTGAGGAGTTGGGAGGTTCTCATTCAGTTTATTGATGTTAGGATTGGTGAAGGCCATTCTATAAAGCTTTGGAAGGATCCATGGTGTGGTGGAAAAATGTTGAATGAAGTTATTGATAGGAAGCTGATTGTTAGAGCTGGCCTCCCTGAAGATTCGCCTTTGAGCATTATTATTAGTGATAAGAAGTGGAGTATCAAAGAGTCCAGGTGTTCTCATATTATCTTGAAGGCTGTCAGTAGTTTCAATATTGACAAAGTTCATTCTGAGGATAGTTGGCTATTCAACAAGTGCATATATGCAAAGTTCAAAAATATTTGGGATTGTATTAGAAGTAAAGGAATTGCTGATCCAAAATTTGGCTGGATATGGAATTGCAAGTGTCAGATCGATTGTAAAATCCATGTTTGGAAAGCTATGATTAATAAACTGCCTACATCAGATTATCTGAGAAGGGTTGGGATTCCTCTTGCTTCTATATGTTTTCTTTGTAAAATGGATTATGAAAATTCACAACATGTGAGTTTCGACTGTCAGTTCATCACCTCTTTATGCAGTAATTCTGTGAAGGAGGGGTTCCTTAGTGCCACTCCGAAAAGTTGGGAGGACCTGATTAGCATGGACGATCAAAAAGTAAAAGCTAGTAGTCAATTAATTCTTTATCATGCTTGGATAGAGAGAAATGCTAGAGTCCATTCTGGTTCTAGTAGAAGTTCAGACGTTATTTGGAAAGCTATTCAGGCGGATTTTGTTTTTGTTTCTGGTTGATTTTGAGGTGGAGGTGTTGGTGAAAGTTGTTTCCTCTGCTGTTCTAAAGATTTTACTCGTTAATATGCCCATCCTTCATGGTTTTTCTACTGTTCTGGCGGGTGTTGGTTCTTCTTTTCTTCTGCTTGACTTCTCCCCTGTGCGTGGTCTGAAGACATTTCCTCTCTTGGTCCTATCTGTTTGTTGCTAAGATGTTTTGGCTCAGCTGCTAGGCTGCTTGGTTTTGTAGGCTCCCCTCTCACATTTTGTGATGATTGTGTTTCTGTTTCTGTAGACTTGGTGCCTGCAGTTGGGTCTTTGGTTCTGGCTTTCTTTGGATGGCTTTTCTTTGTGGTCTATGGTCTTGGTTTTTTGATTATATCTTTCTTGGTCCTATCCGTTTGCTGCTATGATGAGTTGGCTCTGTTGCTAGGCTGCTTGGTTCTGAAGTTCCCCTCCACGATCTATGATGGTTGAGCTTTTTTCTATCCTGCCTCTTGCTTCACTTGGTGAGAAAGTTGTGAAGTTCGTTTGCTATCGTCACCTGCTTCCTGATGAGCTGCTGCTGGTTCTAGTTGTCGGGCTCAGGATGTTTCAGATGAATGCAAAGATAGCTCCATTTCATGACTTGCTTTACATAAAATATGCTAATACTGGTCTTCCTGTTGGCTGCAGTCTCGCCTTGGCTTTGTTCCCCTCTCATAGTTGTTTGGTAAAGCTATGATGGTTGAGTTTATGTTTTTTTAAGCTTCTGTTTTGTTCTTGGTAAGGCCTATTTCGGGTTTGCAGGTCCTTGAGTTTTGTGCCTTGGTGGTGATGCTATCTCTTTCAGATGGGTTGAGTAATGGTTGTGCTCATCTGCCCTGTGGTGGGTCTGCTTTACACCTTCAGGTGGGCTGAGGTTGGCTTTTGATGGCTGGAGGCTACTTTAGTAAGCTGGAGAGTCCTTGTTTTCTGGTTTTCGGGATGGAAGAGTGTCAGTTTCAGGTTCTTTTACCCTTGTGATATGTGGGTTGGTGTGTTTGGCTGCCTGGATGGTTATCTGCAGTGTTCCTTGGGCTTTTGCTCCCCTCTCATAGTTGGTTATTAAAGCTGGATGGTTGAGGTTGATGAGATGTTTGGTTTTGCTTTGTGATGGTTGTTTTCTTTTGCCCTGTGATGGGTTTGTTGCTCCCCTCTCACAACATGTTCTTGGTTGTGATGGTTGAGTCTTCCCGGTTGGATGATGCTAGTTTGCTGGTCTTTGTTCTCCTGAGCCCTGGTCCTTGTTCTTTGAAGAATTGACTGTTGAGGTGCTATGACTTCTGCTCCCCTCTCATGATTGGCTTGTACAATCATGATGGTCGAGTTCTCTGGATGAGTCTCCATTCTGTTATGCTTTTATGATGCCGTCTTTCTCAAGCGCCTACTGCTTTGAAGGATTGATTCTAAAGATTAGCCTGATAATAATAGGCTTGGGTTTTATGGTCTATGTTCATTGAAAAATTCATTGTAAAGTAATATTTTGCCCTTTCTTTTACTATCTTCAGCCTCTTTGAAGATGGATAGCTCTGTACAGAAACAAAGAAAAATACAAAAAAAAGCAACACGAGTTTTTGACCAACCAAAAAAAACCCTCAATTGTAGGCTCAACCAACTCATTAAAGAAAGGATAAGTTCATTAATTACACCTTTTAATAATATATACATTAAAATAACAACCTATATGAGGTTGATAAATAAAAATTAAAGAAAACCTAAATCTAATTGGATAGAGAGATTCTAGACCCTTTTTTTAGCTTGTGGTCCAAATTTGGGGACATTTAGACTTAATTTGACAATCTAAATTAATTAGGACATGTTTCATAAAGTTTTCAATCAAATATAATTGATTTTCTCATCTAACATATGGTCCTGGATTTATTTTGATGTCACGCGGCCCTCAAACCCAGTCTGGGTCGGACTCTGGGTGTAATAGAATAAAATTCAGGGTTCTCTCTACAATTTACCCAATTTCTCTCTCTTCATTTCTTTCAATTCCTTTTGGGCTTATTTCATAAAACTCCCATCTTTTATATCCTTTTTGGTCTCCTAGTGCAATTTGAGCATACATTGATGGTGAAATCTATATTTACCCTAATTCATGATAAATGAAGGGGTGTTTGCACAAATAACCCACTTAATGTGTTAATCGGGGACTAGTGATAAAAATTGACTATTAATGAGTCATAACTAATGGATAATGTTGATTTGCAGATTTTATATCCTTTTGAAGTAAAAAATGAGATTTAATGTGCACTTGAAATTATTAATGAATTAATCAACCTCATTTCTCCCTCTCTCCTCCAAATTGCTATTAAAGCAATAA
This sequence comes from Alisma plantago-aquatica, assembly GCA_963693085.1. Classification (NCBI taxonomy): domain Eukaryota; kingdom Viridiplantae; phylum Streptophyta; class Magnoliopsida; order Alismatales; family Alismataceae; genus Alisma; species Alisma plantago-aquatica. The sequence continues at coordinate 407,608,824 of OY856414.1, forward strand.
AATGGAGAATGAGTTGTGGGACATGACACTTAAATGATTTTATGGCAATTGCCTCAAAATTGGTTAAAGAAATCACTTAGAAAATGATTTTGTGTTCTAAAATGCATTAAAATACACATTAATGGGCCATATGGTGTTTAAGGGTTAAATTGTGTATACATACATAATCTAATTGCACAACATTTCTCTATGCATTAATGTGAGATAGCAGTTAAATTTTGGGGTCAATTGGACTTCATTTGACCCCTCAAATTAATTTTATGCGCTTTGAGTATAGAAAGACTATATATTTAATCGATATTATGATTTCATTCAATGTAGCGAGTAACGCCTAAGTTTCTGATTTTCCAATTGCTAACCCTGTCACGCGCCATCTGATGGTTGGATCTCGATCATCTGAGAACCGCCACAATCGGACCGTCGGGGACTCGTCCCCAACCTCCAGCTGGTCATGCTATCCAACTGTTTCACGGCCAGCTTACTCTCGTGCAACCGTTCTCCCTCTGTGGTTGATTGTTTCACGCGATTTCCGATCCGTTGGCTTCCTCTTGACAAGCCGTTTCCAGCAAGCTATTACTCACCCTCTCTCCTTAACTGTGGGTGAAAAGCCTAAATACGATCCTCTGCCCTTCTTCGCCATGGGTTCACAGAGAGGTCTAGGCCCTTCACCCCAGCTATATAAAGCCCCCTCGAGTATCCTCTCATCACCGGCAATCTCCCTCTCCCCTCAATTGGTTCTGAGCTGACCCGAAACTCCCCTGCGTTCACTATCCTCTCCCCCGGTGACCTCGCCCGGGGACTCATGGTTCTGCCCCCTCGGTTCAATTAATTAAGAAGTAAGCATCTTTGATCTCCGTCCTTCTCTTTCTTGCTCTCTACTTGCTCCGCGTGATAGGCCCATCCAGATAAGGCACAGAGGAGAGCCCACTCCCAAAAGCTATCTGTTGAGAGGGGATAGCCTCTAGGTTATATCCAACTCCCAAAAGGTAGCTGTCAAGAGGGGAGAGCCTCTAGGTTATATCCACCCAATTAGCCTTCCATACGGCCAATATGGGACTAAATGTCCCTATCACCGCGATACCTCCAACCTCCTGGACCTATAGCTGCCGTCGTGGCCTTGCCAGCACCAACCGTTTTTGGGATTCTGTCGCACCTCTGCCTATGGAGAGTGGTTCTTTGTGTTCGCCTTGAACCCACGATGGTTTCCCGAACGTTGGTTTGTCGATATTCGGCCCCAATGCTCTGGTTTCGATCTCTAGCTTGTTCCCTATTCTCTGGATGTCTTCGTCATGACCTACGGTTATGGTAGTTTTTTTCCTGTGGCAAAGGTCCCTTCACCCTCATCGGACCTCAGGGAGTGTGATGGCATCATCCCGTGGTCGAGTCGTGGCATGTAGGTGCGAGACCAGCTTGGAATCGAGATCCACTTAGTTGCTCCCTCGCCATGGCCATGGCCATGGCTGCAAGATGCCAGGCCATGTTTTGACTGTAGGGCCAAGCCCTTAAAATTAGTCTATCAACCGTTCATGGGCAGTATTGTCATTTCTTGATGTCGTTTTATTTTTCAACATGATTAATTGATATGTACATATGATCTATTAGTCCCTGCAATTTCAATTGGTCGATTAATATCGCAAGGGCAATATGGTCATTCAAACATTCAGATTGTCAACTTAGTTTTGAGGTGCAAGTGACTGGCACGTTCCCATTGGGCCACAAGGTCAGTGCTCGGGCCTAGTACTCACTAAGTTGGATTTACACACATGGCATTTTCTTGTGTCCTGATTGGCCAGATTTGTTTAATTCGTAATAAATTGAGGCTATGTCAAAAATTGCAAATAAATAGTCATTGGAAAGTATTTTTTGAGTAGAATCTGAATTCATAGTTTTTGAGTCATGATTTCCATTCCTTTTTTGGAGTTTTCTTTGAATTCCATTTTGAGTATGTTAAATGCTCTAAAATATGTAATAATGCATTTTGAGTCGAAATTGTAAAATAAAAGGTGTTTTCTTAATCAGTGAAACTCAACCAATGTTTTGGGCTAGGTTTTGAGTCATAAATCAGTGATTTTTGAATAAGGTCTAAAATGACTATTTTCTTTATACTTTATTCCTTAATACATACTAATGCATATGAAATAATTGTACTATGGAAAAATGGATATGGATAACAATCAAATTGGTGAAAAATGATGTTATGAATCTTCAATAAGGTATGTGAACCCTATTTCAATTGTAAATAAATGATTGTGCAATATTCACCATATCCTCAACTGGGCCTTTTATCCAACCCACTTTTATCAATGATGCTTTATCCCATTCTTTTATGCAATTCTTCCTTTTCCTTTTTTTGACACTTTATTGAGTTGAAATTCCTATTAGCAAATTATTCTTGTTATTGCTTACTCTAGGGTTATGGACCCCACTTGTTATTGTTGACAACCATCTTTAGAACTGCCATTATATTACTTAGCATGATGATAAAAGTGACTAGTTAACTAATGTAGTGTACATGAGTACAAACCACCCATAGAGCACTACAGTTTTAGTCCTCATGCTAGGCATTAGGGTTTGACTCCCCTGCCACTTCACATATATTTAGGGTTTGGGAATGTTTTATGCTCCCTCTCCCAGAGGTTGAGGTCCTGTAGGTGCCTCAACCCTATATTAGTTTAATCTAGCCACATTTAATCATGCATGCTTGTTTATATTATTGTTGTTGAATTTATAACAGAATTCGTATTTCCTATTTGTTATACTTTCCTCATTCTTTTGACACTCTTAGCATAGATAAATATCTTATTATGCAATGTTTTAGTTTATACTTGTCCTTTACTCCTATTGACACATAAATTTTATCTCTCTCTTGTTGGGTGTCCACAACCACCCAGTTATAGGATCAGAGTGCATAGTTGGAGCTTGGTGAACCAACCTAAGACTAGGATGTGGAGTTCATCCATATAGCTTGGACATGGATAAATATATGATAAGTTTTGTTTGTTTTTTTGGAGACAAGTTGGTTTAGTTTAGTCTTCCTCTACCTAGATCATTGTATGTATAAAGTTGTACACCTTTTGGGAATTTTGTAAAGTACTCTTTAAACTATTGAATAAAGTCAAGTTTATTACTTCCGCTACTACATGATTGGTGTTTTTGTTTATCATGTTTATTAGTAGAGACTATGTCTTCATCTGGGTCGTGGATCCATCCTATAAGAAAGAGGTCACCTTCCTCACCCTAGTCCTCAGCTTTCAGGACTCTACAATCCCCATACCATTCTCCCATTTCGATCTCTGTTGACAGAGTCCCTAGGATCACGTTCTCTTCTCTTCCACGATCCTCACATCGACCCAATCTTATGCATACCAATTTTGATAGGAATTCTCACCGTGGAGATCCCATACGAGGAAGGGACTTCGTTCCCTCCCCTTTTTTCATTGTCGCGAGTTCCCCTCACCCTCAAAACCCACAACCTATATATGGACCCCTCAAAATCAATCCTTGCACAGCCAAAAACATAACCCACCAACCGTCTTTCCCTATGGTACCCTGAAACCTGCCACCCCTACCCCGTCGGCCTTCATCATCTACCTTGAGTTTGTCCCAAGGGTCCTGCCATTCAAGAACCCAGGGAGATCCACTAAACGGTTCGTATAGACCCAAGATGTAACATCCCTGACCTGGGTTATGCCTTAACCCTAGAAGTTTTGCTTAAGCAAGATAATTAAATCCTTAATTTTATTTGGTGAAAAGTAATTAAGGCTCAAGAGGAGCTTATGCTTCAATTTTGGTCCTGTTTGAATAATGTTGAAGCAATGTTTGCTTATTTTGGACTAATGTGCAAATTACCCAGTTTGAGGGGTTAACTTGCAAATTGCACATAATAATATGTTCCTATGATGTTGAGACATCATAAGAATGAATATGATGTAGTGTTATGGTTTTCACAAGCTTGGGCACCAAGATAGAACTCGTTGGACAATGTTTGTGCATTAAAACCTAGTTTTGGTGTAATGTGCAATTTACCCAAAACCTAGGGTTCAATATTTTAATTTCTACTTCAATAAGGTCCCTAATATTTCTTAGCATCATTTAGAGCAAAGAACATGAGAGGGGCACCTCATTTGGATTAAGTTGGAGGAGAGAGAATCTTGATATTAAAATAATCATGATTTAAGCCTAATTGGAACCCTAATTCAATTTAATGCAAAAATAAATAAAATAATTGAAGGGTCTTCAACAAAAATTAAAATGGTCGGATTCAGATGAGTGTGGATGAGCTTAAGCCTTGCAAAGGCACGAGCATATCCTAAGGAGGTGAAAATCCACTCACCATTATTATAAGAAAAAGAATTTCCACTCAAAAATGGATATTAATATTATAAGGGTTAAGGTGCTTAATTCCTTTTCTTTTATTTCTTGGATAATGAAGAGATTTTCCAAGGTGATTATGATTGCTTTGTGGCCAAGGATTTATGGGGGAGTGGTGGAAATAATTTTGGAAATTAAAGGAAATAATCCCATTTTCTCTCTCCTTGGGATTTCCTTATACATATCCCTTTTTCCACTCACTTAAGGACTTCTTTTCGGATTTCCTTTCTTTCTTTGCCTTGAACGACTACAAGAGAAGCTCAGGAACAGGAAGAGGACGACCCCAACCTGTTGGTAAGGTTCTTGACCTCTTTTCTCCTTGATTCCATGGTGGAAATTGAAAGTAAATCATTGATTTCTTCTTAATTCGATCTCCTCTTCAACCCTAGCCAAACTTTTCAACCAAAAGCTTGAGGACGAGCCTAGGGAGAGTTTCAAGAGCTTCATCCACCATTTCTGCCGTGATCTTGGATCTTTGGAGCTCATTTTGAGGTGGGTTTTATAACTTGAAACCTTAATATTGTTATTTCAATCAATTCCTTATCAATTAATGATCCTTTTTATATTTCCGAAATTTGATTTGGTTGATTGATGCAATCACCATGGAAACCACAGAAGGTTTCGTGAGTTCAGAGATTGAGGATGATAATCACACACCTCTCCAAATATCAAGTCCAAACGGTTTCAAAAGAGTTGCTCAAATGGTTTCCCAAACCGATTGGGAGCAAACAGTTTCAAACCGTTTGAGGGGAAACGGTTTCACCAAACCGCATGAGGGCAAACGGTTTCAGACCATTTGGAGGTGTTGACCAGGGTTGACCATTTGGAAATTTGTTTCTAATAATGTTGGTTAATGATTCACCAATTATGATTGATTAGTTCCAATTGGTTCATGAGTTGAAGGTTAATCAATCATTAAAACCCTAATCGGGTTAAGTGTTGATTTCCAAATTGATTGAGTTAGAAACTTGGGTTGATTGACCCAAACGGTTTCAAAACCATTTGGGGATCACCCAAACGGTCTCAAGACCATTTTGTGGTCACCCAATACCATTTGGAGGTCTAGGGTTGAGTATGGTTAGGTATTTGAAGATCCAAAGATACCAAGTTGATTTGCAATCAAATGCTGATTTGGTGATCAATCCAATGATCCAAACCCTAATTGGTTGACTTGGAATTTTGATGTTGACATGGGAAAATGGTCTCAAGACCGTTTGGAAGACATCCAAATGACCTCAAGACCGTTTGGAGTCAGGTCATGTCCAATTTGGATGATGGTCTAGTAATTTTAAAGTAATTAATTACACATTGATTAATGTTGAAGGATCATCGATTCCAAACCCTAATCCAATTGATTCAAACCCTAATTGATGACCAATTGAGGGTCAATTGAGGGTCAAATCAGTTGAAGTATGACCTATTTAACTCAATTAAAGTATGGTGATAGGTCCAATTTATGATTGGTTACATGAGTTCAATGGTTGAAGGAATCAACATTGGAAACCCTAATTCAATTTGATTAGTTGAGACTATTTTTGGTCCATGCAGTTTTGAGGAGGTTTGGACCAAATGGTCTCAAGACCGTTTGGGATCAAACAATCCCAAACCGGTTGAGTTCATGCGGTTTCAAAAAGGTACTTTAGCAAACGATCTTGAAGGTCACCTTTAGCAAACGATCTTGAAGGTCACCTTTAGTAAACGATCTTGAGGGTTACCTTTAGCAAACGATCTTGAGGGTCACCTTTAGCAAACGGTTTCAAGGGTCACCTTTAGCAAACGATTTCAAGGGTCACCTTTGGTAAACAGTTTCAACCTCAACTTTACCAAACGGTTTCAAATATGTAACCAAGACCATTTGGAGGTTTATTGAGCAAGATCGTTTAAGGTTTGATTTGGTCAAGACCGTTTGGGGCTTAAGTGGCCAAGACCGTTTGGTGGATAACTAACCAAAACTGCATGGGTACTTAAAGTAGTTAAAGGACAAATTGATTAAATGATCAATACAACATGTAATCAAAGATGATTATAGTAATTGAATCTTAATGAGATAAGGGATTATTACCCTTTGAATAATTAAGCTTTAATGATCATGGTGATAATGACATAATCCATGATGTCAATTCTTCTTCAATATTGAGTTGACTTAGCTTAATCAAGGCTGATGTAAACATCATCTTATAGAAGATGAGAGAGAAGACTCCCTACATGAATGTTAATTACGTAATGGACTCTCATTATGTATATATGTCTAATTAGGGTATGATCCTTCATAGTGAGATCATGAAACCCTAATTATGAAGGTTAATGGATCATAACCCTAATTGAGGGCATTGATAGGTGAAATCCTAATACATGATGATGGTATGATCTTAATTCATAGTGATGACATGAGAAACCCTAATTCAGGGTACTTTGATGTTCACTCCTACTTGGGGTGAATAGTAAACCCTAATCTAGGGTGATGTGATGAGAATAGTAAACCCTAATTATGGGTTGTTGGTTATAAAACCTAATCAAGGGTGATGCAATGTGAATAGTAAACCCTAATTCCAAATAAGGTAAATGGAAGTGAGAAACACTAATTCATGGTATTTTAATGATAAACCCTAATCTAGGGTGAAGTGATGTGAATAGTAAACCCTAATCGTGGGCTATTAAATATAAATCCTAATTGAGGATGATTCCATGTGAAATCCTAATTGAGGGTGAATCCATGATAAATCCTATTTGAGGGTAATGTTATGAGAATCCTTAATTAAGATTAATGTTATGTGAAACCTAAATCTAGGATAATGTTATGTGAAACCCTAATTAAGAAGTAATATTATGGAAACCCTGACGAATGATGTGAAGTGAGATTTAAATCCAGGATGATGCCATATAATGATGTGTACAACCATAGTCATGATATAATGACCAATACATTAAAGTAGGATGTGGTTATTACAATCAAGTAAGAAGAAGATGTTTTAACCTGGAACGGTAAAGTTGATGAACTATATGAATGATAGTGTTGATACCCTAATGAATAAAGGTCTAAAGGACAAGATGATGCCTAGAACATTATATATCTAATTTCATGTATGTGTAACAATCCTATATATCTTACTATGAAGAGGGTATGAAACTCTTAGGAGTGAAGTACGCAATATTATATAATGGAGTGAATAACATCCAAAGAATAAACATACCTAAAATAGTTGATAATTATTTATTCTATATCAACAAGGCCTAATCATGGGATAAGTCCATATCACTAAAGATGGTTGAACAATTCTAACATGTGACCAATGTACCTTATGATGAAAGTGACAAGTTAGTGGATAAAGTATTAAGAGGGGAAATACCTTAATACAAAGATAAATGAATTATTTAAGTAAGAAGGATAGGAGAAGAAAGTGATATATCAAGACATGATAGATATCACATTCAATGTTTTCAGTATGGACATACCTTGATGAGCTTCTAATCTAATATTCTTGGAAAAGGAACACATGGGGTGTGTGATATGTAAGTGTCACAATTAAGATGTAATGAACCCAATGTACTTTGATAAATGTTAATTAATATACCTTGAGAATGGGGTTAAGCCAAATCAATAAGTATGATATAATCATACCATGACAAGGATGAGAATTGGACTCATACCTTGAATTGATGATCATTAATGATATATGATGAGAATGGTGATCATAAGCAAATACTTATAATATCTTTGAATGCTCCTAGAGGAGTGGAGCAACATATTAGAGTTGAACTAATAATGTGAGCATGAATCCCTAATTAATGTAAGATGGGAAACACTAACCCTAATTTTGGGTAAAGGGAATGAAAAGCCCTAATTGACAGATAACCCTAATCCTGATAAAGGATGGTGGTGTTACTGATATTTCATATGATGTGAAAAATGACTTACATGATTGTTATCATGACTATTAATCATATAGACATCATGAGGTGATGAACATAGCCAGACCTGAGCTATGCCATTCATATAATAAATATGTTGAATGGCCTTATGTGCCTAATGTTGTTGTTGCTTAGTAAGAGTAACAAAAGGTATATGAACCTTATGAGTTCCATGAATAACTGTTGCCTAGTAAAAGGTGATAAAATACTTAAGGCCTTGTGAGCCATGTGAGACACTTGTGTAACAAGTATCATGTATACCTCGATCTGAGAACCTGGAGGTAATAGTTACCTAAAAAGTGGTAACAGTAATCAGTGATGAACTAAGGGTATGAATACCCAGTTTTGATAGGTAAGATAATGATGTTGCTGAGAGCTGTGAACTTTCAAGTATGATGAGAAAAGGGATTATGATCCCAATGTATCACAAGATCTTCTGAAGCAATATATAAGAGCTTACATGTATCTTTATAGCATTTGTCATCATAATTTACGTTTGAGAACTTGACTGATGATAAAAGAATATGCTAATGTACTTAATAAATCAAGTGAAATCATATCATGTAGAGCCCTGACCATAGATCCATCATTGTCAGCAATAGGTGATGGTGAAACGGGTGCTCCACGGCAAAACCCAGAACACATATTTTGAATATGTGGGGGCAATGGGCGAATATATCCTGACGTCCTAATGAGGGAATTGCTAGAAGGCAAACATTAAACCTCTCAATCCTTCATTACTTGTACCGGGATAGATGTATCAACAATCTCCCGATGATTGGGACAGATGCAGTACACATCTCCCAATAATGTTAATGCCGGATCGATGGAGATAAACATGAAATCTCACAATCGCGAAGAGAGTACAACACGCCACTGTAACTCTAGTAGAAAAGTTACCAGTATACCCTAGAAAGCTATATAGCAGAGACACAAGATGTCCTGCATGTGATCTTGTGCTGACCGAGATGTGGGAGGTCTTGGTAGCCGGCTCTGCCATTGACCTTGTATGGTACCAATTTTGACTTCGCAATGGTCAGTTGGAGCATGAGCGGTATACCTCATCTCCTCAGGGCATAAATGTGATTGTAAAATGTAATCAGCTGTATAGCATGTTTGCTTAAGGATTGAATATGAAAATTCATTGGCTGATGTTACATTTATTTTATGCATCTCTAGTTGATAGACTTTATTCATATCTCTTTATATTCATTGCAAGTAGATGATGAATTATATGACTACCATGGATATATGCAATACCCTCCTTAGGAAAGGAGACTACTTTACTCTGTTCATTCAATGATTAATACTGATGTTAATACATAAGAACTCCTGCCCGATTTTATTATAATAAACTGCTATAACAATGTTTTGGTGGAGAGTTATATCTCCCGCTGGGGAAATTTGTAATTGTCTCACCCCCGTGGGATCCAATGTTTTTAGGTGGATGCGGACGAAGAGGCAAAAACCATATAGCAGAGAAAGATCAACAACAACATCAGGGACACCAGTAATGTCTCAAGTGGAGACACTGTCTGTCAAGTTATAGTTAGTAGTCCTATGTGTCATCTCTGTACTCTTAGGTCCTCGGAGTCGGTAATCAGTATTTTAATGAATCGATCTAAGATTTTGGCTTGATGCCTCGAGGTTTTTATGCTGTCTGTATATAATGTTGAACATGGCATCTGAGGTTGTGATCCTCGAGAAGAGATGATACAAGTCATGTACTTTTGAATCAGGATGTAAATATTATACTTTGGTTCTTGAAGAAAAATATTTCCTATGTGTGGATCTCTTTGCAAAAAGTTTTAATTTTTAGTGATTTTCAGTAATCCGCTGCAAATGATTCACTTCCGCATTAGTTAATCTTGTTTTGCGAGAAGTTCGTCACACAAGAGATCTTTCCCATTCATCTTATTTGACTGATTTGATGTATTTTTGCATTACCCAAGTTTTCCCCCTTTTCCTATGCCTGTTTACCATTCGACCTTCTGAGGAGTCCATTCGGTGAATCGAGAGCCATTTGACTCGTGCTTTTCTCCAGGGACTTTGTGGTTGATTTGGAACTTTGGAAGCTTTGCTTTCTATTGATTTTGGTGTTTGTGCGAGCTGTCGTCGGTTTCCTGGGGATTCCTCTATTCCTCCTCTGTTCCTCCATGGCGGCAAGGATTTCTTAGGCTCCTGACCATTGGACGAGCCAAGTTTGGTCTCTTCAGGTCCGTCCAGGCCAGACCAAGGTGCCTAGCACCTTAATTTCCAAATACATGATCAAGATCTGTATTTTGTTCTCCAAATCATGTTGGTTCTCATATGTGTTCTACGCATGTTCCCTCACAAAAGTTGGATTGGGGAAGAAGACCCCAGACACCGATTTTATAGTTTTTCCCTGATCTGGATCTTTGTTTGTCACGCGCCCCAATGGGCAAAATCAGATTTCTTGCCTTTTGTTTTGTTGACTAGTGTGTGAGGTTGAAGTTTAGTCTCTGGCCAGCATGTCATGTGCAATTGGCCCAACTAGGCACTAAAGCCAGGATTGGGATAATACTTGACACATGGCTTTTACTCAAATTTTCATTGGCTCATTTTTCATAAATTCATAAAAAACAACCGATTATCAAAAAGTTACCCAAAAATAGTCGTTGGAAAGGTTTTTTGTTAATGAAGTCAATTTTCAGGTTTTCAAACCCTAATTCATTCGTCTCTGACCATGTTTCCCTAAAGTACCCAAATTAGGGTTTAGGATTTAGTTAAGGTGATAATTAATATAAACCATGTTAATTTCAGGAACATAGGATTTTATCAAGATCAGGGATACTAAGTTAGGATCTACCTTACTCCAGGTAAGTGGGTCATGTCGTTATGCATTGGTATTTTGGATGAATGGCATGTTATGTATGATTTAAGATTATGCTTTAAATTCCAAGTTAATGAATGAGATTAAGATAATGATGATGCCTCAAATTTTATTATTTGCTTGTTGATTGATATTGCCAGAAGGTGCTATGCTTATCACTGATGATCATTAGTTTAATGCTATGCTTATGTAATGATTAAGAAATTGAAGAAAGACCCATGTAAATTCATGTAATGATAATTTCAAGATTAAGAGGGAGAAATCCCATGATGGTTAAGACAATGCACTTAAGTTGTGAATTGTTCCTCTTTATGTGATTTTGTCTTTATGGCATTGATGAGCACTTTAATGCAACTAAGATGAGCCTTAACCGGCCTGATGAGCACTTTGGTGCAATTATTGGATGATGACAATTTACATTGATGGCAAGATAAGAACAAGGATGTTAATGTTTAAGTTTATAGAATTAAGTAACTTATTATATGTTTATCGCAATGATGGACCTTTATGGTCGTTATGGGTGCCTAGCAATGATGGGCTTTCCGAGCATGATATGCCCCATGGGGCAGTGATGGAGAGAACACATATAGTAGTGTTTCTTAATTCATTAATGTAATGAAAGATAAAGTGTAATGATAATTCTTAATATCAAGCTATGTCAAGTTTATTTCAATTTAACAATATGCTTACTTTCAATTTTCATAACATGCATAACGCCGCTTACTAATGTTGTTTCTTTCTTTCGCATGGATGTGGGACGAGATGTCCCTAGATCAAGGAGCGGGAGGGAATTGTCACGAGCCTTCAAGGATAGCTGATCAAGGAGACTTTAGCTTGGTGGGGTGCCATCTAGCACTCCATAGATTATCTAGTATAGTTTCAGTTCATGTTTTAAATTTTTCTTAGCCTACATGTATTAGGTTTTGAAATAATATGAGATAGTTTATGTATTTCCCTTTTTATGAACAATGTATGAATCTATTTTGAGTTAATGCATGGTGTTTAATTTACCTTGTTGCAATGCTTATCATGTTTTGTAATGTTCCTCCAAGCTGAGTGACCCATTTATGGAAAACATGAGGTTTGCTTCTGCTGTCATATATGCGCTTGGAGGGGTGTTACATTTTCCAAGTTCAGAATCAGCAGCAAGAACCCGAGCACGACCATGGGCATCCACCACGGTTGTGGGAATTAAAGCCAAGAATCATAGGGACGTCAGTACTTTTGCACTGAAAGTACCACAGACATGGACATAAGCATGGCCGTGGCCAATTGAAGACATCACAACCGTGGCCTCCCACCACGATCATGGGAATTAATTACTCAAGTTGGCCAAGATCACAATAACTTCATCCACTTTACACCTGAATGGCCACGGTCGTGGCCATCCGCCACGAACGTGGTGAGCTGAAGACAAAACAACCTCCAAGATCACTATGACCATGTCCTCAACCCACGACCATGCCACCTAACCCCTTCCCCAGTCATGGTCATCCACCACGGCTGTTGTGTTCACTCAACCCTACTATTGTTCTACACTACATTTCATACTCTACCCCTACTTAACCTAGTGCTTCCTCGACACCTATATATTCCTAGGTGGCAGCTCAAGCATGAGGTTAGCTACCCTACATACACTATAGCCTCCCTATTTTTGTCCTCCATCCATTCCCACTTCATTCCATGTCCATTTCTCCATTTCCACCACCAAAACCCTAGTTTTCCATTATTTTCACCCATTTCCACCATACATCCATGCCATTCACCTACCTTGGAGGAGGGAGATTGAGCTACAACTACTAGGAGGTGGAGAAGGAGGACTCTTCACTGAGATCATCATGGATTTTCACTCCTCTACTCATTCGTCTTCCTTTCTTTTTGTACTTTCCATTTCTAAGAGTAGCTAATCCCCTTCTAGTGGGACGTTTGAGGGAAATTATGTTACTTTGATACCATGCTGGGGGAAAATGATATATAAACTGTAAGGACCCTGACCTTCGTTTTGGGCTTACCCTGTTTGTTTTTCCTAAACCTTATGCTTGGTTTCTTGCTAATCATCTTTAGTGGTGATTAGGGTTTGCTTGTGCTTAGTTGAGAGCTGGAGGTGCTACTTGCAAAATAACCTGAGTTAAGGTTGAAGAGCAACTTTGTCACCTTTAGAGATGTCTTTCTCTCTCTTTGCTTCCTCTAGGGTTGAGAGGAAGGTTTGGGCTCGTGCCTTGAGTTGTCTTGGGCTTGGTTGATCTCTTTTGGGCCTTGTTTTCCCTTGTTTGGGCCTTTACTTGCTTGGTTGAGCCCTGTATCGGGCAAGGGTGCTTTGTGTTGGCCATGGGGTATCGCCCATGGGGGTGTGTCGGCCATGGAGGAGTAGTGTGTCAGCCTTTGACCTTTGTTGACCTTCTTGCCTTGGTTGTGTCACCCTAGCTTGTACATGTGGCCGACCCTTGGGGGAGTAGTGGCATGGCATGTGCATGTGTTTTGCAAGGTGGTGGAACATGTGGACAAGTGTCCCTCAGTAAGGTGACACCTTGCCTTGGTTTAACCTTGACCCCCATCTATATATGCCTTGCCTTTCTCTTCCTTAGGAACCCTTTAGATCTTTGTTTCTCCTCTCTTCCTTGTGTGCACGATACACCTCTCCCTTGCAACCTTAGTGCCCGATACCCTTGGAAGAGCTAAGGTTGGTGGCCGATCCCCTTGGAAGAGTTCCCTTCTTATTCCTTTAGCTTGGTGGCCAAACCCTAAGTGCGTCTTATTTCTTGGGTAAGCATCTTCCCTATCTCCTTAGCATCTTCTTCTCCATCTTGCCTACTCTTCGGCCATGGTGGTTATGCTTCTTGTTCCTTTTCTTGAGGTGGCCAAAGTAGGGTGCTTGGAGCTTAAAGCTTGGAGCTTTGGAGCTTGAGAAGTTTGCTTAAGGTGGGTTACATAACTTCTAACCCTAGATATACTACCTTCTCTATGTTGCACGTCTCATATATGTTGATGATCGGCCATTGCATGCTATGTATCTTTCTCTAGTACATGTTGTTGATCTTGTGGATATTATGAGTATGATGTTGTTGATGGTCTATGTGCCTTTACACCTAGTTGGCCGAACCAGGGTTTAAGGTTTCCTTGTTGAGCAACACTCTTTTCTCTCCTTGGTCTAGAGAAGTGAGTTTGAGCTCTAGTAATGTGGGCAATACCCCTCTCTCGATTAGGTTGAGAGGTGAGCTTATATTCTAGTCGCTTGAGCAACACCCTCCTCTCACCATGGATTAGAGAGGTGAGCTTTTGGGTAGATGATGACCTATGTTGAGGTGGATCCTTGTGGTTGCCCAATTTGTGATAGAGGTTGTGCAAAACCCCTCTCTCTTGGTTGTTGAGAGGTGAGCCGACCTTCTTGATCAATTAGGGTTTGGTGCCCTGGTGCTTGAGGTTGAAGATGATCTTGTGGGGTTGTGCCTTGCACGATATGACTTTGGAGTTGTGATGCCCGATAGCCTTGTTTGGAGTTGTACTTTTGGGGTGATATACCTTGTTGAGATAGTTGGCTTGGTGCCCGTTATGCTTTGGACGATACACGTTGTATAGAGGATGCCCGATGCACCCCCTTGTCTTGAGATGATCTTGGCCGTTATGTGATGTTAGCTTAGTGCCCGACATGGTCTTGGCCGATAGGCTTTGATAGCTTGGTTCCCGGCACAGCCTTGGACGTTATCATTGTTTAGATGAGCTTGGGTGATATGGTATGGTGCCCAAGATGGCTTTGGCCGATACCACCACGTCTTAGTTGCACTTTGACTTATATGAAGTGTTGGACGATATTGCTTCATGCCTGACATGCTAACCATAGATGCTGACTGTTATAATGCTTCATGGCCATGCACGACACCATTCTTGGACGTCATGGGTACCCTGGCCGATAGGGTTAACCCTCGGATGATGCTGAGATGGTTGCACGATAGGGGCGCCTTGGGTGACACCCCTTTGGTCGATATGGCTCATGTTAAAGGTTAGTCGATAGTGAAACCTAACCCTAACCCTAGCTTGGTGCCCGATAGACCCTTGGTCGATAGCCATGGTAGTGCTGCACGTTATACCTTGGTGCTGGCTGCCAAACACCATGAGTGCTAATGGAACCTTGATGCATGCTAGAGGATGTGTAGTGGTTGGCCGATATGGTGGTGAGTTGCCTTAGGGTTGTAAATCCTAGCCGTTATACCTTTGGTAAGGGTATTGCTATAACAGGGTACACCCTTTGATGAGGGATGGTGCTGCTCTCCATGCTTAGTGAGGGTTTCCGGAGTTTTGGGTGAGTGTTCTGATAACCCAAAAAGTATATAGTTGATGGTTCTCTTTTAATAATGATGATACAAGTGAAATGATGTGATCACTTTGAATCCTACAAATATGTTGATAAGTTAAGATAATAAATTGTGAACTAGGAAGCTTGGAAGCATATGATGTTGCTATACATGTTTATATGACACATGCATATGGTCCTCAAGTGTAAGGCATAATATATGCCCATGATTGATAATAATACTATGAATGATAAAGCTTATGTGTGATGTACTCAAGGATGCTTCTTTATACTTGATAGTATAATAATAATCCTATTAATCCATGATGGCTCCAGTTATCTTTGTAGATGTGTGCATTAACCATGCATGTATTTCATGTGGATTCATGGCCTGGTCAGATCTATGAGGTATATGTGCTTTGACTAGCACAATGTGATGACAATTCTTGTTAATGAAATAACAAGTTGATAGGTATGAGGACCTGATATAAGGTTGAGTGCCTAGTTGAGGTGTTATCCTCTGATGATGAGATAAGGGATGTGTTCCCAGGATGCTGATGCATGATTGTGATGCCTTGAGAGGCAGTGGTTGATATCATGAGGGATTTAGGTCCCAGGATAGTAGGTTGATGGCAATAATGATGTAATTCCATAAGGCTTTGTTATACTTTATGTTACGACCCCACCTCCCTATAACCCCCAATTAAGGGAGACCAAGAGGTTGAAGCCGCACCCATTAATCCCAGATCAAAGGTTCGACATATAACCATAAACAATTATTAAATTCTACAGACTATACTGAAAATGGTAATAAAATTTTTCTTTGCATACCTTGAAAAGTTGGGAACAAACTAACTTCTAACCTCAGCTGAACTATTCTATCTAATTCCTCCTTGTTCTTTAATTCTTGAATTCACAAGGTGTCGCTTTACTGTTTGTACTTTTCATTGTACCTAAAATGCCGACAAACAAAACGTCGGTCAGCCGAAGCTGGTATGTGGAGGAAACAGATAATGTTCAACTATGTTAACAATATAATCATTCAATTAATCATTTCACAATCAAGATTACATTTTAAGCCATACAACTCAATCCATACATATTCTCGAACTCTGGGCGGTCCCTGCAGTGGACATGGACATCACCTCTCTTTTAGGTAATAGAGCCGCATGGCACTATCCGAAGATAGCCCAATATCTAACTCATTATGACTTGATGGTCCTACCTCCATGGTAGCCATGTACTAAGTCAACCATAGACCTGATGGACCTACCCAATAGGTAGCCATGTACTAGGTCATCCATAGACCTGATGGACCTACCCAATAGGTAGCCATGTACTAGGCCTTTCTCTAACCTGATGGACCTACCCATAGGCAGCCATGTACTAGGTTAGCTATTATGCCACAGAGAGAACCAGGATCTGAGTTTATAGGCATATACATTAAGTGATAGTCATAGTCACTTTATAATTGCAATATGAACATCCAAACAATTTAGTTGCATTCAATGCGATTAAACGTCTGAGAAACCATCGGAAAACTAAGCGGTTATTCATAAGTAACCACATACCTGTTCAGAGCAACTTGAAGTCCAAATATTTAATATTCAGGAACAATCAATCAAGCAATCATCAATATCCTGAAATTAATACATAACATCCAAGTGTCATTGTTTTATTCAAACATCCACAAGATCAACTTGGATTCCCCCTTATGATTTCTAGGCCAACTTTAGGGTGTTATTAGGGTTTTAGCCTTCATTATGCATTTATCACTTTTAATGCTCTTTTAGTTCACAAACCCTAATTTCTGCATCATAGGCACAATTGAATGTCAATTAAGTCTAATATGTTTCTTTTACACTAAAACTATTATCTTTATCCTTTTAGGTCATATTCAAAACATTAAGGCTAATTATCATCTTCGGTTTCTTTCAAATTGACCAATCATATTTCATTATAGTTCAACTCACATATATGAACCTTATTTATCACTATTTCCACTTTATACACTAGGAAACACTAATTATCCAAATAATTCACATTAAAGATCTTTGGTACTCAATTAATCTTCGAATCATCATATTTCTATTTTATTCGTTGATTTGTACAATTAAAACCATTAGAATTCATATCAACATAAATTAGGGTTTCTAATCCCATTAAGGCATATTCACGTACATAGAACCCTAAATTATACCAACTATATAAAAATATCATCTTTTAAATCCTATTTTCACTTTTATTAACAACATGTTAATATCAGCTTGAATTATCCATCTATCATCAAATCTAAAGGGTTTTTCCTTAGTTAAATCATTAAAGATGATAACTTTATGTACTTTTCCAATTTCAATCATATAAACTCTAAATTAGACTAATCACGTGCAAAGTTCTTCCTTTTTGAACTCAATGTTCCTTTTTACATTTAACAGATTAATATCAACTCTAAAGATCCATTAAACCCTATTAAACACATTAATCATATCAAAATAGGGTTTCTTAATCTTTAATTCATTAAAGATGGTAATTTACACTATATTTCGAACTATGATCAGATTCAGGCTATAAAACTATTTTTATTGGATTCCTTGTGTTTTTCTGATCAAAATTCATATATAACTTGTTTTAATCCGAGCTCTGTAGAATTAATTACAATTTTAACAAAGTAAGGTACCTCTCGGCGAATCATATGGCTCCACGTCATCCTTTCCCATGCACGATGGCTGTTTGCAAATATAACGCAATTACTGCTTTGCCCCTGGTTAAGTCAGCTCGCGGAAGGTTAAAAGTGTCCAACGACACTTGCCTTCTCCTTCCTCGTGCGTGCCCTAGTGCGGCCGCTGCTGCAGCCCTTCGGAGCTCCGCCCTACCTCCCTGAGGGCTCGAGGACCTCCACCAGCGAGTACCCTAGCGCCGCCGCCTTCCGTCGTGCCTGGGGAGCCGCCCAGCTTGCGGCCTAACCAACCTAATAGCAGCGCACGGTGCCTGCAACTTATAGGCGACCTGCAGCGCCCAGCGGGTGTGGCGCAAGCTCCTAGTGCACGGAACGATGGCCTCTTTCTTATGATGTTGTCGTGGGATCAAAGGGCATCTAACCCACCTCCTTGGCGTCCCCTAGCTGCTCCGGAATAGAGCCACACTCGTGGGTTAGGGTTTCTTTGCAAAGAACAAGAAGAAAACGAGAGAGAGAGAGAGAGAGAAAACCATGGGATCTTTCTCTATTCGACCCAAGGGCATACCCCTTTATATAGGGGAGTTCATGTATGCCCTAACGTGGCCTTCTAAGTGGGGACAAGTCCTACTCCCATAAGGACTCCTATTTCTTCAAGGAGAATAAACCCTTTACTCTCTCTTAAACCTTTTATGTCCCTTTCTTTTGCTATTAGGAATTCGATTTTCCTCTTTCTTATCCCCTTTATTCTTTCCCTTTAATCCATGGAACGAATTTCTATTTTCCCTTAATAGCAATTGCTTTCTTTTTAGCAATATCACTTAATACATTAATTGTATACACACATTATTTCCTTATTTTGAAACTTTGATATTTTCTCTTTATTCCTATTCTATTTTCCTCATTTGGTATTCCTTTTATCATTAGGAATTCTTGGAACACGAAATTCCACAAAGGCTCATTCAATTATACCTTTTTCCTCTTATTTTCAACATGTTTCCATTATTATCAATTTCTTTCTTCAAAAAGAAATATTGAATTAATCTTTTCTCTCCTCATTGCTTTCTTTTTGCTACTCTGGACTCCTTGGAATCCAAGGAACCCAAGAGGCACGAAATCCTCTTTGGATTTGCCTTCTAGAGGTTTCTACATATTTCTTTTCTCGAAAATTAAATTATCCATTTACTATTTGAATTTCCTTGTTATTGGGTCCAATAGCCAATACAGCCCACAAAGCAACCAATCAAGGCTATTGTGAAAGGAATCCATTTATTCAAAACAAATCATATCATTATTTGTTCAATTATCTTAAATATGAGAAATCACATTTCTCACTAATTGTACCTAAAATTGGGGTTATAACATCCTTCCCCTCTTATAGGAATTTTGTCCTCAAAATTCAGGCAAGAAAACAAACAATTCAGGATAAGACTTTTCCATGTCCATCATTGGCGCCTATGTGGCTTTGCCGTACTCATGGCGTTTCCAAAGAACCTTTATCATAACATATTCTTTTCACTGAGTTCTTTCATCCTGGCGTCTATAAACTACACAGGTGACTCAGGCCATTTCAACCTCCCATGGGGCTCATTAGGTTCATTGCTCCGCACATGGTCGGGGTACCTCACATAGTGCTCTAAATTGGACACATGGAAAACATCTCCCATTACTCTATCCTGAGGGGTTAGGTCAAACCTAACCTTCTCCACCCATCCATCTCTAATGGACCCATGTATCGGGGACTCAGCTCTCTTAGTTATAAATTAGAGGGGTCGGATTTTCATGTCACATTTTCTCCCACAATAACTTGTATGTCAGTCTACTTTGCATCTGCTCATGACTCTCATCGTCTCTAGGCTCCTTTCAGCCCTTGCACGATCAAAGTGACTTCATCTACATGCACTGGGGTCCCTTTTTCTAACCATCATGTGGTCCTTCTCTAACCATCATGTGGCCCCTTTCACCAACATCACCTTACTAAAGTGGTGACCGACACAACCTCTCTTACAGAGCTTCCTATAAAACCCGACACTGGCTATGGTGGTCATTGTCACATCTTTCATAAGACAAGAACTATCTCTAGCTATCACCCTGAACGAGCACATGTGCTCTCATCAGACCCTTTAGTCTGGATCATACTAACCATAGTTAGGGGTGATAAACTATACTAACATTGAGTTCTTCATGCACCTACTTCCATATTTTGGAAGGAAACCTTTAGGTCAAACTCAAGATCCTTTGAACTCACTTCATAGTTGAACCATCCCTCTCACATGGTTAGTTCAACCAGATATGCCCCTTGACAGAACTCTTTCTTTCTCATGTCATCTAGGTAAGGCGAACTACCGTAACCCATATTGCATCTCGACCTTCCTTGGTCTAGGGGAGACCTATCACAACATCCATAGTGTTGAGCTCCCATTCCCTCTCAAGGAACTCCTTTGTCCTCTATATCGATACACTGGGTTACTGGGTTTCGTCCTTTACCTCCTGGCTTGCATGGCCATAAACCACATGTGACTTTATCTTAAGCATCCAAAGTGCTATTGCCATTTTCCACGGTGTATGATGATCTTCAACCATGACTTCCTGTATGTCATGATTCTTTCAAGATCAATTCCTCCGAAACCCTAAACCACTCTAGTCGGGGTTTCATCACCTTCTTTTCCAAAGAAGTGCATATGAGGTTCTACCACCATTCTTTCATCGCATCGAAGACTAGACTGGCTGACCAAACAACCTTTAACTTTTCAACACATCTTGTTACGTTTGAGTGTTACCCAAACACCTCTCCTTTTCAAACTTAGGGTTATCCAAACAACCTCTTCTAGCTTCTAATCAAACAAGTCAGATGTATCTCAACCAGAGCACCTATTACCACTTCACACCCTTAGGTAATCAGGTAACGTTGAAAAATACACTTTCATGTATTTCATTTATCATCTCACCTCAAACTTTATGTCTATCTTCAATTAAGAACACTCTCTGATTTCATCATCATGGTGCTCAAACTCAACCTGGTATACTTGTAAGTTCTACATAGCTCATCATAGAAACTTCCTCATAAGGGGACTACCTCATTCCTCTTAGTGTTAGTAAACCTTCCATGTATCATTCACTTTACCAGGGTAGGTTATCTTCTCTATCCCTATTTCTCATGGCAATGTTCCAACCTACATCATCTCTTATCCTTGGTGTATGACATGCATAATGTACTATCTCTCACCCCCATAACAAGAGGAAATAAGCATTTGGCTGCAGTCCAAATACAGAGTTCTTCCTGTTCCAAGAGTAGAGATGGTGCATCCCACCTTGCCAGTACACCTTTAAATCTAAGTTGCAACGTGCCACATATGTCTCTTCATCACAAACATCATGATATCAAACTAGTCTTGAACCTACTGAGGTTTATATCCTTGGTCATCTCCTCTAGGTCTATAGGGTACCGAATCTTTTGGGGTCATCCCTCTTCCCTCATGCATCAAGAGAGTGCCCTACTCATCTGCCCTTTGGGTCCCATGAGTTCATGAAGGTGATCAATCTCCTAACCCATGACCCTCAGACAATGATAGCTGTTACCTCCCGACCCTATGGTCATGTGCAACTGGGGAATTAAGCAACTCCTACTTTCATCGGTCTCATCCCTACCTGACCCTAGGATAGACTTAGGATTCTTCATTAAGTACATGCTCACTTAGAACCTTACCCAAGTCTTCATCATCTCTCTTTCTGCATTCATGGGCTGGCTCTCATCCTTTCATAGGCATCATGGCAACCTGCCTACCTTGGTCAAGCCCCATACTGGTTACCTCCATGGTAACACATTCACATGCAATAGAGATGGATATCTATGGGTCTGCAGGTTAATACTCATACCATGTACCTTTCACTTAGCTTCTCAAAATCCTATGAGACCTCTTTAGGTTACCTTGAACCAACAAAACTGATATACACTCTTCCAAAGGGGGTCCCTCTCCCAGGATGGGAGGAAAACTGTCTCTAAGGTCACAAAAGATCTTAGGTCTAGGGTTTACATCCACACGAGCCTACTTAACCCTAGCAAGCCATTAAGGCATGAGCAGATCACTTACTGTACTATGCTAGGTCATACTTATCCTCTTTCCTCGATGTTGGATCAAGATCATACCTTCCTTTGTCATCATCCTAGCTGTGAGGGGTCCATCCAACACACCTTAAACTTAAGGGGCTTCCCCTTTTTCCTCTATACACGAGGAGTACCATGCTTGCTTCTATAGGAACTCGACTTCTCATTATGAGCATTAGGTACACCACTTCCCCTCTTAGGCCTAGGAACCCTAGGTTTACTTGTAGGTGTTCAACTGCATGCCCCATCTCTTAACCACACACCAAGCATGCAAAAGGCATGACACACACTCCTTATCATCCTTCAACTCAAGCAATACTTAGTGTTGGGTCCTCCTTAAGGACAACCAACAAGGTACAAGGCCTCGGAACCTATTCACTAAACCTCTTCAGGGTATACAGACCATCTTCTTCCTTTCTCAGAAGGTAGACACCTATACTGTAGGCACATAGGCACCAGATGCTTCATCTTCACTCTCTAGGGTTTGGTCCCTCTAAAGGAAACCAAGATATCATCAACTTTCAAGGATCGATCATGAGGCAACCACTATCATCCATTGTTCCTCATATCTCAGGGTTTTAGGCTTCCTACCTCCTTGTTGGGTTTCCTGCTCTCTCTCTAGATCTAACCCCAATCCAACCTCACCATTAGAGGTCCTCTCTTCATGAAAGATCAACCTCCAAAGCATTCTCTACATGGGTGTTCACACTTATGGTTGCTCAAGATCATCCATAACCCTTTATGCTCCATCATAATTCCTTATCCATGGTTTCATCCTACCGTCAGCACTATGACGTGCCCTAGGTGCCAGCTATACCCTACTTACACAAGACCATAGGGTTTCTAAGGTCCTTCACTAACCTCATCATCTAAGGAGCTATCCTTTACCCTAACATGCACGACCCTTCCCAGGGTTGGGTTGCCAAAGGTGCTAGGTCACCCATGGATCGTATGGCATCCCAAAGGCATGTCCTGTCAAATACATGGTCCAACTCATCTCTTTCTAACCTTCACTTAGGGTTAGGGTTAGCATCATCCTCAGAGGATGTGCCAGGTCTCTACTAGCAATGGAGATCTCTATCTCCAAGACTGACTTATCCTCCTGACAAGAAGGTCTTGCCTCAGATTTCTTCTGAGGACATGACATCTTATGTCATACGACCTAAGCATGTATCTATCCTTTAATTTGCACTTACTCTATTAAGCTTATGTCCATGACATCTTATTTACGTGCCATTCATTAATTTAATGGAGGATTCCTTAAACCTTATTAACCTTACCCATACCTCAAGAGGGTGAGGAGAAGAAAGAAAACCCTAATCCTTTAGATCCTTATCAGAATTTTGTGATGAGAAGGGATGAATAAGATGAGAAGTTCTAAAGGTATCTTATTTCGATTCATACCCTAAGACTTTGGCCAGGCGGTCACACGGGTCTGGGAGTCCTCGTATTCCGACTAGTGGTGCGGAGGAAAATCTTGCCAGCCCCCGGTCGTGATCCCTTTCTAGACACCTCTGTCTTTCGGATACTCCTCTAATAACTCCCTTGGGTTCTATGGAGTTTGTAAAATTTAATAATTATTAATGGTTAACTGAGGAACCTCGCTCTGATACCAAATGTTACGACCCCACCTCCCGATAACCCCCAATTAAGGGAGACCAAGAGGTTGAAGCCGCACCCATTAATCCCAGATCAAAGGTTCGACATATAACCATAAACAATTATTAAATTCTACAGACTATACTGAAAATGGTAATAAAATTTTTCTTTGCATACCTTGAAAAGTTGGGAACAAACTAACTTCTAACCTCAGCTGAACTATTCTATCTAATTCCTCCTTGTTCTTTAATTCTTGAATTCACAAGGTGTCGCTTTACTGTTTGTACTTTTCATTGTACCTAAAACGCCGACAAACAAAACGTCGGTCAGCCGAAGCTGGTATGTGGAGGAAACAAATAATGTTCAACTATGTTAACAATATAATCATTCAATTAATCATTTCACAATCAAGATTACATTTTAAGCCATACAACTCAATCCATACATATTCTCAAACTCTGGGTGGTCCCTGCAGTGGACATGGACATCACCTCTCTTTTAGGTAATAGAGTCGCATGGCACTATCCGAAGATAGCCCAATATCTAACTCATTATGACTTGATGGTCCTACCTCCATGGTAGCCATGTACTAAGTCAACCATAGACCTGATGGACCTACCCAATAGGTAGCCATGTACTAGGTCATCCATAGACCTGATGGACCTACCCAATAGGTAGCCATGTACTAGGCCTTTCTCTAACCTGATGGACCTACCCATAGGCAGCCACGTACTAGGTTAGCTATTATGCCACAGAGAGAACCAGGATCTGAGTTTATAGGCATATACATTAAGTGATAGTCATAGTCACTTTATAATTGCAATATGAACATCCAAACAGTTTAGTTGCATTCAATGCGATTAAACATCCGAGAAACCATCGGAAAACTAAGCAGTTATTCATAAGTAACCACATACCTGTTCAGAGCAACTTGAAGTCCAAATATTTAATATTCAGGAACAATCAATCAAGCAATCATCAATATCCTAAAATTAATACATAACATCCAAGTGTCATTGTTTTATTCAAACATCCACAAGATCAACTTGGATTCCCCCTTATGATTTCTAGGCCAACTTTAGGGTGTTATTAGGGTTTTAGCCTTCATTATGCATTTATCACTTTTAATGCTCTTTTAGTTCACAAACCCTAATTTCTGCATCATAGGCACAATTGAATGTCAATTAAGTCTAATATGTTTCTTTTACACTAAAACTATTATCTTTATCCTTTTAGGTCATATTCAAAACATTAAGGCTAATTATCATCTTCGGTTTCTTTCAAATTGACCAATCATATTTCATTATAGTTCAACTCACATATATGAACCTTATTTATCACTATTTCCACTTTATACACTAGGAAACACTAATTATCCAAATAATTCACATTAAAGATCTTTGGTACTCAATTAATCTTCGAATCATCATATTTCTATTTTATTCGTCGATTTGTATAATTAAAACCATTAGAATTCATATCAACATAAATTAGGGTTTCTAATCCCATTAAGGCATATTCACGTACATAGAACCCTAAATTAAACCAACTATATAAAAAGATCATCTTTTAAATACTATTTTCACTTTTATTAACAACAGGTTAATATCAGCTTGAATTATCCATCTATCATCAAATCTAAAGGGTTTTTCCTTAGTTAAATCATTAAAGATGATAACTTTATGTACTTTTCCAATTTCAATCATATAAACTCTAAATTAGACTAATCACGTGCAAAGTTCTTCCTTTTTGAACTCAATGTTCCTTTTTACATTTAACATATTAATATCAACTCTAAAGATCCATTAAACCCTATTAAACACATTAATCATATCAAAATAGGGTTTCTTAATCTTTAATTCATTAAAGATGGTAATTTACACTATATTTCGAACTATGATCAGATTCAGGCTATAAAACTATTTTTATTGGATTCCTTGTGTTTTTCTGATCAAAATTCATATATAACTTGTTTTAATCCGAGCTCTCTAGAATTAATTACAATTTTAACAAAGTAAGGTACCTCTCGGAAAATCATATGGCTCCACGTCATCCTTTCCCATGCACGATGAGTGTTTGCAAATATAACACAATTACTATTTTGCCCCTGGTTAAGTCAGATAGTCTTCATCTCGTGGAAGGGCAAAAGTGTCCAACGACACTTGCCTTCTCCTTCCTCGCGCGTGCCCTAGCGCGGCCGCTGCTGCAGCCCTTCGGAGCTCCGCCCTACCTCCCTGAGGGCTCGAGGACCTCCACCAACGGGTGCCCTAGCGCCGCCGCCTTCCGTCGCGCCTGGGGAGCCGCCCAGCTTACGGACTAACCAACCTAACAGCAGCGCACGATGCCTGCAACTTATAGGCGACCTGCAGTGCCCAGCGGGTGTGGCGCAAGCTCCTAGTGCACGGAACGATGGCCTCTTTCTTATGATGTTGTCATGGGATCAAAGGGCATCTAACCCACCTCCTTGGCGTCCCCTAGCTGCTTCGGAATAGAGCCACACTCGTGGGTTAGGGTTTCTTTGCAAAGAACAAGAAGAAAACGAGAGAGAGAGAGAAAACCATGGGATCTTTCTCTATTCGACCCAAGGGCATACCCCTTTATATAGGGGAGTTCATGTATGCCCTAACGTGGCCTTCTAAGTGGGGACAAGTCCTACTCCCATAAGGACTCCTATTTCTTCAAGGAGAAGAAACCCTTTACTCTCTCTTAAAGCTTTTATGTCCCTTTTCTTTTGCTATTAGGAATTCGATTTTCCTCTTTCTTATCCCCTTTATTCTTTCCCTTTAATCCATGGAACGAATTTCTATTTTCCCTTAATAGCAATTGCTTTCTTTTTAGCAATATCACTTAATACATTAATTGTATACTCACATTATTTCCTTATTTTGAAACTTTGATATTTTCTCTTTATTCCTATTCTATTTTCCTCATTTGGTATTCCTTTTATCATTAGGAATTCTTGGAACACGAAATTCCACAAAGGCTCATTCAATTATACCTTTTTCCTCTTATTTTCAGCATGTTTCCATTATTATCTATTTCTTTCTTCAAAAAGAAATATTGAATTAATCTTTTCTCTCCTCGTTGCTTTCTTTTTGCTACTCTGGACTCCTTGGAATCCAAGGAACCCAAGAGGCACAAAATCCTCTTTGGATTTGCCTTCTAGAGGTTTCTACATATTTCTTTTCTCGAAAATTCAATTATCCATTTACTATTTGAATTTCCTTGTTATTGGGCCCAATAACCAATACAGCCCACAAAGCAACCAATCAAGGCTATTGTGAAAGGAATCCATTTATTCAAAACAAATCATATCATTATTTGTTCAATTATATTTAATATGAGAAATCACATTTCTCACTAATTGTACCCAAAATTGGGGTTATAACACTTTAGTTGCCTCAACAATTGGCTTAAAATATACTAATTAATTATAGATAAACATATCATGTAGTTTGCCCTGGCCATAGATCCATTACCGTAAGTATTTGGTGATGGTGAAACAGGTTTATCATGCGGGATTACCTGGAGCACATATTGTTGAATATGTGAGGTTTCCCCTAGCCTAAAATAGGAGGGTTGAGTGCAACT
The DNA here is from genome assembly GCA_963693085.1 of Alisma plantago-aquatica. Lineage (NCBI taxonomy): Eukaryota > Viridiplantae > Streptophyta > Magnoliopsida > Alismatales > Alismataceae > Alisma > Alisma plantago-aquatica. The sequence continues at coordinate 407,636,215 of OY856414.1, forward strand.
GTGGTTGCAGACTCAGGATATATGGAGCATGGTGAACAGGCCCATGGCTCAGGATATGTGATGATGAGCATGATGCGTTCATGGCTTGGATGTATGTACTGGCACCTATGATGAGGTGAGCTAGAGATATGGGTAGCTTGCGGAGCTGACCCAGAGGCTGAGGCCTATAAGCATAAGATTGTGGTCTTGCTTGATGATTCATGTACTGACCACGAGAAGGTGAGGTCATGGAGTCAGGATCTCCTTAGACCTTGTATGGCACCAGATTGGGCTTCACAGCCAATGGTTGGATTTGAGCAGGGAAGGCTCACTTCCTCAGGGCTTAATAAAATGTAATCCAACCGAATGGTATATATTGCTTAGAGCAAAACACAGAACATTGATTGAGGCCTTGCTTATATATCTGATCTAGTTACACCTTGCATATATGTGTACGATCCTTATATTCTGTGATAAGTTTTTATAAAGCTTATCTTGTCAATCATGTTCCATAAAGAATACTTGGTTATATGCCTTCCGAATATCTTGGTAATCTTGATGGTAATAATAGCTTCACTCAGTATGCTGCTCTTGTTATACGATTTATCAGTTATATGCTGTTACCTGCTTTAACCTTCTGAGGTTTTGTAGTTTCGACGGGGAGTTATGTTTCTCACTGGGAATGTGTGTCTCACCCCACTGGTTTACACCCTTTTTAGGTGATCACTCTAGACGCGGTGGTGGTTGTGAGGTTGCATCCGAGCAGCAAGAAGAGCAGTAGAAGGCAAGAGATGGATATGCTGATGTTTTGGTGGTTTTGTAGTAGAGTCCTAGAGTCATCCCTGTACCATCAGGTCCTCAGAGGTGTTTTGACGATGTTTCGTGATGTCTTGTAGTTGTAATTTTTGTATATCCTGCTGCTGATCGTACGTGGCCTGTTATGTATGTATAAACATGTGTTGAACTCTGGTGCTGACAGTACAACTAGTTTTGATAAGCTGTGGACCTATAAAATAGCTTGTGAATGTTCATATAACATGTTTCTTTGTAGGATCTGGATGCACAAGTACTCTCATGTATGCTTTTCACAATCGGTTTTAATTAACTCGGGTTTTCGGTAATGTGAGGTTCCGCACGTTTTGTCATGTCATCTTGTTGTCTGTGTGATGGCGGGGTGTCACAGTTGGTTTGGTATCAGAGCTCTAGGTTCGCTGAGTCTACAGGGATCTAGGACTAGGTTTGTGTACGTTCTTGTGAGTTTTCCAGATTTTTCTTACAATAACCTTCTGCCCTCAGTGGAAGATAAAGCTTAAAGATGTCTAGAAACCATGAAGAACATGCTACCGAGAGCAGCGATGCTGCATCAGTTGATGGAGCAGGAGGGAAGGAACATGAAGATCGGGTGCCTGAGGTCCCCCAACTTGACCCAGCCATTCTCAAAAATCCTGCCTACCAACAGCTTATGGGGCAGATGATGGCTACGATGAATCACATGGTGGAAAGGTTGCCAGTGCCTCAGCCAAGAGCACAAGCTCCCCATGGTGAAGCATCGGGTATTGGGAAGACCTTTGAGCGGCTTCGCTGAGTCAGAGCTTCAGATTATACTAGTACGACTGATCCAGCGGATGTAGATCTGTGGCTGACTGGTCTTGAGAAGGCCTTCCGATCCTCGACATCCCTAAAGCAGACAAAGTCAAGCACGTTGTCTACCTTCTGAAAGGTAGTGCTGGCCACTGGTGGGTCATCGAGGAGGAGAAGCGACCCGGTGAGGAGATCGGTTGGGAGGTTTTTCTGACGAGAGTTCATCAACATATACTTTCTGAAGACGTATCTAGACGAGAAGATCAACCAGTTTGAGCATCTACGCCAAGGATCGATGAGCATCACTGAGTATGAAGCCAAGTTCATGGATTTGTTGAGGTTTTGTCCTCACATGGCAGCAACAGATGATGAGCAAATCAGGCGGTTTGAGAAAGGTTTAAGTGCTGAGTTGTCGACACCTGTTGCTGCTTTAGAGAATAGGGAGAGGTTTGCCACATTTGTGTAGTACATCCGTAGGATTGAATGCTCTGTTAAGGAGAAAAGGGAGTCCATGACCAGGAAAAGGCCTACTTAGTTCCAGGGACATATTTTTGGTGGCCTCAAGAAGCTAAGGTTTTCAGCACCTTCTACGATGTCGAGTTCTCGTGCACCGCCACAATGGTCCCCGAGTAAGGGAAGAGGTTATGTTTCTTCACTGTCGAAGGTGCATAGTACAACTTCTGTGGCAGTAACAAAGCCATCTAGACTACAGGCAAAAGGCAGGTCATGTTATCACTGTGGACAGACTGGGCATTTAAAGTCAAATTGCCAAAGAAGAGACGTTGAGGTAACACAACAGCTGAGACAGAGTCAACAAGGGTCAGACAGACAACAGCCCAGTGGTAGTAGAGGGTGAGGACGCGGTCAGGGGTCACAAGTGGGATCGTCTTCTCAAGGAAGCAGATGGTGTGGATAACAAGCAATGGCTCGATTCTATGCTATAAGTCAGCCGGAGGCGATAGTCAACCCACGAGTGGTGACATGTCAGATGGAGTTATTTCATTCTGATTTGTCTTCTTCTTACTTTATATCTATTTTGGTTGACCCCGATGCTACACACTCTTTTATCGCACATAGACTACTTGATAGCTGTCTTTTACCTGTTAGTTGTAAGAAAGATAGCTTGTGGTTAGAAACCCCTCTTGATGGTTCCTCGATGCTTCGAGAGGAGTGTCCATCTTGTGTCTTATTTTTTTCGGGACACAATATACAAGTGGATCTTATACCACTTGATATGCATGGATTTGATGTGATCCTTGGGATGGATACCCTAGAAAAGTATAAGGTCGTGTTGGACTGTGGTTCCAAGCAGGAAGTGTTTGATGACAGTGGAGAGAAGTGGATCTTCCAAGGAGATAGGAAGATTCTTATGACATGTCTAGTGTCAGCAATGGTGGCAGAAAAGTTGCTGTGGCAAGGTTGTAAGGCTTTCTTATCCCACATTGTGGATACCAAGGCAAAAGGTCATAGCCTCGAGGAGGCAATAGTTGTCTGAGAGTTTGCGGATGTGTTTTCTGATGAGTTCCCCGGTGTTCCCCTACCCCAAGAGATTGATTTTGAGATCAATCTGGTACCAGAAACACAACCAGTTTCACAGACACCATATAGGATGGCTCTAGCAGAGATGGTAGAATTGAAGAAGCAGTTACAGAAGTTGTTGGAGAAAGGTTTCATTCGACCGAGCACGTCGCCTTGGGGGTGCTTCAGTGTTGTTCGTTAAGAAGAAGGACGGGTCGATGCAGTTATGTATAGATTACCGGCAGTTGAAAAAAGTCACGATCAAGAATAAGTACCCGTTACCGAGGATAGATGATCTGCTCGATTAGCTACGTGGTGCTATAGTGTTCTCAAAGATCAACCTACGGTCTGGATATCATCAGTTGAGGATTAAGGTGGACGACATACCAAAGTCAGCATTTAGGATGAGGTATGGTCACTTTGAGTTTGTTGTTATGCAGTTTGGGCTAACCAATGCACCTGCTGCTTTCATGGACCTGATGAACCGAGTGTTCCGTCTGTTCCTAGATCAATTTGTTGTAGTCTTTATAGACAACATTTTGATCTATAGTCGGGACAGGCAAGAACATGAGCGACATCTTCGACAAGTGTTGACTCTTCTTCGCCAACATCAGTTATACGCCAAGTTCAGCAAATGTGAGTTCTGGTTGAAGGAAGTGACTTTCTCAGGTCATATGATATCTACAGAAGGAGTCTGGGTGGACCCTAAGAAGGTGGAGTCATTTGCAGATTGGGAGCAACCAAAGATGCCGATGGAAGTTCGTAGTTTTCTGGGTTTGGCAGGATATTACCGGAGGTTTATAAAGGACTTCAGTGTGATCGCGTTACCGATGACAAAGATGACTAGGAAGAATGTACCTTTTGTTTGGGATGATCGTTGTCAGCAAGCTTTCCAAAGTTTGAAAGAGAAGTTGACTAGTGCTCCAGTGCTAGTGCTGCCAGAACCTGGGAAGGGCTATGTTGTTTTCTGCGATGCTTCCAAGAAAGGCTTAGGTTGTGTGCTGATGCAGGAAGATCATGTGGTTTCTTTTGCTTCACGACAGCTTAAGAAACATGAGGAGAACTATCCGACACATGATTTGGAGTTGGCAGCGGTGCTCCATGCATTAAACATTTGGAGACACTATCTTTATGGGGAAGTGTGTCGGATCTTTACAGATCATAAGAACTTGAAGTACATTTTTTCGTAGAATGAGCTGAATATGCGATAACGTCGCTGGATGGAGCTAATCAATGATTATGATTGCACAATTGAGTATCATACTTGTAAGGCAAATGTGGTAGCTGATGCGCTTAGTAGAAAGTCTTCTTCTCTCCCCACGAATAAAGCATAGTTGAGTTCCTTGGTATGCCATAGGCGGGATATGTTTGTCTCCTTACGGTAGATGAATGTGCAGTTGGAAGTTTCCTTGTTGGCAGGAATGTTGGCACAAATGCAAGTTAAGCCTATGCTAAGACAACAGATCAAAGACGCACAATAGGCAGATGATACAGTACCGTTGATCAGATCAGAGCTTGGTAGAGAAAAGTGTGATGGGTTCCATGAGTCTAAGGATGGACTAGTTTGCTATCATAGTAGAATGGTTGTCCCCAATGTTGATAATCTAAGGAAGCTAGTGCTCGAGGAAGCACACACATTGATGTATGCTATGCATCCAGGAGTCACCAAGATGTATCATAATATGAAGGACCTGTATTGATGGTCTGGATTGAAGAAGGATGTAACCGAGTTTGTGGCTAAGTGTGCAGTATGTCAGCAAGTTAAAGCTGAGCATCAGAAGATGGCATGTACGTTGCAACCCATGCCGATACCACAATGGAAATGGGATCATATAACCATGGATTTCGTAGTTGGTCTACCAAAGAAATCTAGGAATCATGATTCCATTTGGGTAATAGTGGACAGGTTGACAAAATCTGCTCATTTCATACCGATAAAGATGACATATACAACATAGAAGCTCGCTCAGGTGTATGTGGACGAGATAGTGCATTTGCATGGTATACCAGCAACGATAGTTTCCGACAGAGGTCCTCAGTTCACAAGTCGTTTCTGGGAATAGTTGCACAAAGCATTGGAAATGCAGTTGAGGTTCAGTACCGCCTTCCACCCGCAGACGGATGGATAGTCTGAAAGGACTATTCAGACTTTGGAAGATCTTCTCCGAGCTTGTGTTTTGCAATTCCTAGGCAGTTGGGACATGCATCTCAGTCTGATAGAGTTCGCTTATAATAATAGTTATCAGTGGATCATTGACATGGCTCCTTATGAGGCTCTATATGGAAGGAAGTACAGATCCCCTTTATGCTGGTATGAGTCTGGTGAGTATCAGCTTTTGGGTCCTGAGTTGGTACAACAGACAACAGAAAAGATAAGAGTGATATAGAAAAAGTTGAAAATGGCATAAGACATACAGAAGTCTTATGCAGACAATCGCCGACGACCTTTAGAGTTCCAAGTGGGAGACAAAGTGTATCTCAAGGTCTCACCTTGGAAAGGTGTGCTAAGGTTTGGCCGGAAAGGCAAACTGGCACCCAGGTATATGGGGCCATGCCAGTAATAGCACGTGTTGGCAAGGTATCCTACAAGTTAGAGCTACTGCCAGAGTTGCACAGGTTGCATACAGTGTTCCATGTTAGTATGCTGAAGAAAAGTCATCCAGACTCAGGGACAGTGATACAACTAGTTGAGGTTGAGCTTGATGAAGACGTGACTTATGAGGAGGGTCCGGTGGCGATCCTTGACTATTGAGTAAAGAAGCTGAAGAGGAAGGACTTGGTTCTTGTAAAGGTTCTTTGACATCATCGTGGTGTTGAGGAAGCCATGTGGGAGCTTGAGGAAGAGATGAGGTGGAAGTATCCCTCGCTTTTCTCTTCAGATTTCGGGGACGAAATCCCTTTGTAGAGGTTTATGGATTGTAAGGACCTTGACCTTCATTTTGGGCTTACCTTGTTTGTTTTGCCTAAACCTTGTACTTGGTTGCTTGCTAATCATCTTTAGTGGTGATTAGGGTTTGCTTGTTCTTAGTTGAGAGCTGGAGGTGCTACTTGCAAAATAACCTGAGTTAAGGTTGAAGGGCAAGTTTGTCACCTTGAGAGATGTCTTTCTCTCTCTTTGCTTCCTCTAGGGTTGAGAGGAAGGTTTGGGCTCATGCCTTGAGTTGTCTTGGGCTTGATTGAGCTCTTTTGGGCATTGTTTTCCCTTGTTTGGGCCTTTCCTTGCTTGGTTGAGCCCTGTATCGGGCAAGGGTTCTTTGTGTCGACCATGGAGGAGTAGTGTGTCGGCCTTTGACCTTTGTTGACCTTCTTGCCTTGGTTGTGTCACCCTATCTTGGACATGTGACCGACCCTTGGGGGAGTAGTGGCATGTCATGTGCATGTGTTTTGCAAGGTGGTGGAACATTTGGACAAGTGTCCCTTGGTAAGGTGACACCTTGCCTTGGTTTAACCTTGACCCCCATCTATATATGCCTTGCCTTTCTCTTCCTTAGGAACCCTTTAGCTCTTTGTTGTTCCTCTCTTCCTTGTATGTATGATACACCTCTCCCTTTCAACCTTGGTGGCTGATACCCTTGGAAGAGCTAAGGTTGGTGGCCGATCCCCTTGGAAGAGTTCCCTTCTTCTTCCTTTAGCTTGGTGGCCGAACCCTAAGTGGGTCTTGTTTCCTGGGTAAGCATCTTCCCTCTCTCCTTAGCATCTTCTTCTCCATCTTGCCTACTCTTCGGCCATGGTGGTTATGCTTCTTGTTCCTTTTCTTGAGGTGGCCGAAGTAGGGTGCTTGGAGCTTAAAGCTTGGAGCTTTGGAGCTTGAGAAGTTTTCTTAAGGTGGGTTACATAACTTCTAACCCTAGCTATACTACCTTCTCTATGTTGCACGTCTCATATATGTTGATGATCGGCCATTTCATGCTATGTATCTTGCTCTAGTACATGTTGTTGATCTTGTGGATATTATGAGTATGATGTTGTTGATGGTCTATGTGCCTTTACACTTAGTTGGCCGAACCATGGTTTAAGGTTTCCTTGTTGAGCAACACTCTTTTCTCTCCTTGGTCTAGAGAAGTGAGTTTGAGCTCTAGTAATGTGGGAAATACCCCTCTCTCGATTAGGTTGAGAGGTGATCTTATATTCTAGTTGCTTGAGCAACACCTTCCTCTCACCATGGATTAGAGAGATGAGCTTTTGGGTAGATGATGACCTATGTTGAGTCGGATCCTTGTGGTTTCCCGATTTGTGATAGAGGTTGTGCAAAACCCCTCTCTCTTGGTTGTTGAGAGGTGAGCTGACCTTCTTGATCAATTAGGGTTTGGTGCCCTGGTGCTTGAGGTTGAAGATGATCTTGTGGGGTTGTGCCTGGCACGATATGACTTTGGAGTTGTACTGCCCGATAGCCTTTTTTAGAGATGTACCTTTGGGGCGACATACCTTGTTGAGATAGTTGGCTTGGTGCCCGTTATGCTTTGGACGATACACCCTATATAGAGGATGCCCGATGCACCCCCTTGTCTTGTGATGATCTTGGCCGTTATGTGAAGTTATCTTAGTGCCCGACATGGTCTTGGCTGGTAGGCTATGATAGATTGGTGCCCAACACAACCTTGGCCGTTATCATTATTTAGATGAGCTTGGGCGATATGGTATGGTGCCCAGGATGGCTTTGGCCGATTCCACCATGTCTTAGTTGGGCTTTGACTTATATTAAGTGTTGGACGATATTGCTTCATGCCTGACATGATAACCATAGATGCTGGCCGTTATAATGCTTCATGGCCATGCACGACACCATTCTTGGACGTCATGGGTACCCTGGCCGATAGGGTTAACCCTCGGATGATGCTGAGATGGTTGCACAATAGGGACGCCTTGGGCGACACCCCTTTGGTCGGTATGTCTCATGTTAAAGGTTAGCCGATAGTGAAACCTAACCCTAACCCAAGTTTGGTGCCCGATAGACCCTTGGACGATAGCCATGGTAGTGTTGCACGTTATACCTTGGTGCTGGATATCCGACACCATGAGTGCTAATGGAACCTTGATGCATGTTAGAGGATGTGTAGTGGTTGGCCGATATGGTGGTGAGTTGCCTTAGGGTTGGAAATCCTAGCCGTTATACCTTTGGTAAGGGTATTGCTATACCAGGGTACACCCTTTGATGAGGGATGGTGCTACTTTCCATGCTTAGTGAGGGTTGCCAGAGTTTTGGGTGAGGGTTCTGATAACCCAGAAAGTATATAGTTGATGGTTCTCTTTTAATAATTATGATACAAGTGAAATGATGTGATCACTTTGAATCCTACAAATACGTTGATAAGTTCAAATAATAACTTGTGAACCAGGAAGCTTGGAAGCATATGATGTTGCTATACATGTTGATATGACACATGCATATGGCCGTAAGTGTAAGGCATAATATATGCCCATGATTGATAATAATACTATGAATGATAAATCTTACGTGTGATGTACTCATGGATGCTTCTTTATACTTGATAGTATAATAATAATCCTATTAATCCATGATGGCTCTAGTTATCTTTGTAGATGTGTGCATTAACAATGCAGGTATTTCATGTGGATTCATGGCCTGGTCAGAGCTATGAGGTATATGTGCTTTGACTAGCACAATGTGATGACAATCCTTGTTAATGAAATAACAAGTTGATAGGTCCGAGTACCTGATATAAGGCTGAGTGACTAACTGAGGTGTTATCCTTTGATGATGAGATAAGGGATGCATTCCCAGGATGCTGATGCATGATTGTGATGCCTTGAGAGGCAGTGGTTGATATCATGAGGGATTGAGGTCCCAGGACAGTAGGTTGATGGCAATAATGATGTAATTCCATAAGGCTATGTTATACTTTGGTTTCCTCAACAATTGTCTTAAAATATACTAATTAATTATAGATAAACATATCATGTAGTTTGCCCTGGCCATAGATCCATTACCGTCAGTATTTGGTGATGGTGAAACAGGTTTATCCTGCGAGATTACTTGGAGCGCATATTGTTGAATATGTGAGGTTTCCCCTAGCCTAAAATAGGAGGGTTGAGTGCAACTGTGGTTGCAGACTCAGGATATATGGAGCATGGTGAACAGGCCCATGACTCAGGATATGTGATGATGAGCATGATGCGTTCATGGCTCAGATGTATGTACTGGCACCTATGATGAGGTGAGCTAGACATATGGGTAGCTTGCGGAGCTGACCCAGAGGCTGAGGCCTATCAGCATAAGACTGTGGTCTTGCTTGATGATTCATGTACTAACCACGAGAAGGTCTGGTCATGGAGTCGGGATCTCCTTAGACCTTGTATGGCACCAGATTTGGCTTCGTAGCCAATGGTTGGATTTGAGCAGGGAAGGCTCACTTCCTCATGGCATAATAAAATGTAATCCAGCCGAATGGTATATCTTGCTTAGAGCAAAACACAGAACATTGATTGAGGCCTTGCTTATATAGATGATCTAGTTACACCTTGCATATATGTGTACAATCTTTACATTCTGTGATAAGTTTTTATAAAGCTTATCTTGTCAATCATGTTCCATAAAGAATACTTGGCTATATGCCTTCCGGATATCTTGGTAAGCTTGATGGTAATAATAGCTTTGCTCAGTATGCTGCTCTTGTTATACCCTTTATCAGTTATCTGTTGTTACCTACTTTAACCTTCTGAGGTTTTGTAGTTTTGGCAGGGAGTTATGTATCTCACTGGGACTGTGTGTCTCACCCCACTGATTTACACCCTTTTTAGGTGATCGCTCTAGACACGGTGGTGGTTGTGAGGTTGTGGACGAGCAGCAAGAAGAGTAATAGAAGGCAAGAGATGGATATGCTACTATTTTGGTGGTTTTGTAGTAGAGTCCTAGAGTCATCCCTATACTCTCAGGTCCTCTGAGGTGTTTCGATGATGTTTCATTATGTCTAGCAGTTGTAATTTTTGTATATCCTACTGCTGGCCGTACGTGGCCTGTTATGTATGTATAAACAGGTGTTGAACTCTGGTGCTGATAGTACAGCCGGTTTCAATAAGCTTTGGACCTATAACATAGCTTGTGAATGTTCATATAACATGTTTCTCTGTAGGATCTGGATGCAAAAGTACTCTCATGTATGCTTTCCGCAATCAGTTTTAATTAACCTGGGTTTTTGGTAATGTGAGGTTCCGCACGTTTTCGCGTGTCATCTCGTTGTCTGTGTGATGGCAGGGTGTCACATAAACTTTATTAATTCGTTTGTAAATGATTATGTTCTATTTGCATGTTATTCTCCATGAATTGCTTGTTGGTTTATATTTGAAAACACCTAAGAATCTAGGGAAATTGACTATATATGGTAATTTTGGGATTTGCCCCTAGGTCCAATTCATGGATCCCCAGGTTTCCTCCCATCTTCCTGCATCCTAATAAATCTCCCTAAGCCTAAGTAAGAGATATAAGTAGCTAGATTAGGCAACTCTAGTGCAATTATCATGGACCCTTCTTAAGGCTAGAATGTGGGAAAACTGGGATCCAAGACCCTAATGTCACCTCCCCATTACTACCCTATGCCCCTAATTGCCCTAGAAATGTCTAATCTAGAAACCTAGACTTGACTAGACTCTAATTGAATTGAATCTAATCTCTAACCCAATTGAGCCTTGTAAGGGTAATGGGTGTTGTTAGGGACTAGTTCCCCTTTACATATCCCATCTCATCCATGGCCAGTTAGTTGCTTAGGTCAATTCATTAGTCTCTAGCTAGTTGTTTGGATTGGATAATCTAAATGAATTCTTTATGCTTGCATGTTATCACCCCCAACCTCATTGACAAGTTCATACCCCTAAACAACCCACACCTCTCTTTACTACTTAAAACCCTAGTTTTGTTCCTGCTTAGCTTAATTAGCTCTTTTCTTTCTTAGTTAGCTTCTCTCTTTGTTCTTGCTTAGTTCTTTCCAGCCTAGCTTTTTAATTTCTCTTTTACTTTCTTCTTGCATGCCTTAGTGTAAATTGTCTTTTCATACCTAGATTAATCTTTTCTTGCTTACTTGATTGTAATATAGTCTAGGGTTAACTTAGATTTCATTCTCGTCTTAATTGCTTTCTTGTTTGCCTTATTTTAACAATCAAAATGACAGTCAACCCTTAACCCTAGTCTCTATAGTAGGAACCTAGCGAAACCAACCTAGCTCGAGTGCCCCCTCTTATCCATGTGGATGGACCTTATACTTACCGCCCTCCTATACTACGACACGACCCCGTGCGCTTACAGGTGTAGTGTTTTAGCAGACGTAGGTGTGTTAGTTTATGTTTGTAAATTTTGTAAGTGAATTCAACATGTGTTCCAATCTCATGGGGTGCATCTAGTTGAATCTAATTCGCTTAGTTGTGAAACTCTGGTGGACACACCAAGCTTTCTGGCACTGTTTCTGGGGATTAGAGGCTCTCAATCTAGCTTGTTAGTTTTTCTTTGACTTTTCCTAATGCCCTCATCATTTCTATTTTTTATTCATTATTCTGTGCAATCTTAGTGTAAATTGGTTTACTAACTTGTCCTCTTTTGTTTGGTTGTTCTTTATAAATGTGACAAGACATTCGTAGAAGACAAGATGGAAGGTCAAAATGCATTTCACAAGCCACTTCAAGAGTATTTCATGCCTAGAAAATACAATCTCCAATTGGTAGTAGAGTAGATCAAATGACAGGGGAGTGATTCTCCATCACTCTAGCTCTTCTTGGGCTCTTACCCATCTTCTATGGCTTAGAGAGTGAGAAACCCCACAAACACTTGGACTCCTTTTTTGAAGGGTGCTCCACCTTTAGGACACCGACACCAAAAGATGATACAATGAGGTTGACTTTGTTTTATTCTCCCTCAAAGACAAAGCCAAGGAGTGGTATGATTCAAGAATAGACATCATGAGTTGGGAAGAGATGAAAAATACCTTCTTGAGGAAATTCTACTCCATATCAAAGTTGACACAAATGTAACGTGCCATAGCAAGTTTCAGTCAAGTAGACAATGAGCGATTCCACAAGGCATGGGAGAGATTCCAAAAGATATTGAGAGAATGTCCACATCATGAGATCCCTTTGTGGCAGCTAGTTCAGTTATTTTACTTTGGTCTATCTCAAGCAAGTCAAGCTACAATGGATTCTTCTTGTGGATGAGTTTTTATGGATAAACAACATGAGGAGACATGGCCCTTGTTTGAGAATTTGGAGAAAGTTCAAGGATGAGAGCTTCTAGCATGGTTAGTGGCAAGGACCTATCTTTTGGTGTGACATCTCTGACTCACAATGATTCAAGCCCACAATTGATGAAGATGTTTGGTGAAATGGTGAGCTTCATGAGAAACCAAGTGATGAAATATCCTTGCCATTCAGTCAATTCTATTGAGTTTTATGGTGAAGAAAAGAAGACACCTCACTCCTATAGCTACCAGGAACCACAAGGTCCAACATATAGCTCAAGGTTTGAGGAAGAGGTTCTCTCCAGATTGAAGATATTTGATGATGTTCAAAGAGATGTTGCAAGGATAGAAGAGAGAATCGAGTAGCTATCTTTCATAATTGCTCTCCAAGTAGAAAAATTATCTTCAAATCCCATCATGAGACACCATGAAGCAAGTGTACCCATGCCTTCTTCACAATTTTTATATAGTCCACCCCCATGCAAGTACAACCCATTAACATACTCCTTTTAAGGATATCTTAAGTCTTACACTCCTCCACCACCTTCCTAACCTCAAATCTCCCAAAACTTAACTTTCCAACCCCAATTCTCCCCTCCCCCTCAATTCTATTTTCTACATCAATTTCAACACCAAGTATCACCTCCACCTCCTTCACAACCACAACATGCTCCCCCTCTCCACCATGACCAAGGTAGTGTTGTGACAATTCTAAGGAGTGGAAAGTCTCTGGAGCAGCCCACAAGTCAAAGAAAGATTGACAAAGCAAAGTAAAGGAAACCAAGTGGTGATACTATGATTGAGATTGCTAAAGATGATTTTGTGATGCCACATGTTGAGTTTGGGATTCCATGTGATCCACCTCATCCCATTTGCAGGTACCATCATCCCTAGTGTTCCGCCTCATGTTCATGCAAGTACAGAGAAAACTAGTGATCCTCCATTCATTGAAGCACTATATGAGCCACCAAAATTTAAAAGGAGGTAAAATCACAATGTTGATATACTTGAGGTGTTTTTCCAAGTGATGGTGAATATTCCACTTTTGGATGCTATCAAGCAAATCCCATCATATACCAAGTTCCTCAAGAATCTATGCACTATAAAGAAAAAGTTAATGGGAAGGGTACCCAAGAATGTGAGGTTAATTGAATAAGTGAGCTCCATCATACAACATTCACTTCCCATGAAGAGAAAAGACCCAAGAGCCCCACTCACACCTAGTTGCATAGGGGGACATCGAATAGACAAGTCCTTACTTGATCTGGGATCTAGTGTGAATTTGATGCCATACAATGTCTATGTTGAACTGGGCTTAGGCAAATTGAAGCTAGCACATTGCACTCTCCAATTGGTAGATAGGTCCATAAAAGTGCCTAGGGGAAGAGTGGATGATGTCTTGGTGATGATAGACAAAGAAAAAGGTGTAGTGTTCTCAACATATATCATTGTACTGCTATGGAGCCGGAGGGTAGGAAGATTCCCATCATCTTGAGAAGGACTTTCTTAAGTAGAGCTGACCCTGAGATTCATGTACACTGTGGCACCATTATAGTTTCATTCATGGATCCGAAGATAAAGATCAACATGTACAAGGCCCCCACTATGAAAAATATGGTCTTTAACTACAAAAAAATTGTAGCAAAACCCCCAAAAATTGTAGCCAAAAGCTTTGGCTACATTTATCCTTACATTTATAATATATAGCTAATACCCATGTAGTTAATTGTTTAGGTTACATTTTTCAAAGTTGTAGTTAGTTATTCCTCTGGCTACAAATTCATATGTAACCCTAACTGTAGGGAAAATGTCCTTACACATAAACATGTAGTTTCCATTGTAGCCAAATGTATGACTACAATTCAATTTGTACCTATGATATGTAGGGAGAGATGACATTGGTTACAATTTGTATTTGTAGTTCATGTATAGAAAAAATTAGCACTTGCTACACATGTAATTATAGCTAGCGTGTAGTGAAAGACACCATGTACTATACATACATATGTAGTGAGAGACATTATGTATCCAGTCAGTCGCTTGCCAATATAGAGGGGTTTTCAATAAGAAAATAGATGAATGTTAATCAAGATTGAGTTGTGCTTACAATGTCAACAATGATACTTTTATTTATATTTGAATAGTGAGTACACATGGGGAGGACATTAACCTGGCCCCTGTTTTACAATATGCATGGAAAAAAGACATATGTATACAATATCTTCTTTTGAATACATCTATCCACTGCAGACTACAAAGTACAATATAAAGAGGGATCATCTCCCTTAGTTCCTCCACCTAATTCATAGTGAGTTCAACAGCCCTATGAATCTCAATTTTAGTGGTGAATCTTCCAATCCCAAACATGATAGAGGTATGTGCCATGTCCTCATCAACTCCCAGAGCTCTCAACACATAGGACTGAGCACAAGAGTTGCAGCCTTTCCTATTGGAAACTCATGTAGAGGTTCATGTATGGTTAGTTTTGGTTGGCGAATCCCCTGGATCAGAACATATTGGTATTTCTTCTCATAATCTATACATTATGTACTTTTATATGTTATGGATCTCAAGCGCCATAAAGTTGATGGTAGCATCCACTTTGTGTGAACCACCATGGATACCTACAAAGAAACATACAAGTTTTGAGATATAGCTCATGAAAGAAACAAGCAAACATAATTTCTCCTACTCATAACTTACCTATTCCATAAGCTTTCGTCTCCCACTGCATTTAAGAAAAGCTCCTACCTATACATGATGACCTCTATAGCATATAAAAATGTAATTAAGGATTAACATTGCTGGAAAAGAAATGACAGTAGTATTAAGAGGACTCAAAATACCTCGATGAGAATTTGAGAGATCCAAATTATCCCAAATTATACCTATTGTGTCAAAAAAGTAGCCCCCCTCTAAAGATACGAAATGGAATATGGGGTCCAATTGCTTCTAGAAAATGCTGGGGCCATTATTTCCTAAAAATTTGCAATGATAAGTTACACAATTGATGAGATGATCTTTACCAACATTTTTTTCCTAAGAATTACATACGTGTAGCCAATGCCAATTTTGTAGCAACCAGTAGCTCCTCACGGTCATCACTTTTTTCTACTAAAAAATGTGCACCTGAATAAAGTTAGCAACAAAATATTGGAAACCTAGAAGACATTGAACAAGAACTGCCATACAGATACCTGTAATCTCCATGGTTTCATTGATGGGCACATGTCTCTGACGTGAGATTGGCTTGTGTTCCTGTATATTTTTGTTTGGTGGTCGACCAGGTTTACTGCACAATTTCATCAATGGCATTAAGGAAAATGACTCAGAAGAACTCTGACACTTAAGAGACCAGTAATTTACAAAAAAAGTGAATGAACTATTAGAGTGTCACCTTTCAACCTGTTCACACTCAAGCTTTAAATTCCTGGATTGTTTTACATAATCGGAGTGGTCAAGCTTCTCAGTCGCATTAGGAAATGTAGAGGAGAGGAGCACACAAGTTCCCAAGTACCTTCAACTATACAATCATATCCAGTTTCACTAGAAAAATAAAATCATCCACCAATCCTGCAACATTGACATATTCTAGAATACTAACAAAGCTAATCATAAGAATACAAATAGATGGCTATTCAAATACTATTACTCGCTCTACAATCTGGCTATTGGAGTTCATAGCATTGCCATTACTCTCTATTTCAAACAAGTAACAAAATGTCATTGACAATGATACTCTGCTATACAAAATACAAAATGAGATTTTAGCAAAGTGAATGGATGGATGCATGGATTTCGTGAAAGATCAGTCACAAATGAGAAAAGCAATCTAAAAGTTCATATCTCATTATACTTGACAGGAATCCATGATCACAATTTCAGGTTGTAGTTTTTTTCTAATTCTCTATGGCCAATGCATCCTGCTCTCAGGTGTGAAGGAGGCTAGGCTCCTTTTCAATAGATACAAAGGAGGAGGGGTAAGACACAACTAGATTCATCAGGCTGTGAGATAGGTACATGGGTAGGGGTGAATGTAGATGGTGTGTATAGGGTAGCTGGTCAGCGCACCAAGGGGGTTACCTCACAGATCTTTGCTGGAGTCAGATTCCTTGCTTGATATGGAGCTGCTAGAGTCGTCGACATTACAAGGAAGGTACTGTGCTTAAGGGAGCAGAGGTGTCGCTCGCAGTGGAGTTGAGCGGTGGAGTTTCGAGCAAAAGGGTATTTGGGGGTTCATGCTCTTAGTTGGGAATGTGACTCGGGAGATATCCTGAGCCAATACCTTGGGGGAGGCCAGAATTGAAGAATCCTAGATGCATAGGACTTGAATGTTGCTGAATACCCATCCTAATATGAGTTTATCGTAACCAAACACATGATCAGATAATTTATAGGATTCTTAGTCCTTTACTTCTTTGTATCCTGCGAAACAAACAAGCCGCTAGTGTATAACCACCACAAACAAAGAAACAAGCAGCCATTATGTTTAACCTTCATTATAAAAAGGAAAATGATGCATGATGCAAGATGGCGAGTAACCCAGGACACAAGTCAACAACAAGCATCCACCCATCATATTGAGAAACTCCATATATCCTCATGAGTAATATATTTATGTAAAATTATTTATGAATCACCTACTATGACATTGCAATGTCATCTTGTCATTCAATTATACTGTCATAAGGTGAATGGAGAGGACTCAGGAGGTGTAGGGAACTCTTGTGTGTAACTGTGACTGGCTCTATGTTATCTTATGAATTAAGACAGAATGATAAGTCACAAACACAATTCACACTCACCTGATAACTTCCTACTTTGCATGGAAACTCAGATTTGGGGGATGAAATGGGCAAGCTTGCCAAGCCTGGAGTCACTGAAGTGTTTTTATAAACCTACAATCGTTTGAGAATATCCACCTGCAATGGTAATATCAGGATGCTAACGTGAACTATATGAAACATAAAAGACATAAATAGAAAGGTCCTACTATACATATTGTAATTGACATGCGATTAGTTTTATATGCAAAAGCAAATGGGCATTAGATATTCCTATGACAGGAAGCTTGCATAAAGAAACAAACAATAAAGACCATCAATCAACACTAAATGAAACTCCCATTAGTTATTCCTATGACATGTCTAGTATCGTCGTGTAGTAGATGATAAAAAATGAGCTTGCCATACATGATAGATGCATAACTCCTGATGGTGGTTGCAATGGCTATTATAATACATTGGTAACTTTTACCATTCCCTTGACTTCTACAACTGTAGGAATTATGGGCATGAAGCTCATTTTGGAAATTTAATCATGACATGCCTATAGATAATATAATGTCGACACCATGCTCTGGATCTAGAATTGGCTGAATAGTTCTATTGTCATGGATTTGTTGGACTTAGTAATAAACCTTACAACCAATGCATCCTCAGTAGTTTTGACAAATTAGGGAATTTGCTGCTGCATGTGTTTAGTGTAGTGTTTCAAGAGAAGCCCTACTGAGTTCAAATTGGCTGCAGGTTTCTAATGAGATGCTTTTTATTCCTATCCATATACATCATAACCTTTTTCAAGTTACAAAGTTTTATATCACAATGTAAAAGATCAATACATAAAAAGTATTAAGAAGAAAACCAATGTAGATCCCAACATGCAATACTAGATAAAATGATCATAACAGAGTTGTAGATGATAACAGTAACAGAAAATGCATGCAATTTATAACTATGTCAGCCCAATGATATTGTTCCTTTCCATTAATCTAGCCTAGATTAATCTTTCAAAAATTCTACTTAAGAGTTTGGCAATTTGAGCATATATCATTGGCCATTGAACTAGCAAGATCAAAATCAAACTTCTTATGTTCAGGGCCTCGAGATATGATTACCAAACTAATGTAAGAATGTGTACAATTAAATGACAGTGAATATCAAGATCACTTAGGTTACTAGGTGAATGATTTATTCAATGTAGTGTTAAAATGGGAATGAAATAGATAATTAGAACTGCAAACAACTAAGATATTTGCCTTTAAAATTCAATTCACCTTAAATCTTTTCATGGTTCGTGTTTTGAAGGTAATGAAGCTACTGCATGCAACAAAAAAAGTGTGTGTTAAATGGAATATAGGTTAGTGTAAAATATGTGAACACCACCCACCACCGGACCCCTACTAAGAAGCAATGTTCATATCATAAAACCAACACTGGCTCAAGAGGAATCTTTCTTAAACCACCCTTATCTCATTTGGTAGAGAGATATGTTTATGAAGATGAAGCTTTCTTAAACCAAGAGGTCATTGATTGTGAAAAACTCCATAAATATGATTCTTGCCTAGTCTCATAAACTCATGTTAGGTTCACTCTCTGAACCTATGTTTTTGTTTCAAGTATCATGCCCAAAAGATGGATATGAGGGTTTGCAACCTCCTTATTTCAAGTGGTTTTCAAGTTTTAAGCCTCAATATATCCCACTTGGATGGACAACAACCTACTCAAGGCTACCTTTGGGGCTCTATGCTCAAATGTCACTGTGAAGGAATAAACTCCATTGACAAATAGGAAACTAGGGTACTAGCTTGAGTAGGTCGACCAATGCGATCCTGAGAAATAGGGAGAGAAAACAGGAAGTGGTCGTCTTGATAAGGTGAAAACTCTCTTAAATAATCATAGAATTGTTTAGAATTTTATTAAGAATAAAATGTTAGTTTTTATACATTAGGTCTTATGTACATGGGTTTGAACAACTCATGAAGTATTAGAGTAAATACTTATTACACTACATATTTCATGTAAAACTATTTAGAACTTGAAAGAACTCACCTATGAGTCCATCACCTACAATTTGTGGAATCACATCACTTGAACCTCCACTACCAGTACTCAACTCACAAGGAAGATCAACAACATCATATGCCATGCCACCTCCTGCCTCATGTTCTAAAATTTTTGCCCAATGCCATCAGAGTTCCTTGGGAGCATCATTATGTAGAAAAGGTAAATATTAGGGGTTTATGTGACACAAAGTACAAGACAACCTTTATCTTAAATTCTCATACCTGATTTGGTCGTGTTATATGCCACGTGGGTTAATAATGACTATCCATGCTCTGTGCACATTAAGAATACTTTCTCAGAGGGACCCACTTACAATAATTTCTTCGATGCAACATATCAAAGGTATTGAGAATAAAATAAGGCTAAATAAATAATATTTTCCTTGATCAGTACACTGATAATATGAGTAATCAGAAATGTTAGTTATGGTGAAAGAACATTCATGTCTGCATTGTAAATGATAGGAAAATGTTTATATGGAAATATTTTGATGGTATAAGTAGTTCCACAGGGTACATATGAATCAAACTAATAGAAAAGCAGGGCTCAAGCCACTAAGACATGTAGGACAACTATATACCAATAAAACAACTGATCAAAAAGAAAAAAGACTAGAGGACCAAGAAGATATCTATCTAATACCAAATCAACATTTTTGAGTAATTCATGTTATTCATCTACTATTTGATGCATCTATAGAAAACAAGACTAGAAAGGAACATACTCCATATTTTCCTCCAATGTGGTGAGTGCCAGCTGCTTCATTTGTAATCAAAGGGGTGATCGTCATCAACAGAATACCTCCCATTCTTGCACTTCATTCTTTAGTAGCAAATGCAAAGGGATGAGCCTATATACATCTCCCAACATGATGTCAATAAGAAGGCCTTGTTGGTGAGGATCATAATAGGAGCTGAAGATAATAGATGAGGAATGCAAAGGAAAAAAATCTTACATTGCACATTCACCCTCACACCATATATAAAGGAACTGAATTTATCAACTGGTGAAAGCATTATCATAAAAGAACATCAGTAGGGGAGAAAGAATGGCATGACGAATGGGTTTATATAGATGACATTTAAGGTACCTTTTTGTCTAAGGAAGCTTACCAAAAAATCATCTTTTAGATCATCACTCCATCACAAACTTGTAAATCCAAGATACGAAGTATAAGTTCTGTTGAGGACTAAATTGTTTTATGTTAGTTCCTACATGATGGACTAATGACCAACAATATAATAGCTAAGAGACAATTCACATCAATTAAACAATGCTCAAGGTGTGAAGCAACAGTAAGGCTTAGATGTGTACTAGCAATATCAAGTTGTTAACTTAATAATCTATGTAATTCCCCCTATAAGAAAAAGCACAAATACCAGGCATAGGCACCTGCAACTCCTTGCTCACAAAGTACCTCACATGCTTCCCCTGCATGAAACTCACCTTAATATGGACAAAACATCCTCAACCAACACATAATCCAAATTGCACATTTCATCCCATCAAACCTGAAATTTCAACGCACAAAAAAAATCACAAAGTACAACAAGGTTACAAGATAGAAGGACTTCTATCTTAAGATGGTTAATTAAAAGGAAATACATACCTTAAGACATCTCCATTTCAAGTACCATCAGCAGTTCCGACTGAGAGTCTATACTCTGCATATAAATGCTATGATATGGAAAATGATAGAAAATTAGATGGTCATTTGGGTGATACATGAGGCTTCCCAAACTTGTTATACAACTGAACCTTTGACTTGATCTTCCCAAGCTGACTAAGTAGTTAGGATACAATTTAAATAGTGATCTAATAAAGAGTTCATAGATTTATTCACCAAAAAGATCATTTGATAGGACTGGATCTCCATAACCAATAATGATATGCGAATCAGGTTTTTGGTGTATGTTACTACATTTTCTGTAGAAATCAAACAAAGATCTACAATGAACACTATTGATATATCATTTGAAGTCTTTGTAGTTGACACACAAGAGAAAAGATTTTTTCATGAATAGAAGGTAAAACTAAACATTCAGAAGAACAAGTGGTGTCTACATATAAGTTAAAGTACATCATCAAGATGATTGTCATACTTGTCAAGGTGGCTCCTTGGCCACCGTCAGGAATCAAATAAACCACAACAAAGATCTAGCATAAAGATGAAACACAATGCAGTAGAACAGAGGAAAATCTAATAGCAGTCATCCAGTACATTTAGTCACTAAATCATATAGAATTCCAAGTTGGCTATGCCCACTGAATGCACTGTAGCTTGATAAGGATTGTAGGAACTTGTTTTATAATCTAGAAGAAACCATGAGTACATATGTGAATTATTTATTTTCTTCAATTGTTCTAACATACTGATAACACCAATTTTGGTGACATTTTAGCCTTGTTTTCTGTTATCAAAACTGCCCGTTTCTGCTATTTTCCTCCCTTTTATATGCACTTTCGCAATAATTGGCCAAGCAATGCTCTTAATCCAATACTTCCATCTTTTGCAGAATTTTCCTCCCGTTTTGGCCCAATAAGGCCATCCCGGCCCACAAGGAATAAGTCCAAAAGTCCAAACCTGCATCGGCCTTCCAATGGCCCGACACAACACAAGCACTGCTCGACAGGGTGGCGCGACGCAACAACGCGTGACACGGGGATACCGCGCAAGAAGAAGCTGACGGACGACACACCCTTTACCCGACAGGGAGCCCAAGCTCACCCGACATCCATGGCCTGTCGCCCGACATAGACCACCCACCGACAGGCGCCACCCGTCACGTGACCGATACCGAGATCCCCATGCCGGGCGATATGTGTATCGGCCGTCCACCAAACTCGCGAATACGGAGGACACGTGGTGCGTCGAGCACCATAACTTCCCCCAACCACTGCCTATAAATAGCAGCTACAGGGAGCCAAAAAGACATGTTGGATAGTTCAGATACTTCGGAGCTTTGAGTGATCTTCGGAGGAACTGCGAGAGCAGGAGTATCGCACCCCAGTGCTTGTGTCGGGCGACACTAGGTGAGCTCTCCCTCATCCCGAGAGGGAAGGGATGGTTCACTTAGGACTGTCCCGGGCGACACTGCGGGCCGATATCGACCAATGACGATGAGCGACACAAGTGCTCGATAGTAGGACGCGTCGCTCCATGCCCGACATGATATCGAACCCGATACGCTTCACCCGTCATGCGTGCCGCCCGAGAGGGTGTGTCGCCCGACTTGATCGTATCGGCCAGGTCCTTGAGCGATACAGTCGGACGTCGAAGCGTGCCGCCCGAGAGGGTGTGCCGCCCGACACTACTGTATCGGGCTAGGCCCCGGGCCGATATCGGGCTGGAGAGCCGCTGTAGCCTGTCGTCCTTCTACATCAAGAAGGCAACACTTATCTTTAATTCTGTCATTTAATTCTTTATTTACGCATTGTAATTAAGACCTTTAATGTTTATGGAAATGGAAATGCTTCTTTACTTGTTGCTATATGCTTGGTGTGATATATCGCATAAACTTCTATGTTTGATATCTGAACTCTAGCTTGCATGTTTGGATCGCGTTTCGCTTAGCTACCGAATCGTGTTTTCCCGTCGCAAAAACTTCGAGAGTCGTGTTGTGGCTCTAGTGTTTGGTCCGATTCTAGAGTACGAGAGTGCTTGGAACGGAGTTGTTTCGATAACTCTCCACTCTAACTTAAGTCCACCAACCTCGAGAGGGGTGTTGATACTTGGTTAGAGGTACCCGCTCTGAGAGGAGGGGTGTAGGACGTTACCGCTGCCGCTTGTTTTACTGTAGTCTTATCCTTCGCATCTTGCTCTAGCTCTGGTTTTATCTTTCTGTTTCTGTTGCATAAAAACCCCTAAAACTGCTAAATGACTAAAACCTTAAACCTCCCTTGTAGCTCCAGTTGGAGATAGTTTTCTTTGTTTTATTTGTGACATCTTGCTGTTTCCCCTTTGGGAATTTATATCTCTTTATACCTGCCGGAGTGTAGCGTGTCGATTTTGGGTTCTCAACACTACCCCCCTTGTCCCTGTGTTCGACCCCGTATATCTACTTCGACCCCGTAAACAAAGTTGCGGGGGCCTAGAAGGATTCGGGTTTATAAATGTAACAACTCGACTACCTCAAATCCG
The DNA here is from genome assembly GCA_963693085.1 of Alisma plantago-aquatica. NCBI lineage: Eukaryota > Viridiplantae > Streptophyta > Magnoliopsida > Alismatales > Alismataceae > Alisma > Alisma plantago-aquatica. The sequence goes on from OY856414.1 coordinate 407,659,458, forward strand.
CCTCCAATTTTAGGACGCGCGATTTAGGCTGGTCACATACTAACCTTGATTGCAATTTATCTAGCAGGGTGAGTTCAATACATGCTAAACCATTTCTATGAGATACCTTGTACATAGTAGGGACTTGGCTAAATAAGACGTTCACAAGAAGCCTGCATGACATTCTTAAAAAAATGTCACAAGTCATAACTAGTTGCTCAACATAGTAACAACTTAAGGTATAGACAATCTATAGCAGTAGAACACTCTGCCACTTCCATTTCCCAGTTTCACTTGATGGATCTTGATATAATCTATAAAATTCCCAACCCAAGTCATTCCAAATAATTATCATTAAACCTTTCTAGAGAACTAAAATAGGAAAGGGAAACCAATACTTTTTCGTATTCCATAGGGAGAAAGAGGAAGTAGAGAACCAAATTAAGTAAAATTGGTGACGCCTTGTCTTTTCCATTATGCTTAACTCTTCTTAGAGTCCAAGAAACCCTCTAGGGAAGACTATAATAAGGTATACATATAATGCACATAAAGAAACAGAAGAAATCCTCTTTTCCAGGGTGGATGAGGATGTAATTCATGTCTTAGGGAGGACTAAATATAACTTTTGCTAACAAAACATGCATGCCAATATTTAATTATGGCCCCTAATTTCTCGGTGCCCTCACATTTCAGCACAAAGTTTAAATGATAGAGAGACCACAAGGTTAGCAAGCCTCCTTACTAGTAACTTCTGGAGCAAAATAAGCCACATCCAAAGAGCTTGTCATGAAGAATACCAAATGGGGATTTATGGGTTCTAATTGTAGCTCAACCGTAATTCAAGATTACTCAGCCTCACTCACTAGAAAGCAGGGCCTAAAAAGTCATCCATATGATGCAATATAGATTCTTCATTTGAGAATTTGAAGATCCTTCGCTTGAGAATTTGAAGAGGCCAATATAGTCTTGTATGTCTTACCACCTGCAAACAATGAAGTTTGCTTACAAAACTCAACAACACTTGCTAAAATAAGGTATAAACTTTGTCGATTATCAATTTCATATTTAGAATGTATGGAGTCTGAGAATTCTAGTTCAAATTTAGACTAGTAAGAGTCACATCGTCATAGTTCACGACCATCTTAGAGCAAGATTGCAACAAAGACAGAGCCTTAAGTTAGAGCCAATAGGGAAAATAACTAAATAATGTCATAGAACATAACAACAGAGACTATATTTAACTAGTAGGAACATGATGGCAAGTTTCACTTACAAGCATATCAATTCCATGTCTACACATAGAACATATTTTGTCGACAATGAGGAAGCTCAAATAGATATGGATTTCACATTAATATTTGAATCTCATATGTGATGAAATGCCCCAGTGGTGTGTTCTGTGAAGCCTGTCAGAAGCATTAAAAAATAACCTACTGTTCGAACATTTTCCAAGTTTTTCTTCTATGCATTTAGCTAGGTTGATGAGTCTCTTACTCTCACAAGGAGACAACACCTCTGTTTATCTCTTCAGTTGGCATGCTTGTTCCAAGTTTGTAGAAGTTCCACAATATACTTCATCTCTCACTTTACACAAAGCATTTTCCTTAGCAATGAAGGGTGTTGCAACACTAACTAAAAGGTTTATGGACTTTAGAAACCTGAAAGATCATTGCAATGGGTACCTTTGCTACAACAAGTTCAATCTGACCTGAAAAATGTGGGATAGAATTAGACAATGCTAGTTGGTGTACTAAACCAATCATGACATTTCAGTGTACGTAAAAGGAAAAATAAATTTTGTTTGTGCTGAATAAGTTAGGCAAGTTGGTTTCTTATAAAAGTGTTGGGATAGTCTAATTATTGATATATTAGCTATCACTATGTTGGTGTCATACATGCATTTGTCTGCCTTGGTTGGTGGCAAGAATCTTAGTGATGTGTAAAATTGTGTCATAGGCTCATAGAACTAAAACTTGGGAGGCTGCATTACACTTTTGTCACTGGGTAAGTCAGTAATCCAGTCAATTATATAATGGTATTATGCATTAATAAAAAGATCAATAAAAACTATAATTCAGTGTGTAAGATTGCACCTACCTGATCTGTAAGGGCCAAGTTTGCATCATAAATGATTTTTTTGTTCCAGTGTCATCCCAGTAATCATTAAACATATATGCCTGTTAAGATGAGAATATCACATGTTTCACCAAAAAATTCAATGAGAGTGGTCAATTAGATCTCTCTCTCTCTCTCTCTCTCTATATATATATATATATATATATATAAAGTTTCTTGCCTGGACATTATGCTCCTCCATGGAAGTAGGAATGATCTCAGAACCATCAAAGAAATTTTATTGTTGTAGACCAAGGAAATAAGTATCGACTATAAAGAACATGAATAGATACAACTTTAGCATCCATTAGATCTTGCTTAGACAAGTCTTCTATCACTACAGACTAGTGTTCTATTTGTTAAGTCTGTAGTAGAACTAGCTTCAAATACTCATAAATTATATCACAAAGCCCCAACATACCCCAACATATAAGCAAGAAACTATTTTAGGCTTTCTGTACATCAAACATCTTTTTAATAAATGAGGATTGATATTTGGGCTTTACTCAAGCATGATTATCCAAAGTCGCAAGGAGAACCATTGAATATATCCTTGCTAATGACTCCATATCTGACCCAGATAAGTGGGCATGGCCAACAGAACAAAAATCTTGATTTATAGAACTAGGGGAACATATAAATTTTTGCAGATTTTCAAAACGTATATCACAATGTGACATCCAGCAGAATGAATGGAAGGTATATCTAAAGGTTTTGTACAAATGAATCTCCTGTCAACATATCATGACAGTCTAATGGCTTCATTTCAACACCTCCTTCCTACACTTTATTTCTAGGAATGTTGGGTTGTATTCCTTACCGGTATCCCATCAATGTAAGGACACTCTGTATATAGGAAGCATGGTTTAAGAAAGCGGTATGCGGTGTACGAGCGGAGAGGGTACTGCATAGAGTATATGCAGTATGCGGGATATATACAGAAGTATATGCGGTTTTGGATTTTTTTATTTCAATAAACTAATTATATATAAAATAATATAGTGAGATCATAAATTAAAATTTATAGAGTAGGAATGTACATCTATATACTTATAAACATATTAATATGCATGTATGATGTATGATATGCTTATATATGTATATATGTCTATATATAGAATGTGTTTGTAATATGTGCACAAATACTAAAATGTAGGCAAATCAATGTACAAATATATGTATAGTGTGTATAAATGTGAATAAATCAAAATGTATATATACATGCACAAATATGTGATTGTATATTTAGGTATATTGTATATGTATCTATACATGTTAATATATCAAAAGATATTCGAATAAATGTACAAATGCGTGTGGAAATTTTTTATATGTATTACAATGTATACATATAATTCAATGACTATATATCTCAATTTTTATATATAATGAAATGTGTTTATATATTTGCATGTATGTACAAAATGCATGATCGTTAGTTGTGGGCTTTTCTAAAAGCAGAGTTTAATCGGCCGCTTAATCGGCCAAGCGGGAGTATATGCGGCCCATGGCCGCTTAGTGGACCGATTAGTAATATGCGGTGCGGTAGGGTGAGTGAATAGGTATATGCGGGAGTATATGCGGTCGTGTAGACTGATTTTCCAAACAGTGATAGGAAGGAACCAACCTGATCATTGAATACACAAACCATAACCATCAGGTTGATGAAAAAGACAAATAAAAATAGGGTGATCACTAAATACACAAACCATAAAACCAAGATCCTTGCAATCAAAAAGTGCCAGCCACATATCTTCCATAAACAATACAAAATTTGAAAGCTAATCAGATCAAGAAGTACGTAGGCTGCCAGAATATATTCATAAGCAACTAATTGAGCATTGAACATGACACAAGTAACTGAACATGACACAAGTAACTTCTTTAAAAGACCAACTAAATAAGATTTTTTCCTTTGAATTTAAAATCAAGACAATGAAATAATGAATGGCACTACAATATGTGTGACATCCACATTTATTGAAAACCAACTAAATATAATAAAGAATGACTGACTTCTATTTTTACTAAATCCTAGCAATTCATGTGATATGTGAATCTCTATATTGATCAAATGACTGCTACCCTTGGTTTTCATGTCTCCAAAATTTTCACCTATAATGATGAAGAAATAGTTAAGAAGTGCACTTCTAGTATTGAGATTAATTTATAAAATGTTACCTGACAATGAGTAATTTCTTTGGTCAAGCTATCACTATCCCAATTACATCCTCAATGACTTGGTGTTGACCAAAAGGCCTAATCAGCTGCTCTCGAGGTTGGATTGGTACAGTAATGGACACGGCAACAAATGAGGACCCCAACAGTGCACCTCCTACGACATATGTTGAACTTGCACAAGTAACGTGTCCTTGTGCTACAATTGATTTCCCATCCTCAAAACTTAACAAGGAAACGACCTTTAAATTTACAAAGACTGTGTCAAACATTATTTATACCTAAAAATCAGATTGAAAAAATTAATCAATAAATGTTTAGATATAATAACTTGTCCTTCGGTAATGGGTGTTTCACTACTCGATTGATTTTGTCTGGGTAGTCTTTCATTTGTGGTCCTTGTGATATTCTACAAAATAAATAGTTTACTATAAGAAAATCAATTTTATTATGTAATCACATTATAAGAATTTAAAGATTTACCTCGTTTGGCTGAAACGAAGCACTCAGGTTAGAATTTCTCAGCATCATAGCTTCAAGATTTTCAAAATTTTTCTTCATTTCTAACAACTCCTTTTATTGAGCCTTGTATATCTAGGTATGAGCATCAACAACCACTTCTAAGTCTGTGATTTTATTTTCATATACATTATGAGACACACGAATCACATGTTTCACATGATTCTTCTTTGGGCCCAAAATATGATCAAATATCTCTCGTCATCGAGATTTTCATCATTACTTGCAAGTGCCGCATTCAACTTGTCCTACATACAATATTAATGAGAATATTTTCATTAAATAAAAAATAAATTTGTTAAATGATTGCTTACAATCAATTATGTAGATATCGCATCCACAGTAGTACCATCCTTCTTCAAATGGGTGGCCTTAAACAAGTCTAATATGCTAACATTGCCACCATTTTTCTTTTCTTGTAACTATTTGTAACAATAGCAACATATATGAGCATAGTAGTATGAAAGTGTAATGCACATTTCAACCAGAAGATAACTCACATTAGCCTTCACACAAGCATACGATGTTGATCCCGATGTATGTCTCGTCATTACAAACTTTCTACTCATAACGTTTTTAGCACTCTGTAACTACATACAATGAATTATAATATAATTATATACAATATAAACTACTAAATTATACAAAATTAAGGAATAAATTGTTTTACCTTTCCATCGTCAAAATCCCAAAAATTCACAAGATATTTCCACTGATCAGGATCAACACGGGAGGGGCAATCATTAAGTTGGTCAGATTTTTATTTGTGCCGCATATAGTGATTTTTTTAATATCCACTTTGAAGTTTCTCCAACAATCCCTCACTGTTCGCAAAACTGAATTCTTCCCCTTTATGTCGATAACAAACTTGGTCAATAACAAAAGAATAATTTTAAAATAAAAAATTCACATCATTGTATTATATCAGAGACTAGAATTACCTCCACATAATTCCATATAGCGGTTTATTTTTCCATAGGTACTTTTTGCCAATCAAGACAGTTTAATGGTGCAAGATCAGAATTTCTAGCAACAGTTCTAAAAAAGGAAGACATGTCATTCTAATGTGGTCCTATTGGATCTCCATTCTCATCCAAAGTAATTGGTCACTTTTTATCCCCTGTCTTACCCCATAATCGGATACACTTAGAATAGCCTCTTGTTTTTTGATTTGTAGCTCCCCCTACAAAATCATGAATATGATGTAAGAATTTACAAGGATATACATATTATACACATATAAATAAGTAATAGTTTGTGAAAAATGTAATGCATCTTTGTATCTAAATTTTCTTACCTTCACTCTTCCTAGGATCAACAGTAGGAGAATCAACAACAGAATGTTGATCATTATCTAATTTATCAATTTCAACCTCTTGATTGTTACTGACATCATTTACCAAACGTTGCATACTTGCCCCTATAGGCACTCCTAGATGACTTCTTTTTTCTAAGTATCTTTTAGAATGACTTCCTTCTCTAGCATTATTTGAGTTTCCACCACATGACTTTTACCAACGATACCAACTCCATCATTTGACACAGAGGGATTTTTTTTTCTTTTGCAAGGTTCAAAGAAGAACTTCTGTTGTTGTTTGCAGCTAATCCTGCCACAATTTTTCTGTTTCTAAGTCCTTCTTTTGCATTTGAACACCCCCAATCGGCATTTATCAAACCAAGATACCCTCCTTTTGGTCTTTTGGAAATACCTGCAACTAAAATGATGATATGAGCGGTTCTAAGAAAAATATTAAATGATGTAATTTTTGATTTTACTTGTCATACTCCCATGAGTTAATCCTTCATTGCAGACATCGTCAGTAAGTGGAGACAATAGCTGACTGTGTCTTTTCATTCTCCTAAAAAGACAATTGATTTAAAAAATATTCAATTACAAAATGAAATCATGGCATACATTCTATAATTGTGTTCCTCAAATAAAATTAAAAATTTCAATAATATTTATATGTTGCTGATGAAGCCAACATCCAATAAGCAAACTCATTAAGCAGATTAACCCAAAAGAAAAAAATTGTGCAACAAATGTATAATCGTAAAAGAATAAACGACCATTTTAGAAATAAAAGGATAACATGAGTGTTTCCACTATTTGACCCAACTAATAAAATAAAAAGAGTTACATAAGATCAATGATGGGGATCATGACCCCCTTCATAAAAGGTCACACCCTCCATGTCTTCTCTGACTAAATTAAAGTCATCACAAATGTCACTTAAGATATCTTCCAAATCACTTGGAGATTTATGTTCAGATAAGCAGGTTCCATCCATGAAATTATCATGAAGCTTCTCCTCCATGTCATAAGTATCACAAGGTGTAGTGTGCACAACAAAGCTCCAATTTTTTTGGCTTATGTCTTTCACATAAAACACTTGTTGTTCTTGGGAGGCCAATGCAAATGGATGATCTGTTACATCAATATGTTTTGAATTGACCATTGTGAAGTCATTTTCAGTTTTTTTGATGCCTCTGTTTGCATTGACCCAGTCACATTTGAACAATACAACTTTAAGTTGCTCATAATAACTGATCTCGAAAACGTCCCTTAACACCCCGTAGTACATAACCTGACCCATTACAGGATTTTTGTCCTTGGAGATGGCAAAACTTTTGGTCTGAGCGTTCACCATAATTCCACTGTTTTGTGTTTTTCTGCTGCATTCTCGATCCTTGATGTGAAATCTATAACCATTTGTTACATATCCCACATATTGCATTGTCATTTGTTGTGGTCCTTGAGCCAACACTAAAAGGTTTGGTGACACAATTGTCGACTTTGCTTTCTCCTCAATCTGAAAATATTATGCATTTTATTATTTATGTACTTTTGTTATTATGCTAATGGAAATAACTTATTTAAACTTTCATGTTTCTTAAACCATTCTTTGAAAATATTCATATGAAGATTACTGATTTCCCATTGTCGTGCACGTGGATTGATTTTCTTCAATTATCAGATGTGCTCCCTGCTAACAAACATGTGTGACACACCTAGACGTAAATATGAAATTACATAATGAAAAGTAAACAACGATCTTACTTCACGTATGGATCAACAACATCACAGTTGGATAAAATATATTGATGCGCATCTTTGAGCATTGCGCTATCAAGCATAATAGGAGTCTTCTTTCCTAGACGACACCATTTATGAAAGTATACAGACCACGCTTCATCATTATCCATATCTTCATCTTCCACATCATTTCTAGACAATTTAGTGAACCTTGTCTCAACTCCTGAGAGATATCTCGAACAGAATGTTAAGCATTTGTCTGCCAAGTAACCTTCTTCTAAAGAAGCTTCTGGAGCAGCTTTATTTCACACATATCTTTTTAAAGTTTGTAAGTGTCTACAATAATAACAAGAAAAGACTTTGTAAGAACATCACATATGATCAGATGCAAAGTCTTAACAAATTTAATTGTTAAAAAGATTACCTCTCAATGGGGTACATCCAATGATAGAATATCAGTCCAGCTAGCTTTGCTTCTCATGGAAGATGAATGACCACATGCTCCATCACATCAAAGAATGATGGTAGGAGAATCTTCTCTAAGTTACAAAGAGTAACTGCTATTCTGGATTCCAACTTCTTAAAAGTATTTGGATTTATGACTTTAGAGAATAAGTCTTTAAAAAACTTGGACAACTCAATTACAACAGATCTAACATTTTTGTTGGGCAACACTACTTATAAAGCTAATGGGAGAAATTGTTGCATCAATACATGATAATCATGACTCTTCACTGCCATCAACTTTCTTTCTTTGACACATGCATTTCTAGCTATATTAGAAGAATACCCATCAGGAACTCGAGCAGACTTCAACAACTTACAGAATGAATATTTTTCCTCCTTCAAAGTAAAACATGAAGGCGGGATGATTTTTTTATTTCCGTCGTTGATAATGTGAAGTCTATTCCTTATGCCCATCTCTTCAAGGTCATATCAAGAATTTTCAGTGTCCTTTGACTTCTCCATTCCTAGCGGTGTGTGAATCAAACTCTCACTTACATTCTTTTCTATGCGCATCACGTCAAGATTATGACGTATAAGGTTATGCTTCCAGTATGGCAACTCAAAAAATATACTTCACTTTCTCCCGTTGTACGATATCTACATCTCTAGTTTGATCTAGAACTTGACTTCCAGACAACATCTTAGGAGCACTTCTAAATTCTTCTTTTCCGTCAAATTATGAAGCATCTTTATGAAATTTATGATCCATTGGGAGGAACCTCCTGTGACCCATGAAACATACTTTCTTACTATATGGTAGTGTCCATGAGCACGCGTCTTTGTTGCAAAAAGGACATGCAAGATACCCACTAGTTTGCCAACCAGATAGATAACCATATGCAGGAAAGTCACTTATCATCCACAGTAAGGCAACATGCAACTTGAAAACCTCTTTACGATCAACATCATAAGTATCAACACCAACTTCCCACAGTTCTTTTAACTCCTCAACCAACGGTTCTTAGTAGACATCTATGTCCATTCTGGGTTGATTTGGACCAGGAATAATCATTGACATGATAAAATTGGGAGACTTCATGCACACCCATGGTGGCAAGTTGTATGGAATCAATATGATGGGCCAAATGCTATTTGATAGACTCATGAGGCCAAAGGGATTAAATCCATCAGAAGTTAATCCAAGGCGAACATTGTGAGAATCAACAGCAAACTCAGCATGCATATTATCAAACGTATTCCATGTTGGAGAATTAGCTGGATGTCGAAGAATCCCATCCTTGGTACGACTTTCACCATGCCACCATAATAGGGGTGACAGTTTCGAACACATGAACAATCTCTTCAACCTAGGAGTCAAGGGAAAGTAGTGCATGACTTTACAAGGAACTCCTTTCTTGTTTGTACGAATGTTTTCTACACTAGCTTCATCAATTTTGATTTCTTTATATCTAGAAGCACCACATTTCGGACATGAAGTCTTATCTGCAAAGTCCTTTCAATACAAAATGCAGTTATTTTTGTAAGCATCGATTTTATCATAGTCAAGTCCAAGGTCCCTAATTATTTTCCTGAATTCATAATAAGAGCCGGGAAACGTCTCACCCTCTGGAAGCAATTCCTTCAAAAGCTCAAGCAGCTCAGAAAATGACTTATTACTCCAATTATTGACACATTTTATGTGAAACAACCTCACAACAGTGTACAATTTAGAGTACTTCTTACTTATAGGGTACGATTCATGTGCAACAATCTCTAACAGTTTGTAAAATTGCTCAGCTTTTGCATCATCAACAAATACAAATCGATGTTCGTCTTCTTCGATATTCTCTCCATCCTGTGATACACCATACACATCATGCAACATGTCTCTCATGTCATATTTGGACGTGTCATTTTGTGTTTGTGAATCCTCAAACATATCAAATGAACCCTCACCGTGAAAAATCCAATTTGTGTAGGTGGTCAAGAATCCATTCTGTAACAAGTGTTCAGTTGTGACTTGTCGATTCCGCCTATGCACATTTAAGCACTGCTTACAAGAACATAAGATAGTCCCATCCCTGCTGGATTTTGAAAATGCATGCTCTATAAATTTAACCACCCCAAGTAAATATGTCATGCTTGTTCTGTGTTCCTCATGGATCCAACTTTTATCTATCATGACTACCTATAAAAATTAAGAAAAAAAGGATAAGAATACAAAGTATTCAAATCCGTTACATAGCTTAGTTTCAATAAGATTTAATAGATCTTTCTCATATCTTGGGAAAAGTTTTCCCAGTAAGAAATTGGACTTTTTGAATTATGAGGACAGATAGTGTCACGGAGGCCAGTCCAACCTCTACCAATGAAGAAAGCATTAGCTACTCATTTTCCAAAGCTATCCCACTTGTTTAACATTGTAGGGAGATCTTATATACCTATTGATACCATTACATGGGTCATTTACATGTCAAAACCAGTTAGTATATTTTATACTATTCTGTTCAAAATCATATAATGACTCATTTAGTATATAATAATGAGTATGCTTTATACTATTTTAGTACTATTGATTAGAATGGCAACAAAAAAGTCATGCTTCAATGGTAACCGAAGGATCATGGACTCTGTTATACTTTCTATGAAATGAATATTCTAACACCTATAGCAATTTGGCTTGCTTTTCCAATTTTTTAAAAGAATATGTTGTAAATTCTATCAAAATATAATACCTAGAATTTACTATGAATTTAAATAACCATTCTTATGGAAAAATTGACATTGACTGATAAGTTCCATTCTGAAAGAAGTCAATCATTTGTTGTCTTCTTCATCCTAAACATGATAAACTCATGATTATAGCATATGTTATTATTTATGTATCACAACAATTCTGATGTATATGATATTCAATATGCACTCTAGATAAAGTTAGTCTTTATTCCTCATTTATCAACTCAGTCGAGTTTTTGATCCATATGTAAACCACCTACCACATTCTGCATGTATATATGTCGTACCTTCCAAACATGGAGAAATAAGGACTTGCCAATGTGTCCTAGATTCACCCAGTATTTGCAGACAATCGCTATTCTCGTTTGATGCACCACCCAATATATATATAATTGAGAGATATGTAGGATCAGAGTGTCACATATGATCACATATCACAACCATAGTTGTTTATTTCCACAACTAAAGCACAACATCACAGTTTGAGATTGATGGCTATAGACATGGTCTTCTTTTGTTTGTCCTGTTAACTTATATACTACACATCACCCACTCATGAATATACTCTTCTTAAGTATTATTGACAATGTACACATCTTCCAATGTTAGTCTTCTATCTTCTTTAGAATTGATTAACAATTCTATCTCGTTTAGTATATTCTTTGTAATGAGGTCTTATTTAATTTCTCAAATACCAAGGCTAACTATACCAGCAAAAGAAGGATTACGAAATGGCTGGTTTATACCTAATGTTGGTTTAATATGGTTATTGAAGGTCAGAAAAAATGTTTAAAAGGAGGATTACAAAAAACACTCGCTACATGTAAATTAATTTTAACTGAAGCAATCGTAAAATAAATGAAAACAATAAAATATGGCTCAACAGTCCATCTTCCTATGTTAGCAAATATAACAACCTATTTCCAGTATCTCTCAACAAAACAATCAATTAAGTCATTGCTGCAAATATAACAACTCCAACACCAAGAGGCTCATATATATAGCAGCTTAAATACCAAGAAATGACAAAATTCTATTTTTAGATGCTAAATCATATGTCGTTTACCTTTAAATTCAGATTAGATAAGCTTTTATGTCAAAAGTGTGTGAAGATGCTAAATCGTGCACTGTAGTAATATACAGAGGGTGAATTATCATCTCGTCTTTAGAGGGAAAAAATTATCCCAAGCAATTATCAACAATTATCAATCTATGAGTCCTAATATTCTATATACAAACTTATTTTACAAAGGACCACTATGTCACTAACTCCCCACCATCCAAGGAATCCAATACCTAAGCCCAATAACAAATACTGGAGACAATATCCACAAGTGCACACCTACCGGAATAGGATCTCTGGATCCATTCATGATTCTTCACATACCACACTCAACAAAGCAATCCAGAACATAATAGTTTGATTATCAATTGTGTCCTAAATAGTGGATTTACCTCAGTTATTATAAGCAGGAGAACTGTAGGGGAAGAAGCAGGTGCCGACAGAGGAGGAAGCGGGCTCTGGTGGAGGAAGCAACTACGAGTGCTCTGGCAGAGATAGCAACTGCTGAGGGCACCAGAGGAGGAAGAAACTGCAGAGGGTGTCGACGGAGGAACCAATTGCATAGGGCACCAACGGAGGAAGCATCTGTGGAGGGCGTCGGGTGGAGGAAGCACCTGCGGAGGGCGTCCGTGGAGGAAGCTGCTGTGGAGGGCGTCCGCGGAGGAACCAATTGCAGAGGCACCGACGGAGGAATCACCTACAGAGGGCACCGGGGTGGAAGCAGCTGCGGATGTTTAGCGGAGGTAGCTACAGAGGTCGAGCACAAGAAGTGGTCACTGGAGGGAGGGAGGGAGCACAGCTAAGGAACCACCTTCAAATGGCAGGAGGGAGGGCGGAAGTGAGAAGACAGTTTCCTACGATCGCTCGCGTCACGCGGGGGACAGGGGCCTGGAGGGGGGAACCAGGGAAACAAGGAAATATTGAGCGAACACAGGGGGAGGGAAATTTGGGTTTTTTGTTTTTAATTAAGTCAACTAACTACACTATGGATACAATTAAAAGGAGACAAAATTATACCTATATATCATTTATAGAGCCAGCTACAATTATTTTGGTTACACAAATATATTTTATAACTAAAAATAGTTCTCGCTACACGTAAATTAACTGTAAACCAAACAATTGTAGTTAAATCATCTTTTTTCTAGTAGTGCCCAACCCAGCGAGTCTGAGATAGGAATGTTGGACATGATCACTTCACAAGTCCAGATGATCAAATGAGAGAAGGAGATCAAGTTGAAGTCATTGTTGATTATTATTGTGGTCAAAGGGATGAGGAACCTAGATTAAGTTCAAACAAGGGATGCATGTTTTGTGAGAATGGGAACATGAGAATGCCAACTGGATGATTGAATGAAGAATTGCCAAGAAGATAAGCTGAAGGCAAGAATCTCAACACTTATGGGAGGCAACCCACCTATGTTTGGGCAATTTCTCACCCAACCTCTCATTTTGATGCTTTTTCTTTCTTTTCCACAGAATACACACATGTGTTTAATAGTTTTGTTTTAGTTTTGAGGACATGGAAGGTGTTAGACACTAAAGAGAGAGGTACCAGAGGTGAATCATGCCCACTAAGTTTAATTTTTGGCAAAATCTTAAAGAAAAACAAAGTTGATCAAAGTTCTTGAGTTTGAGCTAAAAAGTTGAAGGAATGTCCCCCACCATGGCTGTGGCCTCTCCAACCAAGACAGTGTAATTTAATTGCTAAAGAAACAATAATTTTTTGAAGTACTGTGAAGGAATGACCACGGTAGTGGAGCTCGCCTCGGCCGTGGCCGCAGTAGTCCAACACGGCCGTGACCTCTCGACACGGTCGTGGTAATTATTATCAAAGAAGTTAGAGGATCAGTAACTATGGCCAAGTTGTACACGAATGGCCACGATCATGACAGGAGACCACAACCATGGTGAGGTCAATTGGGTGTGCTCCTCATCAACACGATCGTGGCACCAGCCACGACAGTGCTACCAAGCCCTCACCATGATAGTGGCTACCCGCCACGGCTGTGGCGTTCCTCGACCCCAAAAAAACTAAAACTCCTCTCCAGCCTGACCCTCCCCTTATTATATCTTATTCCTTCACATGCAACACGATCGTGATGACAAGCCTTGACCCCTAGATCCTCTAAACTCTACCTCCAAGCCCCCATATTACCTCCAATCCACCACCAATCACTCCCTAACCATCCATCTACCATTCCCCTTCCATTTCTGCACCAAATCATCCATCAATCTTCCCCCACCACCATTCTCACCTCCATTTCACCCTACAACCACCCCTACCCAAAACCTCCACCAAAAACTCCATTTGTCATCCAAACAAAAAACTAACCATTCACCCACCATCTAAACCTCCATAACCTTCCATTCCACCTCTTAATCCACTTCCATTTCACCTTCCCCATGAAAATCCGAATTTCACAACCCTACCACCACCTCCATATACAAAAATGAAGGGAATCACTAAGGCAGTGAAAAAAGGGGCTCAAAAGAACCTTTAGATGATCACTGGAGGCAAGGTGTGCACCAAGAGAGCCTCTTCCTAGGTCTCCATGCCTTTAGACACTGCTTCACCTTTGAATTCCATTTCCTAATCGCACCATGGCTCAATGCCCATGAGTGCATCCGACACCCGGTCATCCAACATTAATCACATCATTAAAGAGACATATAGGGAAGAGGAGGAGACATTGGAGGACAACATCGACGACTTGATCGATGAGATCAAGCCAGTGGTTGCAAAAAGAGGCCAAAGATCCAAAACAGCCCCGTCCTCATCACAGGTCTGCCGAAGCCCACTCCGGCCCGCCATTCGACATCTTCAATGGCATAGGGGCATGGTTAGCAACTGCAAGTAAGGCGGCAATTGCAACTGGAAGAAGAACAATTTGCACAATGGTCTCCCCAACAGTCGGTACCACTCAATCTTGATACAAGTTCCGAGTCTCAATCATACAAGATGGATGAAGAAGAGGATGACAGTGATGATCAAGAGATGGAATTGTCAACTGAGGCAAAGGATGTACTAGCACATCTGGAGGTTGACAGATTGAAGGCCTTGGGAAAGGCCCCCTCTGGATTGTCCTTTCGAAGAGGACACAAACAAAGAAAAATCACCCTCACACACCCCAAATGCATGACAAGAAGAGTCGTCTCCACCAGGTATGGATGTGAGAAAGTCATTGATGAGTTGGGGATCAAGGTGGCTGTCGAGAGTACTTTGAAGAAAGTTGGGTTGTGGAAGGTTCTTTTCACACGCCAACCAACTTATACCGCATTGTAAGAATTCTTTGCCATGCTTGAAAAGACAAAGGTGAGAGGTGATGATGGAATCAAATTTTCCATGATGGGCAAAATGCACACTCTCACGAAAACTGAATTACATTGCATATTTGCTGCCAAATTCAAAGAAGCCAATAAAATGGATGAAGGCCTACCCAAATAAGAGGTGGATTTTATTATGTAAATTTATTGTACCTTTTGACAGGAAGAAATGACTATTATGTAGGGAATTCAAAAACTTCAGCTATAAGCAATCCCCTATTCTATTATGTGCAGAAGGTTTGGCCAACACCATTTTTGGCAGATATGATAATCAAGTCACGATTTATCAGAAGGACATTTTCATCTTGTTGGAAATGAACAACAAATGGTATATTGACCTTGGAGTGCATTTGATTGATCATTTGAGGTTCATACCCTACAAAAGTAAACAACCTTTTATCATGGGAGGGCTTGTAACCTCAATTGCACTAGCTTTGGGGTGTGATGTTTTTGGGTTAGAGGAAACAAATGAAGCTCAATTTTATGACTTGAACTATCTCATTCGCTCCCACACTATCACAATCAAGAACAAAAGAATGATGTATCATGCGAGTAGTGTGTCAAGGAGTGATCTTGAGCTTCCATAATATGTTGTACCACTTCTCTCTGTGTTGGGAATCCCCCTTAGCCTGGAGGCAAAATTACATGAATGGCATCTGAACAATCCCAGGGAAACATACACGAGTGGAGCCATTTCCGCACAAGAAGAAATTGATGAGTCCAATGTGCAAGGGCAGGAGCAAGAAGATAAAGAAGAAAGGCAACCCCAAAAGTTAAGAAGAAGGGATGAAGAAACATCTCAGCTATAACAACCCTCAACAAATGTCTATGACATGTCTACCATCTAGGCATATCTTGAGGAAATTCACCAAGCACAACACGACATGTAGATGATCCAACAATCAATGTGGCATGACCAATAGTAGATGCACCACCAGGTCAACCATATGTACCATTACCACCATGCCCAAGTAGCAAGAAAACTCCTGAATGGGTTGGAGACTTGCGAGGTGGTATTGTGGGATATTCAGAGACGTACCCTCCACTCCATGACGACTACTGGGGGAACTACTACCGGTATCCTCCCTCAGGCTCAACTCCTTCTCAGGATTGTCCTCATTCATCCGAACAACTGCCACAATAGCCATGACACTTCCCCTATCTACCCTAAGCTATAGTTTCATGTTGAGGATAACATGCTTCTAAAGTTTGGGGTGGCTTGGGTGGTATGCATCACCCTATCTCTATCTCTTTGTGATTTTTGTTCTGCCTTTGCTTGCCATGAGTATCTAGCTTAGTTTTTCTCATTCTAACTTTTTCTTGCAATCATGCATAACATGTAGTTACTTTCTTGCATTTTTGCGTAATTTTTCTAAAATTTTGCTCTTTTTGCTTTATCATGCCATGCATTGCATTTTCATGTAGTTTTTGCTAATTTTTATGTGTTAACTAGGATTTGCTATTTTATATCTTAATTTTCCCTAAACTAGGTTTAGATGTGATTTAATGCAAATTGGTTGGCCAATTTTGCCCATATTTGAGATGTCTTGCCTAAAAGCATATTTTAACTTAATCTCCAATGTTTTGAGCTGAAAACCTTGAGACCTAGAAAGGGAAAAGGATGGACAAGGGAGATACAAAAGGAAATGACTAGAAGGGTGGACTTCCAATCCATTCCTTGCTGACTTAGCCTGCTCACCAGGATGATAAAATGGATTAAGCAATGAGGCAAGATCACAGCCTGAGGGAAGTACTCAAAAGAGATGTAGACACCCACTCCCAACACCAATGGAATAAACGTTCTCAACTCAACAATGTACTTGATAGGGATGAATGAAGTAATTGCAGCTTGATCTTTGACAAATGCATGCCATTTTCATAGATTTTATTACTACGTGGTCTTGATTGTCGACTTTTTACATGTGCACCACTTCTCTCAACTTTGTGAATGTTTCAGTTGAATTGTGAATTGATCAACCTATAAACGCTTAGAGCCTATGGAACCACTTGATACAAATGTGAATCTCATGTTTTATAATCATGTGGTGTGGTATCTATCGATGAAGTGTTGGATTAGTTTTCATGCAAGAGATTTTATTTTGAGGACTACACTAGTGACCCCCTTTTTATTTGACAATTTCAATTACCATCTCCTTCCCCTCCGCCTCATGAAAAGATGCCCTAGTTCACATAAATAGACTTGGACACTTTCAAAAGTTTGGGGTGGACATATCTTCATCTCCCCTCTTCACTCCATCCACCTTTTTCCCTACATACACAAAGGGAAAAGAAGGAAAATATAAGAAAAAAGAAAGAAAAAATTAAAAAATATATGCTCTTGTTTAAGATCATGTAAATAAAGAAAAGATTAGTGTTCTATGTAATAGCACTCCAAAAGCCTTTCCACAACCCTTCCATTTTTGTACCCATTGAGCTACAAAACATCAAATCTCTTTCACTTTACCCTTTCTACAGCCATGTGGGTCATTTGGTGTGGTTTGAGACATAAGATTGAATGCATGAAAGTGAAACAACACTCCTAGTCATCATTGATTAATGCCAACATGAAACGGTTTACCTGGAATTGCATGAAGGACATTGTAACGACCCCTTTTCTTGATAACCCCAAATTAGGGAAGACCAAGAAGTCAGAGGCATTATCCTAAAGCAGGATCAATAGTTTATAAATAAGCAAAAGTTATTAATATATTCTACCAGACTCAAACTTAAAATAGGCATAATAAGTTTACTTATCACATACCTTTTCAAAATTAGAAATCTAAAACTTCTACCCACTGTAGAGTTCTATCTTACTAAACCCACCTTTAAAAGATTATCTTTATTCTTCACAAATGCCTCTTTACTATTTGTCTGCTTTCAGATATTCCTAAAATGCCAACAACCAAAACGTCAGTCAGTTCAAATGAATATACTGGTATGTGGTGACAACCAAAATATTGCACATATATTATAACAAATTAATCACATCAAATAGTTGCTAACAATGCAAGAGTACATTTTTCAATATGACTTCCCAACCACTTTTACTCATACTCTTGGATACCTTCTCTTAGGGTTTAGTCCTTTCAAGGGACTTTAAGGCTACCTTCTCCATACTGATCTTGGTACCTGGGGTCACCTCTCTGGGTGACCGGTGGTCTTCCGTATGGGGATTGACCACTTTGACCTTCCATTTGGGGCTTGGTCCAACATCATACATCCAAAGATGATATGTAGGTTCGGGCAAGTCATATATATACTTAATTATGATAATCGTATTCACTTTAAAGATTGTAGAAATAGAAACATGGGAACACGTTTGTTTCCATGCAATCGATAAAACATCGAGAAAAACCAAAAATCAAAATCAAGTACTCATAAATAACCACATACCTAATTTGGATATGTCACAGGAAATAAGCACAGTCCAATCCAATCAAAAAATCCAAGCAATCAATCAAGCCAATCACACAACAAAATAGAATCCTAAAAATCATGTACATCCTATTCACTACATACCCACTAAGAAGCTACTTTATTGACTTGGGATTACTTCCTAGGGTTTCTAATATGAATTCTGGTCCCGTTAGGGTTCTTTTGGATCTATTTACAACTTTCCTCTTTTTATGTCCACAAAGCCCTAAAACAACAAAGATAGGTTCAAAACCCTAATTACTCACTTGATCACATTACAACCTTTTTTAACATCAATTTGTCCTAGGATTAACCTTAATATCATTTTATGCAAAGGATCTCAAAATATAACCATCAAAACCCATTATCACTTAGATTAGGGTTTCTAAGCCTATCAATGCATTTTATACATATGTAACCCTAAACTAGCCAATTAAGCACTTCAATTATTCTTTTGAGATTTAAAACATCCTTTCTATCAACAACAAGATAATATCATCTTAAATTACCCATAGCACTTTACCCCATCTTATTAATATCAAAAGTTAGGATTTATTATACATAACACATTAGAGGTGACTACATTACATACTTTTTTAGTAGACTACATATTTCGACTCTAATTCTATTTTAATTAGATTCCGTGCATTTTTCTGAGTAAAAATCATATATTACTTGTCACGATCAAAGTCACCAATAAATAATTATGAGTTTCGCAAACCAAAGTACTTTTGACCAACAGGAGGTTGCCACATCAGCAACCGGCTTCTTTTCCCATTTCCAAGTGTGTAATCTGTAGCCAATAGCATGTGGCCCTCTCAGCAGCTTGCTCTAGTGGATTCTGGGTCTTAAAACATAGCCAAAAGATGATTTTACCCCTAACCCTCTTCATTATCCTCAGGGTTAGAATGGTCATCTCCGCGGGGTTTACCTTCAACCTCGTGATGGCGTCCAACAGGTGTCCTTACTGGTCAACCAACAAGTTGACCCCAAGTATCCCGCCTCCCCAGCATCCAACAAAGGGCACCTCCCTTTGCGAGGACCTACTAAACCTCACGGTACCCTTCAATCACCCTATACTATCTCGAGCAAGACAATCCAGTAAAAACAGGTTCCAGCCATCGACATGGCAGAACAGGAGTGGAAGTAGGTCATTACAGGAGATCGAGGGCAGAGGAGGAAGCATAGGGTCTAGCGGACCCTGTCATTGTGACTATGCTAGACCCTATCATTGTGTCTCTCGGTCTCTTTGAGGCCTATACATCCCTTTAATTGTATGGGGGTAGAGCCTGTTGCTTCATGGAGTCCAACTCTCTAAGTCATTGGGGAAGCTCACAAAACTGAGTCATTGTAGGGATCATTAGATCCGAATTAATCTCTCGAAGAAGATTATCAACTTTCTAAGACCCTAGTGGATCAGGGAAAGAGAGGGACATGTTCGATCCGTCATGTTACTATTCCCCCTTTCCTAAATTGATATAGAGGTAGGAGACAAGTTCTCCATCATCGAATCCCTGATCAAATGACCAGAATATGACATGACTTCATCATGGGCCAGGCCTAAGAATCCTTACTCTAATGTAAATCTTGACATTCAAAGACATCCTTCTCACTTTAGGAAATATTACAAAAATTATATCTCCTAAAATGATTATTGGTTTGATCCCAAATTTTATAGGAAAGTCCATAATGACTTATACTACTTGCGTGCCAAGTTTAGGACTCAAACTCGAAATTATAATAGAGTTTTATTCATACACAATTTATCACTTATTAAGGCATATTTTATGCATATTTTCTCTCTCTTACTCTTTTATCTTCTTTATTTGGATTCCTTTTCACCATTAGAACCCATGTGAATTTGAAATCTCATTAATGATGATTAATTATACATATTATCACATATTTCTCATATTTCATTATTATCTCAATTTCTTTTTCTTATTTATGCATTATTTGATTTGCTTCAATTTTCTTTCTCTTTTTATCATCTTGGACTCGCTAACTTAATAGGGTCCATGAAATAATATATTTAAAGGAAATATTATTAAAGAAATGCATTCGTTTCACACTAATCATACAATTTCATAATCATACATTTATTGGAGAAATTGCATGTCCAACCATTCAAGCGCAAAAATTGGGGTTGTAACAAACATTGAAAGCTTGTGTATTTTTATGCTCTATACTTAAAGTTTGTATTCTCAATGCTAATTTAATAATTGGTATGTGATAGAGGAGAGGAGAGCAGTGGAACACATGCACTTAGTCACTTTCAAGACCATTTCATCAATAACTATCTTTTGCTATTCATTTGTCACTCTTGTTTATTGAAAGAAATTAAAGAGAGAGATTAAGTTGGAGCATACTTGAGGACAAATATGTTTTAAGTTTGGGGTGGTGATGTCATCTTGTGTCATATTGCACTTTATGTACATCCAAACATGTTAGATTGCAATCATATTCCCCTAATTTAAAATTCAAATTCAAATATGCTTATGTATCCTCTTGTATGTTTTTTAGGACACTTATGCATGTTTTGATGTGAGGAAGGAGATGAAGGAGTCCTTTGGGTCCTAAGCTCAAGGAGCATCTCCTAGTCTTCCCCAATCTATCCATGTATGCACAAGAATCAACCCAAATCAAGAAGTGACAAATTTAAGATTTTCCAAGTTAAGAATCAACAACAAGAAACCCAACACAGTCGTGGGCGTCCACCATGGTCGTGGGAATTAAAGCCAAGAATCACAAGGATGTAAGTACTTTTGCACTGAAAGTATCATTGTCGTGGCCATTAGCATGGCTGTGGACAACTGAAGACATCGCCATTGTAGCCTCCCTCCATGGCCGTTGGAATTAATTGCTCAAGTTGGCCAAGATCACAGTAACTTTGGCCACTTTACACCTGAATGACCACGGTTGTGGCCATCTGCCACGACTATGGTGAGATGAAGACAAAACGACCTCCAAGATCACTATGACCATGTCCCTAACCCACAACCATGCCACCTAACCCCAACCATGGCCGTGGCCATCCACCATGGCCGTGTTGATCACTCAACCCTACTATTTTCTACACTACATTTCCTATTCTACCCCTACTTAACCTAGTGCTTCCCCCACACCTATATATACCTCGGTGGCAGATCAAGCATGAGGTTAGCTACCCTAAAACCACTCTAGCCTCCCCATTTTCATACTCCATCCATTTCCACCTCATTCCACCTACATTTCACCATTTCCACCACCAAAACCCTAGTTTTCCATTGTTTTCACCCATTTCCACCATACATCCATGCCATTCACCTAACTTCGAGGAGGGAGATCAAGATACAGTTTCTAGGAGGTGGGGAGGGAGGAGTCTTCACCGATATCATCATGGCTTTTCACTCCTCTACTCATACTCTTCCTTTCTTTTTGTACTTTCCATTTCTATGAGTGGCTAAGCCCCTTTTGGTCGGTATTTGGGGAAAATTATGTTAATTTGATACCATGTTGGGGGAAAATGAAATGTAAACTTTATTAATTCATTTGTCAATGATTATGTTCTATTTGCATCTTATTTTTCATGTGTTACTCGTTGAATTGTTTGTGAAAACACCTAGGAATTTAGGGAAATTGACTATATGTGGCAACATTGGGATTTTCCCTCCCATCTTCCTACATCCTAATCAATCTCCTTAAGCCTAAGTGAGAAATCTAAGTAGCCAGTTTATGTGACTCTAGTGCAATTAGCATGGAGCCTTCTCAAGGATAGAATGTGGGAGAAATGGGGTCCAGAACCCTAATTTAACCTCCCCATTACTACCCTTGGCCCCTAATTCCCTAGAAATGTCAAATATAGAAACCTAGATTTGACTAGACTCTAATTGAATTGAACCTATACCTAACCCAATTGAGCCTCGTAAGGGTAATGGGAGTTGTTAGGGACTAGTTCCCCTTTACATATCCCATCTCATCCATGGCCAGTTAGTAGCTTAGGTCAATTCATTAGTCTCTATCTAGTTGTTTGGTTTGGATAATCTAAATGGATGTGTAATGCTTGCATGTTATCACCCCCAAACTCTATTACAAGTTCATACCCCTAAGCAGCCCACACCTCTCTATACATCTTAAAACCCTAGTTTTGTGCCTGCTTAGCTTAATTAGCTCTCTTCTTGCTTAGTTAGCTTGTTGCCTTGTTCTTTCTTAGTTCTTGCTTGCCTAGATTTTTAATTGATCTTTTGCTCTCTTCTTGCATGCCTTAGTGTAAATTGTCTTTTCATACCTATCCTAATCTTTTCTTTCTTAATTAGTCGTAATCTAGTCTAGGGTTAACTTAGATTTCATTCTAGCCTTTAATTGCTTTCTTGTTTGCAATAGTTTAACAATCAAAATGATAATCAACCGTTAACCCTAGTCTCTGTAGTAGGAACCTAGAAAAACCAACCTAGCTCTAGTGCCCCCTCTTCTCCCTGTGGATCAACCCTATACTTGTTTCCCTCCTATACTACAACACGACCCCGTGCGCTTGCAGGTGTAGTGTTTTAGTAGGCGTAGGTGTGTTAGTTTAGGTTTATACATTTTGAAAGTGAATCCACCGTGTGTTCCTATCTTGTGGGACACATCTAGTAGAATCTAATCAACTTAGTGTGCACACCTCTAGCGGACGCACTAGTCATCACACCTTCACCCCAGAGTTTCTTTAAGTCATCAATCAGCGGTTTATGATAAACATCGATATCACTTCCAGGTTGTTTAGGCCCAATATCAACAACAATGTCATAATGTACTTGTTTTTCATACACAACCAGGGAGGAAGATTGTATATAACAAGCATAACAGAACAAGTTCTATGTTGTCTGTTCAATGTGCCTTATGGAGCCATTCCATCTGTACAAAACCCAAGTCTGAGATTCCTGAATTCTTCACCAAATTTAGGGTAAAATAAATTAATCTTCTTCCACTGTGGGGAATCATACGCAAGTAGTAGGATCCCATCATAATTTTTCTTAACCTCTGCATGCCTTCATAAATTCTCCGCATCCATTGGATTGGAAAACAAGCGTTAAAACCTTGGTATATTAGGTAGATACCACATCACTTGGTAGGAGAGACCATTTTGGACTTCCCCAAAGTCATCATTTTATACCTTGACGCCCCACATTTTAGAAAATATTTCAATTCGACATAATCTTTTTCAAATAACACAAAATCATTATGGCATGTGTGTATATTTTTGGCCTCCATTACCATTGGCGATAACATTTTCTTTAATTTGTATGCTGAGATTGGAAGCTCATTACCTTCAGGAAGAATTTCTTTCAACAAAGATAACAATGACGTGAATCATTTGTCACTCCATCAATTGTTGGACCTCAAATTATACAATCTCAAAAAATGCTCAACTTCGTGTAACATACCCAACTCTGGGTATCTTACTCATCCCTCCTCTTTCCTTGGAACCCTTTTATCAAAATAAAATAAATATTTGTTCCCAAAATTACTTTATGAGTTCAAACATAGTTTCAACATGCTCCAGAATATACACTACATCAAGCATTTACGTGTAAAATATTTCTAATAAAATGAAATAATAGGTTTCATATATGAATGTCCTGAATAATAAAGTTTGATCCTTTATGATATTAGTAAGAGTAAAGGATAAATGAATTAAATTAATATAAGATATAATGATACATTGGTGTCATTAAAGGAAATCAATACATTTAATAAATACTTAAAATGTAAGGAACAAAAAATAATAGAAGAAACTTTCAAAAGGTAAATTTGAGACCAAAGTCAAATTCTTCATGTCCTAGTTACCATAGAAACTTATTTTCAAGTCAATTGGACTTCCTTTACCCTTTTAATTAGTTGATTGAATATACAAACTAAAAAATATATAGATGGCTTAAATTAAAATCAAGCTATTAACTAGTTATCTACTTATAACACCGCCTTCCCAGTCACATCCCAACACCCACATCCCTTGCGCTAGATGAGGCTTTCGTAACAGATGCACCCACAGTTTTCCTCCCTTACCTACGTGTTACCAGTCGTCTCCCTCACGATGAATGCATTGATCAACCTGTCGATCGACAGTTTCTTCTTACCACTCCTCTGTTGTTTTCTTTCTCCTTTCTCCCTACTTCCCTATTTCTCCTTCTCCTCTCCCCACTTGACCTTCCCTAACTGTAGATGGTGTTCCTTTCTATTTGCTGCACCAATCTTCTCTTACATGGAGCCCTGCCATTGACAAGTGCCACTTCCATGTTGGTGTTTGCCCTAAAGGTGATAGAGAGAGATACTAGACTCCCCCTACCCTTTCACATCTGCCCTGATTAGGAAATAGCAACCAACTGTAACAAAAATTGCCACATGCAATTCTACAACTCATACCCCATCCATTTCTCAGCAACGTGGTCTCCCTTCTCCCTAGCCATGTTCACTCCATGGATCTACTCACAATGATTCCCTACTTGATGCCAATCACCACAGCCGTCATGATCCTAGATCGTCAGAAGCCCCCACCTCTATTCGGACATGGCGACACATTGACCTGCAATGTCGTCGAGTCCTTCTCTTCTGAAACGTCATCGACTCCTTCTCTTCTGTAACGTCATTGACTCCTTCTCGCATGCAATGCCATCAAATCCTTCTCTTCTGCAACACTTCCCCTCACCAAATCTTTCTCACACCCCCATCATGACAAATATAGAAGTGGTGCCAACATGATTCACTTCCTGAGGACCTCTCTTGTTCCTCCTTTCTTCACCATAATGGTATTCGACAATGCTGCTCAGATGCAAACGCCGACTGTCCAACGTAAAGGCTGCTTGATCCCCTCTTGAACTTGCAATGTGCACCTTCAACCTTCTAGTGCAACGCCATCTATGGTAGTCGGTAGCCACAACAACATGCATTGCCTCCTTTACCAGGGAAACAATGACAACATCCTTCCTTCTATTTCCCTCAAGCCCATTCCAAGTACCAGAGTTCAAATGACGTCACACAAATGACATCATCTACCTTCTTCCTTGTGGGGAAACGTAGGTCCATCATTTACAGACAAATATAGAGAACCAAAAATGGTGGTTCAGTGTGTCTTCTTCCCTTGTTTTTGATCAACAACCAATGTTGGGTTTTGGGGGGAGGCAGAGAAGGCAGCGGAAATAAAAAAATTCTCCTCCCTTACCTGAAAACCAATAGATCACGTCAACGTCTATACAATAGAAAGGAAGTTTGGTGGATGTGTACCTTGTCCTAAGGCCTGCTCAGTGACTATACCTCACGACGAGAACGGTCTTCACCTCTGGTCTTGGACGGTGTCTGTGCAACTTTTGGTCGTACTATGACTATCGGGATTGACAACTATCCTCTGAGCGGCAGAAGTCTCCCACCTCTACAATCGTCCACACAGACTGCCTGGAACTCTAATCACTCTGTCCCACAGAGCACTAGAAGGAGTCGTCCCCTTCTATCAGTGTACTAGTCGCCAACTCACTCTCCCATAGTAGTCACAGTTCTAGTTGTCTAAACCGCAACAGTTGCCTCCCTAGTTGGGTAGCAGTTGCTCAATTTCTCTCTCGGTTCCCAAAACCAGAGAAGACAATAAACTATTGCTCTGAGAGATGTGATGTGTGTGTTTGGAAGCCCCCAATACCCCTCTATTTATAGTAGAGGGTCGGATCTGGGTTCCAAATCGGATCGGGAGTAGAAGGGTTTAGAATTTCCACAAAATATTCACCTACGCCAGCTGAACCGATCGACTCAGCCATGAGCCGACCATCTGGGGCATGAGACGATCAGTTCATCCCATGAACTGGTCGGTTCGTGGCCCTGGTCCAACTCAATTGACTTTCCTATTTTTGTTTTATATTAATTAAAAGATTAATTCTTGTCCCAATCAAATTGTACAAGTGAAACAAAAACTTTTTCTTGCCAACCCTAACTTTCCCAACTTGCTCATTTGGTCCAATTGAGATAATCGCTTCAACCAATTGAACCGCTCAGTTCAATGACCTGAGCCGCTTGGTCTGAGGATCTGAGCTGATCGGTTCATCACCATGAACCGGTCGGTTGGCAGTGCAGATTGCGTAGAATCATTCAATTGTAGTTTCAATCAATATGATACACTAATCACTTGGTCCAACTCCATGAACACTATGATTCTGAGTCATCAATTGATCAAGTGTTTAATTGAACTACTAAAATCCTTTAGTAAATAATATATGTTGGTATGTATGCCCTGAGAGACAATCATGGGATGATTGGTGGGATACATTAAGATTGATTTGATAAACATCAAAGTCAAGCTTCCAATTCTTTCTGATTCAGTCATATGAGATAATGATAGAACATATTGAATGTATAGAGAATGACAATACTCAATGATGTATGTTTTCATGTTGAGCACCTGAACAATGAGATCATATGGATGCTAAGAGTTTGTACATTTTTATTATGTCCCTAGTCAGATGTCATTATGGAAGGTAGATAGACAACAATGACACACAAGACTAGATTGTGGTATTGGTTGATGACAAAATCTCATTAGTCATGATATGGATATATCAAACCAAACACATAGGTACTTGTTAGAGAACAAGTGTACCAGACAGACCCACGGTGAGTTTGACACATGGAACCATGGCATGGTAGTCACAGTAAGTTCTCACAGTGATGGTGGTGAGTGTGGTTCTTTGACCTAAAATAACTACACTCATCACATGTCGTTGGGTACACTTTGACATCATCAAACACAGTCCTAAAACATGGGTTGTTACAAAGGTGATGATTGGGTGGTTTTGACAGATGGGGCTTTTAAGGGGTAAGTGATAGATATGGGATTTCTCCCTCCTGAGGGAGTTTGATATCCATGGCCACTTGATGAGTAGGATTGAGATAGGCGTGCACATATGTGTGAATCAGTATGTGATATTGATGTCATACATATCTCCTCCAATCTACTCTGAGATCAAGAAAGTGAATGAACGTTGATAGGATGACTGTTCCATGCCTCGAGTTCATTCGGGATATTAGTGACAAAGGAATTATACATTCTCTGTAACACCATTCACGGATTGTAGGATTGAAATTTGTTCTCCAACTTTCCTTTTCACTTGGGTAGCACTGATGTGTGACTAGGCACCACTCTTTGCTTGTAAAGTCATAAGTGTTATGGACTTTCACTGCCAATGTGAAATGGACCTGCAGGGTCACACACATAGGATTTAAACTGGAAGAGGAGTTTATCCATAAATGATGTTTAGATTGATTACTAAAGGAGTTTAGTAGTTCAATTAAACACTCAATCAATTGATAGCTCAGTATCATAGTGTTCAAGGTGTTGGAAAATTTTATTGGAGTATCAGATTGATTGAAACTGCAATTGATTGATTTGCACAATGTGCACTCCCAACTGATCGGCTCATGTGATGAACCAATTGGCTCAGGTTGATGAACCAGTCGGCTCAAGTTGTGAGTCGATCGGATCATGTGTCATGAAACGATCAGCTTAATTGTTGAACCGATCGATTCATGTGACCAACCGAGACCATTTGGAAAGTCAAAAAATTCCTTTTGCAAATACATATTTGTTTCACTTGTACAAATTTGATTTGGATAAGGACTAATATTTGTTTAGTTGGAAACGAACATGAGAGTCAATTTGAGTTGGACTGGGACACAAACCAATCAGCTCAGAAGTGAACTGATCGGCTCAGGTGTCCCAACTGATCGGTTGAGGTGTGAACCGATCAATTCAGGTCCCCAACCAATCGTTTCATGCTTGAAACGATTGGTTCAGGTGGTACAATTGGTTGTTTTGTGGAAAATCTCGAACCCTTCTACTCCTGCTTTAATCCCGCATTGCCCGGGGTAAAGAACCCTGTCCCATGACTCTCCTATATATATAGGGGTATTGGGGGCTTCTCATCAACAACAACTCAGAATACCAGTTTCTCTACAAAGTTGTCGTTCTCTCTGGTTGTGGTAACCGAGAGAGCCCGAGCAAGTGCTACCCGATAAGGGAGGCACAATAAGGGAAAGACAACTTCATAAAGGCAACTGGCTACAAGAGAGTGTGTCGGTGACTAGTACGCCGATAGGAGGGTGCGACTCCTTCTAATTCCGTGTGGGACAAGGAGATCGGAGTTCCAGGTGGTCCGTGTGGACTACTTTAGAGGCGGGAGACTTCTACCGCTCAGAGGACAACTGTCAATCCCGACAGTCTCGGTGAGACCAGGAGCTGCACAGACACCGTCCAAGACTAGAGGTGAAGACCACGCAAGCTGTGAGGTAACGTCGCCGAGCAAGCCTCGGGACAAGGTATGTCTCTACAAACCATCCTTCCTACTGTATAGACGTTGATGTGATTCCTTTATTTTGGGTTTGGGAGAAGAGAATGTTTGTTTCCGCTGCCTTCTCTATCTCCCCTAAAACCCAACAGTGGTATCAGAGCCACATCAACTGCTCTATACTTTAGGATTATCGATGTGATCGATTTTGGTTTGTCGGCTTTATTTATTTCATACGATGCGAATAAAATTGGCTTTATGCATGTCCAATCCTAAATCCACAAATCCCAGTATACATATATGATATATAATATGAATGCACTCGATACACGTCGCCCTTAAATGAGTTTTGTGGTGGATGTATAGCGTGGTTATGGCCAATAAACCCTATGTATGTGTGCTTGGTTGAATTTGGTTGCTTTCATCTCAGTCTGTGCACCGATTCCCTATCTCCTATTCCTGATGTAACTCAAGATTTCTTTCCTAACTTTGCTCCCCCCGAATGTAACTCGGGGTTTCCCTTTTCAAATGTAAATAGGATAGATCTTTTATTTCCTGTTATGTCAAAGAACGGCGGACAACCTGATGATGATTGAGACGATCGGTTCAAGGAGTGAACCAGTCAGTTGGTGATCCAGACGACCGGTTCGTGGAGTGAGATGATTGGGTGGCGGCCATAAGGAGATGCACGACGACCAAGAGAACCGCTTAATTGGAGGAGCCAACCAATCGGCTGGTGGCACCCAGATGATCGGCCAGGGTGAGCAAGTCATTCATGTAATGAGTTGATCAACTCGGACGGCTATATCACTTCATCATAGACATGTTGCATGTGATGTAGACCTAGATGACCGTGATTCCTCTTGGATCGAGGAATCACATTAGGATGGCCATAATCATTGCTTTTATCGTTTCACATGTTTTCTATGGGATATAGCATGTATATGATACGTACTAGGTATTGTGGTGATTGGATATGTATATGTACCTATAAAACCAAATCCCTCATGTAAATATTAATTCTTTTACACCTTCCATTAGCGGCACACATGAAAAACTTGATCGACCAAGCGTAGGTTACGCCAAAACGTGGTGCGCTGTCTATCTCATGGAAGTGTGAAGGGTAAACATGTAGGTTCTGCCAAAGCAGGGTACATGTTTACCGTGTCGGCTTTTGGGTTAGACTTAACTGGTGATTCTTAGAGCTTCTAAGCCCAGAGGCAGAAAATGTTCATGACAAGGTATTGCGCATGTTCATTCATTAAGAGTTGCATATGATGCAATTGGCATGATGGCCTACCTAAATAGTCAAGATTGTGGGCGATCAGCAAAAGTTGACTCATGACTTGATGAAATATGGATCTTGACCCACTAGAAGATTGTATGCTACAATCTTCCAAATTGATGGTGAGGGCTATCAATTTGAAAAAAAATAGTGGGAGCGATAATTAATGAAAGTCCTAATTATATCATCAACCTTTCAAATCAATCAAATAAGTCAAAATTGAGTTTTGGACTAAATTGCATATATTTCCTTTTGTAGTACAAATGACAACAAACAACAATCACTTTTCATTGCGATCAGTCCTTGAAAAGGACAAGCTGAATGGGACTAACTTGCATGACTAGTTTAGGACATTGAGAATTGTTCTCACTCAAGAGTGAAAGCTCTATGTCCTGGATACTCCAATTCCAGAGGAACCTGCTCCTACCGCACCAAAGGCAGAAAGGGATGCTTATAAGAAGCATTCTGATGATGCCATCGATGCAAAGTGCTTGATGTTGTGCTCCATGAACTACGAGTTGTAGAGACAACATGAGAACATGGGTGTCATTGAGATGATTCAACATCTCACGAACATGTATGAAGATCAAGCATGACAAGAGAGATATGATGTCTCCAGGGCACTGTTCAAGTGTGTCATGACAGAAGGAGATCCAGTTGGTCCTCACACGCTCAAAATGATTGGGTATGTAGAGAACCTGACAAGATTGGGATTTCCCTTGAGACAAGAGTTGTCTACTGACGTGATACTACAATCGTTGCCAGAATCCTACATTCAGTTTGTGATGAACTACAAGATGAACAACTTTGACAAGCCGTTGACAGAGTTGTTGGGCATGTTGAGGACAACCGAGGCACAGATGAAGAAGGATAAGCCTAAGTCTGTGATGATGATCAACAACAAGAAAGGCAAGTCCAAGCGCAAAGGCAAAGGCAAGGATAAAAAAGGTTCTAATGCTAGCCAGCAGCCCAAGTCATCTTCAACTCTCAATGCCAAGGGAGGTGTGACCAAGAGAGGAAATTGCCACCATTGTCAAAAGCCAGGACATTGGAAAAGGAATTGTCCACTCTATCTGGAAGAACTAAAGAAGAAGGAGGCGACAGACGTCTCCACCTGAAGGTGTCATGAAATAAACTTGTAACATTTTTGAGGTATATGATACCAAGATATAAAATGTAAAGCACTCAATAAAAGGGGCAAGTGTTGCCTCCATAGATAGGAGTACTTTAGTTTATTTTCAGCCTTGAAGGCATGTAATAGAGTTATGAACTGCTATTTCATATTTTCCAATGGATAGAAACACATTATTTTTGCATATTGTATGACAATAATAGCAATTAATAAAGTTGATGTTTCAATCTTTGTGGCAATGCCTTGTTTATCTTGTGGTACTTGGTATGCAGAAGATAAAATGTTACCTAAAATTTATTGATAACTCAAACAATCGAATTAGCATAAATCATGAGAAACCCATTTCTAGTTTCCATATGATGGATAAATCTAGACTCTTTTTGTTAGAGAACCAGTAAGAGACATGAATCTCTTAGACATGATTAATCAATCTTCACTAGTAGTAGAGGGAGAATGATTATCCTATTAGGTATAATACATGTGATGTATTTACATACCTATTGGACTTAATGCTAGTACTTCAAATGGTGTTTATAGAAATACCAATATGAATATCTTGAAGTGTTCAAGAATATCATAGATGAAGTATGAATTTGGTATAATATTAAGTCTTGATGAGATCAATGAATGAAATACTTGAACCAAATGTTTGAGAACCTTGTGAGTGATTGTGATAGTGTATCATAGTGAACTCGTGATTAAGGCATGGTGATATCTAAATCAAGAAGGAGTCATACTCTAAGGAGTTAGAGGATGATTATCAAATAACTAATTTCTTCTTAAATAAAGAATACCCCACACTAATAAAGGACATTGAGAATCACAAAAGGGGTGTGAGTTCTTGTATCCTTGACAGATACACCTTGATTATCTATGTGATGACTTGGTCATGTGATGAGTCAACTATCTAGATGAATATGAGGAACCATATTTTGAGTTATGGTTTATGACCATTACATCCTAAATGACTTCCATGTGAATCATAAGGTATGAACTTGATGGTAGCACCCATTGGGATGAAATCCATAAGTGCAAATGAGTCTTAAGTGTTAAGACACATGGATGAAATTTTGAGAAGGATGATGCTTGTTAATTGCAACTTAATGACTAAGAGATTTGGCATACAGATGCGAAAACCACATTCCTATGAGGAATAAAACAAGGATGTGTACGTGACACAACCTATAAGGTTTATGAATCCATTAATGCAAATGAAGTCTATAAGTTGCAATGGACTAATCAATGTGATTGATTGAGTACAAGCAACTCAAAACTATGATCTTTATTTTGATAATATAGTCAAAGGGTTAGACTGATATGTCAAAGATAAAGAAGGGATCTGTGATTTATTGGGAGCGTATTCACATTCCACATGTTGATGTGAAATGGAAACGTTCTAGAATGGAAATCCAAAGTGGAAATTATCTTTAAGGAAGATAGAGACATTTCCTATGTGATAGGAATAAAGATATATAGAGATATTTCTCGAAAAACCTCTTGACCTGAAAAGAGAAAGCATACATTGGCAATCTACACTGAAGGGTTCAATGTGCATAGGTTCAATGGGAGAAAACTTATCCATGTTACATGGAGTTAGTACCCCAAGGCCAAATGTCCAATTGTTATGAAGAATGGGAACACTAAGAATATATAAGGATCTATCATGTATGTAATCATCACATTATCTTGCATGTATAGGACATAGCAAGAATAAAATGCATTCATCATCTTGTGTGTAGTACACGACAATATGATGTGCTCATCTGGATAACTCGTATGTGGGACATGACGAATGGATGTCTGTCTAGTTCCAATAAAGGGTTACTAGAATACCATAAGAACTTGATAAGTACTTGAGAAGTACTGGTTCTATGGAAATAAGGAAGGGTTCACTGTAAAGAGTTACACTGATGCAAACTTCCTAAAAGGACAGAAAATTAATTGCAAAATATATAGGATATATAAAAGTGAATGTTTGTTGATAAATGGAAACGTTCTAATAAAATTGTTTTAAAAGGAAATGTCAAGTATCTGTGTGTTAGAGAACAACAATGGATACTATATGAATGTAGGAGTTCATAGAGATGAACTTATAGTTATTCCGGTCATTGATGACAAGTTAGGAGCACTTGGTCATGCAATGTGGCTAAAGGTTAGCAAAGGAATACTAGATTGCATATTATGACAACTCCATCTCATACGTGTGACGTACATCAAAGAGATGAGAGGCATGCAGTTAATACCGACTTTGGCAAGGTGTTGCCATAACTCACTATGCTAGCACTAGAGCACAATAACATGTGGGACATGTTTGAAGATCACTATGAATATGATTCAAGGGTGATTGGCTCGCATTGCAAGTGGGAGTCTGTTGGTATGTATGCCCTGAGAGCCAATCATGGGATGATTGGTGGGTTACATTAAGATTGATTTGATAAACATCAAAGGCAAGCTTCAAATTCTTTCTGATTCAATCATATGAGATAATGATAGAACATATTGAATGTATAGAGAATGACAATACTCAATGACGTATGTTTTCAGGTTGAGGACCTGAACAATGAGATCATACATATGCTAAGAGTTTGTACATTCTTATTATGTCCCTAGTCAGATGTCATTGTGGAAGGTAGATAGACAACAATGACACACAAGACTAGATTGTGGTATTGGTTGATGACAAAATCTCCTTAGTCATGATATGGAGATATCAAACCAAACACATAGGTACTTGTTAGAGAACAAGTGTACTAGACAGACCCACCGTGAGTTTGACACATGGAACCATGGCATGGCAGTCACAGTCAGTTCACATAGTGATGGTGGTGAG
This sequence comes from Alisma plantago-aquatica, assembly GCA_963693085.1. Classification (NCBI taxonomy): domain Eukaryota; kingdom Viridiplantae; phylum Streptophyta; class Magnoliopsida; order Alismatales; family Alismataceae; genus Alisma; species Alisma plantago-aquatica. Next base: position 407,693,800 of record OY856414.1, read on the forward strand.
TGTGATTCTTTGACCTGAAATCACTACACTCAACACATGTCGTTGGGTACACTTTGAAATCATCAAACACAGTCTTGAAACATGGGTTGTTATATAGGTGATGATTGGGTGGCTATGACACATGGGGCTTTTGAGGGGTAAGTGATAGATATGGGATTTGTCCCTCCTGAGGGATTTTGATATCCTTGGTCACTTGATGAGTAGGATTGACATAGGCGTGCACGCATGTGTGAATCAGTATGTGATATTGATATCATACATATCTCCTCCAATCTACTCTGAGATCAAGAAAGTGAATGAACATTGATAGGATGACTGTTCCATGCCTCAAGTTCATTCGGGATATTAGTGACAAAGAAATTATACATTCTCTGTAACTCCATTCACGGATTGTTGGATTGAAATTTGTTCTCCAACTTTCCTTTTCACTTGGGTAGCACTGATGTGTGACTAGGCACCGCTCTTTGCTTGTAAAGTCATAAGTGTTATGGACTTTCACTGCCAACGTAAAATGGACCTGCAGGGTCACACACATAGGATTTAACCTGGAAGAGGAGTTTATCCACAAACGATGTTTAGATTCATTACTAAAGGAGTTTAGTAGTTCAATTAAACACTCAATCAATTGATAGCTCAGTGTCATAGTGTTCAAGGTGTTAGACCAATTGATTGGAGTATCAGATTGATTGAAACTGCAATTGACTGATTTGCACCATCTGCACTCCCAACCGATCGGCTCATGTGATAAACCGATTGGCTCAGGTTGGTGAACCAGTCAACTCAAGTTGTGAGTCGATTGACTCATGTGTCCTGAAACGATCGGCTCAATTGTTGAACCGATCAATTCATGTGACCAACCAAGATCGTTTGGAAAGTCAGAAAATTCCTTTTGCAAATACATATTTGTTTCACTTGTACAAATTTGATTTGGACAAGGACTAATATTTGTTTAGTTGGAAATGAATATGAGAGTCAATTTGAGTTGGACCAGGACCACGAACTGATCGGCTCAGAAGTGAACCGATCGGCTCAGGTGTCCCAACCGATCGGTTGAGGTGTGAACCGATCGGTTCATGTCCCCAACCGATCGTTTCGTGCTTGAAACGATCAGTTCAGGTGACACAGTTGGTTGTTTTGTGGAAAATCTCGAACCCTTCTACTCCTACTTTAATCCCGCATTTCCTGGGGTAGATAACCATGTCCCATGACTCTCCTATATATATAGGGGTATTGGGTGATTCTCATCAACAACAACTCAGAACACCAGTTGCTTTGTAAAGTTGTCGTTCTCTTTGGTTGTGGTAACTGAGAGAGCCCGAGCAAGTGCTACCCAATAAGGGAGGCACAAAAAGGGAAAGACAACTGCAAAAAGGCAACTGGTTGCAGGAGAGTGTGTCAGTGACTAGTACACCGACATGAGGGTGTGACTCCTTCCAATTCCTTGTGGGACAAGGAGATCGGAGTTCCAGGTGGTCCGTGTGGACTACTTCAGAGTCATGAGACTTCTACTGCTCAGAGGACAACTATCGATCCCGATAGTCCCGGTGAGACCAGGTGTTGCACAGATACCATCCAAGACTGGAGGTGAAGACCACGCAAGCTACGAGGTAACGTCGCCGAGAAAGCCTCGGGACAAGGTATGTCTCTACAAACCATCCTTCCTACTGTATTGACGTTGACGCGATTCCTTTATTTTGGGTTTGGGAGAAGAAAATTTTTGTTTCCTCTGCCTTCTTTGTCTCCCCTAAAACCCAACAATATAAACATCATTTGTGAAGAAACTCCTCTTCCAGGTTAAGCCCTAGTGTGTGTGACCCTACAGGCCCATTTCACGTTGGCAGTGAATGCTCATAACATTTATGACATCACAAGCAAAGAGCGGTGCCTAGTCACACATCAGTGCTACCCAAGTGAAATAGAAGTTGGATAACAACTTCCAATCCTACAATCTGTGAGTGCTGTTACCATGAATGTATAATTCCTTTGTCACTAATATCCCAAATGAACTCAAGGCATGGAACAATCATCCTGTCAACATTCATTCACTTTCTTGATCACAGAGTAGATTGGTATGAGATATGTGTGCAATCAATATCACATATTAATTCATACAAGCATGCATGCATTTTCTCAATCTCACTCATCAAGTGGCCATGGAAATCAAACTCCCTTAGGATGGACAAATCCCATATCTATCACTCACCCCTCAAACCCCATGTGTCAAAGACACCCAATCATCATCTTTATAACAACTCATGTTTCAGGACTATGTTTGATGATGTCAAAGTGTACCCAATGACATGTGTTGAGTGTAGTGATTTTAGATCTAAGAATCACACTCACCATCATCACTGTGAGAACCGACTGTGACTACCAAGTCATGGTTCCATATGTCAAACTCATGGTGGGTCTGTCCGGTACACTTGTTCTCTAACATGTACCTATGTGTTTGGTTTGATATCTCCATATCATGAATAATGAGAATCTGTCATCAACCAACACCACAATCTAGTCTTGAGTGTCATTATTGTCTATTTACGTTCCATAATGACAACTAACTAGGGATACAACAAGAATGTACATACTCTTAGCATCCATATGATCTCATCGTTCAAGTCACGTACTTGAAGGTATACGTCATTGAGTATTGTCATTCTCTAGACATTCAATCTGTTCTATCATTATCTCATATGACTGAATGAGAATGAATCAGAAGCTTGCCTTTGATGTTTATCAAATCAATCTGTTTGTATCCCACCAATCATCCCATGATTGTCTCTCAGGGCATACATACCAACAGACTCCTACTTGCACTTCGAGCCAATCACTCTAGAATCATATTCTAAGTGATCTTCAAACATGTCCCACATGCTACTATGCTCTAGTACTAACATAGTGAGTAATGAAAACATCTTTCCAATGTCGGTATTAATTGCATGCCTCACATCTCTTCGTTGTACATCATACGTAGGAGATGGAGTTGTCGTAATATGTGATCCAGTATTCCTTTACTAACATTTAGCCACATTGCATGACCAAACACTCCTTACTTGTCACCAATGACAAGAACATCTATGAGTTCATATCTATGAGATCCTACATCCATATAGTATCTACTATTGTTCTCTAACACACAGATACTCTACATTTCCCTTTAAATGACTTTCATTGGAACATTTCCTAATTACAACACACATTCATTTATATATATCCTATATATATTTGCGATCATATTTCTATCTTTCTCAGAAGCTTGCATCAGTGTAACTCCTTACACTCAACTCTTCCTCCATAGAACTAGTACTTCCCAAGTACTTATCAAGTTCTCATGGTATTCCAGTAACCCTTATTAGAAGTAGACATGCATCCACTCGCTATGTCCCACATACGAGTTATCAGGATGAGCATATAATATTGTCATATCCCACATACAAGATGATAATGCATTTTATTCTTGCCATGTCCATACATGCAAGATGATGGGATGATTACATACATGATAGATCATATCTATTCTTTAGTGTTCCATTCTTCTTAAGAACTGAACACTTGGCACTGGGATACTAGCTCCATGTAACATGGACAAGTTCTCTCCCACTAAATCTATGTATACTGAACCCTTCAGTACAGATTGCCAATGTATGCTCTCTCTTTTCTAGGTCAAGAGATTTTCAAGAACTATCTCTATAACTCTCTATTCCTATCACATAGGAAAGGTCTCTATCTTCCCTAAGGATAATTTCCACTTTGGATTTCCATTTTAGAACATTTCCATTTCACATCACCATGTGGAATGTGAATATGCTCCCACTAAATCACAAATCTCTCTTTATCTTGAATATATCAGTCAAACACCTTTGACTATATCATCAAGGCAAAGATCACCAATTCTGAGTTGCTTGCACTCAATTAATCACATTGATTAGCTCATTGTAACTTATAGACTTCATTTGCATTAATGGATTCATAAACCTTCATAGGTTGTGTCAAGTACACATCCTTGTTTTATTCCTCATAGGAATGCAGTTTTAGTATTCTTTATGCCAAATATCTTAGTCATTAAGTTACAATTAACAAGCATGATCCTTTATCAAAATGTCATCCATGTATCTTAACACTTAAGACTCATATACACTTATGGGTTTATTCCAATGGGTGCTACCATCAAGGTCATACCTTATGGTTTACATGGAAGTCATCTAGGATCTTTATGGTCATACCACAACTAAAAATCTAGTTCCTCAATTCATCTAGATAGTTGATTCATCACATGACCAACTCATCATATAGATGATTGATATGTATATCTGTTAAGGATATGAGAACTCACAACCCCTTGTGATTCTTAATGTCCTTTATTAGTGTAGGGTATTCTTTATTTAATAAGAATCTAGTTATTTGATAATCATCCTCTAACTCCTTAGAGTATGACTCCTTATTGATTTAGACATCACCATGCCTTCATCATGAGCTCACTATGATACACTATCATAATCACTCATAAGGTTCACAAACATTTTGGTTCAAGCATCTCATTCATTGATCACATCAAAGAATTAATACTTTTACCAAATTTGTACTCAATCTATGATATTCTTGAACACTTCAAGATATTCATATTGGTATTTCTCTAAACACCTTTTGAAGTATTAGCATTTATTCCAATAGGTGTGTAAATACATCTCATGTATTATACCTAATAGGATAATCATTTTCCCACTACCTTAGTGAATATTGATTAATCATGTTCAAGAGATTCATACCTCTTACTGGTTCTCTAACCAAAAGAGTCTAGCTTTATCTATCATATGGAAACTAGAAAGGAATTTCTCATGATTTATGCTAATTTGATTGCTTGATTTATCAATAACTTTTAGGTATCATTTTATCTTAGTGCATACCAAGCATCACAAGATAAATAAGGCATTGCCAAATAAAGATCACATCTTTAAATTGAAACATCAACTTTATTAATATCCATCCTTGTCACACAAGATGAAAAAATTAAGAGTTTCTATTTATTGGCTAATATGAGTTCTCAACTCTATTACATGCTATCAAGGCTGAAAATAAACTAAAGTACTCTAACTACGGCGGAAACACTTGTCCCATTTATTGAGTGCTATACACTTCACATCTTGATATCATATACCTCAGAAGTGTTTACAAGTTTATTTTATGATACCATCTAGGTGGACGCGTCCATCACATCCTTCTTCTTCTTTTGTTCTTCCAGATAGAGAGGACAGTTCCTTTTCCAATGCCCTAGCTTTTGACAATGGTGGCAACTGTCTCCCTTGGTCATGCCTCCTTTGGCCTTGAGAGCTGAAGAAGACTTGGGCTGCTGGCTAGCATCAGAACTCTTCTAGCTTTGCCCTTGCCCTTGTTCTTAAACCTGCCTTTCTTTCTATTGATTAGCATCACAGACTTAGGCTTGTCCTTCTTCATATATGCCTCGACTGTCCTCAACATTCCCAATAACTCTATCAACGGCTTGTTAAAGTTGTTCATATTGTAGTTCATAACAAATTGACTGTAGGATTCTGGCAACGATTGCAGTATCATGTCAGTAGCCAACTCTTGGCTCAGTGGAAATCCCAGTCTTGTCAGGTGCTCCACATACCCAATCATATTGAGCATGTGAGGACCAACTGGATCTCCCTCTGTCATGACACACTTAAACAATGCCCTGGAGACATCGTATCTCTCTTGCCGTGCATGATCTTGACATATGTTCTTGAGATGCTGAACCATGTCAATGACATCCATGTTCTCATGTTGTCTCTGCAACTCATGGTTCATAGAGCACAACATCAATCACTTCACATCAATGGTATCTTTAGAATGCTTCTTGTAAGTGTCCCTTTTTGCCTTTGGTGTGGTAGGAGCAGGTTCCTCTAGAATTGGATTGTCTAGGACATAGAGCTTTTGCTCTTGAGTGAGAACAATTCTCAATGTCCTAAACCGGTCATAGAAGTTAGTCCCACTCAGCTTGTCCTTCTCAAGGAACGATCATAAAGAGAAATGATTGTTGTTTGTGGCCATTTTCTACAAAAGGAAAACATATGCAATTTAGTCCAAAAACTCCTTTTTGACTTGTTTGATTGATTTGAAAAAGTTTTAACGATAATAATTAGGTCTTTAATTAATTTATCATTCCCACTATTTTTGTTCAAATTGATATCCCTCTCCATCAATTTGGAAGATTGCAGCGTACAACCTTCTAGTAGGCCAAGATCCAAAACAATTGCATCATTACCCACCCAACGCCAGCGTCCATGACCAATTATTAAGGTAGGTAACACTTACCAATTGCATCATATGCAACTCTTAGATTGATGACATGTGAAACACCTTGCCATGAACATCCCTTGCTTCAAGGTGCTAGATCCTATCTAGATCGCCTAGTTAAGTTTGACCCAAAGCCTGCACGATAGAAGTGCACCCCCCTTGGCGGGCCGACACAACTATCCTTCACACTTCCACGAGATAGACCGCACACCATCCTTAGGATGCCTACGCATGACGATCAAGCTTTTCATGTGTGATGCTATTGGAAAGCTTTAGACTTAATATTGTATGAGGGATTTTGTTTATAGGTATATATACATATCCAATCACCACAATATAGTAAGTATCATATACATGCTATATCCCATAGAAAACATGCAAAATGATTAAAGCGATGATTATGGCCATCCTAATGTGATTCCTCGAGCCAAGAGGAGATCACAGTCATCTAGGTCTACAACACATGCAACCTATTCATGATGAAGTGATGTAGCCATCCGAGTTTGATCAACTCATCACATGATTGAACTGCTCGCTCTCAGCCGGTCGTGTTACAACGGCAACTTTTGGGTTCATTTGGTGAGAAATGTGATTTCTCATATTAAAGATATTTGAACAAATAAAGATATGATTTGTTTTGAATAAATGGATTTTGTTTACAATAGCCTTGATGATTGTTTTGTGGGATTTATTGGCTATTGAGCCCAATAACAAGGAAGATACAAAAGGAACTCCATTATTATTAAGAAATGGAGAAAATAAAAATGTAGAAACCTTTAGAAGGCAGAAATATATAATCCAAAGGTGGATTTCGTGCCTATTGGGTTCCTTGGGTTCCAAGGAGTCTAAAGTTGCAAAAAGAAATCAATAAGAAAAGAAAAGATCAATTAAGTATTTCTTTATTAAGAAAGAAATTCAAAACAATGGTAAAATGTGGAAAATAAGTGGAAAGAGGTCTAATTGAATTATCCTTGGTGGATTTTCGTGTCCAAAGGATTCCTAATGTTAAAAGGAATGTCAATGAGGAAAATAAAAGAGAAATAAAGAGAAATCTTCAAAAATAGATATTTTAATAAGAAATAAACAAGATAATGTGAAATAATGAATATTGATGCATCTAGAAGGATAATAAGTATCCTTATGAAGGAACTTCTAAATCTTGGAGTTTCTTGGGGTCCAAGGATCCCCAATGAAGAAAGAGGAAATATAAAATACCAATAATGTCAAATAAGAAGATAATATGATGCATAATGAATGTTTTTGGGGTATTGTTAAAAAGGAAGTAGTTTCTATTAAAAGGAAATAGAAATTCATGCCAATGGATTAAAAAGAAAGAATAAAGAGAGTAAGTGAGAGGAATTTCAAATTCCTAATTATCCAAGAAATAAGAAATATCAAAGGGATAGTAAGGAGAGAGAAAGCTTGCTTCTCCTTGAAGGAATAGGGATCCTATTGGGAATAGAACTAGTTGACCCATAGATGGTCATCTTAGGGCGTGGATACCCACCTTATATAAAGGGTAGATCTCTGGTTCGAGTCCAAGAGAGAGAGAGAGAGAGATCCCACACTCTCCTCTTTCTTCTATCCATGCAAAACCTAGACAAGATGGGTAGAGGCACCCCAGATCGTTTAAGGGTTGTGGTGTGATCCTGCTAGAGGCTCGAAGCACCCACATAGCCAGAGGGATGCCTGACGATCGTCTCTCCACTCTAACCAGGACACAACCGCCCCTGGATGACTGCAAGGTCAGCCGCATAGGTAGACCTGGCCAGTGCGGGCCATCAGCTTTGGCCACGAGACCTTGGCATCCAGGGGAGCACCGAGGAGCGTCAGAGGTGGAGGGACCATCTCCGATGATCTGTGGGGTCCAGGAGAGGGAGGAGGAGGAGCGCAAGCTGCGGCTAGGGCTACTGCGGCGGAAACAACGACTGTTCGCAAGGTTGAAGATGAGTTTCCTACGCTGGACAAAAATACCCCTCTAGGTATTGAAGAAGTAAGAAACTTATCGAGGGTAGTTTCATCAATCCGTTATAATTTCAAACCCAACGAGCAACATTGCATGGGATAGGTGACGTGGCGCGCTCTGATTGGCTCTGGTGAGTTAATTTTTCAAAAATCGTATCTCCTTTTTGGTAACTCCGATAGTAGAAAATAATATATGTATTTTTCTCAGAAAAATGAGAGGAATTCATTAAAAATATATTTGAAGGCTAATTCTTATTGATATTCAAAAATTAGTGTAAGTTATCAACTTTAATGAATTAAAGATTAAGAAACTCTATTTTGAGATGATGAATGAAATTAGTAGAGTTTAATGGATGATTAAAGTTGATATTAGTCTGTTAATCATGAAAAAATACATTAAGATAAAAAATGATGAACTTTGCACGTAATTAGTTTAATTGAGAGTTCATGTGCATAAATATGCTTTAATGGGCCTTGAAACCCTACTATTAGTAAATATGACTCATAATGGTTTTAATTATTCAAAATTGTGAATAAAGTTGAGATATGATAATTCCAAGCTATTTCAAGTTGTGGATAAATACCCTTAATGTAGTAATTAGGGTTTCCTAATGAATAAAGGTAGAATTAATGACAATTAGAATTCATATTTGAATAAGACCATAATGAACTATGAATTGATGATAAATGAGCATAATGATCTTGTCATGGATTAAAAGGATAAAAATGGTAGTTTTAATGTAAAAGAGGCTTAATGGACTTAATTGATGATTAATTGTGTTGTTTCTAAAATCAAGGTTATATGTTGTTAAAAGGTAACCTTAATAACTTTCATGAAGGATAGATGAGAAATTAGGGTTTAAAAGAGTAAAATGAAGTAAAAACCCTAATTGCAAAGTAAACCCTAAAAGAGGTAGAAATACTAAAAAGGAATAGAAACCTTAATAGCAAGATGGTTTGAATAGATTTTGATTAAAAGGAATTGGATGTGATTTCAGGATTTCTTATACTTGCTTGATTGGATTTCCCTTCTTGGCCGATTCTGTCTCAAATCTTCCTGACAGGTATGTGGTTATGCTTATGAATATCTTGAATTAGTTTTTTGAGGTTTTCTGAAGTTTTCATTGATGACTTGAATTAAATTGTTGGATGAATTTAATTCATGCAAACTATAATTTGGATATGAATATCACTTAAGATATGTGCCTACTAGCTCAGGTCCCAGTCCCCTCTATGGATTAATAGTTTGACCTAGTACATGGCTACCTATGGGGTAGGTCCATCGGGTCATTGGATGACTTAGTACATGGCTACCAATGGGGTAGGTCCATCAAGTCACCTTGATTCAGGGATTGGGATACCTATGGGTAGTGCCATGTGACTCATTAGCACACCATGAGTTAGGGATTAGGCTACCTATGGGTAGTGCCATGCAACTCAACCCTAGATATTGATCTACGTGTTAGGTAGGATCATGCATGGTTTAATGGGGATCTACCATGAGGAAGGTAGCATCCAGGTCCACTGCAGGGACAACACAAAGATAGGGGATATGTAAGGATTGAGTAGTATTTCTTAAGACATAATCTTGGCTGTTAAATGATAATTGGCTGATTACATTGTTATCATAATTGCATGATTATTGTTTCCCCCCACATACCAGCTTTATGCTGACCGACATTTTGTTTGTCGGCATTTTAGGTACAAGAGAAAAGAACAAATAGTAAAGTGGCACATGTGGACTTAAATATGAATTAAAGTTAAAAGGAGGATTAGTTAGAATAGACTCCATGTGGATAGAAGTAGATATCCAAGTGTTTGAAAAAGGTATGAAAAGTTTTTTTATTACATTCTTTCAGTTTAGTTTGGTAGAATTGAATAATTATTATTGATTATTTATCGAACCTTTGATTCGGGAATTGGATAATAGCTCTGACCTTTTAGTCTCCCTTAATTAGGGTTTACTAAGAGGTGGGGTTGCTAAATTTGGTATCAAAGCATATGCTCCTCATTTAATCTTTAATAATTATTAAATTTTACAAACTCCGTAGAACCCAAGGGAGTTATTAGAGGACTTTCCGAAAGACATAGGTGTCTAGAAAAGGATCACGTCCGGGGGATGGCAAAATTTTCCTCCGCACCGCTAGTCGGAATACGAGGACTCCTGGATTAGTGTGACTGCCTGGCCAAAGTCTCAGTATTTGACTCGAAATGAGATACCTTTAGGACTCTCTCAACTTGTTCATCCCTTCTCAACTCAAATGATGTTAAGGACCTTAAGGATTAGGGTTTTCTCTCTTCTCCTCACCCTCTTGAGGTATGGATAAGGTTGATAAGGTTTAAGGAATCCTCCATCAAATTAGTAAAAAGCATGTAAATAAGATGTCATGGACATAAGCTTAAGCGTAAAAGAATAGATACATGTTTAGGTCGTATGACATAAGTTGTCATGCCCTCAGGAGAAACCTGAGGCTAGACCTTCTTGTCAGGAGGATAAGTAAAGAGAGAGTTAGTCTTGGAGGTAGAGATCTCCATTTCAAGTAGAGACATGGCACATCCTCTGGATGATGTTAACCCTAACCCTAAGTGAAGGTTAGAGAGAGAGATGACATGATGAGTTAGATGTTTTGATAGACCAGGTGTAACAACCCTGACCTGGGTTATACTTTAACCCTAGGTGTTTTGATTACAAAATGTGATTAAATGCTTAATCTCATCTTATGAAAAGTAATTATGCCTCAAGAGGAACTTATGTTGCAATTCTAGTCCTTTTTGAACATTGTTGAAATCAATGTTTTGTTTGTTTTGGAATAATGTGCAAAATACCCAAGTTGAGGGGTTTAAGTGCAAATTGTGCATGATAATATGTTCCTCATGTGTTGAATCATCATGAGAGTGAAGATGATGCTGAGACATGGCTTATAGAAACCTGAATACCAAGAAAGAGATGATAAAGCAATGTTTGTGCATTAAAACCTAGTTTTGGTGTAAAGTACAATTTACCCAAAACCTAGGGTTCAATATGCAAATTACCACTTCAATAAGGCCCTTAATGCTTCTTGGCATCATGTAGAGCAAATAAAATGAGAGGGGCGCCTCATTTGAATTAAGTTGGAGGAGAGAGAATCTTGATATTAAAATAATCAAGATTTAATCCTAATTGAAACCCTAATTTGATTTAGGGAAAAAATAAATGTATTAATTAAAGGGCCTTCAACCAAAATTAAAATGTTTGGATTCATATTTATGTGTGACGTCCTTGACCACGAAAATATCCAAGGGAGTGGATAACTCACACACAATTTTATAAGAAAAAGAAATATCCACTCACAAATGGATATTAATATAATATGATTTAAGGTGTTTGATTTGCTTTTCTTTAAATCATGGATAATTGAGAGGGATAAAAGGAAAACAAGATAGCCTCGTCCCTAAGTAATATAAGGGGGAAGAGGCGGCAACATTTTTGGGATTAAATGAATTTTTATAAGGCACTTTCTCTCTCCTTGAATTTCTTATAAAAAGACCATTTACAAGCCAAATGGAAGGCTTTTTCGACCCCACTTCTTCTCCTTGCTTGGGAAACGACCAAGGGAACTTGGGAGGATCAGGAGGACGACCCCCAACCTGTTGGTAAGGTTCTTGATCCATTTCACCTTGATTCCATGGTGGAAATCGAAAATAAATTATGGATTTCTTCCTATTTCGATCTCCTCTTCAACTCTAACCATTCCTTTTCACTCAAACCTTGAGGACGAGCCTTGGAATGGTGAAAGAAGTTGAATCCACCATTGTTTCCATGGACATGGAGCTTTGGAGATCAATTGGAGGCGGGTTTTATAACTTGAACCCTTGATTTTGTTATTGCTTTCAATTCCATATCAAATTATGATCTTTTCTATAATTACAATAATCGATTTGGTTGATGAATGCAACCACCATGGAAACTACAGCAGGTTTCGTGAGTTCAGAGGTTGAAGATGATAATAAAAAAACCTCTCTAAATATCCAAAGCAAACGATCTTGTTTGGGTTGCTCAAACGGTTTCCCAAACTGTTTGGGAGCAAACGGTTTCAAACCGTTTAGAAGCAAACGGTTTCACCAAACCGCATGAGACCAAATGGTTTCAAAACCGTTTGGGAGAGTTGACCAAGGGTTGACCGTTTGATAATCCTGTTCCTAATTATTTTGGTTGATAACCCACCAAATTTTATGGATTAATTCCAAAGGAATCATGAGTTGAAGGCTAATCAATTAGGCAAACCCTAATTGGATTAAGTGCTGATTTTCAACTTGATTGATTTGACTTTTTGGGTTAATTAGCCCAAACGGTTTCAAAACCGTTTGGGAATCACCCAAAAAGTCTCAAGACCGTTTATAGGTCAACCAAGACCATTTGGAGGTCTAGGGTTGAGTATGGTTAAGTATTTGAAGATCCAAACATATGGTATAAACCCTAATCGGCTAAGTGCTGAGTTTGCAATTGAATGAGTTGATGCTTTGGGTTGATTGACCCAAACGGTTTCAAAACCATTTGGGGATCACCCAAATGGTCTCAAGACCGTTTGGGGATCACCCAAGACCGTTTTGAGGTCTAGGGTTAAGCATGGTTGACTAATTGAAGGTCTAAAGGTAACAAATCACTTTGCAATTAAGTGTTGATTTGATGATCAACTTAATAGCTCAAACCCTAATGATTTTTCACTAGAATCCAAGGGTTGGATGAGCCAAACGGTCTCAAGACCGTTTGGAGCTCATCCAAACGGTCTCAAGACCGTTTGGAGGTCACCCAAGACCGTTTGGAGGTCTAGGGGTGAGTATGGTTAAGCAATTGATGATCCAATGATACTAAGTTAAAGTGTAATCAATTGCTGATTTGGTGATCAATCCAATGATCCAAACCCTAATTGGTTGACTTGGATTTTGATGATGTGATGGGAAAATGGTACCAAGACCGTTTGGTGGTCATTCAAATGACCTCAAGACCGTTTGGGGTCAGGTCATTTTAATTTGGATGATGGTTCAATGGTTTCAAAGTAACTAATCTTGCATTGATTAGTGTTGAAGGATCATCGATTCCAAACCCTAATTCAATTGATTCAAACCCTAATTGAGGACTAATTGAGGGTCAATTGAGGGTCAAATCAGTTGAAGGTTGACCTATTTAACTCAATTGAAGTATGAGGATAGGTCCAATTGATGATTGGTTCCATGAATTCAATGATTGAAGGAATCAATATTGAGAACCCTAAACCGATTGGTGTAGTTGAGACCATCTTTGGTCCATACAGTTTTGAGGAGGTTTGGACCAGATGGTCTCAGGACCGTTTGAGTCCAAATTGTCTCAAGACCGTTTGGGACCAAACGATCCCAAACCATTTGTGCCCATGCGGTTTCAAAAGTCAAACTTGGGCAAACGGTCTTCACCTACTAGCTTGGGCAAACGGTCTCAAGCACCACCTTTACCAAACAGTTTCAAACCGTTTGAACCTTGAAGGACCAAGACTGTTTGGGGCTCAAGTAGTCAAAGTTGATTGAGGACTCAATTGGTTAATCCACTTAGACACTAGTTGTAATTGAGGACTCAATTGATCAATTCAAATGGATACCTTATGTAATGGAGGTCCAAGGTGATTGAATCTCTTGAGAATAGAGATGATGAATGATTCATTGATCCAATGATGATTAGTAATGATGATCATTGAAGGTACAAAGGTTGAAACCCTAATAGTACCTAAGTGGTTAGTGCCAATTAAGGGATGAACCCTAATTGCCAATAGGATCAATGACTTGGTACACTATGTCATTCATAGTTGTATGGACTTGATTGAAGGGATAATATGACATTATCAAGTTGAGATGATGTTAGCATGAATTCATAACATGAATATAATTCATGTGGTGATTAAGGGCATGATCCTTAAGTAGAGAGATCATGAAACCCTAATCATGAATATATACCCTAATTGACAGGGTTATTGAATTCTAACCCTAATTGAGGGCAATTCTAAATGTAACCCTAATCCAGGGTGAGTATATAACCCTAATCTAGGGTAGTGATGTGTGAAACTTCAATTTAGGGAAATGATATGTAAAACCCTAATTGGGATGAATAGTGAATCTCTAATTATGAATAATTGAATGAAATCCTATTCTAGGGTTATGTTATGAGAAACCCTAAGTTAGAATGAGGTATATGGAACATTGATGTGGTGATGTGATATGAGCATCAAACTTAAGGTGATGTCATGTAATGACATGTAAAACCCTAGTTGAGGGTGATTCCGTGTGAAACCCTAATTGAGGGTGAATCCATGAGAAACCCTAGTTGAGGGTGATTCCATGTGAAACCCTAATTGAGGGTGATTCCATGTGAAACCCTAATTAAGTGTGAATCCATGAGAAACCCTAGTTGAGGGTGATTCCATGTGAAACCCTAATTAAGGGTGAATCCATGTGAAACCCTAGTTGAGGGTGAATCCATGAGAAACCCTAGTTGAGGGTGATTCCATGTGAAACCCTATTTGAGGGTGAATCCATGTGAAACCCTACTTGAGGGTGATTCTATGAGAAACCCTGATTAAGAACTAACATCACATAATGTTTTGATGTTATGTTGTGATGAGAGGCCCTAAGAAGGGTGAACGAATATGAGACTCTAATGTAAGTCATTATACATAAATCCCTAATCCTAGGGAATATGACAATGGATCATAATTCTAATTTTAAATAAGGATGCAAGGAAATCCTAATGATGAGATAAAAGAAATGACCTTATAAAGGTGAAACATTTCATGTGGTTGATTATATGTAACCTAATAGTAAAAAATGTCTTTAGCATTAGACAAGTCCATATCATTAAAGATAGATGGACAATTCTAATGTGTGGCCTACGTATTATATGCGAAATGTGAGAGTTTAGTAATGGAATGTATTAAGAGGGAAATACCTTAATACAAGATAAGTTGGTTAACTCAAGAGAGTCTGAAATGATGAGAAAGTGATACATCAAGATATGATAGTTATCACATTCAACACTTTAGGGTTTATATACATGGATACACTCCAAATCCAATATATTTGGGTAAGAAACATATGAAGTGTGTTATGCAACTATTACAATGAAATGTAATGAGTTGTTACACCTTGATGAGTGTTAATTAATGTACCTTGAGAATGGGGTTAAGCCCAAATGATGTGTATGATATAATCATACCATGATGAGGATGAGAAATGAACTCATACCTTGAATTGATGATCATTATTGATATATGATGAAAATAATGTTCTTGAATAATTAAATATGATATCTTTGAATGTCCCAGAGGTATGGATTAATTAATTAAGGGTTGGATAGATTATACAATAATGAAACCCTAATTAATAAGAAAAGGGGAACCCTAACCCTGACTTGGGTAAAGGGAATGATAAGCCCTGTTTGATAGTAAACCCTAATTCCTGGAAAAGGAATAATGGTGTTACTATTGTATCACATGATTTGATGAATATCTTGTATGACTGTTATCATACCTAATAACCATGCAAGTATGATGAGATAATGAACATAGCTAGATTTGAGCTATGACATTTATATAATAAATGTTGATTGGCATTATGAGCCTTAATGTTGTAGTAAAAGTAACAATGTGTAAGGATTCTATGAGTCTTATGAGAAAGTTGTTGCCTAGAAAGAGGTGACAAGATATTTCATGGCCTTGTGAGCCAGGTGTGATGCTTGTGTAACAAGTATCATGAATGCCTTGGTCAGATGACCTGAAGGTGATAGTTACCTGAAAAAAGTGTAATAATGCTCAATGATGAGTTAAGGGTTTGAATACCCAGAACCATATGATTATGGTGATGAGAATGTGAAGGGATGAGAATTCCCAGTTTTGAAATGAGGGACTGAGTTCCCAAGGTCTTTGAAAGATTGATAAATATCTGATGAAAGTAGTACATGTCTCTTTATAGCATTGTTATAATAAGTTATGTTTGAGAACTTGACTGATGCTAAAAGAATATGCTAATGTACTTAATTTAATCAAGTGAAATCATATCATGTAGAGCCCTGACCACAGATGCATCATCGTCAGCAAATTGATGATGGTGAAACGGGTGCTCAGCGGCAAAACCCGGAGGGCATACTTTGAGTATGTGGGGGTTATGGGCGTGAATATTCTTACACCCTAAGGAGGAATTGATGTGAGATAAACATTAAATCTCTCAATCCTTGATTATATATACTGGGATGGATGTATCACGAATCTCCCAATAATGTTAATGCTGGATCGGTGGAGATAAACACGAAATCTCACGATCACAAAGAGAGTGCAGCACGCCACTGTAACTCTGATAGCGAAGTTGCCAGTATACTCTGGAAAGTTATATTTAGCAGAGACACAAGATGTCCTGCATGTGATCTTGTGCTGACTGAGATGTGGGAGGTCATGGGAATCCATCTCTTCCATTGACCTTGTATGGTACCGATTTCGACTTCACAGTAATCGGTTGGAGCATGAGCGGTATATCTCATCTCCTCAGGGCATAAGTGTTTTTGTAAAATGAAATCTGCCATATAGCATGTTTGCTTAAGGATTGAATACGAAAATTCATTGGCTGATGTTACATTTCTATTATATATCTGTAATGCATTGATGTTGTTCATATCTATTGTATTCATTACAAGTAGATGGATGAACTATGAGTCTACCATGAGTAGATGCAACGTTATCCTTGAAAAAGGAGATTACTTCACTTTGTTCATACAAGTGATTTACCTTCTATTAATTATATATATATATAAATCCTTCTGCTTAGTTTATTTTAATAAAATGCTATAACAATGTTTTGGCGGAGAGTTATATCTCCCGCTGGGGCAATTTACAATTGTCTCACCCCCGTGTGATCCAACTTTTTAGGTGGACGCGGACAAAGAAGTAGAATCTCATTATAGGGAATAGACAGCAACAGTGACAGCAAGGACAACAGTAATATCTCAGGTGGAGATACTACCTGTCAAGTTATGTAGTTAGAAAGTCCTATGTGTCGTCTATGTACTCTCAGGTTCTCGGAGTTTTTAGTTAGTGTTTTATGAATCAATCTGAGGTTTTGTCTGGATGCCTCGAGATTCGTATATTGTCTGTATATAATGTTTATAAGATAGTTGATGATGTAATCTCTGAAAAGAGTTGGTACAGGTTATGTACGTTTGAACCAGAATGTAAATGTTATGCAATGGTTCTTGTTGGAAAAGATTTCCAATGTGAGGATGTCTTTGCAAAAAGTTTTAATTTTTAGTGATTTTCAGTAATCCGCCACAAATAATTCGCTTCCGCATTAGTTAATCCTGTTTTAGCGAGACGGTCGCTACAATTAGTGGTATCAGAGCTCTAGGTTTGTTGAGTCTACAGAGACATAGGACTAAGGTAGTAGAGACTGTTCTAGTATCATCCAATGTATCTGATAGTGTCTTCTGCTCGTATAAGAGAAGAAGAACTTAAAGATGATTGGGTCACATGAGGAGATTGTTGCTGAGAGCAGCAATGTTGCACCAAGAAGAGGTGCATGGGAACATGCAAGAGAGAGACAATTTCCTGAGAATCCCCTAGCTGATCCAACTATAATAAGAAAATCCTTCTTTAAGTATTATTGTTGGAGAACTTAGGGAAACATTAATGTATATAGTGGATCAAGTTTTGGAAGTGTAACCTAGATTACCAGTCCCAATGATGATGTTATAGATATCAACATGATTTGTAATTAGCATCAGCATGTTGAAGCAAAAGGAAATGATGAATTTCTGGACTTAAATTGAGTCTGTGCTCAACCATAGCATGTTGAATCAACCTTTGAGGCAGAGTTAGCCTGAGGCAGTGAATAATTCATGAATTATGACAAGTTAGACAAGAAAATGTCATGCAAATATGTTAATTTATGAATTCCTGGATTAACTAAGAAAGGAAATGATTGGACTTTCCTTGATTAGTCCTATGAGGACTTATGTTTTGCATAGTAAAACATTACAAATGTTTTATGTTGTTCTTACCTCCTTGAGAAATGATGAGGTACAGAAGAGATGCCTGAATGAAATTCAGGGATGATAAGTCTTATACTTGTGATAATATGAAAAGGAGGAATATGATAGTATACAAAGTGCATACCACTTAATCTCAGTATTTATATACCCTGGCCAGGTATACAACTATTGATGATAAAGTGGGTATGGAAACTCTTAGATTGTTGTCTTTTTGATTGCTCTGATCAAGTAGTCATTCTGAGACAATCTAATGAGTATCATGAAATCAGAAATCTGGAATGAATAAATGTGTCATATCCCATGCATAAGAAAGAGAAGTCTGAGATAATCTCAGATGAGCATGTTGTGTGAGGAACTAAAAATGTACTCCTCATAAGATAAGAATAAGAATGAGGGAGATGAACCCTGTTCAATAATGCTGTCCGCATAATAAAGATCTTTCCCATAATGAGGAAATGGGAAATGTGATGAGATCATGAGATGATCATAAACATGCTAGATAATAATAAAGAAAGGGATAATGACATGCAATCATCCTTACAAATTCCAATGCCAAAGGAAAGGAACCTAGGATGAGATAAAGAGTAAATGGTTCAAGAATAGTTGAAAATACATGAATTAATAAGAGGAATATGAATCCTTGTTTTCTTTCCTTTCAGGGACATGGAAATCAAGTGGGTCTTAGGACACTTCATGTGCATAAGATAAAGGTGTTCATGTGATGGATACTTAGAAAAGTATCAGTTATCTTGGACTTTGGTCCCAAGATGAGGACATATGAAACAATTAATGTTCCAAGATAAAAGGAAGAGATATATATGATGTGTTTCCAACACATGTGATAGATACCAAGGTGAAAGGTTCTGGTATCTGAGAGTTATCAGATGGGTTAGGTTGGCTACCTGGAGTGGTCAACTGTGAAATTAGTCTAAATATATAAAACAATATGAACATCATATGTTAGGGGTTTATGCTCTGCATAAACATGATATTCATAAATAATGTATGATGTTTCTCTGAACAAGAAAAGTGTTGTTTGACACAAAGTTGACTTTATAGTCAATGATGAGGAACAGTGGAGCATGTGCCTTGTGTGTTGATTCTATGAGAATCTTGTATGGAAACACTTTGTACTGATAAAAGTTTTATGGTGTCTCCATAATAAGGAGATGTTATGTGAAGACTAGATAGTATGATGAATAAAATACATCTGTCTTCCTTTATCTGGATTTCGAGGATGAAATCCTTGTTAGGGGTTTATAATTTTTAACAACCCTGACCTGGGTTATACTTTAACGCTAGGTGTATTGATTAAGAAATTTGATTAAATGCTTAATATAATCTTATGAAAAGTAATTAGTCCTCAAGAGGAACTTATGTTGCAATTCTAGTCCTTTTTGAACATTGTTGAAATCAATGTTTTGTTTGTTTTGGACTAATGTGAAAAATACCCAAGTTGAGGGGTTTAAGTGCAAATTGTGCATGATAATATGTTCCTCATGTGTTGAATCATCATGAGAGTGAAGATGATGCTGAGGTGTGGCTTATGGAAGCCTGAATACCAAGAAAGAGCTGATAAAGCAATGTTTGTGCATTAAAACCTAGTTTTGGTGTAAAGTGCAATTTACCCAAAACCTAGGGTTCAATATGCAAATTACCACTTCAATAAGGTCCTTAATGCTTCTTGGAATCATGTAGAGCAAATAAAATGAGAGGGGCGCCTCATTTGAATTAAGTTGGAGGAGAGAGAATCTTGATATTAAAATAATCAAGATTTAATCCTAATTGAAACCCTAATTCGATTTAGGGCAAAAATAAATGTATTAATTAAAGGGCCTTCAACCAAAATTAAAATGGTTGGATTTATATGTATGTGTGATGTCCTTGAGCTTTTCAAGGACCACGAAAATATCCAAGGGAGTGGATATCTCACACACAATTTTATAAGAAAAATAAATATCCACTCACAAATGGATATTAATATAATATGATTTAAGGTGCTTGATTTGCTTTTATTTAAATCATGGATAATTGAGAGGGATAAAAGGAAAACAAGATAGCCTCATCCCTAAGGAAGATAAGGGGGAAGAGGCGGCCACATTTTTGGGATTAAATGAATTTTTATAAGACACTTTCTCTCTCCTTGAATTTCTTATAAAAAGACCATTTACAAGCCAAATGGAAGGCTTTTTCGACCCCACTTCTTATCCTTGCTTGGGAAACGACCAAGGGAGCTTGGGAGGATCAGGAGGACGACCCCCAACCTGTTGGTAAGGTTCTTGATCCATTTCACCTTGATTTCCATGGTGGAAATCGAAAATAAATTATGGATTTCTTCCTATTTCGATCTCCTCTTCAATTCTAACCATTCCTTTTCACTCAAACCTTGAGGACGAGCCTTGGAATGGTGAAAGGAATTGCATCCACCATTTTTGCCATGGACATGGAGCTTTGGAGCTCAATTGGAGGTGGGTTTTATAACTTGAACCCTTGATTTTGTTATTGCATTCAATTCCATATCAAATTATGATCTTTTCTACAATTAGAATAATCGATTTGGTTGATGAATGCAACCACCATGGAAACTATAGCAGGTTTCATGAGTTCAGAGGTTTAAGATGATAAGAACACACCTCTCTAAATATCCAAAGCAAATGATCTTGTTTGGGTTGCTCAAACGGTTTCCCAAACCATTTGGGAGCAAATGGTTTCAAACCGTTTAGAAGCAAACGGTTTCACCAAACTGTATGAGACCAAATGGTTTCAAAACTGTTTGGGGGAGTTGAACAAGGGTTGACCGTTTGAGAATCCTGTTCCTAATTATGTTGGTTGATAACCCACCAAATTTTATGGATTAATTCCAAAGGAATCATGAGTTGAAGGCTAATCAATTAGGCAAACCCTAATTGGATTAAGTGCTGATTTTCAACTTGATTGATTTGACTTTTTGGGTTAATTAGCCCAAACTGTTTCAAAACCGTTTGGGAATCACCCAAATGGTCTCAAGACCGTTTAGAGGTCAACCAAGACCATTTGGAGGTCTATGGTTGAGTATGGTTAAGTATTTGAAGATCCAAACATATGGTATAAACCTTATTCGGCTAAGTGCTGATTTTGCAATTGAATGAGTTGATGCTTTGGGTTGATTGACCCAAACGGTTTCAAAACCGTTTGGGGATCACCCAAACGATCTCAAGACCGTTTGGGGATCACCAAAGACCGTTTGGAGGTCTAGGGTTAAGCATGGTGATGTGGTATTTTGAAACACACTAACAAACTCACTCGGGGTTGAAATCCCCGAGATTTTACCAAAACCAAAGTGCAATAATATCACCCACAAGCGGACGAGTCTTATCACAGTATAGTTTAGGATCGAAACCAAAGGACAATATTTTTAAGAATCCTTGTCAGTCAAATCTAGTTCAAGTAAAACTAATATTTAGGACGATTGGTTGATTTGGGGTTGATTAAACTAATTGCAAGAAAGTAAAAGTTGAATTAAAGTTGGATTTAGACTAATGGTATGGAATCGCTGGGATGGTACCGGGTTTCACCACCGCTACACGTGCAAACACATTCAATCACAAACAAACCAGGCAAGATACATCAATCCAAATAGAGCTGCTGCAGAACCCCCCGTGAGGGCGTTAGGTTCGCGTAAGCATCACCAGAGGCATCAGATGTCTCGTCACCATCCGGATCACTTACTTACGACTCTGAAGAAATCCCATCCTATTTCTAGTTTGGGAGTCAGCCGCATTAATCGATAAGCGAGCAGGAAATTAATATACGAGAAAACATCGACGATTAACAAGAAGATACAAAATCCAACTAAGGTTGTGAACCCCCTGTAAAGGCGTTAGGCACACAGAAGCATCACCGAAGGCTAGATGGCTCATCCCCTCACGGATCATACACTTACGACCTCAAGGAATCCTTTCAGAAATTCTCATCAAGGAGTCAACTTGTTAAACGACATTCTATCCTACATAAAGATGTTCTTGCAACATAGGTAGAACAGAGATGAAAGCAAGCAATTAATCAAACTACCAGCATAACAGTTAACCATGAGATGAAGAGTTATATACATTGCCATGGAAAGTTTAACAAAAGAACATGGTTTGCATGGGCAGCGGGGCTAGTACCCGCACCCCAGCGAAAAGGTACTACTCGCTCATGATGCGAGAAATAAGAAGAATGAGAAAGAGAGAGAAATCCGCCATGAACTCGGTGCAGAGGGTAGTCGCAACTCGGTGAAGAAGATACGGCCTCCTACGTCATGTCAGAGCAGATCTGGATGTGAACGGGAGTTGCCAAGACAGACTGGAAAGTCTCCCTCGCTCCTTTTTCCTTCTCTCCTCAGCCTCCTTGGTTGCAGCACGGGTAGTAGGTGAAATGGAACTGGCGTAAACTGGACTGGATTTGGATCGGAACTGTGTTCGGGTAGCCTGGCGGCGTCTGGATCCGATGTCCAACTAAGGATCCTTGGGGTCCTATTTATAGGCATAGGACTACCCCCAAACAGTTTCTGATTAAAAGGGACCAAACGGTCTGCTGCTATTATGCGCAAACGGTCTGTAAAAAATCTTCTCCAAACGGTCTGTAAAAAATCTTCTCCAAACGGTCTGGAGACCGTTTGCCACCAATCGGTCTGGAGACCATTTGAGAGAAAACGATCTGGAGACCATTTGAGAGCAAATGATCTGGAGACCGTTTGAGAGAAAACGGTTTTGGGCAGAAAAGGGGCAAAAGATCTTGGAAGCAGATGCCTTAAACGGCCTGTAAACCGTTTGAAAGCAAATGGTCGTTGCTTCGGTCAACGCTCCCAAACGATCTCAGACCAGCAGCAGCAAAAGATCTTCGACTCTTGCCAAACGTTCTGAAACCGCAAAGGGGGCCAAACGATCTTGGATCGACATCGAGCTGATCAGTCCTGCTTCGTTCGAGCAGTAGAGGGTCTGCTTGGTAAATCAATTTAGCGCCTCTCTGAACTATCAAATGGTCTTGGACCTTCTTATGTAGGTGCGGCGGGCTTGGGGTGACCCCATTTGGTCTACGAATCACCCCCAACCGATCTCGTACAGGAGCTGCAAATAGGTGCTGGTCGGAGGTTGAAGACGATGCGCCACAGTTGTGGTTGGGCACCACGGTCGTGGTGGAGCTGCTGTCCCACAGTCGTGTCACCTAGCACGGGCGTGGTGGGTGAGAAAACGAGCTATGATGAAATCGTGCCACGACCGTGGTGTGGCGCCACGGTCATGGTGAGGTAGTTTCCACATGGCCGTGCTGCCGCACACAGGCGTGGCAAAAGAGAGCGGGTTGATGCAGGAAGTGTGCCACGGTCATGGCTCGTTGATCACGGTCGTGGCTTGCTGACCACGGTCATGGCTTGTAGACCACGGTCATGGTGATAGCAGAAAACCACGACCATTTTGGGCCACCACGACCGTGGTCAGGACTCTGCTTCGCAATCTTTGAGTTCATGCGCTGCTCGATCACTTGTGGCTAAGTGATTCCTTCAAACGGTCTCTGCTGCTCAATCAGTCTTGAAACTATATGAACTCAAACGGTCTTGGGACCGCATGGATCCAAACGGTCTTGGGACCGCATGGGCCCAAACGGTCTTGGGACCGCATGGACCCAAACGGTCTTGGGACCGCATGGATCCAAATGGTCTTGGGACCGAATGGATGGAATTTCTTGGTTAGATTTCTTGACTAGAGCTAGAGATGAAGGCGGACCCTGCCTGCTTGTTAAGCTTTGTCAAAACCTGCATCAAATGAACAATATTTAGTTAAAACTTTGATAATCGAATCAATTAAGTTGTTTTGCACATTATGATTCTATTTTAATATTTAATGAGTGAAATTGTATATAAAGAGTTGAATTTGTCCCAAAGTGATAATTGAATATAATGATGAATATACATTCATCAAAATACCCCAAACTTAAACGTTGCTCGTCCTCGAGTAACACAAAATCTGAAACAGTCGCCAAACAAATACTTTCAATTCTTGTGATTGCTTCATCTTCACATCACGAATGTTTTCTTTCTTCTTAATATGACTCAGTATCTCAACCTCCTGAGACCACTAAACACATCTTACTATATCTTCATTCCTGAGTTCGTTTTCCAATATCACTTCCTCCTCACTTTTTCCAACAACAATCATGTCAAAGAGTTTTGTAAGAGTCCTGAGATACCCGCTGAACAACAAGTGTGCATCCGATCTGACACTGGTGTTTTTCAGGATAGTGGGGGAAATCATTGTTCCATTAGGTAGAAAATGGAGTGAAAGGTGGTATGGAAGGAAGAAGTAAATCTCTCCTCTATTCGACTCGAGATTTTTATTTGCTTTGCAATTTCATTTATTGCAATTTTTTGTGTGAATCTCTCCTCTATTCGACTCGAGATTGCATTTCTTTTTGTGTGCACTTTGGCATCTTTTGTTTGCAAATCTCTCCTCTATTCGACTCGAAATTGCATTTTTGGTGGTACGCCCCTATTTGTTTGCAAGGGGTATGGAAGAAGCGGATAAAGAGGGAAGTGGCATGCCACCCCAAACTTAGGGTTTGGCACATATTTGGCTATTTTTGTTTCTTTTTGATGAATGGAGGGATATGAAGATGATAGAAGAAGTGTAGAAGAGAGTTCAGGTCAGAATGCAACTTGATTTACAATTCAGTGCACCGGGTCGTTCTCTTTATCATACTCTACTCAGATATTGACTTGATGAGGATCTAGTGGAGATTCCATGTTATTGTTCCACTAGTCAGCTAGGAAGCATGACGTGTTTGATCCCTATCAGTTTGACAGACACTTATCAATTTTGCAAAAGTAACATGATGTTAGGAGTCATAAGCTTCACAAGATGATTTCAGTCAAAAGGCTTGTTTCAAAAAATGGTACTTTTAAGGATTTACTTTGAATAAGGAGGATATAATGATTCAAAATGCATAGAAAATTAATTAGTGACTTTTAATGAAATCAGGAAGTGTCAAAAAGTGTCAAAAATTCATCAAGTATCTGTTCAATCTCTTAGAAAAACATTAAAGAATTTTGAAAATTTTGAATTTTTTTTATCAAGAATGTGATAGTGAAAACTTCAGTATGAAAAAGATGGGTGTAGGTGGAAAGTGAGGTATGTATCACCCACCCTCCACCCCGAACTTAGAGATTTTCTCATCCTGAGCAAACCCTAAATCCAAGATGGAGAGAAAAATCATGCCAGAATGACCACCAGGTGTGGTTGCGTTCCAATCGGCGAACATCCTTGTATCTGAAAATCTTAAAGGTAAATAGTAATTAGCTCTTAAAGTAGCATCTTGCGATGCAAATTTTATTTAATGAAATATTAACTAAGAGGTAAAAACAAAATTGAAAAAATGAAAGTAAAACAAATTTATTGATCGGGTTGCCTCCCGACAAGCGCCTTTGTTTTATGTCGTTGGCTCGACTGGATCCTTCAGCCTCACGGTGGGTCTTTTGGATTGGTGAGTTCCAGCATTGCTTTAATGCCTATGTCAGTTGAGATGAAATATCTCTTTAAGCGGTGACCATTCGTTACAAATTCACTTGACTTTTCACTCCATAATGAGAAGGCACCATGTGGAGAAATGCTCTTGACGATGTATGGTCCAGACCAGCGTGAGCGGAGTTTTCCTGGGAATAACTTCAATCTTGAGTTGAATACCAGAACTTGGTCTCCCACTTGTATGTCTTTTCTTTTTAGATGTCCATCGTGCCACAGTTTTTTACGTTCTTTGTAGATCCGTGCATTCTCATAAGCTGTCATCCTGACTTCATCCAGCTCCTGAAGTTGCAGAATCCTGGCTTGGCTTGCTTCTTTCATATCAAAGTTCAGTTGTTTAATTTCCCACCATGCCTTGTGTTCCAGTTCAACTGGAAGGTGGCAAGCTTTTCCATATATTAATCGAAAAGGTGTAGTCCCAATGGGAGTTTTATAAGCAGTACGATAGGCCCATAAGGCGTCGTTGATTTTTGTTGACCAATCCTTTCGATTGCGACCTACAGTTTTTTCCAGAATAGCCTTTAGTTGACGATTAGAGACCTATACCTGTCCACTTGTTTGTGGATGGTAAGGCGAGGGTACCTTATGTGTTACACCATATTTTCTTAGTAAAGCTTCAAAGCTTCTTTCAAGGAAGTGGGACCCTCCGTCAGATATCACGGTTCGTGGCACTCCAAAACGTGGGAAGATAATATCTTTGAATAGTTTGATTACGGGTTTGGAATCACTAGTGATGGTTGGTATGGCTTCAACCCATTTTGAGACATAGTCTACCGCCACTAGGATATATGAAAATCCATGAGAAGATGGGAATGGACCCATGTAGTCCACCCCCCATACATCGAATATCTCTACTTCTTGCCAGAGATTCAGCAGCATCTCATCCCTCTTTGTTATATTGCCTGATCTTTGACATTTGTCGCATGACAGGACAAAGTCATAGGAATCTTTATATATGGTTGGCCAGAAGAATCCACATTGCAAAACCTTCAAAGCAGTCTATTTAGAGCTCATATGTCCTCCCACTGGTCCTGAGTGAAATTGTTCCAAAACAAGTTGAGCTTCTTCTTCGGCGATACATCGTCTGTACAGTCCATCAGCACATAGTTTAAAAAGATATGGCTCATCCCAGTGATATTGTTTCACATCATGCATGAATTTCTTTAGTGCATTTCCAGTGTATTGAGGATGGATAACCCCAGCAGCAAGGTAGTTCATGAAATCTGAGTACCACGGTACATCTTCTGATACTTGCATTAGTTGATCATCTGGCAGGGAATCATTGATCGGAATCTTCTCAGTATTCAAGGTGTGGATGCGGCGGAGGTGGTCTGCTACAACGTTCTCCGTACCCTCATTGTTATGACCCACACTGTGATTAATGAGTGAGTATCTTAATTAGTGCTAAGCACTCTGTTAAACATCATGGATAATCATGATAAGCTAAGATGTGATTCAATAGTTGAGATTGAATCACCTGAGGCAATTAATGATAACAGCAAAGTGGATCGTTAAGTTAATTAATTTGAATTAAAAACTCACTGATGTGTTTAGTGCTTTGATTAGGTGAAACAATCCAATTAGGATTATTTATTGCTTTGAGGGTGTAGAGGATTTCACGCTTGACTTTTTGCAAAAAGAATCGTTTGATTCGGACCCTTGAGGCAAAAGTAATGGCCTTTTTATTTTCTCTTGGACCTGGATGCAATTTTACCAGTAATTTTTTTAGTAAGTCGGCTATTTCTTTTCCTGTTCTCGTTTATCTTATCACTTCACGCGGTAGACAGAACAGAGCAACCGCGTTAAGCGGCGCCCAAGCCTAACCTGGTCGACGAACAGCAGAAAAGGGGTGAGACGATTCTTGGGCTATTCGAGCTCCTAGCCTTGGCCCGACTTTTCCCCTTCACTACCCTCTCTCTCAACTCTGCTTGCTGCCGTGTTGCTCCTTCCGCTTGGCAGTCAGCATCACTCGATGGTGTCTCGATCGAGGGTCTACGGCGGCTTCCTTTGGTGGTGTCCTCCGGCTTCTTCCATCTGGAGCTGCTCATGGCTTCGACGCTGCTCGAGCTCTGACGAGCTCCTACGCTGAAGGCCCTTCTTCTTCTTCTTCTATTGCAAGCAGCATCCGCCCTAGCTACTTGGGCAGCGCCGACCTGCAGCGGAAAGCTGTGAGCAACAGTAGCTAGGCGCACGGACAGGGATCCCTTGGGCCGCCCAGCAGTAGGGGGAAAGCTCCGACCTCAAGTTCCCGGCGGGATTTCGTGGCCATTAGCTATGATTCAACATCTAACCAAGTTCCATCCTCCACCTGTGCGTGAGCAAGCACTTGCTGCTTGCAGCAGGTCTGGCCAGAAGCATCTAGGGTGCAACTAGCACCCGAAATCGACGCCAACGAGCTCGATCTTGAGGTCCCAGTAGGATTCGCAGCTCAGAGCCATCGATTCAAGCCTTTTTCCGTCAACCTGTAGATTGAGCGCCAATCTTCTGTAGAACCAGAACCGTAAACAGGATAGTAATCCAAGGTTGAAGGCAACCAAATTCCGCCCTGAAACCGGCCCTGGACGCATTTCCAGACGAATTCAGACATCCCAAATCGATGTGAGTAGGGTTTCATTTATTTATCATTAATAAACTCAGGCGTTTGAACGTTTTCTGTTTTGTGCGCGAATTACGCTGATAACAGGCGTTATCAGGCGTCGGGCAGCGTTTGGCGTTGCCCGACCTTTTTATTTCATAAACTGCTTCTAGACACTGTTATATGATTAAATTTAGCATTTGAACAGTACAGATTGAATCAGTAGATTTATATGGTTCATTGGAACCTAAATTGCTCATTTGAATGTTGAAATTAGAAATTCATGTCTGAAAATGGTATGATTTGGGTATGAACCCAGACAATGAAGATTTCTGATAAATTATCAGATGTACGATTTCAAAGTTGATATGAATAAATAAAATATGCATGAAAACCCTAATTGCATATATCTTTTGACGTTAATATGTGTAAATTGATATTTACATGAAATGGCACATTTCTCTGAAATATTACCAGAAGTTCTCAAGTATTGTTATTAAATTGTATTGTGATATGTAATTAACTCTTAATTGAGTTAAGTGATGCACAAACCAGGATTTGGGTTAATGTGCACGTTTTTCGAGAATTTTAGAGAATTGATAATTGTTGAGTATGATTCTCATATGTGAAGTAAATTTCTTTAATTTGTGCAATAAGATGTTCAATTGCGTAAATTTGCTATTTATGTGCCAAACTGAAATAAGTTGGGTTATTTATGCATTTCTAATTTGCCTGAATGCATGGTATGAGAATTTCTCAGAAATTACAATGATTTTAAGTATATTGCTCTGTCGATTTAGAATGACAGTGTATTGTGATATGTTATGAAATCAGTAAATGTGATTTTCCTGTTTAAATGTTTATATGTTAATCAGTTAATAGACTTAGGTGCCCTAACACCGTAGAACCCCTTTGACAGGTCTGCTTCTTAGGGGTGAAACTCGTGTTCAACATCAACGCGTGTGATGTCACGGTGGCACGAGGATGGAAAGGCAGTGTTCAACAACAACGCGTGCGATGTCACGGTGGCACTGGAGTAAATAGGGGTTATTCAACAACAACACGTGCGATGTCACGGTGGTAACCCAGACCTCCTGAGCCTGTGTACTCAGGTTAGAGGAGGAGTTCAGAGCACTCGATGTAGTGCAGTGAGGCCGATGAGCCCTGAGGCCGATGAGCCTGTGGGTCCTGTGGCAGAGCAGGGCTGACGTCAAACTTAGCATTTCCCGGGTGTGTCGCTAAGTCTTGTACGGTGGGATCGTAGTTCGCTACGGATCTTTATATGCAGTGTACACTGCATATGATTAGCGCATAATAATATAAATATGAAATCATATAGGATCACAGTAAATTAATATATCCGAACTTTTGTGTCAATTCATTATATCTGTTTATTGGTTTAAATTATCTGTTGTTGCATAGAAATGCGATTATATTCTGTAATCTGCTATGTCATTAGATCTACCCTGCTTGTACTGTATTTATGTTTATTTCAATTTTATAAACATGATGAGTTGTTTAGTGATAGCTAAATGAAATGTTATTCACTGAGTGAGTAGGCTCATACCTCTACTCAAAACATTTTCAGGTCAGCGACAGTTCCAGGAATCTGAAGGATCTTACCACCCTAGTCAGTAGAAGGTATATATAGTTAGTTAGATAGTGGTCTCTTAGTCGTTTCCCCTCGGTCCTTGGGACATGGTGTGGGTGAGAGAGAGTATGTATGGCGAATGTGTAAAAGATGTAAATTGACTGTTATGTTTTACTTTCTGTTAAACAATGTTACAAGTTGTAAACTCTGTTTATGTTCTCTAGCCATTTTAATTGAAATGCTTCCGCAATAGTTTATTATGTTTTAGTTTACAGCAATAATCCGGATATCATTACGAGGTTTTAAAAAGAAAAAGTTCTCAGTGGTTTGTTTATGTGATAATTCCTCCGTCGCGCCCTAATCTCATGGGTTGTGGTTAGTGTGAGATCGGGGTGTGACATCTTGGTATCAGAGCATAGGTTGAGTATGCAGTTACTCTAAGTCAAGGTCAGGGGACGATAAGAAACCAATAGGATTAGGACTTAAGTGTCTTCCTTCTAACTGCAATTTCCTAACAGGAAGTGTTGTGTTATACTATTGCAGATGGCAGGAAGAGGATGTGGTCATGAGAACCAAGTAAAGAGTTTATGTTGAATCGTCAGGGATCATTAGGGTTTGAAAGAGAGAGTTATAAGTGAGAAAGATAAGAAGTGATGTGTCTTTAGCTCTGGGAGGTCTGAGTGTTTAGATACCCTGGCCAGGTGTCTGAATACTTAGATTGACCAGTATCAAGCTACTCTGTCCATTCTTCTCTGGATGCCCTGGCCAGGTATGCAGAGGAATGACGGGCTAGAGACAAACCCTAGAAGTCTTAGGATTAAGAAATCGGAAATTAATACAGGAGTAAGAGATTAAACATAGGATGCGATGAAACTCTTGCTTTATATTGCTTATTTGATTGGAAATCATTAGAAATGCTCTTATATGCATGAAATTAAATTTTTCAGTTTGTAAAGTAAATATGGTTCTTTTATATTGTTGTGTCATGAAGTGAAAAGTTTAATGTTTGTTTTCTTTGTATTACAGTAGACCCAAAATTATGTTTAAATAAGTTTGCCCTAAGTGGATATTCTTTCCACATATTTGAGATTAATAGGAGTTGGATAATCCTGAGTAGCTCTTGGCTTCAGAACTACAGGTTCGGCCTGGTCCAGCTGGCAGGATGCGTTACTGAGATCTAATGACTCCTATTAATAATATAATAAAAGTAGATTCTGGATAATTTAGAACCGAATCATGGTGAAATATGTATATACACTAAGATGTTGAGATATAAGAGAAAGATTAGAACAACTAAGAATTAGTTGGAACTGACATCGGAGACCCAACATTGGGACCTCATATGAGCAATCCTTAATTAGAAATAAAGGAACACAATAAGGGTCAGGTTAAATTTAATGATTAGGTGAGAAATACCCTTAATGGTACTAATCAATAATGCATAACCAATGCATGGATCCAATACATGATTAGTAAACCCTAGTGGAGGGTGTATCATTGTGAAACCCTAGCTGAGGGTGTATCATTGCGATTGTTTATAGGCAACTTTATAAGTTATGCTTTAAACTAAAATAAGTCCATATCTTCTGAGATAGCTGGACAATTCTAATATGTGGCCTATGCATTATATGCTAGGGGTGAGTATTTTGTGATGGAATGCATTAAGAGGGGAAATACCTTAATACAAGATAAAGTTGGTTAACTCAAGAGGGACTGAATTAATGAGAAATGGGGAACCCTAACCCTAATTTGGGGAAAAGGGAATAATAAGCCCTGTTTGATAGTGAACCCTAATTCCTGGTCAAGGAATGATGGTATTACTATTGTATCACATGATGTGATGAATATCTTGTATGACTGTTATCATGCCTAATAACCATGCAGGTATGATGAGATGATGAATATAGCCAAGTTGGGCTGTGACATTTATATAATAAATGATTGATTTGCTTTTTGTGTGTTGATGTTGTTGTTGCTTAATAGAAGTAATAATGTGTACGGATTTTATGAACCATGTGAATAAGTTGTTGCCTAGTGAGAGGTGACAAGATGTGAATGGCCTTGTGAGCCATGTGAATAAGTTGTTGCCTAGTGAGAGTTGACAAGATATGAATGGCCCTGTGAGCCATGTGTGATGCTTGGGTAACAAGTATCATGTTTATTTGTAGCATTTGTGTTAATAAGTTATGCTAGAAAACTTGGTTGATGTTACATTTCTGTTATATATCTATAGTTCATTGATGATTATTCATATCAGTTGTATTCATTACAAGTAGATGGATGAACTTATGAGATCTAAAGTTTGATTTCAAACTAAGGAAGCAAAGTCACACCACAATAATCTTATGTTACTAATAAGGACCAAACCCTAGAATGTTTAGAGTTGAAGTAGTTCAAGGGATGTCGCTAGTGATTTGACCTTGAATACTAGCATCTCTATAAAACAAGATCATGAGATCTGTTCTATGAAAGGTAAGCTAACATTAATAAAATCTAGGGTTTAAAGGTAGATAAACAATATGAAAATAACTTGGAGAAAAGAGTAAGATATAAATTTGAAATGTAACAATAAGTAGTAGCATAGAATGAGGAGTACTACGCGATACATGATCTGAAGTTAGTTGTTGTAGTTCATGCTCTTATGACACAACGTCACTATCTTTATGATGTGACGATAGATTGTCACCTTGGGAAGGTGAATGTGGTAGTTGATGCCCTAAGTAGGAAGTCTAGTTCAACAGTGGATGTATTTTCCATGGCATGTTTCGAAAAGAGACATGCTAGTGGAAATGTGAAAGTTGAACTTAGACTTAGGGGTGACATAGATAAATGGTTTGATTGCACAGATGCAAGTCAAGCCCACTTTTATGATCAGATCAAGGAACTACAGCAGGGTGACAGTGAATTACATCAGATCATGCATGACATGACAGGGGGAAAGAGACCAGAGTTTAGACTTCCAGATGATGGTGTGTTGTATTAGCATGATATGTTGTGTACCTCAAGATAGTGATTTGAAAGAAAAGATTCTTGAGGAAGCACATGCATCCATGTACGCTATGCATCCACGTAACACTAAGTTGTACATGAATCTCAAGGAGTTGTACTGGTCGTCAGGTATGAAAAAGGATGTAGCTGAGTACGTGGCTAAATGTAGTGTGTGCCAGTAGGTTAAGACTGAACATTAGAAACTTGCAGGTACCTTGCAATCTCTTCCTATACCTGAGTGGAAGTGGGAACATATCACAATGGATTTTGTGATAGGGTTGCCCAGGACACCTAGAGGTTGTAACTCTATATGAATGATTGTGGATAGATTAATTTAGTCTGCTCACTTTCTTCATATTAAGTCAACCTTTGATGTCCCAAAGTTGACTAAGATATATATGGATGAGATAGTCAGGTTGCATGGTATCCCAGTTTCAATTATACCAAATAAGGATCCTAAGTTCACATCTAGGTTTTGGAATCAGTTGCATCATGCTTTGGGCACAAGTTGAGATTCTGTACAACTTTCCACGCACAGACGAATGATCAGTCCGGGAGGACCATTCAGACTCTTGAGTACATGTTGAGAGCATGTATCTTGCATTTCTGTGGAGGTTGAGAAGAACACTTGAGCCTTATAGAGTTTGCATACAACAATAGTCACCATTCCAGGCTTGGTATGGCCCCGTATGAAGCTCTGTAAGGAAGAAAGTGTAGATCATCCATATGTTGGTATGAGGTAGATGAAAAGTATATTCTTGGACCAGAGATGGTGGATTTGACTACCGAGAAGATTGTAGTTATTAGAGAACAGTTACAAGCTGCACATGACAGGTAGAAGAGTCACACTGAAAATAGGTGTTGACCTCTTGAGTTTGAGGTTGGTGATGAAGTGTATCTGAAGGTTTCACCATGGAAAGGAGTGTTGAGGTTTGGTAAGAGAGGAAAATTGACTTCTAGGTTTATGGGCCCATATCTTATCATTGGGAGGATTGGACTTATAGCCTATAAGTTGGATTTGCCATCTGAGTTTTCTAATCTACATGATGTGTTTCATGTATCGATGTTAAATAAATGTTACCCTGGTACAGAGGAGATAGTGAACCCAGAACCTGTCCAGCTCAGACTTGATGTGTCCTATGTTGAAGGATCAGAATGGATAATTGATCAGAGGATCAAAAAGTTTAAGAATCATGAGATATCGTTAGTGAAAGTTATATAGAGAAACCATAACCTAGAGGAAGCCACATGGGATCTTGAGTCTGAGATGCGTAACAAGTTTCCTTTTCTCTTTTAGGAATTTCAGGACGAAATTCTTATAAGGGAGGGAGATTGTTATGACCCACACTGTGATTAATGAGTGAGTATCTTGATTAGTGCTAAGCACTCTGTTAAACATCATGGCTAATCATGATAAGCTAAGATGTGATTCAATAGTTGAGATTGAATCACCTGAGGCAATTAATGATAATAGCAAAGTGGATCGTTAAGTTAATTAATTTGAATTAAAAACTCACTGATGTGTTTAGTGCTTTAATCAGGTGAAACAATCCAATTAGGATTATTTATTGCTTTGAGGGTGTAGAGGATTTCACGCTTGACTTTTTGCAAAAAGAATCATTTGATTCGGACCCTTGAGGCAAAAGTAATGGCCTTTTTATTTTCTCTTGGACCTGGATGCAATTTTACCAGTAATTTTTTTAGTGAGTCGGCTATTTCTTTTCTTGTTCTCATTTATCTTATCACTTCACACGGTAGACAGAACAGAGCAACCGCGTTAAGCGGCGCCCAAGCCTAACCTGGTCGACGAATAGCAGAAAAGGGGTGAGACGATTCTTGGGCGATTCGAGCTCCTAGCCTTGGCCCGACTTTTCCCCTTCACCACTCTCTCTCTCAGCTCTGCTTGCTGCCGTGTTGCTCCTTCCGCTTGGCGGTCTGCATCACTCGATGGTGTCTCGATCGAGGGTCTACGACGGCTTCCTTTGGTGGTGTCCTTCGGCTTCTTCCATCTGGAGCTGCTCATGGCTTCGACGCTGCTCGAGCTCTGACGAGCTCCTACGCTGAAGGCCCTTCTTCTTCTTCTTCTATTGCAAGCAGCATCCGCCCTAGCTACTTGGGCAGCGCCGACCTGCAGCGGAAAGCTGTGAGCAACAGCATCTAGGCGCACGGACAGGGATCCCTTGGGCCGCCCAGCAGTAGGGGGAAAGCTCCCTTGAGCTCCGACCTCAAGTTCCCGGCGGGATTTCATGGCCATTAGCTATGATTCAGCATCTAACCAAGTTCCATCCTCCACCTGTGCGTGAGCAAGCACTTGCTGCTTGCAGCAGGTCTGGCCAGAAGCATCTAGGGTACAGCTAGCACCCGAAATCGACGCCAACGAGCTCGATCTTGAGGTCCCAGTAGGATTCGCAGCTCAGAGCCATCGATTCAAGCCTTTTTCCGTCAACCTGTAGATTGAGCGCCAATCTACTGTAGAACCAGAACCGTAAACAGGATAGTAATCCAAGGTTGAAGGCAACCAAATTCCACCCTGAAACCGGCCCTGGACGCATTTTCGGACGAATTCAGACATCCCAAATTGATGTGAG
This sequence comes from Alisma plantago-aquatica, assembly GCA_963693085.1. Taxonomy (NCBI): domain Eukaryota; kingdom Viridiplantae; phylum Streptophyta; class Magnoliopsida; order Alismatales; family Alismataceae; genus Alisma; species Alisma plantago-aquatica. Next base: position 407,729,366 of record OY856414.1, read on the forward strand.
TAGGGTTTCATTTATTTATCATTAATAAACGTAGGCGTTTGAACATTTTCTGTTTTGTGCGCGAATTACGCTGATAACATGCGTTATCAGGTGTCGGGCAGCGTTTGGCGTTGCCCGACCTTTTTATTTCATAAACTGCTTCTAGACACTGTTATATGATTAAATTTAGCATTTGAACAGTACAGATTGAATCAGTAGATTTATATGGTTCATTGGAACCTAAATTGCTCATTTGAATGTTGAAATTAGAAATTCATGTCTGAAAATGGTATGATTTGGGTATGAACCCAGACAATGAAGATTTCTGATAAATTATCAGATGTACGATTTCAAAGTTGATATGAATAAATAAAATATGCATGAAAACCCTAATTGCATATATCTTTTGACGTTAATATGTGTAAATTGATATTTACATGAAATGGCACATTTCTCTGAAATATTACCAGAAATTCTAAAGTATTGTTATTAAATTGTATTGTGATATGTAATTAACTCTTAATTGAGTTAAGTGATGCACAAACCAGGATTTGGGTTAATGTGCACGTTTTTCGAGAATTTTAGAGAATTGATAATTGTTGAGTATGATTCTCATATGTGAAGTAAATTTCTTTAATTTGTGCAATAAGATGTTCAATTGCGTAAATTTGCTATTTATGTGCCAAACTGAAATAAGTTGGGTTATTTATGCATTTCTAATTTTCCTGAATGCATGGTATGAGAATTTCTCAGAAATTACAATGATTTGAAGTATATTGCTCTGTCGGTTTAGAATGACAGTGTATTGTGATCTGTTATGAAATCAGTAAATGTGATGTTCTTGTTTAAATGTTTATATGTTAATCAGTTAATAGACTTAGGTGCCCTAACACCGTAGAACCCCTTTGACAGGTCTGCTTCTTAGGGGTGAAACTCGTGTTCAACATCAACGCGTGTGATGTCACGGTGGCACGAGGATGGAAAGGCAGTGTTCAACAACAACGCGTGCGATGTCACGGTGGCACTGGAGTAAATAGGGGTTATTCAACAACAATGCGTGCGATGTCACGGTGGTAACCCAGACCTCCTGAGCCTGTGTACTCAGGTTAGAGGAGGAGTTCAGAGCACTTGATGTAGTGCAGTGAGGCCGATGAGCCCCGAGGCCGATGAGCCTGAAGGCCGATGAGCCTGTGGGTCCTGTGGCAGAGCAGGGATGACGTTAGACTTAGCATTTCCCGGGTGTGTTGCTAAGTCTTGTACGGTGGGATCATAGTTCGCTACAGATCTTTATATGCAGGGTGCACTGCATATGATTAGGGCATAATAATATAAATATGAAATCATATAGGATCACAGTAAATTAATATATCCAAACTTTTGTGTCAATTCATTATATCTGTTTATTGGTTTAAATTATCTGTTGTTGCATAGAAATGCGATTATATTCTGTAATCTGCTATGTCATTAGATCTTCCCTGCTTGTACTCTATTTATGTTTATTTCAATTTTATAAACCTAATGAGTTGTTTAGTGATAGCTAAATGAAATGCTATTCACTGAGCGAGTAGGCTCATACCTCTACTCAAAACATTTTCAGGTCAGCGACAGTTCCAGGAATCTGAAGGATCTTACCACCCTAGTCAGTAGAAGGTATATATAGTTAGTTAGATAGTGGTCTCTTAGTCCTTTTGCCTCGGTCCTTGGGACATGGTGTGGGTGAGAGAGAGTATGTATGGAGAATGTGTAAAAGATGTAAATTGACTGTTATGTTTTACTTTCTGTTAAACAATGTTACAAGTTGTAAACTCTGTTTATGTTCTCTAGCCAGTTTAATTGAAATGCTTCCGCAATAGTTTATTATGTTTTAGTTTATAGCAATAATCCGGATATCATTACGAGGTTTTAAAAAGAAAAAGTTCTCAGTGGTTTGTTTATGTGATAATTCCTCCGTCGCGCCCTAATCTCATGGGTTGTGGTTAGTGTGAGATCGGGGTGTGACACTCTTTGTCTCTTATCTACAGAAGTACTACTAGGAAGTTAGATTTTGTGAAAATTGTGTAATGGGTAAGTACAAGGAAGTTACATTCTCTACAATAGTACATACCGGAAAGGGTATTGTTGACTACATTCATTCTAATATTTGGGTTCCCTCTCAAGTTCCAGCCAAGGGTGGTGCTAGATACATGATCTCTTTTATTGATGACTTCTCAAGGAAAGTATGGGTCTTCTTCTTGAAGAATAAGTTTGCAGCTCATGAACAATTTAAGAAGTGGAAGACTTTGACATGAAAGAAAACTAGAAAGTATGTCAAGACATTAAGGACTGATACCAAAGAGTTCTGCTCATCTGAATTGACATTTTTTCCCAATCTGAAGGCATTACCAGACATCACACTGTTAGATATCAACCAAAATAAAATGGTGTTGCAGAGAGTATGAAAAGAAGACTCTTGGAGTGAGTGAGATGCATGTTGATTCATGCTAAACATGGGAGATAATTTTAGGGGCTGAAGCTATTTCTATATCCACATACATTGTTAACGACTCCCTTCTACTCCGCTCAGTTTTAAAACTGATGAAGAGATTTGGTGTAATAATTCTATGAACTACTCTGATCTTTGTATTTTGGTTATCTTGCTTATTTTGGCCCAAAGATGGCAAGCTTGACCCTAGCTTCAAGAAATGCACGTTTCGTAGCAAAGGTATAAAAAGGTACAAATTCTGGTGTTCTAACTCTGCGTCTCCAAAATTCTTGATTCAAAGGACATTGCCATTGATGAATCTTCTATGTTCTTGAATAAAAGGATTGTGTTACTACATCTGATCCATGTCCCTCTCCTAGTGTCACCAAATAGATGGAGCTAGAGGTTGATGATGTGTCATCATCACTACATGGAAGTTTGATGACTCCTACTAAAATTAGTCAAGATATCTCAAATATTGTTAAAGATTAGGTACATGATGCACAACCCTATAATGTTTCTCATAAAAGAGAAAGAAGACATATTAGGCCACCAAAAAGATATCAAATTATACTTTTACTTATGCTTTAGCCACTACCAAGGGAGACAGTGGATGTTGGTGAGTCATGTACTCACATTGAGGTTGTGGTGTCTCCAAATTCTACTATGTGGGTTGTTGCTTTAAATGAAGAGTTATAATCTTTAAATAAGAATTAGATCTGGGAGCTTGTCAAAACTTCTATTGATAAGAAGATCATTTGCAAAGAGAATCCTGTCGATATGATGACAAAGCCATTACCAGTTTCTAAGTTCAGGTGCTACATGGACTTGGTTTCCCTTTGTATCTGATAGTGATGTCTTTAGGGGATGGAGGAGAATAAGTTTACTATTTTTTTCTTGCAATGTGGAGACTTGCTATACCTTGAAAACTCTTAATCCCAAATATAATCCTACATGGTGTGACAGTCCTAATTTGGGTGTGACCTTGGTTTGAGTCCAACCCATGTTTCTACTTGGATTTGGATTGGTATTCCTACTTGGAGTTGGAGATATGTATATCTACATGCAACTTGGACCTCTATTGTGTTTAAATTCCTATTATTATTGTGTATTCCTAGTCAAATCCTTGTGGCATGGAGCCTATAATAGTGCCCTTGGGCATTGAGTTTTCTTGTAATGAAAAGTACCAATGTACTAAATTGTAACGAAGAGTCTTTCCTCTTCTTTTGGTGTAACCTTCACAAGATTTTTGGGTTCTCTCTCTTTTGGGAGTATCTCTCTTTTGTAATCTTCTTACAATAGTGAAATTCACTTCTCTTCTGTAAGGTAGGTCGTCTAGACTAAACCACATAAATCTCAAGTTCTTTAATTGTGTGGATTGTTATTCTACTTATTATTGCTTATATGTTTCTAATTGTTCTTTCTATTGCGTCATGTTAACAAATTTATCTGATTCAAACATTTGATCCTCATTGTACACATGGTATGTTTGTATATCAACATCCTTTCACTCATTCCCAGTCTTCACTTGGGATTTATAATGGTAGTAATCACCCTTCACCTTGTAGTATAAGATCCTAGACTCAGTCTCGGTGCAAATGGAAGAAGATGGTGTTCGAGGAGGTATATTAGTTTTGCTATATGAAAAGGACTACTTAGCAAACTTTTTGTTTGTCTTCCTGCCATCTCTTTGTAAATATTTCTATTACTGGAATTTTGTTTATTGTATTGTTATCATTTACCCTACTTTTATTTATGTGACCATAGACGAAATTGGATGTAAGTTAGTATGGGTTTGACTAGTATTTTTCTAATAGTAAGTATGGTAGTTCTACCTAGGCCAAATGAGACTTTTTGATAATGGAAATATTGAAAATCATGATAAGACCAATTTTTATAGTGAGTAGTTCATTATTGAACCCTAATTTTATTACCTTTAGCAGTTCTTATAGTTACAATTAACTAAATACTAACTTATTGCAACCTTTTTTATGTTCCTAACTAAAATATATTAACTTTTTTATATTATGTATTCACTCGTACCCTTATTAGAAACCAATATCATATGAATGTCGCAAATTGTTTTTCTATAAAAACTTGAAATCACTTTTTCTTTCCTAATTTAAACAAAATTAGATGGCGGAAGGAAGCGGGAGCGAGGGGCATTTGGCGGTGGCTAGGAGAACCTAGGTTTTGCTGGACATGACTGGGGAAGGGGCGAATGTGTGGGAGGGGGCAGGAGTTGAAGATCCAGAAAGTGTGATTGCAAAAAGCTTGATCACCCAAGTTCATGTGAAGGAGGTTGGGTTAAACCTAGTTGATGGAGGTATGAGGAGAAATTAGAAGTCTACAGAAAGCCATACATCATAGATCTCACTCAAGATTGAGGAGAAAAGAGTTAATACTCTAAACTCTTTCTTTCCTCCACTATCTAAAGAAAGAAACATGAATAATATGAATGATACACATATAGGAAAAGATGAGGTTCACTCTCCCATGCAAAGGAGGAATAACTCCAAATAGAGAAACCCACCGAGGTTCCTGACAATGGATGGTTCCAATACTTTAATATTGGACAACATGAGGAATTGAAAATCATAAGAGAGGAAACTGAGTTAATCAAGAAATAGGTTTCTCAGATATTTTTCTAGTTGAGGAGGCCAATGCTAGGTTTGAGAAGCCCATCCAATATGTATTGATTGTGAAATTAGTTGGAAGAGATCTTTGGTTTCCAACTATACGAAATTGTCTTAAACTCTTCTAGAAAATCGAAGGGAGGTCAAATATCTTTGAAATAGATATGGGTTATTATATAGTGCAATTTACATGCAAAGATGACTCTTTGATAAAGTCCTATATGGAGGTCCAAATGCTCTATTTGGTTATCCTCTAATGGTGTGGCAATGGTACCCTTCATTTTAGTTGAAAATAGGCATGCCTTATATACCATTACTTTGATACGAATTATCAGTTTACAACCTCATATGTATAGCAAATGCATATACTTGGTGATTGGTAATTTGGTTAAAATAGATGATACATTGAATAGAACTCATAGTAAGTTTGTCATAATAGTTTTGGAACTGGACACATTAAACCTATTCAACTGGCTATATTGATCATTGAATTGGACTACAAGATTATATATGAATCTATCCCAAAAATTTGTCTTTCATGTGGTAAAATGGGTCATTTACAATACAAATGCAAGGTAGAGGATAAACAAATAGAATAGGAGGAAGCTCGACTGAAAGAAATAGATGCTGGAATAAAATGAATATGGATGAGGAACAATGACAGACCTACTATGGGTGTAGTATGCATGTCCAAAAAGAGCCCATGAGAAATTATGAAGGGGACAAGAAGAAGAAAATGATGCATACGTGAGAAAACAATTTCCTGGTACTACATGAGGAGGGGGTGAGGAATAGAATGTAGTTTGTCCTAATATGGAGAAGGAGGACTAGGAGAGAAATAATAATCAAGAGCACCAAGTGTAAGGACAACACAAATGGAGAAAATGAAGATCTAAAATTTTATGGAGACGATAGACTCTAAAGTGTTGAAGGATGTTATAAAAGAGAGATTAGAGAAAGAGAACTACCGAAACAAGGAGACAGAACCTGAAATGAATAAGACACATAATCAAGATCATACTGTATCTGACTCGCACGGTGATGAGGTGGTTATAGGAAGAGTTGGGGAAATGATATCCATGGAAGTTATTAATGATCAGCTAGTGCATAACAACATGGGCTCCAAGAATGTAGATGACAAACCACTAATTGATGAGACACTAGATAAAGTCATGTATGGGAGATAATAGGGACATGCCTAAGTCGCAAGACCCCCTTAGAAGATACAATATAAGGAATGCTACAGAGAAAAAGGGGGAGGGGGAGGTTCAAACATAGTTTCCCTTACATTTTCTTTGTTTATGATTAGTTTTTTATGTTGGATTACTCACGAGATTGGTAATGACCATACCCGTGATCACTAGAAAAGTCTCATTCAAAAATATAGACTCCAACTCATTGCTATTGTTGAACCTAGAATTTCAGGCACCATAACTGATGATGTTGTGATTACTTTGAACTTCACCCCTTTTTTGTAACTTCCAAATTTGACCTTGCTCTTGTCCTCACCTCAAATTTCATGTTTGAATTAGTTCATGTACACGAGTGGTCCACCTAGTAGACGTGTCGTTGAGACAATTCTCAGCTAAATGAAAATTAATTTTACCTTCATGTAACACAGCATCCTCTCTCTCTTAGGAATTTGATCATATGCTTGTAAGTTTGTGTACCCCAATCTTATGCTCATGTTGTAGAAATTCCAATTATCTTTCTAACACACCCTTTTGTGCCTAAATCAAAACTTGTATGAGAGAGTGATGTCCAATTCAAGATTTGACCTCTAAAACCCTAATTTGACTTCTTTGGACACCTTTTTGGTTTTGGACTGGCTATTTTGGGCCCAAATTAGGTGTCGGCCCACTCGACCTCCCTTCTCTTTTCCCCTTTTACTTTTATCTATCCTCTTTTGCTCTCACCTGAGTGATCCGGTTGGGTGGCTCACTCCATTATGGACCCTTGGATTACATGATGCCATAGATCTGTGAGCGATCCAATGACCGTGAGCATGCCTACACATCAGTGGGTGCGGCAGGGACCTTTTCCAGTGCCATCTCTAGCCACCAAAGCTTGAACCTGGTTTTCTTTATCCCGTCCAACCCATGTACCACACCAATGCATGCAAATGACCAGCTGGACGGGGCATGGAAGGTGCAGAGTCAACTTCTTTGGTCCTCCTCTAATGGCCACAAGAAATTATAACCCTATCTACCCCACATCCTAAACCCCTTGACCCCTTTTTATATGCCCACTTGTCTCCGCCCAGCCCCCTCGTGCTTTCCTTTCTCTTTCATGCAGCTGCTCGCATTGCCGACTGCAATGGATTTAAAAGCCCTTGATGTAAGAAGATGATGACACAAAGCACGTTAGATTGGGTAGAAACAACCCCGATCACCTGATCACTCCTCTGCTCCCTCCCATTCTCTCTTTATCTTCTACTTTGTCCCTCTCCACCATGAAGTCACTCAGTGGCCAATATCAACGTGCCAAGCCACCATTGGCTGTCTCACCCTCTCCATGCTAGAATCAGGGAGACACACACCGAATCACCTCTCTCCCTCTCAGACATTGACCACCCACTCACATTGGGATGTGTGCTCCACTGGGAAACATTAGGCAATAGGCGATGCCCGGGCTCATCCTTGGTCCCCTATTACGATAGGTCACCAAACATCCTTCCTCATTTCCAACAACAACCTCCTCCTACTTGCGGATGCTACATGATGAGTGCACCACTATCGACCCCGCTCCATCTATCACACAGACACAAGAAAACGAGAGGTCCTCTCCCACATGACCCAATTTCGGCCCAATCAAGGTAAATCACCCAAAAATACCTCTTTTATGCCCTAATCTTCAAACCCTCACTTATCCTAGTTCTTTATCTAAATGATATAACAATATATATGTTTTTGACCAGAAAATCTTCACCTTTGTAATGATGCTACTATATCTTGCTAGTTTTGCATGTTTCATCCCTATTTTAGCAAAGATGATGCCTTGTGATCTTATGTTTGTTAATCAACCTAAATCATGCACTATATGATCACTAATGACCTCTAGGCTTTCATATCCCTTAAATCAATGAATCATAACTCGATTTTTCTTGTATGTGTTCTTGGTCCATTTAAATGAACCCTAATGTTTACTTTAACCCTAAATGTTAATTCTTGACCCAAAGGGTGACTTTTTTTAAGTGAATGCATGCTTGACTTGATCAAGTCTTATTTTCTAGCCTAAATTGTTATCATATAATTTTCCAATCTTGAAATTAGTAAACATTATAATGATTTGGGAAATGTTGTTTGAAAAATCCTCTTTCCATCTTGGACTCACAAAATCTCGTGTGCCTAGTTTATGCATTAAAATGACAAAGTTGACCTAGTTGTACCCACATGATGAAATTTGATTGTTATGCTAATCCCATGCTCTATCTTGTTCAAATAAATAAACTCATCACACATGTAGAACTAAATACCAACTTGATCTATCCTATGCTCTTTTATCATCTTATGACTTTGAAATTGGAATCTATTGCATGGAATTAATCTACTGTGACTTGTCATGATCCTATATGATTAAACCTTGGTAGAACTCTAATATCATGTTTCTATAACTCTAGATCAGAAATTATACCATGGTCATATCTAAGCTAATGTGAACGGTTCACTTAGATAGTGGACTTCATGTTGATCATTGGACTATGTTGATCAATGACATGCATGTTTGAAGGTTTGGATTCATATTTTAACTAAGTGAAACCTAGATCTAGGGAAACATCCACACGACTCATATGATGCTTATCTTATTGAAACATACTGAACTAAGACTCTATCTTGTATCTTTTGCATCTTAGGTCCACTTGGGCTGGACCATCTCGAGAGATCTTATCATATCTTACTCACTATTCATAAGGTCTTAATCTCTTGACCCTACTATGTTATTGGCTTGTTTGCATGTATGCTCGTATGAATGCTTGGCTAGTTAATTACTTGTTTGAGCTACTTGTTCCCTATGATTAGTGCATTCTTTTTTATTGAAAGCTTGAAGATAATTGAACTTTATCCATTATACATACCTTCTATACCTTCTTGTATTCTCGGGTAAGGGCACACTGTTGGGTGCCTTACTTGAGATGCCAAGATAAGGCGGGCGATGTTGATAAAAGGGTTAGCTCATCTTGAGCACCCTTACAGACTCTTCCATTGGGAAGTCGGTCAATGGCCATATTATGTTGTTGAGTATAATGGAAATACACTTGAAATACAACTTACATAAAATAATGATGTTAAGTGTTTCAGGCCTTTTGCTACTTCTTTCTTATTATGATGATTCTATCCAAGCAACTTTTATACAACTCTCAAACCATGGTTACATGTTTTTCATATCTTACTTAATTCTTTAGTATTAATATGTTTTGTTTATTGAATTTTTAGTTTCCAGATGAAGACATTCCACAATCAAGACTCTAAGCATTAAAATGCAATACAAATGGGTATGCTCGAATATAGAAATGGGTATATGTTTTTCTATCCCACTTTTTGTCTCTTGCTATATCTTATTGTTACTATTTTTACATAAGTAATTCCTATGTGAAATGTGTGTGCCATTCTATGAATGGGCGCCCAAGTAGACTCACCTTTGGTTTTATACCCATTAGGAGCGTGGAACCAGGGTAACTAACGGTTCCATAACAATTTTTGTCAAACAAATAGTGTTGCCTTGATCTCATCACATTGAAGCACATGAGTTCTCTGGAGGGATATGGCTACTATGGGGTGATAACTGGTGTCAAGTTCAAATTCTATTAAACCACAAGAAATTTCTTCATTGTTGTGTAAATGGGAATGAATATATTACAATCGTGTATGGGAGTCTGAACCCTACAACTTGACAATATATGTGGAGCACTTAGCCATCATTGTCAATCAAATTAACAACATCACGTTTATTAGAGGTAATTTAATGCCATGATTCATCCAGATGAAAAAAGGGAAGAAATTTATCCAATCAGTGAGAGCCACTCAACTTCAGGAAACTCTAATACAAGTTGGTTCAACTAATTTGGGGTGTAATGGACCTTAGTTCACATATTAGAGTGGTCTTTTATTTGAAAGTTTGGATAAGGAGATTGCTATGGATCACTGGATCATTAGAAATGGGGCAAGTTCTATGATTTGTCTACCCAAAGTAGGATCTGACCACAACCCGATTTTAATTATAGAATGAGGATGGCAAAGAGAAAAAGATGCATTCACATGTGGGCGTCATGGTATTAGGAGCCATAATTTGGACACTTGTTCAGTCACACTGGAGCAAGGATATTGAATTTGGGGACACTTTTAAGGTGATTAAATATGGAATACATCAATGGGCATCTAAATCTGATCAAGCTAAGCACAAAACAAAAGAGAAGCTCTTGCAAATACAACTTCAGCTGGAAAATGAGTTTAATGGGGATATGGACAATGATTGGCATCACAAGCAGGAAGTTTATGAAGACATTCTATGTAAAGACAAGTCCGATTGGCAGAAAAAGCCCCAAGTAAACTGGATACAAAGTGGGGATAAAAATACCAAGATTTTTCATGCCACTGTGAAGAACAAAAGACGTCAAAATAACATTGTTAAAATAAAAGACAATACATGTGCATGGGTTGAAGAAGAAGAAACAATCATGGAGGTAGTTCACAACACCTATAAGAAACAATTCACTGCTGATTATATTCCAACAAAAGAAGATATGGACAACATACCAAGTCATTTCAAAGCCCTTAGCAAATAGCTAGATGATATCAATAAGGTCCCCAACACGTTTGAGATATGGGAGACACTTATGAGAATGAACCCCATTAAATTCGGTGGTCCATATGGAATTGATGCCCTATTCTTGGAAAAAAATTTGGAAGGTGAAAAGGAACTTGGTAAGAAACTCAATTTGCAGAGAAATAATAGTTCCTCTTATGGGAACTATGTGCGACTCAGTCATTGCACTCATTCTAAAGATACAACACCCATAAAAATGAAGCCATCTGAAACCAATTTTTAACAATACATCCATCTGAAACAAATTTCACTTAATAGCACAATTCTTAAATTGGGATCCAAGATAGTTGTGAGTAGAGTGAAAACATTCATGAAGGATTGGATATAAGAAAAAACAATCTAGTTCCATTACTGGTAGAAGCACTATATGCAAAGAACTAATGAAACACCATACATGGATATTAAAATCAAGGAAGTTTGTGTCTTTGAAGATTGGAAGTTTCATGAAGAATCCACCCTCCAAGTTGAGAGAACCTAGAAGGTTGTCTCCCATCTTCTCGTCTTGAGGGAGATCTAGTTGAATAATATTGTTGCTCTGACACCACTTATTGGATCAATGGGCTCCATAATGGTGAGTTGAATAGAGATAAAACACTTAAACCAAAATCATCACACTCATTACACCTTTAAATTCCTTCAAGATGTAAGAAAATATGGAATTTTATTACAACTAAACATACATAGCAAGGATGAGATAGATTGAATAATATGAAGAACAAGCTATGTATAGTGGTTCCCAACTTCAAACTAGGAGAGTGTACATCCACTACCTAGAGAGGGAAACCTCTAGGATTATGCAACCATTGCACCTTACTTACTTTTCATTATAAAAGATACAATCAGATCTTCCTTTTACAGTGGACGATACCTAGATTTCCTTTTTTAAGATAAAAAAGAGCCAATACACCTTACATGTTTTTACATATCCTTAGAAAAAGAGTCTTCAACCTCTACAAGGGCTTACCCTCTTTTGTAATGAGATGGAGACCTTCACTAAGGATCTCCCCTCTTACAAAAAGTCTTCTTCCTTGAAGGAACTACCTACTCTACTCTTGCATCTTCAGCCTTCAACTACACCTTCACCAATTAGAATCTTTCACCATCACAACTTGAGAGAAGAGATTGGGAAAGGGTATATTGAGAGATTTACAAGGAGTACAATGGATTAATTGTAACAACCGGACTTTCTCTCCCCCTAGACTATGCTCCTTATATCTATTTTGTGAACCATATCACTCAAATGAAGTCGCTCAATTGAACTTGAGGACCCATTTTGATCACAGTAGGCTTGAGTTTTGCATTTGTGACATAATTTGCTCATACACCTAAATTTTAAACTCTTATCATATGACACCCTTGAAAGCAATTTTGAACCCATTAAATGGGATATTCTTGCTCCCTATTATATTCCAAGTGGTAGAGTTCTCAATTCTAAATCCAAAAGTGCATAAATCGCCTCAGTTAGACCTTCCTAACTAAAGTTATGAGGTTGCAAAGATCCTCTTGTTTTCACTTTGATTTGATTCAAATTAGTATTATTGGTCTCTTCTTTGGGCCGACCCAACAAGGCCCTCGAGAGAGAGCGCGGCCTAGACACCACCTCCTTCCCCAAATCCTACTTTTTCTACCTCCTTTCGTGTCAATTGGATTGAGAGATCTGGGGATCCAAAAGTCCCCAACTTGTCTCGCACCTCCGTATAGGAGGACGAAAAAAACACTAATGCTGCCACTTACCACTAATCTTGACGTTAACAATATGCCTCCTATGGATGAAAATGGAGAACACCTTTCTCCTTTAATTGCCTCCCTCTTCTATTTCCCTACTTTTATTTCCCTTTTGCGCACCATATCCACCTCTTGGCTCTCGTTTTCTCCTCCTCAACCCTAGGTGGTGTTGTAACCCATACCCTTATGGGTGTCTATTGTGTGGTGCCGTACATCCTATATTGAGATTAGAATCGACTACAACAACGTGCAATGGGTGCGGTCAATCACAAGGGTGGCTGGAATGAGTGACAACCGAAAAATAGTGATCAGACCCGAGGTCACTGGGTACACACCATTCACCGAGGGACGTGTGGCTCGGGCTCCACCCTCAGGAAGCGATGGAAGGGTGTGGAACGCGAGTGCTAGATATCGGCCCAAGGGCTCAAATCCATTACATGATATCAAAGGTAACATCCCCTTGCTTATAGTTCTTAATGATAAACAATCGATAACTTTCACCTCTCCTAACAAAATACATCAAAATTATATACCATTTTGATCCTCCTAAAAGATATACACTCTATGAAGTGTTTCGGAATTGATTTTTTGTCCTAGTTCTCCTATTGTACTAAAAATAGGATCTTAGACTATGATAACCACTTCTAATGCATGATTATGATTAAGTTGGGACTTTGATGCACCTCTACCCTACTAAGTAGAAGTTCAGTAAAGTTTGTGCACCCTTAAACAGTGATTGAGCCCCTAATATCCCTTATTGTTCAATGCTTGCCCCTAATGCATGTTTGTAACTTATTTTTAGACTTTGATACATAATGTTGATTAAAAGTGATAATCTTGTGACCATTTGACATCTAAACTTGCCTAGTCTTGAGTAATCAGTAACATTGTGTTTTGTAAGACTCTTTTATCACTCATAAAACCCCTATTATCTTGTATAATTAATATGCTATGATATGCATGCATATGTCCCCTACATGTTTAGCCTTGAACATATCTAATTCAAAATATACTTTTGACCTTATTGATGCCTCAAACCATATGAGATATTAGGAATTAATAGCAAGACAATGTGTTGTGACCTAAATGGATAAGGCTAACAACTTTTGTGTATGGTGATGTATATGACTCAAACCCACTAGTTTTGTTCTCTTACACCCATATATGACTTAGTTGTGCCCTTATAGTAATATGGATCCTCTCCTCTTTTCCTTCCCTTTCAAAATAGGGAATAATATATCCCTTAAGGTCACATTGGATGAGGATGTCACCTTAAGCCTCATGTTGATTCATGCTTTGTGTGTGGAAATGTTGAACCTAATGATGGTTTTTTGATGCCTAGAATCTAGGGGACATCCAACTATCTCTAAATAAACTTGTTATGGAACCAATTTTATGGTGTAAACCATATCTTAAGATTGGTCCTCATGTCTTGATGGATTTTGACCATGTGTGCCCTATTATGAATCTTTAGACCCTAAAATGTGTGTAACTTGAATGGAACCTTTACCTATATTGTAACTTGAACCATGCCTTTGTGAGGGACTATAAATGAATACAAGACCAACAAATCCATTAATAACCAATGATAACCTAACTTGGCCAAAACCCTAAAATGGAACTAGTTAGGGTTAATAATAAGAATCTATATGTATGTAATATTGTTCTTAATTAGGTTTGGCTTGTGTTTTATATGGTCAAGGATAGTCTATGATTCTCCATATCAAGTACGGGCTTTAAAAATTATATGACTATGGCTTTCTTGCTTGAAATGTAAGACATATGCACGCTTGTTTATTTGCTCATATGTTTCCATGAAGTATTCTAATATTCTACTCAATGTTTGTTTCATACAGTTGGTTTATAACTTGCAAACATAATACAAAAACTCCCTAATACAGCCCTTGTGCACCTTCCTGTATTCTTGGCGTAAGAGAACAAGACTGGGCATCCTACTTGTGTTGTCAAGATAGGGCAGATCATGTCGACAAAAGGGCTAGCTAATATTGAGCACCCTTACATATTCTCCTGATGGGAAGTAGTCAAATGCCTTATGATATTTGATGTTGATTAGTGTAATTGGAGTAAAATAATAGAAAAATGGGTTCTCACTTTGCTAAATATTTAACTTGTTTATCCTTGCTTGTTACTTATGCAAATCTTTTATTATTTATGCAAAGCTTATGTATATGTATCTTTTAGCCCTGTAATCAACACCCTGTGTGTTTGACCTGCCTCGTTTCACATATTTTATAGGTTTAGAGATGGATAAAAGTTGATGGGCATGGTGAACTATGTTAGGTATACTTGTTGTAAGATCCCTAGTATACATGAGCAGACTTGTAAAATTATACTTTTGAATATTTAACAAAATGCTTGTAATAAATAATGTTATTTAATGCATATTTTGTTAAATGTTGATATTAGGATTGGTGATTTTATCATGGTATTGTTCATGTATGCTAAGCTTCATGCTTCTGGATTCACACTTTGACAATACTATGCTAGGGATGGACACCGAGGTCCCATATCCATTGAATTTATAGTCATTTGGAGTTATGATTTGGATAAAAAATGGTTCCTTGATAGATGGTATCATAGCATGAACAATAAATACACCAAAAATTTCTCACATTAAACTCAAACCAAACTCAATATTACATCTCAACCTTAGAAACTTAATGAGTTGTCCTTTGTGGTCTAAGTTGACTTAGCCTCTAGGTTAGAACCTAGATGTTCTAGAACTAGGTGTAGACTTGGGAAATTTATAAAGCCTTTATTTTCTCCTCCTTTCATCCTATAGTATGGATTGTAGGTTTAAAAGGGTGAGAAAAAGGAGATCTTATTACCACCCTAGGCATATGTTCCAGACATCTTCTTAGGGTAGCTACATAGGTGTGCACCATGTTCTTGCTAGTTATCTAGGTGCCATAATACTAAAATATCTAATGAGTGAGGTAACTCATTTAGGTTTTGGTTTTATTTGATTGGAGTATGGTGGTTTTTATCACATGTTTCTATTTGGTAAAAACCTATTTCAAGTATTAGTATATGTACATATGAAAATGTTAGCACATGTAGAAAGGAAGTGAGTGTCCATGTAACCTAAGAGAAAGAGAAGTAACATCAAGTCAATATGAGAGAATTTTGATGGTAGTTGTAGTCTCCAGAGTTTTCTAGAGACATGATACTATTGGCTAAATGGAAATCATTAAAATCCCTTTGTTTTGAAAATGACAAACATTTCATTCTTGTGGATCTAACGTGCTACTTGAGTATTTTAGGAACAAGAATTCAAGATGGTGGATAGCTAAGCTTGAAAGATCTATATGCTCAAATTGCCTTATATTTTTTCATGATTGTAATCAAATGTAAACTTGAACAAATATATAATGTACAAGTACTTAGATATCATGTAAATCAAGTGTTTAAATCTTCCCTATCCACTCACAACATTTAGATGGGTCATCCATTATGATAGCATCACAATAGCACTGTAATACATACACTTAGTAAAAGTCTAGACACACTAAAACAGGGACTTTCTTGGTCAAACAACTTCTGGACCAAGACATACTCGGTCGACCATCTTCTCGACCGAGAATCACCTAAGTCTATTCTTTGAGCTGGTTTTATAGCTGTTAGACTTAGCAGATAAAGTGGTTGGGAGTTGAGTTGAACGTTGCAATACACTTACTCCAGACTTACCCTCGGTCGACGAAATTCTCGACCGAGAGACACTCAGTCGACAAACTATTCGACCGAGAAGGGGTCTGTCTGCACTTTTCAGAATCAATGAACTAGCCATTACAAATGCAACTAGTGGATAACTAATGGCTAGTTGAGCACTAAGAACACCCTAGAAAGTGTCTAGAACGTCCCTAAGTACTAGTAGGCCATTCCTATAAATAGGACATGCCTTAGGACACCTAAACTCATTTGAGTACACATACTTGCAATGGAGAATCAACTCTTGTCAGCTATTGAGAAATCCTTCACTTGCTAATCATTTCCATAAGCTGAGATTTCATGTCCTATAGGCTAGCATCTCCTACCCACTACACTTTCACCTTCATACACATCATATAGGAGATCAAAACGCTTGATATAGGAATCAAGCCTTATGCTTAAGTGCTAAATTGTAATTTCCTTTTTCCTTTCTTGTTCCTACTTATTACATTGTACTCTCCTTGCTACTCCTAGGTTGGAGGCTGCGGATTGGAGAGGGTGGAATCTTCTCAGGTGGCGAAGAAGGACTTTGGACTACTTCTAGAAGGTCTCAATGGGAAGCTACTTCAAGGAAGAAGGCTACTTCAAGGGGGAGATTGAAGTTACTTCAAGTGAAGTCTGCTTCAAGGTTGGTGAGATGACTTCAGGGTGAAGGCTGTCCAAAGGGTTTGGGAAGGTATTTGTAATTTTGTGTAACATCCTTGAAAAGGTAATAAAATTCAAATACTTACAAAATCCCAATTGGAAACAATTGGGTAGTGGACTGACTCCCTTAGTTCTTACTAAGGGTGGAACCATTCTAAACACCTTGTCTCCTTCTCCAACATTCTTGTGATTGTTTGTTTGGTTGAACTATTTTAAAATTATTATAAAACCCTATTCACCCCCTCTAGTGGTTTTTCAATTGGTATCAAAGCAGGCTTCAAGGAACCTTAACAAAGTCTTGAAGAAAATGGGTGATGGGGTACTAAACAACCTCAACTTGGAAGGAGCACTTGTATCTCAGCTTCCACCATTTGATGGCACAAACTACACCAACTGGAAGAGGAGGATGCAATTATACTTTCAAGGAATTAGTTGGGATCTTTGGAGAATGGTCTCAAATGCCTATGATCTTCCTCAAACTGAATATGCTACATGGGATGCAAATATGGTGAGATTAGCCTAAATGAATGAAAAAGCTGTAATAATGCTTTATTGTTCAATTTCCATTAATGAGTTGAATAGAATATCAAATTGTGAAATTGCATATGAAATATGGCATAGACTATCTATTATTAATGAAGGAACTGTTCAAGTAAAGAATTCCAAAATTGGTATGCTCAAACAAAAGTTTGAACAATTTTGTATGGAAAAAAATGAGTCTATTAGTGAAATGTATGAAAGTTTTATTCTATTGTTAATGGTTTGAATGCATTAGGTAAAGTCATTAGTGAAGAGGATCAAGTGTCAAAAATTCTTAGGTCTCTTCCTCCCAAGTATGAGCCTAAGGTGAATGCAATTGAAGAAGCCAATGACCTCACTCAACGAAGGATGGAGCAACTCATTGGCAACTTAGAAGCACATGAGGCAACCTTGGAAGAGGAAGAAAGCTGAGAGCATGAACTTCAAGAAGGAAGAAAGAAGGACATGGCTCTAAAGGCTATAAAGGTCATCACTCAAGAAAGTGATGAGATAAGTGATGGAGATGAGGGAGACGAATCTCTAATTGTAAATGGTAAGAAATATAGAAGATTTAAATCTAACAAAGTTATTGGTTCTTCTTATTATTCCCCTCCTAGGTGTTTTGAATGTAGACAGAAGGGACATCTTCAAAATGAATGTCCTAAAGAAAAGAAGGGTAAGAAAAGATCATCCAAGAAGAAGGGAGAAAAAGCATACAAAGTTGCATGGGATGAGTCAAGTGATAGTGAAAGTGGAGAAGAGAATGTGGAGTACCTCATGGCCAAATAAGATGTGGTGAAGATTCACAAGAGGTAATACGTTTTGATTTGCCAAAAGAAGATCTAATTGCTAGCCTACAAGATACACATGACAAATATGTTGATTGCAAAAAGAAACTAAAGAAAATTACTAAATCTAATGAGGATTTGTATGCAAAATTAAATAATCTTGGATTTGAAAAGGATAATATTATTTCTGAAAACTCTACTTTGAAATCATCCTTAAATGAGTATGATATAAAGATGCTTTCTCTAGAAACCAACTATGATCTTCTTTCTCAAGAAAAGGGTGAATTTCTTGTGAAGTTAAATGCTTTTTAGACTCAACCTATCCTATGCACTCATCCAGATTATGATTCTATTGTTAAAGAAAGAGATACTTTATCATCTGATCTAGCTCAAGAAAAATTAGATATCAAAAGGAAAATGGATGAGATTGCTAAGCTACAAAAAGAAATTAGTAGTTTGAGAAATAATGATGTTCTTGATAAGATCCTAAAGAATTCTTCTATTTATAATGGAAGTAGAGGTTTAGGATATGTTCCAAAAGAAAAATCCTATCAACCTAAACTTAGAAGAACACAAGCACCCAAGGCCAAGATCATGTATGTACCCAAGAACAACTCAACTTCTAGAAAGAGAAATGAGATTGATTCTATTTGCTGTCACTATTGCTTACGTCTTGGACATTATTCTTTTTCATGCCCATACAAGACTAAGGATGCAGAATTAGTTTGGATTCCAAAACGCCAAACTTAGCAAATTTGAATATGATTAAGTTGAGATTTGACTTAACACTTCATTTGAATATCTTAATGTCTCATCTCAACTAAATAGACTGGTATTAGCTTATTTCAATGATTTAATCATAAAATTGGCATAAAAAATTTGCTGAAAACAAACAGAAACAACCTCAGTTGACAAATAGTTTGACCGAGACGCTCCTCAGTCGAGAAAGTATTTGACCAAGGAAATTCCTGTATCAAATCTGAAATCTGCTGTAAAAATAGTAAAAATCTCGACCAAAAAATTGTCGACCAAGAAATTTCCTGTTTCAACCTTTAAAACAACAACATTATCGGTCGACAAAATTTTCGACCGATACACATTCGGTCAAAGTATTTGTCAACTGAATGAAGTTCTGTTCAGCTTAATTTATTCAATTATGCTCATTTTGTTATTAAAAGTACCTAACCATACTGGACCATCACATGGGTACCAAAACCTATATTTTATTACAGGATTGGGTGGTTGATAGTGGATGTTCCAAACACATGACCGGAAACAAGGATGCTTTTCAAACTATTGAAGAAAAGAAAAGTGGAACAATCACTTTTGGAGATAATGGTAAAGGTAAAATTGTTGGAATAGGAAATATTGTTACAAATCTTGAAATAAAAAATGTTTTACTTGTTGATGGTTTTCATCATAACCTAATAAGTGTCAGTCAATTATGTGATAGTGGATATGATGTTTTATTCAACAAAAATTTCTGCAAGTTATTAGTAGAGAACACTACAAATGTTGTGTATGAAGGAAAAAGAATTGGAAATTTATATATTCTTAAACCTAACTCTATGCAATATGTAGTTGGAAAATGCTTACTTGCAAAAGAAAATTCTCTACAACTATGGCATAGAAAATTTGGTCATGCTAGTTCACATGTTATTAAAAAGTTAGTTAAATATGATCTTGTTCATGGTTTTCCTAAGCTATCTTTTGATCAATCTGAAAATTGTGAGCCATGTATTTTGGGTAAACAAACTAAAACTTCATTTAATCCCAAAAACATGCTTAGCACAAATAGATCACTAGAACTTATTCATATGGATTTATTTGGACCCATGAGAACACAATCTATTGGTTGAAAAATATATAGCTTTGTTATTGTTGATGACTATAGTAGATATACATGGGTTCATTTTCTTGCAAATAAAGATGATACCATTCAAGTGTTCATTCAATTTTGCTCAAAGATTGAAAATCAATTACAAAACAAAATATGCACAATTAGAAGTGATCATGGTGGAGAATTTGAGATTCATATATTTAAAGAATTATGCACATCTCAAGGCTACACTCACAACTTTTCATCTCCACGCACTCCACAACAAAATGGCATAGTTGAAAGAAAAAATAGGTCCTTACAAGAAATGGCTAGGACTATGATGCTTGAACACAATACACCTAAAACTTTTTGGGCTAAAGCAGTAAACACAACTTGTTATGTACTAAATAGAGTAATCGTACATTCCTATTTGAAGAAAACACCATATGAACTTATTCATGATAAGAAACCAAGAGTTGATTATTTTCACACATTCAGCTCAACTTGCTATATCTTGGGATATTCATCATAAAGCTTTTTTTCTTGGGATATTCATCATTTAACAAAACATTTAGAGTTTACAACACCATCTCTAGAAAAGCTGAAGAATCCATTCACATTACTTTTCATGAAGAGCTTAAACAAAGTGCTAAAAATAATAACATAGTTGATATTAATAATCAAATTGAAGATCTAACCATATCAACTAAAGATGATCAAAATGCTGAAAATGATCAACAAGCTGAGACACAACAACCCATTCCTAGACTAATTAAAGATCTCAAGAACTAATCATTGGAGATCCTAATGATAAAGTCAAAACCCGTTCATCCTTTAGAGATGTTGCAAATATGTCATTTGTATCTATAATTGAACCTAAGAAAGTGACTGAAGCTCTAAAAGATGATTATTAGATAATGGCCATGCAAGAAGAATTAAAACAATTTGATAAGAATGATGTATGGGACTTAGTTCCTAAACCTCAAGATAAAACCATTATTGGAACTAAGTGGGTTTTTTGTAATAAATTAAATGAAGGTGGGGAAGTAGTAAGATATAAATCTAGGTTGGTAGCATAAGGGTATAATCAGCAAGAAGGAATAGACTTTTATGAAACTTATGCACCCATGGCAAGGCTTGAAGCTATTAGAATGCTACTCGCTATAGCTGCCCACAAAGACATCAAACTATTCCAAATGGATGTAAGAAGTGCATTTCTAAATGGAATTATACAAGAGGAAGTATATGTTTCCCAACCTCCTGGTTTTTTAATTCCTGGCAAAGATGATCATGTATACAAACTCAAGAAAGCACTTTATGGGTTAAAAAAGCACCTAGAAATTGGTATGAAAGGCTAAAAAATTATCTCTTTGATAATGGTTTTTCAATTGGAAATTCAGATTCTACTTTATTTTTCAAAGCATATGAATCCGACTTTCTAGTGGTTCAAATTTATGTTGATGATATTATCTTTGGTGCATCAAATGAATCTCTATGTAAACAATTTAGTGATATTATGCAAAAGGAATTTGAAATGAGTCTCATGGGAGAATTGACTTTCTTTCTTGGTTCTCAAATAAAGCAAATGCCCGCTGGGATTTTTATAATCCAAGAGAAGTATACAAAAGAACTTTTAAAATGTTTTGGAATGGAACATTGCAAACATGCTACCACACCAATGGCCACTTCAACTAAAATTGACAAGGATGAAAATGGGGAACCCATTGATGATTCCTTGTATAGGGCCATGATTGGTAGTTTGCTTTATTTAACCGCCTCTAGACCGGATATCATGTTTTCTATTGGACTTTGTGCTCGATTTCAATCCAAACCCATGCACACTCATTTTCAAGCCGTCAAAAGGATTCTAAGATATTTAGCCGGCACTACAAACTATAGTTTATGGTATCCTAAAGGACAATCTTTGGATTTGAAAGCTTATACCGATGCCGATTACACTGGTTGTCGACTTGACCGTAAGAGCACAAGTGGTAGTTGTTTGTTATTGGGGAGAGCCTTAGTATCATAGTTTAGTAAGAAACAAAACATGGTTGCCCTCTATACCACTGAAGCTGAATATATGGCAGTCAGGTCTTGTTGTGCTCAAGTGCTTTATATCATATGCAATAAGTTTTAAATGATTATGGTTTTATGTTTTCATCTATGCCTATTTATTGTGATAATACAAGTGCTATAAACTTGGCACATAATCCTATTCTACACAGCCATGCTAAACATATTGAAATCCGCCATCATTTTCTAAGGATATCTAAAAATCATATATCTCTTAATCATGTTGATACGGAAAATCAATTGGCTGATATTTTCACTAAACCACTTCCATTAGATCAATTTAACAACATTAGAAAGAAGTTACTTATCACTCCCTTAGAAGATGTTTTCTTTGACATTTGTGCTTCTTAAAATCGGTTTGTTTCTCCAATCTTGATATTTTGGCTGTAAATGGACATCTTTTAGCATGTTTTTGGAAGGAGAGCACCAATTCAGGGGGAGTCTCAACACATGTTTTTAACGGTTATCTTTTTGAAGTGACAAAGGGGGAGAAATGATATAAATACTCAATCAATGAGTTTCATACATACTCTCCTTTTCATACATACTCTCTTGGCTTCACATTAAATGTTGCTATATTCCCTAAAGAGTTGGATTCTATGTTCCATACTTCTTTGGGAATAATAAACACACATTCCATAAATGAGAGAAGGTATACACAAGGTAAAATTTAGGTATGAAACTCAATACACTTTTAAGATTATTTGATTTATATTTAGAAATGTTTGTCATCTTCAAAAAGGGGAAGATTGTTGGTTAAATGGACATCATTAAAATCCCTTTGTTTTGAAAATGACAAACATTTCATTCTTGTGGATCTAACGTGCTACTTGAGTATTTCAGGAACAAGAATTCAAGATGGTGGATAGCTAAGCTTGAAAGATCTATATGCTCAAATTGCCTTATATTTTTTCATGATTGCAATCAAATGTAAACTTGTACAAATATATAATGTATAAGTACTTAGGTATCATGTGAATCAAGCATTTAGATCTTCCCTATCCACTCACAACAGTTAGATAGGTCATCCCCTATGATAGCATCACAATAGCACTTTAATACATACACTTAGTAAAAGTCTAGACACACTAAAACTGGGACTTTCTCGGTCGAATAACTTCTCGACCAAGATATACTCGGTCGACCATCTTCTCGACCGAGAATCACCTGAGTCTATTATTCGAGCTGGTTCTATAGCCATTAGACTTAGCAAAAAAAGTGGTTGGGAGTTGAGTTGAACGTTGCAATACACTTACTCTAGACTTACCCTTGGTCGACAAAATTCTCGACCGAGAGACACTCGGTCGAAAAACTGTTCAACCGTGAAGGGGTCTGTCTGCACTTTTCAGAATTAATCAACTAGCCGTTACAAATGCAACTAGTGGATAACTAACGGGTAATTGAGCACTAATAACACCCTAGAAAGTGTCTAGAACGTCCCTAAGTACTAGTTGGCCATTCCTATAAATAGGACATGCCTTAGGACGCCTAAACTCACTTGAGTACACATACTTGCAATTGAGAGTCAACTCTTGTCAGCTATTGAGCAATCCTTCACTTGCTAATCATTTCCATATGCTTAGATTTCGTGTCCTATAGGCTAGAATCTCCTACCCACTACACTTTCACCTTCATACACATTGGATAGGAGATCAAAATGCTTGATATAGGAATCAAACCTTGTGCTCAAGTGGTAAATTGTAATTTCCTTTTTCCTTTCTTGTTCCTTCTTATTGCCTTGTACTCTCCTTGCTACTCCTAGGTTGGAGGTTGTAGATTGGAAAGGGTGGAATCTTCTTAGGTGGAGAAGGAGGACTTTGGACTACTTCTAGAAGGTCTCAACAGGAAGCTACTTCGAGGAGGAAGGCTACTTCAAGGGGGAGCTTGAAGTTACTTCAAGTGAAGGCTGCTTCAAGGTTGGTGAGATGACTTCTGGGTGAAGGTTGTCCAAAAGGTTTAGGAAATTATTTGTAATTTTGTGTAACATCCTTGAAAAGGTAATAAAATTCAAATACTTTTAAAATCCCAATTGGAAACAATTGGGTAGTGGACTGACTCCCTTAGTTCTTACTAAGGGTGGAACCACTCTAAACACCTTGTCTCCTTCTCCAACATTCTTGCGATTGTTTGTTTGGTTGAATTATTTTAAAATTATTATAAAACCCTATTTATCCCCTCTAGTGGTTTTTCAATTGGTATCAGAGAAGGATTCAAGGAACCTTAACAAAGTCTTGAAGAAAATGGGTGATGGGGGTACTAAACAACCTCAACTTGGAAGGAACACTTGTATCTCGGCCTCCACCATTTGATGGCACAAACTACACCTACTGGAATAGGAGGATGCAATTCTACTTTCAAGGAATCAGCTGGGATCTTTGGAGAATGGTCTGAAATGACTATGATCTTCCTCAAACTGAATATGCTACATGTAACACCCCTGACCTGGGTTATGAACTAACCCTAGGTGTTTTGCTTAAAATTATTATTAGAGGCTTGTGGTTAACCCTTGATATGTCATTAAAGCTTTAGAAGAATCTATATTTTCATTTCTGCTCTTTTTGAACAATGTTGTAAGATTGTTTTGTTTAATAGGGACCTATGTGCAAATTACCCAATTAGAGGGGTTAACTTGCAAATTGCACATGTTTAGATGTTCCTCTGATGATGAGACATCATAAGAATGAATATGATGAAGTTTTGTGGGTTCTCCAAGTTTGGGCACCAAAATATAGCTTGTAGAGCAATCCTTGTACTTTAAAACCTAGTTTTGGTGTAAAGTGCAATTTACCCAAAACCTGGGGTGCAACATGTAAAATATACCTTTTAGAGTATCTTTTATGACTCTTGGCATCAATTAGAGTAAAAGTTATGAAGAGGGCGCTTCATTTGACTAATCAAATAAGAAGGAAAACCCTTGCATTTAAATAATCAAGTTGTAAGCCTAATAACCCTTCTATATGTGCAACTTCATAAGAAGTTGGCTTTCTTCACCTTTAGACCTTGGGTTTAAGATGAGTTTTTCTTAAGTATGGAAGGGAGAAACTTGGCTTATAAGAAGGGAAGGACCTAGATGAGAAATGGAGAAACAAGTTGTCCTTATGTTGGAATTTCACCCAAAGTATATATACACCTTTTCTCACTTAGCAAGGATCGTTTCCTTCACTTCCCTTCTTATCCCCTTGCTTAGACCGACTTAGAACAGAGCTCTGGAGAAGAGGAGAACGGCCAAGTAGTTCTAGGTAAGATTTAACCACTATCTAGCTCGGATTCATGGAGGAAATCATGATAGTTTTTCTTACTTAGTTCTTCTTTCTAGCCATCCTTTCCAACCAATTATTGAAGAAGAAACCTTGGACGACCTGTGGAGCTCAAGCCACCATTAAAGATTCGAAGCTTGTAGCTCTAGATTTGGTTATAAGGTGGGTTTTATAATTCTAAACCCTTAAACTTTGTTATGCATCTTTCTTTCTTGCAAAAGTAATTTGTCCTTCTTTCCCCCATCCTTCCTTGCTTTCTTGCAACTAAAACCATGAAGAACAGGCCTTGATCTGGAGGTAGAAGAAGATGGGAATGATTAACAATGCTACTTTAGCAAACGGTCTTGCCCCCCCCTTGGCCAAACAGTTTGCAAAACCGTTTGGGGCAAACGGTTTGCAAAACCGTTTGAAGGGCAAACGGTTTCACAAGGTCGGTTGGAGCAAACGGTCTCCAAGACCGTTTGGTTTAGTTGACCAAGGGTTGAACGTTTGATATTTTTGTTCATGATTATTTTGGTTGATAACCCTCCAATTTTTATGGGTTAACTCTAAAGTAATAAGGAGTTAAAGGCTAATCACTTAGGTAAACCAATTGAATTAAGTGCTGATTTTCAACCTGATTAACTTGACCTTTTTGGGCAAACGGTTTCAAAACCATTTGAGGACGTCGAACAAGGGTTTAACGTTTGCGATTCCTGTTCATAATTATGTTGGTTAATAACTCACCAAATTTGATAGGTTAACTCTCACGGAATCAGGAGTTAAAGGCTAATCACTTAGGTAAACCTAATTGGATTAAGTGCTGATTTTCCAACCAGATTAACTTGAACTTTTTGGGCAAACGGTTTCAAAACCGTTTGAGGACGTTGACCAAGGGTTGACCGTTTGAGATTCCTGTTCATAATTATGTTGGTTAATAACTCACCAAATTTGATAAGTTAATTCCAAAGGAATCATGAGTTGAAGACTAATAAATTAGGTAAACCCTAATTTGGATTAAGTGCTGACTTTCAACTTGATTGATTTGACATTTTGGGCTTTCTTGCCCAAACGGTTTCAAAACCATTTGGGGATCAACCAAACGGTCTCAAGACCGTGTGGGGGTCACCCAAGGCCATTTGATGGTCTAGGGTCTGTTGACCTAGAGGTTATACATTACCTATATTTTGATAATGACTTAATCATTCCATTCATATGTATCTAACATGTGCGTTAAAGATTGTTTGCAGACATTAGGTACATGAAAAGGATCACATATACAAGCCCTAGAATGGGCCAAGTGCAAGCTAAAATGGCTACAAGTGTGTAATTTAGGATTTCCATGTAAATCACCTTAGAACATAAATGTAATCACTTGTAACGATGAATATGCTTGTAACTTAGAAGAGAAAATTGTTTGGGACAAAATTCACCAAGTGCTAATCACTTTTATTGCAAATTAGAAAATCAATTTCAGGCACTTGGTCGGTCGAGTTTCCCACCCTGAAACTCGACCGATCTTCCTGAGTCGATTTTCTGAAGATTGCAATCGATCGAGTTGTGCACTCACAGAACTCAACCGATTGGGTAGTAGGCCTTTTCCAGTTGAAATGGTCGGTCGAGTTTCCACAGGAAAAACTCGACCGATCAGTTGAACATCGGATTGCCTGCTACTTGATCGGTCGAGTTACACCCATTGATACTCGACCGAATGCACTGTACGGAACTTGCAGAAAAGTAATATCACTGTTGGTGAATTGTTTTGGGCAAAAATATAGCCGTTTTCTTGAAGGAAAAACAACCACTTTTGCACCCAAGTGTCCCACAACATAAAGGGCCACCCTCAACTATAAATAGAACCCCTTGGACTTCATTCCAAGCTGCTCTTCCATTGCAAACTTGGTTCTAGCTTAGTTGAGAGTGTTCCAAGCCCTTGAACCCCTTTCTCTCTCTACCTTCAAGACAATTTCGTGAGTGAGATAGGTCCCTGTGTATGAGAGCTATCCTTTGTGCTATGTAAAGCTCTCCTTTCTTTCTTCCCACCTCCAAATCAAATTGAAGATTGATTGAAGCTACTTCTCCGAGTGAAAGAGGAGTTGCTGCTGTTCTTCTCCGAGTGAAGGGGAAGATATGTTGCTGATCTTCAAGAGTGAAGATTGATCGTTGCTCCAGCTCCCTTGGTGAAGGGAAAACGTGGGCAAGCTCTCCAAGTGAAGGAGAGGTGCAAGGCAAGCTCAAGTAAGATAGGTAATTCCTGCAAGGCTGAAAATTAAGGTGAGATTGGGTAAGTCCTTTGTAGAAGGCCGAAGAATCTCGCTTTGTGGGTAAGTCCTTGGATAGGTAGAAGATCTTAGCTTGTGTAATTAAACCCTTGGTTGTGTGGTTTATGTTTCTTGTAATCTTATCGTGATATATAAGAGGACCAAGTTGCAAATCCTAGAGTCTAACCAACTCTAGGTAGTGGACTGACATCGCTCCTAAGTTTAGGATGTGGAACCACTCTAAACCACCTGTCCAAGTGCATGATATTCATTATCTCTTATCCTTGCTTTGTATGCTAGAATAGGATATCAAATTGCTACTTCCATTAGTTTTTGCACTTCAATTAAATTGGTGGTCTAATCGATTTTGTGAAGTGTGTGTAGCTCTATTCACCCCCCCTCTAGAGCCCATCGATCCAACAAGTGGTATCAGAACAGGTCTTCTCCAAGCTACTTCTACAAGTAGGAGAAGATGGGCGATTCAGCTCTTGGGTCACTCAACCTTGAAGGAAGCTTCTCCATGAGACCCTCGGTCTTCGACGGCACAAACTTCTTATATTGGAAGAGGAGAATGCAATTCTATCTCCAAGGGGTGAGTTTCGAAATGTGGAAGATTGTCCATCTCAAGTATGAAGATCCAAAAGGGGACATCACCACATGGACGGAAGCGGAGATGAAGCATGCTCGACTCAATGCCAAAGCCGTGAGCATCATCTACGCCGCCCTTACACCATCAGAGTTCAACCGCATCTCTTCGTGGGACACGGCGCATGAGATATGGCACAAGTTGTGTGTCACCTACGAAGGGACCGAGCAAGTCAAGGAGGCCAAGGTCTACATGCTTGGTGGTCTTCTTGAGAACTTCAAGATGGGGAAGAATGAAAGAGTGGCGGATATGTACATAAGGCTAAACGTCATCTTGAACAGCCTTGCAGCCCTTGGGAGTGTCATGGATAGAGGTACAATCAATGCCAAAATCTTGAGATCTCTACCAAAGAGATGGGAGCCAAAGGTCACTTCTATTGAAGAAGTCTACGAGCTAAGTGAGTTATCAACTGAGGAGCTGGTTGGTAACCTTCAAGACCATGAACCTAGGCTTGACAAGCAAGAGGAAGAGGAGAAAAGAGAAGAAAAAGAATCAAAGAAGATAAAGGACACAACCTTCAAAGCTCAAATTGAAGAAATGGTCCGAAAACAACAACTTGATATGAAGTCTCCCTGCCCTTCCTCAAGTGAAGATGAAGGTGTCAATGATCATGAAGCAAACTACTCAAAAGGGAAGCACTTCAAGAGCAAGCCCTCCTCCTCAACTCCTAGGTGCTACGAGTGTGGTAAAAAAGGCCA
This sequence comes from Alisma plantago-aquatica, assembly GCA_963693085.1. Classification (NCBI taxonomy): domain Eukaryota; kingdom Viridiplantae; phylum Streptophyta; class Magnoliopsida; order Alismatales; family Alismataceae; genus Alisma; species Alisma plantago-aquatica. The sequence continues at coordinate 407,758,404 of OY856414.1, forward strand.
CTACAAGAGTGACTTCCCAAAGGTCAAGAAGAGCCATCATAAGAGCAACCACAAGAAGGATGACAAGTACAAGAGAGAAGCAAAGTACAAAAGAAAAGACAAGAAGGAGAAAAGGTCCAAAGATGCAGCTCATGCGGCATGGGAGTCTTCTTCTTCAAGCTCCTCAAGCTCTGAAGATGGAGAATGCCATCTTGCCCTCATGGCCTCAACTAGTGAAGATGTAATTGAGGTAAGTGAGGTAAGCAAGATTAGTGATGTTAATTTACTTGAGCTATCTAAGGAAACTCTCATTGATATGCTTAATGAATGCCAATCATCTTTTGCCAAATGTAAATCTAAGAGGAAAGATTAGGCAAAATAGTTGATGATCTTTATGCAAAAATTGACATTCTTGATGAAAATGAAAAATTGCATCTTGATAGCATAGAATCCTTGCAAGGGAAATATCTTGACCTTGAACTTCAATACAATGGAGTAGAGGTTGAGAATGGTACATATCTTAAAAATATTGAAAATCTTAAGATAGAAAACCAAAAGTGCCTAGATGAGCTTGATACTTTTAAAACTGAAAATGTAGAACTCAAGCTTATTGATGATGCTAGGAGAGAAGAAATCTATGCCTATCAAAGAGAGATAGTTGTTCTTAAATCTGAAAATGCAAAATTGCTTGCTCAAATTAATGATTTATCTTCTAGACCTATTTTTCCTAGAAATGAAGTTGCTAGCTTAACTCTAGAAAAAGATTCTCTTCTTACTAAAGCCCTCTGTCTTGAGGCCGACCTTTTGCATACTAGAGAAGATCTTGCTAGTCTATCTACTACTGTTGTAAATCTTAGTGATGATAATGCTAAATTAAGATCTACTTTGCAAAGGTTTCTTTCGGGAAAGAAATCCCTAAATGATGTCCTAGAGCACTCTACCAAACAAGTTGGTACTAGTGGTTTAGGATATAGTGGGACTGCTCCCAAAGGTAAGAAGAAGAAGGGTAAGAAAGGGAGTGTGGAACCTCCAATTTTCAATGGAGAGTCTTCCGGCTCTAAAAACCCTATGGTTTGTATTCATTGCAAATGTGATGACCATTATTCTACCTATTGTCCTTACAAGCCCAATGGGACCAACCCAAAGATGAAATGGGTCCCCAAGATAACCCCAGACCCCAAAGTTTAAGTTGGGTTCTGACATCCTCTTTTCTTGCAGGTTCAAAAGAAATGGATTGTTGATAGTGGCTGCTCTAAGCATATGACTGGAGAAATCAGCCATTTCAACAAATTTGTGAAAAAGAAAGGAGGATCGATAACCTTCGAGGACAACAAGAAGGGTAAGGTTATAGGTGAGGGTGATGTAGGTAATGAATTATGTATTAAAAATGTATTGCTTGTTGATGGCATACATCATAATCTAATTAGTGTTATCCAATTATGTGATAATGGTTATCTTGTGCTATTTACTTCTTTAGAATGCTTGCTTCTAGATTCCCTGTCCTACAATGTTATATATAAGGGAACTAGAAATGGTAATCTCTATGTTATTGTTCTCGATGCTCTTAAGCCCATACTAAATAGATGCTTAGTTGTGGATAAAAACGATCTTTCGCTTTGGCATCGTCGTTTGGGTCATGTGAATTTGCATCAAATGAATAAATTGAACAAAAAGGATTTGGTTCGAGGACTTCCTAAATTGGATTTTGATAAGGAAGAGGAATGCCAACCTTGCACACAAGGGAAACAAACCAAATCCTCCTTCAAATCCAAAGGAGTCATGAGTACCAAGAGAGTTCTTGAGCTTCTTCATATTGATCTATTCGGACCAATGAGAACACAAACGCTTCGTGGCTCCAAGTATTGTCTTGTTATTGTCGATGATTTCTCTAGATATACTTGGACTTTCTTTCTCGTTTCTAAAAGCGATACACTTGATGTTTTCTCGAGCTTTTGTAAATGAGTTGAAAATGAAGCTTCTTTCCATGTTGTTTCTATCCGTAGTGATCACGGGGGAGAGTTTGAAAATGATCTTTTTGAACGTTTTTGTGAAAAATCGGGTTATTCGCACAATTTCTCTTCTCCTCGCACACCTCAACAAAATGGAGTTGTTGAGAGGAAGAATAGGTCTGTTATGACCCGTTTCAAAGCTTATCAGTAAGCATCTTGATTAGTGCAAAGTATCTTGTTAAACATCATGGTTAATCAAGATAAGCTAAGATGTGAATCAATAGTTGAGATTGAATCATCTGAGGTAATTAATGATAATTGCAGTGTTAATCGTAAAGTTAAATAAGTGCCCAAGAAGCGATTAGTATTTTGAGTAGCTGAGATAAGCTAATTAGGATGATTTCTAGCTTTCAGGGTGCAGAGGACCTCGCGTGTGAAACGTTGCAAGAAGAATCGTCCAAATCGGACCTCTGAGGGAATAATTATGCCATTTTCCATTCCCTTGGTGAATTCTATAATTTTCCCAATTTTTGGTTTAATAACCCCTCAATCCTTTTATCCCTTATCCTTTCTTCCCGATCGATTCAGACACCGCCTAAGCGGAGCTCAGCAGGGGCGCGATCCCAGTAGAGAGGGAGAGTCGAGGGGTGATTCTGGGCTCCTTGGTTTCAATTCAACAGCACGACCCTCACCCACCTTCTCCTTTCCCTTTTCTTCTTCCTCCAACCTCGCCATACACAATGTCCCGACCAGCCAGAGAAGGCCGGCCAGCAGCAGCAATCTGCCAGCCCTTGCGACGCCGGCCAAGGTTCTATGGGCGCAGCTAGCACCAAGATAAAGGTGCCTTCAACCTCGGCCAAGAGGGAGGAGTATGAATCCGTAGCTATCAGCTGTATTTAGGCACCAATCGTGGCGCCCTAGCTACCAAAAACGGCGCCCCATCCAATTCGAGTTGCGGCTGTTGCAGCCATGGCTTTGTGCCACCTTGTGCGTGATCTAGCACTCGAAATTGATGCCAACAAACCTTCCTTGAGGTCCAGACCACAAATCCGCAGCCTCCCAAGCCTCGAGCAGCTCCTAGCCGAGCTCTCCTCCAAGCTGATCGTTCCTGCGTTGAGCTGCAGTAAGCGGCAGATTTATTTTGGGCAAATCCAAGGTTGAAGATGACTTGCATGTGCCTAGAAACTGGTATCTGGACGCAATTCCAGACGAATCCGGACATCCCGAATAGCTGTGAGTAGGGTTTCATTTATTTATCATTAATAAACTCAGGCGTTTGAATACTTTCTATTTTGTGCGCGAATTACGCTGATAACAGGCGTTATCAGGCGTCAGGCAGCGTTTGGCATCGCCCGACCTTTTTAGTTCATAAAATGCTTCTAGACACTGTTATATGATTAAATTTAGCAATTGAACAATATGGATTGAATCAGTAGATTTATATGGTTCATTGGAACCTAAATTGCTCATTTGAATGTTGAAATTAGAAATTCATGTCTGAAAATGGTATGATTTGGGTATGAACCCAGACAATGAAGATTTCTGATAAATTATCAGATGTACGATTTCAAAGTTGATATGAATAAATAAAATATGCATGAAAACCCTAATTGCATATATCTTTTGACGTTAATATGTGTAAATTGATATTTACATGAAATGGCACATTTCTCTGAAATATTACCAGAAATTCTCACGTATTGTTATAAATTGTATTGTGATATGTAATTAACTCTTAATTGAGTTAAGTGATGCACAAACCATGATTAGGGTTAATGTGCACGTTTTTCGAGAATTTCAGAGAATTGACAAATGTTACGTATGAATTCTCATATGTGAAGTAAATTACTCTTAGCAGTGCACTAAGATGTACAATTGAATGAATTCAATATGCATGTGCCAAATTGACTTGAGTTTGGGATATTTATGAATTTTAAATCTGCCTGCATGCATGATATAAGGATAGGGTGTTGCCATGTGATAAGTGAATGAGGTAACTGAAACCCTAAGGATAGGGTGTTCAATGAATCATGTTATGGTAATATGAAAGGTCTCGATATGAGATGTGGTGATACTTAACTGTTGAATTGTATGTTTCTAGTGCATTTAACTTTATATGCTTGTTCTCTCTGAGTTGATATCTACATACTGCAGGGCTTCTTATTTTCAATACATATCTTGTAAATTGCAGGTGATGAGATATGACATGCCCTAGAAAGGGATGTTACTGAGACATGATATATGTTGAATACATGAGTTAAGATGTTTCTTATGATATGATATGGCAGGCCGTGTGAGCCTTGTGAGAAATGTTAAATGAGTTATGATTTCTGTTTAAAATGTACCATAATGTTAATGTTAAACTTAGGTGCCCTAAACACCGTAGAACCCCTTTGAGAGGTCTGCACCTTAGGGGTGAAACTCGTGTCCAACATCAACCGGTTGAGTAATTCTGGTGGCACGAGGACAGAAGGGTTATCCAACACCAACCGGTTGAGTAATTCTGGTGGTAACCCAGTGTTGACTCCTTGTGCATGTGTACTCAGGTTAGAGGAGTTGTCTAGAGTACACTCTTTTGAGAGTGCAGTGAGGCCCTTGTGAGCCTGAGGCCCTTGAGCGCCTGAGAGTCCTGTGCAGACCAGGATGAGAAGTCAGACTTAGCATTTCTCGGGTGTGTCGCTAAGTCTTGTACGGTGTGGTCGTAGTGCACTGCGAGTCTCTATGCAGAGTACACTGCATAGATCAGGGCATAAGCTAAAATATGATCATATAGGTTCATAGAGTTCCTTATAAATGAAAGAGTTAAGGAAGACTAGAGCATAGTCTTCTAGTAGTTATTCTTTGGATGCAATATTTACATTCTTCGTTATTTCAATTATATTGTTTTAGAACTACTCAGTGTAGTATTTCTTGTATATTAATCTGAATAATAAACTTGACGAGTTGTTTAGTGATAGTTAAATGAAAAACTATTCACTGAGCGAGTAGGCTCACTCCTCTACTCAAACATTTTCAGGTCAGCAACAGTTCCAGGAATCTGAAGGATCTTTCCATCCTAGTTTTTGGCAGTAGAAGGTATATGTAGTTAGTTTAGTTAGAGGTCTCTTAATCCTTTCCCCTCGGTCCTTGGGACATGGTGTGGGTGAGAGAGAGTATGTATGGTGAATGAGTAAAAGATGTAAATTAACTGTTATGTTTTACTTTCTATTAAACAATGTTACATGTTGGAAACTCTGTTTATGTTCTCTAGCCAGTTTAATTGAAATGCTTCCGCAATAGTTTATTATGTTTTAGTTTACAGCAATAATCCGGATATCATTACGAGGTTTTAAAAAGAAAAAGTTCTCATTGATTTGTTTATGTGATAATCCCTCCGTCGCGCCCTAATCTCGTGATTAGTGGTTAGTGTGAGATCGGGGTGTGACATCTTGGTATCAGAGCATAGGTTGAGTATATGAATACTCTAAGTCAAGGTCAGGGGACGATAAGAGACCAATAGGATTAGGACTTAAGTGTCTTCCTTCTAACTGCAATTTTCTAACAGGAAGTGTTCTGTTATACTATTGTAGATGGCAGGAAGAGGATGTGGTCACGAGAACCAAGTAAAAAGTTTATGTTGAATCGTCAGGGAGGGTCGAAAGATAGAGTTATAAGTGAGAAAAATAAGAAGTGATATGTCTTTAGCTCTGGGAGGTCTGAGTGTTTAGATACCCTGGCCAGGTGTCTGAATACTTAGATTGACCAGTATCAAGCTACTCTGTCTATTCTTCTCTGAATGCCCTGGCCAGGTATGCAGAGGAAGGATGGGCTAGAGAGAAACCCTAGAAATCTTAGGGTTAAGAAACCGGAAATTAATGTAGGAGTAAAAGATTAAACATAGAATGTGATACAACTCTTGCTTTATATTGCTTATTTGATTGGAGATCACTATAAATACTCTTATATGTATGAGTTTAGATTTTCAGTTTATAGAATATAAATGATTCTTTTATATTGTTGTGCGTCATAAATTGGTTTATTTATTGTTTATATTCTTTGTATTAAGTAGACCAGAAGTTATGTTTAAATGAGTTTGCCCTAAGTGGATATTCTTTCCACATGTTTGAGATCAATAGGAGTTGGTTAATCCTGAGTAGCTCTTGGCTTCAGGATTGCAGGTTTGGCCTGGTCCGGCTGACAAGATGTGTTACTGGGATCTAACAACTCCTATAAATAGTATAATAAGAATAGACTCTGGATAAATCTGACATATCATAGTAAAAATGTACATACACTAAGATGTTGAAACATATGGGAAAGATTAGAATAGCTAAGAATCTGTTGGAACTGGTATCGGAGGCTCAACGTTGGAGTCTCGTATGAGCAATCCTTAATTGGAAATAAAGGAACACGATATAAGGTTCAGATTAAGTTTAATGATTAGTGTTATATGAACTCTAAATATGAGAATATGGAAAAGATATGAGAAAAGTATGTAAGGGCTAAGATAGTAAGAATCAACTATGGAATGGATTATGTAATAAAGTAAAATATTTTTATGTACTTCAAAGCAAATGGAAAATAGAAGAAAAGAGTTAAGTATACAATAAGTATATAGAAATAAAGAGCCTTATGTAAATCATAAGACCAGGATAAGAAATTTAGTTGAATCAAGAGAAATGATAGAAATGATGACCTTGATTAAAGAATGAAGATTGCATGACATAATTGAGAGTATGGAATGTATATCTTTATTATAAAGTCGAATACATTCATTCATACTAACTTTGGATTCTAAGTCTCTATGGAAAATGAATGCATCATATATGATACATAGGTACCATGGTAGAGACGTCTAAGTGAATGAAACAATGACACACAATATGATGATGAAACCCTAGCAAGGTAAATTGAGAATGTAACTTATCTGGATGTTCAAGTAAGAGGAAGGAAATTCCAGTGATAAGATAAAGAAGACTTGAGTAAAACTTATGAGATCTAAAGTTTGATTTCAAACTAAGGAAGCAAAATCACATCACAATAATGCTATGTTACTGATAAGGACCAAACCCTAGAATGTTTAGAGTTGAAGTAGTTCAAGGGATGTCGCTAGTGATTTGACCTTGAATACTAGCATCTCTATAAAACAAAATCATGAGATTTTCACAATGAAAAGTAAATTAGTATTGATAGTAATCTATGGTTTAAAGGTAGTTAATCTGAAAGGTAGATAAACAATATGAAAATGATTCAGAGAAAAGAGTAAGATATAAATTTGAAATGTAACAATAAGTAGTAGCATAGAATGAGGAGTACTACGCGATACATGATCTGAAGTTAGTTGTTGTAGTTCATGCTTTTATGACACAACGTCACTATCTTTATGATGTGACGATAGATTGTCACCTTGGGAAGGCGAATGTGGTAGTTGATGCCCTAAGTAGGAAGTCTAGTTCAACAGTGGATGTATTTTCCATGGCATGTTTCAAAAGAGACATGCTAGTGGAAATGTGAAAGTTGAACTTAGACTTTGGGGTGACAGAACAAAGTGGTTTGATTGCACAAATGCAAGTCAAGCCTACTTTTTATGACCAAATTAAAGAACTTTAGCAGAGTGACAGTGGGTTGCAGCAGATCGTACATGACATGACAGGGGGAAAAGACCAAAGTTTAGATTTTCAGATGATGGTGTGTTGTATTAGCATGATATGTTGTGTACCTCGAGACAGTGATTTGAAAGAAAAGATTCTTGAAGAAGCACATGCATCGATGTACGCTATGCATCCACGTAACACTAAGGTGTACATGAATCTCAAGGAGTTGTACTGGTCGTCAGGTATGAAAAAGGATGTAGCTGAGTACGTGGCTAGATGTAGTGTGTGCCAGCAGGTTAAGGCTGATCATCAGAAACCTGCAGGTACCTTGCAACCTCTTCCTATACCAAAGTGGAAGTGGGAACATACCACAATGGATTTTGTGATAGGGTTGTCCAGGACACCCAAAGGTTGTGACTCGATATGGTGATTGTGGATAGACTGACTAAGTCTGCTCACTTTCTTCATGTTAAAGTCAACCTTTGATGTCCTAAAGTTGGCTAAGATATACGTGGATAAGATAGTCAGGTTGCATGGTATTCCAGTTTCAATTATATCAGGTAGAGATCCTAAGCTCATATCCAGGTTTTGGAATCAGTTGCTTTGTGCTTGGGGCATAAAAATTAAGATTCAGTACAACTTATCACCCACAAACGGATGGTCAGTCTGAGAAGACCACTCAGACTCTTGAGGACATGCAGAGAGTAGTTGAAAGCTACACATGATAGGCAGAAGAGTTATGCGGAGAAGAGGCATTAACCTCTTGAGTTTCAAGTTGGTGATGACATGTATCTGAAAGTTCCACCATGGAAAGGAGTATTGAGGTTTCATAAGGGAGGCAAACTGACTCTTAGGTTTATGGGCCCATATCCTATCGTTGAGAGGATTGGACCTGTAGCCCATAAGTTGGATTTTCCATCCGAGTTGCCCAATTTACATGACGTGTTTCATGTATCAATGTTGAAGAAGTGTTACCCTGGTCCAGAGGAGATAGTGGACCCAAAACCTGAACAGATGAGAACAGATGTGTCCTACGTTGAAGGACCAATTCAGATAGTTGATCGAAGGATCAAGAAACTCAAGAATCGTGAGATACCATTAGTGAAAGTTTTGTGGAGGAATCATAACTTAGAAGAAGCTACGTGGGAGCTTGAATCTGAGATGCGTAACAAGTTTCCTTTTCACTTTTAGGAATTTCGGGACGAAATTCTTATAAGGGAGGGAGATTGTTATGACCCGTTTCAAAGCTTATCAGTAAGCATCTTGATTAGTGCAAAGTATCTTGTTAAACATCATGGTTAATCAAGATAAGCTAAGATGTGAATGAATAGTTGAGATTGAATCATCTAAGGTAATTAATGATAATTGCAGTGTTAATCGTAAAGTTAAATAAGTGCCCAAGAAGCGATTAGTATTTTGATTAGCTGAGATAAGCTAATTAGGATGATTTCTGGCTTTGAGGGTGCAGAGGACCTCGCGCATGAAATGTTGCAAGAAGAATCGTCCAAATCGGACCTCTGAGGCAATAATTATGCCATTTCCCATTCCCTTGGATGCATTCTGTAATTTTCCCAATTTTTGGTTTAATAACCCCTCAATCCTTTTATCCCTTATCCTTTCTTCCCGATCGATTCAGACACCGCCTAAGCGGCGCTCAGCAGGGGCGCGATCCCAGCAGAGAGGGAGAGTCGAGGGGCGATTCTGGGCTCCTTGGTTTCAATTCAACAGCACGACCCTCACCCACCTTCTCCTTTCCCTTTTCTTCTTCCTCCAACCTCGCCATACACAACGCCCCTACCAGCCAGAGAAGGACGGCCAGCAGTAGCAATCTGCCATCCCTTGCGACGCCGGCCAAGGTTCTATGGGCGCAGCTAGCACCAAGATAAAGGTGCCTTCAACCTCGGCCAAGAGGGAGGAGTATGAATCCGTAGCTATCAGCTGTATTTAGGCACCAATCGTGGCGCCCTAGCTACCAAAAACGGCGCCCCAGCCAATTCGAGTTGCGGCTGTTGCAGCCATGGCTTTGTGCCACCTTGTGCGTGATCTAGCACTCGAAATTGATGCCAACAAACCCGCCTTGAGGTCCAGACCACAAATCCGCAGCCTCCCAAGCCTCGAGCAGCTCCTAGCCGAGCTCTCCTCCAAGCTGATCGTTCCTGCATTGCTGCAGTAAGCGACAGATTTATTTTGGGCAAATCCAAGGTTGAAGATGACTTGCGTGTGCCCAGAAACTGGTATCTGGACGCAATTCCAGACGAATCCGGACATCCCGAATAGCTGTGAGTAGGGTTTCATTTATTTATCATTAATAAACTCAGGCGTTTGAATACTTTCTATTTTGTGCGCGATTACACTGATAACAGGCGTTATCAGGCGTCGGGCAGCGTTTGGCATCGCCCGACCTTTTTAGTTCATAAAATGATTCTAGACACTGTTATATGATTAAATTTATCAATTGAACAGTATGGATTGAATCAGTAGATTTATATGGTTCATTGGAACCTAAATTGCTCATTTGAATGTTGAAATTAGAAATTCATGTCTGAAAATGGTATGATTTGGGTATGAACCCAGACAATGAAGATTTCTGATAAATTATCAGATGTACGATTTCAAAGTTGATATGAATAAATAAAATATGCATGAAAACCCTAATTGCATATATCTTTTGACGTTAATATGTGTAAATTGATATTTACATGAAATGGCACATTTCTCTGAAATATTACCAGAAATTCTCAAGTATTGTTATTAAATTGTATTGTGATATGTAATTAACTCTGAATTGAGTTAAGTGATGCACAAACCAGGATTAGGGTTAATGTGCACATTTTTTGAGAATTTCAGAGAATTGACAAATGTTACGTATGAATTCTCATATGTGAAGTAAATTACTCTTAGCAGTGCACTAAGATGTACAATTGAATGAATTCAATATGCATGTGCCAAATTGACTTGAGTTTGGGATATTTATGAATTTTAAATCTGCCTGCATGCATGATATAAGGATAGGGTGTTGCCATGTGATAAGTGAATGAGGTAACTGAAACCCTAAGGATAGGGTGTTCAATGAATCATGTTATGGTAATATGAAAGGTCTCGATATGAGATGTGGTGATACTTAACTGTTGAATTGTATGTTTCTAGTGCATGTAACTTTATATGCTTGTTCTCTCTGAGTTGATATCTACATACTGCAGGGCTTCTTATTTTCAATACATATCTCGTGAATTGCAGGTGATGAGATATGACATGCCCTAGAAAGGGATGTTACTGAGACATGATATATGTTGAATACATCAGTTAAGATGTTTCTTATGATATGATATGGCAGGCCGTGTGAGCCTTGTGAGAAATGTTAAATGAGTTATGATTTCTGTTTAAAATGTACCATAATGTTAATGTTAAACTTAGGTGCCCTGAACACCGTAGAACCCCTTTGAGAGGTCTGCACCTTAGGGGTGAAACTCGTGTCCAACATCAACCAGTTGAGTAATTCTGGTGGCACGAGGACAGAAGGGTTATCCAACACCAACCGGTTGAGTAATTCTGGTGGTAACCCAGTGTTGACTCCCTGTGCCTATGTACTCAGGTTAGAGGAGGAGTCTAGAGTAAACTCTTTTGAGAGTGCAGTGAGGCCCTTGAGCGCCTGAGAGTCCTGTACAGACCAGGATGAGAAGTCAGACTTAGCATTTCCCGGGTGTGTCTCTAAGTCTTGTACGGTGTGGTCGTAGTGCACTGCGAGTCTCTATGCAGAGTACACTGCATAGATCAGGGCATAAGCTAAAATATGATCATATAGGTTCATAGAGTTCCTTATAAATGAAAGAGTTAAGGAAGACTAGAGCATAGTCTTCTAGTAGTTATTCTTTGGATGCAATATTTACATTCTTCGTTATTTCAATTATATTGTTTTAGAACTGCTCAGTGTAGTATTTCTTGTATATTAATCTGAATAATAAACTTGACGAGTTGTTTAGTGATAGTTAAATGAAAAACTATTCACTGAGCGAGTAGGCTCACTCCTCTACTCAAACATTTTCAGGTCAACAACAGTTCCAGGAATCTGAAGGATCTTTCCATCCTAGTTTTTGGCAGTAGAAGGTATATGTAGTTAGTTTAGTTAGAGGTCTCTTAATCCTTTCCCCTCGGTCCTTGGGACATGGTGTGGGTGAGAGAGAGTATGTATGGTGAATGAGTAAAAGATGTAAATTAACTGTTAGGTTTTACTTTCTGTTAAACAATATTACATGTTGTAAACTCTGTTTATGTTCTCTAGCCAGTTTAATTGAAATGCTTCCGCAATAGTTTATTATGTTTTAGTTTACAGCAATAATCCGGATATCATTACGAGGTTTTAAAAAGAAAAAGTTCTCAGTGATTTGTTTATGTGATAATCCCTCCGTCGTGCCCTAATCTCGTGATTAGTGGTTAGTGTGAGATCGGGGTGTGACAAGGTCGCTACAAGAGATGGCTAGAACCATGCTTCTTGAGTTTGACACTCCTAAGAAGTTTTGGGCTGAAGCTGTTAGCACGTCATGTTTTGTGCAAAACCGAGTTTTCACACATCCGACTTTCAAGAAAACCCCCTATGAACTATGGTGTGGTAGGAAGCCGTCTATTGATTTCTTTCATGTTTTCGGATGTCCTTGTTTTGTTTTAAACACGAAGGATTCTCTCGACAAGTTTGATCCGAAATCATATAAAGCTTTCTTCCTAGGCTATAGCACTACTAGCAGGGCATATAGAGTATTTAACATTGAACTATCTAAAATTGAAGAATCTATTAATGTTAAATTTATTGAAACTAACCCTGTTGTTGGCAAGCATATTGGTGATGATGATGTTGCAGATGAAATAATTCCTATCTTAAAAGATCTCAACATCAAAGACAAAGGCAAGCAGGTTGCAGAAGAAGAAAAGAAGGATCCCACTCCCCGCTTTGCAAAGAATCACCCCAAGGAGTTGATAATTGGCAATCCGTTTGAGAGAGTGAGGACACGAGCTGCTCACAACAAAGAACAAGCAGATAGTGCCTTCATCTCCCAACTAGAGCCAAAGAACATCAAAGAGGCCCTTGGTGATGATGAGTGGATCCTTGCCATGCAAGAAGAGCTTGAGAAATTTGAGAAGAATCGTGTGTGGACTCTAGTTCCCAGACCAAGTGATAGAAAGATCATTGGCACCAAATGGGTCTACCGCAACAAGCTTGATGAGCAAGGAAAAGTGGTAAGGAACAAAGCAAGGTTAGTAGCACAAGGTTACAACCAACAGGAAGGTATTGATTTTGATGAAACTTATGCTCCTGTTGCTAGATTAGAATCTATCCGTATGCTACTTGCCTTTGCTAGTTATAAAAATGTCTTGCTTTATCAAATGGATGTTAAAAAGTGCGTTTTTGAATGGTACAATCGAGGAGGAAGTATTTGTTGCTCAACCTTCGGGCTTTGAAAATGACAAATTACCCAATCATGTTTATTTGCTACAAAAAGCTCTCTATGGACTCAAACAAGCACCTCGAGCTTGGTATGAGAAATTAAAGAACTTTTTGTTAGATAATGGGTATGTCATGGGCAAAGTTGATTCTACCTTGTTTCTAAAAAACACTTGTAACCATTTTCTAATTATTCAAATATATGTGGATGATATCATTTTTGGCGGGACTGATCTTGATCTTTGCAAGGAGTTTAGTTCTCTTATGCGGAGTGAATTTGAAATGAGCATGATGGGTGAGTTGACCTTCTTCCTCGGCTTTCAAATCAAGCAAACAAAGGAAGGAAACTTCATCAACCAAGGAAAATACACAACTGAACTACTCAAGCACTTTGGGATGGAGAACATGAAGCCGATGGATACACCCATGTCAAACACCGCCAAACTTGATAAAGATGAAGAAGGTGAAAAGGTAGATGAGAAGCTCTATAGAGGTATGATAGGAAGTCTACTTTATTTAACTACCTCTAGACCTGACATTATGTTTAGTGTTGGCTTGTGCGCTCGCTTTCAATCTTGCCCTAAGCAGTCGCATCTCACTGCTGTTAAGAGAATTTTGAGGTACTTAGCCAAAACTCAAAATTTTGGTCTATGGTATCCTAAATCAAGGGATTTTACTCTTACGGCATATAGTGATGCGGATTATGCAGGGTGTTTGATTGATAGAAAGTGCACAAGTGGCACTTGCTTCCTTCTAGGACCATGCTTAGTGTCTTGGTTCTCTAAGAAACAAAGCACAGTGGCATTATCAACTACTGAAGCTGAATACATCACAGTCGGGAGTTGTTGTGCACAGGTTCTATGGATGAAGCAAATGCTCTAAGACTTTAACATATTTTTTGATGCTTCTCCTATCTATTGTGACAATACTAGTGCAATTAACCTCTCTTATAATCCTATATTGCATAGTAGAGCTAAGCATATAGAGGTTCGCCATCATTTTCTTCGTGACCACATTGCCAAGAAAGATATCTATATCACACATGTGGACACGGAAAATCAGTTGGCGGACATTTTTACAAAACCTCTAGCTAGAGATCAATTTAATTTTATTTGATCTAAACTGCTCATTATTGATTTAAATGATATTGCTATGTGATCTAGCTAGTGGTCTCTATCCTATATGCTTGCTCATGTCATTCTTCACCTTATGTTGTCTATACATGCTTGCTTGTGCTTAATTTGCCTATCAATATGCTTAGTTTTTGCTTGTTTTTGGGTTTTTATCAAATTTCGCTTTTTATCGCTAAATAGTGCCCAATGATGAGCAAAATGTGCCTAGGTATGTTATTTATGCAATAATAGAATGGAAAAATAAATTTAATAGGCATGTATGTGGCTAGAATCTAAGTTTTAGACTGCTAGGTCAGGTTGACCTTCGGTCGAGTTTCACCCTAGAAAACTCGACCGATCAGGAGCTGAGAGCTGTTCTTCAGTGGACCATTTGGTCGAGTTGTACACCCTCAGAACTCGACCGATCGACGGGCTGCGCCAACTTAAAAGTTAGGATCGGCCGACTATTTTCCCTTGCAACTAGAAATAGCCGACTGATTCCTCTTCTCCTGGCCCGTGCTCTCCACCCTAGCCCTAACCCTTCCCCATTCCTAACCCTAGGGTGCCTTAGCAGCTTGCTCCTGACCTCCCCGGGCGTCGGTTGTGTGTTCTTGTTGAGTTTTGAGGTTCGTTTTGCTTGTGTGTGCATTTTCTCCTCTTGCTTTTGCTTCCATGGCCTTCCACAAGAGAAAACGTGCCGCCCTTAACAATGCTCCAGCCTCTTCCTCGACCCAACGGTTGATTCCTTTTGATAACACTACGTTTTTATCTCTTGAGGCGGTAAATAGGTATAAGGATCTTCTTCCTCGATCTCCTTTTCCTTTTCGCCCCTCAGTTGGTGCAACCTATTTTCAAGACTATATCAACTCCATCACAAAGCTTCTTGCCAAACACAACCTTTCCGCCCTAGCGATCGAAAGTGACTGCTTCAATAATCAGTTGTCTAGTACAAAAGAAGTTCACGAGTTCTACACCAATCTGCGTTGATTAGTGTAGAACTCCCTTGTGCTTAACTGCAACATCCATCTGAAGCGTAATCAAACGAATATTGCGGAAAACACAGCGGTTTTGATGTATTGTTTGTTGAACAACATAGGTGTCAAGTGGGCTCGTTACATTCTACATCATATGACCTGCTTTGACAAAGGCAAGAACACCAAGGGCACCCACCCTCCCTACCCAGCCTTGATCTGTGGTCTCTTCCAGTTCGCCACTGACAAATCACTCTTTTCTGACTTCCATTACCCGGTTGCTTGAAAGGGAGTGTGCATTAGTGAAACCACTCTTCTGAAGGCTGTACCTACCCCTACCCCTGCCCCTGGTGCTTCTGGCTCAGCCTCATCCTCTGCTTCTAGTGCCCCTCCTACCTCCACCCAGGCTCCACCCCTGCAGCCACATCCCCGCCCTAGTCGTGCGTCGTTCAGAGCATCAAATGAAACCCTTCTTGGATACATGATGCATGAACAGGCGTACAATCGCCAGGTCCAGGATCACCTCCATCAGGATTTGTGTTCGATCATGTCTACCATGAACATGTCATGTGCTTCACCCTACCCAGTCTACCAGCCATACCCGGGTAGTGCTTATGCCTCCTATGCATATGAGCAATACTTCCCTGCTCCACCACCATATGCTGTCGAGCCTTCCGCTGCTGCTCCACCTCAGTATCCCTCTGGTAGCTCCACTCTTGCATATCTGCCGCTACCTGCTGGCCCCCTGGCCACTCTGATCGCGTCCTTGGGGGACACTACTCTGTCCTTTCCGCAGGCCAAGGAGCTTCTAGCTCTTGGCATGTCGTGGGCTGAGCAGAATGCCCGCTGGCCCGATCGCTCTTTTGCTCCTGAGGACGAGGAGATGCCCGACCAGGATGTGGATGCCGACGAGGATGCTAATGATGCTGATGGTGATGGTTCTTCTACCGAGGATGGCAATGATGGTGCTGGTTCTGCTGCTGGCACAGCTACTCTGCCTTCGGATGGCGATGGGGACTACAACCCTGGCGACGACGAGGACGTAGTTGATCTAGATAGCTTAGATGTCTAGGAGGTTTCTTAGCTTATAGTCTAGCATGTCTCTTATATATATATCTTTCTAGACTCTTTTGTATAAGCAACATCCTGGCACATTATTCTGAGCTGTACTATTTTCTTATTGTTTGTTTTCTCACTTTTATGGTTGTAGTTGCTGCTTATGAGAACATCTTTCTAAGTTGGAATATCATTGCTATGCACTTTGGCTATTTACTCTGTGTTATCTTATGCTTGGTGTTTGTTGAGCTATATTTTGATTCTGACTTGGATTGTATGTTCTCCTTCATGGTTGTATGATATATGCTTTTACATTGCTTCTTACTTTGCATATATGTGTGGTTGAGTCTTGGAGAAGACCTACTTTTTGCTCTTCTACCCCCCCTATCTTTTTTATAATGTCAAAAGGGGGAGAAATATCTCATGGTTTGAGACTCAATCATATTGTTTCTTGTGATTATACTATTGCTTTCTTGCCTAAGTGATCCTTTTCTTGTTAATTTGCTGATTGATCATATGACATGTAAAGGATTACATATTACACGGATATTGGTTTTGCCATGTATAGAAAACCTAACATGTAGGTGAGAGGAAGCATAATTTGAGGGGGAGCAAATTCCAATTGTCCTCATCATGAATCCCCCTAATTAACAAGGCAAAGGTATAACTTTCTTATCCTTTTCAATATGTTTGAGGAATGGTTTGTCATTGTCAAAAAGGGGGAGAATGTTGACCTAGAGGTTATACATTACCTATATTTTGATAATGACTTAACCATTCCATTCATATGTATCTAACATGTGCGTTAAAGATTGTTTGCAGACATTAGGTACATGAAAAGGATCACATATACAAGCCCTAGAATGGGCCAAGTGCAAGCCAAAATGGCTACAAGTGTGTAATTTAGGATTTTCATGTAAATCACCTTAGAACAGAAATGTAATCACTTGTAACGATGAATATGATTGTAACTTAGAAGAGAAAATTGTTTGGGACAAAATTCACCAAGTGCTAATCACTTTTATTGCAAATTAGAAAATCAATTTCAGGCACTTGGTCGGTCGAGTTTCCCACCCTGAAACTTGACCGATCTTCCTGAGTCAATTTTCTGAAGATTGCAATCGGTCGAGTTGTGCACTCACAGAACTCGACTGATTGGGTAGTAGGCCTTTTCCAGTTGAAATGGTCGGTCGAGTTTCCTCAGGAAAAACTCGACCGATCAGTTGAACATCAGATTGCCTACTACTTGATCGGTCGAGTTACACCCATTGATACTCGACCGAATGCACTGTACGGAACTTGCAGAAAAAGTAATATGACCGTTGGTGAATTGTTTTGGGCAAAAATATAGCTGTTTTCTTGAAGGAAAAATGACCACTTTTGCTCCCAAGTGTCCCACAACATAAAGGGCCACCCTCAACTATAAATAGAACCCCTTGGACTTCATTCCAAGCTGCTCTTCCATTGCAAACTTGGTTCTAGCTTAGTTGAGAGTGTTCCAAGCCCTTGAGCCCCTTTCTCTCTCTACCTTTAAGACAATTTCGTGAGTGAGATAGGTCCCTGTGTATGAGAGCTATCCTTTGTGCTATGTAAAGCTCTCCTTTCTTTCTTCCCACCTCCAAATCAAATTGAAGATTGATTGAAGCTACTTTTCCGAGTGAAAGAGGAGTTGTTGCTGTTCTTCTTCGAGTGAAGGGGAAGATGTGTTGCTGATCTTCAAGAGTGAAGATTGATCGTTTCTCCAGCTCCCTTGGTGAAGGGAAAACGTGGGCAAGCTCTCCAAGTGAAGGAGAGGTGCAAGGCAAGCTCAAGTAAGATAGGTAATTCCTACAAGGCTGAAGACAAAGGTGAGATTGGGTAAGTCCTTTGTAGAAGGCCGAAGAATCTCGCTTTGTGGGTAAGTCCTTGGATAGGTAGAAGATCTTAGCTTGTGTAATTAAGCCCTTGGTTGTGTGGTTTATGTTTCTTGTAATCTTATCATGATATATAAGAGGACCAAGTTGCAAATCCTAGAGTCTAACCAACTCTAGGTAGTGGACTGACATCGCTCCTAAGTTTAGGACGTGGAACCACTCTAAACCACCTGTCCAAGTGCATGATATTCATTATCTCTTATCCTTGCTTTGTATGCTAGAATAGGATATCAAATTGCTGCTTGCATTAGTTTTTGCACTTCAATTAAATTGGTGGTCTAATCAATTTTGTGAAGTGTGTGTATCTCTATTCACCCCCCCCCCCCTCTAGAGCCCATCGATCCAACAGGGTCAAGTATGGATATGTGTTTGAAGATCCAAAGATGTGGTATGAACCCTAATCGGCTAAGTGCTGATTTTGCAAGTGATGAGTTGATTGTTTTGGGTTGATTGGCCCAAACGGTTTCAAAACCATTTGGGGATCACCCAAGACCATTTTCAGGTCTGGGGTTAAGTATAGTTGATCAATTGAAGGTCCAAAGTTACACAATTACAAAGCAATCAATTGCTGATTTGATGATCAACTCAATAGCTCAAACCCTAATGATTATTCACTAGAATCCAAGGGTTGGGTGAGCCAAACGGTCTCAAGACCGTTTGGAACTCATCCAAATGGTCTCAAGACCGTTTGGAGGTCACCCTAGACCGTTTGGAGGTCTAGGGGTGAGTATGGTTAAGCAATTGATGATCCAATGTTACTAAGTTAAAGTGTAATCAATTGCTGATTTGATGATCAATCCAATGATCCAAACCTTAATTGATTGACTTGGATGTTGATGATATGATGGGCAAACGGTCTCAAGACCGTTTGGAGGTTATCCAAACGACTTCAAGACCGTTTGGGTTCAGGTCATGACCCAATTGAGTGATGGTTCAATAGGTTCAACATCAATTAAGCTCATATTGATGCATGTTGAAGGATGATCAATTCCAACCCTAATCCAATCCATCCAAACCCTAATTGGTGATCAATTGAGGATCAATTGAGGGTCACATCAGTTGAGTATTAACTTAATTGGTTCAATTGATAAATGGTTAACCATGGCATGAACAATTGAGGGGTTCAACATTGAAAACCCTAACTCAATTGGAAGTGTTAATACACTTTTGGTCCATGCGGTTTTGAGGGTGTTTGGACCAAACGGTCTCAAGACCGTTTGGTGGTCATGCGGTTTCAAACCGTTTGGAGGTTGAAAGTGCAAAACCATTTGGGGTCTTTTAAGTTCAAGATTGCTTAATGCTTTAAAGTCTTAGATGGTTTAATGGTTGATTAATCTAAATCCTAATGATACCT
Organism: Alisma plantago-aquatica; assembly: GCA_963693085.1. Lineage (NCBI taxonomy): Eukaryota > Viridiplantae > Streptophyta > Magnoliopsida > Alismatales > Alismataceae > Alisma > Alisma plantago-aquatica. The sequence continues at coordinate 407,777,745 of OY856414.1, forward strand.
AAAGACATTAAGGGAACAAGTAATTAATTGATTGAAGCATGTTATGATCAATGGTGAACATTACTAAAGTACCCTTGATGGGTTTAAGTAGTCAACACCTCTTAATCAAGCAAACCCTAATGAACATTATAGTAATAATGTGACTTATGTTACCAAGGTTGAATTGACCTAACCTAATCATAAGAGATGTAAACATCATCTAATAATAAGACGGGAGAGAAGACTCCTAATATGAATGAGAATCAAGTAATATACTTCCAACATGTATGAATACACATAATTAGGGTATGATCCTTTACAATGGGATCATGGAAACCCTAATTATGATGATCAATGAATCTTAACCTAAGTGAAGACATGAATGGAAGTAATCTTCATACATAATGATGGTATGATCTCAATTCACTACTATGTGAATAGTAAACCCTAATCTAGGGTAATGTGATGCTATGTGAATAGTAAACCCTAATCTAGGGTAATGTGATGCTATGTGAATAGTAAACCCTAATCTAGGGTAATGTGATGCTATGTGAATAGTAAACCCTAATCTAGGGTAATGTGATGCTATGTGAATAGTAAACCCTAATCTAGGGTAATGTGATGCTATGTGAATAGTAAACCCTAATCTAGGGTAATGTGATGCTATGTGAATAGTAAACCCTAATCTAGGGTAATGTGATGCTATGTGAATAGTAAACCCTAATCTAGGGAGATGTGATGATATGAATAAGTAACCCTAATTCTGAGTTATGCTTTTAAGCATGAAACCCCATGATTGAGAAATGAGATAGGAATCACTATTCCTAATCTAGTTATGAGGTTGAATAACTCTATTTGGATTAAATGAGAATCCTAACCCTAGAAACCAGCCGTGGTATTATGACACGGTCGTGGTGAGTCCTTTGTTGCACGACCGTGCAAGGTAGCACGACCGTGGTATCACATATATAATTTGAGAAGAACCTGTATTGTGCTGCTATGATACAATATGCATGTTATTAGTAAATATCGATCATGCATGTTTTCATAAAGAGGTGATCATATCCAGGTAAGGATTATGATATCTTATGTATTGAAATTACTTTACATGCTTCAAGTATAATGATATGCTATGATACCTAGTGAATGGTAAATTATGAGTTCAAGTACCTAGATTCTATAATCATGATGATAAATTTAGAAAGGTACTTGATAAGTTGAGGAATTGAGATCCTAACACTTTGTGAGAAAAAGTATGGCTACAGGCCATGACTCCCCAATAATAATGTCAGACATTAGATATATGATCTAAGTCTGAAGAGAGTTAGTGTTGTAATAATGGTTTTATAGTAAATAAATGCCATACATGTTCTTCTATTTATTAAAAGATAAATGACATATGGGTTTATCAAATTATAGTTGTATTGCTTTAATAGGAAGAATGGTTTAATCTGTTAAACATTGTTTTAACTACTCCCAGACAAATATAACTTCTTTGTGTACATTTATTCTCTTAAGCTGCAATAATTATGTTTCTAGCGAAGAGTTATATCTCTCGCTGGGACAATTTTATAATTGTCTCACCCCGTGGGAAACATATTTTTAGGTGGACGTGGGCGAGGAGGCAGAAATCCTTCAATAGGTGAAGGGCAGCATCAACAGTACCGGGGACATCAGTGAAGTTTCAGGTAGAGACACTGGCAGTTATGCCACATATAGATGTAGTTAGAGTCCTATGTGTCCTCTCTGTACTCTCAGGTCCTCGGAGTAATAGTTAGTGCTTTTGAGTTTTTGGTCCAGTACCTCGAGATTTATGTATCTTGCCTTATATAGTTAACATGGTAGTTGATGATTGTAATCTCGAGATACGACCTTATCGAGATGTACTGATGGATCAGTTTGTAAATAACTTATCATGTTGCTTTATGAAAAAGCTTTACCATTTAAAGATCTCTTCACAAAAAGTTTTAATTTTTAGTGATTTTTGGTAATTCACTGCTTAGTGAACGCTTCCGCATTAGTTAATCTTGTTTTCTCGAGATAGACGTTACACTACATGGGATGCAAATACGGTGAGATTAGCCCAAATGAATGCTAAAGATGTAAGTATCCTTTATTGTTCAATTTCCGTAGGTGAGTTCAATAGAATATCAAATTGTGAAACTGCATATGAAATATGGCATAGACTGTCTATTACTTATGAAGGAACTGTTCAAGTAAAGAATTCCAAAATTGGTATGCTCAAACAAAAGTTTGAACAGTTTCATATGGAACAAAATGAGTCTATTAGTGAAATGTATGCAAAGTTTTCTTCTATTGTTAATGGTTTGAATGCATTAGGTAAAGCCATTAGTGAAGAGGATCAAGTGTCAAAAATTCTTAGGTCTCTTCCTCCCAAGTACAAGCCTAAGGTGACTGTAATTGAAGAAGCCAATGACCTCACTCAACTAACGATGGAGCAACTCATTGACAACTTAGAAGCACATGAGGCAACCTTGGAAGAGGAAGAAAGATGAGAGTGTGAACTTCAACAAGGAAGAAAGAAGGACATGGCTCTAAAGGCTACAAAGGTCATCACTCAAGAAAGTGATGAGACAAGTGATGGAGATGAAGGAGAAGAAGCTCTAATTGTAAATGGTAAGAAATATAGAAGATTTAAATCTAACAAAGTTATTGGTTCTTTTTCTTCTTCCCCTCCTAGGTGTTTTGAATGTGGAAAGAAGGGACATCTTAGAATGAATGTCCTAAAGAAAAGAAGGGTAAGAAAAGCTCATCCAAGAAGAAGGGAGAAAAAGCATACAAAGCTGCATGGGATGAGTCAAGTGATATTGAAAGTGGAGAAGAGAATGTGGAGTGCCTCACGGCCAAAGAAGATGATGGTGATGATTCACAAGAGGTAAGACTTTTTTATTTGCCAAAAGAAGATCTAATTGCTAGCCTACAAGATACACATGACAAATATGTTGATTGTAAAAAGAAACTAAAGAAAATTACTAAAGCTAATGAGGATTTGTATGCAAAATTAAATAATCTTGGATTTGAAAAGGATAGTATTATTTCTGAAAACTCTACTTTGAAATCATCCTTAAATGATTACAATATAAAGATGCTTTCTCTAGAAACCAACTATGATCTTCTTTCTCAAGAAAAGGGTGAACTACTTGCAAAGTTAAATGATTTTCAGACTCAACCTATCCTATGCACTCATCCAGATTATGATGCTATTGTTAAAGAAAGAGATACTTTATCATATGATCTAGATCAAGAAAAATTAGATATCAAAAGGAAAATGGATGAGATTGATAAGCTACAAAAAGAAATTAGTAGTTTGAGAAATAATGATGTTCTTGATAAGATCCTAAAGAATTCTTCTGTTTATAATGGAAGGAGAGGTTTAGGATATGTTCCAAAAGAAAAATCCTATCAACCTAAACCTAGAAGAACACAAGCACCGAAGGCCAAGATCATGTATGTACCCAAGAACAACTCAACTTCTAGAAAGAGAAATGAGATTGATTCTATTTGTTGTCACTAATGCTTGCATATTGGACATTATTCTTTTTCATGCCCATACAAGACTAAGGATGTGGAATTAGTTTGGGTTCCAAAACCCCAAACTTAGCAAATTTGAATATGATTATGTTGAGATTTGACTTAACACTTCATTTGAATATCTTAATGTCTCATCTCAACTAAATATACTGGTATTTTAGCTTATTGCAATGATTTAATTGTAAAACTGGCATAAACAAATTGCTGAAAACAAACAGAAACAACCTCGGTCGACAAATAGTTCAACCGAGACACTCCTCGGTCAAGAAAGTATTCGACCGAGGAAATGCCTGTATCAAATCTGAAATCTACTATAAAAATAGTAACAATCTCGGCCGAGAAATTGTTGATCAACAAATTTCCTATTTCAACCTGTAAAACAACAACATTATGGGTCGACAAAATTTTCGACCGATACACATTTGATCGAAGTATTTGTCGACCGAATGAAGTTATGTTCAACTTAATTTATTCAATCATACTCAGTTTGTTATTAAAAGTACCTAACCATAATGGACCATCACTTGAGTATGAAAACCTATATTATTGTAGGATTGGATGGTTGATAGTGGATGTTCCAAAAACATGACCAGAAACAAGGATGCTTTTCAAACTTTTGAAGAAAAGAAAAGTGGAACAATCACTTTTGGAGACAATGGTAAATGTAAAATTTTTGGAATAGGTAATATTGGTACAAATCTTGAAATAAAAAATGTTTTACTTGTTGATGGTTTTCATCAAAACCTAATAAGTGTCATTCAATTATGTTAAACTTGATATTTCAATAAATCACTCTCATTAGCTAGACCTAATGAAAAATAATACATCCAACAAATGATGTAGATTTGAAATCTTGAATTTTATACAAGGATGCCTTGAGATATTCTCTTGAATAATCATGAGATACAATGCCTAATTATAGACCCAAGATGAAAATAAATGAACATTTTAATTAGAGTTAGTAGAATGTTGGGGAAAACTAAAATGTGCATGTAATCTAGTGTAATGAAGTAATGCAAATTCAATTGTAATCCCTTTTTAAATCATGATTATGAAAATGCTAGTTTGAGAAATTGAAAACATAGTATTTCAATAAGATACCTTGAGCTAGTATGAAGACTTGAACATAACTCTAATGTGGGGACAATGAGGGATGGGAAACCCTAATGCTATGATGACGTTGTAATATGAAGGAATACCAAGTAGTAATATACATTTGAGATGGGTACACCCTTGATGGTGAGAATATTAATGTTCACACCATAGTAACGGATACCTTAGCACCGAGGAGTGGTAAGTTGTAGCATGATGAATATGGAATTGAACTCTTGCCTATGATCTTGGAAAAATGTCGAGGAAAAAATTTCTTTAAAGGTGGGAAGGATGTAACAACTTGACTTTCTGTCCCCTTGAATATGCTCCATACTCTCTTTTGTGAACCATATCACTCAATGAACTTCAATTTCATGACTTGACTGTGTTGAGGACCCATTTTGATCACTATATGTTTGATTTTCACATTTGTGACATAATTTTCTTATAGACTTAAGTTTTAAGGCCTTAGCATATCACACCCTTGAAAGCCATTTTGAACATATTCAGTGGGATATTCTTGCTCCCTATTATATGCCAAGTGGTAGATTTCTCAATTCTAAATCCAACGATGTAATAATCACCTCAATCAAACCTTCCTATCTCAAGTTATGATGTTGCAAAGATCCTCTTATTTCTACTTTGGATTAATTTGAATTTGTATTCTTGGTCTCTACTTTGGGCCAACCCAACTAGGCCCTCGGGAGAGCGTGCAACCCAGCCTCTATCCCCCTTCCCTAAGCCCTACTTTTTCTACCTCCTTTCGTGGTCGTTGCACTAAGGAATTAGGGGGATCCAACGATCCCCAAATTGTATCCCACGTCTGCATAGGAGGTCGACACAAACACCTCTTACACCACCTACCACCAATATTGACATAAAAAATATGCCTCTTCTTGACATCTATGATGAAAATTGAAAACTCCTTTCTCCTTCATTTTCTTCCCTATTCCATTTCCCTCACTTTTCTTTCCTTCCCACTCACCATATCCACCTCTTTGCTCTTGTTTTATCCTCCTCATCCCTAGGCAGCACCGCGACCCACACCCTTTGGGTGTTTGTTGTGCGACAACCTACATCCTCTACAGAGACCAGAATCAACTGCAACAGGGTGCAACTAGTGCGGTCGGCCATTTTCCTAGTTACCACAACATCTTCTACCATGGGGTTGAGTCCCCTCTGATGAGCTTCAACTTTCGCAGGTTGGAACCTGCCACCCATCATAGTGTGAGTGAGGCCAGAGGATACCGATGGGGTCGAGCGATGGCCTACCGCTATAGGGGGGACTGGAATGAGCAACGAGCGACAAGTAGTGATCAGACTCATTCACACTAGGCACATGCCATTCATCGAGAGACGTGTGGCCCTGGCCCCACCCCCAGGGAGCACTGGAGGGGTGAGGAATACGACTACTTGATCCTGGGCCAACAGCCCAGATGCATTATATAATATCAAAGGTAACACCCCACATATAGTTCTTAATCAAAATGATAAAAAATCGATCAATTTCACCTTTCTTAACCAAATACGTTGAAATTATATACCATTTTGATCCTGTATAAAAGATCTACATCCTAGGAGTTCAGAACCTCTTTGTTCTCCTAGTTTTCACGTTTTACTAAATATAGGATCTTAACTAGGTTGACCTTTTCTAATGCATGATTATGAATAAGTTGGGACTTCGATGCACCTATACCCTATTAAATAGAAGTTTAGTAACATTTTTGCACCCTTGAACTATGATTTAACCTGTAATCTCCCCTTTTGTTCAAAGCTTGCCCCAACTGCATTTTTGTATCTTGTTTCTAAAATTTGATACATAATGTTGATTAAAATTGATAATATTGTGACCATGTGACATCTATACTTGCCTATTCTTGAAAATTAGTAACATTGTGCTTTGCAAGACACTTTTGTCACTCATAAAACCCCTATTCTCTAGTTTGTTTAATATTCCATGATGTGCATGCATATTCTCCGTACATGTTTAGGCTTGACTATACCTCATCCAAAATGATACCTTAGACCCTCTTGAAGCCTGCAACCCTATGAGATCATGGGAATCAATAACATGATGATGTATTGTGGCCAAAATGACCAAGGCTAACCAATTTTGTGTATGATGATGTATATGACTTAAACCCAAGAGTTTTGTTCTCTTATGCCCATATATGACTTGGTTGTGCCCTTATAGTAAAAAATATCATCTCCACTTTTCCTAACCTCTCAAATCATAGAATAATATACCCCTTAGTCCATCCTCGATGTAAATGTCCCCTTAAGCTCATGTTGATTCTTGATGGGTTATGTTGATATTATTATTTTCTGCTCATGTGTGGAAACATTGAGCCTAAAGCTGGTGGTTTGATGCCTAGGATCTAGGGGAGATCCAACTATCTCTGGATAAGCTTGTTATGCCACCAATTTGATGATCTAAACCATATCTCATGATTGGTCCTCATGTCTTGACGAATTTTGACCATGTTTTCCCTATTATGAGTGTTACAACCCCAATTTTTGGGTTCTTATGATTGGAAATGCAATTTCCCTAATAAATGTGTGATTTTTTCAATTGTATGATTTAAATAAATTGAGTGGTTTCCTTTGGTAAATAGTCTTGTTTGATTTTGTGGGCCTTATTGACTATTGGGCACAATAACGAGAAAAGGGAAATAGAAAGGAAAAGGAAATCGATTAATAAGAGGAATAAATAAGATAAAGGAAAATAAAATACATGATGATCTGAATAATTAAAGGATTAGTCATCTCGCCAAAAGATGCATCTTTTAATGGTTATGGAAAGGTGATAATGTGAGCCTTGGCTTTTGATACCTTTCTTATACACCAAGGGAGAAATGATAAAGGAAACAAGAAGGAAGGATATGTGTTTAACATAAATCCACATTCTCTCAAAAAGGAAAAGGGGAATAAAGACTTTTCCTTATAGACTGTAAGGTTCCTTCCTCCCCCTTCCTTTCATTCCACATAAGAGCCATTAGGGCTTTCCTGAGATATGTATATATAGAGGCAACAACGGCCCTTTCATCCAAGGATGACTACCCTTCTTGGGAGTTACACCCTCGTCTCCTTCCTCGGCGTCATCTTCCTTTCCTAACCATGGTTTCCCTATAACCCTAACCTAACGTCTGCCAAGCCATCTTTTTCTAGCCTAAGCTTGCTCTACAAGCAGCAAGACTGCATTATGCCAAAGGGACCAAAGTGGACAGATCCCTTCCTGATCCAAGGCAATTCATGGATAGGGGAGTACTACTGCATCATCTTCATAGGGCATGGGAAGAACCCATCCGCAGACTCAGATGCATGGAGGGAGGTGTCGAGCATGCTACTACACCCTCATCTTGTAGTGTTCTAGAAGATCATGGGGTAGAAGCTTCCAAGACTGTGCCTAGGGTGGTTGGTCCCTCACCAGGAATCCTACCGTCAAGAAACTAGCACAGGTGATGGAGAAGATGGATCTGACATCCTCACGAAAGATCCAAGCCATAGGAGAGATGGATGATCAATGGAGGGTGAGAGTGATGGGGAAGCAATTTGTAGGCCTATAGTAATGGTGGATGATAGTGGAACCAGGCCGCAGGAGGCGCTATAAGCCTCACTTCAGCAGGTGTCGAGATCGTTGAGGGGTACATCCGATGTAGGGAAGTCGGCGTCGAGATAGCAATAGCAATCTTCTGGTGTCTGTGTAGAGGGAGAGAGAGGAGCGACCAAATGTGATGGTCCATAAGTCGGGAAGGAAGAAGCCTCGGGGATGACACCCTCGACTGTGAGACCTGGCACCGGGGAACGCATAACGCCAGACATGGCAGCGCTCCCGTGTTCACGCGGAGAAGACGAACCCGGAGAGGGATGGGGATGCGATCCAACTGCCTGGACCAGGTGGCTGGACTGGCTGACTCACATGTAGAGTAGATGGGGTCATTGCCCACTCAACTAGCTGGACGTGGGTCCTAGGTGGTGTGGCCCAATAGGAGGCTGCCACATCACCCTTGTCAAAGGTAAAAAGTTTAATCTTTTACAAATTATAGAAAATGCTAGGAGTGTCTGAAAATAGCAAATCTATATATCAAAATGATTGGAAAAATGAGGGGAATACAAATAAAATATGTTTGAAGTCTTATTCTGATCTCTGTTCTAAAAAAGGGTAATATATATGTTAAGTGAATATTTATAAATGGAAACCCTAGATTGGATATTAAACATGTTAATTACATTAAAAACCCTTGTTTTATGCTCATATCTGATAGTGTTTAACAAGATGAGAAATGAAGTTGATCACGTTAAAGATGTTGAAAAGATAGGGTTTCCAATGTGTATAATCATGCTTATGAGAATTAGGTTTTGGAACTAAGATATGTTAGTGAACATAAATTGGATGTAAGTGATCATAATGAATATATATGTGGATATATTAATTAGGGTTAAACATGATGTATAATTTGGAGTTTTAACTTTAACAAAGAATTGTGCGATGGAATTAAGTGTGTACCCTTATTCCTCAATCAAACCCTAAAACCCTAGATTATAACCGAATAGGGTTTTAATGTGATTCATATGATTGGTGACACTTTAGGGTTGTATACAATTACAAATCATGTTGATTGATTGGATGTATGATTGCTTGTTGATTATACCTGATGATTTGGATGGCATAAAGTACACCTAAATTATACTACATGGCAAAGTTATGTGGTTATTTATGGTTAACCGCTTTAGTTTCACGGAGATTTATCGAATGATTGATCGAATTGAATGCAACCTATCTGCTTGGATGTTCATATATGCAATTCATAAAGTCACTATGATTATCACAATTAAGATATAAGTGTGTATTCTTGCACCTACATGCCACCCTGATGTAAGATGCAATGAGGTCAAGCCTAAGAGGGAAGACCCATGGTCACCATGAGAGGTGACCCCAGGCACCAAGCTTAGGATGTAGAAGGTGGCCTTATGATATTGCATGACTAATGGGCACTATGAGAGGTGACCCCAGGCACCAAGCTCAGGATGGAGAAGGTGGCCATAAGTCAATGGTAAAAGTGAAACCCTAAGGAGGGTATTCCGGGGTTAGGGAAAAAGTGGTGGAGAATGTCACATTGAAAGCATAAATTGGATTGTTAATTAACTTGATTGTGATATTTAGATTGTTAGCCATATATGTGAAATTTTGGTTGTGCCCACATACTGGCATATTCATTTATGCTGACCAAAGTTTTGTTTGTCGGCATTTTAGGTACAAGTTTGAAAAGGATAAATAGTAAAGTGGCATATCGTGAAAATAAGAATTATAGTGCAAGGAGGATTAGTTAAAGTAGATTCCAGTCATGGATGGAAGTTAGATATTCCAGTTTTTTTAAAAGGTATGCAAAGTTTTATTTTATTCCAACATTCAGCATAGTTTTGGTAGAATTTTATAATTATTATTGATTATTTGTCAAACCATTGATTTAGTTAATTATGATAATGGCTCTGACCTTTTGATCTCCCTTAATTGGGGGTTACCGGGAGGCAGGGTCGTTACATTTGGTATCAGATCTCTGGTTCCTCATTTAATCCTTAGTAATTATTAAATTTTACAAACTCTGTAGAACCTGAGGGATTATTAGAGGATTTTCCAAAAGACAGAGGTGTCTAGAAAAGGATCACAGTCTGGGGGCTGGCAATATTTTCCTCCGCACCGCTAGTCAGAATACGAGGACTCCCAGATCTGTGTGACTATATAGACAATGTCTTAGGATCTGACTTGAAATAAGATACCTTTAGGACTCTCTCATCTTATTCATCCCTTCTCAACTCAAATTCTATTAAGGATTCTAAGAGTTAGGGTTTTCTATCTCTTCCTCACCCTCTTGAGGACTGGGTATGTATGATAAGGTTAAGGAATCCTCCACCAAATTAAATAAAAAGCATGTAAACAAGATGTCATGGACATAATCTTAATAGTTTAAATGTAAACTAAAGATTAGTTGCTTGCTTAGGTCGTATGACATGTGTTGTCATGCCCTCAGGAGAGACCTGAGGTTAGACCTTCTTATCAGGAGGATGACTAGAGAGAGTTAGTCTTGGAGGTAGAGACCTAGTGCATCCTCTGAGGATGATGCCAACCCTAACCCTAAGTGGTGGTTAGAGAGAGAGATGGCATGATGAGATGGAAGTTTTGAATCCCTGTGATAGTTTGAGCCATGTGAGGTTGGCTGGCCTTGTACCTTTGGCGACCCAACCCTGGGAAGGGTCATGCATGTTAGGGTGAAGGATAACTCCTTCATTGATGAGGTTAGTGATGACCATATGGAACCCCTATGGGCTTATATGAGCATGGAAGAGTATGCACCTAGAGTACGTGAGTAGTACGGGTAGTAGGTTAAAACCCTGGCCAGAAAGGCATGAGATAAGCATGAAGAGCTATGGATAATCTTGAGCGAACATAGGTTTGATCATATGTTTCACCATGTAGGTGTATGCATGTGAGCTTGATCCACCTTAGAGAGAGAACCTACAGTAGTAAGGTTGTTTGTAGGGTTATCTCTAGAGAGAGAGAGAAAGACCTGAGCAAGAAGGTTGGAAGCTTAGACTTTGAGACACGAGGAACCATTAGAAGTTGGATATGTTTTGACCTGGATGGTTTTGGTTGCCTTTAGAGGAACCAAACCCTAGAAAGGGAAAGAGACTTCTTGAACTGAGCTATGGATGTTGTAGACTCCTACCTTACCTTCTAGGGATATGAAGAAGAGTTCCTTAGACCCTGAGGAGGTTTAGTAACAAGTTGTGAGGCCTTATATCCAGTTGTTTATCCTTGAGGAGGGCTCAACTCTAAGGTGTCATTCAAGTGGAAAGATAATAGGATGTGCATGATGTACCTCGTACATGCTTGGTTTGTGGTTAGAATGTTGAGCATGCAGTTGGACAACTCTTGTAGAAAAGTGAACCTAGGGTTCCTAGACCTAAGAGGGGAAGTAGTAGTACCTGGTGCACCTGATGCTCACACAGATTCTTGAGTTTCTACGCATGGGAGCATGACATCCCTCATGTTTACAGGAAAAGGAAATCCTTAGACTAAGGTATATGTTTCATGAACCCCTAACATATAGGTTGGCCATATATGTATGTATGAGGATGGTCTAATGTGAAGGAATAGAAACAAGTAGGACCTATCATGGAGACCTAGCATGGTGTAGTAGGTGGTCTACTTGCTAGCTACGTGCCCTAGTAGCTTGACAGGGTTAAGCATGCTCATGTGGGTGTAAACCCTAGACGTAGGGATGTTTGTAACCTTGGTTGCTATCAAGAGATAATTTCCTCCCATCTTGGGAAGGGACCCTTCTGTAGGGTATGGATCAGCTTTTTTTGGGTTGAGGTAACCTAAAGAGGTCTCATAGGATCTTAAGAATCTAAGGGGAGAGTACATAGTATGAGAATAAACATGTAGACCCATTAATATTGATCTCTAAGTGCATGTGGATGTGTAACCATGGAGGTAACCGGTATGGGGCCTGACCAAGGTAGGTAGGTCGCCATGACCCCTATGAAAGGATGTAAGTCATACCATGAATGCAGAGAGAGATGATGGAGACTTGGGTAAGGCTCTAAGTTGGACATGTACTATGTTAGAATTCTAAGTCTATCCTAGGGTCAGGTAGGGATAAGACCGATGGGAGTAGGAGTTCCCTAATTCCCTAGTTGCACATGACCATAGGGTCGGGAGGTAACAACTATCATTGTCTGAGGGCCATGGGTTAGGAGATTGATTACCTTCATGAACTCATGGGACCCAAAGGGTAGATAAGGAGGGCACTCTCTGGATGCATAAGGGAAGAGGGATGACCCCAAAAGTGCCGGCACCCTATAGACCTAGAGGAGATGACCAAGGATTGTGTGGTGACCCAAGTGGGTTCGAGACCAGTTTTCCATGGAAGTAACATTGATATCGAGATGTTCATTATGTAGGGACATGTGTTGCACGTTTCAACCTAGACTGGAAGGTGTACTTGCAATGTGTGATGCACCATCTCTACCCTTGGAATGGGAAGAACTTCGTGTTTGGACGGCCGCCAAATGCTTATCTCCTCTTGTTATGGGGGTGAGAGATAGGGCAGTACACATGCCATACAATAAGGATAATGATGATGTGAGATGAAATGTTGCTACGATGTATGGGAATAGAGATAATAGTGTACCCTGGTGGGGTGTACGATGTGTGGATGGTTTACAAACACCAAGAGAACTAAGGTAGTCATCAGATAAGGACGTTCTTATCATGAGCTGTATGGAATGTATGAGTTATATAAGTTTGAGTTTGATAACTAAGATAATGAGCTTGAACTTTTCTGAATCAGTTAGACCTGAATCCGAGATGTGGATGTTGAGTGGAGTATATGAAGGTTTATGTCTTCACCTTTACCTAGCACATGAAGATGTAAGGTGGTAATGGGTGCTCCAGTTGAGACACAACTATCTGCTTAACCAGTAAAGAGGCTATAAGAGGTCGTTAGGTGAACTCTAAGTTCAAAGAGGTGACATGTATGGTTAACATTTGGATACAACTAGACCTGTCGGTCGAGTTAGGTGGTTGCTTGGTCAGCTAGCCTAAATCTTGATGATATGGAAGGTTGGTTGAAGAACCTCAGTACACCTCCTTAGAAAGGAAGGTGAGGGAACCCATGACTAGAGTGTTTTAGGGTTTCTGAGGAGTCACCTTGAGGAATCATAACATTCAGAGAGCATGATTATGATGTCATCATATAAAGTGGTACTACTAAGATATTTAAGGTTCACAATAGTACTTTGGATGCCTAAGATGAAGAAGTATATAGAATTGCATGTGGCTTGTCACCATGCATTCCAGGAGGTGAAGGATGAACACCAGTAACCCAGTGCATTGATAAAGAGGATAAAGAGTCCCCGAGAGGGAATGGGAGTTGATCACTATGGACATTGTAGTGAGTCTCCCACTGGACCGAGGAAGGTCAAGATGTAAAATGAGTTATGGTAGATCGCCTTACCTAGATGACATAATCTAAGAGAAAGAGAGAGTACTATAAATGGACAGATCCAGTTGAACTACATGTAAGAGAGAGAGAGATGGATCAACTACACCATGATGTGAGTTCAAAGGTCCTAGAGTGTGATCTAAAAGGCTCATTTCCATGCGATGGAAGTAGGTACATGAAGAGCTCGATGCTAGTACAACTTATCACCTCTAACTGATGGTTAGTATGATCCAGACTGAAGGGTCTGATGAGAGCATGTGTGATCGTTCGGGTGATACATAGGAGCAGTCCCTACCCTAAGAGAGTTTGCTTGTGATGATAGCCACCATAGCTAGTATCGAGGTGTAAGAAGCTATGCAAGGGAGGTAGTATCGATCACCGCTTCATTTAGATGATGATGGGGAAAGGACCCTGTGAAGGTCAGAGAGACCATAGTGTGTGCAGATGAAGTCGCTTTGATCATGCGATGGCTGAGAAAGCCCAGGGATGACATGAGTCCTGAGCTGATGCAAAGCAGACTGACATGCATCACTATGGGAGAATATGTGTTATGAAAACCTGACCCCTCTGATCTATAGCTGAGAAAGTTGAGTCCCTGATACATAGATCCATTTGAAATGGATTGGTGGAGATGCTTATGTTTAGTCTTACCCCTCAGGATAATGTGGTGTATGATGTGTTCCATGAGTCTGATCTAGAGAACTATGTGATGTACCCGAGCCATGTGTTGATCCATGGACCTATTAAGCTTCGAGAAAGGCTAAATTGTCCTGAGTCACCTATGAGGGTACGAGATACCAAGGTGAGAGAGTACTCAGATGTAAGAATACAAGATGACGAAGGTTCTTTGGAAGCACCATGGAAAGGGTGAAGCCACATGGGAGACATGATGGACAAGATAAAGTCTTATCCTGATTGTTTGCATGTTTGGTGGAATTATGAGGGAAAAATTCCTATAAGAGGGGAAGGATGTTACAACCCCAATTTTCGGATTCTTATGATGGGAAATGCAATTTCCCTAATAAATGTGTGATTTTGTCAATTGTATGATTTAAATAAATTGAGTGGTTTCCTTTGATAAATAGCCTTGTTTGATTTTGTGGGCCTTATTGACTATTGGGCCCAATAACGAGAAAAGGGAAATAGAAAGGAAAAGGAAATCGATTAATAAGAGGAATAAATAAGATAAAGGAAAATAGAATACATGATGATCTGAATAATTAAAGGATTAGTCATCTCGCCAAAAAAGACATCTTTTAATGTTTATGGAAAGGTGATAATGTGTGCCTTTCCTTTTTATACCTTTCTTGTACACCAAGGGAGAAATGATAAAGGAAACAAGAAGGAAGGATATGTGTTTAATATAAATCCACATTCTCTCAAAAAGGAAAAGGGAAATAAAGACTTTTCCTTATAGATCGTAAGGTTCCTTCCTCTCCCTTCCTTTCATTCTACGTAAGAGCCATTAGGGCTTTCCTGAGATATGTATATATAGAGGCAACAACAACCCTTTCATCCAAGGATGACTACCCTTCTTGGGAGTTACACCCTCGTCTCCTTCCTCGACGTCATCTTCCTCTCCTAACCATGGTTTTCCCTATAACCCTAACCTAATGTCCTCCAAGCCATCTTATTCTAGCCTAATCTTGCTCTGCAAGAAGCAACATTGCATTATGCCAAATGGACCGAAGTGGACAGATCCCTTCCTAATCCAAGGCAATTCATGGATAGGGGAGTATTACTCCGCCATCATCATAGGGCATGGGAAGAACCCATCCGCAGACTCAGATGCATGGAGGGAGGCGAAGAGCAGGCTACTACACCCTCGTCTTGTTCCGTTCTAGGGGATCATGGGGCGGAAGCTTCCAAGACTGTGCCTAGGGTGGTTGGTTCCTCACCAGGAATCCTACCATCAAGCAACTAGTACAGGTGATAGAGAAGATGGAGCTGCCATCCTCATAAAAGATCCAAGCCATAGGAGAGATGGCTGATCAATGGAGGATGAGAACGATGGGGAGGAGATCTGTAGGCCTGTAGTAATGGTGGATGACAGTGGAACTAGGCCGCGGGAGGCACTACAATCCTCACTACAGCAAGCGTCGAGATCGCCGAGGGGTAAATCCGATGCAGGGAAGTCGGTGCCGAGATAGCAGCGATCTACTGGTGTCCGTGTGGAGAGAGAGAGGAGTGATCGGATGTGATGGTCCATAAGTCGGGAAGGAAGAAGCCTTGGGGACAACACCCTCGACTGTGAGACCTGACACCGGGGAATGCACAACGCCGGACACGGCATCGCTCCTGTGTTCACACAGAGAAGACGAACCCGGAGAGGGACAGGGACGCGATCCACCTGCCTGGACCGGGTGGCTGGACCGGGGGGCTCAGAGGTAGAATAGACGAGTCATTGCCCACTCAACCAGCTGGACGCGGGTCCTAGGTGGCATGGTCGAATAGGAGGCTGCCACGTCACGCTTGTCAAAGGTTAAAAGTTTAATCTTTCACAGATTATAGAAAATGATAGGAGTGTTTGAAAATAGCAAATATATATATAAAATTATCATAAAAATGAGGGGAATATAAATAAAATATGTTTGAAATCTTATTATGCTCCCTGTTCTAAAAATAGGGTAATATATATGTTAAGTGAAGGTTTATAAATGGAAACCCTAGATTGGATATTAGGCATGCTAATTACATTAAAAGCCCTTGTTTTATGCTCTTATCTGATAGTGTTTAACAAGATGAGAAATGAAGGCGATCATGTTAATGATGCTGAAAAGATAGGGTTTCCAATGTGTATAATCATGCTTATGAGAATTAGGTTTTGGAACTAAGATATGTTAGTGAACATAAATTGGATGTAAGTGATCATAACAAATATATATGTTGATATATTAATTAGGGTTACACATGATGTATAATTTGGAGTAATAACTTTAACAAAGAATTGTGCGATGGAATTAAGTGTGTACCCTTATTCCTCAATCAAATCTAAAACCCTAGATTATAACCGAATAGGGTGTTAATGTGATTTATATGATTGGTGACACTTTAGGGTTGTATACAATTACAAATCATGTTGATTGATTGGATCTGTGCTTGCTTGTTGATTATACTTGATGATTTGGATGGCATAAAGTACACCTAAATTATACAGCATGGAAAAGGTATGTGGTTATTTATGGTTAACCGCTTTAGTTTCACGGAGATTTATCGAAGGATTGATCGAATTGAATACAACCTATCTACTTGGATGTTCATATATGCAATTCATAAAGTCACTATGATTATCACAATTAAGATATAAGTGTGTATTCTTGCACCTACATGCCACCCTGATGTAAGATGCAATGAGGTCCAGCCTAAGAGGGAAGACCCATGGGCACCATGAGAGTTGACCCCAGGCACCAAGATCAGGATGGAGAAGGTGGCCTTATGATATTGCAAGACTAATGGGCACCATGAGAGGTGACCTCAGACACCAAGCTCAGGATGGAGAAGGTGGCCTTAAGTCAATGGAAAAAGAGAAACCCTAAGGAGGGTATTCCAAGGTTAGGGAAAAAGTTGTGGAGAATGTCACATTGAAAGCATAAATTGTCTTGTTAATTAACTTGTTTGTGATATTTAGATTGTTAGCCATATATGTGAAATTTTGGTTGTCCCCACATACCGACATATTCATTTATGCTGACCGACATTTTGTTTGTTAGCATTTTAGGTACAAGTTTGAAAAAGATAAATAGTAAAGTGGCATATTGTTAAAATAAGAATTATAGTGCAAGGAGGATTAGTTAGAGTAGATTCCATTCATGGATGGAAGTTAGATATCCCAGTTTTTTTAAAGGTATGCAAAGTTTTATTTTATTCCAACTTTCAGCATAGTTTCAGTAGAATTTTATAATTATTATTGATTATTTGTTGAACCATTGATCCAATTAATTGGGATAATTACTCTAACCTTTTGGTCTCCCTTAATTGGGGGTTACCAGGAGGCGGGGTCGTTACAATGAGTCTTTGGACCCTAAAATGTGCACAAGTGATATGAATCATGTAATAGTGATATCAAATGAATGAAACTAAAAATATCTAGTAACTTGAATCATGCCTATGTGAGGGACTCAAAATCAATAAAAGACTATCCAGTGCACCAATAGCCATCTTAGAACATAACTTGGCAAAAACCCTAAAATGGAACTAGTTAGGATCAATGATAATAATTGAATGCATGTATGTAATCTTTTTCTTAATTAGGATTGGCTTGTGTTCTAGGTGGTCAAGGATAATCTATGAATCTCTAGACCAGGCACATGCTTTACTATTATATGACTGTGGCTTTCTTTCTTGAAATGTGATACATATGTATGCTTGTTTACTTGCTCAAATATTTCCATGTAGTATTCTAGCATTGTGATCAATGTGTGTCTAATGTCGTTGTTATAAAACTTGCAAACATAATACATAAACTCTATTATACAAACCTTGTGCACCTACTTCTATTCTTGGGGTAAGGACATGAGGTTAGGCTTCCTACTTGAGTTTTCAAGATAGGTAGACCATGTCGATAGAAGGTTTAGCTAATCTTGAGCACCCTTACATACTCTTCTTATGGAAAGTAGTCAAAAACCTTATGATATTTGATGTTGATTAGTATAATTGGAGTAAAATGATATAACTCACAAGTTAATACTTTGCTAAATACTTAACTTGTTTATTTTTGCTCATTACTTCTACAAATCTTTTATAATTACACAAAGCTTATGTATATGTATATTTTAGCCTTGTACTCAGCACCTCGTGTGCTTGAACCACCTTGTTTCATGTATTTATAGGTTTAGATATGGATAGAAGTTGATGGGCATGGTGAGCTATGTCAGGTATATTTGTTGTAAGATTCCGATTATAAATGAGAATACTTGTAAAATTGTAGTCTTGAATATGTAATTTAAATCTTTTAAAAGATAATGTTATTTAATATATTCCTTTTTGAATATTGAGATTATGATTGGTGTTGTTATACTGTGTTCATTTATTTCTTCTGCATTCTCACTTTGACCATACCATGCTAGGGATGGACACCTAGGTCCTGCCACCAGTGACTTTATAGTCATTTGGAGTTAGGTTTTGGGTAACAAATGATTATGTGACAGTAGCTCTCTCACATATAACGTATCTCACTTGAGTTGATAATAATATTTAGTAAGTAAGAGAGATAAATGGGCTCTTAGTAGACAAATCCACACAAGTATATCTAGGAGCATAATAAGAAAACTTGGGATGAAGCCCAACGGTCCCTATTTATAGTTAGGGCTGTCTACTAGCTAGTAAAGCACTTGAGAATGAATTCTGGTCATTTCGGTTGTTGCAACAAATTTATCTTTGAGTTTAAAAATAGAAACACTTTTTCAACACATTTTGTATAGTTCTCTCGAGTTTCAATAAAGTAAAGTCGACAAATAGCACAATGCGACAAAGAATATTTTAATTGTTGGTCAACTTTATCCTGGATGAAACTCGGTCAACAAATTATATTTATTTTTCTTGTGCATAGGTTTTGAACTAGCCTGTCCTAAGG
This sequence comes from Alisma plantago-aquatica, assembly GCA_963693085.1. Taxonomy (NCBI): domain Eukaryota; kingdom Viridiplantae; phylum Streptophyta; class Magnoliopsida; order Alismatales; family Alismataceae; genus Alisma; species Alisma plantago-aquatica. Next base: position 407,796,948 of record OY856414.1, read on the forward strand.
AAACTGGGTCGATCCTGCCCCAAAATCCATGAAGGGAGTCTGTTGCGTTTATCAAGGATGAAACTTGGTTGAAAAAAGTCCATGTAATGAATTTTGGACAATGTCATTAGAGTGCTTAAATTATTGTTTCAAGTGCTCCTAATTTTTTTCAGCTTAAATACAAGTCATATCATGAATAAAAATGATTACAAAAAATTTTCTAAGGATTTTAGGGCATCTTCCACAAAAGTGCATTTACATTGACTTTGGTTTGTATTTGGTCAAGCTAGGGCTTGATTGAATAGATCCTTCTCATGTACCTCATACCTGAAATCAATCTCAAGTAGACATATTAGATACATAAGAATGGAATGGTTAAGTCATCATAATAATATAGACAATGTATAACTATTAGGTCAACACATGTCTAATCAGAGCAATTAAGAACTTGATGGAATAGACATGTCAATCCTCCACCTGCAATGTGTTGAAACATATCTCTTGAAACTCCACTACCTCAACCCAAATTATCAAGTGGCTTTATAAGCTCGACTACAACTGAAAACACTTCATAGAATCATCCCTTTAATCTTAATTCTTAGTTTCTTTTAAAACTCAAACTCAATCAGAGACAAACAAATTAACATGTTCTAAAAATTGGACTCAAAGAGGGACAACTTGAAGAACAAATCAAGTGGTGCATGGTCAATAGTACATATAAATGAGCTTCTAAATAGATTCTTAATCTCCAATTTTTTTTCCTCTAAAAGTATCCTTCCAATAAGAACATCTAATTGTGAGTACCAACCCCAAAATTAAATAAGAAAGAATCAAGTGGTCATATAAGCACTCACTAAACAACCCACTCTAATCATTTTTGAGGTCATCCGACTATCTCAAGTGAAGATATGTTTTCTTGTTTATACGTATACATGTATCACAAGGAAACCCAAGTGCAAGGAAAATAGAAGATGATCTTATTGATGAACACATATTCATCTTAGTTTTCGTCACCACTTTTGGCCCAGTTTTACACTGAATGCTAATATACACCCCTTAATCTGCTTATATACAATTTTCCTCAGTTTGAGATGATTATTTAGAGTTTTGATCAAATTTATTCATCTCCATTACAAGATTGAACATCACACTATGAACACCAAGGTAGGCGGTGTAGGGGACAGTGGTCCTGCTAACTGACTAGTAGGCCTCAGAAACTTTTGATAAATTTTACCCATTTTCGATGGCCAATTCCTTCATTAGAAAGTTGTTGGGTTTTGGGGGGAGGCAGAGAAGGCAGTAGAAACAAAAAATTTCTCCTCCCTTACCTGTAAACCAATGGATCGCATTAACGTCTATACAATAGAAAGGAAGGTTTGTAGAGGTGTACCTTGTCCTGAGGCCTGCTCAGTGACTATACCTCACGACGAGCGCGGTCTTCACCTCTAGTCTTAGACAGTGTCTATGAAGCTCCTAGTCAAACTGGAACTATCAAGATTGAAAGTTGTCCTATGAGTGGTAGATGTCTCCCACCTGTATAGTCATCTACAAAGACTATCTGGAACTCCAATCGCTCTGTCCCATAGAGCACCGGAAGGACTTGTCCCCTTCTATCAGCGTACTAGTCACCAACTCACTCTCATGTAGTAGTCACAGTTTCTAATTGTCTAACTATAACAGTTGCCTTCCTAGTTGGGTAGCAGTTGCTTGATCTCTCTCTCAGTTCCCAAAACCAGAGAAGACAACAAACTGTTGTTCTAAGAGATGCTATGTGTGTGTTAGGAAGCCCCCAATACCCCTCTATTTATAGTAGATGGTTGGGTCTGGGTTTTGAATCAGAGCGGGAGTAGAAGGGTTCAAAATTTCCACAAAATATTCACCTGCGCCTGCTGAACTGATCAACTCAACCATGAACTGATCGTATGGGGCATGAGCCAATCGACTCATCCCATGAACCAGTAAGTTTGTGTCCCTGGTCCAACTCAAATTGACTTTCCTATTTTCTTTTCCTACTAATCAAAAGATTAATTCTTGTCCCAATCGAATTGTACAAGCGAAATGAAATTTTTTCTCGCCAACCTTGACTTTTCCAACTTGATTGTTTGGTCTAGGTGAGCTGATCGATTCAACCGATTGAATCGCTTGGTTCACTGACCTGAGCCGCTCGGTCCGAGGACCTGAGCTAATCGGTTCATCACCATGAAATGTTCGGTTGGCAGTGCAGATTGCGAAAAATTAATCAATTGCAATTTCAATCAATTCCAACTCCTTGAACACTATAATAATGAGTTCATCAATTTAATTGAACTACTAAACTCCTTTAGTAAACAATCCAAACATCATTTGTGGAGAAACTCCTTGTGCCATCCCCAGATTTTCTAAAACTTAATCTGATGTGTGACATCCAAATTGAAACCCTCACCTCAGCGAGAATCTAAATTTGAGCACCACACACTAGGCTAAGAAAGAGAAAATCAAGGGAGTCAGAAGGAAATAATCAGTAGCACATGCACATGAACAATAATAAAACCACAACACATGTTCACCATTCAACATATAATTACAACATTAATTGTTACAACATTTGATATTACATATTGAACAACAAACTTATACATATACATGTACTACCACTAAACTACAAGATCTTAAGACAACAGGTCCACCTGTACATCAGCTCACCACACAACTCACGCTATCCTGGATCTTCAAGAGCATAACCAAATCCTAAACAAAAAGATTACATGCAGTACACATCAGCACAATATTCAAGAATATTGTACTGAGTACGCCTACGTGTCTTTTATATACCTCTCATCATATCTTGGCAATAAGATAAAATTAATACTTGGCAGCATTAAACAAAATATAAGAAAAGGCGTATAGTTGCACAAAGATATTCATTAGCAAAAGAGAACACATATTTTAAGCACATTTTCCATTATATATCAATGCATTTGCCACCTGAGGGAATACTGCATCATCTCTGCTACCAAAGAGAATGAGATGTAAGGCCTTATGATCTACTACCAAAGAGTCAGATCATTGTACAATGTGATTTGCTACCAAAGAGAATGATCAGTTTCCAACACTATGCTACCAATGAGAATTAGTGCTTTCATATAATGGAACAAATATATTATGTTTGATGTGTTCATAGCAATAAGTATGGAGAATCATGCAACATATCATAAATGAACAATCATTTCATCCAATATCATATGCCAAGTATTTTACTACACATATAACACAAGCATATTGTATAATAAGCCAAGTAATAGGTAATAGCGTACCTTAGATCAAGATATCCTAATCATCATATCACTGATGTCAACTATAAGCTTGGTCAAACCTGATCAAGACAAGACCATATACTATCATCAGGTTCTCATCATCTTACATCTCATCTTAACCCTAATCGTGTTCATTAGGGTTTATCTTATCTCATTAGGATATTCTCATGATTACTTGTATTCTTGCCTTATATTTATCTCACTGATGTCATATTCCAGATTGTGGTTCATTATCTAAACATTAGGTTCCATATCCTTAATGTGCACATATTAGCCCTAGGTTGCATCATTAACCAAGCTAATGGTTTCATAACATGTATTAATGGCCATATTCATATAACTTGAATTATATGCATCTAACTGATATCCGATTTTCATCTCATCTTCAGATTACTGTTATGAACTTACTCTGTAACTTCCATCATTTATAGAGCACGTATGTATTTATTGCATTTTATTTAGGGTTATCAGCCCTAATTCGCCATATTAATCAAATTACATGATTTTGTGCATCAATGTGACCATATCTGACATCCTATGCACTGTAAACATGATTATAGACTTACTAACCTTTTCCCACAATATTAGGTCTTTGTTTATTATTTATTATGCATGAAAAGACCATTTTACATCTTACATGATTACTCTGATATTAGTTCGTCAAAAGCCTAATATTATGCTTTCATTGTGTTCTACTCATTTTTTTGAGAATTTTGGTACCTTATTTGTAATTTTGTGACAACCAGGCTAAATTCTATGAATTAAACAAGATCTGGACATTATTTAGATTTCTTACCTTTTTGGGCCAATGAGAGCCCGCCACATGGACACTTAGGGTTGCGGCTCCTTTGCTTGGTCTTACTGGAGTCCGGCCGGTTCGTGGGTTCTAAACCCGATTCAATTGTCTGATTTGAGGGTTGTTGGACTTGGTCCGCTCTATCCTTCTCTCTCACATTTTCTCCGATCCAGTGCGGGTTCCCCTATCTGCAGTGTACGCCGCCGCGAGTGACTGCTTCGGCGTGGGAGTAGTAGGTGCTTCCTCCTCCTCATCGACTTCTAGGACCATCATCAGGACCTCCACGGCTCCTTGGTTTCTCGGCCTCGGCTCCACGACTGCGTCTTGATGAGCAATTGGTGCCGCTGCCGTGAGGTAGCTCCTCCGGCAAGGAGTACGCATGCTCTGACATCCCTTGCTCGCATGGATCTCAGTCTTACTGACTATCGTCACGAACCTAGGTCATCAATGAAGAGTCGAATGCCATCTGCTCCTCCTCACCATCGACCTCTTGGATAACCGCCAACGCCTCCTAGTGGCTCGGAACCTTGCAACCGTGCGTGAACGCCTCCCCCGTTCTAGAGCGTCGTCGGACTGGAGCACTGGCAAGAGATCAACGAATGTGTCCTCCTCCATCAAGAAACCATGGAAGCTCCTGATCAGGGTCCTAGTTGCAGAGACGGTAAATCTTCCCCAAGGTTATACCTTCCTCCATCTCCTACTCCTGCCTATGACCTGTTCACTGCATTGGAGAAACAGCTGAGGGACGGGGATCATTCTCTGTTTATGCTCCACCATGCACCACAAAGTCGGGGTCAGGATGGATGTGATCAGGGAGGCGAGGCCAAACGCCTCCTTTGTTCCCCTCCTCAACGCACGTCCTAGGTGGTTGTGGCATTCCTGGTGGGTCACGGTCACCCCCACGTCTCATCCGAAACAAATGGGAGGTTGATGACAAGAAACTAGCCTTAGATCCATCATCTACTGCCCATATTGAGGCTAGTTACAGGTCAATCTGTGGCTACCAGACTCGATTAAATGCCTGGGAGTGTGACCCACGAGCCTCTAAACTTTAGGCTAAAGACTTGGGACTTGATTCAATATTTGGCATTATTTCACTAAAATCAAACTTAATTATCTCTCTCTAGGAAACTCCAATTGATACACTATTTTAACCATAGCTTCCTCGCTACAAATGATACCTTGTACATGAATTTGGTGCCAAAACTCAACTGTTAGATCAATCAATTAAATTCCTCAAGTAGGCATAAACTTATGGATCTTAATCATTATATAAATCTCAATCAACATTCCAACTTTACTAAAAAACTTGGAACTCTCATTATAACTCAAGATATGGATTCTAATATGTTATTGGAGATTTATGGATTTCAAAATCCACTCCATCACATCCTACACACCTTAAAAGATATTTCGTCCTAGAAATTAAGCCAGAAAACCCACTTTGTCACATCATATACATCTTAAAAGAACTTTCGTCCTCGAAAGTTAACCATACCCGTACTCCAAGGAAAACTACCATGTATCCAAAGAACTTATTAGGGGGTTTTTACAACCATATTGGTGCACAAACACTCCATTCAAGGTTAAACTCAAGGTTTAGAAACTTAGGTTATGTCATGACATATCTCATATATCAGGGTTGCATCCTTATCTTAACCCGTGCATTAGGGTTCCCGCATCATATTACCATGTTCTAAAGGATTTAACTAAGATTAACTCATATATCAAGGTGTCATCCACATTTTATTTAGCCCATTGTTAGAACATGTTCATCATTAACATATGCCTTTAAGGAGGGAGTTAACTATAATTAACCCGAATTATCCATCTAGACCATATCAGGGTATCATAATAATTATGTTGTGCTAACAGTCAAACTATATTTTTTTTCATCTTTATTAAGCACTAATATTAACACCTCATGCAACATGTTTTATTCATATGATCTTATTTCATAGCTCATAATAATTTGCAACAACTATTAGTGATTTTCTCATAAGATTAACCGACAGTATCACATTATCATCATAAATATTCATTATATGGTTAACCATTTATGCGTTGATATCTATTAAACCATCTCTAGTTTCCATCATTTCATATCCACTATCATATCTCAAGACTGGATCACATATTACGATCAGATTTACTTATATTATATCATGGTTGTGCTAAACAAACTTATGTGAGTGGTTTATTAAACATATATCAAAACATCATCTAGTCCAATTGAGGTTCTCCTGGCCCATCTCATGAGGGTAGCCCATGCTCAGTCTCTCTGAGCTAACTCGGCCCTATGAGTATCTCATATGCATATACTTTATCTTTCCTCTCTTAGTCTAGGGTTTTCATAAATACCTCATTGGTACTAGAGATAGCCTTACCAGCTCTAGCCACATAAGCACAAACCAAAACATGCTACAACATACTATACATAGGTCTTCTACCCATGAAACATGCTTACCCAAAACTCTCTTATACATGCAACCACTAGATTCCTATGTGGGAAACCACCAACTCGAGCATGAGGCTTCACATAAACTAACATAGCTACCTCCTCCAGGGTCTTGGGCTCTCTCCCTCACCCAGATGGCAGGCACTCATATTCATGTTCATATGCACATATAACGAGCCTCTCTTTGACTCTAGGGTTTGGTCTTCCCAAGGACATCTAGAGTTTAAGAAAACTATAGGAATCATACATAGAGCGACTCAACTCAATCACTCAGGAGTAGTCTAGTTTAGGACATATCATATCACATATCTCATATTTCTCACATCGTAGAATCTAGGTTCTCTGACCTTCTCCCTATGGGTCTCGCTCTCTCTTGAGCTAACCCCAAAACTGGTCCTAACACTAGATGTCCTCCGTTGTAAAAGAGATTGAGGCTCTTGCTGACTCACAACCTTGTCTTAACTTAACATATCTTATCTCATAAAAGCCTAGTTTCTTGGATCATCAAAACATATCTCAAATCCTCAAAACCGAACATAAGTCCTCAAGAACAAACATATATCATCATAAACCATCTAATGTCATTTATACAAGACTTACATCATATCATCAAAACTTATATCATCTATTCCATCTATCATATATATATCCAACAAGGCTCTAGACATGTAATCTAGAACTACTCTCTCTTCTAGACTGATGTCATCACTTTCACTTGGGTTGCATGACCACCTCCTACTCATACATGTGTGGGACACATTTTTGTAATACATATACATAATAAAATATTATATAGTTTTTCTCCGATAAAACAAGCGTCATAGAAAACTATCAAGGTTTGATCTGATTGGAATCCAAAACCAAATCCAGAAAATGAGTACCCCACACATAGTAGAGAGTCCAGTGTCATGAAAACTAGTGAAAAGGGTGAGAACATGGTGTAGACTAGTGTAGCTATCCTAGACAACGAGTGCTATATGTCTAGGATTTCTCTTCCCTTGATGCACATCGTGTCCAAATAGGGCAACATCCCATACTGCTGCACTATAAGGAAAAAAATGACATCTAAGGACTTGCTACTCAACAAGCACTAGTCCAGACCTAGTTCTCGGACATCTAGGTGCTAACCTAGAGGATAGGTTAGATCTAGTCTCTAAAAGACGACTAATCTAACCCTAAACATTATTAAGTTCAATGTTTTCTGGTTTTGAGTTGCATAATGAGCAAATGTCAGGCTTCGCTATTGTTCATGCTCTGATACCACCTGTGACGTCCCCAGATTTTCTAAAACTTAATTTGATGTGTGACGTCCAAATTGAAACCCTCACCTCAGCAAGAATCCCAATTTGAGCACCACACACTAGGCTAAGAAAGAGAAAATCAAGGGAGTCAGAAGGAAACAATCAGTAGCACATGCACATGAACAATAATAAAACCACAACACATATTCACCATTCAACATATAATTACAACATGAATTGTTACAACATTTGATATTACATATTGAATAGAAAACTTATACATATACATGTACTACCACTAAACTACAAGATCTTAAGACAACAGATCCACCTATACATCAACTCGCCACACAACTCACACTATCCTGGATCTTCAAGAGCATAACCACAACCTAAACAAAAAGATTACATGTGGTACACGTCAGCACAATATTCAAGAATATTGTACTGAGTATGCCTACATGTCTTTTATATACCTCTCATCATGTCTTGGCAATAAGATAAAATTAATACTTGGCAGCATTAAACAAAATATAAGAAAAGGCGTATAGTTGCACAACGATATTCATTAGAAAAAGAGAACACATATTTTAAGCACATTTTCCATTATATATCAATGCATTTGCCACCTGAGGGAATAATGAATCATCTCTGCTACCAAAGCGAATGAGATGTAAGGCCTTATGATCTACTACCAAAGAGTTAGATCATGGTACAATGTGATCTGCTACCAAAGAGATGATCACTTTCTAGCACTATGCTACAAATGAGAATTAGTGCTTTCATATAATGGAACAGATATATTATGTTTGATGTGTTCATAGCAATAAGTATGGAGAATCATGCAACATATCATACAAGAACAATCATTTCATCCAATATCATATGCCAAGTATTTTACTACACATATAACACAAGCATATTGTATAATAAGCCAAGTAAGAGGTAATAGCGTACCTTAGATCAAGATATCCTAATCATCATATCACTGATGTCAACTATAAGATTGGTCAAACCTGATCGAGACAAGACCATATACTATCATCAGGTTCTCATCATCTTACATCTCATCTTAACCCTAATCGTGTTCATTAGGGTTTATCTTATCTCATTAGGATATTCTCATGATTACTTGTATTCTTGCCTTATATTTATCTCACTGATGTCATATTCCAGATTGTGGTTCATTATCTGAACATTAGGTTCCATATCCTTAATGTGCACATATTAGCCCTAGGTTGCATCATTAACCAAGATTATGGTTTCATAACATGTATTAATGGCCATCTTCATATAACTTGAATTATATACATCTAACTGATATCTGATTTTCATCTCATCTTTAGATTACTGCTATGAACTTACTCTATAACTTCCATCAATTATAGAGCACGTATGTATTTATTACATTTTATTTAGGGTTATCAGCCCTAATTCGCCATATTAATCAAATTACATGATTTTGTGCATCAACGTGACCATATTTGACATCCTATGCACTGTAAACATGATTATAGACTTACTGACCTTTTTCCACAATTTTAGGTCTTTATTTATTATTTATTATGGATGAAAAGACCATTTTACATCTTACATGATTACTCTGATATTAGTTCGTCAAAAGCCTGATATTATGCTTTCATTGTGTTCTACTCAATTTTCTGAGAATTTCGGTACCTTATTTGTAATTTTTTGACAACCAGGCTAAATTCTATGAATTAAACAAGATCTGGACATTATTTAGATTTCTTACCTTTTTGGGCCAATGAGAGTCCGCCACATGGACACTTAGGGTTGCGGCTCCTTTGCTTGGTCTTATTGGAGTCCAGCCGGTTCGTGGGTTCTAAACCCGATTCAATTGTCTAATTTGAGGGCTGCTGGACTTGGTCCGCTCTATCCTTCTCTCTCACATTTTCTCCGATCCAGTGTGGGTTCCCCTATCCGCAGCGTACGCTGCCGCGAGTGACTGCTTTGGCGTGGGAGTAGCAGGTGCTGCCTCCTCCTCGTCGACTTCTAGGACCATCATCAGGACCTCCACGGCTCCTTGGTTTCTCGCCCTCGGCTCCACGACTGCGTCTTGGTGAGCAATTGGCGCCGTTGCCGTGAGGTAGCTCCTCCGACAAGGAGTACGCATGCTCCGACATCCCTTTCTCCCGTCGATCTCAGTCTTACCGACTATCATCGCGAACCTAGGTTATCAATGAAGAGTTGAATGCCATCTGCTCCTCCTCACCGTCGACCTCTTGGATAACCGCCGACGCCTCCTTGTGGCTCAGAACCTTGCAACTGTGCGTGAACGCCTCCACCGTTCTGGAGCGCCATCAGACTGGAGCACTGGCAAGAGATCAGTGAATGTGTCCTCCTCCATCAAGAAACCATGGAAGCTCCTGATCAGGGTCCTAGTTGCAGAGACGGTAAATCTTCCCCAAGGTTATACCTTCCTCCATGTCCTACTCCTGCCTATGACCTGCTCGCTGCATTGGAGAAACAGCTGAGGGACAGGGATCGTTCTCTGTTTATGCTCCACCATGCGCCACAAAGTTGGGGTCAGGATGGATGTGATCCGGGAGGTGAGGCCAACCGACTCCTTTGTTCCCCTCCTCAACACACGTCCTAGGTGGTCGTGGCATTCCTGGTGGGTCACGGTCACCCCCACGTCTCAGCCAAAACAGTTGGGAGGTTGATGAGAAGAAACTAGCCTTAGATCCATCATCTACTGCCCATATTGAGGCCAGTTACAGGTCAATCCATGGCTACCAGACTCAATTAAATGCCTGGGAGTGTGACCCACGAGCCTCTAAACTTTAGGCTAAAGACTTGGGACTTGGTTCAATATTTCGCATTATTTCACTAAAATCAAACTTAATTATCTCTCTCTAGGAAACTCCAATTGCCACCAAATTTTAACCATAGCTTCCTCACTACAAAAGGTACCTTGTACATGAATTTGGTGATAAAACTCAACTGTTAGATCAATCAATTAAATTCCTCAAGTAGGCATAAACTTATGGATCTTAATCATTATATAAATCTCAATCAACATTCCAACTTTACTAAAAAACTTGGAACTCTCATTATAACTCAAGATATGGATTCTAATATGTTATTAGAGATTTATGGATTTCAAAAATCCACTTCATCACATCCTACACACCTTAAAAGATATTTCGTCCTTGAAATTATGCCAGAAAACCCACTTTGTCACACTCCTCTTCCTGGTTAAGTCCTAGTGTGTGTGACCCTGCAGGTCCATTTCACATTGGCAGTGAATGCTCATAACATTTATGACATCACAAGCAAAGAACGGTGCCTAGTCACACATCAGTGCTACCCAAGTGAAATAGAAAGTTAGAGAACAACTTTCAATCCTACAATCCATGACTGGTGTTACCGTGGATGTACAATTCCTTTATCACTGATATCCCGAATGAACTCGAGGCATGGAACAGTCATCCTATTAACATTCATTCACTTTCTTGATCTCATAGTAGATTGGTATGAGATATGTGCAATAAATATCACATATTAATTCACACAAGCATGCATCCATTTTCTCAATCTCACTCATCAAGTGGCCATGGACATCAAACTCCCTCAGGAGGGACAAATCCCATATCTATCACTCACCCCTCAAACCCCATGTATCAAAGTCACCCAATCATCATCTTTATAACAACCCATGTTTCCGGACTGTGTTTGCTGATGTCAAAGTGTACCCAATGACATGTGTTGAGTGGGAGTGATTTTAGGTCTAATAATCACACTCTCCACCATCACTGTGAGAACTGACTGTGACTACCGTGTCATGGTTCCATGTGTTAAACTCACGGTGGGTCTGTCCGGTACACTTTTTATCTAACAAGTAATTATGTGTTTGGTTTGATATCTCCATATCATGACTAATGAGATTCTATCATCAACCAACACCACAATCTAGTCTTGAGTGTCATTATTGTCTATTTACCTTCCATAACGACAGCCGACTAGGGACATAACAAGAATGTACATACTCTTAGCATCCGTATGATCTCATCATTCAAGTCACGTACTTGAAGGCATACATCATTGAGTATTGTCATTCTCTAGACATTCAATCTATTCTATCATTATCTCATATGACTGAACTAGAATGAATCATAAGCTTGCCTTTTATGTTTATCAAATAAATATGTTTGTATTCCACCAATCATCCCATGATTGGCTCTCATGGCATACATACCAAAAAAAGCATCCTCATCCGTTCGAGGATTTATCAACATAGGCCAATCGACCCATAGAAATAGCACCCCCTGCCCCCCCCGTGCGGGGGTGGATTTGATTCATGATGATCACAACCATGGTCATGCAAAGAAGGACCACGACCACGATCTCAAAGGAGGACCTCGACCTTAGGCACCGCGAGCTAAAGCAAACATTGACCTACATGGAGATCGTGACCTGGTTCATACCCGTGGCACCATGACTTGAAGGAGGATCGTGACCTGGTTACACCTCAACTAGTGCAGATCGCGACCACATTCTTCCCCTCCACAACCTAATCATGACCGTGACCTGGTTGCACCTTAGAAGAACACGACCGTGACACCTCAAGAACCTTGACCTCAACAGAAATTGTGACCTGCATGGATCACGACCACCAAAGAGACCACGATCTCCGTCACACCACGACCTCAACAAGACTACGACTGTGATCCAGAACTAAGTCGGTGGAGTGTTCTTATAAATAGGCCACCAACCCATCTTATCAGATCCATCTCTTCTAGGACACCGAGATGTTGTCGCTCTGTGCCCAGCCTTGAGGAAGATGATCTTCGCCACCTCCAATGACTACCTATGTGGAGTTCTTGATTCTCCTCTATCTCTACTCCATCCAGATCTATCTTCTACCATGAGAGTGGTTGGGACTCCAGATTTGTAGATCTACACTTCCATCACCACCTACCACTCTTTCTCCAGTGAGTAAGAGCACGAGAAGAGAAGGAAGAAGGAGAAAGCAGATCTACCTTGACTGCCTTGGTGTTCTCTCCCTCCTTGTTCTAGATCTGCCCCAACATCATGTACAAGACCATATCTCCACTGAGCTCCGACCACCTTCTTCACCATGACCATGGTGGAATCTTCCCTCTCTCTTATTTTTCTTATTTCCATCATGAGGAGCGAGTAGTCCTTCTCGCTGGGGTGAGGGGACTAGCTCCGTTGCCCATGCTTTCATGTTCATTTTATAACATTCCATGGAATGCATATAACTTTTCATCTCGTTATTAATCATTTAATGCGTGCTTTATAGATTGATCACCTGTCTTGCATGATCTATTATATTCCTTTGTTGTGAGAACTTCAATACTTAGGATTTGAATATAGATTAACATGGTAAATGCCCGGACGAGAACTTCTAAAGGGATATCTTTGGAGTAGTAAGTGTGTGATCTATGGGTAACAAGCCATCGAGCCTGTCGAGATTCTTACATGAACCAAACTTCCATATGGAGGGTTTGCAACTCCATTTGGATGGTTGTATCATTCCTGGATGTGTTTTGGACATGTTTGCATGTGTAGTGGTGGTGAAACACGATACCACCCCAGTGATTTCCATCATTAATCTAGAAACAGTTTTAATAATGCTCTTTTACTTTCCTAGCAATTAGTTTAACTAAACTCAAACCAACCTTTGTTCTAAATATTAGTCTTACTTGGACTAGATCTGTTATGACCGTATCTGAGCTTAATTGGTAAACTAGGGTTTACCTGGATGATTATATGCTTAATTGGATTGATCATTGCTTAAATCTAATTAAGGATGATAATTCAATTATGATGTTTTAAACCTAATAAGAATGTTAAGTGTTCTATTGTTTGAGAAATTAGGGTTTGAGAAATATAAACCCTAGTTGGCTGAAATTAGGGTTTTGATGGTGAATGAGTATGGAATTTGATCAAGATAGCAGTGTGGTAAATAATTTTTAATATTTTCTAAAAATTATATATTTAATTGAATTTTGTATATGATATGGCTAACTCAATCATGCATATTGGAGAAAATTTTCAAAATATCTGAGTATTCTTTGAATGTGGTTCTCAGTCGAACTATACTTCGACCAAAATGCTGACTGTGTGCTTTTCAGCACTGTAGTGTTTTATATTTAGTTGTTTATTGGTAACTTCAAATGATCTGAAATTTTAACTGAAGATCTTAAACTCAATCATACATGTAAAATTTTCATAATTTTTGGATGCGTTTAGACCTTATCAGTAGATGAATTACATTGACTGACATTTCTGCAGAATTCTAGATAGCCATGCACTATTCGATTTTTATTTATTTAATGGAGTCTTGGAATGATCTCAAATTTTAACTATTGATTTTTATCTCAATTATACACAACATGATAAATTATCATAATTTTTAGAGAAGTTTTGATCTCTTAAATAAACGAATTACAATAACTTTTTTACAATAGAAAAATCTGCTAAAATAAGAGAAAGTATAGTGAGGGTCAATGTGCAATTGACACAAGCATCTCAATTGCTCTATATGGTCAACCTAACACCCTAAAAGATCTCATAATTCATAATTCATTCTAGAGAAATGAAATCCTAGAGAGAGAGGGAGAGTTAGGGTTTGAGAGAAGAAAGTGGGGGAATTGCTGAATTAGGGTTTCTCTATCTGAGATATGATGAAATCAAGTAAGTTTAGCTTCTTTGCATAGCCTTTCATGGTGAATCTTCTCTCACATGTCAAGATATCGTCCCTCCCCTTATTTGATCCGAAATGGTATCAAAATTTCCCCTTTTCTCACTCTTTCTTTATAATTCCTTATTTTTAGGGTTTCCGAGTTGAAAGGAAGAAGAATTGGGTGAATTGCTAGGGATTTGATATGACTTTGAGATTTTCAGGGATGAGCTACATTTGTAAGGTGTTTTCACACCTTAGGGTGAGTGGTAACTTCCTTTAAACAATATATTGCACGAAATTTGGTTAATTCATCCATAATCTTCAACTGCTCAGTATGCGACAAACAAACCCTAAATTCTCCTTTTGATCTACTTTTTTGTAAAATGATATGAAATGGATTCTTCTTATGTTTTGATGAATTTCAGATGATAAAGTCATATAATAAATGGATACAATCCATCTTAATGAGAATTCCTTAAGTAATTACAGAGGTTATAAAAGTAATCTGAAATTTGGGATTTTCGGCTATGATTGAAATTGTTGTATAATTAAATAGAGAAATTTGTCTATCTGAATCTCATTGATTATGAATGACTATTTATTTGAATGTGTAGTACATACATGTCAGATACCATCTTGGATTTTGTGTGATGTGAATAGTGTTTTCTTGATATCTCAGTAGAAAGAGTTGAAACCCTAGATGAGTGAAAAGTTGGAAATTTACGAATAGATATTATGAAATCCATTTGAAGTGTTTATATTGACATCTTAGAATTTATTTATAAAATGTTATTCTTAATGCATAATATCTCAGTGAATGGCATGGAAACCTAAATTTAGCTCAGTTCTAAGGTTTCATAATATATTGATTGTATATTATTTGTTATAAGCATTCTTTATTCAGTGAATGTTTATATCGTATGAAATCCTTATGAGAGCCATGTGATAAGTGAATGAGGAAAATGAAACCCTAAGGATAGGGTGTTGTCATGTCATAAGTGAATGAGGCAAATGAAACCCTAAGGATAGGGTGTTTCCATGTGATAAATGAATGAGGCAAATGAAACCCTAAGGATAGGGTGTTGCCCTGTGATAAGTGAATGAGGTAAATGAAACCCTAAGGATAGGGTGTTCAATGAATCAAGTAATTGTGATATCAAAGTTCTCAGTATGAGATGTGGTGATGCTTAACAGTTCAATTGCATGATTTTAGTGTATGAAGTGCCAAGTTGACATGTATTCTGTTTATTTAAGAATGTTAGTCTGTTTGCAAGTATGATAATGTTGATTTATCAGTAAATTACAATATTTTGAATATAATGCATGGCCAAGTTAGAAACAATATACATGTTGTAATTATAAGTTTCAGATAAATAGACACGATACCATAGAGATACCAAAGTCAAGAATAAGTAAGAGAGAGATACAATATAGTAAGACCTTTTTAGGAATAATAAAATAATAGACTTAAGAGCTCTGAACACCGTAGAACCTCTATGTGAGGTATGTGCCTTAGGGGTGAAATGATCTAACCCTGGAAGTATCCAGTATGCGGGGGTCAGATCGTACTAACAAGTGGTATGAGGGACGAATCCCTAGTGGAAGTCTCCTTAAATTATAGAATGTAGTGTCCAACATCAACCAGAGATAGGATCCTGGTGGCACTAGAGCATAGAAAAGCCATGTAGTGTCCAAAATCAACCAGAGACAGGATCCTGGTGGCACTAGAGTAATAGGTGGCTTGACTCTCCGCATGTGTGCTCAGGTTAGAGGAGGAGTCCAGTTTATGACACAATAGGAGTGCCGAGGCCAGAGAGCCAGTTTCCCTATTGTAGACCAGGAGAGTAGTCAGACTTAGCATTTCTCGGGTGTGTCTGCTAAGTCTTGTACGGTGTGATCGTAGTGCACTGTGAGTCTCATATGTAGAGTACACTACATATGATCAGGGCATAAGCTAAAATATGATCATATAAGTTTAAAGAGTTTCTTATAAGTAAAAAGAGTTAAGAAATATTTGAGTACAATTTTGTAGTAGTTGTTATTTAAATGCAATATTTACATTCTCTGTTATTTTAAATATGTTGTTTTAGATCTGCTCAGTGTAATAATTACTGTTATTATAATTGATATTAGTTTCTCCAAGGTATAACTGTAATTATATCAGTGCTTTAGACTATTTCTTTGAAGTACTCATTCACTGAGCGAGTAGGCTCACCCCTCTACTCAAAATTTTTAGGGAAACCACGTGGACTTGAAGAAGGTCAAAGCATCAGAGTAGATCTACCACATGAGTTAAGTATGATTATAGTTAAGTTTAGTCGGTCCCTGTCACTCTAGGTCCTTGTATGGATGTGAGGGAGTTATAAATGATATTTTGCATCTTTGTTTCCTTGATAAGAGAGAATGTATCTGATTATCTTGTCATATGTACATGGGAGTTTGAGAAACAAAATGAATGTATGGATGTGTATCATTAATGTTGAGATCATATTAGAGTAATAAAAGTTTAATTCTCTTGTAAAGTTTATTTATGTGATTGGATGCTAGAAAACAAAGAGTTTGAAATAAAAGGAAGTTTTAAATAAAAGAAAAAAAATCAGGAGTGAACCTTGTATTAAGTGTAATCCTCATAGTCATGTCCTAATCTCATGATTAGTGGAAATCATGGGATGTGGGTGTGATAGGATCCGACTAGCAAAGATTCTTAAAAACATTGTCCCTTGGGATTCGATCCTTAACTATACTATGATAAGACCCGTCCACTTGCAGGTGGTATTGTTGCATAAGGTTTTGGTAAAAACTCAGGGATTTCAACCCTGAGTGAATTTGTAAGTGCAGTAAAACCCACGTCACTTATGTTTAGATATTATATAATCACACCTAAATCATTATCCCTAAACAAAACTCAAAATCATGATATTAACCCACATATTAGAAAACATGTAAGCATCAACAAAACTTGTTACTACACCAAATTGTCCCAAATAACTATAAGAATGAATTGTCTCTACAAATTTCATAAGAAATCCTCATCCAAGTTCAAAATGTCTAACAAAATGCCAAAGAAAATGCATATAGTTTAACTCCTTTAGGTTAAGAGTGTGTTACATAATATTTCTGACATATATGTTGGAATGACTCATACCCCCATTTGGATAGAGATGTTAGAGTTACAATTTTTTAGTTGTTTTGGAAGAATTACATTCATGTACTACATTATAAGATTCATCAAATTCAATGGACATACACTAGTTTCTTTAAATTTTACAAGATATAATACATTTTGAGCATGATGTAAGTTCTCCATGGCTTTTTATTGAATGCAAAAAATGAGATTACTAATCATGGTTGTTAATTTCTATAATAAAGGAAGTGCACTCCATATTTCACTAACGTCAACCACATGTGATCATGCATGCATATCAATATGAGAAATCTATTTGTTAACATTATTGTACTCCATTATGACTCACTATCAACAAATAACCTACTCAACATCTAAAAACTCGCCTTTTTTTACTATCCAATTATTTAATTTTGTATGCATGCATGTAGTATTTGGACCTAAAAAGTAATAAAAAATCATGTATCTCTTGTGATTAGAGTGAGACTTAGGTGAAAATAATATTAGATTGTATAAAATTGAGGAAACCTAGGTGACAAGGGGGCTATTATGTTGGCAAGTATTATGGTGATATCCACATGGAATACATGCAAGAACCAACCATGAAAACAATGAAAAAATATGCGGTGGGTTTTCCTATTCTAGAAGTCGGTCTGGAATTTAATTTGTCAGGGCTAAAAGGCATACAAGAAGATGTCGACTCAGTAGAACGATATCAATCTAAACATCTAGTGGCTAATGAAGAACAATCTAATGATAAAATAATAGTGTTGATCAAGTGTGTAATAGTAGAGGAAGAAAACCCTAAAATAGGTATTCCAATCTATGTAGGGAAGATGACCCAGGAAATACCAATATCTTTTATCAGAGAGCGGACAATGCACAAGCATGGACGATTATTTCTTAGAGAAGCTATTTGAAGACACTTTATCTATAAAGGATGTACCCCTGATTGATATAGAAGGAGTCCCAACCCTGCAAATCTTATCGGAAGTAGAGGATGTACTTTTGAAACCATGGAAATAAGTAGTGGTGGTTTAACTACTGGGATATATAATAGGGTATATGTTATTTCAAGGCATACTAAAACCACTGTGGAAGATAACATGGTGCTTCAACATGTATGAGCTCGACCTAGGATGCCTTCTTGTGTAGCTACCACACCAAAAAGAGTATAAAGTAATGCTTACAGGGGAACCCTAGAAGTTGTTTGGGCTCAATCACTACTACGGAAACGGCCTTTGGCGTCGGTCGTTTAACCCCATTTGGCGTCGGTTTCCGACCGACGCCTATGTGGGCGCCGCTAAAGTTCGAACACTTCGGCGTCGGTTTTTTAACCGACGCCTATTTAATCTATAGGCGTCGGTCGTTTAGTAGATAACCGACGCCAAAAGGGTTTGCGCCACAGAAAACGGCGTCATCTAGGGCACTTTATGCGTCGGTTATTTACTAAACAACCGATTCCTATATGGAATATAGCGTCGATCTTTTAGTAGATAACCGACGCATAAAGTGCCCTAGATGACGCCATTTTCTGTGGCACGAACACTTTTGGCGTCGGTTATATACCAAAAGACCGATGCCTATAGATTAAATAGGCGTCGGTTTGATACGAATATCCGACGCCATTTCCAGGACTGCTTTGGCCACATCAGGCATCGGTTTTTTGAAAAAAACCGATGCTGTAGGTCTTTGCTGACGGTTTTCTATAAATAACCGACACCTTTTTTTTTTTTTCATATCAGTTTGCAGGCCTGCTGTGGCTGGTCAGCAGGATGAGAACCTGCAGTTCAGTTTTCTGAACTGTAGGTTTACGACATCCATTGATATCAGCCTACAAACAGGCCGCAAACCTGCAAAAGTCACAAGGAAAATTTCACACAAGTACATACATTCAGACATCAATTCAATTCTCACATTCACACATATAGAAACATTCAAATACATGTATTAACATTCAGAAATATTCATTTACAAAGTATCATTCATTATCGCTATCAACATCCCAATTATATCTTACAGTTGCCACTGCTTGTATGGCTTTTGCCCATTCTTCTCTTACTTCATTTAATGCTTCCATCGTATATGGAGCATGTATATTTTTTAAGCGTTTACCTATAGTGTGGTCAGTTTTAAACACCTGCAAAGAGAATGATGTATATATATAAGTAATAATATAAAAATAAGATTGATATATTTCATACTAACTAATGAGACTATATATAATACCTCATGTATGCTATCGATGTCCAATGCGGCATGTTTGATAATCATCTGCATAAATCACATCACATAGTATGCGCATGCCCAACCATTGTCTTGTGTAGCACACTATAAATTGAAACATACAAAATAATACAACTAAGCACAATTCACATCAATAATATATATATTCGAGTCGGGAACTTACTTGTACGTTCTGCCAATTTATTGGCTGGTTCTTTTTCCTTGGGACCGTTCCTCCAGCCTTTTTGAATGCATCTAAACCCCTACATGTTAATATAACACAATAAATTGCATAAGTAAATAGTAATGTACTAAAAGATGTTAACGAATATAAAAATGAAATATTTCTCACCAGAATAATGGCATTCTCATTACGTGTCCAATTTTAGTGTTCAATGTACTCCCTGCAGGATCTAGATAATAAACAGTGAATGTCCTGGGGACAATAACTAGTAACTCCCAATGTCTACCGCTAGAGGTAAGAAGTTAACAATTAATAACTCAAAATGCAAAATAAAAATGGAATTTTCTTAAGTCCAAATTATAAATAAAGTAAAGTTACTTGACATTGAATGGAGCTATTATTATCGTCTTCTTTTGCTGACCAAAAATTGTAAAAGCATCTATATAGTATTGTTGAACATTATCAGGGTCTTTAGCTACCAAACTAATCAATGATGGAATCAAAAATCCCACATGATCAAATGCAAATTGTTTGCAATGATCTTCGACTAAGTAGCTGCAAAACATATAGGCGTATGCATTAATATATAAGAAACCAGATCACCGGATCTTACACAAGGTATATGGATGTATAAACAAGATCTCACCTTATCCATGTCTCTATCATTGATGTATTCAACCAATCATACATAAACAACTCAATAATATCTTGTATAAATAAAGAGATATCGTATGATTGACTTGCACAATCTGCATCTAAAGAAACTATTATAGGGCAATGTATATTATGTGCCCGTAGACAACATGCCATTCCCCTACAAGCAGGACCTAACGGGTATGTTAGGTCAGTTGGAACCCAAGTTGGTAATGCGGGAAGTGGAGGTGGAGGCCTAG
Source organism: Alisma plantago-aquatica (assembly GCA_963693085.1). Classification (NCBI taxonomy): domain Eukaryota; kingdom Viridiplantae; phylum Streptophyta; class Magnoliopsida; order Alismatales; family Alismataceae; genus Alisma; species Alisma plantago-aquatica. The sequence goes on from OY856414.1 coordinate 407,817,815, forward strand.
GTGCTCCTGGTGTCTTCTTTTTAACCTGTATATATAATTTCAGATCAGTTGACATCATATATACACATTAACAGTCTAAATCAATGTAAATTTATCTTACAATTTCATTCGTGTAGACGACATCTGCTTTGGGCCACAATATGACCCCGCCTTCTGCCTCACCAAGTGTATCAATATCTGGGTGGGCATATGGCAATGCAACTTCCCTCCAATCGGGTAATACATGTATCAGGCTCACACGAATGTAGCCCTGCGGCATTGGAGTCCCATGAAACGTTGCCCCAGGAAGGGACTGGTAAGCCTGCGCCTCTGCAACAACATAGTCTTGTATTCTTAAGCGGCATGGCTTCAATGCCTACAAATTTACGTAAAGAATGTTATACATATATACATATAATCTTGAAAACATATCATCTTGAAAAGACTAGCTACAATGTCATAAACAATACTTACAACAGACGTGCTAGGCGATGGGTCTCCAGGATTACTCACAGTCTGTGCATCAGGAGAAGAGTGGGTCGCCATAGGCTGATTGGAAGCCTGAGATGCCTGCCACCGCAATAATTCTTCCTTGACCTTCTCAGCAACTACATCGTTGACCTTCTTAGCAACTAAATCCTCAAATCTCTTATTCTCCTATACATGGATAAAAGAAACATTAGCTTCTTATTAATGAATTTCCTTTTGGAGTAACATTCTAAAAAAAGAATAGGTTACCTCTTCTTGAGAAAGTCCCGCTCTGGGTTTGCGCTGGGATGGCCCAAAGAATGCTTTGATGCCAACACCAGCGTCGGAACCTCTAACACGTCCAGGATGCTCTGGGTTACCCAGAGCAACTGTCAATTCATCCCTTGTGCCCTGAGGGATGAACGTGCCTTGTTTCCTCTGCTCGTGCAGCTCCCGCTAATCACCATAAATAGAAATTGGTAAGTTAACACCACAAATAATCAATATTCAAACGATTTCTCTAAGAGTTGTATTTTACCATTTTTGCAGCCGCCTCAGCAGTTACAGGCTTCTTTATTTCACCCTTCTTGTTTTGCCTACCAGCTATCCAGATATCATGGCGAGGCATGGGTGTGGTAGACTCCTGAGTAGGAGCAGACTCCTGAGTAGCAGCAGACTGCTGAGTAGCCACAGACTTCGCCTGTAGTCTTTGGCGAACGCTTGCATAGCCTTTTGGACCCATAGTGTGGTCATGCACATTCAGTGCACGCCTTGCTTTTTGTGCGTCACTGAGGGCCTAGTTAGTATGCACATTAATGATTTGGTTAGTAGCACTAAATGTTAATCTTGAATAGGTGAATACAATGTATATTAATTAAATTGGGAGTGACGCCTAATACCTTGAATTCTTCAAATTTTCTTAAAGCAACAAAATTGTCCCAATCTTCTTTGTCCAAGAAGTTCCATTGTTCAAGGGTTGACTTCTTCTTCTTATCACCCTCTTTTATGTATTCTCTGTTCAGATTTGTCCTATAATTCCTAAGCATCTTTCCAGCGTGTTGCATCACACTTTTACGATGCAACTTCTCATCCAATGTAAACAGATTCTGTAAAATAGAAATGTTATTAACTAGTATCCAAAATAGAATTGCAAATAATAGAATTTGTAATCTACAAAATAGAATTGCAAATAATAATAACTCACGCATAAATCCTTCCATATCAAGTCTTTTTTCCCTTGAGGAACTTTATGCCAATTATCATACTTAACACCACAATGGCTCCGAGTGGTACACCCAAGATAGTTTACAAAATTATTGCGGTTCACTCCAATTGCATTTCCTCCATTATCAAACTCCACCACCAATTTGGATCCACTACCACTTAGCGCTAATAACTTCTTCAACAGAGTGATGCCCCTTTTCTTGTTAAGTGTTTGGTGCTGCACATCAAGTTGCTCCAGTGCTTCAGTGGGTACAGGTACATCATCAACCTAAAATTTGACAAAAATAAACACACTAAATTAGCCCAATATAGAAATATAGGATATATGACATAACTAGAAGATAATTAATTTTATAGAAATATAGGATATGTTTTTAGAACTTACATTGGTATCCTCGCCATGCTCGTCATGGACATCATGCTCATCATGGACTTCATGCTCATCATGGTCAGCCATCTGAAAATGTCATTAAAAAGGCAAACATTTAGCATTTGTATAAACATACATGTCTCTAAAATTGTGATCTTTTATCAATTAACAATCCTTCATTGTGATCTCCGCGCACATATAAGTCATCATTAGCTTCAATATTTTGTGGAGTTGGCAACCCAACTGAGAATGGACTGGAGTCATCATACTTATCATAGTACTCTTCTTCATCTATAGGATCTTCAATGAATTGTCTTTTACCATGAAGAACAACCAACCATTTATCATTCGCAGGATCATCGATATAGAATATTTGTTTCACCTGTGATGCCAATATGAATGGTTCACCCTTCTCGCCAATCTTTTCAAAGTTCACCAAAGTGAAACCCAATTCATCCACTATAACTCCTTTGGTGTTATCAACCCAATTACATTTAAAGAGCGGAATTTTGAAATCTATGTAGTCAAACTCCCAAATGTCCTCAATGACACCGTAATATGACATTTTAGCTTCATGTGGACTCTTATCCTTTGCACTTGCAAAGTACATAGTCGACGCTTAAAGAGTGACCCCACTATTTTGGACGACACTCTTATCATCTTGGCGCTTTGTGTAATATGTGAATCCATTAATGTCAAACCCTTCATAAGACATAACATTCAGTTTTGGTTTAAAGGCGAGGCATTTGATAATTTCTGTAATATCATTTGGTGTTTGAGATAGTTGATGTAAGACTTTATCTTCAAACCACTTAGTAAAAGTCTTATTATGCTCTCTAGCAATCCACATTGAACTTGCTCGAGGATGTTGTCTCTTTATGAAATTGGTATGTTCCTCGATATAAACACTCACTTCATCCATATTGTGTAAAATATACAAGTGAGCTTGTTCCAACTACTCACGGCTGATTACTTTCACCCGTGATCCCAAAATTCCTTTGCCCTCCTCAATATTCTTGTCATTATCAGGAGTGTCATTACCACTTAGAAAGTCATTGCAAAAATCCATAACCTCTCTCGCCACATAACCTTCAATAATACTCCCTTCAGTCCGATAATGGTTTCGAACATCACCTTTAAAAACGCTCATGTATCGTTCAAAGGGATACATCCAATGCAAGAAAACTGGTCCCAACATTTTCACTTCCCTAGTCAAGTGGACAACAAGATGTACCATGATATCAAAGAACGAAGGAGGGAAATACATCTCAAGCTGACATAGGGTAACAACCACTTCTCTTTGCAAATTATCGAGAGTATCAGGGTCAATAACTTTACTACATAGACTGTTGAAAAAGAAACAAATTATGGTAATTGCAAACCTTACATGCTTCGGCAATATAGATCGAATTGCCACAGGTAATATTTGTTGCATTAGAGTGTGACAATCATGAGATTTAAGACCTATCAACTTCATATCTTTCATTGATACCAATCTACGGATGTTGGATGAGTAACCATGTGGCACCTTAACATTTACCAAGCATTCACAAAAAGTTTTCTTCTCCTTTCTAGACAACGTGTAACAAGCGGGAGGTAAGTATGTTCTTTTACTACCCATTTCACGTAATTCTGTTAATTCTGACCTTATTCCCATTTCACGTAGGTCCAGTCTGGATTTTATCCCATCTTTAGTCTTACCTGGTATATTTAACAGAGTACCAATGATGCTATCACAGACATTTTTCTCAACGTGCATTACATCGATACAATGCCTGACTATCAAAGAACTCCAATAAGGAAGATCCCAAAATATTGACTTCTTCTTGAATGAAGAATTGTCACTCTGTGTGGCCATACTACATTGTGATTTCTTACCAAATTCATTGACAATGTCTTTTACTCTTTCATAAACAACATCCCCTGGTATAGGTTTAGGTGCACTCCGTTCATCATTCCATCCATTGAATGCTTTGCTCTTCCTACGATACAGATGGAATTTTGAAAGAAACCTTTGATGACCAAGATATACAGTCTTGCCGCCATGTTTTAGTCTTATTGAATCAGTGTTTTCTTCACATATAGGACACGCTTTAGCTCCTTTGACACTATATCCAGACAAATTCCCATATGCTGGAAAGTCATTAATAGTGCAAAACAACATAGCGTGCAAACGAAATGTCTCTCTTGTTGAAGCATCATAGGTCATCACACCTTCAGCCCAAAGTTTCTTTAAGTCATCAATCAAAGGTTCAAGATAAACATCGATATCATTTCCGGGTTGTTTAGGGCCCGATATCAACAATGACAACATAACGTACTTATTTTTCATACACATCCAGGGAGGAAGATTGTATATAACAAGCATGACTGGCCAAGTGCTATGTTGGCTGCTCAATGTCCCGTACAGATTCATCCCATCTGTACAAAGCCCAAGTCTTAGATTCCTATCTTCTTCACCAAATTTGGGGTACAATAGATCAATCTTCTTCCACTGTGGGGAATCAGACGCATGTCGCAGGATCCCATCATTATTTTTCTTAACATCTGCATGCCACCTCAAATTCTTCGCATCTTTCGGATTTGCAAACAAGCGTTGAAACTGTGATATTATAGGTAGATACCACAACACCTTGGCAGGAGAACCAGTTTTGGACTCCCCCGAAGTCGTCAATTTATACCGTGACGCACCACATTTTGGACAATCTTTCAAATCTACATAGTCCTTTTGAAATAATACACAATCATTCGGGCATGCGTGTATCTTCTTGGCCTCCATTCCCATTGGGCACAACATTTTCTTTACCTGGTATGTTGAGATTGGCAGCTCGTTTCCTTCAGGAAGCATTTCTTTCAACAAAGTCAACAATGAAGTGAAGCTTTTATCGCTCCATCTATTGTTAGCTTTCAACTTATACAATCTCAACACAGCGCTAAGCTTCGTAAACTTAGCACAGCCTGTGTATAACGGTATCTCAGCATCATGCACAATGTTTCTAAAGATAGGAGGTGGATCAGTGTGCTCTACCCTACAACTATCCAGCATCGCATCAACGATGTCTGCTGGAACTGGTTCGTTCACATTTACGTCATCGGAGGCAATTTCTTCTTCCACCCAAGCACTGCTATCGACATCTACTGGTTTCGATTTTGAAATCTCTCCATGCCAGTGCCATTCTGTATAGCCTTGTACAATCCCGTTGCACATGACATGACTTTTGATTTCCTCACCAGTGTTGACTTTCAAGTTGTTACCGCAATGCCTACATGGATAGTAGAACCTATCTGTAGGTTTTTTCCTATGTTCCTCAGCAAATCTAATAAACTGATCAAGACCAGATATAAACTCTGGGGTGCAACGATTACGAATGGACATCCATGATCTATCCATTCTATGATCAGAGAAAACAAGTATATATTAGGAAACAAGTATATATTAGGAAAAGATTAGATAGCATTTCCCCGCTGTTCTCTAAGTACATATGTACATAGAGAACAAACGGGGAAATGCTACCAAAATTTTCTCGAAAACCCAATACACATTATACACTTACATCCTAAGTGAGATTAGGTGTTCAAGAACAGTCCCAAACCGGGGACTATCCAAGATTTACTCCTAATGAGTCAATCTTGGACGGGTTTCTAGGCCAACAAACACATTTGATGTCATTCTTATATATAATAAATGTGTACCACCTATCCCATCCTTGAACACCTAATCTCACTAGTAAGTGTATAATGTGTATTTGGTTTTCAAGAAAATTTCGGCAGCATTTCCCCACTGTTCTCTAAGTACATATGTACTTAGAGAACAAACGGGGAAATGCTACTGAAATTTTCTCAAAAACCCAATACACATTATACACTTACATCCTAAGTGAGATTAGGTGTTCAAAAACAGTCCCAAACCGGGGACTATCCAAGATTTACTCCTAATGAGTCAATCTTAGACGGGTTTCTAGGCCAACAAACACATTTGATGTCATTCTTATATATAATAAATGTGTACCACCTATCCCATCCTTGAACACCTAATCTCACTAGTAAGTGTATAATGTGTATTTGGTTTTCAAGAAAATTTCGGCAACATTTCCCCGTTGTTCTCTAAGTACATATGTACTTAGAGAACAAACGGGGAAATGCTACCAAAATTTTCTCAAAAACCCAATACACATTATACACTTACATCCTAAGTGAGATTAGGTGTTCAAGAACAGTCCCAAACCGGGGACTATCCAAGATTTACTCCTAATGAGTAAATCTTGGATGGGTTTCTAGGCCAACAAATACATGTGTTGTCATTCTTATATATAATAATTGTCTATAAACTACAGGCAACATGGTTAATCCTAATCAATAGAGCATTATTAAATAATAAATCAAGAAATCAATAGTTTCAAACAAAAGGTCTAGGAATCTTTACTAGACATTATATGTATCCCTAATCATCATATTTAACATACTACATTATTATGAACATCCAGATCAGATTAAGATCATACTATGTTATAACCATTGGTTTAATAACCCTATTTCCGCATGTACATGTTTATCAACTTTAAAACCCTATAATTCATGAAATCATTCTAATTCAATTTAATATGTTGGGATCACATAATTATACTGGTAGGATTTTAATAGACATGATAAGTACCTAATCTATAGAGCATTATTAAATAATAAATCAAGAATTGAATAGTTTCAAACATGCAATAATTCATAATGCAATGTTATAAAATATAGGCAACATGGATAGATGAGACTAGAGTTCATATTAGAATAAAAATTAGCAACTTAGGACAAAGTCCATCACTAAAGTCCCAAACTCAACATATATGCACAATCAGCATCAAATATAGGACAAAAGGGTAGATTAGAACCCTAATGTATTGTTGTTTGCTTCCTCCATTTGCCCCTCTTGCCCGACAACTGGGTTTAATGAAAGAAACACATCCATATTCATTCTACTCTCTCGTAGGTGGAAGAAGAGGAGGAAGAGGGTACCTGTGACGAGCGGCAGCGGCGGCGGCGAGAAGCGAGCAGGTGTCAATCGGCGGCTGCGAGCAGCAGGTGTCCAACGGCGGCAGGAGCGGCGGCGAGCAGCAGAAGGTGCCCAGTGGTGGCGAGCAGCAGGTGTCCAGTGGTTGCGGCGGCGCGACGGCGTGGAAGCGCCAGTTCTCAGGCGCTGGAGCAGCAGTTCTCAGGCGCCGGTTCTCAGGCGCTGGAGCAGCAGGGCGGCAGAGAAGGGGCGCGGAGAAGGGGTGTGGAGAAGAGAAGAAGGTAGCAGGAGTGGTGGCGGAGAAGGGGGCGCCGGAGAAGAAATAGCCGGAGAAGGGGGCGCTGGAGAAGAAATCGCCGGAGAAGAAATCGGCAGCAGAGAGAAATAGGGAAATCGGCTCGTAATGGAACAGAAGAAAGGGGAAGAGTCGGGCGATCGCGGGATATAAAGTTCCCAAATAGCATCGGTTGTTTGCAACAACCGACGCCTAAAAATATTTAGCGTCGGTTGTTTGCAACAACCGACGTCCAATTGGACGATATTTTCATGAAATTGTTTGGCGGGAACCACCTTCAGCGTCGGTTATACAAGGATAACCGACGTTGAAAGTGACACTTTTCGCGCAAATTTTCATCGCACATAGGCGTCGGTTTATACCTACATAACCGACGCTGAAAATGACACTATTTTTTTGATCAAAATTTGGATTTCGCGGGTGACTTTAAGCGTCGGTTTGTTATAAACAACCGACGCTGAATACAAAGCGGTACCCGTGTCTGGCTGGTCTTTGAATATAGACGTCAGTTTGCTTAAACAACCGACGCCTTATATGTTAGGCGTCGGTTTTCCTTAATAAATGACGCCCAGAAAAGTGACACTGAATGCTATTTCTGTAGTAGTGAATCTTCTTTTGTGGGTTGGGATCCTACATTCAAATCAAAAGAAGAGTTCTTATAACCTATTTATCATGGGTACATATCCCAAATCTTCCCCTTCACATGTATGTACCATCTATGTTTGAGTTTATAGACATAGATGTGGACATGATCATAAGGTAATACCCATATAGACAATAGATCGTGAAGTAAGTTTATGAGATTAGCCCTAACATTGAAGACAACTAGACTATTTATACCATCCCTCTTAATCAACAAAGTCAAATATGGTGTGGTCTATGAAGGCTTTCTATGGGCATGTGCCATATGTGGCATGGAAGGGAATATCTCAAAAAATAGCACAAGCCAACAAGAGATTGTGGAGGAGAAAGATGTTTTAGCTAAGGAACACATTGGATAATAGTCCTATGGGACAAGCAAGTAAAACAATACTTAGTAACCCCAAAGACAAAAAGGAAATAGATGAACAGAAAACAAATAAGTTGATCGAACAATAGATTTCAAATATAGCTAATCAGGAGGACAATGAAACACAAGGTTAGGGTGACTTTGGCCAACATAAACTTAGAGTAGCACAATTTAGCTCCTACTGAACCTAGACAAAGAAGTCTAAGGAATATCTCAAAAGAGATTGAAACCATCATGCATGAGATGAATGGTGGTACTAAAACCTATGCAGTACATGCCAATGTCGATGAGGACAATAAGGAAAAGGAAGATTATGTATCTAGTGCTTGAATTCTTTCTAGTTATAAACACCAAGTATTCCAGAGCAAGACATCTTGTTTTGGAACATAAGAGCAATAGGAAAGTCTAAAATGTGTTGAGTTCTCAAAGAATTTATTCACCAATTTAAAGTTGAAGTGGTTACAATTATGGATCCCAACATTAGTGGTACGCAAGTAGTAGAAACCATCAAAAACTTAGGTTTTAGTAAGTTCTTCTTAGTGGAGCAAGATGATTTTTAGTGATTATTTGGGTTTGTTGGAACATGAACAAATGCTAAGTTAAAATTATCAACTACCACATACTTTGTTACTTGTTCTATAAGAATAACCATTGTGAGCATTATGTCTATGTAAGTCCACATATTACTATCAAGAGGCTATTATGTAAGCATATAATAAGGATGGGCATGTTTCATAAAATTGTGGATTGCGTTAGGCAATTTTAATGCTAAAACTCAGCCTGAGGAAAGGAGTGGAAGCACACACTACAACCATGTTGAAGATTGTCTCTTCTAGGAGATGTTTTTGGATTATAGTCTATCTGATATAGGCTCATGAGGTCCTAAGTTAATTTTAAAAAGAGACAATCTCAAACAAAGACTAGACTGTTCTATTTCCAAAGACTACTTCATCCAAACCTGCCCACATTTCATTGTGTAACACTTACAATGGTTATAGTGTGATTACTTTTGACCTTTATTTAAATCTACACATATGAGATCAATATAAATAAGATTCATAGACCAAGTCTCCTGGTCTCATGATGGAAAATTCAAAATGCTAATGAATAACCATTGGAATCACAATGTTAGTTCTAATGGGGCACTAGATAAAGCTAAAGGTGCTATCACCAATTTAGATAGGAATAATTCAAAATTGAGAAGGAGAAATAACCCATATACTTGACTGAATATGATTCAGCCTAGCTCCTCTCCTCTCTTGTGTTTCCTAGTAGAGATCTACTGTCACCCTCTATAATGGTTCGTGAGATTGGGTACTAGTTGATGGGAGGATATCAATATTTTGGGGGGGTATAGGGTGAGATTGAGAGACAATGATTAGATCCAAGGAGAGGAAGAGAATGAGAGGGAGAGAGCCCGATGGGTGGGGGGCAAAATTAGGGTTAAATGGTGGTGGATAAAAAAAATTCATGGTGGATGTGGGGCACGTTGTAGAGCTCAATGTAAACATAATGAGGATACATTGCTAACTGAGGAAGGAGGGAATACCAAATGCGGCAATAGGTGGAGGGAGAAATGTGAGGTGAAAAATTGGGCATTATGGACACATTTGAATGGGGAGTGAGGAGAGAGGGAGAGGGATTAATGGTGTGTCTGGCCAGAGGTGCACACACTAGCCAACAAGAGGTGGCTAGATGCACTCCACGTGACTCAAACACACATAATCTCTCAAAATTTATAAATGGACCTAGTCCAACACACTGGATCAACTAATCACATGTACCCACAAGTGCACGCGGTCGTGTTGTAGTATAGCCAAGTGGCAAGATTAGGGTCGATCCTCAGGGAGAGAGGAGGCATTAGAGCTATGTTAGCATTGGCTACGTTCCTAGAGCAGAGACTAGGGTTGAAGGGTATAAAAGGGATTGTTTGATTGTTAACCTAAGTAGGCAAGCAAGAAAAGGCAGTATGAAATCGAGATTATCACTAACCCTAAATTACCCTATGCAAGTAATTCTAATGAACTAGATTAAGCAATTAACTAAGCAAGAGAAAAAATTAACTACGCTACACTAGAAGAGCAATTAGCAACTAAGAACTAAGTTAACCACTAAAGCAAGCAAAGGTCTAGATTAACCCTAACTAGAAAGTCTATGAAAATAATTAGATTAAGCAAGAGCAACTAAACTTAATTAGCATAAACAAAATTAGAATACAAAATGGGTTTTAAGCAATATGATTAGGGTAGGTGGGCCATTTGGGGATGTAACATTGATATTAGTTGGGGGAGGTCATTGAGCAAGCATGGTTCTCAACATTCATCTAGATTACTAAACCAAACAATAAGGCAATAATGTACCCTATACTACTAGTGGATGACTAGGGTTAGCTGTAAATCTAGTAGGATTCTCCAAATCTAGGTTTCTAGAGTAAGTGCACGAATATAGAATGGGGATACCACGTTGTGTCTATTATTGAATTTGATGTGCAACTAAACATACATAGAAAGGATGAGAGAGATTAAATGAGATCAAGAACAAGCTTTGTAGAGTGGTTCCAATCTCCAAACTAGAAGAAAGTCAGTCCACTACCTAGAGATGTCAAATCCGAGTATTTTGCAAGCATTGCATACTTATATTCCATCATACGACATATAATAAGACCTTACTTTTGTAGGGAAATTATACCTAGCCTTCTCTTTTAAGGACCAAATGGAGACAATAAACCTTACAAGGTATTACTTATCCTTGAAGCAAGAGTCTTCAACCTATACAAGGGCTTACACACTTTTGCAATGAGAAGGAAACCTTTGCCAAGGAGCTCCCCTCTTGCAACAACTCTTCCTCCTTGAAGGAATTACCCACTCTTCTCAAGGATCTTGAGCCTTGACCTTCTCTTTCACCTTGGAGAAGCTTTCACCAACTTTGCTCTTTAAAAAGGGGTTGTGAAAGGGAAGATTTGAGATCTTTACAAGAGTACAATGGAGTATCTCTCTCACACATAGCCTATCTCACTCATAATGACATTTTAATTAGTAAGCAAGAGAAAGAAAGGGGCTCTATGTGGATGAAATCACTCAACTATAGCTAGGAGCATGAGAGGCAAACTTGGGATGAAGCCCAAGGGTCCCTATTTATAATTAGGGATGTCCACTAGCCACTAGAAGCATTTAGAAATGAATTCTAGGCATTTGGGGTGTTGCAAATAAACTATTTTTTTATGTTTACAACACTCCAGTGGCTAGAATCACTTTTTCTAGACATCCCTATAGTGAAGTCGGTCAAGTTTCCATAAAGGTAACTTGGCCGCTAGAACTATGTGACCAATTGATTTTGAGTTGTCGATCGAGTTTATCCTGGATGAAACTCGACTGATGGCTTAAAATCATTTTGCTAGTCTAGGGTGTCAGTCGAGTTTTACTTGGAACAAACTCGATCGAACCTGGAAATTTTAAATACCCATCCTAGGCGTCGATCAAGATTCTAAGAAGGAAACTTGGCCAAACAGAGTGCATGTGATACATTTTGAAAATCATCATTAAAGTGCATATACCTTCTAATTAAGTTCTCCTAATTTTTTCTGCTTAATTAAAAGTCATAAAAGTTTGGGCGGTAAACCTTTCTTTCACCACATTTATATCTATGTACCTTGTTCTTAATTTTTGCAAGATGATCAAACAATTGACTAAACCTTCATACTTGTCTATCCTGACCTTGTGTGTCTGCTTGCATTCATGAATGCATGTAGTTCAATTTCATGCATTTTTGTGTTATTTTTCAAAAAAATTATTCTTTTTACTCCTCCATGTCATGCATTGCATCCTCATGTAGATTTTTGGTAATTTTGTGTGTTTTAACTAGGATTTGCTTCTTTATGCTTTAATTTCCCTGATGTTTAGTCTACATTTTATTGAATGCAAATTGGCACCGTTTTGGCCAATTTTGTACAAACTTGAATGTTCTTGCCTAAAAGCATGTTTTAACTTGATCTCCACTTGTTGAAATGAAAATGTCGATCTTTAATAAATGCATGCCTTTTTCTTAGAGTTTATTGCTATATGGTCTCTATTGTTGACTTTTTACATGTGCATCACTTCTCTCAAGTTTGTGAATGTTTTGGTTGAATTCTTAATTGACCAAGCTATAAATGCTTAGAGCCTATGGAAGCACTTGATATCAATGTGAATCTCATGTTGTTCAATCATCTAGTATGATATCATTTGATGAAGAGTTGGATTAGTTTTCATGCAGGAAATCTTATGTTGAGGACTACACTAATGACCCCTCTTTGACCCTACTCTTCTCTCATCATCTTCATACCTCTTCGCCACATTAAAGGATGCCTTAGAGCAAATATTAATCCTTGACCACCTCCAAAAGTTTGGGGTCACCATATCTACATCTCCCCGCTTCACTCTATCCACCGCATGCCCTATCTACACCAAGGGCAAACGAAAAGAAAAGAAAAAGCAAAAAGAAAATAAAAAGGTGCTCCTATTTTAGAGCATATAAATAAAGAAAAGATGAGTGTGTAAAAGCCCTCCAAAATCTTACCATAATCATTTCTTCCATTTTCATAACTACTGAACTAGAAAACATCAAATCTAGCTCACTTTACCCTTTCTACAACCGTATGATGATGATGATGATGGTGTAATGATGATGATGATGATGATGATGATGATGATGATGATGATGATGATGTGATGATGATGATGATGGTGTGATGATGATGATATGATGATGATGTGATGAAGATGATGAGGGTGGTGATAATGATTGTGATAATGATGGTGGTGGTGGTGATAATGATGCGATGATGACGACGACGATGATGATGGTGATGATTGATGATGGTGATGATTGAATGATGATGATTAATGATTGATGATTGATAATAATGATTATGGTGTATGATTCAGTTTGATGCAGCTTGCATTCAGCTTGATGCGCAAATTGCATTCAAATTGATGCAAAACGTATATTCATATTGATGTGCAACTTGCTTTCTTATAATGATGCATGAGATAATGCTTTTCTTTGGTGATGATAATCTAATTAGACTTCTAGTTCAAATCTAAATTTTTACCTCCTAAGTGATGATAATCTAATTAGACTTCTAGTTCAAATCTAGTTCAAATATGTTGTCATCTTTCATTTATTTATGATGTGTTGTAACTTGTATTTATTTATGATGTGTTGTAACTTGTATTTATTTATGATGTGTTGTAACTTGTATATATTTATTATGGTTATTTTTTATATATGTCGACGTCATGCCCTATCCCCAAACTCTTGAGACAATGGTCTATTGCACCATCACGTTGTCTCCATCTTCAGCTCAACCAAAGTATCAAACTTTACCGTTCTATGTTTGTTACTTTGGATGAAAGTGAGGAGTATGAGTGGGAGTTTTAGTTTTGGTTTCAGAAGAAATGATGTGATGACTTTCTATGTAGGGTCGACACCTCACAGGAGGCAAATGATGATTCCTCAGAGGAATGCTCTTCTGATTCCTTAGAGGAATCAGAAGAGCATCAGTATACATCTTATCCTACCATAGTCATTGGACCGCCGCCTGGATTTGAACATGTAATACCCATCCCAAAGCAGTAGAAGATGACAAACGCTTCAACATCCAAAGCACCACCGTGACATGGTGAGTGATATTAGTTGGTATTTCAAATCTTTTGTTGGTAATCTAATAAACAAGTAGAGTTTTCTTACTTCTAATCACGATGATTTTTATTTTTTGTAGACTGCAGACACAGAGGCCACACATGGTACTCACACAAAGAGGACACCGGGAGGCCAAACTGCCATCACAATGGATTTCTTTGGAAAAAGCTACTACACAACAACTAGAGATGCATGGATTTGGGGAGGTAATCATCTCTTATGATGGGGCCATAAGACACATGTGCACAAATCTATTGTAATGGTGAAGATGCTGCATCTGTGTTCAGAACCATGAATCTACTTGCCCATGTTCAATAGGAATTCCCATGTTCAAGAAGATTCATGGTCCAACACATGGATGCAACATCTGAACCAATCACAATATATTTGTTGCACAAGTGTCTTATGGTCCTATCATAACAGATGATTACATCCCTGAAGCCATGCATCCCTAGTTGTTGTGCAGTAGCTTTTCCAAAGAAAGGCATCGCGCTGACAGTGTGGCCTCCCGGTATCCTCTTTGCGTGGGTAACTTTAGGTTTTTGAAGAATGTATCCATGGCTCATGTAACCCACTGCACTAAGGTTTTTTGTATTATTGTACTAGAGTGTAGACATCTTATGCTACCTGCAATCTTTATGTACTCAAAACTGTGATGTGTATTTCAATGTGTACTCAAACTCTGAGCTATATTTGAATGTGGAAAATTCAATAAAATGACATGATTGTTGGGAGAGTTTGAGATTCATGTTATGGTGTATTTTGGAAAATGTAAAGTTGGCATGCTTGTGCATGTAATATATATTTGATTTCTTTTTTTGTAGGTTTTCCGACCTGTTGTTAAGCCACAATTCCTACAAAAGACGCTGATGTACTTCATATTGAAGTACATTGGCTCAAGGCAGGTAATTGCAGGCATGGATAATAGGTCTGTAGACCTATTATAAAAAAAACTTACTTAAATTCTCGTCGGTTCCTTATAAATACCTGACTATATTAGACTTCCCCGTCAGAGAAATACCAACAACCAATGATAAATAATGAATAATGGTATTGTTCATTATTGATAAAAAATTGCACTGACGGTGATGACACATCAACGACATGGAATAGGAGAAGTGTCATCGATGCCCTTGGGTAACCCTCTGAGATACATGCTAGGCTAACTAGTATTTTGGCCGCTGCTTTGTTTTGTACAGTCGGTTTGAATGGAACATGTAACTGACGACGCTAAATTTACACCGTCGAATAAGTTGACCGACGTGAATGGGTCCATTTTTAGCGTCGCCCACTGAGGCATCATTCTTTATCCAACATAACAAATACTAAAAAGCTGACGTGGTATTGTCATTCTATAGTAGTGGTGGTATTGGGAAATTGAGGGCCAAGGGTTGACATGGGGGCAGAGATGAGGATATGAGAGCCTTTAATAAACCCTAGAAAATCACACCAATCCTACTTACACTAGTTACTTAGGTCTCACACCAAGTAGTAGGAGAAGGGATATGTATGTGGGAACTAAGGAGACTAACTAGGGATCCACTCTATGGACCTAGGAGTCATGCCTAAGATTGCCACATACATTTTAATTCTCCTAGAAACAAGGTGTCATCAAGCACCATCAAACAAGCAATTCATGATAAAAAAGCATAAACCATAAGCAAGATAATGTGACATGAGATCAAAGCATGGAGCAATCATCATAGATAAATATGAGTTCATTACAAGCCAATTTCCCCCAACATGGTATCAAAGTCACATTTTAACCCTAAACAACCCACCACTAGGGGCTTAGCTAGACATAATCAAAGAAATGTCAAAAGAGAAGGGAAGAAGGGGATAGGCCTCCATGGAGCTCATGGGATCTTGGCCTTCTTTACCTCCTAGCAGCTTGGGAATGACCTCCCTCCTCCAATGGTGATGTTGGGCATGAAAAGGAAGGGTATTATGGAGGGAAACCTAGAAATCTAGGTTTCTAAGGTGGAATGGAGGTGGAAATGGTTGATGGAGAGCATAAATTCAAGGAAAGAGAAATGAATGCTCAAGGAGTGGGTGGAGAGGAGTAATGGTAGCTAGGAGGGTCTAACCTAGTGTTGTGGCCGCCACCCATGTATATATAGGTGGTGGTGGAAGCACTAGGGTAAGTGGGATATTGTTGGAAAAATAGTGCAGAAACTGGTAGGGTTTAGGTGGCAGCACGACCGTGCTAGGAAGCACGGCCGTGGTGG
The DNA here is from genome assembly GCA_963693085.1 of Alisma plantago-aquatica. Taxonomy (NCBI): domain Eukaryota; kingdom Viridiplantae; phylum Streptophyta; class Magnoliopsida; order Alismatales; family Alismataceae; genus Alisma; species Alisma plantago-aquatica. The sequence continues at coordinate 407,834,066 of OY856414.1, forward strand.
GTAGAGGTGATAATGGTTGTGGTGGTAGAGAACAACCATTCTGTGGAAGTGGAAAATCACAGGTTGAACGGGGTGAAATGGAGGATGGTATCACGGCCGTGGTGAGATCTAGGTAGAACAGTTGTGCTGGGTAGCACGACTGTGGTGGTGGAGTTTTGGAGGAGGTCGTTTCCTTAAGCATGCCTGTTTTATCTTCATCTAGCATGGTTGTGCTAGGTAGCATGGCCGTTTTGGGTTTGTCATGGCACAACCTTGCTGGGTAGCACAGTCGTGGTGGCTAAGTTGTTGTAGCTTGAAAATCTTGAGGATTTCCCTATAACTTGTACATCAGTCAGGACGTCCGTTCCTTGGCACCACGGTCGTGCTGGGGTCTTCAATGGAAAAATCAACTTGAATCGTCATTATCAATGGACTTCTTTGCTTGGTTTTGATCCTTGTCCATTGAGGGTAGTTTGAGGGAGCTTTGGGGCCTTCTTTGGGCCCCTCCATGAGTGGAGGAACCCTAAAACTCCTTCCTTATCTCTCATCCATCCACAACATTGTTCAAGTACTTGAAATGAATGCAAAGCGTCCATAAGATCATTTGACATAATCAACATATTAGGGTAATTAACTTGCATTCTACCATGTTTAGATGTGATTAAAGTGCAAAATGGCACAAGATGAAGTCCTAAAATAGGGTTGAATCACCACCCCAAACTTTAAACATACTTGTCCTCAAGTATGCTCCGACTCAATATTTTCACAATTCAAGAAATGACAAATGCAAAACAAAAGGTTATTGTTTCTGAACGGTATCAAAGATGAATAATTACATGTATTCCACCACTCTCCTCTCCTTCTTTCACAAACCAATTTTGAAATGAGCATAAAGCATATGAACTTCAAATATAGCACATAGAACACAAAAGATATCCATATTTCTTTCAAATAGTTCCAGGTAGACTATTTTATGATGGTGTTAATCATGCATGACTAGGAGTGTTGTTTCACCTTCATGCATTCAATCTTATGCTTCAAATTGCAACAAATGACCCATGTGGCTACGAAAAAAGTAAATGTGAGCTAAGTTTGTTATTTTCTAGTTCATGGGTATGAAGAAGGAAGAAAGGATTGTGGTAAGAAATTTTTTGGAGTGCCATTACATTGAGCACTCATCTTTTCTTTCTTTCATGCTCTTAAACTAGAACATCCTTTTATTTTCTTTTTACTTTATTTTTATTTTCTTTTCTTTTCTTTGCCCTTGGTGTAGATAAGGCATATGGTGGATAGAGTGAAGCGGGGAGATGGAGGTATGGCCACCCCAAACATTTGGAGTTGGCCATGGCTGATTATGTGAGCTAGGGCATCTTTACATGAGACGAAGGGGTAAGGAGATGGTGATTGAAATGTCGAATCAAAGAGGGGTCATTGGTCATGCATGAAAATTAATCTAACACTTCATCCTAGATATCATACCACATGAATGAATAAGATGAAATTGATGTTTCTATCAAGTGGTTCATAGACACTAACCGTTCAAAGCTTGCTCAAATCATGATTCAACCAAGTCAATCACAAACATAAGAGAGGTGGTGCATATGTAAAAAGTCAAACATTAATACCATTTAGCAATAAGCTTAACATTTCACTTGCATTTGTCAAAAGGTCATCAATTTTTATGAAGGTAGTAGAGATTGGGTCAAAACACACTATTTAGACAAGACATCTCAAATTTGGGCGAAATTGGCCAAAATGGTGCCAATTGACCTTAAATCACATCTAAACCTACTTTAGGGGAATTTAAAACATAAAGAAGAAAATCCTAGTTAGAACACACATGTAATTAACAAAAACTACATGAGAGTGCAATGCATGCTATGAAGTGCTAAAAAGAGCAAAATTTTTGAAAAATTACGCAAAAATGCATGGAAGTAAACTAAATGTATGCATGAATGCAAACAAAGGAAAGAATGATCTGGTGGAACATGTTATCAAAAAAATTAGCTGAGAACTGAGGGATTACCACCCTACCACCCCAAACTTTTGACTCATGATGTCCTCAGCATGAAACTAAAGCTTAGGAATGATAGGGTAGAAGTCATGGCTTGATATGGGCCAACATAGCCGTTCTGACGTGAATCTAGCACGACCGTTCTGGCCAAAACAGTCATGCTTCTAGCGGTCAAAGCTCGAGATTTCCCTATTGAAAGACATATTTGCTAGCACAGTTGTTCCACTCTAGCACAGCCATGTAGGTTCCTGTCAGTTCAACAATCTTCAGAATTCATAAAATATTTCCAAAATTTATAATCCAATCATCTTAAATGATCTTCTTTGATGTTGTATCAATCATTTTCACCGAACCTATTTCACCTATCATTTCACCAAAACTAAAACAAAAACTATCAAGCACAAGTGTGTGTGTGTGTTGTTTGGAAAACGAAAACAAAAGTATTAAAAAGAAAAGGTTTGAGAATCTCAAACCACATGGGTTGCCCCCCACTAGCGCTAAATTTAGAGCCTTTAGTCAGGCTTGTTTCTTGCTTTATCATGTGTTGACACCCCAGGTGTCTTCTCTTTCCTCCATGGGAATCCTAAACAAGGTCTTAACAACATGACCTTCATCCCAAGGAGTGTACATCGATCAGTAGTAATGACTCAACTTCCAATCTTCTCTAGGTTATAGTAGCACATACTTTTGCCATAGCCCTCTTTACCTAGCATGTACCTTTCCCTCTAAGTGAACATGAAGAAGTCATGATTTCTCCTTTAGTGGGTGACCGTCAAAGTGCCTACACGTATATTGATTTCCGCACCCACCGTAGAGAGAAAAGGCCTTCCCAATATGATGTAATCTTCCCCAAAGATATTACCTTAGTTCATGATCAGGAAGTCAGTTGGGTATGCAATGTTCACTCTTTGATCTAATTCCTCTATGTCATTTTGCACTATACCCAAAGGGCTCCTCTTAGTTCCATCCCCCAAGGAAATGGTAAAATCTACCGACTCTATCTTCTTCATGTCGAGCCATCGATACATGTTGAATGGCATAATACTAGCTGATGCTCCTGTATCTATGAGAGATTGCTTGATAAGCCACCCTCAAATGTGGCATGGAATGAGAGGGGTTGTTGGGTCATCCCTTTTATCTGGTAGACAAAAGTCAAAAATGAAGTTTATACTCTTTGTGTCCATGATCTCTTTGGTTTTCACCAATATCAACTTCCTTTCCCCCTTACAAACATCCTTCACCAACAAAAAGGATGATTTGATGCTGGCCATTCCTTGCTTCAAGGACCCTAGGAGATTCATGATACTGCTACACTTTTCTTGAAGAGAGGGACCTTCTAAATCCTCATGGAATTTCTCCTCAATTTTATCAAACGTGTTTGCTTCAATTAGTGGGCCTTGAGGAGGTATGATTGTGATTTTTGTCTCTTAGGGAGATTGTGTTTCCCAACAAGGAATTGCATCAAGTGTTGCTATGTTAATGACAGGTGGGGGAGCAAACATGGTCTTGTCACAAAAGGATGGAGGACCCAAATCTCTTACACTTTCATCACTTCCAAGAGGGGATGGAACAGCTGAGGATGCTTCTACATACACAATGGGAGCAGCGGGGACTTGAATGCACTTGGTATTCTCAAGAAGCAACTGAGCAACAAATTCTTTGGCGCTTTCTTTCTCACTACTATAATCTTCTTGATTTGAGTCCTTATCAACAACCTCAATCATTTTCTTCTCCCTTTTTTCAAGCCTTTGATCATCTTCCCTTCCCCATATTATAGACACCATATTCACTTGTACTTGTGAAGAGGGAAGAGCATGTGAAGATGGAGGTGTGGCGGTCTTTGATGAGGGGAGTTAGGATTTTGGAGTATGAAGGTTGGTTGTCGGGGAGGTTGTTGTGGTTGTGGTGGTTGATAGTTATGTGATGGTGGTGTATTGATATTTGAATGGGGGTTGGTGAGATGGCGAAGGATATGGATGTGATGGTCCTTGGTAATGAAGGAGTGGGGGTGCTTGGCCTTGAGGTGGGTTATATGCACCTTGAGTAGTGCTCACATAACCACCATCGCTGTTCGGATTTGCCATTGGTTGAGATGGGAGCCTTCCGTATTCACGGGGAGCAAACAAGATTGAGATTTGATCAAGCCTTTGTTCAAGGAGGCTAATATTTTTCCCTTGAGAGGATACCTCCTTCTTTACCTCATCTAAATTTCTTAATCTTCCAAGCACTTCACCTTCAAATTTGGAGTTATATCTCGGCCTTCATTGCCCTTGTCCTTAAACATCTTCATTTTGTTGTTTCCATGGAAAATTGGGATGGTCTTTCCACTCAGGAGTGTAAGTGTTGGACATGGGGCCTTGATTGTTCTGATTTCCAAAAGAGTGCAAGGCTTGAACTTATTCATCTACATAATAAACCACCATGGTGGATTGACTAGAAGCACCACCAACTTGGTTCTTCATCATGTTCATCATCTTCATCATATCTGGGGTGGCAATAGTGCGGGCTGGAGCTACAGGATGAGGTGGAGGGATTTCAAAACCATCTTGTTTTGTTACATTTTTTTTCAAAAAATGCACACACGCACCACACCATGATGATTTCTCTATTTGTCAATCATGATTAGAGTAGGTACCATGGAGAAAAGATAAGGCATGAAGAAGATATGAAAGAAGAGGATCACAATTGAAAAGAAAAATTAAAACCAGTGAAAAAGATACCGATTGGACTCCAGAATGATCTTGCTCAACATGAACGTGGTGGCCTTACCCTACACACCTAGTGCTATGTTGATCACTCCATATCTTGGTGGCTGTCTACCATGACTTCATACCCTCTACCCTACTATTCTAAACTTCTATTTCACGTTGAGGACAAAATGGTTTAAAATTTTGGGGTGTTAGGGAGGTAAGACCCAGAAAGCTTGGTGCGTCTGGCCAGAGGTGCAAACACTAGCCAATAACAGGTGGCTAAATGCACTAAATGAGAGCTTGTCTTCTCGATTGGGGTGGATCATGGGAGCAGTACTTACCTTTGGCCGAGTTTGCCTACAACAATAGCTACCAAGCCATTATCGGGATGCCTCTGTATGAAGCTCTTTATGGGAGACCGTGTTAGTCACTACTTCACTGGGATGATGTCGGTGAGAGGACCTTGTTGAGGTCAGATGAGCTCCAAGTGTATGTAGATAAACTCACTTTGATCAAGCAAAGGTTGAAGAGAGCCCAGGATTGACAGAAGTCATATGCTGATGCGAAGCGGACTGACATGCAGTTCACTATGAGAGAGCATGTATTCTTGAAAATCCAACCGCTCCGAGCTATAGCCAAGAATAGAGGAAAGTTGAGTCCCCGATACGTGGGTCCGTTTGAGGTGTTAGAACGGATTGGTGAAGCTGCATACCGTTTGGCGTTACCTCCTTAGTATAGTATGATGCATGATGTGTTTCGCGTGTCCAATCTGAAGTGATATGTGCAAGATCTGAGCCATGTGCTAAGCATTGAGCCTATTGAGCATCAAGGGAAGCTGACATATCCTGAGTCACCTTTGCGGATTCTAGGTACCAAGGTGAAAGAAATCAGATGTAAGAATATAGAGATGGTAAAGGTTCTTTGGAAGCACGAGGTCACGTGGGAGCTGAAGACGAACATGGAAAAAGCATATCCTGACTTGTTTGTATGATTGTTGAATTTTGAGGGAAAGATTCCTATAAGGAGGGGAGGATGTTATAACCCCATTTTTCCAAGCTATGTAATGAAATTATATTTCTCCTTCTAATGATAAATGAAATCAATAATTGTTTTATTTGTTTGAATTGGATGGATTTCATTTGCAATAGCCTTGTTTGGTTGCTTAGTGCACTTTATTGGCTATTGAGCCCAATAATAAGAAAAAGAAAATAAAAGAATAATGAATTTAGTTAATAAAAGGAATAAGTAAGGAAAGGAGAAAAGATAGAGGTAGAAACCTCTAAAAGGCTAAGAGGTACCCTCCAAAGGTAAATTTCGTGCCTTGGTATTCCTTAAGGACCAAGGAGTTCAAGATACCAAGATAATGGCATAGGAAAGAGGAAATTCCAATTAATTTGGCTTTAATTAAAAGATAACTTGCTTATGAAGGAAATACCCGTTTCCTTTGGAATTTGGGTTTCAAAATTGGTACACGAGTAGATAATACCAATTCATAGCTTCCTTTAAAATTTGGTTGAAAACCGATAAAGGAATGATGAGTTATGGTTTTTGGAAGATTATCCTAAAGTAGAAAGGAAAGTTATGTCACGATTTGATTTGGGAATAAAATCCCAAATTTTGGTTTTAATCGTTCACTCTTGACCATTGGATCAACGATCCATAGTTTGGGATAAGTCTCACTCTCACGTGGATTGGGACACAAAGTCCCTACTATGTGAACTTTCCATCTGAGATTTCTCAGATTTGAGGCCATCTGCAGAGATGTGAAGCAGTCCATCTCCTTCAGGAGTTTGTTCCGAACCTAACCACCCTGAGGTCGGTGGGGTTTATTTGTGCAACGGGGAAGTCCCCAATTCACCAGGAACTCGATGGAAACCATATATATAGGGTAGTGCGAGTAGCAACATGACGAAACCTAAAATCTACCCTGTCATGACTGTGGAGCAGCGACGATCATCATGGTGCCTTCAATTTGAGGAACTAGCTCGACCAAAGACCTCGTCGAGGTGCATGTAGCGTCGGGAAAGCCTCACCTTGTTTGTGGTGGAGGAACGGTGAGAAGAAGCAATTGTATTGATGGTTGAGTTCGTGGGAGAGAGACGAAGCTACTGGAAGCTTTCGTTTGCTCACAACAACCCAGTATCGCCAAGTCAACTGGTGAAGTTGACCACCTGCTCAAGCACAGAGCAACGAGAGGTTGAAGACGACTCCCGATTTAATTACCAAAATGCCCTTCCACCTCTGTTGTTTAGGTAAGGGCATATTTTCCTTTTGCTTGTTTTGATCCTGAGTTAGGGCACACTATCGTGGGTCGTTGGATCCTGTGTGGTCCAATGGACCACAGATCAAGCGGCCTATGATTTTCTAAAAACAATAGATAATCCTGAAAAGTGATTTTCTTTACAAAAATCATAACTATTGCTAGGAAGCTCTGATGACTAAATATAATATATGAAATTTGATTAGAAAAATATGAGGAACATGATAAAAATAGTTTGAGAACCTGATTTTGTTCCTAATTATAAAAGTATGTTAAGTTGATAAAACGTGCATTAAAATTAGGTTAGAAACCCTAATTGAGATTAATGATTGAACATATGATGCTTAATGGGTTAATTCGAGTAATAAGAACATGTTGAATGATAATGTTAGATTCAAATCTGATCTAGATGAGAAATTACATGTTTTAGGGTTTTAAACAAAGAATAAATGATAATGTATCTAGAAACCCTAATTTAGGGTAAAAGAAGAGATGATTATGTTTAAATAGAAATATATGGAAATATGTTGATAAATGTTGATCATAATCCTGTTGGGAGAGATAGGATATGATGATTAGGGTGTATGATTACTTTTGCTTATTTAGGGTTTGTAGTGATAAAAGTGATAGCAAAACCATAATTACAAGTGAAACCCTAAAAAGAAGTAGAAACCCTAAGGGGCAAGTTAGATTGGATAGATATTGATAACATGAGTAGTAAAAGGAAGTTGTATGCTTATTTTAGGATCTTATTGTGTGCTTTCTTGGATTTCCTACTTGCCTGGAATATTTCTATCTCAAATCAACAGAACAAGTATGTGGTTATTTATGAATAATCGATTTAGTTTCACGAAGTTTTATCGAATGTTTGATCGATTGGATGCAACCTAAACTGTTGAATGTTTATTTATGCAATCCTTTAAAGTCACTATGATTATCACAATTAAGTATATATGTGCATTCTCAAACCTACATGCCACCCTAACGTATGATGCATGACCAAGCCCCGGAGGGAAGACCATTGGGCACCATGAGAGGTGACCCCAGGCACCAAGCTCAGGATGGAGAAGGTGGCCTTATGTCCCTTACAAGGACAAAACCCTAAGAGAGGGTAATCTAGGGTTTAGGGCAAAAGCAGTTGAGAATGTCACATTGAAAACATAATTTGGATTATTAATAACTTATTTGTGATAATTAGGTTGCTAGCGAATATTTGTGAAATTGTGATTTCGGCCACATATTGGTATAGAAATATACTGATCGACATTTTGTTTGTCGGCATTTTAGGTACAATCATTGAAAAAGACAAATAGTAAACTGAAACATTGTGAAGGTATGAATAATTAATTCAAGGAGGATTAGATAGATATATTCCATCTGTGGATAGAAGTCTAGAAATCCTAAATTTTTACAAGGTATCAAGAGATTTATTTTATTCCAGCTTTTCATTTTAGTCTTAGTAGAATTTGGTAATTATTATTGATTAAATGTCGAACCACTCATCTAGAAATATTGGGATAATATCTCTGATCTTCTGGTCTCCCTTAATTGGGGGTTACCGGGAGGCGGGGTTGTTACATTTGGTATCAGAGCCATGATTCCTCATTTAATCCTTAGTAATTATTAAATTTTACAAACTCTGTAGAACTGAGGGAGTTATTAGAGGATTTTTCGAAAGACAGAGGTTTCTAGAAAAGGATCACGATCTGGGGGCTAGCAATATTTTCCTCCTCCCTGCTAGTCGGTCACGAGAAATCCCAGGTGCGGTGTGATTGCCTGGCCAATGTCTTAGGTCTTGACTCGAAATAAGATACCTTTAGGACTCTCTCATATATTTCATCCCTTCTCAACCCTGATTGAATTAAGGATTCCAAGATTTACGGTTTTCTCTCTCTTCCCCCACCCTCTTGAGGTAATGGTAAGTATGATAAGGATTAAGGAATCCTCCATCAAATCAATAAAAGATACATAAACAAGATGTCATCGAAATAAGTATAATTAATGTGAGCGTAAAATAAAGTTTTATTGTAGGCTTATGTAGATGGCTTGAGTGAAGACTATAGCTATCCCTGAGGCCACCAAGAAACTGGCTAAGGGTGGTTGGCCTCCCCACAAAGGAAAGGTATCTTCTAAAAAGAGGAAGAGGAACCATGGAGGTGAGTCCTCTAAGAAGAGAAAGAGACCTGAGGGAGCCTCAGAAGAAGGCCTTGATCCAAAACCAGTACCCTTTGATGACCCCGAGATGGAATAGGAAGAGGAACATATGTTTGAGGATGAAGTCAAGATGTAGGAGAATCAGACCGGTGGTCCAAGACCGACAATGGTGGTTCACATCCCGGATGCCTTATGGATGGAACAATAGAAGAGGTTAACTGAGGCCATTAGTGCTCTGGCCCTCAGGGACATAGCCAGAGATGAGAATGGTGAATCGCTATCGATTCATCCCCGACTCAAAGTCACCATTCTAGAGTTCATCAAGCTGAACATTGAGAGATTCTGGGGAGAGGATATGACAGAAGTGGTCGACAAAGCAGATGCTTGGTTGTTGGTAGTCGAGAATGGTTTTCGCATGCTTGAGGTACAACCAAACAAGAAGGTTCTTTTTCCTACTCACCTCTTGGAAGGGGTAGCCAAGATATGGTGGGAAAACCAAATCATGGGATGAGATCTCAGTGAAGAACCGATGGCATGGACCGACTTCAGGACTATATTCACTGCCAGATTCATCCCCACTGCAGCTAAGAAGGAGAAGGAAAGAGAGTTCATCAACATGACCCAGGGTGACTTATCTGTTGTGGACTTTGGCCGCAAGTTTCGCATTCTGGAGTGCTTTGGACACATGATGGACAAGGAAAGAAGGTTGGACCATTTTGTGGAGCGTCTTCACCCTACAATCAAACCGCATGTGATGGCGAGTAAACTGACAACTTTCTCTGTATCCTACAACACCTACTTAGACATGGTGAGGACAATGATGCCTACTCAAAACCCACCCAAAGGATATCTGGGTTTCACTAAAGGTACTCAAGGACAGAAGAATGACCACAAGAAAGGACAAGGGCATAACCACACCAAGGGTAAGTATTGACACAAAGGAAATCCACGAGGTGAGAGTCGCTTCCAGAAGTGTTGTACCTGCAGACGAACCCATCCTGGGAAGTACCGCTTCAAGAAGAGGGCGTGATACCGTTGCCAATAGGAGGGACACTTCATCACCAACTGTCCTCTGCCGGACCCGAGAGGCCCAGTGGCAACGCAACCAGTGGCAACAACACCCACAGTAGGAGGAGGAGTACCAGCTGGAGGTCCACCTATGGGAGAGAGAAGGCAAGCTAGAGTGTTTGCCACCGACAATGAAGATGTCGAGGCAAATTCTAATAGGTTGATTGAGGGTAATAACCCATAGAGTTTTCGTTTTAGTTTAGTTTGATCATGTAACAACAGTCTAATATAGTATGAAACTATATAGGCATGCTTGAAGTCATGGAACAAAATGTAAAAGCTCTTTTCGATTCTGGTTCTACTAATACTTTTATTTCAAGAAATCTGGCAACTATGCTTTATTTGGACATCAACGATTTAGGTTATGTTTTGGATGTCACAACCCCGAATGGTCGCATATATACATCTCTTTTAAAAACCCCTATATTGACAGTCAAGTATCTGAGCCATGAGCTTCCCACTAACTTCATCCTCCTCCATATGAATCATTTCAATGTAATCATTGGTATGGATTGGCTTTACACCTATAGAGCACAGATTGAATGTAGAGAGAAGAATATTCCTATTTGGAAGCTTGGTCAACCACACTTTACCATTCGAGGAAGGAGAGATGCGGCTACCAGCCTTTATGTATTGGTTTTAAAGGTTGTGCATATGATATCCAAAGGTTGTCGAGCATACTTAGCCATAGTTATCGAACCTGAGGCCAAGGTGCAACCTTAGAAGATATAGAGGTGGTTTGGGAGTATGCGGATGTGTTTCCAAATGATCTACCAGGGATTCCCCATGAGAGGGAGGTAGATTTCTCTATTGAGTGAGCTCCCAAGACTAACCCTATATCTAAGGCACCCTATAGGATGGCCCCAGCTGAGTTGCTTGACTTGAAAACTCAGTTACAAGAGTTGTTAGATAAGGGTTTTATCTGACCTAGTACATCACCATGGGGAGCCCCAGTTCTTTTCATGAAGAAGAAGGATGGATCACTACAGATGTGTATTGACTACCAAATGATCAACCAGGCGACCATTAAGAACAAGTACCCCTTACCTAGGATAGATGACCTTTTTGACCAGCTCAAATTGGCCTGAGTCTTTTCCAAGATTGATTTGAGGTCAGGATACCATCAGGTGAGAGTGAGAAGTGAGGATGTACCTAAAATGGCTTTTTTAACCCGATATGGCCATTATGAGTTTGTGGTCATGTCGTTTGGTTTGTCCAATGCACCTAGTGTCTTTATGAACCTTATGAACAATTTGTTCCTGCCTTCCTTGAAACCTTTGTGATCGCGTTCATAGACGACATCTTGGTGTACTCCGATCACCTAGACCAACACCGTGACCATCTAAGTAGAGTCCTTGATATCGTGAAAAAGCAGAAGTTCTATGGAAAGTTCTCGAAATGTGAGTTTTGGATAGACCGAGTCATGTTTCTCGGACACATCATCTCAGGAGGAACGATCATGGTAGATCCAGCTAAAGTGTTGACAGTTGAGATTGGCCTACACCAAAGAACCCCTCTGAGATTCATAGCTTCTTGGGTTGGCCGGATACTATCATCACTTCCTCAAGGATTTCTCGAAGACCACCTTACCTCTTACCATGTTGACTCAGAAGGATGTGAAGTTCATGTGGTCTGATACATGTGAAGCTCATTTTCAGGAGCTAAAGGAGAAGATGACCACCGCCCTAGTGTTGACCCTACCTTATGGCAATGTGGGTTTTGTGATATTCACCGACGCTTCAAAGATGGGACTTGGTTGTGTGTTGGAACAGAATCAGCATGTGGTTGCATATGCCTCCTGAAAACTCAAGCCCAATGAGGTGAATGTAATGACCCCGCCTCCCAGTAACCCCCAATTAAGGGAGACCAAAAGGTCAGTGCTGCTATCCCAAATAAATAGGATCAAAGGTTACCTACCTTAATTGGCCTTTGTGCAAAATTCCAATTAATTTAGGACTCATTTGCACCCTCAACAGAAGAGAGAGAAAATAGGAATGAAATTAATGTGTCACTTTATTCAAATTCAATTCTGACTAATTTTTCTGTCAATATATGTGTCACACGGGTCTCTTTTTAATTCTCATCACACACCTTTTCTAGACCTTTGGATATTTCATCGTACGACTGTTGTGTGTCTCCTTCCTCCCGACTTTCTCATTTTTGATCGCAACAGTAACTTCTCCGATCTTTCTTTCCTTTTTAGTTTTCCTAATTCGACTTCACCTTTGCATTCCTTGCCCGATTCCACATAGATCGCACCCTATTTATGGGAGGATTCGTCACCCCTATATCCATCTGTCTTCCCCTGTTCCGGCCCTGTACTTCCCTTTCCTTATTTCTCCTCACCGTTCTAGTCTACCAAATTGTTGAAAAACTCATGCGTGACCTCTGAAGTTGTCCCAGAAATTGATTTCCTGCCTTGGTTTGGCCACTTTGGGCTCCAGTTATGTCCCCCTTCTCTACATCTCACCGTTGGCTATTATTTGATCCGTGGTGGCGACTCTGACCACCACGATGTTGTGTGAGTGGATGGGTCAGTTCTTGGAGGATCTTGGACGCTTCAGTGGCATCCAATTTCCTTCAAGCTCAGGTGTAGATGTTTCCCCCTTTTGTGCTTCTTCTCACTGTTATTACAAGTTGAACCCACCTCTATATGATTTCTTCACATATTTTGTTAATGTTTGGTTCCTTGAGTTTGTTCTATCTCTACAAAGTCGTTGATCGGGTTTTGATTTCATTCTGACCGCTTTTCCTCAATTTGGGCTCTTGGTCATGCGGCTTCACTACTACAGTTCACACATCCATGGCTGAGAATGATAGGGATTGGATTCCCCTCCATCTTTTGTCGGTGGTGCCCTCGTTTTTGATTTGTTGTTCATTTTTTTCGTTGGGGGCATTTTGGTCTTTTCACTTTGTTTTGCTTTTGTTTTAGCGTTGTGGAGAGCTTCTAGGTTAGTAGTAGGGCCAACTGAGTTGGTCACTTGAGATTAGACCAACTCAAAGCCAGCACCCTCTCTCTCTCTCCGCCTCTCTCAGCGGTTCATGCTGATGTGCAATTTTGTAATTGGTCGATTTTCGAAAATACATAACTAATTTTTCCTGCTCAGAAAAATATAATAAAATATGATCTGGAATTAGAAAAATATAATCTATATAATGATGCTAAGTTTGCAGCTTAAATCAAATGATAAAAATATGTGTTTTTTCATGGACTTTCCTAATTACATATGAACTTGCAAAATTTGTAACTAAATACCTATAAGTTAGAAAAAATATAATAAAATATGTTTTGGACTCAGAATAAGGTAACCTAAAACCTAGCATAGTTTTGATAACCTAATTTGACTAATTATAAAAAGGTAATTTTTAGGGTTTTGATCATTAATGTAAATCTAACCCTAATTTCACATACATGATTAATAGGTGCTTTGGAGACCTAGACTTGGATCTCGATCTATCTTGGACATTTGTAGATCTCTTATGAGATATGTTGTATCCCCTATTACTCTATATTGAGCAATTCACCTATATTATTCTTTCTCTTGGTCCTATGGACAATAGCCTACACACATTGCTCTTATGTTTTTATATCATGGTTCTTGTGAACTATCTTATTTGTGGTAATCTTGGATATTCTCTTAACTCTTTTTCTTATGCCTTGGTGCATTTTGGACTTATTTGATTATATGTGCCCACTTTGAGGTGGATGTTTATTTGAGGATATGTGATATCTTGTTTTCCCACTTACATGTGGATGTATGTGTTGTCCATTATGTGATGGCAACATTGTATATCTGACTATATTTTCTACTTGCCTCTACATTTTACATGCTATGTGATTCAGTAGCACTAGAGTAGTGGAATTGTATTGGTTTTTTTTTATGGAAGATGTGTTATTCCCTGCCGAGAAGATGTGATATTTCCTGCTCTTTTGGGATGTCAAGGAACGTCATACCCAGGGCAAGATATGTGATTCTTGGCCCATGTATTTATATATTTGGGAGATTGGCAGTATTCTTTTCTCTATCAGGTTTCATGTTTATGAGACTTGTCCACCTTTGTCTTTATATTGTTCTAGTGTATGCTTATCTCACATGCATGCATGTTATTGATGATGATTGTGGAGTGTGTGCCCTATTTTCTTAATATGTGCTTCATTTCCCACCATGGTAGTGGATGTATATATGGAACAATCTTTTTAAGTTATTTTAATGGGAAGTGTCATTTTATTGTGATTCTTTTCTATTGATACCCACTTGGGTGGTACTTTTCTTTTCTATGGGAAGCTTCTTTATTTGATGTCCTTATTTCATATATTGCTCAATTTTACTTCTTAGTATGCACATACCAGCCTTTGTTGAGGTCATCTATTTTTTCTTCTTGCTGGGGTATGCTTCCAACCCTAGGTGGAGGACTTGGATGATTTGACAAGAGGACATGGACTTAGCTTGAGATGATGAAGCTCAGAGACAATCTTGATATGGTTTAGATTTCCTCTACATGGATCCTTATGATGCAAGTTTAAGATGTTCCCTTGTTTTATAATTGAATATAGTCATGTTTTTATTCTGCTTCTACACTTTGGTAGTTTTGAGTACCATACATAAGAGGTTTTCTTAGAGGTGTGTTTGGATTGGTGGTTTTCTTCTTCAAACTTTTAGTAGAGAGTTGGTGTCACTTATTTACAATACCCCCAAGTACCTAAGAGTACAGGGATGACTCATAAGACTCTACTACAAAACACTAGAAGCATATCCAACCTTTAACGATTACTACTCCTCTTGTTGCTCAGCCTCAACCGCATGATCTCTACTTCGTCGTGCACAACTACCTAAAAGATGTGGAAACCCACAGGGTGAGACCAATGTCCTAGAGAGAGATATAACTCTCTGCCACCAACTATTATTAGTACAAATAAGTTAGAAAAGTAACATTACTATCAGGTTGAGAAAATTTAGCTAAATTGTATGAGTAAAGCAATTAACATTGTTTAAGCAGTTTTGGCATCTACAACTGAGCAGTAGAACATCTTATACTTTAAGACGAAATATGAAGAACATGTATAATAGTTGATTTATCTTACCGAATTATAAATCAACTAAACATTAAAAGATATAAGGCAAAGGGTCATCCAATGTGAGTCGTTTTTAACACTAAGCAATATACTACACGACAGTCTTGCGTCTTTTATTATGCCCCAAGGAGATGAGGTATACTACTCATTCTCCAACCGACCACTTCTAAGTTGATGTCAATGTCATACATGGTCTAGGAGGAGCCAAACTCCTATGATATCCCACACCCTCGGTCAGTCTGAGTCCATCGCAGTGACATCTAAAGTCCAACTGTAAAACAACCTAGTCTACCATGGTATATAGGCACAACACTAGTGAAACTGAGTTACGACCACAATTGCACTCCTACCAAAGTATGACCGCAACCATCCTCAAAATACATCATATACATATAATACATCACATTATTTGAGATATGACCTTGACCATTCTCTGACCATGGTATGATCACAACCAATTCTGTGAAATGTTGGCCCATTACCAGCCAAATACCTATGGTTCCCCTTGTCTGGGGATAATCTTAAAGTGGACATTCACTGATTGCACATATCGACTAGAGGAGATGATAGAAAAATAATCAATGAGCAGAACCTCCATGGTAAGGATGGTGGTATTCGCAAAGTCTCGACAGAGGGTTTGTTGATGTTTCAAGTCCAACAATGTGAAATATCAACAACTATCTAGGAAAGGATGGATATGACATTATAAAATTTCATATGGGAAGGAGGTACTCATTCTTTGAAGTTCAACAAAAATGTTTAAAGTAAGGAAGAAAGATGGCTAGGCCTTGAAACATCCAAGGAAATAGGTGCATGGGGGACGACCATAATGGTCATTTAGTATTAGGAAGGGGATTCAAGATGGGCATGATGGATGAGAATGAGATACCCTAAAGGTTTGGACTTTGAACCGAATACTAGAGAAGGGCACTCTAGAGTCATCAACAAGATAATAGGGATGTGGAGAAACCTCAACGAGGAGTTCGAGCCAAGCAGTGGGGGAGATGGAAGCTGAAACAAAGCAATGCAAGCATTTGGGATATGATTCGAGCTAGAGGGGATACCAACAACATCACCAAATATATTTGGACCGAACATAAAGTTCCCAAATTGAGCTTATGCAAGTACATGATTTTAATGAGTCTTTCCCAATGCTGGACAGGTTGAAGAGATGGTATCCAAACATAGAGGTAAAGACTACCTGCTATTTATGTGAGAAGCAAGCAGAGTCTCATTCACACCTATAATGTGAGTGCAAGTACATCAACGAAGTCTAGGAGAAAGTACTCAAAGGATTCAAAATCAAGGGATGTAATCTAATGAGGACCAGAGATATGATACTCTAATCAGAAAGGATACTTGAAGAGGTAAGAAACATATTGATGACATTAACAACGATATGATACTATATATGGAAAGAAAGGAATACAAGAAAGCATGAAGATAAAATGAGAATGGAAGAGCATAAAGCAAAGAGGATTTATAAAGTAGTCAGCAGTAGACTACGTGTATATATGTAAAATGGTTAATGTGTGGGAGTCATAGTGTTGGACTGCTATGTATTTCTTCACCCCTATTTATTGGGGAATTTGGAATGAATTTACCAGATTCTGATATATATGTATATATAGACATATATGTATGTGTGTATACATATATATATATATATATATATATATATATATATATATATATATTATGTATGTATGTAAATATAACCATAATATATATATATATACATATATATATATATATACATATATATATATACATATATATATATATGTGTGTGTGTGTAGATATATATTTACAAATGTATGTATATATAGCCATAATATATATATATATATATATATATATATATATATATATATATATATATATATATATATATATATATATATATACAGATATATATATAGAGAGAGAAGGAGGGAGGGAGAGAGTCAGGCTAGAATATACTTGAGTGCACAAAACACATCGTACACCCTAGTGGTGTTTGCCTATCTGGACCATATATTTGCAAAATCTAATCCATTTTTGTTCATTGTTGTAATAATAATAGACTACATACAAAATCTGAGTCCATTTGAATGAGTGTAAGTCACTAATTAAAGGACAACAAAACCGAAGCACATAACTAATTTGAAATGCGTGATATTTGCATCTTTTAGATGCATGACCTATGAGTGGCCAAATGAGCTCTAATTTATTACATAGTATGTTCTTAAGGTACTTAAGAAGATCAATGGTTTAAATTCTCAAAATAATTGCTTCATGATGGAAAACAATTGAGGTGTATAGTGTCTTTGGTACACTCGAGTGTATTCCAGCTCAACTCTCTCTCTCTCTCTCTCTCTCTATATATATATATATATATATATATATATATATGTGTGTGTGTGTGTGTGTGTGTGTGTGTGTGCACATGCATGCACGCTTATAGTAGTGTCTTTTTAGAAATCAATCTTGGAATCTTCTGAGCAAATATCATAACATATATTTTCTATAGTACATCAATTTATATAAATTTTTCCCAAAACAAGTGTTGAAGTTGATTCATTAAAGATGTAATTTACAATTGTTTAGTTAATTATCTGAATGCTTTTTTATATTAAATATGTAACGAACCCGCTTCTCGGTAACTCCCCAATTAGGGAAGACCAAGAAGTCAGAGCCACTATCCCAAAATAGGATCAATGGTTTTGCAAATAATAAAAAATAATTAATAAATTCTATCACAACTAAGCTTGAAATAGGATAAAATTTTCCTTTTCTCATACCTTGCAAAATATAGGAATTGAGCGACTTTACCCAGATAAGATCTATCTATCTACAATCCTTCAATTCTTTAGTAAGCTTTATTCCATCAATGTCACTTTAAAGGAATATCCATTTTTTGATAAACC
Source organism: Alisma plantago-aquatica (assembly GCA_963693085.1). Taxonomy (NCBI): domain Eukaryota; kingdom Viridiplantae; phylum Streptophyta; class Magnoliopsida; order Alismatales; family Alismataceae; genus Alisma; species Alisma plantago-aquatica. Next base: position 407,852,214 of record OY856414.1, read on the forward strand.
TAAAACACCAACAAACAAAATGGTGGTCAGCATAATAAATTATATTGGTATGTGGGAGAACCAAAAATCTTGCATTTAATTGTAACAACATATTGCAAGCAAATATGATTTAACAAAACAAAATTTATGTTTTAAACATGACTTCTCAAACCTTACATACCCTAGCCTCTGTGATGTCCCTACAGTGGACATGGATACTACCTCTCATATGGTAGATCTCAACTAACTCCCATGATCCTACCTCATAGGTAGATCAATGCATAGGGTTGTGGAGTCGTATGGTCCTACCCAATGGTAGACCAACACATCGACTCATGATAACCTGATGATCCTACCTCACGGGTAGACCGTGTACTAGGTCATCCATCTCATTATCATCAAAGTTACATAGGAGGACCAGGATCAGAGCTTGTCATGCATGTAGAATTATGGTGATAGTCATCATCACTTTATAGTTGCATGATATTAAGTCAATCAAGCAATTATTTCCAAGCAATTGATAAAACCTCAGGAATTGCTGTGAAACTAAAGAGATTTAACCATAAGAGTAACCACATACCTGAGTTGAATATCTCAAAGAAGCGATATATCCAAATCCAACTAGTTGTCCAATCAAGCAAGCCAATCAATCTATCAAGAAAACATTAATCATGAAAACATATATAACGCCTAGTTGTTACCATCACATCCCAAACAACTCTTTATTGACTTAGGATACACTTCTAAGGTTTCTAAGTCTCATTAGGATTCATTAGGGTTTCTTAGATCAATTTCTCAAACTTTATCCTTTTTAGGTCAACAAACCCTAAAATACATAAAAACCCTAATTACTCAAATTATCCACATTAAGGATCTTTTATACTCAAATTGACTTGGGATCATCATATCTCTATTTTATACAGGGATTTTCATAATTAAAACTACTAAAAGCCATAATTATCAAAATTAGGGTTTCTAAGTCCATTAATGCATATAAATGTACATGGAACCCTAAATTAAGCCAATTATGCATAAAAATCATTTTTTAGATCTAAGTCTTCCTTTTATTACTAACAGATTAATATTATCTTAGATTATCCAAAGAACATTATTAAATTCACTAATCACCAAAACTTAGTATTTTCCATTAATAACACCATTAAAGGTGACAACTTTATCTAATTTTCTTATTGCAAGAAGAATCAGGCTTTATTATATTTTTAATGCATTCTATGTATTTTTTTTATCAAAAATCGTATATCATATGTCTTAATCTGATCATCCTATCATTTGTTACAATTTTTACAATAAAATTCATTCCCAACCAATCAAGAATTGCCACGTTAGCGTTTACCTTAATATCCTTGATTCCATGCATCTAGGTTGGACTAGGTCGATCCAATTGGTCATTTGCCACGTCTCCCCATGTGCTATGTGATCAGGATTACGACTAGATGTTCCTGCCCCTTCTTCTCTTCAATAGGGTCAGGGGTAAGGAGGTCTTTTCCCGACCCGTCATCCCCTTCCTCTGCCCAGCCTGAACTCACGAATCTGTCTGTGGCCAGTCAACTGGTGTGTTGACTTTGACATGATGTGCTCGAAAAGCTACGCTGATGGCTCCATTGGCTCTGTTGGCCAAGGCCGAACTTGCCCATTACCTCAATGATGCCTTCGACGGTCGAGAACTTCACCCGTGAGCGACTCCTTTTGCCAGAACAGAGCAAAGTCAAGAAGGAGAGGAACAAGGCAGTCGACATGGGTAGTGGTTGAGTGTTGGGAAGGGTCGGCCGGGCTAGATGTCGTGGAACTCCATGAAGGCGCCTATAGCCTCGCAGAAGGGGAATCATCCCCTTATATAGTCCATGGCTACGGTGGACGGCCAACGAGTGCACTAGGATTTGGGGTTTCCCGATTACACTTACAAACACTCCAAAATTAGGGTCGACTAGTTTTGGAACTTCCTCCCAAACCGATTGGGAGTAAAATCATTCCAAGCTGAGGATTGTGGGGAGAGAGAAGGGTGCGAGAAGATCACACATCTTGTTCCCCCGCCTTCCAAAACTGACTGAGGTAGTAGATAAAGGACAGTCATCCGATCTCACGATATAATGGCCTCAAATGCACGCACCAAATACAAGGACTGGACAAATATATTTCCAAAAGGAATTAAAATCGTGACATTCAATTCAATCCTCTTCACTTTATGAAAACTTCCAAAAATCATATCTCCCAAACCACATGTCCAAATAATACCAAATTTTAAAGGAAAGTCGTTGATGACTTAATCTACTTTTGTACCAAGTTTGGGACTCAAATATGAAAGTATAAGATACTTTTCTTCATATGCAAGTTATCTATTAATAAGGCACATTTTATACATATTTTCTCTCTCCTATTCTTTTGCCTTTATTTAGATTCCTTTTACCATTAGAAACCATGCAGACTTGAAATCTCATTCATGATGATTCAATCATACATCTTTCCACATATTTCTCATACTTTCATTATTTTCTCAATTTCTTTTCTTATTTATGCATTATTTAATTCCTTCTTTTCTTTTTAATCATATTGGACTCATTAACATATTATGATTCACAAAATCACATGTACAAAGGAAATATTACCAAGAAAATCCATTCAATAAACATAAATCATACAAATTCTATATTCATACACCATCTGAACCCCAAAATTGGGGTTGTAACAAAATATTTGTAGTTCTAGTTTACTTGTTGATGATGTTTATAATAGAGTCAATAACACTATTTTCAACAGGCACACTATCAAGTCATATTATTTAAATTACCCATTGTTGTTTTATTTGTATGTTTCGATTATACTATTGTATGAAAACTGAGATGTACATTCCCTCTCCACGGAAACAACTAAAGTGCCGACTTGGATGCCAACTCCTTGCTTGAGCTATTTGTTTTCTCTTTTAGGTATTGAGAGCAAGGATAGTCGATTTTTATTTGCAAAAAGACAAAATAAAAAGAACATTTTTGTCAATAAATTCTAGTTAGGGCACGCATGAACATCTGTCATATTGTCCATGCCAAGAATAAATGCACTAGCTTGCCTCATGGCTCCTAAGTATATATTCATGCCATTTTAGGGGCTTTGTTTCCTTTGTCACATTTACCTCCAATTGACCATGGCATGTGTGGCACCATAGCATTTAAATCAAGGGATATCGGTCTTTACTTTTATGGGCTTTTCATTTGTTTTAGATATACATATGTGCTTCTCTGTTGGCCCCCTTGTTTTTCTCATAAAGCTTCACCACTTCTGTACAAACACGTTTTAATGGGTAAAAGTCATTGTTGATTCTTTAATTCTTGGAATAGAAAAAATAATGCAAAAATAATATTGCATCATTGAAACTTAATTTGGGGTATGTACAAAAATACTAGGGGGGGTCCAAGATGTACGCCTATTATCAGGAGGGATGGCAGAATTTTCCGTTATATATGTGCATTATTTGTTAATCTGAGCACGAACAATATGTGGTTACCATAAACATTGTGACAAAAATATAATATAAGCTGTGTGGGTCGTAAGCATAAAGAGGGCCTACAACTGTGGGTGTACAATTTCAACCGGACCTTGTTTAGTCTGGAAAACGTAGGTCTGCTTGGAACAAGCCTGTGTTTTGGTCGGGCTCGAAATAGGACTTAGGATATATTTTAATTCAATTTGCGTTTAAAGTTCGGTAGCTAAATTCGAACACCCACTACGCAAGGTTCACTTATTAGGGTTCCGGTCAGGTATAAACCCGTAATATCTGGAAATATAAGCATTGTCTTTTTAATCTACAATGAATGCCGTTCTAAATCGCTAATGGAAAAATAAAAGATCAACGTTCAATTCAAGTAAAGCTCTTCACCTCCGGACCAGGTCACATACATATGGTACGACGCTTTGTTCGAATCTGATTTAAGTCAACTACGACAAGAGTAGTTGTTCATAAATCTGATAGTTTCTTGACCGCAACCAACTGCGAATTCCGTTTCTTGGAGCTTCTAAAACTCTTCAGATAGAACCTTAGACTTTTAACCTTATATGTGGACTTTTTCCAAGTTTACATCCTATTATTATGCGCTGCACGGAGTTCACAATTATATACAGTAGCCATCGATCAACATCAAATGGCTGCCGATTAGTGGAGAAGCATGTAGCCTAGCAGCCGTGCCAAGTCCAAAATCAATAAGATAATTCATAACAGTTTGAACAGTTCAAAGCTTCATAAACAATAGTTGACCCGGCAAGCCCCCTCTTGCAGAGAACTCCCATACAAGAGACGTCAGGCCCGGAAACGTCCAAGAAAACCAAGCTATAACGCAAGCCGGTGGGTGGGGCTGCGGCTGCGCGCTTCTGGAACAGCCATGCCTAGCAGAAGAGATCTCCCTCCACTACCATGTCCGACGAGAACTCACCCGCGGATAGGATTGATCAAGAAACCCGGTTCTCAGCCAGCGGTGAAGAAGCAGGTAGCCTACGCGGAAAAGGCGGAAAGTCGTCGTCCCGTGCCCGGCCGCACGCAGCCGGTCGTGATCTACATAACGTCCCCCGAGATCATCCATGTTGGTGCTCAGGAGTTCATGAAAGTAGTTCAGAGCCTGACTGGTAACAGCTCCTCGCCAGTTGCGCTACCTCAGTCGTCGTCTTCGACAACCGCTACTAACTGCAGCGTTGTAAGCAACACAAGTCAACCACTAGCTTCTTCCCAATCTCCTCCATCATCGCTCCCAGCGTCACCAAAAACTCGAACTTTCTTCTGAAATCTTTCTCTATCATACACTGTCAGAATTATGAGATTTTGTAACACTAAGAAATCCCTGACAGAAGACGTGCAGCACCTCGGGAAATTTAATGAATTCCTGATTGGTTTCGGTACGTGATGACAGAAGAAACTAATTTCAAACGGAACATGTTCCAAAATTGAACTTGTAAAGTATACTATTCGACTGCTGTTAATGTTTCAATATGATTAGTAAGGCATTTAATTCTATCATTTTGCCTCCTTCGAATTACTTTTTCATTTATATCCTTCTGGGAAACCAATTGGGTTACAGAAGCAAAATCCGTTTAGCATAACCTCTTCTAGTAGGAGGGGAGTAGTTTTGCGAAAGTGTTTGTGTGTTTCAGCTTGAAATGATTAATACGGGGAAGAAACTTCTAAGGCGAATCAGTCTACGACCAGCAACTTCGCCATATTGTGTGAGGGGGTCGATTTAGCTGCTTATGCTATCAGTTTCAAATTTTATTCGCGTCTTCCGGAAGATCACAGTGGTTCCTCTCAAATCCATATTAAACCTATCTAGGAAGGTAAGTAAGGAGTTCAGTGAATTTATTGAATTTTTCTGAATAACTTTAGAACGATGACTCAACTATTTTTACTTTTCTGTGATATAACTCTAGAATAATGATTATGTACTGCGTTGCTATTAAAGTAGTAAAGAGTACATAAACAAGAGAAGAATTATGCTATGAAAACACAGGGTTTGTATATCGGAAATGACAATCGTGAATCTGGGATCTGAAGTTTAAAATGTGCTAGGTATAGTTCCAATTATCACAAGTGGATTTCTTGACTTCAACGGTAGCTCGTTGCATTCAAATCCTTGTTAGCTAGGTTGAAGTTCGTAATGATGTAGCATTGACTGAGTAATACCCTACTTTTCAATTGTTTTTTCCTTACCTACCTCTTTCTTTCCTTACATGATTAGGAGCGATCCAATGTCATTTTATTAATATGTAACAGTCAAACCACAATTCGTTTGTAGTTTTCATTTATACATGCTATCACATTTAGCTAATGCATGTACATAGTCTGGTCATACGAAAGAAATATATGGTGGTCTAATACGGTAAGACCAATTGATTAAGGCCTGGGTGACAAAGCAGTGGTGAGGCAGTGTCCCAAACCACCCCCCCCCCAACAAAAAAAAAACGAACTAACTAACTCGATGTAAAATCTCAACCATAGATAAAATTTTGCTTTTTGGATGAAGTTCAGAATAATACATAGCATTTCTATCATCAGGTTGAAAAAACAGCATACTTACACATAGTTATCAACTCTATGAACATATCTATCAAGAAAGCATATTTTATGACTTGCAGTCATAATTTAGTGATCGTTTTTCACACCCATGTGGTGATGTGGAATAAACTAACGGAATATAGATAGTTAACAAGACATGGTTCGTAAAAATCACATTTGTCCATCACGTAGAGATTGCGATAATATGTATCACATAATTTTGTGGCTGAATGGTGCACTTGTGTGAATTATGTATGTTCTGATGGTATGGCCTGGTTTATTCTTCAGCTACGATCCTTGTTACTAGGCTTAAAGAACTATGGCATGTTTGTAGTATTTATGAAGCTTATCCTATTTTGTATATGTTCCACAGTGAGATGCTTGATAGCGGTGGCGGGGCCAACTCACAGGCCTCTGCAATTTTTTCCCAAACTGCAATATTGTATATTGAGGTCTTGAATATTCTGTTGTATCTAGAAATCTCGGGCACTATGGATTAAAATTTGGGGACTCTTACGCTCCTTCACCCGCAGTTACATGCATCAAACCACCCAGCAAAACCACTTATCCCCCACCTACCATCTCTGCCACCGATCTCCCTTCTCATCCCTACCATCGGTCCCCTCTCTCATCCTTGTCATCCCTGTCCACCTACCCCCACATGTCCCATCACCTACCCTCTTGCTATTTTTTTTTGAGAGAGAGAAAAAGAAAAGAGGAGGAAATTGAGGAGAGAGAGGAGGGAAGTAAGAGGAAAAGATAACAAAGTTCATACATTAGAATGGCAAAAATGAGCGTCAAAATAACAAAAACAGGCGCCAAAAGACCAACAATGGGCGCAAAGGCACCATTAACTTGTTTGGAGTGTCAAGTACCCATGTTTAGATGCACTTAGCCATTAACTGGGCGTCACTTCATGTGTCACTACGTGTTTATTAATTTTATTATGTTTTGGCCGCCATTATCTTATTTGGATGTCAGTTACCTATTTCTAGGCGCACATACTCATTCATTGGGTGTTATTTTATGTGTTAATGAGTTGTTGATTAAGTTTATCATGTTTTGAGTTTCATTAACTTATTTTGAGTTCAATGGTGCCCAAAACATAATGAACTTAATTAACTACCCATTAACACGTAAAATGATGCCCAATGAATGGATAAGTGGGCCCAAAAATGTGTAATTGGCACCCAGAACAAGATAACGACACTCATAACTAAAAAACTTAATCAACGCCCAACGGTACATGAAATGACGTCTAATGATGGATAAGTGCTCCCAAACATAGATAATTGACACCTAAAATAAGTTAATGGTACCTAAAATATGAAGAACTTAATCAACGCCGAGTAATACATGAAATAAATCCCAGTGAATGGATAATTGCATCCAAAAATAGATAATTGACACCCAAAATAAAAAATGGCACCAAAAACTTAATGATATTAATCAACATCTAATAGCACATAAAATGATACTAATGAATGAGTAAGTCCACCCAAACATGAGTAATTGGCACCCAAAACAAGTTAATAACACTCAAAACATGATGAACTTAATCAACTCCCATTAACATATGAAATGACGCCCAATGAATGGATAATGATGCCCAAAAATGGATAATTAATACCCTAAACAAGATATTGGTGCCTAAAACTTAATGAAGTTAATCAACATCCAGTAGCACATGAAATGACGCCAATGGATGAGTAATTGCACCTAAACATGATAATTGACATATAAAATAAGTTAATGGTTCCAAAGCATGATGAACCTAATCAACGCCCAGTAACACATGAAATGATACCCAATAAATGGATAACGACGCCCAAAAATGGATAATTGACACACAAAATAAGATATTGGCATCTAAAACTTAATGAAGTTAGTAAACATCTAGTAGCACATGAAATGATGCCGATGAATGAGTAAGTGTACACAAACATGAGTAATCGATACCCATTACAAGTTAATGGCGTCAAAAATATGATAAACTTAATCAATACCTTATAACACATGCAATGACACCCAATGAATGGATAGTGACGCCCAAGAATACATATTTGACACCCAAATAAAGATAATGATGCCCAAAACTCAATGAAGTTAATAAACATCTAGTAGCACATGAAATGACACTGATGAATGAGCAAGTACTCCCAAATATGAGTAATCGACACCCAGAATAAGTTAACGACGCCCAAAACATGATGAACTCAATCAACGCCTAGTAACACATGCAATGACACCCAGTGAATGGATAAATACACCCAAAAATAGATATTTGACGCTCAAACAGGATAATAATGCCCAAAACTTAAGGAAGTAGATAAACGTGTAGTAGCAAATGAAATTGACACCCATAATAAGTTACTTGACACCCAACTTTGTTTAATCTGTGAATGGATAAGTGGCACACAATCACTTCTCTCCTTTTTTATTTTATTTCTCTCCTCAAATATATCAACATTATTCTAGTTGGAACATATTTTCTATAAAGAATCTAATAATTTTTATTTCGTTAAAAAATTCATCACGGATTAATATTTATTTTTGTGTTGTTATGATAATGAGAAAATAATTATACACCATATACAAAACTTATTTTTTTTATTGTGTATCATTTCTTTTCTAAAGTATACTAAAATTAGTCTTTTGGATTTTTTTATGACGAAACTAATAATTTTTATTTCGTGAAAAAATTCATCAAAGATTAAAGTTATAGGTAAAATAAAATTTCCCTCTTATTATCCTATTCCACATATTTTATCTCTCCAATCAACACTCACATCATTCAAAAATTATCATGCAGTGTCATTGACAGCTTACCACTTGTTAATACCACTATCTAAAATGGTAAAACTTCTCAACTCTCTGTAAACCACCCTTCTCCCTGCGCGTAAGCGAGTGTGAGTGGTTTACGCGCATGACTAGCACATTTCTGATTATCTTCTCTCTTCACTTCCTAAATTGGCAAGTACATGACCTATCACTTCTACACTGATCTTGACCCTTTCTTTTTCGTTCCAAAATCTTTTTCTATGTAATGCCTTCTCCTTCCACCTTTTAAACATGCAATAATTGTATCCCATTAAATTCTAAGTGTCACTTTGGGGCAAAATTTATATTGGACTAGACATAATTATCGTTTGTCTTTTTATGTCACATGTGTGCAAGTGAGATTAGTCGGACCAACTCAATCAAGATATAATTCCATCTTGTTTGGTGAGAATGAGACTAACATGGTACATTTAAAATTATGTGATTCCCTAATCTAGATCAACTCATTCATGTTTTGAGCACAATTACAAATTTGAGTCTAGATTAAGTCTTGTCTCATGCTATTTTGTTTTATAATATTGAAAACAAGACAAGTCCAATTTGGGTTATCAATTAGGTTGTCAAACACAGTGTGATTGAAACCAGACTACACTAATCTCATTATCCTATTCTAAACCCGCTTAATCCCAAGCAGTTGTAATTCAGATTAAATTCCCATCTTGTCCCAAACACGGGCTAACAATCTCGAGCTTGTCCTTTCTTTCTCATGCAAACTCTTGTTCTCTACCATGCCTTCCTAATTCAATCTTTATTATACCCCTTAGCAGGTTGTTATCATTCTAATTCATATTCAAACAAGCAACATTTTGCACATTTGTCATTTATGTCATTTAAAGTATCTTCTCTTCCAAAAAGGAATAACAATAACATGTCTTACAAATTTGACAATTGCAAATTCTAATTAAAGTGAGATGTATGGCACACAAAATAAGATAGTAGAGTTCATGTCAACTAGTGCATCACAATACAGGTACATTTGTTGATTTTTATTGTGTATTTACTCATATTTTTTCTAGTTTACATATGTTCTTGCTGGCTTTGACTTTCAGTATATTGGATTATGGATAGTGGTTCAAGTATAGTGAACTAATTTTCAAAACATTCATGACCTCACCACGATTTAAATTGTACACCATAGCCACACTATATCCTTCTAATTTTTCAAAATTAAAAACGATATTCACACCAATGAGAAAACTATGGTTAACCATGCAACATCAAGTTACATAGTTCAAACGCCATGGTGTAGAAATTTCAAAATATATTAAATTGTTGCATAAAATTACATAAATAAATAATATGTACATCATTATAAATAATAAGCTAACATTAATATTATTAAAAATATTATAATGCTAAGATACTTACAATACTTCATCATGTGTAACACCTATCAAGCTAATAATATTTTTGTCAAAATTTTGAATGTAGTTTTATCTGGAATGAAAATGGTTGCATAATTTTGCAAGATAGATTTTTCTAATACATTTCTTAAACACTCATTCTTTATTTTATTTTTCTCTTCTTCTTTCCAATCAAATTTGTAAACAATATTTTTTCCATTGTAACTCATCACCTGAGAGAGTATTTCCAACAATAAATGTTATAAAAATCATCAAGAAAATAGAATATCTCAACAAACACTTGATGGCCTATGTCAAAAGTGATATATCAAAAAAATAGTGATGTGCGAGGTTCACTATAATGTATTGTTTAACATTTTTTCAATATTTATGCATCACTATTTTGTACTTTGGTAAATTTTGTGATACTAAAAACTCAAGCTAATATACTTGTGCCTCATCGATTTTAACATCCTATCTGTACCACTCTTGGAGAGTATGATATATCTTTTAAATTTTAGTGAACAATGATTATTATGGTCTCAAATAATATAAAAATAACATAAAATATTTTTCATTTGATAAGAGCCTCTTTATATCAATCATTCATTAGAGTATCGTGGAAGCACATATGGTGTCATAGAGGTAGCATAACACATTCAAAATATGCATGGGATTGAGGGTCACTTATATAGACTAAAAAACCAACCATAGGAGGTAGGGTACAAATTCACATAATTGGATGAGTTTGAGGGAGGAGGCACTCCAAAAGTTACAACTTCCGTTAGAAAACAAAAAAAATAAAAATTACAAGACTGTATGAATCACTTGATTTTGGTATAGAAGCACAATCACACATAAAGGATCATCGAATTATGTACTGGCTCCATAGAAACATAAATCAAAATGTAATAATGAAAAATGAATGGATCATCGAATAATTTAATTTTAGTGTGAAATAACAATAAATCTAGTACATGTGCCCGTAAGTAATGCATGCTTGCAGCTAATTTCTTTTCATATAAATCTCCCTTCTTGATAATAATATATATGCTAAACAATTCAAATAGCATTTTTTGTTATTTTAATTGATATTTTCTCACATTTTAGAAACTTAAATTTCAAAATTTCATCTTTAGAGAGAAGTGTCCCCACATGAGACACATTAATCTTGAAAAGGGGATGCATTGCTCTAGAATGAGAATAATGTGCTTCCATTGGGACATATTAGCCCTACAAGGGGCAATACATCCCAACTGAGGACTTATTTCTTTTTAAAAAGGCATAATTCTCCTAAATAGGAGTATGCATCCCTAGATAGGACACATTGTCAATGTTTGAGCAATGTGTTTCAAGTGAGGATATGCTACTCCCTTTTTCATATAAATTTCATTTTTAAAGTTAGTTTAACTATATTTTATTTAATTTTATATATTTATAGTTAATAACCTATTTAGCTTTACTCATAAAACATATTCTTTGACTTTATTTGTAATATAATATTGATAAATATTTAATTTTTAAAAATAGATAGCATAAAGAACTATATTATCAACCATGATCCAAGTACATAAAGAGTAAATTATCACATATAGATAAATCTAAGTGCAAAGTAGATATCTATATGAATGAGTTTGCATAAGATGATCTACTGAATAGTATAACAAGAAAAAAAAATAAACTAAATAGTAGCACATCCTATCACGTATCCCCGTGACCATACACCTTTGGTTGATGTGTAAGGATCTCATTTGGAGAAACCTCAATGGGTGTCAACTATGTAGCAAGAGGTTTATGAGGTTTAGGTCTAATATAGAAAGATGAAGGTGGGATGAGTGGTCTCTATAGACTTGGTATGAACTCAGTTGGGGTGTTACAGAACTGCACATCAGATGTACGGTGTCAATAAGTAGAAAAAAGTGGTATATGTGGTGCACCTTCAAAGTACAAAATAACTATGGGGTTGTGGTGCATAGAATAGAAGAAGATCTTGGTTTCTATTAGTGCATATGTGTAGGTGACGATGGGTGGCGTATGGACTAGAAGTAAGGCCTTCTTCAGTGTATTTATTGATTTCCCTCAATCTACTACATGAGGAGAGAAAGGGAAACTATGTATGGTGTACAAGGAATAGGAGTAGGATCAGGAGTAGGAGTAGGAGTAGGAGTAGGAAAAAGAGTAGGAGTATGAATGGGATCTTGAGTTAGATAAGTGGTAGATGTACGAATTGGTTGGGTGGATTATTGTTGGTGATATGGAGAAGCATACTCAAGAAGAGTGTCAAAAAGGCCCCTGCATGCTATAGACTCCATCCCTAATAGGTGCATGATGTAAGGCCACTCAGATGTGCACTTGTTCCCAAACATGTTAACAAAATTATATAACAATATAAATAATAAAAGACATCAAAGAATCATTTTGGTAATAGATGTAAAAATATAATATTTATACTCATAAAGTCATGTTGTGAATAACTATTTGGATAATATATCATCGTCGGAAGAGGTGGAGATTCCACTGTTTAGATTAGATGAAATTGGGTGTAGTAGACCTACAAAATAAAGATTGTCTTTGACAGTGACTGTAGAACCAGATGCTCATGTTTGTTGTTGACAAAGTTGCACCTCTGTCCCATGGTGATCTAGCCAATCCTTAGTAGCACGACTCTTCCCATCTATCCTGCTAAGTTGTAGAAAGACAATAATAGGTTATACTTGAATAAATCTAAATTGTCTCAGTACTCTATATGGGAGGTGCCACTCTACTATCATGTAACAAATAAAAGATACTCAGGCCAACTAAAACTAAAGGCCATCTAGATACTATTGTGGAGGCCTCTGTAGAAGCTCATCCATGTAAGGTTTCAATTGTATTATTACATTTTTTTAACACAAATGCCAGATAAAATATGATGTAAATAGTAAAAATCAAGTATGTTAAGATATTAAACTAAATGCCACCTGAGAGTGGAAGCTCTGGTCGATGACATCAATATAAAATTGAACAAGTCCGCATACAGTCTCATCCTTTTGAAAAAACTTTGACCAACTATTAATAAGCACAATCAAGTTATATAAAGATATATTGTGTTAAATTTGTAAAACAACTATATTGAGTTTTCAAATTTACCCAATGTCACACTCTGTGGCCACTCCTCATAGTTCACAACCAATGGTAATGGGTGTCCAATTCCTATACTCCCCAACACCACATATATAGTAGACATATGCCACCACAAATTGGACTTTGACTTAGAATGAGTATTTTCCTTGTACAATCCCTATACAAGTATACTAGAGATGTAGAACCCCTTGACAAGGTGCTACAACTCTCAAAGTTAGACACAATGGGAAGGTATGTATATGAACCTAGTCTCTAGTATTATATGGGATAAGGATACTAAAGACAAAAGGATATACACTCTAGTATACAAAACTATAAGTCATGGCTAATTCTTGATTGTCACTGGATGAAATATGTATCTAAAAATGTCTCATGTAACTAAGTCATACAATGATGGCCCATAGAAATCCAATCCATGTGACTTGCCAAATAGTGGACACAAAGATGATCCATGAGTGAAAGTGAACCTCAATTGGGTGTATGAGATATGTAGTTATAACTAGAGCCTTGTCAATGCTAAGACCTAGAAGGACTTCCATGTCCTCAAGTGTGAGAATCATACCAAAATAAAGAAACCTAAATGTGTTTCTAGTGATAACCCAATGGTTCATTAGGTAAGGATGAGTTTGGGATCTAAGTGGATAGGTTGAATCTTATGAACAACACCAAAGCATGTTAATGACATGTTTGCTAATACACCCTCTTTAGTAACTAGACACTCTAACAAACACAAGTGGTGATGGGAGAGTCAGAATGATGCTTTTTTGGGAGCCATGTCTATTCAAACAAGAAGTGTAACATAAATTAGATTGCTATAACAAGTAAGATTTATCAAATTCAAAACATTTCATGACATCATCATATTAAAAACATTACATTGGCAAATTGAAACTTACTATCCTGACCAAATTGAAAACATTACACTGCTAATTTGAAGATATTATATGACCTAATCACATTGAAAACATTGAATAACTGAATTCAAATAGATTACATGACATTACAATATTTAAAGGATTACTTGACTTGATCAAATTGAAAGCATTAAAATGATTCAAGAAAAAAAATACAAGTGTGCCTATTATAACCCTTTCTCCTACACTTATGACATCAATATGAAACTTTAATTTAGATCAATACCCTTGTATGTGCCCCATATTCTTGTAGACATGTCCAATCATGACACTATGATTGGCATGATCATATGATCATTATAAAATGATGTGCATTGGTGATGGTCCTTATTTAGAATAGTTTTTTAACAAGTGTGTTTTAAATAGAAAACTTGTCTTCTACATGCCCCTTCTCTTTTAGAATGAAAAGCATGCAAACTCCAAGGATATTTTCATCTTGGAGTGAAACAATGTGTGAGAAATTCACTACTTGAGCATGTGTGGTATTGGACATTGCTTCATATCAATTATGTTTGAATCTTCTCAATCGTGAGAGGTTTGGATGCAAGGAAATCACCCTTGAAAATTTCATTACTAGAGGGATGTATTTGATATGAACTTGGTGGAGAAATTCATTAACCCATACATCATCTTGGAAAGTTGCATAGTTATCACCCAAAATTTAGTCGACCCAATCATTCGCAAATACCTAGGTGGAACTCAAGGTAGTTCTAATTTCATAAATTACATAACCATCTAATCAGGATCAATCATGATGGTATCTTCATCTAATTTAGTCGATATATCACCCTCGTGTTTAGTATTTCCTTATTTCTCCTTTTACTCTTGATCATTATTTTCATTCTCATTAATAAGGTTTAAAAGGGTTCAATATGGTCATTTGATATGGAAGTTACATTATTTTTTGTTATTTAAAATTGATTCAACATATTCATGTAAATACATTCATAGTGTATAGTTACTTTATGAAGGAATGCATCAACATAGGCATCATATAAAATTTTGAACAAAGTTCTAAATAAATCATCATCTTCAATTTGTAGGAGAATATTATGTTCTCTAGGGAAAAGATATGATACATTGATAGAGAAGTGAGTGATTGATGTCAAGTATTTTTCTGGATGTACAACTTGAACTCAGTCTGAGTATATATTAGTATAATATTGATGGATTTTAACGTATTGACTAGACTAATGCCCATTAGAGAGAAACCAATGATCATAAAATAGCTTCACAATTCATGTGTGTGTACTAGATGTTGTTATCCTATAATTTTAAAACACACAATAGTTTAATGATCTATTTTGGAAGTAACTATATTTATTCTTAATTTATATTCTTAATCAAATAATTTATAAAATTCCAAAAATAGTTACATGTAAAAAAATTGTTGTCTTTTGTGTTTGACAAAAATGGTAATTTTAAGTTCAAGTTTCTTGGTGAAGGTAAAATATCACTCAAAGGATCCAAAATACAAGTATAGGGAGACAATAATATCATGTATACACCATGGGTTACTCTACAAAACCCCAAGTTCTAAGTATGAAATTGTCCACACCCAGCCCAATCCTAGGTTTGGTTTCAAACAACCAACCTAGATTTTGTACAACTTTTTGAAAAACATCAAGAGAATCATTTACACCATTACCATAGAATATAGAGTTCCTTTCCTGTCAAATGGCATAACATATAGCAGTGACAACAATCCCAACAAGGGCTCTCAGGTTGCCCTTACTAGTTCATCTCTCCAAGCAGCAAAAAAAACACTTCATTGATGTTAACTAGGGGTAGGCCACCCCATCCCATATTCAAGAAGAATAGGGCAATCATGTATTTGGAGAACTTGCACTCAAAAAATAGGTGGTGGTGTGTTTCTGGTTGCTCCTTGTAAAGACTGTAGGTGACATCGGTGGCCAAGCCCCATCTTTGAAGCTGATCCAGTGTGGGAAACTTCTTCAAGATGCATTTATATGTGCAACAACTGCATTTTAGAGTATGGAATTTATTCCATAAGAGTGACACTCAATGTACTTGAGGTGTGTTATAGGATACCCTTCTTCAAGGAGGAGGCCGCTCCAATCATAGACTCCAGTAGCCAAGCTCATCAATCACATAACTAGAACTGAGGGACAGACAAATCATGGTCATCGCCCTCCAAGTATTAGAGCATTTGGGCAGGAAGACTTCTAGACTTAGACCATATCTTTGTGTCATCCATTTTTTCCAAGATGAAGTACTAGATCGAAGAAAGGTCTCCACTCTTTTGGTCATCACTGTCCAGGCCAAGTCTCTGATGTCTCGCAAATTCAGCCCCCCTTCATGAAATCTCATAGGGAAAGTAGACCGCCCCATGGTGTTCCTCCCAGATGAAATTCGTACATATAGAGCGTATTTTCATAAGGACAAAGGCAGGGATTTCTTCCTGGTCATACGAAAACTTGATTTTCCCCTCCAAAATGGATCTGACTAGCACCAACTACCAAGTTAGGGAAATAAACATCCGTCCACCAGGTAATACACATGTAAAGGTTGTCAAGGAAAGGGGTGAACTCGCTCCATGTTCTCCTACCTCCAATGATCATAATCCCTAGGTATCGCATGGGGAAGCTTCCTTCATTGAGCTGGCCTCTCTAAGTCTTCTTCTCCTTGAATCACAGGACTTAAAGAAATAAACTTTGGACTTGATGGAACTTAGATGCCACCCTGTAAGATTTCCAAACTTCATCATGAGTGCTCGAAAACCTCTCAGAGCTCAAGCATTGGCAGGAAGGAAGAACAAAATGTTGTATGCAAAGATCATATGGGGCATCACCTCGATGCCACCAAATTTGAAAGTGTGAATGAGGTTATCATCTATTGCCAAGTGCACCATATGGGATAGGGACTCCATCACCAAGGTAAAAAGAAGGAGGAAGAGGGGAAATCCTTGTCTGAGACCATTCAAAGATTTGAACAATCCACACAATGGTCCATTAACAAGAATCGATAAAGAGGTAGTTTTGATGCATTGTTTTAGTATATCTACCCATCTTTGAGCAAAAGCCATGTACTCTAAAATAGACCACAAGGCAAGACAATTAACATTATCATAGGCCTTTACAAGATCCAGTTTGATACAATCTTTATGGGATTTAGACTTTTCCTTGAAATCAAGAAGGAATTTTGAAGCTAATAGAGTGGTGTTAGATAGGGATCAACCGGAGACAAAGGTGGATTGCTCGGGGGACACGAGCTGAGGAAGGATCTTCTTCAACTTGTAAGTGAGAATTTTGGCAATAATTTTATACAACACATTGCAACAAGTAATAGGTCTTAAGTCCGTCATAGAGGATACATGATTTCATTTTGGAATCAAACTTAGAAAGGAGTGGTTTACTGACCACACCATTCTTCCTCCAACAAAGAACCACCTCACCGCATGAAAGAAATCATCTCTGATCACCTCCTAGAAGAAATGGAAGAACTTGACTCCAAATCCATCTGGTCTTATTGCTTAGGAGGCCCTGATTGATAAGAGATCATCTCTAATTTTAGAGTCAAAAATGGTTGAAGAAGGGTACAATTAATATCTTCATCCACACACCTTGGAGGAAAATTAACATTATCAAAACTACTTGGGTTTCCATTATATAGGCTGAAGAAAAAAGTGACAACTTCCTCCCCAACTTACCATGTCCTCTGGCTGTGGAACCATCCTATTTCAATAGGGAGTGTTATTGTTTACTACCACATGGTAGATAGGTGTGATATGATCCCCATCTTGAATCCATCTAATCTGGTTATGTTGCCACATCATTTTCTCCTCTATTTTCTCCAGCATAGCGAGTCGCGCTAGCTAAATTTCAATAAGATTTGGGGAAAGGGGGTCAAGCCTTAAACTCGTAGAAAACCTATTATAATATTCCTCAGTGGCTATAATGAGGGTAGGGATGTCAGACAAGGCACTCGTCCATGGTTTGATAGTAGTATTGACCCTTCTCAACTTCTTCGCCATAATGAATAACGGGTTTCCAACAATCAAGGTCCTCCACTCCCTCTTAACCATGTCAACACACGATGACCATTAAAGCCTAGAGTTATGGAATAGAAAGGGGTTGGGTTTAGAGGTTGACTGGGACATCCTGATCAGAAACCAGGCATGATCATTGTTGGGGTGGCATCATAGATTAATGGGCACATTGAGGAACACATCAATTCATGCCTGGTTAGTCACGCCTCTATCAAGATAGGAGGCAAGTTGCCTATGGGATGCTCTCTTGTTCTTCATATAACTAGACCCCCCCCCTATCATGTTAATTTTATGAACCCCACAACATCAACAGTGGTGCTAAAATGATCCAGGCATGAGTCAGGTATGGGTAGTTGACGTGGAACATTATCTCACTAACAAACTCACTCAGAGTTGAAATCCCTGAGCTTTTACCAAAACCTCATGCAACAATACCACCCACAAGTGGACGAGCCTTATCGTAGTATAGTTAAGGATCGAATCCCAAAGGACAATGTTTTTAAGAATCTTTGTTAGTCGAATCTAACTCAAGTAAGACTAATATTTAGAACGATTGATTGGTTTGTGGTTGATTAAACTAAATGCAAGAAAGTAAAAGAGTAGAATTAAAGTTTGTTCTAGATAAATGATATGGAATCACTGGGATGGTACTGGGTTTCACCACCACTGCACATGCAAACACATCCAAACACATAACATCTAGGGAAGAATCTAACCATCGAAATGAACTGCTGCAAACCCTCCCTAAGGGATGTTTAGGCCCACGTAAGTATCCCCTTAGGCATTAGATTTCTCATCACCATCCAGATCATGTGCTCACGGTTCTGAAGATACAACATCCAATTGAGGTTGAGGTCCTCCCTAAGGGATGTTTAGACCATAGAAGCATCATCGTAGGCTAGCTGGCTCGTCCCCTCACGAATCATACACTTACGACCTCAAGGAATCCCATTCTATTTCTAGTCAGGGAGTCAACTGTGCTAATCGACAAGTGAGCATGTGATTAATCTACAAGCAAATGTCGATGATTAACAAAGAAGATACAAAATCCAACTAAGGTTGTGGCCCTCCCTAAGGGATGTTTAGGCCATAGAAGCGTTACCGTAGGCTAGATGACTCGTCCCGTCTCGGATCATACACTTAAGACCTTAAGGAATTTCATTCTATTTCTAGTTTGAGAGTCTACCTCATTAATCGACATTCCACCCTACATATAGAAGTTTTCATAACATAGGGAAGAATAAGATGAAAGCAAGCAGGTAATCAAGCTACAAACATTATCAATTAACAATGAAATGGAAGGTTATATACACTGCCTTAGAATGTTAAATGAAAAGACATGAAAGCATGGGAAGCCGGGCTAGTCCCCGCACCCCAGTAAAAAGTGACTACTCACTCATGATGTGAGAAGTAAGAAGAACAAGAGAGAGAGAAAGTTCTACCATGAGCATGATGCAGAAGGTAGTCGCAGCTCAGTGAAGATGATGTGGTCTTCTATGTCATATCAGAGCAGATCTGGATGAGGAGAAAGGACCACCAAGGCAGACCGGGCAGACCTTCATCTCCACCTTCTTTCTCTTCTTGGCCTCCAAGCTCACAGTAGGACGAGGTGTGGGCGGTGTGATAATGGCATGGAAGGAGGATAGCGGTGTGGAGGATGAAGCTTGATCGAACCTTTCACTTAGGCAGCCTGTCGGTGTCTCTGGATCGATGCCCAAATGAGGACCCTTGTGGTCCTATTTATAGGCTTGGACGGGGTCCTCACGTTTTTGCTGTGAGTTTGCTCCAAACAGTTTAGAGAAACCGGTTTTCTTGAACATTTTGGAGCAAATGGTCTTGGAGACCGTTTGACATCCAAACGGTCGTGGAGACAGTTTGACATCCAAACGGTCATGGAGACCGTTTGACATCCAAATGGTCTTGAGAATATATGACCATACGGTCTTGGAGACCGAACAGATCCAATTAGTCTTGGGATTCTATCTTCAAACGGTCTTGCAAACCAATCAAATGACCAAACGGTCTTACGGAGAATTTGCCCATATGGTCCTGGAAATTTTCCTTTAAACAGTTTGAAACTGATAGGCGCCAATTGGTCTTCACACGTGCTGGCTTCAAACGGTCTTCAGCAGAAGCTAGCCAAATGGTCTTGCCGACTGCTGGGCTTTGATCGGTCTTGAATACCGTTTGTGCTTGATCGAACTTGAGTCTTTGTTCAAACGGTCTTGATTAATATCCTCCAACCGGTCTTAAACTGTTTAATGGCCAAAGGGTCTTGGAGACCGTTTGATGAATAAATAGTCTTGAGGACCGATGACCTCCAAATGGTCTTGGAACCAAACGGTCTTTCTCTTCATCAATCTTTGCTTGAGTGTCCAAACGGTCTTCATCCAAACGGTCTTGGATCTTCGTCATCCAAACGGTCTTGAGGACCGATGGCCTCCGATCGGTCTTCGTCATCCAAACGGTCCTTGGTCTAAATGGTCTTGAAACCGTTAGGTGTCATACGTTCTTGAGACCGCTTGGGCTCAAGTGGTCTTGGGACCGTATGGGCTCAAACAATTTTGAGACCTTTTAGGTAGAGTAGTGAGAGAGGACCGTGTAGGTGAATGTCGGAGACAGATAGGTCAAAACTGCATGGGTAGATCATTAGGGTAAACTGTTTGGTCAAGGCTGATTGGTCAAGACCAAAGTTGAGAGGATCTTGAGCGAATTCCATACGATGGTTGAACCTAGTCAAGACCTTCACAAAATTGATATAAATCTAGTTAATAATCTTGATATTTGAATTAGTTAAGAAATCTTGCATTTTGTGAGATTTAGGAAATGAAATCAAAAGTATTGAATCGAATTGGTCCCAAAAAGGCGATTGGAAATCATGATGAATATGCATTCATCAAAACGCTCTGAACTTAAACGTTGCTCATCCTCAAGTAACACAAAATCTGAAACAGTCACCAAATGAATACTTTTTGATCATGTGATTGCCTCCTCTTCACATCACGATTGTTTCTTTTCTGCTCAGTATGACTAAGCATCTCAACTTCCTGAGACCACTGAGCACATCTTACCATATCTTCATTCCTGAGTTTTTTTTTTCAACATCACTTCTTTCTCACTTTTTCCAACAACAAGCATGTCAAAGAATTTCATAAGAGTCCAAAGATACCCGCAGAACAACAAGTGTGCATCTGATCTGACACTGGTGTATTTCAGGGTAGTGGAGGCATTTATTGTGCCATTGGGTCGAAAAGGGAGTGAAGGGTGATATGGAAGGAAGAAATAAATCTCTCCTTTATTTGACTCGATATTTTTATTATATTATTTGAAATTTCATTTATTTCATTTTTTTTGTGTGAATCTCTCCTCTATTCGACTCAAGATTGCATTTTTTGTGTGCGCTTTGGAATCTTTTCTTGGTGGTACGCCCCTATTGATTTGCGAGGGGTATGGAAGAAGCGAATATAGAGGGAAGTGGCATGCCACCCCGAACTTAGGGTTTGGCACTCTTTTAGCTATTTTTGTTTCTTTTTGATGGATGGAGGGGTACGAAGATGATAGAAGAAGCGTAGAAAAGAGTTCAGATTAGAATGCTACTTGATTTACAATTCCGTGCACTGGGTTGTTCTCTTTATCGTACTCTGCTCAAATAATGACTTGATGAGGATCCGGTGGGGGTTCCATGTTGTTGTTCCACTAGTCAGTTAGGAAGCACGACATGTTTGATCTCTATCATTTCGAAAGACACTTGCCATTTTTGCATAAAGAACATGATGTTAGGGTTCATAAGCTTTGTAAGATGATTTCAATCAAAAGGCTAGTTTTCAGAAGAAGGTCCTTTTGAGGATATTCTTTGAATAAGGAGGGTATAATGATTCAAAATGCATAGAGGTTGAAACGAAAAGTGTCAAAACTTCATCAAGTTTCTGTGCAATTCCTTTGGAAAACTTTAAATTTTTTGAAAATTTTGAAAATTTTGGTCAAAAAATGCATTGATGAAATCTTAAGTTTGAATTAGATGGGTGAAGGTGGAAAGTAAGATACGTACCACCCACCCTCCACTTCGAACTTAGAAATTTTCTTGTCCCGAGCAAACTCAAAATCCGAGAAGGAGGGGAAAGTTCATGTTGTTTGGACCACCAGATGTGGTTGCGTTCCAATCATCCTGCACCCTCCATCTGAAAATCTCAAGAATGAAGATAATTTAGAACTCAAGATAGCATCTCGCAATGCAATTTTTATTTGGTGAAAAATTATCTAAAAAGTAAAAACAAAATTAAGAAAAATTCTAATTCAAAATTAAAACCAAATACGAATTTATTGATCGGGTTGCCTCCCGATAAGCGCCTTTGTTTTACGTCGATGACTCGACTTGATTCCTTCAATTTTTACAGTGGATATGTTGGATTGGTGAGATCCAGCATTGCTTCAGAGCCTGTGTCAGCAGAGGTGAAATATCTCTTTAATTGTTGACCATTTGCCACAAATTTTCCTGACTTTTCACTTCATAAAGAAAAAGCACCATCTGGGGAGATGCTCTTGAGGATGTAAGGTCATGAGCAGTGGGAATGGAGTTTTTCTGGGAATAACCTTAGGCTTGAGTTGAATAGAAGAACTTGGTCTCCCACTTGAATGTCCTTCCTCTTGAGATGACCATCATGCCACAACTTTGTGCGTTCTTTATAGATTCTTGCATTCTCGTAAGCTATCATTCAGAGTTCTTCTAGCTCCTGGAGTTGCAGAATCCTGGCTTGACCTGCTTCTTTCATATCAAAATTTAGTTATTTTATTGCCCACCATGCCTTGTGTTCCAACTCTACCGACATGTGGCATGACTCTCCATAGATTATTCGAAAAGGTGTAGTCCCAAGGGGAGTTTTAAACGCAGTTCGGTAGGCCCACAAGGCACCATTGATTTTTACTGACCAATCTTTCCGATTGCGGGCTACAGTCTTTTCCAAAATAGCCTTGAGTTGATGGTTAGAAACCTCTACCTGTCCACTAGTTTGTGGATGGTAGGGTAAGGCTACCTTGTGAGTTACACCATATTTCCTCAGCAATGCTTCGAAGCTTCTTTCTAGGAAATGAGAACCTCCGTCGGAAATCACGGTGTGTGGGACTACGAATCGGGGGAAAATGATATCTTTGAACATTTTGATGACATGTTTGGAATCACTAGTGACAGTAGGTATGGCTTCAACCCATTTTGAGGCATAATCCACTACCACTAGGATGTAAGAAAATCCATGAGAAGATTGGAATGGACCCATGTAGTCCACACCCCAAACATCAAATATCTCGACTTCTTGCCACAAGTTCAGTGGCATCTCATCTCTTTTGGTTATGTTATCCGTTCTCTGGCACTTGTCACATGATAAAACAAAGTTGTAGGAATCTTTTGATATGGTTGGACAAAATAATCCACATTGAAAAACTTTCAAGGCACTTTTCTTAGGGCTCATAAGACCTCCAACTGGGCCTGAGTGACATTGCTCCAAAATAAGTTGAGCTTCTTCTTTCAGTGATACATCATCTGTATAGGCCATCAACACAGAGCTTCAAGAGGTACGGCTCATCCCAGTGATAGTGCTTCACATCATGTAGGAATTTTTTCAGTGCATTTTCGATGCATTCAGGGTGAATGACACCTATAGCCAGGTAGTTGTAACACCCCTCCCTAGGGTTTCATACGTAACCAGTGGAAGCACAGCCTAATCCTCAACATTATCCATAATGTGGGGTACTTGGCATATCAGGGAGGGTTGTCACATACATGATCTCATATTAAGAAATAAACAACACTTGTCATTCATAGAAGCATAGATTCATACATGAGTTCTTGGAAAGAAAACTACCTCATGGTTCTAAAGCTACACATATTCTAGATAACATATGAAAGATAGGATCTCCATAGATGGACATCCCACCAGGCAACAAATTCTAAGGTCATGGATCCTTGGAATCTCCTCAAGATGTCTCCTTAACTTTAGCTCCAACGTCTACGGACATCTCGTCCCCAGCCATGCAAAGGAAAAACAAACATGGTAAGTAAGCAGCATTGGCATGTTATAAAGCATAAAAATAAACTATAAAGGTGACTTGACATAAACATGGGCATACATTTAACATTAATCATTTCATGACATCTTTTATGTAAGGAACTTGACTAGAAGTATATGCTCCTCTCTTAATGCCCCATAAGGATCCCATAATGCTCAGAAAGCACATAATTGCTTGGAAAGCCCATAATGCTCGGAAAGCCCATAACAAGGTGCATATAAATCTAAAGCAATTTCCATTAACCATGATCTTTCTTAGACGTAATGATCTTCTTAATAACTTAAACTTGATCTTAATTGGGATTTCTCCCTCTTGAATATAATTGGGATTTCTCCCCATAACCATAATGGGATTTCTCCCTCTTAAACATGAATGGGAAATTTCTTCCCTCTTAACCTTGGTTTCATGTATCTTAATCATAATTCATAACAGTAATCAGGTTTCAATACTTAGACTTAGATTATAGCAAACAAGCATTCAATAATCATATACTTGAAGGAAAACATGCATTTATCATGACTTTAACATAAAGTTCTTAACAATATTCATAAACATTCAATAAATCAATTATCATCTATGACAAGGGCATGGCCCCTTACCTTGAGCTAAAACACCTAAGTCAAACCTTGTTTGACTGATTGGGTTCTCTTAATCACCTAAAATAACATGTTTATCATTCATTATACAACATCAAACCCTAATTTGTTCATATAAAAAAAATTGAGATGTGAAAATAGAAAAATCAGTCGATAAAAACCACGAAATCAGATTCCTCATTGAAAATCCTTTCCAAAACCTATTTTTGCAAATTTTTCTGATAATCAGGCGATTTAATAAGAAATTCCAAAGAATGACCAATCATAAATCAAGGAAACTATAGTGCAACAGTTATTTAAATTTATTATGAATCTGAACGTAAATAAAAAGTCGGGTTACTAGAAAACCAAGGGCACACGTTAGATTTCATTGAAATGGCGAGGGCATTCTAGTCATTAGAACCTCGCCATGAAATTGTGCAAATAAAAGAAGCAAGCAATGAAAAAAAAAAATTTCCCTTGCAACACACATGTGACGCTTTCAAAAGCTAGGGCAGAAGGGTAAACTTACCCTTGCCATTGTTTCCTGCTTACTCCATGGCGAGAGTAGGAACTGGAGGTTCAACTCTGATAAGAACCTGGGGAAGTGGTGACTGCCTGTGGCAGATGGAACATCCATCACTCTTGCGGAACCAAGGCGACTCTATTGAGCCTGAGCTCGAGCCCTATTGTGCTCCAGAGCACTGGTTCCCATGGTACACAACCATGACCATAGGGCACCGCCATCGCCATCGAAGAATTGAAGCTGAGAAAAGAAATCATGAGGTGCTAAAGAAATGAAGGCAAGAGTCTCGTGAAGTCGAACTGAAGGTGAAGGCAATGTCTCCTGAAGCAAAAACACCTGAAAATGCCATCGTGGGCGAGAACAGAGACTCACGATGTAGAACAGGGGCGGCGGCCAAGTACTGGAATCCAGTGAGAAACCACCCGCCGAGGCCATCAAGGCACTCCTTGCGGCACGTCGGAGTCCCAGGAGGTGAAAGGTAGCTCGAGAGGCCACTGGAAAGGGATGGAGGTGAGAAACCCAATCAAGGTTAAACACGAGGTTGCAGGTTTCTATAGAACCCATCGATTGGGGTGAATTCAAGGCAAACTGAGAACTTGAAAAAGAAGCTTAGGTGCCGAGGATGCTCACCATGATTTCGATTGGATCGGCATGCTCAGAGCAGTGAGTACTGACCCACCATCGCCCGAGAAGAAGGAGGGGCAGGTCCTGGGGCTCGAGGCCATTAGAGGAGGAATTCAAGCCAGGGAAGAGCTGCTCGGGGACCGACAATGCTTTTGGGTGCAAAAAGGTGGAGGTATATGCTATGTGGTGGTAGCTGGGTTCTCGTGAAGCAAGGGGGTCCAAGCCCTATATTGGGTGTTTCGTCAATAGGCCATTAGGGAAGGTGAGTAATGGCTTGTTGGGTTCAGGGGACTAAGGCGAAGCAACTGGTCAAGAAATCTCTGAGAAAGGTGGAATGATGAGGGAGAGCGATACTGAGGAAGGAACTTAGTCATCCATTCGAAACCAGCGTGATAGTCGGAGGAAGGGGATGATCAAGCAGTCGTTAGATCATGATCTGATGGTGAGAAATGTGTGCACAAAAGTAACTGAATGAGTAACGCGTTACATGCAATAAATCACAGATTTTATGTCTAATTGCTTGTATTTAAATGAAATCATATTCAAACCTATATTCAAGTCTTTCAAATTCGATTTGGAGGGTCAAACATGGGTCAAACGAGTCCAAAATTTGATCACATGTGTATTAGAGTGTCTAGAATATTCCCATTTAATTAGATTTTATGCTTGTGCATGTTTTAGGCCTAAAATAGCAAAAACCATTATGTGCACTTAAATGAGCATGGTGAATGCAAATAAAGCCATTAATTTATCAAATAAGAATTTTAAGATATGAAAACGTGCACTAAACATTATTTCTTTTCAATTAACACTATGGAGGCCATTAAGCAAGCAATTAAACATGTAAATCACTCATTACAATATGAGAAAGAAAATTTGACATAAAAGCATTTATCTCTTATTTTCTTAAAGAAAAGAGCATAGATATATATATGAAAACATTTACTTTAAATAAATAAGGATAATAGAGCAATTGGACATAATAAAATGAATTTGCAAAACTAACATGGGCAATTTGCATTTAAGTCCTCATCAATTATCTTATTAGAAAAAGATCATGCAGAGAATAAAATATTTTGGAAATTTTTTTGCATAGACAGAGTGGGATGTTATAGTATTTCACAAAATCTGCATACCAAGGGATAGATTTGGAAACTTTCATAAGTTGGTCATCTGGAAGAGAATCGTTGATGGGGATCTTCTCGGTTTCCAGGGCATGGATACGACTGAGGTGGTCTTCCACGACATTCTCTGTACCTTTCTTGTCTCTTATCTCCAAATCAAACTCTTGTAAGAGGAGAATCCATCTAATTAACCTAGGTTTAGCATCTTTCTTTTCCAGGAGGTAATGGATAGCGGCATGATCCGTGTAGACAACGACTTTTGAACCAATGAGGTAGGATCTGAACTTGTCAAAGGCATACATGACCACAAGAAATTCTTTCTCGGTAGTTGCATAATTCTTATGAGCTTCATCGAGGGTTTTTAATGCATAGTAGATCACATAATGTTTCTTTTCTATACATTGGCCCAAGACAACACCCACAACATAATCACTGGCATCACACATAATTTCAAAAGGGTGATCCCAATCAGGGGCTCTGATGATGGGTGTTGTTGTAAGAGCATGCTTAGATGGTTGAAACTTTTAACACATCCTTCATCAAAATTGAACTCATCATCCTTTAGTAGTAGATTTGTCATTGGCTTGGTTATCTTTGAGAAATCATTTATAAATCGTCGGTAAAAGCCTGCATGACCTAGGAATGCAGGAACCTCCTTTACATTTGTTGGGATCGAGAGCTTGGAAACTACTTCGATCTTGGCCTTATCTACTTCAATTCCTCAATTACTGACCCTATGGCCGAGGACAATGACTTCCTTTATTATAAAGTGAAACTTCTCCCAATTTAACACAAGTTGTGCTTCTTCACACCGTTTGAGGACAAGGGAGAGGTGTTTTAGGCATGAGTCGAATGATTCTCCGTACACAGAAAAATCATCCATAAAAACGTCCATGATAGTTTTGGTCAGACCAACGAATATAGCTGCCATACAACGTTGGAAAGTTGCAAGCGCATTGCAGAGTCCAAATGACATCCTTCTAAAGGCATATGTTCCTAATGTGCAAGTGAAAGTAGTTTTGTCTTGGTCATCTGTATGTATGGGTATTTGATAGAATCCAGAGTAACCATCGAGAAAACAAAAATATTCTAGATGAGCCAACCGTTCTAATACTTGATCAAGAAAAGACATTGGGAAATGATCCTTTCGAGTTGCCTTGTTTAACTTTCTGTAATCAATGCACATCCTCCACCCTGTAATCATTTGAGTGGGGATGAGTTCATCATTTTCATTTTGTATCATAGTAGCTCCCCCTTTCTTTGGGACCACATGCACGAGACTCACCCATGGTGAATCCGATATCAAATAGATTATCCCAGTAGTGAGCAATTTAATGACTTCAAGATGGACTACTTCCTTCATATTTGGATTCAATTTGCATTGATGTTCAATAGTTGGCTTGTGATCTTCCATCATGGGGATTTTGTGCATGCACATCACTTGAATAACCCCAGTGAGGTCACTCATCTTGTAGTCGATTGCTTTTCTTCTTTCCTTCAATTCCTTCAAAAGTTTGTCTTCTTGTTCTACTGTTAGATCTGAATTTATGATGACTGGGCAGATCTTGAGTTCATCTAGAAACACATATTTCAATCTTTTTGGTACGGGCTTCATTTTAGGATCCTTTCGCTTTTCACATTCTTCTACAGTAACATCCACTGCTTTTAGTTCCTCAATCTTGGCTTCAGGATCTTCTTCAGTAGTATCGAGGTGGAAAACACAACTTTTCACTTGTTGGTCATCTAAACTTTCTGTATTCAGATTGGTGAGGGTCGTCCCTAAAGGATCTTCTTGTTCATAATACTCCTGTGTGAGGAGTGACATATACTCTATGCACTCAATCAAGTAGACTTCGTCTTGGATGCTTGGCCTTCGCATGCTTTCAAAAACCTTGAATTTGAGAGTTTCTTTTCCTAATCTGAACAGTAAAGTTCCTTCTTCAACGTGGATCAGAGCTCTTGTGGTAGTGAGGAAAGGTCATCCAAAGATGAGAGGGTATCTAGCATCTTCCTTGATGTCCATGATGATGAAATCACAAGGAACATAGGAATCTTTTCCTACCTTGACAGGTACATCCTCAGTGATTCCTAAAGGTAGAGTCATAGTGTTATCTGCAAGTTGTATGGTCATGCCATTCGGGAGAAGTTCAGCAAACCTTAGCCTTTTGTAAAGGCTAAGTGGCACGATGGAGATACTGGCGCCAAGCTCGGCCAATCCTTTCTTACACGATGAATCACTGATATGGCTGGAGATCCCAAAAGATCCTGGATCTTTCTGATTTTTTGGCATCTTACTCTGGATGATGTCAGAAGTAGTTGTTGCTAACTTTACTGTTTCATATTCTTGAGTTATATATTTCTTGGTGAGAAGTAACTTCAAGTACTTTGTCTAAGCTGGTATCTCATCCAGTGCATCTAGAAAAGGTATATCAACTTGAAGCTTTTTCATGGCTTCCTTAAATTTATTGAATCGAGTGTCAAGCTTGGTCTACCTCAAATGAGCTGGGAAAGGTATACAAGGCTTGTACATAGGAATATTAGGCTCTGGTGTTGCTTCTTCCTCTTCTATAGCTGGTTTCACAGAATTTTCTTTCTCTGACTTATCATTGCGTTGTTGCTCCTTCGGAATAGGTTCAGGTTCTTTGTCAACTTGATCATTCACCTGGTCCTAGTTATTTATGACAACCACCGATGTCTTGGCAGAATTGTCAGGATATACATTACCAGAATGAGTCATAACATCCTTCAATTTCCCATTATGTTTAGGGTTGTTCTCCGGTTGACCAGCAAAGGCTCCAACAGGTGGCTTCACGCTAGCTGCAAGTTGAGCTAGTTGAGATTCAATGGCTTTCTGATGTGCTTGCTGGTTATCTATCAAGGTTTGCTGGTTAGCTATCATGGTTTGATGCGACTACAACATCTTGTCAATGGTCGTCAGTTTGTCATCAGGAGATGTGGGTCCGGTTTGTTTCCCTTGTTGTTGATTTTGGTAAGGGACTTGGTTGGGGTTCTGAAATTGAGAATTGTTCTGATAATTGTTGAAGTTCTTGTTCTGAAAGTTTCCCCTAAAGTTCCCTTGATTTCCAAAGTTTTGTTGTTGGTTATACTGAAATCCTGGTGGGCCTCTTTGTTGGTTAATTGAATCAAGTTGTCGCGAGTTTTCTGCTCCTGAAGGATTTCCATATTGAAAACCAAGATGGTTCGTAATTTGATTCAGATTGTAGTATCCTTGACCAGGAATGGTGTTGACGGAATTAAGATTTTCTAATTGATTATTATCTCCTTGGCCACATGCATTGCTTAGAACAACATTGTAAAGAACATTGCATGCTAAAGTAGAATGATCAGTACTTTTGCATTGTAACATCCCAGGATTTGAGGCCTCGAATAAGTTGATCTTAAAAGGAATGATTGGACTACTCACATCACCAAGGTGCACCTCCTTTTCTGGGAGCCCATCACTAAGAACTCCATAATTAAGCGTGCTCAGCTTGGAGTAGTACTGGGATGGGTGACCTGTCAGGAAGTTGATCCTGGCATGCGTGTGAGTGAGGACAAAGCGTGCATTTAAGGCTAGTGGTGGTCTGTGGGGACAATCGCCATTCCTGAAACTCTACTAGAGCCTTGGGCAGTGGGCCCAGGCTTTACAAATGGTATCAGAGCCATAACCCCTCCAGTAGATGGGGCCCGCATGTGCATGTGATATGCTAGTCTTGAGCCGTGCAATCCAGGCATGTAGGAAAGGGCTATCCATGGTTGACGTAGCCACCCTTGCGCTGGTATTTCGTGATCGGGAACTGGGTGTCCATGGGCCATTGTGGGTCTGCACTGAAATGGGGTCAGATTATGAGACCAATAGTTGAGACTTGACGATGACGTCAAGAGTCTAAGTGGGGGGGATTGTAACATCCCAGGATTTGAGGTTTTATATGAGTTGATCTTAAAAGGAATGATTGGACTACTCATATCACCAAGGTGCACCTCTTTTTCCGGGAGCCCATCACTAAGAACTCCATAGTTAAGCGTGCTTAGCTTGGAGTAGTACTGGGATGGGTGACCTGTCGGGAAGTTGATCCTGGAATGCGTGTGAGTGAGGACAAAGCGCGCAGTTAAGGCTAGTGGTGGTCTATGGGGACATTCGTCATTCCTAAAACTCTACTAGAGCCTTCGGCAGTGGGCCCGGGCTTTACATGCATGCTTCACAGAATAGTGAAGCTGACTTGATCTGTTCTTGTTGTTGAGGGGGTGAACGTCCTCTTCGAAAAGTAGTAAGGGATGATTGAATATGGTCTTGCTTGGCACTAGGAGTTTGAGGGTTTTGACGATTGACTTGTATTCAGGAATACCTTCAGCCATAGCTACCTTCAACACTCCCTTGCCTACAGATCTACCCCAATTAGCTTGATTTTCAGCTCTAAGGGTGACAACCCTCCATGCACTATCATAACTTTGTCGCATGAAGTTTTCTCCAGATGAGGAGTCTAAAAACCTCTTGATATCATCGTCCACACCCCTATAGAAGATCTCGATGAGTTGATTCTTGGGAATGCCATGGTGTGGAAACTTGTGTAGAAGTTCTTTATATCTTCCCCATGCTTCAACAAGGGTTTCTCCATGGGCTTGAGTGAACATTGTTATATGACCCCTAATTTCATAAGTGAGAGATGGAGGATAGAAATTTTCTAGAAAAGTGTTTTGAAGCTGCTCCCAAGTAGTGATGGGTTCACATTGCAGGGGGTTGTACCAACTTATGGCTCTATCAACAAGTGAATACTTGAAGAGTCAGAGTCAAATATCATCATCAAACACTCCATTTTGCTTCATCATAGCACATAGATCGATGAATCTCATAAGATGTTCTTGACTATCTTCTCCTTGTTTACCATATAATGGGTTGTTTTGATGCAAAGTAATCCAATGTGCTCGTATCTCAAAGTTAGGAGCATGGATGGGAGGAGGTTGGACTGGGTGATGAACATCAGTAGCTTTAGGGATTGAGAACTCTCTAAGATCCTTTTGCAGTTCTGCTGCTTGTGCTACTGCTTGTGCTGCTAAGATTTCCTCTTGAACTGCAACCCTAACTTCTTGCATGAGTCTTTCTCTCTGTGCATTGATGTCTTGAGCGACCCTTCGGGCTATTTCCTCTTCTTGAGCGATTCTTGCTTGTTTCTCTCTATTTTGACAATGAAAGGTTCTGTCTATCTCCGAATCAAAGCTGGCGGTGAGTTTGGGACTGTTCAAACGGTGCATACTCCAGTCTTGGGGGTACCTAAAATGAAAAGATCTGAAGTAAGATTGATGAAGTGGAGTGAAGTTCAAGTAGATGATTGATTGTATCAAAAGAAAAACAAAAATCCTAGATTAGCCTGAAAAGAACTAGATTTGCCTAACTGATTCCTTTGTCCCCAGTAACAGTGCCAGAATTTGACGTGGAATATTATCACACTAACAAACTCACTCGGAGTTGAAATCCTAGATCTTTTACCAAAACCTCATGCAACAATACCACCCGCAAGTAGACGAGCCTTATTGTAGTATGGTTAAGGATCGAATCCCAAAGGACAACATTTTTAAGAATCTTTGTTAGTCGAATCTAGATCAAGTAAGACTAATATTTAGAATGATTGATTGGTTTGTGGTTGATTAAACTAAATGCAAGAAAGTAAAAGAGCAGAATTAAAGTTTGTTCTAGATAAATGATATGGAATCACTGGGATGGTACTGGGTTTCACCACCACTGCACATGCAAACACATCCAAACACATAATATCCGGGAAAGAATCTAACTATCCAAATGGAATTACTGTGAACACTCCTTGAGGGATGTTTAGGCCCGCATAAGCATTCCCTTAAGCATCTGATTTCTTGTCACCATCTGGATCATGCGCTCACGGTTCCGAAGATACAACATCCAACTGATGCTGAGGTCCTCCCTAAGGAATGTTTAGACCACAGAAGCGTCACCGTAGGTTAGATGACTAGTCCCCTCACGGATCATACAATTACAACCTTAAGGAATCCCATTCTATTTCTAGTCAGGGAGTCAACCGCGTTAATCGACAAGCGATTTGGTGATTAATCTACAAGCAAATGTCGATGATTAACAAAGAAGATACAAAATCCAACTAAGGTTGTGGCCCTCCCTAAGGGATGTTT
Source organism: Alisma plantago-aquatica (assembly GCA_963693085.1). Classification (NCBI taxonomy): domain Eukaryota; kingdom Viridiplantae; phylum Streptophyta; class Magnoliopsida; order Alismatales; family Alismataceae; genus Alisma; species Alisma plantago-aquatica. The sequence continues at coordinate 407,885,534 of OY856414.1, forward strand.
AGGCCACATAAGCATCACTGTAGGCTAGATGGCTCGTCCCCTCATGGATCATACACTTACGACCTCAAGGAATCTCATTCTATTTCTAGCTTGAGAGTCTACCTCATTAATCGACATTCCACCCTACATACAGAAGTTCTCATTACATAGGGAAGAACAAGATGAAAGCAAGCATGTAATCAAGCTACAATCATTATCAATTAACAACAAAATGGAAGGTTATATATATATTGCCTTGGAATGTTAAATGAAAAGACATGAAAGCATGGGCAGAGGGGCTAGTCCCCGCACCCCAGAAAAAAGTGACTACTCACTCATGATGCGAGAAGCAAGAAGAATGAGAGAGAGGGAAGGTTCCGCCATGAGCATGATGCAGAAGTTAGTCACAACTCGGTGAAGATGATGCAGTCTTCTACGTCGTGTCAGAGCAGATCTGGATGAGGTGAAAGGACCACCAAGGCAGACCAGGAAAACCTTCTTCTCCACCTTCTTTCTCTTCTTGGCCTCCTATCTCTCCGTAGGAGGAGGTGTGGGTGGCGTGATAATGGCGTGGAAGGAGGATGGCGGTGTAGAGGATGAAGCTTGATCAAACCTTTCACTTAGGTAGCCTGTCGACATCCCTGGATCGATGCCCAAATGAGGACCCTTGTGGTCCTATTTATAGGCTTGAACGGGGTCCTCACATTTTTGCTGTGAGTTTGCTCCAAACGGTTTGCTTGAACAGTTTGGAGCAAATGGTCTTGGAGACCATTTGACATCAAAATGGTCGGGGAGACCGTTTGACATCCAAACGTTCTTGAGAATATATGACCATACGGTCTTCGAGACCGAACAGATCCAACTGATCTTGGGATTTTGTCTTCATACGGGCTTGCAGACCGATCAAATGACCAAATGGTCTTGCGGAGGAACTACCCATACGGTCCTGGAACTTTGCCTTCAAACGATTTGAAACATATAGGTGCCAATCGGTCTTCATGTGCGCTGGCTTCAAATGGTCTTCAACGGAAGTTGGCCAAACAGTCTTGTAGACCGTTGGGCTTTGATCGGTCTTCAAGAACGTTTGTGCTTGATCGGACTTGAGTCTTTGTTCAAACGGTCTTGATTAATATCCTCCAACCGGTCTTGGAAACTATTTAATGGCCAAAGGGTCTTGGAGACCATTTGATGACTAAACGGTCTTGAGGACCGATGGCCTCCCAATGGTCTAGGGACCAAACGGTCTTGCTCTTCATCAGTTTTTGCTTGAGTGTCCAAACGGTCTTCATCCAAACGGTCTTAGATCTTCGTCGTCCAAATGTCTTGAGGATCGATGGCCTCCGATCGGTCTTCGTCGTCCAAATGATCCTTGGTCTAAATGGTCTTGAAACTGTTAGGCATCATACGGTCTTGAGACCGTTTGGGCTCAAGCGGTCTTGAGACCGTTTGGGCTCAAGCGGTCTTGAGACCGTATGTGGGCTCTGATCTCCAAACCAAGACATAAACACGATTAAAACTTAGCGGAAGCGAATCGGTAATCAGCGGAAGACAAAAATCACGGGAAATTAAAACTTTTCGAGACAAGAGCTTCAATCCATAAAAGCTTCTTTCATAAAGAGAGATAACTGTTTACATCTCAGGATAATTACTTCTTGAGTAATTATATGCATCAAGATACAAAATCTCAAGATCACATAACACAAGACTCCAAGACCTGAGAGTACGGAGGACACATAGGACTGACTCTAACTACACCACATGGTAGGACAATCTCCACCTGAGATTACTGCTGCCCCTAGTGCTGCTGCTGCTGAGACTGATCACCTGTAGGCTGGTTCCTTCGTCTCCGACGTCCACCTAAAAAGTTGAAGTCTACGGGGTGAGACAATTATACATAATTGTCCCAGCGAGAGTTATAACTCTTCGCCAGAAGCTTTATTATAACATCAAAGAATATCTTAAGTAGTAAAGCCTTCAAAGTATTCTATAACAGTTGCAGGTATAACAAGATCTCTACAACTTAGGAGATATGGAGAATATAAACACTATTGCAATGTAACATCAATCAACTAACTTGGAGTCATATTTAACAAGTTATACTACATGGTTGATTATGTTTTACAAAGAACATTATGCCCTGTGGAGATGAGGCATACCACTCATACTCCAACTGATCGCTGAGAAGTCACATCAGTATCATACATAGGTCATTAAGAGAGCCGGATTCTCATGACCTTCACCTTCCTCAGTCAGTAAGAGGATCACTTGTAGGACATCTCGTGTCTCTACTGCTATAGCTCACCAGGGTAAACTGGTCCTTCGCTATTCTAGAGTCACAGTGGCATTCTGTACTCTCTTCGTCATCAGGAGGTTTCATATTTACCTACCACTGATACGGATATCTGTGCTTTCTTCGTCATCAGGAGGTTTCATGTTTACCTACCACTGATACGGTATGGAATTATAGTGAAGGATAGATGGATTACACATCTACATCACTTTCCTACACTAGGATGTAAGGTTATACACATCCATGTACCCCACATACTCAAAAGTATGTGCTCCAGGAGTTCCCTGAGGAAAACCTATTTCACCATCACTTAATCTCTGACAATGATGGATCTATGATCAAGGCTCTACATTATACTTGATTAGTTAGGTACATTCAGTATTCTTTAACAGCATACATTGTTCTCCAAACAATAACAGTAGCATAGCAGCTATAAAAGAAGAATACTAAATGTAACAGGCCTAACTCATATCAATCATCATTTCTCATTATCCTCATCACAAGTCATCTCTAAGGCATGACCTTGATGGTATTCATGGCTCTCACAGCCCATTATCAGCATAGGATGCCACTGACAAGGCATCAGATTACTTTACTTATTCATAAGTCTAACAACATGCCTTTAATGAATATAACATCAACATCCATACCTGGATATGATTACCTTCATATTAGAACCTGCATGGTTAATACAACTGATAAAGGTAATACAAAAATAAGGAATATACTTCCTACTCTTGTCATAAGAGTTAAATCTCTAATTCACATCAAATAGAGTTTAATACTCAAAAGCATGCCATTACCCTTGAATTAGGGTTTACTATTCACATAACATGTCATCACCCTTGAATTAGGGTTTACTATTCACATTCAGGTGAATTGAACTCATAACATCATCATGTATGAGTAACATCTTCATTGATGCTCTTAGATTAGTTAAAGGTTCATCATTTATCATAATTAGGGTTTCTATGATCTCACACAGGTGGATCATACCCTAATTATGCTCATTTCTGTGCATTGGAGATGCTTTGATTGAGTTTTCACCTGAAAAGGGTACTTTCTCTCTCTAGAAGTACTTTCTCTCTCTAGAAGTACTTTCTCTCTCATCATAATGTTAGGTGATGTCAACATCACTCTAAATCGGGTTGGATTAAGTCATCATAGGCTAACATAGTCCAACACATCATTATCATGCGATTAGGGTTTGATTTGATCAAGGTATTACTTAATTTATCCTTCAGGGGTATTTTGGTAATTCACCCCATTGATCATCATCATGGTCAAAACCTTAGTCCATTAACCCCTTAATATCCTAGGTTATCATTAGGGTTTTATTAGGGCAACATTGAACCATTTATATCATCAATTGATTGAAAGAAATCAACCTTTAATGACATTGATCGATCTTCAACCATCAATCTCCAATTGATTTGAGATCGTTTGAAAGTGTTGACCGTTTAGCTAATATGACTTTCCAAGACCGCGAGCCCTCCTCTAACTCCAAGACCGCGAGCCTCCTTAAGCTCCAAGACCGCGAGCCTCCTTAAGCTCCAAGACCGCGAGCCTCTTCAATTGGTTCAAGACCGCGAAGCTCAAATTGATGTTAAGACCGCGAGGGTCAAGTTGATGTCAAGACCGCGAGCCCTCCTTTGACCTCAGGACCGTGAGGCCCCTCGCGGTCTTGAGACCGTGAGCCCCCTCACGGTCTTGAGACCACGAGCCCTCTCACGGTCTTGAGACCGCGAGGCTCACATGGTCTCAACCGTTTGGTCCATCAACAAAATCAATGATACAATTGATGATGTCAACCGATGTTGAAGCCCTCAAAAGGTCAAATCTATGTTGACCACTTATGAATTGGGTAAATTAAGGTTATTCCTAACCAATTTGTCATTCAATTGAACCTCAATTGTTGACCAATTAGGATTGAAACCGATTGAAATCGATTCAATTAGGGTCTATCAATGTTCACCCATTAACATTCAACAATGTGCATTAACACAAGGTTGAACCCTTCAATTGAGCTCCAATTGGGCCCAAACTTGGCCCAAACGGTCTTGAGGTCATGTGGGTGGACCCCACATGGTCTTGAGACCGTTTTCCCAAGATTTCATCAAAGTCTAAGGTGATTTGATAGGGGTTGAACCATGATTGAACCACAAAACAGAATTTTAATCAATTTGATAACTTATTTGCAATTAGGTCCTCAATTGGTCAAATTACTTAACCCTAGACCTTCAAACGGTCTTGGTTGATTGTCCTCTCAGTCTTGAGACCGTTTGGATGAGTTCCAAACGGTCTTGAGACCGTTTGCCCATCCAATTTTTGGATTCTAATGGAAATTCAACAAGGTTGAACAAATTGAGTTGATGATTATATCAATACTTTAATTGCAATGTAATTTGGTGTAATTGTACCTTCAATTGGTCAACTAATCTTGACCCCAGACCTCCAAACGGTCATGGTTGATTGCCCTCGCGGTCTTGAGACCGTTTGGATGACCCCCAAACGGTCTTGAGACCGTTTAGGTCAATCAACCCTAAAAACCCTAATTAGGTCACCATAATTTCAGTACTGATTTCACCTAGGGTTAGCCCTAGTATTCACCCTTCAACTCTTAGCCTGTTTGGAATTAGACCATCAAACTTGGTGAGTTGTTAATTAACATTATTTTGAAAAGTAATCTCATACGGTCAATGCCTGGTCAATGACCTTACACGGTCTTGAGACCGTTTGCCCAAAAAGGCAATTTCAGACCGTTTGAGAATCAGGAATAAATTCATTTAAAGTTGTTACTTAAAAAGGTCATATCTCCCGATTCCTTTGGAGTTAGCCCCCCAAATTTTGAGGGTAATTAACCTATATAATTAGGAACAGATTTCTTATACGGTCCATGCTCGGTCAACGGGGCCAAACGGTCTTGGAGACCGTTTGCCCTGTCGCGGTCTCGAGACCGTTTGCTCACCTCGCGGTCTTGAGACCGAGAGAGCAAACTGGTGAGACCGTTGAAGGAAGTGAAAAGCGGTGGGTTTTTCTTGGAAATCACGCCTTCATCTCCTAGATCAAGAACAGTACGAATATCCCATGGATTTGCTTGCAAACTAATAGGGAAAAGTAGGGAAACATGAAGAACTATCATCTAACCGCATATAAGAGATGTATATAGTAAAGCATGGGTTTAGAGTTATAAAACCCGCCTAAAGCTTGCTCCTTCAGCTCCAAGCTTTCATGCTCCAAGCTCTAATGGCGTCCTTGAGTTCCCACAGGTTGGCCAAGGTGAAAACTCCAAGGAAAGACGAAAAGAGATGGCTTGCACCCTTGGTCGTTCCCCTTGAGCTCCAAGACAGTCCTTAGTCGGCCAAGCAAAGAGGAAACAGTGATATGCACGAAGGAAAAGTTCCTTTGCTTGAGAGGTGAGGTATACATATACTTGGGTGATGTTTCATTAAAGGCCCATAAGTTTCCCCATAATTCCAATTAAGTCCTTCCTTCATTACTTGCTCGTCCCTTCCTCTTTATTATAAGGACAAACCTTATCTTAAGGTCTAGAAAAAGAAGGCAAAGAAGAACAATCTAATAATAAGGTACATACATAAAGAGATATTGCACATATACCCTGATTATTCAATCACAAGGCATATTTCATAACTTGATAACTCAATTGAGGTGAATCCCTCATCATTTCTTCTCTTAATGATGGCAAGAGTCTAAAACGATACATTAGATGACATATTTCACAATTTGCATCCCTTAATTTGGGTAAATTGCATTTTACCCCAAATTAGGGTTTCAAGTACCGGGATTGCTTCCACAGCTGCACCTTGGTGCCCTAGCTTGGGAAATCCCTCAAACTTTACCAAAAAGATTCTCATGATGTCTCAACATCAGAGGAACATCTCAACATGTGCAAATTGCAAGCTAACCCTTTTAACAGGGTAAATTGCACATAGGTCCCTGTATATCAAAACAATGCTACAACTTTAAATAAAAAGGAGCAAATACTGAAATATATGTTTCTGAGAAACTTAATTACATGCTCAGAGTTAATCACAAAGATTTAATTACATATTTAGGCAAAACATCTGGGGTTAACATATAACCCAGGTCAGGGATGTTACACCGTATGGGATCAAATGATTTTGAGACCGTTTAGGTAGAGTAGTGAGAGGAGGACCGTGTAGGTGAATGTCAGAGACCGATAGGTCATAAACACATGGGTAGACCGTTAAGGCAAACTGTTTGGTCAAGACCAAAGTTGAGAGGATCTTGAGTGAATTCCATACGATGGTTGAACCTAGTCAAGACCTGCACAAAATCGATATAAATCTAGTTAATAATCTTGATAATTGAATTAGTTAAGAAATCTTGCATTTTGTGATATTTAGGAGATGAAATTGAAAGTATTGAATTGAATTGGTCCCAAAAAGGTGACTGGAAATCATGATGAATATGCATTCATCAGCAGTCCACCATACTTATCATGGGCTCTAAGAATATGGTTGAAATCTCCAATGAACAGGTGAGGAAGATCATGCTAGTTTTCATTCTTCAAATTTTCCCGTCAACATGCTAGAAAAGAAATCATGGAAACTAAAAGCATCATATAAATTAGAACATCGAAGTGGGGTACAAGACCCAAGAAATAGAATATCAATACTAACTTTACAGACAATTTAGGAAAAGAATCATGAATAGAGAAAATAGGGTTCATTAAAACCTCATTAGGGAAATATAGGGTTTGATTGCAATTATCCCAACATAGGGTGTAAGAATGAGCATGCCTCCTCTTTAGATCCCTATTAACCACTTTCCAAAATTAATTAGTTGATTCAAGGTCCACTTCTTCTATTTTCAATACATTACCATGTATTAGGGTTATACATATGTATTAAAGTAAAGAAACTCTAACTTTTGGATTTTTGCACAAAACTTTAATTTATGCCTTGAAAACATTACCACTAATATATTTAGGTTCTTTTGATTAAGAAAACATATATTTTTGCATATTTTGGAGTTATGATGGTTAAAGTGTATTTTTGGTGGTTTTTAGGTTTTTAATTCATTTTCTAAAAACTCTTTTTGGAAAAACTCAAAACAAAACCATGGAACTATTTTTATTAGAAATAGAATGTTTTTACAAGTTCAGAACATATTTTCTTTTTATTTTTAGATAAGGGAATAAATAGCTATGAATTTCTCAAAACTGACCAATAGGAAATCGCCTCATCATCAAACCGATCGAGATAAGCGAAGAAAGAGGGGGAGAGGGAGAAAACATCATTTGTCCCAAGATCAGGGTTGTACATGCATAGGTAACCAAACTAGATCTTCTAGAGAAGGTAAAACAACAAGAAACTAAAACCCTAGAAGAACGTGGTAAATAGAGATGGAGATCATCGATTTTAAACATGGAAGCATGAGTTTCAAGCATGTAGTAAGCAATATATGAGAAGGGGGTTATAAAACTCACCTCTAGGAAGGTGGATAGGTTCAAGCAGAAAGGTTCCTGATCTAGAGAGGCATGTTTCTCCAAAAAAACTCCTATCTCGAGAAAGAAGTACCTTCTCCACTTTAGAGGTGAAAACCCCTACCAAAAGAACATGGAGATGAGGTGTTTAAGGCTCTAGGTGGGGTTTCAACATCAAAGGCCATGGTTTTGACTTGTAAGAAGGTGGGATGAAGACTAAAAGAATGAAAATAGGGAACTAAAGGAGGAAACTTACTAATATTGGTTGAAATCACCAAGAAGGAGCTTTAGAAACCCTAAATAGGGAAAATTTGGAACCCTAAGAGCCTTCTTCACCAAGGTAAGCACTCTCTTTTACCTTGGGACAACACCTTCATGGCAAAATAGAGTAGGAACAATGATCTAAGCTAGAGGAAAGATAAGGAGAGCAAGAGTTTTTGAATTGGGAGATGGGAAGGGGTAGACATGGCTTTATAAAGAAGGGGATACGCATGAGGTGTCTATGGGACTTTCCATGTGTCCTTAGCCTAAGGCTTCATGGCCATGCAAGAGGACAGCTCATAGAGACTTCTTGTATATCAAATATTAGTCCTAAATGCCCATGGAGACTTCTAGGACATCCCCACCATCCTCTAATCAAAGAAATAACCCCATTGGTTGATAGCTATTAAAGATAAGCTCATTTATAAAGAGGGTAATTCCTAAAATGCCCTTGGAGTGAAACACCTTCAAACCAAGGTGCAACTAGGTTCCCCATGGTTTAAAATCTTGGAATGGTAAAGGAATATCATAAGATTATAATTCATGTGATAATATGCAAATAAAACCTCTCAATTGGGTAAATTGCATACAAGTTCATAATGTACCTAAAATTGCATAACTTGCACAAACAACATCCAAATTGAACCAAATTTGAAACTTAGGCTCATTTTATGATTTCAAAACACATAAAAATGTTATATTAAGGTTCAGAATACCTAACTAAGGTCCTTATATAGACTTTCACTGGGGTATTTGTGCATAAATCCTTATATTGGTACAAATAGTGAATAAATGTTCACCAAACCACTATAAATTCCATTAACTAAACATCAAGGCTAAAAAGGATAGAAAGGAAAAGAAAATCTTGGAAAAGAGAAAAAAATAGAATATGTCCAAGTTTTGGTATGTTACAGTTACAATCACTACCCCAGCCATTGGGAAAGAGGTTAGAAATCCTCTCATTGATAGCTCTTCAAATCCTTGTTTCCAAGAAAATAACAATGGAAGCTTTAAGGTATTGAATGCCCTTTTTAAATCTCACTTGTTTCCAAGATTGAGATGCTCACCTCACATTCCATGTGAGGAGGCACATTACTTCCTTCTATTTTGACCAACCCTTCTGGGGGTGGCACCTCCAATTATGGTTATCCTGGTAAAGACATGGTTTTCTAGCACTACCTCATCCATACCCCCAGCCACATCGTCCATCACTAGGTCTTGAATAACATTGAATGGGTTCTGGGAGCAGTCCACTACTTGACCTGGCTCATCTACATTCCTTTGGCGTATTAATTTTCTACCATTGGTGATAGGAGAGAAGCCACATACTCTACCTGACTCATCTTATTGAGACATATCTACAAGCACCTCATCTACATGTAGCCTAAATATCTCCAAACTAGAACCACATGCTCCCATAGGACTAGATGGAGAGGCTTTAATGACGTTGTTATCTCCAGTAGTAGGGATATTACCTGCCTTACTCAACTTCTTTGCATTCATTGAAGAAATAGTCCCATCCCCAGCATTTCGTTATCTTGAATCCACTTTTCTAGAGCAATTCCTCCTTCTACAAGCTCGAGACCTACTGTGTATAGGGGTATCTCTTGAGGTAGGGGGCGCTCTCTAGGGCAGGCACCATCACTACCGCATCTATTCAAAAGAGCTTCATATAAAACTCTAATCTCAAGATTAGATCCATCTAGAAGTTCATCCATCACCACCGTGGTAGTGACTTGTCTGCCTCTATGTCCACAGACATCCTCACCTCCCACAAAGAAGGTCTAGAGGTGTAAAAATTGCATGCTCTGGGCTTACCAATAGAGTATCCCACATAGGCGATCACCCTCCTGGACCAGTTCTACCCGTGTCCAGGAGAGTAACTCACACATGAGATGTGTTCAAAGTCTCATCTGATATCAGCCTCCAAAGACCATCTCCTAGTCAGTACCAACTAACTATCAATGAACCATGGACCCTTCTGCAAAGGAATATGCAATTCCTGAGCATTACAACACCTGGCTAAGAACAAACCTTCTACGAGTGTTGAGAGTTGAAGCTCTCCCCTTGGCCTTCAAGATATCAGAATACACCCTTACAACTATTCAAACACCACCTTTTTCCCCTATATCTTAACGATGATTGAGTACTTATGGTAGTGGTCCATCTCATCTATCAGTGGCACTGAGAACTTTGTCCATGGTCTTTTATCCTCCTCTTTGAATCAAGGGGCTTTAGGGACTTCTGCATCATCTTATATCCTCTGAGCTATAGGAATGACAGCTACCTCCTCTACCACTGACTCTACCCATTCTCTAGCAAGGATGATTTCGACCGTAGGATCACCCCATGTAGGCACATGCAAAAGTTTGCTAGGGGGTTTATTAGGGAGGTAAGATTTTGGGTGGGAGAGGCGTCTGGTCCCCCCGCCATGGTGAGAGGTGGCGCTAGGAGAAGGTCCATTCCTAGAGATGGAATGGAGGTTTCTCACCCTAAGATAGGCACTATAATGATAAAAGATCCCTGAAAATTGTTGAACAAGTATCAAGCTCAAGTTTTAGAACAATAGCAGAATGCATATTTATATATGTTTTCTATTCCTAACTAAAATTAGTTGCAAAGAAATTTTAGTGTGAGAAATTTAAATTTTTGTAGCTGTTTAATTTAAAGAAAAAAATTACAATGTAACTATTTAATTTTTAATAACAAATAGTGAGTTCAACTTTAAATTGTAGATATATCATAGAATGTATTTTTCTATATGCATTATATTGTTTGCTACATAGAAATGGTACTTTTTGTATATTTTAATTTAACTTTCTTTAAGTAGTAGCTAATGATGCTTTAGGTACTATTTAATTAACCAAATGATACTATTAAAAAAATTACAAAGAGCATACCTCAAGGGGAGAAAAAAACACTCACATATTAGAATTTAGAGAATAGAATAGAATAGAAACAACTAATTGGGGAATAGATGAGAAAAGAAGCATCTTTCAAAATGAAAAAAATTAATTTGACTATGTATAGAGAAGATAAGTCTACAAATATAATTTTTAGAAACAACTAAAAACTGCTCAAGTAGAAACTAGAGTCTACAAAAGCTCACAAGCACTTGAAGTGAATGAGATATGAAGATATGAAAGAATGGGGTGGGAAGAGGGTGTAGCGTACCCAAATCTAACACTGTAGATTAATCCTCTCATTTCCTAGGCCCCTTTTTTATTATCTAAGAATTAAATGTTTTCTCTTGAATTAAATTGATTAAAAGTAATTGAAGTTAAGAAAATATAATGTTAAAAGAAATAACCTTTTACATATGATTAATGATAAATTCATTAATCAAGTCATCAGTTGGGGTTAACTACATTAATTCATCCATTAATTGTTACTAACCCTATGTTGACAATATCACATATTGCTACGACTTTTGAGGGGAGTACATGGATGAATTACAAATAAATATATCAAATTCATGAATAGGAGAGAATAAATACATTAAAAGAGTAAATAAATAAACTTTAAACATTTTGAAAGAATAAATAAACTACAAAATTGAATACCCCAAGTTTTAGTTAGTCATCCTACCAAATATCATCTCCTTTGAACCTTGTTTTCACCCTCATGTAATTAAATGAATTCACCTTCTTTAACACATATTAATTCATTTAATGTTATAATTAAAGCCTGGGTTTTATTTGATTTCAATGTAGTGTCTTCCACATTTTCCTATTTGCATCCCTCATGAACTCAACCCACACTATCCGTTGTAATGCCTGGCTTACCGACACCATGGTCCCTCCTCCTTGTTCTTCTTCCCTTTCTCCTCCTCCCTTATTTCTTTCCATGGTCCTTCGCTTCCTCATCCACTCTCATTCTCTTTCCTTGTCCTCTAAAACCTTGGCCTACATTCACTTATAAGTAGCTTGCTCGGTGATTAGATGAGAACCTTCTGGGTCCCTAATGATATTGCAAGGGTGTCGCACAACCAGGCCAACCAGTTGTGGTTGTCGCCACCACCAAAGAGCACAGAAACCACCATTATCATGCCACCACCTCCACCGTAGGATTCTACAAGTTTCTAACCAACCAACACCACCACCACCAAGGCCTCCACCATCCAAGTGAGTACCAAGTAGTCATGCACAACTTCCCCTGGGCACACAACTTCTTCAACAACCCTTCCATTTCCCTTTTGTGCTCAATAACCCTAGCCACCCCTTCTCCTTCTTCCTTGTGTTTGCAAGTTGCTGCCAGCAACCACCATTTTCCAATTAGTTCCTAACCTTTCTGTGTTCACCTCCAGGGTCTGGTCGGGACAAAGAGCCTGCAACCCAGCTCTGATGGCATCTCCCTCTCCCTCGAAACTTGCAATGCAGGACAGTAACAAGGCGTTACAACTTGCTATTGTGGTAGCCATTTCTTGCATTAGTCATCATACAACTACATTCCAACTCCTTCCTTCATCTCACAATCCTACCCACTCCTCATATCGTAGACAACAATGGCCAAAACCTAATATATGATGATCCTAAATATGTTGTCATCTCCTTAAGGATCTTCTTGACTTCAACTTAGAACTACAACATAGGAGTTGTCAAAGATCACCAAGATTCCCTCAATTAGAGATTAACACCAAGATTACCTCAATTAGAGATTAACTCCATGATCTAGTTCAACAATAATAGAATAAATTCTTTCATTCCCTCATGAAGTGCTACCACCTATATTGTAGGTAGATCATATTGGGCCCAACTTACTCCACCAAACCAATTTGAAGGATGATCAATTACATACAAACTAAATCAATGTAATTTAATGACTTACCTTGCATAACTTTGGAAACTAAACTACTAGATAGTAATGTTAGGGTAGATATTATTTTGGGGTTGTGATGTAGATGTTTGGAAGTAAAATTGCATGACACCAACACATTAGATAAGTTAAGCCACTACATTACAATGTATATCCTGTTGATATCCAATATACTAATAGTAGAATAAAGAAGTTCATTATTTCATAGACTTTCATTCTTAAGATCAACATATTAAATCATAAATTAGGTATTAATTATAGTTTTAAGATAAAAACTTTGTTATAGTAATGAATTATATTAATTGACATATAGTTAATAATTGTTGTATGGATATATCTATATTGGTGTATATATATATTCATAGAAAGTGTGTAATTTTAGGAATTCTTAAGAATTATATTAATAAAACTGACTAGAGATGTGTTGAGTCATACCCTAGAAATAATTATCACAGATACATTGGAAGATTTACAAGTTTCTAATATATCATTTAGTTTAGAAATAAATATACCCCTACTAATATAGAAATCTATAAAAGAAGATTTCACTATGGATTGAACAATTTTGTGGACAATTTTACTATAAGCAGTATGACCTCCAATCAGACATCATTGAGAATAACATGAGTTATTTCTTCTGGTATTAAATACACAATGAATTGGATAAATAAATGTACCTAAAGTACGTAAACTTTTGTAGAGAAAGTTAATGTTAGAAAGATAATAAGATTGATTGAGATATAAATGGTTATTAGGGGGATGAACCTCAATGATAAATACTAAAAAAAAGTGAATTGAACATAAATATATTTAACATTCTATAACAAAGACACACACATATGCGTATCCCTAAATCCCAACTCGGTATTAGGTGCAATCTGGGTTTATATATTATTTCAATCATAAGTGGGTAACTATGGACTAATGTGTGTATAAAACACCTTTAGGTGAAAAAGGATGAACTTGAAATTCACCTTTACATATAGGGTTAGTCATGAAGAATAGGTATATGCAATCCCTATTTTCATCTAAGCATTTACATGGCTATAAACCCATCTTTCCATAATAAGGCATCCTTTTATTAATTCTCCTTCTTGTTACCATTTTGTACTCCATGAGATATATTTCTTTTATTGCTTCTAAAATGTGGAACTATCTTTGGATCTTGTAGTTACTACCCTTTTACCATCTTTACATTGTTCAATATATTGATTGTGGAATCATTTCATCTTACCATACTATTTTCATGGTTGATTAGACTAGTAATCTAGTGTAGTGGTACTTTTATACAACCATACATTATATATATATATATATATATATATATATATATATATATATATATATATATATATATATATATATATTGGGAATCGTAGATTTACTCCCCCTTTCCCTGGGGTATCAGGTTCCCCCTTATCCTTGGAGGATTGGGCTTTTAACCCCCCTCCTTCCTGGCTCAAGATCCTATGGTGTCTCGGCCCTACAATAGATTAACTTAGTCTAACCTACATGCACATTTTAATGTTGTTGTGATTTACTGGGCAAAATCTTGGAAATGGTTATAATGTCCTCATAATTTTTTATATCCTCTTGAACTTACCTACATGATGTTATCACCCTATTTTATTGGGACCATCCCTCTTTCTTCTTACATGCCTAATAATGCTCAAATTACTTATTGTACACATACTCAGCAGTGTTCTGGCACATACCATTTTGTTTCCTTTACTGGGTGTTGTTTTCAAAACCACACATGTGTAGGAATGTTAGATGACAATGACTCAGGAAGATCACCTTCAGGATGTTGACAAGAGGATATCTTGAAATGGTCGAGTTGCCCTCTGCAGATGGGCTCATGTACTAGTAGTTGTAACCATTTTGTTTGTGGCATTACCTTTTATGGTTAGAAACAATAGTACTTGGAATAAGATGAAAATTTGTAATAGTTTTGTTTCCTCTGCTTATTAATTATCTTTCTCTATAATATATATCATTTGAGGAAAAATTACATACCTCCTTCCCTCATTTTTTGTTGAATATGATGGTTTTGTATTTCTCAATTTAGTGAGGAGTGGATCCCCTCTTGAGTCACACTCTTTACAATATGGTATCAAAGCACAAAGTAGTATGTGACTTTACTATTTCAAGTTATCCCATGTATGCATTTAAGTACCCCTATATAGGTTTTTGTTATTCCTATCTTTGATTTGTGAGTGACAACTAGGGTTTCAATCATTAACCAATTTGGTCACTTCCACACATGCACACCATTTATATAGTTGAGACCCAATATATATCACCCATGGAGGTGGAAGTATCTCTACAAATGAATTAACTCTCCTAATGAGTAGTTTCAATATATACATTTTAGGGAGTCAATTTGAACCCTAGATTATCTATACTTTCTTGTACATTCATATTTCATCTTGACCCCAATTCTTACCTTAAACCCCTTTCTTTGCTGAATTTCTAGCATGCCATGCATACATATACTTCAAGGAGTGAGCATGCATTGATAACAAGCTTTGAACCTTGAATTGAATGAGATCCCACCTCTCTCTCATGTACATATTGTGATTGGTTTACCTAATGATTAAGATGAGTAGTAGTCTAACTATATGGTATGCCTTGTTTTGCATTGACACTATGGTAATAAATTGTCAAGTGAAGAAGAAACCCTAACTTCTTAGTATTGTGATTTGATGATCTTATAACTACCTAGTGTTTTGAGATGAGATGGTACAAGGTGAGAGTGGAGTAATGGATGTATTACCTTATTATCACCTGCTATATGGGGACTACATGCCATATGAAACATTCTCCCCACCTAATCTAGGTTTTGCAGATGCTTATTTTATGCTATGATGATGCATGTAGTTTAGACTATCTTGAAAGACTAAAGTGATAATAGGATGATATTGTATGTTTAATGTGGTGGATAGTGGTTGACTTGGTTCTCAAATTTATTTTGGATCCAATTTTGGATCTTCATCATAAAGATTTTATCGCTAAACTTATTTTCATTATTAAGTTATATGCACAGAAAAAGATCTTTCAAATTTTATCGATGACTTTATTGAACTAAGTCACCACTATAGGGATGTTTGAGTAGAAGATAAGCGAACAAACCCATGAATGGAATTCCAACCCTAAAAACCTAGACCTAAGAGTAGAGCAACGAGTTAGATTTTTTTGTATAATTGATCTTACCAACCTCAATGTCTATCTAGATGAGTAGTAATGTTATTGATTAATCCTCTTAAGGGGTGGAGTCCAGTTCTCTTAATAAGGTAAGATTTAAAAGTAAGAAATATATGTGTTAAAGTCTTGAACTCATGGATTCTATGCCTTGACTTGCTATAAAAGTAATAGTATCGATAAATCCAATTAGGAATGTTATACATATATACAAAATGTACATCCTTTTTGTTGTGACATAATAAGTCAAAGTAAAAATATATAATCATAACTCAACCCTAGACACATGTGTAGTTCAACTATGAGATAAGTTCCTGGATGACTAGTTTGATACAATACCATAGACGATAATACTCCTATAATGATAGTGCAACAACCTTTTTAACCTCATTACTAGACTTAGGACCCTATGATTGTCAAGAGGCCTCGCAATGTACACTAGGACATGAATGGGTGGATTATGAGGATGAAATACTCTTTAAGGGGTGGAGTGTTGTAACATACTTAGTTTCCAGGAAGAAATCCTCTTTAAGGAGTGGAGTGTTGTAACGTACCCAAATTTTAGACCACGTAGATAATCCTCTCATTTTCTAGGCCCCTTTTCTATTATATTAGACTTAAATCATTTTCCTGGGAATTAGATTAATTAAAAGTAGTTGAAGCTAAGAAAATATATTGTGAAAGAAATAATCTTTTACATAAGATTAATGATAAATTAATTAATAAAGTCATCAATTTAGGGTTAATTACATAAATTCATCCATAATTTTTACTAACCCTAAGTTCACACTCTCAAATAGTACTAAAACTTTTGAGGGGAGGACATCGATGAATTACATATAAATATATCAAATTGATGAGTAGGAGACAATAAATACATTAAATGATTATTTAACATTAACATAGATAAATAAACTTTTGAACATTTGTTGAAAGAAGAAATACACTTCAAATTGAACTCTCCATGTTTTAATTAGTCATCCTGTCATCTCCTTTTAACCTTGTTTACCATTTAATTTAATTAAATGAATTCATAGAATTTACCACATATTAGTTCATTGAATGTTATAATTAAAGCCTAGGCTCTGTTTGATTTAAATATAACATCTTCCACATTTACCTAGCAACATCCCTCGTGGACTCAACCCACACCAGTTGTTGGAAAGTTGGCTAACTAGTGTTGTGGTCCCTCCTCCTCCTTCTTCCCTTCCTCCTCCTCCCTTATTTCTTTATTCTGTCCTTCTCTTCCTCATCCACTATCTTTCTCTTTCCCTATCCTCTAAAACACTAGCCTTCCTTCACATGTAAGTTGCCTTCTTAGTGATCAAATGATGACCTTTTGGTGCCCTAAATGATGCCTCAGGGGTGCCCCACAACTGGGCCAACCAGTTGTGGTTGTCACTGCCACCATAGAGAATGGACACCACCATTATCATGCCACCACCTCCACCATAAGTCTTTTGCAACTTTCCCGCCATCCAACACCACCACCGCCAAGGCTGCCACCATCCAAGCAACCACCAAATACTCGTACACAACTTCCCTTGGACACATATTTTTTTACACAACCCTTCCCGCTCCTCTTTGTTCACAATTCCTGTAGCTGCCCCATCTCCTTCTTCCTTGTGTTTGCAAGCTACGGCCAACAACCACCAAGATCCAAGCAGTTCCCAACCTTTCTGTGATTGACTGCATGCACTTGTCAGGATAAAGCATCCACAACCTAGCTCTGACAATATCTTCCTCTCCCATGGCACCTCATAATGCAGGACAACAAGAAGGCATCAACCTATTGTTGTGGTATCCATTGGTTTCATTAGTCTTCATACAGATATAGACCAACTCCTTCCTTCATCTCATAGTCATCCCACTCCTCATATTATAGATAGCCATGGCCACAACCTGATCTATGATGATCCTAAATATGTTTTCATCTCCTCAAGGATCTGCTTAACTTCAACTTAGAACTACAACGTAGGATCTGTCAAACATCACTAAGATTCCCTTGATCAGAGATGAACTCCATGATGCAATTCAATAGGTATTGAAGAAGTGATTTCATTCCCACATGAAGAGCTACCACTTGCATTGTAGGCAGAGCATATTGTGCCCAACATTCTCCATCAAACCAATTTGAAGGATGATCTATTATAAATTAATTCAATGTAAGTCATCACTTACCTTGCATAATTTTGGAATCTAAATTACTAGATAGGAATATTATGGTAGATATTATGTTGGGAGGGTGATCTAGATGTTTGGAAGTAAAGTGTATGACACCATCACATTACATAAGCCAATTCACTACATTATAATGTATCACGTTGATGTCCAATATGCTTATAATGGAATAAAGAAGTTCATTATTTTATAGACTTGCATTCTTAACATCGATATATTAAACCATAGATTAGGTATTAATCATAGTTTTAAGATAAAAACTTGGTTATAGTAATGAATAATAATTAATAATTCTTGTATGTATATATCTATGTTGGTGTATATATATTCATAGAAAGGATGTAATTTCAGGAATTCTTACAAATTATATTCTTAAAACTGATTAGAGTTGTGGTGAATCTTACACTAGAAACAATTATCATATATACATTGGAAGATTTACCAGTTACTAATAGATCATTTTATTTATAAATAAAAATACATCAACTAATATAGAATCCTAGAAAGGAAGATTTTATGTTGGATAGAACAATTTTGTGGACTGTTTTACAATTAGAAGTATGACCTAAGATGGGACATCATTGAGAGTTACATGAGTATTTTCTTATGGTAATAAATACACAATGAATTAGATAAATAAATGATCCTATAGTGATAGATCTAGGGGGTAAATAGATCTTATATAAAGACTTATTTAATTTAGAATGCAAGCATGTCAGATTGCAACTTGCTTAAAAAGATAATGCAGTGAAAATATAAAGTAAGTTATATGGACAAAGAAGGTATGCCACAAGAGACATCTTATTTAGAGTGGTTCCATCAAAAGATGTCAGTCCACTGCTTGGTTGTTTCTACTAGGGTTTTTCAATCTGTGTTTTATTAATTTTGTTTAATCAATACAAAATACAAAAAATCAACTGGTGTCTTTTGTGGCTCAATACAACCCTCTTTTTCTATCTTAGGGAGAACTTGCAGCTTTCTTATAAGAAATATCTTCCAACAATACTTCCCAACAACCTTCTCCCTAAAAAGTAGTTGGAAGAAAACTATGGAGTAGATCACAATCATCCTCCTCCTTGGTCCCAACCTTCTCACCAGGAGTAGCTTGCAATACTACTCCCCAATAATGTTCTTACAAAGAAGTAGTTGGAAGCACACTATGGAGTAGATTTAATCAGCCTCCTCATTGGATGCATCCTTCTTGAAAGTAGTAGCGCTAAGAAAAATAATTATTTATAAGATAGGAAGAAGGAATTACAAATGTTCAAATGTACATTATGAATCTATATATTAACAAGTGATGATCAATATCTTCACAAGGATAGGTAAGTCTATAATTGGTAGAATATGGCACTACTTTGAGATATTGCTTAGATCTGAAGATAGAAATATAGAATTCTAAGCTTTGAGAAAGACAACATGTAACTAGTTTATTCAAGTGCATGTGTGTAAACTGTGTCTGTCCTAAGTGTACATAAGGCACTCATATATATAGAAAACACTTAGGAATGGTCAATATATCTGTTGAAGAGTTTTGACCAAAATAAATGTTAAACTAGTCATTAGGATGTCAAAAGCAAGTTTACAATGGATAGAAAAATTAGTGCTAATTTTCACTATGGATTGATTCTCGGTCCAAGAAGAATTTGACTGAAATAGACCCGGTCCAAGAAGAGCTAGACCGAAAGTCAGTCGCTTCAAAAAAATTGCAATGACTGTTTTCTACAATGACTCTTATGACCCAAAAAAATTTTCTCGATCGAGGAAGAGTTTGGTCGAGGAAGACTTTGGTCCACAAAGACTTTGAATGAAAATGTCATCGTGCATGCATCATTTAACTTTTGGGAAACACACTAAATGATTTTTGTAATGGGGTCTAACTATCCTAAAGGCTTGATATAAATGTGAAATTAAGCTCTGATAGTTGGATTTGTCTCATAGCTTGATTTAACATAATATCTAATGACTTATACATTATGCCTTGCACAAAAGTAACACACTAAATAGACATGATAAAATGACCACTTGTGCGTATTCAAACATCTTCAAAATTCTTGTCTATACATCTATTAATCTCTGAAACACTAGATAGCACAATAGATGTATAAATGAAAAATATTTGTATCATAAAAATATGAGTGTGACATATCCAAAAAGCCAATAATCTCCCCCTTTTTTATGATGACAAATATTTCCATAAGATAATTTGAAAGTTGAACAATTTAGATCATCATACCTTTACATAGTCAAAATTATCTTCATGGTATTTTTCTACCCCTTTGTCGAAGTCAAAAAGGGGTTATACTTACCAATTCTCCCCCCTTAAGGAGACACCCCCCTCGATAAGATAATCATTTTTTTTTGGGGGGGGGGGGTTGGATACACTCCGTGGACAGTAAAGATGTACCAATTGAAACTGTGATGTACAAAAAAAAATGGATACATTTCATAAAGAAGTGTATAATGTATAGAAAAAAAAACCATATTTGATCAAGGAACATTAAAAAGTATTCTAATTACCAATAAAAAGAATGTTAAATCCTCTATGATAAAAAATCTCATTAAGCAAATTATTAAAAGGATAATCTAAACCAATGATAAAGAATGTTAAGTCCACCAGGATATAGAGATGCCATGAAAAACACCCCTTTTAAAAGAATATCTAAATATCAATGCAAAGAATGTTAAGTCCTCCATGATATAGAGATTTTTCATAAGAATCAAATACAAAATCAAAACCAGATTTCTCAATTATTTTCAAGGGATTTTAAGCCCAGAAATGATAAGGGAGTCCATTAAGAACAAAATGAAATCAACAAAACAATCTCCAGACCAAATATAGGGGATGTTAAACCCAACTTTATATGAAGAATCCATTAAGTAAAAAATGAGTTCAACAAGAATCTCCAGACCAAGTATAAGTGATGTTAAGCCCAAATTCGATATAGAGAATTGTCTTTAAAAAAATATAGATATGCAAGTTTGTATCAAATAAGTTTGAGCTCCCCTTTAATCTCATACTTACAAAAATTGAGTTCAAACAAATAAACTAATTACCAAGATAGTGATATCCATGTACAAAAAATCTTATATATAATATTTAAAATTAATTATTTTAGGTTTCTAAAAATCTAGAAATAAAAAAATTTGAATAAATCTGAAAACAATTGTAAAAATAACCAAGACAAATATTACAATCAATTTCTGAACTATATCAAGCATTTTCTCAAATGCAACAACAAACTTGTTAAGAAACATAATTTATGAGGAAGATAAAATAAATATCCAGTTAGCTCATGATCATTCAAACCTCATTTAAAGGGAGGTTTAGGGACCCAAACCAGGTTTTGTCCCTTTTCTTTCTAAATGGACATGAAGAAGTATAATACCTAAGTCTCCCCCGGTATATGTTTTAAATTGGTTAATTATTAAATACTAATGCTTAATAAATCTGAAATTTATCTAGAATAACCACAACACAAATTTATCCATCCATTAAATAATACTCATGTTTAAGTGGTCGTAGTAATAAAACAAATCAATCAATAATTTTACATTGTTTGAAAATCATGAAAGCATATAAACATATTTGATTTCAATGGAAAGTGCAACATATTTAATAATATGGAAAAAGATTATGAATTACACATTGTCCTGATTTTATCAATTGTGGACATGTTGTCAATAAATTCCAACAATACATTCAACACATATTAAAACCTTTTTTAATCAAAGTATACTAAAGTCATTAATTAGTATTAAATTCAACAATTTATTTGAATATAAAGTTGTAAACTTTGACCAAGCTCTTTTGACCTAATTTAAGAGCGGTCATAGAAATATTAGAAGATGAGTGGAATGTATAGAAAGAAACTAATATTTCATTACGACAATTTAGTAACTACAAACATGGAGAATTTAAAGCTTGCATATGCACTCTTTCGTAAAAAAAATTATGGCTATAACCTTTAAGTGAGTAAAATTGTTCAAATATATGATTTTCAAATTTTCCACTAAGATCATTTCTAATATAGAAGATTTTTGTTTGAAGTTGATTTTCTACTTTAGAAATTTTTTTGATAAACATTTCAACAGTATCATCTTTGAAAAAAGAAAATAAACCCATGCATATATTATATAGTCATCAACTATCACAAAGTAATATTTGCTATCACGTGATGATTGAGTCTACACAAACAAGTCCATATGAATAAGTCAAGCGGAGAAGTAGTACTAAGTCTAGATTTACTTTTGAAAAAAGTTTGGATTTGTGTACCTAATGTACATAGTTTATAGTTTCAATGTTTATCATAAGAAATTTTAGGTAAGCCATGAACTAAATCATGTTTTATCAATTTCCATATAATATGAAAACTAGCATGTCCTAGTCTTCTATGCCATAGAGTATGAGTATCATCATTTACAATAAGACATTTTCCTTGAATAGATTTCATGGAGTTAAGCCTAAGTCTGTATAGATTTCCTATTCTTTTTCCTTCATAGATGACATTACTAGTATTTTCATCAAGTAATTTGTAGTAAATGTTGTTAAAGAAGATATCATATCCACTATGATCAAGTTGGCTAACACTAAGTATATTATGATACAAATCAACTAAAAGCACATTTTTAATAAAGAGATTTGTTACCCATGTGAAGTCCTTATATATATATATATATATATATATATATATATATATATATATATATATAATATATATATATAGATAGATAGATAGATAGATAGATAGAGAGAGAGAGAGAGAGAAAGAGAATGAGTCAGGCTAGAATACACTCAATTAGTTTTCATGATGCAATATTTTTTTCAAAAATCTAATCCATTGGTCTTCTTAAATATCTTGTGAGTAGCTCATACACAAAATTTGAGCACATTTGGACATTTATAGGTCATGTTATAAAGACCGCAAAAAGTATGCATTTCAAATTAGTTTCATGTGTTGATTTTGTTGCCCTTAGATGAGTGACTTACACTCATCCAAATGGGCTCAAAATTTGTATGTAGCCTAGTTATAGTATGACAGTGAAGATCAATGGTTTACATTTTGCAAAAAATAGTCCTGATATGCAAACACACTTGAGTGTATTCGTGCGATCTATACACTTGAGTGTATTCTAGCCTAACTATATATATATATATATATATATATATATATATATATATATTAAATGAGAAAGAATAAAAACATTTTAAATTCATTCAGAGACTTATTTTAATATGATGTGCTTTTCGACTGGAGGGCCCCTCGATTGAGCATTTTATCAACTTAGAGGAGTCTGTTGCAATCATAAACAACTATATATTTCTAAAAAAAATAAGAAAAGTAAGTGTATATTTGACTTGATAAAAATGAAAAAGTAATTTTCAAATTTAGTACTATTTGTTCTCAAGTGTACCCTCAGCTTAATTTAAGTTTGGGGCTTTAGGAACTCAAACCATATTAATGAAACACTTCTTGCAATAAGAACATGTAAATGAGTAGTGTTCAAGATGTTTATAATGATGGCAAGTCATAGATGATATTTGATCTTTCCTTACACTATTATGAGAATCAATCACTTTGTTTTTTGGCACATATATGGTTTTATATGTAGGTACATGTGTGCTTTCATTTCTTGGCACAAATATCAAACCGCTCCATCCAACTTGCTTCTAATATTTATATGTACATTTTCAAGATTTATTATTATATAATTCTAGAGATAGTAGTTTGTAGTTTACTATTTTCTTCAATCAATCTAGATTCATCTATATTTAAGTAAGAAACATTAGACAGTAATGTATCATTTTCAACGAATAAAGCATCATAGTTTGAATTATTACATACAATAGGTTGGGATTGAAAATCCTTTAGTTTGGCAAGTAATTTAACCTTTTCAAGAGAAAGATGACTATTATTATTTCCTGACACAAGTACTTTATTTTTGTAGCATTCAATGGATTCCTTTATCATACTATTTTAAAATTTTAGATTGTCATTTTCGATACTCAAATTTTTAAGATTTTTGTGAAGTGTAGCTACAATTTTAGCTAGTCTCTTCTTTTTGCTTTTTGCCTTCCATATACTTATTATGAGTTTATTCAAGGATGCTTATAATTTACTTGTAGATAGATAAAAATATACCTCATTGGATTCTTCTTCATTTATGGCTGACTTAGCCATTAGACATTTTACTTCTTCATCTTCGTCATCGGTCTCACTTTCTCCACTTGATGAATCCCAAGCAGCTTTATAGGACTTGTCCTCTTTATCCTTTTCATTTTTGAGTGAGGTTTTCTTGCTTTTACGTGCCTTGGGATAATCATTCTTTAAGTGTCTTTTCTTTCCACATTCAAAGCACCTAGTAGTAGAATAGGAAGACACACTTGAGTTTTTATTAGGATAAAATCTTTTATATTTCTTACCATATACAATTATGTCCTCTTCATCATCTTGACTTGAATCTATGTTGGAATGAGAGGTGATTTTCAAGGCATCTTTGGTAGCAACTTTGAAGGCAATGGCCTTTTTTAGCTTTATTTTCTTCTTCTTCTATTCTGGCCTCCTCCTGGAGATTTCGCTTATGTATCTTCAAGTTACCAACAATTTGTTTGATTTATAATGTAGATAAATCACTTGATTATTCTATAACACTAACCTTGTCTTTAAACTTGAGAGGTAAATATCTGAGTATCTTAGATACTTATTCTTCTGTAGTCATATTTTTTCATAAAGAACTTAAATAAGTTAAAAGAGTGGAAAATATAACATAGATTTCGACGACAATTTTAGTATTAGTCATATGGAATATTCAAGTTTATGTTTCATTGTATTTAATTTTGAATTATTAACATGTTTATCTTCCTCATTTTCCATAGAAAGTTTTCTCCATGTTTCATAAGCACTCACATGATGATAAGAAGTTGAATTCACTAATAGATAGGGAACTATTAAGGAATACTAATAGCTCTTGCATTCAGTGTTTCATTCTTTACCGCCTCCAGATTCCATTTATCTAGTTCCTCCTTTGGAAGTTCGTAAATCAGTGAAACCATATTCCATAGGTTTAAGCTAATCCCTTAGAAGTAGAACTACATCCTTCTCTTCCAATACGTGTAGTTTGTGTTGTTAAATAATGGCGGTCAATTCACATGAAATCCATTAAGGTTGACATGGCTAAGCACATTTTCCCCCATCCTTAAAGACTTTTTTAAGATTCCTAGAAGACTTACTCTAATACCACTTGATATATCTAGAGGAGGGTGAATATATTTATATAAAAACTTGTTCAATTTAAAATACAAGGAGGTTAGATTGCAACTTGTTTAAAAATATAATGTAGTGAAAATGTAAAGCAAGTTATATGGACAAAGAAGGCAAACCATAAGAAATATGTGATCTAGAGTAGTTCCATCAAAAGACGTCAGTACACTACCTATGTGTTCCAAACTAGAGCTTTTCAAGTTGTATTTTATTTCTTTTGCTTAATTGATAAAAAATATAGAAAATCAACCAATGTCTATTGTGGCTCAAAACAACCGTCCTTTTCTAGCTCAAGGAGGACTTGCAACTTTCTCACAAGAAGTAGATTCCAACGATGCTTTCCAACAACCTTCTTCCCACGAAGATGTTGGAAGCACACTTTGGAGTAGATCACAATCATCCCCCTCCTCGATCACAACCTTCTCACTTTAAGTAGCTTCTAATAACACTTCCCAACAATATTCTTCTCAAGAAGCAGCTAGAAGCACACTATATAATAGATTCTACCACCCTCCTCCTTGGATTCAATCTTCTTGCTAGTAGTAGTGCAAAGAACAATAGTGGTGAATAAGATAGGAAGAAGGAATTACAACCCTTTAAGATATCCAATATGAATCTCTATAAAAACAGGACGATGATCAATCTCTCTACAAGGATAGACAAGGCTATATTTGGTTGAGTATGACACTACTTTGAGCTATGGCTTAGATATGAATATATCAATATAGAATTTTAAGCTTTGAGAAACATAACATGTAAATGATTTGTTCAAATGTATGTGTGTCCATTGTTTCTATCCTAAGTGTTCATAAGGCACTCCTATATATATAAAACACTTAGGAATGGCCAATATAGATTTTGAAAGAGCTTTGAACAAAATAAATGCTAAACTAGCTGTTAGGGTGTCAAAAATGAGTTTACGATGGATAGAAAAACTAATGCTGATTTTGATTATAAACTGATTCTCGGTCTAAGAAGAGTTTGACCAGAATAGATTTGGTCCAAGAAGAGCTTGACTGAAAGTCAGTCTCTTTGTAAAAATTGCTACAACTATTTTCTACGATGGCTCTTTTAACCAAAAAGACTTTTTCTCAGCCGAGGAAGAGTTCGAACAAGGATGACTTCAGTCCACAAAGACTTCAACCAAAAATGTCATTGTAAATGCATCATTTGACTTTTAGAAAACACACTAAATGGTTTTTCTAATGGGATCTAAATTTTAGGATAGTTGGACTTGAATCATAGCTTGATTTAACAAACATGATATCAAATGACTTGTACATTATACCTTGTACAAAAGTAATACATTGGATAGACATGATAAAATAACCACTTACGTTTAACCAAACATCTTCAAAAGTCTTACATATACATCTTTTTATCTCTATAACACTATATAGCACATTAGATACACAAAATAGAAATATTTGTATCATCGGAATATGACTGTGGCATATCCAAATAGCCAACATGAAGTACTTACACTTTTTTAGAGTAAGTTAATGTTAGAAAGATAATAAGATTGACCAGGATATAAATGGTTGTTGGGGGTAGAACTTCGATATAAAAATATTGACAAAGAACAACTTGAAGATAAATATATTTAAACTTTGATAACAACAACATACACATATGGGTATCACCAAACCCTAACTCGGTATTAGGCAATCAATCTAGCTTTCTATATAATTCCAATCATAAGTGTACTCTGGATTAATGTATGTATAAAACACCTTTATATCGACAAGGGCAAACTTGAAGTTCATCCTTATATATAGGGTTAGTCTTAAAGATCATGTATGTTCAATCCCTTTCTTCATTTGAGCATTTACATGACTATAAACCCATCTTTGTATAATGAGGCATCCTTTTATTAATTCTTCTTCTTGAAACCAATTTAAAATCCATGAATGTATTTCTTTTATTGCTTTTGGAATGTGGAACTATCTTTGGATGTTCTATTTACCATCCCTTTTTCCATATTTGCATTGTTGAATATATTAACTATAGAATCATTCATCTTGCCACACTATTTGTATGCTTGTTATTAGACTAGTAATCAAGAGTTGGGGTACTTTTTTACAACTATATATTTTTATATATATTAGGTATCAAGGTTTTACTCCCCCTTGTGCTTGGTATCAGGGTTTTACTCCCTTTTATCCTTATAGGATTGGAGGTTTACTCCCCCTTGCTTCCTTGATCAAGATCCTATAGTCTCTTGTCTGTACAATATATTCACTTAGTCTAACATGCATGCACATTTTATTGTTGTTGTTATTCACTGAGCCAGATCTTGGAAACAATTATAATGTCCTCATAATTTTACTACATCATTCTTTTGTTATATCCTCTTGAACTTACCTGCATGTTTTAAGCCCCCTCTTTCATTGGGAACTTTCCTCTTTCTTCTTACCTACCTAATAATGCTCAAATATACTTGTTGTTCACATACTCAGAAGTGTTCTGACGTATACCTTTTGTTTCCTTTACTGGTTGTCATTTCAAAAGCCATCTAGTTGTAGGAGTGTTAGATGACAATGATTCCAGAAGATCACCTTCAGGAGGTCGACAAGAGGATAGCTTAGAATGATCAGGTTGTCATCTACAGTTGGGCTTGTGTACTAGTAGTTGTACCCATTTTGTTTGTGATATTATCTTTTGTGGTGAAAAACTATTGTACTTGAAATAAGATCTAACTTTTAATAGTTTTGTTTTTGCTACTTATTCATTATCTTGCTCTGTAATATATACTATTTGGAAGAAAAAAATTAAATACCTCCTTTCTCCATTTTTGCATAATGGGATGGTTTTATATTTCTCAATTTAGTGAGATTGGATCTCCTCTCGGGTGCCACTCTTTACAAAGGAGCTGAATTTGTCCACCTTATATAGACTAGAAATGTGTCCCGCTGGGGATGCATTTTTCCCAAGTGCAGTTGGCCACTTCCCTAACAAGTATATAACTATTGGGGGCAATTATTGTTTCTCGTGGTGGACTCACCATATCTCTGACTAGGATACGTTGGTCTCATAGGGGGCAAGCTTCCTCATTGGAGACACATTGCTCCAATAGGGGTAGGGGTGTAAAAAGTGTGGGTTCGGTGGGGGTATGACCATATCTATAACTATATCCATGTCATTCACTGGTCTGAAACTGGTTCTAGACCCACATCATAAAAATTTAGACTCATATCGTACCTGTATTTGTAATATCTACGAATGTGGTGTCCATATACTAGTAAGTTGTTCTATATAATACATCATCTTATTTATATGAGAAAATTTTATAGCATTTTTTGATATTTTAATACAATAATATATTGATATGCCTAAGGTATTAACATCACATAGTTGTATTTAATATTACAAAACTTTGTTGCTTGTGATTAGATGAGTTAATTTTTACATATTTTTAGTTATTTTCATAGTATTTGAGCTATATAGCTTATCAAGCTACTATATTTGGTTTCCAGTATACATTATTTTGATAAGGACTGTAATTAGAATAGTTACTTTTCAATGAAATGGTCATTTTCAACTTTATTCTATTAGAGTAGTGCATAATATCAACTATTCTCTTATTTAGACTTAAAATATGTTATAAACAACATATGATTTCAATAGTATTTTATACTTAACATGATCTGTGTCTAACGGGTTTGGGTCTAGGCATACCCATTAGTTTGCCCATTTAAATATAGGTTGATGGGTATGCGGGTTTACTAATATACGGCTATAAAAAGTTATACTCATAGTGGATTTTTAGAGGGTCCAAATTTTTTTATCTGTGGCTATACCGGTACCCCATGTACAACCCTAAATAGGGGCAATGTGTCTCCTTTTGAGAGGAGAAAGGTGTCTCCAGTGAAGATGTATTGTCCCTATGAGACCAGAGAGCAATGCATCTCCTATAAGGACGCATATGTCATAACGGGAGCTGTGAGTTCCCCTTGGGTCATTGCCTCCCAAAATGAATATTTTGAAACTTTGCAAAATGATAATTAAAATAGTAAAAGATGTTGTTTCGATTTTTTGGCCTATTATATACGATTGTGTGCTTTCAACAGTTCCCTAGTTATGCATGGGTGGTTATTTCCATGCCAAAAAGGAAAATGTATGTGCTGTTCTACGACCATGACCAGGAAAGAATTGTCTTTCCAATGGGCAAGGCCAACTTTCATTTTGAATTTGGTGAAGTAGTTGAGGTAGCGGCCAGTTCCAGGCTAGCTCGAGCAAGCAGCCTAAGTTATATATTCTCAAAGTATTCCAATACAAGATGATGCCCAAGGTTAAATATTGTTGCAATTTGGTAGCGACATATACTAACTCATTGTTTGGGAAAGCATTGAAGCAGCCATCGACGGACTTGCGTAGCCACAGGCATCTCATTTACCATTGTGCCAACAACAGTTACAAAGAAATGTGGTTCCAGCGATACAGAGCTACTAATAAAGTTAAAAATGTGTAGAATATTATTTGTTTATCCATCACCCATTTTATGGATAGGAAAAGGGTAATTAATTTTTCTATCCATAGCCTCATTACCTGCTTACCCATTAACCCATCCTCTTACTTCTGTATTAGGTAGAATTATCACTCTATATAATCATCTTAATACTAAGTAGGGTTGTCAATGGGAAAGTAAAGATTTATCCTTACTCTTAACCACCAAGTGTGGTGCAAGAGGGTATGAATTATTCCCCACTCTATCAATATCATCATCTTTTTCTTATGCTTACCCACTTACCGACATGGTAAATGGGGAGCGTAGGAGTGAAAAGGGAATCCATGTGTCTATTATATTTTTTTCTAGTATCAACAACACTATCTTTTTAGTACATGTATATTATTATGAAACTTTCAGTTGCTATAGAATTTTTATCAGCAATTCAATACGACTCTAATGAATATTTTATAACTTTTATATGGTTTATGTTATATTTAAAATACATTTTCAAGATATAGTTGCTTCATATACAAACAGTAGCACTTCAAATTTTGTAGTAGGAAATAAATAAATCCATCCAAAAGTAAATATAAAATTATATTGAAATGTTATCAAATGTACATACATCATAGTAAGTAGTAATTGTTCCAATACATATATATTATCCCTCGAGTATGTTGTTGCATGCATAATAAATTCATAACAAATAAAATGGACAACACTAAGAAAAATATGTATTCAATGGTATATCAACTATAAATATTAATTAGGGGGCGAGGGAGTAGTCCAGCGGTGCGGCTCGACAATCTCCAATGAAGGGATCCGAGTTTGACTCTGGTTATTTTCCTTAGGGTGCAACAAAGCCCCACGTTATTGAGTGTGTTTTGTGGTGCTTTAAAGTATGCAGCTAGTTCTGGGATTTATCCTTGACTGGGTAAGGTCTAATAGTGGTCTTACCTGAGAGGGGTTCCTCATCATAAAAAAATGACATTATGTCCGAAGAAGTATAATACATTAAGTTTATTGTATCACATGATGATGATTTAATATTAAATAATTCACAGACAACAAATGAAGTTGTTTCTCCTCTAATGCAGTTTTTTCCGCCTTTTTTGATGCCATGGTTTTCTTTCTAGCTGGGCTCGATGGTGTGAGATAGTTAATACACTTCCTCTTGATACTTATACCCTGTTCTAAAGGAGTACACTCATAGGTGACTAGGGACTCACTCTCATCGGTTGAAACTCTTGGATATGACCTATACTTGAACACGTCTTGATATTGAATGTTGTTGGTTCCCCATACTTGGCAATGTGCTCCACCAATTCTTTCTTATGTGCTGCAGTTTTTAGTATTTCTTCTTTAGTTGTAAACTTACTTTCTATAATTTTAACTCTCTCTAGGCCTAGACAGGAAATCAAGTTTGACCATAAGACCAAACTAAAATTCACTCGACCATCAAGTTAAGTTTGGTCTAGATAGGTCATATCGTCAATATTTGTTTTGAAAGATCTTTGTACCGTTCTTATGTGCTCTGGTCATAATTTTGGCAACCAGTTAACTGGTCATACCAAACTTGACCAACTCTACACACACACACATACAGATATATATATATATATATATATATATATATATATATATATATATATATATATATATGTGTGTGTGTGTATGTGTGTGTGTGTGTGTGTGTGTTTGTGTGTGTGTGTGTGTGTGTTTGTGTATAGAGAGAGAGAGTGAGAGAGAGCAAGAGTCAGGCTAGAATACACTCGAGTGTACAGATTGCACCAATACACTCAAGGGTGTTTGCATATCAAGACTATTTTTTACAAAATATAAACCATTTATATTCATCTTCATACTATAACTAGGCTACATATAAATTTTGAGCCCATTTGGATGATTGTAAGTCACTCATCCAAGGGCAACAAAATAGACGTGCAAAACTAATTTGAAGTGCATAATTTTTGCGATCTTTATAACATGACCTATAAATGTCCAAATGTGCTCAAATTTTGTGTATGAGTTATTCACAAGATGTTTAATAAGATCAATGGATTAGATTTTTTAAGAAAAAAATTTGCATCATGAAAAACTACTTTAGTGTATTATGCTCTGAATACACTCAAGTGTATTCTAGCCTCTCTCTCTCTCTCTCTCTATATATATATATATATATATATATATATATATATATATATACTGATAAATTTTATACATTATGGATTTGATGTATAGATATTTTGTTTAATTGTTTCACAATTATATTTATTGTTAAAGTTACATATGACTTTTATATAAGGATGTAACTAACATATGCCAATCTTTTAGAATAACTTCAAAATATATCTATTGCATGTAATATACAAGTGTTCCATCAAGTATTAGAAAAAAGATCATATTTTATGAAATAAAAGTAGAATTTTTTTTTAAAGAACTAATAACTTGGCATCAAATTTTTTTATTATTAAATCCTCTATTAAATGGACGTTCATTTAAGTGTGCTATTGGTAAATACTAGGTGGTAGTGGTTTTAGACAAAACTTAACTACATTTTAGCAGTTAATTATGTTTTATCTAGTTTGTTTAAGAAGCTACATTTGGTCTAAAAAAATAGACCATAATATTTAGTCTGATATGTGGTTCTAGGGTCACCAGACTTGACCAGATCATGCCCACCACTAGTTCTAGTCATTTCAATTTTGAAAACCTAAATGATCATTTCGTTGTCTTATAAGAAGGTCTTGGTTTATCAATGATTGGATATTGATCGATTGAATAGGGGGTCATCAAAAGCTATGGGACTAATGACGACATCAAATAATGATAACAAGTCAATGAGAGTCCTCATAAAGGTGGCTTGTCAATTGATGGAATTAAAGGGATCACTGAGAGCATTCTCTGATGAGGTTAGAAGGATGATGAGAGTGACCCATCGATGAGAAAATGTTGACTCTAGCACATGTCATTCCATACAACGAAACATCATTCCTAGTCAACCTTGTTATGGGTGAAACAACAACACTATCTTCACCTTACTAGGATTTACACAACCTACTTAGAAGACATATCATGATCCCATGAAGACATTTAATCAAAGCCATCTCAATCTTGTCCAACTTGTCTCATAGCTATTGCTTCTTCAGCAACTCTAAGGTTTTTGAAGAAATATTGATCATATTTTTGACCATCTTTGAAATACTTTGACATGTCATCATTCAAATCTTGATATAACTTGTATGACATGACTAGAACACTATGTTCCTCCTATTCATAAATTCTATTTGTACATCGGTTAGTCTAAAGGACATAGCTCTAAACTCATCATGGTCATGTGACTTATGTCATTCAATCTAACTCTTATTCTTTGATATTTGATCATAGGTTTATCTTAAAGGAACACAGTATCACATGTCTATTAACCAAAAAACCATCTATTTTTGATAGTGGTCTTGCCCAACTATCACTGAACCATACACAACATTATAGAATCACTTTTGTTTTTCCTTCCAAACAACTTTTCAAAGGTCATCATCAACTCTCTCTCTCTCTCTCTCTCTCTTTAAGGGGGAGGAATACTTGATATGTTCATTTAGTAGACATCTCCAACCTTCACATACTTCCCATACTATTGATACATCTTGGGTACTAGGATTCATTACCTTAGTATCCACCTCATGTTCTATAAGTAACTCACATTCTTATCTCATCTACTTTTACCAACATAATAAATTTCAAAACATATAAGAGGAGTCTCCCAAATTATTGGACTGATCAAAGGCAAACCCATTACAAACTTTATGATCTTGGAACCATAGTCCAAGAAACCTTATGCTATAATAAGCTATCCACCCTCATGTTTGCAGTGAATCTACACATACCAAGTGGTAATGATCCACTTGAAAGTTGTTCCCTAGAAAGGAAGGACAAAAATAGAAACACACTTCCCATATCATAGTAGTATTTTTCAAGGGTCACTAGCAGAAAGGTAACCAATTCTATTTTCATTATGCAGGTTGCAACTTCTTATGTATCATTTTACCTTTTTCATTTTGGGTTCCTTGTTGTTAGCCTAGGAATCATCATGATTAACATATCTCATTACTCCTTCCTTCATGACTATTTATCACATTTGGGTATGTTCTCTTATTTTATTATGTTTTTCAACCACTTATGAATAGGTAAATCATCATATTCCACATTTTTTCATTAAATAGGGATCATCACCCTTAATTTCTTTCACATGCCATGTTGATTTTACATTAACACTTTCTTACACACATAGGTCGGTCTGAGATTAACTCAGGTTCCACCTTATTCCTTTATCATTGTTCCCATTTATTTTCTCATTCTATACTTATCATAGAAATTTTCTCCATCTCATATGGATTTCATACCTTGAATCACTTGATAAGAACAGACTTGTATATCTTTTACTTTATCATCTTATTGAATTACATCTTCAATAACTCCTCTTTTGCTTATTTGTATTCGGATTTAGATTTCATGGTGTCGTATCTTTCTCTTATATATACCAACAATTCAATTTTTGATAGATAATGATGTAATCCTCATACTCTCTTGAGGTAATATTTAGTTATATGCACCATGATTTCTGCTTCGTTATGCTCTTTAGATTGTTTCAAAATGACTACTTGATCAGAGTAATAAAAAAGATAATAATCTAAGAGTTCCATACTCACCATTTCTTTAATAATTGAATACGTAGTCAAGGCACCCAAGTATTGAGATTAGGCAGTATGCACCATGTTGTTGTGTCATATTCTTCACTTAGACATTATCCTAGTCCTAAGTCCTAGTGTCCCTATAGACTCAGTGAACCTAAAGCTATGATACCAACTTGTGAGAACATGTTACACTAAACAAGATTACTCAAAACATAAAACAAAATCAATCACCAATTAACCACATACCCAAATATATGGGTAAATTAAAACTGATTTCAACATCAGCACCCACTCAGAAACATTTGCATAAGATCCCAATATCTTTCTTGTATCCATACTACGGCATGAATTTGACACAAATTGTTCTATCGCCTTAGCCATAACATATATACATAGGAAAACAATATGTGTATATGCCACACAAATAAGCACTAACATGCTAACAAAATTCCGATTCATTTGAAACACCATATACAAACTTTTCCTGCCCGGACCTGAGAGTACAGGGATGACTCTAGGACACACTAGACATCTATCAACTTTCTCAGAGATTCATTACTATAGCTTTTCTTTACTTCCACAGTTCTATTGTAGTCACTGCCAATTATCTAAAATGATGTGGCAAACCACAAGGGTGTGACCCATGTCCCAGCAAAAGATATAACCTCCAACAACGCTTATTGATTAACAACATTTTAAATAGTAGATAACTAAGTAGTTGGAGTATTTAATAATCAATTGAACAGATTGAATAGTTCAAGTATACTAAATAGATTAAGCAAATCATCTTAGCAACAAGTATGATCATCAATGCATATATAGATAACAAATAAATCCATTTCTCTAGATAGATATCTACTCAAATATCATCAAATTGCATCTAAATGACAATCATTATCATTAATCTGACTATCATCATATTCATTGCTAACAGTATAAGAAATCTAGTAGCATAAGCATATCTAACATCATGAATATGTCTAGTAACATAACATGGCTATCAATATTGGCATCTCAAATAAAGTCAACAAATCTATATCATAAGTAGAACTAACATCATAGCACAATTAACTGCATAGGCATGATTAGCAGTTTAAGAATTTATAATTACATAGGCATGGTTAGCAATATTAAACATAGCTAGCAGCATCATCTTAACCATCAGTGTCAGTAAATCTGACAACATAAGCATCTTTACAACATGAGCATAACTATAACATAAGCATATCTATTATTTCTTATTGTAGTATACATGATCTCAATGAAAAGAAAGAAAACAAGGGTTATCATCCAATATGAAGCATTGTGTATAACCCTAAATAGATATTCTACATGGTTGTCTTACATCTTTTATTATGCCCTGGGGTATTTGAATTGTACCATCCAAAGTCCAACCAACCCTTGTGAAGGGTTATACGGTTCTGTACAGGATCTAGGAGTGTTAGTATTCTAATATCTCTTCCCCTTGGTCAGTATGAGTAAAAAGGCAGTGATATATAGTCAAACTACAAAATAGTGACATATAGTCATGTAACTAGCCCACCTTGGTACAGATCACAGTGCTAGCATCCAGGGTATACAAAACCCTCTAATATGAGGTACAACAACAGTTGTCCTCATTCACATCAAATATCTGAGGCATGACCATAGCCATCCTCCATAACCTGCATTGTGAATGACAAGGATATATCCTCAACTTGCCACACCCACATACTCAACAGTATGTGCTATGAGTTTCCCTTAGGAATACTCATTTCACTATCTAGCAAGTTCTGATACTGAATATGGCTCTACGACACAGGGCACTACATGATTAGAGTTGCACTTGATTAGTTATGCCAATTGGGTGAATTAAGGTTGCATCAACCAAGTGTACATATAAACCCTAATTCACTTCTAGCAAGCATATAAATATCACAACTTCAAAAGATATAAAACATGTGAAACATAATTTCTCATCTTATCATCACATGATACTATTCACTTGTAATTCATGAGACTACACTAGTCATCATACTATCACAAGATATAAATCATTTTCACAATATCGCAGGGTATCAACCCTTATCAACACAAGAGGATTACACCTCATTCAGGGCTCAAACATGCCCAAAGGTCATTAAGACCATCATATTATTCCCTATAAGATCATCATTATCTTTGCATGCCTTATAATAAGGCTCAACAACATCACTTACATATAATACACCGGATCAGCACAATATTGCATTAATGAGCTAGGTGAGATTCATAAACAATCATAGCAGGGTTATATTAACATTAAGAACATTCCTTTATTACATCATCATGCAAGGAATCTAGATATGACTAACCCTCATCTTATTCATAATGCACATGTTTAGCATAAGAAAGTATCAACCATGTGGCTATGATAACCACCAATTCACATATTAAGGTTATGATCATACTAAGGAGGTTATTTCACCATCATTCCATCATATAAGAATGTTAAACATGAATACTCACATTTATCTATTTGCATTAGAGTTAGGTTCAACAAGATAAATTTCATTAATGCTACTAATCAACACTTATAACCAAACCCTAACTCATGTCATCCCCATTGGATCATTGATGCATAAGGTGAAGCATCACCATCACATTCCATACTATTCTCAAGTTTGAACTTTTGGGTTTTCGGGGAGGCAGAGATGGTAGCGAAAACAAAAATTTTCTCCCCAAACCCAGAACCCAAAGAGATCTCGTCAACATCTATATGGTAGGAAGGATGGTTTGTAGAGGCGTACCTTATCCCGAGGCTTGCTCAGAAATGTTACCTTACAGCTAGCGCAGTCTTCACCTCCAGTATTGGATGGCGTCTGTGCAACTCCTGGTCGCACCGAGACTGATGGCTCCTGGTTGCACCCAGACTGACGGATTGACAGTTGTCCTCTGAGCGGCATAAATCTCCCTCCTCTATAGTGGTCCACACAGACCACTGGGAACTCCAGTCATCCTGTCCTATAGGACATTGGAAAGAATCATCTCCTTATGTCAGCATACTAGCCACCGACGTGCTCTCCCGCCACTTGTTGTCATCCTACAGTTGTCTTTCCCTCGTTGTTCCTCCCTGGATGGGTAGAACTTACTTGGGCTCTCTCAGTTACCACAACTAGAGAGGACAACTTTGTAGAGAAATTGTTGTTTCCTGAGATGTGTTCTCTGAGAAGCCCCCAGTACCCCTCTATATATAGGAGAGGTTAGGGTCAAGGTTCTCAGCCCCTGGCAATGCGGGATTAAAGTGGGAGTAGAAGGGTCCAGAATTTCCACAAATTTATATATTGCAGCAAGTGAACTGATCGTTTGGGGACTGAACCGATCGGTTCATCTCATGAACCGATCGTTTGGGGAGCTGAACCGATCGGTTCATTCATGAACCAGTCGTTTCACTTCCTAGTTCAGTTCCCAATTGACTTTCTTCTTTCTGTTTCCAATTAATCCAAAGATCAATACTTGTCCCAATCGAATTGTACAAGTAAAATGAAAATATTTTCTCACCAACCTAACTTTCCCAAATTGGCTCATTTAGTCCAGCTGAACCCATCGGTTCAACACTTGAACTGGGCGTCTCACTTGACCCTGAGCTGATCAGTTCAATAGCTTGGACCAGTCGGTTGGCAGTCCAAGTTGTGCAGAAATTGGTCAATGCAATTCTCAATCAACCTGACACTCAATTCAATTAGTCCAACACTTGAACTAGGTGATTCTGAGTCAAGTCAATTGATTGAATGTTTAATTGAACTACTAAACACATTTATTAAACCATCTAAACATCATTCATGGATAAACTCCTCTTCCAGGTTAAATCCTATGGGTGTGACCCGACATGCCCATTTCACGTTGGCAGTGAAAGTCCATAACACTTATGACTTCACAAGGAAAGAAC
The DNA here is from genome assembly GCA_963693085.1 of Alisma plantago-aquatica. Classification (NCBI taxonomy): domain Eukaryota; kingdom Viridiplantae; phylum Streptophyta; class Magnoliopsida; order Alismatales; family Alismataceae; genus Alisma; species Alisma plantago-aquatica. Next base: position 407,924,041 of record OY856414.1, read on the forward strand.
GGTGCCTAGTCATGCATCAGTGCTACCTCAGTGAAAAGGAAATTTGGAGAATAACTTCAATCCTACAATCTATGACTGGTGTTATAGTGAATGTATAATTCTTTTTTCACTGATATCCCGAATGAACTCAAGGCATGGAATAATAATCCTTTCAACGTTCATTCACTTCCTTGATCTCAGAGCAGAATGGATGAGATATGTGTGACATCAATATCACATATTGATTCACACATGTACGTGCATGCCTTTCTCATCCCTACTCATCAAGTGGCCATGGACATCAAACTCCCTCATGAGGGACAAATCCCATATCTATCACTCACCCCTCAAAAGCCCCATGTGTCAAAGTCACACAATCATCACCTTTATAACAATCTATATTTTAGGACTGTGTTTGATGATGTCAAAGTGTACCCAATGACATGTGTTGAGTGTAGTGATTTTAGGTCAAAGAATGACACTCACCACCATCACTGTGAGAGATGATTATGACTACCAAGTCATGGTTCCATGTGTCGCTCTCATGGTGGGTCTGTCCAATATACTTGTTCTGTAACAAGTACCTATGTGCTTGGTTTGATATCACTATATCATGACTAATGAGATTCTATCATCAACCAAACACCATCTAGTCTTGTGTGTCATTGTTGTCTATCAACCTTCCACAATGACATCCAACTAGGGACATAACAATAATGTACAAACTCTTAACATCCGTATGATCTCATCGTTCAACTCACGTACTTGAAGGCATACGTCATTGAGTACTGTCATTCTCTAGACATTCAATCTGTTCTATCATTATCTCACAACTGACTGAACCAGAATGAATTGGAATCTTGCCTTTGATGTTCATCAAATCAATCTTCATGTATCCCACCAATCATCCCATGATTGGCTCTCAGGGCATACATACCAACAAACTCCTACTTGCACTACGAGCCAATCACCCTTGAATCATATTCTTAGTGATATTCAAATATGTCCCACATGTTACTGTGATCTAGTGCTAACACAATGAGTTATGGCAACACTTTGCCTAAGTCAGTATTATTGCATGTCTCACATCTCTTTGTCGAACTTCTTATGTATGAGATGGAGTTGCCGTAATATGTGATCCAATATTCCTTTGCTAACCTTTAGCCTCATTGCATGACCAAGCATTCCTTACTTGTCATCAATGACCAAAATATCTATAAGTTCATCTTTATGAACTCCTGGATCCATATAGTATCCACTGATGTTCTCCAACACACGGATACTTGGCATTTCCTTTTAAAATGGTATTTATTGGAACACTTCCATTTTTTCAACACACATTCACCTTTATATATCCCATATATATTTTGCGATAAATTTTCTATCTTTTCCATAAGTTCACATCAGTGTAACTCTTTAAAGTGAACCCTTCCTTATTTCCATAGAACTGGTACTTCTCAAGTACTTATCAATTTCTCATGGTATTCCAGTAACCCTTACTAGAACGAGACAGACATCCACTCATCATGTCCCACATACGAGTTATCATGATGAACGTATCATATTGTCATGTCCTACATACAAGATGATAAATGCATTTTATTCTTGCCATGTCCATACATGCAAGATAATGGGATGATTACATACATGATAGATCCATATCTATTCTTAGTGTTCCCATTATTCATGAGAATTGGTCACTTGGCCTTGGGATACTAACTCCATGTAACTTGGACTAGTTTTCTCCCACTGAATCTGTGCATATTGAACCCTTCAGTACAGATTGCCAATGTATGCTCTCTCTTTTCTAGGTTAAGAGGTTTTTGAGAACTATCTCTATAGGCCTCTATTCCTATCACATAGGAAACATCTCTATCCTCCCTAAAGATAATTTCCACAAAGGATTCCATTCTAGAACATCTCATTCCTCATCAACTTGTGGAATGCAAATATGCTCCCACTAAATCACAGACCCCTTCTTTATCTTTGTCATATCAGTCAAACCCTTTGACTATATTTATCAAAGTAAAGATCCCAGCACTGAGTTGCTTGTACTCAATCGATCACATTGATTATTCCATTTTAACTTATAGACTTCATTTGCATTAATGGATTCATAAACCTTATAGGTTGTGTCACGTACACATCCTTGTCTTATTCCTCATAGGAATGTGGTTTTAATATCCATATGCCAAATCTCTTAGTCATTAAGTTGCAATCAGCAAGCATGATCCTTCTCAAAATGTCATCCATGTGTCTTAACATTTAAGACTTATATGTACTTATGGGTTTCATCCCAATGGGTGATACCATCAAGGTCATACCTTATGGTTCACATGGAAGTCATTTAGGATCTAATGGTCAAAAACCATAACTCAAAATTTGGTTCCTCAATATTATCTAGATTGTTTACTTATCATATGACCAACCCATCATATAGATATTTGAGGTGCATCTGTTAAGGAATTTGAGAACTCACAACACTTTGTGATTCTTAATATCCTTTCTTAGTGTAAGTTATTCTCTATTTAAGAAGAATTTAGTTATTTGATAATTATCCTCTAACTCCTTAGAGTATGACTCCTTTTTATATAGACATCACTATGCCTTAATCATGAGTTCTCTATGATACACTATCATAATCACTCATAAGGTTCTCAAACATTTGGTTTAAGTATCTCATTCATTGATCACATCTAGAATTATTACTTTTACCAAATTTGTACATCATTCATGATCGTCTTGAACACTTCAATATATTCATATTGGTATTTCTCTAAACACCATTTGAAGTATTAGCATTTTATTCCAATAGATATGTAAATACATCATATGTATTATATCTAATAGGATAGTCATTCTCCCACTACATCTAGTGAATATTGACTTGTCATCATGTCCAAGATATTCATCTCTCTTAATGGTTCACAGCTAAAAGATTCTAGCTTATCCATCAACATGGAAACTAGAGATGAATTTCTCATGATAATGTTAATTTGTTGTTTGAGTTATCAATAACTTTTAGGTATCATTTTATCTTAAGCATACCAAGTACCACAAGATAAATAAGGTATTTCCACAAAGATCACATCTTTGAAATTTAAACATCAAATTTATTGATAGCCATCCTTATTACAACAAGATGCAACAATAAAGTGTTTCTATTGGAAAACTAAAATAGTAGTTCTGAACTCTATTTCGTGCCTTTAGGTTGAAATAAACTGAAAGGTACTCCTATCTATGGCAGCAACACTTGCTCCAATGATGAGTGCTCTTTCTTGGTCCTTTCACAAAGGACATCACTTCTTTGTTAGATCATACATATCATATATGTCATATCTATATCTTGGTATCACATACCTCAAATAAAGAAGTGTTTATTTCTTGATACCTTAGGTGGAGATCTCCATCCCCTCCTTCATCTTCTTTTGTTCTTCCATATATAGAGGTCAATTTCTTCTCCCTCATTCACCCTTCCCATATGCCTTGAGGCTGAAGACAACTTGGGTTGTTGGTTAGCATCAGAACACTTCTTTGCTTTTCCCTTGACCTTGCCTTTAAGACTTACCCTTCATTGATCACATCAAAGATTAGGATTCGTCTTTCTTCATCTATGCCTCTACTGTCCTCAACATATCCAACAACTTTGTCAATGTCTTGTCAAAGTTGTTCATGTTGTAGTTCATCATGAACTATATGATTCTCACAACATTTGTAGTATCATACCAATTGCCAACTCTTGACTCAGAGGGAATCCTAGTCTAGTCAGATTTTCTACATACCCAATCACATTGAGTGTGTGAGAACCAACTAAATCTCCTTCTGTCATCACATACAAGGATAGTGTCTATGTCTCATGTTGTCTCTACTACTCACAGTTCAGAGAATACAACATCAAGCACTCCACATCAATTGCATCCTCAGTATGCTTCCAACAAGCATCCCTTCCAGCCTTTGGTGTGGTGGGAGTGAGTTCATGTGGTTTTGGTATAACTAGAATTTAGAGCTTTTGCTCTTCAATTGAGAACACTTCTCAACGTCCTAACCGGTCATGGAATTATTCCCATTTAGTTTGTCCATCTCAAGGACCGATCGCAAAGAAAGTGATTATTATTTGTGGTCATTTGAATGACAAAAGGAAATATATGCAATTTAGTCCAAAAAAATATTTTTGACTTATTAGATTGATTTGAAAAAGTTTTACGATATAATTAGGACTATAATTAATTATCGTTCCCACTATTTTTTTTCAAATTGATAGTCCTCACCATCAATTCAGAATATTACAGCGTACAACCTTCTAGTGGGTCAAGATCCTGAAATCCTCTCAATCATGGACCAGCTAGGGCTATCACCCACAACTTAGATCTTCCAAGTAGGCAACTCTTGCCAATTGCATCATATGAAACTCTTAAAAGATGTCATGTACAACTCCTTTCCATGATCACCTCCATGCCTCAAGGTACTAGATCCTATCTAGGTCACCTTGTTAAGTCTGACCCAAAGCCAACACGATCAATATGCACCCTGCTAGGGCAGACCCACATATCCATCCTTCACGCTTCCACGAGATAGACGGTGCACCACGCTAGGGCATGCCCACACTTGGTCGATCAAGCTTTTCACATGTGTTGCATTTGGAAGGCATCTAAAACTTAATATTTATTGAGATATTTGGTTTTATAGGTACATATACATATCCAATCACCACAATACATAGTACATATCATATACATGTTATATCCCACAGAAAACATGCAAAATGATAAAAATTGATGATTATGGCCATCCTAATGTGATTCCTCAATCCAAGATGAATCACGGTCATCTAGGTCCACATCACATGCAACATGTACAAGATGAACTCTGTGCTTTGCCATTCTAGGTTTGATCAACTCATCTCCATGATTGATCGTCTTGCCATTAGGCTGGTCGGTTGGGTGCCACCAGCCGATCGACTGGCACCTCCATCCGGTCGGTTAATTGGTCATCATGCATCTCCTCAGGTTGCCACCTGCTCGTCTCACTCTAGGAACCAGCCGCCTTGTTCCACCAATTGATCGTCTCACGCCCGAGACGATCATCTTGATCCTCCAGGTGTCCGTCATTCTTTGACAGAACAGGAAATATAAACTAATCCTATTTACATTTGCATGGGGAAACCTCGAGTTACATTCGGGGGGGATCAAAGGTAGGAAAGAATTCTTGAGTTATTTTGAGTTACATCATGAATAGGAGATAGGGAATTGGAGCGCAGACTAAGATGTAAGCAACAACAATCAATCACACATAGATTTAGGGTTTATGGCCATAATCACGCTACAATCACCACAAAAACTATTTAAGGGTGATGCGTGTCGAATGCATTTCTTACATCATGGTATCAGAGCCCATGGTAGTTGGAATCTGACTATTTCAGTTTTGTCTCCCTAATTAGAATCCCTACCTTACATAGTTCCTTTTGGTGACATGGTTTCCCTAGAGTTGATCTATAAATGATGAAAGGTTGATTTAGGACCCAACTTATAGTTCCACATTAGTATCATGATGAATAAAACTCTAAAATACTCATAACTAAAATATGCATAACTTAATGTAGTTTAGGTTTTCCTTTAGGCAACTATTAGGGCATGAAGTTGAAGCAAAGGTGTCTAGAAAGGATCACATTTTGGGGGATGGAAATATTTTCATCTGTGCCACTTGCTTGGTTTACGAGGACTCCCAAATCCATATGATACTGACATGGCCTAAGCTGAAATGGATTATACGAAATAGTTTGCTTTTAGGAAATAGTGACCTTAGACATCTATGTTGTATATCTTTGGGAACCCTAAGTTTTAGGTGTATGATGACTTGTTTGAGGATGGATACCAAGATAGTCTCCTTATGTCCCTTGGTGCCACATGCTTGGATAGTTTATCCCTAGAACCTAGACTTTGAAGTTTGGGGTTAAGTGAGCTATTCGAGTGCACAGTGGAAGTGTGATGGATCTTGTACATGGTTTAGTTAGACTCATCCTTTAACCCTAGTGTATTTTGTCTTGATAGGTCGAACTCTTTAAGGGGTGGAGTATAGTTAGTTTGATTATGTTGGGTGGTTATATTTCAAGGACGAAATCCTCTTTAGGGAGATGGAGCCCTATGACATCTTGAAATCTATCTACACTATCTTTAGAAACCCTAACCCCATACTTAGGAGGTTGTTGTGCTTGAAACCTTAGTGGGGTCCAAACAAGTTATAGTTATAGCCTAGTGTGCTTGTTTATATAGTAATGAGCATATAATGATCATCTGAGTGATAATGTATATGTTCAAACCCTAATGAATACATAATGAACATAATATGAGTAACTCACATATTAATCCTAATGGATATGCATGGTGTTGCCCATGTCATAAACCAATAAACTCTAATGAAATGACAAGTAAGATGATTGTAACCTAATCTTGGACTTAATACATGCTAAGTAAAATATAGTAATCATATTAACCTGAACCCTAAGTTGTAATCATCTAAACTTAACATATACATCCTTATGTCGTTCATGATACATTAATGACATTAGGTGCCATAATCATTTAACGCATTTTGATACACATAAATGATATATATAATCATCTAATCACACATTAATCAAGTCATCAATATGAAATGCATGGTATGTTACCTTGTTATCTAATACACACACGATTAATCACTTAATGTGAATCGATTTGTAATATGCCTCACCTTGATCATTAAAATACATGGAATGGCTTCAATATGAATATGAAGTGATTCGGTTCACATAAATGTGCAAATGAATAATAATACATATGAGAAAATGATTAATGATGACATTAATGTGAGAAATAAACATAATGTGGTAATGAGATAACATTTAATATTTAATGAGTTGTTTAGTGGAAGTTAAGGTTGGAGAAATAACTTGAAGTTTTATGATGAGATGTTACACACTCACCCTTCCCTTCTTGCTTGTGATTTCGGGGACGAAATCCTCTTTAAGGGGTAGAGTGTTGTAACATACCGAATTCTAGATTTTTTTCTTTTGATCCTCTTTCCCATCTTTCCCTTCCATTTATATCCTTTATGTTTTTTATGTTTAATTAGTGGAATTTATATTGGTTTAGTGAACATTTATTCACTAATTGTACCAATATAAGGGTTTATGCACAAATACCTCAATGAAATCTTAATTACCATACTTAAGTGATATAAACCTTAATCTAACTTTTTGATATGATTTGAAAACATAAAATGAGCCTAAGTTTCAAATTTGGTTCGATTTGGATGTTGTTCGTGCAAGTTATGCAATTTTAGGTACATTCTGGACTTTTATGCAATTTACTCAATTGGGAGGTTTTCTTTGCAAATTATCACCTGGATTTTAATCCTTAGATATTTCCTTACCATTCACAATATTTTGAACCATGGGGCACCTGGTTTCGCCTTGGTTTGAAGGTGCTACTTTCCAAGGGCATTATAGGGATTACCCTCTTTATAAATGTGCTTATCTTTAAACGCTATCAACCAATGGGGTTATTTCTTTGTTTGAAGGACGGTGGGGATGTCTTAGAAGTCTCTAGGGGATCTTAGGACCGATCTTTGATATGCATGAAGAGTCCATGATCTGTCCTCTTGCATGGCCATGAAGCCTTAGCCTAAGGACACATGGAAAGTCACATAGACACCTCATGCTTGCCCCATTCCGACCTCCCAATCCAAGAAGCAATCATATCCTTCTCTTTCTTATATCTTAGAGAATCGTACCTTCTATGTTTTTCCATGAATTTGCTATCCCAAGGTAAAAGAGGGTGCCTACCTTGGTGAAGAAGGGTCCTAAGGTTCCAACTTTCTCTATTTAGGATTTCTTAAGCTCCTCCTTAGTGATTTTGACCAAAACTAGTAAGAATCCTCCTTTCCTTCCCTGTTTTCATGTTTTTAGTATTCCTACCACCTTATTCTAGGTTGGAACCATGACCTTACATGGTAAAACTCCACCTAAGAACCCTAAAATATCTCATCTCCATGCTCTTTTGCTAGGGTTTGCACCTCTAAAATGGAGAAGGTGATCTTTGCTCAAGAAAGGAGCTTGGCTAGGAGCAACCAGACCTTCTAATATCGGAATACTTTATATTTGAACCTTATTACCTTCCTAGAGGCAAGTTTTGTTAACCCCCTTCTCATATGTTGCTTAGTATATGCTTAAAACTCATGCTTCTATGTTTAAAATCGATGATTTCCATCTCTTTTTACCATGTTCTTCTAGGGTTTTGGTTTCTTACTATTTTACCTTCTCTAGAAGCTCTAGTTTGGTTACCTATGCAACTTCAAACCTGATCTTGGGTCAAATGGTGTTTTCTCCCTCTCCCTCTCTCTTCAATTATCTCGATCAGTTTGATGATGTGGTAGTTTCCTATTGGCCATTATTGAAAAATGCATATCTTCTAAACTGCTTATCCAAATTTGACAAATAAATATGTTTTGGAATTGGAAAATTAATCTCTATCTAATAAAAATATTTTCATGGTATTATTTCATTATTTGACGAAAGGTGATTTTTGTAAAACGAATTTAATGTAGAAAATCCATAAAAATTACATCTTAATCATCATAACCCCAAAATTAACATAAAAATATGTTTTCTTCATAAATAGAAACTAATAAGTTCATTGGTGATATTTTTAAAATCTAAATCTGAGTTTTGCTAAAAAGTTCTAAAATTAGGGTTTCTATACATTAATGTGCACTATGTACTCTAATACATGTTAATACATTGTAAATAGGCAAAGTGGAACTTGGACTCAATTAAAGTGGTGAAAGTTAGTAATTGATATCAGTAAGAGAGGTACGTTCATTTACACCTTAAGTTGGGAATAATTGTGCCTTAACCTAATTTTCTATAATGAGGCTTTATTAAACCCTATTTCATATACTCTTGAATCTTTTGCTATGCTTGCCTCATAAATCAGTTTTGGAACATTATTCTTGGGTCTTGGTACCCCACTGCCATGCTTATTGATTCATATGATTATTCTTGCCATGACTAATTTTTCTAGCATGTGGATTTATGTTCTATTTAATTTAAAGTAGCAATACTTATGTACAACCACCCACAGAGGGCATGTAAATAATCGCCCTGGGGAATGTCTTATTCTCCCCATAATATTGTAGGTGATTGGGAATGTCTTATTCTCCCCTCACCTAAGGTTAGAGGTCTGGTAGGTGCCTCAACCCTACTTAGTTAGATAGACTTAATTATCTTACATGAAAATACTTTTTATTATATTTGTTAATGGCAAGCTTCTTTGATATATAGCCCGATACTCTTATTATCTTCATCATATGATGAACCCTTACCTATTTTTATTTGCTTTACTTGTCTTGATATCCTAGACTAGTTTTGTGACACATACTTTTCTTCCCTTTCCCTTTTTGATGGGTGCCTTCCCAACCACCTAGGAGTTGATCAAGGTGATGGATAAGACAAGGAATATCTTAGCTTTTGGCTTGGAATCGGTTGATAAAGATGTTTCTTGGAGACAAGATTGTAGTAGTCTAGACTTCCCTCTATCTAGATCCTTTTGTTGTATCTTATTGTAAACCCTAATGGGACATTTTTATGTATTTTTGTAAACCTTTTATCAAAATTGATTATAGTCAGTTATTTTTTTTATTCCGCTGCTTTCTAATGGTCTTTTGTATACCAATGTTAAATAAATTTGGAAAATTGATTCCCATTCCATCATACTTCTGAGAGTGTTTGGAATGGATGTCAATTCTTCAAAATTTTAGTAAAGGCGTGATTTCACTCTTTTACAAAAATCTTGGTCAACATGTCAAGAATGATTTGGATGTTATCCAGATAGATCATATCTACCAATGGTTGAGGATTCCAACTAGCAAAATCTTTCAATGTCCTCCATGGAGTGTCCAAACCATCTGCACAATAGTGTCACTTACGACTAAGGGAATTAGCTACCACATAAGCCATACCAGGATGGTAGGCTATGGTGAAATCAAAATACTTCAGGTATTCCATCCAACTTCATTGTTGTAAGTTTAGATTCTTCCGAGAAACATGTACTTCAAGCTTTTATGGTCAGTGAAGATGTCAAAGATAGTGTTGCCAAATCTTTAACACATAGAAAATTGCTGCAAGTTCTAAATCACGAGTGGAATAGTTCAACTCATTTGTATTGAACAGTATGGAGGCAAAAGTGACATGTTTTTCCTCTAAGAAGCATCCTAATACCATCTTCGATGCGTCAATGAAGAGTAGGAAACCATCATTACTCGAGGGTATGGTCAAAATAGGGGATGAGGTAAGCTTTTCCTTCAACTCTTGGAATCATGCTTCACACAGGTCGGACCATAAAAACTTCTTGTTCTTTCAGGTGAGCTTGGTGAGAGTCAAAGCATCTTTGATAAATCTTTGATGAATCATTGGTAATACTTTGCTAATCCCAAGAAATTACAAATTTCAGATGGAGATTTTACTGTTGATCATTCTTGGATGGACACTACTTTGGTAGGGTCCAACGATATGGTTCCTCCACTTATAATGTGCCTAAGGAACATGAATCAATCTATCCAAAACTCACATTTTGAGAATTTGCCACATATATTATGCTTTCCCAGGATATTAAGGACCTTATCTAGGTGAACATGATGTTGTGCTAGGTCATCAGAGTAGACTATGATGTCATTTATGAAAACTATGACAAAGGTGTTGAGGAAGGGCAAGAATACATTATTCATGAGGTTCACACTTGGATGATTTGACAACCCAAAAGGCATGACCAAAAACTCATAGTGGCCATAGTGGATCTATTAAGTGGTCTTTGGGACGTCTTCCTTCTTAAATCACAACTAAAGGTACCTGGATCTCAGATCAACATTTGAGAAGACTCGAGCAGTTTTGAATTGGTCGAACAGGTATCAATGTGGGGTAGGGGATACTCATTTTTAATTGTGGCTTGATTTATCATTATGTAACCAATTCACATGTAAAGCGACCAATCCTTCTTTTTCATAAAAGGACTGATGCTCCCGATAGGGATGTGATGGGTGGGATGAAGCCATTGTCTGGAAGTTCCCACAATTGTTTTTTCAACTCAAGAAACTTGGTGGGAGCCCTTCTACAAAGGGCCCATGAAATTGAGTTTGTACCAGGAGCTATCTCTATTGATAAATCCACTTCTCTCTATAGAGGTATGTCAAGAAAGTTGTCTGGGAACACATCAGCACAGTCCTTGACTACCTCTATTTCCTCTAAGGGTTCCACCTTAGTCTCTAGCTCAATCAATAAATCTAGGAATGATAGACAACCTTTGTCTACATCTATTGCTTTAAAGGATGACACATAATGACTAGTGGTGGCATCCTTTCTTCCTCAAATGGTAAAAGGTGGATTATCTGGCTTCTCTATCCTTATTTGCTTTTCCATACAATTTATTTTTGCATTATAGATACAAAGACAACCCATTCCTTTAATGACATCAAAATCATTCATACCAAGGTGGATAAATTTGGTAGAGAGATCATTATTTATATACTTATAGGAATGACTGGTGTCTTAAGGAGGGATGAGAAGATATGACCACTAGGGGTAGTGACTTGCAAACTGTATCCTAAGTCCTTGAAATCCAAACAAAGCATAGTTGCAAGATTCACAAAATGAAAATATTGGTACTACCAAAATCAAAAATGGCTTTAACTGTATGCCTCATGATATTAATAAATCATGCATTTGATTCATAGCATCAACATGTTTACATTTCTGGTTAAAGATATAAAATAGAGTTCTAGGGTTGGTTACCTTCTACAAGTCAATTGGCATTGGAATGAGCTTCCTCATTATCAATGGCAAAGACTCAATCCTATTGATGTTCTCCAACAACTGGGGCTTCCTCCTCTGGTTCTACAACCACTATTTGGGTTGCCACTGGGCCTGGTCCCTGAGGGACATGGAAATGATAGTTGGTCTGGATGTGTCCCTCTTATTGATAATGATAACACACTTTCTTCTCATTGTGGCATTTTTTAGTGTGGTTCTTCCTGTAGGTGGGGCACTCAGGTTTGTGATTCTCGTGTTGAAGCTTTCCCTTTCCTTTATTTCTATCCTTTCCATGGTTACGACCATGTTCCTTTCTATTATCATTTTTTGAAGCAGAAACATCTTCAGTGAAATCCATAATTCCCTTGGAAGGATTTTAGGCATACATGATAGTCTTCTTCATCTCTAAGGCAAACTCGAGTGCCTCAGTGAAGTTTAGGGGTTTTCTAACCATTACATGGGGTTTTAGATGGGGGTGTAGGTTCTCAATGAAGTGCTCCACTTGTCATTCCTCAATTAGCATGTAGGCAATGTAGGGAAATAGGGCGCAGATATAGGCAGCAGAAGCAAGAAAATTAAATGCCCATTTCCCCAAACAGCATGATCGTGTCAACAACGATGTATCTAGGAAGGAAGGCTTGCAAGGTTATACCTGGTCCTAAAGCAAGTTCAGTGAGATTACCCTTACACTATCATCATGCTTCTTCTTTTATCAGCATCATCATGCCCCTTCAGTAACAACATCACTCGAACAGTTGTCTCCACTAACCTCCTGGTGCAACACCATAGATAGCGGTCGAGGGAATCCTCCTAGCAGAAGCCAACAAACTCCTGCCTTTAGAGTATTCCACATGGAGCACCGGTAACTCCACATTGTGTTACTAGAGCCAACATGAAGGAGTTGTCCCCTTCTATCGGTGTACTAGTCACTAATAAGCTCTCCCACAATCGTCTACAACCGTTCTCTCCCTCGCTATCCCTCCCTTTATCAGGTAGGACTTGCTCAGGCTCTCTACTGGTTGCCACAACCACAGAGGACAAATATTGTAAAAGCAATTGATTCTCAATTGTGCATGTTGAGAAGCCCCCAATACCCCTCTATTTATAATAGAGTCCATGGTTAGGGATCCCAATCTTTGTGGGAGTAGAAGGGTCTGTAAGCATGAATCTTTTAGAACCTATGAACGTCGAACCAGTCATTTCACATAGTGAAACAGTCATGTGGGTGAACCGGTTATCTCTCTTAGTGAAATGGCCATTTCGCACAATTTCCAATTCTGAATCATATTGGTACTGAGTGCCCGATTAATGTTAAACATGATATCAACAAAAATACTTGTTCCAATCTAATTTTCAACTAAATCGGGCCATCCAGAGGGTAAACCAATCATCTCACATATGAAATGGATGTTTCACATTGTGAGACAGTCGTTTCACAAGTGAGATGATTGTTTCACTTTACCAGTTCAGGAAAAGTTGAATGAATATTCATGACAATTGACCTGACACTCCAACTGATCGATTCAACACTTGAAATGATCAATTCAGAGTCTAGTCAGTCAATTTTAAATCTCAATTGTTTAACTGAACACCTAAACACCTTAGTATTCAATGTTAACATCATTCATGAATATACTCCTTTAATCCAAGTTTATCCTATGCATGTGACCCTATAGGTATAGAATTACATTGGCAGTGAATTCCCGTAACATATAATGATATAACAAGAAAAGAGTAGTGCCTAGTCACACATCACTGCTATCCAAGTAATTTGGAAAGTTTGAGAAAAACTTCAACTTATAGTCCATGATTAGTGTTACCATGATCATAAAGTTACTTTGTCTCTGATATTCGGATTGAACTTGAGGCATGAATTCATCATCCTCTCAACGTCCAATCCATATTCCTTGAACTAGAGTAGACTATCTGAGATGCATGTGAGTTCACATATCATATATTGAATCACATGAGTACATCCATACAATTCTCAGTCTTACTTATCAAGATCCCTGAATATTAATATCATGTAGGAGGGACAAATGCCATCTACATCACTCACACTCAATCCCCATGTGTCATAGCTACCCAATCATTGTTGTTATGGCACTCCTTATTCAGGGTTACATTGGATGATGTCAAAGTATACTGAATGGCATGTGATGCATGTAGTGACTTCAGGTCTAAGAACCAAAATCACCACTATCACTATGAGATCTGAGTCTGACTACCATTCCATGGCCTCCATGTATCACTCTCATGGTGGGTATGCCCGATACATTGTTCACTAACATGTACTTATGTGAGTAACTTGATATCACATATCATGACTAGTGAAATTCTATCATCAGTCAACACACACTCTAGTCTTATGTATTACTTTTGTATATTTTGGTTGCACAATAGTATCTGACTAGGGATATAACAAGAATATATGTACTCTTAACATTCATATGATCTTATTGTTAAAATCACATACTTGAAGACATACAACATCAAGTAACATCATTCTTTGGACATCTACTTATATATGTGTCACCATCTCATGACTAAGACAAACATAATAGACTGAGTTACCTTTATTATTATCAAATTAGGTATTCAATGCAACATTTCAATCATCATATGATTAGCTATTTGGGCATACATACAACATACTCCCACTTTCATTTAGATCCAATCACCCATGAATCATATTCTAAGTGATCTTAACATGTACATCATGTTTATATTGTGCAAAACTTTTATAGAGGGTTAAGAAACATTTTCTTCAAGTCAATATTTTGTAATTTTCACATCACTTTGTTGTACAACATCTTGTATGAGATGGAAGTGTCATTGTATGCTATCTGAGATTCCTTTCCTAACTAGTAGCTCCATTGTTGTCATAGTATTTATATTGTGTCATCAATGGTTGGAACCTCACACGAGTTCACCCATATGAATTTCTTGATCCATACAATATCCTCTGTTGTTCTCATAACATAGAGATACTCGACTTCTATTGTAGATTTGAACAACTGTCATTAGCTCAGAACCTTTTCTAGCTTATAGTTTTCATTTAAGTTCAAACATAAACATAGATTCTAATCATTAATTTTAGTTGTCATTTTGGAGCTTGTATCGGTGGAACCCTCAACACCCAACTCTTCCTTATTATCATAACTAAGGAACTTATCCTTTTATTGCTTCACAGGCACCTAAGGATACTCTTTATGGTAAGACAATGACCTTCATTGGAATCTGACATATACCCTCTTGTCATGTTTAATACATACGAGATTGTAAGATATCTATATAAATATATCAACTCATCATGTCCAATACATATGAGATAAATGGATATCCTCTTGTCACATCCAATACATATGAGATAACGGTATAAGTACTCTTCATTGCATTTAGGATAGATCCAATTGTGAATGCATATGGCATATATATATCCATGTGTTCCTATTCTTCATAAGAACTAGGATACTAGGTTCTTGAGAGACTGATTCCATGGAGCATGGACACGTTTTCTCTCATTGAGTCTTGGATGCTAAAATTCTTCAACATCTTGCCAATGTATGTGCTCTTTCTTAGGTCAAGAAGATTTCTAGTTATATCTCTATAGATCTCAATCCCTATCACATAGGATTCTTGGCCTAAACCCTTCAGAGAAGGTACTTTGCTTGTCAAGTTTAATATTTGTAGGATAAGGACATTATTCTCCATCATTATGTGGAATATAAATATGCTCCCACTAAATCTTTTGCAATCACATATTTCATCTTCATTTTGACTCAAGTCAGACCCTTTGACTATTTTGTCAAATAGAAGATTACAGCTCTGAGATGCTTGCTTCAATCTATAGATTGATCTTTGTAGCTTATAGACTTTATTTGCATTTTTGGATTTATAAAACCTTTAGGTTGTGTTACGTACACATCCTTGTAATTATTCTAGTTAAGGAATGTGGCTTTAACATCCATATGCCAAATATCATAGTCATACTAAGATGTAATAGCAAGCATGGTCCTGATAGATAAAACCATGGTAACTAGTGAAAGACTCGAACATGTTCAACACCTTGAACTTGTTTCAAATTCTTTGCAACCAAACTACCCTTCCATGTTGGTCTTTTCTCAAAGACCCAAATGCACCTTATGGGTTTTGTCCCTTCAGGTGGATCCAGGAAGGTCATACCTTGTTGGTTTACATGGAGTCCATCATCTCATAGCCTCAATCCATGATTCAAATTTTGGTTCCTCAATAGCTTTCTAGGTAGGTTTTTGACTCATCATCTATGATCATCTTACTTCCCTTTTGAGTTATAAGATATTACAATCTTTCAGACTCAAGGCATGTTGTACTAGAACTATAAGGTTTTGTCTTACATAAGGAACTTGAGATTCCAGAACAATTTGTGATTCTCCTTATTCATATTGTACCTCTTTAGGTTCAATGTTTTCTTGTTTGTCTCAAACATTTCAATTTCTACCTTTACTCCCACTGATTCCTTCAACACTAAGTTCCTCTCACGAATACATCCATCTAGATCAACAAACAACTTTGTTGTTGGATTGGGTTAAGAGTAGTATATTAACAAATAATATTTATGTGATTAATGAATTACAAAGATTTTAAGAAAAAAATTCGTATATAAGCTTTCCCAATCATTTTAAAAAATATATCGGGACACCTCCCATGCCATATCGCATATGGTGTCTTTTAAACCATTTTAGACGGTACATTGTTTAGTGTTAAACATGCGCCTAAAAGAAAATTGGAAGATTAGCTAGATTTTATTGAGAATCACACCATGACCAAACAAGGTGTGGTTCCTTCTTTCTAAAAAAGCATTATGTTTCAAGTGGATTTCATTGTGATAGACTATCACAGTCTCTCCAGAAGGTCCTCAAACTCTTGGTTTAAAATATTTCAACATCTATCTCATCGAAGTATCTTAATACTTTTACCAAGTTAGTTTTGCACTTCATTTATGATCTCCCTGAACACTTCAAGAGATTCATACTTGTATTTCATTAAATACAAATATCATACTTACTGATAGCATCAGTAAATATAATGGGGTACCGTTAACTACCATTACAGTTTATTCTAAAAAGTCTATATACATCAGTATGTATAAACCCAAATAGAATAGTCTCTATCCCACTACATCTATTTAAGATGCTTTTGTCATATTGCACAACAAATAATATATGCATGTCTCTATTGGTTCAATAACCAAAAGAGTCCAGATAACCATCATATGGATTCTAGAAATGTATTTCTCATTTATGTGCTCTAGATGACAATGCTATAGGTATTCTGTTGGTTGAGTCATCAAGTCATTCAGTATATGTGTCATACACATTTGTCTTTACAACTATCAATTGTAGTTTGTAAGACATAGGGAATTGCAATAAAAAGATCATATCTTTTAAAATGACACATAATTTTTTTGTCAATGGCATGTACTTAATAGCAATTCACTAATTCTATTATGTGCCCATGATGGACAACTTCCAACTATAGAGGCATCAACCTTTGCTTGATATAGTTCTAGCTTACTTCTTCTGAGGTCCTGAAGTAAAGCTCTATCTCCATCTTCTTCATTGAGATCCTCTATAAAGAGGACAATTCCTTTCCAATGTCCTAACATGTGATAATGTGGCACTTTCTTTCTTTATCCTTTAAGTGAAAAAGGACATATTCCTTTTACACTTACCCTTCTCCATATATTGAGTGCAGAAGACTTGGACTTCAACTTATCCTCAAAACTCTTCTTGGCCTTGCCTTTTCCCTAGAACTCACTTCCACTTATCACCATCACATATTTGTCCTTCTTCTTCCTTGCTTAATTTGGCATCAAGATTCCAAGCATTTGATAAATGAACTATATGATTCACGCAGCATGGTCAACTCTTAACCTAAGAGAAATCTTGATAACTCCACATGCCCAATCATATTGAGCACATGGGGTTCTATTGGACCTCCCTTTGTTAGTTTGCACTCAAATAGCACTTTGAAGACATATACCTTGTTTGTGTTACATGATTCTTAAGATGTGTTACCATCTCAAGAATGTCCATGTTATCATGTTATTCATACAAATCATAGTTCATACAACATATCATAAGGTGTTTAATGCCTATGACATTATTGGCATGCTTTGAGTAAGCATCCAATTTAATCTTAAGTGCATTTGGAGCAGGTACCTCTGGATCTAGCCTTTCAAGGACATGGAACTTTCACTCATGTTAGAGAACACTTCTCAAAATCCTTAACCAGACATGAAATTCAATCCCATTTAGTTTTGTCCTTCTTAAGGACTGGTCGCAATAAGAATGTCTTTATGTTTGACATTTGATTCTACAAAGAGATATTGCAACTTTCAAAATATTTTTGATTTGTTTGTTATAATAAGTTAACAATACTAATTAGGCCTTTAATTAATTGTCGCTCCCACTATTTTGTTCAAACTGATAACCCTCATGTATCAATTCGGAAGATTGCAACGCATAATCTTCTAGTGATCCAAGATCCAAAGCAATTGAATTATTACCCAACCAATGCCAACGTCCATAGCCAATTATTAAGGTAGGAAACTTTGCCAATTGCATCATATGCAATTCTTGGATGTGTGACATGCACAACTCTTTGCCATAGTCATCTGCATCCTATGGTGCTTAATCTCATTAAGACCACAGTAGTTAAGCCTGACCTAAAAGCCAACATGATAATAATACACCCCGCTCAGTAGCCCACATTATTACCATCACACTTCCATGAGATAGACAACACACCATCCTTGGGGTGCCCACACTTAGTCAATCAAGATTTTCATGTGTTCTTCATATGGAAAGCATCTAAGGCTTAATATTGTATTGAGGGATTTTATATATAAATACATATACATATCCAATCATCACATACTTAGTACACATCATATACATGCTATAACCACAAACGAGAACATGCAGTAATAAACACACAAGCGATGGTTATGGCCATACTAATGTAATTCCTTAGAGCCACAAAGAAATACTACCACCTAAGGTCCACATCATATGAAACATGTTGTTGATGAAGATTTGTGCTCACACCAATCTGGGTTTCTTCAACTCTTGAATTGGTTGGCTCACCTCTTGGTTGCTCGATTGGGCTCTTGAAATGATCGTTTGGTTCTCGATACAAGTGGTGTCTAGAAACCTCCAATTGATCAGTTGGGCCACCAGTCATTTGATTCATCCTCCGGTCGTCTGGCATCCTCGGTCCTCCAGCTGACTAAGTCATCTCACGATCTAGTTGGTTCATCTATTGTAGAACATATTCTCATGACGATACATCAATTAAAACTATCTCATTTCTTATTACATTGTAAAAAGGAAACCTCAAGTTATATTTGAGGGGAAATATGAAGGTGGGAATTAATTTACATTTGGAAAAGAGAGGGAGGATCGGTATGTAGATTGAGTAATAATAGGAATAAATAACCACAACCATGCACACATAGTTCTGGGGTTATTGGCCATAACCATGCTTTACATCCACCATCAAAATTGATTTTAGAGTGATACATGTAAATTGCACATATATTCAATCGTATGACCAATATATATAGTTTGTGGATTCATATGTAGAGTTTAATCAGATGTGAACATTAACCATTTTAATATTCACATTGTATGCCATAAAAATGAAAACTAAATCCAACCATATCGATTAAATCCTAGATACACCATAAATTAACTTGGCTCTGATACCACTATAGGAAAATAGAATGCGGATATAGGCAGTGAAAACATTTTTTTTAAATGCTAGTTTTCCAAATTAGAAAGATTGCATCAACAACAATGTATCTAAGAAGGAAGGTTTGCAAGGTTATACTGGTCCTAGGAAAGTCCAGTGAAATTTCTCTTGGAGTAGCATCATGCTTCTTCTTCTTTTATTAGCAGCAACACACTCCTTAACAACAATAATACTCAAATAGTCATCTCCACCAACCTCCTGGTACAACACCACGGAAAATGGTTGGTGACATCCTCCTAGAAGCTGCCAATGGACTCTTGCCTCTAAAGTAGTCCATGCAGACCACCAGAAACTCCACGTTGCTCTACCAGATCTAACATGAAGGAGTTTCCTCTTCTGTCGGTGTACTAGTAGTCGACATGCTCTCCCACAATTGTCCATATTTGTTCTCTCCCTCGCTATCCCTCCCTTTATCGGGTAGGACTTTCTCAGCCTCTCTATTGGTTATTACAACAAGAGAGGACAACAATTGTCAAAGCAAGTGATTCTAAATTGTGTGTCTTGGGAAGCCTCTGACACCCCTCTATTTATACTAGAGGTCAGGGTTTGGGTTCCTAGTCTGTGTGGGAGTAGAAAGGTCTTAAATCATGAATATTAGGGAACATGTGAATGGTGAACCGATCATTTTGCATAGAGAACAAGTCATCTTTTGAGAAAATTGGATGTCTCGCTTAGTAAAAAGGGTCATTTTGCATAGTTTCCCATTCTGAATCATATTGGTATTCAATGCCCGATTAATGCTAAACATGACATCAACATCAATCCTTGTTCCAATCGAATTGGAAATTGAACCAAGTAACCCAGAGGGTGAATCTGTCATCTCACATAGTGAAACAATCTTTTCACATTGTGAAATGGTTGTTTTACAAGTGAGATGGTCGTTTGACTTGTCCAGTTTAGGCAAAGTTCAACCAATATTTATTCCAATTGACCTGACACTCCAACTGATCAATTCAACACTTGCACCAGTTGGTTCAAAGTCCAGTCAGTCAATTTTGAACCTCAGTTGTTTAATTGAATACCTAAACACCTTTAGTATTGAATCTAAACATCATTCATGAATATACTCCTTTAATCTAAGTGTATCCTATGTGTGTGACCCTATAGGTCCAGAATTATGTTGGCAGTAAATGTCCATAACCAAATTATGACATCACAAAGCAAAGAGAAATGTCTTGTCACACATCATTGCTACCGAAGTAATTCAGAAAGTTGGAGAACAACCTCAACCTACAATTCATGATTAGTGTTACCATGATCATATAGTTCCTTTGTCTCTGATATCAAGATTGAACTCAAGGCATGAAATTGTCATCCTCTCGATGTTCAATCCATGTTCCTAGACTAGAGTAGACTATTTGACATGCATGTGAGCTCACATATCATATATTGAATCACATGAGTTTGGTCGTACAATTCTCAGTCTCTCTTATCAAGAGGCCTTGGATATCAATCTCCTCTACGAGGGACAAATTTTATCTACATCACTCACACTCAATCGCCATGTGTCACAGTTACCCAATCATCACTGTAATGGCAGTCCTTATTTAGGGTTACATCATATGATGTCAAAGTATACAGAACGACATGTAATGAATGTAGTGACTTTAGGTCTAAGAACCACAATCACCACTATCACTATGAGAGTTAATTCTGACTACCATTCCATGGTCTCCATGTATCACTTTCATGGTAGGTCTATCTGATACACTGTTATCTAACACATACTTATGTACCTGACTTGATATCACATATCATGACTAAAGAGACTTTGTCATCACTCAACACTCACTCTAGTCTTATGTATTACTATTGTACATTTTTCTTCTGTAGTAATATCTGATGAAAATAATACATCTAGACTGTTCTAATTGGAATAAAATATAATATGAGGAAAAGAGTATGCAAAATACAATTGGTTTTTGTTTCAAAACATTATTGATTATGTACATATATCAGGTTATCTATATGTACAATTAAAGGTATATAGGTAATGTATATGAGTGCACATAAGAATTAAACCCAAGATTCCCACAATGAGAGCAATTTAGTATACATACTTATTGTAAATATTATACTTAACCCTAGTTGATTATACTAGAAATATGTGCTATACAAATAGAAAACAAGATTACAAGACCGAAATGGTTGGATCACATAATATTACTTATACATACATGCTAGACATACTTTGTCTTATGTGACTAAATATGTATATTAGAAATAAAATAGATATATAATCATATATTCATTTAATAAGTTTAAAATCCTAATATCCCATTAGGTGAAAATAATTTTGATAAGATGTTTATATTTATAGTTGTACTTAGGAATGTAGACATGTGTTCGTCTAGGTTTGACTAACACTTATAATGTGTTTCAAGGATGAAAATTGACCTTGTAGACCAAGTATATCCATTGATTTAACCACTATCCATCAATATCTAGTATGTGCAATCCTTATTTTATTTTGGGAAATATCATCATTATGCTCAAAATAACTATAATGAGGCATTTACTTAACTACTATACCTTTTTGGAAATCCAATTGAACACTCATATTTACTGATTTGAAATATTATGGACTCTTTTAGACATTCAATTATTATGTTTGAATGGGCCCTTTGAGTGCTCTTTCTATGCTTATAATAATTGATGTAATTTATGACAAAAATGTTAGTCTTATCACTCTATTGTGAATGCTAATTGATGGAAGAAAATATCTAGAATAGAAATACCTATGCACAACCATACACATATAGTGTGGGCATATTTTTCTTGGTGTGTGTGTTTCCACCCTTATTTATTAGGCCATGATCATATAGTGTTGTAGTCCTATTTTAGGTATATTTAGTCTACATTGTTAAAGAAAAAATGATATTATTTATTTAGAAATTGTGAATGTTTGTAATGGAAAGATGTTTCTTTTATCTCAAATAGTGATCTCATGAAATATTATGCCTCTAACTATTGATTTGAATCTTATTAGAATTATGTCCTTTATATGCCTCCTTTTCTATCAGAACATCATTTTTATAATTATAACTACATTTAACGCCCAAATGTCATTATATGCACCTACTCAGTATTTATTGGTACACAAATTTATTTCTATTTTTTTGGGCGATGTTCCCTTCTACCCAAGGTACGTTAGAGGACAAGGACTTAAGAATACCATATATAAGAATTTGATATTGAGTATGACTTGGAATTGATGAGTTTCCCACTATAACTGGCTGTATATGTTATTAGGTTTATACCTTTTATCTTTTCATGCCACCTATTATTGAGATATCAACTGTATAATGATACACTTTGTAAATTTGTAATAGTTTTTTCTCCACTACATATAAATTTTATTGCTCTTTGATATATACCATTTGATAAATAGATGAAAGTCCTACTTTCCTTCATATGTGAAATATAATGGTTTTATTTCTCTATCTAGTGAAAAGTGGATTCCCACTCAGGCTCCACTCTTTACAGGGCATAAAAAACACTCCACTAGAGAAATCTGGATTAAGATGACTTTTTTTGGATCTACCGCTTGCCTAATAAGTAAATGAATACTAGAAAACATAATACATATATTATTTAACTATGATTTTGCACAAAACATGTGAATTTTGTTTCACATACCAAGATACAACATTACACTAGAAAGAACACTAAAAACTAAATTATATAAGGCCAGACCTAAAAAATTGGCACGACAATACTGAATATTTTATCCATCATTATATTTTATTCTATATGGAGAGAAAGAAATTATAAAATGTTCTAAAAATAAACATAATAACATAAACCAATTTTTCAAGGAATTAGAAATCTTAGATAATGACATCATATCTTCCAACAACTAATTCAAGTATCAAATCAATTATTGGATAGGTAAATGCCACATAGATGACATATTTCATGGATGTTGATATATGTCAAGGATCTCTTTTGATCAAACAGATTGTAGAATAATAAAATGAGGAATCATTAGGTTAATTTGATATTTTTGAAGCCAAAATCTTCCTTCACGTTTATGTTTTCCTCATTATCAGTGAGGCTTGTGTAGGGGTGCCTCCCCAACCTACCTTTATGCTTATGCAACTCTATTGTGTTTTTTTTTGTACCTCTTGTAACAAAAAACAAACTATCTCTACCTTTCATGTGATATTAACTCAAGAATGTGATTTCAGATCCTTTATCTTATGGATGAAATATATTTTATCAAAAAATCACTATATACGACAATAATGTACCAATGGTTGGAAAGTTAGGTAAAAAAACTTCTCAAATAGTTCCCAAACTAGAGTACATAATTGGTGTGCTCATAGCCTCATACCATCATTCACAGTTATGGTGGACACCTCAAATAGAATGGAACCTTCTCATATGTCATCACCATACATGGTTGACTAGTGGTGAAGTTAACACATGAGTTGTGGATGCATCTACATTGGAGGAGATACTAATGATCAAAATGTTGACACTACCAGGTTTTAAGAGAGGTCGGCGGTAAGGAAGCTTGAGTATACAAAAAATTATGATAAATGAGAATAGAATCAACTAGGAGGCAAGAGAAAAGAGACAAGTTAAGTGGGAGCATCCACATGCAAACTACCACCTCAATTTCTAGAATATAGTATATGGATTCCTTGGTGGCACATAAAGTTTTGCAAGGTTTTGTTAGAGAAACAAGGTAAGCATCTGACTCATGTTTTTTGTGCCTGTAAAATGCAAGTTTACATGTAGAACTAATATCAAATTTTGATTTATTGGCGTCTAACTCAAAATATTAGGATACTAGAGACAAATACTAACAAAGACCCAATCACCTAGATTGATGGGAAAAATTGATTTGATTGATTGTAAGTTAAACACTAAAATGAACAAAGTGATTAAGGAGATAGTTTAAAATCTGAGAGATGAATTCTTGAGGATAATTAGTTTCACCAAGATGTAACTTATACTTAATTTCATTTTACCCAAAAACAAATCATCAATGCATAAAAAGAATTAGGGATTTGTAGATTGATTTACCTACTTTTACAATGTAATATACTATTTAATCTAGTCAAAATTGTTTTTTCAAAGTGTTCAAGTAAAGGACTAAATGGTTGATGATCTTTATTTGAATCCTTAACCTTATACTTGTTATCCCCTTCCAAAGTGTGTTATTAATTGAGTTAATGATGATTTTTCTAATAGTTATCTGTCTTTTGAAGTGATAAAGCATATGAAGCATGCATAGGGTGATCAATGATAAAATAGAAAAATGAACACAATATAATTGAAATTTTAATCAATGAAATTTATTTCTAAATAGAAATCATTAAATACATATTTAAAATCAGGCTATTCCCATTTCCTAGATAATAGGAAATTAGCACCACTTTGAACATGATGTCACAAAATATTTCAAATAATAGCAATGCATCAAATAACTAAATGGAATTGGGGAAACATGAATAATGATAATTTTCCCTAAATATGGGTGCAAATGGACCATGTTTTGGCTACCAAATCACTCTTCAAGCGTGTCAAAATGATCTTTTCTCCACATTTCTACCTTTTATCCTCTCCTCATACTTCTCTAGGGTCAGTTATGCGATCCTCTCTAAGGTGTTGTTGATGGCCATCATGATTTGGGTATTATATAATCATAAGTCATTCAAGAAAAATCTATAGCTTCAGGTTTAGGTTTAGAATCATGGTCCTCAATACTTTTACATTAGTGGTATTGAGATATTCGGTGCCATTGACTTCTCTGTTTCCTTTTCTAATTTCATGAGAGTTGGTACCACCTACAGGGGAGTCGGTGGCATTAAGTTATTACTATGATTCTTGGGATGCCTTCTTGGCAGCACCAAGATGGATCTTAGTGCTCCTGAATTTCTCAACATTTCCTATTTTAGGTGCATAGTGATAGTACTAAGATGGTTCTTGATGAAACACACTTTTGGTGAATCTACTAAATGAACCTAAAATGCAAAATATTTCATTAGGTTGAGATATAAAATGATAATTTTGTGCAAAAATCTTGCCAATATATAAATTGATGTAAGAGAGTCCCACATAGCAGTTTTTCACAATATGAATGGAAATACATATATTTGAGAACAAATATCATGATAAACTACATAAAAAGCCTATGAAATAATGACAAATTAATATGCATCAAAATCCCTAAGCTTTGCTCATCCTTGAGCGACCCTACTCTTGGATTTGTTTGAAAACGTCAGCAAGAAGACAATCACAAATGAACTTAATTCACCTAATCATTCCCCACTCTTCAGTCCAAGACCAATACTCACCAACCACAGAATAAGTAACAACTCTACAACAATAAACCAAACTTATTAAAAATGTCAAAAAATGATCAATGGAAGGAAATTAATCTTGGATTCGAAAAACATCATGGTTGGTAGGAGACATTCTTGGAGCACCATCTTATCTCCATAACTACATTGTTTTTATTAGAAAATATAATCTCTATGAAAGAAATTCCACAAATAGACATGGATTAGGGGAATTATCATGGCGGTGGCCTACCTTGCAAAGCAATGTGTGGATGGAATGGTGGTTTGAAAATAGGATTCATAAGAATATTTCAAATTATTTATGAAATAATAAAACATGATGCACGTAAATGATGGATGAGACGTAATTATATCTCTTGTAATGTCTATTTTCCTTGTTTTGTAGTATGATGCATGCTATAGATACCTCACCATAATAATGAGTATGGGTGGGAAGGTGTTAGTATCTAAAACTTCCAAAGCCTCTTTTATTTCTTAGAGAGGTATAACATTGAATTTAGAAATCATTTTCCTCATTTTCTTTCATTTTTAATTTTTCTTTTTTAAATAAATTTTCTCTTCTCCCCTTCTTATAGAAATATTAATAAACTCATGTATGAATTTCACTTTAGAGAAGGAGAAAGAATATACATTTCCCCCTCTTTCTTAAAGGATAAATAAAAGTGAACAACAAATTTAACTTCTTATGCAATATGCAATGTAAAATGAAATCCATTTAAAATTTTCACTACACAAAACTAAAGTACTCAAATGAAGTGAAATGTATTTTTTGTTTTTCTTTTTAGTGAAAAATCAATAAAAATAACTAGAATATTCTTATCATGCCACAAAATGTAGTAAATATGAAAATAACATAGAGTAACTTGTTCATCCTATGGTGGAGATGAAGTTGAATGAAGGTAAAAGAAATTGCATGACTAAGGGATAATGTCTTTTCCAACTGAGATTATTATTCAAAATTGTAATCTTTGAGTTTATTTTGAAGTATACATGAAAGGTCACATTGCTATTTGGTTGATTTGTACTCAAACATCATCATCATCACAAAATCCTTAAGGTTAATTTAGATTTTGTGTTAATTAAGTATGTATTCAAGATGTCTACTATGACAATTCATACCTTCCTTTATTGGTAATTTGAGGGTTGAAGATAATTCGTGTTAACTACACATATATTAATATTTTACATTATTAAGTTGCTAAAAATCATGATTGTTTATTTTACTATTTGATTGATTTATGTTTTTTAGTTTAAACTTGTTCTTTGATAAGTCAAAAATTATGATTGGAGCATATTGTGTGATTTGAACCTTGGTTGATATAGTACTAACACACATGCTTCTAGAAATATATTTAAAGATAGTTAAGGAACTAATTATTAAACAAATTATGATTTTATAATTTTTTGAAACTTCTTATTTATAATTTTAGAGAATCCAATTATAGATCCAACACAAGAAAAACAAATTGGTGTTAAATGAGAAAGTTGTCACATTTTTAGTAAACAACATAATTTCCGTTGGCATATGAGAGACCATCAATTGACAGACCATTAAACGACAACATATCAACCAAGCCCCTCTACCACTGGCTGAAATAAATAGGCCACCTTCCAACAGGCATGCAACCTGGTGGAAATTCACGACGACTATCGCCCAACACATCCCATCTCGAAATGGTTATAACCCATGATGTACTTATCAAAATTTGTTGAAGTTATTTTTGTTCGATTTATATGTCAAATAAGCACACTATTGAATCCCTAATAGTAGAGACGACAATAAGAATATTATTTCTAAGAGATATTTGCATAAGAACATGAAGAATGAGAAGAATAGAAAACCTAACTATAGATCCATCATGGTAAGTTCATTTTAGCCATGGATTCCTTCTCTCTTTCTCTTTCTCTTTCTCTTGCATGGAGTCTACTATAGAACTCAAAAGAGGCTCTCTTTTACCTCTATAATTAATCTTGTTCCTAGAGAATGCTCTATTTAGAGCAATAAACCTAAAATTAGGCAGTTTGAAAATGATTTCAGAGCTTTTAGCTTGAATCCAAATTGAGTAGGCTAAAATCCAGACATACTAAGCCTAGATTCAAGATTTGTAACCTAAGATAGAACTCAAGAGAGTGGAAGATCACCCTTTAACCCTAAATTTGTAGAATTTAATAGTAAAAATTATAAAGAACATGTATTGTCTTGTAAGGTGATTAGTCTTTTTGATTTGTTGAGCCAAAACATGAGATCTTCATCAAGTTTTCAAATTTTTAGCATATTTGTGATGCATTGCATAATCTTTCCGCTCTACCAAAATTTTCTATGAGACTCTATTGAATGTTGACAGAAGAACCAGAGGCAATGTAACCCTGAGTTTCACTAATTTCTACAATTATGAATCACATTGTGCATTCATGATCTAATCGATGGTTGTTTCCAATTAGATACTTATGAAGTCAAATGAATATCTTGGTTTGAAAATTATCAATATGGTTAATTTATCAGTTCAAGTAGATTACTTAATTTATGCAAGTGATTTAGATTATGTTTAGTGTTCAAAAAGTGAAAATAGAAGCCTTCGGTGTAGAGTTAAATATGATACAAATTCTACTAGTGAAACTAAAGAATCAACTAGACATTAGATGCCCTGAACACTGTATAATCATCATGGAGGTCTTCACCATGAAGGACAAAATGTACTTACTGACTCTCTGAGTCTAGGATGATATAGATGCATACTATAAAGGTATGGAGGACTAATCCCAATGTAAATGATCTTCTTAAAATATTGAGGTACCTATTAATCAGATATTCCAGTGGCAACCAATACTATTCAGATAGTTCAGATGTTGCTCAATAGGTCATCCCTTATGGAACAATTGATGCAGGAACTTAAGACAAGTGCTTTGGCTCTTCTCTTGAGTACCTAGTCATAGAGGAGCACTCTACTTTATCCAACCAACTATTTAGATGCAAATCCAGACATGGCAATCCCATTACAAGCCTAAAAGCTAGTTTAGTAGACTTAGAGACTTTGGTCTAATATAAGTCTTATATGATGAGGTCTTATCTTGCTTTGATAATTCCACACGTTCTAGTACACTTCATATCGGTCCAGGGCATAATAAAAAATTAAAATAATAGTGAATTGGTTTAGTTTATGTACTCAATATATTTATGATAAGAGCCTGTGCCGTGTTGGATGGTTTATAATTTTCAACTTTCATGCTTATATTCTTATGTACAATAATTCAACTACCAATACGTATCTGAATTATCATGGTTTCTTGATGACTTTCCACACACCAATCTAGTAGCTCACACACTCTACTAAAACATTTTTCAGGTATAGATCCAACTCAATATGAGGAGTCAAATGCTAGTTTTTATTAGCAGTTGATCTATTGAGGTTTTGAGAGGAATATATATTTAGTTAGATGGTCTCTTATCATTCCTCTAATCTTAGAAATGTGAGAGTGACGAGTGAGAGAAGTTTTGTGATAAGTTGTATTTGATATATATTTAAGACATCACTCTTTTATTTTATTTGAATATGATGTAAGAGTAAAGTTAAGTTGTGAAATTGTGATGTTTACGATTAATTCATATTTTATATGTTAAGTTAACATGATGTTTCATTTGTTATATTTGTTTAAATAAAGAAAAATTTAAGACAGCTTTTAGTTAGTGATTAGAAGTAAATGGTTAGTGTAATCCCTCTTTGATGGGCTTAAACCTTGTTTAGTAGGTTTTGGTTGTGCCAAATCTTAGTATCAGAGCTTAGGTTTGGGACCATGGTGGTAAGACATGATTAAGAATACACTATTTTCCTCTTTAAACCACAAACTTATAGTAGATTTGTTTCTATAGTGGATATGTAGATGCTAGGAAAAGGATGTGGCCATGGTGAAGAATAGGTAGAAAGCCATTACGGCCATGACTCCTAAACAATGGTTAAAGGTAAATAAGATTGAGATGAGGCATCCAAGATGTATCGTATAATTTTGGAGACAAAATAGAAATATAAGATAGATAGAGGTCTTCATCATTTTCAAGGACTTGAAGAGATCATATGAGTTGGTGATAAGCCTAAGTACGAATGAGTTTTTTGGGACAACATACCCAACTATGGTATATGTGAGACTCTAACGTCTGAAAAAGGTTTTTGCCTAATGAATTTATGAGAGGACAAGCAGATTGTCCAAACTAATCACCTACATAAAGGAGATTTTGAATTGTGGTGGCATAAGGTAGAAGATAAGAGAATAAATATAGTGAAGGACTTTGAGGCTGAGTTCCACCTAAAATACATTCCTCCTACCTTGTGGAGTGATAAGATTATACAGGTGGAGAGTATTGGATAGGGTAGTATGACAATTTGTGGGTATGAGGTATATCATACGAGATTGGTTAACTTTTATCCATAGCTTGTACCTAATGACATAGAGAAGTGTAGGGGGTTTTAAATAGGTATTAAACCAGAAATAGACATAATATATTAGCAATTGGCTAGAGAAAGAGAGAGAGAGATTGGGGAGTTTGTGAATATGGTAAGACATATTGAATAGTTAGTTAATGCTGGTAAGCATTCTTAGGGTACAAAAATATATGAATATTTTGGTAGTGGTGGATATAGAGAAGGCATTGGAACCTTGGGCATCGCTAATGCTTTTTTTTTTAAAAGAAGGATGGAACTAGGCGGTTGTTCATAGACTATAGTTAGCTAAATAAGGATATTGTTAAAAACAATTTTATTTAATTTACCTAGAATTAATGATCTATTTGATCAAGTGCATGGAATAACAATCTTCTCAAAGATAGTTCTCAGGTCAGGTTATAGTCAATTGAGGATAAAGGCATCATATGTACCTAAGTCAGCTTTTCAAACAAGATATGGGTACTATGAGTTTGTAGTTATGCCTTTTGGACTAAAAATGCCCATGCAACTTCTATGCACACGTTGATGTTTTTTCCAGACCATATCTGGATCAATTTAATGTAGTGTTTAAAGCCAATATCCTTATATATTCCATAGATGCATAACTACACAAGAAACATAAGTTATGTTGTTGTTGTGACAACATCAATTTTATGTTAAGTTTAGCAAATGTAAGTTCTGGATCACTGAAGTTTCCTTTTTGGATATTTCATATCAAGAGAAGGAGTTAGTGTAGACCTTAAGAAGGTGAAATATGTTATTTAGTGGGATCAACCCACAACCCCTATTGATTTCACAAGTTTTCTATGTCTAGATGCATATTATAGGATATTTATATAACTTTAGTGTTTTAGAAACATGCTTAACAAGGAAGGATATGCCTTTTGTTTGGTCTGAAACATGTATGAAAACATTTCAAACACTAAAAAAGATGTTAACTACAATATCACTTTTTATTTTACCTGAGGTGAACAAAGGGTATTTGGTGTTTTATGATGCATCTAGGAGATGTTTGGGATGTGTTCTTAGGCACGAAGGAAAGGTGGTGGCATGCACTTCTAGAAAACTCAAGAAAAATGAAGAGATTTATCCAAGTCATTATCTTGAGCTGTTAGTAGTAGTACATGCCTTTAAGATATGTCGCTATTATCCTTATGCTGTCATGTCTGGATAGATCTTTACTGACCATAATTTTGTAATGTACACATTTACACATGATCTCAATTTGAGGCAAAGAAAATTGTTAGAGCTTATTAAGGACTGTGACGTTACCTTTGATTATCACTCTAGAGAGGCCAATGTTGTGGCAAATGCCCTGAGTAGGAAGTCTACATTACATATTGAAATGGTTTTTGAGGCATGTCTAAGGAGAGAATTATTGGTCAAAATGAGAGAGACAAATGTAGATTTGAATGTGTCTGAACAAAGTGGGTTGATCATAGATGCATGTTAGACCTACATTCTTTGAGTAAATCAAAGAACTTCAATATAGTGATAGTGAATTGAAGAAAATCATGCATGACCTCACAAAAGGTAAGAGAACATAGTTCATGCATTTAGATGATGTGTAACAACCCGCCTCCCAGTAACCCCCAATTAAGGAAGACCAAGAGGGCAGAGCCATTATCCCAATTTCCGAATCAAATGTTTGACAAATAATCAATAATAATTATCAAATTCTACAGAACTAAACTGAAAGGTTGTAATAAAATTAAACTTTGCATACCTTTTTCAAAAACATGGATATCTACTTCTATCCACATCTGGAGTCTATTCTAACTAATCCTCCTGGTACTTTAATTCTTATGTAATTCCACATATGCCACTTTAATGTTTGTCCTTTTCAATCTTGTACCTAAAATGCGGACAAACAAAATGTCAGTCAGCATATCGGAATATGCCGGTATGTGGGGACAACCAAAATTTCACAAATATGGCTAACAATCTAAATATCATAGTCAAGTTAATTAACAAGCCAAATTTACACTTTCAATGTGACATTCTCCACCGCTTTTGCCCTAACCCTGGCATACCCCCTTTTGGGTTTTTCTTTTACCATTGACTTAAGGCCACCTTCTCAAACCCGAGCTTGGTGCCTAGGGTCACCCTTCATGGTGCCCTTTAGTCATGCAATATCATAGGCCACCTTCTCAATCCCAAGCTTGGTGCCTGGGGTCACCTCTCACGGTGCCCATTGGTCTTCCCTGCTGGGCTTGACCTTTTGCATCATCCATTAGAGTGGCATGTAGGTGCGAGAATACACACTTAATTTACAATTGTGATAATCATAGTGACTTTATAATTTGCAAGTATGAACATCCAACTGATAAGTTGCATTCAATGTGATGAATCATTTGAGAAACTCTTCGGGAAACTAATGCGCTTAACCATAATTAACTACATACCTGTCATGCTGACTTGAGTGCAAAAATAGTTCAATTAATGCAAGAAATCCATTAGGCAAGCAAGCACACAAAGAGATCCCAAAATATACATACAATTTCCTATCATTGATCATGCCATCAAGATCTATTAAACCTAGCTCGCTTCCTAGGGTTTCTAGTCCACTTTTAGGGTTTTCATTGCAATTAGGGTTTCTCTTCATTTATACTATTTTAAACCCTAATTTTATACAATTACTCACAACCCTAATTATCGCATCTATTCTTCACAAAAGATATTAAGGTTACCTTTTAACAACATATAACCTTAATTTCGGATTAAAGGCACAATTAATCATCAATTAAGTCGATTATGCCTCTTTTGCATTAAAACTACCATTTTTATCCTTTCAATCCATGACAAGATCATTATGCCTATTTATCATCTTCGGTTCCTTTTGGATTAACAACTCATATTTCATCATGATCTAATTCACATATGAACTCATTAATTCCACATTTATCCATTAGAAAACCCTAATTTCCATATTAAGGGCATTTATTCACAATTAGGAACCTTTATACTCAAAATATCTTAGAATCATCATATCTTAGCTTTATTCACAATTTTGAATAATTAAAGCCATTAAGAGTCACCAAAACTAATATTAGGGTTTCAAGGCCCATTAAAGCATATGTATGCACAGGAAACTCTAAATTAAGCTAATTATGTGCAAAGTTCATCCTTTTTTATCTTAATGTACCTTTTTACAATTAACATGTTAATAGCAACTTGTATCATCCATTAAACCCTACTAAACACATTAATCATCTCAAAATAGGGTTTCTTAATCTTTAATACATTAAAGTTAATAAATTACACTACTTTCGAATAGAAAGAGGAATTAGGCTTCAATTATATTTTTATTGCATTCCTTGCATTTTTTTGATAAAAAAACACTACTTGTTTGTATTTTTTGGCCAAAGGAATGATTTTTAGTGAATTAAACAAGATCACACCCTTTTCTTGAATATTGTCTAGAGAGGCGAGTTACCTTATTAATTTCGATAAAACTAGAGCCGTTGGATACTCGGTCATCTTTGACTGAGAGAGATCACATAGCTTCTGACGCTTGCGCCCACTAGCAGCTGGTTTGAACCCGTAGAAGACCAAGGTCGTTGATACATGCCCTTGGTCCAATATGGATATATATCGAAGGGCCGCTGCTCTTCATCCCATGCTTGACCCAATAAAAGGCAGCTCGCCGGAGAGAGTAGATTTCTTTGACTCAGAGTATTAGGGATCTTGAGAGGGTGTCGTCCTGGTTCGTGAGGGCGAAACGAGTTGAGAGGGGGTAGTATATATAGGGGTGGGGGTCAAAATGTAGGGTTCCCAACCCTTGTCCATCACTGTTGTTTAACCAATTTGGGTGTTTCTTCTAGACGCCTCCAATGCATGAGAAACTAGGGTGTAAGTGGTTCGGAATCTCATCCCGAATCCATCCATGCCCTTTCCATGTTTGCACACGTGACGGATTTTGAGGAAAATAAAGGGAAAGATCCCTAGTTCTCACGACCCTTTCCTTCTCAGATTCAGGGAAGGAGACACACAACCGACGTCGGATCTTGATCTGACGGCTGGCGTCGTCTCTATTATTTTCACTTAAATCAGAAAAATTATGTTACATTTACTATAATCACAATACTTTAGGGAAACTTGTAAAATCCATAACTCTCAAACTGAGTGTCTAATTAATCCCAAATTTTGAGAGAAACTTAGTAATGACTTCATATACCTCTGTACCAAATTTGGGATCATTATCTAAAAGAAAATTTCCCTTTTCTTTAGGTGCAAGATATCACTTAATTATATATATTTCTCACCTATTTTCTCTTTCCCTTGCCATTAAATTACTATTATGAGTTCCTTGAACCTCAAGGAACCTTAATGGCTCAAAATCCCATCTTGGGAATATCCCTTAGCCTTTTACTTATCTTTTATCCATTTTCTTATTATCTTACTTATTTCCTTATTCGTTTTAAGGGTTTCTATTTATCTTTCATTTCCTTTTTCCTCTTTTCATATTTCTTTTATTAGAAACGAATTCTATTCAATTGTGGCCATTAATGACACTTTCTAGATATTTCCAAGTATTTCTTATAAATACTTTGCTTAATACCCATTATCTTGTATCTTTTTCTAATATTTGGACTTTTCTTCTCTTTTATATCCATTATTAGATTAATATAATAACGGGAATCACGAAATTACTATCCAAAGGAATATTTGTAAGGAAACCCATCCTTTGAAGCAAAGCTTACAACCTTTTTAGTTAAGCCCAAATTCACAAAATCATTATATTTCAATCATGAAAACACATGTAAAATTGAGGTTGTAACATCCTTCCCCTCTTATAGGAATTTTGCCCCCAAAATTCCACTAGGCACATAAGCAAACAGGATAAGCCTTTCCTATGTCCATCATGGCTCCCATGTCGCCTCACCCTTTTCCATGGTACTTCCTAAGAACCTTCATCATCTCATATTCTTCCATCTGAGTTCTGTCTCACCTTGGTATATCGTACCCTCATAGGTGACTCAGGACATTTCAGCCTCTCATAGAGCTGAATAGGTTCATGGCTCAGCACATGACTTGGGTACCTCACATAGTGCTCTAGATTGTACTCATGGAACACATTACTCATCATGTTATCCTGAGGGGTAGACCAAACACAACCATCTCCACCAATCCATCTCAAATGGACCCATATATCAGGGACTCAACTTTCTCAGGTGTAGCTTAGAGGGGTCAGATTTTCACATCACATACTCTCCCACAGTGAACTACATGTCAGTATGCTTTGCATCAGCTCACGACTCATGTCATCCCTAGGCTCTCTTTCAGCCATTGCACGATCAAAGTGACTTCATCTGCACACACTACGGTCTCTTTCTGACCTTCACAAGGTCTCCTCACCAACATCATCTTAATGATGTGGTGATCGACACAACCTCCCTTGCATAGCTCCCAATACTGGCTATGGTGGTTATCATCACCTATTACAGACAAGAAATGTCTCCATGTATCACCCTGAATGAGAACACATGCTCTCGTCATACCCTCTAGTCTGGATCATACTAACCATTAGTTAGGGGTGATAAACTGTACTAACATTGAGTTCTTCGTGTATCTACTTCCACCTCATGGAAGTGAATCTTTAGGTTATAAAGAACTTTTGAACTCGCATCATGGTGTAGTTAAACCATCTCTATCTCATATGTAGTTCAATCGGATCCATCCCTTGACAATATTATTTCTTTCTTATGTCATCTAGGTAAGGAGATCTACCATAACCCATATTGCATCTTGACCTTCCTTGGTCTAGGGGAGACTTACCACAACATCCATAGTGATGAACTCCCATTCCCTCTCAGAGACTCTTTACCCTTTATATCAATATACTGGATTATTGGTATTCATCCTTCACCTCTTGGCTTACATGGTGACAAGCCACGTTCAATATTATCTTAGGCATCCAAAGTACTACTATCACTTACTATCTTGGTAGTACCACGGTGTATGGTGATCTTAAAATCATGATCTCCTATATGTAATGATTCCTCAAGATCGATTCTGTAGAAACCCTAAACCACTCTAATCAAGATTTCATCACCTTCCTTTCCAAAGAAGTGCATCTGAGGTTCTACAACCATCATTTCATTACATCAAGGCCTAGGATGGCTAACCAAACAACTACTAACTTGATCAATCGATATGTTACATTTGAGTATTAGCCAAACTTATCTATTTTTCAAACTTAGGGTTAACCCAACAACCTCTTCTAGCCTTTAGCTAAACTAGGCAGCTGCATCTCACCCAGAGCATCCATTACCACTTCACATCCTTAGGTGTTAGGTAATGTTGAAGACATACACCTCCATGTATTCCACTTATCAACTCATCTCAAACTTTAAGTTTATCTTCATCAAGAAAACTCTGAGCTCATCCTCTTGGTTTTCAAACTCAACCTTGTATAACTTGCAAATTCCACATAGATCATGCTAAAAACATCCTCATAAGATGACTACCTTATTTCTCTTGATGTTTGTAAACCATCCACATATCGTTCACTCCACAAGGGTATGTTATCATCTCTATACCTCATAGCAACGTTCCAACTCACATCATCTTTTATCCTTGGTGTATGGCACGCGTACTGTCCTATCTCTCACTCCCATAATAAGAGGAAATAAGCATTTGGTTGCAGTCCAAATATAAAGTTCTTCCTATTCTAAGAGTAGAGATGGTACATCCCACCTTGCTAGTACACCTTCAAAACTAAGTTGAAACGTGAAACATACGTCTCTACATCACAAACATCATGATATCAAAGTTACTTCCATGGAAAACTAGTCTCAAACCTACTTGGTCACCACACAATCCTTGGTCATCTCCTCTAGGTCTGTAGGGTGTCGACACTTTTGGGGTCATCCCTCTTCCCTTATGCATCCAGAGAGTGCCCTACTCATCTGCCCTTTGGGTCCCATGAGTTCATGAAGGTGATCAATCTCCTAACCCATGGCCCTCAAACAATGATAGTTGTTACCTCCCGACCCTATGGTCATGTGCAACTAGGGAATTAGGCAACTCCTACTTTCATCGGTCTTATCCCTTCCTGACCCTAGGATAGACTTAGGATTCTAGCATAGCACATGTTAAACTTAGAACCTTACCCAAGTCTCCATCATCTCTCTCTACATTCCTAGGTTGTCTTTCATCCTTTCACATGGGTCATGGCGACCTTCCTACCTTGGTCAGGCCCCATACCGGTTACCTCCATGGTAACACATCCACATGCACTTAGAGATGGTTATCTATGGGTCTACAAGTTCATTCTCATACTATGTAATTTTCACTTAGCTCCTCAAGATCCTATGAGACCTCTTTAGGTTTCCTCAAATCCCACAAAAACTGGTATACACCCTACAAAAGGGTCCCTCTCCCAGGATGGGAGGAAACTACACCTTGATAACGAAGGTCACAACACCCTTATGTCTAGGGTTTACATCCACATGAGCATGATTAACCCTAGCAAGCTACTAAGGAACAAGAAGACCACCTACTAGACCATGCTAGGTCATACTGGTTCTCATTCCTCAATGTTGGACCAAGAACAAACCTTCTCATGCCACCACCTTGGCTGTGAGGGATTCATCAACCATACCTTTAACTTAAAGGGGTTTCCCCTTTCCTCTAGACATGAGGAGTGCCATGCTCAAATCTATAGAAACTCAAATCTCATCAGGAGCATCAGGTACACCACTTCCCCTCTTAGGCCTAGGAACCCTAGGTTAACCTTTTTGGGTGTCCAACTGCATGCTCAACCTCTTAACCATGAATCAGGCATGTACAAGGTATGCCATGCACTTCCTATCATCCTTCTACTCGAACAACACTTTAGAGTGGAGTCCTCCTCAAGGACAACCAACTAGGTGTAAGGCCTCACAACCGGTTACTAAGCCTCTTCTTCCTAACCCTAGAAGGTGAACATCTATACCATGGGCTCATAGGTACCAGCAGCCTCACCTTCTCTCTAGGTTTTGGTTTCTCTAAAGGCAACCAAGATATCCTCAGCCTCCCAGGATCATGCATGTGGCAACCAAAACCATCCACTTAGGTCGCATCACCCTCATCTCCCCACTGTTCCTCATATCTCAGAGTCTAAGCTTCCAACCTTCTTGCTTGGATCCTGCTCTCTCTCTAGAGATAACTCCACAACTAGTCTAACTACTAGAGGTCCTCTCTCCATGAATATGGATCAAGCTCATAAGCATACCCCTACCTGGGTGTAGCCTATGTTCCATTTATGTTTGCTCAAGATTATCCATAGTTCTTTATGCTTATCTCATAGGCTATCCATCATACTCTCCTTACTAGTGTTTTAGCCTACTGTTCGCACCACTGACGTACTCTAGGTGCATGCTATGCCCTACTTGAATAAGCCCATATGGTTTCTATAGGTCTTTCTCTAACCTCATCAATGAAGGAGCTATCCTTCACTCTATCATGCATGACCCTTCCCAGAGTTGGGTCACCAAAGGCACTAGGTCATCCAACCTCACATGGCTCGTAATGTCATGGGCATCCAAAATCATATCCACACACCCAGTCTATCATGAAATCATGTCATCATGCCATCTTTCTCTCTAACCACCACTTAGGGTTAGGGTTAGCATCATCCTCAGAGGATGTTCTAGGTCTCTACTTTTAATGAAGATCTTGCCTCCAACTCTCTCTACTCATCCTCCTGACGAGAAGGTCTAGCCTCAGGTCTCTCCTGAGGGCAATGACAACTCATGTCATACGATCTAAGCATGCATCTATTCTTTAGTTTATGCTTAATCTATTAAGCTTATGTCCATGACATCTTATTTACATGCTTTTCATTAATTTGGTGGAGGATTCCTTAGACCTTATCAACCTTACCCATACCTCAAGAGGGTGAGGAAAAGAGATAAAACCCTAATCCTTAAGGTCCTTAACATCATTTGAGTTGAGGAAGGATGAACAAGATGAGAGAGTCCTAAAGGTATCTTATTTCGAGTCAAATCATGAGACTTTGGCCAGACAGTCACACTAATCTGGAAGTCCTCATATTCTGACTAGCAGTGTGGAGGAAAATCTTGCCAACCCCCAGACGTGATCCTTTTCTAGACAACTCTGTCTTTCAGAGAATCCTCAAATAACTCCCTTGGGTTCTACGGAGTTTGTAAAATTTAATAATTATTAATGATTAAATGAGGAACCTATGCTCTGATACCAAATGTAACGACCCACCTCCCAGTAACCCCCAATTAAGGGAGACCAAGAGGGAAGAGCCATTATCCCAATTTCCGGATCAAAGGTTTGACAAATAATCAATAATAATTATCAAATTCTACTGAACTAAACTAAAAGGTTGTAATAAAATTAAACTTTGCATACCTTTCTCAAAACCTTGGATATCTACTTCTATCCACATTTGGATTCTATTCTAACTAATCCTCCTGGTACTTTAATTCTTATGTAATTCCACATATTCCACTTTACTATTTATCCTTTTCAATCTTGTACCTAAAATGCTGACAAACAAAATGTCGGTCAGCATATTGGAATATGCCAGTATGTGGGGACAACCAAAATTTCACAAATATGGCTAACAATCTAAATATCACAGTGGAGTTAATTAACAAGCCAAATTTACACTTTCAATGTGACATTCTCCACCGCTTTTGCCCTAACCCTGGCATACCCACTTTCGGGTTTTTCTTTTTCCATTGACTTAAGGCCACCTTCTCAATCCTGAGCTTGGTGCCTAGGGTCACCCTTCATGGTGCCCTTTAGTCATGCAATATCATAGGCCACCTTATCAATCCCGAGCTTGGTGCCTGGGGTCACCTCTCATGGTGCCCATTGGTCTTCCCTCCTGGGCTTGACCTTTTGCATCATCCATCAGGGTGGCATGTAGGTGCGAGAATACACATTTAATTTACAATTGTGATAATCATAGTGACTTTATAATTTGCAAGTATGAACATCCAATTGATAAGTTGCATTCAATGCAATGAATCATCTGAGAAACGCTTCAGGAAACTAATGTGATTAACCATAATTAACCACATACATGTCAGGCTGACGTGACTGCAGAAATAATTCAATTAATGCAAGAAATCCATTAGGCAATCAAGCACATAAAGAGATCCTAAAATATGCATACAATTTCCTATCATTGATCATGCCATCAAGATCTATTAAACCTAGCTCGCTTCCTAGGGTTTCTAGTCCACTTTTAGGGTTTTCATTGCAATTAGGTTTTCTCTTCATTTATACTATTTTAAACCCTAATTTTATACAATTACTCACAACCCTAATTATCACATCTATTCTTCACGAAAGATATTAAGGTTACCTTTTAACAACATATAACCTTAATTTCAGATTAAAGTCACAATTAATCATCAATTAAGTCCATTATGCCTCTTTTGCATTAAAACTACAATTTTTATCCTTTTAATCCATGACAAGATCATTATGCCCATTTATCATCTTCAGTTCCTTTCGGATTAACAAGTCATAGTTCATCACGATCTAATTCACATATGAACTCATTAATTCCACCTTTATCCATTAGAAAACCCTAATTTTCATATTAAGGGCATTTATTCACAATTAGGAACCTTTATACTCAAATTATCTTAGAATCATCATATCTTAGCTTTATTCACAATTTTGAATAATTAAAGCCATTAAGTCACCAAAACTAATATTAGGGTTTCAAGGCCCATTAAAGCATATTTATGCACAGGAAACTCTAAATTAAGCTAATTATGTGCAAAGTTCATCCTTTTTTATCTTAATGTACCTTTTTACAATTAACATGTTAATATCAACTTTTATCATCCATTAAACCCTACTAAACACATTAATCATCTCAAAATAGGGTTTCTTAATCTTTAATTCATTAAAGTTAATAAATTACACTACTTTTCGAATAGAAAGAGGAATTAGGCTTCAATTATATTTTTATTGCATTCTTTGCATTTTTCTGATAAAAAAGCACTACTTATTTGTATTTTTTGGCCAAAGGAGTGATTTTTAGTGAATTAAACAAGATCACACCCTTTTCTTGAATATTGTCCAGAGAGGTGAGTTACCTTGTTAATTTCGGTAAAACTGGAGTCGTTGGATCCTCAGTCGTCTTTGACCGAGCGAGATTGCATGGCTTGCGACGCTTGCGCCCATAGCAGCTAGTTTGAAGCCACAGAAGACCAGGGTCATTGATATGCACCCTTGGTCCATGATGGATATAGATCGAAGGGCCACTGCTCTTCATCCCCTGCTTGACCCAAAAAAAGGCTAGCGGTGGTGCCACATGGAGAGCTCACCGGAGAGAGTTGATTTCTTCGACTCAGAGCATTAGGGATCGGGAGAGGGTGTCGTCCCGGTTCTTGAGGGTGAAACGAGTTGAGAGGGGGTAGTATATATAGAGGTGGGGTCAAAATCTAGGGTTTCCAACCCTTGGTCGTCGCTGTCGTTTAACCTATTTGGGTGTTTCTTCTAGACGCCTCCAATGCGCGAGAAACTAGGGTGTAAGTGGTTTAGAATCTCATCCCGAATCCATCCATGTCCTTTCCATGTTGGCACACGCGAAGGATTTTGAGGAAAATTGAGGGAAAGATCCCTCAGTTCTCATGACCCTTTCCTTCTCAAATTCGAAGAAGGAGATGCACAATCGGTGTCAGATCTCGATCTGACGGCTGGTGTCGTCTCTATTATTTTCACTTAAATTGGAAAAATTATGTGACATTTACTATAATCACAATACTTTAGGGAAACTTGTAAAAACCATAACTCTCAAACTGAGTGTCTAATTAATCCCAAATTTTGAGGGATTTACCTCTCTACCAAATTAGGGCTCATTATCTAAAATAAAACGTGCCTTTTCTTTAGGTGCAAGATATCACTTAATTATATATATTTCTCACCTATTTTCTCTTTCCTTTGC
The DNA here is from genome assembly GCA_963693085.1 of Alisma plantago-aquatica. NCBI lineage: Eukaryota > Viridiplantae > Streptophyta > Magnoliopsida > Alismatales > Alismataceae > Alisma > Alisma plantago-aquatica. The sequence continues at coordinate 407,966,332 of OY856414.1, forward strand.
CATTAAATTACTATTCTGAGTTCCTTGAACCTCAAGGAACCTTAATGGCTCGAAATCCCATCTTAGTAATATCCCTTTAGCCTTTTATTTATCTTTTATCCATTTTCTTATTATCTTACTTATTTCCTTATTCTTTTTTAAGGATTTCTCTTTATCTTTCATTTCCTTTTTCCTCTTTTCATATTTCTTTTATTAGAAATGAATTCTATTCAATTGTGGACATTAATGCCACTTTATAGATATTTCCAAGTATTTCTTATAAATACTTTGCTTAAAACTCATTATCTTGTATCTTTTTCTAATATTTGGACTTTTCTTCTTTTCTTCTCTTTTATATCCATTATTGGATTAATATAATAATCAGAATCATGAAATTCCTATCCAAAGGAATATCTGTAAGGAAACCCATCCCTTATAGTGTCAGAACTTGTTGAATGGTGAAATGAGAAATTCCTATGAGAAACTCAGAGCGCATATTGTTGAATATATAAGGGTGCAAGATGAGTATTTCCTTGCTTCCTTCAAACCTTAGGATTGGCTTCGAACCATTTCCTAAAAGAGTGTGTTTGTAGGTCATAGATCTAATTCAAATGAAGAGTATGGTTGAATCAATGACTCCATATATATAAGAAGGATTGATCGAAGGTAATACCCTGAATAGAGAACATGCTATGTGTTGTATCTCTATAGCAAAGAGCCGCTATACACCAGGCCAACTAAAATGCTGATTGACTCATATGTCACTGCCATTCTTGTACTGATCGGGGAACGAGAGGTCGTGGACTCTGACTCTTCCATACACCTATATGGAACTGATGCTAACTTCACAGTGGTCAGTTGGAGATGGAAGGTATATTCCCATCTCCGCAGGGCATAAGATTGATTGGAAGATGTAATTAGCCGTATTGCATATTTTCTTAAGGATTCAAATGCGGACATATTGGATGAATCCTTGATTTGCCTATATATTGTTTAATTTATGACAGTTATACATGTTTTTCATATTCCTTCTAAAGTAACTACTTGAAGGACAGATCTATTTAATATAATGTAGCTTTACTCTTTGTTTAAATAACAATATACATGTGATAATAATAGCATTGTTGGAGAGTAATATCTCTCGTTGGGATTGTTGTCTCACCCGTAGGATCCACAATTTTTATGTGGACGTGCACGTGGTAGCAGAGATCATGTAAGCTGAACAGGACAACATTAAGAAAAAAAATTTGATATTTAAGATGGTATGCTATCAGTCGTGTCTTGTTATAGATAGAAGTCCTATGTGTCGTACATGTACTCTCAGGTCCTTTGGGGGATTTTATGTAACAATTTTATAATCATTTTGAGAATTTGGCAAGAAATCCTTGATGTATAATGTTGCTTTTTTCTATCATTTGGTAAATCAACTGATATCTTATATCACGGGAATGTGATGTAATGACATATGTAAAGAAGGGAATTATGTTGTATACATGGATGACTGGCTTTGGGCCTTTCTATAAAGAGTTTCCTGGCATTGGATCTCTTTAAAAAATGGTTTAGATTTTTAGTGATTTTTAGTAATCCACTGCTAATGGTTATTTCAGCTTGGTTTTGTGTAATCTCGTTATCTTTGTGATAATAGGTGTTACACTGAGTTTCTTGTAGGAGTTACTTGTTTCACCATCTAGCTAGATACTGATGCTGAAGATATATCTATGGTATAGGGAGACTAGATGATGTTTCACTTTATTAGCTATTCCAATTGGATAAATTAAGGCTCCATCATACAAGTGGGCGTATAAACCCTAATTTAATTTGGCAAGCCTGACTATTAAACAACAACATAACATATATTATGTATACAGTGTGAACTTGTCACATCGTCTCAGAACAACACTGTCTTATTGCCTTAAACTAGGCCATGAACATCACCACTTGTTAACACTGTCATATCAGGCTGATCACTATTATCAAAACACTGGGATATTAATCAATTATCACATCACTGGAGGATATAACATCTCACTAGGCATTAAGCCTTTACTAGGTCATAAGAACAATCACATTATTCATGTAACTCATTATTGTCTCATCTTGCCTTATCACACATATATGCATGGCATGTATCATAACAGTCATTAGCTATGATAACCATCACATCATGTCGCATCATTCTTATTAGCATCACATATATCATATCACTTATACACCATATCATTCATTAGCCATGACAATCATCTCACTTACAAAATCAACATTATACAAATAGAGAGAGAGAGAGTACTCATTGTTATCTCATTATATTAAACATTTTAAGTAATGTAAACAATACATCATATGTCCCCTCAATTTTGGGTTAGGGTTTCATGCTTAACCACATAGAGCATGGCATTATTTATTTATCAATCTCTAGTTTCATTACCTCCCACAAGTTTGGATTGTAGTAAAGTTAAGCATTATAGATTATATCTCAGTGTGCACATTCACATATTTACAATTCTAGTACACCCATCAAGGCTCACGGCCATCATCTGTTATCATTTAATCATCTTCATAGCATGCAAAATATATGACACTCAATCACCCTATAAATTAGAACCATGCAAGTAGGAGAGAGAGAATGTATCATCATATACTATTCATCCATGCACATTCTATAAGTATAACATACCCTAGAATTAGGGTTAGGATTCACTCCCATAGCCGATTAGGGTTTTACTTCATGACTATATCACCAAACCCTAATTACACCATCTCCAACTTTGTTGGAATTCATTTAGGGTTGAACGTCAATAATAGAACATGATTAGATCATTATGTCATCAACACTAAGTACCACCTTCATACATGTGTATGTGTAACACCTCATCATGTCATGCATGTGTTACGACTAAGCAACAATGTGGGTATCTTGACCACCCTCAATGTAGGTGTTACGATCGCAACAACTAAGTGTCTCGACCACCATTCAATCATGATGTCTCGACTGCAACTATTATATGTCTCGATCTCAAACCAAACATGGTGTCACAACCTACCACCAACAAGGTGTTTCGACCTACTATCAATAAGGTGTTTCGGCCATCAATAATACCATGTGTTACCACCGCTAGCCACCATGGGTCACAACCAACTATATTTAGGGTTTCGACCATTAACAAAGTATCTGACATGACCATGACAAAAGCAACTCAAGGGAGTCTCAATCAGAATACAACTGAAGGTCATGACCCTAACACCAGGGTTTATATATGTCTCGACCAAAATTAAAGCAAGATATCTCGACCCCAAATACATCCAAAACCATCTAGGTCGAGACAACATCACCAAGAGGATGTGTTTCGGTCGAAACACTCCCAAAACATATCATAAGGTCGAAACAAGGGTTTCTAAAACTAAGCAACTCTACTAGGTTGACACCATCCAAACCCTAGAAACCCTAGCATATCATGTGATGCCACCTCATCAATCAAGGTCCCACAAGGCTCCCCATAGAATAATTCTCTCTCTTATGATACTAAAGCACTAAGGGCACACTCAAAATGTGAAAAATTGCAAGATAGCCCCTTAACTTGGGTAATTTGCATTTTAGTCCAAAATAGGCACACATAGCTCAAACAATATCAAATCAGGACCAAACTGAAAACATGAGCGTGTCACAAAAAACACCTCAAGAGATTAGAGAAAGGTTCTAAGAATCTCATTATACAAAGTAAGCATAGTTAGCATCAAGCTAGGTCATGGGCCTTACAACCATAAACCCCTAATGAGAATTTTTCCCCCAAAAGCCCACATGAAAAGAAGCAGATACTTCCCAAATATCACTTCCTCAAACTCCCACATGTCTTATCTATACCACAGTGATGTCATGAAGCCTTAACCAACACAACATCCTTATATCTGTGATCAACACAAGATCTGCCACACATGACACATATTCTACTATGTCTACTGGCTGTGGAGTCAACTCTATGTCAAGTAACTCTTCCTTAGTATAGAAACACTACATGCATCTAATATAACCCTGGTGACAACTCTAAATTTTAAGCCATTTTCTCAACTTGCATCATAACAAGATAAGATCCACAAACATGGGAGTTCAACATATCCTTCTCAAACTTTTAGAATGTCTCTTCCATGGAGAGACCCTTAGATACACCATGTCTCCCACCTGGAACTACAAGGCCTACCATGCTTCCACTGTTCTCTCTGATTTGTTGAGTCAACATCATTTCACTTATAACTTGTACTAATTAGGTTACTATCAGGTATGCCTCCACCTGTACATTCATCTATGATAAGAAAACTACATGTTTCTCCTATGGCACACTAAAGAGTACAATTGTGCTCACTTAGCAGATGATAACAAACAAGGCTTCCTACTCCAGGTATCTGTAACCCAAACCATTCCTTGATGTTTCATAGACTATTATATAACTCTTATCCCAAGCAGATCTTGCAACTATCTCTTCATCTCTTACATTCTTACCAATGTCACCCTATATACTACACAAACCCCTAACACAGGATATCCATATTATAGATTGGATACCTATAACCAGATTGATCTTGAAGTCAATCTTTCTTGGAGGTAAAATAGTTAATGTCTTACCAGAAAACATATCCTCAAACTCACATACAACTGGAACCTTTTGGATACTAGGATTCCTCACCCTAGGTATCCATCACATGTGACAAGAAAACACCACATCCCTATTCCATCAGCTTTTCAGTTGTCTCTATCGATATCAAACATATAGAAAGAATCTTCCTATCACCTTAGAAAATCCACAACACACTATCATTCACAGACGTCACCATCTTGGAATTAAAGTCCAATATTATTTGATACTCTTTTAAAGCATCTATCTCAAGGTCACATCAAAACAATTTACATCAAGTGACATGAGACTCACTTGAATGTCACATCCCTGGTAAAAAAGAACACAAAGTGAACATACTTCCTTAAATACCACATAATTACTCAGGGATTGCTAACAAGGGGAAGGGGTTACCTAACTCTTATTGTTATTACATAGGTTTACAACTTCTCATGTGTCATCTTAACATGTTTCCTCCTTGTTTCCTTGCCATCAACATAGGAATTATAGAGATGAACACATATCATTACTCTTTCTTTATTGATTGTTCATTATTTTCATGTGTATTACTATATGTTAACATGTTTTACAACTTCACATTAAGAAATAGATCATTACTTTTCATATGTTCTTTATTAAGTAGGGATAATTTCCCTTACTCTCTTTCACATATTATGATAATTGCACCTTACACTTTCTTGTACACATTGGATGGTCTGAGATTAACTTAGGATACACTTTATTTATTCATAATTTATTCTTATTTAGCTTCTGACTTTGTATTTATCTCAGAAGTTCTCTTCGTCATATATGGATTTTACACCTTGACTCACTTTATTAGCACAAAATTATTTGTGTCTTGCTTTATAAACTTCTTGAAATTATAACTTCAAGAACCTCTCTGTGGCAACACATCCCATTATCACACAGATAACGAGGTGTTACGCGAAAACGTGCGGAAATCACCATAACCACAGTTAATCAAAAACACGGCTTAATTAAAACTGATTGCGGAAAACTGATAAACTGAGAAACATATTACATTCCAGTCCATATCCTGCAAGAAAACATGTTACATATATATCCATGCAAGCCTGGATACATGTCCACAGCTTAGGGCAACAACTGTCATGTCATAACCATGAGTTCACCACCTATTCATACATATAAAGGCCCATATCTGGTCAACAGCAGGATATACAAACGACATCGGTCGTGCATCGTAAAACAACGTCAAAACACCGCCAAGGACCTGAGAGTACATGGATGACTCTAGACTCTACACCAAAACATCAAAATAGTAGCATCTCCAAAGCTTGCCTTCTACAGATCTTCTCGCTGCTCGGCCGCAACTCCGCGACCACCACCACGACAAGCTCGACCACCTAAAAAGGGTGTAAACCAGTGGAGTGATACAATTGAACATTGTCCCAGCGGGAGGCATAACTCTGCGCCAAAACTACAAAACCTCATATAAGCATTTATATGAGCAGATATATTGATAAGGATTATAACAGAAACAGTTTATGAAAAGCAAGGCCATCTGTACCATAAAATTTATCAGTTGTACCAAAAAGGCATATAACCTGCATACCTCACAATGGGACATGATTGACAAGATGAAATATATATAAAACTCACCACATAGGAGTAATGCACAAACAACTGCAGATAATTAAAGTTATCTACACAAACAAGGCCTCAACCAATGTTTCGTGTTTGTCTTAAGCAGCATATACTAAACAGCTGTTTTATGTTTTATTATGCCCTGAGGAAATGAACCGTACCGTTCAAATCCAACCTTCGGCTGCGAAGCCCATAGCCAGTGCCATACAAGGTCAATGGAAGAGCCGGAATCCAAGACCTTCTCCGCCTCATGTTCGTACATAAGTATAACATAAGCAGGACCGCAGTCTCATGCTTGAAGTGGTCATAGCCACAGGGTTAGCTCTTCAGGCTACCCTCTGCCGCGGAACATGAGTATACATAAGCAGGACCGTAGTCTCATACTGAAGTGGTCATAAGCCACAGGGTTAGCTCTTCAGGCTACCCTCTGCCTAGCCCGCCTTGGTACAGGTCATGACGCTAGTAAAACTGAGCCACGTGTCTAGACATCGTGCTCTGAGCCATGAACGCATTCATGCTCAATATATATATATGGGCTATGTTCACCTTGCCTTTATCATCACTGGGCTATGTTCACCTCACCCTTGAGTCTACAACCGCAGTTGCACTCTTATCTCCTCACTTTAGGCTAGGAGCAACCTCGCATATTCAACAATATGCGCTCCAGGTTAACCCGCAGGAGAACCTGTTTCATCATCACCATATCCTGACTGGCGATGAATCTATGGCCAGGGCAAACTACATGATAGATTCCACTATGATTAATTAGTATCTTTTAGATGGATTGCAAGATTCAACCAAGTTGTATAACATGCAAGACATAACAGAAGGAAAACAACATAAACTCAACATTATACATTTCCTACAATTTACATCACACTGATCTATCATAAGGATCTCACATCACATGTTATCACTTGGCCTCTTGCCAACCATCTAGATCCCTCTCAAGGATCATCACATATCATGGGATCTCAATCCCTCATTATATAGTGCCATAGCCTCTCAAGGCTTTCATCACCATTATGGAACACCTTTCATAATACACCTGTCATCATAGTATTCACATATAATTATTTCTCATAGTCTTTCATTTGGCTAACATTACCTGCATAGTTAACATCGTTCAATATCCATGTGAATATCAAGATACTTACATTATCAACATAAGATGATAATTAGGGTTAAGTACATTGCCAGCACATAATGGCAATAATAACTATATCCGTGCCCTATCTTAAGGTTATACATGTAAACACATTATCAAGCAACCCTAAGGCATGCTCAAGATCACATTGTCATTTAAGAAATAGAGTAGTTACATTCATATGCATGTGCTCGGCCATAAGAACATAAATGTCATTATTAAGTAATGTGTCATCATGAAAACATAGTTAACATATCACCTTTCCATGGAAGATCGTGCCCTCACAAGAGATACCAAGAACCCTTACTAATAGGCATCCCGGGCAGACCCATTCCTATCTACCCCTATCGGGCGTGCAGCCCTAACAGGAGTGTAGGGTGTCCGGGCGAGCCACTCAGGTGTGCAAGCTATCGGGCGAGCACTCATGTGTCGGGTGAGCAAAGGAGGGTTGAGCGAGCAGGCTTAGCATATGTGCAAGTAATGAGCCGGGTACTGAGCCGTGCAAGGTGGAACTGGGCGAGCGAGATAGAACATGAGCGAGCAGCCCTGTCGGGCGACACGCACAGAGGGTGTCGGGCGTGCACTAGTATCGGGCAAGCCAGATAGAATCGGGTGAGTTAGCCATTGTGTCGGGCGACACAGCTGGGCGAGCCAAAACGTGAGAGAGCAGGGCGTGCTGGGGGAAACCGGGTGAGCAGCACTCTGAGCTATCGAGCGAGATAAGCTACTGGGCGAGCCAAAGAAGTATCGGGCGAGCAAAGCCAGGATGTTGGGCGACACGTGTGCAGGTGAGCAAGGGAAAACCGAGTGAGCAGACTTGATTTGGCGAGCGAGCATAACAGAGTTATGTCAGGCGAGCAGGGTTACTGGATGAGCAAGACGACTGAGCGAGCAGAGCCAAAGTGCTCACCCGCTCAAGGCACAAAAGAGAAACTTTGCTCACTCCAACCGTGCAAGAGAGAACTAGGGCAAGGGTTGTCGGGCAGCACCTCCCCACACATCTCAACTAAGGTTCAAGCCATCTAAACGAGCTCACCATCTTGCCCAAGGTGAGAGGAGAGTCTTGCTCAAGCCACTAAGTCATGTGTTCACCTCAATCGGGTAGGAAAGAGGGGTGTTTCCCATGGCATTAGAGATTAAGCTCACTCATCTAGACCAAGGGGAGAAAGGAGTGTTGCTCTCCTAAACCCTAGATATCATGGATCGGCCAACATGCAAGCTAAACAAGAACCAACTACTAACATATAAAGGCAAGATTAAGACAACATATGAGAGAAGAAGATAGAGTAGTTAGGGTTAGAATCATGCAACCCGCCTTAAGCTCCAAGGGCATCTCGACCACCAAGGCTCCTCCAAGGGTGTGTAACGGCCACCACCTTCTTCTTCCAAGGGTGTGTATCGGCCACCACCTTCTTCTTCCAAGGGTGTGTTGACCTCCAAGCTGCTCACACAAGGGTGTGTCGGCCACCAAGCAAAGGAAAGGAAGAGTGTGTCGTGCACAAGGGGGAGAGGAACTAAAGGGACCTCAAGCTAAGGAAGGAACCATCTATATAGAAAGAAGGGGAGGAGAAACCAAGGTTGACTCTTGCTATGTGTCGTCCACCCAAGGGACACATGTCCACCAACTCAAGCCACCACTCTTGCAAGCCATAAGACACTTGTCCAAGATGTGCACCATGTGTTCTCCAAACATGACCAAGGTTGGACCAAGCTTCATGGGCGACACACCAAGCTGCCCTAGGCTGACACAAGCTCTACTTGGCCGACACAAGGCCCAAGCAAGCCCAAACAAGGAACTCCAAGGCCCAAACAAGCTCAACAAAGGTCCAAAAGGACTCAAACAACAAGCCCAAGCCTTCCTCTCAACCCTAGAGGAAGCAAAGAGGGGAAAACATCTCATAAGATGGAAAACTTGCACACAAAACCCTAGACCTGGGTTATTTGCAAGTAGCACCTTCAACCCTCAACAAAGCACAACCAAACCCTAATCACCACTCAAAGGTGATTAGCAAGCCTCAAACCATCAAGGTTAAGCAAAACAAACAGGGTAAGCCCTAAACGCAGGTCAGGGTCCTTACAATCTAACCCCCTTTAAGGGATTTCATCCCTAAAATCCGAAGAGAAAAGCGAGGGATACTTTCTCCTCATCTCTTCCTCAAGCTCCCACGTGGCTTCCTCGACGCCACGACGCTGCCAAAGAACCTTCACAAGAACCAGGTCCTTCCTCTTCAGCTTCTTGATCCTTCTGTCAAGAATCGTCACAGGACCTTCCTCGTAGGTCACATCTGCATCAAGCTCAACCTCAACTGGCCGTATCACTGTGCCTGAGTCTGGACGACTTTTCTTTAGCATACTGACATGGAAAACTGGATACAACCTGTGCAACTCAGGAGGTAACTCTATCTCATAAGCTACTTTGCCAACACGTGCTATGACTGGGTAAGGCCCCATATACCTGGGTGCCAATTTACCCTTCCGTCCAAACGTCAGCACACCTTTCCAAGGCGAGACCTTAAGATATACTTTGTCTCCTACCTGGAACTCCAACGGTCGTCGGCGATTGTCTGCATAAGACTTCTGCCTGTCCTGCACCACTTTCAACTGTTGCTGTATCACCTTGATCTTATCTGTCGTCTGCTGTACTAACTCAGGACCCAAAAGTTGGTACTCACCAGACTCGTACCAACACAAAGGAGATCTGCACTTCCTTCCATACAGAGCTTCATAAGGAGCCATGCCGATGCTTCACTGATAACTGTTGTTATAAGCAAACTCTATCAAACTCAGATGAACATCCCAGATGCCTAGGAACTGCAAAACACAAGCTCGAAGGAGATCCTCCACAATCTGAATATTCCTTTCAGACTGTCCATCTGTTTGCGAGTGAAAGGCTGTACTGAACCTCAACTGCGTTCCCAATGCTCTGTGCAACTGTTCCCAGAAACGACTTGTAAACTGAGGACCTCTGTCAGAAACAATCATTGCTGGCACACCATGCAAACGAACTATCTCATCCACATATACTCGAGCGAGCTTCTCCGCTGTGTACGTCATCTTCACAGGCAGGAAATGGGCAGACTTCGTCAATCTGTCCACTATCACCCAAATGGAATCATGATTCCTAGTTGTCTTAGGCAGATCAACTACGAAATCCATGGTTATATGATCCCATTTCCACTGCGGTATCGGCAAAGGTTGTAACATACCTGTCGGCTTCTGATGCTCAGCCTTCACTTGCTGACAAACCGCACATCTTGCCACGAACTCAGCCACATCTTTCTTCAAACCGGGCCACCAATACAAGTCCTTCAGACTATGATACATCTTGGTGACACCTGGATGCATCGCATACATCGACGTGTGTGCTTCCTCAAGCACCAACTTCCTCAGATCATCAACATCTGGAACCACCATCCTGTCACGATAGCATACTAGCCCATCCTCAGACTCATGAAACCCATCATGCTTGTCACTGCCGAACTCTGATCTGATCAACTGTACCGCCTCATCTGTCTGTTGTGCATCCTTGATCTGCTGCCTCAATGTAGGCTTGACTTGCATCTGTGCAAAAAGACCAGATAACGAATAAACTTCCATCTGCACATTCATCTGTCGTAGAGAAACAAGCATATCCCTCCTATGGAAAACCAGGGAACTTAACTGTGCCTTCTTTGAAGAAAGAGAAGACTTTCGACTAAGCGCATCTGCTACCACGTTCGCCTTACCAGGATGATACTCGATAGTGCAGTCGTAGTCGTTGATCAACTCCATCCATCGCCGCTGTCGCATATTCAACTCGTGTTGCGTAAAGATATACTTCAGGTTCTTATGATCCGTAAAGATCTGACACACTTCCCCATACAGATAGTGTCTCCAAATCTTTAACGCATGAACTACTGCTGCCAGCTCCAAATCATGAGTCGGATAGTTCTCCTCATGCTTCTTGAGCTGTCGCGAGGCAAAGGAAACCACATGATCTTCCTGCATCAACACGCAACCTAAACCTTTCTTAGAAGAATCACAGAAAACAACATAGCCTTTCCCAGGCTCTGGCAAGATCAATACTAGAGCACTAGTCAGCTTCTCCTTCAGACTCTGGAAAGCTTGCTGACATCGATCATCCCAAACAAAAGGTACATCCTTCCTGGTTAACTTCGTCATTAGCAAAGCTATCGAACTGAAGTCCTTGGTAAACCTCCGGTAGTATCCTGCTAGACCAAGGAAACTACAAACTTCCGTTGGTGTCTTCGGTTGTTCCCATTCTGCAACGGATTCCACCTTCTTCAGATCTACCTTGACTCCTTCAGCAGATATCACATGGCCCAAGAATGTCACTTCATCCAGCCAGAACTCACACTTACTGAACTTGGCATACAACTGATGTTGACGAAGAAGAGTCAACACTCGACGAAGATGTTGCCCGTGCTCAAGCCTATATCGACTATAGATCAAGATGTCATCTATAAAGACTACAACAAACTGATCTAAGAACGGATGGAACACTCTGTTCATCAGATCCATGAAAGTTGCAGGTGCATTGGTTAACCCAAACGGCATAACCACAAACTCATAATGACCATACCTTGTCCTGAAAGCTGACTTCGGTATGTCATCTGCCTTTATCCTCAGCTGATGATATCCGGACCGTAGATCGATCTTCGAGAACACTGTAGCACCACGCAACTGATCGAACAGGTCATCTATCCTCGGCAATGAGTACTTGTTCTTGATCGTGGCCTTGTTCAACTACCGGTAGTCTATACACAACCGCATCGAACCGTCCTTCTTCTTGACGAACAACACAGGCGCACCCCAAGGCGACGTACTGGGTCGGATAAAACCTTTATCTAGCAACTCCTGTAATTGCTTCTTCAACTCTGTCATCTCTGCTGGAGCCATTCTGTATGGTGTCTGCGCAACTGGCTACGTTCCTGGTACTAGATTGATCTCGAAATCAATCTCTCGGGGTGGGGGAACACCAGGAAACTCCTCAGGGAACACATCTGCAAACTCACAAACAACTGACACCTCCTCAAGGCTAAGACCTTTTGCCTTGGCATCCACTTCGGTATCTACCACGTGGGCTAGGAACGCCTCACATCCCTGTCGTAACAACTTATCTGCCACCATAGCTGATACCAGACATGTCGGAAGAATCTTCCTATCTCCCTGGAAGATCCACTTCTCTCAAGCAACATCAAACACTGCCTGCTTGGAACCACAGTCCAAGACAACCTTATACCTTTCTAAGGTATCCATCCCAAGGATAACATCGAACCCATGCATAGCAAGTGGTATGAGATCCACTTGAATGCGGTGTCCCGAGAAAGACAAGACACAAGATGGACACTCTTCTCGAAGCAAAGAGGAACCATCAAGAGGGGTTTCTAACAACAAGTTATCCTTCTTACAGCTAACAGATAAACGACAGTTCTCAAGCATACTATAGGCGATAAAAGAGTGCGTAGCACCCGGGTCAACCAGAACAAATATAAAGCAAGAAGAAGACATATCAGAATGAAATAACTCCATCTGACCTGTCACTACTCGCGGGTTGACTACCGCCTCCGGCTGATTCATAGCGTAGAATCGAGCCATTGCTTGTTGTCCACAAACTCTGCTTCCCTGAGCAGATGATCCAGCCTAAGATGCTTGACCGCGTCCTCGTCCTCTGCTACTACTGGGCTGTGGTCTCTCAGACCCCTGAAGGTTCTATCTCGGCTGTTGTGTCACTTTAACATCGTTGTAGGGACAACTTGACCTGATATGCCCTGTCTGGCCACAGGCATAGCATGTCCTAGCATCATCTCGAGGCCTAGACGGTCCTGTTACTGCCACGGAAGTCGAACTTTGCACCTTATATGGTGAGGAAACATAGCCTCTTCCTCTACTCATAGACCACTGGGATGGCCTACCAGAACCTCTCATAGCTGCTGGTGCCGAAAACCTGGGCTTCTTGAAGCCACCAAACCTCTGACCCTGGAACTGAGAAGGTCTTTTCTTAGCCATAGACTCTCTCTTCACCCTTACAGATCGTTCGATCCTCCTAACATATTCCACAAACGTCACAAACTGTTCTCGGTTCTCCAATGCAGAAACCGGTGTCGTCAGCTCAGCACTCAGACCCTTCTCGAAACGTCTGATCCGTTCCTCGTCTGTTGTTGCCATGTGAGGACAAAACCTCAACAGATCCATAAACTTGGCTTCATACTCGGTGATGTTCATCGTTCCCTGTCGCAAACTCTCAAACTGACGGATCTTCTCATCCAGATTCGTCTTGGGAAAGTATCTGGTGACGAACTCGCATCGAAACACTTCCCAACAGATCACCTCACCAGGCCGCTTCTCTTCCTCGATGGTCCACCAGTGACCAGCGCTACCCTTCAGAAGGTAGACAGCATGCTTTACTTTGTCTACTTCGGGGATTTTGAGGATCCGGAAAGCCTTCTCAAGACTTGTCAGCCATAGATCTGCATCCGCTGGATCAGCTGTTCCAGCATATCCGAAGCTCCGACTCGGTGAAGCCGCTCGAAGGTCTTCCCAATACCCGATGCTTCTCCATGGGGAACCTGTACTCGCGGAGGAGGCACTCGTAATCGCTCAACCATGAGATTCACCGTAGCCATCATCTTCCCCATAATCTGTTGGTAGGCAGGATGTTCAAGTATGGTTGGGTCAGGTTGGGGGACCTCAGGCACCCAATCTTCATGTGCCTGACCTACTGCTCCATCAACAGATGCAGCATCGCTATGCTCAGCAACGTGTTCCTCATGGTTTCCAGACATCTTCGCTTTTCTTCTGCTGAGGGCAGAAGATTACTTATGAGAAAATTTGGAAAACACATAAGAACAAACACAACCTAGTCGTAGATCCCTGTAGACTCAGCGAACCTAAAGCTCTGATACCAAACTTGTGGCAACACATCCCATTATCACACAGATAATGAGGTGTTACGCGAAAACGTGCGGAAATCACCATAACCACAGTTAATCAAAAACATGGGTTAATTAAAACCGATTGCGGAAAACTGATAAACTGAGAAACATATTACATTCCAGTCCATATCCTGTAAGAAAACATGTTACATATATATCCATGCAAGCCTGGATACATGTCCACAGCTTAGGGCAACAGCTGTCCTGTCATAACCATGAGTTCACCACCTGTTCATACATATAAAGGCCCATATCTAGTCAACAGCAGGATATACAAACAACATCGGTTGTGCATCGTAAAACAACGTCAAAACACCGCCAAGGACCTGAGAGTACAGGGATGACTCTAGACTCTACACCAAAACATCAAAACAGTAGCATCTCCAAAGCTTGCCTTCTACAGATCTTCTCGTTGCTCGGCCGCAACTCCGCGACCACCACCACGACAAGCTCGACCACCTAAAAAGGGTGTAAACTAGCGGAGTGAGACAATTGAACATTGTCCTAGCGGGAGGCATAACTTCGTGCCAAAACTACAAAACCTCATATAAGCATTTATATGAGCAGATATATTGATAAGGATTGTAACAGAAACAGTTTATGAAAAGCAAGGCCATATGTACCATACAATTTACTAGCTGTACCAAAAAGGCATATAACCTGCATACCTCTCAATGGGACATGATTGACAAGATGAAATATATATAAAACTCACCACATAGGAGTAATGCACAAACAACTGCAGATAATTAAAGTTATCTACACAAACAAGGCCTCAACCAATGTTTCATGTTTGTCTTAATCAGCATATACTAAACGGCTGTTTTACGTTTTATTATGCCCTGAGGAAATGAACCGTACCGTTCAAATCCAACCTTCGGCTGCGAAGCCCATAGTCGGTGCCATACAAGGTCAATGGAAGAGCCGTAATCCAAGACCTTCTCCGCCTCATGTCCGTACATAAGTATAACATAAGCAGGACCGCAGTCTCATGCTTGAAGTGGTCATAGCCACAGGGTTAGCTCTTCAGGCTACCCTCTGCCGCGGAACATGAGTATACATAAGCAGGACCGTAGTCTCATACTGAAGTGGTCATAAGCCACAGGGTTAGCTCTTCAGGCTACCCTCTGCCTAGCCCGCCTTGGTACAGGTCACGACGCTAGTAAAACTGAGCCACGTGTCTAGACATCGTGCTCTGAGCCATGAACGCATTCATGCTCAATATATATATATGGGCTATGTTCACCTTGCCTTTATCATCACTGGGCTATGTTCACCTCGCCCTTGAGTCTACAACCGCAGTTGCACTCTTACCTCCTCACTTTAGGCTATGAGCAACCTCGCATATTCAACAATATGCGCTCCAGGTTAACCCGCAGGAGAACCCGTTTCATCATCACCATATCCTGACTGGCGATGAATCTATGGCCAGGGCAAACTACATGATAGATTCCACTATGATTAATTAGTATCTTTTAGATGGATTGCAAGATTCAACCAAGTTGTCTAACATGCAAGACATAACAGAAGGAAAACAACATAAACTCAACATTATGCATTTCCTACAATTTACATCACACTGATCTATCACAAAGATCTCACATCACATGTTATCACTTGGCCTCTTGCCAACCATCTAGATCCCTCTCAAGGATCATCACATATCATGGGATCTCAATCCCTCATTATATAGTGCCATAGCCTCTCAAGGCTTTCATCACCATTATGGAACACCTTTCATAATACACCTGTCATCACAATATTCACATATAATTATTTCTCATAGTCTTTCATTTGGCTAACATTACATGCATAGTTAACATCGTTCAATATCCATGTGAATAATCAAGATACTTACATTATCAACATAAGATGATAATTAGGGTTAAGTACATTGCCAGCACATAATTGCAATAATAACTTTATCCGTTCCCTATCTTAAGGTTACACATGTAAACACATTATCAAGCAACCCTAAGGCATGCTCAAGATCACATTGTCATTTAAGAAATAGAGTAGTTACATTCATATGCATGTGCTCGGCCATAATAACATAAATGTCATTATTAAGTAATGTGTCATCATGAAAACATAGTTAACATATCACCTTTCCATGGCATATCGTGCCCTCACAAGAGATACCAAGAACCCTTACTAATAGCCATCCCGGGCAGACCCATTCCTATCTACCCCTATCGAGCGTGCAGCCCTAACAGGCGTGCAGGGTGTCCGGGCGAGCCACTCAGGTGTGCAAGCTATCGGGCGAGCACTCATGTGTCGGGTGAGCAAAAGAGGGTTGAGCGAGCAGGCTTAGCAAACGTGCAAGTAATGAGCTGGGTACTGAGCCGTGCAAGGTGGAACTGGGCGAGCGAGATAGAACATGAGCGAGCAGCCCTGTCGGGTGACATGCGTAGAGGGTGTCGGGCGTGCACTGGTATCGGGCGAGCCAGATAGAACCGGGTGAGTTAGCTATTGTGTCGGGCGACACAGCTGGGCGAGTCAAAATGTGAGCGAGCAGGGCGCGCTGGGGGAAACCGGGTGAGTTGTACTCTGAGCTATCGAGCGAGATAAGCTACTGGGCGAGCCAAAGAAGTATCGGGCGAGCAAAGCCAGGGTGTTGGGCGACACACGTGTAGGTGAGCAAGGGAAAACCGAGCGAGCAGACTTGATTTGGCGAGCGAGCAGAACAGAGTTATGTCGGGCGAGCAGGGTTACTGGATGAGCAAGACGACTGAGCGAGCAGAGCCAGAGTGCTCACCCGCTCAAGGCACAAAAGAGAAACTTTGCTCACTCCAACCGTGCAAGAGAGAACTAGGGCAAGGGCTGTCGGGCAACACCTCCCCACACATCTCAACTAAGGTTCAAGCCATCTAAACGAGCTCACCATCTTACCCAAGGTGAGAGGAGAGTCTTGCTCAAGCCACTAAGTCATGTGCTCACCTCAATCGGGTAGGAAAGAGGGGTGTTGCCCATGGCATTAGAGCTTAAGCTCACTCATCTAGACCAAGGGGAGAAAGGAGTGTTGCTCTCCTAAACCCTAGATATCATGGATCAGACAACATGCAAGCTAAAGAAGAACCAACTACTAACATATAAAGGCAAGATTAAGACAACATATGAGAGAAGAAGATAGAGTAGTTAGGGTTAGAATCATGCAACCCGCCTTAAGCTCCAAGGGCATCTCGACCACCAAGGCTCCTCCAAGGGTGTGTATCGTCCACCACCTTCTTCTTCCAAGGGTGTGTATCGGCCACCACCTTCTTCTTCCAAGGGTGTGTCGACGTCCAAGCTGCTCACACAAGGGTGTGTCGGCCACCAAGCAAAGGAAAGGAAGAGTGTGTCGTGCACAAGGGGGAGAGGAACTAAAGGGACCTCAAGCTAAGGAAGGAACCACCTATATAGAAAGAAGGGGAGGAGAAACCAAGGTTGACTCTTGCTATGTGTCGTCCACCCAAGGGACACATGTCTACCAACTCAAGCCACCACTCTTGCAAGCCATAAGACACTTGTCCAAGATGTGCACCATGTGTTCTCCAAACATGACCAAGGTTGGACCAAGCTTCATGGGCGACACACCAAGCTGCCCTAGGCCGACACAAGGCCCAAGCAAGCCCAAACAAGGAACTCCAAGGCCCAAACAAGCTCAACAAAGGTCCAAAAGGACTCAAACAACAATCCCAAGCCTTACTCTCAACCCTATAGGAAGCAAAGAGGGGAAAACATCTCATAAGATGGCAAACTTGCACACAAAACCCTAGACCTGGGTTATTTGCAAGTAGCACCTTCA
This sequence comes from Alisma plantago-aquatica, assembly GCA_963693085.1. Taxonomy (NCBI): domain Eukaryota; kingdom Viridiplantae; phylum Streptophyta; class Magnoliopsida; order Alismatales; family Alismataceae; genus Alisma; species Alisma plantago-aquatica. The sequence goes on from OY856414.1 coordinate 407,984,410, forward strand.
ACCCTCAACAAAGCACAACCAAACCCTAATCACCACTCAAAGGTGATTAGCAAGCCTCAAACCATCAAGGTTAAGCAAAACAAATAGGGTAAGCCCTAAACGCAGGTCAGGGTCCTTACACTCTCATAGCGTACTTATGCTTAGTTGTAGATTTCATTATATCATATATTTCTTTAATCACCAAATATACAAATTTAGGTAGTTTATAATGTAGTTCTCATCTTATTTAGGGTAATATTAAGGTATTAGCACCATGATTCCTGATCTGTTATGCTCTTTAGATTGTTTCAAATGATTACTTGATCAGAGTAATCAAAGTGATAACAACCTAAGAGTTACATACTCATGTTCTCCTCAATAATTGACTACATGGCCAGGGCACTCAAGTACTGAGGTTAGGTAGTATGCACCATATTTTATATAATGTTCTCATCTTAGACATCATCCTAGTCTTAGTCCTAGTATCCATGTATACTCAGTGAATCTATAGCTCTAATACCACCAAATGTGACACCATTTGCCACACAAAGCGAGATTACTCAAAATGAAGCACAGAATTATCACTAATAACAATATTACCACAAAATAGGGTAAATTAAAATCGATCACATGCCAAGATCTCAAGCTCAACAAGACACAATTGGATCCATAAAATGTTGCCACTGTATTTCATTAATAGAAAAAGGTATTACACTTCATTGTTCACTGGCTATTTAGCCACAACCTGTTGTATTTAATCATCTGCTCACATATACAAACTATGTTTGTACCACTATGGCTTACAACAACAGAAACTCAAACTGATGTAAAACATTCACAAAACTCTCCCAAGGACCTGGGTGTACAAGGATGACATATAGGACTCTACTACTAGACACTAATTGCACATCCATGATCCAGTAGATACAACTCCTCTTATTATCAGTTTCACTCGCACAATCTCTGTCTCAGTCTGTCCGTTCACCTAAAAAAATGGATCCCATAAGGTGAGACCAAAGTCCCACTAAGATATATAACTCTCCACCAACATCTATTATAAGCATTGATTTATCTAAACCACAATTTATACTATTAACATATAAGTAGATTCAGATAAACGATATAAGCCAAGCAGTTATCACTGTTTAAGTAGTTCAAGTATCTATAACTGAGTTGTAAATCATCTTATACTTTAAGAAGGAATATGAAAACCATGTATAACTATTATAAATTAAATAGTATAGAAAACACAACAAGGGGGTCATTCAGTGTTATTTGTAAATGATCCTAAGCAATAGCACTACATGAATGTGTTACATCTTCAATTAATATGCCCTGAGGATTTGAGGCATACCATTCAAATCCAATTGACCACTACGAATTTGAAATCAGTACCATACAAGATCAATGGAAGAGTCAAACTCCATGATCATCACCAACACTACTCGGTCAGCATGAGTATGTAAAGCAGTGACATATAGTCAACTGCAAAGACAACAACTTTTAATTGAAGCTATAGTCCTGTAAGGACAACAACTCATAGTCAAAACTATGGTCATGTAAAACAACTAGCCTACCTTGGTACATGGAACAATGCTAGAGAACCAGATCACACATGGCCATTCTATAATAAAATACCATATCACTATTTCAAAAATTTAAGGATATAAGGAGTTACCTCCACTGGTACTCCTCATATTCTACAATATGTGCCCAGAGTATCACGTAGGAGTTACTTGTTTCACCATCCAGCTAGATACTGGTGTTGAAGATGGATCTATGGTACAGGGAAACTACATTATTAGGGTTACACTTTATTAGTTATGATATTTGAGTGAATTAAGGCTCCAGCATACAAGTGGACATACAAAACCCTAATTTAACTTGACAAGAATGACTATGAAACAACTTTAGAAGATATAAAATGTATAAAGTGTGAACTTGTCACATCATCTTACAAAACTGCCTCACTGCCTTAAACAAGGCCATCAACATCACCACTTGTTAACACTACCATATCAGGCTGATCACTATTATCACATCATTGGGGATAATAATCCCTTATCACATCATTGGATGATATAACCTCACACTATGCATTAAGCCTTCACTATGTCATAAGACCAATCACATTATTCATGTAACTCACTATTGTCTCATCTTGCCTTATCAGACATATAAGAATCACCTATATTATTGCAGTCACTAGCTATGATAACCATCACATCATGCCTCATTAGGCATATTAGAATCACATGTATCAAATCGCTTATACACCACAACATTCATTATCTATGATAATCATCTCAACTACAAAAAAAACATTATACAAATAGAGAGAGAGTACTCATTGTTATCTCATCATATTAAACATTTTAAGCAATGTAAACAATGCATTCTATGTTCCCTCAATTTAGGGTTAGGATTTCATGCTTAACCACATACAGTTTCATGGAATTATTTATTTACCAATCTCTAGTTTCATTACCTCCCACAAGTTTGGAGTGTATTAAAGTTAATCACTATAGATTATATCTAAGTGTACACATTCACATATTTACAATTCTAGTACACCCCATCAAAGCTCATGGCCATCATCTATTATAATTTAATCATTTTCATAGAATGCACAAGCTATGACACTTAATCACCTTGTAAATTATAACCATGCAAGTAGGAGAGAGAGACAAATTATCATCATATACTATTCATCCAGGCACGTTTTGTAAGTATAACATACCCTAGAATTAGGCTTAGTATTCACTCCCATAGCCGATTAGGGTTTTACTTCATGACTATATCACCAAACCCTAATTACACCATCTCCCACTTTGTTGGAATTCATTTAGGGTTGAACATCATTAATTGATCATGATTAGATCAGTATGTCATCAACACTAAGTATCACCTTGATATACATGTGTATGTGTAACACCTCATCATGTCATGCATGAGTTACGACTAAGCAACATAGTGGGTGTCTTGACCACACTCATTATAGGTGTTATGAAAGCAACAACTAAGTGTATCTACCACCATTCAATTATGGTGTCTCGATCACAACTACCATATGTCTCGACCTCAAACCAAACATGGCGTCACAACCTACCATCAACTAGGTGTTTCAACCTATTATCAATAAGGTGTTTCGACCATCAACAACACCATGTGTTACCACCTCTAGCCATCATGGGTCACAACCAACTATAGTTGGGGTTTTGACCATTAACAAAATATATGTCATGACCATGAAAAAACCAACTCAAGGAAGACTTGATCAAAATACAACTCAAGGTCACGACCCTAACACCAAGGTTTATATATGTCTCGACCAAAATTCAAGCAAGATGTCTCAACCCCAAACATATACAGAACCATATAGGTTGAGAAAACATCACCAAGGGGATGTGTTTCAATCGAAACACTCCCAAAACATACCATAAGGTCAAAACAAGGGTTGCTATAACCAAGCAATTCTACTAGGTTGACACCATCCAAACCCTAGAAACCCTAGCATATCATGTGATGCCACCTCATCAATAAAGGTCTCAGAAGGAACCCTATAGCATCATTATCTCTCTTATGATACTAAAGTACTAAGGGCACACTCAAAATGTGACAAATTTCAAGATTGCCCCTTAACTTGGGTAATTTGCATTTTAATCCAAAATAGACACACATAGCTCAAACAATATCAAATCAGGACCAAACCAAAAACATTAGCATGTCACATGAAAACAAAACACCTCAAGATATTATAGCAAGGTTCTAAGAATCTCATTATTCAAAGTAAGCACAATTAGCATTAAGCTAGGTCAGTGGCCTTATAGTACAATGTGATGCATGATGTGTTCCATGTGTCCAATTTGAAGCGCTATGTGAAGGGTCATGCCCATGCATTGAACATTGAACCTATAGAACTCTAAGGGATATTTTCATACCCTGATTCGCCTGTGATGATCTAGGATTCCAAGGAGAAATAGCTCAAAATTAAAAAGATTGAGACGGAAAAGGTTCTTGAAAGAACCATGGTGAGGATGAAGCCACATGGAGCTAAAAACGGATATGGAAATGCCTCTTCCCCATCTTTTTGATAAATCAGTTGAATTTTGAGGAAAAAATTCTTGTAAGAGGAAAATAATGTTATAACCTAAATTTTTATATATTGATACATATATTTATATGAATATAATAGATTTCTTAGGACATATTAAAAATCTTGAGTTTTCTATGTTTTGTTTGATAATTTTGGATTGAGAATCCAATTTCTCCGAATAGAGAGGATTTTGTGCATTTTGGGTGTTTTCATAATCCATTATTAATTATACGAAACAATGGAAAACCCAATAATAAAGTAATTTCTAAGAATGATGAATAATTGATAATTAAAATGTGGAAATATCTTGGATTTCTTGAAATACAAGTTGAAGGTTATTAAAAGACTTAATTCGACCCTATCTTGCACCCAAAGAAAGAATATACCAAAATAGGATTTCTTGCCAAGTTTGAGTAGAAAAGGAGTTATTGGTTGCCTTTAATAATTCAAATAAAGTAAATGCTTGGGAGGCAAGTAAAAGATATTTAACCTCCGTGTTTTTGCCACCAGATCTTGCACAATTCGAGATTAAGTTATTCAAAAAGGCTTCCTTTAAATTTGGGATCAATTGGATAAAAGAGGAGAGAGTTATGAATTTTTTAAGTTCCTAAAGTGAATGATTAATTGACAAATATAATTCATGTTTCACATTTAATTGGAATAGGAAACCATAGGGCCCGACTCTATGAGATGTTGTGCGATCCTACAACCCTTGGATCACAAATCGACGATCCAAGGATCGTCTCATACCCTTAGCCAAATTAGGAAAGTTGGCTACAGTGATGCCTTCTCCATCTTTTCCACCCCCTCTCTCTAGTCCATCTAGACGGATACAAACTCTCCAAAAAAATTTTGGAGATGATTGTGAACATAAAAAACCCTAGTTATATCTACTTTGGATCAAAACGGGGACGTCCCCAATTGCCACATCGATTTAGACTCCATTTATGGTTGGCCTTGCTAGCCACTCCTATATAAGACATATGAATCCCCTCTCTACAAGACAAGAACATCTTTTTGAGACCTTGTGGAACTGAAGGAACCGTTACTCACCTCTAATTCTATAGCAAGACATACTTTCCCTTCATCTTTTCCTCTATGTGCTCCACCACTATTCAAGCCATCTTCCTCCTTGTCCTTGCCTCCTTTGGGCAATTGGCAGCCATAGACGAGTTTGCCTAGGCATAGCTGAGAGGATTACATCTTCTTTTCCGCTTAGGAGGCTAGAAGCTTGGAGTCAACAATCGAGTTGACTCACATGAGGGGCCTAGTTTGCAAGGTTGAGAGCGTAGAGGTTGAAGACAACAAGAATGTGAATTGTCTTCTCTGCCCCAAGTCTGCTATTGTAAGGTGATCGGTAAACCTGTACTTTACCTTCATTTTTCAAGAAAGCCACTTGGGGGTGGGCCGCCACCCTGGCGTAAGAAGATTGCCACAGCCTCAGCCCCGTGACACGTTTTATCTAGTCACTACCTTAGATGGTGAGTTTTGATTGGTCAGAACATATTTATTTTGCAAATATTCTAGTAAATCACTGGTAGGTCCAAATATATCAAATTTATATATGATTATCATCATAAAAATGTGTAGAATCCAATAAAGTAGGGTTGTTTATCTAATTCTATCTCAAATTCCAAAAATACATAAACATGCCTACTTTGGTGACTTCTAACACATGTAAACCTTAATCTCATAAAATTGATGTTCATATTTGATTAGTTAACTCTAATATTAAAATGTGTTCTAATTTAATAAAAAAGGCACATTAAATCTAATCTAGGAGAAATGATTCACATGTTGCTAAAATTAGGGTTTCTAAAGTTGAAAACCTTAATATATGATAATTAATGTTTGGGAAGCCTAACCCTGATATAACCCTAATTTGACCCCCAAAACCTAACTTAGGACCCAGGTCAGTCTTAAGTGATTTTTTGTGAACATAGAAATAATACTTGGTTGTTAAATTTTAATTACATGTTGATTGGTTGGTTAATTGAATCTGCTCTTGTTTTCTTAGGAATTGTGTCATCTCTGATGAAAGGTGTGTGGTTATGATGATGAATACTCGCCTTATCAACTTCTATGTTTTCTGAAGTTTTACAAATGGATTGTAATTAACTTATTTGAATGTTTATTTATTGCCTACAAACTATAAGGCCCTATGTGTATCATCTTATATGAACATAACTTACTCAGGACCCAAGATGCCATCTCTGGTGAGTTAAATGAAATCATGGGAGGAAGAAGTCGTTGAGATGATTGGTGATCATGTCGGGATAGAAAGATCACTAATAGGCAAAGCCGAGATAGGAAGGTCAATCAGGTGAGGAAATGTTATGAGTCTACTGTAGGGACCAAACCCTAAAGAGAGGGGTACCCCACAAAGAATGCCTTGAAGTGAGGGTATACCACAGAGAATGAACATATATGGGTCGAGAATTTATAACAAAAAATACATGTTCGATTTTGTAATAACAATTGGTTTTATGGTTGTTTAAGTTGTTACACTTACATGTGTATTTTTTTCACCCACGTACTCAGTATAGGAACATACTAACTGTATTTTTGTTTCACGACGTTTTAGGTTAAATTTCAAATTATATGAAGAAATAGACTTCCAGAGAAGATGACATCAAAATAAAAGATGATTAATTCTATTGGAGGATTAATAGAGATTTATCTTATGCTGCATTTTTAGTTTCCTTTTCCATGTAACTCCCTAGAGGATGTTCTATAATCATATTATTATCAAACACTTTTTCATTTAATAAAATTTGAAATTATTACTGGTTATTTGTTAAACTTTGATCTTAAAATTATGATAATGATATTTGCCTTCTCGATCCATCTTAATTGGGGATAACGTGAAGAGGGATCGTTATTTTTCAAGGAGAAAGCATGTTTTAGAGAGGGGTGTTTCCTCTAACCGTTTCTTAGATAGATTGTGGAGCGATAATAAAGTCCGAAGCAGGTAATAAACGGACTTCCTCTAACCGTCAGTTGGTTTAACATATTATCGTTGATGATTGTGGAACTACAACGGCCCTGTCATTTCAAAAGTTTGGGAAACCATAATGCGTTCTCCGTCAGATATGCTTTTGTGGATTAAATATTTGTGGATTTATGCAAACTGTACTGACTCCTAGCAATCTCCTATAGTTTATGTGATTCCTAGCGATCCTATGGTTGTTTGTCAATAAGCTCCGAGAACCCCTTGCTATTATTAGAGAAAAAGCAGAAGATGACCCGACATCTCTCTCAGCACTAGGGGTCTTCCAAATTTACTGAAGTAGGGGTTATTCCAAATTACTGAAAATTAGAGGAGGTTTTGGGTAACCCCAAAAGAAAAGAAGAAACCCACCATCACCAAATGAACAGCGACCATTTTTTATATGCAGTTCATTCGCTTCATTTTCAAAAAAGAGAATTCCAACCAATGTGTAACAGCAATTTGAGAATTAACAGCGCACGTGAGAATTTATCACACCAATGTTCAATTAATTTGAAGCAAGAGGCAGAGTAGCAAGGGCTGAAGGCCCTGCCACCCACCCCGGCTGTAGTCCTACAAATACAACTCGATCCACAGTTGATAAAACAGCCTCTCCCAATTTTCCGCATAACCAATAGTACAAAGAGAAGCCACCATTATTATTGCCGTTATTTTTATTACACTCACAAATCCAGACTAAGGAGAGCAGCTGTGATCTCCTCAATTCACTCATTCCCAGTTAATCCTCCATCCCCTGGTATTCGATAGGACTGCATCCTGTGGGCGGGCACGACTAGCTGTGGTTTTTAGGTGGCTTGACGATAAGGATGGGGCACTTGGCATGGTGTGCGCAGTAGTCGCTGACACTGCCCAGAAAAGCCCTGCAGGAGAAACAATGTCCTGTAGTTATTCTGTAGGTACAAGGGAGTCGTGTAGAATTGTGATTGAGAACTAAATCTGTAGTCTTTCCGGAACATGGGTAAGAGAACTTTCTAGCATTTCTAAATATTGAAGTGATTTGATCGATTACCTCTTGATAGTACCGAGGCCTCGGCTTCCGACGACAGCAAGATCAGCGTGGATCTGCTCCACGGCCTGGCAGATCATCTCCTTGGGGTCACCCTCCATGAGCAGAGTCTTAGGATGCACCTGCATTAAAGGTGTCGCGCGTTTTGAGATGAGGGCACAAGACATCCAGATTAATTAGTACTTATATACCAAGCTTAGAGAAAGCTCGTGTACCAAATCTGAGAATGATCTATCGGAAAGTTTACATTTAAATCGACATACCTTTCTGTCAATGCATATCTGAGCCATCTTGGTAAGCAACACCTCGGCGTTCTGGTGCTGCGCCTTCTTCACGGAGTCAGCCACGGCTGTGGTGGCGTAGACAGCTGCAAGGACCGGAAAAGATACAGTTGATTAGCAGATTCATCGGGTTAATTTCTTGGCTAAGGAAAAGACACCTAAGAGAAGGTGAGACAAAGCAGAGTTTTCTCTTTCGCCTATCCAATATACATCCATACCTGGCCCTGCCGGGTAAGCGAACTGCTGGAAAGGCTGCATGACATACAGAACGATGAGCTCCCCTAGCGGCTTATTTGCCTCCTCCACACCTGGTGGGCTGAGCAGGTGGTCGAGTGCCCACGTCATGGCGTAGTGGCTGCCCTCGCTCTCGTCCACCGCCACCAGCACCTTCATCTTGTTGCTCCTCGCCTGCTCCGTCGTCCCGCTGCTCTGTTCCTCGGCCATGGTTGACTGCTAATCCTTTGCGTTGGTCCCTTTGTCACTCTCAGATGTTTTCTTGGCCGCACTGCTTCGTACTGGTTGCTTCTCGTATCCTCCCGTCTTGTTCCCTCTTCCGTTAGAAGTCCTTTATATAGATTCCATTCATCAGTCGATAGAAGATGAATGTAGGTGGAAATCACTTCTCGAGTTCTCATTTTGTTATTATCTGAGAGTGGGCTTGGGATAAACATAACATAATAAAAGGGACTGGATAGGGGTTGGTTGGACCACTCGGCCCAACAAGTGGGCTTGGGGTCCCCTTCATTTAGGAAACATGTGATGCTGATGGTGGCTGAGTGGGGTGTATGTCGGTCCATTCTCGAAAAGGCAGGAAAGTTGTATTCGGGGTGCAAAGAATATCACTTATCTGTCCAACCTTTGAGTGAAAAACGAGCACACTTTCCATTTGCGGTGCACGATATTGAGGGGGTTGGGATGGCCAGAATAATGCGGTCCCACTCCACAATGGCACTGCTTAGTAGACTGTTTTCCTGAAATTCACTCCTATTGCAGACTTGAAATGGCAGCCAAGGATTCATTTATACACTGGATTAAGGGATTAGTTAATTGGACCTAACATTATAGCAATTGAGGTTAATAAAAGTGGGACCGTAGTGGGAAGGGTTTCTTGGGAGTTTTAAGTAGAAATTTGTTTGAAGAGTGACTGAGCTAGGTGTGAAGTAGGCTTGGTGAGGGCCAAATATGGGTTGCATTGCGAATGACATAGTTGAATTTGGAGCATATGAAACATATGATGTTTTCATTCTCAATTGTGATTCTTGGACTTATTGTGTGTGGTGTACACTTTCAACCAACTTCTACATGAATGATATATGAGGATCGGCATTGTTGCAAAAGTGGACAACAATCCACTTAGTTGAGGAAAGGTAAAAGGATGTCCGAGTGAGGAAGAATTTGAACCTAATAGAAGTCGAGAAATGTTTCAAATTGGTAACAAATTGACCTTTGTTGCCATCAACAATCAACCTTAGTCCTCAAGTCTAAGCACATGTTTGGTACAATGCAACATTGTCAATATTAAGGAATAGCTAGCCCACAAAAGTAATACTTGAGTGAAACACTAAATTCTTACTTGACAACTAATATTGTCTTCCTCTCTCCCATATTAGTGTTTGTGACACACCCAACAATACGATGGATCTACATTAGATAACCATTGTCATCATTACTACAATCAAGAGGACTAGTTCATTTATACTTTGAAAATTGGTCTCCTTCCTATTTTATAATATCCTTCCTATGTTTCCCTCCCCTTAATGGTATCTTTGGCTTCCATGCTCTTCATTCTATCTGTTGTATCAAATGAATTAATCATTATCAAGGGCACAAGTTATAGTGCATATAGTTTTTCTAGTGATTTATCTCTTCTTGTGTGTTATGTATAGTCATATGACTGCTTATCCTTCGATGGTGATATCCATCCACTTCTAGTCCATGGATTGGAATTGTGCCTTATCTAAAGAGATATGCCTTCTTGTTGCACCTCGGTAAGAGGAGAAGACAAGGATGGAGAACAACTATCTATTAGAGGTCTTGATAGAGACTATTAATCACATGAATGCTTGAAGGAACACATTGTGTTAAGCCAGAGGTTGCACACATATGTGTAAGCATGGTGGTTAAAGAAATTGCTTATTACATCACATGGATTGAGTCCCACGAAAAAGAAGTAACGAAATCATAACCAATGAAATATGTGAGCTTCCTACAATATGTGCACCACATAAGTTTCTCAACACCAAAATGAAATTTTAATTGTACTACACCATAGTTATGCAAGCACACCAAGCCAAACCAAAATGTCTTTTTGTGAGGAAGAAACGTAGCGTTAACTCGATTGTTTCGTTGTTGAAATCCATTTTCAGCCAAATTGACACAAAAGTATGTAGTGAATAAAATGCGGCAATCACACCTTTATTTCACACACAAGTATTATCCTAAAATGTTAGTCCCCACGGGTGGGCCGAGCCGTTTTCGTGCGTTTCGCACCTACCTACATTTTCAGTTTCCTTCGCGTTCATTGCATCTCATCAGTGGAACGTTTTCAGGGAAAGTTGGTGAAAACTGAAAGAGTAACGGCAACAAGTGACTGAGTGGTTGGGAGTAAGCTGATGTGGAAGTGGCTTCCACGTTGTGGCCATGCACAACCACAAGAAAGCAAAGCGTTTCCTTTGTCTATTCCATGGACGCTGCACCCGGACACAAAACAAGCTGGTATAGGAAGCTTTTTTAAAGAGCCAAAACTGGAGCGCGTTGGATACTTGGATGATGTATGTTGTCAGCGGCGCCGCACCATTCCAAAACAGGAAAACAAACCCGCGAGGGCCGCGCTCCCGGGATTCAGTGCGGAGTCTGGGATAGCGAAAACGAGTAGGCTGACCTGTCGACCACATCCATTGTTTAACTTCATGTGCTGATCCAAGCTTGCGGTCCAAAATTAGATGGATTCCACACCTACACTGGCAGAAACTCTGCTACTGCCACTCTCATTGATACTGGACTTCGAGCTGGACATCATTCGTATCATGTGACCCCACAGCTATGTGCACAGCATGGAGGATATGCTGAGGAATTTAAAGAAAGGGATATGGTAATTGCGGGTGAGGACAGTGGAGTGTGGAAAAGTCGTTATGATTATGTTTTAGGTGTATCCCACCCACATTTTTCTTCCTATGCTATTTGTGTGTGACTTTATAAATATCTTTGTCCATCAACAAATCAAATTCATATATAAATTAAAGTAACCAAAGCCCTCCACTCTTGTATAACTATATGATTGATCGTACTCAACTAAAGAACAATAAAGACCATGCATCTCATCTCAAAATAACAAATTAGATCTACGTGCACAACATCAACTACATGCATGAAAATGTAATAAACTTGGCACAATCATATCAAATAATATATTGATCCAACCTATTCACAACATTGTGTGATAATAAAAAGAGTTCTGAAATACATCAGGACATACGTTCCATCCATCAATGCTCATCATTTAGTGATGGAGGAGAATAAGAGAGGAATGAACCAATGGAGACGGTGTCCTTCTCCTTGATCTACATGTTGCCTTGGACGTTTCTCCTCAACTTGTTGATTTCTTGTGGTTCGAAGGCCTAGTTGGGGAATGAGAGGAGTGAAGAAAAAATGAATGGGTGGATGAAGAGCACACTGACTAGTAGATATGCCCCCTACTCGTGGGTGAAAGTGTAAGATAGATGTCCTTTTTAAAAGCCTTAATTTTTATCTAGTGTTTTGATTATTTAAGAATATTTGTTTGATATCAACTTCGTACTTCAAATGTTTATGATGTAAGCTTCTTGTATCCAGTTTGTGTCCAAGTTTAGGGTGTGGTTGAACCAAACCCTAGCTCCTATGACATTGGAGTTTCATGGGTAAAATACCCAATTCAAACAAAAACCTAACCAAAAATGCCAAACTACACAAACATATGTTTTGCAAGCTATAGAGACCAGTTTAGTAGAGTTTTGAAGCATACATGAGATTTGGAAGTCCCTTTGGCCTCTAGTAGGACATTAGAAGGTCGTTGCAAGAAGTGGATTGACTTTTGGATAAGTCTAAAGTATTGCTCGAGCATCTTACATGTTTTTCAACCTAACATTAGTAGAATGACCTCTAGAGATAGAGGCCTTGACAAAAACTCTATGAATTAGTATTATGATGGAGCCTCCACTTGCGTGAAGTTGCATGCACCACTAAAAATCCTAGAGATAGTAAGTCTCTAAGTTTAGCCTTACATGTACTATAATAAGATCTCCACCCACGTACGCTAGGGTACGTGGAAGTCTTATCGTAGTACAGTTGAGGGTCGAATCCATGAGACAACAGTCTGACCGGCCTAAATCGCGCGTCCTAAAATTGGAGGCGGATTTGAGGTAGTCGAGCTTTTACATTTATAAACCTGAATCCTTCTAGGCCCCCGCAACTTTGTTTACGAGGTCGAAGTAGATATACGGGGTCGAACACAGGGACAAGGGGGTAGTGTTGAGAACCCAGAATCGACACACTACACTCCGGCAGGTATAAAGAGATGACAAATTCCCTAAGAAGGAAGCATAAAGATGTCACGAACAAAATAAGAAAACTATCTCCAAGTGGAGTTACTAGAAAGATTAAGGTTTTAGGCATTTAGCAGTTTTTAGGGGTTTTCATGCAACAGAAACAGAAAGATAAAACTAGAACTAGAGCAAGGTACGAAGGATGGGACTATGGTTAAACAAGCGGCGGTAGAACCAATCATGTACCCCTCCTCTCAAAGCGGGTACCTCTAACAAGGCATCGGCTCCACTCTCGGGGTCACCAGACTCAAATTAGAGTGGAAGGGTTACTAAAGCAACTCCGTTCCGGGCACTCTCGTACGCCAGAATCGGACCAAACACTAGAGCCACAACACAACTCTCGAAGCTGTTGCGACGGGAAAACACGATTCGGTAGCTAAGCAAAACGCGATCCAAAACATGCAAGCTAGAGTTCGGATATCAAACATAGCAATCATCCAACATATTGCACCAAACATAGAACAACAAGTAATTAAGCATTTCCATTCTATAAACACTAAAGGTCTTAATTACAAAGCATAAGTAAAGGAATTAAATAACAGAATTGAAGATATGTGTCGCCTTCTTGATGTAGAAGGACGACGGGGTACAATAAGCATCCCGCCCGATATCGGACAAGGGGCCTAGCCCGATACAGCCGTGTCAGGCGGTACACTCTCTCAACCGGCACACCGCGACGACCGACTGCATCGCTCAAGGACCCGACCGATACACTCAAGTCGGGCGGCACACCCTATCGGGCGACACGCCTGACGGGCGGAGCGTATCGGGTTCGTTATCGTGTCGGGCATGGAGCTGCGTATCCTACTACCGGGCACTGGTGTCGGGCACTCGTGTCGCGTATCTACATCGGCCGATATCGGCTCCCAGTGTCGCCCGGTGCAGTCCTAGGTGAACCAATCCCCTCCCTCTCGGGATGAGGAAGAGCTCACCTAGTGTCGCCCGGTACGAACACTGGAGCACGATACGCCTGCTCTCGCAGTCTCCTCCGAAGATCACTCGAATATCCAAAACCTGAAGTGACCAAGCTTGTCTGAACTGTCTAAGCTTGTCTTTTCGGCTCCCTGTAGTTGCTATTTATAGGCAGCTGGTCGTGAGAAGATATGGTGCTCGAAGCACCACGTGTCCTCCTTTCCGCCGTTTAGTTGGTGGTCGGCTGACGCGGGTATCGCCCGGTACAAGGAGGCCGGCTGTCGGGCGTCGTGGCGAGAGGCGCCTGCCGGTAGGTGGTCGATATCGCGCGGCACATGGAGCAGTTGCGGCGTGCTCGGCTCCCTGTCGGGTAAAGAGGTGTGTCGTCCATCGGTACCCTCTCGCGCGGCATCCTTGCGTCGCGCTTCGTCGTATCGCGTAGCCCCACCGGTCAGCGTGTGTATCGGGCGTCAGGGGGAGGGTCGAGACAGTCTTGGACTTATTTGCGGGCCGGAACGGCCTTATTGGTGCTAAATGGGCCAAAATAGGAGGAAACTCTACAAAAGATGGAAATATTGGACTGAGAGCATTGCTTGGCTAATTATTGCAGAATTGCATATAAAATAGAGGAAAACAGCAGAAAAGGGCAGTTTTGATAACAGAATAAAGGCCAAAAACATCACAAAAATGGGTGTTATCAACTCCCCCAAACTTAGCTTTTTGATTGTCCTCAATCAAAATTTAAACTTTATTTGGCGATGCTTCTTCTTGCGTAGTATGCTTCTTAGGCCAAGATGTAAAACAAGTATCGTAATGCCTTTAGAGATAATGCTGCCTCATTACGAACAAAAGACTTCGTCTTTCTTGCCTTATTGTTTAAGTAAGATTTTTCTCTACAGCTTCAGCGAGACTTTGTTGTACGATTCCGAAGTTAGCTTCCATACCAAACAGCTTTATTTACGGGGCAGAAAGTTGTGTATAGGGTAGGCTAAGGCTTTTTGGGTTTTCTTCTTGTTTCCCATCGGTCCATCTAGGTAAGGGTCTGTTAACGGGAAAGTGGTCCCTGAAGTCCAAGCCAGTTGACTTTAGAGCAGTGATTTCACATCCTACGTACCACAGCCCCGAATCTACCATGCCTAAAGATGGGTACTTTTGGGAAACAGGTGTGTGTATATTTTTTTTCTATTATTGGGCACAACTCTCATGCTTTTATTCACGCTCATAAGGCTTCTCTCTCTTTTTAGGATTTTTGTCTGGTAAGGGGAAGCAAAGAGATTCTTGCTGTTTGGGCAGCTTTTTCCTTCTCCATACTCGTCTCTTAGCTGTTTGCGAGATTATTATATTTTCGAGATTTTTGACATGACAACATATTCTTTTGTTCATTTGAAGCAGCACTATCAAAAAGATATAACAGGACTTGCGTCATATTTAGCACAAAGAAAATAAACTTGGCAAGCAGTTGCATCTGGGTTTTTACTAATATAGCGACTTTGTACATATGCATGGGAACAAAATAAGCAAAATTTTCAAAATTTTTCTATGAGCAAGAGTACAAGTACATGATATAGGGGAAAAAGCAAAATGGCACAAGAGAGTTTTATACCTCATTCACTAGTACATGGGTACCCCCCCCCAAACTTATCCAATACTCTGTCTCAGAGTAGTGAAGAAGAGGGTGAGTTCATGTTAGTCCAGTGAAGGTTATTTAGCAGGTTCACTTGAGCCTTGTAGAATTGCAATATGCTTCTTTGTTGTTGCCTCCTTCTTTCTCATTTGGAAACAGCTTCGACAGGTGCGGACACTTGTGGCTGCTTCCTCTTTATTAAGTAGCTGGAACCGGGATGCCCAGGTTCCCTCTGGAGGTCGTCGGCAGAGCGCCTTCCAAGCTCAGCCTCCACTTTATTTCCCAGCTCAGCCGAAACACGCATAATAGCTCATGGTAGATAGAGAGCTCTTGTGATGTCCCAGCAGTCGCCGGGGTTGTACTCGTGCTGTCTCTGTAGTTGGCCCCAGGCTACTACAGAAGACAGGCTATGATAAGGAAACGAGCCTCTTTCGAGGCTACCTAATCAAGGAAATTTCCCCTTGCTCGTTTTTTGGTGGTTGGTGGCCCGTTGTGATGTTTCTGTCCGACAGTTGCTGCTTCAACTGCGGCCGTCATTCTGCCTGTTATCAAGTTCATTAATCATTTAAAATGTTAGATAGGAAAAAGAAACTCGATAAACTTATTACAATCTCCGGGTATCGTCCATCAAAACAATAGGTCGAGTCGATATGAAATTGGGTGATACGAGGTTGCCGCGCGACACTGGTGTATCGGGCGACAAGCATGTCGGGCGGCAAGGTCACATGAAACTAAAGCCCGATAGCAAGACGTGAAAAGCATTGCACCCGATATGGGTATATCGGCCGATAAAGAGCAACTTCTCGACGGGACGTCACAAAAGAAAAACATGTCGCCCGATATGATGTGTCAGGCAGACACCATCGGCCGTTATGTTGCGCTTACTGCGTCGGGCGATACAAAATTGTCAGCGCGCGATAGGAAAAACATGTGTCGGGCGATAAGCCTATCGGGATATACATTTGCTCATAGGAGCCATCGCCCGATACCGCGGTGAAGGCAGCTGGCCGACACGGGAGCAAAAGGGCGGACTACTGCATGAGTTACAGGTGGCTAAAATGAGCAAAGCGTGACAGCCCGACATGGTAAAACCTCTGTTCTTATTTATAGCCGGCTCGGCCGGGTGCGAAACGGACATCTCTGAGCGCGCATCGGCCAATGGGCCAGGCGGTTCCCGAGACGATGGTCACATCAGTCTCATTAAGGGCATTTATTCTCCTACACGATAGGGTGCATGCCGTCCGGGAATGCCGACCGTCACGGCCGTTGCGATGCCTGAGAGACCAAGACCCGGAACGGGCAGTCCTGCGCGCCAGCTGAGCGGCTGCCCGACATGGTTAAAACAGGCTGGCGAAAAACTAAAACCTAAGAGCAGAAACAGCGATTAAAGAGTAAAACATCATCGGCCAAGGGTTAAGCCTTTGACCTCAGAAAATACTACAGCGGTGGCCCATAAAACAGGAGAGTCGGTGCGCTCGGCGCGTGCACCGACTCGGACCTTATTACATGTCATAGTGTTTGTTTTTGCAAAGAATAGGAAAAATGCATCCTACTCTATGAAAAAAAAGGAAAAACTCGGGCTGCCTCCCGAGGAGCGCTGAAGTTTGCGTCGCCAGCTCGACCAGTGTGGGATCATCATGTTCAACCATTGACTGTGCCCATATCTTGCAGGTCGATCTCTGCTCTCCTGACAAAGGCCTCATCCTCATAGAATCTTTTCACCATGTGCCCATTCACTTGAAATACTCTGGTCGGATCGTCCTTGTCGTAAAGCTCCATCATTCCGGATGGGTATATTTTTGACACGGTAAACGGTCCTGACCATCTCATTTGTAACTTTTCAAGGAAGAGACGAATAGAGGACTTGTATAACAAGACTTTGTCCCCCTCGCTTACATCTTTTCTCCTGAGGTGGGCATCATGCCACAATTTTGTCCTCTGTTTGTAGATTTTTGCATTTTCGTATGCGTTCAATCTCAGCTCTTCTAGCTCTTGAAGCTGCAAAAACCTCTTTTCTCCTGCTTTGTCGAGGTCCATATTTAGGAACTTGATTGCCCAAAGGGCCTTATGTTCCATTTCCAAAGGCAGGTGGCAGGACTTTCCGTATATAAGCCGGTAGGGGGTGGTTCCAATGGGCGTCTTGTAAGTAGTTTGGTAGGCCCAAAGCGCGTCGTCAAGCTTCATGGACCAGTCTTTCCTTGTTCGACTGATAGTTTTCTCTAAGATCTTCTTGATTTGCCTATTAGAAACCTCTACCTGCCCTGATGTCTGTGGGTGGTAGGGTGTAGCGATCTTGTGCTTTACTTTGTACTTGCGCAGGAGTGCTTCAAACTGTCTTTCTCCAAAGTGCGAACCTCCATCGCTTATAACAGTGTGCGTCACACCGAAACGGGGAAAGATGGTCTTCTCGAAGAGCTTGATAACCGACTTGGCATCGCAGGTTTGGGTGGCTACCGCTTCTACCCACTTCGATACATAATCCACTGCCTCGAGTATGTATTGATACCCCCATGATGGAGAGAACGGTCCCATGTAGTCGATCCCGCATACATCAAATATTTCTACTTCTATCCAGCTTGCCATTGGCATCTCATTCCTCCGTCCTATGTTCCCCGTAAATTGGCACTCCTTGCAAGTCTTTACAAATTGTGCGGCATCTTTAAATAATGAGGGCCAGTAGAAACCTGACTGTAGCACCTTCGCTGCTGTTCTTTCGCTACCCAGGTGACCACCGTAGGGGGAGGCATGGCATTGCTTCAGGATGTCCGCGGTTTCTTCTTCTGGGATGCACCTCTTGTGTAAGTTATCAGCGCACCTTCTGAACAGGAGAGGATCGTCGCAATAATAGTTCTTGGCATCCGCGAATAGCTTCTTTTTCTGGTTGTACATGATGTCAGGAGGCAGTTCTCCACAAGCAAGATAATTGCAGATGTCCGCAAACTAGGGTAGACTTTCTTCTTGAGCTTCGGCCAACTTAAGGGCCTCGTCGGCGTAGTTGTCGTTGATAGGTGGCCCTCCCTGTCTCTCAGTCACGATCCTTGATAGATGGTCGGAGACCACATTTTCTGCGCCCTTCTTGTCGATAATTTCATGGTCAAACTCTTGGAGCAATAGGGGCCACCTCAACAGCCTGGGTTTCGCGTCTTTCTTTTGCATCAAGTATTTTATTGCCCCATGATCTGTGTATACTTTGACCTTTGCTCCGACGAGATACGACCTGAACTTATCAAATGCGAAGACGATAGTGAGCATCTCCTTTTCAGTTGTTGTGTAGTTTACCTGAGCTTCGTCCAACATGCGACTAGCGTAGCAAATCACATGGTGCCTTTGTCTTTCTTTTGCCCCAGGACTGCTCCAACCGCGTAGTCGCTAGCGTCATACATCAGATCAAAAGGTAAACCCCATTCTGGCGCTTGAAGGATAGGTGGTGATACTAAAACATCTTTCATGGCTTGAAAAGCACTTAGACAATCGTTAGAGAAAACAAATTCAACGTCCTTTACCAGAAGATTGGACAGCGGTTTGGAACTCTTTGAGAAGTCTTTGATGAATCTTCGGTAATATCCCGCGTGCTCGAGGAAGCTTCGCACCCCCATCACAAATCTTGGTGGAGGAAGCTTGGATATTGCTTCAACCTTGCTTGTGTCCACTTCGATCCCACGCTTCGAGATCTTATGCCTGTGGACGATGCCCTCCCGCACCATGAAATGGCATTTTTCCCAGTTTAGAACTAGGCTGTTCTCCTCGCACCTTTGAAGAACCAACGACAGATTCTTCAGACAGCTATCGAAGTCCTTCCCATAGACGGAAAAATCGTCCATGAAAACTTCTACGATGTCTTCTAGAAAATCTGAGAACATCGATATCATGCATCGCTGAAAGGTGGCGGGGGCGTTGCAGAGTCCAAAGGGCATCCTTCGGAAGGAATAAGTGTCGTAAAGGCAGGTGAATGTTGTTTTCTCTTGATCGTCGGGCAAGATGGGGACCTGGTAAAAACCTGAAAAGCCCTCAAGAAAACAAAAGAAATCGTGATGCGCTAACCTTTTGAGAACTTGGTCAATAAAAGGTAGTGGAAAATGATCCTTCTTTGTAGCCTGATTTAGCTTTCGGTAATCTATGCACATCCTCCAGCCGGTGATGGTTCTTACCACCACCTCATCGCCCTTCTCTCCCCTAACCACTGTCATTCCGCCTTTCTTGGGTACTATGTGGATAGGACTTACCCAATTGCTATCGCTGAGTGGCTAAATAATCCCCGCATCCCTAAGCCTTATTACCTCTTTCTTGACGACCTCCTTGAGCATCTGGTTCAGCTTCCTATGGGGTTGAGCCAGAGGCTTGGCTGATTCATCTAAGCTGATGCGGTGCATGCACAGGGCGGGGCTAAGGCCTTTGATATCCTCTACTGAATATCCTATAGCCCCCCTGTGGAGCCTTAACTCTTCAAGGAGTTGATCCAGCTGATTGCTTGAGAGATTGGCGTTTACAATGACGGGGTTCCTCTGCTCTTCATCCAAGAACTCGTACTTCAGGCCTTCAGGAAACACTTTTAACTCTGGCTTTGGTCTGGGTACCTCCTCTCGAGGCTCACCTTCGAGGGAGGCATAACTTACAGACTCCACCACCTCATCTTCTTCTTGCAAATCTTTGTCAGAAAGGTCGAAAAGGTGGAGATACATCGTGACTTCAGGATCTTCGAGGCTGGGATCCTGACTGCTTATAACCCTTGCAAGGGGGTCCACTGTTCAGATATCCTCCTCTATTTCCTTACAGAATTTATTGTAGCTATCTACAAAACATGCTGATTCAGACAGGGAAGGGCCTCTCATGATATCCTTCAATTTGAAGTCAATATGGTCGTTTCTGACCCTCAAAGTGATTATCCCCTCGGAGACATCAATCAATGCTCTTCCTATTTCCAAGAAAGGGCGTCCAAAGATGATCGGGCAATGGGGGTCTTCAGCTGTGTCGATGACGACTATGTCATAGGGGATGAAGAAATTTCCAACCCTGATCGGCACATCTTCGACAATGCCGACAGGTCTCTTAAAGGTGTGGTCTGCCAGTTGGATCCGCATGTTGGTTCGAACCATGTCGGTCAAACCCACCCTTTGTGCGAAACTTAGGGGCATGAGGCTTATGCTGGCCCCCAAGTCTGCTAAACCCTTGCGCTCGACGTTGTCTCCGATGACGAACGGGATTGTGAAAGCTCTGGGATCCCTTCTCTTATTTGGCGTGTCGGGCTTCAAGAAGGTGGAGGAGGCGGAAGCTAAATACACTGTCTCTGTCCTTCCTCCCCTTCTCTTCTTTGTGATGAGGTCCTTGAGGAACTTGGCATACATAGGCATCTCTTCCAATGCATCAAGGAAGGGGACTTCAAGATGCAGCTTCCTGATCGAGTCCATGAACCTCTCATGACACTTCTTCAGATTTGCCTTTATCAGCTTATACGGGAACGGCGGCCTTGGGGTGTAAGGATTCCTCCCACCAGGTAGCTCATCGGAAGGCTTCTTCGCAGGCTCTTGAGCTTCTGCTTGTCCACCTCCGCCCTCTGCTGGAATAGTGCTCTCAGACCTCAGTTTAGGTTCCAGTTCGACTTCAGCTGTGCGCTCCACCGTCTTCCCAGACCTTAGTACCGCCATTCTGGCAGTTTCCGGGTAGGAGAGTGTCTTTCCCGCAGGGTTCTTCATCAGTGCAGCCATCTGGGCCAATCGTTGATCGACTTCCCATTGGCGCATCTGTAGACTCGCCATCTGGTGTTGCATGGAATTCTGAACTTCGGGGCCGGGAAGCGTATCATGTACCAGCTTGCTGATAATGGTATCCTGTCTCTTTATGTAGGCGGAAAGCTGACCAACCAAGCTGGGCTGGCTCGTCCTCCCGCCTCAGCCCTGACATTCATCTTCAGGAAGAGACTGCTCACAACGAGACATGATATCAAAACTCGGTGGAGCTGGTCAGCTTTCAGGGTTCCTGCAAGAAAGGCACAAAAATCAAGTCAGAAAATTGAATTATTTAGTCTAGGCTAAGAATAAATAACATCAAAAAAGGAAAGAAACGAAAAGAAAAAGGGTGCTGTCAAGCTCATTTCCAAGCTTGAGGCACAGGAGTGTAGTTAGTGGATTCAGATTCGTCTACAGTACCATTTTTGCCTTGTCCCCGGCAACGGCGCCAAAAAGTTGACCGACCTAAATCGCACGTCCTAAAATTGGAGGCGGATTTGAGGTAGTCAAGCTTTTACATTTATAAACCCGAATCCTTATAGGCCCCCACAACTTTGTTTACGGAGTCGAAGTAGATATACGGGGTCGAACATAGGGACAAGGGGGGTAGTGTTGAGAACCCAGAATCGACACGCTACACTCCGATAGGTATAAAGAGATGACAAATTCCCTAAGAGGGATGCATAAAGATGTCACGAACAAAACAAGAAAACTATCTCCAAGTGGAGTTACTAGAAAGATTAAGGTTTTAGGCATTTAGCAGTTTTTAGGGGTTTTCATGCAATGGAAACAGAAAGATAAAACTAGAACTAGAGCAAGGTACGAAGGATGGGACTATGGTAAAACAAGCGGCGGTAGAACCAATCCTGTATCCCTCCTCTCGAAGCGGGTACCTCTAACAAGGCATCGGCTCCACTCTCGGGGTCACCAGACTCAAATTAGAGTGGAAGGGTTACTAAAGCAACTCTGTTCCGGGCACTCTCGTACACCAGAATCGGACCAAACACTAGAGCCACAACACAACTCTCGAAGCTGTTGCGACGGGAAAACACGATTCGGTAGCTAAGCGAAACGCGATCCAAAACATGCAAGCTAGAGTTCGGATATCAAACATAGCAATCATCCAACATATTGCACCAAGCATAGAGCAGCAAGTAATTAAGCATTTCCATTCTATAAACACTAAAGGTCTTAATTACAAAGCATAAGTAAAGGAATTAAATAACAAAATTGAAGATATGTGTCGCCTTCTTGATGTAGAAGGATGACGGGGTACAATAAGCATCCCGCCCGATATCGGACAAGGGGCCTAGCCCGATACAGCCGTGTCGGGTGGTACGCTCTCTCAAGCGGCACACCGCGACGACCGACTGCATCGCTCAAGGACCCGGCCGATACGCTCAAGTCGGGCGGCACACCCTATTGGGCGACACGCCTGACGGGCGGAGCGTATCGGGTTCGTTATCGTTTCGGGCATGGAGCTGTGTATCCTACTGTCGGGCACTGGTGTCGGGCACTTATGTCGCGTATCTACATCGGCCGATATCGGCTCCCAGTGTCGCCCAGTGCAGTCCTAGGTGAACCAATCCCCTCCCTCTCGAGATGAGGAAGAGCTCACCTAGTGTCGCCCGGTACAAACACTGGAGCACGATACGCCTGCTCTCGCAGTATCCTCCGAAGATCACTCGACTATCCGAAACCTGAAGTGACCAAGCTTGTCCGAACTGTCTAAGCTTGTCTTTTCGGCTCCATGTAGCTGCTATTTATAGTCAGCTGGTTGTTAGAAGATATGGTGCTCGAAGCGCCACGTGTCCTCCTTTCCGCCGTTCAGTTGGCGGTCGGCTGACGCGGGTATCGCCCGGTACAAGGAGGTCGGCTGTCGAGCGTCGTGGCGAGAGGCGCCTGCCAGTGGGTGGTCGATATCACGCGGCACATGGAGAAGTTGTGGCGTGCTCGGCTCCCTGTCGGGTAAAGAGGCGTGTCGTCCATCAGTACCCTCTTGCGCGGCATCCTTGCGTCACGCTTCGTTGTATCGCGCAGCCCCGCCGGTCAGCGTGTGTATCGGGCGTCAGGGGGAGGGTCGAGACAGTCTTGGACTTATTTGCGGGCCGGAACGGCCTTATTGGTGCTAAATGGACCAAAATAGGAGGAAACTCTGCAAAAGATGGAAATATTGGACCGAGAGCATTGCTTGGCTAATTATTGTGGAATTGCATATAAAATAGAGGAAAACAGTAGAAAATGGCAGTTTTGATAACAGAATAAAGGCCAAAAACATCACAAAAATGGGTGTTATCACAGTCTTGTTAAGGATTTAACAAGATGGAAAACGTTATAATTCTACGTATCTACTCAAAAGTTGATACTTAGATCGAAGAGTTGGGTTGATGATTAAACTAAAATATAAATGTAAATTAAATGACAGGAAAGTAAAATTAAGGTTGTAAAAAATATTTGGAAACCACTAGGATGTGATTGAGTTTTACCACCACTACACATGGATCATAGCATACATCATAATAACATGGATTGCAAAAAGGCTCTAAACAATTAGTATCTTTGTAGACTTAGCTTTCTTTCAAATAGCCAACTATGAGAAACGTGGAAGTATTGCAATGCTAGCCATCCCCGAACGAATGGTCACTTACTTTGCATCACTCCCTTTGCATAGTGTGTTCCTCGACCTGTCAAAGTTGTACTTCTATACGTCAACTGATTCCATTTCATAGTATGAAAGTACAATGATGGAGGTGAGCTTACTCCACTCCTTCAAAAGTGTTCCTAGATACCGAAACAGATATATGGTGACTACATACATAAAGAACCAACATACAATCGATAATCGAATCTAAAAGCACAAGTGTAGACAATTCGCACTAGTAGATAATAGGTAACGCAGGTTGATGATCAAGCAACTAGCATTTATTTAAACGATTGATGTTGAACTGAAAAGATAACATTTTTATTGCAAACTCATGAATTACAAAGCATGAAATGAAAACATGGGTAGCGGGGCTACTCTGTGCACCCTACTGTATGGAACTACTCACTCATGACAAGAACAAAGAAGGAGACAGGAGAAGAGAAGGAAAACATCTTCTCCATGTAGGAGGGAGGAAGGTTGACCCCTTGGAGTAAAGAACAACTATCTTCACACTGCGTGGTTACTTTGGTGATGAATCCTTCACTCCCCACATTCTATATCGATGAGAGAGAAAGTAGGCTTATGGATGGAGTTTGGATCTTAGACCGGAAGCCTTGGGGTGAAGGATGAAGGATGAAGGATGAAACAACTCTGGAACAAATGAGGCAGCCTTTGTGCGTCTGAGACTCGATACCTTCATGAGGACCCCTTGGGTTCTATTTATAGGATCCAAGGGGGTCTTGAACGTTCTTGGAATCATTTATATCTTCATGGTCTGGAGACCGTTTGGATCCTCACAGTTTGGGGACCATTTGGATCCTCACAGTCTAGGGACCGTTTGGATCTGCACTCGGTCTTGGGACCGATAGGATTCTTCTCGGTCTTGGGACCGATAGGATTCTTGCTTAGTCTTGGGATCGTTTGGGTCCTCGCTCGTTCTTGGGACCACTAGGACTCTGCTCAGTCTTGGGACCGTTTGGGTCCTTATAGTCTTGGGACCGCTAGGACTTTGCTCGGTCTTAGGACAGCTAGGACTTTTCTCGGTCTTGGGACCGCTAGGAATCTGCTCAGTCTTGGGACTGCTAGGACTCTGCTCAGTCTTGGGACCATTTGGGTCCTTACGTTCTTGGGACTGGTTTGGTTCTTCATGGTCCTGGGACCGTTTTGGTTGGGACTTTTGCAATTTTTTTTGTTTTTCTGTAAGAAGAAAAGGAGAAATATCAGTCTATTGGTATATTCTCCATAAATTTAGAAAGTTAAGTATTCTATCTAATTTATCTAAGAAAGTGTATGGAAAACTAAGAAAGATTAATAAGATAACATCACAAAATGGGAGGTTATCATCCCCCCTAACTTAGAGTCTATCTCGTCCTCAAGCTGGATAGAGCTAAGGCACGTAGTGGCGAGGCGATTTTATTTAGTGAATATTTCCATACTCTTGCTTCAGTTCTATACCAGAGATCTCCTAGAGTCTTATCGGGGCTTCTGCTTGCACTGACTCTTTCGGGTATTGGGAGTTGCGTGGACCTCAGGTTTCTTCCGTGTCGTGTAACTCGCATTGGGACCACCTTTTCCTTGATCGTATTATGTGCATGTCTTCGATTCTGAAAAGTTTTATACTTCTTTGAAACTCCTATCAGAGGCTAAAATAGGTACGAGGGTAGGCTGAAGGCTGCTGTTTCGGTTTCATACTTGGTGGTCCACTTGTGAAGTTCCTTGATTTAGATTTCACCCGGTTCCCTCCCGTCCTTGAGAGCATTTGGCTTGTTTTGGCCGTGGTTTTGACCTGTGGAGAGTCTGATGTAGAATTGAAGCAAAAGCATGGATATCAAGTTGTGGAGGTGATTTATTAATTTGCCATTACATGCCTAAATGCTACTATGTAAGTGCTTCTGAGGACTACTTTGTCTCCAACTTAGCTAGGGGTGTCCCCTTACCAAAGTGAATGTTGTCTTATGTAAAAAAGTTATTCTATCAAGGAAATTATTAGAAAATCTAAATGTCAGAAAATATAATAATTTGTGCAAAAGAACAAAGGTAATTGAAAAGGTAGAAGAGAAAAGAAAGTTTGAATATAATACCTCTTCCCTTGCCCAGTGTACTCCCCCCTAACTTATCACTCACTCTGTCCTCAGAGTGTCAAGGTGATAGGTTGAGAAATACATGGACAAGGGTGTCAAGGTTCTGTTAAACCCTTGTTGGCTCTATAAGAACAGAGAAGATTGACAACAAACTTCCCTCGTAAAGCATGATAATCCACATCCTTCATGTCCTCAATGTGTTTGCCAAGAACGGCGAGGGTATACATCCAGTAGAGGACGTGGAATCCACAATTGTTAGATTCTTTAATTTTCCAGGGACATCTGTGGCAGAAGGTTGGTCACTTGAAATGATCTCTGTTGTACACCTTTGTGTGTTCGCCGAGAAGATCGTGTAGTCGTTTGGCACAATCCTTTGCCACTTCCTCCGTGGGTGTCTTTGCTATAACATCATACTCTCTCTGGTTGAGATTGAATTGGCTATCAAAATTATTGTAGATAACTATAGTTCTGTTATGTAGGTTCGTTGCCAGCAGCATCCAATGCTCAGAGTGAAGGAATGGAAACAAGATGAACTTTAGAGTTGTATGTTGAAGATATGAGATAAGGGCTTCAGTGGTTCTGAAGTTCTTTGAGCCGAGTAAATCATCCTTTAGGTATGCTGACGCTATGTAAATCGTAAGCAAGTCCCGTGCTAGAAGATATTGGTAGGCAACCATCACGCTCACGGATAGTGAACCTTTAACTTGTACAGTCTCATGGAGTGCATCGACCATTACAAGAATATTCCCTTCAAGAAAGACAAGCTCATCATTTTCTGCATATAGCCGAGACATGATGAGTTTGAGTTCACTATCTGAAAGACTCTTGCATGCAGTAAGGTCAAAGTTTGGGAATGTCGGTTGTATATCAGATAGAGGCACCATATCTTTGGAGGATCTATTAATGGTAGCTCTTGTTAGCAGATCTATGTCCCCCTTATCTTCTGCCATATCAAAAGTGTAGGGGTCCCATTGTCATTTTTCTGGGGCTGTGGCAGTTTGTTGTTCTTGTTGCTCCAACTCCTTTAAAACTTGTCTGAATGGTTGCTTTTGTGGTCGTTGGATAGCAGAGAATAAATAACGGGGTATGTCATCATTCGCCATTGTCGGGTCCTTGAAGAACTGTCTGTCACAAATGAGCTCCATAACGTATCGTCCCTGTAAAGCATGCATGTCCTCTGTAGCTAGCTCGGTAAAAGGGATATGTCTGTTGAGCGCTTCGATGAATCTGATTGTGCAGAGAGTGAAGTCCCCTGAACCTTTTAGTGTCTGAATGGTTGGGTTTATGATTCTAAACCATGGTTGGTTCCAGCCATGTGCAAGAGATGGGAAGGCAGCCCATATGACTTTGAGAAGCCAGAAGGGAATGCATCACTCTTCTCCAGCTTCTAAACCAACAAAGTTAGTGTTTCCCACCTTAAGCTCACTAGCGTAGAAATTGTACACCTTGGTGTCATGGGCCTCAGTGTCAACAATCATGAGGATCCAGTGCCCTGAAACTTTGAAAGGCACCGAGATGTAGCATGCCTTTCTCACGAGACCCGTTTGCAGCCGCTTGATGGACTTTTCCTGTAAGTCCTTATTTAATAAGCATAATGCTAAAGTAGGTGAAGTGTTGAAAACTGGCTACATTTTCTCTGGGCTCTGAAATTCCTCTATAGAGTTGGCAAGAAGGACACAAAAGATGGCCATCTTCACCGCCGACTGAGGTCGTAGAAGAACAAAGAAATCTTCACGTGTCAACTTGCGCTTTGTCTTCGTGTTATTATAGAGGATGTCCCCCTTGACTTTGGCATCATCTACAATAGTGTTTAGGATGAAGATGTCCTGGACATCTAATGTAGAGATGGCCACCATATCTAAGTCGTGCATCTTGTGAGGTAGAGGTGGCGGCAGGGGAAGGTCTTCTGGAGGAGGAAATGAAGTCTATTCATCATCATAAAAAAATTGTGGCAGATCTTCATTGTCGTCAGAGTCGGAGTCGAGTCTATTGTTGGTGTCGAGACTCACTTTGTTAGAATCCTCTTGTTCTAGGGGAAGGACTGCAACTTGCTCCGGAGTGGATGGTTGAAAAGTGATAGTTGTTGTGAGTGGGCTAATGCTGGTTTCCAGGATGCATTTGTTGAAACTCAGTAAAAGTTGCGTCTTTGACTGTGTCCCCCAGAGAGCCCATAGCAGAAAAATTGAAGAATTGGTCTGCATAGGACATTGTTACATTATCGTTATTTTTGGGAGCATGATGGTCTTCAGATTCTTTGCTACCACCCTTCATGTGGTCTCCACCGTCTCCCCTTTTTGTATTATCTGCTCCTCGATTGGTGCCCTCTCCAGCATTGCCCGGGTCATCCGGTTGGTCATCTGAAGAGGGGTTGTCGACGTTGGAGTCAGCCGAGGAGTCGGAATCATCATCTTTATCATCCACCGCCTTATCTTTATTCTTTTTAGTCAATGCTTTCTTGCATCGCCTATGGAGTGCTTGTAATTTCTCAAGGGCCACTTGCACGTGCTCGTGGGTTTTGAGCAGCGTTGTGTGGCTTTCCTTGAGGTCAGTGTAGCGTGCTTCAACTGAGAGGAGTCTTGCGGTGAGATCGGTTACTTTTACTCGTAGTTGATTTAATTGTTCGTTTGAGTGCTCCTCCTGGAGGCAGATGAGTTGTGTGAGGTTGCTATCAATGCCATCCATGTGCGTGTTCATTGCAACATGTTGCTGCTGAAGCTCATGAAGAATTTCAGGCAAAGGTTGTGTTTTCTTGGTGACTTGGTCAACTTGCTGGACTATCATTTCTTGCTGGGCTCTCATGCTAAGCATAAGCTCTGGCAGGGTATGCAAGCGATCTTCGACGAGGTTGACTTGATGGACCGCTGCTTCCTATCATTATTGAATGCTTGTGAGGAGGTCTGGTAAGGCGTGAGTCCACTCGTTGTGCGTGGATACATGTGTAACAAGTCCATGCACACAAGAAAAAAAATAGATTGTAAGATGTTAGAAGGGTCAGTGAGGAGGGTTCGAATAGCGTCAAATTGACATTCGAATGCCTCTCTGACTTGTGAAAATAGGACCCCAGTGGTGGATGGGTGGGGTGGCTGGGGTCCAGGTGGAAGGGCAGTGGTGCCTTGCGAGAGAGACACCATTGATGGACCCGTGAATTGCATGGCGATTGTAGAGGGAGTCACTAGAGGTATTGGGGTGGTGGCGGATGAGAAAAGTGGCAACGTCTCAGATATGAAAGGTGGAATCGAGAATGCAGGAGGGAAGGTGGTGGAAGTGAAGGTAAGATCGAGCGTTGAGGTGAAAATGAGTTCGCCCGTGGAGAAAATGAGTGAGGCAAAAGATGTAGGTGAAGTTGTGGTTGTGGGGAATGGAATGGTGGTGGGTATGATTGTGGAAAATGGTGGAAGAGTGGTGTGGTGTAGAATGGTGGAGGATTGCAGAAAGGTGGAAGATGGAAGAGTGGTGGAGGATGGAGGAGTGGTGGAGGATAGAGGTCTCGACCCCTCTATCCCTATGATGGTGGAGGCAGGTGTAGATGTGGTCCTAATATCTAGACCTAATGTGAGGGAGTCTGATGTCGGGTTCAAGATGTTGTCCTCATTATGGGGGTGCTCTGCCCCTGGGGTGATCTTGGAGGTGGGCGTCTCTGACTGTTGTTTCTTTTGTATGTGCAGTTTGGATAGCCGTACTACCGATATTTTCTTTTCGTTAGTCAAGGGGGCAGTAGCATTGTGCTCCGTGTTCCCTTCTTTTTCATGTATCCCTTCCCTTTTACAGATGCTAGCAGAGTAGCAAGGTCCTCTTGAGTGAAGAGATACTTGTCTTTATCATAATCTGCAAGCTCGGGAAGTGTAACAACGTTCTTGTTTCTTTGACAGTGGGACAGAAAACATAATGGAGCTTTTTATCCTTCTCTTTGATGATATAGGTGTTTTTAGAATCTGCTCGTTGGTTAGGTTGTCACCCTTTATTACTGTACATTTTTGAAGTGATTTGTCCATCTTGAGGTACTTCAGGATTGACGTTACGTGACCACCCATATAGATTTCCTTTTTGGGGGCATAAGGTGTGTGTTTATGTATCAATTGCCATCCGATATTGACCGGTTGCCCCATTAAGATGGACCAAAGTAGGAAGAGGTCAGATATGAGAACATCCCACTCTCTATTCTGGGAAATATTGTGTCTGTTATAATTCTGTGCAATGTTCACACCAGTCTGGAGTGAATGTTGGAGGCTTTACATGTCTTGGAATCGTAAGTGGAGATTCCAATAAGTGATTTCCAAAAAGTGTGCATGTTGAACTGAGGGTGATCTAGACCTACTGTCGTAGCCTTCTTCAACTGGTCTGGGTTGTCAATAAAGATTTTGTTTAACAAGTTTTCAGTCAGTGTGACTTGATTACCGAAGAGTGAGGTTACAAGCTTGCGGTCACCCCTGTCTCTTGGTTTGTCTTTGGCTTCCACTGGTTCTTTGGTAAGGTAGGTAAAGAATTCTAATGTGGGCTCAAAGTAGGAATTCTCAGCGATAAAGAAGAGCTTGGAGAGAATTGCCTCGTCGAGGAGAACAAGAACTCTATTTTTGATTCCCATCTTCTATAATATGTTGGAGCAGACATACTTTGTCGGCTGTAGAATTTTGTCACCAGCCGTCAGGTGTTGAATATACAGATTAGTTGTCTTGCTACGAATGTGGCTTGTTCGGGAATGGAAGTAGCTTGTTCTGGTAGGATAGGTTCCCTGGAGATTGAGGGTTGGACTTGTTTCCTTGCCTGTCTTTTGGCTGGTCATTCCTTTGTAGCCTCCTAGGTCTTCCTCTTCTTCTTAGACTTTGTGGATGGAGATTCTTCATCAGAGTGAGGGATG
The DNA here is from genome assembly GCA_963693085.1 of Alisma plantago-aquatica. Classification (NCBI taxonomy): domain Eukaryota; kingdom Viridiplantae; phylum Streptophyta; class Magnoliopsida; order Alismatales; family Alismataceae; genus Alisma; species Alisma plantago-aquatica. The sequence goes on from OY856414.1 coordinate 408,015,201, forward strand.
TAGTCAGAGCCTTCATCAGTTAAGGAAGGATCTATGGATTGCTCAACTGGGTCATCAACTAGGCATTTGTTGACGCGCTCAAGGTCATGAATGACCTTGGGCAAGGCAACTGGAGTTTTGCCTATTTTTGTGCTTAGATCAATGATGTGTTGGAGCTTAGTTCGACGCTCCAAAAGTTGTTCCCTGGTCTAGTGAACAACTTCGGTGAAGTCCTTTGTAGGTGAGGCCATCCTGTAATTTTAACAAGAAATCATACATTAGAAAAGATTGAAATTTGGTGCTAATGGAATTATTGTATGGATGTTGAAGAGAGTGCAAAATGGTGCAATTATCACAGTCTTAAGACTGTGAAGAGGCGTTGCGGTCTCTAGACCGTGTCAAAGGCCACATGATTTCAAAACTGTGAAAGAGGGTTATGCAGTTTAAAGACTGCAAGAAGTGAAACTGTGAGGAGTGAAACCATTAAGAATGAAACTGCAAGGAATGAAATCGTTAAGACTGAAAACCGTGAGGGTGAAAACTACGAGGGTGAAAGCTATGAGGGTGAAAACTGTAAAGGTGAAAACCATGAGGGTGAAGACCACGAGGGGTTATGCGGTTTTCAAGACCGTGAGAACCTACTCGGTGTCAAAACCGCAAGGAACGTGCAGGTGTCAAAATCGCAAAGGAGGCAAAGCGGCGACAGTGAAGAAGACATCAGTGGTGATGAGGGCAGGTGGTGACGAACAGAAGTGCAACAATGGAGAAGAAGAGGAAATTAGGTGATGCAGTGGTGATGACAATGGAAACTTGATCGTAAAAGATAATAGTCGCTCTACCTTGCTGCAGAGCGAATCGACAGAGAAGAAGAAGAAGCAGTGCTGTGAGGCGTGAATGAGAGAAGGTGGATGCGCGGTGCGAGAACTGTTGCAAGTGATGGCGACAAACGACAGTGAGATGATTGGGTTCAGGTCACTCGGGGGCAAGGAAGAAGGAGCAGAGTCACGCGAGAGAGGTTCGAGAGTCGAAGAAATGAAAAGGGAGAGGGTTGGGTTATATTTATAGATTGGGGGGGGGCTATTTGTATCCTCTTTAGGGAAAACAGTTTCAGGATCATTTGGGTTCAAACAGTTTTGAGACTGTGAGGACCAAATGGTTTTGAGACTGTGAGGACCAAACAGTTTTAGGACCGTTTGGTCCTCACAGTCTCGAAACCATTTGGTCCTCACGGTCTCGAAACTGTTTGGTCCTCACGGTCTCGAAACTATTTGAACCCAAATGATCCTGAGATTGTTTTCCCTAAAGAGGATACAAACAACCCCCCATATCTATAAATATAACCCAATGATCCAAACGGTTTTGAGACCGTGAGGACCAAACAATTTCGAGACCGTGAGGACCAAAAAGTTTTAGGGTTGTTTGGAGAAGATTATTTTGGTTATTGGTTTTTTTATATTTTTATATTTTTTGAACAATATGAATGAAAGAAAAATGACTAAGTTATGAAAATGCTATTTATGCAAGAAATTTATGAGTCTAAAGAAATTGATCAAAACTAGAAAATTATTTGAATGAGATAGAAATGTGATACTCAGTTCTTGGGTTGCCTCCCAAGTAGCACTTTAGTTTTACGTCGCTGGCTCGACAAGATTCTGGCTTAATCAGGTTGATGCAGTGGGGTCATGAATGTCAATGGTTTGTCTTGGAGTTTTATTGGTTGGAGTATAGTATCTTTTCAGTCTGTGGCCATTAACAGTCCTTTCTCCTCCATTGTCATCAAGGATGATGACCGCTCCACTTGGGTAGATGTGCTTGATAATGAAGGGCCTGGACCACTTTGTGCAAAGTTTACCGGGAAACATTTTGATCCTGGAATTGAAAAGAAGGGCCTTGTCTCCGACGATGATATATTTTCTTTTAAGGTGGCCATCATGCCACATCTTAATTTTCTCTTTGTAAATACTGGTGTTCTGGTAAGCATACATTCTTAGTTCTTCAAGTTCTTGTAATTGAAGTTGTCTGTATTCGCCAACACTTTTGAAATCAAAATTCAACTATTTAATAGCCCACCAGGCCTTGTGTTCTAGTTCAACTGGAAGATGGCATGACTTTCCATACACCAAACGGAACATAGTTGTTCCTATTGGTGTCTTGTAAACGGTACTATATGCCCAAAGAGCATCACGAAGCTTGGTGGACCAATCTGTGTGGTTTCTGTTGACGGTCTTCTCTAAAATGGCTTTCAATTATCTGTTGGAGACTTCAACTTGACCGCTTGTCTGCGGATGATAAGGCATGGCGACCTTGTGTTTTACTCCGTATTTTCTCAGAAGTGCTTCAAAACTATGTTCTAAGAAATGTGACCCTCTGTCAGATATGACTGTTCTAGGAACTCCGAATCTAGGGAAAATAATGTCCTTGAATAGCTTAATAACCGGCTTAGAGTCATAAGATACAGTGGGTATAGTTTCTACCCATTTGGATTTGTAATCCATAGTGACCAATATATAGGAGAATCCATATGATGAGGGAAATGGACCCATATAGTCCACTCCCCATACATCAAAAAGTTCAATCTCCTACCACAGAGTTAGTGGCATTTCATTTCATTTGGATATCCCTCCAGAGACCTAACATTTATTGCAAGATTGTACAAATTCATGAGCATCCTTTGCTATTGTCGGCCAGAAGAAACTGGACTGTAAGACTTTAAGAGCGGTCTTTTTTGAACTCATGTGCCCCCTAGTGGGGCTAGAATGACACTGTTCCAAGACTGGGGTGATCTCTTCTTCAGGAAGGTAACGACAGAATAATATGCATGTGCGTAGGCAGAAAGGTATGGTTCATCCTATAAGTACTGCTTGACGTCATGGAAAAAGTTCTTCTTGTCATGATAGGAAGCAGAAGGATGGAAAATTCCCGTAGCCAGATAGTTTACTATGTCGATGTACCGGGGAAATCTAGTGGTAACCTTCATGAGTTGGTCATCAGGTAGCGAATCACAAATATGTATATTATCTTCATCTTGAGCCTCAATGCGACTCAAGTAATCAGCGACAACATTTTCTACCCCACTTTTATGCTTTATTTCTAGGTCAAATTCTTGTAGCATCAGCACCCAGTGAATAAGTCTGGGTTTGACATCTTGTTTCTAAATCAAATATTTTATTGGTGAGTGATCTGTGTAAACTGTAACCTTTGATCCGATCAAGTAAGAACGGAATTTTTCAAAGGCATAAATGATTGCCAAAAACTCTTTTTCGGTAGTTGTATAGTTCATTTGATCCTCATCAAGCGTCTTTGATGCATAATATATCATGTAGGGCTTCTTATCTATCCTCTGCCCTAGTACTACTCCTACAACGTAGTCACTGGCGTCACACATTATCTCAAAGGGCTGTGACCAATCAGGGGCTCTTAGTATAGGTGCAGAGACTAAAGCGTTCTTTAGAGTCATGAAGCTATGTAAACATTCTAAATCAAAATTAAAGTCTGCATCTTTAGTTAACAGGTGAGTCATGGGTTTTGCTATTTTGAAAAGTCTTTAATGAACCTTCGGTAAAATCTGGCATGGCCTAAGAAGGCTCGTACTTCTCTGATGTCTTTTGGTGGTAACAAATTTGAAAAAACATCTATTTTTGCTTTGTCTACTTCAATCCCTCGTTCACTCACCCGATGTCTGAGGAGAACACCTTCTGTCACCATAAAGTGGCATTTTCCCAATTAAGGATCAGATTTGTTTCCTCACATCTTTGTAGTACTTTACTAAGATTAAGTAGACATTTATCGAAGGAATCTCCATAGATTGAGAAGTCATCCATGAATACTTCCATGATAGATTCGGTTAATCCTACAAATATGGCGGACATACACCTCTGGAATGTAGTGGGTGCATTACATAGCACAAAGGGCATCCTTATGAAGGTGTAGGTTCCGAAATGGCAGGTAAAAGTTGTCATTTCCTGATCTTCAAGGCGTATCAGAATTTGATAAAACCTTGAGTAGCCATCAAGATAGCAAAAGAATTTTTGGTGATCTTGACATTCAAGAACTTCGTCAAGAAAAGGTAAAGGAAAGTGATCTTTCCTTGTTGCCTTGTTCAATTTCCTATATTCAATGCACATCCTCCACCCAGTAACAGTCTGAGTGGGTACCAGTTCATTTTTATCATTCAAAACAACAGTGGTTCCCCCTTTTTAGGGACCACTTGAACCGGACTTACCCATTGAGGGTCGGAAATTAGATAGATAATACCAGTTTTTAGAAGTTTTAGAACCTCAAGGTGAACTACCTCTTTGAGATTCTAGTTTATCTTCCTCTGGTGCTCTCGTGATGGTTTAAATTCTTGCACCATAGGTAATCTGTGCATGCACAAAGCTGGATTTATCCCAGTTAGGTCAGTCATCTTATATCCAATGACTTTCTTGTGCTTACTTAACTCAACAAGGAGTCTTTCTTCCTGGTCATCTATCAAAGTGGAACTGATAATGACCAGACATAGTTTTTCTTTGTCTAGAAAGACGTGTTTGAGTCTAGCTGGTAGGACTTTCATCTCAGGTACCTTGAGCACTTCAGTGGTCTCCAGAGTGGTGATAGATTTCAACTCCTCAGAGGTAGCTTCTGGAGCTTCTTTGACTTGTTCTAGGTATTGCAGACATTGTTGAACTAGTTCGTCGGTTGAAAATTCGGCTTCTGGATTCATTAATTCGTCTTCCAGAGCATCAGATGGTTCAGGAGTTTCTTGCTTCAGTTGGGACATTTATCAATTGCCTCAAGAAGAAAGACTTCTTCGTGGATGCTAGGACTTTTAAGGTTGTCAAAGACTCTGAATTGAACAGTTTCTTTCCCCGGCCTTAAGGTAATTGTGCTAGCTTCTACATCTATTAGTGCTCTGGCTGTCGCAAGAACAGGTCTGCCGAATATTATTGGATACCTTAGATCTTCTTTTATGTCCATGACAATAAAGTCACAAGGGACATAAGAGTCTCTTCCTACTCTCACTGGGATATCTTCAATAATGCCCAAAGGTGAAGTAATGGTATTATCAGCCAACTGGATTGTCATTATTGTGGGTAGCAAATCAGTAAAGCCCAATCTTTTACGCATAGAAAAGGGCATGATAGATATGCTGGCCCCCAAATCATCTAATCTATTCTTGCAAGAGGTGTTTCCTATAGAACATTGGATGCCGAATGAGCCAGGGTCCTTTTGTTTTTTTGGCATTTTGTTGAGAATGATGTCAAAAGTAGTCTGAGCTAATTTGACAGTCTCGTGTTCTTCGGTCATGTATTTATTTGATAGAAAAGTATTTAGATATTTCGACCAAGCTGGAATTTCAGAGAGAGCGTCAAGGAACGGGATATCAACATATAGCTTCTTCATTGCTTCCTTGAACTTTTGGAATCTAGAATCCAGTTTAGTCTCCCTCAATCTGCCTGGATAGGGTATCCTGGGCTTGTATGGTGGGACCTATGGTTCCTTGGGAACTAGTTCTTTTTCCTTCTCCTTTTTAGCCTCTTGATTTGTGCTTATAGTTGGGATGATTTCAGCTGTATCTTTGTCTTCTTGAATGACTTTGGTAGCTTCAGTAAGAACATGACCAGACCTTATGGTAACTACATTCAGTTGTTCTGGTTTGTGTTGATCATGTCTCAGATTTATTTCTAACTGACCAACAAAAGTACCCATCGGAGGTTTCAACTGAGCTGCAATTTGTGCCAATTGGGTTTCTACAGCTTTTTGTTGAGATTGCTGGTTGGCAAGCATGGTCTGTTGAGATTGCAACATTTGCCTTATCAGAGATATTTCATCTATTGGTGGAGGTGGAGTATTCTTTTGTTGGTACTGTGTAAATTGTTGTTGTCCTTGAGGTTGCGGTTGTTGAGGTGCTTGCGACTGCGGGTGTTGATTTAGTGGTTATTGTAGCTGAGGTTTTTGCAATTGTGGGTGTAGCGAAGGGTGAGTGTACTGATAATATATAGAAGAATTTCTTGGGTAAGCAAATCTTTGAAACCCTCCTCTATAGTTTCCTTGGTTTTGGTTATAATTTCTTTGGAATCCCGGTGGTGGTCTATTAGAAGACCCACCTTGTGCTTGATGTTGCGGGTTGGTAGTTCCCGCATGATTCCCATACTAAAACCCAGGGTGGTTTCTTGGTTGATCTGGATTATAGTATGCTTGACCCGGTATGGTGTGGATAGAATTAACTTGCTCTGGAAACTGATCCTCGAGATGTTCAATGATTGGTTCATATTGTGTTTGAGGTGTCTGCAGATTCATCATCACATCGTATAAGAGGCTGCATGATAATGTGGGGTGGTCATATGCATGACAAGCTTCACAAGTCTCAGTAGCTTCTTTGACTTGTTGAACTTGAAAGTTCTTCTTTCTGTCATATTTTCCAAATGATGTTTCAAGGACTTGCTGCTTATGAGCTATGGTTTTTAGAGCTTCAACAATGGCTTTCATTTCTACTGATTCTTCAGCTTTGCAGACTTTTAGGACTCCTCCTGTAGATGGCCTTCCCCAATTAGATTGGTTCTCGGCTCTGAGCGTAACAATCTTCCAAGCATCCTCATAATTTTGTCTAATGAAATTTCCTCCAGATGAGGAATCCAAAATCTTCTTTATTTCATCACTTACCCCTCTATAGAATGTTTCTATGAGCTAGTTTTATGAGATTCTGTGATGTGGGCATTTTCTCAGGAGTTCGTTAAATCTTTCCCATGATTCTACTAGTGACTCTCCAGGAAGTTGGAGGAACTGGTTGATCTGTCCCCTTATCTGGTAAGTCAACGAGGGAGGAAAGAATTTCTCCAAAAAAAATTCTTCCAAGGGAGCCCAGGTGGTGATTGGCTCTCCATCTAATGAGTTATACCAACTTAGTGCCTTTCCAGACAGGGTGAAGTTGAAAAGTCGGAGCATAATTGTGACGACCGTCTCACGGAAATAAGATTAACTAATGCGGAAGCGTTCATCAAGCAGCGGATTAGCGAAAATCACTAAAATTAAAACCTTTTTATCAAAATATCCATTGAAGAAAAACTTTCTCACATAGAACAAAAGTAACATAATTACATTCTTGTTCATAGGTACATATTCTGTATCATCTCCTTTTGAGAATTACAAGCATTAACTGTCCTGTCAAGCTAAACACAGGCAGTATAAAATCTCGAGGCTCTAAGCCAAAATCTCGAAAGCACTAACTACTACTCCGAGGACCTGAGAGTACAGAGACGACACATAGGACTCTATTTACATCTTTACAAGGCATAACAGTCAGTGTCTCCACTTGAGACTTCACTGCTGTCTCTGCTGCTGCTATTGTTGTCCTTCACCTATTGAAGGATTCCTATCTCCTCGTCCACCTAAAAATGTGATTCCCACGGGGGTGAGACAATTGTAAATTGCCCCAACGAGAGTTATAACTCTCTGCCAGTAACATTGTTATTGCAACTTAAGAAGATGAATATGAATGGAAGAATCATATTTGTATAGCAGCAGATATTTTAATGTCTAACAGATTAGAACATTATTCTATATCAGAAACATTGCAACTATAACTTGATAGAATCAACATGTCATTTATCCTTTAAGGAATATAAAGAACATGTATAACATCTATTCAAACTACAGAATCATTACCACTGCTTTAACTCTCTTGAAGATTAGATCATATATCTAAAGCCTGGTATTATCATTGTGGAGTCATGGCCTGTAGCCATATTCTTTTCATAAAGTGTTGGGATCTTAATCCCTCAATTCACCACTGGATATTCTCATCCTTTCACAATTTCAATACCCTAACCATGTGATTCTGGGTGTTTAAACCCTTAGCTCATCACCTGAGCATTGTTACCACTTCCTTAGGTAACTAACACCTTTAGGTCATTTGACCAAGGTAAGCATGATACTTGATGCCTATTAACTCTCTTTCTACCTCTTATCAGACAACAAGATATATTATGGCACACAAGGCCCAATAAACAAATTCAAATTAATAACATATCACAGTGCATACCTGGCTATGCCCATCATCTCATGATACCTGCATGGTTAGCACATATGATAGCTGTGCACATCAATTATCTATCAACATCATGCAAAAACAATGTATTAATAATTCAAGGGTATTACCCTTAATCCTTTACCAAGATTAGGATTTCCATCACACATCTCATGTATCATTCATCCAATCATATTGGACTTATATCACAACAAGGTATACCAGTATTTGCGGTGTTGGATATGATATCTCTCATATCTTGATGTCTCACTTCCCTCAACACCATTAACTTTCTTAAGTTCACATACTTATATTATATTAGGGTATTACCCATCCTAATACTTTATGCACCAGTTTATCACATTCATCATGTAAAGTAGTGATCAATTGTCACTTACTTGGAATATACAACTATTGCCAATACTATGGATTCATACATAAGTCAGGAATTAATAAAAATACAATGTTAGGTCCTATTCAAAACAAACTCTAAGTCAAACATAGAGTACCACGGCCGTGCAACCAAAAATGGCCGTGCTAAGGGAAGCCACCATGGCCGTGCTACCTTGCACGGTCGTGCAAAGTGACAATACCACGGCCGTGCTACCTAACACAGTCGTGCTACAGGAGTTCACCTCTTGAATCATATTCAAGCATGAATTCTATTCTCGTATTAGGTAATTATGGTTTCACATACCATTTCCCTTCATTAGAATAGGGATTGCATATAGCACCACCCTTCATTAGGGTTTCATATTACATTACCCATAATTAGGGTTTACTACTCAATCCCCATTAGGGTTTCTCATAGAATCACCCCTAATTAGGGCTTTACATGGATACACCTTCAATTAAGGTTTGAGTTCAATAACCCTGTCAATTAGGGTTTATGTTCATGTTTAGTGTTTCATGATCTCTTTGCTTAAGGATCATAACCCTTAATCATCACATGAATCATATTCATGTATGAATTCATACTATCAACTTCTCAACTTGATTAGGTCATATCAACCCTTCAGTTGAGTACATACAACTATGATTAACATAGTGTACCAAGTCATTGATCCTATAAGCAATTAGGGATTCATCCCTTAATTGGCACTTAATTACTTAGGTACTATTAGGGTTTCAACCATTTGTACCTTCATTGATTATCATTACTAATCATTATTGGATCAATAGAACATTCATCATCTTAATTATCAAAGATTCAATCACATTGGACCTCCATTACATAACGTATCCAATTGAATTAGGGTTTACTATTCATCCTAATTAGTGATTTCACATGTAGACAACCTCTTAATAGGATTATATATGGAATCAGCCTCAATTAGGGTTTACATCATATATTGGATCCATGCATTTGTTATGCATTAATGATTAGTACCATTAAAGGTATCTCCCACCTAATCACATTAGGTTTACAAAAATGTTTGATCAATTGGACCTTCAATAACTTGAGGTATCCAAATAGATTGATCAATAGAACCTTCAACTGCACTGGGTATCCATTTGGATTAGTCAATTGAGTCTTTAATATCATTGGGTACTCAATTGAATCAACCCATTGTTCCTTCAAATACATTAGGTACTCAATTGGGTTAACCAATTGATCCTTCAATTGTATTAGGCATCCAATTGGATTAACCAAATTGAACCACAAACGGTTTGAAACCGTTTAAGCAAAAAGCTTTGAAACCGCATGGGTCTCAAACAGTTTGAAACCATTTGGAATCAAACGGTCTTGAGACCATTTGGTCCCAAACGGTCTTGAGACCATTTGGACTCAAACGGTCTTGAGACCGTTTGGTCCAAACCTCTCAAAACCACATGGATCAAAGAGTCAATCAAGACTTCAACAAAACTCAATTCCAATCTATGGAATCTCAACCAATTGGATCATCAACTCAATCATAAATTGAGTCATGAACTCATCCTTTAATTGGAACTTCAATTAGGGTCTGATCTCAATGGAATTAGGGTTTATAAACACCAATTAGAGCTTTAAAGTTGATCATCAATCAAGCTACTAATTATGTTTCAATTGATTGCATTGGATCTTCAACCATTGAATTCATGGAACCAATCATCAATTGGACCTATGCTCATACTTCAATTGAGTTTAGTAGGTAAACCGTAAACTGATTTGACCCTCAATTGACCCTCACTTGGTCATCACTTAGGGTTTGATTCAATTGGATTAGGGTTTAGAATCGATGATTCAACAACACTCATCAATACAAGATTGTTTACTTTGAAACTTTTGAACCATCATCCAAATTGGGTATGACCTGACCCCAAATGGTCTTGAGGTCGTTTGGATGACCTCTAAACGGTCTTGAGACCGTTTTCCCATCATATCACTCAAATCCAAGCCATCCAATTAAGGTTTGGATCATGCAATTGATCACCAAATCAGCATTGCATTATATATCAGATTGGTACCTTTAGACCTTCAAACACCTAACCATACTCAACCCTAGACCTCCAAACGGTCTTGGGTGACCACCAAACGGTCTTGATACCGTTTGGATGAGCTCCAAACGGTCTTGAGACCGTTTGTCTCATCCAACCTTTGGATTCTAGTGAAATTTCATCAAGGTTTGGTCTATCGAGTTGATCAACAAATCAGCACTTAATTGCAATATGATTTGGTACCTTTAGACCTTCAATTAGTCAACTATACTTGACCCCATACCTCCAAACGGTCTTTGGGTGACTCCCAAACGGTCTTGAGACCGTTTCTTGAAACCGTTTGGGCTAATCAACCCAAAATCTCCAATTAACTCATTGGAATTTCAGCAATGTTTTCAATTAGGGTTTGCCCAATTGAATAGCCTTCAACTCACGATTCCTTGGGAGTTAATCCCTCAAATTTGGTGAGTCATTATACCACATCATTAGTAACAGTAATCCCAAACGGTCAACCCTTGGTCAACGCACTCAAATGGTCTTGACACCGTTTGCCCAAAAAGTTCAATTAAATCAGATTGATAATCAGCACTTAATCCAATTAGGTTTCCCTAATTGATTAGCCTTCAACTCACGATTCCTTGGGAGGTAATCCCTCAAATTTGGAGGGTCATCAACCAACATAATTATGAACAGGAATCCAAAACGGTCAACGCTTGGTCAACTCACTCAAACGGTCTTGAAACCCTTTTCCCAAACATGTCAAGTTAATCAGGTTGAAAATCAGCATTTAATTCAATTCGATTTTCCTAATTGATTGGCATTCAACCTACGATTCATTTAGAGTTAACCCCTAAAATTTGGTGGGTCATTAGACTACATAATTAGGAACAAAATTCCCAAACGTTCAACGCTTGTTCAACCATCTCAAATGGTCTTGAAACCGTTTGCTCCCAAACGGTTTCAAACCGTTTTCCTTTAAACGGTTTGCTGAAACCGCATAGCCAATCAAATTAAAACGATTTGGAATAGCTATCAAAACCGTTTGGCTTGGTACTTTTCTTTGGATAAGCATCTATGATGATATAATCATCCCATTCCTTCGAACAACCAAGGCAACAACTGTTCTTGATGGAAATTGCAGCAAAGAAACAAGAGCGTAGCAATTTAAAGAAAACAATCAACAAAGTATAGAGAATTGATGCAATATCAATGATTAAGGGTTTGAGTTATAAAACCCGCCTCAAATCTGATCTCCAAGCTCCAAGCTACACGGCTCTAATGGTGGATGAAGCTTCTCCAACTATTCCAAGGCTCAACTTCAAGATTTGGAGTGAAATGATCGGCTAGAATTGAAGATTGAGTGAAGAAATGAAGGAATTACACATTGTTTTATGATTTTCACCATGAAATCATGAAGAACGAAGATCAAAGGCTTACCAACAGGTTTGGAACGTGATCCCTGCTGTCCTTAGCCTTCTTGGTCGGTTTTGCAAGCAAGGAGAAGAAGTGGGGTCGTAAAAGCCTTTCATTTGGCTTGGAAAAGATACTTTTATAAGAAAATTGAGGAGAGAGAAGATACTTTATAAAAGTCTTTTAATTCCAAAATTGTTGCCACCACTTCCCCCTTGGTTTCTTGCATGAAAGGGAATCTCTATCCCCACTGAACTCCCTTCCATTATCCATAAATAAAGGGAAAAGAAAATAAGCACCTTAATTCTTATTATATTAATATCCCATATGTGAGTGGAAATTACTTTCCTTTATAATAAGGTGAGTGGAGTTTCACCTCCTTTAGATATTTTCGTTCCTTATCTTGGAAAAAGAACGTACATACTTATTCAAAATCAACCAATAACATTTTGATTGAAGGCCCTTTAATTAATACATTCATTTTTGCCCTAAATTGGATTAGGGTTTCACTTAGGATTAAATCTTGATTATTTTAATATCAAGATTCTCTCTCCTCCATCTTAATTCAAATGAGAAGTAACTCTCATTTTATTTGCTCTACATGATTCCAAGAAACATTAGGGACTTTATTGAAGTGGTAATTTGCATATCAAACCCTAGGTTTTGGGTAAATTGCACATTACACCAAAACTAGGTTTTAATGCACAACATTGCTTTATCAACTCTTTCTTGGTATTCAGGCTTCCATAAGCCATACCTTAACATCATATTCACTCTCATGATGCTTCAACACATGAGGAACATATTATCATGCACAATTTGCACATAAACCCTTCAACTTGGGTAATTTGCACATTAGTCCAAAATAAGCAAACATTGCTTCAACATTGTCCAAACAGGACCAAAATTGAAACATAAGTTCCTCATAAGACCTAATTACTTTTCCCAAGATAGAATTAAGAATATACTCAACCTTATTAGGCAAAAACTCTAGGGTTAATTCATAACCCAGGTTAGGGATGTTACAAATTATAAACCCCTAACAAGGATTTCGTCCCCGAAATCCCAGGAAAAAGGAGGAACAAATTATTCATTAATCATGCCCTCAAGTCTCCACATATTATCTTATTATTATGGAGATACCATGGATCTATAATTCACACAAAGTTCCTTTCGTTAATTCCACCTTATCACTGTTTATGTTTATGGAGAGCATAAACCCCTAACATGTGATGTCCATATTATTGAAAGGAAGAAGCATAAAAGAACATACTTCTATCATCATCCAAAAATATTCACCAAAAGAGAAACATATATATCTAACAGAGATAATTCATTCAGCAATCCTTTATTCATAACGTTTATTAGCAAATTCTGTGTAATTGGAAATGTTCACATAGTTCTTCCTATTAGTTGGGAATGTCACATAGCTTCTCCCTTTATGTTGGGGATGTCACATAGCTTTCCCCTATTGGTTTGGAATGTCACATAGCTTTTCCCTTTATGTTAAGGATGTCACATAGCTTTCCCCTATTAGTTGGGAATGTCACATATCTTTTCCCTTTATGTTGGGGATGTCACATAGCTTTCCCCTATTGGTTGGGAATGTCACATAGCTTTTCCCTTTATGTTGGGGATGTCACATAGCTTTCCCCTATTGGTTGGGAATGTCACATAGCTTTTCCCTTTTTGTTGGGGATGTCACATAGCTTTCCCCTATTGGTTGGGAATGTCACATAGTTTTTCCCTTTATGTTGGGGATGTCACATAGCTTTCCCCTATTGGTTGGGAATGTCACATAGCTTTTCCCTTTATGTTGGGGATGTCACATAGCTTTCCCCTATTAGTTGGGAATGTCACATAGCTTTTCCCTTTATGTTGGGGATGTCACATAGCTTTCCCCTATTGGTTGGGAATGTCACATAGCTTTTCCCTTTTTGTTGGGGATGTCACATAGCTTTCCCCTATTGGTTGGGAATGTCACATAGCTTTTCCCTTTTTGTTGGGGATGTCACATAGCTTTCTCCTATTGGTTGGGAATGTCACATAGCTTTTCCCTTTATGTTGGGGATGTCACATAGATTTCCCCTATTGGTTGGGAATGTCACATAGCTTTTCCCTTTATGTTGGTGATGTCACATAGCTTTCCCCTATTGGTTGGGAATGTCACATAGCTTTTCCCTTTATGTTGGGGATGTCACATAGCTTTCCCCTATTGGTTGGGAATGTCACATAGCTTTTTCCTTTATGTTGGGGATGTCACATAGCTTTCCCCTATTGGTTTCATTATACTCTCTAGATTGTTTCAAAATGACTACTTGATCAGAGTAATCAGAAAGATAACAATCTAAGAGTTCCATACTTGCCTTATCTTCAATAATCATATACCTGGCCAGGGTATATAAGTATTGAGATTAGGTAGTATGCACTTTATTTACTATCATATTCCTCACTTTTCGTATCATTATACACACATGATTTTCCATTCTTGAATTTTCTTCAGGCATCATTTCTATATCTCATCTTTCAACACACATATAAGGAAGATTATAAAACATTTTAAGGAATACTAAGTAAGATATAAGTTCTCCTTTCCCTTGTGTCCTTATAGGACTAGTCAAGGGAAGTTCAAAAACAACTATTTTCATATCTTTATCACATAGAAACATGAAATGAAGTATCAGGATGAATATATTTCATCTAAGTATTACCCCTCAAGGTCACCTACCACATTAGGTTGATTTCAACACATAGTGTCCAATTATCTCATGTTGCTTCTTTTGCCTTTACTTAGTGGCTACTGCCCTGGTGCACTAGGCATTTATTACACTGGTGACACCAAAAACTTTGGTTTTTCAGAATATCTAGGCAAATGTCTCTAAAATTATAGAGACCTTACCTTAATTCATAGCATATGGCCCCTCCTTGGGCATTATCATCACAGATTTACTGTTTGTCCAGGCTTATGGCAGAGTCTACTTTCTTGCCATTTATTAATCTTTCCCACATTTCCACTGTTCTAACATAACCATGTCACTCAGGAGTCCTTTCAAAACCAAAGTTTATGCATTAAAGACTGGTAACTTAGGTTGTAATACTAGTATCCAGTCTTCTATATGCATCACCATTATCCTAATCTGCCCTTCAAGAGAATAAACATAGGATTCTCTATCCTGATTAGGTCAAGGTGGGAATTCTCAGGCACTTTCTCTCCTCTTGCCTGGTCCCATGAACCCTCTCCTGGTGCAACAACATTTCCCTTAGCAATGTGTTCCTTATGATCTCCAGTCATTTTCAAGTTCTTCTTCTCCTATGTGAGGAGAAGATACTATTAGATAAAATGGAAGACACTTAGAACATACTCTACAACCTTAGTCCTATGTCTCTGTAGACTCAGCAAACCTAGAGCTCTGATACCACTTAATTGTGATGACCGTCTCGCGGAAATAAGATTAACTAATGTGTACGCGTTCATCAAGCAGCGGATTAGCGAAAATCACTAAAAATTAAAACCTTTTTATCAAAATATCCAATGAAGAAAAACATTCTCACATAGAACCAAAATAACATAATTACATTCTTGTTCACAGGTACATATTCTGTATCATCTCCTTTTGAGAATTACAAGTATTAACTGTCCTGTCAAGCTAAACACAGGCAGTATAAAATCTTGAGGCTCTAAGCCAAAATTTCGAAAGCACTAACTACTACTCTGAGGACCTGAGAGTACAGAGAAGACACATAGGACTCTATTTACATCTATACAAGGCATAACAGTCAGTGTCTCGACCTGAGACTTCACTGCTGTCTCTGCTGCTGCTATTGTTGTCCTTCACCTATTGAAGGATTCCTATCTCTTCGTCCGCGTCCACCTAAAAATGGGATTCCCACGGGGGTGAGACAATTATAAATTGCCCCAGCGAGAGTTATAACTCTCTACCAGTAACATTGTTATTGCAACTTAAGAAGATGAATATGAATGGAAGAATCATATTTGTATAGCAGCAAATATTTTAATGTCTAACATATTAGAACATTATTCTATATCAGAAACATTGCAACTATAACTTGATAGAATCAACATGTCATTTATCCTTTAAGGAATATAAAGAACATGTATAACATCTATTCAAACTACAGAATCATTACCACTGCTTTAACTCTCTTCAGGATTGGATCATATATCTAAAGCATGGTATTATCATTGTGGAGTCATGGCCTGTAGCCATATTCTTTTCATAAAGTGTTGGGATCTTAATCCCTCAATTCACCACTGGAAATTCTCATCCTTTCACAATTTCAATACCCTAACCATGTGATTCTGGGTGTTTAAACCCTTAGCTCATCACCTGAGCATTGTTACCACTTCCTTAGGTAACTAACACCTTTAGGTCATTTGACCAAGGTAAGTATGATACTTGATGCCTATTAACTCTCTTGCTACCTCTTATCAGACAACAAGATATATTATGGCACACAAGGCCCAATAAACAAATTCAAATTAATAACATATCACAGCGCATACCTGGCTATGCCCATCATCTCATGATACCTGCATGGTTAGCACATATGATAGCAGCACATCAATTATCTATCAACATCATGCAAAAACAATGTATTAATAATTCAAGGGTATTACCCTTAATCCTTTACCAGGATTAGGATTTCCATCACACATCTCATGTATCATTCATCCAATCATATTGGACTTATATCACAACAAGGTATACCAGTATTTGGGGTGTTGGATATGATATCTATCATATCTTGATGTCTCACTTCCCTCAACACCATTAACTTTCTTAAGTTCACATACTTATCTTGTATTAGGGTATTACCCATCCTAATACTTTATGCACCAGTTTATCACATTCAACATGTAAAGTAGTGATCAATTGTCACTTACTTGGAATATACAACTATTGCCAATACTATGGATTCATACATAAGTCAGGAATTAATAAAAAGAACATGTTAGGTCCTATTCAAAACAAACTCTAAGTCAAACATAGAGTACCACGGCCGTGCAACCAAAAATGGCAGTGCTAAGGGAAGCCACCACGGCCGTGCTACCTTGCACGGTCGTGCAAAGTGAAAATACCACGGCCGTGCTACCTAACACGGTCGTGCTACAGGAGTTCACCTCTTGAATCATATTCAAGCATGAATTCTATTCTCTTATTAGGGAATTATGGTTTCACATACCATTTCCCTTCATTAGAATAGGGATTGCATATAGCACCACCCTTCATTAGGGTTTCATATTACATTACCCATAATTAGGGTTTACTACTCAATCCCCATTAGGGTTTCTCATAGAATCACCCTTAATTAGGGCTTTACATGGATACACCTTCAATTAAGGTTTGAGTTCAATAACCCTGTCAATTAGGGTTTATGTTCATGTTTAGGGTTTCATGATCTCTTTGCTTAAGGATCATAACCCTTAATCATCACATGAATCATATTCATGTATGAATTCATACTATAAACTTCTCAACTTGATTAGGTCATATCAACCCTTCAGTTGAGTACATACAACTATGATTAACATAGTCTACCAAGTCATTGATCCTATAAGCAATTAGGGATTCATCCCTTAATGGGCACTTAATTACTTAGGTACTATTAGGGTTTCAACCATTTGTACCTTCATTGATTATCATTACTAATCATTATTGGATCAATAGAACATTCATCATCTTAATTCTCAAAGATTCAATCACATTAGACCTCCATTACATAAGGTATCCAATAGAATTAGGGTTTACTATTCATCCTAATTAGTGATTTCACATGTAGACAACCTCTTAATAGGATTATATATGGAATCAACCTCAATTAGGGTTTACATCATATATTTGATCCATGCATTTGTTATGTATTAATGATTAGTACCATTAAAGGTATCTCCCACCTAATCACATTAGGTTTACAAAAATGTTTGATCAATTGGACCTTCAATAACTTGAGGTATCCAAATAGATTGATCAATAGAACCTTCAACTACACTGGGTATCCATTTGGATTAGTGAATTGAGTCTTTAATATCATTGGGTACTCAATTGAATCAACCCATTGTTCCTTCAAATACATTAGGTACTCAATTGGGTTAACCAATTGATCCTTCAATTGTATTAGGCATCCAATTGGATTAACCAAATTGAACCACAAACGGTTTGAAACCGTTTAAGCAAAAAGCTTTGAAACCGCATGGACTTGAAACCGCATGGGTCTCAAACGGTTTGAGACCATTTGGTATCAAACGGTCTTGAGACCATTTGGTCCCAAACGGTCTTGAGACCATTTGGACTCAAACGGTCTTGAGACCGTTTGGTCCAAACCTCTCAAAACCGCATGGACCAAAGAGTCAATTAAGACTTCAACAACACTCAATTCCAATCTATGGAATCTCAACCAATTGGATCATCAACTCAATCATCAATTGAGTCATGAAATCATCCCTTAATTGGAACTTCAATTAGGGTCTGATCTCAATGAAATTAGGGTTTATAAACACCAATTAGAGCTTTGAAGTTGATCATCAATCAAGCTACTAATTATGTTTCAATTGATTGCATTGGATCTTCAACCATTGAATTCATGGAACCAATCATCAATTGGACCTATGCTCATACTTCAATTGAGTTTAGTAGGTAAACCTTCAACTGATTTGACCCTCAATTGACCCTCACTTGCTCATCAATTAGAGTTTGATTCAATTGGATTAGGGTTTAGAATCGATGATTCAACAACACTCATCAATACAAGATTGTTTACTTTGAAACTTTTGAACCATCATCCAAATTCGGTATGACCTGACCCCAAACGGTCTTGAGGTCGTTTGGATGACCTCCAAACGGTCTTGAGACCGTTTTCCCATCATATCACTCAAATCCAAGCCATCCAATTAAGGTTTGGATCATGGAATTGATCACCAAATCAACATTGCATTATATATCAGCTTGGTACCTTTAGACCTTCAAACACCTAACCATACTCAACCCTAGACCTCCAAACGGTCTTGGGTGACCACCAAACGGTCTTGAGACCGTTTGGATGAGCTCCAAACGGTCTTGAGACCGTTTGGCTCATCCAACCTTTGGATTCTAGTGAAATTTCATCAAGGTTTGGTCTATCGAGTTGATCAACAAATCAGCACTTAATTGCAATATGATTTGGTACCTTTAGACCTTCAATTAGTAAACTATACTTGACCCCAGACCTCCAAACGGTCTTGGGGTGACTCCCAAACGGTCTTGAGACCGTTTGGGTGATACCCAAACGGTCTTGAAACCGTTTGGGCTAATCAACCCAAAATCTCCAATTAACTCATTGGAATTTCAGCACTGTTTTCAATTAGGGTTTGCCCAATTGAATAGCCTTCAACTCAAGATTCCTTGGGAGTTAATCCCTCAAATTTGGTGAGTCATTCGAACAAATCATTAGGAAAAGTAATCCCAAACGGTCAACCCTTGGTCAACGCACTCAAACGGTCTTGAGACCGTTTTCCCAAAAAGTCCAATTAAATCAGATTGATAATCAGCACTTAATCCAATTAGGTCTCCCTAATGGATTAGCCTTCAACTCACGATTCCTTGGGAGTTAATCCCTCAAATTTGGAGGGTCATCAACCAACATAATTATGAACAGGAATCCAAAACGGTCAACGCTTGTTAAACTCACTCAAACGGTCTTGAAACCGTTTTCCCAAACAGGTCAAGTTAATCAGGTTGAAAATCAGCATTTAATTCAATTCGATTTTCCTAATTGATTGGCCTTCAACCTACGATTCATTTGGAGTTAACCCCTAAAATTTGGTGGGTCATTAGCCTAAATAATTAAGAACAAAATTCCCAAAAGGTCAACGCTTGGTCAACCATATCAAACGGTCTTGAAACCGTTTGCTCCCAAACGGTTTCAAACCGTTTGCCTTTAAACGGTTTGCTGAAACCGCATAGCCAATCAAATTAAAATGATTTGGAATAGCTATAAAAACCGTTTGGCTTGGTACTTTTCTTTAGATAAGCATCTAGGATGATTTCATCATCCCCTTCCTTCGAACAACCAAGAACAGCAACTGTTCTTGATGGAAATTGCAGCAAAGAAACAAGAGCGTAGCAATTTAAAGAAAACAATCAACAAAGTATAGAGAATTGATGCAATATCAATGATTAAGGGTTTGAGTTATAAAACCCGCCTCAAATCTGATCTCCAAGCTCTAAGCTACACGGCTCTAATGATGGATGAAGCTTCTCCAACTATTCCAAGGCTCAACTTCAAGATTTGGAGTGAAATGATCGGCTAGAATTGAAGATTGAGTGAAGAAATGAAGGAATGACACATTGTTTTATGATTTGCACCATGAAATCATGAAGAACGAAGATCAAAGGCTTACCAACAGGTTTGGGACGTGATACCTGCTTTCCTTAGCCTTCTTGGTCGGTTTTGCAAGCAAGGAGAAGAAGTGGGGTCGTAAAAGCCTTTCATTTGGCTTGGAAAAGATACTTTTATAAGAAAATTGAGGAGAGAGAAGATACTTTATAAAAGTCTTTTAATTCCAAAATTGTTGCCACCACTTCCCCCTTGGTTTCTTGCATGAAAGGGAATATCTATTTCCACCGAACTCCCTTCCATTATCCATGAATAAAGGGAAAAGAAAATAAGCACCTTAATTCTTATTATATTAATATCCCATATGTGAGTGGAAATTACTTTCCTTTATAATAAGGTGAGTGGAGTTTCACCTCCTTTAGATATTTTCGTTCCTTATCTTGGCAAAAGAACGTCCATACTTATTCAAAATCAACCAATAACATTTTGTTTGAAGGCCCTTTAATTAATACATTCATTTTTGCCCTAAATTGGATTAGGGTTTCACTTAGGATTAAATCTTGATTATTTTAATATCAAGATTCTCTCTCCTCCATCTTAATTCAAATGAGAAGTAACTCTCATTTTATTTGCTCTAAATGATTCCAAGAAACATTAGGGACTTTATTGAAGTGGTAATTTCAATATCAAACCCTAGGTTTTGGATAAATTGCACATTACACCAAAACTAGGTTTTAATGCACAACATTGCTTTATCAGCTCTTTCTTGGTATTTAGGCTTCCATAAGCCATACCTTAACATCATATTCACTCTCAAGATGCTTCAACACATGAGGAACATATTATCATGCACAATTTGCACATAAACCCTTCAACTTGGGTAATTTGCACATTAGTCCAAAATAAGCAAACATTGCTTCAACATTGTCCAAACAGGACCAAAATTGAAACATAAGTTCCTCATAAGACCTAATTACTTTTCCCAAGATAGAATTAAGAATCTACTCAACCTTATTAGGCAAAACCTCTAGGGTTAATTCATAACCCAGGTTAGGGATGTTACAAATTATAAACCCCTAACAAGGATTTCGTCCCCGAAATCCTAGGAAAAAGGAGGAACAAATTATTCATTAATCATGCCCTCAAGTCTCCACATATTATCTTATTATTATGGAGATACCATGGATCTATAATTCACACAAAGTTCCTTTCGTTAATTCCACCTTATCACTGTTTATGTTTATGGAGAGCATAAACCCCTAACATGTGATGTCCATATTATTGAAAGGAAGAAGCATAAAAGAACATACTTCTATCATCATCCAAAAATATTCACCAAAAGAGAAACATATATATCTAACAGAGATAATTCATTCAGCAATCCTTTATTCATAACGTTTATTAGCAAACTCTGTGTAATTGGGAATGTTCACATAGTTCTTCCTATTAGTTGGGAATGTCACATAGCTTCTCCCTTTATGTTGGGGATGTCACATAGCTTTCCCCTATTGGTTGAGAATGTCACATAGCTTTTCCCTTTATGTTGGGGATGTCACATAGCTTTCCCCTATTAGTTGGGAATGTCACATATCTTTTCCCTTTATGTTGGGGGATGTCACATAGCTTTCCCCTATTGGTTGGGAATGTCACATAGCTTTTCCCTTTTTGTTGGGGATGTCACATAGCTTTCCCCTATTGGTTGGGAATGTCACATAACTTTTCCCATTTTGTTGGGGATGTCACATAGCTTTCCCCTATTGGTTGGGAATGTCACATAGCTTTTCCCTTTATGTTGGGGATGTCACATAGCTTTCCCCTATTGGTTGGGAATGTCACATAGCTTTTCCCTTTATGTTGGGGATGTCACATAGCTTTCCCCTATTGGTTGGGAATGTCACATAGCTTTTCCCTTTTTGTTGGGCATGTCACATAGCTTTACTCTATTGGTTGGGAATGTCACATAGCTTTTCCCTTTTTGTTGGGGATGTCACATAGCTTTCCCCTATTGGTTGGGAATGTCACATAGCTTTTCCCTTTATGTTGGGGATGTCACATAGCTTTCCCCTATTGGTTGGGAATGTCACATAGCTTTTCCCTTTATGTTGGGGATGTCACATATCTTTCCCCTATTGGTTGGGAATGCCACATAGCTTTTCCCTTTATGTTGGGGATGTCACATAGCTTTCCCCTATTGGTTGGGAATGTCACATAGCTTTTCCCTTTATGTTGGGGATGTCACATAGCTTTCCCCTATTGGTTGGGAATGTCACATATCTTTTCCCTTTTTGTTGGGGATGTCACATAGCTTTCCCCTATTGGTTTCATTATACTCTCTAGATTGTTTCAAAATGACTACTTGATCAGAGTAATTAGAAAGATAACAATCTAAGAGTTCCATACTTGCCTTATCTTCAATAATCATATACCTGGCCAGGGTATATAAGTATTGAGATTAGGTAGTATGCACTTTATTTACTATCATATTCCTCACTTTTCGTATCATTATACACACTAGGATTTTCCATTCTTGAATTTTCTTCAGGCATCATTTCTATATCTCATCTTTCAACACACAGATAAGGAAGATTATAAAACATTTTAAGGAATACTGAGTAAGATATAAGTTCTCCTTTCCCTTGTGTCCTTATAGGACTAGTCAAGGGAAGTTCAAAAACAACTATTTTCATATCTTTATCACATAGAAACATGAAATGAAGTATCAGGATGAATATATTTCATCTAAGTATTACCCCTCAAGGTCACCTACCACATTAGGTTGATTTCAACACATAGTGTCCAATTATCTCATGTTGCTGCTTTTGCCTTTACTTAGTGGCTACTGCCCTGGTGCACTAGGCATTTATTACACTGGTGACACCAAAAACTTTGGTTTTTCAGAATATCTAGGCAAATGTCTCTAAAATTATAGAGACCTTACCTTAATTCATAGCATATGGACCCTACTTGGGCATTATCATCACAGATGTACTGTTTGTCCAGGCTTATGGCAGAGTCTACTTTCTTGCCATTTATTAATCTTTCCCACATTTCCACTGTTCTAACATAACCATGTCACTCAGGAGTCCTTTCAAAACTAAAGTTTATGCATTAAAGACTGGTAACTTAGGTTGTAATACTAGTATCCAGTCTTCTATATGCATCACCATTATCTTAATCTGCTCTTCAAGAGCATAAACATAGGATTCTCTATCCTGATTAGGTCAAGGTGGGAATTCTAAGGCACTTGCTCTCCTTTTGCCTGGTCCCATGCACCCTCTCCTGGTGCATCAACATTTCCCTTAGCAATGTGTTCCTCATGTTCTCCAGTCATTTTGAAGTTCTTCTTCTCCTATGTGAGCAGAAGATACTTTTAGATAAACTGGAAGACACTTAGAACAGACTCTACAACCTTAGTCCTATGTCTCTGTAGACTCAGCGAACCTAGAGATCTGATACCACTTAATTGTGATGACCGTCTCACGGAAATAAGATTAACTAATGCGGAAGCGTTCGTCAAGCAGCGGATTAGCGAAAATCACTAAAACTTAAAACCTTTTTATCAAAATATCCATTGAAGAAAAACTTTCTCACATAGAACCAAAGTAACATAATTACATTCTTGTTCACAGGTACATATTCTGTATCATCTCCTTTTGAGAATTACAAGCATTAACTGTCCTGTCAAGCTAAACACAGGCAGTATAAAATCTCGAGGCTTTAAGCCAAAATCTCGAAAGCACTAACTACTACTCCGAGGACCTGAGAGTACAGAGACGACACATAGGACTCTATTTACATCTATACAAGGCATAACAGTCAGTGTCTCCACCTGAGACTTCACTTCTGTCTCTGCTGCTGCTATTGTTGTCCTTCACCTATTGAAGGATTCCTATCTCCTCATCCGCGTCCACCTAAAAATGTGATTCCCACGGGGGTGAGACAATTGTAAATTGCCCTAGCGAGAGTTATAACTCTCTGCCAGTAACATTGTTATTGCAACTTAAGAAGATGAATATGAATGGAAGAATCATATTTGTATAGCAGCCGATATTTTAATGTCTAACAGATTAGAACATTATTCTATATCAGAAACATTGCAACTATAACTTGATAGAATCAACATGTCATTTATCCTTTAAGGAATATAAAGAACATGTATAACATCTATTCAAACTATAGAATCATTACCACTGCTTTAACTCTCTTCAGGATTAGATCATATATCTAAAGCCTGGTATTATCATTGTGGAGTCATGGCCTGTAGCCATATTCTTTTCATAAAGTGTTGGGATCTTAATCCCTCAATTCACCACTGGAAATTCTCATCCTTTCACAATTTCAATACCCTAACCATGTGATTCTGGGTGTTTAAACCCTTAGCTCATCACCTGAGCATTGTTACCACTTCCTTAGGTAACTAACACCTTTAGGTCATTTGACCAAGGTAAGTATGATACTTGATGCCTATTAACTCTCTTGCTACCTCTTATCAGACAACAAGATATATTATGGCACACAAGGCCCAATAAACAAATTCAAATTAATAACATATCACAACGCATACCTGGCTATGCCCATCATCTCATGATACCTGCATGGTTAGCACATATGATAGCAGCACATCAATTATCTATCAACATCATGCAAAAACAATGTATTAATAATTCAAGGGTATTACCCTTAATCCTTTACCAGGATTAGGATTTCCATCACACATCGCATGTATCATTCATCCAATCATATTGGACTTATATCACAACAAGGTATACCAGTATTTGGGGTGTTGGATATGATATCTATCATATCTTGATGTCTCACTTCCCTCAACACCATTAACTTTCTTAATTTCACATACTTATCTTGTATTAGGGTATTACCCATCCTAATACTTTAT
Source organism: Alisma plantago-aquatica (assembly GCA_963693085.1). Classification (NCBI taxonomy): domain Eukaryota; kingdom Viridiplantae; phylum Streptophyta; class Magnoliopsida; order Alismatales; family Alismataceae; genus Alisma; species Alisma plantago-aquatica. The sequence goes on from OY856414.1 coordinate 408,040,241, forward strand.
GCACCAGTTTATCACATTCATCATGTAAAGTAGTGATCAATTGTCACTTACATGGAATATACAACTATTGCCAATACTATGGATTCATACATAAGTCAGGAATTAATAAAAATACCATGTGAGGTCCTATTCAAAACAAACTCTAAGTCAAACATATATTACCACAGCCGTGCAACCAAAAATGGCCATGCTAAGGGAAGCCACCACGGCCGTGCTACCTTGCACGGTCGTGCAAAGTGAAAATACCACGGCCGTGCTACCTAACATGGTCGTTATACAGGAGTTCACCTCTTGAATCATATTCAAGCATGAATTCTATTCTCTTATTAGGGAATTATGGTTTCACATACTATTTCCCTTCATTAGAATAGGGATTGCATATAGCACCACCCTTCATTAGGGTTTCATATTACATTACCCATAATTAGGGTTTACTACTCAATCCCCATTAGGGTTTCTCATAGAATCACCCTTAATTAGGGCTTTACATGGATACACCTTCAATTAAGGTTTGAGTTCAATAACCATGTCAATTAGGGTTTATGTTCATGTTTAGGGTTTCATGATCTCTTCGCTTAAGGATCATAACCCTTAATCATCACATGAATCATATTCATGTATGAATTCATACTATAAACTTCTCAACTTGATTAGGTCATATCAACCCTTCAGTTGAGTACATACAACTATGATTAACATAGTGTACCAAGTCATTGATCCTATAAGCAATTAGGGATTCATCCCTTAATTGGCACTTAATTACTTAGGTACTATTAGGGTTTCAACCATTTGTACCTTCATTGATTATCATTACTAATCATTATTGGATCAATAGAACATTCATCATCTTAATTCTCAAAGATTCAATCACATTGGACCTCCATTACATAAGGTATCCAATTGAATTAGGGTTTATTATTCATCCTAATTAGTGATTTCACATGTAGACAACCTCTTAATAGGATTATATATGGAATCAACCTCAATTAGGGTTTACATCATATATTGGATCCATGCATTTGTTATGCATTAATGATTAGTACCATTAAAGTTATCTCCCACCTAATCACATTAGGTTTACAAAAATGTTTGATCAATTGGACCTTCAATAACTTGAGGTATCCAAATAGATTGATCAATAGAACCTTCAACTGCACTGGGTATCCATTTGGATTAGTCAATTGAGTCTTTAATATCATTGGGTACTCAATTGAATCAACCCATTGTTCCTTCAAATACATTAGGTACTCAATTGGGTTAACCAATTGATCCTTCAATTGTATTAGGCATCCAATTGGATTAACCAAATTGAACCACAAACGGTTTGAAACTGTTTAAGCAAAAAGCTTTGAAACCGCATGGACTTGAAACCGCATGGGTCTCAAACGGTTTGAGACCGTTTGGTATCAAACGGTCTTGAGACCATTTGGTCCCAAATGGTCTTGAGACCGTTTCGACTCAAACGGTCTTGAGACCGTTTGGTCCAAACCTCTCAAAACCGCATGGACCAAAGAGTCAATCAAGACTTCAACAACACTCAATTCCAATCTATGGAATCTCAACCAATTGGATCATCAACTCAATCATCAATTGAGTCATGAAATCATCCCTTAATTGGAACTTCAATTAGGGTCTGATCTCAATGGAATTAGGGTTTATAAACACCAATTAGAGCTTTGAAGTTGATCATCAATCAAGCTACTAATTATGTTTCAATTGATTGCATTGGATCTTCAACCATTCAATTCATGGAACTAATCATCAATTGGACCTATGCTCATACTTGAATTGAGTTTAGTAGGTAAACCTTCAACTGATTTGACCCTCAATTGACCCTCACTTGCTCATCAATTAGGGTTTGATTCAATTGGATTAGGGTTTAGAATCGATGATTCAACAACACTCATCAATACAAGATTGTTTACTTTGAAACTTTTGAACCATCATCCAAATTGGGTATGACCTGACCCCAAACGGTCTTGAGGTCGTTTGGATGACCTCCAAACGGTCTTGAGACCGTTTTCCCATCATATCACTCAAATCCAAGCCATCCAATTAAGGTTTGGATCATGGAATTGATCACCAAATCAGCATTGCATTATATATCAGCTTGGTACCTTTAGACCTTCAAACACCTAACCATACTCAACCCTAGACCTCCAAACGGTCTTGGGTGACCACCAAACGGTCTTGAGATCGTTTGGATGAGCTCCAAACGGTCTTGAGACCGTTTGGCTCATCCAACCTTTGGATTCTAGTGAAATTTCATCAAGGTTTGGTCTATCGAGTTGATCAACAAATCAGCACTTAATTGCAATATGATTTGGTACCTTTAGACCTTCAATTAGTAAACTATACTTGACCCCAGACCTCCAAACGGTCTTGGGGTGACTCCCAAACGGTCTTGAGACCGTTTGGGTGATACCCAAACGGTCTTGAAACCGTTTGGGCTAATCAACCCAAAATCTCCAATTAACTCATTGGAATTTCAGCACTGTTTTCAATTAGGGTTTGCCCAATTGAATAGCCTTCAACTCACGATTCCTTGGGAGTTAATCCCTCAAATTTGGTGAGTCATTCGAACACATCATTAGGAACAGTAATCCCAAACGGTCAACCCTTGGTCAACGCACTCAAACGGTGTTGAGACCGTTTTCCCAAAAAGTCCAATTAAATCAGATTGATAATCAGCACTTAATCCAATTAGGTCTCCCTAATGGATTAGCCTTCAACTCACGATTCCTTGGGGGTTAATCCCTCAAATTTGGAGGGTCATCAACCAACATAATTATGAACAGGAATCCAAAACGGTCAATGCTTGTTAAACTCACTCAAACGGTCTTGAAACCGTTTTCCCAAACAGGTCAAGTTAATCAGGTTGAAAATCAGCATTTAATTCAATTCGGTTTTCCTAATTGATTGGCCTTCAACCTACGATTCATTTGGAGTTAACACCTAAAATGTGGTGTGTCATTATCCTACATAATTAGGAACAAAATTCCCAAACGGTCAACGCTTGGTCAACCATCTCAAACGGTCTTGAAACCGTTTTCTACCAAACGGTTTCAAACCGTTTGCCTTTAAACGGTTTGCTGAAACCGCATAGCCAATCAAATTAAAACGATTTAGAATAGCTATAAAAACCGTTTGGCTTGGTACTTTTCTTTGGATAAGCATCTAGGATGATGTCATCATCCCATTCCTTCGAAAAACCAAGAACAGCAACTGTTCTTGATGGAAATTGCAGCAAAGAAACAAGAGCGTAGCAATTTAAAGAAAACAATCAACAAAGTATAGAGAATTGATGCAATATCAATGATTAAGGGTTTGAGTTATAAAACCCACCTAAAATCTGATCTCCAAGCTCCAAGCTACACGGATCTAATGGTGGATGAAGCTTCTCCAAATATTCCAAGGCTCAACTTCAAGATTTGGAGTGAAATGATCGGCTAGAATTGAAGATTGAGTGAAGAAATGAAGGAATTACACATTGTTTTATGATTTTCACCATGAAATCATGAATAACGAAGATCAAAGGCTTAAAAACAGGTTTGGGACGTGATCCCTGCTGTCCTTAGCCTTCTTGGTCGGTTTTGCAAGCAAGGAGAAGAAGTGGGGTCGTAAAAGCCTTTCATTTGGCTTGGAAAAGATACTTTTATAAGAAAATTGAGGAGAGAGAAGATACTTTATAAAAGTCTTTTAATTCCAAAATTGTTGCCACCAATTCCCCCTTGGTTTCTTGCATGCAAGGGAATCTCTATCCCCACCGAAATCCCTTCCATTATCCATGAATAAAGGGAAAAGAAAATAAGCACCTTAATTCTTATTATATTAATATCCCATATGTGAGTGGAAATTACTTTCCTTTATAATAAGGTGAGTGGAGTTTCACCTCCTTTAGATATTTTCGTTCCTTATCTTGGCAAAAGAACGTCCATCCTTATTCAAAATCAACCAATAACATTTTGGTTGAAGGCCCTTTAATTAATACATTCATTTTTGCCCTAAATTGGATTAGGGTTTCACTTAGGATTAAATCTTGATTATTTTAATATCAAGATTCTCTCTCCTCCATCTTAATTCAAATGAGAAGTAACTCTCATTTTATTTGCTCTAAATGATTCCAAGAAACATTAGGGACTTTATTGAAGTGGTAATTTGCATATCAAACCCTAGTTTTTGGGTAAATTACACATTACACCAAAACTAGGTTTTAATGCACAACATTTCTTTATCAGCTCTTTCTTGGTATTCAGGCTTCCATAAGACATACCTTAACATCATATTCACTCTCATGATGCTTCAACACATGAGGAACATATTATCATGCACAATTTGCACATAAACCCTTCAACTTGGGTAATTTGCACATTAGTCCAAAATAAGCAAACATTGCTTCAACATTGTCCAAACAGGACCAAAAGTGAAACATAAGTTCCTCATAAGACCTAATTACTTTTCCCAAGATATAATTAAGAATCTACTCAACCTTATTAGGCAAAACCTCTAGGGTTAATTCATAACCCAGGTCAGGGATGTTATAATAATTGCATCGAATGTAGCTCCGGCTTGTGGTAACAATCGACAGAGTGCCTTGAATCGCTTTAGATGGTCCATGCAATCATCTCAAGTGCTTCCATAGAATGAGATGCCTTGCATGATTTGGACCCATTGTGTTTGAGTTTCGAAGTTGGGAGTGTTAACCTGCGGTGGATGAGATGGTTGATTATCTTCAAAATTCTTAGGAACAACGTAGTCTCAAAGCTGCTTGTTTCTTATTAATAATTGAGCAGCTGTTGTAGCTGCCTCATTTTTAGCTTGGATGCCAGCTTGCTCTTTAGCTCGAACTTCAGCTTGGACTTGAGCATGTGTATCAGCGATGAGTTATGCTCTCTGAGCTGCTATAGATGCGTTGACTCTTTCCAATATCAAGGCGGCTTGAGGTTGTTCTTCAGACATTTTCTGGCTTGTTGACGGTTGAGTCTGATGCGGTGGTGGAAGTTTCGTTCTACCTCATAGTCGTACTCTGGTTTAGGGGAGAATATGCGGTTATGCGAAGTTGGCATATACGATTTCTACCTGAGAAGAAGAAAAATCACATTTTATATGGTGTGGGAAAATGATGGGATAAAAAAGATATGAAGTAGTATTAAGGCAAAATGTAAAATCCTAATCAACTAGCAAGTTGATAAATGAAATTAAAAAATTCTGTTATCCCCGACAATGGTGTCAATTTTTTATGGAGCCTCCACTTGCGTGAAGTTGCATGCACCACTAAAAATCCTAGAGATAGTAAGTCTCTAAGTTTAGCCTTACGTGTGCTATAATAATATCTCCTCCCACGTATGCTAGGGTACGTGGAAGTCTTATCGTAGTATAGTTGAGGGTCGAATCCACGAGACAATGGTCTTGTTAAGGATTTAACAAGATAGAAAATGTTATAGTTCCACTTATCTACTCAAAAGTTGATACTTAGATCGAAGAGTTGGGTTGATGATTAAACTAAAATGCAAATGTAAATTAAATGGCAGGAAAGTAAAATTAAGGTTGTAAACAATATTTGGAAACCACTAGGATGCGATCAAGTTCACCACCACTACACATGGATCATAACATACATCATAATAACATGGATTGAAAAAGGGGTCTAAATAGTTAGTATCTTTGTAGACTTAACTTTCTTTTGAATAGCCAACTATGAGAAATGTGGAAGTATTGTAATGCCAGCCATCCCCGAACGAATGGTCACTTACTTTGCATCACTCCCTTCGTAAAGTGTGTTCCTCGACCTGTCAAAGTTTCACTTCCATACGTCAACTGATTCCATTTCATAGTATGAAAGTACAACGATGGAGATGAGTTTACTCCACTCCTTGAAAAGCATTCCTAGATACCAAAACATATATATGGTGACTACATACATCAAGAACCAACATACAATTGATAATCAAATCTAAAAGCACAAGCGTAGACAATTCACACTAGTAGATAATAGGTAACATAGGTTGGTGATCAAGCAACTAGCATTCATTCAAACGATTGATGTTGAACTGAAAAGATAGCATTTTTATTGCAAACTCATGAATAACAAAGTGTAAACAGTAGTTGTTTTCAGTAAAGCCAATAAGAGTACCGGGTCTCCTATATATAGGATCTAGGGAGTACATGGGTTAAATAGAGATAAGGGAAAATACAATGGGCCTAAGCCCAACTAATCAAATATACTAACATGCCCCATCAAGTTGGAGAGTAAACATTATGGAGTCCAAACTTGACACCCATATACTTGAATAAAGAAGGAGGAAAAGGTTTTGTAAGGATGTGAGGAGTGATGGTCAACTTGGTTTTGACCAGATCTCGCACAAAATGACAGTCAACCTCAATGTGTTTTGTATGCTCGTGGAAGACTGGATTATTGTCTATGTGTATAGCTGTCTGGTTGTCACAATATAAAGTAGCTGGAGTTTGAAAAGGAATTCTAAACTCAGTCAAGATGGACTGAACCCACTGTAGATCACAACATGCATGAGCCATAGCTCAATATTCTTCCTCTGTGCTGGAGCGAGCTACTACAACTTGTTTTTTACTTCTCAAGGAAACTGGGTGAGTGCCCAACATGACACAATATCCAGAAGTAGATTGTCACTCTTTAGAATCACCAGCCCAATATGCATCTACATATCCAAAGATGGAGATTACCTTGGACTTAGGTCGTTTATAGAGCAATCCTCATCCTGGAGCACTCTTGAGATAGCAAAGATTGCACACTAGACTAGTGTGACTGCAGTGGTGCACTCATGTGTTAGCTAACTACTCCAACAACATAAGTAATATCTGGTCGAGTAATAGTCAAGTAAATCAGTTTCCCAACTATACGATGATACTTCTCAGGATTAGAAAAGAGTTCTTTTTTGTGTATAGGCTTCATATGATAGTCCATGGGGGTAGAGACTGGTTTGGCTTCGACCATGTTGGCCTCTTGAAGTAGGTCCAAGGCATATCGTCGTTGTGATAGACTGATCCCTGAGGATGAGCTGGGAACTTCAATTCCGAAAAAGTATCGCAAGATGCCCAAGTCTTTTGTATGGAAATGTGCATGCAGAGACTGCTTGAGATTAGATATCCCCATCACATCATCACCTGTGACGATGATGTCATCCACATAGACAGCAATAAGAACATGGCCTTTGGAGGACTTGGAAAAGAACAAGGAGTGATCTGTGGCTGATCTCTGAAAGTTAAGCTGTGTTAAAACATCACTTAACTTGTTGAACCAGGCCCTTGGAGACTGCTTGAGGCCATAGAGAGATCGTCTAAGATGACATACTTTGTTAGAAGACGCCCCCTCAACAATGAAACCAGGTGGTTGCTGCATGTAGACTTCCTCTAGGAGATCTCTGTGAAGAAATGCATTCTTGATGTCGAGTTGGTAGAGAGGCCAGTCAAGGTGAGCTGCAAGGGAAATTAGGATGCAGACAGATGCAATCCTTATCACTGGAGAGAATGTCTCAAAGTAATCTACACCAAAAGTTTAGGTGAATCCTTTGGCAACTAGGCGCGCCTTGAGTCGTTCAACAGAGCCATCTGACTTATGCTTTATGGAGAAAACCCATCGACAACCTACAATATTTTCCCCTACCGGTGGGGTCACAAGATCCCATGTCTTGTTGTCATAGAGAGCCCACATTTCTTTCATCATGGTAGCTTTCCATCCAGGATGGCATAGAGCATCTGCTGGACACTAAGGAACATATGTTGTGTCTAGGGTAGTAGAAAATGATGATGCAGAAGAAGAAAGATGTGCTAAACAACAAGTGTTGGAAATAGGATGTTCGATAGTGCAAGAGTGTATACCTTTGCGTAGTGCAACTGGTAGATGGGATTGGTATGGAACTGACGATGACGATGTAGATGTTGCTGGTGACTCATCTTCCATGCGCCGGTTTAGTGTTGTGGATGGTGGTGGTGTTGGAGGGATGAATGGATCGGGCAATGAGACCATAGTATCAGTATGATCAATGGGGGTTGAGGATGATAAAAAGAACATTTCATCCTCATGAAAGGTAACATCTGTAGAGATATAGATTCTGCCAGAGTTAGGTTCAAGACACTTGTATCTGTAACACCCCTGACCTGGGTTATGAGCTAAACCTAGGTGTTTTGCCTAATTATGAAATTAGATGGTTGTAATTATCCTTTAGTATATAATTAAAGCTTTTATGGAACATATGTTTCCATTTCTGTCCCTTATAAATCAATGTTGAAGTATTGTTTGCAAAACAGGGACCTATGTGCAATTTGCCCAATCAAAGGGGTTAACTTGCAAAATTCACATGTTTATATGTTCCTTCAATTTTGAGACAACATAAGAATGAATATGATGAGGTTTGAGGGATTTACCAAGCTTGAGCACCAAGGTGCAGCTGTGGAAGCAACCCCTGTACTTGAAAACCCTAAATTGGTGTAAAATGCAATTTACCCAATTTGAGGGGTGCAACTTGTAAAATACATCATCTAAAACATCTTTTATGACTCTTGGCATCATTTAGAAGAGAAATGATGAAAAGGTCACTTCATGTGAATAATCATATAATAAAGAACACCTTTGTGATTGAATAATCAAGGTGTATGTATAATAGCCCTTTTATGTGTATACTTTAGTAATGGGTTGATCCTTTTTACCTTCAATTCTTGACCTTAGAAGGAGTTTGTCCTTAGAAATAAGATGTGGGGACGTGCAAGGAAGAAAGGAAGGACTTAGATGAGAAATGAGGAAAACATATGTTCTTATGTTGAGATTTCACTTAAGTATATATACTACTTTTCTCACTTAGCAAGGGAACGATCCTCTTCCTTTCATTTCTTTTCCCCTTGCTCAAAACCGACCAAGGCTAAGCTCTGGAGCAGAGAAGGAAGACTAAGGGTCCTAGGTAAGTTTGGATCATCCTTTTTGCTTGAATTCATGGAGGAAACTCGTTTTCAAGGTTGAATTCATGGCTAGCTCACCTAGCTCTATCTTTCTAGCCATTCCTTTCCAACTTTTCCTTGGAGAATTCACCTTGACCGACCTGTGGAGCTCAAAGACGCCATTAAAGCTTGTAGCTTGGAATCTTGGAGCTCAAGGAACAACCTTTAGGCGGGTTTTATAACTCTAAACCTATGCTTTGTTATATACATCTTTTCTATGCTTTTAGTTGCTAGTTCTTCTTCTTCCCTATCTTCCCTTGCTTCCTTGCAAGCAAATCCGTGAGGAACTGTTTCTGTTCTTGAGCTAGAAGATGAGGGCGTTATTTCCTATGCTTATCCACAGTTTTCCACTTTACCATACGACCTCAACCAAGTGCCCATACGGTTTGCAAAACCGTTTGATGGGCAAACGGTTTCAAGGTCGTATGAAGGCATACGGTCTCAAGACCGTATGTCTGCACTGACCAAGCGTGGACCGTATGCGAATCCTGTTCATAATTATGTAAGTTAATCACCCACAAAATTTGAGAGGTTAACTCCAAAAGAATCGGGAGATATAGGCAAAACAATTAGCAAATTCAATTGAATTTAGTTCTGATTTTCAATCTGCTTAATTTGCCCTTTTTGGGCAAACGGTCTCAAGACCGTATAAGATGGTTGACTAAGAGTTGACCGTGTGATATTACTGTTCATAATGATGTTAGTTAATGACTCACCAAATTTGATGGACTAATTCCAAACGAGTTAAGAGTTGAAGGTTGATTACTAGGGCAAACCCTAATTGAAATCAGTGTTGAAATCACAATGAACTAATTTGAGATTTTGGGTTGATTAGCCCAAACGGTCTCAAGACCGTTTGGGGATCACCCCAGACCGTATGGAGGTCTGGGGTCAAGTATAGTTTACCAATTGAAGGTACAAAGATACCAAATTACATTGCAATTAAGTATTGATGTAATGATCAACTCAATAAATCAAACCTTGATGAATTTTCACTAGAGTCCAAAGGATGGATGGGAAAACGGTCTCAAGACCGTTTGGAACTCATCCAAATGGTCTCCAGACCGTTTGGTGACAACCCAAGACCATTTGGAGGTCTAGGGTTAAAGTAATTTGATCAATTGAGGGCCCAATTATAAATGGATTATTGAAATAATCAAATTGCTGATTTGTGACTTAATTAAGGTTCAACCCCTATCAAATCAATCTATATTTTGATGAATTCTTGGGCAAACGGTCTCAAGACCATTTGGAGGATATCCAAACGATCCTAAGACCGTTTGGGCCAAGTTTGAGCCCAATTGGAGGTCAATTGATGGGTTCAACTTCAATTTGATTCACATTATTGAGTGTTGATGGTTGAACGTTTATAGACCTTAATTGAACCAACTCCAACCCTAATTGGATATCAATTGAGGGTCAATTGAGTAACCAATTGGTTAAGGCTAACCGTAATTGTGTCAATTGATAAGTGGTTAGCAAGCTTGAGACCAATTGAAGGCTTCAACATAGGAAACCCTAATCGAGTTTACCCTTTGAACCACCTTGGAGGTCCTTACGATCTTGAGCTTTTGAGGTTATTCGACCTCAAGACCGTATGAAGTCATTCGACCTCAAGACCGTATGAGGGATTTCGACCTCAAGACCGTATGAGGTCATTCGACCTCAAGACCGTATGAGGGCTTTCGACCTCAAGACCGAATGAGATCATTCGACCTCAAGACCGAATGAGACCATTCGACCTCAAGACCGAATGAGGGTAAACGGTCTTGAGTGTTATACGGTCTTGAAGTCAACCAAACCTTAAACGGTCTAAAAAGCTTAAACGGTCTACAACCTTATACGATCTCATGATCGTTTGAAGGTTGAAGGTGTGAAACCTATTGGAGACTTTTGAAGTTAAGACTGCCTAATGCCTTGAAGGCTTAAATGGTTTAATAGTTGTTCCACCTAAACCCTAATGATACCAAAAGACATTAAGGGTCAAATGGTTAGTAAATTAACCCATGATGATGATCAATGTGTAATTTACCATAATGCTCTTAAAAGGTTCAATTGAGTGAAACCTTGTTCTAATCAAACCCTAATCACTCAATAGTGGTGATTTGGTCTATGTTAATCAAAGTGGACTTAACCCAACCTGATATAGATTGGTGTTATCACCATCTACAAGTATGAGGAGAGAGAAAGTATCTTAAGAAAGAGAAAGTACTCTTTTATGTTGAAAATGCAAGTAAAGTACCTTCAATACACATGAATGTGCATGATTAGGGTATGATCCACCTATGTGAGATCATGGAAACCCTAATTATGATATATGACGAATCTTAAAGCTAATCTAAGAGCATCAATGATGATGTTCCTCATACATGACAATGTTATGAGTTCAACTCACCATAATGTGAATAGTAAACCCTAATTCTAGGGTGATAACATATAATGAGAATAGTAAACCCTAATTTATGGTGATCTGATAAATGTAGTAATTCAGGGTTATGCCTTGGAGTGATGTATAGCCAAACCAATGAGTATGATGTAATCATTCCATGATAAGGATGAGAAATGAATTCACACCTTGAATTGGTAATCATTATGATGTTTGATAAACGTTATAATTAAAGGTAAACACTCATCATACCCTGGTATATTTCTAAGAATGGCAAAGTTGCATACTAGAGTTGGATTGATAATCTGAATAGGAAATATTAATTAATGAAGGATGGGGTATGTTAACCTTAGTCCTGTGTCATGCCTTTAGGTATGAAACTTTGAGAACAAGTTACCAAATATGATGTCTTATAAGATAAAGGGATTTCAATAACCTTATTTTTGAATAGGGTGAAACCCTATTTCCAGTTATGCTTTTAAGCATGAATCCTCATGATTGAAGTATGCGATAAGGAATCAATATTCCTAATCATAAGTAAAGGAAATGAATTAACCTAATCGATGAGATACAGGGAACCTAACTCTTGTAAGAGTAGGAAGGTACAACTTCATTGAAATGAATTGTTTACTGTTATCAGTTAGATTAACCATGCAGGTTCCTTCATGAACATGATCAAATCCAGGTAAGGATTATGATTCTATATTCATTGAAAGCATGTTGTTAGCTTTATGAATAATAACATATCTTGATGCCTTGTTAGTGGCATCCTATGATTTTAATGGGCTGTGAGAGCCATGAATACCATCAAGGTCATGCTTTAAGAGATGCCTTGTGATGAATATACTGAGAAATGATGATTGATGAGAGTTAGGCTTGTTATATTTAGTATTCTCCTTTCATAGCTGTTATGCTAATGTTATTGTTTGAAGAACAATGTATGATGTTAAAAGAATACTGAATATACCTAACTAATCTAGTGAAATGTAGAGCCCTGGTCATAGATCCATCATTGTCAGAGACCAAATGATGGTGAAACAGGTTTTCCCAAGGGAACTCCTGGATCACATACTTTTGAGTATGTGGGGGAGATGGATGCGTAAATCCTTACATCCTAGTGTAGGAATTGATGTAGATTTATTATAGTCCGTCAATCCTTCACTACAAAACCAAATGGTGAGATGTACCACAATTCTCCCAAAGAAAACACAAACACCGCATCAGTGGAAGGTAAACACGAAATCTCCTGATGACGAAGAGAGTACAGAACGCCACTGTAACTCTAAAATAGCGAAGGACTAGATTACCCTGGTAATCTATAACAGCAGAGACACAAAGTGTCCTGCAAGCAATCCTCTAACTGACTGAGGAAGATGAGGTCTTAAGAATCCGGCTCTTTTAATGACCTATGTATGATATTGATGTGACTCATTAGCGATCAGTTGGAGTATGAGTGGTATGCCTCATCTCCACAGGGCATAATAATGTTTGTAAAACATAATCAACCGCGTAGTATATCTGCTTAGGTTTTACTACGAGGAACAATGTTTGGTGTTACATTGTTTACATTAATGATCTGTTCAGATATTTTGTATACATGTTCTTTATACGCTTTAAAGACATGACTGCTTAAGTAGAAGTTGCTTCACTTGTTATTAAACATGTTGTTGTATGATTTATGTTATCTTGTCTATGATATTCCTTAATGTTATAATAAAGCTTCTAGTTGAGAGTTATAACTCTCGTTGGGACAATTTGTACATTGTCTCACTCCGTAGATTTCAACTCTTTTTAGGTGGACGTCGAAGACGAAGGATTCCGTTTAAGGATGAGCAACAAAAAAAACAGTACCAGGGGCAGCAGTGAATCTCAGGTGGAGATACTGGCTGCTGAGTTATGTAGTTAGATAGTCCTATGCCGTCTCTGTACTCTCAGGTCCTAGGAATCAGTGGTTTGAGTTTTTGGTGTTGGCTCCTGAGAATTTTGAATCATGTTGTACATAACTACTCAAGAAGTAGTTTAACAGAGATGTAAACTGTTTACTTGGTTTCTTATAAAAAGGAATTTTATAATTTCCAGATCTTGTCTCAAAAATTTTAATTTCCAGTAATTTTTCATATTCCGCAACTAATCGAATGCTTCCGCTAAGTTTAAATCGTGTTTATATCGTGGTTTTGGAGATTGGATCCCACAATTAAGTGGTATCAGAGCTCTAGGTTCACTGAGTCTACAGAGACATAGGACTTAGGATGTCGAGTTTGTCTTTAGTGTTTCTTCCTCATCTAATAGAATCTTCTGCTCCTCAGGAGAAGAAGACATATAAGGACGAGGAGTTTGTTGTAGGAAGAAACAATGCTACACCCAGATGGAGTGCACAGGAGCAAGAAGTAGAGGAACACTTACATGAGGTTCCCCTAGTTAATCCAACCATGATAAGGAATCCTTCCTTAGGAATCACTGTTGGAGAATTTAGGGCAACCATGATGTACCTAGTGGATCAAACACTAGCAGTACAACCTAGATTACCAGCTCCTAATGATGATGTTATGGATATCCATAGGATATGTAACCCTCAGCAGCAGGTTGAAGCAGAAGTAAATGATGAAGCTTTGAACTCAGAGCAAGCCTATGCTCAGCCTCAGCCTGATGAATCAGTCCACAGTAATGTAGGGATTAGAATACAGCCAGAGACCAGGACCTGTTATAATTGTAGGAGGCCTGGACATATCAGATCTAATTGTCCAGAAAGGATATATAGAGGAAGAATTGACAAAAGGCCTATCCAAATCCAGAAACAAAGACCTGGAAATTCCAGAAGGAAGAAGTTTCTGATGTCACCAACACAACCGGGACCTAGTACACCAAGGCAACGGTTATCCAGAAAGGATAAGGAACCCTTTAGACCACAACAACTGGAGAGACGCTGCTACAACTGTGGTAAGATGGGACATTTGATGAAGGACTGTCGATCTAAGCTTGTCAGTGTGACACAGCCTCCGAGGCAAGGGCAACAAGGATCACAGAGAAGGCAATTTCAAGGAGCAGCTCAAGGACGTGGACAAGCGTCCCAAGCTGGATCATCTGCACCAAATCAACCACAGACAATAGTGAGGTTCTTTGCTACGAACCCACCTGATGCAGTGGTCGATCCACGGGTTGTGACAGGTCAGATGAACTTTTATATTCTGATATGTCTAATTCCTGTGTAGTATCTGTTCTGATTGACCCGGGTGCTATGCACTCTTTTATCACTCGAAGAGTGATCCGTAACTGTAATATGACATTCAGTCATAGGGCAGGAAGTTGTTGTTGGAGACTCTATTGAGTGAGTCTGTTGTTATGCAGGAGGTATGACCTCCCTGCATCCTTTTCTTTTCTAATCATCGCATTCAAGTGGATCTTATACCTTGACATGCAAGGATTTGATAGAATCCTCGAGCCATGATTGATTAGACAAGATAAATGGTATTTCTTATAAATCTCTTTATGACCTTTTGGATGAGTTGAAATATTAGTTGATTGAACTATTCTTTGATTGGTCTCATAAAAGTTTTCAATGATGCATCAGATATAATTGTTTTATATTACATGTTACTTCTATAAGAAAAAAAAGGTATTAAAGAATTGATCTGGATGTAGGATTCAGTAAAGTTAATAATTATGTTTGTAAGAATGGAAAAAGAGAAGGGACATAGTAATATACAAGTACATATTTCCTTACCTCAGTAATCATATACCCTGGCCAGGTATACAATTACTGATGATGAAGTAAATATGGAAACTTTGAAGTTGTTATCTTTTGATTACTCTGATCAAGTAGTCAATCTAAAACAACTTAAAGAGCATCATAAGATAAGAAAAATAAGAATAAAGAAGGTCAACCATGATTAGTAATGATTGAAAGAATATATGTAATGAGCAATGTCCCATGATAAAAGGAAGAAAGAGATATAAAGTTTTGATAACACAAGTAATTAATACCAAAGTAAGAATGTTAAGAACATCCCTTGTTAGGGGTTTATGTTCTTAAATAAAGATAGAATTTTAAGAACATCCCTTGTTAGGGGTTTATGTTCTTAAAATAAACATATCCTTCTCCAGAATTTCTGTTAAGTAAATCCTTGTGTGACAATTTTTTTTTCTCTATGTTAAGAATGTGTAACTGATGAGATAGTTAATGCATATAATAAAGGGAGTTAGTATGCTAATTATCAGATGTGATGATACACTCAGGGTGAAAAGGCCCTTATATGGTCTTGAATAAGTATCATGGCTTGAATCTGATCCTAAAGAATGTTGATCAAAATTCTATAACATCTCCCTGAAAATGGTATGTTACCTAAGGATGTTACAATGTGTATGCCGAAACAATATCTGCTTTCCCCTTTTCTTCCTGAGATTTCGGGGACGAAATCCTTGTTAGGGGTTTATGATTTGTAACACCCCTGACCTGGGTTATGAGCTAACCCTAGGTGTTTTGCCTAATTATGAAATTAGATGGTTGTAATTATCCTTTAGTATATATTTAAAGCTTTTATGGAACATATGTTTCCATTTCTGTCCCTTATAAATCAATGTTGAAGTATTGTTTGCAAAACAGGGACCTATGTGAAATTTGCCCAATCAGAGGGGTTAACTTGCAAAATTCACATGCTTATATGTTCCTTCAATGTTGAGACAACATAAGAATGAATATGATGAGGTTTGAGGGATTTCCCAAGCTTGAGCACCAAGGTGCAGCTGTGGAAGCAACCCCTGTACTTGAAAACCCTATATTGGTGTAAAATGCAATTTACCCAATTTGAGGGGTGCAACTTGTAAAATACATCATCTAAAACATCTTTTATGACTCTTGGCATCATTTAGAAGAGAAATTATGAAAAGTTCACTTCATGTGAATAATCATATAATAAAGAACACCTTTGTGATTGAATAATCAAGGTGTATGTATAATAGCCCTTTTATGTGTATACTTTAGTAATGGGTTGATCCTTTTTGCCTTCAATTCTTGACCTTAGAAGGAGTTTGTCCTTAGAAATAAGATGTGGGGACGTGCAAGGAAGAAAGGAAGGACTTAGATGAGAAATGAGGAAAACATATGTTCTTATGTTGAGATTTCACTTAAGTATATATACTACTTTTCTCACTTAGCAAGGGAACGATCCTCTTCCTTCCATTTCTTTTCCCCTTGCTCAAAACCGACCAAGGCTAAGCTCTGGAGCAGAGAAGGATGACCAAGGGTCCTAGGTAAGTTTGGATCATCCCTTTTGCTTGAATTCATGGAGGAAACTCATTTTCAAGGTTGAATTCATGGCTAGCTCACCTAGCTCTATCTTTCTAGCCATTCCTTTCCAACTTTTCCTTGGAGAATTCACCTTGACCGACCTGTGGAGCTCAAAGACGCCATTAAAGCTTGGAGCTCAAGGAACAACCTTTAGGCGGGTTTTATAACTCTAAACCTATGCTTTGTTATATACATCTTTTCTATGCTTTTAGTTGCTAGTTCTTCTTCTTCCCTATCTTCCCTTGCTTCCTTGCAAGCAAATACGTGAGGAACTGTTGCTGTTCTTGAGCTAGAAGATGAGGGCGTTATTTCCTATGCTTATCCACAGTTTTCCACTTTACCATACGACCTCAACCAAGTGCCCATACGGTTTGCAAAACCGTTTGATGGGAAAATGGTTTCAAGGTCGTATGAAGGCATACGGTCTCAAGACCGTATGGCTGCGTTTATCAAGCATGGAACATATGAGAATCCTGTTCATAATTATGTAAGTTAATCACCCACAAAATTTGAGAGGTTAACTCCAAAGGAATCTGGCGATATAGGCAAAACAATTAGCAAATTCAATTGAATTTAGTTCTGATTTTCAATCTGCTTAATTTGCCCTTTTTGGGAAAACGGTCTCAAGACCGTATAAGATGGTTGACTAAGCGTTGACCGTGTGATATTACTGTTCATAATGATGTTAATTAATGACTCACCAAATTTGATGGACTAATTCCAAACGAGTTAAGAGTTGAAGGTTGATTACTAGGGCAAACCCTAATTGAAATCAATGCTGAAATCACAATGAGCTAATTTGAGATTTTGGGTTGATTAGCCCAAACGGTCTCAAGACCGTTTGGGGAATCATCCAAATGGTCTCAAGACCGTTTGGGGATCACCCAAGACCGTATGGAGGTCTGGGGTCAAGTATAGTTGACCAATTGAAGGCACAAAGATACCAAATTACATTGCAATTAAGTATTGATGTAATGATCAACTCAATAAATCAAACCTTGATGAATTTTCACTAGAGTCCAAAGGATGGATGGGAAAACGGTCTCAAGACCGTTTGGAACTCATCCAAACGGTCTCAAGACCGTTTGGTGACAACCCAAGACCGTTTGGAGGTCTAGGGTTAAAGTAATTTGATCAATTGAGGGCCCAATTACAATGGATTATTGAAATAATCAAATTGCTGATTTGTGACTTAATTAAGGTTCAACCCCTATCAAATCAATCTAGATTTTGATGAATTCTTGGGCAAACGGTCTCAAGACCGTTTGGAGGATATCCAAACGATTCTAAGACCGTTTGGGCCAAGTTTGAGCCCAATTGGAGGTCAATTGGTGGGTTCAACTTCGATTTGATTCACATTATTGAGTGTTGATGGTTGAACGTTTATAGACCTTAATTGAACCAACTCGAACCCTACTTGGATATGAATTGAGGGTCAATTGAGTAACCAATTGGTTAAGGCTAACCGTAATTGTCTCAATTGATAAGTGGTTAGCAAGCTTGAGACCAATTGAAGGCTTCAACATAGGAAACCCTAATCGAGTTTACCCTTTGAACCACCTTGGAGGTCCTTACGATCTTGAGCTTTTGAGGTTATTCGACCTCAAGACCGTATGAGGTCATTTGACCTCAAGAACGTATGAGGGCTTTCGACCTCAAGACCGTATGAGGTCATTTGACCTCAAGACCGTATGAGGGCTTTCGACCTCAAGACCAAATGAGATCATTCGACCTCAAGACCGAATGAGACCATTCGACCTCAAGACCGAATGAGACCATTTGACCTCAAGACCGAATGAGGGTAAACGGTCTTGAGTGTTATACGGTCTTGAAGTCAACCAAACCTTAAACGGTCTACAACGCTTAAACGGTCTACAACCTTATACGATCTCATGATCGTTTGAAGGTTGAAGGTGTGAAACCTATTGGAGACTTTTGAAGTTAAGACTGCCTAATGCCTTGAAGGCTTAAATGGTTTAATAGTTGTTCCACCTAAACCCTAATGATACCAAAAGACATTGAGGGTCAAATGGTTAGTAAATTAACCCATGATGATGATCAATGTGTAATTTACCATAATGCTCTTAAAAGGTTCAATTGAGTGAAACCTTGTTCTAATCAAACCCTAATCACTCAATAGTGGTGATTTGGTCTATGTTAATCAAAGTGGACTTAACCCAACCTGATATAGATTGGTGTTATCACCATCTACAAGTATGAGGAGAGAGAAAGTATCTTAAGAAAGAGAAAGTACTCTTTTATGATGAAAATGCAAGTAAAGTACCTTCAATACACGTGAATGTGCATGATTAGGGTATGATCCACCTATGTGAGATCATGGAAACCCTAATTATGATATATGACGAATCTTAAAGCTAATATAAGAGCATCAATGATGATGTTCCTCATACATGACAATGTTATGAGTTCAACTCACCATAATTTGAATAGTAAACCCTAATTCTAGGGTGATAACATATAATGAGAATAGTAAACCCTAATTTATGGTGATCTGATAAATGTAGTAATTCAGGGTTATGCCTTGGAGTGATGTATAGCCAAACCAATGAGTATGATGTAATCATAACATGATAAGGATGAGAAATGAATTCACACCTTGAATTGGTAATCATTATGATGTTTGATAAACGTTATAATTAAAGGTAAACACTCATCATACCCTGGTATATTTCCAAGAA
Source organism: Alisma plantago-aquatica (assembly GCA_963693085.1). Taxonomy (NCBI): domain Eukaryota; kingdom Viridiplantae; phylum Streptophyta; class Magnoliopsida; order Alismatales; family Alismataceae; genus Alisma; species Alisma plantago-aquatica. The sequence goes on from OY856414.1 coordinate 408,059,577, forward strand.
TGGCAAAGTTGCATACTAGAGTTGGATTGATAATCTGAATAGGAAATATTAATTAATGAAGGATGGGGTATGTTAACCTTAGTCCTGTGTCATGCCTTTAGGTATGAAACTTTGAGAACAAGTTACCAAATATGATGTCTTATAAGATAAAGGGATTTCAATAACCTTATTTTTGAATAGGGTGAAACCCTATTTCCAGTTATGCTTTTAAGCATGAATCCTCATGATTGAAGTATGAGATAAGGAATCAATATTCCTAATCATAAGTAAAGGAAATGAATTACCCTAATCGATGAGATATAGGGAACCTAACTCTTGTAAGAGTAGGAAGGTACAACTTCATTGAAATGAATTGTTTACTGTTATCAGTTAGATTAACCATGCAGGTTCCTTCATGAACATGATCAAATCCAGGTAAGGATTATGATTCTATATTCATTGAAAGCATGTTGTTAGCTTTATGAATAATAACATATCTTGATGCCTTGTTAGTGGCATCCTATGATTTTAATGGGCTGTGAGAGCCATGAATACCATCAAGGTCATGCTTTAAGAGATGCCTTGTGATGAATATACTGAGAAATGATGATTGATGAGAGTTAGGCTTGTTATATTTAGTATTCTCCTTTCATAGCTGTTATGCTAATGTTATTGTTTCAAGAACAATGTATGATGTTAAAAGAATACTGAATATACCTAACTAATCAAGTGAAATGTAGAGCCCTGATCATAGATCCATCATTGTCAGAGACCAAATGATGGTGAATCAGGTTTTCCCAAGGGAACTCCTGGATCACATACTTTTGAGTATGTGGGGGAGATGGATGCGTAAATCCTTACATCCTAGTGTAGGAATTGATGTAGATTTATTATAGTCTGTCAATCCTTCACTACAAAACCAAATGGTGAGATGTACCACAATTCTCCCAAAGAAAACACAAACACAGCATCAGTGGAAGGTAAACACGAAATCTCCTGATGACGAAGAGAGTACATAACGCCACTGTAACTCTTAAATAGCGAAGGACCAGATTACCCTGGTAAGCTATAACAGCGGAGACACAAAGTGTCCTGCAAGCAATCCTCTAACTGACTGAGGAAGATGAGGTCTTAAGAATCTGGCTCTTTTAATGACCTATGTATGATACTGATGTGACTCATTAGCGATCAGTTGGAGTATGAGTGGTATGCCTCATCTCCACATGGCATAATAATGTTTGTAAAACATAATCAACCGCGTAGTATATCTTCTTAGGTTTTACTAAGAGGAATAATGTTTGGTGTTACATTGTTTACATTAATGATCTGTTCAGATATTTTGTATACATGTTCTTTATACGCTTTAAAGACATGACTGCTTAAGTAGAAGTTGCTTCACTTGTTATTAAACTTGTTGTTGTATGATTTATGTTATCTTGTCTATGATATTCCTTAATGTTATAATAAAGCTTCTAGTTGAGAGTTATAACTCTCGCTGGGACAATTTGTACATTGTCTCACTCCGTAGATTTCAACTCTTTTTAGGTGGTCGTCGAAGACGAAGGATTCTGTTTAAGGATGAGCAACAACAACAACAGTACCAGGGGCAGCAGTGAATCTCAGGTGGAGATATTGGCTGCTGAGTTATGTAGTTAGATACTCCTATGCCGTCTCTGTACTCTCAGGTCCTAGGAATCAGTGGTTTGAGTTTTTGGTGTTGGCTCCTGAGAATTTTGAATCATGTTGTACATAACTACTCAAGAAGTGGTTTAACAGAGATGTAAACTGTTTACTTGGTTTCTTATAAAAAGGAATTTTATAATTTCCAGATCTTGTCTCAAAATTTTTAATTTCCAGTAATTTTTCATATTCCGCAACTAATCGAATGCTTCCGCTAAGTTTAAATCGTGTTTATATCGTGGTTTTGGAGATCGGAGCCCACATTATCCTTTTTGAGAAAAGGGATAACCAAGAAATACCGTTCGAATAGGTCGGGGAGAAAGCTTGTCAGCCTTGGGATCAAAATTATGAATGAAGGCGACACTACCAAACAACCAAGGTGGTAGAGGGAACAATGTAGATTGAGGGTAAATAATGGAAAATGGAGTGCACTTTCGAAGAACCGAGGAAGGTTGACGATTAATAAGAAAGCAAGCGGTGAGGACAACATCAGACCAGAAAGACTTAGGAGAATTGGCATGAATGAGAAGAGAGTGTGTAATGTCAAGTAAATGAGATTTTTATGCTCGGCAATGCCATTTTGTTGTGGAGAGTATGCGCATGAGCGTTGATGGATCATCCCTATGTCACGACAAAAGGAGGCGACAACCTTTTGGGTATATTCAAGGGCATTATCAGTTCGAAGAATCTTAATAGAAGTTGAAAATTGAACTGAGACCAACTTGTGAAACCCACGAATCAATGTAAACACTTCATCACGAGTGTGAAGTAAGTAAAGCCATGTCATTCTAGAAAACTCATCCACAAATGTAAGAAAATAGCTATAGCCATTGTAACTAGTAGTTCTGAATGGACCACACACATCAATATGAACTAAGTCAAACATTCGAGATGATTGTTTACTAATACGGGCAGGAAAGGACGCACGATGGTGTTTTCCTATCTGACAGGCATTACATTGAATGGAACGATAGGAAGATAAAGAACTATCTAATAGTTTCAACTTTTCTAAAGGTAAATGGCCATGACGTAAATGTAGATGAAGTGGCATGGAGGCAAGAAGAGCTTGTGGTAGGCCGGAGGGTGGGGCAGAGAAGTAGTAGAGATCATCAGAGCATATTCCCTGCCCAATCATCATCAAATTCCTCCAATCCTATAAAATAAAACCAGATGGACCAAAAGTTACAAAACATTTGAGAGAATCAAAATTTTTTTCTACAGACATCAAGTTGTATGGAAAGTTTGGGACAAAATGGACAGCAGTCAACTTGAATTTAGAAGATATAGGAACAGTTCCACACTTGGTTACTCGTTTAACTGACCCATCTTCCATGGTGATAGAGGAGTGAGGTATAAACAAATCAGATGTGGTTAGAAGATGGGGCATATCGGTCATATGTTGTGTCGCACCTGAATCCATAATCTAGTTAGAACTGGAAGCAAGCATGGATGCTCCAAAATTACCTTGAGAAGTGGTGGCTAGGTTGGCAGAATAACTAGCAGTAGGTAAATCTCCAACTTGCCAATCGGAAGAGGCAGAAGTGGTAATGTTGTTGTGGAGGGGAGAGTCCCCATAATATTGGGCAGCTTGAAGAAGGCACTTGTACTCCTCATTAGATAACGAGACATGCAAATTTTGAGCGGATGCATGTGGTGTAGGAGGTGCATGACCATTTGTCGAAGCAGATGCTTCACTAATGTGGGCAGGTGCTTGGCTGATGTTGGTAGGTGCTTGAGAAACATGAGCAGATCCCCTACCACATCCTCTCCCATAGTGTGTAGGATAACCATGCTTTGAATGGCATACGTCTTCGGTGTGGCCCAATTTTCCACAATAAGTGCATTTTGGGCATTGGCCTCGCCCACGACCATGACCTCTGGCCGCCACATCCATTGTCGGTGAAGGTTCAGACGCAATAGTGGGAGAGATGTGAGGAAAAAGCATCTCAGATTGAGCCAGACGTGCATATGCCTGGTCCATAGATGGAAGGGTTGCACCAACAAGGAGTAGTTGTCAGACCACTGTAAAGTGAGGATGAAGCCTGTTGAGGAAGTGGCCAGTCAGAAGAGTCTCCTGCTCCTTGGTGACTTCAACAGACTTTGTCGGAGAAAAGAAGTTGAGTTGGTTTGCTAGGGCCTTCATGGCATCAAAGTACTTGGAAAATGGTTGATCTCCTTGTTGCTCGGAGAAGATCTTATCCATGATGTTATACATACGTAGACAATTGTCTTCTTGAGTGAAGAATTGTTTCATCTCCTCCCACATAGTCTTGGCATTACGGTGCCACATGTACTTTACCGCCACCTATGGCTCCATGCATGCCCAGAGCCATGAGAGTACTTGATTGTTACCCGTCACCCAAGCATCATCAGGAACTACCGGCGAGTCATCGGTGATAAATTTGAGTTTACCATGGGACTCCAGGAACGTTTGGACAACATTCATCCATAGAAGAAAATTTCCATCATTAAGTTTAATAGAAGATATGTGTGGCAACACATCCCACTATCACATAGACAACGAGGTGTTATGCGAAAACGTGCGGAAAACACCATAACCACAGATTACTAAAACATGGGTTAATTAAAAACGATTGCGGAAAGCTGATAAACTGAGAAACTATTACATTCAAGTCCTCATCCTGCAAAGAAACAAGTTATATAACCATATACAAGATCTAATACGTGTCCACAGCTTAGAGGAATAGCAGTCCAACCATCACATGAATTCATCACCTGTTTATATATACATAAAGGCCCACATCCGGCCCGCAGCAGGATATACAAAACATCGGCGATTATATATCGTGAAGCAACGCCAAACACCTCCAAGGACCTGAGAGTATAGGGATGACTCTAAGACTCTACTACCAAACATCCAAAACAGTAGCATAACCATCACTTGCCTTCTACTGCTCGTCTAGCTGCTCGGCCGCAACTCCGCGATCACCACCACGTCTAGCTCAAACACCTGAAAACCCAGTGGGGTGAGACAATCGAACATTGTCCCATCGAGAAACATAACTCATCGACGAAACTATAAAACCAGAAGGATAAAGCAACAACAGAAGATAAACAGTAAAATGTAGAATAATAACAGTCTATACCGCAAGGCTATTCGTACCATCAAGCTTACCAGGCTATATGGAAGACATATCATCAACTATCTCTTTATGGAACATAAGATTATAAGATCTTATCGCATAACATGAGAAACATATAAGTAAGTGTATATATAACAAGGTTAACTACACAAGCAAGGCCTCAACCAATGTTCCGTGTTTTGCCTTAAGCAATAACTACTATGCGGCTGGATTACATATTTTTGTATGCCCTGAGGAAGTGAACTGTACCGTTCAAATCCAACTGACAGCTGCGAAACCCGGAGCTGGTGCCATACAAGGTCACATGGAAGAGCTGGACTCCACGACCTCCCACCTCGTGGTCAGTGCACGAGTACAACACAAGCAGGATCGCAGTCTCATGCTAAAGTGGTCTTAGCCATAGGGTCAGGCTACCCTCTGCCTAGCCCGCCTCGATACAGGTATCAGTGCTAGTGAAACTGAGCCACAGGCCTGATCACCGTTCTCTGAGCCATGAACTCATTCATGCTCCACATATCACATATCTTGAGCCATGGGCCTGCTCACCATGCTCTTCACATACTTGGGCTACGGGCCTAAATCCGCACCCTAGAGTCTACAACCGAAGTTGCACTCTTACCTCCTCACTTTAGGCTAGGAGAAACCTCACATACTCAACAATATGCACTCCGAGTTAACCCATAGGAAAACCCGTTTCACCATCACCAGCTTCCTGACGATGATGGATCTATGGCCAGGGCAACTACATGATATATTCCACTGTGATTAATTAATATCTTTTATATGGATTACAAGATTCAACCGAGTTATATAACATGCAACTATAACAGGAAATAAACAACATAAAACTCAATGTTATGCTTTTATTGTAATCACATCATCCTGATCCATCACAAGGATCCAGCAGAACATGTTATCACTTGGCCTCTTGCTAATCAATCAGATCCATCTCAAGGATCATTACATACCATGGGATCTCAATCCCTCATCATATAGTGCCACTGCCTCTTCAAGGCTTACATCATCATCATGGGATAGCAATCCCCAATATATTAGTCATGTACATTATACAGATTATTTCAACATCAGAGTAACAGTCACAGCAGAGCTACTACACATGTACATATACCTCATAGCCCTTTTTAGCTGGCTAAGCATCACCTGCATGATTAGTAACAACAATCATAGGATTCAATAGTAGGACCATGCTATCAGTATAAGGTGACATTTGATGATTATATACTATCTTAATTGAACATCAACTTATGATCTTATGCATAAGGTACATCACTAAGCCACCCACATTAAATGCTTATTATTGTCCTTAGCATCATACAGATAATCAAGGTAATCTCATTCACGTGTACAATCATGCACAGATAAATGAACAAGCTTTATTATAACGAACGCTAATAAGTATACAAGGAGTCACCATCGTTTTAACCAGGATATAATGCATCATAACAGCTTTCCTCACTAGAAGCACCAAGAACCCTTACTAAAGGTTGTAATGGGCAGCATGCCCTCACCTATTGTTCATCACATAATAGCCAGCAATCAGCAACGTTGCGTTAGAGTGTCGTGCACCAAGGTGAAGTGCAACACAGCAAGGGAGTGCAACGCGCGATGAGGTGTCACGTACCCAGCCCTATCGGGCAACGCATGTATCGGGCAGCAAAGCAACTTCCTTCACAAGGTGCATATCGGGCGACACACAAAAGGGCTAAACGTGATGCCCGTCATAAGACCACTAGCAACATCCACCCCAGGTGCATGATGGAAAAGGTATTCTATAGGTGTAACGTCCAAGGTGTAGCTCAAACTGTCAACCATGAACACATCATCCAACCAACAAACTCATGGCCTATCGGCCTTCACAGGGCAAGGTGAGATTGTGATGCCCGTCACAGAGACCAGGGATATCGCCCTTCACCAACATGGTCTATCGCCCAATGGTCTAGGTCAAGAGGGCTGTTGGGCAGCACCTCCCCACACTCATAATGACCAAGGTACCCCTCACAAGATCATCATCTACCTCAAGCACACGGGCACCCAAAACCCTAAAGGGTCAAGAAAATGGCTCACCTCAATTGACTAAGAAAGAGGGGTCTTGCACATCAACTATCCCCAAATGACAACACAACGAAAACACTAGAAAGAATCACCACGATCACTAAGCTCACCCTTCTAGTCCATGGTGAGAGGAGAGTATTGCTCAAACAACTAGAACACAAGCTCACCTCTCAACTTAAACGAGATAGGAGTGTTGCTCATGATGCTAGGACTCAAGCTCACTCCTCAAGACCTAGGAGAGAAGAGAGTATTGCTCACTAAGGAACCCTAGAACACATGGTTTGGCCAACAAGAACAACTAGGCAAGAAACAAAGCTAGCAACATATAAGAACATGAAAGGAGGTAGTATAGTTAGGGTTAGGAGTTATGCAACCCGCCTTAAGCAAGCTCCAAGCTCCAAGGAAGAAGAAATCTCCAAGGCAGGATCGACCACCAAGCTAGCTCCTCCAAGGGTGTCGTCCACCAAGCTTGCAAGGGAGAAGGGTATCGTGCACCAAGGTAGACGAAAAAACCAAGAGACTAAAGGATCCCTAGCAAGAGGAAGAGAACACATATATAGAAGGGGATGGAGGAGAAAATAAGGTAGAACTAAGCAAGGTGTCTTCCTCCTAGGGACACTTGTCCTAGTGCATGATCCACCACTCTAGCAATCCCTAAACACATGTCCAAGGCCATTGCCACATGCAAGCATCAAGCACCAAGTGTCCACTAGTGGTGACACAAATGAGGTCAAAGCTTGGTCAAAGGTCATGGGCGACACACCTCATGGGTGACACACTCCATTTTTGGCCGACACAAGGTGCAACCAAACCAAAGCAAGGCACCTCAAGGCCCAAAAAGCTCAACCAAGCCCAACAGAACTCCAAGCAACGAGCCCAAGCCTTCCTCTCTACACTAGAGGAAGCAAAGAGAGAGAGGAACACCTCACAAGGTGGAAAACTTGCCCACAAACCCTAGACTTGGGTTATTTGCAAGTAGCACCTCCAACTCTCAACAAAGCACAACCAAACCCTAATCACCACCCAAGGTGATTAGCAAGCAACAAAGCATCAAGGTTAAGCAAAACAAATAGGGTAAACCCTAAACGAAGGTTAGGGTCCTTACAAGCTAACCCCCATCAAGGGATTTCGTCCCCAAAATCCGAAGAGAAAAGTGAGGGATACTTCCTCCTCATCTCTTCCTCAAGCTCCCACGTGGCTTCCTCAACACCACGATGATGCCAAAGAACCTTCACAAGAACCAGGTCCTTCCTCTTCAACTTCTTAACCCTTCTGTCAAGGATTGCCACATGACCTTCCCCGTAGGTCACATCTTCATCAAGCTCAACTTCAACTGGCTGTATCACTGTTCCCGAATCTGGATGGCTTTTCTTCAACATACTGACATGAAACACTGGATGTAACCTGTGTAACTCTGTCGGCAGATCTAACTCATAAGCTACTTTACCAACGCGTGCTATGACCGGGTATGGCCCCATATAACTGGGTGCTAGCTTACCCCTCCTACCAAACCTTAGCACACCCTTCCACGGTGAGACTTTAAGATTCACTTTGTCTCCTACCTGGTACTCCAAAGGTCGTCACCGATTGTCTGCGTAAGACTTCTGCCTGTCCTGTGCCACTTTCAACTGTTGTTGTATCACTCTGATCTTTTTTGTTGTCTACTGAACTAATTCAGGACCCAAAAGCTGATATTCGCCAGACTCGTACCAACACAGATGAGATATGCACTTCCTGCCATACAAGGCCTCATAAGGAGCCATGTCAATGCTCCGATGATAACTATTGTTGTAGGCAAACTCTATCAAATTGAGATATACATCCCAACTGCCTAGGAACTGCAAAACACAAGCTCGAAGGAGATCCTCCAAAGTCTGAATAGTCCTCTCAGACTGTCCATCTGTCTATGGGTGGAAGGCGGTACTGAACCTCAACTGCATTCCCAATGTTGTGTGCAACTGTTCCCAGAAACGACTTGCGAACTGGGGACCTCTGTCAGAAACTATCGTTACTGGCACACCATGTAACCGTACTATCTCATCCACATACACTTGAGTGAGCTTTTCGACAGTATACATTGTCTTTAGTGGTAGGAAATGAGCAAACTTCATCAATCTGTCCACTATCACCCAAATGGAATCATGATTCCTAGTTGTCTTGGGCAGACCAACTACGAAATCCATGGTTATATGATCCCATTTCCACTGCGGTATTGGCAGGGGTTGCAACATACCTGCCGGCTTCTGATGTTCAGCCTTGACTTGTTGACATACCACACACCTAGTCACAAACTCAGCCACATCTCTCTTCAAACTGGGACACCAATACAAGTCCTTCAGACTATGATACATCTTGGTGACACCTGGATGCATAGCATACATTGACGTGTGTGCTTCCTCGAGTACTAACTTCCTCAGATCATCAACATTGGGGACCACCATCCTATCATGATAGCAAACTAGCCCATCTTCAGACTCATGGAATCCATCACGCTTTTCACTGTCGAACTCTGATCTGATCAACTGTACTGCATCATCTGTCTGCTGTGCATCTTTGATCTGTTGTCTCAGCGTAGGCTTGACTTGCATCTGTGCTAAAAGTCCAGCTAACAAGGAGACTTCCATCTGTACATTCATCTTCCGCAAGGAAACAAAGATATCACGTTTATGGCATACCAGGGAACTCAACTGTGCCTTCTTTGTAGAAAGAGAAGAAGACTTTCGGCTAAGCGCATCAGCTACCACATTCACCTTACCAGGATGATACTCGATAGTGCAGTCGTAATCATTGATTAACTCCATCCATCGATGTTGTCGCATGTTCAACTCATGCTGCGAAAAATGTACTTCAGATTCTTATGATCCATAAAGATCTGACACACTTCCCCATACAGAGAATGTCTCCAAATCTTTAACGCATGAACCACTGCTGCCAACTCCAAGTCATGAGTCGGATAGTTCTCCTCATGTTTCTTAAGCTGTCGCGAAGCAAAAGAAACCACATGATCTTCCTGCATCAGTACACAACCTAAACCTTTCTTGGAAGCATCGCAGAAAACAACGTAGCCCTTTCCAGACTCTGGCAGCACTAGCACTGGAGCACTGGTCAGCTTCTCCTTCAAACTCTAGAAAGCTTGCTGACATCGATCATCCCAGACAAAAGGTACATCCTTTCTAGTTAACTTTGTCATCGGCAATGCAATCGCACTGAAGTCCTTGATAAACCTCCGGTAGTATCTTGCTAAACCAAGGAAACTACAAACTTCTATCGACGTCTTCGGCTGTTCCAATTCTGCAATGGATTCCATCTTCTTTGGATCTACCTTGACTCCTTCAGCAGATATCACATGACCTAAGAAAGTCACTTCTTCTAACCAAAATTCACACTTATTGAACTTGGCATACAACTGATGTTGGTGAAGAAGAGTCAACACTAAACGTAGAAGTCGCTCATGCTCTTGCCTGTCCCGACTATAGATCAATATGTCATCTATGAAGACTACGACAAATTGATCTAAGAATGGATGAAACACTCTATTCATCAGGTCCATGAAAGCAGTAGGTGCATTGGTTAGCCCGAACGGCATAACCACAAACTCAAAGTGACCATACCTCGTCCTGAAAGCTGACTTTGGTATATCATCCACCTTAATCCTCAACTGATGGTAACCAGACCATAGATTGATCTTCAAAAACATTGTAGCACCACACAATTGATCGAACAGATCATCTATCCTTGGCAACGAGTACTTGTTCTTGATCGTGACTTTATTCAACTGTCGGTAGTCTATACACAACCGCATCGATCCATCCTTTTTCTTGACAAACAATATTGGAGCACCCCAAGGCGATGTAATCGGTCGGATGAAACCTTTCTCCAACAACTCTTATAATTTCTTCTTAAGCTCTGTCATCTCTACTAGAGCCATCCTATACAGTGTTTGTGCAACTAGCTGTGTACCTGGGACCAGATTGATCTCGAAATCAATCTATCGGGGTGGAGGAACACCAAGAAACTCATCAGGAAACACATCGGCAAACTCTCAGACAATTGACACCTCCTCGAGACTAGGACCTTTCGCCTTGGTAGCCACAACTGTATCCACAACATGAGCTAGAAACGCCTCACATCCTTGTCATAGCAACTTCTCTGCCACCATAGCTGATACCAGACACGTCGGAAGAATCTTCCTATCTCCCTGGAAGATCCACTTTTCTCCCTCATCATCAAACACATCTTGCTTGGAACCACAGTCCAAAACAACCTTATACTTCTCTAAGGTATCCATCCCAAGGATAACATCGAAACCACGCATATCAAGTGGTATAAGATCCACTTGTATACAGTGTCCCGAAAAAGACAAGACACAAGATGAAATCTCTTCCCAAAGCATCGAGGAACCATCAAGAGGGGTTTCTAACAACAAACTATCCTTCTTATGACTAACAGGTAAACGACAGTTTTCAAGCATACTATAGGCGATAAAAGAGTGTGTAGCACTCGGGTCAACCAGAACAGATATAAAGTAAGAAGAAGACATATCATAATGAAATAACTCCATCTGACCTGTCACTACTCGCGGGTTGACTATCGCCTCCGGCTGACTCATAGCATAGAATCGAGCCGTTGCTTGCTGTCCACGTCCTCTGCTCCCTTGAGTAGACGATCCAACTTGCGACGCTTGACCGAATCCTCGTCCTCTTCTACCACTAGACTTTTGTCGATCTGACCCTTGTAGATTCTGCCTTGGCTGCTGTGTCACTTCAACATCTCTGTTCGGGCAATGTAACTTGAGATGCCCGGTCTGACCACAAAGATATCATGCCCTATCTTCAAACCGTGGCCTAGATGGTCCTGTCACTACCACTGAAGTTTTACTATGTGCCTTAGACGGCGAAGAAACATAACCTCTTCCCTTACTCAGAGACCACTGTGACGGGACACTGGAGCCTCTCATCACAAAAGGTGTTGAAAACCTGGGCTTCTTGAAGCCACCAAACCTTTGTCCCGGGAACTGAGCAAGCCTCTTCTTAGAAATGGATTCCCTTTTCTCCCTTACTGATCGTTTGATCCTCCAGACGGATTCCACAAATGTAGCAAACCACTCTCTGTTCTCCAATGTAGAAATAGGTGTTGTCAACTCAGAACTCAGACCCTTCTCGAAATGTCTGATCCTCTCCTCATCTGTCACTGCCATATGAGGACAAAACCTCAACAGGTCCATGAACTTGGCCTCATACTTGGTGATGTTCATCGTTCCTTTTCACAGGCACTCGAACTGACTGATCTTCTCATCCAGATACGTCTTTGGGAAGTATATGCTGATGAACTCATACCAGAAAACTTCCCAACCGATCACCTCACCAGGCCGCTTCTCTTCCTCGATGGTCCACTAGTGACCAGCACTACCCATCAGAAGGTAGACAGTGTGCTTTACTTTGTCTGCTTCGGGGATGTCGAGGATCCGGAAAGCCTTCTTAAGACTTGTCAGCCATAGATCTGCATCCGCTGGATCAGCCGTTCTAGCATAATCCGAAGCTCTGACTCGGCGAAGCTGCTCGAAGGTCTTCCCAATACCCGATGCTTCTCCTTGAGGAGCCTGTGCTCGCGGATGAGGCACTGGCAATCGCTCAACCATGAGATTCATCGTAGCCATCATCTGCCCCATAAGCTGTTGATAGGCAGGATGTTCAAGAATGGCTGGGTTAGGTTGGGGGACCTCAGGCACCCGATCTTCATGTGCCTGACCCTCAGCTCCATCAACTGATGCAGCATCGCTATACTCAGGAGCATGTTCTTCATGGTTTCCATACATCTTGACTTTTCTTCCACTGAGGACAGAAGACAATCATAAGAAAACCTGGACAGCTCACAAGAACAGACTCAACCTAGTCCTAAATCCCTGTAGACTTAGCGAACCTAGGGCTCTGATACCAAAACTTGTGGCAACACATCCCACTATCACATAGACAGCGAGGTGTTACACGAAAACGTGCGGAAAACACCATAACCACGGATTACTAAAACATGGGTTAATTAAAACCGATTGTGGAAAGCTTATAAATTGAGAAACTATTACATTCAAGTCCTCATCCTGCAAAGAAACATGTTATATAACCATATACAAGATCTAATACGTGTCCACAACTTAGAGGAACAACGATCCAACCATCACATGAATTCATCACATGTTTATATATACATAAAGGCCCACATACGGCCTGCAGTAGGATATACAAAACATCGATGATTATATATCGTGAAGCAACGTCAAACACCTCCAAGGACCTGAGAGTACAGGGATGACTCTAAGACTCTACTACAAAACATCCAAAATAGCAGCATAACCATCGCTTGCCTTCTACTGCTCGTCTAGCTGCTCGGCTGCAACTCTGCGACCACCACCACATCTAGCTCAAACACCTGAAAACCCAGTGGGGTGAGACAATCGAACATTGTCCCAGTGAGAAACATAACTCCCCGCCAAAACTATAAAACCAGAAGGATAAAGCAACAACAGAAGATAAACAGTAAAACATAGAATAATAACAGTCTATACCGCAAGGCTATTCATACCATCAAGCTTACCAGGCTGTATGGAAGACATATCATCAACTATCTCTTTATGGAACATAAGATTATAAGATCTTATCGCATAACATGAGAAACATATAAGTAAATTTATATATAACAAGGTTAACTACGCAAGCAAGGCCTCAACCAATGTTCCGTATTTTGCCTTAAGTAATAACTACTATGCGGATGGATTACACATTTTTTATGCCCTGAGGAAGTGAATCGTACCGTTCAAATCCAACCGACAGCTACGAAACCCAGATCCAGTGCCATACAAGGTCACATGGAAGAGCCAGACTCCACGACCTCCCACCTCATGGTCAGTGCACGAGTACAACACAAGTAGGACCGCAGTCTCATGCTGAAGTGGTCTTAGCCATAGGGTCAGGCTACCCTCTACCTAGCCTGCCTCGGTACAGGTATCAGCGCTAGTGAAACTAAGCCACAGGCCTGATCACTGTGCTCTGAGCCATGAACGCATTCATTCCCCACATATCACATATCTTGAGCCATGGGCCTGTTCACCATGCTCTTCACATACTTGGGCTACGGGCCTGAATCCGCACCCTGGAGTCTACAACTGAAGTTGCACTCTTACCTCCTCACTTTAGGCTAGGAGAAACCTCGCATACTCAACAATATGCGCTCTGAGTTAACCTGTAGGAAAACCCGTTTCACCATCACCAGCTTCCTGACGATGATGGATCTATGGCCAGGGCAACTACATGATATATTCCACTGTGATTAATTAATATCTTTTATATGGATTGTAAGATTCAACCGAGTTATATAACATGCAACTATAACAGGAAATAAACAACATAAAACTCAATGTTATGCTTTTATTGTAATCACATCATCCTGATCCATCACAAAGATCCAGCAGAACATGTTATCACTTGGCCTCTTGCCAATCATCCAGATCCATCTCAAGGATCATTACATACCATGGGATCTCAATCCCTCATCATATAGTGCCACTGCCTCTTCAAGGCTTACATCATCATCATGGTATAGCAATCCCTAATATATTATTCATGTACATTATACATATTATTTCAACATCAGAGTAACATTCATAGCAGAGCTACTACACATGTACATATACCTCATAGCCCTTTTTAGCTAGCTAAGCATCACTTGCATGATTAGTAACAATAATCATAGGCTTCAATAGTAGGACCATGCTATCAGTATAAGGTGACATTTGATGATTATATACTATCTTAATCGAACATCAACTTATGATCATATGCATAAGTTACATCACTAAGCCTCCCACATTACATGCTTATTATTCTCCTTAGCATCATATAGATAATCAAGGTAATCTCATTCACGTGTATAGTCATGCACAGATAAATGAACAAGCTTTATTATAACGAATGCTATTAAGCATGCAAGGAGTCACCATCGTTTTAACCAAGATATAATGCATCATAACAACTTTCCTCACTAGAAGCACCAAGAACCCTCACTAAATGTTGTAACGGGCAGCATGCCCTCACCTATTGTTCATCACATAACGGTGATAACACCAAATTTTGTGATATTTTAGACTGTTTTTCTGTTATCAAAACTGCCCTTTTTTGCTATTTTCCTCTCTTTTATATGCACTTTCGCAATATTGGCCAAGCAATGCTCTTAATCCAATTTTCCTATCTTTTGCAGAGTTTTCCTCATTTTTGGACAATAAGGCCGCTCCGGCCCATGAATAAGTCCAAGTCTGTCTCGGCCTCCCTGACGACTGATACAACCCCTGCCCGACAGGGCTGGGTGACATAAAGACGCTCGACAAAGAGAGGGGCCGTGCGAGAAGAAGCTGACGGATGACACACCTTCTACCCGATAGGGAGCCCGACTCGCCCCGACAACCTAGCTTGTTGGGTGACACAGCCACCCACCGACAGGCGTGCCGCCCGTCATGAGCGATAGCCGACGCCATCTACGTCGAGCGACACCTCTGTATCAGCCCGTCCAATGATTGACGCATAAGGGAGCCATTGGCGCTTCGAGCACCATGTCTTCTCCCCAACCAGATGACTATAAATAGCAGCTAAAGGGAGCCAAAAACACAGTCCACCGTTCGGAATTTGGAGTTCTAGAATTCGGACAGTTGGGAGTTGAGCCATCTTCCGAGGAGACTGTGAGAGCATACGTGTCGTGCCCCAGTGCTTATCTCGGGCGACACTAGGTGAGCTTCTCCTGATCCCGAGAGGGAGGGGACAGTTCACTTAGGACCGTCCCGGGCGACACTGTGGGCCGATATCGGCCGACGTAGATGAGCAACGCAAGTGCCCGACAACAACAATGAGTAGCTCTTAGCCTGACACGATATCAAACCGATACGCTTAGCTTGTCGAGCGTGCCGCCCAAGAGGGTGTGCTGCCCGACATGAGCGTATCAGTTGGGTCCTTGAACGATACAGTCGACAGCCGGTGCGTGCCGCCCGAGAGGGTGTGCCGCCCGACACCTCTGTATCGGGCTAGGCCTCTGACCGATATCAGGCAGGAGAGCTACTGCATCCTGTCGTCCTTCTACATCAAGGAGGCGATACCTATCTTTACTTTCTGTCATTTAATTCCTTACTTACGCATTGTAATTAAGACCCTTTATTTGTCTATGGAAATAGAAGATGCTTATTTACTTGCTGCTCTGTGCTTGGTACAATCTGTTGGATGATTTCTATGTATGATATCCGAACTCTAGCTTGCATGTTTGGATCGCGTTTTGCTTAGCTAACGAATCGTGTTTTCCCGTCGCAACAACTTCGAGAGTTGTGTTGTGGCTCTAGTGTTTGGTCCAATTCTGGAGTACGAGAGTGCCTGGAACGGAGTTGCCTTAGTGACCTTTCCACTCTAATTTTAGTCCAGTGACCTCGAGAGGGGCGCTGATGCCTTGTTAGAGGTACCAGCTTTGAGAGGAGGGGTACAAGACTGGTTCTACCGCCGCTTGTTTTACCGCAGTTTTATCCTTCGTACCTCGCTTTAGCTCGAGCAATATCTTTCTATTTATGTAGCATGAAAACCCCTAAAAACCTCTAAATGACTAAAATCTTAAATCTCTCTTGTAGCTCCACTTGGAGATAGTTTTCTTTGTTTTATTTGTGACATCTTACTGCTTCCCTTTTTGGGAATTTATCTCTCTTTATACCTGCCGAAGTGTAGCGTGTCGATTCCGTGTTCTCAACACTACCCCCTTGTCCCTGTGTTCGACCCCGTATTTCTACTTCGACCCCGTAAACAAAGTTGCGAGGGCCTAGAAGGATTCATGTTTATAAATGTAAAAGCTCGACTACCTCAAATCCGCCTCCAATTTTAGGACGCGCGATTTAGGCCGGTCAACTTTTTGGCACCGTTGCCGGGGACAAGGCAAAAGCGGTACTGTAGACGAACCCAAATCCACTAACTACACTCTTGTGCCTCAATCTTAGCAATGAGCTTGACAACACTCTTTTTTCTTGTAGTCATTCTTGCACAAAAATGAAGATTCAATTTTCTAAACTTGATTTTCTATGCCTTTTCAGGAACTCTGAAAAACTGTGACCTGTTCCGTCAAGCTTTGAGACCATGTCTCGCTGCGAGCAGTCCCTTTCTGAGAGTGAATGTCAGGGCCGAGGCGGGAGGTTTAGCCAACCTAGCTTGGTTGGTCAGCTTTCTGCCTACATAAAGAGACAGGATACCATCATCAGCAAACTGGTGCAGAACACGCTCCCCAGCCCTGGGGCTCTGAATTCAATGCAACGCCAGATGGCCAGCTTGCAGATGCACCTACGTGAGGTAGATCGGCGACTGACCCAGATGGCTTCTCTGATGGAGAATCATGCAATAAAAGCACTCCCACACCCTGAATCTGCTATAATGGCGGTCCTGAGGTCTGGAAGGACGCTGGAGCGCCCTGATGAAGCCAAGCCTGAGCCCGAGCTAAGGCCTGAGAGTGCTACCCCAGCAGAAGGAGAAGAAAGACAAGAAGACGTTCGACAGTCTGCACAAGGGTTCCCTGAGGAGCTGCCTGGCGGAAGGAATTCTTATGCTCCTAGGATTCCATTCCCGTACAAGTTGATAAAGGCGAATCTGAAGAAGTGTCATGAGAAGTTCATGGACTCGATCAGGAAACTGCATCTTGAAGTCCCCTTCCTTGATGCATTGGAAGAGATGCCTACGTATGCCAAGTTCCTCAAGGACCTTATCACAAGGAAGAGAAGGGGAGGGAGGATAGAGACTGTGCATCTAGCTTCCTCCTCCTCCACCTTCTTGAAGCCCGGCACGCCAAATAAGAGAAGGGATCCCGGAGCCTTCACGATCCCGTTCGACATCGGAGACAACGTCGAGCGCAAGGGTCTAGCAGACTTGGGGGCGAGCATTAGCCTCATGCCCCTAAGTTTCACGCAAAGGGTGGGCTTGACCGACATGGTTGGAACCAACATGCAGATTCAACTGGTAGACCACACCTTTAAGAGACCCGTTGGCATTGTCGAGGATGTGCCGATAAGGGTTGGCGATTTCTTCATCCCTTGTGATATATCCGTCATCAACACAGCTGAAGACCCCCGGTGTCCAATCATCTTTGGGCGCCCCTTCTTGGTGACAGGGAGGGCGCTAATTGATGTTTCCGAGGGGGTGATCACTTTAAGGGTCAGCAACGACCATATGGACTTCAAGCTGAAAGAAATCATGAGAAGCCCATCCCTCTCTGAATCAGCATGTTTCGCAGATAGCTACAATAAATTCTGCGAGGAAGTAGAGGAAGATATCCGGACAGTAGACCCCCTCTTGAGGGCTATAAACTGTCAAGATCCCGACCTCGAAGATCCTGAGGTCGCGAAGCATCTCAACCTTTTCAACCTTTCTGACGAAGACTTGCAGGAAGAGGATAAGGTGGTTGAGTTTGTGATGTATGCCTCTCTCGAGGAGGAGCCTCAGGAGAGGGCACCCAGGCCAAAGCTAGAGTTAAAAGTGTTGCCCGAAGGCCTAAAGTACGAGTTCTTAGATGAAGAGCAGAGAAACCCCATCATCGTAAATGTCGATCTTTCAAGCAACCAGCTGGACCGACTCCTTGAGGAGTTAAGGATCCACAGGAGGGCTATAGGATATTCAGTAGATGATATCAAAGGCCTTAGCCCCGCCCTGTGCATGCATCACATCAACTTGGATGAATCTGCCAAGCCTCTGGTTCAACCCCAGAGGAGACTGAACCAGATGCTCAAGGAGGTCGTCAAGAAAGAGGTAATAAAGCTTAGGGATGCGGGGATCATTTACCCAATCAGCGATAGCAATTGGGTAAGTCCGATCCACGTAGTGCCCAAAAAGGGCGGGATGACGGTGGTTAAGGGTGAGAAGGGTGACGAGGTGGCGGTTAGGACCGTCACCGGCTGGCGGATGTGCATAGATTACCAAAAGCTAAATCAGGCTACAAAGAAGGATCATTTTCTGCTACCTTTTATTAACCAAGTTCTCGAAAGGTTAGCGCATCACGATTTCTTTTGTTTTCTCGATGGCTTTTCAAGTTTTTATCAGGTACCCATCTTGCCCGACGATCAAGAGAAAACAACGTTCACCTGCCTTTACGGCACTTATGCCTTCCGAAGGATGCCCTTCGGACTCTGCAACGCCCCCGCTACCTTTCAGAGATGCATGATATCGATGTTCTCAGATTTTCTAGAAGACATTGTAGAAGTTTTCATGGATGACTTTTCCGTCTATGGGAAGGACTTCGACAGTTGTCTAAATAATCTGGCATCGGTCCTTCAAAGGTGCGAGGAAAATATCCTAGTTCTGAACTGGGAAAAATGCCATTTCATGGTGCGGGAGGGCATCGTTCTCGGGCATAAGATCTCGAAGCGTGGGATCGAAGTGGACGCAAGCAAGGTTGAAGCAATATCCAAGCTTCCTCCACCGAGATCCGTGATGGGGGTGCGAAGCTTCCTCGGGCACGCGGGATATTACCGAAGATTCATCAAGGACTTCTCAAGGATTTCCAAACCGCTATCCAATCTTCTGGTAAAAGACGATGAATTTGTTTTCTCTAACGATTGTCTAAGTGCTTTTCAGGCCCTTAAAAATGCTTTAATATCACCACCTATCCTTCAAGCGCCAGAATGGGGTTTATCTTTTGAGTTGATGTGCGATGCAAGCGACTACGCAGTTGGGGCAGTCCTGGGGCAAAAGAAAGAAAAAAAGCACCATGTAATTTGCTACGCTAGTCGCACGTTGGACGAGGCTCAAGTAAACTACACAACAACTGAGAAGGAGAAGCTCGTGATCGTCTTCGTGTTTGATAAGTTCAGATCGTATCTCATCGGAGTGAAGGTCAAGGTATACACAGATCATGGGGCAATAAAATACTTAATGCAAAAGAAAGACGCAAAGCCCAGACTATTGAGGTGGGCCTTACTGCTCCAAGAATTCGACCACGAAATTATCGACAAGAAGGGCGCAGAGAATGTGGTCGCAGACCATCTGTCAAGGATCGTGACTGAGAAAGAGAGAGGGCCTCCTATCAACGACGACTACGCCGATGATGCCCTTATGTTGGCCGAAGCCCAAGAAGAAAGCCTACCCTGGTTTGTAGACATCTGCAATTATCTTGCTTGTGGAGAACTGCCTCCTGACATAATGTAAATCAGAAGAAGAAGCTTTTCACGGAGGTTAAAAACTACTACTGGGATGATCCTCTCCTATTCAGAAGATGCGCCGACAACTTATACAGGAGGTGCATACCAGAAGAAGAAACCGCAGACATCCTGAAGCAATGCCACGCCTCCCCCTATGGTGGTCACCTAGGCAGCGAAAGAACAACTGCAAAGGTGCTACAATCAGGTTTCTACTGGCCCTCCTTATTTAAAGACGTTGCACAGTTTGTGAAGGCCTGCAAAGAGTGCCAGTTCACGGGGAACATAGGGAGGAGGGATGAAATGCCAATGGCGAGCTGGATTGAAGTTGAAATATTTGACGCATGGGGGATCGACTACATGGGACCGTTTCCCCCATCTCGGGGGTATCAGTACATACTCGTGGCTGTGGATTATCTATCGAAGTGGGTGGAAGTGGTAGCCACCCAAACCTGCGACGCCAAGTCACTTATCAAGCTCTTCGAGAAGACCATCTTCCCTCGTTTCGGCATCCCGCACACAGTTATTAGCGACGGAGGATCGCACTTTGGAGAAAGACAGTATGAAGCACTCATGTGCAAGTACAGAGTGAAGCACAAGATCGCTACACCCTACCATCCCCAGACGTCAGGGCAGGTAGAGGTTTCCAACAGACAAATCAAGAAAATCTTGCAGAAAACTATCAGCCGAACAAGGAAAGATTGGTCCATGAAGCTTGACGATGCACTTTGGGCCTACCGCACCGCTTACAAAACACCCATTGGAACCACCCCCTACCGTCTCATCTACGGAAAATCCAGCCACCTACCGTTAGAATTGGAACACAAGGCCCTCTGGGCAATCAAGTTCCTAAATATGGACCTTGACAAAGCTGGAGAAAAGAGATTTTTGTAGCTTCAAGAGCTCGAAGAGCTAAGAATGAATGCCTACGAAAATGCAAAAATCTACAAACAGAGGACAAAGTTATGGCATGATGCCCATCTTAGGAGAAAAGATGTAAGCGAAGGGGATAAGATCTTGTTATTCAAGTCCTCTATTCGTCTTTTCCCTGGGAAGTTGCAAATGAGGTGGTCTGGACCGTTCACTGTGTCAAAGATATATCCATCAGGGATGATGGAGATCTACGACAAAGACAATCTGACCAAAGCCTTTCAGGTGAATGGGCACAGGGTGAAAAGGTTCTATGAAGATGAAGTGTTTGTCAGGAGAGCAGAGATCAGTCTACAAGATATGGGTACAGCTGAGGGCTGATCAAGATGATCTTACACTGGTCGAGCTGGCGATGCAAACCCCAGCACTCCTCGGGAGGCCGCCAGAGTTCTTTTTCCTTTCATAGAATAGGTTGCATTTTTTTATAACAAGTAAAAACAAACTTCATGGATTGTAATAAGACCCGAAGTCGGAGCATGCGTCGAGCGTGCCGACTCTTCTGTTTTATGGGTCATCGCAGAATTTTCCGAAGCTTTGAAGAGTATTGCACTCTGAGGTCAGGGGCTTAACCCTTGGCCGATGATGTTTTACCCTTTGATCGCTGTTTCTGATCTTAGGTTTTTACGCCCGCCTGTTTTAACTATGGCGGGCAGCCGCTCAGCTAGCACGCAGGACCGCCCGTACCGGGTTTTGGTCTCTCAGGCATCGCAACGGCCGTGACGGTTGGCATTCCCGGGCGGCATGCACCCTATCGTGCATGGGAATAAATGTCCTTAGTGAAACGGATGTGACCATCGTATCAAGAACCGCCTGACCCGTTGGCCGACGCATGCCCAGAGATGTCCGTTTCGCCCCGGCCGAGCTGGCTATAAATAAGAACGGTGGTTTTACCATGTCGGGCTGTCACACTTTACTCATTTTAGCCACCTGTAACGCATACAACAGTCCACCCTTTTGCTCCCGTGTCGGCCAGTTGCCTTCACTATGGTATCGGGCGATGGCTCCTATGAGTAAAGGTATAGCCCGATAAGCTTATCGCTCGACAGTCTTATCGACCGACAGGCTTATCGCCCGACACATGTTTTTCCTATCGCGCGCTGTCGATTTTGTATCGCCTGACGCAGTTAAGCGTGACATAACAGCCGATGGTGTCTGCCCGACACACCATGTCAGGAAACACATTTTCTTTGGTGCAATCCTATCAAGCAATTGCTTTTTGGTGGTCTTATCAGCCGATATACCCATATCGGGCGGCATGCTTTTCACGTCTTGCTATCGGGTTTTTGTTTCATGTGACCTTGTCACCCGATACACCTGTGTCGCGCGGCAAGTCGTATCACGCAACAACCTCATATCATCCGATCTCGTATCGCCCTGGATCTACACGGGGTTATACCGCGAGACAAGTTTTAACAGTTTTTCTTTTTATCTGCCTAACGTGTAAATAAATTTTAAATCTGAATAACAGGTATGGCTCGTACGGAGCAAACCACCGGCCGCGCCAGCAAGCACAGCGTGGGGATCACCAACAACTATCGGACAGAAACAACACCAACAAGAAAGGGATGGATTCTTCTTCATGTGATAGCTCAAATGGAGGGTCACCTTGTTATCATCCTGTCTCTGCGGTGGTTTAGGACCATCTCCAGAGACAGCACGAGTACGGCGACCAAGGCCTCCGAACAAGTTCGGGGCATTACGGTTCCATCCTCCTAGGGGAGAGGGCCCACCCTGACTACACACTCCTGGGACTGAACTGGGACTGATAATCAGTCCTTTTGTTCATGTTCACAACGGAGATCTGGAGAAAAGGTGGGCCAGAAGTGAATTTTGAGGGTTTACGCTCCTGCTCAACCTCTCATTGGCCGCAGCGAACCCGTTAGACAACCTCCCAATGGCATGTTGCAACTTTGTAGGAGCATATTGCAGCACATCAGCGAGCTAACCCTCAATAGCTAAACATTACCTCACCCTGCCCTCTTCACCACTCTGGGACAGAGTGTGGAGTAAGTTTGGGGGGGTACCCGTGTGCCAGTGAGGGAGGTATACAATTCTTAACTCTTCAAGCTTTCTATGCTTAGGGGTTTCATTTTTATCTGATGTGCTCTTATAGCTTCCTGTATATCTGATCTACGCATGTATGTCATATAAAAATGTTCAAAAATCTGCCCTTTACCAATTTCTGTCCCTATGCATATGTACAAAGTTGATGTAATAATAATAAAAACCTGTTGAGACTTCTTGCAAAGTTTCTTTCTGTATGCTTAATGAGTTACAAGTCCGGTTATATCTTTTTGATAATGTTGCTTCAAACGAACAAAAGAATATGTTTTGCCATGTCAAAAAATTTCAAAAATATAATAATCTCACAAACAGATAAGAGACAAGTATGGAGAAGGAAAAAGCTGCCCAAACAGCAGGAATCTCTTTGTTCCCCCTTACCCAACAAAAATCCCAAAAAGAGAGAAAAGCCTCATGAGTGTGAATAAAAGCATGAGAGTTGTGCCCAATAAAAGAATATATATATATATATATATATACACCACTTGTTTTTTCAAAAGTACCCATCTTTAGGCATGGTAGATCTGGGGCAGTGGTACGTAGGATGTGAAGTCACTGCTCTAAAGCCAACTGGCTTGGACTGTAGGGACCACTTTCCCATTAATGGACCCTTACCTGGATGGACTGATGGGAGACAAGAATGAAAAACCCAAAAAGTCTTAGCCTACCCTATACACAACTTTCTTCCCCAAAAATAAAGTTGTTTGGTGTGTAAGCTAACTTCAGAATCATACAACTAAGTCTCGCTGAAGCTGTAGAGAAAAATCTTACTTAACAATAAGGTAGGGAAAACTAAGTCTTTTGTTCGTATTGAGACAACATTATCCTTAAGGCATTACAATCTTCGTTTCACTTTTTGAACAAGAAGTTATACCAAGCAAGAAGAAACATCACAAAATATAGTTTAAATATTGATTGAGGACAATCAAAACACTAATTTTGGGGGAGTTGATAACACCAAATTTTGTGATATTTTAGACTATTTTTTTGTTATCAAAACTTCCCTTTTCTGCTATTTTCCTCTCTTTTATATGCACTTTCGCAATAATTGGCCAAGCAATGCTCTTAATCCAATTTTCCTATCTTTTGCAGAGTTTTCCTCATTTTTGGGCAATAAGGCCGCTCTGTCCCATGAATAAGTCCAAGTCTCTCTCGGCCTCCCTGACGACCGATACAACCCTTGCCCGACAGGGCTGGGTGACACAAAGACGCTCGACAAAGAGAGGGGCCGCGCGAGAAGAAGCTGACTGACGACACGCCTTCTACCCGACAGGGAGCCCGGCTCGCCCCGACAACCCAGCTTGTCGGGCGACACAGCCACCCACCGGAAGGCGTGCCGCCCATCACGGCCGATAGCCGACACCATCTACGTCGAGCGACACCTCTGTATCGGCCCGTCCAACGACTGGCGCATAAGGGAGCCACGTGGCACTTCGAGCACCATGTCTTCTCCCCAACCAGCTGACTATAAATAGCAGCTACAGGGAGCCGAAAAGACAGTCCACAGTTTGGAATTCGGAGTTCTAGAATTCGGACAGTTGGGAGTTGAGCCATCTTCTGAGGAGACTGCGAGAGCATACATGTCGTGCCCCAGTGCTTGTCTCGGGCGACACTAGGTGAGCTTCTCCTCATCTCGAGAGGGAGGGGATAGTTCACTTAGGACCATCCCGGGCGACACTGCGGGCCGATATCGGCCGACGTAGATGAGCAACGCAAGTGCCTGACACCAACAATGTGTAGCTCTTAGCCCGACACGATATCAAACCGATACACTTAGCTTGTCGAGCGTGCCGCCCGACATGAGTGTATCGGCCAGGTCCTTGAACGATACGGTCAACAGACGGTGCGTGCCGCCCTACACCTCTGTATCGGGCTAGGCCTCTGATCGATATCAGGCAGGAGAGCTACTGCATCCTGTCGTCCTTCTACATCAAGGAGGCAATACCTATCTTTACTTTCTGTCATTTAATTCCTTACTTACACATTGTAATTAAGACCCTTTATTTGTCTATGGAAATAGAAGATGCTTATTTACTTGCTGCTGTGTGCTTGGTACAATCTGTTGGATGATTTCTATGTATGATATCCGAACTCTAGCTTGCATGTTTGGATCGTGTTTCGCTTAGCTAACGAATTGTGTTTTCCCGTCGCAACAACTTCGAGAGTTGTGTTGTGGCTCTAGTGTTTGGTCCAATTCTAGAGTACGAGAGTGCCTGGAACGGAGTTGCCTTAGTGACCTTTCCACTCTAATTTTAGTCCAGTGACCTCGAGAGGGGCGCTGATGCCTTGTTAGAGGTACCCGCTTCGAGAGGAGGGGTACAGGACTGGTTCTACCGCCGCTTGTTTTACCGCAATTTTATCCTTCGTACCTCGCTTTAGCTCGAGCAGTATCTTTCTATTTCTGTTGCATGAAAACCCCTAAAAACCTCTAAATGACTAAAATCTTAAATCTCTCTTGTAGCTCCACTTGGAGATAGTTTTCTTTGTTTTATTTGTGACATCTTACTGCTTCCCTTTTTGGAAATTTATCTCTCTTTATACCTACTGGAGTGTAGCGTGTCGATTCTGTGTTCTCAACACTACCCCTTGTCCCTGTGTTCGACCCTGTATTTCTACTTCGACCCCGTAAACAAAGTTGCGGGGGCCTAGAAGGATTCAGGTTTATAAATGTAAAAGCCCGACTACCTCAAATCCGCCTCCAATTTTAGGACGCGCGATTTAGGTCGGTCAAACGGCTAGCAATCAGCAACGCCGCATCATAGTATCGTGCACCAAGGTGTCGTGCAACACAACAAGGGAGTGCAACACGCGATGAGGTGTCGGGTACCCAGCTCTATCGGGCAACGCATGTATCGGGCAGCAAAGAAACACCCTTCACAAGGTGCATATCGGGCGACACACAAAAGGGCTAAATGTGACGCCCATCACAAGACCACTAGTAACGTCCACCCCAGGTGCATGACGGACAAGGTATTCTACAGGTGTAACGTCCAAGGTGTAGCTCAAACTGTCAACCAGGAACACATCATCCAGCCAGCGAACTCATGGCCTATCATCCATCACAGGGCAAGGTGAGATTGTGATGCCCGTCAAAGAGACCAGGGATATCGCCCTTCACCAACATGGTCTATCGCCCAAGGGTCTAGGTCAAGAGGGCTATCGGGCAGCACCTCCCCACATTCATAATGACCATGGTACCCCTCACAAGATCATCATCTACCTCAAGCACATGAGCACACAAAACCCTAAAGGGTCAAGAAAATGGCTCACCTCAATCGACTAAGAAAGAGGGGTCTTACACATCAACTATACCCAAACGACAACACAAGGAAAACCCTAGAAAGAATCACCACGATCACTAAGCTCACCCTTCTAGTCCATGGTGAGAGGAGAGTATTGCTCAAACAACTAGAATACAAGCTCACCTCTCAACTTAAATGAGAGAGGAGTGTTGCTCATGATTCTAGGACTCAAGCTCACTCCTTAAGACCTATGAGAGAAGAGAGTATTGCTCACCAAGGAACCCTAGAACACATGGTTTGGCCAACAAGAACAACTAGGAAAGAAACAAAGCTAGCAACATATAAGAACATGAAAGGAGGTAGTATAGTTAGGGTTAGGAGTTATGCAACCCGCCTTAAGCAAGTTCCAAGCTCCAAGGTAGAAGAAAGCTCCAAGGCAGGATCGGCCACCAAGCTAGCTCCTCTAAGGGTGTCGTCCACCAAGCTTTCAAGGGATAAGGGTATCGTGCACCAAGGTAGAGGAGAAAACTAAGAGACTAAAGGATCCCTAGCAAGAGGAAGAGAACACATATATAGAAGGGGATGGAGGAGAAATCAAGGTAGAACTAAGCAAGGTGTCTTCCTCCTAGGGACACTTGTCCTAGTGCATGAGCCACCACTCTAGCAAGCCCTAAACACATGTCCAAGGCCATTGCCACATGCAAGCATCAAGCACCAAGTGTCCACTAGTGGTGACACAAACAAGGTCAAAGCTTGGTCAAAGATAATGGGCGACACACCTCATGGGCGACACACCCCATGGGCGACACACTCACTTCTTGGCCGACACAAGGTGCAACCAAACCAAAGCAAGGCACCTCAAGGCCCAAAAAGCTCAACCAAGCCCAACAGAACTCCAAGCAACGAGCCCAAGCCTTCCTCTCTACACTAGAGGAAGCAAAGAGAGAGAGGAACACCTCACAAGGTGGCAAACTTGCCCACAAACCCTAGACTTGGGTTATTTGCAAGTAGCACCTCCAACTCTCAACAAAGCACAACCAAACCCTAATCACCACCCAAGGTGATTAGCAAGCAACAAAGCATCAAGGTTAAGCAAAACAAATAGGGTAAACCCTAAACGAAGGTCAGGGTCCTTACAATATGTGCGGCATATCATTATAAACGATAGTTGGCTTAGCAACGTCACCCACGATGAAACAAGTAAAGTATCCGATATAATGGCACGATACAAATAGAAAGAAAAGTATCGGAATGTAGCATGGTACAAACAAAATAAAGGTACCAGAATGTAGCACGGTACGAAGAACGAAACAGAAAAAGAAAAAAGAAAATACTACCGGAATGGAAACTCGGTAGAAAGAGGATTGACACTACTGGAATGGTTCTCGGTAGGAAAAGAAGCACTACTGGATTAATGGCACGGTAGGATGCATGAAAAATAAATCCCCAATTTTAATAAAAGCACTCAACCATGTGGATTAGGGGATCCACATGGAGAGGAAGTAAAATAAAACTATGCACCTTTTTTTGGGTGCTTTATAGATCAACACAGGGTCTTTTATAGCACTTTTTTTTGTTATTGATGTAAGCTACTAGCAGTATACATACACAGGATCCGAGGTAAGAAGGAACGCCGACGTCAATGTGTAATAGTATCACCACATACAGCCATTTGTGGGTGGATAAGTGAATGAATGACAAAACTAGATGATGGTTTCCACTATAATGATGGGGAAAAGTTGTTGTAGACTACTTCATCTCTAATCACACAGGAGAGCACTTTCTCTTTAATGCATGATGTGCATGGAAGCTTAACGCGAGGCTACCATAGGACTTGTGGTATTATGAAATCAAAAAGGAATTAGCAGCCGCAAGATGAGATCTGCTAGTAGCCACCGTCGGGCAGAAAAGGAAAATAAAACAGATGGGAATGAAAGGGGTAGGGAGGACAGGGGTTAGGGTATTGCTCTAATACCATGTAAATAGTAGTTGTTTTCAGTAAAGACAATAAGAGTACCGGGTCTCCTATATATAGGAGCCAGGGAGTACAAGGGTTAAATAGAGACAAGGGAAAATACAATGGGCCTAAGCCCAACTAATCAAATATACTAACACAAAGCATGAAATGAAAACATGGGTAGCAGGGCTACACCCCACACACTAGTGTATGGAACTACTCGCTTATGGTAAGAACAAAGAAGGAGATAGGAGAAGAGAAGGAAAACATCATCACCACGTAGGAGGGAGGAAGGTTGACCCCTTGGAGTAGAGAACAACTATCTTCACACTGCGTGGTTGCTTTGGTGATGAATCCTTCACTCCCCACCTTCTATGTCAATGGGATATAAAGTAGGCTTATGGATAGAGTGTGGATCTTAGACCGACATCCTTGGGGTGAAGGATGAAGGATGAAACAACTCTGGAACAAATGAGGCAGCCTTTGGGCGTCTGAGACTCGATACCTTCATGAGGACCCCTTGTATAACATCCCTGACCTGTAGGCCTTAACCCTAGGAGTTTTTCTTAAGTAAGTTATTTATATTCTTGTATTTATCTTTTGAAAAGTAATTAAGACTCAAGGATATCTTATGTTTCAATTTTGGTCCTATTTGAATAATGTTGAAGCAATATTTGCTTGTTTTGGACTAAAGTGCAATTTACCCAATATAAGGGGTTACCTTGCAAAATGTTATATGATAAATGTTCCTCAAGTACTATAGCATCATAAGAATGATAATGTGCTAAGGTATGGCTTGTGGAAGCCTAAGTTCCAAGAAGGAGCTTGTTTGAATAATACTTGTGCATTGAATACTAGTTTTGGTGTAATTTATAATTTACCCAAAAACCTAGGGTTGAATATGTAAAATACCACCTCAATAGTTTCCCTACTGTCTCTTGGTATCATTTAGAGAAAATAAAAAGAAAGGGTCGTCTTGTTTGAACCATATTTGAGAAATGATACTCTTGATAATAAAATAATCAAGAAATAAGCATAATTGAAACCCTAAGTTATTTTGTAGCAAAAATATATAAATTAAATGAAGTGCCCATTAGATAAAAAGATATGGGTGAAATCCTATAATGGAATGGAAGCTAAAATACCTTGAGAGGCTCCAATATTCCTAAGTAGGTGAAAATATCTACCTACATTTTTTAATTGAAAAGTAATGTCCACTAACATAAAGGTGTTAATGGATAATAGTATTATATTTATTAAGGAGCTTAATGGTTGATTATAATTCAAGGATCATTCAAAGGAATTAGAGGATAAGAAAGATAAATTTTTATACAAGGAAGTGGAGGGGAATGTGGTGCCTAGAAAGGAAGGTTGATGACTTCCCTCCTACTTTCTCTCTCCTAAGAATTCAATTATATACACTCAATTATTCACTACTTGAAAGGCTATTTTCGCAATACACATTCACTCCCCACTTAGGCCAACGACCAAGGAAGCAAAGGAGAAGGAGGAGAGCATTCCCCAAGATGAAGGTAAGATGCATGGTCATCTTCAACCTTGGGTTGAAGGCTAAAATCGAGTTATACCTCTTCTTTTCTTCTCTCTTCCATCCAATGCTCAACTTTGGCAATCTTTTACATCAAAAGGGTTGAGAACGTGCGTTGGATAATTGGAGGAGCTACCCTCATCATTAAGATGAAAAGCTTGGAGCTTTGAAGTTTCTTTGAAGGTGTGTTATATAACTTGAACCCATTGATATTATTATTTGGTTACAATCTTGCAATATATGTTGATCTTTCCTTCTTCTCGAAATTTTCTTGAGTAATTGATGAATCAATGAATCCATCAGTTTTATGGACAGTAGAAACAAAGGTCTGAAGCTTGATGATGATGACATCATCTTAGCACACACCTCTAGATCAACAATATCAAATAGTTTCAACAATGTATGGCCAAAGGGTTTCAAACCGTTTAAAGTTCAAACTGTTTCAAACTGTTTAGAGTTCAAACGGTTTCAAACCGTTTAGTGTTCAAACGATTTCAACATAACCCAGTTCAAACGGTTTCAAACTGTTTATAGTGCAAACGGTTTCAAACCGTTTAGTGTTCAAATGATTTCAACATAACCTAGGACAAACGATTTCAAACCGTTTAGAGGTTTCAAACTGTTTAGAGATCAAGTGGTCCCAAACCATTTAAGGTTCAAGCGGTCTCAAACCATTTAGAAATCAAGACTGTTTGAAGGTCAAAAAGGTCTCAAGACCATTTGAAGATCAAAGGGGTCTCAAGACCGTTTGAAGGTCAAAAAGGTTTCAAGACCGTTTGTGTGGCATCCAACTTACATAAACAAGATTAACTAATGTAGAAGCGTGTCGTTAGCAGCGGAATTACTGAAAATCACTAAAAATTAAAACTTTTTACAAAGAGATCCATAAACTGAAAAACTCTTTCATAAAGAACCAAAGTATTTCAAATACATGCTGGTTTAATAGTACATCTCTTGTACCCTTTCTTCTCGAGAGTTACAACATCAACTGCCTTGTTAGACTATACAAAGGCAATATAAAAATCTTGAGGCATCAAGCCAAAATCTCAGGTCGATATTAAACTAACTACTGACTCCTAGGACCTGAGAGTACAGAGACGACACATAGGACTCTCTATATACATGACATGACAACTAGTGTCTCCACCTAAGAATTCACTGTTGTCCTTGGTTCTGCTGCAGCTACTGCTCTTCCCTTACTGTAGGGTTTCTGCCTCTTCTGTGTCTACCTAAAAAGTTGAATCCCACGGGGGTGAGACAATTGAAAAATTGTCCCAGCGAGAGATATAACTCTCTGCCAGAAACATTATTATTGCAGCTAATGGTATATAACTAAGCAGAAGATTCATAAGTGATTAACAACAGGTAATTTAGTATATAACATATTAGGACAGTATTGTCTATTCAAAGCATTTCACTTATAACTTGATAAAGCAGTATGTTACTTATCCAATAAGGAATTTAAGAGCATAAATAACATTTGTATATTTAGAACATATTTTGCAAAGTAACATCAACCAATGATTCTCATATTTCAACCTTAAGCAAATATGCTACTGGACAGATTACGTTTTACAATCATGCTTAATGCCCTGAGGAGATGAGGTATACCGCTCATACTCCAACCGACCATTGTGAAATCAAAATCGGTACAATACATAGGTCAATAGAAGAGCCAGATTTCCATGACCTCATCTTCCTTAGTCAGTGTGAGGACCAACTACAGGACATCTTGTGTCTCTGCTAAAATGGCTTTCCAGGGTATACTGGAAACTTCGCTATTAGAGTTATAGTGGCATGTTGTACTCTATTCGCAATCGAGAGATATTATAATTATCTCATATCGACTCGGCATTAAGATCATCGGGAGATTAATGGTACATCCATCCCGTCATTTGGGAGATTAGTGATACATCCATCCCATCACATATAATGAAGGATTGAGAGATTTAATGTTTACCACACATCAATCCCTCCATTAGGGCGTAAGGATATTCACGCCCATAACCCCCACATACTCAAAAGTATGCCCTCCAGGACTTCCCTTAGGAAAACCTATTTCACCATCACCAAACTACTGACGATGATGGATCTATGGTCAGGTCTCTACATGATATTGTCTCACTTGATTATTTAAGTGCATTACAATATTATTTTAGCATAAAACAAGTTTACACACATAACACATTATATCAATTTCTATAAAGATTGAATACTTGTTTCTATCAAGTTCTTTTTGAAGCCTTGTTACATATTGGGATCTCAATCCCTTATCATCAGGGTAATCCCATCCCTTACAATATCTTCATCATGATTATGATACATGGGTATTCAAACCCTCAAGTCATTAATACACTTGTTACCAATCTATCAGGTAACTTAATGCATTCAGGTTAACTGATCATTGTAAACATAATAATTGCAATGCACATATTTCACATGGCTCTTAAAGTCTAATAATGTCTCTTGTTACTTCTCACCAGGCAACACAACATATTATGGCTCAGATAGCCCATAAAGTAATCTTATTAGTAAAACATCATAGCTCATATGTGGCTATATCCACTATCTCATGAAACCTTCATAATTAGTGCACATGATAACAATTATATCAATTACAAATCAGCACTATGCATTATAAGAATAACATCACTATTTTATTATTTAAGTTAAGATTTCCCAATTTATGTCAATCAGGAATACTTTATCTCATTTCCCAGATATGGGTTATGATTTATCATCATACTGCCCAAAATTTGGGTTTCATGCATTACAACCCAAGATTAGGGTTCCACATGTCCTTTTCCTATATCAATATATGATTTCATATTCAAAAAGTTATATACTAGTATATGGCATTACCTTGAATTAAAAGTTATATCACATTATTATGATTCCATTTGCCATCAACCTTGTCTTGACATCACCCTCACTTAGGGTTTCATATGGCTTTACCCTTGATTAGGGTTTCTCATAACATCATCCTCAATTAGGGTTTACTGTTCACATTCAATCAAGGTTTATTATTAAAATACCATGAATTAGGGTTTCTCATATCATTATCCTCAATTAGGGTCATCCCATTACCATAGGTTAGGATTTCACCTATCATTGCCCTCAATTAGGGTTAACTATCACCATGGATTAGGGTTTCACTTATCATTGTCCTCAATTAGGGTTAAGCCCATTGACCTTCTTAATTAGGGTTCATGATCTCTTATTCAAGGATCATACCCGAATCACACATTCATACACGTTGAAAGTGTTAAGACTTAACCATTTACATGATTATCATTCATGTAGGAAGTCCCTTCTCTCCCTTATCATTTATAAGATGATATTTATACCAGACTTGATTGGATTAGGTTAATTCAACTTGTTTGAAGGGTTGACACCCTGTATTATGTCATTACTTTCTTAATCATCAGGGATTAATCATTCATAAGGTATTAATCACCCTATCTTATTAAGAGCACAATTACTATAATCATCCTTGAATTGCATCATGTAATGTTCAATTAAACAATTGACCTTTAATCACCTTAAATGTACATACAGTTTGGTTAATTATTTTCCAAATGATCTTGGTCACTTATACCCCAAATGGTCTTGACCAATCAGACCTCAAACGGTCTTACTTGAGATACCTCCAAACGGTTTAAGACCGTTTAGACCTCCAAACGGTCTAGGTCTTGCGGTTTGAAACCGTTTGGTAAAGTGGTGCTTGAAACCGTTTGCCAAAGTAGATGTTTGAAACCGTTTGGGTCCCAACCGGTTTGGGATCGTTTGGTCCCAAATGGTCTTGAGACTGTTTGGACTCAAACGATCGTGAGACTGTTTGGTCCAAACCTACTCAAAACCGATTGGACCAACAAGGGTCTCAACCTCTCTAATCGATTTAGGGTTTTCAAGGTTAACTCCTTCATCAATTGAATCCATGTAATTACTAATCAATTGAACCTAAGAACCATGCTTCAAGTGAGATTAAGGAATCATCCTTCAATTGATTCAGTATTCAATTGATCACCAATTAGGGTTTGAACCCAATTGAATTAGGGTTGAAAATGATGAAAATTCAATATTAGTCATTATGGAACTAATTACTTAGAAATCATTGGACCACCAATAAAATTGGGAATGACCTAACCTCAAACGGTCTTGAGTTCATTTGGATGACCTCCAAATGGTCTTGAGACCGTTTGCCCCAATTATCATCAAAATTGGTGAAGTTCAATTAGGGTTTGGATCATTAGATTGATCAATAAACTAGTTATTGCTTGCATTATCATTTGATATCTTTGGGTCTTCAACTACTTCACCATACTCAACCCTAGACCTCCAAACGGTCTTGGTTGACCTCCAAACGGTCTTGAGACCTTTTGGGTGTTCTCCAAATGGTCTTGAGACCGTTTCGGTTAATCAACCCAAAGAATTAAATTAATCAATTACAAAATCAGCACTCAACCCGATTAGGGTTTCTAATTAGATGATTGTCCACACATTAATTCAATCAATTGGAACCATTAGATCCTCATCCAACAAATACTAGGGTTCTGACCTCAAACGGTCAACCCAACCAAACAGTCAACCATCTTAAATGGTTTGGAGTTCAAGACACTAAACGGTTTGCAAATCGTTTAGTCTCCAAACGGTTTGGTGAAACTGTTTGGATCAAAAACTTCAAAACTGTTTGCAAGGGAAAGTTGTTGGATTGCATGTCTAAGATGATGTTATAATCATCTACCTTCATTATTTCAAAGATTACTGCCATTTTCATGGTATTTTCAGCAATGGTTAAAAGGAATTGCAAAATAGAATAAAATGTTCAACAAATCATGGAGATTTCAAAGCAATAACAATATTTAAGGGTTTGAGTTATATAACCCGCCTCCAATTGAGCTTCAAAGCTTGGAGCTTCACGTCAACAATGGTTGAGGAAGCTTTTGCACCTGCCCAAGGTCCGTTCTCAAGCTTTTTGGATGAAAAGGTTGGCTAGGATTGAGGAGGGAGTGAAATAGAGAAGAAATTATGCATTGTTTTATGATTTTCACCATGAAATCAAGGTGAAAGAAGGTCAAGAACTTACCAACAGATTGGGGGTCATCCTACTCCTGTTACTAAGCTCTCTTGTGATCGGCCAAAGCAAGAAGATAAAAGGAATTCTGAAAAAGATCCGTAAGTGGGTAGGAAATGAGATATGTATAAGGAAATTCAAAGAAAGAGAAAATAGAATTAATTCCTTTAATTTCCAAAATTGTTTCCACATTTCTCCCCTCAATTCCTTGGCCAAGAAGCCATCTTCATCCATTTACAAAACCTCTTCATTATCCAAGAATTAAAAGAAAAGGAATCAAGCACCTTAAACATTTATACTTATATCCCATTTTAGTGGATAATACTTTTTCTTATAATAAGGTGAGTGGAGTTTTCACCTCCTTAGGATATTTTCGTGCCTTTGCAAGGCAAAAGCTCATAAAACCTCTTTGCAAATTCATCCCTCAACTTTTTTTTGAAGGGCTCTTCAATTAATATATTTCTTTTTGCATTAAATTGAATTAAAGCTCCATTTATGCTTAAATCTTGATTATTTTAATATCAATATTCTCTCTCCTCCAAAATAATTCAAATGAGGCGCCCCTCTCATTTTATTTTCTCTGCTGGATGCCAAGAAACATGGGGGACCTCTAGAAGTGGTATTTTGCATATTGAACCCTAGGTTTTGGGTAAATTGCACATTACACCAAAACTAGGTTTTAATGCTCAAACATTGCTGAACAAGCTCTATCTTGGTGCTCAAGCTTGTGGAAACCATTCCACTGCATCATACTCACTCTTATGATGTCTCAACATCTGAGGAACATTTTATCATGTACAATTTGCAAGTTAACCCTTCAACTTGGGTAATTTGCACTTTAGTCCAAAATTAATAAAACAATGTTTCAACATTATTCAAAAAGGACTAAAATGAAATATAAGTTCCCCTTGGGCCTTAATTACTTTACAAGAAATATGAATAAGCATCTAATCAACATTATTAAGCAAAACATCTAGGGTTAGAGCATAACCCAGGTCAGGGATGTTACAGTTTGAAGGTCAAAGGGATCTCAAGACCGTTTGAAGGTTCAAGAGGTCTCAAGACCATTTGAAGGTCAAAAGGGTCTCAAGACCATTTGAAGGTCAAAGGAGTCTCAAGACCATTTGAAGGTCAAAGGGATCTCAAGACCATTTGAAGGTCAAAAAGGTCTCAAGACCGTTTGAAGGTTAAAGGGGTTTTCAAGATCATTTGAAGATTAAATAATCTCAAATCGATTAGAGACCAAATAAATCATCTAAGATCAAACAACCCTATGAGTGTTAGTAAAGTATCTCAAGGTTGATTACAATGGAAGTATCTCTAAAGTACTTAGGTGAATAGTACACTTAGAGTAATTGTCATTTGTTACCTATGGAAGTAATAAACTCAATACACTATGATAAGCATAGGGGCATGTACGTTAATGAAAGTTTGAGCCAACTTAATAAAGTATGGAGTAATCAACATCCTAGAGAGGATGTGAGAGAAACTCATACTTGTGTAATAAACATGTAATATGCAAACATTGATACTTTTAATAAGTGTAGAGTATGGATTAGGGATTGATCTTTGATAATGTGATCATGAAACCCTAAATTGATAAAGAATGGGAAACCTTAACCCTAATTTTGGGTAATGGTATGAGAAACCCTAATTGATAAAGAATGGGAAACGCTAACCCTAATGAGGGAATAGTGGTGTTACCCTTGTATTGCATAGTGTTGATATGTAATTGATATAGTTGTTATCAAGTATACTAACCATGCAGGTATCAGGAATTGATGAGCATAGCCAAGTATGAGCTATGATGTTTAATGTGCCTTGTAAGCTATGTGAGATGCTTGTGTAACAAGTATCAAGTATACCTTGGTCAGATGACCTGGAGGTAATAGTTACCTGATAAGTGAAAACAATGTTTAGTGATGAACTAAAGGTTTGAATACCCAGATCTAGTAAACATGATGATGATATTGTTGAGGGATGAGAATTCCCGATAATGAGATAAGGGATTGTGATCCTAATGTTTTATAAAGTTTTGAAAAGTACTTGATAGATGTATTACACCTTTCTTTGTAGCATTCATCATAATAATACATGTTTGAAAACTTGGCTGATGCTAAAAGAATATGGTAATGCACTTAATTAATCAAGTGGAATCTTATCATATAGAGCCCTGGCCATAGATCCATCATCGTCAGTGGCTGGTGATGGTGAAACATGTTTTCCCATGGGATCTCCCAGAGGGCATATTTTTGAATATGTGGGGGTAATGGGCATGAATATCCTTACACCCTAATGTGGGGTTGACATGAGATAAACACGAGATCTCTCAATCCTTCATTATATGTGTCGGGATGGATGTATCATGAATCTCCCGATGATAAATGTCGGATCGATGTGAGATAAACATGAAATATCTTGATTGTGAAGAGAGTGCAGTCGCCGCTGTAGCTCTATAGCGAAGTTGCCAGTATACCCTGGAAATCTATTTAGTAGTGACACTATATATCCTACATGTGGTCTCACACTGATCGAGATGGATGAGGTCATGGAGTCCAACTCTTTCATTGACCTAGGTATGGAACCGATGCTTTACGCCGTCGTGGTCAGTTGGAGTATGAGTAGTATACCTCATCTCCTCAGGGCATAAGTGTGATTGTAAAATGTAATCAGCCGTGTAGCATATTTGTTTAAGGATGAAATACAGAAATCATTGGTTGATGTTATATTGCTTAATGTATCCTAAAATAGATAAATGCTATACATGTTCTTCATATTCCTTATTAAATAGATGATATTGCTCTATTTTTCTTATTAATATAAAAGAATCCTCTGCTCAGTTTATTACTATTTATCTACAATGATACTATTTTTGGGAAATAGTTATATCTCTCGTTGGGACATGGGTCTCACCCCATTGGTCACCAACCGTTTTAGGTAGATGCGGACAAAGAGGTAGGGACAATACAGTAGGGGAAGGACGACAACATCAAGGACAGTAGTAACATCTCAGGTGGAGATATTGACTGTCGTGTCTTATAGATATGAGTCCTATGTGTTGTCTCTGTACTCTTAGGTCCTTAGAGTCAGTACTCAGTGTTTTCATGATCGGTCTGAGAGTTTGGCTTGAATGCCTCGAGGTTTTATGTTTCTTATGTATAGTTTTGGAAAAGAAACTATTGTAAATATATTCCTCAAGAAGAGATGATACATGGCATGTACAATGTGAACAATAATGTATGTAGTACTTTGTTCCTCTTTATAAGTGTTTCCTAGAATTGGATCTCTCTGCAAAAGGTTTTAATTTTTTAGTGATTTTTGCTATTTTGTTGATTATGGTTAATTCTGCAATTAATTACACAGTGACGGTCTGATTTGTTGCCGATTCATCACATAGTTTTGGTATCAGAGCCTAAGGTTCGCTGAGTCTACAGAGACATAGGATTAAGTAGTTGAGTCTGTTCTAGTGTCTTCCAATTTATCTGATAGTGACTTCTGCTCTCAGGAGAAGAAGTAAAGCTTGAAGATGGCTGGATCACATGAAGAACATGCTGTTGAAAGTAGTGTTGCTGCACCAAGAGGAGGTGCAAAGGATCAGGCTAGAGAGGAACTAGTACCTGAAAATCCCCAGCTTGACCAAGCTTTAATAGAAAACCCAGCTTTCCATGCTTTGTTTGGACGGTTCATGGCAAAAATGACACATATGGTGGATAGGATGCCACCACCTACACCTAGGGCACCAGCTCCCAATGAGGGACATGGAGCTGGTAAGACTTTTGAACGGCTTCGAAGAGTAGGAGCCACTGATTATACTGGTACAGCTGACCCAGCAGACACAGACTTGTGGCTGACTGAGATGGATAAGGCCTTTAGAATTCTTAATATCCCAGAAGCTAGAAGGTTAGGCATGCAATGCACCTATTTAAAGGGAGCGTTGCCCACTGGTGGGCCATTAAGGAAGAGAAATGACCAGGAGTTGAGGTCGAATGGAGAGAGTTCTGACGAGAGTTTGTTAGTAGAAATTTTCCCAAGACTTACCTGGATGAGAAAATCTCTCAGTTTGAGCAGATAAGGCAAGGACCAATGAACATTAGTGAGTATGAAGCTAAGTTCATAGAGCTTCTACAGTTTTGTCCACACATGGCTACTATAGATGAGGAGAGGATTCAACATTTTGAGAAGGGTTTGAACGTTGATTTGACCACACCTGCATTTGACCACACGTTGATTTGCCACCTTTGTGGAGTCATTTAGGCAGATAGAAAGGTTTGTGACTAAGAAATGACAAGCCAACAGTAAGAAAGTGTATACACAGTTCCAAGGATAGAGGTATGAAAGTTTTAAGAAACCAAGGTTTTCCACACCAACAGTACCACCGAGATTCAATACTCAGACGCAGTGGACATCCAGCAAGGGTAGAGGCCATAGTTTACCACCAGAGGGAGCCCACAACTCAACATCAATGTTAGTAACAAGACCATCTATGCCACAGTGGGAGAACAGAAGCTGTTATAAATGTGGGAAGATGGGACATTTGATGAAAGATTGTCTAGCTAGAGATGTGAGTGTAACCCAACCACCGAGGTAGAGTCAACAAGGCTCTCAGAAGCAAAATTTTAGCAGTGGCACATGAGGACATGGACAGGCATCCTAGGCTAGTTCATCTGCACCCAACAACAGGGCGAGTGGTCGACAACCAACAACGATAAGATTATATGCTATGAATCAGCCAGAAGTAGTGGTCAACCCACGAGTCGTGACATGTCAGATGGAATTATTTCATTCTAATATGTCTTCATCCTGCTTTGTATCTATTTTGATTGATCTGGGTGTTACACATTCCTTTATCACTCGAGAAGTGATTCATGACTACAATATGATTATCAGTCATAGAGCAGATAACTTGTTATTAGAAACTCCATTAGTTGGATCTGTAGTGTTGTAGGAGGTATGTTCTCCCTGTGCTCTTTCTTTTTCAGAACATAGCATTCAGGTGGATCTTATACCACTTGAGATGCATGGGTTCGACATAATCCTTGGGATGGACACTCTAGAAAAGTATAAGGTTGTCCTGGATTGCAGTTCCAAGCAGGCTATGTTCACAGACAATGGTGATACATGGGTCTTTTAGGGGGACATAAAGATTCTTCCAACTTGTCTAGTGTTAGCAATGGTAGCTGAGAAACTATTGTGACAAGGATGTGAAGCATTCTTGGCACATGTGGTAGATACCAGAGCGGAGAGTCCTAATCTTTCTAAAGTTTCAATTGTTAGGGAGTTTGAGGATGTGTTTCCTGAGGAACTTCCAGGTGTTCCTCCAACTCGAGAGATTGATTTTGAGATTAATCTAATCCTGGGTACGCAACCTATAGCTCAAACACCATATAGAATGGCACCTACTTAGATGGCAGAACTCAAGAAATAGTTACATGAGTTGCTTGAAAAAGGTTTTATTCGATTGAGTACTTCACCTTGGGGTGATCCGGTTCTCTTTGTGAAAAAGAAGGATGGGTCTATGCGATTATGCATCAACTATAGACAGCTAAACAAAGTAACCATAAAGAACAAATATATGTTACCAAGAATAGGTGATTTGTTTGACCAGTTGTGTGGTGCAACTATATTCTCTAAAATAGATTTGAGGTCAGGATACCATCAGTTACAGATCAAGGAGAGTGACATACCTAGATCAGCCTTCAGAACAAGGTATGGTCACTATGAGTTCATAGTTATGTTGTTTGGACTAACTAATGCACCAGCTACATTCATGGAACTCATGAACAGAATCTTCTTGCCATTCCTTGATCAATTCATAGTAGTCTTTATAGATGACATCCTAATTTATAGTAGAGATGCTCAACAACATGAACAACACCTTCGTCAGGCTCTAACTTTACTGAGAGAGCACAAGCTAT
Source organism: Alisma plantago-aquatica (assembly GCA_963693085.1). Lineage (NCBI taxonomy): Eukaryota > Viridiplantae > Streptophyta > Magnoliopsida > Alismatales > Alismataceae > Alisma > Alisma plantago-aquatica. Next base: position 408,100,324 of record OY856414.1, read on the forward strand.
ACGCCAAGTTTAGCAAGTGTGAATTCTGGTTATCAGAAGTGTCATTCCTAGGACACGTAATATCTGCCTCAGGTATCCATGTTGATCCTAAAAAGGTAGAATCTGTCTTGGAGTGGGAACAGCCAAAGACACCAACGGAGATATGCAGTTTTCTAGGACTGGCAGGCTACTATAGGAGGTTCATTAAGAACTTCAGAAATGTAGCATTACCCCTAACTAGGTTAACCAGGAAGGAGTTCCTTTCGACTAGAATGACAAGTGTCAACATTCTTTCTAGTTGCTGAAAGAAAGGTTAACAAGTGTGCCTATGTTAGTGTTACCTGAGCAGGGAAATGGGTATATTGTATTTTGTGACGCTTCTAAGAATGGTCTAGGATGTGTGTTGATGCAGGATAAACAAGTGATTTCTTTTGCTTCTCGACAGCTTAAGAAACACGAGGAAAATTATCCAACACATGATCTAGAATTGACTGCAGTGGTTCATGCATTGAAGATATGGAGACATTATCTCTATGGAGAGACATTCTAGATTTTCACAGACCATAAGAACCTAAAATACATCTTTTCACAGCATGAGTTGAACATGAGACAACGCCGCTGGATGGAGTTAATCAAGGACTACGATTGTACAATTGATTATCATTTGAGAAAGGCTAATGTAGTGGATGATGCACTAAGTAGAAAATCATCGTCGCCAATCATAGACAAAGCACAGTTGAACTCTTTAGTGTGCTTTAAAAGAGACATGCTTGTCTCTTTGAGGCAAAACAATGTACAACTTAAAGTATCTTTGTTAGCTGGATTGTTAGCTGAAATGCAAGTGAAACCTACTCTGGAACAATAGATCAAAGAGGCACAACAGGCTGATACTATGATTCAGCAGATCAGGTCAGAGTATGGTAGTGAGAAACGAGATGGTTTTCATGAGTCAAATGATGAGGTATTCTGTTACCATGGTAGGATGGTAGTACCTGATGCCAATGACTTAAGCAAGTTAGTCATGGAGGATGCTCATTCATCCATGTATGCAATGCATCTAGGTAGCACCAAAATGTATCATAACTTGAAAGATATGTATTGGTGGCCTGGTTTGAAGAAAGATGTAGCCGAGTTTGTTATACAATGTCCAGTGTGTCAACAAGTTAAATCTGAACATCAGAAGCCCGCAGGAACAATGCAACCTTTACCTATACCAAAGTGGAAATGGGATCACATGACCATGGACTTTGTGGTTGGTTTACCCTAAATAATCCAAAGTCATGATTCCATTTGGGTGATAGTTGATAGGTTGACTAAGTCAACACATTTTCTTCCTATCAAAACAACCTATATTGTTGAGACTCTTGCACATATCTATATAGATGAGATAGTGCGGCTGCATGGGGTTCCAGCTCCAATTGTTTCTGATAGAGGTCCCCAGTTCATGAGTCATTTCTGGGAATGACTACATAAAGCATTGGGTATGCAGTTAAGATTCAGTGCCACCTTTCACCCACAAACGGATGGACAATCTGAGAGGACTATACAAACCTTGGAGGATTTGCTTACGACATGTGTCCTTCAATTTGTAGGAAGTTGGGATCTACACTTGAGCTTAATAGAATTCGCTTACAACAATAGTTATCAGCACAATATTGATATGGCACCATATGAAGCATTATATGGTAGACGTTGTAGATCTTCATTGTGTTGGTATGAAACAGGAGAATACCAACTTTTGGGTCCTGAATTAGTGCAACAGACAACTGAGAAGATTAAAGTAATACAACAACAGTTAAAGGCTGTACAAGATAGACAGAAGTCATACGCTGATAAACGGTGAAGACCCTTAGAATTCCAAGTTGGAGACAGAGTATATCACAAAGTCTCACCTTGGAAAGGTGTTCTTAGATTTGGGAAAAAGGGTAAGTTAGCTCCTAGATTTATGGGGCCTTATCCAATCACTGAACGAATTGGAAAGGTAGCCTATAAGTTGGAGTTGCCACCTGAACTACATAAATTGCATCCATTATTCCATATATCCATGCTGATAAAGTGTCACCCTGATACAGAGTTAGTATTGCAACCTGTATAGGTAGAGTTAAATGAAGATATATCCTATGAAGAAGGACCAATGATGATTCTTGACAGGAGAATCAAAAAGTTGAAAAAGAAAGACATAATTCTTGTGAAAGTTCTCTGGCATCATCTTGGCATTGAAGAGGTTATGTGGGAACTAGAGGAAGAGATGAGGAGGAAGTACCCTTCTCTTTTCTCTTGATGATTTTGAGGACGAAATCCCTATTAGGGGTGGATAATTGTAACATCCCTGACCTGGGTTACACCTTAACCCTAGGAGTTTTGCTTAAGTAAGTCATTTATATTCTTGTATTTATCTTTTGAAAAGTAATTAAGACTCAAGGAGAGCTTATGTTTCAATTTTGGTCCTATTTGAATAATGTTGAAGCAATATTTGCTTGTTTTGGACTAAAGTGCAATTTAACCAATATAAGGTGTTACCTTGCTAAATGTTATATGATAAATGTTCCTAAAGTACTATAGCATCATAAGAATGAGAATGATGCTAAGGGATGGCTTGTGGAAGCCTAAGTTCTAAGAAGGAGCTTGTTTGAATAATACTTGTGTGTTGAATACTAGTTTTGGTGTAATTTGTAATTTACCCAAAAACCTAGGGTTGAATATGTAAAATACCACCTCAAGAGTGTCCCTACTGTCTCTTGGTATCATTTAGAGAAAATAAAAAGAAAGGGGCGTCTTGTTTGAACCATATTTGAGAAATGATACTCTTGATAATAAAATAATCAAGAAATAAGCATAATTGAAACCCTAAGTTATTTTGTAGAAAAAATATATAAATTGAATGAAGTTCCCATCAACTAAAAAGATATGGGTGAAATCCTATAATGGAATGGCAGCCAAAATACCTTGAGAGGCACCGATATTCCTAAGTATGTGAAAATATCTACCTACATTTTTTAATTGAAAAGTAATGTCCACTCACATAAAGGTGTTAATGGATAATAGTATTATATTTATTAAGGAGATTAATGGTTGATTATAATTCAAGGATAATTCAAAGGAATTAGAGGATAAGAAAGATAGCTTTGGATACAAGGAAGTGGAGGGGGCATGTGGTGCCTAGAAAGGAAGGTTGATGACTTCCCTCCTACTTTCTCTCTCCTAAGAATTCCATTATATGCACACAATTATTCACTACTTGAAAGGCTATTTTCACAATACACATTCACTCCCCACTTTCTCCGACGACCAAGTAAGCAAAGGAGAAGGAGGAGAGTGTTCCCCAAGCTGAAGGTAAGATCCATGGTCATCTTCAACCTTGGGTTGAAGGCTAAAATCGTGTTATAACTCTTCTTTTCTTCTCTCTTCCATCCAATGCTCAACTTTGGCAATCTTTTACATCAAAAGGGTTGAGAACGTGCCTTGGATAATTGGAGGAGCTATCCTCACCATTAAAGATGAAAATCTTGAAGCTTTGAAGGCGGGTTATATAAATTGAACACATTGATATTATTATTTGGTTACAATCTTGCAATATATGTTGATCTTTCCTTCTTCTCGAATTTTTCTTGAGTAATTGATGAATCAATGAATCCATCAGTTGTATGGACAGTAGAAATAGAGGTCTGAAGCTTGATGATGATGACATCATCTTAGAACACGCCTCTAGATCAACAATATCAAATAGTTTCAACTATGTATGGCCAAACAGTTTCAAACCATTTAAAGTTCAAACGGTTTCAAACCGTTTAGAGTTCAAATGGTTTCAAACCATTTAGTGTTCAAATTATTTCAACATAACCTAGTTCAAACAGTTTCAAACCGTTTAGAGTTGAAACGGTTTCAAACCATTTAGTGTTCAAATGATTTCAACATAACCTAGGTCAAACAGTTTCAAACCGTTTAGAGGTTTCAAACCATTTAGAGATCAAGTGGTCCCAAACCGTTTAAGGTTCAAACGGTCTCAAACTATTTAGAGATCAAGACCATTTGAAGGTAAAAAAGGTCTCAAGACCGTTTGAAGATCAAAGGGGTCTCAATACCGTTTGAAGGTCAAAAAGGTCTCAAGACCGTTTGAAGGTCAAAGGTATCTCAAGACCATTTGAAGGTCAAAGAGGTCTCAAGACCGTTTGAATGTCAAAAGGGTCTCAAGACTGTTTGAAGGTCAAAGGAGTCTCAAGACCATTTGAAGGTCAAAGGGATCTCAAGACCATTTGAAGGTCAAAGAGGTCTCAAGACTGTTTGAAGGTTAAAGGGGTTTTCAAGATCATTTTAAGATTAAATAATCTCAAACCGATTAGAGACCAAATAAATCATGTAAGATCAAACAACCCTATGAGTGTTAGTAAAGTATCTCAAGGTTGATTACAATGGAAGTATCTTTAAAGTACTTAGGTTAATAGTACACTTAGAGTAATTGTCATTTGATACCTATGGAAGTAATAAACTCAATACACTATGATAAGCATAGGTGCATGTACTTTAATGAAAGGTTGAGCCAACTTAATAAAGTATGGAGTAATCAACATCCTAGAGAGGATGAGAGAGAAACTCATACTTGTGTAATAAACATGTAATGTGCAAACATTGATACTTTTAATAAGTGTAGAGTATGAATCAGGGTTTGATCTTTGATAATGTGATCATGAAACCCTAAATTTATAAAGAATGGGAAACTGTCACGACAGTCGCCAAACTGACAAACAAATCATCATTAATTAAGTAGAATAAACATAAACAACGGATTAACAAAAATCACTAAAAATTAAAACCGTTTTGTAAAGAGATCCATTTCTAGGAAAACTCTTTGAGGTAGAACCAAAACTCTATATACATCATTGTTCACATTGTGCATACACTGTACCATCTCTTCTCGAGGATAACATATAAAAATTGCTCTATAAAAACACATACTGGAGCAACATAAAACCTCGAGGCATTCAAGCAAAAATCTCAGATTATTTATGAAACCAGTACGATCCAACTCCAAGGACCTGAGAGTATAGAGACGATACATAGGACTTCTATCTATAAGACACGACAGACAGTACACTCAACTTGAACTATCATTGTTGCCTCAGTTGTTGTTCATCCTGTGAAGAAAGATTCTTCTCCACCTCGTGCATGTCCACCTAAAAAAAATGTGGATCCCACGGGATGAGACAATTATACCAGTGAGAGATAAAACTCTCCACTGACCATATTATTATCACAGATTAAGCATTTATAAACTGAGCAGAGGTTCTTTTTATATTAATAAGAAGGATAAATCACTGTATGAACAGAATGGAGTAATCTCCTCTCTTAAGGAGAACATTGCATCTACCCATGGTAGATTATAAATCATCTATCTACTTTGTAAGGAATGTAAAGAAACATAAATGACATCTATCCACTAAGGATGCATAAAAGAAATGTAACATCAACCAATGATTTCCGTATTCAATCCTTAAGCAAACATGTTATACGGCTGATTACATTTTACAATCACACTTATGCCCTGAGGAGATGAGGTATACCGCTCATAATCCAACCGACCACTGCAAAGTCAAAATCAGTACCATACAAGGTCAATGATAGAGCCGGCCGCCAATACCTCATACCTCATACCGTCTCGGTCAGTGCGAGAAAACGAGCAGGACTATGTCAACTGCTAAATATCTTTCTAGGGTATACAGGCAACTTCGCTATAGAGTTACAGAGTCAGCTGCACTCTCGTCAGGATTGAGAGATCTCATGTTTATCTACCATCAACCTGAGGAAGGGTCGATAGAATTCATGTTTATCTACATCTAATACCAACCAATAATGAAGGATTGAGAGATTTTGTGTTTACCTACCATCAATCCCTCATTCGGGGTGTACATATATTTTCGCCCATCACCCCCACATATTCAAAAATATGCAATCTCCAGGAGATCCTATAGGAAAACCTATTTCACCATTCAACAATTTACTGACGTTGATGGATCTATGGTCAGGGATCTACATGATAAGATTCCACTTGAGTAATTGAGTGCATTGCCATATTGTTTTAGCATCATTCAAGTTTTCAAACATGAATTATTATGACAAATGTTACAAAGAACAAGCGTAATACATCTATCAAGTACTTTTCAAATCTTTAGAACACATATAACATTAAGGATCTCAATCCCTTATCTCACTACTGGGAATTATCATCCCTTAACATTATCATCATCATGATTACAGATCTGGGTATTCAAACCCTTAGTTCATCACAGAACATTAATAATACCTCTAGGTCTTAGGACCAAGGTATATTTGATACTTGTTACACCAGCATCTCACATGGCTCACCAGGCCCATTAAGTATCTTGTCACCTCTCACTTGGCAACAAATTATCACATGGCTCACAAGGCCATTGCATATCTTGTCACCTCTCACTAGGCAACAACTTATTCACATGGCTCACAAGGCCATTACACATCATGTCACCTCTCACTAGGCAACAACGTATTCACATGACTCACAAGGCCATTACATCTTGTCACCTCTCGCTAGGCAACAACTTATTTACATGGCTTACAAGGCCATTGATCATTATTCTTTTTATACAAGTATTTAACATGCCTTACAAGGCTTATGTAATAAAAGAATTACAACCTTCCCATCATTAGGGTTAGGGTTTCCATTTCTTATCATTTAGGGTTTCTCTTACATATCATCACCCTTCATTAGGGTTAGGGTTTTCCATTATTAACCATTTAGGTTTTCAAGATCATATTATCAATGATCAAACCCTAATTCATTGCTTCACACATCTAGGAGCAAACTTTTGATATTATAAGTATTCAATCATACTTATTTATTCTCATCATTTATCATTAAATGATTATCAACACAAGGTATGAGTTTCTCTCTCATCCTTACCACAGTATGAATACATCATACTTTATTAACTTGGCTCAACCCTTTCTCAAGGTATGTTAGCCTATACTTATGAAAGTGCATTAAGCTCATTACATCTCAATGTAACAATTGACATGACATACTTCATGTGTTACTCATCCATACATATTGGATTTAAGGTGCATCAAGGTGTAAAAACCTTAAAGTGTTGGATGTGATATTTACCATGCCTTGGTGTATCACTTCCCTCATCAATTTTAACATACTTAAGTTCATAAACTTATCTTGTATTAGGGTATGTCCCATCCTAATACTTTATTTACTAGCTCATCACATTTATCATGTAATGTATTGGTCATAAGTCACACATTTGAATTGTCCAACCATCACTAATTGATATGGACTCATCTCTGGTTGAGGCATTGTTGATATAAGGTTGTCCATTAATAATCACTTTAGGTGTTTCACCTATCAAGGTATTAGCCACACAATTACTTGGTGTTACACTCATCACTCCTAAGAGTGTCTTGCCCTCACCTTTACAAGGTGTCTCGGGTTAGAGGTGTATGTGCATTCACCATATCGGCTAGAAGTATATGAACGCCAATCATATCGGACTAAAGGTGTTTGTATGTATTACCCATGTCATGCATGAGATATTAAGACATCACCATGTCGGGATAGAGATGCATTCAATCACCATATCGGGTGGTTCACCATCTAGGGTTGGTCGTGACAGGTTAGGGTTTACCATATCGGGCTCAACCCAATATATTCATCTCATTCCCTCCTTCAAGGGTACCATCCTATCTTAAGGATGAGTAAAAGGTTAAAAAATTGGTTAAATGCTTCTCAACCCATTACACAAGTCGATTGGAGTGAAGGGCACCAAGCCATATTGGGCCACACCACCAAACATTAGGTTGCGACACCCATATAGGGTTAGGATTAATTGTGATGGGCACATGGTACATATATGTGTCACCCTTAATGTTTAAGGGGTATCAACTCATCACCATGTCAGGCTACCATATCATCTAGGGTTGTGTATCTTGCAACCATATCATGCAAGGTCATGTAGGCCTCATGATATTAAGTACCAATGATGTATCATATGATCATATCGTGCATTAGCACTTGTTACTCTTCACTTATATCAGGTTACCCAAATTAGGGTTTCTTGTCAACTTACAAGTATACAATTGACCTTGTATTGTGCATGGAGCCTATAATAGACTTCCTATCGTGCAAGAGGTGTATACTACACCCCCATATCGTGCAATAAGGTATACGATCATATCCATATCATTTTAGTAAAGTAGGTGCATCATCATATTGGGTTAGAGGTGCTTGCTTATGTGCTTGCACCCGATATCACTTTATAAGGTGATACCATAATCTTAAAGTTCTAGAACTTAGTTCCAACTGTTATAGTTCATGGAAACAGGCCTAAGCAACTATTATAACTCATAATTTCATCAACTATTTCAGGAAATTTTGGAATTAAAAGTAGATCATTAAATATAGCAATTTAGGTGATGAATAATAACATGGTTGAGTTCAATTTATATAACCCACCTTAAGAACAACTTCAAAGCTCCACATTCCTAAGGTTGAATATGAACTTCAAAACTCCTCTATATACAAATAATCACCATGGATAAGCAATTGGTGAAGAAGAAAAGAAAGGAAGATCATAACCCTAAAATCATGCTTCAATCCAAGGTTGAAGATGATCATTGCCTCACCTTACGGTTAAGTATGAGCTCCTTCTTGCTCCTTAGCATCCTTTCACGATACCATACTACTATTTCACGATATGCCACCACCCATGCACGATATGACACACATTTGCACGATATGCCACTCACTTATGATCAAAACACTTCACTATGGGCAATATCACCCTATATGGCCAATATCACCTACTTGGGCGATGTGATCTTGTCATGGGCGATACCCAAGGGCCCATGCACGATACCACAACACTCCTACACTATACAAGGATTCTATGCACGATACCATAGGGTAGGAGGGTGGTAAGTGTCGAAAAAATCCACTAAGGGGTGAAACTAGGGGTATATATACTTGCTGCTCATGAAGGAAGGTGAAAATGAGGTGTCATCATTTTGATCTAGTAGGTGCCACGTGTCCATGCATGGATGACACATGTACATGCATGCATAAACATTTATCTTGTCTTGCAAAATGGTTGAGGATCATCTAGAGATGCAAATTCGTCCATTACTTATCCCTTTGAATAACATATATCAATTAATTCATCACTTTATTCACAACTCGTCACAATTTTTCTAAGGAAGTTGTAACTCGACACAACTCACCTCCTTGAGGTTCTTTTCACGATATGGCCTTTTCCATAAGTTCCAAAAACGATATGGGACTCCTCCTATGGCTCCTTGGCCGATGGGCACTAATATATAAGCTTTTTAACTTGATACAACTCAAGTTAAGCTTTCATATTCAACCCTTTTCTTGGTCATTTCATCACCAAGATTACCATCATTCATAAATGATTCAAAAATGGTGTCTCCTTATTTATATATCATCTACATGATGATAGGAGGGAGTAGAGACACTCTATAGGTGGTAATTTGTATATTAACCCCACATTTTGGATAAATTACAATTTGTACCAAAATTAGTGTACAAGGTACCAGAATTGTTCAAACAAGTTCAAACTTGGAATTTGGGCTTTCTACAAGATACCACTTAGCATAATTCTCTCTCTTATGATGCTAAAACACATGGGTTACATTCAACATGTGACATTTTGCATTATAACCCCTCAATTTGGGTAAATTGCACTTTGGTCCAAAACAAAGGAAAATTGCTCAAACAACATTCAATCGGGACCAAACTTGAAGCATGAGTGTGTCACATGATAACAAAGCACCTTAGAGGATTATATTAAAGTTATAAGCAACTTTATTATCCAAAAAAAATGGGGTTACCTCATAACCCAGGTCAGGGTCGTTACAAGTTATAAACCCCTAACACAGATTTTGTCCCCGAAATCCCAGGTAAAGGAAGACAGATATTATTTATTCATAATATCATCAAGTCTCCACATAACATCTTATTGTCATGGAGATGCCATAGAACTTTGACTAGCACAAAGTTCTTCCACACATGATTATCATAGAATCTGTCATACAGGACACATACTCCATTGTCCTTTTCATTATTGATTGTAGAGTCAACTCTGTGTCAGGTAATACTTTTCTTAGTCAGAGAAACATTATACATACCTTATTTAATTCAGGTGTCACTGATTTGTCACCTTTCTCAACTTATAACTTTATGTGACATGATTCTTGATTTTGAGGAGTCTTCCATATTCCTCATTCAGTTTAGCATTTCACTTCCAAGGAAAGACCAGAGTTACGTTTTGTCACCCACTTGTGACTACAAGTCTTATCATACATCTGTTGTGCCATCCAATCTATTGACACAACACTAAACTTTCTTACTACTTGTACCAACTATCTCATTAGTTGTACATTCTCTTTTCATAAGGGGAGGTTACTTATCAATTAAGGACTTATCTTAGGGATATCTTTAGATGTTATGTATAAGCCGCCTTAACAGATCTAGGTAGGGGTATTCTATGGAATTATTTTTAGCTTCATAAAAAGAATTACAACCTTCCCATCATTAGGGTTAGGGTTTCCCTTTCTTATCATTTAGGGTTTCTCTTACATATCATCACCCTTCATTAGGCTTAGGGTTTTCCACTATTAACCATTTAGGTTTTCAAGATCATATTATCAATGATCAAACCCTAATTCATTACTTCACAAATCTAGGAGCAACCTTTTAATATCATAAGTATTCAATCATACTTATTTATTCTCATCATTTATCATTAAATGATTATCAACACAAGGTATGAGTTTCTCTCTCATCCTTACCAGAGTATGAATACATCATACTTTATTAACTTGGCTCAACCCTTTCTCAAGGTATGTTAGCCTACACTTATCAAAGTGCATTAAGCTCATTACATCTAAATGTAACAATTGACATGACATACTTCATGTGTTATTCATCCATACATATTGGATTTAAGGTGCATCAAGGTGTAACGACCTTAAAGTGTTGGATGTGATATTTACCATGCCTTGGTGTATCACTTCCCTCATCACTTTGAACTTACTTAAGTTCATCAACTTATCTTGTATTAGGGTATGTCCCATCCTAATACTTTATGAACTAGCTAATAACATTTATCATTAATGTATTGGTCATAAGTCACACATTTGAATTGTCCAACCATCATCAATTGATATGGACTCATATCTGGTTGAGGCATTGTTGATATAAGGTTGTCCATTATTAATCACTTTAGGTGTTTCACCTATCAAGGTATTAGCCACACCATTACTTGGTGTTACACTCATCACTCCTAAGAGTGTCTTGCCCTCACCTTTACAAGGTGTCTCGAGTTAGAGGTGTATGAGCATTCACCATATCAGCTAGAAGTATATGAACACCAATCATATCAGGCTAAAGGTGTTTGTATGTATTACCCATGTCATGCATGAGGTATTAAGCCATCACCATGTCGGGCTAGAGCTGCATTCAATCACCATATCGGATGGTTCACTATCTAGGGTTGGCTGTGACGGGTTAGGGTTTACCATATCGGGCTCAACCCAATATATTCATCTCATTCCCTCCTTCAAGGGTACCATCCTATCTTAAGGATGAGTAAAAGGTTAAACAATTGGTTAAGCTCTTCTCAACCCATTACACAAGTCGATTGGAGTGAAGGGCACCCAGCCATATTGGGCAACACCACTAAACATTAGGTTGCAACACCCATGTAGGGTTAGGGTTGATTGCAATGGGCACATGGTACATATATGTGTCACCCTTAATGTTTAAAGGGTATCAACTCGTCACCATGTCGGGCTACCATATCGTCTAGGGTTGAGTATCGTGCAACCCGATAGTGCAAGGTCATGTAGGTCTCATGATGCTGTGTACCAATGATGTATCATATGATCATACCGTGCATTAGCACTTGTTACTCTTCACTTATACCGGGTTACCCAAATTAGGGTTTCTTGTCAACTTACAAGTATACAATTGACCTTGTATCGTGCATGGAGTCTATAATAGACTTCCTATCGTGCAAGAGGTGTATAATACACCCCCATATCGTGCAAGAAGGTATACAATCATATCCATATCAGTTTAGTGAAGTAGGTGCATCATCATATCGGGTTAGAGGTGCTTGTTTATGTGCTTGCACCCGATATCACTTTATAAGGTGATACCATCATATTCAAGCTCTAGACCTTAGTTACAACTGTTATAGTTCATGGAAATAGGTCTAATAAACTACTAGAACTCATAATTTCATCAACTATTTCAGGATATTTTGGAATTAACAGTAGATCATTAAATATAGCAATTTAGGTGATGAATAATAACATGGTTGAGTTCAAGTTATATAACCCACCTTAAAAACAACTTCAAATCTCCAAGCTCCAAAGCTCCACGTTCCTAAGGATGAATATGAACTTCAAAACTCTTCTATATACAAAGAATCACCATGGATAAGCAATTGGTGAAGAAGAAAAGAAAGGAAAATCATAACCCTAAAATCATGCTTCAATCCAAGGTTGAAGATGATCATTGCCTCACCTTAGGGTTAAGTATGAGATCCTTCTTACTCCTTAGCACCCTTGCATGATACCATAATACTCTTGCATGATATGACACCATCCATGCACGATATGACACTCATTTGCATGATATGCCACTCACTTATGATCAAAACATTTCACTATGGGAAATATCACCCTATATGGACGATATCACCTACTTGGGCGATATGATCTTGTCATGGGCGATACCCAAGGGCCCATGCACGATAACACAACACTCCTACACGATACAAGGAGTCTATCCACGATACCAAAGGGTATGAGGGTGGTAAGGGTCGAAAATTTCCACTAAGGGGTGAAATTAGGGGTATATATACTTGTTGCTCATGAAGGAAGGTGAAAATGAGGTGTCATCATTTGAGCTAGTAGGTGCCACGTGTCCATGCATGGATGACACGTGTACATGCATGCATCAACATTTATCTTGTCTTGAAAAATGGTTGAGGATCATATAGATATGCAAATTCATCCATTACTTATCCCTTTGAATAAGATATATCAATTAATTCATCACTTTATTCACAATTCGTCACAATTTTGCTAAGGAAGTTGTAACTTGACACAACTCACCTCCTTGAGGTTCTTTGAATGATATGGCCTTTGACAAGAGTTCAAAAAACGATATGAGACTCCTCCTATGGCTCCTTGGACGATAGGCACTCATATATAAGCTTTTTAACTTGATACAACTCAAGTTAAGCTTTCATATTCAACCCTTTTCTTGGTCATTTCATCACCAAGATTACCATCATTCATAAATGATTCAAACATGGTGTATCCTTATTTCTATATCCTCTACATGATGCTAGGATGGAGTAGGGACGCTCTAGAGGTGGTAATTTGTATTAACCCCACATTTTGGGTAAATTACAATTTGTACCAAAATAGATGCACAAGGTACCAACATTGTTCAAACAAGTTCAAACTTGGAATTTGGGCTTTCCACAAGCCACCACTTAGCATAATTCTCTCTTATGATGCTAAAACACATGGGGTACATCCAACATGTGACATTTTGTATTATAGCCCCTCAATTTGGCTAAATTGCACTTTGAACCAAAACAAAGGAAAATTGCTCAAACAACATTCAATCGGGACCAAACTTGAAACATGAGTGTGTCACATGATAACAAAGCACCTTAGATGATTATATTAAAGTTATAAGCAACTTTATTAGCCAAAACAAAAGGGGTTACCTCATAACCTAGGTCAGGGTCATTACAAAAACCCTAACCCTAATTTCATGTAATGGTATGAGAAACCCTAATTGATTAAGAATGGGAAACCCTAACCCTAATGAGGGAATAGTGGTGTTACCCTTGTATTGCATAGTGTTGATATGTAATTGATATAGTTTTTATCAAGTATACTAACCATGTAGGTATCAATAATTGATGAGCATAGCCAGGTATGAGCTATGATGTTTAATGTGCCTTGTAAGCTATGTGAGATGCTTGTGTAACAAGTATCATGTATACCTTGGTTAGATGACCTAGAGGTAATAGTTACCTGATAAGTGATAACAATGTTTAGTGATGAACTAAGGGTTTGAATACCCAGATCCAGTAAACATGATGATGATATTGTTGAGGGATGAGAATTCCCGGTAATGAGATAAGGGATTGTGATCCCAATGTTTTATAAAGTTTTGAAAAGTACTTGATAGATGTATTACACATTTCTTTGTAGCATTCTTGATAATAATACATGTTTGAAAACTTGGATGATGCTAAAATAATATGGTAATGCACTTAATTAATCAAGTGAAATCATATCATGTAGAGCCCTGGCCATAGATCCATCATCGTCAGTAGCTGGTGATGGTGAAACAAGTTTTCCCATGAGATCTCCTGGAGGGCATATTTTTTAATATGTGGGGGTAATGGGCACGAATATCCTTATGCCCTATTGTGGGGTTTACATGAGATAAACACGAGATCTCTCAATCCTTCATTATATATGCCGGGATGGATGTATCACGAATCTCCCGATGATGGTTAATGCCGAATCAATGTGAGATAAACATGAAATCTCTCGATTGCGAAGAGAGTGAAACTGCCACTGTAGCTCTATAGAGAAGTTGCCAGTACACCTTGGGAAGCTATTTAGTCGTGACACTATATGTCCTCCATGTGGTCTCGCACTGACCGAGATGGATGAGGTCATGGAGTCTGGCTCTTCCATTGACCTAGGTATGTAACCAATGCTTTACTCCGCCGTGGTCGGTTGGAGTATGAGTGATATACCTCATCTCCTCAGGGAATAAGTGTGATTGTAAAATGTAATCATTCATGTAGCTTATTTGTTTAAGGATGAAATACAGAAATCATTGGTTGATGTTACATTGCTTAAAGTATCCTAAAATGGATAGATGTTATACATGTTCTTCATATTCCTTATTAAATAGATGATATTGCTCTATTCTTCTTATTAATATAAAAGAATCCTCTGCTTAGTTTATTACTATTTATCTACAATGATAATATTTTTGGCAAAGAGTTATATCTCTCGCTGGGACATGGGTCTCACCCCATTGGTCACCAACCTTTTTAGGTGGACGCGGACGAGGAGGTAGGGACAATACAACAAGGGAAGGACAGCAGCATCAAGGACAACAGTAACATCTCAGGTGGAGATATTGACTATCTTATATTGTAGATATGAGTCCTATGTGTCGTCTCTATACTCTCAGATCCTTGGAGTCAGTACTCAGTGTTTTTATGACCGATCTGAAATTTTGGCTTGAATGCCTCAAGGTTTTATGTTGCTTATGTATAGTTTTGGCAAAGAAACTGTTGTAAATATATTCCTCGAGAAGAGATGGTACATGGTATGTACAATGTGAACTATAATGTATGCAGTTCTTTTGTCCTCTTTATAAGAGTTTCCTAGAATTGGATCTCTCTTCAAAAGGTTTTAATTTTTAGAGATTTTTGTTATTTTGTTGATTATGGTTAATTCCACAATTAATTACATAGTGACGGTCTGATTTGTTGTCGGTTCATCACACCTTGGGTCCTATTTATAGGCTCTAAGGGGGTCTTGAACGTTCTTGGAATCATTTGGATCTTCACGGTCTGGAGACTATTTGGATCCTCACGGTCTGGGGACTGTTTGAATCCTCATGGTCTAGGGACCGTTTGGATCTGCACTCGGTCTTGGGACTGATAGGATTCTTCTCGGTCTTGGGACCGATAGGATTCTCTCTTAGTCTTGGGATCGTTTGGGTCCTCACTCATTCTTGGGACCGCTAGGACTCTGCTCGGTCTTGGGACCGTTTGGGTCCTTACAGTCTTGGGACCGCTAGGACTTTGCTCAGTCTTGGGACCTCTAGGACTTTGCTCGATCTTGGGACCACTAGGAATCTGCTCAGTCTTGAGACTGCTAGGACTCTGCTCGGTCTTGGGACCGGTTTGGTTCTTCACGGTCCTGGGACCATTTTGGTTGGGACTTTTGCAATTTTTTTGTTTTTCTGTAAGAAGAAAAGGAGAAATATCAGTCTATTGGTATATTCTCAATAAATCTAGAAAGTTAAGTATTATATCTAATTTATCTAAGAAAGAGTATGGAAAACTAAGAAAGATTAATAAGATAACATCACAAAATGAGAGGTTATCATATTATGAGTCATAATGTCAAGTTGTTCACTCTGCAAGTATACATGATCAAGGTAGGCAAGGCAGTCTCCCAAGAGAAACTTCTATTTTCAAGTGAAAGGGTCACTATTTTCTACAATATAGATCAATCTAGAAGGGGTTTGGTTTGCTTAAATTTTATAAAAACTTGCCATTTAAATAATTAACTATTATATTAATCAATGACCATTCTCAGTCAAAATTATGGTCCTAGAAATTTAAGAACTAGACATTGAAATAATCAACTAATATACTAATAAATGACCATTCTCAATCAAAATTATCAAGTCCTAAGAATGAATATGAGGCTTAGGGTTTTACAGACCAAGTGTCACCACATCAAATTATCCCATTAATAAGATAAGAAATATTAAGGTGGTATTTTATTGATTTAGCTTATAACCTTCAAGTATTCAAAAATGGAAAATGATAATACCGTATTCAAACATATCATAAATTATCTATGTGATTTCCCCCAATTTATTACTTACAACAATATTTTAAATATTTCATTCACATCATTAAGATATTTAATCCAAAACATGAGTTACCGTGAGAGAAGATTTAAATGAGTAAAATACATTAAAGTATAGCCTATAACATGATGATAAACTAAATAAGGACTTTTCATCACTTTTCTCAAATTTAACCATTTTTTATTTTTTTGTTAATCATCTAGAATTATTTACATTTTATGAAACTATTCGATCAACATATATGAATATAATGTATTAAGACTATGTTTAGCTCACTAGTTCCATTATTTAATTTTTAACTTGGGATGTTGGTCAACTACAGCCTAACAGTGGACCATGCCATGTTGGCGCGCAAGCCTAATACTGGCCATTGAGAAGCAGCATGTGCAACATGGGCATCCTCAATCTCTCTCCCCAATATTACATAAATGATCTATATCATCTGTAATTTTTGGCATATCTCATCGGTTATAAACCGACGACTAAGTGGGCGATGCTAAAACTTAGGACGTATGTCTTCAGTTCTTTTGGCAAAAAAAATTGATGACATATAAATATACTACCGTTTCCACATTACAGCCAAACCAATGAAATAACACATATCATGTGACAAAAATGTGGTTTCCATTCATAGTTCCTCGTCAATTGTTCCAAGTAGAACTGACAAGGTAATGCTCAATTTTCCGCCCGTTTATAAGGAACCAACAAGGTAATTCTCAGTTTGTAATCATTTTCTTTATGTAACAATTGATGAGGTTTTACTAAATGTAAACAATGAAAGTAAGGGAATTGTCATTGATTTTATTCACAAAATTGACAGAGTATGTATATGTAGTCATTTTCTTCTGAAATAACTGATGTCGTATGTGTTTTTATATAGCAAGTTTGTAGGCATGTTGTCTGGATGCTAGCCTTTCTGGAGCCTATAGTTCATCGAAAATGTAGCACTTCATTAGAGTTGTAGACTCTACAAGTGTCACAACTTAACAACATGCCTTCAAACCTACAAGAAGAAATAAATATATATACAAGCTCAATTGATTCAACTCAACATTCTATCACTTTTCACTTCAATGCACACACACACATGCATGAACTCACAACTCAATTGATTCAATTCTCACCCACACATTCAATTTCATACATATGTACAAATACACATCATAAAATGGCCTCGATAACATCCAATACTCCTCATGCACTTCACATCCAAATCACTCACACATATACATGAACACATATACGCATCAACTGCCATAGAGTGAAGTCCACATGTATAATATATAAAACAAAATATTAACATCAAAGTTTGAATACAAATACCAGTCAACCATCCCAATTAGCTCATGAGTCCACATGCTTGATGTAGAAGTTTGGCAACTATTCACGTAGATCACTCAACCACTCCAACGTATATGATTCAGAAGTGTCAAAAATATGCAAAGAGAATGACATGTATTTCAAATAGATTTGACTGTTTGTATTATCAAATGAGACTACTACACTAATTATGATCCAAGACTAATAACAATACCTTTTCTATACATTTGATATCTACTAATGCATGTGTGAGACCCTTGACCTGGATTACATGGTTGATTAGTCTAATTTTGTTCTTAAAACCTTAATCAAACCCTAATTGGTGATTTGATATTATGTGACTAAGCTATGTTTCTTCATCAAACTCCATTTGCTTATTCTTTCCAGAGTAGGAAGGTAATTCTTATAAATTTATAAGTAGTGAGACTCCAGTGAGGTTGATGCATGATTAACCAGAGATTCTCGTGATATCTCTCCACTATAAGAGTTTGTCAGTAGCTTTACCATAGTGTATTGTCATCTTTATTAATGAATCTCGGCCAACTATAGACCATTCTTCTCTAGTTAGTAGATACGACCCCCCTATAGTAGGATTCAGGGACAAGTTTCTGCCATATCTCCCCTCATCCATAAGCTCCATGTGCTTGAGTCCTACTAGAGTTTCTTGACTCTTTTCAGTGAGTTAAACTCAGTCAGATACTCAAGGCATCTTAGATTCATGCCTCCTTCCCGGGCCATGAGAACATAATAAAGAATTTCAATATTTAAGAAGCCTGAGAAAATACCATTATATTATAGACATAAGAATGTGTATATCATTTCATCACATTCATATGAAATTGTTTGAAGGACTAACAACATAAGAATAAAACCCAACAATGAAAAAAAATGCACACACACACACACACACACCACACACACACACACACACACAGACACACACACACATATATATATATATATATATATATATCTCTGTGTGTGTGTGTGTGTGTGTGTGTGTTATGTTTATGTGTGTGTATTGTTACACAAAAAGGAAAATTTAAGATACAGGAGTCATCTTGACTAGTTAAAGAATTATGATGATAAACAATGTTATTTTCATGTAGTTGTCAAAGCCTACAAATAAAGAAATAATATTACTACTCTTCAAAATAATGCAGGAGATTGGATTTTCCACCCTACACAACTAAAAAGCATTATTCTAGATCATTTCAAATTAGGTTTTGAGATTAGATAATTATAAGAATGATGTTCATACAATGTCTATGTTGTTTAATTCTTTTACATTAGCTCAAAAATTTAATATTTTAGAAATTTTTTATTGAAAATAAAATATATGACTCATTACCAAGAATTAATGGGGAATTATAAGGTTGGTGAACATGATGTTTTTGATGAAAAAATCATGAGATCTCATTGGCACACTATCAATTTCTTTTTTTGGAATGCAATTCATTTGTTTATGCATTGTTTTCCTCCAGAATAAGAATTGTGTAATGGAAAAGAAAAATAATTCCAAAAATGGAGTCATCGAAGGAAAAGAAATTCGAAAAATGTTTCTAAATCTCATATCTAAAATAATTTTTGACAAAAAAATACGTTAACTACTTGGATCTCAAAGGCCCAACATAGTTTTTTTCTAGGTAGATACAATTCTAATAGCACTATTCTTGTATAATATCTAATTTATAACATGTCTAGGCTTGGTTTAAAACCATATATGGTAATCAAAATAGATCTTGTACAAGCCTATAATCCCATGTCATGGTTCTAGATATAATTACAAAAGTTGGATTCTCTCCTACAATAACAAACTACATTATGAATTTAGATGTAGGATGAAGGATAAATATTCTCTAGAACATAGTCGAATTTAATGTTTTGAAAGAAACTAGAGCACTAAGACAATGAGATTCCCTATAACACTAGTTATTGGTTCTATATTGAATGATTGAGTCAATGAACTAAAAGATCGATTTTAGAAAGAAGATACAAACCACAAACATTATTAAATCATGGTCCTTTTATTTCTAGTGTAGTGCTTGATCTTGACATTATGGTGTTTTATAAAGTTGATATGAACCATATTGATAAAATAATGCAATATTTTAAAGTTTTTTAGAAGGCTTATGTGTAACTAATATCTATTGAAAGACATTGTTTTATGTTATACCATAAATAAATACTGATTTGAGGAGAGATATATGTTTGTCTGTTGGTATTATTATAAAAGATAGCCTAGGTAAGTACCTTGGTATCCCTATATTTCATGTATTATCACTAAAACAACATATGGTGAGATTCTTGAAAAGGTTGAAAGCAATAATGAATGGTATATACATATATTGTCTCTAGCAAGTCACGTCTATTTGGATAAATCAATCCTTGCAAGGATCCTTATGAAATGCAAACATGTATTCTTCCACAAAGTTTGTGTGAAGGAATTGATCGCAATATATGGTAGTTTATATGGTTAGAAAGAAAAATATCTTCATCCAATCTCCTTGGTAGTTTGGAATCAATCCACTACATACAAAAAATATGGGGTGTGGATATTACAACTGTGAGGGACTGGAATAAACCTACGCTAATTAAGTGTGTGTGTGGCATTCAACAAAAGCAAAAGTCAATATGTTCTACAAATAAAAAAATTAATAGAAATCATATAGAGACCAACCAGGTTACAAATGCACCTCTTTTTGGAGAAGAATAAAGCTTCTGTATCCAATAATTGATGAAAACAATACAAATATTACTTAATGGCGATGATACGTTAGTTTGGCACGACAAATGGGTTCCATATGAGGATAATATATTGTTACAATCCATACAACAAAAACCAGATGATATGAATGATTTGAAACTATCTTCACTAGTTATTATTAATGGTTCTTGGATTGATCCTTTTCATCAAAAATATTTACCTCAAAATGTAATAACTAAAATAAATGTCTGCATCAACCTATTAGAGATGATAGAAAATATTGTATCTTGGAATTGAAATACAAATGGATATTCTCAATGACAGTGCATTAGCAACTTTAAGAAGGAAAAGGGAAGATTCAAAATTGGATCGTTCAAATTAAAATGGCAATTAAAGACTCTGACTAAATTAGAGATATTCCTTTAGTTGGTGGTCCATGAAGCTTTAATGTCAAATTAAATGAGCGATGCAAGGAATTTTACTAATGATCCCAAACATCAAATCTTTTCAATGATAAGAAGATAATAGTGCATGCTTTAAGAGACTCTTCTTACACTATACAAATATGGAGAAGATTGAAAATTGAGAATGTCATCCCTGACTTTTTGCACCCAGTTTCCCTACTTGGTTAAGAATAAATAAAAAAAACATAGATGCATTTGATGTTTATATGTCTGACACACTACACTTGTACTCTATCAAACATAATTGAATCTTAAAAAAGGAAGGACTAACATTCGGAATTCTATGTTGATTTTATTCCTACAATATGGTCACCCCTTCATTACCAACCCATGGAAATTGATTTTGATGCAACTATAACGTGAAAGAAAGTTTTCATTGCAACAATAGCAAGGATTCATGAGGAAGATTGGCTTTTTAGTCGGGGTAGAGTTATCGAAACCTCATCAATTTGACTTGTTGAAGCATATGCAATTGTTTTCTCTTAAAATTGCAATGGTAAAAATGTTGGAATTCTATTACTGTTGAATCAAATTCTCAAATACCAATGAATGCATTATAAGACTACATGATTGCTTACCTGGATCTTGCAGCTTGGAAGGGATAGAAAGATTTATAAATCAATCGAGCTTGTAATGTTTGGTTCAAGAAAATCAATTACTTATGTAATAAGGATGAATAAAGTTAGCCAAGTTGCATCTCAATTTATAGTCAAACCCCTCTATTATTTGATCACATAATATGGAATGATGCATATATTAACTCTATTGATTTTTATATGGGGAGAGAAGGCTAAATAATAAGGATATCCTATTTTAATACACTTACACACGTACATAAACACATATATATGTATATATGTATATATACGAGCACATTATTTGCACTGCAAAACATACAATCCAAGGCCTACTACTAGAAAGGGCAAGATCTATCTCATATCTATGCATAAACTTATCATGAAAAAACCTTGATATAATAGACTCTAGGGTGAATGTAGAGAACTAAAATACGTGATGAGTATATTTCCTTAGTCATTGGATCCTTACAACTTGGAAGAAAACATGAAATTCAAAATTTAATGTAATGACTCAATATCCAAAAAAATAATGATACATTTTGTTACACCCAGATCTCACAATAACCACTAATCATGTGATTCGACAATAAATTGAGGATAAAACATAATAAAAAGATCACCCTTAACCTTTTTCCATTTTCAAGCTCTTTGTTTTATCACTTTCAATCACATAAACTAACTGTACAAGGAAACTTGAACCTTGATTCCTCTAATCCTCTTTCAAAACTAAAGATACATATCAAAACATTCATGATGTTTTTCACACATCAATGTACATACAATTTGATAATTGGATACATACTTTACTAATAAGGAAAAAAAGTTATACATCATCATTTACAACTCTCTTATTTCTTTACAAGGTCCTAGAGTGATAGGGAAGGATTGAAGTTGACTAATCTGATACTTAGCTCTTGTTGCAGATCTATCTTGGTATTGACATTTAGAAATTCACATGGTTTCCATAAAAAGTTTTGAGTAGAGGGGTGAGCCTACTCACTCAGTGAATGAGTACTCCAATGATAAAGTTTAAAGCACTTAAGTAGTCAAAAGATGTATTATTGATCAACGGAATTTAAAGTAGAAAAATAGAAAGAAAACTAATCATTCTCAAATATATATTTGGTAGGATTGATCTAGATAACAATAAGAGTAAATCAATAACTAAACATGCTTGTTTAATCTCAAGGGAACTAGCCATTCAAAAAATACAAACAATAGGTTACTCTAGATAACTACAAAGAATAAATGAATAACTACACACACACTTGGTTGATCTCTTATTCATCTTATTATGCCATGACCCACAAGAAGTATTCCACAACCTGACATGTGAAAGCATCATTGCAAGCTGTGATCTCACTGTACAAGACTTAGAAGAATGCCTAGGATCCCAAGTTTGTAATCTCAAATGACCCCCTTCTGAATGGGCCTGTCCACATTTGGATCTTGATGGCTAATCAAAGTGGTTGCATATTTGGAATCCTCCTATAAACGTGGATACCCAGACAGAGAGTCAAAACACTCTGACTTACTCTACATTAGTGGTCCTATAAAAAATGACCATGGATCCATAACATAGGTATCAGCTGCTCCCCAGTTCATGTTGGATACCTCACAAAAGGAGTATACCCTCACTGGCCTAGACCCCTACACCCTAATGACATGTTTCAATTTACCTCAAATTTGAACTACCTCCAACTAGGAAGCACATTTCCTCATCACAGTGCAAGCCTCATGTGAAGGATTCTACAATGTTTAGGGCATCTAATGCTCAATTCACTCTTCAAATTCATGATTCAGTCATCAAATCAATATTTCTTATCTTAACCATGTAAATAGTTCTTTTCATAGGCTATCTGTAATATGTACTATAAACTGAGCTATTAAGCAACACCGCGTATCATACTAAGAAACACTGCATAGGAAAAACTTAGTGCTACAAATAGGCCGGTTGGTTGACTAGACTCTTCCAATTGATCGGTTGGTCATCTAGTCTATCAGTTGGACTCCTACTAGTCGGGTGAGTGGAACCATGCTCAATTTGTTGGCTAGATGCATCAAAATAGTTGATAGGGCCTCCTTTCAGTCATTTGGCTCCTAATCTAGTCAGTCAGTTTGGCTCCTACTCTAGTCAGTCTGTTAGGCCTCCAATTAGTCGACTGATATGCTTGAAACTACCTCCTTTAATAAGATCTCTAAATAAATGGTATTCCTATCTACTATTACATGATGTAATGTGAATATCAAAAGTTACATACAAGGGGAGCATATTTATTATGCACTATTTACATCTAGAGATGAAAGAGAAGGCTCAGTATGCAAACTAAATTTATAAAGTAGGAATTAAAGTATTCAACCACACAAGTATTCAAGGAGCATTGGCCATAACCACAAATACATCCACAATAGTTTTTAGGGTGACACATGTGATATATATATATATATATACAAATACATGGACATTGTGTTTCCCAATGGTTGGACTCATGTTCATAATCTGAAATAAGTCAAATTAGGAAGGATCTACTTGGGTTGGAACCCAAATGTATGGGATGTACAGGCACATAAGAAAATGGAACAAATCATCACATCCATTTGCACCAATAAAGGAGGTCTGAAATTCTGGTTCTCGACTATCTATGCCTTCAACCATCATAATTAGAGGCAGGAAGTGTGGAAGGAAATAATACATCTATCTGAGATTATTCAAGAAGCATGCATTCTGATGGGTGACTTCAACAATGTGAGGCTACAAGAGGATAAAAGAGTGAGACGCCCAGTACCAGAGTCACTCATTAAATCCTTCAACTACACAATCAACATGGCTAATCTTTGTGAACTCCCAATGAATGGATATGGCATATTCACCTGTCACAACGAAGGAAATCTAGAAAAGAGAATTTCTTGTAAGCTAGATAGGGCAATAGTCAATAATGATTGGCTCCATCAGCTACCCAATGCTCAAATTAAGGTCATTGGGGTGGACATCAGTGATCATGCCCCTTTGATGATGCAAATGTAAGAGAAAAAGAGGAAGCCAAGACCCTTCAGATTCGCCAACTTATGGTCTAACTGGAAGGGGTACAGAGAACTTCTTGTTGAAACCTAGAAGGAGGAAGTGAAGGGCAATTTTATGTATATATCACTAAGAAGCTAATGAGGGTAAAGCTTAAACTCAAAACCTAGTCCAAAGAATATGTGAACATTCCAAAGTTGCTTAAAGAAACCAATAAAGAGCTGATTAACACAAAGAAATGATTAATGAAGGACCTGATGAATGTTCAGATCATTGAATAAGAAGAAGAGCCCAAGAACATGCTTGAAGATTTGAAGAAAGCAGAATAAAGCTTTGCATGGAAAAAGAGCAGAATGAACTGGATAGCAGATGGTGATCGGAATACGATACTCTATCATAATTTCAAGAGGAAGAGAGAGGCTCATAACACAATATTATAACTGATAAATGAAGAAGGGGTAGTCATCAATGGTCAAGATGAACTAGAATCTCGATCTAATGAGTTCTACAATTTTCTTTACAACAAGTCCTCTAGCTCAGAACCTCTCTAAGATGAAAAGATTAAGTGGAGATACAAACTAACTAACATTGACTACAATTTCCTTTGTAGGAATGTCACTAAAGCTAAGATAAAAGAAGCCTTGTTGAGCATCCGAGTCAATAAATCCCCTGGACCAGATAGATTGAAGGCTCACTTTTATAGGGACGCCTCAGACATCATCAAAACAGACCTATGCAGATAAATTAGTTGGTTCATGGAGGGCGGAAGCATGCTCAGATAGGTGAACCACTCCTTCCTGGTGCTCATCCCAAAGAAGAAGACAATTGCTCCCTTCACTAACTTTGGACCTCCTTCTTGGTCCTCATCCCAAAGAAGAAGACAATTGCTCCCTTCACTGACTTCAGACTGATTTCTTGTTGCAACATACAATATAAAATCCTGCAAAAGATTCTAGTTGAGCATCTGAAGCTAGTGTTTCCCCTCCTCACTTTGAATCACAAGGTGCATTGATTACAAGTAGGAGCATATCATATTGTGTGTTACTTGTCGGTGAGTTCTTGCTTGATTTCAATGTAAAGAGAGGCCATAAGAAGATTTGTATGAAATTAGATGTATCCAAAGCCCTTGACTGTGTTCACTGGGATAAGATATGGTGGGTGATGAGCAAAATGGGCTTCCGAAAAGATTGGATTTCACTCATAAAACAATGTGTTTACACTACTAGTTATTCAGTACCAGTAAATGGCACTTCCAATGGTATTTTCCAAGGATCAAACAGCCTAAGGTAGGGAGATCCCTTCTCCCCCTTACTTTTCATGATTATCATGGAGTACTTCACACAACTCATGTCAAAGGTAGAAGAAGAGAAAATAATAGCTACTTACTCTATCCATGGTAATAAGGTCCTAAGTCACTTGACTTTCACAGATGATGTGTTGGTGTTTGTGGAAGACAAACCATAATACCTTCTGAACTTAAAGAAGCTTCTTCAAAATTTTGGTAATCACTGGAGTCTACATATTAACAAGTAAAAGACACAACTATTAATAGCTTCAATCTGTGCTCAGATCCGAGAATCCATAGTTGAGAAGCTAGGCATCGAAGTCAATTCCTTGCCCACAAAGTATCTGGGATTCCCACTAGCAGGGGGAATCTCTAGGTTAAAGACTTCTTGGACTGCACAGACAGGATATAAGAAATGATAGGGTGTTGGCCATTCACTAAAACTTCCATGGCCGGTAGAATAACATTGACTAAATCGGCTATTGAAGGATTTATCATGTTCTGGGTATAATAAGGAGAAATACCTAACATAGTTCTTGAAAGAATGGACATGACGATTGCCAACTTTATCTGGGCAGGTGAATCTCTCCCGATGAGATACTCTAGGTTAGCTCTCAGAAAGGAAGAAGGTGGAGTTGGTCTAAAAACTCCCATGGAGATTGCTAATTGGGAAACCATAGGAAGGACCATCAACTTTCAGTAGGCTGAAATCACTTGATCAAGGTGGATGAGGAGGGGTAAATGGCTAGATCATGAATCTAAAATGAGAGAAGGATACTTGAGGGTGATAAACCGTATGACTAACCTATGGAAGTTGGTTAAACATTGTTTCTGCTATCAGGGAGGACTCTATAAGATGAACCATCCGAAGATGAGCATCTGGGATCTGACTCATTCTAGGGGGGATACCAATTGTTGTACTAAACACATATGGACCGAATTTGAAGTTCCCAAGTGGAGCCTATGCTTGTTTCAAGTAGTCCCTGAATCTCTTCCTACATTGGACATAATACAGAAATGGTACAATGGCATCAATAGTGTTTTTTATATGCATAACATAGGTGTTGAAACTCACGTCCACCTCATCCAAGAATGCACCTATATATGCACAAGATCTTTGGAGGTCTACCTACTTTAGCTTAGGGTTCATGAATATCAGACTGAGGGAGCCGAGCGAAATGATCATCTCTTTGGGGAAGGACATATGCAGTCTTTAGAAGAAAGTTCTAATGGTGTACTCGGCTACTATATTTTACATTTGGAAGGAGAGAAATGACAGGACGCATAATAACAAACAAAGGAATAAAGATAGACTCTCAAAGAAAATATGTAAATTTTATAATAGAAGAGTCAATGTATAGATATTTTTCTTAGTTTCTTTTTTGGAAATATAGTGTAGTGAGGGACTACTTTGTAATTTTGACCTAACTTTTTTAAGATTTTAGAATAAATTTACCCATTTCCAATATATATATATATATATATATATATATATATATATATATATATATATATATATATAGGGCCCATCTTTATTGCCCGCGCGGGTAGCTACCCGCCCACCATTTCGGTTACTTTTTTTCAAGTTGGTTACTTTTGACATGTAGAGGGTTACTTTACCTTGCAAACTGCTAAGTTTCGTGCATAGATAGTTACTTTTGCAACAGTAGATTTTAAAACACAGATACATATATATCTGCTGTATATTTTGTACAGAGTTACTTTTTTAGTCGCATAGTTACTTTTTGATCAATATAGTTACTTTTTTGATAGCAGGGTTACTTTTCTGGCCAGAATAGTTACTTTTTTGGCTGCCGGGTAGCAAATTCCAGGCTACCCGCACAGGCAATGAATGAATGGCCATATATATATATATATATATATATATATATATATATATATATATCCTATATATGTATGAAGTATGGGAATTCCCTAGCATATGTGGTATTTCATCCGATATGTACACTAACCATTTAAATGCTTGTGTTGTATTTAATAACATAAACAATAAAACAAAATATGATCTTATCGATTAAATCCTTATATATTGTATACTGACGTGTCTCTGATACCACTATTGGTAAATATGGAGTGAGAGAAAGGTTGAGCGAACAAAAAATTTAGTTCCAAATTCCTTAACTACAAGATTGCATCAACAATGATGTATAGGAAAGAGGGTGTAATGTATACCTCATCCTAGAGCAAGTCCAAATTAACTATTCTTACACATAGATGTGCTTCCTCCTTGAGAAGCACATGGATTATGGTTTAAAATGTCCTCCTAGTACAACAACAAAGCTTTTGCACCTCTATGTAGTCCATGCAGACCAATGCAAACTCTGAGTTGTGCTTCTTGAGTCGGTGGGAAGGAGTATCCCTTTCGTTCGTCGACATGCTAGCATCAACTTTCTTTCCCCTTGTTATCTCTCACTTTCATAGGTAAGATGCTAGGCTCTCTCATTACCACAATGTGAATGAGAACTGTGTTGACATCCTTGGTCATCCCTCTTCATATAGGAGTGCTAGGGTTCCCAAAAACCCCAAAATACAAAGGGTCAAGTTTCTTGGATGGATGGTGGTTGCACACAATCAGTTGATCCATTGGAATATCTATACAGTCGATTAGACTACTTGCTATGCAAATCCAGTCAGTCTAATGGACTCTCGGGTCTGTCAATTGGCTTGTGGTCAATAGTGTTATAACACTAGTTTTTAATGTAATGATTAGTTGGCGGAATTGCTGCAATTCTTAATAATTTTTACCTAGTTCAACTAGTCAATATAAATCATTCAGTCAACTTGATTCTTAACTAATGATTCTAGTCATTCGTTGGGTGACACTTTCCATTTGGTCGACTAAACTTTTGAGTCAGTCGATTAGCGAGTCCTATCAGATATATATGATATTGTCAATCAGTCTAGTACTATTTAGTTTTATTACATAATCACTTTAGTCACCAGATTAGATTGTATCCATGATTAAACTAATTTTCCCAATGCATCCTATGTGTGTCAACCTATAGGCTCCATATTTTTTTGAAAATTTTGTCTATAATCATATTATGACTTCATAGGCAATGATCTATATCTAGAAACACATCTTTACTACCCAAGTAATTGTATAAGTTAGAGAACAACTTCAACCTAAATGTCCATTCAGTGTTATAGTGAATGAATAGTTCCTTCGTCAAAGATATCCAGATTGACAGGAGGCATCAAATCGTCATCCTCTTAATATTCAATCCATGTTTCTTGAATAAGAGTAGACTGTTGAGATGCATATGATCTCAATATCACATATTGACTCACATGAGCTTGAACATGTGCTTCTTAGTCTCACTTATCAAGTGTATAGGATATCACCCCGACAGGAGATATAAATTCCATATACATTATTCACAACAATCCCCATGTGCTAAAATGACCCAAGAATTGTCTATATGGAAACCCTTATTCAAGGTCACATTGAATGGTTTTAAAGTCCATTGAACTCAAGGTGGTCATTGTAGTGACTTAAGGTCTAAGAACGACAATCACCACTTTGACATTAGAGAGATGATTCTGACTATTATTCAATGGTTTCCATGTATCACCCTCGAGGTGGGTCTGTCTGGTACACTTGTTCTCTAACAAGTTCCTACATGTTTGACTTGTTATCCAATATCATGACTGATATAATCAGCCATCAGTCAACACACAATCTAATCTTAAGTATAATTATTGTATATATATCTTTCACAAAAATAACCAATTAGGTATATGATAAGAATGTATATATTCTTAGCATAATATGATCCCATGTTTAGTTCCTCAACCCAAACCATATTTCATCAGTTAACATCATTCTTTAGACATTTGCCATGTTATACTATCATTTCATAACTAAACAAACATAATAAAGATAATTGCATTTATTATTAATCAAATAAATCAAGTAATAACCCAATACAATCATCACATGATAGGCTCTTAGAGCATACATACTATAATGACCCGCCTCCCGGTAACCCCCAATTAAGGGAGACCAAAAGGTCGGAGATGTTAACCCAATATTTTAGGATCCATGGTTTGACATTTAATCGAAAATAATTATCAAATTATACTATTACTAAACTGAAAGGCTGGAATAAAATAATTTTTTTACAAACCTTGTAAAATTCGGATCTAGACTTCTATCCTTGGTAAAAGTCTAACTAACTAATCCTCCTTGCATAGGTTAATTGTATCTTCACAATATTTTGATTTATTGTTTGTCCATTTTCAGAATTGTACCTAAAACCTCGACAAACAAAATGCCAGTCAATATATTTCTATACTGATATGTGGGGAACAATCACAATTTTCAAAAATAGTTTCTAACAACCTAATCATCAACAATAAATTAATAAACAATCCAATTTACATTTTCAATGTGACTTCTCAACCACTTTTGCCCTAAACCATGGATTACCCTCTCTTAGGATTTTGTCCTTGCAAGGGACATAAGGCCACCTTCTCCATCCTGATCTTGGTGCTCAGGGTCACCTCTTGTGGTGTCCAATGGTCTTCCCTCCTAAGATTGACAAACTCAAACCTTCCCTCCGGGGCTTGGTCTTGCAACTTACATCAGGGTGACATGTAGGTTCGAGAATACACATACATGATTAATTGTGATATTGATAGGGACTTTATAGGATTTCATAATTGAACATCCAATAGTTTAGGTTGCAATCATTTGATGAAAACATCTGAGAAACGCCATGAAACTAAAGGTAGTTATTCATAATTAACCACATACCTTTTCAGTCGAATCAACAAGCTAATAATAATCAAAGCAAGGAAATATCTAGGCAAGCAAGAAGTTCACACAAGAAATGATCCTAAAACAATCATATAATTTAGTTACTATTCACTTTCTCATATTACACTCATATGAAATCGCTTCCTAGGGTTTCCTACTTCCTTTTAGGGTTTCATTAGGGTTCATCCTCATCATTGACATTATAAACCCTAAATCAGCAAATCTAATCACAAACCCTAACTAGGTTGTTATATTCTTCTTAATAGGCTTAGGATCAACTGATAATACTATTATTTCAAAGAATTTCTGACTATTCAAGTTAATCACCCTTTTTATCCTATATTAGGGTTTCCATATGCATTAACATAGATTCATGGACTAAAACCCTAAAACAAGTCAATTATAATCTAATTTCATATTCAAACCTTACTTTTCTTTTCAATAGGTTATTAATACTCAAGTTAACCCATTCAGCATCTTAGATTTGATCTCTAATCATGATTAGGATTTTTAACCTAAATTTAATGCACTTTATGATCAACTCAAGGTACTTTTGCAATTAGAAATGAAATCAGATGCTAAAACTATTTTTATCAGATTACTCGTATTTTTTGATCATTTTTCATATATAAAGTTTCTTCATCTGACCTTCCTATTAATTTCTATGATTTTTGCAAAGAAAGGTATTTTCTTGGATTTTGTAGCAGAGAGGAATTATATTAGAAAATCGTCCAAAAACTTTGACCACTCGATCAGTGGTCCGCTAGACCACACGGGATCCGACGATCTGTGGCACACATCTCACTCGCAATCAAAAGACACAAAGGATGGGTTTGCCCTTACCTGGACTGAAGGAGCAGGAGGGCCAGTTGGTAATTTGGAAAAGGTTCATCTTCAACCTCTCACGCGTGCCTGCAGTGAGTTGAGGTCAACTCTTGGGTTGACTTCAGGCTTCCATGCGTCTGCGAGCAACCTAAGAACACCGGGAGCTTCGTCTACCTCCCACGAACCTGCTTGACCAATCAATTCCTTCTCCATGCCTCTCCTTCACCTCCAACGAACCTTGGCTCCTTCAGAGATGGCTGCAGCTAGATGAGGGGGAAGAATAGGGTTCTTGGCTGAATTGAAAGCATGAGCACAAACATTGCAGTGCTCCAGACTCGGGGGTAGGGTTTGTGCAATTGCTCGCGATGCCCAGAACCATCCCTATATATAGGGTCTCTCACAGGCATCTGACAAATTGGGGATTCTTTCCATCCTCCACCAAACCCCACCGACCTTAGGGTGGTTAAGTCTGAAATGATCTCCTGAAGGAGATGGACTCATCCAAAGCCTCGCAGGTTGCCTCAAATATTGGAAATTTTTGATCAAATTCCATGCAAAATGGACTCTGTGTTCCCATTCCTTGAGAGAACGGGACTTAACCCAAGCCCTGGATCACTGATCCAATGGTCATGAGTGCACGCTTAATAACCAAAATTCAGAATTTTAATCCCAAATTAAATTGTGACACATATTCCTTTTCACTTTAGGATAACTTCAAAAATTCAAATCTCATAAATCGTGCATTCTTTTTCAACCAAATTTTAAAGGAAACTTTGGGTCTACATTATCTACTAGTATACTAAAAATGAGTCCCAAATTCCAAAGGAAAAGGGTATTTCCTTCATAAGCAAGTTATCTTTCAATAAAGCTAATTTAATTGGTATTTTCTCTTTCCTTTCTTATTATTTTTGCAACTTGGGCTCCTTGGAACCCAAGAAATCCACGAAATATACCTTTGGAGGCTACCTCCTAGAATTCTAGAGGCTTCTACCTCTTTTTTTTCTCCTTTTCTTAATTATTCTTTTATTAATTGAATTTCTTTTTCCTTTTCCTTTTCTTGTTATTGGGCCCAATAGCCAATAAGGCCTATAAAATCACACAAGCAAGGCTATTTATTAACAAAATCCATACTTTCAAATCAAATCAAACAATTTCATATTCATATATCTTTAAAAGGAGAAATAACATTTAAATTCTGAATTAGAAAAATTGAGGTTATAACATCCTCTCCTCCTTATAAGAATTTTTCCCTCAAAATTCAGCAATCAAACAAACAAGTAAGGATATGCTTTTTTCCATATCCATCTTCAGTTCCCATGTGGCCTCATCCTATTCATGGTGCTTCCAAAAAACCTTTACCATCTATATATTCTTGCATCTGAGTTCTTTCACCTTGGTATCTAGGATCCGCAAAGGTGATTCAGGATAGGTCAGCTTCCCTTGAAGCTCAATAGGCTCAATGCTCAGCACATGGCTCAGATATTGCACATATCACTTCAGATTGGACACATGGAATACATCATGCATCATACTATATTGAGGGGGTAACACCAAATGATATGTAGCTTCACCAATCCATTCTAGATCAGAGTGGTTGGATTTTCAAGAATACATGCTCACCCACAGTGAACTGCACATCAGTCTGCTTCGCATCAACATACGACTTCTATTGATCCTGGGCTCTCTTTAGCCTCTTGTTGATCAAAGTGACTTTATCTGCATACACTTAGAGCTCATCTGACCTCAAGAAGGTCCTCTCACTGACATCATTCCAGTGAAGCGGTGACTGACACGGTCTCCCATAAAGAGCTTCATATAGAGGCATCCCGATACTGGCTTGGTAGTTGTTATTATAGGCAAACTCGGCTAAAGGTAAGTATTGTTCCCATGATCCTCCCCAATCAAGCACACAAGCCCTCAACAGATCTTCTAAGGTATGGATCGTCCTCTCTGATTGACCATCCGTTTGGGGGTGATAAGCGGTACTGAACTTCAACCTCATACCAAGTTCTTCTTGTACTTGCTTCCACAGCTTGGAGGTGAACTTTAGGTCCCTATCAGAGATGATGGAACTGGGTATGCCATGCAAATGTAATATCTCCCTGATATATAGCTCAGCTAGGTCTGACACTTTGGCAGTGGTCTTCAGGGCAAGGAAGTCTGCTGACTTGGTAAGGCGATCTACCACAACCCATATCGCATCATGACCTCTCTTGGTCTGGGGTAGACCCACCACGAAATCCATGGTGATATGCTCCCATTTCCACTATGGAATCTCTATCGACATTAAAAGTCCACCACATTGTTGGTGTTCAACCTTCAC
The DNA here is from genome assembly GCA_963693085.1 of Alisma plantago-aquatica. NCBI lineage: Eukaryota > Viridiplantae > Streptophyta > Magnoliopsida > Alismatales > Alismataceae > Alisma > Alisma plantago-aquatica. The sequence continues at coordinate 408,134,327 of OY856414.1, forward strand.
CATCTAGAACATAAGACAGCTGGCCACATATGCGCAATGTCTCTCTTCATTCCTGGCCACCAGAAATACCTCTGCATATCCTTAAACATCTTTGTAGTTCCTGGGTGTACCGTATACTTAGAACCATGAGCCGCTTGCAAGATACATTCCTTCAATGGTGAATCTTCAAGAACCCATATACGATTCTCGAATCTGATCCCTCCATCTACTCCCACCAATAGATGGGTCTGTGGCTTCTCCAACAAGCTCTTCATTCTACTGAATTCTGAACTGGTCAACTGTACCACCACTATCTCATTCAATAACTCTGATTGATTCTGAATATTGACCAATCGAACTTGGTCCTGTAATGGCTGCGGAGTCCACTCCACGAGCTCTTCTAAGCTCTTCCACTAGCTAGACAAAATAGTCACACACTTGAGCTATTTTTGACTCAACGCATCAGCTACGACGTTCACCTTCCCAGGATGATAGGAGATGGTGAGTTGTAATCCTTCACGTACTCCATCTGTCGTAGTTGTTGTAGGTTCAGGTCTCTTTGTGTCAGGAGGTACTTCAGGCTTTTATGGTCAGTGAGGATCTTGAAGGTAGCACTATACAGGTAATGTCGCCATATATTCAACACATGGATGATAGCAGCCAGCTCTAAGTCATGTGTCGGGTAGTTCACCTCATTGGGCTTGAGTTGTTGGGAGGCATATGCAACCACATGCCGATTCTGTTCCAACACACAACCAAGTCCCATCTTTGAGGCGTCAGTGAAAATCACAAAACCCTCATTGCCAGAAGGTAGGGTCAATACTGGAGTAGTGGTCAGTTTCTCCTTTAGCTCCTAAAAATGAGCCTCACATATATCGGACCACACAAAATTCACATCCTTCCGAGTCAACATGGTAAGCGGTAAGGTGGTCTTCAAGAAATCCTTGATGAAGTGTCGATAGTATCCAGACAACCCCAAGAAGATGTGAATCACAGAGGGGTTCTTCAGTGCAGGCCAGTCTTGAACTGCCGATACTTTAGTTGGATCTATGATGATCATTCCTCCTGAGATGATGTGTCTGAGAAACATGACTCGGTCTATCCAAAACTCACATTTCTAGAACTTTCCATAGAACTTGTACTTTCTCAAGATATCAAGAACTCTACCCAGATGGTCATGGTGTTGAGATAGGTCATCAGAGTACACCAAGATGTCATCTATGAACACAATCACAAAGGTGTCAAGGAAGGGCTGGAACATACTATTCATAAGGTTCATAAAGACACTAGGTGCGTTGGACAACCCAAACAACATGACCACAAACTCATAATGGCCATATCGGGTTTGGAAAGTTGTCTTAGGTATATCCCCACTTTTCACTCTCACCTGATGGTATCCTGACCTCAAATCGATTTTAGAAAAGACTTGGGCTGATTTGAGTTGGTAAAAAAGGCCATCGATTCTAGGTAGGGGGTACTTGTTCTTAATGGTTTCCTGATTGATCATCCGGTAATCAATACACATCTGGAGTGATCCATCCTTCTTCTTCACAAAAGGACTGGTGCTCCCCATGGTGTTGTACTAGGTCAGTTAAAACCTTTATCTAGCAACTCCTGCAATTGAGTTTTCAACTCAAGCAACTCAGTAGGGGCCACACTATAGGGTGCCTTTGATATAGGGCTAGTCTCGAGAGCTAACTCAATGGAGAAATCTACCTCCATCTCAGGGGGAATCCTTGGTAGATCATCTTAAAATAGATCTGCATACTCCCGAACAACCTCTATCTCCTCTAAGGTTCGTACCTTGGCCTCAGGCTCAGTGACTATGGCTAGGTATGCTCGACGACCTTTGGATATCATTTGCTCAGCCTTCAAAGCTAACACATAAAGGCTGGTAGTCGCATCTCTCCTTCCTCAAATGGTAAAGTGCGGATGACCAAGTTTCCTAATGAGGGTCTTCATTTCTCTACAGTCGATCTGTGCTCTATAGGTGTAAAGCTAATCCGTACCAATGATTACATCAAAATCATTCATATCGAGGAGGATAAAGTCAATGGGAAGCTTGTCACTCGGGTACTTAACTGGAAAGACAAGGGTTTTTAAAAAGATATGTATATATAATACCACTCGGGGTTGTGACATCCAAAACATAACCTAAATCCTTGATGTCCAAACAAAGCATAGTTTCCAGATTTCTCGAAATGAAAGTATTAGTAGAACCAAAATCAAAAAGAGCTTTTACATTTTGTCCCATGACTTCAAGCATGCCTACATAGTTTCATACTGTATCAGATTGCTATTACACGATCAAACTAAATTGAAAGGAAAACTCTATGGGTTATTACCCTTGATCAACCTATTAGCATTTCCCTGGGTTTCTTCATTGTCGATGGCGAACACTCTGGCTTTTCTTCTCTCTCCAATAGGTGTACCTCCAGCTGGTACTCCTCCTCCTGTTGGGGGTGCTGCTGCCACTGTACCTTTCGAATTAAGCAGAGGACAGTTGGCGATGAAATGTCTCTCCTACTGGCAATGGTAGCACACACTCTTCTCAAAGCGACACTGCCCAGGATGTGTCCGTCCATAGGTACGACACTTCTGAAAGCGAATCTCACCACGTGGCTTTCCCTTGTGTCTGTGCTTGCCCTTGGTGTGGTTACTCCCTTATCCTTTCTTATGATCATTCTTCTGTCCTTGAGTACCTTTAGTGAAACCCAAATATCCTTTGGGTGGGTTCTGAGTAGGCATCACTGTCCTCTCCATGTCTAAGGCAATGTTGTAGGCTTCAGTGAAGGTTGCTGGTTTACTCGCAATCACATGAGGCTTGATTGTAGGGTGAAGACGCTCCACAAAATGGTCCACCCGCCTCTCCTCGGTCATCATGTGCCCAAAATGCTTCAAGATACAAAACTTGCGGGCAAAGTCCGCAACGGATAGGTTACCCTAGATCATGTTGGTGAACTCTCTTTCCTTCTCCTTATTAATTGAGGTGGGGATGAATTTGGCAGTAAAGATAGTTTAGAAGTCGGTCCATGCCATTGGCTCCTTACTTAGATCTCGTCCCATGATGTGGTTTTCCCACTAGATCTTGGCTGCTCCTTCTAAGAGTTGAGTAGAAAAAGGAACCTTCTTGTTCAGTTGTACCTCCAGCATGTGGAAACCGTTCTCGATTTCCAGTAGCCAAGCATTCACTTTGTCGACCACTTCGGTCTTATCCTCTACCCAAAATCTCTCGATGTTCAGCTTGACAAAGTCCAGAATGGTGACTCTGAGTCGGGGATGAACGGAAAGCGACTCACCATTTTCATCTCTGGCTATATCCCTAAGGTCCAAGGCACTAATGGCCTCAGTAATCCTCTTCTATTGTTCCATCCATAGGGCATCAGGGGTGTGAACCAACATTGTAGGTCTTGGACCACTAGTCTGGTTCTCCTCATACTTGACCTCATCCTCAGACATGTATTCTTCTTCCTGGCCCATCTTGGGGTTGTCGAAGGGTACTGGCTTAGGATTGGGGCCTTCTTCTGAGGATCCCTCAGGTCTCTTTCTCTTCTTTGAGGACCCATCACCCTGGTCCCTCTTCCTCATATTGTAAGATCCCTTTCTCTTACGAGGAGGTCAATCCCTAGCTGGGTTCTCGGTGGCCTCAACAGGAGTAGCTACGATCTTCACACGAGCCATCTACATAAGCATATAATCAAACTTTAGTTTACATTTAAACTAGTTATACTTATGTCTATGACATCTTATTTACGTTTCTTTTATTAGTTTGGTGGAGGATCCCTTTGTTATGACCGTATCCGAGCTTAATTGGTAAACTAGGGTTTACCTGGATGATTATATGCTTAATTTGATTGATCATTTCTTAAATGTAATTAATGATGATAATTCAATTATGATGTTTTAAACCTAATAAGAATGTTAAGTGTTCTATTGTTTGAGAAATTAGGATTTGAGAAATATAAACCCTAGTTGGCTGAAATTAGGGTTTTGATGGTACATGAGTATGTAATTTGATCAAGATAGTAGTACGGTAAATAATTTATCATATTTTCTATGTAATTTGGATTTAATTGAAATTTTTACATAATATGTATAACTCAATCTTCCATTTCAGTGAAAAATTTCAAAAAAAATTGGACATTCTTTGAAAGTCATTCGTGGTCAAGATATACTTCAACCGACCATGCTGACAAGACGTTGTTTAGCAGTATATTGTTTGATTTTTATTTATTTATTGGTAACTCCAAATGATCTAAAATTTTAAATACAGATCTGAAAATAAATTATAAACAAAATTTAAAATTTTCATAATTTTTGGATGTGATTAGACCTTATCAGTAGATGAATTACAATAACTACCATTTCTATAGAATTCTAGATAGAATTTCACTATTCGATTTTTATTTATTTAATGGTAGCATGGAATTATCTCAAATTTTTACTGTATCTTTTTAACTCCACTCTACACAACATCATAAATTCTCATAATTTTTAGAAAAGGTTTGATCTCTAAAATACATGAATTACAGAAACCTTTTTATGACAGAAAAATTTGCTGAAATAAGAAAAAGTTTAGTGAGGGGTCAAAGTGCAATTGACCCAAATAGCTCAATTGCTCTATATGATCAACCTAAAACACAAGAATCTCTCATAATGCGTGGTTCAATCCAAAAAAATGAAATCCTAGAGAGAGAGGGAGAGTTATGGTTTGAGAGGAGAAAATGATGGAGATGCTGACCTAGGGTTTTGCGATCCGAGGAATGATGAAATCATGTAAGTTTAGCTTCTTTGGATATAGTTTCATGGTGAATCTTCTCTAACATATCAAAATTTCGTCCCTCCTCTAATTTGATCCAAAATAGTATCAAAACTTTCCCTTTTCTCACTGTTTCTTCATAATCCCTCATTTTTAGGGTTTCCGAGTTGAAAGGAAGAAGAATCAGGTGAATTGCTAGGGATTTGATATGAGATCAAGATTTTCATGGATGAGCTACATTTTTAAGGTTTTTTCACACTATAGGGTGATTGGGAACTTCCTTTAAACAGTATATTACATGAAAATTGGTTAATTCATCCATAATCTTTAATTGCTAGTATGCAACTACAAATCCTGAATTGTCTATTTGTTCTAAGTGGTTGCAAAATGATATGAAATGGATTCTTCCTCTGTTTGGATGAAGGTCAGATGATAAAATTATATTATAAATGCATACAATACATCCTAATAAGAATTCCCTATGTATTCACAGAGGTTATAAGAGTAAACTGAAATATAGGGAATTTGTCTATGACTAAAATTTGATGTATACGTAAATAGAGAAAATTGCTTATCTAGATCCCCTTGGTTATGAATGATTGTTTATCTAAATTCATAGTACATATATGTCAAATACTATCTTGTATTTCTTTCAACGTGAATATGTTTGTTTGATATCTCAGTAAAGAGGGTGAAACCCTAGATGCGAGGAAAGTTGGATATTTGTGAATAGATATCGTGAAATCCATTTGAAGGGATTTTCTTGACATGATAGACTTTATTTATTCAATGTTATTATTGATGCATGATATCCTAGTGAATGGCATGGAAACCCAAATTAAACTCAGTTCCAAGGTTTTACACATATATTGATTTTATATGATTTGTTGATGGTAGTCTTTATTCAATGAATGTTTATGTCATATGAAATGTTTATGGGAGCCATGTGAATAAGTTGTTGCCTAGTGAGAGGTGACAAGATGTGTGATGGCCTTGTGAGCCATGAGAATACTTATACAACCAGTGAAATGAATACCTTAGTATAAGGACCTAGAGACAATGGTTACCTGTTACAGAGGTAACAATGCTATGTGATGATCTAAGGGTTTGAATACCTAGATCCAGTAATCATGATAATGATATAAAGGGATGAGAATTCCTAACAATGTGATAAGGGATTGAGATCCCAGGTATCATGTGTTTTAAAGATTTGAAAAGTATGTGATAGATGTATTACACCTTTCTTTGTAGCATTTGTGGTGATTAAATGAAACCCTAAGGGTAGGGTGTTCAATGAATCAAATATTGTGATATCAATGTTCTCAGTTATTATTAATAATTCTTGCCATGATAAGTAATTAACTCTTAATTGAGTTATGAGATGCACAACTCAAGATTTGGGCTGATATGCATGATTCTAGTGTGTATGTGCCAAGTGGACATGAAATCTATTTATTTAAGAATTTTAGTCTGTCTGCATGTATAAAATGTTGATTTCTCAGTATATTACAATGTTTTAAATATATTGCTCTACCAAGTTTAGAATGATGTACATGTTGTATTATAAACTTCAATTAAATAGGCACGGTACCATAGAGATATCAGAATCAAGTATAAGTAAGAGAAAGGTACAATGTAGAAAGAGCTTTCCAAGCATAATAAAATAATAGACATAGGTTACCTAAACATCGTAGATTCCCTACAGATGTCTGCATTGTAGGGAGGAAACAATCCACCCTGGCAGTGACCAGTATATGGGGATTGGATCGCACCCACAGAGCGTGTGGGGAGACAAAGCCCTTGAGGAAGTCTCCTAAGAGAAGATAGGTTACCCAACATGAACCGGAGATCCCAGTGGTAACCCAGAGGTACCCACAGAGCGTACCAAGATGAGGCCCACAGAGTGTCTCAGACCCTCTGCCTGTGTACTCAGCCTAGAAGAAGAGGTCCAGTTAAAGGCCAATTGTTTAGCCGCCTTAGTCAGACATGACAGTTTGAGTCAAGAAGACCCAGATTCAGTTCTAGGCTTAGCTTCCTGGGTTTTAAGCTAAGTCTTATACGGTGAGATCGTAGTTCAGTAGGAGTCTTCATATGTAGAGTACATTGCATATGATGAGGGCATAAGCTAAAATATGCTCATATATGTTTAAAGAGTTTCTTATAAGTGAGAAAAGCTAAGAAAGATTCAAGTACAGTTTCCCAAAAATTATTTTGTGCATGTTTCTAAATTATTAGTTCTCGTTGAAATTAATCAAGCATACTCATATATTGATTTACTCTTGTTGATATCTAGAGTATCCTTCCATATTTACGATTTTCAATGATCAATCTCTTTAAAGCTTAATGTTGTTATAATTGATATCAGTTGCTCAAAAGTATATCTGTACTTATATCAGTGCTTTAAACTATTTATTTGAAGTACTTATTCACTGAGCGAGTAGGCTCACCCTCTAGTCTTAATTTTTAGGGATATCACATGGACTTGAAAAAGGTCATTGCATCAGAGTAGATCTGCCACAAGAGTTAAGTCTGAGTATAGTTAAGTTCAGTCAGTCCCTGTCACTCTAGGTCCTTGTATAGATGTGAGAGAGTTGTAAATGATGTTTTATATGTTTGTTTCCTTAATAAGTGAGAATGCAAATGATTGTCATGTCATATGTACATGGAAGTGTGAGAAACATAATGAATGTATGGATGTGTATCATTAATGTTGAGATCATATTAGAGAAATAAAAGTTTAATTCTCTTGTAAAGTTTGTTTATGTGATTCAATGCAAGAAAAAAAAGAGTTTGAAAAAGAACAAAAAGTTAAGGGTGATCTTTGTATTATGATAAATCCTCAATTTTATGCCCTAATCTCATGATTAGTGGTAATTGTGAGATCGGGGTGTAACAACTTGGTATCAGAGCTTAGGCTGAGTTGTCAGGTACCATTAAGTTAGTAAGTTAGAGTCATAAGTGTGGCAAATAGGAGATGTTATGATGTTAGCTCTAGGGATTTGAGTATTTGGATATCCTGGCCTAGTATCTGAGTACTTGGATCAACCAGTATCAAGCTACTCTATCTATTCTTTCATGTATACCCTGGCCAGGTATACAGTGGAAGGATGGTCTAGAGAGGAACCCTAGAAATATTAGGGTTAGAAACAAGATAAGTAACATGAATTAAGAGCATAAATATAAAATGAGATAGAACTTTCATTTCATATTGTTGTTTTATTGGATATGAATAGAAAATCTCTTATATGTTTGAGTTCAGATATTTACTATTTTGAAATATATATGGGTCTTTAAGATTTGTTGTACACTATGCAGTTGTAGCATTTATTGATTACATTCTTTGTATCAAGTAGAGTAGAAATGATCTTTGAATGAGCTTTCCTAAGTGGATAAGTTTTCTTCCACACATTTGAGATGAATAGGAGTTGAGTAATCCTGAGTAGCTCTTGGCTTTAGGACTGTAGGTTCAGCCTGGTTCGACTGGCAGGATGCATTACTGGGATCTAATGACTCCTATTAGTAACATAACAAGAGTAAATTTTGGATAGATTAGATCCAAATTCTAGTATGAATGTATATACTCTAAGATTTTGAAGTATAAGGGAAAGACTGGAATAACTAAGAATCAGTTGGAACTAATATCTGAGATCCAACTTTGGGGCCTCATATGAGAAACGCTTAATTGGGAATAAAGGAACACGACATAAGGTTCACACTAAGTTTAATTATTAGTATTATATGAACTCTAAATAGGAAATATGGAAAAGATATGAGAAAAGTATGTAAGGGCCAAGATAGTAAGAATCAATCACGAGGAATGGATTATATAACTGAGTACAATGTTTTTATGTACTCCAAAGCAAAGAGAAAATAGAAGAAAAGAGCTAAGTATACAATAAGTACATAGAAGTGAAGAGTCTTCAGAAAAGTTAAAGTGAAGAGAACTAGTACAACTAGGATAAGAAACTTAGTTGAAACAAAGAAAAATGTTGGAAATAATGAGCTTGATTAAGGAATGAGGGTTATGATATAATTGAGAGCATGGAATGTATACCTTTATTAATAAGTTTAATACATTCATCCTTACCGCCTTTGGATTCTAAGTCTCTATAGAACAACAAACTAGTTTCTAAAAGAAGAACAAAAGTGTAGCTAAATAAATGAATAAGTCATACAAGGTAGAGTATATTCAATAAGGAAAAACTTGATTGAAAGAGAAACTATGTTTCGCCCTTGCATGAGCCGTTTGATTTAAAATGAAGGATATATAATGTATTAAACATGAGGTGATACTAGTAGAGAGATTATTGATTTAGAATTTCAACTTCACATTAGTAGAAGGATAAAAGGAAATATATGCAACATGGTATACATGATCATACACATAAAAGAAGCCACATGATCATAAGAGAAAACTAGAAGTTAAAGATGACATGTGGAATAGTGGTATATGGTAATGGGATTATGGAAAGTAAAGAAGGGTTTGAAACATAATGGAGTAATATAGATTATAAAAGAAAGAGGTTGCGAGATTCAAGAAAGTAATAATTAGTCAAGTATCCTTGTTGATAATTAATTAAACCTACATATGAGAAATGTATTATTGAATTTTGAAGATAAGAATTCTAAGTCTCAAAATCATCTTCTCTTTCATATCTTCCTTAATGAGAGCAATGTGGGAATAAAGTGATAAGAAAATGAATCATATATGATGCATAACCACCATGGTAGAGACATCTAGTGAATGTAATAATGACACACAATATGATGATGAAACCCTAGAAGGGTAATTGAGAATGTAATCTATCTGAATGGCCAAGTAAGAGAAAGGAAATTCAATCGATAAGATAAAGAAGACTTTAGTAAAACTTGTGAGATCCAAAGTTTGAATTTCAAATTAAGGGAGCAAAGTCACATCATAATAATGTCATGCTACTGATAAGGACCAAACCCTAGAATGTTTAGAGTTGTAGTAGTTCAAGGGATGTCACTAGTGATTTGACCTTGAATACTAACATCTCTATAAAATAAGATCATGTGATTTGCACTATGAGAAGTAAACTAGCACTAATAATAATCCTAGCTAATCTAAAAGGTTGATGGACAATATGAAAATGATTTAGAGCAAAGGGTAAGAAATAACTTTGAAATGTAACGAGTGTATTTTGAACAAAAGGAAGTGCAAGATGAGAAAAGTGTAATCTAAAACAAATTCTTGCAGTGATATCAAGAATGATGAATAATCTATTCTTAGCTTGTATGTTTCAATTTTAGGGATGTTTATTCTATGTGATAAAAATGAGAAGTATAAGTAACAAGAAGTAAGTAGTAAAGAATGAGGAGATAAGAGAAAACAATGGCTTTCAGTAATATGCAAATTTGTATTTAGAAGTGTAATTTGTTGAAGGTATAATGAGGGATGTAAATTAGTTCTATGTATGATTTCAGTGTACATGTACAAGCAATATGTTAATTTCAGGTGTCTGATAGTTTAGTCATTCATACTAGTAATCCATCTTAGTATTGTACAATTTTTGTATGGTGATATGGTTCAAATGATGATAAAACAAATGGAGGGTTACCCTGAATAAGGTAGTCTTACCTATTCACTCATATGAATAGAATGGATGATAACCATATTGTATTGATATGTAACCCTAATGAGGTATAGCTTGTTATACCTAGCTTTAATATAATTAAGTGATGGTAATTGGGTATGAATAGTCCTTGAATGACTAATACAATCATGGAGTACTCTATTACTGTTGTTGAAACCTTAGTATGCTATAACCTGATGGTTACACCTTGAATTATGTGTGGGTTCATACTTGAGAATAATATGGAATGTGATGGTAATGCTTCACCTTATGCATCCATGATGCAATGGGAATGTCGTGAATAGTATTGTACTATTGTTGTTGAACCTAGTCTTCCAACTCATGACTTCTTTGCTATTTGAGTAGCACAATAGTAAAAATTCAAAAGAACATGGTGAACTCTCTTTTGTGACTTGGAGGTAATACATAACAATAGTACATATTGAGCCGTATGAATTGAGATAGTTGGATCAGATTATCAATGTTGAGGTAACACCTCAAGAGTATGATAATATTAAAATGGTTGTTTCTCTCTCTATCCTATGATTGATTGTGACATAGAGAATTCATTTGTTATCATTGAGCAGTCATGATTTCACATGTTATGATTAGAAAAGAAATAAAGGATTTAATGTTGAAAATTGTATTCAAGTATGAAATACAACAATATAATGACATGTAAGATTTCAAAAGATTAAAATAAACCTTGAAAGTATTTTTGTTGTACGTTTATGTTTCGAGGATGAAACCTTTTAAAGGGTGGAAGAATTGTTATGACCGTATCCGAGCTTAATTGGTAAACTAGGGTTTACCTGGATGATTATATGCTTAATTGGATTGATAATTTCTTAAATCTAATTAATGATATTATTCAAATATTATGTTTTAAACCTAATAAGAACGTTAAGTGTTCTATTGTTTGAGAAATTAGGGTTTGAGAAATATAAACCCTAGTTGGGTGAAATTAGGGTTTTAATGGTACATGAGTATGGAATTTGATCAAGATAGTAGTACGGTAAATAATTTATCATATTTTCTATATAATTTTGATTTAATTTAAATTTTTATATAATATATATAACTCAATTGTACATTTCATTGAAAATTTTCAGAATTTTTGGATGTTCTTTGAAAGTCATTCTCGGTCAAGATATGCTTCAACTGACCATGCTAATAGAATGTTGTTCAACACTATATTGTTTGATTTTTATTTATTTATTAGTAATTCCAAATGATCTAAAATTTTAATTATAGATCTTAAACTCAATCATAAATAATATGTAAAATTTTCATATTTTTTTGATGCATTTAGACCTTATCAGTAGATGAATTATAGTAACTGACATTTCTGCTAAATTCTGGATAGCAATGCACTATTCAATTTTTAGTTATTTATTGGGAGATTGGAATGATCTCAAATTTTAACCTAGCTTTGTCTCTAAATTATAGACAGCATGCTAAATTCTCAAAAATTTTGGAGAAGTTTTAATCTCTAATATACACGAATTGCAGAAACATTTATATGATAGAAAAATCTGTTGAAATAAGAAACAATTTAGTGAGGGTCAAAGTGCAATTGACCCAAGTAGTTCAATTGCTCTATATCATCAACCTAACACACAAGGAGCTGTCATATTTCGTGGTTCAATCCAGAGAAATAAAATCCTATAGAGAGAGGGAGAGTTAGGGTTTGATAGGAGAAAATGATGGATATGCTGACCTAGGGTTTTGATCCAAAATAGTTTCAAAAATAGTTTGATCCCTCCTCTGATTTGATCCAAAATAGTTTCAAAATATCCCCTTTTCTCACTCTTTCTTCATAATCCCTCATTTTTAGAGTTTTTGAGTCGAAAGGAAGAAGAATCGGGTGAATTGCTAGGGATTTGATATGAGATCGAGATTTTCAGGGATGAGCTACGTTTTTAAGGTGTTTTCACAGCTTATGGTGAGAGGGAACTTCCTTTAAATAGTATATTGCACGAAAATTGGTTAATTCATCCATAATCTTTAATTGCTAGTATGCGACTACAAACCCTGAATTGTCTATTTATTCTAAGTTGTTGCAAAATGATATGAAATGGATTTTTCCTCTGTTTGTATGAAGTGAAAATGATAAAATTATATTAGAAATGTATACAATACATACTAATGAGAATTCCCTTAGTATCCGCAGAGGTTATAAGAGTAAACTAAAATATAGGGAATTTGTCTATGACTGAAATTTGTTGTATAAGTAAATAGAGAAAATTGCTTATCTAGATCCCCTAGGATATGAATGATTTTTTATCTAAATTCATAGTACATATATGTCAGATACTATATTGGATTTTGTTTAAGGTGAATAGTGTTTGTTTGATATCTCAATAAAGAGTGTGAAACCCTAGATGCGAGGAAAGTTGGATATTTGTGAATAGATATCGTGAAATCCATTTGAAGGGATTTTCTTGACATGATAGACTTTATTTATTCAATGTTATTATTGATGCATGATATCCTAGTGAATGGCATGGAAACCCAAATTCAACTCGGTTCTAAGGTTTCACACATATATTGATTTTATATGATTTGTTGGTATTAGTCTTTATTCAATGAATGTTTATGTCGCATGAAATCTTTATGGGAGCCATGTGAATAAGTTGTTTCCTAGTGAGAGGTGACAAGATGTGTGATGGCCTTGTGATCCATGAGAAAACTTGTACAACCAGTGAAATGAAAACCTTGGTCTAAGGATCTAGAGGTAATGGTTACCTATTATAGAGGTAACAATGCTATGTGATGATCTAAGGGTTTGAATACCCAGATCCAGTAATCATGATAATGATGTGAACGGATGAGAATTCCTAGTAATGTGATAAGGGATTGAGATCCCGGGTATCATGTGTTTTAGAGATTTGAAAAGTACGTGACAGATGTATTACACCTTTCTTTGTAGCATTTTTGGTGATTAAATGAAACCCTAAGGGTAGGATGTTCAATAAATCAAGTATTGTGATATCAATGTTCTCAGTTATTATTAATAATTCTTGTCATGATAAGTAATTAACTCTTAATTGATTTATGAGATGCACAACTCAAGATTTGGGTTGATATGCACAATTCTAGTGTGTATGTACCAAGTGGACATGAAATATGTTTATTTAATAATTTTAGTCGTATAAAATGTTGATTTCTCAGTATATTACAATGTTTTCCAGCAATTATTCTTTGTATGTTTCTGAATTATTAGTTCTCGTTGAAATTAATCAAGCATGCTCATATATTGATTTACTCTTGTTGATATCTAGAGTATACTGCCATATTTATGATTGTCAGTGATCAATGTCTTTAAAGCTTACTGCTGTTATAATTGATATTAGTTGCTCAAAAGTATATTTGTAATTATATCAATGTTTTAGACTGTTTCTTTGAAGTACTCATTCACTGAGCGAGTAGGCTCAACCCTCTACTCACAATTTTTAGGGAATCACATGGATTTGAAGAAGGTCATTGCATCAGAGTAGATCTGCCATAAGAGTTAAGTCTAAGTATAGTTAAGTTCTGTCAGTCCCTGTCACTCTAGGTCCTTTTATAGATGTGAGAGAGTTGTAAATGATGTTTTGTATGTTTGTTTCCTTAATAAGATAGAATGCAAATGATTTTCATGTCGTATGTACATGTAAGTGTGAGAAACATAATGAATGTATGGATGTGTATCATTAATGTTGAGATCATATTAGAGAAATAAAAGTTTAATTCTCTTATAAAGTTTATTTATGTGATTCGATGCGAGAAAACAAAGTGTTTGAAAAAGAAGAAAAATTTAAGGGTGATCTTTGTATTATGATAAATCCTAAATTTTATGCCCTAATCTCATGATTAGTGGTAATTGTGAGATCGGGGTGTAACACCCTTAATCCTTATCATACTTACCCTAACCTCAAGAGGGTGGGGAAGAGCGATAAAAACCCTAAATCTTAGAATCCTCAATTGAATTAGCGTTGAGAAGGGACGAAATAGATGAGAGAGTCCTAAAGGTATCTTATTTCGAGTCAGAACCTCAAACATTGGCCAGGCAGTCACACTACATTCGGGAGTCCTCATGACCGTCTAGCGGGGCAGAGAAAAATATTACCAGCCCCCAGATCGTGATCCTTTTCTAGACACCTTTGTCTTTGGAAAATCCTTTAATAACTCCCTCGGTTCTATAGAGTTTGTAAAATTTAATAATTACTAAGGATTAAATGAGAAACCATGACTCTGATACCAAATGTAACGACCCCGCCTCTTGGTAACCCCCAATTAAGGGAGACCAAAAGTTCAGAGACGGTAACCTAATATTTCAGATCTAGACTTCTACTATTACTAAACTGAAAATTTGGAATAAAATAAATCTTTTACATACCTTGTAAATTCATATCTAGACTTCTATCCTCAGTAAAAGTCTAACTAACTAATACTCCTTGCATAGGTTAATTGCATCTTCACAATATTTTGATTTACTGTTTGTCCATTTTCAGAATTGTACCTAAAATGCCGACAAACAAAACGTCGGTCTGTATATTTCTAAACTGGTATGTGAGGAACAAACACAATTTTCACAAATAGTTTCTAACAACCTAATCATCACAAATGATTGATTAACAATCCAATTTACATTTTTAATGTGACTTCTCAACCGCTTTTTCCGTAAACCCTGGATTACTCTTTCTTAGGGTTTTGTCCTTGCAAGGGACATAAGGACACCTTCTCCATCCTGAGCTTGGTGCCTGGGGTCACCTCTCATGGTGCCCAATGGTCTTCCCTCCAGGGCTTGACCAACTCAGAGCTTTCCTCCCGGGCTTGGTCTTGCAACTTACATCAGGGTGGCATGTAGGTTCGAGAATACACTTACATAATTAATTGTGATATTCATAGGAACTTTATAGGATTGCATAATTGAACATCCAACAGTTTAGGTTGCAATCATTCTATGAAAACATCTGAGAAATGTCATGAAACTAAAGGCAGTTATTCATAATTAACCACATACCTATTCAGTCGAATCAACAAGCTAACAATAATCCAAGCAAGGAAATATCTAGGCAAGCAAGCAGTTCACACAAGCAATGATCCTGAAACAATCGTATAATTTAATTACTATTCACTTTCTCATATTAAACTCATATGAACTCACTCCCTAGGGTTTCCTACTTCCTTTTAGGGTTTCATTAGGGTTCATTCTCATCATTGACATGTAAACCCTAAATCAGTAAATCTGATCACAAACCCGAACTACCTTGTTATATTCTTCCTAACAGGCTTAGGATCACCTGATAATACTATTATTTCAAAGAATTTTGGATTATTCAAGTTAATCACCCTTTTAACCCTAGATTAGGGTTTCCATATGTATTAACATAGATTCATGGATTAAAACCCTAAAATAAGCCAATTATAATCTAGTTTTAGATTCAAACCTTACTTTTTTTTTCAACAGGTTATTAATACTTGAATTAACCCATTAAGCATCTTAGATTTGATCTCTAATCATCATTAAGGTTTTTAACCTAAATTTAATGCACTTTATGATCAACTCAAGGTACTTTTGCAATTAGAAACAAAATCATATGCTAAAACTATTTTTATCATATTACTTGTATTTTTTTGATCATTTTTCATATATAAAGTTTCTTCATCTGACCTTCCTATTAATTTCTATGATTTTTGCAAAGAAAGGTATTTTCTTGGATTTTCTACAGAGAGGAATTATATTAGGAAATTGCCCAAAAACTTCGGCCGCTCGATCAGTGGTCCGTTGGACCATGTGGGATCCAATGATATGTGGAGTGTGTCTCACTCGAGATCAAAAGACACAAAGGATGGGTTTGCCCTTACCTGGACTGAAGGAGCTGGAGGGCCAGTTGGTAATTTGGTAGAGGTTCATCTTCAACCTCTCATGTGCGCCTGTAGTGAGCTGAGGTCAACTCTTGGGTTGACTTCGGGCTTCCGTGCATCTATGAGAAACCTAAGAACACCGGGAGGTTCGTCTACCTCCCATGAACCTACTTGATCGATCAATTTGTTCTCCACACCACTCCTTCACAACCAACGCACCTTAGATCCTTCGACGATGGTTGCAGCTAGTGAGGGGGAAGAACATGGTTCTTGGCTGAATTGAAAGCACGAGCATGAATGTCGCAGTGCTCCAGACTCGAGGGTAGGGTTTGCACGATTGCTCGCAATGCCCAGAACCATCCCTATATATAGGATCTCCCACAGGCATCCGACAAATTGGGGATTCTTCCAATCCTCCACCAAACCCCACTGACCTTAGGGTGGTTAAGTCCGAAACGATCTCCTGAATGAGATGGACTCATATAAAGACTCGTAGGTTGCCTCAAATATGAGAAATCTCCG
This sequence comes from Alisma plantago-aquatica, assembly GCA_963693085.1. Classification (NCBI taxonomy): domain Eukaryota; kingdom Viridiplantae; phylum Streptophyta; class Magnoliopsida; order Alismatales; family Alismataceae; genus Alisma; species Alisma plantago-aquatica. The sequence continues at coordinate 408,151,037 of OY856414.1, forward strand.
ACCAAATTCCACGCAACATGGACTATGTGTTCCCACTCCTTGCGAGAATGGGACTCAACCCAAGCCATGGATCACTGATCCAATGGTCATGAGTGTGTGCTTAATAACCAAAATTCGGGATTTTAATCCCAAATTAAATCGTGACACATATTCCTTTCCACTTTAGGATAACTTCCAAAATTCATATCTCATAAACCCTGAATCCTTTTTCAACCAAATTTTCAAGGAAACTTTGGGTCGATATTATCAACTTGTATACCAAAATTGAGTCCCAAATTCCAAAGGAAAATGGTATTTCCTTCATAAGAAAGTTATCTTTCAATAAAGCTAATTTAATTGGTATTTTCTCTTTCCTTTTTTATTATTTTTACAACTTGGGCTCCTTCGAACCCAAGAAATCCCAATGGTACGAAATCTACCTTTGGAGGCTACCTCCTAGCCTTCTAGAGGCTTCTACCTCTTTCTTTTCTCCTTTTCTTAATTATTATTTTATTAACTAAATTTCTTTTTCCTTTTTTTCCTTTTCTTGTTATTGGGCCCAATAGCCAATAAGGCCAACAAAATCACACAAGCAAGGCTATTTATTAATGAAATCCATACATTCAAATCAAATCAAACAATTGCATGTTCATATATCTTTAAAAGGATAAATTACATTTAAATTCTGAATTAGAAAAATTGAGGTTATAACACATACCAATACTTCAAACCCCTAGGTGGAGAGCATGGATGTGTGGAACAAAGTTGACCAGGACTTATACATGTGTAGCTTTCCTGGGAGGTAGATTGAAGTGTTTGGTTTACCCTTTATGGTATATTTCATATAGTTTCCTTTTTATGTACACCTTGCATAGTGAATAATATCATTAGACATTTAAATTATAATAGTTATATTTTTTTCTTCTACTACTACACGTAATGGTGAATATACAATACATACTTGAAAATTTTAGGTATCATCCTTCACAAAAAAGTGTTATCATGTTTGGCATTGGATGGTTTTCTATTATTCCCTCAAAATAAGTGAATGGATCCTCACTTGGGTCCTACTCCTTAAAAGTATGGTCACATAGATAAGGTAGCTTGTAATTTGACTATTTCAATCTTTATCTGCCTTAGGTTGTTACCTCTTCCATAATTTCCTTATATGAGCCTTACCTTATGTGAAAACTCTCTTGATGAGATACCTGGACTAGTAGCTACCTTTGTTATGATTGTTAAAAGCATATAAAATTTGAGGAAGTATTATCATGATCTTAAGTGAGTTAACACTCATGTGTTTATATTGGACACCTTGTGCCTTTTCCCTAAGGTATAAGTGTGATATGAACAATGTTTGTCAAAAACAAATAAGATATAATTGTGATACCCATGTTTATGTTTTGGAAGCTATGAGGGTTGTGTTAAGAGTAGAATTATGTGATAAGGATGATGAAGTAGGTAGTAAGATGTTATACCCAAAAGTAGAACACATGTTATGGTAGACTAGCCTTGGGCCTAGATTTTGATGTATGGTGTTATTGTATAGTAAGTGATGAAGTGATACTTTATATACATGGTTCAGTTAGACTTGACCTTTTACATAAAGGTTTTGTTTGACTTATTAGTTCATAAAAGTTAAGGGTTGAGGGTTAGTACCTCATAGAATACATATATGGTGATCTTGGGGACAAAATCCTATCTAACAATTCCTGTAACATACCGAATTTGGCTTTCATGAATCTAGAAACCCTAATTCTCATATTAGGATGTTAGTATGTTTGAACCTTTATAATTGACCAAACTAAGTTAGATTTATACCCTGACATGATTGTTTGTATCTTGATAAATGTTTAATGCACATAATATGAGTAACTCACATATTGACTCTAATTATGCATAGATATGATCCTGATCACAACATGGACCAATAAACTCTACAATGGTGATGAGATGATTATGGAACTTGATTCTAGACCATGGAGGTGTAAATGATTTGTATCAGATGGTTAGTAATCATGTTGACCTAAACCCTAATTTGGTGTTGAGCAACCCTAACCCATACATCCCTGGTGACATTCATGATACATTAGTACATTAGGTGCCATAATCATATATCATATGTTAATACACATAGATTGGACCTAATCACCTAATCATGGCTTAATATGTAAATGAGTTCATGAAACACGTAATATGTTTCATCTTGTTCACTAATACACATATGATGACTCAAATATGGTAAATAAGTAATTGGATTTACATAAATATGCATGAATGGCTAATCTTGGTTTAAATGTGTAGTAATAAGACGTGGATAAATGTGAATAATTGATTCATGTAGACGATAATGTGACTAAAAGAATAATTTGATGATAAATAGATGTTTAACATAAGTGGAGATAACTAATGTGTCTTTCTAAGTTAATGTTGATTTTGATGAACTTATTGAGTAATTTTTTGAAAAAACAAAAATAGTGCAAGATAATATCATGAAACTCAGTTTGTTTTAAGATAATGATAGTAAGACCTTACATCCCAATATTAAGTGTAATTTAATATATAATAATAAATAATGACATATTTAAGGTAAACCCTAATTGTACTAAAATCATACAAGATAATCCTAAAGTGGGAATGACTAAGGATGAGGAAAGATGAGATGTAAATGTAAAGAATATAATAAGTCATATGATGATGTGTGAATAAGAATCTAAAAAGGAGTCATGATTAAGCTCAAAATATTTTTGAGAAAGTTCACATCCCATGTGCGTGCATGAAATAGTAAGAAAAAAAATTGTGGAACTAAAGGTATTCATGGTGTGGAGTCATTTTTTAGAGTGAATCAGCCTAAAATATGAAAATTTAAGGTGATATGTACCATCTTTATTGTTGGAATGGGGTGAATTATGTTTTTTTATTGCAGACAAATCCTTATTTCATCTTGTTATGAGTGAGAGAGATTGGATAGACACATGTTAAAAAATGGTTTAATGGTATATTCAAGGGTTGGAGGTGTTACCTCACCCTTATGTGGAAAAATATGAAGAATATTTTGGAAACCTTCCTGAGAAGATAATCACCAAATGAGGTGAGAAATTACAAAATGAAAATGTAATTATCAAGATATGACATCATGTGAATGTGTATAATTTGAATTGAATTCAAGTACCAATCTTTATGGTAATGTGAGAATTTTGCATATCAATAAAAGATGTTAAGGATATCTAAGAAGGTTGCTATTCCTATTGTTTGAAACTATGATGAGTTGTTAAACACATTGACCGTGTAAGTTTGAATTTTGAGGACAAAATTCCTTTTGAGGAGGGGTGAATGTTATATCCTCAATTATGGTAAAATTGAATTATATAAATATAAAGCATAATTTGATAAATATTTTTTCTTGAATGATATTATTGGTGGAATAAGAATGTTAATTGCCTTGTGGCATGGGTTCTTGTGGCACAAGTTAAAGAAATAAAAGGGATTTCATGTGTTTTATGATTTGCAATAATCCAATAATGTTTTGGAAAATTAAAGAGTGGAAAATCTAATGATAAAGGGATTTCTAAAAATAATGGATAATTGGAATGTTAAATATGGAATTATGTGGAATACTCTATAAAAGAGAGTTTTCATGCATAAATGAAGGTTAGTGGGTTTATGGTTCACTAAATAACTGAGATATTGAATAATATGAAAGTTTCCAAAAGAAAATAAGAGATGTGGAGTTTTAGGTAATTAAAATGATGATTATCTATCTAAGAGCAGAAACATAATGTTTAAGCATAAGATAACATAATCTTGATTTAATCTTTGAATACTTGAAAATAATAATGAAAATAATTTTAGAAGTTGGTGAAAAGGGATATTCCATGAGATAATGGTATTGTTAAAAAAGGAGCAAGTGTTGACATCCCAATAAATCCCAACATATAAGATATAAATCGGGATATATTTTTATGAGTTCCTATATTTGTTTTGAGAAATATATCAAGAGAGAGATAAAAGAATAATTTAGAATCCTATGATAAATTGGTTTCTAAATAGAGTAAGTGACCAATTATTCAATAGTTATGTGTTCTCCTTAATGGTTTTTGTTTTCAAATCCACGTCTTTATATGATTTAAGCCAAAGAGAGGAATATATTCTTTTTAGTTGGTGATGAATTTGTTGAATAAAAATGGAGGCATCTTTTAACTGGTTAGACAAAGTTGGTAACTTAATTAAAGTAATAATTGAAGGGAAAGTATATATATATATATATATGGGCCCATCTTTATTGCCCGCGTGGGTAGCTACCCGCCCACCCTTCTGACCACTTTTTTTCAAAAAAAAAATTCGCAATTGTAGAGGACTATTTTGTCTAGCTCTCGAAAAAAAATTAGCCAAAAAAATATCATTTTCCCCTCCAAAATAAAAAAACCCGTCCTTATATATATCTGTTGTATATTTTGTACAGAGTTACTCTTTTATTCGTGTAGTTACTTTCTGACCACCATAGTTACTTTTTTGACAACAGAGTTACTTTTTTGGCCAGGAGAGTTACTTTTTTGGCTTCCGGGTAGCGAAAATCCAGGCTACCCACGCGGGCAACGAATGAACGCCCTATATATATATATATATATATATATATATATATATATATATATATATATATATATATATGTGTGTGTGTGTGTGTGTGTGTGTGTGTGTTTGTGTGTGTGTGCCGCCATATAAGGAATATATTGAGTATTTTTCATCTTTAAAAATTATACATATCTTTTCCAAGAGTGCTTTTATAACCATGAGGAAAGGGAAATGAGAGAGAGAAGATTGAGGGAGCATGTATATATATGTATGCATGAAAGAGCCATGAGTGAACCAACCAAGTTCTCTTCCCCTCTCCCTTCCTACTTTTAGCATCATCTTCCTCCTAAATTTAGGGCTCCTTCTCATGTCATGGAACCATGGTGGTGGTCAAACTATCAATCTCAAAGAGATAGAGGGCAGACTACAGTACCCTTCCTGCTACAACCATCCACCACCATACGCTAAGCAAAAATTCCCACCTTCCTTTCTCTTGTTCATCTTCCTCTCCCTGAACCCTAGGTTCACCCTTGTGAAGACATACCTCCAAGATAGTCTTCCACAAATGTATGTACATATTACACGAAGGCCAAGCCAGACCCGGCTAACCCGAGGCCGGTGGGGGATCTTTTATGCCCATCAAAGGGGGGATCGCGAGCATGACCACCATAAAGTAGTACTTTCCCCTTCTAAAGAAGGTTCCTGATAGCCCGTAGAAAACCCATATGGCAAAGATGGGTCCTCTAACTCCACCCTTACCTAAGCATGAGGTTGAAGGAGGAGCACTTTATAGAAACTGTAGAACTAGGATGAGAGGGAGAATGAGACAGAGGAGGATGATGCGATGGAAAAGGGACAAAAACCTCAATGGACGATGTTGTTCTCTGACACCACATCTATCGACGGGAATGCAACAATGTGCATGGTCACACAGAAGATGAATCACAAGGAAGAAGAAATGGATTTATAAGACTCTTTTGCCCCCAACCTACGTGTTCAAGACTGAAGGGAAGAAAAGTCTTTTCCCCTGATCATGAGAAAAACTGGTCATACTAAAAGGTAATTATATTTTGCTGACGTGGCGAGCAGGATTAACCCAATAATGATTAATTTTGCAAAAATCATAACTATATATTGGTAGCTCTGATCGTGACAACTTATATATGAAATTTGATCAATAAATGAGAGGAATCTAAATGAAATTATGTTTGATAACTAAATATGATCCCAATTTTAAAGGTTGTGCAAGTATATGTCTAAGTGATGATTTAAACACATAAACCCTAATTCACATATTTATCATGATAAATATGTTTCTTTGTGATGAAATATGATAATGTGGAATGTAATGGTGATTTAACATGATTGTTACCATAATGATCATAATTATAGTTGCTAATTTGAATAATCATGTATATTAAGAAATAGGGCTAAAATATCATATTTTCTATATTGTTAATGAACTTAATGTGATCTAACTACTCCTAATGAAATGATATGTTGGATACAATAATTAGGGTTAAAACATGATATCTTGCAATATTGTTAAGGAACATAATTGAATATAGTGCTCAATATAAAAAAATATAGTAGATTTGATCATCATGGCAACACCTAAGATGAATTAGGGTTCTTGAGTCATTAGATTAATGAATATGGGAATTGGAGTATCAAACATAACCCTGAGATAACTCGAGACCAAGGATATCTAAACCCTAGATCAAGAATGAGTAGGGTTTAATGTGATTAATGTGATCAATGTGATGGTGACACTTTAGGTTGTACATACATGAAGATTAATTGTTGAATTGCTTGATCTTTTGATTGGATTGATTGAATATGCTGGAGGTATATACTACATGATAATCTGCATGATTCTACAAAAGGTACGTGGTTATGCCTATGACTACTCGAATTAACCAACTTTTGTGTTTTTCTTGAGGCTTTTCCTGAATGTATTGCAACTTATATGCTTGCTTGTTTATTTACTTCCTACAATCTATAAATCCCACATGAGTATAACACTAAAGAAATAACTTACTCAAGCCCATAATATTATCTCTTATTAAATGCATGCAAGAAAATTATAGAGCACCCTAGAGAGGGGGTTGTCTAATAAATACTCCCAGAGAGTGAGTATGATATCATGAATAAACCCAGTGAGTGGGTATGGATGGAAATCACCCCTAGTGAATCGGTAGATTAAAGTGATACTCCCAGAGAGTGAGTACCATAAAGTTGGGTGCCCCTAGTGAGTGGGTATGCCACAGAGATTAAGGGTTGAGAAGTAAAGAAATCAAAATGTGTTCTGATTATTTCTTAATTCCAAATATGTCTGATTATATTATTATACCTACATGAAAATATTTTGTTCCCCCACATACCAGTATAACTTGTTATATTGACGCTGTTTTGTTGCACAACATTTTAGGTTAAACTGCTAGTAACCTATAATTAATGGTAAAAGATGGACTTGCAAGAAGACGAAACTAAGAAGAAAGGAAAGTAAAATAAAAAATGGATGATTATAGTTAGATAGAATTTTTTTTTGCAAAAATTAGATATACATTCCATGCAAACTCCCTTGGGGAGAGATTATATTGTTAGCAACTCTTTTACATTCTAATCCTGATCCCAGAATTATGATTATGGTCGTTTCCCTCTCGGTCATCCTTTTTAGGAGCTAATAGGGGGAGAGGATTGTAATAACTTGATGCAAGGAATATAAACAATAATGGAGGTAACTCCATAGTATACAACAGTCATAAAGATATATATATATATATATATAAATATATATATAATAAAAACTAAATACCCAGATTCATATAAAAGAGAGAATTTCTATTCATCTCAAATCAATCAACATATAACATAAAATTTATATCACATTCTATCTTTATGCTTTTAATCCTTGATGTATTTTTCCTTATAACCCTAATACCTCTAGGGCTTGTCTCTAGCCCATCCTCCCTCTACATACCTAGCCAGGGAACCCAGAGAAGAATAGATAGAGTAGCTTTATATTGGTCAACCAAAATATTCAAATATCATGCCACAATATCCAAATACTCAGACTTCCCAGTGCTATAGCCACATCACCTCCTAAATGTCACACTTATGACTATGACTTACTGTATTAATAGTCCCTAACAATTTAGGCTAAGCTTTGATACCAAGTTATTACACTCACATCTCACAATAACCATTAATCATGAGAGTTCTTCATAAGTTGTGAATTTAACATAATACAAAGTCACTCCTAACCTTTTTCTGATTTCAAGATCTTTGTTTTCTCACTTTCAACGACATAAAATAACTTTTCAAGGGAAATTAAACCTTGATTACTCTAATGTAATCTCAACAACAAAGACACATATTTAAAATTCATTTTTTTCTCACACTTCCATGTACATACAACAATTAGATGCATAATTTATTAAAAAGAAAACAAATTTACACGTCATAATTTTCAACGCTCGTATTTCTTTACAAGGACTTAGAGTGACAGGGACTGACTAAACTTGACTAATCTGAGACTTAGCTCTTATAGAAGATTCATTCTGGCATTGACATTCTTCAATTCACATGGTTTCAAAAACAATTTGTGAGTAGAGGTGTGAGCCTACTCGTACAGTGAGTGAGTACTTAAAAAAATAGTTTAAAGCACTTAAATAGTCAAAAGATATATTATTGAGCAACTAAAACAAAAGTAGAATAGTAACAAGATATAAAGGAACTAATCATTCACAAACATATAATCGATAAGATTGCTTTACATGACTATAAGGAGTAAATCAATAACAAAACATGCTTGATTAATCTCAAGGGATCTAGTCATTCAGAAACATTCAAATAGTGGGTTACTCCAGATAACTACAAAGAATAAACGAATAATTACACACACTTGGTTGATATCATATTTATCTTATTATGCCCTAAACCAACATGAAGTGTACAATGACATTTGAAAGCATCATAGTAAGCTACAATCTCATTATGCAAGACTTAAAAGAATTCATGGTATACTAAGTATGTAATCTCAAATGAACCAGTTTGTAGTGGGCCTTGCTACTTCTGGCTCTCGATAGATAATGCGTGTGGTTGGATATTTGGATTCCTCCTCTAAACTTGGGTACTTAGATGGAGAGTCAAATCACTCTGGCATATTCTACATGAGTGGTCCTACCTAAGCTGACCATTGATCTGTAACACAAGTACTAACGGATCTCTCGATTGATGTTGGATACCTCACAACCATAAGGAGTCTTCCCTCACTGGCCTAGACCCTCGCACCCTACCAGTACATTCCGTCTTACCTCGATTTGGACTACCTCCCATCGGGAAGCATGTTTCCTCCTCACAATGCAAGCCTCCTATGAAGATTTCTACAGTTTTTTGGGCATCTCATGTCTGATTCTCTCGTTAAATGCATCATTCAATCATCAAATCAATATCTCTTAGCTTAACCTTGTAAACACTTTTTTCACATTTGTTTGTAATATGTTTAGTAAATTGAGCTACCAACAACGCCACTTATCATACTGAGAAATATTATAATGAAAATAATTGATTTATGAATACCCTATCCTTAGGGTTTCATTTGCCTCATTCACATATAACTTGACTCGCAAAGGGATTTACAACATCATAAACTTTAACTAGTAAAAGAATTGCTTCCAATAGTTCACATACAACCAAACATGTATACAAAACCCTGTTATGGAACTAAACTGGGGTTTCCAATCCATTCACTAAAATATCATGCATCAAGAATAATGTTGAATAATTAAATCTATAATGGTAAGAAGAACCACTTCTGTTGGATTTCATGATGTTTATTCACAAACATCCAACTTTCCACTCATTGAGGGTTTCATCCTCCCTACTAAGACATCATGAAAATAGTGATAAACTCAAATAAATAGCTAGGTAATATCTTACATATCCATACGAAACATTCAAATAAAACAACCGGTTAACAAATAAGAAGATTCAATATGCATAGTTCTTCACTTTGTTATACAATAATTTCAAACATAACCAAAAATTGTAGATTTTGGTATATACATCTAATATCTGTGATAACCTTAGAAGTTATATTCTATATAGCTTGTATCCATTTCTAATATTATTTCATCATCTAAAATTCATCACGATAGAAAAATAATCCATTTCTAGATCATCTTGTAAAAGCTAGAATTGAAGGAAGATTTAAGGTTTATTGTCGCATATAGAAAGAATTGAAGATTTCATTAGATTCAATCCATTTTAGTGTGATATACATCTAAATGAAAGTATCCACTCACCTAAGGTGTAAAACACCTTAAATTTCATATCCCAACATATAAAATTCTTGAATCTATTTCAAACCTCAAGCAAATTACCATTTTCTTCTTCCTTCAAACTCTGAAACCCTAGGAATGGAGAATTATTGAGAAAGAATGAGAAATTATGGTGATCTAATATCATTTTGAATCAAATAAGAGGGACAGAATCTATGTCATTGAAGAATCACCAAAAAAATCTATCTAGCGATTACTAACTTACTTGATTTCATCAACTCTAAGATGAGAAAACCATAGATTTCCATCTATGCCTCTTTCTCCATTCAACCCCTAAATCTTCCTCTCTCTCTAGGACTTCGTATATGGGATATGCTAGTGTGTTTTGTTACTCATATAGAGTAATTAAGGTTCTTGGGACAATTGCAAAATAAACCTTTCTTACATTTTCTTTTATTTCAGCAGAATTTTGTATCATTAAATGTTATTGACGAACATATATTTAATAGGTAAAGACTCCTCTAACAATTATAAAAAAATTAGCATGTTATTTTATATAACATTTCAGAGCTCCGATAAAATATCAGGTCATTAATAGTTACCAATACATAATTACATATCAAACACTTCATTGCCATACTTCAATATGTAGCATGATCAGTTGAATTACAATTTGACTGACCAAAAGACTGAACAAACATCCAAATATTCTAAAATTTTGTAATATTACACATAATTGATTATAAATATTATATCCAAATTTCAAATAAATCCAAGTTACCTAGATAGTACAAAATAATTTGCAACACCATTATTTTATCAAATTCTCTATTCATGTACCAACAAAACCTCAGTTCTAGCCAACTAGGGTTTATACTTCTCATACCCTAATTATTTAATATGAAAGCATGCTTAGAGTTTTCATTAAGTTTAAAGAATCATAATTGGGCTGCCATCATTAATCAAGTTTAAGTGATGGTCAATCTAATTAAACTTGGAATCATCCAAGTAAACCCTAATTTACCTATTCAGCTCAGATGTGGTCATAAAACATTCCATAAGTATCAGATGTAATCACACAAGTTTTAAAATTAATATTTTGTTGACTCGTAGGAATTAACTTAAGGTTGATATTAGATTAATTATGACATGAATAAATTGAAAATGTCTAAAAATACAAAATATCATATAAATACTTAGTTATGTATAGCCCTGGAGCTACTTGTATAAACACGCCAAGAAAAGGTCGTCAGGACAAAGGAACCTGTCATCAACTCACTATACAATACTTAGGGAACTTTAGCCTCCTTTTGTTCACCTCAACACCTCCATTCACCTGCAAGACCAACATCTATGTCTGTGGAGGATCCATGACATCAATACTATGACCTCATGTCACATGTACTTGGCAAGGGTTGTGTAGTTGTCATGTGAAACAACAAGAGGGGGTCTTTGTGATATATCATAATTCATAACACCTCCTCCTCTAGATCCTAGTCACAAGAAACAAAAAGAATAGAATAACATCTCTCTAAGTAACTTCGAATTCCATCAGCCTACTTTTCCATTTCCATAATGTAGAATGTCTTCTATTTTGAATGCCATTTATATCATACAAAACAAACATGCCAATCTTCCTCACATCTTATTACAAAGTATTCATCAATGTAATTTATTTCACTTCCACACACGTACAATGGGTGAAATCTATGATGTTTATGGCATACTTTCCAAGATAAAAGTTAAATCCAATATTTTCTTATTCATAGATTTATATACTAAAATTTATTTTCTTAATTACAACATCATATATCTCCAACAAAATAGTTGTTCATCTAAAAATTATAATGAGTTTATAATGCTAAACAAGGATGACAACATCAACAATTCATCTCATATGCATATGTGTTCATATTGAACTAGGATATAGAGTATGGTGTATGATCATATAAGTTCATGATTCTTAGGATCATAGAAACATTAAGTTTATCTTTTAGTAACTTTAATGAATGTTATCCAATAATGCATTAGCATTTCTAAAATTGAATAGGTTCAGATAACCTAAACACATAAATGAGAAGTTTCTGAATACCGTGAGTATTCTTGAAAATGTGCAACGGTCAATTAAGAGAAATATCTAATGAAACTATCTTGATTTTATAAAAACATATGAATAAAAAAAACCACTTCTAATGTACCTAGTTACTAACTAACTCATCATTCTAGGTACCTAGTTAACTACACTAGAGAACATTTAACCGTTTATAGGATTGTACCTATAACATTATTCTTTCTAATATTATTTCAAAATATGACTCTTATTAATGAAAATATGATCAAATCATTAATTGATGCAATTTTTGGGTTTCTAACTCCTAGTCCATATTTATTCAAATAACTCATATGTAGTAAATTTTGGTGATTAAAGATGGTCATATAGGATTATTACTTGCTTTAAACTGTATAATTGGAGTGGTTTATTACAATGATAATCCCCTTTCAACCCGTAAATTAGAGACATAGAAGGTCTTCTTTTGTTCAAATATGTAGATCAGGTTGAGAAACGTTTGCTCTATCATTATATTTCCTCACATTATTTGGAGTATAAATTTTGTTTGGAAAATTATGTGAGACCTAGTTCCTCATAGTTACTCCTTTAATGTCAGTTTCTTTATATTTCTCATATGCTCTTAGTTTTTTGTTGGAGAACATTTTTTCTTGGTGATTTGAGTCTCAATCACTTCTTTGATTGTAATTTCTTAACCATATCTTAATTTTATATACCACCTTTTCTTTTTGAATTTGCACTTTTTCAAGTTTTTATATTTTTTCCTGGAATAAACATGGCTATGTTGTTGTCTTTTTTTCCTCTTATATGAACACCCAATCTACCCATGCTACCAATAGATCATCATCATTAGTCTTACAACTGCCAAATATTATACAATTATAATGGGGTCATTTTTCAAAAAAGTATATGTTGTAATATCCAAGACTAATATACTCATTAAGATTTGAGGAAGTTTTTTTAACTAATTCCACCCTAAAAAAACTACAGTTCATAAAAAAAAATGGGTTGATTATGGTACAAGAAAGGACATATACTTCAGAAAATAGGTTAGCATGTACATATGAAATATATATTGTGCAATAGCTTGTGAGGCACATCATAATCCATATTAGTGACACATACCAAATGCAAACAAGAATATCCTAAGTAGATACTCAAGATCAATGTTGATGATCATGCATGATATTTCTCTTGATGACAATATACTCCAAAAACATAAAATAGTCATGTATCCCACCATATCTTGGCCCAAAGAATAATTAACACAAGTTTACTTTGCATAATATGTAAGTGAATGTATCGAATTAATAAGGCCTTGTGAGGCCCGAGTCAAGCACGGGGAAGCCTTTCTCCAGTAGACTACTACTAACTGCTCTCAAATCAGCTAAGCCAGATGTAAATGGATGAAATGGTTTGAGTTAAAGAATTAATGTAGAAACAAAATGAATTAAAGGTTGAATTAATCATAGATGGAATGAATTCCTTAGGACAGTGGTTTCACCACAAATAACACTAATAATTAATCTGACACACTAAAATCTATTATCTCAATCCCTGGATCAGGATACTATAGCCAGAATTACCTTCTCTCACAGTGTAATTTACTACCTAATCTAATGTCAATCCCACTTCCGCAGTTAGTGGTTGATTAGTTAGATGCCTTATGATTATTCTATGGGTTTGTCCTCCCATTTACACTCCACTTTTCCCAAAGGGCACAGGTGACAGGTAAATCTATGCTTTCCAACCCTTAATCCCTCTCTCGAGATGACTAAGTGTCTAGTAATCCACTTCTGGTGATCAAGCACAAGTAGAACATAAAGCTTTCATAGATTTATATCCATTATAAAGAGATAAAGTTGATATTAATGCATAGAAATCAATTACAGTGTATATCTGAGCTACTCCCCAATCCTAAGGAATAAAGGTTTTTAGCCTTGCATGGTTTTCATCAATGAATACATGGAAAAGAAGAAGAAAAATGTGGTAAACATTAGGAAACTAAGGTAACCCCTAAATCTCTACCCGTCTAAAAGATCTCCTCCATCGTACATACGTTCTGATGTCTTCCGGATGCATAATCGTCCACCGAAGGTGCTTGGGTCTTCTCGGTTGAAGATTTTGGTCCTTGATTCTTCTCTTTTCTCTCTTTGGTTGTCATGCAATGAAAACGGTTGCCCCTTTAGCCTGGATGTCATCCCCCTAAGTCATAGAAGGCACATAGGGTACAAAATAACATCCACCATTGGATTAGAGTGAAATATGTAGATGGCCTGATCGGGAAGACTCGGTAGTACCAACTAGGTGAGTCAATAGTACTGAGTCACTTAGGTTTACTCGTGTGATCCCAATCATCTCAGTACTATCGCCTGAACTCGATAGCACTGAGTTTTGTGATTTTTGAATTTCTTCCCTAATCTCAACTCAGTAGCACCAACTTGGAAACTTGGTAGCACTGAGTTTTCTTGAATCATGATGGAGTTTACTGGTGTTGTTTTGGTACCACTAACTTTGGCTATCGGTAGCACCGACTCTGGGTGAGTTTTTAGGTCCATAACTGACGTCAAGTCGGTACCACCAACTGTTACCATGTCGATTGTATCGAGTTTGTGAGACTTCCTTGTACCTAAAAATGCACAAAAACAACATAAGTACTTGGGATGCATAAAATACCACATAAAACAGTTAAAATCATATAATTTGATGCATTCAATAAAAATAGGCCATCTATGTCATTCCATGCATAATAAATCAAATAAATGACTAATCTACACATGAAATCAAGGAAAAATGTGTCTGTAATAACGACGAAAAACACATGCATCAAACTCCCCTAAGCTTAAATGTTGCAAGCTTAAATGTTGCTAGTCCTCGAGCAACACTCTCTCGGATTTGTTTGACAAGAGTCAGCAAAAGGACATAGCACATACATTCCTTTCTTAATCAAATCCACCTATCAAACCCTAAATCGGCCTTAACTGACCACTGAACAGATAACTTCTATGAAGTGACCAAAAACTTCCATAAATTATGCCCATGTTTAGTCAATGACCTATCAAGAAAGCAGTTAACATCATTATTACTCAAACATTCACTTGGTGTATTGTGTGATTTTCTACACTAAATTCCTCTTTCCTAACTACCAACTACTTGGAAGCAGATCTCTGTATAAGAATGAATGAGGAGATAAATCATTAGAGTGGCCTAACAATAAGAGAAATTGATAATTCAAGATGGGTGGCAAATGAAAAATCATAAGTACATCCAACCGATTTATGCATAGAGAATAATGAACCTATATGGATGAAAATAATTTCGTGCATGAATCCTAATGCCTAAAGTTTTTTCTGTTTATGAAATGATGCATGTATGAACAAGTTGAGATTGTTTGACAACTCAAAAGAATGCACATGTGGATTAAATCATCACAAACAAAAACATGCAAGATATACACTCTCTTTTTTTTTCTTCTTTTGAACAATTTTCTTATTCTCTTTTTTTCAACAAGGCTAATTGTTATGCTTCTTGCTTTCATGATTTTTCTTATTTTTTTTCTTTTTTTTTCTAGGAGGTATATCCCTGCACTTTATCTCCATAACTTGAAATTAAAATCCACATGTTTAGGAAAATATGCATGCAATGTTGAAATGCTTACAACTACATGAACTATGTTACGCAAGCTATGACAGTATGCATTATAGTTCATGCATACAAATGCAATGTTTTTCTTTCTTTTTCAAATGCAAGTAAACTAACTATTATGTTCCTATCGTGCCATGTAATGCAATAAAAGACAATAACTTGGAGTACTCATGAATCTTGAGGCGGTGAGTCCAAAAAGAATGGAAAGCAAATGGAATCACACATCTAAGAGACAATGCCTCTCATTTTATTATGATCGTCCCTCTTAATTGACATGTGTTTAAGGTGATCTAAAGGTTTATTTCTTATATTTTCATTTAAGATCTCATTATGGTTTGGTCTATTTAGGATCAACATCTTCATCATTCACATTCTCGAGTTGATTCAGACTTTTATGTATGTCCTAAGTCCTAATGCTGACTAGTTCAAACACTTCCTCAAGTGGCGTTACAGAAAGATTTTGCAATTTAAGCTTTTAAGGATATGACCTTTTTCATGCAATAACATAGAGAGTAAAATTTATTCAAAAACAAAACCAAGTCGATCCTACACTTGCACAACTAAAAATAAAACAAACAACTAAAAATAAAAATAAAAATAAAAACAAAGATAGAATGTTGTTCCAGCACCCCACTAAGCTTGAATATGACAATTTCTACAAAGTCAATACTCGCACCCAAGAGGTGGAACAACGGTATCAGGGCTCAGAATGGCGGAAGTGGCATGTTGGGTTTGTGTGGAGGGAACATCCCTTAGAATTAGAGGTTTGTAGGCAGCATTGGCGGCGGCTGTGGGTACTCCCCGAAGTATTCACAATTCTAGTTGTTGAAGAATGGCTACTGGTACTACTCCATCTATTGTAGGAACATGTGAACATTCTCTTGGTTGGCTAAGAGAAAATGCTCATTCTCATAAATTGCCTGCTAGTTCAAGTACAACCTTCCTTAAATGTCCTACACACCGACTAGCATCACCTAATGTTGTTGCCTAGTCTGGATCTCCTACAACATAGTATACATACCCGCCATGTTGTACGGGTCTTTCTCCTTGTCTTCGTCCTAAGTTGCTACCCTGGATGGATCTTCTGCTTCCCCCTCGTTCAGTTGCCATTGGAGATGGTTCACCCCACACAAGTTGAAGATATGGTCGGGGAGGCTCCTCTCCTAAAACAGTCCTCAACATGTGTAATGCGCATAAATCACATTGTGGTGGAATTGAAGAAGGTGTGCCTTGTGGAAGTGTAGGAGGTCCAGCTTTGTTTTATCCTCCAATGGTGTGAGGATGGACAAATCAAGGTGCAAATGTAGTGCAATGGGGGTGATGAGACCCCCAAATAAAATCGGTGCCTTTCTTATCACATTGCACCGCACAAAGATCATATGGAGAAGAAGGAAGGCTCCAAAGTTGACAGTCTTCCCTTCCAGTAGCCTATAAAGAAAACATAGGTCCGCCTTTTGAACATCCCCTTGAGCTTGATCAGAATGAGCTGAAATAGTATTTGTGCAGAGGCGGTGAAGTATACAAGCAAAAGGGTGCTCAATATCGATGACAGAACGGATATGCCAATTTATATGAAATCTCATCGGCACCTTAGTCAACTACTCCTAGGCCAAGTCATAGTCAAAGTCAGACAGGGCCGAGTGTTTTGGGACATGAGCCCATTTGAAGATATGGTTGAAGGCCCTCAGTGAGATAGAATAGTTGTTGAAGAGGCAGAAATTGACTTTGCCTTCCCACCATTCACCTCCTATATTCTACTCGAGGGCAATGAGAACATCAAGAAATGCTAAGAACTCCAAGATGAGATCCAGGTAGGTCTACCAATCACTGAAGAAAGGATTATCCCCCTCCATAAATTTCTTTTGACATACCTATCGCATGTTTTTAGTAAAGTTCACCCTTTCGATCAATGTGTGATCGCCAGATCGCGTTGGAATGATCAGCCTTGTTTGCAACTCTTCATAGAGCTTCCTTATCTTTGAATATGAGTGTTAGATGCGGGTTGGCCAGGGGACCAACTCGCACTGCTCCACCGAAGTAGAGGCTCCTCTCCTAGGGGCCATGGTGTTGATGTAAGAAGGAGGTTAAGAGAATATAAGATCGGGGAAGATCGTCAGCACCTAGTGCATCCTTGCTCTAAAATGTAGGAGAGGTGGATGTTGAGGGTGTGAAGAAAATAGCTCCACCACCCCTCCTTATACAGTTGAACATGGCAGGGTCAGTAATACTGACTTTGGAGTCAGTGGTACCAAGTTGGCTAGTACAATCTATGGTCAGTTGCATCGACAACTTGCGATTGGATGACGTTGATGTTGCAGACCGCCTTTGAGTTGGTGCTACTGATGACGATTCGATAGTACCGACTGGTGTCACAGATCAGTACCACTGACTGCTCGTTGAAGTGTGTCGTGGTTGTTGGATCGTGAGCACATAGATTGCAGATGTGTCAAATCGGTAGTCTGACATCAAGGTCAATAGTACTGAGTTGGTGAAATTGTCGGAGCTTTCAAATTTGTGAGCTCGGTGTATCGAACCTAGGTGCATCTAAAACTCAGTAGTATTGATCGAAAATTTGGTAGTACCGAGACCTTATCAACTAGCACTCGAAAGATCTTCAGAGACTCGGTGGTACATACTAGATGAGTCAGTGGTACCGAGTCTGTGTTGTAGTTGCAGACAAAATGCTGACCTCATTTTGGTACCACCAACTGATAGATTCAGTGGTACTGACTTTTATGCCCTACACACTCTAAAAAAGAGTCAAGGTACCATTTTTACATAAATTTAAATAAAGTAACAACTAAAAATGGAAATTGAACCTAAAAATAATGCAATAAAATTGGGTTGCCTCCCAACAAGCGTCATTGTTTAATGTCCTAGACTAGACAGTCCTTAGAGCAAGAATCTAAGGAATGGTGCAAAGTTGCACCTTCTCTATCTGTGGCTATACCTCCCCTCCAAAATAGTGCTTTAATCTTTGGCCGTTAACAAGGAATGACCTATTCCCATCTACAATGTTCACAGCACCATGGGGAAAGACTTTTTCAATCACAAGTGGTCCACTCCACTTGGACCTTAGCTTATCTGGATGCAGCCTAAGACTAGAATTGAAAAGGAGGACTTTTTGACCTGGGAGAAACACCCTATTTAGAATGTGTCTATCATGAATTTTCTTAGTCCTTTCTTTATATATCCTAGAGCTTTCATAAGCATCCATCCTAAGCTCATCTAATTTATTAAGCTCCAAAAGCTGCTTCATCTATGTTGAAATTCAGCTTCTTCATAGTCCATTTAGCCTTATGATCAAGCTCTACGGGTAGATGGAATGCATAGCCATAGACCAGCCTAAAAGGTGTTGTTCCTATTGGGGATTTGTAGGTTGTTCTATAAGCCCACAGAGTATCACTTAGAACATAGATCCAATTTGTCCTATCGGTTGAGACCGTTCTTTCTAAAATTTTCTTCACCTCTCTATTGGACACCTCAACCTGTCCTTGATATGGAGTACCCACTCGGTGCTTCACCCCATACTTTCTCAGTAAAGCTCCAAACTACCTATTAGTAAAGTGGGATCCCCCATCACTAATAATTAGGTGGGGGACACCAAACCTGTAGAAGATGTATTCTTTCACAAACTTGCACACTACCTGTGCATCATTGGTGTGGGTTGGAATTGCTTCCACCCACTTAGACACAATCAACTACAAGTAATATATAAAGATTGGAATTAGATGACACAAAAGGGCCCATGAAATCTATACCCCAAAGATCAAAAACCTCAACCTCCTAAAACACATTTAAGGGAATCTCATGTCTCTTAGAGATATTACCTACATGTTGACATGTGTCACAATAACGAACAAAGTTCTGAGCATCTTTAAACTAGGTAGGCCAATAAAACCCACTCTCTAAGACTTTAGTTGCATTCCTAGAGATAACATGGTGTCCACCCGTGGGTAGAGAATGATAGTGTGACAAGATGCTCTCTAACTCACATTCGGGTACACATCTTCTTAACAGCCCATCCCTACATTGCTTAAGAAGAATTGGGTCATCCCAAATATAAAACTTCAATGAGTGGAAAAATCACTTTTCTCTTGGTACCCCCAATCTGTAGGCAATTCCTTACAAGCTAGGTAATTAAAAAGATATGCAAACCAAGGATCTTCAATTTTAATTGCAAACAATTTATCATCTGGGAATTCCTCAATAATGGGGGTGGATATATATTTTTCATCCGCCCTTTCTAACCTACACAAATGATTTGCTACAAAATTCTCTACCCCTTCCTTGCCTCTAATCTCAATGTCAAATTCCTAAAGCAAAAGAATCCACCTAATCAATTTGGGTTTGGCATCTTTGTTTTGTAACAAGTATTTGATGGCAGCGTGATCATTCCAAACTATCACTTTGAACCCAACCAGGTATTTGCGCAATTTTTCAAAAGCAAACACGACCGCTAACAGATCGTTTTCAGTAGTATTGTAATTCATCTGTGCATCATTCAAAGTCTTTGACGCATAATATATGATAGTTGGAGTCTTGTCTCTTCGTTGATCCAACACAACTCGTACTGCATAATCTGATGTGTCACACATCAGCCCAAAAGGAAGGCTCCAATCAGGAGCATGTACAATAGGCACAAAGATCAGTTTTTCTTTAAAGATTTCAAAATCTTTTAAACAACGCTCACTAAAGGAAAACTCGACGTCTTTCTCTAAAATTTCAGACAATGGTATGACAATTTTTGAGAAATCCTTGACAAAACAGCGATAAAATCCAGTGTGTCCTAAGAAGCTTCATACTCCTTTCACCAATGTCAGTGGAGGTAGTGTAGAGATGACTTCAATCTTTACTGGATCTACTTCCATGCCTTTGCTGGACACCTTGCATCCAAGAACAATCCCTTCACCCACCATCATGTGACACTTTTCCCAATTAATAACTAGATGAGTGTCCTTACATCTCTGTAGCACCCTATCAAGGTTATATAGGCAATCATTGAAAGATTCCCCATACATAGAAAAATCATCCATAAAAACCTCTAGGCACCACTCTACCATGTCAAAAAAAATGGTGAGCATACAACATTGAAACGTGGAAGGGGCGTTACAAAGACAAAAAGGCATCTATCGGTATGTGAACGTGCCATAAGGGTAGATAAAAGAGGATTTCTCCTGATCCTTAGGCTCTGTGGAAATTTGATTATACCTAGAATACCCATCAAGAAAATAAAAGTGTGAATGGCCTGATAATCGTTCCAAGATTTAATCAATAAAAGGTAAAGGGAAATGATCTTTAAGGGTGGATACATTTAACCGATGATAATCTATGCACACTCTCTATCCCATCACTAGCCTAGTGGAAATCAATTCATTAACCGCATTAGTAGTGATCATGATCCCCCTTTTCTTGGGAACTACCTAGGTAGGACTAACCCACATCGAATCATAAATTGCATAGATTATACATGTCAACAATAGCTTAACGACTTCCTTCTTTACTGCCTCAGTAATAATCTGATTGAGATGCCTCTGAGGTTGAACAATTGCCTTTGCTCCTTCTTCAAACTGAATCTTGTATTGGCACATGGTTGGAGAGATCCCTTTTATGTCATCTATGGACCATCCAAATGTAGCTCGGTGGTTTTTTAGTAGAGTGAGTAGCTTTCCTTCCTCTTCATCACTCAAAGAAGATGATATGATCACTGGGAGCTTTTCCTCTATAGCTAGGAAGACATACTTTAGGTGCGGCGGTAATGGCTTCAGCTCCAGGTCCGGAGGGATCAATAGAGATGGGACCAATGGTGGGGGTGGTGGTCTAAGGTCTTCAAAACGTCTTGCATAGTAGCAAGGTACTGCCTTCAGCATCAAGATGCACTCATCTAGATGGTTGTTGCAGATGATGTCCTCCATTTTGTTCATCAAGCATGCTTCTAAGGGTATCTTGGGTGATGACTATATCATAGAATTGGCTATGGCTTCTTCTGTAGAAGCAGGGTTATACTCCTCTCCCTCATCGTTTGGGTAGCGCATTGCTTGAGTCAACAAGATCACCTTTGTATTTTCCAGCATGTCCACTGCTGGAGTACCTCTTTCTACTTTAGTCATAACATGGGCCATATCCAGGAATAGCTTCCCTAGAAATAGAGAAAACTTTCTATTCACGTGTTGAAGCATGTTTCATTGCACCTTATCTCTAGTGGCATGAGAGTTCTCTTAGATCTTGATCTTAAACCTGTAATCTTGGATTCCCATCATCAGACATCCTCTGCACATATCAAGTATCATGTCTACAGTGGCTTGAAATGGTCTTCCAAGTAGAAGCTCATTGCCATGGTCGTCATGCATTTCCATCACTACAAAATCTATAGGAAAGACAAACCTATCCACTTTCACCAAGACATCCTCACATATACCATATGGCTTAACTACTAAATTGTCTACCAACTGGATTTTCATGTTGCTCTTCCTAGATTCATTAAGTCCAAGCTTCTTGAAGGTAGATAGGGGCATCCGATTTATACTCATCCCTGAATCACATAAAGCATCTCCAAATTTTGTCTTTCCTACAAAGCATGCGATATCGATGCATCTTGGATCCTATCTTTTAGGAGGCAGTGTCCCTAAAATAAAAGCACTAACCAGCTCTTTCAAAACCATGACATCAAACTCTGGTATCCTTCTCTTCTTTGTAATTATATCCTTCAAAAACTTCTCATAAGATGGTATCTTCTCAATAGCGTCTATCATGGGAATGTTCACAGGCTAACTTTTGAAATTTAACTAGAAATTTCTTGAACTGTCAGTCCATCTTAGTTGCCTTCAAACTGTTAGGAAAGGACACATGAACTATAGGTTCCCTCTGGTGATGCGGGACATAAGCATGAGTTTTATTACCCTCAACCTCATCGACTTGCTCCTCTGTAGTCTTCTCCTATGCTGACATGCCTAGTTCTTAGACATCCATCGATATAGTCTGATTTGTAGCTTCTTTTGTACTTGCACTGTGTGATGAATCATTTAGTAGTTTCTTGCCACTACGTAGTACACCAACTTTTACATGATAATTCTCAAAAGTTACATTGGTGTTCACTGAAAATCCTTGTTGGGTAGGTTGCTTTAATGCACTCACATATACCGCTATCTGAGAGATCTGTGTCTCTATGCTGCGAATATGTGTCCCTTGATTTTAAAGATCCCTTTGAGTTTGTGCAATCTGCAGCTCATTCTGACTCGACAGCTTGCCCAACATTTCTTCAATCTTGTTAATTTTCTACTGCTCTGGTTGATACTATGGTTGGCCACCATACAACTGTGGCTTAGAATGTTGTTGTTGCGCCTGTGATGGATCTTGTTGGAAGTTGTTAGGATCCTTCCAAGAGAATTTGGGGTCCTTTCTCCAAGAATACTCATTGTTCCTGTATTGCCCCTGGCATGCATACTTGCTATCTTCTTTTTCTTCCTCAGTAAGAAATATGTCTGTAGCACATAGCTTCTTAGCACTCAGATCTAACTTCTCGTTTAAAGTAGATATCACCTTGGATTCCCGGACACTCTTAATGATTGCAGTGGCTCTATTTCTTCTCCCCATGATTGATTTTTAGACATGTTCTTGAGGATCTCATGGCAGTGAGCGGGCTTGTTGTTGAGGAAGAAGCTTGTTCTTGCACTGTCAAGAGTTGTTCTCTCGCCTTTGTGTAGGCTGTAATAGAAGATCTTGGCATGCCTCAGTAGATCAATGCCATGACCAGGCACCTTTCTCAGCATATTCTAAAACCTCTCCCATGCCTCTGAATATGCCTCATCAGTTTACTGCTGGAAGTTGTGAATCTTCTTCACTAGGTCATTTGTCTTTTGTGGAGGAAAGTAGCGCTTGAAGAATGTATCTATCAACTGATCCCGTGTCTCGATGATCTCATCATCAAGATTGTTGAATCATGACTTTGCACTATCCTCTAGTGAAGATGAAAATAGCTTAAGATATATTGTAGTAGTTGGGATCTTGTCTATCTTGACCATATCATATTTCTCCATGAAATTGTTGATATGTATCATTGGATCTTTAGAAGGATGGCCATGAAATGCTTGAGATTTAACTAAGGCAATAAGTCCAGGATCTATCTTGTAGCTATCCACATTGATGGCTTTCCTTTTGATGGGCCCTTTCTAGGCCATAGATGATGATGCCTTTATCCTCTCCCATATTGTCATTTCTTCTTCTGCCATATATGTTGCCTCAGGTTCTACTGGTGTCGCATGTCTCTCAGGTGGAGGTGTCTGTGGAGGGGTTTGGTTGAACCTATCCACAATTCTGTCAGACTCTCTTTCTCCATGTAAGAGCTCTGCTTGTCCAAATATGGGTGAGGTCGGTGCTCCATATTCTATGGCTCTGGTACGCACCATGCACTACTTTCCCTGGAACAAAAAAAAATTGGTATTAGCACAAGATATTTATAATGTATCAAAAAGATCTTATGATTCAAATTGAATGCAAATAAAATAAAATAAAATAATGGGTTAGCCTAGAGTGGTCGATCACAACACTTGTAGTGTTGGATGTTACCGCTTCCCCGACAATGGCACCAAAAACTTGACACGAGTTTACCGTGCATAATACACAAGTGAATGTATCAAAGTAATAAGGCCTTTTGAGGCCCGAGTCAAACACGGGGAAGTGTTTCTCTAGTAGACTACTACTAACTGTAGTCAAATCTTCTAAGCCAGTTGTAAATGGTTGAATTGATTTGAGTTAAAGAACTAATGTGAAAACAAAATGAATTAAAGGTTGAATTAATCAGAGATGGAATGAATTTCTTAGGACAGTTGTTTCACCACAAATAACACTGATAATTAACCTCACACACTAAAATATATTATCTCAATCCCTATATAAGGAGTCTGTAGCCAGAATTACTTGCTCCCGTAGTGTAATTCACTACCTAATCTAATGCCAATCCCACTTCTACAGTTATTGGTTGATTAGTTAGATGCCTTATGATTATTCTTTGGGTTTCTCCTCCTATTTACACTCCTTTTTTCCCAAAGGTAATAGTACATGGGTAAATCTATGCTTTCCAACCCTTAATCCCTCTCTCGAGATGACTAAGCATCCATTAATCCACTTATGGTGATCAAGCACAAGTAGAACATAAAGCTTTCATAGATTTATATCCAGTTAAAAGAGATAAAATTGATATTAATGCATAGAAATCAATTACAATGTAAATTAGGACTACTCCTGAATCCTAAGGAATAAAGGTTTTTATCCTTGCATGGTTATCATCGATGAATACACATAAAATAAGAAGAAAAATGTGGGAAACATTAGGAAACTAAGGAAACCCCTGAATCTCTTCTCGTCTGGAAGATCTCCTCTGTCGTATGTGCATTCTACTGTCTTCTGACTACAGAATTATCCACCGAAGGTGCTCAAATATTCTCAATTGAAGCTTTTGGTCCTTAGTTCTTCTCTTTTCTCTCTCTAGTTGTCGTGTAATGAAAACGACTACCTCCTTTGGTCTGGTCGTCGTTCCCCTAAGTCATAGAATGCACTTAGGGTGCAAAATAACATCCACTGTTATATTAGAGTGAAATCTGTGGATGGCATGATCGGGCAGACTCGGTAGTACCGACTAGGTGAGTCGGTAGTACTGAGTCACTTAGGCTTAGTCACACAAACCTGATCGTGTCATTACTATTGACTTAACTCGATATCACTGAGTTTTTGTGATTTTTGAACCACCTCCCTGATGTCAACTCAGTAGCACCGAGTTGGAAACTCGTTAGCATAGAGTTTTATTCAATTATGTTGGGGTTTACTGGTGTTGTTTCGGTACCATCGACTTTGGCTGTCGGTAGCATTGACTCTAGATGAGTTTCTAGGTCCATCATTGATGTCAAGTCCGTACCACCGACCTGGGTACCACCAACTGTTGCCAGGTCGGTAGCACTGAGTCTGTGAGACTTCCTTATACTTGAAAATGCACAAAAATAACATAAGTACTTGGGATGTGTAAAATACCACATAAAATAGTTAAAATTATATAATTTGATGCATTCAATAAAAACTTGCCATCGATGTCATTCCATGCATAATAAATCAAATAAATGACTAATCTACACATGAAATCAAGGAAAAATGTGCATGTAATAACAACTAAAAACACATGCATCAATAATCCAAAAATGTTTGTGATTAAATGAGAATATACACCCCAAACTAAAGATCCAATCAATGAGAGGACGTATCCAAGAGTTTGACACAAAAAATTGACCAAGAAAAAAATCATGTCATCAACAACAAGTTTTGACAATTTTTACTTTCACAAGAGAACCAATCATGAAAAATCATATTGGCATGTAGAAAGAAACATAGGAAACCAATAGATAAGGTTCCATTTGAAACTTACTTGGTTTGACATCACCTTAAAAAACTGATTTCCCATGGCTTATTAAAATCATAATGGAGGTCCAACATCTGTGACTTAATGATAAATTTATAATGAATTCCTAAATCATTTTTTTTCTAAATTATATGTTTTGTATAGAAAAATGTATGGTGTGACTCCCATGGAGACCATTACAATACCATCAACCATAAAATAGTAAATGGGAATGCATTTTAATTCTCCATCGTGTATGACCTTTGGCCAAAAGTATCATATTATTAATCACAAAATCATCATCATCATCATTATCATCATCTAATCCTCAATTTTGATTTTTTTAAGGTTGGCTACATGAATTCTTCTTGTCCAATGAACTATGCTATGGGTCATACACTGATTAAGATGTAAAGATTTGAAATATATCTTTATAAGCTCTTCCCAAATGAATTTAGGTCTGCCTCTAATTTTTTAAATTGTGCTTGACTCATTAACCTTAATTCAAATGCATGCACTTTTCGGTTTGCACTGTACATGTTCATACCATCTTAGACGGTCTTTGCACAACTTGTCCTCAATACTCACAACCCCACACTTTGTTCATGATGTAGCCATTCCTAAAATTATTTTTTCTTGTCTTCTCACACATCCATCTCAGTATACACATTTCACCCACATTCATCTTGTTGAGACCTTGTTTCTTCACTCCCACATAACATGACTAGTCATATAGTTGTTCTATAAAACATGCTTTTTAATTTGAGAGGGATCTTTTGGTCACATACTACTCTAGCTTCACTCCTCCACTTCAACTACTATGACGAGATCATGTGATAAACATCACATTAAACCTTACATTTGCTTTCAATAATAGAACCTAAGAAATAAAACTTATCACATATTAGTACATCCATTCCATACAACTTGACCCCACCATTCACAGTTCTAGATTAGTTAAAATTAGAATGCATATATTCAATTTTGCTTCTACTGATCATAAACCCATCAGAGTTCAATTCATATATCTCAAAGCTCAACTTAATTATTCAACATTTCTTTTCTTTTGTCAAATAACACAATACCATAGGCAAATAACATCCACCAATGTATATTATTTTGAACATGCTCTGTCAAGTCATCCACAAAAAGAACAAATAGATATGGGATGGGTGTTGATCCTTGATATACCCAAATAGTAGGAAAAGTGTGTTTATCCTCCAGGAGTCCTAACACTCGCAACTAATCCATCATACACGTCTCTAATCGTGTCAATGTATTGTATATGCACACCCTTTTATGCAAAACTCCCCATAACACTTCCATGGTTACTCGATCATAGGACTTTTCCATATCAACAAACACTACATGAAGATCTCTTTTGTTTTTACTACACTTCTCCATAGAACTTCTTATCTAAAAAATAACATTTGTTGTTAATCTTCATAGCATAAAACCAAACTGGTTCTATGATATTTATGTTTTTGATCTTATTATTTGCTCAATGATCATCTCTCAAATTTTCATAGTGTGACTCATGAACTTGATACCTATGTAGATTGTGTATCTCTGAGCATATACTTTGTTCTTGTATATAAGAACTATGTACTATTTTCCATTCATCCAACATCTTCTTTGCCTTCATAATCTTGTTAAAGAATTTGTTAACCATAGAGCTCATTCATCCTCATACACTTCCATACATCAATGGGAATATTGTCTAGACCGCATGCCTTTTTCATTTTCATCTTTTAAATCATTCTTGACCTCAAATAGTGAAACCCATCGTGTTTCAGTGATATCTCTTGCATTCATGTCACCCAAGTCACTTACATTACCCATGAGCCATTTTATAAATATTTGTTTCACCTTCTATAGTTTTCAACTTCTTATATATCTCATCAAAGTTAGCATCTTTCTTTGCTTGTATGTATCTTTGAAATTTGCATCATCTCTAGAATTAGGCAAGCTCCTGTAGATCTTTCGTTTAAGTTTAATATCCTTCTGTACTACATAATTCCACTAAGTCTCTTTCTGTGGAGGCCCACACCCCTTAGACTTTCCCAAAACCTCTTTGGAAATATTTGTTATGCAGGACCTCATACTTTGCCACATAGAGTTAATATCTGACTCTAAGTTCCAAGTTCTCTCCTAGATAAGTTTATCATAAAATGTTAATTTCTTTTATCCTTTAAGATTCCATCCCTTGGCCTTCTATGCATACTTTTGTTGATCTTCACATTCACATCCGAAACCATCATCCTATGTTGGATGGTGAGTTCTTCCCTAAGGATCACTTCACAATCCTTGCGTACTTTTTGGTCTAGACGTCTTGTAAATAAGTAATTAATTTGGCAACAATTGTGCCCATTACTAAAAGTAATAATATGAGTATCACTTTTAAAAAATATGTATTTGAAAAGATCTTATCATAAGAAACTACAAAATCTATAATCTTATCTCCTTCTCCATTTCTACTACCAAATACAAAACCTCCATGAACTCTCTCATATCTAACATTACTACTCCCCACATAACCATTTAAGCCATCTCAATAGTTATCTTCTCCTTTATCGGTATACCTTGCATTAGTTCATCCATGTTATCCCAAATGTCCTTCTTTGCATCCTTACTAAGGTCAACTTGGGGGGCATAAACACTAATATTATCAAAAATCTTTCCCCCAAAAAAAACCTTGATAGCTATGCCACCCATATGTGTGATCTTAATGACATCATCCTTCTACATCTTATCAACAATAATTCCAACGCCATTTTTGTGTCATTCAATACATGTATACCAAATATAATACCATGTCTCTTCAATTTCTCTGCATCATTCCCTTGTCCACTTGGTTTCCTACAAGCAAACAATGTTAAATTTTCTTCTAATCATGGTATCTACTATCTTTATAAACTTTCCCTTCAAAGAACCAATATTCCAACATCCCACTCTAATATATTTTTGTTGGACTTGTTTTCTTTACTTACCTCCTTCAGAAAGATTGTCCTTGCACATTTTTCACTACATCTAAGAAATGATGCAGTGAGACTAGCTTATTTACCCACACTCATCCAAGGTGTGGAGACCCTAGCTTTTCCTTCAACACAATTGGACACTCCTGTGTTGAAACCCCTTGCATATTTATCATTGCACCTGGGTGTCGATGCAACACATCGCCAAGTAGGGATTATCCACCAAATTTTTTACAAGGAACTATGTCATAAAAAGTGTCACAAAGTTTTATGAGTGGCTTTCAACCTACCACCAACCCTCCTCCTTTACACGGGCATCACAAAACTACCTCGATTGTAAATTTTGTGATTGCAAATCACATTTTTATCATGGACCAATGCAAACCCTTTGCACTAGTTTTACTAATACCCAACCCAAAACCTCAATACATAGACATAATAATTTTAATGCAAGATTTTAGGTCTAGCATGGATTTTCAAATTTGATTCATACATTGAGGATATGTTGTATGCGGATGGGATTTCTTTAGGGTCCTTCAATAGTGAGTGGCCACACTACTCATTAGACTCGGTGGCTTGTGACTATATTCGGCAAAAAAAGCATCTTCATACTCTTGTGTGGCCTGTAGGGCTCAATCTTAGGTGATACAATATCATATTTTATGAGAAAGTGAAATACATGGTATGGACTCTGTCTTCAACTACCTTTTGGATTCTCTTCATGTCATGATTTCGTCTTTAGATCTTAGTTGTTTTGCTAATCAGGACATCACCCCCCTAAAGCCAAGCAGGCTTTGGCGAGTGCTCTTTTTAGCAAAATCATTATGGACATGGATATTAAGTTTGACATTATTACTAGACAGAGAGATGTTTTCGGATGTTTGCAAGATGATCATGCTCAAGATTTTCTTCTTGATAATCCAATTGATGGGCTTGGACTACATATGCCTCCAGTAGAGTATCGTGCTATTCTCAGATATTGCCTTATGATTCCCCTATTTCCAGCCGATGAGGTATGCCCAGTATACCACAAGGCATGCTTAGACTCCTTAGGGGAGCATGTGGTTCATTACAAGAAACTGTCGAGCTTCAAGTACATGCATGATCTTGTTGGGGATGCTCTTTATGACGTACTTAGACATGCAAAATTTTTTGCTAAGAAAGAGGCACTAGTGAATTTATTGACTGATCCACATGAGTAAAGATTGACTCTTGGGCCACTAGATGTCTTGATTTTTAGCTGGATTGGAGGGAAGCATGTATGTGTGGATTTAATAGGAGTTTCTCCATTAGTGGTCTTGAAAAGTGGAGATTTTACTATGAGATAGGCTGCCCTAAAAGCTACCTTAGCCAAAGTGGTTAAGCATGAGAAAGTATTTATTGACAATCAACATATTTCATACCTTTTGGTTTTGATACTTTTTGGTTCTTAGCACCATCGGTTGTGGAGCTTCTCAAGACGGTGCAAAAAAGTTATGCATTGTAATGTCATGACTCCCAGCTCTATGGATGTAGTGTTATGAAGGATAGGTTTCACCATTCAAAGGAACTGGTGGCACAACTTGTTGCCTGTCTACCCTATTTTTCACTATAATAAAAAATTTCTCTTCAAAATAAGAGTAAAATAAATTATTTTAAAAAAAGATCGTACATATGAAAACTTGTAGACAAAATATTGCAACAATTCCTATTTTTCTCCTTCTCATTTAGTTTTTCATTTAGTTTGTCTAATCCTCTTCTCCTCTAAGGCCTTTAATTGTTGGGTATGATAGGATGACAAAGTGTGACTTTTCTAATGAATTTTAGTGAAATCACACGTACCTTCAACCAAACTAGTCCAAACAGACTACAATGTCAACGACATTTGCGGACCACATCCCATGGCAACAACCCGTTTACCTCCTCCCCTCTCATTTCTTCTACCAATTCTTGTGCCACCACATTTCTCCAAGATAGAAGTAGGAAAGTCAAGCGAGCACATAATTCTATGTTTTATACAACTAGTAAACATGTGTGTGCCTCTTGCATGTGAAAATATAGCCATACATTTTTGGGGTTAAGAGACAAAGATTTCTCTCCCTTCCCCCATAGCTCATGGCAAAGGTCATAAGCCTAGAAGGACGTACATCAAGAAATGCTTGTTTATGTAGCTTAAATTTGGGTCTCTTCATTGGGGACCATTAGAACTTGCCAACTACATTATCCCTCATCGACAGTGAAAATATACTACTTTGTTAAGTATTGCACTTAATATATAGTTTTCTTTTTTCACAACCTTATATAGTCACTTGTATAATGGTCAAAGAGAGAGTTGAGATGACTAAAGGGATCACCTAGTGGATTTTTTTTTATTGACTTATTCACATCTCAAATAGAAATGTGTAACAATTAGAAAAAAGAAGATAGATAAGTAAGGTAAGATTTGTGTTTCTCACTGTAAGTCAATTAGTAATCAAGGTTATTATTTAGATGTAATCAAGTTAAGAAAAATAAATAAGGGTTAAAAAAATGTTGGAAGATAGAAAAGACACACAGAGAGGGGGTAAAAAAGAGATTATTGCATACATAATCATTAGTCCTTTCTCTATTATTTATTCAAATATTCTACATCTCCTATTGTAATCATTTTTATTCCCCTCTCTCATTAGAAAAACATCATTACATCCAATATGTATCTTGCTTCTCTTCTATTGCAAATTAATATAAAATAGAAAGAAACATAATTTATATGTTTCAAAATGAGGAGAAATGGTAATAAGAGAGAAAGAAATTCACATTGAAAATTTATTGAGGACAACTTATAAGGGAGAAAGACTTGAGGAGGTATTTTCAATAAGATAATCTTTTTTCTAAATTGAAAGAATGTATAGTTGTGGGCTAGCCTATTTAAATAGGATGAAGTTTCAACTTCCCTAGAAAAGAATGTGTAGTTTAACAAGTAAGAATGGTGATCGGTGTGAGAATAACTTTTCACGATGTGGTGCGGCACAATTAACAACACTTTCTTTGCGGTGTGGATATGGTTTCTCATATTAAAACTTGTAATAGATATGGCATAGATATGGTGTCTAGTTTTTGAACTACGTGTTGGTATGTATGCCCATAGAGCAAGTCATATGATGATTGTAATGAGATACTTTGTAAATGATTTGAATAATAATAAAGGCAATTTCCGATCTATATATTTAAACTGTTTACGAGATGATAGTGTAACATGATAGATGTCTAAAGAATGGTTTTACTCAATGACATATGCTTTTGGGTTGAGGACCTAAACTATGAGATCATACAGATGTTAAGAGTATACATTCTTGTTTGGTCCCTAGTCGGTTGTTATTGTGGAAATAACCATAGACATCAATAACACTAAAGACTAGATTGTGTGTTGGTTGATGACAGAATCTCATTAGTCATAATATAGTGATATCAAACCAAGCACATAGGTACTTGTTAGAGAACAAGTTACCAGACAGACCCACCATGAGAGTGACACATGGAACCATGACTTGGTAGTCACAGTCAGCTCTCATAGTGATGGTGGTGAGTGTGATTCTTAGACCTGAAATCACTACACTCAACACATGTCGTTGGGTATACTTTGACATCATCAAACGCAGTCCTGAAACATGGGTTGTTATAAAGGTGATGATTGGGTGGCTTTAACACATGGGGCTTTTGAGGGGTGAGTGATAGATATGGGATTTGTCCCTCCTGAGGGAGTTTGATGTCCTTGGCCACTTGATGAGTAGGATTGAGAAAGGCATGCGTATGCACATCTGAATCAATATGTGATATTGATGTCATACACATCTCACCCAGTCTGCTTTGAGATCAAGGAAATGAATGAACGTTGACAGGATGACTGTTCCATGCCTCGAGTTCATTCAGGATATTAGTGACAAAGGAATTATACATTCACTATAACACCATTCACGGATTATAAGATTGAAAGTTGTTCTCCAACTTTCTATTTCACTTGGGTAGCACTGATGTGTGACTAGGCACCGCTCTTTGGTTGTGAAGTCATAAGTGTTATGGACTTTAACTGCCAACGTGAAATGGATCAGCAGGGTCACACACATAGGATTTAACCTGGAATAGGAGTTTGTCCACAAACATGTTTAGATTGATTACTAATGGAGTTTAGTAGTTCAATTAAACACTCAATCAATTGATAGATCAGTATCATAGTGTTCAAGGTGTTGGACTGCTTGATTAGAGTATCAGATTGATTGAAACTGCGATTGACTGATTCTGCACAATCTGCACTCCCAACCGATCGGCTCATGTAATGAATCGATCGGCTCAATTGGTGAACCGATCGGCTCAGGTGGTGAGTCGATCGGCTCATGGACAGGGTGAAACGATTGCTTCAAGTGTTGAAACGATCGGTTCAACTGATGCAACCGAGCAAGTTGGGAAAGTAGGATTGGTGAGAATTTTCCTTTCGTTTCACTTGCCCAATTTGATTGGAACAAGGATTGGTATTTGATACCAATTCGAAACAAAAAAAGAAAAGTCAATCGAGAACTGATCAGGACCACGAACTGACCAACTCAGAAGTGAATCGACCATTTCATGGGTCCCAACCGATCGGTTGAGGTGTCAACCGACCGGCTCAGGTCCCCAACCGACCGTTTCAGAAATGAAAGGATCGGTTCAGGTTGCGCAGTTGGTTGTTTTTGTGGAAAATCTCAAACCCTTCTACTCCTGCTTTAGTCCCGCATTGCTCGGGATAGAGAACCTTGTCCCATGACCCTCCTATATATAGGGGTATTGGGGGCTTCTCAAAGTACAACCCAGTACAACCAGTTGCTCTGTGAATTTGTCATTCTCTCTAGTTTTGGTAATCGAGAAAGAGCCCGAGCAAGTGCTACCCGATAAGGGAGGCACAACAAGGGAAAGACAACTGCAGAAAGTGACTGGTAGAAGGAGAGTGTGTTGGCGACTAGTATGCTGACAGGAGGGTGTGACTCCTTCTGATTCCTTGTGCGACAAGGAGATCGGAGTTCCAGGCAGTCTGTGTGGACGACTACAGAGGCGGGAGACCTCTGTCGCTCAGAGGACAACTGTCAATCCTGACAGTCCCGGTGAGACCAGGAGTCTTCAGTCCTGGTGCGACCTGGAGCTGCACAGACACCATCCAAGACCGGAGGTGAAGACCGCGCAAGGCGCGAGGTACTGTCGCCGAGCAATCCTCGGGACAAGGTATGCATTCACAAAACATCTTTCCTATTATATAGACGTTGACGCGATTCCTTTTGTTCTGGGTTTTGGGAGAAATTTTTTTGTTTCCGCTACTTCTCTGCCTCCCCTAAAACCTAACAGTGGTATTAGAGCCATGTCAACTTCTCTATATTTTAGGATTATCGATATGATCAATTTTGATTTGTCGCCTTTATTTATTGCATACGATGTGAATAAAATTGGCTTTATGCATGTCCAATCCACAAATCCCAAATATACATATATGATATGTAATATTAATGCATTGATATGCGTCGCCCTTAAAAGAGTTTTGTGGTGGATGTGTAGCATGGTTATGGCCTATAAACCCTATATCTGTGTGTGGTTGTATGTGGTTGCTTGCATCTCGGTCTACGCACCGATTCCCTTTTCTCCTATTCCTGATGTAACTCGAAATAATTTGAGATTTCTTTTCTTATCTTTGCTCCCCCCCGAATGTAACTCTAGACGATCGTTTCGAGGAGCGAGATGAGCGGGTGGCGACTTGAGGAGATGTACGACGACCGGTGAACCGATCGGCTGGAGGCGCCAGTCGATCGGCTGGTGGCACCCGAACAACCAACTTAATGGCGAGTTGATCAGTCATGGAGATGAGTTGATCAAACCCAGAAAGGCAGGCAAAGATTTCATCTTGTACATGTTGCATGTGATGTAGACCTAGATGATTGTGATTTTTCTTGGCTCAAGGAATCACAATAGGATGGCCATAATCATTGCTTTTATCGTTTTGCATGTTTTCTGTGGGATATAGCATGTATATGATACATACTATATATTGTGGTGATTGGATACGTATATGTATATAAAAACCAAATCCTTCATTAAAATATTAAGTCTTATACGCCTTCCATTAGTGACACACATGGCAAACTCGATCGACCAAGTGTTGGTTACACCAAAGTGTGGTGCGCCGTCCATCTTGTGGAAGTGTGAAGGGTCAACATGCAGGTTCTACCAAAGCAGGGTGCATGTTTACCGTGTCGGCTTTTGGGATAGACTTAACTGGTGATTCTTAGAGCGTCTAAGCCCAGAGGCACGGAATGTTCATGACAAGGTGTTGCACATGTTCATTCATCAAGAGTTGCATATGATGCAATTGGCATGATGGCCTACCTAAATAGTCAAGATTATGGGTGATCAGCCAAAGCTGACTCATGACTTGATGAAATATGGATCTTGACCCACTAGAAGATTGTACGCTGCAATCTTCTGAATTGATGGTGAGGGCTATCAATTTGAGTCAAAATAGTGGGAGCGTTAATTAATTAAAGGCCTAATTAACTATCGTCAAATATTATTCAAATCAAATCAAAAGGAGTTTTGACAAATGCAATTTTCTCTTGTAGAATGGCAAAAGAATCATCTTTTAAAATGGGCAAATGAATTGAGAACAAATTCCATAACTGGTTGAGGACTGTGAGAAGTGTTCTGCACAATCCAGATATACCAGGAGCCTTTGAATCCACTCTATGTACACTCAAAGCATTGGTGAAGAAGAAAGAAAGTTCATTGATAGAGATCAATGGAACGAAAGGTAAGGGAGAGAAGGGTTCTCTCGCCAAACCAATTTCTTCTACATGGAGAGGATGGAAGGAATGATGGAAGAAGAAGTCAGAGATAGAGATCTATACTTCTGGTGTATACATAATAGAGATTAACTTTACTACTTCTTCGTCATGGGTACTTGATACCATATGCGGATCTCACATTTGTTCAAATGTGAAGGATCTTAAGAGAAGTAGGCCTTTGGGGAAAAGCGAGGTTGAACTACGTGTTGCCAATGGGGCAAGGGTTGCTTCCAGTGCTGTAGGAACCTATGTGTTAACTCTACCAAGTGGGCTAATAATAGAGTTGAAGAACTGCTATTATGTACCTTCCATAAATAGTAATATCATTTTCGTCTCTTGTTTGGACAAAGATGGATTTGAATTTCTTATTAAGAATGGAAAATGTTCCATTTCTAAAGATGGGATCTTTTATGGCAGTGCCCCAATGTCTTATGGTCTATACTTGATAGATTTAGAGACAAGTGTATACAACGTAAACACCAAAAAGCAAAAACTTAACGAATCAAACAAAACATATCGTTGGCATTGTCGTCTAGGGCGCATAAATGAGAAACACATTTCTAGACTCCATAAAGATGGTTATCTAGACTCTTTTGATTATGAATCAATAGAGACATGTGAATCTTGTTTTTTGGGCAAGATGACTAAGACTCCCTTTTCATGTAAAGGTGAGAGAGTTAGTGATCTATTAGGACTCATACATACTGATGTATGTGGGCCTTTTAGAACTAATGCCAGAGGTGGGTATCAGTACTTCATTACCTTTACTGATGACTTCAGTAGGTATGGCTATGTGTACCTGATGAACCATAAGTCAGAAACCCTTGAAAGGTTCAAGGATTTCATGAATGAAGTACGAAACAAACTTGGTAAAAGTATTACAATACTTCGATCCAATTGAGGTGGAGAATACTTAAGCCAAGAGTTTGAGGACTTTCTGTGAGCCTGTGGTATTGTATCACAATGGACTCTTCCTGGAACACCACAGCATAACGGTGTGTCTGAAAGAAGGAATCGCACATTGTTGGATATGGTGCGATCAATGATGAGTTTTGCTGATCTTCCGATTTCCTTCTGGGGTTATGCTCTTGAAACTACCGCGTTTACACTTAACCGAGTACCATCTAAATCAGTTCAAAAGACACCATATGAGATATGGACATGGAAGCGTCCCAATTTGTCTTTTATGAAGATTTGGGGTTGTGAGGCTTACGTTAGGAAAATGTTTCCTGATAAGCTTGGACCCAAGTATGATAAATGTTATTTTGTTGGATATCCTAAGGAGACCAAGGGATATTATCTATACCACCCTATTGACAACAAAGTGTTTGTTGCCATGGATGTTGTATTCCTAGAGAAGGAATTTATTTCCAAAGGAAGCAGTGGGAGGAAAATAGAACTTGAAGAAGTTTAAGCCCAACAAGAAAACATAGAACTGGTAGATGTACAAGAGGAAAATGGAGATTCACAAGGTGTTGTGGGATCTCATTCTCCTCTGGTAACACAAGGACCTCGTAGATCTAGTAGGACCCGCCTTGAACCTGAGAGGTTTGGATACCTTGTGACTCAGGAAGGTGGTGAGTTGATCATAGATGATGATCCAACTACCTACGTAGAGGCTATGGAGGGACCATATTCTGAGAAATGGCTTGAAGCCATGAGATCCGAGATGGAATCCATGTACTCCAACAAAGTATGGACTTTGGTGGAACCACCCAAAGGGGTAAAACCCATAGGGTGCAAGTGGGTCTTCAAGAAGAAGACCGACATGGATGGCAATGTGCAAACTTATAAAGGCAGATTGGTTGCGAAGGGATTTTGACAAGTTCAAGGTGTTGACTATGACGAAACCTTTTCTCCAGTTACCATGATTAAGTCCATCAGGATCATGCTTGCTATTGCAGCTTATTATGACTATGAAATTTGGTAGATGGATGTTAAAACCGCATTCCTTAACGGGAATATAAATGAGGATGTGTACATGACACAGCCTGAAGGTTTTGTAGATCCAAAGAATGCCAATAAAGTCTGTAAGCTGTAAAGGTCAATCTATGGATTGAAGCAAGCATCTCGGAGTTGGAATCTTTGATTTGATGAGGATGTCAAATTGTTTGGCTTTATTCAAAATGAAGATGAACCTTATGTGTACAAGAAGGTTAGTGGGAGCTTGACCACATTCCTCATATTGTATGTGGATGACATACTTTTGATGGGGAATGATGTCTTAGCCTTAGAGAAGGTAAAGACTTGGCTTGGGAATACTTTCTCAATGAAGGACTTAGGAGAAGCATCCTACATTCTAGGAATTAAGATCTATACAGATAGATCTAGAAGGCTTCTTGGACTAAGTCAGAGCACATACATCGACAAAGTGCTGAAGCGGTTCAGCATGGAGAACTCAAAGAAAGGCAACATCCCCATGCTACATGGAGTCACCGTCTATAGAGATCAATGTCCCCAATCTTGTGAAGAGAGGGAGCGTATGAATGGGATCCCATATGCATCAGCCATCGGATCCATCATGTACGATATGTTGTGCACACGCCCAGATGTCTTATATGCTCTCAGCATGACGAGCAGGTACCAGTCAGATCCCGGGGATGCTCACTGGACAGTCGTAAAGAACATCCTCAAGTACTTGTGAAGGACTAAGGATCAGTTTCTTATTTACAGCGGCGAGGAAGAGTTGGTTGTAAAGCATTACACTGATGCAAGCTTCCAAACCGATAAAGATGATTACAGATCGCAGTCAGGATTTGTATTTTACCTTAATAATGGAGATGTGAGCTGGAAGAGTTCCAAGCAAGAAACAATTTCCGATTCTACTACAGAGGCCGAGTATATTGCTGCTTCATATGCAGCAAAGGAGGCTGTGTGGATCAGGAAGTTCATTTCTGAACTTGGTGTAGTTCCCAGTAGCCGTGATGCAATTGAGATTTATTGTGACAATAATGGAGCTATTGCACAAGCTAAGGAACCCAGATCACATCAGCGGTCCAAGCACATACTGCGGCGCTTCCATCTCATACGATAGATCATACAACGAGGAGATGTGAAGATTTGCAAAGTACCAACTGAAGACAACATAGCCGATCCACTGACTAAGGCCCTTTCTCAGCAGAAGCATGATGGTCATGCTAGGTAACAAGGACTGAGGTTCCTTGGTGACTGGCTCTAAGTGCAAGTGGGAGTCTGTTGGTATGTATGCCCATAGGGCAAGTCATATGATGATTGTAATGGGATACTTTGTAAATGATTTGAATAATAATAAAGGCAATTTCCGATCTATATGTTTAAACTGTTTTTGAGATGATAGTGTAACATGATAGATGTCTAAAGAATGGTTTTACTCAATGACGTTTGCTTTTGGGTTGAGGACCTAAACAATGAGATCATACGGATGTTAAGAGTATACATTCTTGTTTGGTCCCTAGTCGGTTGTTATTGTGGAAATAACCATAGACATCAATAACACTAAAGACTAGATTGTGTGTTGGTTGATGACAGAATCTCATTAGTCATGATATAGTGATATCAAACCAAGCACATATGTACTTATTAGAGAACAAGGTACCGGACAGACCCACCGTGAGAGTGACACATGGAACCATGACTTGGTAGTCACAGTCAGCTCTCACAGTGATGGTGGTGAGTGTGATTCTTAGACCTAAAATCACTACACTCAACACATGTCGTTGGGTACACTTTGACATCATCAAACGCAGTCCTGAAATATGGGTTGTTTTAAAGGTGATGATTGGGTGGCTTTGACACATGGGGCTTTTGAGGGGTGAGTGATAGATATGGGATTTGTCCCTCCTGAGAGAGTTTGATGTCCTTGGCCACTTGATGAGTAGGATTGAGAAAAGCATGCGCATGCACGTGTGAATCAATATGTGATATTGATGTCATACACATCTCACCCAGTCTGCTTTGAGATCAAGGAAATGAATAAATGTTGACAGGATGATTGTTCCATGCCTTGAGTTCATTCAGGATATCAGTGACAAAGGAATTATACATTCACTGTAACACCATTCACGGATTGTAGGATTGAAAGTTGTTCTCCAACTTTCTATTTCACTTAGGTAGCACTGATGTGTGACTAGGCACTGCTCTTTGCTTGTGAAGTCATAAGTGTTATGGACTTTCACTACCAACATGAAATGGACCTGCAGGGTCACACACATAGGATTTAACCTGGAATAGGAGTTTGTCCACAAACATGTTTACATTGATTACTAACGGAGTTTAGTAGTTTAATTAAACACTCAATCAATTGATAGCTCAGTATCATAGTGTTCAAGGTGTTGGACTGATTGATTAGAGTATCGGATTGATTGAAACTGTGATTGACTGATTCTGCACAATCTGCACTCCCAACCGATCGGCTCATGTAATGAACCGATCAGCTCAGCTTGGTGAACCGATCGGCTCAGGTGGTGAGTCGATCGACTCATGGACATGGTGAAATGATTGCTTCAAGTGTTGAAACGATCGGTTCAACTGATGCAACCGAGCAAGTTGGGAAAGTAGGATTGGTGAGAATTTTCCTTTCGTTTCACTTGCCCAATTTGATTAGAACAAGGATTGATATTTGATACCAATTTGAAACAAAAGAAGAAAAGTCAATCGGGAACTGATCAGGACCACCAAACGACCGGCTTAGAAGTGAACTGACCGTTTCAAGGGTCCCAACCGATCGGTTGAGGTGTCAACCGACCGACTCAGGTCCCCAACCGACCGTTTCAGAAATGAAATGATCGGTTCAGGTTGCGCAGTTGGTTGTTTTTGTGGAAAATCTCGAACCCTTCTACTCCTACTTTAGTCCCGCATTGCCCAGGATAGAGAACCCTGTCCCATGACCCTCCTATATATAGGGGTATTGGGGGCTTCTCAAAGTACAACCAAGTGCAACCAGTTGCTCTGTGAAGTTGTCGTTCTCTCTGGTTTTGGTAACCGAGAGAGAGCCCGAACAAGTGTTACCCGATAAGGGAGGCACAACAAGGGAAAGACAACTACAGAAAGCGACTGGTGGCAGGAGAGTGTGTTGGCGACTAGTATGCCGACACGAGGGTGCGACTCCTTCTGATTCCTTGTGCGACAAGGAGATCGGAGTTCCAGGCAGTCCGTGTGGACGACTGCAGAGGCGGGAGACCTCTGTCGCTCGGAGGACAACTGTCAATCCCGACAGTCCCGATGAGACCAGGAGTCTTCCGTCCCGGTGCGACCAGGAGCTGCACGGACACCGTCTAAGACCGAAGGTGAAGACCGCGCAAGGCGCGAGGTACTGTCGCCGAGCAAGCCTCGGGACAAGGTATGCATTCACAAACCATCTTTCCTATTATATAGACGTTGACGTGATTCCTTTTGTTTTGGGTTTTGGGAGAAAATTTCATGTTTCTGCTGCTTCTCTGCCTCCCCTAAAACCTAACACTACGGTGTGGTTGTAGTTTGGTGTGAACTGCATCATATACACACCACTTCCATTCCACTTGTGATTACCATTTTGAGAAGCAACATGAGGGGATGTCAAGGGAATGGGAGAAAAGGAAAAAGGGGAGAGTGGAAGGGTGCACTTGCATGAGCCAATGTGCCATGTACATGTGAACCTCATTGCCCATTTCCGCACGTCAGCATATGCATTTCCATTGTGGACCCAAATGAATGCCTACACTCTTTTTTCATCATGAAAATGTCAATATTGATGACCAATGTCTCTTGTTGGTTATTGATGCTATAGGCTATTACCTACCCATGTGGAGGGCTTCATATATGTTGGTTGTCTTAGGGTGGCCAGCTATAACCTAAGTCATGGATGGTGAGTCTTGAATATAGACATATCATGATAACTTCTACTTGTCTAGGAACAGGTTGTCCAGTTTAAGGGCGGGCGAATATAAATGGATAGGGAAAATATGTTATTTATGATTATTAGATGATGTACTTAGCTTGGATGCTTACCGTGTGTTATAGGATGGAAATGTTAAGATTATATTCCTCCATTTCATGTCATTAAATTATATCACTCTTTATTTATATAATATAATCACATTCTAATGTGGTAATCCTATCCTACCAAGAAATAAATGTCATCTGAAATAGATAACTATTAATCTATTAAATGAAAAAATAGGCCATTAAGATTTATTTCTACAAATGGTTTTGATAAATTATTTGTGGCGCTACTTTTATCTATATTTTTTTCTCTAGAACTAAACCACGTGCAGCAGTTTTATAGGGGGGGGGGGGGTTGTGATCGGGAAATTGTGGGAAGGGAAACTATCTTGGCCGAGAGTCTAACACATGAGGTGGTGGCACTAATCCTAGTTGGTTGGAAGGGGTGGGAGTGGGGGGGGGGGGGGTGAGTGGGGGAGGAAGGGAAAAAATGCTTATAAGAGGGCAAATCTGACGTGTTCATGTACTACAAATATGCCCACTTTATTAGGTGTACAAATTTAGAAATTTGGAATATGATTCCCCACATTGACGACGGATCTTAATATTGGCAACTTCATCCAACGTGAATCGGCGTGCAGTTTGAGGTAGAGATCGCAGTGCCACTGTCCTTTTTCAGACTCATTCGACGGACTCGTTCCCAGTTCAACTATGGAATATACAATTCCGTCTAGGAAGCATAATATTTCGTAAAGTTACTATCACAAAAATTGCGTGGAGCTCGGTTACTCTTCTCGAATCTAAAAACCAGATAATATACCCTTTTTAAAAAGATGACAAATACTACAATGATTCTGACGGCCAGTCAAAGTCTCACTTTTAGGGCGGACGACAAACTGTGTTTGATGTAATTTTTACATTGCAAACTCCAACTACACCCAATCGCAACTAGCCCCTAGCGGAAGTGTTTGTGAATGCTAGCTGCTGAACACATGTCTCTTAGACATATGGCTGCTACAACGTATATAGTATGCGTTAAGCTCAATGTCGTACAGCTAGTACATGTAAGAAAAGTAGTTTTGTCTCTAGTACAAATGGCAAAGAAGTTTTATCCCATATTGCTCACTCCTAGAACTTTTGTAGTTATTATATGTAGGATCACATAGGGCACTAGTATCCAAAGGGTCTTAGGAGGAGGATATGTTCACCTCTTTGGTGGGTATGGTGACCACAATATGAACACACACACGCCACGTCACGTCGGGCAGGGCTCAGGCTCGGGGATTGTGGATTGTGCAGAATGGCTTCTATTTTTTTACCACTAGGATACAACTACATAATTAATTATTCATTTAATTAATTGTTTCTTTCCTATTCGGATTTATTAATCCTAACCGAAAAGTGTCTCTTTTACGGAATTTTCCGCAATGTGTACAAAAACAACCGAGTAGTCGCGTCTTAATAAGAATATAATTATTGGGGCGTGTAAGGCTATAAATATGCATCTGGTCATCAGGGTTAAACACATCTTTCGAACACGCAGTCGTCCGCCGTTCGAGTACGTGTTTGTAAACCCTAAAGTCGGAGTCTTTCTCTGTCGTCGTCGCTTCCGTGGTGCTATGTGGAGATCCTCTCCTAGACGTAGCAAGTTTGTCCATCATTTCCTTCCAAGGCGCAACCTGTCAGGCGGTGGTTCCTACGGTTGCTGAGCTGCACTTGTGGTGCACTTGTTTGTCTGCTACGTTCGTCGTCAACACGATCAAGACGTCTCTTCTTCAGGTTTGTACCGGGTCGACTGGGAGAACGACGCCTATCCAGAAAGGTTGCAAGGCGCTAATTTCTTTAAGTATATCACGTTCGTTTCTTTTGATCCTAACTTTATTTACTTTTGTTCTCATGCATTGGTTTATTCTACATTTTCTATCTGGATCGACCTAAGTTAACTTAATTGCACCAGTCGTTGTATGTAACGACTTAGTTCAAAATTAACAACAGTCTTAAAGAAATCACTATCTGTCGTTAGTTAACTATGATTGGTTCTGACATGAAAATTGACACGTCTAGTACGCCTGAAAAATTTACTGGAACTTATTTTACTCGTTAGCAAAGTAGGATGCAAATTTGACTTAACATGATAGGGTATGATCAGTATTTAGAGGAAGACGAACCCAAAGTAGATGAAACTGTTCCCGATAATACTAATATAATTACAACCTGGAAGAAGGGTGACAAGACGTGCCAATGATTGAATCTGTTTGCATTAAATAATAAAATGAATTACGCATACTCTAAGCCGCTTGTTACTACATCTAAGATTCCGTGAAAAGCATTAGAAAAGAAATACAATACTGAGAATTAGGGAACTGAAAAATATTGTATTTCAAAATTTCTTAAGTTTCATATGCTTGAGGGTAAATCTATTTCCGATCAAACACACGATTTTCATCTCTTGGTGCAAGAGCTCACTAATGCGGGCATGACACTTCTTGAATAAATTGTTGCTATGTCAATCATTGAGAAATTTTCAAAATCTTAGGAGTCGTTTGGCATGACTAAAGCACCACAAAGGAGACATGTCAATGAACGATCTCATGATGGATATCAACATTCAGGAAGAGCATCTGAAAGAAAAGACTATCAAAGTACCAACTGATGTTAATGCGACTATTAATTTTACTACTGCTAAGAACAGGGATAAAAAATCTAAGAATTCACTTAAACCTAAGGTCAAGGTCCAGAAGAAACTGAAGAACAAACCTTGTTGGACTTGTGAACATATTGCCACTGGAACAAGGATTGTCCTTCAAAGAAGGCCAAGAAAATTGTCGTATCTACAACTGAGGAGGTTGTGGTCAACATGATGATTGCATCCTTGAACCTCAATGATGGGTACGTTTCTATAAAACCTGAAGCTCTTTCTATTTTTGAACCACTATATTGGATTATAAACACTGGGGCTAATGCGCATGTGTGTACTGACAAGTCTTTGTTTGTGTTTTATCAGACCTTTTAAGGTCGATATGTGACTTTGGGTGATTTCACCGCTGTATAAGTCAAAGGCGAAGGACAGATGGACTTGAATTTTCCTTCGGGAAAGGTTCTGACGTTTCATAGAGTCATACATGTTCCATCAATACGACGCAATATTATTATTGG
Organism: Alisma plantago-aquatica; assembly: GCA_963693085.1. Classification (NCBI taxonomy): domain Eukaryota; kingdom Viridiplantae; phylum Streptophyta; class Magnoliopsida; order Alismatales; family Alismataceae; genus Alisma; species Alisma plantago-aquatica. The sequence goes on from OY856414.1 coordinate 408,195,814, forward strand.
TGCAATTTTAGGTAGAGATGGTTTTAGAATAAATTGTAAATATAATAAAGCTATTATTACTCGCCTTTGAGATTCTTTATTTTTTGACAAGGGATATCTTTGTGATATGGAGAACTTGTTTAAGATTCTTGTAAAACTTGTTTTAAATTCTATTTTAAATTTGAATGATAATAGTTCTTTATGCTTGAATTTTGTATCATCTAATGTTTGACATGCGCGTTTGGGAGTGAATGTTGACTCAATGAAACACATGATGAATCTGAATTTAATCCCTAAATTTGAAATTAGCAATAATAAATGTGAAATATGTGTGCAAGCTAAATTACCTAGGAAACATTTTCATTATGTGAATAGGAATTCATAAATATTGGATTTAGTGCATACAGATATCTGTGAATTTAATGATATTGCTATAAGGGATCAAAAACATTATTTTATAACTTTTATTGACAATGCAAGTAGATATTGTTATGTCTTTTTTCTTATAAATAAAGATGAGGCATTGGATAAATTTAAAATTTATAAGAAAGAAGTTGAAACTCAAATCGGCAAAGTACTTAAACGATTAAGGTCTGATAGGGGAGGAGAGTATACCTCAAATTTGTTTTTGGAATTTTGTCAATTACATGGTATAGTTAATGAGTTTACTGTTCTACATTCACCACAATCTAATGGGGTAGATGAACGTAAAAACTGAACCCTTATAGATATGGTAAATTCTTTACTCCAAACCTCAGGTCTACCCAACTTCATGTGGGGGGAAGCTTTGAATACAGTTTGCCATATTCTGAATAGAGTTCCCCACAAACATGTAGAGAGTAGTTTGTTTGAGTTATGGAGAAGAAGAAAACCGAGTCTCAAATACATTTGAGTGTGGGGGTGCCTTGCTAAGGTACTTGTTCCTAAACACAAAAGGAAGAAATTAGGACCAAAAATGGTTGATGCCATTTTTTTGGGGTATGTAGAGACAAGTTATGCCTACAGATTCTTGATTGTAAAATCTGATATATCTGGCATTGAGGTCAATACAATCGTGGAATTACGTGATGCTACATTTTTTGAGGATGTGTTTCCCATGAAATCTGGTGTGCCTAATGAAGTAACTCAAGAGGATCCATTCACGACAGGTTCCATTCCTAAGTAAATGGAAAGGATTACAAATGTGGGGGGAGACTCAGAATAAGCTATTTTTAAATCTGATGATTATGAAGAAATAGTTGAACCAAGGAGAAGTAAATGGTCTAGGACATCCAAGAACTTTGGAAGTGAGTTTCTCACTTACAATGTCGAGGATGATCCAGTAACTTTTAAACATGCTATGGAATCTCCAAAAGCTAAGTTTTGGAAAGAATCCATTAATGATGAAATCCAATCAATTCTCTCGAAAGGAACTTGGGAATTGGTGGATTTTCCTCCTAGTTGTTCTGCAGTTGGTTGCAAATAGATCTTTAAGAAGAAACTTAATACATACAGGACAATCAATAAGTATAAGACTAGGTTAGTTTCTAAGTGTTACACACAGAGGGAAGGAATACATTATTTTGATACCTATTCACTTGTTTCTCGTATGACCACAATCTGAGTGCTTATAGCATTGGCTTCCATTTATAATCTCTGTATCCATCAGATGGATGTGAAGATCACATTCTTACATGGTGATCTTCAGGAAGAGATATATATGGAACAACCTGAGGGATTTGTGGGTCGTGGGAATGATTACAAAGTGTGTAAACTTGTTAAGTCATTATATGGCTTGAAACTAGCCCATAAGAAATGGCATGAGAAGTTTGATTTTGTGATATCATCGTTTGACTTTGTTTCTAATGAATTTGATAAATGTCTCTACTACAAAATCATCAATGATGGATTCATTTTATTATACTTATATGTCGATATATCCTACTTTTTTATTCTGATATGAAAGTAGTAAATGAGACAAAGACATTCTTGTGTAGCAAGTTTGAGATGAAAGATATGGGTGTCACTGGTGTGATTTTAGGACTTAAAATCATAAGGTCTATTGATGGTATAACTCTCTCTTAGTATCACTATGTTGAGAAGATACTAGAGAGGTTTAAGTACACATCACGTAAGCCTATTAAGACTCCATATGATTCATCCAAGGCTTTATTCAAGAATGAGACTGGGGTTCTAGTGTCTCAATTACGATACTCTCATATTATCGGAAGTTTGATGTCTCTTATGAACTGCACACGTCCAAACATTGTTGTTTTCCATGAGTAAGTTAAGTAGATACACCAGTTGTCCCGACAAGACCCATTGGGAAGCTCTTGACAGAGTTTTGAGGTATATCAAGGGAACTTGTTCCCTTGGCTGCATTATGGTAAATATCCTTCTATAGTCGAAGGATATAGTGATGCAAACTGGATTTCTATCAACTCTGGGAGTAATTGTGCCTCAGGATATGTATTCATGTTGGGAGGAGGATCTATTTTTTGGAGGTCTAAGAAACATATCATATTATCTCAGTCTACTTTTGAGGCAGAGTTGTGTGCTTTAGATGAAACTGGATTGGAAGTTGAATGGCTACATGAGCTTATGTCCAATTTACCTATGGTAAAGAAGTTGCTTTCTGCAATTTCAGTTCATTGTGACAACACTAAAACTATTGCCAAGATAAAGAGTTATAAGTACAATCAAAAACAGCGTAGACACATCCAAATCAGACTCAAGTGTATAAGGGAGTTAGTGTCTAATGGGGTTGTGGTTGTCGACTACGTCGATACCAAAGAAAATACAGTCGGTCCTTTCACTAAAGGTCTTAGCCTAACTTTAGTGAAAAAATCCAGGTTGGGGATGGGATTGAAACCCCTCATTATTCACAGGCAATAGCAACCCGACCCAATAGAGTGGAGATCCCACAAATTAGGTTTAATGTGGTAATAACAAGCTATCGGGTGAATTGGATGATACTATGTATTTACTATGATGCTTCATGAATCTATGTGTCTATCCCCTGGGAAACATGTTAGTGTCATGACTGCAAGTTAGTAAGAGATTAGTCTCTAAATGGTGTCAAGCCTTAGGACAGGATATTAGCAGTACATCCTTGGAGACTCCAACTAAATGATTAATGTTGTATAGGACGCAACGGGAGAATTGGGTTAATCTCTGTTATCGATCGTGACATAAAATTGTCTATGCATGGCCTTAATGCATTATTTTCTTTTCTATCATATCTTTATTATGTTGTTACCAAACTATACTCTTATACCCAAGGTTCAGGTTCAAGATTTTTATTCACCTAGTTCCTACGGGGGTCACAGTTGGATAACTCAGGTATATTCAAACCAAAATGTATCTTCTGAAAGCAAGTATGGAGGACTGAATGGTAGAGCACACTACACATTGGACTTTGTGGGAGATTGTTAGATATATTGTTGCTACAGTCATGTATATAGCATGGGTTAAGCCCAATGTAGTGCAACTACTACATGTGAGAAAAGTAGTTTTGTCTCTAGTACAAATGGCAAAGAAATTTATCCCATATCACTTACTCCTAGAACTGTTGTGGTCCTTATATGTAGGATCACATGGGGCACTAGTGTCCAAGGGATCCTAGGAAGAGGGTATGCTCACCTCCTTGGTGGGTATGGTGATCACACACACGTGCGCGCGCGCCACGCCATGCCTCGCCTGGCCTAGCTTGGTTGGGCCGGGCCGGGCACAGGCTCGGACTTGTGAATTGTGGATTGTGGAGAATGTCTTCCGTCTTCTTTTTGCACTAAGATACAACTACGTAATTAATTATTTGTGTAATTAATTGTTTATTTCCTATTCTAATTTATTAATTATAACTAGAAAGTGTCTCTTTTACGGAATTTTCCGCAATGTGTACAAGAACAACCGAGTGGTCACGTCTTAACATGAATAAAATTACTGGGGCATGTAAGGCTATAAATAGACATCTGGTCATTAGGGTTAAATACATCTTTCGAACACACAACCGTCAGCCATTCGGGTGCTTGTTTGCAAATCCTAAAGACAGAGTTTCTCTCTGCCGCTATTGCTTCCGTGGTGCTACGTGGAGATCATCTCCTGGACGTAACAAGTTTGTTCATCATTTCCTTCTGAGGCGCAACCTGTCAAGCGGTGGTTCCTGCGGCTGCTGAGTTGCACTGATGGTGCGCTTGTTCGTATGCTACGTTCGTCATCAACACGAGTGAGACGTCTCTTCTTCATGTTCGTACCGGGTCGACTGGGAGATCGACACATTTTTCAGAAGGGTTGCAAGATGCTGATTTTTTTTAAATATATCACGTTCATTTCTCAATGAACGACCTGGTTTGAACGTAACTTTATTTATTTTTATTCTCCTGTATTGGTTTATTCTATGTTTTCTTATCTGGATCGGCCTAAACTGTTAACTTATTTGCACATGTTGTTATTGCATGTAACCACTTAATTCAAAATTAACAACAATTTCAAAGACACATTTCGCAATCGTAAACTAGGATTTATAAGCAACGTGCTAGGTAGCCCTTAGTTCAGCTCGAGCACGTCATAGCAAATAAGGTGAACCCACGACTATAATGGTACGCCCATATTTGCTAAGGTCCGTGCCCGTATGGCCACCTAAGCGGCAATGCTCCCTGTCCCACCTTGAGCAGTTTCATGAGTCCTAATGTACATGAATGAATATCTACTATTCTACTCTACTAACTACTACTACTCGTTTCCGTCCACTTTAAACTCCCTAAAAAGCAGAGCTCTTTCTCGCCCCCTCTCCATGTAAAAGGTGAATATCTGTCCGCCAATATTTCTTGGAATATACCTGGTCTTTCTCTCTCATTCCTATTCCACGTAAACCCCTGAAATATCAGGACTCTTCGCGGGTTGTTATCCTTCGCGTCTTCCGCTGTGTGAGCGTATTACAATTTGGATATTTGTTCAACACTTTGCCCTTTTTCAATCACGGGAGCCCGCTCCCTTCCGTTCAATAAGGAGCGGCCATGAAGGTATCTGTCGGAGAACAGAAGAAAACTGCAAATAAATGGCAAGTAAGTTGAAAGAGAGAAAAAGTGGAATCGGAGATATTCGAAGTGTGATCTGCAAATCAACTGCATTGGAAGCCTTGATTGTAATAAATATTTTTGTTTACGCAAGAAGAATCAATCATTAAAAAGCAACCGGATTGAATCTATGATATACAAGTTTGGAAAAAAAAACAAATAACATATTTTTGTAAAAATATTTACCGAAATAGTACTTTTCTCAACTTATTTTTCGAAGTAGCACACTTTCAGCCATAAGCACCACATTATTTGGCGTTTAAGTGATACAGGAACTGAAAGCGCAATATAACTTGCCGTTTTATGGTATTACGGAGTTAAAACGTCACATAATTTGGCGTTTTACAGTTTTCTAAAACGTCATATATTGTGTCGTGTCTACCAAATTATCAATTCACTTGGCCAACTTGCCTAGCTTTACAAAAAAACCGCCATATTAAGTGGCTTTTTTTTTGCTTGTGTACTGGAAACTACAGAGCTAGAGAAAGGAACACTGAGCCCCTGTTTGGGAACGAACTGGGATTTCGTAGTCTGGACTGGATTAGACTGGGTTAGTCAGGATTCAATCTGATTCTGTTTGGCAACCCAGTCTGATTCTGTTTGGCAACCCAGTCTGATTCTGGTCAGCTGGTCTGGTTTGAGTCTGATTGCAGTCTGGTTCTGTTTGGCTACTGGACTGGATTCAGTCTGATTTTGTTTGGCAACGTAGTCAGTATCTGCTGATTATGTCCTGATGTTGTAGAACTGTTTTAACAAGAATAAGGTATGTGTAGTTGTGTTGTCGCTTAAGCAGAAGTTGGCTGAAGTGTATTATATACTAAATAACAAATACATAATATAATTAATGTATTTAAATTAAATAGTAGCAAAGGTGTGTAGCATGTCTGTAGCAGAACGTAATACCACATAAATTAAAAGATAATATATTGTTGGTTCTCGGGCAAATACATATGTAACATATAAAATGAAACGAGAGGTCTGCCCTGGACCTAGACAACGACATAGTTACACAATCTAAGCTGGTGATCAAGCAGGCAACTTCATGCCTCGTCGTTCTTCATGGCCTCGTCGTACTCTTCCCACGACACAGGACAGGGTTCGTCCAACACCTGATTTGTTTCCTGTTTGCTGGCGTCTTTTGGCCACTCGAACAACAACGACAGATGGTGAGTAGGAGGAAACAAGGCTCGCAACATTTGGGCCCTCATTTGGCTTGTTCCTTTGGCTTGTTCGTCTCTCTCATTTGGGCCCTCATCGCGTGGAGGCTGCAACATGGTTTTTTGCAAACAAGATTTTCTTCTACATATTTTTTAATCTTCGACGGAGACATCAATATTTTTTCAAATTCTGTCTTTGCCTTTGACCGTGACCGCGATGATGACATCTATAGTTAATAAATCAAATTTTAGTATTAGCAAATATCAACAATAGAAAGATAACTGTGACAATATTGAATAAAAAAAATGCTCCAAACAAACTTAGCTACAAACAAGTAAGAACGTGATTTATGCATTCAATACATAAAAAAAGGTCCAAACAAACTTAGTTGCATACAAATAAATGTTGCGAGGTAAACACAAAAAACTACAAACTGTGACAATATTCACTCATCAGTGTTAATAGGGTATTGAGCAACGCCAGGTGGGTAAATGCGACGAGTCGTCATGAAGTTGTGTTGCACGGCCAATGGCGGGGGAGGCAATACATCTCCCAAAATAAAAAGATTGTCTGTTATGAACTCTCTCCTTATGTGTTGCCATCTCATCTGCAACTCAGTCAAAGATATGGTCTCCCCAGTTATGTTTCGGAAGTGACGCCATGCCTCCATCCAAGCATGTGTAGTATATACTCCATTAACACATCTCCCCAACTCATATTGGTTTCTCATCATACCTCTGAGAACCATATCAAGCTCTCTACACCACATAAAGGAAGGCGTCCTTTGAGGCCCAGCCATATTACAGATTCTGTAAGTAATATGTTTTACATGTAAGTGTGTATCGCATAATTAAGGAAATATAAAATGCATATTCAATGTTAGCTAACATTTATCAACATAACGGTGAAAAAACATACACCCTCCATAAAACATACACCAACATTATGATAAATAACTAAAGCATGTTGATGTCGGATGAATTCAGAAAGATGTAATGTTAAAAACATCGAATGATGGACAATGTAAATCGACACACCAAACTAAATGTAGTTCTCTGCCATTAAACGTTATGGCGTCACCGTGGGTGAAGGAATGTCTAAAAGAAGACTACATTCTTCCTCCAGACTGGCAACGTAGCGTTCTATACCGTCATGCTCATACTTTTTTTGGGTGTATATATCATCGTAGTTGTGATGAATTTCAACACAGTCCTTCATGTTCATTGTCTGGCCCCACACTGACTTGTACTCGACAGTTAGTAACATAATCTCAGCTTTCAAAGAATCAATTGTTGGGGGGAGATCGACTGCCCAACGGCAGTATCTGCACCGATCTTTTCCCTACAATGTATAATAAAATTTAATGAATGACAAAGAATGTACAGCATACACAACGGCAACCTATTATGTATGTATTTACTAGTGCACCTCACGAGAAGGACATATGTAATACATTTCGCCCGGCCTTTCACTCAGAATGCCAAAATTATACAACCCTGCATCCTCTGTGTTAAGCCGCAAGGCTGCATCTAACCCACAATCACACCTCGGAACTCCAGATGGATCCATTGACATCTAAAACATAATTGAGGATTAGTAAAAAAATTGTCGGCTTATGAACATAGATTTCAAATTAAACTTTCCGAACATAAAATAGGCCTAAGTGCTTGTTCTACATCTATGATGTATTGTATCCGTCCTCGTTTGAAGAGTCGTTACTGCTCGTGATGTGAAGTAGTTGTCGAAGATATTGGCACCTCTCACGTAGAGTGGTAATACCTTGTTCAAGCCTATCGATGTCTACTCTTGTCAAACTGACAAAGTCACATTGTTCAGACCATATCTTGCGTTCGTTGCGGGCATATGCAAGTTGTGTTAGCATAGCATCCCTAACTGCAGTAAGTGTGGCAACTGTGGGTGGTACACGCTGCACAGGCAATCTCAACTGACATCTGTTCGAAACAAGCCCCCTACCACATGTAAAATACGGTCTGTGGGGGTTGTTGTTTTCAAAACGTCCATTTGTCGCGTCCGCTTCATCCATATACACACGTACAGTGCATTGAAGGCCGCATGTACAACAAGGCATTCCATTCTCCATTTCAAGACAACCTACTGATTCATTATGTCATGTATATTATTAGGAACTAGAAAAAAGTTTGTAAAAAAACAAGTAAAGCCTACAAAGTAATGTCGTGGACAATTTTTCAAATAATGTCAAAGACTATTAAAGATACAATTGTAAGTCAACGGGCATCCCATAGCAAATTAGAAATGGATTCACGTAAACGCTCGCCCTCCCTTGAATCAGCCTGAGTAGTTTGTTGGAGGGAACTCAGGTCAACCCCAGCAGGGGGAACGGCAGATGTTGAAATGTCATCTGGGAGTTCGTCCATTATACTGTCACCATCATGTTGGCGGCGTATGAAATTGTGGAGGATACAACAAGCCATTACGAGGCGACACTGTGAATGTATGGGATATGTCGCCCCCTTTTTAAGGTAGGCAAACCGTCGCTTCAGCACCCCAAATGCTCTTTCTACAACATTATGTAATTGTGCATGGCGGTGGTTGAACATCTCCTTCTTGCTGGTGTAGGCATGTCTGTTTCCTCGGTACTCAGAAATATGGTAAGATGTGTTGCGATACGGTGCAAGGAATTGCCGAGTGTTGGCATACCCTGCATCTACTAGGTAAAACTTTTCCGGCGGAACTTTAAACCCGCCTGTGGTCGTCGCTGACTGTAGGACCCGTTGGTCAGCAGCCGATCCCTCCCACCCAGTTAGGACATATGTAAACTCCATGGAGAAGTCAACTACAGCCAAGACATTAAGAGAGACATTCCCTTTTCTGTCTCGGTAGCGATTTTGCTTGTCTCGTTGAACCAAGACGGGGATGTGTGTTCCGTCAATTGCCCCGATGGCATTCTATAACACCAAAATAGGTTGTCAACATACAAAATATTTCCAAATGATTAAATATTGTAGGGGCTAACTATTACCTTGAAGTAAGGGTAGAACCTTGGGGTCTCCAATATACGAGAATGTGTTGTCGTGCATGTCGCTGCAATTTGCATGACAATGTACTCATTGGACAACGAACACACAGTGTCCAAGACTTTGTTGAACTTCCTACTTATGGTCTCACCAGAGTGAATGTAGTCCTCAGCCAAAGCACAATTTGTATGTCCATGGCCAACCATTTGTAGGAAGTAGCACACAGCCTCAACCGAACTGACGCCTCTACTGCTTCGTAACAAGGCCCGACTCTCAAGCTTGTCCACAAGGGCCAATATAGAATGTGGTCTCATTCGATATAGGTCATAAGCCCTTTGTTCATGACCGTTTAAAATTTCTAAGACCTTCTGGTGGCCACTCCTAATGCTAACTGACCTAGGTATTGTAGGTGGTATTGTAGGTGGTATGTCGTCAATGATGGAGTTTGCTATGGACTCAGCTATTGTATCAGCAATGTGATTAGCTGGACCAGACAATGTATGTAGAATGTGCGTGAGGAGGCCAGGTGTTTCTGTTTGGTCAGTGGTTGCCATTATGCCTACAAGTGGAAGCATAGCAACGTTGTCATGGCAAGGACAAGGAAAATAACTAGGCTACAATCCTATGTAACTGTGGACACATAAAATAATGGCTTCCAGGATACAAAGCGAATTAGATTGATCGCAAAATAAAACCATGGAAGTGAAATAAATTATTACAACAGTTAATCAATAATGTCTGGATCAATAATGTCTGGACGGGAATAAAAATATTACAACAATTCAACAAATAAGATTAAGCCCAACGAAAATGTTTGGATGGGAAATAGATTATTACAACAACGAAAGAACTTTCTACTGATTTGATGAGTTAAATGTCTGGTTGTTAATGTTTGGTGATCCATAAGGGCCAGCATCATTGGACGAAGGAAAAAATGGATGGTGAGATGACGCAAAGTTTGTTGATCCAGAAGGGCCAGCATCATTGGACGAAGGAAAAAATGGACGGTGAGATGACGCAAACGACGATGGCATACTTGGTCTGTTGCTGAAGTTGGGTGTTGGGGATTTCGGGTAAAATGCATGGTGAGATGGCATAAACAAGGATGGCATTGAAGGTGTTGCTGTTGCATTGGCAGCTTGGAACGAGGATGGCATTGAAGGTGTTGTTGTTGCATTGGCAGCTTGGGACCTTTCCCAAAGGTCTTGCAACCATATGGTTATCTTTTGAGGTGTGTCTATAAGGCTGAGGTAGATGGAGCGGTTTGTTGAGTCCTTGATGGCGTTCACAAGTGTTGTAAACATAGGAGTGGGGGCATCTGGGTAAGTGTCCTGGAAATGTTGTAAGATGGTTGTAAATTCTTTCTTTTCAAAGGATCTAGTTGCCACACCACTGCCTAACTCGTGAACCTTTGCATAAACCTGTGTGAATTCAGATAACACTTCATTTAATAACCCACATCGGTCTTGAGGCATTGATGGCCGCTTCTTGCGCTTAACGACAGGAGGCCTCCCGCCACCACTCGGCGTATCTGTTCCGCCTCCCCCGGTTTCTCCCTCGCTTTGCATCCCAAATGCGCCCATATTAGGTTCCCCAGCTTGGCTTCCAGTGTTCATGGTTGTGTCTGGGACATCTAAGTCGACAGTGATATCATCCTCGGAGGCAACGTCAGAAGGGATATGTGTGTCCGTTGAAGACATTGCATGATGTCCTCTAGCAATGTTCCTCCCCGCCATCATCTCGATGTCATAGTAGTGGGGAAACGGCTTGTTAAGCAACCTAGCAAGGTCCTTGTTTGCCTAAGTATAAAAAAATATGTTTATTATGAAATTAAAATGTTAATAGATGACATTTTTTTAAATTAACGGAATGGTTATTGGATATACCGCAAGGCTCTCCCTCCATTCAGGGTTGTCGGGCAGCGTTGGCTTATGCCTTGTGTCATCCCATCCAACGCCGCTCTTATTCGTCACAAGCTTCAAAGCGGCATAGTCCCTCCTCAAGTTCTTCCACCGAGTTTTCAGCTAGTCTGCAGTGCAGGCCGTCTTCCCCATCCTATTTTGCATTTCCACAGTTGCCTCCCTCCAAGCCTCCCTAGTGAAATGACCATCGACACACCTACCTAGGTCATATTGTCTGCGCAATGCAGATACTAGAGCGGCATCAGAATCTCTTGCCCAAACAATACAAAACTTGGGGTCAGCGGAAGACATACCCCCGTAGGTGCTACAATATATTATGATACACAAATCGTTATATCGTTTATCTTTTCAGATAAAGTATTTACTTAGATAGTGTCGTCTAAGCTGTAATGACACTACGAAATTACCTTGTTCATCAGTTGCATATATTTTCTGTATATTAGTTCCAATAAAATAAAAAACAATCTCAAGCCGTGTTATATAAATTTTAGGTTAAACATCCATAAAAAAGAATTCAAAACTTTTCAGTAACAAATGAAGAACCTGCCTCTTCTGTTATAAGGTCTTCAGATCTAATATTGGCACTCCAGCAACCATAAAAAATAATTCAAAACAAAGCAAGCTGGAACAGTGTATTAATGAGAGTATTATACGAGTTCCCATCTTATTCAATAATCCCATGAATATTGATTAACAAATTTCAACAAACCAATGTCCTGTTTCTACAAAAGAGGCAATTTAGAGCATTGGTAAATATAAAATATCTGCAAAAGAGGCAGTTTAGAAGACAGAGAAGAGAACCAACTATAATATCTAGCAAGAATGGTGACAAGTGAGATGATCATATTTAGGGAAAGAGGAAGTGAACCTAGTAGTGAATTAGATGATTTTACACCGACTTCTCAATTTGTCTCAGAGTGGAAATGATGGACTCAATTTCAAAGTATAAAATATAATATCTGATCCTAAATTCAGACACATGCTAGGTATTATCATAGATTAAATTAGTAGATTAAATTGTTCCCCCTTATTACAACAATGAAGACCTGTAATACAGACCTAGGTATTCTATACAGAAACACTCTCTACCTTCTCAATTTGTCTCAGAGTTGTAATACAGACCTAGGTATTCTATACAACAATGAAGACCTGTAATCAGTTAGTACAGTTATTTTTTCGACAATAATATCAACCAAAAAGGGAGAGAAAGAAGGAACTTTGGGCTAGATATCAACCAAAAAGGTTGTATTCTAGCAATACAAACATATTTGTTATATGAGTTGAAACAGAGGAAGTTGGGTCAAGAAAATCATTTATTTTACAGACCTAGGTACTCTATACAGAAATACTAGTTTTTACAGACCTAGAAAATTTGATATCCAAGGCCTAACTCCTGAATCAATTTCTTAGCTTCATGATAAGAACATGGGAATGTGACCAAATGTGGAAAGGCATTCAATAGAAGTGCTCAATCTAAACATTATTTAGGGAAAGAGGAAGCAGATATTTATCAATGAAAAATGTAGATATTGGACTCTACAAAGCAGATATTTATCAATGAAAAATGTAGATATTGGAAATGAAAAATTATCAAAACTTATCATGTTATCTTAGTGCACAGGAGTTCATTAGGGCTATTCACACACATGTAAACCCTATTTTCCATTTCCACATATTTCATCCATCAATCAAAAGTATATATTGATGACCTAACCCACTTGATTCAATCCCTCAACAAAAACCCTAAACACAGATATCACCACCTCATATTGATCCATATGTATATAATAGTCCATTTTAGAAAGATTAAACAATACATTATATAATTCATTCTAATACAATTCAAATATGATTGTAGACATGTCAATTCAATTCCCAAGCATATCACACATTGGGCTAATTTTTAGGCAATATTCACATGAAATTGCATAGTCATTTATCCATAGAATTTTATATGGAACATTAATCAATATATCAGGAACATATCAACTTCAGTTCAATGAGGAATATTAAAAATTAGTACCTAATATCTTTTAAATCAATACCCAATCACATACAAATACAATAAAGATTTCTAGCTATTTTAACGAGATAGAATTAGGCTTTTGACATGAATAAAAATGTTAAGATGATGATAAACACTCACTTAAGGTGAGAAGAACCTTACAAATGTAGGTTAAACTCTAAATTTCTAGAAATCTAATCAAACTCTAGAAATTGAATCCATTTCTTCCTCCTCTCAGCTCAAAAACCCTAGAAATGGAGATTAGGAGACAACAAGTGAGAAAAGAGGGAGATTTGATATCACTTTGAATCAAACCATACGAGGGATGGCATATTGACATGTGAGATAAGACTCACTATGAAAGGCTATTCTATGAAGCTAAACATACTTGATTTCATCATATCTAAGATGGTGAAACCCTAGGTCAAAATCTCCACCACTTTGTCTTCTCAAACCCCTAGCTCTCTTCTCTATCTAGGATTTCATTTATCTAGAACCAATCATGAGGTATGAGATCTCCTTGGTTGATAGGTTACACTTTTTTTTTTCAACAAATTTTTCTATCATAAACCATTTTACTGAAAATCATCTACTGAATAGGTCAATCTCATCTAAAAATTATCAAAACTTATCATGAAGACCTGTAATCAGTTCGTACAGTTATTTTTTCGACAATAATATCAACCAAAAAGGGAGAGAAAGAAGGAACTTTGGGCTAGATATCAACCAAAAAGGTTGTATTATAGAAATACAAACATATTTGTTATACGAGTTGAAACAGAGGAAGTTGGGTCAAGAAAATCATTTATTTTACAGACCTAGGTATTCTATACAGAAACACTAGTTTTTATAGACCTAGAAAAATTGATATCCAAGGCCTAACTCCTGAATCAATTTCTTAGCTTCATGATAAGAACATGGGAATGTGACCAAATGTGGAAAGGCATTCAATAGAAGTGCTCAATCTAAACATTATTTAGGGAAAGAGGAAGCAGATATTTATCAATGAAAAATGTAGATATTGGACTCTACAAAGCAGATATTTATCAATGAAAAATGTAGATATTGGAAATGAAAAATTATCAAAACTTATCATGTTATCTTAGTGCACATGAGTTCATTAGGGCTATTCACACACATGTAAACCCTATTTTCCATTTCCACATATTTCATCCATCAATCAAAAGTATATATTGATGAACTAACCCACTTGATTCAATCCCTCAACAAAAACCCTAAACACAGATATCACCACCTCATATTGATCCATATGTATATAATAGTCCATTTTAGAAAGATTAAACAATACATTATATAATTCATTCTAATACAATTCAAATATGATTGTAGACATGTCAATTCAATTCCCAAGCATATCACACATTGGGCTAATTTTTAGGCAATATTCACATGAAATTGCATAGTCATTTATCCATAGAATTTTATATGGAACATTTATCAATATATCAGGAACATATCAACTTCAGTTCAATGAGGAATATTAAAAATTAGTACCTAATATCTTTTAAATCAATACCCAATCACATACAAATACAATAAAGATTTCTAGTTATTTTAACGAGATAGAATTAGGCTTTTGACATGAATAAAAATGTTACGATGATGATAAACACTCACTTAAGGTGAGATCTCCTCTAGCTCTCTTCTCTATCTAGGATTTCATTTATCTAGAACCAATCATGAGGTATGAGATCTCCTTGGTTGATAGGTTACACTTTTTTTTTCAACAAATTTTTCTATCATAAAGCATTTTACTGAAAATCATCTACTGAATAGGTCAATCTCATCTAAAAATTATCAAAACTTATCATGTTACATAATCAGTTAGTACAGTTATTTTTTCGACAATAATATCAACCAAAATGGGAGAGAAAGAAGGAACTTTGGGCTAGATATCAACTTGTATTATAGCAATACAAACATATTTGTTATATGAGTTGAAACAGAGGAAGTTGGGTCAAGAAAATCATTTATTTTACAGACCTAGGTATTCTATACAGAATACAGACCATTTTTTACAGACCTAGGTATTCTTAGCTTCATGATAAGAAGATGGGAATGTGACCAAATGTGGAAAGGCATCCAATAGAAGTTTCAATAGTTGACTAAAGATGTGTTTGTCCAGTGAAGCATACATTTTAAATTAAATAGTCGTAGAAGAAATGACAGTGTTGACAATTTCTTACAACCAGGGTAAAGCTCATTATTAGAAAGAAGGAACTTTGGGGTAGATATCAACCAAAAAGGTTGTATTATTCCCTGGCCGTATTCAAACACAACGATTAACAATAATACTACAGATTCTGACTGTCATACACAACGATTAACAATAATACTACAGAGATGGATATATTGTTGGAAAAAGCATAACAACGACAAACATTGATTAAACTATGCCATCGACTGATAAAATGTGACTGTCATACACAATGATAACTTGTTTGGAACCAATGTCGGGTGAATAAATACACAAAT
This sequence comes from Alisma plantago-aquatica, assembly GCA_963693085.1. NCBI lineage: Eukaryota > Viridiplantae > Streptophyta > Magnoliopsida > Alismatales > Alismataceae > Alisma > Alisma plantago-aquatica. Next base: position 408,211,424 of record OY856414.1, read on the forward strand.
TGATGAGCAATCCACCTCAGAAAAGTCTGCCCTAATCGACATCACAAACAAAGCGTCGGCTACCCTATTTTGTAACCAACCTTAGCAGCAAGGGGCGAGAAAGAAGAAGCACTGCGGAATCCTGGTTGTGTGTAGCGCCGCCGGAGCACCAGGGAGGAGAACCGTCGGATTTCAGCCACGGACGATCAGCTTCCGCAAACAGCTGCTCCAACAGGCGTAAGTGGAAGTGAATAACCTCGCAGCACAAGGCGAATATGAAGGCAGACGGGGGCTTCGGCTTGGAGCTAGGGTTTCTCCTTCTCCTGTGCATCGACAAGATGGGACAATGTCAGATTGAGATAGTCGAAGACCAGGACAGGGTATGGGTTACCTTGATTTTGAGGGATGTAGTCGCCCCAGTAGACCGGCGGTTGCAGACGGCTGAATAAATTCTCCACGCGGGCGCTTCGCCCGACGATGACCTACCTCCATCCGCGATTTCGTCGAGGTCGCAGACATCGCTTTTACTTCTCTCACACACGGACCAACAGTATTGCCCGCAGAGAACAGATGCGAAGCGTCGGGAGGCAGACCGCCGAGAGGGAGAAGGCTAGGGCGAGAGGGAGGGGCGACAGGGAGGGGGCGCGAGGGATCGGGGTCGGGGGTTGTAAACCGGACTGAGATTCGCGATCCTGCCTCGACCGGGACTGGGATTATGCGGATTATGGGATTCCGTTATCCCAAAACGGGGATCGAACTGGGTTGGCTTCCAAACACCTTTTTCGACCAAACCGGACCGCGCTCAGGCCCTCGTGGCGCTAAACGACGGGTGCTAATCCAAGCCCAGTCCAGTCCAGTCCGTTCCCAAAGAGGGGCTGATAGTACCTTGCTGTTTGGGGACGAAACCAAGTGACGAGGACTTACTGTGTGTAGTATAGTAGAATGTGTGGTTGGTCGACATAAACCAGTAGCAAGGTGGCACAAAGGCGGAGACCCGGTAGGCCTGTAGCCAGACGGGGTGTATCCTTGACGCATGGCCTCCAGCAATCATCCTCGTACAGCACGCCAGGTGCCTCCTCCTCCGGACGGCGCTGCTGTTGTTGATCCAGTCGGGAGGAATTTGCGGCACCTTGGCGTCGCCGTTCGGAACCGGCATCTTCGTCGGAGCACTCGTACCTCCATATGAGTACCGATGCGACGATCATGGAGATGATAACCCATATGGCGCAGACGAGTAGTCGCCAGTTCCACCAGTACGCCGGCGTGGCCGTGTCTGCGGTCGGTCCCGGGTGCCATGAGTCGGCCGATTGATCGGCGGATGCGGTGACTGGGAGTGGACCGGTGCTCATTTCTGTAGTAGGAGTTGTTATTGTTTGCCAGGAGTGAGAGCGCGCAGTTGCTGGCTGTTTTGGTGTAGAAGAATGTTATGCCTGGCTAGGTAGATGAGAAACGAGGATCGGGCCGGTTGAGGAGTTCCGAGGGTAGAGAAGACGCATACACGAACATGCAGAAGGTGAGGGGGCAGTGGTGTGTCGAAGGACGATGATTTAGGTGCGGGAGGATGATGATTGGGTAAAAAGACGAATCGATTACAGGACAAGGTAAGGGCGGGAAGAGGAAAGGCAGAGGACGAGAATAAGACGATGACGAAACTTCAAAGTAAAATACACCACTTAATATGTCGACGCTTTTCAAAGTGAGGCACCGCCAGCCGAAGTGGCGTTTTTGGTAGACACGCCACAATATTTGGCATTTTAGCTTCGTAAAATTGTAAAACGCTAAATTTTAACTTGGCAATATCATAAAACGTTAAATTACGTGGCGCTTTCAGTCTCTGCATTTGGATTTAAATTACGTTAGAAATAGTACTATTTCGGTAAATATTTTTGCAAAAGTGTGCTATTTGGATTTTTTTTTCTACAAGTTCTGCCATCACGTCCACATATGCGAAGAGCCTAGAATATTTTTACAACAATGCAGCCCTGAATCATTGGCTAAATTTGTTTATACGGACGTCGATGATTTGTGTCCAGGGAGTCCAGGCTCCTAGAAGTTATACCTGCTACACCCATTGACGATTGAACAGAACAGTGTATTCAGGTCAATCTTCTATTCTTCTATATATGGATCACTGAATCGAAACCCACGCCGACCATCACTGGGAATATACCAGTGGCAATACGACATTGTTATATCTTGATTTGGTGGAAGGGAAAGTCAAGGATCTGTAACTTCTTTTCTTCTGTCAGTCTATGGATGTCAGTTTCACAAGGTTGCTGCAAGTATATTCTATTTTATTTCGGGCGATTCTTGTTATGTCATTCCTATATTTTGTGAAATTTGGACTTGTATATTTGAAACAATTATTTACCAGAGTATGATAGGAGGATTGAAACAACAAATCAGGCGTTCCATATAATGTGATTTTCATGACTTATCAACACGTACTATGTTGTCACCAGTTTTCAAGGAAAATCCTGACATGTATTAACCATGTCAACGAAGTAGTGAGATTTTTGTAGAGTCGAGATTTTTGTAGAGTCGCAGTGACATTTTGATAACTAATGAGAACACCTCCATACAAATACAATTATATCACGGCACCATTGTACATATGTGTGATGAAAGTTGGATTGATCATAACATATCATTTATGTTGTTCTTGCAACGGCCGGCATCTTTGCTGTACAGGAGCTAGAGATAAAATTAAATATTTATTTGAAGTGCCACCACTGTTTGGTTCTGTTACAACTTCCAAATGGCAATATATATCTTCACGCTCATTTTGAAGCAGTTTCATTGTATCTTGAACTACTTTGTTGCTCTGTATCGATGCCTCCTCATGAAGCAGCCAACGTATGCAATCTTTGTTAGTTCCTCATGTTCTTTATGCATCATTCATTTATTTTAATTATGTTTCTCATGTGAATTTTTTCTTCTTGTGGAAATTCATTTTAATTCTTTTGCTGATATAGATTTTGTGTATATACTTTTTATACGTAGAAAGAAGATTTATTCTATATATATTACTTGATTTTTTTTTCATGCTTTGTATTACAGTTGAAAGTTTGCCAAATGTCTATCCTCCCAGCTTATTGTTGAAGTTTGTTATTCAAATTGATAACGCAAGTGCGTAGAACATTCAAACTAAGCATATTGCCACGTTGTTGTGGACAAAAACTACATTTATGTCAAAATAAGAACTAATATTCTATATGTTAGAAATTAACATGGACTCTTATCTTTATGGGAAAGGAATATATCCATCATAGCAGGTCAAGAACATAGAAAAATAGAATATTGCTACATTACACTATATATATTATTAAGTTAAGACTATAAATGTGTACTATATATCATCCATGTATTGCAAACATGTATCCTTAGTCCAACAACTTGGTGATATCAGTTTACAATATATACTGAACAAAGAGAAGATATCACATGACATCCAAAGGTGCTATTAATGTGGTTGGGTACCTTGAGTGTTTATTGATAGACATAGTAAAGGCCTCCACTATGTTCAAATCCACATTCTATGTTTCACTATTAGAGTATAAAAGACATGATAGACTAATGAACCAATTTCAAATAAATAGCAGACATAAAATATAACAATTTGTAATGCAAGTGCTACATATGGGCATTTAATGTTGAAATGTTGTTGAATAACATGCAATCCTAACTTTGTGGTGAACACTATAAGACATATTCATTAAATACATTTTTCCTATTTTAGTGCAGTACTGTACCAATTAGAACTTGGATAGATTGATGTTTGTTTTTATTTGAATATATATATATATATATATATATATATATATATATATATATATATATATATATATATATATATAAGGAAACAAATAGTGTAAATCATGTTATTGTATTCATATGCTTATGTGAAGTTTGACTTGTTTTGTCAACATCATGAATTTTGAAGACATTTGTGTTTGATAAATATTTTTCATAGACTAGGCAAGTACATTAATCCCACTCTTGATTAAAATAGAAAAGTTTAATTTCTTAAACTTTTGTTAAAAATATGAAATAATACCACATGTTTCAACGATAAAAGAAAAAAATATTTTGTGATTTTCATTATGGAATTTTATAAACGAAAAAGTGAAGACATAATGTCCATAATAAAATACCATTTTGATGTTATTATATGTACATATTATAAAACCAATACATGTATTACATCGTTAGCTAATCACTAAAGTGTGTTACTAATCCTTACCTTTATATATGTTAACAAAATCATATTATTATGAACCCTCTATTTCCATCCACAATAATAAGAGGTTGTGCAAATAAAACATAAACAAAAGTTTCTATTTTAAAATTTGAATATAATAGAATGCACATAATATGAACAATATAAATTGTACTCAAATGGAAATTTGAAATCTTATAATTATAACTTAGTAAACACCCCTAACGAACATATAAAAGAAAATTAATTCCACTATATGACGTAAAATATTCATCACTCAAGTATGACTCTACAAAAATAATATAATAGTAATGATAAGAGGAAATTTCTTAGTAGAATTTCTTGATTAACTATTGATTAATACACTAAATTAAGTTAGTTATAGATCTACAACATAAATAGAAAATATTTTTAGTTATATAAAACTGACAAAAACTTAATGGGATAAATCAAGTGAAAGGATGTGACATAGAATATTTACTATCAAAATTTGATGTGTGTAATGTCTAATATATTTTTATCTACAATACTCAATATTTAACTACTAATTTTTTTGTAAAAAAAGAAAATATATATATTGTTGATATTGTTTGTTTATATTTTTTTCACTGCCTTGGGCAGAGCCCGCATCCTTTTTCCAGCCATAGCCCGGATAACTGGCGGGTGATAAATCCAACGCTCCACAGCGTGGTTCGAACCCGGCTCCCCCCGGAGGGGGACACCGTGCCTTATCAGCTGCGCTAACGCTGACCGGGTTAGATTTGTATTAGATTTGTTTATATTCATTATTCATTATGATTATTAGATTTGTTGGACTACAAAATACTTTGTGTATTATTTTTCATGTTAATTAAATTAGTCAAGGATGTGAATACCATTCGTAGTTTTGGAAATAATGAACGCAGAGTGTTAAGTTGTTTTTGATAAAAATAAATTCACTTAAAAATCAAGAAACTATTATAAAAAAATCCACATTTATATGTAATCCATTGCAACATCTTCATTAAGTTTTCAGATATTATTTTTTATTAATTCTTTCGATATTTCCTTTAATATTTGAACTTATCAACATAGTTTACACTTTATTTGCTTATACATCACTTTATACACTTCTATACAAACTACATACCCATTATATAGTTTCTTGTCAATGGTTTGGAACTTTTTTATGTCATGCTCTCTCTTCATGTAGCAACTTTGTAAAACCCTTCTTTATTTTTCTTACTGTTCTAAATGCATAGTAAGGAGTAATTGTTTGCATTGTAAAAAATAGGAATAATTTATGGGCCACCGTTATATAAGTTAAAAATAGAACTTTAATTAATAAGTACGACTTACTGAAGGACCAAAGTAGCACATTGAAAAGTGAACAACAAATCACTTATAATGGTGATATCGGTAACAATTAGAATACAAACATAACTTGTCCCTTTCGGGATATTACACACATTATATAAAGTAAATCCTATTCTAAAATTTTAGAAAATTAGGACATTTTAATGTATTAATATATAATAAATTAAAAATTAATCTTATGAGAAAATTTATCACTAAACATGTACCATACAATATAGGGCTAAAAAGTAAAGTTCAAATTCTAGACCACAATTCTTTTTCCCACCATACCAATGACCATAAATTGGTTAGATTGGAACCCTTACAAGTTGTAAACATGAAATAAAGTAAAATGTATAACCACTATTCACTATTTGATATAGAACTAGATATAATTGAAATGATTATATTAGTCTCGAAAGGAATAATATATCACGTTTATATTATCAAACACTATTGGTAATAGATTACATATAATGCATGATAATGATTTTAAAATTAAGTTTCATAAGTTTGTATATCTTAGTAGTAGTTTATAGACCATACTCATAAATATTTTATCTCTATAACTTATGAAAGTTAACAACATACTTACCATGTAGGGTATATAACTTACATATGTTTTATACAGTGAAATGTGATAAGCTCATTGAGAATTACATTCAAATAAACCTACAAAGAAACTCAATAATGAGCCATGCACCTCTCAATTATAAGTTTTATTAATGAGTATTTTACTTATTTTGATATCCCAAAACTTACATATGATATTGAAGTTCGAATATTGATGTGCAACATGAAAGACATACTTCCATTACTCAATGTTCTGAAGTTGAATATAGGGAATATAAATTTAGTAACAAATTGATCAATGGAGATTTTCTCCCCAACATTCACACCATACTGCATATCAGCATACCCTATAAAACCTCCATTCCTACAAAGTAGTCCATATAATAGACAAAAAAATGGAGATTTGGATTCAACAAAATATCAAGCTATCTTCTCCTTATCTTGATCATGTAGTAAAAAAACATACCAATATAATCCCAAGTATGAAATTTCAATGAATGATTACAAGATTCATACAACAATAGTCAGATGGAAATTTCTAAAATTATATTTCCTTTATTTAATTGATATTTTGTGATATTATTTTATCTTAATGATGTGGACTGTGAATTATTCTACTAGATGACACTATGGAGTTATGAGCTTCCTTTGGAGATAAAGCAATATAATTATCAATATCTTATTAAGGATCTTATAAAAAATGACATAAAATATCTTTAATGTCTTTTAAAATTTTAGGCATTGCAATATTATTTTATAACATTTTAGAGTGATAACTATTATGTTTGCAGAAAGCATATGCAATGCATAAATAGCTATTCTTTAAGGAAGAAGTATGGAATGCACAATGGCATTGACTATGCTACCTATATTAACGTGAAATATGATCATGAATTTTATATCATAATGTCAAAGATGTTCTTTTGAAAGTTGATCACAATCGCATTGATCGATGAGCCTAAAAGTGTTATTGGATCAATGACATATGGTACAAAATTTAAATCACATAGGCAGCGTTCAAGTATATTAAGTGTGAGAAAGAAGGAAAGAAAACTACCAATTTGTAATCAATCAAATAGTGGAGATATGAAAACATCATATACACTCATTTGACATGGGACAAGAAAATTAACCATAAATAATTTGTGTTAGATTGTACCTTTCTTATCATCATTTGTGCATTATACTATCATAGTAACTTGGATTTGAATATTCTAATAGGCTATCGAATAGATTTGTCATACCACGTGCATTCACTAGTTATTAATCTATTGTCTTTTACTTATGTTCAAAATATAAATTATTTGTTATCAGCTATATACATTTTTTCTTTAGTTCTTAATTTTTCTAGTTATGCACCTTACCGTTGATTTGCAATTCTACATGCTATGTAAGATAGTCATTACTTTACTAGACACTTACAATTGAAATGATTATAATTCTCTAGATGTTGGTATGTATATTATTTATGTCATACAAGTTTAGAATTTTGACAACAATACGGAGTGTAAATAATTCAAGACATAATTGATTGTTTCTTAAAATATATGTATATATAAAAAGATTAACAGTATTTGTCTATGTGTGCACGTGCGGTTGTGTGCGTGCAAGGAAATTGTCAATAAAAGTCATAAATTTATGCATATTTAAAAATATATAATAAATTTTTTTTGAAAGCAACTGAGTCTTGCCAATGGGCAAGGTGCCCAACTTTGATGCCTTTGTCGTCTTGCTACTTTAGAGTATGGGTACGCCTAGATTATGCAATGTTCAATGTTAAGTGTGATTGTTGGTATCGCTAACTCTCAAACTCTTCGCTTTAATGCAACTATGATTATTCAACAGCCGAGACCACACGGGATACCCACAAATCCACCTATTCATCATGGTAAATAGAAGGGACAACATCAACAGCATTCTGGAAGCAGAAAATTTCGTTGACTCGTGTTGTCTAAGGACGTCATCAAACGACATCACTTTAAGGACAGTGTCTTGGGCGCTAGGGGGACAAAACGTTCCCTAACACGTTTACAATTATTTTTGAAAGTGAAAAATCGGTTTGGGGGGGGGGTGTGGGGGTGTGTGGATAGTCACTAAGAAAATTTAAATTCAAATATATAAACAAATTATACAGACTGCCTAAGATCAACAATTGAAGGAGATCTCAACTGCCAGCTGTGCCATTTTGGTATTCTTTTTTTTTTTGTGCTGGGGCTTTCAAATTCCAATCATGTGAGAGTAGTGGCTGCCTGATAGATGCTGCTAAGTGCTGGGCGCCTACAAATCGATTTGTACATGTTGATGATGTCATCTTCAGTGCATCCAGGTTGTCCGCAAATCTTAACTTGTTTTAGTCTTCGGAATTGTGTGAACTACACTGATGATGCAATAGCTGATTCGAGGAAAGAAATCCGATTCTTAGTGAGTGCAATCTTCTCCTCTGCTTCAGCAGCCTTATCCCTTACACCACGGACAATAGCCTCGGGAGCCCTTTCAACAAACTGCAGGGGCAAAAGGGCAAAAACATCTCATTATGTATGTCCTATTTTCTCATCTCACTTTATACAAAACCACATGGCATAGCATCACAACTTCATTTTTGCAAGACAAAAATCCACAAGGAAATGGCTAAAATCAAGACGAATTAGCACAAATTAAGCTTCATACAACTCTGATTTAAAATCAGTGAAGAAACTACAAACTAGTTGAATCCAGAACTTTCAAATAGGACCCAGTAAAATATCACGGCAGGCTGTATAATAAGTAGTCAACCTCCGAGTTCAACATTGAGTTCTTCCAAAAAATATTTTAAACTCATTTCTTTTTCTGAATCCAACCACTTAGTGGAGGTTCATACAAAAGTTTCAAAATACCATTTTGTTATCTTAAGAAAAATTATATATTGCTCAATGTACTAAATATTTTTGTAACCGAAGGCAATTTGAACAAAGATTCCATCTTGAACTTAGATAGTCTGACTTCCATTATTCCATAGAATGATTCCAAACCTTTAAGAAACAGTTGCAATCTCTTATACAAAGTCTTAGGCCCTGTTTGGCAATGGACTGGGATTATTGAGATTATGAAATCCGGACTTGGGATTAGTCCAGTCATCCGATTATGAAATCCAGACTGGGATTGGGGTTCCCCACTTGGCCCTGTTTGGCAAACCAATCCGGCTGGCCTCGTAACTTGTGTTTTTCAGTCTGCTATATAAAACAAAATATACAAAAGGCAGAGCCTAATCCGGACTGGGATTCATAATCATGTTGATGGCAGGACTGAGATAGTCCAGCTTTTGAGATTACGGAATCTCGAAACGGGGCCGTTTTACGGTTTTCAACGAAACACGCAAGTGCAGAACCGGACTGGATCGGGACTGGATCTGCTGATGTGGCGCAGACGTGGCCTAATAAGACAAGCCTAAATCTCATCCTGGTCCGTTTCCAAACAGGGGCTTAAGGATTACATCTTAGCTTCTGCATAGGTTTTCTATAGGTCTAAAATATTCTTAAATGGCATAATCATCGTTGAAAATAAAAAGGGCATGGTGGATCTGTCCATACAATGCATTGTGTTATATACTAAACTTGTAAATATATCTAGAATCTACAATACGATCTGGATATGAATTCAAAATTTATAAAAAGATCAATATTCATTGAGATTCAGATTGGCTTTCGGACATCGGATTTCAGATTTGAAAATATCAAACAGGATATTAGATATTTCTGCATTCAGTCCGAAAAAATGTGACTTTGACAAACATATGTATGTAATATTAGAAAATATATTATTTATATATAAAATACCAAAAATAATTATCTTATCATATATGTTTACTGTAATATTTGTATTATTAACATTAGATATATTATTTTAAAATATTACACTATCAGCTTAAAGCTTTGATTCGTTACGAGCATACCAAATAAAAAAGCAGGCTTCATAATTGTACATTATACTTAAACACTGGTATACAACATATACTGTCACCTTTGTGTTGTGCCAGTGTTGTATGGGCATTGATAGGATTTTCAATCAAGTTTTTGTTTGGGCTGTGAATAGCTAAGGGTATACACATTACCCTTTTACCCATACTTTAAAAGGTACATGTAAGGGTAGGAGTGTAAATGAGTAGGGTAGGGTAAGGGTATGAGTGTACCGTAGGAAGCACAGACACTTCTCAAAAGGTCGTCGTGTCTGTATCCAACATAGACACACCTTAGACACACCTAGACACGTGAGGGACACTTGTTTTTTTTATTGCAATGCCGGACACGGCTTGGACACATCGAAGACACGTCATTCCAACTCACTTAAGCCTAATCATATGAAAAACCCTCAAGCCTTCTCAGAATCCCCGCCCTGTCCTCGATTTCTCCATACCCTACTAAAATCAAGTGGTTAAGCTTCAACTGCTACAATACAGGTAAGCCATCGATGCTCTTCTTTAGCAATTGTAGCAGCCATCATTAGCGGTATCATCTTCACTAACTGCTGCAGCATTCAGGGATTTCCACATCAATCACGAGGAGGAAAGCAGTTGGATTGACCGATTTCTCTTCTAGTTCCATGTAACTCTTCCTACTTTGCTTCTGCCCTCCCTTCTTCGTCCTCTTCCTACTTCTTGTCCCCCTCTTCTTTTATCTACTCTAAAGGTGCAGTACCTGCAAAAATAATTCTTCACCTCTTCGTTTTCCTACTACTCTATGTCTACCTCTCGCTCATCTACTTTTCCTTCTCTTGTTCCTCTTCTCATTCATGTCCATCCTCTTTTCCAATTTGTATAGCTGCAACACTGCTCCCCATCCCTCTCCATCTTATTTCATGTTGGTCCTCCACGTCTCCTACCTTCTCTTGACACTCCAACCCCTAATCTTCTTCTTGCTCCTCCAGGAAAAGTTGCAAAGTACTATCCTTACACCTACTCTTTTTCTTGCTTCTCTACCTCTCCTCCCCTCTTCTCTAGTCCCTCCATATTAAGTAGTTCTCCAATGTAACCCCCCTCCTTTTTTTCCTTTCAACCTCCAAGACGCCTTCATTCTTCACCACCAACAACATATCTCCTCACCCCTCTCCTTCTTCCTCTTAATAGTAAATGTTGTTCACCATTACTTCCACCAACAACAAAAGAATATTGGCCCAAAATTTATTTTTTACAATTCCATATATTTTTATAGCAACAATTTTATAATCAAACATCTTAATATATGTTGTGATTTAATCCATATTGGGACTTATGGATATGATGTTATGTGTTGATTGCTTGTTGGATTTTGTGGTGATTTCCCATGTGGGTAATCCATTTAGATCATTTGATGTGTTTATACACATAGCATATTGTAAATGAAGAAATTTGATGTGCATAAAACAACTACAAGGCACTCTCTATTATAGGACAAGAGAGGAAGTGAAAAACAGAAACAATAGATATGGGATAAAAGAAAAGGAAAAAGACAAGACATGACTAAAGCATAAATAGCATAAAGCATATATATCAGTACTCCCCCTTGAGCTGGAGCTTAGATATCGTGCATGCCCAGCTTGTCCACCAAAGTAGCAAATTGAGATTTCAAAAGTAGCTTTGTGAAGATATCAACAATCATATCTTCTGTCCAGATACAAGGAGTGTAATGCAACCTGAGTTAACAGATTCTCAGACAAAATGACAGTAAACTGCTATGTGTTTGGTGTGCTCATGAAAGGTCGATTTTCTAGCAGTCAAATGGAGGCTTTGTTGTCGCATAAAATAGGAACAAATTCCGGATAACATATTGTTGGCTTTTTAGATATTGTCACACTCAGATTTCAATGATACAAATATTTCTCATTTGTGTCGCTAACATGGAATTTGGTGTTTCAGATGATCAAAAAACTTAGACAAGATCCAATAATAAACAACATGCAATTTTATGTGTTTGGATGCTTGTAGGTCAAACTGCACCATACATATGATTTGTACAAGTGCATTTTGTACAACTTGATAGAAATGATGTAAGAACAAGCGATGATCGGCCTAATCCTATATTAAACCCTTTTCCACATTTATATTAAGTCTTTACGATAGTTAGGTGTTATTCAAAAAATTATTTGATAATGTTTTCTAAGAAATATTAATGATTTTACAGGAAATATTTTGGTTGAATTATACATGACCAAGAAAGTTTCATTGTAAAAAAAGGTAGGCAAAAGGTATATAGGGCTGAAAAGGGTAGGGGGTTAAAGAGCAATAACACAATGAAAGTGTTGAAAAAGAAGATAATTGTTGTTGGTAAGGATAAAGAAGAATCTCGTCATGTACAGACACCTCCGCCATGTAATAGAATCATTGTAGATGGTGAAGCACGCCAAGTTATAGCAGCGGTAGCAGTGGACACCCCATGACGGTAAAGAGACATGTCGTGTTGGACATCAGAACATCAGTAGATGCATCAACAATAGTTAGCATCGGCAAGAAGCAGGTGACACGTCGTATCCGTTTATAGAATTCGAGACAATAATCGATAGTAACATGTGACACCCTGTGTCAGTAAGGAAACGCGTTGTGTCTAATACCACAACAACAAAAGTCATCGTCGGCAAGAAGCAAGCGACATGGTGTGTCGTTGAGTGACAGGTCGTGTCAGTTGATAGAGTTCAAGGCAGAATCAGGACATAACGCAGATGACACGTCGTATCTATAAGGCGGCGCGTACTGTGTTGGGTAGATTTTACAAACCCGTGACGGCGAAAACAAAGCAGATCTCCGCCAACACGTTGTGTCAAGCAACGACACGTCATGTTAGCGGCGAACAGCAGCACAAAAGCCCTAGATTTAGCATCAAACGATGGAATTTTCCTTCCAGATATCCACCATAACAATGTAGGGATGATACGTCCCTAATATCAGCAGAAAAGGGAGATCTTTATACAAGATTTCGGATTTGATCTCAATAGAGACATGGATGATAAAGGCGGGTAGATCAGCAACAGCGGTGTAGATCGGTAGCGATGTAGATGATGGCGGTGTAGATCGGTGGAGGTGTAGACGAAGGCGACAAGTAGGGTATGGCCGCTCCAAAGGCCGTAAATCATGGTGGTGGTAAGGCGGCCCAAGAAGATCTAGTAGCAGCAAGTTCAAAGGATGATTTTTGTTGCAGATGGATACGGCTCGAAGGAGACTACTACAAGAAGAAGCAAGGATGTAAGATCCCTGCGGGCAGCCAAGCAACGCCTAGCGGCGGCGGCCGCCCGGTAGGGGAAGCAACTCTCCTTTGCGCTCTCTCTCTCTCTATCTCTCTCTTAAGGTTTGGGGTGACACATGAAAGCATGCTCTGACACAATGTAGAAAACGATATCATGGGGAAATCCCCTCGTGTAGTTTTTTTTCTTATTGACAGAAGGGAAACGCCCCTCTCCTATATATAGGATAAGGGGGCATACAGACAAGACAAACCCTAATGGGCCAAGACACAACTAGGCTCATATTACAAATAGACTAAAACAACTTAAGTAAATAGACTCTCAAACAATATTTAAACCCTAACAAAGTGTCAATTGATATTAAACTTGTTAGAGAGTCTATATTAGCCTATATAGTTAATAGGTTAATTAGTTAATGGGCTTTTGTATTTCAGCCCATTTAGATTACTTGCATCATAAATCTTAGGGCGTCTCCCCTCTCCTATATAAAGGAAAGGGCGTTCATTCTTGTATTCATCCCATTGCGTTCAATATAATCTTATTCTCAACATAGTATCAGAGCGTATTCGCTCCTGAGGGAAACCTAGCCACCACCCCCCTTCCCTCTCCTCATCAGCGCGCACGCAACCCTAGCCGCCGCTCGTCTTGTCCAGAGAGCAACCGAGGAGAATCCCCGCCTGCGGGCGGCCGCCACCGTTGCCATGGCTTAGGCTGGTTGGCCACTAGGCAAATTCCAGCCTCCATGGCTCTCCTTCCACTTTCACATAGATCAGTACGTCGACACTAATTCCCGACCTGCAATCTATGTTTTCCAAATCCAAACCTTACCGCCAGTGATCTCCTTTCCGGCCGTCACATATCCACTATCATCGTTGCATCATTACATGCTGCCTTCCACCTCTGTTGTCCGTATTCCACGAACAGCAGCAGTGTCATTGTATTCCCAACGCCACGGATCGGCATCCGTCCAACAGCAATCCTGCCGCCGGCCAACAGCCATAACCGTCGGCCTCCAAGCAGCCATCTTCGCGCCTTCGCCGCTTATCGACGCCACTATCACCATCTAGCAGCAACATCATAAAGCGCCGCCAACCGCAGAAGTAACAACCATCATCGCCATCATTATGAGTGGCCAGTAGACAGCAGCCATCACCAGTCATTTCCGCCACCTAGAAGCAAAACAACAGACGAAAGGCCAATCAGCAGCATGATCTCCGACGGCCATCATCCAGCAGCCGCCAATCACTGCTGCCCCAACGCCAATCCCTGTTTGACCGCCGCCAATTAGCACTCTTACCGGCCATCATCACTCCACCGTTTTCCTACTTATGTGTACTCCCAAGTTATTGATACCCCCATATTCATTATGCCTATTCGGATCCTTAATCGGTCATATCTTTGTTAATCAGATTCCATTTTAAGCCTAATCGGATTTTTTGCGGGGGCTCCACCCCCACACCACCGGATTTGTTGCCCTAACGGGCCAAACAAATCCCTTTTTGGGTCAGGACTAGATCCATTTAATTTTTCTATCCAGATCTTACATTGACCCATTTAGCATATTCTCTCCGATTATTAGTTTCATTTTCCATATCACACATTCCTCTCAAATCCACCAATTCCTTTCCCACCCACCCATGTCATGTGTGTATCCCTTTCCACAGTACGGGGGGATCATATATCCATTTCTCCACACCAAATACAAACTCTCGTCGTATTTGGTGTGCGGGGGGGGGGGGGGGTAGAGAGGAGAGGAAGAGATGAGAAGAGAGAGAGAGAGAATATGTATGAGAGAGAGAGTATGAGATGAGATGATATATGTATTCAGGCTATATATGTTCCAGGCTATTATCTTCATGGAGCTTCACATTGTTCAGCACATCTGTTCTCTACTTCCAGACAACATTGAAGGATCTTCATTCAACACCGAGCTATCCACGTTCGTACCACGTTATGTACATCATGTGTTGGTGGTGTAGTTCAGCTGCATTCACATGAGACAGATGGGTGCTTCTTCAGATTTTCAGAAGCTCAACAAGCCTATCAATCTACTTCTGCAAGGTTGATTCATCCAGTTTATCTTCACCGAGCTGCTTCATCACGTCTTCTCCGATCCACATCTGCTATTTCGACATCATATGTTGCTGATCTTCTTGGGACTTTCCTTGATGGATGATATCTCCTTTCCTGTCAAGCCCCCAAGGTTCATGTAACAAAATTATGGTACCTGCATCGTATCACCAGCATATCGTCCGTTCGTGTTCGTGCCACGTTATGCACGTCTTCTCAGACAATTCAAAGATTCCTCTACTGTTACATCGACATTGGGCATCCATGTTCGTGTCGCGTTAAGTATGTAATCCAATGAAGATGGCGTAGTGATGGTGTTGAGGATCGTCTGCTCCAAGTGGCGAATTACCACTGCAGTATTCAGGTTCCATTCTTCAGATGCTCTTCATTCCAGATGCACTCAAAAGACCTTCATCAAAGCTCGAGGATCTCCATCCTACAAAATACAATTTCAAAGGAAAGAGGCGTCATCATATGATTGGGGGGGGTGTTTAAGGAGGAGTATCCATTTTTGTATGGGAGTGATATTTATCTTTTATCTTTCATTTATCATTTCTTTTATCATTTTATCGAGTCTTTTAACCTCCAAGCTTTAGACATGTATTTCACCCATGCTCTAGCTTGAGGGGGAGTGTTAGAGAGTCTATATTAGCCTATTTAGTTAGTATGTTAATTATTTATTGGGCTTTTGTATTTCAGCCTGTTTAGATTACTTGCGTCCTATGTCTTAGGGTGTCTCCCCTCTCCTATATAAAGGAGAGGGCGTCCAATCTTGTATTCATCCCATTGCGTTCAATATAATCTTATTCTCAACAAAACTAAAGTCAAGTTTTATATCTGTTAATATATGTGTTGTTTTATTTATGTTATGTTATTTTCCATTATATCTGGACCTCTCTATAATTGTTACATTACTATAAATAGAAGGGTGCACACATTATGCAACCCTAAACTCTCCAAATCTCTTTCGAATTTGACATGGTATCAGAGCAGGGTTGATCCAGATCTAGCCGCCACCTCTCTCCCTCACTCTTCTTCTCCGGCCGGCCCCCCCCCCCCCCGCCGAGAGCCGCCCCCCGGCTGTCGCGCGTCGCCAGCAGCGCCGGCTGCTGGCGTACCGCTGGGCCGGTTTGTCGCCAGGGCAGCGTTCCGCCGAGCTTCGTAGCCGAGGGGACAACCCATCTTTGGGTCCCGTGGTTTAATCTGCACTTGAGGGACCGTTCCAAACTGTTTTTCTGCCTGCCTGTATAGGCCTCCATGCCACCAGGTTTCTTGTTGTGCTCCGACGTAGCTCGTATACGAGGGGATCTTCTCCATCGTAGTTTTGTGCCTGCTGCTTCCTACCTGAAGACGTAGGCAGCCTACTGCCTGTTCGTGCCTACTGTGCCTGCGTGTGCTTGTCTATCTGTGTGCTTCCTTATGGCGTCCTCCAATAATGATGCGCGTCGTCAAGTCACAACAGTGAAACTTGACGGGCGCAATTACCAGCACTGGGTATGTTCCATGGTGATTTATGTCAAATCTCAAGGAAAATACTCCCATCTGACATGTGTCGGTCCGACACAACCTGCTGCCACTGTTGATTCTAAGGACGTGAAGGCTTATGATGACTGGGTCAAGGATGACTCCACTGTGATGACATGGATTCTCAACAGCAGTGAGCCGAGAATCAGTGTCACCTTGTTACGCCTGCCTACGGCGAAAGAGATGTGGGATCAACTCACCGGTACATATTCACATAGCCAGAACCCCAAGAAGGTGTTTGACATCACCAAGTAGTTGGGTCGTCTACACTTTACTGGGTCGGAGATTGCGGACTACTTCTCAGAGTTTACTGGTCTGTGGGGGGAGCTGGAGTCTTTCCACCCCTTGTCTACTGATTTGGCCACCATGCAGCGCCAGCGTCAGGAGCTGCAGTTGGTCCAGTTTCTGTGCGGGTTACTAGAGTCATATGCAGGTGTTGTTGACCAGATCCTTACTAGTGACCCGCTTCCCTCTCTGCAGAGTGCTTATCATAGGCTTCAGCGTCTACCTTCTGCCTCGTCTTCTTTGACTACTGAGTCTGGAGACTCTACTGCGCTTGCTGCCATGTCAAGCCGTGGTCGTGGCCGTGGCCGTGGCAGGTCTTCTGACAGTCGTCCTCATGGAGCAGGACGGGGACGAGCATCTTCTGGACGTAGCACTTCTGCAGCTGCGTCATCCAGTACTGTGCGTCCTCAGACAGGGCAGCGTCTTTGTACCTTCTGTGGCAGGTCGAACCATATAGAAGAAAAATACTGGGAAAAATATGGTAAACCTACGTGGGCCAATGCGGCCAGTGACACTACGACTACTCCAGAGACACCTACCCAGCTTGCTGTGTCTGAGGACTTGGGAACTGCTACTGCGGACTACATTCGCACTGAGGTAGAGCGCCTATTACGTGAGCGGATTGGTTCATCTTCTACTGCTACGACAAGTGGAGCCCATGTTGCGACCTACTCGGGTTGTGATACTGCCTTCCTCAGTACTCCATCCTCTAGTGCTGGTAATACAAAATGGGTTATCGATTCGGGAGCATCGTCGCACATTTCTGGAAATCGAGCTTTATTTAGAAATTTATCTAAACCAGCTACTAACTCTTCTGTTATGCTTGTTGATGAATCTAAGTCTGCGGTTTCTGGGGTTGGAGACATTGTGTCTAAATTTCTTCTCAAGTCTGCTTTATATGTGCCTCGGTTTCCGCTGAATTTATTATCTGTTAGCAAAATTTTACGCAGCCTGAACTATTGCCTGACCTTTATACCTGGTTCGTGTGTTTTTCAGGACCTTCGCATGAGGATGAAGATTGGTGGGGGGCATGAAGGATCTGATGGCCTTTTCTATCTGGATGATCTGCCAAGAGTGGACAAGATTGCGTTGGCATCTACTTTATCTGCGTTATCTGCATCAGCCTCAGCATTGCAATGGCACTATCGACTTGGACATCCGTCGTCTGAAAAACTTAAACATGTCATTTCTGGTGTTGGCACTCATAAATTTCAGTGTGAATCATGTCAGTTAGGGAAACAAACTAGGGTTGTTTACCCTAAACGTTCTCAGATTAATAGCAAAACCATTTTTGATCTTGTTCATGCTGATGTGTGGGGTCCATGTAATGTGCCTAATTTGTCTGGCTACAAATATTTCTTACTATTTATTAATGATTTTTCTCAGACCACTTGGCTGTTTCTGATGAAAAGTAGGTCTGAAGTATTGTCGACTATTAAATTCTTTTTTGCTGAGGTGAAAACTCAATATGCTATGCTTGTTAAAGTTTTTCGTATTGATAATGCGCTTGAGTTTGTCCAAAAAGATGTTGCACTGTTTTGTAAGTATGTTGGTACTTTACATCAAACCTCATGTGCATATACACCACAACAAAATGGAGTAGCTGAGAGGAAAAATAGACACTTGTTAGAAGTTGCTAAAACTATTATGATGCATTATCATGTACCTAGATCGTTCTGGCCTGAAGCAATATTAACTGTTTGTTTCTTAATTAATCGGGTGCCTTCATCTGTGATTGGAAATAAAGTATCTGTCCAAATCCTACAGCCTGATGCACCTTTGTTTACTGTACCTCCTCGTGTTTTTGGTTGTACATGTTTTGTGAGACTGCTTGGTCCTACTCATGATAAGTTGGCTCCCCGAGCTGAGAAATGTATTTTTTTAGGGTATTCTCGTACACAAAAAGGATATAGATGCTATAGTCCTACTGCAAAGAAATGGTTCATCAACAGTGATGTTGTCTTCTTTGAGGATACCCCATACTACTCCACTAGAGGAGATAGTCTGGAGCCTGATATTATTGCTTCTCCTCTGCCTATTACTACTGAATGTGTATGTAAACTCTGATCAAGTGGCACCTAAGAATACGACACCACCTCTTCGTGTTTATCAGCACAGGAACAGAACTCCACCTGAACAAGAACCCCCCATTCAACACCAATCTCCTCCTCAAGAAGGTCCTGCCACACCTGAGGTAATTTCTGACCTGGATATACCTATTGCTCTTAGAAAGGGAACTCGTTCCTGCACTTCTCATAACATTGCTAACCATGTATCTACTGCACATCTGAGTATTCATGCTAGTAATTTTGTCTCTACCTTATCTGATGTCAATATTCCGAAAAATACTCATGATGCCTTGCGAAGTACAGCCTGGACTTCTGCTATGCAAGAAGAGATGCGTGCGCTTACTGACAGACAAACTTGGGAGTTGGTGGATCCACCTCCTCAATGTAAACCTGTAGGCTGCAGATGGGTATATGTTGTTAAATATCAACCTGATGGTACTATAGAACGGCTGAAGGCACGCCTGGTTGCAAAAGGGTATACACAGACTTATGGTATTGATTACTTTGAAACTTTTCTCCGGTTGCCCGCCTTAATTCAGTCAGAATTCTCCTTTCTGTTGCTATCAATCTAGATTGGCCTCTGCTGCAATTAGATGTTAAAAATGCTTTCTTATATGGTGATTTGCAAGAGGAAGTTTATATGGAGCAACCCCCTGGGTTTGTTGCTCAGGGGGAGTCACACAAAGTCTGCAGGTTGAAGAAGTCTATTTATGGACTCAAACAGAGTCCTCGTGCCTAGTTTGATAAACTAAGTAAAATTCTGATTGAGTTTGGATTTCTGAGATCTCAAGTAGATCATTCTGTTTTTACTTAAAAGACCACTAATGGCATTGTGATTCTTATTGTCTATGTGGATGATATTGTGCTTTCTGGAAGTGACTCTATTGCTATTCAGGATACTAAAGCCCAATGTTCAAAATTTCGTCGAAATTGGCGAAATTTCGCTAATTATTTCGATGCCGCCAACGATCGGACATAGAAATGGCCTTACATGTCTGTACGTAGGGAATTTCGCCAGAAAAAAATTAAATTTCGACAATTATTTCGAATTTCAATGAAATTAGGTAAATTTCGATGAAAAAAGGCCCATTTGGTCCGCATTTCGACGAAATTTCGAATAATACATCTATTATTTTGAGAAATGGGGTACGATGTCTGCAGATTTTACTATGTGATTCCTTGGGCCTGTTAGGGGCAATCTAAGTTATGTTTCTTCTCTTCCTAACCTAATTCTACCTCTCTCTCCTATTTCTCACTTCTATAAAGATCTACAAAGGAAATATTTAAAAATGTATGTGGGAGTGATATCTATGACTATGATGACCCACTAACTTTCATTTTTGAGGTCACATGATTTATGTTATAGTGCGCAAAATTAGCATGACTATCGAGATATTTTGTATGTATGATATTATCAATCACATCTCTAACTACATGGTTGCCTCCTATAGGCTCTCGCTATAAAAGCACACGACGATGAACAAAGCTTGAGTTAATCCATTAGTATGTATTTTATCACTTGTAAGCACATGGAGATTAACAGTGAGACATATCTATGCTTGTATAAAACAAAAAAAACATGAGCCAATATGTAGGTATAATTAACAAGGAGGATGACAACCATCATGGTTCAACTAGATGCATAAACCATAGTTGTCTCATGCTTCCTCAGTACTCACTCACATACCACCGCGACATTGTTTATGTACTACATCCTATCATCCTACTGAGAGGTCCTACCATCCTAGATCATGCTATGTTTCCATAAATTTGTGTCTTTAAGTCTATATATTGTGCTTGCAAACTATGATGACTATTCATTCATTTCGCCATTCAATTGACCTCAAAATCTCCATCGAAATGGCCATCGAAATTGTTCAGCTTCCTTCTCTCACACATGAGGAGCCCCACCCCCTCATATATCCAATATGAAATATTATTGCATATTTGAGTAGATCTACACTAGTATATTGTTCTGGTAAAATTTTGCTAAATAATTCGACCATTTGGTCGTCGAAACGTCAGGAATGCATCTGTCGAAATTTTCGTCGAAATTTGTCGAAATTTCTGTTTCTGTGGCTACCGAAACGGTGTCGAAATCGAACATTTTCTTCCTTGCTAAAGCCTATCTCTGCAAGCACTTTGCTACAAAAGACTTGGGTAAACTACGGTATTTTCTGGGCATAGAGGTATCCAGAACCTCTAATGCACTAGTGTTGTCTCAGAGGAAATATGTTCTGGATTTTCTACAGGAGATTGGTATGCTTGGAGCTAGACCTGCTGACACTCCTCTAGATCCCAATGTCAATTGGGACGATGATTCTTCTCCATTATTTGCTGATAATAAAAAGTACAGGAGATTGATTGGTAAAATGATATATTTAACTGTGACTAGAGCTGACATATCTACTGCTGTGGGCCTTCTTAGCAGGTACCTGGATAAACCCAGACAGTGCCACTGGGATGCACTATGTCATATTCTGCGATATCTAAAAAAGTCTTCTGGTAAGGGACTTCATTACAGGAAAAATGGGCACTGCTCTCTAGAAGGGTATTCTGATTCCAATTATGCAGGAAGTCGGATTGACAGGAAATCCACTTCTGGTTACTGTACCTATGTTGGAGGCAATCTGGTCACATGGAGATCCAAAAAACAAAATGTAGTTTCCAGATCTAGTGTTGAAGCTGAATATAGGGCTATGGCCCATACAGGTTGTGAGCTTCTTTGGGTACGCTCCCTTCTAAAAAACTTCAGTGTTGAGTCTTCCTCTGCTATACCCATGCACTGTGACAATAAAACTGCTATCTTTATTGCTAACAATCTTGTCTATCATGCACGAACCAAGCATATTGAGGTCAACTGTCATTTTATTCAGGAGTCTATTCTTACTGGCAAGATCTGCACACCTTTTACTCGATCTGAAGACCAGGTTGTTGATATCTTCACCAAACTGCTGCCTAAGAAGCATTTCTGCGCCTTGATGGACAAGTTGGGCATGATTGACATCTATGCTCCAACTTGAGGGGGAGTGTTAATATATGTGTTGTTTTATTTCTGTTATGTTATTTTCCATTATATCTGGACCTCTCTGTAATTGTTACATTACTATAAATAGAAGGGTGCACACATTGTGCAACCCTAAGCTCTCCAAATCTCTTCCGAATTTGACAATATCAAAATCTTAGAACTACAAACCGTGTAGGATCTCAACTTAATTTATCCAACCTTCAATATAATATAAATTTCAAATTGAGAAAAACTATGACATGCTAACGGACACATGAAAAATGATTTATCATTGGGTGATGGCTGATGGGACTGTTACGGTTTTGCTATGATATTCAGTCTTGACTAAATATGAGTTTTTCGCTCAATGATACATGAGATATTTTGTAATAACATTTGGAGAGTGACATACATGGGAAGAACGGAGCTGGGATACAAGAGCATCATATTCTGTTTGCATCTTAGAAAGACGCTTTGAAAGCCGTTGCACTTCAGCAGAAATATCAACCATCTCTGAGAGCGGAAGATATGCTTCTAGACCTTCCTCAGCGACAAGGTGGATTGCTTGTTTTGCATACTCTGAAATATCATTTAATATTATCATATTCACATTTCATTTGAATAACTATGTAATTTTATATTTCATGCTAGAGAGGCTCTTGCCTGGAGGAGTCTCGGAGAAATGTAACTGTTGCAAGTCAAGCCTAGATAAAAGAGCCAAGACTTCCTTTTCATCCTGGACAAAAAGAAAACATTTTTCTCTGAATGCCACAGAACATTTTTTCAACAATGTAGGTATATTTCTAGATTCGAATGGACATAAGATGTAATCCACATAAAAGAGGCCACATTTAAATTTAAAAAATAGTAAATGATACATACAGAAATGTACTGAAGGACATCCATACTAGCAACGATTGATGCTGAAATGCGTTTTGCTGGCTCAACAGAATATTCTGCTCTTGCATTTCTTACAGATTTAGTCTGTTGAAGAGCATACAGCAGAAAAGGAATTAAAGATGTATTGTTGAGAACGTAGAAACAGCATACTGAAACTGGCCTATGAACATACTCCAGCTTACCAAAGCCTGCAAGTTCTCAAATCTTCTCACTGAGTTAATGTTTTTAGGAAGTGCTGTGCTGGGCCAATTGGCTACAATGAGAGCATGTTGCCTGTGAGGCAGTGCCTGCAAGTTTGATAAACCTTATAACATAATGCAAAGAAGGCCTGAGGAGGGTGACCATAAATTGATTCTTTTTGTGGACATGGAAACAAGCAAAAGCACATTACAGAATTCATTAAATGGAAAAGAAACCAATCTGTAGCAGTGCTATTCATGATATTGTGTTGGGCAATGAAACCAGAGATGTAAGGATCATAAAGCAGACTAGCAGAGAAATGAATAGGTATATAGGTATTTTGATGTTAGTAGAAGCAGAAATTAGAGCTATATGTTATTTGTGCTGCAGTTTTAGCCGATCTGTCTAAAGGTGTTGAAGAAGGTGGAGACAGCTTGGACACAGCAGAGAACACAAAATGAGAGAAGTTCGCTACTAGGATCTGTTATCAGAACGGAAGGTGAAGCTTATTGATATATATGCTTTATGCTATTTATACTTTAGACTTGTCTTTGTTTTTAACTTTTTCTTTTATCCCAAATCTCTTGTTTCTGTTTTTCACCTCCTCTCTTATCTTATATAAGAGAGTGCTTTGTAATTGTTTCACATAAGATCCATATTAGTTTATTTACATGGTATCAGACACTTACGATTCACCCTAAGCATCCCCACCCTTTCCCTTGCCATTCTAATCCTACGGTTCCTTCCCGAGCTACCACCCTACCTCTTCCCCTTTTCTTTTGTTCTCCTTATGCCACCTCTCCTCCCTACTGCCTCTCCAACCCGTGGTTCCTCTCCCTGCTCGCCACCCCCCCCCACACCCTACCTTCCACCCCTCTAATCCCCCACCCTACTCATTGCCCTTCCCCCTTTCCCTGCCTGCCAACCTCCATCCCACCACCCTACCCGTCCTCTCATTCACTTCCCCTCTATACCACCCAGCCGCCCTTCCCCCTGCCACGCATGTTGTCCATCCCACCAACCAGTTGCCCTCCCCCCTGCCACGCTAACCGCCCTCCATCCCACCACCCAACCCTCCTGCCCATCCACCTCCCCTCCCTGCTACCGAGCTGCCCACTCGCCCCTTATCCCTTCATCGCCTGACCTCCACCTAGCAGCCGCCGCCCAGAGCATCTCTGGCCCCTTCTGCAAGACACAACCAGCCTTCTACCCCCCTTCTCCACACCTCTCTCAGCTAATATCCATCCACATGTCCACATTGTGGATTGATTCCAGCATATTTTCTTGGTTTTTTCCGATTGCTTCATCCATCCTTGTTGAGGTCTTCCGGGCTTTGACCCCTCATCTATTTTCCTACATCCTATGGCTACTTGAAAATGTTATACTAATTTCTCTTTTCTGCTTCCCATGAGTGGGTGATTCATCTTCTAATTCTGCTTAGCGTGCGGTGTCACAATATTTTGTCTTTTTTTTGTTGTGTGCTACGCCACACCTTCTCTATACCCCATGGCATCTACTGATCCCCCCAGATCATTATATATTACAATTGTAAAACTGGATGGCTCCAACTACCATCTATGGTCTGCTTCTTTCGAACTTTATGTAAAAGCCCAAGGAAGATATTCTCATCTCACTTCAAATGCACTGCACCGCCTGCTGAAATGGCTAATGATAAAGCCAAACAAGCCCATGTTTGTGAACCAAAGACGACTCCAACCTGATGATGTGGATGGTTAATAGTGCGGAATCAAAAATTAGTCAGTCACTCCTTCGCCTCCAGACTGTTAAGGCCATGTAGGAGCAACTCTCACATGTGTACTCTCTGAAGAAGGTGTTTGAGATCTTCGATAATCTAGCCAAAAAAGTATACTCAAGTGATGGATATGTGGAGGATTATTACAACCAGTAATTGTCTCTCTAGGATGAATACAAGGTTTATCATCTTCTCTCTTTAAATATAAAAGAAGTTCAACACCAATGCAATGAACTTCAATTAGTTAAATTCTTGGATGAACTACCTAACACTTTTTCTGGGGTAGTTGATCAGATCATATCTAGCGATCCCTTGCCTACTCCGCGGATGTTCTCAAGCGAGTCCAGCAGCTTCCCTCCATTCATCTCTACCCTCTGACTAATCTAAAAGTTCTATCCTTGATGTTCATATTGGCGACTCTGGACGAGGTCGTGGTTGGGGACGTGCTTGTGGTTCTGGTTGTCTTGGTCGTGGTCCTCCTCCACTTGGTCCTGAATGTGAACACCCCCCTCAAAGACAACGATTTTGTAGCTTTTGTGGTCATACCAACCACACTAAAGATCGTTGTTAGGCTAAACATGGTGAACGCACATGGGCAAACCAAGTCACCACTGACAACATTGAAGCTACCTCAACTACTGCCTATAGTTCTACACTGCCCACTATTGAGTGGATCCACTCTGAGTTTGAGAAACTTCCTTAAGCCCACATACCTTCTTAAACTACTACTGATCAAGACGGAGGTTCTTCTGCCTTGCTTTATCTGCTTCTTATGGTAAAAGTAAATGGGTTACTGACTCTGGTGGATCTTCTCATATATCTGGAACTCTGACTTTTTTTTTACATGACTAGAAAGACTATGGTTCCACCGGTTACAATGGTGGATGGAACTCAGAATCCTATGCATGGCATTGAAAATATTTAGACACCCACCAATTTACCTTTGAAATATGCATTATATGTTCCAAGATTTCCTATGAATCTTCTGTCTTTGAGTAAAACTTTTAAGAGCATCCAATGCTCTATCACCTTTGATCTTGAGGGTTGTGTTTCAAGATTTCTGCATGAGGACGAGGGTTGGTTTAGGCCATGAGGGACTAGATGGAGTGTATTACCTCAAGAAGATTGAAATGCCAAGATCTAATCAAATCAAGGAAGCACGGACACATTACTAAGCACAGACACATTACTAGACACGGACACGGGACACGAGAAATTTCTAAAATGTAGGACACGGACACGGCATTGGATGAGTGGAAAATATTTTTTAATCTATACATATATGTGAGTCTCTGCTGAATGAACTGTAATTTATTTTAAAATTTATTCAAATTAATGTATCTATGTATGTATAATCTTTATGCATAAAGAGGTGTCCTTGTGTGTAGCAGAAACAATAAGAAGTAGAAAATTAAATGTGTGACTTTGGAAAATATAGTAGATTACAGAATATACATATAATTTACTCATTTAACCAACTTATTAGACAATAATTTTATTCATAGTAAATGATTCAGCTTAGACTTTACATATTGGTTCTTTTCAACAAATTTGTTTGTAATTGAGATTAGATCTCAGCTCTATGAAACATTTTCTCAGTAATAAGACATAAATAGTAGTTGTACGTTCAACATTTGCACTGAAATAGGCTAGATTGCAGCAGAAACCACTGCATTGATGCATCCAAGAAGTGTCTGGGCAGTGTCCAGCTATGTCCGGGGTGCAGAAAAAGACCAAAATGAACTGGACACGTCCCAGCCGTGTCCACAACATTTTAGGTTGTGTCCAAAACGTGTCCGACACGAACACAGGGGCTGTCTAGAAGTGTCTGTGCTTCCTAGAATCAAATATGCAATAATATTTCATATTGAATATGTAGGGAGTTTCCTACATTTATAAGTGAAGAAGTTGAGTTGTTTTGACAGAATTTCGATGACAATCTCAATGTTAAAATTATAGATATATTGTGTTACTGTGTTATTTACTTGTTGTTTTACTATTTTACTTTTAGACTCATATTGCTCACTTGTACTTATGTCTCTACTCTCAGTAGCTATATTAGAGACTATCATGTAACCTATTTTACTCACTGAATAAACAATTCCATTTCCCTCTAGATGGTATCAAGAGCAGGTCTCTTTTTCCCCACCCACCCGTCCGCAATAACATAAGAAAACCCCCCATCCGCCCGCCGCCGGCCTGCCCCCCCTCCCCCCCCCCCGCCGCTGACCCCACCCCTCCCCTCCTCTCCTTCCTTCAGCCACCCCCCCAGCCCTCTCCACCCGCCCTCCCCCACCCTCCAGCCACCACCCACCCCCCAACCCGCCGCCACCCCCCCTCCCTTTCCCCTCCCGCCGCCGGCTCCCCTCCCCATCCTCCTCTTTTCCCACCGCCAACCCCCCCACAACCTCCTCCCTTCCTCCCTCCTCCCTCCAAGCCTCTTCCCCTTCGGCCCCTCTTCCCATCTCTGCTCCGGCTGCCACTGGTTTTTACCTCTCCTCTCCCTCTACGTCAGGGTGATCTTCGTATCCATGTTCGGACATCCACTGGCCGGCTAAGTTGAGAGCCTTTTATCTCACTGTCTTCTCTGCCTGCGCCTCATGACGGAACATTGAGTTTTCCTTATGACGGCGTAGATTTCTCTATGCATATTCTGCCCTATACGGGTTTTCTGATCTGACTCGTCAGATCCATGCTATTGTTATCTGCCCATTTATGGGTCTCTGATCTACTCTGCTACGCCGACTACTGCCTCTGTCATGGCCTTATCTGAGCCTCCTCGCTCTCTGTGTGTCACCACGGTGAAGCTCGACGGCGGCTCCAACTATCATCTGTGGTCGGCGTCATTTGTTCTATATGTCAAAGCACAAGGTCGGTATCACCATCTTACGGCTAAGCCTCCTGTTGTTCCTACTACTGATACGGATGACAAAACCAGGCAAAGCTATGCACAATGGTCCAAGGATGACTCCGGCGTCATGTCTTGGATCCTCAACAGTACCGAGCCCCAGATTAGCCAATCTCTTCTCTGCCTTCATGATGCTAAGGCTATGTGGGATCAACTGTCCCACGTTTATTCTCATCAGGAGAATGCCGAGCGAGTTTTTGAAAATATGGCTAAAAAGGAGTTCTCCCCTGACACTTCCATTGATGACTTCTACAATCAATGCTCGGCTCTGTGGAATGAGTTTGAACTCTACCACCCCTTGACGGCAGACATCAAAATTGCTCAGAAGCAGCGCAACGAACTGCAACTTGTTCAGTTTTTGGCTGCCCTTCCTGCCTCATTTTCTGGTATGGTTGACCAGATCTTATCAAGTGATCCACTGCCTACCTTTCGGGATGTTCTCAAAAGAGTCCAACGCCTGCCGTCCATGACTCCTACTCCTGCTATTGAGCACCCTGCGCTTATTGCTCGCTCTGTTGATTCTGGTCGTGGCCGTGGTCGCGGTTGTAGTCGTGGCGGTCGCCCTCCTCTCTCGGGAGGTCAAGGCTCATCTGCTCCTGGATGTGGTGCTCCTCCCGGCCCTCGCTACTGCAACTAGTGTAGTCGGGACAATCATAATGAAGATCGATGTTGGATTAAGCACGGCAAGCTCGCTTGGGCTAACGAGGCTGCTATAGAAACTGTTGCTGACTCTACCGCTGACGCACCTGTTGCTCCTGCAAACACGGAATGGTTACATTCTGAGTTCGAGAAGATGTTCCAGGAGCGTCTCGCACAGCTGCCATCCTCGTCTACACCAGGACCCTTTGCCATGCTCGCTTCTCCATCATTTGGTAACAAACAGTGGTGCATTGACTCGGGTGCATCCACTTATATGGCTGGTGATCTTGGTCTTTTTTCTGTTCTCAATAAAACTGCTACTATATCATCTGTTACTGTTGCAAATGGATCCAAAACTGCAGTTCATGGCACTGGCACGGTTCCTCTTTCACCAAAACTGCAATTGCATTCTGTTTTATATATTCCAAAGTTTCATGTTAATCTGTTATCCGTTAGTAAGATGATAAAACAAGTGCTCTATTAAATTTGATCCTTCTGGCTGTGTTTTGAAGGATCTCCGCACGAAGACGAGGATTGGTTCGGGCCGTGAAGGACCAGATGGGCTGTATTATCTGGATGGACCTCCTGTTGCTTCTGCTATGCTATCTACTTCAGTGACGGGACTACAGTGGCACTTTCGCCTGGGCCATCCATCTGCTACCGAATTAAAGCATTTATTCCCTACTTTATCTGAGAACAGTTTTTCCTATTAAACTTGTGTTTTAGGCAAACAAACTCGGTCTGTTTTTCCTGCTAAGAAAGTTATTGCTTCTAAAGAAATTTTTGACATTGTTCATGCTGATATTTGGGGACCGTGCTCCGTATCGAGTCACTCGTGTGTGAAATATTTTATGACCTTTATTGATGATTATTCTCGCACCACATGGTTGTTTTTACTTAAAGGTCGAGATACTGTGTTGGATATTATTCGTACCTTCTTTGCTGAAATTCACACCCAATTTAACCGACCTATTGAAATTTTTTGTACTGATAATGCACTTGAGTTCATGCAACAATTTGTTACCTCCTTCTGTGCTGCCTGAGGAACCATACATCAACACTCCTCAACAAAATGGCGTTGCTGAAAGAAAATACCGTCACCTACTTGAGGTTGCTCGCACTCTTCTCATACACTACAAAGTACCCCATCATTTTTGGTCTGAAGTTGTCTCTACGGCTTGCTATCTCATCAATCGCATGCCTTCCTCTGTTTTGAAAAATCAGGTCTCGTACGCCATTTTGTTTCCTGATAAACCCTTATTCTCTCTGCCTCCTCGCATTTTTTAGAGTATTTGTTTTGTGAAAAATCTTCGTCCTGGGCACACCAAACTTGATGCTCGCTCGGTCAAATGTGTTTTTCTGGGATATTCCCGTACACAAAAAGGCTACCGTTGTTTTGATCCTATTAAAAAATAGTGGTTTGTTAGTGCGGATGTGACCTTTTTTTAGCATATGCCTTACTATTCTACTGATGGCGAAAAATTGTTTGCTGATATTATGGCTACCACACTGTTACCAGTAATTGTTGAGGATTTACCAGCTCCTGATGTACCTAAGGAACGCCCATTGCAAGTCTATCAGCGCAGGTCAAAGAACCACAATGCTTCTGAAGCCCCGGCCGAACCAAATCATGTGTCTGCGGTTGATCCACCATCCACTGAGGTATTTTCTGACCTGGATCTTCCTATCAATTTAAGGAAAGGTGTTCGATCATGTACTAAGCATCCTATTAGTAATTTTTGTTCATCTGACAATCTCTGTGGTAGCTTTGCTTGCTTCAATTTTGTTTTGTCTGTTGTGACAATTCCTAAATCAGCCGAAGAGGCCCTTCGCATTCATGCCTGGAAACATGCTATGGAGTAAGAACTGCATGCACTCTGTGATCGTCAGACCTGGGATCTGGTTGATCGTCCCTCTTCGTGCCATACCATTGGTTGCCGCTGGATATTTACTATTAAATATCAACCGGATGGTACCATTGAACGCCTAAAAGCCAGATTAGTTGCAAAAGGTTACACACAAACATACGGTGTTGACTACTTTGAGACTTTTTCTCCAGTGCACGCCTGAATTCTATTTGTATTCTGATTTCTATTGCTGTAAATAAAGACTGGCCTCTGTATCAACTTGATGTCAAAAACGCTTCTCTATGGAGATCTTCAGGAGGAAGTATACATGGAGCAACCACCGGGATTTGTTGCTCAGGGGGAGTCTTCCTTCAAAATATGTAAACTCAGAAAGACCATCTATGGTCTTAAGCAGAGCCCATGTGCCTGGTTTGATAAACTCAGTCAGAATTTAATTACTTTTGGCTTTCAGAGATCACAATCTGATCATTCTGTATTTATTCGTAAGACAGCAGTAGGGCTTGTTATTCTGATTGTATATGTAGATGATGTTGTTTTATCTAGCAGTGATAATGCGGGTATCCAGGCAGCCAAACATTATTCGGCACAACACTTCATCACCAAGGATCTTGGCAAATTGCGATATTTTCTAGGTATTTAAGTTGCCAGATCATCTACAGGAATTTGTCTTTCACAAAGAAAATATGTTTTGGATCTATTACAGGAATCCAACATGCTGGGATGCAAGCCAGTCAACACTCCTCTAGATCCCAACATGGATTGGGATGATGATAGCTCACCACCTTATGATGATCGTCACCAGTTCCGCAGGATGGTAGACAAGCTTATCTACCTGACGGTCACTAGGGTTGACCTAGTACCTGCTGTGGGATTCATAAGTCGGTACCTTGATAAGCCCCGAAAGTGCCACTGGGACGCTATGTGTCACATCCTACAATGTCTTAAAAGCTCGCCAGGGAAAGGTCTTCTGTATAAAAAGCATGGTCATTGCAATCTATCTGGATTTTCTGATTCTGACTATGCAGGAAGTCGATCTGATCGAAAGTCCACTTCTAGATATTGTACCTTTATGGGAGGCAACCTAGTCACCTGGCGGAGCAAAAAGCAAATTGTGGTTGCTAGATCCAGTGTCAAGGCCGAATATAGAGCCATGACTCATATTGCATGTGAGCTTCTGTGGGTCCGTGGCCTTCTTCAATGAGATAAAAATTGACCAAAATTTTTCAATTTTGACCGAAATTTCGCAATTTCAATCGGAATTTTGTTACATGTTGGTACCCACATTAAAGTAGTGGCAAGAATTTTGAGATACATCAACCAGTCTCCAAGAAAAATGACTATTTCAAGAAAAATGGTGACATGGATCTAGAGGGCTAGGATGCTGCATATTGGGAAGGCTCCCGGGATTAAAAAAAGGTCAATGTAGGTAAGTGAGTGGTTTCCTATACAATGAGTAAAACTGAGTACAATGATTTCTCTTTTATAACAAGAGAATAAAATCGTAAACACAGTTAAGAAATATGGGATAAATAACACAAGTAACATGTAGAGTAGAGTAGAGGTGAATAGTAAATATAAGCATCTCTTTACTCCCACTCAAGCTGGAGCACAGATGTCAAACATGCCCAACTTGTCCACTAGAGCCTTGAATCGAGACTTACGTAGAAGCTTGGTGAAGATGTTTGCCACTTGTTTTTTTAGTACTGAGATGTGGGGTACAGATGTGGCCAGAAAGAACAGATTCCCAAACAAGTGACAGTCTACCTCGATACGCTTTGTGCGCTCATGAAAGTTAGGGTTCCTCGCAATAAAAATAGAGGCTTTGTTGTCACAGATGATAGGAATAGGATTAGTATCAGATATATCAAATTCTTTGAGAAGGCTTTGATGAGCCATAGCTCTATATTCTGCTTCTGCACTTGATCTAGCTACCACCATCTGCTTTTTGCTACGTAAGTAACTAGGTTCCCTCCAACAAACGTGCAGTAGGATGTAGATTTTCGATCACATCCACTCCCTACATAATCAGAATCTGAGTAACCAAAAAGATTGCAACGACCACGTTTCTTGTATAATAGACCTTTCGCTGGAGAGCTTTTGAGATATTTCAAAATGTGACAGATAACATCCTAGTGACTTTGTCGGGGTTTATCAAGGTACCTACTTACAAACCCTACAACAGCGGTAATATCAGCACTCATGACATTAAGGTAAATGAGTTTACCAACCAATCGCTTGTATTGGTGGTTATCAGCATAAGATGGAGAAGATTTATCGATCCAATCAGTGTTTAGATCTAGAGAAGTGTCGGTTGGCTTGCAACCAAGCATACATGTTTTCTACAAGAGATCTAGAACATATTTGCGTTGTGAGAGGCATACACCCGCAGATGACCTGAATACTTCAATGCCTAAGAAATATCGCAGTTTGCTAAGATTCTTGGTGACAAAGTGTTGCTCTAGATATGTTTTTGTTGCCGGAATGCTTGAATTGTCACTGCCCAGATAATATAATGTTATCTACATAGATAATAAGAATGACAAAACCAACCACAGTTTTTCTGATAAACATAGAGTGATCTGAATTAGAACAACGAAAGTCAAATTCTGATGAGAACTGATTGAGCTTGTCAAACCAAGCATGAGGACTTTGTTTTAGGCCATAAATAGCTTTCCTCAACCTGCAGACTTGTGAAGAATACTCCCCCTGAGCAACAAAGCCAGGCGGTTTCTCCATGTAAATCTCTTCATGCAGGTCTCCATAAAGAAAGGCGTTTTTCACATCAACCTGAAATAAAGACCAATCTTTGTTCACAACAACGGAGATGAGGACTCTAAAAGAATTGGGTCTAGCTACTTGAGAAAAGGTCTCAAAATAGTCTACTCCATAAGTTTGAGTATATCCTTTAGCCACTAGGCGTTCTTTCAGACGTTCAATCGTGCCATCGTGATGATATTTAATAGTGAAGATCCATCGACATCCAACAATAGGACAGGCAGAAGGGCGATCCATAAGATCTCATGTCTTGCGGTCAGAGAGGGCCTTCATTTCAGCTTCCATCGCTTGTCACTATGCAAAAAATTTCAGTGCCTCTGTACCTTTTTCAGAATGGACACAGTAGAGATGGCAGCAGTAAAGCAAGCAAAGCTAGCACCCAGATTAGTAGAGGAACATAAATGACTAATCAAATGTTGAGTACAACAGCGACATCTTTCTGAAGGCCAATAGGAAGGTGTAAGTCAGAGTCTACCTGAGTTGTGTTGTGATCTTCCACCGAAGGAGGATTTGGTTGTTGAGGGGCCATGGAGGGAATAGTAGGCTTTGGCCTTCTCTTGCAGACTTTCAACGGACGTTCTTCAGGTGCCAGCTCAGAGGGTGGAACAATATCCACAATGTCACGTAACATAGTGGGTGCCAAGAGTTTACAGGATAAGAAAGCCCCTTTATCATAATAGTATGGCAGATGTTCAAAGAACACTACATCCGCACTAACATACCAGTGTCTCAGGATAGGATCATAACAGCGATATCCTTTTTGGGTTTTGGAATAACCCAAAAAAATGCATCTTGTGGAGCAAGGGTCAAGTTTCGTCATCCCTGGACAAAGGTTTTTAACAAAGCAAGTGCACCCAAAGATGTGCGGTGGAACAGAAAAAAGTTGTGCATCAGGAAAAAGAATGTTATATGGAATTTGGTTTTGCAAAACAGAGGAAGGCATGTGATTGATAAGGTCGCAAGCCGTAGAAATAGCTTCAGGCCAAAAACGTTGAGGAATGTGATAGTGTGGAATTTGGTTTTGCAAAACAGATTTTTGTATGAATTCAAGACCATTGTCAGTGCAAAAGATTTTAATGGGTTTGTTGAGCTGAGTCATAATTTCAAAAAAAAAAAGTGGTGATGGTGTCCATAACAGTGCTGCGATCTTTTAGTAAGAATAACCATGTAGCTCGAGAAAATTCGTCAATGAATTTCATAAAATATTTAACACCAAAATGACTTGTGATAGAACAGGGACCCAGGGTAAGCAAATTGATGTGAGATTTGAAGGCAACTGATGCACAAGATCAGGAAGAAAAAAAGCTCACAACTGAAGGCCTCGAGGGTCCTCCTGGACTCCCCTTATCTTTTAAATCAAAGAAGAAAATCAAGAACTCCTACCGGCCTTACGACCCCTTCCTTCCCAGCAACACTCTCCACACTACCTTCCCTAGGGACCTCTTCCCTCTCCTCCACCAGCCGTTTCAGGTGGTAGGGAGAGGCCCATATATCAACATGGACAATATCAAAAATGCATTTAGATCCAATATCTTTCTTTGCAGGAAACATAGGTCGAGTTTGTTTTCCAAATTGGCAAGATTCACAGTAGGAAATAAATGATTTAGCTTTGAAGCCAAGGAAAAAAAGTCTGATTTCAATGTCGTTTCGGTGGCCACAGAAACAAATATTTTGACAAATTTCGACAAAAATTTTGATAATTGCATTCAAGGCGTTTCGACGGAAAAATTTACGAGTTAATCTATGAAATTTTACCAAAACGATCTACTAGTGTAGATCTACTCAAATATGTAATAATATTTCATATTGGATATGTGGGGGTGGGGTCTCGTCATTTGTCACTGAATGACCCTGAATTGTTTTAATGGGCATTTCACTGGGGAATTTTCATGTCAATTTTCAAAGGTGAAATCAATGAATTAAGTCATTATAGTTTGCAAGCATAATATGTAGACTTAAGACACAAAATTGTGCAAAAAAATGCCCTAGGTAGTATATAGTATATGAAAAAGTAAAAAATGATGATCTGCCTGTTTTGAGAGTTTTGTCAGTCCATTTCGATGTCTGATTGTCTGCAACATAGATAAAATTGGTGAAATTTCAACAATTTCTTTGACATTTTGAACATTGTTCTAAGCAGACGGGTGGCCAAGACGATAATGCCATTGAATCCCAGTCACAGACGACGATAGCAGAGCAGTCACTGATGTCGGTCCATCCAGGTAGTAAAAGCCCATCTGGTCGCTCATGGCCCAATCCAATCCTCGTCTTAGTGCGAATATCTTGAAAAACACAACCGAAAGGGTCAAACGTAATAGAGCATTGAAGGCTCTTCATGGTTTTGTAAACAGAAATAAGATTAACAGGAAATCTTGGAACATATAAGACAAATTTCAGATGCAAATTGCGAAATAAAGGCATCGTCCCAATGTCATGTATTGTTGTTTGAGAACCATCATCTACCGTTATCAGAGGTAGACGGGTGGATCTTGTTGAGAGCAGAGAATAAATCAGAATTACCGGCCATATGAACTGAAGCACCAGAGTCAATACACCATTTATTTATACCAGTTGATGGAGCAGCAAGCAAGGCAGACGAGCCGCCCATAAAAGTAGGTGATAGATTCGACATTCGTTTTTGGGAGAGCTTCTCAAACTCGGACTGACTCCAAGTAGAAGAGGGTTGAGATATGTTGTGATCAATAGTAGTAGAATCTTCAACAACATCAAAGGTGACTTGGTTAGCCCAAGCGGGCTTTCCATGTTTGATCTAGCACTGGTCTTCGTTATGATAGTCACATCTATAGAAATTGCAGAAGCGAAGGCCAATGGGCTGACCGCGACCTGGTGTACCAAAAGAAGTTTGGCCCGAGGTAGGAAGGGGGCGACCACCACAACCAGTCACAGTCGTGACTAGTATTAGTAGAGCGTACAGTAAGAGTGGGGTGTTCAACAACAAGAGCAAAAGTCACTAATGGTAAATGTTGAACACATTTGAGCACATCTCGTGGAGCATGCAGAGGATCACTAGAAAAAATTTGGTCAACAATTGTAGAAAAAGAGGAAGGGAGTCCGGCAAGAAACTGGACAAGTTGTAATTCATTTTGTTGTCGTTGAATTTCCTTGATCTCAATAGATAAAGGATGATAGATTTCAAACTCATTCTAGATAGAAGAGCACTGGTTGTAGTAGTTTTCAACAGACGCATCAGTCGAAAACTCCTTTGCCAGGTTCTTGAAGATCTCGAACACCTTCGTGGGGTTTTGTTGATGAGAGTAGACATGGATAGTTGATCCCACATGGCCTTGGCATCAAGTAGGCAAAGGAGGAACTAACAGATCCTCGGCTTGGTGTTGTTGATGATCCAAGACATAACGCCAGAGTTATCTTTACTCCACTGTGTGTAGACTTGTTGTGTCTTGTCATCCGCCCATGCATCAGGAGGAGTTTTAGGGTCGGTGGTGATATGTGAGTGGCGACCTTGTGCCTTCACATACAAAACAAAAGAGGCCGACCAGAGATGGTAATTGGAGGCATCAAGTTTCACCGTGGTGACACACAGAGAAAGTGGAGGCTCAATAGATGCCATGACGCACATATCTGTAGTTGAGGTAGGGTCGTAGTAGCTGAAAGCAGAGGGCAAGAGTCAGAAGATAGCTAAAATAACTGTTGGCATAGACAGGATAGAGTCGGGATCAATAGATCAGAAGAAACCTAATATGGGACTGCAGATGGCAACAGTGGATCTGGCGCATCAGATCCTAGGAACCCGCAAAAAGGGCAGAGTAGATGGAAGAAAAACCTACCTCACCATTGAGAGAATCTGTACTCTACCATGAGGCGCAGGAAGATAGCAAACGTAGACTATTTAGCAAGTCAAAGTGCTATTTTAAGATCTGCCCAAAGACGATCAGGAGCATGGAAGAAGATGATGGAAGGAGGGGAGAGGCTAGATGGTGGGAATTATGGTGTGTGTGAGGGGGTCAGCAATGGAGAAGGGTCGGCGTGGGTGGGGAGATAGAGGAAATGGGTGGGTGAGGAGAGGGATGGTCGCGGCAGAGTGGTGGGTTTGGCGGCAATGGCAGGGGTGGGGGGTTGGCGGGGATGGGTAGAGGAGATGGAAGGGGAGGAGAGGCGTCAATGGAAAAGGGAGGAAGAGGAGGGCAGGGAGGGCAAGCGGCGGGTGGGGGCGGCAGGGAAGAAGAAAAGAAGGGGGCGGCTAGGGTATGGGGGGAAGCAGTAGGGTTGGGAGGGAAAGGGTTGAGGGGATCGTGTTGCTCTTGATACCATATAGATAAGTGAGTGGTTTTATATTCAGTGAGCAAAACTGAGTACAATGCTTTCTCTTTTATAGGACAAGAAAATAAAACACTAAACACAATTAAGCAATATGGGATAAATAACACAAGTAACATGTAGAGTAGAGAAGAGGTGAATAGTAAATATAAGCATATCTCTTTAGTCAACAAGTGGATATTGAGTATATCTTTGTTGAAACCTAGTTATATGGAGGAGAAAGGAACACACAGTTGTGGCAAGATCATTGCAGAAGCAGGGTTGTTACGTATGGTCTCTCAATGTTGTGATTCAATTAAAAAATACAATGAAAGATACATTGTGATAAAAAGGCTGCAATCATTTGGCAAATAACCCGGTTAGGTGTGATATAACAAAACATGTTGAGATCGACACGAAGCTTATTAGAGAGAAAATTGGTAATGTAGATCATTCTTATGCTGAAATCAGAATAGCAAGTTGTTGGTGTATCTGCTAAGCGGGAGTCAAATCTGGAGAGCAACTTGTTATGTGTTTCCAAGCCCAAAGTATCTTTGGAGGATGTGAATGGCAAGTTGTACATCCAAGATATCCATGCACGGCTTGAGGGGAAGTGAAGAAGGCTTTTGTAGATGGGCCTTGCAGGGAGACCGACTGAGATGGAGGTCTGTAATTAATTTTATATATGTATAACCAATGGTGCAATGATAGTTTTCGCATGTGTTGCCCTAATCCTTGCGTATACAAGGCCTCCAATGTATCTGTCGCATCTTGAGACGTTGATTAAGGCTTCCCCTCCAGTGGACATAGGATCCTCACCTCGAGGAGATTGCCAACCACATAAATCTGGTATCCAGGAAGCCTTCTTATTTTTCTTTTTTAACACAAAGGAAAGTTCACATGTGAAGTCGTCAAACACTACATAGGTCGATACATATTGTAGGCTGCACATGGGAGACTACCAGAAATAAAATAGTTAATAATATACCAGTTTAGGTCTTCGTGCTATTTTTGCAATGTAGAAGATCAGCGGAGAGAGGAAGATAAACTTTCAAGTTCATTATGGTAGCTAAAAAACCAAGAGAAGTGGCCATCAATCTTTGCACAAAGAGAAAGCTTCAATCCCCACAACTCTGCATTTATGTTAATCACCTTGCTTGGTTTCTTCTTGTTGGAGTAACTGCAGGATAATTAATCCCACATTGCCTTTTGAGTCATCAAGTAAACCAAAGTGTTTTGATCTTTTTTCAAGAGTTTGGAAATGACAGAGTTTCTCAATTTCCAAGTGTTGTGCTCTTTCTTCACCTCAGTGTCTTCTTCGGTTGGTTTATGTAGAGCATCATCTTCCAAGTGATGCTAACCCCTAGTAGCTAACATATTTTAAAACAGAAGTCCATGTAACATAAGATCTCTTTGTCAAGCTTGACTAATGTGGCCCAGAGATGTCAGAGGTACATTTAGAGGTCATGGATACAGGTACTACAACATGTTGGCAAATGCACTATGTTGGCACACAAGCAGACGCAAATTAAAACCAGCAAGCTAACAAAATATTGGTGGCTTACTTAAAAAGATCAGTGCAATAGTGCAACATGAGGTCGCTATGCTAAGATTGAGGCAATAGTGATGGTTTAGAACCCTCCTCCCGAAACCATAACATGGCAGGTGTACTGTTAGCTACTAGAATGTGTTGCAAATGTTGCAGCACCACCAGAAGTGGGTAGTAGTGGCTGTTGTGTTGCTTAAACTTGTGGCAGCGACCTTTACCCAAGTGGTGGGCAGTACTCAGAGATTGAGAAGGCTATGGGCATAAGGTGGTGTGCTTGAGGAACAGTAGGGATCATGTTTTGACACCACACACAAAAATAAACAGGATTCCTCATTGCATGCCGAAAAAGAGAGTACCACAGATCGGGCCTAGGGATACAGGACAAGAAAATAAGAAATGGCATATTGAAAATTGGACAAATAAAATCAGGAATTAAAATGAAAAACAGTTAAACATTGTATACAAAGAATAGATAGACCTTATATGTGAGCAATGAACACATCTCATAACAGATTTTCTTTATGTAAAAAATTAACATGAGTCACATGAAAGTGAGCAGTCATTGTGAAACAACCAACTCGTCTTGAGAAAAAATAAATTCAAATATAGATGGCTCTCATGCATGATATGTTGCATGTTCAATATTGATATTTGATAGGCTACACTATTACCTGCCAGAGTGCTTCAGTAACAAATGGCATAAATGGATGAAGTAACTTAAGAATATTACTGAAGACATACAGAAGGACAGCCTGCGAAACTAGAGAAGCTGAAGGATTTTCAGAATGGTACAGGCGAGCCTTGCTAGCCTCAATGTACCTAGTATAGAAAGCATCATCCCTGCATTAGTACTACTGATTTATAGAATTCAATATAGAGACAAAGACATAAAAGAATCAAAGACATGAATATTCGTAAAACAATCTTGTTCCGGTAATTTCCTGAATCACAATTATTAAGACAGGTTAAAAATGATGCAGAATTGTGTTGAAACGATAGAAGAAAGATATAGAACCTACAAAAACGTCTAGATCAAGCCATATAGAGTGCCACTCACTCATTTGTAGCAGTATGCGGAAGAATATTTGACACGAGAAAAAACATACAAAACAAAACCAAATTTCACTGGATAAAACTCATTCATATATAAATTCAAGAACAACTTATTAGGACTAGACTATATTTCAACCACATATAAAATGTAGTTATATGCCCTACTTATATATACTCATATATATTGAAAGTATAAAAAGGAAGCCATAATGAAGATGTGGTCTCACCAGTCAGCAAAATCGCCCCAAAAAAAATCATATAGTTCTCTGCCAGCATCTCCAAAAAAGAATTTGTCATAACTTGATGTGACATCATCAATAAGCTGGTGAAGTTCAGATATCTGACCAGAAGGGCTAAATGTATGAAATGTGGCAGGTACATTATAATCCATGACTATAGATTAGAACCTTACCACCCAACATTCTGTCAAGGGAAGCTGGTCAAGAGATTCCTCCGTATTAAACTGAAAAGGAAGCATTTAAGATGAACAGGCAAAAAGATGGATTCTCTTCAAAACTTGGAGATACCAAGTCGTCTACAAACTCTATGGGATAAAAGTAAATTTATCGATTTTAGAATATAGTTGGGATTATTTTTTACTCTATCTAACCACTTCATCTATCATCTCCCAACGAGTCAGAAGAGACTGCAAACAGATGATAAACTAGTTTGTATTTACAAACGCAAGTAATGAACAGCATCTCGTAGGATGATATTTGTTCTTCTTTAGCTTACCTTACCCAGACACCCAAGTGGTGCACATTGCCAGTTAATTTCCTTTTTCTGCAAATGAATATAGGCAGAAGTATAACTGTGTCATACCTCAATTGCCAGTAAAGCATCCCATGAAGAATCATCATTTGCAGAAGGCAAATTTTGTAGCACAAATTTTCCAGCATTCCACAGTTTGTTGGTGAAGGCCTTGTTTGAAATTAATCTCTCTGAAGATAAATTAAGATCCTGCATAAAGTTAAAAAGGTCATGTTGTACTGAAACCTTGCAAAGTGGACTAGAGTACTGGCTAACATGAAATAAGTATGCATGAAGCATCCATTAAAAAAAAAATAAGTATGCATTAAGCATTGACCTGTCCAGCAGTACCCAAGGAGATACTGAATCGCAAAGCATCTGTGCCATATTCCTTTATGGTATCAATAGGATCAATTACATTTCCCAATGTCTTCGACATTTTCCTTCCCTGGGTAAGTTGTGTATTCAAATGATCAAATATAATATTAAGTTAAAGCGTGATATTAGATTTTCGTCAGGACACCCATATTTTATACATACAACTGAATGGAAATTTGAAATTTAGGTAGGAATATCTGTTATGATACAGTTCAAGTGATACAAATCAATTGTATGCTCCAAAATGTTTTACAACAGATGTAGTTCATGAGAACCTATCAGTTTCTGTTCCACTCTATATTGTACTGCCAATGCCTTCCCAGTTCACAACATACTATACAAATGAATAATGTCAATAATGTTCCAACATTCAAATGACATAATTATAGAATAAGGAAACCCTATTATTGATGTGTGCAAAACAAATACAAGACTCTCTTTTATAGGATAAGAGAGTAAGTGAGAAATAGAAGCAGGCAATATGGGATAAAAGAAAAGCTAAATACAAAAACAAGTTTAAAGCATAAATAAAACATAAAGCATGAAGCATATATACTAATACTCCTCCTCAAGCTGGAGCATAGATGTCAAATATGCCCAACTTGTCCACCAGTGTAGCAAAGTGAGTCTTGGGAAGTATCTTCTTGGTAAAGATGTTTGCAACCTAATCTTCTATTCGGAGGTAAGGAGTGCAGATGCGACCAGAGAGAACAGATTCTTGAACAAAGTGGCAATCCACCTCGATATGATTGGTGTGCTCATGAAAAGTGGGATTGCAGGAAATAAAAATGGAGATTTTATTGTCGCAGTACATGGGAATAGGATCTGATCACAGATATCAAATTCCTTGAGGAGTCCTTGGACCCACATTAGTTCACAAGTTGTATGAGCCATAGCTTTGTATTCTGCTTCAGCACAAGACCAAGCAATCATAATTTTCTTCCTACTACATGATGTAGCTAGATTGCCTCCAACAAAATTGCAGTAGCCAAAAGTCAAGGAATGAGGATTTTGTCAAAGTTGGCAAAATTTTGACAAATATTTTGATTTTGATGGAATCTGGTACCAAAACATGTGATTGTATCAGTTTCAATTGAAACTGCTACCAAGATTGCATTTATCAAAATTTCGACAAAATTTCAATGATTTCGATGAATTTTGTCAAATGTCGATGGATTTTGAGGTTTTTTGTGCACAACTCAGAAATTTTGATGAAAATTTCGATAATTGCAATCCTTGGTGTTATTGTTGTTTTTAAAGAGTAAAGGGGGATTGGGGTTATTTCATTATTTAGTACTCATACATAGTATATACTTATAGCATATCATAATTGCATTGCATTCCCTAATATTTGTTATTCAAATTATTAAATACTTATGCAATGCATGCTTTATGTTGTTTTTTATTTTCTTGGATGTGGACCACATGTATCCTAGTGGTGGTTTATTAGACAATGAGGGTGCTAGGAAACCAGCCGCACTAAAAAATAATGATGTTGCATGGAAACATTGCACTAGTGTTCTTGGGGCCAATAAAATGATTGACTATTGAGTCAAAATCAACAACTGTCGACCCACATAAAAAATGTGGGGATGCCAACATATCCAATATTTGATATACAGCACAAATAAATACATGCATGTATATTGCTCATACTTGCAAAATCACATAACCTAATTCCAACATTTTGTCATAGAAACCCTTCATCAAAATCCCCAGGAAACAAGAAAGTTTCCTTACTTCCCACATGAAGGAACCACCCCCCCCCATACTGTGTTGCACGGGTGGGGGGACCAGGCGGCCCAAGCCCCGCCTCAATCTAAGCACCCAGAAGTAAGACACGTAAATCAGCTTTTAATTTTGCTGATTTGTATCAACTGATTAGTATTTACTTATCTAC
This sequence comes from Alisma plantago-aquatica, assembly GCA_963693085.1. Taxonomy (NCBI): domain Eukaryota; kingdom Viridiplantae; phylum Streptophyta; class Magnoliopsida; order Alismatales; family Alismataceae; genus Alisma; species Alisma plantago-aquatica. The sequence continues at coordinate 408,254,598 of OY856414.1, forward strand.
TGATTTGTATTTACTTAACTACTGATTTGTTCATCTACTGATTTTTTATTCATCACATTATTTAAATTTAGGGCTTTGTATTTGTTCATCTACTTTTCAAAATTATATAATCATCTACTGATTTATATTTGTTTATCAACTGAGTTGTACTTTTTTATCTAATGCTTTGTATTTGTTTATTTACTGATTAGTATTTATTTATCTAATGCTTTGAGTTTACTTATCTAACGCTTTGAATTTTTTTATCTACTGATTTGTATTTACTTATCTACTGTTTTCTATTTATCTACTGATTAGTATTAATGTGCTGTTTTGACTTGTCTACTATTTGACTTTATTAAACTACTGTTTTGTTTTATAAATGTACTGTCACATGAATAGAAATACAAATATAGTTAACATTTCTGATTTATGAGTAATCAATTTGTGATTAACTCAAATCGGCTTTACAAAAGCCCAATAAAGGAAAATGGCAAATATCTCCTAAAAAAGTTCTAAAAATTCAAGTTTCTGAATGTACTATTCTTACTATATATAAATTTAGATATATCTATTAATATAATATATATATATATATATATATATATATATATAAACGCCTGGAAACGCCTGGGCCTCCGCCTGGGCACCTAGGCTGCCTGGGTGTCCATATGGAACGCCTGGTCGCCTATACAACCCCCATATATATTATTGCATAAAACAACACAATTAGGTGTGGAGATCACGCCTGCAAAATTTCATGGCTTAATTCGTTCATTTTGGCTTCGAAACTGACACGGTTGCAATTATCGAAATTTGCATCTAAATTTCCATAAATCATCATTTCCGTGTCGTTGAAACAACAATGAAATTGGATACCTCATTCCTTGATGAGAAGTAGATTTCCTATCACAACTACTACCAGCATAATCAGAATCAGAATATCCGGTGGGTTTTGCAATGCCCATGTCTACTATACAGTACTCATTTTCCTGGAAAAAACTTCAAATATACAGTAATCCTTTTCCTAGAGAATATTTTAGATTTTTAAGGATGCGACAATAGCATCCCAATGACATTATCGAGGTTTATCTAGATACCTACTGACAACTCCAATAGCTAAAGTAATGTCAGATCTAGTCACAGTGAGATAGATAAGCTTACCAACCAATCTTTTGTATTGGTGATTATCAGGATAGGATGGTGAAGATTCATCATCCCAATTGGTATTGGGATCCAGAGGAGTGCTAGCAGGTTTACTACCAATCATGCATGTTTCTGTTAAAAGATCTAGAACATATTTGCATTGTGAAAGACAGACACCAGAAGATGATTTAGAAACTTCAATTCCCAAGAAGAACCTGAGTCTGCTAAGATATTTTGTAACAAAATGTTGTTCTAGATATCTTTCAATAGTTTGAATACCATATGTATCACTACCAGACAAAATGATATCATCGATATATTCAATAAGAACAACAAGCCCAGAATTGATTTTTCTTATAACAAAGAGTGATCTGAATGTAAGCGTCGAAAGTGAAACTTTAGAAGAATCTGGCTCAATTTATCAAACCATGCTCGTGGGCTTTATTTTAGACCATAAATTGCTTTCCTAAGTCTGCAGACTTTGAAACACTCCCCCTGAGTAACAAAACCAGGTGATTGCTCCATGTAGACTTCCTCAAGCAAGTCGCCATATAGAAAAGCATTTTTAACATCAAGTGGAAAAAGTGGTCAATCGTTGTTCACAACAACAGATATAAGCACCCAGACAGAATTAAGTTTGGCAACAAAGGAAAAAGTTTCACTATAGTCGACCCCTTAAGTTTGAGTACAACCTTTGCTACTAGATGAGCCTTCAGACGCTCATCAAACCATCTAGCTGGTATTTAACAGTGAATATCTGACAACAACCACTTGTAAGGCAGTCTTGAGGGTAATCAAATAGATCCCAAGTCTTGCGATCGCAAAGAGTAGTCATTTCAGTTTCTATAGCTTGACGTGAGGCAGGATGCTTAAGAGCTTGTGTAGCAACCTTTGGTATAGGAACAGCAGAGATAGCAGCAGTAAAACAGGCAAAGCTAGCACCAAGATTAGTGGTAGAGCAGAAATTACAAATTGGATGTTGAGTTCACGAACAAACACATCTCCTTTGACTAATGGAAAGATGTAGGTTAGAAGTTACCTGAGAGATGTTGTGATCTGCCGATGAAGGAAGAGTTGGTTGTTGAGGGGCCATGGAGGCAATGTTCAAAATTTCATCGAAATTGGCAAAATTTCAGTAATTATTTTGATGTCGGCAGCCATCGGACATAGAAATGGCCTTGCATGTCTATGCGTAGGGAATTTCACCCAAAAATAAATAAATTTCGACAATTATTTTGAATTTTGACCAAATTAGGTAAATTTCAATAAAAAGGCCCATTTTGTCTGTATTTTGACGAAATTTCGAGAAACGCATGTATTATATCAAGAAACGGGGTACGATGTCTGCAAATTTTACTATATGATTCCTTGGGCTTGTTAGGGGCAATCTCAGTTATGTTTTCTCTCTTCCTAGCTTAATTCTACCTCTCTCGTCTATCTCTCTCATTTCTATAAAGATCAAACGAAGGAAATATTTAAAAATGGGTGCGATGACCCGTTTCATTTTTTAGGTCAAGCGATTTATGTTAATAGTACACAAAATTAGCATGACTACTGAGATATTTTGTATATATGCCATTATCAATCACACCTCTAACTACATGGTTGCTTCCTATAGGCTCTTGCTACAAAAGCACACGACCAAGAACAAACCTTGAGTTAATCCATTAGTATGCATTTTATCACTAGTAAGCATATAGAAATTAATAGTGACACACATCTACGCTTGTATAAAACAAAATAAACTAGAGTCAATATGTTGATAGGTATAATCAATAAGGAGGATGGAAACCATCATTGTTTGACTAGATGCATATACCATAGTTGTCTCATGCTTCCTCAATACTCACTCAGATACCACTGCAACTGCAACATTGTTTATGTATTATGTCTTGTCATCCTACCTAGAGGTCCTACCAACCTAGATCATGTTATTTTTCCATATTTGTGTCTTTAAGTCTATATTGTGCTTGCAATGACCTAATTCATTCATTTCGTCATTTAATTGACTTTAAAATCTCCATCAAAATCCCCATCGAAATTGTTCATCTTCTTCCACTCATACATGAGGAGCCCCACACCCTCACATATCCAATATGAAATATTATTGCATATTTGAGTAGATCTACACTAGTAGATTGTTCTGGGAAAATTTCGCTAAATAATTCGATCATTTGGTTGTCGAAATGCCAGGAATGCATCTATCAAAATTTTCGTCGAAGTTTGTCAAAATTTATGTTCTGTGGCACCTAAACGGCGTCAAAATCAGACATTTTCTTGCTTGCATGGAGGGGACTGTAACTTTGGGTCATCTCTTATAAACCTTTAGAGGAAAAAATTCAGTTACTTCAGTGGGATCATTTTCCACCGCTTGAGGTAGGCAAGTGGGATCCAATAGATAACTAGATAAAGAAGACCCCTTTTGAGAGTAGTACGACATGTGTTCAAAAAAGACTAAATCTGCACTAACAAACCATTGTCTTTTGGCATGATCACAAAACTGATATACTTTTCGAGTTCGTAAATATCCCACAAAAACACACTTCGCGGAGCGAGGATCAAGTTTAGATATCCCAGGGCGGAGATTCCTAACATAACAAGTGCTACCAAAGATGTGTAGTACAAAAAAAAGGAGGCGCATCAGGATTTAGAAGAGAGAAAGGGACTTGATTTTTCAATATAGAAGAGGGCATGCGGTTAATTAAGTAGCACGCCATAGATACAGATTCAGGCCAAAATCTTGTAGGAACATGATAGTGAAGAAGAATAGTGTGCGCTACTTCAAGATGGTGAGTCTTCCTCTATAAAAGTGTTTTAAAAAGTGGTATGCATTATGTGTTTGGAGAGGTCACCTTGTAGAGTAAATGCGGTATGCGGGAGTATGTGTCATTTTGGATTATTTTTATTTATTAATTATTATCTATATATATATTTATATTTATATATATATATATATATATTTATATTTATATTTATATTTATATATATATATATATATATTAATCATGAATTTATATTGTCCAATTGTGTATTAAATAGTACAATTACAAGAATAATGGATGCAATCATGCAAATATGCCATCATCACAACTTAAATAAATCCAAACATGCACTATGATCCAAATATAAACAAACATAGATGAATCCAATGTAAAAGAGAAGAAATGGAAATGTCTATCTGAAAATCATGGATTAATCGGCCTTTTATGCGGATGTGCGGCTGATTATGTGTCATGGTCCGCTTTTGGGAGGATTTCCAGTATGTGGTCTGGTAGGTGGTCCGCACCTTGTATGTGGTCGCTTATGCGGCCGGACCGACCGATTTTTAAAACACTGCTCTCTCTAACACCATTTTGTTGTAGTGTGTAGGAATAGGAAGTCTGATGGATGGTACCCCAAGCAGTACAAAACAAATTGACTAATTTTTGCATGAATTCTAAGGCATTATCAATTCTAAAGATTTTGACAATTGTATTGAATTGGGTTTTAATTCTAGCAAATAAATGGTAATAGCGTCCAAAATATTACCGTGATCCTTTAAGAGAAACAACCACGTCGCCCGAGAACAGTCATCAATAAAAGTCATAAAAATAGTGAAATCCAGATAGCCTAGTAACAAAGAAAGGTGCCTAGATATCAGCATGAACAATATCAAACATATTTTTAGAACTAATCTCTTTTTGCTTATGAAACACAGTCCGAGTTTATTTGCCAAATTGACATGATTCATAGAAAAAAAAAAGTTTTATCAGGAATCACAGGAAATAGGCATCGCAATTTAGCAGCCGAAAGACATCCAAACAATAGTGCCATTGTAGTCCAGGTCTTGAAGATGATAGCAGAGCAGTAGCAGATCTCAGTACGTCTAGGTAGTATAGTCTATCTGGTCCCTCATGGCCTGAACCAATCTTCGTCTTCGAGCAAAGGTCTTGAAACAAACAACCCTCGAGATGAAAAATGATTGAGCATTGGAGGCTTTTAACAATTTTATTGACCGACAAAAAAATTAAGAGGAAATCTTGGAACATATAGCATAGATTTAGACGGTAGATTATGGGAGAGAGATATAATTTTGATGCCATGCACCGGTGACAAACTTCCATCCGCCACTTTTACTGGAGGAACTCTACTTGTTCTAGATATAGCACAAAAAGGTTCAAATCGGCCAGAGATATGAGCAGAAGCACCTGAGTCAATACCCATTATTTTTACCATAAGATGCAGGAGACGTAAGGCAGAAGGACCTCCATCTTGAGTAGGTGGTTGCAAGGACATACAAGCCTGAAGAAGTTTTTCAAACAATGAGTGGATCCACTCAACCATGTGTTGGGTAGAATTGGAGGTAGCAGTAGAAAAATCTTCAAAAGCATCAAAGGTGACCTGGTTTGCCCATGTCGGTGCACTGTATTTTTCCCAACAACGGTCCTCATTGTGGTTCGTACGCCACAGGAAGTTGCAGAAGCGGTTAGCAGTAGGAGGTTGTCCTCATCCAGAGCCAGGAGGAGGACCACGTTCTGGAGTACCAAAATAACGACCACTGCGACCGTGGCCATGTCCATGGCCTCTACCAGACTCATTGGAACGGACTGCAAGACTGAGTGATCAGAAGAAGCAGGTAGGGAATACATAGGCGGTAAGGCGTTGAACGCGCTTGACAACATCCCTTAGTGTAGGTAAGGGATCACAAGATAAGAGTTGATCTACAACACTAGAGATTTCATCTCCATTGGAAGCGGAGAGATGACGTGTGCAGAGAAGAATAAGCAGCAACAACAATAGTAGCAGATATGAAGCAATAGATCCAAGAAACTCACATGGGGCAGCAAAAAGTAGTAGCAGATCTGGATCAGCTGATCTGGGAAACCCGCATTGGGGCAGCAGAGAGAAGTAGCAGATCTGGAGCAGTAGATCTGAGAAACCCGCATAGGGGCAGCATAGAGAAGAAGGAAGACTTACGCCACCACGGTGTAAGATTTACTCAACCATGTGGCGTAGACAGACAAAAAAGGTGGTACTTTTAAGTCTTCAACTTGCTATTTTTGGAAAGGGTAAAGAGGATTAAGATGAATAGGTGGTGGGTTGTTAGCGTGCGGGTGGTGGTTGAAGGGTTGTTGGTTGAAGATGACAGTGGGATGGTGGCTAGGCGGGTGGAGTTGTTAGATGTTGGGGGTGTGAGTGGTGTGGGGTGGCTGGAGGCAGATGGGCTAGGGTGGCTAGATGGGCTCAGATGTGTGGCGGCTACAGTGGGGCAGGGATAAGGAGGGGGTTGGCAGCGAGAATGGAGTAGGAATGGGAGAGAAGGCGACGACAGGGGGCATGGATAGACTGGACGGTGGCAAGATTGAAGGAGGAAGGGGATAAGTGGCAGTGGCTAGAGGATGGGGCATGGAAGCGACGAGAAGGTGGAGAAAGGGGAGAGGCAACAATGGTTGAAGGGCAAAGAGAGAATGGGTGGTGGCGGGCATTGCAGGGGCAGGGTAGAGGTGGTTGTGGCACATTGGTTGGAGGGGAGGAGCGTAGCGGCGGCGGGTTGAATAGAGGGGATAGTCGGGTGGAGGATAGAAGTGGGGTGTGGGAAGCATTAGGGTTGGTGGGAGGGATTAAGGAGGATTGTAGACCCCTGATACCATATTGAATAGAAAAAACCCTTTTATTGATGTGTGTAAAACAAATACAAGACACTCTTTTTTATAGGATAAGAGAGTAAGTGAGAAATAGAAGCAGGCAATATGGGATAAAAGAAAAACTACAGACAAAGACAAGTCTAAAACATGAACAAAACATAAATCATAAAGCATATATACTAATAATAATTATTCACGTGAGTCAATCAGCTTCAGTTCCACTATTTGTTATACCGCTGACGACTTCCCATTTCTCGTCTCCATGAAGATCACGAAAGGATGTGACTTTGAAATCATCTGCAGTCAAACTTTGGGTATGGAGCATCAATGGGAATTTCAGTAGCATTTATCTTATCAAAAGCTGCATGCCAAGTCATGTCCCCAATGGCAGGATTGGCAAGGTCTAGGTCCGTCTTTAACTCATCAATTGAGTGCAGCCCAACTTTTTCACATGTTGAATCAACCCCTACTACCACCACTCAATTTGGGACATTGCATGTTCTCTTCTGCAATATTATAAACACCAACCCAAGTGTCTGCATAGACAAGCACAACTAACAGCTACACTACCATCCCAAGCCAAATCACCCAAGAGGGAGAAAACCACTACTGCAGCATTTGAGCAAACTATAAACACCACCAAGTGTCGAAGAGACTAACTAGCAAGATATGGCATGGGTACCCACAAGGTAGCATTGTGTGAGGTGAGATGAAAGAAAGGCATGACTAAGTGAAATAAACTACATAGCAATGGAGCTAAAAAGACCGGTATGACAAAGAGTTGTGGTAAGTGCAAAATGGCTTTAGGTGGTCTCGGAAACATTGTTAAGGCATCAAGAAGCCAAGGCAACCTAGGCCTTAGGAACTGGGTGTCAATGTGAAAACTAGGCCTTTGCAAACCACAATTACTGTGATTCAAAAAACATAGATGAGAATCAAATGAAGAAATATTCATTGAAAAGATACAAGTTTCACTGTCCAATAGTATCACTTATTTAGAATTAGCAACTTACTTGAGAGTCACGGATTAGACCATGTAGATAAACATGAGAAAATGGAACTGTTCCAGTGAATTCAATTCCCATCATGACCATTCTTGCAACCCAAAAGAACAAAATATCATGCCTAAAACATAAAAGAAATGAGCAAATGTCAGTAAAAGGATTTGGATTGAAAATTTGTAAGAAACCAGGAAAAAGATAGATGGAAATAAAACAGAATTCCATGTTCACAAAAAATAACACTACTCATCAAGATCCCTTGGTTGTTCAGATTAAAAGAAAAAAAACACCAATCGGTTATGTAACAAGTATGATATTTATTCATTCATACTATATTTAGTTAAACAGTAAAAAAATCATCTGAATTGTTTTATGAGTGTTAAGTGGCTTTTGAGATTTCGACGCTAGTCGGTTATTCCATTTGAATAGAAAAATCAGTCATGGTCATGAACAATATGGTTTTTCTTTGATTTTGCATATTTTTGAAGTGGCAAACATAATAAATTATTTGCAGATGGTGTATGCAGACAATGAATATTTCATTATAGCTAAATCAAAATATGGACCAAATAGAGCTAAATGTTGGATACAATATCTTTAATGTTCCAAAGTCTTATTTTATGGACTGTGGCCATGAGAACTATTTGTTTCAACCTGTAACTCTCTCTCAGTGAATATAATAGCATAAAAGAACGATCTAGTAGTTGATCCAACATGACTGGGATTCTGGCATCATCATCATCTAAAGCCTCAATCCCAACAATGTTGGGATCGGGTATAGGGATTCTTCTTTTCCAATATGCTCTATTATGGTCATATTTTGATCAAAGTTGTAAAGATTCAAAATCTCTCTTAATAAGCTCTTCCAAAGTTACTTTAGGCATGTCTCTTTTTTTAATTGTGCTTGACTCAATAGCATTGCCTCATATTGGCATGTTAGTCCGTCTGCGTTGCATATGTTTATACCATCTTCATCTGCCCTACAAAACTTGTCTTCAATGCTCACCACCCCCACTTTGTTCCTGATATAGTCATTTCTGAAGTGATTTTTTCTTGTCTTCCCGCACATCCATCTCAACATACACATTTCAGCCACATCCATCTTGTTGAGACCTTGTTTCTTTCACCGTCCAACATTCACTCTCATATATCATGGTTGGCCATATAGTTATTCTCTAAAACATAGTTTTTAAATTGAGGGGTGTGGAAAACAAGATGAGAGAGGCTAATAATATATTTCTTATTGATAGAAGGCACACTCCTCTTCTATATATAGGAAAGGAGACAAGTACAAGGGAACCGAACTTAACCCTGATTTGCCAAGACAATTAGGCTCATCTAACATAATAAACTAGATAACAATAGTTCTAACACTCCCCCTCAAGCTAGAGTATGGGTGAAACACATATCCATCTTAGGCTCACAAAATTCAATTAGACAATGCGACATATAGAAAATAAAGTGTCACCCCCCATACAAGATTTTGACTCCAACAAATGAGTTGATGACGCCACCTTTGAAGTTGTGTTCTACAGGCTGGAAATACTAGAGAGCTTTAGAGAAGACCTTTTAAAGAGCATCTGCAATGAAGAACGTCTAATAAATGGAATTCAAACTCCACAGCAAAAACACATCACCTTGAATATGGGGCAGATGATCAAAAGTGTCATAACTATGCCATCTTCACTGAAGAGGAATGTGTAAGTGGTATATTGCATAGTCAACACATCCCACGTACATAACGCGGCATGAACGAGGAGGCACAATGTCGATGTAGCAATAGAGGTATCTTCAAACCGTCTCAGAAGTGTAGCCAACTGGAATAAGTGCAGAAGACCCCAGACGTGCACAATGTGGCACAAACATGAACTGCACGAGGTGTTGAAGATTATCATATTGCTTGGGGGCTTGATAGGAATGAAGGGCACCATCAAGGGGAACCCAAGTAGAGCATCAGAAGAACCAAGCCAACAGATGCAACTCAGAGAAGACATAATGAAAGTAGCTCGATGAAGGTAATAATTTGGATGAAATCCTTGCATATACCAAATTTGCAGGCTAGAAATTGACGAGCTTGTGAAGAAGCAACTATCATTCTCATGAGAATGGAGCGAGAATGAGAAATTGAAACATCATTAACACCAGAGGAGACTAGAGGCTCGAATAAGTGCATCAAGCTCTTCCCTAACCAAGGAATGAGGTTTCGACAAAATCGTCAAAATTTTTGACAAAAATTTCGATTTTGACGCCATTTGCTACGAAATCTTGCAACCATACCGCTATATCAAAATCACCGAAATTTATTGCCCAAAATTCAAAATTTTCCCAGGGAACAGGAAAGTCTCCTTTCCTCCCACATGAAGGACCCCCCCACCTATCTCCATATCAAATTTTATTGCATAAAACGATGCATTTAGGTGTAAAGATCATCCCTATGAAATTTCATGGCTTCATTCGTTGATTTTGGCGTCAAAATGGGCATTGTTGCATTTATCAAAATTTAGTAGAAATTTCAATAAATTTCGGTTTCCATGCTGTCGAAACGGCATCGAAATCGGATACCTCATTCCTTGGTTTTAACGTACATAATGCAGTATGAACACGAAAAGTTTGGTGTCAATGATGCAATCGAGATCCTTCGACGCACGAAAGTGGTAACTAAGCTAACTGAAATGAAAGACAAATAGCCAACCTACATGCATATCCTGGCATGAACACGAAGAAGTACAGTGTCATTGGGAATGAAGTGTCGATGATGTACTGGAAACACAATGCTTCATGGGAATAAAGTGCCACAAAGACATTGGAAAAACATGTGCTCAAGAAGAAGAAACTACACGGAAATCTAATTGCCTAGATTGGTACATATAGTCTCTCCCATACTCTTTCTCCTTATACTCTCTCTCTCCTCTATCCCCCCCACACCAATTACAAACTGATTGAAAAAAAACCCTGCACATAGAAATTGATGCACAGATGAAGGGTGATATGGAGAGGGTAAAAATGTCAAAAGAAGAGAAAAATTAGCATGATGCCCCTCCTTTTGTGCTTTATAAACTAGCACAGTGTCTATTGATTTACAATTTGCCGTGAATATACCAATAACGTGAATGTGCCACATGATTGATAGAAAAACAAATAGCTCTTTGTGCAACCCGAAAAAGTGGATTAGGTCAAAAAATAGATTTGATAATAGATCAGATTAGTAGTCGGCATATCGTATATCTAGGGGCATTGAATTTCAGAGGTAGAAAGAAAAATCTAGGAAAAAAATGTACCGGTTCAGAAAAAGTAAACGGTCTTGGTGCCACATGGATGAACGGTTGAAAGATGATAGACTCGGCTCACTTTGTTGGCTGCTCCTTGCCCCACCCTTCAATCAAGCCTTCAGCAGTTTCGTTCATGACAAAAGCTGATGCAGAAGGACAGATGTAGAATTCGGACTAGAATATGATGCCACCAGGTTGAGACGCATAATAGCATGTGGAGAAGAAAATCCATTTGTTGTCCTGGACTGGAGGATACGTGGAATCCGTAATGGAATATGTTGCCAGTACGGGCAAGTGGAGGATGGTGAAAAGCAGAGTGCTACATGGTAAATAAGATGGGACTCCTAAAATAATGAACTACAACAATAGAGGCGATGAGAAGAGAGGGGACTAGCACCATCGGTTGCTTCCCGTTCATCTCTTCCCACCAAATCAGACGGCGGCTCACATGAGATGGCGAAAAATATAATAGCAACTGACTGTTTTTCTTTGTTGTTGATGAATCTGTAGACTGTCACACGCTAAAAACATTGCTCTCGCTAATGAACGGGTAGAAGACCCATATGGAACTTGAACTTGGTTCTGTTGATGAAAGCATCCTATGGCGATGCATGTGAAAGCTACTGCTTCACGCAAGGAGGCATGTGCTTAAAATAGATCTTGATATATAGGACTTGGGGAAAGGACAACTAGACATGACTTGGAGGAGGCATATAACGGTGATGATGGTCGACATAGAGAGCGACGACATAAGATAAAAAATATCAAATTTTTATGAAAGAACAAGAGAGAAAACGACCATGGAGTCCAGTATGATACCAGGCGGCGGCCAAGCCAAGGAAAGACGATGTTCGCTCGCAAGCGGAGGCTCTTTGTTTTTCTCCCTAGGTTAGGATCGATGCTCTGCCATGTGGAAAATAAGATGAAAGAGGCTAATAAGATATTTCTTATTGATAGAAGGCACACTCCTCTCCTATATATAGGAAAGGAGGCAAGTACATGGAAGCAAATTTTACCCTGATGGGCCAAGACAATTAGGCCCATATAACATAATAAACTAGATGACAATAATTATAACAAGAGGGATTTTTAGTCACATAATACTCTAGTTGCACACCTCTATTTCAACCATCCTGCAGTGATCTTGTGACAAACATCATCTTGAGCATCCTGACTATTTAAATAATGCAATGCATTTTTAGTCACATAAGACTCTAGTCCAATTCATGATTCTAAATTAGCTGAAATGCAATGCATATAGTGAGTATTGCTCCTACTAATCATCAATCCATTTGATCCCAACGCATTTCTCCAAATTTCAACTTATCATTCCATCCATCTTTAGTTCCCTTCAATCAACACAATATCATCAACAAATAACATGCATATAAGGAATATCATCATGAGCATGCTTTGTCAACTCATCCATATAAGAATAAATACTTATGGGCTGAGTGGTGATCCTTGATTACCCCAACTGTGATAGAAAATGTTGGCATCTCTCTTCCATGAGTTCTCACACTTGCAGTTGAGCTATCATACATGTCTTTAATCAAGTCCATGTATAGGTGATTATATTGATGTTGATGTAAATGATAACAGCATATTTTTACTGAAATGCTTGACTATGCATATTTTACCTAATAGATCCTAAAAATTCAGAGCAATTCCTGGATTCCAACCTTTCAAGTGGGCCAAAAGCTTATGTCCCAATTTTGTTAATTTGCTCAATGAAACTACTACAAAAGAAACCAAGAATCAGTTTTCATAATTTTATGAGAGACCTTTCATGTGGATCAAAAGCTTATATCCTAATTTTGTTACTCTTCTCAGTGAAGCTACTACAAAAGAAACCAAGAATTAGTCTCAGTAATCTTATATGAAAGACAAATCAGAACATTCCAAAGAAACAAGGCCAGAATAAACTTTTGATGGAAATTGTGAAATTCCGGTAAAAAAATTTCAAATTCAGTGAGAATCTAGAAACGTCTAAATGCTGCTACCCCAGACTTGCTCAAGCATTTCTAGAAATTTTGATAATATTTCACAAATTTAAATCAATATTGAATTTTTGACAATTTCAGCAAATTTGCACACGAAATTCGAGACATGGAGTATGTTTACTGACCAGAGAGGAGCTACTGCTTGTTTGTTATTAGTTGATCAGAGAACAGCTTTTGCTTTGGGGAAGGGGGGGGGGGGTCTGGTTTGTATCAAACAAACATAAGACCTACTTCTACCAACTTTAATTTTCTACTCTATTTAATCAATAGCTACAACTTTTATCCCAAATAAGTGATTTACGAGTCCTCGATCCAGCGAAGTTTGGGGATATACAACTTAGTGATCTTGATTACTTAGCATCTTATTTGAGCTATAATTCACATAACGATTTAAACATCCATGACGCGCAAATTATAATAAATTTATGGTTAATTACAGCTAGCTATGACGTTTTTATCCATTTTAGTAACTGTTGCAACTTGTAACATTCAAGAGTATTTGGATATTATGAGGATGACCAATTGAAGGCCCTGGAGCAGTACTTCCAAAATTTGGTGTGACCTTTTTGGTTAATATCAATATGGCACACACATCATTTCAAGTTTATTATGATTTTATGCCATTATAAAATTCATTGGCACGCATATCATATATTTCTAAGTTCTAAGAAATCATCCTCTGAAATCTTTAAATAAAAATTGGCTATAAACAAGCATACGAACAATATCATAGTCAGTAAGTTTGAAACTTTAAATCCAGCCCTGTATCAGATCTAATACAAATTAGGTCAAGATAGATTTGCAGGGCACTTTTTTTAATGATATCCTTGACAGCAATTTAAGTCTAAAATTCAATGTAGAAAGGGTTGATAATATAGTATTTTCGACTATACAAAAAATGCATTTCACTCTATGTTGAGTTTTCAGGTAAAAAACAATATTTTGGTCAAGAAACTGATCTAATCATATGTAATTCTTTTTACTGTTTGGGAATCATTTACTACATCTAGGTAAAAATAGCAACAACACCTACACTACATAGAAGAAGGTACATGTCATGTTACCCAAAACATCATCTAGCCTAAAGCTTTGTTGTTTACAAAAAATCAAAATCTTGAAAGAAGGAAAGTGTATATAAATTAGTCAGATTAACTAACCCTGTTTCAAGAATATTGGTTGGATAAAATTTCCTGAAGTCTTCTGCTGACACATCAGGCCAACCAAGAGTGCTGAATGGCCACAGTGCACTGTAATATAAATAACAAAATTGTCATTTTTATATGAGACATTCATGAAATGTCAGGATCAGTTCATCCAGAGCATATTAACATGATATATACAAATGTGTATAGCAAGTATCTACTTGATAACATTCAGTGTTCCGTTTCAAGTCTTGGCAGGATATAGTCACAAGAGAGCTTTTGGACCTAGTATATCTATGAGGAAGTCAAAATCTATATATTGGGTGCTTGATTTGGTTCATGTACTGAAGAAGGATCAACATGGTGCTATAAAAGCTTGTGTTCTATACCAATGAGACCTCAAACAATGATTTCACGAAAAAAGACTTCCATAACAGTATAATTGTAGAACATACATAATACATGTTGTAAGGGTAGGGGGGACATTTTGGAGGAGATCCAATGATATTTGTCAGGAAACCCCATCCACCATCTAACTCTTCCAGAATAACCATTTAGCCGATTACAAATCTAATTCCTCAAATATGCATTACATCTATTTAGAGATACAAAGCATTGAGTTTCTCCTTGGTTATTCTCTTCAAACGAACAAGCAAAGAATGGGCAAGGTAATATGGTGTTGGCAAAGATAATGGTTAACCTGCAATGTCAGATAATAAAGATACAGAATGGTTGGAATTCACATATCGGGAATCAACTCATGACACAAACCGTTAAGGACAAACAAGTGGTTATAGATGATAGAACTTTATATATAAATTATATTAGAAGGCATTCATTATTCATGTTTGCTTTACGCAAGCATCCACATTCTTGAGAAAAGAATAACAGAGACAGAAATCAACTCGAGATTCAAGAGAATACATTCTTCTTTTCCATTCCTGGATATCGTCTATCAGAAACACACAACATAAATTTATGTGTTATAAATTTTGTGATCAAAAAATGTCCATACAATTCAGAGTAAAGTGTTGCTACAATACAACATGTTAGACTTCGATAGTGAATTGAAAAACAGCCAGGGCCACTTAAGTGGCCGCTTAATCGGCCGAGCACTCTGGCAGCTCGATTTTGGCCAAAATCACTGGTTAGACGGATTACACAAAACCGGCTGCTTAATGCCCGATTTTCCCGATTAATTGACCGCTTAGAGGGGATAGAAACGCCCGCTTTAACCTGTTTTTTGGAAAAACGTCCAGCTGGGCCCCAAAAAGGCCCATAATTTACTGTACTTGTTCCTAATCAACTTTTCTACCTATCTATTGTATGCTAAAGTCTGTAAATCAAGGTATAATAGTTATATCCCTGGCTGTATATGATTATGTATGTCATTATTTGTTGGTTGCATAATCTATATCTAATACGAGTTTGTATTTTATTTAATGAGAGACTTTTTTGTAATGAGTTATGCTCTGAAGTACTGTGTAACTACGTTTATGTCGGTCATTAACCTACGATTTTAGTTATATTGTATTAAAATACTAAACTATTGCTGATTTAGATGATCCGAATACTGCTGTATCTTGTATCTACTGATACGATAAGTCTATTGTTCAATCTTGAGCTATGTAAACATACAATAAGTCTATTTTTTAATGTCTTAAATTTATGTAATTTATTTTTATTTGTTCAATCATTATTTTGTAGTTGTGTTATAAACTATTTGAGTGTTTTATATTGTTCAACAGGTGTTTAGATATATATAAAATTTCCTAAAAGTATAATACTTGTATACATATATGTGTAATTTTGCATAAAAGTACATAGAAAATTGAAACCCATTTTTTTCAGAAATCGCCCACTTAATCGCCCGCCTACCGCTTAACCAGTTACAAAGTGTTGTCTGCACGCTTACCGCTTAACGTTTTCTAAAAACATTGGACTTCGAAGACACCGTAGTTATCAAGGCGGATAGACAGTGGTCTCTAGGATTGGAGCTCCTAACTGGCATGGGTGGACCTTTTTTTCATATAAAACTTAGTTTACATGTATTTATTCAGAGACATTTTACTAAGTTTACATACAATGGTTATCCCTCAAGTAAACTAAACTATTATTCAGACATGTTTTACTAAGTTTACATACAATGGTTATCCCTCAAGTAAACCAAACAAGAATGCCATCTAAAGCACAGACCAAGGAATAAGGTGACCGATACCGACGTCGTTTCGGCAGCTTGAAAATAGGTATTTACCGGTATACCGACGAAAATACCGACAGATGCAATCCTGGCCGTATCGATGCCAAAATGAACGAATTAATTCATGAAATTTTATAGGTGTAATCTCCACACCTAAATGCATCGTTTTATGCAATAAAATTCTATATTAGATGTGGGGTAGGGGGGGTCCATCATGTGGGAGGTAAGGAACCTGTCCTTTTTCATTGGGACTTCGATGACAAAACGTAGGAATTCAGATATGAAATTTTACTAGCACAATCCACAAACTTAAATATACACAATTATGCAACAATATACAATTTACAACATATCAATAACATATTTACTTACCGATTCACATCAGTTGTATGTTGAGTGGCGTGCAGGTTGTCCATATTGTAATGAGTTGATACTATTGAGATATTCCGTCCATGACATGTGCATCCTATAAAGCTGGTTGTATGCAGTCACATGCTCCTCATAGATAGTATCGTTGACAAATTGCATCATCCCAATCTTTGGAAAATGTTGTTCTAAATCTATGAGATATTGTGCCTTTCTTGGAGATGTAGGTCGAGGAGCTCGAGTGAATGGACGTTCACTTCCTTGAGGAATATGTTGAATAGCTACAGGCACAGCCATAGGAAGTATTGGGACTGGAGAAACAAGAAGAACTGAATGACCACCACTCCATGTTTGCCCACCATCCTCAGAAAATGCAAGGGAGTTGTACTGATAACTTGCATGTGGGCCTGAGACATTTGTTGTATAGGTATATCCAACATGACGTTCTACTTCTGGTTGTGGCGGTGATGGTGGTGGCTGATTTTGATATCCAGAATACCCATATTGAGAGTGAGATGGGTATGGTTGTGCATGTGTTTGCCCAAATAGCATATCGCCAAATCCCAATGTTGAATCATGTTGAGATTGAGAATCAGAAGCTGAAATACTCATGCTGCCAAATGAATTAGCAATATCAGAATAATGATCATTGTTGTAGCCGTAGGAGCCTGTAGCCTGAGGTGGTGCAGCACCACTGTAGTCTTTGCCGGTTTGAATTTTCCTCTTTTAAAAAGTTTTTTCACGCATGGGATATTCTTTTTCTACTGGAGGAGGAGGTGCAGCTGTCATAACATAAGGACGATCATCATACTGAGGATCAACAGTAGGAGGATATTCAGGAGAGCGCTCACCGCCGCCGCCATCATTGCCACCATCATTATCAGATTTTGATTTTGACCCAGATGTACTTTTTGAAGGAGACTCTGTGCTACCCAACTCTTCTTCTACTGCTCTATTGATCTCCATATCAACATTTTCATGCTCAGGCTCATGCTCAAGTCTTTCAGGTGGAGTTTGGTCAACATTAGTATCAAAATCTCCTTCAAATTGCTCTTCTATGTATGGATCTGGACGACCATCTAGATAATCAAGAATGGGACGACCTATCTCATTCATCCATTCCTCTAAAGGATCTTCTGAATCATCAGCTTCTTCTATGCCTCTACGCCTGGATTGGTTGAATGTGTATGCGGTGTCAATGGGATCGTGGACGACAGCAAAATCCACTTCTTTGTAGTTGGCATCTCGTATTGCTCTAGCCCTCAACCGCATGTTGTAGTGAACATATACCAGATCTCTTAGCCTGTCTGCCCCCAACCTGTTCCTTCTCTTTGAGTGAATTAAATTGAAAGTGCTCCAATTTCTTTCACAACCTCCTGCAGATGTTGTTTGAGAAATAATACGAATGGCCACTTTTCTTATATGGGGGGCACCCGTTCCATTCCATACCCACCACTCACAAGGATCACCCTGATCACGGTCGGCAACTGCATTTGGATGACCAAAACAACCGAGGCCTTCACGAAACTGTCGCAACTGCAAAAATATTTAAGAAGTTCAAACTTCAGAATCAAATGATGAAACATCAAACAAGAATAAAGATGTTCATGACTTCATGTAAGTTATGTAATATATTTAGTTATATACCTCATCCATCACTATGGTGCGCTCTTCAGTAGAGGTAAAGAATTTGTTAGTTATATCTCTCACAACAGACATTAGAGTCACATCTAAGCCCAGTTTTTGTGAGTATTGGAACCTCGAGTACAGATAGTAAGCTATCACCAATTTCAAATAAGGAAATAAGATTTAGATTGAGTTAACTTATAGCAAGTTATAGAGTTAGAAACTTAAAACATAAATCTGAATTTAGAAGAAATAAATTATATACCTACTTTATGCAGTGGATGCAAAAGCATATCTGTCCAACGCTTGTCTACAATTGACAAGTATTGTGAATGGAACCTAGGAGCTGCTTGTTTAATACCCTCCACCATTACTTGCATTGCATCATACAAGTAAGGCATTGTTGCGGCTTTGTCACCATCTACCAGCCTCAACACTTTGACAACAGGTTCCATTATCCGCAGCATCTTTGTAACCTTATCCTAGAAAGCCCGACTGGCAATTAGTTCTTCAATCCTTCTGCCAACCAGGTTGTTGTGCTCCTTCATGGAGGTCCACTCCACACCATTGAAGAGCCTCCTAAGTCCATCTTTTTTGGACTTTAATGAGTTCAAGGCCAAGTAATTCGTTGCAAATCTAGTCACCCCTGGTCTAACTAGATCACCTCCACAGTACTCAGATCGCCTCATAGCATTTAAAAGGAATGGTTGTAGATGAAACCTGTGATCAACCTACCATCAATTGTCAAACTTTTGATGTAATCAATTGTGCCCATGTCCTTGAGAATTAGATCTATGCAATGGGCAGCACATGGTGTCCAGTAGACCAAATATTTCTTCATTGTACTTTCACCGGCCTTCTTGAAGTTAGAGCCATTGTCAGTCACTATTTGTACTACATTCCCAACCCCTACATGCTTGATGTATTTCTTCATTAAATTATTGATGTAACTATAATTCCTGACTGCACCAGAAGCATCAACAGAGTCTAGAAAAATAGTAGATCCACGACAATGTACAAGAAAGTTAATAATTTACTTTCTATTTCCAGATGTCCACCCATCACACATGAGTGTGACGTCATACTCGCACAATTGTTTCTGGCTTTCAATACATACCTTTAGATCTTTCTTCTCTTGGGGAAGATACTTGTTCATCAACTCATATGCAGTGGGGGCTTTGATACCCCTACCCGACACCCCTATGACATCCACCATGTGCAGTAGATATGGTTCGGTTGCAACATGTGTGGGTATACCATGAGCAAAGAAGAACTTACCCACTGCCTTGCCCACCTTCTCTTTCGCACCAGTAAACATTGCTTTTAGGATTTTTTGCCTAGCATCAGGCTTCCTAACCCCTGGCTCATCAAAATGCTTCAATCTTGCACTAGCAAAACGAAAGAGTGTATCAACGGTGCCTTTCTTTCTTTTATATTGAGCATGCTGATCTTCATCATCATCATCTAAGTCAACAACTGGGACACGTGCAGCCCCACTGCCTCCACCTGCACCAGATGGTCCATATCTCCGCATAAGCCGAGCTGCCTCCTCCCTATCCCAATCACTTTTGCGGGAGTCTCTGAGAGCACGCCTATACATATGACGTGTATAAGTAGTATCACACCCTGGAGGATATGCAATATCATCATGTGATTCAGCAGAAGAACCTGTGGCCCTAACATCAAAGAGTGTATCTGTGTAAGCCTTTTCAACCTGCTTCAACTTTTGTTGTTTTTGCCTCTTTGCACCCATCAGTTTCTTGAAGTCATCCCTAACACTTGGAGGGCACTTCTGGCACATTGCCACATTCTTGTCACCGCCAGTAATGTGACGCTTGAATCTAGTAATTCCTCCACCACCAAGTGTTTTCTTACAGTAGTTGCAGACAATCTTTGCCCTATTCCCAGACCCAGGTACAGGCTTGCAGTGACTCCATACAAAATCCACATCCTTTGATGCAGCATGACCAGCCGCACCCTCAGCATCACTTGAAGACGAAGAAGACATCTTCTCAAAACTCAAAAGTCAACACTGAAAAAGACAAAGACAAACAAGCAAAGAAAATGATATTTGTAACTTAGCATTTAATAAAAAAGTACTAGTAAGAAATGTACATTGTCGTATTAACTATTAACTATTAAGTCTATTCTCTATTCACAATACTAATATCAAATAAAAATAAGCCATTAAGTGAACAAAATCGATTTCTTTTATGTAATGTAGAATCAAAATCGATATTTTATAATGTATTATACTTGCTTGTAATTATAGAATCAAACACAAGATTTTTTAAGATTTTTCTTTGAAGATAATTTTTTTTAAAATATAAATGAAGTCTGAAATTATTTTTAAAATTATAAAACATGATATTTACTAATTAAAAAGACAAGTGATATGCTTTCCACATGCTAGTTTCATCTTATACAACATTAACACACACAATTCTAACGAAAAAAAATAAAAAAAACGTTTTTTTTTATTTTCAGCATTTATATAAATAAAAAATACGAATTATTTAGATATTTTGGGTATATTTTTGTTTATATATGTTCATGTTAGTCTTTGATAGAACTTCTTCTACTAAACTTAAATTAAATACCTATTATTAATGGTACTAATTGTATTATTACTATTAATTAGTGAAATTACATGTTAATGTTAATTATTAGTGAGGTAATTAGGTAGATCTAGTGATAAATCAGTAGATCTATATAATATAATCATAGATCTAGTGATAAATAGCATCAATCATAAGTATTTTGGAGTAGATCTAGGATTTTAGGGGTATTTGGTGAATTTTTAGGTGAGAATAGAATTATAAGAAGAGAAGAGAGAGGGGAGAGGTTGGAAATTATGGGAAATGCAAGAAATTAAGTAAACATACTTTAATTAGGGCTGATTTGAGCTCCAATCTCGAAAATCGCCCAAACTCCCCAAAGTTCTCCTCTTCAAACAGCAGCAGTAGAGTGAGTCTCGCAAAAATCGGTGTCTCGGGCGGTATACCGCCCGTGCCGCCCTGTATCGGTGCTTAAGTGGTGCATTTTGCACCGGCACCCTCGATATTTGGCGGTATTGGCGGTATATCCACCGGTATGCCGATATATGCGATCATAACAGCAGATTTGCATGTAACTGTACCGGTACCCGTCGGTATCGGTATACCGACGAAATCTCATCCCTTGGCACAGACACATATCTAAATTAGAGCCAAATCACTCCAATTTACCTAGTTTAACCAAATGCAAGTTTGAGTTACGTTGTTCAGCCCTAAATGATAAATTGGACCAAGATATGACATTAAGTAACCTAATTAATGACCTAAAAAGGCCTTACTAAGCATCTCTAGATATAAATATAGACCATGTTATAGAGGTCTTCTTATATGGAGTTGTGCTTAGTCGAATATTGGGGAATTTGGAGTAGTGGATTATGTTAACTCCTATCTGACTATAAACTGTGTACCTTTTTTAATTAAAGACAATTCCCTCCTTTCTTGCCACATAATACTCTTTTTTTGCTCACCTTACTTCCTTTCTTTCATTCCTTTCTTTCATTCCTTTTTTCCCTATTTTACTAGAGCCGATATAGTGAAATATTGTCCACTTCAGGTTTCGGCATAGGAGTTGCAGTCATTGCCCCTTGATGGGTGCAAATAAGCATAGCAGTCTCCAAGGGAACCTGACGAGCACTACCGCCTCTCCTCCATCACCAACAGATATATATAATGGAAATTCGTCAGATGCGGCACAGGTGTGGTGACTCTATAAACTTTGTAGCAACATCAGAGATCTTTCTCCTGTCCTCTACCACCGCATGTAACTTCCCTACATACATGGGTGAGTGATTCTAAATTAGGGAGTCCTTTTTCCTTCCTATCACATTGCTTCTTTCCTGTGACAGTGCACAGTCGTGCATCTTACCAGCATTCTCATCCCATTGCGCTTCATACTAGTGGTTACTACTGTATTCCACCGTACTTTATACGGGTGCTTCACCATTTATAGTAATTCTACCACTGTGATTCTCTCTCAATGTCTGAAGGCAATGAAACACCTTAAACGATCGTCTACAATGATAGTGCTCCAGTCTCTATTATCAAAATAAATAGAAATAACTACTTAGTGTAGATGAATTCAATCTATACTATTCTTAAATCCATAGACAAGCTGAAGTTAATTTAGAAGAATGCCAATCACACCCCTGAGTCGAAACAGGGAAACAACCAAGTCAAGAATTGGCAATGAAACCCTACGTCATCTCCTAATACATTTTCTGTAAGAACACCAAGGACTTGTAGGAATCTGCTTTCCGCCACTTCACGCAAGAACAAAATACAATGCACATTTACAAGACCTGGGATGAGCTCTTTATTAAGCACTAGGGGGACAAGTTGGAAGAGTACTATAACGCCATTGTCACCTTGTCACTGCAACTCAGTTTCTTCCATCCCATCACATATGATGAACAAACCAAGGAGTGTACCAACCTCATCACAGCAAAGTTCCTTAACGGTCGGCATCCAGCCTTTGCTCCTATTCACAGCGTTATTTTGGAAGGCAACTAGTTCCCCGCCTCAAAAGATGCATTCTCTTGCCTATAACAATCATATATACACCCACAACAAGGTTTGGCCGTATTAACAGATTAAGTGCAACTTATGCAATAAATTGGATCATCTCGAGAAGAAATGATACCAGAAGCACAGTCAATCCCTACGGGCTTGGACGAGAAGTAGGCACTGCCCGTGTCATCCAAACTGCAAACAACTCCTCTATCACCATCTCCTCAGCCGAATATGAACAACTTCTACAAGCATCTCAACAGCAGATTGGATCCAGGGGCTCTATCTCCATGCAAAATGTTGTGATCACTTCAGCACATCCAGCCTCCAACCAAAGTAATATGGGGCCCTCTATGTTAGCATCCAACTTTCCCTCAATGCTTGACTACGAGGTTACACAGCACACCTACTTTCAACATTTAAATCCCATATTCCTAATTCCTCAATCACACTTGCAGATGGATCAATTAAAACTGTCCAACAGTGTAGCAGTGTGAATCTATCACCAAAACATAAATTTTATTCTGATTTTCCATTCAATTCAATGTATGTTGCTAAACTTGTTGATGCCTTTAAATGCAGCGTAACATTCGGTAATCAAGGTTTTGTAGTACAGGATTCTCAGAATTTGAAGACGATTGGTTCACTTTCTAGAGTCGGTGACAACATTGGTGATGGCACACTAAGTCTGCTCTTGTTTCTTGCTCGCCTCTTCAGCTTAATTAGCGCCACTGTCACCCTTCCGTACAAAATCTCAAACATTTGCAGCCATACCTATCTAGTTTTAAAAGCCTTCTCTATGTGACTTTTGTCAATTAGGGAAGCATCATAGAATTTCCTTTCTCCGCAAGACTGTGTAATGTACAAAATTTGTCTTTGATTTGGTTCATAGTGACATTTGAGGTCCGTTTTGAACCATAAGTTTTTATGGATCTCGATATTTCGTTACTTTTGTTGATGATTTCTCAAGAATCACTTGGATATATTTGTTGAAATCCCATGATGATATGTTTGGTATTTTGAAAACCTTTCATACAATATTTTCAACACAATTTGGTAAATCCATTAGAATGTTAAGACCAAAAAATACTTTAGACTATAACTTTGGTTCCATGATGTCATTTTTCTCCGAGATTTGGGTTGTCCACCAAAGATCTTGTGCTCACATTCCACGACAGAATTGGGTCGTTGAGTGCCAGAACTAAAATTTGTTGTATATTACATGCTCTTCTTTCCCATGCTCAATAATCCAAACCTTAGTGGTCTGAAGCCGTTCTCACTACCTACTACCTTCTTAGCCAAAAACCTTCCACTATTCTCTAAAACAAGATTCTCTTCTCACTTGTTTTATGAGGCACATGATTTTTCATCTCCCTTTACGCGTTTTTGGTTGCATAGCCTTCATTCATAACTTTGACTAAAGGCATACAAATTTGATCCTCACTCTATTAAAATGATTATCCTTGGTTATTCCACCTTCTAAAAAGTTTATAAGTGTTATAGTCTAAGCAACGAATGCATGTATGTTATAGAAGGTTCCTCAGTGCTGAGAAATGGAGTACAAATACGGCCAGAAAGAACAGTCTTGCGGACAAAATGGTAATCGACCTCTATATGTTTTGTCCTTTCTTGAAATGTCAGGTTGCTCATAATAAAAATAGAAGCTTTGTTATCACAAAACATCGGTATAGGACTAGAGTAGGATATGTCAAACTCCTTGAGAAGACTTTGGACCCATATAAGCTCACATGCAGTGTGGGCCATGGCTCGATATTCTGCCTTTGCACTAGATCTGGCTACTACAGTCTGCTTTTTGCTTTGCCAAGTAACTAGATTGCCACCCACAAATGTGCAAAACCCAGATATAGATTTTCGATCAGATCGACTTCCTACATAGTCAGAATCTGACAAAAACCTAAGAGATTGCAATGGTCATGCTTCTTATATAATAAGCCTTTGCCTAGAGAGCTTTTGAGATAGCCAGAATGTAACACATAGCGTCCCAATGATACTGTCGTGGTTTGTCAAGATATTTTCTTATGAATCCTACAGCCGCAATATGGTCAGCTCTGGTGACAGTGAGATAAATAAGCTTGCCAACAAGTCTTCTGAATAGGTGGTGATTAGCATAAGGGGGAGAGGTTTCATTGTTCCAATCCGTATTTGAGTCAAGAGGGGTGTTGGTTGGTTTACAGCCAAGCATACCAGTTTCCTGCAAAAGATCAAGGACATATTTTCACTGGGAAAGGCACAATCCTGCAGATGATTTGGATACCTAAATGCCTAAAAAATATCTCAGCTTTTCGAGATCCTTAGTAATAAAGTGTTTTTCCAGGTAAGTTTTAGTAGCTTGAATGCCCAAGGTATCACTGCCAGATAAGATAATATCATCAACATAGACAATAAGAATGACTAGCCCGGCCATAGTTTTGCGGATAAACACAAAATGATCTGAGTGGGAACGATGAAAGCCAAAATTTACTAAGATCTGACTAAGCTTATTGAACCAAGAACGAGAGCTTTGTTTTAGGCCATAGATAGCCTTTTTCAGTTTACAAACTCGCGAGGAAGACTCCCCCTCAGCACCGGTGGTTGCTCCATGTAAACTTCTTCCTACAAGTCTCCATATAGAAATGTATTTTTGACATCTAAATGAAATAGGGGCCATTCATTGTTGACAACTATTAGTATATATACTTTACTACTTTTCTTTACTTAGTGCATTTGCTTATTTCCCTTTATTCTCTTCTTCTCTTTATCCCATATTGCGCATCTCTAAATATTGTACACTCTCTTGTCTTATAAAAGAGAGACCATTGTATTCTTTTTAGATCATCCAATAATAAGCAATCTCGTTGCCAACTTCTAGATGGTATCAGAGCGGGCCGATCCACCTTAAACCTAATCCCTCTCTCAACCCAACCCTAGCCGCCATCTTCTCCACCAACCCTAGCTGCCACCACCCCCACCTTTTTTTCCGCCGCTACAGTTTTGCTACAGTATCACCGCCCTCCCATCCAATCTCTCCACCAACCTCCTTCCCTTCTCCCATCCTTGTGGCCTAATCCACCACAGGCCCCTCCGTCTAGCTCCGTTTCTCTTTCCGAAATCTCTGGACAGCCTCGGTAACTTTCCAGTTCTGGCACGTTGACGGAGTAACGGGCTTCATCCTCTTTGTTTGCCTGCGCCTCATGGTGGAGTGACTGATCCTCCATGTTGGCGTAGGTTTTTCTTTTCATCTGCGGCCCCTACGTGGGTTTTTCTAAGATCCATGCGTGGATCTTCTACCTTCTACTACTAGTCCATGTGTTGGACTTCTGCCTCTGACTACTGACTACTACTGCTCTCTGCGCATGTGCTTCTGCCCCTGACTGCACCTTCCGATGGCGACTCCGGATCTTCCGTGTACTCTGTGTTACTACTGTGAAGTTGGATGGCTCCAACTATCACCTCTGGGCAGCTTCCTTTGAATTCTATGTTAAAGCACAAGGGCGCTATTCTCATCTATCGACCAAGGGACCAGACGCTCCCACTGTTGATGCTGAGACAAGACCAAGCAGGCCTATGATCTCTGGTCCAAGGAGGACTATGGTGTTATGACCTGGATGGTCAACAGCGCCGAACCGAAGATCAGCCAGTCTCTCCTTCGTCTGAAGACTGCAAAGGATATGTGGGACCAGCTCTCCCACGTATACTCCCACCAGAAAAATCCAAAAAAGGTGTTTGAGATCTTCAAGCAGCTGGCCAAGCAAGAGTTTTCTACTATTCATTCTATCGAGGACTACTACAACAACTTTTGTACTCTTTGGGATGAATTTCAGGTGTACCATCCGCTTTCTGCCGACATCACTGAAATCCAACGTCAACGGAATGAACTTCAGCTTGTCCAGTTCCTCGCTAGTCTACCCTCCTCCTTCGCCGGAGTTGTTGATCAGATTCTCTCAAGTGATCCTCTGCCTACACTGCGAGATGTTCTGAAACGTGTTCAACGTCTACCTTCTATATCTCAGTCTTTGCCTGACACTTCTGATGGAGCGGCCCTTGCTGTTCGCACGGGTGACTCTTCTCGTGGCCGCGGTCGAGGACGAGACTGTGGTTGCGGGCGCTCATCTGCACCTGGACGTGGCTCTGGTACTGAGACTACTGAACCACACTTCTGTACTTTCTGCAAGCGAACGAATCACAATGAAGATCGTTGTTGGATCAAGCATGGCAAACCAGCCTGGGCAAACCAAGTCACTACAGATCAACCTGAGACTACCACTACCTCTGTTGCTCCTTCAACTGATTGGATCCGGTTGGAGTTCGAGAAACTTCTTCAGGCTCGTCTTGCTTCTTCTGCTGAAGCCTCTACTGACGGGAGCGCTGCACTTCTGACCCAGTCTGGTAAAAATTCATGGGTGATTGATTCGGGTGCGACATCCCATATCTCTGGAAATCCTGCGTTATTTTCTAACTTACATAATACTTCTGTTATACCTCCTGTTACACTGGCTGATGGGTCTAAGACACCTGTTACTGGCATTGGTGATATCTGCACTCCTAGTTGCCTGCCTCCGCGGTCTACTCTTTATGTTCCAAAATTTCCTATAAATCTGTTATCTGTCAATAGAACTGTAAAAAGTCTTCGTTGCTCTATTATCTTTGACTCGGATGGTGTTGTGTTTCAGGATCTGCGCACGAGGACAACGATTGGTTCGGGCCATGAGGGACCAGATGGGCTATATTACTTGGACGTTCCAAAAACCGCCGCATATCTGACATCCTCTGTGACAGGCATCCAGTGGCACTACCGTCTGGGACATTCTTCTGCAGTAAAACTGAAACATTTACTTCCTGATGTTTTAGATTCTATTTTTCATTGTGAGACTTGCCAATTGGGCAAACAGACGCGAGCATCTTTTTCTAAGAAATCATGTATTAGTTCAAAGCAACTATTTGATATTATTCATGATGATGTTTGGGGTCCTTGTTCTGTGTCTAGTATTTCTGGATTTCGCTACTTTTTGAGTTTTATTGATGATTTTTCTAAAACTACCTGGATTTTCTTGCTCAAGGACAGATCTACTATACTTGATACCATTACGGCTTATTTTGCTGAGATCCGTACCCAGTTTGCCAAACCTATCAAAAAATTTCGCACTGATAATGCCCTTGAATTCGTGCAAGCCTCGATCAGCAACTTTTGTCGCAAACAGGGTACCATACACCAAACTTCTTGTGCCTACACTCCACAGCAAAATGGAGTCGCCGAACGCAAAAATCGACACCTCCTTGAATTTGCTCGCACTTTACTGTTTCATTACCATGTCCCACAATGTTTTTGGCTTGAAGCTGTTTCCACTTGTTCTTCTTTTGCTTTGAACTTTCAAGGTCTTTGTCACGTGGACGCTCCCTTCCTCTAGCGGCCAAAGCTTCACCTGCTACTTTTCATGAAGTAAGATCCTTCTCTAATTTCTCTTGAGAAGCCAAGTCCATTTTGAATTTGTTAACATATATTCCTATTTTATGTATTTTGTTATTTCCATATTATATGTGAACCTCTCTGTAAATGTTTCAATTTTATATAAATGAGGGTGCACACATTGTGCAACCCAACGCTTCCTAGAATCACTGTCTCTGTCACATGGTACCAGAGCAGGGATCCGAAACCTAGTCGTCATCTACCCACCTCTACCTCCCTTCTCTCTCTCCCCAGCGCCGCACCCCCCCTCAACCCCGCCCGCCGCCGCCTCTCCTCCCTGCTGCCCGCAGGTAGCGCCGCAGCCAGCACTACCGCCCGGTAGCTGCTGCGCGGCAGCCGCCACCGGGTCGCTAGGGAGGGGTTTGCGGCCCCCCTTCTTCGTATCCGTCGGACGGTCTGGCTTCGTGAGGGAAATCTTCACATGATCCTGTCCGGTGGTTTGACTCAGACGTGACGTAAACCGATTCCTTTTTCAGTTTTTGCTTGCCTGCCCGTGTAGGCCTTTGCGCCGCCGGATTTCCTGCTACAGCTCGACGTAGTCTGTATGTGAGGGGTCCTCCGTGCTAGTTTTGTGCCTGTTTCTGTCTGCCTGACGGCGTAGTCTGTCTCCTACCTGTTTGTGCCTGTCTGTGCCTGCTTGTTCGTGCCTGCCAACTACTGTGCCTACTGCTCTCATGGCGTCCTCAGGCGATGACTTCCGTCGTCAAGTTACGAGTGTGAAGCTTGACGGGCGCAACTACCAACATTGGGTATGCTCCATGGTGATTTCTGCAAAATCCCAGGGAAAGTACTCGCATCTGACCCGTGTCGGTCCGGCACAACCTGTAGAGGACGCTGACTCTAAAGATGTGAAGGCGTATGACGACTGGGTTCGTAACGACTCGACCGTGATGACATGGATTCTCAACAGCAGCGTTGAGAAGATTAGTGTCACACTCCTTCACTTGCCTACGGCGAAGCAGATGTGGGATCAACTCGCCGGCACATACTCGCATAGCCAGAACCCCAAGAAGGTGTTTGACATCACCAAGCAGCTGGGACGTCTACAATTCATGGGGACGGACATTGCGGATTACTTCTCTGACTTTATTGGATTGTGGGGGGAATTGGAGTCCTATCACCCCCTATCCACGGACCTGGCTACCATGCAGCGCCAGGAACTGCAGTTAGTCCAGTTCCTTTGTGGACTGCCTGAGTCCTATGCTGGTGTTGTGGACCAGATCTTAGCCAGTGACCCTCTACCGTCATTGCAGAGTGCCTACAAGCGTCTTCAGCGTCTGCCTTCGTCTTCACCGTCACTGGCTACTGATGTTGGGGAATCTACTGCACTTGCAGGCACGTCCGGCCGTGGTCGTAGTCGTGGCCGTAGTCGCTCTACTGACAGACGCCCTCCCTTGGGTGCAGGACGAGGTCGTGTTGCTTCTGGTCGTAGGGCCCCTTCTGCTGCCCCTACTACTACTGCGCGTCCCCAGCCAGGACAGCACGTCTGTACCTTCTGTGGCCGGTCCAACCATATTGAAGAAAAATGTTGGGAGAAATATGGTAAGCCGGCGTGGGCCAATGCAGTTGCTGACTCTACTCCTTCTGCATCGGAAGGAACGACTCAGCCTACTGACTCTGTCTCCTCGGGTGCGACTGCGGACTACATTCGTGTTGAGGTGGAGCGCCTGCTACTTGAGCGTGTTGGCTCGTCGTCTACTGCTTCGACTAGTGGAGCTCATACTGCCACTTATTCTGGTTATGACACTGCCTTCCTGAGTACCTCTTCTTCTGCTCCTGGTAATACTAAATGGGCCATAGACTCTGGTGCTTCTTCGTATATTTCTGGAAATCGATCTTTCTTTAAAACATTATCTAAACCTGCTCGTCCTTCTTCTGTTATGCTTGCTGATGGTTCCAAGTTTGCGGTATCTGGAGTAGGGGATATTATTTCTGAGTTTCTGCTGAAATCTGCCTTATATGTACCTCGATTTCCTTTTAATCTATTATCTGTCAGCAAGATATTGAGAAGTCTACAGTGTAGCCTGACATTTATTCCTAGTTCATGTGTTTTTCAGGACCTTCGCACGGGGATGAAGATTGGTGGGGGGTATGAAGGTGCTGATGGACTATACTACCTTGATCATTTGCCGAAAGCAGAGAAAACGGTTGTGGCCTCTGCACTATCTACATTTGTTTCTGCATTACAGTGGTACTACCGACTAGGACATCCATCATCTGAAAAGCTTCATCATTTAGTTTCTGATATTGGCACTTGTAGCTTTCAGTGCGAGTCATGTCAGCTAGGAAAGCAGACTAGAGCTGTTTATCCTAGACGCAGTCATATTAGCAGTAAAATCATTTATGAGGTAGTGCATTCTGATGTATGGGGCCCTTATCATGTGCCGAGTTTATCTGGTCACAAGTACTTTATTCTGTTTATTGATGATTTTTCTAAGACTACTTGGTTGTTTATGATGAAAAGTAGGTCTGAAGTTATGTCTACTATCAAATTCTTTTTTGCTGAGGTGAAAACACAATATGGTGTGCCTGTAAAAAAATTTCGTACTGACAATGCGCTTGAGTTTGTTAGAAAAGATGTGGATGTTTTTTGCAAATTTGTTGGTACATTACATCAGACTTCATGTGCTTATACACCTCAACAAAATGGTGTGGCTGAGCGTAAAAATAGACGTGTTAGAAGTTCCCAGGACTAATATGATTCATACTCATGTTCCTCGCTCGTTTTGGCCTGAGACTATCTTGACTGCTTGTTTTCTGATAAATAGAATGCCATCATCTGTGATTGGAAACAAAATACCTATTCGAGTTCTTCAACCAGATATTCAGTTATTTACTGCGCCTCCTCGGATTTTTGGATGTACTTGCTTTGTAAGGTTGCTTGGACCAGCTTCTGATAAACTTGCTCCTCGTGCTGAGAAGTGCATTTTTCTGGGGTATTCTCGCACCCAAAAGGGATACAGATGTTACAGCCCCACTGCGAGAAAATAGTTTACTAGCAGTGATGTTGTATTTTTTGAGGATACACCTTACTATTCTACTCGAGGAGAAAGTTTATAGCCTGACCTTATTGCCTCTCCTCTGCCAGTTACTACTGATTGTGTGCCTAATATTACTGATACTATGACTACTGAGCATACTACTCCTATTATTGTTTATCAACGCAGGAATAGAGCACCTCCTACACAAGGACCCCCTAGGAAAACCAATCTTCACCTCCAGAAGGTTCTGCTACACCTGAGGTAACTTATGACCTTGACATACCCATCGCTCTTAGAAAGGGTACTCGTTCCTGCACATCTCATAGTATTGCTCAGTTTGTTTCCACTGATCATCTGAATGTCCATTCTAGCAATTTTGTATATGCCTTCTCTGTTGTGGTTGTTCCAAAGAATGTTCAGGATACCTTAAAGAATATTGCTTGGACGTCTGCTATGAAAGAGGAAATGTTGACTCTAGCTGAAAGAAATACTTGGGAGTTGGTGGATCCACCCCCTCAGTGTAAGCCTGTAGGCTGCAGATGGGTATATGTTGTGAAATACCAATCTGATGGCACTGTTGAAAGGCTGAAGGCACGGTTAGGTGCTAAAGGCTACACACAAACCTATAGTATTGACTACTTCAAGACCTTCTCTCTTGTTGCTCGTCTTAACTCTGTCAGAATTCTTCTTTTTGTTGTTGTTAATCTTGACTGGCCACTGTTGCAGCTAGATGTGAAAAATGCCTTCTTGTATGGTAATTTTCAAGAAGAGGTCTATATGGAGCAACCTCCTGGGTTTGTTGCTCAGGGGGAGTCTCACAAAGTTTGCAAGTTAAAAAAGTCTATTTATGGACTCAAGCAGAGTCCCCGTGCCTGGTTTGACAAATTGAGCAAAATTATGATTGAATTTGGGTTTTTGAGATCTCAGGTGGATCATTCTGTTTTCACCAAGAAGACTTCAGCTGGTATTATTATTCTGATTGTCTATGTTGATGACATTATTATATCTAGCAGTGATTCTCTTAGTATTCAGGCTACTAAAGCTCATCTAGGCAAGCACTTTGCTACCAAAGATTTGGGCAAGCTTCGGTATTTTCTGGGTATAGAGGTCTCTAGAAACTCTAATGCTCTTGAGTTGTCTCAGAGAAAATGTCTTAGATATACTGCAGGAGACTGGTATGCTTGGAGCGAGACCTGTTGATACTCCTCTAGATCCCAATGTGAATTGGGATGATGATTCTTCTCCATTTTTTGCTGATAATAAAAAGTATAGGAAGCTGATTGGTAAGCTCATTTACTTGACTGTTACTAGAGCTGATATTTCTACTGCAGTGGGCCTTCTTAGCAGGTACCTTTGTAAGAAGAAATGAAGGAGGAAGAAGACGGAAACACCGATCACATGTCGGCTGCAAGATGCAGCAAACGTGAGTAGGGCTTGAGCCTACACACTTGTATATATGTATTAGGGTAAGTACATGAGGTACAAAGAGAGAAAAACAATAAAAAATAAATTCCATAAGTAAAATAGATCTGCCGCTGGTTTGTCGTTCCGTCGTTGTGCCGATGTCGATACCATCGACTTGAGTGTCGATGGTATCGACGGAATATTGTCTTGCGCCTGAACCAATCTCGATACTATCGACATGTGTGTCGATAGTATCGACCGGGATGCAGCTTGCTTCAACTTGAACCTGAACTGATCTCGATACTATCGACAGAATGTCGATAGTATCGACCGGGATGTAGGTTGCTTCACACTCCCCCTCAAGCTGGAGAGTACACATCGTGTATGCCCAGCTTGCCGCAAAGTCTCTGAAAGATTGCTGTACCCAAAGGCTTCGTCAGAATATCTGCTAGTTGATCTTCAGATCTGACATATGGAGTCACAATAGTGTCGTCTTTTATTTGATCATGAATGAAATGACAATCAACCTCTATGTGTTTTGTACGCTCATGAAAGATAGGATTTCTGGCAATGTGCATAGCAGATTGATTGTCACACTTGAGCTCCATAGAAGGTAGAAGAGAAATTTGCAATTCAGATAAAACAGATTTGACCCATTTCAATTCACAGCATGCATGAGCCATAGCACGGTATTCAGCCTCAGTGCTAGATCTAGCAACCACATGTTGCTTCTTACTTTTCCATGTGATAAGATGATCACCTAGAAAGGTACAATAACCTGATGTAGATCTCCTATCAGTATGATCACCAGCCCAGTCAGCATCTGAATATCCTGTGAGAGACAGGGTAGATGGAGGTGCCTTTGGTCTAGAGAATATGTGATACCTTTACCGGGAGCATTTTTCAGATACCTCAGAATTCTGCAGACCGCTGTCCAGTGTGATTGTCGCGGAGAATGCATATATTGGCTGACCACGCCCACAGCAAATGAAATATCAGGTCGGGTGACTGTTAGATATATTAACTTGCCCACTATTCTCCTGTAATATTCTGGATCTTTATACTCAGCATCATCAACCACCTCTTTGATGTGATAATCCATTGGTGTAGATACCGGTTTAGATTCAACCATGCCTGTCTCCTGTTATCTGAGATAAATTGACACCTGCATGAGATCTAAGCACTTCAATGCCTAGAAAGTATCTTAGTTTGCCCAGATCCTTTGTATGGAAGTGTTTTTGCAAACCCTCTTTGACACGAGATATTCCCAGGGTGTCACTGCCAGTAATTACTATGTCATCAACATAGACAAGAAGGATAATGGATCCACGAGAAGAGCTGGAGTAAAATAAGGAATGATCAGTCATGGAGCGAGAAAAACCCATTTGAAGAATAACTTCACTGAACTTGTCAAACCAAGCTCTAGGTGACTGTTTCAGCCCATAAATAGCCTTTTTTAATTTGCATACTTTCTGACACTCCCCCTGAGCAACAAACCCAGGAGGTTGCTCCATATAAACTTCTTCATGTAGATCACCATGGAGAAAAGCATTCTTTACATCCAGCTGAAATAGTGGCCAATCAAAGGTAGTAGCAAGAGAAATAATGATCCGCACAGAATTCAGGCGAGCAACAGGAGAAAATGTTTCAAAGAAGTCAACACCATAGGTTTGGGTGTAGCCCATTGCAACCAATCGGGCTTTCAACCTTTCAACAGATCCATCCGGATTGTGTTTAATAGTGAAAACCCATCTACAGCCTACTACTTTCTTTCCTGCAGGAAGATCAACCAGATCCCAAGTACCATTATTTAAGAGAGCTGACATTTCACATTGCATAGCCTGTGTCCAGCCACTGTTCTTCATAGCATCATAATGATTTCTTGGTATAGTCACAGAATCAATCCCAATAGCGAATGCACGAGCCTGCTTAGACAAATGAGACAGGCAACATACATTTGTAATAGGATGTTTAATAGTACATGACCTAGTACCTTTCCGAACAGCTATAGGAAGGTTGAGATCTGATGTCTCTGTAGGATTCTCTTGAGCAGAAGGCGATGGTGAGGGCTCAGGGACTGGTGCCGCTACTTCTTCTGGATCTTGCCTGCCTCGCCTATGGTATACATGTGTATAATGCTCAATGGCGGGTCTATCTCCTGCTTGTTCATCCGGAATAGAAGTAAAATCCGGAATGATAGGTGGCACTCCCTCACTCGGCACTGATGGTGCCAGTCTCTCATTTTGTATTTTTAGTGGCTCTCCCTCTCTCAACTACTCCCCCTTGCTCATAGCATTGGAGAAATATGGAGTGGTCTCATGGAAAGTGACATCCCTAGACAAACATTCGGCGAAGACTAGGACAGTAACACTTGTATCCTTTGCTCGTAGTAGAGTAACCCAGGAACAGTGTTTTAATGGACCTAGGAGACAGCTTGTCGGTCTTAGGGTCGAAGTTATGGACAAAGGAAGTGCAACCAAAAACTCTAAGAGGAATAGGATAGGGAGAGTCCTTGGGACGCAATACAGAAAAAGGAGTCTGTCCGTGAAGAACAGAGGAAGGTTGCCTATTAATCAAGAAACAAGCAGTTAAAAGAGCTTCAGACCAAAACTTCTTGGGCACATTAGATTGAAACATAATAGATCGAGCAATATCAAGAAGATGGCGATTCTTCCTCTCTGCCACCCCATTTTGCTGAGGGGTGTGAGGACAGGATGTGCGGTGAATCATACCAACCGAGCTACAAAAATCAGACATAGCCTTTTGAACATACTCCAAAGCATTATCAGACTGAAGAATTTTTATATTGCAATCAAACTGGACTTTAATTTCAGTATGAAAATGTTTCACAATAGACAACACGGACTCTCTACTTTTAAGAAGGTAGATCCATGTCATGCGTGAGAAATCATCGACAAAGGAGATAAAATAATGAAAACCATTATAACTCTGGTCTTTTACAGGACCCCACACATCACTATGCACTAACTCAAAGGGACAAGAAGCCCGCTTATTGACTCGACTGGGATAGGATAACCTATGGTGCTTTCCCAGTTGACATGACTGACACTCTAAGGAAGATAATTGGGACAATTCTGGTTCCAACTTCCGCAGGTTCTCCAAAGAAGGATGTCCATATCTGCAATGCCATAGTAAGGGGGAACCACTCAACAGGATAGATGGAGCAGGAGCAGGCATTTGGCGAGGTAGACTGTCACCGTTGAAAAGGTAGAGATCACCTTTCCTAGGCCCCCCACCAATCGTCTTCATACTTTTGAGATCCTGTAAAATAAAACAAGAAGGTCCAAATGTTACCCAACATTTTAGAGTGTCAATCAGTTTTGCAACAGAAAGAAGATTAAAAGGAAATTCAGGCACAAAGTGAACTGATTTAAGATCAATCTTGGGTGTTAGGGAGACAGATCCACTAGCTAAAACTCTTTTCACTGAACCATCTGCCAGTGTAACAGATTGGTGAGGAATAGACGAGTCAATAGTGTGGAGCAATCTCCTCATACCAGTCATATGTTGAGAGGCGCCAGAATCAACCACCCAAGATGAGGATGAGCCAGATGCTATGAGAGATGTTGCCTGATTACCAGTTGTAGATGCTAGATTTGCCGATGAAGAAGATGATGATGACCCCATACTCATGTGCTGTGTCGCCTGAATGAACCGATCATATTCTTCTTGAGTGAGAGTGATGCCAGTGCCAGAGGTAGTACCCACAGTTGTAGAGGATGAGGATCCTGTAGTGGTGGCACAATGTGCTGCCCCCACAGGTGGTGCAGCAGGTCTTCCATGTTTCTTCCAACACTTCTCCACTGTATGTCCCGGTTTGTCACAAAAAGTACATTTCGGACGTGTCCCACGCCCTCTACCCATACCGGGGCGTCCTCCTCGTACCGCAGCAGCAACGGACGCATGAGATTCTCCAGAAGGTATATCAGGAACAAAGGAAATAGACTCAAACAGAGATTGTTGGATCTTTGAATAAGCCTCCACAAGGCTGGGTAGTTTATCAGTAGCCAAGATAATGCTCCGAGCGGAGCTACAAGTCGAGTTAAGCCCAGATAAGAATTTGGCTGTAACTAGATCATCTCTATCTTTTACCTGTTCTGCAACAGTCACAGGATGATAATAACTTAGCTCTTGAGCAAGAGCCTGAATCGCCCCAAAATATTCCTCAAGAGATCGGTCACCCTGTTTTTCAGCAAATAAACGGTCATAGATCATAAACTGACGGAGAGCATTCTTCTCTTGAGAGTAATGTTGCTTCACTGCGTCCCATATTTCCTTGGCCGTAGAGTAGAACATGAACCGTGCGGCGATTGCGGATTCCATACTATTCCACAGCCAAGTCTTCACAAGACTGTCATGTCGCTTCCATTCAGCATACCCTTCGTCAGTAGATGCCTTGGGACCCGAGTCAACATGCCTTGCTCTGTCACGAGCCTCCAAGACGATGTGGATGGCGTTCATCCATAGAAGATAATTTTTCCCGTTGAGTTTGATAGAGGCGATAGGTGACACCTCGTTGTAGATCATAGGTGTCTTGATATCCTCCATTGTAGAACGAAATATATGACGGATGGATACACGTCAAGGAAGATGTGGTGACGGAGAGATACACGTCACACACAGAAGAAAACAAAGAGAAATGTGTTACTGACGCATTCACAGCCTCCAAATGATATTCCTAATCACACATGGAGGAGGTGTGACTAGGATGATGATTGAGACAAAGCTAGTCCTCCGGTGGTGTTTTTAGATGATCGTTGGATCACCTGGAGATCCTCAACTACTTTGTGATAGCGGCTACGGTAGAATTAGATATCTACCGCAGACCCAGATTAACTAACGGTGGTTCTCCTCAGCCGGAGGATTATGCCAAGCCGACGGGTGGGAAGCAGCCGGCCGTCAAGGAGAGAGAGACTTGGAGAGATTCTCCGGAGAGAGAAGGAAGAAGCCCTAGATCGATCTCCGCTCTGATACCATGTAAGAAGAAATGAAGGAGGAAGAAGACGGAAACACCGATCACATGTCGGCTGCAAGATGCAGCAAACGTGAGTAGGGCTTGAGCCTACACACTTGTATATATGTATTAGGGTAAGTACATGAGGTACAAAGAGAGAAAAACAATAAAAAATAAATTTCATAAGTAAAATAGATCTGCCGCTGGTTTGTCGTTCCGCCGTTGTGCCGGTGTCGATACCATCGACTTGAGTGTCGATGGTATCGACGGAATATTGTCTTGCGCCTGAACCAATCTCGATACTATCGACATGTGTGTCGATAGTATCGACCGGGATGCAGCTTGCTTCAACTTGAACCTGAACTGATCTCGATACTATCGACAGAATGTCGATAGTATCGACCGGGATGTAGGTTGCTTCACAACCTTGATAAACCCAGACAGTGTCACTGGGATGCGCTATGTCATATTCTGAGATATTTGAAGAAGTCTCCTGGCAAGGGACTTCACTACAGAAAGAATAGACATTGTTCTCTTGAAGGGTACTCTGATTCTGATTATGCAGGAAGCAAAGCTGACAGAAAATCTACTTCTGGGTGTTGTACTTATGTTGGAGGCAATCTTGTTACCTGGAGGAGTAAAAAACAAAATGTTGTGGCCAGGGTCAGTGCTGAAGCTGAATACAGGGCCATGGCCCATACTGCCTGTGAATTATTGTGGGTGCGCTCTCTGTTAAAAGAGTTTGGGATTGACTCTTCTTCTTCTATACCCATGCATTGTGACAATAAAGTTGCTATCTTCATTGCTAATAATCCTGTCTATCATGAGCGCACCAAACACATTGAAGTCGACTGCCATTTTATTCGGGAATCCATTCTTACTGGCAAGATATGCACTCCTTTCACGCGTTCTGAAGACCAAGTTGTTGATATCTTCACCAAGCTGCTGGCGAAGAAGCAATTATGCACACTGATGGACAAGTTGGGCATGATTGATATCTATGCTCCAACTTGAGGGGGAGTGTTAACATATATTCATGTTTTATGTATTATGTTATTTATTTTATTATTTCCATATTATATGTGGACCTCTCTGTAAATGTTTCAGTTTTATATATATGAGGGTGTACACATTGTGCAACTCAACGCTTCCTAGAATCACTGTCTCTGTCACAGAATTCATGGAGTGAGATAGTCTTTGACTCACGGAATATCATCATATCCCGGAGATTCTTATAGGACGGTGGAAGGGTACAAAGCAACAAAATTGTTTGATCCTTGCCCTCTATCTTCACAACGATCTGCCCAAGGTCGTGGATGATATCATTGAACTCATCAAGAAGAGTCGTCAAGGAACCACCTTCTTCCATGCGAAGCATGAAAAGGCACTTCTTTAGTGCAAGCTCATTGGTGATGGACTTCTTCATGTAGAGTGCTTCAAGTTCATCTGAAACGTCTTTGGCGGTCTTCAGATGGACTGCCTCACGGAGGACTTCATCCTGCAAATAGAGAAAGATGCATGTACGTGCCTTCTGATCAATCTCCTCCCACTGGTCATCCATCATGGATTCTGATTTCTTCTCCTTTCCGAGAAGAGCTTTGTGGACTCTTGGCGTGAGGCAAGAATCACACTTGACTTGCCAAAGAGAGAAGCACTTCAAGCGATCGAACTTCCCGATGTTGTACTTCGACGTCATGGTTGAGATCCGAAGGTAGAACTTGCTCTGATACCACTTGTTGGGATATGGTGGTGATGAGAGACCTGAACAACAAGGCCCAACGAGCTTGGTGCGGAGATGCGGAAGCGTGAGATCGAGCAATCCAAACCGAATACGTACGACGAAGATCAACAACAAATAAGCAAGCAACCACAAAGACGACATTTATAGTGGTTCGGCAAATTCCCAATGTGGGAGCCTACATCCACTATCGGAGATGATATTATTGATAGAGAGATTACAAAGATGATGATTACATAAGAGAGAAGAATAACCCAATCCCCTTTTACACCCGAAACCCAACCGTGGAAGAAGACGGTTGCTTGGAGAGCTCTTAGAGGTGTGAAACCCTAAGAAAATCCCTACGTCCGTCCACCATATGCTAATTTCAATGGGATGATGACGTATCGCCTACCTTTTCTAACACTAGCAAAGAACAAGGGCTAAACACGTGAATTGCATTCAAATTGACGATGAGAATGAGAAAAATTAATTCTCAATAGTCACATCTGAATAACAAGCAGTTACATACCAGCTGAATTATACTTCTACGCCCAACATCAATATTGTCATCAGTTTGATGAAGAAGAAGAAAATGGTGAAACTAACCGGAAGGAAGAGGGGTGTTTAGAGGGAACAGTGTTAGAGAGAAGATCCGGTTCACGCGGGGGTGAAGTGTGGTGGAGAGAGAAGAGGACAAGGAGGGATGGTTGGTAGTGATGGTAACCAGGAACAGGAGGGCGGTTGGCGATTGTGGTGGTTGGAGGGGTGGTGGGTGGTGGCTGTGGGCTGGAAGGGAGAGGGAAGAGGGGAGGGCAGTGGGCGGTTGTGGTGGCAGAAGTATACGGAGGGTGGTTGGTGAGTGTGGGTGAAGGGTAGTAGGAGCAGCGGCTGAAGGGGTGGTGGGTGGCGGCGGGTGAGGGGCAGGGAGCGACTGTCGTGTGAGGGGCAAGGAGCGGCTGGTGGGTGAAGGACAGGGAGCGGCTTGGCAGGTGAGGGGGTGAGGAAAAAAGGAGAAGGGAAAGCAAGGGTCGGTGTGTGAGGGGGTGGCTAGTGGGGAAGAGAAGGAGAAAGGAGAAGGAAAGGGGCGGCGGCAGGGAGTAGGGGTCAGGGGGCGGCGGGCAGGGCTAGGGAGGGGAGGAAGCATCAGGGTCGGGAGGGGAAAGCATTAGAGTTAGGAGGGACTTAGGGGGGATCATGGTGCTCTGACATCATGTGAAGTCTAGAAAAGGTTTATCTTTGAATGAATAAAACAACTATAGGCTCTCTCTTTATATAGGAGAGGAGAGGACAGCTATTACAGAATTCACCAATGTGGGATAAAAGGCAGGATAATAAAAACACAAAGTGATAACAAAGTAGTAAATATATTCAAAATTATGATCTTCTTTATCATACTAGATTGGTAGTGAAATGTGATTCTATTTCTCGTGGACCTTATGAATGCTTCGCTAACAAGGTATTAAATACAGTATTTAGTTTTTTTGTACAATCTACCCATTGAGGGTATATTAATCAAATATAATTCCAGGGAGGGCTGTTATCTAAATCAAATAGGATTTTGTTTATAATAATACATTTTCATATGGCCAATGAATCCATGTATTTATCATATAGCATATCAAATCCCAAATATAATAATTTGAAGAAATTAGATGGAAGCAATACAGCAGCAGAGTGATTTACATAGCCTATTATGCATATCCAGCAGAATAGCTACATGCACATACGTTACTCATCCAGATTGATTACTCAACTTTTTCTCAAGGCAAAAAGAGTTTCAATTCAACTTAAGAATAAACCAAAGGAATCATAATCAAAAATATAATCATATATTTCGATAATGGAGCCAGTCATAGAAGCCATCACATATACCATTCACTAAATAAGTAAATATGCTTTACTCTTGGGCAATCATTACTAACCTGGAAAACCAAGTGTCCAAGACATCAGGATCTTGATAGATCTCCACTCCTTTTCCATACTTTTCTCTGGCTTTTTGCAGGGCTTCTGAATGACTACTTGCTACTATAAAATCATCATCATTTTCTTTTCCAGATATATACCAAACAGGTATACGATGTCCCCACCAAAGCTGACGACTTATGCACCAGTCCTTGATGTTAGATAGCCAGTGTGTATATATCTGCATCATGCCAAGAGAATGGTTAGAATACTTTATATCAAATATATAAATGTGTTTGCAGAAAAATAAAAGAAACGTGTAGTAATGGAAACCAAACAATAATCTCACACCAAATATGTTCTCAGAAGTAGATGTTATTTGACCTTCACTTGAGTACCTTTTCAAATCTTTCAGGAACTATAGTTAACTGTCCATCTTCAAGAGCTCCAAGGGCTTTCTCAGCCAAAGGCTCCATCGTTACAAACCACTGCTTACTCACCAATGGTTCTATAATCTGAGAAACAAATAAGCTTCAGATGTAGGTTTGTTAAATTAGACAATAATAAAAGAATGTCACTATTTCTGAAATAAGCCTCCAAAACAATCTAAATTTGCTTCTCAAAATGTTTACATACTTCCCCCCCACGTTGGGACCTCGGCACCCTGAGGGTGTGCTGCTCCCTTTTAACTGCCAGTCCACTCTCCTCAAGATCTGCCCATAATTTCTTTCTCACCTCAAAACGATCTAGGCCACTGATGAAAATATCCTCTTTTAGTTACTGTATAAATTATTGTAGAAGAAAGTAACAGTTGCATTAAATATACCTATAAAGTCCAGCAACCTCATTCAAAGTACCATCCTTGTTCATCACATTTAGTATTGGAAGACCAAGTTTTCTAGCCAGCAGGTAGTCATTATGATCATGCCCTGGACTGATCTTCAGAACTCCTGTTCCAAACTCTTTCTCTACAATCTTCACATGCATATAAGCAAAAATACTTAGAAGAAACAAATAATAGCAGATCATACAAGTGCCATTGAATAAAAGAAAAGGCAGAAACAGGCAACGAATGTGGATAGTCAACAATCAAAGAAGATAGTAAGCGATACTGACCGCACTTTCTTTCTGTCAGTATTCCAGGCTTCCAGCATAAAGCTAGGCTAAGAACAAATCAAGGGTGAATACCGACCAGCTTGCATACAATTTCTGAAAACCTCACATATCTTAAACGAATAAAAGATAATCGTGTTTTATGAGGAAAAAAGAATAAATACAGGCTTAATTCTGGAAGGATACCTTATTCCGCCATATCATATGAGTGCGCCTGAGAAAATTTGCATCTGGACTGTGACTCTTTGAAAAAACTGTAAATTAATTCTTAGGCAAAGATAAACTGCTGTACTGGCATCTGAAAAGTTAGACGATTGGCTTGGTCATAGAGTTGGCTGCCTGCTATGCTTTATATAGATACATAAAAATACACAACCCCTTGAAATTTACTAAAATGGGAAAATAACAGATGACACCTTTTATTAATAACCACAATGAACTAAATAAAGAAGGCCACCACCCACTCAAAATACATGGGATTAAGAGAGAAAGATTTCTCCCCCCCTCCCCTCAACGACTTGGCGAATGAAATGAAAAGTGAGAGTAGAGAGAGAGTCCGAAGGTCAATCAAAATATAAAGATAGGCTGCCGGTGGATTTCTATTCTCCTCCTTGAATTCCATTAAGGGAGTGGAGCCGAGGGATAGTTCTTGCTTGAGTTTAATCAGTGGAGTTTTGGGAGGTGGGGAAGTAGTTAATCTAAATGGAGGGGGGGAGAAATCTTTCTCTCTTAATCCCATGTATTTTGAGTGGGTGGTGGCCTTCTTTATTTAGTTCATTGTGGTTATTAATAGAAGGTGTCATCTGTTATTTTCCCATTTTAGTAAATTTCAAGGGGTTGTGTATTTTTATGTATCTATATAAAGCATAACAGGCAGCCAACTCTATGACCAAGCCAATCGTCTAACTTTTCAGATGCCAGTACAGCAGTTTATCTTTGCCTAAGAATTAATTTACAGTTTTTTCAAAGAGTCACAGTCCAGATGCAAATTTTCCTCAGGCGCACTCATATGATGTGGCGGAATAAGGTATCCTTCCAGAATTAAGCCTGTATTTATTCTTTTTTCCTCATATAAAACACGATTATCTTTTATTCGTTTAACACCCATATTTAATGAATTTCCACATTTTGCATTTTTCTATTCTTTTTTGATAAACCACCACGGAGTGGTCCCTTTTTTTTTGTTATCCTCATCCATCTCTTCTTTTCACATCCCAAAGATAAATATGATATAATCACACAACTTAATTTTTTTTGTATATGAAAGCATGTGAAGTTAGAGTCAAGGAATGAGGCTTCTTCGAAATTGGTGATATCTAAAAAAATCAATTTCAATGCCATCTGCCATGAAACCATGCGACTGTGTCGATTTCGATGGAAGCTGCTATCAAGATTGCATCTATCAAGATTTTGATGATTTCGATGAATTTTGCCATTTTCAATGGATTTCAAGGTTTTTAGTTCACAACTCAAAAATT
The DNA here is from genome assembly GCA_963693085.1 of Alisma plantago-aquatica. Taxonomy (NCBI): domain Eukaryota; kingdom Viridiplantae; phylum Streptophyta; class Magnoliopsida; order Alismatales; family Alismataceae; genus Alisma; species Alisma plantago-aquatica. The sequence goes on from OY856414.1 coordinate 408,298,553, forward strand.
TCGATGGAAATTTCAACAGTAGTAACCCTTGGTGTTATTGGTGTTGTTTAAGAGGAGAAAAGAGGGATTGGGGAGATTTCACCATTATGTACCCATACCTAGTACATGTATTATATCATAACTTCATTGCATTCCCAAATATTTGTTATTCAATGTATTACATATTAATGCAATGCATGATTTATGTTGTTTTTTATTTTCTTCAGTAGGACGATGTGTACTCTAGTGGTTGTTTATCAAACAATGAGGGTGCTAGGAAGCCAACCACACCAAAAATAATAATTTTGCTTGGAAACATTGCACCATTGTTCTGGGGGCCAATGAAATGGTTGACTGTTGAGTCAATCAATGTTTTAAAAAGAGGGAAGCCGGAGGCGTTCGGATAGCACCTTGTAACTTGTTAAGCGGCAGGCAGGCGGTTAAGCGGGCGATTTTTGAGAAAGTGGGTGCCTAAATTGTTATATATATTCATACAAAGTTACACGTATGTGTATATAAAAAATATATTTCTAAGGAACTTTTATACATAACTAATCAGCAAATCAGTAATTAACTAAGTATTAATCAATACTTTACTACTAGTCAATATTTCAAATCACTAAAATCAGCAAGCAGATCAGTAATTGCAAATAACAAACTATGAATTATTTATTAAACTCTTTACTACTAATCAGTAATACTAATTGGTAAAATAAGAAAGTATATCAGTAAATCAGCATTTAACTAAGCATTTATCAATACTTATTACTAATCGAGATTTCTAATCATTAAATTCAGCAAACAAATCAGTAATTGTAAATAACAAACTGTGAATTAATGATTTACTACTATACTACTAAACAAGTAATCAGTATTGCACCAAAATAGTAATACTAACCAGTAAAACCAATCAGTAATTAATGAAAGCAGCAAGGAAAACAGTAAAACTAATCATCCATTAGAAGTATAATAGAGTAGTATGATATTTACTTGGATACATTACAGCAGTACCCTATTATTACAAAGTATGCATTCTAAATTAGGACTAAGGTATATCATAGAACATTTAATGTATACAAGTTTCAAATATTATAGTCAACACTACTTGGACCATATAATTAACTAATGTTACATGCTTACAGCAGTATTTTAAAAAAAAAGCGGGCAAAAAGCGGGACAAAAGAAGCGGGTGAAGCAGGCAAAAGCAGACGATTTTCTTCAAACTGTTTAAGCGGACGCTTAGGGGCTGAATTAAGCGGATGAGGGTCTTGGCCGCTCAGGCCGTTTTTTTATACAGTGGAGTCAATTCAACAACAAACTATCAACCAAAGTAAAATATATGGGGGATGCCCTACATATACAATATGTGATATCATAGCACACATATGTATGTGCATATATATAGCTCGTGCTTGCAAAATTACATAACTTAAATCCTACATTTTGTCATCAAAATCCCCAAGGAACAAGAAAGTTTCCTTACCTCCCACATGAAGGACCCCCCCCCCAAAAAAAAAAAGTTACCCCATATAAAATTTTACTGCATAAAAACGATGCATTAGGTGTAGAGATCACGTCTGAAAATTTTCATGGTTTAATTTGTTTCTTTTAGCGTTAAAATGGGCACAATTGCATTTATCAAAATATCTGTGGAATTTTCCATAATTTACATTTCCGAACCATCAAAATTGGATACCTTATTCCTTGGTTAGAGTTATCCATATAATTTGTTACTTAGTTTTCACATTTTAGATATATATTCTTCTATACTCTCCATCAACATTTAAAATCAGAAAAGTACCTTATTTTGTAATGGAAACAGTGCGATAACCATGGTACTAAACATCCTCGAATTCTGGCGATGAATCCTTGATGTTACACATGTGTACGCCGTTGATGTCAAAACCTAGTAAACTTCCATGCTCCATTGGTTGCCTACTTATTGACATGTGCATAGTTTTAAAAAGCGGTATGCGTTATGCGTGCGGAGAGGTCACCTTAGAGAGTATATGCAGTATGCGGGAGTATATGCGGAAGTATATGCGGTTTTGATTTTTTTTTAAATTAATTAGTATATATAAAGTGATTGCACAATTGCATATTTAATTAGTCCATTACATATTTTTGGACCCCAAAATTTGAGATAGATTCAAATCTAAAGTTTCAATAAAAAGTAAAGCACCATTTTAAATGCATTCTAGAATCATTTAAACAGAAACTTCAATGAAGCATGCAGAAAATGGTTTAACACAAGTAGATAACAATCAATACTAACCAAATCATAAAAAAAATGCATGTCCAAGAGGTCCAAAATAACAAATAAGCATGTGTCTCGTGTACGCAACATACAACGAAATAGTACATCAAGAGAATGTTATCAATTAAAATGTAATCTAGTTTGGGCCGAGATAACAAATGTCTATCTAAAAATCGCTGACTAATCGGCCTTATAAGCGGGTAAGTATATGCGGGCCGCTTAAGCGGTCCGTGCGGCCTTTTTTTGAAACACTAGACATGTGTCAATGAATTTAGCCTAGTTGGTGATGAAATTGATCCAGCTAGCTCAAAATATCCCATCTTCTTGATGATCTTTGTAGTTATGATTGTTACACACATAGTGAAGGCAAAGAGAAACTTGTAGGAAACCGTTCTTGACATTGAGATGACCACTTCCTTGGTTTCCAACTAGAGAGTAATGATAACTTTATTCCTCTATTAGAATGCCACAAGTATTGCAAAATTTGGTGTAGACCTAATAACATATCACCTCTTTTACTTTGCTCCCTCTTTGCATTATGAAAGTATTTGAAAATATACACATGTTTGTAATTCTACAATGTGATCCATTTGGGAGTTCTGCAAATAGGGAACACCACATATATAGAACAGATTTAGGTTTTAAACATTTCATATAGAAGATTATAGATGGACTGTGGGTTTAGCAAAATTTGATGTTTCATGCCAAATTCCCTCACAATCTCACTATCTTTTAGCTTATTTTGCATTGAAATGTTAGTCCACAAAGTCCACAACTTCCTCAAAGTTCCCTTACGTTTTCCACAAACTTCAACTTCCATGTTTCTCAAAGTTGACACGAAGACAATGCCATGTACATTTGCATTGGACTTGTTACATTATATATTTCCTGTTTTACATAGCATGTTATTTGTTTTGTTATTTTCCTTTATTTATGGACCTCTCTGTAAATCTCTCAGTATTATATATATGACGGTGCACACATTGGGCAACCCTGAGCTTTCTGGAACTCCTGACTCTGTCAAATGGTATCAGAGCAGGTTCAACCCTAGCCGTCTTTGACTCCCTCCCTCCCTTCTCTCTCCTCCCCCCCCCCCGCCGCCCGTCTGCCGACAGCAAGCCGCCCGCCCGCCGCCGGCGGTCTGCCCGCCTGCGCGTGTTGCCCGTACGCCGGCCGGCAGCAGCCGCAGCCGCCGTTGGCTTAGTCGGGGCAGCCGCAGCGCCGGCAGGCCACCACCGGCGGGCCACAGGCCTCACCGCGGGGGTCCTGTTCGCCTAGCCGAGCCGACCGGAGCAACAGCTCCCTCTCCGTGGTTCCGTCTTGCCTCCTGGCTTGGTGCACCGCTAGTGCTTGAGCAACCTTGATTGTTGTTCGCACAGCAGGTGCGCTGTCGGGTGGTCATCTTCTACGGGACCACTGAGCCACTTGTAGATCTGGACTACATCCGTCTTCAGGGGGAGATCGGCGCGTTGTTCGTCTGAGGGACAACCTTCGGTTCGTGTTCGTTTGTGCCTGCCTGCCCGTGTAGGCTTCGGCCTCCAGGTTTCCTGCTACGCTTAGGCGTAGTTTGTATGTGAGAGGTCCACGGTGATTTACTTCTGCCTACTTCTGCCTGCCTGACGGCGTAGTCCGTCTTCTGCCTGTGCCTACTCTTGCCTGTTCCTGCCTTCCTGCCTGTCCTAATGGCGTCTTCTGGAGATGACATCTGGAGAGACTCGCATCGTCAAGTCACTACTGTTAAACTTGACGGGCGCAACTACCAGCTGTGGGTGTGCTCCTTTGTGATATTTGCCAAATCGTAAGGGAAGTACTCTCACCTGATTCGTATTGGTCCGCCTCAGCCTGCAGAGGGGGCGGATGCAAAGGACGTCAAAGCGTTTGATGACTGGGTCCGAGATGATTCGACTGTTATGACATGGATTCTCAACTGCACAGTTGAGAAGATCAGTGTCACTCTTCTTCACTGCCTACGGCGAAGCAGATGTGGGATCAGCTCGCCGGTACCTACTCTCATAGTCAGAATCCCAAGAAGGTCTTTGATATCACCAAGCAACCGGGGCGACTGCAGTTTACGGGATCTGACATATCAGACTACTTCTCCACCTTCACTGGTTTGTGGGGTGAGTTGGAGACTTATCACCCGTTGTCTACTGATTTAGCGACTATGCAAAAACAGCGGGCGGAACTTCAGCTGATTCAGTTTCTGAGTGGTCTACCAGAGTCCTATACTGGTGTGGTAGATCAAATCTTCGCGAGTGATCCACTTCCTACCTTGCAGACTTCCTACCAGCGTCTCCAGCGACTTCCGTCTTCAACACCGTTTCCGCCTCCTGAGACTGGAGACTCTACTGCTTTGGCTGCTTGGGGCGGGCGTGGTCGTGGTCGTGGTCGTGGCTGTGGCCGCTCCAATGATGGTCGTCCTCCCCTGGGTGCAGGCCGGGGACGTGGACCTGGTGCTGGACGAGGAGCTCCTCCTACCGCCCCACCTTCTGCTGCTGCGCGTCCTCAGCAAGGACAGCGCTTGTGTACTTTCTGTGGCCGGTCTAACCATATTGAAGAAAAATGTTGGGAAAAGTATGGTAAGCCCGCGTGGGCCAATGCTGTTGCAGATTCCTCCTCTACTGCGTCTGAGGGTGGTACTCAGACACCTGCGCCAGAGCCTGCGGGGGCCACCGCAGACTACATTCGTGCCGAGGTGGAGCGTCTTTTTCTTGAGCGTGCTGGATCTTCTCCTGCTGCGTCTACTAGCGGAGCACATGCTGCTTTTTCTGGTTATGATACTACATTCCTGAGCTCTTCCTCACCTTCTACTTCTGGTAATACCAAATGGGTGATAGATTCTGGTGCATCTGTACATATTTCTGGAAATAGATCTTTGTTTAAACATATATCTGCACCTGCCCGGCATTCTTCTGTTATGCTTGCTGATGGCTCCAGGTCTTCGGTCCTTGGAGTCGGTGATATTGTTTCTCACTTTGGTCTCAAATCTGCCTTATATGTGCCCCGATTTCCTCTGAACTTATTATCTGTCAGTAAAATTTTACGGAGTTTAAAATGTAGCCTGACATTGTTCCTGGTTCATGCGTTTTTCAGGACCTTCTCACGAGGACGAAGATTGGTGGGGGGTATGAAGGTGCTGATGGCCTCTATTACTTGGACCAGTTATACCTCGATCAGAGAAAGATGTTGTGATATCTGCTTTATCTGCTTCTGTTTCTGCTCTACACTGGCACTACAGGCTGGGCCATCCCTCGTCAGAGAAGCTGCGTTGTTTAGTTTCTGATATTGGCAATTGTCATTTTCAGTGTGAATACTGTCAGCTAGGAAAACAAACTCGTACTGTGTATCCTAGACGTAGTACTGTGAGCAGTACGGTATGGGAAAAGTTAATAAAGTCTAAGGAATCCTCCACCAAATTAATAAAAAGCATGTAAATAAGATGTCATGGACATAAGCTTAATAGATTAAGCGCAAACTAAAGAATATATACATGCTTAGGTCGTATGACACGAGTTGTCTTTGCCCTCAGGAGAGACCTGAGGATAGACCTCCTTGTCTGGAGGATGAGTAGAGAGGATTAGTCTTGGAGGTAGAGACCTCCATTAAAAGTAGATACCTAGCACATCCTTTGAGGATGATGTTAACCCTAACCCTAAGTGAAGATTAGAGAGAGAGATGACATGATGAGTTAGATGTCATGGTTGACCAAATGTTTGGATTGCCATACGAGCCATGTGAGGTTGGGTGACCTAGCACCTTTGGTAACCCGGGAAATGGTCGTGCATGTTAAAGCAAAGGGTAGCTCCTTCATGGATGAAGTTAGTGAAGGACCTATAGAAACCTTATGGCTTATGCAAGTAAGGGATAGCATGCCCCCAGAGTACGTCAGTGGTACAATAGTAGGTTGAAACCCTGGCCAGAAGGGCATGATGGATGGCTTATGAGATAAGCATAAAGAGATATGAATAATCTTGAGCCAAACATGAGTTGAGCATAGGCTTCAACCACATAGGGGTTTGCTTGAGAATATGAGCCTTCATGGAGAAGGGACCTCTAGTAGGTATGGTTGGAGGTGGTTTTAGCTCTAGAGAGAGGAAGCAGGACCCCAACAAGGAGGTTGGAAGTCTAAAACCCCGAAACTTGAGGAATAGTGGGGAGTTAAGGATGATGCGACCTACGTGGATGATAGTGGTTGCCTTATGCTTGATTCTTGGAGGTGGATGATATCTTGGTTGCCTTTAGAGGAACCAAACCCTAGAGAGAGGACGATGCTTCTAGTACCCATGGTATAAGTGGTTACCTTCTGGATGAGATAAAGTGTGCTTTAGACCCTGAAGAGGTTTAAGTAACCAGTTGTGAGGCTTTATACCTAGTTGGTTGCCCGGGAAGAGGACTCAACTCCGAAGTGTTGCTCGAGTAGAAAGATCATGGAGGTACATGACATACCTTGGACATGCTTGATTCGTGGTTAAGAGGTGGAGCATGTAGTTGGATACCCAAAGGAGAACCTAGGGTTCCTAGGCCTAAGAGGGGAAGCAGTGTATCTGATGCTCATGATGAGATTTGAGTCTCTATAGTTTCGAGCATGGTACTCCTCATATGTAGAGGTAAAGGAAACCCCTTAAGTTAAGGGTATGTTTGAGGGACCCCTCACAACTAAGTTGATGTAATGTTGAGGATGAGAACAAGTGCAACCTAGCATGGTTTTGTAGGTACGCTTGTGCCTTAGTAGTTGTTGGTTTAAGCATGCTCATATGAATGTAAACCCTAAGAATGCTTGTGACCGTTGTTATAAAAGTGTAGTTTCCTCCCATCCTGGGAGAGCGACCCTTTGGTAGGAAGTTTACCAGTTTGGTTGGTTTTGAGGTAACCTAAGGAGGTTTCATAGGATCTCGAGAAGCTAAGTGAAGAGTACATGGCATGAGAATGAACCTATAGACCCATAGATAACCATCTCTATGTGCATGTGGACGTGTTACCATGGAGGTAACCGGTATGGGGCTCGACCAAGGTAGGCAGGTCGCCATGACCCTTATGAAAGGATAAAAGACAGCCCATGAATGCAAGAAGAGAGATGATGAATGTTTGGGTAAGGTTCTACGTTGGACATGTACAATAATAGAATCCTAAGTCTATCCTAGGGTCAGGTAGGGATAAGACCGATGGAAGGAGTTGCCTAATTCCCTAGTTGCACATGACCATAGGGTCGGGAGGTAACAGCTATCATTGTCTGAGGGCCATGGGTTAGGAGATTGATCACCTTCATGGACTCATGGGACCCAAAGGGAAGATGAGTAGGGCACTCTCTGGATGCATAAGGGAAAAGGGATGACCCCAAAAGTGCCGGCACCCTATAAACCTAGAGGAGATGACTAAGGATTGTGCTTAGACCAAGTAAGTTCGAGACCAGTTTTCCATGGAAGTAATTTTGATATCATGATGGTTGTGATGTAGAGACATATGTGGCACGTTTCAACTTAGATTTGAAAGTGTAATGGCAAGGTGGGTTGTACCATCTCTACTCTTGGAACAGGAAGAACTCTGTATTTGGACTGCAGCCAAATGCTTATTTCCTCTTGTTATGAGAGTGGGAGATAGGACCGTACGCATGCCATACACTAAGAATAAAAGATGATGTGAGTTGGAACGTTGCTACAAGAAATGAGGATAGAAATGATAACATTCCCTGGTGGAGTGAATGATACATGGATAATTTACAAACAGTAAGAGAAATAAGGATGTCTTTAGCAGAAGCTATGTGGAATTTGCAAGTTAACCAAGGTTGAGTTTGATCACCCTGAGGATGAGATCAGAGTTTCTTGATGAAGACAAACTTAGAGTTGGAGATGAGATGATAAGTATAATACATGGAGGTGTATGTCTTCGACATTACTTAACACCTAAGGATAAGAAGGGGTAATGAATACTCTGGTTGAGATATAGCTGCCTAGTTTCGCTGGAAGCTAGGAGAAGTTGAGGTTGTTTGGCTAACCCTAAGTTTGGAAAGAAGATGTGTTTCGGCTAACACTCGGATGTAATAAGATATGTTGAACAAGTTAATGGTTGTTTGGGTAGCCATTTTAGTCCTTAATGTAGTAAAAGGATGGTGATAGAACCTCAGATACACTTCTTTGGATAGGAAGGTAATAAAACCCTTTTGAGAGTGGTTTAGGGTTTCCGAGGTATCAAGCTTGAGGAATCATAACAATACAGGAGGTCATGATATACCTTGGTACTACAAAGATAGTAAGTGATGGTAGCATTCTGGATGCTTAAAACAAAGTTGCATGTAGCATGTGGCCATGCAAGCCAGGAGGTGAAGGACGAACACCATTAACCCAGTGCATAGATATAAAGTATAAAGAGTTCCCGAGAGGGAATGGGAGTTTATCATTATGGATGTTGTGAGTCTCTCCTAGACCAAGAAGGTCAAGATACAATATGGGTTATGGTAGATCGCCTTACCTAGATGACATGAGAAAGGAAGAGTTCTGTCAAGGGACAGAACTGGTTGAACTACATATGAAAAGAGATGGTTCAACTACACCATGATGCGAATTCAAAAGTTCTTGATGTGACCTAAAGGTTCACTTCCATGAGGTGGAAGTAGATACATGAAGAGCTCAGTATTTGTACAGTTTACCACCCCATACTAATGGACAGTATGATCCGGACTAGAGGGTCTGATGAGAGCATGTGTGCTCATTTAGGGTGATACATAGAGACAGTTCTTAAGATGTGATGTTAACCACCATAGCCTTTATCGGGATGCAAAAAGTTCCATAGGGAGGTTGTGTCGGTCACCACTTCATTATGATGATGTTGGTGAAGGAGGCCTCGCGAAGGTCAGAATAGAACCACAGTGCGTGCAGATGAAGTCGCTTGATCGTGCAATGGCTAAGAGAGAGCCCAAGGGTGACATGAGTCACGAGCTGATGTAAAGCAGACTGACATGCAGTTCACTGTGGGGGAATATGTGATGTGAAAATCCGACCCCTCTAAGCTACAGCTGCGAAAGCTGAGTCCCCGATATATGGGTCCATTTGAGATGGATTGGTGGAGATGGTTGTGTTAACCTTACCCCTCAGGATAAAATGATGTGTTGCATGAGTCCGATCTAGAGCACTATGTGAGGTACCCAAACCAGGTGTTGTGCCCTGAACCTATTCAGCTTTTGAAAGGCTGAAAAGTCCTGAGTCACCTATGAGGGTACGATATACCAAGGTAAGAAAGAACTCAGATGGAAGAAAATGAGATAATGAAGGTTCTTGAGAAGCACCATGGAAAGGGTGAAGCCACGTGGGAGCCATGATGGACAGACGAAAGGCTTATCCTGTTTTGTTTGTTTGCTTGATGGAATTTTGAGGGCAAAATTCTCATAAGAGGGGAAGGATGTTACAACCCCAAATTTTGGGTCCCTTTGGTGAGAAATGTAAATTCTCATGTTAAAGATATTTGAACGAATAATGATATAATCTATTTTGAATAAATGGATTTCATTTACAATAGCCTTGTTGTTTGATTTGTGGGCTTTATTGGCTATTGGGCCCAATAACAAGGAAATTCAATTAATTAATGAATAATTGAGTTGTTGAGAAAAGAGAGATGAGGTAGAAACCTCTAGAAGGCAAAGGAATGTAATCCAAGAATGAATTTCGTGCCTCTTGGGTTCCAAGGAGTCCCAAGTTGCATAAAGAGAGCAATAAGAAAAGAAAAGATCAATTAAGTATTTCTTTATTAAGAAAGAAATTGAAAATATTGATGAAATGTGGAAAATAAGTGAAAAGAGGTATAATGGAATAATCCTTGGTGGAATTTCGTATCCCAAGGATTCCTAATGTTGAAAGGAATACCAATAAGGAAAATAAAAGAGAAACAAAGAGAAAACTTCAAAAGTTATATTTTAATGAAGAAATAAACAAGATAATGTGAAATAATGCATTTAGATGCATCTAGAAGGATAATGAGTGTCCAATAAAAAGGATTTCGAATTATTAGAGTTTCTTGGGATCCAAGGAGTCCCAATGAATAAAGAGGAAAGAGAAAATACTCATAACAGAAAATAAGAAGATAATGCGAGTATACAATTAATGTATTATGTGCTATTGCTAAAAGGAAGCACTTTCTATTAAATAAAAAAATAGAATTTCGTGCCAATACATAAAAGGAAAGTATAAAGAAGATAAAGGTGGTAATTTTCGAAATGCTAATAATTAAAGAAAAAGAAATATCAAAAGGATTAAGAAGAGAGAGAAGGATTTCTTCTCCTTCAAGGAATAGGAGTCCTTATGGGAGTGGGACTTGTCCCCTCTTAGAGGGCCACGTTAGGGCGTGTATGACCTTCCCTATAAAAGGGGTAGAACCCCTGGTTCGAAGTTAAAAGAGATCCCACGCTTATCTCTCTCTCTTCTCCTTCGTCATGACGTGCAAACCCTAAACAAGGGTATGGACCTAACCCTGGAGCAACGTGGGTGTGATTGGTGGTCTTGCTTGAGGCAGGAGACCTCCACGACCACCTAGGGTCGTTTGGATACCGCCCATCGACCCCTGACTTCACGCAACTGCAGCTACGAGGCTGCAACGACGGTCGTTCTTGGAAGCACCATTGCTCGTGCACTAGCCGGTTAAACCGCGACCTGGGCAGTGCTCTAGGTGCGCCTAGGGCCAGGGGAGCTTAGGTGGCCATCGGCGGAGGTCCGTGGGCCCCAGAGAGGAGGCAGACTCGAGAAGCCCTGCACGCGGCAGCTAGGGCGGCAGTCGTCGAGCTGCTGGAGGAAGAAGAAAGGAAAGACCCTTTGGACGTTTCTGCCCTCCATGTTCTAAAGAAGCAATCCACTTAATCGAGGGCATTTCAGTCTTTTCGAAATGTTTCCCAAGCAACCAAGCATCGTTGCATGGCAAGGCCTACGTGGCAGCCTTCTATTGGTCCAAAGTAAGTGATTCTTGTTAAATTCATATCTCCTCAACCGTAGCTCGGATAGATGCGCTTTATACATGAAAGTTGCTCAGAAAATCGAGGAGAGTCCATTAAAAATATAGTTGAAGCTTAATTCTGATTGGAATTCAAAAAGTAATGAAAGTTATTAACTTTAATGTAAAGATGATTAAGAAATCCTATTTTGATATAATTAATGTGATTCGTAGGGTTTAATGGATGATTAGAGTTGGTATTAACCTGTTAATGATCAAAGAGATACATTAAGTTTGAAAAAGATGAACTTTGCATATAATTAGTTAATTTCGAGTTTAATGTGCATGAAAAATACTTTTAATGAGCCTTGAAACCCTAATGTTGGTAAGTTTGACTCTTAATGGCTTTAATTGACTAATTTCATGATTAAAGTTGGAATATGCTATTTTGAGCATTAAAATCCCTAATTTGTGGATAAATCACCTTAATATTGAAATTAGGGTTTTCGATTAAATTAAGGTAGAATTAATGATAAATAGAGTTCATATGGGAATTAGACCATCATGAATTATGAGTTGTTAATCCGAAAGAAACTAAAGGTGATAATTGAGTATAATGACCTTGAAATAACTTAAAAGGATAAAGAAGGTAGTTTTGGTATAAAAGAGAAATAATCGACTTTAATTGGGCTTATGATGTTGAAATTAGGGTTTATGAACTAAGAGAGCATTTAATATGATAAAAGTGTTATGGAGGCAAAAACCCTAATGTGGTCTAGAAAGCCTAAGGTGGAATCCAAGTCTAGCTTTAGAATGTTCTGGATAAACTATAACACTTGGATCCCATGCATTAATTTCAGGATATTGTTGATTGCTTGTTGCTTGTTCTTTATCCTTATTTCTTGGACAATCAAGTTGCTCTGGATCAGGTATGTGGTTAATTATGGATAACCGCCTTAGTTTCCCGAGGATTTTCTGGATGGTTAATCGCATTGAATGCAAATTATCTGTTGGATGTTCATATTTGCAAATCATAAAGTCACTATGCTTATCACATTAAAAATAGAAATATGTATTCTTGCACCTATCTGCCACCCTGATGGATGATGCCAAAGGTCGGGGGCCCAGATGGGTAGACCAATGGACACCTTGAGTGGTGACCCCAGGCACCAAGCTCGGGAATGAGAAGGTGGCCTATGATATTGCATGACTAGTGGGCACCATGACTGGTGACCCCCAGGCACCAAGCTCGGGATTGAGAAGGTGGCCATAAGTCATTGGCAAAGGGCACCCTAAGGTGGGTATGCCAGGGTTAGGGCAAAAGTGGTGGAGAATGTCATACTGAAAAGTGTAAATTGGCTTGTTAATTAATTTGATTGTGATTATTAAATTGTTAGCCATATTTGCAAGATTTTGGTTGTTCCCACATACCAGTATATTTCGATATACTGACCGACGTTTTGTTTGTCGGTGTTTTAGGAACAACAATTGAAAGAACAAACAGTAAAGTGACACATTGCGGAAAAAGAAATAAAGTGCAAGGAGGATTAGATAGAATAATTCAAGACTAGGACAGATAGATTTCCAAGGTTTTCAAAGGTAAGTAAAGTTTTAATTTTATACCAAATTTCAGTTAGTTAGTAGAATTTCATAATTGTTATTGATTATTTGTCGAACCTTTGATCCTGTTAATTGGATAACGGCACCGACCTTTCGGTCTCCCTTAATTTGGGGTTACCGGGAGGCGGGGTTGTTACAGTCCTCGTGCCTGGTTTGATAAGTTGAGCAAGATCATGATTGAGTTTGGATTTTTGAGGTCACAAGTTGACCATTCTGTATTCACAAAAAAGACTTCAGCAGGTATTACTGTTCTGATTGTATATGTTGATGATATTATTATTTCTGGCAGCGACACTCTTGGCATTCAGGCTACTAAAGATCATCTGGGCAAGCACTTCGCTACCAAAGATCTAGGCAGACTTCGGTACTTTCTTGGCATAGAGGTCTCTAGAAACTCTAATGCCTTGGTTCTTTCGCAGAGAAACTATGTTCTTGATATTCTGCAGGAGACTGGTATGCTTGGAGCAAGACCTGCGGATACTCCTCTTGATCCCAATGTCAATTGGGATGATGATTCCTCTGCTATGTTTGCTGATCATAAAAAATTCAGGAGGTTGATTGGTAAATTGATCTATTTGACGGTTACTCGTCCTGATATAGCTACTGCAGTAGGTCTTCTTAGCAGGTACCTCGACAAACCCAAACAGTGTCACTGGGATGCTGCATGTCAAGTTTTGAGATACTTAAAAAAGTCGCCTGGCAAGGGACTTCACTATAAAAAGAATGGGCACTGTGTTCTTGAAGGGTATTCTGATTCTGATTATGCAGGAAGCAAAGTTGATAGAAAATCTACTTCTGGTTACTGTACCTTTGTAGGAGGCAATCTTGTCACCTGGAGAAGCAAGAAACAGAATGGCGTGGCCAGATCTAGTGCTGAAGCTGAGTACAGGGCCATGGCCCATACTGCCTGTGAGTTGTTGTGGGTGCGTTCTCTTCTGAAAGAATTTGGGATTGAGTCTTCGTCTGCCATTCCTATGCATTGTGATAATAGAGCTGCCATCTTCATTGCAAATAATCCGGTCTATCATGAACGCACCAAACATATTGAAGTTGACTGCCACTTCATCAGAGAATCGATTCTTGCTGGAAAAATATGCACTCCTTTCACAAGATCTGAAGATCAAGTTGTTGATATCTTCACCAAGCTCCTGGCGAAGAAACAGTTCTGCACGTTGTTGGACAAGTTGGGCATGATTGACATCTATGCTCCAACTTGAGGGGGAGTGTTACATTATATATTTCCTGTTTTACATAGCATGTTATTTGTTTTGTTATTTTCCTTTATTTATGGACCTCTCTGTAAATCTCTCAGTATTATATATATGAGGGTGCACACATTGTGCAACCCTGAGCTTTTTGGAATTCCTGACTCTGTCACGGACTGTGTTTTTCTACATATGTAAACTTATGTATAAACATATGGATGGCTATATATGAACATATATTTTGTTTTAAATCTAGATTTGGTGAAATCTTATTCATTGTCATCATGAAATCACTATTTTTTAGCAAAAAAATTTCAATGTTGCATCAAGTTTAATTGTGAAAATCCTCAAAGCTTCCTAGATGTTTCCACAAATTTCCACTTCCACACATGCCGAAGTCGATGTCATGTTTCATGGTGGTAACTACCTTAATATATATATTTGAACAGTACTTTCTCCTTATATATGTAAGATTGTGGAAGGATCAGAGAGAGAGAGAGAGAATTTTCAAATTTTTATACGCCAAAATTGCCAATTCAATTGCGACTTTTCTAGATATTTTCCAAATTTTTATGCAGTATCGTAGTTGTGTTGGTGACATCGCTTCATTGTTTTCCAGCCTTTATGTGGGCAAAGGCCACATAAGATCCATATGCAGGCTTTTTTTCAGCGTATAGCTTGCAACTGTATGTTATACTTTCCCTTATTTTTCTCTTAACAAACGAAGACATATTGTAGTAACAATCAAGATAGCAAGAGTATGACCCCTTTCATGCATATTTGAATGGTTTAGAAGTAAAAAACAAACTGTTGTTGATACATTTATTACGAAACTGCATTACAACATAAACCCACCCGAGCCAAGAAGCACCGATCAAGTTTCTAGCCAATGAAATCCCTGAAACATCTTCCCTACAACAATCCTTCCACTGGGGTAACAAGGGAGGGGCGGAGGTGTCATACTCCGTAATAGGAAAATTGTTTATCAAAATGTCAGCCCGGGCAGAGAACGCAAGAAAGGCAAGCTTGCCCAACTCCAAGGAGGTACATACTACCAGCCAGATCCAAGTAAGTTATTATCCTACCCTAAATATGAAAACAACGACGAGGGTGAAATGGTTGTAGAAGACCAAGTAATGGGACTGCGTCGCCATTAAGTAATTCGTTACATCTTGCAATCCCCTAGTTGATTTCCTTATGAAGAAAGTAATCCGCTGGAACATCCAAGGAGCTTGAATCAAGATAAACTCAATCTCCTTAAAGAATACAAACAAAAGCACAAACTTCATGTTCTTGCAATAGTTGAACCTCGGTGCAGTGGTACCAAAGCAGCAAACATCATCAACAAGCTTGATTATACCTCATTACATAGGTTGAAGCGTTAGATTTCTCGGGAGGCATTTGACCTCTATGGAACAACCACAAATGCAACCTAGAAGTCCTTTGCAACCATTGCCAATTCATTCCCTAAAGATTCAACAGCTCTTGGTACTTAATCGTTGTCGAGGGCAGTCTCAATTCACAGAAGAGGAACCTATTGTGGAAAAGGTTGACTAAACTATCCACATCCATTACTGATGCATGGGCAGTTGTCGGTGATTTCAACACAATTTTGGATATCTCAGAGAAGTAGGGTGGTCGTGGTTTCAATCGCCATTCTAGTCTCAAGTTCCACTCCCTTCTTCTACTGGTGTCGTTGACATGAGACCCCCAGGCCACTTCTTCACATGTAAGAGAGGAGAGTTACTCAAAATATTGGATCGGGTGATTGCTAACGACAAATGGCTCTCTATCGATGGAGGCCTCAGTATCTCTGTCCTTTCACGCACCTAAAGCGACCATAACCCCATTTTGATCTCCAGCCACAATGGAGCGGCCCAACATCAAACACACTTCAAGACGAAACCTTAGTTGACGCACTACCAGGTTTCCAGGCAGCTGTTGTCAAATGGGATATCAATTGTATGGAGGAGCAACATCGTCAAAAGAACTCAATTTTGCGGCAACTCGATAAATGTCAGTTACAAACCAAGACAGGTGATAGTTTATCTAATGAGCTTTTGTCTGTTGATCTACAAGAACAATACAACTCAATCCTATGACACGAGCAGGCTGACTAGAAACAGAGCGCCAACTTTAACTGACTTCAATAAGGTGATGACGACAAGTTCTTCCACTCTTTTGTTAAAGCATGCTACCACCACAATAAAATCTCGCGACATTCACGACTGCCTTAAAAGATCATGTGTGCACCTTCTTCAAGGACCTTCTGACTGCTCTGAGTATACCTCCTTCTACACTAGAAGCAATAACAAGTTACGTTGGCAAGCTTCCTAGGATACACAATGCTCAACATCTTGAGTAGACTCCTGAGGTCAGCGAGATCAAGCATGTTGCCTTCTAAATGGCACCGGGAAAGGCCTCTGGTTCGGACGGTGTCCACAATGATTCATTCAATCTAATTGGGCTCATGTGGACAATCCATAGTCATCACAATGAGAAAAGCTTCCTATTCTGGCATCATTTACCCAAGGTTGGTTGATCATTGATGGTTCTATCCCAAAGATTCTACAGTCACAACAATGCAACGAGCTCAATTCAATATCTCTGAATAATTGTTGCTTCAAGCTAATCTCAGAGATTATCATGGGAGCGAATCAAGCCATTTCTACCTGGATCACTGAAATTGAATCCGGTTTCATTCCAAGTCGTCGCATCAGCCACAACATCCTTTTCGTACAAGAAGTCATCCACTCCATGAAGAATAAGAGAGGAGGAACAAAGTGGGTGAGTATCAAACTCGACATGTCAAAGCCTCAAAAGCCTTCGATAGAATGTGTTGGTCATTCATACATGACACCCTAATCAAGATCGGCCTACCAAGCAAGCTTGTCATTCTCATAATGTTGATCATTTCCACCGGACACATCCATTCTCTGGCAAGGTACTCCCCTTCAGGCATTTAAAGCAAGACAAGGTGTTCGTCAAGGAGACCGAATCAGCCTGGACATGCCTGTCTCTCTATTGAGTGTTTTATCCAGGCAATATCCCCTTTCAAATCTTGAAAACCATATTGAATAATCTTTCAGAACCTAAAATTCATATCTTGACCTCGAACCCTTGATAATGATACATTGACCTTTTGATAATGATTTAGGGTTAAGTCGTAATAAGAACTAAGTGTGGAACCATCCCTTGTATCTGTTGCTGGAAAAGGATATTGGAACTTGAGAACTGATCTTGAATACTTGAAAACTTAGAATATTGATCATGGATGCAAAATCATACCTGCATTCGATAATGAGACTTAGAAACCCTAATCTTGGTCCTTGTGACCCCTAAAAGTTGATATTCCCATTTTGATGCATGTATATTGTTTTAGATTTTTGATAATCTTGATTTGGCTTTTCTAAGACCTATACTCTGAATTTCAAAGGTATGCATATCCTCCTGTGAAGCAACCTGCATCTTGGTCGATACTATCGACACTCTGTCGATAGTATCGAGATCTGTTCAGGTTCATATTGGAGCAAGCGGCATCTTGGTCGATAGTATCGACACACATGTCGATAGTATCGAGATTGGTTCAGGCGCAAAGAAAATACTCCGTCGATACCATCGACACAAGTCGATGGTATTGACACCGGCACAGCGGCGGAACAGTAAACCGGCGGCTGACCTATTTTTGTTATAAAATGTTATTTCTATGTGTTTTCTCTTCTTGTATCTCATGTATTCTACCCTAATATATAAATACAAGTGTGTAGGCTCAAACCCTACTCACGTTTGCTGCACCTAGCAGTCAACATGTAATTGGTGTTCTCATCGTCTTCCTCCGTCATTTCTAACATGGTATCAGAGCAGTAACTTCGACCGGTCCATCGCCTCAACTCCAAGCGCCGCCGATCCTTCTTCTTCTCCACAGGGCGCCGCCACACCTTCTCTCCACAAGGCGCCGCAGCAGCAATTTCTAACCGCCGTCGGGCGGCAGGACAAGGAACCGGTAGAGATGATGTTCTCCGGTTTGAAGATCTTCGGTTGATCAAACGGCCATCTAAAGCCCAAACCGGAGGTCTCATCTCTCCCAAAGTGTCTTCCTAATCACATCTCCTTCATGTGTGATTAGGAACCTCTCTCTTGAAGGCTGTTGATGCGTCAGTAACGCATCCTCTATCTTGTTTCAGTTGTGACGTGTATCTCTCCGTCACTTCAGCCTTCTCTGTGACGTGTATCACTCCGTCACTTATCCTCGTTGCATTATGGAGAATAAGCCGTCTATCTATTATAGTGAGGTCTCGCCTATTCCCATCAAACTCAACGGGAAGAATTTTCTGCTATGGATGAATGCCGTTCATACTGTCTTGGAATCCCGAGACAGGGCAAAGTTCGTTGATTCTGCACCCCTAGCTATAACTGACAAAGACTATGCCGAGTGGAAACGTCTTGACAGTCTAGTGAAAACTTGGTTATGGGGCAGCATGGAACCTACAATTGCATCTAGGTTCATGTTTTACTCTACAGCTAAGGAGATATGGGATGCTGTAAAACAACACTATGCGCAAGAAAAGAATGCTCTTCGCCGGTTCATGATTTATGACCGACTTTTTGCAGAAAGACAGGGTGATAAGTCACTTGAAGAATATTTTGGTGTGATTCAGGCGATTTCTCAAGAACTGAGTTACTATCACCCTGTGACAGTTGCTGAGCAGATTAAAGATAGGGATGACTTAGTCACTGCTAAATTTCTATCTGGTCTCAGTTCCTCCTTCAGTTCAGCCAGAAGTGTGATCCTTGCTTCAGATAAATTACCTAGTCTTGCAGAAGCTTATTCTAGGATTCAGCAGTCCACCTTTGAGTCTACTGATTCTATGTCTATTGCTTCTTCTGGGAATTCTCATGCTTCTATTGCAGCGGCAGTAAAAGGAGGACGACCTGCGACATCTGATAGACCTGGTATAGGCAGAGGACGTGGGACTCGTCCTCAATGCACATTCTGTAACAAACCTGGGCACACTGTAGATAAATGCTGGAAGAAACATGGGAGACCGTCTGCCCCACCTGTTGGAGCTGCAAACGGTGCCACTACGGAATCTCCAGCTGTGGGTTCTAGTGCTCCTGGCATTACTCTTACTCAGGAGGAATACGACAAATTTATTCTGGCAACTCAGCACTGGAACATGGGAACATCGTCTTCTTCTTCGGTAGCCAACCTTGCATCCACTGCGGGTAATCAGTCTACATCACTTATAGCTTCCGGATCTTCAAATTCTTGGGTGGTTGATTCTGGCGCATCCCAGCACATGACTGGTATGAGAAGATTGCTCCACTCTCTTGACTCATATATCCCTCACCCGTCTGTTACCTTGGCAGATGGTTCAGTGAGGAAGGTGTTAGCGAGTGGATCTGTGTCTCTTTCACCAGATATTGATTTAAAATCTATTCACTTTGTGCCTGAATTTCCATTTAATTTACTTTATGTTGCCAAGCTAATTGACACTGTACAATGCACAGTAACATTCGGGCCATCTTGTTTTGTCTTACAGGATCTCAAGAGTATGAAGATGATTGGTGGGGGGCCTAGGAAAGGTGATCTCTACCTCTTCCCTGGTGATTGTCTACCTCGCCATCCACCTCCTGCTCCAGTTTCAGCTATCATGATGAGTGGTTCCCCCTTGCTGTGGCATTGCAGATATAGACATCCATCCTTAGAAAGCCTAAAGAAGTTGGAACCAGATCTGACCTATTTATCTTCTTTAGAGTGTCAATCGTGTCAGTTGGGCAAACATCATAGATTGTCATATCCTAGTCGTGTCAATAATCGAGCTTCTAGCCCGTTTGAGTTAGTCCATAGTGATGTGTGGGGTCCTGTTAAAAACCAAAGTTATAATGGTTTTAGCTATTTTATTTCCTTTGTAGATGATTACTCTCGCATGACTTGGATTTATTTGTTGAAAAGTCGTGAGTCTGTGCTTCCTATCATTAAACATTTTTATAAAGAAATTCAAGTTCAATTTAATTGCAATATCAAGACTTTTCAATCTGATAATGCTCTCGAATATGTTCAAAAGGCAATGATTGAATTTTGTAGTACGGTTGGAATGATTCATCATGCTTCTTGTCCTCATACCCCTATGCAGAATGGGGTTGCTGAGAGAAAGAATCGTCATCTTTTAGATATTACTAGATCCCTCATGTTTGAATCGAATGTGCCTAAACGGTTCTGGTCTGAAGCCCTTCTCACCGCCTGTTTTTTTATTAACAGACAACCTTCCTCTGTCTTGCAAGGCCGCACTCCCTTCTCTGTCTTACGCCCTATGGATCAACCCTTTCATGTTCCTCTTCGAGTGTTTGGTTGTACATCCTTCGTTCATAATTTTGATCCTAAAAACGACAAACTTTCACCTAGGTCTATCAAAACCTTGTTCCTTGGTTACTCCAATACGAGTAAGGGTTACAAGTGTTATTGTCCTAGCTTGCGTCGTATGTTTGTTTCTAAGGATGTCACCTTCCATGAAACCACTCCATATTTTGCTAATTCTATGAGCAAGGGGGAGCAACTGAGTGAGAGAGTGCCACCTCCTATTCAGAGTGAGCGAGTGCCACCTATTATTCCTGACTACACTGTCATTCAGGAAGAGCAGCATGACGATGAGAATGTCATTCAGCCATATCCACATGTTTATAGCAGGCGAGGTAGACAGAATCCAGAAGACGTAGCGGCACCAGTCTCTGAGCTTCCTCCATCGTCCTCTACTCAAGAGACTCCTGCAGCAACATCTGACCTTGATGTTCCTATTGCTGTCCGGAAAGGTATTCGGTCATGTACTATTAGACATCCCATATCAAATGTATGTTGTTTGACCCACTTATCTACACAGGCCCGTGCTTTTGCTGTTGGGATGGACTCAGTTCAGATACCACGAAATCATTTAGATGCTATGAAGGACAGTGGTTGGAAACAGGCAATGCAACTGGAAATTTCTGCTCTATTGGACAATGGCACATGGGATCTAGTTGATTTACCTGAAGGGAAGAAAATTGTGGGCTGTAGATGGGTTTTCACAGTCAAACACAACCCTGATGGATCTGTTGAAAGGCTGAAGGCCAGATTAGTTGCAAAAGGATACACACAGACATATGGAGTAGATTTCTTTGAGACATTTTCTCCAGTTGCTCGTTTGAATTCTGTGCGGATTCTTATATCTCTTGCTACTACCTTTGACTGGCCTCTTTTTCAGCTGGATGTCAAGAATGCCTTTCTTCATGGAGATCTCCAAGAGGAGGTGTATATGGAGCAACCACATGGTTTTGTTGCTCAGGGGGAGTGTCAGAAAGTGTGCAAACTGAAGAAAGCCATATATGGGCTAAAGCAATCTCCTAGAGCTTGGTTTGACAAGTTCAGTGATGTTATACATATGGGTTTCTCTCGTTCCATGACTGATCACTCTCTATTTTATTCAAACTCTTCTTGTGGATATATCATTATTGTTGTCTATGTTGATGATATTGTGATTACTGGCAGCGATTCTACAGGCATATCACGTGTGAAGGAAGGATTACAAAAACACTTTCACACGAAAGATCTGGGGAAACTGAGATATTTTCTAGGGATTGAAGTTCTTAGATCCCATGCAGGTATAAATCTATCTCAGCGGAAGTATGTGCTTGACTTGCTACAGGAAACAGGCATGACTGACTCTAAGCCAGTATCCACTCCTATGGATAATCACACCAAGGAGATGGATGATGACACTGAGTATTCAGATCCAGGACACTACAGGAAAATAGTTGGGAAGTTAATTTATCTAACTGTTACAAGGCCCGATATTTCCTTCGCTGTAGGAGTGGTGAGTCAACATATGTGCACACCACGACAGTCACATTGGACAGCAGTATGTCGGATTCTGAGATATCTGAAAAGTGCTCCTGGGAAGGGGATCACTTACTATAAACCAAAGAGTTCCTCATCACCTTTGGCTCTTACAGGTTATGCAGATGCAGATTGGGCTGGAAATCAAATTGATAGAAGATCTACTTCTGGCTACTGCACTTTTCTTGGTGACCATTTGATCACTTGGAAAAGCAAGAAACAACATGTGGTAGCGCGATCTAGTACTGAAGCTGAGTACCGTGCTATGGCACATGCATGCTGTGAATTACAATGGGTCAAATCTATCCTATCTGAGTTGAAGATTTCGATCCAATCTCCCATGATACTCAAGTGTGACAATCAATCTGCTATACATATTGCCAGGAATCCTGTCTTTCATGAACGTACAAAGCATATAGAAGTTGACTGTCACTTCATCAAAGATCAGATAAAGAATGGCAATATTGTGACACCATATGTCAAGTCTGAGGATCAATTAGCTGACATCTTAACAAAGCCATTGGGTCCAGCAGTGTTCCAAAATTTATGTGGCAAGCTGGGCATTCACAATGTGTACACTCCAGCTTGAGGGGGAGTGTGAAGCAACCTGCATCTTGGTCGATACTATCGACACTCTGTCGATAGTATCGAGATCTGTTCAGGTTCATATTGGAGCAAGCGGCATCTTGGTCGATAGTATCGACACACATGTCGATAGTATCGAGATTGGTTCAGGCGCAAAGAAAATACTCCGTCGATACCATCGACACAAGTCGATGGTATCGACACCGGCACAGCGGCGGAACAGTAAACCAGCGGCTGACCTATTTTTGTTATAAAATGTTATTTCTATGTGTTTTCTCTTCTTGTATCTCATGTATTCTACCCTAATATATAAATACAAGTGTGTAGGCTCAAACCCTACTCACGTTTGCTGCACCTAGCAGTCAACATGTAATTGGTGTTCTCATCGTCTTCCTCCGTCATTTCTAACACCTCCTATTGACCTTGATATGATATTTTTGTTTGTATTGCATATGTACAAGTCCCTATGCTTGGCTATGATAGTTACTTGAGCTACTTCATTTCCTACTGATTACTCTTTTGTTTTATTTATATCTAAATTGAAAAAACCTAAAACACAAATTATTTCCATTATACATAATCTCGTTCTAGTGTTCACCTGCATGTATCTTCAGGTAAGGACACGACCTAGTTGTGCCTTCCTACATCTTGGGGTAAGGACACAAGTCTCAGTGCACCTGCATGTATATTGGGGTAAAGCCATCTTTTGGAGGGTACCTTGGTATTCCTTGAGTATTCATGGCTCCTTTAGACCCATCCTGCAGGATGAGGGCCCAGAAATTGGCCCTTTTGGTAATGTTTATCAAGTATAAAAGATGCTTGTTGTTGACAAATGAAGATTCTTGAGAGTTGTTTAGTTTCTTGTTTTTATATGACTCTTGTCAAGCATTATTTTCTTCTAAACCTGCGAGTGTATTTGATTTCTACGGCGTACTAATGTGTTTCCATTGATTGTGTCCCTTTTTTATGATATTAGGTTATAATAGGTGTATTGCCAAGATCTTGCTTCCGCTAAATTGATGGCTGCTGAGAACTCTGAACAAGTTTCACCAAACAAGAACTCTACATGGGAATATAAATGATTGGGATCTAGTACCTAGCTAGTTAGTTCTCTTCTTGTATCTTTCATATAATGCTGCCTACGGGCCCCCTTGTAAAACCTTTTTGGTTTAGTTAATAAAAGAAAAGTCTTATTAATTATTACGTATGTTGTGTGTTCAGTCCAGGATAATAGGATTGAGGTTAACCCACTCAGTGATATTCTCCTCTCCCCTACTCTTCTCTCTGGGTGTTGTTTTGCAGCAGCAGCGTGCTGCTACACTGTGCTCCTGGTGCTGCTGCCTTTATGTGAAGCAGCAGGAGGGACGGGGGAGAAGGGAAATAATGAAGGGAGCGGTCAGCCGCATCATGGTAGCAAAAACTAGAGGGAAGATGAAGACAGAAATCTGGATTTTTTTTTGACAGATTTTCTAAGAGCAATATCTGTGTGATATCTTAAATCAAGAATGATCTTTTTAAGCCACTTATAGAAAGATGGGCTGTTTGATACCATGAGTACACAAATAGGTCTTAAAATGCAATTAAGTTTTTGCAATAAATTCATGTTTTTTGACAATTAGTGCAACCCCTGAACTTATATAGATACTCCTTTCTTCAAAGAACCATAACTCATCCTAAAGTTTTTACATAAAGAATAAATTAGAAATGACAAGGGAGGAACAGGATAGGAAAATGACAACTAAACAACCAAGAACTTACTTTATCTGAGATAATTGGGACATGACGACCGAAAGTCATAGGTACAATAGCCTGCTTGCCTATGTACTTGGAGTAGCGCTCATCCTAAAACAAAATCAGTGATGAGTCTAATCGGTAATTACAACAGGACTTAAGTGAATGGTGTAACAAGACAGCATTTAGCCAAGTTGTAATATACAATGACAAGCATCTTAAGACGGCATAGAGAAAATGAACTATATGTCAAAATAATTACATTAAGATATTTACAGGAGCAGAACAGCAAAGCTCTACATTCACAAGTATTAATATTTAAAGCATCCGGAGAAAACATTTAAGCATGAAGATGCAAATAATAAGAGTGTGAAGTAATGCCTATGTCAGTGCCAGAAGAAGCATATTATCTCAAGTCGGCCCATCCTCTTGATAACCGAAGGTGATTATAGATCCTAGGAAATGCAGGTATACTCTTGTCTCAATTTCAAAACTCATTTTAAGTTTGCAGTACATAAATAGTTATTGGCACCAAACTGAGGTTCATGCAACTTTCAAGCCTTTTGTAATTGTATATTATGAAACGTAAAATGTTGCTTGTTCATAAGTGCTCAGATTTCAAGGATTTGAGATGTCAATGAATGTGTGAATGCAAAAAGAAAATGAGAGAATCCCTCAACCCATTCTCACGGTTGGGGTGCTTCTATATTTACATACAAGAGATTTTATAAATAGGTCCCTGACTTTTATCACACTTACAAATAGGTCCTTATACACACATATTAACACTCCCCCTCAAGCTGCAGCATATATATCACATGTACCCAGCTTGTTACATAAGTATTGAACCCGACAACCATTTAGGGACTTTGTAATCAAATCAGCTAACTGGTCTTCTGATCTGACTGGTGACAATTGAATCAAATTTTGTTGAATCTTTTCTCGCATAAAATGACAATCGACTTCAATATGTTTGGTTCTCTCACGAAAGACAGGATTTTGGGCAATGTGGGTTTTCTGAATAAAGCCAAGCTCCTCTAGCAAGTGACGAACCCATAGCAACTCACATGTTGCTAGGCCATAGCTCTATACTCTGATTCTGCACTAGATCTTGCAACTACAGTCTGCTTTTTGCTTTTCCATGATACCAAGTTTTCTCCTGCAAATACGCAATAGCCAGAAATAGTCCTTCTGTCAATACTAGATCCAACCCAATCAGCATCTGAGAAACCCTGAACATGTAGATGTCCATGATTTTCATATAGAAGCCCTTTGCCCGGAGAGTTCTTGAGAAATCTCAGAATGCGCATTACAGCCTCCATATGATGTGTGCATGGCTTATCCATGAACTGAGTAACAACATTAGTAGCAAAGGCAATGTCGGGCCGAGTGACAGTCAAATAAATTAACATCCCAACAAGTCATCTAAATCTCCATGGATCATCAAGTAACTCCCCTGCTCCATGGATAATTTGACTTTAGGATCCATTGGAGTATCAACAAGATTGGTACCTAACATCCCTCTCTCAGTGAGAAGATATAAGACATATTTTCTCTGTGAGATAACTATCCCAGACTTGGACTTGGCAACTTCAATCCCTAGAAAATATTTGAGACTACCCAAGCCCTTTGTCTGAAATTGACCTTGTAAAAATGTCTTTAACTATGCAATGACATGTCTGTCATCACCAGTAAATATCGTCAACATATATCACTAGAAAAATGTTCCCAGAACTCTGTCGTCTCTAGAAGACTGAATGATCCATAGTACATCTCTGGAGACCAAACTCTAAAAGAGCACTACTGAATCTGCCAAACCAAGCACGAGGTGATTGCTTTAGACCATAGAGGGACTTATGAAGACGACATACTAGATTTGACTCCCCATGAGCAACAAACCCAAGTGGTTGCTCCATATAAATCTCCTCATCTAGATCACCATGAAGGAATGCATTTTTAATATGAAGCTAGTGCAGAGGCCAAGAGTAAATAGCAGTTCAAGACAAGAAAATGTGAATAGATGTCAACTTTGCCACAGGAGAGAAGTTCTCTCAGTAATCCTCACCGTAGATCTGAGTGTAGCCCTTGGCTACCAAGCACACCTTGAGTCGATCAACACAACCATATGCACCCACTTTGGCGTGTAAACCACAACGGCTTATAACAACAAACTTGCCATGTGGGCGTGAAACAAGAGACCATGCCTTATTTTGGTTGAGAGCTGACATCACCTCATCCTTAGCAAGACGCCAACCTGGGTGATCAAGTGCAACTAAAACAGACGGAGGTATACAGACATATGACATAGAAGAAATAAAAGCATGATATGAAGGTAAGATGTGGCTATATGAAACAAAGTTAGAAATAGGACGTTGAACATTTTTAGGTGTGTATGATCCGATGCCTTTACTCAGCATAGTCACAATATACTCTGACTTTTTCAAAAAATCGCGTTTAAAACACGAATTTTTCCCTGGACGTATGAAACTCCCAAATAAATCCCAATTCCCAAATATTACGTATGATTCCTGTATTTTTCACTAATTCATCACGTTTAATGTTTTTTTCCCGTTTTATACGTTCTTTTCCCGTATTGTACTGATTAAGACTATAACTTATTTTGAGTGTATATATGTTTTTGTGTGTATGTACATGCATATATGTGTATATGTAATATATGTAATATATGTATGTGTACCCGGTCAGCGTTAGCGCAGCTGGTAAGGCACGGTGTCCCCCTCCGGGGGGAGCCGGGTTCGAACCACGCTGTGGAGCGCTGGATTTATCACCCGCCAGTTATCCGGGCTATGGCTGGAAAAAGGATGCGGGCTCTGCCTAAGGCAGAGAAAAAATTCTTTAATATATGTATGTGTATATGTAAGTAATAGTTATAGATATTTGTATGCAATATATATGTCCATATATATGTGCAAACATACATATACATACATCTGCATGTAATTTATATATATCTTCTCCGATTTTTTCCTAACTTTTCCAGAATATTTGACCGTATTTTTACCGTACGTTGACCGCTTTTTACCTGATTTTCCTGTATAATTTCCAAATTCCGAACTTTTCAACTCAACCAAGCATATCCTGAATACCGAATTTGTGACTATGTTACTCAGGGCAATAGGAAGATTCTATTGAAAAGATGGAGGAATTGTCTCTACCTGACCTTCTAACAAGGAAGTATCTGGAGAAGGAGTTGAACTGGTAGGACCGGATGTACCACCTTCATTGGTGCCAGAACCAGACTGCCCACTTGTACCTGTACGACGAGTGTAAACCTGAGTGACTGGTGGTCTAGCTGGACTGGGTGAAATTACATCACGAGGACCATCATCGCTAGGGGACTAAAAAATAGGAGACTCGACAATGATGGGAAGAGGCAAGACTTCCTCTATAACTACGAGTGTCACTAAAGAACTATCATCAAAGTAGGATGTGTCTTCAAAGAAGGTGACATCTACATATACAAAGAAGCAATGTAAGATAAGACTATAGCACTTGTACCCCTTTTGAACTCGAGAATAACCTAAGAAAACACATTTGACGGACTTTAGACTCAACTTATCCATATGTGCATCAAGACAATGGACAAAACAAACGCATCCAAACACTCTAGGTGGAACATTGTACAATGGCTTTGAAGGATGAAGGATCAAAACATGTATGCGGTTTTGGAGAACGGAATATGGCATATGGTTGATGAGGTAGGTGGCAGTGAGAAGTGCATCCCCCCAGAATTCTCTAGGAACATGCATATAAAGGAGAAGAGTGCGAGCAGTCTCAACAATATGACAGATTTTCCTCTCAGTCACTCCATTTTGTTGTGGAGTATGTGGGCAAGAGGACTGATGTATGATGATTGATGACATGTGTGGAGGTGAAATGGATGAAGTCACGACTGAAGTATTCTCTAGCATTGTCAGAAAGAAGAGTACAAATTTTCTTATTGAACTGGGTTTCCACTTCTACACAAAAAGACTTGAATATGGACAAAAGTTCAGATTGCTCCTTCATCAAATCAAGCCATGTAGCATGAGAATAACCATCGACGAAAATTACAAAATATCAAAATCCAAGTTTAGATGTGACACGACTTGGACCCCATACATCAGAATGTACCAACTCAAAAATAGACTTTGTTCTTTGACTCTCCCTGACCTAAAGACAAACCTTGTATGTTTCCCAAATTGACATGATTCACATTGCAAAATCTCTAGGTTGGACAAACCTGGAACCAAAACCTTGAGCTTTTCTACAGACGCATGACCAAGATGACTATGCACCACTAAAGGAGATGTAGCGACACATGATGTTGTGGAAAGCTATTGCAAGTAGTATAGTCCAGCTAGTTCATGTCCTTCGCCAATTTTTTTCCCCGTCTTCAAGCCCGTATAAGACAGGTATCTGGTAAGAAAGTAACAGAGGCTTGAACCAAACGAGTTAATTTGCTAATTGATAACAAATTAAAGGAAAAATGGGACATGAACAACGTAGATGGTAGGAATATATGTGGAGTTGGTGACATTGTTCCCGTTCCCTTAATAGAGGCAACAAAGTTGTCTGCAAGGGTGACCCGAGGTAGGTTGGGCTTATGAATGTAGGTGGTGAACATCTTTGGTACCCCGGTGATGTGATCAGTTGCACCGGAATCAAGGACCAAGTCTGACTTGGACGTAGATGCCTTGGATGCCTGTGAAATGCATGCTGACAAATCGGACCTTTGTGCAATGGAGACTGAAGTTGTTGCCTGCTTTGAACCTCGAAGAAACATCAATTGAGCATATTCTTCTTCAGACAAAGACATCTGATATGTAGTCAACAACAGCCATATTGGTGGACTTTACATTGAATCTATGAAATGTGGTGCCGCAATGCAACGTGCAATGCAACGTTGAGAGAGGCCATAGGCCTTCTCCCTTTTTATTAATAAGAGAAACTAGATAATTTACATAGAGGTCCAGCAGGATATAGAAATTACAAAATAGAATAGATATGAAATATATTAACACTTCCCCTCAAGTTGGAGTGTACACATCGTGTAGACCCAGCTTGTTGCAAAAACTATAGAAAGTTGCTGGACTCAATGGCTTCGTAAGAACATCTGCAAGTTGATCTTCAGACTTGACATGTGGAGTCACAACAGTTCCATTTTTGATCTGGTCTCTGATCAAGTGGTAGTCAACTTCAATGTGCTTAGTACGTTCATGGAAGATTGGATTCTTAACAATGTATATGACCGCTTGATTGTCACAAATGAGTTCCATAGGAGACAAAATAGGAATCTTTAATTCAGAAAGTACAGATTGAACCCACTGCAACTCACAACATGCATGTGCCATTGCTCTATACTCAACTTTCGTGCTAGATCTTGCCACAACATTTTGCTTTTTGTTTTTCCAGGTAATAAGATGATTCCCCAGAAATGTGCAATATCCAGACGTAGACCTCCTGTCATTCAGATTACCAACCCAATCTGCATCTGCATAACTAGTAAGAGACAGTGTGGATACAGGAGTCTTCGGCCTATTAAAGGTGATTCCCTTACCAGGTGCACCTTTCAGATATCTCAAAATACGACGACAAATGTCCAATGAGACTGTTTTGGAGAGCTCATATGTTGACTCACTACTATAGCAAAAGAAATGTCAGGACGTGTGACTGTCAAATATATCAATTTTCCCACAATTTTCCTGTAATATCCTAGATCTGGATAATCAGTATCATCAGTCATTTTCTTCACATGATAGTCTATAGGAGTAGATACAGGCTTGGACTCACTCATACCAGTTTCATGTAGTAAATCCAGCACATATTTTCTCTGAGACAAATTGGTACATGCATGAGATCTAAGTACGTCAATGCCCAAAAAATATCTTAGTTTTCCCAAATCCTTTGTGTGAAAGTGCCCCTACAAGCCCGCTTTCACACGAGATATGCCTGTGGAATCACTACCAGTGATAACTATATCATCAACATACACAGCAATAATAATAGATCCACCAGAAGAAGTAGAATAAAATAAAAAGTGATCAGTAACAGAACGAGAAAAACCCATCTTTAGCACAACATCACTGAACTTGTCAAACCAAGCTCTAGGAAATTGTTTCAATCCATAGATGGCATTCTTCAGTCTACACACCTTCTAACACTCCCCCTGAGCAACAAAACCAGGTGGTTGCTCCATGTACACCTCTTGTAGATTACCATTAAGAAAGGCATTCTTGACATCGAGCTGAAATAGAGGCCAGTCAAATGTAGAAGTCAGAGAAATAAGAATACGCACAAAATTCAGACGAGCCACTGGTGAAAAGGTCTCAAAGAAATCAACCCCATATGTCTGAGTGTATCCCTTTGCCACCAGTCTAGCTTTCAATCTCTCCACAGAACCATCTGGATTATGTTTTACTGTAAAAATCCATCTGCATCCCACAACATTTTAATGTGGAGGTAAGTCAACAAGTTCCCAGGTGTTGTTCTATAACAGAGCAGACATTTCAACATGCATAGCATGTTTCCAGCCAATATTCTTCATAGCATCAAGATGTTTTTTTGGAATGACCACAGAATCAATCCTAAGAGCAAAATGAGCGAGCTTGCTAAGATAACTTAGACAAACAACACACATTTGTAATAGGATGACGAATTATACAGGAACGGGTACCTTTGCGAACAGCAATGGGAACATCAAGGTCAGATGGTTCTTCAGGAATCCCTTGAGTAGAGGAGTATGGGGAGGGCTCAGAGACTGGAGTCGCTACCTCCTCTGGATCTTGTCTGCCTCGTCTGCTATAAACATGTGAATATTGCTGAATTGGTGGACCATCTGCTGGCTGCTCTTCCTAAATTATAGTATAGTTAGGAATGATAGGTGGTACTCTCTCACTCTGATGTGGTGGTGGCACTCTCTCACTAGCATCTGATGGTGGCACTCTCTCACATAATTGCTCCCCATTACTGGGAACCCTAGAGAAATATGGAGTGGATTCATGAAAATTCACATCTCTAGACACAAACAAGCGACGAAGACTTGGACAATAACACTTGTACCCTTTGCTAGTGTTGGAGTACCCAAGAAAGAGAGTCTTAATTGACCTAGGAGATAACTTATAAGCCTTAGGATCAAAATTGTGGACAAAAGAAGTACAACCAAACACTCTAAGAGGAACAAGGAAAGGTTTATCTTTGGGACGTAGGACAGAGAAAGGAGTACGTCCTTGAAGAACAGAAGAAGGTTGCATGTTGATAAGAAAACAAGCAGTAAGAAGGGCGTCAGACCATAAACGGTTAGGAACATTAGATTGAAACATGATTGTCCTGGTAATATCAAGGAGATGACGATTTTTCCTCTCTGCTACCCCATTCTATTGAGGGGTGTGAGGACAGGATGTACGATGTATCATCCCAACTGAACTACAAAAATCAGCCATAGCATTTTGAACATACTCCAAGGCATTATCAGATAGAAGAACTTTAATATTGCAATCAAATTGAACTTTCTCAGACTCTAGAGACGATACTTGAGACAATTCTGGTTCTAACTTTCTCAGACTCTCTAATGAATGATGTCCATATCTGTAGTGCCACAATAAGGGAGAGCCACTCAACAGGACAGCTGGAGCAGGAGCAGACACTTGGCGAGGCAGACTGTCACCGTGGAAGAGGTAGAGATCACCTTCCCTAGGCCCCCCACCAATCGTCCTCATACACGTGAGATCCTGTAATACAAAACAAGAAGGTCCTAAAGTTACCGTACATTTCACAGTATCAATGAACTTAGCAACAGACAAAAGATTAAAAGGAAAAGCAGGCACATAATGTACGGATTTAAGATCAATTCCAGGAGTCAGAGAAACAGATCCACTGGCTAACAATCTCCTCACTGAACCATCTGCTATTGTAACAGATTTGTGAGGAATATGTGAGTCAATGGAATGAAGAAGTCTCCTCATACCAGTCATATGATGTGACGCTCCAGAGTCAACGACCCATGATGAAGTAGAACCAGAAGCCAATAAAGAGGTAGCCTGATTACCAGTGGTGGACGCCAAGTTGGCTGAAGATGATGATCCCAAACTCAGATGTTGAGTAGCCAGAATAAATCTATCATATTCCTCCTTGGTGAGTGTAATGCCAGAAGGACCAGAACTCGAAGCAGGAGGCTCAGTAGACTCAGTAGTGGTAGCATAGTTTGTTGTTCCCACAGGTGGTGCAGCAGGTCGACCATGCTTCTTCCAACATTTCTCAATTGTGTGTCCAGGTTTGTCACAGAAAGTGCACTTAGGGCAAGTTCCACGCCCTCGGCCCATACCTGTCCGTCCTCCTCTCACTGCAGCAACTACAGAAGCATGAGAATCTCCCTGAGATGAGACTACGGTAGGATCAACAGGTTCAAAATTTGCCTGTAAAATCCTTGAATAGGCCTCTTCCAAGCTGGCAAGTTTATCAGAAGCTAAGATAACACTGCGGGCTGAACTGCACGAAGAACTCAGACCAGACAAGAATTTTGTTGTAATCAAGTCATCTCTACCTTTGACTTGCTCTTAGACAGTTACTGGATGGTAGAAACTCAGCTCTTGTGCAATACCTTGAATCACTCCAAAGTATTCTTCTAAAGGTATGTCTCCCTGTCGTTTGGCAAACAGGCGATCATATATCATGAACTGACGAAGCGCATTCTTCTCTTGAGAATAATGTTTCTTCACTGCATCCCAGATCTCTTTGGCGATAGTGTAGAACATGAACCTCGAGGCAATCCCAGGTTCCATGCTCCCCCACAACCAGGTCTTCACCAGACTGTTATGACGCTTCCATTCAGCATAGCATTTATCAGTAAGTGCAGGAGGATTAGAATCAATGTGTCTCGCCTTGTCGCGTGACTCCAATACAGTATGGACAACATTCATCCATAAGAGATAATTCTTCCCGTTCAGCTTGATGGAGGGGATAGGAGACATCTCACTGTAGATGGTAGATGCCTTGGTGTCCTCCATGATTTAACGAGAAGAAGAGTGACGGATTGATACACGTCACAAGAAGATATGGGTGACGGGGAGATACACGTCACGTCACAAGATCATGTGTATCTGACGCATCCACAGTCCCCAACTGAAATTTCCTAATCACACATGGAGGAGATGTGATTAGGAATTTCTTACATACCGACGGACCTTCCGATTTGGGATTTAGAAATCCGTTGGATCAACCAAAGGACCCGACGATCTGGAGATAGAAGAGAAGGGGGGACGGCGGCTACGGCGCCTGGCCCGGGAGACGGCTGCTCTGCCCGCTTTGGGTCGGCTGTGCGGCGACCGGGAAAGGCTAGCGATGTGCTATGTTCACGCAAAAATTACTATTCACTCTAACGTACTATTCACGCCGGAGTATTGTTCACATCGGAGTTACTGTTCACGCTGGCGGCCGGCCGACCGGCGGCGGCACTGGGTTGTGACGGTTGGGTAGGGTTAGGTTAGGAACCTTGCTCTGGTACCATGTGAAATGTGGTACCGCAATGCAACGTGCAATACAGCGTTGAGAGAGGCCATAGGCCTTCTCCCTTTTTATTAATAAGAGAAACTGGATAATTTACATAGAGGTCCAGCAGGATATAGAAATTACAAAATAGAATAAATATGAAATATATTAACAGAGTCCATATAACTCTTCTTAGATTGTCGTAGTGGATTGGTGAACCATGAACTCTTTATCAGTCATGTTGATCAAAAATGCACCCAACTGATTTATCAAATAGGCAAAAAGCAGACTAGGGTGCAGCAAATTAGAGTCTAGCAAAGATTCAGACTTTTTCTTCAAGAAATCAAACTTTTTTCTTAAAGAAATCAGACTTTTTCTTCACCAAGGGACAATAAAGATCTTGCAATCAGATATTTGCACACTTTGTGGAAACTATGAACCTTGAAACCAGACTTTTTAGCCTTAGAAACAGACTTTCACAAGCTTTATAGCAACTGTGAGTGCTCCGCGGCTACAGTAGCTTGGGAGAATAACCAAAGCTCCCTCCTTGGATTACCTATGCCCATGACCTTCTAGGGCAAGGTAGTAGGTTCAGGGACGTCCCTCTTTGACCAGATTTGAGGGAGGAAAACAGACCTTAAGCCCTTTGTTGGAAGCCAAACTTCATGCTGCAATAAGGTTGTTGACAGCAGCTGGATGCAATTGATTTGGAGAGGAAACAGGGACGTAGCAGCTAGCCACAAGCACCATAGGACAGATAGAACCAAGAGGAAGCACTTCCCAAAAGGACAGAACCTAAGTCCAACCAAAGAGGGAACAGCGGCCACCACAATGGTCGTCGTGCTACAGTATGGTACTGTAGCAACGAATGGAAAATTTGGAGTTGTTGTTCCCTGATGCTTGGAGACCTCAAGATGGTGATGACAACTTACTAAGGCTTCTTTGGAGAGATCGACAGCTCTCCTAGGATTTTTCATGTAGCTCTGATACCATGTGCAAAAAGAAGATGGGAGAATCCCTCAACCCATTCTCACGGTTGGGGTACTTCTATATTTACATACAAGAAATTTTACACATAGGTCCCTGACTTTTATCACACTTACAAGTAGGTCTCTATACACACATTAACAGAATGAAATGTCAGAATTTACAAGCTGTCGTAACCTCCCAACAAATAAAATTCACACAAATTACTCCTTGTTTTATATTTATTTTCTGTTTCTTTACATTCAAATCACACATATGAATACGCATTATGGAACCTATAACTTGGAAAACAATCCCTAATCAAAATAGAGTGACTGGCCCCTATAAATAAGTGAGGTATCATCTGCTAAAGTACAATCTGACCATCACATTTTAATTTATTACAAGGAATAAATTAATTGAAATATGAAAGTAAAATAGCTAGATTATATATTTAATACTCTCCCTCAAGCCCAATTTGATAATCGGGTTATGGATCCTCTTCTTTGCCAAAATTTGGTAAATAGATCAGCCACATGGTTTCCAAAGTTTCTGAAACATTATCATAATTCATAAGAGCATCGCTTGGACATGGACTTTCATCCAGAAATAATCTTCATGTATAGGTGAAGAGGATTTTTTATGTTGACTATTTAGGTTCAAGAGGATAGCATATATCTAAAGAGTTGGGTGGGTGGAGGAGGACCCACAGGGGTGTGTTAGTCAATCAGGGATCCTTGAAGTCTCCCTTGAAGGATCAAAGGCTATTCAGGATGGATCAGTGGAGGGTCCCCTACCTTTGTTTTCCTTGGCCAGATACAGTTTTTTGATAGATAGATTTCGTCGGGGGCTCTTTTCCCTTATTTTTCTTTTTTGAAGATGATGAAAGCTGTATATAGCTGATTATGGGTCATGCCTCCTGTTTTGCCTGGTACGGGGTCAGGATGAATGAAAACCCGCGATTATATTTGTTACAATATATGTTTTCTATATTCTGTTATTTATTTTGTTATTTGTTTATTCTGTATGGACCTCTCTGTAATTGTCACAGTGTTATATATATGAGGGTGCACACTTTGTGCAACCCTATGCTCTCTGAAACCCTGATTTCCTACATGGTATCAGAGCAGGTCGAGACCTAGGTTCTCTACCTCCCTCCCTCCCTCTCCGGCGCCGCCCCCCCCCCCCCGTGCACGCCGCCGCCTGCTCCCTGCGGCAGCTGCTGCCGCCGCTGCACTAGGCGCAGCAGCCGGGCGCCGCCGGGACAGCGGCCCGCAGCCACAGCCGCCGCCGGGGCAGCAGCCGGCCGCCGCCGCCGCAAGGGCAGCAGCTGCTCGCGGCCGCCGCCGCCGGGGCAGGCCCAGCCGCCGGCCGGTTGCCGCCGCTGGCCTAGCCAGCCATCTCCCGCCGGATCCCAGGCCCATCTATTCTCCTGATGCGGTGCTCCGCTAGTGCTTGAGCAACCGTTTGTGTTGTTCGCACAGCAGGTGCGCTGCCGGGTTGGTAGATCTGGCCTAGTTCCGTCCTCCGGGGGAGATCGGCACGTTGTTCGGCTAGAGCCTTCGTTGGTTCGTGTTTCTTTGTACCTGCCTGCCCGTGTAGGCTTCGGCCTCCGGGTCTTCTACTACACCTTGGTGTAGTCTGTATGTGAGAGGTCCCGTGTGATCTTCTACCTGCTTGTCCTGCCTGCCTGCTGTGCCTGCCTTCCTGATGGCGTCCTCGACTGAAGATCTGCGTCGTCAAGTTACTACGGTCAAACTTGACGGGCGCAATTACCAGCTGTGGGTCTGTTCCTTTGTGATATATGCAAAATCACAAGGGAAATATTCCCATCTCATTCGGGCCGGTCCACCACAGCCTGCTGACGATGCTGATTTGAAGGACGTCAAAGCCTATGATGATTGGGTCCGTGATGACTCAACAGTGATGACTTGGATTCTCAACAGCTCGGTTGAGAAGATTAGTGTGACTCTTCTCCGATTACCTACGGCGAAGCAGATGTGGGATGAACTTGCTGGCACCTTCTCCCACAGCCAGAATCCGAAGAAAGTGTTCGATATCAACAAACAGCTTAGTCGTCTCACCTTTACTGGTACTGATATCGCCGATTACTTCTCTACGTTCACCGGGTTGTGGGGTGAACTGGAGACGTACCATCCCTTGTCTACGGATCTGGCGACTATGCGCAAACAGCGCGATGAGCTACAGCTGATTCAGTTTTTGAGTGGCTTGCCTGACTCCTATGCTGGAGTTGTGGATCAGATTCTGGCTGGTGATCCACTGCCTTCCCTTCGGAGTGCCTACCAGCGTCTTCTGCGTCTTTCCTCCCCGACACCAGATGTTGGGGACTCTACTGCTTTAGCTGCCTGGGGTGGTCGTGGCCGTGGTCGCGGTCGTGGTCGTGGCCGCTCTTCTGAGGGACGTCCTCCCCTTGGTGCGGGGCGTGGTCGTTCTCCTACTGCTGGGCGTGGGGCCCCTCCTGCTACTACTCCTGCTGCGCGACCTTCGCCTGGATCCCGTTTGTGTTCTTACTGTGGTCGGACGAACCACATTGAAGAAAAATGTTGGGAGAAGTATGGAAAACCTGAATGGGCAAACACTGTTGCTGACTCTTCCACTGCTGCTTCTGAGGGTGCTGCACATCCTCCTACATCAGACACTACGGACACTACTACTGCTGACTACATCCGGGCTGAAGTCGAACGTCTTCTTTTGGAGCGTGGTGGTTCCTCTTCTGCCGCCTCCACGAGTGGAGCTCATGCTGCCCATACTGGTTATGATACTGCTTTTTTGAGTTCACATTTGCCACCTCCATCTGGTAATAATAAATGGGTGATTGACTCTGGTGCATCATCCCATATTTCTGGCAATCGGGCTTTGTTTAAATCTATCTCTAAACCTGCTCATAAATCTACAGTTATGGTTGCTGATGGATCTAGATCTTCTGTTTCTGGCATTGGGGACATTATTTCTCAGTCTTATATCAAATCTGCCTTATATGTGCCTAACTTTCCTATGAATTTATTATCTGTGAGCAAACTTGTCAAGAATTTGAACTGTAGCCTGACATTCCGTCCTGGCTCTTGTATTTTTCAGGACCTTCTCACGAGGATGAAGATTGGTGGGGGGTATGAAGGTGCTGATGGTCTCTACTACTTGGACGAGATGCCAAAGTCTACTCAAGCTTCAGCTCTATCTGCTTCAGTTTCTACTTTACAGTGGCATTACCGTCTGGGACATCCTTCTTCTGACAAACTGCGCCAGTTATTTCCTGATATGAGTAGCTGTAGTCTTCAGTGTGAGTCTTGTCAACTGGGTAAACAGACTAGATCGGTATATCCGCGGCGCAGTTCTATGAGCAGCAAGCATATTTTTGATATTGTTCATTCTGATGTGTGGGGACCATGTAATGTACCAAGTGTGTCTGGTTATAGATACTTTATTTTGTTCATTGATGATTTTTCACGGACTACTTGGCTTTTTCTGTTGAAAAGTAGATCCGAGGTGCTATCCACAATAAAGTTCTTTTTTGCTGAAATTAAAACTCAGTTTGGTGTGCCTATTAAAATTTTTAGAACTGATAATGCTCTGGAGTTTGTTCAAAAAGATGTGGAATGTTTTTGTAAAACTGTTGGAACTTTACATCAAACCTCTTGTGCCTATACACCACAACAGAATGGTGTTGCAGAAAGGAAGAATCGTCATTTATTAGAGGTGGCCCGCACTATTATGTTACATTCACATGTTCCTCGTTCTTATTGGCCAGAAGCGATTATGACTGCTTGTTTTCTTATTAATCGTATGCCCTCCTCGGTTATTGGTAACAAAATCCCATTCCAGGTTTTACATCCGGAGGCACCCCTGTTTTCTGTTCCTCCACGGATTTTTGGTTGCACGTGTTTTGTCCGACTTCTTGGCCCGTCTTCTGATAAGCTCTCGCCTCGTGCAACTAAATGTATTTTCTTGGGGTATTCGAGGACTCAAAAAGGCTATCGCTGTTATAATCCTGCTACGCGAAAGTGGTTGATCAGTAGTGATGTGGTGTTTTTTGAGGACGCTCCTTTCTATTCATCTGCGGGAGAAAATTTGCAACCAGATATCATTGCATCACCATTGCCGATTCTGTCTGATTGTGTACCTGAGACTGTTGATACTGAGTTACCAGTTCGTCCCCAGCTCCGTGTTTATCAGCGCAGGAACAAGGCACCTTCTTCCCATGTACCCCCCCCAGCCGACCAATCTTCACCTCCAGAAGGTTCTGCTACTCCTGAGGTACAATCTGATTTACACATTCCTATTGCACTTCGCAAAGGAACTCGTTCCTGCACGTCTCATAGTATTGCTCATTTTGTATCTACTGACCACCTCACTGCTCAGGCGCGTGATTTTGTACATGCCTTATCTGCTATTACTGTTCCTAAGTCTATTCAGGATGCTCTGCGGAGTACAGCATGGACTTCTGCTATGCAGGATGAGATGACAGCTTTGACTGATAGAAACACTTGGGAGCTGGTGGATCCTCCTCCTCAGTGCAAGCCTGTTGGTTGTCGCTGGGTTTACACTGTCAAATATCAACCGGACGGTACTGTTGAACGGTTGAAAGCTAGATTGGTTGCCAAAGGATATACTCAGACCTACGGCATTGACTACTTTGAGACGTTTTCTCCTGTTGCTCGCTTGAATTCTGTTCGAATATTGCTATCTGTGGCTGTAAATTCTGACTGGCCTCTTCTACAGCTTGATGTGAAGAATGCTTTCTTATATGGTGATTTGCAGGAAGAGGTTTACATGGAGCAACCTCCTGGGTTTGTTGCTCAGGGGGAGTCTCATAAAGTTTGTCGGC
This sequence comes from Alisma plantago-aquatica, assembly GCA_963693085.1. NCBI lineage: Eukaryota > Viridiplantae > Streptophyta > Magnoliopsida > Alismatales > Alismataceae > Alisma > Alisma plantago-aquatica. The sequence goes on from OY856414.1 coordinate 408,338,005, forward strand.
TTAAAAAATCTATTTATGGGCTTAAGCAAAGTCCACGTGCCTGGTTCGATAAATTAAGCAGGATTCTTTCTGATTTTGGCTTTCTACGATCTCAAGTGGATCATTCTGTCTTCACAAAGAAAACGTCTGCAGGGATTATTATTCTGATTGTCTATGTAGATGATATCATTCTTTCAGGCAGTGATTCTGCAGGTATTCAGGCCACAAAAACTCATTTGGGTAAGCATTTTGCTACCAAAGACTTGGGCAGATTACGATACTTTCTGGGTATAGAGGTTTCCAGGAACTCTAGTGCTCTTGTATTGTCCCAGCGGAAATATGTACTTGATATCTTGCAGGAAACTGGTATGATGGGAGCAAGACCTTCAGATACTCCTATGGATCCCAATGTTGATTGGGATAATGATAATTCACCTATGTTTTCTGAGCCGAAGAAATACAGGAGACTTATTGGGAAATTGATTTATCTAACTGTTACTCGTCCTGATATTACTACTGCTGTGGGTCTTCTGAGCAGGTACTTAGACAAGCCCAGACAGTGTCATTGGGATGCTGCATGTCACATTCTGAGATACTTAAAAGGGGCTCCTGGCAAAGGTTTGCATTATAAGAAATCTGGACACTGTAAACTTGAAGGCTATTCTGATTCAGATTATGCGGGCAGCAGGATTGATAGGAAATCCACTTCTGGCTATTGTACCTATGTAGGGGGTAACTTGGTGACTTGGAGGAGCAAGAAACAAAATGTTGTAGCTCGCTCCAGTGCTGAAGCTGAATACCGGGCTATGGCCCATACTGCTTGTGAACTTCTCTGGGTGCGCTCTCTTCTGCATGAACTTGGGATTGAATCGTCTTATGCGATTCCTATGCACTGCGACAATCGAGCTGCTATTTTCATTGCCAATAATCCTGTTTATCATGAGCGCACCAAGCATATTGAGGTGGATTGCCATTTTATTCGAGAGTCTGTTCTGGCTGGGAAAATCTGCACTCCTTTCACGAGATCTGAAGATCAAGTTGCTGATGTCTTCACGAAACTTCTGGCTAAGAAGCATTTCTGCACACTGGTGGACAAGTTGGGCATGATTGATATCTATGCTCCAACTTGAGGGGGAGTGTTACAATATATGTTTTCTATATTCTGTTATTTATTTTGTTATTTGTTTATTCTGTATGGACCTCTCTGTAATTGTCACAGTGTTATATATATGAGGGTGCACACTTTGTGCAACCCTATGCTCTCTGAAACCCTGATTTCCTACAATATTAAAAAAAAAGAGGATAGTAAATACACTATTGGCTATGAATCTTTGGGAGGGTAAATTCAGTTATCTGTTGTGTTTTCACTAATCACGGTTAGCATACATGATTATCAATATAAGAGTGCTCTGAGGTAGGCTCAGGCCCAAACTAGAGAATTGCAGCATACGTCTATTCAATAGAGGGAACATGAGCAGAAGCTAAAATAACACTGCAGATTGGAGCATAGTGTTGGTGTAAGCCATTGAGGAATTTGACAGGAATAAGCATAGGCTGCAAAGGACGTGCTTTGGTTTGAGCCTCAGCAAACACGAACTGAAAAGAAAAAAAAAAAGTTAAGCGGATAAGATCAATTTCTACTAGAATCATAGTATGCATCAACGGGCTCGGTCGCCTTGATGGTCAGAAAACGGACAATCCCAAATATTGCAGTGCGCAAAGCATGATTAAATTTTGACCAAAATTGCGAAATGTTGGTTAAAATTCCAGTTTCGTTGGCTACCAAACATCGAAAACTACCTCTCAACTTCCGAAATTTTTTCTCGTAATTTCATTAAAAAAAATTGAAAGAAAATAAAATTCTGAAAATGAGAATTGTTATGTATTACTTAATTGAATGCAAGATATAAGATATAACATGCTATTGCATAAGTGTGTGTGTGTGTGTGTATATATATGTGTGTCGGTGTACATTGCATAGTCCAAATGATTGAAACAGTTTTGTATCTTTTCACTGACACGTGTAGGAGCCCTCCCATTCTATACCAACATATAACGTTATTGCATAATTAGATGTATATATGTATGTAGATCATCCAGGTAAAATCTCATGACTTAATTCCAATAAATTTAGTCGTCAAATTTGTCGAAATTTGCGTCAAACTCTTATGTTGACAGGAGTGGAATTATCAAAATTTTGACCGAAATTCCTATAATTTTTTGTTTCTGGACCGCAGCAAACGACGTCAAAAACAACATTAGTAAACTATGGTGCTGCAAAGTGTTCCTCTCCTATGTGCAGTGACTTTTGACCGCATCTCAAATTTCTTTGGCAGTAGTCTGAAACATTCATTTGTAGGCGATTTGAGTCCCCATGTTGTTACATGGCCAGTTCTTCACCTTGTTGACGTGCCTCCTTTCTGGGTTATTGTCGGAAAAAATTTAAATGAGAAAAAGTTTTTCATTGGATCGAAAAATGGCATGAAGTGCGTTCATTCATAAGAAATAATTGTGACCATTAAGTTTAATCACAGAAACAGAAGAAGAACATTGCAAACAATGGGCTCGACCTTCTCTTTCACTATGGCATGGCGGCATAGACCGAGTACCGAGTGAAGCATGGAATTTTCTGAATGAGCCATGGTAAATGAAGTTACGAAAATGATATAGGGTAAAAATCAACCCCGACATAAAGAAATATGGTAGAAGAAACTCTATTGCGTGAGAAGGGGAAATCAAGATTTTAGATGAATAGTTCATGCCCAAAGAGTTGTTATTCAAGAGCGGGCCTTGCATGGGCTTGGACAGCAACCCACAGCAGCGGAAGACAAGGGAGAAGTTCCTTCTAGTGAGACGTCCTGCATTAGTTGAGGAGGTTGTCCTCCCTCCTAGGCAATAGAAAATGACGAAGCGGTTGTGGGTGCTCATGGATGAGCCCGTCATCAGGCTAAACACATTCAACCCGTGATCAAGCTTGACAACTGGTGGAGTCGGCCAATTAGTTGGCGACTAAACAAAATTAGGGTTATCATCAGTCTATTTCATTGACAAATTTTATTGTTTTATTAGTGTTTATTAATTATTAGACATCAAGCATTTCGGAGCAAATTGTCAGTCATTCAGGTCTAGTCATTTTGTTATAAACTCTGGTCTTAGTTTTTATTCAAAAAGAGTTTTGATGTTACGAATTGAGTGTTTCATTTGTGTTTTTCCCATCACTACGCCGCTCATACTTGTTAAAACGGCAAGATGACAAACCGTCAAGGTAGGGCGCCTTGTGCCTTGGTGTGGCGTACATTTTCCCCATATGTATATATAAGTTTTATGTTTTTTATGGACATTGTCCTCCCTATATACATAATTTTTATATTATTGAGAGATATTATTGTATCTATTGTTAAAGTGCATTTCTGTTTAAGTTATTTCTTTAGTTTGTAACATGGGCCCTTGTATAAAGTGGTCCATTAGGTTTTTCAGTTTGCTTACTTGAACTACCTCCTCCTATTTGTAGGAGTGAGTTTTCTCTTTTGTGAATATAGAAACACGGCCGCTTTCCACATGGTATCAAAGCAGGATTCCTAGTCCTGATCTCTACCAGCCGCCGCCGCCTTCTCCCTCTCTCTCTCTCTCTCCCTCCATCAGCCACTGCCACCACATCTTCCATCTTCACTGTTGTTGTTGATCACGCCTAAGGGGATTTACTTCTCCTTCTAGCCATATCCTCTTTTCCAACAAGAGGGTCTAGGGACATGGTCGACGATCCATCCAATGTTCTTATGCCCTAAAGAACTGTTATTTTGAAGAACCGTTCGGCAGATCTGGGGTCATTCATGACCACCTATTCTAGGACTCTATCCACTCTATTATAGGTATGATTGGGCATATCTAACATACCACCCTTCTTTTTGGTAAATCATAGTATTTGCCACTTATTTCGGGTCTCTTTTGACCTTATTTTGCAGGATTCGCCATTTTTACTCCTGATCTGCTGCTGCCCCAACCTTTGACACGCTGTGTCCCTGCCAGACACGTCGTGCCCCAAACTGGCGAATCATTTGCTCCTGATCTGTTGCTGCCCCGACCTTTAACACGTCGTGTCTTATTTTTGACACATTGTGTCTCACACCAGCGAATCATCTACCATGTCATGTCTTATTTTTGACACATCGTGTCTCTTTCCAGGAGACTATATGTTGTTTTCTAACATGTCATGTCTTATTTTTGACACGTCATGTCACTTTCCAGGAGACTTATTTGTTGTTGTCAGACACACTGTGTCTTATTTTTGACACGTCGTGTCTCTTTCCAGGAGACTATTTATTGTTGTCTGACACGTCGTGTCTTACTTTTGACACGTCGTGTCTCTTCCAGGAGACTATCTTCTGTTGTCTGACACGTTGTGTCCCTTGCCTCTAAAGAAGTTTGTCCTCTCTTGACACGTCGTGTCGCTTTCTAGACACGTTGTGTTGCTGCCTTTGGAGATTCTTTGGCTATCATTATTGCTATATGGCTTCATCTTCTTCTGAGATCATAGAGACACATGTTAGATGTGTCACTTCTGTCAAGTTCAACGGATCCAACTACATTTTATGGCATGATCCTTTCAAATCTATGCTCATTCTGCGGGCAAGCTTGAGCATCTCACTGAACTAACTCCTCCTAAAGATGAAACAAATGACAAAAAGAAAGTCGAGTATAAGAAATGGGCAGAATGTGATTCTCAAGTCTTGTCTTGGATTCTAAATAGTTGTGAATCTCATGAATCCACTAATCTCATGTTTACTGATACTACCAAGGAAGCATGGGACCATATTGCTCAGAACTATTCCAGTAAGGGAAATGCCTCCCGAGTTTTTGAACTCTATAAATGCCTGCATTCTCTAAGACTTAAGAAGCCACATTGTTTGCTTCACATTTTGATACCTTCAAAGGTATTGGGGAGAACTCAAACTCCACCAGCCATTATCTATTGATCTCAATAAACTACAAAAACAACAAGATGAAGTCCGGTTATGCCAGTTCTTGGCATCCTTACCCCCCAGCTATGAAGTTGTCTGTCAACAAATCCTTGCATCTGAACCATTATCCATGTTGGACGATGTTTATCTTCGGCTATCTCACTCTGTGTCTTCTACTACCAAAGAAGAGTATGCTGCCCTGGTTGTTGCTAGATGAGTACGTGGTAACTCTACGTGTGGACAAGGCAGAGGTCTTAACAATAGTTACATAGGTCCTCCTCCACCTCAGTCCTTTGGAAGAGAGTCTTCTCCTATTCAGCCTCGGCATTGCAACTTCTGTAAACGGACGAATCATACCGAGGAAAAATGTTGGAAGACACATGGAAAGCCCAAATGGGCAAACCAAGTCTCCACTAATGAAGCTGATGAAGAGTCTCCTAGTGTTGCTACTCCTCAAATGGTAACACTAAGTTCATATGTCCTTGACATGCTAATTGTAAAGTGGAGAATTGTCAGCTTTCGTGAAAGAGGAACTGTGCCGGTGCATTGAACAGCAGTTTTAGATCCATTTGCAACAGTGACAGATGATATCGGAGTTGTTGTACTAAGTTTTGAAAATAAATGAAGATCACCAGTCATATGAGTGGAAGCACCTGAGTCGATGCACCACTGTTTGTTACCAGAAGATGATGAGGTGAGCATAGCAGATGAGCCGGATGTAGAGGGTAGGTGTGCAAGGCGCTCTTGAAACATTTTCTCGAACTCTGAGCGTAGCCAGTCAGTGTTGGTTGGTGCAGGTGATATTTCAGCAGGAGAGTCAGCAACGGCAGCATCATCAGCGGTTTGGTTAGCCCAATCAGGTTTACCGTGCTTGATCCAGCATCGGTCTTCAGTGTGATTGTCGCGACCACACCAGTTGCAGTGACGTAGGCCTTGAGAAGTACCCCGACCTGGTGTAGAAGATCCTCGGCCGCCAGAAGGAGGAGGTCGTCCACCGCGACCGCGACCGCGACCACGGCCACGACTAGAGTCAGTAGAGCGCGCAACTAGTGCAGGATGCTCAGGAGCCGGTGTGGGAGTCAGAGAAGGCGGTCTCTGAACTCTTTTGAGGACATCACGAACTGTGGGTAGTGGATCGCTTGACAGAATTTGATCAACAACTCCTGAGAAGGAGGCAGGAAGGGCAGCCAGAAAATGCACAAGTTGAAGCTCATTTCGTTGCTTCTGGGCAATCTTGATATCAGCAGTCAGAGGGTGATACAGTTCATATTCATTCCACAAAGCGGAGCATTGATTATAGAAATCGTCAATAGACATGTCAGTGGAGAATTCCTTCTTGGCGAGCTGTTTGAAGATTTCGAAGACCCGCTTTGGATTCTCCTGATGTGAATACACATGTGCCAAATGATCCCACATCGCCTTGGCATCATGATGGCAGAGAAGAGACTGACTGATCCGGGGCTCAGAGCTGTTGAGGATCCAAGACATGACGCCTGAATCATCCTTGGACCACTGGATGTAGCTTTGTGTAGTCTTGTCATCAAAATCCGCCGTAGGAGCATCAGGAGGATTGACCGTAAGATGGTGATATCGACCCTGTGCCTTGACATAGAGAACAAACGATGCAGATCATAGATGGTAGTTGGAGCCGCCGTCGAGTTTCACCGTAGTGACACACAGAGATCTGGGGGGCTCAAAGTAAGCCATAGCAGCAGTAGACGTCAACACCGTAGAGGTAGCAGTAGAGACCTTCAATGGGCAGAGCAGAAGAACCCGAAACGAGCAGAGGCAGCAGGGATCTGACGCAGCAGATCAGAAGAACCCGAAGACGGGCAAAATATGCATAGAAACCTACGCCTGCATGAGAAGAAACTCAACGTTCCCCCATGAGGCGCAGGCAGAAATACCCACGAACAAAGAAGACTCTCAACTTAGATGGCCAGCGGACACCCGAACAAGAACGGACGTAAGCCCGGTCGTAGACGTAAAAAAAAATTAGAAAGTGTTCAGGCCTTACGTAGGAGTGTAGAAATTATTTTTGTTTTTGGTGGAGAATATGATGGAAGAGGGTATGGATGGGTAGATGGGATAGAGGAAGAGAGGAGAGGGCGTGGGGTGGTGGTGGAGGTTGTGGTGGTGGTGGTTTGGTGGTGGTTGCTACTGGAAGCAGCGGCGGCAGGGGGTGGAGTGGGCGGCTGCTGTTGTGGGGGGGGGGGGGAGAGAGGCGGCGGCTAGGGAGGGTTAGGGTGAGGGAAGGTGGGAGAGAAGAGGAGAAGAGGAGCGAGCAGGGGAAGACTGCCGCCAGCGGAGGGGGGGGTTAGGTCATGGGTGGGAAATTAGGGTGGGAGAAAATGGAGGCCTGCTCTTGATACCATATAAAGTGGAGAATTGTTGTTTATTGAATGAATAAAACAGTGTACATAGTAGTCTCTTACATAGCAAACAGAAAACGAGACTGATTAATATGCAACCCATATGGGACTAAACAACAGAAGAAATAGAATAAGTGGAGCACATGCTAAGCACATGACGCTCAAGAAAACACATCTCTATACTAATCAAAGTTGATTTTGCACTTATGACCACACCTCAGGCGAATATTGCTCAACACTCAGGTGATCCTTCCTGTCTTCAAGCTTCTTCTTCTTCAACAAAAGACGATTGGATTGTTGATTCCGGTGCCACGACCCATATGACTGGTAATAAAAATATTTTTACTCATCTAAAGAAATCTACATATCATCCCCAGTGTGTTTGGCAAATGGATCTACTTCTCCAGACAATGGAATAGGAGATGTTAACAACAATCTCCTTAAATTTGTCTTATTTGTGCCCAGATTTCCTTTGAACTTGATGTCAGTTCGTAAAATTACCAAATCTTTAAACTGCAGTAAAACCTTCTTTCCTTACACTCTCTATGCAAGATCTCAAAACGAAGAAAACGATCGGTGGGGGATATGAAGGTAGAGATGGTTTGTGCTATCTACAAACCTCATAAAATTTGCTTTCTACTGTTCTTATGGCTCACTCTACATCTTTGTATCAATGGCACCTGCGGCTTGGTCACCCTTCAACCAATAAGTTGAAATCCTTATTTCCTAGCTTGTCTTCTGAAAAAATTTACATGTGAATCTTGTCAACTTGGACAACAGCACCGCTATGTATTCTCCTCGTTGTGATAACAGGAGTCCTAGTTTATTTTACTTAATTCTATCTGATATCTGGGGACCTTGTCATATTGGTAATTGTACTGGTGTGCGATATTTTGTATCTATTATTGACGATTGGTCTCGTGTCACTTGACTTTATCTTTTAAAAGATTGCTCTTAAATTTTAGATGTTTTCTCCAAGTTCTTGAATGAAATAAAAACTCAATTTTCTGTTGGTACTAAATTTGTTCACGCTGATAATGCTTCTGAGTATGTGCAACAAGGTTTTCAGATAATTTGTATCTCTAAAGGAATTGACCATCAAACCTCATGTGCCTATAGTCCACAGCAAAATGGTGTTGCTGAAAGGAAAAACAAACACCTTGATGTTGCTCGAACTCTCCTCATTCAAATGAAGGTTCCCAAATCCTATTGGCCTAATGCCATTCTGTTAGCCAACTACCTCATCAACTGCATGCCTTCGTCCATCCTACAAAATAAAATTCCCTACAAACTTATCTACCCACATGAACCTATTTTTGGACTACCACCAAAAGTTTTTGGTTGTCTTTGTTTTGTCCACAATCACAAACCTGGACTTGATAAATTGTCTCCACGAGCTGTTCGCTGTTGTTTTCTTGGATACTCCCAAACACAAAAGGGGTACAAGTGTTTTGATCCTGTTGCAAGCCGATTGTATGTTAGTGCAGATGTAACCTTTTTTGAAGATACTTCATTCTTTTCTGAACCAAGTCAACAGGTGTCTTCTCCTAATGTACAACTTCCTATGTACATATATATATATCACCTTAGGTCAACCATAGCAGTACAACCGCATAGCATGGCTCGAAGGCTCATCAATATGTATTTATTTCAAATCCCTTGCAGTTATTCCCGTTGCCTTTTGTAGCTCAATCAATGTGATACAACGCACCCCGCGCTAGATGCCTGTTGCAACAACCTAGAGCATGTAGTGTCCAAATTGAGCATTAAAGCTCTAGAAGCTCTAGCTTAATGGGAGCTATTGGTGTGCTTTTTAAGCCATGCACCAAGGAAGTAAGGCACCAACTGGGACATCGCCTTATTGGATGCCAATTTCAGTTGCTAATTTGCTCTAATGGGTGCAAGCTTTGGACGCTTAGGCCGTAAGGTGGCTACTCAAAGCCTCTTGCTAGCACTGTACAATTTTCAGTTGTTTCTATGTAGTATGGTAATTGAATTCAGATCCACATGAGGATACATATACAAGAAAAATAAATATAGGTGCATGTCTTGTTCTCTTGTAGCTGCGAAGTGTTGCGGAAACTCCCTACCTCAGAACAGCACCCCAGACCCGCAAATGTGCTCTAGTCGCATATTTCATTTACATGGGATGTCAAAAAGAGCGCCCAAACACATCATTAGAGGTTCAAGGCAGCAGGGGGTGCATAATTCTTGCTTTACATATTAACAACACAGTCATCACTGGAACTGACGTCCTAGGTGTATCTCATGACAATCCTTACAATCTCGTATTAAAACCAAGGATTATGGTATGCTAGTTGCTACGATATGTATCAGGGGTAGTAGTACTCGGTCAAAGATAGGTACCAATATCTCAACAAAAATATGTTCTTAACCTACTCGAAGTAGCTGGTATAAGACATACTAAACTTGTATGTGCTTTAATGGACTATCATGGCAAATCTGGGCTATAGATAAAGAGATTTTTACTGATCCTGAAAACTACAAAAAGACAGTCCAAAAGCTTCTTTATCTCGGTCACTTGATCTGACATTTAATATTTGGTCATAGTAGTTTGCCAATTCATGAGTAACCCCAGGGATCTCATTGGATTTTAGTTCAAAGAATTCTGCGATGTCTTAAAAGAATCTCCGAGGAAGGGGTTTTTCTATCAGAGATCTCAGAATCAAAACTTCTAGTTGATAGAATGTGCAGATGCTAACTAGGCAAGAGATGCAACTTAGCGTCACTCAACATCTGAATTCTACATGTTATTGGGTAATCATCTTATCACTTGGCAGGGTAAGAAACAACATCATTGTAACTCAATCCTATTGAGGCTGAGTATCCAGCTATGGCCTATGTGAGAATTATAAGTCATGTAGTCCTATATGGGCACATCACTTATAATTCTAACAGCCTAAGCCTGTTGTGACTTGCAGTAGGTAAAATCAATTTTGAAGGAGATCGATCTGCTAGCAATTTCTCCAACTCTTACAACATGACAATCAAGCGGCTATGCATAATGTAAACAACCCAGTCTTTCATGAGTGCACCAAATTTGAAAGTTTATTGCCATTTATCTGAGATCTCACAATGGCAACAAGGATGGTCACTCTCGATGGCAACAAATCACTGACATCTTCACCGAGCCACCTCTTCATCTCTCTATCAACGTATAAGCAGCTAGTTAGGTCTAGCCAATGTGTATGCTCCAGCTTCATGGGGCATGTTGGAGTTAATGGGCTTTACCTGGGCCCATCATTAACTTTCTTCATCTTTATCTTAAGTTTTATTTGTGGTATAGTGTACCATGTACTCTTTCACTCTTCTGACCCTGTCCCTATGTAAAGATTGTATTGTACTCCGTATATTATAAATGAAGCTGAGAACTTTTCCAAATGATTTTCCAACTGTGCACAAGAGTTTCAAGGATTTTTAAGCAAATGAAGCATTAGAACCTCAAACATAAGCTAACAAAATAAGTCCAAGCTGCCAAATTACCTAAACCTAGGAGATAGCTTTATTTTGAAAGAACAACAATATAGTTAGATAAATCATGGAAATTCTACTGATACAAAACCATATAACTAACAAAAGATCTGACTACAAACCCAAATTACCTCAGGATGGACTGCAATAGCGGTATCTCCGAAAATTGTCTCGGGACGGGTTGTAGCAATAGTCAAATAGTCCTCACTGTATCATAAAATTTACAAGGATAATCCACGTCAAGAAATTGAGAAAGCGGAAGCAGAAAGTTAATGCTCAATGCATCAAACAGAGAACAAAAAGGTACATTTAACGTACGTGTATCTATATACACATAGATGATAACACTGGATTTATTTTTGGACGATGTATAGAAACCATAAGGAAATGGACTAATTCTACTAAGAAAAAAAAAAAACTTTTCTTCTCCTCGGTACCCACATATAGCCGACCTATTGATAAGCACTAGTTTAGACCTGGTTTATTTTATTAATTAAGTCTAGTGTAGGCCATTTGAGCCCCCTTTCTTCCAATCTGTGGGTGTCTGTTGATAGTGTACATAAGGTCATATATATCAGTAAACACTACACACCCTATAAGAGGGGCCATAGAGGTAGGCCCTGCAGATAGCAATACATCAGCAGTTAAAGGAGCTTAGATCATCTGCTTCTCCTCTGCTACTTTTATAATCTCTTACACAGTCTACTATTTCCTTTGGTTTAGGTATGTCAAGAGGCAAGAGGATAAGGCATAAAGCAAGAAAAGGGGTGATCTGTTGTCAAGTAGACCAGCAAGAATTATGAAAAATAGATGTGAGTTTCCTATATTTAGTTCCATAATGCCCATTCTCGCTATCATAGGATATGGTGGCTAGATAACAAAGGTGTACGCTAGTCATAGTAATTTATAGATGGATATGTACAATACACTTTTTTCATAATTCAATTAAAATAGAATTATGGTAATAACTCTGTTCTAAATGGTTGACTTATTGGTCGTGTTATTTTGTCCTACTTTCCAGCTAATTGCCTTTACTATACTTGATAAATATAGGGCAACAAAAATAGTTAATATTTTTGGTCCAATCAACAAGTAATAAATGCATAACATGGCAATTTTGTTGTGGTTTGTAAACAAAGCTTATGGAGGCAAACTTTTTTCACCCCACCCCACCCTGTTTCTAACATCCCGGTGCACCAGCGGGATCGAACCCACGACCAGCCCCATTGAGCGACCGGCTTACCAACTGAGACAGACGGCAAGTATAGAGGAAAGCGACTCAAGTTTGCTATGAACAGGGCACGTCTATTATATGAACTCGGGTGGAAGCCAATAACCCAATCACAAAGTATGAAACCAAACTACACATATACAGAAGAAGAAAAAGGTAATCCATTTCACATATATTTTCACACTCCCTTCAAGTTGGTGCTATTATATATCAAAATCACCAAGCTTGTTACATAGGAATTTGACCGAACATTCCATTCAGGGATTTAGCAGATATATCTGCCACTTGATCTTCAGGTTGAACGGGAACAAGCTTGATTTGTTGGTCTTGGATTTTTCACGAATGAAGTGATGGTCAACTTCAATATCTTTGATTCATTTGTGAAAAACGGGATTTGATGCAATGTGGACAGCAGTTTGATTGTCATATTCTAATTTCATTTCATGTGACTAAGTGCATCCAAGTTCTTCCAGAATGTTCTAGACCCATAGGAGATCACTGGTTGCGTGCACCATGGCTCGATATTTGGATTCAGCACTTGATCAAGCCACCACAATTTGGTTGTTGCTTTTCTAAGACACAAGGTTGCCTCCCACAAACACACAATATCCCAATATAGATCGGCGATCGATCACACAACTTGCCCATTCCGCATTAGAGAAACCTTGGACTTTGAAATGCACATGATTAGAATACAATAATCCTTTGCCTAGATTCCTTTTTTAGATATCAAAGAATTCAAATGGCAGTACATGCTTTGCCTAGATTCCTCCATGTGTGCAGTACATGGTTTGTCCATGAATTCGATAACCATGCCAGTAGCGAAGAGTATATTTGGATGACTGAAGGTGACATAATTAAGTTTCCCATCTAGCCTTCTATACCTCCATTGATCTTTGAGTAGCCTCCATAATCTCTTTATAGCTTCATTTTAGGAACCCATGGAGTGTCGGGAAGTTTTTCCCCTAGCATGTTTGTTTCTTCAAGAAGAACAAGAGCATACTTCTAGTATTATATGACAGTTCCATCTGGGGATCTAACCACCTTAATGCCTAGGAAGAAATTCAGGTGTCGCAAATTCTTAGTACTTTGGAATTTCCTTTATAGAAACTGCTTGAATTGCATGATACCTTGTTGATTGTCTCCAGTGATGACGATATCCTCAACATAGACAATAACTAAGATGACTACTGAAGGCCTCGATAGCAAATTGAATGATCAATATTAGATAAAAAAGACAACAATTCAATAGTGCATGAATGAACTTCCCAAATGAAGCTATAATAGACTATTTGCGACTATAGAGTGGCTTGTGGAGCCGGTAGACAAGATGATACTCCTCCTGAGCAACAAACACTTCTTTTTCGGCCGTGCTTATGGTCCAGCTGGACTGTATACAATCCCTAGGTATATTGTAAAATTTACCACAGCAACATTTATGATCCTGTGAAGGACCGTATATGGTCTAGCTGCACCATGAATAGGCATGAGGTTGTGCCTTACTAAATACAATCTAAGGCTCCAATCAAACCGTATATGGTCTTTTGTCTTTTGTATGGTCGTAAATGCATCTATAGGTGCCCAAAACACATCCTAATGATGATGAGGCTCGATGTGGATTTCTGGTTCATCAACAAAGCTTTTAAAGAGAGCTAAAGCCATACTCAATATTGATCTTATCCAGTAACTCATGGCCAAGACGAATGTGCGCCACCAAGGGAGAAGAAATGACACATGTTGTAGGAAACCTCTACAAAGTGTAGAGTCCAGCCAATTCATATCCTATGCCAATCGTCTTCAAGTCATGTATAACACAAGTTTCTGGTAAAAAAGTGACAGAGGCTTGAAGAGAACGAGATAATTTGCTAGTAGATAACAAATAAAAAGGATTTTGAGGGACAAACAAAGTGGTCGGAAGTGATATATTTGGAGAAGGTGACATCATCCCATTTCCCTTTATAGAGGCAATGGGGCCATCTATAAGGTGAGAGTGGGTAGGTTGGACTTATGGGTATAGGTAGAGAACATCTCAATACATGCATGATATGATTAGTTGCACATGAATTAAGGACTCAGTCTAATGACAGTGCCTTGGAAGCCTGAGAGATGCATGTCGAAGGATTAGCTCTCTACACAAGAGAGGCGACTGAAGATATAACTTGTAGTGAGGCTTGATGTCGCATCAACTGAGAATACTCCTCTTCAGACAGTGATTAGTAACCTCCTCATGAGTATCCCTTGATGTTTCCATGTTGGCAGACTTTTACAGGGAATCCATGTAGCTCGTAGCAGGTTTCCTTAGTGTGTCGCTTCCTACCATAGTGAACACACTTCAGACGTTGGTGAGGTACTTCATGTCCAATACCAAATATGCCACCTCTAGTAGAACCTACCACGGCCACAACCTCTAGGTACAGTGTCCCTGACTGACTGAACGACCAAGGTTGATTTGTCACTGTGGATGAGTGATAGTAGTTGCATCTTACTCCAAGAAGGTGTGGGCCATTCTACCATAGGCCTCCACCAATGAAGCTCGGGTCCAGACAGAATCGATCTATGGATGCCCTCGTACTCAAGACATAGTCCATCAAGAACTCAATCATTGTCATTTCATCTTGTTGCTTTTGCATTTTGTGAATATCAAGGAAGAAATCCATGTAAATCATCAGCCAAGCAAGCCCCCTCTAGGTGTAGTGCCCCTGTCTGACTGAGGTTGATTTGTCCCTGTGATTTAGTGATTGTATCTTTATCCAAGAAGGTGTGTGCCATTCAACCATAGGCCTCCACCAATGAAGCTCGGATCCAGAAAGAATCTGACTATGGACGCCCTCGTACTCAAGGCGAAGTCCACCAAGAACTCAATTATTGTCATTTGTTCTTGTTGCTTTTGCATTTTGTGAATATCAGTAGACAAACGAAGAAAACCATGTAAATCATCAGCCAAGCAAGTCACCTAGCCAAGTACTGTGTAAGTGACTTATATCCCTATTGCAACCCATATAGCTCTATTGTCATATCGTATGTTCAAGAGACATTGTTGAAATGCATAAGTTGATTTATGATTCCATAATGTCATGCATGTCTGAACGTAGTTTTTGTGTTATGTCTGACTCCATATTGTTCTACAGCATTTTCATAGATTTTTATCACGTTCTTCCCATTGCTCCAATACAATAGTATCTTCTGGTGGCTCAAAAGTTAGATGGTTTATGTCCTTGCCCCTTAAAGAAGACTTTCCCAGTTGGGCTCCACTGCGCATAATTCTTCTCATTTAGTATTTTGTGGGTGATTATGTGATTTTGAATAGTCATTAGGTTGGGCGGCAGTTGGGACCTCTTTGGTCTTTGACATGACGCCAAAGACAATGTAATGGAGTGATCAGTGTCTGTTGGACCAACCAGAAGCAAAGAACTTGCATAGCAGTGCTGGAATAATATTGTAGCATTTGCCACAGTACTTTGGCAGGTATAACAAAAGGGAGGAAGGATAATTACTTCGTTGTCATAACTCCGATGCCCTTGAATTTCTGGAACAATGAATTAACTTAGGGGGTCCTTATAGAAATACTGTGTTATTTACTTATTCTGCTGTGTTTTTTCTCCTACTGCTTTATTGTATTAGTCCCATATTGGTCGTTTGTATGTGTCTCAACTCTCTGTAGCTATATAAGAGAGTACCATGTAAACCTTTTTACTCACTGAATAAGCAATTCCATTTCTATCTATACGGTATCAAGAGCAGGATCCTTTGTTCCCCGCCCACCCATTCACCCATGACGTAAGACCTCCCCCCCCCGCCGCCCGACCACCCCCCTCACCGCCGCCGCCCTCCCTTCCCGCCCTCTCTTTCTCCCCCCGCCAACCCTCTTCCCCCTTTCCCCTGCCGCCACCTCTCTTCCACCACCACCGCCCTCCGCCTCTACCAGAGGCCGCCACCCCCCCCCCCCCCGCCCGCCGCCTCCACCCACTGTCGCCTTACCCGGAGCCACCACCTCCCGCTGCCGCTCCCCTTCCTGACCCCGCCACCACCAACCCGCCCCGCCGTCGCCTCCCCTTCCTACCGCCTCCACCCTCCTAGCCTCTCTTCCTCCGCTCCGGCTCCGCTTCGGCTGCCACTGGTTTTTACCTCTATTCTTCGTCTACGTCTGGGTGCTCTTCGGATCTACGTTCGGACATCCGTTGGCCGGCTAAGTTGAGAGTCTTTTCGTCTCACTGTCTTCTCTGCCTGCACCTCATGAAGGAACGTTGAGTTTTCCTCATGACGGCGTAGGTTTCTCTATGCATATTCTGCCCTATACGGGTTTTCTGATCTAACTCGTCAAATCTTTGCTGCTATTATTTGTCCCTTTGTGGGTCTCTACTCTACTCTGCTGCTACGCCGACTACTACTTCTGCCATGGCCTTACCTGAGCCTCCCCGCTCTTTGTGTGTCACCACAGTGAAGCTTGACGACGGCTCCAACTATCATCTCTGGTCGGCGTCCTTTGTTCTATATGTCAAAGCACAAGGCCGGTATCACCATCTTACGGCTGAACCTCCTGCTGCTGATTCGGATGACAAAACCAGAAAAAGCTATGCGCAATGGTCCAAGGATGATTCCGACGTCATGTCTTGGTCCTCAACAGTACAGAGCCTCGGATTAGCCAATCTCTGCTCTGCCTTCATGATGCTAAGGCTATGTGGGATCAACTGTCCCATGTCTATTCTCATCAGGAGAATCCAAAGCGTGTTTTTGAAATTTTCAAAGCTTTGGCGAAAAAAGAGTTCTCTACTGACACTTCCATTGATGACTTCTACAATCAATGCTCGGCTCTGTAGAATGAGTTTGAACTCTACCACCTCTTGACTGCGGACATCAAAATTGCTCCAAAGCAACGTAACAAACTGCAACTGGTGCAGTTTTTGGCTGCACTTCCTGCCTCCTTTTCTGGTGTGGTTGACCAGATTCTGTCAAGTGATCCGCTGCCAACCCTTAGGGATGTTCTCAAACGAGTCCAACGCCTGCCGTCCATGACTCCTACTCATGTTGTTGAGCATCCTGCACTTATTGCTTGCTCTGCTGATTCTGATCGTGGTCGTGGTCGTGGTCACGGTCGTGGCCGTGGCGGCCGCCCTCCTCCCTCGGGAGGTCGCGGCTCATCTACCCCTGGACGTGGTACTTCTCCCGGCCCTCGCAACTACAAATGGTGTGTCCGAGACAATCATATTGAAGATCGCTGCTGGATTAAGCACGGCAAGCCAGCTTGGGCTAACCAGGCTGCTATAGAAACTGTTGCCGATTCTACCCCTGACACACCTGCTACTCCAGCTAACACAGACTGGTTACGTTCGGAGTTCGAGAAGATGTTCCAGGAACGTCTCGCACAGATGCCATCCTCGTCTACACCAGGACCCTCTGCCATGCTTGCCTCTCCATCATCTGGTAACAAACAGTGGTGCATTGACTCAGGTGCATCCACTCATATGGTTGGTGATCTTCAACTTTTTTCGAGTCTTAATAAAACTACTCCTATATCATCTGTTACTGTTGCAAATGGATCCAAAACTGTTGTTCATGGCACTGGCACGGTTCCGCTTTCACCAAAATTGCACTTGAATTCTGTTTTATATATTCCAAAGTTTCCTGTTAATTTATTGTCTGTTAGTAAGATGATTAAACAACTCAAGTGCTCTATTAAATTTGATCCTTCTGGCTGTATTTTGAAGGATCTCCGCACGAAGACGAGGATTGGTTCGGGCCGTGAAGGACCAGATGGGTTGTATTATCTGAATGGACCTCCTACTGCTGCGGTTATGGTATCTACTTCAGTGACGGGATTACAGTGGCACTTTCGCCTGGGCCATCCATCTGCTGCCAAATTAAAGCTTTTATTTCCTACTTTATCTGAGAATAATTTTTCCTGTGAAACTTGTGTTTTGGGCAAACAAACTCGGTCTGTTTTTCCTGCAAAGAAAGTTATTGCTTCTAAAGAAATTTTTGACCTAGTTCATGCTGATATTTGGGGACCGTGCTCTGTATCCAGTCACTCGGGTGTGAAATATTTTATGACCTTTATTGATGATTAATCTCGCACCACATGGTTGTTTTTGCTTAAAGGTCGGGATACTGTGTTAGATACTATTCGCACCTTCTTTGCTAAAATTCACACTCAATTTAATCGACCTATTAAAATTCTTCGTACTGATAATGCACTGGAATTCATGCAACAATCTGTTACATCTTTTTGTGCTGCCCAAGGAACCATACATCAGACCACTTGCCCTTACACCCCTCAACAAAATGGGTCGCTGAAAGAAAAAATCGTCACCTTCTTGAGGTTGCTCGCACCCTTCTCATACACTACAAAGTACCCCATCACTTCTGGCTTGAAGCTGTCTCTACGGCATGCTATCTTATCAATCGCATGCCTTCTTCTGTTTTGACAAATCAGGTCTCGTACGCCATTTTGTTTCCTGATAAACCCTTATTTTCTCTGCCTTCTCGCATTTTTGGGAGTACTTGTTTTGTAAAACATCTTCGTCCTGGCCTCACCAAACTTGATGCTCGCTCAGTCAAATGTGTGTTTCTGGGATATTCCCGTACTCAGAAAGACTACCGTTGTTTTGATCCTATTAAAAAACAGTGGTTTGTTAGTGCGGATGTGACCTTTTTTGAGCATATGCCTTACTATTCTACTGATGGTGAAAAATTGTCGGCTGATATTATGTCTACCACACTGTTACCATTAGTTGTTGAGGAATTACCAGCTCCTGATGTGCCTCAAGAACGCCCATTGCAAGTCTATCGGCACCGGTCAAAGAACATCAATGCTTCTGAAGCCCCGGCCGAACCAAATCCTGCGTCTGCGGTTGATCCACCATCTACTGAGGTATTTTCTGACCTGGATCTTCCTATCAGTTTAAGGAAAGGTGTTCGCTCATGTACTCAGCATCCTATCAGTAATTTATGTTCATCTGACAATCTCTGTGGTAGCTTTGCTTGTTTCACTTCTGTTTTGTCTGCTGTAACAATTCCTAAATCAGCCGAAGAGGCACTTCGCCATCCTGCCTGGAAAAATGCTATGGAGCAGGAAATGCATGCACTTTCTGATCAACAGGCATGGGATCTGGTTGATTGTCCCTCTTCATGCCATACTGTTGGATGCCGCTGAATTTTTACTATTAAATATCAACCGGATGGTACCATTGAACGCCTGAAAGCCCGATTGGTTGCGAAAGGATATACTCAAACATATGGAGTTGATTATTTTGAAACTTTTTCTCCAGTCGCACGCTTAAATTCTGTTCGTATTCTGATATCTATTGTTGTGAATAAAGACTGGACTCTGTTTCAACTTGATGTCAAAAACATTTTTCTATATGGGGATCTACAGGAGGAGGTCTACATGGAGCAACCTCTGGGATTTGTTGCTCAGGGGGAGTCTACTTCTAAAATCTATAAACTAAGAAAGGCAATCTATGGTCTGAAACAAAGCCCACGTGTATGGTTTGACAAGCTCAGTCAGATCTTAATTACCTTTGGCTTTCGGCGTTCACAATCTGATCATTCTGTATTTATTCGTAAAACTGCAGCAGGGCTGGTCATCCTTATTGTGTATGTTGATGATATTGTCTTATCTGGCAGTGACAGTGCAGGGATACAGGCAACCAAAAAGTATTTAGCTCAGCACTTCATCACCAAAGACCTAGGGAAACTACAATATTTTCTAGGCATTGAAGTTGCTAGATCTTCTGCAGGACTATGCCTGTCACAGAGGAAATATGTTCTTGATCTTTTGCAGGAGACAGGCATGTAGGGTTGCAAGCCATCCAACACTCCTCTGGATCCCAATATGGATTGGGATAATGATACTTCTCCTCCTTATGCTGATCATCAACAGTTCAGGAGACTGGTTGGCAAACTTATCTATTTGACTGTTACTAGAGCAGACTTGGCTGCTACTGTAGGATTCATAAGCCGGTATCTTGATAAACCCCGGCAATGCCACTGGGATGCTATTTGTCACATCTTACGATATCTCAAAAGCTCTCCAGGGAAAGGTCTTCTGTACAAAAAGCATGGTCATTGCAATTTATCTGGATTCTCTGATTCTGACTATGCAGGAAGTCAATCTGACAGGAAATCTACATCTGGATATTGCACCTTTGTGGGAGGAAATCTGGTTACATGGCACAGCAAAAAGTAAACAGTTGTTGCCCGATCTAGTGCAGAGACAGAATATAGAGCCATGGCTCATACTGCATGTGAGCTCCTGTGGGTTCGTGGTCTTCTGAATGAGTTTGATATCACCTCTTCTAGCCCCATTCCTATGTTCGGCGACAATAAGGCTTCCATTTTCATTGCGAGCAACCCCACCTTTCATGAAAGAACAAAACATATTGAGGTTGATTGCCACTTCGTTAGGGAGAAAGTTCTGTCTGGACATATCTGCACTCCATATCTCAGCACTGAGAAGCAGCTTGCAGACATCTTCACCAAAGTTCTACCTAAAGCTCGCTTCCAGACTCTGATTGACAAGCTGGGCTTATTCGACATCTACGCTCCAGCTTGAGGGGGAGTATAGAAATATTGTGTTATTTACTTATTCTGCTGTGTTTTTTCTCCTACTGCTTTATTGTATTAGTCCCATATTGCTCGCTTGTATATGTGTCTCAACTCTCTGTAGCTATATAAGAGAATACCCTGTAAACCATTTTACTCACTGAATAAGCAATTCCATTTCTATCTATAGTCCTCATATGGTACAGATTTAAGGGAGAAAACAGCCATCTGCCTTCTTTTTTTAAGCCAAGAATAAGATGCAATAAAAGCTTGTAGACAACAGCCTGATGAATAGAGGATTTAGAGAAGAGACGGGGGTGCATCAGCTAACCACAAGCACCTATGAAACTAACTTATGGGTCCTCATATGAACCAAATTTAGGGGAGGGGAGCCATCTACCTTCTTTGTTGAAGTCAAGAATAAGCTGTAATAAAAGCTTGTTGACAACAGCCTGATCGATTGAGGATGTAGAGAAGAAACGGGGGCACATCAGCTAGAAACAAGCATTGTATGAAAGCTAGGGCCAAGAGAAAGGATGGCCTAGAAGAGTTGGGACTCAAGTCCAACCGGAGAGGAGCAGTAACCACTACAATGGCCGACATGCTACAGTATGGTAATGTAGCAACGGGCGGAAAAACAGAAGTTTCTGATCGTTGTAGACCTCAAGACGGAGATGATGGATCCCTAAGATTGACTTGGATAAATACAACTCCATTAGGGTTTTTACTTGCTCTGATATCATCAAAGTGAGCAAACAATGGTTGAAAACCCTTAACTCCTTCAGTCGGGGATATATGTGTGTGTGTGTGTGTGTGTGTACATATATATATGTATGTGTATAAACATACATACATACATACATATATATACATATACATATACATATACATATACATATATATGACATAGCTCCAAGTCTTTAATAGATTAATGGTTATCTTTCATAACATAGCCTTTGAAATAGTCAAATAAAGAATAAAACAAAACATATTATCATCATTTAAGCCTCATTCTCAACCATGTAGAGGTCGGCTTATATTTGGCACATAGCATAGACAAATTATTTGATTTTAAAATTGCGACAAAATAAATTATAAACCCATTAATATGCCTTAAGAACCACACAAATAACCAACACGACAAATTAGGTGACGCCTTGGGGCACCTTGACGCCTAGGCAGATGCCTTTAACAAGTATGATCATCTCTAGGTGCTCTTAACAAGTAGATCTGATCAACATGAACGTGCTATGGAGGAGGGAGTTTGTCCAATCTTAGAGGATGCTCTCAGATTTGAGGACGAACCTTGGAGATGGATAGGAGGAAGAGACAGCAACCAGGACTAAGTTGTGTGGTTGTGTCTCCTTGCTCACATGGATGGAGATAATGTAAATGTTGTTAGTGAAGACGAGGTGAAAATGGCAGTCACGGTGGAGATACAAGTACGAGGGCAATGAATGTGGAGACATCATTGATTCCCAATTAAGACTGGAGGAGTTGGCGACTTCCATGGACAACAATCAGAAACATACTATTCTAGGGAGAGGACGGAGATGGAGACTCTGGGAGACAATGGCGGTGATGATGGTTGCAGCAGCCATGAGCAGGCTACTGCTTGAATTGTCCTATTTCAGGGCGGGTAAGAACAGTTTTGCTTTAATACCATCTAACACAGATTATGTAGAATAAGATAAACTTTGCTATGAACAAGGCATAAACTTTGCTACGAACAAGGCACACCTATTTATATAGACTTGGGTGGCGGCCAATAACCCAACTACACGATACGGAACTAAACCACATATACAGAGAATTAGAAGTAATAAATACGTATTTGCACATATATCCTAACATGGTTAAATGTCCCTTTGATTGTGTTGATATGTATATGTAGGGACCTACTTGTAAGTGTAAGAAAGGTCAGGGGGCTATGTGTAAAGTATGTAAAGCTTCTTGTTTATACAATACAAGCACCCCGACAGTAACGTTAAGTCGAGGGTTTTCCTCTGTTGTTTCTTCTTCTTCATGGTATCAGAGCAGGGAAAACCTTAGGAGAGCTATCAATCTCTCCAAGGAAGTGCTAGTGAGTGGTCATCACGATCTGGGAGTTTGCAAACATCTGAAGCGGCAGAAGCTAACACTTTTCCGTCCGCACTACAGTACACGTACTGTAGCACGACGGCCACAAAAGTGGTTGCTGCTCTCTCTCCGGTTGGAATTGGATATTGTCATTTTAGGGCGTCATTCCTCTTGGTCCTAGCTGCCGCAAGGTGCTTGCGGCTAGCCACTACGTCTCCGTTTCTTCTCCATGTCAAGCGTGCATTAGGCTCCTGTCAACAGCGTTTTATTGTAGCAGTTTTCAGCTTCAATAAAGACGGTGCGAGGGGTTGGTTCCTCCCTTGAATTTGGTCTAAAGGGGGAGTCCCTACCTGAACTTCATTGTCCTAGAAGGTCAAGGGCAGAAGGAATTCAAGGAAGACGCAGTGGATCTTTGTATACCAAGTTGTCCCAGCGGACTACTGTAGCACAGTACTGTAGCACTGCGGGTTTTGGTCTGGTTTCATCATTTCCAGTTCATTGTTGCTTCTAAAGTCAAGATAAAAGTCAAGATATTAATACTAGTGCACCCCTCCACGTGCAAGTGGTCTTAAAACGTGCAATTTTTCAGTTTTTAATTCGGAATGATGTCAAAGGAAAAAGAAGTTACATATCAGGTGATACTGTCGGAAGAGGAGTACTCACAGTTGATGCGCATCCGAGCTTCACAACAGTCTACATCTTCAGTTGCCTCTCTTATTCCCGGAGTTACTACTTCAGCATGTACCTCTCAGGCTTCTAATGCAGCTATGTCCAAGTCTGATTGGGTTCTTGATTCAGGTGCAATTGATCACATCACGGGGGCATTAGAGATGTTCACCACCTATGCCCAAAAGCCTAATCTACCCGGTGTCACCCTTGCAGATGGCTTTGTTGCCTCCGTTAAGGGAACTGGGATGGTGTCACCAACTCCACAAATATCTCTTCCATCTACATTTTTCATTCCAAATTTTCCTTTCAATTTATTATCAATAAGTAAATTAACTCGTGCTCTTCAAGCATCTGTTACGTTCTTACCAGATACTTGTCTGATACAGGACTTGAAGACAGGGGACACTATTGGCGAAGGGTATGAATTGGCCGGTCTATATTACTTGCAAAGGTCGCCTATAGCATGTGTCACGACTTCTCCTTTGGTGGTACATAGTCGTCTTGGTCATGCATCTTTAGATAAGCTCAAAGTCTTGGTTCCAGGTCTGTCCAACCTGAAGAGTTTGCAGTGTGAGCCATGTCAGTTAGGGAAACATACAAGGTCCGTCTTTAGGTCCAAAGAGAGTCAAAGAACCAAGTCTACTTTTGAGTTAATTCATTCAGACATATGGGGACCAAGTCGTGTTATTTCCAAGCTCGGCTATAAGTATTTTGTTATCTTTGTTGATGACTACTCGCGTGCTACATGGCTTTATTTGATGAAAGAGAGATCTGAACTCTTGTCTATATTCAAATCATTCTGTGTGGAAGTGGAAACTCAATTTAAGAAGAAAGTGTGTACCCTTCGATCGGATAATGCTAGAGAATATTTCAGCCATGACTTCACTCATTTTACTACCACCAATGGCATCATCCACCAGTCATCTTGCCCACATACACCACAACAGAACGGAGTGGCTGAAAGAAAAATTCGCCATATTGTTGAGACCGCCCGCACTCTTCTTCTTCACATGCATGTACCTAAGGAATTTTGGGGTGATGCTATTCTTACTGCTGCTTATCTCATTAATCGCATGCCGTCATCTGTCCTCAAACATCGCATACCTGTTCAGATTCTTCATCCTATGAAGCCATTGTACCATGTTCCACCCAAGGTGTTTGGTTGTGTTTGTTTTGCCCATTGCCTTGGTCCTGGAGTGGACAAGTTGGGTCCCAAAGCCACCAAGTGTGTCTTCTTAGGTTACTCTAGGGTGCAAAAGGGGTATAAGTGTTTTAGTCCTACCTTACGTCGCTTCTTTGTGTCTGCTGATGTCACCTTCTTTGAAGACACACCCTTCTTTGGCGACAATGCATCAATGACACCAGTTGTTGTAGAGGAGGTCTTGCCTCTTCCTGTTGTTGTTCAGTCTGTTGTTCCTTCGTCTCATGCTAGTGGTTGTCCGCATGATGTTATTCCAACCAGTTCCACTAGGCCACCGATCACTCAGGTTTATACTCGCCGTACAACTGCAGGTGGACAACCCGATTTAGGTACCAATGCAGGAGTAGAGACACATGCCAGTTCATCTCCTTCTCCAGATGCTTCCTTGTCAGAAAGTCAGGTAGAGACAGTTCCTTCTCCACCTCCACATCAGGATCTTCCTATTGCTTTAAGAAAAGGTGTTAGATCTTGCACTCTTAAAAATATTCAGCATTCCATTTCTAACTTTGTTTCATATAGCCATCTTTCACCTTCATATTATGCCTTTATCTCTTCTATATCCTCTGTCTCTATACCTTCGTCTGTTTCAGTTGCACTTGATCACCCAGGTTGGCGCCGTGCTATGGATGAAGAGATGTCAGCTCTTCACCTTAACAAGACATGGTCTCTTGTTTCACGCCCACATGACAAGTCTGTTGTTGGATGTCGTTGGGTTTATACTGTCAAAGTGGGTGCAGATGGTTGTGTTGATCGACTCAAGGCACGTTTGGTTGCCAAAGGTTACACTCAAGTTTATGGCGAGGATTATTCAGAGACCTTCTCTCCTGTGGCAAAAATGGCATCTGTTCGCATTTTCTTGTCTCTAGCTGCTTCTCACTCTTGGCCTCTACACCAACTTGATATTAAAAATGCATTCTTGCATGGCGATTTGGATGAGGAAATTTATATGGAGCAACCGCCTGGATTTGTTGCTCAGGGGGAGTCAGATCTTGTATGTCGTCTTCACAAGTCTCTCTATGGTCTGAAGCAGTCGCCTCGTGCTTGGTTTGGAAGATTCAGTAGTGCTCTTTTTGAGTTTGGACTCCATAGATGTACCACGGATCATTCCGTCTTTTACAAGAGACAGAGTTCTGGGAGCATTTTTCTGGTGGTATATGTTGATATTGTGATTACTGGGGATGACAAGCACGGCATTGCACAATTAAAACTCTTTCTGCAGGGTCAATTTCAGACAAAGGACTTGGGAAGTCTTAAATATTTCTTGGGGATTAAAGT
Source organism: Alisma plantago-aquatica (assembly GCA_963693085.1). Classification (NCBI taxonomy): domain Eukaryota; kingdom Viridiplantae; phylum Streptophyta; class Magnoliopsida; order Alismatales; family Alismataceae; genus Alisma; species Alisma plantago-aquatica. The sequence goes on from OY856414.1 coordinate 408,363,802, forward strand.
TGCCAAGTCTAAGTTTGGAATTGCAATTTCACAGAGGAAGTATGTCTTAGATCTTCTCACTGAGACAGGGATGCTTGGGGCTAAACCTGCTGATACTCCAATGGATCCTAAAGTCAAATTATCCATAGAGCAAGGAGAGTTACTTGATGACCCTTGGAGGTTCAGGCGACTTGTTGGGAAGTTAATTTACTTGACTGTCACTCGACCCGACATTGCCTTTGCGACTAGTGTTGTTAGTCAGTTCATGGATAAGCCATGTACAGGTCATATGGAGGTTGTTATGCACATTTTGAGGTATCTCAAGAGGTCTCCTGGCAAGGGACTTCTTTATCAAAATCATGGACATCTGCAAGTGCAAGGTTTCTCAGATGCGGATTGGGCTGGATCTAGCATTGATAGGTCTATTTCTGGTTATTGTGTGTTTGTGGGAGGAAATCTCGTGTCTTGGAAGAGCAAGAAGCAAACTGTAGTAGCAAGGTCCTCTGCAGAATCTGAGTATAGAGCTATGGCCCTAGCAACATGTGAGTTGTTATGGATTCACCACTTGTTAGAGGAGCTTGGCTTTATGCAGGAAGTTCCCATGGACTTAAAATGTGACAATCAGGCTGCTGTCCACATTGCCCAAAATCCTGTCTTTCATGAGAGAACCAAACATATAGAAGTTGATTGTCATTTTCTGCGGGAAAAGATTCAACAAAAGTTGATTAAGTTGTCACCGGTCAGATCAGAAGACCAGTTAGCTGATTTATTTACAAAGTCCCTGAATGGTTGTCGAGTCCGATACTTATGTAACAAGTTGGGCACATATGATATATATGCTCCAACTTGAGGGGGAGTGTTGATATGTATATGTAGGGACCTACTTGTAAGTCTAAGAAAGGTCAGGGGGCTATGTGTAAAGTATGTAAAGATTCTTGTTTATACAATACAAGCACCCCGACAGTAACGTTAAGTCGAGGGTTTTCCTCTGTTGTTTCTTCTTCTTCAGATTGTATATACTAGCTTTAAAGTGAAATTGATGAAGCTATTTTATCATATTTATTGAAACTAATATCTCTTAAACGTAGTAGCTAATTAAGAAGATTAAGACTCAAAAGATTTACAAGAAAGACTAGCATATTTTTACCTTTTGACATTGTCCATACCATGAACGCATGCCTAGACGCGGATATAACATGTATATGAGTGTCCAAGATGTTTCGAGGCTTATCCTAGAAATGATGGTGCCCAACACATGTCAAACACACACATGGGAGCTTCTTTGAAGTGTTTGTGCTTCCAAGTTCTTCAAACTATAAAAGAGAAACCTAAAGCTATTAAATGGAAGTAGGTGCCATAAATGTTCAACCTATGGTAGAGCCTAACGTCCTCTTTACATTACATCAACCAGTAAGATAACCATTCATTTTATATATAAGGCCTCTAACAAGTAATGATTCTATAGCACTAATATTCAGCATGCTCGCTAACAGGTATGGTGCTTCATAGGCTATTGTGAGACAAATGTAGCAGAAGTAAAACATACCTAGTAAAGGTCTAAAGGATGAATCCAAAGGCACTAACAAGAGGAATCTTGTCCATGAAAATAATAATTGTGTTAAGGGGAAAATCCGATGGAAGCTAGTTCTACCCTCCAATGACATCTTGAGATGGTCATAAACAATCAATTAAATATTTTCATTGGCAATATACTGAAATTTTTAAAATTTGCTTCCTATGAAAACATACATTTTCAATTTTAAATTTTACATTTTAGGCAAGGATATAAAGTTTCATACAATCATCCAAAGTTTTACAAAATTTCCCATTCCCAGCGAGAGAACCAAGACAATACAAACTTTTCAAAATTTCACTAAAACTGATGAAATATTGCTTGTTGAAATATACTCGTTGTGGTTTAAATTTTTCTTTGATTAGAAAATATTATGTACTATAGTATATTGTATTCAATTGCCAATACATAATATGAATTACAGTAGGCAGCAATCTAATTGTTGTTGATCCCATTTAAAGCAACTATACTTCAAAGAATATTAGGTTGTATATCTGTATTTTATATTGGTTAGCCTTTAATTTCAACCAAAATACCATAATTTGCATCAAGATTCCACATATTATGTATCATCAAATTTCTATCAACGGTCTGGGATTTCCAATAATTTTCATATAATTTGCCATTTTCATGGGTGGCAAAATGGTGGCAAAACTGACATGTTGAATCCGCTGACATGTGCCCTTTTTCTCTACTCCAGGCACATTCCAAAGTAGGAAACCTATGATAGTTTGGGTATAAAACTCAAAACAAATAGGAAATGAGTTATGGAACCACACACCTTATCAACCCAAGAATAACCCCCAAACTCAGCGGTGTGGGTTTATTCTCAATGTCCCCCTCATGTGCAGCCACTTCTTTTGTGTGCTTGCACGAGCTTATTTTAGGTAGGGTGTGGACTTTCCTCACACTCAGTTTGTAGGGTCTGCTCTAATACAATGTGGTTGTGTGGGTATTAAACCCAAAACCAATTGGCAATGGGTGATGGGACACACCTTATAAGCCCAAGGATAACCCCCAAACTCAACAGTGTGGGTTTATTCTCAACGAAAACAAAGATCTTCTACGTTATGCGGCCCACGCAGCTCCTAGTTCCTAGATTTCAAAGGCCAATTCATTGATGAGGCTCAGTCAGATCCAGGTTAATAATTTTCGAAGGGAAAATGTAGCAGCTGATCTCCACCTTGCAAATTTCCGTTATTGAGACCCACTGTTTCAAAAATCAGTCTGCACAACTTCATATGCCTAAGTGGTCACCCTAATGCACCACATATTACTAATCGGTCCAATAAACGTTCATGGGCTGTATACGCGGCCGCTTGGTCGATTAAGCGGTTGATTAAACTCGCTTTTTGAAAAGCACAATACTTACAGCTGTACATACATACATAGATATATCATATATATGCATTTCATTTTATATTTACATATATAGTCATATATTCGTATGTTTACATTTAAATATATAGCACATTTTTACACACATTTGAACAGTTAATACGTACACCTTTTGATATATTCATATGTACAAATATATATAGAATATGTCTACATATACGCATTCCAGATATATTTTTATGCTTGTGTATACATTTTAAATTATTCACATACATAAACACAGTTTACAAATATATTAGTACATTTATATGTATATGATATTGTACAGATATTACGCGAACATTCGCTATATGTATACTTATATATAGATGTATAAAAATCTCATGCACGTATATTAATATGTTTAAATCAAAATATATATAATTGCATACTCTACATGTTCAATTTATTATTAATAAACATAAATGTCATTTTATGATTATATATAGTCAACTTATCAAAAGCATCTAAAACCGCATGTACTCTCATATATACTCCCGCATACCGCATATTCTCGATGTAGTACCCTCACCGCCAATGTTCAAAATTTCGTCGAAATTGGCAAAATTTTGCTAATTATTTCGATGCCACCAACGATCGGACATAGAAATGGCCTTACATGTCTGTACGTAGGGAATTTTTCTATTAAAAAAAAACTAAATTCCAACATTTATTTTGAATTTCGACGAAATTAGGTAAATATCAATGAAAAAAGCCCGTTTCGTCTGCATTTTGACGAAATTTCGAGAAGCACATCTATTATTTTGAGAAATGGGGTACGATGTCTGCAGATTTTACTATGTGATTCCTTGGGCTTGTTAGGGGTAATGTAAGTTATGTTTCTTCTCTTCCTAGCCTAATTCTTCCTCTCTCTCCTATTTCTCTCACTTCTATAAAGATCTACAAAGGAAATATTTAAAAATGTGTGTGGGAGTGATATCTATGACTATGATGACCCACTAACTTTCATTTTTGAGGTCACATGATTTATGTTATAGTGCGCAAAATTAGCATGACTATAGAGATATTTTGTATGTATGCCATTATCAATCACACCTCTAACTACATGATTGCCTCCTATAGGCTCTCGCTACAAAAGCACACGACGAAGAACAAAGCTTGAGTTAATCCATTAGTATGCATTTTATCACTTGTAAGCATATGGAGATTAACAGTGAGACACGTCTATGCTTGTATAAAACAAAATAAACATGAGCCAATATGTTGATAGGTATAATCAACAAGGAGGATGACAATCATCATGGTTCAAGTACCGCCCATTACTGCTTTCCAAAACTATGTTGAGACCTATCAATTCTAGACATGAAAAGCTTCAAAGTTGTACCATAAGGCTTAACAACTAGGATTAACTCCCCACTATAAGTTATGCTAACAAACATCAACAACGCTTTTGGAAAAAGCCACACGTTTCACCTACTTTTTGATCCGATGAGTGTTCTTCCATAATTAAAGTAGGTCGGCGACTTTTAGCGATGTTTCATGATTTCACATTTTCCACGAGCTTTCATGGTCTTATTATATATTGCTAGATAACACTACCCATATTTTTTATATTCTTTATAATGTCTGTACAATGTAATTAGCCCCACACAGTGTATATGGGTTATTGGCAGCCACCCTTCTTGTTGTATAAAGGCTAGACTTGTTCGTAATATTGTAGAACAATATTCCATCTATCTCTCGGTTACATGGTATTAGAGCATCAAATCTAGTTCGGAGGGAGGAAGACAATGAGAGTGTCATGTAGTCTTCGTCAAGTCTCGGGGGAATCGCATCCTCTCCCGAGAGTATGGCATCTGACAACCAGGCTCGCCTCTCCTAATGTCGTCATCACGCTTCACTACATCACGTCATGGAGGGAATCATCCCCTTGAAGAAGAAGCGCCTCTGCGTCACAGATAAACGGTGATCCTAGCGTCTTCAGATTTGTCTCGGAGACCCTATCTCATGTCCGCCATCTTCACCTCGTCATTGGGGTGTTTCCTCTTCTCTATACCCTTTTTTCTCGTCATTTGCGGATTGGCGACGTCACTAGACAAGTGTATGCACATGGTGCTAGCCCAAATAAAAATCATGCCTTAGTCGTGACAAACACTATGTGTCACATCCTAGACATGGCGAAACGCTCGCGAGGGTTAAGGTTTCCTTCTTCTGATGCAACGGCAGACACAGCATGTCATATCCTTGACATGGTATGTCAACGCTTTTAAGGTTTTCTTCCCTGCGACGACTACATGGCATGTCATCAGCCCTACTCGTCGCTCCACAACCCATGGAAGCATGGACATGTTTGTAGATACGGACACTGACACGGACATGGGACATGGCGCTAATGAGGGCTATCTTTGTTTCTAATATATACATATGTGAGTGTATAATACATATGTGCATAATTGTACATGAATATAAATGCAAATATGTGTGTTTATGTGTAGTACAAACAATATGAAGTAGAGAAATAACCTTGCACAGCGTTGATGAGAGCTTTTTTTCTGATATATACATATGTGAGTGTATAATACAAGTATAATTGTATATGAATATGAATGCAAATATGTGTAATTATGTGTATTACAAATAATATGAAGTAGACAAATAAACCTGCTGCATTTGTTAGGTAACTACATTAGATTTTCAAGATGAATAACTGAGTTCCCCACACTAATTTAATTAGTATCTTGGACCAAAATGTGATTCATGATGTAGAACTCATCTTGGATTTTGCATTTGGACTCTTTTTAAGAGATTTCAATGGAGATATTGCAAATAATGTTAGAGATTTGTGTGACATGAATACAAGAGATATCATTTACATACGACGAGTTTCACCATTTGAGGTTAAGAATGCTTTGAAGAAGATGAAAATGAGAAAAGCATGCAGACCAGACGGTATTCCCATTGATGTATGGAAGAGTATGGGAGATGAAGGAGTTATGTGGTTAACAAAGCTCTTTAACAAAATCATGAAGACCAAGAAGATGTCGGATGAGTGGAGAAATAGTACTATAGTCCCCATCTACAAGAACAAAGGTGATGTTCAGAGCTTTACGAACTACAGAGGTATCAAGTTGATGGGTCACATAATGAAGTTTTGGGAGAGGACTATTGAGCAGAGGCTAAGATCTATAGCGCAGATATCAAACAACCAATTTGGTTTCATGCCTGGAAGATCAACAACTGATGCTATTTTTTTGATAAGGAGGCTTGTGGAGAAATATAGAGAAAGCAAAAGAGATCTTCATATGGTGTTTATTGATCTGGAAAAGGCCTATGGTCGAGTACCCAGAGAAGTGTTCTGGATGGTTTTGAAGAAAAAGGGTGTGCCAGTCCAACACATTGACTTGATCAAAGACATGTATGATAGCTCTACTGCAGGTGTGAAGACTCCTGGAGGAGAGACACCAACTTTTCCTATCACAGTTGGGGTTCACCAAGGATCCACACTCAGCCTATATCTGTTCATTCTTGTTATGGATGAGCTGACAAAGAATGTTCAAGGTGATATTCCTTGTGTATGCTATTTGCTGATGAAATTTTTTTGATTGATGAAACTAAAGATGGATTAAATGATAAAGTTGAACGGTGGAGAGAGGCATCAGAATCAAATGGATTAATGATTAGCAGGAGCAAAATTGAGTATATGCATTGTAATTTCAGCCAATCCCGCAGTGTGAATGATAGAGCCAAGTTGGACGGAGTAGATATACCAAAATGTGATAAATTTCGTTACTTAGGTTCTATTATTTTGATAGACGGGGATGTCCAAAATGATATTTGTCACAAGATCACTGCAGGATGGTTGAAATGGAGTGAAACTGGAGTTTTATGTGATCAGAAGATTAAAAAGTAAGTTTTATAGAACAGCTATACGGTCAGCCATGCTCTATGGGAGTGAATGTTAGGCGGTGAAGAAACAAGGTCTCAACAAGATGAACGTGGCTGAAATGCGTATGCTGAGATGGATGTGTGGGAAGACAAGAAAAGATCGCTTGAGAAATGATCATATCAAGAATAAAGCGGGGGTGGCGAGCATTGAGGACAAGTTGTGCGAGGGCCGACTCAGATGGTATGGACATGTGCAACACAGACCGACTAATGCACATATACGAAGCAATGCTATTGAGTCAATCGCAATAAATAGAAAAAAGAGGAAGACCTAAATTAAAATGGGATGAGCTTATAAAGAGAGATTTTGAATCTCTACATCTCAACCAGAATATGGCCCATGATAGAGCTGAATGGAAACGAAGGATCCATGTAGCCGACCCCAACATAGTTGGGACTGAGGCTTAGATGATGATGATGATGATGATGACTCTTTTTAAGAGATTTTATTTGTAATTTTGTTTAGATCTCGTTGTGTTATATGTTCTCAATCACAAGAACACTTAAAAGTGGTTGTATTTCCAATATTTACATGCTAAATAGGTTACTACTGGATCTGGGGAGTGTCTGGGCCGTGTCCAACTTGTCCGGGCTGCAAAAAAATGACTGAAATGGATAGGACACGGCATATCCATGTCCAAAACGTTTTGGGCCGTGTCCAGGAAGTGTCCTGTCTGAAATGTGCCGACACGGAAACGGACACGGCAGTTGTATAGAAGTGTATGTGCTTCCTAGATGTCATCTAATCAATACGAAATGTCACAAGGAACAAATCCACGTTCATCTTCTTTGAGGCATGACAAGTCGCATGGTACAAAATTTCGATCGAAATTTCCGATTTTTTTCCAATCGGACATCGAAACACATGTACGCAGAGAATGGGACGTCATTTCGCAGAAATTTCGCTAAAATTTCGCACTTAGGTGCGAAATTTCGCAAAACAGTTCAAATTTCGCCCAGTTTGGGCCATAATTTCGCAAAATGGCACAAAATTTCGATAGAAATTTCGAAATATGTGTTCCTAAGACTGCTGCCACTACATGTTAGGTATTTTGGCAATTCTCTTTGTATCTTTTGCTTATAGAGGCTATTTTCTTTGATTCTAAGGTATGTTTCCCCTATCCCTAGCCCATGTATACCTCTTTCTATGTTTACACTCTTCTAAAAGATGTGAAGAGATACTATGAAAAATAACAAAGTTCTAAGTGCTGATACTAGTACTACCTACTACATGTTAGCTATTTTGGCGACTCTCATTCGAAAATCACATGAACTACAAACAAACTTGTGGATCTATGAAATAATAGTATTAAGTCTGCAATTCTACAATAAATTTGTTATTATTACACATATGTATACATAAAATGACTTTAAAATAATGCATTTTCTTTGATCTATGTATACATGACCCATGTAACCTAACTAAATTTGAACACTAGACTTATATAAGTTGTAACATACTAACATGTAAGTTTGTAACTTGCAACTGTAAGTTTTAAGGTCTAAGTGGTAAATTGTGGGTTTATAAGTTGTTTACAGTCTAACAGACTTGACAATTCTGTTCATTTGTGCACTCACTCATTAAGATATGGATCCCACCCTAACCTCTAAACATATAACTTTAATATATAATCTAGTGTATCTTTGTCTAAACATTGTGTATGCAAAATTTCATAATCTAATTCCTTCATTTTGTCATCGAAATTGCCATCGAAATTCTGTCGAAATTGTTCAGCTTCCTTCACTTACAAATGTGGGAGACCCCCACCCCACATATCCAATATGAAATATTATTGCATATTTGAGTAGATCTTGGTGTTTAGATCGTCCTGGTAAATTTTCATAATTTAATTCGCTTATTTGGTCGTCGAAATCGTTAGGGCCGTAAATATCGAAATTTCGTGCGAAATTTCGAAAAATTTCTGTTTTTGGGCCATCGGACACGGCATCGAAATCGGACATTTAATTCTATGACAAGTCGTTTCTTGCATTTAACATGTAGTGTTCAGTGTTGTCAACAGGTCCATAATGGTAGAAGAAGAGAAGAAGTGTCAACTCTTTCCGCTTCTAGTCCAGATCTTTGGCATTACTTCTACTAAAACTAAATGGACGCAACTACTGACAATGAAGTTGCGAAGCCACCATTTGGATCAAGGGCCAAGGCAAGGGAAAGCACCTCACTGACGGACCTCTAACCAGCCATTCTCTTTCCCAACAGAAGCAGCATGATGCAAACCTCCTCTTTGCTTTATGGAACTCCATGGAGCCACATATAGAAGACATCACTAATCATCTGACGAGTTGCAACGCTGTCTGGATAGTTTCTAACTTATGGACTCCAACAACATCTCTGATGTACAACATGACTGTGGAAATGAGCAGTCTTCACTCAGAGGAGAAGAACCTTCAACAACATTTCAGGAAGGTTACTTGCATCATGTAGGATTTGGATAGCATTTTCCCAATCTCCATTAATCTAGTCACGCTTTAGAAACAACTAGATCAGATGGTGCTCATTAAGTTCCTTCCAACGCCAGATACTCTTAAGAACAGAGCTTCCCACTTTGGCGGAGTTATATCAACATATCTCTGGTGCAATCCTTGAGCAGGATTCTTCAAAAACCGTGGCAATAGATTGGCCAGCCCTCGTCTCCTAGAACACCACTAACATGTCCTCTACACAGGAATTTGGTTGTGGTTGTAAGGGAGGCAGACGTTCATCATCAGGAGGAAGGGGTTGACCTGAGTGTACCCATTGTAGCAAGAGGGGTCACTACAAAGAGACATGCTACAAGATCCATTTCTACCCTCCTAAGTCCTCTGCAAATCTTGTCTCTACCGAAGAACCTTTTAACCAACCTACTCATCCGATCAAGATGAGTGATGAGGAGTACAGTCAGCTTCTCCAGTTCCAGGAATCATCCTAGGATGTCACCTCTTATGCTTAGAAGTCAAGAGCATCAAGTTCTTCCACAGCCTGCATATCTCAATCAACCCATATAGGTTCATCTTCTTGGGTTATTGACTCGGATGCAACATATCATATTACAGGTATCTCCAGCATGATCTCCAACCCATCCACCACCAAGGCCAATGCATCCCAAGTCATTGTTGCTAAAGATTTTTCAGTTGTCGCTCAAGGCACTGGGTCTATCTAACCTCTTCCAAATATCATACTACCACCAGTCGTGTTTATTCCATCTTTTCCATTTAATTTGTTGTCCATTATAAATTAACTTACTTCGAGCATCCATTAAATTTTTCATTGAACTGTGTTTCATACAGGATACTTGGACACAGGCAGTGATTGGTGATGGGATTCAAGAAGTTGGTTTCTACTATCTTGGCAGGACTCTGAAGGCTTGCATGGTTTCTTCATCCCTACATAGTCATCTGGGTCAGTTATCTTGAGAAATTGTGCATTTTGGAATTTGGATCCCCAGTTTTCTACTTTATCTAAGCTTGAGTGTGAGGCTAGTCAGTTCAAAAAGATCCATAGATCTACTTTCTGGTCACAACATCATATACGTCTTGATTTTGTGTTTCATATTGTTCATTCTAATGTGTGGGTTCAGCCGTATCTCGTCAAAACTTGGAATCGTTGTTTTGTGATTTTTATTGATGAACTTTCAAGAACTTGGTTATATTTCCTGAAAAATTGTTGTGAAATAGTCGATTGTTCAAAAAATTTAACTAGAAATTGAAACACAATTTGCGCAAGAACTCCACATTTTCCGTACCAACAATGTTGAAGAGTTTTTTTGTTACACGCTTGCTTTCTTTCTATCTAGCAAGGGAATTACCTGTTGGATATTGTTAAAGTCTATGCTAAAGTCTATGGAGAGGATTACCTCGAAACCTTCTCCAGGTAGTAAAAATGATGTATGTCAGATTGTTCATTTCTTTCCCGCTTTTCATATAGCCCTTGCATCAACTCGACATTAATAACACATGTCTTCATGGAGACTTGTCTGAGGAAATTTACATGGAACAACGATTTGGGTTTATTGCTTACGGGGGAGTCTCACCTAGTTTGTCAGCTTCATAAATCTTTGTATAACCAAAATTAGTCACCCTGAGCATAGTTTGAGATGTTCAGTCAATCTGTCCAAGAGTTTGGTCTACAAAGATCAAGTCTGGACCATTTTGTCTCCTATCAACCTAGATCTTTTAGATATATTCTCCTTGTTGTCTACATAGACAATATTATTATTCTAGGTGATGATCAACAAGCCATTATGCGGGTCAAAAGTTTCTTCAAAGAAAATTTCAGACCAAAGATCTAGGCCTTTCATATACTTTCTTGGTATTGAAGTGGTGAGATCAACAGATGGAACTGTTATATTTCAATGCAAGTATGTTCTTGATCTTCTTGAATAAGTTGGTATCTGGGGATCAAGACCTCCAGATTCGCATATGGATCCTAAAGTCGGGTTGTAAAAAGATTAAGAGAAGCTCTTTACATATCCATGGCAACACAGGAGAGTGATGGAAAAACTTAATAATCTCATAAATACTCGACCAAATATTGTGTGGTTAGTCAATTCAAGGACATACAGCATTCATGTTCATTGGGATGCAGTCATTCGAGTTATTAGTTATCTAAAAAGGATGAGAAAAGGCATTCGTTACTCTTGTCATGGGCACCTGGAGATATGTGGTTTCTCAGATTTAGGTCGGGCAAGCTCTATCATTGACCAACGATCTGTGAATGGCTATTATGTTTTTGTAGGAGGAAATCTAGTCTCCTAAAAAAGCAAGAAACGGACTGTTGATGCCCGCTCTAGAGCTAAATCTGAAGATCGAGCTATATGGCCCATGTCACTAGTGAACTACTTCATGAAGACCTCAGATTTTGTCGGATAGAATCAATGGACCTCTAATGTGATAATTAAGCTAAAGTCCATATCTCGCTTCAAACGCTATCTTTCATGAAAGAACTAAGCATGTAGAAGTTGATTGTCACTCTGTTCCAGAAAGGTTCAAGACAATTTGATCAAACCACTACAGTCTGTTCAGGGGATCAGCTTGCAGATCGGTTTGTGAAATAATAAACGTGTGTTGAGTCAAATTGTAAGTACAAATTTGGTGCTTATGATATATACACACTAGTTTGAGGGGGAGTATTGGCTAAAAATTATTTATATTCTTATACTCTTGTATACTGTGATAAGTCCCACAACGTGTGTTTGGATTATTGGCAACCGCCCTTATTGCTACATAATGGCTAACCCATTTCATAATACTAAACAACAATATCCATCTATCTCTCGGTTACATGAACATAAAAAAATTCTAAACTTATGTTCCGTGCTAGCTTTTTCAAAAATTTAGTGCCCCTCTTATGATGTCCTAACATATCCAACATCAAACATCCCCCTCTCCAATGCTATAACTATAGAGAGTTCCTCTCGTCAACTTGCAAAACAATTATTGGCAAAGTAATGACTCAGGTGGTAAAGGCACAGGCTCCCAAATGAAGGAACCAAGGTTCAAAACCCATGTTGTGCGCCTCAGAAACTAATTTATCCATTGCGTAATTTAAGTGTACCCTCCGGTGTGTAGGTAGTCGAGGGGACGAGGGTTTATACTACTGGGGAGGGGTCACCGAAGTGGCTCCTCCTTGGGAGTGGTTCCCACATTAAAGACTTACAAAACAATAGTCTCTTCCATATATGTATGCACACACATACACATACAGATATATGTGTACAAACATATATATCATATATGTGTGTATGTGCATCCATACATATCATATATATGCATACATAGATAAATATATACGTAGACAGATAGACAAGTATATATACACACACACAGTGTAACAGTCTAGGAAGCATGGACAGGGACACAGACATTAACACGCGACACGGCAATTTGAAAAAATATAAGACAAGGACACGGTCGGATATGGAAAAAAATATACATATATATGTAAAAATATACATATATATGTATATTATTTTATGTATACACACAAAAAACAGCAAGCCCTATCAAACACAAAGATCATTTCATTGAAGCTATATTCAGTTTCATATTTTCATTCAAACACAAATTACATACATCGTGATATTAAGCCATCAAATACATACTATCAAACAAAACCACATTGTAAATATAGAAATACTGTGTCATGTTCTTTTGTATTAGTCCCATATTGCCTGCTTGTATGTATGTCTTAACTCTCTATAACTATATAAAAGAGTACCATGTACACCTTTTTACTCACTGAATAAACAACTTTTTTCCACTTTATATGGTATCAAGAGCAGGTTACTCTTTTCCCCACCCATCAGCCCACCCATGACGTAAGCCCCCCCCCCCGCCACCGCCAACCCCCCCTCTTCCACCGCAGCCCACCGCAACCTTCCCCAGGCGCCGCCCTCCCCTCCTCCTTCCCTCCACCCGCTGCTGCCCCCCCTCCCCCAGCGCCACCCCCCCCAGTGCCGCTGCCCCCCCTGCCTCCCGCCGCCGGCCCTTCCCCTCCTCTCCTTTCACGCCGCCACCCTCCTCCGTCCACCCTCCCTTCCCGTCAACACCTCCCGTAGCCGCCTCCTCTCCTCCACAAACCACCACCCCACACCCTTCTCCCTTCTTCAGCCCCTACGCTTCCGGCCGGCCGTCACTGGTTTTTACCTCTCCTTTTGCTCTACGTTCGGGTGCTCGTCGGATCTACATTCGGACACCCACTGGCTGGTTAAGTTGAGAGTCTCTCCGTTCTCTCTGCCTGCGCCTCATGTTGGAACGTTGAGTTTTCCTCATGACGGCGTAGGTTTCTCTATGCATATTCTGCCCGATACAGGTCTTCTGATCTGACACGTCAGATCTCTGCTGTTGTTATCTGCCCTTTGTGGGTTTCTACTCTGATCTGCTTCTGCGCCGCCCGCTTCTGCCATGGCGTTACCTGAGCCTCCCCGGTCTCTTTGCGTTACCACAGTGAAGCTCGACGGTGGCTCCAACTACCATCTCTGGTCGGCGTCCTTTGTGCTATATGTCAAAGCACAAGACCGGTATCACCATCTTACGGCTGAACCTCCTACTGCTCCTACTGCTGATTCGGATGACAAAACCAGACAAAGTTATGCGCAGTGGTCCAAGGATGATTCTGGCGTCATGTCTTGGATCCTCAACAGTACCGAGCCTCGTATTAGCCAATCTCTTCTCTGCCTTCCTGATGCGAAGGCTATGTGGGATCAACTGTCCCATGTTTATTCCCATCAGGAGAATCCAAAGCGCATTTTTGAGATCTTCAAAACCTTGGCGAAAAAGGAGTTCTCCACTGACACTTCTATTGATGACTTCTACAACCAATGCTCGGCAGTGTGGAATGAATTTGAACTCTACCACCCTTTGACGGCGGACATCAAAATTACTCAAAAACAATGCAACGAACTGCAACTGGTGCAGTTCTTGGCTGCACTTCCTGCCTCCTTTTCTAGTGTGGTTGACCAGATACTATCAAGCGACCCGCTACCGACTCTTCGGGATGTTCTCAAAAGAGTCCAACGTCTGCCATCCATGACTCCCACTGTTGTTGTTGAGCATCCTGCGCTAATTGCTCGCTCTGCTGATTCTGGCCGTGGCCGTGATCGCGGTCGTGGCCGTGGTGGTCGTCCTCCTCCCTCAGGAGGCCGAGGCTCTTCTGGAGGTGGTGCTCCTCCCAGCCCTCGCTACTGCAACTGGTGTGGCCGGAACAATCACACTGAAGATCGTTGCTGGATTAAGCACGGCAAGCCGGCTTGGGATAACCAGGCTGCTACTGAACCTGCTGCTGACTCTACTACTGACACTCCTACTGCTCCAGCAAACACCGACTGGTTACGTTCAGAGTTCGAAAAGATGTTCCAGGAACGTCTTGCGCATATGCCATCCTCGTCTACTTCCGGACCTTCTGCCATGCTTGCTTCTCCATCATCTGGTAACAAACAGTGGTGCATTGACTCAGGTGCATCCACTCATATGGCTGGTGATCTTCACCTTTTTTCGAGTCTCAATAAAACTGCTACTATAACTTCTGTTACTGTTGCAAATGGATCCAAAACTGTTGTTCATGGCACTGGCACGGTTCCGTTGTCACCAAAATTGCACTTGAATTCTGTTTTATATATTCCAAAGTTTCCTGTTAATTTATTGTCAGTCAGTAAGATGATTAAACAACTCAAGTGCTCTATTAAATTTGATCCTTCTGGCTGTGTTTTGAAGGATCTTCGCACGAGGACGAGGATTGGTTTGGGTCGTGAAGGACCAGATGGGCTGTATTACTTGGATGGACCTCCTACTGTTGTGGCTCTGCTTTCTACTTCAGTGACAGGATTACAGTGGCACTTTCGCCTGGGTCATCCATCTGCTGCCAAATTAAAACATTTATTTCCTACTTTATCTGAGAATAAGTTTTCATGTGAAACTTGTGTTTTGGGCAAACAAACTCGCTCTGTTTTTCCAGCTAAGAAAATTATTGCCTCTACAAAAAATTTTGACTTGGTTCATGCTGATATTTGGGGACCATGCTCTGTATCCAGTCACTCTGGTGTGAAGTATTTTATGACCTTTATTGATGATTATTCTCGCACCACATGGTTGTTTTTGCTTAAAGGTCGGGATACTGTGTTAGATACTATTCGCACCTTCTTTGCTGAAATTCACACAATTTAATCGACCCATTAAAATTTTTCGTACTGATAATGCTCTGGAATTCATGCAACAATATGTTACATCTTTTTGTGTTGACTGTGGAACCATACATCAGACTTCTTGCCCTTACACCCCTCAAAAAAATGGCGTTGTTGAACGAAAAAACCGCCATCTTCTTGAGGTTGCTCGCACCCTTCTTCTACACTATAAAGTACCCCAACACTTCTGGCCTGAAGCTGTCTCTACAGCATGTTATCTAATCAATCGCATGCCTTCCTCTGTTCTGAAAAATCAGGTCCCATATACTATCTTGTTTCCTGATAAACCCTTATTTTCTCTGCCTCCTCGCATTTTTGGGAGTACATGTTTTGTGAAAATTCTTCGTCCTGGCCTCACTAAACTTGATGCTCGCTCGGTCAAATGCGTGTTTTGGGGATACTCCCTTACTCAGAAAGGTTACCGCTGTTTTGACCCTATCAAAAAACAATGGTTGGTTAGTGCGGATGTGACCTTTTTTGAGCATATGCCTTATTTTTCTACTTCTGGGGCAAAATTGTCGGATGACATTATGGCTCCCACTCCATTACCTTTAGTTGTTGAAGAACCTCATACTCATGATGTGCCTCAAAAACGCCCATTGCAAGTCTATCGACGCAGGTCAAAGAACATTAATGCTTCTGAAGCCCCGGCCGAACCAAATCCTGCGTCTGCAGATGATCCACCGTCCACTGAGGTATTTTCTGACCTGGATCTTCCTATCAGTTTACGGAAAGGCGTTCGCTCCTGTACTCAACATCCTATCAGTAATTTCTGTTCGTCTGACAATCTCTGTGGTAGCTTTGCTTGCTTTACTTCTGCTTTGTCTGCTGTGACAATTCCTAAATCAGCTAAAGAGGCACTTTGCCATCCTGCCTGGAAACATGCTATGGAGCAAGAAATGCATGCTCTTTGTGAACAACAGACTTGGGATCTGGTTGATCGTCCTTCTTCGTGCCAAACTGTTGGATGTCGTTGGATTTTTACTATTAAATATCAACCGGACGGTACCATTGAACGCCTGAAGGCCAGATTAGTTGCAAAAGGATATACTCAAACATATGGAGTTGATTATTTCGAAACATTTTCTCCAGTCGCCCGCTTAAATTCTGTTCGTATTCTGATATATGTTGCTGTGAATAAAGACTGGCCTTTGTATCAACTTGATGTCAAAAACGCCTTTCTCTATGGAGATCTACAGGAGGAGGTCTACATGGAGCAACCTCCGGGTTTTGTTGCTCAGGGGGAGTCTGCTTCTAAAATCTGCAAACTCAAAAAGGCGATATATGGTCTAAAACAAAGTCCACGAGCATGGTTTGACAAGCTCAGTCAGATCCTGATTACCTTTGGCTTTTAGCGTTCACAATCTGATCATTCTGTATTTATTCGTAAAACTGCAGCAGGACTTGTCATACTTATTGTATATGTTGATGATATTGTCTTATCTGGCAGTGACAATGCAGGGATACAGGCAACCAAACAGCATTTAGCACAACACTTCATCACCAAAGACCTAGGGAAACTACGATATTTTCTAGGTATTGAGGTTGCTAGATCTTCTGCAGGACTATGCTTGTCACAGAGAAAATATGTTCTTGATCTCTTGCAAGAGACTGGTATGCTGGGCTGCAAGCCAGCCAACACTCCTCTGGATCCCAATATGAATTGGGATGATGATACTTCCCCTCCTTATGTTGATCGCCACCAGTTCAGGAGACTGGTTGGCAAACTTATCTATTTGACTGTCACTAGAGCTGATCTGGCAGCTGTTGTAGGTTTCATCAGCCGGTATCTTGATAAACCCCGGCAATGCCACTGGGATGCTATCTGTCACATCTTACGATATCTCAAAAGCTCTCCAGGGAAAGGTCTTCTGTACAAAAAACATGGCCACTGCAATTTATCTGGTTTTTCTGATTCTGACTATGCAAGAAGTCGATCTGACAGAAAATCTACATCTGGATATTGCACTTTTGTGGGAGGAAATCTGGTTACTTGGCGCAGCAAAAAGCAGACAGTTGTTGCCCGGTCAAGTGTAGAGGCAGAATATAGAGCTATGGCTCATACTGCATGTGAGCTCCTGTGGGTCTGTGGCCTTCTGAACGAATTTGATATCACATCTTCTAACCCTATTCCTATGTTCTGCGACAATAAGGCCTCCATTTTCATTGCGAGCAACCCCACCTTCCATGAAAGAACCAAGCATATTGAGGTTGACTGCCATTTTGTTCGGGAGAAAGTTCTATCTGGATACATCTGCACTCCATATCTCAGTACTAAAAAGCAGCTTGCAGACATCTTCACTAAAGTACTACCTAAAGCTCGCTTCCAGACTCTGATTGACAAGCTGGGCTTATTCGACATCTACGCTCCAACTTGAGGGGGAGTATAGAAATACTGTGTTATTTTCTGTTTCTACTGTGTTATGTTCTTTTGTATTAGTCCCATATTGCCTGCTTGTATGTATGTCTTAACTCTCTATAGCTATATAAGAGGGTACCATGTACACCTTTTTACTCACTGAATAAACAACTCTTTTCCACTTTATAGTAAACACAGTAATAATCAAAGTAATAGAAATTTCATTCACAAATAATAACAAGTTAAACAGAAGATGGGGGACTTGGACATGTTTTGACCGTGTCCACGACGTGTCCATGTTGGAGACATGTCAGACACGGACACAGCAGCCTTCGAGAAGTGTCCATGCTTCCTAAGTAACAGTGTATCTAGTCGACTTATTCGCGTGTTTTCCAAATAGTTGACTGCATTTTGACAAATTTCCTGAATTTTTCTCATATGACGACTTCCTAAAGCAATCAGAAAAATCTTGGAATCCTGAATTTGTCAACATGACTATATGTCTAACACCTTCATATGCTAAGAATATTTTGAAACCCTAAATCTTAGTTTTCTTACGAGATGAGGTTCCACTTATTCAATAGATTAGCAAAAATTCACAAACATCGTATCATACATAAACATTTATAACACTCTTTAACTGCATTCATTGTGTAATATCTATGCTAGAACATAATAATCTAAAATACTAAACAGGAAGAAAGATGACATCGATAAGTTAATAGTTTGACAGAAACTTTAATAGGCGCTAAACAAAGTAGGACGTCACTAAATGAGTGTCAGAACTCAGCTCCAAAGAATGCATTTCTCGTGATAAAAGGTGTACCTTCCAGCAACACGATACTTGATATGATACAACGATCCAGGTTCTTCGGTGTACTCAACTTCCTACATACATTTCAATCAGACAATTTAGAATTTTCTACGCACAATGAATTCCTTGCACTTGCTTATTGATGTTGCATTCAAAGCTTAAACTAATACAGATAAACAATATTCCACCAGCACAGATGCAATAGTTAACGACCACCACTAATACATTACCTAGTACACTGTTTAAGAAGGCCAAAATGGGGTGTAGCTGAGATCCATGCATTATATTTATCATGCTGTAGCCAGTAAGGAACCATGAGACCTAGATATCTTGGTCCAGCCTATTCCGTAATTCTAATTGTAAATCGTAGTTCATTGGTGGTTTAATACTCAGGATCTGACCCTAAAATCTTGTAAATTTAAAAGACTCATGCAAGCCTCCTCTTGTTTAATACTGCAGATTTAACTATCTTGTTTACAGATTTAACTATCTTGTTTAGGTATTCTTGTATAACATAGTCAAGGAGAGATCATCCACTATTTGCAAGGCAACTCCAGTACTTTGCAGGTCCTTCTCTTCCATATTCCACCACAAATGTCAAGTTCTCCAACCGACAAAGCGTTCACACTCTCCTAGCATCTGAAAGATTTGGACATGAGGCATGGCAATTTATTAAGGTACAGGACATGGACATGGCAGTTGGTTGCATAAAAGGTGTTAAACCGACACTTCTTGTTAATCACGTATGATCAGTGAATTAAAAAACGGCCGCCTGGCCGCTTAAGCGGGCAGCAAAGCCCATCCGCCTAATATCGCCCTTAAGCGCCCGCTTGAGCGGGTTTTCAAAAAACGCCCGCTTTTTTCCCGCTTCACCCGCTTTTTTCCCGCTTTTTCCTCGCTTTTTTAAAAAAAATGCTGCTGTAAGCATGTAATGTTAATTAATTATATAATCCAAGTAGTATTGAGTATAATATATGAAGCTTGTATACATTAAATGTTCTATGATATACCTAGTCCTACTTTAGAATGCACACTTTGTATGTAAGCTGTATATAATAGGGTACTGCTGTAATATATCCAAGTAAATATCATATTACTCTATTATACTTCTAATGGTTTTACTGATTTTACTGATATTCTTGCAGATTCCGTTCATTAGTAATTGATACTACTGGTTAGTATTACTGATTTCCTTAGAAATATATTTTTTATATACACATACATGTAATTTTGTATATAAATATATAAGTTTTTAAGCATCCGCTTTTTCAAAAATCACCCGCTAAATCGCCCGCGTGCCGCTTAATCGGCTACAAGGTCCCGTCCGCACACCTCCCGCTTCCCGCTTTTTAAAACATTGCGTATGATCATAAGTAAATTGAGTATCAAGTCCTCGTTTCCTGTTAAAAGGGTAAATAGACACAAACGTTAATCTTATGAACCCACCGCTAAAACTGACGGGTTTTCTGAAAATATGAGGTAACTCTTTTGCATATTAACATACCTTACACCACAGAGATTACAAGTTAATTCTGTCTCATGCAGTACTGCAACTTTTTTAGAAGTTCAAGTTTTAGAACACAAGTTGCTTGTAAGTATGATATCTTATGTCAACAAAAAAGAAAAGTAATCATTGTACTCCACTAAGGGCATGTTTCATCCGGATTTTGCCGTATTGGATTGTATCTTGGAATCCATTTGTACAAATTTTATGTTTGGTTTGCCCGATTGGTAAAATAGAGCTATTCCCGGGATTGTTAGACATAATGGGAATCCCGCAATTTGGTCTCCATCAGGTTTCTCCCGGACGTCAAAATCCAACTTGGACTAGATGGAGGGCCAAGAAAAAAAAATCTCGCACATATCAAATCCAATAAACCAAACATAAAATTCTATTTTACTGGACTTTGAGAATGCAACATTTCACTAATGCAGTATGGACAAAATACAAGATTTTTGGATATCCTGCTAACCAAACATGCCCTAAGCAAAACCTACTCCCATTTATGTAGGAGAGGGAACGATGAGGATTTGAAATGGGCAATACAGCCAGGGCCACATAGCATATAATTATTTTAATAAACCTATTCACTAACACTCCCTGCAAGCTAAAGCATGGGAGAATCTGATTTGCAGCTTGCACAGACTAACATGAACAAGACATTCAGACTTAAACAAGAAAAAAACACATAACAGACCATATAAGTAGTCAATCCCCCAGAATATATTATTTTAGACACTCCCTCTCAAACAAATATTGCCACAAGAAGGCGTATGTACAAAAGAAGAGCCTTGGACAAGTCTAAATATCTAGAGATTCAATTCCGGCAAGCAGACATGCATTGTAGTCTTGTAGATATGATTGCAATCTCTAACATTGGCTAAATCCAGACAGTCTTAGATCTATAGACAAGCTAAGTCCACAGAGTATTGGTCCACAGGCAGATAGCTAATCTATGAAATGATAAAAGACGGCTGTTGTTGTATTGAATAGAACAAACCCTGCTCCTATATAGGAGAACACGGAAGCGTACAGGCACGGCCTAACCCTAATGAGCCACGACATACTTGGGCCCATATTACAATGACACTTAATAAAATAAATAAATGGACTCTCTAACACTCCCCCTCAAGCTGAAGTTGGGAGAATCCCAAATCAGCTTTGCAAACAGAGAGTCGGGCTAAAGTTAAAGAAACAAAATAAAAAGATAAACCAAGCCCATACAAAAAAAATTCTCCCCCTCAATATTACATTAAAGCGCTCAAACACTCACACTCTCCCCCTCAAGTAGATACTCCAAAGAAGTAGATATCTAGACAGGCATAGAGGCTTCTTGATCATCATAATGGCATCTGGAGCAAAAGAAAGAATAGCATATAGGCACCAAGATCTTCATCACAATCATCGTCGTAGTAGCAAGAGAGTGTTAGATCACAAGTCCTAGAGAGTTCTAGGTCACAAGAAGAAGCAATAGTCAATGTGCAAACAAAGCACGGATGAACCAGAGAGTGTTGGATCACAGTAGCAGAAAGTCAACATGCACACAAAGCATGGACAAGTAGAGAGTCAACGTATACAAAGCACGGACAAGCTAGAGAGTGCTGACACACAGAAGTAAAAGTCGACGACTTAGGCGGATAGAAGACTAGTATGCAAAGTAGCAAACAAATAAATAACTCCAATATGCAATATGGATGAAGCTCCATGTAAAGTCAGCAAGAAAAGTCTTCATCATCTTCCCTCTTCATAAAGTATCCATCACAGTAGCAGACGTCAAAGTCCAGAGAGTGTTGGTTCACAAAGTCCAAAGAGTGTTGGTTCACAAAGTCCAAAGAGTGTTGGGTCACAGTAGAAAATCAACGTGCCTCCGCGTTCGTGTTGCATTATGTACATGTAATGTGTTGACCGTGTGCTTATCCACTCACACATTCCTCTCCAATAACATGGCATAGTAGTTGTACTTCAGATCGTCTGCTTTAGTTTGATTGTGGTGAGTTTTTGTTGTAGCATTCTGATTCCACATATCAAATGTTCTTCATTCCAGATGCACTTCAAAAGACCCTTCTCCAAAGCTCGAGCATTTCCAGCCTGCAGAACACATCTCAAAGGGGCGTCATCATACATTTAGTTAGGGAGTATTGTTTAAGGAGTGACAATTTTTGTATGGGGAGTGACATTTCTATCTTTCAATTATAATTTATTTCTTATCGTTTATTCAAGTCGTGTAACTCCAAGCTTGGACATACGTTCATCCATGCTCCAGCTTGAAGAGGAGCCTTAGAAAGTATTAGACTGTTTAGTTAATAGTTTCATTAGTCTATTATGTACATGGGCTTGTTTGCCTTAGCCCATTAGGGTTTAGTCTGCTTCCTTGTAATTGCCTCCTCTCCTATATATAGGACATGGGTGTACACATCAATATACAACAATTATTGTGCCCCACACACATTTGTTAACATTAAGAAGATACTAAATGTGATTATTCCAAATATGGTAACTAGATTTGAAGTAAGTAATATAATTTGGGGATGTTGAAAAGTGAGGGAAACTCACTTGTGTTGTTCTATTAGACGACACACCCATGTCCCCTATATAGGAGAAAGAAGGGCAAATTACAGATTTGGGACTCCTAAGGCTATATGGTCCGAGACACTTAAGCTCATATACTAATTAAGCTATTAACTAAATAGGCCTACAATATTTTTTATCATTCCCCCTCAAGTTGGAGCATGGATGAAACTCATGTCCTAACTTAGACTTCCAGGAATATATTAGACGATAAAAATGTCACTCCCCATACAATACTTGTTACTCTCCCTTATACAATACTTCCCAACTAAAAATATATGATGACGTCTCTTTTGAGTTGTATTTTGTAGGCTGGAAATGCTCGAGCTTTGGAGAAGGTCTTCTGACATGCATCTGGAATGAAGAACGTCTAATAAATGGAATCCAAACGCCACAGAAAAAACTCGCCACCATCAATTTGAATCAGACGATGAAAAGCACCATGACAATGCCATCTTCATTGAAGAGGAATATGCAAGTGGTATAAGCGCATAGTCAACACATCCCACGTACATAACGCGGTGTTCGGATATGGTGGTGATGGGAGATCTAAACAACAAGGCCCAATGAGCTTGTTGTGGAGATGCGGAAGCGTGAGATCAAGCAATCCAAACTGAATACCTATAACGAAAATCAACGGCGGAGATGATTTATCAAGAGATTACAGAGATGATGATTACAGAAGAGAGAAGAAAAACCCAAATCCCCTTTTACACCCGAAATCCAACCGTAGAAGAAGACGAATGCTTGGAGAGGAGCTCTTAGAAGCTTGAAACCCAAAGGGAAGCCCAGGGTCCGTATGTGGCTTTAGGTCTTTGAAAAACAACGTCTCTTGAATCTTGATGTCTCTTCGTCGCTCTTCATGTTTGGGACAAATTGGGGGGTCTAATCATAAGAATAGGACCCGTAGACAAAGTCCCAAAGTTACCAACAGTCATCTAGTCTGCGGATACGGTCCAGTCCTGAAGTGTATATCGAACTGCAGACCAAAATACACTCCAAGTTCTGGAGTGTATACGGTTGGTCTGGAGTGTATTTGTCGTTGTTGTTGCTCTTGCCCAGATATGGTCCATGGGGACTGTATATGGTCAATTGTTTGACCGTAAATACACTTGTAAGCACCCAAAATGCATTGAGAAGATGTCGACGCTTGGTGTAGATGTCTGGTTCATCAAGGAAGCTTTTCTAGATAGCGTAAGTCACTCACTAAACACGCGGCACGAACGCAGAGATACAATGTTAATGTAGCAATAGAGGTACCTTGAAATCGTCTTAGAAGTGTAGCCAACTGGAATTAGCAAAGAGACAACAGACTTGCATAATGTGGCACAAACACAAACTAGACAAGGTGATGAATTGATGGTTGCCATATTGGTTCCATAAATTTGGCGCATAAACCTTGGGGGCTTGATAGGAATGAAGGACGCCATCAAAGATAAACCAAAGTAGACCAGCAAAAGAGCTATGTAATGGATGCAACTCAGAGCAGACATAACAAAAGTAGCTCGGTGTAGATAGATCTAGATGAAATCCTTACGAAATACAGAATTTGTAGGGTAGAAGATGACTAGCTTCTGAGAAGCCTGATGTGAAGAAACAACCATCTGTCTAATGAAATTGCAGCAAGAATGGTCTCAACTGTATATCATAAACATTAGAGGGAACAAGAGATCAAAATTAACGCAGAAAGCTCTTGTCATGAAGCACATAATGCGGTAGGAACGCAAAATTCTTGGTGTCAATGTTGCAATTGAGATCATTTTAGTGCAGTCTGAAAGCGCTGGCCAACTAGAATTAGCACAGATAGCCAACTCACATGTAAAGCGATGTTTAGTAGGAATGATGTGCCACAACGACATCAAAAGAGTAGATGTGTTGAAGAATACAAAGCTCCATGAAGATGGCCTAGAATATACCATCTTTCATCTTTCTCCTCATTTGCTCTCCTCATACTCTCTCTCCTCTATAACAGGCTATCTTCATAGAGGATGGGAACACATGCCAACTACGAAGAGCATGAGTAGGTTGTTGATGTGTTAGATTTGCATCATCTATTGGCATAGGTGAAGGTGCTAATTCTCGTCAACCCTCTGATGCATCTTCCCAAGGTCATTTTTCCCTAGGACAGCGTCAATTCCCATCCAGATCTATAGGAAATTCTCTGACACGGCATGTCATTTGGCTCATAAGGCGTGTCGGCGGAAGTTTGTTTCACGCCTTTGACATCCTGCATGGCGTGTTGGTTTCCTGCACGGCATGTCGGTGAAAGTCTGCTTCACGCCTTCGACATCCGAAACGGCGTGTTCGTTTTTCGCACAGTGTCGGCAAAAGATTGTCTCACACCTTCAACATTCTATACTATGTTGTTTTCCCACACGGCGTGTCGAGGGGAAGTATGTTTCACGCCTTTGACATCTTATGCGGTGTGTTGGTTTTTTCCCACGGCGTGTCAACGGAAGTCTATTTCACGCCTTCGACATCTTACACGGCGTGTAATACCTCCACACGACGTGTCAACCACTTACACGGCGGGTTAACTTTCTACATTGTGTGTTGCAGGCACCCTGTCTCAAATTCTCCCTTACAATCATATCGATACGACCTCAGACAAAAAGCTATAATGTCTACAATGATCAATCACATATAACTTTTGTGAAGCTCACCTCACAGAATTATTCTTTCTGGATGAATGCAATCTATTTCGTTCTTGAATCTAAAAGGAACATGATATTACTATCTTCAAGGAGTATGATTGTCTTCTTCAGGCCACTCAACAAGTTTCTCTTGGTTCCTCCACCAATTTTATCTTATATGTAGGTAACCAAGGGACATCACTTATTGCTTCCCACCCATCTTCTACATAGGTGGTGGATTCAGGGGCCTCCCAGCATATGATGGGTATATGGTCCATGCTTCTTTCCTCGGATTCGTATATCCCACAATCTTCTGTGACTAGTTGATGGATCGGTCACACGACTAAAGGCTTGTAGGTCTATGTAGTCGTCAACTTCTTTGACTCTACAGTTTGTAAATTATGCACCAGACTTTCCTTTTTATCTATTGGTTGGTTGATTCCTTAAACTGCTTGGTGATATTTGGGTCTTCCTTCTTCGTGCTATAAGATCCCAGGAGCTAGAAGACGATTGGTGGGGGATCTAGGAAAGGTGATCTCTACTTCTTCGAGGGTTATCACTCAGCTCGCCAGATTTCTTCCACCGCATCAAGCATCCTCAGTTGCTCTCCCTTACAATCCCATTGTCACTGTGGGCATCCCTCCTTGCAGAGTCTTTAAAAGCTTGTTCCCATCCTATTGTCAGTTAAGTCTATCGAGTGGAAGTCTTGTCAACTGGGCAAGCATCATTGTTTTCTTTCCCTAGTTGTACTATAAAATGCTCTAAGCATCCTTTTGATCTTATTCATAGTGATGTTTGGAATTTTGCTAAAGAACTAAGTTACAATGGCTTTCATTACTTTCTTTCTTTCATTGATGATTTCTGTCGAATGACTTGGGTAGTCTTACTTAAGTCTCGAAATCATGTTTTGTCGATCATCCAAATTTTCACCATTTAATAAAAAGTTCAGTTCGATCATCATCATTTAAGCCTCAATCCCAACCATGTTGGAGTTGGCTACATGGATCCTTCTTTTCTAATCAACTCTATTATGGATCATACTCTGATCAAGATGTAAAGGTCAACATCTCTCTTTATAAGCTCTTTCTAAGTTAATTTAAGTTTGCCTCTGCTTCTTTTACTTGTGCTTGACTCAATAACCTTGCTTCGAATAGGTGCATATGTCAATTTGTGTTGTACATATCCATACATCTTAGACGACCTTCACGCAACTCATCCTCAATGTTGACCACCCCCAATTTGTTCCTAATATAGTCATTCCTCATACGATTTTTCTTGTCTTCCCACACATCTATCTCAACATGCGCATTTCGACCATATTCATCTTGTTGAGACCTTGTTTCTTCATTGCCCGACATTCACTACCATATAGCATGGTTGGTTGTATAGTTGTTCTGTAAAACTTACTTTTAAATCTGAGAGGGATCTTCTGGTCACATACTTACTCCAGTCGCACTCCTCCACTTCAACCATCTTGCTATGATCATGTAACAAATATCATCTTAAACCACACCCTCTCTTTCGATAATAGAACCCAAGTAACAAACTTACCAAATACTCATAAAAAAATCTTCGATCTGATAATGCCTTAGTATGTTCAAAAGGTTGTCTCTAGTTTCTATGATTCTGTTGGCATGATTCACCAGACGATTTGTCCTCATACTCGATAAAATGGGGTTGTTGAGCGCAAAAATCATCATTTACTTGATGTAGCTCATACGCTACTTTTTCAAATGTCTATGCCAAAGAAGATTTGATCCAATGCTCTTCTCACTGCTTGTTTTATAATTCATCCTATCCATCTTCTATCTTGCATGGGGCTACCCCCTTTTTTGTTTTACGATCAAACTGCGTTTGTTCACGTGTTTTATCTACATGCAGATGAGATGTCTCCTCACGCAGTCTGCATTGTCTTTTTGGGATATTCTCCCACACAAAAGATGTACAAATGTTATTTGTCCTCGTCTTCGACGTATGTGTGTCGGCTGACGTTACGTTTCATGAGTCCACTCTGTTGTTTGGTGACTCTGTCCTACGTGAGACAGAGCACAACCATGACACTAAACTTACCTTTAAGAATGTTAAGAGTGAGAGAGTTAGAGCCACCACTCCCTATGATGAGTGATGAGAGTGTCGTAGATACTAGTCCTACTATATCAGCACCACCACCACCTACACCTATATCTACTCAACCTTTTCCACTGGTTTACACTAGGTGAGCAAAGCATCACCCAGAAAATGTAGCGACATCAGTCCAGCAGATTGATCCATCATCGTCGGATACTCCTAAGGTACCTATTCCTGTTGAGAGTTCTCTTGATACTTCTTTTTTAGACCTACACTTTTCAGCTGCAGCTCGTAAAGGTGTTCGGTCTTACACAATATGACATCCGATCTCTAGTATTTGTTGCTTATCCCATTCGTCACAAGCAGCACGCACATTTGCTCTTCGGTTAGATTCTATAGTTGTTCCTTGCTCATGCAAAAGCAGCTCGACATGATAGTTGGGTATGTGCCATGGATAGTGAGATGGAAGCTCTCTATGAAAACTCCACTCGGGACTTGGTGGGTCTTCCTCCTGGAAAGCCTATTATGGGTTGTCGTTGGGTGTATATTGTTAAATAGAAATTGGATGGATTTGTTGACCGTTTTAAGGATTTATTGGTGGTTAAAGGATACACTCAGACACATGATGTGGATTTCTTTGAGACTTTTTTGCATGTTGCTTGGTTGATCCCGTGGATTTTTACTTAAAGATCGCAACACTGTTATGGACACCACCACCTTTTTTATCACTTACTTTTGCTCATCCCGTGGGACGATCCATCAGACTTCATGCCCATATACCCCACAACAAAACGGGGTTGTTGAACAAAAAAATAGACATCTTCTAGAGGTTGCCTGCACAATACTTCTTCATTACCATGTTCCTCAGCGTCAATGGCTTGACGCTGTTTCTACGGCTTGTTACCTTATCAATCGCATGCCTTCCTCTATTTTGCATAATCAGATTCCACAGCATTCTTTTTCCTGATGTGCAGCTTTTTTATGTTCCGCTTCGCAATCTTTGGATGCACTTGCTTTGTTAAAACCTTCATCCAGGGATGACGAAACTTGACCCTCGCTCCACAAAATGCATCTTTTTAGGTTATTCCAGAACCCGAAAAGGATATGGTTGTTATGATTCTATCATGAGACACTAGTATGTTAGTGCGGATGTAGTGTTTTTTGAACATCTGCCATACAATTCTGATAAAGGGGCTTCCTTATCCTATGAAGTTTTGGCACCCACTCCGTTACCTGACGATGTGGATATTGATCCACCCTCTGAGCTGGCACCTGAAGAACAACCGTTGCAAGTCTACAAGAGAAAACCAAAGCCGACTAACCCCTCCATGGCCCCTCAACAACCAACTCCTCCTTTGGTGGAAGATCACAACACAACTCAGATACTATCTGACTTACACCTTCCTATTAGCCTTCGGAAAGGTGTTCGCTCCTATACTCAACATCTGATTAGTCATTTTTGTTCCTCTACAAATCTAGGTGCTAGCTTTGCTTGCTTTACTGCTGCAATCTTTGTGGTGTATATTTCGGAAAATGCTACAGAGGCACTTCAAATCCATGCATGGCGACAAGCGATGGAAGCTGAAATGCAGGCGCTCTCTGACCGTAAGACATGGGATCTTGTGGATCGCCCTTCTGTCTGTCCTATGGTTGGATATCGATGGATCTTCACTATTAAATATCAGCCTGATGGCACGATTGAGCGTTTGAAAGCACGCTTGGTGGCAAAAGGATATACTCAAACTTATGGTGAGGACTATTTTGAGACCTTTTCTCTAGTAGCTAGACCTAATTCTGTCCGAGTGCTCATCATTGTCGATGTGAACAAAGATTGGCCTTTATTTCAATTGGATGTCAAAAACACATTTCTTTATGGAGACTTGCAAGAAGTTTACATGGAGCAACCGTTTGGCTTTGTTGCTTGGGGGAGTATTCTTTGCGAGTCTGTAAATTGAGGAAAGCTATTTATACCCTAAAACAAAGTCGTGGCGCTTGGTTTGACAAGCTCAATCTGATTCTCGTGAAATTTGCCTTTCGACATTCTTGTTCAGATCACTCTGTGTTTATTAGAAAAATTGGGGCTGGTTTGGTCATTCTTATTGTCTATGTAGATGACGGTATATTATCTGGCAGTGACACCTCAGGCATTCATGCTACAAAAACATATCTAGAACAGCACTTTCTCACCAAGGATCTTGGTAAACTGTGATATTTCTTAGGCATTGAAGTATCCAGATCATCTGCGGGTATATATATGTCTCTTCCAACGCAAATACGTTCTGGATCTCTTGCGGGAAACAGGTATGCTTAGTTGCAAGCCAGCCAGCGCCCCTCTAGATTCAAACACTGATTGGGACGATGAATCTTGTCCATCTTATGTTGATAATCACCAATTCAGGCGATTGGTTGGTAAACTCATTTACCTTACTGTCATGAGAGCTAATATTACCGTTGTTGTAGGGTTTGTAAGCAGGTACCTTAATAAATCCTAACAGTGTCATTGGGATGTTGTTTGTCACATTCTGAGATATCTCAAAAGCTCTCCAGGGAGAGGTCTATTGTTGGCCATTGCAATCTTTCTTGTTTCTCAAACTCCGATTATGCATGGAGTAGATGTGATCAAAAATCTACATTTGGATACTGCACCTTTGTTGGAGGCAAGCTAGTTACTTAGCGTAGCAAAAAGCAGACGGTGGTAGCTAGATCAAGTGCAGAGGCAGAATATAGAGCGATGGCTCATACTGCATGTGAACTTCTATGGGTTCAGAGCCTTCTCAAAAAATTTGATATATTTGATACTACTCCTATTCCAATATTCTGTGACAACAAAGCCTCTATTTTTATTGTGAGCAACCCTACCTTTCAGGAGCGCACAAAGCATATCGAGGTAGACTGTCACTTTATTCAGGAATCTGTTCTTTTTGGCTGCATCTGTACCCCACATCTTAGTACTAAAAAAAAGTGGCAGATATCTTCACTAAGCTTCTACCTAAAGCTTGATTCAAGACTCTAGTGGACAAGCTGGGCATGTTCAACATCTATGCTCTAGCTTGAGGGGGAGTAAAGAGATACGCTTCTATTTACTATTTACTATTTACTTGTGCTCTACTCTACATGTTACTTGTGTTATTTATCCCATATTGCTTAGCTGCATTTATTGTTTTATTCTCTTGTCCTATAATAGAGAAGGCATTGTACTCAGTTTTATTCACTAAATAGAAAATCACTTAGTTCTCTATAGAAAATTATCTTCACCAAGCCCCTTATACCTCTAGCCATATGAGTTCCAAGTTCGGCATGCACAATGTGTACGCTCCAACTTGAGGGGGAGTCTTAGAAGATAGAAGTTATTCATGTAGTCTTTTCTTATTTTTCCATACTGAGTCTATTATGTAAACAATCACTTCCTATATAATAAAGGGTAACCTGCTACAGCAGGGTATCACTTTGGCCCAATACTTTCACATAGTATCAGAGCAGGGGGGCCACAAAACAAGTGTGAGGAAAGTCTACACTTTATCAAAAAACATGCGTAAGTACACAAAAAACGTGGCAACATGTGAGGGGGGTGTTGAGAATAAACCCACGCCTCTGAGTTTGCGGGTTTATCCATGCCTAATAAAGTGTGCAGTCCATTCACTCATTGCCAATCGGTTTTGAGTTGAACCGACACACTTTAATTACTCTTTTGCAATCTAAGATATCATCATCAACCTCCTAGAGCTTTGTTGCTACATTACAGAGGAGCAAATAAGTTGAAATCACAAATTTCCCACACTACCCTCATTACTTAGTGGTGTGTTATGCAAGGGGCATCTTGTTAATTGTGTGGGATTTGTTTCTTTGAGCCACGGCCCTTAGTTTATCATTCTAAGGGGGATATTAATTTTTTTTCGTGCTTTGTTTTATGTTAGTGAATGTATTAATCTTGTAAAATACATTACTAATTACTCAAATGTCAGAAAAATAGAAAAAATCGGTTTTCGAATCGTGAAAATATGTAATATTTATGTAGCCTAGTTTCATAATATGATTCCACAAGTTTTTAGAAGTTGATTTTGGGGTTTGATAATTAATATAGAACTTTAATCTTAATTATTAAATTAGTGGATTTGGGTGTTATTGAACCCTGATCTTGGACTGTAGGACTTGTGGTTTACTAACTAGGATCAACTCTGAGGTATGTACATCTACCCTATTTGAATTGGGCATTGAATGACTCGAAACCCTAACTTGTTCATGATGAGGGATAACTCTAATTTGGAACTCTCTTTGGAATCTTTGTAGATACCTTTATGAAAGATCAGTTATTTCCCTCTTTTGATTACTAAAATTATTAAAACTTTTACATATGTTCCTTTAACTCCAGTTGCCATGCCTTACATATGTTTATCCCTTTGATGCTTGAACTTTGAAATGGACTAAACTTCATGTCTTGTCTGTCCTAGCATGCATGTCTGATTTGCTTGACTAGTATCATCTAGAAGTGGTATATTCTAGGCTTCGGACCCGGTGTACAACCATACATATTTGGGTGATGGTGCTCTCACCTAGCCCCAAATTGATTTTCACCTGCTTTTATATAGATTTTTGGTAGCGAGATTCTATTCCTCCTACTCTTGTCTCGGGACTAGATGGTAATATGGGCCTCTGCTTTAGATAGTTCTAGTCTTCCTCATAATTTCCATGCATTGAAGTATTATTTTTTTATTATGGAATATTTTATAGGAAAGAATTCCCACCTTGTTAATTATACTCCTTTTATGAATGCAAAACTTTCTTTGAGTTTTATCATATAATGACCAATTATAATTGACAATGCACATACTAATTTTTAAAAAAATTTATGACGAGGAACACCTCCTAGAACGAGCCACTAATGGATTCCCCCTAAGAGGTTAAACCCCGAGGTCAAACGTAGTGTGGTCACTCACCCCTACGCCACACCTGATAGCGTGATGCGCATTTGCAGCGTTGCCTGGTCGGAACACCTACCAGCCAGTTTTTTATTTTTTTGCCCAAAGATCGCTCCCACTAGGATTCGAACCCGGGTGAGCTGGCTGGGAGGCTTCCCTCTTAACCAGTTGCACCAAAGCTGGGTGACGTACCAAATTTATATTGATGCATACTCTTCGCTTTATTCCTCATGTACAGGTGTTGTTCCCAAAATTACCTAGGAATTGAGAAAATTTCTGAGGACCAACCCTAATCCAGTGAAAGCAAGGATTTATGAAATGGCCATGTTGCCCTCAGGGACTGGTCCTATCGTTAGTCATAGACTCACAGTATTAGTTTCCTTATGTTTTAACCACTAATGCGGATAAAGTCGTATATGGAATATTATAATGGCTTTATTCTCTGTTGCTATACTATAAATTGTTTGATGCATCACATTTGACAAATGAAAATGACTCCCTTCCATAATGTTTGTGTGTTTGGATTGGATGGGGTTTTAACCCCAATGGTAATGAGTGGATCCCCTCTCAGGTCCTACTCATTACACTCTCTTTGATCATGCGACCTCTCGGTCGTACATCAACAATTTTACCAATTGGGTTACACTCTCGCAATAATCAAACTCGATGGCTGCAATTATCTTATGTAGATGAAGGTTGATTATAAGTTCCTAGAGTCAAGGAACAAGCTCAAGTTCATCAGCAAAGATCCACCCATAAAACCTACTGATGCTTGACTTGGGTACCTGGAAATAGCCAAATCATCCATTGGCTCATAGTCTGGGGTATCGTGGAACGCCATATATTGGTGAAATGCATGTTTCACCGTAATGCCAAGGTGATTTTGGGGGGAGGTAAAGCAATTCTACATGCAAGACAAGAATGGTCTCTACCTCAACATCATCATGGACATGATCTTCTCTGAGCATCAAGGTGATCAGCCCTTTGAAGCATACTATGATGCCATAAAGGTTGCGGTAAACCAGCTAAACTTCTCTCCTAGAACATCGGTCAAGGTCACCAAGGAGCGTGACTCCATATTATCTGGGAAGTTTCTGAATGGACTTCACCCGATCTATGCTGCCATCTGACATATTTTATTGGGAGTCAATCAACTACATTCCATTGATGAGGCATAGGGAGGTTGTTTTAGTTTGATATGATGCAAGCCCACATCACTAAACCAAGCCATTTGAGGCTCAGGCAATTGTTGTTTCTGCAGCGACATGACCAAGGGCGCTGAAGGGAGCAGTACCTAAAGTGCACCAACTGCAATACGTTTGGACACACCGAAGATGTGTGTCGCACCAAGCAAGGCTTTCAATCGAACTATGGCCATGAGCGTGGTCGAGCGCCAGCCCACTTGATTCAAATGTCACTAGTTGCATTCGTTGCAGCAGGTTCTTCGACAACCACCCCTTTTCATGTCACTCTTACAACATTATCTTCTTATTAGCATAAGTAGCTTATTTTGTTATGGATCCAGCAACTTGTTCATATGTCCTATTTTACTTTATCATTTGGGGATCCATGAGATTCCATTGTACTCCTATATATAGGAGACAATTTAATCACTTACAAAGATAAGCAGTTTAATCTAATCACTCTGAATTCCTCAATTTCCCATTGAACAATTCTAGAAACTAACTATTAAAGAATAAATGAATCTTGACTTGACGTTCTCAAACCTGTTTTGGAAATGAGGAGAGTATCTAAACAAGTTGTAACTGATTCCTACAATGGGTGTGGGGGACTCAAAAAATAGAAAAAATGCTTGGCCTCGTGTATATGGCTGATTTCTAGTGATAAAGGTTAACTATATACAATGCATTGCATCAAGAACTATTTAGATGATCCAGACCCATTTTTTACTGAATGTGAATAGAAACACCAGAGACCACTACTTTGTCAATTTGAAGATCAGGGATATGAATATCAAATACATCGGAGCTCTTTTGACTCTTTCAGGCATTACAGTAGTACAAAACAATATGAAAACCAAACATGAATATTATGTGCATTGGATAAAGAAACAATATTTGTAATATGATTGCATAATGTCATCACTGAGGAATCAATGCACAATGTTACTTGATCAAGGAGAAGTGTTTTTCCATATTCCATTAGCCATTAAAAGTGGGTTGCCTACAAAAATCACTACTGTATTGTTAAACTAGTTTTATGACTTACCAAGTCAGAAACTGCAGTCTGGAGGTTAGGTGACCAATTGACCATGTAAGATCCTGAACAAATATAGATGTGTCAATAAGAATATCAGGACGCTAAGAAATTGAAGAACATATGATGCATAACGGAAAAACTGAAATTAATATGGAGACGCTACTAATAAGAAAGTATAGGCAAAAGATATTCGGATGAAGTTGTTAATATATTTCAGATTTATTCTATTTTGTAATTTCTATATCATGTTGGACCTCTATGTAAATTATCCAGTTTCTCTTATTAATAAAAAGGGAGAAGGCCTATGGCCTCTCTCAACATTGCATTGCGGCACCACATTTCACATGGTATTAGAGCAAGGTTCCTAACCTAACCCTACCCAGCCGTCACAACCCAGCGTCGTTGCCGGTCGCCAGTGTGAACAGTAACTCCTGCGGTGAACAGTACGCGGCGTGAACAGTGCGACGGAGTGAACTGTAATTCCTGCGTGAGCAGAGCACGTCGCCAGCCTTCCCCGGCCGTCACGTCGTCGGTCCAAAGCGGGTGGAGCAGTCGTCTCCCGGGTCAGGCGATGTAGCCGCCGTCCCCCCTTCTCTTTTATCTCCAGATCGTCGAGTCCTTCGGTTGATCCAACGGATTTCTAAATCCCAAACCGGAGTCCGTCGATACGTAAGAAATTCCTAATCACATCTCCTCCATGTGTAATTAGGGAATTTCAGTTGGGGGTTGTGGATGCGTCAGATACGCATTTGATCTTGTGACGTGACGTGTATCTCTCCGTCACCCATATCCATAGTCACAAATTCGGTATTCGGGATACGTACGGCCAAGTTGAAAAATTCGGAAATCGGGAATTATGCGGAAAATTCAGATTAAAATCGGTCAATGTACGGTAAAAGTTCGGTCAACTATTCGGAAAAAAATTCGGCAAGAAAAAGGATTATATATATATATATATATATATATATATATATATATATATATATATATATATATATATATATATACACACACACACACATATACATATACATAAATACATACAAACATATGCATACACCCACACACATAATGATTTAAAATGACTAAAATCAAATTGATTACCCTAATATTGGAAGAAGGGGAAGAAGTGGAAGCAACATGCAACAGGCACAAATCAGGGAAGAAGGGGGGAGAATGGAGGAAGATGGAGCGTACATGTAAAATGTCGAGGGTTACTCCGGGCTCAGGGTGTGTCTGGATAGAGGAGGAAGGTTGGATGGTTTATGGAACCCTGCTACAAGTAAAAAATGACGTGGAAAAAACAAATGTGAAGCAAAAGTACAGAACTGTATAAAACGGCAAAAAAACGTATTGAACGTGTTTAAATCGCAATACGTGAATAAAACGCGAATTAAACGTGTTTAAAAAGTATTATTCGTTTTGGAGTTTAAAACGGCCGTCATATACGGCAGGTGAATAATACGCGTTTTAAACGTGTTTTTTTGAAGAAAAAAAACGGAGTATATTGTGACTATGCCCATATCTTCTTGTGACGTGTATCAATCTGTCACTCTTCTTCTCGTCAAATTATGGAGGACACCAAGGCATCTACCATCTACAGTGAGATGTCTCCTATCCCCTCCATCAAGCTAAACGGGATAAATTATCTCTTATGGATGAATGTTGTCCATACTGTGTTGGAGTCACGCGACAAGGCGAGACACGTTGATTTTGATCCTCCTGCACCTACTGACAAAGGCTATGCTGAATGGAAGCGTCATAACAGTCTAGTGAAGACCTGGTTGTGGGGGAGCATGGAACCTGGGATTGCCTCGAGGTTCATGCTCTACACTACCGCCAAAGAGATCTGGGATGCAGTGAAGAAACATTATTCTCAAGAGAAGAATGTGCTTCGTCAGTTCATGATATATGATCGCCTATTTGCAGAACGACAGGGAGATAGACCTTTAGAAGAATACTTTGGAGTGATTCAAAGTATTGCACAAGAGCTGAGTTTTTACCATCCAGTACTGTCCAGGAACAAGTCAAAGACAGAGAGGAGGACGGACAGGTATAGGCCGAGGACGTGGAACTCGCCCTAAGTGCACTTTCTGTGACAAACCTGGACACAGTTGAGAAATGCTAGAAGAAGCATGGTCGACCAGCTGCACCACCTGTGGGAGCTGCAAACTATGCTACCACTACTGAGTCTACTGAGCCTTCTGCTTCGAGTTCTGGTCCTTTTGGCATCACACTCACCAAGGAGGAATATGATAGATTTATCTTGGCTACTCAGCATCTGAGCTTGGGATCATCATCTTTAGCCAACTTGGCATCCACCACTGGTAATCAGGCTACCTCTTTATTGGCTTCTGGTTCTACTTCATCATGGGTCGTTGATTTTGGAGCGTCACAGCATATGACTGGTATGAGGAGACTTCTTCACTCCATTGACTCACATATCCCTCACAAATCTATAACAATAGCAGATGGTTCAGTGAGGAGAGTGTTAGCCAGTGGATTTGTTTCTCTGACTCCTGGAATTGATCTTAAATCCATACATTATGTGCCTGCTTTTCCTTTTAATCTTCTGTCTGTTGCTAAATTGATTGATACTGTGAAATGTACGGTAACCTTTGGTCCTTATTGTTTTGTGTTACAGGATCTCAAGAGTATGAGAACGATTGGTGGGGGGCCTAGGAAAGGTGATCTCTACCTTTTCCATGGTGACAGTTTGCCTCGCCAAGTTTCTGCTCCTGCTCCAGCTGTCTTGTTGAGTGGCTCTCCCTTACTGTGGCACTACAGATATGGACATCATTCATTAGAGAGCCTGAGAAAGTTAGAACCATAATTGTCTCAAGTATCGTCTTTAGAGTGTTAGTCCTGTCAACTGGGGAAACATCATAGAATGTCTTATCCCGATCGTGTCAATAAACGGGAGTCATGTCCTTTTTAGTTAGTCCATAGTGATGTCTGGGGTCCTATAAAAGACCATAGTTATAATGGTTTTCATTATTTTGTCTCCTTTGTGGATGACTTTTCGCGTATGACTTGGATTTATTTGTTGAAAAGTCGAGAGTCTGTGCTATCTATTGTCAAAACATTTTCATCAAGAAATTAAAGTTCAATTTGACTACAATATTAAAGTTCTTCAATCTGATAATGCTTTGGAGTATGTTCAAAATGTCATGGCTGATTTTTGTAGTTCTGTTGGGATGATACATCGTACATCCTATCCTCACACCCCTCAGAAGAATGGGGTAGCAGAGAGGAAAAATCATCATCTTCTTGATATTACCAGGACAATCATGTTTCAATCTAATGTTCCTAAGCGGTTCTGGTCTGACGCTCTCCTTACTGCATGTTTTCTTATCAACAGGCAACCTTCTTCTGTGCTTCAAGGATGTACTCCTTTCTCTATCTTACGTCCCAAGTATCAACCCTTCCTTGTTCCTCTTAGAGTGTTTGGTTGTACTCCTTTTCTTCACAATTTTGATCATAAGGCTGATAAGTTATCTCCTAGGTCAATTAGGACTCTCTTTCTTGGGTACTCCAACACTAGCAAAGGGTACAAGTGTTATTGTCCAAGTCTTCGTCGTATGTTTGTGTCTAGAGATGTGACTTTTCATGAATCCACTCCATATTTCTCTAGTGTTCCCAGTAAGGGGGAGCAATTGTGTGAGAGAGTGCCACCATCAGATGCTAGTGAGAGAGTGCCACCACCACATCAGAGTGAGAGAGTGCCACCTATCATTCCTGACTATACTATCATTCAGGAAGAGCAGCTAGCAGATGGTCCACAAATTCAGCAATACTCGCATGTTTATAGCAAACGAGGCAGACAAGACCCAGAGGAGGTAGCGACTCCAGTCTCTGAGCCCTCCCCATCTTCCTCTACTGAAGGGACTCCTGAAGAACCATCTGACCTTGATGTTCCCATTGCTGTTCGTAAAGGTACCTGTTCCTGTACTATTTGGCATCATATTACAAATGTATGTTGTTTGTCCAAGTTATCTCAGCATGCTCGCTCTTTTGCTCTTGGGATTGATTATGTGGTCATTCTAAGAAATCATCTTGATACTATGAAGGATATTAGCTGGAAACATGCTATGCATGTTGAGATGTTTGCTCTGTTACAGAACAACACCTGGGAACTTGTTGACTTACCTCCAGATAAAAATATTGTGGGATGCAGATGGGTATTTACAGTAAAACATAATCCAGATGGTTTTGTGGAGAGATTGAAAGCTAGATTGGTTGCAAAGGGGTACACTCAGACATATGGGATTGATTTCTTTGAGACCTTCTCACCAGTGGCTCGTCTTAATTCTGTGTGTATCCTTATTTCTTTGGCTACTACATTTGACTGGCCTCTATTTCAGCTCGATGTAAAGAATGCCTTCCTTCATGGTGATCTACAAGAGGAGGTATACATAGAGCAACCACATGGTTTTGTTGCTCAGGGGGAGTGTCAGAAGGTGTGTAGGTTGAAGAAAGCCATCTATGGATTGAAACAATCTCCTAGAGCTTGGTTTGACAAGTTCAGTGATGTTGTGCTAAAGATGGGTTTTTCTCGTTCTGTTACTGATCACTCTTTATTTTATTCTACTTCTTCTGGTGGATCTATTATTATTGTTGTGTATGTTGATGATATTGTTATCACTGGTAGTGATTCCATAGGCATATCTCGTGTGAAAGAGGGCTTCCAGGGGCACTTTCACACAAAGGATCTGGGAAAACTGAGATATTTTCTGGGCATTGAAGTACTTAGATCTCATGCAGGCACCAATTTGTCTCAAAGAAAATATGTACTGGATTTACTTCAGGAAACTGGTATGAGTGAGTCCAAGCCTGTGTCTACTCCTATGGACTATCATGTGAAGGAGATGACTGATGATGTTGATTATCCAGATGCAGGATATTACAGGAAAATTGTGGGAAAATTAATATATTTGACAGTCACACGTCCTGACATTTCTTTTGTTGTAGGAGTGGTGAGTCAGCATATGGGCTCTCCAAAACAGTCTCATTGGACATCTGTCTATCGTATTCTGAGATATCTGAAAGGTGCACCTGGTAAGGGAATCACCTATTATAGGCTGAAGACTCCTGTATCTACACTGTCTCTTACTGGTTATGCAGATGCAGATTGGGCTGGTAATCTGAATGACAGGAGGTCTACGTCTGGATATTGCACATTTCTGGAGAATCATCTTATTACCTGGAAAAGCAAAAAGCAGAATGTTGTGGCAAGATCTAGCACGGAAGCTGAGTATAGAGCAATGGCACATGCATGTTGTGAGTTGCAGTGGGTTCAATCTGTACTTTTTGAATTAAAGAATCCTATTTTCTCTCCTATAGAACTCAGATGTGACAATCAAGCGGCCATATACATTGCTAAGAATCCAGTCTTCCATGAACGTACTAAGCACATTGAAGTTGACTTCCACTTTATCAGAGACCAGATCAAGAATGGAACTGTTGTGACTCCGCATATCAAGTCTGAAGATCAACTTGCAGATGTTCTTACAAAGCCATTGAGTCCAGCAGCTTTCCAGAGTTTTTGCAACAAGCTGGGTCTACACGATATGTACACTCCAGCTTGAGGGGGAGTGTTAATATATTTCATATTTATTGTATTTTGTAATTTCTATATCCTGCTGGACCTCTATGTAAACTATCCAATTTCTCTTGTTAATAAAAAGGGAGAAGGCTTATGGCCTCTCTCAACGTTGCATTGCATGTTGCATTGCGGCACCACATTTCACATAAGTGTTCTGTGAAAGAAGCAAAGCTGAACATACAGAAAGAGATGGAAAATCCGTGATTTTATTTAAGTGATCAGAACTACAACTTGATCTCATCAAATGAAAACGAAATAAGCTTTTCAGTAAAGAAAACAGACATAAAACAATGAAGCCCAAGTACAGTTGCCATGAAAAACTTTCCAAAAAAATAAATGTCAAGCTATGAGCAAATGTACATATCAGAACCCAATACTGCCATTAGAGAAGCAAAATTTTAGTGGCTTTGGTCTACAGATACGAGCAACTCAAGGGATGGTATAGCTAAAAAGCTTGGTAACAGAGAAGTTAACTTTGACCACTTTCGTTGTCCATAAAGAAAGAGGTTAGGGCTATGGCTTTTTGTTGCAAGGTAACATAAATGTAACTGCATAAAGCTATTGTCAAGATATAAATAGAGAGGGAAATAGAATAAAATTATTCTGCCATTTCCCCCTTAGAGGTGATAGGAACTAGTTCTCCTATGCACACCCTATGCCACCCATGGACAACTAGTAGAATAGGACTTTCGATCCTCATTATCCTTAGTTGTTTGATTTAATAGCACATCTATTGGATGTGTTTGCATTATTATGACCCCTAGGCATGGTTGATAGTTGCATACCCCCAAACGACCCACCATCCTTAATTTCTTGTTAAAACCCTAACTTGCTCTAGTGTTAGCTAGTTTCTGGTGCTTAGTTAATTGCTTGTTCATGTTAGTTAACCCTTGTTAGAGTAATTAATTATTGCTTAATGTAGTCTTTGCTTGCCTTGTTACTGTAATTGATAGTTTGGTAAAGTTAATTGTTCTCTCTCTTGACTTTTCTAGTCTAATATTTTGTAATTGCTCTCTTAGTTTGTTAGTTACTCTCATTTTTGTAGGGTTAACCTAGGTTTAATTCATGATTCCTTTCAATTTCATGCACCCTTAGTTTAATTAACAAATCCCAACTTTAATCCTTGAAAACTCTACATTCCGCTTTAGGAACATAGTACAAACAAACAAGCTCGAGTTCCCCCATCTCTCTCTGTGAATTTGACCCGGACTTCCCACATTTCTAGACTACATCCGGATCTCGTGCGCTTTGAGATCGTTTAATATCATGTGTCGACTAGGATTAGTTTTGTTAGCCCAAGTGTGGTGCTTCCTGGCACCATTATTGGGGATAAAAAGTCCCTTAGCTCTTGAGTTGAGGAGGTGTCCCTAGCATTGACTTCCAGTCAAACATCAAAACTGGCAATAAATAGTCAAGGGTTGTGTCTATAAAGCAAGCAATCCAGAGCTAGCATTGTTGTAATGATTTTTCCTTTCCTCTCTACTATTATTTGCCTAGTTATCTAGTGCTTCTTTATTAGTTCCATATTTTCATAAGAATTGCATTCCATTCAATTCCCTTCACAGGAGCTTGGACAGGGCACTTAAGATATTCCTTAAGTAGGTGGGCAATTTTCTAAGAGATCCATTATCAATCTGGATAATCAATCTTTTTTTTTTATTTCTAAGGTACTGGATAATCAATCTAATTGTGTATTTTTACATACCTGTTTAAGCACTAAAAGCATAGAGCATCCAAAAGGAAATAATCTTTTCAAACTGATCATAAGCACTTGATGCCCGGAAGGAGCACCTTCGGTTGCCCAGTTCCAAAGAAAAATTGCAATTACTGAGATTGTTCTGTTTATATTCCACTTTTACAGGATTCGTATGTTCTCCAGCATTTCGTACATGTTTTGTTATTACAATAGACAGCCTAGAAATATCTAAGGTGTAATCACAAAGATCGAGAAACGTATATACTATAGATAAGAGATAATGAGTTGATCACATGTATAGGGTCGTAAGTTTTTTAATACCTATTGATTGAGGTTCCCTAAATCATTATAAAAAAGGGCCTTCGTCATTGTATATGTCCATACTTAAATAAATCTTATATAAAAGTTCACACGTCATATATCATAAATCCTTTTCATTTCTCAAAAAAGGTCTTAGCTAAATAAAAAATATTAAGGATAAAATGTTTTATTAAACTGAAGTGGACACTGATAAAAAAAGGCCTAGGCAAGTGGCAAAAACCAAAACCCAAAGGCAATCCAATAGGTTTTAACTGCCTTGCCACCTTTGAGTATGAGAAGATCTGAATGACTATTTAATGTCCGGACTCTGGATCACTTAGAATGATATTCGTATTCTATCACATTGTGATCATAAAAAGGATTTACTAGCCACAGATAACTACTGATATACCTCGGTAAATAAGACCTTTCTGGTGAAGCCTTACAAATGCTTCAATCACAGCACCTGGTTCCAAAAGAACAGATTTCAGTCTATAGCTCAGAAGGCATTTCCAAAGATCATAAAAATCAAATCAACAGAAAATGATATCATTTTTAACAGAAAGGAGTAAAGATTCAGTTGTAAATGTAAGGAAATCATTTTAATATTATTATCATCATTATCAATATTATATTATTATTATTAACATATGCATTGGTTTGATAGTTCAATAAATGCAAAATTACACTGCATGAAATCTAGTAGTATGGGTGATAACACCCATTTTATGACCGCTAGAGCTTATATTTTACTATCAAAACTGCCTCCAAACCTGACTTCCTCTCTGTTTTATCTTATATGCTGAATATAAACAATTCCCACTATGTTCCTGATAACATTTCCTATCTTTTGTAGAGTTTCTTTTACTTTTCCACCAAAAGAAAACTAATGGGCCCGTCCCAGCCCATCCACAACAAGATAACCGCCCCGGCCCATCAAAACGGCGAAGCGACACGCCCTTTACCCATCACGGTCGCTGCCCGATATGGCAGTAACCCGACACGGGTGTGTCGCGCGGGAGCCCTGACGGACTGCACGCTATAACCCGATAAGGAGCCTTGCCCACGGTCCGTCGACCGACGGAGTCGATCACACGACATGGCCACCCCTCGGTGCAGCAACCCGCCAGAGTCTTTACCCGACACGATCATGCGCGATTTATTCGCGACCCGGCACGCGACGGCCCCCGCCAGCCGTGTCCGGCAACAGATGTGTCGACCCTCTCCCGAAGCCATGTGAACGGAGCAGACGGAGGACACGTGGCCCAACCAGAGCCGCAACTCCCACCAGCCCGCTGCCTATAAATAGCAGCCACATGCCTACGATGGGACAGGTCGGAACCCTACGAGAGCGAACTCTTCGAGCACATGAGCTAGTGTGTCGAGTTTCCAGAGCCTGTCGGGCGATACTAGGTGAGCACACCCCCAACCCGAGAGGGACGGGAGGAGTTCACTTAGAACCCGACCCGGTAGCAGCAACAGCGCGATACGACCTTCAAGGCTACTCCAAACGTGTCAGGTCTCTAACTGGGCTTCAACCCGAGAGGGCTCGCCCATCCATACCCGATACGAGGAACCGAGAACCTAAGATAAAAGCTAACCCGACACATGTCCTTACACGACACGATACCGAACCCGATATGGCCTACCCATCAGGGCTGCAGCCCGACAGGGCCGGCAGCCCGACACGACCATATCGGGTAGGGAGTCCAATCCCGATACACCCTTTACCCGTCACGGTTCATGACCCGACACGGTCAAGAACCTGACACGGTCGTATCCCGATAGGGCTCCTGCCCAGTACCGGGTTAGCGTTATCATAGGGGTCTGCTGCTATGTATATCGACCTCCTACATCAAGGAGGCCGATACTTATCTTCCCTTTTTC
The DNA here is from genome assembly GCA_963693085.1 of Alisma plantago-aquatica. Taxonomy (NCBI): domain Eukaryota; kingdom Viridiplantae; phylum Streptophyta; class Magnoliopsida; order Alismatales; family Alismataceae; genus Alisma; species Alisma plantago-aquatica. Next base: position 408,407,878 of record OY856414.1, read on the forward strand.
AGCACTTTACTTTCATTTACTATTGCATTGTAACTAAATCTTTTTTACCTCTTTATGCTTATGGAATCTGTGGAGTTTATCTCATATTGTTCTGTGTATGGTTCCTTTTTGTTGGATGATTTCTTTATAGCATTTGAGATCTAGTCTCTTCTGTTTGAATCACGCTTTTAACTAGCTATCGAATCGTGTTTCTCGTTTGGAATCCCTTGAGAGAAGGATGTCGTAAGCTCTAGAGTTTGGTCTGATTCGGGTGTACGAGAGTACCCGAGTTCAGGGTTGCCCCGGCATATCTTTCCTCTCTAGTCTATGCCCAGTACCCTTGAGAGAGAGAATTGGAGCATAGTTAGAGGCACCCTCTTTGAGAGAAGAGGGTGCAGGATGTATTCCGCTGTCGCTTGTTATGTTTAAGTTTTCCTCCTTCATGCTTTACTCCAACGATAGTCTTATCACCTCGGTTTCCAATATACAAAACCTCCATAAAAACTGCTAAACCCCTAAAATCTTAATTCTCCTGGTAATTCCCCTTGGAGATAGGCTTTTTGTTTGATTCTTTATGATTCTTTTTCGTTGCATCAAAACCTTATCCTTCGACCTTTTCGACGTGCTTAGACAAGTGAAACTTGAGTTCTGAAGCGCCATTCTTCCTATCCCTGTGTTCGACCCCGAACTATTTTGACCCTGAGCTAGTTGTAGGAGTCTTAAACTTTTGGGTATTATAAATTTCTAAAGTCCGATGACCTAGGCATGTCTCCTTTCTTGGACCCACGTTTAAGGCTTGTCAATTTTTTGGCGCTGTTGTCGGGGATAGGCAACGAATACCGTTCTACGAACTCGAGTTTTGCTTGCACTTTGCCAAAAACCTTGTACATATGCATATAATACTGCAAATACTTACTGCACATAGTTTATACAGCACATTAATACTTTTATACTTTTTTTTCTTTTTTCTCTTTCTTTCTAGGTACTTCTTTGCCTTTTTCGAGCCATCCTTGTGTCTGAAAAGTCATGGCTGAGCAACCTCCTGAGGCTCGATCCTGCACTCTTTTGTCCAAGTCAGGGCAAACGAAGAGAAGAATCCAGTAGTTGTGCAACCCCTCAATGTTACCAACTTTGAGTTGAAGCTTGCTTTCCTCCAGCTGTTGCAGCACAACAAGTTTGGCGGGAACACTATTGAAGAAAACCCGTACAACCACCTCACAACGTTCAAGAGGACTTGCAATACCTTCAAGATCAATAGAGTTCCGATATCCCACATCTACATCCAATGCTTCCCTTTCTCTCTAAGAGACAAAGCGTTGGAGTGGTATACAAGTCTGCAAGATGGGAGCCTTCCCGATTGGGAACATCTAGCCAACGCGTTTATCGCCAAGTTCTTCCCCATAGAGAGAACAATCAAGTGTCAGAACAAGATAACGAGGTACTCGCAGAAACCCTCAGAGAACATGCATGAGACCTGGGAAAGGTTTCAAAGTTATCAGAGGGAGTGCCCGCACCATGGTTTTTCTGAACCTAAATTGATCACTACGGTCTATAATGGGGTGTGTGCCTCAGAAAGGAAATCCCTGAATGCTGCAGCTGGCAGCGATTTCTTAGGACTCGATGCTCAGAGGGCCAGAGAGATCATAGACAACATGGCCACGAATCAACAGGATAGCAAAAAGATAACGCAGTTTCGTAGGGTTCCGATACGAGACTTCAGCAATTTCGACTGTTCCGGATGCAGTTCTCTATCTTAGGAACAGGTCAATCAAATTCTTCTTCAGCTTGTTGATTCTAACACTGTAGACGTCATATATGAAAAAGATAATGCAGTGGTCCCCTCGATGACATACGGGACTTAGTCAAGGCAGGAGGGTGTCTAGCAATGACGGTGGCGTCAGCTTACATCCCCATCTTTCAAAAAAAGATTGGACAGCCCTACATCGTCCATCCGATGTTGTTCAACGACCTGTGCCTTGCTGATGAAACAGGAGTGCGCCAGCTGTTTCAGCTCGAAGTAAAGAATTGTCTCACGCGCATCATCTTCCTACCTATGTTGCACGACAACCACTGGACGCTCCTGATTATGTACACCCGTCCACACGCCGGTTTCTTCTACAACAGCTCCGACGCCAATAGCGACTATCCGACGGAGTGTACATCTGCACCGGCAACATCCCTCGAGCGACTAGCAAAAAAAATATTATGCCGAGGTGGTGTCTTTGATCCAACCATATTTTGAAGACCCGACGACCAAGTGGCACGAACTCCAATACTGCCACCGTAGTCCACAACAAGTTTCGTTATCAAATGATTGGGATGTCTACGTGTTGCATTGGATCTACTGCACGGTAGCCCTAAAACATACGCTAGATAAGCTCCACAACCTCAACTACCACAGCCAACGCGGAGAATATGTGACGGAGCTCTTATCTGCCGAGGGCGCGCGCATTTGCTGAACCCTCACTAACGTATGCCTATCCTTTCCTATTCACCTCACAACTCTGGGACAGAGTGTGGGGTAAGTTTGGGGGGGTACTCCATAGTATCAGTGAGGGAGGTACTCAAAAAAAATTCCTTTTTGCCCTTTTGCTTTTCTTACCATACTCTGTATATACGTATATATATATGATTGATAGTAAGCAATACATACACAATTGCTTGTTTCTCAAAAACTGTACAAAACACTTTATAGTATATATTTGGTACAACTTCTTCCAGTTTGTTCTCTCTGTATCTAAGGCGGTGCACATTTCTGTTATGCTCTTTTGAAAACGCATTCTCAAACGACAAAGGCTATAACTTTTCTACGCCAGCTTTGAAAAATAATCTCGCAACAGCTAAGAGATGTGTATGTAAAGGAAAAAGTTGCCCAAACAGCAAACTCCCTTTTCCCTACCCATCAAAATCCCAAAAAGAGAGGAAAGCCTTATGAGAGTGAATAAAAGCATGAGAGTTGTGCCCAAAACACACACACACACACTTATCTCCCCAAAAGTAGCCATCTTTAAGCATGGTAGATCCGGGCAGTGGTACGTAGGATGTGAAATCACTGCTCTAAAGCCAACTGGCTTGGACTGCAGGGACCACTTGCCCGTTAACGGACCCTTACCTGGATGGACCAATGGGAAGCAAGAAAAAACCAAAAAGCCTTAAGCCTTCCCGAAAACCCCCCTTCTACCCCAAGCAGTTTGGTGTGAAAGCTAACTTCAAAATCATGCACCAAAGTCTCGCCGAAGCTAAAGAAAAAAATTTTGTTTAAATAAGGCAGGAAAAATAAAGTCCATTGCTCGTAGTCAGACGTAATTTTCCTCAGGACATCTCAAAAATTCATTTAACCCCTTGTCCGAATACTACATCTGGTTTTGAAAAGTATCGCAAACAAAGTTTTAAATAAGTACAGATTGATTGAGGACAATCAAAATGCTAAGTTTGGGGGAGTTGATAACACCCATTTTATGGTCTGCTAGAGCTTATATTTTAATATCAAAACTGCCTCCAAACCTGACTTCCTCTCCGTTTTATCTAATTTGTTGAATATAAACAATTCCCACTATGTTCCTGATAACATTTCCTATCATTTGCAGAGTTTCTCTTATTTTTCCACCAAAAGAATAGTAAGGGGCCCGTCCCGGCCCATCCACAACAAGATAACTGCCCCGGCCCATCAAAACGGCGAAGCAACACGCCCTTTACCTGACACGGTCGCTACCCGATATGGCAGCAACCCGACGCGGGTGTGTCGCGCCGGAGCACAGACGGACTGCACGCTAATACCCGACAAGGAGCCATGCCCGTCACGGTCCGTCGGCCGACAGAGTCGATCGCGCGACACGGCCACCCCTCGGTGCAGCAGCCTGCCAGAGTTTTTATCCGACACAATCATGCGTGATTTATTCGCGACCCGGCACGCGACAGCCCCCGCCAGCCGTGTCGGGCGACAGACGTGTCGACCCTCTCCCGAAACCACGTGAACGGAGCAGACGGAGGACACGTGGCCCAACCAGAGCCGCAACTCTCACCAGCCCGCTGCCTATAAATAGCAGCCACAGGCTTACGATGGGACGGGTCGGAACCCTACGAGAGCTAACACTTCGAGCACATGAGCTAGTGTGTCGAGTTCCAGAGCCTACCGGGCGATACTAGGTGAGCACACCCCCAACCCGAGAGGGACGGGAGGAATTCACTTAGAACCTGACCCGGTAGCAGCAGCAGTGCGATACGACCTTCAAAGCTACTCCAAACGTGTCGGGTCTCTAGCTGGGCTTCAACCCGAAACAGCTCGCCCATCCATACCTGATACGAGGAACCGAGAACCTAAGATAAAAGCTAACCTGACACATGTCCTTACACAACACGATACCGAACCTGATATGGCCTACCCGTCACGGCTACAGCCCGACAGGGCCGGCAACCCGACACGACCAAATCGGGTAGGGAGTCCTATCCCGATATGCCCTTTACCCGTCACGGTTCACGACCCGACACGATCAAGAACCCAACACGGTCGTATCCCGATAGGGCTCCTGCCCGGTACCGGGTTAGCGTTATCATAGGGGTCTGCTGTTATGTATATCGACCTCCTACATCAAGGAGGCTGATACTTATCTTCCCTTTTCAGCGCTTTACTTTCATTTACTATTGCATTGTAACTAAACCTTTTTTACCTCTTTATGCTTATGGAATCTATGGAGTTTATCTCATATTGTTCTATGTATGGTTCCTTTTTGTTGGATGATTTCTTTATAGCATCTGAGCTCTAGTCTCTTCTGTTTGAATCACACTTTTGACTAGCTATCGAATCGTATTTCTCGTTTGGACTCTCTTGAGAGAAGGATGTCGTAAACTTTAGAGTTTGGTCTGATTCGGGTGTACGAAAGTACCCAAGTTCAGGGTTTCCCCGGCATATCTTTCCGCTCTAGTCTATGCCCAGTACCCTTGAGAGAGAGAATTGGAGCATAGTTAGAGGCACCCTCTTTGAGAGAAGAGGGTGCAGGATGTATTCCGCTGCCGCTTGTAATGTTTAAGTTTTCCTCCTATGTGCTTTACTCCAACGATAGTCTTATCTCCTCGATTTCCAATATACAAAACCTCCATAAAAACTGCTAAACCCCTAAAATCTTAATTCTTCTGGTAACTCCCCTTGGAGATAGGCTTTTTGTTTAATTCTTTATGATTCTTTTTCGTTGCATCAAAACCTTATCCTTCGACCTTTTCGACGTGCTTACACAAGTGAAACTTGAGTTCTGAAACGCCATTCTTCCTATCCCTGTGTTCGACCCCGAACTATTTCGACCATGTGCTAGTTGCACGAGTCTTAAACTTTTGGGTATTAAAAATTTCTAAAGTTTGATGACCTAGGCATGTCTCCTTTCTTGGACCCACGTTTAAGGCTTATCAGAGCCACTTCTACCCTAGCCGCCGCCAACAGGAGCAGCCCCGGGCACCGCTGCCGCCCCCGGCTCCAGCGACAGCAGCCGGCATCGCCGCCAGCAGAAGCAGCCGGCGCCGCCACCGCCGGCAGCAGCAGCCGTCGTTGCCGCCGTCGTTGGGACAGGAGCCTCCCGTCGCCGCCGCTGGAGTAGCTCAGTCGTCCAAGCCCAGAGACAGCCGTAGTTGCTGTTTGGAGTTTTTCGTTTGATCCAACGGGTGTCTAAAACCTAAACCGAAGGACTCGTCACCTCCAGAGTGTGGTCCTAATCACATCTCCTCCATGTGTGATTAGAAAAATTGATTGGAGGCTGTTGATGCGTCTGTAACACATCTTTCTGTGGTGTGACGTGTATCTCTCCGTCACTCAAGCTTTCACCGTGACATGTATCTTTCCGTCACGAAGTCCCATTAAATCATGGTGGATACCAAGATGTCTACTATCTACAGCGAGATGTCTCCTATCCCCTCTATAAAGTTGAATGGGAAAAATTATCTTCTATGGATGAATGTTGTCTATAGAGTTTTGGAGTCTCGTGACAAGGCGAGACATGTTGATTATGTTCCTCCTGTTGCTACCGATAAAGAATATGTTGAGCGGAAGCGTCATGACAATCTTGTGAAGACTTGGTTGTGGGGGAGTATGGAACCTGCAATTGCTGCAAGGTTCATATTTTATTCTACAGCCGAGGAGATATGGGACGCAGTATAGAAGCATTATTCTCAGGAGAAGAATGCTCATCGCTAGTTTATGATCTATGATCGTCTTTTTGCAGAGAGACAGGGTGACAGGTCACTAGAAGTATACTTTGGAGCGATTCAGTCTATTGCTCAAGAGTTGAGCTATTATCATCCTGTGTTAGTTGCACAACAGGTCAAAGACAGAGATGATTTGATTACTGCCAAATTCTTGTCTAGACTTAGCTCTTCCTGCAGTTCTGCCCGGAGTGTTATCCTTGCCTCTGATAAATTGCCCAGCTTTGAGGAAGCCTACTCGAGGATTCAACGATCCAACTTTGAGTCTGTTGGTCCTACACCGGTTGTATCTTCTGGAGAGTCTCATGCATCCATAGTTGTTGCCGTACGAGGAGGACGCACTGGTATGGGCAGAGGACGCGGAACACTGCCCAGGTGTACTTTCTGTGACAAACCAGGACACATAGTGGAGAAATGTTGGAAGAAACATGGGATATCTGTTGCACCACCAGTGGGAGCAGTAAATTATGCCACTACTACTGAGCCTTCTGCATCTCCAGCTGTAAGTTCTAGCTCCTCAGGCATTACTCTCACCCAGGAGGAGTATGACTGCTTTATTCTTGCCACTTAGCACATGAATCTGGGATCGTCATCTTCAGCAAACCTAGCATCTACTGCGGGTAATCAGGCTACATCTCTTATAGCTTCTGGTTCTACTTCTTGGGTGGTTGACTCTGGCGCATCGCAGCATATGACTGGTATGAGGAGATTGCTCCACTCCATTGACTCATATATTCCCCATCAATCTGTTATACTAGCAGATGATTCAGTAAGAAGGATGTTAGCTAGTGGATTTGTTCCTCTAACACCTAAAATTAATTTTAAATCTGTGCATTTTGTGCCTGAATTTCCTTTCAATCTACTTTTTGTTGCAAAATTGATTGACACTGTAAAATGTACAATAACATTTGGGCCCTCTTGTTTTGTTTTACAGGATCTCAAGAGTATAAGGACGTTTGGTGGGGGGCCTAGGAAAGGTGATCTCTACCTCTTCCATGGTGATAGTCTGCCTCGCCAAGTATCTGATCCTGCTTCAGCCGTCCTGTTGAGTGGTTCCCCTTTACTATGGCACTGCAGATATGGACATCCGTCTTTGGAGAGCCTGCGGAAGTTGGAACTGGAGTTGTCCCAAGTGTCATCTTTAGGGTGCCAGTCGTGCCAGTTGGGAAAGCATCATAGATTGTCTTATCCCAGTCGTGTCAATAAACGGGCATCGTCCCCCTTTGAGTTGGTCCATAGTGATGTATGGGGTCATGTTAAAGACCAGAGTTATAATGGTTTTCGTTATTTTATTTCCTTTGTGGATGATTTTTCCTGTATGACATGGATTTATTTACTCAAAAGTCGGGAGTCTGTGATATCTATTGTTAAACATTTTCATAAAGAAATTCAGGTTCAATTTGATTGCAACATTAAAGTTCTTCAATCTGATAATGCTTTAAAATATGTTCAAAAAGCCATGTCTGACTTTTACAGTTTTGTTGGCATGATTCATCATACATCCTGTCCTCACACCCCTCAAAAAAATGGGGTGACTGAGAGGAAAAATCGTCACCTTCTTGATGTTGCCAGGTCTATCATGTTTCAGTCCAATGGTCCCAAGAAATTCTGGTCTGAGGCTCTTCTCACTGCCTGCTTCTTAATTAAAAGACAACCCTCCTATGGTCTCTCCTTTCTCTGTGTTACATCCCACGGATCAGCCCTTTCCTATTCCCCTTACTGTTTGGATGCACCTCCTTTGTCCACAACTTTGATCCTAAGGCTGACAAGTTATCCCCTAGATTGATTAAAACCTTGTTCCTTGGGTACTCTGGTACTAGCAAAGGATACAAGTGTTACTGTCCTAGTCTTCGCCGCATGTTTGTGTCTAGGGATGTTACTTTCCATGAGACTACTCCATATTTTTCTGATGTCATGAGTAAGGGGGAGCATCTGAGTGAGGGAGTGCCACCATCTTTTTAGAGTGAGAGAGTGCCACCATCTGTGCAGAGTGAGGGAGTGACACCCATCATTCCTGATTATACTATTATTCAGGAAAAGCAGGTAGCTGATGAATCTGTAATTGAGCATTATCCACATGTTTATAGCAAGCAAGGTAGACAAAATCCAGGATAAGTAGCGACACCAGTCTTTGTGCCTTCCTCATCGTCCTCTACTCTAGAGATTCCTGCATCTGATCTCGACATTCCTATTGCTGTCCGGAAAAGTACTCGTTCCTGTACTATTCGACATTCTATTGCGAAAGTGTGTTGTTTGTCCAAATTATCTAAACATGCTCGCGCATTTGCTATTGGGATTGATTATGTGGATTTACCGAGGAATCATCATGATGCTATGAAGGACAGTGGCTGGAAACAGGCAATGCAGGTTGAAATGTCAGCCCTATTACATAATGGCACCTGGGATCTTGTTGACCTACCTGCAGGTAAAAAGGTTGTGGGATGTAGATGGGTATTCACCATCAAACACAATCCAGATGGCTCAGTTGAAAGGTTGAAAGCCAGATTGGGTGGCTAAAGGCTATACAGAGACATATGGGGTCGACTTCTTTGAGACTTTTTCCCCTATAGCTCGTCTAAATTCTGTGCGGATTATTATTTCTCTGGCTGCTACTTTTGATTGGCCTCTGTTTCAGCTGGACGTCAAAAATGCCTTCCTTCATGGTGATTTGCAGGAAGAGGTCTATATGGAGCAACCTCCTGGTTTTGTTGCTCAGGGGGAGTTATCAGAAGGTGTGTAAGCTGAAGAAGGCCATATATGGACTGAAACAATCTCCTAGAGCCTGGTTTGACAAGTTCAGTGATGTGGTTCTTCAAATGGGCTTCTCTCGTTCTATGACTGATCACTCGTTATTTTATTCTACTTCTTCCTGTGGAACTATAATTATTGTTGTGTATGTTGATGACATAGTGATTACTGGTAGTGATTCTACAGGAATATCACGAGTGAAGGAAGGTTTGCAGGGACACTTCCAAACAAAGGATCTGGATAAACTGAGATATTTTCTGGGCATTGAGGTGCTTAGATCTCATGCAGGTATCAACCTATCTCAGAGGAAATATGTGTTAGACCTACTACAGGGAACAGGCATGACCGAGTCCAAGCCAGTATCTACTCCTATGGACTATCACATCAAGGAAATGGTTGATGATGCAGAATATTCAGATCCAGGATATTACAGGAAGATTGTTGATAAACTGATATATTTGACTATTACACGGCATGATATTTCCTTTGTTGTAGGGGTAGTGAGTCAGCATATGAGCTCACCACGGCAGTCACATTGGACAGCGGTCTGTCGAATTTTGAGATACCTAAAAAGTGCTCCTGGCAAGGGAATCTACGTTGGTTCTTACAGGTTATGCAAATACAGATTGGGTTGGAAATCAGACTGACAGGAGATCTACATCAGGATATTGCACCTTTCTAGGGAATCATCTGATCACTTGGAAAAGTAAAAAACAAAATGTTGTGGCAAGATCTAGCACTGAGGCTGAATATCGGGCAATGGCACATGCATGTTATGAGTTACAATGGGTAAAATCTGTTCATTCTGAGTTAAAGATCCATGTTTCATCCCCCATGGAACTCAAGTGTAACAACCAAGCAGCTATACACATTGCCAGGAATCTTGTCTTTCATGAGCGCACGAAGCATATAGAAGTTGATTGTCATTTTATCCGAGATCAGATCAAGAATGGTGTTGTTGTAACACCATATGTCAAGTCTGAAGATCAACTGGCCGATATCCTGACAAAGCCATTGGGTCCAGCAGTATTTCACAATCTATGTGGCAAGCTGGGCATACACAATGTGTACACTCCAGCTTGAGGGGGAGTGTTAACATATCTTTTTATTATTTGTATTATTTATTTCTGTCATTTCCTTATTACTGTTGTACCTCCATGTAATTTACCCATCTATTATAAATAAAGAGGATGGCTCACGCAGCCCTTACGTAAAATAACAATCTCGGACATGCATAAAGTGGCACACAACTTCTGCGAATATGCAATATCACGAGAAAGGGTGAGCCATTATATAGATATACCATTCATCTCGTATAGCTTTATCTAGTCACACAAAGTCATCTTCCTGTTCTGTTGTGAACCTATGACAATAACCCATTAGGGTAATAATGACAAGCTTTGCTCCATTAAGCATTCTCTCAATGGTAGATCAAACAGATATTCCTTGGTAAGAGAACTGTGCCTTTCCATGAGGACTTATCATCAGATTTCTGTAGCTGAAGCTTGCTGTTTCCAATAACCTAACATTCTAGCATCAAAATGCAGCAGTACTGAAATGTAATTCTGTCAGATGATGATGCCTTGTTTGCCTTAACAATGAGTTTAGAGAAAAAGAAACTTCACATCAACATTCATTGTGGAAAAATTAATCAGCAATACCAATCTAAATTAATTAGATAAACAAGAATCCCCAATCAGTGAAAAGTACTAAAGAAAACATGATGTTACTGAACAAAACCAAGCTATCTTACAACTCAGCTGCTCATCAAGGGTGAAGTGTTCTCTGGTCCAGTCACAGGATGCACCCAAACGCCTAATCTGAGTGGTGATAGTTCCGCCATACCTTAATGTAATTAGAAAAGTCTGGTTAGGGACTCTGGTAGTAGCAGTCCAGAAGAAATACATAGAATAAGGATAGCGATTGCAACATCTGCTAAAGTTTATCTGGAAAATCTAACAGATAGAATAGCACCAAGGAGGTAATGCCTTGTTCTTATGGAGTCTTAGATTTGAATCTGATTTTAATCTCTTATCAAAGAACATCTATGCTTGTTTCACTAAGTTATACTTCAATACTATGAGGCTCGGTTTTATTAAAGATGAATCTTAAATTGAATGGATGTTCAATGTGAAAGATAACCTGAAATATTAAATGGATGTTGAATATTTATAAAAAAAGATATAACCCATTTTGCATCCTGAACCCAACAAAACTTCTCATCACCCTAATGCCTAAGACGTGAGAAATTGAAGATGCAGTTGGATGCAATTCGTCACCCTTGGTATTTCCAAAAACGATATTGAATTGTTCTAACTTAAGTTACAATTAGACCTGTAAACAGATCGAATAGGAAGCGAATACTGCTATTATCCGGTATCCGAATCGGAATGGAGAAGTTTGATCTGATATCCGACGGATGTCATATGATCACATCTGAATCCGATCCGGATAATATCCAAATTCGAACAAATATCCGATATGAACCAAAATCATACAGTTAATGTCAATAAATATATGAAATATTGATATTACAGTAAATATGTATATGATAAAGTGTCAATATTTTCAGATTTTTTTTATTCAAAAGAGATTTTTTTATTGATCTTGCTCTCTAGTACAGGCTAAAACAGATGAGATGTCTACATTGGTGCTCATTTCGAGCCAAGTAGGTTTATTTTCCAAAAAAGAAAAGAAAACAGAAAATTTAGAGGAAATGTTTTGCTATAGCATCCGCAATTCCATTGAGATGCCTAGGGATGAAGCTGATTTGCACACCAGAGCATTCTTTCATAAGGTTCTTGATTCTGGTGATATAAGGTTTGAATTTCACGGGGGGTACTGCCTCCTGCTCGATTAGATGGACGGCCTGTTTTGAGTCAATGAGTAAGTGGCAACTACCCCACTCCTCCCTGTTCCCGATGATGAGCGCACTGGTAATCGCTTGCAACTCAGCCTCCAGCGCACATGTAGCAATCGTTTGTTCTCTGATCCCTCGACAACAAACACCCCTGGCATTGACAATATGGATTCCGATTCCAGACGCCTTATTGATGCCGTGGAAGGAAGCATCAGAGAAGAAGTAGTGGTCATGATTACATTGCACTGCCACCGGTGCAATTTGGGGGATAGTCTAGCAAAGTGGGCTCTCTAGAACAGGAAGGTTGTATATTGTGGAGGCTCGCCCCAGAATAAAGCTGGCAGTGGCTCGTGCTTCTTGGATCGTTCCTTGGTGGAGCCGCTCATTGTGGCATGCCAAAATGTACCAACAGGCAACTGGCCAAATGATAGAATTTTCAGAATGGTTGTGCATCTCAGTAAGAATGAAGGAGATCCAGTCATCCTCGGACAATTGGAGGTGGGAGTTGTTTAAATCAAGTGCAGTCCATGTCGACCTGCTAAAGGGGCAGTCTCATAGTGCATGCATGAGAGTGTCACTAGCATTGTTACAGATGGAACATGTTTCATCAATGTCAATGTGGCGGCACTTCTTCTCCACATTTGTGAGCAGGGCTCGGTGGAGTAGTAGCCATAGGAAGACCCGAATGTGTGCTGGCAGATTAGTCTTCCAAATTGTAGACCAGTCTCCAGGCACCTGGACTTCTTTGTCTTCTCGTAGCTACTTGTAGGCGGATTTAGATGTGAACATGCCAGAAATTTCAAATGTTGCCAACCCCATAGGTCCATACCCACGTCATTGTCTGCTGGCGGGCATGCCTGTATGGCAGGCCAGACTGATTCAGGTGGGAAGTGATGAATGAAACCCCAGTCCCAAGTACCTGGAGCAAGCAGCATTGAGTTCACTGTAAGAGAATCAAGGCCTGACGGAAAATGGAAGTCCGGTTCGAAGTCATTCACTGTTTCCCCCATCTGCCAACGATCAGTTCATGCATTTGTGGATGCGCCATTGTTGACTATGTGGAAGCTTAATTGTCTCAAATTTGGAATTTGCTTCTTAATGAAACTCCAGGCCGAGGAGCTTGGTTTGTTGGTTATGGATCCCCATCTGACATATTTCTCTGTCATAATCTTGACCCATAGCTTAGTCGGTTGGTTGATGAAAGTCCAGGCATTCTTCAACATGAGCGCCTGGTTATGTTCATGAGCGTCCTTGATGCCTAGGCCGCCTGAGTCCTTGCTAGATGTTACTTTCCTCCAAGATACAAGGGAGAGCTTATGTTGTTCCCAATTACCTGGCCAGATAAAGCGTCGGGTGTGGCAGTTGATTCATCACACAGTGTAGGGAAAGCCGCACCGTTTGCATGAGAGGGGAGGGCCTGCAAAGTGGAAATTCCTAGAGTAATGCGACCCGCCAGAGAGAGGTGTCGCATTGTCCAGTTGTTCATTCTATCTCTTATTGAATTAATAATGTTGGTGTGTGTCTCCTTGTTCACTCTGTGGTGAAGGATCGGCACCCCTAGATATTTGCCCAGGTTTTGCGTCCATTGGAAGCCAAGTTTCATGCTGATAGTTCTCACTTCAGACCTCGGTGTGTTGGTGCTGAAGAAGCACCTCAACTTTTCCTTTGATATGTGTTGGCCCGAGGTCAAGGCAAACTTCTTCAGTACATTCTTGATGGTGGTGGCTTGCGCCACTATGGCCTCACCCATTACCAGGATATCATCCACAAAGAACACATGGCTGAGGGGGGTACCACCTCTAGTGAGGACCATTGGCTTCCAAGAGCCATTGTCCATTGCATTTGTAATTTCTTGGCTAAGTTTTTCCATACAGAGAACAAAAACATATGGGCTGATTGGATCGCCTTGCCGCACACCCTGGGAAGCTTTAAAAGGCTTGAGTGGAACGCGTTCTCATAGTATTGAGGTGGATCCCTGTGTTATGATCCGCATGATGATGTTGTAGATTTTTTTAGGCAGTCATGTGCGTCAGGTGTCACTGATAAAATCCCAGTGCATGTGATCAAAGGTTTTGCTTTGGATAAGTCGAGTTTGATGCACATTAGCTTCTTTTTAGAGGCCTTAGCTTTCATTGAGTGTATAACTTCCTGAACCAGAAGCATGTTGTCACTAATTAGTCTTCCCGGAATGAAGCTGGATCGGGTGGGGAAGATCCAGGAGTTAAGGAACGGCTTGATGCGTTCGACCAGGATTTTGATATCAACTTGTAGTAGCCATTAGTCGGGGAGATAGGTCGGAGGTCACTAGCTCTGAGGCACTTTAGTCTTTGGAATTAAAACCATGTGGGCATCGGCAAGCAAAGAACTGATTCGTTCAGTGATGAAAACTTTGTTGATTGTCTTCATTATTGAGCCACTAATTGTTTGCCAGTTTGATTGGAGAAAATCATTATAGACACCGTCTGGGCCCGGGGCTTTGGACGAGGCCATCTTGAGAAGTGTAAGACGCACTTCTTCAGTCGATGTAAGGGGGACTGAAGTTGCTGGGAGGCTTGGGGCAAAATCGGTGGAAACGTTGCCACATAAGCACTGATGTGCGACGGCCATGGCCTGGAGGTTGCATCAGCAGCTTGGAGAAGAACTAGTGCACCATGTTCTTGATGTCGATGCTAGAAGAGGCCCATCTCCCAGACGAGTCTTGTAGCTTGGTGATTTTGTTGAAATGTCGGCGAGCCTTGACATACGACTAAAAGTAACGGGTGTTGTTGTCCCCGCATCTAAGCCAGTCAATGTGCGCCTATTGTTGCCAGTCAGCCTCCTCTCGCAGGAGGAATTGGGTGTATTGTTCCTGGAGTGCAATTGATTTATTGGTAGAGAAGTTGTTAGGGAAGGAGGTGGATGATACCTGGCACCGGTCGATGTATTGTAACGGGCTCTGCTTCTCCTTGTGTTGTTTTTGCATATGTTTGGCGTCCCACCGTTGAGCAACGGTGTTGAAGGCTTGCAGTGCAGAGGAGAAGTTTGTGTTGTTGTTCCATTAAGGAAGGAGCTCAGTGTGAAAGCTTGGCATGAGCTTCCAACTAGCCTTTGTCTTGAAGATTTTGGCCTCCCTTGTAGAAGAACTGGAAAGATTGAGATAAAGAGGGTTGTGGGGTCTGAGTCCACCCTTGGGAGGGTAGTAATGGTGGCAGAAGGATGAAGGTCTAGTCATTGTTTGCTCGCTACTACACGATCTAGTCGTTCCTGCAATCTTCCTGACGGAAAGTGAAAAATCGGCAATTGCTTTTCAAGTCAAGAAGGCCACAGTGCATTAGGCAGTCATTGAAATGACCATTAGCATTTTTATCAAAGTAAACGCCTCCAATCTTCTCGGAGGTGTTCAACATGGTGTTGAAGTCTTCGATCACGGCCCAAGATGATGAGATGGAGGTTGATAGTTCTTCCAACCTGTTCCAAAGAAAACACCTCTTCATTGGATTTGGGTTGGCGTAAACTTCTGTCAAGAACCAGGAGTTATTCACCCTGCAGGGAATGAATTGTCGATGGTAGCTTATGTACATGGCATTTGTTGCTTTCCTACATGAGCCATGTCCTACCAGAGAAGCCTATAGCTTCAACACGGTGGGAAGAGGGGAAACCAATCTTGCGGATGACATCCTCAACCACCTTACCACTATATCTCGGCTCCACAATCGCGAGGAGTTGAAAATTATGTGAGGTTTTGAGGTCCTTCATGAAATTGATCTTATTCTTAGAGCAGGCACCTTGAATATTCCAGCAGAAGAGCTTCATTTAATATACAAGGTTTGTTGATTGGAAGGTAAATTACTTGAAAGTGGCGCGCAGTCCAATCGACTACTCGTCACCTTCATTGGCTTGCATAGAGGCATCTCCCTGCTTTGGGGGCTCCGTATCCTGGAAGGATAGGGCTCCAGTGACTGTATGTGATGCTTCTGAATCTTCCTCAGTGTGTTGGGAGTCATCGGTGCGACCTTTTTTCCGGACTCGGTCAGGGTTGTTGACTATTTGGAAGACGATCTTCCTGTTACATAACATGACATAGCCATTACCTTCAAAGCCTCCTTGGCCCTGTCGACGCAATGGGATACGCGATTGTTCAAAGCCTTTGGGTTTTTGCACATAGGACTGGTAGGCGACTCGGACGCAATAGATTGAGATCTGCCCGCACTCGTCTGATCATCCCGTAGATTGACGGCGGTGTCGTCTGGCGGGATGGTGTTGGTTGGCTTCTTGCCCGCGATGTTCTTCTCTTTATCGGCGTTAGGTTTCCCGTTGGACTTGTTAACCTGACGCTTTTTCTTCTTGTTGACGAATGTTTCCCATTCATCGTCTTCCTCAGGCACTGAAGTGTCGTCGTCTGATATTGCAACGGTTTCGCCTTCTTTTCCTTAAGTGTTGGATTGCCCCTTCGGTTTGATATGGTCCTTAGAACTGACTTTAGGCGCGAGCTTGCATCGCTCAGGCTTCTGAGCATGAATCGCCATGGTGTACGTGACACTAGGCATTGGAACTAGGATGGGAGTTGACGCCAAATCTATCGGAGGGGGATTGGAATATTTGCACTTTTGAGTCAGCATGACCCAAGCACCCTCATTTCATGCACACTGTTGGCAGATTCTCATATTGAAGGCGGAAGTGTTCGTTGTTGATGAAGACTGTCGAGAGAAGAGGCTTTTGGGTTTCGACCTCCACTGTGACTCGCACAAATTTCCCCCTATATCCTTGAGATGTGTGGGAGTCAATCTTGATCGTCTTCCCCACCAGGTTGCCAACGCTAGCCAATAATTGATTTTGGTATAAGATTGGCAGGTTCGGGATTCTCATCCAGACGACCAATTTCCTCAGAATCGGAATTGAGGGTCGAAAGGATGATGACCACGATTGCACTGAAAGGTAATTGCTAAAGACTATCCATGGACCTCCAATCATCGTCGTCAGGTAGTCCCCATGGGTCGCAAACTGCACTGTAATAGTCGTGATCCAAATCGATGACCCTAAACTGCTCCGCAGATTGCCACAAAGTTTGGACCTTGTTGACCAGCACTTGGAATCCCAGATTGACGTTGATTGCCTTGACGGCGACGGCATGCTTCCAGGGTTCGATCAGGGGCTGGATAGTGTCATTGTTGACTGAGAGGGCTGGTAGGACATCATTCGTGTCCGCAGATATATCAGAAGCCTTCAGAAGATCGGGTGAAATAGGGTTTAAATAAGTCAATGAGCTGCAAAGCTTTCCTTTGTATAAGGGACGTGGTTCTTCCTTTTTTCCATCACGTGCCTCCATGGAGATTGTACCCTCAACAGTGTGGTCATCAAGAACATGGGCATGCTAGTAGCTTTCGTTTCCATGGGTTTCTGACGACATATTGGGGTGCAGATTCCCTCTGCCGCCACGGCCTCCACCATGGCCAAACCCTATAGAAGCCATCTATATATTCACGAATGATGTTTAATTTTCCATATTTTCATATTTCTATAGAAATAATATATATTTAGTAATATATGTTTATATTTGTCGAATTTGGATTTTTAAGAGAGGATATAGCATCCCCAATATCGGATTTAGAAATTTCCAGATCAAAAATTCGATACCAGATATCCGATCCAAACCAGGAAGATGCAGAATTTTTCTCAAAAATATCAAACTCAAATCCAGCAAATCGAATGTGTGAATTTCGGGTATCCATTAAATGCCTAGTTACAATATGTACAATTCTTTCCTCAAAATTGTCGTTCCAAAGATTCATTTGATGCTTCCAAGTATTCTTCTAATTAATTGGTTTAGCACGGATATATGGAATGGTGTGTATGAATTGGATGCTTACAGAATTTATTACTAGTAGACACTAGGAAGTCTTCGTGTACAAGTCATGGTTAAGAGATCTCGGGGTTGTCAGTTTAGGTTGTCTTTTATCCCTATTTTCTCGTTCATCTAATTCTCTAATGGGACTTCTGGAAGGCTTGTTTCCTCATGTGAACCGGTTGACTGCAATCTTCTCACCCTAAGAAGTCACATTGAGGTCCATTTTGCTGTCATTGTGTTGTTATCTGACACAAGGCTGACGAGTAGCTATTACAATGCAAGTCAGTCCCATTGGACTTTCTTCTAGGTCAAAAATGGATCTGAAGATGTGGTTAATGCCTCTCTTTCTGGTCAATAACTTGCCTACATACTTGTCAATTGTTCTAGGCCGCTAGTGTCTGACAGGTGGTCCATGGTATCCAAGGGTTCCTTCCAAGTTGCAACACCCATGTTCTCTTTTCCACAATTGCTCTTTCTTAGTAGCATTTGAGAGAGTAATTGGTTATGAATATATTGATATACTAATAGAGTTAAGAAGATTGCCTATATAATGTAACCAGCACTCTTAGTATTTGCATTTTAAAGCCTAGGCTGGTTTTGTTGCTTCTGAGTAGAAAATTGAAGGCTTGTTCCTGATATTCATCAAGCTCTAATGAACATAGCACAAAATTTGGGAGCTATAGACCATAAGTATATCCACTTTGTTTGCCACATATTGCGCGCTGGTGTCTTTTAATTTATGTCTGTGATATAGAAAAGGTGTCCTTGTCTTCTGCACATCACATAGATAAGTTCGTTGGACCATGAGTTTTTGTTTTACTCTTGTTTTGATGGAATGATCAATAGATAAATTCATGATCAGATGAGGAATAAGACTGTATGTCCTGGGAGCAATGTCACCAGCGTATGATGTGTTAACATATAGCTATGCATTTGAGGCACCCAGTGATCCTAGCCTTCATGGGGCTAGCAAGGAGGGCAAAAGCCCATTCAGTTGAAGAAATGTGGGTGGTTTCAAGGTAGTGGTGATAATGAGTATAAAAAGAAATTAGCAAAGGAACTAAGAAGTATAAACCAATAATGAGCAAGAAGGTGATCATAAGAAAGACCTTGGAGCAAGCGGATCAAAACATTTATACCCCTTTTGTATACAGGAATAACCAAGGAAATAACAATGGAAAATCTCATGGTGATAACTAATCGTGTCCAAGTTGGTGATTGTGGACAAAACAGAGACAACAACAAAAAAATGGGGTAAAGCAAAAATTGGTTCCTGGGGATAAAGCAATTGGTAGGGGATTTTGTTATCTGAAATAAATGAGGGCTTTTGATTGATGACATCATTTGCTAAAGAAATGGCACCGGCTCAATAAAATTTGGGAACTTTCATTTTAGTCACTAGAGTGCAAACAACATCTAGGAGATGCCTATGTTTCCTCTCAACAACTTTGTTGTGTTGAGGATTGTAGAAGCAGAAAGTTTGATGGATGGCTCCCTTAGATACAAATCTTTTGAAAACCATGTTGCACATACTCATAAGCATTATCACTGCGGACAAACTTGGGATAGCAGAAAATTTACATTTATTTCATTCAAAAATTTTGAGAAAACATCTACTTTAGAACAATCTTGTAACAGGTAAAGCCAAGAGGCATGTGATCTCAAGATGATCTGATGTCTCCTTTGTTGTCTCGGGGAAGATGGGATAAGTAGATACATGTGAATTACAGTTGTTCAGAATCTAGGATGAAGTTAAGTAGTCGCACATTGTCCACCTCTTGTATTCACCCTTCATTTTTGTCAAAAGTGTTAGAAAATAGTTTCTTTATTGATGTATGTCTTTCTTATTTCCTCTTTTTTTGTTGGGTCTATCATGTAAATGTTCTCACCTTTATACAAAGGAGAACCCACTCCAATAAGGTATCGCTTTGACCCAAATAATTTCATAGGGTTCCAGACCAAGTCCTATTGATGTAACCCTATCCGTCGACCTCACCCTCCTCTCTCTCTCTCTCTCCATCACCACCACCGGCCACCACCACCTCCGCCGATTTCAGTTCCTTGCTGAGCCGGTCTTCCTCCGTCTCCACCAAAGCAAGTGGTTACTTGAAGGAGAGGAGGAGGAAACCCTCGTTCTATCCTGTAGAGAGGAGGAGCAACTCCCTTCTCGTCTTCTTTCCTCTCCATGTAGCCCCCAAAAGTGGATGAGTGCCTAAGTCATTTAGGGGTTGTTGATGCGTCAGATTCACATCATCTATTGACACAAGTGACGGTGCTAATTCCCGTCACCCCCGGTGCTAATTCTCCGGGTCCTTTATCTCTTTAACGGAGCTGATTCCCGTCAAGACCTGCATCAAATGTCACCAACATGGCATGTTCTCCAAGCAACACGGCGTGTTACAGTCTAGAGTTTGTTCTGACGGCGCAGATCTTCACTCAGATCGCACGTTACGAGGCATGTTCCCGAATGACACTGTGTGTTAACAACTACTGCAGTTTACGCCTCCGACGGGTACACGGCGTGTCTCATATGTGACACAGTGTGTTGAAGGCTACTAGAGTTTACGCCTCCGACGGGTACACGGCGTGTCCCATACATGACACAGTGTGTTGACGGCTACTGGAGTTACGCCTCCGACGAGTACACGGCGTGTCGAAGAGATCCAGAAAGTCTATCTTCTATCTTCTATCTTCACCAACTGACACGGCATGTCAAGAGTTCAACACGGCGTGTCAAAGACATTCAGAAAGTATGTCTTTCGTTTTCACCAACTAACGCGGCGTGCCTAGAGTTCAACATGACGTGTTGTTGTCATACACGTCGTGTCAAGTCTTCTACATGACGTGTTGCTTGCTTTGTCTACTTTTATCTTGATTCAGTCTCAATATGGGAGACGAAAAAGCTAACTACTTCTGCTACAATCGTCTACAACAATCAATCTCAAATAATTTCTGAAGTTTAACTCATGGAATTATCTCCTCTGGATGAATGTTATTTATGTTGTTTTTGAATCACGAGAGAAGGTGGATATTACTGAATCGGAACCTCCAAATGGAAGTATCAAAGACTATCCTACTTGGCGGAAAAACAATGCACCGGTGAAGTGTTGGTTATGGAATAGCATGGAGCCCCAGATTGCTTCCAGATCTATGTTCCACTCTACATCCAAACAAATCCGGGAAGCTGCAAAGAAACCCTTCTGTCACGAGAAGAATGATCTTCGTCTTTATACCATTTATGACTGTCTCTTTGTGTAAAGACAAATTGTCGATATTTAGAGGATTATTTTGGTACTATACAATCCATTTCTCCGGACCTTAGTTTCTACCAGCCACTGAAGATTGATGGTCAAATGAAAGATAGAGATGATCTGGTAACATAAAGGCCTTTATCCGGCTTAAATCTTGTCTATGCTTCAGTAGGAGTGTTATTCTTGCCACGGACAAAATACCAAGCCTTGAAGAAGCCTTTGTGAGGATTCCACAGTCTTTATTTGAGTTTGTATTTGCTACTCTAGGAGAACAACACTCTGAGAATCATGCCTCTCTCGTTGTTGCCGCAAAATGAACTAGACGAGGTGTTGGTCAAGGACGAGCAATCGTCCTAGAGACAAATGTACATTTTACAAAAAACTTGGACATACATAAGAAAAATGTGATTCTAAGCATGGTCGGCCTATTGGTGTTGCACATTATACGGATACTTTGTCGAGAGCCTCTAAACAAGTGCAATCAGATGTTACAATCTCCAAGGAGGAGTATGACTGTCTTCTTCAGGTTACCTAGCAAGCTTCCCTTAGCTCCTCCGTCAATCTGGTTTCAGATACAGGTAACCATGGGACTTCGTGTGTTGCCTCTCGTCCATCTTCTACATGGGTGGTGGATTTTGGGGCCTCTCAACATATGACAGGCATATGATTTATGCTTCTCTCTTCTGACTCGTATATCCCACATTCTTCTGTGACACTTGTTGATGGTTCCATCAGACGAGTCCAGGCGTGTGGCACTGTACAAGTATCATCTGATTTGATTCTGCAGTCTGTACATTATGTACCAAACTTTCCATTTAACTTAACGGTTGTTGCTGAGTTGGTTGATTCTTTGAAATGCTTAGTAATATGTGGAGACTTTTTCTTTGTGTTATAGGATCCCAGGAGTTGGAAGACGATTGGTAGGGGATCTAGGAAAGGTGAGCTCTACTTCTTTGAAGGTGGTCGCCTAGCTTTGGCAGATTCCATCTACGGCATCTACCGTTTTCAGCTGCTCTCCCTTACAATGGCATTGTCGCTATGGGCATCCGTCTTTGCAGAGTCTTCAAAATCAAAAGCTTGTTCCAGGATTAGTGTCAACAAAGTTGTTAGAGTGTCAGTCATGCCGACTACGCAAGCATCACCACGTTTCTTTTCTGAGTCGCATTATGAAACGCTATAAGCGTCCTTTTGATCTTATTATAATGATGTTTGTGGTCCTCTTAAAGAGCCACTATAATGGCTATATTTTCTCTTTCATTGATGATTTCTAGCGCATGACTTGGGTATACTTACTTAAGTCTCGGATGAAGTTTTGTCTGTCATTCAAACTTTTAATCAATTAATAAAAATTTAGTTTGATGTTCATATAAAGATTCCCCATACTGATAATAGCCTAGAATATGTTGAAAAGGTTGTTTTCACTTTTTATAATGTTGTTAGCATGATTCACCAAACCAATTGTCTTCATACATCTCAACAACACGGGGTTGATGAACGCAAAAACCGCCATTTACTTGATATAGCATGTATGCTATTTTTTCATATGTATGTGTTTTGGTCTAATGCTCTTCTCACTGCATGTTTTTTATTACTGTTAGCCATCTTTTGTCTTACATGGGGCTACCCTCTTATCTATTTCACAACCTGACGAGCAACCTTTTCTTGTTCCTCTTAATGTATTTGGTTGCATTGTGTTTGTTCATGTGTTTGGTCCACGTGTTGATAAGCTATCTCCTCGTGCAGTTCGCACCATCTTTTTTGGATACTCTCCCACATAGAAGGGATACATATGTTATTCCCCTCGTCTTCGTCGTCTTTTGTATCGGTTGACGTTACTTTTCATGAGTCTACTTCGTTCTTTAGTGACTTTATTCGGCGTGAGGGGGAGCACAATCCTGAGAGTGACTATATATTCGAGCGTGAAAGAGAGTCACCACTTCTTATATCGTGTGATGAGAGTGTTCAAGATACCAACCACACTTTACCACCACCATCACCTATACCTCCACCGACTCAATCTTTTCCACTGGTTTACACCAGGCGAGCAGGGCATCACCAAGAGGATGTAGTGTCACCAGTCCAACTGATTGACTCCTCATCATCAAACATTCATGAGGTAATTGTTCCTACTAAGAGTTCTCTTGATGCTTCTATTTCAGACTTACACCTTTAAGTTGGAGCTGATAAAGGTGTTCGCTCTTGCACTTTTGTCATCCATTGTCGAGTGTTTGTTGCTTGTCTCATTTGTCACGAGCAGTCCGCACGTTTGCTCTTCAACTTGATTCTACGGTTGTTCCTCGCTCCTATACAGAAGCAGTCTGACATGATGGATGGATCCAAGCTATGGATAGTGAGGTGGACGCTCTTCATGAGAACTCCACCTGGGACTTAGTGGATCTTCCTCCTGGCAAGTCCGTTGTAGGCTACCGCTGGGCTTATACTATGAAACAGAAACCAGATGGTTCTATTGATCGTTGGAAGGCTCGTTTGGTGACAAAGGGGTACACCCAGACACATGGAGCGGACTTCTTTGGGACTTTCTCCGCAGTTGCTCGGCTCAATTTTGTGTGGATCCTTATCTCTGTTGCTACTAAAACAGAAAGGACAGTAGCAAGTGGTATAGGGAGGTGTAGGGATGTGAAGCAAACATATAAAGAGACATGGGGTAAGCCAAGAAGAAAGTAGGTTTGATAGTAAAGGGAGTGTTGGCCAGATCAGAGAGGAAATTACTCTTAACATGGGGAATAACTACCAAAAGTCTATGATGTGTCCTCCAAGGACGTGAACATAATAAAAGTATACTAATTTATAAATTTCGAATGCCAACATTTCTACACCATTAAGTGATTGTGCTTCCTACTTCCAAAATGATGATCTTCTTATCTACTATTTACATTAGTCAATATCCTATTTAAGTGCCTTATTGTTGCATGTAGTTTGCCTTCTAGATTCTCAATCGAACTTCTTAACGATCCTCTAAACACTAGGTCCATGTTTGGTTGGAGATCGAGACTATGAAATCCAGATTGAGTTAGTCGATAAGTCTAGATTGGTTTATCTGGATTCGGTCATGTTTCTGTTTGGTATCTCAGTCCCATCACAAGCACTCATTAGTTGGACTGGCCTCGTAACTTGTGTTTTTCAGTATGGCAAATAAAACAAAATAACACAAAAGACATAGTCAAATCCGGACTGGGATATGAAATCATGCTCATAGCAAGACTGACTTGGTCTGGATTAATGGATTACGGAATCCGAAACGGACCCCGTCAGTCCGATTTTTGCCAAACAAAACAAGAGTGGAACTGGACTGGGTTAGTCGGGATTAACGCTGACGTGGCACAAAAAGACAGTTGTTGATCCGGATCATATCCCGAACCAAACAGCACCTAGATCAAAACATGTTCGTTATAAATACTTTTCACATGCATTGCTAGAGTCAATATATATGAGTCTCTAAACTCCAAAGTCACACTAATTATATATGTTGCTTCCCACATCCTCATTTTGCTATTGAATTTTCTTCCAAGGTAGTCCACTAGCATTTCATTCACAGCATATCCTGCAAATGTGCCAACTCAGCATGATTTTGTCTTTTACATTAGTGTTGCTGCTTAGTGAGAAGCTAAAAGAATAGAAGGAAGAGATTTTTTCGGTTAGATTGTGTTATAACTGTGTTAGAGAGTCTATATTAGCCTATTTAGTTAATAGGTTAATTAGTTATTGGGCTTTTGTATTTCATCCCGTTTAGATTACTTACGTCCTAAGTCTTAGGGTGTCTCCCCTCTCCTATATAAAGGAGAGGGCGTCCAGTCTTGTATTCACCCCATTGCATTCAATACAATCTTATTCTTAACATGGTATCAGAGCTGTGAACAGTAACGGCGGCGTGAACAGTAACTCCGACGGTGAACAGTACGCATTGTGAATAGTAACTCCGGCGTGAACAGTACGTCGGGGTGAACAATAATTCCTGTGTGAACAGAGCACGTTTGCTCCTGAGGAAAACCTAGCATCTGTCCTCCCTTCCCTCTCTCTGGCACACACACAACCCTAGTCGTCGCCCCTTTCTCCAAGAGAGAAATCGAGAGGCTCCGCCTCCGCCTGCGGGCGGCGGCCGCCGTAGCCATCGCTTAGGCCGACCGCCCGCCAGACACATCCTGGCCTCTATGGCTTCTCCTCTTTCTTAAAGATTTAATTTTTCTTTTCGTACGCCGGCTATCTCCGTCCCAGTGCAATCAACAACCATCGTCAAGCCGTTACCGGTTACTAACCGTAGCCGCAGCAACAGCCTACCAAGACATTAGTCGGCCAACAATAGCAGCAACTATTGCGGCCAGCAACAAGCAGCGCCCAGCAAAGATCTCCATCCGTTGTTGAATCCATCCAGCAAGCCGACGGCGACTAGTAAGAGTGTTGCAGCCGACCACAAAAGTAGGAGCAACCATCGTCGTCGTCGCGCCGCCCAAAAGCAGCCGCCATCCACATCCATTGACGCCATCGCACTTGCATTATTCAGCAGCCATCTACCGCTGCATCGCCCTGATGTCCTCAGCTCCAGCCTTCGTCGTCTCATAAGGAGAGGCTCCGCACTTGACTCTGCATGCAGCCTCATGGCATGCAATATCTCCGGAGTCGTGCAGGAGACCAGTATCATCTCTTTCGTTGCGGCCAAGTGCTACATCAACCGAGCGACACAATCATCGTCATCTGTCAAGCTGTTGTGTAGCTGCCATATCATCCAGCAACCATATCCCCAGCTGTCGATCACACCATTCAGCCGACGCCGTCATCCATGCCCCTGGTCGCTGCTCCAACGCTGCTCTCCATCTAGTTGTTGGCTTGTTGCTGCCCCCAACGTTTTCGCCTATCCTTGGTTGAAGCACGGTCACCCATCACTCTCCACCGCTACCATACAGCCATATCTACTGCCTCGTATACCAGATGCTTGTTGATATTCGGATCCTTAATCGGATCTGCCCTTGTGGCTAATCGGATCCAGTTTCAAACCTAATCGGATTTAACAAATCCCTTTTTGAGTCGGGACTAGATCCATTTAATTTTCTATCTGGATCTTACATTGACCCATTTAGCATATTCTCTCCGATTATTGGTTTCATTCTCTACATATTACACATCTCCATATCACAAAATCCTCCCAAATCCACCAATTCCTTTCCCACCCACCCATATCATGTGTGTATCCCTTTCCACTGTGCGGGGGGTCATATGTCCATTTCTCCACACCAAACACTCACTCTCGTCGTATATGGTGTGCGGGGGGGATAGAGAGGAGAGGAAGAGATGAGAAGAGAGAGAGAGTGAGAGAATATGTATGAGAGAGAATGAAAAGAGATGATATATGTATTCAGGCTATATATCTTCCAGGCTATTATCTTCATGGAGCTTTGCATTGTTCAGCACATCCGTTCTCTACTTCCAGACAGCAATTAAGGATCTTCATTCAGCATCAACACCGAGCTATCCGCGTTCGTACCGCGCTATGTACGTCAGGTGTTGATGGTGTACTTCAGCTGCATTCACATGAGACAGAGGGTGCTTCTTCAGATTTTCAGAAGCTCAGTAAGCCTGACAATCTACTTCTGCAAGGTTGATTCATCTAGTTTATCTTCACCGAGTTGCTTCATCACGTCTTCTCCGAGCCACATATGCTATTTCGACATCACATGTTGTTAGTCTTCTTGGGACTTTCCTTGATGGATGATATCTCCTTTCCCATCAAGCCCCCAAGGTTCATGCGCCAGAGTCATGGTACCTGCATCGTATCACCAGCACATCGTCCGTTCATGTTTGTGCCACGTTATGCACTTCTTCTCAGACAATTCAAAGATTCCTTTACTACTACATCGACATTGGGCATCCACGTTCGTGCCGCGTTAAGTACGTAATCCAATGAAGATGACGTAGTCTGGTATTGATGATCGTCTGCTCCAAGTGGCGAATTATTGTTGTAGTATCAGGTTTCATTCTTCAAATGCTCTTCATTCCAGATGCACTCCAAAGACCTTCTTCAAAGCTCGAGGATCTCCAGCCTGCAGAATACAATTTCAAAGAAGAGAGGCATTGTTACCACATGGTTCAGGGGGAGTATTAATTAAGGGGGAGTATCAATTTTTGTATGGGGAGTGATATTTATCTTTTATCTTTCATTTATCATTTATTTTATTGTTTTATCAAGTCTTGTAACCTCCAAGCTTTGGACATGTGTTTCACCCATGCTCCAGCTTGAGGGGGAGTGTTAGAAAGTCTATATTAGCCTATATAGTTAATAAGTTAATTTGTTATTGGGCTTTTGTATTTCAGCCCGTTTAGATTAGTTGCGTCCTAAGTCTTAGGACGTCCCCTCTCTCCTATATAAAGGAGAGGGCGTCCAGTCTTGTATTTACCCCATTGCATTCAATACAATCTTATTCTTAACAAACTGTTTCACATTAGGAAAATTGACCATACATCGATTAAATGATTAATGTACTACAGTATGAAACAATGAAAGAAACTAATCTCAGATTATTTTGGCAAGCAGGTGCAAAATAGTACGACTTCAAAAGCAATGTGACGAACTAATAGAAAAGTAAATATGCTGGAGAAAGTACTTTTCCTTCCACTTCCAAACTCTCTCAGTAAACTCCTCTCTAGTTAGATCGGTCCTTTTGATGCCCTCTGATGCAAGCATTCTTTCAACAACAAGCTGAAATGATGCAATAATGAAGCAGAATATCATAACAATCTATATTTTAGATAAGGAAGAATTCAATCCTTATGCATAGAATACAAATTATGGAGTAGAATGTGGAAGAAGTATATTAGCATATAGCATGCATGAAGATGAGTGGCGATATGAAATTGGGTGTTCAGCAGATAAGAAAAAATGAAAAGTTGGGGAGTGAAAAAAGATTGGGTGCAGAATGAGATTCATGATAGGAATGGGTAGAAACCTTATGAAGTAATTCTAGCCAGAAAAGGTATCAAGCAGTTTAAAAAGGAACAAGCATGTATTACTTTTCATGGAACCAAAAATTTCAAGCAATTTGAAAGACAACCTGTGTAGCAATTCCAGCATGATCCGTTCCGGGAAGCCAAAGTGTTGGTCGTCCTTTCATACGGGAATATCTGACCATAATATCCTACAACAGATGGCACAGATCTAGTTACAATCGAGGAAGAAGCAACCTAAGAAGCTCTGCAGTACAAGGTTGTCAGTAATTGAACATGGTCATGTTTAAACCAGACCCAATTATAAGTTATAACCGACTGTATCATAATAGTAGTAGCCATTGACTGGCATAACTGATAGTAGATATTTGAGAAGAATATCCAAGACGGTGCATAAATGTAAAAGATGAAGTTTGAAATATGCCTTGGGTGTGTAAATTCTCCAACCTCAAGAGTTACAAACATAGCATGTCCCATGTGTAATGACCCGGTCACATTTGGAGGTGGCATTGGAACAACAAAGGGATCCGCATCACTTTCAAGGTTAGGCTTGAAGAAACCCTGAGATTCCCACCTAAGCATGTACTCATGTCAAAAAGATATACTTCAGGAAAAGAAATCGGGTATCGTTTAGCCTTGTGTCAGAATAAACTGATTGTCCAGCAGAACAAACAACAATGACTACCATCTATATATCCGCTCCTCCTCTGTAAAATCGAAAGATTTCGCTGTTGCTGGTGACATGAACAGCTCATCCTTTGCCGCCATTACTCGAACTGACATGCAATAAAAGCAAAGCGTGCTATTACATTAGGAGATAAGTAGTTTGGAGCCCGATGACCAGCTTCATTCAAATGGGGCGTCAAGCATGGTTGTTTGCCTACCTGCAGAGTATCTCCTGTTTATTATGTTCGGGTTTCGACAGTTCGGCGGCAATACGCGCCGGCCGCCCCTGGTTCTTCTATGGAGCGCGAGTGTCAGACAGGTGGGAGGGGAGACGGAAAATGAGCGAGGGTACAGTTTCGAGACTGAGCGGGATGAAAGGAGGAGAGAGTTATGCGACAACGCCATTTGCTGATGCTGAAACTCAAAACCCCGACTGAGAGATTGCCGTAGCTCCAATTTCCGTAGGAGGTTCACTGGCGTTGCGGGCTGGATTAAGTTGGAGATAGCTAGACTCAAAGACGCGGGTGGCTTGTGTTCAGACTTCCTATATAAACAAATGGTTTTATCTAAAGATTACAACAATAACCTTTCTAGTATACATCTCTCGGTGGTTGCTCATAAGTTTATAGACGTTTCCTCCACCTTTTAAAAAAAAAATGTTAAGGTGCTTCGATCGTGTTCATCCCGCACCAAAGCAGGCCGAACATCAGAAAAACGAAAGGATAATAATTTCAGCGAAAATCGGACCTATGAGCAACCACTCATCAACTCCTAAGGAAAACCTCCCAAGAAACATCACTATCTTCCAATTTCTTCTAGCTCGACGCACAAAAAGAATATATATTGCACGAAATCCGATAAGAGGTTGGTTTTATCCGGTATCAGTCGTGAGCTACGATCAAATAGAACACTTTTGGAGAAGAGAGTTTTCATCACATGAATTGTAAATGCATGAATATGTGTGTATTTATCCCATAGAAGCCGCATTTGGTTTAACTAAGAACAAGTTAAAGGTACTACGAGAAGAGAAGAGAAATCAATAAGAGGAAAACATGAAGACGTGATGCAACATGATGGTTAGAGGATCAACACGGACATGCGATATGTCTAATGGAAAATGATTCACTAATGAATTCCAAGGTCCTAGAAATTGTGTGCTTGTGCTTTTTGTGTGTACGCTCAAATTCTTGCCTCAATTTGGACTAGATAGTGACTTTTTCTGACATGTTAGCAATATAGCGGGGGTTTCGATAAAATTGGATTGGAATAAGATAGCATGATACGTAAAAGCTAAAAAAAATCCCCAAATAGGGATATTCTTAGTCCCACTTTGAATGTGATTCGAGGATTTAGTCTTGTGTATTATTTGCATTATAACATGAGCATAATTTGGGCAACATTATCTATATTGCCTAGGTTGTAACTTGATCCAGATTTAAACTAGAAATAGCTCCTCGAATGTCTAAAGTGATATAGCTCAATATTCCATGTCCATATGTGGGGACTAACTTGAACCAATTTTAGTGTCCATGTAAGTTCTAAACATGAGTCTCGCAATAGGAATCTTGTTCGATGGCCAGTTATGACAATTCATAGTTTCTCAACCGCACTGGCATCTAATCTCCACAAATTTATGGGATCTATGGGGCTAATTCCCTTTAAGATATGCATGAGAGAAAAAGGAAAAAAAATGAACATCAAATGCCCTTGTGGTGTTGGTCAAGCTCCTTACCGTTGTGGGGTAACATATATACATGATCCAATTATTTACTTTCTCTTCCTATGTTTTAATCTTGATTTGGATGGTGAAATTATCATTTGTTTGTCGTTTCTTCCAATAACTTTCCTTTCTTGTAAAAATGGAAAATATTGTGCATACTTGAAAAGGTTAGATTTTATCAATAAGTCACTGGAAATTTATCCAACCCAATTTAGCTTTAAGATTAGGTCAGATACCTCTGGTCTTGTTTACTAATTGAAATATTGTTGCAAGGATTTGCCTTTTAATAAAGCATCAATGATCAATCATTAGGAGAAAGTGTTAAACTAATTAATCTTAAGCTAACAAACATCTTGCAGTTCTAAAACCCAGACCCACAAAAACATATTAACTAAATAAGCCAAGCCATTATGAATATTCAACATTTGAACATGAACATACTAGAAGATTTTGATCTCATTTAAACAAATATGTGGTCAAATCATCTTATTGAACCATATTTTTTTAATTATACATCATTGGCATATATGGAAAGTAAGGTGCTGCATCAATTTACATGTCCTCAAAAGAATACACAACAACATCACAACCTTGACTTTACACCCTTTTATCCCAGGGAAAGAGAGAGTATTAAGTCACTCTAATTAGATTAAGTTTTACCTTATCACATTTTCCTCATATTGGCATGTGCACTCTTGTCATTAGAATAAAAAATGTGTGAAACAACCAAATGTGACTCACCCTAATGAGAGAGAGAGAGAAAAAACCACTTGAGATAGATAATATGTAAGAGAAGTGTGTCAGAAATAATTAGGTAAGGCTTCATTACGTGTTCCTTAACATAGCTTGCAAACCAAAGACTAACTTATCTTAAAACCTCAATTATGTCAAAGTCAATAAGTTTCTCTTACTAAGAAGACACTAACTACTTTCCTTCAACACAAATGAAATAATATTTTTACATGCATGTGAACCTTGCTTACACTTAGATACCAAGGTACCAATATCTCAATACAAATGATAAGACATTAACTTAGAGTGCTTTATGTATGCTTACATGAACTTGTATAACAAACAGTTAGTAACAAACCTTTTACTAATGAACCTATTTAACTTATCTTACTTTTATTTTGCTATGATTAACTCGGCTTGTACCAGCCAAGAGGAATAATATAGATAGCCCTCTATATAAGTTTAAGGGTTATCAATTACATGTAGGGCGAGAACATACTTTCATAATGTGTTACATATTGTTTCACTTGAATATAAATATCTTTATCATCTTACAGACTAATACTCTTTTAAAAAATTGTATCTTATCTGTATAACTAGATTACTAACTTATACTTGTAGTCTGTACAAAACAATAGTATAATAATGGAAATCTATAGAGGGGGTGAATACAGAAAATTGATTTCTCAACAATAATAATTTGTCAAATGTAAATAAATTATAAACTTAAAGTGTATACAATAAACTATCATAAGAGACTCACAATTTAATGTGGTTCTATCATTATAAGATGTAGGTTTGCCCCTAGTAATTGTCTAGTAGGATTTGCAACAATTTACATTTATTTACCTCTCAAGAACAAATACAAAGTACAATTTTTAACACCTCTTCTTTCACGGTTGTAGAAGAGCATAAACATCTCACCTCCTCTTTAACAGATATATAAGAGCAGTGATACTTCACCTCTTCTTTAATAGATGTAGAAGAGTACCAATGAGAAGACTTCTTATCATATCAAGCCTCCAGTGAGACGTTCTCCCAAGAAGCAGCTCCGAAGATAAAACAACAACTGGGAACAAGGTCAAAGAAAGGAAATCACCAATTTAGCTCACAGAAATCACAAAGATCCTATAACCAAGATTATGATATCATCCACTTGGATTAGGCCATAGACTATTGTCATGGAGTAGGGTATTTGAGTAAGTTATTGTTGTGGAGTAGGGTACTTGAGTAGAGCTTAGATTTTTCACTAGTATGATATTGAAATTCAGTAGCTAAGCTCAATATAGCAAATCTTGTAGTACTCAAGTGTATTAGTATCCTTACCAAGCTATCCTTTTTATAGCAAACCATTACGAAGTGTTTAGATAGATGATGGAATATCTAGACTTGAGGTTAGTGTGCAAGTATTTGTTATAGAGCCATTAGTGGAATAAAAATGGATAACCACACAATAACTAAAAAAATAGTAGATTGCCCATCAGTCAAACCTTTTTTCACAGACCTTGCCATCAGTCAAAAAGCAGTCTGACTAAGAGACTATATGTGATACCCCTGACCTTGATTAAAGTGTTGAACATGTTTAATTACCATAATTTAGTGCTTTAAACCTTAATTTAATCCTATGGTATGTTTTGGTATCATTTGACAAGCTTAATTTTCAAATACTGTCTAGTTTGGACTCTTTTTTGGTCGGTCAAAAATCTTGTTGCTATAATATTTCCAAAACTTTGGGTACAAAAACATGTGCCCCTATTACAAACAGGGAT
Organism: Alisma plantago-aquatica; assembly: GCA_963693085.1. Classification (NCBI taxonomy): domain Eukaryota; kingdom Viridiplantae; phylum Streptophyta; class Magnoliopsida; order Alismatales; family Alismataceae; genus Alisma; species Alisma plantago-aquatica. The sequence goes on from OY856414.1 coordinate 408,440,567, forward strand.
GAACCATCCAAAAAGAAAACAAAAGAGATCTAAAAACAGATCTCCAGAAAGGAAAAACGCAAGAAGAAACTACATCTGTTATAGGAAAAACACAGACCTCTACCAAAACTATGGAGCAACCTCCAGAATAACCAACATAACACTAGCAATCAAAACACCTTCAATATGTGCCATCCTGGAAAACTGAAAGTTGATGATAGTTATTGGAAAAGTCAGCATCTTCAAGAATAGACTAGAGTCATCTTCCGCCACCAGTCTAACACATGATTTCATGATGCAGAAGGAAAAATCATCAAGGGACCTTCCATGAGCTGACCCTCGAGTAATGTCCTTGAACTAACCATCCACCTTTCCTCCACTAGAATTAGAAACGTCCCCTGAAAGTGTGAAGTCCGGATGAAGGACCAGTCCCTCTTCATCAAACGGTAGCCAGCAGACTTATTGACCCCTAATGAACACAACTACACCAGGAAATCAAAGCCAGAAAAAAATGAGCACCTAAAGTTAGGCAAGCAAGATACTCAACCCAACTTTTTCCTGGAAGACTTCTTCTTTTTCTTTGACCAGGACTGGTTGAAATCCGTAGGATTAAAGTCACAGCAACTGGACTTGATTTCTGAATCATTGGAGTTTTCCTCCTCCTCAAATAGGTTTTCCTTCCTTTCCTGGTAATCAACAGAGAATCCACAACTCTCCCAGATCTTATTGATTTTCCAAGAGTCAGAACCTATATCATCCTTGCTTCTTCTCACAATCTCCAGCTCCCAATCGAGGTTGAGACTACCTGCATTGCAAATCGGAGTGCTCCCAAACATATCAGGTTCATTCGGTTGATTGCAGGTGGTTGTGGATTGGCTACTATGGACAAGATGAGCATTGAGGACAGTATCGATGATCTACTATGAGACTAGCTCTCGCAGTTTATCATCCTCATCAGTATGGTCGACTCCAACAGCATCAAGAATCTCAGGTGTCACCTTAGATTGCTCCTTAGTGGGCTTGACATTTCCTCGAATAGTTGATTTCCCCATCTTAATCTGCAAGTCTTTTGCAGGCGGCAGCTTCCTAGACTTCGTGGGGTAGGACATGCCCCAGTGACCAAACTTCTTGCAGTTGGAACACGTAACTGGATTAGCTACTGCCTCGACTTTCAGGAGTTTGGGCACATAATCAATCTCCACCATCACTGTCTTGGGAAGCTTCATGTCATTGCAGACCTCAACACAAACCAGTGCCTCGCCAAGGCACCCTGCAGTGACTGAATGATCCTTGATGTCGACGGGTTTTCCAATGGTAATGGCAACACAAGCGATGCGCTTGCGGGTCCATGGTAACACCAAATTCTCAATTTTAAACCAAACTGGAACCTTCTCAAAGGAAAGAGGTTGAAGAGAAGCATCTGGCATCCATGAATGAACCACTAACAGAGAACCATCCATAAACCAAGGTGCCTCATTTAGAACACGCTCCCTTTCTTTGTGAGTCGACATCTTGACGATGAATCCCTCGCGTTCTTCAACTATAACTTCAATGGATCCGCTGGGACGCCACTGTCTGCGAATCCATCCCTTGAGTTGGCTGATGTAAGGCTTTCTGCCCACGAACTGGATGGAAAGGAACTCCTTCCAGTTAGGGATTGGGCAGTCCTGACTTGAAACGGATGCACATCGCACACCATTTCTGTCGGTAGGTTCCACATAATCGATCAACTCGATCTCAATGTCATCCCGATCCTGCCTACTGACCTTGAGCCAATTTGCGAAATGGGTAGAGATTGCGGAACCTTCAGGGCTTCTGGGAGGGGTCTTTGGGGGGTCGGAAGTGGAAGTTGTCGCCTCCTTGCGCGATTGAGCCCTAGGCGACTCCAGGGGAAGGGATGACTGGCCTCCGTCTCCATTTACCTCAGATTGGAAAATCGGAGGAGTCGATGATGACTCTGCGATACTTTGTCCTCTTCCTCCTAGCTCGCTAGGTTTTCGCCCACGCCCTCACCCCCTTCCGCTCCTCCCGCGAGCCATAATGAGTCAATTTTATGCACATTTTGTACTTTTCTACAATTTACCCAAATATGAGGCTTTACATGCAATTTTTCACATTCATTGTGATCCTTACATGTTTAGTTATCATGTTTGATCTTATTGGGCCATGGGGCGCCTATTTGTACCTTAGTTTGGAGGTGTTTCTCTTCAAGGGTATTTAGGGTTTACCCCTTTATGCATGAGCTACCTTTACGAGCTATCAACCAATAAGATGGTTTCTTTGATTGGAGGCCGATGGTGGGCCTGAAGAGTCAACTAACGATGTCCTAGAAGGTCTCCACAATTGGTGGACCTATAGTTGTATGACTGTGGAAGCTCTTAGCCATGTATACATGGAAAGCTACTAGGACACATCAACCTTTTCTCTTTCCTTATCCATAAAGCTTTATATACCTATCCTTTAGTCCAAAAACAAAACCTTTGGACTCTTGTCTATTTCCTCCTCTCTACAGCTCATCTTTCACCTACTTAGTGGCGAACAAAGTGCCTAAGGTAGAAGAAGATAGCCAACCTTCTCATGAGAGCTTTAGGGTTCAGATATACCCTCATCCAGGGTTTGTGAAGCTCCCTTTAGGTGATCTTAACCTAAACTAGTAAGTTTCTCCTTCTCTACTCCATTTATTTTTCTTCTGCCTTCTTCCTGGATAGAACCATGGTTTTCCATGGAAAAATTTGCTTTAAAGCTCAAAGAACTTATTTTCTTGCTCCCTTCACCTAGGGTTTACTCCCTTTCATGGAGAAGAAGCTTACTTGGCCGAATTCAGACCTAAAGGTAGGGTTCCTCACCTTCTTTTCTCGAGTTTTCTTGCTTCTTGGAGTCTAATCTTCTTCCTGGAGGCGATTTTTTATAACCCTCTTCACTCTTGTTGCTTACTACAAGCTTGCTTACTCATGTTCTTGCTCTAAAACGATGACCTAAGATGAGAGAACTATGTATGCTGAAGGTTTTGATTTAATATTGTTTCTTGCTTAGTTTTTAGTTTCTAGATGAACCTAAAATAATGTGCACGGCCTTCATATGGTAGAGGAAGACTTGGATCAAGTTAACACGACAACCTATGGTTCTAAGTACCTATCAAATAACGGCTTATACTTAGCGTTTTTAGGCTGATTTTCAACTTTATACATGAACCAATGGATAACCTTATATCAGAATTGATGGAGATGTCTTTGTGGCAACTGATGGTGATGAAAAATGGCATCAAACAATGGTTACACCTTAGGTCAGATATAGACTCTTTTGGAAGATTGATGATCAATGGTTTAGTGCCCAAAAGATGGTGTGAACCAATGGCAGTTTTTACTTCAACATCCTATCGTGTTCAATGATGGTAGTATTAACCCATCAGCCGATGGTGACATAATGTGTCACACAATCGGTGGTGGCTTAGTTTACTTCACGATGTTGTAACTAGGCATCATGAGTTGCTTCAATTAATCCCTAAAGTGATGGTTTCTTTGGTTATATGATACAAGGTATAAACTTACATATCAACTGATAGTTTTGAAATGTTAAACCTGATCTGATGATAGTGAATAGATGCTTCAACATCCAATGGTTGTGAATGGATGCTTCAACATTCAATGGTTTAGAATGAAGTCTATTGTATAAATTTTTGGTTCTAATGATGATAACTCTATGACCAATACCCTTAAATTTGTAGTCTTACATTTGCCCTCAGGTGGATATAATTGATAATCACCGTATTGAGTTAATGGGTAAACCTAATGAAGTATAGCTTGTTACACCTAATCCTAATGTATCTAAGTGATGGTGATTGATTATGAATAGACCCCTTGAATGGTTAATAAAATAATGGAGTAATCTCTTATGGTGGTTGAAACCCTAGTATACTATAAATTTGATCGTTTCACCTTGAGTTATGCTTGGATCCATACTTGAGGATAGTATGGAATTTGATGGTGATGCTTCACCTTGTGTATCCATGATTCGATGGGAATGCCACGACTTAGGGTTTGGGTATGAATGTTGATTTGTAGCATCAATGTGACTCGTATTGTTATTCCTAACCATAATACCATTAGGTGATGGTGATTAAACATGATTAGCCTCCCATGAATGATTGATAGAATGATGGAGTATTTTCTTATTGTTGTTGAAACCTTAGTATGTTATAAATATGCTAGTTACACCTTGAGTTATGCATGGATCCATACTTGAGGAAGGTATGGAAGGTGATGGTGATGATTTATCTTATGCATCCACGATTGCATGGGGATGCCATGAATTAAGGTTTGTGTACGAGTGTTGAACTATAACTTCAATGTAATCTATTTTTCTAGACCTAATGCAAATAGATGGTGGTGGTTAATTATGCTACCCATTCTTGAATGGTTAATATACTGATGGAATATTCTTCCTAATGTTGTTGTAACCATAATGTGTTAATTAGTGGTTATCATAGCTTTATGATTGGTGCTTTCTTGTGCTAAAGGTGTGCATTACGAGTATGATGGTGATTAATCATATCTATCCTAGCTTCTTGTATGTTTATATAATAAAGGAATGCTCTTAATTGCTAAGGTAACCCTACAATGTAATCTTATGAACATCTTTTAGTTGTTTAATGCAATATTATGTTGACTGTATCACATGTGTGATGATGGTTGTTGAGCCTTGTTATAAGGCATGGAAAGATAATGATGATCCTACAAGGAATGATATGATGGTCTTAATGACCTTTGGGCATGGTTGAACCATGAGTGAGGTGTGATCCTCTTATGTTGACCCTATGATATTGTGATAAGGATTTATATCCTATGATAGTATGCTGACAAGTGTAGTCTCATGAATGGCATGTGAATAGTACCATGTGATGATGAGATGAGGAACAATATGTCTCATACATTTTATATCTTTTGAAGTTGTTATATAGCAATGTTTGCTAGAGATGAATTAGGGTTTGTATGTCCACTTATTTCATGCAGCCTTCATTCACCCAATTGGCAATAAATAATCATATGAAACCCTAATCATGTAGTTGCCTTGTGCCATAGATCCATTCTCCCTTGAAGTCAAGCATTTCCTTAAGGTTGGTTCTCACAAACTTGACAAGAATTTAATTTAGAATGACATATATGAGGATCTTGCAATACTGTGGCACCTCACTTTTATTGGCATGGGGCATGACATTTGAGCTTAAGATGATATTTATGATGCGTGCTTTTGGAACAAGGGAAGACAAAAAATATGTCCCACAGGTGTCATGATTTGTGGCACCAGGAAGCAACAAGGTTTGACAAATGAGAAGAAACAGTAATAGTGGTGCCTTTATATTGAGAAATACCATTGAAAGGATTGATATAAGTGAAATCAAGGTAGTTGGAATGGTTATCATTGTCATTTTTAAGGTAGATTCAGAATTCTGATGCATCAAAAGAAAGCACTAAGGCCATTTACCATGGAAGAATATGCAAACTCAATTTGATCCACTACATGTAGGTTGGCATAAAACTCATGACAACTCTAGTGGACCAACTATGGTGGAAAGGAGTGACAAATTCTAAAAGGCATTCAAAGTCAAAGAGAGATTTGAGATCAAGAGCATAGAAAAGAGAGTGAAGATCCATCAGACATCTTCAAAAAGGTGGACATCAGGAGAGATCAAGAAAATTGTTGTCGGCAGTGGACTTGATGAACGTGATGTTGTTGATCACCATTGTTGTTCTTACAGGAGCCTTCCTAGATTTCTTCTTCTTAGTGCCATCATGAGAAGAGGTTTCTATTTGAGAAGAGTGGTGGAGAAATGAGAAATTTGAAGCATGGAGGAAGATAGCCATCAAAAAGAGCTGAAGGAATGTAGAGGAGATCACCCAAGGGTAGTAGGAGAAGATTACAAATGAAGATGTGAAGAAAAGAGCCATTTTGGACTCTATTTATAGGATGCCACGAGGCCCTCAATTAACTCTTTTTCAATCGAGGTGTACAATAGTCAAATAACAACTAGTTTTAGTCGAGATGCGCTCCAGTGGGGATTCCGTTTGTCAAACTTCTTTTTATTGGGTTTTGAGGGGGACAGAGAAGGCAGCAGAAACAAAAATTTTCTTCTCCCTGAACCCAATATAAAAGAATCTTGTCAACGTCTATACATTAGGAAGGATGGTTTGTAGAGACATACCTTGTCCCGAGGCTTGCTCGGCGACGTTACCTTGCAGCTTGCACGATCTTCACCTTCGGTCTGGGACGGTGTCTGTGCAACTCCTACTCTCACTAGGACTGTCGAGATTGACAGCTGTCCACCGAGCGGCAGAAGTCTCCCGCCTCTGAAGTAGTCCACACAGACCGCCTGGAATTCCAATCACCTTGTTGCACAAGACACCAGAAGGAGTCGTACCCTCCTATCGGCATACTAGTCACTCACACACTCTCCTGCAACTAATCGTTTTTCTACAGTTGACTTTCCCGTGTTGTGCCTCCCTTATCGGATAGCATTTGCTCGGGCTCTCCTGGTTACCACAACCAGAGAGAATGACAACTTTGCAGAGCAAATGGTGTTCTGAGTTGTGTTGTCTGAGAAGCCCCCAATACCCTTTATATATAGGAGGGTCATGGGATAGTGTTCTCTACCCCGGGCTATGCAAGATTAAAGCAGGAGTAGAAATGTTCGTGATTTTCCACAAAATCTGACAAACTGCGCCAGTTGAACCCATCGGTTCAGCCCTGAACCGATCGTCTGGGCCCTTGAGCTGATCGGTTCAAGCATGAGCCGATCGGTTCTTTGGATCTACAAAACCTTCAGGTTGTGTCATGTACACATCCTCATTTATATTCCCATTAAGGAATGTGGTTTTAACATCCATTTTCCAAATCTCATAGTCATAGTAAGCCGCAATAGCAAGCATGATCCTGATGGACTTAATCATGACAACTGGAGAAAAAGTTTCGTCATAGTCAACACCTTGAACTTTTCAGAAACCCTTCACAACCAATATGCCTTTATAAGTTTGCACATTGCCATCCATGTCGATCTTCTTCTTGAAGACCCACTTGCACCCTATTGGTTTTACCCCCTCGGGTGGTTCCACCAAAGTCCATACTTGTTGGAATACATGGATTCCGTCTCGGATTTCATGGCCTCAAGCCATTTCTCAAAATCTGGTCCCTTCATAGCCTCTAGATAGGTAGTTGGATCATCGTCTATGATCAACTCACTGCCTTCTTAAGTCACAAGGTATCCAAACCTCTCAGGCTCAAGGTGGGTCCTACTAGCTCTACGATGTCCATGTATTACTTGAGGAGACTGAGATTCCACAACACTTTGTGAACCTCTAGATTCGTCTTGTACATCTACTGGTTCAATGTTTTCTTGTTGGGCTTGAACCTCTTCAAGCTCTATTTTCCTCCCACTGTTTCCTTTGGAAATAAATTCCTTTTCTAGGAATACAACATCCCTGGCAAAAAACACTTTGTTGTCAGTTGGGTGGAATAAGTAATATCCCTATGTCTCCTTAGGATATCCTACAAAATAATATTTATCAGATCTAGGGCCTAGCTTTTCAGGAAACATTTTCTTGACATATGTCTCACATCCCCAAATCCTCATAAAAGACATATTGGGACACTTCCCAGTCCATATCTCATATGGTGTCTTTTGAACCGATTTAGATGGTACTCGGTTAAGTGTAAACGCGGCAGTTTTAAGAGCATAACCCCAGAAGGAAATCAAAAGATCAGCAAAACTCATCATTGATCGCACCATATCCAGTAAAGTGCGATTCCTTATTTTAGACACACCGTTATGTTGTGGTGTTCCAAGCGGAGTCTATTGTGATACAATACCACAGGCTCACAGAAGGTCCTCAAACTCCTGGCTTAAGTATTCTCCCCCTCGATCAGATCAAAGTGCTTTAATACTTTTACCAAGTTGGTTCTGTACTTCATTCATGAAATCCTTGAACCTTTCAAGGGTTTCTGACTTATGTTTCATCAGGTACACATAGCCATACCTACTGAAGTCATCAGTGAAGGTAATGAAGTACTGATACCCACCTATGGCATTAGTTCTAAAAGGCCCACATACATCAGTATATATGAGTCCTAATAGATTACTAGCTCTCTCACCTTTACCTGAAAAGGGAGTCTTGGTCATCTTTCCCAACAAACAAGATTCATATGTCTCTATTGATTCATAATCAAAAGAGACTAGATAACCATCTTTATGGAGTCTAGAAATGCGCTTCTCATTTATGTGCCCTAGACGACAATGCCAAAGATACGTTTTGTTTGAGTTGTTGAGTTTTTGCCTTTTGGTGTTTATATTGTATACGCTTGTCACTAGATCTATAAAGTATAGAGCATAAGACATTGGGGCACTGCCATAAAAGATCCCATCTTTTGAAATGGAACATTTTCCATTCTTAATGAGAAATTCAAAACCATCCTTGTCCAAATAAGAAACGGAAATGATATTCCTATTTATGTCAGGTACATAATAGTAGTTTTTCAACTCTATTATTAGCCCACTAGGTAGAGTTAACTCATAGGTTCCTACGACACTGGTGGCAACCCTTGCCCCATTAGCAACACGTAGTTCAACCTCACCTTTTCCTAAAGGCCTACTTCTTTTAAGATCCTTCGCATTTGAACAAATGTGAGATCCACATCCGGTATCAAGAACCCATGACAAAGAAGTATTAAAGTTAATCTCTATCACGTATATACCAGAAGTTGAGATCTTTATCTCTCGCTTCTTCTTCCATCGTTCCTTCCATCCTCTCCATGTTTTGAGTGCTGAAGAATCTGACATTGGTTTGGCGAGAGAACCCTTCTATCCCTCACCTTTGTCCTTGGACTTTGTTCCATTGATCTTCATCGATGAACTATCCTTCTTCTTATTTGTCTCAAACAACGCATTAAGCATACATAGAGTGGATTCAAAGGCTACCAATATATCTGGATTGTACAAAACACTTCTCACAATCCTCAACCAGTTATGGAATTTATTCTCAGTTAACTTGCCCATTTTAAAAGATGATTCTTTTTCCATTCTACAAGATAAAATTGCATTTATCAAAACTCCTTTTGATTTGATTTGAATAAAATTTGACGGTAGTTAATTAGGCCTTTAATTAATTACCCTTCCCACTATTTTGATTCAAATTGACAACCCTCACCATCAATTCAGAAGATTACAGCCTACAATCTTCTAGTGGGTCCATCCTAATGATAAAAGAGATGATTATGGCCATCCTAATGTGATTCCCTGATCCAAGAGGAATCACGGTCATCTAGGTCCACATCACATGCAACCTGTATAAGATGAACTCTGTGCTTTTCCATTCTGTGTTTGATCAACTCATCTCCATGATTGATCGCCTCGCCATCAGGCCGGTCAGTTGGGTGCTACCATCCGATCGATTGGCACCTCCGGCCGATCGGTTCACTGGTCGTCGTGCATCTCCTCAGGTCGTCACCCGCTCGTCTCGCTCCTCGAACCGGTCGTATGGATCGCCAACCGATCGGTTCATGCCTTGAACTGATCGTCTCAGTTGTTGTCAGATTGTCCTCCGTTCTTTGACATAATAGGAAATATAAATTGGGAAACCTCGAGTTACATCCGGGGGGAGCAAAGGTATGAAAGAAATCTCGAATTATCTTGAGTTACATCAGGAATAAGGAGGTAGGGAATTGGTGCGCAGACCGAGATGCAAGCAACCCCATCCAACCAAGCACACATACATAGGGTTTATTGGCCATAACCACGCTATACATCCACTACAAAACTCATTTAAGGGCAACGCGTATCGAGTGCATTCATATTACATATCATATATGTATATTGGGATTTGTGGATTGAGGATTGGATATACATAAAGCCAATTTTATTCGCATTGTATACAATAAATAAAGGCGACAAACCAAAATCGATCACATCGATAATCCTAAAGTATAGAGCAGTTGACCTAGCTCTGATACCACCGTTGGCTTTTGAGGGGGACAGAGAAGGCAGCAGAAACATAAATTTTCTTCTCCCCGAACCCAGTATAAAGGAATCATGTCAATGTTTATACATTAGGAAGGATGGTTTGTAGAGACATACCTTATCCCGAGGCTTGCTTGGCGACGTTACCTAGCGGCTTGTGTGATCTTCACCTCCGGTCTTGGACGGTGTCTGTGCAGCTCCTAGTTTCACTGGGACTGTCAGGATTGACAGCTGTCCTCCGAGCAGCAAAAGTCTCCCGCATCTGAAGTAGTCCACATAGACCACTTAGAACTACGATCGCCTTATCGCACAAGGCACCGGAAGGAGTCGTACCCTCCTGTCAGCGTACTAGTCACCGACACACTCTCCTGCAACCAATCACTTTTCTGTAGTTGTCTTTCCCTTGTTGTACCTCCTTTATCGGGTAGCACTTGCTCGGGCTCTCTTGGTTACCACAACTAGAGAGAATGACAAATTTTGCAGAGCAACTGGTGTTCTGAGTTGTGTAGTCTGAGAAGCCCGCAATACCCCTATATATATGAGGGTCATGGGACATGGTTCTCTACCCCAAGCAATACGGGATTAAAGTAGGACTATAAAGGTTCATGATTTTCCACAAAATCTGATGAACTGCGCCAGTTGAACCAATTGGTTCAGCCCTGAACCGATCGTCCGGGCCCTTGAGTCGATCGGTTTGTGGTCTCGGTCCAACTCAAATTGACTTTCCATTTTATTTCCAACTAATCAACCATTAGTCCTTGTTCAAATGGAATTTGAACGAGTGAAACAAATTCAATTGGTCACCCGACCAACTCAACAATGTGAACTGATCGGTTCATTGACCTGAGTCGGTCAGCTCACCAGCCTGAGCCAATCAGTTGAGGTAGCAGATCAATAAATTGTAGTTTCAATCAATCTGATACTCTAATCATCTAATCCAACACCTTGAACACTATGATTTTGAGCTATCAATCGATTGGGTGTTTAATTGAACTACTAAACTCCTTTAGTTATCAATACAAATAAGATTTATGGAAAAACTCCTCTTCCAGGAACATGTCCTAGTGTGTGTGACCTTGCATATCCATTTCACGTTGGTAGTGAAAGTCCATAACACTTATGACTTCATGACGTGTATTTTACTACGCGCTAAAAATGCAAGTATACGCGTCGAGTAGTACAGGCCTTTGTGAGGCCCGAGTCGAACACAGGGATACTCAGAATTGTCGGAGACTCCTACTAACTATTTGCGATCAGCTAAGCCGAATAACAAATTGGAGTTTGTTGTCAAAATTAAAAAGAAAATAAAAATAAAAATAAAGCAAACAATCGATTAAAGGTTAATTTAATCAATTCAAAAAGGTATCTTTAGGATTGCGGTTTCACCGCGGGTTTTCATTGTATTAGATTTTATATAATGCCTCAATCTTCTCTCTCTATCCGGGTAGTGGCCTGAAAACAGAATTGCCCACTGTCGTGGTGCAATTCACTACTTAGGTTTAGGTCGGTTCCACCGTCGTAGTAACCTATCCCCTAAACTAAGTGCATTACGAACGATCTCTCAGTATCCACCATTAATTTTACACCACCTTGTTCAAGGGATTTATCGATTAATGTAGGTTCCGTCTCTTTTCAGCCGTTAATCCTTCTGTCGAAGTGATTAAGGGCATTAGATTATTATTATGGTGATCAAGCATAACAATATATGGAGAAAACGAAGCTATGCCACAGATTTAAGAGAGAAAAATATGAATTACTATTAGAAAACTGTCATACAATGAATTCCCGGGCTACTCCCGGTCCTAAAGATGGAGGGGATTAGCCCCGCATGTTCATCTTACACAAGTACATGGAAGAAATAGGGGAAATCATATGAAAAACGTGAATTGAAAGGGAAACCCCTGAACGGAGAAGAACCGATTGATCCTTTGCGTAGAACATGTGCTTTCCCGCCTATCGGTGGTGAAATCCGTCTTTGGCAGCGTCCGGATCGACTGGTATGAACTTCTGGCCTCCATTCCCCTCTCTCCTCCTCCTCGGCACTTGTGCAATGGCTAATCAGATTCTCCTTTTTTCTGGGCGGCCGTCATTAGGTATAAGTCCCTAATTAGGTCGCTAATTAACTCCATCCGTCCGATTGAGATCATTAGAAAGCAAACTCATATCCTACGGCGTCGATACCATCGACGCGAGTCGATGGTATCGACCCGCTATAGTAGCGGCTGGCTGCAAACCCTTCCTTTGTCGCGCCCGACATCATCTCGATACCATTGACTCGGGTCGATGGTATTGACTTCCTTTTGGCGTCGGTTCTGTCATTTTGCGACGTTGTAGCCTCCGTGTGTCGATGGTATCAACTTGGTGTCGATACTATCGACTGCTTCTCCGCCAGCAACCTAAAGACGTCTCGATACCATCGACATCAGCGTCGATGGTATCGACTCTTTGCTGCTCCTTTCGGCTGGCAACCTGTGACCATGTCGATGGTATCGACGGGAGAAAATACTCGTTTTTCCTGAAATTCAAAGACAAGATCACATAAATCCACACAAATAATAATAATGTGATAATTAATGCTCAAAACAATGAAATAAAGGGAATCTGACATAAAATAATGGCAAAGACCAAAATGGATGAATTATGCGATATTAACCATAGAAATGACTAATAAAAGCACAAAACACATATCAAACAGGTCTATAAATGCGACTCAAAATCATCGCATCAAACTCCCCTAAGCTTGAATATTGCTCGCCCTCGAGCAACTCATCCTTAGAATAGAATTGCAAATGTCAACTGAAAAACAACAAACCAACCCAACATCCCATATGACTCCCACTGATCATTCACAAACTGACCTTCTCTAACCACAGAACGGTAATTACCCTAAAGGCGACAGTAATCATCAATAAAAGAAATTGACCTCCAAACCAATTGAACACTATCACATAAGGCAGTTAACATAAAAAGATTCGCCGGTTCAGACTTGGTGCATCTTGTGATCGCCTATACTACGTTGCTCTCCCTAACTACAATCTACATGGAAGCAGTTCTCCTGATATTCATTAGTGAGGAGAAATTCACGGTGGCCTACCAATCCGAGCAACGGGTGGATGAAGATGGGTGGCTCATGGAAGAACGTGGAAGTATTGTACAGTTTCAACATGCATATACAAAAATTTCCTATATGATGCACATGCACATTAGAAATGCCCTAATGCCTAAACTTGGGTGGAATGATGCATGCACTAACCATCCATCTCAAAATGAGATGGATATCTAGTCAAGCTACATCATGTACTCAATTATCCTGAAATGCAACTAATATCATGTTCCTTTCTCCTTCTTATTTCACTTTCTTCTAAATTCTTTTCCTTTTTTTTTCTATTACAGATTTTCAGATTTTTTTCAGCCCACATATCCATAATTGCTTAAAGATAATTTTGTGGGGCTATTTTCTTCATACTCAGAAATTTTTTTACTATTTAGAAGGTATGGAACAATTAATTCACCATTGGGGAAAAATTGAGATACATGATATACTTTATGCATGAAAATCATGAATGCAACTACATGGCATGCACCTAAAGGTAATGTGCCTGAATCACTATATTTTTTTCTTTTTATGCAAACATATGGAAAATACCAATGCAAGTCCTATCTAAATGCTATGCACACAAAAAGGAATTAAAACTGCACTTTACTTCCAATTCTTAGGTGGATTATAGAAAAAATGAAGTGGAATGATCACAAGACTAGATGACTGAACCTTAGAAAGATATTATGCATCCCTCCTTACTGACCTGTGTAGTAGTTTAGAGGGTTCTCTCTTTTACATCCAATTAAGGTCTCATTACCATTTGGTTAGGTTAGGCTCAAACAACCATTTCCAGCCACTTTCATGAATCATTAGGAGTATAGGTATGAAATGTTGTTTTAAAGTTGACATAATCAATCATTTTCGTAGGATGTGTGCCCAAGGTCAAAACAAAACAAGCTATCCAAAGACACAAAAATTTTCAAATTTCCCTTAAATTCCCCATGAACTAACAACAAGATGACACACTTTTACAACATCCACAATTACACTAGATAGCACGTGGATCCTACAAAAACTAAAAATGCAAGAAACAAATAACAATGCTAAAAACTAAAAATAATAAAAGATAGGGCTGTTCCAACTACCCCCCTAAGCTTGAATTCGACTATGGCCTCATAGTCAAAAACAAATTTAAAGATTGGAACAGTGATACCAGATCAGTCCTGTGGTGGTGGAAGCGGGTATTGCGGCGCCGTGGGGTCCCAAGACGGGTATTGCCCCTGAAAGGTCGGATCGTACTGGGGCATCGGAGGAGGCTGTGGATACCCCCCCAAAATAATTCTGGCTCCAGTAATGATCGTAAAACGGCTGCTGTTGCTCCATCCTGTGCAGCCGATCATGGATGTTCTCCTGATTTGCAAAAAGAAGGCGCTCATTCTCGAAGATCGCCTGCTGGTTGACAAATAGTCGGTTGGTAGTCTCTTGAATATTGGTAAAGGTGGATGTATGCTGCTGCTGTGTCTGGTGGATGTCCTACAGCATATTGTACATGCCTTGCATGGAATAGGCATCCTCGCTGGGGTGCGAGGGCTGTGGTGATGGTGGTGTAGGCTGTGATGATGAAGACGCACCCGGATGCATCCGAGGACGCTTCCGGGGTGCTACTCGTGCTCGAAGAGGTGTAAATGCCTCTTCTTCCTCCTCAACCTCGTCACCCTGTCCGTCGTCGCCGCCGTCGTTGCCTCCTTCTTCATCATCGGAGTCGATGGCTATGATCGGCCATCTGAAATGTTGTGCGCCCTCGATGTTGAAGACGGGATCCGACAGCGTGCACTCCTGGTACGCTTGATTTACGTGGCAATGTGCAAATGCCACGCCATCCCGAAGAAGAATGAGGTTGGCCCGGTGAAGATGTTGCAAGTTGAACTTGCTTCTCGTGGAAAGAGGAGTCAGCTGATCGAGATTCAATCCCAAGTAGAGGGCTATCCTGGTGACAAGCCCCCCAAAATGAATCGGGGCTTTTCTCATGCTCCTCTTCACCGCCAACACTCGGTGTAGAAAGAATGCACCCCAGTTGCATTCTTGTCTCGTCAGGAGCTTGTAGAGAAAGAAAAGGTCGGGCTCCTAGAATTTTCTTAAAGCAAGATCGCTTCGAGCAAAGATGGTGGAGCTCAACATCCGGTGCAAGACCCGAGCAAACGGGTGCTCGAAGTTGGCTACCGCGGTGTTGTGGTAGCTCACTGACCTCCCATGCAGAACCGTCACCAACTTGGAGAAGATGGCGGCGTAGTCGGTGTGGTTGTCCGGCCGCCGGTAGTCGTACCGGGAGCTGTTCCAGTTGAAGATGTCATTGAACTGCTCCAGGGTGATGGTGTAGTCGTGGTTGTAGAGCCGGAAAGACACCCGACCCTTCTCCCACTCACGGTCGCTGGCGGACATCTCGTTGGGCACGACATTGACGTCAAGGGACGCCATGAATTCTGCCACCATTTCCTTGTACGTCGACCACTCGCCGAAGAAAGGCTGACCGTCCTCGTGGCACTCAAGCTCGTCGCGGCCACGGCCCATTTGGTGTGCTTGTCCTTTCAACACATAGTCCAGATTCGCCTTGAAGCCAAGATCACGGAGCATCTCCGCGTCCACATACCGGGTTGGCTCGATCTTGTGCTTCATGATTTCATCGAAGATCTTCTTCACCTCCGCAGAAGGGTTGACAAGTCGAGGACGTGCCACCGATGATGGCGGTGGTGGCACGAACTTGGGAATGTCGTCCTGACGAGCACACGAGGAAGAAGCTCCAGCGGTACGCACCATGATGGCGAAGAGAAAGGGATTAGAAGACGAGAGCTCGGAGAAGAATGGAGATATGAATCCTCGCTCGGTGAAGATCGTCGCTCGGTGATGCTGCTCTTCGCTCTTGGATGGCTCAGGGGAGTGCTCGGCGCAAAGGGAGGAGATCATTCTGAAGGTGTGACGTCAAATGACGTAATGATTCTCCTTAAATAGACTTGGTCGGCGCCACTGTTAGCCCGTCGATACCATCGACGCGAGTCGATGGTATCGACGCTGGTCGATGCTATCCGCCCCTCACATAGTATCGACGGTCATCGATTGCTGGATATTGAAACACGGATCGCTGACGTGTCGATACCATCGACATGGGTCGATGGTATCGATGCTGCACCCAGATCGATGACGTGGAAGTCGCGATCACCGTCGATTTGTTTGCACGGATCGGTGACATGGATGGTCGATACCATCAACTCGAGTCGATAGTATCGACTTTTCTTCATTGCGACACCGCCACTTTGCATTTCAACCTGTAACCATGTCGATACCATCGACGAGGCCATCGATGGTATCGAGTTGACTGAGACAAATCGGTCTGAACTTCTCCAGAGATCTCGATGGTATTGACACCCTTGTCGATACTATCGACTGTTGCTTTGCGACCTGCCTGTAGGTTGTCGATACCATCGACAAGGCCGTCGATGGTATCGACTCAGAATGAAATCTGCAGTCGTCAACATGTACCCTTGTCGATACCATCGACATGTGTGTCAATGGTATCGACTCTGCCTCAGCCTGCACAATGAACAAACGGATCAAGGTATCTTCTTTACACTAAAAATTGAATGAAAATAAAGCAACCTATGATTATTAATAAACTATCCTAGTGTACCGATGGTTGGGTTTCCTCCCAACAAGCGCCCTTATTTAACGTCTTAGGCTAGACGGCTTCCGGGCATCTCATCTTGGCACTTTGGGGCATGTGCTTAGAGGATCATGTGGTAATTTGAATTCAACTCGATCTCCTCCAATTCCCAAGGACAAAGTACCTCTCCCTAAGGCAGTCATGACATCCTCCGTTGCTTGAAAAGGTCTTCCTAGAAAAATTTCACAGCTTTGGAGCGGTGGCATATCCATGACAACAAAATCCACCGGGAATATAAATCGATCCACTTTGACGAGAACATCTTCACATACTCCATATGGTCTCACTAAAGACCCATACGCCAATAAAATTGTCGCGACTGACTTCTTGATTTCTTTTAACCCAAGTTTTTGAAATGTCGCCAGAGGCATGAGATTTATGTTGGCGCCGGAATCACATTGCGCTTTAGGAAAATGTCGACCACCTATTGAGCAAGGAATGTAGAAGCCCCCTGGGTCTTTTCTCTTCTTTGGTGAACTCCCGTGAATCATAGAACTCACCGTCTCATTCATCCGACAAATATCATCGTCTTTTATCCGCCTCTTCTTATTGATGATTTCCTTGATGAACCTACCATAGGCGGGCACCTTCTCGATCATCTCCACTAATGGAATATTGATGTGGAGTTTTCAGAATATTTCCAAGAATTTCCTAAAATGACGATGCTCTTTCTTTGACTTCGGATTGACCAGTTTTGAAACATCCGCTGCATCAACATGCCTGTGAGGTGGCACATATAAGCTTTTCGGGGTCAACTCCCCTAAGCTTGCTTCAATCACTCCCTCTGATGTAGGCTTTGGCAATACATCATCAACAGTAATAGCTTGTTGTGGTTCCTCTCTCGCATTCGATGTTTCCACACGTGCACAAACAACCTTCAATTGTTCATCTTGCCTAGATGGAGATGCAATATTCATAACTCGCTGTGATTTTCTGAAGAAAGGGTTTCCGCCCGACAGTCCATAGTAAGTGTGTGGATACGGTATCACCGGTGACGCATGCGTATTAAAAGTCATTTTTCTTTCTTCTTTAGCTTTTTGCACCTGAGATTCCTCCTCATTGCTTACCACAGACATATACTTGACCTGATGGTGTGCTTGGGCCACGTTTGCATTCTCGGCCGGTTTCTGTTGATTGGCGTGCTTGATGGCCACCACTTCACTAGAAATCTGTGTCACGGTGGTTTCTAATGCCCTCATTTGTGCTCCATGGCTTTGCAGCGTCTGTCCAAACTTGGTTAGAATATCACCTTGAGATTGCAATTGCTTACCAAACATGGCCATCATCTCCTGGTTCTGCTGTACCATTTGACTCAGTAGTTTAGTGTTCTTATCCTATGCTCTAGGCTGTGGCTTGGCATCTGGATCCTGCAGAAAATTATTCGGATCCTTCCATGAAAACTTTTTATCCTTCCTCCATGCATAGTCATTGTTTCTATAGCCCTGTTGTTGCATGAATTTCACTTGGGCTTCCTCATCCTGAGATGCATATTCCTTAGATAGCAGCTTATTGGCTAGAAGATCTAACTTATCGTTCATCTCCTTAACTACTCTGGATTCGCCAGTAGCTTTGACATGCTCCACAACACCTCTGTCACCCCATGACTGTTTCCTAGCGATGTTCTTTAATATCTCCCAACATCTGGTATCTGTATTATTCAGAAAGAATCCGGATCCAGCTGAATCAAGGTTACTTCTATCGTGCTCGGAGAGAGAAAAATAGAAGATTTTCACTTGTGTCTCTTTATCCAGCCCATGATGCGGACACCTCCTCAGCATAACCTGAAATCGCTCCCAGGTCTCAGAATATGTTTCACCAGCCTGTTGGGTGAAATTATGAATATTCCAAATCATGTCGTTATTCTTCTCAGGAGGGAAGAACCTCTCAAAGAAAACCTCCACCATATGGTCCCAGGACTCCACGAACTCATCGTCCAAATTATGCAGCCACTCTCGCGCAATTCCCGCTAGCGAGCTCGGGAAGAGCTTCAAATAAAGTGCAGTCTGCGGAAATCGGTCAATTTTCACCATATCGCAGTTCTCCATGAATTGACTCAGGTGCGCAACGGGATCCTCATTTTTCAAACCGTGGAAAGCATTGGACTTAACCAAATTAATTAGAGCTAGATCAATCTTGTACATTGGTATATTGATTGCTTGCTTCTTTATCGGCCCTTTAGAGGTAGGTGCTGAAGAAGCTTTGATCTTCGCCCATATCGTTGGTTCTTCGGCCATCTCTTCGTGTTCGGATTCAGAATCTTCCTCTTCTTGTTGCTCTTGCTCTTGATAATCCTCGTCTTCAGGTCCCGGAAACGGAACCTCGGGTGCGCGTTCTGCGTAGTCAGTACTACGCGTCTGCACCATGCAACGTACCTGAAATAGGAAAATTTAGTGCAATACAGTGCTTTGACGAGTATAATAATTATAGAAAAATTTAGAAATAATTGAAGTTGTTTCAAAAATAAAAAAAATGTGGCCTAGAGTGGCCGCTCGTAGCACTCAAAGTGCCAACAATTCGCCGTATCCCCGGCAACGGCGCCAAAAACTTGACGTGTATTTTACTACGCGCTAAAAATGCAAGTATACGCGTCGAGTAGTACAGGCCTTTGTGAGGCCCGAGTCGAACACAGGGATACTCAGAATTGTCGGAGACTCCTACTAACTATTTGCGATCAGCTAAGCCGAATAACAAATTGGAGTTTGTTGTCAAAATTAAAAAGAAAATAAAAATAAAATAAAGCAAACAATCGATTAAAGGTTAATTTAATCAATTCAAAAAGGTATCTTTAGGATTGCGGTTTCACCGCGGGTTTTCATTGTATTAGATTTTATATAATGCCTCAATCTTCTCTCTCTATCCGGGTAGTGGCCTGAAAACAGAATTGCCCACTGTCGTGGTGCAATTCACTACTTAGGTTTAGGTCGGTTCCACCGTCGTAGTAACCTATCCCCTAAACTAAGTGCATTACGAACGATCTCTCAGTATCCACCATTAATTTTACACCACCTTGTTCAAGGGATTTATCGATTAATGTAGATTTCGTCTCTTTTCAGCCGTTAATCCTTCTGTCGAAGTGATTAAGGGCATTAGATTATTATTATGGTGATCAAGCATAACAATATATGGAGAAAACGAAGCTATGCCACAGATTTAAGAGAGAAAAATATGAATTACTATTATAAAACTGTCATACAATGAATTCCCGGGCTACTCCCGGTCCTAAAGATGGAGGGGATTAGCCCCGCATGTTCATCTTACACAAGTACATGGAAGAAATAGGGGAAATCATATGAAAAATGTGAATTGAAAGGGAAACCCCTGAACGGAGAAGAACCGATTGATCCTTTGCGTAGAACACGTGCTTTCCCACCTCTCGGTGGTGAAATCCATCTTCGGCAGTGTCCGGATCGACTGGTATGAACTTCTGGCCTCCGTTCCCCTCTCTCCTCCTCCTCGGCACTTGTGCAATGGCTAATCAGATTCTCCTTTTTTCTGGGCGGCCGTCATTAGGTATAAGTCCCTAATTAGGTCGCTAATTAACTCCAGCCGTCCGATTGAGATCATTAGAAAGCAAACTCATATCCTACGGCGTCGATACCATTGACGCGAGTCGGTGGTATCGACCCGCTACAGTAGCGGCTGGCTGCAATCCCTTTCTTTGTCGCGCCCGACATCATCTCGATACCATCGACTCGGGTCGATGGTATCGACTTCCTTTTGGTGTTGGTTCTGTCATTTTGCGACGTTGTATCCTCCGTGTGTCGATGGTATCGACTTGGTGTCGATACTATCGACTGCTTCTCCGCCAGCAACCTGAAGACGTCTCGATACCATCGACATCAACGTCGATGGTATCGACTCTTTGCTGCTCCTTTCGGCTGGCAACCTGTGACCATGTCAATGGTATCGACTTCCTTCGATGGTATCGACGGGAGCAAATACTCGTTTTTCCTAAAATTCAAAGACAAGATCACATAAATCCACACAAATAATAATAATGTGATAATTAATGCTCAAAACAATGAAATAAAGGGAATTTGACATAAAATAATGGCAAAGACCAAAATGGATGAATTATGCGATATTAACCATAGAAATGACTAATAAAAGCACAAAACACATATCAAACAGGTCTATAAATGCAACTCAAAATCATCGCATCACTTCACAAGCAAAGAGCGGTGCCTAGTCACACATCAGTGCTACCCAAGTGAAATAGAAAGTTGGAGAACAACTTTCAATCCTACAATCCGTGAATGGTGTCACAGTGAATGTATAATTCCTTTTTCACTGATGTCCTGAATGAACTCAAGGCATGGTGCAGTCATCCTTTCAACATTCATTCATTTCCTTGGATGAGCTCAAGATATCCCTGCAATATGATAGTACTTAAAGTCTATTTATAGTTCTTGTATATGCAAAAAATAGTAAATTTTGGGATTGTCAGTTTGAAAATAGATCAAAGTAAACATATTATAGAGGAAAATGTGTATGAGAGTACCCAAGTTCAGGGTTGCCTCGGCATATATTTCCGCTCTAGTCTATGCCCAGTACCCTTGAGAGAGAGAATTGGAGCATAGTTAGCGGCACCCTCTTTGAGAGAAGAGGGTGCAGGATGTATTCCGTTGCCTCTTGTAATGTTTAAGTTTTCCTCCTATGTGTTTTACTCCAACGATAGTCTTATCTCTTCGGTTTCCAATATACAAAACCTCCATAAAACTGCTAAACCCCTAAAATCTTAATTCTTCTGGTAATTCCCCTTAGAGATAGGCTTTTTGTTTGGTTCTTTATGATTCTTTTTCATTGCATCAAAACCTTATCCTTCGACCTTTTCGACGTGTTTAGACAAGTGAAACTTGAGTTCTAAAACGTCATTCTTCCTATCCCTGTGTTCGACCCCAAACTATTTCGACCATGTGCTAGTTGCAGGAGTCTTAAACTTTCGGGTATTATAAATTTCTAAAGTCCGATGACCTAGGCATGTCTCCTTTCTTGGACCCACGTTTAAGGCTTGTCAACTTTTTGGCGCCGTTTCCGGGGATAAGCAGCAAATACCGTTCTACGAACTCGAGTTTTTCTTGCACTTTGCCAAAAACCTTGTACATATGCATATAATACTGCAAATACTTACTTCACATAGTTTATACAACACATTAATACTTTTACACTTTTTTTTTCTTTTTTCTCTTTCTTTCCAGGTACTTCTTTGCCTTTTTCGAGCCATCCTTGTGTCTGAAAAGTCATGGTTGAGCAACCTCCTGAGGCTCGATCATGCGCTCTTTTTTCCAAGTCAGGGCAAACGAAGAGAGGAATCCAGTAGTTGTGCAACCCCTCAATGTTACCAACTTTGAGTTGAAGCCTGCTTTCCTCCAGGTGTTGTAGCACAACAGGTTTGGTGGGAAATAGATCAAAGTAAATTTTGGGATTGTCAGTTTGAAAATAGATCAAAGTAAACATATTACTTCATGATGTTGTAACTAGGCATCATGAGTTGCTTCAATTAATCCCTAAAGTGATGGTTTCTTTGGTTATATGATACAAGGTATAAACTTACATATCAACTGATAGTTTTGAAATGTTAAACCTGATCTGATGATAGTGAATAGATGCTTCAACATCCAATGGTTGTGAATGGATGCTTTAACATCCAATGGTTTAGAATGAAGTCTATTGTATAATGTTTTGGTTCTAATGATGATAACTCTATGGCCAATACCCTTAAATTTGTAGTCGTACATTTGCCCTCAGGTGGATATAATTGATAATCACCATATTGAGTTAATGGGTAAACCTATTGAAGTATAGCTTGTTACACATAATTCTAATGTATCTAAGTGATGGTGATTGATTATGAATAGACCCCTTGAATGGTTAATAAAATAATGGAGTAATCTCTTATGGTGGTTGAAACCCTATTATACTATAAATTTGATCATTTCACCTTGAGTTATGCTTGGATCCATACTTGAGGATAGTATGGAATTTGATGGTGATGCTTCACCTTGTGTATCCATGATCCGATGGGAATGCCACGAGTTAGGGTTTGGGTATGAATGTTGATTTGTAGCATCAATGTGACTCGTCTTGTTATTCCTAACCGTAATACCATTAGGTGATGGTGATTAAACATGATTAGCCTCCCATGAATGATTGATAGAACGATTGAGTATTCTCTTATTGTTGTTGAAACCTTAGTATGATATAAATATGCTGGTTACACCTTGAGTTATGCATGGATCCATACTTGAGGAAGGTATGGAAGGTGACGGTGATGCTTTATCTTATGCATACACAATTGTATGGGGATGCCATGAGTTAAGGTTTGTGTATGAGTGTTGAAATATAACTTCAATGTAATCTATTTTGCTAGACCTAATGCAAATAGATGATGGTGGTTAATTATGCTACCCATTCTTGAATGGTTAATATACTGATGGAATATTCTTCATAATGTTGTTGTAACCATAATGTGTTAATTAGTGGTTATCATAGCTTTATGATTGATGCTTTCTTGTGCTAAACGTGTGCATTATGAGTATGATGGTGATTAATCATATCTATCCTAGCTTCTTGTATGTTTATATAATGAAGGAATGCTCTTAATGGCTAAGGTAACCCTACAATGTAATCTTATAAACATCTTTTAGTTGTTTAATGCAATATTATGTTGAGCATGTGTATCACATGTGTGATGATGGTTGTTGAGCCTTGTTATAAAGCATGGAAAGATAATGATGATCCTATAAGGATTGATATGATGGTCTTAATGACCTTTGGGCATGGTTGAGCCTTGAGTGAGGTGTGATCCTCTTATGTTGACCCTATGATATTGTAATAAGGATTTATATCCTATGATAGTATGCTGACAAGTGTAGTCTCATGAATGGCATGTGAATAGTACCATGTGATGATGAGATGAGGAACAATATGTCTCATACATTTTATATCTTTTGAAGTTGTTATATAGCAATGTTTGCTAGAGATGAATTAGGGTTTGTATGTCCACTTATTTCATGCAGCCTTCATTCACCCAATTGGCAATAAATAATCAAGTGAAACCCTAATCATGTAGTTGCCTTGTGCCATAGATCCATTCTCCCTTGAAGTCAAGCATTTCCTTAAGGTTGGTTCTCATAAACTTGACAAGAATTTAATTTAGAATGACATATATGAGGATCTTAGAATACTGTGGCACCTCACTTTTATTGGCATGCGGCATGACATTTGAGCTTAAGATGATATTTATGATGCGTGCTTTTGGAACAAGGGAAGACAAAAAATATGTCCCACAGGTGTCATGCTTTGTGGCACCAGGAAACAACAAGGTTTGACAAATGAGAAGAAACAGTAATAGTGGTGCCTTTATATTGAGAAATACCATTGAAAGGATTGATATAAGTGAAATCAAGGTAGTTGGAATGGTTATCATTGTCATTTTTGAGGTAGATTCAGAATTCTGATGCATCAAAAGAAAACACTAAGCTATTTACCATGGAAGAATATGCAAACTCAATTTGATCCACTACATGTAGGTTGGCATAAAACTCATGACAACTCTAGTGGACCAACTATGGTGGAAAGGAGTGACAAATTCTAAAAGGCATTCAAAGTCAAAGAGAGATTTGAGATCAAGAGCATAGAAAAGAGAGTGAAGATCCATCAGACATCTTCAAAAAGGTGGACATCAGGAGAGATCAAGAAAATTGTTGTCGGCAGTGGACTTGATGAACGTGATGTTGTTGATCACCATTGTTGTTCTTACAGGAGCCTTCCTAGACTTCTTCTTCTTGGTGCCATCATGAGAAGAGGTTGCTATTTGAGAAGAGTGGTGGAGAAATGAGAAAGTTGAAGCGTGGAGGAAGATAGCCATCAAAAAGAGCTGAAGGGATGTAGAGGAGATCACCCAAGGGGAGTAAGAGAAGATTACAAATGAATATGTGAAGAAAAGAGCCATTTTGGACTCTATTTATAGGATGCCACGAGGCCCTCAATTAACTCTTTTTCAATCGAGGTGTACAACAGTCAAATAACAACTAGTTTTAGTTGAGATGTGCTCCAGTGGGGATTCTGTTTGTCGAACTTCTTTTTGTTGGGTTTTGAGGGGGACAGAGAAGGCAACAGAAATAAAAATTTTCTTCTCCCTGAACTCAGTATAAAAGAATCGCGTCAACGTCTATACATTAGGAAGGATGGTTTGTAGAGACATACCTTGTCCCGAGGCTTGCTCACCGACGTTACCTTGCAGCTTGCATGATCTTCACCTCCAGTCTTGGATAGTGTCTGTGCAGCTCCTAGTCTCACTGGGACTGTCCGGATTGATAGCTGTCCTCCGAGCGGTAGAAGTCTCCCGCCTCTGAAGTAGTCCACACAGACCGCCCGGAACTCCAATAGCCTTGTCGCACAAGGCACCAGAAGGAGTCGTACCCTCATATCGGCTTACTAGTCACTCACACACTCTCCTACAACTAATCATTTTTCTACAATTGTCTTTCCTTTATTGTGCCTCCCTTATCGGGTAGCATTTGCTTGGGCTCTCCTGGTTACCACAACCAGAGAGAATGACAACTTTGCAAAGTAAATGGTGTTCTGAGTTGTGTTGTCTGAGAAGCCCCAAATACCCCTTTATATATAGGAGGGTCGTGGGACAGTGTTCTCTAACCCGGGTAATGCGGGATTAAAGTAGGAGCAGAAAGGTTTGTGATTTCCACAAAATCTGACAAACTACGCCAGTTGAACCGATCGGTTCAGCCCTGAACCGATCGTCTGGACCCTTGAGACGATCGGTTCAAGCATGATCCGATCGGTTCGTGTTCCTAGTCCAACTCAAATTGACTTTCCATATTTGTTTCCAACTAATCAACCATTAGTCCTTATTCAAATCAAATTTGAATAAGTGAAACAAATTTGGTTGGTCATCTGACCAGTTCAACAATGTGAACTGATCGGTTCATTGACCTGAGCTGGTCGGCTCACCAGCCTGAGCCGATCGATTCATCTCTATGAGCCGATCGGTTGAGGCAACAGATTAGTTAATTGTAGTTTTAATCAATCTGATACTCTAATAATCTAATCCAACACCTTGAACACTATGATTTTAAGCTATCAATCAATTTGTTGTTTAATTGAACTACTAAACTCCTTTAGTTATTAATCCAAACAAGATTTATGGAGAAACTCCTCTTCCAGGAACATGTCCTAGTGTGTGTGGCCATGCAGATCCATTTCACGTTGGTAGTGAAAGTCCATAACACTTATGACTTCACAAGCAAAGAGCGGTGCCTAGTCACACATCAGTGCTACCCAAGTGAAATAGAAAGTTGGAGAACAACTTTCAATCCTACAATACGTGAATGGTGTCACAGCGAATGTATAATTCCTTTGTCACTGATGTCCTGAATGAACTCAAGGCATGGAGCAGTCATCCTTTCAACATTCATTCATTTCCTTGGTCTCAGAGCAGACGAGGTGAGATGTGTGTGACATCAATATCACATATTGATTCACACATGCATGCACATGCCTTTTCTCAATCCTACTCATCAAGTGGCCATGGACATCAAACACCCTTAGGAGGGACAAATCCCATATCTATCACTTACCCCTCAAAAGCCCCATGTGTCAAAGTCACCCAATCATCACCTTTATAACAACCCATGTTTCAGGACTGCGTTTGATGATGTCAAAGTGTACCCAACGACATGTGTTGAGTGTAGTGATTTCAGGTCGAAGAATCACACTCACCACCATCACTATGAGAGTTGAATGTGACTACCAAATCATGGTTCCATGTGTCACTCTCACAGTGGGTCTGTTTGTTACACTTTTTCTCTAACAAGTACCTATGTGCTTGGTTTGATATCACTATATCATGACTAATGATATTCTTTCATCAACCAAAACACAATCTAGTCTTTAGTGTTATTGATGTCTGTGGTTATTTCCATAATAACAACCGACTAGGTACTGAACAAGAAAGTATACTCCTAACATCTGTATGATCTCATCGTTTAGGTCCTCAACCTAAAAGCATACGTCATTGAGTAAAACAATTCTCTAAACATCTATCATGTTACACTATCATCTCAGAAACAGTTAAAACATATAGATTGGAAATTACCTTTATTATTATTCAAATCATTTACAAAGTGTCCCATTATAATCATCACATGACTTGCTCTATGGGCATACATACCAACAGACTCCCACTTGCACTTAGAGCCAGTCACCTAGGAACCTCAGTCCTTGTGACCTAGCATGACCATCATTCTTCTACTGAGAAAGGGCCTTCGTCAGTGGATCGACTATGTTGTCTTCAGTTGGTACTTTGCAAATCTTCACATCTCCTCATTGTATGATCTCTCATATGAGATGGAAGTGCCGCAGTATGTTCTTGGACCGCTGATGTAATTTGGGCTCCTTCTCTTGAGAAATAGCTCCATTTTTGTCACAATAAAGATTGATTGCATCACAACTACTGGGAATTATACCAAGTTCAGTGATGAACTTCCTGATCCACACAACCTCCTTTACTGCATGTGAAGCAGTGATATACTCAACCTCTATAGTAGAATCGACAACTGTTTCTTGCTTGGAACTCTTCCAGCTCACATCTCCATTGTTTAGGCAAAATACAAATCCTGATTGTGATCTGTAATAATCTTTGTCGGTTTGGAAGCTTGCATCGGTGTAACCCATTATTACCAGTTCTTCCTCACCACCGTATATAAGGAACTGATCCTTAGTCCTTTGCAAGTACTTGAGGATGTTGTTTACGGCTGTCCAGTGAGCATCCCCATGATCTGACTGGTACCTACTTATCATGCTGAGGGCATACAAAACATCTGGGCGTGTGCACAACATAGCGTACATGATGGATCGGATGGATGATGCAAATGTGATCCCATTCATACGCTCCCTCTCTTCACAAGATTGGGGACATTGAGCTCTAGAGATGGTGACTCCATGTAGCATGGGGATGTTGCCTCTCTTTTAGTTCTCCATGCTGAACCGCTTCAGCACTTTGTCAATATACGTGATTTGACTTAGTCTGAGAAGCCTTTTAGATCTATCTCTATAGATCTTAATACCTAGAATGTAGGATGCTTCTCCTAAGTTCTCCATTGAGAAAGTATTCCCAAGCCAAGTCTTTACCTTCTCTAAGGCTACAACATCATTTCGTATTAATAGTATGTCATCCACATACAATATGAGGAATGTGGTCATGCTCCCACTAACCTTCTTGTACACACAAGGTTCATCTTCATTTTGAATAAAGTCAAACACTTTGATTTCCTCATCAAATCGAATATTTCAACTCCGAGACGCTTGCTTCAATCCATAGATTGAAGTTTGTAGCTTACATACTTTATTGGGTTCTTTGGATCTACAAAACCTTCAGGTTGTGTCATGTACACATCCTCATTTATATTCCCATTAAGGAATGTGGTTTTAACATCCATTTGCCAAATCTCATAGTCATAGTAAACCGCAATAGCAAGCATGATCCTGCTGGACTTAATCATGGCAATTGGAGAAAAAGTTTCATCATAGTCAACACCTTGAACTTTTCGGAAACCCTTCACAACCAATCTGCCTTTATAAGTTTGCACATTGCCATCCATGTCAGTCTTCTTCTTGAAGACCCACTTGCACCCTATGGGTTTTACCCCCTCGGGTGGTTCCACGAAGGTCCATACTTGTTGGAATACATGGATTCCATCTCAAATTTCATGGCCTCAAGCCATTTCTCAAAATTTGGTCCCTTCATAGCTTCTAGATAGGTAGTTGGATCATCGTCTATGATCAACTCACCGCCTTCTTAAGTCACAAGTTATCCAAACCTCTGAGGCTCAAGGTGGGTCCTACTAGATCTACGAGGTCCATGTATTACTTGAGGAGACTGAGATTCCATAACACTTTGTGAACCTCTAGATTCATCTTGTACATCTACTGGTTCAATGTTTTCTTGTTGGGCTTGAACCTCTTCAAGCTCTATTTTCCTCCCACTGTTTCCTTTGGAAATAAATTCCTTTTCTAGGAACACAACATCCCTGGCAAAAAACACTTTGTTGTCAGTTGGGTGGAATAAGTAATATCCCTTTGTCTCCTTAGGATATCCTACAAAATAACATTTATCAGATCTAGGGCCTAGCTTGTCAGGAAACATTTTCTTGACATATGTCTCACATCCCCAAATCCTAATAAAAGACATATTGGGACGCTTCCCAGTCCATATCTCATATGGTGTCTTTTGAACCGATTTAGATGGTACTCGGTTAAGTGTAAATGCGGCGGTTTTAAGAGCATAACCCCAGAAGGAAATCGGAAGATCAACAAAACTCATCATTGATCACACCATATCCAGTAAAGTGTGATTCCTTCTTTTAGACACACCGTTATGTTGTGGTGTTCCAGGCGGAGTCTATTGTGATACAATACCACAGGCTCACAGTAGGTCCTCAAACTCCTAACTTAATTATTCTCCACCTCAATTATATCGAAGTGCTTTAATACTTTTACCAAGTTGGTTTTGTACTTCATTCATGAAATTCTTGAACCTTTCAAAGGTTTCTGACTTATGTTTCATCAGGTACACATAGCCATACCTACTGAAGTCATCACTGAAGGTAATGAAGTACTGATACCCACCTGTGGCATTAGTTCTAAAAGGCCCACATACATCAGTATGCATGAGTCCTAATAGATTACTAGCTCTCTCACCTTTACCTGAAAAGGGAGTCTTGGTCATCTTTCCCAACAAACAAGATTCACATGTCTCTATTGATTCATAATCAAAAGAGTCTAGATAACCATCTTTATGGAGTCTAGAAATGCACTTCTCATTTATGTACCCTAGACGACAATGCCAAAGATACGTTTTGTTTGAGTTGTTGAGTTTTTGCCTTTTTGTGTTTATATTGTATACGCTTGTCACTAGATCTATCAAGTATAGACCATAAGACATTGGGGCACTTCCATAAAAGATCCCATCTTTTGAAATGGAACATTTTCCATTCTTAATGAGAAATTCAAAACCATCCTTGTCCAAACAAGAAACGGAAATGATATTCCTATTTATGTCAGGTACATAATAGCAGTTCTTCAACTCTATTATTTGCCCACTAGGTAGAGTTAACTCATAAGTTCCTACGGCACCGGCGGCAACCCTTGCCCCATTAGCAACACGTAGTTCAACCTCGCCTTTCCCTAAAGGCCTACTTCTCTTAAGATCCTTCACATTTGAACAAATGTGAGATCCACATCCGGTATCAAGAACCCATGATAAAGAAGTATTAAAGTTAATCTCTATCACGTATATACCAGAAGTAGAGATCTTTATCTCTCGTTTCTTCTTCCATCGTTCCTTCCATCCTCTCCATGTTTTGAGTGCTGAAGAATCTGACATTGGTTTGGCGAGAGAACCCTTCTCTCCCTCACCTTTGTCCTTGGACTTTGTTCCATTGATCTTCATCGATGAACTATCCTTCTTCTTATTTGTCTCAAACAACACATTAAGCTTACATAGAGTGGATTCAAAGGCTACCGATATATCTGGATCGTACATAACACTTCTCACAATCCTCAACCAGTTATGGAATTTATTCTCAATTAACTTGCCCATTTTAAAAGATGATTCTTTTGCCATTCTACAAGAGAAAATTGCATTTATCAAAACTCCTTTTGATTTGATTTGAATAAAATTTGACGGTAGTTAATTAGGCCTTTAATTAATTACCCTTCCCACTATTTTGATTCAAATTGAAAACCCTCACCATCAATTCAGAAGATTACAACGTACAATCTTCTAGTGGGTCCAAGATCCATATTTCATCCAATCATGAGTCAGCTTTGGCTGATCGCCCATAATATAGATTATTTAGGTAGGCAACACTTGCCAATTGCATCCTATGCAACTCTCAGATGGATGAAATGTGCAACTCCTTGCCATTCATCCCGTGCCTCTGGGCTTATACGCTCTAAGAATCACCAGTTAAGTCTAACCCAAAAGCCGACACGGTAGACATGCATCCAGCTTTGGCAGATCTTACATGTCTACCCTTCACACTTCCGCAAGATGGACGGCGCACCATGCTTTGGCGTAACCTACGTTTGGTCAATCGAGTTTTTCATGTATGTCGCTAATGGAAGGTGTATAAGACTTAATATTTAATGAGGGATTTGGTTTTTATAGGTACATATACATATCCAATCACGACAATATATAGTACGCATCATATACATGCTATATCCCACAGAAAACATGTAAAATGATAACAGAGATGATTATGGCCATCCTAATGTGATTCCTTGATCCAAGAGGAATCACGGTCATCTAGGTCCACATCACATGCAACCTGTATAAGATGAACTCTGTGCTTTTCCGTTCTGGGTTTGATCAACTCATCTCCATGATTGATCGTCTCGCCATCAGGCCGGTCGGTTGGGTGCTACCATCCGATCGAATGGCGCCTCCAGCCGATCAGTTCACTGGTCGTCATGCATCTCCTCAGGTCATCACCCGCTCGTCTCGCTCCTCGAACCGATCGTCTAGATCGCCAACCGATCGGTTCATGCCTTGAACTGATCGTCTCAGTTGTTGTCAGATTGTCCTCCGTT
Organism: Alisma plantago-aquatica; assembly: GCA_963693085.1. Taxonomy (NCBI): domain Eukaryota; kingdom Viridiplantae; phylum Streptophyta; class Magnoliopsida; order Alismatales; family Alismataceae; genus Alisma; species Alisma plantago-aquatica. Next base: position 408,471,920 of record OY856414.1, read on the forward strand.
CTTTGACATAATAGGAAATATAAATTGGGAAACCTCGAGTTACATTCGGGGGGAGCAAAGGTATGAAAGAAATCTCGAGTTATCTTGAGTTACATCAGGAATAAGGAGGTAGGGAATTGGTGCGCAGACTGAGATGCAAGCAACCCCATCCAACCAAGAACACATACATAGGGTTTATTGGCCATAACCACGCTATACATCCACTACAAAACTCATTTAAGGGAAACGCGTATCGATTGCATTTATATTACATATCATTTATATATATTGGGATTTGTGGATTTAGGATTGGACATGCATAAAGCCAATTTTATTCGCATCGTATACAATAAATAAAGGTGACAAACCAAAATCGATCACATCGATAATATTAAAGTATAGAGCAGTTGACCTGGCTCTGATACCACTGTTGGCTTTTGAGGGGGACAGAGAAGGCAGCATAAACATAAATTTTCTTCTCCCCGAACCCAGTATAAAGGAATCACGTCAATGTCTATACATTAGGAAGGATGGTTTGTAGAGACATACCTTATCCCGAGGCTTGCTTGGCAACGTTATCTCACAGCTTGTGTGATCTTCACCTCCGGTCTTGGACGGTGTCTGTGCAGCTCCTAGTCTCACCGGGACTGTCATGATTGATAGCTGTTCTCCGAGCAGCAGAAGTCTCCCGCATCTGAAGTAGTCCACACGGACCACTTAGAACTATGATCGCCTTATCGCACAAGGCACCGGAAGGAGTCGTACCCTCCTGTCAGCGTACTACTCACCGACACACTCTCCTGCAACCAATCACTTTTCTGTAGTTGTCTTTCCCTTGTTGTACCTCCTTTATCGGGTAGCACTTGCTCGGGCTCTCTTGGTTACCACAACTAGAGAGAATGATAAATTTGCAGAGCAACTGGTGTTCTGAGTTGTGTTGTCTGAGAAGCCCGCAATACCCCTATATATATGAGGGTCATGGGACATGGTTCTCTACCCCAGGCAATACGAGATTAAAGTAGGACAAGAAAGGTTCATGATTTTCCACAAAATCTGATGAACTGCGCCAATTGAACCAATTGGTTCAGCCCTGAACCGATCGTATGGGCCCTTGAGCCGATCGGTTCGTGGTCTTGGTCCAACTCAAATTGACTTTCCATTTTATTTCCAACTAATCAACCATTAGTCCTTGTTCAAATGGAATTTGAACGAGTGAAACAAATTTGATTGGTCACCCGACCAGCTCAACAATGTGAACTGATCGGTTCATTGACCTGAGTCGGTCAGCTCACCAGCCTGAGCCAATCGGTTGAGGCAGCAGATCAGTCAATTACAGTTTCAATCAATCTGATACTCTAATCATCTAATCCAACACCTTGAACACTATAATTTTGAGCTATCAATCGATTGCATGTTTAATTGAACTGCTAAACTCCTTTAGTTATCAATCCAAACAAGATTTATGGAGAAACTCCTCTTCCAGGAACATGTCCTAGTGTGTGTGACCTTGCATGTCCACTTCACGTTGGTAGTGAAAGTCCATAACACTTATGACTTCACAAGCAAAGAGTGGTGCCTAGTCACACATCAGTGCTACCCAAGTGAAATAGAAAGTTGGAGAACAATTTTCAATCCTACAATCTGTGAATGGTGTCACAGTGAATGTATAATTCCTTTTTCACTGATGTCCTGAATGAACTCAAGGCATGGTGCAGTCATCCTTTCAACATTCATTCATTTCCTTGATCTCAGAGCAGACTGGGTGAGATGTGTGTGACATCAATATCACATATTAATTCACACATGCATGCACATTTCTTTTCTCAATCCTACTCATCAAGTGGCCATGGACATCAAACTCCCTTAGGAGGGACAAATCCCATATCTATCACTTACCTCTCAAAATCCCCATGTGTCAAAGTCACCCAATCATCACCTTTATAACAACCCATGTTTCAGGACTGTATTTGATGATGTCAAAGTGTACCCAACGACATGTGTTGAGTGTAGTGATTTCAGGTCGAAGAATCACACTCACCACCATCACCATGAGAGATAATTGTGACTACCAAATCATGGTTCCATGTGTCACTTTCACGGTGGGTCTGTCCAGTACACTTGTTCTCTAACAAGTACCTATGTGCTTGGTTTGATATCACTATATCATGACTAATGAGATTCTGTCATCAACCAAAACACAATCTAGTCTTTAGTGTTACTGATGTCTATAGTTATTTCCACAATAACAACCGACTAGGGACTAAACAAGAAAGTATACTCTTAACATCTGTATGATATCATCGTTTAGGTCCTCAACCTAAAAGCATACGTCATTGAGTAAAACAATTCTCTAGACATCTATCATGTTACACTATCATCTCAGAAACAGTTAAAACATATAGACTGGTAATTGCCTTTATTATTATTCAAATCATTTACAAAGTATCCCATTACAATCATCACATGACTTGCTCTATGGGCATACATACCAACACTTTTCAACCTACCAGGACCTCGTGAAATCTTTTTCAACCAAATAATTATATTTAACTCAATTTTGACAAAATAAATTTGGAAATGATGATATATACTTTATTAGTGTGAATGAGTTTTAATATGTATGAAGTGCATAAAAATTACAAAATAAAAACTTAATGACCAAATGTTGATATTTTGAAGAATAATTGATTAGGAATAGTCATAATACACAAAAATAAATGTGGAAATTATGCAAAATGTTCAAGATGGATATCAACATAAAATGTGAGGCCAAAAAAGCTCGTTGATACACTAGCAATATGGTTTCTTCATATCCCAGGAGATGACATGCATATGGATACATGCCAGGATGAGCTCAAGATATCCCTGCAATATGATAGTACTTAAAGTCTATTTATAGTTCTTGTATATGCAAAAAAAATAGTAAATTTTGGGATTGTCAGTTTGAAAATAGATCAAAGTAAACATATTATAGTGGAAAATGTGTACGAGAGTACCCAAGTTCAAGGTTGCCTCGGCATATCTTTCCGCTCTAGTCTATGCCCAGTACCCTTGAGAGAGAGAATTGGAGAATAGTTAGAGGCACCCTCTTTGAGAGAAGAGGGTGCAGGATGTATTCTGCTGCCACTTGTAATGTTTAAGTTTTCCTCCTATGTGCTTTACTCCAACGATAGTCTTATCTCTTCGGTTTCCAATATACAAAACCTCCATAAAACTGCTAAACCCCTAAAATCTTAATTCTTCTAGTAATTCCCCTTGGAGATAGGCTTTTTGTTTGATTCTTTATGATTCTTTTTCATTGCATCAAAACCTTATCATTCGACCTTTTCGACGTGTTTAGGCAAGTGAAACTTGAGTTCTAAAACGTCATTCTTCCTATCCCTGTGTTCGACCCCAAACTATTTCGACCATGTGCTAGTTGCAGGAGTCTTAAACTTTCGGATATTATAAATTTCTAAAGTCCGATGACCTAGGCATGTCTCCTTTCTTGGACCCACGTTTAAGGCTTGTCAACTTTTTGGCGCCGTTGCCGGGGATAAGCAGCAAATACCGTTCTACGAACTCGAGTTTTGCTTGCACTTTGCCAAAAACCTTGTACATATGCATATAATACTGCAAATACTTATTGCACATAGTTTATACAACTAATTAATACTTTTACACTTTTTTTCTTTTTTCTCTTTCTTTCCAGGTACTTCTTTGCCTTTTTCGAGCCATCCCTATGTCTGAAAAGTCATGGTTGAGTAACCTCCTGAGTCTTGATCCTGCGCTCTTTTGTCCAAGTCAGGGCAAACGAAGAGAGGAATCCAGTAGTTGTGCAACCCCTCAATGTTACCAACTTTGAGTTGAAGCCTGATTTCCTCCAGCTGTTGTAGCACAACAGATTTGGTGGGAAATAGATCAAAGTAAATTTTGGGATTGTCAGTTTGAAAATAGATCAAAGTAAACATATTACTTCACGATGTTGTAACTAGGCATCATGAGTTGCTTCAATTAATCCCTAAAGTGATGGTTTCTTTGGTTATATGATACAAGGTATAAACTTACATATCAACTGATAGTTTTGAAATGTTAAACTTGATCTGATGATAGTGAATAGATGCTTCAACATCGAATGGTTGTGAATGGATGCTTCAACATCCAATGGTTTAGAATGAAGTCTATTGTATAAGGTTTTGGTTCTAATGATGATAACTCTATGACTAATACCCTTAAATTTGTAGTCTTACATTTGCCCTCAGGTGGATATAATTGATAATCACCATATTGAGTTAATGGGTAAACCTAATGAAGTATAGCTTGTTACACCTAATTCTAATGTATCTAAGTGATGGTGATTGATTATGAATAGACCCCTTGAATGGTTAATAAAATAATGGAGTAATCTCTTATGGTGGTTGAAACCCCAGTATACTATAAATTTGATCGTTTCACCTTGAGTTATGCTTGGATCCATACTTGAGGATAGTATGGAATTTGATGGTGATGCTTCACCTTGTGTATCCATGATCCGATGGGAATGCCACGAGTTAGGGTTTGGGTATGAATGTTGATTTGTAGCATCAATGTGACTCATCTTGTTATTCCTAACCATAATACCATTAGGTGATGGTGATTATACATGATTAGCCTCCCAAGAATTATTGATAGAATGATGGAATATTCTCTTATTGTTGTTGAAACCTAAGTATGCTATAAATATGCTGGTTACACCTTGAGTTATGCATGGATCCGTACTTGAGGAAGGTATGGAAGATGACGGTGATGCTTTATCTTATGCATCCACAATTGTATGGGGATGCCATGAGTTAAGGTTTGTGTATGAGTGTTGAACTATAACTTCAATGTAATCTATTTTGCTAGACCTAATGCAAATAGATGATGGTGGTTAATTATGCTACCCATTCTTGAATGGTTAATATACTGATGGAATATTCTTCCTAATGTTGTTGTAACCATAATGTGTTAATTAGTGGTTATCATAGTATTATGATTGATGCTTTCTTGTGCTAAACGTGTGCATTATGAGTATGATGGTGATTAATCACATCTATCCTAGCTTCTTGTATGTTTATATAATGAAGGAATGCTCTTAATGGCTAAGGTAACCCTACAATGTAATCTTGTAAACATATTTTAGTTGTTTAATGCAATATTATGTTGAGCATGTGTATCACATGTGTGATGATGGTTGTTGAGCCTTGTTATAAGGCATGGAAAGATAATGATGATCCTATAAGGAATGATATGATGGTCTTAATGACCTTTGGGCATGGTTGAGCCTTGAGTGAGGTGTGATCCTCTTATGTTGACCCTATGATATTGTGATAAGGATTTATATCCTATGATAGTATGCTGACAAGTGTAGTCTCATGAATGGCATGTGAATAGTACCATGTGATGATGAGATGAGGAACAATATGTTTCATACATTTTATATCTTTTGAAGTTGTTATATAGCAATGTTTGCTAGAGATGAATTAGGGTTTGTATGTCCACTTATTTCATGCAGCCTTCATTCACCCAATTGGCAATAAATAATCAAGTGAAACCCTAATCATGTAGTTGCCTTGTGCCATAGATCCATTCTCCCTTGAAGTCAAGCATTTCCTTAAGGTTGGTTCTCATAAACTTGACAAGAATTTAATTTAGAATGACATATATGAGGATCTTGCAATACTGTGGCATCTCACATTTATTGGCATGGGGCATGACATTTGAGATTAAGATGATATTTATGATGTGTGATTTTGGAACAAGGGAAGACAAAAAATATGTCCCACAGGTGTCATGCTTTGTGGTACCAGGAAACAACAAGGTTTGACAAATGAGAAGAAACAATAATAGTGGTGCCTTTATATTGAGAAATACCATTGAAAGGATTGATATAAGTGAAATCAAGGTAGTTGGAATGGTTATCATTGTCATTTTTAAGGTAGATTTAGAATTCTGATGCATAAAAAGAAAACATTAAGGCCATGTACCATGGAAGAATATGCAAACTCAATTTGATCCACTACATGTAGGTTGGCATAAAACTCGTGACAACTCTAGTGGACCAACTATGGTGGAAAGGAGTGACAAATTCTAAAAGGCATTCAAAGTCAAAGAGAGATTTGAGATCAAGAGCATAGAAAAGAGAGTGAAGATCCATCAGACATCTTCAAAAAGGTAGACATCAGGAGAGATCAAGAAAATTGTTGTCGGCAGTGGACTTGATGAACGTGATGTTGTTGATCACCATTGTTGTTCTTACAGGAGCCTTCCTGGACTTCTTCTTCTTGGTTCCATCATGAGAAGAGGTTGCTATTTGAGAAGAGTGGTGGAGAAATGAGAAAGTTGAAGCGTGGAGGAAGATAGCCATCAAAAAGAGTTGAAGGAATGTAGAGGAGATCACCCAAGGGGAGTAGGAGAAGATTACAAATGAGTATGTGAAGAAAAGAGCCATTTTGGACTCTATTTATAGGATGCCACGAAGCCCTCAATTAACTCTTTTTCAATCGAGGTGTACAACAGTCAAATAACAACTATTTTTAGTTGAGATGCGCTCCAGTGGGGATTCCATTTGTCGAACTTCTTTTTGTTGGGTTTTGAGGGGGACATAGAAGGCAACAGAAACAAAAATTTTCTTCTCCCTGAACCCAGTATAAAAGAATCGCGTCAACGTCTATACATTAGGAAGGATGGTTTGTAGAGACATACCTTGTCCCGAGGCTTGCTCAACGACGTTACCTTGCAGCTTGCATGATCTTCACCTCCGGTCTTGGACGGTGTCTGTGCAGCTCCTAGTCTCACTGGGACTGGCCGGATTGACAGCTGTCCTCCGAGCGGCAGAAGTCTCCCGCCTCTGAAGTAGTCCACACAGACCGCCTGGAACTCCAATCGCCTTGTCGCACAAGGCACCATAAGGAGTCGTACCCTCCTATCGGCGTACTAGTCACTCATACACTCTCCTGCAACTAATCATTTTTCTACAGTTGTCTTTCCCTTATTGTGCCTCCCTTATCGGGAAGCATTTGCTCGGGCTCTCCTGGTTACCACAACTAGAGAGAATGACAACTTTGCGAAGTAAATGGTGTTCTGATTTGTGTTGTCTGAGAAGCCCCAAATACCCCTTTATATATAGAAGGGTCGTGGGACAGTGTTCTCTACCCCTAGCAATGCGGGATTAAAGCAGGAGTAGAAAGGTTCGTGATTTTCCACAAAATCTGTCAAACTGCGCCAGTTGAACCGATCGATTCAGCCCTGAACCGATCGATTCAGCCCTGAACCGATCGTCTGGGCCCTTGAGCCGATTGGTTCAAGAATGATCCGATCGGTTCGTGGTCCTAGTCCAACTCAAATTGACTTTCCATATTTGTTTCCAACTAATCAACCATTAGTCCTTATTCAAATCAAATTTGAATAAGTGAAACAAATTTGGTTGGTCATCCGACCAGTTCAACAATGTGAACCGATCGGTTCATTGACCTGAGCTGGTCGGCTCACCAGCCTGAGCCGATCGATTCATCTCTATGAGCCGATCGGTTGAGGCAACAGATTAGTCAATTGCAATTTTAATCAATCGGATACTCTAATAATCTAATCCAACACCTTGAACACTATGATTTTAAGCTATCAATCGATTTGGTGTTTAATTTGAACTACGAAACTCCTTTAGTTATTAATCCAAACAAGATTTATGGAGAAACTCCTCTTCCAGGAACATGTCCTAGTGTGTGTGGCCATGCAGATCCATTTCACGTTGGTAGTGAAAGTCCATAACACTTATGACTTCACAAGCAAATAGCGGTGCCTAGTCACACATCAGTGCTACCCAAGTGAAATAGAAAGTTGGAGAACAACTTTCAATCCTACAATCTGGGAATGGTGTTACAACGAATGTATATCTCCTTTATCACTGATGTCCTGAATGAACTCAAGGCATGGAGCAGTTATCCTTTCAACATTCATTCATTTCCTTGATCTTAGAGCAGACTGGGTGAGATGTGTGTGACATCAATATCACATATTGATTCACACATGCATGCACATGCCTTTTCTCAATCCTACTCATCAAGTGGCCATGGACATCAAACTCCCTTAGGAGGGACAAATCCCATATCTATCACTTACCCCTCAAAAGCCCCATGTGTCAAAGTCACCCAATCATCACCTTTATAACAACCCATGTTTCAGGACTGCGTTTGATGATGTCAAAGTGTACCCAATGACATGTGTTGAGTGTAGTGATTTAAGGTCGAAGAATCACACTCACCACCATCACTATGAGAGCTGACTGTGACTACCAAATCATGGTTCCATGTGTCACTCTCACAGTGGGTCTGTTCGGTACACTTTTTCTCTAACAAGTACCTATGTGCTTGGTTTGATATCACTATATCATGACTAATGAGATTCTGTCATCAACCAAAACACAATCTAGTCTTTAGTGTTATTGATGTCTGTGGTTATTTCCATAATAACAACCGACTAGGTACTGAACAAGAAAGTATACTCCTAACATCTGTATGATCTCATCGTTTAGGTCCTCAACCTAAAAGCATACATCATTGAGTAAAACAATTCTCTAGACAGCTATCATGTTACACTATCATCTCAGAAACAGTTAAAATATATAGATTGGAAATTACCTTTATTATTATTCAAATCATTTACAAAGTGTCCCATTATAATCATCACATGACTTGCTCTATGGGCATACATACCAACAGACTCCCACTTGCACTTAGAGCCAGTCACCTAGGAACCTCAGTCCTTGTGACCTAGCATGGCCATCATGCTTCTACTGAGAAAGGGCCTTCGTCAGTGGATCGGCTATGTTGTCTTTAGTTGGTACTTTGCAAATCTTCACATCTCCTCATTGTATGATCTCTCATATGAGATGGAAGTGCCGCAGTATATTCTTGGACCGCTGATGTGATCTGGGCTCCTTCTCTTGAGCAATAGCTCCATTATTGTCAAAATAAAGATCAATTGCATCACAACTACTGGGAATTATACCAAGTTCAGTGATGAACTTCCTGATCCACACAACCTCCTTTACTGCATGTGAAGCAGCGATATACTCGACCTCTGTAGTAGAATCGACAACTGTTTCTTACTTGGAACTCTTCCAACTCACATCTCCATTGTTTAGGCAAAATACAAATCCTGATTGTGATATGTAATCATCTTTGTCAGTTTGGAAGCTTGCATCAGTGTAACCCCTTATTACCAGTTCTTCCTCACCATCGTATATAAGGAACTGATCTTTAGTCCTTTGCAAGTACTTGAGGATGTTCTTTACGGTTGTCCAGTGAGAATCCCCATGATCTGACTGGTACCTGCTCGTCATTCTGAGGGCATACAAGACTTCTGGGCATGTGCACAACATAGCGTACATGATGGATCTGATGGCTGATGCATATGCGATCCCATTCATACGCTCCCTCTCTTCACAAGATTGGGGACATTGAGCTCTAGAGATGGTGACTCCATGTAGCATGGGGATGTTGCCTCTCTTTGAGTTCTCCATGCTAAACCGCTTCAGCACTTTGTCAATATACGTGATTTGACTTAGTCTGAGAAGCCTTTTAGATCTATCTCTATAGATCTTAATACCTAGAATGTAGGATGCTTCTCCTAAGTTCTTCATTGAGAAAGTATTCCCAAGCCAAGTCTTTACCTTCTCTAAGGCTACAACATCATTCTGTATTAATAGTATGTCATCCACATACAATATGAGGAATGTGGTCGTGCTCCCACTAACCTTCTTATAAACACAAGGTTCATCTTCATTTTGAATAAAGTCAAACACTTTTATTTCTTCATCAAATCGAAGATTCCAACTCCGAGATGCTTGCTTCAATCCATTGATTGAACTTTGTAGCTTACATACTTTATTGGCATTCTTTGGATCTACAAAACCTTCAGGTTGTGTCATGTACACATCCTCATTTATATTCCCATTAAGGAATGTGGTTTTAACATCCATTTGCCAAATCTCATAGTCATAGTAAGCCGCAATAGCAAGCATGATCCTGATGGACTTAATCATGGCAACTGGAGAAAAAGTTTCATCATAGTCAACACCTTGAACTTTTCGGAAACCCTTCGCAACCAATCTGCCTTTATAAGTTTGCACATTGCCATACATGTCGGTCTTCTTCTTGAAGACCCACTTGCACCCTATGGGTTTTTCCCCCTCGGGTGGTTCCACCAAAGTCCATACTTGTTGGAATACATGGATTCCATCTCAAATTTCATGGCCTCAAGCCATTTATCAAAATTTGGTCCCTTCATAGCCTCTAGATAGGTAGTTGGATCATCGTCTATGATCAACTCACCGCCTTCTTAAGTCACAAGGTATCCAAACCTCTCAGGCTCAAGGTGGGTCCTACTAGATCTACGAGGTCCATGTATTACTTGAGGAGACTGAGATTCCACAACACTTTGTGAACCTCTAGATTCATCTTGTACATCTACTGGTTCAATGTTTTCTTTTTGGGCTTGAACCTCTTCAAGCTCTATTTTCCTCCCATTGTTTCCTTTGGAAATAAATTCCTTTTCTAGGAACACAACATCCCTGGCAAAAAACACTTTGTTGTCAGTTGGGTGGAATAAGTAATATCCCTTTGTCTCCTTAGGATATCCTACAAAATAACATTTATCAGATCTAGGGCCTAGCTTGTCAGGAAACATTTTCTTGACATATGCCTCACATCCCCAAATCCTCATAAAAGACATATTGGGATGCTTCCCAGTCCATATCTCATATGGTATCTTTTTAACCGATTTAGATGGTACTCGGTTAAGTGTAAACACGGTCATTTTAAGAGCATAACCCCAGAAGGAAATCGGAAGATCAGCAAAACTCATCATTGATCACACCATATCCAGTAAAGTGTGATTCCTTCTTTCAGATACACCGTTATGTTGTGGTGTTCCAGACGGAGTCTATTGTGATACAATACCACAGGCTCACAGAAGGTCCTCAAACTCATGGCTTAATTATTCTCCACCTCGATTAGATCGAAGTGCTTTAATACTTTTACCAAGTTGGTTATGTACTTCATTCATGAAATCCTTGAACCTTTCAAAGGTTTCTGACTTATGTTTCATCAGGTACACATAGCCATACCTACTGAAGTCATCAGTGAAGGTAATGAAGTACTGATACCCACCTATGGCATTAGTTCTAAAAGGCCCACATACATCAGTATGCATGAGTCCTAATAGATTACTAGCTCTCTCATATTTACCTGAAAAGGGAGTCTTGGTCATCTTTCCCAACAAACAAGATTCACATGTCTCTATTGATTCATAATCAAAAGAGTCTAGATAACCATCTTTATGGAGTCTAGAAATGCGCTTCTCATTTATGTGCCCTAGACGACAATGCCAAAGATACATTTTGTTTGAGTTGTTGAGTTTTTGCCTTTTGATGTTTATATTGTATACGCTTGTCACTAGATCTATCAAGTATAGACCATAAGACATTGGGGCACTGCCATAAAAGATCCCATCTTTTGAAATGGAACATTTTCCATTCTTAATGAGAAATTCAAAACCATCCTTGTCCAAACAAGAAACGGAAATGATATTCCTATTTATGTCAGGTACATAATAGCAGTTCTTCAACTCTATTATTTGCCCACTAGGTAGAGTTAACTCATAAGTTCCTACGGCACTGGCGTCAACCCTTGCCCCATTAGCAACACATAGTTCGACCTCGCCTTTCCCTAAAGGCCTACTTCTCTTAAGATCCTTCACATTTGAACAAATGTGAGATCCACATCCGGTATCAAGAACCCATGACAAAGAAGTATTAAAGTTAATCTCTATCACGTATATACCAGAAGTAGAGATATTTATCTCTCTCTTCTTCTTCCATCGTTCCTTCCATCCTCTCCATGTTTTGAGTGCTGAAGAATCTGACATTGGTTTGGCGAGAGAACCCTTCTCTCCCTCACCTTTGTCCTTGGACTTTGTTCCATTGATCTTAATGGATGAACTATCCTTCTTCTTATTTGTCTCAAACAACACATTAAGCTTACATAGAGTGGATTCAAAGGCTACCGGTATATCTGGATTGTACATAACACTTCTCACAATCCTCAACCAGTTATGGAATTTATTCTCAATTAACTTGCCCATTTTAAAAGATGATTCTTTTGCCATTCTACAAGAGAAAATTGCATTTATCAAAACTCCTTTTGATTTGATTTGAATAAAATTTGACGGTAGTTAATTAGGCCTTTAATTAATTACCCTTCCCACTATTTTGATTCAAATTGACAACCCTCACCATCAATTCAGAAGATTACAACGTACAATCTTCTAGTGGATCCAAGATCCATATTTCATCCAATCATGAGTCAGCTTTGGTTGATCGCCCATAATATAGATTATTTAGGTAGGCAACACTTGCCAATTGCATCCTATGCAACTCTCAGATGGATGAAATGTGCAACTCCTTGCCATTCATCCCGTGCCTCTGGGCTTATACGCTCTAAGAATCACCAGTTAAGTCTAACCCAAAAGCCGACACGGTAGACATGCATCCAACTTTGGAAGATCTTACATGTCTACCCTTCACATTTCCGCAAGATGGACGGCGCACCACGCTTTGGTGTAACCTACGCTTGGTCAATCGAGTTTTTCATGTGTGTCGCTAATGGAAGGCATATAAGACTTAATATTTAATGAGGGATTTGGTTTTTATAGGTACATATACATATCCAATCACCACAATATATAGTATGTATCATATACATGCTATATCCCACAAAAAACATGTGAAACGATAAAAGAAATGATTATGGCCATCCTAATGTGATTCCTCGATCCAAGAGGAATCACAGTCATCTAGGTCCACATCACATACAACCTGTATAAGATTAACTCTGTGCTTTTCCGTTCTGGGTTTGATCAACTCATCTCCATGATTGATCGTCTCACCATCAGGCCGGTAGGTTGGGTGCTACCATTTGATCGACTGGCGCCTCCAGCCGATCAGTTCACTGGTCGTTGTGCATCTCCTCAGGTCGTCACCTGCTCGTCTCGCTCCTCGAACTGGTCGTCTGGATCGCCAACCGATCGGTTCATGCCTTGAACCACTCATCTCAGTTGTTGTTAGATTGTCCTTCGTTCTTTGACATAATAGGAAATATAAATTGGGAAACCTCGAGTTACATTCGGGGGGAGCAAATGTATAAAAGAAATCTCGAGTTATCTTGAGTTACATCAGGAATAAGGAGGTAGGGTATTGGTGCGCAGACTGAGATGCAAGCAATCAGAACCAACCAAGCACACATACATAGGGTTTATTGACCATAACCACGCTATGCATCCACTACAAAACTCATTTAAGGGCAACGTGTATCGAGTGCATTCATATTACACATCATATATGTATATTGGGATTTGTGGATTTAGGATTGGACATGCATAAAGCCAATTTTATTCGCATCATATACAATAAATAAATGCGACAAACTAAAATTGATCACATTGATAATCCTAAAGTATAGAGCAGTTGACGTTAGGGATGAGCATCGGGCCGGGTTATACCGGGTTTTGTCTGTCCCAAACCCAAACCCACATTTTAAAGTGGACCACGGGCCGAGTTCGGGCCCGGATAAAATTGAAAAATGTCAGCCCATACCCGGCCCATATAAGAATGTTGGGTTTCGGTCCGGATTCGGGTTTGCCCATATAACATCGAATGAGCATACCAAAATTTTATAGATCTAACTTGCTAACATGAAAACTGAATTACTGTGATATGCATTTTGTGATAAACCTTCAAAAGAATGTATATACACTATATTAAAAGAGTAACAAATCATTTTCTCGTACATGTGAATGTATGAGAAGTAAAAAATAAATGGAGTCCAAAATGTTGTGCCTTTTTGCCTCCTCATCCTATATGTATATATAATGAAATGGGTTTTGGAAGGGCAAAAGATCATTTGTCTCCTACATGTGGGCATATGAGTAAAAGGATGAGCATAATCTACTATGCAATGAGAAAAAGATCATTCGTCTCCTATATGTGGACACAATGAGATCAAAATAAAGAAATCAAGTATGTCTATTCATGTCAATGATGGTTATCTTACTAGTATGAATTCACTAATCATGTTGATTGATTACATAGTATCCATGTTGCCATTGGTTAGGTACATACTACATATTGCATCAAGAAATTTGTATGTTTTTCTTTCAAGACAAAGATAGATGTATAGGTATATAATGTACATAAAATATAATCTGGGCATTCGGGTTTTCGGGCCTGGGTTTACCTCCGTCCGTACCCGGACCAAATAAAATATGGGTTTAAATTTTAGGCCCGACCCACCCATATTGTAAACCGGGTTCGGGTCTGGATCGGGTTATGCGGGCTGGGTCGCGGGTCGGATCGGGCCGGCCCAACCCGATGCTCATCCCTAGTTGACTTGGCTCTGATACCACTGTTGGCTTTTGAGGGGGACAGAGAAGGCAGCAGAAACAAACATTTTTTTCTCCCCAAACCCAGTATAAAGGAATCACGTCAATGTCTATACATTAAGAAGGATGGTTTGTAGAGACATACATTATCCCGAGGCTTGCTTGGTGACGTTACCTCGCGGCTTGTGTGATCTTCACCTCCGTTCTTGGACGGTGTCTGTGCAGCTCCTAGTCTCACCAGGACTGTCAGGATTGACAGTTGTCCTCCGAGCAGTAGAAGTCTCCCACATCTGAAGTAATCTACACGGACCACTTAGAACTACGATCACCATGTCGCACAAGGCACCAGAAGGAGTCGTACCCTCCTGTCAGCGTATTAGTCACCGACACACTCTCCTACAACCAATCACTTTTCTGTAGTTGTCTTTCCCTTGTTTTACCTCCCTTATCAGGTAGCACTTGCTCGGGCTCTCTTGGTTACCACAACCAGAGAGAATGACAAATTTGCAGAGCAACTGGTGTTCTGAGTTGTGTTTTTTGAGAAGCCCCCAATACCCCTATATATATGAGGGTCATGGGACATGGTTCTCTACCCCGAGCAATACGAGATTAAAGTAGGAGTAGAAAGGTTCATGATTTTCCACAAAATCTGATGAACTATGCCAGTTGAACCAATTGGTTCAGCCCTGAACCGATCGTCTGGGCCCTTGAGCCGATCAATTCAAGCATGAGCCGATCGGTTCGTGGTTTTGGTCCAACTCAAATTGACTTTCCATTTTATTTCCAACTAATCAACCATTAGTCTTTGTTCAAATCGAATTTGAACGAGTGAAACAAATTCTATTGGTCATCGGACCAGCTCAACAATGTGAACTGATCAGTTCATTGACCTGAGCCGGTCATCTCACTAGCCTGAGTCGATCGGTTGAGGCAGCAGATCAGTCAATTGCAGTTTCAATCAATCTGATACTCTAATAATCTAATCCAACACCTTGAACACTATGATTTTGAGCTATCAATCGATTGGGTGTTTAATTGAACTACTAAACTCCTTTAGTTATCAATCTAAACAAGATTTATGGAGAAACTCCTCTTCCAGGAACATGTCCTAGTGTGTGTGACCCTGCATGTCCATTTCACGTTGGTAGTGAAAGTCCATAACACTTATGACTTCACAAGCAAAGAGCGGTGCCTAGTCACACATCAGTGCTACCCAAGTGAAATAGAAAGTTGGAGAACAACTTTCAATCCTACAATCCACGAATCATGTCACAGTGAATGTATAATTCCTTTTTCACTGATGTCCTGAATGAACTCAAGGCATGGTGCAGTCATCCTTTCAACATTCATTCATTTCCTTGATCTCAGAGCAGTCTGGGTGAGATGTGTGTGACATCAATATCACATATTGATTCACACATGCATGTGCATGTCTTTTCTCAATCCTACTCATCAAGTGGCCATGGACATCAAACTCCCTTAGGAGGGACAAATCCCATATCTATCACTTACCCCTCAAAAGCCCCATGTGTCAAAGTCACCCAATCATCACCTTTATAACAACCCATGTTTCAGGACTGCATTTGATAATGTCAAAGTATACCCAACGACATGAGTTGAGTGTAGTGATTTCAGGTCGAAGAATCACACTCACCACCATCACCATGAGAGCTAACTGTGACTACCAAATCATGGTTCCTTGTGTCACTCTCACAGTGGGTCTGTCCGGTACACTTGTTCTCTAACAAGTACCTATGTGCTTGGTTTGATATCACTATATCATGGCTAATGAGATTCTGTCATCAACCAAAACACAATCTAGTCTTTAGTGTTATTGATGTCTATAGTTATTTCCACAATAACAACCAACTAGGGACTGAACAAGAAAGTATACTCTTAACATCTGTATGATCTCATCGTTTAGGTCCTCAACCTAAAAGCATACGTCATTGAGTAAAATGATTCTCTAGACATCTATCATGTTACACTATCATCTAAGAAATAGTTAAAACATATAGACTGGAAATTGCCTTTATTATTATTCAAATCATTTACAAAGTATCCCATTACAATAATCGCATGACTTGGTCTATGGGCATACATACCAACACTTTTCAACCTACCAGGACCTCATGAAATCTTTTTCAACCAAATAATTATATTTAACTCAATTTTGACAAAATAAATTTGGAAATGATGATATATACTTTATTAGTGTGAATGAGTTTTAATATGTATGAAGTGCATAAAAATTGCAAAATAAAAACTTAATGACCAAATGCTGATATTTTGAAGAATAATTGATTAGGAATAGTCATAATACACAAACATAAATGTGGAAATTATGCAAAATGTTCAAGGTGGTTATCAACATAAAATGTGAGGCCAAAAAAGCTCATTGATACACTAGCAGTATGGTTTCTTCACATCCCAAGAGATGACATGCATATGGATACATGCCAGAATGAGCTCAAGATATCCCTGCAATATGATAGTACTTAAAGTCTATTTATAGTTCTTGTATATGCAAAAAAATAGTAAATTTTGGGATTGTCAGTTTGAAAATAGATCAAAGTAAACATATTATAGAGGAACAATGTGTAATTTATCTCTAATAACCCTAAAGGATTCAAGAGAAAGGGCTTTATGAAGATGTCTATCAATCGATTTTCTAGTATAAGGCCCCTGACCTGGATTCGTGCTTCAGTGTGCTTGATTTGCTTAATAAGATGCTTGAACCTTAATCGAATCCCTTGAGATGATATTATAAAATGTGACAATCTTATGTTTTCATATTGGTCCTGTTTAGATGATGTTTGAGCTGTGTATGCTTATTTTCAACCAAGTTGCAATTTAGCCATGTTGAGGGTTTGAATTGAAATTTATCACATGTAGTGTGCCCTTTATGTCTTGATATCAAGAGAGAGAGGAAGATGCACAAGGGTGCCTTGTTTGAACCATGTTCGATGGTGACACCATGTGATGATGTAAGGGTTTCTAGGGTTTTTCTTGGTGGAGCATGGTGTCGACCATGTTGATCTTGGTTGAGTGTTTTGACCATGTCGGTGTATCTTGAGTGTGTTTCAAGTGACAAACCTTCCTTGGGTGATGTTTGTTTCAACCTTGGTGGCCTAGAGGTGGTTTGGTCGAGATGGTTTGTCGCCTAATGATGTGTTTCGACCATGTTGATGTGGGTGGTTTTGTGTAGCGGTCGCTACACCTTGCTTTGTTTCGACCCTTGGTGTGTCTCGACCACAACAAGGCTGGTGGTGACCCATGTGGTCGATACCCCACCTAGGTTGTATCACCATAGGTTTCATGCATGTGTTAAGTGGTTGCATTGTTGTTTTGTTTGTGGACAAGTATCCTTTTGGTGCTCTCTAGTATTGGCACCTCATATCCCCCTTACCTCCCTCCTCCCTTGTGTATATAACCTCTCTCTTCTTCATGCAAGTGTTCTTTTTGGTCCTCCTTCTTTTACACTCTCTTGTTCTCATTCTTGAAGGTTTATGGAGCAAAGAAGGATGAATCTTAGAGATTTGGAGGCTGAGCAACCTTGCATGTGGTGCTTTTGTGCTTGATCATCTCCTTTGTGGAGATCCTTGGTGATCTTCTTTCTTGGTAAGTAATTTTGAACCCTTGATCTCATTTTCTTTGCACCCTACCTCTTCCTCTTCCTTCTTGACCATGAGACTATGGTTCTACCATGGTGGTCATCTTGAGAGAAACTACTCTTCATAATGGTCAGAGACTATGTTTGACATGGTGGTACTCAAGTGGGAGGAAGCTTTCTTCTCTTTCCCCTTTATTCTTCTTATTCATCCTAGGGTTTTTTACCTCTTTCTTTTTCTCTCCTTTAACCATGGTGTTCTTCTCTTTTGACGCGATCTTTTGGCCGTGGAGTTGCCTTTGATTAGAGCTTTCTTCTCTTAGAGATCATGATTTTTGGAGCTTGGTCTCTCCATACCTCTTCAATTATTTGCATCATAATCATGCTTGCTTGATACTGTTTTAATCTCTAAAACTTGATGATAGTATGTTAGATGAAGTTATCATGATATAGGGCTTATGACTATGTAGTATTCTCATGTAGTTTGCTCTCTTTCTTAAACCCTAACTTCATGTGCTCGATTGTTAAGTGATAGTTGAGGTGATGTTCATGCATGCATCATTATCCTTGGATCTATCTCCATGATATGGTTCAGCCCTTACGTTTTTCTTGAGGTTTTGAATTGTTTTTTCATGAGGTTAAAGCTTGGTCTTCTCTATCCTAGTTTGGTTTCTTGGTTGATCATGTTGAAGATCGATTTTAGCGTTTTGATGGTCATCTGGTGTGGAGCGTTTCCCTCCTTAGTTGTGCTTAATGTCCTTGATGATTACCTCCTATTTTGATTGTGGTTATCTCTATTTTGGAAGATAGTTTTGTGTGGTTGAAGTAGTATACCTTGATGGTCGCTACACTACCCCAATGATCTTGGCCAATACAAGTTGGTTGGGTTCTGTTTCGGTGCCCTTGTTATGGGTTGGTTTTGTTTCATTCGACACTCATGTGACCTTGTTACGGTCGACACCCTTGAATTGGATGTTGGTCGCAACCCATGTTTGCTTTAGTATGTGTTTCGGTAGCAACACATACCCATGGTAACGATCACAACCCTAACCTTAATGATTAATGGTCGTCACACCTAATGGTTGCTACATACATTTCGGTTGGTGATGTGTTTTGGTTGAGATACCTATTTTGATGGTTGGGCGTGACACATGTATGATGATGTGGTCACAACACGAGGTCTTTATGGGTTGGTCCACACACACATACATGATAAGACATGGTCTCTACAAGTGGATTATGGTCGCTACACCATGTTGGTTGCTACATGTGCATGTACAAGCAAGTGATGTTTAATACTTAGTGATGATTGGATGATGGTTTATTTAACCCTAATTATGTTTCTTAACCCTAATGTGCTCCAAACATATGGGAGGTGATGAATCTAGGGTTTGGTGGTTGAATGGTAATATGAAAACCCTAATCAGCTATGTAAGTGGAACCCTAACCCTAATCCTAGGGTTTACTATACTTTTTGAGTTTGCTTGGATAACTAGCATGTGATTATGTTTTATCTCTCCTACTTGTGCAATCCTAACCTTGTAGGTGGAATGAATGTCATATCTATGTGAATGCTATGGTGACCCTTGTATAATACATGATGGGATTATGTGCATTGTTGAGGCACATTGTAATATTGAATGTGCAAGAATTATGTTTCAGTTTAATGACCTGACAAGTGCCTTGTGCTTAGCTTGAGGTGAAATCCTCCAGTGATGTGATTGAGGGATTGATATCTAATAATGATGTGGTATTTGTGATGGCCTTGTGAATGCAGAGATACAAATTTTATGTGATGATGTGACAAGATCACACCTTATATATTTATATCTTATGAAGTTGTTATAAAATTATGCTTTTGCTAAATTGAATTGGGTTTGTGTATGTCCACTTGTGCGATGAACCCTTAATTCACCCAATTTGCATAACTAATAAAGTAAAACCTTAAACATGTAGTTCCCTTATGCCATATATCCATTCTAATGTTAGTTTCATTGCTGGATGGTGAAACAAGTAACTGATAACAACTAATTTTGTGACGTTTTTGCCCTTTATTCTGTTATCAAAACTACCCTTTTCTGCTATTTTCCTCTATTTTATTAGCATTTTCGCAATAATTGGCCAAGCAACGCTCTTATTCCAATTTTTCCTATCTTTTACAGGGTTTTCCTCGTTTTTGTGTAATAAGGCCGATTCCGGCCCACAATAAGTCTAAGCCCGTCTCGACCTTCCTGACGCCCGATACAACCCAGCCCGACAGGGGCTCGGCGACACAAGAATGATCGGCGGAGAAGGGCGCCTTGCGAAAGGGACGTATCGGCCGACACACCTTCTACCCGACAGGGAGCCAAAGCCGCTCGACGACCCAACTCGTCGAGCGACACGACCACCCACCGGCAGGCGTGCCGCCAGCCACGTGACCGATAGCCAGCGCCTCGCGCCGAAGACATACCTGTATCGGCCGTCCACATCCATCGACCGGCGTATAAGGGAGCTACGTGGCGTTTACAGCACCATAACTCCTTCAACCGCCGGTATAAATAGCAGCTACAGGAAGCCGAAAAGACAGGTCGGAGACATCGGAGGGTTGGATAGGTCGGGACGGCTGGCCAGTTCACCGTTCGGACAGTTGGGGACTTGAGCGATCTGCGAGAGAAGTGCGAGAGCAACCGTATCGTGCCCCAGTGCTCGTACCGAGCGACACTAGGTGAGCTCTTCCTTATCCCGAGAGGGAGGGGATCGGTTCACCTAGGACTGTACCGGACGACACTGAGGGCCGATATCAGCCGACGTAGATACGCGACACGAGTGCCTGACAACAATGCCCGACAGTAGTATAAGTAAATCCGTGCCCGACACGATACCGAACCCGATACGCTCCGCCCGTCAGTCGTGCCGCCTGAGAGGGTGTGCCGCCCGACATGAGCGTATCGGCCAGGGTCTTCGAATGATACAGTCATCCGTCAGGCGTGCCGTTCGAGAGTTCGTGCCGCCCGACGCGGCTGTACCGGGATAGGTCCCTGGACGGTATCGGGCTGGGAGTAGTAGTAGTCTGTCACCCTTCTACATCAAGAAGGCGACATCTATCTTTAATTCTGTTGTTTAAATTCTTAGCTTATGCACTGTATTAAGACCCTTATTGCTGATGGAAATAGAAATGCTTAATTGCTATTTGTTTAATGCTTAGTGCCTTATGATTGGGTAACTGCTGTGTTGGATATCTGAACTCTAGCTTGCATGTTTTGGATCGCGTTTCGCTTAGCTACCGAATCGTCTTTCCCGTCGCAACTACTTCGAGAGTTGGGTTGTGGCTCTAGTGTTCGGTCCGATTCTGGAGTACGAGAGTGCCCGGAACGGAGTTGTTTTAGTATCATTCCACTCTAACTTGAGTCCAGCAACCTCGAGAGGGGTGTTGAAGCTTGGTTAGAGGCACCCGCTCTGAGAGGAGGGGTGCAGGGTGTTACTGCTACCGCTTGTCTTTCTAAGGTCTTATCCCTTGCATCACGCCTTAAACTGCAGTTTACCTTTCTATTTTCTGTAGCATGAAAATTCCTAAAAACTGCTAAATGACAAAATATTAATCTTTCTTGTAGTTCCAGTTGGAGATAGTTTTCTTTGATTTAATCGTGACATCTTGTTGTTCCCTTCGGGGAACTTTAATATCTCTTTATATCCACCAGAGTGTAGAGTGTCGATTCAGAGTCGTCAACACAACCCACCTTGTCCCTGTGTTCGACCCCGTATGACTACTTCGACCCCGTAAACAAAGTTGTGGGGGCCTAGAAGGATTCAGGTTATAAATGCGAAGGCTCGACTACCTCAAATACGCCTCCAATTTTAGGACGCGCGATTTAGGCCGGTCAACTTTCTGGCGCCGTTGCAGGGGACAAGGCAAATGGCACTGTTGACGAATCCGAATCCACTAACTACACTCCCGTGCCTCAAGCTTAGAAATAGGCTTGACAACACTTCTTTTTCTTTTTCTTTTTCTTTTACTTTAAGCATTATTCTTTACCCCAATTATAATTTTCTAAACATGATTTTTATGCGGTTTTCAGGTACTCTGATCTACTGAACACCGAGACTGTCAACCATGCCTCCTCGCATAGAGCCACCTTCTGGAAATGAAAGCCCAGGAGGGAGGCCAGCTTCGACTCCACCGGAAGACGACGACCGGTATAGTGATCATGAGCGGCAAGAAGATCTAGAATCACCAGGGCATGAGGAAGAGCATCATCAGCATAGACGTCGTCGGAGACACAGGAGGAATCATGATAACCGGGAGCGACGCCGAGACGCCAGCAACAGTGACGACTCGGAGGAAGAAGAGAAAACTCTGAGAGAGTTGGCTTCTACCAAGGCCAATAGATCGAGGTGCCCCGTTATCATCCCAAGGTTCAATGCTACAAACTTTGAGCTCAAGCCATCTGTGATCTCCATGATTCATAATAAAAGCTTCAGGGGGAGTTCTAAGAGAGACAACCCTTACCATCACCTTGATGCTTTCAAAAATATCTGCGACACCATAAAGATGCGAGGGGTTCCCCAAGAGGTCATTTACTGCAAGGGTTTCATCTTCTCTTTGGAGGATAAGGCTCTATCATGGTACCTTGGGCTACCCCACCAAGTGCTGAATGGATGGGGAGAACTAGCTGACGCATTTGTAAACAAGTTCTACCCCACTGAGAAGACGATGAGGAACAAGTTAAAAATCACGTCTTTCACGCAAAAGCCAAATGAAAACCTCCACGACGTCTGGGAACGATATCTGGAATATCAGAGGGACTGCCCTCACCACAATTTCAAAAAGGGTTTCCTAGTCTCCACCTTCTACAATGGTCTAACTCCCGATGAAAGGGTATCGCTGAATGCGGCAGCAGGAAGTGACTTCTTAAGGAAGAAGCCAAGCAAGTCAGAAAAGATCATTAGGAACATGGCTGAGTTGAAGGCCGATGTTGACTATGACAGATCCGATAGAGGGCAGGCAAAGAAGGCAGGGGAAGGAACCTCTCTTGAGTCCAAGGCTCTGGAAAACATTACTTCTCAGATTCAAAGGATAGCAACAGATGTGAAACAACTAAAGGATCATGGCGGAAGGGGGAAGAAGCAAGTTGAGAAAGTCATGAAATGTGTTACCTGCGGTGAAGGAGGACATGGGGTGGACAACTGCGTCTACACCAAACCCGGCACCGACAGCGACTCCGACTCGGAAGAAGAACGGACCGAGAATGTATCCTACATGAGCTTCAAGAGACCAGACCACCCTGGATTTAATTATGGCAACAAAGACGCGGCCGAGAACTCGCATCAGCTAAACACCCTGGCCAGGCCCGTGCAACCTTTTGAAAAGAGGGGGGATCATGCCAATACACCAAGAACAGCCAGTTCCAGCCAGCAAAAGGTAATTTCCAAGCACCAGGAAAGTACCAAGGCCCGCCCCGTGAATAGGAGAAAGGGGTGAACCAATCCGAAGTGATCGGCCAGTTGTTCGATTTTGTCAAGAAACAGGACACCGTTAATCACCAGTTAGCGCAAGGTGCACTGTCCAACTCGGGGTTTTTGAACTCGTTGCAGGTCCAATTGGCAGATATGCAGACACATCAGTGCCAAATCGACCAGGAGCTAGCGCAGCTCGCCGAGATTATGAAGAATCCTGTAGGGAAGATCCCGTCTAACACCGAACCAGCTAAAAGATAGATCAAGATGAAGAAGCTGAAAGATGTCTAGCTGTAGACAGAAAATGCAGCACTCCTCGGGAGGCAGCCCGTGTTTTATTTTCCTAGAATAGGATGTTATTTACTTTCTTGCAAGGCAGACATTAAAAACATTATGGACTGTAATAAGGCCCGAGTCAGTGCATGCGCACGTGTGCTGACTCTTTTTATTTTAAGGGCCACCACTTTAGTTTTGCCAGGATGGGTAATACCATCTGAGGCCAGGTTTAGCCTTAGGCCAATGATGTTTTACCCGCCTGTCGCCTCTTTCTCTAAGTGGGTTTTACTTCGGAGTTTTGTCCCGAAAAATCTTGTATCGGTCGGGCGAAGTCTGGTCTAGCAACTTTACAGGCCGAATCGGGCGGCACACCAACCGACATACAGATTGCACCCGTCTCGGGAGGGAATGGTTTTACCGCAACATCCGGCTGCTATATATAAGGCGAAAACTTTACCGTGTCGCGCTCCCAGACTTTACCTTTTTTAGCTACCGTATCGCGCAGTACTTTTCTTGCCCTCCACTCCCGTGTCACGCAGAGACCTCTTTCGATCCCGTGACGCGCAGCACCTTAAGGAAAACAAAGGTATCGCACGACAGCCCTATCGCCCGAGCATACCCGATACGGACCTTTATCGCGTACGATGTATCGGGCGAGGATTTTACGTTGATTTTCTTGTTGCCCGACACTGTTATCGCACAACACGCTTCTCTCGCGCCTGCCCGATACATCTGTGTCGGGCAGCGACCGTATCGTCCGTTTATTCTCGTACCGGGCAGCGCCCTTTCAAGACCCTACCGGGCGCTCAGTTTTGTTTGGCCGTATCGCCCGACACGGTTGTATCGGGCAAGCTTCACCTGATCTTGTCTTGAAGCCCGGTACCATCGTATCGGGGTGCCTTTCCCCTTATTAATTTTTCTGTTGATAACAAAATAACATTTATTTGATTGATGATAGGGATGGCACGCACAAAGATAACTGTTAGGCTCGTTGACGAGTAGGGCAGGAGGGTTGTCACTGAGCCAGAGGCAGAAATGGCCACGGTCGGGCAGAAGTGCTCGAACCCTGAAGCAGCTGGACCCTCAACGTCTGGAAAGAGGGTGAGGACAGAAGAAGCGGCCACTCCAGCTGCAGCACCTACTCCAACAGCAGAACCCCTGGAGCACACGCCAGGTAGGTTCGTGCCAAGAGATGAAGAGCACGGACGCCGATATGCTGAGCTAGGAGCCAAGCTCTACAGGCCTAGCAGGTTCGGCCACCAGTCATCCTTCATGCAGTTGGGCATCTTCGGGAGACTGGAGAACGTACTTGTTGTAGCCGGTCTGAGGCAAATTTACTTCAGCCTATCCGCCTCCTACACCGAGCTCACGAAGGAGTTCATGGCGTCCCTTCACCGAGTAAAGAATACACCTACGGAAGCCAGGAAGTATGGCGGAGAAGACAGACTCCAGGGGCGACTTTACAATGCAGAGCACGTCATTTCGGAGAAGCTGCTCAACCAGATTTTCTCCTCCAGCGAAGAGGAGAGAGGGAGACTAGATAACAGTGAAAGAATCACCGAAGGGGACGGATTCAACCCCGTAGATATTTGGGAAAAGCTAACCGGGGAGTCCTCTTTCAAACCCGGGAGCAAGGTGGCGGCAGTGCACTCATGCTTCTGGAGGATAATACACAAGCTGGTGGCGTGCCTCCTCTTCAGCAAGAACGAGTCCATCAACATTTACTCCGAGGAACTCCACGTCATGTGGCACATGATGGAGGGCCGGACTATCAACCTGGGGTGCTTCTTGCTGAACAGGCTGCACCCAATAAAGGATGCCACCAAGGAATATTGCATGGGTGGCATCGTGAACCTAATCGCGGTGGGATTGGGGTACCCGCGTGAGCCGCACAGGCTCTCAAGAACGAGAGGGGACGAGTTGATCGACCTCAAGTACCTCATGAGGTCGGGTATAATAAAGAAGGAGGGGCGGAGTTACTTCTACAAGTTCGCAAGGACGAAGATCCTTCTCCCGCTTCCTCGTTGCGCCGCCTACGACGCAGAAAAGCTAGTCTTCACCACGGCCGAGATCGAGGCTGTGGCAGCAGGCGCAAGCTGCACTCCACCCCCAAGAAGCCAAGACCGGGGAATCACCAGAGGGCCCATCCCGTGGGGTACTCGGCAGGACGTATCTTCAACAGCTCCTGCCGAGCGGCTCATTGCCTCGGAGCCACCAACGACAGACACGACAACAAGGCCAGCGGTGGCAAGAGAAGAACCGGCGATCGTGGAGGTCACCGAGACAAGGACTGGAACTGTAGTGAGAGAGACGGCTGCGGTCCCCGTAGTTTCTACTGTGCCCTTAAGGGCAACTGATGAATTACAACCGGATGTCAGCGATGAGGTATTCACCGATATCCTACAAATGGAGATCGAAAGAGCACAGGTGACGCCGACACCACCACCAAAGTCACCTGTTGCAGTTGTTGAGGAGATCATCGACATCGTCGATATGGGGCAGCATCCGTCCCCCACAACACGGTCTCCTCCGATACAACAAGAGGGCGGGGCAGCACCGACACCTCGCCCAGAAGCATCAGCCGCGCGGACAATAGAAGTAGGTTCTGCCTCGTCAGGTAGACCTTCGCGCGGGAGGAGCATTTCGAGGTCAAGGGGGAGACAAGCGGAAAGCCCTCCTTCGCTCGAAATGATGCTAGGACAAGAACTCGATTTCTTGCGGGAGGTAACTGGAAAACCATTCTACTACATTTCTTTCCCTAACCTGCAAGTTTTCATTTTTCGAACAGAGGCTGGATAGGCAGGAACGAGAGCTGCTGGCTTTAGCCAGCCTACCTGGCCGGCTAGAGGCAGTGAATGCCACGCTTCAACAAGTTCTGCAGCGCCTTAGCGAGATCGAGGGGAGGCTGAACAGGGAGGACAACCATCCACGCCCAAGGCAGCCGAGAAGATCGCCGTCGCCTCCTGGTCCGGGCTCTCAATCCTCATCGTCAAGAGCGTCGTCAGGATCATCATCATCCACCTCCTCCTCCGGCAGATCGTCATCAGCAACCGGAGGAAATTCTTCACAAGGGCAAGGCTATGAATCTCCTTCCAGACAAGAAAGCCCTTTTGACCTGAATGAGGCCGCTCCCTCAGCCCCCTTTGATGAAGCTGAGGATAACAACGAAGATATCAGCGTCGGGGAAGGCTCTTCTGACGTATCCGAGGGAGAAGGGGGGGACATCCGCACTGCAAATGAAAGACACCTCCCCAGAGGAAGGAGTTCAAAGGCCGACATCACCGATTTCTCCGCACCGACAGAGATACCTTCTTTCGAAATGGCTGACTTTGACAGAAGGGTCATAGGATATCTAACGATCAGAGACCAGAAACTGCTCAACATGGTCCTGAGATCGCAAGCCGATGAGGAAGAGGTACTCTGGAGCGACGGTTATTTCTCAGTGCAGCGGGGAACTCTGAGAAACATCTTCTGCACCAAGGCCGTCGTAGGGAAGAGTTTGTTCAGAGTACTACAAGGGGCCATTATAGAAAGCGCCGACCAGAAGAAAGGCCAACATACAGTTTACGCTGCCACCCCGACCCTAGCAAGAAGACTAATGATGGGGTTGTACAATTCTACGCAGGTAGAAAGTATGTTGGATTACATTGAAGTGCACAATCCAAAACTGGTGCTGGCCCCTTACAAACACAGAAACAACTGGTTCCTGTGCATTGCCGACCTTCGAAATCATGTCCAACTGCATTGTTTCTGCAGCAAAGAGGTCCCGCACACAGGAAGTACGTTCCTACTCCCAAAGGACGTAAAGCTAAGACTGCTGCCGCTACGTCTCCACCGGGTCATCAAGTACAGAGTCCAGCGCCACAGCGGCGTCTGGAATTTCTACTCACTAAGGGACTTCCCAGTCCAAGAAGAGGAGGGAAGTGGAAATAGCGCATTCATAGTCCTCAGAGCCATGGAGATGATACATATCTTCGGATACTTCAAGCAACTCCAGAATAATAACTTCTACAATATCAGAAGCAAATATGCATTGCTGCTGATAAAGGACAAGCGCTACTTCCGAGACGCGGGGATACCAGAAGAGCTGCTGGATGGTGAACAAGAAGAAGAGTCATCTCAACACAGCAGCTCTCCTGAAAAAGAAGCAGAAGCAGAGACGAACGTCTGTGGGGCAGGCAAATAGATAAACATCTTGCGGCAAGTTTTCGGACATGACGAACATGCCTCGCCCCAGATGCTGGAGGAGTCAATCCACAACTTCGACCGTTTCTCATGCGCTACCCTCACGCAAAAACAGGTCAACGAAATCCACATGAAGTTGGCTGACTCCAACCCTGCAGACATAGCTTACTCGGCAGGCGATGTCATAGTCCCGATTGACGACTTAAGGGACATGGTAAAAGAGGGAGGGTGTCTGGCATTATCTGTGGCGGTCGCCTACATCCAGATACTACGAAACAAGTCTGAACACACATACATAGCAGATCCAATGCTGTTCAATGACATTTGCCTAGCCGATGAACAAGGGGCAAAGGAAGCTTTCCTAGCAGAATTGGAATGCAGAGTCCCGGATACCATTCTCCTTCCAATCCTGCACAACAACCACTGGACACTCTTAACGGTGTACACCCAACAACGAGCAGGGATTTTCTACAACAGCTCGGACAGCAATAAAGACCATCCAGTGCCTTGTACATCGACATTGATGACATCTCTTGAACGATTAGTACGAAAGTACTATATCGATATAGCAGCGCTGATACAACCATTTCTGGGAATGCAAGCAGGAAGCTGGCATGAACTCCAATTCTGCCACCGCAGCCCGCAACAAATTCAACTATCCAACGACTGCGACATCTTCGTCCTGGAATGGATGGCAAACGAGGCAACGCCTGATCAGCTCCTCCACATCAACTATCACAGCAAAAGAGGAGAATATGTGTGGGAGCTCTTATCTAGCCCAGGCGCGCTGATCATCTAACCCTCACTGATTAACATTTCCTTACCTCATCTACTTCACAACTCTGGGACAGAGTGTGGAGTAAGTTTGGGGGGGGGGTACCATGTACCAGTGAGGGAGGTACAAAAATCTTCTGATCTCTCTGACTTAAATTCCTTATTCTTTTGTTCTTTATCCTTTTGTGTACATATATATGTTTATACCAAAATTTCTGAAAATTTTGAAAATTTTGCTTATTTTGTCCCCTATGCATATGTACAAAGTTGCTGTAATAATAATAAAAACCTGTTGTGACTTCTTGCAAAGTTTACTTTCTGTATATTTTAACGAGTTACAAGTTCTGTCATATCTTTCTGATAATGTTGTCTCAAACAAACAAAAGATTGTGCCTTGCCATCCAAAAATTTTCAAAAAATAATAATCTCACAAACAGCTAAGAGACGAGTATGGAGAAGGAAAAAGCTGCCCAAACAGCAGATATCTCTTTTGTTTTCCCTTACCCAGCAAAAATCCCAAAAAGAGAAAGAAGCCTTATGAGCGTGAATAAAAGTATGAGAGTTGTGCCCAATAAAAGAAAAGAAAAAAAATATATATACACCCTTGTTTTCCAAAAGTACCCATCTTTAGGCATGGTAGATCTGGGGCAGTGGTACGTAGGATGTGAAATCACTGCTCTAAAGCCAACTGGCTTGGACTGCAGGGACCACTTGCCCGTTAACGGACCCTTACCTGGATGGACTGATGGGAAACAAGAAGAAAAACCCAAAAAGCCTTAGCCTACCCTATACACAACTTTCTGCCCTTAAAATAAAGCTGTTTGGTGTGGAAGCTAACTTCAGAATCATACACCAAGGTCTCGCTGAAGCTGTGGAGAAGAAAAATTTTACTTAAATAATAAGGCAAGTAGGGCAAGGTCTTTTGTTCTCTTTAAGACAGCATTACCTCCAAGACATCGCAAATCTTGTGCTACCCTTTCGCCTTAAAGTTTTGCTGTGCAAGAAGAAGCAACACAAAGTCTAGTTTAAATATTGATTGAGGACAATCAAAAAGCTAAGTTTGGGGGAGTTGATAACAACTAATTTTGTGACGTTTTTGCCCTTTATTCTGTTATCAAAACTACCCTTTTCTGCTATTTTCCTCTATTTTATTAGCATTTTCGCAATAATTGGCCAAGCAACGCTCTTATTCTAATTTTTCCTATCTTTTACAGGGTTTTCCTCGTTTTTGTGTAATAAGGCCGATTCCGGCCCACAATAAGTCTAAGCCCGTCTCGACCTTCCTGACGCCCGATACAACCCAGCCCGACAGGGGCTGGGCGACACAAGAATGATCGGCGGAGAAGGGCGCCTTGCGAAAGGGACGTACCGGCCGACACACCTTCTACCCGACAGGGAGCCAAAGCCGCTCGACGACCCAGCTCGTCGAGCGACACAACCACCCACCGGCAGGCGTGCCGCCAGCCACGTGACCGATAGTCAGCGCCTCGCGCCGAAGACATACCTGTATCGACCGTCCACATCCATCGACCGGCGTATAAGGGAGCTACGTGGCGTTTACAGCACCATAACTCCTTCAACCACCGGTATAAATAGCAGCTACAGGAAGCCGAAAAGACAGGTCGGAGACGTCGGAGGGTTGGATAGGTCGGGACGGCTGGCCAGTTCACCGTTTGGACAATTGGGGACTTGAGCGATCTGCGAGAGAAGTGCGAGAGCAACCGTATCGTGCCCCAGTGCTCGTACCGAGCGACACTAGGTGAGCTCTTCCTTATCCCGAGAGGGAGGGGATCGGTTCACCTAGGACTGTACCGGACGACACTGAGGGCCGATATCGGCCGACGTAGATACGCGACACGAGTGCCTGACAACAATGCCCGACAGTAGTATAAGTAAATCCGTGCCCGACACGATACCGAACCCGATACGCTCCGCCCGTCAGTCGTGCCGCCTGAGAGGGTGTGCCGCCCGACATGAGCGTATCGGCTAGGGTCTTCGAACGATACAGTTGTCCGTCAGGCGTGCCGTTCGAGAGTTCGTGCCGTCCGACGCGGCTGTACCGGGATAGGTCCCTGGACGGTATCGGGCTGGGAGTAGTAGTAGTCTGTCGCCCTTCTACATCAAGAAGGCGACATCTATCTTTAATTTTGTTGTTTAAATTCTTAGCTTATGCACTGTATTAAGACCCTTATTGCTGATGGAAATAGAAATGCTTAATTGCTATTTGTTTAATGCTTAGTGCCTTATGATTGGGTAACTGATGTGTTGGATATCTGAACTCTAGCTTGCATGTTTTGGATCGCGTTTCGTTTAGCTACCGAATCGTCTTTCCCGTCGCAACTACTTCGAGAGTTGGGTTGTGGCTCTAGTGTTCGGTCCGATTCTGGAGTACGAGAGTGCCCAGAACGGAGTTGTTTTAGTATCATTCCACTCTAACTTGAGTCCAGCAACCTCGAGAGGGGTGTTGAAGCTTGGTTAGAGGCACCCGCTCTGAGAGGAGGGGTGCAGGGTGTTACTGCTACCGCTTGTCTTTCTAAGGTCTTATCCCTTGCATCACGCCTTAAACTGCAGTTTACCTTTCTATTTTCTGTTGCATGAAAATTCCTAAAAACTGCTAAATGACAAAATCTTAATCTTTCTTGTAGCTCCAGTTGGAGATAGTTTTCTTTGATTTAATCGTGACATCTTGTTGTTCCCTTCGGGGAACTTTAATATCTCTTTATATCCACCGGAGTGTAGAGTGTCGATTCAGAGTCGTCAACACAACCCACCTTGGCCCTGTGTTCGACCCCGTATGACTACTTCGACCCCGTAAACAAAGTTGCGGGGGCCTAGAAGGATTCGGGTTATAAATGCGAAGGCTCGACTACCTCAAATACACCTCCGATTTTAGGACGCGCGATTTAGGCCGGTCAGTAACTCCTACGGGAAACTCAGAGCGCATATTGTTGAATATGCAGGGGCACAAGTTGAGTGGATATCCTTGTGTCCACAATTAGAGGTTTTAGAGGATGACTGTGGTAATGCCTGAATGGCAGCAGTACAACTGCATCATGCCTTTTAGAATGACCATGCGTGAGCCTGTTCTCTAGTGTCGTGTCATGCACCAAGGTGAGCTAGGTGTATTGTAGGGATGGCCATGCATGAGCCGATCCTTTAGCTTGACTATATGTCACTGTTTGCAATTGACTGATATGTCTCTGTAGTGTTTCTCTTATTCTGACCAAGAGGTGTTAGAAATGTTATGGACTCTGGCTTTTCCATAGACCTTGTATGGCACCGATTTTGACTTCACAATGGTCGGTTGGATTTGGATGGCACGACTCGAATCCTTAGGGAATTAATAAAAGACGTAATAGAGTCGTGTAGTACATTTGCTTAGGGTCAAATAGGCTTCACATTAGATGACCCCTTGCCCTATATTTGTACTGGTTTCTTAAATTATAATGCGGTAGGAGAAATCAACTATTATACACGTTCTTCATATTCCTTATAAAATTATAAGATGTTATTCTACTTAGTCATAAATACCTAAAGTGCATAGTCTATGATGTCAATATTACACATATTATTGAGATAAATCTTCTTATAATGTTTAATCTACTCAATCTCATCTACATGTGCTTATAATAGATGTTGGCGGGGAGTTATATCACTCGTTGGGACGTTTGGTCTCACCCCGTGGGTTTCCAAATCTTTTAGGTGGCTGTGCACGAAGAGGTAGAGATCGTGATGTTGAGGCCGAGCAACAAGAGGAGCAGTAGATGTGTAAAGGTTAGACATGCTGCTAGTGTTTTGTAGTAGAGTCCTATGTGTCGTCCCTGTACTCTTAGGTCCTTGGGGAGGTTTTGTGGTTTGTACATTGATACAACATTTTTGGTTGTATGCCATGGTTGTATAGATATGGCTTATATATGTGTAAACATGTTATCATTTGTAATAGACTATGGCTATCTAGACAGTGAACAATGATGATATGTAAAGCATTTGAGCATATTATATGACAGTGACACAGTTTGTAGACTCAATGGTAAATGCTACAACTTTTTTTTATTACATGGAATCCGTTTTAATTTCCTATGTTTTCTGGTAACCTGGTTGTTTAGTTTTAATTCCGTGCTTTGTTTTGAGTGATCTTGTTGTTGTGTGACAAGTGTGTCACATCTTGTGTCTACATGGTGTAAGCAAATGTCCTTTTTGGCAATATAATTATTAAAAAATGATGTCAAACTTCAATATGTTTAGCACAACTATGCAAAAATATATTATGAGATAGACTAACTATACTTGTGTTGTCACTAAAAATGGGAGTAATAGATGGAATGAAGCCATAATCTCTTAATACTTGTTTCATCCAGATTACTTGTACATAATTTCTGGAAGCCATATATTCAACTTTTGTGGTAGATAGGACAATGGGTGTTTTATATCTTACTAGACTAAGATATTGAAGAATTTTCAAGTATGAAAAAAGCACCACTAGTACTTCTATGATCAATTCGAGAACCCACATAGCCAGCATTAGTATGCTCTTGTAAATCAAAACTTTTGTCCTTAGGATACCAAATACCATGATTTATTGTGGAAGCCAAATATCTTAGCATCCGCTTAAAATCAACTAGATGGGATTGCATAGGGTTGGTTGAAAATTAGAACATAAACTAATGACAAACATAATATAAGGATGAGAAGCAGTTAAGTACAATGAACTTCCAATCATACCCCTACGTAAGGAACTGTCGGTTGGTACACCATCCTTGTCTTAATCAATTTTAGTAGAAGTGGCATAGGGATAGAAGCATGTTTATAACTGTCTATGTTAAACATTTTAAGAAGTTCTTAAGTATATTTTTCTTGATTTACAAAAATCCCATGAGGGATTTGTTTTATTTAAAAATCCAAGAAGAATGTCAAGTCCCACATAGGACTCATTTTGTAACACCCCTAGAATTCCGATCCAGCTTTAAATATAAAATTTGACTAACTAGGGTTTAGATAGATATTTATCCCGCATATGAGAATAAAATATCTCCTTAATTTTCATTTGGATATATAGTGTACTTTTAGAGTTTACTTCAAATTTTGGTAGAATAATTCTTCTCCAATGATTATTAATGCACTTAATGCCCTAAGCACTTAATAATGTAAAACACATAATGCCCTAGCTCAATACTAAAATCTAATTGCATAGTTGGATTCCTCATGGTAGAATTCGGCAGCATGCCTAATTTCATTAGGTTTGAGTAGTTCTAGAAAGAGTGGTCATTTGAGTGAGTATTGACCGAGTTCTCTAATAAATACATCTAATTAACATTGGTATAGCAAAGTCCAACTAATGTAAGTCAGTTATGCGCGTCACGCGCCAGCCCTTCTCAGCTACGCTCCAGACTCTTGATCCAACGACATCTAGCTAAACCTACTTTGATCAGACGGCCTAGACTTCGTCCCTTTCCTCCCGCTCATTGCGCGTTAAGGACCTGTAGCTGGCAATGGTTTCCGCTGGCCCTCACTCTGTCCACACTCCATGTATCCCAAATATCTCACCGCTAACAAAATCATGAGGTCATTCCCCGTCAAATGAGCCTTCACTCAAACCCTAAGACTCAGTTTCCTTGAAACACCCAAATCCCATTCTTCTCCAGTCAGTGCAGCCACCCTTCCTGCGCCACAACTCTTCATCTCTCGGAACACCAGTGACCCAAACAGAAACGCTAGATATTCTCTGACTCTCCTTCACCATCAATTTGGGTCTAGTATATTCACACTCACTGCTGATTGAAGCTCCCCCTTTGGCGATGATGAGCTCTAGCGGAAGGCTCCGACAACTCTGGTTCAATTCCTCCTGCCGTGAGCATCCAAATGTACCCTTCTACATTTCCTATATCTCAAAGAACTCCGTGAGTTGCCATTATACTCTGCCCATGAACGTAGTTTCAGGCCTAAGAAACTCAACCTCCGATCACCCCTTGCAGACACACTGATACTGCGAAGGCCCTATTTTTGACCCAGTAATTCCTTCTGAAGATACTCCCACCCTCAATGATCAAGTTCTCATTTTGTTTTATCAAACCCAAACTCAGGTTGTTTCCCCTATTCCGGCCATGGTGGCAATGACAGGGGGAGCTCCTGTCCACAATGTGCTTTACTGTTCGTTGTATCAGCTTCGGTCAGCACTGCGGTTTTCATTTTGGTTTCTCTCTGCCCTTCCCAGTCATCCTCTTTCACTTTTGATTGGGATATCAATGCTCCAGTAGCGATGACTGACGCCATGGTCAAACCAGGAAGAAGCATGGTGTGTATTTTACTTTGGTATCCCCATGATTTCAATTGATGTATCACATGTTCATGGGTATTAAGAGTATTTAGAAGTTTTTGATATCAATACAGTCACGGGTTTGTTAAAGATTTGTTTTACTCATATGCCCTATCACACATTCTGTCTTAGACTGATAATGTGAAGGCAAAGCAATAAATTTACAGACTAATTTTAATCAATTCCCATATTTACTGAAATAGTTTTAATCGACTTTCCTCTCTTCCTTATTGGCTAGAACCCATAAAATTCACAACTTTTTATCCTGATGTTAGGAAATTGTGTTTAAGTACTCGTTGGAAAGGTCTTAAGACAAGGAACCTCTCTAAACTATCATCAGACAGTGAATCCCAACCTAACTCTCATATTTAAATAAAACCTTAAATCCATGTAAATGTTGGGTAATTAATTGATGATTATGCTACATACATGATAATTAGGATTTGATTAGGAATCACACTACAGATAGTATCCTCCTCAGGCCCAGGTAAGTGGATATGCACACTGAGTATTATTTAGGGTTTAGGGTTTCATTATTCGCATATTTAATTATGATAATTATTTTAAAGTACAATTATGCTACTACTCATTATATGCTTATGAAAATGTTAGTCATGTTAAGAAATCAAGATTTCTACTGTTTTAGTATCTATTCTTTCAAGTGAATCATTATGTATCATGGTCATGTTAATGAATTATGAAATTATGATAATCATGTTTAATGAATTAAGGGAATCATGTTATGTTAATATAGTCCTCTCAATCATGTTTAAGTGAGCCTTAACCAGCCTTATGATCTCTATGGGAGCATTATGTGAGCCTTAACCGTCCTTATGTGAGCCTTAACCAACCTTATGTGAGCCTTAACCGACCTTATGTGAGCCTTAATTGTCCTTATGAGCACTATGGTGCATTCAGGAGAGTGACTATATTAACTCAATATAAAATACACAACTCTCATGTAATCATATCAATTTATTAACTTTTCAAGTGATCATGATAATCACGTTAAGTCATTAATTTCTTCAAGTTATTTCTTAGCATTTCAATTATATGTTATTTTCAAGTTATAACTACTCAGTGCCACTCATATAGTTTTACGTTGCTTTGCATGGCTGGGGATGAGATGTCCGCAGGTGAGGATGAAGAGAAGAAGTAGAGCCACATACGTCAGCTCAAGGACTGTGACCAAATCCTACTTGGTGGGATGCCATTCTAGATAGCATCTTTCCCTTTTTAGCTATGTTGTTTTGGAGTTTCTTTTGTTGAACCCTTTTATGTTGGACTTAGAGTCCCTTGTTTATGGCATGTAATAAAGTACCATGTGGTTTATCTTACTCTATGGATTTTGCTTGGTTTAATGATATCATTTCATGATTTGTCATGATCTTTAAAATATGCAATGCTTCCGCTATGGTTGTGTTAGTATTAGAAAGGAGGTTGTGACAAAAATGGTATCAGAGTAAATCCTAGAATGGACACTTAGTAGGATCCTATCTTTTAAGATGCATGATTATGAACATCTCTCTTCCCTTTTAGATGGCGCCTAAGGTTCGTCCTAACAAGGGCAAGGCCCATGTGGATTCTGATGAGGAAATTTTCTCCTCCAGCAAGGATGAACATGTTGAGAGTCCTCCTAGGGTTGACCCATCAGTTTCATATGATGTGTTGGTTAGGGCGTTAACTGATTCTATTGGAGGTATGGGTGATGCCCACTTAAGGAGGCACAAAGTACTCTTGTTGACTTCCTTAAGATCAAGCCAGAATCCTTTACATGGGAGGAGTAGATCGATATTGTGGGGAAGACTGAGGTCTGGCTTTGCAACATGGAACATTACTTTTATGACCTGGACTGCTACGAGGGCTCCCATGTCCGATTTGGGACACACATGATACGAGGACATGCACGTGAATGGCGGGAGAATTTTCGTGATGCCAGAGCCCTAGGTCTGAGCCCCTCACTTGGGATGAGTTTGTGATTGCTTTTAAGAACTGCTATATTTCTGAGGCCATGATTGACAAGAAGGGGGAGGAGTGGATCCATCTCTGCCAATGTGGAGACATGTTTGTCACACAGTATGCCATGCATTTTTGTATTCTTCAAAAATACGAGCATGGGATTACTGAGCTACACCTCGCCAAGAAGTTCATCTCTGGTCTCAATGATGATCTCAGCTATGCCCTCACTAGACAAGGCCATAGGATGGTACATCATGCCCTTGATGCTGCTTTGGAGCTCGAGGACCATCTGGGGAGACACGAGAAGAAGGAAACCCATGGTGGGCACCACCACCACCAACAACAAGACCACCACCACAACAATCATAGGAAACGTAAGGCCCCAGAGGATCCTCCAACAAGAGTCAAATGTCCTAAATGCGGTAAGACCCATGCAGGCCTGTGCAAATTGGGATTAGGCATTTGCTTTTACTGTGGGGGAGAAGGGCACTACAGAGACAGTTGCCCCAAGATTGCTGCCAAGAAGGGCGCTAGTCATAACCCTAATCCAGCTCCCCCAAAGAAAAGGAAAGCCAAGGTTTTTGCCAATGTGGATGATGAAGGTAAGGTTTAATTTTCAAGTCAAATTATTAACTCATGCACTTTTAGTTTTGGTTATTTATGATTGATATCCATGAGTACATTATGGACATGTTAGTGAAACTCATGAAAAGTTACGACTAGACTCATGTGTTAGTTTACATATATCGAAAACTCTAAGGTGGGTAGTGCTTTAGTAAGACATGAAAACTTTAGGGACGAAATTTATTTAAGGTGGGTAGAATTGTAACACCCCTAGAATTCTGATCCAGTCCTAAATATAAAATTTGATTAACTAGGTTTAGATAGGGATTTACCTTACATGTGTGAATAAAATGTATC
Organism: Alisma plantago-aquatica; assembly: GCA_963693085.1. Taxonomy (NCBI): domain Eukaryota; kingdom Viridiplantae; phylum Streptophyta; class Magnoliopsida; order Alismatales; family Alismataceae; genus Alisma; species Alisma plantago-aquatica. The sequence continues at coordinate 408,509,806 of OY856414.1, forward strand.
CTTAATTATCATTTGGATATATAATGTAATTTTAGAGTTTCCTTCAAATTTTGGAATAATTACTCTCCAATGATTATTAATGCACTTAATGCCCTAAGCACTTAATAATGTAAAACACATAATATACTAGTTTAAAAATAAAATCTAATTGCATAGTTGGATTCCTCATGGTAGAATTCAGTAGCATGCGTAATTTCATCAGGTTTGAGTAATTCTAGAAAGAGTGGTCATTTGAGTGAGTATTGACCTAATTATCTAATAAATACATCTAATTGACATCAATATAGCAAAGTCAGAACTAGTGTAAGTCAGTTATGTACGTTACATGCCAACCCTTGACTTAGCTATGCTCCAGACTCCTGATCTGACGTGATCTAGCTATACCTACTTTGATCAAATGACCTAGACTTATTCCCTTTCCTCCTGCTCATCATGTGTCAAGGACCTCTAGCTAATAATGGTTTCTGCTGGCCCTCACTCTGTCCACGCTCCACATATCCCAAATATGTCACCACTAACAAAACCAGGAGGTCATTCCCCGTCAAATGAGCCTTCACTCAAACCCTAGGACACAGTTTCCCAGAAATGCCCAAATCCCATTCTTCTCTAATCAATGCGGCCACCCTTCCTGTGCCACAACTCTTCGTCTCTCAGAATACCAATGAACCATAAAGAATCGCCAACTATTCTTTGACTCTCCTCCATCATCAATTTGAGTCTAGCATATTCACAAAGTTGTTGCTAATTGAAGCTTCCCCTCCGACGGCGGTGAGCTCTAGAAGAAAGTTCTGACAACTCTGGTTCAATTCCTCCTACCGTGAGCATCCAAAGGTGCCCTTCTACATTTCCTATATCTCAAAGAACATCATGTGTTGACAATATACTCTGCCCACAAACCTAGTTTCAAGCCTAAGAAACACGACCTCCGATCACCCCTTGCAGCTACACTGATACTACGAAGGCCCTATTTTAGACCCAATAGTTCCTTCTGAAGATACTCCCACCCTCAGTGATCAAGTTATCATTTTGTTTGATCAAACCCAAGTTTGGGTTGTTTCCCCTATTCCAGCCACAGTGGCAATGATAGGGGGAGCACCTGTCCACATTTTGCTTTGATGTTCGTTGTATCAGCTTCGGTCAACACTATAGTTTTCATTTTGGTTTCTCTCCTCCCTTCCCAGTCATCCTCTTTCACTTTTGATTGGGAGATCAAAGATCTAGTAGCGACGATTGATGCCATGGTTAAACTAGGAAGAATCATGGTGTGTATTTTACTTTGGTATCCCTACAATTTCAATTGATGTATCACATGTTCATGGGTATTATGGGTATTTAGAAGTTTTTGATATCAATACATTCACATGTATGTTAAGGATTTGTTTTACTCATATGCCCTATCACACATCCTGTCAGGCAAAGCAGTAAATTTACAGACTAATTTTAATTGATTTCCAAATATATTGAAATAGTTTTAATCAACTTTCCTCTCTTCCTGATTAGTGAGAACCTAGAAAATTCATAAATTTTTATCCTGATGTCAGAAAATTGTGTTTAAATACTCATTGGCAAGGTCTTGAGATAAAGAACCTCTCTAACCCATCATTAGACCCTGAATCCCAACCTAACTCTCATATTTAATTAAAAACCCTAATTTCATGTAAATGGTGGGTAATTAATTGATGATTATACTACATACAAGATAATTAGGATTTGATCAGGAATCAGGCTACAGTCAATATCCTCCTCAGACCCAGGTAAATGGATGTGCACACTGAGTATTATTTAGGGTTTAGGGTTTCATTGTTCACATATTTAATTATGATGATTCTTTTAAAGTACAATTATGCTACTACTCATTATATGCTTATGAAAATGTTAGTCATGTTAAGAAATTAAGATTTCTACTATTTTAGTATTTATTCTTTCAAGTGAATCGTTATGTATCATTGTCATGTTAATGAATCATGAAATAAGGATAATCATGTTTAATGAATTAAGGAAATCATGTTATGTTAATAAAGTCCTCTCAATCATTTTTAAGTGAGCCTTAAGTGGCCTTATGAGCTTTGTGGGAGAATGATGTGAGCCTTTATTGGCTTTATGTGAGCCTTAGTCGGGCTTATGTGAGCCTTAACTAACCATATGTGAGCCTTAATTGGACTTACGAGCACTTTGGTGCATTCACGAGAGTGACTATATTAACTCAAGATAAAATACACAACTCTCATGCAATCATATCAATTTATTAAGTTTTCAAGTAATCATGATAAACACGTTAAGTCATTAAGTTCTTCAAGTTATTTTGTATCATTTTAATTATATGTTATTTTCACGTTCTAACTGGTCAGTGCCACTCACATAGTTTTACGTTGCTTTGCATGGCTGGGGACGAGATGTCCGCAGGTGAGGAGGAAGAGAAGAAGTAGAGCCACATACGTCAACTCAAGGACTGCGACCAGATCCTACTTGGTGGGGTGCCATTCTAGATAGTATATTTTCATTTTTGTCTATGTTGTTTTGGAGTTTCTTTTATTGAACCCTTTTATGTTGGACTTAGAGTCCCTTGTTTATGGAATGTAATAAAGTACCATGTGGTTTATCTTATTCTATGGATTTTACTTGGTTTAATGATATCATTTCACAATTTATCATGATCTCCAAAATGTGCAATGCTTCCACTATGGTTGTTTTAGTATTAGAAAGGAGGCTGTGACAAAAATGGTATCAGAGAAAATCCTGGAGTGGCCACTTATTAGGATCCTATCTTTTAAGATGCATGTTTATGAACATCTCTCTTCCTTTTCAACTGGCCCCTAAGGTTTTTCATCACAAGGGAAAGGCCCATGTAGATTCTGATGAGGAAAGTTTTTCTGCTAGTAAGGATGAACATGTTGAGCGTCCTCCTAGGGTTAACCCGTCGGTTCCATATGATGTGTTAGTCAGGGTGTTGACCAATGCTATTGGAGGTAGGGGTGATTCCCACCTAAGGAGGCACGAAGTAACTCTCATTGACTTCCTTAAGATCAAGCCAGAATCCTTTACAGGAGAGGAGGAGATCGATCTCGTGGGGGAAGGTTGAGGCCTGGCTCCGCAACATGGAACACTACTTTCATGACCTAGACTTCTCACTCCCATCTCTGATTTGGGACACACATGATATAAGGACCTATATGTGACTGGTGGGAGAATTTTTGTGATGCCAGAGCCCCAGGTGTTGAGCCCATCACTTGAGATGAGTGCATGATTGCTTTTAAGAACCACTATATTTCTAAGGCCATGATTGACAAGAAGGGGGAGGAGTGGCTCCATCTCTGCCAATGTGAAGACATGTCTGTCATGTAGTATGCCATGTATTTCCGTATCCTTCAGAAATATGAGCATGGGCTTGATGTGCTACACCTCTCCAAGAAGTTCATATGTGGTCTCAAGGATGATCTCAACTATGCCCTCACTAGACGAGGCCATAGGAGAGTAAAACATGCCCTTGATGCTGCTCTGGAGCTCGAGGACCATCTAGGGAGACATGGGAAGAAGGAAACCCATGGTGGGCACCACCACCACCACTGACGGGACCACCACCACAACGACCACATGATGCGTAAGGCCCTAGAGGATCCTCCAATAAGAGTTGCATGTCCTAAGTGCAACAAGACCCATACATGCCCGTGCATACTGGGATTAGACATTTGCTTTTACTATGGGGGAGAAGGGCACTACAGAGATAGTTGCCCCAAGTTAGCTGCCAGGAAGGGTGCATGTCAGAACCGTAATCTAACTCCCCTAGAGAAAAGGTGAGCTAGGGTTTACGCCATGGTGGATGATGAAGGTAATGTTTAATTTTCAAGATGAATTAGTAACTCATTCACTGTTAATTCTTGTGGGAGAAGGGGGTTCTAAATTTGGTTCATTTTCAATAACATTATCATCTTTAGTTTTAATGGTTATGTTCTATTATTGGCAGTGTATCATTATCTAATGCATTCTTTTATGAATTTTCATGAAATTTAATATTAATTCCTCAACTTTGTTAATGATGAGATTATGGATTCTATAAGTTTTGCTTATGGTTGAATACCCTAAAAAGAAAGACTTTTGTGACTTATCTCTATCATCCTTGGTATTAAGAATAAAATAAGGTGTTTCAAAGGTATGAAAGTAGTCAAATCTAGGTTTTTTTTATAGAAAACAAGTTAATAAGGAGTATTTTTAAGACGAGGATGTATGAAAACACAATATTGCACATAACATGAATTGTTTAGACCCTCAACCAAAAATGTATTAGGGATTTATGTCCCTAAAGCATCGCTCTAACCAATTCGCGTAAAGATCTATTTTTTATTTCAACAATACCATTTTGTTATGGGGTGTTGGTGGAGAAAAATACGACCATATCCATTTGAAGAGAAAAATTCCTCAAATTCATGATTTTCAAATTCTCCAAAATCATCACTTATACTCGTAAAAAAATTGTTTGAAATTTATTCTCAACTTTTTTACAAAATTTCACAAATATTTTAATTATTTCACCTTCAAAACTAATAAATGTACCCACATATATCTACTATAATCATCACAACTACAAAACAATATCTTTTAACACCAATAGATTGTGTCTCATAGGACCAAATAAGTCCATGTGAATAAGTTCAAGTGGTATTGATTTACTAAGCATAGATTTCAACCTGAAAGAAGTTTTTGTTTATTTTCCAACAATATATGGTTCACAATTTTTAGGTTTGTCAAAAGCAATTCTAGGCACTAAGTCAAGTTTATGTAATTCTTCAATCACATAAATTCTAGCATGCCCTAATTTTCCATACCATAAGGATTAAACATCATAATTTGCAAAAAAGCATTTTCCTTGTATAGATTAATAGAATTAGGTCTAAAATGTATAGATTTACAATTCTATTTCCCTTATAAATAAGTGTTTTCATGAATTCATTCACAGTAAGATCTATTGAAAAGAACATTATATCTAGTATAACATAGTTGACTCACACTGAGCATGTTATGATGTAATCCATCAACTTGTAGAAAATTTCTAATTGTAAGTTTAGATCTAACATTACCGATTCCAATGATGGTTCCATTTCCATTATCGCCAAATTTTATAAATCCACTTCTTTTCTTTTCAAGTATTGTAAAGACACTTTTATCTCCATTCATATGTTTTGGACAACCACTATCAACAACCCAAGCCTTCGATTATAAGAGATTTTGGCACCCAATTAGATTGATGGGTTGTTATGCATAGGAAGCCAAGAATACATTCATATTTTAGATTCTTATAATTTTGATAGTGATTGGCATACTTTTTTTAAATTATTTCAGAGAGAATTTAATTTGTAATTATCCCAATAGAATATGTAAGTAATGACAAAACAACAATCTAGAAGAAACTGACAAAATCATTTTGGGTCAATTTTTAGTTTGATCAAGAGCCCCCCCAGTCAAAATGTTTTTTTGACTAAGAGGCAGATTGTAACAAAATTTCAATCCTCTGTCATTTTAGTTAAATACACACAATGTTATCACATCAACTTGATATGCTGACTAATAAAATTCAATTTATGATTTGCTCAATATCTCAAGCAATCCTCCTTAATCTTGAATAGAACATTTGGGAACCCAAACCATGTCCTTGGATCCCTTGTTGTGATAAAAACATTGAAATGAATAATTCCAAGATATTCACAATAATGACAAGATATATGAATCATATTATTTGTCTTAGGAGCAACTTGAGGAGTGACCATTCTATATTTAGGTTGTTTTATTTTTGGATACATAACCCATACCTATTCTCCCAACTTGTCTATATGAATTATTCACGACATTGTCAAGATTTATGTTTCATTCCATGATTCTAAAGATGGGTGTATTTCTATATACTATTTTCATTAATCAATCTAGGCACATCCTTTTTAAGATGCTCAAAATACTAGATTTTAGTGTATCTCTTTCAACTATCAACATGTCATAGTTTGAATGGTTACATAGAATAGGTTGAGTTTGATAGTTATTCACTTTATCTAAAACCTCACTATTTTGAGAAGATAAGTGAGCATTACTTTCTTCAAGTTCAGAAATTTAGATTTACAAGCATCATTAGAGGCCTTTAAAGTATCAATTGTAGATGTTAAGATATCAATATCAACATATAGATCATCACTAATTTCAGATGATCTCTTTTTCTTATTTTTACATTCAACAAGATTGTTATGACTTTCTTCAATAATACTAATGATTTCTTGTTTAGGTAAATTAGAAATGTCTACCTCATTTGATGCCTCTTCCTCACTTGATTTGTCCAAAAGCATTCAACCCCTTCATTGCCTTCTTTTTCATTTCCATTTTCCTCACTCAATGGGTTCCAAAAGGCTTTATAGGATTTGTCCCCTTTGTCCTTCCTGTGATCTTTTTTCTTAAAGGATTTCTTAACTTTGTGCAGCTTTGAACATTTATTCTTTATGTGTCCTTTCTTGCCACATTCAAAGCGTCTAGAAGAGGAAGAATAAGAACTAGCATTTTTTTTAGAATGAATTCTCCTGTATTTTCTTACCATTCGCAATAAGTTCATCTTCATCACTAGTTTCACCACTATTGATGGCTTTGGATGCAAGGCTTTTTTTCTTCTTTAGTTGATTCTCATCTTCTTCACTTTGCACATTATATTGAAGTTTTATCTCATATGTCTCCAAGTTTCCAATGAGTTCCTCCACAAATGGTGTAGATAGATCATTTGATTCTTCTATGATAGTTACCTCTTTTTCATACTTTGATGTTAATGACGTAAGAATTTTTATTAGTTGTTTTGGTTTTGAAATTTGTTTTCTAAAAGCACTGAAACCATTCATAATAGTAGAAAATATAGAATATATTTCAATAATAGTTTCAGTTTTGGTCATACGAAACAATTTTAGTTTATGTTGTAGCATGTTAATCTTAGAATCCTTAACTTATTTAGTTCCTTCATGTGTTACATAGAATTTTCTTCAAATTTCATAAGAATATTCACATGAAGATATATAATTGAATTCACTGTTAGAGGACAGTTTGTAAAGAATACTAATAGTTTTGGCAATTAAAGTGGCATTGTAACACCTGGGCCCACTGCCCAAGGCTCTAACAAAGTTTCATGAATGACAACTAGCCTCACAGATTCACCACTAGCCTTAATAGCACATTTTTTCCTCACTCACATGCAAGCCAGGATAAACTTCCCGACTGGACACCCATCCTAGTTTTACTCTGGGATAAGCACGCTTAACCACAGAGTTTTTTTTAGTGATGGGCTCCCTGAAAAGGAGGTGCACCTTGGTGATTTGGGTAGTCCAATCATTCCTTTTAAGAATATTTTATCTGAGGACTCAAATCCTGAGATGTACAATCTCCCCCACTTAGGCTCTTGACATTCTCATCAAGGCTCAACTACATGGCCTCATAATATTTCCCCATTTCAGTGTAGACCCAACATGACCATATACACCCAACTCTCGACCACCGTTACCAATGCAAGGGTGGCTCCATCACCACAAATATCCCTTTCCAACATGTTTGGACCACACAAGTCAAAGATTGGAATGCCACATGTCGATGTAGGCCCCACCTACTAGAGGGGAAGTGGATCAGATACCATTTGTAAACACCCATATCCACTACCCAAGGCTCTAGCAAAATTTTAGGAATGACGACTAGCGCTACAGATCAATACTAGCCTTTACTGCATGCTTTGTCCTCACTTATTTACAAGCTAGGATAAACTTTCCGACTGGTCATCTATCATAGTACTACTCTGGGATGAGCATGCTTAACCACAAAGTTGTTTAGTGATGGGATCCCTGAAAAGGAGGTACACCTTGGTGATATGAGTACTCCAATCATTCCTTTAAGATCATTTTATCCTAGGCCTCAAATCTTGGGATGTTACTAGCATTCACTACTATATCCACATCCCAAGTTTTGCATTCGGTAGTTGGAAGAGTATATGGTTGAATTATAATCTTCCATATATCAAAGTGATATGTAGAAAGTAAAACTGTATCCTTCTCTTCTAGTAGGTGTAGTTGGATCAGTCAAATACTGGTGGTTTGTTAATGTGTGCTCCCTCAAGGTGGAGATGGCTGAGGACATTGTTCATGTCCCCATTCTTATGACCTTCAAAGTTTCCTTAACACCCTACTATAGTACTAATGGTAAGCTCTAAAGGGCGGGGTGAGTAGAGAAAATTGATTTCTCAACTAATATAAATGGTGAAATACAAGTAAAATATATATATGAAGTGTAGACAATCAACCACCACAAGAGATGCATGATTTAAGGCAGTTCCAACATGAAAATATGTATGTCCACTGCATAGTAGTTACCTACTAGGATTTGCAACAATTTACATTTGTTTATCTCGCAAGGAAAAATATAGAGTATATTTGTTAACACCTCTTATTTCACAGATGTAGAAGAGCACCAATACTCCACCTCTTCTTTAATGACTATAGAAGGGCACTAACACTTCAAATCTTCTTTAATTGTTTTAGAATAGCACCAATGAGAAGGCTACTTCTTTTCATATCAAGCCCTCAGATAGATCTTCTCACAAGAAGTAGCTCCGAAGATAAAAGAAGAATTGGAAACAAGGTTGGAGAAAAGAAAGCACCATTTTAGCTCATAAGAATCACAAAACTCCTATAATAAAGCTTACAAGATCATCCATTGAGATTAGGACATAGGTTGTTACTGTGGGTAGTGCACTTGAATGGAGATCCGATTTTTTTACTAGTTTTCACATGGAAATTCAGTATCTAAGCTCAATACAACAATTCTTACAGTGCTTAAGTGTGTTTGTATCCTACCTAAGCTATTTTATTTATAGAAAACCTTAGGAAGTATTTACATAGCCATTGGAATGTTTGGAGGTGAGGTTAGTGTGTAAGTATTTGTTATAGAGTCATTAGTGGAATAAAATGGCTAATTGTGAACTAACTTAAAAGTGTGTAGATTTGATGTTGATCAAACTTGTTTTCAATCGATCTTGCCCTCAATCAAAAAGGAGTTCAATAGAGAGGCACACTGTGTACAAGTTTAACAACGAATAACTACCTATCGAGTTGTAATTCGACCAAATCCATTCTCGATAAAAAGGAGTTCGATCAAAAAATTCCATCTAAAAAAATCTACTTTTGGAAAGCATATCAAATGATTTTTGCAATGGGAACTAGCTATCGTAAAGACCCAATATTACCCGGCCATCGTAGCTCATGTGGTAGGCACGGTGTCCCCCTCCCGGGGGAACCCGAGTTCGAGCCCCATGCTAAGCGCTGTATTTACCACCCGCCAGCTATCCGAGCTATGGCTGGGCAAAGGACGCAGGGGCAGCCTGTAAAAGTTGTCATAATCCTTTTTTTTGTAAAGACCCAATATTTGTATCAAAATGGGTTTGGGATAGTCAAGGTTGACTCATAGCTTGATTTTACATGATTTCTAGATAAATGTAAATTTTCCTTATACAATGGCGCCATACACTTAAGTGCAATTTGATTATTTTTACACAATATATGCAACCAAGATCAGATCATCTTCTTTAACTATACCTCGATACTTAAAAATAGTAAATAACATATTAGAAACAAATTGGGAAACATGGTCAGTATCAAAAGAGGAAGTTGCATAATATCCAATTTAACCAACAATAACAATGAATAATATAGGAAAAGTTTCAAATACACATGAAATTAACTACTACGTTAACCCATAGTAACTTAAAATATTTATTTTCTTTAACATAAAATGTCATTGATTCATATTCATTAGACCTCCTATTATTTAACCGAGTACGTCAGGAGTGTCACCCTAATTAGGATTAATATGCCTTTCTTACTTTTCCTTAATAAGGCCTTGCTTTTCATAATTAACCCTATATACGAAATTGATAATTTTATATTGTTGACAATAAAATGTATTCTTTGGGCATGTCCTATATTTTACTTGATTAATATTAAATCATTTGTTTGTTATCCTATGTTCCTAGGATTATGATCAGGTATATAAAACACCAATGTGAACCAATGTGCTTGGACTAACAATTTGATTAGAACATGTCCTAATATCACATGAGAGGACATTCCACATATGTTTCCTTTCATAACAAGGTGAAGTTATACCTTTATAAAAGGAAATTATGTTCTAGTTATCCCTTTCTTCCTTATGACTTATTTTTTTAGTAAACTTATTCACTTCTTACCTTAAATATTAAATAACTTGGTTTGAGACCCATCTTCACTGTAATACTCAAATGTACCCTTAAAGGCATTCAATGTGCTTATTTGAGATCCCTAAGATGACTTTTTAGTGTTTTATTAAACTGGTATACATTGCTTAAGTTCGAACCTCACCATAAACACTTACATTTGCTAGCAATTTCTTAATACCAATACTTTGGATGATAGATAATCCTCTTGGTTGATAACAACTAAACCTTATATTTAATGCCAACAACCAATTAACAACACCTTTAGATACTAATACTGAAAAACAACAATCAATCACTAAAGACATCCAACAGGAAGCCCTAAAATGTCACCTTTGTCACCCAAGTAGTTACTATTAATATAAGCATACATACTAGCCAAAATGTTATGGGGTAGTTTTGACCCTTCATCTATTAGTAGAGACCCTATCTTACCATCACTAATAATAAAACTACACTTAAATTGGCTAAGTACAATTTTTTTATGTAATCTCACATATACCAAGGTCGGCTCATTGGTGATCTACATTGAGTTCCTAATGGCCCATAGGAAACCAAAGATGTGATCAATTGATTGTGGTGAAGTTTTACTCTACTCACTAATAATACAATTTGTATATTAAACCTTTACTATACCCTAAATTCATCTCACAAGAAAACATATAAGATATCATAACTTTAGTGGAATTTTGGTATATTTACATCATAGGATTTAATTACTATGGTCTTCTGATGTGTTGTCATTAAACAAGAAATCAAGGTAGAGATAAATAAAAATAATTATTCATGAAAATCTGAACTAGTTACCATGCCACTTAACAATTTGTAACATACTGAATCTTGGGTATATTCTTAGTTTATCCTTAGTCTAATTTTTTCATAACCCTTATATCCTTTTTAACCTTAATGTTTAATTTGTGTAAATATTAGTGGGTTGGAATATAATAAAAACATTAATTATATTAATGTATGTTTATACACATAAATATCTTAGTGGATGTTTCTATAGGGGTCTAAAATGCAATTTAACCACTTAAGCGTGATATGATAAAATAAATTACTTAGAACTTTCCATGGCATATTGGAACAAGAAAGAGAAAAAGAAATAAATAGAAAAGCTATAAACATGAAAATGTGGAATTAAATGATTTAATTTGATAAGTGATGATAATGTGAGTAAATTGCCTAAAATTCATAAAAGGGAAACTAAAAAGATAATTCTAAGCTCAAATTCATTTTCCTTGGGTTTGAGTTTCTTGAATGACAAGTTTTACAATTTTGGAAAATTAATAATTATTTTTGCATTAAATGGAATTAGAAAATATAAGTTTTCCTTCAAATTATTAACTAACTTATTACATGACTTCAAAAGTATAAACAAACCTCAAATTCTTAATTTAAATGTCAAAATTAGTCTATGTTTGAATTTTCATCTAATTTGGATAATCTTAAATATTTAGTTAATTTAGGAGAGAGAATATAATCTAAGGAACAACACTATTTAATAATATGTTGAAAAAAATTAAATAATGGCAAAATCATATTCCTCGCATTTAGTATTGCTTATAGGCTAAGTTTCATATTTTTAGAAAGTTTCTAGATGCCTCTAATTCCTTAAAAGGATAAAATAAGTGACATGATTTAAATATATTAAATAAGATATTTTTCAAAAAAAATAAACTAATGTCAAAATTGTATTCCTCACCCCAAAATTATATAACCTACCAAATTGGGATTTATTTGGACTTTATTTGCACCCTCAAATAATTATAGAATGTTTTGTACATTTAGCGGATCAAAAAATTAAAGTTGGATGGTTGTATTAAATGTGATCCGCTAGTCATCTCCTACCTATGATCCGCTTGAACAATAATTTTGTGGATGTGTAACTTTCAAAACACAATAACTCACTTGTTTTTCCATGATTCTTTCATCTGCGAGTTGCAAATTCGATTCCGCTTCTTTTGAGTCATTACTCACGCGATTTTGTCATGGATTTGAGAGATGCCCAAATTCCCCTACGTAGAGCATAGTGACTACCTTCTAATTCTTTGCATTTTGCTTCCCCAATATAAATACCTATACCCTGACCTTCATTTGGTCTCGTGCTACTCTCCTCTCATTGCAATTTCTTCTTCGTCTCTGTGTGTTGTCGTTGCAAGACCATGGACCAGACCCTAATGACGACGACTAGAACTCTCAGTTTGCATTGTCTCAGTTCAATTCCTTCATGAGGTGAGTTCACATGACCTTCACCTTCCTTTCCATGACCTTGCTTTATTGAATCACCTTCAATTATGGATTAACCTAATTCTCAGCCTGTTTCTCTACACAGCCATGGCTAGCACTGAGGGGAGAATATGACCCTCGGTAGTTTTACATCTTTCCCCTCGCCTCGTCTCTTTTCTCTAAGGGCAGTTACGTGATTTTTGCTATTTGGAGTAAGCTTCGCAAGCACCCAGTTGGTGGTGAACCCAAGTTGCATGGCCACTTGCGATTGGGCCATCCCAAACATCGTGGCCCATTCAGCCGAAGTGTCTTTCGATGACATGGATTTTTGGCTTGTTCATATTGGTCGATCTTACAAAAATCATAACTTTTAATCCACTAACTCAAAATGAATAAATAAATATGTTTTGGAATTGAAAAAATGTATTCTTTCTAATAAAAATAGTTTCAAAGCCTGATGTCTATGTTTTCGATGATGGATTTTGAATATCTAATAAATCATATAAAAAGTCCTAAAAATGCAATTTAATCATATTAATTCCAAAAATTAAAATAGAAATATGTTTTCTTGATCAGGAAAATATAATAAATTGATTGGTGAGATTTTTAGAGTCATAATCTGAGATTTATAGAAAGGTTTAGAATTAGGGTTTCTTTACACATTATATATTATAAACCCCCAACACATGTGAATAATTGTAATTAGGCAAAGTTGATCTTGAAAATAACTAGTGGTGAAGAGTGTTTCTATGACTCTAAAATAAGGTATGATTGCATCCCACATTATTTCTATATTGATTAATTTCTAATTCCTCTCTCTTAATGTATGTTTGCATCCCCTATTATTCTTTTTGAGCAATTAACCTATGTTCTTCATTCTCTTGGTCTGTTGGACATTAGCCTTTACAATATCTTTTTCTTTTGGAAAATATGCTTCATGTGAAGTATCTTATATTGTTAGTGATCATATGATCATATTTGACATTCTGTTGAACTCTTTCTTGTACGTTACTCATGGTGGAACATTGATTTGCGATATGTGCTTCTTTTCCCACCTTGGTAGTGGATGTTTATATGGCACATTATTTGATGGGATGGATCCTCTTATCCCACTTTATACTTTATGGATGTTCTCATCCTCCTTATTTGTTTATACTTGCTTATTCTTTTGTTATGCATCATATGGTGACTGCTAGTATAATGTTACATGTTCTCTTATGTGGATGTGGAAATTCACACATATGCATGCAGATGTAAAAATTCCTACATATGAAAATATTAGGGCAACCATGCCCACACAGATGTTGGCAGACCCTGCCACTCCATATTTTAGAGCAGATGTATACAAGTCCCTGCTCACCTCACATTTTTGGTAGATGTGTTATTTTCCTACCTACATGTATATATTGTCTAGTATTGTCACAGGTGAAACACATCGATGCCTTGGTTCTTATTCTTTGCTCTTATTTATCTCTTTTATTGTGATTCATTTTTCTTATTCCCTTTTAGGTAGTTCTTTTCTTTTTCTATGGGAAGCCTTTTATTTGACATCTTTTAATTCTTGATATTGCTCAATTTCCTATTTAGTATGCACATACAAATCTTTGCTAATGTTATCTATTTTTATTCTCTTATTGGGGTATGCTTCCAACCCTAGGTGAAGGACTTGGATGATAAGGCATGAAGATTTGGACTAGCTTAAGGATATAAAGCTTGGAGACAATCTTGTTATGGTATAGATTTCCCTCCACTTAGATTCATATGTTGTATCTTACACGTAAACCCTATGTGGGAGAATATGATGTACTTTTGTAATCATTTATGAAGAATTGAATATAGTCTTTATTTTTATTCTGCTGCTACATTTTGTTTGTTTTGATTACCATTAAATAAGATATGAAAACTTAACACCCACTACAAGATACCTTATGGGTGTGTTTGGACTGGAGGTTCTATTCTTCAAACATTTTTAGTAGGGAGTTGATCCCCTCTGGGATCCCACTCTTTACACAGTTAGTGGGAAAGAAGACTCAAAGATACTTGTGTAACAACACTATACAAAATCCATGCGAGGGTATATCAATCAATTTCCTGAATGAAGCTTGCTTGAAATCAAGATTCAATAGGTCAACATCTCAACTCTTAATCTCACTAATATAGGAGATCAAGGAAAATGGAAATCAAGGATGGTTTCTATGTGTGACGATGAAGAAAATGACCCCTTGTGTGAGGTTAGATGATAATCAAAATATAGGATAGGTACACATGGAGTATGTATCCTTCTGAATTACCTAAGAATATTATTAAATAGAGGGTGAATAAGCTTCGTAATATCCTCTTAGATATTTTCAACCACTTCTTAAAAGTCCAGCAACCTTGGAGCTCACCCCCACTAACGCTCAACGTGCTCCTAGAAACCATAGTATGTGGGAGTATTTCAACGAATGCTACTGGACATAGAGATCAACGTGGGGTTTGTGAACATATGTTGGTAGTTTGACATAAGGGAATTAGGTGGCAGTGATGTATCTAGAAAGAACCATGATAGATGGTAAGTGATAAAAAAATGGGTTTGGGAAAGGAATGGCATGTGTATGAAACTAATTAAGGTTGGAGCAATCTTGCGAAAGCTCCATCAAAGCTTGCACAATGCTTAATAACAATGCTTTGTACTTGTGGGTTTCTATAAATTACATAGAAGAGAAAGTGAGGTTGAGATTTGGATGTTCTCCATTGAGTGCATAGTAGAGTTTTAGTGAGATGTCTCAAAATAATATATCTAAATTGAAGGAAGAAACCATTTGAAAAAACATCAACTAAACTTCCAAAAAGAGGGAAGGGAACAAAGTCTTGCATAGTCACTGATCTCCTATGATCTGGCATCTAAAATGGAGGCAGATCAATAGTAATAATAAAACTTCAAATAATATGATACTTAGACACCCACAATGATAATATGGGGCCTTTGTGTAGTAAGTGGGGTCGAACACAAGAACATGTGTGACAATGTGTTTAGAATTTGAGTTCTTAGCTTAGATAAGTCGAGTCAAAAGGAGAAATAAGTTGTTCCTTATGGAGCAAAGTCACCAAATAAATAGTAAGTCAACAAGAACAAAATAAATCAAAGTTAACATATCAAGAATAGTATAGATGTTTTTGGTATATTTCAATAGGAAAATTATATAGAGACCCGATCTTAGCCCAAAAATGAGACCTAGTTTATTTTTTACCATGGAGACAACCCAAAGAGTCTTCCGCAAGTGTTACCTTTCTCGAGACTTTCCCACTTGCCACTCCCCATTGTCCCGCTCTACCTTTCCTGAGACTTGCCCACTTTCCACTCCCCATTATCCCGCTCTTTCATGCGCTAGGCGGCGATGGTTCCTCACTTTGATTTATCACCGAAATCTCCCCCCTCTTTTGCTGGAGAAGATGGACACGGCTCCCAGACGATATAACTACAGTGATCAGTGGGAAGAGCGACTAAGCAGTGGTGGGATGACGATAACCCTGCAAAGAACAGCTGCAATGGCAACATCGGCGGAACCCTACGATGCGGCGGGAGAGAAGCACTACTCGCTGGAACAAATTGAAGATGCTACGACAGTATCGACGCAACAAATAGCTTCGGCGGCGGAGAAGCAGGATTCGGAAAAACAAATTAGAGATCGGACGATGATTACAATAAAAGAAAAAAGGTAGGTATATTGTTATGCTACACATGATGTTTATCGCCAGGCTAGTATCGCAAATAACCCTAGTCTATATTTGAGCCTAGCACAATTTCTATTTGCCAATTTCTTGACTGTTTAGTAATGAGTTCTATCCCCTCTTGTACATGTAACGTTTGCTCAGGAAACAATGTTTGTTCTTCCACTAACCAAGCTCAATAACACACATCAAACCAAGTCACGTATAGACACCCGTATGAGTTGTAAGCAACAGAACATTAAAACACTTTAAACCCTTCATTAACATGTAATCAGAATAGGAAAATAACCACATCCAAACTACACTCTATCTGGTAACAAATCCCATTGGTAATCACACATAATTATCCAAATGTTATCCAATAGATGTATACAAAATTTATTTGTTACTAACATAATGTGATACCAGAAAACCCTAATGGTAATCCCTTTGGTCATCAGACATAAAAATAAAATTTTTATCCAACATACAAAACCACTTGATAACAAACTATTTTGATAACAATTCTCCCCTCAATCTGTTATCCAATGAAAACCATTTGTTATAGTGACTTTGCTATCATATTTGTTTGTTCTCTTAGTACTAAATTCCCCTTTAACTGTTTGCTATAGTGGTTTTTCTAACAACCACTTGATAACAAACTCTTTTGATCACAACTCTTCACTCAGTCTGTTATCCAACAAAAACAATTTGTTACAGTGGCTTTTCTATGTTGTTTTATTTGTTCTCTTAGTACTAAATCCCCCTTTAACCGTTTGCTATAGTGGTTTTACTAACAACCTTTTCTGTTCTTATAGTATTAAATTTCCTATATAACAACTGTACATACGATTTGTTATCCTATCCCTGCCATTTGTTCTCCAAGATTGGTTTTAGGTAGTGGTGCATTGTAGCACAACCGCAACAATTTGGTTTTGCATTCACAAAGGACTACACCTGTGTTTGTGAAATATAACACAACTGTTCCAACATACTACAAATCGTGCATTCATACATAGCAATGGGTTGTGTCACATAGTTGTAGACAAAAACTCTATTCACACATAGCAATTGTATCCCAATGCTAACACCATCAACTCTATTGACCGTGCATTCTCACATAGAAAACTTGCGAAAACCACAATCAATCAACGTTCTTAACTGCAATGTATCCCATAAATGAACATCCTTTATGTCAACCAAGTCAACCAATCCAATAATCCTATTTATACTTTTGATATTCATCCCGATATGTATTCATATATTAAAATTTGATTTGCTATTCATCCCGATTATACTTTTGTGTAGTCACAACTATCATATTACCATGTACTACTTCATCTTCATGCTCATTGCTATTTACCTAGATCTTATATTTCATTTATTTTTTAATATTTCACTCAGAAGTCATTGACGTAGATATGAATGAAGTCCCCCATCAGAACTATTCTCAATGCACTGTTGTTATTGATGTCGATGATGATGTATTGGTACCAGAACCAACTTGTCCTATTATGGATGAATGTTAGGATGCCTTGTTACCAAAAATAGCTAGTGGCCATTCAACAACATCTTACTCAGAACTAGGAACACCATCTTCTCTACATGTTCCCATTACCCCATCAGAAGTTGGAGTGCCTCTGGTTGGGACTATATTCAGTTCAACCGACCAAGCAAGACAATTCTATGAGCTATGTGCAAATGCAACTGGGTTTGGTATCAAAACAACCCATTCTTCCAAGGAATGAAATGATAAATCAGTTGCAAGGGTCACATTCACCTGTGTTAAGGGAGGAAGGCCACCAAAAAAATGTAAGGATACATTATACAGATACAAACCGACTGCACGAACAACATGCCCCAGCCATGTTAAATTGAAACACACTTTCTCAGGAGAATATCAGATCTCCCACTTACAACTCAGTCACAACCACCTGATGATGCAACAAGATACAATGCAGTTATTACCATCCAAGAGGCAAATATCATTTGCCATACAACAACACATTGACCTGAACGATGCAACTGGTATCGATGCAGCCAAAACTATGACTTCTTTAGTAACTGAAGTCAGAGGTTACGATGGTCTTACATTCACTCAGAATGACCTTAACAACCATCTCCTGAATTCTCAGAAGCTACTCTAGGCAAAGGTGATGCAATTGCGATACAATCATACTTTGTACAGATGCAAAAGAGTGATCCAAAGTTCTTCTACGTGTTAGACTTGAATGATGAAGGTGTTCTCAGAAATGTGTTTTGGGCTGACGTAATATCTCAAATTGTGTACAAATATTTTAGTGATGTTGTTACCTTTGATGCAACATACCTGACAAATATGTATGAGATGCCATTTGCATCATTTGTCACTGTTAACCATAACAATCAATCTACTCTTTTGGGGTGTGGGCTACTGTGTAAAGAAACAACAGAGAACTATGTATGACTATTTACAATGTGGCTGCAATGCATGGGTAACCCATGACCTCTGCTTTTTGTTCCTTACATAATGATATCCATGATATTCTTTTACTCCAGAACATGCTGAATCGACTTGTTACTCATTGGCTTCTGAATGTGGGTTCCATTTAACATCCTTTTTCCCGCAGCATTGACTTCTAGATTTATTGTGTTTGTTTCACAATGATATTCAATATTTTACGGTTAATGCAGTACATGTTGGTTTGAATGTGTTACCTATATACTGTTTTGGGTGCATTCCCTTTTAGTATATTTGTTGTGGGTCAGTTGTATTAAAAAATGCATTAACAATAACATCATTTAGGAACTCACAATTTAGTTTACACGAAACAACATCATAAATAACCTGTAACAACACATACTGATTTTCAAGAGTGACTAGTTGAAATGTAACATATACTAATTTGTATTAGTTAACTATTTATTGTCTGGTTTGCATTCCCTTTTAGTATATATTGCGTGGGTCAGTTGTATTTGATATTTGTTCACATTATACTGTATGCAAATATATGTATATTCTTATGACTTATGCTGAGATATTCACTCATTATAACGTGCTTCACACTTGACGACCTGGAATACCCCCTGAGTTGTGCTGCACTACAATCCATTTCTTACACGAAAATTCAGTGATAAAATTAGTACTCCATAGGAGCTAAAAGGTATTTTAATTGACCAAGCTCAATTAATAATTAACAGGATCTGACAAGTGTTTTCTGATGTTAGGCACATGCTCTGTCTATGACACATAATGAGAAAATTACCCAAAAAACTGGGAAAAGATTCTATTACGTCCAACCTTATCCGGAATACACTATATGAGAGCCCATCAATAGATGCGTTTGAACAGGACTGGACAACTGCAATTCAGACTTGCAAGGTAAATCAAGATGGTTGGCTTGCGAGGATGTATCAAATATGACACATGTGGGTTCCTATGTACGTCAATGACTTCTTTTGGACAGACATGACAACAACCCAGTGTAGTGAATCAATTAATTCATTCTTCAATTGTTATGTTAAATCTAAGACATCTTTGAAATAGTTTGTTAACCAATACAAAGTTGCACAGGAAGCAAGGATTGAGATAGAGAGGAAATCTGATTATAATGATCTGGATAAACTTGTTCAGTTAAGGTCTGAGTTTCAGATTGAAATCGATGCAAGATTGGTGTACACAAAAAATATATTCAAGAAATTTCAAATTGAAGTACAATGTATGATGTATTGTGACACACTGTTGTTGAACAAGGTCAATTCATTATCTACATTTTTAGTTAAGGAATAAGGCAAGGTTTGCTTACCAGATGCTGAATCTATTTTACTTGAAAACAAGTTCATTGTCACTCATGACTCTGTTCATAACAATTTGTTATGTAGTTGTCAGTCATTTGAGTGCAAGGGGAATATGTGCAGGCACTCGTTATGCATCCTTACTCACAACTGCAGGATAGATAAACTGCCAATGAAGTATGTGCTAGACAGATGGAGGAAGGACATTGTACGGGATTATGAAAACAACACAAACACCATTCAGTTATCAACAAAATCTGCTGAAAGAGCTGATGCTGTCTCAAATATTTGTCAACGTTTCATAGAGATGTCATGTGTTTCAGATAAGCAGTATGAGGTTGTTGAGCATACACTAATCACAACAATTCACACGTGTAAAAAGGCATAACTGGTCGAATCTAGTGTGAGCTCTATTTTTTCCGCCAAATTTATATTAATGATTTTTCGTTTAATTTAGTACATGATGAATCGACCTGTTACATACTTGCTACTATATTTGAATTTCCTTTTAACTTCCTTTTTTTCGGTGCATTGGTTTGAACTTTTTTTAGTTGCACAATGATATTCATTATTCTTTGTTACTGCAGTACATGCTAACTCGAATTAGTTACCTGTTTATTGATTTGTGTGCATTCCCTTTTAGTATATTTGGTGCGGGTCAGTTGTACTCGCTATTAAGTTACATAATAAGTTCTACCAGTATACATATATTTTGATGAGTTATGATGAGTTATTCACACATTATAGCGAGGACCAATATACATATATCCTGATGAGTACTGTAGAGTAATTGACACATTATAACGTGCCTTATAGATACAAAAAGGCAGAACTGCATGAATCCAGTGTGAGCTCATTTAAAAAATATATTTCCTTTGGTCCTGCACATAATTGTTTATATGATTTCACATCTTTGCACATTTGTTTCAAATTATTGGAATACAATCAATTCATTGAACCTGTACCAATAATATTGGCATTTCAATGTAGGCCCAAATGACCAAACCAACAGTTGTTCCTGCTATCAAGGATCCTTTCACATCCATAAAGGTTGGAAGACCACCATCCTTAGGAAAAAAGGGATGGCAGGAAATGAACTAAAAAGAAAACACCATAGTCAAAAAGTGAAGTAAGAAAAAGCCAACTCAACTAGCCATAATGGATTGACAAATCCCAGTACCCCAATTCCCAAATGATCAACAACAAGGGTGGACACCCCAAAAAAACATGAATGATATCTGCAACCCTACAAATAGAGGTTTCAGTACATATAATAGTATCGCTGCTGAACACATTATTGGCCAAAGCTACAACACATCATCTCACACACCACCATGTCAATATATGCAGTCTGGAGTGGGCAGTAACCAAAGGAGTTTTTACACAAATGCAAACGCAGCAAATCTCATCAACAACCACTACCAATCTGTGACAGCTAGCTCGAGCATAGGATGAGCTTACAACAGTCCATCTCATCTTGCTACAATATGGTTACGATTCACTACCCACAGAGACTAGCTTTATCTTCATACTAATATACATATTTTTTGTCTTCTTTTTTGGCAAAACACATGTAGATCTTTGTAGTGCAATTGTCTACACGAAGAATACATATGTACAGGCATGTGAACCCATAAATATTGTCCCACTATTTAGACCACAATGGTGGAATATATGTTTCTTTCTACAACCAATATTTAGCACAAGGTATCCATGTGTTTCACTAATTGTTGAGTAAATAATACCACGTCAGTATTGCTACATCATACATGTTATAGCACTCTGAATAACTGCATTTCACTCACATCACTCAGCCTAACTGTTCTATTACAGACTAAAAAAATTCCAACCGAATGTGCACCACAAGACAATTAAACAATAAAAAACCATTCTTTAGATGCTCCCAATTGCCTACAACAATTGAGACAATGTTCTGCGCACTTTTGTATTTATGTCACAAAATCTTATTAAATACAACTCCCTTTTAACAACCACATTCATCAATTAATCATTTTATATTTTTTTCACCTAAAGTTCAATCTTCATTTAATGTTCATTTCCATCTACTCCTTGTTAACGACCCACTATATACTAGGAATCCATAACAATTGATCTTAGTTAACAACCGACTTCACCACTTGGTTACAGACTCCATACTCACTTTGGCACAACCACCATCACATAGAATTTTCATACTAGATAAAGCCAATCCCATCCGCTCAAAATGTCACACTACAGTTTCACTTCGTCACACCTGGAATATGCATTCACACATGTAACAACTGGTATCTAATACCAACCGACTTCGCATGTTATCTCATAACAAATAAAAATCAAACCTACACTGCTAGTATCGCCACACTCCAACCTTCACTTAGACCAACTAGAATGTGTTGTTATGCATAACACATACTTGTTGTCTACAAAAAACATTTACCAGTTATTTCGTATCAAATAAAATCAACCACACCCGCTCCTAACACATAATTGGTTCACTAATGGCTGAGTGCATAATGCCAAGTCAGTATTGTTGCATCATACATGTTAGAGATACCTGTTATAGCACTCTTAATAACTACATTCCACCAACATCACACAACCTAACTGTTTTGTTACAAAGTAAACAAAATTACAGCCGAGTGTGCACCACAAGACAATTATACAAATAAAAAACATTCTTTAGATCCTTCCAATACTAATCATTTTTTATTTATGTCAGAATATATTGTTAACTACTCCTCTCCTTTTACTTTCATCATTTAATCCTTTTTTTCACTTTTTCCATTTAAGTTCAATCTTCATCTAAAGTTCATTTCCACCTGCCCCTTCTTAACGCCCTACTATATAATAGGTTTCAACTTCTTTTTCCATCCATAACAACTGATATTGGTTAAAAACAACTCCCACACCTATTCAAATGTAACAACTGGTTTCTACTGCCAACCGACTTCACATGTTATCTCATAACAAGCACAACCAATCCCACACCACTACTAACACCACACGCCAACCTTGACTTGGCCCAACTGGAATGTGTCGTTATACGTAACACATACTTGTTGTCTGCAAACAACATTCACCAGTTATTTCGTATCAAATAAATTCTTACTAGGTGGATAACTAGCGATAACAAGTGGATAACCAATGATAGTAAAGTCATATAAAAAAACAACAGAACCATTTAGATGCAATACTTCATTTGCCCATTCCATCAAATATAACTGACAAAAGATCAATGTTTTGTTAACTAAATACTGAATTTTCACAATAAACTAAATTAAGTTTAGGGCCAATGCCGCGTTTAAGGACCTTAACATGTTTTTGACAAAATCAACCCCCACACCCAGTTATATGTTGTAGTAAGTTCAGTAAACATTGCAACAAACCCATATTCCCTGATATACATACAACAACACCATGGAAGCAGTAAAATTCTATTTCAGTAACTCAGTTCACCACTTACATTTCAGAACGCCCCTTCATTTGTATACTCCTTCATTTGTAGTATAAGCATAGCATTGATGCCACACAGGTGATGCACTGGTTCAGGGTATGACTCTTCTATCCTCTACCCTTCACATATGCATTCCATCCACTGCATAACATATACACAACAGTCGTTGGTTTCCGTAGGTTGTAGCACTGCCTTGTTATCGAATAAGATCTTCCAGCCTTCTTCAGATACACTACTTATCTTGCTCACAAGGATTTTAATCACCGCTGCATGTATTTGCACAAAATCATATAACAAATAGTTTGTAGCTACCAGTTTGATCACATAAATGGTCTACAACAAGATATGCACAACTTATACTTACCAAGGTAACTCCATCGCTGTCATATGGATGACTCATCACTGGTCTATTATATATCCTCATTGGGCGTAGGCTGTTGTACTGAAGTATCTTCTTGTATTCATGTGAAGCCACTAGCAAGTTCTAGTGATGCGAACTAATAATCGAAAGAAGTATTACATTTGTGGACTTGATGTCTTCCCTTTTCTCATAACAATATTTCTGCATCAGGGGTGTATTCTTTGTCTTAATTGCATGTGTCATTGCGGTGTTGAAAATGAACACCCTCCGTCCCCACTTGTTTTGATATTCCTTTCGCATGACTTCACTCCAACCATCTATTATCTGTTACAGTCAAAATGCGGAGCCAAGTCATTTATGGTGGTCAACATATCAATAGGTATAACAATTAATTTTCCAACTATATGCATTTTGTCTATAACAAAATTCACATTCTTTCTATAAAGCGTTTACTACTTACAGTTCAGTAAAATTCATGTAGTAAAGTAAAGACATAAAAATGAACTTCAGCAAATAACTGCATACTGTTAGTCCAAGTCTAGACATGTCACATATTGTGAATTGGAAATCATTTACCTAATTTATACAACTCGAACTAACAATTAGCAGAAACATCTTTATCCATTGAATTCTATTTGCATATATGCAATACTACCCATTAGAATGTCACACATAACAACACACTCTCACCACTCAAACACTCATTGCAGGAAACCATCACAAACCGATTTATTTACAGCAGGAAACACTGATTGCAAGAAACACCCAAAGGACCATCACTGCAACTGTATCCTCACACTAGACGCACATAGCTGACACTCTACTACAATTGTATGCAATCCTATTAAGCTTTGTTCATAGAAACAGATGCCTAAATTTTATTTAACACATCAACAACACATTCAAGTTCTTCATCTATATATTGTAGGTTTTGAGGGCAACATTATGCAGACAATGTATGTGACATCCCGCTATCACACAGACAATGAAATGCCACGCAAAAACATGCAGAGCTTCCATAAACCACATATTACCAAAAATACGGGTTAATTAAAACCGATTGCAAAAATTAGATAAACAAACAAACTATTACATCCAGATCCTTATCCTGCAAGGAAACACATTATATAAACATAAATAAACCTTGACATGTGTCCATAGCTCATAGGATCCAGCTGTCACATAGGCACAAAGAGTTCACCACCTGTTTATTTACAGAATAGGTCATACCAGGCCAACATCAGGATAAACAAAACTACATCAGCTATACATCGTGAGACATCGTCGAAACACTTCCAAAGACCTAAGAGTACATGTATGACTCTAGGACTCTACTACCAAACAACCAAAATAGTAGCATATCTATCTCTTGCCTCCTACTGTTCTTCCTGCTACTCAGCCGCAACCTCACGACCACCACCACATCTAACACGTTCACCTAAAAAGGTTTAAAACCAACGGGGTGAGACACATAGTCCCAGCGAGAAACATAACCCCCGCCTAAACTATAAAACCTCAAAGGAGAGATAGAACAGATAAGGCAGGTAACTGATATAAGAAACTCATATATACGACATACTGAACAGAACTAGTTTACCAAGATATGCAAGAGGCATTTAACCAGATATTTCTTTATGGAACATGATTGACAAGATAATCTTTATAAGAACTTATCGCAAGATATGAGGAATGCACAAATAACTTGCAAGATATAACTAGTGCAACTAGACATGCAAGGCCTCAACCAATGTTCCGTGTTTTGCCTTAAGCGATACATACTATACGGCTAGATTACAATTTTATTATACCCTGAGGAAGTGATCCATCCCACTCAAATCCAACCTTCGGCTGCGAAACCCAAAATCGGTGCCATACAAGGTCATTGGGAGAGTCAGACTCCATGACCTCATCTCTTCGTGGTCAGTACACGATAACCAAAGCAGGACCGTAGTCTCTTGCTTGAGTGGCCTCAGCCATAGGGTTAGCTCACACAGTCTACCCTTTTTATCTAGCCCACCCTTGGTATAGGTCACGGTGCTAGTATACTTGAGCCACGGGCCAGTTCACCGTGCTCCTTGAGCCATGAACACATTCATGCTCTATCATACTGAGCCATGGGCCTGTTCACCATTCTCCAACCATACTGAGTCTACAACCACAATTGCACTCTAATCCTCCTACTTTCGGCTAGGAGAAACCCCACATATTCAACAATATGCACTCTAGGTAATCCCGTAGGATAAACCTATTTCACCATCACCAACTACTGACGATGATGGATCTATGGTCAGGGCAAAACTACATGAAATGTTCTACTGTAATTAATTAGTATGTTTTAGGTGAATTGTTGAGGCAACCAAGTTATAAAACATAAACAACATTGTGTCATACTATAACTACCATTATCATATTGCCATGGGATCTCAATCCCTCATCACATAATACCACTGCCTCTCAAGGCTTCATCATCATACATCATTATCTGGGGATAACAATCCCTAATCTCAGTATCAGAGGATAACACCTTGACTAGGCACTCAACATTTATCAGGTCAACAAACCCTTCTAATCATATTGGTGATACATGTTATCTCATCAACAAGGATTATAATCATTCAGTGTTATACAAAACACATACACCTCATAGCTATACCTGTCTATGAGTTCATTTGATACACCTGCATGGTTAGTATGTATAGCAGGAGAGATAACTGGATCGCCAAACATAGATCTTAGAGAACATAGTATTATTATCATGCCATTCAAACTTAGGGAGCATATGATTGAAACCACATCCATTATTGTGATCATATGGAGTATAAAGTGGTATTTGCATGTCTGACAATTAAATTAGTGTTATCAAACCGTGAGCATCCACTATGCCGTATATCTTATAAACATAGCCATTATCTTATCATCTTACTTAGTTAACAAATATATCACTAGTCACAACCTATCTTTCATACCTCAACAACATCTTAACCAAAGATGCGGGCTCCAGATAACAGGTTCACCAACCTAGAGTTCCCAAGCTCGGCGCATCCCTCACCAAAGGGGGTCGCCTACCCTCACCAAAGGTGTGGCGGGCAGGGCACTAACCCTCACCCAAAGGATATAGGCCACAAGCATGGCGTGCACCTATGCACAAGGGGATAACGGGTAGACTAGCACCCAAGGTGTGTCGTGCAGTCATGGTCCAAGAGTGTATCGTGCAACCAGATGCAAGGGGATATTGTGCAACCAGGAACCATGGGTGTATCGTGCAACCATGACTAGGGGTGTGTCGGGTAGCACATCCACCTCATTATCCCAGATGCCATATCTCCTACTAGGGTTAGGGTTCCTATATCGGGAAAGCACCAAAGCCATAACACCCAAGGTTACACTACTTCCCTCCATCAAACGATACCATGGCGCCCAAGGTCATCTATCGTTCAAGCTAGGGTTTGGGACCCTATAACGATCAAGGTACCATGTCGTCCATCAAAGTCAGGGCACTTCCCATCGGTCTACACTATGGCGCCCAACTAGGGTTTCACCATCCAAGACTCATGTCGGGCGACACCAGAGCCAACCCATGTTGCTCAGGGCACCAAGAGGGGATATCTACCAAGCATCATATCGGCCAAAGGCATAATGCCCAACAATAAACACTATGTAAGGCAAAGCCCATATCGGTCAAAGGCATATCGCCCAACATCGTCATCATGGGTAAAGGTTCATATCGGTCAAAGCATATCACCCAACAACATCATCAGGGGTAAAGGTTCAAGAACACATCTAAACAACCTAACCATGTCACCATAACTAACTAGATCAAGGGCACATACTAGGGCAAAGATATTTCCAACAAATAAACATGGCCGATCAATATAGCACATATAGCATGCAACATAAAAAGAAGTAGTATAGCTAGGGTTAGGAGTTATGTAACCCACCTCAAGTACACTCCTCAAGCTCGAAAGCTCCAAGCACCAAGGTTCCAAGCTCTAAGGCACCACCACAAGAGGAGAAGTAGCAAGGCACTCTCTAGGGTTCAGACACCACTAGAGGAAGAAGGAGACTAGAGCTATGTCACCCACCAAGGAGAGAGTATCGACCACCAAGCTCCACCAAGGGGAAGTGTATCGGCCAACAAGGAAGAAGGAAAGCAACTAAAGAGCTAAAGGGATCCCAAGCTAGCAAAGAAGGGGGTATATAAGCAAGAGGGTCAAGTGGGAATCCACTAAGGGATAGCTCCACATGTGCTCGCCCAAACCACCACTTGTCCAAGGGTTATGCCACATGCTAGCATCCCAAACCACTTGTCCATGACTTGCCACCCACTACCAAGGAAACAACCACTTGTCCCAAGATGGTGACACAAACGAGGCTAGGTCAAGTGGGGTGTGTGTCTCCCATCATGGTAACCCAACACACCCACCACTATCTTGGCCGATACACCTTCCTGGCCAACACACCATGGCCGATACAAGGCACCAGGCTCACCCTTGCCTAATACAAAGCCTCAATAAGGCAAAACAAAGCCCAACAAGGCTCAACAAACCCCAAAGCAACTCAAGCAATGAGCCCAACCCATCCTCTCAACTCTGGAGGATGCAAGGAGAGAGAAAGACATCTCTCAAGGTGACAAACTTACACACCAACCCTAAAACTTGGGTAAATTGCAAGTTGCACCTCCACCTCTCAACAAAGCACAAACAAACCCTAACCACAACTCAGGTGATTAGCAAGCATCTCAACACAAGGTTTAGGCAAAGCAAATAGGGTAAGCTCAAAATGAACGTTAGGGTCCTTACAAGCCATAAACCTCTACAAAGGGATTTCGCCCTCAAAATCTGAAGAAAAAAGCGAGGGATACTTCCTCCTCATCTCTTCCTCAATCTCCCACATGGCTTCCTCAATGCCATGATGATGCCAAAGAACCTTCACAAGAACCACATCCTTCCTCGTCAGCTTCTTCACTCTTCGATCGATGATTATTACTGGACCTTCTTCGTATGTCTCATCTTCATCCAGCTCAACCTCAACCGGATGTATCACTGTCTGTGTGCCTGGATGACTTTTCTTTAGCATATTGACATAGAACACCATATGTAACCTGTGCAACTCTGGCGGTAGTTCTAACTTGTAAGCTACCTTGCCAACACGTGCTATTACCGGATATGGCCCCATATACCTGGGTGCCTACTTGCCTTTCCGACCAAACCACAACATGCCTTTCCATGGTGAGACCTTGAGATACATCTTGTCTCCCACCTGGAACTCTATAGGTCATCGAAGATTATCTGCATACGACTTCTGTCTATCCTGTGCCGTTTTCAACTATTGCTGTATCGCTTTGATCTTTTTTGTTGTCTATTGCACTAACTCAGGACCCAAAAGCTGATACTCGCCAGACTCATACCAACATAGAGGAGATCTGCACTTCCTGCCATATAAAGCCTCATAAGGTGCCATGTCGATACTTCGTTGGTAACTATTGTTGTAGGCGAATTCTATCAAACTGAGATGCATGTCCCAACTACCTAGGAACTACAAAATATAAGCTCAGAGAAGATCCTCCAAAGTCTAAATAGTCCTTTCAGACTGTCCATCTGTATGTGGGTGGAAAGCGGTAGTGAACCTCAACTGCGTTCCCAATGCTTTATGCAGCTGTTCCCCAAAATGACTCATGAACTGGGGACCTCGGTCAAAAACTATCGTTACAGGCACATCGTGCAAACACAGTATCTCATCCACATATATATGAGCAAGCTTTTCTGCTGTATACGTTGTCTTTACATGTATGAAATGAGCAGACTTCATCAACCTGTCCATTATCACCCAAATGGAATCATGATTCCTAGCTGTCCTTGGCAGACCAACTACGAAATCCATGGTTATATGATCCCATTTCCACTGTGGTATCGACATGGGTTGCAAAGTACCTACTGGTTTCTGATGCTCAACCTTGACTTGCTGGCATATCACACACTTAGCTACAAACTCGGCCACACTTCTCTTCAAACCAGGCCACTAATATAGATCCTTTAGATTATGATACATCTTGGTGACACCTGGATGCATAGCATACATCGATGTGTGTGCTTCCTCGAGCACTAACTTCCTCAAATTGTCAACATCTGGGACCACCACCCTATTATGATAACAAACTAGTACATCTTTGGACTCATGGAATCCATCATGCTTCTTACTACCAAACTCTGATTTAATCAACTGAATTGTAGCATCTGCCTATTACGCTTCTTCGATCTGCTGCCTCAATGTAGGCTTTACTTGCATCCGTGCCAACAGTCCATCCAATAAGGAGACTTCCAACTATAGGTTCATCTGCCGCAAAGAGACAAACATATCTCGCCTATGGCATACCAAAGAACTCAACTGTGCCTTCTTCATAGGAAGATAAGAAGACTTCCTGCAAAGTGCATCAGCTACCACGCAACAGATCAAACAGATCATCTATCCTCGAAAAAGGGTACTTATTCTTGATCGTAACTTTGTTCAACTGCCGGTAATCTATGCATAGACACATTGATCCATCCTTCTTCTTTACAAATAGAACTGGAGCACTAGTCAACTTTTCTTTCAAGTTCTGAAAAGCTTGCTAAAAACGATCATTCCAAACAAAAGGTACATCCTTCGTGGTCAACTTCATCAATGGCAATGCGATTACACTGAAGTCCTTTATAAACCTCCAGTAGTATCTTGCTAGACCCAGAATACTACGAACTTTAGTCAGAGTTTTTGGTTGCTCCCACTCCGCAACTGACTCCACCTTATTGGAGTCCACTCTGACTCCTTCCATGAATATCACATGACCCAAGAAAGTCACTTCTCTCAGCCAAAACTCACACTTACTGAACTTAGCATACAACTGATGCTGGCGAAGGAGAGTCAACGCTCGTCGAAGGTGTTATTCATGCTGTTGACTACCTTGACTATAGACCAAGATTTCGTCTATGAAGACCACAACAAACTAATCTAGAAACAGACGGAACACCCTATTCATTAGATCCATGAAAGCAGCAGGTGCATTGGTTAGCCCGAACGGCATAACCACAAACTCAAAGTGACCATACCTCATCCTAAAAGCTAACTTTGGTATGTCCTACACCTTGATCCTCAACTGATGATATCCAGATCGTAGATCAATCTTTGAGAACATTGTACCACCCCACGGAGATGTGCTCGGTCTGATGAAACCTTTATCCAGCAACTCCTGTAAGTGCTTCTTTAGCTCTACCATCTCAGCTGAAGCATCCTGTACGGTGTCTGAGCAACTGGCTGTGTCCCTGAAACTAGATTGATCTCAAAGTCAATCACTCAAGGTGGGGGAACACCGAGAAACTCATAGAGAAACATATCCTCAAACTCTCTGACAACTGTCACGTCCGGAAGACTCAGACCTTTCACCTCGATATCCACAACATGAGCTAAGAACGCCTTACATCCTTGCTACAACAACTTATCTGCCACCATGGATGATACTAAACACGTCAAAGGAATCTTCCTATCTCCCTAGAAGATCCACTTCTCACCATCATCAGCAAACACCACTTGCTTTGAACCACAGTCTAGCACAACCTTATATCTTCTAGGGTATCCATCCCAAGGATTACATCAAATCCATGCATATCAAGTGGTATAAGATCCACTTGTATCTTGTGTCCTGAAAAAGATAGAACACATGACAAACACACCTCTCGAAGCATCGAGGAACCATCAAGAGGGGTTTCTAACAACAAGCTATCACTCTTACAACTAACAGGTAAAAGACATCTATCAATCATACTACGGGCGATAAAAGAGTGCATAGCACTCGGGTCAACCAAAATAGATGCAAAGCAAGAAGAAGACAAATTAAAATGAAATAACTCCATCTGACCTGCCACCACTCGCAGGTTGACTATCACCTCCGGCTGACTCATAGCATAGAATCGAGCCATTGCTTGCTGTCCACGTCCTCTGCTTCCTTGAGAAGACGATCCAGATTGCGACGCTTGGCTGCATCCTCGCCCTCTGATGCCACTAAACTGTCGTCTATCAAGACCTTGTTGATTTTGTCTCAGTTGTTGTGTCACTTTGACGTCTCTCCTTGGGCAATTTGACTTCAAATGCCTGGTCTGTCCACAGTGATAACATGACCTATCCTCTAACCGTGGCCTAGATGGCCCTATCACTTCTACTGAAGCTGTGTTGTAAGCTCTGGATGGCAAATAACCACACCCTCTTCCTTTACTTGGTGACCACTGCGATGGTGCACTAGAACCTTGCCTCACCGAAGGTGTAGAAAATCTCAGCTTCTTGTGGCGGTCAAGCCTCTATTTTTGGAACTGAGCAGGTCTTTTCTTGGTCACAGCCTCTCTCTTTTTTCAGACTGACTGTTCAATCCTTCAGATAGACTCCAAAAACAGGGCAAACCGCTATTGGTTTTCTAAAGCAGCAGTAGGTGGCGACAATTCAAGACTCAGACTTTTCTCAAACAGTCTGATTATCTCATCATCTGTTGCCACCATGTGAGGATAAAACCTCAACAAGTCCATAAACTTGGCTTCATACTCGGTGATGCTCATCGATCCTTAGAGCAGACACTCAAACTGGTTGATCTTCTCGTCCATATAGGTATTTAGGAAGTATCGACTTACAAACTCCCATTGGAAGACGTCCCAAACTATCACCTCTCCAGGCCGCTTCTCCTCCTCAATGACCCACCAGTGGCTAGCACTACCTTTCAGAAGGTAGACATCGTGCTTGACTTTGTCTGCTTCGGGGATGTCAAGGATTTGGAAGGCCTTCTCAAGACCTGTCAGCCACAGATCTGCATCCGCTGGATAAGCCATTCCAGCATAATCTGAAGCTCCGACTCAGCGAAGTCGCTAAAAGGTCTTCCCAATACCCAAAGATTCACCATGGGGAGCCTATGCTCTTGGAGGAGGCACTGACAATCTATCCACCATGTGATTCATTATTGTCATTACCTGTCCCATAAGGCGCTGGTAGACAAGGTTCTCAAGAATGGCTGGGTCAATTTGGGGGACCTCAGGCACTCGATCTTCATGTGCCTACACATGTGCTCCATCAACAGATGTAGCATCACTGCTCTCAGCAACATGTTCTTCATGATTTCCAGACATCTTTAAGCTTTATCTTCTACTGGGGGTAGAAGGTTATTATGAGAAAATCTAGAAAACTCACAAGAACAGACACAAGCCTAGTCCTAGATCCCTATAGACTCAGCGAACCTAGAGCTCTGATACCAAAACTTATTGTGACATCCTGCTATCACACAGACAACAAAATGCCACGCGAAAACGTGCGGAACTTCCATAAACCACATATTACCAAAAACATAGGTTAATTAAAACCGATTGCAGAAAATAGATAAACAAAGAAACTATTACATCCAAATCCTTATCCTGCATGGAAACATGTTATGTAAACATAAATAAACCTTGATATGTGTCCATAGTTCATAGGATCCAGCTGTCACAAAGGCACAAAGAGTTCACCACCTATTTATTTATAGAATAGGCCATACGAGGCCAACAACAGGATAAACAAAACTACATCAGCTATACATCGTGAGACATTATCGAAACACTTTCAAGGACTTGAGAGTATAGGGATGACTCTAGGACTCTACTACCAAACAATCAAAATAGCAGTATATCTATCTCTTGCCTCCTACTGTTCTTCCTGCTGCTCGGCCGCAACCTCACGACCACCACCACATCTAGCACAATCACCTAAAAAGGTTTAAAACCAATAGGGTGAGACACACAGTCCCAGTGAGAAACATAACCCCTGCCAAAACTATAAAACCTCAAAGGAGAGCTAGAATAGATAAAGCAGGTAACTGATATAAGCAGCTCATATATGCGACAATCAGAACAGAACTAGTTTACCAAGATATCTAGGTGGCATTTAACAAGATATTTCTTTATGGAACATGATTGACAAGATAAGCTTTATAAGAACTTATCACAAGATATGAGGAATGTACAAATAACTTGCAAGATATAACTAGTGCAACTATACTTGCAAGGCCTCAACCAATGTTCCATGTTTTGCCTTAAGCGATACATACTATACGACTAGATTACAATTTTATTATGCCCTGAGGAAGTGAGCCATCCCGCTCAAATTCAACCTTCAGCTGCGAAGCCCAAAACCGGTGCCATACAAGGTCATTAGGAGAGATGGACTCCATGACCTCACCTCTTTGTGGTCAGTGCACGATAACCAAAGTAGTACCACAGTCTCTTGCTTGAGTGGCCTCATCCACAGGGTTAGATCTCACAGTCTACCCTTTTTATCTAGCCCGCCCTTGGTACAGGTCACGGTGCTAGTATACTTGAGCCACGGGCCAGTTCACCGTGTTCCTTGA
The DNA here is from genome assembly GCA_963693085.1 of Alisma plantago-aquatica. Classification (NCBI taxonomy): domain Eukaryota; kingdom Viridiplantae; phylum Streptophyta; class Magnoliopsida; order Alismatales; family Alismataceae; genus Alisma; species Alisma plantago-aquatica. Next base: position 408,543,950 of record OY856414.1, read on the forward strand.
GCCATGAACACATTCATGCTCTATCATACTGAGCCATGGACCTATTCACCATGCTCCAACCATACTGAGTCTACAACCGCAATTACACTCTAATCCTCCTACTTTCGGTTAGGAGAAACCCCACATATTTAGCAATATGCGCTCCAGGTAATCCCACCGGATAAACCTGTTTCACCATCACCAACTACGTACGATGATGGATCTATGGCCATGGCAAAACTACATGAAATGTTTCATTGCAATTAATTAGTATGTTTTAGGTGAATTGTTGAGGCAACCATGTTATAAAACATAAACAACATTGTGTCATACCACAACTGCCATTATCATATTTCCGTGGGATCTCAATCCCTCATCACATAATACAACTGCCTCTCAAGGTTTCATCATCATACATCATTATCTGGGGATAGCAATCCCTTATCTCAGTATCAGAGGATAACACATCGACTAGGCACTCAGCCTTTATCAGGTCAACAGACCCTTCTCATCATACTGGTGGTACATGTTATCTCATCAAAAAGGATTATCATCATTCAGTGTTATACAAAACACATACACCTCATAGCTCTTACCTGTCTATGAGTTCATTTGATACACCTACATGATTAGTATGTATATCAGGAGAGATAACTGGATCACCAAACATAGATCTTAGAGAACATAGTATTATTATCATGCCATTCAAACTTAGGGAACATATGATTAAAACCACATCCATTATTGTGATCATATGGAGTATAAAGTGGTATCTACATGTCTGACAATTAAATTAGTGCTATCAAACCATGAGCATCCACTATGCCCTATATCTTATGAACATAACCATTATCTTATCATCTTACTTAGGTAACAAACATATCACTGGTCACAACCTATCTTTCATATCTCAACAACATCTTAACCAAAGATGCGGGCTCAAGACAACAGGTTCACCAACCTAGAGTTCCCGAGATAGGCACATCCCTCACCAAAGGGGTCGCCTACCCTCACCAAAGGTGTGGCGGGCATGGCACTAACCCTCACCCAAAGGATATCAGCCACAAGCATGACCTGCACCTATGCACAATGGGATAACAGGTAGACTAGAACCCAAGGTGTGTCGTGCAGTCATGGGCCAAGAGTGTATTGTGCAACCAGATGCAAGGGGATATCGTGCAACAAGGAACCATGGGTGTATCGTGCAACCATGACCAAGGGTGTGTCAGGCATCACATCCACCTCATCGGCCCAGATGCCTTATCACCCACTAGGGTTAGGTTTCCTATATCGGGCAAGCACCAAAGCCATAACACCCAAGGTTACACTACTTCCCTCCATCAAATGATACCATGGCACCCAAGGTCATCTATCATTCAAGCTAGGGTTTGGGACCCTATAACGGTCAATAAACCATGTCGTCCATCAAAGTCAGGGCACTTCCCATCGTTCTACACTAGGGCGCCCATTTAGGGTTTCACCATACAAGACTCATGTCGGGCGACACCAGAGCCAACCCATGTTGCTCAGGGCACCAAGAGGGGATATCTACCAATCATCATATCGGCCAAAGGCATAATGCCCAACAACAAACACTATCTAAGGAAAAGCCCATATTAGTCAAAGGCATATCACCCAACAACATCATCAGGGGTAAAGGTTCATATCGATCAAAGCATATCGCCCAACAACATCATCAGGGGTAAAGGTTCAAGAACACATCTAAACAACCTAACCATGTCACCATAACCAACTAGATCAAGGGCACATACTAGGGCAAATATATTTCCAACAAAATAAACATGGACGATCAAGATAGCACATATAGCATGCAACATAAAATGAAGTAGTATATCTAGGGTTAGGAGTTATGTAACCCACCTCAAGCACACTCCTCAAGCTCGAAATCTCCAAGCACCAAGCTTCCAAGCTCCAAGGCACCACCATAAGAGGAGAAGGAGCAAGGCACTCTCTAGGGTTAGACCACCACTAGAGGAAGAAGAGACTAGAGCTATGCCACCCACCAAGGAGAGAGTATCGACCACCAAGCTCCACCAAGGGGAAGTGTATCGGCCACCAAGGAAGAAGGAAAGAAACTAAAGAGCTAAAGGGATCCCAAGCTAGCAAAGAAGGGGGTATATAAGGAAGAGGGTTAAGTGGGTGCCCACTAAGGGATAGCTCCACATGTGCTCGCCCAAACCACCACTTGTCCAAGGGTTATGCCACATGCTAGCATCCCAAACCACTTGTCCATGACTTGCCGCCCACTAGCAAGGCAACGACTAGTTGTCCCAAGATGGTGACACAAACGAGGCTAGGTCAAGTGGGGTGTGTGTCGCCCATCATGGTAACCCGACACACCCACCACCATCTTGGCCGATACACCTTCCTGGCCGATACACCATGGCCGATACAAGGCACAAAGCTCACCCTTGCCCGATACCAAGCGTCAATAAGGCAAAACAAAGCCAACAAGGCTCAACAAAGCCCAAAGCAACTCAAGCAACGAGCCCAACCCATCCTCTCAACTCTGGAGGATGCAAGGAGAGAGAAAGACATCTGTTAAGGTGACAAACTTGCACACCAACCCTAAAACTTGGGTAAATTACAAGTTGTACCTCCACGTCTCAACAGACCATAAACAAACCCTAATCACAACTCAAGTGATTAGCAAGCATCTCAACACAAGGTTTAGGCAAAACAAACAGGGTAAACCCAAAATGAATGTCAGGGTCCTTACAATGTATGTCACACGCCATAATACTTGTTAACCTTAAGGGCACAAACTGGAATGACAACCTTAATTGATGTCATACCTGGTTCGTGATGTTACCACCCTTTTTCAGCAAATCTCTGAAATCCTAACGCATGATACATGCATTCTCAGACCTGAAAATAACATCACTCACACTCTTGTCCTTGCTAGTAAACTGAAAAATAACAAACACTCCTCAATTATGCTTGATAGAAATTGAAAGGTATAATCTCATTATACAAATCCACTATTTTACATACCTTCTTTAGTAACAAAATATCTTTTTACTGTTAAACATGGTTGCTTCATCATCCCAGTTTGGCATCTCACTGATCTCAATCTTTTTGACAGGAGACATTAGCTTTAGCTTACGTTCTCAGTGTTCATCTTTGACTCTCCTAACTGATGAACTCGGGCTATTACCAGCCATTATCAACTTCTTTGCTTGCTTCGATGGTTTCTCATTGCTTCCCTCGCATGTAACCCTATCAACCATGTCTTTTACAGGGTTGCCATCAAATAACACAATATAAGAATACACACAACGAATATACAACCACAATGTAAGTCATTGTAGGCACACCTTTTCATCGGCCCTATGCCCATCAACAAAAATCCATTCCGGATTTTCCACTGCCTTTGCCTTACCTTTGTTTGTTACAACCATAGAGATTAAAGTCTGCGTGCCCACTTCACTCAGGATCTTTTCAATATGGTCTTCAATGCCCGTCTCCTTCCACCAATCTACAACCTACACAACATAATTAAGTATTCATTATGGTTACATATACACTAATCTTAACATGGACTATTAAGGATACACCAGATTTACATAACACTAATCTATTCAATGTGTATCACATATTCGATCCTACAATTACCTTCTTCCCTCCACTACCAAATTTTGCATGCCCCATTATGGCCACACTTTCATGGGATAGTTGATTTAACACAGGGGCCTTGCATGGGATTGGCGTGACGTAACTAGTTTTTTCAACAAGAATGCCCAACTCCTAATTATTTCAGTGCAACATTCAAAATAACACAAAACATCATTAATTTGTCTAACATTACACTGCACTAGTACATACAGATGACCTACTCGGCCATGGACATCATGATTTGCTGTAACAGAGATGCCGTCAAGCCTTGTTGTTGGTTTCTTTGCAGGGGTTGTTTTAACAAGTCTTGGCATTGCTACTCTCATGCAACCAGAAAGAACATGTTCATCCTACACAAAATTAAACAGACCACGTTCAATTACTCATTACATCATGTTCAACATTGTAACATGTACACATATGGCATATTTATGAGCCAATCAAAAGTCGGTAATCTGCTGAGTGATGAACTCCTACACCAACATCCAAACAAACCATTAGACAAATTTTTGACCCAGAAGGTGTATTATAACAAATCTACAATTTAAAAAAAGCGTATCCATAAAAAGGTTCTATTGCAAAAAAAGGTATAAAATTGAATAAGATAATAATAAATATATATATGAAATGGTTGTTTCATATTTACCATCTTAGCTATGCTCCCTCTACTCATTCCTGTCAGGGCATTGACTCACCTGGTAGTATTTTACACCGGGCCAGGGGTTTCGTAACCAACATGTTGTCACATTAATTATACATTACATAATATAATAGAATACATGTAACACCATCAAAATCTTAAACCTATTAATGTATCTTAATCCAAAACCCTAATTTACAAATTGTGATTAATAAGGGATTAAAGTGAAATTAATCCATCTAAGAAGGATATTTCTTACCTAATAATTTAGGTATGGCCTTAAATCTAGAAAATCGAGATTTACTCAAAATTTGAGCCCTAAATTGTTTTTAAGTAATCATATATGAATAGTACATGTTTTTCCAAAAATGGGGAAAATAGAGGTAGTTCTCTTTTCAACACCAAGAAAAGAATTGTATTTTGGACCCTCATATTTATTTTAGGTAACACACTGATTTTGGTTACAATCAGATAAACCTAGGTCCCTCAACTACAATTACAAATAAGTTAGGTGGTTGTAGACCCTTTTTGGTTTAATATGTCATATTAACCTAAGGTCTTGTATTCCTTGTTTGTCACGCGACTCTTAAGTCTGAGTCCTATTCAGACTTGGATCCGGGCACACAGGGGATTCCCAGCTCATCTCCCTTGCCCGATATCCACAGAATGCGGCACTCTAAAAGGGTATAAATCCATGCGCTTCCCAATCTTTGGTATTGATACACTCCAGCACGAAAGGACCCCCTCTTCACCATCCTCACAACGTGGCTAATCCAGAGAGCTTGACTTTCCATGGGTTTTTTGCCCTGGAATCCCAAAGCCACAAGGACTCCTCATACCGTCCCCTGTCTCAAGTTTCTAAAACAACAAGGACTCCCTTGGACCATCATCTATATAAGAATTCAACCGAGGTCCATCAGGGCACATCCAATAACCTAAATCTGTAGTTGTATTGCCCTTAAACGCCTGGGAACCTCACACCCAATCCCTGTCTGGCCTCATCACGTCGTAGAAGTTCATCCCAGGGTTTGAGATCCCCACAAACAGCGCAGAGGCTCGCTTTCACCCCCAAATGGAAGAAGGAATCTTGCTGAACTTCCAGTTTCAAACCAGGTCTAGGTTTTAATCCTTTCCCTTTTTCCTTGTCGCAACTACCCTGGGTAGCAATGCTAGTAACTCAATGTGCAGACTGGGTTTTCCGTCATTTTTCCTCGCCTCGAGCTTCGTCATAGATTAAAGAACTCAGACCAGCATCTGTTTACCAACGAGCCTCTATCTTGCTTCTGTTCTGCCTGAAGTCCCTGGTTTTTGGGACTGTATGTTCTCATAATCTTCTCTTCCAGTGCGTTCTTCTTCTTCCCCTGTTCTTCCTCTGCCCCACCATGGCGGCAAGGAATTCTTAGGCTCCTGACCATCAGACGAGCCAAGTGTGGGCTCTCTAGGTCTGTCCAGGCCAGGCCAAGGTGCCACTGCCTCGATTTCTTGATACCTGATCAAGATCTAAACTTTTTTCTTAGAATCAGGATGGTTCTACGCCTGCGTTCTTCGCACAGGTTGAATTGGGGGAAAGAAGAACCTAGATACCAATTCGACATTTTTGCCCTCCAGCGAATCTGATTATGTGTTGCGCGACCATGGGTAATTTGGGGTTTTAAGAATCTTAATTGTATATTGACTAAAGTCACCTTCTAGGCGTGCCTTGACCAAGAGGCCGACCCCAATTGGGCCAGCTAGGTAGGGCCCAATGACACTAATGAGCCTACGTGGCCTTTTCAAATTTCCTGATTGGCCGATACTTGAAAATCCATAACTTTTGATTGGTAGATCGTATGGGGTCGAGTTATATATGAATTTTGCTTAGTTTTTTGAGATCTAGCCAATGGATAGGGTTTTGAGACATGTTTTCAGTTGGTTTTCACTAAGTGTCAGGTTTAAGACAATTAGGATTAAGATATAAGTAATGTGATAATTAACATACAACATGATTAATTTCAGGAACCTAGGACTCGACTCAGGATCAGGGAGATTGAAATTTGGTTTTGCTCCAATAAGGTAAGAAGGTCCATGCACTTTGAGTATTTAAGTAATGATTTTCAACCGCATTAAGATTATTGTATCATGATGATCAAGTTAAACCATATGATAGTTATGTGTTAAATTTTTAGAAAGTCTTAAGTGAATGCTTCCAAAAGTTATCATATGATCCTTATGTTTTAAATTTCCTATTTCAAGAATCTATGTCATGTTCATGTTAAATCCAAGTAAATGATCATTATGTCAAGTTAATGATGAATCATGTAATTAGTTGCATTATTGATCCTCATTATGTTAACGTTGAGCCCTCAGGCCTTATGAGTTCAAATGGAACATTATGGCACTTATGTGCAATTCATGAGTTCAAATGGAACATTATGGCACTCTGATGCAAATCATGAGCTCAAGTAGAGCATAATTATGGCACTTTGGTGCAAATCATGAGTTCAAGTGGAACTTAAATTTGAGCCTACGGGCCTATGAGCATAATTGGTGCATAAGAGTAGAGGACATTATAATTAACTTTTAAGAACATAATATGTGGATCCAATGTTTAATGTTCAATTACTTTTATGACTTTTCTTATTGCCAAGTTATTATGTTATTATAACAATACTCAATGTCGCTTACTCTAACATGTTTTCCATTTTGAATGCATGGCTGGGGACACGATGTCCACAGGAGGAGAGAATAATGGAGGAGCTTAAATAAGGATCATACATCTCAAGGACAAACAAAGAGTTTAGACCTGGTGGGGTGCCAACTATCATATGGAGTTTAATTTAGTTTTTCAATTAGTGTTGAGACTATGTACTAGTTTAGTTTAGTTTGAAGTTTAAGTTTTATGTCGTGTAACCGTAGAGATGAGAATTGTAAATTATGTATCCTGTGTTGGTTTATTTAAACTTTATTTTTATGCAATGATGATCATGTTTGTGACATCCCAATAAGATGCATGCTTCCACTTAGTTTGTGAAATTGGGGTGTTACAATATGGTATCAGAGCTAAAAATATAGTTGGCCACCAGTCTTTTCTCAAAATCTCATATAGTTTATGTTCCCTTTTGTAGATGGCTCCCAAGAGAAATTTCGATAAGGGCAAGGAGCATGTAGATTGAGAGTGAAGTTCTTCCAGTGGAGGAAGTGGCCATAGTACTTCTAGAGGGGCTAACCCTAATGGTAACCCTAATGCACCTCTGGAAGTTCTTATCAAGGGTCTGACTGATGCTATCACTGGACAACAAGGAAGACCACATCAATCGAGGAACCAAGAGTTGACCTTAGTAGACTTCCTGAAGATCAAGCCAGAATCCATTTTTGGAGAAGCGGAGATCAACATAGTCAGTCGTGCTGAGGAGTGGCTTTTCAACATCGAGCAATGCTTCCATGACTTAGGATGTCCTGAGCCTTCCAAAATTCATTTTGGGACACACATGTTGAAGAGTGCAACCCACACTTGGTGGGAAAACTTCAACAATGCTCAAGGACCCAGAGCTGAGCCGTTGACCTGGGAGGAGTTCCCCACTGCCTTTCAGAACCATTACATCTCCGAAGCCATGATCGATAAGAAGGAGATGGAGTTCAAGCACCTAAGGTAGTATGACAACCGTTAGCCAATATGCGATGAAGTTCAATATGCTGCAGAAGTACGGTTATGGTTTGGATGAGACGCGTCTGGCAAAGAAGTTCATGCGCGGCCTAAACCCTGATTTGGGCTATGCTTTGACTGGACGTGGCATCAGGATAGTGCAGGAGGCACTCAAGTCTACCCTAGAGTTGGAGGACCATCCTAGACAATACTGGAAGAATGGAGCACCCTCAGGAAGCAAGAGCGAGCACAAAAGCCATAATGACAAAAAGAGGAAAGCTCCAGAAGGATAGCCTGCTAAGGAACCTTGTGCAACATGTGATAGACTTCATGGTGGACCATGCAGGAAGGGTCTGGGAGTTTGCTACTATTGTAGAGACCCAAATCATAAGAAGCCATAATGTCCCAAGCTAAAAGATAAGAATAATGTAGTGCAAAACCCTAAATCAGAACAATGAGAAATAAGGCAAGCGAGGATCTTCGTAATGGTTGATAGTGAGGAGGAAAAAGAAGGTACGATCTAGTTCTACCAAACTATATAGTTTTGTGAATATACATGTTTAGTTTTTTTTTGCAAACTAGGTGTAAGTAAAATCCTAAGGTGGGTAGTATGAGAAAAATTTTGAGGACAAAATTTATTTAAGGTGGGTAGAATTGTAACACCCTCAAAATCTTAAACCTATTAATGTATCTTAATCCGAAACCCTAATTTACAAATTGTGATTAATAAGGGATTAAAGTGAAATTAATCCATATAAGAAGGATATTTCTTACCTAATAATTTTGGTATATCCTTAAATCTAGAAAATTGAGGTTTACTCAAAATTTGAGCCCTAAATTGTTTTTAAGTAATCATATATGAATAGTACATGTTTTTCCAAAAATGGGGAAAATAGAGGTAGTTCTCTTTTCAACACCAAGAAAAGAACTATATTTTGGACCCTCATATTTATTTTAGGTAACACACCAATTTTGGTTACAATCAGATAAACCTAGGTCCCTCAACTACAATTACAAATAAGTTAGGTGGTTGTGGACCCTTTTTAGTTTAATATATCGTATTAACCTAAGGTCTTGCATTCCTTGTTTGTCACACAACTCTTAAGTTTGAGTCCTATTTGGACTCGGATCCGGGTACACAGGGGATTCCTAGCTCATCCCCCTTGCCTGATGTCCACACACTGCGGGACTCTACAAGGGTATAAATCCATGCGCTTCCCGATCTCTGGTATCGATACACTTCAGCACGAAAGGACCCCCTCTTCACCATCCTCGCAGTATGGCGAATCCAGAGAGCATGACTTTCCATGGGTTTCTCACCGTGGAATCCCAAAGCCATAAGGATTCCTCATATCGTTCCCCGTTTCAAGTTTCTAAAACAACCAGGACTCCCTTGGACCATCATCTATATAAGAATTCAACCGAGGTCCATCAGGGCACATCCAATAACCTGAATCCGTAGTCGTATTGCCCTTAAACGTCTGGGAACCTCGCACTCGATCCCCATCTAGCCTCGTCACGCGGTAGAAGGTCATCCCAGGGTTTGAGACCCCCATAGACAGCGCAGAGGCTCGCTTTCACCCCCAAATGGAAGAAGGAATCTTGCTGAACTTCCAGTTTCAAACCAGGTCCAGGTTTTAATCCTTTCCATTTTTCCTTGTCGTGACTTCCCTGGGTAGCAATGCTAGTAACTCAATGTGCAAACTAGGTTTTCCATCGTTTTGCCTCACCTCAAGCTTAGTCATAGATTAAAGAACTCAGACCAGCCTCTGTTAACCAGCGAGCCTCTATCTTACCTCTCTTCTACCCGAAGTCCCTGGTCTTCGGGACTCTGTGTTCTTAGAATCTTCTCTTCTAGCACATTCTTCTTCTTCCCCTATTCTTCCTCTGCCCCACCATGGTGGTAAGGAATTCTTAGGCCCCTGACCATCGGACGAGCCAAGTGTGGGCTCTCTAGGTTTGTCCAGGCCAGACCAAGGTGCCCAATGCCTCGATTTCCTGATACCTGATCAAGATCTAAACTTTGTTCTTAGAATCATGATGGTTCTACACCTGCGTTCTTCACACAGGTTGAATTGGGGGAAATAAGAAACCAGATGCCAATTTGACATATTTGCCCTCCCGCGAATCTGATTATGTGTTGCGCGATCATGGGTAATTTGGAGTTTTAAGCATCTTAATTGTCTGTTGACCAAAAGTCACCTTCTGGGCACACCTTGACCAAGAGGCCGACCCCAATTGGGCCAGCTAGGCAAGGCCCAACGACACTAATGAGAGCCTACGTGGCTTTTTCAAATTTCTTGATTGGCCGATACTTGAAAATCCATAACTTTTGATTGGTAGATCTTATGGGGCCGAGTTATATATGAGTTTTGCTAAGTTTTTTGAGATCTAGCCAATGGCTAGGGTTTTGAGACATGTTTTTAGTTGGTTTTCACAAAGTTCCAGGTTTAAGACAATTAGGATTAAGATATAAGTAAGGTGATAATTAATATACAACATGATTAATTTTAGGAACCTAGGACTCGACTCAGGATCAGGGAGATTGAAATTTGGTTTTGCTCCAATAAGGTCAGCGAGTCCATGCACTTTTAGTATTTAAGTAATGGTTTCAATTGCATTAAGATTATTGTATCATGATGATCAAGTTAAACCATATGATTGTTATGTGTTAAATTTTCAGAAAGTCTTAAGTTAATGCTTCCAAAAGTTATCAAATGATCCTTATGTTTTAAATTCCCTATTTTCAAGAATCTATGTCATGTTCATGTTAAATCCAAGTAAATGATCATTATGTCAAGTTAATGATGAATCATGTAATTAGTTGCATTATTGGTCCTCGTTATGTTAATGTCGAGCCCTCGAGCCTTATAAGTTTAAATGGAACATTATGGCACTTATGTGCAATTCATGAGTTCAAATAGAACATTATGGCACTCTGGTGCAAATCATGAGCTCAAGAGGAGCATAATTAATGGCACTTTGGTGCAAATCATGAGTTCAAGTGGAACATCAATTTGAGCCTATGGGCCTATGAGCACAATTGATGCATAAGAGTAGAGGACATTATAATTAACTATTAAGAACATAGTATGTGAATCCAATGTTTAATGTTCAATTACTTTTATGACTTTTCTTATTGTCAAGTTATTATGTTATTATAACAATATTCAATGTCGCTTACTCTAACGTGTTTTCCATTTTGAATGCATGGCTGGGGACGCAATGTCCACAGGAGGAGAGAATAAGGGAGGAGATTAAACAAGGATCATACATCTCAAGGACAAATGAAGAGTTTAGACCTGGTGGGGTGCCAACTATCATATGGAGTTTAATTTAGTTTTTCAATTAGTGTTGAGACTATGTACTAGTTTAGTTTAGTTTGAAGTTTAAGTTTTATGTCGTGGAACTTGAGAGATGAGAATTGCAAATTATGTATCCTGTGGTGGTTTATTTAAACTTTATTTTTATGCAATGATGATCATGTTTGTGACATCCCAATAAGATGCATGCTTCCACTTAGTTTGTGAAATTGGGGTGTTACAATACAAATACCACTACAATGCTATAAATCATATGATACACACTTCATTTGCCTTTTTACTGGCATATCTTGTTACTGACCGCCTAGCAACAAATTTGATACCCTGTATGCAATATATTTATTAAATGATTGTATTCTTCAAATATAAACAAACACATTCAAAAACACGTATTCTGTTTCAAAGTTGAAAATGAACTCCTGCACCAACATTCAAGCCAATCGTATCACACTTCCCAGACTCATGCACAACATGCATATCATAACAAATCTACAAATTTGGACAACCATTTATAGCAAAAGTTTTTTTTTTAAGTGAACACCAAAATTGAATAAAAGGTTACAATTGTACACATAAAATAGTGATTTTGTATTTACAGTCTTAGTGACACTTCCCATACTCATTTCTGACAGGGTGTCGACCCGCCCGCTAGTAGGATGCATCGGGCCAGGAGTTTCATAACCAGCATGCACTAGTCTAATTATTCACTACCTAATCAAATAGAATACAAACACCACTGACATGTAGGCAATTCATATGATATGCACCTCATTAGCCTTTTTACTGGCAGATCTTATTACTGACCGCCTACCAACAACTTTGCTAACCTGCACGTAATATCTTGATTATGTGACAAAAAACACATTCATTTTTTCTATCTAAATGAAGATGTTGAATAAATAATAATCCTTTCAAAGTTTATCCATACAAACCACATCAGCAACAACAATACTACCATAACAACCATACACACACTTCACCAACCAAGATAGTACAAACCATTAATTTCTTAGTGCCAACATCAGCTGGCCTTCCCTTGTCAACATCATCTCCATTGTTTTCTCTCTCCGATGTGTCGTATTGTATCTTCGTTACATAAAAATAAGACAATACAATACCCCAATATCATGGCATCTATTAAACATTTTTTCCTCAGAACAATAATATAGACATAGATGTGTAAAACTCACTATTTTCGTTATACTCCACTTCCTCTTTAAATCCGGTGTATTCTTAATAGTCCATGTGCTGGAAATAACCAAAGAGCTTTCCATTTCCAAAATACCCTTGACAAAGAACCAGAGGAAAGCCACATAACACATTAAGTAACATCATCTACATGACATATAAAGACTGTTTTGTTAATGATTACCACACCTTTTTTCGTACTGACCTTGACACAGATCGACTTCCAACAGAGTCATCTCCCTGCAAACCAATAGTACCATCTTTTATATTCTATGCTAATTATAAAGGAACTACCATGGTTATCTACTACCCCATCAAATGTACTCAAACAGTGCAACAACTAAGATAGGAAATGACTATTTTAGCAAATTGAAGTACTATTTGTACACAACATACATTCTTTGTGTCATCTGGCATTGCTTGCTTTCCAGCATCAGCATGTGTGGTTGTCGAAATGTTACGCAGGCACAACCATTTCCTTGCGTCACTAACAACTGACTCATTTCAACAACCACCAACAGATACATCTCGATCTACATCAACAACATTCATCTTATCTAATATGGCATGACCCTACGTACAACAAGTGCGACAAATTAAGTGGGAACACACAATTAACAACAATTATTCGATAAAGGCATTATCACAAAACAATGTCGTTGACTTACACATTTTTTACATTGTAACATATATGCATCTGCACTATGTATGAGACATGCAAAGTCCATCAAGCAAATTACCTTGATATGGCCACCAACCATTTTTGATTTGTTTCCATGTGATGTGGCAAGAGCACTTCCTGCAACAGAACAAGAAGCAATGCCAACTGCTTGGATGATATCTTGCAATGTATACTACCTTTTGCTTACTGAATATACCAAACATATGCTTATAAAGTACTGGAATGACAAACTAAATTAAGCTCACATGCAGTTCCTCAAAGTGGAAACTTGGATCATGCACCATCATTTTTTTCTATATGTTACAGACATCTTCACTTGAAGTAAGTAACCTCTTAGGTGTGGATCTTGTGATGCGGGTGTGCAAGACAAAAAAACACATTACAACATACAAGGCACAATCTTCCTATCATTTTTATGCCAACACATAAGAAAACATGATGGTTACCTTGATAGGTGTAACGCTCGGGCCCACTGCCCAAGGCTTCAGTAGGGTTTCAGGAATGACGACTGGCCCCACAGACCACCACTAGCCTTAACTGCACACTTTAATCTCACTCACACGCAAGCCGGGGTCAACTTCCCGACTGGTCACCCATCCTAGTACTACTCCAAGCCGAGACACACTTAACTATAGAGTTATTTAGTAATGGGATCCCGCAAAAGGAGGCGCACCTTGGTGATATGGGTAGTCCAATCATTCCTTTTAAGATCATGTTATTTGAGGCCTCAAATCCTGGGATGTTACAATCTCCCCCACTTAGACTCTTGACGTCCTCGTCAAGACTCAACTATATGACCTCATAACTTTCCCCATTTCAGTGCAGACCCAAATGGCCCATGGACACCCAGCTCCCGATCACGAAATTCCAGTGCAAGAGTGGCTGCGTCAACCATGGTCATCCCTTTCCAACATTCCTGGACCACACGGCTCAAGACTGGCATGCCACATGCCCATGTGGGCCCCACCTACTAGAGGGGCATGACTCTGATACCATTTGTAACACTCGGGCCCACTGCCCAAGGCTTCAATAGGGTTTCAGGAATGACGACTGGCCCCATAGACCACCACTAGCCTTAACTGCACGCTTTAATCTCACTCATGTGCAAGCCGGGATCAACTTCCTGACTGGTCACCCATCCTAGTACTACTCCAAGCCGGGCATGCTTAACTATGGAGTTCTTTAGTAATGGGCTCCCAGAAAAGGAGGCGCACCTTGGTGATATGGGTAGTCCAATCATTCCTTTTAAGGTCATGTTATTCGAGGCCTCAAATCCTGGGACATTACAATAGGTGTAGTCAAATTAATAACTGACACATCAATGCCAATATTTCCAACCTACATGTCAGTACATCTTTAAGTGCTAATATTATTATTACCAAAAATTGTGCAATCTTATCAAGTAATTGGTGCTCATACCTTGTTCTTATTGTTCCCTAGCTTTTATGGTAGACTAACGCTGTCAACTGTGACTGTGTTTTCCTGAAAATCAACATTATTCTTCAATACTATTTGTTACTCAAACCATACAATTGAACTAAAGGAGCATGTCTGTTACGCGGGACATTTAATTTGACAATTTCCATATAACAAGACAGACTATATAACCGTTTGCTTACCACACTGATGCCAGTAGAACTATGAAATCCATCATCCGTGACACCACCCCCTAACCTTCTGATGTTGCATATCATCATGTATAAGAGTCAACATCAAAATATTTGTACCAATATATTACTAACAAAGATTGAACATACATGTATACCTACACATACCTTTGAAATACCTCCATCAGCCTCACATTCAAAAACCTCTTTCACTGTTTCATCCCCTTTTCAAACCAGTTCCTATTGTTAAAACATACACAATTAGCTTACCGCAACCAGTGACTTGGTGTTTGCTAAATATTGAAATCTATAATTCAGAACCCATTCCCATGCTGCACGTACATTAAATCTATTTTCTTGCTCTCGATCCATCACATTATCTGTTACGTCCACAATGGACATAACCTGCATAGAAAACAAGTGCAAATCCAACTTAATGTTTTTGTAAACACAATGTCTAGTTGCAAATGTATTCTGGGCCCACAACATCGTTAACATGAAATGCTTGTTATAACAAGATAACATGCTATCACTGTTATACCAATATGTGCATTTACTATGTTTGAAAGACAACTACTTAGGAATCCTTGTAACAAACCCCATATTCCATTCCACTTACCTCTTCCCCACGCCCATCATTGTCACCACATGCTGACACGTCATTTGCCATGCTACCACCAAGAGCTGGATCTAATATTTGTCTGGCCTCCAACTCCATTCGAAGTACCTAATTCTCACAAACTTTTACATGATGTGCCTCCTTCAGCAACCTGTACTTCCTTCGCATCTTTCTTAGCCTTTTCTTCAGCCCTGCAACCTCCTTCTCGTTCTCATTATTGCTTCTTTTTGACTTTTTCTTAAACTTCATATTCTTCAGTTTCATGTTTGTAGTGGCAAGCTACAAATATATTGATACACATGAGTCATCTCATTATAAGAAACCATTTTATATATACAGAAAACATCTACATCAAACACTATATCAAGAAACCATTTCATATATGCTAAAAAAAATTACATCAAAACACTATCATGTTGGTTTACCTCTCGTTCCACTACAACACATTGACACTTTCTGCCAACAAACCTCGCCTTTTTTACCACACTCCTTGGGTTTACTAAATAATCTTTCCCTATATTTTCCATTCCAAGTGTTTTAATTGACATGTCATTCGCAACCAACCAAGAACTCATCTTGTTGTTATAGTCCCAACAATTGACTAAAGGGAAGGCGCATGGTCTGTAATTCTTACTCATAGTAGTCACCATTCTGAACCAAACCATTAATAGGAACGAACAACCCTGTAGATATCCTCTGTTTCTATCCCCCATCTCCTTCATTCCAAGATGCAAGTCTTCAAACATACATTCTGCCTATTTGAATTTCCCTAGATTGGGCAGAACATCAACATATTCCCATAGGAAACTGTGGATTCTAAAACCAGCATAAGGGTAGAGAAATGTTGCCATCATAACAACTACCCAAATCTTAACAAAATCCTCTACGGATTCCTCATCTATTTTGCAAGAAATTAACTGCAGGACATCCAATGCCTTTGTGATCTTAACTTCTCCTTTGAAATATTTAACATATATAACAACCTTATTAGTTCTATCTTGAACCACAACATCCCCTTTTATAACAATTTTTTTTGTTCTACACAATTTCTTCTATTACAATAACTCATATTCACTTACTCCAAACAAAAGATATTACTAGACTTGTGTTGGTAGTCCCAGGATCAGACCTACATGCTTTGTATCAAATGGAACAAGGTTGGTTCCAAGATTAAAACACATTGACTTAGACTCATACTTTTCTATCAGCCACTTGATTAGAGAAATGTCAAATGTTTTAGGGCAATTCAAAGACATGAAGTGACCAAACACAAATGAGTTAAGCATTTGTTTGTGCTGCTCATTTGCCATACCCAATACCATATTGAATTTTTGATATGAACAGTGAGTTGTGAGCCCCTTCGGCATTTTCCTTTTACAAACACTGACTGATTCATCTGAAGACATGCTGTGTATGTGCACAACTATACGTTAGTTCATGGAACAATAAATACTTTGCTTGTAACATTACACCACTACTCTCTAGGACACATGTTACCTGTCAATATATTCTTCCCATTCCATATAACACAATGCACATTTCGCTTAACAATTGAAACCCCTTTGTATGAAAACTAATCTACCATGGTTTACTGGCATACCAAATAGTACATTTTATAAACAAATTTAGCAAGCAGACGTGTTGCGGAATTCATATAAACTGTAACATAACCATTGTTGTTCTTCATTTCATATGCACAACCAATGTTTTTGGCTTTATAAATTAATCAAATCCCATGGAATAATAAAACTCACCCATATTTATAGATTTTCCGATTCCCTACACAACTTATGCAACCAAAGTAACATTGCTAACTTCTGTATAGTCATAACATATCAGTTTTAACCCTCCACTACCAATACATTACACACTACATCAACACTTATCCTTATGCACGTACCACTACGTTATGCACCCCATATATACACATAACATACAACACTTATTATCAACACACAACAACAACTGTCTATAGCTATAACAACATCCCATACACACTTTAATAGAAGGATTAATGAATTTTCAATTATATTTTTAACGAACACCATGGTCGTGTTGCTTGCTACGATAACAAATGTTTAATGTATAACAAAAATCATTGCATTATTCTCATGTTACATGTAACAACATATTTGATGGAGTTAACAATATTGTGTTACAATGCAATGTCATAACAAGATTGCATTGTTCTCATGTTACATGTAACAACATATCCGATGGAGTTAACGATATTATGGAAACATTGTAATGTCATAACAACATTGCATTATTCTCATGTTACACGTGGCAAAATCATTTTAACTGTAACAAAAACGTTACAAATACAGTTGTTCAAAACAACATTGGATTGTTCTCATGTTACAGGTAACAACATATTTGATGGAGTTAACAATATTATGGCAACATTGCTATGTCATAACAACATTGCATTGTTCTCATGTTACATGTAACAAAATCATTTTGACTGTACCAATACCATAATTAGAAGGTAACGTTACGAATACAGTTGTCCATCTCATGGTAAACTAAGTAACATCTAACAGATATAACTAAATTTTGATGCACTATGGTCATTTCCAACTAATCGATAAGAGTAACAAAATTCGTATTCCATATACCATGCCCATAACATAATTTGGTTCACCAATAACATAAACTTTCATCATACATAACATCTCTTCATATGACCATCACAGATCACCTAAGTAATTAAATACATCAATTACTAAAAGCAATAGATAGGAATTACACATTATATGGCATATATAACATCATTATACATTATGTAACAAACACACCATGTTACCAGTAACAAATTACTAATATTGATAACCAATCTTACGCTTTTACACCTTCCACTGCCCATGACCACCATTAACCCTTCCCCATCATTTCTACATAGTATCACATGTTTGTTTTTGGGTTCGAGATTGTAATACCCTATTACCAGTAACATCTTGTACATAGTGATACCAAAAGTTGCACTTTTTAGGGTTACACTTCCATGCCCACCATTAACCATTATCCAAAATTTTCACTTGGTACTCGGTTATGCAAACCCTCAAACTACATCATAACACGCTGCATGCAAAAACAAAACTAAATGTTGATTAACGAACAAGAATTGTCATGACATAGCACCCATAATGGCTCATTCCCTTCCGTAAGATCACATTTTCAATCCAGGACATAGGGGGACAAGAACCATTTCCACTACATGCAAATATGGAGACATCGATAACAAGGAGCCAATGGCCCCCCAAAAAGGGCAGCAAATGGGAAATAGAAGGTGGTATAACCGATTCTCCAGTATTGAATGACTTAGGGTTAGGTTTTATCAAGAAGAATTTCACATAGGGACTAATCAGGGGATTGAGATTTATCTTACCCGAAGTCTCTTTATTAAAAGACCACGATAATAGATAATGATGCGATGCAGCAATCGGAGGTGGAGGCGGAAGGGTTTCACCTGTGCAGCAATGGAGGGGAGTCCGATCGGAGGTGGAGGCAGAAGGGTTTCACCTGCACAACAAGGGCGGGGAGTCCCCTTAGTGTAGAGAACAACACACACTCTTATTCCTTGGTCGGCGTGACAACCTGCCGGTTGGTTGATCGGTGCGAGAAGGCAAAATGGGATGATCGGTGCTGGACGAATGATGGCCTGAAGCAGCACAACAAAATCCCTAAACTACAGTGGGAGGAGGTAGTCCAAAGGGGAGCTGCGAAATGACCGAGGGAATGATGGTGGGGAGGGGTAGTGGAGTGAGGAGGAAGCCTCACACGTTGCATTTTTTTCAAAAACAAGACAAAGGTCCCACTTGACAGAAGAAAGTGGGGTTGTCTCCCATCCATTAGGGCGGGAGATGTGATAGGATATTTTTTGTCAGTATGTGGTTCAGGTCTAGGTTCGGGGCTAGGAATGAGGATGTATAGCAAAGATGGAGCCTAGGTTGGGTTTTACCATTTAAGAACTCTCACCAAGATGAAATACTCACACCCATTGCATACCCTTGGCATAGTTTATGACCAATCATCATAAGTGTATATTCCCTCCTCTCATGAGATTGGGTTAGATCTAAATAATTAACATGTGTCTCTCTTAAAATGACAATCAAACAATTGAAAATACAATAATACAATCATTATATCTAGTATACCAACACTTTCATGCATTCATACTACTCCAAAACTCTATATCTAGACTAATACTACTCTTTACCTGCATTAGCAAACAAACATCATGAGAATGTATCTAATCAAGCAAGTGAAACATACAAGAATAAGTGTATAAAGATAAACATTTCTAAGAGTATATTGATTTGTATAATATATGTATTTACATGTTGGGAGAGCCTTAGTGGCTTCTCACAAACCAAGTATGTTGACGAGCCACTCATGTCCATGAGAGACAATACATATTTACAGATGAATGAATCCAGATAAGGTGGATGAATGGAGTGAAGTGAACATAGTAGGGGTAGAAGTAAGAAACACAAGAAATAGTATCTGTACGGAAGTACTGATGGTTGATGGAGACCTCATTCTTTTGGATGGCAATCATGAAGATGAAGACGATGGCTCTTGCAATTTTTCTCCTTTCAAAGATGGTAGTTGAAGCCTTCAGAAGTAACATAGGGAAATGGAGAAGCTTGGACTCTCATCTTTGCTCTTCCAATGGTTGATGGTGGGTTGAGATCTAGACAAAACTTTGTCATAGAGGTGAAAGTCCTTCTTTCATGGCTTGGAGTCCCTATTTATAGGGATTGGTGAGGAGCTTGAGACACCTAACAATAGGAATTCTCTATAGAAAATTGAAAAGTTGTTATTTATCAAAGGTAAAATAAGAAAAACATGAAAGTAATTGCAGAAATATCTACATAAGCCTATGATAAAAAGGGAAATGAATGATAAAATAGCCATGCAAAGTCCATAAAATTGGATGTATCACCCCCTAAACTTAGAGTCTATCTTGTCCTCGAGCTAATAAATAAAACAACAATATGAGGTGATGAAGAGGACATGTTAATTTGAAAGGTCATGATTTCTTGATCATGTTTTCAGGCTAGCTCTATTTCAAGATTTCTACTTGGTTTCTTTGATTTCTGGTTGGGTCCATGGGACGTTTCTCAGAAATCCAAGTTTGCATGATCTTTTTTTTTTATACTGCCTCTACTTGGGACATGGTTCTTCCTTCGTGATATCCACTCCAAGTCCCTTTCCCCAGCCGTACTATGTTTCATTCCCATCCTTTATATTAATTGAGTGATAAAGAGAGTTTGTAGGATGGGCTAACGATGGAGTGTAACTTGTTCTTCTCTAGGCCAGTAAACTACAAGTTCACACTATTGAATGAAACTCCTATGGATACCCTTTTAAGAACAATATGTTGTTTGTATAGCTTCTGGGTACTAATACCAATCACGACATATCTGCACTCTTGATCATATATATACACCAAATGGACAATACCCTTGGCCTTTAGCATGTTACAACTCTGATGTTTAAATTCACATTCAATTTTCATTCTTCCTCTCTTTCTTATGGGATGATATGATGTTTTTGGATTTGTAGGTTGCTAAGCCTCTTTTCTCCTTTTTAGGATTTTTAGCAACAGAAGGGGTAGCTATTCCATTATGTGAGATCTATACACTTAAAACCTATACTAGGGGATTCAAATGATTGCTTCAAAGTGTTAAGAGTTAAGATCCACCTTAGTTCCAAGAGATTCTCTAGGTGAGCTAGCATTCTATTAGAAGTTTATAGTGTCTTGAGATAGAGTTGAATAAGAACATGATTTCTTATTTGATTATGTGGGTTTTATTTCCCGAATACATCACTTAATACAATAATACCCTAGTAAGTGCTTGAAGACAATTAGACCTAGTTTGGAAATGAAAATAGATTCTAGAAAAATTGGATCAAAAAATTGGATAAAGAAAAACTCTATCCTTCATTAAGAACCTTTTTATCTTAGATAAAGACAAATTCATTTAATCTAATATGTTTCAATTGGAAAAATTTACAATTTTTTTGGGGGATATATGCAAAGGCATGAAAGATATAGGGCTCACGGATGAAATTGCCTCACCTATTCATACACCCCAAGTGTTTGTAACACTTTGTCCCTAGAGTGAGATTAGATGTAAATAGGAGAGTTGTGGTTTAGATCATGGCACTCTCAGTTTTCCCATTATGAAGTTAACATATGGATAACATAAGCGCCTCATAGGTGGTGATAATTATTTTCCCAACATCAGTGCCAAAATTGATCTCCTATTCATATATGCAAAGGAAAGAAAGATATAGGGCTCACAGATGAAATTGCCTCACCTATTCATCACCCCAAGTGTTTCTAACACTTTTCCCCTAGAGTGAGGTTATATGTATTTGGGAGAGTTGTGGCTTAGATCATGGCACCCTCAGTCTGCCCATTATGAAGTTAACATTTGGATAGCATAAGCACCTCGTAGGTGGCGATAATTATTTCCCCAACATCGGTGACAAAATTGATCTCCTATGATTTCACATCCAAAATGAAGACAGATCGAGAATATTCAAACTTTAAACTTATTGCCCGATACTTGGATGCTCACAACAATAATACAATGCCTTGTGTAGTAAGTGGAGTTGAATATATGGACAAGGGTGACAAGGTATTGAGTATGTGAGGTCTTATCTTAGCTAAGACAAATTGAAAGGAGAAATAAGTTGTTTCTTATGGTTCAAAGTAACCTAGTAAAGAATAAATCAACACAAATAAAGTCAATCTAAGTTAATAACTCATTAATAGTGTCAATCTTATTGGTATATTTCAATAAATGTATGTAACTTAGGGTAAGTTTCACCATTTAAGAACTCTCATAAATATTCAATGCTCACACCCAATGTATACATTTAGCATAGTTTACAAGCATTCATCATAATTATCTATTCCCTCCTCTTTCAAGATCACGTAATATCCAAATCACTAGCATGTCCCTCTCTCAAGATGGCAAACAAACAATAAAAAGTACAACCATATGTTGATCAACTCTAGTATTTAAACACTTTCATGCATTCATACTACTCCATAACTCTATATCTACACTAATGGAATTCTTTCGAGTCATTAGCAATCAAACATCACAAGGATGGTAGCTAAGAAAGCAAGTGAAACATAAAAGAAAAAGAGTATATAGAGATAAACATTGATAAGAGTATATTCATTTAATGGAACATTAAGTATTTACATGTTGGGAGAGCCTTAATGGCTACTCCCAACCCAAGTATGTGGATTATCCAGTCATGTTGATGAGAGTCAAAATGGATTTATATATGAACAATTCATAATAGGATGAATGGATGGAATGAAGTGAATGGAGTGGGGAAAGAAGGAAGAAACACAACAAACAATATTCATATGGGAATATTGATGGTCAATGGAGACCTCCTTCTCCTAGATGGAGACGATGGCAATGTATACGGTGAATCTTGAAGTCCTTCTCCTTTGATGATGGTCATTGAAGTCTTGGGAAGTAGCAGAGTGCAATGTATAAGCTCATACTCTCATCCTTTCTCTTTTCATGGTCAACGGTGGGTTGATATTAGGATATGATTTCATCATCAAGACAAAGGCGTCCTTCTTTCATGGCTTGGGGTCCCTATTTATAGGGCATGATGAGGCACTCAAGGCACCTAAAGACATGACTTTACTTTCTCTCCAATCTTTATGGCATGTGACTCAGAATGCACACTCAACTAACTGGGGTAGCGGTAACACATGTAGATATTTCACCAGTTGACACTGCCTATAAAACCATTACAAGGCGACATCTAGTAGAGTCATCGATTATCAAAGCTAGTAGGGTCATCGGTTTGTGATACCAGTAGAGCCATCATTTGATGGCACCATCTGAGCCATTGGTTGGTGGTTATCTATAAAACCTTTGGTCGACACGAGCATCTAAATTATCAACTGGCAATGGTCAATAAGACCATTAGTTGATGGAAGTGACCCAACCTTTGATAGGTGGAATTCTGTTAAACCATCGAAAGATGGTACCAAGGATTATGTTGGTTGGTAGTTGTCTGTAGGCATCAATTGTTGTTGTTGCTTGATGATTGTGGCACTTCCATTGGTAGACAACTACCGATGACTTAGGTGCACCTTTTCCATCCAATTGGGTTCAATCTATTGATGGTTAGGTGCCATCAACTAACAGAATGACTACATTCATGGGAGTTGCAACCATATATCAACGATTTGGCTATTTTTTAGGAATCAATGATTTTATATAGAAAAATGGGAAGTTATTGTCTATCAAAGGTAAAATAGGAAAAAAATGAAAGTAAATGCATAATTATCTACATAAGCCTATGATAACAAGGGAAATAAATGATAGAATAGGCATGTAACATCCACAAAATTGGATGTTATCAGTCACACAACTGTTGGAGGTAGGAGAAGATCTACCCAATGGTTGAGATGAATCTCCCTGAATGGCATGTCAAATCCATGGTCCATAGAAAGGCTACATATAAAGCCTTAATTTGATAAATATTACTTATTTTTCAAAGGAATTGTTCCATTATCTTGTTTGAAATGTGTGATTGTTTAAAAAAAACAAAAAAATGATAGTTTTAACCAATTATGTATTTTGTATCTATAACTATCAAGGCTCAATTTTTTTATTTAGGGATTACATATATTAAACTAAATAAAATGAGGTTTATGCTTAATAATTTAAAAAATAATTACCTAACAATATTCAAGTCAAGAAAATGGAAAGAAATTACACCCTTAGTTGTGTACTTCAAATGGGGAAGATTGTATTATTGTTAATTCACATGAATTGTAGTTACATGACCTCTTAAAATATTATGACCATGAAGGGGTACACGAAACTAGAAGGAAAAATACTAGAGTAAAAATAAGGATACTTCTATAACATATTATCCACATGGACTCTTCAGAATTGGGATTTCTTTTACAAGACTTTAACAAAGACAATATCATTCTTCTTTGGTTTCTTGGTCTAGGAATCAAGAATCATTAAGGGAATCCCTTCATAGGATATATCCTTCATGATCTCAATAGGGTCATCAGAAAGGATATGAGAGGTGTCCTTGGCATACTTCCTTAATGGGGATGCATTGAAAACATCATGTATTTGATTATAAGAAAGTGTCAAAGATGATTTGTGGGCACCCTTTCTTACTATGTCATGTATGCTGATATACCAGAGATTGAGATTGCCCTTTATTTTTGATCTAGAAAATTGATTTTGGTACTGATTTAAAAAAAACATGGTTCCCAACTCAAAACCTATTTCTTATCTTTGTTCATCTACATAGTGTCTTTAAGTCTTCCATTCTCTTCATAATGAGTCCCATATGATTTATGTAGAATTATAGTTATTCACTCTTAATCAAGCTATTCTCACTTGGATCATTCAAGAGAAGGGATGACATGCATGGCCTGTAATGACTCATATAATGTAATAACATAATAACAATACTTATTGGTGAACAAATCAAAGTGAAATCTGAATGGGGATTTTAATAATATTATTCCTTGAAAAATGGTTATGTAAAATATGAAATAGACAAATATGTAATAATTAATGACAATTTAAATTATAAATAGAATAAATGTTACAAAATAAGGTTTTCATCAATTAAGTTTGGATGTGATATATAGTTAATAAAAATATTTTTTAGTTTATGAGAAAAATTAATGATGAGTTGAAGTTTCAATTTTATTGAGACTAATTATGGGAAATGGTTAAAGCACTCATGTTGGCATAGATAATTGAAGTGGAGAAAAGAAGTATATAACATCTACATATTAATTGATTTTGAATGGTTGATTGAATAAAGAATAAAGTTACAAGAGAGTAAATGAAATGAGAAATTTTATTACAGAAAATGTTAAGATATAATTTAAAGAAATTAAGGAATGCCAATTTGTAACTCATAAAGGGGGTGATATAGTTAAGAATTTAGAATAATAACACAAGAAATGATATTTGTTTCATTAATTAAGGAGTCAGTTTAAAATTATAATCAAAGGAGAAGTTAAATATAGAAATTAGGAGGAAATTTATATGTATTGTATGTGGTATAAAAAGGAGGATTTAAAATAAATAATAGCAATGTGTAGATACTTTTTTAGGATCAAATATAATAAAGGAAAAATAAAATAAGGACAATTTAAAAAAGATCACTTTGAGTCAAAACATTTACATAAAAATAAACAAGTATATGTGTACACAATAAATATTTTGTCAATTTTGTTGGGTCGAGAAGGACCAATATGCAAAGTTCGAACGTGTTCATAATTTTGAAATAAGCTACATGGAACTGTTTGCAATAAGTAAAGCTGAAGCAAAGGCTACACAATTTTCACCACTAAAACAACCCCACTTCTTTCATGATCCCTCTCCTTCTTTTCTCAACAAATCCTCTCACCTCTCCCCCCACATATACTCTCCATCCTATTGGCCATTAATCAACAACTCCCCCACTCATGTTTACACCTTCTTTCTTATCCCTTTGGAATGAAATGAACACATTTAATTGTTCTCTCGCATCTCTTCCTTTAATAACACTTCACTACATCTCCCTCTCTCCCTCTCTCTCTTCCCATTATTATTTCTCCCTAAAATCCAACACCAATTAAACACATTCATATTGAACCATCTATTTATTAGTTGCCGATGTAATATTCTTCTCTATATTTCTATCATATTTTTTTTTCTTCTTGAAGTCCTGACATCCTTATCCCTCTCCCTTACCACCTGATGCATTGTCATGAATGTAGTGGCCACGACAAACACATGTGAGCCTGTGGCATTGCACACATCAAAGTCCAAACTTAATACTCTTGCCCTTCCCTATCCTCTTTCCTCCTTCCCAAACCTTTCTCTCTTTCCCTCAATACATTTGTTCTCATATGAATAGAATCGCTGCCTACAACCTATGGAAACATACATGTGGTGCCTATAGGGCCTCTCAGCCACTAAAAAAAGTAGTAACAATACCAGGACATAATCATAGTTCCACACATACCACTACCTACCAATATTGACTACCATTACAACCACAACACGTCTACATATTTAGGTTGCCTTTGGTTCTACAAACCATGACAACTAGCTACATCTTTGCCTCCTCAAATCCTGTTGATGCCAAACTACACTGGTTGATTCAAAAGCACCATCCGCCACCGCCCAAGATGCCCTAGATGACATGTAAATATGTAATGACCCCGCCTCCCAGTAACCCCCAATTAAGGGAGACCAGAAGGTTAGAGCCATTATCCAATAAACATGATCAAAGGTTCAACAAATAATCAATAATAATTAATAAATTTTACCAACTAAATTGAAAACTGGTATGAAATAAAACTTTGCTTACCTTTTAAAAACTGAGATTTCTAAACTTCTAACCATGAAGATACTGATCTAACTAATCCTCCCGTGCACGTTAATTCTCATTTAATTCCACATATGCCACTTTACTGTTTGTTCTTTTCATTGTACCTAAAACATCGACAAACAAAACGTCGGTCAACAAGAAGCTGGTATGTGGGGGAAACAATAATCGTGCAACTATAATAACAAATTAATCAACCAATTATCATTTAACAACCAAGACTACGTTTTAAACCATACTACTCAATCCTTTCCTATCCCCTATCTCTGTGCTGTCCCTACAGTGGACTGAGATACTACCTCTCTCTAGGTAGATCCTTATTAAACCCCGCATGATCCTACCTAATAGGTAGATAAATATCTAGGGTTGAGTCACATGGCACTACCCATAGGTAGTCCAATCTCTGACTCAAAGTGACTTGATGGACCTACCCCATTGGTAGCCATATACTAAGTCATCCAATGACCTGATGGGCCTACCCTATTGGTAGCCATGTGCTAGGTCAACCCATTAAGCTATAGAGGGGACTAGGATCTGAGCTAGTAGGCACATCTCTTATGTGATAGTTATATTCACATTATAATTTGCATGAATTAAATTCATCCAATAATTAATTCAAGCCACGATGTAAACATTGCTAAAATCCTCAGAAAACTAATGTGGGATAATCATAAGCGTAACCACATACGTATCAAGTTGATGTGAGATAGAAATAATCCAATCAATCAATAGGCAAGCAAGCATTCAATAAGATCCTGAAACAATTATAAAATTTCCTTTTATTGTCATGTCATTAAGATCTATTAAATCTAGCTTGCTTCCACTTTTAGGGTTTCCATTGCAATTAGGGTTTCCCTTCATCTTTTAATATTTTAAACCCTAAGTTAACACAATTGATCACAAACCCTAATTATTTCAACATCTAATCCTCAGTTTCGGATTAAAGGCATAATTAACCATTAAATAAGTCCATTAAGCCTCCTTTACATTAAATCTACTATTTTTTAATCCTTTTAATATATGACAAGATCATTACGCTCATTTATTATCAATTCATAGTTCATTATGATTGAATTCACATACGAACTCTTTTTGCCATTAATTCCACCTTTTATTCATGAGAAAATCCTAATTACTACATTTAAGGCATTTATCCATAATTAAGGATTTTGTACTCAAAATAGCTTAGAATCATCAAATTTTAGCTTTATTTACGATTTCGAATAATTAAAGCCATTAAGAGTCACATTTACCAATATTAGGGTTTCAAGGCCCATTAAAGTATATTCATGCACATGAAACTCTAAATTAAACCAATTACGTGCAAAATTCATCTTTTTCAATCTTAATGTATCTCTTTATGATTAACAGGTTAATATCAATTTTAATCATCAATTAAGCCCTACTAACCACATTGATCATATCGAAATAGGGTTTCTTAATCATTATTACATTAAAGTTAATAACTTCAATTACTTTTCGAATTGAAATAAGTATTAGACTTCAGATATATTTTTATTGCATTCCTTGAGTTCTCCTGATCAAAATTCATGTATAATGCACATCTATCCGAGCTACAGTTATTGAGATATGAATTTTGCAAGGTTTACCTTTTTGGACCAATCACGGAGCGCCACATCACCTCTATCTCCATGCAAAGCAGAGATTTGGAAAACATAACGCATTTACTATTATACCCCTACGTAAGTCGTTGCTTCTTCACACCCCGGAGGGGTAAAAACGTCCAAAGCGCACATGTCATCTTCAACCTCTCGACGGCGCCCCAGCAGCTGCCCTAGATGCATTGGCACGACTCCTGCTCCTCCTCTATGGCCCGAGCATCACCGCCCATGGTCGCCCCGACCTCTCTGCTCCTTGGCGCACGCAAGGCGCCCCCTTGACATGACCGATATGACCAAACTCAAGCGCGAAAAGGCCCACAGTTGCAGCTACGTTTTCTACAGTTTGCAGACTTAAGACTGGAGTTGCGCGACGCCAGAGGCGTTGGGTTGGTAGACGATCCGTTCAGGGTTGTCTTGGAAGTGTCCAACCTCCAACCAGATGACTCCTCAGCCCCTGGTTTGCTCCAGGGTTTCTCTACCCTCCAAGACTAGGGTTTTCATGAAAAAGAAGATGGAGAGGATAGAGAGACACAAGGGAACTGCTTGGGCTCGTCCAAAGGGTCTACCCTTTTATAGAGGAGGGTAGTCATACCCCATCATGCTTGCTCACGAAGGAATAAAGCCTAATCCTAATAGGAATTATATTCCTTCACTAATAAGCAAGTTTCTCTCTCTCTCATATTTCTTTATTATTCCTTCTTCCTTTGATATTAGGATTTAAAAAATCATCCCTCTTATTCTCTTTGTTCTTGCCATTGGCACGAAATCCTATTTTCCTTTATTAGAAAATACTTTCTTTTTAGCAAAACCACATAATCCTTTATTAATGTTTTCACATTATCTTCTTATTTTCAATTATTGGTATTTTCTCTTTATTTTTCTTCATTGGGACTCCTTGGACCCCACGAAGCTCCAAGATCTCAAAATTCCTTCAAAAGGATACTTATTATCCTTCTAAATGCATCAATATACATTATTTCTCATTATCCTATTTATTTCTTATTAAAATATATCTTTTTTAGGATTTCTCTTTATATTCCTTTTTATTTTCCTCATTGGCATTCCATTTAACATTAGGAATCCTTTGGATACGAAATTCCACCAAGGACAACTCAATTATACCTCTTTTCACTAATTTTCCACATTTTATCATTATTTTCAATTTCTTTCTTAATAAAGAAATATCTAATTGATCTTTTCTTATCTTATTGATTTATATTTGCAATTTTGGACTCCTTGGAACCCAAGGAACCCAAGAGGCACGAAATACAACTTTGGATTATACTCTTTTGCCTTCTAGAGGTTTCCACATCTTTCTTTCTCAAAAACTCAATTATTCATTTATTAATTGAATTTCCTTGTTATTGGGCCCAATAGCCAATAAAGTCCACAACACAATCATCAAGGCTATTGTAAACTAAATCCATTTATTCGCAAAAAATTGTACCATTATTTGTCCAATTATCTTTAATGTGAGAAATTACATTTCTCACCCAAAGGAACCCAAAAATTGGGGTTGTAACAAAATACATGACACATCATACTCTACACGTTCCCACAAACATAGTGGTGTTCTATACCATGAATGAGATTCCAACTTTGGTGACAAAAAACCAATAATAAATATTATGGTTTGGAACAAAACTTAGTAGATGGCTCCAACACATGGAGGACTACACGAACAACTACTTTCCTTGATCAATAGTGATCTAGACAAGAACTTATCCAAAAGTAAAACCTCAAATCATCATTACTGTGTGTTAGATGGTAACTGAGAAATATCCTCATCCAACGGCTCCCATTACCAAAATCCACTACATTCCAACACCAAACTTATATATAAACACCCCTCTACCAATTGAGTAAGGCATACTCTTCTCTTTTTGCATCTATAACCCCTCATAAAGCTACTTAATTTTTCTTCATTCTTCACTTTCTTCCATGCCCATCTTCTCTCACCTCCATTCACATAGGTTATGACCATAGGCTTCCCTAGCATCCTCTTAAGTCATACGACACAAGTAAATCATCTACCCTCTCCTACTTTGTTCCTTGTCTTTATCCTCTCATTCATCCTCTATCCTACATCTCATGGGCTTCTCCATCATCTCCCCTTCCTCCAATTCTCACTCTAACTAGAACAAAATGTTCTTAATTACAACCAAATATATACACAATAAAGCAATCAACTTCCTTCATGAAGGGGGATACTCTACTAAAAAGAAGGATCAACGATGAAAAAAAATAAAGAGATGAGCATTTCTAAGAACCTAGACTTGCAAAACCAAATGAGTTGGAATGAGTAGTACAACATAGTGCTAACAAGAAAGGCTTATGTCTTTCAAAATGAAAATCTTCATGTTAAAAAATTGAAAGGTATGGGGTATCATCTATTTGTTGAGTCCTCTTCATACAAATTTTTTTTCATATGGGGAATCTCTTAATGAGTTATAAACATATTACATAAATGGAAACACATTCAATTTTCTAAGTCATGATCTTTACTCATTTTTCACGAGCCTTTGTTGAAATAATTCTCATGTACAACCCTTCAATGTCATAAATAATAAAGAAATTAAATATAATCAAATGTTCATGAGTTCATGTATTAGATATCTTATAATTGCATTCATTCCCTTGGATCTGTCTTTATCTTCACCTACCAAATATGATGATCTACAATCTACTAGATTTGGCATCTTCCTACAATGTATCAATTAATCTCTAATATTAATTATTTTAATACAAAAAATAATTTCATGGTTTATTCTAAATATTCTATTAGAACTAACATTCATGTCTAAGTCAATTTCAATGAATATATGTGATTAAACAAGTGATTTGGTCCAATCAGATTTTCAATTAATACATGTGAATCAATATTACATATAAGTATCTCTTATTTTAGTTGAAACTATTATTTGTGTATAGTGATACTCGAGACATGATTTACTTCTTCCTTTTATCTACTTCCACTTGGCTTTCAAATTAGTCCTTCAAATAAGTGTTACTCTATTTATAAGTTTCACTAACATGACTAAATTGACAATATTTGACAAAAACATTAAAATGTTGAGATTAAACTCATGGATTATTTTTCTAGATGGATTTCCTCATGGTTGAATACAATTATTATTGTTGAGGTTCCACCACTATCCAGTTGTATGTATAATCGTAGATCCAACGATGGCCAGGAGATCGAGATTTATATGTTATGTTTGGATCTTAATCGTATTCTTCATATGGTTAAGAAGGAGGGATATCCTTTTTCTTACACATGCCCCACCTTGGAGCTGCCCATGGGTTGTTGATCCATGAGAAAAATCACCAAATGATGTGTGTAATGACTGTGAGGTGATAACACCTAGACTAGGTGCCAAACTATGGAGCAATATGGCATGTAAATTGATCCCACTTCAAGGGTAGAGCATGGGCTACAAGACTACCCTTTGAGTAGGCATCAGATTGGGGACCTAAAAACCACACCAACTATGTGAAATGGATAGAGGAAACTATCAGGGTATAATTAGCACACGTGATTCTGATGTCTATGTGAAAGGGCAGTTTGTAGTGTGAAAATATATATGTTTTGCTTATTCATGATCTATGCGACCTTGGTTGTGTTTGCATGTCACAAGCTTGATTCAAGGTTGGTTAACAATCCCTTTGGAGTTAGTGGAAAATGATACAATACAATAATTCCTATGTTATTTTATCTTTTATTATGTGTTTTACCTCATTATCATGTGTAATAACATAATCCAACTTTCATACCATATGCTCAATTTTATGTCTTTTCCAAGTTTGTATATTTTTTCTCATGTTATCATATGTTTAAAGACTCATAGGATCTTCTTAATTTTTATTCTTTCCCATACGTAGATGTTTATCTAACTCCTCTAACTGCAACTCTTTTTCCCCTCCCACCGTAGGTTATAGAAGGCTTTGAGTTTAATCATGTGGCTTTTCTAAGTAGATCCTAGAGGGAGCAATATCATGACTGTTTGCTTTTTAGATTAGTCAACATCTTTTAGAAAGATATCCAGTGAATCTAATGTATTAGAATTTTATGTAATCAATGTCATGTAATACAAACATTTGAACAATGTAATGAATCATTGTGGTTGCTATCTTTTAATTTATGCTTTTCATTACACCAATGAATCTTAGTCCCATAATTAAAGTAAGATATGGAGGCTAAAATCCAGAATGTTGCCGGCGATATCGAAGCATGGTCATAAAACCAAACAATCCAAACATCTAAGATCAACCTAAAGCATGTAATTAGGTCAAGACAAATCAAAAACTTACTGTAATCATTAGAAAACTTGTAGATGGAGGTAATATGTCGGATATATATCTTACATGTAAGTAATGATATAGTCCTAAGAGTTCATTCACTATTGGATAGAAAAATGATATTATACATTAAAATCTTATAAGTCAAAGTTAGTTGTAGAAAATAAGAATGAGAAAGTTCTTCATAGTACATATATGAAAACAAGGATCAAGAGGAGTCACTTGATACGACTTAATGTTTACCTTATAGAACTTGTATATGGGGCTACTGTGACAGATATATATCTTGTAAATGTTGATCTAGTCTTGAGAGTTCATATAATATTGGATAGAAAAATTACATTCTACATTACAATCTTATAAGACAAATTTAGTCATAAAAAATGAAAATAGGAAAGTTCCTCAGAGTACATATATAAAAACAATGATTAAGAGGAGACACTTGATACAACTTATTTTGGTTATCAAATACCCTCGCCAGGTGTTTGGGAACCTCAATAAGTAGATATAAATATTGAATGCTCATCTATTCTAACCTTGGATTCTCTAGCCAAGCTTCCAAGTGTTAAATTAGACAGAGTAAAGACTCAACCAAACATTATTCTCGACACAATAATTTAGTTAAAACACACCAAAAATGAATGGCATGTGAGTTGGATCTTAATGGACTAGAACTCAATGAAGTATCTATATTAAGGGCAAGTGTAAAACTTGTAATCTCCTAAATAAGAAACAAACCAGAATTAGTGAATCAAAAAGTGAATCATGTTCCCACCATTTTATGAATCCATGTGCAAAAAATAATATTCACTTTGAGAAAAAGAAATGAAATAAAAATGCCATGCAAAGATATGAATAGAATTGTTGGTGGAAAGTTATAAAAGGGATACAAAGATCTTCAACACCAAGAAAAAGAATCATTCACTTTTTACAAATGAAACATTTCACATTCTCCCATGGCTCATTAATATTACCGAAATTTGGATTTCTTGAATATTCATGGATTGCCGTTACCTATGGTACCTATGATAGACATACATAGAAAGAATTCCTATATTCAATTTTGAAGGAAACCTTATAGATAAAAAAGTACTTTTTTCTTTAATTCTTCTTTGTTAAATTCAAAAAATATAACTCTCTTAGTACTTGTGGTGACAACATGAACTTAAAAAAATTGGCATGATACATAAAATATTAAATTAAAAGTTTCTTACTGTGAAAGCATTGAATTTTTATGTAGTTCCTACTCTATGTTATTCATAAAGTTACAAAAAAGAGAAAACAATGAATATTTATGTGGTTACATTGTATTTATTATGATTAAATTTTTGAGGATGAAATTATTTGTTAGGGGTTAATGATGTAGTGAGGCATATAATTGTAATAACATGGCAAGAATACTTATTGGTGAACTAATCCAAGTGAAATCCAAACACAAATGTTAGTAAGATTGTTCCTTCAAAAAATAATTTATGATAATATGAAATAGAAAAAGATGCAATAATTAATGACTAATTCAACTCTAAATAGAAGACACGTTACAAAAAATGATCTATTATAAACAAACTTTGGGTGTATTATATAGTTAGCTAAAATTTGTAACATTCACTCTCTCTCTCTCTCTCTACATACGTGTTCCATCTCTAGATTTGGGAGTGGCGGGTTCCTTTTGTTGGCTAATTGGACATCTATAAATCCCTTTGTTTCGATGATGACAAACATTTCATTCTTATTAATCTAACGAGCTACTTGAGTGTGCAGGACTAAGATGGATGGCAAAGCAACTAGGGAAAATCCACAAGCTAAAATGTCTATATTTTCATGCAATGTAATCATTGTTGTAAAAACTTGTACAAATATATAATGTACAAGTACTTAGAATTGCATGTAAATCAAGCATTAGATTTTCCCTAGCCAAACACCATAGTTAGACACGTCATCCCATTTAATTAGGATCACCTTTGCACACTCACACATATAATTAATGCTTAAACTGAAACCTTGAAACAGGATCATTCCCGGTTGACAAACTCCTCGACCGAGACACTCTCGGTCGACAATCTTCTCGACCGAGAAAGATCCAAAGTAGCCGTTAGACACAACAGACAAGTTAGTTGGCAGTTGAAGAAAGACGTTGCAAATCACTTGTTCCAGAGAGCCTGTCGGTCGACAAAAGTTCGACCGAGTAGGTGTCTCGGTCGACCATTTGTCGACCGAGATGGTCTCTGACAGCAACTGCAGAATACAGTAATTAGCCGTTGTTAAAGCAACAACTTTGTACCTAACGGCTAGTTAAGCACTTAGAAACCCCTAGAAGTTGTCTAGAACGTCCTTAAGCATACTTAGGCCATTCCTATAAATAGGACAAGCCATAGGACACTAGAATTCACTTGTTACACTTGAGAATACACTTGAGCATACTTGAGCAATCTTTTGCAAGAAATTTGAGCACTGTGATCATTTGTCTACATCCTCCTTAGCTCAATCTCGTGTCCTATAGGCTAGATTCTCCTATCCACAGCAATCACAAGTTCACACACTTGGCTAGGAGATCTATATGCTTGATCTAGGCATATCAAGCCTTGGGCTTAAAGGATAAGTTGTAATTTCCTTTTTCTTTCTTATTCCTTTTTATCTTTTGTACTCTCCTTGCTACTCCTAGGGTTGGAGGCTGTGGATTGGAGAGGGTTGACTTCTCAGGTGGAGAAGGGGACTTCAAGCTACTTCAAGAAGGCTATCGCAAGGGAAGCTACTTCAGAAGGCTGGTGCAACGGGAGTTGGTGCATCTACTTCAAGGGAAGGCTGCTTCAAGGTTGGCGATTACTTCTAGGTGAAGGCTGCTTGAAGGGTTTGGGAAAAGAGATTGTATTTTATGTAAATTCCTTGCAAGGTAATAAAATAAATTTCTTTTCAAATCCCGGTTGGGTAAGCAACCGGGTAGTGGACTGACGGCTATAGTATTTGCTATAGTTGGAACCACTCTAAACCTTGTGTCTCCTTGTCCAATATTTTCATTGTGGTTGTTTGAGTTCAAAATTGTTAAATATTCTATAAAACTCTATTCACCCCCCCTCTAGTAGTTTTCAATTGGTATCAGAGCAAGGCTTCAAGGAACCCTAACAAGGTCTTGAAGAAATGGGTGATGGAATGAATGCTCAACAACCTCAACATTGAAGGGACTCTTGTTGCTAGGCCGCCGGCATTCGATGGAACAAACTACCAATACTGGAAGAGAAGGATGCAGTTCTACTTCCAAGGCGTCAACTGGGATCTATGGAGAATGGTATCTAATCCTTATGAATTCCCTCAAAATGACTTTGCGGAATGGGATGCAAACACGGTAAAACAGGCCCAAATGAACGCAAAAGCTGTAAGCATTTTATATTGTTCTATTTCTGTAGGAGAATTTAATAGAATATCAAATTGTGATACAGCATATGATATTTGGCATAGATTGTCCATCACTTATGAGGGTACATCCCAAGTCAAAAATTCCAAAATTAGTCTGCTTAAAACAAAGCTTGAACATTTTCGTATGGATCCAAATGAATCTATTAGTGAAATGTATTCAAAATTCTCTACTATTGTTAATGGTTTAAGTGCCTTAGGAAAACCTGTCCTTGAGGAAGATCAGGTATCAAAAATTCTTCGATCACTTCCTCCAAAGTACAAGCCAAAGGTGACAGCCATTGCAGAAGCAAACGACCTCACTCGTCTCAAAATGGAACAACTCATTGGTAATTTAGAAGCTCATGAAGCAGATCAAGAAGAGGAAGAAAGAAGAGAACGTGAACACCAAAGTGGGAAGAAGAAGGATGTGGCTCTCAAAGCCTCAAAAGTTGTCACACAAGAAAGTGAGGAGTCAAGTGAAGAAGAAGAAGAAGCCTTAATCGTCAACGGTAAGAAGTACAAAAGGTTTAAATCTAACAAAATTTCTAGTTCCTCTACTCCCAGGTGCTTTGAATGTGGGAAGAAAGGGCATCTAAAAAATGAATGCCCCAAAGCAAAGAAGGGAAAGAAAAGCTCACATAAGAAGAAAGGAGAAAAAGCCTATAAAGCTGCCTGGGATGAGTCAAGTGACAGTGAAAGCGGAGAAGAGGTGGAATGTCTAATGGCAAGAGAAGAAAATGAAGACTCTCAAGAGGTAAGCCTAGTTGATCTTTCTAAAGAGGAGTTAGTTACTAGTTTACAAGAAACTCATGATAAGTATGTTGATGCCAAGAAGAAACTAAAGAAGGCTATAAAATCAAATAATGAGCTCATTGCCAAATTAGATGAACTTTCTTATGAAAAGAACAACATTGATCTTGAAAATGTATCTTTAAAAACCTCTTTAGATGATTACACTAGAAAGCTACTCAATTTAGAAACCAATGTTGATCTTCTATTAAAAGAAAAGACTGATTTGCTAGCTAAACTACAAGATTATCAAACTCAACCTATCTTGTGCAACCATTCGGACTATGATAAAATTGTAAAAGAAAAGGATTCATTGTTTTCTGACTTAGACCAAGCAAGAAAAGATATACATAAGAAGATGAATGACATTGCTACGTTGCAAAGAGAACTTTGTAAGTTAAGAAGAAAAGATATTCTTGATAACATATTGAAAGTTGGTAATGTTTTCAATGGAAGAAAAGGTTTGGGATATGTTCCAAAGAAAAACCAACCCAAAAAGACCCAAACTATGTTTGTACCCAAGAACACTATGACTAGAAAGAGAAATGAAATTGACTCTATTACTTATCATTTCTGCTTACGTCTTGGACATTATTGTTTTTCATGCCCCTACAAGACTAAGGAGTCCGACTTAGTTTGGATCCCAAAACCCCAAACTTAAAAGAATGGAATGTAGTTGAGATATGACCAAATGCTTAATTTTGCTATTTATATTGTCTTATCTCAACAAAAGGTGCTATGCTTATTGTTATTATTTTTCTGCATTGCTGAAACAGAAATTCTGTCGGTCGAAGTACTGTCGACCGAGCTCTGGGTCGGTCGAAGTATTGTCGACCGACTGAATGTCTTTAACAAATAAAAATTTTACAGCACCTATTTCGGTCGAACATTGGTCAACCGAGAAATTCTTTGTGTTTTTGCCTGTGATACAGTAACCTGCTCGATCGACAAATTGTCGACTGAGACAAATATCGGTCGAACAATTGTCGACCGACTGGTTTTCTGTATCAGAACTT
The DNA here is from genome assembly GCA_963693085.1 of Alisma plantago-aquatica. NCBI lineage: Eukaryota > Viridiplantae > Streptophyta > Magnoliopsida > Alismatales > Alismataceae > Alisma > Alisma plantago-aquatica. Next base: position 408,581,777 of record OY856414.1, read on the forward strand.
TTATATACATAAGCACTTAAAAGGTTTCTAACCATATCGGACCATCACATGGGTACCAAAATCTACATCCTAATGCAGGAATGGGTAGTTGACAGTGGCTGCTCCAAACACATGACCGGGAACAAGGACGCATTTCAAACTTTTGAAGAAAAGAAAAGTGGAACGGTCACCTTTGGAGACAATGGTAAGGGCAAAATCGTTGGAATAGGTAATGTTGGAACAAATCTCGAAATTAAAAATGTTCTACTTGTTGATGGATTGCATCATAATCTAATAAGTGTAAGTCAACTATGTGATAGTGGTTATGATGTGTTATTTAACAAAACCTGCTGCAAACTATTGATAGAAAACACTACAAATGTCGTTTATGAAGGAAATAGAGTTGGAAATCTTTATATCCTTAAACCAAACTCTATGAAATCAGTAGTAGGTAAATGCTTGCTTGCAAATGAAAATACCTTACAACTATGGCATAAAAAGCTAGGACATGCTAGTTCACATGCTATTAAAAAGTTAGTGAAATATGATCTTATTCGTGGATTACCTGCTTTGTCTTTTGATCAAGTTGAAAACTGTGAACCCTGCACAATGGGAAAGCAAACCAAAACATCTTTTAAATCAAAACATGTACTTAGCACCAGTAGATCCTTAGAATTAATTCATTTGGACTTATTTGGACCAATGAGAACACAATCTATTGGTGGTAAACGATACTGTTTTGTAATTGTTGATGATTATAGTAGATATACATGGGTACATTTTATTGCAACTAAAGATGATACTATTCATGTCTTTATGCAATTTTGTTTCAAGATTGAAAATCTTTTACAACATAAAATATGTACCATTAGAAGTGATCATGGTGGCGAATTTGAAAATCATACATTTGAGACCTTTTGTACATCTCAAGGGTATACTCATAATTTTTCTGCTCCACGTACCCCACAACAAAATGGTATAGTTGAACGGAAAAATCGATCTCTACAGGAAATGGCTAGGACCATGATGCTTGAACACAACACACCTAAAACCTTTTGGGCTGAAGCTGTAAACACTGCTTGTTATGTGCTTAATAGAGTAACTGTTCACTCTCATTTGAAGAAAACTCCATATGAAATATCACACTCTAAGAAACCTAGAGTTGACTATTTTCATACTTTTGGATCCACATGCTACATTTTAAATACCAAAGACGATAGAGACAAGTTTGATCAAAATCACACAAAGCATTCTTCTTGGGATATTCCACTTCTAGCAAAGCCTTTAGAGTATATAACACTATCTCTAGAAAAGTTGAGGAATCCATTCATGTTTCTTTTCATGAAGAATCGAAGTCTGAAAATCTAGATATCATTGATCTCACTAATCAATTCGAAAATATAACCATTTCCAATGATAGTGAGAAAATTCCTATATCCGATCCCCACGTTGAAACACAACCTACACCTAGGCTTATCAAGGATCATCCCCAAGAACTAATTATTGGAGATCCAAATGATAAAGTCAAAACTCGGTCATCCTTCAAAGATGTTGCCAACATGGCTTTTGTTTCTATCATTGAACCTAAGAAGATATCCGAAGCTCTTAAGGATGATTACTGGATAATAGCCATGCAAGAGGAGTTAAATCAATTCGCTAAAAATGATGTATGGGATTTAGTTCCTAAACCATAAGATAAAACTATCATAGGAACTAAATGGGTTTTTAGGAACAAGCTCAATGAGGCAGGAGAAGTCATAAGGAATAAAGCTCGGTTAGTAGCACAAGGATATAATCAACAAGAAGGAATAGATTTTGATGAAACATATGCACCCGTAGCTAGACTTGAAGCTATTAGGATGTTACTAGCTATTGCTGCCCATAAAAACATTAAGCTATATCAAATGGATGTCAAAAGTGCATTTCTAAATGACATCATATAAGAAGAAGTTTATGTTGCTCAACCACCTGGCTTTGAAATACCAGAAAAAGGTGACCATGTTTATAAACTTAAAAAGGCACTTTATGGTCTAAAACAAGCACCTAGGAATTGGTATGAACGGCTCAAGACATATCTTTTTGATAATGGTTTTTCTATTGGAAATTCAGATTCTACTTTATTTTTCAAAACATATGCATCTGATTTTCTAGTTGTGCAAATATATTTTGATGACATTATTTTTGGAGCTTCTAATGATTCATTATGCACACAATTCAGTGACATTATGCAAAAAGAAATTGAAATGAGTCTCATGGGTGAACTAACATTCTTTCTTGGTTTTCAAATTAAGCAAACACCTGCAGGAATTTTCATAAGCCAAGAAAAATATACTAAAGAACTTTTAAAACATTTTGGGATGGATCAATGCAAACATGCTACTACTCCTATGGCTACCTCTATCAAAATTGATAAGGATGAAAATGGGGAACCTATTGATGATTCCTTATATAGAGCCATGATTGGTAGTTTGCTATACTTAACTGCTTCTCGACCGGACATTATGTTTTCCGTTGGTCTTTGTGCTCGATTTCAATCCCAACCTATGCAATCTCATTTTCTAGTGGTTAAAAGAATTCTTCGATATCTAGCTGGTACTACTTGTTTTGGCTTATGGTATCCAAAAGGACAATCCCTGGATTTTAAAGCATATACTGATGCGGATTATGCTGGTTGTCGACTTGATCGCAAAAGTACTAGTGGTGGATGTTTCTTATTAGGGAGAGCTTTAGTATCTTGGTTTAGCAAGAAACAAAATACGGTTGCCCTATCTACAACTGAAGCTGAATATATGGCAGCCGGGTCTTGTTGTGCTCAAGTGCTTTATATGCAACAGGTACTAAGCGATTATGGTTTTACTCTTTCATATACACCTATTTTTTGTGACAAAACGAGCGCCATAAACTTAGCACACAATCCTATTTTACACAGCCGGGCAAAACACATTGAAATCCGTCATCACTTCTTAAGGGATCACATCTCAAAGAATCATGTTTCCCTTCATCATGTTGATACGGAAAATCAATTGGCTGATATTTTTACAAAACCGCTTCCACTAGATCAATTCAACAACATTAGGAAGCAACTGCTTATTACTATTTTGGAAGATGTTTTCTTTGATATCTGCGGTTCTTAAAACGAATACGTTTACTTATTTTCTTTGGCTTTTCAATGGACATCTTTTTCATTAGATTTGACGGGATATCTAATTAAGGGGGAGTTTTTATTAAAAACGGTTATCTTTTTGAAATGACAAAGGGGGAGAGATAAATAAAACTATAACTTAGTATCTATGAAAAATTCAATCAATGAGTTTCATAAATTTACTCTTGGCTTTACATTGAAAGTTGCTATATTCCCAAATGAACTGGATTTCATGTTCCATAATTCATTGGGAATAATAAGCACACATTTTATAAACAAGAGGACAAGCTACATAAGGCAATCTAAAGGTATGACATTCATATGTTTTATAATTCCTTATTTATATTTTGGAAATGTTTGTCATCTTCAAAAAGGGGGAGATTGTTGGCTAATTGGACATCTATAAATCCCTTTGTTTCGATGATGACAAACATTTCATTCTTATTAATCTAACGAGCTACTTGAGTGTGCAGGACTAAGATGGATGGCAAAGCAACTAGGGAAAATCCACAAGCTAAAATGTCTATATTTTCATGCAATGTAATCATTGTTGTAAAAACTTGTACAAATATATAATGTACAAGTACTTAGAATTGCATGTAAATCAAGCATTAGATTTTCCCTAGCCAAACACCATAGTTAGACACGTCATCCCATTTAATTAGGATCACCTTTGCACACTCACACATATAATTAATGCTTAAACTGAAACCTTGAAACAGGATCATTCCCGGTTGACAAACTCCTCGACCGAGACACTCTCGGTCGACAATCTTCTCGACCGAGAAAGATCCAAAGTAGCCGTTAGACACAACAGACAAGTTAGTTGGCAGTTGAAGAAAGACGTTGCAAATCACTTGTTCCAGAGAGCCTGTCGGTCGACAAAAGTTCGACCGAGTAGGTGTCTCGGTCGACCATTTGTCGACCGAGATGGTCTCTGACAGCAACTGCAGAATAAAGTAATTAGCCGTTGTTAAAGCAACAACTTTGTACCTAACGGCTAGTTAAGCACTTAGAAACCCCTAGAAGTTGTCTAGAACGTCCTTAAGCATACTTAGGCCATTCCTATAAATAGGACAAGCCATAGGACACTAGAATTCACTTGTTACACTTGAGAATACACTTGAGCATACTTGAGCAATCTTTTGCAAGAAATTTGAGCACTGTGATCATTTGTCTACATCCTCCTTAGCTCAATCTCGTGTCCTATAGGCTAGATTCTCCTATCCATAACAATCACAAGTTCACACACTTGGCTAGGAGATCTATATGCTTGATCTAGGCATATCAAGCCTTGGGCTTAAAGGATAAGTTGTAATTTCCTTTTTCTTTCTTGTTCCTTTTTATCTTTTGTACTCTCCTTGCTACTCCTAGGGTTGGAGGCTGCGGATTGGAGAGGGTTGACTTCTCAGGTGGAGAAGGGGACTTCAAGCTACTTCAAGAAGGCTATCGCAAGGGAAGCTACTTCAGAAGGCTGGTGCAACGGGAGTTGGTGCATCTACTTCAAGGGAAGGCTGCTTCAAGGTTGGCGATTACTTCTAGGTGAAGGCTGCTTGAAGGGTTTGGGAAAAGAGATTGTATTTTATGTAAATTCCTTGTGAGGTAATAAAATAAATTTCTTTTCAAATCCCGGTTGGGTAAGCAACCGGGTAGTGGACTGACGGCTATAGTATTTGCTATAGTTGGAACCACTCTAAACCTTGTGTCTCCTTGTCCAATATTTTCATTGTGGTTGTTTGAGTTCAAAATTGTTAAATCTTCTATAAAACTCTATTCACCCCCCCTCTAGTAGTTTTCACCTTTGTCATGCCCATGGCAGGGGTCAACCAGGATAGGGTGAGCTCCTCCACCTTGACCACCACCGATAACCACTCCTTGATGAATTCCTCTTCATACCATAGTTCAGTTGATTTTTGGAAAAATCTGAAGGTTGATGTGACTGTGGAAAGTATCGGGAGGAAACCCTAGCCAAGCCTATGGTAGTTCACCGTAGGTTAAAGTCATTGATACTACCAAAAAAAATAAAGGAATGTGCTTTCAGACCAGGGGATGGTAGGCCGTGGATGAAGTTCTCTGACCCTATTTTGGTAGTGATGGATGAGTTTCACAAATGTTTAGTCATCATGTATATTTTGTTCAAGCCGACATTCCTGGAGAAACTCTGTGGATGGATGAAGCACTTGGACACCAAAGGGAGAGCAAAAACTCTCACTGTTGGCGGGTGGTCTTTTCCTTGCTAGGTTTGCATCAGAAACGAACATGGAGGTTGCACTAGAATAAGGGCCCTCATTTTTTGACAACCATTTGGTGTTGATGAGAAGATGGTTGCCACAAGTTGATCTTAGGATAGAATCTCTCACCTCTACTCTAGTGTGGGTTACTTATTCTGATGTCGGCCAACACTAGACCAGAAGAGCAATCTCTATCATTGCATTGGAATTGGCACCCTAAAGGTTGTCAACATCCAGACCAGGGGAACATATGTTGGGGCCACTCACATTTGTATGTAAGTGAAAGTTGACATGAATCCATCTATAGTGGTCATGGTTGAGATGCAAGATGGGGAGAGCTCAAGATCAAGGCGGTATAGAACACTTTGCCTAACAAATGCGAGCAATGCAAGGTCTTTGGTCATGTGGCAGGACACTGTATGGGTGATCACGTGGTGCATCTAGAACCCCCTATTACCCATGCGAGCGAAATGATCTAAAAATAGAATAAGAGAAGAAGCGGGAAGAAGTGGGCTATAAGAGGTTTGCCTAGTATCTTGAGTGATGCTAGCGAGGACCCTCCAATGATCAATGATATGGTTCCTACCCCGTTCTATAGATCAACTAGAGTGGTGGTGACAACCAATTGAGAACTTCTCCTGAGATGCGGTTGGAGGAGGCAAGTATGGCCCAAGATGTGTTTTTTGACCTTCTTGTGATAGGATCAGAGGAAGCATCACCCGAGGTGGAAGGCGTGGTTGCCGCCAAAGAGTCACAAGCTATAAGAGGGGGGTGCTTCAGAAGGAAGGTCATGTGGAGTTGAGAAAACCCCTCTCTACTTGAGGAATTAGAGGTTGAAGAGGCTATGTAGGTGTCAACAATATGCAAACCACATAAATCACCAAGGAGAACAAGAAGAGGAGGGGCCATCCCAGACTGAGTTGAGCATCATAGAGTTTCCTGATGTGAATCCTTGTATGGAAACTGTGAGGAGCTTCTCAACCAGGGAAATAAAGGAGGCTAAGGGAAATCATTGCGGAGATACAAGTTTCATTGGTGATATGCTTGGAAACAAGGATAAGACATGAATGGGAGGATTGAATCCCATGTTTGTTCCCCGCAGGATGGGAGGCAACTTCCAATCTGGAACACATTGAAGGCAATCATGTTCTATCAAGGTGGAACCCTAGAATTTGCGATGTTCATGTCATCTTTGTGATGGATCAACTAGTCACTACTAGTTGTATCAATTAGGGAGGTCTCCATATAGTTGTCTCAATAATCTATGGGCACAACTTAGAAATATGTAGAAGGTATAAAGAGTGGGACCTGATAGTGGGCCCACTCAATGGTACAAACACGAGCCATAAAATAATTAAGCAGTGGAAAGAATAACTATTTACAAAGTTACAAAATGTTTCTATATACATAACTTTCTCACTCTAAGGGTGGTACATAAAATGAAAAGGTTACATCTATATACTCATAAGTCCATATGCAGAGAGTAACAAGGCTATCTCAAAGTTGTCCTTATGTCAACCAATTAGCTCACTATCACCCCGAGTCTTTTCCCTATAAAGCACCTACACCTGGGTGGAGGGAACAACCAGAATAAAAGGAAACAAAAGAGTATGAGTCAACAAAAGCCGAGTATGTACATTACAAGATTAACTAGGGAATTATTTATTTCAAAAGTAACGTAAAATGTTCCCACCAAAGAGGGGGCCATTAAAGCTAGGTAAGTTTCAATGAGAAGTAACAAGAGAATGAATTTCCAAAAGAATGAGGCAATATAATTAAACAATTTAAAAAGTACAATTCTTGGCATAATCAACAATCCAATCACATAAAAATTTGCATGCTGATATATTTGACTAAAGTAACTATAGCAGGGCCACGACACCATTGAGTCAATGGCCTAAGTAAAATGGGTGGAAGTAGCTCACCCTAGGTGGAAATAGACATGCCCATGTATAAAAAGAGGTGGAAAAAAGTACCTTAGGAAGAAATAGACGCACCTTAATGGTTACGCGTAAAATCTAAGATAGTTAAACTAGTCAAATTATCTAACATGAATAAATAGTGGCAAGATTCACTTTTCACAAACATACATGGCATAATTCATGCACAATAGTAGGTGGGGTCATTGACCCAATTCAACATGATAATAATAATTTCAGAAGAATAATAATAAGTTACAATTGAGGAGATATGATATGTCAACAAATGGAACAAGAACATGCATTTCAAAATTTGCCTCATTATGGGAAAATTTAGTCATAATAATGCCCAGTTATAATAGAGAGGAGTATATACCTTTCCTTCATGGTCAAAGATTAACTCAATAGTCTTGCTAGATCCCCAAAATCAAGTACTCATCCTAGGAACATATTATATATGTTATTTAACCAAAATGAATATGTGTATACATCCCTATAATACATTTTAATATTTTCCTTATCCCCGTCCCAATCACATAATGGCATATTAAGGTTTATTTATTTGGATACTTAAGAACATAATACGAATGGTGATTATTGGTGTTATAAATGTCAAGGTGTTCCATATGTCACCTAGGTTAGTAGCAAGAATATAGGGCCTAGTATATAATGAGAATATGATCTCTATACACAATTCTTCTTACTAATAACTACTGGTTTTACTAATTTTCTAATAATCATGGGTTTACATACATATGCATAGTTATTAGTTATCTGCAACTATTATTATATGTTAGTTTTGACCCCATTATACTCTAATCATCCAACTAGTAAATGCTTAGGTGAGTCTTATCAGTTACACAGATATATCCATATATGAACCTCTACACTAATGTGAATATATATAGAGCAGGGAACATGATTATCTAATTCATACTATGATATATCCCTTGGACTCACATAAGTACAGTTTCCAAAGTGGATAGTATATGTAACATACCACCCTGGATATACTTGTATGTCTAGCATTGGATCTTATACTATCATTACCAGTTTTACCTACATTTTATACGTGGCCACCATGTTTATTCAATAACTTATTACTTCTAGACCAGTTATTTCATTTTCTTAAAGTTAAATAGTTATAAAAGGACAAAAGACTTACATGTTATAGTAGTCACTTTTGTTTGTTGTGATCGAGAGTCCTTAGAAAGATTGAAACTCCATGTGTAGTGAGTATTGAGCTACAAGCACAACTTGAAGAGGTGGCATGAATGAATGATGGAGGGCGGTGATATAAGTAGTATCATCATCTGAACAACACTGGTTAAAGCAAGGCGACCTCATCGGCATCTGCAAGTCTTCCCAGTAGATTGTAACTACAGTGCAAACCATGTTTATTAAGAGATCAATGATAGAGTTCTCTCCTCTCTGATCTTGGTAAGCATCGACGGTTAAGATGCAAAGAGTGGTGATCCGCCTGACTACTACATGACTGTGTGAAGGAAGTGGATAGCATGGAAACATGATGGATTAAGATTCAACATTCAAAATTGTCATTTTGGGGTCATGGACAGTAAGCAAGGAGGTCCGTGGTGAGTTCAAGCATGCCATAATGGTTTAGGATGTCAACCATCACGAGGTTGCAAGTCTACCCAATGCCAATTACTTGGATGGTCAGCTCTGTCAAAAACCACCATGATAGGTGGTGTAGTGATCATGCTGGCTAGAGTGAAGGGGATAGGGATCTCTGGTGACTAGGTTTGAATGGCAAAGGAAGAGGAAAAGGAAGATAAGACATGGAGGCAACCATACGATAGGTCTACTGGGATAAGAAGAGGATTTGTAGATGATGGCAACTTGTAGATATTGGTGTAGGTGGGTGATACTCGATTGGAGCGATGCATAGAGATGAGGAGGGTGAGGCGATCATCCGTAGTTGAGTAGTGGCTTCTAGAGTCATACCCAACCACTAAAATCCTGGCTCCATCTCTATGCCATCCACTTGTGATGAGGTCTGGTAAGAGGAGCCTAAAGACGAGAGGAAGAGGCTGTGATGGTGATCCAACCTGGTCTTGTTGGAGAGGGAGGAAGATGTGCCTAAGTTCACAAAGCGGTGGTAGTTCATGCTATTGCATATGCCGGGGCAGGCTATGCAGATTGATCAGGTTCATTAGTCGAGGACGGAGTTGCAGGTGCGTGGGGATGATTCCGTCAAAATTGTGTTTGAGATTGCGATGGCGGGGCTCTGTGGTGTTTGTAGGTCAATAGCAGAAGAGTTACACGATGGTGTCGCTGGATAGTAGTGTGCCAAAGGAGACTAGGAAGGAGGAGGCCTTGGTCGATATTCACTTGATAGGTGGTCAATGTGATTAGGGTAGGCAGTAGCATCATTGTAAGAGGTGGCACGTACTACACCAAGAGGCAACACATACAAATCGTTGGAGGAAAAAGGAATCCTATTGTCAGTATGAGAGTCACTGCTAAGGAAGAGTTGGGGGCCGTTGCAGGTAGACAATCGATATGGGTTGACTATAGTTGAGATGATAGTTGTGGATTGAAGGGAGGAAGGGAAAGAAGAAGAGGAGGTGGAGGTGGTGGCTAGGGTTCATGAGAAGGTAGGTGATAAGTAGAGGATGTCTGGAAGGGGAAGGGGAATATGGGTGTTGGACGGAAGAGGGTGTCAACAGTTTGTGGAAACACACTCTATGTTTAAGGAAATGAAGGCAACTGAGGGACATGGATGGTAATTCCCACATTACCTCCTTATAACAATTAATGTGATCAATTTACATATGAAGTCTAATTATTTTTAATACTCTTATTTCCTACTTTAACTAGGGGAGTAATTAATGCTCGATTGACCCTGAAAATAGCTAGGTAGTCTAACTAAGATACAAGGGGTTAAAAATTAACATTTATTTTGTATATTTCCTTAAGTATTCATTTAATGTGCCACTTACTTTCCCATAGTCATTTGTGTCATCTATTTTAATATCAATTCATTTTCTTTCATCTCATACTCTTAGGAGATTATATAGAGTTGAACTTATTATTTGGGTAGTATTACATCAATTCCTACCATATATTTTTATTATGATTATTTCAATTTAAACCCCTTGATGTAGTGTACACTAGTGAAACATGTTAAAACTGAGTTCCATCTCATAATGAAATTTGGGAGCAATAATTTATTTTATTTTGATAAAATTGTTCTAAGAAGAGGAGGGATGAGCAAGGTACCCAGAGTTGGGTATGTTACAACACTCCACCCCTTAAAGGGGATTTTGTCCCCAAAATCCATGGAGAAAAACCTAGAATACTGAGATATACCTCTAAACTAGTTCAAAAGTCATCTTGTGTATTAACCCTAATATCATATAGAATGTACTCAAGGCCCAGCTATATCACTCCAAACATGATGTCTTTGAAACCCTTTTTCTCATAAAAGGTTGAATTGTGAAGATATCACCAAGTCAATGGATTAACTAAGCAATGTTATATCTGTAACAAATTACCTACACCATTATGGTGGTTAATCAAGCCCTTATCATGGTTAGCATCTCATCATGTTTGAGCATGTGGGGTCCAAGTTTTTTTAACATATATAGAGACATAACTAAAAATGCTTACTCACCACCCTGATTTGGCGATGCCTATAATTTCAACTATTCCTTAGATTAAGTGACATACCCAAGTATACAAGACTCCACCCCTTAAAAGGACCTATCTAACCATATAGAGAAATGAGAGGTGTAGCAGACAAGATTATAAGTGTCATATTTGTTCTTCTTTCTCTTAATTTCTATATTACACTTATGCCTAGGATTGGCGGTGAAACATGCAAGTCAAATATTTATTCATTAAAGGGCCTATATACTACTACAATCTCCTTGTGGTGGTGACTTGGTTCCAAAACTACCGATGAAGTCTAAATTTGTTTTTTTTATAAATATAATTTAATAATGAAAATAAGTTTGACGATGAAAACCTTGTGATGAGAATCCAAAATGGTGCCAATATCAATCCAAGAACCAAGTCAACAACTTCATTCCACATACGACACATACTATCACTCTAACATAACTTCATCTTCACAAAAGAGGCACCTCTACACACATCATCAAGGAATACAACAAGCATATCCAAATTCTATATTAGAAAGGGATACATGTTTCTTTGAGCATGCAATTAAATTCTAGTAGGTCCTAATAGACAAGACCTCCATTATTCCACCATTCCCTTAATCACGATTAGGCCATCACATCTTAAAACATCATTTATTTATAGGATTGTGTAACCATAACAAGAAGAGATTAGGGTCTCTACTTCCTGAGTTGGTTTACATCTATGGTTTAATAACAAGCCTAGATGAGATAGATAGTCAAACTACTCCCCATATCACACATCAGATAAGCTAAGTACATGGTGGCAATGAGAGAGTGGTACACTCTTTAATGGTCAATCCTAGAAGTACCTACTTCACAAAACCTCAATTCCAGTTTACATCCAAAGTTTCAAGAAAAAAGTATCCACTATTCGTTCCAAACATGATTGTGTATCCATATGTCATCGGAAAAAAAAATAACATGGCAAAAATTTTTGTTGTCAGATCTAATTACATGACCATTCCTACCTTATGGGTATGGGAGGGATAATTCCCAAGAATAGTTATTTCAAACTGATATCTTCCTTCAATAAGCCCTCATTTATGTGATAGGCAAGTTTAACTAGGATAATATCCAACCCTTGGATGACGAGTCTCAAGCAAACTATGTTGAATTAACTCCATGTTATAGGCAAGATAAGCCTAACCTTAAGGATCTAGTTCATATCATCACGTGCTATCATAGAACATCTAAAAATCTAGAACTCTTGTCCATATTCTAATTTTGTATCTATGCATGCTTGGTCCATATAATACACACATCATAGGCATGCTAGAAAACATCAAAAGCAAAAGGTTTTAATGACTTATACTAGGGTTATGCACAATTGTGTGAGTTCAAGTCAACCTACTCACTATAGTAGATGAATTCTATTCCACTAAGGTAGGAGGTAGAGGTTACTTCCTAGGATAGTCAATATTTACGTATAGAAAGATATACCTATAAGGAGATGGTAGGTTTGATAAAAGTTTACCCAAGACTAGGTCAACTACCTACTTTGGTTGGGATACACACACACACACACAGATATATATATATATACCACCAAGTTGGATAGGGGTAAACCCTAATTGGTAAACATGATTCAGGTGTAGGTATAACACCAACCTCTATAGGATCACCTACCTACTAAGGAACAATCTAGGATAACTTGAAATAGTCTAGTTACTGACTACTTAGGCTCTGATACTATTCTATAAAGAGTGCGACCCAATAGTGGGCCCACTCAATGGTTCAAACACGAGCCATGAAATAATTAAGTAGTGGAAAGCATAACTATTTACAAAGTTACAAAATGTTTCTATATACATAACTTTCTCACCCTAAGGGTGGTACATAAAATGGAAAGGTTACATCTATATATACATAATCCCATCTATAGAGGGTAACAAGGCTATCTCAAAGTTATCCTTATGTCCACCAATTAGCTCACGATCACCCTGAGTTCCTGCCTTATAAAGCACCTACACCTGAGTGGAGGGAACAACCTGAACAAAAGGAAACAAAAGAGTATGAATTAGCAAAAGTTAAGTATGTTGATTACAACATTTACTAGGGCATTATTTATTTCAAAAGTAACATAAGATATTCCCATCAAAGAGGGGACCATTAAATCTAGGTAAGTTTCAATGAGAAGTAATAAGAGAATGAATTTCCAAAATAATGAGACAATATAATTAAACAATTTAAAAAGTACAATTCTTGCCATAATCAACAATCCAATCACATAAACATTTGCATGCTGATACATTTTACTAAAGTAACTATAGCAGGGCCACAACACCACTGGATCAATGGCCTAAGTAAAATGGGTGGAAATAGGGCACCCTGGGCAGAAATAGACACACCCATGTATAAAAAGAAGTGGAAAGACACACCCCGGATAGAAATAGATGCACCCTAATGGTTACACATAAGCATCTATGGTAGTTAAACTAGTCGAATTATCTAACATGCATAAATAGAGTGGCAAGATTCACTGTTCACAAACATACATGGCACAATTCAGGCACAATAGTAGGTGGGGTCATTGATCCAATTCAACATGATAATAATAATTTCAGAAGAATAATAATAAGTTACAATTGAGGAGATAGGATATGTCAACAAATAGAACAAGAGCAGGCATTTCAAAAATTGTCTCATTATGGGAAAATTTAGTCATAATAATGCCCAGTTATAATAGAGAGGAGTACATACCTTTTCTTTATCGTCAAAGATTAACTTAATAGTCATGCTAGATCCCCAAAGTCTAGTACTCATCCTAGGAACATATTATATATGTTAGTAAATCAAAATGAATATGTGTATACATCCCTATCATACATTTTAATATAGTCCTTATACCCATTCCGATCACATAATGGCATATTAAGGTTTATTTATTTGGATACTTAAGAACATAATAGGAATGGTGATTATTGGTGTTATAATGTCATGGTATTCCATATGTCACATAGGTTAGTAGCAAGAATCTAGCATCTAGTATATAATGAGAATATGATCTATATACACAATTTTTCTTACTAATAATTACTAATTTCAATAATTTTCTAATAATCATGGGTTTACACACATACACATAGTTGTTATCTATCTGCAAATATTATTATATGTTAGTTATGAACCTATTATACTCTAATCATCCAACTAGTAAATGCTTAGGTGAGTCTTATCAGTAACACAAATATATACATATATGAACCTATACATTAACGTGAATATATATAGATCAGGGAACAAGACTATCTAATCCATACTATCATATATCTCTTGGATTCACAAAAGTATAGGTGCCAAAGTGGATAGTATATGTAACATACCGCCCTGGATATACTTGTATGTCTAGCATTGGAGCTTATACTATCATTACCAGATTTACCTACATTTTACACATTCCCTCCATGTTTATTCAATAACTTATAACTTCTAGACCAGTTATTTCATTTTCTCAAAGTTCAACAGTTATAAAAGGACAAAAGGCTTACATGTTATATTAGTCACTTTTGTTTGTTGTGATTGAGAGTCCTTGGAAAGATTGAAACTCCATGTCTAGTGAGTACTGAGCTACACGTGCAACTTGAAGAGGTGGCATGAACAAATGCTAGAGGGCGGTGATTAATGTAGTATCATTGTCTGAACAACACTATGTAAAGCAAGGTAACCTTGTAACAACCCACACTTTTGAGTGTCCAGAAGACCTTAAAGTCGTGAATCATTACTCGTAAATTCCTGGATCAGATTCAAAAAATAATACAAAATAGTAAACAATTACCATTAATGAACAAATAGTTACATGTTTGCATTAAAATTCCCTCTAAGGAATTACATAAATTTTAGAAAGGATTAACTTATACATGTGTGAAGATATACCATTATGAATAAACCTTCATGAATAACTTTAGTATCTTCAACATCTTTATTTGTAACCTTATGTCCACATATCATGTATACCTGATACCTAAAACACTGACGAATAAATACGCAATCAGTCTATACTGGTACGTGGGTTCATCCAATGATCACAATAAGCATATAACTAACATCTATTATTTGCACTTAAGATCATAAACTTACTTACATATTCTAACCCATATCTGGTCTGTTACCTCAGGTGTAATCACCGTCCCTCCAGGGCTCGTGTGCATTACCCTTAAGATTAGTCTAACCCATGGTTTAGAATATTGTTATTTACCTTACATGATACTTTTTTTTGGTAATACAGAAGACTCGTAAGGCTTGCGCCGAGCCCAACCTGGGGAGCTCAACCCCATCCCGTAAGGAGCGTAGCCCATTAAGTCGCGCAGAGGCCGGCTGTGCTATGGGAGAAACAATTCCGAACAGCATCACCAGGGGGATTCGAACCCGGGACCCTTCGTGAGGGGCCCCGTGCTGCGACCACCTGAGCTACTTCTCGCCGACACCTTACATGATACTTTGAAGAACTTTATAATTTGCAAGAAGTAAATAAACAAGCAAGAAATTTTCTTTTATTCAATCTCATTGAGAAACCTCGACAAACTCAAAATTAGATACATGTATTCATAAGCGTAACCACATACCTTATGCCATTATAGAAACCATGTAGAAATCCCATATACTTTAAGAGTGTATCCAAACATCCAAGCAACAAAGTATTCAACCTGAAATATACATACTACATATGTGTCACCATGTATTCAAATTACATTAATCAAATCTAGATCTTCTCCTAAACTAGGGTTTAGGGTTATCTCATGTTTGGACTAGGGATTAGGGTTACAAACCCTAACTCCAACATATCATGATTTCTAATATTATAACCTTTAGTTATGCATATTAGGTGAAACCCTATTCATCATCTTAAGCATATTAGGTTATCCGTGATACCTAGATCATATTACTAGCTTTAAGATCATAGCACGATATTCACATTGATTTCAAAACCCTAAATTAGCATGAATAAGATTATTAATATAGAATCATCAATTATTCATCTTTATCAAGTATTTCTTCATTATACATAACCAAAGCTACTCAATTAATCATCAGTTTAAAGGAATCTAGGTTTCTCTTTATACTAACATTATCACATGTATTGCATATACTTTTGGAACAATAAGGTTAATCAGGATTTGATTATATTTTCTTTAGATTCCTCTCAGTTTTATAAGCAATTTTCATATATTAGATGTCTTCATCTGAGCATCGTAGTAATTTCTATGATTTTTGCAAATTAAAGATATTTGTGCCAATCAGACAATGCCACATCAACTTTTAGTATTTCCTTTTTAATTATTCGCCCAAATAATAAGTAAAAGGGAGATTACCTCTTTGCCTTTACTGATGATGTATGACTCTAGGGGCTTCCGGGTCAATTCACAACATTTCTCCTTCTACTCCGTGACAGGCGGATCTTCTGCCCTACGCACGTCCGCGGCGTCAGACTCCGCACATGGTGCAACTGGAGGTTCCAAGGTGGCACTACCCTTCCTCCTCCATGCACCAATGGCTCCACTGTCTATATTATCTACTGCTGTGGTGATTGAAACATCTAGCTCGCCATCCCTAACCTCGCGACTGGGCCAGTTCAGATCAATGGAGATGACAAGCTCCAACTGGTCTGGCTTCTTCCATCCACCCAAGTCCTGGAAAGGGGTCGTGCACCTTTGGTAGGGGTTCTTCTGTCTTACCCTTGAACTAGGTTGCCTTGAGGGTGCTCAGGTCAGTGAGGATGAGGCTGGTGATAGAGTTGCAGTAGTGCCTCTGTCTCACTAGCACTAACATGGCATCTAATTCTATTTGATCTCCCTTCCTCTCACTTCATGGATGGTGAACATGTCAGTAGAAGAAGAATCTCCTTCGTCCACTAGGTAAGGTCGACCTTGAGACCTTCTCCTCCACTATGGCCTCGTCTCTGGCCAGCGTGCCCTGAGGCAACAACACAAGGGGGTACCCATATAGGGATTTACTGGATTGATGATCGAGGAAGTTGTTGATTAAGACAAAGGGGAGGGAGAGGTTTCCCGAGAGGGTTGGTATCCACACCCTTATATAACCTTTCCTCTAGTCTTACCCCTTCAGGACTCCTCATGGTAGTAGGGGTTGGAGGCCCCTATCATGATAATGTGGAAGGATCTGATTATCACTATTTATATATACATCTAGGGGAACCCCATGTTGTCTATTAGCAAAAAAAAAGCAAGGGAGAGAGAGCCTATGGTCCAGAAGGGAAAGTTCACGTTTCCTTCCTCATATACTCTCCATTATTTTCTTTATGTAAAACCCATACTATGAAGATAATTTCCAACCAGCCATAGGACCTCCAATCACCTTCAAACTCTGGGATCAACCACACACTTCTATTATCGATTTCCTATTATAAGATGGGAGACCAATTCCTTCTTTAATTATCCAAAACAAAGTCCTTAACCAAAAGGTGGATAATGTTGGTATGTATGCCCTGAGAGCCAATCATGGGATGATTGGTGGGATACATTAAGATTGATTTGATAAACATCAAAGGCAAGCTTCCAATTCATTCTGGTTCAGTCATATGAGATAGTGATAGAACAGATTGAATGTCTAGAGAATGAAAGTACTCAATGACGTATGCTTTCAGGTTGAGGACCTGAACGATGAGATCATACGGATGCTAAGAGTTTGTACATTCTTGTTATGTCCCTAGTCGGATGTCATTGTGGAAGGTAGATAGACAACAATGACACATAAGACTAGATTGTGGTGTTGGTTGATGACAGAATCTCATTAGTCATGATATAGAGATATCAAACCAAACACATAGGTACTTGTTAGAGAACAAGTGTACCAGACAGACCCACCGTGAGTTTGACACATGGAACCATAAGATGGTAGTCACAGTCAGTACTCACAGTGATGGTGGTGAGTGTGATTCTTAGACCTGAAATCACTGCACTCAACACATGTCATTAGGCACACTTTGACATCATCAAACGCAGTCCTGAAACATGGGTTGTTATAAAGGTGATGATTGGGTGGCTTTGACACATGGGGCTTTTGAGGGGTGAGTGATAGATATGGTACTTGTCCCTTCTAAGGGAGTTTGATATCCAAGGCCACTTGATGAGTAGGATTGAGATAGGCGTGCGCACGCATGTGTGAATCAGTATGTGATATTGATGTCATACATATCTCCTTCAATCTACTCTGAGATCAAGAAAGTGAATGAACGTTGACAGGATGACTGTTCCATGCCTTGCGTTCATTCGGGATATCAGTGACAAAGGAATTATACATTCACTGTAACACCATTCACGAATTGTAGGATGAAAGTTGTTCTCCAACTTTCTACTTTCACTTGGGTAGCACTGATGTGTGACTAAGCACCACTCTTTGCTTGTGAAGTCATAAGTGTTATGGACTTTCACTGCCAACGTGAAATGGACCTGCAGGGTCACACACATAGGATTTAACCTGGAAGAGGAGTTTTGTCCACAAAGCAATGTTTAGATTGATTACTAAAGGAGTTTAGTAGTTCAATTAAACACTCAATCAGTCGATGGCTCAATATCGTATGGTTCAAGGTGTTGGATGCATTGATTGGAGTATCGGATTGATTGAAATCGCATTTGACTGATTCTGCACAACCTGTACTCCCAACCGATCGGTTCAAGTGTTGAGCCGGTCGGCTGAGGTTGCTGAACCGGTCGGCTCAAGTGTTGAGTCGATCGGCTCAAGCCCTGGGTGAAATGAGCGGTTCAAGTGTTGAACTGATCGGTTCAACTGGTGCAACCGAGCAAGTTGGGAAAGTCAGGTTGGTGAGAATTTTCCTTGCGTTTCACTTGCCCAATTTGATTGGAACAAGGATTGGTATTCGATACCAATTAGAAACGAAAGAAGGAAAGTCAATCGGGAACTGACCAGGACCACAAACCGACCGGTTCAGAAGTGAACCGATCGGCTCATGGGTCCCAACCAATCGGTTGGTGCTCCAACCGACCGATTCAAGTCCCCAACCGACCGGTTCACTTGTGAACCGATCAGTTCAGGTTGCGAGTTGGTTGCTTTTTGTGGAAAAATCCCGAACCCTTCTACTCCTGCTTTAGTCCCATATTTTCGGACACAGAGAACCCTGTCCCATGATCCGCCTATATATATAGGGGTATTGGGGGCTTCTCAAAGTACAACTCAATGCAAGCCGGTTGCTTTGCGAAGTTGTCGTTCTCTCTGGTTTTGGTAACCGTGAGAGATCCCGAGCAAGTGCTTCCCGCAAAAGGGAGGTGCATCAAGGGAAGGACAACTGCAGTTGCAACTGGTAGCAGGAGAGTGTGTTGGCGACTAGTATGTCAACAGGAGGGTGCGACTCCTTCCACTTCCTTGTGGGACAAGGAGAGTGGAGTTCCAGGTGGTCCGTGTGGACTACTACAGAGGCGGGAGGACACTGCCGCTCAAGAGGACAACTGTCATCCGACAGTCCGGTAGGAGGAGGAGTCGTCAGTCTCGGTGCGACCAGGAGCTGCACAGACACCGTCCAAGACCGGAGTTGAAGACCGCACATTGCGCGAGGTATTTTCGCCGAGCAAGCCTCGGGACAAGGTATGATTCCACAAACCATCCTTTCCTATTATATAGACGTTGACGCGTTTCCTCGGTATGGGTTGGGGAGAAATTTTTTTTGTTTCCGCTGCCTTCTCTGTCTCCCCTAAAACTCTACAGTGGTATCAGAGCCAGGTCAACTGCTCTATATTTTAGGAATATCGATATGATCGATTTTGGTTTGTCACCTTTATTTATTGCATGCGATGCGAATAATATCGACTTTATGCATGTCCAATCTTAAATCCACAAATCCCTAATTACATATATGATATGTATTATTAATGCACTCGATACGCGTCGCCCTTAAACGAGTTTTGTGGTGGATGTGTGTAGCGTGATTATGGCCTATAAACCCCTATCTGTGTGTGGTTGTTTGTGGTTGCTTGCATCTCGGTCTGCGCATCGTTCTTCCCTCTCTTATTCCCGATGTAACTCGAAATAATTCGAGATTCTTTCCTACCTTTGCTCCCCCCGAATGTAACTCGGGGTTTCCCTTTTAAAGCAATGTAATAAATAGGATAGATTTTTAGTTCCTGTTATGTCAAAGACCGGCGGACATCAAGACGACAGCTGAAATGATCGGTTCAAGGAGTGAGCCGATCGGTTGACGTTCCAGACGATCGGTTCAAGGAGTGAACCAATCGGTTGATGACCGGTTCAAGGAGCGAGACGAGTGGGTGGCGGACATGACGAGATGTACGATGACCAGGCGAACCGATCGGTTGGAGGAGCCAACCGATCGGCTGGTGGCACCCAGATGACCGGCTGGAGAGTACAGATCATTCATGTGATGAGTTGATCAACTCGGATGGCAAGGCACAGATGTTCATATTGTACAGGTTGCATGTGATGTTGACCTAGATGACCGTGATTCCTCTTGGCTCGAGGAATCACATTAGGATGGCCATAATCATCGCTTTTTATCGTTTGTGCATGTTTTCTGTGGGATATAGCATGTATATGATACGTACTATGTATTGTGGTGATTGGATATGTATATGTATATAAAAACCAAATCCCTCATTAAAATATTAAGTCTTATATGCCTTCCATTAGCGGCACACATGAAAAACTCGATCGACCAAGCGTAGGTTACGCCAAAGCGTGGTGCGCCGTCTATCTTGTGGAAGTGTGAAGGGTAGACATGTAGGTTCTGCCAAAGTAGGGTGCATGTTTACCGTGTCGGATTTTGGGTTAGACTTAACTGGTGATTCTTAGAGCGTCTAAGCCCAGAGGCAAGGAATGTTCATGGCAAGGCGTTGTGCATGTTCATTCAACAAGAGTTGCATATGATGCAATTGGCAAGAGTTGCCTACCTGAGAGATCTAAGTTGTGGGCGATCAGCCAAAGCTGACTCATGACTTAGAGGATTTTAGGATCTTGCCCACTAGAAGGTTGTACGCTGCAATCTTCCGAATTGATGGTGAGGGCTATCAATTTGAAGTAAAATTGTGGAAGCGATAATTAATTAAAGGCCTAATTATATCGTCAACTTGTCAAATCAATCAAATAAGTCAAAAAAAGAGTTTTGGACTAAAATTGCACACATTTCCTTTTGTTAAAATAAATGGTTAATCAACAAATCACTTTATTTGTGATCGGTCTTTGAGACCAACAAATTAAATGGGAATAATTCCACGACTGGTTAGGATGATGAGAAGTGTTCTCAGTCAAAGAGCGAAAGCTCTAAGTCCTAGTTATACCAGAACCAGATGAACTCGATCCCACCACATCAATGCCTGAAAGTATGCTTATGGAAGCATACTGAGGATGACATTGATGAGGAGTGCTTGATGTTGTGTTCTCTGAACTATGAGTTGTAGAGACAACATGAGACATATGATGTCTCCAAGATATTGTCCTAGTATGTCATGACAGAAGGAGATCCAGTAAGGTATTCACACACTCAATGTGATTGGGTATGTGGAAAACCTGATTAAGAAGGATTCCCTCTGAGCCAAGAGTTGGCTATTGGTATGATACTACAAATGTTGTGAGAATCATACAATTCATGATAAGCTACAACATGAACAACTTTGACAAGCGTTGACAGAGTTGTTGGACATGTTGAGGATAGTAGAGGCAAAGATGAAGAAAGACAAACCATAATATTTGATGTGATCAAAGAAAAGGTAAGACTTAAGGGCAAGGGCAAGGGCAAAGCTAAGAAGTGTTCTGATGCTAGCCAACAATCCAAGCCGTCTTCAGCCTCAAGGCACATGGGGAAAGGGTGTATGAGGGATTGCCCTCTATATCTGGAAGAACAAAAGAAGATGAAGGAGGGGATGGAGATCTCCACCTAAGGTATCAGGAAATGAACCACTTCTTTATGTGAGGTATATGATACCAAGATATGGATATGTCATATATGATATGCAATATCCACAAAGAAGTGATGGCCTTCGTGAAAGGACCAAGAAAGAAATACCCATCATTGGAGCAAGTGTTGCTGCCATAGATAGGAGTATCTTTCAGTTTGTTTCAGCCTAAAGGGCACGAAATAGAGTTGAGAACTGCTATTTCATATATTGACAATAGATAGAAACACTTTATTTTTGCATATTGTATGACAATGATGGCAATTAATAAAGTTGATGTTTCAATCTTAAAGATATGATCTTTGTGGCAATGCCTTGTTTATCTTGTAATACATGGTATGTATAAGATAAAATGATACCTAAAGTTATTGATAACTCAAACAATTAAATTAGCATATATCATAAGAAATTCATTTCTAGTTTCCATATGATGGATAAATCTAGACTCTTTTGGTTAGAGAACCAGTAAGAGACATGAATATCTTGGACATGATTAATCAATCTTCACTAATGGTAGTGGGAGAATGATTATCCTATTAGGTATAATACATGTGATGTATTCACATACCTATTGGGACAAATGCTAATACTTCAAATGGTGTTTAGAGAAATACCAATATGAATATCTTGAAGTGTTCAAGATTATCATAGATGAAGTACAAATTTGGTAAAGTATTAATTCTTGATGAGATCAAAGAATGAAATACTTGGACCAAATGTTTGAGATCCTTATGAGTGATTATGATAGCGTATCATAGTGAACTCATGATTAAGGCATGGTGATGTCTAAATCAAGAAGGAATCATAATCTAAGGAGTTAGAGAATGATTATCAAATAACTAAATTCTTCTTAATAAAAGAATACCCCACACTAATAAAGGAAATTAAGAATCACAAGGGTTGTGAGTTCTTAAATCCTTAACAGATACACCTCAATTATCTATGTGATGAGTTGTTCATGTGATGAGTCAACTATCTAGATGAATATGAGGAACCGAATTTTGAGTTATGATTTATGATCATTACATCCTAAATGATTTCCATGTGAACCATAAGGTATGACCTTGATGGTAGCACTCATTGGATGAAACCCATAAGTGCAAATGAGTCTTAAGTGTTAAGACACATGGATAACATTTTGAGAAGGATGATGCTTGTTGATTGCAACTCAATGACTGAAACATTTGGCATATGGATACTAAAACCGCATTCCTATGAGGAATAAAATAAGGATGTGTACGTGACACAACCTATAAGGTTTATGAATCCACTAATGCAAATGAAGTCTATAAGTTACAATGGACTAATCAATGTGATTGATTGAGTACAAGCAACTCAGAATTGGATCTTTACTTTGATGATATAGTCAAAGGGTTTGACTGACATGTCAAAGATAAAGAAGGGATCTGTGATTTAGTGGGAGCATATTCACATTCCACATATTGATGTGAAATGGAATTGTTCTAGAATGGAAATCCAAAAGTGGAAATTATCTTTAAGGAAGATGGAGATGTTTCCTATGTGATAGGAATAGAGATCTATAGAGATAGTTCTCGAAAACCTATTGACCTGAAAAGAGAGAGCATACATTGGCAATCTGTACTGAAGGGTTCAGTATGCACAGATTCAGTGGGAGAAAACTTGTCCATGTTATATGGATATTAATATCCCAAGGCCAAGTGTCCAATTCTTATGAAGAATGGTAACACTAAGAATAGATATGGATATATCATGTATGTAATCATCCCATTGTCTTGCATGTATGACATGGCAAGAATAAAATGCATTCATCATTTTGTATGTATGACATGACAATATGATGTGCTCATCCTGATAACTCGTATGTGGGACATGACGAGTGGATGTCTGTCTACTTCCAGTAAGGGTTACTGGAATACCATGAGAACTTGATAAGTACTTATGAAGTACTAGTTCCATGGAGATAAGGAAGAGTTTGATGTAAAGAGTTACATTGATGCGAACTTCCGAAAGGAAAGAAAATTAATCGCAAAATATACATAGGATGTATAAAAGTGAAAGTTGGTTGATAATTGGAAATGTTCCAATAAAACTATTTAAAAGGAAATGCCGAGTATCTATGTGTTAGAGAACAACAGTAGATACTATATGGATCTGGAAGTTCATGAGATGAACTTATAGATATTCCACTCATTGATGACAAGTCTGGAATCCTTGATAATGCAGTGTGGCTAAAGGTTAGCAATGGAATACTAGATCGCATATTACGGCAACTCCATCTCATACGTGCGACGTACAGCGAAGAGATGATAGACATGCGATTTATACTGACTTTGACAAGGTGTTGCCATTACTCACTATGTTGGCACTAGAGCACAGTGACATGGGGGACATGTTTGAAGATCACTATGAATATGATTCAAGAGTGATTGGCTCGCAGTGCAAGTGGGAGTCTGTTGGTATGTATGCCCTGAGAGCCAATCATGGGATGATTGGTGGGATACATTAAGATTGATTTGATAAAAATCAAAGGCAAGCTTCCAATTCATTCTGGTTCAGTCATATGAGATAGTGATAGAACAGATTGAATGTCTAGAGAATGACAGTACTCAATGACGTATGCTTTCAGGTTGAGGACCTGAACGATGAGATCATACAGATGCTAAGAGTTTGTACATTCTTGTTATGTCCCTAGTCCGATGTCATTGTGGAAGGTAGATAGACAACAATGACACATAAGACTAGATTGTGGTGTTGGTTGATGACAAAATCTCATTAGTCATGATATAGAGATATCAAACCAAACACATAGGTACTTGTTAGAGAACAAGTGTACCGGACAGACCCACCGTGAGTTTGACACATGGAACCATAAGATGGTAGTCACAGTCAGCACTCACAGTGATGGTGGTGAGTGTGATTCTTAGACCTGAAATCACTACACTCAACACATGTCGTTGGGCACACTTTGACATCATCAAACGCAGTCCTGAAACATGGGTTGTTATAAAGGTGATGATTGGGTGGCTTTGACACATGGGGCTTTTGAGGGGTGAGTGATAGATATGGGATTTGTCCCTTCTAAGGGAGTTTGATATCCAAGGCCACTTGATGAGTAGGATTGAGATAGGCGTGCGCATGCATGTGTGAATCAGTGTGTGATATTGATGTCATACATATCTCCTTCAATCTACTCTGAGATCAAGAAAGTGAATGAACGTTGACAGGATGACTGTTCCATGCCTTGAGTTCATTCGGGATATCAGTGACAAAGGAATTATACATTCACTGTAACACCATTCACGGATTGTAGGATGAAAGTTGTTCTCCAACTTTCTACTTTCACTTGGGTAGCACTGATGTGTGACTAGGCACCGCTATTTGCTTGTGAATTCATAAGTTTTATGGACTTTCACTGCCAACGTGAAATGGACCTGTAGGGTCACACACATAGGATTTAACCTGGAAGAGGAGTTTTGTCCACAAAGCAATGTTTAGATTGATTACTAAAGGAGTTTAGTAGTTCAATTAAACACTCAATCAGTCGATGGCTCAATATCGTATGGTTCAAGGTGTTGGACGCATTGATTGGAGTATCAGATTGATTGAAATCGCATTTGACTGATTTTTGCCCAACCTGTACTCCCAACCGATCGGTTCAAGTGTTGAACCGGTCGGCTGAGGTTGCTGAACCGGTCGGCTCAAGTGTTGAGTCGATCGGCTCAAGCCCAGGGTGAAACGAGCGGTTCAAGTGTTGAACCGATCGGTTCAACTGGTGCAACCGAGCAAGTTGGGAAAGTCAGGTTGGTGAGAATTTTCCTTGCGTTTCACTTGCCCAATTTGATTGGAACAAGGATTGGTATTTGATACCAATTAGAAACGAAAGAAGGAAAGTCAATCGAGAACTGACCAGGACCACGAACCGACCGGTTCAGAAGTGAACCGATCGGCTCATGGGTCCCAACCGATCGGTTGGTGCTCCAACCGACCGATTCAAGTCCCCAACCGACCGGTTCACTTGTGAACCGATCGGTTCAGGTTGCGAGTTGGTTGCTTTTTGTGGAAAAATCCCGAACCCTTCTACTCCTGCTTTAGTCCCATATTTCCGGACACAGAGAACCCTGTCCCATGATCCGCCTATATATATAGGGGTATTGGGGGCTTCTCAAAGTACAACTCAATGCAAGCCGGTTGCTTTGCGAAGTTGTCGTTCTCTCTGGTTTTGGTAACCGTGAGAGATCCCGAGCAAGTGCTTCCCGCAAAAGGGAGGTGCAGTAAGGGAAGGACAACTGCAGTTGCAACTGGTAGCAGGAGAGTGTGTTGGCGACTAGTACGTCAACAGGAGGGTGCGACTCCTTCCACTTCCTTGTGGGACAAGGAGAGTGGAGTTCCAGGTGGTCCGTGTGGACTACTACAGAGGCGGGAGGACACTGCCGCTCAGGAGGACAACTGTCATTCGACAGTCCGGTAGGAGGAGGAGTCGTCAGTCCCGGTGCGACCAGGAGCTGCACAGACACCGTCCAAGACCGGAGTTGAAGACCGCGCATTGCGCGAGGTATTGCCGCCGAGCAAGCCTCGGGACAAGGTATGATTCCACAAACCATCCTTTCCTATTATATAGACGTTGACACGTTTCCTCGGTATGGGTTGGGGAGAAATTTTTTTTGTTTCGGCTGCCTTCTCTGTCTCCCCTAAAACCCTACAAATAATTCTTCAATTAATTATCCAATCCACCTAATAACTTGGAGAATTCTAGAAATTCTACCATTATCTTATATCTTGAACATCTATCAACAAAAATATCTTAGATATCTATTATGATCACAAATCTCCTCAATATTCAAAACATACCTCAGGGACCCATATGTAAACTCTGATTAACCAATTGGGCTGAAAAGTGACCCTAAGGCCCATGAACCACATCTTGGGCCTTTTAAAGGTTCCATGAGATTAGTCACATTCCTAATTACCAAACTTGAGGCTTTGGTAACTATTGCATCTTATATTTGCCTCAAATGTACATTATTAACTTAAATTTAACATTTATTATGAGTCTAGGGTTTGGAATCATCAACCAAGATCCCTCAAAACTCTTCATTGTTATATGTTCCCTAATTTCATTTAGGCTTTAAATCTGTGAATTTCAAGGATGTAACATTCACTCCTCCTTAAAAGGAATTTTGTCCTTAAAATTCAGGCCTACTAAGCCTAGGTGAATGATAACTCATATTATCTTCAAAACTTAGGGTTAGCACCCCACTTAGATATCTTTAAAAACTTTTCTTTAGTATATCAATTTTCATTTTATTACTAAGATTGGCACCTGGATTAAAATTCAGATATATCCACATCTATAGTATATACATCTTATCATCACTTGATTTAATTCTCATTGGTGATTTCTCTTTTCACCTAGGTTTCCAACCTATTATTCCTCAATTTCACACAAGGGTGAGGTGACACCTCTTACCCTATATCATGCCATTAACCTCAACTTAAGACATTTATCCTCATATCTCAATTTTAAGCATAATGTGTGTCTACCCAATCTCTCTCCCTCACAATGAGATTAAATAAGTGTTTGGCTGTAGCCCAAACACAAAGTTCATTCCATTCCAAGAGCAAAGATGGTCTATCCACACATTACCTTTCAATTTCACATTTTAAGTTGAATCATACGCATGATGAATCTAAACTTACTTGTTATTAATTTCATACCATTCTTATATTTCATGAAGTCAAGAGTCCTTTTTCCTTACTCTTAAGTTAGGGCACAACTTCTCTCAAGTTTTCATGACTTCATTATATCTTTTATATTTACACCTCATGTTTTATAAGTCTTAGCCAATTCCTTGAGGTCTATAGGGTATAGGTACCTTTGGAGTGATCTCATCCTTATGCATTAAGGGAGTGCCTTTCACATTCACCCATTAGGCTACATGATCATCATAGAGGTAGCTAATCTCCCGAGTCATGTACCCTGGATAAACCTAGTTGTTACCTCCCGACCACATGGTCATGTGCATTCAGGGCATATCAACTCACAACCCATCGGTCCTATGTACCTTCAATACACCCTACTTGACCCTAGGATTGCATTAGGACTCTACCCTTCCTAAGGGTTTCTTTTGAGATGTCACATCTTTTAAGCACATTATTATCTCATTTAATTCTTTAACCCAGATTGCCTTCATCTCTCTATTCTGAGTACACATTATGGAGTGTAGTCCCAACATTGGGGTCGGGCCACCTTCCCTCCAGGGCTTGGTTCCATGTTAGTATTCCCTCCTAGGCTTGACCTTCTATGATCTTCCCCTCCAGGGGCTTGATCCTAAACAGCTGCACTATGGACTTAGGCCACCTTCCCTCTTGGTCTTGGTGTCTTGCTAATATTCCCTCCTGGGATTGACCATTTCATGACCTTCCCTCGTGGGCTTGGTCATCTACTCAGACCACCTCCCCTCATGGGATTGGTGCCTTACCGGTCTTCCCAATCCTAGACTTGACCAATTGTGTGACTCAAATATGGCATCCTTGGGTTCAAAGAATATAAGTGTTTTCATTTTTTTATATCTTTAACTCTTCACCCCTCTAGGTGAGGGTTAGGGTTATCTCAATACTTAAATACATTTATTCACTTACCTTTTAAGGGAAAGTCCTAGCCTAGGGTGCCTTCTTGGCTCATAGGAAGGGGTTAGGCTCTCTAGCCACAACTGGATCTCAATATCTAAGGTTTTGCCTCCCTCATAGGTCACCTTCCCACTCTTGGGTTGACCCACCCCAGGTTGTCACACTAACCCTAAAGGTTTCATATATATCTCCTTTTTTTCTCTTTCATCATTATGCATAAATTTTATCATTGTACCTTATCAACTCATGTTTGCTCAATCTCTGGACTACCACCTCATGGGTTCTGTCCATTTGGTGAACTGGGGCCACCTTCCCCTCCAGGGGCTTGATGTCTACCTCAGCCTTCCCCTCTAGGGGATTGACCATCATCACCAAACTTCTAGAGACCGCATGAGGGGTTTGAGCAAGTTATATTCAAACTTTTATTTTCACACACACACACACACACACACACACACATATATATATATATATATAACTATTGGGTTCATATATTTATTAAGACTTCTTATATAAGTGTTATGCTCCTCGTGCACATATGCATGGGAGACTGGGTCACTTAAACCCATCCCTTTATCTTTCTTATTCCTAATTTTAAGTTTCATATGGGTGGTGTCCCATACCACCACACCATTCTCATTATTTAAGGTTAAGGTTTTAGGGTTAGGGTTAGGGACTATACTCTACCTCTTAGAGTTTTCATATCCCTTGACCCACTAGAGTTTTCATACCCTAAAGGGTTATATCAAACCAACTCCTTCCTCTATGAAAGGGCTTACCCATACTTGTATCTTTCTAGCTTGTATCTTTCTGGTGGTTAACCTCTCTAAAGGAACCTACACAAAAGGTTACATCTTTTCACATTTACTTCTCTAATTAACAAAATGTGAGACGAGAAACCTAAAAGATACATTATGCTTTACTAATTTTACCTCTTATATTTCTAAGGATGATTTGAAATTATAAACTATTAATTATTAGTTGATGAATCTGTGCTCTGATGCCAAATGTAACGACCCACACTTTTGAGTGTCCAGAAGACCTGAAAGTCGCAAATCATTACTCATAAATTCTAGGATTAGATTTAAGAAATAATATATAATAATGAACAATTACCATTAATGAACAAATAGTTACATGTTTGCATGAAAATCTCCTCTAAGGATTTACAATTTTTTTACAAAGGATTAACTTATACATGTGTGAAGATATACCACTATGAATAAACCTTCATGAATAACTTTAGTGTCTTCAACATCTTTATCTGTAACCTCATGTCGACGTATCATGTATACCTGATACTTAAAATGCTGATAAACAAATACGCGGTCAGTATATTTCTATACTGGTACGTAGGTTCATCCAATGATCACAAGTAAGCATATAACTAACATATGTTATTTGCACTTAAGAACATAAACTCGCTTTCATATTCTAACCCATATCTGGTCTACTACCTCAGGTGTAATCACTTTCCCTCTAAGGCTCATGTCCATTACCCTTAAAATCAGTCTAACCCAGGGTTCAAAATATTATTATTTACCTTAAATGATACTCATAGGAACTTTATAATTTTCAAGAAGTAAATAAATAAGCAAGCAATATATCTTTCGTTCATTCTCATTGAGAAACCTCGACAAACTCAAAATTTGATACATGTATTCATAAGCGTAACCATGTACCTTATGCCATTGCAGAAACCATGTAGAAATCTCATTTACTTTAAGAGTGTATCCAAACATCAAAGCAACAAAGTATTCAATCTGAAATATACATACTACATATGTGTCACCATGTATTCACATTACATTAATCAGATCTAGATCCATTCCTAAACTAGGGTTTAGGGTTTCTCATGTTTGGACTAGGGATTAGGGTTGCAAACCCTAACTCCAACACATCATGGTTTCTAAGATTACAACCTTTAGTTATTCATATTAGGTGAAACCCTATTCATCATCTTAAGCTTATTAGGTTATCCGTGATACCTAGATCATATTACTAGCATTAAGATCATACAATGATATTCACATCAGTTTCAAAACCCTAAATTAGCATGAATAAGATTATTAATCTAGAATCATCAATTATTCATCTTTATCAAGGATTTCTTCATTATACATAACAAGATAAGGTATTATCTCAATGTAACCAAATCTACTCAATTAATCATCAATTTAAAGGAATCTAGGTTTCTATTTATACTAATCACATTATCACATGTATTGCATATACTTTTGGAACAAGAAGCTTAATCAAACTCTGATTATATTTTCTTTGGATTTCTCTCAGTTTTTTGAGCAATTTTCATATATTAGATGTCTTCATCCGAGCATCCTAGTAATTTCTATGATTTTTGCAAATTAAAAATATTTGGGCCAATCAGACTAAAAGGCATCAATATAGGCGTCAGATGAAAGTGAGAACAAAGTTCTATATGCATCATCATTGTTAACTTGTATGAGCATATGATCTTCTCTAGGAAAAAGATATGATATATTGATAGAGAAGTGACTGGGCTTGATGTCAAGTGTTGTATAGATATATGATTCAAATTTGGTCAGGGTATTCATAAGTGCAATATTTATGGGTGTAATAGATCGACTAGAATAAGACCTACCAAAGAGAAATTGACCATCATATCAAAGCTTGACAATTCGTGAACATGAACTAGATGCCATGTTCCTATCACTATAAAAAAATAAACTTCATTGAAGAAAAAATATTTGTACAGTTTTTATATTTACGTTGACAACATTTGCTTAATAAATGATAATTTAGATTTTAGAACAATTATGTCATTTTTTTATAATTTGAAACTAAACATCCAATAATAAAATTATTTTATTTTTAATATTAAATGGTAATTTTAAGTTTAAAATAATGATTATATGAATGTAGTAGATAAATACCTCAACTAGTGAGATCTCCCTTGTGAATCAGAATTCTAGAAAAAGAAGATAAGAAGATCGTCAGCCAGAGAAAGAAGCTAAGAAGATCGTGCCAGAGAAAGAAGAGAAGGAGATTCCCAACTAGAGAATAGAATAATAGTCGCTCCAGAATCAGCTAAAAACTCCCCTCACAGTTGTCAAGACACCAAAACACTCTAGAGCACTTGGCAAAGTAAGGAAGTGAAGAAGAAGTAAAGAAGATGGCGATCTGTGTGGGTTTGGGGAGCTAGTTTCGGCGGCCTTATATAGGACAACAATGTCTCCATCGGGGATGGATTGCCCCCACATGGCACCGACATCGGCCCCAACGACTATCTAGCCATTGGGGGCAACCGTCTGGAGCTGCATGACAACAATACGTCCCCAATAGAGATACATTACCGATCTCGCTGCAAGCGTGGGCTGAGAGTGGCCCAGTTGGTTTCTTCTGGGAGCTAATCATCACATTTTTCATCAAAAACAAACCGCACAAGTAATCAGTATGCTCTTCTTTCTACAAAGCGGGGGCCGACGGGGGACAAGGAGGGGGGAGCACGTACTCTTCTCCTATTCTACGAATCGCACAACTCTCTTTACCACACAAGACTCGAGATCTAAATCGAGCCGTCAAAGATCCCCCACCCCGACCTCCACCGTCAAAGCGGGCACATTTAAATAATGCGTCCCGGTTTCTGACATATTGGTCCCACCTAGAGGCAATACGTCTAAAGTTGGGTCGCATTGCTCTGCGATGGGGTCAATGCGTCAGGACCGAGACACCTTACTCTCTCGCAGAGCAATACGTCCCGAGTCCGCGTATTGCCCCTACAACAGGATAATGTGTCTCAGCCTGAGACATATTGTTCTGACAGAGGATAATGCGTCACTCGAGCGGACATATTGCCCTCGAAAAGAGAAATACGTCTCCAACTAGGACGTATTGCTATGCAAGCATGCCATTTTGAAAATTTATTTCAAGAACATGCCATTTTGGCAACTAAAATGTTAAACATGCTATTTTGCTTTTTTGGCCAAGGAAACAACCATTCATGCCTTGCGTGATTGTGAGGAAGTTAAGAAGGTCTAGCATTTGCATGCTGAACGTTGCAGGGAACGAGACTGAGTTTTACACAACTAGACCGTTACAACGGCTGAGCAACGTCCTTAAACTACTTAAAGGACGTCAGAGAATTTTCTTGATAGACTGCTGGTAGCTACTACGCTGTATGAACATGGACAAATTTGAGCCAAAAAGGTACATTTATAGAGAATATGGTAAACACCATTATCACGGCATTGGAGGCTAAAAGGGAAGGAAGATCTATTGCTTGGAGTTGGAGTTATCCACTGGATGGATGCATAAAGATTAATATAGACACCACTACGTAAAGAAAAATTACGGTGGTAGTGGCTCTGTCCGGAGACTCAATTGGGAACAGGATGCTAACGAAGGGGAGAAGAATCAGTGCACATTCTATACACGAGGCGTTCGTTCATCATAATATATATAGCAATGGAGATGGCATGGATATCTGGTTGTAGGAAACTGATTATCAAATTGGGCAGTTTGCTGGCAATTAGGACCGTCAAGCGGGAGCAGGAAGATTACCCAAGATTGGCATCTTGAAGAGGTATAATGAAATGTAAAATAGAACAGGATTGGAAAGTGAAGCTGAACCATGTGAGGAGGGAACCTATGATGTTTTAGATCGTGCCAAAGCCCATCTAAATGATGGAGCCACAGACAAATATTTTGTATTCATACCCCACATCCATGGTAAGATATAATCAATCAATACCCATGTAATAGTAATAGTACTACCAACTCTAGTTCCAATCATTTCTGAGACATGTAATTTGATTTCATATAGCTTATGAGGAGAGTGGGGTGAATCGAGAAGCTCCTGACTTTCTTAAAAAAAAAACTAATTCATCCATTTAAGCTACCCCCTAAATAGGGGCAGTGATAATAACCACTACCCTTGATAATCCTCATTCACATATTACCATTAAAATAAAGGAGAACGAGACTAATATTAATATTATCCTATAGTTGATGCATGAAAGTAGTGATTATACCTAGGTTTGGGATGCTAAAGAATATGACCTACAAGTGAAATAAGAAGGCACTATAATTTTGTTGATATTGTGCACTGACATTATGCATCACTTTATCGATCTCTCTTATTCTTTCTTGGACATTGCCTCCCTACGATTTAACATGTCCAAACAACTACCAAATTCCAATTTATTACATATTATTTTCATATTCAACCTTCTCATTGTACTCCTTGTTGCTAAGTTAACTAATTTGGTAATATCCCTAAATAAAATCTATCTCCGTTATGATCTTATTGGAAAATTGATTTCATAGAATCACCTAATGCAACACAAAAATTCAATAAACATCCATAAAATAATGATTAGCAACATTTATCGCTTATAGTTCTTTTGTCCATCACGACAATACTTTCTCTACAAAGTTCAAATGAATTTATTACATAAGAGGCACAATTCATCACTTTTACTCTTTTTTAGTGACATCTTCCAGGAGTGTTGTTATCCCTATGCTTTGATGAAAGAAGGAGATCATTGTTTAACATGCCACAAAGACAACACAAACTCTTCGTCTTCAAATTCCTCTAAATGTATTTGTTGTTTCAGAGTCTTAATCCTTGTCGTGACAAACCTTTAGGGACTAATGGTTTTTCAAATCAGATTTATATGTTTCACTTGTCCTCACGTGGATAATTAGCTAACATTCACAAGGAATTTGATTATTCTAATGTTTGGAAATCCTTAATTGCTGCTTTACTTGCTTCTAAACATTGGGTGTGTGATGTTTGCCTTCGCAAACAATCTTGGCCTAACGATAGCTCCCATAAAGAAGCATAAGATTCTGACACTACCATCATTCTCCCACACTGTTCTTGCTCATAATTTCTAGATATGATTGCTGGTCTTCCTACTCTAAGAGTTGTGTCCCGAATTTTTATTTACTACAACTTGACAAACCGTCAATGCATTGAACCGCCACCACTATCAGTTGTTCGTCTAGATCTTTGTGCCAATATTCTTGATAAAGCCTTCTAACTGGGTGCTCCTACTATCAAGAGTGTCCTTCTCATTTGTCATCTTCCATTTATGGATTCTTTACAAGCATCTTTGAATCATGTTACATCATGTCCGTTCTCTATTGATGCCTGTATATATATGGAATTTCTTCCTCTATGAGTTCTTTATCGTATTACTCCACTTTCTACTACCAAACACTCTTCTTGAAAACACACTTCTTTACAACAACTGATGATTCTTAAACATTTAGGGAGTTGGAGCTCAGGCCCAGATGGCATTTAACAATGCCTTATATGAATTTTGCAACACCAACAACCTATTAATCATTTTTTGGTCTCAAACTCAAATGTTGCCCATGCCAAGTCTAAGGTCAAAGATGGTCCATATGCAACAACTACTCAGATTCTCTTCTCTAGTGGTGTTGCACCAAATAATATTACACTTGGTTGGATATCGAGTCTAAGCATCCTCAACTCCCACCTCTAATGGTGCTACCAACATTAAACTATCATACTCTCCAATCATTTCTTATCAAGTATGGTTGAAGATGCAATCTTGTCCTTTCATAAAGGAATGAATCATTCATTTGATGGCCTTAGTGTGCAACACCTTCTTAATGCCATGCAAGGTGCGGATGCTGCAGGGAAGGACATGCTCTTGGATGATGTATATGATGTTGTAAATCTTGTATATGCTCCCTATTGTAAATATTTGTTTTCCTTGATTTTGCCCTCTCTTTGATGCATTATATTTCTAGCACTTCCTTGACATCTCTTCTTAAGTCTGAAAATGACATCCGTCCTACCACTATTGGAATCATTTGGCATTGTATCATTTCTAAAATCATAGTTAAGGGACTAATACTAGACACTGTCTCTTATCTTCAGGATCACCAATTCGGTGCCAATGTTTCTTGGGGTGTTGGAGCTCTATTTTACATGCCGTGACATTCCTCGTTTATGATAAAAGATATATTTAAACGCATACG
Organism: Alisma plantago-aquatica; assembly: GCA_963693085.1. Taxonomy (NCBI): domain Eukaryota; kingdom Viridiplantae; phylum Streptophyta; class Magnoliopsida; order Alismatales; family Alismataceae; genus Alisma; species Alisma plantago-aquatica. The sequence goes on from OY856414.1 coordinate 408,617,195, forward strand.
TTGGCTCTTATGGACTTATCAAGTGCCTTCAATATGGTTGACATGTCCAAAATTATTTGTGAAGTTTCTTTCTAATGCACAAAGATTGCATGTTGGGTTGAATTAGATAATTATTTTCTTGCTCATCTTTACTTGGAATAAGATGAGTCTTGTTACAACCCCAATTTTTGGGTTCTTTTGGTGAGAAATGTAATTTCTCCTATTAAAGATATTTGAACAAATAATGATATGATTTGTTTTGAATAAATGGAATCTATTTTTGATTTGTGATGGATGTCGTGTGAAATGGCCTTGATTGACTGATAATGGGCATTGTTGGCCATTGAGCCCAATTGAAAAGAAAAGAGAAATAAAAAGGAAAAAGGATTTAATTAATAAAAGGAAAATATGTGAGATAGACATCTATAAGAGGATAAAGGCAAATAGATATTCCCCAATATGGGAATTCATGCCTTTAGGATTTCTTGAGGTCCAAGGGACCCAAGATAACAAGATAATGACAAAGGGTAAAGAAATATTAATTAATTTTGGATTAATTGATGGGTAACTTGGGAGGGAAGGAAAACTTCTTATCTGTTGGAATTTATTTCTCAAATTTAATAAATAGCTAGATAATGCCAAGATGAAATTTTCCTTAAAATTTAAGATAAGAAGGATCAACATATTAGGAGTTATGATTTTCTCAAATTATCTCCAAAATATGCAATTATCTTGCAAATAGGAATATTATTTTCCTTTTTGGTTGATCGCGTGAGATGTGAGCCGTTGGATCTTGATCCAACGATTGCCGCTCATCGTCCAGTTCCACAGGAACTTGGACTCTGGATGAGTTACAGAGGGATTTTCCCTCTCAATTTCCTCGTGATCCTGAGTGTGTGCATGCCCGTTTTTATTTCCTTTGGATTCAGAAGAGGAGTCCGATGAGAATCATCCTTACTTTGTAGGGGTTTGGTCGACGATTGGGGAAGTTCCCAATTCACCCGAACCTGCCTTCAACCCTATATATAGGGGAGGGTGAGAGGGGGAAATGACACATTCTCTTGCTAGCCTAAACTCCACGACAGACTGCGAGGAGTGCTCTCGTGCTCTCAATTGCTTCTTCTAACCTGATCTTTCCCCTCGTTCACCCAGTTTGCTTCGCCGGAGTCCGACGACTAAGGGAAGGTTGTGGCGTAGTCGTGGTGGGAAATTGAAGGCCTCGTCAAGTCCGGTGGAGGAAGGTAGAGCTTTCTGGATCTTCACCACACTCGCAGGTGGCTGGGATCTTAGAGTCAACCAAGGGGTTGACCACCTGCTCGCGCACTAATAAACGTGAGGTTGAAGACAACCCCCAGGAGAATTACCGGATTGCCCCCCTCTTATGTTGTTCAGGTAAGGGCATAAGTACCTTTTGTTTCTTTTCAATCACGAGTCAGGTGCACGTTTGTGGATCGTTGGAGCCTGCGTGGTCCAACATACCATAGATCAAATGATTAGTTTTTTTTGATGAAATCGTAATATATTAGAAAATCCAGAAAAGTGACTTTTCTTGCAAAAATTATATCTTTTGCTAGAAAACACTGATGAGAAAATTTTATACATGAAAGTTGATCAGGAAAATACGAGGAATAAGCTAAAAATAGTTTGAAAGCCTAAATAAGTATCTTTTTGCAAAAGTGTATAATTTTTATGGAAAAAGTATTAATTTGTGGTTAGAAACCCTAATTGATGATAAAGGATAGATTTAATAGTGCAAGTAAGTTAATTCGAGTATTTTTAACTTGTTTAATGATAAAGATGAATCTTAACCTATTTTGAAGATGAAATTGTGAAATTTAGGGTTTTAAACATAATATGATGGTTAATATCCTTAGAAACCCCAAATAGGGTAAAAAGGAAAGAAAAGTGCCTTCAATATGAAATTAGGGTTATATGTGGATTAAAGGTAACCTTAATATCTTTCATGAAGAGTACATGAGAAAATTAGGGTTTGTGAGTAATTTTATAAAGTTAGGGTTTAAAATAGTAAAAATGAAGTGAAACCCTAATTAGGATTGAAACCCTAAAAAGGACTAGTAACCCTAAGAAACAACTAGGCTTATTAGACCTTGATGGCATGATCAATGATAGGAAAATTGGATGCATGTTTTCAGGGTCATCTTGTGTGCTTATTTGTTTACTGGATTTCTTGCTTAGTTGGATTATTTCTGCACTCAAGTCAGCCTGACAGGTATGTGGTTAATTATGGTTAATCGCCTTAGTTTTACAAAGAATTTTAGATGATTAATCGCATTGAATGCAACCTATCCATTTGGATGTTCATACTTGCAAATTATAAAGTCACTACGATTATCACAAATATAATATAAGTGTGTATTCTCGCACCTACATGCCACCCTGATGGATGATGCCAAAAGGTCAAGCCCAGGAGGGAAGACCCATGGGTACCATGAGTGGTGACCCTAGACACTAAGCTCGGGAATGAGAAGGTGGTCTTTGTTGCATGACTAATGGGCACCATGAGAGGTGAACCCAGACACCAAGCTCAGGATGGAGAAGGTGGCCTTAAGTCAATGGAAAAAGAGAAACCCTAAGGAGGGTATTCCATGGTTGGGGCAAAAGCGGTGGAGAATGTCACATTGAAAGCGTAAATTGGCTTATTAATTAACTTGATTGTGATATTTAGATTATTAACCATATTTGTGAAATTTTGGTTGTCCCCACATACCGGCATATTCTTATATGCTGATCGACATTTTGTTTGTCATCGTTTTAGGTGCAACTCTGAAAAGAACAAATAGTAAAGTGACACCTTGTGAAAATAAGAAATAATGTGCAAGGAGGATTAGATAGAATAGATTCAATCTATGGATAGAAGTAGATTTCCAAAGTTTTTAAAAGGTATGCAAAGTTTTATTTTATACCAGATTTCAGTTTAGTTGGTAGAATTTCATTATTATTAATAATTAATTTTTGAACCTTTGATCCGGTTTATTGAGATAACAACTCTGACCTCTTGGTCTCCCTTAATTGGGGCTTACCGGGAGGCGGGGTCATTACATTTGGTATCAGAGCATAGGTTCGTCATTTAATCTTTAATAATTATTAAATTTTACAAATTTCATATAATCGAGGGAGTTATTAGAGGATTTTCCGAAAGACAGAGGAGTCTAGAAAAGGATCACGTCCGAGGGCTGGAAATATTTTCCTCCGCACCGCTAGTCAGAATACGAGGACTCCTGGATTTGTGTGACTGCCTGGCCAATGTTTCAGGATTTGAATCGAAATAAGATACCTTTAGGACTCTCTCATCTTATTCACCCCTTCTCAACTCAAATTCTATTAAGGATTATAAGGATTAGGGTTTTCTCTCTTTTCCTCACCCTCTCGAGGTATGGGTAAAGTTGATAAGGTTTAAGGAATCCTTCACCAAGTTAATGAAAAGCATGTAAATAAGATGTCATGGACATAAGCTTAATAGTTTAAGCATAAACTAAAGAGTAGCTACATGCTTAGGTTGTATGACATATGTTGTCATTCCCTCAGGAGAGATCTGAGGCTAGACCTTTTGGTCAGGAGGATGAGTAGAGAAAGTTATTCTTGGAGGTAGAGACCTCCATTATAAGTAGAGACCAGGCGCATCCTCTGAGGATGATGCTAACCCTAACCCTAAGTGGTGGTTAGAGAGAGAGTGATGGCATGACGATTCAGATGCCATGGTAGGCCAGGTGTGTAGGTGGACATGCTTTTTGATGCCCATGACGATATGCGCCATGTGAAGTTAGATGACCTAGTACCTTTATTGACCCAACCCTGGGAAGGGTCGTGCATGTTAGAGTGAAGGATAACTCCTTCAATGATGAGGTTAGTGAAGAACATATAGAAACCCTATGGGCTCTTATGAGCATGGCATAGTATGCACCCAGAGTACGTTAGTAGTGCTGGTAGTAGGTTGAAACCTAGGCCTGAAGGGCATGTTGGATAGCTCATGAGATAAGCATGAGGAGCTCTGGATAATCTTGAGCAAACATAGGTTTAACCCATGAAAGCATATGCATATGAGCTTGGTCCACCTAGAGAGAGGACCTCTTGTAGTAAGGCTATTTGTAGGGTTAGCTATAGAGAGAGAGAGAGTGGGACCCAAGCAAGAAGGTTGGAAGCTTAGACTATGAGATATGAGGAACAGTGGGGAGTTGAGGATGATGCGACCTAAGTGGATGGCTGTGGTTTCCTCATGCATGATCCCTGCAGGCTGATGATATCTTGGTTGCCTTTAGAGGAACCAAAACCTAGAGAGAAGATGAGTCTGTTGGTACCTCTGTGCCTATGGTATAGGTGTTTACCTTCTGAGATGGGAAGAAGAGTTCCTTAGACCATGAAGAGGTTTAGTAACAAGTTGTGAGGCCTTATACCCAGTTAGTTATCCTTGAGAAGGACTCAACTCTGAGGTGTTGCTCGAGAAAAAGGATAATAGGAAGTGCATGTAATACCTTGTACATGCTTGGTTCATTGTTAGAAGGTTGAGCATGCATTGGGACATCTAAAAAGTGAACCTATGGTTCCTATTCCTAAGAGGGGAAGTGGTGTACTTGATGATCATGATAAGATTTGAGTTTCTATAGATTTGAGCATGACACTCCTCATGTTTAGAGGAAAGGGAAGCCCCTTAAGTCTAAGGTATGTTTGATGAACCCCTCACAGCTAAGTTGGTGACATGGGAAGGTGGGTTCTTGGTCCAATGTTGAGGAATGAGAACTAGTATGACCTAGCATGGTCTAGTAGGTGGTCTACTTGTGCCTTAGTAGCTTGCTAGGGTCAAGCATGCTCATGTGGATGTAAACCCTAGACATAAGGACATTTTTGACCTTTGAAGTTTCCTCCCATCCTGGGAGAGGGACCCTTTTATAGGGTATATACTAGTTCTTGTGGGTTTTGAGGTAACCTAAAGGGGTCTCATAGAATCTTGAGAAGCTAAGTGAAGGGTACATGGTAAGAGAATGAACATGTAGGCCCATAGATAACCATCTCTAAGTGCATGTGGATGTGTTACCATGGAGGTAATCGGTATGGGGCCTGACCAAGGTAGGCATGTCGCCATGACCCCTATGAAAGGATGAAAGTTAGCCCATGAATGCAGAGAGAGATGATGGAGACTTGGGTAAGGTTCTAAGTTGGACATGTACTATAATAGAATCCTAAGTCTATCCTAGGGCCATGTAGGGATAAGATCGATGGAAGTAGGAGTTGCCTAATTCCCTAGTTGCACATGACCATAGGGTCAGGAGGTAACATCTATCATTGTCTGAGGGTCATGGGTTAGGAGATTAATCACCTTCATGAACTCATGGGACCCAAAGGGCAAATGAGGAAGGCACTCTTTGGATGCATAAGGGAAGAGGGATAACCCCAAAAGTGCTGACACCCTACAGACCTAGAGGAGATGACCAAGGATTGTGTGTGGACCCAAGTAGGTTCGAGACCAGTTTTCCATGGAAGTAACCTTGATATCAAGATGATCGTGATGTAGAGACATATGTTGCACGTTTCAACCTAGATTTGAAGGTGTACTGGAAAGGTGGGATGTACCATCTCTACTCTTGGAACAGGAAGAACTCTGCATTTGTATAGCTGCCAAATGCTTATTTCCTCTTGTTATGGGAGGGAGAGATAGGACAATACGCATACCATACACAAGGGATAAAGATGATGTGAGTTGGAACGTTGCTATGATGTACAAGGACAGAGATGATAACATACCCTTGTGGAGTGAACGATGTAAGGATGGTTTACAAACATCAAGAGAACTAAGGTAGTCATCTTATGAGGATGTTTTTATCATGAGCTATGTGGAATTTGTGAGTTATACAAGGTTGAGTTCGAAAACCAAGAAGATGAGCTCTAAGTTTTCTTGTTCAAGATAGACCTAAAGTCTGAGATGAGATGATAAGTGGATACATGGAGGTGTATGTCTTCAACATTACCGTACACAAGGATGTGAGGTGGTAATGGATGCTCTAGTTGAGATGCAGCTGCCTAGTTTAGCTAGAGGCTAGAAGAGGTTGTTAGGTTAGACCTAAGTTTGAAAAATACATAAGTTTGGCCAACACTCAGATGTAATGATATCTGTTGATCAAGTTAGTGATTGTTTGGTTAGCCAGCCTAGGCCTTGATGCAGTAAAAGGATGGTTGTAGAGCCTCAGATGCACTTCTCTAGAAAAGAAGGTGATGAAACCCCAATTAGAGTGGTTTAGGGTTTTTGAGGAATCAATCTTGAGGAATCATGACATACATGAGATCATGATTTTAAGATCACCGGTACTACAAAGATAGTTAGTGATAGTAGTAATTTGGATGCTTAAGATGAACTTGCATGTGGCTTGTTGCCATGCAAGCCAGTAGGTGAAGGACAAACACTAGTAACCCACTGAGTTGGTATAGAGGATGAAGAGTCCCCGAGAGGGAATGGGAGTTCATCACTATGGATGTTGTGGTAAGTCTCCCCTAGACCAAGGAAGGTCAAGATGCAATATGGGTTATGGTAGATCGCCTTACCTAGATGACATGAGAAAGAAAGAATACTGTCAAGGGATGGATCTAGTTGAACTACATATGAGAGAGAGATGGTTCAACTGCACCGTGATGTGAGTTCAAAAGTTCTTGAGTATAACCTAAAGATTCACTTCCATGTAGTGGGAGTAGGTACATGAAGAACTTGATATTAATACAGTTTATCACCCCTAACTAAAGGTTAGCATGATCCAGACTAGAGGGTCTGATGAGAGCATGTGTGATCGTTCAGGGTGATACATGGGGACAGTTCTTGTCCTCTGTAAAATGTGATGATAACCACCATAGCCAGTATCGGGATGTAAAGAAGCTCTGTAAGGGAGGTTGTGTCAGTCCACACTTCATTAAGATGATGTTGGTGAAGAGACCTTGTGAAGGTTAGAGAGACCATAGTGGGTGTCAGTGAAGTCACTTTGATCATGCAATGGCTGAGGAAGCCCAAGGGCGACATGAGTCGTGAGTTGATGCAAAGCAGACTGACATGCAATACATTGTGGGAGAATATATGATGTGAAAATTCGACCCCTCTAAGCCGCAACTGAGAAAGCTGAGTCCCCGATATATGGGTCCATTAGAGATGGATTGGTGGATATGGTTATGTTTAGTCTACCCCTCAGGATAATGTGATGTGTTACACGAGTCCGATCTAGAGCACTATGTGAGGTACCCAAGCCATGTGCTGAGCCATGAACCTATTCAACTTTATGAGAGGCTGAAATGTCCTGAGTCACCTATGAGGGTACGATATACCAAGGTGAAAGAGAACTTAGATGGAAGAATATGAGATGATGAAGGTTCTTAGGAAGCACCATGGAAAGGGTGAGGCCACATGGGAGCCATGATGGATATAAGAAAGGATTATCCTATTTGTTTGTGTGCCTGGTGGAATTTTGGGGGCAAAATTCCTAACAACCTCACCCACAAGTGGATGGATTTTATAATGATATAGTTTAGGGTCAAATCCCAAGGGACAACCACTTTAAGAAATTTTCTAATTACATTAAGTAAAATTAGAATAAGTACATAAGTCCAAATGGTTTGAAGTCGATTATTGAGGCACTCAATTCTCTTCAAATAAGGAAATTCAATAGATGTATAGCACCAAGGATTCTATCTATCACCCTAGAGACCACCCTTCTTAAGTTATAATTCAATAGCCAACATGAAATAAATGAGATTCTTAATTCTACATTTAAAAGGTCTATACATCTAGGATAAAGAGTACATACAATCAAGGTGATCAATCAAGAAAATGAGGAACTAAATGTTAAAATCACAATTACAATAGTCCATACAATGATAAATATAGTAAGAAGTTCACAAATATGGGAAACAAGGCTAGTGTCTATACCCCACCAAGGAGACTGTTCACTTTGGGTGCAATAATTATCACAAAAAAGGGAAGATAGAGAGAGGTAGGAAATCATTGTCACATTAGGAAGAGAAGTGGAATTCGTGGTCTACAACATCCAATCTTCAATCCTAAAGGTGATGAGGATTCTGAGGAACCAACTAGATATTACTACAAACATTTGCTAGAGCTTCATCATATTCTTCCTCTTCTTCTTTAGTTAGGAATAGGTCACCAATGCTACATATGGGATTATTTAACTTACTAAAACCTATCATTTCCTTGAGGCCATGTCAACATGGTTAGAATAAAGATAAGATCAATAAATAATTTTTCATAAGTTGTTATCCTAATTTGCACCAATCCAATAAATACACTAAAATTACATATAAGGATTTGCTACTATAAAAAATAATTTTTACAACAAGTAAAACACAACAATTCTGTTGGTTGTGTTGTAGTTAGCATATATATTACAACAAGTCTATTTATGTGTTGTTTACTGTATTTATTATACAACACATATTATATACAATGTGTCAAACTTGATGTAGTACACATTATACTACAATGGGTGTTAAAGTATTGTAATAGACGATTATATTACACATACTCAAACTCATTGTAAAAGACCATAATTACACAACATTCTCTAACATGTTGTAATAGCCATGTATGCTAACCCATTGTAATAGACCATAATTACACAACATAGTGTAACTAATACTAATAACCATGACCACAGAACATGCTTTCACCTATTGTAATAGTTACCTATTGTAATAGAACACATTTTTATAATAGATGTATGCACGACTTGATGTATATGTACAATAATGAATGCATGTGTATCATAAAAAGAAATTGGTTCAGTGGTTTGAGCTATGCTTTACTTTCATGTGGTTACAAGTTTGAAACATGTGTCTAGGTGTATTATCCTTTTTTCTCAACATTTTGTATAGAACACCTCAATTACAATGGGAGAGTTCAATGAATTACAAAATGCATTGATGGTTGTGTGAAACACATATATACAACATGTGAAGCACCTCTTGTATACAACCCCCCCCCATAAGACCACACAATCTAATACAACAGTTGACACATGTTGTAAAATGGAAAAATAAACTATTGTAAAAAACATTTTCTATGGTAGTGATCAATATATAAATGTCCCTAAGTATATATTTTGCATTAGAAACATCTAAATATATTAAATATTAATCCAACTTATATGTCTTACACTCATATTATTCAGCTGAAGTTATATACAAAAGAAAATTGTGGTATAAGTTAAAGGAAAATAACATACCTATCATGATTGGAAATCCTAAAGAGGACCTACTTTCCAAATATAGTATAAGATAGTAAATGTAAACAATATAAATACAACAAAATGTAATATACTAAAAAAATCTAATAAATGAGAATAAACTTTAGTTAAAATCTACTTCTCTATCCTTATGTTTTTAAAACACTAAAGAAATAGCTAAAATCATGTTAACATGTTATAAAGGATGAAAATCTCTTTTCTAAAGTATATTTTTGTTTGGAAACAAATAAACATTCCCAAATATGTATAAAAAAATCGATCAACCCATATAAGAAACAATAATACTCTGGTATTTTCTTAATCAGTCTTCCTCTTACCTCCTAATTTTTTCAACAACCAAAAAGGTTAAATGGTCTATAGATGATGTCTTCACCCATTGGCTTAAAATTCACATTCCTATAATAATTAATTTTAGATATCATAAAAATATTAGCACCTATATCCTTTATAAATAAATAATGTAAATATATTACCTATGATTTCTTCGAATATGGTAATTCATAGTCAAATTAAACATGTCTGTGTATTAATTAAATATATAGTTTTTTTGAAATAAAATTTCAATGCATGCTCTTAGTAACTCTAGAGTGATAATACAAACTTTGCAACAAAGTTATTCTGTAATGGGATGAATAAGTAAAGATAAGAGGTTAATTAATGAAATGACAGAAAAGGAACTAGTAAATATACCCTACACAATTGTATAGTAAATTATTATAACTAGATAATTAAACAAAGATAGATTGATATGTATCTCGTCTATAGATGTGGTAGTCAATATGTCTTTGACCATGTTGTTGGATAAAATAGTGAGAAAAAAGGTTGACAGCAAGAAAGGGAAGGACAATGATGTTTTTATTATACTTTCCTATTCTACATGTTAATCAGAAATCACTCTCTCCTCACCATTAAATTGCATTTAATTACTATTTATCTTTTTCCCTTGTTGTTTTCCCTCTTACTGTAATACTTCCCCTTTCAATTATCTAATATTTTCTTAAATCAAATTGTTTTTCCTTCTTTTCTATCATTTACATGTATGATTCAATTCTTCATATTTATATTTTGATTCCTAAGATTTGATGAAATTAATCAACTAAACTTTCTCTTCCTCTTTGCTAAATGTGTTTCCTTTTTTGAGTCACATATTGTTCCTTTAATATCTCCCCAATTTCTTTTGGATCTAGCTATATATCTTAATTATTTTTCCTCTTCTAAAATTACATTATATATCCTCTCTAGTAAATAAAAATATATTCTATCTATCCAAGTCTATTATTTCAATATATATATATATCCATCTCTATTGTCTATACATACACAGAAATCACTATATATCTCATGACAATTTTTCTCATTGTGCACATCCACAACTCCTTTATATGTATTTGACATGACTTCTACCGCCTCCCTTACTCTGAATGTCATTTTCTATTGAGTTCCTTTGAAAGTCCTTCTTAGCCTTCTTAGTCAATTGGAAATGTGAAAATGGTAGGAATTTTTCTCATGAAACTATTTTAGTGTTTCTCTTTTCCCAACCAATGGTAATAAACACTATCACATTCTTCTTCTAATGCATCCTTTGAAACTATATGTGAACTAAAAACTTGCAGTAGTATCTTGTCATGGTTTTTGCTGGTGTGACTCTGACACTATTATGTGTTCAATCATGTTGAGGGAGTGTTGTTCTTTGGTCTGGTATTTACATTTCCACACATAGGGATATTTTCTGTGACTGATGCACCACAAATGAGATAACTCAAACCGAAAAAGTAGAATTAACATTAATAAAGTGGATTACCAAAAAACACAGAAAATTAAAATCGATTTCATATAGCACCACAAGCCAAAAATTTATTACATGTGAGTCCACAAACTTGCCACATGTATTACATAGGATGTCACAAGATGCTTACATCACTGTAGCTCAACATTCCTATCATCAACCTATTGTATGAGATACTATTTCCACATATATACATGAACATATGTCATATCTATACAACCCATGGCACACATGGCAAAAACCACATATTGATAACATCACTACAAAATGCCTCGAAAACACCCTAGGGACCTGAGTGTACAGGGATGACTCTAGGACTCTACACCAAAAGACTAGCAGGAAATCTAACCTTGTCAGCAACTGCTCTTGTTGCTACTCTTCCTCAGTTGCATGACCTCTTCCTCGTCATGCACATTCACCTTAAAGATGTGGAAACCCATGAGGTGAGACCAAATGTCCTAGCAAGAGATATAACTCTCCGCCAATGCTATTAAAGCACAGATAAGCTAAGTAGGTAAATCAACATACTAAGTAGATTGAGCAAATTCAGCTAAATGAAATGTACTCAATTGATGAAGCAGATATAACAAGACTAGACAACCACCACTGAATAGTAGATCAAGTCATATTCTAAAAAGGAATGTGAGGAACATGTATAACCGTTGACTTCTCTTACTATCTTATAATTCAATAAATTGGTAAAAAAGATAAGCCAAATACTCAACCAATATGAGACGTATGTCACCCTAAGCACATATACTACACGACCGTCTTACGTCTTTTATTATGCCCCAAGGATTTGAGTCTTACCACCCAAATCCAACCATCCCCTACGAAAGGTAACCAATGGTGTCATACAAGGTCCATGGAAGAGTCAGAATTCACGACCTCTCCACACCTCTTGGTCAGTACAAGAGAAAACACCACAGAGACATACAATCAACTACAAAGAAAGTGACATATAGTCAACAGAGGATTGGCTCACACATGGCCATCCATATAAAACACCTAGCCCATCTTGGTACAAGTAACAATGCTAGAAGAACTGTCTCATGCATGGCCATTCTAAAAGGAGTCACTCACGCATGGCCATCCATATCACAAGGAGATCGGCTCACACATGGCCGTCTCACACAACTTGTAATTTTGGATGCAAGGAGATACTCGACTTGCACCCCCACATATTAAAAAATATGTGCTCTGAGTTAAACTCCTTTCACCAATCTAGCAAATAAAGCTGACACTATAGTTGGATCTATGGAATAGGGAAAACTACAAGATTAAGTTCCACTTGATTAGTTAAGCCAATTGGGTGAGTTTTAGCATCAATCAAGTTACAACTTATGAATCCAAAACAAACCCCACAAGAAATAAGGTTACATTGCAACTCTAGAAGATATAAAGCATACAAGGTGTGAACTTGTCACACAATCACCACATGGTACTCAAAGCTCTGCCATTCACAAGGGCAACACAAATGTTACACGTCATTGTGGGATATCAATCCCTTAATGACATCACTTGAGGATATCACCTTTCAAGGCATCAAACCATCACCAGGTCATAGGACCTATCACATTAAACCTTGCATGTGCTTCATCACATTATGCCTCATCAGTGTGCATAAGCACCAACTGGTCATATAATCACCACCATAGCATACACAAGATATGGAATACATATCACCTACAAGGTTGGGGCTCATAAACAAGAGAGAGAAAGAATTATAGAAATACGACTGCATCAAGGGAGAGAAAGCAAATGCATCACATAGCTCATCATTAGGGTTAGGGCTCCATGCTCAGCAGATTAGGGTTATGCACATACATCAAATCACTAAACCCTAGATAAGGCACATACCATTTTCTTGGAACACTTTAGGGTTAAGAATCACCATAAGGTATAAGAAAACAACTATCCACACAACACTACATATTGCTTATACATTACTCATAGATGTGTATTGATTGAGTACTCAAGCATGTGTCTCAACCATCCATCAACCTTGTGTCGGGACCACCCACCAACATGGGTCGTGTCCAACCACCATCTACATGTCACGACCATCAACCATCTATGGTGTTTCAACCTAAACAAACAAAGACCCATCTCAACCAGAATTAGGGCATGTCACGACCACCCAACAAGGTAGGTGTTACACCCATGACACAAAGGGGTCTTGACCACCTACCAGCATGTTGCGACCCCAAGAAGGAAGGAAGCATCTTGATCAAAACTTGGGCATGTCTCAACCCACTAGGAATTCAGTGTCACAAACATTAAGTAATAGGATGCTGAGACCTCCAACTAGGTTAGTTGTCCCATCCCAAGGCCACTGTACCAAGGTGTCACGACCCAAAGAAAAAACAAGGTATACTGAACACCAAGGGTCAAGCCACCACTAAGACAAAGGATCATCATCAAACAAAGTGTATATGAGATCAAGATAGAGGTGATCCATGGCTAAAGTAGAAGAGAAACAACATGGAACACCACCATCCTTGATAATGAAAAATGTCTCCCAAAATCGGTTACCAAAACCCTAAAGCTAGCACCATGAAACCACTATGAAAAGGGATCTCAAACAAGAGAGAGAAAACTAAGTATAAATACACTAAATAGATTCAAAACTCAATAGAATGTCAAAACACTTGATCATAATGCATGAAAAAAAAACCAAGGTCAACAGATAGGTATAAAAAAATCATTGCACCCAATCACCAAAAATTAGGTACAAAACTAGAGTTTCAGATTCCATCCAAACCTAGCATGATCTCAACATCAATCGAATTCTAGAGTCTATCATCATATACTAGAATGTTAAGGGAGAATTTTAGAGAGATAAAATAGGAGCATACATGTAGAAAAAGCACATTATTAGAGAAGGTTAAGAGTTATATAACCTGCCTGAAAGAAGGTCACACACCAAGGGTTGCAAGCTCCAAACACATGATACCAAGGATGATGAAGCTCCACCAAAAGCTCAACCCTAAGCTACAGGAACACCTTAATAAATAGAAGACATAATGGTCAAAGATTGCCCAAGGAAAGAGAGCAAGAAACTCAAGGCCGAACCAAAAGAAAGAAGGGGAAAAGAGAGAACAAACTTCCCCTCACTTGGGTGTCGCCTTGTCAAAACATGGCCTATGACCCCTTCTGAGGAGGAGTTTACTCTAAAAAACGACCACCATGTCAAAACATGGTCTAGGGTCGAGAAAAGGAAGAAGATAGGGGTATAAGATCCAAGGAAAACACCACCAAGGAAAGGTAAACTCTTACCAAGATAGAAGATGATCAAGGATCACCACAAGAACCACATGCAAGGTTGAATCACCTTCAAAGCACCCAGAATAGATCATTATTGATCCACCAAGATCCAAGAACGCCCAAGCAAGGAAGGAGAAATAATATGGCTGAGAAAATCCACTTGCATGGAGATAAGAGGGTTTATATAGCAAAGGAGGAGAAAGGTAAGGCAAGAGATAAGGTGTCAACAACAAAGGGCTCCAAAGGGACACTTACCCACCCAGGAAACTAACATGCAACCACTTAAAACCCACATGCATGAGATGGTGATACACTCTATGTTGTTTCTCAACAACTTGGGTCACCCAACATGGTCGTGATCACGATCCACCATGGAACATCATCCATGGTTGCGACAACACTACCAAACACAATAAGGTCGTGACATAAGGTCACCAAACCCCTCCTAGGTCGAGACATTCTAGACAAAGGAAACTATCTCAACCCAAGATCATATGAAAACACCTTGGTTGCAACAAACACATCTAGGGGAGGTGTCTCAACTGGGATGCCCACCCAATAAGCCCTAGGTCGTGACCTAGGTCAAGACAACACACAAGGCACATAAACCCAAAAAAACCCCTAATCACCCAAGGCAATTCCACCACTCAACCAAAGCTCAAATAAGGTGCCCAAAAGCACAACAACCTCTCTCATGAAGCCAAGAGAGAGAAGGAACAATCTATAGGTAAAAAATTGCAAGATAACTCCTCAAATTTGGTAAATTGCAATTTGCACCAAAACAAGCACACAAAGCACAAACATCATTCAAACAATCTCAAACGGGAGACTTAAGCTCTATAAAAGATCTAAGATCATCCCAAATGATTAGATAAAGGTTCTCAACACATCATAAGTCCAAAGAAAATAGGGTTAACCCAAAGCACATGTCAGGGGTCTTACAAGCCATAAACCCCCTAGCAAGGATTTTGCCCCCGAAATGCAAAGCAAAAAGAGACGAATACTTCCTATGCATCTCTTCCTCAAGATACCATGTGGCTTCCTCAATGCCATGGTGATGCCACAGAACCTTCACATTCTTCTTCAACTTTTTCTCTCTTTTGTCAAGGTTCAACAAAGTACTTCAACATAGGACATATCTTCATCAAGCTCAACCTCCACATACTGCAAACCTATCTCGGTATCAGGGTGCCACTTTCTCAACATGGACAAATGGAACACTAGATGCAACTTGTGCAACTCAGGTGGAAGCTCCAACCTGTAAGCCACCTTCCCAATACGTGCCACCATAGGGTAAGGTCCCATATGCCTGGAAGCCAGCTTACCCTTCTTCCCAAACCTCAGAACACCCTTCCAAGGAGAGACTTTGAAATACACTTTGTCTCACACTTGGAACTCAAAGGGTTTTCAACGATTATCATATATGACTTTTGTCTGTCATGGGTTGCTTTCAACTTCTATTGAATCACTTTGATCTTTTTTTTTCATCTGTTGTACAAGCTCGGGACCAAGAATATGGTATTCACCTGTCTCATACCAACATAACAGAGACATGCAGTGCGTCCCATACAATGCCTCATATGGTGCCTTGTCGATGATCCTCTAAAAACTGTTATTATAAGTAAACCTTATTATACTGAGATGGATGTCCCAACTATCCAAGAACAACAAGACACACGCCCTCAATAGGTCTCTAAGGTTTGTATGGTCCTCTCAGACTGACCATCTATCTGCGAGTGGAAAGTAGTGATGAACCTCAACTGTGTACCCAAAGTTGTGTGAAAACACTCCCAAAAGTGGCTCGTAAACTGAGGACCTCTATCTGACACAATAGTAGCTGGGACACTGTGCAAACACACTATCTCATACATGTAGATCTGAGCAAGCTTCTCTTTTGAAAATGTTGTCTTTACTGGAAATAAGTGTGCTAACTTTGTCAACCAGTAAACTATCACCCAAAGGAATCATGTCATGTGGTTGTCCTAGGCAGACCAACCACAAAGTCCATCATGACATGATCCCACTTCCACTATGGTATAGGAAACAGTCAATGTCCTTGCAGGATTATGATTATCTACTTTTGCTTACTGACAAACTGTGCATTTGGCCACACACTCATCTGCATCCTACTTCAAGCCAAGCCATCAATATAGATCCTTAAGATCATGGTACATCTTGGTGCTACTTGGATACAAATCATACATCAAAGAGTGAACCTCTTCCATAACCATCGTTCTCAGATTACCAACATTAGGTATCACAAGTCTTCTGTGGTAACACACTATCCCATCATATGCCTCGTGGAATTCATTATGCTTCTCATTGTCAAACTCTGATCGTATCTACTATATCATAGTATCAGTCCGATGTGCTTCCTTGATTTGTTGTCTCAATGTCAGCTTTACCTGCAAATGTGCCAGCAACCCTACTAACATGGATACATCTAGCTTCATGTTCATTTGACTCAAGGAGATCAACATGTCTCTCTTATGGCACACCAAGAAACACAATTGTGCCCGGCCTACAAATGATGACAAAGAAGACATTCTGCTCAACATATCTTCCATGACATTATCCTTTCTTAGATGATAATCAATAGTAGTTCTTGATTATCTCCATCCAATGTCATTGTCTCATGTTCAAATCCTATTGTGAAAACATATACTTCAAGTTCTTGTGGTATGTGAAGATCTGGCACCTTTCACCGTAAAGATAGTACCTCTAGGTCTTCAAGGCATGAACCACTATGGCCAACTCTAGGTCATGGGTAGGATAGTTCTCCTCATGCTTCTTCAACTATCAGGATGCAAAAGATATCACATTCTTGAGTTGCATTAGCACCCAACCTAAACCATTCCTCGACACATCACAGAAAACTACATATCCTTTCCCTTGCTCAGGAAAAACTAGCACTGGCGCACTCGTCAAATTCTCCTTCAACAACTAAAATGCACTCTGACACTTGTCATCCCAGACAAAAGGCACATCCTTCCTCGTCAGCTTGGTTAGGGGTAACGCCATTAGGATTAAGTTCTTAATAAACCTCATGTGGTATCCTGCCAAACCCAGACAGTTGTGCACTTCCGTTGGTGTCTTCAGCTGCTCCGACTCCAACATAGACTCAACCTTTTTGGGGTCCACACAAACTCCCTCAACGGATATCACGTGTCCTAGTAAATACACCTCCTTTAGCCAAAACTTGCACTTGATGAAATTGGCATATAGTTGATGTTGCCTCAACATGGTCAAGGCTTGATGAAGATGTTGTTCATGTTTCCGACTATCCCGACTGTATATCAAGATATCATCTATGAACACCACCATGAATTGATCAAGAAACGACAAAAACACTATGTTTATCAAGTCCATGAATGTTGTCAGTGCATTAGTTAGCCCAAATGGCATAACCACAAACTCATAATGACCATACTGAGTCCTGAAAGTCGAGTTAGGTATGTCATCTGCCTTGATATGCAACTGGTGATATCCTGATCTCAGCTCTATCTTGAAGAAGACTATAGCACCATGTAACTGATCAAATAGGTCATCTATCTATGGCAAGGGATACTTATTTTTTAGCGTCACCTTGTTTAGATGTTTGTGGTCTATACACAGTCTCATGGATCCATCTTTCTTCTTTACAAAAAGCACATGACCACCCCACACAGATGTACTCAATGTGATGAAGTCCTTCTCAAGAAACTCTTGCAACAATTTCTTTAACTCTGTCATCTATGCTAGCGCCATCCTATACAATGTCTACACTATCAGATGTATGCCTGAGACTAGATTGATCTTAACTGGAGGAATGCTGGGGAACTTGTCTGGAAACATGTCCTCAAACTCTCTGACAAATAACACCTATACTCTGACTCTTCACCTTGGTATCCACTACATATGATAAGAATGCATCACAACCCTATCTCATCTTCCGCTCTGCCACCATCACTAACACCAAAAAACTAGGGAGAATATTCCAATCACCTTGGAAGATCCACAACATGCCACAGTCTACAAATGCCGCCACCTTGGAACTACAATCCAAAAGCACCTAATACTTCTCCAAAGTGTCCATTCCAAGGATCACAATAAATCCATGCATATCAATTGGTAAGATATCCACTTAAATGCTATGTCCTTAGAAATAAAGGACACCAGAAGGACACACCTCCTGCAACTCTACGAAACCAACTAATGGGGTTTCTAAATGAAGATTATCTTGTCTATGGCTAATAGGAAAAGAACAAGCATCAATCACTTCTCAAATGATAAAAGAGTGTGTCGCAACCAGGTCAACCAAAATAGATATACAACAAGAAGAATACAAATCATAATGAAATAACTCCATCTGACATGTCACTACTTGTAGGTTGACCACTCCCTCCGGATGACTCATAGCATAGAATCTAGTCATTGCATGTTGCCACCCTCTTTCTCTGTTGGCCTATCCTAAAGAACCATCTTGAGGTGCTTGTCTACTTCCCCTTCTATTGGTATGTATTCCCTGAGAGCCAATCATATGATGATTGGATTGGCATACATCATGATTGATTTGATAAATATCACATGCAAGCTTCCAATTTATTCTAGCTCAATTGATTATGAGATAAATGATGGAGCATAATGAATGTCTAAAGAATGAAAATACTATATCATGTATGTCTTTGGGTTGAGGACCCGAACAATGAGATCATACAGATGCTAAGAGTATGTACATTCTTGCTATGTCCCTAGTTGGATGTCATTGTCGAAGGTTGATAGACAACAATGACACATCAAGACTAGAGAGTGTGTTGGTTGGTGACAATGTCTCATTAGTCATGATATATGATATCAAACCAAGCACACAGATACATGTTGGAGAACAGTGTATCAGACAAACCCACCATGAGAGTGACACATGGAACCATGACATGGTAGTGAGAGTCATCTCTCATAGTGATGGTGGTGATTGTGATTCTTAGACCTAAAATCACTACACTCATCGAATGTGATTGGGTACACTTTTTCATCATCAAACATAGTCCTAAAACATGGGTTGTTATAACAGTGATGATTGGGTGTCTTTGATGCATGATATAGACTGTGAGTGATAGATATGGGATTTTTCCCTCCTAAGGGAGTATGATGTACATACCACTTGATAAGTGAGAATGAGAAAGGCATGCACATGTACATGTGAATCAATATATGATATTGATGTCACCCATATCTTAGACAATCTATTCTATTTTAAGAAACATGAATGAACGTTGAAAGGATGACAACTCCATGCCTTGAGTTCATTTAAGATATCAGAGACAGAGGAATTATACATTCACTGGAACACCAATCATACACTGTAGGATTGAAAGTTGTTCTCCAACTTTCCTTTTCACTTGGGTATCACTGATGTGTGACTAGGCACCACTCTTTGCTTGTGATGTCATAATGTAGTTATGGACATTCACATCCAATGTGAAATGGGACCTATAGGGTCACACACAAAGGATTTATCTGGAAGATGAGTTTATCCATGAATGATGTTTGGATTGATTTCTAAAGTGTTTAGGTACTCAATCAAACATTCAATAAATAGACTTGACTTAGAATCATCAAGTTCAAGTGTTGAACCAACTAGTTTGAGTGTCAGATTGATTGAGAACTAAATTGACTGTGTTCTGCACAACCTGGACCACCAACTGACTGGTTCACTAGGTGAACCGATTGGCTCATGGCTATTATCAGTTCATTTGTCCAAACAAGTAGTGTTGGATTTTCTCAATTTGTGAGAAAAATGTTATTCGTTGCACTTATTCAATTTGATTGGGACAAGAATTAATATTTGCGTTAATTAGAAATGAATAAGGAAAGTCAATTGTGGGAAAGTCCAGGAAGTGAAATGACCGATTCACTAAGTGAACCGAATGGTTCATACTCCTAACCGACCGATTCATATGTGAATCTATCAACTCACCTTGCCAAATGACTATTTCATTGATGAAACGACCGGTTTGCCTACCGAAGTGCAAATTGTTCATGGAAATTCTGAACCCTTCTACTCTCGCACAGACTAGGAACCATGTTCCTACCCTCTACTATAAATAGAGGGGTACATGTGACTTCTCCAGACACACAACTCAGAACATCAGTTGCTCTGCAAAGTTGTTATCCTCTGTGGTTGTGGTAACCGAGAGAGCCCAAGTAAGTTCTACCCGTCCAGGGAGGAACAATAAGGGAAAGACAACTACAGAATAGAAACTGATTGTGGGAGAGTGTGCCAGTGACTAGAATGCTGATAGAAGGGGACAACTCCTTGTAGTTCATTCTTCAAGATGACTAGAGTTCCCAGTAGTCCGTGTGGACTATCTATAGAGGCGGGAAACTTCTACTGCTAAGGAGGACGACAGTCAACCGCAGTCTGGGTCAAGACTAGGAGTTGCACAAACACTGTCAAAGACAGGTGGGTGAAGATTGCACTTGTTGTGAGGTATTGTCATTGAGAAAGCCTCATGACCAGGTATATCTCACTAAAACCATCCTTCCCATTACATGGATATTGATGCGATCTGCTGATTATGGGTTTATGGTTAAGTAAATTTTTTGTTTCCGCTGCCTACTCCGACCACATAAAACCCAATAGTGGTATCAAAGCCACATTAGTACTCTATGTTTTGGGATAATTGATATGATCAGATTTTTGGGTTTATCGTATTTTATTTATTGCATACGATGCGAATATTTAAACGACTAATGTGAATATCCAATTAATACCACATGATCCCAAACTAATATATACATATATGATATGGTATATATATGAAATCGACACGTGTTGCCCTAAAATGGTTTTGATGGTGGATGTGTAGCATGGTTATGGCCTATAAACCCTATGTGCATGTGTGTGGTTGGTTTTGGTTGTTTGCATCTCGGTCTGCGCACTAAGCCATCTTCTTCTATTCTAAATGTAACTCGAGATAACTCGGGATTCTCTTCTACCTTTGCTCCTCTCGAATGTAGCTTGAGGTTTCACAAAGATTATGTAAAAATAGGATTAGCTTTATTTCTTATTATGATGAAGACTAAAGATGACCGATTGACAAACCTAGATGACCGACTGAGGAGCAGTTGGTGGCCTGACGAGGAGCCCGACGACCCGACGAACTAACTGTCAAGAGGAGCCAGACGATCAGTTGGTGACAACCAACCAATCAGCCAGGAGGCAAGCCGATCAGTCATAAGATGAGCTGATCAACCTAGAATGGCTTAAGCATAGATCTTCATGAACAACAAGTTGCATGTGATGTAGACCTTAGATGACCATAGTTCCTTGTGGCTCCAACGAACTACAATAAGATGGCCATAATAATTACTTTATCATTATTGCATGTTTTCATTTGTGGGATATATCATGTATGTGATATGTACTATATATGTGGTGATTGGATACTTATATGCATATAAAAGCATATTAAAACCCCTCAACAAAATCTTCAGTTTAAGATGCCTTCCAAAAACAGCACACATGAAAATCTTGATCGACTAAGTGTGGACATGCCTTCGCATGGTGCACCGTCTATCTCGTGGAAGTGTGACGGTGAATATGTGGGTCTACCTTCATAGGGTGTATATTCATCGTGTTGGCTTTTGGGTCAAACTTAACTCAGTGACCTTGATAGGATCAAGCACCTTGAGGCATAAAGATGAACATGGTAAGGAGTTGCACATGGTATTTATCAAGAGTTGCATATGATGCAATTGGTAAAGGTTGCCTACCTGAAAAATTCTAGTTGTGAGTGACAGCCCTAGCTGGTCCATGGCTTAAATGAAATCAGGATCTTGCTCACTAGAAGGTTGTACGCTGCAATCTTACGAATTGATGGTGAGGGCTATCAATTTGATCAAAATAGTGGGAATGGTAATTAATTAAAGACCTAATCAATATAGTCAATTTACAAATCAAATCAAATCAAAAAGAGTTTTGGACTAAAATTGCAAATTTTCTTTTTGTAGAATAAATGGCTACCAACAACAATCACTTTTCATTGCGATCAGTCCTTGAGAAGGACAAGCTAAATGGGAACAAATTCCACAACTGGTTTAGAACATTGAGAATTGTTCTCATTCAAGAGCGAAAGCTCTATGTCCTAGATACACCAGAGCCAGAAGAGCCCACTCCCAATGCACCAAAGGCTGAAAGGGATGCTTACAAGAAGCATACTGAAGATGCCATTGATGTGAAGTGCTTGATGTTGTGCTCAATGAACTATGAGTTGCAGAGACAACATGAGAACATGGACGTCATTGAGATGGTTCAACATCTCAAGAACATGTATCAAGACCAAGCAAGACAAGAGAGATATGAAGTCTCCAAGGCTTTGCTCAAGTGTGTCATGACAGAAGGAGATCCAGTAGGCCCTCACACACTCAAGATGATTGGGTATGTGGAGAACCTAACTCGATTGGGATTCCCCTGAGCCAAGAGTTGGCTATTGATGTGATACTGTAATCGTTGCCATAATCTTACAGTCAGTTTGTGATGAACTACAACATGAACAACTTTGACAGGCCACTGAAAAAGTTGTTGGGCATGTTGAGGACAATCGAGGCACAGATGAAGAAAGACAAACCCAAATATGTGATGATGATCAGTAGAAGAAGGGAAAGTCTGAAGGCAAGGGCAAGGGAAAAGCAAAGAAAGGTTTTGATGCTTGCCAGCAACCCAAGTCATCTTCAACTCTCAAATACAAGGGAGGGGTGAACAAGGGAGGCAAATGTCACCATTGTCATGAGGCAGAACATTGGAAAAGAAATTTCCCTCTCTACATATATGAACTAAAGAATAAGGAGGGGATGGAAGTCTCCACCTCAGTTATTATGAAATAAACTTAAAATACTTCTTTATCTTAGGTATATGATACCAAGATATAGATCTAACATATATGATGTGCAAAATCTGAAAAGAAGTGATGGCCTTTATGAAAGGACCAAGAAGGAACATTCATCAACATTGGACCAAGTGTTGCTGCCATAGATAGTAGTACCTTTTAGTTTATTTCAGCCCAAAGGGAATGTAATAGAGTTATGAACTACTATTTCATTTTTTCAATAAATAGAAACGCTTTATTTCTGCATCTTGTAATTACAAGTATGTCTATCAATAAAGTTCATGTTTCAATTTCAAATATATTATGTTTTATGGCAATGCCTTATTTATGTTGTGGTACTTGGTATGCATGAGATAAAATAATAATACCAAAAAAAGTTATTGATGACTTAGACACTAAATTAGCATTATCATCTAAACAAATAAATGAGAAATTCGTCTCTAGGTTCCATGTTGATGGATAAACTAGACTCTCTTGGTTAATGAACCATTAAGAGATATGAATATCTTGTTTATTGGACTTGATGACAAGTCAATCTTCACTATATGTAGTGGGAAAATGACTATTGTATTAGGTATAATACATGTTGATGTATATACATACGTACTGGAGTAAATGCTAATACTTCAGATATGGATATCTTAAAATGTTCAAGAGTATCATAAGTTAAAAACAAACTTGGTAAAAAGTATTAATTCTTTGATATGATCAATGAACGAGATAATTAAACCAAATGTTTGAGGACCTTGTGAGTAACTATGATACTGTATCATAGAGAACTCATGATTAAGGCATAATGATGTCTAAATCAAAGAAGGAATCATACTCTATATAGCAAGTGCATGATCATCAAACAAATAACTAATCTTCTGGGATTCTCCCAAAGAACGTACTTTACACTAAATAAAGGTACAAAAGGAGATTAAGAATCACAAGTGTTGTGGATTCTCAAATTCCTTATGTAACAGATACACCTAATATATCTAGTAGAAAACACCTTCAGCTTGATGGATAATGATATCATACAAACTCAAAGGTGGTGAATTGGTCATATGATGATGAGCCAATAATCTATCTAGATGATGTTGAGGAACCATATTTTGAGTTATGGCTTGAAGCCATAAGATCCAAAATGACTTCCGTGTGAACCAAATAAATTATGACCTTAATGGTAGCCCTTATAGGGATAAGACCCTTAAGTGCAATTGGGTCTTAAGAGTTAAGACTGACATGGATGGCATTTGAAGAAAGGATCATGCTTACTATTGGAACTTGAAGACTATGAAATTTGGCATATGGATATTAAAACTACATTCCTAGTAGGAATAACATGAGGTTGTGTACGTGACACAACTTGAAGGGTTTTATAATTCCATTTATGCAAATGTAGTCTATAAGTTATAAGAGATTAATCAATATGATTGATTAAATACAAGCATCTCAGAACTGGAGTATTTACTTTGATTATATAGTCAAAGGTTGACTGATATATCAAAATAAAGGAGGGAGCTGTGATTACAAAGATTTAGCGGGAGCGGATTCATATTCCACGTGATGATGAGGAATAAAATGAAACTGGTGTGGAAATACCTTTTTTAAAGGAATAAAGAGAAATGTCCTATGTGATCAGAATAGAGAACTATAGAGATAGTTCTTGAAATTCTCTTGACCTGATAAAGAGAGAGCATACATTGGAAGTCTGTGCTGAAGGTTTCAGTATGTAGAGATTCAGTGGTAGAAAACTTGTCCATATTACATGGAGTTAGTCTCTCAAGATTCCAAGTGTCCCAAATTCTTATGAAGAATAGGAACACATAGATAAATGGCTTATGCATTCACAATTGGATCTATCATGTATGTAATCATCCCATTGTCTTGTATGTATCAGACATGACAAGAAAATATACATACATTCGTCATCTTTATGCATTGGACATGACAATATGATATGCTCATCTAGTTATCTCATATATAATGTACATGATGAGTGGATATCTGTGTAATTTCAGTGAGAGTCACTGGAATACCATAAAGAGATTATTTAAGTACTTGTAAACTATTAAAGGACTAGTTCTATGGTAATAAAAAGAAGAGTTGAGTGTAAATGAGTTACAGTGATGCAAGCTTCCAAAATGAGAGAAACTGATCGCAAAATATAAGAGTGAATATGAGTTGTTAAATGGAAACATTCTGAGTAAAATTAAAAACCATTTAATTCTTAAAGGGAGTGCCAAGTATCCTTGTGTTATGAACAACAAAGGATACTATATGGATCTAGAAGTTCATACAGATGAACTTATAGATATTCCAACCATTGATGACAAAGTAGAAATACAAAGTCAAACAATGGAGCTAATTGTTAGGCAAGGAATATCAGATAGCATATTACGGAAACTCCATCTCATATGAAATGTCATACAATGAGGAGATGTGAAACATGCAATATACCAACTAAAGCAAAATGTTGCTAACTCACTGGATTATCACTAGCACAACATAAACATCTGGGACATGTTTAGAGATCACTAAGAATATGATTCAAAGGTCATTGGCTCTAAGTGCAAGTGGGAGTCTATTGGTATGTATGCCCTGAGAGACAATCATATGATGATTGGATTGGCATACATCATGATTGATTTGATTATTATCAAAGGCAAGCTTCCAATTTATTCTAGCTCAATCGATTATGAGATAAATGATGGAGCAGAATGAATGTCTAAAGAATGACAATACTCAATGATGTATGTCTTGGGTTGAGGACCTGAAAAATGAGATCATACGGATGCTAAGAGTATGTACATTCTTGTTATGTCCCTAGTCGGATGTCATTTTGGAAGGTTTATAGACAACAATGACACATCAAGACTAGAGTGTGTGTTTGTTGATGATAGTGTCTCATTAGTCATGATATATGATATCAAACCAAGCACACAGATACATGTTGGAGAATAGTGTATCAGACAGACCCACCATGAGAGAGACACATATAACCATGACATGGTAGTCAGAGTCATCTCTCATAATGATGGTGGTGATTGTGATTCTTAGACCTGAAATCACTGCACTCGTCGAATGTGATTGGGTACACTTTGACATCATCAAAAACAATCTTGAAACATGGGTTGTTATAACGGTGATTATTGGGTGGCTTTAATGCATGAGATAGACTGTGAGTGATAGATATGAGATTTGTCCCTTCTAAGGGAGTATGATGTCTAGGCCACTTGATAAGTGAGACTGAGAAAGGCATGCACATGCACATGTTGAATCAATATATGATATTGATGTCACACATATCTCAGACAATCTGCTCTAGTTCAAGAGACATGAATGAACGTTGAGAGGATGACAACTCCATGCCTTGAGTTCATTCAGGATATCAGAGACAAAGGAATTATATATTCACTGGAACACCAATCACAGACTATAGGATTGAAACTTGTTCTCCAACTTTCCTTTTCACTTGGGTAGCACTGATGTGTGACTAGGCACCACTCTTTCTTGTGATGTCATAAGCAAGTTATGGACATTCACTGCCAATGTGAAATGGGATCTATATGGTCGCACACAAAGGATTTACTTGGAAGAGGAGTTTATCCATGAATTATGTTTGGATTTATTACTAAAGTGTTTAGGTACTCAATCAAACATTCAATCAATAGACTTGACTCAAAACCATCAAGTTCAAGTGTTGAACCAACTGATTTGAGTGTCAGATTGATTGAGAACTGAATTGACTATGTTCTGCAAACCTGGACCACCAACCAACCGATTCACTGGGTGAACCGATCGGCTCATGGATAGTGAAATGACTGGTTCACTCTGGTGAATCGATCGGTTCATTTGTCCAAATGAGCAGTGTTGGATTTTTCCCAGTTTGTGAGAAAAAGGTTTTTCATTTCACTTGTTCAATTCGATTGGGATAAGAATTAATATTTTTTTAGAAACAAATAAGGAAAGTCAATTGTGGGCAAGTCTGGGAAGTGAAATGACTGGTTCACTAAGTGAAATGATCGGTTCACTAAGTGAACCGACCGGTTCATACTCCCAACTAACCGATTCATAAGTGAACTGATTGGCTCACCTTGCCAAATGACCATTTCAATTGATGAAATGACCGGTTCTCCTGCCGAAGTGCAAATTGTTCATGGGAATTCTAGACCCTTCTACTCCTACACATACTGGGAACCCTGACCCTACCCTCTTCTATAAATAGAGGGTACATGGGGCTTCTCCAGACACACAACTCATAACATTAGTTGCTCTACAAAGTTGTTGTCCTCTTTGGTTGTGGTAACTGAGAGAGCCCAAGCATGTTCTACCCGTCCAGGGAGGAACAACAAGGGAAAGACAACTACATAATAGCAACATATTGTGGGAGAGTGTGCCAGTGACTAGTACACCGACAGAAGGGGACAACTCCTTCTAGTTTGTTCTTCAAGATGACTAGAGTTCCTGGTAGTCCGTGTGGACTATCTATAGAGGCGAGAAACTTCTATCGCTCAGGAGGACGACAGTTAACCACAGTCCGGGTCAAGACTAGGAGTTGCACAGACACTGTCAAAGATAGGTGGGTGAATATTGCACTTGCTGTAAGGTATTGTCATTGAGCAAGCCTCAGGACCAGGTATATCTCGCTAAAACCATCCTTTCCATTACATGGATATTGATGTGATCTGATAGTTATAGGTTTATGGTTAAGTAAATTTTTTGTTTCAGCTGCCTAATCTGACCACATAAAACCCAACACCTTCCTCCACCACTATTGAATTACTGTCTCTATGAGCCTTGGTGACTCTGCCTTGGTAGTTGGGTGACTTCTTCATCCTTCATAGGGAAAAACAGCTTCGTATGTCCAACCTGTCTGTACTTGTAGCACATCCTGCTCTCATACCATGGCCTCGATAACACTGTCTCCAATGTTTATTCTACACTCTGAGCTCATGTTGGTGGATGATTGCATCCTCTGTCCTTACTAGATGACCATTAAGTGTGTGCACTGGACCTCTGTTGTATTGGTGGTGCAGAAAACCTAGGGTTCTTAAAGCCTCCTGACGAATTCCCTTGATACTGCTCCAGCCTCTTCTTGGCACTCTTCTCCCACTTCTCCACCACCGACCGTTTCATCCTTGTGATAGACTCCATGAACATTGCAAACTTCTCACGATTCTCAAGCGTTGCTAGTGTTGTCATTAGATCACTATTCATACCGTTCTCAAAACATCAAATCCTCTCCTCATCTATTGATGCCATGTGAGGACAGAACCTTAATAGCTCCATAAACTTTGCCTCATAATCATTGATCAACATGGGTCCTTGTTTGATCTTCTCAAACTAAGACATCATTTTATCTCGATAGGTACACAGGAAGTACCTACTGACAAACTCCCATATGAAATCCTCCCATCTAACATCAATACCTGGTTGTTTCTCCTCTTCAATGGCCCACCAATGGCTAACACTCCCTTTTAAAAGGTACATTGTGTGCTTCACCTTGTCTCCCTCGAGGATGCTTAGGATCTTGAAGGCCTTTTCCAACTTTGTCAGCCAAAGGCCAGCAGCCTCCAGATCAGCCTTACTAGCATACTGCCCAACACCGACACATTTCAGCCTCTCAAAGGTCTTCCCAGAACTTGGATATCCAACACTAGAAACAGTTGCCTTAGGCTGAGGGGTAGGCATCCTGTCTTCCATGTGTGTCATCGTCACCATGAACTTCCCAAACAGAGATTGATAGGTAGGGTTCTCTATCATGGACAAATTAAACTAAGGATCATTAGGAGCCTGATCTTCTATCGCCTTAACCCTTACACCACCACCAGGTGCGACAACACTACTGTCTGTAGTATGTTCTTCATATTCTTCGGCCATCTTTTCTACTCTTCTTCTTCTTCTACATAAGCAGACATCACTATAAGACAAACTGGAGGAGACGAGAATAGACACAAACCCTAGTCCTAGGTACATGTAGACTCAGCAAACCTAAAACTATGATACCAACCAAACTATGATGCCCCAACACGCCACAAATGAGATAACTCAAACCAAAAAGTAGAATTAACACTAAGCAGATTACCAAAAAAGATAGGAAATTAAAACTAATTTCATTAAGCACCACAAGACAAAAACTTATTACATTTAGTCAACAAACCTACCACATGTATTACATAGGATGTCACATGATGCTTACATCACTGTAGCTCAACATTCCTGTCATCAACCTTTTGTATGAGAAATTAATTCCACATATATACATGAACACATGTCATATCTATATAATCATGACACACATACCAAAAACCATGTATTGATAACATCACCACAAAACTCCTCAAACACACCCTAAGGACCTGAGTGCATAGGGATGACTCTAGGACTCTACACCAAAAGACTAGTAGCACATCCAACCTTGTCAGCTACTACTCTTGTTGTTTCTCTTCCTCAGCTTCACGACCTCTACCTCTTCATGCACGATCACCTAAAAGATATGGAAACCCACAGGGTGAGATCAAATGTCCCAGTGAGAGATATAACTCTCCACCAATTCTATTAAAGCATAGATAAGCTAAGCAGGCAAAACAACATACTAAGCAGATTGAGCATATTCAGCTAAATGAAATGTACTCACTAGATGAAGTTTTAACAAGACTAGATAGCTACCACTAAATAGCAGATCAAGTTATATTCTAAAAAGGAATATGAAGAACATGTATAGCAGTTGACTTCTCTTACCATCTTATAATTCAATAAATTAATAAAAAGATAAGGCAAAGGTTCAACCAATGTGAGATGTATGTCACCCTAAGCACATATACTACACGACTGTGTTATGTGTTTGATTTTGCCCTAAGGATTTGAGTCTTACCACCCAAATCCAACCGCCCCCTACGAAGGGCAACCGACGATGCCATACAAGGTCCATGGAAGATCCATAATCCACAACCTCTCCACACCTCTTGGTCAGCACAAGAGAAAACACCACAGAGACATATCACTCAATTGTAAAGAAAGTGACATATAGTCAAAAGAAGGATTGGCTCACGCATGGCCATCCATATAAAACACCTACCCTACCTTGGTAGAGGTAACACCGCTAGAAGAATCGGCTCATGCATGACCGTTCTTAAAAGAAGGAGTGGCTCACGCAAAGCCATCCATATCACAAGGAGATCGGCTCACACATGGCCATCTCACACAACATGTAATTGTGGACACATGGAGATACTCCACTTGCACCCCTGCACATTAAAAAATATGTGCTCTGAGTTAAACTCGTTTGTCCAATCTAGTAAATGAAGTTGACACTAGAATTGGATCTATGGTACATGACAAACTACATGATTAGGTTCCACTTGATTAGTTAAGCCAATTGGGTGAATTTTAGCATCAATCAAGTTACAATGTATAAAGCCAAAACAAACTCTACAACAAATAAGGGTACATTGCAACTCTAGAAGATATAAAATGTACAAGGTGTGAACTTGTCACACAATCATCGCATGGTACTCAAAGCTATACCATTCACAAGGAGAACACCAATGTTACACATCACTGTGGGATATCAATCCCTTAATGACATCACTTTAGGATATCGCCTCTCAAGGCATCAAACCATCACAAGGTCATAGGACCTATCACATTAAACCCTTCATGTGCTTCGACACATTATGCCTCATCAGTGTGCATAAGCACCACACTTTATCATATAATCACCACCATAGCATACACAAGACATGGCATACATATCACTTACAAGGTTAGGGGCTCATAAAAAAGTGAGAGAAAGAATTATAGGAAGACTACTATCTCAAGGGAGAGAAAGCAAACACATCACATAGCTCATCATTAGGGTTAGGGATCCATGCTCAGTCGATTAGGGTTTTGTAAATACATCAAACCACTCAACCCTAGATATGGCAGCTCCCATTTTCTTGGAACACTTTAGGGTTAATAATCATCATAAGGGTTAAGCAAACAACTATCCACACATCACGAGACATGGCTTATACACTACTCATATATGTCTATTTATTGAGTACTCAAGCATGTGTCTCAACCATCCATCAACCATGTGCCGTGACCACCCACCAACATGGGTTGTGACCATCCACCATCTACACCATCTACATGTCACAACCATTAACCATCTATGGTATTTTGACATCAAGAAACAAAGACCCATATCGACCAGAACTAGGGCATGTCGTGACCACCCAACAAGGTAGGTGTTGCGCCCACGACACAAAGGGGTCTTGACCACCTACCAGCATGTAGCGACCCCAAGAAGGAAGGAAGCATATCGACCAAAAATAGGGCATGTCTCAACCCACAAAGGAGTAAGTGTCGTGACCATCAAGGAATAGGATGTTGCAACCTACAACTAGGTTAGTTGTCCCATCCCAAGGTCACCATACCAAGGTGTCGCGACCCAAAGCAAAAATAAGGTATAATGACAATGAAGGGTCAAGCCACCACCAAGACCAAGGATCATTATCAAATCAAGTGCAAATAAGTTCAAGATAGAGGTAATCCATGGCTGAAATAGAAGAGAATCAACATGGAACACTGCCATCCTCAAGAAGGAAAAATGTCTGCCAAAATCGGTTATCAAAACCCTAGAACTTGCACCGTGAAACCACCATGAAAAGAGATATCAAACAAGAGAGAGAGAGAGAGAACCAAGTCTAACCACACTAAAACAGATTCAAATATCCATAGAATGTCAAAACACTCAATCACCATGCATGCAACCAAAACCAAGGTGATAGGAATAGGAAAAAAAATCATTGCACTACAATCACCTAAAATCGGGTACAAAACTAAAGTTTCAGATTCCATCCAAACCCATCATGATCTCAACATCAACTACATTCTAGAGTCTATAATCACCTTTACCAAGTTAAGGGAGATTTTTAGAGAGAGAAAATAGTGGCATGCATGTTCAAAAAATGCATGAATAGAGAAGGATAAGAGTTATATAACCCACATGAAAGAAGGTTACTCCAAGTGTTGCAAGCTCCAAACACATGATCCCAAGGATGGTGAAGCTCCACCCTTGGCTACAAGAACACCTAAAGAAGGAGAAGACACCATGGTCAAAGATTTCCCAAGGAAAGAGAGCAAAAAGCTCAAGGTTGAACCAAAAGAAAGAATGGGGAAAAGAGAGAAGAAACTTCCCATGACATTGGGTGTCACCTTGTCAAAACATGGCTTATGACCCCTTGTGAGGAGAAGTTTACTCTCAAGAACGACCACCATGTCAAAACATGGTCTAGGTCCAATAAAAGGAAGAAGATAGGGGTAGAGAACCAAGGAAAACACCTCCAAGGAAAGGTAAACACCTACCAAGGTAGAAGATGATTAAGGATCACCACAAGCTCCACATGCAAGGTTGAATCACCTCCAAAGCACCAAGAATAGTTCCTTCTTGCTCCACCAAGCTCCAAGAACGTCCAAGCAAGAAAGGAGAAAGAAGATGGATGAAAAAGATCACTTTCATGGAGAGAAGAGGGTTTATATAGCAAAGGAAGAGAGAGGTAGGGCAAGAGATGAGGTGTCAATAAGATAGGGCTCCAAAGCGAGACTTGCCCACCCAAGAAACTAACATGCAACCACTTAAAACCCACATGCATGAGATGGTGATACACTCTATGTTGGTTCTCGACCACTTGGGTCACCCAACATGGTCATAGTCGCGACCCACCATGGAACACCATCCATGGTTGGGACAACACCACAAACACTACAGGTTGTGACACAAGGCGATGCAGCCCTATTTTAGGGCTCCATCGTGTATCTTATTACATTTCAATCACATCTATAGTTGTTAGATTGCATGTTATTTCCCTCAATATGTGTTTTACTACCAAATTCACTTATTGATGGTTTTTGTATATTCTATAGATACTTTGAACACTAATTTAAGATAGAGAGATGATCATTGAATCTAGGGTTTCACTAGGCTTGGAGGAGCACAAAATGATGCAAAAACCACTCGCATCCTACCCCAAGTGGTCAAAGAATGTATTAAAGCAATAACCTTCATGGATGGCCAAGTTCAAGACCCAAATGCAGGGGAAGGGCCCTAGAACAGCGGTGCTACCATGGAATGGCCATATGGGACATGCCCCAATCAACAAAACCTTCAAAAATTGACTTGGCTGGCCAGAACTACTGTACTAGCTAGAATGGTCGTGTTGGGAGTTCCTAGCACGGCTGTGTTGGCCAGAACGACCATACTACCAGTCCCATAATTCCCATGTTCATTCCATTCTTACACCATGACCATTTCCATCCACCACAACCATGTTACCCACTTCCCACCATGCCCGTGCTGCCCAGCATAGGTGTGCTACTCACAATTTTACCCAATTTTCTGCATTATTCTACCCATTTTAGCCCCACTTAACCTAATGATTCCCCACTACCTATATATACTTGGGTAGTGGATCTAGCATGAGGTTATACACCCCTAGATACCTTCTACCACCTCCTAGCTCCCCATTTTTGCATTCCACCCATTCCACTCCATTTCCACCTCCATTCCACTCCATTTCACCATTTCCACCACCAAAACCCTAGTTTCTTGGTGTTGTGACCCTAGTTCACCATCATCCCATACCCTTGCACCTTGGAGGAAGGAGGAGGATGTGCTACAGTAGCTGAAGTGGAGGATTTCTCTATCTACACCAACTCCATGGCTTCTTCTACCTCTTTATCCTTTCTTTTTGTATTTTGCATTGCTATGAGTAGGTAGGCCCCTTAGGTGGGCTGTTTGGGGTCAAAAATGTTACTTTGATACCATGTTGGGGGGGAAATGATATGTAAACATTATAATTTAGTTTTTTAATGATTATGTCCTATTTCTATCTCACTCTTCATGAATTGCTTGTTAGTTTGTGCTTGAGATCACCTAGGAATTTAGGGAAATTGCTTATATGTGTGAATTTTGGGATTTGCTCCTAGGTCCAATTCATGGACCCCTAGCTAGCTACCCATCCTCCTACATGCTAATCAATTTTCATAACCCTAGTTGAGAGATCCAAGTAGCTAGTTTAGATGAATTTAGTATGCTTAGCATTGAGCTTTCTCAAGGATAGAATGTGGGTGATGGGAGGCCTAAAACCTCACTTCCACTCCCATTATTAACCTCAGACCCTAATCATCCTAAGATCATCTAACCTAGAAACCTAAGATTGTTTATAATCTAATTGAATTATACCTAAAACCTAACCTAATTGAGTCTCACAAGGGTAGTGGGGGTGTTAGGGACTAGTTCCCCTATGCACAACCTAGCATATCCATGGCCAGTAAGTAGTTTAGGATAATTCATTAGGTTCTAGCTTGTTGTTTGGTTTGATAATCTAAATGAAAGTATAATGTTCACATGTCACCCCCAACTTAATTGATAATTGCATCCCCCAAACAGCCCACACATCCCTTTATTGCTTTAAATCCCTAATTGCCATTTTGCTTAGCTAGTGTTAGCTTAGTTAGTTCTTTACTTGCTTAGTAAGCTTCTTGCCTTGTTTTTGCTTTGTTCTTGCTAGTTTAGGTCTTTGTTTGCTCTTATGCCCTATTTTCTAGCTTAGTGTAGTGTAGACCTCCTCTTTCCTACCTTAGCATATCTTGTTCTCTTTCCTTGCTTGCATTGTCATTTCTTGCTCATAAGAATTAACTATCTAGGGTTAATTTAGGTTTTATTCTTGTTTGCTTTCCTTCATTTGCTTACTTGTTCATCTCTAGTGTAATCAACAAATCAACCTTTAAACCCTTCAACACTAGACTCCAGAGTAGGAACCTAGCCCAAAAATAACCTATCTCTTATAGGGAAATATGACATCAGATAGGAAGTGGAAACAAAAAAATTACTGCATATTTCCCATTAACCAGTAGATCGCATCAATAACTATGTAATGGGAAGGATGGTTTCATGAAGATATACCTGGTCCTGGAGCAAGTCCAATGACAATCCTCATTGATGTAAATGTGTAGTCTATGTTGGATGGTGTCTGTTTAGCTCCTAGTCACACTTGGACTCATCTGACTGCTCCTCCACAAACATCAGACTCAGACAATTGTTGCAGCGGCTCCTCAAATCTCGCCATGGACTGTGAGTTGACGTTGCCCTCCTAGCAATAGCCAATAGACTCCTACCTCTAGAGTAGTACACACAGACCAACTAGAACTCCTGTCATTCTATAAGAAAGGATAGGAAGGAGTTGTCCCTCCTATTGGTGTACTAGTCACCAACATGCTCTCCCACAACAATGATCCCCAGTTGTTTCTCTCTTATGTCTATCCCTTCCTAGTCAGATAGGACTTGCCTGGGCTCTCATGGTTACCACAACCAGAGAGGGAAACAATTGTTAGAGCAACTGATTCTCAATTGTTCGTGTATTAGTTGTACTCTAGAAACCCCCCAGTACCCATCTATATATAGGAGGGGTTAGGATCAGGGTTCCCAATCCCCAACCATGTGGGACTAAAGTGGGAGTAGAAAGGACAATAGATCTTGAATTTTCATAATTTTCCTGGAAGTTTCACAACATGCGTGCGATGAAACGATCATCTCACCAACTGAGGAGGTCGTCTCACACGTGAGACAGTCATTTCGCTAAGTAAAACGGTCATATGGGATGTGAGATGATCATTTCATAATTTCCTAATCAGATATGAATTGGAAAATTGTTTCCTAATTAATGCCATACATTAATTTACTTGCACCCCAAGTATGCACAATTCAAATGAGTTTGGGAAAACTCCATAACCTTCATTTGTCCCAACTGGGTCATCTCACACAAGAGATACACCTGTCTCACTCACCCAGATGGTCATCTGGTGAGTTTGAGTCGAGTCAATCTATTTAACAACTTGAATCATCCAGTTCATAGAGTAGAACTAAGCCAATTCAATTTCTGATATGCTTGACAATCGAACCTGAGGTTTTTGGTGCATACAAGTATTTTTGTTAGAACGTTAAACGACTATCTCAACACTTGAGATGCCTGTCTAGCTTCCCAAACAACCGTCTTACCTAGTGAGATGGTCATTTGGTAGTTCAGTCAACCAATCTGTCGATCTGTTATGTAAATTGAGTACCTAAACACTTTAGTACTTAATTCAATTATCATTCAAGATCAAACTCCTCTTCTAGATGAGTTCCTATGTGTGTCTATAGGTCCCATATCATGTTGGCAGTGAATGTACATAACTAGATTATGAAATCACAAGTAAAGAGTGGTGACTAGTCTCACATTTTTTCTACCCAAGTGAATGAAAAGTTGGGGAGCAACTTCAACCTACAATCTATGTATGGTGTTATAATGTTTGTATAGTTCCTTTATCACTGATATCCATATTAAACTAGAGGCATGAAGGAGTCATCCTCATTATTATTCAATCTTGTTCCTTGAACCAGAGCAGACTACATGAGATATATGTAAGCTCAATATCACATATTGACTCACATGCGTATGGACATACTTTTCTCAGTCTCACTAATCAAGAGGCCTTGGATATCATACTCCTGTCGGAGGGACAATTTCCATTTATATAACTCACAGTCAATCCCCATGTGTCAAAGTCACCCAATCATCACCGTTATAACAACCCATGTTTCACAACTACTTTTGATGATGTCAAAGGGTAACCAATGACATGTGATGGGTGTAGTGATTTCAGGTCTAAGAACCACAATCACCACCATCACTGTGAGAGCTAACTATGACTTCCATGATGATGGATTCCATGTGTCAATGATGGGTCTGTCTGATACACTTTTATCTAACATGTATCTATGTGCTTGGTTTGATATTACCGTATCATGACTAATGAGATTTAGTTATCAACCAACTCACACTCTGATCTTATGTGTTATTGTTATCTATCTACCTTCCACAATAACAACCAATCAGGGACATAATGGGAATGAATATACTCTTAACATATGTATGATCTCATTCTCTCAAGTCACGTACTTGAAGACATATTTCATTGAGTAATATCATTCTCTAGACATTTATTATGTAATTCATTATCTAATAACTGAATATACAAAATAAATTGGAAGCTTGCCTTTATTATTATCAAATCAGGCATCTAATGCCATATCCCAATCATCATATGATTGTCTCTCTGGGCATACATACCAAAAAACTCCCACTTGCACTTAGAGCCAATCACCCATGGATCTCATCCCGAGTGACCTAACATGACCTTCATGCTTCTTCTACGCAAGTGCTTTTATAGCGGGTTTAGCAACTGATAACACCAAATTTTGTGATGTTTTTGGCCCTTATTTTGTTATCAAAACTGCCCTTTTAAACTGTTTCCCTCTCCTTTTTATAGTGTTTTTGAATAAACAGGCCACACAACACTATTAACTCAAATTTGTCATATTTTGTAGAGTTTTCCTCGGTTTTTAACACATTTATCGGCAAAAAAGCCCGTCCCAGCCCACGAACACGTTCCACCTACATCAGCCTCCTTATCAACCAGTCGGCCGATACGGTCACTACCCGATACACTGCCGTGCGACACAAGGGCGTCGCACAAGAGGGAGCAGATGAGCAATACACCTTCTACCCGATAGGGAGCTGGACCCGCCACAACTGCTGAAGCATGTCGTGCGATACAAGCCACCCACCGACAGGCGCCACTCATCACGACAACCGACAGCCCGACATCCTTGTGTCGGGTGACATGCATATCGGGCACCCCTGAAGCCGCAATAATGGAGCTGAAGGAGGACACGTGGTGTCTGGAGAACCATAACTTTCCCCAACCGCTGCCTATAAATAGCAGTTACAGGAAGCCAAAAAGACAGTTCAGAACCCCCAAGAGCTAACCGAGGAAAGCATCTGGAGCTAGTGTGTCGTGTCGGGCGATTCTAGGTGAGCACTTCCCCATCCCGAGAGGGAGGGAATGGTTCACTTAGGGCCGTCCCAGGCACCGCGGCAGGCCGATATCGGCCAACAAGGATATCCGATAGGAGTGGCCGATACCTGGAAGCAACACTCTAGCCCGACATGATACTGAACCCCGATACACATTGCCAATCACGACGTGTCGCCCGAGAGGGTGCCGCCCGACATGATCGTATCGGGCCAGGGCGCCCCGCGCGATACATCCGCCCATCATGAGCGTGTCTCCCGAGAGGGTGTGCCACCTGACACGTGTGTATCAGGCAAGGCCCTTGCCCGATATCGGGCTGGAAAGTCTGCTGCTGTCTGTCGTCCTTCTAAATCAAGAAGGCGACATTTATCTTTGTTATTTCAGTCATTTACTTCTTTTACTTATGCAATGTAATCATACCCTTATATGTTTATGGAAATAGAAGAGTTTTAATCATCTGCTGCTTTATGTTTGGTACCTTTGTTGGATGATTGCTATGTTTAACATCTGAACTCTAGCTTGTATGCTTGGATCACACTTCGACTAGCTACCGAATCATGTTTTCCCCTTGCAGCAACCTCGAGAGAGGTGTTGTGGCTCTAGTGTTTGGTCCAATTCTGGAGTACGAGAGTGCCTATAATCGGAGTTACTTTAGTAACCTTTCCACTCTAACTTAAGCCCAGCAACCTCGAGAGGGGTGTTGATGCTTGGTTAGAGGTACCCGCTTCGAGAGGAGGGGTACAAGATGTTTCTACTGCCGCTTGTTTTACCGAAGTTTTCTCCTTCGTACTTTACTTTAGCGCTAATATTATCTCTCTATTTCCGTTGCATGAAAATCCCTAAAAACTGATAAATGCTTAAAACCTTAATTTTCCTCATAGCTCCAGTTGGAGATAGATTTCTTTCATTTTATCGGTCTTATCCTACTGTTCCCTTGGGGAACTTTTCCATCTCTTTACCCTTGCCGGAGTGTAGCGTGTCGATTCCGTGTTCTCAACACTACCACCCTTGTCCCTGTGTTCGACCCCGTATATCTACTTCAACCCCGTAAAAAAAGTTGTGGGGGCCTAGAAGGTTTCAGGTTATAAATGTAAAAGTCTGACTACTTCAAATCCGCCTCCAATTTTAGGATGCACGGTTTAAGCCGGTCAGTAACGTTTGCCTTAAGTCAGTATTTTGCAATTTTCACATCTATTCATTATACGACTACTCGTATGAGATGGAAGTGTTGTAGTATGTATCTGACATTCCCAGCCTAACCAGTACCTCCATTATTGTCATCAATATTTCTATTGTGTCATCAATGGTTTGGAACCTCACATAAGTTCACCCATATGAACTTCTTGATCCATACAATATCCTATGTTGTTCTTATAACATAGAGATATTTGGCTTCTTTTGTAGATTTGAACAACTACCATTAGCTCAAAACTCTTTCTAGCTTATAGTTTTCATTTAATGTCAAACACTATTGCGATCATTTTGTCAGTTTGGAAGCTTGAATGGGTGTAACCCTTTACATCCAACTCTTCCTTATTACAATAACCAAGGAACCAATCCTTTAAGTAATTTCACAAGCATCAAAAGATGTTCTTTATGGTAGTCCATTGACACTCACTAGTATCTGACATATACCCCCTCATCATTTTCAATACATACGAGATTGCTAGGTAGGTATATACATCCTCTCATCATGTCAATACATATGATATGACTGGATATCCTCTCATCATGTCCAATACATACGAGATTACTAGATATATTCTCATTATGTCCAATACACACGAGATAATGGGATAATTACATTACATTGCATTTAAGATAGATCCAATGGCATATATTCATGTGTCCCTATTCTTCATAAGAACTAGGACACTAGGCTCTTGAAAGAATAACTCCATGGAATATGGACAAGTTTTCTCTCATTGAGTCTTGCATGTTGAACCTTTCAACATCTTACCAATGTATGTGCTTTTACTTAGGTCAAGAAGCTTTCCAGATTTATCTCTATAGACCTTGATCCCTATCACATAAGATGCTTCACCTAAACCCTTCATATAGAAGGTACTGTCCTTGCTAGGTTTTAATATTTAGAGGATAAGGTTGTTATTCTGCATCATAATGTGGAATATCAATATACTCCCACTAAATATTTTGTAATCACATATTCCATCTTCATTCTGACTCAAGTCAAACCCTTTGATTGTCTTGTCAAATCAAAGATTCCAGCTCTAAGATGCTTGCTTCAATCCTTAGATTGACCTTTATAGCTTATAGACTTTATTTGCATTAATGGATATATAAAATAATTAGGATGTGTCATGTACACATCCTCTTAATTATTCCAATTAAGGAATGTGGTTTTAACATCCATATTCCGAATCTCACGGCCATACAAAGTGTTGTTGGTATGTATGCCCTGAGAGCCAATCATGGGATGATTGGTGGGATACATTAAGATTGATTTGATAAACATCAAAGGCAAGCTTCCAATTCATTCTGGTTCAGTCATATGAGATAGTGATAGAACAGATTGAATGTCTAGAGAATGACAGTACTCAATGACGTATGCTTTCAGGTTGAGGACCTGAACGATGAGATCATACGGATGCTAAGAGTTTGTACATTCTTGTTATGTCCCTAGTCGGATGTCATTGTGGAAGGTAGATAGACAGCAATGACACACAAGACTAGATTGTGGTGTTAGTTGATGACAGAATCTCATTAGCCATGATATAGAGATATCAAACCAAACACATAGGTACTTGTTAGAGAACAAGTGTACCGGACAGACCCACCGTGAGTTTGACACATGGAACCATGAGATGGTAGTCACAGTCAGTACTCACAGTGATGGTGGTGAGTGTGATTCTTAGACCTGAAATCACTGCACTCAACACATGTCGTTGGGCACACTTTGACATCATCAAACGCAGTCCTGAAACATGGGTTGTTATAAAGGTGATGATTGGGTGGCTTTGACACATGGGGCTTTTGAGGGGTGAGTGATAGATATGGGATTTGTCCCTCCTGAGGGAGTTTGATATCCATGGCCACTTGATGAGTAGGATTGAGAAAGGCGTGCACGCATGTGTGAATTAGTATGTGATACTGATGTCATACATATCTCTTCCAGTCTACTCTGAGATCAAGGAAGTGAATGAACGTTGACAGGATGACTGTTCCATGCCTCGAGTTCATTCCGGATATCAGTGACAAAGGAATTATACATTCACTGTAACACCATTCACGGATTGTAGGATGAAAGTTGTTCTCCAACTTTCTACTTTCACTTGGGTAGCACTGATGTGTGACTAGGCACCGCTCTTTGCTTGTGAAGTCATAAGTGTTATGGACTTTCACTGCCAACGTGAAATGGACCTGCAGGGTCACACACATAGGATTTAACCTGGAAGAGGAGTTTTGTCCACAAAGCAATGTTTAGATTGATTACTAAAGGAGTTTAGTAGTTCAATTAAACACTCAATCAGTCGATGGCTCAATAACGTATGGTTCAAGGTGTTGGACGCATTGATTGGAGTATCGGATTGATTGAAATCGCATTTGACTGATTTTTGCCCAACCTGTGCTCCCAACCGATCGGCTCATGTGATGAACCGGTCGGCTGAGGTGCTGAACCGGTCGGCTGGAGTGTCCAGGCCGATCGGCTCATGCCCAGGTTGAAACGACCGGTTCAAGAGTTGAACCGATCGGCTCAACTGGTGCAACCGACCAGTTGGGAAACTCATGTCGGCAAGAATTTTCCTTTCGTTTCAAATTGCCCAATTCGATTGGGAATAATATTGGTATTCGATACCAATTGGGAAAGAAACAAGGAAAGTCTTTTTGAGCCGGATTAGGACCATGAACCGATCGGTTCAGGGCACCAACCGATCGGTTGGAGTGCCCCAAACGATCGGCTCAGGTCCAACCGATCGGCTCAATGGCTGAACCGATCGGTTCAGTTGTGAACCGATCATTTCAAGTTGCGAACCGGTTTCTTTTTGTGGAGAATTCTCGAACCCTTCTACTCCTGCTTTAGTCCCGCATTGCCCGGGATGGAGAACCCTGTCCCATGACTCTCCTATATATATAGGGGTATTGGGGGCTTCTCAAAGTACAACTCAGTGCAACCAGTTGCTCTGCAAGTTGTCGTTCTCTCTGGTTTTGGTAACCGTGAGAGAGCCCGAGCAAGTGCTTCCCGTAAAAGGGAGGTGCAGCAAGGGAAGGACAACTACAGTTGCAACAGGAGGCAGGAGAGCGTGTTGGCGACTAGTACGTCAACAGGAGGGTGCGACTCCTTCCACTTCCTTGTGGGACAAGGAGTGTGGAGTTCCAGGTGGTCCGTGTGGACTACTACAGAGGCGGGAGGACATTGCCGCTTAGGAGGACAACTGTCATCCGACAGTCCGGTTCGAGTAAGAGTTGTCAGTCCCGGTGCGACCAGGAGCTGCACAGACACCGCCGAAGTCCGGAGTTGAAGACCGCGCATTGCGCAAGGTATTGTCGCCGAGCAAGCCTCGGGACAAGGTATGATTCCACAAACCATCCTTTCCTATTATATAGACGTTGACGCGTTTCCTCGGTATGGGTTGGGGAGAAATTTTTTTGTTTCCGCTGCCTTCTCTGTCTCCCCTAAAACCCTACAGTGGTATCAGAGCCACGTCAACTGCTCTATATTTTAGGAATATCGATATGATCGATTTTGGTTTGTCACCTTTATTTATTGCATGCGATGCGAATAATATTGGCTTTATGCATGTCCAATCCTAAATCCACAAATCCCAAATTACATATATGATATGTGTTATTAATGCACTCGATACGCGTCGCCCTTAAATGAGTTTTGTGGTGGATGTGTGTAGCGTGATTATGGCCTATAAACCCCTATCTGTGTGTGGTTGTTTGTGGTTGCTTGCATCTCGGTCTGCGCACCGATCTTCCCTCCCTTATTCCCGATGTAACTCGAAATAATTCGAGATTCTTTCCTACCTTTGCTCCCCCCGAATGTAACTCGAGGTTTCCTTTTTAAAGCAATGTAATAAATAGAATAGGATTTTATTTGCTGTTATGTCAAAGACCGGCGGATATCAAGACGACTGCTCAGACGGTCGGTTCAAGGAGTGAACCGATCGGTTGACCTTCCAGACGGTCGGTTCAAGGAGTGAACCGATCGGTTGATGACCGGTTCGAGGAGCGAGACGAGCGGGTGGCGGACATGACGAGATGCACGGCGACCAGGCGAACCGATCGGTTGGAGGAGCCAACCGATCGGCTGGTGGCACCCAGATGACCGGCTGGAGAGTACAGATCATTCATGTGATGAGTTATCAACTCGGAAGGCAAAGGCACATATTTCATCTTGTACAGGTTGCATGTGATGTAGACCTAGATGACCGTGATTCCTCTTGGCTCGAGGAATCACATTAGGATGGCCATAATCATCGCTCTTTATCGTTTGCGCATGTTTTCTGTGGGATATAGAATGTATATGATACGTACTATGTATTGTGGTGATTGGATATGTATATGTATATAAAACCAAATCCCTCATTATATATTAAGTTTTAGATGCCTTCCAAATGCGACACACGTGAAAAGCTTGATCGACCAAGTGTGGGCACGCCCAAGCGTGGTGCACCGTCTATCTCGTGGAAGCGTGAAGGATGAATGTGTGGGTCTGCCCAAGCAGGGTGCATATTCATCGTGTTTTCTTTGGGTTGGACTTAACAAGGTGACCTAGATAGGATCTAGCGCCTTGAGGCATGGAGATGATCATTGCAAGGAGTTGTAGATGACATCTTATCAAGAGTTTCATATGATGCAATTGGCAAAAGTTGCCTACCTGAGAGATCTAAGTTGTGGGTGACAGCCCTAGCTGGTCCATGACTTAGAGGATTCCAAGATCTTGCCCACTAGAAGGTTGTACGCTGCAATCTTCCGAATTGATGG
Source organism: Alisma plantago-aquatica (assembly GCA_963693085.1). Taxonomy (NCBI): domain Eukaryota; kingdom Viridiplantae; phylum Streptophyta; class Magnoliopsida; order Alismatales; family Alismataceae; genus Alisma; species Alisma plantago-aquatica. The sequence continues at coordinate 408,661,192 of OY856414.1, forward strand.
TGAGGGCTATCAATTTGAAGTAAAATAGTGGGAGCGATAATTAATTAAAGGCCTAATTATATCGTCAAACTTTCAAATCAATCAAATAAGTCAAAAATGAGTTTTGGACTAAAATTGCATATTTTCCTTTTTGTAGTTCAAATGGCAACAAACAACAACAACTTTTCTTTGCGATCGGTCCTTGACAAGGACAAGCTAAATGGGACAAACTTCCATGACTGGTATCGGACATTGAGAATTGTTCTCACTCAAGAGTGTAAGCTCTATGTCCTGGATACTCCAATTCCAGAGGAACCCGCTCCCAATACACCAAGGACAGAAAGGGATGCTTACAAGAAGCATTCTAATGATGCCATTGATGCAAAGTGCTTGATGCTATGTTCAATGAACCATGAGTTGCAGAGGCAACATGAGAACATGGGTCTCATAGAGATGATTCTGCATCTCAGGAACATGTATGAAGATCAGGCACGACAAGAGAGGTACAATATTTCTAGGGCGTTGTTCAAGTGCGTCATGACAGAAGGAGATCCAGTTGGTCCTCACACACTCAAGATGATTGGGTATGTGGAGAACCTGCAGAGACTGGGATTTCCACTGAGCCAAGAGTTGGCTACTGACGTGATACTGCAATCGTTGCCAGAATCTTACAGTCAGTTTGTGATGAACTACAACATGAACAACTTTGATAGGCCACTGTCAGAGTTGTTGGGCATGTTGAGGACAGCCGAGTTACAGATGAAGAAGGACAAGCCTAAGTCCGTGATGGTGATCACGAGCAAGAAAGGCAAGTCCAAGCGCAAGGGCAAGGGCAAAGCTAAGAAAGGTTCTGAAGCTAGCCAGGAGTCCAAGCCATCTTCAGCTCTCAAGGCCAAGGGAGGCGTGACAAAGAAAGGAAATTGCCACCATTGTCAAAAGCCAGGACATTGGAAAAGGAATTGTCCTCTCTACCTGGAAGAACAAAAGAAGAAGGAGGTGACTGAAACCTCTACTTAAAGGTGTCATGAAAGTAAACTTGTAACACTTTTGATATATGATATCCAGATGTAAAGTGTAAAGCATTCTTACTTGGGGCAAGTGTTGCCTTTATAGATAGGAATACTTTAGTTTATTTTCAGCCAATAAGGCATGTAATACAGTTATGAACTGCTATTTCATACTTGCCAATAGATAGAAACACTTTATTTTTGCATATTGTGTGACAATGATGGCAATTAATAAAGGGATGTTTCAATTTATAAAGATGTGATGTTTGTGGCAATGCCTTATTTATCTTATGATATTTGATATGCATAAGATAAGACGATACCTAAAAGTTATAGATAACTCAAACAATCAAATTAGCATTAATCATGAGAAATTCATTTCTAGTTTCCATGTGATGGATAAAACTAGACTCTTTTGGTTAGAGAACCAGTAAGGGACATGAATATCTTGGACATGATTAATCAATCTTCACTAATGTAGTGGGAGAGTGATTATCCTATTAGGCATAATACATGTGATGTATTTACATACCTATTGGAAAGAATGCTAATACTTCAAATGGTGTTTAGAGAAATACCAATATGAATGTCTTGAAATGTTCAAGATTATCATAAATGAAGTACAAATTTGGTAAAGTATTAATTCTTGATGAGATCAATGAATGAAATACTTGGACCAAATGTTTGAGATCCTTATGAGTGATTATGATAGTGTATCATAGTGAACTCATGATTAAGGCATAGTGATGTCTAAATCAAGAAGGAATCATACTCTAAGGAGTTAGAGAATGATTATCAAATAACTAAATTCTTCTTAATAAATGAATACCCCACACTAATAAAAGAAATTAAGAATCACAAGGGTTGTGAGTTCTTATATCTTTAACAGATACACCTCAAATATCTATGTGATCAGTTGTTCATGTGATGAGTCAACTATCAAGATGAATATGAGGAACCAAATCTTGAGTTATGGTTTATGACCATTATATCCTAAATGACATCCATGTGAACCATAAGGTATGACCTTGATGGTAGCACTCATTGGATCATATCCATAAGTGCAGATGAGTCTTAAGTGTTAAGACACATGGATAACATTTTGAGAAGGATGATGTTTGTTGATTGCAACTTAATGGCTAAAACATTTGGCATATGGATACTAAAACCGCATTCCTATGAGGAATAAAACTAGGATGTGTACGTGACACAACCTATGAGGTTTATGAATCCACTAATGCAAATGAAGTCTATAAGTTACAATGGACTAATCAATGTGATTGATTAAGTACAAGCAACTCAAAATTGGATCTTTATTTTGATGATATAGTCAAAAGGTTTGACTGATATGTCAAAGATAAAGAAGGGATCTGTGATTTAGTGGGAGCGTGTTCACATTCCACATATTGATGTGAAATGGAAATGTTCTAGATTGGAAATCCTAATGTGGAAATTATCTTTAAGGAAGATAGAGATGTTTCCTATGTGATAGGAATAGAGATCTATAGAGATAGTTCTCGAAAATCTTTTGACCTGAAAAGAGAGAGCATACATTGGCAATCTGTACTGAAGTGTTCAGCATGCACAGATTCAGTGGGAGAAAACTTGTCCATGTTATATGGAGTTAGTATCCCAAGGCCAAGTGTCCAATTCTTATGAAGAATGGGAACACTAAGAATAGATATGGATCTATCATGTATGTAATCATCCCATTGTCTTGCATGTATGACATGGCAAGAATAAAATGCATTCATCATCTTGTATGTAGGACATGGCAATATGATGTGCTCATCCTGATAACTCGTATGTGTGACATGACGAGTGGATGACTGTCTGCTTCCAGTAAGTGTTACTGGAATACCATGAGAACTTGATAAGTGCTTGGGAAGCACTAGTTCTATGGAGATAAGGAAGAGTTCGATGTAAAGAGTTACATTGATGCGAACTTCCGAAAGGACAGAAAATTAATCGCAAAATATACATAAGATGTGTAAAAGTGAAAGTTTGTTGATAATTGGAAGTGTTCCAATAAAACCATTTAAAAGGGAAAAGCCGAGTATCTGTGTGTTAGTGAACAGCAGTGGATACTATATGGATCTAAAAGTTCATGAGATGAACTTATATTCCACTCATTGATGACAAGTCTGGAATCCTTGATCATGCAATGTGGCTAAAGGTTAGCAAATGGAATACAAGATCGCATATTACGACAACTCCATCTCATACATGTGACGTACAGTGAAGAGATGAGAGACATGCAATTTATACAGACTTTGGCAAGGTGTTGCCATTACTCACTATGTTCGCACTAGAGCACAGTAACATGTGGGACATGTTTGAAAATCACTATGAATATGATTCATGGGTGATTGGCTCGCAGTGCAAGTGGGAGTCTGTTGGTATGTATGCCCTGAGAGCCAATCATGGGATGATTGGTGGGATACATTAAGATTGATTTGATAAACATCAAAGGCAAGCTTCCAATTCATTCTGGTTCAATCATATGAGATAGTGATAGAACAGATTGAATGTCTAGAGAATGACAGTACTCAATGACGTATGCTTTCAGGTTGAGGACCTGAACGATGAGATCATACGGATGCTAAGAGTTTGTACATTCTTGTTATGTCCCTAGTCGGATGTCATTGTGGAAGGTAGATAGACAGCAATGACACACAAGACTAGATTGTGGTGTTGGTTGATGACAGAATCTCATTAGTCATGATATAGAGATATCAAACCAAACACATAGGTACTTGTTAGAGAACAAGTGTACCGGACAGACGCACCGTGAGTTTGACACATGGAACCATGAGATGGTAGTCACAGTCAGTACTCACAGTGATGGTGGTGAGTGTGATTCTTAGACCTGAAATCACTGCACTCAACACATGTCGTTGGGCACACTTTGACATCATCAAACGCAGTCCTGAAACATGGGTTGTTATAAAGGTGATGATTGGGTGGCTTTGACACATGGGGCTTTTGAGGGGTGAGTGATAGATATGGGATTTGTCCCTCCTGAGGGAGTTTGATATCCATGGCCACTTGATGAGTAGGATTGAGAAAGGCGTGCACACATGTGTGAATCAGTATGTGATACTGATGTCATACATATCTCTTCCAGTCTACTCTGAGATCAAGGAAGTGAATGAACGTTGACAGGATGACTGTTCCATGCCTCGAGTTCATTCCGGATATCAGTGACAAAGGAATTATACATTCACTGTAACACCATTCACGGATTGTAGGATGAAAGTTGTTCTCCAACTTTCTAATTTCACTTGGGTAGCACTGATGTGTGACTAGGCACCGCTCTTTGCTTGTGAAGTCATAAGTGTTATGGACTTTCACTGCCAACGTGAAATGGACCTGTAGGGTCACACACATAGGATTTAACCTGGAAGAGGAGTTTTGTCCACAAAGCAATGTTTAGATTGATTACTAAAGGAGTTTAGTAGTTCAATTAAACACTCAATCAGTCAATGGCTCAATATCGTATGGTTCAAGGTGTTGGACGCATTGATTGGAGTATCGGATTGATTGAAATCACATTTGACTGATTTTTGCCCAACCTGTGCTCCCAACCGATCGGCTCATGTGATGAACCGGTCGCTGAGGTGCTGAACCGGTCGGCTGGAGTGTCCAGGCCGATCGGCTCATGCCCAGGTTGAAACGACTGGTTCAAGAGTTGAACCGATCGGCTCAACTGGTGCAACCGACCAGTTGGGAAACTCATGTCGGCAAGAATTTTCCTTTCGTTTCAAATTGCCCAATTCGATTGGGAATATTATTGGTATTCGATACCAATTGGGAAAGAAACAAGGAAAGTCTTTTTGAGCCGGATTAGGACCATGAACCGATCGGTTCAGGGCACCAACCGATCGGTTGGAGTTCCCCAAACGATCGGCTCAGGTCCAACCGATCGGCTCAATGGCCGAACCGATCGGTTCAGTTGTGAACCGATCATTTCAAGTTGCGAACCGGTTGCTTTTTGTGGAAAATTCTCGAACCCTTCTACTCCTACTTTAGTCCCGCATTGCCCGGGATGGAGAACCCTGTCCCATGACTCTTCTATATATATAGGGGTATTGGGGGCTTCTCAAAGTACAGCTCAGTGCAACCAGTTGCTCTGCAAGTTGTCGTTCTCTCTGGTTTTGGTAACCGTGAGAGAGCCCGAGCAAGTGCTTCCCGCAAAAGGGAGGTGCAGCAAGGGAAGGACAACTGCAGTTGCAACAGGAGGCAGGAGAGCGTGTTGGCGACTAGTACGTCAACAGGAGGGTGCGACTCCTTCCACTTCCTTGTGGGACAAGGAGTGTGGAGTTCCAGGTGGTCCGTGTGGACTACTACAGAGGCGGGAGGACACTGCCGCTTAGGAGGACAACTGTCATCCGACAGTCCGGTTCGAGTAAGAGTTGTCAGTCCCGGTGCGACCAGGAGCTGCACAGACACCGTCGAAGTCCGGAGTTGAAGACCGCGCATTGCGCGAGGTATTGTCGCCGAGCAAGCCTCGGGACAAGGTATGATTCCACAAACCATCCTTTCCTATTATATAGACGTTGACGCGTTTCCTCGGTATGGGTTGGGGAGAAATTTTTTTTATTTCCGCTGCCTTCTCTGTCTCCCCTAAAACCCTACAAGTGCAACAACAAGCATGATCCAAATGGATTTAACCTTGGTAACTGGTGAAACACTTCATCACGTTCAATATCTTGAACTAATTGAAAATCTTTTCACCCAATTTATCCTTCCTTGTTGGTCTTTTAACATAGACCCAAATGCACCTAATGGGTTTTACCCCTTCAAGTGGATCCACCAAGGTCATACCTTGTTGGTTTACATGGAGTCTATCATTGATCTTATGGCTTTGAGCCATTTCTCATATTCTGATCCCTAAATAGTTTCTAGGTAGGTTGTTGACTCATCTCTATGATCAAGTCATCACCTTTTGAGTTATAAGATGTCATAATCTTTCAAACTCAAGGCATGCTCTACTAGAACTATTAGGTCTTGTGTTACATAAGGAACTTGAGATTCTACAACAACTTGTGATTGTCCTTGTTTCTATTGTACCTCTTTAGGTTCTATGTTTTCTTGTTTGTCTCAAACATTTTGAGTTCTACCTTTACTCCCATTGATTCCTTTGGAACTAATTTCCATTTAGGAATTCAGCCATCCTAGCAACAAACATTTTGTTGTTGGGTTGGAATATAAGTAGTATTCAACAAGATAACATTTATGCAATTTTTTGATAAAGACTTTTAAGAAACAATATTCTTATACAATCTTTCCAATCACTACAAAAGACTCATCAGGACACTTCCCATGCCATATCTCATATGATGTCTTTTTTACCATTTTAGACAATACATTGATTATTGTTTAAGCATGTACCCAAAAGAAATTGTAAGATTAGCTAGATTTTATTGATAATCTCACCATGACTTAACATGGTGTGCTACCTTCTTCTGACACATCAATATGTTTTAGGTGGAGTTCATTATGATACACTATCATGATCTCCCAGAAGGTCCTCAAACTCCTAGTTTAAAATATTTCAACATCGATCATATCGAGGTATCTTAATACTTTTACCAAGTTAGTTACATACTTCACTTATGATCTCCTTGAACACTTCAAGATATCCAAACTTGTATTTCATTAAATACAAATTTCAATATCTATTGATCGCATCAGTAAATATGATAAGGTACTTGTAACTACCTTTAACATTCATTCCAAAAGGTCTATGTACATCAATATGTACCCGTCCTAATGGAATAGTCAATCTCCCACTACATCTAGTGAAGATACTCTTGTCATATTGCACAAAAAATAAGACATGCATGTCTCTATTGGTTCAATAATCAAAAGAGTCTAGATAACCATCATATGGATTCTAGAAATGCATTTCTTGTTTATGCGCTCTAGATGACCGTGCTATATGTATTCATTGTTTGAGTTATCAAGTCATTCAATATATGTGTCATACACAATTATCAAGTATAGTTTATGAGACATATGATATCACCATAAAAGATCATAATGTTCTTGTCATACAAAACATATGATGTTTGGCAAGTACACAATAGTAATTCACTAATTCTATTATGTGCCCATGAATGAAAACCTTTAACTATAGTGGAAGCAACCCTTGGTCCATATAGTTCTAGCTTACTTCTTCTCAGGTCCTAAAGTAGAGATATCTATGTCTATCTTCTTCCTGAGATCCTTTATGAAGAGGATAATTCCTTTCCAATGTCCAGACAAGAGACAATGGTTGCATTTTCTTTTCTTTATCCTTTAAATGAAAAGGACAGATTCCTTTTACACTTACCCTTCTCCATTATTTGAGTGTGGAATACTTGGACTTAATCTTAGCCTTATAACACTTTTTAGCCCTAGGTCTCACTTCTATTGATCACCATCACGGATTTGTCCTTCTTATTCCTTGCATTGGCATCAACATGCCAAGCATTTGAAAAATTGACTATATGATTCATTCAATGCTTGCATAATCATATTCATGATCAACTCTTGACCTAAGAGTAATCTCAGTCATTCCACGTGTCCAATCACATTGAACACATGGGGTTCTACATGACCTCACTTTGTCAGTTTGCACTCAAAATACCGCTTTGGAGACATTATACCTTCTTAAGATGTGTTACCATCTCGAGAATGTCCAATGTATTTATGTTGTTCATGTAACTCATAGTTCATACAACATAGAATTAGGTATGAAAAAGTCTATGGAACCATTGGCATGCTTCCAATAAGCATCCATTTAGCGTTAGGCACATTTGGAGAGGGTTCCTCTGGCATTGGTCTATGAAGGACATAGAGATTTTGCTCATTGATGCGAACATTTCTCAAAGTCCTTAACCAATTGTGGAACTTTATCCCATTTTTTTCCTTCTAAAGGACTGATCCCAATTTGAATGTGTTTTGTGTTTGACATTTGATTCTACAAAGAAGTATTGCAACTTTTCAAAACATTTTTTACTTGGTTTGATTTGATAAATTTGATGACATTAATTAGGTCTTTAATTAACTACCACTCCCACTATTTTATTCAAATTGATAGCCCTCAATATCAATTCAAAATATTGCAACATATAATATTCTAGTGGGCCAAGATCCAAAATAACTCAACTATTACTCGGATAACACCATCGTCCACAGTTAATTATCAAGGTAGGTAATCATGCCAATTGCATCATATGCAACTCTTGGATAGATGAAATGCACAACTCCTTGCCATGATCATCTGCATGCCTCTGGGCCCAGACTCTCTGAGAATCACCAGTCAAGGCCTCACCCAAAAGGCGACACAATAGAATATGCACCCTACTTTAGCAAAACCTACATATCTACGATCACACTTGCATAAGATAGACGGCGCACCACCCTTTAGTGTAAACTACACTTGGTCTATCAAGCTTTGCATGTGTGCTGCTTTTGGAAAGTATCTAAGACTTGATATTATAATTGAGGGAGTTTGTATATAGAACTAAATATAGTTTATCCAACCACCACATATATAGTATGTATCATACATATGCTATAACCACAAATGAGAACATGCAATAAACAAAACACATAAGCGATGGTTATGGCCATACTAATGTAATTCCTTAGAGCCACAAGGAATAACTACCACCTATGGTCCACATCATATGCAACTTGTTGTTGGTGATAATCTGTGTACAAACCAATCTGGGTTGATCGGTTCAACTCTTGAACAAGTTAGTTCGCCTCTTAGTCACTCGGTTGGGCTCTTCTGAAATGGTCGTCTGGTTCTCAGGTCCAAGTAGCGTATGGACACCTCTAGCTGGTCGGTTGGGCCACTAGTTGATTGGTTCACCCTCCTGTCGTCTGGCCTCCTCGTTCCATCAGTTGATTGGGTCATCTCACGAGCTGATCATTTCACCTTTTGTAGATCATCATTTCACATCAAAACATAAATTAAACCTATCCTATTTCTTATTACATTGTTTATGGGAAAACCTCGAGTTACATTCGAGTTGAAATAGGTAGAAGAGCATTAATTTACATGTAAAAAGGAGAGAGAGGCTTGGTACGCAAATCGATTAACAACATGAATAAAAACCACAAACATACACACACAGATCTGGGGTTTTGGCCATAACCATGCTTTACATCCACCATCAAAACCAATTTTATGGTGACACATGTAAATTGCATATATATATTCATTTGGGTTATTATGTGGTGATTTATACGAATGTGCATGTCAACCAGTTTAAATATTCACATCACATGCAAAATATTGTGACATTTCATTTCATACAACATTTTCTGATTGATCTATTTCAAATACCTTACAATTTCTGAGTGATAGTAAATACCAAGACTTTGCAACATTTGATAAATAATCTTGATAAAACCAAAATCCGATCATATCGATTATCCCAAAACATAATTAATTGACGTGGCTCTGATACCACTATAGGAAAATACGACATCAGATAGGTAGCGGAAACAAAAAACTTATTGACATATTTCTCATGAAAAACACCAAGCTTTCTGGCACCGTTGCTGGGGAGAAAGGCGCTCAACCTAGCTAGTTAGTTTTTCTTTGACTTTTCCTACTGCCCTCATCATTGGTATTCATTATTCTTTATTCTTTACATTCTTTGTGTATATTGATTAGCTAACTTTCCCTCTTTTGTTTAGTTGTGCTTTGTGCATGAGACAAGCCACTCGGGGAAGACAACCAACCACTTCAAGATTACTTCATGCCTAACAACTACAAATTGCCAATTGCTAGCAGAGTTGATCAAATGCCAAGGGAGCAATTATCCATCCCTCCTTGGGCTCCTTCCCATCTTCTATATCTTGGATTGTGAGAACCCCTACAAGCACTTGGACTCCTTTCTTGAAGTATGCTCCACCTTCAGGATGCTGACGGCCTATGATTACACAATCTGGTTGACCTTGTTCTCATTCTCTCTCAAAGGCAAAGCTAAATATTGGTATGATTCTAGAAGGGACATCATGAGTTGGAAGCGGTGAAGAGTGCCTTCCTAAGGCAATTCTAATCTACAGAAAAACACAAATACAACGTGCTATAATGAGTTTTAGTCAAACGGGCACTGAGCAGTTTCACAATGCTTGGGAGAGATTTAAGAAGATGTTGAGAGAGTGCTCACACCATGATATACCTTTGTGGTATCTAGTTTAGTCCTTTTACTCCAGTCTATCCCCAAAGCACCAAACCTTAATAGATTCTACTTGTGGAGGAGTTTTCATGGCTAGGACACCCGAGGAGATATGGCCCTTGTATGAGCAGCTGGCAGAAGGTTATAGAATCCGAGCTTCTAGCATGATGAATGATGGTGGACATGCCTTTTATATGACATCTTCGACTCATAATGACTCAAGCCTGCAAGTGATGAAGATTCTTGGTGACATGGTGAGCTTCATGAAGAACCAAGTGATAAATGTTCCTTGCCACTTGGTCAATTCTATTGAGTTCTATGGTGAAGAAAAGAAGACACCTCACTTCTACAGCTACTAGGAACCGCAAAGTCCAAGATATAGCTCAAGGATTGAGGAAGAGGTTCTTTCTAGGTTGAAGAGCTTTTATGAGATACAAATGAATTTAATAAGGCTTAAGGAGAGGATAGAGAAGCTATCTTTCATAATTTCTCTCCAAGAAGAAAAATTGTCTTCAAAACCCATCTTGAGTTTCAATGAAGCAAGAGGACCAATGCCTTCTTCACAAGTTCTCTATAGCCCACCCCCCATGCAAGTGCATCCCATATACCACTTTCAAGGCAATTTCAAGCCTTATACACCACCTCCCCCTCCATCATCACAAATTTCTCAACAATTCACCTTCCAACCTCAATTTTCCCCTCCACCTCAATTTCAATACTAAGTACGACCTCCACCTCCTCCACAACCACAACTAGCTTCCCCTCTCCACCATGAGCAAGGTAGTGTTGTGACAGTTATAAGGAGTGGGAAAATTCTTGAGTATCTTACAGGTCAATGAAAGGTTGATAAAGCAAAGCAAAGGTATCTAAGCGGTGATACTATGATTGATATTGCTGAAGATGATTCTATGATACCGCCTATTGATTTTAGGATACCATGTGCTCCACCTCACACTCCATTTGTAGATCCCACCATCCCTAGTGTTCCATCTCATATTGATGCATGCAAATCCAAAGAAAGTGAGACACCATTCATTGAAGCATTAAATGAGCCACTGGAAGTAAGGATAGGATAAAAGCACAATGTTGATATTCTTGAGGTGTTTTGCCAAGTGAAGGTCAATATTCCATTGTTGGATGTTATCAAGCAAATCCCATCATATGCTAAGTTTCTTAAAAACTTATGCGTTGTGAAAAGAAGGTCAACAGAGAGAATACCAAAGAAAGTGCAGTTGACTAAACAAGTGAGATCTATCCTCCAACACTCACTTCTCATAACGAGGAAAACCCCAGGAACCTCAATCATACCTAGATACATTGGGGGACATTGCATAGACAAATCCCTACTTGATTTTAAATCTAGTGTGAATTTGATCCCATGTAGTGTCTATGTTGAGTTGGGCTTAGGCAAGTTGAAACTGGAACATTGCACTCTCGAATTGGTAGACCGTTCCATAAAAGTGCCAAAAGGAAGGGTGGATGATGTTTTGATGTTGATAGACAAGGAAAGAGGAGTAGTATTCCTAGATGATTTCATTGTTCTTGACATGGAGCCAGATGATAGGAAGATTCCCATCATCTTGGGAAGACCATTCTTATCTACAGCTGATGTTGAGATACACGTTCATTGTGGCATAATGACAACCTCTTTCATGGACATGAAGATAAAGATCAATATATGCAAGTCCTCAAATTGGCAAGTTCGAGGTGAGGATATTGGACATGGTCACTTCAAAAGCCCGATTGATCATTTGAGAGGAGGAGATATGGATGAAAGATTTGATGACAACTTTGGTGATCAAAGGGATGAGGAGTATAGGTTAAGTGCAAATGAAAGATGCATTAATTGCAAGAACGGACACATGAGAACTCCAAATGGATTAATGATGCAAGAATCTCCAAGAAGCCCAGTTGAAGACATGAAATTGAATGCTTATGGGAGACAACCCACATAGGTTTGGAAATTTTTCACCCAACCTTCCATTTGTCATACTTTTTGGTTATTTTTACACTTTTCCAAGAAAACACACACACACACACTATACTTGATGGTTTTTTTGTTTGTGAATCATTTTAGAATAGGTACAATGGAGGAAAGATGATCAATGGAAGAGACAACCAAGGAAAAGATCATAATTAAAAAGAAGATTGCAAATCAGTAGAAGAGCTACATGAAGGAGACCAGCATGGCGGTGTTGCTGGCAGGCCAGAACAGTCGTTTTGTGCAAAATGGCCATGGTGGATCGGTCATGCATGAGAACCTTGAGATATACGTCGCCACTTGGTGTTTGTATACCCCAACTAGATTCCATCTACCCTATTATCCTAAACTTCTATTTCATGTTGAGGACAACATGGTTTAAGATTTTGGGGTGGTAGGGAAGTAAGCCCTTACTTTACCCAACTTTCCTCTATGTTCCTTGTTCTAAATTTTTTCTTAAGATGATAAATAGTATAAACATCTCTCATACTTATGTATCCATACTTTGTGTGCTTGGTTTACATACATGCATATCATATAGGTCGATTTCATGCATTTTTTGCATAATTTTAAAAAAAATGCTCTTTTTGTCATGCATTGCATATCATGTAGATTTTTACAATTTTGCATGTTTTAGCTAGGATTTTCTTGTTTTCTACTTTATGTTCCATAATGTAGGTCTAGATGTAATTGAAGGTGATTTGGCGCCATTTTGGCCAATTTTTCCCAAGTTTAGAACTTCTTGCCTAAAAAGTGTGCTTTGACCAAATCTCTACTTTTTGGATTGAAAGTGATGACCTTTGACAAATGCAAGTGAATCATCATGGTTTATTGCTAAATGGCCTCAATCTTGACTTTTTACATGTGAACCACCTCTCTTATGCTTGTGAATTGTTTGGTTGAATTGTGATTGAAGCAAGTCACAAATTCTAAAGAGTTTTGTAGAATCTCATGATAGAAATGTGGTTTTAATATTTCTCATCCATGTGGTATGTCATTGATTGATGAAATTGTTGGAATAACTTTCATGCAGGAGATCTCATGTTGAAGTCCATATTAGTAGACCCTCTTTGACTCACTTTCTTCTAGCATTTTCTTACCTCTCTACCTCATGAAAGGATGCCAAAAGTGCACATATTCAGCCTTGGCCACCACTAAAAGTTTGGGTGGCCATATTCATGCCCCCCCACTTCACTCTCATCATCATGTGCCTTGACCACATCAAGGGCAAAGAAAAAAAAAGATGCTCATAAATTAAAGAAAATATGAGTGTGTTAAATCACTCCAAACTCTTACCACAACCATTTCTTCCTTTTGCATGCCCATGGAGCTAGGAAATATCAAACCTAGCCCATTTTGCCCTTTTTTGTAGCCACGTGGGTTACTTAGTGTTGTGGATGGACATTTGAGATTGAAGGCAACAATGTAAAACAACAAAATTAGTCATTTTTGACCTTTGATACCATGAAACGGTTTACGTGGAGTGAAATGACAGTCGTATGCATTGATTGTGTTTTCTATGCTCTATATTTGAAGTATGCATGCTCAGTGCTCTAATCATGATTGGTTTGTGAAAGAGGAGAGGAGAGAGGTGGAATGTGTGTACTTAGTCATCTTTGAGCCCATTTAGTCTATATTCATATGTTGCACTACATTTGTCATTTCTTGATTGTGGGAAAGATGAAGAGAGATTGAGTTGGAGCATACTTGAGGAAAAGTATGTTTTAAGTTTGGGGTGGTGATGTAGCCCTATTTTAGGGCTCCTTCTTGTGTCTTATTGCACTTCAATCACATATACAACTGTTAGATTGCATGTTATTTCCCTCAATATGTGTTTTACTATCAAATGTGCTTATGGATGGTTTTTGTATGTTTTATAGGTACTTTGAACACTAATTTATGGAAGAGAGAGATGATGGTTGAATCTAGGGTTATGCTAGGCGTGGAGGAGCCCAAAATGAGGCCAAAACCACTCCCAACCTACCCCAAGTGGTCAAAGAATGTATTGAAGCAATAACCTTCATGGATGGCCAAGTTCAAGACCAAAATGCAGGGGAAGGACCCCATAATGGTCATGCTACCATGGGATGGCCATTCTAGGACATGTCCCAATCAACAAAACCTTCAAAAATTGACCCAGTTGGCCAAAACAGCCGTGCTATCTAGAATGATCGTGTTGGGAGTTCCCAGCACGACCGTGCTGGCCAGAATGGTGCCACTAGTCCCAAAAACCTATAATTCACATGTTCATTCCATTCTTACACCACAGACATTCCCATCCACCACGACTGTGCAACCCAATACCCACCATGGTCGTGTTGTCCACCACGACCGTGCTACTCACAATTTTACTCAATTTTCTTCATTGTTCTACCCATTTTACCACACTTAACCTAATGCTTCCCCACCACCTATATATACTTGGGTGGCAGCTCTAGCACAAGGTTAGCTACCCCCAACTACCTTCTACCACCTCCTAGCTCCTCATTTTCACATTTAACCCATTCTACTCCATTTCCATCTCCATTCCACTCCATTTCACCATTTCCACCACCAAAACCCTAGTTTCTTGTGTTTTGACCCTATTCCACTATCATCCCGTGCCCTTACACCTTGGAGGAAGGAGGAGGACGTCCTACAACAGTTGAAGTGGAGGATTTCTTCATCCACACAGAGCTCGTAGGCTTCTTCTACCTGTTTCTCATTTCTTTTTGTATTTTGCATTGCTATGAGTAGCTAGGCCCCTTAGGTGGGCTGTTTGGGGTCAAAAATGTTACTTTGATACCATGTTGGGGGAAAAATGATATGTAAACATTGTAATTTCATTTGTTAATGATTGTGTTCTATTTCTATCTCACTCTTCATGAATTTCTTGTTGGTTTGTGCTTGAAATCACATAGGAATTTAGGGAAATTGCTTATATGTGTGAATTTTGGGATTTTCTCCTAGGTCCAATGTATGGATCCCTAGCTAGATACCCATCCTCCTACATGCTAATCAATTCTCTTAACCCTAGTTGAGAGATCTAAGTATCTAGTTTAGATGAATTTAGTATGCTTAGCATGGAACTTTCTCAAGGCTAGAATGTGGATGATGGGAGGGTTAAAACCTCACTTCCACTGTCATTATTAACCTCAGCCCCTAGTCATCCTAATATTATCTAACCTAGAAACCTAGGCTTGTTTAGATTCTAATTGAATTGCACCTAAACCCTAACCCAATTGAGCCTCTCAAGGGTAGTGGGGGTGTTAGGAACTTGTTCCCCTATACACAACCTAGCATATCCATGGCCAGTTAGTAGTTTAGGATAATTCATTAGACTCTAGCTTGTTGTTTGGTGAGATAATCTAAATAAAAGAATAATGTTCACATGTCATTCACAACCTAATTGATAAGTGCATCCCCCAAACAACCACACATCCCTTTATTGCTTTAAAACCCTACTTGCCATCTTGCTTAGCTAGTGTTAGCTTAGTTAGTTCTTTACTTGCTTAGTTAGCTTCTTTCCTTGTTCTTGCTAATTTAGGTCTTTAATTGCTCTTTTACCCTGTTTGCTAGATTAGTGTAATGTAGACCTCCTTTTTCCTGCCTTAGCATAACTTGTTATCTTTCCTTGCTTGCCTTGTTTTTTCTTGCTCATTAGAATTAACTATCTACAGTTAATTTAGGTTTTATTCTTGTTTGATTTCCTTCATTTGCTTGCTTGTTCATCTATGGTGTAATCAACAAATCAACCTCTAAACTCTTCAACCCTAGACTCCACTATAGGAACCTAGCCCAAAAACTAACTTAGCTCTAGTGCCTCTTTTCTCCCTATGGATCGACCCTATACTGTCTGCCCTCCTATACTACGACACGACCCCGTGCTTGCGGGTGTAGTGTTTTGGTGTATGTGAATATGTTTGTGTAGGTCCTTATAAATTTTGAAAGTTATCCAGTATGTGTGTATGTTCGTGGGGTTGCATATATTCAAACTGCAATTGAGTAGTGTGTAACACCATTAGCAAAAATACACCAAGATTTCTGGCACCATTTCTGGGGACATAAAGTGCCATATCTACCTAGTAGTTGTGGTGTTAACTCTCCCCTTTGGCACCATCCTTTTCCAGTTTGTTTTGTTGCGTTTGAGAAACACCCCACAAGGTCATCAATCCCCTCCTAGGTCGAAACACTCTATACAAAGGCAACTATCTCGACCCAAGATCATCCAACACCACCTCAGTTGCAAAAACCACATCTAGGGTAGGTGTCTCAACTACGACACCCACCCAACAAGCCCTAGGTCGTGACCTAGGTCGAGACAACACACAAGGTACACAAACCCTAGAAAACCCTAATCACCCAAGGTGATTCCACCAATCAACCAAAGCTCAAACAAGACGCACAAAGCACCACAACCTCTCTCATGAAGCCAAGAGAGGAAAGGAACACTTTAGAGGTGACAAATTGCAAGATAACCCCTCAACTTGGGTAAATTGCAATTTGCACCAAAATAATCACACAAAGCACAAACATCATTCAAACAAGATCAAACTAGAGACTTAAGCTCTCTACAAGATCTAAGATCATCCCAAAGGATTATAGAAAGGTTCTAAACACATCATCAATCCAAATCAAATAGGGTTAACCCAAAACACTGTCAGGATTCTTACATTTGCATCAAGATGGTGGTACTTCTAGTGCTTCACATGATTAAAGGGAGATCTCATGTAATGTTTTTCGACTACTGTGAATCTGAATTCACAATGTGATGATAGGATGGTTTGGTCTTATCATAGTTTTTTAGTCCTTGTGCCTTTATTATCTTTCTATGTCACATTGCAAGGTTTATCAATTACACGTGAGAGAGATTCTATCTTTTGAAGTGATTCTGGATTTGTTAATACATGAAACATGTTAATCATATAAATTGATAACTAATAATAGGAATGTCAATAAAGTACACAAAATTATTTTGGAATCCTAGAATAAGGAACTTATCCAGACATGTTGTAGGATAAAAAATGATTAGGTTTATAAGTTGATTTTATAAATTCTCATGAATATGGTAAGATATAAAATTCATAACTAGACTAAATATAGCTCAAAAAATTAAGTAAGGATATGTCAGAACTCAGGAAGATCATACCTATCAATTGGTGTGGTTTTCAAGACCAAATTTGATCTAGTGAAAAAGTTGCTTTTTAGGGTTAATACATTTTTATGCTCAGTAAGTGTGCCCTCCATTTTATTAAACAATAATGAAAGTTTATGTTATAATGTGAAACCAAAAAACTATACTAACATGTAAAGAAACAAAATGATAGTGTTTATACATATATAATAAATTCAAAATATTATTCTAGTAGATATCTGTATCTAACTTCTTCCCCCTAAAAATCATATAGTTTCTTTAAACCCAAAGAGAACAAATAATTGTTATGAAACTGAATAGTTCATCCTTCATTCTCAACTCCACATAGTTTATCACACATTGTGGTACTTTAGGTATAATATGACTAGCAATTTCCTTGTTCCAGTATGCACAACATATTGACATATGAAGAACATATGGTCAATACTTACAAACTCCTATTAATAAAAAGAATCTAGAAACAGTATCCTCCTACACATTTGAAGATAATCTTGGGAGATATATTTTCAAAAAAAAATTCAAAACTTAAGATTAAGGCCTTGGAGTGGTTGAATCTCCATGACCATAGTGCCATCTCATGTCTTTATTCTGCATTATGATAATATTCTACGAGTCTTTAAGATTGAATGAAGTTTCCCATTAATACAAATAGAATCCTTAATGTGAAATTGGATGACTGACTTATTCAGAAGATCTTTCAGCTCAAAAAAATGTCATACTAGGAATGTCCCAACAACTATCCTTAATAAGGTTGCTCAAGAAACCATAAATGCCATAACCAATTCAAAGAATATTTTTCTTATCTATGCAATTTTTTAAGTAAAGATTAACAAGTAGCCATGGGTCTTTCAAAATCCTAAGACATTTCCCCTCTATAGTTTGGATGTTTATGAGAGGAAATAAATTGTTCTTCATATGTATGATATGCTTCAACAACCATGAGGTATTATGTTTATTTGTGCAGGACCAATAGAAGTCTAAATTAGGTATTACTCATTCAGACATTTAATCTGCAAAATGTCTTTTTGTGAAGCCACATTCCAAGCATGAATAAAAAAACCAACTTTATTAATGTCATGCACTATTATAATATCAAGACTTCCTTCCCTCTTAGGTTTATAGACTATATCCCATTTTACATATTTGATCTTATTGTCTAGGCTTGGACCCCACCCCAATGAAAATTCTATAAAAATTTTGATGCCATCAATGATCCAAGAGGGTAAGCAGAAAGTAGAGGACCATAATAAGTGTAATACAAAACGAGTAGAACTCGCTAGCTTGGTTCTTCCACCAAAGGATATAGTCTTC
The DNA here is from genome assembly GCA_963693085.1 of Alisma plantago-aquatica. Classification (NCBI taxonomy): domain Eukaryota; kingdom Viridiplantae; phylum Streptophyta; class Magnoliopsida; order Alismatales; family Alismataceae; genus Alisma; species Alisma plantago-aquatica. Next base: position 408,679,789 of record OY856414.1, read on the forward strand.
ATCTTCCAATTTTCATTATTATTTTGAATTATATCAATCATAGAGAGACAAAAGTATACTTTTATCACATCATAGAATCAAGGAATGCCCAAAATCTCATAGGGAACTCACCTCTCTCAATAGAAAAAGTGTTTGACGTGATATCCATATCAACTTTTTTGCTACAAAACACATTACCTTTATTTTGGTTGGTTACAAGGCCATAAATCTAACCAAAGTTTTTCAAGAGGTTCTTTGAATTGGAAGCATTCTTGTGGTTGGCTTTAGAGAAAAATCTTGAAATCATTAGCAAACAGAATACATGAACTTGAGCTCCACTAGAAGAAAATGAGCCCATCATATTCTTCTTAACAACACTTCTCATTATGGAACTATATCCTTCCGTAGCAATAACAAACAAGGAACGGTCAAGAGGATCACCTTACATCATACCATTTGAGGGGTAGATAGCCTCAGTAGGATTCTAATTAACCAAAACATGTAAACTAGTTGTATTCATAATAGGGTAAATTCAATCAATCCAACATCTAGGGAAATTCATTTTCTTAAGAACGGTGAATATGTCAGTTTGATGTAGTAATTGTGTAACATACTCGAATCCAGACATATATATTAAACCTCTCTTCTTCTAAGGTCTTATTCCATTATGTTAACAAACTATATATTTCCCACAATACAAAGCACATTAAGAATCATTAGTGTCATGGATATATTAATACCCTTAGTAATTGATATGGAAGGTAAAATAACCATAACACACTAAATAACAAGACTTAAGGAATAAATATACCAAACACCATGCTTGACTCTAATTTGACACCATAAAATACTCTTAGGGGTATAAGATGAAATGGATCAAATTAATGGATAATAAGTGTTAAAATGAGTAAATACATCAAATGTATGTATGATATACGAGTAATGAAATCTACTATTAAACATCTTCAAAATGCAAAATTGATGACACCATTGGATTCTCACATGTTAATTGGTCTACTTATCTATTTTGCTATCAATCTGACAACAATTGCCCATTTATTTAATGGTTTGAATACCTAACTTAGTAAACACCTTTGTTTTCATATTATTACATTTCCATGCCACTGGTTCTCTTTGTCCATGAGACCCATTCCTTACTCGACGCGATCAATGCGCCGCTACCTAGTGTATATCTATTTAGACGGAATGTGTTCTTATCCACCTCCTCTTCTTCACCTCTTCTCCCTTTCGCTCTCCCATCAACTAACTCCCTACCAACACTGCTCTTCTCCACATCCAGATATGCCGCATGTTCTTCTCCTTCTTTAGCTTCCTCCTTCCTCCATCGACGCCAGTCTCACCTCCGTGAACCCAGGTCCTCTCGACGCCTCTCACTTCTACTGCCGCCACTACCACTCTAGATTAATCCAGCTACCGTACCCCCTCACATCTTCTTCTTCTTCCTCTCTGGCCGCCCCACTCTTCATCTTCCTCCTCAGTGGTGATCTAAAACCAACCCGACCTACAGACCACCTCACACCTTCATCCACAACAACCTACGGCCTCCAACACCTAGAACGTCACCATCACCAGCCCCCCTACCACCATAGGGTTTTCCAACAACTTCTGCTCCCTCATCCATCACTTCCTCTTTCTTCCCTAACCCTATCCGCCTCCTTCCTCACACCCAGTCGTCAAGTCAACAGGAAGTGCCACCAACTCTTTCTTCTCTGATTGTGCCACCACAACCAACAAATTTTCATCGACTACCAACATCTGACAGAGGAGAAGCAACGACACCCTCCTTCTCAATGGTGCTAAGGGCCCTAGCCGCCGACGATCTGGCCCTTAGCACCCGACAACCGACACTCCCCTCTATGTGTGCACTGAGGATGCAGCAAGAAGTATGCCGCTCACCTTTTTCCTCCTCCTTCAGTTGCTCCTCCTCGACCTGCACTGAGAAACACAAAGTAGCGTCGAGCACCTCCAGGCATCCACTGCAACTGTCGACCCCCCATCCATCTCTTGCACTAGCCGCTTGGCCATGGCACCTCCGCCACCACCTATGGAGGTTTTCGTAGGGCAGCACCTTGTGGCCAGTAGTGGCTGCTGCCAACTGCAGTAGCTTGGACCTTCACCAATACTGTAAGGAAGGTAGCCTAGGACCCCCTTCTCCCGATTCCACCACCATCGTCACCCATTAGGTCCCCCCCTAGCCACGACCGTCTGACACCACGCAGAGCGGAGCAGGGTCGAACAATGCCAAGCACTGTCGTGTCACTGACCGCTGCCACCTACATCTCCATGCTCGTCTTCAACCTGTTGTCAATGCAGCCTCTTCGTCACATAGTCCGATCTACTATTTCCTCGTAGCATCATGGGGAGAAGATCACCAACTAAGGTCATTACAAATGATAATCGAGACCTCTTCACGACCTATTACCTTCTCCTCAAGGGTGAACATGCAACATCTTATTGACCTATACAACATCTTATTGACCTTCAATGAGGGAAGAGCATGCTTTCGCGCCAAGGTCCCAATAAGATATGACAAAGTTTCTATCTATCACATTCAGTAAGGATTATCATCATAGATCTGGCCTTCTATACACTGATGATGAGTATCATTTTCCTAAACTTTATAATTATGATAAGTAGAAACCAATCATAGTAGTGAAGGTAATCTAGATAATACTTAAGATGATAAAGAAAATGATTAGATGACTATATTTTAACGCTATAGTATCCTTATAAACATACATTGGTATATTGGTATTGATAATGACTATTCTTGTAGTTATTGAATTCATCAAATTATTGAATGTCAATTATCCAAGATATTAGAGAATAATCAATAGGTAATAAAAAACATAGGGTGATGAAGATAATATAAATTGTTTGATCATTTTTGTATAAAAGGGGCATGTGCTGGGTATAAGGGTGTATCATTAAAAAAACATGATTTTAGTAACAAGATCATTTAGTCTACATCAAAATCCACTTCTAATGGTCTATATATTAAATAGTACATGATACGATGTGTATCCACAATAACATGCATAATAAATATTATTTCAAGAATAATATGGAACCATATGGTGTTAGAGAGAAAAAGTCATTGCAAAACCTAAAATAGAAATATGAACCTCATTACCCTTATATTTGTGAACTAGGTATACTTAGACTTATATGATTAAATATGAATATTATTACTAGCATAGAAATTTGATAAATCATATGTTCCCATAAGAAGATTAAAAACCTTAGGATGCCATTAGGTGATAATAATTTACGTAAGGGTTATGTATAGCTATAATAGGAGTGGATACACATGTTCTCTTTAGTTTGACTAACATACACTGTATGGTCCTTGGCTGGATATTCAACCTTGGGGGACCAAGTATATCAATTGAGTTAACCACTAGTCATGACGATAAGGTATGCACATCCTCTATTTTATTTTGGGCATTATTTGACTGAACCTACATCTATTTAATGAGGCATCTCTTGAACTATCAATTTTATTTGCAATTCAATTATTGAACATTCATACACTAGTGAAATATCCTTTTATAATGGGTCTTTGGACCCCTCCAGTTATGATTACCATTTTATGTGAAATTGACTAAAATGTTAGTCTCGCCACTCTATTTATGCATGCTACATGTTTGATTAGAATATCTAGAATAGTGATACTTATGTACAACCATACTTATAAAGGGCGTGCGTATTCCACCCAGGGTGTGCGTTTCCACCCTTGTTTCTTTTAGGCCATGATCCTATAGTGTTATTGCCCTGTTTTAGGTATATTTAGTCTAAATTGTTATGCATGCAAATGTTTATTGTTACAATTGAGATTTGGTTAAATGATATGGCAAGACATTTTCATCTGATGCTTGTATTCTGAATTTTAATATGCCTCATTTCTTTTATTATATTCCTTTTGAAACTTACCTAATTGCAAATAGCCCGCTTCTTGTGGGAACATTTCTTTTTGTACTTATAAATCAATATAATGCCCAAAATGTTTAATATTTGTACATACTCAGCCTTTGCTGACCTCTATGTTGTTTGCTATGTTCTGGGTGATGTTCCCTTGATGGGTCCCAAAGATCACACACACAAAATATGCAAAAAGAAAGTAACATCATTCTTTATTTAAAATGAACCAAAGGTTTATTACATATGGGCTCGTAGGCAACTTGTAAAGAAAGAAATAACAAGATACGAAATCTAACAAGCTGAAAACTACATCCCTTTTACATTAGCTCCCATGTAAAGTCTAGATTGATGTAGAAATATTTATTTTTAGCATATAAAATGAAGGAAATAGTAGAATTGGGCAGGTGCATAAACTTTAGTTCTTTCAATGGCCTAAAATCAAGAAAATTGAGACACCATCAATGCAATTGCATAATATGCTATTAAAAAAATCAAAATAACTTTTACCAGTTGCATCTCATACAATTATTGGATAGATGGTATGCATGCCTCTAGGTGCTTAATCTCATTAAGATCACCTAGTTAAGTCTAACCCAAAAGCCAACACGATAGTAATGCACCTTGCTACTTGGCAGGCCTACATAACTACCATCACACTTCTATGAGATGGACATCGCACCACGCTTGGTGTTCCCACACATAATCGATCAAGATTTTCATATGTGTTGCTAATGGAAAGAATCTTAGACTTAATATGTTATTGTGGGACTTTATATATAAATACATATACATATCCAATCACCACATACTTATAGTATGTATCATATACATGATATAACTACAACAAAAACATGCAATTATAAACACAAGCGATGGTTATGACCATACTATTATAGTTCCTTGGAATCACAAGGAATTACTACCACTTAAGGTCTACATCACATGCAATAACCTATTGTTGGTGCAGATCCATGGTCAAAACAATCTGGGTTGATCGGTTCAACACTTGAATCGATCGGCTCACCTCCTATCCACTCAGTTGGGCACTTGAAATGACCGTACGGTGTCAGGTTCAATCGATGTATGGAGTCCTCCAGCCGATCAGTTAGGCTACCAGTTGTTCAGTTCATCCTCCCGTTGTCTGGCCTCCTCAGCCCTATAGTGGATCAATTCGTCTATTGAACCAGTTGGTTTATTTGGTGCAAAACATCTTCTCACGACGTAACATAAATTAAAGCTATCCTAATTCATATTACAATGTAAAAGGGAAAACCTCGAGTTAGATTCACGGAGAAATAGGAAGAAGAGGATTAATTTATATTTAGAAAAGAGGAAAGAGGCTCGATATGCAAATTAAGATATAAATAAAGAATAAACAACCACAACTGCGCACACACAGATCTAGAGTTATTGGCCATAACCATGCTAATTTACACCATCAAAACCAATTTTAGGGCGATGTGTATAAATTGCATATATACATATTAATTAGGATCATATGTGGTATTTAGCATATATGCACATTAATCATTTTAATATTTGCAACGTATGTAATCAAAATAAATCTAATCACATTGATTTAAATTCCTAATAAACTATAAATTGATGTGGCTATGATACCTCTATTGGGAAATCAAGGTGATAGATATTAGCAGTGGAAATAGTCATGATTTCCTAATCTGAAAGATCTCATCAACAATGATGTATCTAGGAAGGAAGATAACAATAGTTATACCAGGTCATGAAGAAAGTCTAGCTACAACTCTTGTTGTAGTAGTGTGATTCTTCATCAAGCAACAACACTTCAACAATCCTCAGCAATGGCCTCCTAGTAAAATACCATGGATGATGATTTACGTTGTCCTCTTAGTATCAGGAAAAAACCTCATTGCCTCTAGAGTAGTCCACACAGACCACTAGGAACTCCATGTTGCACTACAAAATCCAACTGGAAGCAGTTGTCCCTTTGATGGTCAATCTGCTAGGACTGATTCACTCTCCCACAATTGTCTCTCCCTTGCTATCCCTCCCTTTTATAGGTAGGACTTGCTTGGGCTCCCTATTGGTGTAACATACTGGATCTCAAACCCCACCCTAGAAGTTTGATCTCTTAGACTTAGCCAAACAGGGTTGAGGATAAATCTAGTTGATGTTAAATATAACCCTAATTAGATAATGCATACTAATGTAACCTAATTTTCTTACATTAGTCTTAGGCCGATAATAGACACATAATATTTGTCATGTGAAATATAATTCATGATAATAACCACACATAATTCATTTGGTGATAATAAGATGTTAATTGAATAAGTAATTATGATAATGGGCCACTAATGATCCATAAGGTATATCTCATTAAAATAAGTTCCAAAAGTCAAATATAAATCTAGATTCGTGTTCCTTGGGTCCCAATTGCCTTGGGAATCAAGTTTCACACTATTCCAATAATAATAATTAATTTAATTCAAATTAGAGAAGAAGATCTATGCTTTTTCTCAAAATACCAAATAAAATAATAAATGACTCCAAAAGAGGAAAATAATCTTGAATTCGTAATCTACATGTCAAAATGAGTCTATTTGTGAATTTGCATCTAATTTGATCAATGTTAAATATTTTATTTTATTCAGGAGAGAAAATTATTTAAAGACCTAAAATATTAAATATAAGTTGAAAAAAAATCAACTTATGTGAAAATAGTGTTTCTGACATTTATTATTTCTTATAGGCCAAGTTTCATATTTTTAGAAAGTTTCTAGATGCCTCTAATAAATTAAAAGGATAAAATAAGTGATAAACTTAAATGTATTAAATAAAATAATAAACATCTTCAAAAAAATAAAATAATACCGAATTCGTGTTCTACATGTTAAAATATATCTTTGGATGAATTTTGACTCAATTTGGAAAATATTTGATGAGAAGACAAATTTAGGAGAGAGAACACATATAAAACCTTTGACTCATTAATTAATATAACAAACAACATCAAAAAATGAAACTAATGGTAAATTCATATCCAACACATTGAATATGACTTGTGGGTGAAGTTTTTTTATTTTTGGGTAATCCTAATGTCATTAATGAAGGAGGAAAGAGAAAATAAGTTTTGAAATATTTAACCCATTAGAAGTCTCAAAAGCAAATCTAATTTCATATTCAGAATCTACATACTTTAATTAGCCTCTTTGCAAAATTTTGTCTAATTTTGGTTTTGTTTGCACCCTCAAATTGAGAAAGAAAGAAAAGGAAATAATTAATACGACCCTTTATTCAAATCCTATTCTGAATATAGTTACCAATTTCAAATTTTTTGCGGCCGATGTGGACCATCCGATCTTAATCGGATGGTGTGCGCATCATCTCCTACATTGGGTAGGAGAGACAACTGTATGCATGAACAGTAACCCGCCGAGGTGTATTTTGATTCATGGTTTCCTTCCTCGATTCTCGATGGTTTTTTATGATTTTTCTTGCGTTGGTTTCAGGAGAGAGTTCCGCACACACCAATCCCAAACTCAACTCCTCTTGTGCTCTATTCTTGAAATGCCCAACCCATGGATAAGTTTCTTCGTGGCAACTTCCCATTTCCATGCCTCTCACACCCACATCTATATGTAACCCCACCCAAACCTCTGCTTGAACTCGAGCAATCCGTCCCTTGAGCCAATTTCTTCATCCTTTGTGCTTTGTGCAGCCTCCAAGCAAATCTTGACCCTGCCTTTGCGGCAACTCATGCGTGAAGTTGGTTGCTTTGTTCCTTGATCGATTTTTGGAGGTGAGTTCATTTTCTTCATATCTTGCCTTCAGTTCCTCTAGTTTCATCTTTGGTCGCATCTTACAGTTTCGCCCAAAATGCTTGGATCAAGGATGTAGAACGTAATACATCCTTTTACCGAGGAGTGTTCTAGTGCAAGACTGTCTAGGATTCCATTCATGAACTCATTAATGAGAATCAATTCCTGGTTCATGCATAAGAGAACCTGGAAAGGGAATCCACTAACTAATTTTTCACTTATATGATGGAACCAATGTACAGTGCAATCCTTTCACAGTCAGTCCTTCTGTTGACTACTCCCGATATAAAAAAACTTTCCGTTTACTCAAATTGCTAATGTGAAGATCAAGTATGGTCTATGATCCACCAAAATTGATAGTTTCAACATCTCATGGTTTAGGCATGCTTGGTCTATAATTGTGAAGGAAATTTGTGCAACGATCTTATCTTTTGAAGGCCCCTGTCAATAATTTAATTGCAATAAAAATTGATATAGGCAGTTCTTTTGTGAGATGAGAGAGAGAGTCTCTTGGCAACAAGTACTATCCTGTAAACTAGATAAGGCCTGCTTTGATTTCCAATGAGATAAGTTAGTATAAGTTCGACAAACATGAGAGAAAGAAACTAAGGAAAATGGACTATAGAAAGAAATGATATCATTTGTGATGACACCCATATGATCTATTTTTATTTTGTCTTCACTAGGGAATTAATCAGTTATGGTGAGTCAACCTCCAGGTTAATATGGTCGAATGCCTAGATCTGTGCCATATCCATACTTTGTAGCATAGCCATATCTCCCCCACTTCTATTGTTGTTGTTGTCGTTGTAAGGAAGCGTAGTTCCCCCACCATCGACAATAGTTGCCCCTATTATCACGTGCCACTCTACCCAACTCCATCAAGTCATCAATCTCCATAGCCACACCATTGTTAATCTTCACTGTGCCCTTTGGTAGAGTGCACCACCTATACACTTTAACATCAGGCTTCACACTCTGCAAGTCCTCCATTCCTTATGTGGTATTCATGTATTTTGAAATCTATCTAGTGAATGACTGGATGGTAAATATCAAATCCTTCTTTGAAGATTTGAAGATGATGTTGTTTTTGTGAGTCCAAATCCCCCACAGCATAGCCACTGTAATGTCCAGATGGTCAATGTTGAGCGATGAATATAAACATGTTGGTGATTTTCTTGGGGACATGGTATTCATATAATCCTTCATGTTGCTAATTGCTAATGACTCCCACACCTTTTTGCCTCCTTGCTTCTGAATAACATGTGTATATCATCTTTTTTTTATTCATTGAAAAGAGGACAAGTTTCGATCTCATTGTAGTGTTTGTCCAGTAGTCTACCCACCACTATGCAACAATTAAATGGATGTACTAGGGAGGAAGCATATTAAGGCAATGCAATTATGCTTTGCACTTATCCTAAAGACCAATACAACAACAAGCATGAGAGACTTCACCCAATCACTTGTTGAAAGATGTGATGTCCTAAGATTTGATGCCTTACATAAAAAGATCTTAAAAGGAATGATTGGATTACCGATATCACCTCCTTTTCAGGGAGTCCATAACTAAAGAATTTTATATTCGAGCCTTGACGAGGACATAAAGAGTCTAAGTGGGGGAGATTGTAACATCCCAGGATTCGAGACTTTAGATAAAACAACCTTAAAATTAATGGTTGGACTACCCATATCACCAAGGTGCACCTCCTTTTTAGGGAGCCCATCACTAAAGAACTCTGTGGACCAATCCATAAGTTTATGTTGTCTTGCACGTGAGTGAGGAAAAAACATACAATTAAGGCTAGTGGTGGTGTGCGGGGCCAATCATCATTCTTGAAACTCTACAAGAGCCTTGAGTAGTGGGCCCATGTGTTACATAAGGTGTTGTACAAATGTTCTACCATCCTTTCTTGCGACTAAGGTGCATTCATCTCGGGAAGAGATATATCTAATTGTACACACCTAGTTGGAGAGTTTATTCATGGGTTCCACATCAAGAGAGATAAGAGAAAGATATGCATGAAGTTATACATCTCCAAAGCCTTTGAGCATGTGTCCTGCAAAGGAATTGGGAGATATTGGAAAGCCTCAAATTTATAGATACATGGATCTAGTGGATCAAAGAATGTGTTCCATTCACATAATTCTCAATGTTGGTTAATGGTCTATCAGTGGGTTACTCCACAAGCAATCAGGAATTGCTCCAAGGATCCTTGTCCCTGCTCATCTTCACTCTCATTATGGAGTATAATTGTGATTGCAAACATGGAAAGGAGTGGTTTGATTGAACCTTTAAAGATCAAGGAACACCTACCTTCTCCCATATGACTTTTGAAGATGACGAGATGCTATTTCTTGATGACTTTGTAAGCTTCTTGGGAGAGGTTAATGATGCTTCGAAGGAATTTGGACGCTTCTTGAGCCTCTACATTAACACTACAAAGTGTTTTTCTGGTGGATAAAAATAATAGAAATGTAAATAGAAAATTGTTACCAAATTGTTGAGGCATGCAAACTGCATTGTCCTTAAGAATATTTCAGCCTTACTCAACACAAGTGTTGGTGCGGTAGTAACCAGCGGCTACCCTCCCAGGATATAGTAGCAACAATGGAGTGAAGTGTGCACTCACAGATCACGACGTGGAACAAACAACTTTCGATCATTCTTCTAGAGAACTTCAGAAATGGGAACAAAATGAGAGAGTATTTTGTCCCAGACACACTTTCTTTAAATAGTGGTAGAGACTTTGTTAAATAGCAAACATGAGTCGTGCGGTTAAATAATGAAAGGATTTGTTTTAGTTGCTATTTGGAACTTCCCAAATGAACAAACACAAAGGAAAGAGATGTGACACTTGTTCAAAAAATGATTCAGTGAACCACATGAAAAAATCAAGTCGGGGCCGCTCCCACACCAAGAGGCATGGGAGGTTAGATTTGCAACCCACCCCCGGGTATGCGGGACGTGACATGCGTTGACACGTCCAGTTAAAGGGTTTGTGGACCGTCTCGGCCCGAATGCCGTTGAGATGCCCCACCATGCGTGTGCATGGCTCATCTCCTTTTGTTTTCCTCAATTATCCTATGGATAAGATTCCATATAAGAGGAGGAGGGAAGTTCTCAAAATAACTAATATGGGATTAAAAACTCCCTTTTATATTTAAAATACACAACAATCCCCCACAATTTCAAAAACAAAACATTAGAACTATGAAATAACTCTCTAGAAGAACTTAAGAAAATGACATGCATGAACTTTAGTAGAACTAAGTTCTTTGAACTAAAGCATAGAGTAGATGTAAGTAATATGTAGAGGATAGGTAGAACTATGTTCTTGAACTAGTTCCCCTTTTATCTTATTAGAGGTTCATTACTCACACGCCATTCATAAAATCAATTGACATTACGGTTTGGCACATTATGGCCATGCGCCTACTGAGAATATTCATGAGTGCTCTAGAGATATGCCCAAATCTCAACAAGAGTGACCCCAATCCACACTCATATAGTTGGACTTTCATCAAGTATATATTGTAGTCATACATAACACCATCGTTGGCTATGAAATTCATTATGAAAAATATATTCAACTTAATAATTGCAAATTGTTTACATGATAAGAATGAGATACCAATTATTACAATACATTGAGTCTTCTAGTGACTTAGTTTTTCCCATTGAACCTCCTTCACGGGGTCACTATTCATGAATGTTGGGTATACTTCACTTTGACTTATGATATGTGCATAATCCATTTCTTCTCAATGTACTTCTCACTAGCCTTTGACTTAATGGCTTTGTCAGAGATCGACCAAGTTTAATTTTGACTTTACATAATCTGTTGATATTATACTATCACATATAAGTTGCCTCACAATGTTATGATGTAGACGAATATGTCTACTCTTCCCATTATAAACTTTGTTTTTAGATCTTGCTATGGACGTTTGATTATCACAGTGAATAAACACTGATGGGGAAGGTTTCTCCCAAATGGGAAGATCCATTAGAACATGTCTTAGCCATTCGACTTTAGTTCCACCCTTTTATAAGGCAATAAACTTAGATTCCATAGTGGAACAAGCTATAAAAGTTTTCTTGGTGGACTTCCAAAACACGGAACCTCCACCCATGGTGAAGATGTAGCCACTTGTAGATTTTAACTCATCTGAATCAGAAATCCAATTGGCATCACAAAATCCTTCTAACACAGTTGGAGATCCACAAAAAATAAATCCATGATTAATCGTGCTTTTTGGTATCTTAAAACCCTATGTAGAGCATCTCAATGATCCTTGTTAGGATTTTGAGTATATCTACTTAGTCTCCCCACTTTATATGCTAGATCTGGATGAGTATAGTTCATTAAATACATTAGGCTTACAATTACCTGTGCATATTTGACTTGTTGAATACTAACACTTTTATTTTTCTTAAGAATGCAATTAGAATTAAAAGGTGTGCTAAATGGCTTAGAATCAAACATTGAAAATATTTTGAGAATTTTCTCAACATAATGTTCTTGAGAGATCATGATGCTATAATCACTTTTAAGAAGTTTAATTCACAAAATTACATCTACTTCTCCCATATCTTTCATGTTAAAATCAAAAGCCAAGAAACTTTTTGTACTGATTATTATATCAATATTAGTGCCAAATATAAGCATGTCATCCAAATGAATACATATAATAAAACAACCTTGGTTATCGACTTTTGAATAAATACATTTGTCTCCTTCATTTATATGGAACCCACATGATACAATGACTTCATCAAATTTCTCATGACATTGTTTAGGTGCTTGTTTCAAGCCATAGAGAGATTTGATTAGTCTGCATACCATATGTTCCTTTCCCATAACAATATAACCTTTTGTGTGAGAACCTATTGTACTAAACGAGATTACTCAAAACATAAAACACAATCAATCACTAATTAATCACATACCCAAAAATATGGGTAAATTAAAACTGATTTCAATTACAGCACCCACTCAGAAACATTTGCATAAGATCCAAACATCTTTCTTATATCCATACTATGCCAAGAATTTGATACAAATTGTTATATTTCCTTAGCCACAACATATATACACATGAGAACAATATTCATATATGCCACACAGACAAGCATTAATATGCTAACAAAAGTCTGATTTGTTTGAAACACCATATACAAACTTTTCCTGCCCAGACCTGAGAGTACATGGATGACTCTAGGACACACTAGACATCTAATCAACTTTCTCAAAGATTCATTACTATAGCTCCTCTTTTCTACAACATGTTTGTTTTCTTCACTTCCGATTACCTAAAAAAATGTGACAAACAACAAGGGTGAGACCCATGTCCCAACAAGAGATATAACCTCCAACAACGTTTATTGATTACAACATTTTTAAGTAATTAAACAGTTAAGAAGTTTAATCAGATATAACAAATAAGATCAGCAGTAGTTATGATTAAAAAAATACATAAAGGAGAAGATAATAACTATCGTCATTAGCCAGACTATCATCCTTTATCTTGTCGACAATGTAAGCAATTCAGTAGCATATGCATATCTAGCATCATGAGAAAGTCTAGTAACATAGAATAGCTAACAACATGAGCATGTCTAATTAGTTGAACATATCAACATCATAAGAAGAGCTAACAAAATAAGCACAACTATCTGGATAAGCATGATTAGCAGTATATGCATCTCTAGTTACAAAGGCATGGCTAACATGCTAAACATAACTAACAACATGAGATAGCTAGCATCATGATTATAATCAGCAATAGCAGTATAATTATCATCATAATCATGGCTGCTGTATGTACACATCTACAATCTTTAGCATATCTACAACATAAGGATATCTACTATCTCTTAATTGCACTAAGCATCATCTTTATGTAAAGATAATAAACAAGGGTTACCATCCAATGTGAAACGTCGTGTATAACCCTAAAAAATATGATACACAGATGTATTACATCTTTTATTACGCCCTGAGGAAATTGAGGATACCACTCAAAATACAAATGACCACTGCTAAGTCGAAATCAGTGACATACAAGATCTAGGAAGAGCCAGACTCCTAAGATCTTCTCCGTCCCCAGTCAGTACAGGTCCACCACAACAACACATAGGTCAAGATGCTAACAACCTAGTCCATCCTTGGTACATGTCATGACACTAGTGAAAGGAGGTGGGTACACATACTCTACCATATGAGGTACAACTGCAGTTGTCCTCCAATCTTGTCACATATATAATCATCAAGACACAACCATAGTCGTTCTCAATCACATCATATGTATGAGGCATTACCATAGCCAACCTCCACAAATTGCATTGTGGATGACAAGGATATATCCTCAACTTCTCACCCCCACATACTCAACAATATGCACTCTAAGTTACCCTTAGTGATACTCATTTCACCATTTGGCAAGTTCTGACACTCAGATGGATCTATGGCACATGGCACTACATGATTAGAGTTGCACTTGATTAGTTATTCCAATTGGGTGAATTAAGGATGCATGAAACAAGTGGACATACAAACCCTAATTCACCTCTAGCAAGCATATAAATATCACAACTTTAAAAGATATAAAATGTGTGAAACATAATTTCTCATCTCATCATCACATGGTACTATTCACTTTCCATTCATGAGACCACACTAGTCATCATACTATCACAAGATATAAATTATTTTCACAATATCATAGGATATCAACTCTTTATCAACACAAGAGGATTACACCTCATTCAGGTCTCAACCATGCCCAAAGGTCATTAAGACCATCATACTATTCCCTATAAGATCATCGCTATCTTTGCATGCCTTATAACAAGGCTCAACAACATCACTTACATATAATACACCATATCAACATAATATTACATTAATGAGATAGGAAATATGCATAAACAATCATAGTAGGGTTATATTAACATTAAGAACATTCCTTTATTACATAAACATGCAAGGAATATACATATGATTAACACATCATATTCATAATGCACATGTTTAGCATAAGAAAGTATCAACCAAGTGGCTATGATAACCACCACTTAACACATTAAGGTTATGATCATGTTAAGGAGGTTATTTTACCATCATTCCATCATATAAGAATATTAAACATGCATACTCATATTTATCTATTTGCATTAGAGTTAGGTTCAACATGATAAATTATATTAATGTTACTAATCAACACTTATACCCAAACCCTAACTCACGTCATCCCCATTGGATCATGGATACATAAGGTGAAGCATCACCATCACATTCCATACTATTCTCAAGTATGAACCCATACATAAATCAAGGTGTAACCATCGAGTTATAGCATCCTAGGGTTTCAACAAAAATACAAAGTACTCCATGATTGTATTAGTCATTCAAGGACTATTCATACCCAATTACCATCATTTAGTTATATTAAAGCTAGGTATAACAAGATATACCTCATTAGGGTTACATATCAACACAATATGATTATCATCCCTTCTATTCATATAAGTGAATAGGTAAGAATACCTTATTAATGGTAACCCTCCATTTGTTCCTTCATCATTCAACCCATATTACCTTACCACAATGTCACCCAGAACCATTGGATGTTTAAAAGGTAAGATCATTGGTTGTTTACATAAGTAAACACCTTGGATAAACCACCTATGAAGTCCTTGATTTGTGCTCTAGAAAGAGTCCCATTTAACCCTAGACATCCCTTGATTAACAACACCAAAAAGTTCCATTGAGAGTAGGGTAAAACCCACAATCGACTATTCATTTAAAACAAGCCATCCTTTGTCAACAAGTAAGCTCCTTAAGTTGATCATATAAAGGAAACCATCTAGATCACATTATTAGGACCAACATATTACATTATCCATCATTCCACTTTATTGGAGGAATAAACATTAGACCTTGACCATTAGGTCAAGTTCATATGTTAAAACCATCAATTACAGTATAGGTCCGACCACTGCATCAAGTGACCCAAGAAACCATTGGTCTAAGGCTTACTTGATGCTACAACTATATGATTAACTCACCATAGGTTTTGGAGATATGATCCACCATCATTAGTGACCATTAAGTCACCATAGATTATTAGATCAACACTATATTCAATAATCAACATCAAATATTAAGCTAATGTCATCATTGAATAATAACATTATTAGGGTACTTAATGGTTGATCATTAAACTTCTAATTGATCCAAAACCTGACCTAAGGGGGTGACCATAGGTTGTCGCCATCATCTGACACCTTTGATCCCGACCATCAGTTGTCATGAAGACAACACCATAGGGTTGTTGCAATGGTACCATCATTGGGTCATGGGTTTATAAAAGAAATCAACTTTAAACCC
Source organism: Alisma plantago-aquatica (assembly GCA_963693085.1). Lineage (NCBI taxonomy): Eukaryota > Viridiplantae > Streptophyta > Magnoliopsida > Alismatales > Alismataceae > Alisma > Alisma plantago-aquatica. The sequence goes on from OY856414.1 coordinate 408,695,906, forward strand.
TAAAATTGAGCATTGGTTTATAGGTTCTTAGCACCATAAGTTTCCAAACCAACCTGATCCAAGTCATATTACCTTAGGAATAATGTACACATGATCACATGTTCATCTAGAACTAAAATCAGAACAAGGAACATTATAAAAATTGAAATACAAGTCAAGCATAGATTTTTAGTGCATGAATCATCATTTTCAAGCAACAACATGAACTACCAAGCTTATGGTAAGCAATAAACGTGGAACAAGTCATAAAACTTGCCTCTAATGAGAAGATAAACTTACCTCTAATGAGAAGATAAACGTTACAGCTTTAGAGCAATTTCTACCATGGAACAGCAAGGTTCCGACCTAGAGAAAGGTAGGAGGAAGGATAGCAAAGAAATAAATAGAGGAAAGAAGGAGATTCTTACTCTTTTAGGTCAAGATCACCAGAAGGAAGCTTTTTAAACCCTAAAAGGAAGTCAATTGCAACCCTAGATCCTTTTTCCAAGAAGGTCCCCACTTTCTTCTTCCTTGGATAGGAAAATTCACAGCAGCACAGAGGGAGATAGAGGTTGGGAGGAGGGAAGTAGTAGAGAGAAAATGGATCATTTTGGTGCTTGGGGATAAGTATTTGAAACTTTAAGATATAGATAAAGAAAAAGGAAGTTCTAGTATCTATCCAAGTGTCCATGGCCTTAATTTATTAAGAATATACAAGAACACACACAAGCAACTCCCCCACCATATGTATAGACCTGCTTAGATTTCCTTTGTCAAATTTCCCAGCCAATCAAATAATTCATTAGTTGATAGCTACTAAAGGTAGCTCATCCATGAAGGGGTAAACCCTAAAATACCCTTAAAGAAAACACCTTCAAACCAAGGTTTAAATGGGTGCACCATGTCTCAAAAAGCTCAAGAATGATGATAGAATATCTAAGGAACATAATTAAAGTGATAAATTGCAAATAAACCTCTCAATTGGGTAAATTACAAAAAAGTCCAAAATGTGCATAAAATTGCATAACTTGCTCAACCAGTGTCCAAATTGGACCAAATTTGAAACTTAATCTTGTGTTATGAGTTCAAAGCATATCACAAGGTTATATTAGGGTTATAAGCATTCAATTATGATAATTAAGCTTATTCAACTCATTAAGCATGTTTAAGGGCCTTACAACTATGAACCCCTAATAGGGATTTCACCCCCAAAATCCAAGGTAAACAAAGATGGGTACTTACTTTGCACCTCATACTATTATCTTCACATGGTTACTTGCATATCATGGTGATGCCACATCATTCATACATATCCCATCTCAGGTCAGCACAAAACCCCCATCTAAGAAGACATTCTCAATATGGAATGTAGAAACTTGTTGTGTCATCTGGGCAACTCTAGTAGTAATGTTCAACTTTAAATTCTATCTATCATCCTAAAATTATATCTATTTTATCAAAAAATTACTCAAAAGTCATACTTGCTAGCTTTTTACCAATAATGGCATGTGTCCCATAGCATTCCTTGAAGCATAAAAAAAGGCGATGTATCCATCCTTTTTTTTTCTAGATACACTGACACTAGAACACTTGTCAGTTTTTTTTCAGCATCAAAAGAAATGCTGACATTGGCACCTGTCATTCCATACAAGGAAACATCAGTCCTAGTCAACCTTGTTAGCGGTGAAACAACAACACTATCTTCACCTTACTAGGATTTACACAATTGACTTAGAAGACATATCATGATCCCATAAAGACATTTAATCAACCCCATCTCGCTCTTATTCAACTTGTCTCATAGCTATTGCTGCTTTGACAACCTTAAGGTTTTTGAAGAAATATTGATCATATTTTTGACCATATTTGAAATACTTTGACATGTCATCATTTAAAGCTTGATATAACTTGTATGACATGACTGGAACACTATGTTCCTCCTATTCATAAATTCTATTTGTACATTGGTTTGTCTAAAGGACATAACCATGAACTCATCATGGTCATGTGAATTATGTCATCCAATATAACTCTTATGCATTGATATTTGATCATTGGTTTATCTTAAAGGAACACGACACACATATCTATTGACCAACAAACCATCTATCCTTGATAGTGGTCTTTCCCAGCTATCACTGAACCATACACAACATTATAGAATCACTTTTATTTTTCCTTCCAAATAACATTTAGAGGGTCATAATCAACTCTCTCTCTCTCTCTCCCTATCTTTAAGGGGGAGGAATACTTGATATGTTCATTTAGAAAACATCTCCAACCTTCACATACTTCCCATACTGTTGAAGCATCTTGGATACTATGATTCATTACCTTGGTATCCACCTCATGTCCCATAAGGAACTCACATCCTTATCTCATCTACTTTTACCAAAATAACAAATCTGAAGACATATAAGAAGAGTCTTCCTAATTATTGGAAGGCTCAAAAGAAAACTCATCACAAAATTTATGATCTTGGAACCATAGTCCAAGCAACCTTATGCTATAATAAGTTATCCACCCTCATATTTACAATGAATCCATGCATACCAAGTGGAAATGACCCACTTGAAAGATGTCCCCTAGAAAGGAAAGACACAAAGGGGAAACACACTTCCCACGTCATAGAAGAAATGTTCAAGCGTCACTAGCAAAAAGGTAACCAATTCTATTTTCATTATGCAGGTTAAAACTTATTATGTATCATTTTACCTTTTTCATTTCAGGTTCCTTGCCATTAGCATAGGAATCATCATGATTAACATATCTCATTACTCCTTCTTTGATGACTATTTATCACATTTGGGTATGTTGTCTTATTTTATTATGTTTTTCAACCACTCGTTAACAAGTAAATCATCATATTCCATATTTTCTTCATTAAACATGGATCATCTCCTTTAATTTCTTTTACATGCCATGCTGATTTTTCATTAAAATTTTCTTACATACATAGGTTGGTCTGAGATTAACTCAGGCTCCACCTTATTCCTTTGTCATTGTTCCCATTCATCTTCTCATTTTGTACTTGTCATAGGAGTTCTCTCCATCTTATGTGGATTTCATACCTTTATTCACTTTAAGAACATATATATTTGTCATTTACTTTATTATCTTCTTGAATCACATCATCAAGAACTCATCTTTTTCTTATTTGTATTAATATTTAGATACCATGGTGTTATATCTTTCTCTTATAGTTACCAAACATTCAAGTTTTGATAGATTATGTTATAATTCTCATCTTCTTTAAGGTAGGATTGAGATATTCACACCATGATTTCTTATTTATTATGATCTTTAGATTATCTCAAAATGACTACTTGATCAGAGTAATCAGAAAGATAACAATCTAAGAGTTCCATACTTACCTTTCTTCAATAATTGAATACCTGGCCAGGGCATCCAAGTACTGAGATTAGGCAGTATGTACCATGTTTTTGTGTCACGTTCCTAACTTAGACATCATCCTAGTCTTAAGTCCTAGTGTCCCTATAGACTCAGTAAGCCTAAAGCTCTGATACCATCTTGTGAGAACCCGTTACACTAAATAAGATTACTCAAAACATAAAACACAATCAATCACTAATTAATCACATACCCAAAAATATGGGTAAATTAAAACCAATTTCAACGTCAGCACACGCTCATAAATATTTGCATAAGAGCCCAACATCTTTCTTATATCCATACTTTGCCAAGAATTTGATACAAATTGTTCTATTGCCGCCACAACATATATACACAGGAGAAAATATTCGTATATGCCACACAAACATGCATTAATATGCTAAAAAAAGTCTGATTCGTTTGAAACACCATATACAAACTTTTCCTACCCGGACCTGAGAGTACAGAGATGACTCTAGGACACACTAGACATCTGATCAACTTTCTCAAAGATTAATTCTATAGATCCTCTTTGATACAACATGTTTCTTTTTGTCAATTCTGATTACCTAAAAAAATGTGGAAGAAGATATAAATAACATAATCTAGATAGATTAGAATGTCCCTCTGCTCTCTCTTTCCTGGGATGGATTGTAGACCAAGTTTGGTCATCAATGTACATGTATCTGATGTAAACTGAACCGCATATGACAACAAGTTTTGATTCTACATTTAATGGAGTTAAATATGATTTTTAATATCAAAATGTGATGTCCTTGGTGTGACATTGATTTATGAATTTGTGAAGACAGAAAAAGGAAATTTGTATTTGTGTTTTTTGTATATTGTTTAATCGCCTTAGTCGAGAATTCATTATTTTATTTCATAACCTGGGTTTAGCTTTTGGGTTTATCTCTAATGGTTGGTATTTATGATAATCAAAAGAGAGGTATGGATCTATGACATGGGGTACTACATAATTAGAGTTGCACTTGATTAGTTATTCCAATTGGGTGAATTAAGGATGCATAAAACAAGTGGACATACAAACCCTAATTCACTTCTAGTAGGCATATAAATATCACTACTTCAAAAGATATAAAATGTGTGAAACATAATTTCTCATCTCATCATCACATGGTACTATTCACTTGCCATTCATGAGACCACACTAGTCATCATACTATCACAAGATATAAATCATTTTCACAATATCATAGGTTATCAACCCTTTATCAACACAAGAGGATTACACCTCATTTAGGGCTCAACCATGCCCAAAGGTCATTAAGACCATCATACTATTCCCCGCAAGATCATCATTATCTTTACATGCCTTATAACAAGGCTCAACAACATCACTTACATATAATACACCATATCAATACAATATTGCATTAATGAGCTAGGAGATATTCATAAACAATCATAGTAGGGTTATATTAACATTAAGAAAATTCCTTTATTACATCAACATGCAAGGAATCTAGATATGGTTAACACTCATCATATTCATAATGCACATGTTTAGCATAAGAATGTATCAACCATATGGCTATGATAACCACCAATTAACACTTTAAGGTTATGATCATGTTAAGGAGGTTATTTCACCATCATTCCATCATACAATAATGTTAAATATGAATACTCATATTTGTCTATTTGTATTAGAGTTAGGTTCAACATGATAAATTATATCAATGTTACTAATCAACACTTATACCCAACCCCAACTCACGACATCCCCATTGGATCATGGATGCATAAGGTAAAGCATCACCATCACATTCCATACTATTCTCAAGTATGAACCCACACATAAATCAAGGTGTAACCATTGGGTTATAGCATACTAGGGTTTCAACAATAGTAATAGAGTACTCCATGATTGTATTAGTCATTCAAGGTCTATTCATACCCAATTACCATCATTTTGTTATATTAAAGCTAGGTATAACAAACTATACCTCATTAGGGTTACATATCAACACAATATGATTATCATCCCTTCTATTCATATATGTGAATAGATAAGACTACCTTATTAAGGTAACCCTCCATTTTTTCCATCATCATTCAACCCATATCACCATACCACAATGCCACTTAGAATCATTGGATGTTTAAAAGGCAAGACCATTGGTTGTTTACATAAGTAAACACCTTGGATAAACCACCTATGAAGTCCTTGATTTGTGCTCTAGAAAAGTCACCATTTAACCCCAGACATCCCTTGATTAACAACACCAAAAAGTTCCATTGAGAGTAGGGTAAAACTCACAATCGACTGTTCATTTAAAACAAGCCATCCATTGTCAACATGTAAGCTCCTTAAGTTGATCATATAAAGAAAGCCATCTAGATCACATTATTAGGACCAACATATTACATTACCCATCATTCCACTTTATTGGAGGGATGAACATTAGATCTTGACCATTGGGTCTAGTTCATATGTTAAAACTATCAATTACAGTATAGGCCTGACCATTGCATCAAGTGACCCAAGAAACCATTGGTTTAAGGCTTAATTGATGCTACAACTATATGATTAAGTCACCATAGGTTTTAGAGATCTGATCCACCATCATTAGTGACCATTAAGTCACCATAGGTTGTTAGATCAGCACTATTTTCATTAATCAACATCAAATATTAAGCTAATGTCATCATTGATTGATAACATTATTAGGGTACTTAATGGTTGACCATTAAACTTTTAATTGATCCAAAACCTGACCTAAGTGGGTGACCACAGGTTGTCACCATCATCTGATACCTTTGATCTCTACTATTAGTTGTCATGAAGACAACACCATAGGATTGTTGCAATGGTACCATCATCGGGTCATGGGTTTATAGAAGAAATCAACATTAAACCCTAAAATTAACCATTGGTTTATAGGTTCTTAGCACCATAAGTTGCCAAACTAACCTGATTTAAGTCATATTATACCTAAGGAATAACGTACACATGATCATAGGTTCATCTAGAACTAAAATCAGAACATGGAACATTATAAAAATTGAAATCAAAGTCAAGCATAGCTTTTTAGTGTATGGATCATCATTTTCAAGAAAGAACATGAGCTAGCAAGCTTATGGTAAGAAATAAACATGGAGAAAGTTATAAAACTTGCCTCTAATGAGAAGATAAACTCCCAAACATAAGAAAACATGAGCAGGTAGGGTAGAAAATTCAATCGTAAGCTATGAACTCGTCCATCTAGCACCTTTCCTCATCAAATAAGCAAACCCTAAGAATAAGGAGCAAGAAAGGTAGGGTTTTAGAGCTTTAGAGCAATTTCTACCATGGAACAATAAGGTTCTGACCTAGAGAAAGGTAGGAGGAAGGATAACAAAGAAATAAACAGAGGAAAGAAGGAATATAATTCAAGTGATAAATTGCAAAGAAAACTTCTCAATTGGGTAAATTATAGACAAGTCCAAAATGCACATAAAATTGCTTAGCTTGCTTAACCAGTGTTGGTTGGTGTTTCCAAAGAATTTTGAACCGCTTGCTTCATCATGTTCCTGCATTTAGTAGAAGTATAACTAGGTTTGCCACAAACATAGCAAAAAACATTATTTTTCTTAATATCTTTGTTGCATTTTTTTATTTTCTTTCCCTTTCTTACTTTTCTAGTTATTTTTAAACTAATTAGAAGAATTATTTTTAACTTCATTGTTAACAAAGTTTGCAGTACATGATAACTCTTTATTTATTTCAAAAAATTTCTCTAGTATGATTTTTATCTTCAAGTAGGATGTGTATTATTACATCATCCACTGACATAGTCTTTCTTTTGTGCTTTAAGTTGTTCTTGTAATGTTTCTAAGAACTAGACAAATTTTCAATTATCGACCCCAAAATAAAAGACTCAGAAAGATCAATTTTTTCATTTTTCAAGTTGTCTAGTAAGTTATGAAAATCATGAAATTGATTAGTTATTTCTTTATCTTCAGTCATATGGAAATTTAGAAAATTTACAACATAGTAAATTTCTGGGTAGAAGTCTCTTCCAGATTTTTTTTTATTTAGACTTTCCCAAATTTCTGATGTAATTTTAATTGGAAAGTATGTGTCCGATAGTTGGTTAGATAATGTACTTATAATAACATGTCGACATATACAATTTGTTTTTTCCCAATCAGTATAATCATTTCCAGGTTTGGGTTTAGTTAAAGCAAATGCTACAATCAAAACTTCTAAAGAAGTAAGAACTTTTTCTTGCCAACGCCTATAGCGTTATCTATTAAACTTTTCAATTTTCGTAACATCAGGCAATGGTGTTTGAGAAATAGTAGAAACAATGATAATTTGATTGTTATTATTTGATGGCGTCACAGGCGTAGAGAAGATTTCAAAACCTTCCATGTTAGTACCCATCAAAATACAAAATACTCTTAAGATTGTTTTCCTGGTGGATAAAAATAAGAGAAATGTAAACAAGAAATTGTTACCAAATCGTTGAGGCGTGCAAATTGTACTGTCCTTAAGAGTATTTCCACATTACTCAACAAAGAGTGTTGGTGCAGTAGTAACCAGTGGATACCCTCCCAGGATACAATAGTGACGACGGTGTGAAGCTTGCACTCGCAGATAATGATGCCGAGTGAACAACTTTCAATCGTTCTTCCAGAGAACTTCAGAAATGGGAACAGAATGAGATAGGGTTTCGTTTCAAACACACTTTCTTAAAATGGCGGTAGAGACTTTATTAAATAACAAATAAGAGTCATGTGGTTAAACAATGAAAGGATATATTTTGGTTGCGGCTTGGAACCGCCTAAATTAACAAACACAAAGGGAAAAGATGTGACATATGTTCAGAAAATGGTTCAGTGAACCACATGACAAAATCAAGTAGGGGCCGCACCCACGCCCACACAAGGAGGCTCGGTAGCTGAATTTGCACACCTCTGTGCGCGACATGTGACATGCGCTGACTCACCCAGTTAAAGGGTTTCCAGATTAGGCCGGCCCAAACGCCGTTGTGATGTCCCACCATATGTGTACATAGCACGTCTCCTTTTATTTTCCTCAATTATCATATGGATAAAATTCCATATAAGAGGAGGAGCAAAGTTCCTGAAACAACCAATATGAGACTAAACACCCCCTTTTGTATTTGAAAAATAAGGCTGCCAAGCCTTTCAAGGATATATTCTTCAAAGTGATATGCATTCACGTGGATAATTTTCTTTGCACCTATCTGGCCTTCCCACTAACTACAGGCATAGTTCTTGTGTGATGCTATGGGCACATGCACAAATTGGCTTCAGAAGATATTGATTAGTGGCCAGACAACCTAATTTCATTTGCAGGTTGACTGGTCCATATTTGTACCAACATTTTTCGTCTACTATACTTTTGGATCATGCAAGGGTTCATATCCCCTTGTGTTTAGGACCAATAGAAAAATTTGGCTTGTAATTTTATGTAGGAGAGTTGGCCCACAATGTAACACCCCTACCCAATGTCCAAGTTTCTAGTAGAATTTTAGAATTGACAATTAGCCCTACAAACCACCACTAGCCTTAACTGTACACTTTGTTCTCACTCACACACAAGTTAGGACTAACTTTCTAGGCTTTGAGTCATCAGATACAATAATTTTAAAAGGAATGACTAGACTACCCATATCACCAAGGTGCACATCTTTTCCAGGGAACCTATTATTGAGAACTCTATGGTTAAGCTCGCTTAGCCCAAAGTAGTACTAGGACGGATGACTGATTAGGAAGTTGATGCTGATTTATTCTTGAGTGAGAACAAAGCGCACAGTTAAGCCAATGGTGGTCTGTGGAGCCACTCAACATTCTTGAAACTCTATTAGAGTATTGGGCAGTGGGACGACGTTATAATTAGTATCAAAATCATAACCCCTCCAGTAGGTGGGGCCTGCATGGACATGTTGCATGATAGTCTTAAGTCGTGCAGTCCAGACATGTTGAAAATGACTATCCATGGTGATGTAGCCACCCTTATGATGGTAGCCGTGATGGGAAATTGGCGTGCATGGGTCATTTTGGGTCTAAATTAAATTTGGGAAGTATTATGAGGCCATATAGTTGAGTCTTGACAAGGATGTTAAGAGTTTAAGTGGAGGAGATTGCAACGTCTCATTATTTGAGTCCTCAGATAAAATAATTTTAAAAGGAATGATCGGACTATCCAAAGCGAGAGCCCATTACTAAGAGCTTGGTGGTTAAACATGTTCAACTCAGAGTAGTATTAGGACGAGTTGACCGCTAAAGAAGTTGATCCTTACTTGTGTGTGAGTGAGGACGTACAATACATAGTTAAGGCCAGTTGTGGTATATGATTTCATACCTCATTTCTGAAACTCTACTAGAACTTTGGGTAGTAGGTCTAGAAATTACACACATGATGTCTTAGAAAAGGATGATGTATCCTTTTGATGTGAGCGGTTTCAACATGCAGAACTTTAACGATGTTGCTCCATGGGCGTTAGTGAAAAGAGTCACCAAATTCCTCACCAATCAGGATTCCATCTAGACTATATGGATGAAGAGGTGCTACAGTGAGGTGCTATGGTGATACGTTGGTCGATCATAGGAGTCACATGCACTGATTCTCCTATACTTGGAAGAGCATGGTGACTGGATACACCATGTGCACATCTCCTCTACATTTTAACGCAAGGAGTGCACACACTAAAGGCGAACGCCCCAACTGCTTGGCAGATGGTGCAGTCTCCCCAGGATCACTCCCAGTTGGGCGAATTGATTTGGTATGCCAAATGCATCCTGTACTGGATGATGATCATTTACAAATCTCACTGTCGAGCTTTGCATACAAGAGACATGGTGGTGAATTAGGCATCGAACATTGACATCACATACATCCTTTTCCATATAGAGGCTAAATGCCCTTTGTATTTGTACTTGCACATATGCACTACAAGTTTGGTCGGATCTGGCTACCCGCATTCGGGTGAATATGTAGTAGTGCACAACGATCAGTGACTTCTTGTTCATTTGGCAAGCGTCCAGTTGCGGCTGAGAACGATCGGGCAGTTCGGATAAGACACGGTCAGTCCTAATGTTAACGGCCCTAACACTGGTGAAATGAAATCCCAAATAATTTATGCTCCTCGTATTGTTTAAGCGTCCAACAACGATTGGAAGGGCCTGAATGTCACTGCGTCATTTTTACACAGGGCATGTTTGATTTTTTAAATTTTGCCGTGTTGGATTGTATTTTGGCATCCATTTCCGGAAAGTTTATGTTTGGTTACAAGATTATGAAAATAAGACTAATTCCGGGATTTTCGGACATAATAGGAATCCCGCATTTTTATTTCTATCAAAATTCTCCCGGACATCAAAATCCAGCTATAGCTGGCAAGTGGGCCGAAAAAATTAAATCATGTATTTTACAAATCTAGAAAACCAAACATAAAATTTGTATTTGCGGGATTTTGACAATGCGGTATTCTGCAAATGCAGAATGGCATAAATGCAGGATTTTTAAAAATTTAAAAAAAAAAATCCAACAAACCAAACGTGCCCATAGTGGAAAGCGGCAGCTTCCACCGCTCAGTTGAACAGCGCATTAGTCGGCATGGTTGCGGCCAAGGTTCATAATCCGAGAGATGGGGCGTGCCAGATTGGGGACGTTTGGTTTCTAGGATCTAGATGGATTGTATTGCATTTATAGATCCAGCACAGAAAAGTTTATGTTTGATTTGCTGTAGCTGTAAAAAGCAAGGAATCCCGATTTTCAATTTATACTGTAAACGCTGGAGAGTCTGTTCCATCTCAAACTTGCAGGACGCCGTCCTCCAGCTCGCCGCGCGACAACCTCACCCCGTCCCTGTCACCACTCCTATGCCTCATTCCTCCCTTGCTCCACTGGCAGCATAAGTGGTGAGAGCTTCCGCCATCGCTCCCCTCCCTTTTCTCCCTGCTCCACAGCCCTACCCAGATCTCCACATCTCGAATCCCCCACGCCGACCTCACCCCTACGACGAGCCCGACCATGCCTGTGCAAGCTTCTAGTTTTGTGGCAATCGCCGGCGGCACATTCCGCCTTTGCAGGCCCGACGCCGATGGCTGCACCCCAGGAGGGGCAATATGAGTCCGACAAACGCCTAAGGGACTAGATCTATGATCGCGTAGGTGAAGCATCTTATGGAAGAAGACAAACTCTGAAGCTCACATAGGTGTGTCCGGCGTCAGTGCGTCACAGCCCTTGTTCGAAATTGTGCAGGCACGAGGTGCTTTCTTGTCTGCGCTCCTAGGGGTGGGCGGGTTTACTAGTCTGGTAGTGGGCCCGAGGAGGAAGACAAGGAGGTGATACAATAAGTAAGTCTGTAATGGCCATCGACATCGGGGAAGACAGTCACGCTTGTAAGGTGCAACAGAGCAAAAGCAACCGATAGGTAAAGATCCATCACGCCAAACATAAATATCTGTTTCAATGAATTTCTTAAAATCCCAAGTAACTATTACATGGATGACGTAAATGCAGGATTCATCAAAATCCAGCTAGATCCTGCCATCCAAACGCGCCCATTATGATTACAGCTTCAACATCGGGCATAGTTTCTTTGGAAAGATGGAAATGCTAGGCGAGATGGAGGACATCGGTGTGATGCCGTGTGTTATTTTTGAAGGCTTCCATGCGCAGGCGTGTGCATTCTTAGTTTTGTGACTCCCGACTCCTGCGCGTGCCGGTGCGCATGCCTCCTTAGTGTCTGTTAGATCAAACAAAGTCAAAATCCGCGGGCGCTCATGAGTTGACCCGTTTAAGTTGAGTTTGAGTGGAAAAATTTGTCACCCGCTGAAAATCACCCAAACCCATATCCACCCGTTTATTAAGCAAGTTTCGCGGATAATCCGCGGGCACCCGCGGGTAACCCAGTTAATTGAAGCAAATATATTCATATTCATAATATACACATACACCTATTAAAAGATGTTGTTTGTTTTGTACAATTTAATTCTTTACCTTTACCAACAACAATTGTATTCTCTTTATTTTATGTTTGCAATAGGCAATAATAAGTACTTGTAATATTATGGCCTAATGTTACATGACAAAATTATGTATTTATCTATGAAAACTACATCGATTTTCCTAATTTATATCAACATACAATTAGCTGCTACTTTCTCATATATCAAAAACTAATCCAATAGTTTGACGTCAAACATAGTAGTTGGTTGGTTCTTTTGCACTATATTTGACATAAAAACAATAGTTACAAGCTGTTTCAAATGTTGTTTTTAGTGTTAAAGAAAGTAACTGGTAACTTATTGTTGATTGTACACATTTTATATGAGCATCCGTGGGCAACCCGCAACCCGCTGAGTCGGGTTTGGGTGTGCTTTTCTTCCACCCGTTTAGAAGTGTATCTTTTTAACCCGCACCCGCAATGACCCAATCCAAACCCAACCCACCCACCCGTTTGACAGGTCTAGTGTCTGTGTGCTTAATTTATTGCACCCACTTAGTCAGGGAGAGTATCGTAGGACCCAGTCTTAGGATGGCTTTTTGAGCCCACTATGGGTTTAAGACTCGGTGTGGGCCAAGTTAGACAGTTGACTAGTTGAGCATCTATCTCATGGACAAAACTGGAACTTTGGGTGTTAGATCCGGGTCCACCTAAGCGGATACTTCACCTAATAAATTACCAAAATTAATTGAGTATAATCAATGATAGATTTCTTTTGCTTACTACGAGCAGCACAAGATTTTGCTAAGTTTACATATTTCCGGATGTCATCATGTTCAATTCACGGCTGAATCGACGCATGGCTTCCAAACTGCGAGTCTAGTCCCTGGTAAACGCCCGGTTCGCCTGGGAATGCAGAATTCTAGACTGACGGCTTCGTCAATCCCCTTGAACAAGGACTTAAATTTCTGCTTAGGAAAGACACAACAGAGAGATACAGAGTGACGGAACCGACCTGTGGCGGATTGTCCGAAGCATTCGATAAGAAATATTTTAAAGTTCATGTCCTTTTTGACTATTGTGCGCTAGTATGTCTTTTTGTAATCCGTTCAAGCTACTTGCTGCTTCTATAAATTGCTCACCTTGTTCTCCTCATTTTATCACGAACCAGTTGTAACAGCTAACCGTTCAGCCCTACTACTGATCCTCTTCTCTTATTCCCAAACACCACTATCAATTCAGATGGCAACTCAGAGTATCCAAGCTCACCGTCCAAATGCGCAGATCTCCAATGGAGACGCTGCCAGTAAAAGGATGGTGGCCGAGTTCTTGAAAGACCTCTCGCTTCCTTTGGGTCTTCTTCCCATAGATGAAGTCGAGGAGTTCGGATATAACAAGGAGACAGGGTTCTTCTGGATTGTTCAGAAGAAGAAGAAGGAACATACATTCAAGAAGATCAAGGAGACCGTTTCTTATGGCACTGAGGTCACCGGGTTCGCTGAGCCTCGGAAGCTCAAAAGCCTGACCGGTGTGAAAGTGAAGGAGCTTTTCATTTGGCTCAGTGTCAATGAAGTCTATATCTCTGATTCCTCGTCTGAGAAGATCACCTTCAAAACTGGAACTGGGTTGGCTGACAGCTTTCCGGTTACAGCCTTTGATCTAGATAGCTGAGCAGAAACGAAGATTTGAATAGCACTGTACCCAGAAGGAAACTTTTGATGTATCTTAGCAGAATGTCTGAGATTTTGTGAAGCCATGTTGTCCGCCAACTGATGTCCCTATTTACGTACCGTTATATGTTGCTTGCGCATAGAAAGCGCCATACTTTTTCAATACTTTTGTCATCTATTAGTTTGTTTAATGAAAAAAATGATATTTATCACTCTTCAATAAACTTTGTTGCTTATATTCCTTTGTGGCGAGCTTTACTTTACTTATTTGGTGACATGCTGTGTCTGACGTAGCTGTCTTATTAACCATAGTTTTGAATGAATATTGTTAAATGTTAAAGTGTGGGTGTTCAACTCAAAATCAATTGGCTATGAGTGTCTTATTGTCCAAGGATAATCCTCAAATTCAGCAGTGTGGGATTATTCTCAAAACCCTCTCACGTGTTGTCAAGTTCTTTGTGTGCTTTTACTTATTTTTGTTTTATTTTGATAGGGAGAGACTTTACTTACACTTATTTTGTGGGGCATACTCTGATGCCATTTTAAAATGTGTATGACTGCATTGAACTCAAAAGTAATTGGCAATGTGAAAGGACCACACATCTTATTAGTCCAAGAATAACCCTAATCTCAACGGTGTAGGTTTATTCTAATTACTCATTAAAGTTACTACTATCATAACATTTAAAAAGAATTCTCTTAAAAAAATCAAGATGTCTTGTCATTGACATTTGCATAATGGAGATAATGTTTTGATTCCTTATATGCCAAATTGTTACCTAAAAATAAAAATTATAAAGGTAAAAATCTATGAATATAGATGGTTATCCCTCTCGGAAAAACAAATTCAAGTTAGCTCAACTAGTAAAGGAAGACATTCAGAGATCTTAAGTTCAAATCCTATCAGAACTTACTTTATAATGACAGTGGCACTTCACTTAATTACTAAACAAGAGACATCTACATACAAAAATAATTTTTCTTTTGCATCCATGCCAATATCTTAAAAATGTCTTGTAATGTAATATATCCCTAGAATAATGTTTAATTTATACCCTTATCTTCTACATATTATCCAAAGAAGTTTTTCATCTTATCTTGCATTATCATTATATATGTTTATGATACTTCTTGTGTCTGAACACAAAGATAAGTGATTCTATACCTCTCTCCATGTAACCCGATTTCACATATGTGAAAATGAGTTTTCTTTATTATCAATGTGAAATATATCATTAAAAATAGTTATGTAAACAGTTATATAGATCAAATAAAACCCAACCATTTATTTATTAAAACCAATCAGGACATATAAAATTAATTATTCAACTCTCTTATTACAGACCTAAATGAACAATTAAACCAGATTCCACTATGAGTGTGCCATGGTTCCCCCCTAAGTATAGTGGAGGATAACATACCTCACTCCTCCCAAACAACCTCAGTCATATCTTTCTTAATCACCAATCTAATAATTGTATCGTCTAACTTATTGACTCTACCTTTAATGCCCATATGCTTGGTTTTGACTTTTCATTTTCCCAATTACTTTTTCACCTACAACTACCTCCACATTTGATATAGAAATCATTGTCTCCTCCCAACATATCACCTCCAAACTCAGAGAGCCCATGACATCCAGAGAGTATGAGCGATGCAACCTTTTTGGAGTATCCCTTCTTCATGCTATTACTCAACTACATCCTTATTCAGTGGACATCAAACTATCAAACATTGCACATGTAGGTTGACATTAGGGGTAACACCCCTATCAATTTACTTTCAATTTTCTTTTTAGTAAACCCCACTATTTGGGTGGATTTTTTCTACAAGAACGACTTTATCCTAAACTAACTCAATCCCATGTTATCCATGTGCATTACTTGATTTTTGATTGCATATACTACTTCTACAAGTGATTATGTGTTGTGAACCCTTTTTGGTTTACACTTAAGATATTACCAAATTCTTTGATTTGTGTTGTCCTCTATCAATGTTAGCCATCCAACATGATTCTTAGTTTATTCTTAATATAAATATACTAAACATTCCCGTATGTTTTATACACTTCAAGATCTCATTTTAGAATAGTAAAAAACACATTCATAGCACCACTAGATAATGGAATCTCATGTAAGGCTATATGTTGAGGGTGAGATGGTCTGAATTCTAGATCTAATCATTTTTGTGGGGTTTAATCAAGTCAGATTTCTCTTCTACTTATAAACACTTAATACCTTTAGGATTATGAACTAGATATATCATTCCTATGTCCTTATACAAATGTTAATATTTGTCCTCATCTAAAATTATTATTATGCTTGGGAAGCTTATAGTGATAGATTGTGTGCACTAAAAAAGACTACACTCACTTTCTTCCTCATTATTGTTATTGATGGTCTCTATTCTTATCTCCATTTATGAAAAGTATGTTTACTATAAGAGGGCACGTAGCCTAATCCAATGTTTTAGGATGACTAAATTGTAAGACCCCTGACTCGAGTTTTGCGGTAACCCTATTTGTTTTGGCTTATTCATATGTTTAGAACCCCTCTCTAATATTTTGAAATGAATTAGGGCTTGTGGAGAGAGTAAGCTCTAAGTTTGAGCATATTTGGATGATGTTTGTACATTGTATGATAGTTTTGGTGTGGATTGCAATTTACCCAATATAGGGGGTTAATGTGCAATATGTCACATCTAAAGTGAATCTTGCATCTCTTGGCCTCATCTAGAGGAGAGAAACAGAAGTGGACACCTTGTTTGCATCTTGGATGAGTGGTGGCATCTTTTGTAATGTTTAAGGCTTTTATGGGTTATACATGTCTTGACTGTGGCATGTGCGTGATGTGTTACATTGGGCTTGATGGGCCACACCCTTGGAAGGTGTCCAAGAGGCCGATACCTCCACATAGAGTGCATCAACACACTTGCATGTTAAGTAAGAGATGTTTCATGTGGACCTTTTGCATGGACAAGTGTTCCCTAGATGGCTTAAGGAGATGGCACCTCTCTTTTGCTCTCTCTCTCTCTCTCATTCCACTAGTATATAGCTCCTTTCCTCTTCACCCTTGTAATCCTTTCATCCATTCTTATTTCCCCCTTCTTGGTAGACGATCATGGATCTTGAGGATCTAGAAGGAACCCCTTGGAAGCTTGGTTATTGAATCCTTAGCTTGTGGTGGTTCTTCTACATCTTCATACCTTGGTGATTTGTGTTTCCTTTATGACGACATCCTTGGTATCTCTTCTCCATCCTTTTCTCTCTCAGCCATGGAACATTCCTTGGTGTGAAGGTTGTTCTTGAGACATGACAGGATGAAGTTCTTTCATCCTTTTCTTTCTTCCTCTTCTTTGGATCGGCTAGAGTTGCCTTCTTCTCCTTTTTAACCTTCGTGTCTTCTTTTCTCTTGGAGGTGTTGTTGTGACCAAGTTTGGGATATTTGGTGAATCATCTTCAAACTTTGGACCGGTGCAAGGAACTTTGACCTTGGATCTTGCATCTTTGGTGGAAGATTTATCTAAGGCGGGTTATATAACTCTTACCCTCTCTATTATTGCCCCCTTTGCTTATGCATGAAATTGTTTCTTCTCTAAGGTCATTCTCCTATATGCTTGAACTTAATACAGATCTTAACTTGATGTTTTGGGGTATGAGAAGAATAGTCTTTTACTCTTGAATGTGGTACTTTCTTGAAGGAAGTTTAAGTGCCTAAACTGTGGAGCTTTTACCATGATTATGGTGGAGCCTTGTACTGTCTCAGACTTTATTTTTTCTCTATTTTGACCTTGGTCATGTTAGTGATGACTTTAGCCATGAAGTGTTGTTCCCGAAACCCTAACCTAGCCATGGTTACAATACATAATGGATTATAGCTGATGCCCTATTAGAAGAGGTAACCTATGATGGTTTGCAACTAGCCTTAGTCAGATTTATGATGTTGGTGGCCGATGCACTTGCTGGTACAGAACCGACACCCTACATGACTCCTGGTTCATCATCTTAACCTAGGTTGCAACTCATGGTGGCATGTGTCTGATACACCAAGAGGTCCTTAGGGACGACCTATGACTGGTAGCTATCCTTACACCTATGTTGCTAAAGAATAATACACCGTGTTGAAGCCAGGTTGACGCCCTAGCAATAGATGCAACACGTGACGATTTATGTCTGATACATTCATCTTAGTTGCAAGTTGTGATGGCTTGCATGAGCTGTAATGCACGTTAGTCAATAGTTGACACACCTTGTGTTAACAATAGGCTGATACCCTATCAGGGTAATAGAGTTGTCACACCCAGATACTAATAGACCGACACATCACACGATGAATAGACTATTAATCCTGTGAGTGTTGGGCTGACACCCTGTGTTGATGACAGGCCAAGACACCTATATAGTGATGGACCGACAGCTTAGGCTGATGCTAATCTGATATGTTGAAGATAAACTAATATCCTATGATGCTGCTAAGCCGACACACCTTGGTGGTGTTACACTAAGACGTCCTAGTAATGAGTAGTCAAAACCCCTTGATGGTGTTAGACCGATACAACATGTTGATGATAGGTTGACACCCCGCGAGGGTGTTAAGCTGACACAACAAGTCAGTGATAAATTGTCACCCTTAGTTGAGGATAGATCGAGACACCACGTCATTGATTAGCTGACTGACACGATTCTACCGTGCGTAGAACGCAAGTGTACGCGTCAATGTAATATAGGCCTTTGTGAGGCCCGAGTCAAACTCAGGGACACTAAATTATCAGAGACTACTACTAACTACTCGCAATCAGCTAGACCGGTTAAAAGGTTGGAAGTTGTTGTAAAATTAAAAGAAAACGAAATAAAACAAAACAAAGCAATCAATTAAAGGTTTAGTTTAATCAATTCAAGTGGAGATCTTTAGGATTGCAGTTTCATCGCGGTTTATCATTGTATGAATTCTTATCTAATAATTCAGGTTCATCTCTCAATTCTGGGTAGTGGCCTATAGTCAGAATTGCCCACTGTCGTGGTACAATTCACTACCTATGTCTAGGTCGGTTCCACCGTCGTAGTAACCTATACCCTAAACTAGGTGCATTAGAAATGACGTCTGGGTTTCCACCATTAATCTTACATCACCTTGTTCAAGGGATTTGTCAATTAATGTGAATTTTGCCTCTTTTCAACCATTAATTCTTCTTTCAAAGTAATTAAGGGCATTAGATTATTATTATGGTGATCAAGCATAATAATATAATTGAGAAAACGAATTCATACCACGGATTTAAGAGATTAATGATGAATTACTATGATAAAAGATGTCATACAATGCTTCCCCTGGCTACTCCCGGTCCTAAAGATAAAGGGGATTAGCCCCACATGTTCATCTCAGAGAAAAACATGGTAGAGAAAAGGGGAAACATGGAGAAAAATGTGATTGAGTGGTGAAACCCCTGAACGGAGAAGATCCAAGCATTCCTTGGCGTAGAATGCACGATCTCCGGCCTTTCGACGATGGAAAATGTCTTCTTCGGCGTCTGAAATGGTTGGGGCATCCTTCTGGGCTCCGCTCTTCTCTCCACACCTTCTCGGGACGTGTGCAACGACTAATGACATGATAGATTGCTCTTGGCCACCATCATTAGGTATAATCACCGAGTTAGGTCGCCAAAATATCATAGCCGTCGGATTTAGATCAATATGAAGCAAACTTGTATGTGACGGTGTCGATACCATCGACACGGGTCGATGGTATCGACCTTGCGCGGTATCGGCTGGTCTTCTTTCTCTTTGTTGTCGCGACTGATGCTAACTCGATACCATCGACATGGGTTGATGGTATCGACATACTAAGGCATCAGTTTTATCCTTTTGTGTCACTGTAGCTCCACTTGTCAATAGTATCGACTTCTGGGTCGATAGTATCGACTCTCTTCTCGCCAGTAACCTGATGGTGTGTCGATATCATCGACTCTCCTATCGATAGTATCGACTCTGCGATGCTCCTTGATGCTGACTGCCTGTGGTCATGTCAATGGTATCGACCACTGTCGATGGTATCGACAACAACAAATATTCATTTTTCCTGAAATTGCAACAAAAAACCACATAAGCTGAAATAAAACATATTATTGTACTCATTTATGCTCAAAATACTGAAATAAGGGAGATTTGACACTGAGAAGGATCATAGACCTTAGTAAATGAATTATGCAATATTAACCACCAAAATGACCAATAAACGCATGAAACACAAGTAAAATATGTCTATAAATGTGACTCAACATCATCGCATCAAACTCCCCTAAGCTTGAACATTGCTCGCCCTCAAGCAACTAAACTTTAGAATAGAATTGCGAGGGTCAACTAAAGAACAAATCATCACAACAAACATCACCATATGATCCCCACCGAACATTCGCATTCCGACCCTTACTAACCACGAAATGATAATTACCCTAAAGGTGACAATAATCATACATAAACGATATCTACCTCAAAATTGATGAACACTATCATATAAGGAAGTTAACATAATAAAATTCACCGATTCAGACTCGGTGCATCTTGTGATCTCCTATTCTACTTTGCTCGCCCTAACTACCATCTACATGGAAGCAGCTCTCCTGATATTCATGTGTGAGGAGAAAATTATGGTGGCCTACCAATTCGAGCAACGGGTGGATGAAATGGGTGGCTCATGGAAGAAATGGAAGCATTATACGATTATAACATTCACAAAGAAAAAATGACCTAAATGATGCATATGCAAGTGAAAATGCCCTAATGCCTACATTTCAAGTGGAATGATGCATGCACTATCATTCTGTCTCAATGTGAGATGGAATATCTAAAAGAACTACATCATGTTCTTATTCTTCTTAATTCTCAGGTGAGAACATGTTCCTTTCTCCCTCTTCTTCTTTATTACTTTTCAATTTTTTTTCTTTTTTTTCATAAAAAAAACTTTATGTCCATAAATGACAATGAAGTATTTGTCGGGCTCACTTCTTGTTGCACAACTATATATTTGAAAAATTCAGAAGGTATGGAACAAGCTTATCACCTTTAATGTTTCAGAAGAAATAAGATACATGTTGTGGTCTATATGCATAAAAGTATGAATGCAGCTACAAAATGATAGTTATGCATCCAAATGACATGCACCTAAGGAGAATGTGCATGTATAAATAATCTATTTTTTTAATTTTCATGTAAAATATGTGGAAATAGTTGCAATGCAAGTCCTATCTACATGAGATGCAATCAAAGAGGTTAAAATGGTAATGTACTTCCAGTTCTTAAGGTGGAGTATGAAAACAATGGGGGTGGAAAGATCACAAGACTAATTGACTGAACCTTTGCAAATTATTATGTGTCCCTCCTTATTGACCTGTGTGGCAATCAAGAGGTTTCTCTCTCTTACTTCAAATTAAAGTCTCATTATCATTTGGTCAGTTTAGGCTCAAACCACCAATTCCGTCCACTTTTCCTGAATCATAGGAATATACAGTTGTGATTTTCTATTTTAGAGTTGCAAACCCAATCATTTTCTCAAGTTATGTGCTCAAAGTTGAACAACACATGCTTGCAAAACACTAATTTTTTTTTTAATTTGCCCTTAATTCCCATGTACAAGCAAATGAGATGACACATGACTTAAGACATCCACAAGTACACTAGATAGAGTGTGGATTCTACAAACAAACTAAGATTGCAAAAACTAAATGACAAGAAACAAAACAATAAAAAACTAAAAACTGAAAACTAAAGGATAGAGTTGTTCCAACTCCCCCCCAAGCTTGAATTCGACTATGGCCTCATAGTCAAAAACAACCTTAAAAGGTGGAATAGAGATACCGATCATTCTTCTGGAGGAGGCGGGTACTGCGGGGCTGTGGGGTCCCAAGACGGGTACTTCCCCTGAAAGCTCGGATCATACCGGGGCATGGGCCGAGGTTGTGGATACCCCCCAAAGTAATTCTGGCTCCAGTAATGATCATAGAATGGTTGTTGCTGCATCTCCATTCTATGCAACCTGTCGTGGATGTTCTGTTGGTTGTCGAGGAGGAGGCACTCATTTTCAAAAATGGCCCTCTGATTATCTAGCAACCGGTTCGTGGTCTCCTGAATACCGATATATGTTGTTGTGTGTTGCTACTGCGTCTGATGAATATCCTACATCATTGCCTACATTCCTTGCATGGAGTAAACATCCTCGCTTTGCTGTGAGGGATGTTGTGGCTGTGGTGGCGGAGGCTGGTAAGAAGAAGATGCACCCGGATGCATGCGAGGACGCTTCCTAGGTGCCACTCGTGCACGAAGAGGAGTGAAGGCCTCCTCTTCCTCTTCAGCCTCATCACCGTCATTATCGTTGTCATCGTTGCCACCGTCTTCATCCGAACTCTCAATGGCGATCACAGGCCATCGAAAATGCTGAGCGCCCTCGATGTGGAAGACAGGGTCGGGGAGCGAACACTCATGATAAGCGTGATTAACGTGGCAGTGGGCATACGCCAATCCATCACGCAGCAGGATGAGGTTGGAGCGGTGGAGGTGCTGCAAATTGACCTTGCTTCTGTTGGAGAGAGGAGTCAGGTGAGAGAAATTCAACCCAAGATAGTGGGCCAGTGGTGTGATGAGCCCCCCAAAATGAATTGGAGCCTTCCACGTACTCCTCTTTACAGCCAACACGCGCTGCAAGAAAAATGCTCCCCAATTACATTCTTGCCGCTTCAGTAGCTTGTGCAAGAAAAACAGGTCTGTCTCTTGAAACTTGCTAAGAGACAGGTCACCACGAGCAAAGAGAGTGGTGCGCAACATGCGGTGAAGAATCTGCACGAAAGGATGCTCAAAACCCGCCACCGCTGCGTTGTGGTAGCTCATAGATTTGCCTGGCGGCACAATCACTAGCTCGGCGAAGATAGCATCATAATCAGTCTGGTTGTCTGGCCTCCGGTACTGCTCTCGCCCATGATTCCAGTTATAGATAGAGTTGAACTGCTGGAGGGTGAGAGTGTAATCATTATTGTACAGCCGGAAGGAAACACGACCTTTGATCCATTCCCGATCTGTGGCGATGATGTCGTTTGGCACGACACAAATATCCAGTGACGTCATGAATTATGCGACTAGCTCCTTGTATGTCGGCCATTCATTGAAGAATGGCTGGCCATCAGCGTGGAATTCCATCTCATCGGGCCTCCTACCCGTATGCCTTGCTTGTCCCTTAAGCATGTAGGCCAGATTAGCCTCAAACACCAGGTTGCGGATCGTCTCCCGGTCAACATAGCGGGTCGGCTCAATCTTGCGCTTCATCAGTTCCTCGTATACCTTCTTGATTTCCGCAGAAGGATGGACAATCCGCAGACGTGGAATGGATGCAGTCAGTGGAGGAACAAACACTGAAATCTCCATCGGTGTCACACGTGAAGAAGATGCACCGGCGGTGTGCACCATTGTCGAAGAAGAAGAAGGATTAGAAGATGGAGCTCGGTGCAGGTTGGAGAAGACAATCTCCGCTCGGTGTAGAACGTGCTCGTTGGATGCTCGTAGCTGGACTCCGATTGCTCAGCAAGACACACGACACAAGTGGAGGAGGATTGCTCTGAAGGTGTGACATCATATGACGACAATCCATCCCTTTTATAACCATGGCCGGCGCTGCTGTATGCCCGTCGATGGTATCGACTCCTGTAGCACAATCCATCTGCCGCTGGTATCGACGGTTGTCGATGGCTTGATATGGGGGCCCGGATCGATGAAATGTCGATACTATCAACAGGTGTCGATGGTATCGACCCATCCCACGGATCGACTCTCTCGATGCAGCGATCGCCATAGATTCCCTCTCGTGGATCGGTGACATGTCACATCGATACTATCGACCCAAGTCGATAGTATCGACTTCTGGTTAGGGCAACACCCTCGTGAGGCCCGGCTGCCGCTTTCTGCCTGTAACTGGGTCGATACCATCGATGAGGCTGTCGATGGTATCGACTTCACTGAGACAATTTCGTCTGAAAATCTTCAGAGATCTCGATGGTATCGACATGCATGTCGATACTATCGACCTCGACTTTGCGATCAACCTGTTGGTGTGTCGATACTATCGACGAGGCCGTCGATAGTATCGATTGAGGGCAATTTCTATAGCCGCCAACCTGTACCCATCTTGATACCATCGACACAAGTGTCGATGGTATCGACTCTGCCTCAGTCCTGCACATAAAGCAAACGATCACGATACCTTTTTTTACACTAAAAATGAAATCAAATCAAACCAAAGTACGAATGTGAAAGAAACTAAACTAAACTACCGATGGCTGGGTTGCCTCCCAATAAGTGCCCTTATTTAACGTCTTAGGCTAGACGACATGAAGCTCGTCATGCATCCGGAAGCGCAATGAGTTTGACCTCATTCACTTTCTTTGTGTAATCTTCACCGAAGTACAATTTCAACCGTTGTCCATTGACCATGAATGTTTTCTCGACATCACGCACCATGATTGCGCCATGAGGCCTGACCTCTTCTACGGTGAACGGTCCACTCCATCGGGATTTCAATTTCTCGGGATGCATCTTCAACCTGGAGTTGAACAAAAGTACGCGATCTCCTTTCTTGAAGATGCACATTTGAATATGGCGATCATGAATCAGCTTTGTTCGCTCCTTGTAGATCCGAGCTTTCATATGCATTCATCCGCAGCTTGTCAAGTTCATTGAGCTCAAGCAACCTTTTCTTTCCCGCTTCATCATAGCTCAAATTTAACTTTCGCAGCACCCAGTGCACTTTATGTTCCAATTCCACCGGCAAATGGCAGGTCCGACCATAAGCCAACCTAAAAGGCGTAGTGCCTATAGGTGTCTTAAACGCCGTCCTGTATGCCCACAAAGCATCCAGTAGCAGGGTACTCCAATTCTTTCTC
Source organism: Alisma plantago-aquatica (assembly GCA_963693085.1). Taxonomy (NCBI): domain Eukaryota; kingdom Viridiplantae; phylum Streptophyta; class Magnoliopsida; order Alismatales; family Alismataceae; genus Alisma; species Alisma plantago-aquatica. Next base: position 408,720,795 of record OY856414.1, read on the forward strand.
ATGGAAGCCACAATACGCTCCAAGATCTTCTTAATCTCCCGATTGGAGACCTCCACTTGCCCTTGGATTTGCGGGTGGTACGGGGTACCAATGTTGTGCTTTACCCCATACTTTTTCAATAGTGCCGCGAACTTTTGATTCCAGAAATGCGTACCTCCATCACTAATGATCATTCTTGGTACACCAAGCCTGCAGAAAATATATTCTTTTACAAACATGCACACTACAGCGACATCATTAGTCCTTGTGGGTATTGCCTCTACCCACTTCGACACATAATCAACAGTTAAAAGAATGTATAAGTTAGAATTTGAGGACACAAAGGGTCCCATAAAATATATACCCCACAGGTCGAACACCTCAACCTCTTAAAATACATTGAGGGGCATCTCTTGTCTTTTTGAGATGTTACCTGCCCTTTGGCAGGAATCACATTGCTGCACAAAATCATAAGCATCCTTGAACAAAGTAGGCCAGTATAGGCCACTTTCAAGTACTTTGGCTGCAGTGCGAGAACTAGCGTGGTGGCCACCCATCGGTAGTGTATGACAATGATGAAGAACACTTTCGTATTCCACCTCCGGTACACACCTGTGTAAGACCCCATCCCTGCACTTCTTCAATAAAATAGGATCATCCCAGAAATAATAACACAATGAATGGAACAATTTCTTCTTCTCTTGGTATGTCCAATCATCTAGGATAATTTTGCAAGCGAGATAATTGACAATATAAGAAAACCAAGGATCTTTTGATTTCACGGATAAGAGTTGTTCATCAGGAAATGTCTCGATAATGGGTATGTACACATCCTTTTCATCCACCCTTTCCAACCTAGACAAATGGTCCGCGACCACATTTTCAATGTCTGCCTTATCTTTGATTTCAATATCAAATTCTTGTAAAAGTAAGATCCACCTAATCAGTCTAGGTTTGGCATCCTTTTTCTCCATCAAATACTTAATAGCGGCATGGTCCGTCCATACCATGACTTATGATCCAACAAGATACTGCTGAAATTTTTCAAAAGCAAAAACAACGACGAGAAGTTCTTTTTCGATTGTTGTGTAGTTCAATTGAGCGTCATTCAAGGTTTTGGATGCATAGAAAATCACAGCGGGTTTATTGTCCACACGTTGTCCCAAAACAGCCCCAACTGTGAAATCGGACGTGTCACACATTAATTCAAACGACTTAGTCTAGTCTGGTGTTTGTACAACTGGTGCGGAAATCAGTTTTTCCTTAAGCATGTTGAACGCATGTAGACATTTTTCGTTAAAATCAAACACAACATCCTTTTCTAACAACTCAGATAATGGTTTGGCGATTTTAGAGAAATCTTTTATAAAGCGACGATAGAAACCGACGTGACCTAGGAAACTTTGTACCCCTTTAACTGAATTCGGTGGGGGCAATTTGGAAATCACTTCGATTTTCACTGGGTCTACCTCCAACCCTTTGCTAGACACTTTATGTCCAAGCACAATCCCTTCTCTTACCATCATGTGGCATTTCTCCCAATTGAGGACCAAATGTGTGTCCTCACAACGTTGCAAAACCTTGTCCAAATTGTATAAACACTCGTCAAAGGACGCTCCATAGATGGATAAATCGTCCATAAAAACCTCCAAGCAGCGTTCAACCATATCCGAAAAAATGGCGAGCATGCAACGCTGAAAGGTTTCCGGTGCATTACACAACCCAAATGGCATACGGAGGTATGCAAATGTTCCATAAGGACAAGTGAAGGTGGACTTCTCTTGGTCCTTAAGATCAATCGAAATCTGATTGTACCCCGAATAACCATCAAGAAAACAAAAATGCGATCAGCCGGCTAAACGCTCTAAAATTTGATCAATGAATGGAAGAGGGAAATGATCCTTAAGTGTAGCAGCATTCAATCGGTGGTAGTCTATACATACCTTCCACCCAGTTACCAAACGGGTCGTGACAGGTTCATTTAACAAATTATTTGTAACTGTAATTCCCCCCTTTTTAGGGACTACCTGTGTGGGACTCACCCACATCGATTCTGATATAGCATAGATGATCCCTGCAGAAAGGAGCTTGATCACCTCCTTCTTGACGACCTCCATCATGCTAGGATTTATTCGACGCTGTGGCTGAATCCCCGGCTTGGCTCCCTCCTCGAGCCGAATCTTGTGCTGGCACAATGTAGCAGAGATCCCCTTGATGTCTGCAACTGACCACCCGAATGCACCTCGGTGGTTCTTCAACACAAGCAGCAGCTGGTCTTCCTCCTCGGCACTCAGATATGCCGAAATAATCACAAGCAGCTTCTCTTCTTCAGCTAGAAATGCATACTTCAAGTGCAGTGGCAATGGCTTCAATTCCAAATCTGGTGGGCTGATTAAGGATGACTGAAGCGGTGGTGGGAGTTTGCCAAGGTCTTCATAGTACCTAGCATAAAAGCATGGAAGCACCTGAAGCATCTTAGCACACTCATGTAGTGACTTGCTTCTCATCCAATCATGTGTTATATTAACCAAGCAAGCTTCAAGTGGTAATTCTAGATATGCATTGAAAACCGAACTCAATATGGCCTCATCTTCAGTAGAGGGTGGAATGTCCTCCTCTTCGTCATTAGGAAAATCTACAGCTTTGCTAAGTGACACAACCTTGGTCTGCTCCATGATGTCAACAGACAATGTCCCTTTCTCCACCTTGGTCATTACATTAGCCATATCTAAAAATGGCTTCCCTAGACAAAGTGAGATATTGTGATCAAAATGCTTTGCCATGCAGCATTGCTCCTTAGCTTTAGATGACGTGGTGCTGGAAGGCATGACCATCTCAAACCGATCATCGGCGATACCTAAGGTCAAACGACCTCTCCCCATCTCGAGTATCATGTCAGCTGTAGCTTGGAAGGGTCGTCCAAGTAGTAGCTCATTGCCTTGTTCATCTTGCATCTCCATTACAACAAAGTCTGCTGGAAACACAAATCGATCTACTTTCACCAAAACATCTTCACAAATACCATAAGGCTTCACCACTGAATTGTCCGCCAGCTGAATTGTCATGTTGCTCGACCTTGATTCTTTTAATCCCAATTTCTTGAATGTAGAGAGAGGCATCAAGTTTATGCTTACCCCAGAATCGCACAGTGCTTCGCCAAATTTCACCTTACCAATGTAACATGAAATATTGAAGCAACCCGAATCCTGCCTCTTAGGTGGAAATGTGACCATGATGAAGGCACTCTCTTGCTCCTTGAGAACTACTACCTCAGTATCAGGGATCTTCCTCTTCTTAGTAATGATGTCTTTCAAAAACTTGCCGTAAGAGGGGATTTGCTCTATTGCCTCTAATAATGGGATGTTGACGGAGAGCTTTCTGAAACTATCTAGAAACTTCTTGAACTGGGCGTCCACCTTCTTTGCTTTCACACTATTCGGATATGGGACCGGGACAGCCTGAGCCCTTTGATGCGGCGGCACATAAGGTGTCATTTTCTGTGTCTCCTCCTCAATAATAATGGGCTCCGCAGTGGCATCCTCTGCTATTTCCTCAACCGGCTCTGTGACTGAGTTTGGCACTTCCTCAATGACCTCACCTTCGGTTTCTACTTGGGGTGTGCTTGGTTCATCGGCCCTGGGGTTTAAAAGCTTCTTGCCACTCCTTAGCAAGATTGCCTTTGCCTGTTGGTTTCCTCCTGGAATGTTTGTGTTACCCAGAAAACCTTGTTGCGTTGGCTTCTTTAGATTGGCTATCTCATCTGCCAATTGCGCCATAGACGTCTCTATCGTCCTCATCTGAGCCCCATGGCTCTGCAATGTCTGTCCAAACTGATTCATAAATTCCCCCTGTTGCTTTATCTGCTGGCCAAAAGTAGTCATTAATTCTTGGTTTTTCTTTATCACTTGATTGAGCAACTCTGTGCTCTTATCCTCCGCCACCGGCTGGGGTTTTGCATCGGGGTCCTGCAAAAAGTTATTCGGATCCTTCCAAGAAAACTTCTTGTCCTTCCTCCATGAGTAATCGTTGTTTTTGTACCCCTACTGCTGGCGCATGAATTTGACTTGAGCTTCATCCTCGGATTCTGTATCTTCTTTTGTAAGCAGTTTCTTCGCTAGAAGGTCCATCTTCTCATTCAGCTCTTTGATGGCCTTTGACTCCCCCACAACTTGTACGTGCTCAACGGCGTCCCTGTTTCCCCAGGATTGCTTCTTGGCCATGTTCTTAAGGATTTCCCAACACCTCGTGTCTGTGTTGTTCAAAAAGAATCCTGAGCCTGCAGAATCTAGGTTACTTCTATCATGCTCAGAGAGAGAAAAATAGAAGATTTTTACCTGTGTCTCCTTGTCAAGCCCATGATGCGGGCACCTCCTGAGCATGATCTGAAACCTTTCCCAAGTCTCGGAGTAGGTCTCTCCTGCCTTCTGGGTAAAATTGTGGATTTTCCTGATCATGTCGTTTGTCTTCTCGGGTGGAAAGAACCTTTCAAAGAATACTTCCACCATGTGGTTCCATGATTCCACATATTCATCGTCAAGATTGTGCAACCATTCTCGTACATTTCCTTCCAGAGAACTCGGGAACAACTTTAGATAGAGCGTCTCCTGTGAAAATCTGTCAATTTTAATCATGTCACAATTCTCCACGAATTGGCTTATATGAGTGACTAGGTCCTCGTTCTTTAGCCCATGGAATGCATTAGACTTGACCAAGTTTATTAACGTAGGATCAATCTTATACGTCAGAATGTTGATCGCCTACTTCTTTATTGGCCCCTTAGAAGCGGATGAGGAAGAAGCTTTGATCTTCTCCCATATCATCTGTTCCTCTGCCATTTCTTCTTGTTCGGATTCTGAATCTGTTTCTTCCAAGTGGTCTTGATTGTAATCCTCCTCGTCGTAAGGTCCTGGTAGTGGAACCTCTGGTGCCTGTTGTGTGTAGTCGGTGCTACGCATCTGCACCATGCACAATACCTGCAAAATGAAAATTTGAGTTCAGTACCGTGCTAGACGATTACAAAAATTGGAAAGATAGACTATAAATTTTAGAAATGATTTCACAATAATAAAAATAAAAAGTGGCCTAGAGTGGACGCTTGCAGCACTCGTAATGCCGACAATTGCCGTGTCCCCGGCAATGGCACCAAAAACTTGACACGATTCTACCGTGCATAGAACGCAAGTGTACGCGTCAATGTAATATAGGCCTTTGTGAGGCCCGAGTCGAACTCAGGGACACTGAATTATCAGAGACTACTACTAACTACTCGCAATCAGCTAGACCGGTTAAAAGGTTGGAAGTTGTTGTAAAATTTAAAGAAAACGAAATAAAACAAAACAAAACAATCGATTAAAGGTTTAGTTTAATCAATTCAAGTGGAGATCTTTAGGATTGTGGTTTCACCGCAGGTTATCATTGTATGAATTCTTATCTAATAATTCAGGTTCATCTCTCAATTCCAGGTAGTGGCCTGTAGTAAGAATTTCCCACTGTCGTGGTACAATTCACTACTTATGTCTAGGTCAGTTCCACTGTCGTAGTAACCTATACCCTAAACTAGGTGCATTAGAAACGACCTTTGGGTTTCCACCATTAATCTTACATCACCTTGTTCAAGGGATTTGTCAATTAATGTGAATTTTGCCTCTTTTCAACCGTTAATTCTTCTTTCAAAGTAATTAAGGGAATTAGATTATTATTATGGTGATCAATCATAACAATATAATTGAGAAAACGAATTCATACCACGGATTTAAGAGATTAATGATGAATTACTATGATAAAAGATGTCATACAATGCTTCCCCAGGCTACTCTCGGTCCTAAAGATAAAGGGGATTAGCCCCGCATGTTCATCTCAGAGATAAACATGGTAGAGAAAAGGGGAAACATGGAGAAAAATGTGATTGAGTGGTGAAACCCCTGAACGGAGAAGATCCAAGCGTTCCTTGGCGTAGAATGCACGATCTCCGGCCTTTCGGCGATGGAAAACGTCTTCTTCGACGTCCGGAATGGGTAGGGCATCCTTCTGGGCTCCGCTCTTCTCTCCACACCTTCTCGGGACGTGTGCAGCGGCTAATAACGTGATAGATTTCTCTTGGCCGCCGTCATTAGGTATAATCACCGAGTTAGGTCGCCAAAATATCATAGCCGTCGGATTTCGATCAATCTGAAGCAAACTTGTATCTGACGGTGTCGATACCATCGACGTAGGTCGATGGTATCGACCTTGCGCGGTATCGGCTGGTCAGCGGCTAATAACGTGATAGATTTCTCTTGGCCGCCGTCATTAGGTATAATCACCGAGTTAGGTCGCCAAAATATCATAGCCGTCGGATTTCGATCAATCTGAAGCAAACTTGTATCTGACGGTGTCGATACCATCGACGTAGGTCGATGGTATCGACCTTGCGCGGTATCGGCTGGTCTTCTTTCTCTTCATTGTCGTGACTGATGCTAACTCGATACCATCGACATGGGTCGATGGTATCGACATCCTAAGGCGTCGTTTTTATCCTTTTGTGTCGCTGTAGCTCCACGTGTCGATAGTATCGACTTTTGGGTCGATAATATCGACTCTCTTCTCGCCAGAAACCCGACGGTGTGTCGATACCATCGACTCTCCTGTCGATAGTATCGACTCTGCGATGCTCCTTGCGGCTGACTACCTGTGGTGATGTCGATGGTATCGACATCAGCAGATATTCATTTTTCCTGAAATTGCAACACAAAACCACATAAGCTGAAATAAAACATATTGTTGTACTCATTTATGCTGAAAATACTGAAATAAGGGAGATTTGACACTGAGAAGGATCATAGACCAAAGTAAATGAATTATGCAATATTAACCACCAAAATGACCAATAAATGCATAAAACACAAGTAAAATATGTCTATAAATGTGAATCAACATCATCGCATCACTGACACATGGTGGTAATGATGGGTATAGGACATGCTTGGATACTTAAAGATGTACTTGTATGTGCAACAAATAGGCCATGTAATGTGTTGTTGGTAGTATCATTTAATCCTTAAGAGGAATGTATTCCAAGGTAATGGGAGAGAATGAGTTTGGGGGCTGGATGTTGAACTTAGGTTGATCCTAATTGGCCAGGAAAGGGCCTTAACCCTAATAATGTACTATGAAGCTTACTTGTTTCCCTTATATGGAATGATTATGATAATAGAATGTGTATATCTATTATTATGAACTCCTAACCATACAGGTGTTGCAAGTTGATATGCATAGCTAAGTGAAAACTATGGTAATTATGATGCGATACAGGTTGAATGAGCTTCCATAAGGCATATTGAGGCATTTGTACAATGGGGATAATGTGAATGGGTCCTATGGCCTGATAATGGTTTGATGCCTAGTTTGAGATAACATTCCCTATGATAAGTTGAAAGGTTGATACCCTATGGAAAATGGCCTTGATAATGATGATGTTACAAATGAAAGTGATACAAATGATACATTATTATGATGTGATGAAGTCACTTTGTATGCTTTTAAGTTTTATCTTGGTAGAGTTTGCTATGACTTTATACATTATAACTTGATTGATGCTAAAAGATACTTAATGGACTTAACTAATACAGTGGAACTTAATACATGTAGTTACTCCCTATGCCATAGATCCGTCTCAGCATCAACACTTGTTGGATGGTGAAATAGGCTCGTTCTTAGAGAAGGCTTGGAGTCATATACTATTGAGTATATGCATTCACAGGATTGACTACAGGCCATACCCTGGCAGGAGTGTGGCTACGGGCCGTAGCTCAGAGTCACTAGTGTCGTGTCCTGTACCAAGGTGGGCTAGGATTTTCATAGCTTGACTATATGTCACTGGTTGGAGTTGATTAATATGTCTCTGTGGTGTACTCGTGTACTGACCACGAGGATTGGTGATGTAATGACCAGATTTGTGCTTAATTGGTAAACTAGGGTTTACCTGAATGATTACATGCTTGATTCGATTGAACATCATTTAGGCTTGATTAATGATAGTAGATCAATTGTGATGTTTCAAACCTAAGAATAAAATATAACTATGATTTTAGTTTGAATAATTAGGGTTTGAGAAATGTAAACCCTAATCGGCAAAAATTAGGGTTTTGATAGTACATGAATATGGAATTTGATCATGATAGAAGTGTGGTAAATGATTTTTCATATTTTCTAAAATTTTTTTATTTAATTGAATTTTGGATATGATATGGATAACTCAATCATGCATATTGGAGAAAAAGTTCAGAATATTTGAGTGTTCTTTGAATGTGGTTCTTAGTCAAACTATACTTCGACCAAAATGCTGACAGAGTGCTTTTTAGTAGTGCAATGTTTTATTTTTAGTTATCTATTGGTAACTCCAAATGATCTGAAATTTTAACTAGAGATCTAAAATTCTATCCTAAAGAACATATAAAATTTTCATAATTTTTGGATGCGTTTAGACCTTATCAGTAGACGAATTACAGTAATATTTTATGATAGAAAATTCAGCTAAAATAAGAGAAAGTATAGTGAGGCGTCAATGTGCAGTTGACCCAAGAAGCTCAATTTCTCTATATGGTCAACCTAACACACAAGGAGCTCTCATAATTCATGATTCAAACCAGAGAAACGAAATCCTAGAGAGAGAGGGAGAGTTAGGGTTTGAGACGAGAAATTGATGGAGATGCTGACCTAGGGTTTTGCAGTCTAGGGAATGATGAAATCATGTAAGTTTAGCTTCTTTGGATATAGTTTCATGGTGAATCTTCTCTAAGATGTCAAGATTCCGTCCCTCCCCTATTTGGATTCGAAATCATATCAAACCAAGTCCTTTTCTTACTCTTTCTTCATAATCCCTCATTTCTAGAGTTTCCGAGTTGAAAGCAAGAAGAATTGGGTGAATTGCGAGGGATTTGATATGAAAGCAAGATTTTTAGGGATGAGATGCGTTTTTAAGGTATTTTCACACCTTAGGGTGAGTGGGAACTTCCTTTAAACAGTATATTGCATGAAAATTGGTTAAATCATCCATAATCTTTAATTGCTTAGTATGCGACTACAAACCCTAAATTGTCTTTTTGATCTAAGTTGTTGCAAAATGATATGAAATGGAATCTTCCTCTATTTCAATGAATTTCAGAGATAAAATCATATTAGAAATGTATACAATACATCCTATTGAGAATTCCCTAAGTATTTGCAAAGGTTATAAGAGTAAACTGAAATATAGGGAATTTGTCTTTGACTGAAATTGCTGTATAATTAAATAGAGAAATTTGTTTATCTGGATCCCCTTGGTAATGAATGATTGTTTATCTGAATGCGTAGTACATATATGTCAGATACTATTTTGTATTTTTTGTGATGTGAATAGTGTTTGCTTGATATCTTCGTAAAGAGGGTGAAGCCCTATATGAGTGGAAAGTTGAAAATTTGTGAATAAATATAGTGAAATTCATTTGAAGTGTTTTTCTTGGCATCATAGACTCTATTTATGCAATGTTATTCTTGATTCATAATATCTCAATGAATGGCATGGAAAACCCTAATTTAGCTCAATTCGAGGATTTCATACATAAGTTGATTGTATATGACTTGTTTAAAGCAATTTGTATTTAGTGGATGTTTATGACATATTAAATCCTTATGAGAGCCATGTGATAAGTGAATGAGGTAAATGAAACCCTAAGGATAGGGTGTTTAATGAATTAAGCATTTTGATTACCATGTTCTCAGTATGAGATGCACAACCTAGGATTTGGGTCGATGTGCATGTTTTCCAAGGAAGTACAAATAATTTATGCGTGCAAATGATGATTACTCGTATGCCAAGTAATTAGCTCTTTTCAGTATATTAAGATGTTTAATTGCATGATTCTAATGTATAACTACCAAATGGACATGCATTATGTTTATATAAGTATTTTAGTCTTCCTGCATGTATAGTATGTTGATTTCTCAGTATATTACAATGTTTGAATATACTGCTCTACCAAGTTAAGGATGATATACATGTTGTGTTATAAACTTAAAATAAATAGACACGGTACCATAGAGATACCCAGAGACAAGTATAAGTAAGGGAAAAGATGCAATATAGTAAGAGCTTTCTAAGAAAAATAAAATAATAGACTTAAGAGCCCTGACACCGTAGAACCCCTATGTGAGGTTTGCGCCTTAGGGGTGAAATGACCTAACCCTGACAGTGTCCAGTATACGGGGGTCAGAACGTGCTATCAGGTGGCACGGGGGGGGGACGAAGCCCTAGTGGAAGTCTCCTTAAATTATAGTTTGCAGTGTGCAACATCAACCAGAATTCCTGGTGGCACTAGAGTACAGAAAAGCGTGTCCAACATCAACCAGAAGTCCTGGTGGCACTAGAGTAAAGAAAAGCCAATAGGTGACTTGACTCTCTGCCTGTGTGCTCAGGTTAGAGGAGGAGTCCAGTTTACAGCACAATAGGAGTGCAAAGGCCAAAGAGCTAGTTTCCCTATTACAGACCAGGAGAGTAGTCAGAATTAGCTATCCCAGGGTGTTGGCTAAGTCTTGTACGGTGGGATCGTAGTTCGCTACTAGTCTTCATATGTAGAGTACACTGCATATGATCAGGGCATAAGCTAAAATATGTTCATATAGATTTAAAGAGTTTCTTATAAGTAAGAAAGGCTAAGAAAGATTCGAGTACAATTTCCCAACAATAATTCTTTGTATGTTTCTGAATTATTAGTTCTCATTGAAATTAATCAAGCATGCTCATATATTGATTTACTCTTTTGATATCTAGAGTATCCTGCCATATTTATGATTGTCAATGATCAATATCTTTAAAGCTTACTGCTGTTATAATTGATATCAGTTTCTCAAAAGTATATCTATAATTATATCAGTGCTTTAGACTGTTTCTTTGAAGTACTCCTTCACTGAGCAAGTAGGCTCACCCCTCTACTCACAATTTTTAGGGAAACCACGTGGACTTGAAGAAGATCAAAGCATCAGAGTAGATCTACCACATGAGTTAAGTATGAGATTAGTTAAGTTTAGTCGGTCCCTGTCACTCTAGGTCCTAGTATAGATGTGAGAGTGTTGTAAGTAATGTTGTGTATCTTTGTTTCCTTAATAACAGAGAATGCATCTGATTATCATGTCATATGTACCTGAGAATGAATGTATGGATGTGTATCATTTATGTTGAGATCATATTAAAGAAATCAATGTTTAGATTATCTTGTAAAGTTAGTTTATGTGGTTCAATGCGAGAAAACAAAGAGTTTGAAAAAGAAGAAAAAGTTAAGGGTGATCTTTGTATTACGTTAAATCCTCAATTTATGCCCTAATCTCATGATTAATGGTAATTGTGAGATCGGGGTGTAACAACTTTGGTATCAGAGCTTAGGCTGAGTTGTCAGGGACCATTAAGTTAGTAAGTTAGAGTCATAAGTGATGTAGATAGGAGATTTTATGATGTTAGCTCTGGGGATTTAAGTATTTGGATATCCTGGCCCAGTATCTGAGTATTTGGATCAACTAGTATCAAGCTACTCTATCTATTCTTTTATGTATACCCTGGCCATGTATACAGTGGAAGGATGGTCTAGAGAGGAACCCTAGAAATATTAGGGTTAGAAATAAGATAAGTAACATGAATTAAGAGCATAAAAATAAAATGAGATAGAACTTTCATTTCATATTGTTGTTTTATTGGAGATGAATAGAAAAGCTCTTATATGTTTGAATTCAGATATTTAGTATTTTGAAATATATATGGGTCTTTAAGATTTGCTATACACTATGCAGTTGTAGCATTTATTGATTACATTCTTTGTATCAAGTAGACTAGAAATGATCTTTGAATGATATTTCCTAAGTGGATAAGTTTTCTTCCACACATTTGAGATTAATAGGAGTTGAGTAATCCTGAGTAGCTATTGGCTTCAGGACTGCAGGTTCGGCCTGGGCCGGCTGGTAGGATGCATTACTGGGATCTAATGACTCCTATTAGTAACATAACAAGAGTAAATTCTGGATAAATTAGATCCAAATTCTAGTATGAATGCATATACTCTAAGATTTTGAAGTATAAGGTAAAGACTAGGATAACTAAGAATTAGTTGGTACTGATATCTGAGATCTAACTTTGGGGCCTCATATGAGAAACCCTTAATTGGGAATAAAGGAACACGACATAAGGTTCAGATTAAGTTTAATTATTAGTATTATATGAACTCTAAATATGAAATGCGGAAAAGATATGAGAAAAGTATGTAATGACCAAGATAGTAAGAATCAATCATGAGGAATGGATTATATAACTGAGTATAATGTTTTTATGTACTCCAAGCAAAGGGAAAATAGAAGAAAAGAGCTAAGTATATAATAAGTACATAGAAGTGAAGAGTATTCAGAAGTGTTAAAGTGAAGAGAACTAGATGAGCATCTAAATCATAAAACTAGGATAAGAAACCTAGTTGAAACAAAGAGAAATGTTGGAAATAATGAGCTTGATTAAGGAATGAGGGTTATGATATAATTGAGAGCATGGAATGTATACCTTTATTGTGAAGTTAATACATTCATCCTTACTACCTTTGGATTCCAAGTCTCTATAGAACAACAAATTAGTTTCTTTTAAGAAAAAAGTGTAGCTAAATAAATGAATAAGTCATACAAAGGTAGACTATATTCAGGAAGGAAAAACTTGATTGAAACAGAAACTATGTTTCACCCATGCATGAGCCGTTTGATTTAAAATGAAGGATATGTAATGTATTAAACATGAGGTGATACTAGTAGAGAGATTATTGATTTAGAATTTCAACTTCACATTAGTAGAAGGATAAAAAGAAATATGTGCAACATGGTATACATGATCATACACATGAATAAGCAACATGGTCATAAGAGAAAACTAGAAGTTAAAGATGACATGTGGAATAGTAGTATATGGCAAGGGGATTATGGAAAGTAAAGAAGGGTATGAAACATAATGGAGTAATATAGATTATAAAAGAAAGAGGTTGCGAGATTTAAGAAAGTGCTAATTAGTCAAGTATCCTTGTTGATAATTAATTAAGCCTACATATGAGAAATGTATTATTGAATGTTTGAAGATAAGAATTATAAGTCTCAAAATCATCTTCTCTTTCATATCTTCCTTAATGAGAGCAATGTGGGAATGAAGTGAGAAGAAAATGAATCATATATGATGCATAACCACCGTGGTAGAGACATCTAGTGAATGTAATAATGACACAAAATATGATGATGAAACCCTAGCAGGGTAATTGAGAATGTAATCTATCTGAATGGCCAAGTAAGAGAAAGGAAATTCAATCGATAAGATAAAGAATACTTTAGTAAAACTTGTGAGATCCAAAGTTTGAATTTCAAGTTAAGGGAGCAAAGTCACATCACAATAACGTCATGCTACAGGTAAGGACCAAACCCTAGAATGTTTAGAGTTGTAGTAGTTCAAGGGATGTCACTAGTGATTTGACCTTGAATACTAGCATCTCTATAAAACAAGATCATGAGATTTGCACTATGAGAAGTAAACTAGCACTGATAGTAATCCAGGGTTTAAAGATAACTAATCTGAAAGGTACATAAACAATATGGAAATGATTCGGAGTAAAGAGTAAGATATAAATTTGAAATGTAACAAGTGTGTTTTGAACAAAAGGAGAAATACAATATGAGTGAAGCGCGATATGAGATAAATTCTTGCAGTGATAGCAAGAATGATGAATAATCTATTTGTACCTTGTATGTTTTAATTTTAGGAATGTTTAATCTACATGATTAAAATGAGAAGGATAAGTAGAAAAAAGTAAGTAGTAGTGAATGAGGAGAGAGATAAGAGAAAACAATGGCTTTTAGTAATATGTGATTTTTTTTTTAGAAGTATAATTTTTTGAAGGTATATTAAGGGATGTAAATTGGTTCTACGTATGATTTTAGTGTACATGTGCAAGCAATATGTTAATTAAAGGTGTCTGATAGTTGTAGTCATTCATACCAGTAATCCATCTTAGTATTTTACAATTGTGGTATGGTGATATGGGTTGAATGATGATGGAACAAATAGAGGGTTACCCTGAATAAGGTAGTCTTACCTATTCACTCATATGAATAGAAGGGATGATAACCATATTGTATTGATATGTAACCCTAATGAGGTATGTCTTGTTATACCTAGCTTTAATATAACTAAGTGATGGTAATTGGGTATGAATAGTCCTTGAATGACTGATACAATCATGGAGTACTTTGTTACTGTTGTTGAAACCCTAGTATGCTATAACCCGATGGTTACACTTTGAATTATGTGTGGGTTCATACTTGAGAATAATATGAAATGTGATGGTAATGCTTCACCTTATGCATCCATGATGCAATGGGGATGTTGTGAGTAGTAGTGTATAATTATTGTTAAATCTAGTCTTCCAACTCAAGACTATTTTGCTATTTGAGTAGCACAATAGTAATATTCAAAACAACATGGTGAACTCTCTTTTGTGACTCAGAGGTAATATAAAAAAATAGTACATATTGAGCCATATGAATTGAGATGGTTGGATCTGATTATCAATGTTGAGGTAACACCTCAAGAGTATGAAAATATTGAAATGGTTGCTTCTCTATCTACTCTATGATTGATTGTGGCATAGAGAATTTGGTTGTTATCATTGAGAACTATTTTAACATGTTGTGATTAGAAAAGAAATAAAGGACTTAACGTTGAAAACTACATTCAAGTATAAAATACAAGAATGTAATGACATGTAAGATTTCACAAAATAAACTTTGAATATACTTTTTTTGTGTATTTATGTTTCGAGGACGAAACTTTTTAAGGGGGTGAGAATTGTAATGACCACATTTGTGCTTAATTGGTAAACTAGGGTTTACCTGAATGATTACATGCTTGATTAGATTGAACATCGTTTAGACTTGATTAATAATAGTAGATCAATTGTGATGTGTCAAACCTAAGAAGAAACTCTAACTATGATTTTAGTTTTAATAATTAGGGTTTGAGAAATGTAAACCCTAATTGGCAAAAATTAGGGTTTTGATAGTACATGAATATGGAATTTGATCAAGAGTAGTGTGGTAAATGATTTTTCATATTTTCTAATTTTTTTAATTTAATTGAGTTTTGGATATGATATGGATAACTCAATCATTCATATTGGAAAAAAAATTCAGAATATTTGAGTGTTCTTTGAATGTGGTTCTCGATCAAACTATACTTCGACCAAAATGCTGACAGAGTGCTTTTTAGTAGTGTAGTGTTTTATTTTTATTTATTTATTGGTAACTCCAAATGATCTGAAATTTCAACTGGAGATCTGAAGATAGATCACAAACAAAATGTAAAATTTTCATAATTTTTGGATGCCTTTAGACCTTATCAGTAGATGAATTATAGTAATATTTTTATGACAGAAAATTCAGCTGAAATAAGAGAAAGTATAGTGAGGGGTCAATGTGCAATTGACCGAAGAAGCTCAATTGCTCTATATGGTCAACCTAACATACAATGAGCTCTCATAATTTGTGATTTAAACTAGAGAAACGAAATCCTAGAGAGAGAGGGAGAGTTAGGGTTTGAGAGGTGAAATTGATGGAGATGCTGACCTAGGGTTTTGTAGTCCGAGGAATGATGAAATCATGTAAGTTTAGCTTCTTTGGATATAGTTTCATGGTGAATATTCTCTAAGATGTCAAGATTCCGTCCCTCCCCTGTTTGGATTCGAAATCATATCAAATCAAGTCCTTTTCTCACTCTTTCTTCATAATCCCTCATTTCTAGGATTTTCGAGTTGAAAGGAAGAAGAATCGGGTGAATTGCTAGGGATTTGATATGAGATTGAGATTTTCAGGGATGAGCTGCATTTGTAAGGTGTTTTCACACCTTAGGGTGAGTGGAAACTTCCTTTAAACAATATATTGCACAAAAATTGGTTGAATCATCCATAATTTTTAATTGCTTAGTATGCAACTACAAACCCTGAATTGTCTATTTGATCTAAGTTGTTGCAAAATGATATGAAATGTAATCTTCCTCTATTTGAATAAATTTGAGATGATAAAATCATATTAGAAATGTATACAATACATCCTAATGAGAATTCTCTAAGTATTTGCAAAGTTTATAAGAGTAAACTGAAATATAGGGACTTTGTCTGTGACTGAAATTGTTGTATCATTAAATAGAAAAATTTGTTTATCTGGATCCCCTTAGTTATGAATGATTGTTTATCTGAATGCATAGTACATATATGTCAGACACTATTTTGGATTTTTTGTGATGTGAATAGTGTTTGCTTGATATCTTCGTAAAGAGGGTGAAGCCCTATATGAGTGGAAAGTTGGAAATTTGTGAATAAATATGGTGAAATTCATTTGAAGTGTTTTTCTTGGCATCATAGACTCTATCTATGCAATGTTATTCTTGATTCATAATATCTCAATGAATGGCATGGAAAACCCTAATTTAGCTCAATTCGAGGATTTCATACATATGTTGATCGTATATGACTTATTTAAAGCAATATGTATTTAGTGGATGTTTATGACATATTAAATCCTTATGAGAGCCATGTGATAAGTGAATGAGGTAAATGAAACCCTAAGGATAGGGTGTTCAATGAATTAAGCATTTTGATTGCCATGTTCTCAGTATGAGATGCACAACCCAGGATTTGGGTCGATGTGCATGTTTTCCAAGAAAGTGCAAATAATTTATGGGTGCAAATGACGATTACTCATATGCCAAGTAAATAGCTCTTATCAGTATATTAAGATGTTTAATTGCATGTTTCTAGTGTATAACTGCCAAATGGACATGCATTATGTTTATTTAAGTATTTTAGTCAGTCTGCATGTATAGTATGTTGATTTCTCAGTATATTACAATGTTTGAATATACTGCTCTGCCAAGTTAAGGATGATATACATGTTGTGTTATAAACTTAAAATAAATAGACACGGTACCATAGAGATACCTAGAGTCAAGTATAAGTAAGGGAAAAGATACAATATAGTAAGAGCTTTAAAAAAAAAAGACTTAAGAGCCCTGACACCGTAGAACCCCTATGTGAGGTCTGCGCGTTAGGGGTGAAACGACCTAACCCTTACAGCTTGGCATTAGGGGTGAAACGACCTAACCCTTACAGCTTCCAGTATACGGGGATCAGAACGTGCTATCAGGTGGTACAGGGGGGATGAACCCCTAGTGGAAGTCTCCTTAAATTATAGTTTGCAGTGTCCAACATCAACCAGAAGTCCTAGTGGCACTAGAGTACAAAAAAGTGTGTCCAACATCAACCAGAAGTCCTAGTGGAACTAGAGTACAGAAAAGCCAATAGGTTGCTTGACTCTCTGCCTCTATACTCAGGTTAGAGGAGGAGTCCAGTTTATGGCACAATAGGAGTGTTGAGGACATATAGCCAATTTACCTGTTGCAGACCAGGACAGTAGTCAGACTTAGCTATCCTGGGGTGTCGGCTAAGTCTTGTACGATGGGATGGTAGTTTGCTACGAGTATTCATATGTAGAGTACACTGCATATGATTAGGGCATAAGCTAAAATATGTTCATATCGGTTTAAAGAGTTTCTTATAAGTAAGAAAGGCTAAGAAAGATTCGAGTATAGTTTCCCAGCAATTATTCTTTACATGTTTCTGAATTATAAGTTCTCGTTGAAATTAATCAAGCATGCTCATATATTGATTTACTATTTTGATATCTAGAGTATCCTGCCATATTTATGATTGTCAATGATCAATCTCTTTAAAGCTTACTGCTGTTATAATTGATATTAGTTGCTCAAAAGTATATCTGTAATTATATCAGTGCTTTAGACTATTTCTTTGAAGTACTCATTTACCGAACGAGTAGGCTCACCCCTCTACTCCCAATTTTTAGGGAAACCATGTGGACTTGAAGAAGGTCAAAGCATCATAGTAGATCTACCACATGAGTTAAGTATGAGATTAGTTAAGTTCAGTCAGTCCCTATCACTCTAGGTCCTAGTATAGAAGTGAGAATGTTGTAAGTAATGTTTTGTATCTTTGTTTCTTTAATAAGAGAGAATGCATCTAATTATCATGTCGTGTGTACCTGAGAATGAATGTATGGATGTGTATCGTTTATGTTGAGATCATATTAAAGAAATCAATGATTAGATTCTCTTGTAAAGTTAGTTTATGTGGTTTAATGCGAGAAAACAAAGAGTTCAAAAAAGAAGAAAATGTTAAGGGTGATCTTTGTATTATGCTAAATCCTCAATTTATGCCCTAATATCATGATTAATGGTAATTTTGAGATCGGGGTGTAACAGGTGAGGTCATGGATTCCTGCGCTTTCATTGACCTTTTATGGCACTGATTTTGACTTAGTGTGGTTAGTTGGATTTGGGTGGTACAACTCAAATCCTCATGGTAGAATAAAATATGTAACCATCCATGTAGTATATTTTCTTAGGGACAAATATGAGAATATTGGATGAGGCCTTGCTTGTTTTAATATAGTACACATGATAGTAAATATACATGTTCTTCATATTCCTTTCATGATGATAAGATGTTCCATAATCCAAGTAAAAATTGCTTATTCTAATCATCCTTGAACATATCATGCATTTGAATATTCCTATCATAATAATAGCTTTACTCATATTACTCATATATGTGTTAGTAATAGCGTTGGTGGAGGGTTATATCTCCCACTAAGATTTGGATCTCACCCTGTGGGTTCCCCACATCCTTTTAGGTGGATGTGCATGAGGAGGAAGAGATCATGCAGCTAAGGCAGAGCAACAACAACATGAAGGCTAGTAGTTGATAAGGTTGGAGGTGTTGATGCTTGTCTTTTGCGTAGAGTCCTGAGTCATCCACGTACACTCAGGTCCTTGAAATAGTTTTGGCCATATTTTGTCTTATTCCCCTTTTGATGCAAAGATACAATGGTTGTGTGTGTATATATATATATATATATATATATATATATATATATATATATATATATATATATAGGGACATGTTTCTCTTGTAATATAGATGATGGCATACCTTGTAAGTAGATGTTGATGTAGTTACTCTGTCCTGTCAGGACTAGTATGTAAAGGTTTTTGCTGCTTTGGTGTTTAATGAAATCAGTTTTAGTTTTTTGTATTTTCTAGTAACCTATTTGTTTAATCTTTCTTCCATGGTTAAGTTTTAAGTAATCTCACTTGTGTGACACGGGGAATCACATAAACTATTCCACTTTTTATGTCTGATGATTCTATTTGAGTGATTTAAAACTCTACACATGTGCTATCTTGCTGTCGAAAAACTTACAAATATCAATTTCCATGTTCAATAATTCAGTGGAAAATGGGTTCAAGATTCCTCCCCATAATGGCTCAAACAAACAAACAAACAAACACACACACACATATATATATATATATGTATATATATATATAATGTGTGTGTGTGTTTGTGTGTGTATGTGTGAATAAAAAAATAATGAGATCACTATTTGTATCATGAACCATAAGGTTTACAAAAAATCCCATAGGCAATAAAAGGAAAATACATATCCCAAAGGAAATTAACTAATACAAGATAAACTCCTTTTAATTATACATAGATCCCATAGACTTATATTTGTAGTCACTTTTTTTAAAAGTTTGTAACATATATCATATTATAACAAAGCACGATCTTTGTAAACGTCATTGTGCACATAAACCATAAAATCAGACACAATCAACAAAAACACACTGGTACGTGGTGGTAAGATGGTAAAATGTTAGTAAGGAAGTAGTATTGTTTGATAGAAACATAGACATTTTGGGCAGAACAATTGTGGTGGGTGAGTGTGAGAATGCTCGTGTTGGTGAAAAACGGTCGTGTTGGGAGTGTAAAATGGTTAGTTTAATACCGTATTTTGGAGTTCGGGTAGAATGGCCATGCTAGACAACACAGTCATGATGGGATTGAGATACCACAATTGTGATGAGTACCATGTCTGTGGTTGAAGGATTGAAGAAGGGCCATTCTTTGAGCAATGATAATGTTGAGACTGGAAAGCACGACTGTGCTAGTTAGCACGACTACTCTAGTTGTTGAGCACCATGGCCATTTTGGTGAGGATGGCGTGGTGGCTGACTATCCTAGGGTAGCTTCACTTTGATGTCAAGTCTATGATCTTTGCTTTAGTAGAACAACCATGTTGATCTAGCATGACCATTTTTGAAGCTTTACCTACAATTCAGTCTTAAACTTGGTCATTTATGGATATTTTTTCTTCAATGTAATTCTTGACCACTTGGGTTAGGTTGGGAATGATATTAACTTCATTTTGATTAAATACCTATTGTTGGGGAATGATTGCAATGCGAAACATTTAAACATTAATAATATACAATATGACACAAGATGGATGCCCAATCAAGGGATTCATCTAAAATGATATAAAACTGTAGGCTTAGAGAAACATATTAGCTTGGCTAAAACTTAATATATATGAATGAACTAAAACAATGAAAACAACTTCAAAGAGTTTCTTTAAAGTGTATGTCCATTATGCCATACAAAATCATCATAAGGCATTTGCCCAACTTCCTCCGTAGTTCCCACCACCAATGGAATAGGTAACAAAGCGACTTTGCCACCCACTACCACTAAATCACTACCCCCTCCAATAAAAGAGGGGCCTTCCTAAGGGAAAACAAGGATAAAAGCGAAGGGTTAACCCTTTTTCAAGTTTGTGAGGGACCTCAAGGCACAAAGAAAAGATAACCCTATTTTAAAGGTTGTTCCCTTCCTTATACAATACAAATAGGTGCACAAAGCCTTGTGCCCTTACCTTGAGTTTAAAGGCAGATACAACAAAGGTTTTATATTAGACATATACTATTATATTTGCAATTTTGTAAACGTAATATAAGCAATAAGAAACATTGTAGTGATAGGTAACAAGTAGCTAAAATAATATATTTATCCAAGCATCAAGACTCGTGAATATACAATGAAAGCATCAATATCATAATAAAGGTCAAAAGAGGTAAACATACCTTAATTAAGAGATATACCATTATGAACATGATTATATCTTTGACAAGAGTCCGTCAAAGTGGTCCTAAGATTTAAGAAAGCATGATTTGATTAAAATTAGTAGAAATCTAGTCATGTGATGACTTTCATGAAGGTTGGATGTTTCACTTAGTTTAAATATCCTATCATCCAATATTGTTTATCATATTACAAAAGTGCATGCAAGTGCATTATCAAGTCTCATATCACGTCATAGATTATACTTGACTTAGGGTGATAGATCCTAAAAATGATCATGAATTTTGATATTAGGGTTCAATTTTGTTAGGGAAATCATAAATTTTGATTACGATTGGTTACTTAAGATACACATCCATTTAAGTCATATTTCATATCAAATTGTCATTAGTAGAGAACAAAAGTGATAATGATTCAATTTTGTGACATAAGTCATCAAACGTTACTGATTTAGTATCACAAAAAGTATCAAGCATCATTAGGAAAGGTTTACATGAGATTTGAGATCTAGAATGAGAAATCCATAGTATGTCACATTTCATGTTACATGATCATCTTTGGAAAACAAGAGTGATCAAGTTCAAGTATATGTTCATAATGAACCAAAAGTAACTGATTAGACTCATAAATATACTTTTTTTACATCCTAAGGTTGATATTAGGAATGAATTAGTAATATTAAATAGATTAAAAATAATATTTTTATAACATAAGTAGAATTTGGTAGAGACATAGGTCTTAAAACCATTTTTGTGGATACTTTTCAAATTATTAGCAAAAATAGTGTATTTATTTGCAATATTTGGGAAATTGAATAATTTATCATCATTTTTATAAAATCGGGACATTTCCACATATATCATTTAGAGATATACAAGTTTGGAAATATGTCAATTGTAGGATAGAGGTTCATCATGGACCAACTACAATTGGATGGCTCTAGTTCCTTACTTCCATTGAGGGGCACTATTTGCGGATAAAGATGTTACAAAAACAATGCCACATGATGGAGACCACAGTTCCAAGGTCTGACTCCTCAACTAGCCAAGATAGTGGGATATCAACTGGTTTGGTCATCCCACAACCATTAATGCATGTCCTTGAGTTGATCAGATCAGACGGCTAAAGGGTCATCAAAGAGAATATCCACTAATCAATGAGTGAGTGGTGGAGAGAGAGAGAAAGTGGGGTTGTGGGATATAGACAGTTGAATGGTGGTCCACATCAAATGGAAACTATGTCATGTGGTCAACAAGTCATCTCTCCCATTACGCCTTGACCACGTGTAAGGATTGGAAGGCTATACAGTGAGATCACATGATAAAGATGAGAAGGGAGTGTAAGACTATATCAAGGTCTTAAAAACAGTTGACTACGCTTGCCTTGTCCTAGTGAGCTGGGATATCCTTGACTTGAGTTGAGGTGGCCTGGAGGTGAGGCAATGATCTATTTAGAGATGCTAAAACATGAAGTACAACAATCTTGAGTTGGGAGTGGTATGAGTGGGGAAATAAGGAGAAAAGAGGGGGACTAGGAAGAGGAGACTGAAACAAAGAGAAAAATGAGCAAAGGAGATCATGAGAAGGTGGTGTGTGTGTGCCCAGGCTTGGTATGGTCGGTCAGCCGTGCACCATGCTTCCTGGTCCTTAGACATGGGGGCAACAAGGATGATGATGTTGGGTAGTCGAATCTAGTGCATCCATGGACTTGTGGTCCAAGGCCAATCGTTGGATGAGACAAGAGAAAGGGAATTGCTAATATGGAAAAAGGCTTAGAAAAATAACGAATAAGGTCTAAAAAGGTATTAATATTAAAAAAATCACTACTCAAATATTTTAAATCATATTGAGGTGAAGTTTTTGGAATTGGTTCACAAATTTATCCACTTCGTGTATAAAAAGATTGGGTTCAAAATGATGATGTTTAAGGGTCTTATAAAATCATATGCATTCAAAGTATATTAATGCATTCGACATCATATAAAATAGATCAAATTGATAGTCCAACCACTACACATTTATTGTTGAGAAACATATGAACTAAAATTATCTAGGAGTTGGAGAGAGACATCTTATGACTAAGGTATGGAAAATATAAATAATAGAGAAAATCCACTTCATCACATCCTGACTACCATAAAAGAAATTTTGTCCCCAAAATATAAACAAATAATAAAAACATACTAGGACCTCACATTTCATATCCAAATAATCTTAGTACTCAACATTTAATATCATTGTCACCTCCATATCGAAATTATCCTAATATAAATAAAGCAATCATCAATCTCAAAATATGCGTTGTTATTAAAAGATAACAAATTGGAAAAATCACTTTGTAGGTCAAAATAATACAACTCTTTGATTCAAGAGTAAGGTCTGAATTTCAATCCCATAATTAGGGTTTTAATCCTCTGCATTGGCCCTTGGTGTAGGTTCACATTCATTATTGAGATTTTGTGTTTCAACAATTCAAAATTGAATTATATTTTGACACCATGTTTTTATATCAAAATGTATGGATGGTACCACACCAATTCCACACAATATCTTATCCCTAAATTGTGATGTCCCACCACCACATGGTCAATATTACTAAAAAACCAATTTAAAACCAATGCTCGTTTCCAACACATGACATCATAATAGTATCATGGGTCTAGAAATTTTGATCATCAGTAAAGGGATATCAACAAAGCCTTTAACTATATGTAGTTATAATTATAAATTCACAACATGGTGACCTATATCACATTCATAAAAAAGATATTTGTTACAAGACATAAACATTTATCTTACAACTTGCATAACTATGGCTATAAAATAAGGCACAAATGTCAAAGTCTCAAGCTAAATAATAACTATTTGACTAAAACTCCCTAACTCATACTTGCCTATACATAGAAGGAACTAGAATACCATCCCTATGCAACTTCAATCAATTTAAGGAGGTGGTCACATAAATATCAAAGATCTCCAGTCACCCATCACACATACATCATCTACCTCTAAACTAGGATCAACCTCAACTGATTTGATCCTCACCACAACTACCTAAGAAACTAGTCCAACACTAAAAAGATGAGAAGAACCATGAGATGAGACCCCATGTCCCAAAAGTATGATATAAAAACTAAAAAAAATTAATTACTTATAGTAATTTCATGAATAATTTAAACAAGAAAGTAAGCATTTCATTTGCAAAATAAGTAGTTAAATGGAAAGGAAAAATTCTTACCATGTTTATATACGTGCCTCAACAAACACCTAAGTAAGATACAAACAACATACATTTTAAGAGAAAACCACATATCACAAGAACATCCACATTTCTTTTCAAGTAACCACCACATATCACAAGAACATCCACATTTCTTTTCAAGTAACCTAAACAAATACCTTATAAGTATGATTTACACATTTTATTAGGCCCCAAGAAATTCGAGTTGTACCACTCAAACTACAAGATATATGTTGCAAAGCCATACTAGTAATATGTATAAGATCCAATGATATTTGGTTAACCTTGGGTCGAAGTTAGGTAACAAAAGGTAGAGAGATCATAGGCTAGGTATAACATGGAAATTTCTCAAGGTGGATCCACATATCTTAGGTTTGTCATGGGTACATAGATCATAACACCAACATAGACTTGACCATGTCAATTCTCTATCACATAATAAATACTAGTTATCATTGTCGATCATAATTGTGTCCCTAATAATGTTTAAAGATGTTAGGGTATGTGAACCCCAATAGTCATGTATTAGCAAATATATGACTCTAAGAATCTTTTTCAATTCTAGTTTGTATTAATATTAAGCTTTTTGACTATATATATCAAAAACTAGGGAAATAGGTACATGAAATAAGGAGTCTTATAATATCTATATAACACTTGATTAGTTAGATCCACTACTCCTTTATGACTGCATTAATAAAGTTATATACAATTGACTAAGAAGGATTAAAATATTATTCAACACATTGCAACATCAGAAGAAATAAAACATATTATTTCAAAACATAACTTGTAAAGAAGGATGTTCTATGTTGCCTCTCAGTCACACCAAGGAATTTCATTAAGAGAGAGGTACAAGAAGCCCTAAAAACATGAAGAACACACCAAGGCCCAATCCCCTTAAGGGTATGGTACCAAGCCATCAGAAGTCTACTCCTCTCATTGTAAGTAATAACAAGACAATACTATAAGGTATAAGGAAGGACACATCATTCCTACATAGTATTTCAACTTTTACAATATTTTGGCATCATACTAACTAGTTAAAACGCTTTAAACATTTTAATGGAACTCCCAACCGAATGGGTTAACATTTACTTCAATTTTTGTAGTGTTGCAACCCGCCACGCTAAACGAGATTACTCAAAATTAAAACATGATCAATCACTAGTTAGTTACATGACTAAAAGGGGCATAATTAAAACCGGTTTAAACTTCTTCAACATGACCAAGAACATTTGCATAAAGGCCCAACATCTTGCATAAATTCATATACCATGCTAGGTCACTTTACAATTTCTTCATGGCCTCAACCACAACATATATATAAATATGTTATCCACATATACAACACGTACAAGACTCAAAAAGCAATCAAAACTTGAGTCAATGAAACATCATATACAAAAGGATCCTATCCAGACCTAAAAGTACAAGGATGGCTCTAGGACACACTAGACAACTAAACAACCTTCTTCTAAGGTCCTCTAAGATGCTCCTCCTTACTACCCTCGGCCTACTGGCACTACTGACAACCACATAAAAATATGTGGTGACCTACGAGGTGAGATGCATGTCCCAGCAAGAGATATAACTATCAACAATGTTTATTGCTCACAACAGATTAAAGAATTAAACAAATATAGTGGATAATATGACAAGAAGGAAATACCAGATATAAAAGCTTCATTAAGATCATCTCTAATCATAGTCTTAACTGTAGGATATAAAGGTTAACATTCTTAACAAAAGATTAGGCATAAATAACATCATAAGCATGGATAACAACATAAGCATGGCTAACAACACAAGCATGTCTAACATCACAAGCATGAATAATAACATAAGCATGGCTAAAATCATAAGAATGACTAACAACATAAGCTTGGCTAACATCATAACCATGGCTACTTTCTCTTATTGAATTATATTTCATATATACATATATATAAAAGAAGCAAAGCAAGGGTTTTCATCCAATGTGAATCACTATATGACCCTAATAGATATCCTCCATGGATGGATTGCACCTTTAATTAAGCCATGGGGAGTTTGAGGCATACCACTCAAACTTCTAGATGTCCACTACAAAGTCACAATCAACTCTGTACAAGATCTAGGAGAGATGAAATCCTAAGATCACTTCCCCTCAGTTAGTATGAGTCTACTACAATGGCATATTACTCAAGCTACAATCAGCCTAGTCCACCCTTGGTACACATTCCATTACACTAGAAATCAAGGTATTTGAACCCTATCATCCAAGGTACGACTGCAGTTGTCATCAATCACACCACATATGCATATATAAGAGACACGACCTCAACCTCTCTGAATCTGAGGCATGACCACAATCATCTGCCAAACCTTGGGATTTGGATGACAAGGATATATCTTCCATGCACCTGTGTATACTCAATAGTATATGACTTTGAATTTCCCTTCTACAATACTCATTTCCCTATCCAACAAATTCTAACCCTAGAATAGTTCTATGGCACAAGGCTTTATGTGATTAGGGTTTCACTTGATTAGTTAAGCCAATTGGGTAAATTCAAGTAGCATCAAACAAGTTTACACACAACCCCCAATTCATTTCTATGAAGAATTGGTATATAACAACTCCAGAAGATATAAAATGTATGAGACATATTCATTATCACACCATCATGTGGTACTAGTTCATGCCATCCATGAGGAGACTACATTTCCATTAAGGCTGTAAACATGCCCAAAACAATTTAGGCCCAAACAAATTACTTCCTCAACTATATCATTATCATTCCATACCCTCCAGAGGGTTCAACATATCATCAACACACTTATTACCTTCCGACCCATATAATGGTACATCAATCATAAGAAAATAGTTATGACATTTCCAAGAGTAACATAGCAAAGTTACTTTTAGAAATGTGAATTGTGTCGATTCATCATTTCAACATTAAGGAAGATAAAGGTATTAAATCATTGATTGGATATATGTCACAAATCAACATTCATAGATAAACCATCCATTCATTATCACATTAGGCAATACATGAATAAACAATCATTTCATTATCATACTTAGGTCAACATATATGTAATCCATCATTTCATTTAGCACTCTTAGGTAACCCATTGATACGGTTAATTCATGAAGCAATACCATTGGTTCATTCTTATACTTAGTCAAAAACATTAATTCTTATTCTTAGAATCTCCATTAGATTGTTGATGTACTTAGACAAATCCAAAACCATCAGATTATTGAAGCACTTAGCAAAAAGAATAACCATCAAATCATTGATAGACTCAATCAAAACATTACCATTGAATAATTAACATTACTTAGCCAAAAACATAGCCATCAAATCATTTATGTACTTAGAAACAAGCCAATCCATTTATCTAAAACCATCAAATTATATGTTAGAGAAAACATCATTTCATTCACCATGTAAACCCATCAGAACATTAGAATACATAGCCAAAAAAACAAGATCATCAAATCATTTAGATGCTTAGTCAAAAGTAAGACTATCAAATATTCATGGTACTAGGTCAAAAACAAATCCATCTGATCATGAGAGTACTTGGTCAAAACAAGATCATTGAATCAAGAGAGTACTTAACCAAATATAAAAGCCATCATATAATCAAGACACTTAACCAAAATCAAAGCCAACAACTCATCATGACACTTAATCAAAATCAAATCCATAAGATCATGGGATCAAGGTCATCAACTCATTAACTTAACATAACCATTGGGTGATTGACTTACATATCCATTAGTTCATTTTCTAATTAGTGTCAATATTACTCACTCTTGGTAATACCATCATCTCCTACTCTTTAAAACATGTTATTCCAAGAACAAGTTGAATCATTGATTTAGAGATTAAGTGTGACTATCATTTTCAACTCTAAGTAAAAGCCATCGGTTTAGCGACCAAGTAGAGTCATTCATTCAGATCACTAAGAAATATCATAATTTACTACACTTAACAAAATGGTGATTCAAGAGTAAAGAAAAGCCATCGATTTGTAGACTATGCGTCACTATCAAATCAGCACCAAGTAAAATCAATGATTTCTACACTAAGTAAAGACCACTTATTTACACTAAGCATGCCTTGTTTCATACCATCAAAACCAAGGTAGTCCATGCCCATACTAGAAGGAATGTTTATATAATCTAAGGGTAGTTTAACGACTAGCATCTACCATGCATGTAAGTAAATTACTGCAGACAAGATCATTTCTTTCCATAATACCAAGTTTTAGGGTAAGATTTATATGGAACAAGTTAAAAGTAGCATGCATATAAGTAAAGTAGTGCAGATAAGGTCATTTCTTTCCATAATACCAAGTTTTAGGGCAATATTTATACAGAACAAGTTAAAAGAAAGTAAGAAACATGATGAAAATTATATAACTCGCCTCAAGATGAAGGTTAAAGTCCACATAGAAAGGTGAATCAATAAAAACCCAAGATGTGCACTTCCAAAGCTCCAAGGTAGCTCCTTTATTCAAGAACAAGGTAGATCTAGGGAAAAAGAGAGAAAGAAAGAGTCTCTTCAACCACATGCACGAACTTCCATTAAGAATTCTAGAGTTCCACCCATGGATGAAGAAAGGAGGAAGATAAAAACAAGAAAAATAGAGTAGAAAAGAAGGTATTACTTGGTTAGAGCAAGAAACTAGGTTAGGAAGCTTCAAACATTGTTAGAGGAGCTTGATCCAAACTCTAGAGAAACATGCATCCATGATCTCTCCATGCTTCATCCTCCAAGAGATTCTCCTCACAACAAGATGGTCTAGGGTCTCTCTAGAAGCAAGAATATATAAGGGTTTAAAGGGTTTCTTTGTAAGAGTGATGGAGGGTATATATATCCAAGGAGAAAAGAAAGGGGTCAAAAGGTTGAAAAACTAGCTTGCCATGTGTCAAAACTCAAAATCTATCTTATCCATGGATGTCAAAACTTCCATTGGATCTTTACCATGGTTTTATATTTATCCATTCATTAGTGAAATATTCAAGAAGTATTATCAGAGAATCCATCGGATTATGCACATGTATCATCAGAAAACCCATCAGACTATAGGGTTTACTTAGCCATTTTGCACATTTGATCTTCCATCTGATTGTGTGCTTCAAATAGGGTAACTAGTATATTATGGACCTTAAGGGAAGTCCATAAGATCTTATACCACAAGGAGAAACCATCGAATAATTCACCTACTAGGTAATACCATTGGATTATTAATATACTTAGAAAAACTACCACTTAAGTGAAAAACCCCAAGTTCCCAACCCTAGAGGGATAGAGCAAATAGTCCTATGGTTCTTCTAGGCTTCCATAGGTACGAATATATCCAACATTATGAAGATTAATATAAATCATAACATGCATGTGTGTAAATTACATACAAAACCCTAGAAATGGGAAAATTGCACAAAAGTCCATATAAGCACATAGATTGTAAAACTCAAATAAACAGAGTCCTAACTGGACCAAACTTGAAACATATATTAGTCTCATGATACCAGATCAAAACGTAAGGTTTTATTAAGTAATTAGGTAAGAAATAATGATAAGAAACCATGTTTAACCATAAATCCAGGATAGGGGTCTTACACATAGCATAGGGTATCATCAACTACAAAAGTACTAATTTTAAATTTGTTTTTAATCATAGAGTGTATCTATGTATACACATGGTAAAACATCATTATCCCATCATCAAGAAGGTATTTGTGAAATCTACTTAAAGCATGGAGGTTTCTATTCTCTTTCTACTATTTTAATATAATACAAGGTTCCACCTTTTGGGCATCTAAGAGAGATTATCACATGATATGAATTGCATGTATACCGTACATATTGAAAGCATTATATGTTATATTAGTCACCTTCGAAATAGTGGAAATGAAGTCCACTTGAAGAGGACATTGGAAAAACCTTGAGCTTTGCTCTTTAAGCTCCAAGTTGATCCCACCTCAAGAAAGTGGTGATCTTTCCAAAGATCTAAGCTTGCTCCACCTAAGGCTTGCCACACCAATAAATCCATGATCTAAGAGAAACTAGAGAAAAGGAAGGGGAGGGTGATGCACCCCGAGGTACACTTGGGATAACAAAGACATATATAATCCCTACTAGATACTTTCTTAAACACACAAAACTATCCCACAGGCACACGAGATTTGGGTGGTAGCATAGAGAGTGGGAAAGTTAGTGTTCGATCCATGAGGAGTGGGGTAGGACATCTATCTGGGTTACTTGTTTACTTTTCTAGAGCAGGGAATTAGGGTTTTTGAGATTTGATTTGGGGGTGTTGATTACGGTAGGGTGTACAAGCAAACAAGCAAGGTAAACAAGAATTGAACCTAAATCACCATACACTATCAATTCTATCTAATTAAGCAAAATAAGAGAATAATTGAGATAAGTTAGACTAATGACTAATAAAAAATGAAAGAAAATGTAAGTGACTAGACTAATCTAGAAATAATTTTTATCTTATATATTATTTTTATCATTTTATTACTTACATAGTAATATCTGACTATGGACATAATAAGAATATATATACAGTCTTATTATACACATATGATCTCATTGTTTAGGTCCTCAACCTAAAGACATATGTCATTGAGTAATATCATTCTTTTAGACATCAATCATGTTATACCATCATTTCATAATTGAACAAACTTATAAACACATTTATTATTAATAAAATTTCTTACATGATGACTCATTATGACTATCATATGACTAGATCTCTGGGTTTACATACCAACAGACTCTGACTCTCGCTTGCACTTAGATCTAATCATCCATGAATTTATTCCAAGTGATCTAACATGACCTTCATGCTTATGTTGCGAAAGTTCTTTTTTAAGGGGTTATCAATATTGCTTTCAGTTGGTACTCAACAAATCTTCACATTTCCTCATTGTATGATCTCTCGTATATGATGGAATTTTCATTGTATGTGCTTGAAATGCTGATGTAATCTAGGTTCTTTAGCTTATGTAATAGTTCCATTTTTGTCACAATACAACTCTATAACATCGATAATGCTTGGAACCACACCAGGTTCAGTGAGAAAATTCTTGATCTGAAAAACTTCCTTTGATGCATTGGAGGCAAAAATATACTCGACCTTTGATGTAGAAC
This sequence comes from Alisma plantago-aquatica, assembly GCA_963693085.1. Classification (NCBI taxonomy): domain Eukaryota; kingdom Viridiplantae; phylum Streptophyta; class Magnoliopsida; order Alismatales; family Alismataceae; genus Alisma; species Alisma plantago-aquatica. Next base: position 408,752,257 of record OY856414.1, read on the forward strand.
AAACAACTATTTCTTGCTTGGAACTCTTCCATCTGACAACTCCATTGTTGTAACATCCCAAATTTTTAAGACTAATTTAAATCTAATAATGTGGTTTTCCTTAAATAATAATAGTTCAGGGGTTAATTGCAAAAAGTGTATGAAATGAAATTTCTATAAGAATAATAAAGTGAGAAGAATAAAATGAGACCCAAAGTACATTTTCCCTTTGATCTATGCATTATGTGTTGCATTCAACTCAAAATGATGAATATTAGCCTTTACTTTCCTTTTTCTCTAACCTACCATTCATGATGATTAAAGGACATAAAAGATCAAAATAAGAGATTTGAAGTTCAAAAATGACATAACTAGTGAGAAATAAGTTCTTATCTCATTTTTACTCGATGAAAGTAATTAAGGGAAAAATGTATCACATAACACCTGGTTAATGCATTAAAATCAAGTAGAGTGACAATTATGGAGATTAGGGGTAAAACATGTGAAAAATGGAAATTTAATTTCATAGAAAGAATCTAGGTCATATACTAGACATGTGGTCCACATTTGGGTTCATTTTGACTGTGTTTGACCCTCTAAATCAATTAGGAAATATTTGAATATGGTTTAATAGGAAAATCATTCAAATATGCATTTAATACACAATTTTCCCTATAGTCATAGTCATTTATCTCTATCACACATTACATTCTTATTTTCCTTTCTTCTTGCGTGGTCCAATGGTAACACTTTAATTGCCCAACAACTGGATGATGTTCGAATCATCCTCAACCTTTGTTCTTTTCTTTGATTTGAAACTAATTTCAAGCATTGATCTCACTGAATCGTCCTCCCTCATCTCTCTACAATTTTGTGAAGTTATTTCTCCTCCATGTTTGTCTCTTCACCCCACATTCAACAAGCGCTAGCTCTCTCTCTCTCAGACTATAGAAGAAATTCCAAAACTGGCACTCAACTCTCTGTTAGGCTATTTTCACAGCTGCCACTATATAACCCCTCTTTCCTATTTTATGCAACTGCGAGCACCATAGGCTCCTACTAGTCTCCCCTCCATGATCAATTTTTTCCATAGGCCACAATTTTCCTCATCCTACTCAGTTTTGTTTTACCATGATCTTTGTTCTCAAAGAAACTGTAGATGTCACCTTCTCTATAATTGAAAATCTAGTGAGCTTCGCCAGAATACCTCCTTTGTTTTTTCATAACCTCTTAGCCTTGAGGTTTCCCCAGATGATGTACCCCATAGTCATGGTTGAGCACCAAGTTGATGATTGTCACCTTGGCGCTTTAGAGACCCTCTGGCTATGGAAATGGAACCCTTATCTTTGTGAGACCTTGAAGGTTGTTTTTCGATCCTCAACGGGTCACCTCCCAGTCTTTGTTAGTGGATGTTTTGTTGTTTTGGTTTTCCCCTACTTCCTTTGTATCCCCAACATGTTTTAGGACTAGGAAGGTCCTTTTGCAGTCTTGATTGTTTCCTTGAGTCTGCCCAAGTACGTAGAACCCAATCGAGATGTTCGCTTCGTCATTCAGGCCATGCTTTGGCTTCTGGGTCGACGTACTTTGAGCTCCATGATTGCGGTCTTGGAAGGAAACAAGAAATAAGATGAAAGAAGATACTTTTACCTTGCTTCCCTTCCTGGGTCAATCTTATGAGTAACTTCGTACGAACATTTTCATCCTTTTACATGTGCTTTGGTTTGATCAACAACGAACTTGATTTATGATTGAATGACCGTTTTACCCTTGAGTTTTTTATTTATATGTCATACACATATAGGTTTTTGGGTATATTCATTAGTTATTCACATCAAATTTAATTTTGATTTTAGTTGATGTCACAATATAATTTCCTAATTTATGATTGGTCGAGGTTGCAAAATTCATAATTTTTCCATACAACATTGAGAAAATGATGGAAAAATATTCCTTAGAAATCTCTTTTGATTTTCTATAAATTGGTGTTGTTTTTAAACAATGTTTCACACATTCAAGTTCTTCAATGATTCAATGACCAAAATTAGGGTTCAGGACTATGAATTCATATATAGTTTATGATTTTAATCAAATTGTAGGTCACTATAGGATTAATCAAGTGAGGGGACTTGACCTTAAGGTGACCTACTATAGGTAAGCATGCCATGTATTTTTGTCACAAGTACTTTGGTTTATTGATTGTTATTTATGATTATGCACCTTAGACCATTTCATGAATTATGAATTTTTTTATCAAGATGACATCATGTATACTTATCATTGTTTTATTTGTTGATTACTTATGGTATATGGTAAACCCCTAATTATGATTAAAAGATTAGTGAATCATGCTCAAGAAGGGTAAACCATATTAGGGTTGATGAGGGAGAATTCCCATTATGATTCAAGGGGAGAAATATCATCATGTTAAAGTTCAAGGATAATGTTAATGTTAAAGTAAATGTTAAGATAAATCAAATTGAATTAGTTTTTATATGCTCCCAGATCATGGACCTCAAGGGGTCGTCAAGGGATTTCCTGGAATAAAGGGCTTTCCTAGCAATCATGTGCTCCTAAGTGGGCGTCATAGAGAGAGGTATATACTTTATGTTCAATTCTTCATGTCATTAATGAATCATGAATGCTTTAAAAAAATCATGTTGAAGTTATGTCAAATTATTTCATTTCAATTTCACTGATGACAAGTTATATTTATTTTTGTGTCATATAAAGTGACAAATACTGCTTACTAATAGGATGTTTGTTTTGCATGGCTGGGGACAATATGTCTGTAGGACTTGGATCAAGTGGAGGATAATTGCAAGAAATAAAGACTAGGAGATATTCAAGCTTTTCTTGGTGGGATTCCATTTACCAAGTCGATCTAGAGATTTATATAACATTCACCTTATGCTTAGTCATGTTATCAATTATATTAGATCTCATGGATTATTATCATGTAGTTATCTTTTACCAAGAACTATGTGTTACCCAGTTTTAAATCAATGCAAAGTGTTTGATTTACTTTAGTAGCATGATTAGCATATTGTGACACTTACATTGAGAAAAATGCTTCCGCTAATATAATATGAAAACTGGGGTGTTACAAAATGGTATTAGAGCAATTTTGGTAATGGCCATTAGGAAAACATGATTCTGACAGTCACCCTAGAATGAATATGTGAAGTTAGGGTTTAAGGATCAATTCCCAAAGGAAAGATACCATGACCTAGGATAACTAGAGTTTTCACCCTAGAAGAGATAGAAAGGGCATAGATAGATGTTTACCCAGTCTAGATACAAAGTATCAACTTAAACCTAGCTAATGAGATAGCCTTTCCATTCTCTAGGGTCATGGCCATCCATTTGAGAAATGAAGAGGGATGCCATAAGCATTTGACATTTGCATTTCTCCTTCCTTACTAGTTAATGTGGTATGGGGCACGTGTATTAGTAGGTTAGTGAGAGGTATCATGATAGGATCCTACATCTATGGGTATGTTCCTGATCACTAGATATCTAGGAATGTAGGAGTACACGTAAAGGACCCTACACTTAGTGTTAGAAAGTCATGATAGGGTTAATCTAGATGACCTAATTATAGTTATGGGTTGGTTTGATAAACCCTAAGTATAGGTTGAGTAGAAGACCAAAGTAGCAATTAATCTAAATGTTCACACGAATATTGTATGAAATCTATATGTCATATACACATCTCTCAATGAAAAATGTTAAACATAAATGAACCTTGAAATGTTAATGAAAAGCTAATAGAAACCCTAAGGTTGGTAGTACCTTAAGAAATTTTGAGGATGAAATTATTTCAAGGTGGGTAGAATTGTAACATCTCAAATTTTCAAGACTAATTGAACTCTAATGATGTGGTTTTCCTTAAATAATAATAGTTGAGGGGTTCATTGAAAAAAGACCTTGAAATGAAATTTCTTTAAGAATAATAAAGTGATAAGAATAAAATAAGACCCAAAGTACATTTTCTCTTTCATCTATGCGTTATGTGTTGTATTCAGCTCAAAATGATGAATATTAGCCTTTCCTTTCCTTTATCTCTCTCCTACCATTCATGATGCTTAAAGGACATAAAAGAGTAAGATAAGAGATTTGAAGTTAAAAAATGACATAATTAGTGAGAAATAAGCTCTTACCTCATTTTTGACTCAAAGAAAGCAATTAAGGGAAAAATGTATCACATAACATCTTGTTAATGCATTAAAATCAAGTAGAGTGACAATTATGGAGATTAGGGGTAAAACATGTGAAAATGGAAATTTGAGGGCATATAAAGAATCTAGGCCATATATTGGGCATGTGGTCCAAATTTGGGTTATTTTTTACTACGTTTGACCCTCCAAATCAATTAGGAAACATTTTAATATGGTTTAATAGGAAAATTATTCAAATATGCATTTAATAAACCATTTCCCCTATAGTCACAGTCATTTATCTCTATCACGCATTATGTTTTTTATTTTTCTTTCTTCTCACATGATTCGATAGTCACACATTAATTTTCCAATGATCATATGGTGTTTGAATCATCCTCAACCCTCATTCTTTTTGCTTGTTTGAAACCAGTTTCAAGCAATGATCTCGGTTGACCGTTCTCCCTCATCTCTCTATTGTTTCACGAGGTTCTTTCTCCTCCATGTTCATATCTTCACCCTATATCCAATGAAACCTATCTCACACTCTCTCTCTTGGACTATAGAAGAAACTCCCAAAGTGGCACACAACTCTCTCTTAGGCCATTTTCACAGCTGCCACTATAAAACCCCTCTTTCCTATTTTATCAAACTGTGGTCACCATAGGCCCCTACTGGTCTCCCCTCCATGATAAATTTATGTCCATAGGCCACAAGTTGCCTCATCCTACTCAGTTTTGTTTTCTGGTGAGCTTGGTCTCAAAGCAACTGTAGACGCAACCTACTCTGTAATTGACGATCCAATGTACTTCTCCAGATTAAATGATAGTTTTACCCTCACATGTTTGATTTATATGTCACACACATAGGTTTTTGGATATATTCACTAGTTATTTAAATCATATTTAATTTTTCATTCTAATCGATGTCACAATATAGTTTCTTGATTTCTGATTAGTTAAGGCTGTAAAATTCATAACTTTTACATACGACCTAAAAAATGATGGAAAAATATTCATTGGAAAGCTCTTTTGATTTTCTATAGATCGTTAAAGACATGGCTTCTACGATGATAGGCATAAAGGCATGATTAGTTCCAAAAATCTCACTGCACTGACCATGGTAAACTCCTTCTCGTTGTACCAAAATGGAGGTCTGATTTAAATGACCAGATACAACATCACATTTGACACCTAAGGAAGGTACATACCAACTATGAGTTACATCGGCAGATGTTTTTTCAAACAATGTTTTACACATTCAAATTAATAAATTATTCAATAAACAAAATTAGGGACTCAGGACTATGAATTCATATATAGTTTATGATTTTAATCAAATTACATGTGACTAGTGGCTCAATCAAGTGAGGTGACTAGACCTTAAGGTGAAATACTATAAGTAAGTAGGCCATGCATTTTTAGCACAAGTACTTTGGTTTATTTATTGTTATTTATGATTATGCACCTTAGATGATTTCATGAATTATGAATTCTTTATCAAGGTGACAACATGTGTACTTATCATTGTTTGATTGGTTGATTACTTATGGTATATGGTAAAACTGTAATTGATTATTGATTATGACTTAATATTAATGAATCATGCTCAAGAAGGGGAAACCCTATTATAGTTTATGAGGGAGAAATCACAATATGATTCTAGGGGAGAAATCCTATCATGTTGAAGTTCAAGTATAATGTTAATGTTAAAGTCAATGCTAAGATAAATGAAATTGAATAAGTTTTATATGATCTCGAATCATGGACCTCAATCGTCATGAAGGGCTTTCCTAGCAATCACGTGCTCCTAATTGGGCATCATAGAGGGAGGCATATATGTCTTGTTCGATTCTTCTTGTCATTACTGAATCATGAATGCTTAAGAAAAACCAAGTTAAAGTTATATCAAGTTATTTCATGTCGATTTTACTCATGTCAAGTTATATTTATTTTTATGTCATATAAAGTTCCAAATACCTCTTACTGATATGATGTTTGTTTTGTATGGTTGGGGATGATATGTCCGCAAGATGGATCAAGTGGAGGATAATCAAGAGAAGTCAAGACTAGGATATCTTCAAGCTTTTCCTGGTGGGGGTACCATTTCCCAAGTTGATCCAAAGACTTAGATAACATTTACCTTATGCTTAGTCATGTTATCAATTAGATTAGATTCACGGATGATTATGATGTAGTTACCTTTTACCAAGAACTATGTGTGAATCAGTTTTAAATCAATTCAAAGTGTTTCATTTACTTTAATTGTGTGATTAGCATATTGTGACACCCACATTGAGAAAAATTCTTCCTCTCATATACTATGAAAGGTGGGGTATTATAGTTATTGAGGCAAAACAAAAATACAGATAGCAATCTAAAGTCATCTTTGCCAGTTTAGAAGATTGCATCAGTGTTACTCTTTACCTCCAACTCTTCCTCACCACCATAGAAAAGGAATTGATCCTTAGTTCTTCTCAAGTTCTTAATGATATTCTTTACTATAGTCCAGGGACCTTCACCAGGATCTGGCTGATATCTTGTAATGTCCCAAGATTTGAGTCCTTGGATAAGATGATCTTAAAAGGAATGATTGGAATACCCATATCACCAAGGTAAACCTCCTTTTTAGGGAGCCCATCACTAAAGAACTCCATAGTTAAGCATGCTTAGCTTGGAGTAGTACTAGGATGGATGACCGGTCAGAAAGTTGACCCCAGCTTGCGTGTGAGTTAGGACAAAGTGCATAGTTAAGGCTAGTGGTGGTCTATGGGGTCAATCGCCATTCTTGAAACTTTACTATAGCCTAGGGTAGTGGGCCCAGGCATTACATATCTGCTCATCATGCTCAAGGCATACGAGACATTAAGATGAGTACATAACATTGAGTACATGATATATCCAATTGCATATGCATATGAAATCTTAATCATGTACTCATGTTCTTCACAAGAACTAGGACATTGAGCTCCAAAGATGTTAACACCATGATACATGGTTGAGTTTCTTATCTTTGAGTTCTCCACGTTGAGCCTTTTCAACACTTTGTCAATGTATGTGATTTATCTTAGGCCAAGAAGCCTTCTAGATATATCTCTATAGATCTTGATTCTTAAGATATAAGATGCTTCATCTAAGTCCTTCACAGATAATGTATTTCCTAGACAGACTTTTACTATTTGTAAGATATAGATGTCATTCCCCATTAATAGCATGTCATCTACACAAAATATGAGGAATAAAATCATGCTCCCACTAACCTTCTTGTAAACACAGGGTTCATCTTCATTTGGAGTAAAGCCAAAGTCTTTGACTTTTTTGTCAAATAGAAGATTTTAGGTCCAAGATACTTTCTTCAATCCATAGATTGATCTTTGTAGCTTACAAATTTTAATTTGGATTTATAAAACCCTCAGATGGTATCATGTACACATCATCAAGTAGATTCCTTTTAAGGAGTATGGTTTTAACAACCACCTGCTAAATCTCATAGTTGTAATAAGCTATAATGGCAAGCATGATCCTGATGGACTTAACCCTGGAAATTGGACAAAAGGTTTCATCATAGTCAAAAACTAGAATTTGTATGAAACCCTTTGCAACAAATCAACTTTATAGGTCTATACATCACCATCTATGTTAGTCTTCTTCTTGAAGACCCACTTACACCCTATGGGTTTTTCCCCTTTAGGTGGATCCACCAACATCCATACTTTGTTGGTGTACATGGATTCCATCTTATATCTCATGGCCTCAAGCCACTTCTCATAATCTGGTTCATTAACAACTTCTAGGTAAGTTGTTGACTTATCATATATGATCAACTCATCGCCTTCTTTAGTCACAAGATAACCAAATCTTCCAGGCTTAAGGGATGTCCTACTATTTTTGGGAGGTTCTTGTGTTGCATGAGGAACTTGATATTACACAATAGTTTGTGACTCTTCATGTTCCTTTTGTACCTATATAGTTTAATATTTTCTTCTTGGTCTCAAACCTCTCGAGCTCTACTTTCCTCCCAATGATTCCTTTGGAAAATCATGATGTATAGTGTCAGTTTAAGAGTAGATAACCGACTCTTTTGATGTAAAATGATGGTTATATCGAATAAAACGATGACTATGACATGCTACCCAATGAGGCTGTGTTGTCTAGTGCAACTATTTTGGTTTTGTATGTTAATGTCAGTTATTTTACTGAAACTGACTGCTTACGTCTATTGTGTCATTTTTTGTATTACAACTTATGACTAAGTTTTTTTTTAAATAGTAGGTCTGCAGTCTACTGCCTGGTTGGTCAGTAGGATGCAGAACCTGTAGTTCAATTCTGAACTATAGGTTAAGAACATCCTATAAGTTTAGCTTAACAACAGGCCACCAAACCTACAATAACAAACATAATATGCACATAATTTGATTCATTATCCAATTCCATTTCATCACATGTGAAATAATAATTCATTCATCTTCATATTCATCACACACATATTACTTTGTTTACATATATACCAATTTCATTCTCATGACATGTAGAAAAATACATTCATTCATATTCACATTCACACACATGTATATAGATCATCATTCACATATTCATGCATCAAATGTAGAGTTGCAAGAAGTCATAAGCACCCCATGTATAATAGAACTTACAACATCAAACTTTAGGAAAACTATTATTCTATCATCCCAATCAAATTCAAAGTTCACTTCCCTTTCGAAGGCTTCTACCCATTGTTCTCGTGTCTCATCTAGTTGTTCTCTTATATAGGGCATGTGTATGTCTACTAGCTTTTCTAGTGTATTGAAGTATTTTATTTTAAACACCTAAAAAGAGAATGACGTATATAATTAATAATTTTTATATGTTCATATTATCTAATGAGACTATATACTGATGATGATCAAGGCTATATATATTGATTACATTATTTATCTAGTCGATGACTACTGCCGCATATCTAACAACCATGTCCAATACCACATTACGTAGTATGTGCATGCCCAACCGTTGTCTTGTAAAAAACACTATAAATTTCAACATACAAAATGTTAATAAATAAAAGTAAGCATAGTTGGCATAAATATGCATTGGAGTCAGAAAACTACATCAACATTCTCCCACACTATCACTTTCTTTTATGTGTCCACCTTCCCTCCAACGTTTTTGAAAACTTTTATGGCCCTATACGTTAATGTAACACATTGAATTGACATCAGTAAACAATCATGTACTATATATGTTAATGGATATAAATCTAAAATTTTACTCACGTGAATAATGCCTTTTTTCAAATCGTGTCCCCCATTGTCTATTTTGTCATCTCTAATGACCTGGGCACACTGCCCAAGGCTCTAGTAAGGTTTTTGTAACATCCCTGACCTAGGTTATACTTTAACCCTAGGTGTTTTGATTAAGAAAGATGATTAAATGCTTAATCTCATCTTATGAAAAGTAATTAGGCCTTAAGAGGAACTAATGTTGCAATTCTAGTCCTTTTTGAACATTGTTGAAATCAATGTTTTATTTGTTTTGGACTAAAGTGCAAATTACCCTAGTTGAGGGGTTTAAGTGAAAATTGTGCATGATAATATGTTACTCATGTGTTGAAGCATCATGAGGGTGAAAATTATGCTGAGGTATGTCTTATGGAATCCTGAATACCAAGAAAGAGCTGATAAAAACGGTATGTGCATGAAAACCTAGTTTTGGTGTAATGTGCAGTTTACCCAAAACCTAGGGTGCAATATGTAAATTACTACTTCAATAAGGTCCCTAATGTTTCTTGGCATCATGTATAGAAAATAAAATGAGAGGGGAGCCTCATTTGAATTAAGTTGGAGGAGAGAGAATCTTGATATTAAAATAATCAAAATTTAATCCTAATTGAAACCCTAATTCGATTTAGGGCAAAAATAAATGTATTAATTAAATAGACTTCAACCAAAATTAAAATGGTTGAATTCAGATGTATGTGTGGACATCCTTGATCCTTGCAAGGACCACGAAAATATCCAAGGGAATGGATAACTCACTCTCAATTTTATAAGAAAAAGAAATATTCACTCACATATGGATATTAATATAATATGATTTGAGGTGCTTGATTTGCTTTTCTTTAAATCATGGATAATTGAGAGGAATAAGAGGCAAACAAGATAGCCTCGTCCCTAAGGAATATGAGGGGGAAGAGGCGGCCACATTTTTTTGGATTAATTGGATTTTTACAAAGCATATTCTCTCTCATTGAATTTTTATAAAAGAACCTTTTACAAGACAAATGGAAGGCTTTTTCGACCCCACTTCTTCTCCTTGCTTGGGAAACGACCAAGGGAGCTTGGGAGGGTCCGTAGGACTACCCCCAACCTGTTGGAAAGGTTCTTGATCCATTTCACCTTGATTCCATGGTGGAAATCGAAAATAAATTATGGATTTCTTCCTATTTCGACCTCCTCTTCAATTCTAACCATTCCTTTTCACTCAAATCTTGAGGACGAGCCTTGGAATGGTGAAAAGAGTTGCATCCACCATTTTTGCCATGAAAATGGAGCGTTGGAACTCAATTGGAGGTGGGTTTTATAACTTGAACCCTTGATTTTGTTATTGCATTCAATTCCTTATCAAATAATGATCATTTTCATATTTACAAAAATCGATTTGGTTGATTGTTGAAATCACCATGGAAACTACAACAGGTTTAATGAGTTTAGAGGTTGAAGATGATAAGCACACACCTCTACAAATATCCAAGGTAAATGGTCTTGTTTGAGTTGCTCAAACGGTTTCCTAAACCGTTTGGGAGCAAACAGTTTCAAACCGTTTAGAAGCAAATGGTTTCACCAAACCTCATGAGACCAAATGGTTTCAAACCGTTTGGTGGTGTTGACCAGGGTTGAACATTTGGAGATATGTTGAAAATGATCTAGTTTAATGACCCATCAATTATGATTGGTTAGTTCCAATTGGTTCATGAGTTGAAGGTCAATCAATCACCAAAACCCTAATCGGGTTAAGTGTTGATTTCCAAGTTGTTTGAGCTTGAAATTTGGGTTGATTGACCCAAACGGTTTCAAGACCATTTGGGGATCAGCCAAACGGTCTCAAGACCGTTTGGAGGTCACCCAAGACTGTTTGGAGGTCTAGGGTTGAGTATGGTTTAGCAATTGAAGATCTAAAGATACTAAGTTGGAGTGTAATCAATTACTAATTTAGTGATCAATCCAATGATCCAAACCCTAATTGGTTGACTTGGATTTTGATGTTGACATGGGCAAATGGTCTCAAGACCGTTTGGTGGTAATCCAAACGACCTCAAGACCATTTGGGGTCAGGTCATGTTGAATTTGGATGATGGTTCAATGGTTTCAAAGTAACTAATCTTGCATTGATTAGTGTTGAAGGGTCATCGATTCCAAACCCAAATCCAATTGATTCAAACCCTAATTGATGACCAATTGAGGGTCAAATCAGTTGATGGTTGACCTATTTATCTCAATTGAAGTATGAGGATAGGTCCAATTGATGATTGGTTTCATGAATTCAATGATTGAAGGAATCAACATTGGAAACCCTAATCCAATTTGATTGGTTGAGACCATATTTGGTCCATGCGGGTTTTAGGAGGTTTGGACCAAATGGTCTCAAGACCGTTTGGGGCCAAACGGTGTCAAGACCGTTTGGGACCAAATGATCACAAACCGGTTGAGCCCATGCAGTTTCAAAAATTTGCTTTAGCAAACGGTTTCAAGTATTTGCTTTAGCAAACAGTTTCAAGTACTTGCTTTAGCAAACAGTCTCAAGCACCACCTTTACCAAACAGTTTCAAACCGTTTGAACTTTGAAAGACCAAGACCGTTTGGGGCTCAAGTAGTCATAGTTGATTGAGGATTCAATTGGTTATTTCACTTGGACACTTATTGTAATTGAGGTCCAATGTGATCGAATCTCTTGAGAATTAAGATGATGAATGATCCATTGATCCAATGATGATTAATAATGATAATCAATGAAGGTACAAAGGTTGAAACCCTAACAATACCTAAGTGATTAGTTCTAATTAAGGGATGAACGCTAATTGCTTATAGGATCAATGACTTGGTACACTATGCTAATCATAGTTGTATGAACTTGATTGAAGGGATGTTATGACCTTATCAAGTTGAGAAGATGTTAGCATGAATTCATACATGAATATGATTCATGTGGTGATTAAGGGTATGATCCTTAAGTAGAGAGATCATGAAACCCTAATCATGAACATAAACCCTAATTGATAGGGCTATTGAGTTCTAACCCTAATTGAAGGCAATTCTAAATGAAACCCTAATCCAGGGTAAGGATGTAGCCCTAATCTAGGGTAATGATAAGTGAAACTCTAATTTAGGGAAATGAGATGTAAAACCCTAATTGGGATGAATAGTGAATCTCCAATTATGGATAATTGAATGAAATCCTAATAGAGATGAATAGTAGACCCAAATTGTGGGTGACAACGGAGGAAATCCTAGTTAAGGATAATTCCATGTGAAATACTATTCTAGGGTTATGTCAAAAGAAACCCTAAGTTAGAATGATGTACAAGGAACATTGAGTGATGATGTGATGTGAGAATCAAATTTAAGGTAATGTTATGTAATGACACGAGAAACCCTAATTGAGGGTGATTCCATGAGAAACCCTAGTTGAGGGTGATTCCATGAGAAACCCTAATTGAGGGTGATTCCATGAGAAACCCTAGTTGAGGGTGATTCCATGAGAAACCCTAATTGAGAGTGATTCCATGAGAAACCCTAGTTGAGGGTGATTCTATGAGGAACCCTAGTTGAGGGTGATTCCATGAGAAACCCTGGTTAAGAACTAACACCACATGATGTTCTAATGCTATGTTTTGATGATAGGCCCTAAGAAGGGTGAAGGTATATGAGACTCTAATGTGAAGTCATAATGCATAAAGCCCTAATCCCGGGCAATATGACAATGAATCATAATCCTAATTTTAAGTAAGGGTATAAAGAAACCCTAATGATGAGATAGAAGTAATGGCCTTATAAAGGTGAAACATTTTATGTGGTTGATTATAAGCAACCTTATTGTAAGCAATGTCTTTAGCATTAGACTAGTCCATATCATTAAAGATAGTTGGACAATTCTAATGTGTTGCCTATGCATTATTATGCTAAAGGTGAGTGATTAGTGATGAAATGTATTAAGAGGGGAAATACCTTAATACAAGATAAGTTGGTTAACTCAAGAAAGTATGAAATGATGAGAAAGTGATACACCAAGATATGATAGTAATCACATTCAGTACTTCAGGGTTTATATACCCCGATACACTTCAAATCCAATATAATTGGGTAAGAAACATATGAAGTGTGTTATGCAACTATTACAATGAAATGTAATAAGTTGTTGCACTTTGATGAGTGCTAATTAATGTACCTTGAGAATGGGGTTAAGCCCAATGACGAGTATGATGTAGTCATACCATGATGAGGATGAGAAATGAATTCATACCTTGAATTGATGATCATTAATACTACATGATGAGAGTAATGATCTTGAATAATCATTTATGATATCTTTCAATGCCCCAAAGGTATGGAATAATGAATTAAGGGTTGGACAATTAACGTAATCATGAAACCCTAATTAATGAGAAATGGGGAACCCTAACCGTAATTTGGGTAAAAGGGAACGATAAGCCCTATTTGATAGTAAACCCTAATTCCTGGGAAAGGAATAATGGTGTTACTATTGTATCACATGATGTGATGAATATCTTGTATGACTGTTATCATGCCTAATAACCATACATATATTATGAGATGAAGAATATAGCCAGGTTTGAGTTGTGACATTTATATAATAAATGTTGATTGGCCTTTTGTGCCTTGATGTTGTGGTTGCTTAATAAAAGTAACAATGTGCATGGATTTTATGAGTCATAAGAGTAAGATGTTGCCTAAAAAGAGGTGACAAGATATTTTGTGGCCTTATGAGCCATGTGTAGCACTTGTGTAACAAGTATCATGAATGCCTTGGTCAGATGACCTGAAGGTGATAGTTACCTAATAGTTGGTAATGATGCTCAATGATGAGTTAAGGGTTTGAATACCCAGAACCATATGATTATGGTGGTGAGAATGTGAAGGGATGAGAATTCCCAATATTGAAATGAGGGACTGAGTTCCTAAGGTCTTTGAAAGACTGATAAGTATCTGATGAAAGTAGTACATGTCTCTTTATAGCATTGTTGTAATAAGTCTTGTTTGAGAACTTGGCTGATGCTAAAAGAATATGAAAATGTACTTAATTAGTCAAGTGAAATCTTTTCATGTAGAGCCCTGACCATAGATCCATCATCGTTAGGAATAGGTGATGGTGAAATGGGTGCTCCGCGGCAAAACCCAGAACGCATATTTTGAATATGTGGGGGTAAATGGGCGAAAAATATCCTTACGATTGGTGAAGAGATTTGAGGGAAGGGAAACATCAAACCTCTCAATCCTTCATGTGTCGGGATGGATGTATCACTAATATCCCGATGATTGGGATAGATGTCGTACACATCTCCCCATAATACTTATGTCAGGTCAATGAAGATAAACAACAAATCTCTCGATGGCCGATGAGAGTGCAGTTGACGCTGTAACCCTATAGCAAAGTTCCAGTATACCCTGGAAAGCTATTTTTAGCAGTTAACATAGTCCTTCTTGTTGTCCCACACTGACTGGGATGTGAGAGGTCATGGGAATCTGACACTTCCATTGACCTATGTATGGTACCAATTTTGACTTCGCAGTGGTCGGTTGGAGTATGAGCGGTATACCTCATCTCCTCAGGGCATAAGTGTGTTTGTAAAATGAAATCATCCGTATAGCATGTTTGCTTAAGGATTGAATACGGAAATTCATTGTCTGATGTTACATTTCTGTTATATATCTGTAGTTCATTGATGTTATTCATATCTGTTTGTATTCATTACAAGTAGATGAATAAACTATGAGTCTACCATGAGTAGATGCAATGTTATCCTTGAAAAAGAAGATTACTTCACTTAGTTTATATAATGACTTACTTGCTGTTGTTTATATATATAAATCCTTCTACTCAATTTATTTTAATAAACTGCTATAACAATGTTTTAGTGGAGAGTTATATCTCCCGCTGGGGCAATTTACAATTGTCTCACCCCCGTGGGATCCAACTTTTTATGTGGACGCAGACAAGGAAGAAGAAATCCTATTGCAAGGAATGAACAACAACAGTAACAACAGGGACAACAGTGAGATCTTAGGTGGTGATACTGCCTGTCAAGTTATGTAGTTAGAAAGTCCTATGTGTCGTCTCTGTACTCCCAGGACCTCAGAGTTTTTAGTCATTGTTTTAATGAATTAATCTGAGGTTTTGGCTTGATGCCTCGAGATTCGTATGATGTCTGTATATGATGTTTATAAGGCAGTTGATGATGTAGTCTCTAAAAAGAGATGGTACATGTTATGTACGTTTGAACCAGAATGTAAATGTTATACAATGGTTCTTGATGGAAAAGATTTCCTATGTGTGAATCTCTTTGCAAAAAGTTATAATTTTAGTGATTTTCGGTAATCCGCTGCAAATGATTCGCTTCCGCTTAAGTTAATTTTGTTTTTGTGAGTTGGATGCCACAATTTAGTGATATTAGAGCTCTAGGTTCGCTGAGTCTATAGAGACATAGGACTAAGATAGTAGAGTCTGTTCTGGTGTCATCCAGTGTATCTGATAGTGTCTTCTAGTCATATAAGAGAAGAACTTATAGATGATTGGGTTACATGAGGAGGTTGTTGTTGAAAGCAGCAATGTTGCACCAAGAAGAGGTGCATGAGACCATGCAAGAGAGAGACAATAGCCTGAGAATCCCCTAGCTGATCCTACTATAATAAGAAAATTCCTCTTTAAGTGTTAGTGTTGGAGAATTTAGGGCAACGGTAATGTATATAGTGGATCAAGCATTGGTAGTGTAACCTAGATTACCAGCCTCAATGATGATGTTTTAGATATCAACATGATTTGTAATCAACATCTGCAGGTTGAAGCTGAAGGAAATGATGAATTTCTGGACTTAAATTGAGTCTGTGCTCAACCTTAGCCTGTTGAATCAATCTTTGAGGCAGAGTTAGCCTGAGACAGTGAATAATCCATGAATTATGACAAGTTAGACAAGATAATGTCATTCAAATATGTCATCTTATGAATTCCTAGATTAACTGAGAAAGGAAATGATTGAACTTTCCTTGCTTAGTCCTATGAGGACTTATGTTTTGAATAGTAAAACATTACAAATGTTTTATGTTGTTCTTACCTCTTTGAGAAAAGATGAGGTATAGAAGAGATGCCTGGATAAAATCCAGGGATGTTAAACCTTATTCTTGTGATAATATGAAAAGAAAGAATATGATAGCATATAAAGTGCATACCACTTAATCTCAGTATTTATATACCCTGGCCAGGTATACAACTATTGCTGATAAAGTGGGTATGGAAACTCTTAGATTGTTGTCTTTTTGATTGCTCTGATCAAGTAGTCATTCTGAGACAATCTAATGAGTATCATGAAATCAGAAATATGGAATGAATAAATGTGTCATATCCTATGCATAAGAAAGAGAGTCTGAGATAATCTCAAATGAGAATGTTGTATGAGGAACTAAAAGTGTACTCCTCATAAGATAGGAATAAGAATAAGGGAGATGAACCCTATTCAATAATGATGCCAGCATAATAAAGATCTTTCCCATAATGAGGAAATGGGAAATGTGATGAGATTATGAGATGATCATAAACATGCTAGATAATAATAAAGAAAGGGATAATGACATGCAATCATCCTTACAAATTCCTATGCTAAAGGCAAGGAACCTAGGATGAGATAAAGAGTAAATGGTTCATGAATAGTTGAAAATACATGAGTTAATAAGAGGAATATGAATCCTTGTTTTCTTTCCTATCAGGGACATGGCAATCAAGTGGGTCTCAAGACACTTGATGTGCATAAGATAAATATGTTCATGTGATGGATACTTACAAAAGTATCAGTTTATCTTGGACTTTGGTCCCAAGATGAGGACATATGAAACAATTAATGTTCCAAGATGAAAGGAAGAGAAATATGTGATGTGTTCTCAACACATGTGATAGATACCAAGGTGAAATATTCTAGTATCTGAGAAATATCAGATAGTTTAGGTTGGCTACCTGGAGTGGTCAACTATGAAATTAGTCTGATTATATAAAATGATATGAACATCATATGTTAGGGGTTTATGCTCTGCATAAACATTATATTAATAAAGATTGTATGATGTTTCTCTGAACAAGAAAAGTGTTATGTGACACAAAGTTGACTCCACATTTAATGATAAGGAACAATGGAGTATGTGTTTTGTGTGTTGATTCTATGAGAATCTTGTATGGAAACACTTTGTGCTGATCAAGTTTTATGGTGTCTCCACAATAAGGAGATGTTATGTGAAGACTAGATAGTATGATGAATAAAATACATCTGTCTTCCTTTATTTGGATTTCGAGGATGAAATCCTTGTTAGGGGTTTATAATTTGTAACATCCCTGACCTGGGTTATACTTTAACCCTAGGTGTTTTGATTAATAAAGATGATTAAATGCTTAATCTCATCTTGTGAAAAGTAATTAGGTCTTAAGAGGAACTTAGGTTGCAATTCTAGACCTTTTTGAACATTGTTGCAATTAATGTTTTGTTTGTTTTGGACTAAAGTGCAAATTATCCTAGTTGATGGGTTTAAGTGCAAATTGTGCATGATAATATGTTCCTCATGTGTTGAAGCATCATGAGGGTGAAAATGATGATGAGGTATGGCTTATGGAAGCCTGAATACCAAGAAAGAGCTGATAAAGCAATGTATGTGCATGAAAACCTAGTTTTGGTGTAATGTGCAATTTACCCAAACCTAGGGTGCAATATGTAAATTACCACTTCAATAAGGTCCCTAATGTTACTTGGCATCATGTAGAGCAAAGAAAATGAGAGGGGCGCTTCATTTGAATTAAGTTGGAGGAGAGAGAATCTTGATATTAAAATAATCAAGATTTAATCCTAATTGAAACCCTAATTCGATTTAGGGCAAAAATAAATGTATTAATTAAAGAGCCTTCAACCAAAATTAAAATGGTTAAATTCAGATGTGTGTGTGGACATCCTTGAGCCTTGAAAGGACCACAAAAATATCCAAGGGAATGGATAACTCACTCTCAATCTTACAAGAAAAAGAAATATCCACACACATATGGATATTAATATAATATGATTTGAGGTGCTTGATTTGATTTTCTTTAAATCATGGATAATTGAGAGTAATAAGAGTCAAACAAGATAGCCTCGTCCCTAAGGAAGATGAGGGGGAAGAGGCGGCCACATTTTTGGGATTAATTGGATTTTTAAAAAGCATATTCTCTCTCGTTGAATTTTTATAAAAGAACCTTTTACAAGCCAAATGGAAGGCTTTTTTGACCCCACTTCTTCTCCTTGCTTGGGAAACAAACAAGGGATCTTGGGAGGGTCAGTAGGACGACCCCCAACCTTTTGGTAAGGTTCTTGATCCATTTCACCTTGATTCCATGGTGGAAATTGAAAATAAATTATGGATTTCTTCCTATTTCGATCTCCTCTTCAATTCTAACCATTCCTTTTCACTCAAATCTTGAGGACGAGCCTTGGAATGGTGAAAGGAGTTGCATGCACCATTGTTGCCATGAAAATGGATCTTTGGAGCTCAATTGGAGGTGGGTTTTATAACTTGAACCCTTGATTTTGTTATTGCATTCAATTCCTTATCAAATAATGATCATTTTCATATTTACAAAAATCGATTTGATGATTGATGCAATCACCATGGAAACCACAGCAGGTTTCGTGAGTTTATAGGTTGAAGATGATAAGCACAAACATCTACAAATATCCAAGGCAAACGGTCTTGTTTGAGTTGCTCAAACGGTTTCGTAAACCGTTTGGGAGCAAACAGTTTCAAACCGTTTAGAAGCAAACAGTTTCACCAAACGGCATGAGACCAAAAAGTTTTAGACCATTTGGTGGTGTTGACCAGGGTTGACCGTTTGGAGATATGTTGAAAATGATCTAGGTTAATGACCCATCAATTATGATTTGTTAGTTCCAATTGGTTCATGAGTTGAAGATCAATCAATCACCAAAACCCTAATTGGGTTAAGTGCTGATTTCCAAGTTGTTTGAGCTTGAAATTTGGGTTGATTGACCCAAACGGTTTCAAGACCATATGGGGATCACCCAAACGGTCTCAAGACCGTTTGGAGGTCTAGGGTTGAGTATGGTTAAGCAATTGAAGATCTAAAGATACTAAGTTGGAGTGTAATCAATTGTTGGTTTAGTGATCAATCCAATGATCCAAACCCTAATTGGTTGACTTGGATTTTGATGTTAACATGGGAAAACGGTCTCAAGACCATTTGGTGGTCATCCAAACGACCTCAAGATCGTTTGGGGTCAGGTCATGTTCAATTTGGATGATGGTTCAATGGTTTCAAAGTAACTAATCTTGCATTGATTAGTGTTGAAGGGTCATCGATTCCAAACCCTAATCCAATCGATTCAAACCCTAATTGATGACCAATTGAGGGTCAATTGAGGGTCAAATCAGTTGAAGGTTGACCTATTTATCTCAATTGAAGTATGAGGATAGGTCCAATTGATGATTGGTTCCATGAATTCAATGATTGAAGGAATCAACATTGGAAACCCTAATCCAATTTGATTGGTTGAGACCATATTTGGTCCATGCGGTTTTGAGGAGGTTTGGACCAAACAGTCTCAAGACCGTTTGACTCCAAACGGTCACAAGACCGTTTGGGACCAAACGATACCAAACCAGGTGAGCCCCTACAGTTTCAAAAAGTTGCTTTAGCAAACGGTTTCAAGTACTTGCTTTAGCAAACGGTTTCAAGTACTTGCTTTAGCAAACAGTCTCAAGCAACACCTTTACCAAATGGTTTCAAACCGTTTGAACTTTGAAAGACCAAGACCATTTGGGGCTCAAGTAGTCATAGTTGGTTGAGGATTCAATTGGTTATTTCACTTGGACACTTATTGTAATTGAGGTCCAATGTGATCGAATCTCTTGAGAATTAATATGATGAATGGTCCATTGATACAATGATGATTAGTAATGATAATCAATGAAGGTACAAAGGTTGAAACCCTAACAGTACCTAAGTGATTAGTGCTAATTAAAGGATGAACCCTAATTGCTTATAGGATCAATGAATTGGTACACTATGTTAATCATAGTTGTATGAACTTGATTGAAGGGATGTTATGACCTTATCAAGTTGAGAAGATGTTAGCATGAATTCATAAATGAATATGATTCATGTGGTGATTAAGGGTATGATCCTTAAGTAGAGAGATCATGAAACCCTAATCACGAACATAAACCCTAATTGATAGGGCTATTGAGTTCTAACCCTAATTGAGGGCAATTCTAAATGAAACCCTAATCCAGGGTAAGGATGTAGCCCTAATCTAGGGTAATGATAAGTGAAACTCTAATTCAAGGAAATGAGATGTAAAACCCTAATTGGGATGAACAATGAATCTCCAATTATGGATAATTGAATGAAATCCTAGTAGAGATGAATAGTAGATCCAAATTGTGGGTGACTATGGAGGAAATCCTAGTTAAGGATAATTCCATGTGAAATACTATTCTAGGGTTATGTCAAAAGAAACCCTAAGTTAGAATGATGTATAAGGAACATTGAGTGATGATGTGATGTAAGAATCAAATTTAAGGTAATGTTATGTAATGACATGAGAAACCCTAATTGAGGGTGATTCCATGAGAAACCCTAGTTGAGGGTGATTCCATGAGAAACCCTAGTTGAGGGTGATTCCATGAGAAACCCTAATTGAGGGTGATTCCATGAGAAACCCTAGTTGAGGGTGATTCCATGAGAAACCCTAATTGAGGGTGATTCCATGAGAATCCCTAGTTGAGGGTGATTCCATGAGGAACCCTAGTTGAGGGTGATTTCATGAGAAACCCTGGTTAAGAACTAACACCACATGATGTTCTAATGCTATGTTGTGATGATAGGCCCTAAGAAGGGTGAAGGTATATGAGACTCTAATGTGAAGTCATAATGCATAAAGACCTAATCCTGGGCAATATGAAAATGAATCATAATCCTAATTTTAAGTAAGGGTATAAAGAAACCCTAATGATGAGATAGAAGGAATGGCCTTATAAAGGTGAAACATTTTATGTGGTTGATTATAAGCAACCTTATTGTAAGCAATGTCTTTAGCATTAGACTAGTCCATATCATTAAAGATAGTTGGACAATTCTAATGTGTTGTCTATGCATTATTATGCTAAAGGTGAGTGATTAGTGATGAAATGTATTAAGAGGGGAAATACCTTAATACAAGATAAGTTGGTTAACTCAAGAAAGTCTGAAATGATGAGAAAGTGATACACCAAGATATGATAGTTATCACATTCAGCACTTCAGGGTTTATATACCCTGATACACTTCAAATCCAATATAATTGGGTAAGAAACATATGAAGTGTGTTATGCAACTATTACAATGAAATGTAATAAGTTGTTGCACTTTGTTGAGTGCTAATTAATGTACCTTGAGAATGGGGTTAAGCCCAATGATGAGTATGATGTAGTCATACCATTATGAGTATGGGAAATGAACTCATACCTTAAATTGATGATCATTAATACTACATCATGAGAGTAATGATCTTGAATAATCATTTATGACATCTTTGAATGTCCCAAAGGTATGGAATAATGAATTAAGGGTTGGACAGTTAACGTAATCATGAAACCCTAATTAATGAGAAATGGGGAACCCTAACTGTAATTTGGGTAAAAGGGAATGATAAGCCCTATTTGATAGTAAACCCTAATTCCTGGGAAAGGAATAATGGTTTTACTATTGTATCACATGATGTGATGAATATCTTTTATGACTGTTATCATGCCTAATAACCATACATATATTATGAGATGAAGAATATAGCCAGGTTTGAGTTGTGACATTTATATAATAAGTGTTGATTGGCCTTTTGTGCCTTGATGTTGTTGTTGCTTAATAAAAGTAACAATGTGCATGGATTTTATGAGTCATAAGAGTAAGTTGTTTCCTAAAAAGAGGTGACAAGATATTATGTGGCCTTATGAGCCATGTGTAGCACTTGTGTAACAAGTATCATGAATGCCTTGGTTAGATGACCTGAATGTGATAGTTACCTAATAGTTGGTAATGATGCTCAATGATGAGTTAAGGGTTTGAATACCCAGAACCATATGATTATGGTGGTGAGAATGTGAAGGGATGAGAATTCCCAGTATTGAAATGAGGGACTGAGTTCCTAAGGTCTTTGAAAGACTGATACGTATCTGATGAAAGTAGTACATGTCTCTTTATAGCATTGTTGTAATAAGTCTTGTTTGAGAACTTGGCTGATGCTAAAAGAATATGAAAATGTACTTAATTAATCAAGTGAAATCTTTTCATGTAGAGCCCTGACCATAGATCCATCATCATCAGGAATAGGTGATGGTGAAACGGGTGCTCTGTGGCAAAACCCGGAATGCATATTTTGAATATGTGGGGGTAAATGGGTGAAAAATATCCTTACGTCCGGTGAAGAGATTTGAGGGAAGGTAAACATCAAACCTCTCAATCCTTCATGTGTAGGGATGGATGAATCACTAATCTCCCGATGATTGGGATAGATGTCGTATACATCTCCCCATAATACTTATGTCGGGTCGATGAAGATAAACAACAAATCTCTCGATGGCCAATGAGAATGCAGTTGATGCTGTAACTCTATAGAGAAGTTCTAGTATACCCTGGAAAGCTATTTTGAGCAGTTAACACAGTCCTACTTGTTGTCCCGCACTGACTGAGATGTGAGAGGTCATGGGAATCTGGCTCTTCCATTAACCTATGTATGGTACCGATTTTGACTTTGCAGTGGTCGGTTGGAGTATGAGCGGTATACCTCATCTCCTCAGGGCATAAGTGTGTTTGTAAAATGAAATCAGCCATATAGCATGCTTGCTTAAGGATTGAATACAGAAATTCATTGGCTGATGTTACATTTCTATTATATATCTGTAGTTCATTGATGTTATTCATATCTATTTGTATTCATTACAAGTAGATGAATGAAATATGAGTCTACCATGAGTAGATGCAATGTTATCCTTGAAAAAGGAGATTACTTCACTTTGTTCATACAATGGCTTACCTGCTGTTGTTTATATATATAAATCCTTCTGCTCAGTTTATTTTAATAAACTGCTATGTCAATGTTTTAGCGGAGAGTTATATCTCCCGCTGGGGCAATTTACAATTGTCTCACCCCCGTGGGATCCAACGTTTTAGGTGGACGCGGACAAAGAAGCAGAAATCCTATTGCAAGGAATGAACAACAACAGTAACAGTAGGGACAACAATGAGATCTCAGGTGGAGATACTACCTGTCAAATTATGTAGTTAGAAAGTCCTATGTGTCGTCTCTGTACTCTCAGGTCCTCGGAGTTTTTAGTCATTATTTCAATGAATTAATCTAAGGTTTTGGCTTGATGCCTCGAGATTCATATGTTGTCTGTATATGATGTTTATAAGGCAGCTGATGATGTAGTCTCTGAAAAGAGATGATACAGGTTATGTACATTTGAACCAAAATGTAAATGTTATACAATGATTCTTGATGAAAAAGATTTCCTATGTGTGAATCTCTTTGCAAAAAGTTTTAGTTTTTAGTGATTTTCGATAATCTGCTGCAAATGATTCGCTTCCGCTTAAGTTAATTTTGTTTTTGTGAATTGGATGCCACAGTTTAAGGAATGACGACTGGCCCCTCAGACCACCACTAGCCTTAATTGTGCGCTTTATCCACACTCATGCACAAGCCGGGTTCAACTTCCCGACTGGTCACCCATCCTAGTACTATTCCAAGCTGTGCACACTTAACTATGGAGTTCTTTTGTGATAGGCTCCCGGAAAAGGAGGTGCAACTTGGCGATATGAATAGTTCAATCATTCCTTTTAAGATCAAGTTATCTGAGGCCTCAAATCCTAGGATGTTACAATCTCCCCCACTTAGACTCTTGACGTCCTCGTCAAATCTCAACTATATGGCCTCATAATCTGACCCCATTTCAATGCAGACTCACAATGGCCCATGGACACCCAACTCCTGATCACGGAATACCGGCACAAGGGTGGCTACGTCAACCATGGACAACCCTTTCCTACATGCCTATATCGCACGACTCAAGACTGGCATGTCACAAGCCCATGTGGGCCCCACCTACTAGAGGGGTTATGGCTCTGATACCATTTGTAACAACCTGGGCGCACTGCCCAAGGCTCTAGTAGGGTTTCAGGAATGACGACTGGCCCCAAAGACCACCACTAGCCTTAACTGTGCGCTTTATCCACACGCATGTGCAAGCTAGGGTCAACTTCCTGTCTGGTCACCCATCCTAGTACTACTCCAAGCTGAACACGCTGAACTATGGAGTTCTTTAGTGATGGGCTCCCGGAAAAGGAGGTGCACCTTGGTGATATGAGTAGTTCAATCATTCCTTTAAAGATCAACTTATCCGAGGCCTCAAATCCTGGGATGTTACATCATCCTTAGGATCTAAATAATAAACAATTAGCATTGCAGGGACAACAACTGATAAGACCCAATGGTTATTCCTGAGTGATAAGATGTCAAAAAGAATATAACTCAAAATCCACAATGAAATTAATTTCTTGAGTCAAAGTTATAAGAAAAGTAAGTAAACTTACCCAACAGTGTATGGAGATAATATCTCACTCTTTTCTTTTCACCAAAATATTTAAATGTGGTTGAGCAGTATTGGGTAACAGATGCATGGTCTTTAATTACACGACTAATCAAGGATGAAATTGGAAATCCCACATGTATTGAAAACTTTGTAAAGACCCTATGTAAGTGGATGCAAAACATATATCATGTATGCATTAATATATAAAAAAATAGATCACCATATATAAAATAAGGTATATTGCTATATAAGATCTCACCATATCTAAAGTTCTATGATAGATGTATTCAATCAAGCATAAATAAACAACTCTAAAACATCTTGTATAAATATACTAGTATCAATGTTGACTACATCATCCTCCTTATTAGAAACCATCATAGGTGAATCTTCTTCATGTTTGCCTATAAATAGTGCCATACCCCTACATTGAGGACCTATTGAGTCGGATAGGTCATGTGCAAGCCAACTAAGTAATTAAGGAGGAGGTGGAGGTGGAGGAGGATGAGCTATAAGGAGTTTCTTAGGCCCAATGTCTTGCATATATATAATTTCATACCAATTTTCATGTATATATAGATACAAACATAATGTAAATTTACAATACATCATGATCAGTATAGATAACTCTCACTTTGGGCCACACAACCATGACGCCTTCTCCTTCACCTATCGTCTCATTGTCAGGGTGGTCATATGGCATTGGATACTTCTTCCAAGCTTTATAGGCAAGCCTCAAGCACATGTGAACCACATTGGCGGGTAATGGAGCACCATGAAGCATGTCACCTACAAGGGGTGGGTAATCCTCATCCACAACAATGACATATTCTTATAATTTTAGATGACATGGCCTCAACCCCTACAAATTTGTATAGATTGTTATATATATACCTAAACATATCATCTTGAAAAGATTAAAATGTCATAAAAATACTTATAGTGGACATGCTAGGTGTTGGTTCCACAAGATAACTCTGAACCATCTCTTTTGTAGAGGGGTCCACCTCGTATGAAGAGTAGGGTGGCACTACTGATACTATTTGAGTAACTGTCTGAGATGCCTCTCGCTAGCTCATTGCTAACTGAATTCCCTTTAAAATTAACTCTTTTACCTCCACTTTTAAGAATATCCCTTTTTGGACAGATTTGAGCTCTGATGGTCCAAGGAACACTCTTATACCCACACCAGAACCTACAACCCTAACACGTCTAGGATGCTCTGGATTACCTAGAGCAACAATCAGTTCATCATGTTTTCCCCCAGGGATGAACTTGCATTGTTTCCTTTGCTCCTGGTGCTCCTGCTAATCATCATAAATAATAATTGGTAAGTAAAACATAACAATCATCAATACTAATTGCTCTGAAAGTTGAATTTTATCATTTTTGCAACTGCCTCAGCAGTTGCAGGATTGGTTATTTCTCTATGTTTGGATTTCCTCCCAGCTATCCATATGTCATGGCAAAGTAGATGTTCCGTAGTAGTAGTAGAGGACACAATAGTCCTGGAGTAGACTGCTGAGAAGAAGACACATTTTGTAGCATGGCAAAGTAGAGGTTCAGTAGTAGTAGTAGAGGACGTAATAGTCCTAGGAGTAGACTGCTGAGAAGAAGACACATTTTATAGCATTTGGTGAAGATTTGCATAGCCACATGGTCCCATCGTGTGGTTGTACACATTATTTGCACGCATTTCTTTTTAAGCATCCCTTATAGCCTATTTAGCGACAATCATCAATAGTAATTAGTAAGTAAAATCATAACAATCAAGATAAAGGTAAATTGTATTCAAAATGGAGATTGAGGCTTAATATATTGAATTAATCAAATTTTTATAGCAACAAACACCCCTACGTCTCCAGGTCAAGATAACTCCATTTCTTAGCAGTTGACTTCTTCCTCTGATCAGCTTCCCGTATGTATAGTGTAGTCAGATTTGTCCTACAAATCCTCATTACCCTCCCACAACCTTGAACCACCTTTTTGGGATGCAAATTTTTATCCAGGTCATATATGCTCTGCAAAAGTTCATATACTTAATTGAATATTCTTAAAAATAGAATTGTAAGTAGTTCTAAAAACAAAATTGCAAATGATAATATCTCACGAATAGTTCTTTCCATATGAAGTCTTTCTTGCTTTTATCAATTTTATGCCAATATTCTACTTATATACTACAATGTCTATGAGTAAGAAACCCTAGATATGAAACAAAAGAGCTACGGTTCTTTATAAAAGGATTTCATGCATTATCAAAGTCAACGACCAACTTCAGTATGTTACCCCTTTGTTGCATCAACTTGTCCATCATGGTCATGCCCCTTTTTTTATGTTGCTCGTCAATCTGAACAAGATCCTTAAGTCGTAATCCTCAACCTAAAGTTGACAAAAAACATATATAGGCCATAAATAGATATAACTTATAAATGCGATAAAACAATACAACAAGATAGATATATTGTAAAAAGCACAACTTACACCAGTGTCAAGGTGCACATCATGATGCTTCTCATCCTCACAACAATCATCATCAAAATCATCATATTCATGGTCAGACACCATCTGAAAAAATTTCATATAAAAATCACCAAACAATGATATATAAGGTTATAAAATGTGCATGTAACATTAAAAAAAATAAAAGTATGCCTCTAATATTGAGATCTTTTATCAATTAACATTCCCTCAGTGTGATCTCCACTCACATATAAGTTAGCATTAATTTCCACATTTGGTGCTAACAAGCCAACTGAGAATGGACTTGAGTCATTATACTTGTCATAGTACTCTTCTTCATCTATAGGATCTTCAATGAACCTTCTTTTACCATGAAGAACAACCAACTAACTTTCATTTGCAGGATCATCAACATAAAATACTTACTTTTCCTGTGATTCCATTATGAATGGTTCACCCTTCTCACCAATGTTTCCAATTCATCCACTACAACTCCTTTGTTGTTATCAACCCAATTACACTTAAAGACCATAAAGTCAAACTCTGATATGTCTTCAATGACACTGTAATATGACATTTTAGCTTCACATGGACTCTTATCCTTCACACTAGAAAAAAATCATGATCACGCTTGAAGGATGAACCCACTATTTTGGATGATGCTCTTATCATCTTGACGCTTTGTGTAATATGAAAACTCATTTATGTCAAACCCTTCATCAGACATTACATTCATTTTTGGTTTAAAGTTGAAGCATTTTATATTTTCACCAACATTATTTGGTGTTTGAGATAGTTGACGTAAGACCTTATCTTCAAACCACCTAATAAATGTCTTGTTGTGCTCTCTATCAAGCCACATTGAATTGGCTCAAGGAGATTGTTTCTTGATGCAATTGGTATGTTCAGTGATATGAACACTCACTTTGTCGATGTTGTGTAAAATATACAAGTGAGATTGTTCCCACAACTTACGACTGATTATTTGCACTCATGATCCTAAAGTCCCTTTTCCAGAATAATCCTCAATATTCTTGTTATTTACAGGAACTTCATTACAACTCAGAAAGTCACTGCAAGATTTCATAACCTCCCCTACCACATAAATGCTAATAATACTTCCTTCAGGTCGATAACAATATCGAACATCACCAATAAAAATACTCATGTGCCATTCAAAAGGATATTTTCAATGCAAGAAAATTGGTCCCAACATTCTCACTTCCCTAGTCAAATGGACAACAATATGTACAATGATATCAAAGAATGAAGGAGGAAAATACATCTCAAGATGATATAGGGTGACAACCACTTCTCTTTGTAACTTATGTAGATTCTTAGGATCAATAACTTTGATGTAAAAAGTGTTGAAGAAGAAATAAAGTCTGGTGATTGCAAACCTTACATGCTTTGACAATATAGATCGAATTGCCATGGGCAATATTTGTTGCATTATAGTGTAACAATCATGAGATTTAAGACCTATCAGCTTTAGAGATTTCATTTATACTAGCCTATAGATATTGGAAGAGTATCCCTATGGTACCTTAACATTAAGCAAGCACTAACAAAAAGTTTTCTTCTCCTTTCTAGACAATGTGTAACAGGCAGGAGGTAAATATATTTTTTGATCACTCCTAACTACTTCTATTAATTTTTTCCTTGTTCCCATGTCAGGTAGGTCCATTCTGGATTTTATGTCATCTTTAGCCTTACCTGGTATATTCAATAGAGTACAATGATTCTATCACAAATATTTTTCTCAACATGCATGGCGTCAATACAATGTCTAACTGCCAAAGAACTCGAATAAGGAAGACCCCAGAATATTGACCTCTTCTTGAATAAAGATTTGTCACTCTGTGTGGGAATGGTACATTTTTATCTCCAACCAAATTAATTGACAAAGTATTTCACTCTTTCATAAACAACCTCCCCTGGTATATGTTTAGGGGCACTCCATTCCTCATTTGATCCATTGAACGCTTTGCACAACTTTCAATGAAGATAGAATTTGGAAGAAACCTTCGATGACCAAGATATACAGTCTTACCTCCATGTTTTAGTCATATTAAATCAATGTTTTCTTCACATACATGGCATGTTTTGGATCCTTTTACACTATATCCAGACAAATTCCCATATTGTTGGCTTTTTACACTAACGATTTTCAATCTTAGAAAAGATCTTTTACTCAACTAACCAATTTCCACAAGTATACAAAAGTAGTTGTAGTCAAATTCGAATACAAAGAGCTTTAGTAAACCAATTAAATGCAATAGTGGTAAGGTTCAACAATCTAGACCATTTTAAAGGTGGATTTGGTCGATCAAACTAGAATTTCAGAATTAAGCAAACAGTGAATGGATTACTAAAAGAGATTGAAATTCAGAAATGGAAGTATCTTGGACTTAGGATTTCACCAACACATCATAGCATAGCATAGGAGCATGAAATTTAAACATACTAAGCACTTATTTTAAAAGAGGGTTGTATGTTGCACTTCACCTCCCGGTGCAAGAACAACGATCCTAACTCAATTCAACATTCCCATGTATGAATTTCATTTTGGATCACAAACCTACTCCTCAACTCCGTAATTTCCACTCTTATGGTAAAGGAGTTGCCAAGAGAGTACCTCCTTACTCTCCTACCTATCTTCTCAGATCAAGCAAAAGAGCATAAAACATACACATAAGGTGGCCAGCCATACATGCAGAAAGGAAGAAACCGGTACTCACAAGGTGGAAAAAATAGCAACATAGCATTTAGTACGAAATTGACATGTTCCTTACATGATATGACATGGGAGCTACTCTCCCATGTCCAAGAAAAGGAAACTACTCGTCCATAAAGGTGTACAGTAGAAAATGCACATAATTTTCAGAGTTTGACATGATTTAGAGCAAGAAAAGCTAAGAAAACCCAAGGTATAACCCAAGAAGAGTAGAATTCCGACTTAAGGATGAAATCCCAGTCCTACAGCTGCTCCAAAGTGGACAAACCTCTCTCCCAAGAAGCTTTATGGAATGGATAAGCTCTACTGCACCTTGGAGAAGAAGATTGGAGAAGAAAAGAAGAAGAATGGGGTTCTTTTGCAAGAAACCACCATCTTCCACCTACAAAATCACCCTCCTTGCTCTAGCCTTACTCTTGGATGAAAGTGTTTCAAATTATGACCAAAGATAACTGCTCCTTATAGTAGTTTTGTCTTTTAAAATGAAAGGAGTTGTATTTGAAAATTGTTGAATCTGACAGGCACACAGCGTGTCTTTCTTTGGACACGGCATGTGCTGTCTTCGACATTTGTTTTTTAATGTAAAGAATACAACATGTTTGAATTAATACACTCTGTGTACATTACCAGAAAGGTAAGGCTCGGTTATAAATTCCCAGGTACATGTTGTGTCACTTCTTGGACACGCCGTGTACTTTTCTTCAGAGTCTGAAGTAATAGGTCGTCTGGAAAATGCACACGATGTGTCTTAAATAAGATACATCGTGTGCATTGCTATTTCAGTAGCATTAAAGTTTTGGATGTTTGGAAGGCTTGGAGAAGTCCCTATAAAGATGAATTTGAGTATGGATATCTCCAATTTGATCCTCTTGATGCAAATCTACAATACACATCATGTGATATGCAATATGACAAAAAGGTGGCAAGAGTAATATGAATAGAGGCCAAATGAGAACAAAATGAATTGAATTTGTGTGTCAAAACATGTGAAAAGCTGATGGAGAAATTACACAAAAAATCCCCCTAAGCTTGAACCATTGCTTGTCCTCAAGCAAAAAGAGCATAGCCAAACAAATGAAGAAATTTTCAAGTCCATGCATGGATTAAATGAAATGAAGATATGAAATAAGCTCAACCAACCATGTACATTAAGTTTATTTTCATAGCCATCATCTCAATTCAAACATCGAAGATAGAGAAGTTTTAGTTTAGAAAAGGTGGTCACAAATTAAGTGAAACAATCAACTAAACAACACTAAATAGGATTTGGATAATCAAGCCAAACAACTAGTGTATGTATAACACAAATCTAGTGCATCCATGAACATGTGGTCCAAGGCCAATCATTGGATGAGACAAGAGAAAGGGAATTGCTAATATGGAAAAAGGCTTGGAAAAATAACAAATAAGGTCTAAAAAGGTATTAATATTAAAAAAATCATTACTCAAATATTTTCAATCATATTGAGGTGAAGTTTGTGGAATTGGTTCACAAATTTATCCACTTCGTGTATAACAATATTGGGTTCAAAATGATAATGTTTAAGGGTCTTATAAAATCATATGCATTCAAAGTATATTAATGCATTCAACATCATATAAAATAGATAAAATTGATAGTCCAACCACTACAAATTAATTGTTGAGAAACATATGAACTAAAATTATCTAGGAGTTGGAGAGAGACATCTTATGACTGAGGTATTGAAAATATGAATAATAGAGAAAATCCACTTCATCACATCCTAACCACCATAAAAGAAAATTTGTCCCCAAAATATAAACAAATAATCAAAACATACTAGGACCTCACATTTCATATCCAAATAATCTTAGTACTCAACATTTAATATCATTGTCACCTCCACATCGACATTATCGTAATATAAATAAAGCAATCATCAATCTCAAAATATGTGTTGTTATTAAAAGATAAAAAATTGGAAAAATCACTCTGTAGGTCAAAATAATACAACTCTTTGATTCAAGAGTAAGGTCTGAATTTCAATCCCATAATTAGGGTTTTAATCCTCTGCATTGGCCCTTGGTGTAGGTTCACATTCATTATTGAGATTTTGTGTTTTAATAATTCAAAATTGTATTGTATTTTGACACCATGTTTTATATCAAAATGTATGGATGATACCACACCAATTCCACACAATATCTTATCCCTAAATTGTGATGTCCCACCACCACATGGTCAATATTACTAAAAAATCAATTTAAAACCAATGCTCGTTTCCAACACATGACATCATAATAGTATCATGGGTCTATAAATTTTGATCATCATTAGAGGGATATCAACAAAGCCTTTAACTATCTGTAGTTATAATTATAAATTCACAACATGGTGACCTATATCACATTCATCAAAAAGATATTTATTACAAGACATAAACATTTATCTTTCAACTTGCATAACTATGGCTACAAAATAAGGCACAAATATCAAAGTCTCAAGCTAAATAGTTACTATTTGACTAAAATCCCTAACTCATACTTGCATGTACATAGAAGGCACTAGAATACCATCCCTATGCAACTTCAATCAATTTAAGGAGGTGGTCACATAAATATCAAAGATCTCCAGTTACCCATCACACATACATCATCTACCTCTAAACTAGGATCAACCTCAACTGATTTGATCCTCACCACAACTACCTAAGAAACTAGTCCAACACTAAAAAGGTGAGAAGAATCATGAGATGAGACCCCATGTCCCAAAAGTATGATATAAAAACTAAAAACATTTAATTACTTATAGTAATTTCATGAATAATTTAATTAAGAAAGTAAGCATTTTGTTTGCAAAATAAGTAGTTAAATGGAAAGGGAAAATTCTTACCATGTTTATGTACGTGCCTCAATAAACACCTAAGTAAGATAAAAACCACATACATTTTAAGAGAAAACCACATATCACAAGAACATCCACATTTCTTTTCAAGTAACCACCACATATCACAAAAAAATCCACATTTCTTTTCAAGTAACCTAAAAAAATACCTTATAAGTATGATTTACACATTTTATTAGGCCCCAAGAAATTCGAGATGTACCACTCAAACTACAAGATATATGTTGCAAAGCCATACTAGTAATATGTATAAGATCCAATGATATTTGGTTAACCTTGGGTCGAAGTTAGGTAACAAAAGGTAGAGAGATCATAGGCTAGGTATATCATGGAAATTTCTCAAGGCGGATCCACATATCTTAGGTTTGTCATGGGTACATAGATCATGACACCAATAGAGACTTGACCATGTCAATTCTCTATCACATAACAAGTACTAGTTATCGTTGTCGATCATAATTGTGTCCCTAATAATGTTTAAAGATGTTAGGGTATGTGAACCTTAATTTAGGCTTACACATTGCGGATGTAAATGATGAAACCTTAATTAACTTTAACAAGTACTAGTTATCGTTCTCAACTATTATGGATGTAAATGATGAAACCTTAATTAACTTTAACAATCTCAGTTCAACTCTCTTCTCAAAAAGATATGAATATTGATTTTTGGGATTCCAGCACTCGACTTCTAATTTAGGCTTACGCACACATGGAGTGTCGGTTGGGGTGTTATTTCTACCCTCTTTTGATTTTCATACCACCTAACCATTATTGTCGGATCAGACTCACACTAGGCTAGCATGATATGTGGGTTGTTTTCCATCTTTTAATGGGTAAAGTGAGAAAATGATAAAAGAAAAGAAAATTTTGCACAACACAAGAGAGTCAACTAGAAAGTTAGGTTAATAATATTTCATTCATTGTTTTGCAAATTTTTCACTAAAAAATTGATTGTATATGCATTAAAGGTTTGGCAAGAGTATCCTATATTCTAAATAGTATTGTAGAGTTGGGTTATTTGCTAAAATTTTGAGACTGTTACATGTGTTTAGCAATCAAAGATGTAAAAATTGAGAGTTTAGGCTACAATCACAAACCAAGATCATGTACATGGGGAATTTCATTTTCCATTTGATTCATGCATGTTCTTCACTAATTCTTTCATATGGAAAAAAAAGTATAAGGTACAAGATGGTTCACGCATACAAGAGTTCATTCCATTTCAATAGCCTCATTTCATATTAAACTTGCCATAAAGGGAAATACATAACAACAAATTGTATGTAAAAAAAATTGAAATAAAAGACTGACATGACCAATAAAAGCAAATGACAAAAGCAAATGAAATAGATACTACACTACTGGTTGGTTGCACCCCCTAAGCTTGAAATCTCCAGTGTCCTCACTGCATCAATCGAACTCATGGAGGTATCAACCAAATACCTATCATGGGTGAAAATCAATAAGAGGGGCCAGTGCCCCCATGGTCAGGTGAGAAGAACTGGCTGACAAGATCATCATCTAGAACATCCATCAGAGTGGGTTGCAGGGTGGTCTCTGGTTGCTGTTGAGGCGGCGGTTGATACGGTTGTGGGATGGAGTAGTGGCCCTATGAGATGTGCCACGAATCCATGTAGTGAACCATGTCATGCATAACAGTATACTACGTGCCCATCTGGTCCAGGCAGTCATCGATCTGATTAAACCACTATTGCAAAATAAGTAGTTAAATGGAAAGGGAAAATTCTTACCATGTTTATATATGTGCTTCAACAAACACCTAAGTAAGATACAAACCACATACAGTTTAAGAGAAAACCACATATCACAATAACATCCACATTTCTTTTCAAGTAACCACCACATATCACAAGAACATCCACATTTCTTTTCAAGTAACCTAAACAAATACCTTATAAGTATGATTTACACATTTTATTAGGCCCCAAGAAATTTGAGTTGTACCACTCAAACCACAAGATATATGTTGCAAAGCCATACTAGTAATATGTATAAGATCCAATGATATTTGGTTAACCTTCGGTCGAAGTTAGGTAACAAAAGGTAGAGAGATCATAGGCTAGGTATAACATGGAAATTTCTCAAGGTGGATCCACATATCTTAGGTTTGTCATGGGTACATAGATCATGACACCAATAGAGACTTGACCATGTCAATTCTCTATCACATAATAAGTACTAGTTATCATTGTTGATCATAATTGTATCCCTAATAATGTTTAAAGATGTTAGGGTATGCGAACCCCAATAGTCCTGTATTAACAAATATATGAATAAGAATCTTTTTCAATTCTAGTTTGTATTAATATTAAGCTTTTTGACTATATATCTCAAAAACTAGGGAAATAGGTCCATGAAATAAGGAGTCTTATAATATCTATATAACACTTGATTAGTTAGATCCACTACTCCTTTATGACTGCATTAATCAAGTTATATACAATTGACTAAGAAGGATTAAAATATTATTCAACACATTGCAACTTAAGAAGAAATAAAACATATTATTTCAAAACACTAACTTGTAAAGAAGGATGTTCTATGTTGTCTCTCAATCACACTAAGGAATTTCATTAAGAGAGAGGTACAAGAAGCCCTAAAAACATGAAGAACACACCAAGGCCCAATCCCCTTAAGGGTATGATACCAAGCCATCAGAAGTCTACTCCTCTCATTGTAAGTAATAACAAGACAACACTATAAGATATAAGGAAGGACACATCATTCCTACATAGTTTTTCTACTTTTACAAGATTTTGACATCATACCAATTAGTTAAAATGCTTTAAACATTTTAAAGGAAGTCCCAACCGAATGGGTTAACATTTACTTCAAATTGTGTAGTGTTGCAACCCGCCACGCTAAACAAGATTACTCAAAATTAAAATATGATCAATCACTAGTTAGTTACATGACTAAAAGGGGCATAATTATAACCGATTTAAACTTCTTCAACATAACCAAGAACATTTGCATAAGGGCCAACATCTTGCATAAAATCATATACCATGCTAGGTAACTTTACAATTTCTTCATGGCCTCAACCACAACATATATATAAATATGTTATCCACATATACAACACGTACAAGACTCAAAAAGCAATCAAAAGTTGAGTCAATGAAACATCATATACAAAAGGATCCTGTCCAGACCTAAAAGGACGACTCTAGGACACACTAGACAACTAAACAACCTTCTTCTAAGGTCCTCTAAGCTCCTCCTCCTTACTGCCCTCAGCCTACTGGCACTACTGAAAACCACCTAAAAATATGTGGTGACCCACGAGGTGAGACACATGTCCCAACAAGAGATATAACTATCAACAATGGTTATTGCTCACAACAGATTAAAGAATTAAACAAATACAACGGATAATATGGCAAGAAGGAAATACCAGATATAAAAGCTTCATTAAGATCAACCCTAATCATAGTCTTAACTGTAGGATATAAAGGTTAACATTCTTAACAAAATATTAGGCATAAATAACATCATAAGCATGGATAACAACATAAGCATGGCTAACAACACAAGCATGTCTAATTTCACAAGCATGACTAACAACATAAGCATGGATAACATCATAAGAATGACTAACAACATAAGCTTGGCTAACATCATAACCATGGCTACTTTCTCTTATTGCATTATATGTCATATATACATATATATAAAAGAAGCAAAGCAAGGGTTTTCATCCAATGTGAATCACGGTATGACCCTAACAGATATCCTCCATGGATGGATTGCATCTTTAATTAAGCCATGGGGAGTTTGAGGCATACCACTCAAACTTCTAGATGTCCACTACAAAGTCACAATCAACTCTGTACAAGATCTAGTAGAGCTGAAATCCTAAGATCTCTTCCCCTCATTTAGTATGAGTCTACTACAATGACATATTAGTCAAGCTACAATCAGCCTAGTCCACCCTTGGTACACATTCCATGACACTAGAAATCAAGGTATTCGAACCCTATCATCCAAGGTACGACTGCAGTTGTCATCAATCACACCACATATGCATATATACGAGACATGACCTCAACCTCTCTGAATCTGAGGCATGACCACAATCATCCGCCAAACCTTGGGATTTGGATGACAAGGATATATCTTCCATGAACCTGTGTATACTTAATAGTATACGACTTTGAATTTCCCTTCTGCAATACTCATTTCCCTATCCAACAAATTCTAACACTAGAATAGTTCTATGGCACAATGCTTTATGTGATTAGGGTTTCACTTGATTAGTTAAGCCAATTGGGTGAATTCAGGCAACATCAAACAAGTTTACACACAACCCCTAATTCATTTCTATGAAGAATTGGTATATAACAACTCCATAAGATATAAAATGTATGAGACATATTCATTATCACACCATCATGTGGTACTAGTTCATGCCATCCATGAGGAGACTACATTTCCATCAAGGCTCTAAACATGCCCAAAAGAAATTTAGGCCCAAACACATTACTTCCTCAAGTGCATCATTATCATTCTATACCCTCCAGAGGGTTCAACATATCACCAACACACTTATTACCTTCCGACCCATATCATGGTACATCAATCATAAGAAAATAGTTATGACATTTCTAAGAGTAACATAGCAAAGTTACTTTTAGAAATGTGAATTGTGTTGATTCATCATTTCAACATTAAGGAAGATAAAGGTATTAAATCATTGATTGGATATAGGTCACAAATCAACATTCATAGATAAACCATCCATTCATTATCACATTAGGCAATACATGAATAAACAATCATTTCATTATCATACTTAGGTCAAATATAGGTAATCCATCATTTCATTTAGC
The DNA here is from genome assembly GCA_963693085.1 of Alisma plantago-aquatica. Lineage (NCBI taxonomy): Eukaryota > Viridiplantae > Streptophyta > Magnoliopsida > Alismatales > Alismataceae > Alisma > Alisma plantago-aquatica. The sequence goes on from OY856414.1 coordinate 408,790,190, forward strand.
ACTCTTAGGTAACCCATTGATGCGGTTAATTCATGAAGCAATACCATTGGTTCATTCTTATACTTAGTCAAAAAACATTAATTTTGATTCTTAGAATCTCCATTAGATTGTTGATGTACTTAGACAAATCCAAAACCATTAAATGATTGAATCACTTAGCAAAAAGAATAACCATCAGATCATTGATAGACTCCATCAAAACATTACCATTGAATAATTAACATTACTTAGCCAAAAACATAGCCATAAAATCATTTATGTACTTAGCAACAAGGCAATCCATTTATATAAAACCATTAAATTATATGTTAGAGAAAACATCATTTCATTCACCATGTAAACCCATAAGACCATTAGAATACATAGAAAAAAAAACAAGATCATCAAATCATTTAGATGCTTAGTCAAAAGTAAGACTATCAGATATTCATGGTACTAGGTCAAAAACAAATCCATCTGATCATGAGAGTACTTGGTCAAAACAAGATCAGTGAATCAAGAGAGTACTTAACCAAAGATAAAAGCCATCATATCATCAAGACACTTAACTAAAATCAAAGCCAAAAACTCATTATGACACTTAATCAAAATCAAATCCATAAGATCATGGGATCAATGTCATCAACTCATTAACTTAAAATAACCATTGGGTGATTGACTTACATATCCATTAGTTCATTTGCTAATTAGTGTCAATATTACTCACTCTTGGTAATACCATCATCTCCTACTCTTTAACACATGTTATTCCAAGAACAAGTTGAATCATTGATTTAGAGATTAAGTGTGACTATCATTTTCAACTCTAAGTAAAATCCATCGGTTTAGCGACCAAGTAGAGTCATTCATTCAGATCACTAAGCAATATCATAATTTACTCCACTGAACAAAATGGTGATTCAAGAGTGAAGCAAAGCCATCGATTTGTAGACTATGCGTCACTATCAAATCAGCACCAAGTAAAACCAATGATTTCTACATTAAGTAAAGACCACTTATTTACACTAAGCAGGCCTTGTTTCATACCATCAAAACCAAGGTAGTCCATGTCCATCCTAGAAGGAACGTTTATATAATCTAAGGGTAGTTTAACGACTAGCATGTACCATGCATGTAAGTAAAGTAATGCAGACAAGATCATTTCTTTCCATAATACCAACTTTTAGGGTACGATTTATATGGAACAAGTTAAAAGTATCATGCATATAAGTAAAGTAGTACAGACAAGGCCATTTCTTTACATAATACCGAGTTTTAGGGCAATATTTATACGGAACAAGTTAAAAGAAAGTAAGAAATAGGATGAAAATTATATAACTCACCTCAAGATGAAGTTTAAAGTCCACACAGAAAGGTGAATCAATAAAAACCCTAGATTTGCACTTCCAAAGCTCCAAGGTAGATCCTTTATTCAAGAACAAGGTAGATCTAGGGCAAAAGAGAGAAAGAAAGAGTCTCTTCAACCACATGAACGACCTTCCATCAAGAATTCTAGAGTTCCGCCAATGGATGAAGAAAGGAGGAAGATAAAAACAAGAAAAATAGAGTAGAGAGGAAGGTATTACTTGGTTAGAGAAAGAAACTAGGTTAGGAAGCTTCAAACATTGTTAGAGGAGCTTGATCCAAACTCTAGAGAAACATGCATCCATGATCTCTCCATGCTTCATCCTCCAAGAGCTTCTCCTCACAACACGATGTTCTAGGGTCTCTCTAGAAGCAAGAATAGATAAGGGTTTAAAGGGTTTGTTTGTAAGAGTGATGGAGGGTATATATATCCAAGGAGAAAAGAAAGGGAGTCAAAAGGTTGAAAAACTAGCTTGCCATGTGTCAAAACTCAAAATCTGTCTTATCTATGGTTGTCAAAACTTCCATTGGATCTTTACCATGGTTTTATATTGATCCATGCATTAGTGAAATATTCAAGAAGTATTATCAGAGAACCCATCGGATTATGCACATGTATCATCAGAAAACCCATCAGACTATAGGGTTTACTTAGCCATTTTGCACATTTGATCTTCCATCAGATTGTGTGCTTCAAATAGGGTAACTAGTATATTATGGACCTTAAGGGAAGTCCATAAGATCTTATACCACAAGGAGAAACCATCAAATAATTCACCTACTAGGTAATACCATTGGATTATTAATATACTTAGAAAAACCACCACTTAAGTGAAAAACCCCAAGTTCCCAACCCTAGAGGGATAGAGCAAACAATCCTATGGTTATTCTAGGCTTCCATAGGTACGAATATATCCAAAATTATGAAGATTAATAAAAATCATAACATGCATGTGTGTAAATTACATACAAAACCCTAGAAATGGGAAAATTGCACAAAAGTCCATATAAGCACATAGATTGTAAAACTCAAGTAAACAGAGTCCTAACTGGACCAAACTTGAAACATATATTAGTCTCATGATACCAGATCAAAACTTAAGGTTTTATTAAGTAATTAAGCAAGAAATAAAGATAAGAAACCATGTTTAACCATAAATCCAGGATAGGGGTCTTACACATAGCATAGGGTATCATCAACTACAAAAGTACTAATTTTAAATTTGTTTTTAATCATAGAGTGTATCTATGTATACACATGGTAAAACATCATTTTCCCATCATCAAGAAGGTATTTGTGAAATCTACTTAAAGCATGGAGGTTTTTATTCTCTTTCTACTGTTTTAACATAATACAAGGTTCCACCTTTTGGGCATCTAAGAGAGATTATCACATGATATGAATTGCATGTATACTGTACATATTGAAAGCATTATATGTTATATTACTCACCTTCGAAATAGTGGAAATGAAGTCCACTTGAAGAGGACATTGGAAAAACCTTGAGCTTTGCTCTTTAAGCTCCAAGTTGATCCCACCTCAAGAAAGTGGTGATCTTTCCAAAGATCTGAGCTTGCTCCACCTAAGGCTTGCCACAACAATAAATCCATGATCTAAGAGAAACTAGAAAAAAAGAAGGGGAGGGTGATGCACCCCAAGGTACACTTGGGATAACAAAGACATATATAATCCCTACTAGATACTTTCTTAAACACACAAAACTATCCCACAAGCACACGAGATTTGGGTGGTAGCATAGAGAGTGGGAAAATTAGTGTTCGATCCATGAGGAGTGGGGTAGGACATCTATCTAGGTTGCTTCTTTATTTTTCTAGAGCAGGGAATTAGGGTTTTTGAGATTTGATTTGGGGGTGTTGATTATGGTAGGGTGTACAAGCAAACGAGCAAGGGAAACAAGAATTGAACCTAAATTACCATACACTATCAATTCTATCTGATTAAACAAAATAAGAGAATAATTGAGATAAGTTAGACTAATGACTAATAAAAAAAGAAAGAAAATGTAAGTGACTAGACTAATCTAAAAATAATTTTTATCTTATATATTATTTTTATCTTTTTATTGCTTACATAGTAATATCTGACTATGGACATAATAAGAATATGTATACAGTCTTATCATACATATGATCTCATTGTTTAGGTCCTCAACCTAAAGACATATGTCATTGAGTAATATCATTCTTTTAGACATCAATCATGTTATACCATCATTTCATAATTGAACAAACATATAAACACATTTATTATTAATAAAATTTCTTACATGATGACTCATTACGACCATCGTATGACTAGATCTCTGGGTGTACATACCAACAGACTCAGACTCTCACTTGCACTTAGAGCTAATCACCCATGAATTTATTCCAAATGATCTAACATGACCTTCATGCTTCTGTTGCGAAAATTCCTTTTTAAGGGGTTATCAATATTGCTTTTAGTTGGTACTCTGCAAATCTTCACATTTCCTCATTGTATGATCTCTCGTATATGATGGAATTTTCATTGTATGTGCTTGAAATGATAATGTGATCTAGGTTCTTTAGCTTATGCAATAGCTCCATTTTTGTCACAATACAACTCTATAACATCGATAATGCTTGGAACCACACCAGGTTCAGTGACAAAATTCTTGATCTGAACAACTTCCTTTGATGCATTGGAGGCAAAAATATACTCGACCTTTGTTGTAGAACAAACAACTATTTCTTTCTTGGAACTCTTCCATCTGACAACTCCATTGTTGTAACATATCAAATTTTCAAGACTATTTAAATCTAATAATGTGGTTTTCCTTAAATAATAATAGTTGAGGGGTTAATTGCAAAAAGACTATGAAATGAAATTTCTATAAGAATAATAAAGTGAGAAGAATAAAATGAGACCCAAAGTACATTTTCTCTTTCATATATGCATTATGTGTTGCATTCAACTCAAAAGGATGAATATTAGCCTTTCCTTTCCTTTTTCTCTAACCTACCATTCATGATGACTAAAGGACATAAAAGATCAAAATAAGAGATTTGAAGTTCAAAAATGACATAACTAGTGAGAAATAAGTTCTTATCTCATTTTTTACTCGATGAAAGTAATTAAGGGAAAAATGTATCACATAACACCTGGTTAATGCATTAAAATCAAGTAGAGTGACAATTATGGAGATTAGGGGTAAAATAAGTGAAAAATGGAAATTTAATTTCATAGAAAGAATCTAGTTCATATACTAGACATATGGTCCACATTTGGGTTCATTTTGACTATGTTTGACCCTCTAAATCAATTAGGAAACATTTGAATATGGTTTAATAGGAAAATCATTCAAATATGCATTTAATACACAATTTTCCCTATAGTCATAGTCATTTATCTCTATCACACATTACATTCTTATTTTCCTTTCTTCTTGCATGGTCCAATGGTAACACTTTAATTGCCCAACAACTGGATGATGTTTGAATCATCCTCAACCTTTGTTCTTTTTGTTGATTTGAAACTAGTTTCAAGCATTGATCTCACTCAATCATCCTCCCTCATCTCTCTACAATTTTGTGAGGTTATTTCTCCTCCATGTTCGTCTCTTCACCCCACATTCAACAAGCGCTAGCTCTCTCTCTCTCAGACTATAGAAGAAATGCCAAAAGTGGCACTCAACTCTCTGTTAGGCTATTTTTACATCCGCCACTATATAACCCCTCTTTCCTATTTTATGCAACCGCGAGAACCATAGGGTCCTACTAGTCTCCCCTCCATGATCAATTTTTTCCATAGGCCACAATTTTCCTCATCCTACTCAGTTTTGTTTTCCCATGAGCTTTGTTCTCAAAGAAACTGTAGATGTCACCTTCTCTATAATTGACAATCTAGTGAGCTTCGCCAAAATACCTCCTTTGTTTTTTCATAATCTCTTAGCCTTGAGGTTTCCCCAGATAATGTACCCCATAGTCGTGGTTGAGCACCAAGTTGATGCTTGTCACCTTGGCTCTTTAGAGACCCTTTGTCCATGGAAATGGAACCCTATCTTTGTGAGACCTTGAAGGTTGTTTTTCGATCCTCAATGGGTCACCTCCCAGTCTTTGTTAGTGGATGTTTTGTTGTTTTGGTTTTCCCCTACTTCCTTTGTATCCCCAACATGTTTTAGGGCTAGGAAGGTCCTTTTGCAGTCTCGATTGTTTCCTTGAGTCTGCCCAAGTACGTAGAACCCAATCGAGACATTTGCTTCCTCATTCAGGCCATGCTTTGGCTTCTGGGTCGACGTACTTTGAGATCCATGATTTTGGTCTCGGAAGGAAACAAGAAATAAGATGAAAGAAGATACTTTTACGTTGCTTCCCTTCCTGGGTCAATCTTATGAGTAACGTCGTATGGACATTTTCATCCTTTTACATGTGCTTTGGTTTGATCAACAACGAACTTGATTTATGATTGAATGACCATTTTACCCTTGAGTGTTTTCATTTATATGGCATACACATATAGGTTTTTGGGTATATTCACTAGTTATTCACATCAGATTTAATTTTGATTTTAGTTGATGTCACAATATAATTTTCTAATTTTTGATTGGTCAAGGTTGCAAAATTCATAACTTTTGCATACAACATTGAGAAAATGATGGGAAAATATTCCTTAGAAAGCTCTTTTGATTTTCTATAAATTGGTGTTGTTTTTAAACAATGTTTCACACATTCAAGTTCTTCAATGATTCAATGACCAAAATTAGGGTTCAGGACTATGAATTCATATACAGTTTATGATTTTAATCAAATTGTAGGTCACTACAGGATTAATCAAGTGAGGGGACTTGACCTTAAGGCGACCTACTATAGGTAAGTGGGCCATGTATTTTTGTCACAAGTACTTTGGTTTATTGATTGTTATTTATGATTATGCACCATAGACCATTTCATGAATTATGAATTTTTTTTATCAAGATGACATCATGTATACTTATCATTGTTTTATTTGTTGATTACTTATGGTATATGGTAAACCCCTAATTATGATTATTGATTATGAATTAAGATTAGTGAATCATGCTCAATAAGGGTAAACCATATTAGGGTTGATGAGGGAGAATTCCCATTATGATTCAAGGGGAGAAATATCATCATGTTAAAGTTCAAGTATAATGTTAATGTTAAAGTCAATGTGAAGATAAATCAAATTGAATTAGTTTTTGTATGCTCCCAGATCATGGACCTCAAGGGGTCATCAAGGGATTTCCTAGAATAAAGGGCTTTTCTAGAAATCATGTGCTCCTAATTGGACGTCATAGAGAGAAGTATATACTTTATGTTCAATTCTTCATGTCATTAATGAATCATGAATGCTTTAAAAAAATCATGTTGAAGTTATGTCAAATTATTTCATTTCAATTTCACTGATGAAAAGTTATATTTATTTTTGTGTCATATAGAGTGACAAATACTGCTTACTAATAGGATGTTTGTTTTGCACGGCTGGGGACAATATGTCTGTAGGACTTGGATCAAGTGGAGGATAATTGGGAGAAATAAAGACTAGGAGATATTCAAGCTTTTCTTGGTGGGATTCCATTTACCAAGTCGATCTAGAGATTTAGTTGACATTCACCTTATGCTTAGTCATGTTATCAATTATATTAGATCTCATGGATGATTATCATGTAGTTATCTTTTACCAAGAACTATGTGTTACATAGTTTTAAATCAGTGCAAAGTGTTTGATTTACTTTAGTAGCATGATTTGCATATTGTGACACTTACATTGAGAAAAATGCTTCTGCTAATATAATATGAAAACTGAGGTGTTACAAAATGGTATCAGAGCAATTTTGGTAAATGGCCATTAGGAAAACATGATTCTGATAGTCACCCTAGAATGAATATGTGACCAAAGGAAAGATACCATGACCTAGGATAACTAGATTTTTCATCCTAGAAGAGATAGAAAGGGCATAGATAGATGTTTACCCAGTCTAGATACCAAGTATCAACTTAAACCTAGATAATGAGATAGCCTCTCCATTCTCTAGGGTCATGGCCATCCATTTGAGAAATGAAGAGGGATGTCATAAGCATTTGACATTTGATGCATTTATCCTTCCTTACTAGTGCATGTGGTATGGGAAACATGTATTAGTAGGTTAGTGAGAGGTAGCATGATAGGATCCCACATCTATGGGTATGTTCCTGATCACTAGATATCTAGGAATGTAGGAGTAAACCTAAAGGACCCTACACTTAGTGTTAGAAAGTCATGATAGGGTTAATCTAGATGACCTAATTATAGTTATGGGTTGGTTTGATAAACCCTAAGTATAGGTTGAGTAGAAGACCAAAGTAGCAATTAATCTAAATGTTCATACGAATATTGTATGAAATATAGATGTCATATACACATCTCTCAATGAAAAATGTTAAACATAAATGAACCTTGAAATGTTAATGAAAAGGTAATAGAAACCCCAAGGTGGGTAGTACCTTTAAGAAATTTTGAGGATGAAATTATTTCAAGGTGGGTAGAATTGTAACATCTAAAATTTTCAAGACTAATTGAACTCTAATGATGTGGTTTTCCTTAAATAATAATAGTTGAGGGGTTCATTGAAAAAAGACCTTGAAATGAAATTTCTTTAAGAATAAAAAAGTGAGAAGAATAAAATGAGACCCAAAGTACATTTTCTCTTTCATCTACGCATTATGTGTTGCATTCAGCTTAAAATGATGAATATTAACCTTTCCTTTCCTTTATCTCACTCCTACCATTCATGATGCTTAAAGGACATAAAAGAGTAAGATAAGAGTTTTGAAGTTAAAAAATGACATAATTAGTGAGTAATAAGTTCTTACCTCATTTTTGACTCAAAGAAAGCAATTCAGGGAAAAATGTATCACATAACACCTTGTTAATGCATTAAAATCAACTAGAGTGACAATTATGGAGATTAGGGGTAAAACATGTGAATAAATGGAAATTTGAGGGCATAGCAATAATCTAGGCCATATATTGGGCATGTGGTCCAAATTTGGGTTCTTTTTTTCTACATTTGACCCTTCAAATCAATTAGGAAACATTTGAATATGGTTTAATAGGAAAATTATTCAAATATGCATTTAATAAACCGTTTGCCCTATAGTCACAGTCATTTATCTCTATCACACATTATGTTTTTTACTTTTCTTTCTTCTCACATGATCTAATAGTCACACTTTAATTTTCCAACGATCAGATGGTGTTCGAATCATCCTCAACCCTCATTCTTTTTGCTTGTTTGAAACCAGTTTCAAGCAATGATCTCGCTTGACCGTTCTCCCTCATCTCTCTATTGTTTCATGAGGTTCTTTCTCCTCCATGTTCATCTCTTCACTCTACATCCAATGAGACCTATCTCTCTCTCTCTCTCTTGGACTATAGAAGAAACTCCCAAAGTGGCACACAACTCTCTCTAAGGCCATTTTCACAGCCGCCACTATAAAACCCCTCTTTCCTATTTTATGAAACTGTGGTCACCATAGGCCCCTACTGGTCTCCCCTCCATGATCAATTTATGTCCATAGGCCACAAGTTGCCTCATCCTACTCAGTTTTGTTTTCTGGCGAGCTTGGTCTAAAAGCAACTGTAGACGCAACCTACTCTGCAATTGACGATCCAATGTACTTCTCCAGATTAAATGATAGTTTTACCCTCACATGTTTGATTTATATGTCACACACATAGGTTTTTGGATATATTCGCTAGTTATTTACATCATATTTAATTTTTATTCTAATTGATGTCACAATATAGTTTCTTGATTTCTGATTAGTTAAGGCTGCAAAATTCATAACTTTTACATACGACCTAAAAAAATGATGGAAAAATATTCATTGGAAAGCTCTTTTGATTTTCTATAGATCGCTAAAGATATGGCTTCTACGATGATAGGCATAAAGGAATGATTAGTTCCACAAATCTCACTACACTAACCATAGTAAACTCCTTCTCGTTGTACTAAAATGGAGGTTTGATTTAAACGACCAGGTACAACATCACATTTGACACCTAAGGAAGCTACATCCCAACTATGAGTTACATTTACACATTCAAATTAATAAATTATGCAATGAACTAAATTAGGGACTCAGGACTATGAATTCATATATAGTTTATGATTTTAATCAAATTACAGGTGACTAGTAGCTCAATCATGTGAGGTGACTAGACCTTAAGGTGAAATACTATAAGTAAGTAGGCCATGCATTTTTAGCACAAGTACTTTGGTTAATTTATTGTTATTTATGATTATGCACCTTAGACGATTTCATGAATTATGAATTCTTTATCAATATGACATCATGTGTACTTATCATTGTTTGATTGGTTGATTACATATGGTATATGGTAAAACCCTAATTGTGATGATTGATTATGACTTAATATTAATGAATCATGATCAAGAAGGGGAAACCCTATTATAGTTTATGAGGGAGAAATCACATTATGATTCTATGGGAGAAATCCTATCATGTTGAAGTTCAAGGATAATGTTAATGTTAAAGTCAATGCTAAGATAAATGAAATTGAATAAGTTTTTATATGATCTTGAATCATGGACCTCAATCGTCATGAAGGGCTTTCCTAGCAATCACGTGCTCCTAATTGGGCATCATAGAGGGAGGCATATATGTCTTGTTCGATTCTTCTTGTCATTAATGAATCATGAATGCTTAAGAAAAACCAAGTAAAAGTTATATCAAGTTATTTCATGTCAATTTTACTCATGTCAAGTTATATTTATTTTTATGTCATATAAAGTTCCAAATACCTCTTACTGATATGATGTTTATTTTGTATGGTTGGGGATGATATGTCCGCAAGACTTGGATCAAGTGGAGGATAATCAAGAGAAATCAAGACTAGGATATCTTCAAGCTTTTCCTAGTGGGGGTGCCATTTCCCAAGTTGATCCAGAGACTTAGATAACATTTACCTTATGCTTAGTCATGTTAGCAATTAGATTAGATTCATGGATGATTATGATGTAGTTACCTTTTACCAAGAACTATGTGTGAATCAGTTTTAAATCAATTCAAAGTGTTTCATTTACTTTAATTGTGTGATTATCATATTGTGGCACCCACATTGAGAAAAATGCTTCCTCTCATATACTATGAAAAGTGGGGTATTATAGTTATTGAGGCAAAACACAAATACAGATAGCAATCTAAAGTCATCCTTGTCAGTTTAGAAGCTTGCATCAGTGTTACTCTTTACCTCCAACTCTTCCTCACCACCATAGAAAAGGAATTGATCCTTAGTTCTTCTCAAGTTCTTAATGATATTCTTTACTATAGTCCAGTGACCTTCACCATGATCTTGATGATATCTTGTAATGTCCCAAGATTTGAGTCCTTGGATAAGATGATCTTAAAAGGAATGATTGGAATACCCATATCACCAAGGCGAACCTCCTTTTCAGGGAGTCCATCACTAAAGAACTCCATAGTTAAGCATGCTTAGCTTGGAGTAGTACTAGGATGGATGACTGGTCAGAAAGTTGACCCCATCTTCCGTGTGAGTTAGGACAAAGTGCACAGTTAAGGCTATTGGTGGTATATGGGGTCAGTCACCATTCTTGAAACTTTACTAGAGCCTAGGGCAGTGGGCCCAGGCATTACATATATGCTCATCATGCTCAAGGCATACGAGACATTAAGATGAGTACATAACATTGAGTACATGATATATACAATTGCATATGCATATGAAATCTTAATCATGTACTCATGTTCTTCACAAGAACTAGGACATTAAGCTCCAAAGATATTAACACCGTGATACATGGTTGAGTTTCTTGTCTTTGAGTTCTCCACATTGAGCCTTTTCAACACTTTGTCAATGTATGTGGTTTGTCTTAGTCCAAGAAGCCTTCTAGATATATCTCTATAGATCTTGATTCCTAAGATATAGGATGCTTCATCTAAGTCCTTCACAGATAATGTATTTCCTAGCCAGACTTTTACTATTTGTAAGATATAGATGTCATTCCCCATCAATAGCATGTCATCTACACAAAATATGAGGAATAAAATCATGCTCCCACTAACCTTCTTGTAAACACACGGTTCATCTTCATTTAGACTAAAGCCAAAGTCTTTGACTTTTTTGTCAAATAGGAGATTCTAGGTCCAAGATACTTTCTTCAATCCATAGATTGACCTTTGTAGCTTACAAATTTTAATTTGGATTTATAAAACCCTCGGATGGTGTCTTGTACACATCATCAAGTACATTCCTTTTAAGGAGTATGGTTTTAACATCCGCCTGCTAAATTGCATAGTTGTAATATGCTATAATGGCAAGCATGATCTTGATGGACTTAACCCTGGAAATTGGAGAAAAGGTTTCATCATAGTCAAAAACTAGAATTTGTCTGAAACCCTTTGCAAAAAATCAACTTTATAGGTCTATACATCACCATCTATGTTAGTCTTCTTCTTGAAGACCCACTTACACCCTATGGGTTTTGCCCCTTTAGGTGGATCCACCAACATCCATACTTTGTTGGTGTACATGGATTCCATCTTATATCTCATGGCCTCAAGCCACTTCTCATAATCTGGTCCATTAACAACTTCTAGGTAAGTTGTTGACTCGTCATATATGATCAACTCATCGCCTTCTTTAGTGACAAGATAACCAAATCTTCCAGGCTCAAGGGATGTCCTACTATTTTTGTGAGGTTCTTGTGTTACATGAGGAACTTGATATTACACAATAGTTTGTGACTCTTCATGTTCCTTTTGTACCTATATAATTTAATATTTTCTTCTTGGTCTCAAACCTCTCGAGCTCTACTTTCCTCCCACTGATTCCTTTGGAAAAAAAATCTTTTTCTAGGAATACATATCCCTGGAAACAAACACTTTGTTTTCAGAAGGAGTGTAAGAGTAGTATCCCTTGATTTCCTTAGGATATCCAAAAAATTAACATTTATTTGATTTGGGTCTAACCTTTTTGGGAAACAACTTTCTCACATAATCTTCACATCCCAATTAATAAAAAAAGACACATTAAGATGCTTCCCATACCATATCTCATATGTGTATTTCAAACCAATTTAGATGGTACTCAGTTAAGTGCCAACACTATAGTTTTAATAACCTACAATTTAATGGATATTCAAATGCCTATTTTATTGTAATAGTATCATTTTCACTATATTATACTTAGACAAATCTAACTATTTTGGAAAGATTTCATATTACCACCTAATTTAATCTTTGTCTTTCATTTGCACAAAATGACACCAGAGGTAAACTTGAATCTAGGTGACTGATGATAATACAATACTTAGGCGGTCACCATACATATGCCCTCAGTGGTCATTGAACCCTGAGAATTTAGCGGTTGTTGACACTCTGATTCTCAGAGACTAACTGACCACTAGTATAGAAACTATCTCTAGCATTGGTTAAACAACCCTATAATGTAAGTTAAAAATTGACACCTAAGTGAGCGACACTACAACCACAAGTATAAGATGTCAGTTCTTTGGGGATGAACAAACCAACTCTAGAGATACAACGTTGGTTGTGTGGATAAAATAAATCGATACAGAGAGGATTCTTAGGCATCGACTGCATGCCTAAAACCGACATTGATAGAGCCATATTAGGTCACATTTGTAACTGGTAAAGGAACCTACATCATCAGTTTGGTATAAATCGACACCTATCATGATGTATAGTGTCGGTTTAAGAGTAGATAACCAACTCTTTTGATGTACAATGATGGTTATATCGAATAAACCGGTGACTATGACATGCTACCCAATGAGGCTGTGTTTTCTAGTTCAACTATTTTGGTTTTGTATGTTAATGTCAGTTATTTTACTGAAATTGACTACTTACGTCTATTGTGTCATTTTTTGTATTATAACTTATGACTAAGTTTTTTTTAAATAGTAGGCATGAAGTCTACTTCCTGGCTGGTCAGTAGGATGCAGAACCTGCAGTTCAATTCTAAACTACAGGTTAAGAACATCCTATAAGTTTAGCTTAACAGCAGGCCACCGAACCTACAATAACAAACATAATATGCACATAATTTGATTCATTATCCAATTCAATTTCATCACATGTGCAATAATAATTCATTCATCTTCATATTCATCACACACATATTACTTTGTTTACATATATACCAATTTCATTCTCATGACATGTAGAAAAATACATTCATTCATATTCACATTCACACACATGTATATAGATCATCATTCACATATTCATGCATCAAATGTAGAGTTGCAAGAAGTCATAAGCACCCCATGTATAATAGAACTTACAACATCAAACTTTAGGAAAACTATTATTCTATCATCCCAATCAAATTCAAAGTTCACTTCCCTTTCGAAGGCTTCTACCCATTGTTCTCGTGTCTCATCTAGTTGTTCTCTTATATAGGGCATGTGTATGTCTACTAGCTTTTCTAGTGACAAAGTTATAAGAAAAAGTTATAATATCTCATTCTTGAGACAAAGTTATAAGAAAAGTAAGTAATTTCTTGAGACAAAGTTATAAGAAAAGTAAGTAAAGTTACCCAACAGTGTATGGAGCTAATATCTCATTCTTTTTCTTTTCACCAAAATATTTAAATGTGGTTGACAAGTATAGGGTAATAGATGCATGGTCTTTAATTACAATGCTAATCAAGGATGAAATTGGAAATCCCACATGTATTGAAAACTTTGTAAAGACCCTATGTAAGTGGATGCAAAACATATATCATGTATGCATTAATATATAACAAAATAGATCACCATATATAAAATAAGGTATATAGCTATATAAGGTCTCACCATATCTAAAGTTCTATGACAGATGTATTCAATCAAGCATAAATAAACAACTCTAAAACATCTTGTATAAATATACTAGTATCAATGTTGACCTACATCATCCTCCTTATTAGAAACCATCATAGGTGAATCTTCTTCATGTTTGCCTATAAATAGTGCCATACCCCTACATTGAGGACCTATCGAGTCGAATAGGTCATGTGCAAGCCAACTAAGTAATTAAGGAGGAGGTGGAGGTGGAGGAGGATGATCTATAAGGAGTTTCTTAGGCCCAATGTCTTGCATATATATAATTTCATACCAATTTTCATGTATATATAGATACAAACATAATGTAAATTTACCATACATCATGATCAGTATAGATAAATTTCACTTTGGGCCACACAACCATGACGCCTTCTGCTTCACCTATCGTCTCATTGTCGGGGTGGTCATATGGCATTGGATACTTCTTCCAAGCTTTATAGGCAATCCTTGAGCACATGTGAACCACATCGGTAGGTAATGGAGCACCATGAAGCATGTCACCTACAAGTGGTGGGTAATCCTCATCCACAACAATGACATATTCATATAATTTTAGATGACATGGCCTCAACACCTAAAAATTTGCATAGATTGTTATATATATACCTAAACATATCATCTTGAAAAGACCAATATGTCATAAAAATACTTATAGTGGACATGCTAGGTGTTGGTTCCACAAGATTACTCAGAACCATCTCTGTTGTAGAGGGGTCCACCTCGTATGAAGAGCAGGGTGGCACTACTGATACTATTTGAGTAACTGTTTGAGAAGCCTCCCGCTGGCTCATTGCTAACTGAATTCCCTTTAAAATTAACTCTTTTACCTCCTCTTTTAAGAATACCCCTTTTTGGTCATATTTGAGCTCTGATGGTCCAAAGAACACTCTTATACCCACACCAGCACCTACAACCCTAACACGTCTAGGATGCTCTGGATTACCTAGAGCAACAATCAGTTCATCACTTTTTCCCTCAGGGATGAACTTGCATTGTTTCCTTTGCTCATGGTGCTCCTGCTTATCATCATCAATAATAATTGGTAAGTAAAACATAACAATCATCAATACTAATTGCTCTGAAAGTTGAATTTTATCATTTTTGCAACTTCCTCAGCAGTTGCAGGATTGGTTATTTCTCTATTTTTGGATTTCCTCCCAGCTATCCATATGTCATGGCAAAGTAGATGTTCCGTAGTAGTAGTAGAGGACGCAATAGTCCTAGGAGTAGACTGTTGAGAAGAAGACACATTTTGTAGCATGGCAAAGTAGAGGTTCAGTAGTAGTAGTAGAGGATGCAATAGTCCTAGGAGTAGACTGCTGAGAAGAAGACACATTTTGTAGCATTTGGTGAAGATTTGCATAGCCACATGGACCCATCGTGTGGTTGTGCACATTATTTTCACACCTTTCTTTTTAAGCATCCCTTATAGCCTGGTTAGCGACAATCATCAATAGTAATTAATAAGTAAAATCATAACAATCAAGATCAAGGTAAGTTGTATTCAAAATGGAGATTGAGGCTTAATATATTGAATTAATCAATTTTTTACAGCAACAAACACCCCCACGTCTCCAGGTCAAGATAACTCCATTTCTTAGTGGTTGACTTCTTCCTCTAATCAGCTTCCCGTATGTATAGTCTAGTCAGATTTGTCCTACAAATCCTCATTACCCTCCCACAACCTTGAACCACCTTTTTGGGATGCAGATTTTTATCTAGGTCATATATGCTCTGCAAAAGTTCATATACTTAATGGAATATTCTTAAAAATATAATTGTAAGTAGTTCTAAAAACAAAATTGCAAATGATAATATCTCACGGATAGTTCTTTCCATATGAAGTCTTTCTTGCTTTTATCAATTTTATGCCAAGATTTTACTGATATACTACAATGTCTATGAGTAAGAACCCCTAGATATGAAACCAAAGAGCTATGGTTCTTTCCAAAAGGATTTCATGCATTATCAAAGTCAACGACCAACTTCAGTCTGTTACCCCTTTGTTTCATCAACTTGTCCATCATGGTGATGCCCCTTATTTTTTATGTTGATCGTCAATCTGAATAAGATCCTTAAGACATAATCCTCAACCTAAAGTTAACAAAAAACATATATAGGTCATAAACAGATATAACTTATAAATGCGATAAAACAATACAACAAGACAGACATATTGTAAAATGCACAACTTACACCAGTGTCAAGGTTCACATCGTGATGCTTCTCATCCTCACAACAATCATCATCAAAATCATCATATTCATGGTCAGACACCATCTGAAAAAATTTCATATAAAAATCACCAAACAATGATATATAAGGTTATAAAATGCGCATGTAACATTTAAAAAAATAAAATCATGCCTCTAATATTGAGATTTTTATCAATTAACATTCCCTCAGTGTGATCTCCACTCACATATAAGTTAGCATTAATTTCCACATTTGGTGCTGACAAGCCAACTGAGAATGGAATTGAGTCATTATACTTATCATAGTACTCTTCTTCATCTATAGGATCTTCAATGAACCTTCTTTTACCATGAAGAACAACCGACTAACTTTCATTTGCAGGATCATCGACATAAAATACTTACTTTGCCTATGATTCCATTATGAATGGTTCACCCTTCTCGCCAATGTTTTTAAAATTCACTAATGTGAAATCCAATTCATCCACTACAACTCCTTTGTTGTTATCAACCCAATTACACTTAAAGACCAAAAAGTCAAACTCTGATATGTCTTCAATGAAACTGTAATATGACATTTTAGCTTCACATGGACTCATATCCTTCACACTAGAAAAAAAATCATGAAGATGCTTGAAGGATGACCCCATTGTTTTGGATGACACTCTTATCATCTTGACGCTTTGTGTAATATGAAAACTCATTTATGTTAAACCCTTCATAAGACATTACATTCATTTTTGGTTTAAAGTTGAAGCATTTGATATTCTCAGCAACATTATTTGGTGTTTGAGATAGTTGACGTAAGACCTTATCTTCAAACCACCTAATAAATCTCTTGTTGTGTTCTCTATCAAGCCACATTGAATTGGCTCAAGGAGATTGTTTCTTGATGCAATTGGTATGTTCAGTGATATGAACACTCACTTTGTCGATGTTGTGTAAAATATACAAGTGAGCTTGTTTCCACAACTTACGTCTGATTATTTGCACTCCTGATCCTAAAGTCCCTTTGCCAGAATAATCCTCAATACTCTTGTTATTTACAGGAACTTCATTAGAACTCAGAAAGTCACTGCAAGAGTTCATAACCTCCCCTGCCACATAACCCCTAATAATACTTCCTTCAGTTCGATAACAATATCGAACATCACCAATAAAAATACTCATGTGCCATTCAAAAGGATATTTTCAATGCAAGAAAATTGGTCCCAACATTCTCACTTCCCTAGTCAAATGGACAACAATATGTACCATGATATCAAAGAATGAAGGAGGAAAATACATCTCAAGATGACATAGGGTGACAACCACTTCTCTTTGTAACTTATGTAGATTCTTAGGATCAATAACTTTGCTGTAAAAAGTGTTGAAGAAGAAATAAAGTCTGGTGATTGCAAACCTTACATGCTTTGACAATATCGATCGAATTTCCATGGGCAATATTTGTTGCATTATAGTGTAACAATCATGAGATTTAAGACCTATCAACTTTAGAGATTTCATTGATACTAGCCTATGGATATTGGAAGAGTATCCCTGTGGTACCTTAACATTAAGCAAGCACTCACAAAAATTTTCTTCTCATTTCTAGAAAATGTGTAACAGGCAGGAGGTAAATATGTTTTTGATCACTCCTAACTACTTCTATTAATTTTTTCCTTGTTCCCATGTCATGTAGATCCATTATGGATTTTATGCCATCTTTATCCTTACTTTGTATATACAATAGAGTACAATGATGCTATCGAAAATATTTTTCTCAACATGCATGACATCGATACAATGTCTAACTGCCAAAGAACTCGAATAAGGAAGACCCCAGAATATTGACCTCTTCTTGAATAAAGATTTGTCACTCTGTGTGGGAATGGTACATTTTTATCTCCTACCAAATTAATTGACAAAGTATTTCACTCTTTCATAAACAACCTCCCCTGGTATATGTTTAGGGGCACTCCATTCCTCATTTGATCCATTGAACGCTTTGCACAACTTTCAATGAAGATAGAATTTGGAAGAAGCCTTCGATGACCAAGATATACAGTCTTGCCTCCATTTTTTGTCATATTAAATCAATGTTCTCTTCACATACAGGGCATGTTTTGGATCCTTTTACACTGTATCCAGACAAATTCCCATATTGTTGGCTTTTTACACTAACAATTTTCAATCTTAGAAAAGATCTTTTACTCAACTAACCAATTTCCACAAGTATACAGAAGTAGTTGTAGTCGAAGTCAAATACAAAGATCTTTAGTAAACCAATTAAATGCAATAGTGCTAAGGTTCAACAATCTAGGCCATTTTAAAGGTGGATTTGGTTGATCAAACTAGAATTTAAGAATTAAGCAAACAGTGAATGGATTACTAAAAGAGATTGAAATTTAGAAATGGGAGTATCTTGGACTTAGGATTTCGCCAACATATCATAGCATAGCATAGGATCATGAAATTTAAACATACTAAGCACTTATTTTAAAAGAGGGTTGTATGTTGCACTTCACCTCCCGGTGCACGAACAACGATCCTAACTCAATTCAACATTCCCATGTATGAATTTCATTTTGGATCACAAACCTACTCCTCAACTCCATATGAACTAAAATTATCTAGGAGTTGGAGAGAGACATCTTATGACTGAGGTATGGAAAATATGAATAATAGAGAAAATCCACTTCATCACATCCTAACCACCATAAAAGAAATTTTGTCCCCAAAATATAAACAAATAATCAAAACATACTAGGACCTCAAATTTCATATCCAAATAATCTTAGTACTCAACATTTAATATCATTGTCACCTCCATATCAACATTATCCTAATATAAATAAAGCAATCATCAATCTCAAAATATGTGTTGTTATTAAAAGATAACAAATTGGAAAAATCACTTTTTAGGTCAAAATAATACAACTCTCTGATTCAAGAGTAAGGTCTGGATTTCAATCCCATAATTAGGGTTTTAATCCTCTGCATTGGCCCTTGGTGTAGGTTCACATTCATTATTGAGATTTTGTGTTTCAACAATTCAAAATTGAATTGTATTTTTACACCATGTTTTTATATCAAAATGTATGGATGGTACCACACCAATTTCACACAATATCTTATCCCTAAATTGTGATGTCCCACCACCACATGGTCAATATTACTAAAAAACCAATTTAAAACCAATGCTCGTTTCCAACACATGACATCATAATAGTATCATGGGTCTAGAAATTTTGATCATCATTAGAGGGATATCAACAATGCCTTTAACTATATGTAGTTAGAATTATAAATTCATAACATGGTGACCTATATCACATTCATCAAAAAGATATTTATTACAAGACATAAACATTTATCTTACAACTTGCATAACTATGTCTACAAAATAAGGCACAAATGCCAAAGTCTCAAGCTAAATAATAACTATTTTACTAAAACTCCCTAACTCATACTTGCCTGTACATAGAAGGCACTAGAATACCATCCCTATGCAACTTCAATCAATTTAAGGAGGTGATCAAATAAATATCAAAGATCTCCAGTCACCCATCACACATACATCATCTACCTCTAAACTAGGATCAACCTCAACTGATTTGATCCTCACCACAACTACCTAAGAAACTAGTCCAACACTAAAAAGATGAGAAGAATCATGAGATGAGACCCCATGTCCCAAAAGTATGACATAAAAACTAAAAACATTTAATTACTTATAGTAATTTCATGAATAATTTAAACAAGAAAGTAAGCATTTTGTTTGCAAAATAAGTAGTTAAATGGAAAGGGAAAATTCTTACCATTTTTATATATGTGCCTCAACAAACACCTAAGTAAGATACAAACCACATACATTTTAAGAGAAAACCACATATCACAAGAACATCCACATTTATTTTCAAGTAACCACCACATATCACAAGAACATCCACATTTCTTTTCAACTAACCTAAGCAAATACCTTATAAGTATGATTTACACATTCTATTAGGCCCCAAGAAATTCGAGATGTACCACTCAAACCACAAGATATATGTTACAAAGCCATACTAGTAATATGTATAAGATCCAATGATATTTGGTTAACCTTGGGTCAAAGTTAGGTAACAAAAGGTAGAGAGATCATAGGCTAGGTATATCATGGAAATTTCTCAAGGTGGATCCACATATCTTAGGTTTGTCATGGGTACATAGATCATGACACCAACAGAGACTTGACCATGTCAATTCTCTATCACATAACAAGTACTAGTTATTGTTGTCGATCTTAATTGTGTCCCTAATAATGTTTAAAGATGTTAGGGTATGCGAACCTTAATTTAGGCTTACGCATTGTGGATGTAAATGATGAAACCTTAATTAACTTTAACAAGTACTAGTTATCGTTCTCAGCTATTATGGATGTAAATGATGAAACCTTAATTAACTTTAACAATCTCATCTCTCTTCTCAAAAAGATATGAATATTGATTTTTGGGATTCCAGCACTCGACTGCTAATTTAGGCTTACACACACATGGAGTGTCGGTTGGGGTGTTATTTCTACCCTCTTTTGATTTTTATACCACCTAACCGTCATTGTCAGATCGGACTCACACTAGGCTATCATGATATGTGGGTTGTTTGCCATCTTTTAATGGGTAAAGTGAGAAAATGATAAAAGAAAAGAAATTTTTGTACAACATAAGAGAGTCAACTAGAAAGTTAGGTTAATAAGATTTCATTCATTGTTTTGCAAATTTTTCACTAAAAAATTGATTGTATATGCACTAAAGGTTTGGCAAGAGTATCCTATATTCTAAATAGTATTGTAGAGTTGGGTTATTTGCTAAAATTTTGAGACTGTTACATGTGTTTAGCAATCAAAGATGTAAAAATTGAGAGTTTAGGCGACAATCACAAACCAAGATCATGTACATGGGGAATTTCATTTTCCATTTGATTCATGCATGTTCTCTACTAATTCTTTCATATGGCAAAAGAAAAGTATAAGGTACAAGATGGTTCACGCATACAAGAGTTCATTCCATATCAATAGCCTCATTTCATATTAAACTTGCCATAAAGGGAAATACAGAACAAGAAACTGGATGTAAAAAAACTGAAATAAAAGACTGACATGACCAACAAAAGTAAATGACAAAAGCAAATGAAATAGATACTACACTACTGGTTGGTTTCACCCCCTAAGCTTGAAATCTGCAGTGTCCTCACTGAATCAATCAAACTCATGGAGGTATCAACCAAATACCTATCATGGGTGAAAATCATTAAGAGGGGCCAGTGCCCCCATGGTCAGGTGAGAAGAACTGGCTAACAAGATCATCATCTAGAACATCCATCAGAGTGGGTTGCAGGGTGGTCTCTGGTTGCTGTTGAGGCAGCGGTTGATACGACTGTGGGATGTAGTAGTGGCCCTATGAGATGTGCCATGAATCCATGTGGTGAACCATGTCATGCATCATAGTATACTGCGTGCCCATCTGGTTTAGGCAGTCATCGATTTGATCAAATCGCTATTGCACATAGCCATATAGATGCCTGACATCAGGCATCACCCAAGAGTACTCTGTCTAAGTGTTGGTGGAGGGAGGTGGTGGAGCAGAAGAAGCAAAAATGGCTGAAGGACCTACCTCGGTATCATCAGCAACTCTAGATGTTGCTATCTCTTCATCAGTGTTCGGTAAGACCTTCTAGTTGTCCTTGTTCTCCAAGGTGGCATGCTTAGGATCTAGAAGGTCAATATACTGAACATCATCAAAGAACTGTTGGAACTTATTGTCATAGTTGGGAATCTTTGTGATCAAGCATGTAGAGAGAAGATATTGAATATCTACCAGGTTTCTACCTAGTGCAGCCTCAAGCCCTGTCAAATCAACCTCAAGTTTCTATGCAATCAAAGTAATTAAGCCACCACACATGATGGCATCGGCGTCCCTCTTCTTTACCTCCTTGATGTTAAAGAAACGTTGAATAATATGAGAAGCATTAATTTCATGTTCATACATCATGCCCCATAAGAAGAAAAGATCCTGCTTCCCCACAACCCCTTGGGTTTCCTTCTTGGCAAAAACCCTGGTACTAAGAAGGTGATGAATATACCGAAAGATAGGGTTGTGAATTGTGGACGCTCTAGCTTTCTTGGCCTCATGGAATTCCTCATCATAAATCTCAAACCAAAACTCATCGCTATGAAAAGAAGGCGGGTAACTAATCACACCATCATAATGGAACTCTAGTAACTCACAAAAAAGCTGAAATGTGATCTTAAAAGCACGACCCAAAAGTCTAAAATGTATAATACCATAGGGCTCGAGCTTCTTCTGCAGGTCTTGCTCGGTGGTGAATGTCGTCAAGAACTCATAGACAGGACGGGGGTAAGTATTAGATACCATGAGGCATATGTAGGTCAACCCCAAGTCCTGTAGGCACATGAGGACTTCATATTTGAAGCCCAAATTCATCATCATTTGCTTGCAAGAAAATTGAGAAGGTAGAACTCTCCTTGCAATCAAGAATTGGTATGTTGGGTCTTCTTCAGGGGTGACCTGAAACTGTGTAGTTGAGATGTATCCTAACGCTTGGGAGGAGCTGGCGACGTGCTTGTAGTTTCTAGTTTGCTTGAATGGGGCCATATGTGCTGCTGACCAACTAACACACATTGTGTGTTAGGATGAACACGATGTGTGTCTAAAACAGAAGGTCAGATGAGACTGCGTTGCATATGACATGTGTAAAACTAAACATGTCGTGTACCTGGTGTTCTGCGGAATTATGTAGGTCGTGATAGCTGCAATTTGGGGAAAAAGAAATGGAGGATGGTGACGATGGCCGCTTGGAGTTGGCCCTCACGGGGTTGAGGGGATGGTGTCGGAGATGTCTGTTGCCTTCCTTAGCATCGAGGAGGCATTTGGAGAGGAGGATGGTGGATCCCTTTCTCACATCCTTATTGGAGAAGATGATGGCGGCTAGAGGTAGAAGATGATGATGACGGCTTGAATCTTGACAGCGAGGGCACCACCTTGTGCTAGGGCACACGTAGTAAGGGAAGGATAGGGCAACACCACTTGTATCTTGAGGTAGACACACTGTAAGCAAGGAACACGTTGGCTTCAAGACTGCTAGCTTGAAGAAGAAGGAGACACGACCGACGAACATGGCACGGCGGTGGCGTTCAGGCGTGCTACGACACACGACAGCAAGGAGGCAGAGGGCTAGGGCACACGGTAGCTCTAGAGACTCACATAGCTTGAATGAGAGTGTGAGTGAGAGGGGCGGCCATATGCTAGGTTAAGAACTTACATTTTTGGAAAAAGACACGGTGTGTTCAAATAAAGACACATCATGTCTCTTATCAAAACTCCTTTTCTATAATAAAAGACACATCATGTTTTAATTTGTACACATTGTGTGCCTTTCCAGAATTTCAAAATACCCATTTTTATTGATAATATACACAATGTGTGCAAATAAAGATACATCATGTACTTTTTCCAGATAGCTCATTCATTCTCCTTATCCTGTGATGCACGTCATGTCTGATTTAGGACACAACATGTACTTTTTCAAATTACTTGACGTTTCCTTTTCTTCTTAGGAAAACATCCTGTGAAAATAAAGACACATCGTGTGTGTGTTCTAGATTTCTTACTCCTTCCTCTTCTACTTGAGTACACGTCATGTGTAAAATCCGACACGTCGTGTTCTTTATTCTAGTTGAGAAAACATATAGTTGTTGGATTGTGACATGGGGTGTCTAAATTAAGACACATCATGTACCTGGAGATATAATGTCACACACCGTTCGAACAAAACGTCATTAACTAAGCAGAAGCGATCATTAACAATGGATTACGAAAAATCACTAAAAATTAAAACCTTTTTTTTTTGCAAAGAGATCCAATTCCAGGAAACTCTTAATAACAAGAACCAAAGTAATATATGCATTTTGGTCCACAAAGTACATACCATGTACCTTCTCTTCTCGAGGATTACATACAACAATTGCTCTGTTAAGTCTACATATAAGCAACATAAAACCTCGAGGCATTCAATGCCAAAATCTCAGATTGATCATAAAAACACTAACTACTGACTCCTAGGACTTGAGAGTACAAAGACGATACATAAGACTCATATCTATACGACACGACAGTCAGTATCTCTGCCTAAGATGTTACTACTGTCGCTGATGCTGTTGTCCTTTCCATGCTGTATGGTTCCTGCCTCCTTGTCTGCGTCTACCTAAAAATGTTGGATCCCACGGGGGTGAGACAATTGAAATTGTCCCAGCGAGAGATATAACTCTCCACTAGAAGCATTATTATTGCAGTTTAATAGAATAAAACTGAGTAGAGGATAAGCAGTTTAGAACATTCTCGTCTTTTAAAGCATTGCAACTATCTATGATAGAGCAGTTTATCATCTATTCACTTTATAAGGAATATGAAGAACATGTATGCCATTTATCCATCTTACTATATCAACATCTCAAGCTTATCCTGAGGACTCATTATCATGGTATGTCATCAATGAATCATTCTCATTTCTATCTATTGACCTTAGCCAATATGTTAGCCATATATTGAATTGTACCAGTCATGTGAGTATACATCATCATATTCTGTCCATGCATTGGACAATGCCAATCCTATGCAACCATTCTAGGCATTGGACTATGCCAATCCTGTGCAAACATTCTAGGCATTGGACTATGCCAATCCTGTGCAAACATTCCATGCATTGGACTATGCCAATCCTGTGCAACCATTCCAGGCATTGGATTATTACTAATCTTGTGCAATTATTCCAGGTATTGGGTTATGACCAATCTTGTGACATTATTCTAGGTATTGTGTTATAACCAATCCTGTGCAATTATTCCAGGTATTGGGTTATGACCAATCCTGTGACATTATTCCAGGTATTGGGTTATTACCAATCCTGTGCAATTATTCTAGGTATTGGGTTATGACCAATCCTATGACATTATTCCAGGTATTGGATTATTACCAATCATGTGCAATTATTCCAGGTATTGGGTTATGACCAATCTTGTGACATTATTCCAGGTATTGGGTTGTTACCAATCTTGTGCAATTATTCCAGGTATTGGGTTATGACCAATCCTGTGACATTATTCTAGGTATTGGGTTATTACCAATCTTGTGCAATTATTCCAGGTATTGGGTTTTGACCAATCCTGTGACATTATTCCAGGTATTGGGTTATTACCAATCATGTGAAATTATTCCAGGTATT
Source organism: Alisma plantago-aquatica (assembly GCA_963693085.1). Classification (NCBI taxonomy): domain Eukaryota; kingdom Viridiplantae; phylum Streptophyta; class Magnoliopsida; order Alismatales; family Alismataceae; genus Alisma; species Alisma plantago-aquatica. Next base: position 408,815,868 of record OY856414.1, read on the forward strand.
GAGTTATGACCAATCCAGTGACATTATCACTGAATACCACATCACCTTTACTAGGTATTAAACATTGGCCAAGCCATCATACTTATTCACGTCCTTTATGTAATTCAATTATTCCTCGTATCTCCTTTAAGCTTATTCAAAACACTATAGCCCTTATTTGGCTATAAACATAAAGCATTTATGATCAGGATTTCATTATTATTATTGTATCCATTAGTTATTATTATTATTATGTTACTAAGTTTCCATTATTTATTTTGAACATTATCATTTCTTACATGAGACTTTATAAATATCTTGTTACGTCTCACTAGGCAACAACTATTCTCATGGCTCACAAGGCCCATTACACATCTTGTCACCTCTCACTAGGCAACAACTACTCTCATGTCTCACAAGGACATTAAACATCTCGTCACCTCTCACTAGGAAACAACTACTCTCATGGCTCACAAGGCCATTAAACATCTTGTCACCTCTCACTAGGCAACATCTATTAGGATTAGGGTTTCCCCTTTATAGCTGAATAGGGTTTCAAGTTCATATTATCAATCCAAACCCTAATTTACTACTTCATACATCTAGGAGCATACATTAATATCATAAGTATTTAATCATACTTATTTATTCTCATCATTTATCATTAAATGATTATCAACACAAGGTATGAGTTTCTCTCTCATCCTTACCAGAGTATGAACACATCATACTTTATTAACTTGGCTTAATCCTTTCTCAAGGTATGTTAGCCTACACTTATCAAAGTGCATTAAGCTCATTACATCTCAATGTAACAATTGACATGACACACTTCATGTGTTACACATCCATACATATTGGATTTAAGGTGCATCAAGTTGTATCAATCTTGAGGTGTTGAATGTGATATATGTCATGTCTTGATGTATCACTTCCCTCATCACTTGTAACTTACTTAAGTTCATCAACTTATCTTGTATTAGGGTATTTCCCATCCTAAGACTTTATACACCAGATCATCACCTTTATCATGTAAGGTATTGATTATAAGTCACTCATTTGAATTATTCAACCATTATCAATAATATGGACTCATCTCGGGTTAAGGCATTATTGATATAAGGTTATCCATTATCAACCACTTTAGGTGCTTCACCTACCAATATATTATTCACTACTCCATTATTAGGAATAGGGTTCCCATCTTTATCAATTAGGATTTTACATAACATCACCCTATATTAGGGTTTCACGCAACATCACACTATACCGGGGTTACACCATTACCCTAGATTAGGGTTTCATCTAGCATTGCCCTAAATTAGGGTTAGGGCTCATCAACCTTCTCGATTAGGGTTTCATGATCTCTTTATCATGGATCATACCCTAATTACATATTTTATTCATGTTGAAAATGTTGAGGCTTAACCACTACATGATTATTATACATGTATGAATTCCTCTCTCTCTCTCATCCTCTCTAGGATGTTGTTTACTTCAAGCTTGATTAGATTAGGTCAACCCTCCATTCAAGTACATACATTTAGGGTTAACATAGTGTATTGAGATATTGCTTCCATAAGCATCAAAGGTTAACCCCTCTAAGGGTACTAATCACCCTAGTACCTTAAAGGTACAACCATTGTAATTATCTTTGATATACATCATTAACAATCATGGGATTAATTGATCTTTCATCACATTAGGTCTTCAAATGGTTTTGGTCGCATTGAACCTCCAAACAGTTTTGACCCCTCAACCTCCAAACGGTCTGAAGACCGTTAGACCTTAAATGGTCTTGACCTCAACATCCTTAAATGGTCTTGAACCTTTGCACCTTCAAATGGTTTGAAGACCGTTAGACCTTAAACGGTCTTGGGATGCTTGACCTCCAAACGGTCTTGGTCTACACCTTCAATCGGTCTTAAGACCGTTAGACCATCAAACGGTCTTGATCTCAAAATCCCTAAATGGGTTGAGACCGAATGGCCCTCAAACGGTCCAAGACAGTTTGGTCAAATCATCTTGAAATTGTTTAACCCAAAATTAGGGTTTGTAATCAATCGATCTAGGGTTTGAAATCAAGGAACCATCAAATGCTGAAACCTTTGGGACTAGATCAATTGTAACCATTGGATCTCCATCCAACCATGACACCACTTGACCTCAAATGGTCTTGAGACCGTTTGGTCCATTCCACCTTGAAAATGTTTGAATCAATTAAGGGTTTCTTCAATCAATCAATTAGGATTTGTAATCAATGGATCATCAATCACTGTAACCATTGCAATTAGATCAATTGGAACCATTGGATCTTCATCCATCCATACCAGCAATTGACCCCAAATGGTCTTGAGACCATCTGACCTCAAACGGTCTTGAGACCATTTGCCCTGAAACGGTCTTGAGACTGTTTGGTCATAAAATTGAAAATTGTTTGCTCATGATATTTATTGAGGTGTGTGCTAAGATGACATCATCATCTTCAAGCTTCAAACCTTCGAAAATTACTATGATTCTTATGGTGATTTCATCAACTAATAAAAAGGAATTTTAGGAAAGAAGAAAGATTCAACATATGATGAAGAAGTAAAATCAATAATAACATTTAAGGGTTCAAGTTATATAACCCACCTTCAAAGTTGAATCCAAGCTTCAAGATTCACTTCTTTAATGGTGAATGAATCTTTCTCAACTTCCCACGGTCCTTCCTCAAGTCTTTGAGTGAAAAGAATGGCTAAAGTTGAAGATTGAACGGAGAAAAGAAGAAAAAAGCATTGAATTTTGATTTCCACCATGAAATCAAGGTTGAAGATGATTAAGGAGCTCACCTACAAGTTGGGGTACGTCCTCATGTTGCTCTGAAGCTCCCTTGTGTTCGGCCAAATCAAGGAAAGAAAGAAGAGTCGAAAAAACCTTTCATGTGGGTGAAAGAATGGAGTGTATATAAGGGAAATTCAAGAGAGAGAAAGTGTTATAAAAATCCTTTAATTCCCTAAATTGGTTCCACTTATCCCACTCACTTCCTTGCATACGAAGCCATCATCCTCCCCTTAAAAATCCTCTTCTTTATCCATGAATTAAAAGAAAACAATTAAGCACCTTAATCAATTTAATAATAATATCCAAAAATTAGTGGACATTACTTTTTCTTTAACTAATGTGAGTGGGCTCTCCACTCACTTTAGATATTTCAGTGCCATTGCAAGGAGCAAGGACGTCCATACTTATATAAATTCAACCATCACATTTTTGGTTGAAGGGCACTTCCATTAATATATTTATTTTTTGCATTAAATTGAATTAGGGTTTCAATTATGCTTTAATCTTGATTATTTTAATATCAAGATTCTCTCTCCCCCAAAGAGATTCAAATAAGATTCCCCTCTAATTTTATTGTCTCTAATTGATACCAAGAAACATTAGGGGACTCTCTAGAAGTGGTATTTTTCATATTGAACCCTAGGTTTTGGGTAAATTGCACATTACACCAAAACTATGTTTTAATGCACAAACATTGCTTAATAAGCTCTTTCTTGGTGCTCAGGCTTCCACAAGCCATACCTCTGCATCATTTTCATTCTTATGATGCTTCAACACTTGAGGAACATTTTATCATGTAACATTTTCAAGTTAACCCTTCGACTTGAGTAAATTGTACATTAGTCCAAAACAAAGGAACATTGCTCAAACAACATTCAATCAGGACCAAACTTGAAACATAAGTGTGTCACATGATAACAAAACACCTTAGAGGATTATATTAAAGTTCTAAGAAACTTATTTATCCAAAACAAATAGGGTTACCTCATAACCCAGTTCAGGGATGTTACATATAACTCATCTGCTAAGTTCTGAGAGCGGGGACACGACATGTGTAAATTAAGACACGTCATGTCTTTTGTAGTTTCTATAGAAAGAAACCTTTATTAAACACAGAATTTATAACAGATATGCAATATAATTTTCTAAATTATTACATTCATCCATGACAAGATTATTTACAAAATTAAGGAGTATTTTTGACTCAATTGACTTGAAAAGAAATCTATCCTAATGTGGGTTTAACTCCCATGAGGTGCTACATTTAGCCTCTGTTTGGTTCTAGATCAAAACCGGTTTACAACTTATCTTTTTGTGCTGTGTCAGCATAACCCAGACCAGTTTGGGTGAAAATCACGTTTGGTTGCCAACCCCATTCGACCCCCATTTTGGGATTACGGAATCGTGTTTTGGATGAAAAATCAGTCCCAGTAGAGGTGGCACCCCGAATCCCTCGCACCCCTCCCTCTCCCTCTCATGCCTCTCCCTCTCTCCCTATCCCTCTCCCTCTTGACCCTCTCCCTGCCACCCCTCTGCCTCCCTCTCGGCCCTCTTCCTGCTAAACTATTGGCCAGTGAGAGGAGTTAAAGCGATGTCTGCTACCTCGAGCAGATCGTGGATGGAGGGCATCGTTCGTCGGGCGAAGCATCCTCATGGAGAATTAATGCATCCGTATGTGACCGTCGGTCTACTGGGGCAGCTATAACATGCAAAAACAATAAGGTACCCATGCCCTGGCCTGGACATCACCTATCTGAAACCTGACATCGTCCGATCTTGTCGACGAACAGAACAAACCCTTGCTCATCCAAGCAGTGTCTGTGTGCCTTCATATTCCTCGCCTTGTGCTGCGAGGTTCTTCACACCCACCTACGCCTCTTGGAATAGCTATTCGCCGAAGTTGGTTGGCGTCCCTGGCTCAACTCTGACAGTGGTCACCCCTAGTTCTCCGGCGGCGTCGCACAAACCGGTGATTCTGCATTCTCTGGTCATTGTCCCCTTTTGAATAGGTTGGTGACATTGTAGGGTAGAACTTGATTTGTTTAGGAGGGTCGAGTTAGGGTAGAACTTAATTTATCAATAACGGTGTCTATATATTTAGTAGTTGCTTTTGATGACATGTATCAGAACCTAATCTCTTTCCATGGCGTATATCTGTTACTGTTAGTGGTGAAGAAAGGTTACAAACATATTTCATGGAAATGCATGCGTGATCATCTTGTTTCTTTTAATGAAAATGGATTCAGTGTTACTGATTTGAAATTGTTTTGATCATTCAAAACTGACAACTGGTCCTAAATCATTCTTTCTCCTTACTGATTTTTGTAGTACTGTCATCAAATGTGATTCTTTCTCCTTACTGATTTTCTTAATCCCTCATATATTACCAATAAAATAAGATATGGTTGTAACAACAATTAAGAAACGCATATGTATTCAAGAATGGTGTAAAAAGTTTAGCTTTATGCATATTAACTCATATGCCTTTCCAGTTAAATATTCAAAACAATAATCATAGTGTAGTAAAACATCTCAAACACAACAAAAATTGCCTAGCTTATTCGAAGTCCGTGAAAATAAATCATCCTTTATACTGAGTGCCATTTCTAAAATCTCCATCCTTAGTTGGTATTCTAACCTACATTGTGTTTTACTTATGCAATATGGTTTTCAATAATTCTGAATGCATTTGAAATTAATAAAAGAAGACATAATTTATCCTCTTCTACCATACATGGATTCAAATGTGAAGCCCCTTAAACTGAAAATGTGATTTTATCACAACTAAACTATATTGAACCACTAACCAATTAAGAACAAAAGAACAACTAATTATTTGTTTTATTTTGTACATTACACCCATGTACATGGATGAATTTGCTTCTACATCCTTAGTATGCCCTTAACAATTTTACTTCTAGGAATTTTATTATTTTACATGATATTTCTAATATTTCAATATACCTCCTTCACATCCTTACTTGTTAATCCTTGCCCATTCATACTCTTTAAGCTCTATTTTTGGAAGTTATATAAATTGAAGGATGACCATTTGGGTTTGTGTGTTGGAACATTCAGGAGTCAGTCTCCTCACTAGATGAGATCAATATTTCTTCTCTATCTCAAACTCCCTCATTACACAAGGGTATTATTATTATATTTCCATAGCATCAACACGAGGATAATGTATATCTTCTATGTTTGAACTAACTAACATTGTCATATGAGAAGGTCTATACTATTGAAAAGTGAAACTATCACCTTCTTCAATTTTTAAGAGATTCATAACTCTTTTCCATAGATATTCATAGTGGAATATCCCTCTTGAATTATGGTTCGCATTGATCCAAAAGGTATCTAATTTCCAGAGATATTCATAGTGGAATATCTGCTTTTGCTTTTGGATTAAACTACACTTTTGAATGTCCCCTTACTTTCTCATTGGTCCTTTTCAATGTAAGTTTATAACTTTATTTTCAAGAAATGAATATTGAGGAAAAGGAAAGAATGATTGTGAAATAAATATTTTATTCTTCCAAATGTTCTACTACTACCTTCCTCTGATCCAAGTCTAATTACTAAAATTTTCTTTATCACATACCTTATACTTTTAATATCTCTGCCTTAAAAAATTCATTAATATATAAGAAGATAAATGATTCAATTGCTAAAATAATTGTTTTGTGCAAACTGAGTCTAGTGAATTGAAAGTAGTATTGGAAGTAAACCTATTTTTACTAATTAAGACAAAAGACCTATGGAATATTGTATCTACTACCCTATAAATAAGCAGAGATGACAAGGTTGTCAGTATGCTATTCCAACTATCGATCTGCTTGCTTCAGCTAGATGGTCGTCTGCTACAGTCCATTCTAGAATTTCTATCCCACTGGTTGTTCTCCATCTATTCCAGTTGTTGGGCTGGCAGCTATTCCAACTAACCCCTTTGCTCGACTGACCCTCTATTTTATTTCATTAGCTAAAGAAAACAGAGTTGTTATAGAAGTGTCAGGTTTTGGATATATTTGAATATCAAGCTACATTAGATTCATGATTGTCCATTCTGTCTATTTGTTTAGGTTGTTTGTATCTGTATAACAGGTTGGAGGGAGTCACTGGAATTTTAATTGCTTGGTTCTTTTTACTACTTGTACATAATTTCAAAGTATAACATGTGCTAATCATGAGTCTGATAAAAAAATAAGTTTTAAAAGAGGTTCACTAGGCAAACTGGAAGGGATGACTAGGCAATTTGTAAATCAGTGCATGTTCAAAAAGGAAAGTACATGCCATTTTACTATTGACATGTTACAAATTAGAGAAAGTCTTAATTGGCTTGCTTCCCTACTTTTCCCTATAAATCTATAATTATTTTGACATAACTAGTGAATATAAACTGTGTATCCAGGTTTCAACATGGATGTTTGTAGGATTTTGCAGGATGACTCGATTGTTTGTATAATGTGAAAATTTTGAAAGGATGAATCGAGTTTGAAAGGATGTGCTTACTTTTTTTCTTCAAAATTTTCATCATTATCTATCTAAATGTCATTGTGTGTTTCCCCTAGTAAAGCAAGGTCTTCCAGCCTGTCTTCTAGCTTATGAGACCAGGTTGGGTGCCTACATAATTTGTATGCTACATACATGTATGTTTGATATCAAATGTACATTACATAGATGCATGGTCTGATTTGAGAAAGGGGAGATGTAACACTATGTTATATACTAATTTATTCTTGGAAGAAGGATTTCTCTATTGTCATGGGATGTGCCTATTGAAAATCATACATGTTATATACTAATTATCATTATAAACACCCCTCACTATCATTATATATTGCAGCACCTACGCAAGTATGTCTTCCGTAGACCTGAAGTACCATATTGTTTGGTCAAGACAGTCTGACGCTGCTCTAATATCAGCATTGTGGAGACAATATGACATAGGCAAGTGTATTAATAGTCATTTTACTAGGGACTCTTGGAGGGAGGTACTTTGTGATTTGCAAAATAGGATGGGGAAGGACGCATGTAAGTTAGACCAGATCAAAACTCATTGGAAGAACATGAGGAGGGAGTCTGGCAGATTGAAGCTTGTGACCAACAAGAGTGGCGTTAGATGGGATGAGACTAGGCACAAGCCCACACTTCCTGACACCCCTAAGTGGAGGGAGAGCCTTGTGATATGTACAATAATCATACCCTGAACCCAATAGTAATATCCTACATTTACACTTAAATTTCCTAATACAAAATTTTCTAAAACTTAGGCAAACAAGGACCTTGCTAAGTCACTTAACCACCCCTTTCCTCACTACTACGACATCGAGATGATGGCGGGGAGGAACATTTCTAGAGGACACCATGCAATGTATTCTATGGATAGACAAATCCCTTCTGACGTTGCCTCCGAGGATGATGTTAGTGTCGACTTAGATGCATCTGATACACCCATGAACACAAGAACCCCATTAGGGGAACCAGACATAGGCACATCTGGGATGCAAAGTGAGGGTGACATCAGGGGAGGCATAATAGATACCCAGAGTGTTGGGGAGAGGACTCCTCCTATCCATAGGCATAGGAAGCGACCATCAATGTCACAAGACCGATGTGTGATTTCTAATGAAGTGTTATCTGAATTCACATAGGTGTACACAATGGATCACGAGTTAGGCACTGGTGTGGCCACCAGAGCCTTTGAAAAAGAAGAGTTTGCAACCATTTTACAACATTTCAATGACACTTTCCCCGATGCCCCCAGTCTTGTATTTACAAACCTTGTGAATGCCATAAAGGAATCAACAAACTGCAACATCTACCTCAGCCTTAGAGACACACCTCACAAAATAACAATATGGTTGCAAGACCTTTGGGAAAGGTCCCAAGGAAGTACTGCAACACCAATACATTCATCAATGTCATCCTCTTTTGTGCCATCTCAGCAGGGATTTGTTTTGCAGTCCCTGCCACCCAACTTCAACAGCACATCAAGTATGCCATCCATGTGGTATACTCGACCCAATGATGCTGGCCCTTCGGGATCATAAGTGGGAACTTTATTTTTTCCATTATGTTTGCTATGTTTGAGGACATCAATTTCAATTTCCATAATTGCTTTCCCATACAGACATTTGTTTTCCATTATGTTTGCTATGTTTGAGGACATCAATTTCAATTTGCTTAATCATTGTAATAATTGCTTTCCCGTATAGACATTTATTTTCCATTATGTTTGCCATGTTTAAGGACATCGATTTCAATTTGCTTAATTGTTGTAATAATTGCTTTCCCATACAAACATTTGTTTTCCGTACAATCTAATTAGTTTGTAATGTTGAAGCTGTTAGGTTTCCATGTCAATTGTTTCATATTATGTTCAAGTAGTTATTCTATTTTTATAGTCACCATGTCAATGTGTTATCATTTTAATTGTAGGCATCATGTCTTCCAGTGACCAAACACAAGCAACTGACCTACTCACACACATTTTAGATACCTTGTCTAGTCCAAAAAATCACATTGCTTATGCAATAGCTAAGTTGATAGCGAACTCCATCATGGATGACGTTTCCTGTGATGCCGACATACAACCTATAATACCTAGGTCAGTTAGCATTAGGAGTGGCCACCAAAAGAGGTTAGAAATCATAACTGGGCATGAACAAAGGGTGTATGACCTATATCGAATGTGACCACATACTATAATGGCCCTTGTGGACAAGCTTGAGAGTCATGGCTTGTTACAAAGTACGAGAGGTGTCTCATCTGTTGAGGTTGTATGCTACTTCCTACAGATGGTTGGCCATGGACATACAAATTGTGTTTTGGCTGAGGACTACATTAACTCTGGTGAGACCATAAGTACAAAGTTCAACAAAGTGTTGGACGATGTGTGTGTGTTGTCCCATGACTATATTGTCATGCAAACTGCATCGACATGCACAACAACACATTCTCATATATTGGACAGCCCAAGGTTCTACCCTTACTTCAAGGTAATAGTTATCCCCTAAAATTTATAATAATTTTCAAATATTTTGTATGTTTAGAACTGATTTTTGTGTTATAGAATGCCATCATGGCAATTGACGGATCACACATCCCAGTCTTTGTTAAAAGCAACAAGAAAATCGCTACTGAGATAGAAAAGGGAATGTCTCTCTGAATGTCATGGATATAGTAGACTTCTCGATGGAGTTTACATATGTCCTAACTGGGTGGGAGGGCTCGAATGCTGACCAAAGGGTTCTACAATTAGCAACGACCACAACCGGGTTTAAAGTTCTGCCAGAAAAGTTTTACCTAGTTGATGTAGGGTATGCCAACACTCGTCAATTTCTTGCACCTTATTGCAAAACAACTTACCATATTTCTGAGTACCGAGGAAACAAACATGCATACAACAACAAGAAGGAGATGTTCAACCACCACCACGCTCAAGTACATAATGTTGTAGAAAGAGCATTCAGTGTGTTGAAGAGGCGGTTTGCCTACCTTAAAAAAAGGGGTGACTTATCCTATACATTCGCAGTTTCGCCTCATAATGGCTTTTTGTATCCTCCACAATTTTATATGTCACCAGCATGATGGAAACACTATGATGGATGAACTCCCAGATGACAGTTCAACATCTGTCGTCCCACCTACTGGGGTCGACCTGACTTCCCTACAACAAACAACTCCGGTCGATGCAAGGGAGGGTGATGTATTACATGAAACCATTTCTAATTTCCTTTGGGATACTCATTGACCTTACTTTGTACTTGTAATATTTTTTGAAGTGTATGATAACTCATCAACCACGTGACTTTGGTGCCCTAAATTGTTTGTTTCATGAAATATTTTGTGGCTTCTAATTAAAAACATCACATTATGTTTCATTAGGTTGTCTTGAAATGGAGAATGGAATGCCTTCCTATCCATGTGGCCTTCAATGCACTGTACGAGTGTACATAGATGTTGTGGATGCGGAAAATGGACATTTTGAAGACACCAACCCCCACAGACCGTATTTTACATGTGGTAGGGGTCTTGTTCCGAACAGATGTCATATGAGGTTGTTCGCGTAGAATGTTCAACCTACCGTGGCCACACTTATTGCAGTTAGGGATGCAATGCTAACACAACTTGCATATGCACGCAATGAATGCAAACTATGGTCAGAACAATGTGACTTTGTCTGTTCGACTAGAGCAGACACTGATAGGCTAGAACAAGATATTTCAACTCTACGAAATAGGTGCCAATATCTTCACCAATGACTTCACATCACAAGTGATAAGGACTCTTCAACTGAGGAAGATGGATACAATACATCATATATGTATAACAACCTAATTTCAATTTGTTTAATTGTTGTAATAATTACTATCCCGTACATACATTTTTTTTCTGTAAAATCTAATTAGTTTGTAAAGTTGAACCCATTATTTTTCCATGTCAATTGTTTCATATTATGTGTTGTCCATGTCAATTGTTGATGCAATACATTGTCTGGTCCAGCAAATCACATTGTTGATGCAATAGATAAGTCGATAGCAAACTCCATCATGGATGACATTTCCATTGATGTCGACATACCACCTACAATACCTAGGTCAGTTAGCATTAGGAGTGGCCACCAAAAGGTGTTAGAAATCATAATCGGGCATGAACAAAGAGTGTATGACCTATACCGAATGCGACCACATACTAAAATGGCCCTTGTGGACAAGCTTGAGAGTCGTGACTTGTTACGAAGTTCTACAGTCATGGCTTGTGAACAAAGGACGTATGACTATATTGTCATGCAAACCGCATCGACATGCACAAAAACACATACTGCGGAAGAGGTGCCAATATCTTTGCCAACATCTTCACATCACGAGCTATAAGGACTCTTCAACTGAGGAAGACAGATACAATACATCATAGATGTATTATGATCTTTCGAAATTAACTTCACTTTTATGTTTGAACAATCAACTATGCCTATTCATATGTTCTGCAATTTATATATGAAATCTATGTTTAGAACCTGACATTATTTTACTAATCATCAATCATGTTTTAGATTTCGATGAATCCATCTGAAGTTCTAAGGTGTGATTGTGGTTTAGATGCAGCCTTGCGGCTTAACATAGAGGATGCATGGTTACATGACTTTGGCATTCTTAGTGAAAGGTCGGGCAAAGTGTATTACATATGTCCTTCTCATGAGGTGCGCTAGTAAATTCATAAATAATAGGTTGCCCTTGTTTATGATGTACATTCGTTGGCATTCACTTGAACTTGATAATACATTTTAGGGAAAAGATCGATGCATATACTTCCATTGGGCAGTCGATCTCCCCCCAACAACTGATTCTTTGAAAGATGAGATTATGTTACTAACTATCGAGTGCAAGTCATTGTGGGGCCAGGCTATGAACATGAAGGACTTTATAGAAATTCATCACAACTACAATGATATATACACAAACAAAACGTATGAGTATGAGGTTCTACAAAGCTACGTTGCCAGTTTGGAGGAAGATTGTAGTCTTCTTTTAGACATTCCTTCACCTCTTATGACGCCATAACGTTGAATGGCAAAGCTTCATTAAGATTGTCTTCTCAATTTAGATTGTCTACCATTGGATGTTATTAACAGTATATTTTTTCTTAATTCATAAACTAATATAAATGTTGTATTACATTGTGAGGTTGCTATTTTTTTCGTAACATTCCTGAATGTTTTATGGATAGTGTATGTTGTTTATCGTAATGTTTCTGAATGTTATTTAAAGCCAAATAATCATATTATATCCCCTTAATTGTGACATACACCCTTACTATTGAAATATATTACTTACAAAAATTGTAATATGGTTGGGCAACCAACTACACCATATTTTATGTGGTCTAGAGAGCTTGATATGGTTCTCAGAGGTATGATGAAAAACCAATATGAACCGGGGAGATGTGTGAATGGAGTATATATTGCACAGGCTTGGAGGGAGGCATGGTGTGACTTTCGAAACATGATAGAGGGGCTTTACATATCTTTGAGTGAGTTGCAAATGAGATGGCAATACATAAGGAGAGAGTTCATAAGAGACAATCTTTTCATTTTGGGAGATTTATTGCCTCCCCTGCCATTGGTCGTTCAACACAACTTTGTGATGACTCACCACACTTACCCACCTGGAATTGTTGAATACCTTAACACTGAAGAATGAAACAAACAACCACATCAGACGGCGAAACAAACACATGAACGTGTAACATATTTGCTCAACATTTGCTAGGCATTGTATTTGTTTGTGTTTGCTTTGTGTTTTCTTAGCAACATTTAGTTGCAAAACTTTTGTGTTACATTAGTTTGTTGGTACCATCGTTTGAAAAACTTCTACTTTACTCTTATGTTTAGAAGACTTACATCACGTTCAAACTTGTTTTTAGCTAAGTTTTCTTGCAACATTTATTGGTATACATTCTTGTCAGAGTTAGTTTACTATTAACAATATTTGCTCATACTTATATTTATTTATTTAATTTAGATGTCGCAATCGCGTTCAAAGGCAAGGGCAAAGTTTGAAAAATTATTGATGTCTCCATCAAAGATACCGAAATATGTTGAAGAAAACCTTGTATGCAAAAAAAACGTTGCGAGGATACACATGAGCAGGGAAAAAATGGGAGCCAGGAACAAGGCAAGGTTGGGGACAGTCATCATGTTCATCATCTGCCTTTGTTGTTTTATTGGCCAAAAGATGACATCAAACAACAACCCAATCAGTCATTGTAGGAAGCATGTCCTGTGTCATGGGACAAGTACGATGATGCCCTAAAGTGGGCCGACTGGGACAGTCCTACCTAGGATCAAAATAAATCATCCTCCACATCAAAGACTGTCCACCACAATGGTTGATCACCATTTTAGCATGTGTATTGATGTCTATGTCTAGGTCTAGGGCATGCCTCTCCTTTTTGTCCCTCTCCCTAGTATTTTAATGATGTATTTTCCCGGGAACCAATAACTACTTATCATTTTTTTGTTTAAGTTCTAATGAAAATGTGATATTATCTTTTCTTTTGTACTTGTGCACAATTTATGTTATATTAGGACAATTTCAATTATCTTGTCAGTTTACAATTCCTGTATCAAATATGTACAACAATACATATTTAAAACATAAAAATGCAATGCAAGATAACAATACAGTTAGATTTATTTTAAATCATCACGTATAAATGATCATACTCATATATTACTTTCACTTTACTAAATAAAAAAAATAACATCCACAAAATACAAATATTTTTTTTAAATTTTGTACTTATACTGAGGTGCCATCACAACTACACATTCCTTGTACTTGTTAAACAGTTTTACAAGAACAAGACATAACAAGAAGATCCTGACTAGGTTGCCAAACAAAACCAGACTTAATCCAGGCTGGTAGCCAAACAGAATCAGGCTAAATCCAGGCTCAAATCAGACCAGCTGACCAAAATTAGACTGGGTTGCCAAATAGAATTAGACGGGGTTGCCAAATAGAATCAGACTCAATCTTGACTAACTCCATCTAATCCAGTCCAAACTACAGAATCCCAGTAACGAACCAAACATGGGCTTAGAGTCTGAAGTGAGACTCTTCAATAGTCCATCATGCATCTTGAAGGGAGCAAGAAGCTCCCTTGTGAACTTTGTCTCCTGAGGTGTACAACTTGTAATTTTGACCATTTACTTTGAAGGCTCCATCTTTTCCTTGTAGTTCAACAACTCCATAAGGAAAAATCTTCAAGACGAGAAAAGGGCCAGACCACTTTGAATTTAGTTTTCCAGGAAACAGTTTAAGTCTTGAGTTGAACCACAACACTTTGTCTCCTTCTTTGAAATACTTCCTCTGGATTCTCTTTTCATGCCACATCTTGGTTCTTTCTTTGTAGAGCCTTGCATTTTCATATGCATCAAGCCGTAGCTCTTCCAGTTCTTATAGCTATAAGAGACGCTTCTCACCAGCCTTCTTCATGTCAAAATTTAGGAACTTGATAGCCCATAGAGCACGGTGTTCTAGCTCCATTGGAAGATGATAAAATTTACCATATATCAGTTTAAATGAGGTCATGCCTATGATGGTCTTGTAGGCCGTCCGGTATGCCCATAGTGCGTCATCTATCTTCAATGCCAAATTTTTCCTTGAACTAGACACTATCTTCTCTAGAATGCTTTTTAGCTGCTAGTTGGAGACATCTACTTGCCTGGAAGTTTGAGGATGGTAAGGCGTAGAGATTTGTGTGACTCCAAAGTAAGGGAAGATGATTTTTTGAAAAAGCTTGAATAGAGACTTTGCATTTGGTGCTTGGGTTGGGATGGCCTCAACCCACTTAGAGACGTACTCAACAACGACTAGAATATATATGTAGCCATAAGAAGATGGGAATGGTCCCATGTAATCAACTCCCCATATGTCGAATACATCAATCTCCAAGATAGAGTTAAGAGGCATGTCATCATGTCTATAAATTCCTCCGGTTCTTTGGCATTTATCACAAGATTTGACAAATAGATTGACATCTTTAAACAATGTTGTCCAATAGAAACCAGCCTGTATGATCTTTGTTGCAGTCTTCTCTCCTCCGAAGTGAACTTCGTAAGGAGAGGCATGGCATTTAGAAATAATGGTAGCAATCTCTTCTTCAGCAACACACCTTTGAATAAGTCCATCACTCCCATGTTTGAACAACAAGGGGTTGTCCCAATAGTAAAACTTTATGTCATGAAAGAACTTCTTCTTTTATTGGTATGACAAACCCGATGGTAGCTGTCCTGTAGCAACAAAGTTTGCGATGTCTGCAAACCATGGTAGTTGTGAGGATGATAGTGCATAAAGCTTCTGAATAGGAAAATGATCTTCAATAGGAAAACAATCTCCAACATCTGTAGTCAATCTGGAAAGGTGATCGACAACATTATTCTCTGTCCCCTTCTTATCCCAGATTTCAAGATCAAACTCTTGCAAAAGCAGTATCCAACGGATGAGATGAGGTTTTGCATCCTTCTTATTGAGCAAATACTTTATGGCAGTGTGATCTGTGTACACAATTACCTTAGATCCTACCAAGTACTGTCAAAATTTGTCAACAACATACACTATAGCAAGCATCTCCTTCTCTATGGTTGTGTAATTGATTTGTGCTTCATCTAGGGTCTTGCTTGCATAGTATATGGCATGAAGCTACTTGTCCTTTCACTATCCTAGAACTGCCCCCACTTCATAATTTCTTGCGTCACACATTACCTCAAAAGGAGAGTTCCAGTCCAATGGTTGAATGATTGGTGCAGAAATAAGAGCTTCCTTTATCTTGGTGAAGGTGGTGCAATAGTCATCATCGAATATGAATTTAGCATCCTTTGCAAGTAAAGGACATAAGGGCTTTGCAATTTTAGAGAAGTCTTTAAGGAATCTTCTATATAATCTGGCATGATCGAGGAAACTACGGATGTCCTTGACTGAAGAGGGTCATGACATCTTCTCAACAACTTCTACCTTAGCCCTGTCAACTTCAATACCACTGTTAGATACAACATGGCCTAATACTACACCGGATTGTACCATAAAATAGCACTTTTCCCAGTTTAGTACTAAGTTAACCTCTTTGTAGCGGGATAAGACTAAAGATAGATTGCATAAGCATTGGTCAAATGAATATCCATAAACACTAAAATCATCCATAAAAATTTCCAGTATATTTTCAATGAAATCAGAAAAAATAGCCATCGTGCATCGTTGAAACGTCGCATGTGCATTGCAAAGACCAAAAGTCATGCGATGATAAGCATAAGTTCCATACGTTCATGTGAAAGTGGTTTTCTCTTGGTCGGGAGGGTAGATAGAAATTTGGAAAAACCCAGAATACCCATCCAAGAAACAAAAATAAGAGTGTTTGGCAAGGCGTTCAAGCATCAAATCTATAAACAGAAACAGAAAATGATCCTTTCGGGTTTCTTTGTTCAAACGTCGGTAATTGATAAACATACACCAACCCATGACAATACGTGTTTGAATCAACTCATCATTATCTCCATTAATAATAGTTGCACCCCCCTTCTTAGGCACCATGTGGATGGCACTAACCCAAGGGCTGTCACTTATAGGATAAATGATACTGACATCAACTAACTTAAAATTTTCCTTTTTAACCACCTCAAGCATATTTGATTTTAATGTCTAGGTGGTTCAATGGTGGGTTTAGCATCATCCTCCATGTTTATTATGTACATGCAAATGGAGGGATGAATGCCTTGCAAATCATCGATAGAGTAACCAATGGCATCTTTATACAAATGCAATTCGGCAAACAATTAATTTTCTTATTCATTGGTTAACTTGTTATTGATTATTATAGGAGAAGTAGAGTCAGAATCAAGAAATGCAGACCTTAGCCCTGATGGAAGGGCTTTAAGTTCTACCTTTCTCCCAGCTGCATTGTCTTTGGCTTTATCATCAATAATTGAAGTGTCTTCTTCAGTAGCATCTGATTTAGCAATAGAAAATAGCCCAGAATTTTCAGATCCATTATTCATACATTTTCCATCATCACACTAATTCAATATCAAGTTGGTAACATCATGATCTTCTTGTCGCCAACTCAAAGTGTGAGTTTTCCTTCTCGAACATCAGAAAGGCATGCAACGGTTCTAAGAAAAGGCCTCCCAAAAAAAATGGGGTTTGAAGGAACTTCTACCATATCTAGCACTACAAAATCACAAGGAATATAAAGTTTACCCGTCTGCACTAGGACATCTTCCACAATACCTTTGGGATATTTGATGGAGTGATCGGCCAGTTCAATGGCCATCTTTATAGGCTTCAGATCTCCAAGATCTAGCTCTTGCCACAAGGTAGTTGGTATGAGACTAATACTAGCTCCAAGGTCTACAAGAACTTTGTCAAAAGTGGTGTTGCTGATCTTGCATGGTAGAGTGAAAGCTCCCAAGTCATCTAGCTTCCCAAGAAGTTAATTATGAATGATAGAACTAATTCTTTCGGAAAGCATCACAATCTCCACTTGGTCTACCTTCCTCCTCTTGGTGAGGATGTCTTTTAGGAACTTGGCATATGATGGCATCTCTGCAATAACTTCAGCTAATGGAATGTTGACATGAAGTTTGTTTAGAATGTCCATAAACTTCCTAAACTTTGAATCCTCCTTCATGTTTGCAAGCCTTTGTAGAAATGGTGCATTTGCCTTAATAGAAGGTGGTACCTCAGCTGTACCATTACCTTTGTCTCATATAGGGGTGTCAAGCTTCTCTTCATCGGTAATCTCATCATTCTTCTCCTTGGGGGGATAAGGTCTGTGGATTTTAGCTCCGCTCCTCAAAGTGATAACATTAGCCTGCTGCCTTAGGTTCACCTCTAGTTGGCTTGGAAGAGAACCAGATTGAGTGTTCTTTTACCGTGTCAAGTCTTGTTGGGCAATTTGATTTTCCAACATCCGTGTGTGAGTGGAAATGTCATCCACCTTTTGAGAGAGTTGGGCAATTGCATCCTTCAAGATCTTGTCATTTCCCATAAACTCTTCATTTTGCTGCATCTGCATGGAGATCAATTCCTCCATCATGATCTCCAAGGAAGAACTTTGGGGTTGTTGTTGCTGTTGGTAACCCCTATTGTTGTTGAAACCTTGTAGATTCCTATTGTTTGGTCAGTTGAAATGTTGTTGTTGTTGTGGTTGTTGATGTCCATGTTGGAAATTCTGAGCGTTGCTTGTATTATGGTAAGAGAAATTAGGGTGATCTCTCCATCCTGGATTGTAGGTATTGGAATAGGGATTGTACTTCATGTTCCCCTGCATCACAATGGCATTGACTTGTTCAAGGCTCCCATCATTATCATTAGGAGCAAAGCATGAAGAAGAAGTATGTCCTGAGTTCCCACAAGCTTCACATATCACTTCAGCTGATTGAATTTACAATGTAGTCATCTTCTCAAACTTCTGTGTAAGAACATCAAGTTTAGTAGCAATAAGATCAACAACATCAACAGTATGCTTCCCTCCTTGCTTCCCGATTGAAGAACTAGCTGTAGAGGATGATTGTGCTCTCCTATCTGATCCCCATTGGCAATGATTAAGCGCTATGTCTTCAATGATGCCATAAGCCTCTCTGTAAGACTTAGTCATCAATGCTCCATTAGCTGTAGCATCCAATGTCATCCAGGTGTTGTAGAACAGTCCATTATAGAACGTTTGGAGTAGCATCTAGTTGGTCAATCCATGGTGAGGGAAAAGGCGTTGAAGGTCCTTAAACTGTTCCCATGTATCATAAAGTTTTTCTCCATCATTTTGAGATAAGTTGGTGAGCTGATTCCTTAGTTGGGTTGTCTTTCTTGACGGGAAATACTTTGCAAGGAAAGCATTTAGAAGTTGGTCCCATCTTTTGATTGACTTCTTTAGAAGAGACAAAAGTCATGCATTGGCTCTATCTCTTAGGGTAAAAGAAAATATCATTAGCATCACTCCTTCGACGGATACACCATTGATTATGAAAGTATTCATATACTCCAAGAACTCAGTCACATGAAGATTCAGATCTTCATTGACTGTACCTTCGAATCGGTTCAGCTATATCATCTGCATCATAGAAGGAGCAATAGAGAAATTATTTGCTTCAACTGTAGGCAGGTCAATGGCCCCAAAAATTTTTGTGGCGACTGGCATTGCAAAATCCTTCAAAGGATGATCGTTCTCCATGGTTGGATTTCTTGGTGTAGCTTCTTCCAAGGACAAAGAAGATGGCAATGGTGATGATGGTGGAACACCTCTTAGAAGTGGTTGCTCTACTCTTCTAGCCCTTCTTAAGCTTGAAAGAGTACACTCAATCTCAAGGTCTAACAACGCTGATGTTTGAAGACCTCTTTGCGAGCGACACATACAACCTAAAAAATAGCAAGAGAACTTGAGAACACAACTAAGAGGTATATGGAAATTTGAAAAAAAATGGAAATGATGATCTAGTCTTGAATACTAGTTAGCACTTGTTACTCTAATTAGATTAACTATAGCTCCCCGACAATGGTGCCAAAAACTTGTTGGCTTTTTACACTAACGAGTTTCAATCTTAGAAAAGATCTTTTACTCAACTAACTAATTTCCGCAAGTATATGGAAGTATCTATAGTCGAGGTCGAACACAAGAAGCTTTAGTAAACCAATGCTAAGGTTCAACAATCTAGACTGTTTTAAAGGTGGATTTGGTTGATCAAACTAGAATTTCAGAATTAAGCAAACATTGAATGGATTACTAAAAGAGATTAAAATTCAGAAATGGGAGTATCTTGGATGTAGGATTTCACCAACACATCATAGCATATCATTAGAGCATGAAATTTGAACATACTAAGCACTTATTTTAAAAGAGGGTTGTATGTTGCACTTCACCTCCTGATGCAAGAACAATGATCCTAACTCAATTTAACATTCTCATGTATAAATTTCATTTTGGATCACAAACCTACTCCTCAACTCCATAATTTCCACTCTCATGGTAAAGAACGAGTTTCCAAGAGAGTACCTCCTTACTCTCCTACCTATCTTCTCAGATCAAGGAAAAGAGCATAAAACATACACATAAGGTGGCAAGCCATACATGCAGAAAGGAAGAAACTGGTACTCACAAGGTGGAAAAACAAGCAACATAGAATTTCGTACAAAATTGTCATGTTCCTTACATGCTATGACATGGGAGCTACTCTCCCATGTCTAATAAAAGGAAACTACTCATCCATAATGGTGTACAGTACAAAATGCACATAATTTTCAGAGTTTGACATGATTTAGAGCAAGAAAAGCTAAGAAAATCCAAGGTATAACCCAAGAAGAGTAGAATTCTGACTTGAGGACAAAATCCCACTCCTACGACTGTTCCAAACCAGACAAACCTCTCTCCCAAGAAGCTTTATGGAGTGGAGAAGCTCTACTACACCTTAGAGAAGAAGATTGGAGAAGAAAATAAGAAGAACGGGGTTCTTTTACAAGAAACCACCCTCTTCCACCTCCAAAATCACCCTCCTTGCTCTAGCCTTACTCTGGGATGAAAATGTTTCGAATTATGACCAAAGATAACTTCTCCTTAGAGTGGTTTCATCTTTCAAAATGAAAGGAGTCGTATTTGAAAATTGTTGAAACTAATAGGTACACGACATGTCTTTCTTTGGACACGGTGTGTACTATCTCCGACAGTTATTTCTGAGTGTAAAGAACATGGTGTGTTTGAATTAATACACATCATGTACGTTACCAGAAAGGTAAGACTCAGTTCTGAATTCCTAGGGACATGTCGTGTCTCTTTTTTGACACGCCTGTACTTTTCTTCAGAGTCTGAAGTAATAGACCGTCTGGAAAATGTGCACGTCGTGTCTTAAATAAGACACTACATGTGCATTGCTGTTTTAGCATAATTAAATTTTTGGATGTTTGTAAGGCTTAGAGAAGTCCCAATAAAGATGAATTTGAGTATGGATATCTCCAATTTGACCCTCTTGATGCAAATCTGCAATACACATCATGTAATAAGCAAAATAACAAAAAGGTGGCAAGAGTAATATAAATAGAGGCTAAATGAGAACAAAATGAACTGAATTTGTGTTACACCCCGATCTCACAATTTCCTCAAATCATGAGATTAGGGCGTAAGAAAGGATTTATAATTAACACGAAGAACACCATTAACTTTTTCTTTCCTTAAGAACTCCTGTTTCTTCACATTGAACCACGTAAAACATCTTAACAAGGGAATCCGAATATTTCTTTTACTAATCAGACTTTAACAGAAAAGATACATATATAAACATTCATGATGTCTTTCGCAACTTGTGCACATAAACCTTGTTAATTAGCATGCATATCAAAGAGGAACAACATTACACATTGTATTTACAACTCTCTCTCTTATCTCTTACTGAGGACCTAGAGTGACAAGGACCGACTGACTCAACTAATCTCATACTTGACTCTTGTGGCAGATCTACACTGAAGCTCTGATCATCTTCAAGTCCACGCGGTTAACCCTAAAATGTTTGAGTAGAGGGGTGAGCCTACTCGCTCAGTGAATGAATACTTCATGGAAACAGACTAATGCACTAATGTGATCAAAGATATAATTTGATTAAACAATATGAAATTTATCAACAATAATTACTACACTGAGCAGTTCTAAAACAATATAATTGAAATAGCACATTTCTAAGCATCATCAGGTATTTCAAGTAGTTAAACAGTTATATAAATTTACTGTGATCCTATATGAATATTTATTCATTTATTATTATGCCCTAAATATATGCAGTGTACTCTGCATATAAGGATCCGCAACAAGTTCATGCTACGGCCCCACCGTACAAGACTTAGCGACACACCCGGGAAATGCTAAGTCTGACTGCTATCCTGGTCTGCGTCAGGATTCTCAGGCTCACACGGCCTCACTGCACTCTCAAAGAGTGTACTCTAGACTCCTCCTTAAACCTAAGTACATCGGCGGAGGGTCACAGGGTTACCTTCGTGACGCTGCACGAATTGTGTTAGATAACCAAGTTTTCTTTTCTTTCCAGTGCCACCGTGACACACGCACGGATTATTGTTGAACACTGCCTTTCTGCCCTCGTGCCACCGTGACACACGCACGGATTATTGTTGAACACGAGTCACCGACCATCTAGTCACACGCTAGGTAGGTCGTTTCACCCCAAGGTGCAGACCTCTCGAGGGGTTCTACGGCGTTAGGGCATCTATGTCTATACTCGATTAACAATTTAATGATTTAACAGGAAAAAACACAGTTCATACTTATTTCACATTCCTAACATAACTTGAAAACACATTTACATCATTTGTACTCAGTAACATCCCTTTCTAGGGCATGTCATATCTCAGCACCTGCAATTTACGAGATGTGTATATATTGAAATATAAGAGGCCCTGCAGTGTGTAGATAACATTTCAGAGAGAACAAGCATATAAAGTTAAATGCACTAGAAACATACAATTTAACAATTAAGCATCACCACATCTCATATCGAGACCTTTCATATTATCATAGCATGAATCATTGAACACCCTACCCTTAGGGTTTCATTTGCCTTATTCATTCATCTCATGCCAACACCCTACTCTTAGGGTTGCATTTGCCTCATTCACCTTTTCATTTATCTCATTCACTTGTCACATGGCTCTCATATAGATTTCATAAGGTATAACCATTCACTAAATAAAGATTGTATCCAACAAATCGTATGAAATCAATATAGACATGAAACCATGGAAATTTAACTAAATTTAGAGTTTCATACCATTCATTGAACTATCATGCATCAAGAACAGAATTTAATTAAGATGACCCATATGGTACATCCTAATCACATATAGGATTACTAGTCCTTCTCAATCAGGTTGAAACTCTAGCAATATCTCAATTAGGTCAAACCCTAATTACATCAATTGATATAAATCTAAAGGCATCCTCACTAGGAAGTGTTGTATACGTATCTGATATGAATTTACCATTTAGAAGTCATTCAAACAGAGAAGGAATCCATATCATATCAATTTACAATAACTTAAATCAAATAGACATTTCAGGATTTAGAAATCGCATGCTAAACATTTAGGGGTTTGGTTGTTATAATCAAATTCGTCCATTAGAATGTTTGAAGGAAGAACCCACTCACCCTAAGGTGTGAAAACACCTTAAACCTGCAGCTCCACTCAGGGAAATCTCGAATTCCCCTCAAATCCCTAGCAAATCTCCCAATTCTTCTTCCATTCAACTCGGGAACCTTGAAAAAGAGGGATTATGAAGAAAGGGTGAGAAAAGAGGGAATTTCGACATCCTCTTGGATCAAATCAGAGCATGGACGGAATCTTGACATAAGAGAGAAGATCCACCATAAAAGTATATGCAAGGAATCCGAACTTACTTGATTTCACCCTTCCTGGAATCGCAAAACCCTAATTCAGCAATTCCCCCACTTTCTTCACTCAAGCCCTAATTCTCCCTCTCTCTCTAGGAGCTCGTTTCTCTGGAATGGATGACGAGAAATGAGAGCTGCTTGTGTGTGTGGTCGTTCATATAAGTCAATTGAGCTGCTTGGGTCAATTGCAAATTGACCCAACACTCAACTTTAACTATATTAGCTGAATATTCAGTTATACAAAAGTTACTGTAATTCGTTTATTTCAGAGATCAAACATTCTCCAACAATTATGTGAATTTAGCACGTTGTGTATAATTGATCTATAAAGCTTCAGTTAAAATTTGGGATCATTTGGAGTTACCAATAAATAATTAAAAATCGAACAGTGCACTGCTATGTTGCAGTCTGCAGAATATATTCGGCCGAGTTTGTCCTGCACAAACTCGACCGACACCCTTACTGTAGGGATTCAAAAGTCATCCAAAAATTATGCCAATTTAACAGAGTGTCTAAAATTGTATTTATCAAATACTGTTAAAATTTGAGATCAATTGGATATACCAATAAAAAGATAAAATTCAATTACCACACTGCTGTAAAATTCTGAAATTGTGATCGGTCGAGTTTGAAACTCGGCCGACAAACAGGTCAGAGCATTCTTCAAAAATTCTGATATTTTCCAATGTTGTTCACATTTTATATATCTAAATCATATCCAAATTTGAAGTAAATCAGAGTTACACATAAAATACTAAAAATTATTTAGTGAGACATTCCACTTATCAAATTCTGTATTCGTGTATCATCAAAACCCTATTTGGGCCGATTAGGGTTTATGCTTCTCAAACCCTAATTCTCAAGACAAAAGAATATTTAGACTTCTTATCATAGTTAAAACATACTAATTGTTTTATTTTCATTAATTAGATTTCAAGAATGGTTATTCTAATTAATCTTTGCACTTGTCTAGGTAAACCCTAGTTTATCAATTAAGCTCAGATGGGGTCGTAACAATTTGTGTGTGAAAACATGTGAAAAGTTGATGTGGAAACCACACAACACATATCCTAGAAATTCATTAATAGTGCAAAACAACATAGCATGCAAACATAATGTCTCTATATGCAAAGAATCATGGTTCATCACACCTTCACCCCCAAAGTTTCTTTAAGTCATCAATCAGAGGTTCAAGATAAATGTCAATATCATTTCTAGATTGTTTAGGGCCCGATATCTATAATGACAACATAAAATACTTATTTTTCATACACAACTAGGGAGGAAGATTCTATATAACATGTATAACAAACCAAGTGCTATGTTTGCTGATCAATGTGCCATATAGATTCATCCATCAATACAAAACCTAAGTCATAGAAAACTAACTTCTTCACCAAATCAGGGTATTATAAATCAATCTTCTTCAGTTGTGGGGGATTAGAAGCATGTCATAGGATCTCATCATTATTTTTCTTAACCTCTACATGCCACCTTAAATTATTTGCATCCATCAGATTGGCAAACAAATGTTGAAACCATGGTATTGTATGTAGATACCACATAACCTTGGTAGGAGAGGCACTTTTGAACTT
Organism: Alisma plantago-aquatica; assembly: GCA_963693085.1. Classification (NCBI taxonomy): domain Eukaryota; kingdom Viridiplantae; phylum Streptophyta; class Magnoliopsida; order Alismatales; family Alismataceae; genus Alisma; species Alisma plantago-aquatica. Next base: position 408,841,203 of record OY856414.1, read on the forward strand.
CCCCGAAATCATCATTTTATAACTAGCTCATGGAGGAAGGAGCATGTTACACCCCGATCTCACAATTACCATTAATCATGAGATTAGGGCATAAAATTGAGGATTTACCATAATACAAAGATCACCCTTAACTTTTTCTTCTTTTTTAAAATTTTTGTTTTCTCGCATCCAATCACATAAACAACATTACAAGAGAATCAAACTTTTATTTCTCTAATATAATTTCAACATTAATGATACACATCCATACATTCATTATGTTTCTCAGACTTCCATCTACATACAACATGATAATCATTTTCATTCTCTCCTATTAAGGAAACAAACATACAAAACATCATTTACAACTCTCTCTCATATCTATACAAGGACCTAGAGTGACAGGGATCGACTGAACTTAACTATACTCAGACTTAACTCTTGTGGAAGATCTACTCTAATGTAACGATATCTTCTTCAAGTTCATGTGATTTCCCTAAAAATTTTCAGTAGAGGGGTGAGCCTACTCGCTCAGTGAATGAGTACTCAAAGAAATAGTCTAAAGCACTGATATAATTACAGATATACTTTTGAGAAATTGATATCAATTATAATAGCAAAAATCTTTAGAGAGTCTAATAATTGACAATCATAAATATGGTAGGATACTCTAAATATCTATAAGAGTGAACCAATATATGAAATTCTTGATTGATCATAAAGAGAACTAATAATTCATAAACATACAAAGAATAATTGAATAACTGTACACACTTGTTTAAACTCTCATTCATTTTATTATTCCCTGATCATATGAAGTGTACTCTACATATGAAGACTCATAATGCACTATGATCACACCGTACAAGACTTAGCGGACACACCTGCGAAATGCTAAGTCTAACTACTCTCCTGGTCTGCAATAGGGAAATGGCTCTCTGGCCTAAATTGGACTCCTCCTCTAACCTGAGCACACAGGCAGAGAGTCAAGCCACCTTTTGGCTTTTCTGTACTCTAGTGCCACCAGGACTTCTGGTTGATGTTGGACACTGCAAACTTTAATTTAAGGAGACTTACACTAGGGATTTGTCCCCCGTGCCACCTGATAGCACGTTCTGACCCCCGTGTACTGGACGCTGCCAGGGTTAGGTCGTTTCACCCCTAAGGCATAGACCTCACATAGGGGTTCTACGGTGTTCAAGGCTCCTAAGTCTATTATTTTATTATTCCTAGAAAGCTCTTTATACATTGTACCCTTCTCTTACTTATACTTGACTTTGGTATCTCTATGGTGTCGCGCCTACTTATTTGAAGTTATAATACAACATGTATATCATTCTAAACTTGGCATAGTAGTATATTCAAAACACTATAATATACTGAATAATCAACATAATATACATGTAGGCAGACTAAAATTCTTAAATAAATAGATTTCATGTCCACTTGGCACATACACACTAGAATCGTGCATATAAACCCAAATCTTGAGTTGTGCATCTCATAACACAATTAAGAGTTAATTACTTATCATGACAAGAATTATTAATAATAGCTGAGAACATTGATATCACAATACTTGATTCATTGAACACCCTACCCTTAGGGTTTCATTTAATCACCACAAATGCTATAAAGAAAGGTGTAATACATCTATCACATACTTTTCAAATCTTTAAAACACATGATACTTGTGATCTCAATCCCTTATCACATTACTGGGAATTCTCATCCCTTCACATCATTATCATGATTACTGGATCTGGGTATTCAAACCCTTATATCATCACATAACATTGTTACCTATGTAATAGGTAATCATTACCTCTAGGTCCTTAGACCATGGTATTCATTTCACTGGTTGTACAAGTATTCTCATGGCTCACAAGGCCATCACACATCTTTTCACCTCTCACTAGGCAACAACTTATTCACATGGTTCCCATAAAGATTTCATGTGTCATAAACATTCACTGAATAAAGACTACTATCAACAAATCATATAAAATCAATGTATGTATGAAACCTTGGAACTGAGTTGAATTTGGGTTTCCATGCCATTCACTAGGATATCATGCATCAATAATAACATTGAATAAATAAAGTCTATCATGTCAAGGAAATCCCTTCAAATGGATTTTATGATATCTATTCGCAAATATCCAACTTTCCTCACATCTAGGGATTCACCCTCTTTACTGAGATATCAAACAAATACATTCACTTTGAATGAAATCCAAGATAGTATCTGACATATATGTACTATGAATTTCGATAAACAATCATTCATAACTAAGGGGATCTAGATAACCAATTTTCTCTATTTACTTATACAACAAATTTTAGTCAGACAAATTCCCTATATTTCAATTTACTCTTATAACCTCTGTGAATACTTAGGGAATTCTCATTAGGATGTATTGTGAACATTTCTAATATGATTTTATCATCTAAACTTCATCCAAACAGAGGAAGAATCCATTTCATATCATTTTGCAACAACTTAGAACAAATAGACAATTGAAGGTTTGTAGTCGCATACTAGCAATTAAAGATTATGGATGAATTAACCAATTTTTATGCAATATACTATTTAAAGGAAGTTACCACTCACCCTAAGGTGTGAAAACACCTCAAAAACGTAGCTCATCCCTGAAAATCTTGATCTCATATCAAATCCCTAGCAATTCACCTGATTCTTCTTCCTTTCAACTCGGAAACCCTAGAAATGAGGGATTATGAAGGAAGGGTGAGAAAAGGGTAAGTTTTGACACCATTTTGGATCAAATCAGAGGAGGTATGGAATCTTGACATGTGAGAGAAGATTCACCATTAATATGCAAAGAAGCTAAACTTACATGATTTCATCATTCCTCAGACCGCAAAACCCTAGGTCAGCATCTCCATCAATTTCTCCTCTCAAACCCTAACTCTCCCTCTCTCTCTAGGATTTCATTTCTCTAGAATGAATTACGAATTATGATAGCTGCAAGTGTGTTAGGTTGACATATAGAGAAATTGAGCTGCTTGGGTCAATTGCACATTGACCCCTCACTATACTTTTTCTTATTTCAGCTGAATTTTCTGTCATAAAAAGGTTTCTGTAAATTCATTCATTTCATAGATCAAACCTCCTAAAAAAATTATGATAATTTATTTTGTTGTGTATAATTGAGTTAAAAAGCTTTATTTAAAATTTTATATCATTCAAAGCTTCCATTAAATAATTAAAAATCGAATAGTGCACTGTTATCCAGAATTCTGTAGAATTGTTACTTATTATAATTCGTCTACTGATAAGGTCTAAACGCATCCAAAAATTACGAAAATTTTACATGTTTTTTATCATTGAGTTTAAGATATGCAGTTAAAATTTCAGATCATTTCTAGTTATAAATAAATAACGAAAAATAAAACACTACACTATTGAGAAGCACTCTGTCAATATTTTGGTCGAAGTATAGTTTGACCGAGAACCACATTCAAAGAACACTCAAATATTCTGAAATTTTTCTCCAATATTCATGATTGAGTTATCCATATCATATCCAGAATTCAATTAAATACAAAAATTTTATAAAATATGAAAAATCATTTACCACACTGCTATCATGATCAAATTACATATTCATGTACTATCAAAACCCTAATTTTTTGTCGATTAGGGTTTACATTTCTCAAACCCTAATTCTTCAAATTAATATCATAGTTAGAGTTTATTATTAGGTTTGAAACATCACAATTGATCTATTATCATTAATCAAGTCTAAATGATGTTCAATCTAATCAAGCATGTAATCATTCAGGTAAACCCTAGTTTACCAATTAAGCACAAATGTGGTCATTACAGAGCCTGTCAGTAGGAAGACCAGAGCATGCTCGATTGCTCACCGATGCATTTCCCTCTCAGTGGTGACAAGTATCGTAGAGAATAGAGTTTGGAATTATGTTTCAGGTGAGAATACAAGAAAGGGAAAGAACCCTGAGTCGGGTCCAAAGTAAAGAAATCATACCAATTTCCATACTAACAAGTGAACCAGCTGACCAAAACCCATCTAAACCAAGAAAAGTCATTCGGCTCAATGACGATCTTGTATAATTCGTCAAAAATAGATCAATTGTTAGAAAAATACAAATAATATACCGAAATGTTTAAAAAAATAAGTAGAACAACATGGGACCATGATATCAGTATTTTGAAGCTTAAATATTAGTTATATCATGTAAGATTCTATATTCTTGTTTAATGGATAATAAATATCCTTTGAAGATCTAAAATTATGAGAATGTGCCAGTAACTCCTAAATGGGATGTATAATCCATTTAAGGTTAGTGATTATGATGTTGATGCACAATATCATATGAAATGCTTCATATAGATATTTAGGGTTAGTAACCCTACATAAAATGCAATAAATATATTGATGATCAATAAATGATGAAAGTTACAGAATGCCCAAATATCAGTAATTGGAAGATAATATGTAACTCTGAGATCATTAATGTGCATATAAATCATGTTACATGTATGGAACCCTAAAATAGTGAGAAAACCCTAACATGAATAATACATGTAACCTAGGGTTAATATGTGCAAATAATCATATGTAATCAAATAACTAGATTATGTATCCTAATCTAGAATATAAGATCAGTAACCTAATTCCAAGAATAAAAGACAAGTAATAATGATGGGAATATCTTAAGACTAAGTGAAACCCTAATGAATCATACTAGGGTTAAGATGATGAGAATCTGATGATAGTATATGATCTTGTCTTAATCAGGTTTAACAAAGATACAAATGATATCAGGAATATGTGGTTTAGATTATATCTTGATGAAGGTATGTCATTACCTCTTACTTGGCTTATTATACAACATGCGTATGTTATATGTGTAGTAAAATACTTGGCATATTTTATTGGATGAAATGATTGTTCTTATGTGATATATTTCTTAATTTTCCATACTTTGGCTATGAACACATTAAACATAATATATCTATTCCATTATATCTAAGCACTTCAACTCTTTGGTAGTCAAGTGCTGGAAATAAAGTACTTCAACTCTTTGGCAGTCAAGTACTTGGAAGTGGTTCAACTCTTTGGTAGTCTGATCACATTATGAAATGATCCAACTCTTTGGTAGTCGATCATAAGGCCTTCAATGCATTCAACATTTGGCGATCAATGCATGGATGATATAACGGAAAATGTGCCTAAAGCATGTGTTCTCTGTTGTTAATAATCATCTTTGTGTAGTTATGCTTTTGTTATTTATTTTTGTTGTTGCTGCCAAGTATTAGCTTTATCTTATTTCCAAGATTATTAATGAGAGGTATATAAAAGATACGTAGGCACACTCAGTACAGTATTCTTGAATATTGTGCTGACATGTACAACTGAAGAGCTGGATAGTTGAGAATTGTGTGGCGAGCTAATATATAGGTGGACATGTTGTCTTAAGATCTTGCTGTTTAGTGGTAGTGCATGCTTATGTAAGAGTTTTATTTTCATATGTAATATCAAATGTTGTAACAATTCATGTTGTAATTATATGTTAAATGGTGAACATGTGTTGTATGGTTTTATTATTGTTCATGTGCATGTGCTATTGTTGTTTCCTTCTTACTTCCTCTGACTTTCTTCTTCTTAGCCTAATGTGGGGTGATTAAATTGGGATTCTCACTAAGGTGAGGTTTCAATTTAGACGTCACACATCATATTAAGTTTTAGAAAATTCGGTGATGACATAGGTGGTATCAAAGCCTGAACAATAGCAATGTCTAAAAATTACTCATTATGGAACTTGAAACTAAAGAACCTTTAAATTAAAACAAATCCTTAGGGTTAGATTAGTCATCTTTTAGAGACTAGATTAGACCTGGCCTCTAAGTTAGCACCTAGTTGTCTGAGAACTAGGTCTAGATTGGTGCTTCTTATATAGAAGGTCCTTAGGTGTCGTTCTTTCCTCATAGTGCAGCTGTATTGGATGTTGCATTATTTGGAAATGATGTACATCATGGGAATAGAAACTTTTGACATATGATGCATCTATGTTTTGGGTAGCTACACCAGTCTACACCATGTTCTCACCCTTTTCACTAGTTTTCATGGCATTGTACTCTCTACTATGCGTGGGACACTTGTTTTCTAGATTTGGTTTTTGATTCCAATCGGATCGAGACTCAATAGGTTTTTGTGACACTTATTTTATCAGAGAAAACTATATAATATTTTATTATATATGTAAGTATTACAAAAATGTGTCCCTGCACATGTAAGAGTAGGAGGTGGCCATTTAACCTAAGTGGAAGTGAATGACATCAGTCTAGAAGAGAGAGTAGTTATATATTAGATGTCTAAAGACTTGTTAGAATATATGATAGATGGAATAGATGAAATAACTTTTTTTGATATGATGTAGGTCTTATATAGATGATATAAGATGGCTTATAATGATCATTGTTGTCTTTAAGGATTAAGATTCAATTTTAAGAATTTGAGATAAGTTTTGATGATGCTAGTATATATATCCTTTTCTAAGATAAGTTAAGATAAGTGGTGAGTCAGCATGAGCTTCAAACTCTTTCACAAAGGATGACCTCTAGTGTTAGGACCAGTTTTAGGGTTAACTCTAGAGAGGGTGAGACCCATTGGGAGAAGGTCAAAGAACCTAAACTCCAAGATATGAGAATTATGAGGAATATACGTTATGATATGTCCTAAACTAAAATACTCCTGAGTGATTGAGCTGAGTCACTTTATGCATGATTCCTATAGTCTTGTTGAACCCTAGATGTCCTTGGGAGGACCAAACCCTAGAAATAGAGAGAGGTTGGTTATATATGTGCATGCGAACATGAATATGAGAACCTACCATCTGGGTGAGGGTGAGAGAGACTCCCAATACCTTGGAGGAGGTAACTATGTTTTAGTTTCTATGAAGCCTCATACTCAGGTTGGTGGTTCCTTGTAGGAATCTAGTTGTGTATATGAGATAGAGAGTTGGTAAATAGTGTTACATGGGTAGAGAACCTATGAAGAGGATGCAATGGTTTGTTCTTATGTGGCTAGAGCTCGTGATGCTATCACTAGTGCCAACGAGGTAATCTGAGAACCCTAGACTAAGTTTTGTGTTTATCAGACACTCATAAAGTTGAGTGATCTCATAGAGACTGAGAATGACAATACCCTCATGATATGGATCAGGAGAACCTCAGTTGGACTAGATAAAGTTTTGATATATGTTTAACAAGCCACTCACATAAGTTTATTTAGCACAACCATGACATAATATATGTAAGGATGTGATCCAATCTTGAGACGTGATATATAGACATGATATGATGGAAACCTAGAGATGGTTTAATAGATATCAATGCATATATGGTTAACCATATACATGAATAATGATGATAATGTGATAGTGTTGGTTAATCTTGTGATGAAATCACTAGTAAATGTTGCAATTTATTATGAGCAATGAAATAAGATCATATGAATGAAACATGTTCCATGAAGTGCTAATATTAGTTCTTAATAAAGATGAAGATATAGTTTGACAGTTAGCACAACATAACTATTATGATACCTTGATATGACCTATATTAATAAAGTGGGTTAATTATAGTTAACTCTCTCCTAAAAGGAATATGTTAATGTTGAACATGCTCTAACAAGTAGCTCAATAAAATGTTGAAGACACCTTGATATAATGAGCTAACTTTGGTTAACTCCTTTAGAACATGATAATATGATGTGGGAACCATAATGCATGGATAAAGATAAGGATGCAACCCTGACATACAAGATATGTCATGACATAACCATAGTTTCTAAACCCTTGTTTCAATCTTATGCTTGGGTGAAATGAGTACAAATATCATAATTGAAAATACAAAACATAAGCATCTAATTCATGTTATATGTTTATGGGTTCACCTTAGATGCATTAAAATATCTTAGAAATGCTTTGGATATATGGCTTTAGGTGTCCTGTGTGGATATGTTGCAGCTAGAGTGGTGCCCTAAATATGAATGAATATCTTTGGTTTCTTTTAAAGTAAGAGATGGTTAATTTTGAAGATGAAATTTCTTTTAAGATGTATATGATGTGATGAACTGAACTTTTGGCTTAATTTTGAGGATGAAATATCTTTTAAGGTGTGTAGGATGTGATGGATTGGACTTTTAGAATCCTTAATTGTCCAGTGGCATAAGTGAAGTCAAGCATGTGAGTTTTTTGAGAGTCTCAAGTGTTTTGTCAATGTTTGGATGTCAAATGACAATTAAATCATAATTAATATCCCTATATTAATGTCCTTTGAGGAATTTAGTTGACAAGTCAAATAGCTGAGTTTTGTCACAAAATTTGAGTATAATGTATCTTGGGTGACAATTTGCTGGCAAATGGAGTATCCTAGAAGGAGTTATTAATGTTTGAAATTTGGGAAATAATGTGTATATTTGATGATTTGTGGACCTAAGTTGCTGACCATATGATGTGCCACATCCCCATTTTTCCTTAGATGTGAGAGGCCATGGATTGGGGATGTGGAGTCCCAGTAGCCATTGGATGTCTTGAATCTAACAGACATAACCTTATCATCAAGACCAGTTAGATGAGAGCTCGTGGGTGACAGGAATGACAAATTTGATCACCGGTTTCATCGACATAATGGGAGAGAACGTGAATTCCAACTGAGCAGTTGGTCTCACATCATTGCAAAGAGCAGATCGACCACTCACTTGGAGTTAGAGGGTAAGAGGCGAGCAAGAACTGACATCCAATTCCTATGCCTTCTCCGCAACAGTGTGCATATATAAAGAGGGAGAAGACCAAAGGGAAAGGGAGACTGCAAAAGGGATCTAAATAGAGGAGTAGCAAGGATGAGGGTACAAGAGAAGGATTCCCACATTTATAGTGAGCTTTGTGGTCTTCTTCATGGCCAACAACCTCTAGTTTGTCAGAGAAGAGACCTTGAGTTTGTAACATGTGTTTATGATCTCCCACCCCAATCGGATGATGCGGAGGGGTTCAGGAAGTTGATAGAGCTCCTGGAGTCCTTGGCTCGATCTAGGAGGGACTAGAGGCATTTTTCCTTTGCTCCACCGTGATAAAGACCAAAGGGCAGTGAGCTTGCTAGGGTGGCATCCCAGAGCCATAGGTAGCCTTCCAAGCGGTCACAGGAGTCCATCTTGCAGTACCAAAGCTCATGGATGAAGGATCCTATCGGTAGGAAGTCCAAATCATGCTTGATTGCTAACCAGAGCATTTCCCTTGTGGCGGTAGCAAGTAACATAGATAATAGAGTCTCGCATTATGTTTCAAGTGAGAATGCGAGAAAGGGAAAGAACCCTAAGCCTGGTCCAGAACAAAGAAACCTGACTAGTTTCCAGACCAACTAGCGAACCAGCTGACCAAAACCTAGTTGAACCAAGAAAAGTCATATGGCTCAATGTGGGCAGAGGAGGAGTGGGTCGCACCCAATATGGCCACATGGCGAGATGTTGTTTGCCCAAAAAGGTAAAAATCTCAATAAACACTCAAATCTTGTATTATTTGTAAAATATAGCTCAATTGTCAGAAAAATACAAATAATATACTAAAATGTTTAGAAAAATTAGTAGAACAACATGGGACCATGATATCAATCTTTTGAAGCTTAAATATCAGTAATATCATGTAAGATTCTATATACTTGTTTAATGGATAATAAATATCAAATGAAGACCTAAAATTATGAGAATGTGCCAGTAACTCCTATATGGGATGTATAATCCATTTAAGGTCAGTGATTATGATGTTGATGCATGAAATCATATGAAATGCTTCATACATCTATTTAGGGTTAGTAACCCTAGATAAAATGCAATAAACATATTGATGATCAATAAATGATGAAAGTTACAAAATTCCCTATATCAGTAAGTGGAAGATAATATGTAACTCTGAGATTAGTAGTGTGCATATAAATCATGTTACATGTATGAAACCCTAAAATAGTGAGAAAACCCTAACATGAATAATACATGTAACCTAGGGTGAATATGTGCACATAGTCATATGTAATAAAGTAACTAGATTAAGTATCCTATTCTGGAATATAAGATCACTAACCTAATTCCAAGAAGATAAGGCAAGTAATAATGATAGGAATATCATAAGACTAAGTGAAACCCTAATGAATCATACTAGGGTTAAGATGATGAGAATCTGATGATAGTATATGATGTTGTCTTAATCAGGTTTAACAAAGAGATAGATGGCATCATGAATATGTGGTTTAGATTATCTCTTGATCAAGGTACACCATTACCTCTTACTTGGCTTATTATACAATATGCTTGTGTTATATGTGTAGTAAAATACTTGGCATATGATATTGAATGAAATGATTGTTCTTGTATGATATCTTGCTTGATTTTCCATACTTATGGTCTAAACACATCAAACATAATATATCTATTCCATTATATCTAAGCACTTCAACTCTTTGGTAGTCAAGTGTTGGAAATAAAGTACCTCAACTCTTTGGTAGTCAAGTACTTGGAAGTGTTCCAACTCTTTGGCAATCTGATCACATTATGAAATGATCCAACTCTTTGGTAGTCGATCATAAGGCCTTCAGTGCATTCAACCTTCGACAGTCAATGCATGGGTGATATAATGGAAAACATGCTTAAAACATGTGTTCTCTGTTGTTAGTAAACATCTTTGTGAAATTATGCTTTTGTTATTTATTTTTGTTGTAGCTTCCAAGTAATAGCTTTTTCTTATTGTCAATCTTAGTAATGAGAGGTATATAAAAGACACGTTGGATTACTCAGTACAATATTCTTGAATATTGTGTTGAAGTGTACCACATGTAATCTTTGTTTAGGTTGTGGACATGTGCTCTTGAAAAGTTGGATAGTTGAGTGTTGTGTGGAGAGATGATGTACATGTGGACTTGTTGTCTTAAGATCCTATTGTTTAGTGGTAGTGCATGCTTATGTAAAAGTTTGTTGTTCAATATGTAATATCAAATGTTGTAACATTTCATGTTGTAATTATATGTTGAATGGTGAACATGTGTATTATGGTTTTATTATTATTCATGTGCATGTGCTACTATTGTTTCCTTCTTACTTCCTCTAATTTTATTCTTCTTAGCCTACTGTGGGGTGTTTAAATTGGGATTCTCACTGAGGTGAGGTTTCAATTTGGACATCACACGTCAGATTAAGTTTTAGAAAATATGGGTACGTCACACACATCCTATCCTTAAGAAAATGTAAAATATTGACATGACATTGTTCTATGATTTAATGAACTTCATTCTCATCCATTAATGCTTTTTATAAGCTACTAGATTTAGTTAAAACTCCAAATGTGGATCATATGATTTCTTTATTCATGAGAACAGTTAAAATCATCTATTAGGATAATAATGATGTAATCTTAATGCCACTAAGTTATATTGGAATTATTGGTTAATATTGCATAAAATTATTAAATGATAATTAGTATGGCACCCTCAACGGTATGTGACACCTACAGTTACCTTAGACTCACCTCTATTGTGTGAGTGTTCATGCTGAAAGGGATATTGATTGATTGATCGATGCTTCTTCAAGGGGAAGCACGCTTTGTGGCAAGATGGCCACTCAAACTCAACCGACATCTATTGATTGATTGACATGAAAGGATAGGGACTCCATCAACAAATTGAAAATTATTGTGAATCCGAATGGGTAGATATGGTGGAGTTGGCATGTTTGAACCAAAGGACTACATATTTTGATAGTCAGGATTGATTGGGCATAAAAATTAATTGTTTTATTAAATTAAAAATACTCAATTAATCATCACAAATCGTATAATTGTTATGCACTAATGAAAAAATATTAATTGAGAATACATAATTGGTTCATAAGAGTCTCTTATCATTGACATTAATCATATAAATTGTGTAATACAAATAGTGGGTATTGATCACATTGGAGAAGCAAACAAATCATTTATATTTATGTTACTATATTTAATCACCTTGTCTACATGATCTAACGGGAATGTTTTTCCCCTACGATTGGGATCCTCATGAGAGGTTAGATTTATCTGGAAGTGTTGGGTGTACATGAGGGGGAAGATTACACGAATGGTGTTTTGTTGACTAGTGGTTTTATGTTCGCTTTTTTGTTTTGCACTTGTATTAGTGCATTGAAATTTTGTGAACGACTCAATGCTTAACTTTGCTTGTACATATGTTTAATATAAATGAAAAATACGATCTTTTCAACCCATAATAGTAATTTTATTGTTGTTGTTGCACTCAGATTATATTTTGTGTTTTATTCTCCATTCTATACCCTTTTGCTAGTATTTGGGGTGTTACAATACCATTATCAAACAAAATGAGCAATTTCTCTTCAAGCAAAGCGCTCCTATGATGAATACATAGAACAAAAAAGGGCGATCCTCTGATTGGGACTCTTTCCCTTTTTGGAATAAGGCCAAAGAAAACAACACCATAGAGTTTTTGGTGTACTCATGAGCTGAGAGAACTTGAGTTTGTGTGCTTCGACGATCAAAAACCTCGTCTAGGCTCGCCATCAAGTCAGGGACATGGGAAAACCTTGTTAAAATCATAAGCAAAGGCTGACATTATGTAACAGGCAAAAGGAACCCATAGGGAGAAATCAAAAGGGGGAAAGGAAATACCACCGGAGGGCCAAGTTTGAGGGTCAATACCTCATCACATATAACTGAGGAAGGGTTACGATCCCCACTCCACACCTGGAGGTTGTCGTCAATAGGGTGATGAACACATTCTGTCCAGCATCAATGGATTGGGTTGTGGTAGCATTCCTTGGGTTAGATGAGGCCATACTAGCACTGTGAAAATATTGTAGGGGACTCAGTGAAGCTCAAGGACTCATATCATGGAGTTCTGAAAGCCCCAATAGGAAAGGAGAGGGAAAAGAAGAGGTTGTAGGGAAAGAACATGGAAATCAAGAAGCCAGAGATCAAAAGGGAGGCACCAAAACCCTAACTTATTTAAAGCCACTAGAATTTGATTAAAATAGGGAAGGAGGGGGATAAAGAATTTTAGTCAGAAAAGGAAAGGAAAGAGAGGAATATGAGAAAAGAAATTAGGGAGAGGAACTAGTTTTCCTGAGTCAAGATCGTGAGGAGAAGAAAAGAGGGAAGGTATAAGGCAAAAGAAGAACACTTGATGATTGATATAATGGTTGAGAACAAACCCCACAAAGGAATGAAACATACAACCATGTGACAAACAAAAATAGGCCAAAACTATAGGAAACTAGCTATATTCATTAAAATCATTTATTATTTAGCATTTAAAATCTACTTTCTTTCCTCATTTATTTGAGGACTCAAACCCTGTTCAATTAAACTAAAAACTGAAAACTAGGCTAATTAAGATATATAGAATCTGATTTTACTATCATTTTCAATTTTTAGGATTATCAAGTACATTATTTAATTTTTTGAGATAATAATATATGTCCTTTCTTAATTTAAATGAATGCATCTAGGATTGTTTAAATAAAGTGAAATGTGGCACCCAAGCTAATTGGGACCCAAGGAACATCTCCTTGCCATTATATTTCACTTTTCAAATTTCCTATTATGAGTCATGGCACCATTTAGATGTTTGGATCATTACCATTATATTTATCAAAATATTATATCTTTATTATCAAAATTTATTTAATTGAGTCCTATTATCTTTTATTTATTTTCAAAAGACATTCCTTATATTATTATGCACAATCTTCCACATTTTACTTATTTAACATATTAAGTCCATTAATTCAATATTTATTTAAATAATAAAACATATTTAGTACTTATTGACATGGTCTATTATCGCACTAACAAACTCACTTAGGGTTGAATTCCCTAAGATTTTACCAAAACCTTGTGCAATAATACCACCCGCAAGCAGACGGGTCTTATCGTAGTATAGTTAAGGATCGAATCCCAAGGGATAATGTTTTTAAGAATCTTTTTCTAGTCAAATCTAGTTGAATCAAGACTAATATTTAGAACGAAGGTTGGTGGATTTGAGTTTAATAAAAATAAATGTGAGGAAAGTAAAGAGCAGGATTAAAAGTTGATTAAAGATTAATGATATGGAATCGCTGGGATGGTCCTGGGTTTCACCACCACTACACATGCAAACACATCCAATCTCAAACATCCAGGCAAGATATAACTTATCCAAATAGAGCCGCTGCAAAACCCCCCATACGGGCATTAGGTTTGCGTAAGAATCACCATAGGTATTAGATGTCTTGTCACCATCTGAATCCCATACTTACCATTCTGAAGATATTAGTATCCAAATAAAGTTGTGGGGCACCCTGTACGGGCGTCAGATAAACAGAAGCGTCACCGTAGGCTAGATATCTCGTCACCTCACATATCACACACTTACGACTTCAGGGAATCCCATCCAATTTCTCATCAGGGAGTCAACCGCGTTAATCGACATTCAACTCCTACGTATTGAAGTTCTCACAACATAGGAAAAGAACAAGATAAATGCAAGCATGTGATCAATCCACAAGCACACATCGACAATTAACAACGAAATAAAAAGTTATATACATGCCATGGAATGTTTAATAAAAGGACATGTAAGCATGGGCAGTGGGGTTAGTCCCCACACCCCAATGAAAGGAAACTACTTGCTCATGGTGAGAGAAACAAGAAGAACAAGAGAGAGAAGATTTTGCCATGAGCGTAGTGGAGAAGATGGTCATAGCTCGGTGGAGAAACAATCTTCTATGCAACGTCGGGGCAGATCTAGATGAGGAGGGAAGAACACCACGGCAGACGGGGTAGATCTTCTCTCTCCACCTTCTCTTTCTTCTCGTAGTCCTCACTCACAGTAGGAGGGGCAGCTTGTGGACGTGATGGAGGGGTAGGCACAGCGTAGATGCAAAATTTCTAGATCCGGATCTAGATCTGTATGGAGTGGCTTGCAGATCTGAGTTTCCACTTCAGATCTGGGTGAACGGGGCACAAGACCACAACAAAGGCAGGCTCTCGGCTGTGGAGATCATCTCTTTAGGCTCAGGATAGACCTGCAGCCTAACGGTGTATGGAGATGATGTCCAAATGATTGGGGTCGTGTTCTATTTATAGGCAGGCTGGCATCAAATTACTTTCACAATCGCGGTTGTTTGACAATAGGTCGCGATTTCCCTTTAGCCTAGTCATGGTTAGTTGGCAGCAGGTCATGATCTTTGGTCACAATCTTTGGTTGCGATCTTCTCCATCTTGGCCAACAAAGGAGGTCGCGATTGTTTTACAAAGGTCACAGTTCGTTGATACTACGGTCGTAATTAGCATTGCCATGAGCGTGGTGGAGAAGATGGTCATAGCTCGGTGGAGAAACGGTCTTCTATGCAACATCGAGGCAGATCTAGACAAGGAGGGAAGAACACCACGGCAGACGGGGTAGATCTTCTCTCTCCACCTTCTCTTTCTTCTCGTAGTCCTCACTCGTAGCAGGAGGGGTAGCTTGTAGATGTGATGGCAGTGTAGGCACGGTGTAGATGCAACATGTCTAGATCTGGATCTAGATCTAGATCTAGATCTGTATGGAGTGGCTTGCAGATCTGAGTTTCCACTTCATATCTGGGTGAACGGGGCGCAAGACCACCACGGAGGCAGGCTCTCAGTTGTGGACAGACCTAAAGCCTAACGATGTCTAGAGATGATGTCCAAATGGTTGGGGGTTGTGTTCTATTTATAGGTAGACTGGAACCGACTTACTTTTGCGATCGCGGTTGTTTGACAGCAGGTCACAGTTTTCTGGTTGCAATTTCCCTTTAGCCTAGTCGCGGATAGTTGGCAGAATGTCACGATCTTTGGTCACAATCTTTGGCTGCGATCTTCTCCGTCTTGGCCAGCAGAGGAGGTCGCGGTTGTTTTTCCGCAGTCATGATTAGTTGATACTACGTTCGCGGTTAGCATTAATCATGGTCGTGATTTTCATGCGATCACGGTTCTCATGCCGCAGTCGTCGTTCTCCTGCCGCGGTCACAGTTCTGCAGGTGACATTGTGGTTGCGGTTCTCTGGCTTCTCTCGGTCGTGGTTATGGAATATCGTGGTCTAGACATGAGACGAACCGCGGGTCGCGGTTGTTGGTTGTTGTAGACAGCAGCATGTCGGAAGCTAAGCCACGGTCACAATAAGTAGAGGAGGTTACGACTCTGTTGGCAGTTCGAAACGAGAGAGTGATCGCGGGTAGAGAAGAGAGGCGGACCGCGGTTGTAGAGGGGGACGATCGTGATGTGGTGGAGGCAATCACAAATGAAGGGAAGGAGCAGACGGTCGTGATTTTGTGAGAGAAGCAAGTCATAGTTTGTTTCTCTTGGCACAGTCGCGATCGTTTGGGCATGGTGCAGGTCGCAATCTTTTGGTGGTCGTGATCATGGTTGCAAAGGGAATCACAGGCTGGTAGATGAATAACCGCGACCGTGGTTGGCTAGGGTTAATCGCGATCAAAGGGAGAAGAGGGGTCATTGACCACTGCTAACCATATTAAACAAGGCTCCATAATGGGTCGAGAAGACAAGGCCCATTACCCAAATGACTTGCACAAAGGTGCAAAAATCCAATAAAAATAGGGAAAAATTCTGATTAAACAAAAATAAGTAAAATTTTAGAAGATATGGTCGATAAGCATGAGAATGTAAGAAATGATGATTGAGCCCGAATGAACATGCATTCATCACTTATGGACATGGAAATACTAATTGTTATTCCAAAGCACATTATACCTTTTAGTAAACATATTTTATCCATTATTTGCATATTATTTAGCAAAGGAAACATGTTTGACATATTTAATGGATTTACTTACATGTTAGAACATAATTAAGTTATTATGTTAATATATAGAACTTATTTCCACATAATATGTTATATGCATTAACAATATTCATTAAGACATAACTTTATCCTTGTTTGGTCAAATTTAAAGAACCAAGCATACCAATCTCCTAATCATGGGAATAAGATTTCTAGAGTCAAGATTCTAGGTTCGGGTATGTTATAGTTTCACCATTCCAAAATAAGAAAATGACATCGCTAGTGCTCTACTCCAAGGTGTCTTAGACCAAAGTGAGTTAATAGTGGTATACAACCCTATCTTCGTCCTGTAGAGGGTGCTTGGTCTTCTTTAGCTGGATAGGAGAGGCATACCCTCTATTTAGATGACTAGGAGGGAGATGTTTCAGAGTGATTTTTATTTGGTGGATTAATAGATACATAACTTTTTTGGGTTTTCTGAGGTTTTACTTATACATGTTGTATATGGCTTGATTGTTGATAGAATCTGGATCATAAGATGATATATCCATGAGGATTTTTCCTTTCTTCCTTATGAGAGAGGATATGATGAATATAAATCCTTCTGACTTTACTAAAAAATGTACATGATTTAACATGAAAACTCAAATTCTAGGGTTTTTAACGTAGGGAAATTGGAGAGTGTCCAATAATCTGAAATAATCTCAATAAAATCATTCGACACACATGAACAGAATGGTGAAATCATCATAAATATATAGGAGATGTAACCTTTGGGTTGATTTTCTACCCCTACCAAAGATGACAAACCATTCTTACAAATGTAACCTTTGGGTTAATTTTCTACCCCTGCCAAAGATGACAAACCATTCTTACATGTAACAAGACATAAATTTCTTTTGATTGTGTACCACATAGGGTTTTATGATTAATGTACAATGACTCCCCACCTCAATTTATTCATTCAAACCTATCAGTTATTTTATCAAAAAATTAATACAAATCTTAAAAATTAGGTGTTTAATGAAATGTGTAGCATATGATTCTAGCACAAATCATTAAAAAAAACAATTTTATGAGTAACAAATTTCAATATATCTGCATATTATAAATCTCTTGGGGGAAGAATAAAAAGTTAAAAAGGCATTGTCCAAACAACTAGATCAACCGAATAAAATTTTGCAACAAAGAGTCAATCCCACAAGGTATCATTAAAATATGAATTGAGTAACTCAGATACAAGTGATATATCATTCACTAGCAAAGGTCCAAGTACATAAAATTTAAGAAAAATATATAATAAGTAGAAATGAAACACCAGAGTGAAATAAGTATAGAGATAAAGTAAATGCCTTAGTTACAAGTTGCTTGAATATATATGATTTTTCCCACAAAGTAATTTTGTAAGGACACTAAGACTGGATCTATAGACTAATCTCTAGAGGGTCATAATCTTCAAATTCATTCTCATCTTGGGATATTGGTGGATCTTGTGGGTATCACTAACCTTCTTATTCATCATCCATAAGCTCTCAACTTCAACTTCATATCCTAATTCATCTTCATGGGCATCATTGTATCCATATATACATCTTCTTGAACTTGACATTTGGCCCAATTGTGAAACTCCAATTTTTAGTCTTTCCTATTTGGTTTCCAAACAAATGAAACCATGAATAACCTCAAATTAACAATTAAAAGAATTAAAAAATATATACAAACAAAATCCAAAATCATAACAAACTTGGTGAAGAACTATGCATGTAAACACTATCCCCAATATCTCTCCTAAAGGTGCGAAGAGTCAACCTAGGATGAGAGGAAGTAATGTAAATATCTAATTATGCAAGTTACCATCCTAGGTACATTAGGATGTAAAAATATGATCTAACATGATACTAAATAAATCCAATAGACCATAAGAAGTTTGAATACATCTATGCTCAATTATAGAAATACAATTTAGTAATCAATCAATATAATTGATTGTCACTAAATGAATTATTATGATGATCCAAAATCTTTCATGATTAGAGGTTATATTTTAAAAATGGCATTAAATTATCATGGGTGGGAAGGTTGTTGTCCAGAGAGGACATCCATCTAATGGACAAACTTCTTTGAAATACCTTTCTTCAATGTTTTCATTTGGGCCCTAACCCAAGACACTTCCATAACATGGTCATCCAAGATGATCTGTCATCCCTGAACCCATGCAATGTACCCAAGACAAGCACCCCAACATGGTCCCTGATTATTTCTTGGCACGTGTGTCACTACAACCCAATCAAAACCCTTGTGAGGATCAAGGTCAAGTAGTGTGCCTATAAGGTGCATACCCTACTTTGAGGGATGGACCTTATTATGAGTTGGTATGTGACCTGGTCAGTTTAAAAAAACCAATTAAGAAGTATAATGTGAGGCACACATTAGGAGTGTGCCCCCCTTTTCCTACTTTCATAGGTCCATAAATTACAATCAAACTCACATGTAAGCCTTCAGAAGGTGAGGCATACATCCAACGTGTGCCCCTTTTCTCTTCTTGAATTGTCCAAGAAAGGCCAATCAAATGCACATGAAAGACCCAGTAGATGAGGCATGCACTAGGAAATCCTACCCCTTCTCCTCAGTTTGATTGGTCAATGAAACACTAGTCAAAGATGCCCAGAATCATCTAGAAGACAGGGTTCCCATTTGTAGGGTGCCCCACTGCCTTCTTACTTGGGTGAGCATCCACTTAAATTCTAACTCTAGGTAACCCCAATCACTATAAATATATCCCCCTCAGTCACCAATTACAAAATTTGGAGCTTGGATAGAGGCTAGAGGGTCGAGCTCTATATGTTGTCATTTTGAAAGGATGGCTACCATATAACTTGATTAACAACTCATTAACAAAGGCAACCACCTGATCCCAACTCATAGGATGCCCTTTTGAGATCCAAATATGTATATTCTATCTTTCTTACCTAAAAATCCAAGAATGAAAAGAGAGGAAGTTCACATCCCCACCTCCTAGGCTCCTACAATATTCAAGAAAGTAGTTTGGGCCAAACAATTATGTAGATCTCTCTCCAAGTCAATTTTTAACCCCTAGTGGTGTGATGATATGAGAACATGTGGTTCATGATTCCTTGTATTATATTTTGTTATATCTAATCTCATTGTTCCATGTTGCTTTCTTGTCATTTTACCCTAATGTGCACATATATGCCCCAATCATGTAACAAAATCTAGTGAACGCCTTAGGATTTGCAATACTAAAAGGGCATTATGGGGTTCCTAACACCTTTAGCACAAGTAATTGGATGCCTTACCTGATCTTTGGTTGATCTGTAGTCTTATCCAACTTCTTTCCAAAGACTTTTATGGTTTTCCTCATTTTCCTTATAAACATGATGGTCAATCATATTCTCTATTGCTCTTTTCTTCCTAACTTTTCCATCACCACCTATCCAATCATTTTGGATGTCAAGAAATTGCATCAAATCATAGTGGCAACTATGTTGGGGACTTTAGCATCATATTCCCCAGAGATAGCTATGGGTTCTGATCTTTGTTTGGTTTGTAGGGTTTTTTTTGGGCATGCATCCCCTACATGCCTAGGTTTATCATACTCTTTTCTGGAGCATTTTTGGACCCAAAAAATAGGGTCCTCCTCCAGCCATGCACCCCGGGAGATCTTCAGCATTATCTTAATTTTGACCATCTACTCTTTATTAGAAGAGGTTTTTTGAACATAGGAATTGGGTGTGTGGGCCATCCATGCCCAAGGTGAGGTATTTTCTTTACTATTTGAGCCTTTATCAATGAGTATGTCATATTGATGCATGCCTCTTCTCTAATATTTGTTCTCAAGATATACAAGAGGCAATTAGTCCCATTATTGCAAGACTTGTTGGTCATGTCATAATCATTGGCCATATACCCCGTTCAAGGGGAATCCCACAAACTATCATTCTCCCCTTTTGTGAATGAAACATGGAGTTGATTAAATATAAAAAAGGGGGGATAATTCTATGAACACACTCACCTGAAGGCCGTGGTGCCCATACTTGATTTCATTTCATCTTAAATGTGACATGTCATCATTATGTGTCTCCCCTCTCATAGCCTTCAAAATGCCTTTTTTGTCACCTGTGAGTGTTATTTGCCACCTTTTCCTTTGTTTCTTTGTGTTGTTTCATTAAGTTGTTTGAAAGCCATTTTTGGTAGTCCTTATAAAAATAATATATAAGAAAATATGCAAAAAAGAAAAATCTCGGGCATCCATCATGAGTAGGAGCATATCTATTTCCTATATATGAATGATAAAGACATGGATTATGATTATGTTTCTTATGAGGTAGACAAGTATTCTTTAAAATTTAAATGTGGTTTTGCATAATATTTATAGGTAAATATTTCTTACAATGCTTGCAAAAATAATATTGATGTTTTATGTCATTCATTTTCTCTCCAATATGATGTGATTTTGTACTCTTTGTATCAATTTTTTTATTGGAAACATGAGTTTTGGATTTCAAAAATCATTACATTCGACTTCACATTTTTCCCTTCATATGGTGACTGGTATGGAATCACAATCCTCATGCTACACATACCAAAATACACAAGGATATTAGTTGGTTAGAACCCTACACGTGGGATTATCCTTAACCCTAAACGTGCCCACTCCCACATAGCAACAATTAGTTATGGTCACCATGATCATGAGGTATATTAAGGGTAGTACCCCATCATGAAATACCTCAAAATGTATATTGTAATGAAGTATATTGTACCATTAGAGGAGATAATGACATATGTTCCATACATATACATGTGGGAAGGGTTTGGCATTATATCTGTGAAATTCATGCGGGCTAAAAAGGGAAAATGTTGGTTATATGAAGATCATGGGGAGAGTGTGACCACACTACTTATCAAAATCAAGAGAATGTTGAATGCTAAAGAATGTTTGACTCCTTGGTATAGCCCCCTTTACAAAACCCAATATAGAGTCTAAATGTCATCGAACTATAATCTCCTAGGTAAAACTCAAGCCAAACTTTAAATCCCTGGGTAAAACCTTTTTTCAAACCCCAAGAAATATCAAGATTTTGTAAGGTATTAATCTCTATATACACAATTTTTAAAAACCCAAAGTAATGTCGAAAGCTTTTTAGTTTTACCCCTCTATAACTTTTTGTTGAAGACATATGATATCAGTAACATGGATTTGGAGTTTTGGATCTATCTAGACACCTATATTTTAGAAACCCAAACATGTTGGAGATTCTAATCTCTACATATCTATACAATTTTTTCGAAAATACTATCTATAGAAAACCTTTTTAAGATTTTTTTGTCTTAGTAAGCCAATGTTTATGAAATTTGATTATGTTGGAGATTCTGCCACCTTTTTGATATCATATATTTCTAAAGCTCAGGTTACATCATGCCTACATAAAGGCTAGATCTTGGTAAACAAATTTACAACGCCCAGAATTGATGGAGGAGTTACGCTAAACATTTATCATTTGTTTGGTTATAAAATCCCCTTTGAATATATAAAACCATAAAGTACTTCAATATCTTGATATGGACTCGTTTGGCTTCCATGAACACTAAGAAGTGCAATTTTATGTAGAAGTCCATCAACATGTTCACACAATTGATTTTAAAACCTCAATCACATTTTAGTATAAAGTTAGAATAAGTTATAAGATCCAACTTTCTATAAACAATAAGAGATGAAACATCTCTTGAAATTCTATAAAAACATAAAGAAAAACCATTCGCCTCCCCTTTAACAATTCACTTTGAGGAAGATTCCATAATTTGGATTTAGAGATATGATCACTCCTATTTGAGGCACTAGGGAATCATGAAAATTTTGTGCTTCCACATACCATTTATAAGGACAAAAGGAAATAGAGCATTGAATACTCAAAAGGAAATTTCATCCCCTGATTAATTTGTCCAAACATGATGAATCACCTAATTAAACCATATCAATATCTTATCACGAGAGGATGACTACACCCTACTAAATTTGTGTAAAGAAAAGAGGTCAGATATTAAAAGTCCCATGGGGTAAATCATAAGGAAAATTATTTGAACTAGTTGTTCATATGCACTAGGCATAAACCCGTGTTATGCACGAGTGCCTTAGTAGGCTACAATGAGTATTTCTAGGTTAAACTTTGAGAAAAGAAGATGCAATAAATATGTACAATACATATCTTAATAGGTTTTCTCATACAGACAGGGACCAATATGTAATTTCAAAAAATAATGGAGAAAAGTGCATCCAACCCCTCAGTGGGATTTCTTATATAGTATAGATGATTGTCCTAATATAATATATAATTAAAGAAAACTAAAGACAAATGTGTTACAAATAAGGACCAATATGTAATTTTAAAACACAATAGAGAAAATTGAATCCAACCCCCTTCATTGAATTTCTTCTATAGTATTGATGAGTTTCCTAATGTAATATATAATTTAAGAGATTAAAGAAAAAAGTGTGGTGTACACACAAAGGGACTAATATGTAATTTCAAAAAATAGATAAAATTACATCCAACCCCTGAGTTAGCTTTCTAATATAGTATAGATAGATGAACCTCCTAATACAATATACAATTTCAAAAATTAAAAACAAAAGTGTGATGTACACACAAGGACCGATATGTAATTTCACAAAATAATGGAGAAAATTTCAACCAACCCCCTCCACAAACATTCGTGTATAGCATAGATGAGTCTCCTAATATAATATATAATTTAAAATTTTAAAGACAAATGTTGTGGTGTAAACACGAAGGGATCAATATATAATTTTAAAATATAATGGAGAAAATTACGTCCACCATCTTCTGTGGAGTTTCTTATATAGTATAGATGAGTCTCCTGATATAATATATAATTTAAAAAACTAAAGACAAAAGTGTGGTGTACACATAGGGACCAGTATGCAATCTAAAAAATAATTGAAAAAATTGCAACCAACTTCCTCCATGGGCTTACTTTGAGTCTCTGAACACAATATATAATATAAAACACTGAAGACAAAAGTGTGGTGTACACACATAGGGACCAATATGAAAATTAAAAAAATAATTAAGAAATAACATAATATATAATTAAAAAATAAAGACAAAAGTGTGGTGTAAACACAAAGGGACCAACTTATAATTTCAAAAAGAATGGAGAAAATTGCATCCAACCCCCTCTAGGGAAAATTGCGACCAACCCCCTCCATGAGCTTACTTTGAGTCTCTCAACACAATATATAATTTACAAAACTAAAGATAAAAGTGTGGTGTACACACATAGGGACTAATATTTAATTTCCAAAAATAATTGAGGAATAGCTAATATACAATTTCAACTTAAAGATAAAAGTGTGGTGTAGATACAAAGGGACCCATATGTAATTTCAAAAAAATAATGGAGAAAATTGCATCCAACCCCCTTTGGGGAAAATTGCAGCCAACCCCTCCACAAGCTTACTTTTAGTCTCTTAACACAATATATAATCTAAAAAACTAAATACAAAAGTGTGGTGTACACACATGAACCAATATGTAATTTGAAAAATAATTGAAGAATAAGATAAAATATAATTTAAAAAATTACAGACAAAAGTGTGTTTTAAACATAAAGGGACCAATATGTAATTTCAAAAAATAATGAAGAAAATTGCATCCAACCCCCTCTGGGGGCCTTTTTTAGATACAAAGCACACATTTGTGATTTATAAAATGTTGAAAAAAATTGCATGAGTAATCCAAAATGACTTGTTTTATATAGTTTATAAAATAATCGAGGAATAACATAATATATAATGAAAAAATAAAGAAAAAAGTGTGGTGTAAACACAAAAGGACCAACATATAATTTCAAAAAATAATGGAGAAAATTGCATCCAACCCCCTCTAAGGAAAATTGCAACCAACCCCCTCTAGGGGCTTACTTTGAGTCTCTTAACACAATATATAATTTAAAAAACTTAAGATAAAACTGTGATGTACACACATAGGGACTAATATGTAATTTTAAAAAATAATTGAGAAATAACTAATATATAATATAAAAATTAAAGACAAAAGTGTGGTGTAAACACAAAGGGACCAATATGGGAGAAAATTGTATTTAACCCCCTGTGGGGAAAATTGTAACCAGCCCCCTCCATGGGCTTACTTTGAGTCTCTTAACACAATATATTATTTAAAAAACTAAAGACAAAAGTGTGGTGCAAACACGCGTGAACCAATATGTAATTTCAAAAAATACTTGAAGAATCACATAATATAATATAATTTAAAGAATTAAAGACAAAAGTGTGGTGTAGACACAAAGGGACCAAAATGTAATTTCAAAAATAATGCAGAAAATTGCACCCAACCCCCTCAGAGGGGCATTTTCAGATACAAAGGACACATTTGTAATTTTTAGAAATGTGGGAAAAAATTGCTTGCCTAATCAAAAATGGATACAAAATTAAAGTCAAAAGTGTGGTGTAAACACAAAGGGACCAATATGTAATTTCAAAAAATAATGGAGAAAATTGCATCCAACCCCTTTGGGGGCTTTTTTAGATACAAAGGACACATTTGTAACTTATGAAAATGTTGGAAAAAATTGCATGACTAATCCAAAAATGATGATTGAAAAATTAAAGACAAAAGTGTGGTGTAAATACAAAGGGATCAATATGTAATTTCAAAAAATAATGGAGGAAATTGCATCCAACCCCCACTAGGAAAAATTGCAACCAACCCCCTCCATGGGCTTACTTTGAGTCTCTTAACACAATCTATAATTTAAAAAACTAAAGATAAAAGTCGCAGCAGGCATGGGCACCCCTCCTCGCAGAATTTCCTACAGAAGTGCCCCATCATCCGCATCGTCGTTCTTCGAAGATTTTGGAGCAGTCTCCTTCTCCTTTCTGGGTCTTCAAGACCACCCCATGAACCAATGTGTAATTTCAATAAACAATTGAAGAATAAGATAATATATAATTTAAAAAATTTAAGACAAAATTGTGTTGTAAACACAAAGGGACCAATATATAATTTCAAAAATAATGGAAAAAATTGCATCCAACCCCCTCAGGAGGACTTTTTCAGATACAAAGGATGCATTTGTAATTTATAAAAATGTTGAAAAAAATTGCATGACTAATCCAAATTGGATAAAAAAATTCAAGACAAAAGTGTGGTGTAAACCCAAAGGTACCAATATCTAATTTCAAAAAATAATGATGAAAATTGCATCAACCCCCCCTGGGGGCTTTTTTAGATACAAAGGACGCAATTGTAATTTATAAAAATGCTAGAAAAAAATGCATGACTAACCCAAAATGGCTTGTTTGCATTAGTAATCCAAAAAAAAATTATATAGCATAGAAAATAATTGAGGAATAACATTATATATAATTTAAAAAAATTAAAGAGAAAAGTGTGGTGTAAACACAAAGGGATCAACATGTAATTTCAAAAAAAAATGGAAGAAATTGCATCCAACCCCCTCTTGGAAAAATTGCAACCAACCCCCTCCATGAGCTTACTTTGTGTCTCTTAACACAATATATAATTAAAAAACTAAAGATAAAAGTGGTGTATACATAGGGATCAATATGTAATTTAAAAAAATAATTAAGGAATAACTAATATATAATTTAAAAATTAAAGATAAAACTATAGTGTAAACATTAAGGGACCAATATGTATTTTTAAAAAATAATTGAGAAATTACATACAAACCCTCTGGGGAAAATTGCAACCAACCCCCTCCACAGGCATACTTTGAGTCTCTTAATACGATATATAATTTAAAAAACTAATGACAAAAGTGTGGCATACACACATATGGACCAATACGTAATTTCAAAAAAATAATTATAGCATAAGATAATATTTAATTTAATGAATTAAAGACAAAAGTGTGGTGTAAACACAAACGAACCAATATGTAATTTCAAAAATAATGGTGAAAATTGCATCCAACCCCTTTGGGATCCTTTTTAGATACAAAGGAGGCATTTGCAATTTATAAAAATGTTGGAAAAAAATGCATGACTAATCCAAAACGGTAATTTAAAAATTAGAGACAAAAGTGTGGTGTAAACACAAAGGGACCAATATGTAATTTCAAAAAATAATGGAGAAAATTGCATCCAACCCCCTCTAGAGAGAATTGCAACTAATCCCCTCCACGTTTTTACTGTGAGTCTCTTAATACAATATATAATTTAAAAAGCTAAAGACAAAAGTGTGGTGCACACACACATGCACCAATACGTAATTTCAAAAAATAATTGAAGAATAAGTTGATATATAATTAAAAAAAATAAAAACAAAAGTATGGTGTAAACACAAAGGGACCAATATGTGATTTCAAAAAATAATGACGAAAATTGCATCCAACCCCCTCTGGGGGCTTTTTTAGATATAAAGGATGCATTTGTAATTTATAAAAATGTTGAAAAAAAATTGCACGACTAATCCAAAATGGATCAAAAAATTAAAGACAAAAGTGTGGTGTAAACACAATGGGACCAATATGTAATTTCAAAAAATAATGAAGAAAATTGCATCCAACTCCTTTGGGGGCTGTTTTAGATACAAAGGACGCAATTGTAATTTATAAAAATGTTTGAAAAAATTGCATGACTAACCCAAAACGGCTTGTTTAATATAGTATAGATATCCCAGTCACCCACAAAGTCAATTTAGTACTATTTTCTAAATCCTTCTAATTCGTACTCGCTTATTGTGAATCAAGGGAAAAGGTATTTATTTCTTCATTCTTGTATTCCTTTTGTCCCACACCCCCGCTCAATTTTAGAATAAGTCATGAATGCTAATGTCAAACCCTTGTCACTCAAGGGGAAAAAAGTTATTCATACACTTTCTTGATTTTGGAACTTCAATATCATTGTCACCTTGCCACACAAGGCACAATTTTTAACATTTTATAATTTTGCACTCTATTTCAAAGTTCACTTTTTGCTAGGGGAATTTTCACACATGAAGAGATCACCATTGCAACTGGCTACTAGATTACCTCCTCATGGAAGAAGTGTGTGCAGGGATATGTGGGTACACCATCTCATTTATTCTTATAATATTATACACTCAAGTAAGGAGAGTTATAAATACTTTCATCATGGGAACTACCACTAACACTTCACCTCTCAAACAAAGTATGTGCCTACTTCATTCACACATGTGCCTAGCACCATATAATAATACAATGTCTAGAGCTAATACTCAAGTAACGTTCCATGATATTGATGAGAATATCATCCTATATGAATTATATGAATTACAAATATAGGAGGACCAAAACATGTCCAGAATGCCCCCCTTTGTGAACAACTCATTCTTCAGTGGCAACTAGCATCGACCTCTATGCCCCCTACCTTCGTGCCTTCACCAATTGACCCTATGGGTGACAAATCAAAGGAACATGTTCTGGTACTCAATATGACTTTAAAAATAATACATTGAAGAAGGCAATGATGCCATTGTTGTGAACCCTCCTTAAAAGCCCAACACCTTTGATAGTTGGTATTCTAAAATGTCATCTTATCCCCCAAAGTAATCATTTAGTTTGCCCTTGATGAATATATTGTGTCCTGACTTGCCATTCCTCTACCAAGCATGTAGCATTTTTCTTGACACCTCCCATGGTACCGTCGATTCAACCAACAAGTGGAAGGATGAAGATTTATACACCAACAACTTATCCAATTAAAGGCCCTATAAGTAATGATAAACCATACAAGAAGAAGAGCGAAGGGCCTAAACATCCCGTTCTCGGAAGTCCCTCCTCCCTTACCAACAATGTCATGCCTAGCTCCATATATGCCTTTATGGTCGTACCAACATGACTATCGACAACATAAGAGTTAAGTAATGACATTTTCCTAATTCTAGGTCTCCCATGCCGACATCAACTTCTGTAGCACGCTAGAACTGACAAACATCACGTTAGAGTCACTAAAAATTAGCTAAAAGAGAGACATAGCTAAAAGGTGGGCATCAAATAATTTGGAGACTTATTATTCTTTTGAGAGGAAATACTACTTAATAAATTTATTGTCCCTAATTACCAAACCATAAGGGGCTTCATCATCGCATTCTCCATATCTATATGTACTGCTCAAACATGGTCAAAGTGCAAGATGATGAGAAGATCTTGATCAGACTCTTATAAAGGTTAGTAAAAGGACCTACTCTACTAAATTAAAACCAAGAGAATCTACAAAATAAGGTTTCCATTCTCTTTATTGATAAATAGACATAAACATCAACCAACTTCCAACCAGTGATGACCTCTAATCACTTACAAAATAGTCAAAGTAATCCTTTACCTAGTTTGTCTAATGATGGAGGGAGTTGGTGGTGCATACAATACATATAGTCATTAAACTGGCTCCCCCAGCACTATATCCTTGTTGACATTCCAATCATATTACATATTTTGTAGACTTATCCAAGATGGTACTAACATAGAATCTACAATCAACAAATGGGTTTATAAGAACTTCACGTTCACCCTCATCATTACCACCAAGACTTGTAGTAAGGTTCGTCTAAAATCTCGACCATAGGTTAGTGCCATTTCCATCCCCAGAACTTCTAAAAGGAACAAAATGATTCAGTCAACCATAATTGTTGTAGTTAAAATCCCCTACATTAGCAATCTTGGCCTAGAACAAAAATCATTGCATGCTCAAAAAGGGTGGCAGTACGCTCCACCAAATTACAATGTTGGGTGGCAGTGTCCTCTCCCACCCCAATTGTCATTGTAGTAGCTAAAGTCCCAAGACACGAAGGTCCCAACCCTGACACTGGCCAACCAAATACAAGAGACAAATCCATAGACCCCTCTATGGGTGTGTTCTGATAGATGTTCACTCAAACAAGTTCCACATAGATCTACTTTGCTTAGGTGCACCTACACTTTAATCTTAACCAAGGTCCAAATCGTGTTCAAATGTTTTGTAAAATATCTACTTCCATTCCATCTCCCAACTAACTTCAATCATACATCATACTATGAGTATCATTTGTCCCCTAACCAACTCATATTTGGATGTCAAACCTTAATGCATGGTTTTCTAGACCTCATTAATGTTGGAACGCTCAAACTGACCCAGGAACCCAACTTGTTACACACCATTGCTTGAAGTAATTTGAAGGTCAATTTTTTTTTGTTGGCCTTATTATGCTTTGAGGACTTTTATTTGTTTTTGCAAAGAAATAGAAGGGGGACGGGCAACAAGTTGCACCACTAGTCCCTTTTGGATGGCAAATTCAATCCTCTAGAAAACCACATCCATAGACCTAGGAGTCATAACATTAAAGTGCATAATTTTTTGGACCCTCTTGAGAAGTTCCACCGCCTGAGGTGCTAAGAACCCAAAAGTATCAAAACCGAAAGGGACAAAGACATGTTGGTTGTAAATACATACTCTTTCATGTTGGACCGCTTTAGCTGAGGTAGCTTTCTAGGCAGCAAGTCTCGTAGTAAAATCACCACCTTTTAGACAAACCAAAGGAGAAACTCCAGTTAAATCAACACATGCGTGTTTCCCTCCCGTCCAGCCAAAAAATAGAACATCTACTGGTCTAGGTGTCAATCTCCCTTCCTGTGGATCCATCAAAAAATTCATAGGTGCTTCTTTCTTAGAGGCAACTTAAGCATGTCTAAGTACATCATAAAGAACATCTCTAACAAGATCATATCTATACTTGAAACATGGAAGTTCTCTACAATGAACAACGTGCTACCCAAAAGTGTCTAAGTAGAATTTGTGACAAACTAGACATGCCTCATCTTTTAGGAATCAAGGAATCATAAGATGATATTTGAGAATAGTACGATACTCTATTGGAGACATATGCAGTTCAAGGCCATCGATGGGGATAGCAAGAAGAAAATCTTAAGCATGCTCAGCTTGTAAACAATAAAAGCCTACTTTTTGTCTTTGAGTCATGTCAAACTCAATCTCCATGTCCTTAACAATTTTGCTGAAAAGGGAACTCGCCAAAGAATTATGGGCTTTAGGGGGGGCAATGTCCTTATTAGCAAAATAGGTAAGATTGAAAGATGGAATTGGGACACGTTGATAATCTAAAACATGCTTAAAATCAGAATCCATATAGTGTATCTCTGTGTCTCGTAAAATATGATCTTAGAGCACCCAAGATTGGGCTCTAGAGGCCACAAAGGCATATGAAGAAGCTTCCATTGTAGAATACAGACCCAAACCACCAAGTCTAATGGGCAAGGATGCCACCCGCCATTAGAGATCTCCAATAAAAGGACCTCCACATACCACAATATCATCAATGGACCTACGTAGCCCTTTGTCAAACCATGTTGCAGCCTGCACCATGAATGCAGGTTGGCATGTCCTTAACCCAAACATAAGCTTGGTTGTACCCATACAAGAATGTGATAGAATAAGTTCATTTTATAGATGATGCAACTGGGGGAGTAGATGCATCAAGTCAACAACCTTGGCTGCCCTCCTCATAGCCAGATCTTCAATAAAACCCTTATACCTACTAACAACTCCTCCAAGTAGCTTCACTACTAACACGGGACTCCCAATGTCCACAGGAAACAACCCTTTACACATCTTTCGATCATCACAGGAGGGCCAAAAAAGTTTAGTTTTACGAATATTCAGAATAAGCTCCAACTTTGGACCTCTATGTTGTATGATGTCAAGTACCTTAGACACCTCTAGTGTGTCCCCGATGATGGTCCCATCGTCAAAATATCAAGCATGAAGAAGAAGTTTACTATTGTCTTTGATCTAATGAATAATTGGGTGCAGTACAAGATAAAAGAGAAGTGGGCCCAAAGGATCACCTTGTTGTACACTAGTGGATGATCATAGATGTTTATCTCCAAGGTACAACCTAGCAGCTTGAGCATAGAGGAACTCCACCTATAAGGAAATAGATGGACACCTCCTCCTTACCACATGAAGCAACACCGACCGATCTACCATGATGAAAGCATTAGAGAAGTCCACTATGAGCATGGAGAGAGGCTCGTCTTCATGGCACTCACTCAAGAGTCTGTAGACACTATGAAAAATTAATTGCTTCAGCCCCACCAGATACACTGACTCCAAATTGATAGTCATTGAGATACTTAGCCATATCTTTGCCTACTCCTTTCATGGAAAATTTGGATACTAGATGTCTCCAAATAGTGCCCACTACAATAGGATGAATGCCATTATCAGGCTTAAGTAACGACGTAAGAGGTGCAGAAGCTACAAACTCTTCCAAACTCAAAGGACACCTTCCGCCTAGCCATAAGTTAACCACCACAGTGATAACATGAAGGAGATCAATGGAAAACACAAACCCCTATCCATAGAGAGTGTCTAAAATGTGTTGGGATATTAAACCATATCTACCAAATGAAGTCCTTTTAGGGAATGCTTTGATACACCACAAAATAATATTTGCATCAACTATAAGAGGAACATCTAAAATCAAAATATTTGTCTTGGAAGGAGTCAGCTTATACAGATGCTTAGAATCTAAAGCTTTCATGGTATCTTCATCATGAGGAGCCACCCCTGAAGAGCATACAACTTTCACAGTTGTTGTAAAGTGTCCATCTACAACTTTACTATGGCATTGTCTAATGTTGGGGTTCTCCTTTTTATTCATTTCAAGGGAGTCATCCTTCTTGTGATCTATATCTTCTTGTGCATAAGAGTTCATCATATTATCCACTAGCTTAAAGATACCATCTGCCTATCCCCAAGTAGTAAGTGAATCCAATATATGAAATTGTTGCAAATATTTTCTATTACTAGATCTAATGTCCCGTCTATTATTAGGCCTGAACACCTGTAGAGTACAATGGGGAAGAAGTAGCAATCTCACCCAAGTAGCTATGCAGCTCGGCTCAACGACCAATTTGTAAAGAAATGTATTTAGTACTTGAGAGAAAGCAAGATGACAACTATGAGGGATTCTCTTCACAATTGTGATAGGTGTTTTAAAAATACGATCAAGAAGTTCAACATCCATGACCAACCCATCTGTGACATCAGAAAGTACAATGCCTGTTGGGTGGGGCTTTAAGATGCCAATGATATGCCAATGGATCTCACTGGTATCATCTATAACCCGAACAATACCATCACCATGGTGGCATTCATGACTCAATATTTGTACCCTCATGCATCCTCCACACATCCACTAATCTAGGACCTTTAAGGCCTCCTCTACTACAAGAAACAGATCATGATCATACTGAATGGCATCACGCAACACTTTACGACGCTCATCACTACAAAGGTGTAAATCTTGAGATGAGAGATCATGTGTGTAAAGCCTTTGATTCCTTCTCTTCCATCCAGGCAACAATGAAAATTCTAGAATGGGTAATGCAAGCCGCCCGTTTGCACACAGTCAACTATCTCCGTAGTCGTGGACAAGTGAAGAGGTCACTGAGTAGAGATGCATGCCATTGGTGGAATCTATCCCTCATCTAGATCAGTCATAGTTAAATTCAATTGAGGCAACAGAGGTAAAGAGATCTATAGGAGAAGAGGCAGATAAGGAGTAGAGTTTGCTGGCCAGAGCAAGGATTCACGATCTCAGTGTCCACCAAAGGTTGGAGATGTATTAGTCTCTTAATTGGATCATCATCCAACTACAAGTAGAATTGATTTTGTTTAAGTGCTTTTTAGATCTATTCACCCCACTCTAGAGGCCTTTGATAAAACAAGTGGTATTAGAGCCACAATCTTCTTCGAAAAGATCTCTCACAAGGCAATAAGATGGGTAGACAACCTCTTAGGTTCCCTATACTTGGAGGTTGGGTTCTCCATGAGGCCTCCAATCTTCAACGACACAAACTTCCTTCATTGGATGTGATACATTCAATTCTACTTGCAAGGGATGAGATATGACATGTGGAAAGTAGTCATCCTTCCCTACAAGGAGCAGGCCGAAGATATAGCCACTTGGGATGAAGCTACTCTAAAGAAGGTATAGCTGAACGCAAAGGTCATAAGTATAATTTATGTAACCCCCACCCCTTCTGAGTTCAACTGAGTATCTTCTTGGGATACATCCCATGAGACATGGAAACATCTTTGGATCACTAATGAAGGGACCAAGAAATTCAAGGAGTCCAAGATCCACATGCTTAAAGGTCTCCTTGAGAACATCAACATATGGAAGAAGGAGAGAGTTGTTGGGACGTACTCAAGACTCAACACCATCATCAACAAACTTGCTTCTTTGGGTCATCCTATGGATAGAGGGACCATCAACTACAAGAACCTTAAGTGTCTTCCCAAAAGGTGGGAATCCAAGCTGACTTCTATTGAATAAATTAGAAGCCTTGGTGACATTGCCACTAAAGAGCTCATTGGAAATCTTCAAGCTTATGAGCCAAAACTTGACAAGAAATAGGAATATGAGTAGCAAGAAGAGAATGAGTCAAAGAAGATCAAGGATAGTCATTCAAAGATCATGTGGAGGCAATTGTTCTTCAACAACAACTTGCTTTCCGACCTACTCCTCCTTCATCAAGTGAAGATGAAGCCCCAAGTGATCATGAAGCTAACTACTCCAAGGGTAAGTACTTCAAAGGAAAGCCATACTCCTCTACTCCAAGGTGCTATGAATGTGGCCAAAAAGAACACTACAAGAATAATTGCCCCAAGGCAAAGAAGTCCTACCACAAGAGCAGCTCTAAGAAGAAGGAGGACTACATGAAGGATGGCAAGTACAAGAGGAAGGAAAAGTAAGAAAGAAGAAGCAAAGATGCATCCCATGCCGCATGGGAAGACTCTTCTTCTAGTGATTCCTGCTCCAATGAAGGAGAATGCCATCTTACTCTCATGGCCTCAACTAGTGATGACATATGTGAGGTAAGCGAGCTAACTTTAAATGCATTATCTAAAGAATCCCTCATTGATGTGATTCATGCTTCTTGATCTCCTTATTCTAAATACAAATCCAAGAAGAAGAGGGTAGGGAAAATTATTGATGACTTGTATGCTAAAATAAATATTCTTGAGAAAAATTGAAAGGTTCATCTTGATAGTATTGATTCTTTGCAATGGCAGTTTCTTAATCTTAAGCTCTAATACAACAGAGTTGAAGTAGAGAATCGTATTTACCTTAATAATATCAATAGTATTAAGGATGAAAACCAAACATGCCTTAATGAGCTTGTGTTAATTAGAACTAAGAATCATTATCTTAGACATGCTTGTGATGCTATTAAAGATGAAATAATGATCTATCTTCATGAGCTTATCATTCTTAGAATTGAAAATGCTAAATTTCTAGCTCAAACAAATGATCTTTCTTCTAGACCTTTATTGCCTAGTAATGAAGTAGCTAGCATTACTCTTGAAAGTGATTCTAATCATACTAAAGCCCTCTACTTAGAGGCTGACCTACTTCATGCTCAAGATAATTTAGCTAGTCTTTCTTCTACTATCATTACTCTTAGTGATGATAATCACAACCTTAGAGATTCCCTACAAAGGCTCCTCAAAGGGTAAAAATTCCTCAATGAAGTTCTAGAATACTCTACCAAACATAGTGGTAGAAGTGGTTTGGGATATGAGGGAGATTCAAAGAGCAAGAGAAAGGGTAAGAAAAAGAGAAAGGGACCTCCTACATTCCATGAAGAGTCATCCATCCCTAAGAACCCTATGGTTTGTGCACATTGAAAGAGTGATGATCACTATTCTTATTGTCCTTACAAGGAAAAGGGGTCAACCCAAAGATGAAATGGGCCCCCAAACTAACTCTGGATCCCAAGGTTTGAGTTGGGCACTGATATCTTCCTTTCTTGTAGGTAAAAGGAAAATGGATGGTTGATAATGGTTTCTCCAAGCATATGACTGGTAAAATAAGCCACTTCAATCATTTCACGAATAAGAAAGAAGGATCAATGATTTTGGGTTACAACAATAAGGGTAAAGTTATAGGTGAGGGTGATGTAGGTGATTCACTATGCATCAAGAATGTTCTTCTTTTGGATGTCCTACATCGCAGTTTAATTAGTGTTAGCCAATTATGTGATAATGGTTATCTTGTTTTATTTACCTTAATTGAATGATTGCTTCTATATTCCTCTCCTACAATGTTATATATAAGGGAACTAGAAATGAAACATTTATGTTATAGTTCTTGATGTCTTAAGACTATTCTTGGTAAATGCATTGTTGTTCATAAGAGTGATATTTTTTGTGGCACCATAGGCTTGGTCATATAAATATGCATCAATTGAAGAAGTTGAGCAAAAAGAAATTGGTAAAGGGACTTATTACATTTGGCTTTGAGAAGGATGAAGAATTCCATCCTTGTATACAAGGAAAGAAAACCAAATCCTCCTTTAAATACAAGGAGTCCTTAGTACTAATAGAGCTCTTGAACTTCTTCATATTGATCTATTAAGACCTATGAGAACACAATCTCTTTGTGATAGAAAGTATTTCCTTATGAATGTTGATGATTTCTCTCACTATACTTGGACCTTCTTCTTGTTTTCAAAAAGTGATGCTCTTGATGTTTTCTCTACTTTTTAAAAATGATTTGAAAATAAAGCTTCTTGTTGGATTGTCTCTGTGATGACCCCAATTTCTATATACTTTCCTTAGTGACATTCTCAGATATGTGTGCACTCATATCTAAAGATGTCAAAAGGGAAAATATAAGAGATTATGATTGTCAACTATTTATAAAAGAACCCATATGGTGTTCACAATCATTATTGATTAGCAACACAAACAACATTTATTGGAGATAATAAAAGTCATACATATTATTCAGGAAACGGAAGAAATAGTTCTTATGGAATGAAAAATACATAGGATAAGGAGGATCGTATACAACATCTAGTATAAAAAGCAACTATCTACTAAAAAGAGATAAGAAATGAAAATCTAGCTAGTCTATCCTCCATGCCCATTTATTTGGTAGCTTCAAGTACTTTGAGGTGCCTTATTTGTTCCTTGTAGCTAGAAAATATGAGAAACAAAATCATCGACATAAGTTAGTACTTGGCTCAAAATATAGTACTATGATTGCATAATTCAATTACTTGAAGAAACAAAAGAAAGATAAGAAAACCATTGTTTAAGGTGGAAAATTAGGTAAACACATATTTTATACATATCATTAGATGTAGTTGTACTACAAATTCTATTAGCACTTATCATACATCCAATATGGACAAATTACTTTATCATACATCTAGCATGGGAAATTCATCTTACATCCATGCTAGGCAATATATCATACATCCATACTAAGCCATTTGTGCGCTGGTAGCTACAACTCATCAACAGTTCATTTATTTTCCACTTAGATCTGGCGAAGCATAAATACTAGTAATCATCCAACAAAGTATATCAAATAACTCACCCAAGATACATCATATATTATGCAACCATGAAAACTAGTCTTATACTTAATAAATGTCACTTACCTAATTGATTAGATCTGAAATCCAAGAGTTTAGAGGAATAGTAGAATGATCACCCTAAAAAGAAATCAAGGATGTAGGTCACTATGAATCCATATGACCCTAGACTAGGGTTTGTTCTTTTACTTAAGATTACTTTCAATTTTTTATGATTAGATCAAGGTTTACCCATTTCTTTTACCCTATTTCAGAGTCACAAGATCATATCTTTATATTAGGGTTTCCTCTATTTAACGATATCTATTTATATTCAAGAGAAGAAACATGTCACATTAGGGTTTCCATTATGGGTTAGATCATTAATGATTTCTTCTTAGGATTCCCATGAATCAGATAGGTTAGGTTTGAAGCCAGGGTCACAGAGTAGGTCGTGATCATAGTGGGGTCGTAAGAGATTAGGGTTTGCATTAAATGCATGAAATATA
The DNA here is from genome assembly GCA_963693085.1 of Alisma plantago-aquatica. NCBI lineage: Eukaryota > Viridiplantae > Streptophyta > Magnoliopsida > Alismatales > Alismataceae > Alisma > Alisma plantago-aquatica. The sequence goes on from OY856414.1 coordinate 408,878,946, forward strand.
CATATGGAGAGAGAGAGATGAACTAAAATTTAGGATTTCTAGATAAACCTTCCTACATGATTAGAGTTTCGTGCCACTATGAGGATTATGGATTTTATATAGGGTTTAGGATTCACAAGGATCATATCATGTCAAAAATAACCATTGTTACATGATTACATTACCTAAGTATGGTCATTAGGCTTTAAGATAATACTTTTGAAAATGGAACTGGGTCTACATCCAGATGATATTTTATTTGAATATCTTGCATTTTTCTGATGAAAATGGTATATAGTTTTACTATTATCCGATATTCCTACTAATTTCTTTGATATTAAAAGAAATAATGGAGAAGGTGTTACCTTGATCAATGGTCAGATCCGACTATATTGATGTCTCTCATTGATCCCAAGTCTCGCGAGATGGCTCACAGATTGTTGGGTTGGCACTCATGGATTGGCCCAGCAATGCGAGCGGTCCCACACCTTCTCTTGTTAACCTGCGACCCACTCAACTGATATGGTGACTCATGATTGGTCCAACTAGATCCACACTAGCACCTCTCTGACTCTTTCTCATCCTCTGTGCTTTTGGGTTGGAGGAGCCTGGAGCAACTCCTTCATCCAATTGTAACAAATTTTAAGTGGAGCTTCAAGATGTCATTACCCTACTATGGTAAAAAACTGAGGGTCAAACTTGAATGTTTTTTATGTAAATTGATTATGTACCCTAATGCATGTAAGTTATCTAACCTAAAATTTAGGGTTTGGATTTTCATGACATTAGTAATCACATTTAGTCAACTAAGCGAGGGATATGGTTGAGGGTATTATTGGAAATAACGAAATCACAAGAGAGAGAAAATTTAAGTAAAAAATCATTCTATCACATTCTCCCCTCCTTTTTAAGAATTTTGTCCCCAAAATTCAAGCAGTTTGAAAGAGATGATGATATTTCTGCTCGACCTCAGACTTGAGCTCCTAGTTGGCATCGATCTGATCATGGTGGCTCTAGAGAACTTTCACCATATCTATATGTCTATTATTATGAAGCTCCTTTGTCTTGAAATCAAGAATCCAGTCTGGGGACTCAGCATAAGACATATCATCTTTCAACTTGATTGGCTCATGATTCAGAATGTGACTGGTGCCTTTGACATAAGGCTTTAGATTAGATACATGAAAGACATTATGCATGACACTATACTGAGGTGGCAAAGCAAGATGATAGTCACATTTCCCAACCCTTCCTACAATCTCAAAGGGTCCAACATAATGAGGACTAAGCTTTCCTTTATTCTTGGCAAAAGCTCAAATAGGTCAGATCTTCAGAATGATGTGACCACCTTCCTTGAACTGACATTCCTACCTATGAGCATCTACATAAGATTTATGCCTATCCTGTGCCCTCCTCATCCTCTGCCTGATCAGTAACTTTATTTATATACAACTGCATCTCCTCAAATCACATCAAAGTGTGTTCTCTGACATCATCCCAATGTAGCAGAGATATGCAAGGATGGCCATAGAGAGCTTCATAGGGAGGCATACCAATACTCACTTGATAGCTATTATTATATGAAAATTCAGCTAAAGGAAAATAGTGGTCCCACAAGCCTTCCCAATCAAGAACACAAGCTCACATAAGATCTTCCAGAATTTGTACAGTGCGTTCTAGTTGCCCGTCTGTCTGCGGATGGTACGTTGTACTAAAGTTTAGTTTTGTGCCCAGTTCTTATTAAACCTATTTCCACAGCTTTGAGGTGAACTTTGGGTCCCTGTCTAAGACAATGGAAGATGGAACTCCATGCATGCATACTATCTCTTGTATATAGAGGTCGTCCAGCTCAGAAACTTTTGTAGTAGTCTTTACAGGAAGAAAGTGAGCTGACTTTGTGAGACGATCCACTATAACCCATGCTGCATCGTATCCCTTCTTGGTCTTGGGTAGTCCCACCGTAAAATCCATGGTGATGTGTTCCCTAATCCATTTTTGGATTTCCAAAGGTTGTTGTAAACCACCTAGCCTCTATTATTCTATTTTAATTCTCCAGCATGTCAGACATCTAGACATGAATTCAGCAATATCATGCTTCATGCCCCTCCACCAGAACTAACATTGCAAGTCTTTGTACATCTTAGTTGTGTCGGGATGAACTGTGTACTTTGTCCGATGTGTGTCACTGAGAATTTTCATCTTCCATTTTACTGTTAAGGAAACTCCATCCAGTTTTTTTATCAAAGACCACGATCAAGCCCCACGAATAGATGTGTTTGAGGCTTTGACAGGAGAGAGGAGAGCTCCATAAGATCAGGACTAGCTTTTTGTTCTTCAAGAAGTTCAAAATGCAAATCAAATGTGATAGAGATGTTATTGACATGTATACAACCGGATAGAAACTATGGCTTCTAACCCACTACGTCCTCCACATTCCTCCACTCAGGAACAAATAAAGATGCACAGACTGCCCTTTTTTTGCTATGGGCATCCGCAACTACATTGGCCTTGCCCGGATGGTAGCCGATAGTGAAATCATAATCCTTCATATACTTGATCCATAGACGTTGATGCAAGTTCAAGTCCTTTTGATTCAGGATGTACTTTAGGCATTTGTGATCAGTGAAGATATCAAAGGTCGCCCCGTACAGGTAGTGCCTCCAAATTTTGAGGACATGAATGATTACAACTAGTTCTAAATCATGCATGGGGTAAATAAGCACATTAGGTTTTAGCTATCTAGATGCAAAGGCCATCACCTTTTTGTGCTATTACAAGACACATCCTAACCCATTTCTTGAAGCATCAATGAAGATCACAAGCCCTTTATTGCCAGATTGTAGGACTAGAACAACATTCGACATCAACTTCTGCTTTAATCCATGGAAACTAGAATCACAAGCAGCTGACCAGATGAAGTCCTCATCCTTCCAAGTTGGCTTAGTTAGAGGAAGTGCCACTTTAGAGAAGTTTGGAATAAAGCAACGATAGTATCTAGCTAGACCCAAGAAACTCTAGATTTTAGAAGGATTTTGAGGAGGTTTCCAATCAAGTACAACCGATACTTTGGCAGGATCAATAGATATGTTACCCCCAAAAATGACGTCCAAGAAACATGACTTTATCATTCTAGAATTCACATTTAGAAAGTTTTCCATAGAATTGCTGGGCTCAAAGGATTTCAAGAGCTGCCTTTAAGTGTTCTTGATGTTTTTTCATAGAGTCAGAATAGATCAGGATGTCATCGATGAAGATGACCAAAAATTCATCAAGATAACGTTGGAAGACTTTGTTCATCATATTCATGAATATACCAAGTGTGTTGGCCAACCCAAATGGCATCACTAGAAATTCATAATGCCCATAACGAGTTCAAAAAGTAGTTTTAGAAATATCAGAATCTTTGACTTTAAGTTGATAATAGCCAGAACGAAGATCAATTTTTGAGAAATCTTTGGCAGTGTGAAGCTGACCAAAGAGGTCATCAATGCGAGGGAGAGGATACTTGTTTTTAATAGTGGCCTAGTTCAACATGTGGTAGTCAATAAACATATGCATAGAACTATCTTTCTTTTTTACAAAAAGAATAGGCACACCCCAAGGGGAAACACTAGGACGGATAAATCATTTATCGAGAAGTTCTTGTAGCTATTTCTTCAACTACATAAGCTTAGAAGGAGCCATCCTATATGGTGCCCTAGAAATCAAAGTGGTTCCAGGAAGACGGTCTATGGAGAACTCAAAGTCTCTATTTGGAGGAAGCTCAGGAAGCTCCTCTGGAAATATGTCGAGAAAATCATGTACCACCTCCAGTCTTTCTACATGCCGATTGTTAGGACCGGTCTCTGAGACTAATGTAAGGAAGACTTTACATCCTTTAGAAATGAGCTTTAAGAGAAGAAATTATAATATTATTATAGAACCCGCTTCCTTGAGGGATCAATACAGGATAGGAATGAGACTGAGCGAGAACTACCTTCTTGTTTCTACAGTCAATGTGAGCATGATACATGTATATCTAGTCCATACTAAGTATAAATTCAAAGGTAATTTCATGATTTTTGGTTTTATAGGTAAGACATCAGTTTTTTGTAGGGTAGTGAATAATTTGCTACTAGGAATCGACACATCCAAGATATATACCAAGTCCCTTATATGCAAATGTAACATAGATGCCAGATTTTGAGAAATAAATGTATTTATGGATCCAGAATCAAATGAAGCTTTAACAGGATGATCATTTAACAATATACTGCCTACACATGATAATTGAATTATGAACAATTTGAAGGATTGAATAAGATATTAGATTATGAAAAGAATTTTGATTACCTTCAACAAGATGGTTGGGATTTGCCTTAGATTCTTATGCAGTCACTACAACAACTCTACTATTGTAGTGTCCCTGAGGAGTGGAGCACCTACTGGAGGTTTTCCAAGGATAGGTGAAGTAGGGAACTTGGCGAGGAAATGACCCTCCTTCTTGTAGTTGTAGCAGACCAACTTGGTATAGCAACAAGGTCCATCATGCCCTCGTCTACACATTTTACATTTGTTGTGGTAATCCCTCAGCTGGTTATAGTTGTTGTTCTTTCCTCTTTTTACTGAACCTCCTCCTTTTCCTGATCCCTTATTGTTATGGCCAGGGTGGAACTTCCTAGACTTATCCTCTTCGGTGGTGGTTAACCTAAGTATCCCATACTGGAAGGCTTCTGCAGACCCTATTCTCTTTCCTACTTGAGGTCCATGTCTAGGGCTTCATCTATGCTTCTGGTATGGGAGGCTATAGCTAGGGTTTTTAGATGGGCGGAAAGGCAGGCAAAAAATGCTCCACTAGGCGATCTTCAGTCTTAATAGGGGCATAACATTCTACAAGTATAAACTTCCAAGTGTAATCATCCATAGAGAGACTGCCTTGCTTAAGCTCGGTATACATCTTCTCCTTCCTCTTCCTCTCATCTATATGCATAAAATGGTCGGCGAAGAGGGTTTTGAAGGCTTCTCACCCCATGTTCTCTACTTCTTCTCCCCTATTCCTGCCATAGTTTTCCCACCAAATTTTTGCCCCTCCCTTAAGCAGATGGGTGGAAATTTTGACTTTCTTCTCATTGGGTACTTATAAGGTACATAAGGCATTCTCCACAGACAAGATCCATGCTTCAGCTCTATCCAATGACCTTAGACTGGTCCTCCCCCCAAAAGGTATCAAGATTGATCTTAATGAAATCTAACATTGTCACCTCCTTCTTCCTAGATGAGTTGGGTTTGGGGGTTACTTTTAGGGCAAGGGCCCCCATAAAGTCTAGAAGGATTTTCTTTTATTCTTCCCACCTTTCTCTGGCCACACTATCGGGATCAGGTACCTTAGAGGTTTTATGTTCCTTCCTTTTCTTAGAGGATGACTCTTCAGAGGCCTTGGAGTTATGGGTCTTCGGAGGCATCTTGAAATTAGGTGGAACATATTAGATTTATCGTCATCATTTTTTTTGACATATATTATAATTCATTATTCTCTTTTGTTAATTATTAATGATCTTAATGTTATGATTTGTGGGGGATACCCTAAAATCCTTATCAGTCAGTCCTTAGGACTTTCTAAACAGAGTGACTCATTTCCTAAGGGAATATTCCTAAAATGAAGATGACGTGTGAAACGTTTCCTATAGAAGAGATGAGGGGGAATATCTATAGATGAGAAGGGTCCTAATTAAGGTATGCCCAAGAAGTAGGGGACATTTAGGATATCGGCCACTTAGACTTATACTGCCATATAGGTAGCCTCGTGGTTGCCAAGCTAAGTGGCTCAGAGACTTTAGCCAGACCCATGGCAGATGCTATCCTAGACACATTCACCCTTCACATCCCTAACTCAAGGACTACCCTAGACTCATAATAGGGTGAATGAAGTTCATGTGACCATGATGTGTGAACATTGGCTCTGATACCAACTGTGACGACCCCAATTTCTATATACTTTCCTTAGTGACATTCTCATATATGCGTACACTCATATCTAAAGATGTCAAAAGGGAAAATATAAGAGATTGTGCTTGTCAACTATTTATAAAAGAAGCCATATCATGTTCACAATCCTCATTGATTAGCCACAGAAACAACATTCATTGGAGATAATAAAAGTCATACATATTATTAAGGAAAAGGTAGAAATAGTTCTTATGGAATGAAAAACACATAAGATATGGAGTATACTATACAACATCTAGTAGAAAAAGCAACTATCTACTGAAAAAGAGATAAGAAATGGAAATCTTGCAAGTCTATCCTCCATGCCCATTTATTTGGTAGATTTAGGTACTTTGAGGTACTTTATTTGTTCCTTGTACCTAGAAAATATGAGAAACAAAATCATCAACATAAGTTGGTACGCGGCTCAAAATACAATACTATGATTTCATAATTCAAATACTTGAAGAAACAAAAGAAAGATAAGAAAACCATTGTTTAAGGTGGAAAATTAGGTAAACATATTTTAGACATATCATTAGATGCAGTTGTACTACAAATTCTATTAGCACTTATCATACATCTAGTATGGGAAAATTACTTTATCATACATCTAGCATGGGCAATTCATCATATATACATGATAGGAAACATATCATACATCCATACTGGGCCATTTGTGTACTAGTAGCTACAACTCATCAACAGTTCATTTATGTTCCATTTAGATCTGGAGAAGCATAAATACTGGTAATCATCCAACAAAGTATAGCAAATAAGTCACCCAAGATACATCATATCTTATGCAACCATGAAAACTAGTCTAATACTTAATAAATGCCACATACTTGATTGATTAGATCTGAAGACCAAGAGTCTAGAGGAATAGTATAATGGTCACCCTGAAAATAAATGAAGGGTGTATGTCACTATGAGTCCATATGACCCTAGACTAGGGTTTGTTCTTTTACTTAGCATTAATTTCACTTTTTCTGATTAGATTAAGGTTTACTCATTTCTTTTACCCTATTTTAGAGTCACAAGATCAAATTTTATATTAGAGTTTCATCTATTCAACAATGTCTATTTATATTCAAGAGAAGAAACATGTCACTTAGGGTTTCTATTGTGGGTTAGATCATTAATGATTTCTTCTTAGGATTCCCATAAATCAGAAAGGTCAGGTTTGAAACTAGGGTTACAGAGTAGGTCGTCATCATAGTGGGGTCATAAGAGATTAGGGTTTGCATTAAATGCATGAAATATACATATGGAGAGAGAGAGGAACTAAAATTTAGGGTTTTTAGATAAACCTTCCTACATGATTAGGAGTTCATGCCATTATGAGGATTATGGATTTTATTTAGGGTTTAGGCTTCACAATGATCAAATCATACCAAAATTAACCATTGTTACATGATTAAATTATGTGAGTATGGTCATTAGGTTTTAAGCTAATAATTTTGAAAAAGGAATTAGATCTAGGTTCAGATGATATTTTATTTGAATATCTTGCATTTTTTGATGAAAATGGTATATAATTTTATTATTTTCCAATATTCCTACTAATTTATATGATTTTCCTAAGATAATCTATTTTCTTTGATATTAAAAGAAATAATGGAGAAGGTGTTACCTTGATCAATGGTCAGATCCGACTGGATCGACGACTCCTGTTGATCCCAGGTCTCATGAGATGGCTCATGAATTGCTGAGTTGGTGCTTAAGGATTAGCCCAGTGATGCGAGCTTTTACGACCCCATCTGAGCTTAATTGGTAAACTAGGGTTACCAAGATGATTACATGATTAATTGGACTGATCACTCTTGAAATCTAATGAATAATGATAATCCAATGAGAATGTTTTAACTATGATAATAAGATTAAGTGTTCGTTTGTCTTGAGAATTAGGGTTTGAGAAGCATAGACCCTAATCGGCCCAAAATAGGGTTTTAATGATACATGAATACAAAATTTGATAAGTATAGTGTTTCAGTAAATGATTTTTAGTATTTTATGTGTAACTCTGATTTACTTCAAATTTGGATACTATTTGGATATATAAAATGTGAACAACATTGGAAAATATCAGAATTTGTGAAGAATTTTCTGACCTGTTTATCGGTCGAGTTTCAAACTCGACCGATCATATTTCCAGATTTATATAGCAGGGTGGTAATTGAATTTTATATTTTTATTGGTATATCCAATTGATCTCAAATTTTAAATGTGCTTGAAAAACACAGTTTTAGACACTCTGTTAAATTTGCATAATTTTTGGATGACTTTTGATCTCTACAGTGAGGGTGTCGGTCGAGTTCTGTGCAGGACAAACTCGACCGAATCTGCTGCAGACTGCAATATAGCAGTGCACTGTTTAATTCTTATTTATTTATTGGTAACTATAAATGATTTCAAATTTTTACTGGAGGTCTGAAACTTCATTAGGTATAAAATATACAATTTCCAGAATTTTTGGAGCTTCTGTTAGCTATTCAGTAGGCGAATTACAGAAACTATTGTGAAACTGAATATTCAGCCAATATAATTAAAGTTGAGTGTTGGGTCAATATGAAATTGACCCAAGCAGCTCAAATTGACTTATATGATCGACCACACACACACACAACTCTCATTCTTCGTCATCCACCCCAGAGAAACGAAAATCTAGAGAGAGAGGGAGAGTTAGGGCTTGAGTGGAGAAAGAGGAGGAATTGCTGACCTAGAGTTTTGCGGTCCGAGGAATGGTGAAATCAAGTAAGTTTGGATCCTTTGCATAGACTTTTATGGTGAATATTCTCTCTCATGTCAAGATTCCGTCCATGCTCTGATTTGATCCAAGATTATGTTGAAATTCCCTCTTTTCTCACCCTTTCTTCATAATCCCTCATTTTCAAGGTTTCCGAGTTGAATGGAAGAAGAATTGGGAGATTTGCTAGGGATTTGATATGAGTTCGAGATCCCCTGAGTTGAGCTGCAGTTTTGAGGTGTTTTCACACCTTGGGGTGAGTGGGTTCTTCCTTTAAACAGTATAATGCACGAAATTTGATTATAGCATCCAAATCCCTAATTGCTTGGTATGTGATTCTAAACCCTGAAATGTTCGTTTAATTTAAGTTGTTGCAAATTGATATGATATGGATTCCTTCTCTGTTTGAATGACTCTTTGATGGTAGATTCACATCAGAAACGTATACCACACATCCTAGTAAGAATGCTTTTTAGATTTATACCATATGATGTAATTAGGGTTTAACCTAATTGAGATATCACTAGAGTTTCAACCTTATTGAAGAGGACTAGTAATCTTATAAGTGGTTAGGATGTACCTCATGGGTTACCTTATTTGAATTTTATTCTTGGCGCATGATATCTCAGTGAATAGCATGGAAACCTAAATTTAGTTCAATTTCCATGGGTTCATACATATATTGACTGTATATAATTGTTGAAAGCAGTCTTTAATTTGTGAATGTTTATATCGTGTGATATCCTTATGAGAGCCATGTGATAAGTGAATGAGGCAAATGAAACCCTAAGAGCAGGGTGTTGCTATGTGATAAGAGAATAAGGAAAGGAAACCCTAAGGACAGGGTGTTCTATGAATTAAGTTATGGTGATATGAAAGGTTTCCATATGAGATGTGGTGATGCTTAACTGTTGTATTGTATGTTGTTTGTGCATTTAACTTTACATGCTTATTCTCTTTGAGTTGGTATGTATATACTACATGGTTTCTTATTTTCACAATACATATCTCGTGAATTGCAGGTGATGAGATATGACATGCCCTAGAAAGGGATGTTACTGAGATCATGCAGATATGTATGAAATGTTAGAATGAGAATAATTGTTGGGCAGACATGATATATGTTTGAATACATGAGCTATGATGTTTTATATGATATGATATGGCAGGCCGTGTGAGCCTTGTGAGAAATGTAAAATGAGTTATGATTTCTGTTTAAAATGAATCTATAATGTTAATGTTAGACTTAGGTGCCCTGAACACCGTAGAACCCCTTTGGGAGGTCTGCGCCTTAGGGGTGAAACTCGTGTCCAACATCAACCGGTTGAGTAATTCTGGTGGCACGAGGGTTGATAGGGGTTATTCAACAATAATCCGTGTGTGTGTCACGGTGGTAACCCAGTGTAGACTCTCCGCCTGTGTGCTCAGGTTAGAGGAGGAGTCTAGAGCACTCGGAGTTAGTGCAGTGAGGTCGGAGAGCCTGTGGGCCGGAGAGACCGTGGGTCATGTAGTAGAACAGGACTGGCAGTCAGACTTAGCATTTCCCGGGTGTGTCGCTAAGTCTTGTACGGTGTGGCCGTAGTGCACTGCGAGTCTCTTATGCAGAGTACACTGCATAAGATCAGGGCATAAGCTAAAATATGATCATATAGGTTCACAGAGTTCCTTATAAATGAAAGAGTTAAGGAAGACTAGAGCATAGTCTTCTAGTAGTTATTCTTTGGATGCAATATTTATATTCCTTGTTATTTCAATTATATTGTTTTAGAACTGCTCAATGTAGTATTTATTGTTGTTAAATTTCATATCGTTTACTCAAAGTTATATTTGTAATCACATTAGTGCCTTAGACTGTTTCTTTGAAGTACTCATTCACTGAGCGAGTAGGCTCACCCCTCTACTCAAACATTTTAGGGTTAACCGCGTGGACTTGAAGATGGTCAGAGCATCAGCGTAGATCTTCCACAAGAGTTAAGTACAAGATTAGTTGAGTCAGTCGGTCCTTGTCACTCTAGGTCCTCAGTAAGAGATAAGAGAGAGAGTTGTAATTACAATGTGTAATATTATTCCTCTTTTGAAATTGTATGCTATTAGTAGGTCTTATGTGCATATGGTGTGAGAGACATCATGAATGTTTATACATGTATCTTTACTATTAAAGTTTGATTAGTAAAAGAAATGTTCAGATTCCCTTGTTAAAGTGATTTATGTGGTTCAATGCGAAGAAACAAGAGTTTTAACAGAAAAGTAAAGAAAAGAAAAAAAAAGTTAAGGGTGTTCTTTGTATTACATATAAGTCCTATCTTATGCCCTAATCTCATGATTTGAGAAAATTGTGAGATCGGGGAGTAACACGAGCAGTCCCACACCTGCTCTTGTTATCCCGTGACCCGCTCAGCTGATATGGTGGCTCACAATTGGTCCAACTAGATTCATGTTGACACCTCTCTAACTCTTTCTCCTCCTCTATGCTTGTGGGTTAAGGGAGCTTTGAGCAACTCTGGTGAGGTCTAGGTGTATGAGTAGTCCTCCTCTTGGTCAGGGGAAGGTGGTATCACCTTCATGAGGCGACTCTGATCCTGGCCGTCACTCTTTGGGGTTGCAGCTCCCACTGGGTTGGATCACCCCCGAGGTCCATCAAGTAGCTTTCCAGGACCAGTAGAGGAAAGGAGGTAGGGGAGGTCTAGGACCTCAGGTCCTAGATGGGGAGCTTCGTAGAAGGGAGGTGAAGGTACCACTGATGAGGGATTTGTGGAAGGTGATATGAGGTAGTGGGGTGGTGAATGTACTGGAGTTGAAGAAGGTGGAATAGGTGGTGGTGCTCAGTCGTTGGGTGAATCAAATTGGAGTTCAGGGGTGACTAAGGGAGGTCAGGTGGAGCTAAAGATGTCCTTAAATAGATGCGAGGGGGTCTAAAAGAAGAATCCATAATACCTGCCGCCGCTGCCAGGAGAAGATCGGAAAGGTGGGAGTCAGTTCTCCCTCATCCTAGGGCAAGGGGGCTCAAGATAAGGTTAGCTGAGTTTGTTATGGTGTGGGGAGGAAGAATATACTACGTCATTCATGATATAGTGGCAAGATAAGGAGGAAGAGGTTGAGGTCAAGTTGCTTAGTTGTTTGGGTCAGGGCCGAGATAAGCGGGAGGAGGAAGATGAGGTCTCAGTCGTCAGATCATTACTTGATCCAAGACTCGCCTCATCTTATGGATCAGATAGGGGCTGGGTAAGATTCTTAGCTAAAAAGTTGTGTGACATATGAAATGACGCATATTTGCCCAAATTAAATCGCGAACTTAGGTCCTAGGGTTAAATAAATGAAATAGTGCACATTAATTTGAGTTGATCATAACTCTTAATTGGTTCATCCAATTGTAACAAAATTTTAGGTGGAGCTTCAAGATGTCATTACCCTACTATGGTATAAATTTTAGGGTCAAACTTGAATTTTTTTTATGTAAATTGATTATGTACCCTAATACATGTAACTTATCTAACCTAATGTTTAGGGTTTGGATTTTCATGACATTAGTAATCAATTTTAGTCAACTAAGAGAGGGATATGGTTGAAGGTATTATTAGAAATGAAAAAATAACAAGAAAGAGGAAAATTAATTAAAAACTCAATGTATCATAGTCTCTATCCATAGTGACCATGGGGGAGAATTTGGAAATTATATGTTTGAAAGGTTTTCTGAGGAATCTGGTTACATGCACAATTTCTCTTACCCTCCTACACCTCAATAAAATGAGGTAGTAGAGAGAAAGAATAGGTCACTACATGAAATGGCTAGGACCATGCTTCTAGAGTATGATACTCCAAAGACGGTTTGGTCTGAACCTGTTATCACTTCATGTTTTGTGCAATAATGGGTTTTCACTCATCCATTTTTAAAGAAAACCCCATATTAGTTATGGTGTGGTAGAAAGCCATCTATTGATTTCTTTCATGTTTTTGGTTTTCCTTTTTTTTTAACACCAAGGATTATCTCGACAAGTTTTATGTGAAATCGTACAAGGATTTCTTTCTTATCTATAGCACTACTACCAAAGTTTATCGAGTGTTTAACACTGAATTGTCTAAAGTAGAAGAATATATCAATGTTGAATTTGTTGAAACTAACCCCTCTATTTCCAAGAATATTGCAAACGATGATGTTGTAGATGAGGTGATTCCTCACTTGTAAGATCTCAACATTGTTGACAAAGGAAAAGAAGAGATAGTAGATGAAGAAGAGAAAGAAGAAGAAAAGAAGCATCTAACTCCCCGCTTCACAAAACATCATCCAAAATATCTCATAATAGGCAATCCTTTTGAAACGGTGAAGATGCACGCTTCATTCAACAAAGAACAAGCCAACAATGCCTTCATCTTACAACTTGATCCAAAGAACATCAAAGAATCTCTCAAGGATGATGAATGGATCCTAGCTATACAAGAGGAACAGTTTGAAAAGAAGAAACTATGGACCTTAGTGCCAAGACTAATGATAGGGAGATCACTGACATGAAGTGGGTCTACCAATAACAAGCTAGATGAAAGCGGCAAAGTTAAGGAACAAATAAAGGTTAGTTGCTCAAGGTTACAATTGATAGGAAGGTATTGATTTTTATGAAACTTATGCTCTTTTTTCTACACTTGAATCTATTAGAATGTTACTTGACTTTGATAGCTATAAGAACTTCTTGCTTTACCAAATGGATGTTAAAAGTGACTTTTTGAATGGTAGAATAGAGGAGGAAGTCTATGTAGATTAACCTTGTGTCTTTGAACATGATAAGCTTCCCAACCATGTTTATTTGTTACAAAAAGCTCTCTATGGACTCAAACAAGTGCCTAGAGCTTAGTATGAGAAATTAAAGAACTTTTTACTAGACAATGGCTATATAATGGGAAAAGTTGATTCTACCCTCTTTATTAAACACACTTCTAGAGACTTTTTGAACATTCATATTTATTTTGATGATATCATTTTTGGCAAAACTTATCTTGATCTTTGCAAAGAGTTTAGTTCTCTTATGCAGAGTGAGTTCGAGAGGAGTATGGTTGGGGATCTTACTTTCTTCCTTGGATTTCAAATCAAGAAAACAAAAGAAGGAAACTTCATCAACCAAGGAAACTATACAAGTGAACTCCTTAAGTGAAATCCCATCTTACAACGGTTAAGAGGATTTTGAGGTATCTAGCCAAAACCCAACATTTTGGACTATGGTATCCCAAGTCAAAGGACTTTACTCTTACTGCTTATAGTATAGCAGATTATGTATTGTGCTTAATTGATAGAAAGTGCACAAGTGAAACTTGCTTCCTCCTAGGGTCATGCTTAGTATCTTGGTTCTCTAAGAAACAAAGCACAATGCCTTTTTCAACTATCCATGATGAATAGATTGCATCTGAAAGTTTTTGTTCCCAAGTCCTATGGATGAAGTAAATGCTCTAAGACTTTAACATTCATATTGATGCCTATTTTATCTACTATGATAATATTAGTGCAATGAATCTTTCTTACAATCCTATATTTCATCATAGAGTTAAACATATAGAGGTCCTCCATCTCTTCCTTTGTGACCACATTTCCAAAAAGGATATCAATATCACACATGTGGACACAGAAAATCAACTTGTTGACATTTTCCCAAAACCCCTAGCAAGAGAGAAATTGACCTTTATTAGATCAAATTTGCTTGTTACTTCTCTTGATTATATTGACATGCTTTCTATATAGATGTTCTCGTACCTATATGTTCTTGTTCATATATTGCTCATCTCTTACTTGATTATGCTAAATTTTGACCTAGTCTCTATGCCTTGTTTTTTCTTGTTTTGGCTAGCACAAGTGTATGCTTTACTATAAAACAGTAGCCAATGATGAGTGGAATGTGCCTCAATATATTCACAACACATAATAGTCTAGAAAAATAAATTATATAATACTCTGGTGGTCTAGAAATTTCTTATCTTTGGGACAGACGGATCTATTGACTGAGTTTGTTTTGGGAGAAACTCAACTGACAACAACCCAAGGATTGAACAAAACCACAATGTCGGCCAAGTTTTCCAAAACCAAAACTCGACCGATAATATTGTTGGGTGGAAAATATATAGGCAATCGACTAACTTTTCTCCCTCTGATCTATAGAAAGTCGACCGATAGCCACTTCTTCTTGTGCATCCTTAAACCCTAGGGCTACCTAAGCCTCCCCCATACGCTCTCTATCCCCAGATCACATATCCTAGCCCCTTTCAACCTTGACCTAGCACCTTAGGCATCCTGCAGCTTGTGCCATCTACTTCAATTTGTGGCCATTTCATCTCCTCTGGAGTTCCTTCATCCTCAGTTATTCTAAGGCACAGTTTCTTTGAAGTCACCTCATTCATCTCCACTTAAGATGTGAATAGGAATAAGGAGTTTCTACCTAGAAATCATTTTCCTTTTCATTCTTTTCTTGAATCACCTAGTGGTTTGATGTAAGAGGTTTTTGATGTTTTCAATACTCACCACCTTAGTGCTTTGTGTGTAGAGTGTTTGTTCTATACTACTTCTCTTTCTTACACAAAAGTGGTACACAAATTCTATGCAAACCTCCCGTTGAACTACACTACTCTTGCCCTACCTCCTAACAACCAAGTTAACTTGACCTCCATGATTATGGGTACCAAGATTACCATCTCTGAGGACTCCTTAACTTTCTACTTCAACGGTACTAACTTTGCAAATACATGGATGACCTCCTATCATAAGTATCATGACTTTCTTGACCTCGAGAAGTTCTACAAAAGCTTTGACCCTGAACTTACCCTACTTGACATCCACCATGATTTAGTTCAGATCATGTCAAACATGAACTTATCTTTCAGCAATCCCTACCCCACCTACCAGGCCTACCAAGGCACTGACAATGCCTCCTATGCATACAGTCAGTTCTATCAGATCCCTCCATCTTTTGCTTCCATATCACCCACTACCTCTAATGGTGGACCTACCCCTACTTACTCTCATCCCACTTCCTCTCAATTTCTTTCTCTTCTTGTTAGACCTACTGCTACCTTCCTTGCTGGCTATGACAAGGATTCTATACCCAATTATGAGTAAGCAAAGGCTCCACTCTAGTGTGGCATCTCCTGGGCAAAGCAAAACTATAGGTGGTCCGGTCCTTGCTCCTTTGTTCTTAATGAGGAAACTGAGATGGATGATGAGGATGATGATGATGATGATGAGGCTGATGGTGATGATGATGTTGGTGATGATGGGGATGATGGCTCTTTAGGAGATGATGGTGAGGCTACACCTGCTACACTAGATTCACCTTCAAATGGAGATGAGGACTACCAACTAGATGATGATGATGATGATGATGATGATGACAAGGCCATTAACATAGATGTCATACATGTTTAGTTCTTAGTATATAGGGTTATCATATATATATATATATATCTCTTTTTTTAGACTTTCATGTACCAAACAATTGGGCACTTTATCCGAGATGTACTATTTTCATTTCTCATTGTTTCTCATTATTTTGTAGTTTTCATCTAGAGAGGACATATCTAGTTTTGTGATCTGATTATATGGACCTTAACTCTATGCTTGGCTTTATCTTATGATTTCTTGGTATGTGCTTCCATGTTTTGATTATGACCCTAGCATGGTTGTTTTCTATGATTTTTCTATTTTGGTGCCTACAAATGTGTAGAAAAAGTGATTCTAGCCATTGGAGAGTTGCAAACATCAAAAATAGATCTGTTCAAACACCCCAAATCACTAAATATCATTCCTAAGTGCTTCTAGTGGGCTTCATGCTATTCAAGATCCTAGCTATAGTTGAGTGTAATTCTCCACTAGAGCCCCTTTCTCTCTCTTTCTTACAAATTCAAACATCCATATGAGTGAGATAGTCTGTGTGTGGGAGAGCTACATGACTCTAATCTTGTGATTCTCTCAATCTTCTTTCCCCCCTATCCCTTTCTTCAAGCTATGTTGTTGAAAGCTTCTCAAAGTTGAAGGAGAAGGTGAAGGTTGAAGAACCTTGAGAAGAGTGGGTAATTCCTTCAAGGCATAAAACTCATTTCAATAAGGGGAGATCCTTGGTGAAGGTGTCTAGCTCCTTGAAAAAGTGGGTAAGCCCTTATAGAGATTTAGGAATCTTATTCGAAGGATAGGTAAGACCTTGTATAGTTTATTGGCTCCTAAAAAAGGAGGGCTAGGTATCCTTTTCCTACAAAAGGAAGGTCTTATTGTATGTCTTATAATAGAATATAAGTATGCAATGGGTGCAAAATCCTAGGGCTTGACCTCTATAGGTAGTGGATTGACTTTCTCCTAGTTTTGGGAATGGAATCACTCTACAAAGCTTGTTCTTGTGATTGTTCAATCTATCTCATCCTTGTTATGTATGTTTAGTTACACATCAAATTCCATATTTGCAATCCTACTTCTTGAAGCAATTTGAAGGTCTAATTGACTTTTTAAAGTGCTTTTTAGCTCTATTCACCCCCCTCTAGAGTCCTTTGATACAATACCCTAGACCAACCCTTTGACTTTAGCTTTCCCTTTCTAGTTAAGCATTTGTTAGGTTTGTCGAGTTATTTTCCTTCTTCCTTGTTCTTATTAGGTTTTTCATCCAATATCTCCTCTTAGGGTTTCTCATTTGCTTCCCACCTTTTTGTGTTATATCTTTTTTTTCTTCTCTTCTTTTTTTAAAAAAGTTTCAAATTAAAAGAGGAACAAAGAGAAGATTGCGAGAGAGCTTTTTTTTATCAATAAGTGTGGGACTCTCCTCAAAAAAGAAAAGTTGTACAAAGGGGGAGATGGCAAGCATCTCAATCGAAAATGATAACAAAGCAAAGCAAAAAGAAAAGAAACCTATCTATATAGGTTTTTGAAATCTTGCTTTATTTTGTTCCAGACTACAATTGTAGTCAACTTTGTATATTCAAAAATTGCTTTGTTTCTAGCTTGCCATATGTGGTATAGGACTGTCTTCATGAACAACTTTTCTTTATCTCCTTTTGTATGTAGCAAATCATCCCTGCAGGTTGGAATGGACTGAATATCTGATCGAACTCACTCCCAGATCTCTCAAGAAAAACTTCAGAGCCAGAAGAGAAGGTGAATATCCTCCCCGCTTTCCAAACACAAGCAACATCTAGAGGCCGTTTGGAAGCCTCTCATCTTCAGAAATTCTTCTGTGACTAGATTTGATTGTAGAAGTTTCAAGCAATGAATGTTAAACCTCTGTGGGGCCTTGGATTTCCAAATCCATTTTGCCCAATTTAGCACCCGACCTTTAGTTCTTCTTGCATTCCAAGCAGATTTTAAGGTGAAAGGTTCTACTTCTTTGAAATTGACTTCATCATCACCTCCATCTATCCCAATGTTAGCACAGACAGCAGTAAGCATGTCACTCCCTCTGACTTTAGGAATCTCCCACTTTCCATTATGAATAATGGTGTTGAGCTTCTTGTCCACAGTTAGGCCATTACATAGAGATAGACTAGGACCAATACAGTCCTTTAAGAACTTCCCATCAACCCAAGGGTCAGCCCAAAGTGAGATTTTCAATCCATCACCCACTTTGATTTGCACACTTGGAATGAGAGTGTCTCTACATTTTATTATAGACCTCCACATCCATCTATGATATAGCTGAGTACGACAGGTCTGTATAGTGTTTTTTTTATGTAAATTGCATGCACCCATGTCAACCAGAGAGAGTTCTTGTTGTTGGCAATGTTCCAGAGAATTTGCATCATCCCTGCCTTTGCCCAATTTTCGACTTTTCGGATGCCTAGGCCATCCTCGAGTTTAGGTTTGTAAATTTCATCCTAGTTGATGTTATGGAAGTGTTTCGATTCTTCCGTGTCTCCCCAAAAAAATGTTCTACAAATTCTCTCTATCTCCTCCATGGTTACTCTTGGCAAAGGGAAAGCACCTGTCAAGAATAAGTGATAGGAAGATAGAGTAGATATTATCAGTTCCACTCTCCCATCCATGGAGAGAAGCTTGGTTTTCCAAGAATCAAGCTTGTTTTTTAGTATATCAATCATCGAGTTTCATAGGCTCTTAATCAAATGACCTGTGAAAAGAGGTAGGTCGAGATATCTTACTGGAAAATCCATTTTTTCAATATTTAGGGTAGATATCACGCTGCTAGGAACAACCTTGCTTGCAAAAAATTGACTCTTGGTCAGATTAAGTTTTAATCCAGAGATGTCAGAGAATAGATCAAGGAGTTTTTGGATACCTTCAATGTCCACTGAGGAACCCTTGGAGAAAATTAATAGGTCATCAACAAATAGAATGTGAGAGACCTCCATACCCCCTGCTTGTAGCGGAGTGAACTGCTTTTTACTTACTGCTTCATCTAGGATGGAAGTTAAACCCTACATTCCAATAAAAAAAGGTAAGGGGCCAAGGGGTCCCCTTGTCTGATGCCTTAGTATGCATGGAACAATTGTGATGGTGCACCATTCACTAATACTTGAAAATAGGCTGTGTTCATACATTCTCAGACCCAACCAAGCTAGCAAGAAGGAAATCGCATAGTTTTCATTATGTCCAAAATATAATCACGATTTATAGTATCATAATCTTTGCTTAAGTCTGCCTTGAGGCATATTTTCTCTTTCACTGAAGGCTTATCAAAGTCATGGATCAATTCATTAGCAAGAATAATTGCATCTTTGATGGATCTTCCTTTCACAAAAGCACTATGGTTTTTGCTAATCATCATAGGCATGATGTCTTTGAGCATGTTTGCCATAATCTTGGTAATCACTTTATAGATAATGTTACACAATGATATAGGTCTCCATTCCCTGATCTTCTCTGGTTGTTTAACCTTGGGAATAAGGGTTATGAAGGTTTTATTGAGCTCACAAAGCATTCTGCCTTTGATGAAAAAGTCTTTTATTGCTGTGAAAATGTCATTGCCCACTATCTCCCATGTGGTCTTAAAGAAATGTGCATTAAGCCCATCTGGCCCATGGGATTTTTCTTCATTATAGTTTTTCACAATGTCAAAGATATCCTCATCGGTGACAGTCTTGCACATGTTGCTAATCTGGACATTAGATAGGGTGTTAACACCATACCAGATATGCTTGCTAGTTTTAGTCTTAGTATTTGGTTTGAAAAGGTCATCATAGTGTTTCTTGAAATAATCTCTAATTTCCTCTTCATTAATGATCTGGGTGCCATTCAAATCCAAGACTTTGATTTGATTTCTACATCTTCTCTTCTTGAGTGAGGCATAGAAATTTTTTTTTGTTGCTATCTCCTTGTTTCAGCCACATGATTCTTGACTTTTGTCTTAAAATGGACTCTTCAGCTATTCTAGCAAGTAAGGCATCTTTTTTTTTGCAATATCCCATAGATGGTGATTGTCCGGATCAACATCAGAATTGGCTTGTGCAGCAAGAGCCTCCTTCTCAAGGTTCTTAGCTGAGTTTGTCAAGTCCCCAACTGATTCCCACTTCCAGGTTTGCAATTTTCTTTTGGTTGTCTTCAACTTTTGGCATAACCTGAACATCGGGTTACCCATTTGCTTAATCATCCAAGCATCAGAAACAGTCTTTTTAAAGCCTTCTCTTGTAGCCCAGACATTGAAGTATCTTGTTGGGTATTTCAGATTTTTGTGTTCCTCCTTTATGTGCACTACTTGAATGTAGTGATCATTATAGATCGTAGGCATTATTTCCAGCCAAATATCAGGAAAGTCATTTAGGATTTTCAACTGGCAGAGTGTTCTGTCGATCTGACTTTGAGTATTATTACTCCCTTCTTGCTGGTTGTTCCATGTGAAAAAAGGTCCTTTAGCTGGTAGTTCCACCACGTCAGCTTCAGCTATAGCTTGATTGAATTCAATCATTGATCTCGCTAAAGGAAGGGATCTCCCCCTTCTTTCATTTGAGGCCCTGACAACATTGAAATCTCCCAGTATAAACCAGGGACCTAGATTTGGGTCTTGAGAATACGCAGGTCATCCCAGAGTGGGACTCTTTTACTGTCTTCGTTCTCAGTGTAGATGACAGTACATTCAAAGAAATTACTATCATATTCCACACTATAGTGTAGAACTTGCTTTGATTGGTAGATGGGTGTAATCTTGTAGTTCATATCCTCCCAAATAATGAGGATTCTAGTTTTGGTAGAGCTCAGAGAATTGTCTAGCTAATTTGCATTCGGCTAGTGCTTTCTCATCATTCTAAAGATGTTCCTTCTTTTAATTTTGACTTCCAGGAGGAAAGCAATTTCAGACTTTTCTCTCCCTAATTCAACTCGGACCATGTCTTGCTTATCGATCTGTGATAAGCCTCTGACATTCCAAGCTATTAAGGTAGGGTGATTAGTCATTGGCACATGGATGAGTTGTATTGTCACCCATCACTGCCATATCTTCTTCGCTTTCCAACTGTTTGTATCTGTTCGAGTTGTTCTTCTTTTTCTTTGCTTTTGAATGGCTTTGATTTCTTGTTTGATGAGGACTAGTTGTCTTCCTGGGGTTGACAAAGCCCTCTTCATTTGGGATGGTCTCCGTGGCACCACTTGCCTCTGCAGTGCTTTGAAGAGCCCCCATAGATAGCTTGGGACCAGTGGTTGTAGATTGCTGAGGTTCCTCCGTAGTTGGTGACTCAGGGGAAGAGGTTGTGTTCTAAGTTTCAATCACATCTGTTGCTTCAATGACATTTTGTCGAGTGACTTGAGGCTGTTCTTTGCTTGGTTTCTATGCTCCATTGCCCGCAATAGGGGACTTCTCGGTGTTGACTGCGGGTGAGGTTTGCACAGAGCCTTGTCATGCCCAAATGTCCCGCAATGGGGGCACTTTTCGGTACCCATTCATACTCCACCATGACCATGTAGTATGTACCCTTATTAGTTCGCAATTTGATCGCCATTGGGAACGGGGATTGTGCTGACATGAGGACATTCACCCTAGAAAAATTAATGGGTGCCTTTGCTTTTGCCTTCCTATCGAGATATTGTGGCTTGCCCAGATACGAGGAAATTCTCGCGATCATCTTCTCACTCCATAATTCAAGCAGAAGGTTCTGGAGCTTGAGACATACTAGAATAGAGGTGAGCTTCTCCTGCTCTAAAGGTTCCCCTTTCTCCTAGTTTTTTAGTATCATTGGCTTTCCTTTGATATACTACGAGCCTCTTTCTAGGGTCGTGTTCATATCAGTCTCGTTTTAGAATTTGAATGTGAAGCTGCCCCTGGCTCTACCCATCACTTCCATCGCCCCTTCTAGTTTTCAGGTCCAAAGCAGATGGTCTTGAAGGGTGGCGATGTGTGGCTGAAACCCTATGATGTACCCTGTGAGGGTGTTCTTCCATAGACTGGCATTGGTGTCCACCTATTCCTGTGGAATGATGATTGTATCATTTCCAATGGTGATCTCCTCCTATGAGATCTTACTATTGATGTCTCCTACTGGGACCTTGGTCACAGCCGCCCAATCCTTCGGTGTATCAATGACTCTCACCTACCCATGGGTTGGCGGGTGAGGTTGTTGTCCCCCTCTGAAGCTTGGGGTTCGTCAATCTCCCTCCGCACCGCCGCTCTGCGTAGGCATTAGGTCAAAAGGTAAGAGTAATTTCTATCATCTCAAAAGACTATTTTTGCATCTCTGATTGTGAGATAGCTTCCATATGGAGCAAGACTTTTTCCTATTGATTGTGTGCTTGTGATGGATGTATTTTGGGGAAAGGGATAAACTTTCTTGTCTAAATGGGGGTTTACTGCTTACTTACAATTCCCTTTTCTTATATGCTTCTGGGCTTACTTTATTTTCCATAAACTTGAACCTTGTACATGTATAAACCCATGAGTATATAGGATAAGACCAACCTAATGAATGTCTATGGAATTTTATATCTAGTTTTTACATGTTTCTATTCAATTTCATTTGTTTAGATTTTTTTTAGCTTATGCAATTCATTTCGATTTAATGTTGTTTTTATGCATAGGTTGATGCAAGTAGAAGAGAGAAATCATTATCCCTTCATGAAAATCCCAATAAATGATCAAATATTACATATCCTCACTCCCAAAATTTGACAAATTTGAGTAAGGACAATTAAAGTATATATTGTTAATAAAATATCTCTAGATTCCACATCCAATGCCAAAGTTTAGAGATTTAACTTGCATTGAAAGAACAATTCTATTATCTAAAAAATGAATAGATTTACTGACCACTTCCATTTCTCGAGTGGACTATGAATAACACAACTGTCTTGTATTATTAATTTATAGAAAATTGTCCACAACTATTAGATGGTACTAGGTTGACTTGAAACCCTAGGTCATGGTATAAAAACACTTATGGTACAACCAAGAAAGAGTTTTAATGACCTATATCTCCCATTCACAACACTAGTTGTCATAGGGGAGAGTCATAGATGAAAGTCCATGGCTTGACGTTGAGACACCCTATGTTGGATATCATGACTTAAGATTCAACCACATTCAGGGATGGTGAAGAAGATAATAGATGATCTCCTCCACAATGCTATCTTATCCATGTGATTATTATTATTCTCTCTTTTATCTTTGTATCAAGTACATGAGTAGAGAATCAATTCTTTACTAGGGTTTATAGTTATCCCTATTTCTTGTGCTTAGTTTCTGTAATGTCAAATGTTATTTGTATGGACCTCAGAATCGACAATTGATTGTTGAATGCTTGTTTTATATTCTTATCATCTATATTGCATGATTATTATTGTTATAGACCTAGACACCTTGAAACCTAGGATTAGAACACCAAATAGTATCATTGAACAACATATGAGATCATAGAAGGGTGTTCCCTGAGGTGAGAAATTAAGGATCCATAGGTAACAAGACCTTGAGCCTATGTGGAATTCTATCCATGTGGATTTCATATTCCAAAAGGAAATGAAATACATTGTCCCCAATACATTATTCATTTGATTAGTGATGTAGACATAAGATAGTAATGTAGGTAGTGGCAACTAAACTTGTCATCTCAGTAACTTTATCATAGTTTTCGGAATCATTTGATGATTTCTTGAGATTATTTACTTTCTTAGTTAATCTATATAATAAAAAAACTATCAACCAAATATAATTGTTAAATACTTGCTCTTGATTATATTAAACATATAATGATTTATTAAACATGTTGTCTCTTTGGTTTGATCCTAAATCTATATTGTGATAAAACATGTCAGCTTGAGGGAAATATTTGTCATTCTATTGTTTTTTTTATTTTTGGGGGAAACCCGCCCCCCTAGGAAGAGGCCCAAATAGAAAGGATGGTAAACCCAGGAGACCTGTGCGCCCACACACCAGTATCTCAATAAGTCTCATCAGAGACCGGCCGATGCTACGGGAAGTTCATTTTCAAGCAGTGCTTCCAGCTGGAGTCGAACCCATGACCCTTTGTGAGGGGCCCCGAGCTACGATCAGCTGAGCTACTACTCACTGAGTCATTCTATTGTTTTAGTAAAATCTTGGATTTTATATCATAGTGAGTTTTCCTGTGAGATATTACCCACACCAAATTTTGGCATCATTTTTTGGGACAACATAATGATTTTGAATTTTTAGTCTTTAAGATAAGTTAGACTAACTTTTTCCTTCTTACTTTATTTTTTTGACATTTAATTACATTTAACTCCTTAATTTGTTGTTGTAATCCTTCATTTATCCTTTCTGTAATTTGTAGTTCAGTTTTATAATTTTGTTTATCTTTGTAAAGAAATTGTATCACTGTATTTCATGGACCATTTTACTCTTTGAGCTTTATAGTAAATTTCTCTATATTTTTGGGCAATCATATTAAATGGATAAGGAATATATTTAGCATATGGTGGATCAGGATGTTAATATAGAGATAGAAATATTTCTTAGAGAGATAATTGAATCAAATAATGTGGAAAACCTAACAGTTCAGGCAACATCTGCATGGGGCTACAGTCAACAATATTCATCTAAGAGTGAGGGTACAGATGCATTTGGGAGGAATTGAATTGACCAATATGCCATTAAAAAAGGGTGAAGGTTGTGATGTCCCAAAGAACAACACAAATCATCTAATAACTTACAACTCTTCCAAGTTTCTCTATTGTGATCAAATTTAGACGTTTACAATGATCAACTAATATTGGTTGTGTCTATTCTGGAAGACGAACAACCGATTTTGATTTACATCTTGTTTTTTAGATGATGAGGTACATCCCCAATAGGAGGATGATACACAATTGAACAAAAATATTTACCAATATCATTTTACATATGAGTATGTTCCTCCTATGATAGTACCACATCTTTTACATCTAGAGCCAGGGGATTAGTAGAAGCTAGAGTCGACCATCCACCTTATCTAATCACGATTGACACTATTAGTGGTTGATTCAGTGCATACTACGTTAGCCACATAATAAGGTGGTCCACCTCCATTCTTCACCAAGGAGCATAACCTGAGGCCACTGGATAGGCACCACTCCTACATTGTGCCACTTGTTTCAGATCCATACACATGTACTTCACTACCTCTACTTTATTTGTGGATCTTGTTGGATGTACTTTGGGGTGAAAGGCAATATTACTTCAAGCATCCAAATAGTACCTTTTTATCTACCATTGCCATCAATTCAGATATTTCATCATGGAGATCTCATTTTCAAAGTTGTAACCTTGTCAATGTTCCTTTCAACTAGACCTTCTTCAAGTTTCTAGGGCTACCTGTATGAGCATTTAGAAGTTCTTCCCTTCTATCATAGGTTTAGCATTTTCTCAAGCTTGGTCAAATTTATAATCTCAGGTTGGAGGTTGGATGATATTACTCCTTTACACCCACACTTATCTATATTTACATTTTTATTTTATTTCCACGATGTTAGCTTTTCATGCATCCATTGAATTTAGATTACTTATATTACATGTAGCTGAAAGTTGTTTCACTTCGATTCTTAGTTCTTGCAATATAAGTTGAAGCCATTATCAAGTTTAGCATAACTTACATTCTTGTTTACATTATATTTATAATTTTAATTGAATTTCATTTATTCAAAGTAAATTCTTGATGTTTCATTTATTTCTTAAAACATGCCAATGGTTAGGAATCACCCTTTGTAGCCTATAAAGATAAGCATTAGAGGAATTGCTCGGGATCAAACACATTGTTATCCTACTGAAAAGTGAATCATATTTAAGGAATTAGCATGTATCATCTTATCATGTCATTATTTGTTTCTAGTGAATTAGAGGAATAACCCATGTGTTCACTCATACAAGCAAGTTTGCATATGATCTAAACCCTATTTTACACTTCTTCCATCTTCTTACCTACCATCCACAAAAAAGAAATAAAAAAATCCATAAATAGTGTTAAACCCTAATCTCAAGGTGGAACAACACTCCTTATATATATTAGATTCTTCTACCCCCTCCCTATGTAATATGGGTGTATCACCAAAACAAAGGAAATATTCCAATGTGCAAAAAAGAAAAGAAAATTTCAATGCATATAATTGAAAAAATAAAATTCAATCCCAGTTCAAATAAATGGGAGATTTGTATTGTTCCTTACATACCTTCATTTAATCCATTTTCTTCCCAGGGGTTCTTACATACTCCATTCATATACATTTGATGTACCCCAGTGTCGGATTGTGTGGATACTTGTGATTTTATAGGATTTCATAATTTTTCATGGAATTTGTAGACATGCACGATATTGAGGATTGTGGGGGGAGGAAGTAGCATTGTGAAGTAGACTCAGGTACAAGATAATGTCTAGACATGTTCCTTAATCTTAGGATTTTGGGTACCTTGACCATATTGGTGGTGAGGACTCAAGCATGATGTGAGTATGGGGCATGTAAAATGGTTGAAATTATTTCTTTCGAGAGTAATTATAATTTTGCGATACCTGATAGTGAGCAATGTTCAAGATAAAGATTATTTGATGACTATTTATTCAGCATGTTTTAGTTACATTTTTTATTTTTTATTTTTTGCATGTTTTTGTTACATTTGACTTCATATTTCACTTATTATAGAGTTTCGTTATGCAATTTTTTTATTTATTTAGTGCATTTTTTGTATTATTTGTAGGGTGATTCAATTACAAGAGAGAAACCATTACTCCTCCGTGATAATCCCAACAAAATAATCAAATATTTCATACCCTCACTCTACAATTCTAACAGTTCCAGTGGGGATTCTCAAAGTACATATGGTCAATAAAGTGGCTCTCGATTCCACTTCCAATGTCAGAATTCAGCTTCAACATGCATTGGAAGAAAAATTCAAATTATTCACATAAACAATATATTTAGTAACCACTTTTAGGTTCACAATTGGACCATGAATCACCCAACTTGCATGTGCTACAAAATTTGCAGTAAGCTTCCCAAACTGTTGAATGGTGTCAGGTCATCATGAAATGCTTGGCATGCTATAAAAACACTTGAGGGATGTCTTGGAAAGGGTTTCATGACCTATCTCTCCCATACACATCCCTATCCCACATTAAGGAGAGTTAGAGATGAAAGTTGACAACTTGACGTGGAGATGAACTTTGTCATTGTGAGTAGAGATTTTGGCCACTATTTGAGGAGTGGTGAATAAGACCATGGATCATATCCTCCATGACGCCATCTTTTCCCTAAGATTATACTTTTTCTATATTTTCTCTTTCATCATTGTCATGAGTAGAGAGTATATCTTTTACTAGGATGTGGGGATTTTCCCATGTGTCTTGCTCTATTTTGTATTGTGAATTGTTATTTTTATGAAACTAGGGATTGAAAATCAATTATTTAATGATGATGTGTAGTCTGATCATCTATCTTGCATTATTTTTATTGTCCTAGATGTATACCTTGAAATTTAGAATTAGAAAAATAGACAATATTGTGAACCTCATATGAGACCATGGAAGGGCATTCCTTGGGGTGACATGAAGGATCTGTAGTTAATGAGACCTCAATCCTAAGGGGATATCAGTCCCTTTGGATTTCATATCTTAAAAGGATATGAAATTTATTGGCCCAAATCCACTAGTCATATGAATGAATGAAGCAATGCTAAGAATAGTTATGTACATAGTGGCGATGAAACTCGTTGTTTAGGTAATTTTATTTTAATGTTAAAAATCATTTCTTGCATTCTTAAAATAATTATCTTGCTAAGCTAATTTAATTAACTTAAAAACTATCAACTAAATATACTTGATAAATATTTGTTCACAATTAGAATAATATTCTTAAACATTTTGAATCTTTGATTTGACCCTAAAGTTATACCTCAACAAGATCCATAAGCTTGCGGGTGGTGATTATTGCATGTAGATTAGATAAAAATCTAGGGATTCTTTCCTAGGTGTATTTCTTATGTTCTAATCATATAAATAATAACATCCATGTATGATGCCTTGAAGAGGCATGGGGTGCTAATAAAGGTATTAACACAACATAAAGCTTGTTGTCTAAAGACCTTGAGCAAACTCCCTCTCCTAACACTCATAAAGAATTATAGTCTTCACAATCGGGAATTGTATTGGGAGAAATACCCATATCAGATGAAGCCAAATTATCCCCACAATCAAAGGCATCAAGTTATAGAGAAGCTAAGGACCAACGCTTCCTATACACATCATGTTTTAGTGAGGGTGCAATCGATGTTAACTCATGGGCTAAAAGGGGAGGGTTTGATATCTTGACACATGCATCTTGAATGAATGGCTTGTGCTATAAGGTTTCTAAGATTTTCATCTTTTCATTTTCTTAAAAAAATTATTGGTACATTCTTTGGGTTTATGATACTCATCCATATATATTTTATGGTTACTAACATCTTCATATTTTCAAAAGTAATCAATTTTTTCAAAAGTTAACAATATTTTTAGGATCAACAATATTTTCAAAATTTAAAAATCATTTCAAAGATAAACAATATTTTGAAACGTTAATATTTTATACATAAACAATCTTTTCAAAAGTTAAGAATGCTACTAAATATAAACAATCTTTCCAAAAGGTAAAAAGGTTTACAAAGATAAACATTTTATTCAAAAAGTAACAATTTTTTAAAAGATAAACAATCATTAGAAAAGTCATCAATCATTCATGACCAACAATCTTTTAAAAAAGTAACAAACTTGTCAAAAACCAACAATCTTTATGAAAAATAAAGAACCTTTTCAAAGATAAATAATCTTTTTAGAATCAATGACCTTTTCCAAAATTTATGAATTTTTCAATGATTAATAAACTTTCTCTTCAAAGATTAAAAAATTATTTGAAAATAAGCAATTTTTTAATAATTAACAAAATTTGAATAATCTTTTCAAGAATCGACAAAGTTGGGGAATATTTTAGATGTCAACAAAGTGAAATTTTGTTTTTCAATGTCAATAAAGTTGAATAATTTTGTCAAACTTGGAACGATCTCATCAATATCCAACAGTTTCGACCAATCTTTTCAATCTTAAAAATATAGAGAAATCATTTAAATCTTGAGCTTTTCTGGATACTTTCTTTCATGTTAACAATCTCCTCTAAACAATTTGAAACATCGTCAATGTAATATTTCAACAAGTTTGACAATATGACCAATTATTCTAACCTATTGTTGACCTCTAGGATGTCCAAATTCCATCTGGTTACCTTACAATAATTCAAAACCCATAATCCTATAGTTAGGCCTATGAGATTCACCTGTGCACCAAACTTCATCTTGAATGTTTGACATTACCTCCTTCCAATGGCCTACTTTGCATTGGAAATCCGTTGAAGTTAGAACTCAAGACATCGGGAAATCATTCTAACATCTCTTGATTCAAGATCCATCAAAAGGATTCTCGATTGTGGTCGCCTATTCTGATCCATGACTAACATTTGAACAGTAGAATACCTACTAAAAAGTTGCAGAATTAGGTTTGAAGTTTGAATGTTCTTCATTGTTTATTATTAATCTGATAAAAGGAAACTCAAATCTTGAAAACCTTTTGAAGGTGATTTTAACCTTGTCTAGATATCCAACTTTCCTTTGAAAGGCTTCCTACTCGACGTTTTCACCATGTAAATCATTTCCAGTTTTGGTCTCATCATTAGACTACTCTTAGGTATGACAGATACCTACCACTTATAAGGGTCACTCAACTCCACCAAAAATTCTCCAGGAAGAATCTTCATGATTTTTTTGTAAAATTATTCCATCATCGATCTTGGACCTAGATCTAAGCCCAATCATCTACCACACTCATTCATCATATATTATTCTATATTTATCTTTCCACACAAATGAAATGTTACTCATTAGAAAATGACCCATCCAGATCACCAACCATTTTCCTGGACTATGACCTAAAACTAAACGTTCCATCACTTTCACACTCATATATAGAATCCCATATGATGACATAAAACTAGACCACAACATGTTTCCATTTTTGCTATCCACAAACTAGAAGAGGTTCCATACCTTTTCTCTACAACCTCACTCCAAGAGGGGAGGCATTCTAAGAAAGAAATTATTTGATCAACTAAGAGATATGGTATCGAGGATGTGGCTAAGGGTCTTAAATAAACCTCCATCCCCTTCAAATGACAAACCCATATGGAGATTGGTGGTTAATCAACTATAATCACTAGCCTTAAATAGGCTACCTTAATCTTGAATTGATCACTTAACCCTAAATTTCTCCCATGTCTTGAGTAATTCTCTTGAGAGCATCACTTAAGGGGATCAAACCCCTTCCAACGTGTCAAACATTTGATTACTCAATAGCAATTAATGACCATGTTCTAGGTGATGATGATCATTCCACCTTTTACCATCACTTATCATCAAACCCTTGAACATATTCTTCCATGGGATTAGTAGGTACTCATATTTGAACCCAAAAACCCTCCTATTCCTCAAAATCAGGGGCTTCAAAGATCTATCCATATACCTCCTTTGTTGGTATATTCCATTGATGAAAAGTGTGCAAGACCAAGGAGTATTATTTTGGCTCTCCTAGATAAAGGGGAAGTCAATTTACTCTTCAAGTGATAAAATTTGTGCAAATTTATTTACCCCGGGGAACACTATATCTATATATTCCATTCTAAAACACGTGTTTGAACCTTGATAGCTTAAACTTTAGAACATAATGAGGGTTATCAAGAGTTCATATTTCACTCCAAGGCTTCAGAAGGTTCCAGCACCACAAGGATTTTGTAACAGGGTGCCCAACAATAGCCAATCAACACCTGCTACGTGCATCCATACAATGTCAATCACCTGGAGGGTGTGTACTACCTAAGAGAAGTAGTTCAGGGATCCCAGTATATTGGTTGATCAACACATTCTTTCAATACAACATGTGGAAACCTTATTTTCACCAATCGATTTTGTAACAAACTAAAATTTCGGATCCTAACCTATTCCCTAATTAGAAATCTAGTGAGACTGGATTTGACCTCAAAAAGATAAAAGCAGAGACAAGTACATAACAATTGACTTATGTCACAACATATGAATAAGTTCATGAAATATGTTACATAATTTTTTTTGACTAAGTATATTCACATATGGTTAACTAAGATGAATAATGTACTTAAACAAGTATTCGAATATCACTTAGAATTTTTATGTCCAAACATCTAAATTAAAGTGGAATTAATGGACTGAATATGTTAAATGAGTAAAAGGTGAAATTTAGTGCATCATAATATAATAAAGCATCTTTAAAACAAATTGAAGATAATAAAACTCTAATAAGTAAATGTTTGTAATAAATATATAATATTTTGATAAATACAATGGCAATGCACACAAATTCTAATGGTGCCATAAGTCATGAAAAGAAATCTCAAAAGTAAAATATAATGGTAAACATGTATTCCTTGGGTCCCTATTACCTTGAGTGCCAATTTTCACCTTATATGAACAACTGTAACAATCTTAATTTTATTTAGAAAAGAAAATATGAATTTTTCTCCAAATACTAAATATTATGTTCAATGAATTCAAAATTGGAAATAAATCCCAATTTTAAAATCTACATATCAAAAGTCTAAGTGTGAATTTTCACATTTATTGAACAATCTTATTTATCCTAGTTTTATTTTGGAGAGAGCACATAACTTAAAATCCAAAATTGTTCAATAGAATAGAAAAACCCCAAATAACAGATTGAAGCTAAAATCGAATTCAACACAATTTAGTTAACCTAGATTCCAAATTTGGTTTGGACTGGAACTTTTTTGTGCCCCCAAATAAAATAGTAGAGAAACACATGTTTTAAATAATTAATAATTAAGTTAATCAAATGATATTTTTGCTTTCCTAACATTTCTATTGGTTATTGTTGTCATGTTGAGTGGTTTCTCTTGATTATCTTGGGTTTTTTATCTATCGTCTAATTTTGAATCAAATGATGCATGTACCATCTTCTACCTTTGTTCAGCTAAGCCAAATCTAGTTTTCGTTTCATGTGTCCTTTTTCCCTACTTCCTCAAGCTATTATCTCTCTTATTTCCACCTTCTACAATGAAAATATCTCCTCCAATTTCCATATGTGTTTTCGCATGCATAGAGCCCAACTTCCTCATATATCGTGCCCTATGCTAGGAATGCCCAAATTTTCCTTTCATTCCTCTCCTTTGTCTATCCCTTATTGCCATCTACCATTCCTTATTCCATACTCTTATAGTCTTCGAACTCCCACATATATGTCCTAAATCCTCCACAAGGTCCTTCACCAACTAATCATGTGGGTTGATTGGTCCACATCTCCATGGAATGCATCCCATTGATCTCCCAAGCCTTCAGGCTATCAATTGATATTGAAGGGGGTACTTATACTCATGTAGCCAAGTAGACGGTTATATATCTTGGGGATCCTTGGAGGCACCCAGAACCCTTCACTGAACATGTGTGAAGGAGTACTAGTCAGGAGTTTCTCCAGAAATGGCTACATTCTTTTCCCCAAATTTTCACCTTCTTTGTTGATATTTCTCCAATATGATCATCTTGGCAATTTGGGTGTTGTTCTAGTCAGATTCTTCATTGTTTCCTTTTAATAAAACTTCAAGAATTGATGATTTATCATAATGTTTCCTTCTTTGCCATATTTCTCAGATCTGATGTTGCTTCCTCCATGCCAGTAATGGCAATAACCCATCTTGGAGGACTATGTGTCTTGGGGGTTGTTAGTAGGGATCACTGAGACTAGGACAGCGTGAGGAACCCATTTAGATTATTTTCTACTATTGAGAACCTCTAGATCTTGATCCTAGTTCATGGATTCAGTCTCCAGTTTGTTGTCTTGACATAGAAACAAAGGAGGAAGATGACATGTGCTAACTTGACTAGTGTTGCTCATGGTTTTGTTTTCCTTTTTTGTTTTTCTACTAGGGGTAATATGGTTTTTTTCACCTCTATTGTTTGATAGTTGTGATGCCTAGGGAACAATCCATATGGAAGGCCTATAATGGGCCATCTCATTCTAACTTTTAAAAGGATAGTGTATAATATATGTGGCATGCTCAATTTTCATATTGGCCAAATTTTCAGAAATTTGTTATAAATTATATATAGCTCAAGAAAATAAAATAAAATCTATTCTAGAATCATAAAATTATTCTCTATCCAATGGTATGGGTTTTATCACCTAAATATAATATAATAAATATGTTAGTTTCTAGTGATTTTACAAATTGGATAAAATTTCTAAAAATTCATAATTAATAGTTTATAAGAAAGAAAATAAAGTAAAATATGCTATGGACTCAGAAATATATAATGTATAATATGGTATGGTTTTTATAACCTAATTCATAATTAATAAAAAAATTATTTTTAGTGTTTATATAATAAATTAAAACCAAACGGTAATTGCATATATGCCTTTAATACGTTTCTTGTA
Organism: Alisma plantago-aquatica; assembly: GCA_963693085.1. Lineage (NCBI taxonomy): Eukaryota > Viridiplantae > Streptophyta > Magnoliopsida > Alismatales > Alismataceae > Alisma > Alisma plantago-aquatica. Next base: position 408,912,532 of record OY856414.1, read on the forward strand.
GACTGAGATGGAATTAGGATTTTGAACTTGGACACATGTAGACTTTATGTGAGGTATTATTGTATCCCCTATTATCTTATTGAAAAATCAACCTGGTTTTCCTACACAATCTTTCTATCTTTTGAGAATTTAATTCATGTGAAATATTCTATTTGCTTTGGATCTTATGATCATCTCACTCTGTTGGATATTCTTTTTGGACTCCTATTTATATCCTGGTCACTTAATTTCTTGTGGAACCCTAATTTGAGATGTTGATTTAAATGTGGACTCTTATCCATCTAGTTTGTGGATATTAATGGATATTTGTTTATGGGTCCTCTAACCCCACATGATAATTTTTGGATAATCTAATCTTATTGTTTTATATGATCATAGTTTTGGTTGCCTCAACATTTATGCATGCTTTGTGATTCAGTATCCCTAGAGCATTGTAATACTTTAATTATCTAGGTTTTATTCCCCTATGTGATATTATTATGCATTGAGGTTTTAGTCCTCCTACCATGCATTGAGGTTTTTGTCCTCCTTCATTTTTATATTTTTGGGATGGAGGACTATATGCCCCATACCCTGACTTGTATGACAAGGGAGTTTGGTTGTGTGCCATTCTCTATCAGGTTTTAAGGTTGTGAGCCTTAGCCGCCACTGACTTTATACTGTTCTAGTTCTATGCTTATCTCACATGCATGCATGTTGATATTATTGTGATGGGGTTTGTGCCTAAAATTTTAGGTGTGCTTGTGAGGCACAATTTTTATGATTTTAAATCGCAAGTATTCTTCTTGCGTGTCATATTTTAAAATTCATATTCTTTTTATACCCACTTCGATGGTACTTTCCTACTCTATGGGAAGCTTTGTTTACTTGATGTTCTTTATTCCTTAAATTTCGCGGTCCATTTTTGATGTGCACATACCAGAATTTTATGCTAATATCTTCTACTTTTTCTCCTCTTGTTGGGGTACGCTTCGACCCCAGGTGTAGGACTTCAAAGATTGGACATGGTGACATGAACCTTCTAGGTGGATCTCTTGTTGAGATAGATTTGAGACAGTTAGTTATCCCTCTACTGAAATCCTTATATTGTAACTTTCATGTAAATCCTATATGGGAGATGTCAATGCACTTTTGTAGAATTGAATATAGTCATGATTTATTTTTCCCTTGCTACACTTTGGTCTTTTTTGTATACCATCAAATGAGAAAAATACACCTATTCCAGCATACCTCCATAGTGGGTTTGGAATAGATGAGTTTATTCTCAAATTTAGTAGGGAGTGGATCCCTTCTCATGTCCCACTCCTCATTCAGAATGGGTCTTACTAGTATCCACCTCATGTGAATATTGGTCCGCTATTAGTATAACCTAAGTTGACGATGATTATCCCAATTCTCGAAGGTGATGCCAAGGAATACATGGAGGAGGAGGTTGAGATCACATGAGAAAATATGAAAAAAATTGAGAAGGTGAAACTTCTACAAGCATTTGTCATGTGCAACTTGGGAATGACAGGGTAGCATTCCCTAGTCTTTAATGGATTGATCCATCACCACCTTTTTGGTACATCCATACATGGGAGGATCATATGAGAACCCACCATGGTGCACATAGTGTGTCGAGTAGTAGGCAAACCACTAGTAGTACTTGTGGTAGAAGACAACAACTTGGAGTCACTTTAGAATCCACCGTCATATCCCCTCATGCTTGAGATCATGTGAAAACTTAAACAATTGGAGGTGAAGAAGGATGAAGGGAAGACTTTCATAGATTTCCTTCACTTTTCAAATGCAAAGTTACCTAGTGACTTATACATGCAAAAGTATCATAAGTACTTGGGGAAGGGTGATCCACTCATTCATGTTAAGTCATATTGCTCTAATATTGTTGAGGTACAAGACGATGACAAAATTTTGATCAGTTGTTCTACATAAATGCTGACAAGGCCATCCTATATGTGGTACAACAAGATATACTTGACAACATTTTAGCACATGGACGTAGTTGGGCAAATAGGTTTATTGATAAATATGTGCAAATTCTATATCATGTGCTAACTAAACAAAGACCTAAAAGAAATCTAGTAGAGTATGGAGGAACGCTTCTTTTAGTTCATTAGGAGATTGGGAGAGTTGAAAACATGTAATAAGGGAAGTTCAAGCCATCTTATAAGGGGTACCTTGATATGGTAATAAGGGAAGTATCACCTACATTGGAATTGATGTTATCATTACACATATAACACATTTATTGAATTAATTTAAGCCAGGGCGTCCATCGAGAGATTTTTAGAGGGATCTACTAGAATATCAACCTCACCCTCTAGACTAAATCTACATCCTTAATAATGAACCAGAAGCCAAAGTGAACAAAGAATAAGGGGACTGACTCTCAAGTAGGAGCCATGTGGATTTCAGCTGTAGCAATAAGAAACAAAAGACAACCATTCAAATATCTCTAGCTCAAGCACAATCGCCTCAAGTCAACAATGTTGTTGTGTCACCTCAACAACAACAAAATCAAATGGTGCAACCCAACACCCAATGATTACAACCCTAATATGTCTCACCACAATATCAACTACAACCAAACTAGTTCTATGGGTATGCATGCCCTGCTCCCATTCCGACCTCATGTTATTGCAAGCAACCCTCCATTGTAAGGCGAACAACTAACATGACTTAGTTTGTGTGTTAAATTCAAGCATACATGTCAGAGTAGTAAAGGGACTCGAAGAAGATCTAATGTCAATCTTAGGGAATTGGGACAATTAGACTACTAACTTATACGGATTAGGTAGGTCTAAGAAAAGAGATGGTTGACTGATTAAACTAAGGATTGAAATTACATAAAAAATAATTAAAATAGATTGAATATTATGTTTTTGGAATATTTAGGATATCAATTTAACCATATAGTGACTATTCATGCATTCTATCCAATGAACATATAATATCTTGCTTCTTTGGATTAAGCATATGTAGCTTACACTACCCTATCTTGTAGTGTAATACACTCTATAATCTAATTACTAACCTTCTCTCGTAGTGTTAATAAAGAAAGCCAATCAATTTGATGTCTCATTGGACAATCTACATCACAATGGTTAGCCTTCTCTTGCAATGCACTATTGACTTTGTTGATAATGTATTTCTCAAACTATTATTAGAGAGTCTAGTTATTATGTTAATTAAGTTGTTGGTCCTATCTATATATGGAATCAATTGTGTCTTGGCCCACTAGTGTTTTTCATGAGTCTGTATCCTTTCCCCTTATCCTATATAGGAGAGGGAGATGTGCTTTTATCAATAAGAAAAAATTACACAAGTGGAGATCCCCGTTATATCATTTTTGTCACATGGTATTAGAGAAAACTTTCTTTCTGCCACCTCAACCCTGATAAAGAGACAGAGAGAAGGAGAGAAGCATCCCTTACATGAGGCAAACCCCCCCCCCCCTAAACTTTTCTTGGTTGTTACCCATTCTTCTTATAGGAGTTGTCTTCATGGAGTGCCTCAATCAACAAAAAAACAATCCATCGTGAAGTTTCTTCTACTAGATCTACATGGGATGCCATGTTGCCACCACTATTGTTTTCCTTTAGAGCCACCACTGCTACTCTATTTTCCTTTATCATCCACACTGTTGTTGATCTAGACCTCTATCCTATATGCCTTGAATTCTATAGATTCACATAGTGTGTCCCATCAGGAACACAGTGTATCGCCTACAATCTCTCATCTTTGGCTTCTAATTTCTAACACGATGTGTCCCCTCACTGACACTACATGTCACACGCTACTACAACTACAACTTGGCGTGCACCACTATCTATAACTTTTTTATAACATGGAGGAGTCTTATATACATGGCATCTCCCTATCCCTATCATTATCCTTACCAACAATGATTATCTTCCTATTTTAGAAATTTAATATTTATTTTATTCTTTAACCCCCACCCTTTCTATCCCTACATGCATATTTCCAACATCCTCAATGCTTGTACTGCCCATATACATATTATGTCTACTAAACCATCAAACCAAGGAATTCAAGCATAATGTTTTTTTTGCTTATATTTTTCTACCTAGATCTTTGTAATCAGGTCATATTGACTGAAGTTGTCAGCTACCTCCTCCACATACTACCCTGCATAGCCCATGTATCTACCATTGTTCCTGACTTCCACCCCAACCACTCTCTTCACACTTTTCATGGTATTCACAAGTAAGAATAGAGGATGGTGAGTAGAGTGAATAGATAAGATGGAGGATAGAAGAAAAAGAATTTAGTTTTGTTGTTCTACATCTCTAGATCTTCATGCTACTTGTTGCTTTGTGGTGTTGTTTTTGTTGCTATGCAGATCGTTTTGCTGCTATTACTTCAATGGTGCTTTTGGTTTTGGTTTTGGTTTTTTTGTCCAAAAGCGGCATTCTTGCTACTTGAGTTATGATTAGCACATACTATATCTTTCTTTGTGCTTTTACACTATCTATCATCCATGCTTTATTTGCATTTTAACTCTCTACTTGTTCATTCTCTATTTGCATGTTGACTCTTTATTTGTACCCTGGAAAATCAACTATTGCTACTTAATATACATCGTTTAGCACACCAATTCACTAATATAAATTATCCTAAAGTTTAATCTTTTTTAATTTCTTATTAAGGCTAGTATAGAAGGGTCGATCCCAAGGGACAACTTTTTAAGATCATTTCTTTGATCCTGATTGATTTTTGCAAAACTTTATTTCTTTTTAGAGGTTTTTCGATATTTGAATGAGAAAGTAAATTCTATGATTTGGAGGGTAATTACACTAGAACAAGAATGTAAATTGCAATTGAATAAAAGATTACACTAGAAAGGAACTAAAAAGATTACACTAGTATAAAAGGGGAAAAATGTTAGCACAAATAAAAGATTATCTAAGGACAATCATTAAAGTGTAAGAAATGAAAGAAGGCAATTTGAAGCAAGTGTTTGGAGGAAATGAATTGAATCTGAAGGGAAAGGAATTGAGGATTAGGGGTTTCACCTCCATAGCCTAAATGAAAACATGATCAAAGAATCACATGACAAGTAAGATAGAAGAAGGTATGTGAATCATTTAAAAGTGAAACACAAGAGACGAAATCCATGTGAACCCATTGAACCTGGCATTAAAATATCCTAGTATGTAATCCTAATGGGAATTTTTCCATGGTCAAATCTAAATTCCCATGTGATGGGTTTAGTCATTCTAAATATCGGTTTCCACGGTCGCATCCACTGAGATTAACCCACAATAAAAATGATTAATTACTTCATTAAAATTGGCAGTCTCTAAACCAAAAACCATCTATATAAATGAAGTCCTATAAAACCTCAATCTAAAAAAAACATGGCTTAGGGGCTACTCCCTTTGACTCGATAGAAAAACTACTCACTAGTCATGGTAAGGAATGGAGAAACAAGGTGAACAAGGTTTGGAGCCATACACCAAATTGAAAGAATCTCTAAAGAGACCAAGTTGGTGACTATGAAATGGCTTGCTCTCTTAATCCCCTGCTCCAAGATAATTAACAAGAAGTAAGAACAAGAAATAAACAAGATCCAGACTCAGAGACAGAACAAAACTTTATTACAGAATAAAAATTACACAACTATGAATTAAAAGTAATAAAGCTTAATTAGAATATGCAAGTATAAAATCTAGGATCCATTTATTATTGGAGTCCCCCTCATTTTATAGGGGAAGGAGGGATGGAAACCCTGAAAGGGAGAAGAAACAAATGAGAGAGACGACTGCTAACTTTTGTTGTTCATGAACCACAAAATGACTATCTCATTAGCTGAGACGGTCGTTTGGCTAATAATGTGGCATGGCCTAAAAGGAAGTGGATCAAACCCTAATCCATGGGTGGCGGCTCCCTTTTGATTTGATTTTTAGTCTCGAAGAATTGTTTGAACTGATCGTATGAATGTGGGATGCTCATCTCACATCGCTACATGTGTTGATTAAGGTTTAAAAACCCTAATATGGTTGGAAGCTCTCCTCTTTGTTTGACTTGGTCTTTAGATCAATTGGACATGGCCGTCTGGGCTCTATGAGCTGAGCGTCTAGTTCTTCAAGATGGTCGTATGGTAAGTGGAGTGCTTCAGTTCATTTATTAGGGTGAAGACTAAGTTGCAGACCTGACACGATCATCTAGCTCTGGGGTTGGAACATATTGTAGATGAACTGACCGTCTAGTTCTTTGAGACGGTCACCTTGTGTGCTCAAAATTTCAAATTTTTTTAAAGGAAAAACCTACAAAAGTGTGACAGATATGATCAATATGCATAAATGATCAAAAAGTGAAAAAATTTTAATTTGGTCTAGAAATTACTAAAAAAGAGATAGGTTTTAATTAAAAGACTATGACAATTATGCAAAAACATAGACGAATATACATTTATCAAAATACCCCTGACTTGAGTTTTTGCTTATCCTCAAGCAAATAAAATCACAAATAATTACAATCTATATTTGCAACATGTCTATCCTCACCCTTGTCACATCACTTTATTCCTTACCTACAAATTTGGCCAAGAAACCTAATCTCCTAAAATCATGAAACAAAAATTATATATTCCCTACCAAAAAAATATCATAACTTGTTTCTAAATCAAGATTTTGTAGAAAATTAGACTTCATCTTACTTCTGCTTTGACACTCTCATTTTTTTTGTGATTTGTTGCACAAGAATAGGACAAAGGGGAGTGCGGAAGATGGTTATCCCTCCTCTATTTGACTCGGGATATATTTGGTGTACGGAGTTGTGTCTACATTGGTCACAATATTTTTTTCTTGTGCTCTTTGGCATCTTTTGATGGTACTCCCCTTTGAGGGGTATGAAATTTTGATATGGGAAGCATTCCACCCCAAACTTGATTTTTTCCCGGAGGTGGTTCTTTACTTCTCTTTTTTTAGAAAGAAAATAAGGGGGGGGAGGTGTCCTTGTGCTTATAACTTCAACATCTTTTTTGGAAGTGTCATTTCATCAGATAGAGTATTCTTGCCAATCACATTATATGAGATTTGTATCAAGTTAATCCATTGTCTAAATTATAGAGAAATTGTGTTTGATTTTGATTGATTCCATACAACTTGCCAACTTTTGTAAGGAGTGATGCTAATTTGGGGTCCTAGGTGACATGATGGTTGCATACATGGCAATTTGTAATAGTTTTTGCAAAATATTTACTAAACTCAATTGGGGTACAATGATAAGCATCTATTCATATCGTCTGACTAGATAATGGCCATTTTGCAACTAAGGAAAGTAAAAGCATGTTCGACTAGATAAAGGCCATGAAAAAAGAAACTACATGCAAAACAAATAAAAAAGGCAAAAATAATGTAAGAAGGGAAAGGATAAGGGGGTAAAAACATACCACCCACCCACACCCCGGACTTAGATTTTTGCTCGTCCCGAGAAAAACCTATATTGGATATGGAGGTAAGAAGATCACTACGGTGGTGGTTATTGAGAGGAAGATGGAGGGTTGTAGTAGTAATTCCCGCAATATGGGGAGTTGGGGTCAGGGTAGGCCTGATGGGCCCCATACTCATTGTATTGGGGATGATTGGCGACACAGTGGCCTGCATCCACATGCCAAGACTCCTACGAGTGATTCATCAACTACATATGATTGAGTTGGTTACCCTAGCACTACTTCTCATGTTGAATCTGTTGGGTTTTTGGGGAGACAGAGAAGGCAGCAGAAACAAAAATTTTCTTCTCCCCACACCCAGTATAAAGGAATCGCGTCAACATCTATATAATAAGAAGGATGGTTTTTAGAGGCGTACCTTGTCTCGAGGCTTACTCGGCGACGTTACCACGCGGCTTGCATGATCTTCACCTCTGGTCTTAGACGGTGTCTGTGCAGCTCCTGGTCTCACCGGGACTGTCGCGATTGACAGCTGTCCTCCGAGCGGTAGAAGTATCCCACCTCTGAAGTAGTCCACATGGACCACCTGGAACTTTGATCTCCTTGTCCCATAAGGAATCGGAAGGAGTCACACCCTCCTGTCGGCGTACTAGTCACCGACACACTCTCCTGCAACTAGTTTCTTTTCTGCAGATGTCTTTCCCCTGTTGTGCCTCCCTTATTAGGTAGCACTTTCTCGGGCTCTCTCGGTTACCAGAACTAGAGAGAATGACAACTTTGCAGAGCAACTAGTATTTTGAGTTATCTTTGAGAAGCCCCCAATACCCCTATATATAGGAGGGCCATGGGATAGGGTTCTCTACCCCGAGAAATGCGGGATTAAAGCAGGAGTAGAAGGGTTTGAGATTTTCCACAAAACAACCAACTACGTCAGCTGAACCGATCGGTTCACACCCTAAAACGATCATTTCGGGCCTTGAGCCGATCATTTGGGACCTGAGTCGATCATGTGGTGCTCTGAGCCGATCGGTTCATGCCTGAGCCGATCGATTTGTGGTCCTGATCCAACTCAAATTGACTTTCATATTTGTTTCCGATTAATCAAATATTAATCTTTGTCCAAATTGAATTTGTACAAGTGAAACAAATTGTATTTGCAAAATAGTCTTCTGACGTTCCAAACGATCTCGATTGGTCACATGAATCGACCAGTTTAACAATTGAGCTGGTCGTCTCATTGATACATGAGCCGATCATCTCTTTAGTTGAGTCGATCGGTTCACCAACTTGAGCCGATCAGTTCATCCCATGAGCCGATCGGTTGGGGTAGCAGACTATGCAAAATTCGTCAATTGCAGTTTCGATCAATTCGATACTCTAATCAATCGGTCCAACACCTTGAACACTGTGATTTTAAGCTATCAATTAATTGAGTGTTTAATTGAACTACTAAACTCCTTTAGTAATCAATCTAAACATCGTTTGTAGATAAACTCCTCTTCCAGGTTAAATCCTATGTGTGTGACCCTACAGGTCCATTTCACATTGGCAGTGAAAGCTCAAAACACTTATGACTTCATAAGCAAAGAGCGGTGCCTAGTCACACATAAGTGCTACCCAAGTGAAAAGGAAAGTTGGAGAACAACTTTCAATCCTACAATATGTGAATGGTGTTATAGAAAATGTATAATTCCTTTGTTACTGATATCCCAAATGAACTCAAGGCATGGAACAATCATCCTTTCAACGTTCATTCACTTTCTTGATCTCATAGTAGATTGGAGGAGATATGTATGACATCAATATCATATACTGATTCACACATGTGTTCACACCTATCTCAATCCTACTCATCAAGTAGCCAGGGATATCAAACTCCCTCAGGAGGGACAAATCCCATATCTATCACTCACCCCTCAAAAGCCCCATGTGTCAAAGCCACCCAATCATCACCTTTATAACAACTAATGTTTCAGGATTACGTTTGATGATGTCAAAGTGTACCCAACGACATGTGTTGAGTGTAGTGATTTTAGGTCAAAGAATCACACTCACCACCATCATTGTGAGAACTAACTATGACTACCATGTGATGGTTCCATGTGTCAAACTCATGGTGGGTATGTCTGGTACGCTTGTTCTCTAACAAGTACCTATGTGTTTGGTTTGATATCTCCATATCATGACTAATGAAATTCTGTCATCAACCAACACCACAATCTAGTCTTGTGTGTCATTACTATCTATCTACCTTCCACAATGACATCCGACTAGGGACATAATAAGAATGTACAAACTCTTAGCATCTGTATGATCTCATCGTTCAGGTCCTTAACCTGAAAGCATACGTCATTGAGTATTGTCATTCTCTAGACATTCAATATGTTCTATCATTATCTCATATGACTGAACCAGAAAGAATTGGAATCTTGCCTTTGATGTTTATCAAATCAATCTTAATGTATCCCACCAATAATCCCATGACTCGCTCTCAGGGAATACATAACAACAGAATCTCATCCAATGGATTTCAGATCTCATAAAACCCATAGGGATCATCATCTCCTTCCTCAGTACTCATACGCCTCCTGGTGCAATGTCAAGATGGCTGAGGGGGTAGTCATGTCACATCTTCCTATGCCTCCAAAGAGACACTCGTCCTGTGGGTCATTGGTTTGGGGACATCTTCCAGTTCAGGATGCTCCAGAGGGAATCATGCAATATGCATCGATAGATTCGTCAGATCAAAGACTAGGTTGGCAGTTGCAAACCTAGCATGTAGGGGGATCTCAAGGACAACCCGTGTGTTTTTAAAGAGCATATAGTAGATAGAATTTACATCCCTTCAAGTATGGGAGGTCAATCAAGTGATTCTTAAGCTCCAGTAGAAGAAAGGATATGTGTGTAGCCCAGAAAGTAGACTATATAGGTCATTATATGGCCTATACACTAACAGGAAGAAGTAGTGCATGTGGCTTGATAGTTAAGATGATCAACCATGGCATTTCCCCAATTGTACATCTCATGGTGTAGAATACACTACAAAGTTTAGAGCTCAAGAAGAGTCGCATCACCCTATGTACCTTCCCTACCAAAGAAGGTGTAGGCCAGGATGCGATGAAGGTAGCAGACCACCAGGTTGTGGATGCTAGATGCCTTGGGGCCTGCGGGGATCTTGGGTGGAAGTCCAGAGATGTATGTCCAGAACTTGTCCACGTTGTAATTGTTAGGGTAGATGTCGGAATGGCAGCTCATACAATGAGAGAGATAATAAAATTTTCCCTCATTAGGGATGATGGAGGGGATCTGACAGATAGAGATCTCAAAGTTTTTACCAAAGACTCAGGCTTATAGCTGGAATTTCCCCATGAATTGTGGAGTCGATGGTAGTGGTCACAAACTCCAATGTGAGGTCACTATACACTAAAGTGATGCAGAATAGGAAAAGGAGAATGTAATTCTTGTGTAGCATGATGTTGACAACTTCTTTAATGTTGAGTGCGTCAAGAGTGATGATGTAGGCCCTACAGGAAGTGAAACACCAATTATGGATGTTTCCTTGAATCTGTCAAAATGATTATCATTGAGGAATTGAGCATAGTTCCCCATGATTGAGGCTATGCAGGGCGGTTGCGGTGCGATCAAATCAGGTTCATGTCAAAATTGACCTACCTCCACCTGACGGATGTATCGTTTGCTTCCTTGTGATCATGGGCCATCTCCTTAGGAATCTCTGGTGAATATTCACTTGTGCATTCCAAGAATTGGATATCGGGCCATGAACTAGAGCAGTGAGGTGGCTCACAAGAGGAGGAAGTGGGGGCCTTGCCCTTGTACTTGTGGAAACATCTGAACATGGTTGGAAGAGTCGTGGAAATATGAAATGTGCATCTGGAAATACAAAGAAATGGTTTTGGGTTAATGATGATCATTTGGAAAACTAAGACAATCATTTTGAGTTATAGATGGAGGAAAACATGTGTCTGGCAATGGGAAAGACATTTGACTGGCTGCCCAAGTGCTTGTTTGGTTGCACAGAGGTGGCATATCAAGTGAGGTGCTTCAAAGAAGAAAGGCTGGAAAGTAGGTGATGAGGTGTCAGCGGGATGGTTGTCTGGCCGGGTGAGGTGGTCGGTTGGGGTGTGGAACGACTATCTCATGTCGTAAGGGTCAGGACTGATTGGATGTTGGTGGCTCTGTGGTGGCATAATGACCGGCTAGGGTAGAAGCTTGGTGGCACTCGATTGAGAGTGAGGTAGCAATCTCGTGGGTCTGGCGATCATCTGATGACAGAGGTAGAATGACTGTCGGTGTCGGTGAAACGACTATCTTGGATCAGGAAGAGGTCACCAGACAAGGAGTTGTTGCTAAAGTAGGTGAAGGGGACACCTGGGTTCGAGGAGGTGAAGGTTGAATTGTCTATCCCCAAAGTGTTTTTTCTATAGGCAACTTGACCAAGCCAGATGATCGTTTGGCATTCCAGCCATTAGGTAGGGATTTCAGGAGGAAGGTGGGCATTTTTAAATTCCAAAATGGATGTGCATTTGAAACTTCATTGAATGTGCCTCTTGGTCATCGAGATGACTGTCATGTTGGTGCCAGATGATCATTTGGTGTGGTAATGTTGGTGTTTCAAATTTCAAATTTCAAACAGCCGCCAATTTTGGAATGCCACCTAAAGTGCCAAGACAAGTGTTTCAACTTTACCAAATGCTCGGTATGCTATGTGGGATGACTTGCTATATTAAGGTGATCTATACATGCATTAGCTCATTGGGGTTATACTAAACATCTAATTAGGTCTAACCTTCAACCTTGTTTGGCTAAGTCCAAAATGTCAACTTCCAGGGTAGGGTCTGAGATCTAGTATTTTACAATTGGCTCATCTCTTAATCTGATTAGGTCACCAATTTTAGGAAGCTACATTTGAAGATTCTAGTTGATTGTATCATCCCTTATTCTGATTGACTGGGACCCTTGATCAAAAGTTGTGATACATGTCGACCAACTCATTCCTTCATCCAACTGACTAACCCAACATCAAAAGTGATTATCAATGTCCAACTGATCAATTCACCATTTGAGTCAAGAGACCGGGATTTTGGACACACAACAAGATAATTTTGGACACACAACAAGATACAACCATGATGATCTATGGACCATCCAATTGATCATCTTGGTCCCCTGTCAAGTCAAAATAAGTGTTGGTTGAGCCACTTATGTTTTATTCTTGTGGGATAGGAGGCTAAATTATATTATAAAGAATGACCTAGTTGGAGGGGTTTAACCCTACTTGTAAGGAGTGGGAACCAAGAGGGGATCCATTTGCTACTTAGTTTAGAAATAAGTACATCCTATCCAAAAATAGAAAGTATTCAAGATTTGGGGTACTTTTCATTTTTCAAAAGAATAGTATTTAAGCAACATGAATACATGGTAGGTGAAAAATAAAAAAGAATCACATTATCTCAAATGTAAAATAATTAAATTGTTGCTCATCAATTAAGAAGCTACAAACTTAACTTATACAAAAAGGACCAGTTGCAGAAGGCAAGCATCAAGTTATGCTGGAAGTTATCCTATCTGGTATGTATCCCACATGAGCCATCTTGCTCTAATGCACCTATATACGGGTGGTGGTTGGGTACAACACCTAGAAAATAGGAAAACAAAAGTGGAAGTGAATTAACATAAAGTAAGTATGTGCAGAGTAAAAATATTGGGGCATTATTCAAGACAAGATGGATAATTAAGTGATGTCACATAAGAGAGTTCTAAGTATTAGGGTAGTCCAAAAGGAAGTATTTTCAAAAGATTTAACATTTCAAATAAATGAGTCATATTATTACATAGAAGATGATTGATAAAAATATATTCATTCTGTAACAATTTAACATCAATGATATCTCAAACTTAAGCAATGCATGTAAATACATTTTGGTGGATATTATTTAATCAAGATTGAGACCCAAAAAACTCAAGCCTAAGGTGTTGGGTGGAAAGACGCACCCTAGGTGGAGAGATGCAATCCTATATATAAATGAGTGGTTATACACATTTTGCATAGAAAGGCACACCCAATAAATATTATGGTGGTATACAAGTTCAATTATTATAAATAAATTTAGTCTATTATACATGCACAAATGTAGAAACAAGATGTATGCTAAGTCAAAAATAGTTTAAATTGGATATGAAGGGATGAAAACATCCTTTTATAGTAGACTTAGGTCAATGGATAATCAATAATTATTTCTTATGATGTTAGTAAACAATCAAGGAGACAATCTCAACACAAAAGGGGTAACAAAACACAATAAGAGTTAAATAAATGATGATCATATTTTGGGCAGATGCATCATATTGAAAATCATGGTTTCAACTATAATAATGCCAAGCAAACCAAGTATATGTACATATCTTAGATCCCTATGTAAGAAATTGAAAATTAACACCCTAGGTCTAGGAATCAATTTCGAACACCTAATAACATCATATACAAGGACTAGAGTTAAAACCAATTAGATATACTAACTATGAAATATGGTGGGAGTGGGGATTGAACAATGATGAGAAGGAGACATGGTAGGTGATCTAGGGGGGAATTTGGGACAACCCTTGAATCAATTCTCGATAGATCCTCAAACAATATCAAGAGAGTTGATTGTCAAAGTTGCTAGCTCTGCTAGGAAGTTGAGATCTCTTTGATAGCCATTTGATGGGAATAGGGACGATAGATAAGGCAGCGGAAATATTTTTTTGTCCCTATTCCTTTACCAGCAAATCATGTCAACAATGATGTATCTAGGAAAAGTGTAGCAAGAGGTATATCTAGTCCTGGAGCTAGTCCATCTATTGCTCTTGCTTGGTGTTGTGCACTCTTTACAAGATGCACATGAACACCTATCTGTGACAACCTCCTGGTGCAACACCACAAACGACAGTGGTTGTTGTCCTCCTAGCATAGTGGCAACAAACTCCACGCCTCTACGTAGTCCATGCAAACCACTCAGAACTCCACATTACATTGTCAGAGCCAATGAGAAGGAGTTGTCCCTTTGATGTCAATGTGATAGTGTTGATTAGTTCTTCCTTGTTGTCTCACGCTTTTATGGGTAAGGCTTGCTCGGGCTCTCATATTACCAGAACTGTGAGAGGACAACAATAGTTATAGCTTATTGCTGAATCTCCTGAAAGCCTAGACTACTCCTCTATTTATAGGAGGTCTAGGGTTAGGGTTTTCAGATCAACTGGGAGCCAAAGAGATAGACTTTCATGAATTTCTGGTTGTTGAAAATCATGAATCAGTTGGTTCACTTATGAACTGGTTCGTTCACATGTGACTCGGTAGATTCAACACTTGAATTGGTTGGTTCACATTTGAATTGGTCAATTCAACACTTGAATCAGTCAGTTCAATATGTTTCCTATTCAAAAACATATTGGCTTTCATTGTGAAGATTAATGCACAACATGAAGTCAACATAAATCCTTGATCTAGTAGTATGGATCACTCAACCAGTTGATTCAAAATTTGAATAGGCCGACTCACATTCTAAACAAGTCACTTCACTATTGAACCAGTTGATTCACATTATGAAATGGTTAATTCTCTTTTGAGTCGGTCGATTCAGATTCCAGTCCAGTCAATGTACAATCAATGTTGTTTAAATTGACTACCTAAACACTTTAGTAATCAAGTTAAACCTTATTCATGAGTGAACTCCTATTCCAGGTGCATCCTATGTGTGTTATGTCTCAAATTACGTTAGAAATGAATGTCCATAACCAATTTGATGACATCAGAGGCAATGAACACTATCTAACAACACATCATTGCTACCCAAGTAATTAGAAAGTTGGAGAACAACTTTAACCTCCAACCCATGATCAATGTTACAATCATCATAGTTCCTTTGTCTCTAATATGCATAATGAACCCAATGCATGGAATCATCATCCTATGAATATTCAATCCATGTTTTCTTGAACTAGAGAAGACTATTAAGATACACATGAAACCAATATCTCATATTGAATCACATGAGCAAGGACATGCATTTCTCAGTCTCACTTATCAAGTAGATAAGATATCAACTCCAATACTAGGGTCAAATCCTATGTACATCACTCACATTCAATCCCCATGTGTTACAACATACATGAGCACAACCTCTATAGCAACCCTAATTCAAGGTCATGTTGGGTGATGGCAAAGTTCATCAAATAACATGTGATGGGTGTAGTGATTTTAGGCCCAAGAACCACGATCACCACTATCATATGAAAGTTGATTCTAACTACCATTCAGGGGTCCCATGTATCACTCTCTAGGTGGGTTTGTCTGGTACACTATTTTCCAACAAGTGCTTATGTGTTTGGTTTGATATCACATATCATGACCGATGAGATTCTGTAATCAACCAACACACACTCTAATCTTGCATATTATTGTGGTCTATTTTTCTTCCACAGTAACATCTGACTAGGGAAATAACAAGGATGTATGTACTCTTATCATACATATGATCTCAATGTTCAGGTCCTAAACCTGAAAACATATTTCATCAAGTAATATCATTGTTTAGACATTTATTATGTCATATCATTATCTCATAACTGAATAAAATAGAATAGATGGAATTGCCCTTTATTATTATCAAATCAATTAAATTATGACACATTACAATCATCACATGATTGGCTCTTTGGGAATACATACCATTCAGACTCCCACTTGCACTTAGAGACAATCACTCATTAATCTTATTCCAAGTGATCTAACATGTCCATCATGCTTATGCTGTGAAAGTGCTTTTGTCAATAGGTCAAAAATATTGTTTTGATTTAGTATTATATAGATATTCACATCTCCTCATTGTACAATCTCTCATATGAGATGAAACTATCATAGTATGTGCTTGAAACACTGATGCGATCTGAGTTCCTTAGCTTGTGCAATAGCTCCATCGTTGTCAAAAACGTGAATGCTTGGAACCACCCCAAGTTCACTAATGAACTTCTTGATCTAGACAGCTTCCTTTGCTGCATTGGATGCACCACTACACTCAGCCTCTATTGTAGAATCAACAATTGTCTCTTTCTTGGAACTCTTCCCGCTCATAACTCTATTTTTGAGGCAAAACACAAATCTAGATTGCAATTGGTAATCATCTATGTCAATTTGGAAGCTTGCATCAATGTAACCCCTTACACCCAACTCTTCCTCACCGCCATAAATAAGAAATCGATCCTTAGTCCTTCTGAAGTACTTAAGGATGCTCTTTACGACAATATATTGACTCTCACTAGGATATGACTGATATCTGCTCATAATTCTCAAGGTATATGAGACATTGAGATGAGTGCATAACATCACATACATGATATATCCACTTTCATATGCATATGGAATCTTATTCAGGTGCTCCCATTCTTCAGAAGAGTTAGGACATTGGGTTTTAAAAAGGCTAATTCCATATGACATGGGAATATTCCCTCTCTTGAGTCCATCATGTTGAACCTCATCAACACTTTGTCAATATATGTACTCTGGCTTAGGCCAAGAAGTCTTGTAGATCTATCATTGCAGATCTTGCTTCCTAAGATATAGGATGCTTTGCCTAAATCCTTCATAGAGAAGGTACTTCCCAACCAATTATTTACCATATGTAATGTAGGGATGTAATTCCCCATCAATAGTATGCCATCTACATATAATATGTGGAATACAATTATGCTCCCACTAACCTTCTTCTACACACAATGTTCATCTTCATTTTGACTAAAGCCAAACTCTTTGACTATATCGTCAAATCAAAGATTCCAACTTTGAGATACTTACTTCAATCCATAGATTGACCTTTGTAACTTACTGTAACATACTCAATTCCAAACACATAGGCTAATCCTCCATTCTTCTAGGCCCCTACTCGATTATATAGTTATCCAATATCCCTCTTTCCTTCCTCTTAATTTTTTTTTCAAATAGGTACCTTTATTGTGCATAATTCCCTAAATTTATGATAGATTAGACCTTGCTGGGACCTAATAGCCTAATTAACTCAATTGTATCACATGGACATAAATCTTAGGATGTTATAACCCTAATAATTGAATTATAGGAAATCGGCGAATAGTGATTCCACACTCTTGTCTTAATATTAATTTAATACCTAGTATGGCCCTAGGGCCTTAGAGGGAGATAATTGTAGTTAAATAAAGAACATTTACCCTATTTGATCATTAGGATGAACTTACAAACCCTAGTATAATGATTAAGTGAATTTGGGGAAAATACATAGAAATTAATCTCAAAATGAAAAATTAAGTCCAAGTTCGTGTTTGACATACCCTAATTAGGTAACCCACAAATTTTGAGCCTAATCGGATATCATATACACCCCTAATAGCAATTTAGGAGATTAATATATAAGTTCAATGTTATTTATGCGATTCATTTGAATGTCACACCCCTTTTTCCTAAGTTCTGGTGCATTTAAATGTCATGCATCAACTAAGTCAGTTGATGCTTAGTTCTACACGCGGATCTTTATCGGGTCAGGTAGGCAGACGCTGGACCTTGTCTCCTACCCCCGACTTCTCTGCGCGTGAGACTGCATGTGCGACTGGCTTCCTAGTGACTGCTTCTACCTCGTCGTTCTCCCTCCACACTTCATCTATTAATGTGTTTTCTTCGCCACTAGATCTACATTGCTCTCCCGACCCCAAAGACCCCTAACTCACCCTCACTCGAACCCTAACAACAAAACACACAATCCCCTTTCTCCCCTTCCTTGCTGGCGCCACTTCTAGTGACCTCGGCACCCCATTGGACTAACGTGTGGGTAGTTTCTAACCACCCAGAAACTATCATCTCTCCCCCCTGCACCCTTCACTGCATTCTATTAGAATGATCTGGCCCAGGTTCACCTTGCCGAGCCAAGTAATCCTCTCCGACAAACTCCTCGCCGTCACAACAACTCACAACTTCTCAAATCAATTAGAGGAAAGGTAACCATCTAGGACCCTCATTCTTTCATTCTGTCCCTTCAATTCGCCGCGGTTTCACCTATGTCCTTTGGTCGACAAGAATGTTGGTCATTCCTTTTCGTTGCTATGAATTTTTTGGGGTGATTTGCCACCCTATCGACGGTCGTAATGGGGTTCTGCTCCCTATTTTACTTGTGTGTTTTGGGTCTTCCTCAGTAGATGCTTTCAAGCTAATCTCCATAGCTACTGACTCTTCCATCACCTCTAATAACCAGCCTGACCTGGCAGAGGAGACCTTCCTCGTGTGTCGATGCTAGGACTGCCATCCTTCCTGGTCATGCTGTCTCAGGCTTTAACACATATTTTGTGAGGTCGACTCCTTCCACGAATAGGGACGGCCTACCCCCATTGACCTTGGGGCAACGATGTCATTTTCACAGTAGGGTGTTGGAGCAGAGCTCCCATGTTTCCACCATGGCACGAGATGCATGGAGTGCAATCCCTGGGATGAAAGTCCTATCTCGCCCATGAGGCATGTGCAACCTGATGTCACATGCCATGGGTAAGAATGTCCTTTCGTCAGCTTTGACTTGCCTTTGACCTCGAGTTGGGTAAGTGCATATCGCTATAGTACCGAGTAACACACCGTCCGATAATTGCATTTTCATTCGAGGGCATTTTAGACAATTTACAATTCATTTTCCGTTTAATCATTAATTGATTTCAACTTATAAAAATTGTAATTAATTATTGGTTCAACAGAAAAATACAAAAAAATATGTTTTTGAAATCAAAAAAATGCGAATGATTTATTGGGATAGGTTTGATGACCAGATTTACAACCTAATATAGGACTGATTTCTAAGCAAGGGATTTAATGCTTTTTATATTAATTGAATTCACATATATGATGACTAGGTTGAGACAACCCTGACCTTGGGCTTAGGAGATGTTACTGAATGTATAGGACTGATCAAGGTATGCACATCCTCTATTTTATTTTGGGCATTATTTGACTAAACCTACATTTATATAATGAGGCATCTCTTAGACCATATTTCTACTTGGAAATCCATTTGCTTGGACATTTATATTTTTCCTACTCTCAAGTCTTTGTTTTCATTTGGTTGTTGTGGTACCTTGTTTATAATGGGTTTTTGGACCCCTTCTGCTATATTGTCTTTTTATTTGAAATTGAATAAAATGCCCATCTTGCCACTCTATTTATGCATGCTACATGTTTGACTAGAATATATGGAATAGTGGTACTTATGTACAATCATACTTATATAGGGCGTGCGTATTCTTCCCGGGGTGTGTGTTTCCACCCTTACTTTTTAGGCCATGATCCTACGGTGTTATGGCCCTATTTTAGGTATATTTAGTCTACATTGTTATGAATGAAAAAGTTTAATGTTTTATATTGTGATTGTGGTTCAATGGTATGTCAAGACATTTTATTCTGATGCTTCTAATCTGAATTTAATATGCCTTATTTCTTTTGTTATATTCCTTTTTAACTCACCTAATTGTAAATATCCCCCTCCTTGTGGGAACATCTCTTTTTGTACTTATAACCCTATATAATGCCCAAAGTGTTTATTATATGTACATACTCAGCTCTTTCCTGACCTCTATGTTGTCTCCTATGTTCTGGGTGATGTTCCCTTCCACCCAGGTTTAGGTACATTAGAAGACAAAGATGCTAAAAGATTGATTACATGGACTTAGACATTGAGGATAGCTTGGAATAGTTGGTTTGTCCTTTGCAAGTGGCCTTATGTGTTCATAGGTGTATGCCTTTTTTTTCTTTTTTGTTCCACCTTATATGGTGAGAAACAATTGTACAAAGAAAATTTTGTAACTGTGTAATAGTTTTGTTTCCACTGCTTATTCATTATCATGCTCTGTAGTATGTACCATTTGAGAAATGAATGAAATTCCTCCTTACCTTCTTACCTTTTTGGTATGTTTGGGATTGGATGGACTTATTCTTCAATTCAGTGAAGAGTCGACCCCATAGCAGGACTCACTCTTTACACTTACATACTTTATTGGCTTCCTTTGGATTTGTAAGACCCCCATGCTATGTGATGTACACCATTCTCAAGAAGATTCCCGTGAAGTAAAGTGGTTTTAACATCCATCTACCAAATATCCTAGTCATGATAAGCTACAATGGCAAGCATGATCCTAACATAATTAACCATGGAAATTGGTGACAAATGTTCACCATAGTTAACACCTTGAATTTGTTTGAAACCTTTTGCAACCAATCCACCCTTATTGGTTGTACACTACCATCCATGTTAGTATTCTTCTTGAAGATCCACTTGCACCCTATGGGTTTTACCCCTTCAGGTGGATCCACCAAGGTCCATACCTTGTTGGTGTACATAGATTCCATCTCAGGCCTCATGACCTCAAGCCATTTCTTAAACTCTGGTCCCTTAGTAGCCTCTAGGTAGGTTGTTGTCCATCATCTATGATCGAATCACTGCCTTCTTGAGTCACAAGATAACCAAATCTTTCAACCTAAGGTGTGTCCTATTAGATCTATGAGTTCTTGTGGTACATGAGGAACTTGGGATTCCACAACAATTTGTAGGTCTCCTTGTTCCTTCTATACCTCTACAGGTTCAATGTTTCTTGTTGATCTTGAACCTCTTCAGTTTCTAATTTTCTCCCATGGATTCCTTTGCAAATAAATTCCTTTTCTAGAAATACAACATCCTTGGCAACAAACACCTTGTTGTCAGATGGAGTATAAAAGAGTATCCCTTAGCTTCCTTAGGATATTAAACAAAATAACATTTATTTGATTTGGGTCCAAGCATTTTGGGAAAATGCTTTCTCACAAAAGCTTCACATCCGTAAATCTTAACAAAAGACACATTGGTATGTTTCCCATACCATATCTCATATGGTGTCTTTTGAATCGATTTAGATGGCACATGATTAAGTGTAAATGTTGTGGTTTGTAGAGCAAGCCCCCAGAAAGAAATTAGAAGATCAACAAAACTCATCATTGATCACACCATATCTAGTAATGTGTGATTCCTTCTTTCTAATACACAATTATGTTGTGGTGTTCTAGGTGGAGTCCACTGTGAAATGACACCACAGGCTTGCAAAAGGTCCTCAAACTCTTGGCTCAAGTATTTTCGACCTTGATCAAAATGAAGTGCTTTAATACTTTTATCAAGTTGGTTTTGTACTTCATTCATGAAATATTTAAAGTTTTCAAGGGGTTTTAACTTATGTTTCATTAAGTAAACCTAACCATACCCACTTAAATCATTAGTAAAGCTAATGAAGTACTAATAACCGCCTCTAGATTTTATTCTAAAAGATCCACACACATTAGTATGTATATGTTCTAATAAATCACTTTCCCTCTCAATGTTACCAATAAAGGGGTTCTATGTTATCTTTCTCAACAAACAAGATTCACATGTCTCTATTGATTTGAAATCAAAAGAGTCCAAATAACCATATTTGTGGAGTTTGGAGATGCAATTCTCATATATGTGTCCTAGATGACAATGCGAAAGGTATGTCTGGTTTGATTTATCGACTTTTAGCCTTTTAGTATTTATGTTATATATGCTAGTCTCTAGATCTATCAAGTATACAGTATAGGACACAGTGGCACTGCCATAAAAGATCTCATCTTTACTAATAGAAATCATTCTTTATAAGAAATTTGAATTCATTATTGTCCAAACAATACACAAATATGATGTTCCTATCGATGGCAGGTACATAATAGCAGTTCTCCAACTATATCATAAGCCCACTC
The DNA here is from genome assembly GCA_963693085.1 of Alisma plantago-aquatica. NCBI lineage: Eukaryota > Viridiplantae > Streptophyta > Magnoliopsida > Alismatales > Alismataceae > Alisma > Alisma plantago-aquatica. The sequence goes on from OY856414.1 coordinate 408,934,749, forward strand.
AACAGAGATAACTTATAGGTTCAACTGCATTGGCAGCAACTCTTGCTCCATTAGCAACACACAGTTCAACATCATCTTTCTTCAAAGGTCTACTTCTTTTTCAGATCCTTCACATTTGAGAAAATGTGTGATCCACATCTAGTATCCAGTACCCAAGATGAAGAAGTGGTAAAGTTAGTATCAATTACGTATATACCTGAAGTACATATATCTGTCTTTTGCTTCATCTTCCTCAATTTCTTTAAGTGAAAAGAATAGATTCCTTTTGCACTTATCCCTCTCCTAATTTTGAATGTAGATGACTTGGACTTCTACTTAGCCTCAGAATACTTCTTGGACTTGCCTTTGTCCTTAGACTCTATTCTTATTATCATTTTCACGGGTTTGTCATTATGCATATGTGCTTTGGTATTTATCAACATGCCAAACAACTCAAATGACAGTTTAGACAAGTTACTCAAGTGATAACACTTGATAAACTGGCTATATGATTCATGCAATGATTGTAGAATCATATTCGTGGCCAACTCTTGACCTAAAAGAAATATTATCCTTTATAGATGTTCCACATGCCCAATCATATTGATCACATTGGTCTCTACTGGATCTCCCTCTGTCAGTTTGCATTCAAACAACACCTTAGAGACATTATACCTTTTTTGCTTTTCATGTTGTTTATGCAACTCATATTTCATATAACCAGCATAAGTTTTTTGATTTCTATGACATCATAGGCATGCTTCAAGAAAGCATCCATTTCATCTTAAGGGCATTTGGAGTGGGTTCCTCTGACACTGGTGTTTCAAAGACGTAGAAAATGTTTCTCAAAGTACTGAGCCAGGTTTGGAAGTTAATCTCATTTAGATTGTCCTTCTCTAGGACCGATCATAATGGTAGTATGTTTTCCATTTATAACTACAAGAGTAAAATTTGCACTTTGTCAAAACACTTTTAAACTTGATTTAATATATTGACAATAATAACTAGGCCAATAATTAGTTATTGCTCCCACTATTTTGTTCAAATTGATAACCCTCACTACCAATTCGGAAGATTGCAGTGTAAAACCTTCTAGTGAGCTAATATCCAAAATAATTAAGTTATTACCTAGCCAACACTGGCATCAATAACCAATTATTAAGGTAGGCTACATCTGCAACTACATCTCATGCAATTCTTAGATAGATGGTAGACACAACTCCTTGTCATACACCATCCGCATGCTTCTATACATTTAATCTCATTAAGGTCACCTAGTCAAGCCTAACGCATAAGCCAACATGATAATAATGCACCCTATTTGGTAGGACCACATGACTACCATCACACTTCCATGAGATATATGATGCACCATGCTTGTCGTGCCAAAACTTTGCCAAATTAGGCTTTCATGTTTTCTTCTTATGGAAAGCATCTAAAAATCAATATTTATTGAGAGATTTTTATATAAATACATATACATATCCAATCACCGCATAATTATAGTACATATCATATACATACTATATCTACAAAGAAATAACATGCAATCACAAACATACGAGCAATGGTTATGGCCATACTAATGCAATTCTTTAGAGCCACAAAGAATTGCTACCACCTAAGGTCATACATATCATGTAGAAACATGTACTTGGCAACTTTTGTTGGCCTATTTGGTTGTCTGAACCCTTCAATCAATCACTTGGCCCTCAGGTTGGTCGATTGACTTTCTCCAATCGATCAACAAGCGGTTGGTTGGACTCCTCCAATCGGTTAGTTGGGCCTCTAGTCAATCGATTTGCTCCTCTTGTCTATTGGCCTCCTTGGTCCTCCAGTCATTTGACTTGACTCGTGCAGAACATCTTCTCCCTCCAAAATTAAAATGAGAACTATCATACTCCATATTACATTGTAAAAGGGAAAACCTCAAGTTACATTCAAGGAGGGTATAGGAAGAAGAGCATTAATTTACATTTGGAAAGGAGGGGTGAGGCTCGGTATGAAAATTGAATACCAATAGGAAATAAACTAAACAGCCATGCACACACATCCACACATGCTTCGTGCAGAACTACACATACATCCATAATAAAAAATGCTTTAAGGGTGACACAAATAGATTCCATATATATATGTATATATAAATGAATTTTATGTGGTATTTAATCAGATATGCACATTAATCATTTTAAAATTCATATTATATATAATAAAATAAATCCAATCACATTGATTTAGATCCCTGATATACTATAAATTGACATGGCTCTAACGCTACTGATGGAATAGGGATGATATAGAAGACATCAGAAACAATTTTTTTGATCCCTATTGCTTTACCAATAGATCACGTCAACAATGATGTATCTAGGAAAAGGATAGCAAGAGGCATACCTAATCCTAGAGCAAGTCTAATGACTAACACTCTTTCTTGGTGATGTGCACTCTTTGCAGGATAAACACAAACAATTATCAATGACAGCCTCTTGGTCCATGACTATGGACGACATGGTTGTTGTCCTCCTAACATAGTGGCAACAACCTCCACGACTCTACGTAGTCCACACAGACCACTAGGAACTCCACACTACACTACCAGAGCCAATGGAAGGATTTTCCCCTTCAATGTCAATGTGATAGTGTTGACTAGTTCTTCCCTATTGTCTCTCCCTTGTCATCTCTCCCTTTTGTAGGTAAGACCTGCTCAGACTCTAACATTACTAAAACTATGAGAGGACAACAATTCTCAGAGCTTATTATTGTATCTCCTAAAGGCCTTGACTACCCCTCTATTTATAGGAGGGTTAGGGTTTCCAAATCAATTGGAAGTCAAAGATATGGATTTTCACAAATTTATGGCTACTGGGAATCACGAATTAGTCGGTTCACTTCTGAACCATTTGGTACACATGTGAATCGGTCAGTTTACATTTGAATCCATTGATTCAACACTTGAATTGGTCAGTTCAATATATTTCCTATTCACAAACATATTGGCTTTCAATGTGACTATTAATGCACAACATGACATCATCATCAACCCTTCATCCAATCTTACTGATCACTCAATTGGTCGATTCACAACATGAACTGGATACTCATATTCTGAACTTGTCGGTTCACTCCTGAACTGGTTGATTCACATTCTGAGACGGTCGGTTCTCTTCTAAATCGGTCGATTCAGATTCCAATTCAACAAATGTACAACTAATGTTACTTAAATTGAATACTTAAACACTTTAGTAATCGAGTTAAACCTTATTCATGACTAAACTCCTATTCGAGGTTCATCCTATGCATGCGACCCTATAGATCCCAAATTACATTGGCAGAGAATGTCCATAACCAATTTGTGACATCACAAGCAATGAGCGGTATCTAACAAAACATGAGTGTTAACCCAAATGATGCGTTGGACCCAAGTCAGTGAGTTGGGGTAGGAGGGGGGCATTAAGGTCAAGAATGTTGCATCCAAAGAAAAGAAGCAAGGGATTACATGTATTTGTCGGGTTGATGTAATCTCCTATTGTGTGGATTTTTCAGTAGAGTTGGAGGGAAATAGAGGGCGGGAAAGATGTTAGAAAAGGAATGAAGGAAGGGGACGATGGTAGAGAAAATTAGGGCTAAATGAGGAGGTGACACGTGACTTCAATAGAATTGGGAATTTTAGAAAAAGTTTTATAGCACAAGAATTTATGCTACCCAAGTATTTGAAAAGTTGGAGAACAACTTCAAACTACAATCAGTGATTAGTGTTATAGTGGTTGTACAATTCCTTTGCCTCTGATATCCATATTGAATTCAAGGCATGGAATCGTCATCCTCTCAATATTCAGTCAATGTTTCTTGAACTACAACATATTGTTGAGACACACATGATCTCAATATCTCATCGTGATTCACATGAGCATGGCCATGCATATCTCAGTCTAACTTATCAAGTGGCCAGGATATCAACTCCAATAGGAGGGACAAATCTCATCTACATCACTCACACTCAATCCCCATGTGTTACAATATACACCAACACCACCTTTATGGCAACCCTTATTCAAGGTCACGTTGGGTGATGTCAAAGTTCTCCAAACATGTTATGAGTGTAGTGATTTTAGATGTAAGAACCACAATCACCACTATTACTATGAGAGTTGATATTGGTTCCATGTATCACTCTCAAGGTGGGTCTATCTAGTATACTATTCTCCAACAAGTACCTATGTGTTTGGTTTGATATCACATACCATGACTGATGAGATTCTATCATCAACCATCACACACTCTAGTATTGCATATCACTATTGTCTATTTTTCTTTGACAATAACGATGAGTTACATGGTCAGCCTTAATCTTGACTACCATTCAATAGAGCCAAAGCTTTGGGAATTTGAATAAACGGAACAATGGAATGATGGGTTACATAGTCAACCTTAAGCCTCACTAGCTTATGCTAATACGACAGTTTGAGCTAGTCTAAGAGCCTAAATCCTCATTTGAAGTGATTCTAAATGAAACGATATCTTCTTCATTGTGGAAGTCAAGGAGGAGGAAGACCTAAAGGCTTTAATAGAAGGAGGTCCATGTTATGTAGGAGGCAAGCCCTTATTGTTGAAGAAATGGGAGATCAAAAAGCCTCTTGCGAAAGAAACACTTAGTGAAATCTTAGATGGATCAAATTCCCTAACCTTACCTTGTATCTATGGGATGAAAAAATGCTAAGGTTATTAGGAAATTACACTATACATCCTTCGTGTTTTGATTTCTCTATTTAATTAATGAAAAGGATTAATTACATTAGAATCTAAGTCCTGGTATCAAATAATTGCAATTTTCTAATTCCATTGTCCTAGAGTGGTGATGGTCATAGAGATGAATTATTGTTTCATATGAGTGGTTTCCAGAGAGTTGTATGAACTGTGGTTGCTTTAGCCATGAATCTAGTAGTTGCAACATCCTAGAGAGTAAACTAAAATGGATCCCTATCGATAACTACTCAGTAAATTTGGGTTCTGGACAAGTTGTTGGTTTACAAGTATAATAAAACATGAAGAGGCATGCCATTGCAATATATTTGTGACAAATGCATCCCCTATTCCCATTCTAGTGAATAAGGACCATAGACAATTCATCTAAATAACGCATCTATAACTCAAACACAACCATTGCAAAAATAAATCAAAAGAAACAATTTTGTCAAAAACATAGGAATGGATCTCGAACTTCTAATTTTCTAACATGAGTGTTCTGGAGAGCTTTTCGACTTTGGACATTATTCATCAAAGAAATATGTCTGTTGGATTACAAGTAGAAGTTCATCTTATTGATCAACTTACTCCTCAAAATTTCTTATTGCAATATCCCATTCTTGATAGCATGGTTAATATAATGGATAGAAAAATTAACATTCTATAAGTATGATAGCGATAGGGAAGGTTTCTATGCTATTGAAACAAAAGTAGAATTCCTCCAAGGAAACCTATAAAAGGTCTTTCTACGACAAAGAAAATTGTACATGAAGTCTCTACAAACATGTTTGAAAAACAAGGTGAACTTACTGGTAAAGAACTAGATGTTACTGAGACCGGCATGTCTCCAGTAAAGGACCATATTAATGGATAATATGCTGGGGGTATTTTCCTAGAATGTCTAGAGTCTCAATAAACCTAGACACCTATACAAAGTTAAAGAGATATTTTTTATTATGATTTACCTATCAAGGTCAAATATAATAAAATGCACATAGTTGTTCATAAAATTTGGAATAATAAAGCATGGAGTTCAAATCATAATTCTCACCCTTTTAGAAGAATCCTTCTCTTATGAAATCAAGATGCGGTTAAAGTGAATACAATTTGTAAAGAGTGAGACCCGAAAGGGGATCCACTCAAAATGATATAATACAAGAGCCATGTAATAATAAAGCAGCACAAACAAAACTATTACACAATTACAAAATTTTCTTTGTACAATTATTCCTCACCATACAAGGTGGAATGAAAAATAAAGTAAAAGGTATACACCTAAGAACACATAAGGCCGATTGCAAAGGGCAAACCAACTATCCCAACCTATCCTCAATGTCTAATTCCATATATTCAATGCTTTAGCATCTTGTCTTCCAATGTACCTAGACCTGGGTGGAAGGGAACATCACCCAGAACATAAGAAACAACATAGATGCTAGCAAAGGCTGAGTATGTACAAATATTAAACACTTTGGGCATGATATTGGTTTATAAGTACAAAAAGAGATTTCTCACAAGAAGGGGGCTATTTGCAATTAGGTAAGTTTCAAAAGGAATATAACAAAAGAAATGAGGCATATTAAAATTTAGAATACAAGCATCAGATGAAAATGTCTTATCATATCATCTAACCAAATCTCAATTGAAACAATAAACATTTGCATGCATAATAATGAGACTAAATATACCTAAAACAGGGCCATAACACCATAGGATCATGGCCTAAAAGAAACAAGGGTGGAAACGCACACCCTAGGTGGAATACACACGCCCTTTATAAGTACGGTTGTTCATAAATACCACTATTCTAGATATTCTAGTGAAACATGTAGCATGCATAAATAGAGTGGCAAGACTAACATTTTAGTCAATTTCACATAAAATGATAATCATAACCGGAGGGGTCTAGAGACCCATTATAAAAGGATATTTCACTAACCACAATAATTTATATGAAGTAAAGGTAGGATGTATGAATGTTCAATAATTAAGTTGCAAATAAAATTGATAGTTCAAGAGATGCCTCATTAAATAGATGTAGGTTCAGTCAAACAATGCCCAGAATAAAATAGAGGATGTACATACCTTATCGTCATGACTAGTGGTTAACTCAATTGATATACTTGGTCCCCCAAGGTCAAATATCCAGCCTAGGAACATACAGTGTATGTTAGTCAAACCAAAGAGAACATGTGTATCCACTCCTATTATAGCTATACATAACCCTTACGTAAATTATTATCACCTAATGGCATCCTAGGGTTTTTAATCTTCTTATGTGAACATATGATTTATCAGATTTCTATGCTAGTAATAATATTCCTATTTAATCATATAAATCTAAGTATACCTAGTTCACAAATATAAGGGTAATGAGGTTTATATTTCTATTTTAGGTTTTGCAATGACTTTTTCCCTCTAACACCATATGGTTCCATATTATTCCTGAAATAATATTTAATATGCATGTTAGTGTAGATACACATCGTATCATATACTATTTAATACATAGACCATTGGAAGTGGATTTCGGTGTAGACCAAATGATCATGTTACTCAAATCATGTTTTTTTAATGATACACCCTTATACCTAGCACATGTCCCTTTTATAAAAAAATGATCAAACGATTTAGATTATCTTCATCACCCTATGTTTTGTACTACCTATTGATTATTATCTAATATCTTGGATAATTGACATTCAATAATTTGATGAATTCAATAACTACAAGAATAGTCATTATCGATATCAATATACCAATGTATGTTTATAAGGATTCTATAACGTTAAAATCTAGTCATCGAATCAGTTTCTTTATCATCTTAAGTATTATCTAGATTACCCTCACTACTATGATTTCTTTATACTTATCATAATTATAAAGTTTAGGAAAATGATACTCACCGTCAGCGTACAGAAGGCCAAATCTATGATGATAATCCTTGCTAAATGAGGTAGATAGCAACTTTTTCATATCTTATTGGGACCTTGGCACGAAAGCATGCTCTTCCCTCATTGAAGGTCAATAAGATGTCATATAGGTCAATAAGATGTCATATGTTCACCATTGAGGAGAAGGTAGCAGGTCGTGAAGCGTTCTCGATTATCATTTGCAACAGCCTTAGTTGGCGATCTTCTCCCCATGCTGTTATGAGGACACAATAGATCAGACTATGTGGCGAAGAGGTTGCATTGACGACAGGTTGAAGATGAGCATGGAGATGTAGGTGGTAGCAGTCAGTGACATGACAATGCTTGGCATTGTTCGACCCTACTCCGCTCTACGTGGTGTCAGACGGTTGTGGCTAGTGGGGGATCCTGATGGGAGACGATGGTGGTGGAGTCAGGAGAAGGGGTCCTTGGCTATCTTCCTTATAGTATTGGTGAAGGTCCAAGCTACTGCAGTTGGCAGCAATCACTATTGGCCGCAAGGTGCTGCCCTGCGGTAACCTCCATAGATGGCGGCAGAGGTGCCATGGCCAAGCGGCTGGCGCAGGACATGGATGGGGGGTCAGCAGTTGCAACGGCTGCCTGGAGGTGCTCGACACTGCTTGGTGCTGCTCAATGCAGGTCGATGAGGAGCAACCGAAGGAGGAGGAAAAAGGTGAGTGACATACTTCTTTCTACATCCTCGGTGGGCACAGAGAGGGGAGCGTCGGTGGCTGGGCGCTAGGGGCCAGATCGCCGGCAGCTAGGGCCCTTGGCGCCATATAGAAGGAGGGCATCGCTGCTTCCTCTCTATCAGATGTTGGCAGTCAATGAATATTTGTTGGTGGTGGTGACACGAATGGAGAAGAAAGAGTTGGTAGCACTTCCTGTTGACTTGACGACTAGGTGTGAGGAAGGAGGCAGATAGGGTTAGGGAAGGAAGAGGAAGTGATGGACGAGGGAGTAGAAGCTATTTGCAAACCCTATAGCAGCAGGGGGGCTGGTGATGGTGACGTTCCAGGTGCTGGAGGTCGTAGGGTGCTGTGGATGTGGGTGTGAGGTGGTCTGTAGGTCGGGTTGGTTTCACATCACCACCGAGGAGGAAGATGAAGAGTGGGGCGACTAGAGAGGAAGAAGAAGAAGATGTGAGGGGGTAGGGCGGCTGGATCAATTCAGAGTGGTGGTGACGACAGTAGAAGCGAGAGGCGTCGAGAGGACCTGGGTTCATGGAGGTGAGACTGGCGTCGTTGGAGGAAGGAGGAAGCCAAAGAAGGAGAACAATGTGCGACGGATCTGGATGTGTAGAAGAGAAGTGTTGGTAGGGAGTTAGTTGATGGGAGAGTGGAAGGGAGAGGAGGTGAAGAAGAGGAGGCAGAGAAGAACACATTCCGCCTAAATAGCAATCCACTAGGTAGCGGTGCGTTGATCACATCGAGGAAGGAATGGGTCTCATGGACAAAGAGAACTAGTGCATGGAAATGTAATAATATGAAAACAAAGGTGTTTACTAAGTTAGGTATTCAAACCATTAAATAAATGGGCAATTGTTGTCTGATTGATACCAAAATAGATAAGTAGACCAATTAACATGTGAGAAATCTAATGGTGTCATCAATTTTGCATTTTGAATATGTTTAATAGTATATTTCATTACTTGTATATCATACATACATTTGATGTATTTACTCATTTTAACACTTATTACACATTAATTTGATTCATTTCATCTTATACCCCTAAGAATATTTTATGGTGTCAAATTAGAGTCAAGCATGGTGTTTGGTATATTTGTTCCTTAAGTCTTGTTATTTAGTGTATTATGGTTATTTTACCTTGCATACCAATTACTAAGGGTATTAATATATCCATGACACTACTTATTCTTAATGTGCTTTGTATTGTGGGAAATATAAGGTATGTTAACATAATGGAATAAGACCTTAGAAGAAGAGATGTTTAATATATGTGTCTGGATTCGAGTATGTTACAACACTTCACCCCTTAAAAGGGATTTCTTCCCCGAAATCCATCCACTTGTGGTATGGTAAACTGAGTTATAAACTTAACCAAGCTATAAATTTCTAGTATATGAAATATAGGGGTTCATATCATACTATTCATGTCATATTTTTGGTCTACTCTCAAGGTGAAGCCAAATGACTCCATGTATCATGCATCCATAAATATGCTTATGCTAGATGTGGGTCTATAAAAGTTACAACAAGACTTGGGATTATGTTAACCAATTTGTATCCATCAATATTACCTACAATGTTATCGTAGTTTTTTTAATTCTTTGATCATGGTCCTCATCATTTTCCTTACCATCATCATCATCATCATCATCATCATCATCATCATCATCATCATCATCATCATCATCATCATCATCATCATCATCATCATCATCATCATCATCATCATCAACATTAACAACAACAACATCACCATCTACTTATCATCATCATCGTCATCATCATCAATATCATTAACATTATCACCTAGAGGGGCAAAAAGGGTGAACCGAGGTCTTATGTATCCAAGGCTTCTTCGTACTCTCTACACAACACTTAGTCCTAGGGTTTCATGTCCATCATTCTAGTCAAGTACTTCTTCATTCAAAGGGTTCCTCTACAAATCAAATTTCCTTGTGGCAATGACTTAGTTCTAAAACCTTCGATAAAATATGAAAACTTTTCCTTTGTACATATAAATTAATAATGGAAATAAGTTTGATGGAAAGAAAAAGAAGAAAAAAATCTTACGATGAAAAATCCAAAATTGGCACCAAAAATCAATTCGAGAACCAAGTCCACCAGATGATACCTATAGTATTATTCTATCATCATTGCATTCTACAAAAGCAGTCTACTCCTATCACCTAAAAGGGAATATGTGTACATATCTAATTCGAAGGAATACAAGGGTAACAACTTCTTATTACACAGAATCAACATCTATCAAATCCTAATAATGCAGGACATACACCATTACCCATGACACTCTTTATCATAATTCAAAATGCCTCATCTCAGGACCTAATGAAGTCATTCTATTACCCAATGTTATAGGATGAATTTATTCCCATCATTAGCTGGTTTAAAACCATTGTTCTTCCCATGATAAGGTAACCTATATAGTCAACCTACTCATATCAATCACTAGGTAAACTAAGTGCACGATTTGGGTTAGAGAGGTGAAAACTTAAGGATATCTACCAAAAGTTATAACTTTCACCAAACAATTCTCATGTATGACACATAACAAGCTCAATGAGATCGGTACCCTGCCATTAGATAAATGGCCATGGGGGATAGCTATGATGAGGTACTCCATGTTGAGGGAAAGTCACGCCTAACCATAAAAGAGATAATCCTAATTATCACATAGTGTCAAGGAATTAATCTCAACTCTAGAAATTACATCAGGGTTTTATGTTGTTTTTCACACATGCTCAACCCAAAATGGATGTATGTGAGGTGTACTAGGTGACAACAAAGAAAGGGAGTTAAGGTGAGAACTAGGATAATCCCTATCTATGACTGTTCAATCAACCCACACTTCATAGCTCTTAGGCTAATATCCTAGAAAATTATGAGATGTAAACCAAACACTACAAGAATCAGTTTGATGTAGCTCCATCCCACCTCCATAAAGAAGGGGTGGGAGGCTCACACATGGTGTAACACCCCACTTGTACTACTCAGAGCAGAAGCACATATATTCATTCACATCAAGGGGATGTCACAACCATGATATTCGTTGTGCAAAATAGATTTTAAATAAACCATCACATGATAATAATCAAAATTTCTCATCCTCAAACCTTAACAAAGTTTACATGTACATAATCTTTGAAAAAGGAAAAAGAATATATAAACTAGGTATGGTTGGAACCCCACCAATACTTTTATCCTTGAAGGTCCTATATCTACATCATCATGCCATGTCCTCATTGTCCTCCACATAGGGTTGGAAGCATACCCCAACAAGAAGAGAAAATAGATGGCATCAAAAAGGCTGGTATGTGCATACTAAATAGGAAAATTGAGCTATATATGGAATAAAGGACAACAAATATAAAAGGCTTCCCATAGAAATGATAATGACCACCCAAATGGGTATTAAGAGAAAAGGAATTGAAATCATATGATAACAAAAGAATACTTTCCATTAATAAAACATAAAGATTGTGCCACACAAGCACATGTAAAGGATTAGGGCACACACCCCATATCATCAACATGCATGCACGTGAGATAAACATAGACCTAGAACAATATAAACACAAAGGCGTACAAGTCTCATAAACTTGAAACATGATAGAGAAAGGAACACTTCTAGTCTCCCAAATATATAAAACATGGGCCAAGAATAACAAATCTTGCCCTAGGTATGAGGCTCCTTTCCATCCTAAAAGAGTAGGAAATATTACATCTGCTCAGCATGAAATAAAACATATGCCATAAAAACCAATGCAATTACACTACTCTAGTGCTACTGAATCACATAGCTGTTAAATGTAGAGGCAAGTAGAAAGTATAGTCAGAATATATAAACTAGTCACCAGATAAGTGACCAAGATATACATCCACCTCATAAGTGGGCAAAATACATCACATGTCATCTTTTAGAGTTCCATCATTAACAAAGCATAAGATATGAGTTCAAAAGAATATCCATGATCACATGATCAATATCAAATAAGGTAGTTTACATGAACCATGATTATCAAAATAAAAGACACTATGTATAGGCTAATGTCAATAGGAAAAAGAGAATGAATAAGCATGTGAATTTCTCAACATAGAAGAATAGGGGATACATGATACATTTAGAGTGAAGAATTAGAAATTGCTCCATATAGAAATAATGTGGGATGCAATCATACCTCAACTTCAGAGTCTAAACAGTCCAAGTTAGTCCTAGATCCAAGCCTAGGCCTCCAAAGAACCTCTAGGGAAGGTGGATAGGTCAAAAAATTAAGGTTACCAAGCTTATAGAGGTTGGTTTCTCCAACAAAGATCTTATCTCAAGCAAGAAGCACCTTCTCCACTTTAGAGGTGAAAAACCCTAACAAAAGAACATGAAGATGAGGTGTTTATGGGTTCTAGGTGGGGTTTCATGATGAAGGCCATGGTTCTAACCTAGAAGAAGGTGGAAGGAAGACTAACAACATGAAAATAGGGAAGGAAAGGAGAAAACTTACTATTTTTGGTCAAAATCACCAAGAAGGTGCTTTATAAACCCTAAATAGAGCAAATTTGGAACCCTAGGAGCCTTCTTCACCAATGTAGGCATCTCAATTTACCTTGGGACAACACCTTCGTGGAAAAACAGAGTAGGAATGATTCTATAAGATGGAGGAAAGAGAAGGGGAGCAAGAGTTTTCGAATTGGGAGGTGAGAAGGGGTAGATATGGCTTTATATAGAAAGATGTCAAGTATGAGGTGTCTATGAGACTTTCCATGTGTCATGTATAAGGGTGTCCATGGACATGCAAGACTTTATGGATAAGGAAAAATTCAAGCACGAGGTGTCAAGTTTATTTCCATGTGTCTAATGCTAAGGGTGCCTATGGACATGCAAACCTTTATGGATAAGGAAGAAGTCAAGCATGAGGTGTCCATGGAGCTTTCCATGTGTCCTTAGCCTAGGGATTTCATGGCCATGCAAGAGGACAACTCATAGAAACTTATTGAATATCAAAAGTTGGTCCTAAAAGCCCATGGAGACTTCTAGGCCATCCCCACCGTCCTTGAAACAAAGAAATAACCTCATTAGTTGATAGCTTTTAAAGATAAGCTCATTTATAAAGAGGGCAATCCCTATAATGCCCTTAGAAAGTAACACCTTCAGACCAAATGTGCAACTAGGTGCCCCATGATTAAAAAATTCAATAATGGAAAGGGAATATCTAAATATTATAATGCATGTGACAATTTACAAAGAAAACCTCCCAATTGGGTAAATTGCCAAAAAAGTCCAGAATGTACCTAAAATTGCATAAACATAAACAACATCCAAATTGGACCAAACTTCATCCACAAGTTATCCTTGATGTGTTGAATATGAATTTGCCATTATTTCCATATTTTGAAGTTATTTAATCACATTATTTATTACTTATTCATTTTACTCATTTTCTCTCTCCTAAACTTATCCTAATATTTTAAGGTGGTCTAAATTAGATGAAATTTGACATGTAGGCTAATTTTGATATGTAGATTTGGAATTTGGAATTTGTTTCTACTTTTGAGACTTCTGTTTATGATATATGTCATATGGTCCATTAATGACCCATTGTTTAAATTATTCATCCAATTAAGTTTCTTATCTTCATATCACCATCAAAATGAGTTAAGTGGCATATTTTATGTATCTATTATACACCTAAGATTAATGTTAGAACATTAGGTTACATTAAGGTGATATATACATACATTAGATCATTGGGGTTATACTAAACATCTATTTAGGTCTAACCTTCAACCTTGTTTGGCGGGTAGGGTCCGAGATCTAGTATGTTATAGGTTGGCTATTGACTTGATAGTTTTGGAACTTGGCTCACTGGAAGATTGTATGCTGCTATCTTTTGAATTGTTAGTGAGGGCTATAAATTTGAACAAAATAGTGGGAGTGATAATTAATTAAAGACCTAATTAATTTCATCAGTATTATCCAATCAAATCAAAAGTGTTTTGAGAAAATGAAAACTTTACACTAGTAGAGAAATGGAAAACACACAATCATTGTGATTGGTCCTCCAGAAGGACAATCTAAATTGTATAGACTTACATAACTGGTTTAGGAATTTAATAAGTGTTCTGTATGTTCCTAAAACACCAGTGCCACTGGAACCCACTCTGTGATGACCCAACATCACAACAAGAGAGATAACTCAAAATAAAGCGCGAGATTAACTACTAAGCAATCACATTACCAAAAAAAAGGTAAATAAAAAATGATCTTATATAACCATCACTATGCGGAAACATATTAGATCAAGGTCCATGACCTATAACATATTACATACCATACTATGTATTCACATTTGTATAGTGGCCATATGCCACACACCTGCTACAAAAGATATAAGTTCACATATACAAGCCACAACATACTACCAAAACACATATCATCATACAAATAATCTAAAAAATACATCCCTTCCTGGATCTTAGAGTACAGGGACAACACATAGGACTCCACTATGACACAAGCAACTATCCAACCTTCTACTAATACTAATATCCGAGCTGGTCTTCCTCAACAACACAATATCTACCATGTCACTGATGACCCCCTAAAAGGATGTGGAAACCCACACAGTGATACCAATTTCCCAATGAGAGATATAACTCTCACCAACAGTTATTTCTACAACAAGATATATTGTTATAATATATTAAGCATTTATGAGTAGATTCAGCTAAATGAATAACTAAAACTGATTACATAGGTTAAGAAATTTGAACATATAGGAAAAGCAACATGCTAAAAAGGAATATGAAGAACATGTATATCAATTAATATCTCTAACCATATTATATAACAACTGGGCAGTCTAAGAAATAAGCAAGGGTAAACATCCCATGTGAATCATGTTTGACCCTAAACATATATACTACATGGTTGTATTATGTTTTTTAATTAAGCCCTGAGGAGTTGAGGTATACCACTCACACTCCAACTATCCATTGCTAAGTTGAAAATAGTGCCATGAAAAATCTAGGAGAGTCAAACTCCTATGATCTCATTCACCCTTAGTTAGTATGTGTCCGTCACAATGACATATAAAGTCTAACTACGAAACTGCCTAGTCTACCAGGGTGTCATGACACTAATAAATAGGATATACAAACCCAAACATCTAAGGTACAATTGATGATATCCTCTATCACATCGTGTATACAACCACAATTGTTCTCCTGCCGAGGCATGACCGCAACCATCCTGAAAAACCATAGTGTCAAGATGTCAAGGACAATAAGTCACTTAGACCTTGCACACTCAACAATTTGTGTTCCGAGTTTCCCCTAGGAATACTCATTTCACCATCCAGCAAGTCTTGACACTAGAATGGATCCATGCTAGGGAATCTACATGATTAGGAATCCACTTGATTAGTTAAAGCCAATTGAGTGTTCTTTAATGCGTCAATCAAGTTACAAGAAAACCCTAAACAAATTCTACAAAGATAAGGGTAAAGTGCAACTTCAAAAGATATAAAACATATGAAACATAGATCTCATCAAATCACCACATGATATTGTTCCATTCCTTCTCATAAGTCCATCATTATTGTCACATTATCGTGGGATATCAATCCCTCATCACGTCACAAATGATATCACCTCAATTAGGCAAAAAGCCATTGCCATAGTCATAAGACCATTCACATTGTTCCCTATAAGAACATAATTATCTCTCCACGCCTCATCAAGGCTCATCATCATCACCATACACATGATACACATAGGCTCGCCATAACCATGCATTCAAGAACCATAGTGTGCATATGATAATAGATTATGTTTACGAAAATTTAGGAGAGAGAAAACATTCTATAAACATCCTAATTACTCAAGCAACTAGTCGACATCATTATGTACTTGCAATTAGGGTTAGGTTTTCAACATTGTAATTGAAATTAGGGTTTTAGGTCAGAAATTAACATTAAAGCCTAGTTATCACCATCTCCAACTTTATTGGAAGCAAACAAGTCAAACATCATCAAAATAAGGTCAACCATAGAGATAAACATAGTTTCTAGGAATCCACATCGACTGAAGAGGATATGCCTCACCATCTTTATGACCAAAGAGGTGGACCAGCCTCAACGACCATCATCATCAGCACACCATCGATCGAAGAGAGCAAAGTCACACATCTAAGTGATCGAAGAAAGACATTACTCATCTCATCAGCTGAAGAGAAGCTTGGTGATCAAAGGTCATGAGGGAAAACTCATAGACTGAAGAGACTATCACATACATAGTGACACTAAGTTCCAAAATATGTCAACCGAAGTGACATGAGAAATTTTTCAACCAAAGAAAGACATGTCATCTTAGTGACCACTCAAGAAGCCCATACTTAGCAACCAAAAACCACCTAAATTCTTCAACCACATAATCCATAGCACAATGAACATCAAGAGAGAGATAGTGAGAGAAAACTACTTCCAACATAAGATCAAAACAATTTGATCATCAACATGAAACCAAAACCTCAAGGAGTGGAATTCAAAGAGAAAAACAACATCAAACCCTAACTTCAGTCATCAACATGATCTAAAACCAAACCATGAACCAAGAAAGAGAAAACCAAACGTTTATCCATCACACATGTATCCAAAACCTCCATTCTCAAGAAGGAAAACAAAACTATGATCATGAGAAGAAAAACAACATTTAGCATGTGCATGTAAGAACCAACGCCTCCATCATCAACAAGATCTTGGGAAAAGAATAAGGATTCATAAGACGGGGTTACTCTATTCAAAATAAATACATAATCACAAACCCTAGTTCACGATATCATCATCAATCTAGTAGGATCCACATTTTAGAGATAGATTATTAGCATGTAAAGTTAAGTGTAAAAATAATCGAGGAGAGGGTTGTATAACTCACCTTGGTTGTGAAGGAACCACTCCAAAAGCAAGATGCTCCAAGTAATGAGAGGAAACCCGAGCTTGATCAGCTCGAAGGTCAATATAGAATCACCTAAAAGAAAGAAGAACATCCCTAGGTTAAAGGAGAGAAAGAAAGAGGGCAAGCCCCTATGCATAAAAGATAAGGAAGTGAGGTGATCTTCAACTCAACTTAAGCACTGTCATGGAGAACCATGAGTTCCTCCAAGAAGAGAGAAGTTCCTCAAGAAGGACCACCATAGAAACTGATAAATTCGACCAAGATAAAGAAGAGAGGTAAGGTTTCAAGAAAACAAAGATCAAGCAAGAGAGACCGCTTACTAAGATCAAGAACACCAAAGGATCACCAAAGATGAGTTTCTCCAACCCTATATCACACATGCAACGAATCAACTACCTTTCTATAAGGTTGAGCTCTTCTCCACCACCAAGAACATAAGGGAAGAGCTCTAAGAAATAAGGAAAGAAGAGGGTGCAAAAATGATCACTTTCATGCTAATAGAGGGGTATATATACCCAATGGTAGGAGAGAGGTAAGGGAGGTTAGGTGTCATACACACATGTGGAACTTATCCTTGAAAACTCGACCATGCAAGCACTAAGGCCATGCATGCAGCAATGATCATTAAAACCAAAAATAATCATTGATCTAACTGGTCCAGGGAGCTCATCGATCAAAAGGACACAAGGTATAAAAGCCAAACGGTCAAAGAAAACATAATAACCATAGGACATCAAACCCTAGCAACCATATAAACCCAAACCCTAGGGTATCTTGGCTCATTGTAATGCATGGGCCCACTACCCTAGGCTCTAGTAGAGTTTCAAGAATGACAAATGGCCACACAGATCACCACTAGCCTTAACTGTGTGCTTTTTCCACGCTCATGCGTAAGCCGGGGACAACTTACCGACAGGTCACCATCCTAGTACTACTCCAAGTTCAGAAAGCTTAACTATGGAGTTTTTTTAGTGATGGGCTCCTGGAAAAGGAGGTGCACCTTGGTGATATGGGTAGTCCAATCATTCCTTTTAAGATCATTATATCTGAGGCCTCAAATCCAGGGATTTTACAATCTCCCCCACTTAGACTCTTGACGTCCTCGTCAAGGCTTAACTATATGGCCTCATAATATTTCCCCATTTCAGTGTAGTCCCATAATGGCCCATGGACACCCAACTCCCGATCACAGAATACCAGTGCAAGGGTGGCTACATCACCATGGACATCCCTTTCCAACATGTATGGACCGCACGACTCAAGACTGGCATGCTACATGCCCATGTGGGCCCCTCCTACTAGAGGGGTTATGGATCTAATACCATTTGTAATGCCTGGGCCCACTACCCTAGGCTCTAGTAGAGTTTCAGGAATGACGACTGGCCCCACAGATCACCACTAGCCTTAACTGTGTGCTTTTTCCACACTCGTGCGCAAGCTGGGGACAACTTCCCAACTGGTCACCCATCCTAGTATTACTCCAAGCTGAGAACGCTTAACTATGGAGTTCTTTAGTGATGGGATCCCATAAAAGGAGGTGCACCTTGGTGATATGGGTAGTCCAATCATTCCTTTTAAGATCATTATATTCGAGGCCTCAAATCATGGGATGTTACAGCCATTAACCACCAAGATCACTAGGTGCACTCAAAAACTCATTGACTAGAAACACCAAGGTTGTAGAAACATCATGGTGATCGTTGAAAACCAAGGGACACCATCGGTCAACACTCAAGGTCAACATCAAACTAGGGCATCCAAGCAAATCTTAAAACATCAATACATGATGCCACCTCATCAAACCAAGGTGAAACAAAGCTACATGCTGCCTCTCTCTCCACCGTGATGAAAATATGTGAGGCACAACAAGCATGATTGCAAGATAAACCCTAAATATGGTTAAATTGCAATTAGGTTCAAAACAAGCACATACATGTGTAACTAGCCCAAACAACATCCAAATCGGACCAAAATGAAAACATAAGCATGTTACATGTTATGAAAGCACATCACATTGTAGACTAAGGTTTTAAGCATCTTATTATGAAATCTAGGTCAGGGGCCTTACACACTCCATATGTGCCTAAGGTTGAAATGGATGCTTACTTGAATCATGATAATGACGTGTAGACACCAAAAACCTTATACTAGGTTGTGTGAACTATGAGTTGCATAAAAACATATAAGAAACAAAAGTATAATGTCTCTAAGGTGTTGTTTGAGTGCAAACTGACAGAGTGATATCATGTAGAGCCTCGTGTGCTCAACATGATTGGGCATGCAGAACATGTAGATAGAACCATATTTTCTTTAGGTCAAGAGTTGGCTGTGAATATGATTTTGCAAGCATTGCCTAAATCACATTGCCAGTTTATCGAGTGTTACACTTGAGTAACATGACTAAACCACTGTCTAACTTTCTTGAAATCTTGAATGTTGAAGCACAAATGAATAAGGACAAACCCATGATGGTGATCAGCAGGGAAAGAGTCCAAAGAAAAAGTCAAGGTAAGAAGTGTTTTGAAGATAAGATGAAGTCTAAGTCTTTTGCATTCAAGATAAGGATAAGGGTAGGTGCAAAAGGAACCTATCCTTTTCACCCAGAAGGTCTAAGGAAGATGAAGAAAGGGATGCAGATCTCTACTTCCGGTATATACATAATGAGATTAACTTTGTTGCTTCTTCATCTTGGGTACTTGATACCAGATGTGGATCTCACATTTTCTCAAATGTGAAGGAAATGAAAAGAAGTAGACCTTTAGTGAAAGGTGAGGTTGAATTGTGTTGGTATGTATGCCCTGAGAGCTAATCATGGGATGATTGGTGGGATACATTAAGATTGATTTGATAAACATCAAAGGCAAGCTTCCAATTCTTTCTGGTTTAGTCATATGAGATAGTGATCGAATAGATTGAATGTCTAGAGAATGACAGTACTCAATGACGTATGCCTTCAGGTTAAGGACCTGAACGATGAGATCATGCGGACGCTAAGAGTTTGTACATTCTCATTATGTCCCTAGTCGGATGTCATTGTGGAAGGTAGATAGATAATAATGACACACAAGACTAGATTGTGGTATTGGTTGATGACAGAATCTCATTAGTCATGATATAGAGATATCAAACCAAACACATAGGTACTTGTTAGAGAACAAGTGTACCGGACAGACCCACCGTGAGTTTGACACATGGAACTAAGACATGGTAGTCACAGTCAGTACTCACAGTGATGGTGGTGAGTGTGATTCTTTGACTTGAAATCACTACACTCAACACATGTCGTTGGGCACACTTTGACATCATCAAATGCAGTCCTGAAACATGGGTTGTTATAAAGGTGATGATTGGGTGGCTTTGACACATGGGGCTTTTGAGGGGTGAGCGATAGATATGGGATTTGTTCCTCGTGAGGGAGTATGATATCCATGGCCACTTGATGAGTAGGATTGAGAAAGGCGTGTATGCATGTGTGGATCAGTATGTGATATTGATGTCATACATATCTCTTCCAATCTACTCTGAGATCAAGAAAGTGAATGAACGTTGACAGGATGACTGTTCCATGCCTCGAGTTCATTCAGGATATCAGTGACAAAGGAATTATACATTCACTGTAACACCATTCATGGATTGTAGGATTGAAAGTTATTCTCCAACTTTATATTTCACTTGGGTAGCACTGATGTGTGACTAGGCACCGCTCTTTGCTTGTGAAGTCATAAATGTTATGGACTTTCACTGCCAACGTGAAATGGACCTGTAGGGTCACACACATAGGATTTAACCTGGAAAAGGAGTTTTGTCCACAAACAATGTTCAGATTGATTACTAAAGGAGTTTAGTAGTTCAATTAAACACTCAATTAATTGATAACTCAATGTCATAATGTTCAAGGTGTTGGACACATTGATTAGAGTATTAGATTGATTGAAACTGCAATTGACTGATTCTGTACAATCTGCACTCCCAACCGATCGTCTCATGTGATGAACAGATCGACTGAGCTTGGTGAACCAATCAGCTCAGATGGTGAATCGATCGGCTGATGGATAGGGTGAAACAATCACTTCAAGTGTTGAAACGATCGGTTCAACTGGTCCAACCGAGCAAGTTGGGAAAGTAGGATTGGTGAGAAATTTCCTTTCGTTTCACTTGCCCAATTTGATTGGAACAAGGATTGGTATTTGATACCAATTAGAAACAAAAGAAGAAAAGTCAATCGGGAACTGATCCGGACCACGAACCGATCGGTTTAGAAGTGAATCGACCGTTTCATGGGTCCCAACCGATTGGTTGAGGTGTCAACCGACCGGCTCAGGTCCCCAACCGACCGTTTTAGAAATGAAACGATCGGTTTAGGTTGCGCAGTTGGTTGTTTTTGTGGAAAATCTCGAACCCTTCTACTTCTGCTTTAGTCCCATATTGCCCAGGATAGAGAACCCTATCCCATGACCCTCCTATATATATAGGGGTATTGGGGGCTTCTCAGATAACAACTCAGTGCAACCAGTTGTTCTGTAAAGTTGTCGTTCTCTCTAGTTTTGGTAACCGAGAGAGCCCGAGCAAGTGCTACCCGATAAGGGAAGCACAACAAGGGAAAGACAACTGCCAAAAGCGATTGGTGGCAGGAGAGTGTGTTAGTGACTAGTCCGCTGGCAGGAGGGTGCGACTCCTTCCAATTCCTTGTGAGACAAGGAGATTGGAGTTCAAGGTGGTCCGTGTGAACTACTTCAGAGGCGGGAGATTTCGGCTGCTCGGAGGACAGATGTCAATCCCGACAGTCCCGGTGAGACTAGGAGTCATTAGTCCCGGTGCGACCAGGAGCTGCACAGACACCGTCCAAGACCGGAGGTGAAGACCGCGCAAGCCGCGAGGTATTGTTGTCGAGCAAGCCTCGGGACAAGGTATGATTCCACAAACCATCCTTTCCTATTGTATAGACGTTGACGCGTTTCCTTGTTCTGGGTTTGGGGGAGAACATTTCTGTTTCTTCTGCCTTCTCTGCCTCCCCTAAAACCCAACAGTGGTATCAGAGCCACGTCAACTGCTCTATACTTTAGGATTATTGATATTATCGATTTTGGTTTGTCGCCTTTATTTATTGCATATGATACAAATAAAATTGGCTTTATGCATGTCCAATCCTAAATCCACAAATCCCAATTTACATATATGATATGTATTATGAATGCACTCGATACGTGTCGCCCTTAAATGAGTTTTGTGGTGGATGTATAGTGTGGTTATGGCCAATAAACCCTATCTGTGTATGGTTGTATGTGGTTGCTTGCATCTCGGTCTGCGCACCGATCTTCCTTCTCCTATTCTTGATGTAACCCAAAATAATTCGAGATTTATTTCCTACCTTTGCTCCCCTCGAATGTAACTCGAGGTTTCTCTTTTTACAATGTAAATTAGGATAGAATTTTATTTCCTATTATGTTGAAGAACGGAGGACATCCTGACGACAGCTAAGACGATCGGTTCAAGGCGTGAACTGATCGGTTGACGTTCCAGACGATCGGTTCAAGGAGTGAACCGATCAGTTGATGATCAGTTCGAGGAGTGAGACGAGCGGGTGGTGGCCATGATGAGATGCACGATGACCAGGCGAACCGATCGATTGGAGGATCCAACCGATCGGCTGGTGGCACCCAGCCGACCGGCCTGATGGCGAGCCGATCAATCATGTGATGAGTTGATCAAACCTAGAAAGGCAAAGCACATAGTTCATCTTGTACAGGTTGCATGTGATGTAGACCTAGATGACCGTGATTCCTCTTGGCTCGAGGAATCACATTAGGATGGCCATAATCATCGCTTTTATCGTTTTGCATGTTTTCTGTGGGATATAGCATGTATATGATACGTACTATGTATTGTGGTGATTGGATATGTATATGTATATAAAACCAAATCCCTCATTAAATATTAATATTTTATATGCCTTCCAAATGCGACACACATGAAAAGCTTGATCGACCAAGTGTGGGCACGCCCTAGCGTGGTGCACCATCTATCTCATGGAAGCGTGAAGGATGGATATGTGGGTCTGCCCTAGCAGGGTGCATATTCATCATGTTTGCTTTGGGTCAGACTTAACAAGGTGACCTAGATAGGATCTAGCACCTTGAGGCATGGAGATGATCATGGCAAGGAGTTGCATATGACATCTTATCAAGAGTTGCATATGATGCAATTGGCAAGAGTTTCCTACCTGAGAGATCTAACTTGTGGGTGACAGCCCTAGCTGGTCCATGACTTAGAGGATTTCAGGATCTTGCCCACTAGAAGGTTGTACGCTGCAATCTTCCGAATTGACGATGTGGGCTATAAATTTGAACTAAAATAGTGGGAGCGATAATTAATTAAAGGCCTAATTATATCGTCATCTTTTCAAATCAATCAAATAAGTCAAAAATGAGTTTTGGACTAAAATTGCATATTTCCTTTTGTAGTACAAATGACAACAAACAATAATCACTTATTTGCGATCAGTCTTTGAGACCAACAAATTAAATGGGAATTTTTCCACGACTGGTTAGGACATTGAGAAGTTTTCTCAATCGTAGAGTGAAAGCTCCCACCATATCAATGGCTGAAAGTATGCTTATGGAAGCATATCGAGGAAGACATTGATGAGGAGTGCTTGATGTTGTGTTCTCTAAACTATGAGTTGCAGAGACAACATGAGACATATGATGTCTCCAAGACACTGTCCTAGTATGTCATGACAGAAGGAGATCCAATAAGGTATTCACACACTCAATGTGATTGGGTATGTGGAAAACCTGACTAAGAAGGATTCCCTCTGAGCCAAGAGTTGGCTATTGGTATGATACTACAAATGTTGCGAGAATCATACAATTCATAATAAGCTACAACATGAACAACTTTGACAAGCGTTGACAGAGTTGTTGGACATGTTGAGGATAGTAGAGGCAAAGATGAAGAAAGAGTAACCCTAATCTTTGATGAGATCAATGAAAGGTAAGTCTTAAGGGCAAGGGCAAGGGCAAAGCAAAGAAGTGTTTTGATGCTAGCCAGCAGCCCAAGCCGTCTTCAACCTCAAGGCACATGGGGAAAGGGTGTATGAGGGAATTGCCCTCTATATCTGGAAGAACAAAAGAAGATGAAGGAGGGGATGGAGATCTCCACCTAAGGTATCATGGAATGAACCGCTTCTTTATCGGAGGTATATGATACCAAGATATGGATATGTCATATATATGCTATGCAATATCCACAAAGAAGTGATGGCCTTTGTGAAAGGACCAAGAAAGGAGTACCCATCATTGGAGCAAGTGTTGCTGCCATAGATAGGAGTACCTTTCAGTTTATTTCAGCCTAAAGGGCATGAAATAGAGTTGAGAACTACTATTTCATATTTGCCAATAGATAGAAACACTTTATTTTTGCATATTGTATGACAATGATGGCAATCAATAAAGAGATGTTTCAATTTCTAAAGATATGATCTTTGTGGCAATGCCTTGTTTATCTTGTGGTATTTGATATGCATAAGATAAAATGATACCTAAAAGTTATAGATAACTCAAACAATCAAATTAGCATCAATCATGAGAAATTCATTTCTAGTTTCCATGTGATGGATAAATCTAGACTCTTTTGGTTAGAGAACCAGTAAGAGACATGAATATCTTGGACATGATTAATCAATCTTCACTAAAGGTAGTGGGAGAATTATTATCCTATTAGGTATGATACATGTGATGTATTTACATACCTATTGGAACAAATGCTAATACTTCAAATGGTGTTTAGAGAAATACCAATATGAATATCTTGAAGTGTTCAAGATTATCATAGATGAAGTGCAAATTTGGTAAAGTGTTAATTCTTGATGAAATCAATGAATGAAATACTTGGACCAAATGTTTGAGATCCTTATGAGTGATTATGATAGTGTATCATAGTGAACTCATGATTAAGGCATGGTGATGTCTAAATCAAGAAGGGATCATACTCTAAGGAGTTAGAGAATGATTATCAAATAACTAAATTCTTCTTAATAAAAGAATACCCCACACTAATAAAGGACATTAAGAATCACAAGGAGTTGTAAGTTCTTATATCCTTGAAGGACACACCTTGTTTATCTATGTGATAAGTTGTTCATGTGATGAGAAAACTATCTAGATGAATATGAGGAACCGAATTTTGAGTTATGGTTTATGCCCATTACATCCTAAATGACATCCATGTGAACCATAAGGTATGACCTTGATGGTAGAACTCATTGGATAAAATCCATAAGTGCAAATGAACCTTAAGTGTTAACACACATGGATAACATTTTGAGAAGGATGATGCTTGTTGATTGCAACTTAATGACTAAGACATTTGGCATATGGATAATAAAACTGCATTCCTATGAGGAATAAAACAAGGATGTGTATGTGACACAACCTATAAGGTTTATGAATCCAATAATGCAAATGAAGTCTATAAGTTACAATGGACTAATCAATGTGATTGATTGAGTACAAGAAACTCAGAATTGGATCTTTACTTTGATGATATAGTTAAAGGGTTTGACTGATTGTCAAAGATAAAGAAGGGATCTGTGATTTAGTGGGAGCGTGTTCACATTCCACATGTTGATGTGAAATGGAAATGTTCTAGAATGGAAATACAAAAGTGGAAATTATCTTTAAGGAAGATAGAGATGTTTCCTATGTGACAGGAATAGAGATCTATAGAGATAGTTCTCAAAAACCTCTTGACCTGAAAGGAGAAAACATACATTGGCAATATGTAATGAAGGGTTTAGTATGCACAGATTCAGTGGGAGAAAACTTATCCATGTTACATGGAGTTAGTATCCCAAGGCCAAGTGTCCAATTATTATGAAGGATGGGAACACTAAGAATAGATGTGGATCTATTATGTATGTAATCATCCCATTATCTTGCATGGCAAGAACAAAATGCATTCATCATCTTGTATGTAGGACATGGCAATATGATGTGCTCATCCTGATAACTCGTATGTGAAACATGATGAGTGGATGTCTGTCTACTTCCAGTAAGGGTTACTGGAATACCATGAGAATTTGATAAGTACTTGAGAAGTACTAGTTCTATGGAGATAAGGAAGAGTTCAATGTAAATAGTTACATTGATGCGAACTTCTGAAAGGACAGAAAATTAATCGCAAAATATATATAGGATATATAAAAGTGAAATTTTGTTGATAATTGGAAGTGTTCCAATAAAACCATTTAAAAGGAATTGCCAAGTATCTATGTGTTAGAGAACAATAGTGGATACTATATGGATCTGGAAGTTCATGAGATGAACTTGTAGATATTCCGCTCATTGATGACAAGTATGGAATCCTTGATCATGCAATGTGGCTAAAGGTTAGCAAAGGAATACTAGATCACATATTATGGAAACTCCATCTCATACGTATAACATACAACAAAGAGATGAGAGACATGCAATTTATACCCACTTTGGCAAGGTGTTGCCATTACTCACTATGATCGCACTAGAGCAGAGTAACATGTGGGACATGTTTGAAGATCACTATGAATATGATTCAAGGGTGATTGGCTCGCAGTGCAAGTGGGAGTCTGTTGGTATGTATGCCCTGAGAGCCAATCATGGGATGATTGGTGGGATACATTAAGATTGATTTGATAAACATCAAAGGCAAGCTTCCAATTCTTTCTGGTTCAGTCATATGAGATAGTGATAGAACAGATTGAATGTCTAGAGAATGATAGTACTCAATGATGTATGCCTTCAGGTTAAGGACCTGAACGATGAGATCATACAGATGCTAAGAGTTTGTAAATTCTCATTATGTCCCTAGTCAGATGTCATTGTGGAAGGTAGATAGACAACAATGACACACAAGAGTAGATTGTGGTATTGGTTGATGATAGAATCTCATTAGTCATGATATAGAGATATCAAACCAAACACATAGGTACTTGTTAGAGAATAAGTGTACCGGACAGACCCACCGTGAGTTTGACACATGGAACCAAGACATGGTATTCACAGTCAGTACTCACAGTGATGGTGGTGAGTGTGCTTCTTTGACCTGAAATCACTACACTTAACACATGTCGTTGGGCACACTTTGACATCATCAAATGCAGTCCTAAAACATGGGTTGTTGTAAAGGTGATGATTGGGTGGCTTTGACACATGGGGCTTTTGAGGGGTGAGTGATAGATATGGGATTTGTCCCTCCTGAGGGAGTATGATATCCATGGCCACTTGATGAGTAGGATTGAGAAAGGCGTGCATGCATGTGTGAATCAGTATGTGATATTGATGTCATACATATCTCTTCCAATCTACTCTGAGATCAAGAAAGTGAATGAACGTTGACAGGATGACTGTTCCATGCCTCGAGTTCATTTGGGATATCAGTGACAAAGGAATTATACATTCACTGTAACACCATTCATGGATTGTAGGATTGAAAGTTGTTCTCCAACTTTCTATTTCACTTGGGTAGCACTGATGTGTGACTAGGCACCGCTCTTTTCTTGTGAAGTCATAAATGTTATGGACTTTCACTGCCAAGGTGAAATGGACCTGTAGGGTCACACACATAGGATTTAACCTGGAAAAGGAGTTTTGTCCACAAACAATGAATAGATTGATTACTAAAGGAGTTTAGTAGTTCAATTAAACACTCAATTAATTGATAGCTCAATGTCATAATGTTCAAGGTGTTGGACACATTGATTAGAGTATCAGATTGATTGAAACTGCAATTGACTGATTCTGCACAATCTGCACTCCCAACCGATCGGCTCATGTGATGAACTGATCGACTGAGCTTGGTGAACCGATCGGCTCAGATGGTGAGTCGATCGGCTGACGGACAGGGTGAAACAATCACTTCAAGTGTTGAAACGATCGGTTCAACTGGTCCAACCGAGCAAGTTGGGAAAGTAGGATTGGTGAGAAATTTCCTTTCGTTTCACTTGCCCAATTTGATTGGAACAAGGATTGGTATTTGATACCAATTAGAAACAAAAGAAGAAAAGTCAATCGGGAACTGATCAGGACCACAAACCGACCGGTTCAGAAGTGAATCTACTGTTTCATGGGTCCCAACCAATCGGTTGAGGTGTCAACCGACCGGCTCAGGTCCCCAACCGACCGTTTGAGAAATGAAACGATCAGTTCAGGTTGCGCAGTTGGTTGTTTTTGTGGAAAATCTTGAACCCTTATACTCCTGCTTTAGTCCCATATTGCCTGGGATAGAGAACCCTGTCCCATGACCCTCCTATATATAGGGGTAATGAGGGCTTCTCAGATAACAACTCAGTGCAACCAGTTGCTGTAAAGTTGTCGTTCTCTCTGGTTTTGGTAACCGAGAGAACCCGAGCAAGTGCTACCCGATAAGGGAGGCACATAAAGGGAAAGACAACTACAGAAAGCGATTGGTGGCAGGAGAGTGTGTCAGTGACTAGTACGCTGACAGGAGGGTGTGACTCCTTCCAATTCCTTGTGAGACAAGGAGATTGGAGTTCCAGGTGGTCCGTGTGGACTACTTCAGAGGCGGGAGATTTCTTCTGCTCAGAGGACAGCTGTCAATCCCGATAGTCCCGGTGAGACCAGGAGTCGTTAGTCCCGGTGCGATTAGGAGCTGCACAGACATCGTATAAGATCGGAGGTGAAGACCGTGCAAGCCGTGAAGTATTGTCGCCGAGCAAGCCTCGGGACAAGGTATGATTCCAAAAACCATCCTTTCCTATTGTATAGACGTTGACGCATTTCCTTGTTCTGGGTTTGGGGGAGAAATTTTTTTTTTCTGCTTCCTTCTCTGCCTCCCCTAAAACCCAACAAATTGCACGTTGATAATGGAGCAAAAGTTGCTTCTAGTGCAGTTGGAACCTATGATTAATCTCTACCAAGTGGGCTTGTAGTGGAGTTAGAGAACTGCTATTATGTATCGATCGTTAATTAAAACATAATATAGGTATCTTGTTTGGACAAGAACATATTTGAATTTATTATACAAAATGGTTGATGCTCTATTAGTAAAGATGGGATCTTTCATGGAAGTGCCCAAATGTCTTATGGTCTATACTTAATAGATCTAGAGACAAGCATGTATAAAGTAAATATAAAAAGAATAAAGCTCAATAACTCAAACCAAACATACTTTTGGCTATGTCTAACTCTAGACTCCATAAATATGATTATGTGGACCCTTTTGACTTCAAATCAATAGAGACATGTGAGTCTTATTTGTTGGGAAAGATGACAAAGGCTCCTTTTATTGGAAATAGTGAGAGGGAAAGTGATTTATTATGACTCATACAAACTTATGTATATGGGCCTTGTAGAACTAATGCTAGAGGTGGTTATCAATACTTGCTCACATATACTGATGTCTATAGTAGGTATGGTTCTGTTTAATTGATGAAACATTAGACAGAAACCCTTGAAAAGTTCAAGGATTTCATGAATGGAGTATAAAACCAACTTGGTGAAAGTATTAAGGCACTTTGTTCTGATAAAGGTGGAGAATACTTAAGCCAAGAGTTTGAGGATCCTCTACAAGACCAGGGTATCATATCACAATGGACTCCACCTGAAACACCACAACATAATGGTGTATCAGAAAGAAGGAATCACATATTTCTATTCATGGTATGATCAATGACGAGTTATACTGATCTTCCAACTTCCTTTTGGAGACACGCTCTACAAACTACAGTGTTTACACTTAACCACATGCCATCTAAATTGATTCAAAAGACACCATATGAGATATGGCATGGGAAGAGACTCGATATGTCTTTTTAAGAAGATTTGGGGATGTGGAGCTTATGTTAGAAAATGTTTCCTGAAAATCTAGGACCCAAATCCGATACATATTATTTTATTGGATATCCCAAAGAAACTAGGGGATACCTCTTTTACACTCCATCTAACAACAAAGTGCTTGTTTCCAGGATTGGTGTATTCCTTTAAAATGAATTTATTTTAAAAGGAATTAGTTGGAGAAAAGTAGAAATTGAAGAGGTTCGAGACCAACAAGAAAATGTTGAACCTATAGAGGTACATGAGGAACAAGGAGACCCACAAACAATTGTGAAATATCAAGATCCTCATGCAACACAAGAACCTTGTAGATGTCGTAGGACACACCTTAAGCCTGAAAGATTTGGTTATCTTATGACTCAAGAAGGCAGTGAGTTGGTCATATATGATGAGACAACAACCTACCTATAATATAATGAGGGACTAGAGTCTGAGAAATGGCTTGAGGCCATGAGATCTAAGATGGAATCCATGTACACCAACAAGGTATGGACCTTGGTGGGTCCACTTGAAGGGGTAAAATCCATAGGGTGTAGGTGGGTCTTCAAGAAGAAAACCAACATGGATGGTAATGTATAAACCTATAGGCACAAATTGGTTGCAAAAGGTTTCATACAAGTTCAAGATGTTGACTATGATGAAGCTTTTTCTCCAGTTGCCATGGTTAAGTTCATTAGGACCATGCTTGCCATTATAACTTATTATGACTATGACATGTGGCAGATGGATGTTAAAACCACACTCCTTAAAGGGAATCTTCTTGAGTATGTGTACTTGACACAACCTGGGGGCTTTATAAATCCAAAGGATGAAAATAAAGTAGGCAAGCTACAATGGTCAATCTATGGATTCAAGCAATAATCTCAAAGCTAGAATCTTTAATTTGACAAAACAATCAAAGAGTTTGGCTTTAGCCAAAATGAATATGAACCATGTGTTTACAAGAAGGTTAGTAGAAGCATGATTGTATTCCTCATATTGTATGTAGATGACATACTATTGATGGGGAATGACATTCCTACTTTATAAATGGCAAGGACCTTTCTAGAAAATACATTCTCTATGGTCTTCATAAGGAGACCTCCAATCATGGAAGAAAGAACATGTGGCAAAAAAAATCTAGAAAGGTAAAGGAAAATACTAGAAATATTTTTGAAAACAAATTCAGGTGACATAGCCAAGGTTTATGCATCTAAATCTCAGAAAAGGGATCTCCAAGGCTCAAGTATTGGTCCAAAACCAATAAATACAGAAAATGAGAGCTTTTCACATGTCGTGATAGGAGGATGAAAAGATGCATGAATAACATTGGTGAAGGTACCATGAGGAGTTCTGGGTTGACTCTAGGCTTTACCAAGGTTAGATACTCCTTACCACAGTCGAGATACCAATCAAATACGTGCAATGATGGTCAAGTACACTCGAGGAGAAAAAGGGTTAAAGGAAGACTATTAATGTGTCCCTAGAAGAACCACAGAGTGCGAGAGATTATTTTAAGGAGTTCTAAAGACCTGAGGAGGCAAGGAGAAGGAAAGGTAAGAGAAAATAGGATTAGAATAGGGGAAAAGTGGGTGTTACTCATATCCAAAGAATTCAAGGAATTAAAACCATAAAAAAACTAGGATGAAAGGTGTGGAATGGGACGAGGAAACCATATGGGAAGATTTCATGCAAAAACATGATTAGATGAGGGAGGAAGAGAGGACATAAAATTGGAGCACTATTGCTGGAATGTAATTGACTGGATGGAGGTAGGAGAGAATATAATACTCACTAGATCACACTATCACTTTTCAGTAGCAGATGTGAGACAAGGAAAGAAGGGCCAAGTATGACGGGAAAATAATTACACAATGTCAGAAAAATTTATATATTATTAGTATTCAATTTAAATTACTAGTATTTTCTTTTCTTAATAAATTTGAGGGATAAAACAATGTTCAGTTAATACCAAAATTTACACATAGGTTAATAAGGTATGGAGAACATGAATTTGAAATTAATTTTCAATCTTGAAGTCATAAAAAAGTTACTTAATTTTAGAGTTAATCTTATATTTTCTTTCCTAGATGAACTAAGGCATCTATGATTATTAATTTAATCACAAAATTACCACCCAAGCTATTTGGGATCCAAGGACCTAATTTTGAGAATAGATTCTACTTTTCAAGCTTCCTTTTATGATTTCTAATATAATTGGGGTTTCATCTACTTATAATAAAATTTATTATAATATTACTTCATTATCATCAACATTCATTACTTTGAGTCATATTAGCTTCATATTGATATAAACATGGTTATATGATGTTATTATACATGAATTAGGTTATTTTACTCAATTACCCATTAAGTCCAATATATTCAACATTAATTTGTACAATAATATTTTATTCCCATCCATTTACATAAAAGCATCAACTATTATTTCATTTCATATATTTAGCACATTATACCTCTCATTAGACATATTTTAGTCATTATGTATGCAGCAGTGAACAAAGAAGCATATATGACTTATCAAAAGGGATTATATACATATCAAGAATCACTTAGTTTATTAGCTCTTTCTTATGTTTATTAAGAGATCTTAGGTTTAGTTGACACCTAATGGTGCCAATGCATCACATGAGGTACCAAACATGGGTAGGTTAGGTTAGATAACTAGAAATTGGGGTATAGATCCCATATATTATTTTCATCAACATATGATGGTTTATAGGTTTAGGGTATGATTATAGTTTCATGTTACTTTAGCCAGGGTTTATACATGATCTACTCAATATATGTGCATCAATGTTCATTAGGGGTCAAACAAGTGTATTAGGGTTTGTGTTTATCTTTTGTTTGACCAAAACTAAGGGTATAATAATACAAACACCATATATAAGGGATCAGGGTTTCTAGAGTCCAGATGCTAGGTTTTGGTAAGTTACAAAAACCCTCCATTTGAGAAGCAAAAAATTCATGAACTATAAAATTTGGATAATTCAAACATGGAATAGTGTCTCAAAGTAGCCCAATACTAGACTACAAGTGTTTACCCTTAAACCTAAAGAACAAACACATTATTATAGAGGAGATGATGTGACATCCATAACATATTGTAAATTTGAGATATAAAATATAAGGAACAAGATAGAGGTATGCAATCTCATCAGTAAGAAGAAATTCACTATTGGTTTGTCATTCTATGGATATTCCAGTACAACACCTAATTTTTGGTTCTTCTTCTTATCTTCCTATCAAGCCTCCTTCTTCTTCTCTCCCTCAATTTCTCATTTAAAAAGGTCAAATTATGTTCTCCATAGACCAAAAAATAACCAATTATAATGTGTAAAAATGAGAAAAAGTCCTCTCTCTCAAAGTCCTTCAAGGATTTTGTAATGATATCTAAAAACTCTATGATAGAATGTATCAAATAAGTGACATGGCATTTCTGAAATGCTTAGTAAGTTTAAAGTCAAACATTGACTAACACAGTGTGTTAGGAGATTGACACTCTTTGCTTGTTCATGTCCTAACATGTACGATAGTGGATACAACGTGCATCGATGTAATGAAAAATTGTGCCATTTTATTAGCAAATTGATGTATAATGTTTGATCATGTACAAGATGTCCTAATCAAAAGACACATCCTTGTTGTTGACAATGAGTTTAAACTCATTCAAATGAATGACACAACATGTCTGATTACTCAAATGGCATCTCAATGATTGACACATCATGTTATCTATTGGTGTCTTTTTCAGTTGTTAGTGTTGGACACATCATTACACAAAATGACATGCTTCATCCACCGACTGCAAAACCCCACAATACCAATCTAACACTCTAGGTCAGTATATGTGAAGCACGTTGGTGACTTTCTGATGTTGGAGATGATGTGTCTCTTCCACAACACATTCTTTTTCATTGAACCACACCTTATTCTATTCATTTCTTCCTCATGATTGCCTCCACTTGGTCATAGAAATTAAGTTAAGTGTTATGCGTATAATGGCACCTTGAATAAGTAGTAACAATGGAACTGATAGATAAAATTAACAAAAGAAGATAATGAGGAAGTAAATTAAACAAAAAAAATGATAAGTGCATGATAATAGATCCAAAAATACTGCACAAACCACAATTTTGAAAACCCCTACACTTACAAGCTTTGATTTTCCTCAAGAAAAAACCAAAATGAGTGGAGATCAATTATGAAACTAGAACTATATCAAAAAACTTGAAACCAAAATAATCACGTTCTAAATTACCTTGTCAAACCTCGTGATGAAATATTTTTGAAGGGGTTTGTTGACTAGGTAGTATAGACCATCACACAAAAACCAATAAACGTATTTACTTTTTTAAGGTTCGCCACATTCAAACCTACTATTTTCAAAACATCACCAACGGTGTAGGTTTATCTTCACATAGATCAAGAACTAATGTAAATTATAGCATAAGATAAGATGATTTTCCCCAAATTTACTAGGTGTAAATACAACTGGTTCTTATGAAGTCTTGCGATCACATGAGAGGACGTTTGGTGCATTTTATCCTTTTGATCACTTGACTAGATCTCAAAAAGTCTTACTCTAGCTAGGGTTCATGTAGGATATTCATCATCTTTTTAGGATGATACAAATATGCATTTATATGCCATGTGCCTATATGCTAGGATCCTATAATGGAGACACAACTTTCTATCTCAAAATGATGTTTATTTCCCATCTCAATAATGCAATATATACTTATTATTGCTTTAAACTCTAAATAAATTTCGATTGAGGGAATGAAAAGACATATTTCAATTTGAGTAAAGTAGTAAGTCTTTACCTAGATACCTAGAAGAATCATCGATACCATTTTATTTCATTAGTTGACTTTTCTTGTCAAAAATGAATCATGTAAGAGAGAGGTAACAAATTATCTAAGAGATAATAGACATACTTGAGATTAATATTTCATCCTTTAAGAATTTATTAACACATCATTTAACTCAAGAGGCATAGTAAATCACTTACCGTGCACCTTTTTATGAATTAACAAAATTCAATTAATGCTTTACCTTTCAAACATATCAATGAATATAATTTTCTAGATAGATACACTCATTTATATACATATACCAAAATTATACATATTTTATTTTAAGATTTTCATTCAAAAATTTTCTTTTATACATTTGAAATCTGATTACAAATAAAAACAACATTCTTGTCCCTTTTTATGCTCTTAATAGCAAGTTCATTATCAATATTTTTGTCTAACATCTTACTACACATTGTTATCACATAATACAAATCCCATTTTCAACATTTAAAAAATAGATAAAATTAATATTTCTTTAGAACTAGACTACAAACCTCAATGCATTTGTCTTGCATTCATTCTTCTTCATGATTTATTCACATCACTTCTTCTATCTTAACAAAATTGATGTGCTTCATTTCAATCATTTAGAAAGGTATATAAAGAATATGGAAACATACTATTTCATTTATCTTTCCTAATAACAGAGTTAGTATTAACATTATGAAGACAAGGGGTGTTATTTTTGAATTTTATGAACAAACTTTACATTTTCATCTAAGGCCATCATCGTTAGTATCTTGTTTGCATAGTTTCTTAGATTGAACTTCATATTTGGTATTGCATTCATAAAGCCCCTATTTTGTAGCTTTTTTCTCTTCTATGAATATGCATTACAAATTATAGTCCACTTACATGAAAATCAATATTGTGCCTTTTGTACAATTAAGATATTAATTGAGTCTTCTTTTATTGTTCTTGTTGATTCTTTTATTTTTGTTGCTATAAACTATAATATTATTCACATTTCATATTGAATGTTCATGGGTCAATAATGATCTACCCTATCCATATGAGACCTAATATACTACCTTGAATCCAACTCACCTCTGGTTGCTTTAGACCACTCTTCAAACTTACAAGTTGAAGTGGAGGATATCACGCACTATCAACCTTCTCCATTGAATAGAAATGGAACATCAATAGAAAACTCCTTTTTTCATCATCATCCTACCCCTGTTCAGGCTCAAACACCATAAATATTTAACCCTTACTAGGTTGATGCTTGTAAAAGATAAGCTTTGGGGTCCTCAACTTCACATATAATGCAAAATATATATTTAATATCTAGTACAATGGTTAGTCTTACATTATAATATTTAATTTGTATCTTATACATGTCAAGTTGAAATGAAAGTGGGGTCCATATGTTGTGATATACATTGGAAAAATAAGATAATAATCGTAGAATTTCAATATTGATATATCCATTGAAAATCTAAAATCATATGAAAATTGTCAAAATGAAACTACCTTATATCCCACATTAGTAACTATGCCATCTTTAGATAAAGTTGCCTAAGGATTTAAAAAATCATGACAACCAGTTCCTAAGCCATAAGACTTACATTTGAGTGTTGTGAAACACCAAGATTCAACTGAAAAAGAACAAATAATCAACAAAAAATGCTAATATTTTGTAATATGGTACATATATTTGGTCAATAAATTGAAGATAACAAAAGATATTGTCCTAGAATACAAAATAAGAAAGAAGTTCAAGTGGATAAATATGCTCAATCGAGCGAAAAGTAAGAAGAAAATAAAAAAATGATATAATTAAATGATGATAGATTCAAAGAAATATACACATTTATTGTCCTATATAAATATAATATAGAAATAATCAATTAGGGAACACACCCTAATATTTTTTCCTAAAAAAACAATATTGTAGTATCCAAGGAAATAGGAATAATAGGGGATCTGGCACCAAAAACCAATGGCAATAGGAACCACCACCTCTATATTAAGTATAGCTATGTACTTATGTGGTCATGGTCTATATGTATGTGGCCATAGGCACCACCACCCAAATATGTAGGAATAGATATTCGCCTAGACATAAAAGTTTTTTGTGCTATGTACACTAGAAACAATCACCTAGATGTGATAATAATACTCACATTATACTATCTACCACAATAATAACATGCATATATTGTAAATGAAAGAAGAAAAAAACACCACCACTAGTCAACCACAAAATGAACCAACACGTGTAATTCATGCAAGAGGTAAATATATGTCAAAGTAAAAAGAACATGACCAAGAAGTAATAAAGGGCTCACCCTAGTAACCAACGAGACTTGTAATTTTATATATTATCAAATTGTAAAGTGATCTAAAAGTAACACATATGGGATTATAAGATTTATCTGATCAATAACATCACTCCCTCACACTTTTAACATTACCAAGCTCGTTTATTTATCACCATATATAATCTCTATCTTATGATGCATTAGAAAAATACACATAAAAACAAAAACCTGATTTTATTATCCACCCTTACACTTACATAATACTAGATAAGTGAAAATGCATGCATATGAGTTGGTCAAGCAAGCATATATGAACATAAATAGGAAGTATTTAGTAAACAAGTACTAAATAATAGAACATGATCTAGGGAGTAGTGGGGCTACTACTTGTGCCAAAAGAGGGGGCTAGTCATTGCTCTTCATCATGTTACAAGAAGATAGAATAAAGAAAGAATAGATGATGGACATGATGAATAGATGCACATATGACAATTTGTGGTTGCAACACTATGAATTTAAACAAAAAATCCAAGTTCAAGAAGATCCAACCCTAGAACACTTTCAATAGAGGTATTTTTAGGTAAATATGGCTACAGAATAGGCAGTAAAAACAAAAATTTTAACTACCATATTTCCCATAAATCAATGGATTGTGTCAATAACTATAAGATGGGAAGGATGATTTTAAGGATATACATTGTCCTGGAGCAAGTACAATGACATCTCATCATTGTTGTAGATGTGCAACTGTCTTCTAGTTGCACTGGGACTCGTCTGCTACTACGCCTCATGATTTCTACCACAGACTACTAGTTGACATTGTCCTACAAGCGGAAGACAACAACCTCCATACCTCTATGGAAGTCCACATGGACCGCCTAGAACTCCTAATGTCCTACTAGAACAAATAGGAAGGAGTTATCCCTCCCGTTGTTGTACTAGTCACAAACTTGCTCTCCCAGAATTGTTTCTCCCTTGCTATCCCTCCCTTTAGAGGGTAGGACTTGCTTGGGATCTGTATTTGTTACCACAAGCAGAGAGGAAAACAATTTTCTGAAGAAATTGAGTTGTGTTCTAGAAGCCCCCAGTGTTGGGAAATATGGGCACAGAGTATAGCATCGGAAACAAAAAAACATCTAGTTGTGTTCCCATAACATCAAGATCGTGTCAACTACTATGAAATATGAATGATGGTTTTCACGAGGCATACCTAGTTCTGGAGCAATTCATGTGACAATAACTCATTGTAGTGCACCTATCTTCTATTTTCTCTTGGACGGTGGTTGTGCAGCTCCTGGTCTCCACCATAGATAGTGAATAGGTCAGCTTCTACAATGACTCCTGTGGTCTCATCACGGACTGTAGATTGACTTTGCTCACCTAGCTCCAGCCTAAGGACTCCTGCCTCTAGAGTAGTCCACACGGACCAAACTAGAATTCATTTCATTCAACTAGAATAGACAAGAAGGAGTTGTCCCTCCCATTGGTGTACTAGTCACCAACTTGCTCTCCCACAACAATGATCCTCAATTGTTCTCTCCGACCGCTATCCATCCCTAGTCAGGTAGGACTTGTTTGCGTGCTCTTGGTTACCACAACTAGAGAGGATAACAATTATTGGAGAAATTAATTCTCAATTGTTTATGTTATTGTTGTTCTCTAGGAAGCCCCAACATCCCTCTATTTATAGGCAGGGTTAGGGACAGGGTTTCTAGTCTGTTTGGGATTTGTGCGAGAGTGGAAGGGACCAAAAGATCTTGAATTTTCGCAGCTTGTGAACCATAAGACGGTCGTATGGTGACCCAGACGGTCGTATGGCACTACGAGATAGTCATCTCATACTACAAGACGTTCATTTTGCAATTTCTCAATCGCATACAAAATTGACAATTCATTTCCCATCAATGCTATACATTAATTCATTGCATCACAAGTATTTTGCAATCAAAACAATTTGGGAAAGTATTTAGAACCTACCTACAGCCTAACTAAGCAATCTCACACATGAGATATAGTCATCTCACTCACCTAGAAGGTTGTTTGGTGACCCAAGCTGAGCTGATCGGATCAACAGAATGAACCGGTCAGTTCACACCTCAGTTTGGGCAAGACTTAGTCAATTTGATTTTTGATCACCCTGAGAATTCAAATGATTGTCTCAACATTTGAGATGTCGTCTGGAAATGGTCGTCTCACCCTGTGAGATGGTTGTTTGGTAGTGCAGTCAGCCAATCTATTGCGTGATTTGAGTACCTAAACATTGTAGCAATCAATTTAATCATCATTCAACATCAAATTCCTCTTTTAGATGAGTTCATGTGTGTGTGACCCTATGGGTCCCATATAACATTGGTAATGAATTTCCATAACTAACTTATGACATCACAAGCAACGAGTGGCACCTAGTTTCACATCAGTGCTACCTAAGTGAATAGAAAGTTGGAGAACAACTTTGACCTACAATCTATGTAAGGTGTTGTGATGATTGTATAATTCCTTCATCACTGATATCCAGGATGAACTCGAGGCATGAATCATCATCCTCTCAATGTTAAATCCATGTTCCTTGAACCAAGAGCAGACTGTCTGAGATAATGTGACCTTGATATCATATATTGATTCACATGTGCATGTGCATGCGTTTCTCAGTGTCTCTTATCAAGTGGCCATGATATCAATCTCCAGTAGAAGGGAAAAATCATGTCTCTATCACTCACAATTAGTCCTGATCTGTCAAAGTCACCAGATCATCACCTTTATGACAACCCATGTTTTACAACTACGGTTGATGATGTCAAATCATACCCAACGACATGTGTGGAGTGCAATGATTTTAGGTCTAAGAATCACAATCACCACCTTCACTATGAGATGACTATGACCACCAATTATGGTTCCCATGTGTCACTCTCAAGGTGGATATGACTGGTACATTGTTCTCTAACATGTAACTATGTGTTTGGTTTGATATTTCCATATTATGACTAATGAGATTTTGTCATCAACCAACCCACACTCCAATCTTATGTGTTACTGGTGTCTATCTACCTTCCACAGTAACAACTGACTAGGGACATAATAAGAATGTACATACTCTTAGCATTTGTATGATCTCATCCTCCAAGTCATGTACTTGAAGACACACATCATTGAGTATTGTCATTCTTTAGACATTCATAATGTTTCCTCATTATCTCATAACTGAGTGAAATAGAGTGAATTGGAAGCTTGCCTTTATGAGTATTAATCAAATCCTTTATGGTATATGCCATGTCAATCATCATATGCTTGTCTCTCTCCACAGACCTTACCAATAGACTCACACTTGCACTTAAAGCCAATCACCCATGAATTTCATTCTTAGTGATCCAAACATGTCCACCATGTTTCTACTGTGCAAGTGCTAATCCACCGAGTTAGCAACATTTTGCTATTAGTAGGTATATTGCATGTTTCTTATCTCTTTGCTCTGAGATGAAACCACTGTAATATGGTATCTGATATTCCTTATCTAACAAGTAGCACCATTGTTTCTATTTCATCAATGGTCAGAACATTTATAAGTTCATCATATGAACTTCTAGATCCATATAGTATCACTGTATGTTCATAACACAAGTATACTCAACTTCTATTGTAGAATAGAATTAATGGCTATTAGTTTGGAACCCTTCCAACTAACAACATTTCTCCTTTTAAATCAAACATATTTTATTGTGATCACTTTGTCATTATGGAAGCTTGCATCGATGTAACCTTTTACATCCAACTCTTACTTTTATTGCTATCCTTATTGACTAGCAATCTATCCTTACACACTTCTCAAGTACTAATTGATATTTTTAATGACATTCCAATAACCCTTATTGGAATTTTAGTATCATGTTATCACGTCCAACACATACAAGATTATATGCGATAAGTAAACATATAGCATTCATGGTAGATCCATTGCTACAACCTATGGCATCTTAATCATGTCATTTCCATTCTTCATAAGAATTGGAACATATAGTTCATGAGAAACTAATCCATATTCTCTCTCATTGAATCCTTTCTGTGTTGAATTCTTTCAACATCTTGCTATTACATGTGCTCAAACTCATATTGTGAAACATTCAACAACTATGTCTATAGATCTTGATCCTTATCTAATAAGGTGTTTCACTTAATACTTCATTGTTGAAGGGGTTTTTCCATGCCAGATCTCAATATTCACAATATTGAGATGTTATTCCTCATCATATGTGGAATATTCATATATGCTCTCACTAAATCTTTTGTAATCACATGTTTCATCTTTTATCTCGATTCAAATCAAACTCTTTGACCATTTTGTCAAATTTAAAGATCCTTCCTCTGAGATGCTTGTTTCAATCCCACATTGAACTTTGTAGTTTATAGATTTTATTTGCATTCTTGGAGTTATAAAACCTTTTAGGTTGTGTCATGTACACATCCTTTGATTTATTCCCTTTAAGGAATCTATTTTTATCTTCATATGCTAAATCTATTAGTCTATTTTAACTACAACAACAAGCTTGATGATTGGTAAAGGAGTTTTCTATCATGTTCAACAACTTGAACTGATTTGAAAAACTTTATTTTAACCATATGTCCTTCTATATTGTCCAAGTAGATCTTTGGCACAAGACCTTATTTTACCCATTAGGTATTACCCTTTAGGTGGCGCTATCAAGGTCCTACCTTGTTAGCTTACATGGACCCCATAATGGCCTTGAGCCATTACTCATATTATGGTACTTAATAGCTCATAGTTAATCAGTTGGATCATCCTGTCATAACCAACTTGTGTGAGTCATTGGATTCACAATCCTCCAATCTCACACATGTTTTACTAGAGCTATTTTGTTTGGTGTTATATGATGAACTTGAGATTCCAAAACAACTTGTAATTATTTTAGTTCTCATTGTTCCTCTTTGTTGACCTTAAACATTTTGAGTTCTACTTTTTCTCCCACTGATTCTTTAGGAACTCTGTTATCCTATCAACAAAACAATTTGGTATTGGATTGGGATTAATAGTAACATTCAACAATTATGATTTGTGGATAAACCTTTTCAAGAAACTACTTTCTCAATGTAGTTTTCAATCCTTTAGACATACTGTCACATTCCCAAGTCATATCATATATGATTTCTTATAAACTATTCATATAGTACATTATTTAGTGATAGGTATAGATTTATGAGGATATAAGATGATTAGATTAATTGATAATTATATCATGACTCATCATGGTATAATTCCTTCATTTTGACAGATCGTCATCAAATGGATTTGGATTGTGATACATTATCATAGTTCTATCTTTGAAGGTTCTCAAGGTATTGATAAAGTATTTCAGCATTTGATCTCACCAAAGTTTCTTAATACTTTCATCAAGGTCATACTTCATTTATAATCTCCTTGAACATTTCAACATATTAATGTTTCTATTTTACTGAGTACATATCATCATATTACCAGTAAATAAGATGAAGTATAAATAATTATCTATAGTATTCATTCCATAATATCTTCATGTGTCACATGTATGAGGTCTGATGGAAGGCTTATCCTCCCACAACATCTAGTGAAGGATGTCATGTCATATTGTGCATAAATAAGGCTTTGCATGTTTCCTTAGGTTCGACAACCAAGGGAATCTAGATTAACATCAATATGTATTCTAGACATGCATTTCTTATATGTACGACCAAAGTGACTATTATTATTGATAGTCTTGAGTTATCAAATATAATCCTTTGGTATAAACATTATAAACATTCATCTTGATATTCTTTTATTCAAATACCATTAGATGTTTGGGCTCATCCATACAAGATCATATCTTACTAAATAGAAACATCAAAATCACTCTATTGATTTGTCATCCTTGTCATACAAGATGCCTTAAATTAAATGTTTCTATTTGTTGGCATAATGAAATAGCAGTACAACTAACTCTATTGCATGCCCATTGAGCTAAGATAAATTTGAATATGGACTAAATCCTTCACAACTATTGCTCTGCCTTGTCCATCCTTTTCCTACCATGAGG
Source organism: Alisma plantago-aquatica (assembly GCA_963693085.1). Lineage (NCBI taxonomy): Eukaryota > Viridiplantae > Streptophyta > Magnoliopsida > Alismatales > Alismataceae > Alisma > Alisma plantago-aquatica. The sequence goes on from OY856414.1 coordinate 408,978,084, forward strand.
GATTTTACTTCTTGTCAGATCTTGCACATCAAGTATGTTATTAGATCTCTATTTGGTATCACATACTAAAATGAAGAAGTAAACAAATTTATCTTATGATGTTTATACCTGAAGTGGAGGCCTTATTTCCTTCCTTCTTCTTCTTTAATTCCTCTAACTAGAGTGGGAAATTTCTTTTCTAATGTCCAGGATGGTGACAATGGTGGCAAACATCTCTTATTTTCTTCACTCGTCCTTTTGCTTCGAGATCTGAAAACTTGGGTCTCCGGATAGCTTTAGAACTCTTCTTAGCCTTGCCTTTTCCTTTAGAATTCCCTTTTATCATGATGATCATAATCACAGAATTAGGCTTGTCTTTCTTCATTTGTGCCTCAGTTGTTCTCAACATGCCCAACAACTTTGTCAATGGCTTGTCAAAGTTGTTCATGTTGTAGTTCATGACAAATTTACTATATGACTCTGGCAGAGACTACAAAATCATATCAATGGCCAACTCTTGACCCAAGGGGAATCGCAGTCTGATGGAGCTAGGACTTACACCAAAAGATTTTCAGTCTTCCAATGGGAGTCCCATAATTCTATCACCAAAAACCCTAGAGAGGATTGATGTCTTCCCTAGGTTTACCTAGAACTGGTGCTTAGATAACAACTCCAACCCCATAAGAGTATGGAAGCCTTATCATAGTACAGATTTAGGATCGAACCCAAAAGACAACGGTCTTGTTGCAAGCAACAAGATGGAAAACGTACAACACTTCACTTAGTTATTTTACTAATTGGCACTTATATCAAAAGGTTGGATTTTGATTGGTTTTTAGACTAAAGCATGAAAAGTAAATAAAGCAAGTAAAACTAAGATTTAAAAAATGATGATGAATCACTGGGGTTAAGCAGGTATTCACCACCGCTACACATGCATTGTATATGTACTAAGCAAGCAAGACTTATAAGCTAGATGCATGGATGTTCCACAAGACCGATGCCTTATAAGACAAGAGCGATGCATTGCATCCAAGGATGTTCCACAAGACCGATTCCTCGTAAGACAAGAGCGATGCATTGCATCCTTCGATGTTCCACAAGACCGATGCCCATATAAGACAAGAGCAATGCATCGCATCCTTCAAGGGTTAAGTAGCTCTCATTCGGTACATTTCTACGTGTCAATGAAGATATGTAGTCTTCCAAAGAGAGAATCTTACTCAACCTCATGAAACGTGCATCTAAAACTAACAAGCGAGCGATAATTATCAAATCGAATAGTATCCTTGTAGGCCTAGTCTCCTATTCGGATAACCTAGCTACGAGAAGTGCGGGAATGTTGCAACGCCAGCCATTCCCGATCAAATGGTCACATGCTTTACATCATTCCCCTCGCAAAGCGTGTTCCTCGACTTACCAAGGTTACTTCCATACAGATGGAAGTGTAACGGATGATAGTGAGTTTACTCCACTCTTTGAGATACACTCCTAGACACCGAAATGGATGCGTGGTGGATACACACACCAGAAACCAACACTAAATCGGTATTCGAGTCTCGAGAGCGGTCGTAGACAAACCACAACAAAAGACAATAGATGCATACAAGAACGTGGCCATCATTCAAGCATGTATGAAACGATTTAGTATTAAAACGAAAGGATAACATCTTTTTAGTACAAAGTACAAAACATGGGCAGCGGGGCTAGTCCCCGCGCCCCAGTGGATGGAACTACTCGCTTCTCATAGAGGGAACAACAAAGGAGGAGGCAAGAAGAGATAGAAAGAACATCATCTCCACTGAGGAGAGGAGGTTGAACCCTTGGTGGAGAGAGCAACGATCTTCACCCTTCGTGGCTTGCTTGATGACGGATCTTCTCCTCTCACCTTCTTTGTTGATGAGAGAGAAGGTAGCTTTGCAATGGAACGTGAGTCTCAGACCGGCAGCCTCGGGCGGTGGATGGAGTTGTTCTGGTAGTAGAGAGACAGCCTCTGGACGTCTGGACTCTCCCCAGGGATGGCCTTGAGGTCTTATTTATAGGCCTTGAGTGAGGTCAAATGGTCTGGAGACCGTTTGGGTTCAAACAGTCTTGAGATCGTTTGGCGTCAAACGGTCTTGAGACCGTTTGGCGTCAAACGGTTTTGAGATCGTTTGGCGTCAAACGGTCTTGGGACCGTTTGAACTCCATGCGGTCTTGGGACCGTTTGAACTCCATGCGGTCTTGGGACCGTTTGGCTTCATGCGGTCTCGGGACCGTTTGAACTCCATGCGGTCTTGGGACCGTTTGGCTTCATGCGGTCTCGGGACCGTTTGAACTCCATGCGGTCTTGGGACCGTTTGGCTTCATGCGGTCTCGGGACCATTTGAACTCCATGCGGTCTTGGGACCGTTTGGCTTCATGCGGTCTCGGGACCGTTTGGCTTCATGCGGTCTCGGGACCGTTTGAACTCCATGCAGTCTTGGGACCGTTTGGCTTCATGCGGTCTCGGGACCGTATGAACTCCATGCGGTCTTGGGACCGTTTGGCTTCATGCGGTCTCGGGACCGTTTGAACTCCATGCGGTCTTGGGACCGTTTGGCTTCATGCGGTCTCGGGACCGTTTGAACTCCATGCGGTCTTGGGACCGTTTGGCTTCACTCGGCCTTGAGGTTGGTTTATTCTTTTATGATTTTTTTTGTGCTTTTTCTGCAAGTGTAAAAGGAAAAAGTTAGTTTGATGATGTATTTACAAAAAGGGGTAAAACTAGGTTTATGTACCGTATAAACGTAAAAAGAGTATGGAAAACTAAAGAAAAAGACTAAGATAAACTACTAAAATAGGAGGTTATCACCCCCCCTAACTTAGAGTCTAGCTTGTCCTCAAGTTAGATAGAGCTGAGACATGAAATGGCGAGGCGATCTTAATTAGGGTCTCCATACTCTTGCTTCAATTCTTGACTTGAGTTCCCCAGGGGTCATATCGAGGCTTATTGCATGCCTTGATTCTTTTGGATTTCGAGAGTTGCTTGGATCTCAGGGTTTTTCCGTATCTCAAAATTTGCCTTGGGACCACATTTATTTTGTGCATGCCGTTGACTCTAATCAACTTTATACCTCTCTGGAAACCTACTGGAAGCTAGAGAGGGTATGAGGGTTGGCTAAAGGCTTTGAAGTGTAGCTCCCCTTTGAGTGGGGGAGGGGCTGTCTATGCTTTTTAGGATCTCACTACCGGGCACGACACATCTGCCTTTATGAGGGCAGCTGAATGTACCGGCCGGGCAAGTCCTTTATGAGCCTTTTCATATACTTAGAACTTTTAGGGTTTCACTACCGGACGCGACACATCTGCCTTTGTGAGGGCAGCGGAATGTGCCGGCCGGGTGAGCTCTTTATCAGTTCTTCATATAAGTCCTTATGCGTGGCACAACTCTCATGATTTTATTCGTCTCTCTGGCTTTTATTCAAAAACTCACAGGCTTGGGTTTTGGAATGAGGATTTATTTTGGGCGGCCAAGCCTCTTTTATTTTGAAGAGAGGAAAGTTGTTCTTAAAGTTTTTCAGCATGCACTTATTTGGTTTGTGGTCCACTTGCAGAACTTTTTGATTCGGAAGTTGCCTAATTTCCCTCTCATCCTCGAGATCTCGGCTTATTTCTGCCCTGATTTTGACCTGTGGAGAGTCAGATAAAGAATTGAAGCAAAAATACGGGATCCATAGTAGGTGGAAATTGATAAATCGCCATTTGATGTCTGAGTGCTATTTACTTGCAGAGACTAACATGATTCTAGGGTTAGTTGAGGTGACTATTTTTGAAAAAGAATTGTGAAAAGAATTAAGACTTAAAGAATTGTAAAAAAAAATTAAGAATGAAGAAATGTATGGAAAAAGGAAGTATAGAAGTTGATACCTAGCCCTTGTCTAATGTATCCCCCCTAACTTATCACACACTCTATCCCCAGAGTGGCAAAGTGATAGGTTGAGAAATCATTAGAACAAGGGCTGCAGGTTAAGGTAGATTTTCGTTTGCCCCTGGAGAACGGAGTAGTGTAGATGCGAACTGCCCACGTAAGGCGTGGTAGTCCACGTCAGTCATTTCCTCCACTGGTCTTTGGAGAACGATTATGGTGTACATCCAGTAGAGGACGTGGAAGCCGCAGTCGTTGGATTGTCGTATTTGCTGGGGGCATTTGTGGCAAAAGGCGGGGCGATTCCTTGCTGTATGCCTTAGTGTGCTGACTCAGAAGCTCTATTAATTTCGCAGCGCACTCTTTTGCCGTTTCTTCTGTTGGCGTCTTGGGCGTTACGATGTAGTGTCGTTGTCGGGCGTTGAACTGGCTGTCGGAACTGTTGTATATTGTAGTTGTTCCGTCTTGGAGGTTAGTTGCCAGAAGAATCCAGTGCCCTTGATGCAGGATTGGTAACATGATGAAGTTCGGCGTTGTATGTTGGAGATATGCGATCAACGCTTCCGTTGTGCCAAAGTTTTTGAGTTTGAGTAGATCATCCTTCATGTATGGGGACGCCATGTATGTATCTGGATTATGTTGGCCAATCTGAGACTGGTAAGCTGTCATGAGACTGACAGAAAGTTGCCCCTTATCTTGCAAAGTCTCTCGTAGTGAATCGGCCATCACAATAATGTCTTGAGACATGAATACTATGCCATCTTTTTCTGCGGAGAGATTCGCCATGATGATGCGCATTTCAAGGTCGGTGAGACCTTTGCAAGAATCGTGATCAAAATTAGGAAAAGTTGGTTTAGTGGTGTAAGCAGGATCGTTCTTGTTGGTATCTTCTACTGGCGACTTGTGTTGTTCAGACTCTTTCAGAATTTGGCGGAAGGGTCGCCGTTGTCGACGTTGTACAGCTGAATAGAGATACCTTGGAACATCATCTGGTGACATAGTCGGATCATTGAAATATCTTCTATCACAGATGAGCTCCATGGCGTAGCATCCTCGTAACGAATGGAAGTCTTCAGCTGCCAAATCGGTGAAAGGAATTTCTTGGTTCAGTGCTTGGATATGTCGGATGGTGTAGAAAGCGCTGTCCCCAGATCCCGTGGTGGCTTGAACTAGAGGGTTAATGATTCTGAACCAGGGTTGGCTCCAGTCTTGACGAAGAGAAGGGCGTACAGCCCAGATTACTTTGAGCAGCCGGAAGGGTATACACCGGGCTTCACCTGCTGTGTCTCCGACGAAGTTTATTATGCCGGCTAGTAGCTCGGCGCTATTGAAGTTGTAAACTTTAGCGTCCCTTGCTTCGGTATCCACTATCATAAAAAGCCAGTGGTCCGAGACTTGGAATGGCATTGTGATATAGCGTGCCCGACGTGCTAAACCGGCACGCAGCCGCTCAATCGACCGCGCGCGCAAGCTTTTGTGTAAAAGGCCAAAAGACAATGTGGGTGAAGCGTTGAAGGCTGGTTGTATCCGCTGTTTACTTCTATAGATTTCTATGCAGTTGGCGAGGAGGACACGGAAGATTGGCATTGGCATCGTAGACCGGGGTCGGAGGATGCAACGAAAATTTTCACGTGTCAACGTACGCCTGGTTTTTGTATTATTGTAAACTATGTCGTCCCCCGCTTTTGCATCGTCTACTATAGTGTTCAGGATGAAGATGTCCTGAGCATCTAAAGTAGAGATGGCTGTCGTATCAAGATCGTGCATTTTTTGTGGGAGAGGAGGTGGCGGGGGGAGGTCTTGTGGTGGAGGGGAGGCGTGCTGTTCGGGGGCCTCTTCATGGCCTTTGAGGTTGTCGTCTAGATCGGAGGCGGAGTCAAGATCTGTGTCAGTATCTAGACTCACTCGGTCTGCCTCGTCTAGGTAAGGGGGAGAAGGTGTTGAGGAGGGGGGAGAAGTTTTTGGCGAGGTGGCGCTGGCTCCTAGTATGCATTGTTGGAGCTCAGCGAAGGCCGCATCCTTGGCAGCTTCCCCCATTGACCCCATAGCGGAGTAATCAAAGAATTGGTCCCCGTAAGAGATGTTTACGTTGTCATGCTGTGGGGACTTGGGGTGGTAGTCACTTTCCTGGTGACCTTTATCAGACCCTTTATGGGAGGGTCCTGCTGCGTTCCCGGGGTCTTCACCGTCATCGTGCTTGTCTCCTGAAGATGTGTCTTTATTGGAGTCAGCAGATGAATCGGATTCGTCTTCTTTTTCATCATCATCGTCGTTGTCGGCCGCAGCTTCGTCGGTTGTCTTCTTGTTAGTCGACTTTTTGCACCGCCGGTGAGTGGCTTGTAGCTCATCGAAAGCCACTTGCAGATGCTCGTGTTTCTCGAGCAGTGCGTCGTGGGCTTCTTTGAGATCTGTGTATCTGCCCTCGGCGGAGAGGAGGCGTGCTGTCAGATCTGTGACTTGGGCACGTAGTTGTTGTGTTTCATTGATATTAGCTTCCTCTTGATGATGATGGAGCTGCGTAATTGTGTCGTCGATGGTGGCCAGGCGCGTGCTTAGCTCTTCTTGATTCTGCTCAAGCTTGCGGAGATTCTCTTGCAGAGGGTGAGTCTGGTTAGAGATCTCATCGACTTTTCTTGTCGTAGCTTCTTGCTGGCGCGTTGCCCCAAGGATCAGGTCTGGCAGGTTTTAGTGTGGCTGTTGATAAGATCAACTTGCCTAGCCACTTCATCCTGTCGCTGCTGGATGCCTTGTAGGACGACAGGAAGAGCTTGATGTTGGTTGTCGATCCTGATTACCTATTTAGATAAATCCTGTACACAAGAAAAAATAGAATGTAATAGGTTAGAAGGATCGGTGAGGAGGTTTCGGACAGCATCAAATTGACGGCCGAATTCCTCACCGATGTTAGTAAGGGGGGCCCCAGAGGCGGAAGGGTGATGTGGCTGGGGCCTATGTGGGATGGTGGTAGTGTCTTGCGGAAGAGACACTGATGATGGCCCGAACTGCGTAGTGACTGTTGATGAAGTCACCAGCGGTGTCGGGGTGGTGGCGGATGTGAAGAGTGGTGGTATTTGTGGCGAAAAAGGTGGCACTGATGATGAAGGGGTGGGAACTGTGGATGTGAATGGAAAGGTGGTGAAGTCGGGCATGGAGGTGGAGAAAGGGAAGCCCGATGTTAGGGTGGGTGAAAAGGTGGATGTGAATGCTGGCGTGGATGTGGGGAGGAAAGTAGTGGTGGGGGCAGCGGAGAGCTGCTCATTTAGACTCTGGATGAAGGAGTGAAATGAGGAAGTTGTTAAGATTTCATCGTTGAACCGCTCGTCCTCCGGGTTTGGGCGGGACGTTGGTGTCCCCGACAGCTGTTGGGCCTGCAGCAACCTCCTAGAAGGTCGTTTGACAGGGAATTTTGTAGATCGAGCTATCGGGGCTGTGATGCTCGTTTCAGTTGGGCCCGCAGTTTGTTTCTTTGCAGCGGGTGTGACCGAAGCTAGTAGATGAGTAAGCTCCTCGTCAGAAAAGAGGAGCTGTGTCATATCATAGTGTGCTAGCTCCGGTAACGGAAGGAGGGTTCTTGATGACTTAACCATCGGGCAGAATACATAGTGTAACTTTCCATCCTTTTCTTTGATTATAAACGAATTTTTCAAAGATTGTTCGTTTGTAAGGATGTCGCCCTTTATTTGCGTGCATTGGGGTAATAGCCTGTCCATCTTAAAAAATTTAATTATGGATGTGACATGGCCCCCCAAACAGATCTCTTTCCCTATGAAGGCGGCGGATAATTTCTGGACCATCAACCGTCCGACGTTGACTGGCCTTCCGTTGAGGATAGACCAGAGGACAAAGAGGTCTGATATTGTAACGTTTCCTCCTTCCGTTCTTGGAAAAAGTGCGCCAGCTAGGATTTTGTGCAGAGTGCGCACAAATCCGGAGTGTATGTTGGACGCTTTGCATGTTTTGGCGTCGTATGTGGGAATCCCAGTTAAGCTTTTCCAGAATGTGTGGCGGTTGAATTCTGGATGATCAGTTCCCACTGATTTGGCCTTTTGTAGCTGCTCCAGGTCGTCAATGAATATTGAATTTAGCATATTCTCTGTTAAGACGACGTTGCTACCGAAGATTTGGGTGACAATCCTTCTATCACCCCCATCCCGTGACCTATCTGCAATGTAGACGGGCTCCTTTGTCAGGTAGGAGAAGAATTCCGCTGTGGGCTCAATGTAGGATATTTCAGGTATTAAGCACAACCTGGTAAGGTTGGCTTTTTGTAGCGCTTTGAAGATGCGCTCGTGAATTCCCATTTTAGCTAGTATGCTGGAGCAAACATACTTGGTTGGTTTAAGGGTTTTATCGGTGGTGATGGAGGTTTGGATGGATAGGTGCTCTAGTGGTGGTATTGGGGCGGTGATGGGAATGAAGGTGGTAGGGATGGTAGCTGCAGGGGTGGTGGTGGTAGCAGCAAAGGTGGATGGTTTGGCGAAGGGTTGGTCCATGGCAGATAGAGGGTGGACTTGTTTTCTTGCCCTCTTGGGGGGCTGCCCAGATGCAGCCTTTGCAGCTTTGCATTTTCCCTCTGTCTCTTGGGCAGAGGAGTCTTCATCGGGATTCGATATGTAGTCTGATCCTTCATCATCGTCAGAAGAGATGTGCTCGATGTCCTCTTCAGGGGCCTCACCCAAGCATTTGGTGAGGTGAGTTATCTCACACAGGACGTCGATGATCTTGGTCTTGGGAGGGACGGCGCTGGTGGTGTTGTAAGTGTCCCTGATCTGTATGAGCCTGTCTCGCTCTTCCATCATCTGCTCCCTTGTCAGAGCAGGGGCAGTTCCTGAGCCGGAAGTTTTGTTTGCTGGTGACGCCATTTCTGAAAAAGAATAAGAGTTTCATAATTAGAGAAGATTTGAAACAATGTAAATTTGATTTGTAGTTATATCTTTTATATTTTGTGAAAGCAAAAGGGAAACGAAAACCAAACGGTTTCAAGACCGTTTGGTCCCAAACAGTTTGAGGACCATTTGGTCCCAAACGGTTTGAGGACCGTTTGGTCCCAAACGGTTTCGAGACTGTTTGGTTCCAAACGGTTTCGGGACCGTTTGGTTCCAAACGGTTTCGGGACCGTTTGGTTCCAAACGGTTTGAGGACCGTTTGGTTCCAAACGGTTTCAAGACCGTTTGGTCCCAAACGGTTTTAGGACCGTTTGGTTCCAAACGGTTTCGGGACCGTTTGGTTCCAAACGGTTTGAGGACCGTTTGGTTCCAAACGGTTTCAAGACCGTTTGGTCCCAAACGGTTTCAAGACCGTTTGGTCCCAAACGGTTTCGAGACCGTTTGGAAAGCGAAGAGTCGCAGGTCGCCGGCGTGGGAGAAGGTGGAACAGCGCGAAGGTGAAGAACGCACCGGCGCCTTCGAAAACGATGAGAAGAACGGCGACGGCGATGAAAACGGTGGGAGAGTCGGTGAAATCTTTTGACAGCGACGGCGATGGCAGAGCAAGAGACGTCGTGCGATGGTAAAGGGAACGGCACTGGCGCCATGATGGTGGCGACAGAACGGCGCGGCGACGAAGGCGACGGGTCGGTTGATGAAAGCATTCGATAACGACGGCGATGGCAGCTTAAGCAGCGACTGGCGATGGAATGAGCAGCGTGGAGTCGCCGGACTACCTTGCGGAAGGTGGACGGAAGGGTGACTTTGCGCGGATGCAACAGGAGCAAGAAGGGAAGTTCTTCGCACGAAAACTCTGGAGAATTCGAAGATTCGAAGAGAGAAAGACGGAGGGGTAGGGTTGATATTTATAGTGATTGGTTGGTGACCTTTTGTATTCCAAACGGTTTGAAGACCGCTTGGTCCCAAGCGGTCTCAAGACCGTTTGGTCCCAAACGGTTTCAAGACCGTTTGGTCCCAAACGGTTTGAGGACCGTTTGGCTCCAAACGGTTTGAAGACCGTTTGGGGTCCAAACGGTTTCAAGACCGTTTGGTCCCAAACGGTTTGAGGGCCGTTTGGTCCCAAACGGTTTGAGGACCGTTTGGCTCCAAACGGTTTGAAGACCGTTTGGAGTCCAAACGGTTTCAAGACCGTTTGGCTCCAAACGGTCTGGGCACAAAGGGTTTGTATATTTTTATGTTTGTTTTTGAGTATGTATATTATTTTTTTGTATTTTGGTTTATGAATTTTTATGTTGTTTGTTTTATGTATTGTTTTTGAGTTTTGATTATGTAGATTTTTTTGTATTTTTAGATTAATGATGAAAGAACTTAAAGAAAGCAAAACAAATTCAAAAGAAAAAATAAAAGACTAGAAATTAGAGAAGGTGATACTGAGGTCTTGGGTTGCCTCCCAAGAAGCGCCTTGGTTTTATGTCGCTGGCTCGACGAAGTTAAAACATTATTATGCTGCTGTCATAGTATTTGATTGCTCATGTCTATTTGGCCCATGTTTAGGGTTCGACTCAGGCTGCCCAGCGAAAGTGCTTGTTGGGGGTTTCAATTGTGCAGCAATCTGGGCAAGCTGTGCTTCAACTGCCTTCTGTTGAGCTTGTTGGTTGGCCAGCATGGTTTGCTGAGACTGAAGCATTTGTTTTATCAAAGATAGCTCATCTTCCGGTTGTGCAGTGACGTTTTTCTGAGGGTTTTGTTGTTGAGATTGTTGAATATGCAATTGCGGGTGAAGCGGGGGATGAGTGTACTGATAGTAGGCTGATTGATTTCTAGGGTAGTTAGCCCTAGGGAAATTGTTCCTTGGGTTCCCTTGATTTTGGTTAAAATTAATTGGAAATCCAGGAGGCAGCCTACTGTCAAGTCCCCCTTGTGTCTGATGTTGCGGATTCGCAGTTCCAGAGGGATTCCCATACTGGAATCCAGGATGGTTCCTTGGTTGACTGGGATTATAATAAACTTGTCCGGGAATAGTATGGATGGAGTTGACTTGCTCTGGAATCTGATCTTCAGCCTGATTAGTGATGGCCTCATAGGATTGTGGTGGTGGATGCAGATCCATCATCACATTATAGAGTATTTCGCAGGAAAGAGTCGGATGATCCGAAGCATGACAAGCTTCACAGGATCCTGTGACGGCTTTGACTTGATGAACCAGCGGGGTTTTCTTCTTATCAATTTCCCCTAGAGTTGTTTCAAGGGTTTGCTGTTTATGAGCGATTGTCTTCAAAGCTTCGGCTATTGACTTTAGTTCCATAGATTCCTCAGCTTTAAAGACTTTAAGGACGCCTTTTCCGGCTGACCGCCCCCAGTTGGACTGGTTTTCAGCTCCTAAAGTAACGATTTTCCAGGCATCTTCATAATTTTTCCTCATGAAATTTCCTCCAGATGAGGAATCTAGGAACTGTTTAATGTCATCGCTTACCCCCCGATAAAAAGTTTCAATCAATTGATTCTATGAAATTCCATGATGAGGGCATTTGCGTAGAAGTTCCTTGAATCTTTCCCATGCCTCAGTGAGGGTTTCTCCAGGTAGCTGGGAGAAATGGTTGATCTGCCCTCTGATTTCATAGGTCAGCGAGGGTGGAAAGAACTTCTCCAAGAATTTTTCCTCTAGAGGGGCCCAAGTGGTTATGATGGGTTCTCTGTCCAATGAGTTGTACCAACTCAAGGCCCTTCCAGATAAGGTGAAATGAAACAGGTGGAGCATTATTGCATCGAAAGCAATACCAGCTTGCGGGACCAGGCGGCATAATGCCTTAAACCGTTTCAAATGGTCCATGCAATCGTCTCCTGAACCTCCTGAGAAGGAAATTCCTTGCATAATCTGGATCCACTGGGTCCGAATCTCAAAGTTTGGGATGTTGATGATCGGAGGCCGGACCGGGTGGTTGTCTTCGTAATTCTTCGGGACAGCATAGTCCCTCAGTTGCTTGTTTCGTAATTCGAGCTGAGCAGCCTCGGTCTCTGCTCTTATGCGGGCTTGCTCTTCTGCTCGTATCTCCGCTTGTATTTGGGCACGGGTGTCTGCAATGAGTTGTGCCCGTTGTGCGGCGATAGCAGCATTGACTCTCTCCATCACCAAAGCGGCTTGATGTTGTTCATCAGCCATTTGACTAGCGCGTTGGCGATTGAGACGGATTCTGCGGTGGAAACTTCTCTCTACCTCGGAGTCGAACTCCGGATCAGGGGAGAATCCTTGATTATGCGGTGATTGCATATACGGGTTCTACCTGAGTAAAGAAAAGAGAACACCTTTAGATAATAGAGACAATATGAAAGCTTCAAGAAGATGATGAGTTATGATTCAAAAAGAAAGTGTAAAAATTCTAACCAACTAGAAAATAAACTAAGTGAAATACTAACGTTCCGTTGTCCCCGGCAACGGCGCCATTTTTTGATGGAGCTAGGACTTACACCAAAAGATTTTCAGTCTTCTAATGGGAGTCCCAGAATTCTATCACCAAAAACCCTAGAGAGGATTGATGTCTTCCCTAGGTTTACCTAGAACTGGTGCTTAGATAACAACTCCAACCCCATAAGAGTATGGAAGCCTTATCATAGTACAGATTTAGGATCGAACCCAAAAGACAACGGTCTTGTTGCAAGCAATAAGATGGAAAACGTACAACACTTCACTTAGTTATTTTACTAATTGGCACTTATATCAAAAGGTTGGATTTTGATTGGTTTTTAGACTAAAGCATGAAAAGTAAATAAAGCAAGTAAAACTAAGATTTAACAAATGATGATGAATCACTGGGGTTAAGCAGGTATTCACCACCGCTACACATGCATTGTATATGTACTAAGCAAGCAAGACTTATAAGCTAGATGCATGGATGTTCCACAAGACCGATGCCTTATAAGACAAGAGCGATGCATTGCATCCAAGGATGTTCCACAAGACCGATGCCTCGTAAGACAAGAGCGATGCATTGCATCCTTCGATGTTCCACAAGACCGATGCCCATATAAGACAAGAGCAATGCATCGCATCCTTCAAGGGTTAAGTAGCTCTCATTCGGTACATTTCTACGTGTCAATGAAGATATGTAGTCTTCCAAAGAGAGAATCTTACTCAACCTCATGAAAAGTGCATCTAAAACTAACAAGTGAGCGATAATTATCAAATCAAATAGTATCCTTGTAGGCCTAGTCTCCTATTCGGATAACCTAGCTACGAGAAGTGCGGGAATGTTGCAACGCCAGCCATTCCCGATCAAATGGTCACATGCTTTACATCATTCCCCTCGCAAAGCGTGTTCCTCGACTTACCAAGGTTACTTCCATACAGATGGAAGTGTAACGGATGATAGTGAGTTTACTCCACTCTTTGAGATACACTCCTAGACACCGAAACGGATGCGTGGTGGATACACACACCAGAAACCAACACTAAATCGGTATTCGAGTCTCGAGAGCGGTCGTAGACAAACCACAACAAAAGACAATAGATGCATACAAGAACGTGGCCATCATTCAAGCATGTATGAAACGATTTAGTATTAAAACGAAAGGATAACATCTTTTTAGTACAAAGTACAAAACATGGGCAGCGGGGCTAGTCCCCGCGCCCCAGTGGATGGAACTACTCGCTTCTCATAGAGGGAACAACAAAGGAGGAGGCAAGAAGAGATAGAAAGAACATCATCTCCACTGAGGAGAGGAGGTTGAACCCTTGGTGGAGAGAGCAACGATCTTCACCCTTCGTGGCTTGCTTGATGACGGATCTTCTCCTCTCACCTTCTTTGTTGATGAGAGAGAAGGTAGCTTTGCAATGGAACGTGAGTCTCAGACCGGCAGCCTCGGGCGGTGGATGGAGTTGTTCTGGTAGTAGAGAGACAGCCTCTGGACGTCTGGACTCTCCCCAGGGATGGCCCTTGAGGTCTTATTTATAGGCCTTGAGTGAGGTCAAACGGTCTGGAGACCGTTTGGGTTCAAACGGTCTTGAGATCGTTTGGCGTCAAACGGTCTTGAGACCGTTTGGCGTCAAACGGTTTTGAGATCGTTAGGCGTCAAACGATCTTGGGACCGTTTGAACTCCATGCGGTCTTGGGACCGTTTGAACTCCATGCGGTCTTGGGACCGTTTGGCTTCATGCGGTCTCGGGACCGTTTGAACTCCATGCGGTCTTGGGACCGTTTGGCTTCATGCGGTCTCGGGACCGTTTGAACTCCATGCGGTCTTGGGACCGTTTGGCTTCATGCGGTCTCGGGACCGTTTGAACTCCATGCGGTCTTGGGACCGTTTGGCTTCATGCGGTCTCGGGATCGTTTGGCTTCATGCGGTCTCGGGACCGTTTGAACTCCATGCGGTCTTGGGACCGTTTGGCTTCATGCGGTCTTGGGACCGTTTGGCTTCATGCGGTCTCGGGACCGTTTGAACTCCATGCGGTCTTGGGACCGTTTGGCTTCATGCGGTCTCGGGACCGTTTGAACTCCATGCGGTCTTGGGACCGTTTGGCTTCATGCGGTCTCGGGACCGTTTGAACTCCATGCGGTCTTGGGACCGTTTGGCTTCACTCGGCCTTGAGGTTGGTTTATTCTTTTATGATTTTTTTGTGCTTTTTCTGCAAGTGTAAAAGGAAAAAGTTAGTTTGATGATGTATTTACAAAAAGGGGTAAAACTAGGTTTATGTACCGTATAAACGTAAAAAGAGTATGGAAAACTAAAGAAAAAGACTAAGATAAACTACTAAAATAGGAGGTTATCACAGTCCATCTAAAATTTCCACATACCCAATGAGCATGAGTACATAAGGACCTATTGGATCTCCTTCCGCCATGTTACATTCAATGCCTTGGAGACATCATATCTATCTTGTCTTTCATGATCTTAGAACATGTTATTGAGACATGTGACCATCTCAATCACATCTATGTTCTCATTCTACCTCTGTGACTCATAGTTCATGGAGCATAACATCATACACTTGACATCCATAATGTCTTTAGTTTGCTTCTTATAAGCATCCCTGTCAGTCCTTGGTGCATTTTGAGGTGGTTCTTCTGGTTCTGTCGTCTCCAAGACATAGAACTTGCGCTCCTGTGTGAGAATGATTCTCAACATCCTGAACCAGTCATAGAAGTTGTTCCCAGTTAGTTTGTCCTTCTGAAGGACTGATCATAGAGAAAAGTGATTGTTGTTTGTTGCTATTTGATTCTATAAAAGAATTTGCAATTTTGTCAAAAACTCATTTTGATTTTATTTGACTAAATTTGGGCGATAATAATTAGGTCTTTAATTCATTATCATTCTCATTATTTTGTTCAAATTGATAACCCCCAAGTGTCAATTCAAAAAGTTGCAGCTAATCAATTTTATAATGAGCCAAGATCCATATTTCATCAAATCATGTGTCAGTTTTGGCTGATCGCCCACAACTAGACTATTTAGGGAGGCAACTTTTTCCAATTGCATCCATATGCAACTCTTGGATAGATTATACGGTCAACTTCTTGTCATAATCATCTTCATGCTTCTGGGCTTAGAAGCTCTAAGAATCACCAATTTAAGCATGACCCAATAACCAATACAATAATAACGCACCCCACTTTAGTGGCACCTACATCACTACCATCACACTTCTACGAGTTAGACAGTGCACCACACTTTGGCATAACATACACTTAGCCAAATAAGATTTTCATGTGTATTGCTATTGGAAAGCATCTTAGACTTAATATGTATGATTTGAGGGATTATATATATATCATATATATACATGTATTGTATCCAATCACCACATATATAGTACATATCATATACATGATATATCCCACAATGTAAACATGCAATATAAAACAAAATGTGATGGTTATGGCCATGTCTATTGTAATTCCTTGGAGCCACAAGGAATTAATACCACCTAGGTCAATTATCACATCACATGTATGAACCTACTTTTGGTGTAGATCTGTGCTTGCCAATCTGGGTAGACCGGTTTAACCCTTAAATCCTTTATCTCACCTCTTGGCCGGTCGGTCGGTCATTACGAACTGTCATCTGGTCTCCTATCCAATATATGTTTGGACTCCTTCTAAATGGTCACTTGGGTCCACTACACAGTCATCTGGCTCCATCGTTCTATCCTCCATGGTCCTCCTTACAGTCGGCTCGTCTCATGAACTGGTCATCTCATCCGACGATGATTGTCTTTGTTGTCGTTGCAAGAAAAGAAAATATATTATTTGCTATTAAACTATTACATTATAAATAGGAACTTTGAGTTACATTCGAGGGGAGGAAAGCTAGAAAAGAATTAAATTTTACATTGGGAAGAGGGAGGTAGAGACTCAGATATTCAGAATGAGATAAACAAGAATAAAACCAAACCATCCAACCACACATAGATATTGGGTTATTGGTCATAACCACACTAAAAATCCACCATCAAGAATAGGGTGATGCGTGTAAATTGAATATATATATATATATATATATATATATATATATATATAAAGTTTGGGGTTATGTGGTCTTTGATCAGATATGCATATGAGACAGTTTAAATATTCATATTGTATGCAATAAATAAATTATTAAACCAAAATCTTATCATATCGATTATCCCAAGATCAAAATCTAGCTATGATACCAATGTCAAGAAATACTGGAACATAGTATAATAGTGGAAACAAAAAAAATATCTATATGTATTCCTAGAATAGTAAGATCGCGTCAACTACTATGAAATAGGAAATATGGCTTTAAAAAGTTATACCTGGTCATGGAGCAAGTTCAACAAAAACAACTTGTTGCATTGAAACTATCTTCTAGTTTCTCTTTGAAAGTGTTCGTGCAACTCCTTGTCTTCACCATGAACAATAAACATGGCAACTTCTGCAGTGACTCCTACGATCACGCCACAGACTACATATTGACTTTACTCTTCTAGAAGAAGCCAAAGGACTCCTACCTCTAGAGTAGTCCACATGGACCAACTAGAACTCATGTTGTTCAACTAGAACAAACATGAAGGAGTTGTCCCTCCCGTTGGTGTACTAATCACCAATTTGCTCTTTCACAACAATGATCCTCAATTGTTCTCTCCTGTTGCTATCCCACCCTAGTTAGGTAGGACTTGCTTGGACTCTCTTGGTTACCACAACCAGAGAGAACAACAATCATTAAAGAAACTAATTCTGAATTGTTTGTGTTATTGTTGTGCTCTAGGAGCCCCAATACCCTTCTATTTATAGGCAGGGTTAGGGCCAGGGTTCCCAATATGTTTGGGATTTGTACGGGAGTGGAAGGGACAAAAATAGCTTGAATGTTTGCAAACTTCAAACCACAAGATAGTCATATGGTGACCCATAAGATCGTATGACATTGTGAATGGTCGTTTCATACTGCAAGATGGTCATTTCATAGTTTCCTAATTGTATACAAAATTGACAATTAGTTTCCCAATAATGCTAAACATTAATTCCTTGCACCACAAGTATTGTGCAATTGAAACAATTAGAGAAAGTATCTAGAACCTTGCTCTGGCCTAACTGAGTGATCTCGCACATGCGAGACGGTCGTATGGCTCACCCATATGGTCATCTGGTGACCCAAGCTGAGTTGATCAATTTAACGGAATGATTCGGTCTCTTCACACCTCAGTTTGGGAAAAACTTAGCCAATTCCATTTCTAATCAACCTAACAATCCAAACGACCATCTCAACATTTATGACACTCATCTGGCACTCCAAATGGTTGTCTCACCCTGTGAGATGGTCATTTAGTAGTACAGTCAGCCAATTTGTTTCTAAATTGAGTACCTAAACACTATAGTAATCAATCCAATCATCATTCTAAATCAAACTCCTCTTCTACATGATTTCCTATGTGTGTGACCCTATAAGTCCCGTGTCACATTGATAGTGAATGCCCATAACTAAATTATAACATCATAAGCAAAGAGTGGTGCCTAGTTGCACATCAGTGATATACAAGTGATGGAAAGTTGGAGAACAACTTCAACCTACAATCTATCTAAGGTGTTGCAATGATTGTATGATTCCTTTGTCACTGATATCCTGGATGAATTTGAGGCATGGAATCATCACCCTCTTGATGTTGAATACATATTCCTTGAACTAAGAGCAGACTATATGAGATAATGTGACCTCAATATCATATATTAATTCACATCATATTGAGGTCACATGTGCATGCACATGCATTTCTCAATATATCTTATCAAGTGGCCATGATATCAATCTCTGATAGGAGGGACAAATCCTATATGTATCACTCACAGACAGTCCCCATGTGTCAAGATTTCCCAATCATCACCTTTATGACAACCCATGTTTCAGGATTGTGTTTGATGATGTCAAAGCGCACCCAACGATATGTGATGAGTGCAGTGATTTTAGGTCTAAGAATCACAACCACCACCTTCACTATGAGATATGACTATGATGGCTAATGATGGATTCCATGTGTCACTCTCAAGGTGGGTATGTCTGATACACTATTCTCTAACATGTATCTGTGTGCTTGTTTTGATATTGCCATATCATGACTAATGAGATTCTATCATCAACACACCCACACTCTAGTCTTATGTGTTACTAGTGTTTATCTACCTTCCACAGTAACAACCGACTAGGGACATAATAAGAATGTACATACTCTTAACATTTTTATGATCTCATCCTCCAAGTCACGTACCCGAAGACACACATCATTGAGTATTGCCATTCTTTAGACATTTATAATGTTTCCTCATTATCTCATAGTTGAGTGAAACAAAATGAATAGGAAGCTTGCCTTTATGAGTATTAATCAAATCCTTTATGGCATATGCAATGTCAATAATCATATGATTGACTCTCTGGGTATACCTTACCAACACTTGATGCCCCTCTATTTATAGGAGGGGTTAGGGTTTGGGTTCCCAATCTGTGTGAGAGTGGAAGGCCGGAAGATCTTGAATTTTCACAACCTGTGAATGCCAAACCGGTCATATGGAAATCGAGATGGTCGTCTGTCATGTGAACTGAATGATTCACATAGCAAACCAATCATTTTGTAGTTTCCCAATCACATATGGATTTGGCAATTCATTTCCACTTAATGTTAAACATCAATTCCTTGCACCAATAGAATTGAGCAAGGGAATCAATCTTCTGTTCTCATGAATTTGGGAAAGTTACTAGAACCTTCCACATGAACAATTGAGTCAATTGGGTCACCAGGTGAATCGGTCGTCTTGCTCTACATGTGCATGCCATGCATTTCTTAGTCTTGCTAATCAAGAGGCCTAGGATATCATGCTCTTATAGGAGGGATAAATCCCATGTACATCACTCATAGTTAGTTCCCATGTGTCAAAGTCACCTAATCATCACTGTTATGGCAATCCTTATTTCAGGATTATGTTTGATGATGTCAAAGCATATCAAACGACATGTGATGAGTGTAGTGACTTCAGGTCTAAGAACCACAATTACCACCATCACTATGAGAGTTGACTATGACTACCATGGTGATGGCTTCCATGTCTCAGTCTCATGGTGGGTCTATCTGATACAATGCTCTCTAACATGTATCTGTGTGCTTCGTTTGATATTTCTATATCATGACTAATGAGATTCAGTCATCAACCAACTTACACTTTGATCTTATGTGTCACTATTTTCTATCAACCTTCCCTAGTAACAATCGATCAAGGACAAAATGAGAATGTATATGTATACTCTTAACATCTATATGATCTCATCGATCAAGTCATGTACTTGAAAACATACGTAATTGAGTAATATCATTCTCTAGACATTTATAATGTTACATAATTATCTCATAATTGAATTAAACATAATAAATTGGAAGTTTGCCTTTATTTATTAATCAAATCATTTACATATTATGCCATTACAATCATCATATGATTAGCTCTCTGGGCATACATACCAACAATATTAATCTTTCATATGAACTCTTAAAATGCATTTATCAACAAGGATGTCTAGATGTATTTTTATATGACTTATATGCCAAATATAAAAGTGGGTGCTCCCATTTCAAGATGTGCTCACAACTACGATACTAAAAAAGTGGGCGGTCAACCAACTCATGTTTACTAGTTGAATGGTTAGAACCTTATGGATTTTGTAGGATCTTTAGGAAATTATAAACGTCTGGACAAATGATGGTATTAAAGAATCAAGATTATATACTTAATTGAGCTTCTCCTTAAATCAATTCAGAGAATTAACTAGTGGGCTATCCAATCTTACTCAAAATCCCAAGAACTCTGCTAAATTTAGATTAATTTATATGACCAACTAGGTTCTCAAATTGGCTAGCTAGGGTATTGGATCAATTTCTCACTTTAGATACCCCTACCCCCTTTATATGAACTTATAGAGTATGGGGACAAGTAGCATGACACACTTGTCATGCCCAACAAGGTTACTCAAACAAAGCACATAACTAACACTAAACATATAGATTACTATAAATACAGGGTAAATTAAAACCGATTTCATATAACCACAAAAGCTAGAACATATCATATTTGAGTCCACATGAAGCTACCTATTTAATATAGCATGAAAAATGATTTTACATATCATTTTCACTTGGTCAACTTGCAACAACCAGTTGCATATAAGGAACTATTTACATATACAAGAGATATTTGTACAACCATGGAACACTGCCAAAAACCCCATATCAATAAACAACATCAACAAAACACCCCAAGGACCTGAGAGTTCATGGATGAAACATATGACTCTACTAAAAATACTAGCAGCATGTCCAAACTTCAACAATTACTGATCTCCTTGTTGCTCTTCCTCAATTGTACACAGTCTCTACCACATCTTGCATGTCCACCTAAAAGATGTGGAATGTGACAATCATCTCCACAATAAATTAGATTACTCAAAACAAATCAAGGAATTATCATGAATTACAATATTACCACATGACATGGTAAATTAAAACCAATTGCAATTTAATATCTCAAGCAGAAGTATTTTGAAAACAAGCCTTCAACATAGGCCATATGTATTTCACATATACCAAAAGATATTACATATTAAGTTCAAAGGCTATAAAGCCATATTTGATACATATTGGAACCTATTCATATGCACAAGTCCTATATATACATTCAAGGCATAAAAGCAAAATCTTGGTATCGATAAACAAAACAACAAAATCTCTCCCCAAACCCTGAGAATACATGGATGACACATATGACTCTACTAAGACACTACACCGGTAGCATGACAGCTATTGTTCTCCTTGATGCTCAGCTCCTACACTACGAGCTCAACCTCCTCGTCTACGACCATCTAAAAAGTTGTGGAATCCATCGAGTGAGACCAAACATCCTAGCGAGAGTTATAACTCTTTGCCAACGTCTATTATAAGGATGATAATATAAAGAAACAATAATTACATCATATATTTTGTTTTGAGCAGTTTAAGCAAATACAATTGGACATTAGAACATTTTGTGCTTTTAGAAGGAATATGGAGAAAATGTATAATAGTTTACTTCTCTTACCATATTATAATTCAAGAAATCAATATAAAGATAAGGCATGGGGACATTCAATGTGATTCGTATTGACCCTAAACAAATATACTACACGACTGTTTAACTAATTTTATGCCTTGATGAGGTGTACCACTCAAATCCAACTAAACATTGCTATTTCGAAATCAGTACCATACAATATCAATGGAAGAGTTGGACTCCATGATCATCACCAACACTACTTGGTCAGTTCAAGTCGGCAATGCATTGACATATAATCATATTGTTAAAAGACACCAACTTGTAGTCACAACTATAGTCTTGTAGAGACAACAACTAAGAGTCCATCTATGGTCTTGTAAACAACTAGTCTACCTTGGTACATGGCACAACACTAGAGAACCGGCTCACACATGGCCATTCAATAATAACAACATACCACTATTTCAACAATTTACAGTTACAAGGAAGTAAATCACTTATACCCCGCATATTCAATAATATGCTCCTTGAGTTTCCTATAAGAGTTACACATTTCACCATCCAGATAGATAATGGCATTGTGGATGGTTCTAGGGTACAGAGTAACAACATGATTAGGGTTTTACTTGATCAAACATGCCAATTGGATATCTTTTAATGCATAAATCAAGTTACAATGTATTAACCCTAAACAAATTCTACAAAAAACAGTATGATGCAACTTCAAAAGATACAAAATGTATTAAGTGAGATCTTGTCTCATCGTCACATGGCACTTGTAATACTGCCATTCTCAATGTCATCATTAATAATACTCCACTTATGGGATTTCAAACCTCAATTATGCACAAGGTATTAGCTAGGTCGTTAAACCAAATCATATGTTCTTGCAACATTCAATATCACAAAAAAACTTCAACATTACTTCATAATCACTAATCTGTATTGTATAGGCTCAACATTAGCATTCACTTAGCTATATCATTTATTTGACCTACAAGTTAGTGTTACTCAAGTAGAAGAGAGAAAACATTATCATAGCCTAACAATATTTAAGTAGAATGAACACACTTATCATATTAACATTAGATTAGGGTTAGGGTCGACATGTACCCATTTAGGGTTTCATAGCATCATACCATCTCTAAACCCTAATTGTATCACTTCCCATATCATTGGAGAATTAATCATTATAATAGGTGGTTAACCATTCATAATCACATCAGTTTTAGATAAACCATTATTCTAGGTACTTGACAATATTCATACTTAATTGTATATATCTTAACCACCTTCAACACTTAAGTGTCGATCACCCTTGACACATGAGTGTTGACCTGACGACAATAAGGCATTGCAACCTGACCAGATATGGGGTGTCGTGACTGAGACACAACCCATGTGCCTCGACTATCACTACCCTAGTCTCAGCCATCACCTCAAGTGGATGTCTCGACTATCATATACACCTAATTACAATTAGAACATCACAAAGGCACGATCATGACACCATAATACCATGATCATGACATTATGACTGTGGAACCTTATCCATGCAATGTGATGTCGCAACCGTAATGCAATCAGAGCATCATGACCAAGCCATACAGTAGGTCCTTTCCTTCTTTACTAACCAAGTGTTATGACAACTTAAGCATGTATCGACCACAACTAGTCTAACCTTAACTTGTTACAACCTACACACCAACTAACAAGCATCGTCACCATCAAACTTATTCATCTTGACCATAACGTCAGCCAGCAACCAAATCTGACCCTACATCAATGATGCGTCGTGACCCAACTAGTTGGTAGCGACTAGTCTAGGGTCAAGGGGTGTGTTATGGCTAAAACCACCCTACCAAGGGGTATCGACCGTGATAGAAGTCCAAGAGTTGTCTCGATCACCTGAAGCACCCCATGGCAGATTTGACTAAGATCTAATGGATGGATAACAGTAGGGTAACCCATCGTAACATAGTATGCAACACCCTAAATCATTGGGTTCATCAAATGTTAAACGTGATGATGGAATACCATCAAAAGAAAGATGTTTAGAAGAAGATAATTGAGAATTTTATGCATGTATAACAGATAAAAACCTCCTTCTAAAACAAGTACAATGAACCACATAGAAGGTAGTATGAAATTAGGTTAAGATATTCATAATAGAGGTAGAAAAGGTTATAAAACCCGCCTGATTTTGATGAGGAACAACCTCCCAAGACTCAAGCTCCAAGTCCTTCAACTGAACTCCAACTGTAACATACTGAATTATGGGCATTTTGCCTTTTTGGTCCTCTTTTCCATCTTTTCCTTTCATTTCTATCCTCTTTGGACTTTCTATTTAATTTGTGGAAAATATGATGGTTTAATGAACATTTGTTCACCTTTTATTCCAATATTTGGGTTTATGCACAAATACCTCAATAAAAGTTTAGAAATGGGCTTAATATGTAAAATGTCTACTTAAGTGATAAAAAGAATAAATAAATTAGTGTTAGAACTTTCTAGTGCTGTTTAGAATATGAAAAAGAAAGCAAATCCCGAAATATAAATAAAGGACATGACAAATGCAATAGTTGGGGATAATATGCAATATTTTGGATAAAAGAATATAATGAGGAATATATTGTTCCAAAAATCCTAAGTAGAAACCCAAGAAGATAATTTGGATAATAAATATATCAATTTCGTTTTCTTGACTTAAAAGTTGCTTATAGGCCAAGTTTTACATTTTTAAAAAGTTTCTAGATGCCTCTAATAAATTAAAAGGTTAAATAAGTGATAAAATTTAAATGAATTAAATAAAATAATAAAAGTCTTCAAAAAATATATTAATGCCAAATTCGTGTTCTACATGTTAAAATAAACCTTTGGATGAATTTTGAATCAATTTGGAAAATATTTGGTGAGAACGTGAATTTAGGAGAGTGAACATGTGTAAAATATTCAAATCATTAATTAAAATAACTAAACAAATGAAGTTAATAACAAATTCATGTTCCATATATTTTGTTTTCCTTAAGAGTGAAGATGCACATTAATTGATAATTATATAAGTCTCTAATATATTAAGAAAGAGAAAATATGAATTACTTTAAAGGAATTAAATAAAATACTTGGAATTCCCAAAAATGAAAACTAATGTTACAATTGGGATATACATGTATTAAATAGTAAAGGGTTCAAATTTTATATTTAACTGGATAATGCTTGCTTTCCCAATTGCATTGGTATTTAAAATCCTAATTACCATAGGTTTTGATAGTGATATTTGATTAAACAAATTAATGTTTTCCTAAACCAAACGTAAAGCAATGATGTGTTGCTTCCTCTCCCTCACGTTTCCCCCCTTCCAGAACGGGCAACGCCCAAGGCAACAGTCGTCCCCCTTTCCTCTACGTATCCTATTTATCTTCCTCACTTCATTCCTTTTCTCCTCAAACACACAAAGCCCTAGCCGCCCAGCCTACCCTCACCTTGCGTCCAACCATGGCGTGCAATGCCAGACAGAGTTGAGGATCATTGGGCAGTATTGCCTCCTCCTCTTCTTCTTTCTCTCCTCGAACGATGCCTGAAACTCGACGCCCAGCAACCCTGACGCTGCGTCGACGTCGTTAACACCTTCACATCTAACCCTCGATGTCCAGCAGCCCCAACACTGCATCGACATCACTAACATCTGCCCAACTGATGCCTCGACACTATGTTAGCATCACTACCACCTGCCCTTCTGACGCCCTGATGCTGTGACGCCCCGACGCCCTGACGCTGCGATGCCATGACACCCACAACACCACTTCCAGAGCAACCCCGACGCCATCACAGACTGACAACAGGGCATCGTATCCACCAAGTGCAACGCCTTCGACCTTGACAGCTACACCATCGTTCGCAACCACTAGATCTGCAACACCATGACGTTTGTAAACACCTCCATTCAACCTGACGATGGTGACTCATTGCATGTTGCTTCTTCCTGGGTCACATGATCATAGAGAGTGTGATGATGTGTTTGGGTCCCCATCTTGTTGTGAATCAACCAGACATGCAACCCCCATGGTAACTCTAGACATGTAAGTCTTCATTTCATTTTCAATAGTTTTGTTTTAGAAAATAGATTATAAAGATGGTATAAGTATGGAGTAAGGATAATCTAGTTATTTAAAACCATAACATGAACTAGTCAATTATCTTACCTATCAACTTTGTTGTATACAAATGTAAATATTAGATTGCATGAAATCAAATTTGTAATGATACGTTAAAGTGGAGACTTGATATTAAATAGAAGATATTATATAATACCCGGGTGGATTGATATCAAAAATGATTAATGAATCACCCTAATTGTTTATTGTATACTTACCAAACTCTAAGAATCATTAGTGGGTGTATCCTTGTGTTAATGTATCCTTTACATTAGAAATTATATATATATAGGTGCATTACATGATAATTACAAATACATATGGATCTAGGGAACACTCTCATATAAATTAATCCATGGGAACTTGATATCTGTATAAGAATTCATCTAATGATATTGTCTTCTTAGGAATTAAAGAGATAATAATGTGTAAAGGAATATACTTTTATAAACATATAACTAGATGACATGTTAGTTGGATCAAAGAATGTGTATATTAGTGAACCTAATAAATATTCATATGGAATATACTTACACCAATAAACATGGTAAGCATGATGTTAGGAATAATATGGACTCACATCATTAAACCTATATTGGAAGCATATATATTATTATCCACATATATATGAGTTACATAAACTTATGTGACTAAATATTGGTAACTAGAACTAAGATGGATATGTAAAGCATCACATATTATCTCAACAAAGATTAAAATCATAAACCCTAACATGACATTACATGATCGGGAATTGGTTAATAATAATATAAAATATAATAGGAATGAATATGTTCACTTTGACTTGGCTAATATACATAATGTGTTTTTAGGATGAAAAGTTGACTTTGTGGACCAAAGTATACTATTCAAGTTAACCTTTATGTGTGAAAAGAGGTATGTGCATCTACCCACTTCAGTTGGGAAATTTACTATACCATTACCCATGTTCCTAATGAGGCTTAATTTGACCTAATCCATTGTTCTTTAAACTTAATTTGTTTATGCCTCAAAATTAGTTGTAGTATTATCTTGTTCGGGTTTTTACACCCCACTGCCATGTTGTATAAATCCTTTGATTAATCTTGCCATAACTCTTTTTCTAGCATGTTGAATTTATTAGACTAAATAACTAGTGTAGTGTTACTTGTATGTACAACCACCCATAGTTGGGGAATGTGTTATTTCTCCCCTGGGGAATGTGTTATTCTCCCCCCACACATGAAATATGTGCAGGTGACTGGGAATGTGACACTCTCCCCTCACCCTTTTGGTTGAAGGTTCGGTAGGTGCCTCAACCCTACATAGTTAAGATAGTCAATATTAATCATACATGCAATGTTGTTATTTTACTTTGTTTATGGAAAGCATCTATTGAAATATTCTTTTATATAAATGGCCTCATTCTCTTGATGTCTCATCTTTTGATGAATCCCTAGCCTAATTTACTTGTTATACTTATCTTTTCACCTTTAGTATAGTTTAGTGACACATACTTGTTTTTCCTTCCCTCTTGATGGGTGCTTTCCCAGCCACCCAGGTGTGGAGCAAGGTGATGGATAAGGCATGAAGATCTTAGCATTGATATGGACTTGGCTGATGGAGTTTTGCTTTGGGAGACAAGGTTGTCGTAGTCTAGTTCCCTCTACTTAGATCTTCTTTTTGTATAAAGCATGCACACCCATATTGGGAAAAAATTTATGTACACTTTATTTAAATTGAATATAGTCAAAATTTTATCTTCCGCTGCTATCCAAATTGGATTTTGTTTACCATTGTTATTAGTAGAGAGGTGGATTGATCTCACTTCTTTACAACATGGTATTAGAGCCAATGGTAGTTGTATCTTTGACTATTTCAGTTTGTCTCCCTAGTTAGAAACCTAGATTTGCATAGTTCCTTTAGGTGACATGGTTACCCTAGATTTGATCTACCTTGATGATTGGTTGGCTTAGGAACCAATAGTTCCACATTAGAACCTTGATGAATAAAATCCTAGAATACTTATAATTAAAATACGCATAACTTGATGTTGTTTAGGTTTTCCTGTAGGCAACTATTAGGGCATGAAGTTGAAGCAAGGGTGTCTAGAAAGGATCAGGGTTTCGGGGGCTGGCAAAATTTTCCTCCGCACCACTAGCTTGGTATACGAGGACTCCCGTGCCCATACGATACCGGCCTGCCCTGCGCTGATACGAATTGCCCAAAATAGTTTGCTTTTAGGCAATAGTAACCTTAGACATATATGTTGGATATCTTTGAGAACCCTAAGTTTCATATGTATGATGATTTGCTTGAGGATGGATACCAAGATAGTTTCCTTATGTCCCTTAGGACCACAGGCTTGGATAAGTTTATCCTTAGAACCTAGAACTTAGAGTTTGGGTGTTTTGGAAGATATCAGAGTGCGTAGTGGAAGCATGATGGATCTTGATAATGGTTTAGTTAGACTTATCCTTTAACCCTAGTGTAGTAGGTTGAACCCTTTAAGGGGTGGAGTATGGTTAGATGATGATGTTTGAGTAGTTAGATTTCAAGGACGAAATCCTCTTTAGGGGGATGGAACCCTATAACATCTTAAAGTCTATCTAATCTATCTTTAGAAACCCTAACCTCATACTTAGGTGGTTAGTGTGCTTGGATCTTTGGTTTTGACCAAACAAGATATAATTGTAACCCTAATGTGCTTGTTTATATATTAATGAACACATAACTATCATCTAAGGAATAAATCATATGCTTGAACCCTAATGAATATCCAATGCACATAATATGAATATCAATGCTAATCGTCAATAAGTAAGATGTTAATAATGTCATGAACCAATAAACCCTAATGATATGACGAGTAAGGTTATAATTCATAACTTAATGCATGCCAAGAAATGAATAAGTGCAATACAATGGTCATGTTGACCTAAACCCTAAGTTGAAATAATCTAACCCTAATCTATACATCTTTAATGCCTTTCATGATACATTAATGATGTTAAGAGCAATAATCAGTTAACATACCTTGATACACATAAATGATATATATAATCATATAATCACATATTAATCAAGTCATCAATATAAAATGCAAGTTACCTTGTTATCTAATACACATGTGATTAGTCACTTAATGTGAATCAATTCATTAATATGTAATATGTCTCACCTTGATCATTAAAATACATGTAATGGCTTCAATGTGAATATGAAGTGTTTGGATTCACATAAATGTGCAAAATGAGTAATATAAATGAATAATGATTAATGATGACATTAATGTGATCAATAAATATAATGTGAAAATGTTTAATATGAGTATAAGTAACTAATGTGACATTAATTGGAATAATTATATGCTTAACCACGAATTGGATAGAATGTCTTATTTCATGTAAAATAATTTGTTATAACTTAATAAAGTGGTAATATGAGGATAATGAAGTATAAATCCGAATTATTAAGGACAATGATCAAATATAATAATGAATGTTAAGATAATTGAGTGACCCCTAATTGTGATAAAATCCTTAATAAGATAAATGAGAAATATATATATAAATAGTTTAATGGATAATAATGAAATATAACCTTTTTGATAATAAAGTGTATATGGCGTGACGTAATTAATATAATGATGATAATGTGATATCATAAAGAGTATAATGTTAATGAGACAAAAATGTAAATGATGTTAAATCTCCTAAAAAGAATATCTTAATAATGGAACCCTAGGTGATCCTTGAGAATCCAACCTATGTTGAGCTGTATGTGAAGTTTATGAACCCTTAGGTGTAGTTGAAGTATAAGTTTTGGTGGAAGTTTTATGGTTGGAAGAACAACCTAAAGTTTTATGTTGTGAGGTTGCACACTCACCCTTCCCTAATTTCTAGTGATTTCGGGGACGGAATCCTCTTTAAGGGGTGGAGTGCGATAACATACTGAATTTTGGGCATTTTGCCTTTCTGGTCCTCTTTTCCATATTTTCCTTTCATTTCTATCCTCTTTGGACTTTCTATTTAATTTGTGGAAAATATGATGGTTTAATGAACATTTGTTCACCTTTTATTCCAATATTTGGGTTTATGCACAAATACCTCAGTAAAAGTTTAGAAATGGGCTTAATATGTAAAATGTCCACTTAAGTGATAAAAATAATAAATAAATTAGTGTTAGAACTTTCTAGTGCTTTTTAGAATATGAAAAAGAAAGAAAATCCCGAAATATAAATAAAGGACATGATTTTTTTTTGAATTCGAATAAATAAAGGACATGATAAATGCAATAGTTGGGGATAATATGGAATATTTTGGATAAAAGAAGATAATGAGGAATATATTGTTCCAAAAATCCTAAGTAGAAACCCAAGAAGATAATTTGGATAATAAATATATCAATTTCGTTTTCTTGACTTAAAAGTTGCTTATATGCCAAGTTTTACATTTTTAGAAAGTTTCTAGATGCCTCTAATAAATTAAAAGGTTAAATAAGTGATAAAATTTAAATGAATTAAATAAAATAATAAAAGTCTTCAAAAAATATATTAATTCCAAATTTGTGTTATACATGTTAAAATAAACCTTTGGATGAATTTTGAATCAATTTGGAAAATATTTGGTGAGAACGTAAATTTAGGAGAGAGAACATGTGTAAAATATTTAAATCATTAATTAAAATAACTAAACAAATATAGTTAATAACAAATTCATGTTCCATATATTTTGTTTTCCTTGAGAGTGAAGTTGCACATTAATTGATAATTATATAAGTCTCTTATAAGTCAGAAGGCTCTTTTATTCATCCCGCCCTTCTCTTGCAGGTAGAGAAAAAGGATTACATATTTGTCCTACTGAAAATTGAAACTTGGTGGGTAACCCACCATTACAACGGAGAAGGGGTAGAGGATAATTATATAAGTCTCTAATATATTAAGAAAGAGAAAATATGAATTACTTTAAAGGAATTAAATAAAATACTAGAATTCCCAAAAATGAAAACTAATGTTACAATTGGGATCTACATGTATTAAATAGTAAAGGGTTCAAATTTTATATATAACTGGATAATGCTTGCTTTTCCATTTGAATTGGTATTTAAAATCCTAATTACCATAGGTTTTAATAGTGATATTTGATTAAACAAATTAATGTTTTCCTAAACCAAACGTAAATCAACGCTGCTTTGCTTCCTCTCCCTCACGTTTCCCCCCTTCCAGAATGGGCAACGCCCAAGGCAACAATCGTCTCCCTTTCCTCTACGTATCCTATTTATCTTCCTCCCTTCATTCCTTTTCTCCTCAATCACACAAAGCCCTAGCCACCCAGCCTACCCTCACCTTGTGTCCAACCATGGCGAGCAATGCCAGACAGAGTTGAGGATCATTGGGCAGCATCGCCTCCTCCTCTTCTTCTTTATCTCCCTGAACGACACCTGAAACTCAACGCCCAACAACCCCAACGCTACGTTGGCATCATTAACACCTTCACATATGACCCTCGACGTCCAGTAGCCCCGACGCTGCGTCGGCATCACTAACATCTGCCCAACCGACACCTCGACATTGCGTTAGCATCACTACCACCTGCCCTTCTGACGCCCTGACGCTGCGACGCCCCGACGCCCTGACGTTGTGATGCCCCGACGCCCACAACACCACTTCCAGAGCAACCCCGACGCAATCACAGACTGACAGCAGGGCATCGTAGCCACCAAGTGCAATGCCGTCGACCTTGACAGCTACACCGTCGTTCGTAACCACTAGATCTGTAACACCATGATGTTTGTAAATACCTCCATTCAACCTGCCGATGGTGACTCATTGCATGTTGCTTCTTCCTGGGTCACATGATCATAGAGAACGTAATGATGTGTTTGGGTCCCCATCTTGTTGTGAATCAACCAGACATGCAACCCCCATGGTAACTCTAGACATGTAAGTCTTCATTTCATTTTCAATAGTTTTGTTTTAGAAAATAGATTATAAAGATGGGATAAGTATGGAGTAAGGATAATCTAGTTATTTAAAACCATAGCATGAACTAGTCAATTATCTTACCTATCAACTTTGTTGTATACAAATGTAAATATTAGATTGCATGAAATCAAATCTGTAATGATACGTTAAAGTGGGGACTTGATATTAAATAGAAGATATTGTATAATACCCGGGTGGATTGATATCAAAAACGATTAATGAATCACCCTAATTGTTTATTGTATACTTACCAAACTCTAAGAATCATTAGTGGGTGTATCCTTGTGTTAATGTATTCTTTACATTAGAATATATATATATATATATATATATATATATATATATATATATATAGGTGCATTACATTATAATTAGAAATACATATGGATCTAGGGAACACTCTCATCTAAATTAATCCATGGGAACTTGATATCTGTATAAGAATTCATCTAATGATATTGTCTTCTTAGGAATTAAAGAGATAATAATGTGTAAAGGAATATACTTTTATAAACATATAATTAGATGACATGTTAGTTGGATCAAAGCATGTGTATATTAGTGAACCTAATAAATATTCATATGGAATATACTTACACCAATAAACATGGTAAGCATGATGTTAGGAATAATATGGACTCACATCATTGAACCTATATTGGAAGCATATATATTATTATCCACATATATATGAGTTACATAAACTTATGTGACTAAATATTGGTAACTAGAACTAAGATGGATATGTAAAGCATCACATATTATCTCAACAAAGATTAAAATCATAAACCCTAACATGACATTACATGATCGGGAATTGGTTAATAATAATATAAAATATAATAGGAATGAATATGTTCACTTTGACTTGGCTAATATACATAATGTATTTTTAGGATGAAAAGTTGACTTTGTGGACCAAAGTATACAATTCAAGTTAACCTTTATGTGTGAAAAGAGGTATGTGCATCTACCCTCTTCAGTTGGGAAATTTACTATACCATTACCCATGTTCCCTAATGAGGCTTAATTTGACCTAATCCATTGTTCTTTAAACTTAATATTTTTATGCCTCAAAATTAGTTGTAGTATTATCTTGTTCGGGTTTTTACACCCCACTTCCATGTTGTATAAATCCTTTGATTAATCTTGCCATAACTCTTTTTCTAGCATGTTGAATTTATTAGACTAAATAGCTAGTGTAGTGGTACTTGTATGTACAACCACTCATAGTTGGGGAATGTGTTATTTCTCCCCTGGGGAACGTGTTATTCTCCCCCCGCACATGAAATATGTGCAGGTGACTGGGAATGTGATACTCTCCCCTCACCCTTTTGGTTGAAGGTCTGGTAGGTGCCTCAACCCTACATAGTTAAGATAATCAATATTAATCATACATGCAATGTTGTTATTTTACTTTGTTTATGGCAAGCATCTATTGAAATATTCCTTTATATAAATGGCCTCATTCTCTTGATGTCTCATCTTTTGATGAATCCCTAGCCTAATTTACTTGTTATACTTATATTTTCACCTTTAGTATAGTTTAGTGACACATACTTGTTTTTCCTTCCCTCTTGCTGGGTGCTTTCCCAACCACCCAGGTGTGGAGCAAGGTGATGGATAAGGCATGACGATCTTAGCGTTGACATGGACTTGGCTGATGGAGTTATGCTTTGGGAGACAATGTTGTCGTAGTCTAGTTCCCTCTACTTAGATCTTCTTTTTTGTATAAAGCTTGTACACCCGTATTGGGAAAAAATTTATGTACACTTTATTTAAATTGAATATAGTCAAAATTTTATCTTCCGCTGCTATCCAAATTGGATTTTGTTTACCATTGTTATTAGTAGAGAGGTGGATTGATCTTGCTTCTTTACACCAACACTTTTACCAAGGAATCACCTTCAAGAAGAAGAAAAGTCCATGATCAGAAGGAGGTTCAGAAAAGGAAAACAGATCTTGGCAGAAAAGAAAAAGAGAATGGATCATCTTTCACTTGAGTTCACCATGATAACCCATACTTATGATTTTTATAAAGAAGAGTTCCTTAAGAAGAACTACCATGGATGCTCCACAACCAAATAGGATGAAGAAGATGAAGAGTTTTAGAAGGAAACATGATCTAGAAGGAAGGATCACTTACTAAGAGACGATTCACCAAGATTCACCACCAAAAGCTAACCCTAGCATAAAACCTTCAATCATGCACCAAGGATCGACCACCCAAGGATCAAGTTCTTCTTCTTCTTGCTCCTAAATGTACAAAGGAAGTCCTAAGGTAGACAAAGGTGTGTAGATCTGAAAATATTAGCTTGCAAGAAAAAGAAGGGATTATATATCCAAAGGAGGAAGGAAGTAGGGATCTTTGAGGTGTCAACCCCATAGATCTCCAAAGAACACTTGTTCTTCAAAGGGTTAACCTTATTTACTTTGCATGCAAAAATATGAAATATACATGTTTATCTAGTAGGTGTGTAATGACCTATAGGGTTGGTTAGCCCCCTTGTTGTGGTTGAGATACTCCCATGCACACTTTGTCTCAACCCAACCCTAAAACGCCATATCATGGACATGATACTTACTCTAAAAGACAATTATCGCAACCATCCTATTTCTAGGGTATCTCAGTTGTGACCATGCATCCAAGCATGTGTCTTGGTCATGAACCTTACCATAAGTGATGTAATGGGAACAACATCAAACCCTAGGATAGTCACCATATCAATTAAGTAACCCTAGAAACCTTAATGTTATTAGATGATATCATATATACAACTATGATTCAATCAAGGTGCCCCATATCATAATCTTCTCTCTCTTGATGCTAGAGCATAAGAAACACTCTCTTCAAGTGAAAATTTACAAAGTAACCTTCACTTTTGGGTAATTTGCAAGATGGTCCAAAACATATACAATATAGCAAAGATAATTCAACATTATTCAAATTGGATCCAATTGAAAATATAAGCATGTGACATGATATTAAAACATCTCAAAAGATTAATTTAAGGTTTAAGCATCTAATTAAAAATAAATTACAATTGAGCATAAATCTAGGTCAGGGGTCTTATAACTATAAACCCCTAACAGGTATTTCGCCCCAAAAATCCTATGCAAAAAGAGTATGTCTCATCTTCAAGCTCACATGTGGCTTCTTCAATGCCAAAATGATGCCACAAAACCTTGACCAACACAATGCCCTTTTTCTTCAACTTCTTGATCTTTGTATCCATGATCAAAACAAGACCTTCTACATAGGATATATCATTATCTAGCTCTACCTTAATAGGTTGAAGTGTCAACTCTGTATCAGGGTGACATTTCCTCAGCATAGAGATATGAAACATAGGATGTAACTTATGTAACTCAGGTGGCAAATCTAGCTTATAAGCCACCTTCCCAACACATGCAACCACAGAATAAGGTCCCATATATCTAGGAGATAACATACCCTTTTTACCAAACGTTAGAAATCCTTTCCAAAGTGATACTTGAAGGTACACCTTGTCTCCCACCTAGAATTCTAAAGGTCTATGATGGTTATCAACATAAGATTTTTGTCTATCCTGAGCTGCCTTGAGTTGTTGTTGAATTATTTTAATCTTTTCTATTGTTTGTTGTACTTACTCAGGACTCAGAAGCAAATAGTCCCGATCTCATACCAACATAAAGGAGATCTTGAACATCTCCCATATAATGCCTCATATGGTTCCATATTGATACTCCTCTAATAACTATTATTGTAGGCAAACTCTATTAGACAAAGATGCATATCTATTACACCCACATCCCACAATTACCACTAATCATGAGATTAGGGCATAAGTTTGAGGATTATACTTAATACAAAGTTCACTCCCAAAGTTTTTTTTTCCTTTATTTCAAACTATTTGTTTTCTCACATTCAATCACATAAACAAACTTCACAAAGGAATTAAAACTTGATTACTCAAATATGATCTCAACATTAATGATACACATCCAGACATTCATTTTTTCCCTCTTACTTCCATGTACATACAACATGATAACCAGATATATACTTTATTATTAAGGAAACAAAGATACAAATCATCATTTATAACTCTCTTTCAACTCTATACAAGGACGTAGAGTGACAGGGACCAATTGAACTTAACTGATCTCAATATTAACTCCTGTGGTAGAACTATGTTGATGCAATGACATCTTCAGTCCATGAGTTATCCCTAAAATGTGTGAGTAGAGGGGTGAGCCTACTCTCTCAGTGAATGAGTACTTCAAAGAAACAGTCTAAAGCATTGATATAATTATCGATATACTGTTTAGAAACTGATATTAATTATAATAGTAGTAAGCTTTAAAGAGACTAATCATTCACAAACATAAATATGACAAAATACTCTAGGCATCTACTAGAGTGAATAAATATGTGACCATGCTTGATTAACCACAAAGAAAACTAATAATCCAGAAACATACAAAGAATAATTGAATAACTGCACACACTTGGTTAACCTCTCATTTATCTTATTATGCATCAATATTAATATGAAAATATCTTAACATTTTTCTATTTATTCTCTTTGTAATCTTTCATTAACTTTGACTTGGCCTGACTATTGAAATGACTACTACTATGTTGGCCAACTAAACATAACCGATTAATCTTACTATTGTACTCTTTATCTGAACTCAATTAACTCTTCTTTTACTTTTCCCCGACACTCACTTGGATTGTACCATCCAAGCAAAAGCCACTACCACATGACTTACCATAAAAGTCTTAAGGTAAACCTTGGTCCTTAAGATTGCTATAACTACCCCAGTCTGCAGCGAGGTTGCCACGTCTGGCCTAACGGCGACTAAACAACATCCATGAACTGTGACCCCTTATCCTGGGTACTCAAGAGGGGTGCCTCTAGGATAAAAAGCCTCTATCTCATGTAATGCAGTTCCTCAAGGGTTGACATGCTATACGGAGTAACTTCCAGAAGGAATAGGTCAATAAGGACTGTATACTTCAACTAGTGGGTACCATTGGATCTCCAGTTATTATTGGATACCCCTAAAAGATCTAGAGGGGGTGAATAGAGATTTTTGGATAATTTAAAGTTAATTGAAACACTTAAAGCACTTAACCAAAGGGGGGGAACAAGGAAGACACTACGATTTAGAGTGGTTCTGACCTTTGAATCAAAGTTTGTCAGTCCACTACCCAGTTGTTTCCAATTGGGAATTTGAAAACAATTTTTATTGTATTACCTCGCAAGGATGTTACATAAAATACAATCACCTTAAACTCAAAGTAGACTTCACCTTGAAGTAGCCCCAACCCCCTTGAATCAGTCTTCTTGAAGTAACCATGAGCAATCCTTAGAGCAGCCTTCACCACCTTGAAGTAGCTCCACCACCTTGAGATAGCCTTCACATAGAAGTAGCTCCAACTTCCTTTGAAGCAGACTTCTTGAAGTAATCTCAAGCACACCTTGGAGCAGCCTTCACTTTGTTGAAGTAGAACCAAGAAACCTCCTTTTGACAACCTCCAACCCTAGGAGTAGTCAAGGAGAACAAAATACAATATAGAAGAAATAGATTGCAAGAAATAAAATACTAATCCAATGAATTTCAATGCTTTAATCCTATATCAAGCGTTTAGATATCCGATCCACTTAGGATGTACGTGTCTAGATGTGGTGGCTAGGATATTGTTACTATAGGAAACAACTCTAGAGCACAAGGATGAAGATGGCAAGTGACTTCTAGCTTTGTTGCTCTCAATAGTGAATGCTAAAGTGTAGCTTAAATATTGTGCATGCAAGTGTGATTTAAGTGTCCTAAGGCCTCTCCTATTTATAGGAATGGTTTACAAGTGATTAGGGACATTGTAGGGAGCGTCTAGAGTGTTCTTAGTGCTTAACTAGCCGTTAGGAGTACATTAGTTGGCTAGCAATTGCTAATTTGTTCGTGCTTGAAAAGAACAATCCAGAACCCCGCTCAGTCAACAATTTGGTCGACTAAACTGTGTCTCGGTCGAGAATTTATTCGAATGAGCCTGGGTTTAAGGCAAAAATATTGTAACGTCTATTTTCAACTCCCAACTACCAACCACTCAGTCTAACAGTCACAAGATTTTGACCATTGCTTACTCGATCTAGATTATTTTCAACCAAAAACTATTTTAGAGCACAATTATGTAAGTTGTTGAGCAATGCCCACAATTTTGACCGAGGTGGTTCTCGGTCGACAAAATCTTTGACCGAGTGTGTCTTGGTTGACAACTTTTTCGACCGAGGGTGTCCCTATTTTAGACTTTTGAATCACCTACTAAGTGTGTATTTCAATGTGTGTTGGTGACTCTAACTATGGGGGAGACCTATCTAAGGGTAATAAGTGGGTAGGAAAGATCTAACGCTTGATTTACATAATGTCTAAGTACTTGTACATTATATCCTTATACAAGTGTTTACATTTGAGTACAATCATGAACACATATAATTAATCACATTTGTTCTTCAATTTTGCACTGATCTTCTATTTTCCACTTAGTAGAATCTCCTTATTACTTTGAACCCTAAAATACTCAAGTAGCATGTTAGATCCACAAGAGTGAAATGTTTGTCATCATTAAAACAAAGGGTATATAACTTCCAATTTAGCCAACAATATCCCCCTTTTTGAAGATGACAAACATTTCTAAAATATAATCAAAATAATTTAAATGAGATGAGTTTCATACCTGAGATTTACCTGAGATGAGAATATTCTCTTATTTTCATAAAGTGTGTGATAATTATTCCTAAAGAGGTGTGGAACATTATATCCATCTCTTAAGGATTGTAGCATCAATTAGTGTCAAGCTAAGAGACCATGAAACTCATTTATTTTGGATTATATTATTTCTCCCCCTTTGTCATTTCAAAAAGATAATCATATGTGTAAGTTAATAAGACTCCCCCTTAATTGTTTACTTCAAAAATAATGTCAAATTTAGCCACAATTCGAGAACCAAGATTAATTTCTCAACCATTTGCAAGGGATGTTAAACCCTAAAATGATATCAGATTCCTTTACGATCATGGTGGGATCAATAACTATATTTCTCAACCATTTATAAGAGATGTTAAGCCGTAAAATGATATGGGATTATTTTAAGCTCATAGTGGAACCAATACATGTATCTCTAACCAAATACAAGGGATGTTAAGCCCTAATTGGTGTAGATAATTCAAATAAGAGCAAGATGTACACCATATTCAAGAATTTTGTGAGCTCCCCCTTGATCTCATAATAAAAGTGAGCTTAAATATACTAAGGTATTTCAAATCATAACCTTCTTTAAAATTAATTGATTAAGTAAGATTGTGAGTCAAATTTTTTTATAAGCAATCTTGTTTCTTGCACTATCTTAAAAAATTTATCTTATTATAAGTATTTAACATGATGAGCAACTTAAAGATTTAATATACCAATGTTGGGTGCGAATGTATGATTTGATTTACAAATAAGCATTTTTTCAGGCTTATTTTCAGTCAACCATGACTTTGACTGGGGCGCCCCTCGGTCGAACTCCTTTTTGACTAAGAGGCATTTCCACAGATCTCCCATTAATGCAACTTTATTCTTAGAATGAACCAAGATGTAACATTTTATTTTATATTAGCATAGATGACCAATCAACCTTATGCATATTTACATCCATTTGATGATGTCAAGTCTTAGCCAATGATTCATATCTAAATATATTTCTTCTCAATAAATCCTAATGTTATTCCATCATGCCCATATAGTTCCAATGTTTTTCTTTTAGGACTAGGAGCTGGATTTTATTCATTGTTTTTAGTAGATTCATTTGTCCAATAATTAAATATTTTAGGATATGAATAAGTCTTGTTGTGTATAATCATCATTTATGTATACTTATAAACCTTAGATTGTTCATTTGATTATTTCAAAATAAAGCCCTTTTGTGACAAGATCAATTTTGTCTTTACCATCTTTTGTTAAATATAAAATTCATATGGAGCCAAATAGATTAAATGAGTTCTAGTGAACAAAAAATTTTAGTTGAAAAGAAATCTAACTTTTGCTTGTCTAGAAAACACAAATTTCAATTTTATCACACAAAAAAATTAGGTAATGATTCAAAGCAATTTTCTTACGTGAATAATCTTTTTATGCCACAAACAATTTATTATAGTGTTCACAAATTTGAGAGGTATACAATCATTTTTCCTTTTGATTATTTTCCTATGAATTATGTTCATTGTAATTCTTTTACACATAGAACATTTGAGAATTTGCAACATTACCTATGCCATTAGTTTTACCTTTGAAGCTTTCTCCAAATGTAACCTTATTTCCATATGCACATAAATCTTCCCATTTCCAGTCATATTTGGGGCAATCTTTATAGACCTGCAAAGTATAAAGTTTTGGTCCCCATAGAGTGGTTCTTTTAGTTAGGATAATTTATTAAGACATTTTAGAATAGCTAATTGGAAAGTGTTCAACAAGATTGATTGTAATTCACACATTTATCGATAATCTCTTTTCAGAACAATACTCAGTCGACAATTTGTTCGACTGAATGATATTTCGGTCGAGCTATTGTGTTAGCCGGAATGATTTGCCATAAAATACATTTTTGATAGAACCACTCTCGGTCGACTACCTTTTCGACTGAAGAGAGTCTTGGTTGAGAACTTTGTTGAGAGGGTTTCTGTGTGGTGTATCAATTTTAAGCAAAGAATGTTGTTATTTCCAATCAAATCATACAAAATATGCAAGTTAAAGCTTTGTTTAGTTGAGATAAGATGGTTTGATTTTCAAATTAAGTTTTAGGTCATATCTCAATTAAGTGTTCCACATTTCTAACTTTGAGGTTTTGAAACCCAAACTAGATCCTTATCCTTATTCTTTTGGTAAGAGCATGTAAATGAATAATGACCAAGACGTAAGCAATAATGACAACATATGAAATCAATTTCATTTCTCTTTTTAACATTGTAGTCATGATCTTGATTATTTTTAGGTACATACATGACTTTGGTTTTGAGTACTTGAGTCTTTTTAGGTCTAGGTTTTTCATAGGATTTATCTTTAGGCACATAACCTAGACATGTCCTCCCAATTTGGGCAGATGAGTCCTTTAGGACTTTATCAAGAATATCTTTATTTTTCAAGCTACTAATATCCTTTTGTAACTTAGAAACTTCATCCATTCTCTTTTTAATGTCTAACTTTGCTTGATCTAGATTAGATAACAAATTATCTCTTTCTTTGACAATAACATCATAATCTGAATGAGTACATAAAATAGGTTGAGTTTGAAGATCATTTATCTTGGCAAGCAATTCGACCTTTTCTTGGCAATGAAAATCATTGTTAGTTTCTAGAGCAAGCAACTTAATATTACAATCATTAATAGATGATTTCAAAGTAGCTTTTTCAGAGATAAAATTTTCCTTTTCAAAAGTAAGATCATTCAATTTAGCATACAAATCTTCATATGTTTTTGTAAGCCTTTTTAATTTCTTTTTACAATCAACATATTTATCATGTAATTCTTCAATCTTAGTGACTAACTCTTCTTTAGATAAATCAAGAAGACTTACCTCATTTTCTTCTTCATTTTTTGTTGCAATGAAACATCTTACCGTGTCTTCTTTGGTCATGAGACATTCCACTTCCTCCTCACTCTTGCTATCATCGCTTGAGTCATACCATGCTGCTTTGTAGGCTTTTTATATCTTGTTGAGAGAATATTTCTTTCCCTTATTGACTTTGGTACACTCATTTTTTAATGTCCCTTCTTACCACATTCAAAGTGTGGTCGGCTCATGTAGGTTCCTTCAAGGTTGAGGTTGTGAAGTACATTGTCCTCCATTCTTCAAGACCCGTTACGGATCCTTGAAGACCCGCTCTAATACCAATTGAAAGATCTAGAGGGGGGTGAATAAAGATTTTTGTATAATTTAAAGTTGATTGAAACAATTAAAGCACTCAACCAAAGAAGGAGGGGGAAATAAGGAAGACACTTCGGTTTAGAGTGGTTCCAACCTTTGAATCAAAGGTTGTCAGTCCACTACCCAATTGTTTCCAATTGGGATTTTGAAAGCGATTTATTTTATTACCTCACAAGGATGTTACATAAAATACAATCACCTTCCACTCTAATTAGCCTCAACCCCCTTGAAGTAGCCTTCTTGAAGTAAGCACGAGCAATCCTTGGAGTAGCCTTCACCACCTTGAAGTAGCTCCACCACCTTGAGATACCTTCACCTAGAAGTATCTCCAACCACCTTTGAAGCAACCTTCTTGAAGTAATCTCAAGCACACTTTGAAGCAACCTTCACTTTGTTGAAGTAGCACCAAGAAACTTCCTTTCGACAACCTCCAACCCAAGTAGTCAAGGAGAACAAAACACAATATAGAAGAAATATATTGGAAGAAAGAAAATACTTATCCAATGAAGTACAACTCTTTGATCCTATATCAAGCATTTAGATCTCCTATCCACTTAGTATGGATGTATCTATATGTGGTGGCTAGGAGATTGTAACTATAGGACACAACTCTAGAGCACAAGGATAAAGATGGCAAGTGAATATTAACTTTTTTGCTCTCAATAGTGAATGCTCAACTGTAGATTAGATATTGTGTATGCAAGTGGTGATTTAAGTGTCCTAAGGCCTCTCCTATTATAGGAATGGTTTACAAGTGATTAGGGATGTTGTAGGGAGTGTCTAGAGTGTTCTTAGCACTTAACTAGTCGTTAGGTGTACATTAGTTGGGTAGCAATTGCTAATTTGTTCGTGCTTGAAAAAAACAATCCAAAACCCTACTCGGTCGACAATTTGGTCGAATGAACTGTGTCTCAATTGAGAATTTATTTGACCAAGCTTGTGTTTAAGGAAAAATATTGCAACGTCTATTTTCAACTCTCAACTACCAATCACTCAGTCTAATGGTCAAGCTTTAGACCGTTGCTTACTCGGTCAAGATTATTTTCGACCGAAGAGTATTTTGGAGCACAATTGCTTAAGTTGTTGAACAGTTCTCACAATTTTGACCAAGGTGGTTCTCGGTCAACAAAATCTTCGACCTAGTGTGTCTCAGTCAACAACTTTTTCAACCGAGGGTGTCCATGTTTTAGACTTTTGAATCACCTACTAAGTATGTGTTTCAATGTGTGTTGGTGACTCTAACTATGAGGGAAATCTATCTAAGGGTTATAAGTGGGTAGGGAAAATCTAACACTTGATTTACATCATGTCAAAGTAATTTTACATTATATACATGTACAAGTGTTTACATTTGAGTACAACCATGAACACATATACTTAATCACATTTGTTCTTTAATTTTGCATTGATCTTCTATTTTCCACTTAGTAGAATCTCCTTATTAGTTTGAACTCTGAAATACTCAAGTAGCACATTAGATCCATAAGAGTGAAATGTT
Source organism: Alisma plantago-aquatica (assembly GCA_963693085.1). NCBI lineage: Eukaryota > Viridiplantae > Streptophyta > Magnoliopsida > Alismatales > Alismataceae > Alisma > Alisma plantago-aquatica. The sequence continues at coordinate 409,020,926 of OY856414.1, forward strand.
TTTTTATCATCAAAACAAAGGGTATATTAATTTCCAATTTAGCAAACAACTCCTACTACTGAAATAGTACCACCAGGATCTCTAGTTATTGTTGGGTACTATGCTATTCAAATGAAGTACCACTGATATCTAATCAATTGATGTTAGATACTCAGTTCCATGCTACTTCTTCCTATATCTGATAGTCCATAGCCTATTTCACCCATCCTTGTACAGACCTCCAGGAAGGGTTCTATGGTGTTCATGGCATCTACTATTACTATTGTAATTTTACTAACTACTTGATCTATTGGATTGAATTCACTGATGATACTTAGTTTAATGCATAACATATTGGTTACCCTTATCTTAGGGTTTCTCATTTCTTAGATTCTTAACATACTAATTACCCTTCTCTCACAGTTTCTCATTTCTCATGCACATAGAATAATTCTCATATGTTCAAACAGATATCATGTCTAATGATATAAACATTTACATTCAACATTTCTCGTATTCATGCATGGCATCCACAACATCCCTATCTAGGGAAATGCCTTTTATATTTTCTTAAATTACCATAACAACTTATGCATTTCATGTCAATTAACTTAGCAAGAGATTTTTGCATCACAAATCAAAATGTTTATGCATATAAAATGATATTCAGCTAGAAACTTGAATTATCACATAACTCATTTCAATCAGTCATGCATATGAAACCCTGGTAAGAATTTAACTAGGGTTTCCAAGATATTCATTAAAATATCATGCATCAAGAATAACCTTAAATAAATGAATTTATAACAATAAAAGAATCACTTAAGTTGAATTCATGAATCTATTCGCAAACTTCCAACTTTCCATTCATTTAGGGTTTCACCCTCTTTACTGATATATCAAGCAACATTGATATCATCAAATGAAATACAACATCTTATCTGACATATATTTACTACGTATTCATATAAACAATTGTATGTAACCAAGGAGAAATAACTAGACAAACTTCTTTATTCAATTATTCAATAATTTCAGTCATAGCCGAAAATCCTAGATTTTGCAATTTTCATATAAACTCTGCAATTACTTTAGTAATTCTCATTTATATAATTTGTATAAATTTGTAGTATGATTTATCAACTAGAATCCATGACAACAAAGTTATAATCTATTTCATGTCATATTATAGAAGCTAGGTCAAAAGGGCAGTTTAGGGTTTATAGTCGCATACAAAACAAGTAAAGATTATTGATCATTTAACTCATTTTCATGAAATCTACTATTTAAAGAAAGTACCCACTCACCCTAATGGGTGAAAACACCTTTAAAATATAGCTCATCTCTGAAAATCTCAAACTCATATAAAAATCCTAGCAAATCATTGGATTCTTCTTCCTTTCAACTCAAAAACCCTAAAAATGGGGGATTATGAAGAAAGAGTGAGAAAAGGGGAAGATTTGATACCATTTCGAATCAAATCAGAGGAGGGATTGAATCTTAACATGTGAGAGAAGATTCATCATGAAAGTCTATACAAATAGGCTAAACTTACTTGATTTCATCATATCTCATATACAGAAACCCTAGATCAGTAATTCCACCACTTTCTTCTCTCAAACCCTAAATCTCCCTCTCTCTCTAGGATTTCATTTCTTTGGAATGGATCATGAAATATGAGAGCTCCTTGGGTGCTAGCTTTCTCATATAGAACAGTTTAGGTACTTGGGTAATTTACACATTAACCGCTCACTATACTTTTTCTTATTTCAGCATATTTTCTATTATGAAAAAGTTACTAAAATTCGTCTATTTTAGAGGTCAAACATCCTTCAAACATTATGAAAAACTAGAATGATGTATAAAATATAATTTCATAGATCCATTATAAATTTCAAATCATTCAAAATTACCAATAAATAACAAAAAAATCAAACACTACACTGTTGAACAACACTCTGTCAGCATTTCAGTCAAAGTATAGTTCGACCAAGAACCACATTCAAAGAACATCCAAATATTCTGACATTTTTCTCCAGCATGTATGATTGAGTTATCCATACCATATACAAAATTAAATTTAATATATTTTTAGAAAATATGAAAAAATCATTTACGACACTGCTATCCTGATCAAATTCCATATTCATGTACTATCAAAACCCTAATTTTTTCCGATTAGGGTTTACATTTCTCAAACCCCAATTCTTCAAACTAAAATCATAATTAGAGTTTCTTCTTAGATTTGAAACATCACAATTGATCTACTATCATTAATCAAGTCTAAACGATGTTCAATCTAATCAAGCATGTAATTATTTAGGTAAACCCTAGTTTACCAATTAAGCACTAATGCGGTCATAACAATATTCCAACAACCCAAAAATTGCAACACAGAGGCTCTTAACAGATCCTCCAAGGTATGTATTGTCCTCTCAAACTGTCCATATGTTTGTGGATGGAACACAATGCTAAACCTAAATTGTGTACCCATCACTGTATGCAAAAGCTCTCAAAAGTGACTAGTTCACTAAGGACCTCTGTATGATACTATTGTAGTTGGGATACCGTGCATATGTACTATCTCATTGACATACACCTATGCAAGCTTCTTAGCTGTATACATTGTCTTAACTAGTAGAAAGTGTGCTGATTTGGTCAACCTGTCCACTATCACCCAAATGGAATCACACCCTTTGGTTGTCCTTGAAAGTCCAACCACAAAGTCCATTGTGATATGATCCCATTTCCACTAAGGTATAGGTATTGGTTGCAAAGTCCTTGTAGGTTTCTGATGTTCATCTTTAACCTACTGACATACTACACACTTAGACACAAAATTAGCTACATCACGCTTTGATCCTATCCACCGATATAGATCTTTCATATTTTGATACATCTTGGTGCTTCCTAGATGCATAGCATACATACACGAGTGAGCTTCTTCTAGTACTAAAGTCCTCAGATTATCTATATCTAGCACAACTGATCTACCATGCTAACACATTGTCCCATCACCAGATTCATGAAAACCATCTTGTTTCTCACTGCCCAACTCTTCTCCGATCTATTGTGCTACAATATCATTTTGTTGTGCATCTTTTATCTATTGATTCAATGTTAGCTTCTTGTAACTGTGCTAATAGACCTGCTAACAAGGATACCTCTAACTGTACATTCATCTATTGAAGAGAGACCAAAATATCTCTCTTATAGCACACTAAACCACTTAACTGTGTTGGCTCAGAAGATGATGATGAGGAAGACTTCCTATTTAAAGTATCTGCCACTATATTCACCTTTCTTGGATGATAATCTATAGTGCAATCATAATCCTTAATCTATTCCATCCAGCATCATTGTCGCATGTTCAACTCCTATTTTGAAAAGATATATTGTAGGTTCTTGTGGTCGGTGAAAATCTAGCACTTCTCCCCATACTAGTAGTGTCTTCATATCTTCAAAGCATGGACCACAATGGCTAACTCGAGACCATGCATTGGGTATTTCTCGTCGTGTTTCTTAAGCTAACACGAAGCAAAAGAAATCACGTTCTTATCCTACATAAGTACACAACCCAGACCATTCATAGAGGCATTACAAAAGACTGTATAACATTTTCCTTGCTCTGGCAACACTAACACTGGTGCACTAGTCAACTTCTCCTTCAGAAGTTGAAAGGAACATTGACATCTATCATCCCAAACAAATGGTACATCCTTCCTTGTTAACTTTGTTAGGGGTAATGCCATTGCATAGAAGCTCTTAATGAACCTTCTGTAATATCCTGCCAGACCTAGAAAGCAGAAAACATCCATAGGTGTCTTTGGTTGATCCCATTCTAGCACTGATTCCATCTTCTTTGGGTCTACGCAAACTCCTTTGGCAGATATTACATGTCCTAGGAAACCCACTTCCTTTAACCATAACTCACACTTACTGAACTCATATAACTAGTGTTGCCTCAATAAAGACAAATCCTGATGTAAATGTTGCTCATGTTGCTGATCGTCTTTAGAGTGGATCATGATATCATCTATGAACACAACTACAAACTGATCTAAATGTGGTCTAAACACTCTATTCATATATTCCATGAACATTGTTGGTGCATTGGTTATCCCAAATGGCATAGCCGTAAACTCATAATGACCATATCTTGTCCTAAAGGCTGACTTAGGTATGTCATCTGCCATAATCCACAACTAGTGATAACCCGATATCAAATCTATCTTAGAAAAGACAGTTGTAAGGAGTGGGAATTGAGAGGGGGGATCCACTCCCCACTAAAAAAATTGAATAATAAAACATCCATTCCGAGCACACTCAAAGGTATGCTGGAATATGTGTAAGATTTTAAATTTCAATAAATGGTATTAAAAACAAACAAAGTGTAGCAGCAGAATTAAACAAATGACTATATTCAATTTTCATAAAAGATTACAAAAGTACATAATAATATCCCATAAGGGTTTACAAATATGATACAATAAAAGGATCTAAAGTCTAAACTATGTCAAATTTGTCTCCAAGTAACATCTCCAAGAGCTAGGTCCATGTTGGAAGATATGTTCTCCTTGATCATGTTCAACACCTCAATCTAAACCTGGGTGGTTGGGGAAACACCCAACAAAGGGAAAGGAAAGAAAAGTATGTGTCAACAAATATGAATATGATTTTCTTAAATACAATATCTATTGGATTTAAGATATTCTGGGAGAGAAGCGCTCGATGGTAGGGTTGGGCGAGGGGGCAGCGGAGGTCATGGTGGTGGCGGGTTTACCGTAGGTCAGGGTGCAACCTCTCATAACGGGAGTTGAAGATTACGATAATAATGTGATCGGGATGCCTGGGACCAGATATATCCTTTGAAATGTAGGACTGAAGCTACAATATGCCATATATGGTGGAGTCGGTCAGGATACAGATCTATCTACCAATGCGATGATGGAGGTTGATGGCGGAATAGAGTCATTCCCTGCACTGAATCTAAAATCCTATGAAACCACCAATGAAATCCAAAAACCAGTTTCTTATAAGGATATCGGCAGTGCAGAAGGAAGTAGAGATATTCCATCCATTTTTGGTTTCGAGGACATGAATGTACAACTATTCAAGGAGGACATCAAGATAGATGAGATCGACGACACCCCATGCTTTCAGATTATTGAGAAGAAGTATGACGATCTTATGAAGTTGTAGTGCTACTCGATGATTTTGAAGGTCCTATCGAGGGAGGTGGGCTTCATGACACTACAAAAGAGGATTAAGACAATGTGGAAACCGATCAAAAACTTCAAATTGATAGATCTGGAGAATGATTTCTTCCTCGTCCAACTTCTATGACAAGATGACTACCTTAAAGCTCTAACTGAGGGGCCATGGTCGATGATGGGCTCATATCTAAATGTACAACCATGGGATCTGGGGTTTATTCCTGGAAATAGAAACCCAAAATATATTGTTAGAAGGGTCCGCATCCCGAGACTACATATCTTCCTCTACCAATGCCATTTTCTGGAGGAGGTGGGCGATCATATAGGAGAGACAATTAAGGTAGATACAAATATAGAATTGAAAAGGAGGGGGACGTTTTCTAGAATTGTAGTCAAACTCGATACAAGTAGACCACTGATTTCGGCGATCTCTGTACAAGGTGAGAGGTATGTTCTGGAGTACAAAAACTTGCCTGCCATATGCCTATATTGTGGACGTATATGTCACACTATAGAAGGATGCCATATTAGGCAGGATGTGTGTACGGTAGCCAAATAGGAAGGACAAGGCGACTTGAAAGACACAGTAGCACCTCTAGGTGACTACTCAGAGGAAATCCATGTGAAACCATTCCAAAGGAAACAGAAAAGGCAAAACCATATGGGGAACAAAGAGGTGTTGGAAACAAGTAATCAATTCTAGAATCTCGACATTAAGGAGGAGGTTGAAATCACACCGGAAGACCCAGAGGTAGTTGTGGAAAAAGTGGCTGGCATTGATTGGAGGTAGAGGAAAGGGAACACGAGGTCTAAGGCTATGGCAGCTGTAGATAAGACTGTGGAGGTGACTAGGCAAGAACGAAGACATTTGAGGAACATTTAGAATGAGCATACAACCAAGAAGGACAATGTTACTAAGAAGTATAAAGAAAACTCACATGTTGTTGAGGTTATCACGGACGGCAATACAGTGGTCATACCTACTGCGTCCTCTGAGGCTACCACATTTTGTTTTCGCACAAACTTACCAAAAGGGAAGGTTAACGATAGAAGTCATATGACCCATGGAAGCAATGTGGGGATACACCTACGCAACAGGAAGGTATCCAAAGTGGTAGGGAACAATGACTGTAACTCAAGGAAGAGGGGATAGAAGATAAGCCTAGGAGAGCAAGAGGACCCTCCAAACCAGGACAGGTCGAGCGAGATGAGCTCACCCGTCCACTCTAAAGTGGTTAAATGATTATTGTTGTGTGGAATGTGTAGGGCATCTATTCGACAGATGTCCAAAATGAGGTGAGGGAGATGAGCAGGAAACATAAGAGTGAGATTTTTGCTATCCTTGAGCCACGCATGAGTGGAGTAAATGTTTATCAAATTGTGAGGAGACTGGGGTATGATGCTTCACATAGACTGGAGGCAACGAGGTTTTCTGGGGGAATCTGGGTGATGTGGTGGACCTGTATAGGAGCAGTTGATGTAATCCTACTACATAAGTAATTTATCCTCTACCTGATCAACAATAAATGTATGGTTATGTTTGTATACGTCGACATAAACCAAAATAATAGGAGATATCTCTAGAATCCCCTAAACAACATAGTTGATTCCTCGAATCTACCCTGGATGGTGTTGGGTGATTTCAACATAGTTTTGGATGCTTCAGAGAAGGTGGGTAGCAATTGCATAAGTTTCAACAGTTGTAGGTATTTCTCGAATGCTCTATCAAGATATGGTCTAAGCGATCTGGGTGCCTCAAGCCCAAGGATGACCTTTAATTGGGAACCTTCCATGAGAGGCTTGATCGAGCAATGGAAAACTTGGACTGGATTTAGAGCTTTCCTAACACCAGAGTGGAGGTCCTCACTCATATTTCTTCTAATCACTCACTCATCCTCATTCAAACGGATAGGCAGGCGTACTCAGGGAAGCACATTACCAAAACTAGCACTTTTTGGAAGGATAGAAGGTCCTTGAATAAGTTCTTCTCAGATGCCTGGAATGATGAATGTGATTTCATGACTGTAGTAGAAGGGTTTATGAAGAAAGCTGAGGGGTGTGATAAGGAAGAGAGGAAGCAAGGCAGGAAGAAAAGGGAGTCCATCACTAATTCTATTACCAGACTACAAAGCATGTTGAGTAGGAAATACAACTACAAGATTGATGAGAGGATCCAAAGCTTGAAGCAAGAACTTCTGGACATGCTACATAATGAAGAAGTTGAATGGCAACAAAAAACAAGATGTGATTGGATCAAACTTGGTGATCTTAATACCAAATACTTCTAGGCAGTAGTCCATTCGAAGAGACAAAGGCTGAGGATTACAAAGCTCACGAATAATGATGGGATTTGGGTTGAGGACCCTGCTATGATCCACAACTTGGTTCTAAATCACTTCAAATGAAAATTCTCGACAAAGAACAACTTAAGGAGAAGAAGTTCTTATCCGGGCAGCTTCCTCAGGCTATCGATGGCGCAGCGATAGCATTGTGCAGCAGGCCTTCGGATGAGAACATTTTTGAAGTGCTTATGAAGATGAAGGCGACGAAGGCGTCGAGTCCTGATGGAGTGGACGCGAGCTTCATTCAAGCTAAGTGGGGGAAGATGAGGAAAGCACTATGTCTAACCATCACTAGCTATTTTGTAGGCACTAAGATTCCAAGGAAGATGGAAGACTCTAGTCTGATCTCAATTTCCAAGACTAAGTTGCTAGACTCTTGTAATCAACTGAGGCCAATCACACTCAACAATGTCAGCATCAAGCTACTATCCAAAATTATTGTGGAAAGAATTAAACCTCATCTACCAGAGTGGATTTCACCTCTTCAAAGCAGCTTTGTTCCTAGCAGAAGCATAATCGATAACATTATCATGGTTCAAGAAGTTGTGCACTCAATGAGAATGAGAACGACTGGTCAAAAGTCCATGGCTATCAAGCTAGATTTATCAAAATCTTATGATAGAATGGATTGGGAATTTCTTCTGGAGACTCTACTTTTGAGTGATATCCCTGAGAATTTGATCAAAGTCATCATGAACATTGTCTCGTATGGCGAAATTTCTATTAACTAGAATGGTGAATTGTTGCCCTCGTTCAAAGCTAGCAGAGGAGTTAGGCAGGGGGATCCCCTGTCACCTAATCTCTTTGTTTTATGCCTATATAGGTTCAGTCAAGCACTTGCTAAGGAAGAGCGCAATGGTACATGGAAACCTCTAAAGATCACAAAGAAGGGCTTGTCGATCTTGCACATTTGTTTTATGGACAACATTGTTTTATTCTGTGAAGCATCCACAACCCAGGCTCAAATAGTGATGGATTGTATTAGGAAATTTGGTGAAGTATATGGACAGGTCATGGCCAAGGATAAGTCGATGGTCTACTTCTCAAAGAATACCAATGATGTTCTGAGAAGTAGGGTAAGCAGGAAGCTGGGAATCATGGCAATAGATAATCTAGGGAGACAGCTGGGTGTCCCTATCCTACACACGATAGCCAACAAAACTCTATACCTGGGTGATCTTAATTCACTAGAGTAAAAAATTAAAGTGTGGACAAGCATAACTCTTTATTTTGCAGGCAGAGTCACACTTGCTAGGTCTGTGTTAAATTCCTTCCCAGCATACCTAATGCAAACTACCCACCTTCTTGTTGATGTTTGTGAGCGCATGGATCAAGTTATTAGAACCTTTATATGGGGTGGAAGTGAGGAGAAGAGGAAGCTAAGTAGGATAGCATGGAGAAAAGTGGTAGTTGAGACCAAGGATGGTGGACTGAATATCAAGCCTGCCCAGATCCAAAATGAAGCCTTACTGTCAAAAGTCATTTGGAGCTTTAAAACTGAGAAGGACACAATATGGAGGAAGACCTTGGCTGCCAAATATTCTCACTTGAAAGATGAGGGGTGGCTACGGGGTCCAAATTCTGGAGGTTTATTAGAAGATATACTCAATTCAGGATGAACTTGTAGGAAGAGTCATCATGAACGAAGAAAGTTTGTCAGTTTGGAATGATAACTGGGTGAACTATACTGCTAGAGCTACCATAAAAGACGATGTCAGCATTCTAGAAACCCTATCAGACCTCAAGGTGGCATCAATGATTAACCTGGACAGAGATTGGTATGTGGATTTCATTAGGAACTGGTTTAATGAGGACACGTGCACCAGAATCCTGGGGATGATCCCGCCTTCAAGTAAGGAAGGAGATTACTAGTGGCAATTCACAGGCAGCAAGGATGGTCAATTCAACACAACTTTTATCTATAAAAAAAACTATTAAAGAACTATAGAATCAAATCCCCTGGTTGTTGGGAGTGTCTATGGAAAATCCCAGTGGCAAAGAGTAAAGAACATCCTCTGGAGAGCATATCATGGAAGTCTCATGATGAACAAAAATAGGAAAGTCTAAGGCCTCACTGATTCTGACCATTGTCCGATCTACAAGGAGGGTTGTGAGACAACTCTCCACTTTCTTCGTGATTGTAGAGTGAGTAGTAATGTTTGGAAAACTCTAAAGTACATGCATCAACGAGACAACATTGAGGGTGGCACTCTCGGGGAACAGTGTGTGAGAAACCTAAAGTGGAAGAAGGGCACTCTTCACCACCAAGTCTGGTTTGCCGTTGTAGTAGACCAAATTTGCAAGGCTAGGAATGATACTGTCTTCAACAACAGAAGCTCTACTGCAGACACCATTGCTCAGATGATTGCTAGCAATTTTCAACTCATTGTTCATGCAATGAATACTAATCCTGCTACAACTATAAAACATCCAAAGCTATCGTGGTCTCCACCCCCAGAAGGAGAACTCAAAAAAGTACATAATGCACATTAATGTATAGAAACCCTAATTTTAGAACTTCTTAGCAAAACTCAGATTTTGATTATGAAAATGTCACCAATGAACTTATTAGGTTCTCTTGATCAAGAAAACATATTTTTATGTTAATTTTGGAGTTATGATGATTAAGATGTACATTTTACAAAAATCACCGTTCATTAAACCATGAAATCAGACCTTGAAAATATTTTTATTAGATATATATTAATTTTCTAATTCAAAAACATATTTATTTGTCAAATTTGGATAAGCGGATTAAAAGATATGAATTTTTCAATTTGAACCAATCAGAAATGACAAGTCAAAAATCTTTGAGAGAGATGAAGAGTGAGAGAGAGGGAGAAAACACCATTTGACCCAAGATTAGGGTTGGAGTTGCATAGGTAACCAAACCAGAGCTGCTAGAGAAGGTAAAATAGCAAGAAACCAAAACCCTAGAAGAACATGGTAAATAGAGATGGATATCAACAATTTTATAGAAGTATGAGTTTTAAGCACGTAGTAAGCAATATATGAGAAGTGAGTTAACAAAACTTGCCTCTAGGGAAGGTAGTCAAGTTTAAGTAGAAATATTCCCAAGATGGAGAGGCTTATCTCTCCAAAAAAGCTCCTATCTCGAGCAAGAAGTACCGTCTTCACTTTAGAGGTGAAAAACCCTAGCAAACGAACATGGAGATGAGGTGTTTAAGGCTCTAGGTGGGGTTTCACCATGGAAGGCCATGGTTCCGACCTATAATAAGGTGGGAGGAAGACTAATAGAATGAAAATAGGGAAGGAAAGGAGGAAACTTATTATTTTTGGTCGAAATCACCAAGAAGGAGCTTTAGAAACCCTAAATAGAGCAAATTTGGAACCCTAGGAGCCTTCTTCACCAAGGTAAACACTCTCTTTTACCTTGGGACATCACCTGTAAGACATGGGCCCACTGCCCTAGGCTCTAGTAGAGTTTCAGGAATGACGACTGGCCCCACAAACCACCACTAGCCTTAACTGCGCACTTTGTCCACACTGACGCGCAAGCCAGGATCAACTTCCTGACTGGTCACCCATTCTAGTACTACTCTAAGCTGAGCACGCTTAACTATGGAGTTCTTTAGTGATGGGCTCCCGGAAAAGGAGGTGCACCTTGGTGATATGGGTAGTCCAATCATTCCTTTTAAGAGTGTTTTATCCGAGGCCTCAAATCCTGGGATGTTACAATCTCCCCCACTTAGACTCTTGATGTCCTCGTCAAGGCTCAACTATAAGACCTCGTAATCTCTTCCCCATTTCAGTGCAGACCCACAATGGCCCATGGACACCCAGCTCCCGATCACAGAATACCAACACAAGGGTGGCTACATCAACCATGGACAACCCTTTCCTACATGCCTGGACCGCACGGCTCAAGACTGGAATGCCATGCCCATGTGGGCCCCACCTACTGGAGGGGAATTGGCTCTGATACCATTTGTAAGACATGGGCCCACTGCCCTAGGCTCTAGTAGAGTTTCAGGAATGACGACTGGCCCCACAAACCACCACTAGCCTTAACTGCGCACTTTGTCCACACTGACGCGCAAGCCAGGATCAACTTCCCGAATGGTCACCCATCCTAGTACTACTCCAAGGTGAGCACGCTTAACTATGGAGTTCTTTAGTGATGGGCTCCCGGAAAAGGAGGTGCACCTTGGTGATATGGGTAGTCCAATCATTCCTTTTAAGAGTGTTTTATCCGAGGCCTCAAATCCTGGGATGTTACATCACCTTCATGGCCAAATAGAGTAGGAGCAATGCTCTAAGCTGGGGGAAAGAGAAGAAGAGTAAGACTTTTCAAATTGGGAGGTGGGAAGGGGTAGACATGGCATGATAAAGAAGGGGACAAGCATGAGGTGTCTATGGGACTTTCCATGTGTCCTTAGGCTAGGGCTTCATGGCCATGCAAGAGGACAGCTCATAGAGACTTCTTGTATATCAAATGTCAGTCCTAAAATCTCTTGGAGACTTCTAAGCCATCCCCACCATCCTCCAATCAAAGAAATAACCCCATTGGTTGATATTTTCTAAAGATAAGCTCATTTATAAATAGGGTAATCCCTAAAATGCCCTTGGAGAGAAACACCTTCAAACCAAGGTGCAACTAGGTGCCCCATGGTTCAAAATATTGATAATGGTAAGGGAATATCTAAGGATTATAATGTTTGTGATAATTTGCAAAGAAAACCTACAAATTGGGTAAATTGCATAAAAGTCCAAAATGTTCCTAAAATTTCATAACTTGCACAAACAACATTTAGGTTGAACCAAATTTGAAACTTAGGCTAATTTTATGATTTCAAAACACATAAAAAAGTATCAGAACACCTAAATAAGGTCCTTAAATAGACTTTAACTAAGGTATTTGTCCATAAACCCTTTTATTGGTACTAATAGTGAATAAATATTCACCAAACCACTATAAATTCCACTAATTAAACATGAATGACATAAAGGACCAAAATGAAAGGGAAACATGGGAAAAAGGGTTACACATAGATTACAACTAAGATTCAGTATGTTACAATGGTCCGCCCCTTAAAAAGGATTTTGTCCCCAAAATCTCAAACAAAAAGAGTAGGGTGAGTATGTAACATCCCAACACTAAACTCCCAGGTTGTTTCCATAAAACTTCCATCAAAAATTTCACTAATTCAAACTCCTTGTTTTTCAATTGCTTAAGTTGGAAGTTCAGAATCTTCTCAAGCAAGTCCACATAGGTCAGGTTCTCATTGATCACTAAGGATTCTGCTATTAAGATTTATTTTTATTAGATATTACACAGTTAACTTTTCAGCCCTATAAATAGTATATTCATTATGATATTATACTATCCTTATTATTCTTTTAATTGTGTCATGTTATATTCACTTTGTTGCCAAAAGAGTTATATTTTATTATTATACACAAAGTCTTATATATTTCTTATTTATCATATTAAGAGTTTTAGCGCAATTAGGGTTTACTCATTTATCTCAACATACTTGATTATTATCCTTAATAATTTGGATTTAGTCTTTGTTATCAACATATTGTATTGTAACATATTGTTTTGCATGAACTAAGACATTTCATCCATTTTGTTACAATTAATCCAAGTAATGTCACATTAATTACTTATATCTATATTAAACATTGTAACATTACCTTTTTTTACATTGATGTCATCATTAACCATTTTCTCATATTTATTCACTTCTTATTATTGATTATGCACATTTATATGAATCAATTACTACTTATCCATATTGAAGTCATTATATGTATTTCAGTGATCAAGGTGGGACATATTAGATATTAATGATTTGATTCACATACTAAGTAATGATTAGGTGATTAATTAGGTGTGTATTAGAGAACAAGGTGATATGCATTTCATATTGATGACCTGATTAATCTATGATTATGTGATTATATATCATTTATGTGTATTAAAGTATGTTACCTGATTATGATACTTATGTCACTAATGTATCAAGAATGTCATTAAACATGTATAGGTTAAGGTTAGATGATTACAACTTAGGGTTTAGGTCAATATAATCATTATTCATCACATATACATTCTTAGTATGCATTAAATCCAATATTAGGTTATGATTATCTTGTTGATCATATCATTTGGGTTTATTGGTCCAAGACATGGTTAGCATGATGTGTACCCATTATTAGTATTAATGTGTGAGTTACTCATATTATGTGCATTAGGTATTCATTAGGGTTCAAACTTATGAATTATTCATTAGATGACCATTATATGTCCTTTAGGACACCAACAAGCATGTGGGGTTACAACTATAACTTTTTTGGTCAATACTAGGGATCCAATCAAACTATCCTCCTAATCATGGAGTTAGGGTTTATATTTATCCCCTTAAAAAGGTTTTTGTCCTCAAAATTGAACTACCCAAACATCATCAAACTAAATACTCTCCACCCCTTAAAAGGTTTGACCTACCAAGACAAAATAATCTATAGGTAAAATGGGGTGAGTCTAACTAAACCATGTACAAGATCCATCATGCTTCCATTGTGCACTCTAATTGCTTACTAAACACCAAACTTCAAAGTCTAGGTTATTAGGGATAGACTCTCCAAACATGTGTTCTAGGGGACATAGGAGAACTATATTGGGTTTCCATCCTCAAACATGACATTACATCTAAAAGATAAGGTCAACATATTAGGCTCTTAGGACTATCCAACTTGGGTACCTAAGGCTACTATATCTATAGGCATGCTATTTCCGACAATTAGTATCTGCTTAGGCCAAGAAGGTATCATATGGATCTAGGAGTCCTCGTAAACCAAGATAGTGGTGCGGAGGAAAATCTTGCCAACCCCAAAACCATGATCCTTTCTAGACACCTTTGCTTTCAACTTATGCCCTAATGGCTACCTAACAGGATCACCACATTATGATTAACTAAACATGTTTCTGATGTGAAACTCTTATGATCCTAAATCAATCTTTCATCATCTCAAGTGTAGCATAGATCAATTCTAGGGCAAACATGTCACTTAAAGAGGAACTATATAAGGCAAGTTTTCTAATTAGGGAGACAAAATTGAAATAGTCAGATTCTGACTACCATGGGCTCTGATACCATTCTCTAAGGAGTGGGACCTGAGAGGAGGGATCCACTCCCAACTAAATAAATATAAGAATAAAACATCCATTCTGAGCACACTCAAATGTATGCTGGAATAGGTGTAAGATTTTCAAATTTCAATAAATGGTATTCAAAACAACCAAAGTGTAGCAACGAAATTAAACAAATGACTATATTCAATTTTTACAAAAGATTAAAAAAGTACATCATAATATCCCATAAGGGTTTATATGTATGATTTATGCACGACGTTTAGCACACCAATCACTAGGAAAATTAACCTAGAGTTTATCCTTTTCTACTTTCTAATAAAGGCTAGTATAGAAGGGTCGATCCACAAAGATGGCAATGAAGATGGTTGAGTTTCAAATCTGATTACGAGAATGAGAATGTAAAATATGTTTCAAGAGTTTGTTAAAACTAAAATAAAAAGATAAAGTTACTGAATCAAAGATTAACAATCAAAGAAGGAAATACCGAAGCTAAGGGATTTTACCACCCTAGTCGATGCAAAACAAGATCAAAGCAATGATAAGAAAGATAAAAGAAGGTATGTGAAACATTTATAAATGATTCACAAAAGATGAACTCCCCATGAATCCATTGGTTCTGGCATTCAAGGATCCTAGTTTAATCATCCTAATGGGGACTTTTCTGAGGTCTCATCCAAATTCCCATGAAATCGATTTGGTTGTTCTAAATCTTGGGTTCCACAGTCACATCCGCCAAGATTAACAAGCGATGAAAATGAGAGATCACTTCGTTAAAATCGTCAAGATCCAAATCAAAATCCATTTATCTAAAAAATCGTATAAATCTTCAATCTATTCATTACATGGCTAAAGGGTTGCTCTCCTCGCCTCGGTAAGAAAACTACTCGCTAGTCATACTAAGGGATGGAGAAAACAAGGAAGGAAGGTAGAAAGCCATAAACCAGAAGTGACAGAATCTCCTAGGAGATCTTAGCTGGTGACAATGAAATAGCTTGCTCCCTTAGTTCCCCACTCCAAAGAAAATAATAAGAAGAATAAATGAGATCTATAAACTAGAGAGAAAAGAATAAACTTTATTACAGAAATGAAAGATTACACTAATGAATGGAAACGACAAAGTTCAACTACAAGGAACGACTACAAAATCTGAGATGTCTTTCTTAGTGGAGTCCCCCCTCCTTTTATAGGGGAAGGAGGGGTAGAAACCCTACATACAATAATTTCTAGAAGACTCTTGGCCGGCGGTTGAAAACTTTTCTGGATCTGGTCAATAGAAGAAAAGAAACAGTTGATTGTTTTGCATTCTTTTTGCAGTTTTTCGCAAAAGCAATTTTGAGCGTATTTTTTGGCTAGTCATAAATTCGGGAGCAGTCCGAAAATATGTTTTTCCTATAGATAATTGAATTCTCTTTCCAACGCATACTTTCATATTAAATTCTGCCTTGGAATGTGGGAATTATACCAATTTTGGTGAAAAGTATATACTGAAGTCAGACACTGCGGGAATTTGTGCAAAATATCTTCTCAAGAAAAATTTGATCATTAAAGTGATTAGACCATTTTCCTACAAAAAATAGCCAAACACAATTAAAACTCTAAATAAAGGGAGAAAATCTAAACTAATACAATTAATTACAAAACAAAGAAAATAAATAACAAAACAATCCTAAAAAATATCTAAAAGATTAAATAAAAAAAGATAAATATACATTTACCAATGATACAACATAGGATCCAAGTAGAGGGAAGTCTAAACTATGTCAAATCTATCTCCAAGCAACATCTCCAAGAGCTAGGTCCATGTTGAAAGTTATGTTCTACTTGATCATGTTCAACACCTCGATCTAAACCTGGGTGGTTGGGAAAACACCCAGAAAAAGGGAAAGGAAAACAAAATATGTGTCAACAAATATGAATAGGATATCAAGGTAAAGAAAACATGTAAATAAAGGCTAGTTTTCATCATAAGATGAAGACTTCAAGAGTATGAGTCTATTTTTAAACAGATGCTTGCCATAAACAAAATATAATAAAAGATTGCATGCATGATAATAATGACTACCTTAACTAAGTAGGGTTGATGCACCTATCAGACCTCAACCTATAGGTGGGGGAGAATTAATACATTCCAAGTCATCTACACATATTTTTATAGGGAGGGGGGAATAAGAGATTCCCCAGGGTGAATTAATAGAAAAACTTGGATTTAGATTTTGAAAATATCACCAATGAACTTATTAGGTTTTCTTGATCAAGAAAATATATTTTTTTTGGAGTTATGATGATTAAGATGTAATTTTATGGATTTTGTGCATTAAATTCATTTTACAAAAATCACTGTTTGTCAAACCACGACATCATACCTTGAAAATATTTTTATTAGATATAGATTAATTTTATAATTCCAAAACATATTTATTTGTCAAATTTGGATAAGCGGATTAAAAGATATGATTTTTTTTTATTTGAACCAATCAGGAAATGACAAGTTAGAAATCTTTGATAGAGAGGAAGAGTGACAGAGAGGGAGAAAACACCATTTGACCCAAGATCAGGATTGGAGTTTCATAGGTAACCAAATTAGAGTTGCTAGAGAAGGTAAAACAACAAGAAACCAAAACTCTAGAAGAACATGTTAAATAGAGATGGAGATCATCGATTTTAAACATAGAAGCATGAGTTTTAAGCATGTGGTAAGCAATATATGAGAATGGGGTTAACAAAACTCGCCTCTAGGGAAGGTGGACAAGTTCAAACAGAAAGATTCTTGAGCTGGAGAGGCTGGTTTCTCCAATAAAGCTCCTATCTCGATCAAGAAGTACCTTCTCCACTTTAGAGGTGAAAAACCCTAGCAAAAGAACATGGAGATGAGGTGTTTATGGCTCTAGGTGGGGTTTCACCATGGAAGGCCATGGTTCCGACCTGTAAGAAGGTGGGAGGAAGACTAAAAACATGAAAATAGGGAAGGAAAGGAGGAAACTTATTATTTTTGGTCAAAATCACCAAGAAGGAGCTTTAGAAACCCTAAATAGAGCAAATTTGGAACCCTAGGAGCCTTCTTCACCAAGGTAAGTACTCTCTTTTACCTTGGGACATCACCTTCATGGCCAAATAGAGTAGGAACAGTGCTCTAAGCTGGTGGAAAGAGAAGGAGAGAAAGATTTTTTGAATTGGGAGGTGGGAAGGGGTATACATGACATTATAAAGAAGGGGGAAAGCATGAGGTGTCTATGGGACTTTCCATGTGTCCTTAGGCTAGGGCTCCATGGCCATGCAAGAGGACAGATCATAGAGACTTCTTGTATATCAAATGTCAGTCCTAAAAGCCCATAGAGACTTCTAGACCATCCCCACCATCCTCCAATCAAATAAATGCCCCCATTGGTTGACATATTTTAAAGATAAGCTCATTTATAAAGAGGATAATCCTTTAAATACCCTTGGAGAGAAACACTTTCAAACCAAGGTGCAACTAGGTGCCCCATGGTTCAAAATCTCGAGAATATTAAGGGAATATCTAAGGATTTTAATGCATGTGATAATTTGCAAAGAAAACTTACCAATTGGGTAAATTGCATAAAAGTCCAGAATGTTCCTAAAATTGTATAACTTGCACAAACTAAGCGAGTCTCTAGATGAAGACTATCATGTCTATAACTAACAAGCAAAAAACAATTAGCTATCACTTCCCTAGTGATAAAGAAATGTGTTGCACCCGGGTCAATCAAAATAGATATAAAACATAAAGAACACAAATTAGAATGATATAATACCATTTGACCTGTCACAACCCTCAAGTTGATGACTCCCTCCGGATGACTCATTACGTAGAATCGAATCACCTCCTGTTGTAGTCATCTACCTCTGCTATCATGTCCTAACGAACCAACTTGTGATGCATGTCTGTGTCCTTTGCCACATTGTTGTTGACGCTACTGCAAACTCTACTGACTTAGTCTAGGCCATTGAGTCACTTCTTCATCCTTCAAAGGGTAGTACCACTTAGTATGCCCCACCTGTCTACATTTGTAATAGGTTTCTCCCTCATACCACAGCTTAGACGACCCTATCACAGATACTGACATTGCACTTTGAGCTCCTATAGGTGAAAAACTACGACCTCTGCCTCTGCTCTTTGTCCATTGCAACTGAGTTACTGACCTTTGTTGAGACTGTGGTGCAGAGTACCTGGGCTTCTTGAAGACTATAGAAGATTGTCCCTGGCATTGTGTAGGCGTATTCTTGGCCTTCGCCTCTGATTTCTATATCACATACCTCTCCATTCTTCTAACTGACTCCACATAAGTGGCAAACCTCTCTCGGTTCTCTAATGAAGGCACTGGGGTGGCTAGCTTATAATTCAGACCCTTTTTAAAGTGTATGATCCTCTCCTTGTCCACCATTTTGATATGTGGACAAAACTTAAGAAGCTCTATTAACTTAGCTTCATACGCACTGATCGACATATATCCCTATCAGATATTCTTGAACTTTACAATATTCTCATCTAAGTAAGTCTTACGGAAGTATCGACTTGCAAACTCTCACCTAAATTCCTCCCATGTAATCACAACTCCCGACCTTTTCTCCTCTTTAATGGCCCACCAGTGGCCAACACTCCCTTTCAAAAGATAGACAACATGTTTCACCTTATCTTCCTCAGGCTTATTGAGGATTTTAAAATCCTTTTCCAGCTCAATCAGCCACGTATCTGCATCGAATGGATCAGATGTACCTATATATTCCAACTCCCCTACACGTTAGAGTCTCTCAAATGTCTTCCTAGAACCATGTGTTCCAACATCGGGAAACTCTGCCCTAGGTTGTATTACATGCATCCTATTCATCATACGGTTCATTGTAGTCATAAATTGTCCAACTATAGACTCTAAAGTAGGGATGACTACATTGGTTAGGTTGACTTGAGGTATCTCACACACATCTTTTTCCTTCTCTTGCCTCCTAGCAGCATCTCTTGGTGCAACAATGTTACATTTTGCAACATGCTCGTCATGTTCTCTAGACTTCTTTTCTATCTTGTTCTACTTTTGTAATAGTAGAAGCCACTATAAGATATAATGTAGGAGACTAGAACGAACTCAAACCCTAGTCCTATGTCCTTGCCACAATAAATGAGATTACTCAAAACAAATCATGGAAATATAACTAACCACAATATTACCACAAAATAGGTTAAATTAAAACCAATTGCAATTTAATATCTCAAGTGGAAGTATTTTGTAAACACACCTTCAACATAGGCCATATGTATTTTACATATACCAAAAGATGTTACATATTAAGTTCAAAGGCTATCAACCCACATCTGATACATATTGCAGCTTGTTCATATGTACAAGCCCTTTCTATACATTCATGGAATAAATCAAAATCTTTATATCGATAAACAAAACAACAAAATCTCTCCCCAAACCTTGAGAGTACAAGGACGACACATAGGACTCTACTAAGACACTACACTAATAGCATGTCCAACCTTGAAACAACTATTGTTCTCCTTGATGCTTAACTCATGCACTATGAGCTCGACCTCCTCGTCTATGACCACCTACAAAGTTATGGAACCCACGGGGTGAGACCAAACTTCCCAATGAGAGTTATAACTCTTCTCCAACGTCTATTATAAGGATGATAATATAAAGAAACAATAAATAGAGTAGATATTTCATTTTGAGCATTCTAAGCAAATACAACTGAACATTAGAACATTTTATGATTTTAGAAGGAATGTGGAGAACATGTATAATAGTTGACTTCTCTTACCGAATTATAATTCAAGAAATCAATTTAAAGCTAAGACATGGGGTCATTCAATGTGATTCATATTTGACCCTAAACAATTACACTACACGTCCGTTTAACTAATTTTATGCCTTGAGGATTTGAGGCATACCACTCAAATCCAATTGACCACTGCTAAGTCAAAATTAGTAGCATACAAGATCAATCGAAGAGTCAGACTCCGTGATCATCACCAATACTACTTGGTCAGTTCAAGTCTGCAATGCAGTGACATATAGTCATACCGTTAAAAGACAACAACTTGTAGTCATAGCTACAGTCTGTAGAGACAACAACTCATAGTCTAGCTATGGTCCTATAAACAACTAGTCTGCCTTGGTACATGGCACAACACTAGAGAACTAGCTCACACATGGTCGTTCAATAATAAAAACATACCAATATTTCAACAATTTAAGGATACAACGAAGTATATCACTTGTACCCCGCATATTTAATAATATGCACTCTGAGTTTCCTATAGGAGTTGCTCATTTCACCACCCAGCTAGATACCTGACATTGTGGATGGTTTTATGGTATAGAGCAACTACATGATTAAGGTTCTACTTGATTAAACATGCCAATTGGATATCTTTTAATGCATGAATCAAGTTACAGCGTATTAATCCTAAATAAATTCTATAAAAGTAAGGTAGGATGCAACTTTAGAAGATATAAAATGTATTAAGTGAGATCTTGTCTCATCATCACATGGCTCTTGTAATACTACCATTCTCAATGTCATCATTAATAATACTCCAGTTATGGGATTTCAATCCCTCAAGTATGCACAAGGCACTTTCTAGGTCGTTAAGCCAAATCATATATTCTTGCAACATTCAATATCACAAAAAAACTACAACATTACTTTATAATCACCAATCTGTATTATATAGACTCAACATAACATTCACTTAGCTATGCCATTTATTTCACCTACAAGTTGGTGTTGCTCAAGTAGAAGAGAGAAAACATTATCGTAGAGTAACAATCTTTAAGTAGAGTGATGTGAAAGACTGGTTTTTGGCTTAATTTTGAGGACGAAATATCTTTTAAGGTGTGTAGGATGTGATGGAGTGGATTTTTGGAATCATTAAATGTACAGTGACATAAGTGAAGTAAAACATATGAGTGTTTGAGAATCTCAAGTGTTTTGTCAATGTTTGGATGTCAAATGATATTTATATCATGATTAAGATCCCTATAGTTAATGTCCTTTGAGGAATTTAGTTGATAGGTCAAATAGCTGAGTTTTTTCACCAAATTTGTGTATAATGTAGCTTGATAGGTAGTAAAGCTATGGTTAAAATTTGGTGGTAATTGGAGTATCCTAGAGGAAGTTAGGAAGGTTTGAATATAGTGAAATAATGTGCATGGTTGATGATTTATGGATCTAAGTTTCGATCCTTAGCCTGTGTCACACTGTGGCGAACAACTCACAAAAACATAATTAGCTTAAGCGAAAGCAATTACTAATAACGGATTACTCAAAATCACTAAAAATTAAAACCTTTTTCAAAGAGATCCAATCATAGGAAAACTCTTTCAACAAGAACCAATGTATTACATTTACATCTTGGTTCATAAGTACATATTTTGTACCATCTCTTCTCGGGGGTTACAATATCCACTACCTTGTTAACAGCTAAACACACACAATATAAGAACCTCGAGGCATCAAGCCAAAATCTCAAAATGATTCATTAAAAGCACTAACTATTAACTCTGAGGACCTGAGAGTACAGAGACGACACATACACTGCTGTCCCTACTGCTGCTGAAGTTCTTCCTCTGCAAGATGTTCTCACTCTCCTCCGTGCTTGTCCACCTAAAAATGTTGGATCCCACGGGGGTGAGACAATTATAATTGTCCCAGCGAGAGATATAACTCTCCGCCAAAAACATTATTATTGCAGATTAATAATATAACACTATGCAGAGGATAAGCAGTTTAAAGCATTCTCATCTTTTAAAGCATTGCAACTATTTATGATAAAACAATAGATCATCTATTATTTTTATAAGGAATAGGAAGAACATGCATATCATTTACCCATCACATTATGCCATTATGTCAAACTTCTCTTGTGACACTCATTCTCTTGATATGTCACCCATGAGACATTCTTATTTCAATCTATTGGCCTTAGACAATCTGCTAACCAGTTATGGGATTATATATACCATATACTCATATATCATTAATACATGTATTGGGTTATTACCAATCCTGTGTCATCATTATAGGCATTGATCCTCTGCCATGTATTGGATACTACCAATCCTGATTTCACAACCAGGCATTGGACTTAAACCAACCCTGATTACACAGCTAGGCATTGGACTCTAACCAATCCTGATTATAGGCCTCATGCCTCTGCCAGGTATTGGACTTTAACCAAACCTGATTACACCGCCAGGAATTGGACTCTAACCAATCTTGATTACACCACCAGACATTGGACTCTAACCAATCTTGATTATAGGCTTCATGCCTCTGCCAAGTATTGGACTTTAACCAAACCTGATTATACCGCCAGGCATTGGACTCTAACCAATCCTGATTACACCGCCAGACATTGGACTCTAACCAATCCTGATTGCAGGCATTACACCTCTGCCAGGTATTGGACTTCAACCAAACCTGATTACAGGCTTCATGCCTCTGCCAGGTATTGGACTTTAACCAAACCTGATTACACCGCCAGACATTGGACTCTAACCAATCCTGATTACATGGATCATGGAATATAAATTCCTTTGACCCATCAATAATCATCACATCCTTCTCTAGGCTTTGAACCCTAAGGTTAGCCTTCATAGTTGTTCACGTTCTTTGTTAAATACAATTGTTCCTTTTATTAGGTTTATTATTATCATTTCTTACAGTAAACTTTTATAATCATCTTGGTGCCTCTCACTATGCCACAATTGTTCTCATGGCTCATAAGGCCCATAAATCATCTTGTCACCTCTCACTAGGAAACATCTAATCATATGGCTCACAAGGCCATTACACATCTTGTCACCACTCACTAGGCAACAATAACATATTACCTCAGGTAATACAATAGTAACACCACCATTCCTTTAATAGGATTAGGGCTTACTATTCACATTACATTACGGTTTCTCATGTCCCATTACCCAATTTAGAGTTAGGGTTTTCCCATATCACATTAATTAGGATTTCATATTTATCAATTCAACCCTAATATATTGCTCCACACCTCTAGGAGCACCCATTAACATCTTGAGTATCCAATCATGTTTATTACTCTTAATATTTATCATTAAATGATTATCAATACAAGGTATGAGTTCATTTATCATCCTTATCATGGTATGATTTCATCATACTCACTAGTTTGGCTTAACCCCATTCTCAAGGTATATTATCCTACACTTATCAAAGTATACCAAACTCGTTACATTTCATTGTAACAATTTACATAACACATTTCATGTGTTTCTTTTCCAAGTATATTGAATTTGAGATGCATCAAGGTATATCAACCCTGGAATGCTAAAAGTGATATCTGTCATATCTTGATGTATCACTTTCCTCAGCACTTCCATTTACTTGAGTTATCAACTTATCTTGTATTAAGGTATTTCCCATCTTAATACTTCCATCCACTAACCTATCACTTTTACCATGAAGTGCTTAGGTCACACACAAGAATGGTCCAGCTATCTTCAATGATATGGACTCATTTCAGGTTACTGCATTGCTTACTATAAAGTTGTCTATAATGAACCATTTGGGATATTTCACCTTTAAAAGGCATTACCCACTATTGTAGCATTAGAGTTCTTTCATACCATTACCTAGTAATTAGGGTTTTGGTCTATCATCATATTGCCCAAGATTAGGGCTTCATGTATTATAACTCAAAATTAGAGTTTCACATACCTTCACCCTGTATTAGGGCTCCTCATCATACCATTGCATAGGGTTTCACATGGCATCACCATCGATTAGGGTTTCTCATGGAATCACCCTCAACTAGGGTTTCTCATGGAATCACCCTCAACTAGGGTTTCTCATGATGGAATCACCCTCAACTAGGGTTTCTCATGGAATCACCCTCAACTAGGGTTTCTCATGGAATCACCCTCAACTAGGGTTTCTCATGGAATCACCCTCAACTAGGGTTTCTCATGGAATCACCCTCAATTAGGGTTTCTCATGTAATCACCCTCAACTAGGGTTTCTCATGGAATCACCCTCAACTAGAGTTACATTCTTACCCTAGATTAGGGTTAATGTTCATCAATTTTCTTAATTAGGGTTTCATGATCACTTCATCAAAGATCATACCCTAAAATCTTAGTTTATTCATATTGAAAGTGTTTGAGGCTTATCCATTACATGATTATCCTACATGTATGGATTCCTCTCTCTCTCATCCTCTCTAGGACGTTGACTATGTCGATCTTGGATAAATTGGGTCAGCCAACCCTTTATTCAATTAGGGTTGACATAGTGTATTAAAATATTGCTTATCTAAGCCTCAAGGATTAACTGATCATCTAGAGTTACCAATCACTTGGTACCTTAAAGGTAAACCCTAGTGATTATCTTTGAGATAAATCAGTGACAACCATAGGGTCATTTTATCATTCATCACCTTGGGTTTCCAATTGACTTAACCACATTGAAACATCCAAACGTTCTTGACCATTGATGATCCAAATGGTTTGAAACTGAATGGGCTTGGGTCTCCAAATGGTCTTGAGACCGTTTGGTCCAAACCCTCTCAAAACTGAATGGACCAAAAAGGTCTTTCAACATTTAATCAATTCTAGGTTTCAATCAATGAGCCGACTATCAATTGAGTCTTTGTTTCATTCAACAATTTGAACTATTGAATCACCCTTCAATTAGACCATCAGTTAGGGTTTTAGACCCAATTGAACTAGGATTTATAATCAAGAAACCATCAATTAGGGTTTTGAAATTGAGGAACCATCATTGGTTAACATTGTGGAACTAATTCCATTGAAATTGTTGAATCATCATTTAACCATGATATGACCTGACCTTAAACAGTCTTGAGGTCGTTTGGATAACCTACAAATGGTCTTGAGGCCATTTGGATAAACTCAAAATGGTCTTGAGAGCATTTGCCCCCATCCATCATTGAAATTGTGAAATTCAATTAGGGTTTAGCTCATTAGGTTGATCACCAATTGAACAATTGATTGCATTTCAATTTACCATCTCTGGTCCTTCAATTACTCAACCATACTCAACCCTAATCCTCCAAACGGTCTTGGTTGACCTCCAAACGGTCTTGAGACCGTTTGGGTTAATCAACCCAAAACATTAAATCAATCACTTGAAATTTCAGCACTTAACCTGATTAGGGTTTCTAATTGGAGGATTGTCCATATATTGAATTAATTAATTGAATCCATTAGATCATAATCCAACATGTACTAGGATCATGACCTCAAATGGTCAACCCTTCTAAACGGTTTGGGATTTCAAAACTCAAAACGGTTTGCAAACCGTTTGGTCTTCAAACGGTTTGGTGAAACTGTTTGGACCAAGGTTATGAAACCGTTTGCAATAGATATTTGTGGAGGTGTGTGCTTATGATGATGTCATCATCATCAAGATATGATCCTTCATATTTTTCTATAATTTTCATGGTGGTTCTATCGATTTGATCAAGTGAATTTCAAAAAGAACAAATGATCAACAATTGATAAGGAATTGAATGCAATAACAATAGTAAGGGTTCAAGATATAAAACAACCTCCAACTGAGCTTCAAAGCTTCAAGATCACGTAAACAATGGTGGATGCAACTCCTTTCACTATCCCAAGGCCTGTCCTCAAGCTTTGAGTGAAAAGGAATGGTTAGAATTGAAGATGGGATCGAGATATGAAGAAATCATGCATTGATTTTCGATTTCCACCATGGAATCAAGGTAAACAAAGGTCAAGAAGCTTACCAACAGGTTGGGGGTCGTCCTCCTGTTGCTCCAAGCTCCCTTGATCGTTTTTTCAAGCAAGAAGTAAAAGTGGATTCGAAATTACCCATCCAAGCTATGGATAAGGGAGCATATATGCATTTTATTAAAAATTCATTTTAGGAGAGAGAAAGTAGGGATTATCTCCTCCATTTCCTTGCCACTTTCCCCCTTCCCTTCCTTGGTTAAGAGGCTATCTTATATGCCTATTATTCCTCTCAATTATCCATGATTTAAAGAAAAGCATTTTAAGTACCTTAAATCATATTATACTAATATCCGTAAGTGAGTGGATATTTCTTTTTCTTATAATAAGGTGAGTGAGTTATCCACTTCCTTTGGATATTTTAGTGACTTTGCAAGGCACATGGTCATCCATTATCTTGCAAACTCATCCCTCACCTTTTGGTTAAAGGGTTCTTTAATTAATATATTTATTTTTGCATTAAATTAAAGTAAAGGTCCAATTATGCTTAAATCTTGATTATTTTAATATCAAGATTCTCTCTCCTCCAAAGAGATACAAATGAGACTCCCCTCTCATTTTCTTTGGTATACATGATTACAAGAAATATTAGGGACTATTTTGAAGTGGTAATTTGTATATTGAACCTTAGGTTTTGGGTAAATTGCACATTACACCAAGTCTAGGTTTTTAAAGCACAAACATTGTTCAACAAGCTCTTTCTTGTTATTCAGGCTACCACAAGCCATACCACTGCATCATTTTCATCCTTATGATGCTTAAACACTTGAGGAACATCCTATCATGCAAAATTTGCAATTTAACCCCTCAAATTGGGTAATTTGAACTTTAGTCCAAAATAGACAAAACATTATTTCAACATTGTTCAAAAAGGACTAAAACTGAAACATAAGTTACTCTTGAGCCTTAATTACTTTTCAAAATATAAGAGCAAGCATATAATTAACTTTATTAAGAAAAAAACCTAGGGTTAAGGAATAACCCAGGTCAGGGATGTTACAAATCATAAACCCCTAACAAGGATTTCGTCCCCGAAATCCCAGTTAAAAGGAGACATATATTATTCATTTGTTATATTATGAAGTCACCACATAACATCTCGTTGTTATGGATACACCATAGAACTTTGATCAATACAAAGTTCTTCCACACAAAAATTCTCATAGAATCAAACACATATGACACATACTCCACCGTCCTTTTGTTATTGACTGTGGAGTTAATTCTGTGTCAGGTTTCTCTTTTCTTATTTAGATAGAGGTTATTTGTTAATTTAATTTGATAAAATTTTCTTGCAATAATTTTACAATTATTCCTTCAAATAGTTCTTTCTCATCAATTTTATGTTTATGCAAAGCATAAACCCCTAACATATGATGTCCATACTACATTATGTAACCGATATGACTTCACAAGTAACCACTTCCAGGTGGTCAACATACTTTACATGATACCAGAATCCCTTACCTTGGTATCCATTACATGTGCTGGAAACACATCACATATTCATCTTTGTTTTATCCTGGGACATTACTTGTTACACACATCTTTTTCCTCTAAGTATCCATCAAATAAACATTTTTAATTGTGCACATCAGGTGTCCTAAGACCCACTTGATTGCCATGTCCCTGAAAGGAAAGAAAACAAAGAATCATATTCTTCTTTTGTTTATAAGTTGATTTATAATTAAATCAAATTCCTTCATATATCAATTAGAATGTGGTAGAAATATCCATGCCACATCTCCTTCTTCATTAGGCTTCTTTGGATTATTTCAGAATGATTACTTGATCAGAGTAATAAAAAAGATAACAATCTAGGTATGTCATACTTACCTTGCCTTCAGTAAATGTATACCTGGCTAGGGTATTCAAGAACTGAATTTAGGTAGTATGCTTTTATTTTATTTTATGTTTTCATTTCTTTAAATTTTATATACTTAATATCTCATATTTTTCTTTGAGTTCCTCTTTCATTTCTTCCCTTCCTTAACAAAGAAAGAGAAATTTCAAAACATATAAAAGAATATTTAAACTGAATACAAGTTTTCATCCTACTTATCTCTTCCTCATATTCTCAAAGGATTATACAGACAAACTAAACAACAACTACCCTTCTTATAGTAGAGAGTGCAAGATAATTCAAAACGGAAAGTTCCATCTTGACATATCTACTTATTACAAGTTATCTAGTGCATTGTCTGTTGGGTCATTTCATCAGTTTCTATTTAGACATTGCCACCTCATATGTCCTCTCTGTCCACATTTATAGCAAGCTCGAAGCCTTTTAGGTCACTGCTGCTTGGGTGCACTATATTGTACTTGAGTCGGTACTACTTAAAATCTTTGATTGTTTAGTACCACTAATACCTTGTTCATGTAACTATTTAGACTTTCTTTTAAGGTCTGTCTCATGTTTCTTTGTCATAAACCCTTCTATCCTTTGAATTGACTCCACGAATGTGGCAAACCTCTATCTACTTTATAGGGCAGATGCCGGAATAGACATCTCAGCATTCAATCCTTTCTCAAAATGTCGAATATTTTCCTCCTCAGTAGCAGCCATCTGAGGAAAAAATCATAAAAGTTCCATGAACTTAACCACATATTCACTTATTGACATGGCTCCCTGTCGTATCTTCTCAAACTGTGAAATCTTTTCATCTATATAAGTCTTTGAAAAATACTTATTGATGAATTCTCGACGAAATTCCCCCCATCCAACCTCTTCATCATTTCTTTTTATTTCTTCTATAACCCACCAATGTCTAGCATTACCCTTCAAAAGGTACACAGCATGATTAACTTTGTCAGCATCCGGGATACTAAGGATCTTAAAAGCCTTTTCTAACTCAGTGAGCCAGAGATCAGCATATGTTGGGTCAGATGTACCAGCATATTCTATGGCTCCTACACAATGTAATCATTCAAAAGTCTTTCCAGATCCATATCTCTCATTGGGAGCTGGTTCCCTAGGTGTCGGTGCTGGCATCCGGTCTGTCATATGCATCACTGTAGTCATGAATTGCCCAAAAAGTGTAGAAAAACCTGGGTTTCCCATCATGACTTCATCAACATGGGGATTCTCAGGCACTGTTTCTTCTCTTTCTTGATCCCTGGCACCTTCTACTAATGCAACAACATTGCTCTCAGCAACGTGTTCCTCATGTTCTCCAGACATCTTGGAGTTATATATCTTCTTCTGCATAAGTAGAAGGCACTATAAGATACACTGAGGTACACTTAGAACAGACTCAATACCTTAGTCCTATGTCTCTGTAGAGCTCAGATACCACTAAAATTGTGGCAAACAACTCACAAAAACATAATTAGCTTAAGCGGAAGCGATTACTAACAACGGATTACTGAAAATCACTAAAAATTAAAACCTTTTTCAAAGAGATCCAATCATAGGAAAACTCTTTCAATAAGAACCAATGTATTACATTTACATCCTGGTTCATAAGTACATATTTTGTACCATCTCTTCTCGAGGGTTACAATATCCACTGCCTTGTTAACAGCTAAACACAGACAGTATAAGAACCTCGAGGCATCAATCCAAAATCTCAAAATGATTCATTAAAAGCACTAACTATTAACTATGAGGACCTGAGAGTACAGAGACGACACATAGGACTTCTATCTACATGACACGACAGACAGTACACTCAACCTAAGCTGTCACTGTTGTCCCCTACTGCTGCTGAAGTTCTTCCTCTGCAAGATGTTCTCACTCTCCTCTGTGCTTGTCCACCTAAAAATGTTGGATCCCATGGGGGTGAGACAATTATAATTGCCCTAGTAAGAGATATAACTCTCCGCTAAAACATTATTATTGCAGATCAATAGTATAACACTGTGCAGAGGATAAGTTGTTTAAATCATTCTCATCTTTTAAAGCATTGCAACTATTTATGATAAAACAATAGATCATCTATTCTTTTTATAAGGAATAGGAAGAACATGCATATCATTTACCCATCACATTATGCCATTATGTGAAACTTCTCTTGTGACACTCATTCTCTTGATATGTCACCCATGAGACATTCTTGTTTCAATCTGCTGGCCTTAGCCAATCTGCTAACCAGTTATGGGATTATATCTACCATATACTCATATATCATTAATACATGTATTGGGTTATTCCCAATCATGTGTCATCATTACATGCATTGAGCCTCTGCCAGATATTGGATACTACCAATCCTGATTTCACAGCCAGGCATTGGACTTAAACCAACCCTGATTACACAGCTAGGCATTGGACTCTAACCAATCCTGATTATAGGATTCATGCCTCTGCCAGGTATTGGACTTTAACCAAACCTGATTACATCGCCAGGCATTGGACTCTAACCAATCCTGATTACACTGCCAGGCATTGGACTCTAACCAATCCTGATTACAGGCTTCATGCCTCTGCTAGGTATTGGACTTTAACCAAACCTGATTACACCGCCAGGCATTGGACTCTAACCAATCTTGATTACACCGCCAAGCATTGGACTCTAACAAGTCCTGATTACAGGCATTACACCTCTGCCAGGTATTGGACTTCAACCAAACCTGATTACAGGATTCATGCCTTTGCTAGGTATTGGACTTTAACCAAAACTGATTACACCGCCAGGCATTGGACTCTAACCAATCCTGATTACATGGATCATGGAATATAAATTCCTTTGACCCATCAATAATCATCACATCCTTCTCTAGGCTTTGAACCCTGAGGTTAGCCTTCATAGCTGTTCACGTTCTTTATTAAATACAATTGTTCCTTTTATTAGGTTTATTATTAGCATTTCTTACAATAAACTTTTATAATCATCTTGGTGCCTCTCACTATGCCACAATTGTTCTCATGGCTCATAAGGCCCATAAAGCATCTTGTCACCTCTCACTAGGCAACATCTAATCATATGGCTCACAAGGCCATTACACATCTTGTCACCTCTCACTAGGCAACAATAACATATTACCTCAGGTAATACAATAGTAACACCACCATTCCTTTAATAGGGTTAGGGCTTACTATTCACATTACATTAGGGTTTCTCATGTCCCATTACCCAATTTAGGGTTAGGGTTTCCCCATTTCATATTAATTAGGATTTCATATTTATTAATTCAACCCTAATATATTGCTCCACACCTCTAGGATCACCCATTAACATCTTGAGTATCCAATCATGTTTATTACTCTTAATATTTATCATTAAATGATTATCAATACAAGGTATGAGTTCATTTCTCATCCTTATCATGGTATGATTTTATCATACTCATTAGTTTGGCTTAACCCCATTCTCAAGGTATATTAGCCTACACTTATCAAAGTATACCAAACTCGTTACATTTCATTGTAACAATTTACATAACACACTTCATGTGTTTCTTATACAAGTATATTGAATTTGAGATGCATCAATGTATATCAACCCTGGAATGCTAAAATTGATATATGTCATATCTTGATGTCTCACTTTCCTCAGCACTTCCATTTACTTGAGTTAGCAACTTATCTTGTATTAAGGTATTTCCCATCTTAATACTTCCATCCACTAACCTATCACTTTTACCATGAAGTTCTTAGGTCACACACAAGAATGGTCCAGCTATCTTCAATGATATGGACTCATTTTAGGTTACTGCATTGCTTACTATAAAGTTGTCTATAATCAACCATTTGGGATATTTCACCTTTAAAAGTCATTACCCACTATTTTAGAATTAGAGTTCTTTCATACCATTACCTAGTAATTAGGGTTTTGGTATATCATAATATTGCCCAAGATTAGGGCGTCATGTATTATAACTCAAAATTAGAGTTTCACATACCTTCACCCTGTATTAGGGCTCCTCATCATACCATTGCATAGGGTTTCACATGGCATCACCCTCAGTTAGGGTTTCTCATGGAATCACCCTCAACTAGGGTTTCTCATGGAATCACCCTCAACTAGCGTTGCTAATGGAATCACCCTCAACTAGGGTTACATCCTTACCCTAGATTAGGGTTATTGTTCATCAATTCTCTTAATTAGGGTTTCATGATCACTTCATCAAAGATCATACCCTAGAATCTTAGTTTATTCATATTGAAATTGTTTGAGGCTTATCCATTACATGATTATCCTACATGTATGGATTCCTCTCTCTCTCATCCTCTGTAGGATGTTGACTATGTCAATCTTGGATAAATTGGGTCAGCCAACCCTTTATTCCATTAGGGTTGACATAGTGTATTAAAATATTGCTTATCTAAGCTTCAAGGATTAACTGATCATCTAGGGTTACCAATCACTTGGTACCTTAAAGGTAAACCCTAGTGATTATCTTTGAGATAAATCAGTGACAACCATAGGGTCATTTTATCTTTCATCACCTTGGGTTTCCAATTGACTTAACCACATTGAAACATCCAAACGTTCTTGACCATTGATGCTCCAAACGGTTTGAAACTGAATGGGCTTAGGTCTCCAAACGGTTTGAGACCGTTTGTACCTAAATGGTCTTGAGACCATTTGGACCCAAACAGTCATGAGACCATTTGGTCCAAACCCTCTCAAAATTGATAGGACCAAAAAGGTCTTTCAACATTTAATCAATTCTAGGTTTCAATCAATGAACCGAATATCAATTGAGTCTTTGATTCATTCATCAATTTGAACTATTGAATCACCCTTCAATTATACCATCAATTAGGGTTTTGGACCCAATTGAACTAGGATTTATAATCAAGAAACCATCAATTAGGGTTTTGAAATTGAGGAACCATCATTGTTTAACATTGTGGAACTTATTCCATTAAAATTGTTGAATCATCATTTCACCATGATATGACCTGACCTTAAACAGTCTTGAGGTCATTTGGATAACCTAAAAATGGTCTTGAGGTCATTTGGATAAACTCCAAACGGTCTTGAGACCGTTTGCCCCCATCCATCATTGAAATTGTGAAATTCAATTAGGGTTTAGCTCATTAGGTTGATCACCAATTGAACAATTGATTGCATTTCAATTTACCATCTCTGGTCCTTCAATTACTCAACCATACTCAACCCTAATCCTCCAAACGGTCTTGGTTGACCTCCAAATGGTCTTGAGACCGTTTGGGTGACCCCCAAACGGTCTTGAGACCATTTGGGTTAATCAACCTAAAACATTAAATCAATCACTTGAAATTTCAACACTTAACCCGATTAGGGTTTCTAATTGGAGGATTGTCCATATATTGAATTAATTAATTGAATCCATTAGATCATCATAAAACATGTATTAGGGTCCTGACCTCAAACACTCAACCCATCCAAACAGTCAACCCTTCTAAACAGTTTGGGATTTCAAAACTCCAAACGGTTTGCAAACCGTTTGGTCTCCAAACGGTTTGGTGAAACCGTTTGGACCAAGGTTATGACATCGTTTGCAATAGATATTTGTGGAGGTGTGTGCTTATGATGATGTCATCATCATCAAGCTACAATCCTTCATATTTTTCTGTAATTTTCATGGTGGTTCTATCAATTTGATCAAGTGAATTTCAAAAAGAACAAATGATCAACAATTGATAAGGAATTGAATGCAATAACAATAGTAAGGGTTCAAGTTATAAAACCCGCCTCAAATTGAGATTCAAAGCTTCAATCTCACGTAAAAAATGGTGGATGCAACTCCTTTCACTATCCCAATGCCCGTCTTCAAGCTTTGAGTGAAAAGGAATGGTTAGAATTGAAGATGGGATCGAGATATGAAGAAATCATGCATTGATTTTCAATTTCCACCATGGGATCAAGGTAAATGAAGGTCAAGAAGCTTACCACCAGGTTGGGGGTCGTCCTCCTATTTCTCCAAGATCCCTTTGTCATTTTTGCAAGCAATAAGTGAAAGTCGATTCGAAATTACCCATCCAAGCTATGGATAAGGGAGCATATATGCATTTTATTAAAAATTCATTTTAGCAGAGAGAAAGTAGGGATTATCTCCTCCATTTCCTTGCCACTTTCCCCCTTCCCTTCCTTGGTTACGAGGCTATCTTCTTTTCCTCTTATTCCTCTCAATTATCCATGATTTAAAGAAAAGCAAATTAAGCACCTTAAATCATATTATACTAATATCCATAAGTGAGTGGATATTTCTTCTTCTTATAATAAGGTGAGTGAGTTATCCACTTCCTTTGGATATTTTCATGCCTTTTCAAGGCACATGGTCATCCATTCTCTTGCAAACTCATCCCTCACCTTTTGGTTAAAGGGATCTTTAATTAATATATTTATTTTAGCATTAAATTAAAGTTCCAATCATGCTTAAATCTTGATTATTTTAATATCAAGATTCTCTCTCCTCCAAAGAGGTACAAATGAGATGCCCCTATCATTTTCTTTGCTCTACATGATGCCAAGAAACATTAGGGACTATTTTGAAGTGGTAATTTGCATATTGAACCTTAGGTTTTGGGTAAATTGCACATTACACAAAAATTTGGTTTTTAATGCACAAACATTGTTCAACAAGCTCTTTCTTGTTATTCAGGCTACCACAAGCCATACCACTACATAATTTTCATCCTTATGATGCTTCAACACTTGAGTAACATCTTATCATTCAACATTTGCAATTTAACCCCTCAACTTGGGTAATTTGCACTTTAGTCCAAAATAGACAAAACATTGTTTCAACATTGTTCAAAAAGGACTAAAATTGAAACATAAGTTCCTCTTGAGCCTTAATTACTTTTAAAAAGATAAGAGCAATCATATAATTTACTTTATTAAGAAAAACACCTAGGTTTAAGCATAACCCAGGTCAGGGATGTTACACACACGCCCCCTTGCTTTTGAGTTGGGTCTGTGTGGTAAGTTTCTAGTTCTGGATCCCAGATCTAAGGGCCGCATCACATAGCTTTGAGAAGCCACAGATTGGCTTAATTGGACGTTGGTCATTAACCCT
Source organism: Alisma plantago-aquatica (assembly GCA_963693085.1). Classification (NCBI taxonomy): domain Eukaryota; kingdom Viridiplantae; phylum Streptophyta; class Magnoliopsida; order Alismatales; family Alismataceae; genus Alisma; species Alisma plantago-aquatica. Next base: position 409,056,309 of record OY856414.1, read on the forward strand.
TAGATGTGATATGAACGGATGATTGTTTACCACCTACCTTATGGTTAGAGCAAGGTAGAGGAAGGATGATGTTGCGGACATCCCCATCACCACTCACCTAGATCGTGGGTTGAGGGAGGTTTTGTGTTGGGCAGTTGCCTTCATAACAACATGGGAAGTCCGTAAGCCCCTAAATTAAGGCGAGAGAGTAAGGGAACCAAGGAGAATGGATTTTCGGTCTCCCTCTCTTCTCATTTCTTCCGAACACAGACAGAGTAGGTCCCAGGAAGAAGAACAAAGCAGAGGTAGAGAAGGGATTAGAGGAATACGAGTATGCAGGAAGGAAGACCAAGGCCAGGGGAGTCCAACCCATCTTCCCCCGCAAACCCTGATGGTGGTTTTGATGGTGAACGAGGAGCTCTTTGGTGCTAGCTAAAGATGGAGCTCTGAGGTGGTTGCGACTGCTTCCCCATGATGTTTTGAAGAAATAATGAACTTCTTGGAGGGATGACCGACACCCTATTCCACAACAGCACCAGGGGATCAGTGGCATATCCTCTGATCAAATTAAGTCAGCGGTGGTGTTTTTCTATGGAAAGGGAGCTTGCAGACTGCAGGGTTCCTGACGTCCTTGCAAGACGACGATGGTGTTTGTTTATGGGAGTGCAACGACTCACAAAGGAATAGAGATTTTCTGCTCACCAGAGAGAGAACCAGAAGTGGTTGTGCCTGACACAGAGGAGTTGGTTGTGCAGGATTTCACACCGGAGATAAGCCCCACGATGGTGGTAGTCACGAAGAGAGAATAGAGGCCGTGAGTAGGGTGGTACAGCAGTGCCTTGAGCAACAAGGAGGGGGATGTTGATCCCTCATGGGTGCCCTGTTCCACAGCGGTGCCCTGGTAGGAGCGTTGGGAAGAAGAGAGGATGATCACCAGGAGGTGGCGGTCTCATGCGCTGAGAATCGACGGAGCAGATGTCGGGTGCAGCAATCTCGCGAAGGAGAAAGAAGAGGCCAACCAGTTCGGCCCAGCCAGAAAGCATACCAAGTTGAACCGGGTCAAGGCATGCTGAACTGCCAATCCCTAGCCTAAATCATCGGGTCACTATCCAAAGAAGGGAAGCGCCCCTTGGTGGACACGTGGCGCACTCTGATTCGTCCAAAAAGATAAATAATCAGAAAATCCTAGATCTTAGATAAATCATAATAATTAGCTTGGTTATCAGAAAAATATAAACAAGGTACCAAAATTCTTAAAAAATGCATAGAATATAGTGGGGGCATAATATTAGTCTTTTTATGCACTAATCTCAGTTATATCATATAAGTTGTGAAATGCTCATTTGATGGATAATAAATATCAATCAATGGCCTAAAATCATGATAAAATGTTAGTAAATCCATAATCATGTTTATAATGCATATGATGTTAGTAATTGTAATGTTAGAGCACGAAATCATGTAATTTTCTCAATATGGCTATTTAGAGCTAATAAACCTAAATAAAATGTAATAAATACATACTTGCTCAATAGATGATGAAATTTACAGAGTAAGTTCAGATCAGTAATGTGAGGCTAATATGTAACTTGGATATCAGTTAGATGCATGGAATTAATGTTATATGAAGATGACCTTTAATACATGTGATGAAACCCTAATTTGAGTAATGCATGTTACCTAGGGTTAATATGTATAAATAATAATATAGAACCGGGTATTCAGATTATGTATCCTAATCTGGAATATAACATTAGTATCATAAATCCCACATAAGGATGAAGATAAGACAAGTAATAATGTACATATCATAATGATCTAAGTGAAACCCTATAATGGACATAACTAGGGTTAAGATGAGAACCTAATGGTGATATGTGGTCTTGTCTTAATCAGGGTTGACTATGATGTAGATTATATGAGGATATGATGATTAGGTTTGTCTTGATCAAGGTACGCCATTACCTCTTACTTGGCTTATTATACAAAATGCTTGTGTTAAATGTCTAGTAAAATACTTGGCATATGATATTGGATGAAATGACTGTTCTTGTATGATATGTTGCTTGATTTTCCATATTTATGGCTATGAACACTTAAAACATAAAGTATCTGATCCATTATATGATAGCACTAAATCTCTTTGGTAGAATAGTGCATTGATGAAAGTACTAAATCACTTTGGCATAAAAGTACATGTGAGCACTAAATCTCTTTGGAAGAATAGTACATGTATGAAAGTACTAAATCTCTTTGGCAAAATAGTCCATGTGAGCACTAAATCTCTTTGGTACAATAGTGCATGTGGTCGATCAACTTTACATATAATGGAAAGTCATGCTAAAACATGTGTTCTCTTTTGTTAATAAATGTATTTGTATAAGTATACGCTTTTTCTTATATTTGCTTAATACTACCAAGTATTAATTTTATCTTATTGCCAAGACATGATGAGAGATATATAAAAGACATGTAGGCATACTCAATACAATATTCTTGAATATTGTGTTGAAGTGTACCACATGTAATCTTTTGTTTAGGTTGTGGACATGTGTTCTTGAAGATCCAGTATAGTTGAGAGTTGTGTTGCGAGCTGATGTACAGGTGGACCTATTGTCTTAAGATCATGTAGTTTAGTGGTAGTACATCTATATGTATAGTTTGCTGTTCAATATGTAATATCAAATGTTGTAACAATTCATGTTGTAATTATATGTTGAATGGTGAACATGTGTGTATGATTTTATTATTGTTCATGTACATGTGCTACTGATTGTTTCCTTTTGACTTCCTCTAATTTTCTTCTTCTTAGCCTAGTGTGGGGTGTTTAAATTGGGATTCTCATTGAGGTGAGATTTCAATTTGGATGCCACACATTAGATTAAGTTTTAGAAAATCCGGGGACATCACAGGTGGTATCAGAGCATGAACAATAGCAAAGTGTGACATTTTCTCATTATGCAATGCAAAACTAAAGAACCTTGAACATAAAAATCCTTAGGGTTAGATTGGTCATCTTTTAGAGACTAGATCTGACCTAGCCTCTAGGTTAGCACCTAGATGTTTGAGAACTAGGACTAGAGTGGTGCTTGTTGAGTAGCAAGTCCTTAGATGTTGTTCTTTCCTTATAGTGTAGCGGTATGGGACGTTGCACTATTTGGAAATGACGTGCATCAAGGGAAGAGAAACCCTAGACATATGACACTCATTGTCTAGAATAGCTACACTGGTATACACCATGTTCTCACCCTATTCACTAGTTTTCATGGCACAGTATTCTCTACTATGTGTGGGACACTCATTTTCTAGATTTGGTTTTGATTCCAATCGAACTGAACCTTGATTGTTTTCTCTAACACATGTTTTATCGTAGAAAAACAATATAATATTTTATTATATATGTAAGTATTAAAAAAATGTGTCCTCACACATGTATGAGTAGGAGGTGATCAAGCAACCAAAGTGAAAAGTGAATGACATCAGTCTAGAAGAGAGAGTAGTTCTAGATTAGATGTCTAGATCCTTGTTTGGAATATGTGATAGATGGAATAGATGAAATTAGTTTTGATGATATGATTTAAGTCTTATATAGATGACCTAAGATAGTTTATGATGATATATGAATGTCTTTGAGGACTTAAGTCTAGTTTTGAGGATTTGAGATTAGTGTTGATGATGCAAGTAACTAGGCTTTTATGAGATAAGATATGTTAAGATGAGACAAGGTTGTGAGTCAGCATGAGCCTCAATCTCTTTTACAAAGGAGGACCTCTAGTGTTAGGTAGTTTTAGGGTTAACTCCAGAGAGAGTGAGACCCATAGGGAGAAGGTTAGAGAACCTAAAATCCAAGATATGAGAATTATGCGATATGTGATATGTCCTAAACTAGAATACTCCTGAGTGATTGAGATGAGTTGCTTTATGCATGATTCCTATAGTTTTCTTGAACCCTAGATGTCCTTGGGAGGATCAAACCCTAGGGATAGAGAGAGGCTCGTTATATATGTTCATGTGAACATGAATATGAGTGCCTACCATCTGGGTGAGGGAGAGAGCCCAAGACCCTGGAGGAGGTAGCTATGTTAGTTTATGTGAAGCCTCATGCTTGGGTTGGTGGTTTCCCACATAGGAATCTAGTGGTGTATATAAGAGAGTTTTGGGTAAGCATGTTTCATGGGTAGAGACCTATGAAAAGTATGACATAACATGTTTTGGTTTGTGCATATGTGTCTAGAGCTTGTAAGTCTATCACTAGTGCCAATGAGGTAATCCAAGAACCCTAGACTAAGAAGGGAAGATAAAGTTTTGTTTACGAGATACTCATAGAGTTGAGTTAGCTCAGAGAGACTGAGCATGACACTACCCTCATGATACGGGTCAAGAGAACCTCAGTTGGACTAGATAAAATTTTAGTACACGTTTGACAAGCCACTTGCATAAGCTTGTTTAGAACAACCATGTGATCTAATGTTGAGATGTGATATATAGATATGACATGGTGGAAAACCCTAGAGATGTTTTTATAAATATCAATGCATAAATGGGTAACCATATACATGAATAATGATGATAATGTGATGTTGTTGGTTAATCTTGTGATAAAATCACTAGTAAATATTACAATTTATTATGAGTAATGAAATAAGATCATATGAATGAAATAAGTTACACGAGGTGTTAATCTTAGTGCTTAACAAAGATGGAAAATATAGTTGGACAGCTAGCACAACATAACGAAGATGACACCTTGATATGATCTAGATGGATAAAGTGGGTTAACTATAGTTAACACCCACCTAAAAGGCATATGTTAATGTTGAACATGTTCTAACAAATTATCTCAATAAAATGTTGATGACACCCTAATATAATGGGCTAACCTTAGTTAATTATTTAGAACAAGGTAATATGATGTGGGAACCCTAATGCATGGGCAAAGATAAGGATGAAACCCTAACATATGAGATATGTCATGACATAACCAGAGTTTCTGAACCCTTGTTTCAATCTTTTATGAAGGGGTGATTCATCTTACATGTTTTAAAACCTCATAATAGTGGTTTGGATATGAAAATAGAGTTTTGTTTTTGGATATGTTGCACAAGTGGTGGCCTACATGTGAATGAAGGCCTTGGTTTTTCCTTGGAGTAAGAGAATGGCCTAATTTTGAGGACGAAATTTCTTTTAAGATGTATATGATGCAAAAGACTGGTTTTTGTCTTAATTTCGATGACGAAATATCTTTTAAGGTGTGTAGGATGTGATGGAGTGGATTTTTGGAATCATTAAATGTCCAGTGACATAAGTGAAGTAAAGCATATGAGTGTTTGAGAATCTCAAGTGTTTTGTCAATGTTTGGATGTCAAATGATAATTATATCATGATTAAGATCCCTATAGTTAATGTCCTTTGAGGAATTTAGTTGATAGGTCAAATGGGTGAGTTTTGTCACCAAATTTGTGTAGAATGTAGATTGATAGGTAGTAAAGCTATGGTTAAAATTTGGTGGCAATTGGAGTATCCTAGAGGAAGTTAGGAAGGTTTTAATATAGTGAAATAATGTGTATGGTTGATGATTTATGGATCTAAGTTTCGATCCTTAGCCTGTGTCACACGCCCCCTTACTTTTGGGTTGGGTATGTGTGGTTAGTTTCTAGTTCTGGATCCCAGATCCAAGGGCCGCATCACATAGCTTTGAGAAGCCACAAATTGGCTTAATTGGATGTTGGTCATTAACCCTTGGATATGATCTGAATGGATGATTGTTTGTCACCTACCTTGCGGTTAGAGCAAGGTAGTGTGAGGATGATACTACGAACATCCCCATCACCACTCACCTAGATCGTGGGTTGAGGGAGGCTTTGTGCTGGGCAGTTGCCTTCATAACAACATGGGAAGTCTGTAGGCCCCTAAATTGGGGCGAGAGAGTAAGGGAACCAAGGAGAATGGATTTCCGGTCTCCCTCTCTTCTCATTTCTTCTGAACACAGACATAGTAGGTCCTAGGAAGAATAATGAAGTAGAGGTAGAGAAGGGATCAGAGGAATACAAGTATGCAGGAAGGAAGATCGAGGCCAGGGGAGTCCAACCCATCTTCCCCTGTAGATCCTGATGGCGGTTTTGATGGTGAATGAGGAGCTCTTTGCTGCTAGATGAAGATGGAGCTCGAAGGTGATTGCGACTGCTTCTCCATGATGTTTTGAAGAAATAATGAAGTTCCTAGAGGGATGACCGACACCCTATTCCATAGCGGCACCAAGAGACCAGTGGCATATCCTCTGATCAAACTAAGTCAGCGGTGGTGTTTTTCTATTGAAAGGGAGCTTGTAGACCGCAGGGCTCCTTGACGTCCTTGCAAGACGACGGTGGTGCCTGTTTATGGGAGTGCAATGACTCGCAAAGGAATAGATATCTTCTGCTCACCAAAGAGAAAACTAGCAGCGGCAGTGCCTGACATGGAGGAGTTGGTTGTGTAGGATCTCACACCGGAGATAAGCACCACGATGGTGGCAGTCACGGAGAGAGAACAAAGGTCGTGAGTAGGGTTGTGCAGCAACTCCTTGAGTAGAAAGGAGGGGGATGTTGATCCCTCATGGGTGCCCTATTCCACAACGGCGCCCGGGTAGGAGCACTGGGAAGAAGAGAGGAGGATCACCAAGAGGTGGCGGTCTCATGCGCTGAGAATCGACGGAGTAGGTGTCGGGCGCAACAATCTCGCGAAGGAGAAAGAAGAGGCCAACCAGTTTGGCCCAGCCAGAAAGTAGACCAATTTGAACCAGGTCGAGGCGTGCTGAATCGCTAATCCCTAGCTTGAATCATCGGGTCACTGGTCAAAGAAGGGAAGCACCCCTTGGTGGACATGTGGCACACTCTGATTTGTCCAAAAAGGTAAATAATTAGAAAATCCCAGATCTTAGATAAATCATAGTAATTAGCTTGGTTATCTGAAAAATATAAACAAGGTACCAAAATTCTTAGAAAAATGCGTAGAATACAGTGGGGGCATAATATCAGTCTTTTTATGCACGAATCTCAGTTATATAATATAAGTTGTGAAATGCTCATTTGATGGATAATAAATATCAATCAATGGCCTAAAATCATGATAAAATGTTTATAAATCCGTAATCATGTTTATAATTCATATGATGTTAGTAATTGTAATGTTAGAGCATGAAATCATGTAATTTGCTTAATATGGCTATTTAGGGCTAATAACCCTAAATAAAATGTAATAAATACATACATGCTCAATAAATGATGAAATTCACTGAGTAAGTTCATATCAGTAATGTGAGGCTAATATGTAACTCAGATATCAGTTAGATGCATGGAATTGATGTTATATGAAGATGACCCTTAATACATGTGATGAAACCCTAATTTGAGTAATGCATGTTACCTAGGGTTAATATGTATAAATAATAATATAGAACCTGATGTTTAGATTATGTATCCTAATCTGGAATATAACATCAGTAACATAAATCCCACATAAGGATGAAGATAAGACAAGTAATAATGTACATATCCTAATGATCTAAGTGAAACCCTATAATGGACATAACTAGGGTTAAGATGAGAACCTGATGGTGATATGTGGTCTTGTCTTAATCAGGGTTGACCAGGATGTAGATGATATGAGGATATGATGATTAGGTTTGTCTTGATCAAGGTACGCCATTACCTCTTACTTGGATTATTATACAATATGCTTGTGTTATATGTGTAGTAAAATACTTGGCATATGATATTGGATGAAATGACTGTTCTTGTATGATATGTTGCTTGATTTTCCATATTTATGGCTATGAACACTTGAAACATAAAATATCTGATCCATTATATGATAGCACTAAATCTCTTTGGTAGAATAGTGCATTAATGAAAGTACTAAATCTCTTTGGCAGAATAGTACATGTGAGCACTAAATCTCTTTGGAAGAATAGTGCATGTATGGAAGTACTAAATCTCTTTGGCAGAATAGTACATGTGAGCACTAAATTTCTTTGGTAGAATAGTGCATGTGGTCGATCAACTTTACATATAATGGAAAGTCATGCTAAAACATGTGTTCTCTTTTGTTAATAAATATCTTTGTATAATTATACACCTTCTCTTATATTTGTTTAATACTGCCAAGTATTAGTTATATCTTATTGCCAAGATATGATGAGAGGTATATAAAAGACACATAGGCGTACTCAGTACAATATTCTTGAATATTGTGTTGATGTGTACCACATGTAATCTTTTGTTTAGGTTGTGGACATGTGTTCTTGAAGATCCAATATAGTTGAGAGTTGTGTGGCGAGCTGATGTACAGGTGGACTTGTTGTCTTAAGATCCTATAGTTTAGTGGTAGTACATGTATATGTATAGTTTGCTATTCCATATGTAATATCAAATGTTGTAACAATTCATGTTGTATTTATATTTTGAATGGTGAACATGTGTGTATGGTTTTATTATTGTTCATGTACATGTGCTACTGATTGTTTCCTTTTGACTTCCTTTGATTTTCTTCTACTTAGCCTAGTGTGGGGTGTTTAAATTGGGATTCTCGCTAAGGTGAGATTTCAATTTGGATGTCACACATTAGATTAAGTTTTAGAAAATCCGAGGACGTCACAAGTGAACACACTTATCATATTAAAATTAGATTAGGGTTAGGGTCTACATGTACCCATTTAGGGTTTCATAGCATCATTCCATCTTTAAACCCAAATTTTATCACTTCTTGTATTGTTGGAGAATTATAAATTATTGTTGGTGGTTAGTCATTCATAATCACATCACTTAAGATAAGCCATTATTCTAGGTACTTGACAATATGCATACTTACATGTATATATCTTAACCACCATCAACACTTGAGTGTTGATCACCCTTGACACATGAGTGTCGACCTAACAACAACAAGGTGTTGCGACCTGACCAGATATGGGGTGTCATGACCAAGACACAACCCATGTGTCTCGACTATCACTACCCTAGTCTCGACCATCAACTCAAATGGAGGTCTCAACTATCATCTACACCTAGTTAAAACTAGAACACCACAAAGTCACGACCGGGACACCAGAATAACACCATCATGACATTATGATCGTGATACCATGTCCATGCAACATGACTCCGCGACTGTGACCCCATTGGTGTGTCACGACCGTAATGCAATCAGAATGTCACGACCAAGCCATACATCAAGTCATTTCCTTCTTTACAAACCAAGTGTTACGATCCAACAACAACATGTTTTGACCAAAACTGATCTAATATTAACCTGTTAAATCCTACACACCAACTAACAAGCATTGTAACCATCAAACTTAGTCAACTTGACCATAACGTCAGCCAACAACCAAATTTGACCCTGCAACAATGCTGCGTCGTGACCCTACTAATAGGTAGGGACTAGTCTACGGTTAAGTGGAGTGTTACAACTAAAACCACCCTACAAAGGGGTTTCAATAGTGATAGAAGTCCAAGAGTTGTCTCAACCACCTGAAGCACCCCATGGAAGATCACAATCTAACTGATGGATAACAATAGGGTAATCCATCGTAACTGAGTATGAAACACCCTAAATCATATGTTTCATCAAACCTTAAACGTGATGATGGAAGATCATCAAAAGAAATATGTTTAAAAGAAGATAACTGAGAATTTTATGCATGTATAACATATCAAAACCTCCTGCTAAAACTAGTATAATGAACCATATAGAAGGTAGTATGAAATCAGATTGAGATACTCATAATAGAGGTAGAAAGAGTTAAAAAAAATTGTCTGATTTTGATGAGGAACAACATCCCAAGACTCAAGCTCCAAGACCTTCAATTGAACTCCAACACTTTGGCCAAGGAATCAAATCCAAGAAGAAGAAAACTCCATGATCAGAAGGAGTTTCAGAATAGGAAAACAAATCTTTGCCGAAAAGAAAAAAGAGAAGGGATCATATTTCACTTGAGTTCACCATGATAACCTAACTTGTGGTTTTTGGGAAGAATACATCCTCAAGAAGAACTATCATGGATGATCCATGACCAAAGAGGAAGAAGAAGATGTAGAGTTTCAAAAGGAAATGTGATCTAGAAGGAAGGATCACTTACCAAGAGACAATTCACCAAGATTCACCACCAAAAGCTAACCCTAGCACAAAACACTTCAATCATGCACCAAGGATCAACCACCCAAGGATCAAGTTCTTCTTCTTCTTGCTCATGAAGCTCCAAAGGCAGTCATAAGGTAGACAAAGGTGTGTAGAGTCAAAAAGATTAGCTTGCAAGAAAAAGAAGGGATTATATATCCAAAGGAGGATGGAAGTAGGGGTCTTTGAGGTGTCAACACCATAGATCACCAAAGGATAATTGTTCTTTAAAGAGTTAACCTTATTTCCTTCCCATGCAAAAATATGAAATATCCATACTTATCCAGTAGGTGTGTCATGACCTCTAGGGTCAGTTATCCCCTTTGTTGCGGTCAAGATACTCCCATGCACACTTTGTCTCGACCCAACCCTAAAATGCCATATCATGATCAAGATACTTACTCTAAAAGCCAACTGTCATGACCATCCTATTTCTAGGGTGTCTCGGTCGTGACCATGCATCCAAGCATGTGTCTTGGTCATGACCCTAACCATAAGTAATGTGAGTGTCACAACATCTAACCCTAGGATAGTCACCATATCAACTAAGTAACCCTAGAAACCTTAATGTTATTAGATGATTTCATATATACAACTATGATTCAATCAAGGAACCTCATATCACAATCTTCTCTCTCTTGATAGAACATAAGAAACACTCTCTTCATGTGAAAATTTGGAAAGTAAACTTCACTTTGGGTAATTTGTAAGATGGTCTAAAACATATATAATATAGCAAAGATAACTCAACATCATTCAAATTGGACCCAATTGAAAATATAAGCATGTCATATGATATTAAAACAACTCAAAAGATTAGTTTAAGGTTTAAGAATCTAACTACAAAGAAATTACAATTGAGCATAAAGCTAGGTCAGGGGTCTTACATGAAAACCCATGGGGTGAGACCCATTTTCCAACGAGAGATATAACTCTCTACCAACAACTATTATAAGATAGGTAAAGCTTAAGCAGGAAGAGTAGCATTAACAACAAGATGAGTAGATTCATCTAAACATATAATTAAACTGATTGTATAGGTTAAGCAGTTTAGGCATCTGCAACTGAGCAGTAGAACATTCAATACTTAGAAGGAAAGTGAAGAACATATATAATTGATATCAACTGATCAACACAATAAACAACACATGGGGTCAACCAATGTGAATCGTATTTGACCCTAAGTAAATATGATACATAGTTATGTTACGTCTTTTATTTTGCCCTGAGGATCTTAGTTGTACCACCCAAATCCAATTGACCGCTATGAATTTAAAATCAGTGCCAGACAAGGTCTATGAAAGAGTCAGAATCCACCACCTCACCACCACCTCTCACTCAGTATGAGAGACACCACAGACACATATCAGTCAACTACCTCCAGTGACATGTAGTCAACCTGAAAAAACCTAGCCTACCTTGGTACAAGTCACAACACTAGTCACCAGGGAACGAGACCTACCATCGGGGTACAACTACAATTATCCACCAAAATCAGATCACATAATATATTCACCGAGACACAATCACATCCATTCTCAAAACACCTATTATTGTGAATACAAGGATATATCATTGACTTGCACCCCTACATATTCAACAATATGTGCTCTATAACGACCCACACTTTTGAGTGTCCCAAAAGACCTTAAAGTCGCAGATCATTACTCATAAATTCTAGGATCAGATTCAAGAAATAATATATAATAGTGAAAAATTCTATTATTGAACAAATATTTACTTGTTTGCATAACAAGCTCGTATATGGAGTTACATAACTTCTAAAAAGAATTGACTTATACATGTGTGAAGATATATCACTACGACTAACCTTCATAAATAACTTTAGTGTCTTCAACATCTTTATCTGTAACCTCATGTCCACGAATCAAGTATACTTGATACCTAAAATGCCGACAAACAAATACGCAGTCAATATATTTCTATATTGGTATGTGGGTTCATCCAATAATCACAAGTAGACAGATAAACAAACATCTTTCATTTGAACGTAAGAACATAAACTTGTTCATATTCTAACCCATATCCAGTCTACTTCCTCAGGTTTAATCACTGTCCCTCTGGGGCTCGTGTGCATTACCCTTAAGATCAGTCTAACCCAGGGTTCAAAATATAGTTATTTACTTTACATGATACTCATTGGAACTTTATAATTTGCAAGAAGTAAATAAATAAGCAAGTAGTTTAACATCCGTTCAATCTCAATGAGAAACCTTGACAAACTCTGAATTTGATACATGTAGTCATAAGCGAGACCATGTGGCTTATGCCATTGTAGAAACTATGCAGAAATCTCATATACCTTAAGAGTGCATCCAAACATCCAAGCAATAAGGTATTCAATCTGAAATATGCATACTACATACGTGTCACCATGTATTCACATTACATTAAACAGATCCAGATGTGCTCCTAAACTAGGGTTTAGGGTTGTCTCATGTTTGGATTATGAATTAGGTTACAAACCCTAATTCCATCATATCATGGTTTCTAAGATTACAAACCCAGTTATGCATATTAGGTTAAACCCTAATCATCATCTTAAGCATATTAAATTATCCGTGATACCTAGATCATATTATTAACATTAAGATCATATCAAGATGTCCATATTGGCTTCAAAACCCTAAATCAACATGAACAAAATTATTAATCTAGAAATTTTAATTATTCATCATTATCAAGGATTTCTTCACCACATATAACAAGATCAAGTATTATCACAACATAAACAAGTCTACTCAACTAAGCATCATATTAACCAAAATCTAGGTTTTCCTTTATACTAATCACTTCAACATAGGTATTGCATATATTTTGAACAAAAAGCTTAATTAGGTTCTAAAACTAATTTATTTAGATTCCTCTCATTTTACTAATCAAATTTCATATATAACTGATTGAAATCAGAGTTACCCATCATTTTCTAGTAATTTTGCAAATAAAATAATCTTGATCCAATGGGATGCTAACACGTTAGCAACTTACTTGCTTTAATCCATATTGGTGGTTGGCTAAGATTTCAGGGGGGAGGACTAACATGCCATCACACTTGACCCATACTCCCTAGGGCATAAGCATCTTTCACTGCTTAAACATCTCCTTCCTCATGACAGGCTCTGATGTGGCAGACTCCCACCCACATGCCCGTACGATGCCATGATGGGATGCCTCCATTGGCCAAGTTGTAGGGTGCCACCACCCCAACACTTCTACTCAACCAAGCATCGATCTCCTCCATGCCCCTGAAGTACCAGGTAGGGTGGCGTCTCCTCCAAATGGATGGGTGCACATAACACACTAGGAGGACCAACCAAGGTCCGACTCACTTCTTCAGGGCATGGTTGGCGTGCATAAGGCTCTCAGGCCTTCATCCTCCCCCTCTGCCCCTTCTTGGCCACTCAGGGTAATCGGATTACGGGCCTGCGACCATGACTCCCTACGTTAGCCCGACCACAACTCCCTTCCATGAAGGTGGTCGTCGTTGTTAGAAGAAAGAAAGGTGAGTGGACCCCTCTAGGGGATGAAGAAGATGATGACGGTCCAACCGTACTCATCCTAAGCCATGTTGTAGCCTGCCTTAGTACCCATGTTGCAGGTCCATCCAGGGCATCCTCATTGCTAGAAGAATTGGAGGGGGAAAGGTGTTCATGGTTTTGTCGTGCTAGGTGGAGATAGGGAACCATAGATCTCTCTCTCTTTATATATATATATATATATATATATATATATAGCAACATGGGTTTCCTTTCTTTAGATCGTTCCTTCCCATCCTCTAGCCTCTTAGGCTCGCTCCTTCCTCATCTCATCAAAACACTCATTATTAAATAAACTCCAAGGACTTCTTTTATCCCCCCTATAAACTCCCTCTAGGAATCTGTTTCCTTTCCTTTATCTCTTGGTATACAAGTGAGATGTCCATATGCTAATCACTTTCTATTACTGGACAAAAGATAACTCCCAATACCATGCACAAGTTCTCCCTTACATGATTTCCAATCAGCTTCTAGATAGTTACGTGATAAATCGCCTAAATCCTGGATTTTGCATACAATCCCATATTTGTATTACCTGGCGCATAGAATTATCATAATCATTTATTATGTGCTCGAAGTACTCACTTTCCAATTGTATATCCCAGTGACTCATTTTCAAAGCCTAATTAGCCCAATTAGACTAGGAGGGGTCCCTAAGGCCCATGAATCACTCATTGGGCCTTCTAAAGTAACCATGAACTTAATCACATTGGTAATTACCAAACTTGAGACTTTGGTAACCATTGCATCTTATATTAGCTCCATATGATTGCATATGCTCAAAGCAAATTATTTCCTTAAATTGATCATGTAATCTAATTCTAGGGTTCTGAATCATTAACCAAGATCCCTCAAAACCCTTCATTGTTATATGTTCCCTAATTCATTTAGGCTTGAAATCTATGAATTTCAAGGATGTAACACGCTCTGAGTTTTTCATAGGAGTTACTCATTTCACCACCCAACAATTTCTAACACTAGAAATGGATCTATGGCATAGGGAAACTACATGATTATGTTTCACTTGATTATTTATGCCAATTGGGTATCTTTTAATGCATTAATAAAGTTACAACAGGAAAACCTTAAATAGATTCTACAAAGATAAGGGTATGATACAACTCCAGAAGATATAAAACAAATGAGTTATAAATTTGTCACATCATCACTTGATACCACTGCCATATGAAGCCATCAACATTGTCACATCACTAGGTGATAGTAACCCCTCATCAAATCACTGGAGGATATCACCTAAAACTAGGCACAAGGCCTCTTCCAGTTCATGAGACCCACATTATATAGTTCATGCACACCATCATTATCTCATCAAGCCTCATAAGGGATCATAGTCATCACCTTGTATTATATAAGAAATATCATAACATTCACAATCTATGATGTATATTCCACCTGTAAGGTTAGGGTTACATAAGTAGGAGAGAGAAAAGATACTTCATTACATGCTAGACTGTTACACCCCGATCTCACAATTACCATTAATCATGAGATTAGGGCATAAATTTTGGATTTAACATAATACAAAGATCACCCTTAACTTTTTCTTCTTTTTCAAACTCTTTGTTTTCTCACATTGAACCACATAAACTAACTTTACAAGAGAATTAAACTTTTATTTATGTAATGTAATTGCAACATTAATGATACACATCCATACATTCATTATGTTTCTCACACTTTCATGTACATATGACATGACAATCATTTGCATTCTTTCTTATTAAGGAAACAAACATACAAAACATCATTTACAACTCTCTCACATCTATACAAGGACCTAGAGTGACAGGGACCGACTGAACTTAACTATACTCAGACTTAACTCTTATGGCAGATCTACTCTGATGAAATGATATCTTCTTCAAGTCCATGTGATTTTCCTAAAATTTTTGAGTAGAGGGGTGAGCCTACTCGCTCAGTGAATGAGTACTTCAAAGAAACAGTCTAAAGCACTGATATAATTACATATATACTTTTGAGAAACTGATATGAATTATAATAGCAATAAGCTTTAAAGAGATTGATCATTGACAATCATAAATATGGCAGGATACTCTAGATATCAATAAGAGCAAATCAATATATGAGCATGCTTGATTAATTTCAAAGAGAACTAATAATCCAGAAACATACAAAGAATAATTGTTGGGAAACTGTACTCAAATCTTTCTTAGCCTTTCTTACTTATAAGAAACTCTTTAAACCTATATGAACATATTTTATCTTATGCCCTGATCATATGTAGTGTACTCTACATATGAAGACTCGTAGTGCACTACGATCACACCGTACAAGACTTAGCAGACACACCCGGGAAATGCTAAGTCTGGCTACTCTCCTAGTTTGCAATAGGGAAATGGCTCTCTGGCCTAAACTGGACTTCTCCTCTAAACTGAGCACACAGGTGGAGTCAAGCCACCTCTTGGCTTTTTTCTATACTCTAGTGCCACTGGGACTTCTGGTTGATGTTGGACACACTTTTCTATACTCTAGTGCCACCAATACTTCTGGTTGATGTTGGACACTACAAACTATAATTTAAGGAGACTTCCACTAGGCTTCATCCACCGTGCCACCTGATAGCACATTTCGACCCCCGTATACTGGATGCTGCCAGGGTTAGGTCATTTCACCCCTAAGGCACATACCTCACATAGGGGTTCTAGGTGTCAGGGCCCTTAAATCTATAATTTCATTATTTTATAGAAAAATCATAATATGTTGAACCTTTTTCTTACTTATACTTGACTCTGGTATTTCTATGGAATCTCATCTATTTAATTGCAGTTCAAATCCCAACATGAATATCTCTAGACCTAACATAGCAGTATACTAAAAAACATTGTAATTTACTGAGTAATCCATATACCATGCATGCAGACAGATTGAAATTTCTTAAATAAACTAAACTCATATCAACTTGGCTCATATACACTGGAATTATACAATTGATCATCATAACATACTAATAAGAGTTAATTACTTTATATATTAGAAATCATCAGTAGCACTTGTAAATTATCTGCAATTCCTCAAAAATCGAGCACATCAACCCAAATTCTAAGTTATGCATCACATAACTTAATTAAAATTCAATTTACTTGACATGACAAGATTTAATTGTAAAAACGTGCACATCAACCCTAATCTTGAGTTATGCATCACATAATTTAATTAAGAGTTAATTTCTTATCATGGCAAAAATTATTAATAATAACTGAGAACATTGATATCACAATACTTGATTCATTGAACACCCAATCCTTAGGGTTTCATTTACCACATTCACTTATCACATGGCTCTCATAAGGATTTCATGTGACATAAACATTCACTAAATAAAGACTGCTATCAACAAATCACATAAAATCAATATATGTATTTAACATTGGAACTGAGCTGAATTTGGGTTTCCATGCCATTCACTGAGATAACATGCATCAATAATAAAATTGAATAAATAAAGTCTATCATGTCAAGAAAATCCGTTCAAATGGATTTCACGATATCTATTCGCAAATATCCAACTTTCCTCACATCTAGGGTTTCACCCTCTTTACTGAGATATCAAACAAACACTATTCATCTTAAATGAAATCCAAGATTGTAAAGACCCCACCTTCCGGTAACCCCCAATTAAGGGAGACCGAGAGGTCGGTGCCGTTATCAATTTCCAGATCAAGGTTCAACAATTAATTGATAACAACTATTAAATTCTATTAGACTAAACTGAAAAGCTGTAATAAATAAAATTTTGCATACCTTTGAAAATTTTGGATTTCGAAACTTCTATCCAGAACTGGGACTAACTAACTAATCCTCCTTTGGATTTTTATTCATGTATTTCACAATATAATAGTTTACTATTTGTACCTAAAATGCCAAAAAACGAAACGTCGGTCAGCCAAAGCTGGTATATGGGGGATTCACTAATCATGCAATTATCTATAACAATGTATTGCATTCAATTATCATATAGCAAACAATTTTACGTTTTAAGTATAACTACGCGATCCATGTTTACCCTATCCCCTGCGATGTCCCTGCAGTGGATCTGGATACTACCTCCCTTATGGTAGATTCCCATTATACCCCTCATTACTTCACCTAATAGGTGAATCAATTTCTAGTGCTGAGTCACATGGAACTACCCGTAGGTACCCCACTCCTTAACTCATGGTATGCTAAGAGTCTCATGGCACTACACATGTGTAGCCCAGTTTCTAACTCATGATACCCTAGACCTTGCTCTAGGTTATCCTTAGCCTTTGCATAGCCACAGGGGTGGACTCGGATCTAGCTAGTTATACATGTATACTCATAGTGATAGTCATAGTCACTTTATAGTTGCAAGAATCAAAACACCCAACAGTTATTTCAAGCATTGTGGGAAATGTCGATAAAATCCTCAGAAAACTAATTGGTATAGTCATAAGCGTAACCACATACCTCTTATTGCAGATTTGGTTACATAATTAAATATGAAGAGAGAGAATATCCAAGCAAGCAAGCAAATTGCACAAAAACCCCGAAATAAACATTCCAACTATATTTATCAAAATTTATCCAACTCCATCTTATTCCTTAGGGTTTCTATTCCAAATTTTAGGGTTTACTTGGAAACTAGGGTTTTGCCTTCATTCTTAAGTATTATGAACCCTAATTCATCAAATCCACTTAAAAATCCTTAAATTCTCTCTTTTTAGTATTCCTAACAGTCTTAGGATCATTATTTAGTAATTTATCAAAATAACAAGGTTTTCTTCTTCTTTTACACTAAATTAGGGTTTTCATGTACATTATCTTTCATTTAGAGACATAAACCCTAATTTATACATCTTTATATTCAAAATGAATGAAAACTTCATATTATTAATTAACAGGTTGATAATCCTCTATTTAACCCATTAAGTTACAAGGAAACATCTTTTATATGCAATTAGGGTTTCCAATTACTTTTCAATACATTGTTCTTTCAAATTAAAGTACATTTGTAAAACGAAATATAATCAGGTTCTTAAATATTTTTATCATATTCCTTGCATTTTTCTACCCAACTTTCATATATAAAGTTCCTTTATACGAGATTCCTAGCTATTTCTATGATTTTAGCAAGGAAAATCATTTATTTGCAAATTCGATCAAAGAGGGAATTTTACCAAAATTCCTGGAGCGTTGGATCAGTGCGCCCAAGGTCCACGTCATGATCTGACGCTCCACGTCAAGGGTCTCCACTAGCATTGAGATGCGTGCGGCTGTGGGCTGTCGTCCGTTGGATGGCGTTTTGGCCCACGATGGACCCCTGATCAACGCCCCACGATGGCCGGCTCCACTATCGCCTTAAGGTTAGGCGTGTCGGCCCTGGGTCGTCAGATCCTCAAGTGAGTCCATGATGGACTGCAATCACACGGCAGATGCTAGTCCTTCTTCTTCCTTTCTTCTTCAAATCACACGGCGGCGCCGCGGCTGAAGCTCGCCGGAGCAGGGGCAATCGAGAGGGAGAGGGAGCTCTGAGGTGTAATAGGTGGCCGCTCGAGATCGCTAGGGCACAAAGACTCGAGTGGTGGTCTATTTATAGGGTACGGAAGGTCCCCTTTAGGGTTTCTGACCCTACCGCTAAGACGACCTTCAGCCCAATTGGGTGTTTCGTGCATATACAAGGAAAGTCGTCCAACCTTGGGTCGAGAATGTTCCTCTCTCTCCCCCGAACCTAATGGGACACTTCCCATAAGTGCTCGTGCTCTGCTGTGATCGGAAACACGAGGGGAAAATCCCTTGTGGGCGGCTACAGTCTGTGTCCCATTGGGACTCTAGACAATGAGCCGGGTTGGTTGGATCAAGATCCAACGGCCATCATCGTCCGCGCTCAAACAGAAAAAGGAAAGATTTCCAAATATTTGAATTATCTTCCCAATTTAAAGATAACTTGGAAAAACCATAACTCCCAATTCTTAACTCTATTTTTATTCAAATTTTGGGGGAAACTCTTTTATGTTTTTATCTTTTATCCTGAAAAAATTGGGATCATTACCTTAATCAAACAGTTCCTTTTCTTTAGTTGCAAGAAAACACCCTTTTATTCATATTTTCCATTTATTCTTTATTTCCCTTGCTATTATATAATTATCCTGAGTTCCTTGAACCCCAAGGAACCTTTATAACTCAAAATTCTATTTTGGGAAAATATCTTTTAGCCTTTTAATCATCATTTATCCATTTTCTTATATTTCCATTATCCCATTGAATTTCTTTTTCATTTCTTTTTATTTCAATTGGGCTTAATGGCCAATAAGGCCCATCAAAAGATCATGCAAGGCTATTATTCATGAAAATCATTCAAAACAAACCATGAAATCAAACATTGATCTTGTTTATCTTTTAAAGGAGATTCACAAATCTCATTACATGTTTTGGAAAAATGAGGTTATAACATCCTCCCCTCCTTATAGGAATTTTGCCCTCAAAATTCAACAATCAAGAAAACAAATCAGGATATGCTTTTTCCATGTCCGTCTTCAGCTGCCATGTGGCCTCATCCTCTCCATGGTGCATCCAGAGAACCTTTACCATCTCAATATTCTTATTTCTGAGCTCTTTTACCTTGGTATCTAGAATCCGCAAAGGCAACTCAGGATAAGACAACTTTCCTTGAAGCTCAATAGGTTCAATGCTCAGCACATGGCTTGGATCTTGCACATATCGCTTCAGATTGGACACGTGAAACACATCATGCATCATACTGTATTGAGGGGGTAACGCCAAATTATAGGATGCCTCACCAATCCGTTCTAACACTTCAAACAGACCCACGTATCAGGGACTCAACTTTCCTCTATTCTTAGCTATAGCTTGGAGCGGTTGGATTTTAAGAAAAACATGTTCTCCCACAGTGAAATGCACATCAGCCTGCTTCGCATCAACATACGACTTTTGTCGGTCCTGGGCTCTCTTTAGCCTTTTCCTGATCAAATCGACTTTATCAGCATACACTTGGAGTTCACCTGACCTCAATAAGGTCCTTTCACCAACATCATCCCAGTGAAGTGGTGACCGACACGGTCTCCCATATAGAGCTTCATATGGAGGCATCCCGATACTGGCTTGGTAACTATTTTTGTAGGCAAACTCAGCTAAAGGCAGGTACTGCTCCCATGATCCACCCCAATCGAGCACACAAGCTCTCAGTAGATCTTCTAAGGTATGAATCGTCCTTTCTGACTGACCATCTGTCTGGGAGTGATAAGCGGTACTGAACTTCAACCTTGTGCCTAGTTCCTCTTAAACCTGCTTCCACAACTTAGAAGTAAACTTTGGGTCTCTGTCTGAGATGATGGAACCAGGTACGCCATGCAAGCGTACTATCTCTCTGATATACAACTCAGCTAAATCTGACACCTTGGCTGTGGTTATCAGGGCAAGGAAGTGTGCTGACTTGGTAAGGCGATCTACCACAACCCATATCGCATCATGACCTTTCTTGGTCCGGGGTAGACCCACCACAAAATCCATGGTGATCTGCTCCCATTTCCACACTGGAATTTCTATAGACTGTAAAAGTCCGCCGGGTCGCTGGTGTTCAGCCTTCACCATTTGGCACGTAAGACAACTGGCTACATAAGCTGCAATGTCTCTCTTCATTCCTGGCCACCAGAAAAACCTCTGCATGTCCTTAAATGTTTTAGTAGTTCCTGGGTGCACCGTGTATTTAGAACCATGAGCCTCTTGTAGGATACGTTCCTTCAACGGTGAATCTTCAGGAACCCATATGCGATTCTCAAACCGCATTCCTCTGTCTATTCCCAAAGAAAGACGGGTTTGAGGCTTCTTCATCAAAGCTTTCATCTTATCGAGTCCTCTACTGGCCAATTGTGCTGCAACAATCTCACTCAACAATTCAGACTGTATCTGGATGTTGGCCAATCGAACTCAATCATTTAACAGTTGGGGTGACCATTCCACCAGCTCTTCTAAGCTCTTCCACTATCTGTACAACACAGTTGCACACTTTAGCTGTTTCTAACTCAAAGCATCAGCTACAACATTTGCCTTCCCTGGGTGATAGGCAATGGTGAAGTCGTAAACCTTCATGCACTCCATCCATCGTCGTTGTCGTAGATTCAAGTCTTTCTGGGTCAGTAGATACTTCAGGCTCTTATGGTCGGTGAAGATTTCAAAAGTGGCACCATATAGGTAATGCCACCAAATCTTCAACGCATGGATGATAGCAGCTAACTCCAGGTCGTGGGTTGGGTAATTCACCTCATTGGGCTTGAGTTGTCGGGAGGCATATGCAACCACATGCCAATTCTATTCCAACACACAACCAAGTCCCATCTTTGATGCATCGGTGAAAATCATGAAACCCTCATTTCCTGATGGTAGAGTTAAAACTGGTGTGGTGGTCAGCTTCTCTTTCAGCTCCTGGGAACGAGCTTCACAAACATCGGACCACACGAACTTCACATCTTTTTGAGTCAACATGGTCAGAGGCAAGGCGGTCTTTGAGAAATCCGCGATGAAGCGCTGATAATATCCTACTAACCCCAAGAAGCTTCGTATCTCGGAGGGGTTCTTTGGTGCTGGCCAGTCTCAAACCATCGACACTTTAGCTGGATCTATGGTGATCGTTCCTCCTGAGATGATGCTTCCAAGGAACATGACTCGGTCTATCCAAAACTTGCATTTAGAGAACTTCCCGTAGAACTTCTACTTTCTTAAGATATCAAGGACTTTACTTAGGTGGTCTCGGTGTTGATCTACATCATCCGAATAAACCAGTATATCATCTATGAACACTATGACAAATGAGTCAAGGAAGGGTTGAAACACACTATTCATAAGGTTCATGAACACACTAGGTGCATTGGACAACCCAAAAGGCATAACCACGAAATCATAGTGGCCATACCAGGTTCTAAAAGTTGTTTTTGGGATGTCCTCACTCTTAACCCTCAACTGGTGGTAACCCGACCTCAAGTCGATCTTGGAAAAGACTCGAGCCGACTTCAACTGGTCAAACAAGTCATCTATCTGGGGTAAAGGGTTATGTTCTTAATGGTAGCCTGGTTGATCATCCGGTAGTCTATGCACATTCAGAGCGAACCATCCTTTTTCTTTACAAAAAGAACCAGCGCTCCCCATGGTGATGTGCTAGGGAGGATAAAACCCTTATCCAACAATTCCTGCAATTGTTTCTTTAACTCAAGCAACTCAGCAGGGGCCATCCTATAAGGTGCTCAGGAAATAGGGTTTGTACCAAGAGCTAGCTCTATCGAAAAATCTACCTCCATTTCGAGAGGAATCCCAGGTAGATCATCTGGGAAAACATCTGCATTAGCCCCTAACTACCTCTATTTCTTCTAAGGGTTGCACCTTGGGTTCTGGCTCGGTGACTACTTCTAGGAAAGCTTGACACCCTTTACTCATCATCCTCTCTGCTTTCACGGCTGACACATACAGGCTGGTAGTGTCATCCTTCCTACCCCTAATGATAAAAGGTGGTTGACCTGGTCTCTTGATGATCACTTTCTTCTCCCTACAGTTAATGTTGGCCCTATAGGTATAAAGCAAATCCATGCCAATGATTACATCAAAATCATTCATGTCAAGAAGGATAAAGTCTGTAGGAAAATCATGATCTCAATATTTCACAGATACCATCGGGGTTTTCAAAAGGGAAGTAAAGATTTGACCACTCGGGGTTGTAACATCTAAGACATACCCTAAATCCTTGATATCCAAACATAGCACAGTTGCAAGATTTCTCAAAATGAAAGTATTAGTAGATCCAGAGTCAAACAAAGCTTTCACATTATGTACCATAACTTCAAGCATGCCTACATTATTGTTCACCATGCATTAGACCATTACATGCTTAACTTTAAACCAGAAAAGAAAACTCTAAGGGTTATTACCCTCAATGAACCGATTAGCATTAACTTGAGCCTCCTCATTGTCAATGGCAAACACTTGAGCTTGTCTTCTCTCTCCAGTAGGTGGGGCTATAGCTATAGGTGGGGCTGCAATTGGTGGAGCTGCTACTGGTGGGGCTACCACTTGTCCTGGTCCCCTGGGATCTGGCATAGGACAGACATATTGTAGATGACCTTCTTGGTGGCATCAAAAGCACGTCTTCTTCTTGTAGCAACATTCACCGGCGTGCCCCTTTTCGCAGGTGCGGCAAGGAGGTCGGTTGTTCTCATGACAGGGTTTCCCTTTTCCTCCATGTTTTCCTTTAGCTTGATGACGTCCTGGACCCTTCTTGTGGTTGTTTCTCGGGCCTTGGGCTCCTTCAGTGAAACCCAAGTACCCCTTGGGTGGAAACTGGGCAGGCATCACAATCCTCTCCATGTCTATAGCAGTGTTGTAGGCTTTGGCGGAAGTCTTAGGCTTGCTTGCCATCACATGGGGTCTGATGGTAGGGTGAAGACGCTCTATGAAGTGATCCACCCTTATTTCTTCATCCATCTTGTACCCAAAGCGTTCCAAGATTCAGAAATTGCGCCTGAAGTCCGCCATCGAAGAGTTTCCTTGGGTCATGTTGGTGAACTCCCTTTCCTTTTCCTTCTTAGCTGAGACTGGGATGAATCTGGCTGTGAAGATCGTCTTGAAATCAGCCCATGCCATGGGTTCCACTGTCAAATCGCGGCCGGTGATGTGGGTCTCCAACCATATCTTGGCTGCTCCTTCCAGGAGATGAGCAGCAAAGAGAACCTTCTTGCTCGGCTGTACCTCAAGCATGCAGAATCCATTCTCGACTGCAAGCAGCCAAGATTCCGCTTTGTCGACCACCTCTGTCTTATCTTCTCCCCAGAACTTCTCGATGTTCAGCATGATGAAGTCTAGGATGGTGGCTCCCAGTCTAGGTCGAACAGGAAGTGGCTCACCATTCTCATTCCTAGTCATGTCCCTAAGATCCAGTGCATGGATAGCCTCAGTCAGTTGATTTTGTTGTTCCATCCAAACTGCATCTGTGGTGTGAATCACCATGGCTGGTTCTGGACCACCAGGCTGGTCCTCCTCCATTCAGGCTTCCTCTTCATACACATGGTGTTCTTCATATTCTGGTCCTTCCCCTTGATCTAGGTTAAAGTCGGGCATTGGTTCAGGGTTGGGGGCCTCATGCACAACTTCTTCAGGCCTCTTTCTCTTCTTAGAGGTCTCTCCACCATGATTCTGCTTCCTCTTCTCAGAAGACCCATTCTCTTTACGGGGTGGCCCACCTCCGCTGGTGGAGAAATGGATTTCCACAACCTTTGTACGAGCCATCTACATAAGCATAACAAACAGACCTTTAGTTTATCATTAAACTAATTATACTTATGTCAGTGACATCTCATTACATATCTTTCATTAATTTGATGGAGGATTCCTTAATCCTTAACTTACTTGCCCATACCACATGAGGGTGAGGAGGAGAGAGAAAACCCTAACTCTTAAAGTCCTTAATAGAATATGTGATGAGAAGGGATGAATAAGATGAGGAAGTCCTAAAGGTATCTTATTTCAATTCAAATCCTAGGACATCGGCCAGACAGTCACACATTCCGGGAGTCCTCATATTCCGACAAGCGGTGCGGAGGAAAATTTTGACAGCCCCCGGAAGTGATCCTTTTCTAGACACCTCAGCGTTTCGGAAAATCCTCTAATAACTCCCTTGTGTTCTATAGAGTTTGTAAAATTTAATAATTATTAACAATTAAGTGGAGAACCTTGGCTCTGATACCAAATGTAAAGACCCCACCTTCCGGTAGCCCCCAATTAAGGGAGACCGAGAGGTCAGTGCCGTTATCAATTTCTGGATCAAGGTTCAACAATTAATTGATAACAATTATTAAATTATACTAGACTAAACTGAAAAGTTGTAATAAATAAAATTTTTGCATAGCTTTGAAAATTTTAGATTTCTAAACTTCTATCCATAACTAGGACTAACTAACTAATCCTCCTTTGGATTTTAATTCGTGTATTTCACAATATGACATTTTACTGTTTGTCCTTTTTGTTTGTACCTAAAACGCCGACAAACAAAACATCGGTCAGCCAAAGCTGGTATGTGGGGGATTCACTAATCATGCAATTATCTATAACAATGTATTGCATTCAATTATCATATAACAAACAATTTTACATTTTAATTATAACTACGTGATCCATGTGTACCCTATCCCCTGTGCTGTCCCTGTAGTGGACCTGGATACTACCTCCCTTATGGTAGATTCCCATTATACCCCTCACGACTTCACCTAATAAGTGAATCAATTTCTAGGGCTGAGTCACATGGCACTACCCGTAGGTAGCCCACTCCTTAACTCATGGTATGCTAAGAGTCTCATGGCACTACACATGTGTAGCCCAGTTTCTAACTCATGATACCCTAGACCTTGCTCTAGGTTATCCTTAGCCTTTGCATAGCCACAGGGGTGGACTCAGATCTAGCTAGTTATACATGTATACTCATAGTGATAGTCATAGTCACTTTATAGTTGTAGGAATCAAAACATCCAACAATTATTTCAAGCATTGAGGGAAACGTCGATAAAATCCTCAGAAAACTAATCGGTATAGTCATAAGCGTAACCACATACCTCTTATTGCAGAATTGGTTACAGAATTAAATATGAAGAGAGAGAATATCCAAGAAAGCAAGTAAATTGCACAGAAACCCTGAAATAAACATTCCAACTATATTTATCAAAATTTATCCAACTCCATCTTATTCCTTAAGGTTTCTATTGCAAATTTTAGGGTTTACTTGGAAACTAGGGTTTTGCCTTCATTCTTAAGTATTATGAACCCTAATTCATCAAATCCACTTAAAATCTTTAAATTCTCTCTTTTTAGTATTCCTAACATTCTTAGGATCATTATTTAGTAATTTATCAAAATAACAAGGTTTTCTTCTTCTTTTACCCTAAATTAGGGTTTTCAAGTACATTATCTTTCATTTAGAGACATAAACCCTAATTTAGACATCTTTATATTCAAAATGAATGAAAACTTCATATTATTAATTAATAGGTTGATAATCCTCGATTTAACCCATTAAGTTACAAGGAAACATCTTTTATATGCAATTAGGGTTTCCAATTACTTTTTTTTTGGTGAATCACGCGCCATTTCCAATTACTTTTCAATACATTATTCTTTCAAATTAAAGTACTTTTGTAAAATGAAATAGAATCATGTTCTTAAATCATTTTTATCAAATTCCTTGCATTTTTCTACCCAAATTTCATATATAAAGTTCCTTTATACGAGATTCCTAGCTATTTCTATGATTTTAGCAAGGAAAATCATTTATTTGCAAATTCGATCAGAGAGGGAATTTTACCAAAATTCCTGGAGCGTTGGATCGGTGCGCCCAAGGTCCACGTCAGGATCTGACGCTCTACATCAAGGGTCTCCACTAGCGCTGAGATGTGTGTGGCTACAGGTTGTCGTCCGTTGGATGGCGTTCGGGCCCATGATGGACCCCTGATCAAAGCCCCGTGATGGCCGGCTCCACTATCTCCTTAAGGTTAGGCGTGTCGGCCCTGGGTCGTCGGATCCTCAAGCGAGTCCACGATGGACCGCAATCACACGAAAGATGCTAGTCCTTCTTCTTCCTTTCTTCTTCAAATCACACGGCGGTGCCGCGGCTGAAGCTCGCCGGAGCAGGGGCAATCGAGAGGGAGAGGAGCTCTGAGGTGTAATGGGTGGCCGCTCGAGATCGCTAGGACACAAAGACTCGAGTGGTGGTCTATTTATAGGGTACGGAAGGTCCCCTTTAGGGTTTCTGACCCCGCCGCTAAGATGACCTTCAACCCAATTGGGCATTTCGTGCATACACAAGGAAAGCCGTCCAACCTTGGGTCGAGAATGTTCCTCTCTCTCCCCCGAACCTAATGGGACACTTCCCATAAGTGCTCGTGCTCTGCTGTGATCAGAAACACGAGGGGAAAATCCCATGTGGGTGGCTACAGTCCGTGTTCCATTGGGATTATAGACGATGAGACGGGTTGGTTGGATCAAGATCCAAAGGCCATCATCGTCCGCGCTCAAACAGAAAAAGGAAAGATGTCCAAATATTCAAATTATCTTCCCAATTTAAAGATAACTTGGAAAAACCATAACTCCCAATTCTTAACTACGTTTTTATTCAAATTTTGGGGGAAACTATTTTATGTTTTTATCTTTCATCCTGAAAAAATTGGGATCATTACCTTAATCAAATAGTTCCTTTTCTTTAGTTTCAAGAAAACACCCTTTTATTCATATTTTCCATTTATTCTTTATTTCCCTTGCTATTATATAATTATCCTGAGTTCCTTGAACCCCAAAGAACCTTTATAACTCGAAATTCTATTTTGGGAAAATATCTTTTAGCCTTTTAATCATCATTTATCCATTTTCTTATATTTCCATTATCCCATTGAATTTCTTTTTCATTTCTTTTTCTTTCAATTGGGCTTAATGGCCAATAAGGCCCATCAAAAGAGCATGCAAGGCTATTATTCATGAAAATCATTCAAAACAAACCATGAAATCAAACATTGATCTTATTTATCTTTTAAAGGAGATTCACAAATCTCATTACATGTTTTGGAAAAATGAGGTTATAA
Organism: Alisma plantago-aquatica; assembly: GCA_963693085.1. Lineage (NCBI taxonomy): Eukaryota > Viridiplantae > Streptophyta > Magnoliopsida > Alismatales > Alismataceae > Alisma > Alisma plantago-aquatica. The sequence continues at coordinate 409,084,621 of OY856414.1, forward strand.
CAAAGATAGTATCTGACATATATGTATTATGAATTTAGATAAATAATCATTCATAACCAAGGGAATCCAGTTAAACAAATTCCTCTATTTAACTATACATCAATTTCAGTCATAGACAAATTCCCTATATTTCAGTTTACTCTTATAACCTCTGCAAATACTTATGGAATTCTCATTAGGATGTATTTTAAACATTTGTAATATGATTTTATCATCTGAAATTCATCCAAACAGAGGAAGAATCCATTTCATATCATTTTGCAACAACTTAGATCAAACACACAATTCAGGGTTTGTAGTCGAATACTAAGAAATTAAAGATTATGGATGATTTAACCAATTTCCATGTAATATAATATTTAAAGGAAGTTCCCACTCACCCTAAGGTGTGAAAATACCTTAAAAACGCAGCTCATCCCTGAAAATCTTGATCTCATATCAAATCCCTAGCAATTCACCCGATTCTTCTTCCTTTCAACTCGGAAACCCAAAAAATGAGGAATTATGAAGAAAGAGTGAGAGAAGGGGAATTTTTGATACCATTTTGGATCAAATAAGATGAGGAACGGAATCTTGACATGTGAGAGAAGATTCACCATTAAAGTCTATGAAAAGAAGCTAAACTTACAAGATTTCATCATTCCTCAAACCGCAAAACCCTAGGTCAGCATCTCTATCACTTTCCCCTCTCAAACCCTAACTCTTCCTCTCTCTCTCTAGGATTTAATTTCTATGGATTGAATCAAGAATTATAATAGCACCTTGTGTGTTAGGTTGACCATATAGAGAAATTCAGCTGCTTGGGTCAATTGCACTTTGACCCCTCACTAAAGTTTTTCTTATTTCAGCAGATTTTTCTATCATAAAAAGGTTTCTGTATTTAGTGTATTTCAGAGATCAAACCTTATAAAAAAATTATGATAATTTATCATGTTGTGTATAATTTCGTTACTAAGATTTTGTTAAAATTTGAGATCATTACAAGCTCTCATTAAATAATTAAAAATTGAATAGTGCAATGCTATCTAGAATTCTGTAGAAATGGCAGTTACTATAATTCGTCTACTGATAAGGTCTAAATGCATCCAAAAATTATGAAAATTTTGCATGTTGTTTATGATTGAGCTTTAGATATCTAATTAAAATTTCAGATTAGTTGGAGTTACAAATAAATAATTAAAATCAAACAATATATTGATGAACAATATTCTATCAGCATGGTCGGTTGAAGTATATCTCGACCAAGAATGACTTTCAAAGAACATCCAAAAATTCTGAAATTTTTCACTGAAATGCAATATTGGGTTATACATATTATATCCAAATTTCAATTAAATCCAAATTAAATAGAAAATATGATTAATTATTTACCGTACTACTACCTTGATCAAATTCCATACTCATGTACCATCAAAACCCTAATTTCAGCCAACTAGGGTTTATATTTCTCAAACCCTAATTTCTCAAACAATAGAACACTTAACATTCTTATTAGGTTTAAAACATCATAATTGAATTATCATCATTAATTATATTTAAGAAATGATCAATCTAATTTAGCATATAATCATCCAGGTAAACCCTAGTTTACCAATTAAGCTCGGATACGGTCATACAATTTTCCCCCTTTAAAAGGTTTCTTCCCCAAAACATAAACGTGCAAGAAAAGTACTTTCAAGGTTTATTTTAATCTTATGATATCTTACATGTCATTATATTCTTGGATTTCATACTTGAATGCAGTTTTCAACATTAAGTCCTTTATTTCTTTTCTAATCACAACATGTTAAATCATGACTTCTCAATGATAACAAATGAATTCTCTATGTCACAATCAATCATAGGATAGAGAGAGAAACAACCATTTCAATATTTTCATACTCTTGAGGTGTTACCTCAACATTGATAATCCGATCCAACTACCTCAATCCATACGGCTCAATATGTACTATTGTTATGTATTACCTCTAAGTCACAAAAGAGAGCTCACCATGTTGTTTTGAATTTTTACTATTGTGATACTCAAATAGCAAAATGGGCTTGAGTTGAAAGACTAGATTCAACAACAATTGTACAATACTACTCATGACATCCCCATTGGATCATGGATGTATAAGGTGAAGCATTACCATCACATTCCATATTATTCTCAAATATGAACCCACACATAATTCAAGGTTTTACCATCTGGTTATAGCATACTAAGGTTTAAACGGTAGTAACAAAGTACTCCATGATTGTATTAGTCATTCAAGGACTATTCATACCCAATTACCATCACTTAATTATAATAAAGCTAGGTATAACAAGCTATACCTCATTAGGGATATATATCAATACAATATGGTTATCATCCCTTCTATTCAGATGAGTGAATAGGTAAGACTACCTTATTCAGGGTAACCCTCCATTTGTTTTATCATCATTTGAACCATATAGCCATACAACAATTGTACAATACTAAGATAGATTACTGCTATGAATGACTACAACTAACAGACAGATGAAATTAACATATTGCTTGTACATGTACACTGAAATCATACGTAGAACCAATTTACATCCCTTATTATACCTTCAACAAATTATACTTCTAAAAACAAATTCACATATTACTAAAAGCCATTGTTTTCTCTTATCTCTCTCCTCATTTACTACTACTTACTTTTTGCTACTTATCCTTCTCATTTTAATCATGTAGATTAAACATTCCTAAAATTGAAACATACAAGGTACAAATAGATTATTCATCATTCTTGCTATCACTGCAAGAATTTATCTCATATCACACTTCACTCATATTGTATTTCTCCTTTTGTTCAAAACACACTTATTACATTTCAAATTTAAATCTTACTCTTTGCTCCGAATCATTTTCATATTGTTCATCAACCTTTCAGATTAGCCAGGATTACTATCAGTGCTAGTTTACTTCTCATAGGGCAAATCGCATGATCTTGTTTTAAAAAGATGCTAGTATTCAAGGTCAAATCACTAGTGACAACCCTTGAACTACTACAACTCTAAACATTCTAGGGTTTTGTCCTTATCTGTAGCATGACGTTATTGTGTGTGACTTTGCTCCCTTAATTTGAAAGTCAAACTTTGGATCTCACAAGTTTTACTAAAGTCTTCCTTATCTTATTAATTGAATTTCCTTTCTCTTACTTGGCCATTCAGATAGATTACATTCTCAATTTACCTTACTAGGGTGTCATCATCATATTGTATGTCATTATTACATTCACTAGATGCCTCTACCATGGTGGTTATGCATCGTATATGATTAATTTTCTTATCACTTCATTCCCACATTGCTCTAATTATGGAAGATATGGAAGAGAAGATGATTCTGAGACTTAGAATTCTTATCTTCAAACATTCAATAATATATTTCTCATAAGTAGGTTTAATTAGTTATCAACAGGGATACTTGACTAATCAGAACTTTCTTGAATCTCGCAACCTCTTTCTTTTATAATCTATATTATTCCATTATGTTTCAAACCCTTCTTTACTTTCCATAACCCCCTTACCATATACTGCTATTCCACATGTCATATTTAACTTCTAGTTTTCTCTAATGATCATGTTGCTTATTTTAGGTGTATGATCATGTATACCATGTTGCATATTTTTTTTTAATCCTTCTACTAATGTGAAGTTGAAATTCTAAATCAATAATCTCCCTACTAGTTTCAACTCATGTTTAATACATTGCATATTCTTCATTTTAAATCAAATGGCTCATGCATGGGTGAAACATAGTTTCTCTTTCAATCAAGTTTTTCCTTCCTGAATATAGTCTACCTTTGTATGACTTATTCATTTATTTAGCTACACTTTTGTTCTTCTTTTAGAAATTAGTTTGTTGTTCTATAGAGACTTAGAATCCAAAGGCAGTAAGGATGAATGTATTAACTTCACAATAAAGGTATACATTCCATGCTCTCAATTATATCATAACCCTCATTCCTTAATCAGGCTCATTATGTCCAACATTTCTCTTTATTTCAACTAAGTTTCTTATTCTAGTTTTATGATTTACATGGTCATCTAGTTCTCTTCACTTTAACTCTTCTGAAGACTCTTCACTTCTATGTACTTATTGAATACTTAACTCTTTTCTTCTATTTTCCCTTTGCTTTGGAGTACATAAAAACATTGTACTCGATTATATAATCCATTCCTCATGATTTATTCTTAGTATCTTGGCCCTTACATACTTTTCTCATATCTTTTCCATATTTCATATTTAGAGTTCATATAATACTAATGATTAAACTTAATCAGAACCTTATGTCATGTTCCTTTATTCCCAATTAAGGGTTTCTCATATGAGGCCTCAAAGTTGGATCTCAGATATTAGTTCCAATTGATTCTTAGCTATTCTAATCTTTCCCATATGTTTCAACATCTTATTATATGTACATTCTCACTATGATGTGGGTCTAATTTATCTGGAGTCTACTCTTATTATATTTTCAATAGGAGTCATTAGATCCTAATAACGCACCTTTCCAGCCGGACTAGGCCAAACCTGTAGTCCTGAAGCCAAGAGCTGCTCAAGATTAACTAACTCCCATTAATCTCAAACATGTGGAAAGAATATCTAGTTAGGAAAGCTCATTCAAAGATCATTTCTAGTCTACTTGATACAAAGAATGTAATCAATAAATTCTACAACTGCATAATGTACAACAAATCTTAAAGACCCATATAGATTTCAAAATATTAAATATCTAAATTCAAACATATAAGTGCTTTTCTATTCATCTCAAATAAAACAACAATATGAAATGAAAGTTCTATCTCATTTTATATTTAAGCTCTTGATTCATGTTACTTATCTTGTTTCTAACCCTAATATTTCTAGGGTTCCTCTCTAGACCATCCTTCCACTTTATACCTGGCCAGGGTATACATGAAAGAATAGACAAAGTAGCTTGATACTAGTTGATCCAAGTACTCAAATACTGGGCCAGGATATCCAAATACTCAAATCCCCAAATTTAACATCATAACATCTCCTATATGCCACACTTATGACTCTAACTTACTAACTTAATGGTCCCTGACAACTCAGCCTAAGCTCTAATACCAAGTTGTTACACCCCGATCTCACAATTACCATTAATCATGAGAATAGGGCATAAATTGAGGATTTAACATAATATAAAGATCACCCATAACTTTTTCTTCTTTTTAAAACTCTTTGTTTTCTCGCATTGAACCACATAAACTAACTTTACAAGAGTAAACTTTTATTTCTCTAATGTAATCTCGGCATTAATGATACACATCCATACATTCATTATGTTTCTCACACTTTCATGTACATACGTCATGACAATCATTTGCATTCTCTCTTATTAAGGAAACAAACATACAAAACATCATTTACAACTCTCTCACATCTATACAAGGACCTAGAGTGACAGGGACCGACTGAACTTAACAATACTCAGACTTAACTCTTGTGGCAGATCTACTCTGATCCAATGATATCTTCTTCAAGTCCATGTGATTTCCCTAAAGATTTTGAGTAGAGGGGTGAGTCTACTCACTCAGTGAATGAGTACTTCAAAGAAACAGTCTAAAGTACTGATATAATTATATATATACTTTTGAGCAATTGATATCATTATAACAACAATAAGCTTTAAAGAGATTGATCATTGACAATCATAAATATGGCAGGATTCTCTAGATATCAACAAGAGAAAATCAATATATGAGCATGCTTAATTAATTTCAAAGAGAACTAATAATTCAGAAACATACAAAGAATAATTGCTGGGAAACTGTACTCAAATCTTTCTTAGCCTTTCGTACTTATAAGAAACTCTTTAAACCTATATGAACATATTTTATCTTATGCCCTGATCATATGTAGTGTACTCTACATATGAAGACTTGTAGTGCACTACGATCACACCATACAAGACTTAGCAGACACACATGGGAAATGCTAAGTCAGACTACTCTCCTGGTCTGCAATAGGGAAATGGATCTCTGGCCTAAACTGGACTCCTCTAACCTGAGCACACAGGCGGAGAGGCAAGCCACCTCTTGACTTTTTTCTGTGCTCTAGTGCCAGCAGGACGTCTGGTTGATGTTGGACATGCTTTTCTATACTCTAGTACCACCAGGACTTCTGGTTGATGTTGGACACTGCAAACTATAATTTAAGGAGACTTCCACTAGGCTTCATCCCCCATGCCACCTGATAGCACGTTCTAACCCCCGTATACTAGACGCTGCCAGGGTTAGGTTGTTTCACCCCTAAGGCACAGACCTCACATAGGGGTTCTAGGTGTTAGGGCCCTTAAATATATAATTTCATTATTTCCTAGAAAACTCTTACTATGTTGAACTTTTTTCTTACTTATACTTGACTATGGTATTTCTATGTCATCTCGTCTATTTAATTGCAGTTCAAATCACAACATGAATATCATTCTAGACCTGACGGAGCAGTATACTCAAAAACATTGTAATTTACTGAGTAATTTGTATACCATACATGCAGGCAGATTGAAATTTCTTAAATAAACCAAACTCATATCAACTTGGCTCATATATGCTGGAATTATACAATTGATCATCGTAACACACTAACAAGAGTTAATTACTCGATATATTAGAAATCATCAGTAGCACTTGTAAATTATCTGTAGTTCCTCGAAAATCGAGCACATCAACCCAAATTCTAAGTTATGCATCACATAACTCAATTAAAAGTCAATTTACTTGACACGACAAGTTTTAATTTAAAAACATGCGCATAAACCCTAATCTTGAGTTATGCATCACATAACTTAATTAAGAGTTAATTTCTTATCATTGCAAGAATTATTAATAATAACTGAGAACATTGATATCACAATACTTAATTCATTAAACACCCTACCCTTAGGGTTTCATTTACCTCATTCACTTATCACATTGCTGTCATAAGGATTTCATGCGACATAAACATTCACTGAATAAAGACTACTATCAACAAATCACATAAAATCAATATATGTATGAAACCTTGGAACTGAGCTGAATTTGGATTTCCATGCCATTCAATGAGATAACATGCATCAATAATAAAATTGAATAAATAAATTCTATCATGTCAAGAAAAACCGTTCAAATGGATTTCACAATATCTATTCACAAATATCTAACTTTCCTCGCATCTAGGGTTTCACCCTCTTTAGTGAGATATCAAACAAACACTATTCATCTTAAATGAAATCCAAGATAGTATCTGACATATATGTACTATGAATTCAGATAAAAAATCATTCATAACTAAGGGAATCCAGATAAACAAATTCCTCTATTTAATTATACAGTAATTTCAGTCATAGACAAATTCGTTATATTTCAGTTTACTCTTATAACCTCTGTGAATACTTAGGGAATTCTCATTCGGGTGTATTTTATACATTTCTAATATGATTTTATCATCTGAAATTCATCCAAACAGAGGAAGAATCCATTTCATATCATTTTGCAACAACTTAGATCAAACACACAATTCAGGGTTTGTAGTTGCATACTAAGCAATTAAAGATTATGGATGATTTAACCAATTTTCGTGCAATATACTATTTAAAGGAAGTTCCCACTCACCCTAAGGTGTGAAAAAAACCTTTAAAACACAGCTCATCCCTGAAAATCTCAATCTCATATCAAATCCCTAGCAATTCACCTGATTCTTCTTCCTTCAACTCAGAAACCCTAAAAATGAGGAATTATTAAGAAAGAGTGAGAGAAGGGGAAGTTTTGATACCATTTTGGATCAAATCAGAGGAGGGACGGAATCTTGACATATGATAGAAGATTCACCATTAAAGTCTATGCAAAGAAGCTAAACTTACATGATTTCATCATTCCTTGGACCGCAAAACCCTAGGTCAGCATCTCCATCACTTTCCCCTCTCAAACCCTAACTCTCCCTCTCTCTCTAGGATTTCATTTCTCTAGATTGAATCACGAATTATGAGAGATCCTTATGTGTTAGGTTGACCATATAGAACAATTGAGATGCTTGGGTCAATTGCACTTTGATCCCTCACTAAACTTTTTCTTATTTCAGCAGATTTTTCTGTCATTAAAAGGTTTCTATAAGTAGTGTATTTCAGAGATCAAACATTCTCAAAAAATTATGATAATTTAGCATGTTTTGTATAGTTGAGTTATAATCTTTAGTTAAAATTGAGATCATTCTAAGCTCCCATTAAATAATTAAAAATCAAATAGTGCACTGCTATCCATAATTCTATAGAAATGGCAGTTACTATAATTCATCTACTGATAAGGTCTAAATGCATCCAAAAATTATGCAAATTTTATATGTTGTTTATGATTGAGTTTCAGATATCCATTTAAAATTTTAGATCATTTAGAGTTACCAATAAATAATTAAAATCAAACAATATATTACTGAACAACATTTTGTCAGCATGGTCGGTTGAAGTATATCTCGACCGAGAATGACTTTCAAAGAACATCCAAAAATTATGAATTTTTTTCACTAAAATGCAAGATTGAGTTATACATATTATATCCAAATTTCAATTGAATCCAAATTACATATAAAATATGATAAATTATTTACCGTACTACTATCTTGATCAAATTCCATACTCATGTACCATCAAAACCCAAATTTCAGCCAACTAGGTTTTATATTTCTCAAACCCTAATTTCTCAAACCCTAATTTCTCAAACAATTGAACACTTAATATTTTTATTAGGTTTAAAACATCATAATTGAATTATCATCATTAATTTCATTTAAGAAATGATCAATCTAATTCAGCATATAATCATCCAGGTAAACCCTAGTTTTCCAATTAAGCTCGGATACGGTCATAACATAGACATTTCAAACAAGGTAATAATTACACCATGTGTTCATAATTAGAGTTAGGGTTTACTTATATGTATCCAATTAGGGTTTCTAGATCAACAATTATCAAAATATCCTAATCACCATCTTTCCCCATATTCTTGGAACATCTTATGTTGTCACCCACCACCACTATTAGTCAAGTATACCAATTAAACACATGTCATAACACCTCATCGGTCAAATAGAACTCAAGGCAACTCACCTTATATGACCGAAGGGAACTTAAACCATCAAGGTCGAAGACAAACACAAAGCTGTGCGACCATGGAGATGACATTACATGTCTTCAAATAAAGAGAAACTATTGCTATGTTCGAAGACCATCAACCCATGCAGCTAAAGAGAAGAACTACACACTTCATCGACCAAAGAAGAACCCTAGTTTGAAGGGAACTAGGTCGAAGGAAAATCAGGTTGAAGATCATATCAGTGACCAAAGAACATTACACCCACACTCATCGACTGAAGATTAAGGGTAAATCAAGCAACCAAACCAAGGAAAACCATCTCAATGATCATCAACATCACCAATTTTTGTACTACTTAGAAAAATAGCATGAAGAACAACTTATAGGGAAAACTACTATCAAATCATGATCAAAATAGGTGGTTATCTTCTCGAAACCGAAACTTCACAAAAAAAGGAATTCATTAAGATAAATATGTCCAAAACCCTAGAAATTCAATCACATAGAGAATACCAAGCATTATCATGATGGAGGAATCCAAGATCCAAACCATCACATGCATCCAAAAATCTCCATCATAACAAGGAAAACAAAACCATAAGTATGATGAGAAACCAACATAAAACATATGCATGTGAAACTAGCAATTCCACCATCCATAGAATTTCAGGCACACAAATTAGGGTTAGGTAAAGGAACAAATACATGCAAGATCATTACAAGAATTCAAACCCTAAACAAAATATCATCGTTAAAAACATATGACGATGTTTTAGGAATAAGTTTTCATGTAGAATTGAAGTGCAATAATAATAGGAAAAAGAGTTATATAACATGCCTGATTATGATGAAACAACCTTTAAGAAAAGAGCTCTAAAGAAGAGAGAGGACCTATCTTTGATCACTCTATGACCAAGCTAGTCACCTCCTCAAAAGAGGAGAAAACCCTAGGTTAAAGGTCAAGGAAAAGGGATCCAAGACCCTAGGCCAAGAAAGAAAGGAATAAGGAGAAGATCTTCATATCACTTAGGTACTACCATGGAAAACCATGGATTCGACCTCTATAGAGAGAAGTTTCTCAAAAGACCACCATAAAGAACCATGGGTTCAGCCAAGAGAAGAGAAAGGGGTAGGGTTTAATAAGAAAACGAAATCAAGAGTATGGGTCACTTACCATGGGTCAAAGATCACCAACAAATCAGTAAGAGAAGATGCTCCAACTCAAGATCACCACATGCAAGATGATTGGCCATCAAAGCTTCGAGGATGAGATCCCCTTCACCACTAAGATCCAAGGGTCAAACTCCTAAGTTGAGAGAGTGAAAGAGAGTGAAAAAAGATCGTATGCATGGGAAAATAAGGGTACATATACTCAAGGGTAGAAAGAGGTGAAAGGAATTAGGTATCATGCACATAGGTGCCACTTGCCCATCTAAGATCAACCATGCATCCACTAAAACCATGCAAGCCACTAAGATTGTGAAAAACAAGATCACCAACCTCACTATTTCCTAGAGGACCATCACTCGAAGGGAAACATGACCACAAAGTCTCATGGTCGAAGAGAAACCAGTGACCAAACACATGAAACCCTAGGGTTCCTCTTTGACCAAAGAGAAGGAAAATCTCTTCGATCGAAGGGAAACCACCACCACCAAAACCTCTTCAACCAAAGAGATTAGGACAAGGAAACTTTAAGGGATTTTGAATAAAATCAACTCAAAAGAGTCAACACCCAAACATGGTCAACCATTAAAGAAAACCCTAGAAACAACACCCAAGGTGTCACCAATTCCCTCTTCATCATACCAAGGCATAAGAAGGTGACCACCAACACCATTCTCTCTCTCATGATACCAAAACATAGAAAGCACATCCAACATGTGAAAATTTGTAAGATAACCCCTCAACATGGGTAAATTTAAGGTTGGTCCACAACAAGCACACATATAACAAAACTAGTTCAAATTGTTGGTATGTATGCCCTGAGAGCCAATCATATGATGATTGGATTGGCATACATCATGATTGATTTGGTAAATATCAAAGGCAAGCTTCCAATTTATTCTAGCTCAATCAGTTATGAGATAAATGATGGAGTAAAATGAATGTCTAAAGAATGAGAATACTCAATGACATATGTCTTCAGGTTGAGGACCTGAACAATGGGATCATACATATGCTAAGAGTATGTACATTCTTGATATGACCCTAGTCGGATGTCATTGTGGAAGGTTGATAGACAACAATGACACATCAAAACTAGAGTGTGTGTTGGTTGATGACAGTGTCTCATTAGTCATGATACGTGATATCAAACCAAACACACAGATACATGTTGGAAAACAATGTATCAGACAGACCCACCATGAGAGTGACACGTGGAACCATGACATGGTAGTCAGAGTCATATCTCATATTGATGGTGGTGATTGTGATTCTTAGACCTAAAATCATTGCATTCGCCAAATGTGATTGGGTACACTTTGACATCATCAAACGAAGTCTTGAAATATGGGTTGTTATAACGGTGATGATTGGGTGGCTTTGACGCATGACACAAATTATGAGTGATAGATATGGGATTTGTCCCTCCTAAGGAAGTATGATGTCCAGGCCACTTGATAAGAGAGATTGAGAAAGGCATGCACGTGCACATGTGAATCAATATATGATATTGATGTAACACATATCTCAGATAGACTGCTCTAGTTCAAGAAACATGAATGAACTTTGAAAGGATGACAACTCCATGCCTTGCGTTCATTCAGGATATCAGAGATAAAGGAATTATACATTCACTGGAACACCAATCACAGACTGTAGGATTGAAAGTCGTTCTCCAACTTTCCTTTTCACTTGGGTAGTACTGATGTGCGACTAGGCACCACTCTTTGCTTGTGATGTCATAAGTTAGTTATGGACATTCACCGCCAACGTGAAATGAGACCTATAGGGTCACACACAAAGGATTAACCTGGAAGAGGATTTTATCCATGAATGATGTTTGGTTTGATTACTAAAGTGTTTAGGTACTCAATCAAACATTCAATCAATCGACTTGACTCAGAATCATCAAGTTCAAGTGTTGAACCAACTGATTCGAGTGTCAGATTGATTGAGAACTGAATTGACTGTGTTCTGCACAACCTGGACCACCAACCGACCAGTTCACTGGGTGAACCAATCTGCTCATGGCCACTGAGATGACCGGTTCGCTCTGGTAAATCGATCGGTTCATTTGTCCAAACAAGCAGTGTTGGATTTTCTCTGTTTGTGAGAAAAAGGTTTTTCATTTCACTTGTTTAATTCGATTGGGACAAAAATTAATCTTTGCATTAATTAGAAACGACTAAGGTAAGTCAATTGTCGGTAAGTCTGGGAAGTGAAACGACTGGTTCACTAAGTGAACTAACCAGTTCACACTCCCAACCGACCGGTTCACAAGTGAACTGATCGACTCACCTTGCCAAATGACTATTTCATTTATGAAATGACGAGTTCGCCTGATGTAGTGCAAATTGTTCATGGAAATTCTAGACCCTTCTACTCCCGCACAGACTAGAAACCCTGACCCTACCCTCTACTATAAATAGAGGGGTACAGGGGGCTTCTCTAGACACACAACTCAAAAGATCAGTTGCTCTAAAAAGTTGTTGTCCTCTCTAGTTGTGGTAACCGAGAGGGCCCAAACAAGTTCTACCCATCCAGGGAGTAACAACAAGGGAAAGACAACTGTAGAACAACAACTAGCTGTAGGATAGTGTATCGGTGACTAGTACACCAACAGAAGGGGACAACTCCTTCTAGTATGTTCTTCAGGATGACTAGAGTTCCCAGTAGTCTGTGTGGACCATCTATAGAGGTGGGAGACTTTTGCCGCTCAGGAGGACGATAGTAAACCACAGTCTAGGTTAAGACCAGGAGTTGTGTAGATATCGTCGAAGACAATTGGGTGAAGACCACACTTGCTGTGAGGTATTGTCACTGAGCAAGCCTCATGACCAGGTATAACTCGCTAAAACCATCCTTCCCATTACATAGATATTGATGCGATCTTCTAGTTATGGGTTTATGGTCAAGTAATTTTTTTGTTTTCGATGCCTACTTTGTCCATGTAAAACCCAAAACAAACATCATCCAAACAAGACCAAACTGAAAACATAAGAGTGTCATGTGTTATAAAAGCATATCAAGAGATTGTATTAAGGTTCTAATAATCTTTTTTATACAAAGCAAGCAAGATCAAGCACTAAGCTAGGTCAGGGGTATTACAAGTAGGGACACTTCTTTGGCACTTTTAGCATTCTTGTTTTGAGTTGACACATTTGCATCATTGCTTTGGTATTCTATGTTTGTTATATACAAAAATCATTCAAAAAAATTATAGTTAATCAAATACTAAATCAAGAAAGAAGATGTGTTTCTTTTCCCTTGCTACCTACTCCACTATACATACACCTTTCTTTACTACAATAAAAAGGTATACTACATAAAAATTATATGTGTATAGGTATAACTATTATGTATACAAGTGTATGAATATATATAATATATGCAACCTAAATTAGGATGTATAGACATTCCTCATACGCCCTTACTCTGGTTTGAGCCAAACTTGATTATAATGGCTAATGATCAACCTTGGTAGGACACATCAACTCAAATATTTTGATTCTTATTAAACTCTAGGACCAAACACGTGGTGGAAAGTCACCTCCATGTCACGCGATGTAGTGTGATATGCCATCATAAGGTTTGTCCTTGGCAGGTGCTTTGCTAGAATGTTTTACACCAAAAATTAGTCCCTCAAAAGATTTGAATGCATGACCCTATTATTAACATGGCACACAATTTACCCTTTGTACCAACCTCATCTTGTTGGATAATTATATGTTAAATGTCTACATGGTGATACATGTTAATCCTTTATTACTTAGAACTTGAAAAGGTTAAGCAGACTTGAGAAATTGGCTATGCATGCCTAAACCCTAAATATATTAGTAGTAATACGTTTTTGTAACTATTTGCATGAAAACTTATAATGGTATTGGCATTAAATCATGATTTAGTTTCTCACTCTAATTGTTAATATGACATTTCGTTGTAAAAAATGTAGAGATTCATACATATTGTTTAAAATATGTGTTTCTAATGGATTTTAATATATGTTGGTGATGTAAAATTAAATTACCAATGTTATATACTTAGATTCTTAATATGTGATGGTTCCAATTGATTAGATAAAAGTTTGATGAAATATTAAATTTTCATTATCTATGTGTTTATTGTATGCTATTATCCAATGAAATATAATTGATATGGGAATCAAATGTGACATTACATGAATTAATTTCTTAACATTTAACATAAGCCTGTTTGGAATTTGGCAGAGAATTACTACTATATCCATGTCTTATGTGAGATGATCATGAATCAATTCATGTTTAATTTCTCAAATTATTGTATTAAATATTGATTTGCCTTCAGCACAACCATACATAAGTAGTATTACTAGTGCAAGTAACCTAGTATGCATAAGTTGTTACATTTTGTGTTGAACTTTCATGTTTGCAACTTTAGGTTTTTTTTGTATAATATTTGTATTTTTTCATTGGATAGACATTTTACATATATTATTGCTACTAGCTAGAAAATCAAAGTCCCTACATAATTTTGAATAAATGTCAAATATTTGTGAAAAAAAATGTGAATATTATATTAATGTGGTCTGGGATTCATTAAATAGACTGATAATTCAAGTTCATAACATTGTATAACATCCTTTAATGTCCACAACATGGTTACTAATCCCAGTGTCAACTTGCTAATTGATTCAAGGGGTTTATATTAATGTTCTACACTAGGCACATGTCAGGGCACTACCACAAAGGCATAAGGTTTTCTCACTCTATTGGATTTCCATGGACGTTTGGGGTCTTGTTACCTATTCATGTCTTATACTTGTTACTATAGATATGGGTTTAGTTCAATGGTTAAACAAAATAATATCTCCCATCACTATATGTGTGTAGCATTCATGCATCTCTATGACATTAAGAATCCATAGTTATGCATGTTAGGCTCATTTTTGGGCATGCAACAAGTTGTAATCCTACAAAGTCTAAAGTGTGCTATAATTGTGTGGTGAATTACAAACTTATAAAGATTTCTAATTGTTAGGTATGGCAAGGTAGCAATAAGCATAAAACTTTGAACATCACAATGCTTAGTAACTAATATTTTATATATTTCTTATAGTCTAACTCACATGATCTACAATATCATGAATATATATATTATTTATACACTCTTCACAACAAATATTCCTTGTGTTATAGTTTGTATACAACCATATAATGAACTATTCACACTTCAAGTATACATTGAACGATGTTTCTCTGCTATATCCCAAATGAAGCTTATACTAAAATCTAAGTAACAAATTCTTATAGAGTCATATCTGATTTCTAATTGTTATTAAATGTTCTAAACTATAATATACCTACTAGTATTTATTTTTCAGATTTGTTAACATCAGAGTTGCATGGTTAACTCGATTTGCTATTATGTTTTTGTCATAGTCGCACAATTTCATACATGCATATTGTTTATCAGTGGTCTATCTGTATTTGTAATGACCCTAACCTGGGTTATGAGGTAACCCTATTTTTTTAGGCTAAGTAAGTTGCTTAGAACTTTAATATAATCCTCTAATGTGTTTTTTTATCATGTGACACACTTATGTTTCAAGTTTGCTCCTGATTGAATGTTGTTTGAGCAATGTTCCTTTATTTTAGACCAAAGCGCAATTTACCCAAGTTGAGGGGCTATATTGCAAATTGTCACATGTCAAACATGCATTAAGTGTTTTAGAATCATAATAGAGAGAATGATGCTAAGTGGTGGCTTGTGGAAAGCCTAAATTCCAAAGTTTGAACATGTTTGACTAATGTTAGTACCTTGTGCATCAATTTTGATACAAATTGTAATTTACCCAAAATGTAGGGTTGATATGCAAATTACCACCTCTAGAGTGTCCCTACTTCCTTAATGTATCATTTAGAGGAGACATAATGAATGAGAAACCATGTTTGAATCAGTTATGAGTGATGGTAATCTTGGTGATGAAATGACCAAGAAAAGGGTTGAATATGAAACCTTGAGTTGTATCAAGTTGAAAAGATTATATATGAGTGCCTATCGGCCAAGGAGCCAAAGGAGGAGTCTCATATGGTTTTTTGGACTCTTAAAAAATGCCATGTCATGCAAAGCACCTCAAGGAGGTGAGGTGTGTCGGGTTACAACTTACTTAGTAAAGTTGTATCGGGTTGTGAATAAAGTAATGATTTAATTGATATATCTTATTCAAAGGGATATGTAATGGACGAATTTTCATCCTTAGGTTATCCCCAACTATTTTGCATGTCAAGATAAATATTTATGCATGCATGTACACTTGTCACCCATGCAAGGACACATGGCACCTACTAGCTCAAATTGATGACACCTCATTTTTGCACTCCTTCATGAACAACAAGTATATATACCCCTAGTTTCACCCCTTAATGGAATTTTTTGGATTTACCACCCTCCTTCCCTATAGTATCATGCATAGGATCCCTATATCATGTAGGAGTGATGTGTTATCATGCATGGACCTTGGGTATCGCCCATAGCAAGATCATATCGCCCAAGTAGGTTGATATCGGCCAAGAAGGGTGATATCGGCCATAGTGAAGTGTTTTTGGCCCCAAGTGAGAGGGATATCGGCCACAAGTGATGGCATATCGTGAAAGGGTTGTGAGGTATCGTGCAAAGGTGCTAGAGAAAGAAGGATCTCAATACTTAACCCTAAGGTGAGGCCATGATCATCTTCAACCTTGGATTGAAGTATGATTTTAGGGTTTTGATCTTCTTTTCTTTTCTTCTTCGCCAATTGCTTATCCATGGTGATTCCTTGTATATGTAGGAGTTGTGAATGAGACTTGGACTTTTGATAAGTCATCTTCAACCTTAGAAACGTGGATCTTTGGATTTTGTAGCTTTGAAGTTGTTCTTAAGGCGGGTTGTATAACTTGAACTCAACCATGTTATTATTCATCATCTAAATTGCTATACTTAATGATCTACTTTTAATTCCGAAATTTCCTGAAATAGTTGATGAAATTATGAGTTCTAGTATTTTTTTAGACCTTTTTCCATGAACTATAATAGTTATAACAAAGGTCTAGAGCTTGAAGATGATGATAGCACCTTATAAAAGTGATATTGGGTGCAAGCACACAAGCAAGCACCTCTAACCTGATATGATTATGCACCTACTTCACTAAAACGATATGGATATGATTGTATACCTTCTTGCACGATATGGGAGTGTATTATACACATCTTGAACGATAGGGAGTCAAGTATAGACTCCATGCACGATACAAGGTTAAATGAATACTTATAAGTTGACATGAAACCCAAATTTGGATAACCCGATATGAGTGAAGAATAGTAAGTGCTATTGCACGATATGGTAGCCCGATACACAACCCTAGTTGATGTCTAGCCCGAAATGGTAATGAGTTGAAACCTTTTAAACACCATGGGCGACACATACATGTACCATGTGCCTGTCACAATCAACCCTAACCCGATATAGGTGTTGCAACCCAATATTTGATGGTGTAGCCCGGCATGGCTTGGTGCCCTTCACTCTTATCGACTTGTGTAATGGGTTGAGAAGAGTTTAACCAATTGTTTAACATATTACTCATCCTTAAGATAGGACGGTACCCTTGAAGAAGGAAATAAGATGAATATATTGGGTTGAGCCTGATATGGCAAACCCTAACCCGTCACGACCAACCCTAGATGGTGAGCCACCCGATATGGTGATTGAATACACCTCTAGCCCAACATGGTGAAGGATTAATACCTCATGAATGACATGGGTAACACATACAAACACCTCTAGCCTGATATGGATGATGGTCATATACCTCTAGCCCGATATGGTGAGTGCTCATACACCTCCAACCCGATATGGTGGTGCCTATACAACTACAACCCGTTATGGTGAACATATGCACACCTCTAACCCGAGACACCTTGTCAAGGTGAGGGCAAGACACTCTTAGGAGTGATGAGTGAAACACCAAGTAATGGTGTGGATAATACCTTGATAGGTGAAACACCTAAAGTGATTGATAATGGACAACATTATATCAACAATGCTTCAATCTGAGATAACTCCATATCAATTGATGATGTTTGGACAATTCAAATATGTGACCAATACACTACATGATAAATGTAATGAGTTAGTGCATAAAGTATTAGGATGGAAAATACCCTAGTATAAGATAATTGATGAATTTAAGTAAGTTAAAAGTGATGAGGGAAGTGATACACCAAGGCCTGATAAATATCACATCCATCATCTTAAGGTTGATATACCTTGATGCACCTTAAATCCAATATACATGGATGAGTAACACATGAAGTGTGTCATGTCAATTTTTACATTGAGATGTAATGAGATTAATTCACTTTGATAAGTGTAGGCTAACAGGCCTTGAGAAAAATGGGTAAGCCAAGTTAGTAAAGTATGATGTAATCAATATCCTAGTCAAGATGAGAGAGAAACTCATACCTTGTGTTGATAATCATTTAATGATAAATGATGAGAATAAATAAGTATGATTGAATACTTATGATATCAATGTATGCTCCTAGATGTGTGGAGCAATGAATTAGGGTTTGGATTAATAATATGAACATGAAACCCTATTCGTCTATAAAGGGAAACCCTAACCCTAATAATAGGGAAGGATGTATTTCTCTTCTTACATAAGCCTTGTGAGCCATGTGAATAAGTTGTTTCCTAGTGAGAGGTGACAAGATGTGTAATGGCCTTGTGATCCATGTGAATAAGTTGTTGCCTAGTGAGAGGTGACAAGATGTGTAATGGACTTTTGAGCCATGTGAATAAGTTGTTGCCTAGTGAGAGGTGACAAGATGTGTAATGGCCTTATGAGCCATGTGAATAAGTTGTTGCCTAGTGAGAGGTGACAAGATGTGTAATGGCCTTGTGAGCCATGTGAATAAGTTGTTGCCTAGTGAGAGGTGACAAGATGTGTAAGGGACTTGTGAGCCATGTGAATAAGTTGTTGCCTAGTGAGAGGTGACAAGATGTGCAATGGCCTTGTGAGCCATGTGAGATGCTTGTGCAACAAGTATCATGTATACCTTGGTCTGAGGACCTATAGGTATTAGTTACCTGATAAGAGGTAACAAGTGTTCAGTGATGAACTAAGGGTTTGAATACCCAAATCTAGTAATCATGATGATAATGTTAAGGGATGAGAATTCCCAGTAATGTGATGAGGGACTGAGATCCCATGTATCATGTGTTTTAAAGATATGAAAAGTATGTGATAGATGTATTACACTTTTCTTTGTAGCCTTTGTTTTGATTAATAATGATAACTTATTTGATACTAAAAGAATGATGTAATACATGTAATACATCATTAGGAACTATAAAACATTTCCCTGACCATAGATACATCAACGTCGGGATTTGCTGAATGGTGAAATGGGTTCCCCACGGCATAACTCGGAGTGCATACTTTTGAGTATGTGGGGCCGTAAGTACGGACGTCCAAGTGTGAGCCAATCCCCTTACAAGCTCGAAATGAATGGGGATTTGGCTATATGCCATATCCTGGCTCGAGTGCTACTTCGGTCGTAGATTGTGTGTTGAGCACGGTGAACTGCCCCTGGCTCAGAGTATGGTGCTTATGTTTCCATGACTCAGTAACTGGGGACGGTTGTTAGTAGATGTTTCCCCTAAGAGAGTGAATTTGACATTGTAGCTATAAGAGTGGATGCCTACGTACCCTGGCACAACTTGTTAAGCAGTTGACATAGTCCTGCTAGTGGTCTCGTACTGACCGAGACAAGTGAGGTCATGGTAACTGGCTCTTCCATTGACCTTGTATGGTACCGACTTGTGAGAAGTTTGTGGTCAGTTGGAAATGACCGGGGTATGCTTCATCTCCTCAGGGTATAAGTGTGATTGTAAAATATGTTCAGCCATGTAGCATATCTGCTTAAGGATTGAATATGAGAATCAATTTTTGATGCACAATACAGTTATACATCTTAGTGGATAGATGTTATTTATGTTTCTTTACATTCCTTGCGAAGCAGATAGATGATTTATAACTCTATCATGGGTACATGCAATGTTCTCCTTAAGAAATGAGATTATCTTATTCTGTTCATACAATGATTAATACTGCCTGTTAATATAAAAGAACCTCTGCTCAGTTATAAATGCTTAATCTGGGATAATAATATGGTCGGTGGTGTAACATCCCTGACCTGGGTTATGCTTTAACCCTAGGTGTTTTGATTAAGAAAGATGATTATATGCTTAATCTCATCTTGTGAAAAGTAATTAAGGCTCAAAAGGAACCTATGTTTCAATTTTGGTCCTGTTTGAACAATGTTGAAGCAATGTTTGCTTATTTTGGACTAAAGTGCAAATTACCCAAGTTAAGGGGTTAAATTGCAAATGTTGCATGATAAGATGTTCCTTTGATGTTGAGACATCATAATAATGAATATGATGTAGTGGTATGGTTTCCACAAGCTTGGACACCAAGATTAAGCTTGTAAAGCAATCCTTGTGCATTAAAACCTAGTTTTGGTGCAATGTGCAATTTACCCAAAATCTAGGGTTCAATATGCAAATTACCACTTCAATAAGGTCCTTAATGTTTCTTGGAATCAGGTAGAGAAAATAAAATGAGAGTGGCATCTCATTTGAATTAAGTTGGAGGAGAGAGAATCTTGATATTAAAATAATCAAGATTTAATCCTAATTGAAACCCTAATTCAATTTAGGGAAAAAATGAATGTATTAATTAAAGGGACTTCAACCAAAATGTTATTGGTTGATTTTGGTTAAGGATGGGCGTTCTTTTGCCAAGATAAGGAACGAAAATATCCTAAGTCGGTGAAACTCCACTCACCTTATTATAAAGAAAAGTAATATCCACTCACATATGGGATATTAATATATTAAGCATTAAGGTGCTTAATTTGCTTTTCTTTAAATCATGGATAATTGAGAGGAATATGAGGCAATGAAGATAGCCTCGTACTTAAGGATTTTGAGGGGAATTTGAGGGGGAAGAGGTGGCCATGTTTTTGGAATTAAATGCATTTTAATAATGCATTTTCTCTCTCATCAATTTCTTTATAAAAGTGCATTTTCCAAATGAATTGAAAGGCTTTTTCGACCCTTTCTTCTTCCTTTGCTTTGGATGAGCTCAAGGGGACTTAGTAGAAACAGGAGGACGAGCCCCAACCTGTTGGTAAGCTTCTTGACCCTCGTTCTTCATGATTTCATGGTGGAAATCGAAAATAAATTATGGATTCCTTCTTATTTCGATCTCCTCTTCAACCCTAGCCAACTTTTACAATCAAAAGCTTGAGGAAGAGCCTAGGGGGAGTTGCAAGAGCTTCATCAACCATTAATGGCGTGAGATTGGAGCTTTGTAGCTCAATTGGAGGCCAGTTTTATAACTCAAACCCTTAAACATTGCTATTGCATCAATTCTCTATGCTTTGTTGATTGATTTCTTCAATTTGATACACTCTTGTTTCTTTGCTGCAATTTCCATCAAGAACGATTGCTGTTCTTGGTTGTTCGAAGGAAGGGGATGATGAAATCATCCTAGATTCTTATCCAAAGAAAATTACCAAGCCAAATGTTTTTGATAGCTATTCCAAATCGTTTTAATTTGATTAGCTATGCGGTTTCAGCAAACCGTTTAAGGGCAAACGGTTTGAAACCGTTTGGGAGAAAACGGTTTCACGACCGTTTGAGATGGTTGACCAAGCGTTGACCGTTTATGAATCTTGTGCCTAATTATGTATACTAATGACCCTCCAAATTTTAAGGGTTAACTCCAAAGGAATCGTGAGTTGAAGGCCAATCAATTAGGCAAATCAAATTGAATTAAATGCTGATTTTCAACCTGATTAACTGGACCTGTTTGGGAAAACGGTTTCCAAACCGTTTGATATGATTGACCAAGCGTTTACCGTTTGGGATTCCTGTTCCTAATGATGTTGGTTAATAACCCTCCAAATTTGAGGGGTTAAATCCAAAGGAATCGTGAGTTGAAGCCTAATCAATTAGGGAAACCTAATTGGATTAAGTGCTGATTTTCAACCTAATTAACTTGACCTTTTTGGGAAAACGGTTTCAAGACCGTTTGGTGGAGTTTACCAAGCGTTGAACGTTTGCGATTCCTGTTTCTACTGATGTTGGTTAATGACCCTCCAAATTTGAGGGGTTAACTCTAAAAGAATCATGAGTTGAAGGCTAATCAATTAGGCAAACCCAAATTGAAAACAGTGCTGAAATTCCAATGAGTTAAGTTGAGATTTTGGGTTGATTAGCCCAAACGGTTTCAAGACCGTTTGGGGATCACCCAAACGGTCTCAAGACCGTTTGGGGATCACCCCAATACCGTTTTTAGGTCTGGGGTCAAGTATAGTTGACCATTTGAAGGTCCAAAGGTACTAATCATATTGCAATGTAGTGCTGATTTGTTGATCAACTCGGTAGACCAATCCATGATGATTTTTCACTAGAATCCAAAGGTTGGATGGGCCAAACGGTCTCAAGACCGTTTGGAGCTCATCAAAACGGTCTCAAGACCGTTTGGTGGTCACCCAAGACCGTTTGGAGGTCTAGGGTTGAGTATGGTTAGGTATTTGAAGGTCTAAAGGTACCAAGCTGATATACAATGCAATGCTGATTTGGTGATCAATCCAATGACCCAAACTCTAATTGGTTGACTTGGATTATGATGATATGATGGGAAAACGGTCTCAAGACCATTTGGAGGTCATCCAAACGACCTCAAGACCGTTTGGGGTCAGGTCATACCCAATTTGGATGATGGTTCAATAGTTTCAATGTAACCAATCTTGCATTGATTAGTGTTGTTGAATCATTGATTCTAAACCCTAATTCAATTGAATCAAACCCTAAATGATGACAAATGGAGGGTTAATTGAGTGTCAAATCAGTTGAAGGTTGACCTATTAAACTCAATTGAAGTATGAGGGTAGGTCCAATTGATGACTGGTTCCATGAATTCAATGATTGAAGGAATCAACATTGAAAACCCTAATTCAATTGGATACCCTATGTAATGGAGGTCCAATGTGATTGAATCTCTTGAGAATCAAGATGATGAATGATCCATTGATCCAATGTTGATTAGTAATGATAATCAAAGAAGGTACAAAGGTTGAAACCCGAATAGTACCTAAGGGATTAGTGCCAATTAAGGGATGAATTCCTAATTGCTTATAGGGTCAATGACTTGATGCACTATGTTAATCATAGTTGTATGTACTCAACTGAAGGGTGATATGACCTATTCAAGTTGAGAAGTTGATAGCATGAATTCATACATGAATATGATTCATGTGGTGGTTAAGATTTATGATCCTTAAGTAAAGAGATCATGGAACCCTAAACATGAACATAAACCCTAATTGACAGGGTTATTGAACTCAAACCCTAGTTGAGGGTGTATCCTTATGAAACGCTAGTTGAGGGTGTATCCTTGTGAAACCCTAGTTGAGTTTGTATCCATGTGAAACCCTAACTGAGGGTGTATCCATGTGAAACCCTAACTGAGGGTGTATCCATGTGAAACCCTAATTGAGGGTGATTTCATGAGAAACCCTAATTGGGAATGATTAGCAAACCTTGAATATGGGAAACGTGATATGAAACCCTAATGAAGGGTGATGCTATATGTAATCCCTATTCTAAAGAAGGGAGATGGTATGTGAAACCCTAATTCCTAATGAAAGAATAGAATGCATACTTGAATATGATTCATGAGGTGAACTTCTGTAGCACGACCGTGGTAGCTTCACTTTCCACGACCGTGCAAGGTAGCACGGCCGTGGTGGCTTCCCTTTGCACGGCCGTTCTTGACTACATGGCCATGGTGCACTATGCTTGACTTAGAATTGATTTGAAAGTGACCTAACATGGTCATTTTGTTAATTCCCAACTTAAGGATGAGAGATAAACTCATACCTTGTGATGATAATCAATTAATGATACATGATGAGAGTAATAAGTATGAATGAATACTTATGATATCAATGAATGCTTCCAGAGGAGGGTAGCAATGAATTAGGGTTGGAGTGATAATACAAATATGAAACCCTAATTGATAAGAAAGGAAAATCCTAACCCTAGCTTTGGGTAAAAGGATGAAAAGCCCCAATTGATGGTAAACCCTAACCCTGGTAAGGGAATAGTGGTGTTACCCTATATTGCATGATGTGTTGTGAACTTGATAAGTCTATTATCATGTGTGACAATCATGCAGGTCTCATGGGTGATGATCATAGCCAGGTATGAGCTATGATGTCTAATTGATAAGAGTTGATTGGCCATATGTGCCATTATGTTTTTGTTACTTAGAAAGAAGTAACAAAATTAGTATGGGCTTGTAAGCCTTGTGAATAAAGTTGTTGCCTAGTGAGAGGTGACAAAATGTGAATGGACTTGTAAGCCTTGTGAATAAAGTTGTTGCCTAGTGAGAGGTGACAAAATGTGAATGGCCTTGTGAGCCATGTGAATAAAGTTGTTGCCTAGTGAGAGGTGACAAGATGTGAATGGCTTTTGAGCCATGTGAATAAAGTTGTTGCCTAGTGAGAGGTGACAAGATGTGAATGGCTTTTGAGCCATGTGAATAAGTATATGATGGAAGTGGTACATGTCTCTTTATAGCATTTGTCTGAATAAAATATATTTGAGAACTTGACTAATGCTAAAAGAATATGATAATGTACTTAATTAATCAAGTGAAATCTATTCATGTAGTGCTCTGACCATAGATCCATCATCGTCAGGAATAGGTGATGGTGAAACAGGTTGCTCCGCGGCATATCCTGGATTTCGTATATTTTTTAATATACGGGGGTCAATGGGCGAAAATATCCCTACGTCCTCTTGAAGTGATTGTGAGGAGGTAAACAAGAAACCTCTCAAATCCTTCATGAATAGGTCGGGATAGATGTATCACTAATATCCCGATGATTTGGGCCAGATGTTGTACACATCTCCCAAGGTTAATACCGGATCGATGGAGATAAACATGAAATCTCATGATCGCGAAGAGAGAGCAGCTGACACTGCCTCTATAGTGAAGTTGTCAGTATACCCTGGCTAGCTATGTAGCAGAGACACGAGATGTCCCGTAGGTTCTCTCGCACTGACCGGGAGGCAGTGAGGTCATGTGAACCCGACTCTTCCCTAGACCTATGTATGGTACCGGTTTCGACTTTGCAATGGCCGGTTGGAGTATGAGCGGTATACCTCATCTCCTCAGAGCTTAAATATGATTGTAAAATGTAATCAGCCGTATAGCATGTTTGCTTAAGGATTGAATACGGAGATTCATTGGCTGATGTTGCATTTCTTTGTGCATTCCTTAGCGGATAAATGTTATTTATGTTCCTTTATAGTCTTTGCAAAGTAGACAGATGAAATACTTATCTACCATGGGTATATGCAATGCTCTCCTTGAGAATAGGAGATTATCTTATTCTATTCTATGATGAATAATTCTGCCTGATATGGTAAAAGTAACCCCTGCTCAGTTTTAATTTAATAAACTGCAATAATAATGTTTTGGCGGAGAGTTATATCTCTCGCTGAGGCAATTTTCAATTGTCTCACCCCCGTGGGAAACATTTTTAGGTATGCATGGGAGGCAAGGCAGGAATTCCCTAAGATCAGAGAAAGAGCAGCAGCAACAACAACAACAAGGACAACAATGAGATCTCAGGTGGAGATATTGTCTGTCAAGTCATATAGAGAGTAGTCCTATGTGTCGTCTCTGTACTCTTAGGTCCTTGGAGTTTTAAATGATTCAATCGAAGTTTTGGCATAGTGCCTCAACGTTTTTATACTACTTGTGTATATTTGTTAGCAGGGCAGTCAATGTTGTAATCCTTAAAAAGGAATTGTACAGGCTGTGTACTTGTGATCCAGGATGAAATGGAAACACTTTGGTTCTTGGTTAAAGAGTTTTCCTATGAATGGATCTCTTTGCAAATGGTTTTAATTTTTAGTGATTTTTGGTATTCCACTGCAACTAATGATCGCTTCCGCATGTTTTATTATTGTTACTGACACTTGTTATCTTAATGATGGCGGGTATCGTTACAGGTGGAGAGTTATATCTCTCGCTGGGACAATTCTCTGACCCCGTGAGATCCACATTTTTTTAGGTGGACGTGCACGAGGTGGCGAAGATCTTTCTGCAGAAGAGGAACAACAGTTGAGGCAGCAGTGACAGCTCAGGTTGAGTGTACTGTCTGTCGTATCTTGTAAATAGAAGTCCTATGTGTCGTCTATGTACTCTCAGGTCCTTGGAGTTGGTTCATATTGGTTTCATGAATGATCTGAGATTTTGGCTTGAATGCCTTGAGGTTTTATGTTGCTCCGGTATGTGTTTTGATAGAGCAACTGTTATATGTTGTCCTCGAGATGAGATGAAACAATGTTGTACAATGTAAATAATGATATGTATGAGTTTTGGATCTTTCAATAAAAGTTTTCTGTACAAGGATCTCCTTACAAAATGGTTTTAATTTTTTAGTGATTTTGTTATTCCGTTGTTTATGTTTATTCCGCTTAATAGTAACAAATTGTCTGTCAGTTTGTCGACGGTCCTGACAAGTTTTGGTATCAGAGCTTAAGATTCATTGAGTCTACAGAGACATAGGACTAAGGTGTTGAGTTTGTGTTAGTGTCCTCCAGTATACGCCATAGTGACTTCCGCTTATGCAGAAGAAAGGGTAAAGTTTATAAATGACTGGAGAACATGAGGAACACATTACTGAGGGCAATGTTGTTGTACCAGGAAAGGGTGCAAGGGATCAGGCAAGAGAAGAATGAGTTCCTGAGAATTTCCATCATGATACGATCAATATAAATAATCCTATGTTTATTATCTTGATAGGCAGGTTAAGATAACAATGATACATATAGCAGACTGGATACTAGCATTACAACCTAGGTTACTAGTCCTTAATGCAGAAACTTTGGGCTCTAAAATGGGTCTTGAACCACATAGTCATGTTAGAATAGTGGAAAATGTGGAAAGGATTGACATATGGCAAGATAACAGACTCTGCTATAAGTATAGATAAATAGTACATCTATGATGGTAATGCCCAAGAAGGGGCAAGAAGTTGAGAATTAAGGTAAGGTCTCTATAATTTTAGAGACATTTGCCTAGTTGTTCTAAAAAGCCAAAGTTTTTGGTGCCAACAGTGCAATAAATGCCTAGTGCACCAGGGAAGTAGTCGCTAAGTAAAGGCAAAAGTCCTAACTTTCCACCTGTAAGAACCCATGGCTTAGTCTCTACATCGGTAATAAGACCGATAAGACCATGGTACGAGGGCAAGGCATGTTATATGTATGGACATGTTGAGCATAATAAACTCTTTTCTTTGAAAAAAAAGGGAGGAAATGACTCAACAACCGAGGTAGACTCGGCAGGGCTTACGAAAGTTACAACCCAATAATGTAAAAAGGCAAGAGCAACAACATGAAATAACTAGACT
Organism: Alisma plantago-aquatica; assembly: GCA_963693085.1. NCBI lineage: Eukaryota > Viridiplantae > Streptophyta > Magnoliopsida > Alismatales > Alismataceae > Alisma > Alisma plantago-aquatica. The sequence goes on from OY856414.1 coordinate 409,112,407, forward strand.
CTATGTGTTGAGTCAACACGGAGCAGTAGATGGCCGCGAGGGGTAACAATCAGATAGAGCTTTTTCATTTTGATATGCCTTCTCTTGATTTTATCTGATAATCATAAGAAAGATTGTTGTTATTGACTTCCCTATTGATTGTCCCATGGGGACATAGGGAAGCAATGATGAGGACTAGAATTTATATTCTGTTCAATATTCTTTTAAATGTTCTATAATTGCTCTTATTTGTGTGAAAGAGGATGCGATATAGAAGTGATGCCTGGAGAAAATCTAGGAATGTTAAATCATATGATTTTGATGATATGAAAAGTAAGGAACATGATAGTGAATAAAGTGCATACTACCTAACCTCAGTACTTGTATACCTAGGCCAGGTATTCAACTATTGTAGATAAGGTGAGTATGGAACTCTTAGATTGTTATCTTTCTAATTACTCTGATCAAGTAGTCATTCTGAGACAATCTAGTGAGTATAATGAAACTGGAAATATGGTATGGACATGTGTATCACATCCTAAGTGCAATAAAATGGAATCTGAGATGATCTCAGATCAATCCATGTGTATGAGGAAGTAAAAAATATAATCCTCATGACAAGAGAATGGGAACAAGGGAGATGATCCATGTCTGATAAAGCCTGTGTGAATAGAAAAGATCTTTTCCCATGATGTGGAAATGGGAAATGTGATAAAATCACAAAATGTTCATAAACATGTTAGATAATAACAAAGAAATGAGTAATGACATGTAATCATCCTTATAATTCCTATGCTGATGGCAAGGAACCTAGGATGAAACAAGAGTAAATGACTCATGAATAGTTGAAAGTTCATGCTATAATTAGAGGAGATGATAATCCCTTCTCTTTGATAAACAACCCTGGGTGATAATGGGGTGATAAGAAGAATATGTTTCTTTGTGATCTCTTCTTTTAGAGACATGGCAATCAAGTGAGTACTATGAAACTTGATGTGCATGGATTAGAAATAATCCATTGATGGATACTTGGAAAAGTATCAATTCATCTTGGACTTTGGTTCCAAGATAAAGATATGTGTAACAAGTAATGTTCCAAGATGAAAGAAAGATCCTTTTATATGTGTGGCTTTGGTAATGACAACAGAGAGATGGAAATGATGAGGATGTGATGTGTTTTTGACACATGTGATAGATATCATAGTAAGGAATTATGGTATCTAAGAAATATCAGGTGGTATAGGAAAGTAAAAACATAACTCCTAGTTAGCTGATTTATGTTGGTTACCTGGGATGGCCAACTGTGAAATCAATATAGTTACATAAAATAGTATGGACATCATATGTTAGGGGTTTATGCTCTGCATAAACATAACATCGATAAGAATGTACTAATTGAAGGAATAATTGTAAAAACATTGTGGGAAAAGCTTGTCAAGCTAAAAATAATTCCTTAGAATACCCCTATCTAGATCTGTTAAGGCAACTTATACATAACATCTAGAGATACCTCTAAGATAAGTTCTTAAGTGATAAGTGACTTCCCCTTATGACAAGAGAATGTACAACTAATAAGATAGTTGGTACAAGTCGTAAGAAAGTTTAGTGTTGTGTCAGCAGATTGGTTGGCATATCAGATGTATGATAAGACTTGTAGTCCCAAACGGGTGACAGAACGTAACTCTGGTCTTTCCTTAAAAGTGAAATGCTAAATTGAATGAGGAGTATGGAAGACTCCCCAGAATCAAGAATCTTGTCACATAAAGTGGTAAGTTGAGAAAGGTGACAAATCAGTGAGGTTTGACACCTGAGTTAAATAGGGTATGTGTAATGTTCTCTGACTAAGAAAAGTGTTACCTGACACAGAGTTGACTCTACAGTCAATAATGAAAAAGACAGTGGAGTATGTGTCCTGTGTGACAGATTCTATGATAACCCTGTGTGGAAGAACTTTTTGTTGATAAACATTCTATGGTATCTCCATGACATTAAGATGTTATGTGGAGACTTGATGATATGATGAATGAATAATATCTATCTCCCTTTACCTGGGATTTTGGGGATGAAATCCTTGTTAGGGGTTTATAACTTGTAATGACCCTGACCTGGGTTATGAGATAACCCTATTTGTTTTGGATAAGTAAGTTTCTTAGAACTTTAATATAATCCTCTAAGGTGTTTTTTTATCATGTCACACACTTATGTTTCAAGTTTGGTCCTGATTGAATGTTGTTTGAGCAATGTTCCTTTGTTTTGGACCAAAGTGCAATTTACCCAAGTTGAGGAGCTATATTGAAAATTGTCACATGTTGAGCATGCATTAAGTGTTTTAGCATCATAATAGAGAGAATGATGCTAAGTGGTGGTTTGTGGAAAGCCTAAATTCCAAAGTTTGAACATGCTTGAATAATGCTAGTACCTTGTGCACCAATTTTGGTACAAATTGTAATTTACCCAAAATGTAGGGTTGATATGGAAATGAACACCTCTAGAGTGTCCCTACTTCCTCTATGTATCATTTAGAGGAGATAGAATGAATGATAAACCATGTTTGAATCATTTATGAGTGATGGTAATCTTGGTGATGAAATGACCAAGAAAAGGGTTGAATATGAAACCTTAACTTGAGTTGTATCAAGTTGAAAAGCTTATATATGAGTGCCTCTTGGACAAGGAGCCAAAGGAGGAGTATCATATCATTTTGTGGACTCTTGTAAAAGTTCATGTCATGCAAAGAACCTCAAGGAGGTGAGGTGTGTCGGGTTACAACTTCCTTAGTAAAGTTGTATCAGGTTGTGAATAAAGTGATGATTTAATTGATATATCTTATTCAAAGGGATATGTTATGGATGAATTTTCATCCCTAGGTTATCCTCAACTATTTTTCATGTCAAGATAAATGTTTATGCATGCATGTACACATATCACCCATGCATGGACACGTGGCACCTACTAGCTCAAATTGATGACACCTCATTTTTACACTCCTTCATGAACAACAAGTATATATACCCCTAGTTTCACCCCTTAATGGAATTTTTCGAATCTTATCACCCTCCTTCCCTAAGGTATCGTGCATATTATCCCTGTATCATGCAGGAGTGATGTGGTATCGTGCATGGGCCTTGGGTATCACCCATAGCAAGATCATATCACCCAAGTAGGTTGATATCGGCCAAGAAGGGTGATATCGGCCATAGTGAAGTGTTTTTGGTCCCAAGTGAGAGGGATATCAGTCACAAGTGGTGGCATATTGTGCAAGGGTTGTGAGGTATCGTGAAAAGGTGCTAGATCAAGAAGGAGCTCAATACTTAACCCTAAGGTGAGGCCATGATCATCTTCAACCTTGGATTGAAGTATGATTTTAGGGTTTTGATCTTCTTTTCTTTTCTTCTTCACCAATTGCTTATCCATGGTGATTCCTTGTATATGAAGGAGTTATGAATGGGCCTTGGAATTTTGATAAGTCATCTTCAACCTTATAAACGTGGAGCTTTGGATCTTTGAGCTTTGAAGTTGTTCTTAAGGAGGGTTATATAACTTGAACTCAACCATGTTATTATTCATCATCTAAATTGCTATACTTAATGATATACTTTTAATTCCGAAATTTCCTAAAATAGTTGATGAAATTATGAATTCTAGTAGTTTCTTAGACTTTTTGCCATGAACTATAACAGTTAGAACAAAGGTCTAGATCTTGAAGATGATGATATCACCTTATAAAAGTGATATTGGGTGCAAGCACACAAGCAAGCACCTCTAACCCAATATGATGATGCACCTACTTCACTAAAATGATATGGATATGATTGTATAACTTCTTGCATGATATGGGGGTGTAGTATACACCTCTTGCACGATAGGGAGTCAAGTATATACTCCATGCACAATACAAGGTTAAATGAATACTTATAAGTTGATGTGAAACCCTAATTTGGGTAATCTGATATGAGTGAAGAATAGTAAGTGCTATTGCACAATATGGTAGCCCGATACACAACCATAGTTGATGTCTAGCCCAACATGGTAATGAGTTGATACCTCTTAAACACCATGGGCGACACATACATGTACCATGTGCCCGTCACAATCAACCCTACTCTGACATAGGTGTTGCAACCCAATATTTGATGGTGTAGCCCGACATGGCTTGGTGCCCTTCACTCCTATCGACTTGTGTAATGGGTTGGGAAGATTTTAACCAATTGTTTAACCTATTACTCATCCTTAAGATAGGATTATACCCTTGAAGGAGGAAATAAGATGAATATATTTGGTTGAGCCCGATATGGAAAACCTTAACCTGTCACGGCCAACCCTAGATGGTGAGCCACCTGATATGGTGATTGAATACACCTCTAGCCCAACATGGTGAAGGATTAATACCTCATGCACGACATGAGTAACACATACAAACACCTCTAGCCCGATATGTATGGTGGTCATATACCTCTAGCCCGATATGGTGAGTGCTCATACACCTCCAACCCAATATGGTGGTTCCTATACATCTACAACCCGATATGGTGAACATATGCACACCTCTAAACCGAGACACCTTGTAAAGGTGAGGGCAAGACACTCTTAGGAGTGATGAGTGAAACACCAATTAATGGTGTGGCTAATACCTTGATAGGTAAAACACCTAAAGTGATTGATAATGGACAACTTTATTTTAACAATGCTTCAATCTGAGATAAGTCCATATCAATTGATGATGGTTGGATAATTCAAATATGTGACCAATACACTACATGATAAATGTAATGTGTTAGTGCATAAAGTATTAGGATGGGTACCCTAGTATAAGATAATTGATGGATTTAAGTAAGTTAAAAGTGATGAGGGAAGTGATACACCAAGGCATGATAAATATCACATCCAACATCTTAAGGTTGATACACCTTGACGCACCTTAAATCCAATATACATGGATGAGTAACACATGAAGTGTGTCATGTCAATTGTTACATTGAGATGTAATGAGATTAATGCACTTTTATAAGTGTAGGCTAACATGCCTTGAGAAAAAGGGGTAAGCCGAGTTAATAAAGTATGATGTAATCAATATCCTAGTCAAGTTGAGAGAGAAACTCATACCTTGTGTTGATAATCATTTAATGATAAATGATGAGAATAAATAAGTATGATTGAATACTTATGATATCAACTTATGCTCCTAGATGTGTGGAGCAATGAATTAGGGTTTGGATTAATGATATGAACATGAAACCCTATTTGGCTATAAAGGGAAACCCTAACCCTAATAGTAGGGAAGGATGTATTTCTCTTCTTACATAGCCTTGTGAGCCATGTGGATAAGTTGTTGCCTAGTGAGAGGTGACAAGATGTGTAATGGCCTTGTGAGCCATGTGAATAAGTTGTTGCCTAGTGAGAGGTGTCAAGATGTGTAATGGCCTTGTGAGCCATGTAAATAAGTTATTTCCTAGTGAGAGGTGACAAGATGTGTAATGGCCTTGTGAGCCATGTGAATAAGTTGTTGCCTAGTGTGAGGTAACAAGATGTGTAAGGGCCTTGTGAGCCATGTGAATAAGTTATTGCCTAGTGAGAGGTGACAAGATGTGCAATGGCCTTGTGAGCCATGTGAGATGCTTGTGCAACAAGTATCATGTATACCTTAGTCTGAGGACCTAGAGGTATTAGTTACCTGATAAGTGGTAACAAGTGTTCAGTGATGAACTAAGGGTTTGAATACCCAGATCTAGTAATCATGATGATAATATTAAGGAATGAGAATTCCCAGTAATGTGATGAGGGACTGAGATCCCAAGTATCATGTGTTTTAAAGATATGAAAAGTACGTGATAGATGTATTACACTTTTCTTTGTAGCCTTTGTTGTGATTAATAATGATAACTTGTTTGATGCTAAAAGAATGATGTAATACATGTAATACATCATTAGGAACTATAAAACATTGCCCTGACCATAGATCCATCACCATCAGGATTTGCTGAATGGTGAAACGGGTTCCCCGCGACATAACCCGGAGTGCATACTTTTGAGTATGTGGGGGTGTAAGTACGGACGGCCATGTGTGAGCCGATCCCCTTATGAGCTCAAAATGAATGGAGATTTGGCTACATGCCATATCCTGGCTCGAATGCGACTTCGGTCGTAGACTCTGTGTTGAGCATGGTGAACTGGCCCGTGGCTCAGAGTATGGTGCTTGTGTCGCCATGACTCAGTAACTAGGGACGGTTGTTAGTAGATGTTTCCCCTAAGAGAGTGTAGTTGACGTTGTAGCTCTAAGCGTGTATGCCTACGTACCCTGGCACAACTTGTTAAGCAGTTGACATAGTCCTGCTAGTGGTCTCATACTAACTGAGACAAGTGCGGTCATGGTAATCGACTCTTCCATTGACCTTGTATGGTACTGACTTGTGAGAAGTTTGTGGTCGATTGGAGATGACCCGGGTATGATTCATCTCCTCAGGGCATAAGTGTGATTGTAAAATATGTTCAGCCGTGTAGCATATCTTCTTAAGGATCGAATATGAGAAACATTATTTGATGCACAATACAGTTATACATCTTAGTGGATAGATGTTATTTATGTTTCTTTACATTCCTTGCAAAGCAGATAGATGATTTATAACTCTACCATGAGTAGATGCAATGTTCTCCTTAAGAAAGGAGATTATCTTATTCTGTTCATATAATGATTAATACTGACTGTTAATATAAAAGAACCTCTGCTCAGTTATAAATGCTTAATCTGGGATAATAATATGGTCGGCAGAGAGTTATATCTCTCGTTGGGACAATTGTCTCACCCCGTGGGATCCACATTTTTTTAGGTGGACGTGCACGAGGTGGAGAAGATCTTTCTGCATAGGAGGAACAACAGTTGAGGCAGCAGTGACAACTCATGTTGAGTGTACTGTCTGTCGTGTCTTGTAAATAGAAGTCCTATGTGCCGTCTCTGTACTCTCAGGTCCTTGGAGTTGGTTCGTACTGGTTTCATGAATGATCTGCGATTTTGGCTTGAATGCCTTGAGGTTTTATGTTGCTCTAGTATGTGTTTTGATAGAGCAACTGTTATATGTTGTCCTCGAGATGAGATGAAATAATGTTGTACAATGTAAATCATGATATGTATGAGTTTTGAATCTTTCAATAAAAGTTTTCTGTACAAGGATCTCCTTGCAAAATGGTTTTAAATTTTTAGTGATTTTTATTATTCCGTTGTTTATGTTTATTCCACTTAATAGTAACGATTTGTCTGTCAATTTGGCGACTGTCGTTACAGTATTAGTTACACAACTCCCCATCCACTATGGTAGAAGACTCTGCCCTTTCTCAACAAATTTTTAGGCAATGAACACACTGAGATGGAAGACACAAGCCTAGAAATTATGATTAGATCTCTTGTAGAGTAATAATATAGTTTCTGCTGCTAACATTCTAGATTGTATGGGTAGTGAAGTGGGAATTGATGTAGCCCTCTTCTGGTGCATTTTTTTAATTAGACGTGTTATGTGTGTAAGTTATCTTTTGCATATGTATATTTCTTGGTACTCTATATGCAATTGATGTGTGTTATATGAAATGTAGATAGTGGCATCCTAGGATTTTCAAGGTGTTAAGGGGTGTATTAATTGAAAGAAAACTTCATATGGGTATATAATATGTAAATACCATTTTGAATTTGTTAGATTTCTATTTCTAAGATCATGGTTGCCTTAGGATTATATTAACACATAAGACCTACTCCTAAATTTCATTAAATGTGAAACTAACAGGCGTGGATTGTGTCTGTTTTATTCTATTAGATCTTTGAACCCCGCAACAAGAAAACCTCTTCCACTTTTCTTCTAAATGAAATTTCTAATTTATATAAGGAGTATGTACTTTTTATATTTATAGACATAAATTCAAGTAATTTACACATTTAAGAATACTAGATATCATAATAATTTAAAAATATTAAATTAGTTTGATGATTGTAAATGTAATGTTACATGTCATTTTGTTAATTTGTTGAGGTACCTCGATTGGATAACTATCCTGACTTGTAAAAGAAAACTCTTGTATTGTTGCGTCATTAGAATAAACAAACTAATTTGTAATTTTAAAAAAGTACATCTTGCATTCGATAAGTTTGAAAAATTAGACTATTTTGAAGACCGTCAAACGACATTACACTTTATTTAGCTAAATAAAAAAAGAGTGTAACATGCCATGTTCTCAGTCTTCAGATAGACAATCTCAAAAGAAATGATTGGACTATCTATATCACAAGGTGCACCTCTTTTTTAGAGCACATCATTAAGAACTCTATGGTTAAGCATGCTCAGTCCATTGTCGTACTAGGATGAATGACTAACTAGAAAGTTGATCCCAATTTGTGCGTGAGTGAGGACAAAGCGCACAATTAAGCCAGTGGTGGTCTGTGAGTCTAGTCGTTATTCCTAAAACTCCAGTAGATCCTTGAGTAGTGGGCCCGATCATTACAAATGGTATGAGAGACAAAATCTTTATAGTAGGTGGGGCCAACACGGGCATGTGGTATGTCAGTCTTGAGCCGTGGGGTCTAGACATGTTAGAAAGGGATATCCATGGTGATGTATACACCCTTACACAGGAATCTGTGATGAGACGTTGGGTGCACATGGGTCCTTCTGGGTGTCCACTGAAATGAGAAATGATTATGGGGTGTTATAGTTGAGCCTTGACGAGAACGTCAAGAGTCTAAGTGGGAGAGACTGTAAAGTCTCAGGTCTTACCTCGGATAAAATGATCTTGGACTACCCATATCACCAAGGTGCACCTCTTTTCAGGGAGCACATCACTAAGAACATGTGGTTAAGCGTTCTCATCCAGAGTAGTACTAGGATGAATGACTATTCAGAAAGTTGATCCCAATTTATACGTGAGTGAGGACAAAGCACACAATTAAGGCCAGTGGCAATATGTGAAGCCAGTTGTTATTATTAAAACTCTACTAGATCATTGGACAATACACTCAGATATTACAAAGAGACAAGAAAGAAGTTAATGGACATTGAATTGTTAGTGAAATAAGTGAGAACAAAAAGAAAAATTTTGATCTTATTTCGAATAATGTTGTATCAGATACGATGTTAAGGAAAACAAAGAAGAAGAATAGTAAGAAGATAAGAAAGGTAAATGAGAGAATAAAAGTGAAAACTACACAGATAAAAGAGACGATGAAAACCACTCCATCCATCAACTCTTACATTGCTTACCCTACATTCTCAAGCCTACCAGAAAAGAAAGTGTATATAGTGTAGAGATAGGTGATAGTCGGCTCTTTGACTCCTCCCGTGACCTTTTTCATAGTTTTATTAGAAGACACACTTATTTGTAATTCTAAACCTAATTGAAAAATTGCATTACATAAGGTCGAGCATCACATGATACCTTGTTACAATATAATGAATAGTTTGTAACTTAAAATAAACGAAGAACAATAACCTACACCATCTCCCATACACTTTCCCGTATAGTATAGATCAGTAGAAAATAACTATTCCATAATTACAACGAATAAAGAAAAAAATTCAATGAACACTCATGAATATATTATTATAAAACAAGGTCTAATTTTTAAACTAAAAATAAAGAAAAAAAATACAACCTCCCAAACTCTTTCTTTATAGTGTAGACTATAAAGCTAGGATGGATTTGTAATTACTAAAATAAATAAAGAAAAAGTATAAAGAAACCTCAAATGAGATTTTTTATGTATGCTATAGGACAAGGCATAGAGAGTTGTGCATATTTTTTCCCTTATTTTCTTAAAGTTAGTCATTGTATTCTACTTAGCCAGCCGTGGGTGCACTATTAAGCTTTGATTTCTCGAAGATGCCTTTGATAACTTGAGGACTTGAGCAAAATGATAAAGAAGAGAGGGAAATAATTTTCTTTGGCTTATTTAGTTAGACAAAGTAATGAGAAAGAGAGGAAAAACAAATAAGAAGAAAAGAGAAAATATGTGTTTTTTACCATTTCATTCCTCGTTAAATCATAGCTAAAATTATAAAAAAAATATGGATGAAAAGTATGAAAATGAATGAAATGGTTGGACAGAATAAAAAGAAATTTGGAGACAATGTACAAACATGAAAATATTTAGAAGAAAATTCCACAAAAAAACATAGAAGCTAGTATACAATAGAAAAATATGTTGAAGACCGTGACAGGAGTTGGATAATTTGTTGTATTTCATTTTTATAATTTAAATTAAGATTTGCGTACTCTAACAAGGGTCCTCTTATCAGCCGTACGAATTGAGAGTGTACCAAAATCAAGAGATGCGGTCACTAGATTTACACTATGAAGGACCGGAACAACTCACTATTTGTTAAAGCCATAGGAGTTAAGGGTACGTTCTCTATTTATAGGTTTTCATTCTTTCTAGATCTCGTCTTCGTCTTCTCTTTCGTTGTGCCCTCCACTACATTAGTGAACTTCTGTTACCCTCGAGAGCATGTGTGACTCCTGCTTTAGCCTCTAGACAAGTGAAAATCGAGTTGGTTATCAAAGTAAGGAGTGGTTTGGGTACCGATTTCTTGAATGCCGGTAGTCTGACAGTTAGCAGGTAACTTAAACCGTTTCCGTGGCGTCATGCGGTGGCAGTATGACCAGCTGTGGCGAGCAGTGTCACGTGGCGTGAAAAGGAGAACATACGATAGAAGACTATAACGATGATTAGAGAAATCTGCATCGTCTGCTAATATTAGTAGGTTACACGTGTTATATTTAAATTGTATCAAGTTGGTGTTAAAATAATATTTCAAAAGTAAAATGTAAAAAAAATGATAATGTTAAAAGAAACTGTCGACTGACCGGTCGATTAGAAGTCCGGTGATTCCCTCCGAGCAAGTACACATATAACTTACTTAAACACAAATAAATTGGACCAAAGTCAATATGATACCTTTCTTTATCTTTATAGTAAAAGTCCAAAAAGTGACACTTCTATGACATCTATTGAAATACAATTTTAAAAACAAAATGTAACAAAAAAATGAGAATCACAACAACAACAAGAAATTGTCGAACAAAACAGCTGGACAACAGGCAAGAGACTAACACAAAAAAACAAATTGCGAATGTAGATAAAATATTACCGACCGATTGGTAAATTAAATACCCGATGACTCCCTCTATGTTGTAAGTACACATATAGACTACTTAAACATATAGACATATTGGACTAACATAAATCAGATGTCTTTTTAACTTGACAGTAAAAAAAATCCAAAATGTGCTAACAACTATGTGTTAAACAAAATGCAAAAAAACCTAAAATCACAAAAAAATTATCGAGCGAAACATAAAAAAAAAATTGAGAATTACAAAAAAAATTATTGAGTGACCCGTCGATAAAAAGCCATGTAAATCCCTCAGTACTATAAGTATACATATAGAATACTTAAACACATAGACAGATTGGACTAATATCAATCTGATGTCTTTCGTTAATATGACAAACTAAAACACACTTCTATAACAACTCTAAGTTAAAATAAAATTTAAAAATAAAACATAAGAAAAAGAGTTGAGAATCGCTAAAAAAAACTATTGAATGAAAGCATAAGAAACAAAACGTAAAAAAAAACTGAGAATCGCAAAAATAAAATTTATTGACCGACCAGTCGATTAAAAACCCGATGACTCCCTCCATGCGTAAGTACACATAAAGACTACTTAAATACATAAATAGACTAGACCAACATTAATTCTATTCCTTTCTTTAGCTTGACAGAAAAATCCAAAACTCACTTCTATAAGGAACTCACTGTTAAACAAAATTTAAAATTAAACTCAATGGAAATACTTACAATCAAAAAAAAAATTGCCAAGCAAAATATAAAAGTCATAATGAAATAAAAACTGAGAATCACAAAAGAAAACTGCCGAAACAAAAATTTTCAAAAAACACAAACTAAAAAAATGAAAAGCGCCAAAAAAAATTGTTGAACGAAGCATAGAAAATAAAACATAAAAAAATGAGAATAAAAAAAAATTACCGTGGAGATATATATATATTTAGATATAGATATATAAACATGTAAAAGTTGTAACATAATGTTTCCGGCAACAGAAAATTGGTCGGAGACACTTTTACAAAGCCAGATATACTTCGACAAAGATTATATAGTTTCTCAAACACAAGCTCAATATTATATTAATTAACAGACACGAACAAGCTAAAGCATAATATAACCAACAATACCAAAGCACACACTGCGGAATATATTATCTATTATGAAAAGGGAGCAGCTTAAGCAGCTCTAAAGCAACCAGCTGACTCCCTTTTATTATATAGTACTAGCTAAAAGCACATGCTAAGCACATGAATAGCAGTCAAATTAGTATAATAAAATATTTAATATATACTATTACATATGATAAAAATGCTTGCTGATCATTTAAATTTTTTGAAAGCTGACTTTTTCTCTGAATTTATTAGTAATAAGAATAGTTATATACAACTTACTAAACAAGAATAACTCGATTAGTATTTAGTTGACTCCTTCTGATATTCACAACAAAAATTAAAAATTAAAATGCTAAAAAAATGAGAATTATACAAAAAGATGGGTTGACTCACTAAAATAGAGAACAACTTAACTAACATCTGCTTGAATCCTTCTGAAATGTAAGTATAGAAACATGTTAAATTGATTAACATACAGATAGACTGGATTGATTGGCACACATACATATTGCTAGAATATAAATAATAAATAGATCAATGAGCACACAGTAAAGCTACTGGAGTACATGTAAATACAATCAGTTGACCCCCATCCGACTTGTAGTGTGTCATTACCAAAATCTAAACTAAAACTATGACTCATAATAAGTTAATAACCACTGCATGTACTAATCTGTACAAAACATACTAAGAGAAAGTATTTTGATTAAAAGCCAATTGAAGCTCTCAAACATGTAAGCACACTGATTGATTGGACCAAATAAAACTCAAACATTTAACAATTGAACTTTTTGTTTACCGACTTTAGTTTTTCAAGTGTTTGTTTTGTTTGCTTGGATGAGTTTATTTGTGTTCATAGATGCATCCGTACAATAATTTATTAATTTATCGACGACAAATTTATCCATAGAACTGTAGAATCACACATAAAATTTACTTTTATATAAAAAATTTGCTACTGATAGAGACCTTTTTATAGATAGAAACCAATTTATTTTACGGATGAAGACCATAACTATTAGGTAGCACCAGTGGCGTAGCCACATGTGGGCACGGGAGGGCACGTGCCCTACCCGATGCCAAGTTTAAAATCAAATTTGCATGTAAAATTTTCGATCCTCATAATTGCTGACGAGACTTCCGTAAGAGTGCCCCCCTGTTCAAATACATAATGTCTACAGGAAACACTTCGTTTCCAGTGCAGCACCTAGTCTGTTTGTTTTTGTCTCAGCCGCACGTTTTCATCTGCCGGCTCGATCCGCACGTTCTCATCTGCCCCAAGTCTGTTCGTTTCTAGTGCAGCCCGCAGTCTCCGCTAACGATTTGTATTCTCCAACAGTGAGTAGATAATTGCATAAATAAATATCTATTATTTTAGTAAAAGCCAACGGGAGATTTTAGAAGAGATTTTTTCTTATAGTTTCAGAAGTCCATTCTCAAACAGGTTGCGAAAGACAGTTCTCAAGCAACATTTGCGGTTCCTGGTTTTTGAAGACAGTTCTCAAACACCGGCACCGTGCAATTTTCTTAGTGGTTTTGAAGACGGTTCTCAAACACCATTATCGTGCCATACGTATCTCTTGCTGGTTTCGGAAGAACTATCGCACAGAAAACTAAGGAAAGGATGTCGATTTTTTCGCAAATGCTTATATCATTTTTTACTCTACTACATTGCATATACTGGACTCATAATTATGTGGTGCCCCCCTAGTGAACAATCCTGACTTCGCCACTGGGTAGCACACATACAAATATAATAATCATGCATACATACAGGCGGATAGCAAGTAATAACCATACACACATACGGGTGGATACTACGTAGACACAGAATTGAAACTCGCTCTTGTTAAGGTAAGATAGATATAGATATAGAAGATATGGTACTTATCAGTTCCGACGCTATACGAATCATTTATGTGACACATGCTAATATTTCGGATGCTCATTTATATGTACGGGGCCTAAACGGATTTCAACGCATTAATAAAAAGGATTTTCCCAAATAACCCCTCTAGTTTCTGAATATTCCTGCTCATTCTCTCTCTTTTCACTAATTTTAATAAACCCTTGTTGTCTGGCCAGAATTCCAAATATCCTCTTCTGTTAGTCTGCTGTCAAACTCATTGACGGAAGGCTCACGTAGGACTTTTTTTCAACCTCTTCTATTATACTACCATATAACACATTGATAAATTAATAAATTTATAAAATCTTATATGGAATAAAGATTATTAATAACATCATCTTAGTAGGTATGGTATGAGATTCAACTCGTCATATTTGTCAAATCAAAACTTAGATCCGTTAACTTCTATTATACTACCATATAACACATTGAATTATTAATAAATTTATAAAATCTTATATGGAATAAAGATTATTAATAGCATCATCTTAGTAGGTATGGTATGAGATTCAACTCGTCATATTTGTCAAATCAAAACTTAGATCCGTATCTAACGGAACTTGGATATGTTCACGCTGAATAGTAGAGCCCATTGCCGATCAAAATTTAAATTTTGATTAGTGTGTGTGAAGCAATTTAGATCGTCAAAATTGAACTAGTAACCATCTTATTCTGGATCAGATACGCCGAGTTCACAAGTTTTAAATATATCATTGACAAAACCCTATTTATATTAAAATAATATAATATTTCAAAATATGTTCCGGTAAAACTAAATAACATGGCATTCAAATCTAAACCGAGTCAAGAAAATTAATTCAATGACCAGTTCTAAGTCTAATAGACATCTGAATGTAATATTCTAAACCAAACATATCTGATACTTTCCGCACATATTTAAACAAATATTTGTTTGAATTAAGAATATCACATATAAAATTACAAATAAAAGTATTTCATACATTATCAAACTAGCTGAACACTACCCACATTTAGATAATTATTCGATCCGTATATCACATCTAAAAAGTAATAAAAATAATAGATACATTTGACAACTGTTTTATTTTGAGCTGGATATTAACTCCACAATTTTAACTGGATTTAGATTTGGATATTGTGTTAATCAATTTGAACCCAATCTATCTACACATATCTTATGATATCTTATTAATTTTAATACAAGTAGTGTTGTCAAGGAAGCATCAAAACCTCTAAATGCAATTCTGGATGAGCCGAAAAAATGGCTACGAGTTCTCACTTTTGATATTGGGCTACTTTCACGTTCATAGAAATTGATCGGAATGTAGGCCTCGGTCTGTTTTGGGCTCTAACATTTTAAATTCAGAAAGTTTCGGGTTTGGACAAATCCATAATTGTGTCGATTCCTTGTTACACTATAAAAAAAAATCTAAATTACACATAAATTTGTTATTGACACACTAAGTTTTTTTATTCTAACTTAGACAAATACAAGTCAGTTTTGAGTTGCATCAGTTGACCAATTTTTGGGTCAATTTAAGTTTGGAAACAACTTTGGTCAGAGTTTGAACAAAGTCATTGAAATTCAATTCTAAGTCGATTAGTGTAAATGTCAAAAAATATGTTTGCCATTATTGACCAAAACTGACCCGTACTTGGCGTTTAGATAGCCTTAAAAATAAGTAAAGAAGAAGTAAATCTAAACAACGAGTTGTTATTACTTTTGTTAAATTGGCCAAGGTTTTAATGGTCACGTCTTGAAGAGGTTTAAAGAAAACTACACGTAAAGTTGGCGTCAATTGCATTTGACGGCAGGTAAACAACAAGGAGGTTGTTGGGATTATATGCGAGCAACGGGGGGCTAATGGGATTAGTGAAAAGAGAGGGGATTACTAGGAATTTTCAGAAAACAAAGGGAGTATTTGAAAAAAAAAACTCTTGATAAATGAGACAATTCCCCATTTAATATTTTTTAAGCTATTTAACATTACTAATGTTGTGTGATATCCGGTAGGGTAAGTTAAGCCGAAGACTCTCGATATGCAGTAATGCTACACATAGTAAGCTCTATATCCGATCACACACCTATTTTTCGGGAGTCCGTGAATTCCCGCCATTTTTTCTAATACGATTAACTCCATATGAATTAACTTTATGTAGAAGTCGAAAAGTTTCAAATTAACTCATCGCTCTCTAGTCTCATTTCATCTCACCAACGTCCCGCACCCGTACGTCCGACAACTTTATTTCATCCCACAGTATTTTCACACTAGTACAATATGTTCGATTCTCTGCTCCCGCAAATCATGCCGGTTCGCTTCGTTCGTGCCGAACCTGAGCGTCATATTAATCAATACGTCTTGTACTATACTTCTTATACTATACATTTTATACTTTAGTGACATGTAAAATAAATAATGTTAAATATCTGAGGTAATGTAATGTGTGTATGTATTGTATCCGAAAAATAGGTTAGTTACATGTGTATGTCTTTTAGTAAAATATGAATCAATGCATATAAGTATTGTATGAAGCTATCGACATTCTTTTGTACTTACTTTTTGAGGTACTTATGTGGTTTATGAAAGTATTTTATACGGTTAGTACCATACTTGTTATGAGTGGCTACAAAATTAACATCAATTTAATGATTCGTCCGTTCCACTACTCAATGGCACACACTTTGGCCTCACCCTGTCATCACAAATTTAATTTTGATTTAATGATTGACGCTTTCTTCTTCTCAACGGCCACCCACATAGCCCCCGATTACGGTTGAATAGGAAGGCATAATGCCGTTTGAATGGCACGAAGTTAAAGAGCTGAACAACACACCTCGTCTCTGATTTCTACATATGAAGTGTCAATAGACATTTAGTTAAATAAATGGAAAAGAAACCATGATGTGTGTGTATGAGAAGGAGAGATAGTGGAAGAGGGAGAGAGATGGGAAGGGAGAGAGAGATGGAGTTGAAGTGTTGTGTGAAAAAAGAACATGTCACGCTTTTTCAGTTAACTGAATAGCAACTGAATGCTTATTATATTAAATCAATTGACGTTCTTTTCTAGAAACATATCCTTGATGTTTAAAAAACTTTGTCCATTTCATATAATCATCATCTCATAATAATAATTGATGTTTCCATTTTCTTGTCTACTTTTAATAGTCTTTTTAAATAAAAAAATACTTGTATATCTTGTTGAAAGGCTAGATATAGAACAACATATACCGTTTATTGTTATTGTACTCTATTTTTTATTTTATATTTGTCTCCTTTCCGGTAATCGTATCCGCTTATAAAATATTGTGTAGAAAGGGCATCGGGTTTTTTCTCACTATAATTCAGTTTAACTTCACAGTTTATCATGTCCTCGTCTAATTCCTTTTATTGAGTTGTTGTGGGTTCATATAGGATCAAGTCTAGTTAACCGTGACAAACATTATCATCACTTAATATTGTGCACTTTCTTCCACAATAAAAAATTCTTGCACAATCCAATCCCTTCTCATTATATCTATCAAGACATCAAACATATTATTAACGTAACTTAATAATATTTCACATTAGAGAATACTAAAAATATCTAGACAACGCATAAAGATAATGCTACTAAAATTAAACAAAAATGAAAGAGACTTCTTTGTTAATTTTAAAGTAGTAGTTTTAATTATTAAACATTACTATTATTAAACATTACTATAACTACTTTAGACATGAATACATGACTACTATATTATTATGGTGAGATAATGTACTTACATAACTCAAGCCATCTAAATATTTACATTAGTTTATTTTGATTTGGTTTAGTAAAATTGCAATATCAAATTTTACGTATTTGTTTTGCAACGATTCCAATAACCTTAGAACCCCCCATATGAAAAGATCTTTTAAGTCTAATTAAAAAGTGTCTCCCAAAATAAAATTAAGTGTGGTTAGTTTATCTGATTATGTTAGATTCAATGGTCCATTTTAATTTTACATCCAATGTTAATCGATAAATTGGTGTTTCTGATCCCAACTGAGTTCTATAATGTGGATTTAAGATTGGTTTTGTATCTCTATATGCACAAGTTCTCTAATGTCATAATTTTCTAACATATGTAGTTTTATAAAATTAACACATCATGAAACTAAGTAAATCTAGTCTCATTGCTTTGGATTAACCTTCATCCATGTATTACATATTATAAAAAATATGAATGATCATTTTTTCAACAATTGAATCACATTATAAAGTCAAGCAAACTCGGTTTTGTTTTGTTGCATATATGTAAAATATCTTTTTAAATGAAAATGTGTGAATTACATTATAAAACATTTTCATACCTAAGAAGTTGATATTTATTTGACTCTTCTGTGCACTTAATATTATGTAATAGAAAATACAATTTTCTTACTTTGAATTAGGATAGTGGTTATGTCCTTTGTTTTTATATTTTTTAATAATGACAAATATAAGGGACAAAAGTCTTTTATAGTTACTACATCTTGGCCTCACCCACATCGGATCTCTGGATCCGCCACTACTTGTTGTACAATGTGTCTGTTAGTAATGTATTTTTTCTATACAACTTTGACAAATGATGTTATTGTTGTACGTCTCGTACTGCATGTCTAGTATTATTCACCATGTATTGAGGGACTTTTCATTCAGATTTGAAAAAAAAATATTTAACACTGCTTGCATAACAAAGATTATCAGAAGATGGTTAATATTATAAGTTTACGTATGTAAAAATTGAGTAAAAATTGATAATAATTATGCATAAACAAAACGACATGAATTGTACTATACATTTTGAGAAAAATGAATATATATTGGCGTGTGTATATAATGACATTAACATATAAAATAAATTATAAATAAAAAATATCAACTGTACATACGTACACGCGTATTTGAAAAGGAATCTCGAACGGTAAAAATCGGAAGGCAACATATCTTTTTTTTTAAATAGAAGAAATTAAAAATGTACAAAAAATTAAATCGAAATAATTTTCGTAATCTATGGTGGATTGAGACATCACAAGTGCATTCTTTAGAAAGAGAATAAATTTTCTTCACTTTACATGAGATTTCCATAACTTTTACATCGACAATAATATCAAAAGTCTATTACAGATAAAACATTTATGCCACACATTAAAACTTGTATTTTTCCAACTTCCGGATGGACCAAGATATGTTAAATTTAGGAAGATAACAGGGGCGGCATCTTCTCGGTAAGTATGTCGGCAATTACCTAATTGTATTAGTGATGTTACATAAAATCTAGATACTAAAGCTATATTTTAGGGAGTATAAACCAAAATAGCACACTTTGATAAAAATATGTACTGAAATAGCACTAAAGCCATCTTAATTCCTGAAATAGCCCACTTTCGGGGAAAAGCGCCAGCACTTTTGGCGTTTTACTGTATCCGGGGGCCAAAAGCGCCAAAAAAATGGCGTTTTCAGCTGAAAGCGCCAAAAAAATGGCGTTTTCAACTGAAAGCGCCAAGTTTTTGGCGTTTTCAGCTGAAAGCGCCAAGTTTTTGGCGTTTTCAATGTAAAAGCGTTAAAAAAAAAACGCCAATTTTTTGGCGCTTTTGCATGAAAAACGCCAAAAACTTGGCGCTTTCAGCTGAAAACACCATTTTTTTGGCGCTTTCAGCTGAAAACGCCATTTTTTTGGCGCTTTCAGCCCCCGATACAGTAAAACGCCAAAAATGTTGGCGCTTTCTCGGGAAAGTGGGCTATTTCGGGAATTAAGATGACTATGTTGCTATTTCAGTACATATTTTATGAAATCGTGCTATTTTGATTTATAATCCTTATTTTAGTTTCCTTACACTATATTTTGAAGCTTTATTTTAGTTTCCTTACACTATACTTTTTTTGTCGGCTATTCAGCTGATCCAGGTAAGTATGTCGGCGCCTAGTTTTGTCGGTAAGGTATTTTATTATTATAACAGTGGATGAGATTTAGACCAAATGGTACATTGATGTTTTTAAGTGCTGTGCACCAAAACCTCTTTTTCGGTCGTTTTCAATGGTATGTACGTTCTCCGTCATTCTGTCGGTGGGTCCGAAGTCGGCGATAAGGCGTGTCTTCGCGCCTAAGCAATAGGCCTCGCTTAGTCTGAACGCTCCGAACGCTTACATGCCGCGACGTGCAGCGGCATACAAATGGCAGAATGTATGATAAAAGACAGAATAGAATTTGGTCTAACAGAGTCACAGACCATCCCACCCAAAACCCCGTTCCGGAACTCTCTAGTGGAGTGGGAGGAGCAAGGGGCACGAAGCAGCTCAGCGGAACACCATCTTCGGTTCTCCAACGGGAAAGGTAAGGAGTCGTCTCGAGTATCGTTTGATCTAGTTGCCTCTTTTATTGCGTGTCTGGTTGCAGCCAGCTGCTTTCCTTGTTCTGCGGTTATGGCAGCTTGACCCAGGTCTCGATGGTGCTTTTTCTAGTCTCCTGTCGGTAGGAAATCTTGTAGAGTACTAATCGGTGTAGCAGGAATACATATGGAACTAGAATCAATTCCAGTTACTTGAATTTATGTTGCAGACCTTCCTCCGATCCTGCATATTACTGGTCGGAAAGGTAAAGTTTTGCCGGTAATTCTCTACATCTGTCCTCTTTTAAATCTTACTCTCTTATCTTCTGAGCTCCTTGGTGTCTGCTAGATACCTAATGCGCCTAAAGCTGCCCTGCCATCCATCCATGTTCGAGAAAAACCTGCTTGAAAATTGTGTTATTTTTTTTAGGGGTTGGATATACAGACCCCAAACCAGACGAACCACCGGACGACCCTCTCCCGTGCACAGAGGGTCCGGTCCGTTCTCGGGCCGTGTGCACGGGAGAGGGTTGTCCCGTGGTTCGTCTGGTTTGGGGGGGTCTGTATATCATTTTCCTTTTTTTTTATGGCAATTAAGTTGTGTTCATCTTGCAATTTTTAGTCTTCGTGAGAGGGGGAGAAGGGGATGCTGAAAAATGTGGGGGTCTTTCCCGTCCTTGAATTTGGGAAAGAGTAGATTGTTGATCCTTGCAATTGATATGTTAAGTCATGTTCGGGAACTTATTAAGGTCCATCAGAGGCAAACCACCTTATATCATTGTTTGCATAATTGTTAGGAATTATAGTGGGAAAGTAACGTGTTCTGTAAAATTGAAAGCGTAAGATTTAGCATGGAAAACTCTCTCCAAGACGAGAAGAGAAAAACTACGGGCAATACCAGCCAACAAACACTATGTAATCAAGATTACAACTCACACCGTCCAAATTTAATTATCCATAAATCCGGATAGCTCTCCTCACACACGAACAAAGATAGAAAGAAGAAAGTTACACCCAACGTGTACAAAATATCTCACTTATCTTTTTCTCCTCACGACACCTTGTAGGGACTAAACACGGTTGTGTTCTTATCTGTTGCTGCTGCGACCGCTGACTGGGCAGATGCATATTAATCAACAGTCCTGAGGAAGTGCGGGTGGGGAGGCAAATGAGGGATTCGCACTTGTCGCTTTATCAAAATTCATTATCCAGTTCATGGAAGTTGTAGAATACTCGAATTAAGATAATAAACGGTGTCATCACAGTAAGTTAATTAACTGATAGGAAGCTAAGAGCATAGTCAAAATATTAAGTACGAAGGGAAATGATACACAATGTACTCATTGTCCTTTGAATAATACCTATTTGTAGGTGCCATGCTCAAAGATTCCCAAACTTCAGAATATTTCACTTAGCAAATTTGACTCATGGTCAACACCCTGCACCATGGTTGCAATAGCTTGTATAGCTCTTAAAAAGTTTGTTAATAGATACCAATCTAAGTGAGAACTGGGAGATGACAGTTACTAAGGAAAGCAAAGTGGATGGCGTTGATTGTACTATCCTTTGTCCTTTGAACAAGGAAAAATAGCTCATTTGTAGTAGGTGCCATACTAAACAAGGCTATTAATGAGATAGAAGTTTGATTCGATGGTTTTGTCGAGAGTTAAAACATCAGGTGATAACATTTTGCAGTTGAAAAGCATATTATGGGGTACTTTCCATAGCTAATGAATCGTTGGGCTAAATAGATTATTATCATGTATGGTACAATAGTCTCTTGTACTCTTCCTTAGAAGGTGTCTTAAGTGTCTATATATTTTTTATCAGTAGTAATTGTGTTATCAATGGTCATTTTCTAGGCTAGTCATTTATGTCAGGAACTCATATCTCTAGTGTGTTCAAGACCATCATAATTGGTGCATCTTT
Organism: Alisma plantago-aquatica; assembly: GCA_963693085.1. NCBI lineage: Eukaryota > Viridiplantae > Streptophyta > Magnoliopsida > Alismatales > Alismataceae > Alisma > Alisma plantago-aquatica. Next base: position 409,134,752 of record OY856414.1, read on the forward strand.
TCCTCCCCCACCTCGCCAAAGTGTCGTCCTTTTGTGCCAGATTGTCTCCTTTATTCATGAATTTGAATCAAAGATTCGTTTTAAGCGGAATAGTTGATCCTGGAGATGACTTTTTACTTGTCTCCATTTCTAAGAAGGTTTCTTATGTTGATAGTTATTATGTTGTGACATGGAGTACCAACAGTTGCAATTAGATTAATGAATTCAGGCCAGATCTAGATAAGGAACACGTAGAACAAACAGAACATGAGAAAAAAAAGGTAAATGAAGTTGAGAACTCATACCAAATCGTTCGCTGAACAACACATGTGATACTTAAAGAATTCAGTGACACAATCCTCCTCGATAAACGTCGTTCTTCTAGGCGATTCGATCACGAACCTAAAGTAGAAAACGTCTCGCTCGTGCGTTGACGACGAACAACTTGCACTACCAATGCAGATTAACGATCATACCGGACAAATTGTCTCTGATAGAGGAACGGCGAACTCGAAAAGCTGTGTTTAATCCTAATGACCGTAGACTTATTTATAGCCCTTTTACGCCCCCATGTCCTATTCCCAGTAAGACACGATCGCTCATACACGAAATGGAAAAACAAATCTATTTACGAGAGTAACAATTAATTAAATTAATAATTAATTTCATATTCGTATCCTTGTGCAAAAAGAAGACGGAAGACGATTCCCACAACTCACTGCCCACAAGCCTGTGTTAGGCCAGACGAGGCATGACGTACGCATGCGTGCGTGTGTTGTGGTCACTATACTCACCAAGGAGGTGAGCATACTCTCCCCTAGAGTTCAAAAACCTTTGGACATTGTGTCCCGTGATCCTACAAATAAGGATCACACAAGCTTTAGGAGTGAGCACTGTGAGACTAAATGTTCTTTCTATTTGCACAAGACATGAACTACTTTTCCTCTATGTACTAGCTGCACTACATTGGGCTTAACCCATGTAGACAGATGGCTGTAGCAGCCATATATCCAACAGTTTCTTTATCAACACTTCAGATCCTTAAGGTCTCAGAGACTAGGAAGTCTGGCATCACCGATTATTTGACTGCTGACATGCTTAAATTTCGACACGACCTTTAGGTCCCTAGAGTCTTGCACCTTTTTGATATCACTTGTACTGGTTAATATCTTATATTTAAAATCACAGAGATGTTCATTACACCAAAGTGCTCGATGAAAGATCGAATGCCTTGCTGCAGTTTGTGGAAGGCCATTGCTGTCATACAATTGATTTATGTTGCTGGCACTCAATTATCCCATATTGCCACAAAATGTGTCAAATTGGTGCAGATTCTTAGAAAATAAGAGACGGCTAATCGATGTATTAGATAGGAGAAACCCTGCTCCTATAAATAGGAGAATAGGGAAGCGTACAAGACATAAGACAACCCTAATGGGCCAAGACACTTAGGCCCATATTACAAACTAATAATAAAACACTAACTAAATAACTCTCAACACTCCCCCTCAAGCTAAAGTTGGGAGAATCCCAAATCAGCTTGCAGATAGAGAGTTGGACTAAGAAAACAAAGAAACAAAATAAAATGATAAACTAAGCCCATATAAGAATTTTCTCCCCCTCAATATTACATTAAAGGACTCAAACACTCAGACACTCCCCCTCAAGTTGATACTCCAAGCAAGCAAGCAAGCAGGTCACAGAAGCTTCTCGATCATCTGAAACAAAAATAAGCAGCAACACGATCATCTGGAGCAAAAGATTACATAGCTGATAGGAACCAAGGTCTTCATTAAAGTCGTCGTCGTAGTAGCCAGAGAGTGCTGGATCACAGTAGCAGAGCCCAGAGAATGTTGGATTAGCAGAGCCCAGAGAGTGCTGGATCACAGTAGCAGAGCCGAGCGAGTGTTGGATCACAGAAGCAGTAGGTCGACGTGCAAACAAGGCACGGACAAGTCGAGAGTCGATGTGTCAAAACACGGACATGCTAGAGAGTGTTGGCGCACAGTAGCAAAACTCGACGACATAGGCAGATAGAAGACCACTGGGTAGAGTAACAAGTAAATAAATAATTCCAGTAGGCGAAGCTCCATGTAAGGTCAGAACGGATGTCTTCATCATCTTCCCTCTTCATACAGTATCCATCACAGTAGCAGACGTCAAAGTCTAGAGAGTGCTGGTCCACAGTAGAAAATCAACGTGCAAATAAAGCGCGGACAGCAGAAAGTGCAAAAGCACAAAACAACAAACAAAATGTGCTAATCATAGCACAAGTAGTAAGAAAGACGTCTGAATATGTAACTTCATAGCAGCAGTCGAGGTAGATGATGAATAAGCAATAATAGCAGCAACAACACCAAATAGCAGCAGCACGAAGATCCATAAAACAACAATAGAAGTGGCATGAATATCCATATAGATAGCAGCAGAAAGCATCACATAGCAGCAGCATGAAAATCCATATAGATAACAACATATGTATATCTTCTTCTCTTTCTTCATCACTCCATCTCATCTCTTCCTCTACTCTTCATCCTCTATTCTCCCCCTCACGCCAACCACGGAAGGAGTCAAAGAGTGGTTGGCGTGGAGAGCCAAAAACAATGGTAGAGGCAAGGTTTAGTGTAGGCAAATATGTGGAGGTAGTAACCAATAATGCGAGTCAAGGTGCAAAATGACCCGAATAGGCAAATCCAGATAGAAAAATAAATGAAAATCCGATAAGGCTAAAAAATGGATCCGATTAACACAAATATTTGAGTGTATATGGGGGGTAGCAAAAAATATTGAGGGAATAAAAAAAAATTAGGCTATTTGGTGGCACGATTAGAGGCGGTATGGATAGCAGCAGCAAACCGGTGGCGGCTCGTTTAGGACAGGCAGAAACAGCTGCGGTGGCGGTGCATGAAGCAGCAAGGCAGCAGAGCGGCATGGACGGCGGGGCGCAGCAGTAGCGGCATGGGGGGGCAGGACGGCATGGGTGGCGGTACAGGAGCGGAGCAGTGGGGCAAGGCCAGTAGCTGGCGGTCGGTCAGGAGGATGGAGGAGTAGATCATAGTGGCAGCAGTTGCACATGCAGGCAGTAGGTGGGATTGCAAGCAGAAATTAGCGGCGGTAGCACAATAGCATGTCCAGTCAGGTAGCAAGAGCCGGCGGCGGAAGTCAGAGGGGAAGCGACGTCGGAGGTAGTAGCGCAGGGGCAGGTAGCGACGGCGGCTAGACATGCAGTGGTGGGCGCAGGAAGAGAGGAGACAACAGGGGCGGCAACGCAGAAGAAGGTGGCTGAAGTCAAAGACGACCATAGGCAGGGAACAATGATAGGAATTCCTTACGGGCAGCCAAGCACCGCCAAGGGCGGCGGCCGCCCGCAAGGGGGCGCTCCTACTTTTTCTTGCTCTCTCTCACATAGTGTTTTGGTCCCTAGGACGGCTGCTCTGATACCATCTTAGAAAATAAGAGACGGCTAATCGATGTATTAGATAGGAGAAACCCTGCTCCTATAAATAGGAGAACAGGGAAGCGTACAAGACATAAGACAACCCTAATGGGCCAAGACACTTAGGCCCATATTACAAACTAATAATAAAACACGAACTAATTAACTCTCAACACAGATCAACAAATTGATTTTTTTCCCATAGTGTGAAAATAATTTGTTTATCCTCACATTCTTACAATGCCTGCTAAGTTAGATCAGTAGTAGAGAATCATGTGAATCGGGCATGCTCATACTGCCTTGAAGTTTCAAATGGACTTTAACGACTCTTACTCATTGGGTAGAATCAATTGTGCTTTTGAGCTTAGGGTTGATACGGCGAGTTTTGGGGAACATTGGTTTCAGAGCTGTTATGAGATTTTCCTAGGTATAATCAATTGAACTTTCTTGGAAATTGGTTCCCCATCACTTTGTATCAAAGTCCAAAACCCAAACCCTAGGTCTAGGTATATGACAAACCCTCGTCCATCATTGATTTTTTTATCTAAATCTTAGGTCTAGGATCAATCTCATACACCCAACTTAATCCTTGTCAGAACTTTACCAAATACTATCTTATGCTTATCAAAGTCTCTTATCCCTCCACCATTTGCAAGAAGGAGACTGATTATCCCTCCTCTCCTGCTCCCTTTTCCCTCTCCCTTGTCTGCTTCCTTGTCCCCCCGCCCTGCCCTACCTTTCTCCAGGCCGATGGGCTTGTAGAACCACTTTCAACATGTGCCGCTAGCACCAGTACACGGTCTTCCAGTCCTGTCCAGCGCTAGAACCCACAACTCTAGGCTCCCTGTGGCTAGTTGGGGGATGCCGAAGGACTTGATCAATCGAATGGGGAGCACACTAGTAGTCCTCTAAGGGTTGACACTTGTCCACAACAAGCTCGGCTGGTTGCTTCAAACTCAATTAAGGGGTAATACAGCCCCTTTGCCCCCATTCCAAGAGGGCGTCGGGCCTCCTATAGACAAGTAAGAGATACATTGACCTCTTACGAGGGAGTTGTTTTGTCAGATTAACTGTTATTTTTAAACATCAATGACCCCTCCATGACAACCACATGTTAATTTCAGTTTCTCTCTCTGTCCAGGGCTCCGGAACCTGTGTAGAAATTCATGTTATATTGGATCCACATTACCTAACAATCTAGTCTCCAGAATACATTTTTTTCCAGCATGCATTCCACCCGTGCTACTCCAACAACCACATAGGTGTCTAATGAAAATCACCTGCCCGCTCTAGGGACGCTGATGACTAAGTTGCTGAGGACGACATCGAGTTATGGTCTACATTGAGGGAGATGTGTGGCTATATTCACAACCTTCCAGCTCATGGAATGTCATGTCGCGTACTACAAGCGTGCCACAAGCATACCTCTCAGCACTTGCAGCTCGTCATGGTCCACTAACTGGGGTTGTCTCCTGGCCTTAGTCAACACCTCCCAACATGTTACTTCGAACAGACCCTGCTGCGGCCGATTTCTCCTTCAACTGCGCTGATGCCAGTACAGCCAAATCAAAGCATCACTCAGAACTTTTCTCAGAGCTGCCAAATCAGAGCTTCATGCAGAACTCTGATCAAGTGATGACTATCATTGCTGATGCAGATACAGTCAATGTGGATTTCCTGGCAATTAGGTCTAGTTTGGACGCCTTTTTTTAAGTACCAGTATTCTGGTAGATGGCTTTGGCATTTTTCTATGGTGTGGGAGATGATTTCGTGCGGAAGAAAGATGAAATAGAACAGAAAATTGGACAGGAGACTTCTATTCCCAGTACCATCCATTTCGGTGTGACTGAAAAAGTTGTCCGTCAGTCATTACGGCAATAACGGGACACCATTTGTGTTCTATGTACAGCAGGATGAGCTAGCAATTATCATAGTAATTACTGGGATTTCGGAATTAAACGGCCAAACTAGGCCTTGGTGAACCACAAGCATGACAAATATTATGACACACCGCAATCACGAGTCTCACTCATTACACATCGACCAACCCAGCTCCGGTGTGTTGCATCTGTGATTTGCTGCAGCTGCAAGGATTCAGGTCTCAGATCTCCACCAACTCACTGGAGGCTCGTGTTTCAAAGGCAGGGATAGTTGATGTAGGAGAGCTCAATCAGGGTAAATTAGATGGGCTGTTGGTAAAATGCAAGGACTTAAAGTTAAATGTAGGTAGTAGTTATTTATAGGGACTTATTTATATGTTCCAAGTCATTAGTGTAACTATGTTTACCTTATTTTATTTGTCTGTTAAGTGACTAGTCGTAATCGTCGCATTTGAGTTATAAGTACTAGCATTGGGTGTTCATGCAGAATCCTTATTATTGAATTTCTTTATGGAAAATGGCTTCCCATCAAAGTGTATTGCACATTTCTTTATCTTTGGTACAATTTCACATATATCTGTATGTATGTATATATATTCTATATACTGTTATACTATATGTTAAAACGCAGATGTATGCGTGTCTATATAAATAATCCCATGCCTTGCATATTTTGAGGCTTACGCCTTGCCTCTATGCAATCAAAATGCCTCGCATAGTTTAGAATGTAGTGTGCACCTTATAACTGCCTTATGTCAAGGTGCCGTACAGGGATATGCCTTGGCCTGTGCCTGAGGTCCTTTTATCTGGGTTGGTTTATGGGCATTAGTACCCCCTTTTCGGGTCCTAAAACAATAGCTGCTACTCTAATTAATTATTTTCGTGCATGTTAGGTGTGTTTTTTTGTCCTATAATCCCTTTTTGAGCTTGTCTTGATCTGTGTCTTGAATTTAATTCGTATTTTGGGGGTTTATTTTTTAGGATCATCTATATAATTCATGCGAGATCCTAGAAGAAAACTCAAAATAAAGTATATGTATATAATAGGTAAAACGGTCTGAATAAAACAAGGAACCTAAACAGTGCTCTCCTTTGGTACCTTGTTGCCTTAATGAGAATGATCTATGATCAGGGTATATGCTTTTGTCAGTGATGTAGTGTATCAGTACAGTATGCAGTTCCTAGGTTGTTGATGGAGGTTACTCCACATAGAGACTGACATCTTCTAGTTCACATTATCTTATAAACATGATCTTTTATGATTGGCTTTTTACTCTAAAACTTTGGGTCTATAACCATCAAGGCACTTTGTAACGACAATTCTCTTTTTTATCTTTGGCAGGTGAAAATCTGAAAATAATAGTGTTGTAGTGTAGGAGAATACTGATGGATACATTGGAGCATTCCACAGAAGGGCAGGTGATTAAGGAAGAAATTCATATGAAGTCCAAACAGAAGGAAGAAGTTCCTGAAGGATTAGTTGAGAAAACAACAGAAGAAATTGAGTTGAAGACAAAGGTGGAGAAACATAAGTCACCTACTGAAAAAGATAAAAAGAAAGACAAGAATAAAGAGGTCAACAACAAGTCAGAGAAGAAAGAGGACAATGAGGATGACAGAGAGAACAAGGAGAAATTAAAAAAGGAAAAGGAGAGGAATATATCTGAAGAGAAACGACAGGGAGATGGAAATAATGATGAGCAGCCAGTGAAGGAAGGGAAGGTCGGGAAAAATACCACAAATGATGATGGAAAAGATGAAAAGAAAAAATCAGAGAAGTCCAAAGACAAAGAAGGTAAAAAGGATAAGTCAAAAGATAAAGCTTATAAGCTAGAAAAAGAGAAGAAAGAAAAGAAGGCATCTGAGGAGGATTCGCAAGAGAAGGAAAAGAAGGGAGAAAGTAAGTCGGAACATAGAGAGACACAGAAAGAGGCTTTGGAAGTGAAGGATCAAGACGAGCAAAATACTGCAGCTGAAGATGAAAAAGATAAGAAGAAGAAATCGGGGAAGTCCAAAGATAAAGAGGGTAAAAAGGATAAGTTGAAAGACAAAGATGAGAAGCTAGAAGGAAAAGAGAAGACGATGGATGTGGGCAAATTGAGGCTGAAGCTAGAAAAAGTTGAGGTTAAATTACAGGAATTAATGACAAAGAAAGAAGAGTTACTTAAGATGATTGCTGATGCAGAATCGAGCCTATCCGGTGAGAAGACAGGATAGAGCTTATCCGATAGAGCCAGGAGGATACTGGTTACAACACCCTAATCTTATAGTAATGCTAGCTTCTATGTACACTGAAGTTTGCAATTTGCAGTGTTATATTTACCAGTTATGAACAAATTTATATCCCCAGAGTTTTGGTTGCAGTCATTTTCTCAAATAACGGTCACCATGCTTCAATGTTTCTAGGTAGTTCTGTTTGCTCATGCATATTGTTTGTTTAATATATCGAGGCTTTCTCTATTCTTCTGTGCAACAAATTTCATTCCCATCAGTGGTTATAGCTCTTTGGATCCAAATCTAGTACTCGCCATGAGTTTAGAAGATGGTGGAATATTAGCCTTCGTTTGGCACAGGACTGGGAATCTGGACTGGGTTAGTCGGGGTTAGTCTGGATTCCGGTGCTGGGGCAGTCAGGATGCAGTCTGATTTTGTTTGGCAACGCAGTCTGATTCTGGTCAGCTGGTCTGATTTCAGTCTGTGTGCAGTCTGAATCTGTTTGGCTGGAAGTCTGATTCTGTTTGGCAGCGTAGTCAGTATCTGCTTATTCTGTCATGTTCTTGCAACACTGTTTGAACAAGTACGTAGAATGTGTATTTGTGATGTCACTTCAACCTAAGTTTAGAATATTTTAAAAAAATATTTTATTTGTGTTGTGTGGGTGTTATTTTGTATATTTATAATAGTGCAAATAAGATATGATAATTCTAATTTTTACGTTGTGATTAAAAATTAATGAAACGTTACTGTCGTTTGGAATGACATTTAATTGTCAGTCATTAGTATAACAAATTACATTATCGTCAGTAACAGTCAAGCTACATGAAATATGAAATTGGCCTAATATATTTTGTTCATAACATAAATAAATTACATTATCGTCAGTAAAAGCAATTGATAATAATCATATTGTCGTCATTAGTTAAACATAAATGATCACTGATAATAAAATAATTATTTACGGGTGATCTTCGTCAGGGGAGAAGGACAAAAAATGAGAGCAATAAACAGCCAAACAAAAGTTAAGATTTTGACAAGGCACTTTGGGGGGACATGGTTGGATGTGGATCTTGATTAAAATAGGTCAACGTTATGGCCTCATCGTACTCGTCCCATGATACTGGGCATGGTTCCTGCACCGTCTGCTTGTTTTGTTGTTTGATGTCGTCTTTTAGCCAATCAAACAACAATGGCAAATGAGGAACATGCTGACTGACTCAGCCCTTGACTTGATCATCGGTCTCAATTTTGCCCTCCTCCTCCTTTGTGTGATTGCAACATAGTTTTGTGCATAAAAGGTTATCTTCAACATATTTTTGAATTTTTTTCGGTGATATCAAAAGTTTTTCAAATTTTGCCCTTGCCCTTACCTTTGCACGCAATGTCGACATCTAAAATTAATAAAAACAAAGGTATGAACAAATAATAGAATTCGTAAAGTAACTCTGGCAATAACATAATAATGAAGTAGGAAATTTGATCGCATTATGACAGTAACATAGTAGACTGTAACACATAAGTACAGAATGTAAATTGTTGCGACGTAAAAACACAACTACATTTAGCACATATGTTACAAGTTCATTTGTTTATTTCAATCGTCAATGCGAAAAAAAATTCCTGGTGGTAAGTGCGACGCGTCGTCAAGAAGTTGCGTTCAATGCCTTGTTGTGCGGCCAATGTGGGGGGAGGCAATAAATCTCCCAATATGAACATATTGTCTCTTACAAACTCTCTCTTGATGTATTGCCATCGTGTTTGCAACTCAGGAAATGAAATATAAGGGCCTCCTGTTATGTATATGAACTGGTGACATGCCTCCATCCAAGCCTGTGTAGAGTATACTCCATTTACACATCTACCCACGTGATATTGGGTTCTCATCAAACCCCTGAGAACCATATCAAGCTCAGTAGACCAGATAAAAGACGGTGTCGGCGGTTGTCCAGTCATATAATAGATTCTGTAAGTAATATATTTTTCAAAAGTAAGGGTGTATATCACAATTAATTGTATTATTCGGTTTGAGCTAACGTTAAGCAAAATTTCGATTAATAACATACATCATTAATAAAACACTCATCAACATGAAGAAAATTTTCATAATACTTAAAATGTAATATGACGTTTATAAAAGTGCCTAAATTAAACAAGTGTATGATGTTCATAACATCCATTGATAGTCATTCTAAACAGAGAAGACAATGTAAATGCATTTGCCATTCAACGTTATGAAGTCATTTGAGGTGAAGGGATGTCCAGAAGAAGACGAAAATCTTCATCCAGACTGGCAACATTGTGTTCTAAAACCTCATGCTCATACTTTTTGTTATAATTCATCGTAGTTGTGATGAATTTCAATGAAGTCCTTCATGTTCATCGCCTGACCCCACATTGACTTGCACTCAACAGTTAGTAACATAATCTCCGCTTTCAATGAATCAATTGTTGGGGGGAGATCGACTGCCCAATGGAAGTATCTGCATCGGTCTTTTCCCTAAAATGTAGTACGAAGTTCAAGTTAATGGCAAAGAATGTGGAGCCTCGACAAGGGCAGTCTATTATTTATTGATGTACTATCACACCTCACGAGTAGGGCATATGTAATACATTTCGCCCGACCTTTGACTCAGAATGGCAAAGTCATTTAACCATGCATCCTCTGTGTTAAGCCGTAAAGCTGCATTTAGCCCACAATCACACCTCGGAACCTCATATGGAGTCATCGACATCTAATAAAAAAAATTGACGATTAATAGAAAAATGTCGGGTTCATGACATAGTTTTCAAAGATAATATGAAGACCATTTGTTCAGGAGTAGCTAATTGTTGCAACAGACAAGTGCAGTTAATTTGGACATATCATAATATAGTATATCTATGACGTATTGTATCCATCTTCTTCTGTTGAAGAGTCATTATCGCTCGTTATTTGAAGTCGGTGGTGAAGATATCGACACCTCTCCCGCATACTTGAAATTTCTTCTTGTAACCTATCCGTGTCTGCTCTTGTTGAACAGACAAAGGCACAATGTTCTGACCAGAACTTGCGTTCGCTACGTGCATATGCGAGCTGTGATACCATTGCATCCCTAATTACAGTCAGCGTAGCCACTGTAGGTTGTACTTGCTGTGCGGACAACCTCATATGGCATCTGGTTGGTACAAGACCCCTACCACATGTAAAATATGGCCTGTGGGGATTGTTGTCTTCAAACCGTCCATTTGCCGCATCTGTGGCATCCATGTACACTCGTACGGTGCACTGCAGACCACATGGGCACGACGTCATGTCATTGTCCATTTCTAGACAGAAAACCTAATGAGACACAATTTCACATTGTTTATAAGTAGACAAAATTGTAGTGAACAATACAGTTTGAGAACAAAAGTTGGCCGTGAAGTTACAAAAAAAAGGGAGTAAGTGAAACATGTTGTAGAAAATGTTTCAATTTTGTTGAAAACAAATGTATAAATCACTGATTTGCCCACATAGAATTGCAACAGTTTCACACAAAACATCTCCCTCTCTAGCATCGGCCTGGCTTGTTTGTTGGAGAGAACTCAATTCGTTCAAGATGTCAGTGGTAGTATGAGGCTCATCCAAGTTTTCGTCCATCATAGGATCACCATCATTTTGGCGTCAGATAAAATTGTGAATGATACAACAAGCCATTACAATCCAAGACTGAGACTGCACGGGAAAAGTCGCTCCTTTACGAAAGTAGGAAAACCTCTTCTTCAACACACCAAAGGCTCGCTCGACAATGTTACGTAGTTGAGCATGTTGGTGGTTGAATATTTCCTTTTTGCTTGTGTATGAGCCTCTGTTACCCCGATACTCTTCTATATGGTAAGTAACGTTTCGATATGGTGTAAGAAATTGGCTGGTGTTGGCGTACCCTGCATCAACAAGATAGTATTTCCCAGGGGGTACTTTGAACCCGCCTGTGGTTGTAGCTGCGTGAAGTACCCTTTGGTCAGTAGCAAATCTCTCCCAACCAGTCATGATATATGTAAACTCCATTGAGAAGTCTACTACAACCATGACATTCATGGAAAGATTCCCTTTTCTATTCCTATATCGGTTCTGCTTTTCACGTTTCACCAAAACGGGGATGTGTGTCCCGTCAATTGCCCCAATGGCATCCTAAGACAAGTATATAAGAAATACGCAAGTAAATACCAAACTCAACGATGACGATAGTGGTTATATTAACAATGGAATGGACAATGGTCAACTAAGTGATGGTCATACCTTGAAGTAAGGATAAAATCTTGAACTCTCGGCGATGCGGCGATGCGGAGTTGTGGATGAAGTTGGCATGACAATATATTCGTTGCACAAAGCACACACTGCATCCAACACCTCATTAAACTTTCTACTTATGGTCTCACCACTGTGAATGTAGTCCTCAGGACACGGTTGGTATGGCCATGGCCAACCATTTGAAGGAAGTAGCAAACTGCCTCCACTGATGACACATCTCTGATACTTTTCAACAAACCTCGGTCCTCAAGTTTGTCAACAAAGGCTAAAACCGTGTTGGGTAGCATACGGTACAGATCGTACGCCCTCCTTTCATGGCCGGTTAATATTTCTAAAACCTTTTGATGACCGCTCCTAATACTAACCGATCTCGGTATTGGTTGGTGTGTGGTTGCGGCGTCTGAATTTTGCATGATATTGTGGGAAATTTGGTCAGCTATTTGGTAGGATATTGTGTTAGCAATGTCATTAGCCGGACCAGACATAAGATCCAATAGTTGTAGAATGTCATCAGTTGTTTCATATGGATGAATACCAACCATCACGTCTAGAATTAAAAGTGATTATCCGCATCAGGAAAATATCGAGATATTACAGAAATGAAATTACGACTATAGTGACAAAATAGCAAATACTGACCAAATAGCAAATAACAAGATAAACCATTACATAGTACCATAGTTCAGAGATAGTTCCCAACGGAATACAATCGTACAACAATTTTTGATAAAGTTCATCAAATAAAAGGCAGGATACTGATATAGTTCTTAAATTAGACAACCTCAAAAGTACGGTGGAGATTGTGGCGTGAAGGGTGATTGTGATGCAGAAGTTGTGTTCTTCATTTCCCACAAGTCTTGCAACCAAATGGTAATTTTTTGTGGGGTGTCCATAAGGCTTAGGTAAATGTTACGGTTAGCTGGATCTTTTATGGCGTGCACAAGAGTGGTAAAAACTGGGACAGGGGCGTCAGGGTAGCTTGCATGAAAGTGGTGCAAAATAGTTTGGTATTCGTCTTTATCATTAGACCTAGCAGCAATTTCGCTACCCATATCATGTACCTTGGCAAACACCTTTGTGAATTCGGACACGACATCATTAGACAGGACACAACTGTCCTGTGAGCTTGACGCTCGCTTCCTACGTCTGATCATGGTGGGAGTCCTTGCACCAACACCTTGGTTGTGTGATCCGCTGTTGGTGTCCTCACTTTGCGTCCCAGAATTAATCATGTCTTTAGTGAAAGCGGTTGGACCGGTCGGTTCTGGGATGAAAAATGAATCAGATGCATCTAGGTCAACAACAACATCATCTTCAGATGCAACATCAGAAGGATGTTGTCTATTGGTTGAGGACATTGCATGATGGCCCCTAGCTATGTTCCTCCCCCATCAGCTCGACGTCGTGGTAGTGGTAGAATGGTTTGTTGACCAATCTCGCTAGTTCCCTGTTTGCCTAAAATAGAGGACAACTACTGATTAGGTCAATATTAAGAAGTTTAATTTAATATATAATAGTCAGGGGAGTGTATATTATTAGACATACCGCAAAAGCCTCCCTCCACTCCGGGGTGTCAGGCAATATTGGCTTGTGCCTGCTGTCATCCCATCCAACACCACTTTTGTTGGTCACCAGTTTTATCTTTGCATAGTCTCTCCTGAGGTTCTTCCACCGAGTTTTTAACTGATCCAATGTACCCTCATTCCTCCCCATCCTAATATGCCAATCATGTAGTGTCTCCCTCTACGTGTCCCTAGTAAATATTCCATCGACGCACCTATCCATGTCATATTGTCTCCTCAATGCCGCAACCAGAGCCTCATCCAACTCTTTCGACCATACAATACGAAACCTCGGGTCGGGTGTAGCCATAGTACCAATGACACTGCGATATATCACTTTAGTATGGGTGTTTAAACGAAACTGTTATACGAACCTAGTATGAGACTACACAGTTGAAAGCAATAACTTGTATTGAAAGCAATAACTTGTTTAAAGCAATAACCCATGTCATATTGTCTCCTCAATGCCGCAACCAGACATAAGATCCAAAATTTGTATAACAAATTTGAAATTTTTGTTAAATTTGAAATGGTTTTAGCAAACACATCATCCAATATGTTTATTACAGGAAAACTACATAAATAGCAAGCATTCCGCATGACATTCACATTAAACGTGTTCATATTTCTCATGAGATATACCTGGTAAGCCGAATTGAATGTTGAAGAGAGTTGCACGGCCAGCGATAGGGTCAGGGACGGTACATACAAGAAATTCAGAGAGGGAATACAAATTAGCCGAAATAGTTAGATTACTTGCAATATAATCAACAGAATACTAATGGGTGTACATTTTGGTCGTACATGAAAATTAAAATCATTCATTCAAGCTAACATTAAAATCATTCATTCAAGCTAACATGAATGATCAAAATTAGGGTGTCCCAGTTCTAGTTTTGAAAAGTTGACACATAAAAAAAACCCTACATGAATGATTCAGACCTCAATGTAGGGCTTATATCACATACTTGTTCCAACTTAAACAAATAGATTACATTAGATTTTTGTACCTGAACATATAATGACCTATCAAACATAATACATTATACATATTAACATGAAAACACAACTGAAAACACACTAACAGATATAACATAAATCTACTTCTCGGGCTCCTTCTATGACCAAACAATATGCTAAGACAATCATGCCTAAATATAAAACTGTCCTTGTAAATGAGGTTACTAGCAGGGAGAACTCATTAATTAAATTGTCAATATAAATATATAATAATTATTTTGTTTGTATCCCATATGGTCGACCTATTTCATTTCAATGCAGAATGTTGTGCTCTACATTGCTGGTGTATTGATGTTTATAACATGATTAACAGCACCATAATTTAGGTGATCTATAGTCGGCATTCAGATATATGTTTCAACTTAAACAAAAATATTACATCATATTATTTTAAACGGAAGAAATAGTGACCAATCAAATTAGGTCTTATACAATGAGCACATAATAGTGACCATTTTAAATGGATAGCACAAAATTAGGGCTTATACAAAAGAAACCTACATTAATGATTCAGACCTCAATGTAGGGATTGTAACACATACTTGTTCCAACTTAAAACAAATATATTACATAAGATATTTGTACCTGAACAACTAATGACCTATCAAACATAATACATGATACATATTAACCTGAAAACACACTGACAGATGACCAAACAATATGCTACAACAATCATGTCTAAAATTCTAAATATAACCCTGTCCTCGTAAATGAGGTTACTAGTAGGGAGAACTCATATATCTGGTTCATTACACAGAAAGATATTAGACAAAATAGATGAGCAAGTGACAGTGTCAGGGACGGTACATACAACAAATGCAGAGGGAATATAGATTAGACAAAATAGTTGGATTATTTGAAATAAATAATAAACAACTAATTTAGATAGGCAAATAATATTCTGGAACCAAATTAGACTAAGTCGGCATCACAAAATGGTGACAGGAGCAGCAAAATATTGTGCTCTACATCTAATGCTGGTGTATTGATGTTTATAACATGATTAACAACACCATAATTTAGGTGATCTACAACACAATAGTCGGCATTCAGATATATGTTTCAACTTAAACAAAAATATTACTTCAAATATTTGTACCTGAACAACTAATGACCTATCAAACATAATACATGATACATATTAACATGAAAACACACCTGAAAACACAGTGACAGATATTACATAAATGTACTTCTCGGGTTCCTTGAATGACCAAACAATATGCTACAACAATCATGTCAAAATATCACCCTGTCCTCGTAAATAAGGTTACTAGTAGGGAGAACTCATTAATTAAATTGTCAATATAAATATATAACTATTATTTTGTTCGTATGCCATATGGTCCACCTATTTTATTTCAATGCAGAATATTGTGCTCTACATGTAATGCTGGTGTATTGATGTTTATAACATGATTAACAACATCATAATTTAGGTGATCTACAACACAATAGTCGACATTCCGATATATGTTTCAACTTAAACAAAAATATTACATCATATTATTTTAAACAGAACAAATGTACACTACACACTAGTATGTTCCAATTTTGTACCATCATAGTAGATCTAGTTGGGGGGGTGGGGGGCAGACCTCAGTCAAGGGTTGTGTACAAGGTGCCAAAATATATTAACACAAAGCAAAGTTGGTACTAAAGTTTACAAAATAAATGAAATGACTATCAAAAAGATCTATTTGGTGTACAATTTGCACGTATACAAAACATAAGCAGTCAATGCGCACAGTCATAACACAAATAAGAAGAAGTTGAATAATCAAAATTAGGTTGTCCCAGTTCTAGTTTTGAAAAGTTGACACATTAAAAAAACATACATGAATGATTCAGACCTCAATGTAGGGCTTATAGCACATACTTGTTCAAATTTAAACAAATATATTACATAAGATATTTGCAGGGAGAACAATCATGTCTAGATATAACCATGTCCTCGTAAATGAGGTTACTAGCAGGGAGAACTCATTAAATAAATTGTCAATATAAATATATAACAATTATTTTGTTCGTATCCCGTATGGTCGACTTATTTCATTTCAATGCATCCATTTTTTCTTAGAATATCTCAAAATACGAGAAACTTTTTTGCTCTTATCTGGTTCATTACACAGAAAACATGTTCATATTGATCAGGAGAAATACATGGTCAGCCAGCCGAAATCAAGGTTGAAGATAGGAGCACGGGTCAGGGACGGTACATACAACAAATGTAGAGGGACAGTACACAAGCCGCTAGCCTACTGAAACAAAGAAGAGGGTCGGCGAAGACATGCCTCTAAAGCAATTGGGTGACTTCTGAGTACAGGGGCTCGACAGCGGCGGCTTCAGAGAAGATTTTGTGGAGGATGCGAATGTGAATAGGGAGGATTTCAGATATGAATCACAACACTATATAGCAGCAGCGACACCGCTTGCCCTTGCTAGGGTTTACTGGGTTTGCACACAAAGAAAAGGGGGGCTTTGATGGGAGATGACAATTCCAGATGATGCTTGATTCTCGGCGTCTAGACTGGCGGTGTAGGTCGGCGATTGCAGACGACCCACCGTACCCCTCTGTCGGCTTGATTGACCAGGTGTTGCGCCTACGCCACTGTCCAGGCTTATCCATACGACACTGCCCTGCCATACGAAACGATGGGTTGCTGCATGTCTTGGGAGAGGTGGGAGAAGGCGTCATAACTGCTGGGAGGGCGTCGACTTCTCGGGAGAGGGAGCAGAAGAGAGAGCAGAAGAGGGAGAGGGGAAAGGCGAAGGGGCGGGGAAGCGTCGGGGGCGATGACACCATCGTAGAAAGGGTGAGACGAAAATGGACTCAGATCGCGGAAACCAGGTTATGAACCGGAATCCCGCCCCTCGTGGGACTGGGAGAACCCGGGTTAGGGGGTTCCGTTATCCCAAAACGGGGGTTTTCCAGGGTTGCGAACCAAACAAAAATCAACCTCAAACCGGCACTTGTTTGGCGGGGTTGGCACATAAAGACAAGGACAAATCGGGTTTCGGACCCGTGCCAAACGCAGGCTTAGGATTTTGACTTTGGTAGCATGTGGCTGGTTTCATATTGTAAGATCATAATCTGTATAATGCTGAAGATTTAGTCCGCAGTTAAGAGGACGCCTCTTTTTTGAACTCGTCTTGGACATGCAAAGCCAGAAAGCAATAAACTAGATGATCGCAACTGGTAGCCAAGGCTCCCAGCACGGCAAATGTGAGATAATTCAAACCTCTCTCTGCTTGCTGCTTGACGTGCCACATCCTCCGTGTCTCAAATCTTCATTTTCACTGGTTCTCTGAACATTACCATGGCCAACTCTCCCGTTTCAAATTCAGTAAAAAAAAAATTCTTCCTTCAATTCACCAGCATTGCTTGGAGTGCAGTGACATCTCTTTGGAGCTTAAAAAGGACCGTTTGGAATAGCCTCCCTGCCGATAGAACAACAATAGCGAGTTTGATTAAATCAAAGTTGGGCGTTTTGTAAGGATAACATAACAATATAATGCCATCTTGAATTAACCACCTAATCGTTATGTGTAATTCATTGCTAGAAACAGATTCGAACATGAATATTTTGACTTAAGAGGTTAGATAGGTGAATGGCTTACAAGGCAACCTACGGAATCAGATGAACAAAACGATGATGAGAGGAAGGCCTGCTGCATGCTGAAGACTGTAAGGCGAATTAATTTCATTCTAAAAAGAGTATCAACAAACACAAGAACAGAAGCAAAAAAGAGTATACTTGTAAATAAGAAGGATGTACCGTTTGTAAATCTGTTGCTCGCAGAAAAACCAGCAACTGGTTATATAGAATATCGGTAGGGTCCAGTAATCTCTTAACCGCGCCTCCCAGGATTGATAGGCCCTCATCGTTTATATAGAAGTGCCACAGAGAAGTTTGGTTACCACAACTTCCTATTTGTGGTGTCCGCTTCAGCAAAACCTCCAAGCTCCTTAACAATTATATCCTTGATATGTACCCCAAGTTCACGTTTAGCATCCTAATGTCAACTGAAAGAGTAATAACTGATGAGAATGTAGGATGTAACTAAGTGTTGTAAAGAAAGGAAACATAATGATCGTCATTTTCCCTCTTTAGCAGGTTGGTGTAACAAAGAGGTTTGGTCTTCCGAAGATAGGTGATCAAGGTGAAAACTGCTTAGTGTTTGGTGGTGATATATAGATACAACATCTACATATAAACGGCTACATCCACTTGCACTACTGTGATCCAGGCATCGTATACAATCAGTCTGTTTAGTTGTGTGTCGTTTGCTTGTTAGAACTAAAGATACCTCTAGCTGATCACCTGCCACTTGGGCGAAATATTGTTTGGAACGAAGCTTATATCTACCACCATTAATCATCTGCAACAAAAATCCAAGGCTTTACTTGTCCAATTCATCGATAGTGTTCTCGATGAACACAGGACCCTTATCATGAAGACGAAGATGCAAAGGAAACTATGATGTTTGTAGCATTGGATGAGAAAACCAAATAAATAAAGGATGGGGGACCAGGGAACATATGATAAGGGAATCAAAACAACGGGGAGGCAAACTATATCAATGTAAATAGAAACATCAATTTGGTTTGGTTTAGCAAAGTGTTGTCTGTCCACCACTATGTTGTGGTTGTCGTCACTATATTGGGGAGTGCACAGAAAAAACAAGGTCAAAGGTTAGACGAGCATTCCTATACACCCAAGAGTTCAGCAAACCCCAGCAAGAAGTGATTACTCAAAATATACCATGTCTTGCACCTTTGGCAACTACCTTTCCGACTAAATATTAGAATTTAACCTACGTTCTAACTATAATAATCATTCGATAATATTAACCTCAACCTGACTGTGGCATCAACTCTAGTATGTGTATTCTTTGTTCTGCAACATTACGGATGTAATGATAATCTGGGCGTACGTTGCAAAGCACCTTTGTGACACGTGATCTTCCAGGATTCTACTCGTGAATATGTGCATATGAAGGCCCTCCTTTGGCAACATGACCAGATATACAGGCAAGATGTAAGCTATACATAAAATAAGGCTTTACGACCTAAATATTTTTGCAACCATCCTCACAATCTGGATAATGATTGTTAACACCATCAAAATCTAGGAACATTATCAGAAATGGTTCACTATAGGCACCCATCACAGACACCTACATGACAAAGACACTAGTGTGTTTTCTTGACTTCCTTTGTGACTTGTACTCAAGTGACGATGAACACTGAACCTAAATCTGATCCCCAATTCTTGTTCACCCCGGATGATTGCGAGTTTTGGTCAACTATTACAATTAAGATGCACATCCCAACAAACTCCCGCTGAGACTAATATCCAGAACACCAAAGATTAGTAATCTTATGCAATATAACTCCTATAAATTAATTAACCCAATGATAACACCTCCCCAAAATTTATTTTGGATACCAATTTAAGTACCGAACAATTTCAGTTGCTATGTGGTAATAGTTTTAGCAAACACGTCAACAATAATTCCAATCTATAAATCTTCTTCAGGGCAAATAGTCCATCTTTACACAAACCAGGAACGTAGTGAATCTTCAATTGAATGTATATTGTCCTACAATGAAGCATCGGGCTCTATGCAAGATATATTGCACTTTAGTATCATAAGAAAATTTACAGTTATGTCGATGAAAACTCCTTCAAAATACTCTTCACCCTAACCATCCTCTTATTTGCTTTGAAGAAATAGGTACTTTGCTTATATGGTAAAGAGCAACAGAGCACCTCATGCAGTCCCGAAATCCAACTCATAATAACTTCACTCATGGCAGACACGTACCACACGACACCTTAGGCTAATTGCATCACGACTTAGATTTACATATGCAAAACCCTACAATGATACATAGTCATCTTTGAAAGGCCGTACCCGATGTGCCTCCTTTTGGTCACCATGATGACTGGATGAGGCCAGACACAATGTAATAACCAAAAAGCTTTGTCCGGATTAACTCATTACAGGATACTTTTGATAACATCATATTCGAGAAAAAGGAGATGTGAAACACACCTCATCATGAAGACAATTCAGCAACATGCTCCCCTGAAGATGATGTGTGTCGCCAAGGCCATTATCTTCCTCTATCATACGTGCGTGATGTGAGACAAATATCCAAAATGTAAGCACTCAACACCCATGTCTATATGAATCTATGTGGATGAACGAGAACTCTACTTAAAAGGAGGTTGGTGATTCCTCCAGGGTGCTAGTTCCACAACATTATCTAATTCTCACTCTCTCATGCGACGGACAGGGTTTCTCAAACATGATTTGCGCTACATTTAAAAGTAGAACTCCACTTGAGAGGATGTTGGTGATTCTATCACGGTACCAACTCCACAACTCCATCTGATTCTCACTCTCTCACGTGATGGATAGGGTTTCTAATGCTAAAACCATTGTTTTCCTCTTTTATATGTGCTTGATGTGAGACAAATATCCAAAATGTAAGCACTCAACACCCATGTCTCTATGCATCCACGCAAATGAACAAGAACTCCACTTCAAATCGGTGGTCCCTATAAGGGGCTAACTTCACGACTCCATCAAATTCTCACTCTCTCATACGACAGATAGGGTTTCTCAAATGTGAGTTGCACTACACTTAAAATGGGTGGTGATACATATATATACATGACTTGATTTACGTCAATAGAGTCATATATAATTTTCTTTTGCCATTTTTCTATCTATCATGTCCCCTATTCGCGTTATAGGGTTTCCCTAGACACGAATGGCCGTCTGTGAAGAAACCTCCATGGTTCACTACGACAAGTACTATGTATGTTTTGCAGGTTCCCTCCAGTTTGTGATGGTCAAAGAACTCAACTAGAGACAGACTAGCATCAACACCTATGACAGGGAAGGGGAAGATGAATTGATCAACTTCAAAATGACTAAGATCAGATCAACGATGAACACCTGGAATTGACTCTTGTAGGCAAGATCATGACCGATTGATCCTAAAATTTCTAGGAAATGAAGAGAACCTTTATTGGGGAATGAGGTCTTAAATAAAGAGCTACCTTCATACTGATTACTAGAAACCTATTTTTGTTCAAATTCATACACTAGAATGACAAGGAGAAATTCATGACCGAAGGCCTATGGAACACTGATAACTCCTTGCTGGTAACTAAGAAGATACATGCAGAAAACATTCTAATGGATGTGGATCTAACTTACTGCTACTTATGGATAAGGTTGTATAATCTTTTGCTAGGGTATCACTCGAAGGAAGTGGTGGCTCTAGTGGCTGGGAATGTAGGAGAAGTCCATTCAGTAGATAAAACAAACTTGGGATGGGACATATTTTTCCAAGCTAGGGTTAACATGAACATTTCAAAACCCATCAAGCAACAACATAAGATACATGATAATGAAGGTCACCTAGTCATGATCAAAGTCAAGTATGAAATATTGTCATCATATTGCTATATATGTGGACTCATGGGACATACTAATTAGGATTGTTAGGAGGAAAAAGATCCACAACAACCCAGAGGATAGGGACCATGGGTGAAGGCCTCTTGAAACAAATGAAGGAGAGTCCCAATTGAGGAAGACCTATTTGGAAGAAGAAAAACCAAGAGAACTATCAAGTTTACCAAAAAAACATGAGAACTAGAGACGAGGAGAAGATTATGAGTTGTCATCAAACATAGGGCTTGAATCAAGAAAAAAAGAATGCGGCAAAAAATCTATATAGGGATTAGAAGACACAAACGTGTATTCCAAGGCAGATGAGAAGTGATGAGGCAACACCAAGGAGGCTATAGGTCATACTGGACATGACAAAGAGGGTGGCATACAAAAGTATCCAAGATAGTCAAGATCAATTTGGTTTGAAAACAAATGACGATAATAAGATTCTCACTCTGGGAAGTACCATAAACACACAAGGGAGTAGAAAGAGGAACAAATCAACAAAGAAGGTGGTAGGTCGGGCAGATGAGTATTAGGGACACTCGATCACTAAGAAGGCTATGCCGATAGGTTGCCCTTTATGAGAGGCCTCACAAAAAACAAAATGGGGAGAGATTGAAAGGGAATGAGGATCCAATAAACAATACTCTGACAATGAAACCTAAAAGGGTCGTAGGGAAGGACACTATGAGAGGGAATAGACAACATGAAGGAGCAGAGGCCAATCTTTTCAATCTATAGTTTGTGGTAGGACATGGAGGAATAGGAGGCAAAAGTAAAGAAATTTCATAGGATGAAGAAGACGAGAGAGATGGGTCAGATAGGAAGACTTGAAGAGATATTAGACACGATTTCTTAGATAGGAGAAAAGAGGGATTGGGAGGGGATGGGGAATGACACCACATGTAGGTGGAGGTAGGGGAAGACATGGAGAAAGCTGTGTAATACCAGATCCACAATTACATATACAAGCAATCAAGTAGCAAGCGTTGGAGATTGAAGGACAATAAATATTTTATGTTGGAATGTCTAAAGCATGGGAACCCCTAGGATGACTAACTCTCATGCATAGTCTTTCTCATGGGGACCATGAAAAGGAGCAGTAATTTTGATTCAGTGTGAAGTAGTTGCAGATTTAAACATGTGTTTAGAGTGGATAATAGAGGGAAGGAGTAATACCCCTGACCTAGGTTATGGCTTAACCCTAGAAGTTTTTCTTAAGTAAGTTACTTATCAAATGGTTCTAATCTTTTGAAAGGTAATTAAGGCTTCTTGTGAAGTTTGTTTTCAAGTTTGAGCTTAATTGCATACTGTTTGTACATTATATGAAAGTCTGAGTGAAAAATGCAATTTACCCAGTATGAGGGATTATATTGCAAAAATGTCACATGAGGAATGTGTTCTAAGTGTTTTAGTATCATATGAGTGAGAATGATGCTAATTGGTGGCTTGTGGAAAGCCTAAATCCCAAGTTATAACTTGTTTAAACAATACTAGTATCGTGTGCACCAATTTTGGTACAATTTGTAATTTACCCAATGTATAGGGTTGAAATGTAAAATCACCACCTCTAGAGTGACCCTACTTCCTCTATGTATCTTTGAGAGGAAAGATAAAGAAGGGGGCACTATGTTTGAATCAGCGTTGAGTGACGATACTCTTGGTGATAAAAGACCAAGAATGAGTTGAAGGCAAAAGCCTTATATGTGATGTATCGAGTTATAGACTTGATATAGGAGTCCTATCGGCCAAGGAGCCATGGTAGAGGCCTCCTATCGATTTTTTGAGCCTTGTAAAAGGCCATGACGGGCATAGCACCTCAAGTAGGTGATCCATGATGGGTTGCAAAGTTCCTTACAAAAAGTGTATCGGGTTGTTTATTTGATGAGATAAAGATGGGATAACTTATCCAACAAGATAAAGGATGGCCAAGATATTATATCTAGGTTATCCCCAAGACTCTTGCATGGCAATATATAGATTTGTGCATGCATGGACATGTGTCAACCATGTTGACTCAAGGTCAATTAGGTCAATGTTGACTCACGTCTAAATTGACTAAACCCGTGTTTTGATGATGACTAACCATTCCATATATTGGTGTCTAATGCTTCTACTTGAGTGATTTCAGATTAGGTATAGACACACTCCAAATTCCCTAACTTGCGCATCTCAAATTGGAGAAAAGACAAGTCAAAGTCATACAAGTGCACGTTTTTGTAATATGATGTATATCCATTAGAATCATGTTGTAAATCACTTGTAATGATTGTATGATTTGTAATTAAGCTTAGAAAAATATCAGGAACACTTAGATCGAATATTAGAGCACTTTAGATGCATATTAGAAAATCAATTACAGGCACTTGGTCGGTCGAGTTTCCCCAGCCTGAAACTCGACCGATCCACCTTGGTCGATTTTCTAAAGATTGCATCGGTCGAGTTGTGCACTCACAGAACTCGACCGATAGGGTAGTAGGCCATTTCTAGTTGAAATGGTCGGTCGAGTTTCCTCAGGACAAACTCGACCGATCCTTTGAACATCGATTTGCCTCCTACTTGATCGGTCGAGTTACACCCATTAGAACTCGACCGATTGCAATGTATGGAAAAGTGCAGAAAAGTGTTTCTAGCCGTTGTGGAGTTGCAACAAGTGAAAATAGATCTGTTGCAAGCCACAAAACGGCTAGTTTTCGTTCACAAGTGTTCCCAAAGGCTAAGAGGCATCTCCAGCTATAAATAGGACCCCTTGAGCTTCATTCCAAGGTTGAGCATTCATTGCAAACTCTTTGTGAGGTTCCTATTCTATAGTTGAGTGCTTCCTACAGCCTCCTCTCTCTCTCTAAGCTTAATCACTTGCTACATCCATTAGAGTGAGTAGGAAATCTATAAGAGAGCTAGTCCTACATGTATATCTTGTGAGGCTCTCACTTCCACCACCTCCACTTCTCTCATTTGCAATCATGAAGATGAAGGTTCTCTCTCTTGTCCAAGAGAGGTGAATAAGAACAAGGGAAGGCGTCCCTTGGTGAAGATCAAGGATAAAGACTTGGAGCTAGAGTGGGTAAGCCCTTGGAGAAGGCAAAAGACTCAAGCTCAAGTGGGTAAGACCTTGGTGGAAGCTTCTCCGAGTGAAGGTGAAGTCAAAGGCAAAAGATCCAAGAAGAGTGGGTAATTCCTGCAAGGCTGAAGACTTGTGCAAGAGTGGGTAAGTCCTTGGAGAAGGCCAAAGACTCTTGCAAAGTGGGTAAGTCCTTGGTAAGGTTGAAGACTCTTTGTATTGGATAGGTAAGTCCTTTGTTGGTCATGTATTGTAAGTCTTATAAGTGAATATAAGAGTGCAATTGTTGGAAGTCCTAGAGGTTGACCTCTCTAGGAAAGTGGACTGACACACTTCTAGTTTGAAGTGTGGAACCACTCTAAATAGCTTGTCTAATTGGTGCATGTTCAATCTCTCTTATCCTTGCTATGCATGATTTAGTTGCACTCAAATTTCCTATTTAGCAACCTTATCTTGTCATATATTTTGAAGGTTTAATGAGTTTTGTTTAAGTGCTTTCAGCTCTATTCATCCCCCCTCTACAGCATCGAATCACCCATCTAGGATCCAACAAACCATGCATGGCCACATGTCATCTAGTAGCTTGAGGAGAAGACACCTCTTATATGCTTTAACTCATGAATCCAAGTATATATACTTCACCTTTCACCAACTTATGAAATTTTACGATCCCCATAACCATCTCCCTTGGAGATATCGTGCAAAGCCCCTTAGGTATCATGCAAAGCAGCTCAAGGAGCAAGGGTAGCTCGAGCACCAAGCTTTAAGTAAGACTTTGGTCATATTCAACCTTAGTTGAAGATGGATATCGGGTTATGGATATTCCTTTCCTTCTTCACCAAGTGCTTAACTATGGTGATTTCTTGTTTATGGAGGAGTTTTGAATGAGCCTTGGACCTTGAAGAAGTTCTTCTTCAACCTTAGGACGTGGAGCTTTGGAGCTGTTCACAAGGCGGGTTATATAACTTGAACTCAATCATGTTATTATTCATCACCTAAATTGTTACACTAAATGATCACTTTTAAATTCTGAGCTTTTATTGAATACTTGATGAATCCATGAGATCTAAGAATTGCCTAGACCTTATATTCATAAACTAGAATAGTTAAAACGATGGTCTAGAGATTGAAGAAGGTGATATCCCTTTTCAAGGTGATATCGGGTTCAAGCGCACAAACAAATAGCTCATACCCGATATGGTTGTAGACATACAACCTTAGCACGATATGTTTAAGAGTTTAAATATCTTTGCACGATATGGAGATGAAGTTCCTACCTTGGAATACGATATGGTGTTAACCATAATCCTTTGCACGATAGGAAGTCAAGTATAGACTCTATACACAATATAGGGTCTAGTGTATACTTGTAAGTCGATATGAAACCCATGTTTGGGTAACCCGATATGAGTGAGAATAGCAAGTGCTCCTTGCACTATATGATCATGTAATATACCCCCGGTACACGATACCTTGAAGCACACATCTGGTGCACGATATGAATAGTTGAGTAAACACTTATTCACGATATCAAGTATGGATTCAAGAACAAAGTGTAACCCGATATGGTTAAAGTACCTCAACCCAATATGAAACCCAAGATAGGGGTTAACCCGATATAGGGATAGATGTTAGCTCATACACGATATGAGACATGCTTTTTGCACAATATGGAAGATACCCACTTACTCTTATGCACGATACAAGTCTAGACTACACCTCTTACACGATATAGAGGTAGTAAGCACTCTAATCAACATAGAGTTGGAAACCCAAGGTGATGGGTAAACCGAGATGAGTGGTGAATGATACCATATGCATGATATAATTGATATCCCTTGGATGCTAATAATAGCACTTATCCCTACATTGTGTACGATTTGAGGGTCAATTCATACTTTGTGCACGATATGGCATAATCTACCCAATATGGTGGAAAACCCTAGATGATGAATTGAAACCCGATATACCCTATCCTTAGTATAATGGAGGGTGGTATGAGAATTCAATAAGACATCTAGAATGTCAAGTAACTATATGATGAGGTTGATCCTTGAAGGAATGAAGGGGTCATGAGTCTAAGGGTTTACCTAACAGGGTAACCTGATATGGTACCCAACATGGATATCCGATATGATAATCCTGGATGAGAAACTAAGTTGGTATCTTGTATATATACCACTTAAATGATACATGATGAGGCATATACTCTATGACCGATATGCTGCACATCTTGTGTACGATATGAAACCAACCACATAGCTTATACCCGATATGGGGTCAAGAACCTAGCTCATACCCGATACAAAGCTAATTTTGAAATAATAAGATCTAAGTGATAGTCCATGTGATATGGGTACACGATTTGATGATTAGGGAATACACCCTAAACCATGGCATGGTGATGTGTTTATACCACATGCCCGATATGAATATATGACATGAAGTAAAGGATGTGGTTTAAAGTATAATATGATAATACACACATCTTGATACCCAATATGGAAGAGACACTTCAATCATGTGTGATTGATTGAGTGAAATATGTTGAATGTGGTGTTAAATGAAAGATAATGTGAATTTTTTATGATAGACTCATATTCCTCAAGACGAGGATTGAACCAAAAGTATGATGTATTCGATATCCTAGTGAGGATGAGAGAGAAACATATACTTTGTGATGATAATCGTTTAATGATAAATGATGAGAATATATATAAGTATGATTGAATACTTATGATATCAATGCATGCTTCTAGATGTGTGGAGAAATGAATTAGGGTTTAGATTAATAATATGAAAATAAAGACCTATTTGGATATAAAGGGAAACCCTAACCCTAAGGATGGGGAAGGTTTTATTTATCTTATTGAATAAGCCTTGTAAGACATGTTAAATACTTGTATAATAAGTATAATGTCTATAGGTCTTATGACCTAGAAATAGTTGTTGCCTAGTGAGAGGTGACAAGATGTGTAATGACCTTGTGAGCCATGTGAATAAGTTGTTTCCTAGTGAGAGGTGACAAGATGCTTAATTAAACTATGTGAGCTATGTGGAATACTTGTACAACAAGTGAAATGAATACATTGGTCTGAGGACCTAGAGGTAATGGTTACCTGTTATAGAGGTAACAATGCTATGTGATGATCTAAGAGTTTGAATACCCAGATCCAGTAATCAAGATGATGATGATGTGAAGGGATGGGAATTCCTAGTAATGTGATAAGGGACTGAGATCCCAAGTATCATGTGTCTTAAAGATTCGAAAAGTAAGTGATAGATGTATTACACCTTTCTTTGTAGCATTTGTTGTGGTTAATAATGATAACTTGGTTGATGCTAAAAGAATGATGTAATGCACTTAATATATCACTAGAAACCATAAAACATTGCCATGGCCATAAATCTATCATCGTCAGAATT
This sequence comes from Alisma plantago-aquatica, assembly GCA_963693085.1. NCBI lineage: Eukaryota > Viridiplantae > Streptophyta > Magnoliopsida > Alismatales > Alismataceae > Alisma > Alisma plantago-aquatica. The sequence continues at coordinate 409,163,085 of OY856414.1, forward strand.
GCTGAATGGTGAAACGGGTTCCCCGCGACATAACCCGGAATGCATATTTTTGAATATGTGGGGGGCATAAGTAATGACGGTCATATGTGATTTGATCCCCTTACGAACTTGAAGTGAATGTCTCAATAGAGTACGGTGAATTGGCCCATGGCTCAGAGTATGGTGCCTAAGTGACCATAACTCAGTAATTTCATAACTGGGGACGGTTGTTAGTAGATGTTCCCCTAAGAGAGCACAGTTTACACTATAGCTTTGAGTGAAGATGGCTTTGTACCCTGGCACAACTCTTTTTGCGGCTAACACGAGATGTCCTACTAAGCCTAAGTGGTCTCGTACTGATCGAGACAAGGTGAGGTCATGGCAACCGGATCTTCCATTGACCTTGTATGGTATTGACTTGTGAGAAGTTTGTGGTCGGTTGGAGATATACGGGGTATGCTTCATCTCCTTAGGGCATAAGTGTGATTGTTAAAATATGTTCAGCCTGGCATATTTGCTTAAGGATAGAATACATAAAACATTGTTTGATGCACAATTCAGTTATACATCTTAGTTGATAGATGTTATTTATGTTTCTTTACATTCCTTGTAAAGTAGATAGATGATTTATAACCCTACCATGGGTAGAAGCAACATTCTCCTTAAGTAAGGAGATTACTTTATTCTGTTCATACAATGTTTAATCTTGCTTGTTAATGTAAAAAAAACAGTTGCTAAGTTTTATAATGCTTATCTATGGTAATAATATGCTCGGCGGAGAGTTATATCTCTCGTTGGGGCAATTGTCTCACCCCGTGGGATCCAAAATTTTTATGTGGATGTGCACGAGGCGGTGGAGACCTTTCTGCAGAGGAGGAACAACAACTGAGGCAACAGTCATAGCTCAGGTTGAGTGTACTGTTTGTCGTGTCTTGTAGATAGAAGTCCTATGTGTCATCTCTATACTCTCAGGTCCTTGGAGTTAGTTCGTAATGGTTTCATAAATGATATGAAGATTTTGGTTTGTATGCCTCAAGGTTTTATGTTGATTCAGTATATGTGTTCTTAGAGAAATTGTTATATGTTGTCCTCGAGATGAGAAGAAACAATGTACAATGTGAATCACAATATATATGTTTTGGATCTTTCAGTAAAAGTTTTCTGGAAGAGGAATTACTTGCAAATGGTTTTAATTTTTAGTGATTTTTGGTAATCCATTGTTTATGATTATTCCACATTAATTAGTATCGATTTGGTTTTCAGTTTGATGGCGGTCGATACAAGTTTGGTATCAAAGCATAATGTTCATTGAGTCTACAGAAACATAGGACTAAGGTGTTGAGCCTGTTCTAGTATCCTCCAATATATCTTATAGTGGCTTCTTCTTATGCAGAAGAAAGGGTTAAGTTTAAAAATGACTGGAGAACATGAGGAACACATTGCTGAGGGCAATGTTGTTGCACCAAGAAAGGGTGCAAGGGATCATGCAAGAGAAGAATGAGTGCCTAGAATTCCCATCTTGACCCAATCAGGATAGAGAATCCTATTTTTGTGCTCTTGATAGGTAGGTTAAGATAATAGTGATGCATATAATAGATTGCATACTAGCATTACAACCTAGGTTACCAGTCCTCAATACAAAAACTTTGGGCTCTGAATGGGTTCCTGAATGACATAGTCATGTTGGAACAGTGGAAAATATGGGAAAGATTAACATATGGCGAGAAAATAGACTTTGTCATAAGTATAGACAAATAGTACATCTGTGATGCCCGTGCCCAAGGAGGGGCATTAAGATGAGAATTAAGGAAATGTCACTACAATTCTAGAGACATTTGCCTAGTTGTTCTAAAAAGCCAAAGTTTTTGGTGCCACCAGTGCAAGAAATGCCTAGTACACCAGCGCAGTAGTCACTATGTAAAGGCAAAAGTCCTAGCTTTCCACCTGTAAGAACCCATGGCTTAATTTTTACATCGGTAATAAGACCGATAAGACTATGATACGAGGACAAGACATGCTATAGATACAGACATGTTGAGCATACTAAACCCTTTTGTTCAAAAGAAGGGAGGAAACAACTCAACAACCGAGGTATACTCGACAGGGCTTACGAAAGTTACAGCCCAATAGTGTAAAAAGGAAAAAGCAACAACATGAAATAACTATACTCTATGTGTTGAGTCAACCTGAAGCAGTGGATGACCGCGAGGGGGTAACAATCAAATAGAGCTTTTTCAATTTGATATACCTTCTCTTGATGTTATCTGATAATCATAAGAAGGATTGCTGTTATGGACTTCCCTATTAATTTCCCTATGGGAACATAGAGAAGAAGTGATGAGAATTGGAATTTATATTCTACTCAGTATTCTTTTTAATGCTTTATAAATGCTCTTATCTGTGTGAAAGCGGATGAGGTGTAGAGGTGATGCCTGGAGAAAACCCTAGGATACTAAATCCTATGTTTTTGAGAATATTAAAAGTAAGGAATATGATAGTAAACAAAGTGTGTACTATGTAATCTCAGTACTTGTATACCCTAGCCAGATATTCAACTATTGAAGATAAGGTAAGTATGGAATTCTTATATTGTCATCTTTTGATTACTCTGATCAAGTAGTCATGTTGAGACAATCTTGTGAGCATAACGAAATTGGAAATATGGAATGGATATTTTTATCACATCCTAAGTGCAGTAAATGGAATATGAGATGATCTCAGATCAATCTGTGTGTATGTGGAAGTAAAAGAATATAATCCTCATGATAAGAGAATGAGAACAAGAGAGATGATACCTGTTTGATAAAGTCTGTGTGAATAGTAAAGATCAAATGGAAATGTGATAAAATCATGAAATATTCATGAACTTGTTAGCCAATAATAAAGAAAGGGATGATGATATGTAATTGTTCAAATAATTCCTATGCAAATGACAAGGAACCTGAGATGCAACAAGTGTAATTGACTCATGAACAGTGAAAGCTCATGTAATAATATTAGGAGATGATGGTGTTTCCTCTTTGATGAACAACCCTGGGTAATGATGGGGTAATGAAAGGAATATGTTTCTTTGTGTTCTTTCCTTTCAGGGACAAGGCAATCAAGTAAGTCTGAGGACATTTGATGCGCATGAGTTAGAAGTGGTCTTTTGATGGATAGAGGAGTATCAATTTGTTTTGGACTTTGGTTCCAAAATAAAGATATGTGTAATATATTATGTCCAAAGATAAAAGAAAGATCCTTCTGTATATTTGACTTTGACATTAACAACAGAGATATGGAAATGATGAGGATGTGATGTGTTTTCGACACATGTAACAGATACCAAGGTAAGGAATTCTAGTATCTAAGAAGTATCAGATGATTTATGTTTATTACCTAGAATGGCCAACTGTGAAATAAGTCTAGTTACATAAAATAGTATAGACATCATATGTTAGGGGTTTATGCTTTGCATAAACATGACATCGAGAATGATACACTAAATTGAAGGAACAATTGTAGAATCGTTTAAAGAGAAAACTTATCAAGCTAAAAATAATTCCATAGAGTATCCCTATCTAGATTTTTTGAGGCAATTCAATTCATAACATCTAGAGGTATCTCTGAGATAAGTCCTTTAATAAGTGAGTGACCCTTCCTTATGACAAAAGGATTTACAACTAGGAAGATAGTTGGTACAAGTCATAAGAAAGTTTTATGTTGTGTCAATAGATTAGAATGATACTGAAAATGTACGATAAGGCTTGTAAGTCCCAAGTGGGTGACAGAATGTAACCATAATCTATCTATGAAAGAGAAATGCTAAAAACAAAGTGGGGTTTGACACATAAATTATCCAAAGTAGGAATAACATTTCTTTGACTTAGAAAGTACACAACTTCCTTTAAAGGTAAGGAATGGAGTGCAAGTTAAAATCTTTTAAGATAGGTGGGTTCCCAGACTACTTGGCCCTATATAGAGACACACTGAAAGGAAGGTCGAGGATTCAGTACTAGTTAATGAACACATTGACAATGAGAAGAGTGAATGTGATCTTCAACAAGAAACTATGATACTACCACAATACATCATAAAGTTGATCAAGAGCATACCCCTCAATGAAGAAAATGAAGAAGAGTGTCTAACTTGGGAAGATGAACTGAAGAGAGTCTACTCAGAAAGATATGCATATAGGGGAGACAAATATAGTGAGGAAGGGGTTGGGTTCATGAAGGTTTGGCATGGAAGAACTTTTAGAAGATCCACTTGCCACCAAAATTTAACCACTTCATGTGGTGAGTCACAAAGGACATCATGTCGACCAAATAAAAACTAATGTGTCAATATGTAATGATAGATGAGGTGCTCCTGAGATGCAAATTAGATACGGAAGACCTACAACATGCCATCATTAACTGCATCTATGACTGACGTGTTTGGGTATGTAGCATCCTGTAATGTAAACTCAATACTAAATACCTCAATCAACACTTAAGATTACATCATTGTATTAATGGAACACAAAATCTCCAAGGAAAGGGACAAGCTTGTGATTATGGTGTGGCTTGTGTGGACTATACAAAATAAGACAATCTCAATGACAAACCAATCCATGAATCAAGTCTATTAGACACCTTCCAACACCTTATCCATAGTAAATATTTCAATCCTACTCAGGGAGAGGCACTGATCCATACTATGACACAAGCAAGTTGGAGATCACCAAGCAACAATATCATGAAGTTGAATACATATGGAAGCTGGAAGCTCGATTCACAAGTGGGATTGGGAGAAACTCTACATGATAGCTTGGGAAAATTGGTTGCCACTCTTCTCGATGAAGTCCCAAATTGTAGTTCTGCACCTATGGTAGAGGTTCTTATAGCACGTTCTACATTGAGGAAGGTTGTTGCGATTGGTCATAAGACCATTATGTTGGATACAATTTGTCTAACCTTAGTGAATGCAATCAAACAAAAAGCATATGGTATAGGGTTCAAGAGTAGCCCGATCAAGGATATCGTTTCCTATTTTTGCAGACCATGGACACTTTCAATGTAAGGTTTGTGAATCAAGTAGCTAAGAGTCTTAGCAACTTCTTAGAAACCAATGCATTACAACATTTAGGAAAGGTTGTATACATGGAAAACTTTTCAATTAAAGTCCATATAATAGCTAGTAATGATTTGATATTATAAAAGCTATCATTTTCCTTCAAATATATTATCTTACTAACTTGACAATTCCTAATTGGTTATTGGTAGATTTACTTGACCATATTCAGCAAACCAAAATTCCTCCTTTTCAAGTCCATATTTATGAGCATGACCATATAGTCACTTATTACGTTGGTAATGAAGGTAATAATCATCAATAGGCTTTCAAAAACAATGAGTTCCACCTATTTGTACATGATTATTACCCAAATAACAAGATTGGTCAAAGATTGACCTCAAACTCTCCAAAAACAATGTTATTATGGATCTACAATCCCTTTATTTCTAATAACCATATTATACTAGAGGAATAAACACACCATTCTTATCCTTTTACTTGATCTCCAAGTTGACTAGTGAAGGAACACTCAATATTTATATCACCATATGAAATCTTGTTAGCATGTATATACATTTCATATGGTCTAACTTATCATGTGTTAAAAGGTATATCAACCATTATATAGGAGGAACAAATCCTATCTATTATCATGTTGATAATATCTCATGAGATCTAGTCATATAATGATTGCAATGACATACTTTGTAATATATTTAATTATTATTAAGGTAATTTCAATTATTATGTTTGCTTCAATATGAGACAATGAATAAATATAATAATTTCCTATGTATGTATGTGTCAATGACATGTGATTCTGGATTGAGGACCTAAACATGTGATCATGTGTATGGTAAGCATATTCATTCTTTTATAAGTCCCTAGTTAGATATTATCATGGAAGTTAGGACAAAAGTAATATATATAGACTAGCATGTGTTGACCGATGACTACATCTCATTAGAAATGATGTTGGATATCAAGTCAAATAGATAGGCTTGTTATGAATAAGTGTATTGTAAGGATCCAAGTTGAAAATGATACATGGAAGCCAAAATTGGCAGATAAAATTATATCTTAATGTGACACTGGTGATTGTGATCCTTAGATCTAAAGTCACTACAATGATCACATGTTTTCCAATATACTTTAACACTACTCAATGTGACCTGGAATAAGGGTTTTCATACAAGTAATTCTTAGCTGCACAGTGATACATGTAGGTTATTTTGAGTGATGTAGATGGAGTTCATCCCTCCCATTGAATGGATATCACGACTTAACGAATGAGACTATGAAATGCATGTCCATTTTTATGTGAGCCGATATATGATATTAAGATCATGTGCATCTCAAATGGTTTACTCTAGATCAAGGAACACACATTGAAAATTAAAAGGATGATATTTCCATGCCTCAAATTTTATACAAATGTTAAGGACAAAGGGATTACACGATCACTATTGTGACATCCTCAAATTTTCTAAAACTTAATCTGATGTGTGAAGTCCAAATTGAAACCCTCACCCCAGTGAGAATCCCAAATTAAACACCCCACACTAGGTCAAGAAGAAGAAAATCAGAGGAAGTCAGAAGGAAACATCGATAGCACATGAACATGAACAATAATAGAACCATACAACACATGTTCACCATTCAACATATAATTATAAAATGAATTGTTACAACATTTGATATTACATATTGAACAACAAACTTACATATACATGTACTACCACTAAACAATAGGATCTAAAGACAACATGTCCACTTGTATATCAGCTCGCTACACAACTCTCAACTATCCTGGTTCAAAAGCATATATCCACAACCTAAACAAAAGGCTACATGTGGTATACGTCAGTACAATATTCAAGAATACTGTACTGAGTATGCCTACATGTCTTTTTATATACCTCTCATTACTAAGATTGGGAATAAGATAAAACTAATACTTGGAAGTTTTAAAGAAATATAAGAAAAAGCATATACTTGCACAAAGATGTTCATTAACAAAAGAGAACACATATTGTAATCTCATTTTCCATTGTATCATCCATGCATTGATCATCGAATGTTGAATGCATTAAAGGCCTAATGATCGACTACCAAAGAGTTGGATCATTTCATAATGTGATCAGACTACCAAAGAGTTGGATCACTTTCAAGTACTTGACTACCAAAGAATTGAAGTACTTTATTTCTAGCACTTGACTACCAAAGAGTTGAAGTGCTTAGATATAATGGAATAGATATATTATGTTTCATGTGTTCATAGGCATAAGTATAGAAAATCAAATAAAAAATCATACAAGAAAAATTATTTCATGCAATATCATATGCCAAGTATTTTACTACACATATACCACAAGCATATTGTATAATAAGCAAAGTAAGAGGTAATGGTGTACCTTGCCCAAGATATCCTAGTCACATTCCTAATGTCAACTAGATCCTTGGTCAAACCCTGATCAAGACAAGATCACATATATCATCATCAGGTTCCCATCATCTTTAACCCTAGTTATGTTTCATTAGGGTTTTCTTAGTTCATTAGGACATTCCCATCATATCTACATGTCTTATCTTCTCATAATTATCTTACTGATGCCATATACCAGATTATTGTCTCACTAACTGATAACCATGTTTTCCATCATTAGGTGAACATATTAACACTATGTCACATTCATTAACCATATTAGGGTTACAACACGTATTAAGGGTCATTTTCATATAACACAAATTATGTGTGTCTGACTGATATCAAACTTACATATTAGCTTCCAGTTACTGATATGGGCTTACTCTGTAATTTTTAGAATTTTGTGAGCATAATTATAATTATTGCACATTAATTAGGGTTATTATCCCCAAATAAGCATATTAATAAAATTACATGATTAAGTGTCATAACATGATAATGTCTGACATAATACAAATTATACATCATATTTTTTAGTTAGTGAAACATTTTCATAATTTTAGGCCATTGTTTGATATTTATTATCCATGAAACAAGTGCAAAACATCTTACATTATATCATCTATATTTATACATCAAAACTCTAATATTATTGTTCCATTGTGATCTACTCTTTTTTTTTTGAGAATTTCAGTAGTTTATTTTTAATTTTTGGATAATTGAGCTAATTACTACAAATTATGTAAGATCTAGAAATTATTTGGATTTCTTAGCTTTTTGGGTTAATGAGAGCCCACCATGTGGAAACTTAGGGTTGCGGTTCCTTTGTTTGGTCTGCTTTGAGCTGGGCGGTTTACGACTCAAGTCTTCTTGGTTTTTGGGTCGGTCTTTATTTTGAACCCGATTCATCCTTCTTTTCCTTCTCTCACGTGATTCCTCGTGATATACATGTAAGGTATAGTTGGGTGGGGTTTAGCCAACTGCATCATTCAATATGTTCCTCCTCTTGAATTACTTCACCCCTAGCACTCTGCACATAAGGGATGTAAAACTTGTCACCATCCACCAACCTTGTTTAGCCAGTAGAGATTGATCAAAGGTTCCTAAATCATAGAATTCTGGTATTCTTGCATACTTTGGGTTGCATAATGAACCCTGATTGATTTGGTGTACTTTCCCCTCTCCTTAAATGGATCCCCCCAAAATATGTGAAATAATCCCATATAATTATTCAATAAGTTCTCAGGGAGTTTGAATATGCTCATGAAATATGTGGGTATTGATTATATCACCTCCTTAATTAAGACTTCCTTCCTCTCTCTAGATAGTAGATTCTCATTCCACCCTTGAAGCTTCTCTGACACCCTATCTTTTATACTACTGACACCTATTTCTTGGATCTACCCATTGTTGGGGGAAGACCAAGATACTCGGCTTGACTATTCACCTCTTCCACTTATAAATGATTCCTAGATTGTAGTCTTCTCTCCAAGTTGACATAGTTGTTGAATGCAACTTCTACCTTGTCATAGTTGATCTTTTTTTCATTGCTCTTTCATATTGGTCAATGATTTTGGCTAGATAAGAGCATTATTCAAGTGTTTCTTGTACAAAGATGATATTTTATTCTGTAAAGAAAAGGTGTGGGAATCTTAGAACATATCTAATAATTTTTTCCCCAAGTATTGTACCTTCCTATGAAGCTTTAAAGAGAGAAGAAGAAAAATCTTCAACACAAAAAGGAAATATATAGGGAGAAATATGATCGCTTTGGTAAAGTCCTCCTGTTGGTTTTATAGTGCCCTTCTTGGTCCCATTGATGTTGAAATAGTGAGATGCACTAGAAACATATTCATTGACTTTAGATCTCCATAACCATGGGTTTCCCATTCTCTCCATGACTCTATCAATGAAGTTCCACACAATCCTTTTCTAAGCCTTACTCATGTCTAGCTTCAGCTCCACATCCCCTTCTTTTCCTTTATTTTTAAGCTTCAACATATGGAACACCTCATATTCTACTAGAGCATTATCTGATATTTCTTCCTTTCACAAAAGTACTTTGATATTCAGAAATCATATTTTCCATAGGTGGCTTTATGTGGTTATCCCTGACTTTAGTAATGATTTTATATGATACATTACATAAGCTAATAGGTCAGAATTTAGAAATCCCTTTTGGTTTCTATGTTTTTGGGATGAGAACAATATCAGTCTTGTTAGTGCTCCCTAATGTTCATCCACCCCTCCGCCACCCCTCAATGTAACTGATGATATCCTCTTTGACAATATCCCAAAATCACTAATAGAACACTTCCTTCATACCATCTAGCCTTGGAGCTTTGCTAGGAGGCATATGGACTAAAGCCTTCTAAATTTTAGTCTCCTCAAGTTGTTTGACAATCTCCTTGCCATCTTCCAAAGAAATCAACCATGTCATATTAGCTAACAATAGGTCCATGTCAATGGGATGTGATGTGGAGAACATGTTTTTATAGAAATTTTCAATCACCTCCTATTATCCTTGGTTCTATAAACCACTCGTTATTGGCAATGAACAAACCTATGATGGTGTTTCTTTTTCTCCTCTGAATGGCTTTATGATGAAAATATTTGGTGTGTTTATCATTGCCTATAATTTCATTGGCATGTGCCCTTGCATGCCGAAAACTCTCTTCTAGTTTTTGTAGTTCCTGGATGTTTTAGAGATGGTGTTACATTCACTAAACATAGAATCCTTGGGTTGCCTATTTTTTGCCTCTTTAAACCAATTGTCAACCTCCTTTAATCTCCTCTTTATGTTGCCAAATTTGTCAGAAGCCCAAAAACAAAGACATTCACTGCAGAACTCCATACAACCATGAAGTTTGTATCCTCTTGCCTCTCTTAATGTATTCTCAATGATTATTTTGCACTCCAAAAAAGGTTTCCAATTGGGATCTTTTTTCCCCTGCTACTTTCTTCCTTTCCTTCTCCTTTGTGATCATAATTTATGCATGGTCAACAAACTAGATTATGAAAGAAACATATTCCTTTCATTACCCTATCATTACCCAGGGTTGTTCATCAAAGAGGAGACATCATCATCTCCTAAGATTATTACATGAGATTTCATTGTTCATGAGTCAATTACACTTGTTGCATCTCAGGTTCCTTGCCATCTACATAGGAATTATTTGAATAATTACATATCATCATCCCTTTCTTTATTATTGGCTAACATGTTCATGAATATTTCATGATTTTATCACATTTCCCATTTCTACATTATGGGAAAGATCTTTACTATTCACACAGATTTTATCAAATAGGGATCATCTCTCTTGTTCTCATTCTTTTATCATGAGGATTATATTCTTGTACTTCCTCATACACACAGATTGATCTGAGATCATCTCATATTCCATTTACTGCACTTAGGATGTGATTAAAATATCCATGCCATGTTTACAGTTTCATTATGCTCACTAGATTGTCTCAAAATGACTACTTGATCAGAGTAATCTGAAAGATGACAATCTAAGAGTTCCATACTTACCTTATCATCAATAGTTGAATACCTAGCCAGGGTATACAAGTACTGAGATTACGTAGTATGCACTTTGTTTACTATCATATTCCTTACTTTTAATATTCTCAAAAACATAGGATTTAGTATCCCTGGGTTTTCTCCAGGCATCACCTCTACACCTCATCCTCTTTCACACAAATAAGACCAATTATAAAGAATTTAAAAGAATACTGATAAGAATATAAATTCTAGTTCTCATCACTTCTTCCCTATGTTCCCATAGGGAAATCAATAGGGAAGTCCATAACAACAATCCTTCTTATGATTATCAGATAACATCAAGAGAAGGTATATCAAAATGAAAAAGCTCTATTTGACTGTTACCCCTCACGGTCATCCACCTCTTCAGGTTGACTCAACACATAGAGTCTATTTATTTCATGTTGTTGCTTTTGCCTTTTTACACTATTGGGTTGTAACTTTCATAAGCCCTATCTCACTGGCATCAACTCTCCATCCTCATTCTCAACTATTGGGATCCCACCCTTCTTGGGCACAACCTGGAATCTCACTATCACCATCTCTGATCACAATATCAACTCTATCATTACCATCTACACATTCAACATAAGTGTCTAGTGGTTGTTCTAAGGTCCTACCATTTCTCAGAACTGTCACTGCCTTCACATGATCATGGGTGGTAGAAGAAGAAGATTGTGGTGATACAGAGTATACACTACAAGTCAATAATAAAAAGACAGTCGAATATATGTCTTGTATGACAGATTCAAATGATAAACTTGAGTGGAAGGACTTTGTGCTGGTAAAAGTTCTATGACATCTCCATTACATCAAGATGTTATGTGGAGATTTGATTACATGAGGCATGAATGACAATTGTCTTCCTTCATCTGAGATTTCGGGGATAAAATCCTTGTTAGGGGTTTATAATTGTAACACCCCTGACATGGGTTATGGCTTAACCCTAGAAGTTTTACTTAAGTTTTTTATCATCTGGTTCTAATTTTTTTAAAGGTAATTAAGGCTTCTTGTGAAGTTTGTTTTCAAGTTTGAGCTTAATTGCATATTGTTTGTGCATTATATGAAAGTCTGAGTGAAAAATGCAATTTACCCAGGATGAGGGGTTATATTGCAAAAATGTCACATGAGGAATGTGTTCTAAGTGTTCTAGAATCATATGGGTGAGAATGATGCTAAGTGGTGGCTTGTGGAAAGCCTAAATCCTAAGTTATAACTTGTTTAAACAATACTAGTACCGTGTGCACCAATTTATTTGTAATTTACCCAATGTATAGGGTTGAAATGTAAAATCACCACCTCTTAAGTGACCCTACTTCCTCTATGTATCTTTGGGAGGAAAGAGAAATAAGGGGGCACTATGTTTGAATCACCATTGAGTGATGATACTCTTGGTGATAAAAGACCAATAATGAGTCGAAGGCAAAAGACTTATATGTGATGTATCGAGTTATAGACTTGATATAGGAGTCCTATCGGCCAAGGAGCCATGGTAGAGGCCTCCTATCGGTTTTTTTAGCCTTTTCAAAGGCCATGGAGGAAAAAACACCTCAATGACGTGATCCATGACGGGTTGTAAAGTTCCTTACAAAAAGTGTATCGGGTTGTTTATTTGATGAGATAAAGACGGGATAACTTATCCAACAAGATAATGGATGGCCAAGATATTATCTCTAGGTTATCCTAAAGACTCTTGCATGGCAATATATAGATTTTTTCATGCATGGCCACGTGTCATCTAGTAGCTTGAGGAGAAGACACCACTTATGTGCTTTATCTCATGAATCCAAGTATATATACTTCACCTTTCACCAACTTATGAAAGTTTATGATCCTCATAACCATCTCCCTTGGAGATATTGTGCAAAGCCCTTTAGGTATCGTGAAAAGCAGCTCAAGGAGCAAGGGGAGATCGAGCACCAAGATTTAGGTAAGACTTTGGTCATCTTCAACCTTGGTTGAAGATGGATATCGGGTTATGGATATTCCTTCCTTTCCTTCTTCACCAAGTGCTTAACTATGGTGATTTCTTGTTTATGAAGGAGTTGTGAACTATCCTTGGACCTTGAAGAAGTTCTTCTTCAACCTTAGGACGTGGATCTTTGGAGATTGGATCTTTGAAGCTGTTCGCAAGGCGGGTTATATAACTTGAACTCAATCATGTTATTATTCATCACCTAAATTGTTACACTAAATGATCACTTTTAAATTCTGAGCTTTTATTGAATACTTGATGAATCCATGAGTTCTAAGAATTTCCTAGACCTATTATTCATAAACTAGAACAGTTAGAACGATGGTCTAGAGCTTGAAGAAGGTGATATCAGGTTCAAGCACACAAACAAGTAGCTCATACCCGATATGGTTGTAGGCATACAACCTTAGAACGATATGTTTAAGAGTTTAAATCTCTTTGCACAATATGGAGATGAAGTTTCTACCTTGTAACATGATATGGTGTTAGTCATAATCCTTTGCACGATAGGAAGTCAAGTATAGACTCTATACACGATATAGGGTCTAGTATATACTTGTAAGTCGATATGAAACCCTAGTTTGGGTAACCCGATATGAGTGAGAATAGCAAGTGCTCCTTGCATGATATGATCATGTAATATACCCCTAGAACATGATACCTTGAAGCACACATATGGTGCAGGATATGAGTAGTTGAGTAAACACTTATGCACGATATCAAGTATGGATTCAAGAACAAAGTGTAACCCGATATGGTTAAAGTACCTCAACCCGATATAAAACCCAAGATGGGGGTTAACCCATTATAGGTATAGATGTTAGCTCATATATGATATGAGACATGCTTGTTGCACGATATGGAAGATACCCACTTACTCTTATGCAGGATACAAGTCTAGACTACACCTCTTACACGATATAGAGGTAGTAAGCACTCTAATCAACATAGAGTTGGAAACCCAAGGTGATGGGTAAACCGAGATGAGTGGTGAATGATACCATATGTATGATATAATTGATATCCCTTGGATGCTAGGAATAACACATATCCCTACCTTGTGAATGATATGAGGATCAATTCATACTTTGTGCGCAATATGGCATAATCTACCCGATATTGTGGAAAACCCTAGATGATGAATTGAAACCCGATATACCCCATCCTTAGTATAATGGAGTGTGGTATGAGAATTCAATAATACATTTGGAATGTAAAGTAACTATATGATGAGGTTGATCCTTGAAGGAATGAAGGGGTCATGAGTCTAAGGGTTTACCTAACAGGGTAACCCGATATGGTACCCAACATGGATACCCGATATGATAATCCTGGATGAGAAACTAAGTTGGTATCTTGTATATATACCACTTAAATGATACATGATGAGGCATATACTCTATGACCGATATGGTGCACATCTTGTGCATGATATGACACCAAGCACATAGCTTATACCCGATATGGGGTCAAGCACCTTGCTCATACCCGATACAAAGCTAATTTTGAAATAATAAGATCTAAGTGATAGTCCATGTGATATGGGTACACGATATGCTGATCAAGGAATACACCCTAAACCATGACATGGTGATGTGGTTATACCACATGCCCGATATGAATATATGACATGAAGTAAAGGATGTGTTTTAAAGTATAATATGATAAAACACACATCTTGATACCCAATACGGAAGAGACACTTCAATCATGTGTGATTGATTGCGTGACATATGTTGAATGTGGTGTTAAATGAACGATAATGTGAATTGTTAATGATGGACTAATATTCCTCAAGAGGAGGATTGAACCAAAAGTATGATTTATTCGATATCCTAGTGAGGATGATAGAGAAACACATACTTTGTGATGATAATCATTTAATGATAATGCTGAGAATATATATAAGTATGATTGAATACTTATGATATCAATGTATGCTCCTATATGTGTGGAACAATGAATTAGCATTTGGATTAATAATATGAACATAAAACCCTATTCGGCTATAAAGGGAAACCCTAACCCTAAGGATGGGGAAGGTTGTATTTCTCTTATTGAATAAGCCTTGTAAGACATGTTAAATACTTGTATAACAATTATAATGTCTATAGGTCTTATGACCTAGAAATAGTTGTTGTCTAGTGAGAGGTGACAAGATGTGTAATGGCCTTATGAGCCATGTGAATAAGTTGTTTCCTAGTGAGAGGTGACAAGATGCTTAATTAAACTATGTGAGCTAAGTGGAATACTTATACAACAAGTGAAATGAATACCTTGGTCTGAGAACCTAGAGGTAATGGTTACCTGTTATAGAGGTAACAATGCTATGTGATGATCTAAGGCTTTAAATACCCAGATCCAGTAATCATGATAATGATGATGTGAAGGGATGAGAATTCCCAGTAATGTGATAAGGGATTGAGATCCCAAGCATCATGTGTCTTAAAAATTTGAAAAGTACGTGATAGATGTATTACACCTTTCTTTGTAGAATTTGTTGTGGTTAATAATGATAACTTAGTTGATGCTAAAAGAATGTTGTAATGCACTTAATATATCACTAGAAACCATAAAACATTGCCCTGACCATAGATCCATCAACATCAAAATTGCTGAATGGTGAAATGGGTTCCCTGTGGCATAACTCAGAATACATATTTTTGAATATGTGGCGGGCGTAAGGAAGGACGGCCATATGTGAGTCGATCCCCTTATGAACTCGAAGTGAATGTCTCAATAGAGCATGGTGAATTGGGTCGTGGCTAAAAGTATGGTGCCTAAGTGACCATAACTCAGTAATTTCATAACTGCCGACGGTTGTTAGTAGATGTTCCCCTAAGAGAGAACAGTTGATGTTGTAGCTCTGAGTGAAGATGCCTTTGTACCCTAGCATAGCTCTTTTTGTAGATGACATGAGATGTCTTGCAAAGCCTAAGTGGTCTCGTACTGACCGAGACAAGGTGAGGTTGTGACAACCGGCTCTTCCATTGACTTTGTATGGTACTGACTTGTGAGAAGTTTGTGGTCAGTTGGAGATATATAGGGTATGATTAATCTCCTTAGGGCATAACTGTGATTGTTAAAATATGTTCAGCCTAGCATATTTGCTTAAGGATCGAATACAGAAAACATTGTTTGATGCACAATTTAGTTATACATCTTAGTTGATCGTTGTTATTTATGCTTCTTTACATTCCTTGTAAAGTAGATAGATGATTTATAACCCTACCAGGGGTAGATGCAACAATCTCCTTAAGTAAGGAGATTACTTTATTATGTTCATACAATGTTTAATCCTGTCTATTAATGTAAAAAAACCTCTGCTCAATATTATAATGCTTATCTGTGGTAATAATATGGTCGACAGAGAGTTATATCTCTCACTAGGACAATTTTCTCACCCCGTGGGATCCATAATTTTTAGGTGGATGTGCACGAGGCAGTGGAGACCTTTCTGCAGAGGAGGAACAACAGCTGAGGCAACATTCACAGCTCAGGTTGAGTGTACTGTCTGTTGTGTCTTGTAGATAGAAGTCCTATGTGATGTCTCTGTACTCTTAGGTCCTTGGAGTCAGTTCATAATGGTTTCATGAATGATATGAAGATTTTGGTTTATATGCCTCGAGGTTTTATGTTGCTTTAGTATATGTGTTGTTAGAACAACTATTATATGTTGTCCTCAAGATGAGAAGAAACAATGTTTATACAAAGTGAATCATGATATATACTGCATTAATTAGTAACGATTTGGTTGTCGGTTTGATGGCAGTCGATACTTGTTTGTTATCAGAGCTTAAGGTTCATTGAGTCTACAGAGACATAGGACTAAGGTGTTGAGTCTACTCTAGTATCCTCCAGTATATCTTATAGTGGCTTCTGCTTATGCAGAAGAAAGGGTGAAGTTTAAAAATGATTGGAGAACATGAGGAACACATTGTTGAGGGCAATGTTGTTGCACCAGGAAAGGGTGCAAGGGATTAGGCAAGAGAAGAAGGAGTGCCTAAGAATTCCCATCTTGACCCAATCAGGATAGAGAATCCTATTTTTATGCTCTTGATAGGCAAGTTAAGATAACAGTGATGCATATAATAGATTGGATACTCGCATTAAAACCCAGTTTATCAGTCCTCAATACAAAAACTTTGGGCTCTGAATGGGTTCCCAAATGACATAGTCATGTTGGAACACTGGAAAATGTGGGAAAGTTTAACATATGGCGAGAAAATAGACTCTGCCATAAGTATAGATAGATAGTACATCTGTGATGGCAGTGCCCAAGGAGGGGAAATAAGCTGAGAATTAAGGAAATGTCACTACAATTCTAGAGACATTTTCCTAGTTGTTCTAAAAAGCCAAAGTTTTCGATGCCGCCAGTGCAAGAAATGCCTAGTACACCAGGGCAGTAGTCACTATGTAAAGGCAAAAGTCCTAGCTTTCCACCTGTAAGAACCCATGGCTTAGTTTTTACATCGGTAATAAGACCGATAAGACTATGATACGAGGACTGAAAAACACTAGAGGGGGGAGTGAATAGAGTTTTTAAATATTTTAGCAATTATTTAACTCAAACAACCACAATTGAAAATGGAAGAAGGAGACAAGTGTTTAGAGTGGTTCCAACCTTAGCAAATACTAAGGCAGTCAATCCACTACCCGGTTGCTTACCCAACCGGGATTTTGAAAGAATCAAATTTTATTACCTCGCAAGGACTTTACATAAAATTACAATTCTTTCACCAAACCCTTCGAATAGCCTTCACCTAGAAGTAGTTGCACCAACTTTGAAGCAGCCTTCTTGAAGTAACTCCAAGCTCCCTCTTGAAGTAGCCTTCCTCTTGAAGTAGCTTCCCGTTGCAACAACCTTCTTGAAGTAGTCCGAAGTCCACCTTCTCCACCGAGAAGAACCTTCTCCAATCCGCAGCCTCCAACCCTAGGAGTAGCAAGGAGAATACAAAAGATACAAAGGAACAAGAAGGAAAAATAGAAATTACAATACCACTTTGCAGCTCAAGGCTTGATTTCCTATATCAAGTGTTTTGATCTCCTAACCAATGTATATAGAAGTGTAATTGCTGTGGATAGGAGATGCTAGCCTATAGGACACGAAATTGGAGCAAGGAGAAAAATAGCCAATGCAAGTGTTGCTCAATTTCTCAAAACAGATTGCCAATTGCAAGTGTAAGCTCAAGTATAGCACAAGTGTATATGAGTGAGTTTAGGTGTCCTAAAGCATGTCCTATTTATAGGAATAACCTACAAGTGCTTAAGGATGTTCTAGACACTTTCTAGGGGGTTCTTAGTGCTCAACTAGCCGTTATGTGTCCACTAATTGCATTTGCAACAGCTAGTTAATTGACCCTGAAAAGTGCAGACAGAACTCTTCTCGGTCGAAGATTTGTCGACCGAGGGACTTCCTGGAGCAAGTGTTTACAACGTTCATTTCCAACTCCCAACCACCTTGTCTGCTGGGTCTAACGGCTAGTAGGGTCTATTCTCGATCGAAGATTTTGTCGACCGAGAGTTTCTCAGTCGAAGTTTTTGCCGACCGATATTTTCTCGATCGACGATTTGTCGACCGAGAATATTACTGACTCAATGTATTCATTTACTAAGTGTGTGTATCAATGTGCAATTGTGATACTATCTTGGGGAAAGACCTATCTAAGTGTTGTGAGTGGATACGAAAGATCTAAATGCTTGATTTACATGATATCTAATTACTTGTACATTATATACTTGTACAAGCTTTTACATTTGATTACAATCATGAAAATAAAGCGATTTTATCAAATTATTCTTCCAAGTCTTTGTTATCCACCACCTTATATACTTGTTCCTGAAATACTCAAATAGCACGTTAAAACCACAAGAATGAAATGTTTGTCATTATCAAAACAAAGGGATTAACATAATGTCCAATTTAGCCAACAATCTCCCTCTTTTTGAAGATGACAAACATTTCCTAAATATAAAATAAGGAAATATGAATCATATGAGTTTCATACCTGAAGTTTACCTTTTGTAGCCATTCGTGTGCTTTACAAGTGGGTGCTGCCTGAGATATTATGAAACTCATTTTATTTTATATTTTTGATTTTATATTATTTCTCCCCCTTTGTCATTTCAAAAAGATATCCAAGTTTACTTTGTATTTCTCCCCCTTAATTTTATGCTATGCTCCCCCTTAAAGAGATATTCAATTTAAAGTCAAGGGATTAATATAAATGTAAGCCATTTATTGTCGAATTTAGCCATAATGTATCTCTAACCAAATACATGGGATGTTAAGCCCAAATTTGTTTAGAGAATTCCATTAAGAACAAGATATATGTCATATTCATGAATTTTGTAGATTTCTTTGTTTTCATAACAAAAATTACTTTCAAGAATACTAAGGTCATAACAAGATTCAAAGTTTTGTAAACTTATTAATCTTATAATTAAGACAATTTAAGGATTCTAAGGTCACAAATGATTTTTTAAGATTTGATTTTGACCTTTTATTAAAGCTCCATGTTTTCAATATGATAAATTCATTTTAAGTCAAGATATTAAGATTAAATGCATTAAAATGATGTACAAATAAGCATTTTGTCAAGCTTATTTTAGGTCGACCATAACGCCCCTTGGTCAAATTTAATTTCAACCAAGAGGCAAATTCTGCAGATTTTCAATTTAAACATTCATATGCGAAGTATAATTTCTGCAGATAGCTTTAAATAAATATCAATTTGAAGCACGTTAAGAGATACCTATCATGAAGACTTAATATGGGCATCATAGTGAAGTCTTTGACCTTGATTTTTCTGAAATGTATGTTTTACATTCATTGTGAATGATGTTTCATAAGCTTTGCTATGGGTACATAAATATCAAATCCCATTTCTTCTTGTACCCTTATTTTCAGATTAATCATAAGATTCTTTAGAAATATATATTTTGAAAGCAAGATTAATATCTTAAAGTCAAGATTTTTGCTTTTGATTTCTTAGAAAAAACAAATAAATAAAAACATTAATATTTTTGTTCTAAGAGACACCGTTTGGCTTGTCATAGCATCATCATTCATTTATAATGTGTTGAATCACAATGATCATCCATTTATGGTTTGTATTATTTTAGACAAACCAAGTAAAACGGAAACACAATGATCATGGTACAATGATTTTGATAGAACAGTAGAAGCATATGATTATAATCATTTGTATCAAAACACATGATTCTTATAAGAATTACTTTAGGAAACCCATGTGGATAATGATAAAACAGTAATTTCTTTTGATTAAACTAATCATGATTTTCAGTTTTAAACTATTTAGAGGATAAACCAAAATAATCTACATTTAGGTTCATAAGTTTTTAATTTTAAGATAAGCTATATAACTGATCAAACTTTTTCAATCAATGAATAGGGTTTGTTCAAGATCAGTCTTCATATGTCACTTTTGCAATATGTTTAAGGATTTTCATATTCATAATATTTATCAAAAAATATTTTGTTTCAAGAATGGTCTTCAGCATATATTCTTGTTTTGCATGTAAAATCAGTCATAATTGATAGCAAATAGATTACTTGAAGACATATTCAACAGATTTATTGCAGACTTGACAACAGAAACCTGCTTGGTCGACCATTTCTCGACCGACAGTTCTCTCGGTCGACAGTTTCTCGACCGAGAAAGGTTCTGTATTGTTTCAGACCTATTTTCAGAAATTGTTTACAAGTAAAAGCAAAAATATGAAAGTTAAAGCTTGATTTGGTTGAGATATTTGAATATCAAATCAACATTTAGGTTAAATCTCAACTAATCATATACATTTTGAGAATCCAAACTAAAACAAGTAGTTTAAGATGTATATTTGGAAATTTTAATTTCTTGGATTAACTTAGTGTCCTATTATGTTAAGTTGAGATAGACATAGAGATATACAACTTAGAGTCTTTGGTCATATCTCAACTTAATTTTATCCATTTAGTTTGGGGGTTTTGGAACCCATACTAACTTGACATCCTTTTTCTTGTAAGGACATGAAAAAGAATAGTGTCCAAGGCGCAAACAGTAATGACAACATATAGAATCAACCTCATATCTCTTTCTATGATTTTGTTCTAGGTTGTTCTTGGGTACATATGTATTTGTGCCTTTAGGTACATACATAGATCGGCTCTTTGGCACTTGTGTTCTTCCCCAACTAGGTTTTTGATAAGATTTTCCTTTAGGCTTGTAACCTAGTCCTCTCCTTCCAATTTGATGGTAAGAATTATTTAAGATTTTATCAAGAGTGTCATTATTACTCAAACTACTAACTTTTTGTTGCAGCTTAACAATCTCATCCATTCTCTTATTGATGTCTAACTTTGCTTGATCTAGATTAGATAGCAAGGAATCTCTTTCTTTCACAATAATATCATAATCTAGATGTGTACACAAAATAGGTTGTTTTTGAAGATCATTTACTTGAGTTTGCAAATTTAACTTTTCTAGAGAAAGAAGATTGCAATTTGCTTCTACAGATTTTAGCTTGATATTATGATCTTCAATAACCTTTTTGAGATCTTCATTTTCAGATGTAAGATCAAGAAGTTTAGCATGTAACTCATCATTTGCTTTATTAGATTTCTTTAATTTCTTCTTGCACTCAATATATTTATTATGTGTCTCTTCAAGACTAGCAACTAGCTCTTCTTTAGATAAATCAAAAAGGTTTACCTCTTCTTCTTCTTCTTCACTTATTGTAGCAATAAGGCATTCTTTATGCGTATCTTCCTTCTTTGACCTCCACGGGCAACCAAGTGTTGTGTGGCTTGTTCCTAAGCACCAACTGCAACTTGTTGAAGATTGCTCCATGTTTTTCTTTTGTTTGCGGTTGTAGACACCACCACCCTTCGTACTTCAAGACTTGATTAGAGCTCCTTGAAGCCTTCTCTGATACCAATTGAAAAACACTAGAGGGGGAGTGAATAGAGTTTTTAAATATTTTAGCAATTATTTAACTCAAACAACCACAATTGAAAATGGAAGGAGACAAGTGTTTAGAGTGGTTCCAACCTTAGCAAATACTAAGGCAGTTAATCCACTACCCGGTTGCTTACCCAACCGGGATTTTGAAAGAATCAAATTTTATTACCTCGCAAGGACTTTACATAAAATTACAATTCTTTCACCAAACCCTTCGAACAACCTTCACCTAGAAGTAGTTGCACCAACTTTGAAGCAGCCTTCTTGAAGTAACTCCAAGCTCCCCCTTGAAGTAGCCTTCCTCTTGAAGTAGCTTCCCGTTGCAACAGCCTTCTTGAAGTAGTCCGAAGTCCACCTTCTCCACCGAGAAGAACCTTCTCCAATCCGCAGCCTCCAACCCTAGGAGTAGCAAGGAGAATACAAAAGATACAAAGGAACAAGAAGGAAAAATAGAAATTACAATACCACTTTGCAGCTCAAGGCTTGATTTCCTATATCAAGCGTTTTGATCTCCTAACCAATGTATATAGAAGTGTAATTGCTGTGGATAGGAGATGCTAGCCTATAGGACACGAAATTGGACCAAGGAGAAAAATAGCCAATGCAAGTGTTGCTCAATTTCTCAAAATAGATTGCCAATTACAAGTGTAAGCTCAAGTATAGCACAAGTGTATATGAGTGAGTTTAGGTGTCCTAAAGCATGTCCTATTTATAGGAATAACCTACAAGTGCTTAAGGATGTTCTAGACACTTTGTAGGGGGTTCTTAGTGCTCAACTGGTCGTTATGTGTCCACTAATTGCATTTGCAACGGCTAGTTAATTGACCCTGAAAAGTGCAGACAGAACTCTTCTCGGTCGAAGATTTGTCGACCGAGAGTCTTTCTCGGTCAAAGATTTGTCGACTGAGGGACTTCCTGGAGCAAGTGTTTACAACGTTCATTTCCAACTCCCAACCACCTTGTCTGCTGGGTCTAATGGCTAGTAGGGTCTATTCTCGATCGAAGATTTTGTCGACCGAGAGTTTCTCGGTCGAAGTTTTTGTCGACCGATATTTTCTCGATCGACGATTTGTCGACCGAGAATATTACTGACTCAATGTATTCATTTACTAAGTGTGTGTATCAATGTGCAATTGTGATACTATCTTGGGGAAAGACCTATCTAAGTGTTGTGAGTGGATATGGAAGATCTAAACGCTTGATTTACATGATATCTAATTACTTGTACATTATATACTTGTACAAGCTTTTACATTTGATTACAATCATGAATTAAAGCGATTTTATCAAATTATTCTTCCAAGTCTTTGTTATCCACCACCTTATATACTTGTTCCTGAAATACTCAAATAGCACGTTAAAACCAAAAGAATGAAATGTTTGTCATTATCAAAACAAAGGGATTAACATAATGTCCAATTTAGCCAACAAGGACAAGAGATGTTATAAATACGGACATGTTGAGCATACTAAACCCTTTTGTTCAAAAGAAGGGAGGAATCGACTCAACAACCAAGGTATACTCGGTAGGGCTTACGAAAGTTACATCCCAATAGTGTAAAAAGGCAAAAGCAACAACATGAAATAACTAGACTCTATGTGTTGAGTCAACCTGAAGCGGTGGATGACCGTGAGGGGTAATAGTCAAATAGAGCTTTTTCATTTTGATATGCCTTCTCTTGATGTTATCTGATAATCATAAGAAGGATTGCTATTATGGACTTCCCTATTGATTTCCTTATGGGAACATAGGGAAGAAGTGATGAGAACTGTAATTTATATTTTGCTCACTATTCTTTTAAATGCTTTATAATTTCTCTTATCTGTGTCAAAGAGGATGAGGTGTAGAGGTGATGCCTGGAGAAAACCCAGGGATACTAAATCCTATGTTTTTGAGAATAAGAAAAGTAAGGGAAATGATAGTAAACAAAGTGCATACTATGTAATCTCAGCACTTGTATACCCTGGCCAGGTATTCAACTATTGAAGATAAGGTAAGTATGGAACTCTTAGATTCTCATCTTTCTTATTACTCTGATCAAGTAGTCATTTTGAGACAATCTAGTGAGCATAACAAAATTGGAAATATGGCATGGATATTTTTATCACATCCTAAGTGCAGTTAATGGAAACTGAGATGATCTCATATCAATCTGTGTGTATGAGGAAGTAATAGAATATAATCCTCATGACAAGAGAATAAGAACAAGAGAGATGATCCTTGTTTGATAAAGTCTATGTGAATAGTAAAGATCTTTCCCATAATGTGGAAATGGGAAATGTGATAAAATCATGAAATATTCATGAACATGTTAGCCAATAATAAATAAAGGGATGATGATATGTAATTGTTCAAATAACTCCTATGCAGATGGCAAGGAACCTGAGATGCAACAAGTGTAATTGACTTATGAATAGTGAAAGCTCATGTAATAATCTTAGGAGATGATGATGTCTCCTCTTTGATGAACAACCCTGGGTAATGATGGGGTAATGAAAGAAATATGTTTCTTTGTGTTCTTTCCTTTCAGGTACATGGCAATCAAGTAAGTCTGAGGACACTTGATGTGCACGAGTTAGAAGTGGTCTTTTGATGGATACTTAGATGAGTATCAATTTGTTTTGGACTTTGGTTCCAAAATAAAGATATGTGTAATATATTATGTCCAAAGATAAAAGAAAGATCCTTCTGTATATTTGACTTTGGCATTAACAACAGAGATATGGATATGATGAGGATGTGATGTGTTTTTGACACATGTGATGGATACTAAGGTAAGGAATTTTGGTATCTAAGAAGTATTAAATGATTTATGTTGATTATTGTGGCATACAACTCACAAAAACATAATTAACTAATGCGGAAGCATTCACTAAGCAGCAGATTACCAAAAATCACTAAAAATTAAAACCTTTTTACCAAGAGGTCCATCAAATGAAAACTTTCTCACATAGAATAAAAGTACCACTTTTACATTTTGGTTTAAAGGTACATGTCATGCATCATCTCTTTCTGAAATTTACAAGCATCAACTGCTCTTATTAAACTAAACACAAACAGTGTAAAATCTCGAGGCACTGAGCCAAAATCTCAAAAGCACTAACTACTACTTCGAGGAACTGAGAGTACAGAAATGACACATAGGACTCTATATACATCTACACAAGGCATAACATCCATTGTCTCCACCTGAGACTTCACTGCTATCCCTGCTGCTGCTGGTGTCCTTCACCTATTAAAGGATTCATGCCTCCTCGTCCACGTCCACCTAAAAATATGGTTCCCACAGGGGTGAGACAATTGTAAATTGCCCCAGTGAGAGATATAACTCTCCACCATAAGCATTGTTATTGCAGCTAAAGAAGATAAATATGAACAGAGGAATCATATTTGTTTGACGGCAGTTAATTCAATGTCTAACAAATTAGAACATTATTATTATTAAAAGCATTGCAGCTATAACTTGATAGAGCAATATGTCACTTATCCATTAAGGAATATGAAGAACATGTATAAAATTTATTCACTATAGAATTATTTCCACAACATTAACTCTCTTCAGGCTTAGATCATATATCTAATGCCTGGCATTGTCATTGTGGGGTCATGGTCTGTAGCCATACTCTTTTGACAAAGTATTGGGATCTTAATCCCTAAACTCATCAAATACATTTCCACTTCTTAACAAGTTCATCATCATGATTATAGAATCTGGGTATTTGAACCCTTAACTCATCATAGAACACTTGTTACCGCTTATTAGGTAGCTTCATACCTTCAGGTCATCTGACCAAGGACATTATGAATCTTGCTACATAGAGTCTTTCACATAGAACACAAAGTTCAATGATTTTTGTTACACAAAGCATTGCACATAGTGCACAAAGCTCATATCACCTCTTATTACCCCCTCAAAGCAATAAGGCATATTATGGCTTATAAAACTCATAAACAAGCTCAATAATTAAAACATCATATGACATACAGGGCTCATAAATTTTTAGATTACTTCTCACTAAGAAATCAAAACATATGAAGACTTATAAATCTTATAAAACATTCTCAAAATACATAGAATTATATCCCATACCTGGCTATACTCCTCATCTCATCATTCCTGCATGATTAGTATTCATGATAGCAATTATAATGCTATCATATCAGCACCATACAACACTAAGTAATACCACTATTCCCTTTTTAGGGTTCATGGTTTCTCTTTCATATCAACACCCTCCATTAGGTTTTTCCCATAAATGACCACTTAGGTTCTTAAGATCATATTATTAATGATCAGCCTTATTTCATTGCTTCTCACAGCTAGAAGCCAATATTGATAACATAAGTATTCAATCATACTTATTTATTCTCATCATTCATCATTGAATGTATTATCAACACCTAGTATGAGTTTCTCTCTCATCTTAATCAGAATATGATTACATCATAGTTTATAGGTTTGGATTAACCTTTTCATAGGGCATGTTAGCCTACATTCAACAAGGTCCATAACATCTTGATACCATCTCAATGTAACAATGACATGACACATCTCATGTGTCACTCATCCAATTATGTTGGACTTAAATCACATCAAGTATATCAGTATTGGGGTGTTGAATGTGATATCTATCATATCTTGATGTATCATTTCCCTCAACACCTTTACCTTACATGAATTCATCATCTTAGCTTGTATTAGGGTATTCCCCATCCTAATACTATATACATCAGTTCATCACATTTATCATGTAATGTATTGGTCATTAGTCACTCACTTAGAATATACAACCATTTCCAATAATATAAAATCATCCTTGAGTTAAGAAATATTGATATAAGGATATCCATTATCAACCCCTCTAGGTGTTACATTTGTCAATACATTAATCACTATTCCATTAATAGGAATAGGATTTCCACAATTATCGTTTGAGGTTCACATAGCATCTTTCATATGTTATATGGATTTCACATAGTATTGCTCTTCATTGAAGTTTCAAATAACATTCTTCTATATTAGGGTTTCACCTAGTATTATGTGAAATTAGGATTTCACAACACATCACTCAATGATAGGGCTTCACATAGCATTAGTAGCACTACCCTTTATTAGGGTTTCATGCACCTTTAACCCATTTTAGGGATTAAGGTTTACCATTCACATCCAAGTAGGGTTTCTCATACCTCATTACCCAAATTAGGGTTAGGATGTACAATTCCCACTAAATTAGGGTTTCTTACAATGTCACACTAAGTTAGGGTTACATCATCACCCTAGATCATGGTTTCACTGAGCCTTTCCCTCAATTAGGGTTTCACATAGCCTTGTCCTAAATTAGGTTCAAGGTACATCAATCTTTTCAATTAGGATTTCATGATCTCATATTATGGATCAAACCCTGATTACACATTTATTCATAATGAGAGTATTATGGCTTATTAAGTAAGCAATCATCTCTCCCATTCTCTCCCTCTCTCATCCTCTTTAGGATGTTAAATACTCCAAGATTGATCTAGGTTAACTCTTCATTTGAGTACACACAGATAGGGTTAACCTTCATAATCACCATTGATCTACATCATTATTAACCAAGTAACTAATTGACCTTTGAACATATAAGGTGTAAAAATGGTTTAACCAATTTTAACCTCAAAGGTTTTGGTTACTTAGACCTCAAACGGTCTTGGTCACTTAGGTTCAAACGGTTTGAAAACCGTTTAGCAAAGTTAATTCTTGAAACCGTTTAGACAACACATCTTGAAACTGAATTAACTTGAGTCTCCAAACGGTTTGAGACCATTTGAAATCAAACGGTCTTGAGACCGTTTGGTCCAAACCCTCTCAAAACCGAATGGACTAAAAAGGGACATCAACACTTAATCGATTCAAGGTTCCAATCCATGAACCAACTATCAATTGGACCACTAAAGTATTCATCAATTGAACCACTAAATCACCATTCAATTAGACCTTCAATTTAGAGTTTTGAACCCAATTAAACTAGGGTTGATAATCAAGAAACCATCACTTAGGGTTTTGAAACTGGGGAACCATCAATGGTTGACATTGTGGAACCAATTCAATTGAAATCAATGAACCATCATCATTATATGATATGACCTGACCTCAAACGGTCTTGAATGACCCCCAAACGGTCTTGAGGTCATTTGGACGATCTCCAAATGGTCTTGAGACCATTTTCCCATCTCATCATCCAAATCCATGGCACCCAATTAGGGTTTGGATCATTGGATTGATCAATAAATCAGCATTTGATTACATTTCAACCTAGTATCTTTGAACCTTCAATTGCTCAACCATACTTAACCCTAGACCTCCAAATGGTCTTGGGTGACCCCCAAACGGTCTTGAGACCGTTTGGGTGATTCCCAAATGGTTTTGAAACCATTTGGGTCAATCAAACCAAAGTTCAAAATTAATCAAATTAGAAATCAGCACTTAACCCGATTAGGGTTTGGTGATTGATTGTCCTTCAACTCATGAACCAATTGGAACTAATAAATTATAATTAGTGGGTCATTAACCAACATAATTATCAACAAATCTCCAAACGGTAAACCCTGGTCAACACCTCCAAATGGTTTGAAACCGTTTTCTGTCATTCGGTTTGATGAAACCGTTTGCCCTTAAACGGTTTGAAACCGTTTGCTCCCAATCGGTTTGGGAAACCGTTTGAGCAACTTATTGAAACCGTTTGGCCGAATAATTTTCTTGGGAAAAGTGTAAAGATGATTTCATCATCATCTTCCTTCGTGCATCCAAGAACAACAACTATTTTTCATGGGAATTTCAGCAATGAATCAAAAGAGTACCAAATAGAAGAAAATAATCAACAATTATTGAAGAATGGATTGCAATATCAACGTTTAGGGTTTGAGTTATAAAACCCGCCTCAAAATCTGATCTCCAAGCTCCACGTCTCTAATTGTGTATGGAGTTCTAGAAACTGCCCAAGGTCTGTTCTTGAGCTTTTAGATGAACATGTTGGCTAGGATTGGAAATCGAGTGAAGAAAACCAAGAATCAAGCATTGATTTTGAGTTTTCACCATGAATCCAAGGTGGAAGATGATCAAAAGCTTACAAATAGGTTAGATTCGTCCATCTCCTGCTCCTAAGCTCCCTCGTGGTTGGCCAAGGCAAAAAGATAAAAGAAATTCCAAGGAAAAGATCCTTAAGTGGGTAGAAAAAGGGATATGTATAAGAAATTTCAAGGAAAGAGAAAATGGAATTAATTTCCTTTTATTCCAAAATTATTTCCACCACTCCTCCTCAATTCCTTGGCCACGAAGACAACTCTTTTCCCTTGCAAAACCCCTTCATTATCCAATAATTAATGGAAAAGAAATTAAGCACCTTAACCTTTATAATAAGAATATCCATATTTGAGTGGAAATTCTTTTTCTTATAATAATGGTGAGTGGAGTTTTCACCTCCTTGGGATATTTCCTGGTCCTTGCATAGATCAAGGATGTCCACGCATATCTAAAACCAACCATTTTAATTTTGGTTGAAGGCCCTTCAAATATTTTATTTATTTTTGCATTAAATTGAATTAGGGTTTCACTTAGGCTTAAATCTTGATTATTTTAATATCAAGATTCTCTCTCCTCCAACTTAATTCAAATAAGGCGCCCCTCTCATTTTCTTTGCTATTCATGATGCCAAGAAACATTAGGGACCTTATTGAAGTGGTAATTTGCATATTGAACCCTGGATCTTGGGTAAATTGCATATTACACCAAAACTAGGTTTTAATGCACCAACATTGCTTTATCAGCTCTTTCTTGGTACTCAGGCTACCACAAGCCATACATCTGCATCATCTTCATTCTAATGATGCTTCAACACATAAGGAACATATTATTATTTATAATTTGCAATTTAACCCCTCAACTTGGGTAATTTGCACTTTAGTCCAAAACAAGCAAAACAATGTTTCATCATTATTCAAAAAGGACCAAAATGGAATATAAGTTCCTCTTGAGTCCTAATTACTTTTCACAATATAAGATTAAACATCTACTCAACCTTATTAGGCAAATCAACTAGGGTTAACAAATAACCCAGGTCAGGGATGTTACAATTACCTAGAATGGCCAACTGTGAAATAAGTCTAGTTACATAAAATAGTATAGACATCATATGTTAGGGGTTTATGCTTTGCATAAACATGACATAGAGAAGGATATACTAAATTGAAGGAACAATTGTAGAATCGTTTAAAGAGAAAACTTATCAAGCTAAAAATAATTCCTTAGAGTATCCCTATCTAGATTTGGTGAGGCAATTTAATTCATAACATCTAGAGGTATCTCTGAGATAAGTCCTTCTTTAATAAGTGAGTGACCCTTACTTATGACAAAAGGATTTACAACTAGGAAGATAGTTGGTACAAGTCATAAAAAAGTTTTGTGTTGTGTCAACAGATTAGAATGACACTGAAAATGTATGATAAGACTTGTAAGTCCCAAGTGGGTGGCAGAATGTAACGATAATCTATCTATGAAAGAATAATGCTAAAAACAAAGTGGGGTTTGACACCTAAATTATCCAAAGAAGGAATAAAATTTCTTTTACTTAGAAAGTATTACCTGATACAGAATATACACCGCAAGTCAATAATAAAAAGATAGTCAAATATGTCTTATATGACAGATTCAAATGATAAACTTGAGTGGAAGGACTTTGTGCTGGTAAAAGTTTTATGACATCTCCATGACATCAAGATGCTATGTGGATATTTGGTTACATGAGGCGTGAATGACAATTGTCTTCCTTCATCTGAGATTTTGGGGACAATATCCTTGTTAGGGGTTTATAATTGTAATACCCCTGACCTGGGTTATGGCTTAACCCTAGAAGTTTTGCTTAATTAAGTTACTTATCAAATGGTTCTAATCTTTTGAAAGGTAATTAAGGCTTCTTGTGAAATTTGTTTTCAAGTTTGAGCTTAGTTGCATACTGTTTGTGCATTATATGAAATCCTGAGTGAAAAATGCAATTTACCCAAGATGAGGGGCTATATTGCATAAATTTCACATGAGGAATGTGTTCTAAGTGTTTTAGTATCATATGAGTGAGAATGATGCTAAGTGGTGGCTTGTGGAAAGCCTAAATCCCAAGTTATAACTTATTTAAACAATACTAGTACTGTGTGCACCAATTTTGGTACAATTTGTAATTTACCTAATGTATAGGGTTGAAATGTAAAATCACCACCTCTAGAGTGGCCCTACTTCCTATATGTATCTTTGGGAGGAAATAGAAATAAGGGGGCACTATGTTTGAATCACCGTTGAGTGATGATACTCTTGGTGATAAAAGACCAAGAATGAGTTGAAGGCAAAAGCCTTATATGTGATGTATCGAGTTATAGACTTGATATAGGAGTCCTATCGGCCAAGGAGCCATGGTAGAGGCCTTATATTGGTTTGTTGAGACTTGTAAAAGGCCATTATGGGTAGATCACCTCATGGAGGTGATCCATGACAGGTTGCAAAGTTCCTTACAAAAATTGTATCGGGTTGTTTATTTGATGAGATAAAGATGGGATAACTTATCCAACAAGATAAAGGATGGCCAAGATATTATCTCTAGGTTATACTCAATACTATTGCATGGCAATATATAGATGTGTGCATGCATGTCCACATGTCATCTAGTAGCTTGAGGAGAAGACACCTCTTATGTGCTTTATCTCATGAATCCAAGTATATATACTTCACCTTTCACCAACTTATGAAAGTTTACGATCCTCACAACCATCTCCTTTGGAGATATCATTCAAATCCCCTTAGGTATCATGTATATCATCTCAAGGAGCAAGGGGATCTTGAGCACCAAGCTTTAGGTAAGACTTTGGTCATCTTAAACCTTGGTTGAAGATGGATATCATTTTATGGATATTCCTTCCTTTCCTTCTTCACCAAGTGCTTAACTATGGTGATTTCTTGTTTATGGAGGAGTTTTGAACGATCCTTGGACCTTGAAGAAGTTCTTCTTCAACCTTAGGATGTGGAGCTTTGGTTCTTGGAGCTTTGAAGTTGTTCACAAGGCGAGTTATATAACTTGAACTCAATCATGTTATTATTCATCACCTAAATTGTTACACTAAATGATCACTTTTAAATTCCGAGATTTTATTAATACTTGATGAATCCATGAGTTCTAAGAATTTCCTAGACCTATTATTCATAAACTAGAATAGTTATAATGATGGTATAGAGCTTGAAGAAGGCGATATCCCTTTTCAAGGTGATATCGGGTTCAAGCACACAAACAAGTAGCTCATACCCGATATGGTTGTAGACATACAACCTTACATGATATGTTTAAGAGTTTAAATCTCTTTGCATGATATGGAGATGAACTTCCTACCTTGGAAAATGATATGTGTTAATCATAATCCTTTTCACGATAGGAAGTCAAGTATAGACTCTATACATGATATAGGGTCTAGTGTATACTTGTAAGTCGATATGAAACCCTAGTTTGGATAACCTTATATGAGTGAGAATAGCAAGTGTTCCTTGCACGATATGATAATGTAATATACCCCTGGTACACGATACCTAGAAGCACACATCTGATGCACAATATAAATAATTGAGTAAACACTTATGCACGATATCAAGTATGGATTCAAGAACAAAGTGTAACCTGATATGAAACCTAAGATGGAGGTTAACCCGATATAGGGATAGATGTTATATCATACATGATATGAGACATGCATGTTGCACGATATGGAAGATACCCACTGACTCTTATGCACGATACAAGTCTAGACTACACCTATTACACGATATAGAGGTAGTAAGCATTGCAATCAACATAGAGTTAGAAACCCAAGGTGATGGGTAAATCGTGATGAGTGGTGAATGATACCATATGTATGATATAATTGATATTCCTTGGATGATAAGAATAACACCTATCCCTACCTTGTGAATGATATGAGGATCAATTCATACTTTGTGCATGATATGGCATAATCTACCCAATATGGTGGAAAACCCTAGATGATGAATTGAAACCCGATATAACCTATCCTTAGTATAATGGAGTGTGGTATGAGAATTCAATAAGACTTCTGGAATGTCAAGTAATTATATGATGAGGTTGATCCTGAAGGAATGAAGAGGTCATGAGTCTAAGGGTTTACCTAATAGGGTAACCCGATATGGTACCCAACATGGGTACCCGATATGATAATCCTTGATGAGAAACTAAGTTGGTATTTTGTATATATACCACTTAAATGATACATGATGAGGCATATACTCTATGACCGATATGGTGCACATCTTGTGCACGATATGACACCAACGACATAGCTGATACCTAATATTGGGTCAAGCACCTAGCTCATACCCGATACAAAGCTAATTTTGAAATAATAAGATCTAAGTGATAGTCCATGTGATATGGGGACACGATATGCGGATTAGGGAATACACCCTAAACCATGACATGGTGATGTGGTTATACCACATGCCCGATATGAATATATGACATGAAGTAAAGGATGTGTTTTAAAGTATAATATGATAATACACACATCTTGATACCCAATATGGAAGAGACACTTCAATCATGTGTGATTGATTGAGTAACATATGTTGAATGTGGTGTTAAATGAAAGATAATGTGAATTGTTAATGATGGACTAATATTCCTCAAGAGGAGGATTGAACCAAAAGTATGATGCATTCAATATCCTAGTGAGGATAATAGAGAAACACATACTTTGTGATGATAATCATTTAATGATAATTGATGAGAATATATATAAGTATGATTGAATACTTATGATATCAATGTATGTGCCTAGATGTGTGAAATAATAAATTAGCATTTGGATTAATAATATGAACATAAAACCCTATTCAGCTATAAAGGGAAACCCTACCCTAAGGATGGGGAAGGTTGTATTTCTCTTGTTGAATAAGCCCTGTTAGACATGTTAAATACTTGTATAACAAGTATAATGTCTATAGCTCTTATGTACAAGAAATAGTTGTTGCCTAGTGAGAGGTGACAAGATGTGTAATGGCCTTATGAGCCATGTGAATAAGTTGTTGCCTAGTTAGAGGTGACAAGATGCTTAATTAAACTATGTGAGCTATGTGGAATCCTTGTACAACAAGTGAAATGAATACCTTGGTTTGAGGACCTAGAGGTAATGGTTACCTGTTATAGAGGTAACAATGCTAAGTGATGATCTAAGGGTTTGAATACCCAGATCTAGTAATCATGATAATGATGATGTGAAGGGATGAGAATTCCCAGTAATGTGATAAGGGACTGAGATCCCAAGCATCATGTGTCTTAATGATTTGAAAAGTATGTGATAGATGTATTACACCTTTATTTGTAGCATTTGTTGTGGTTAATAATGATAACTTGGTTGATGCTAAAAGAATGATGTAATGCACTTAATACATCACTATAAACCATAAAACATTGCCCTGACCATAGATCCATCAGCATCAGAATTGCTGAATGGTGAAACGGGTTCCCCGTGGTGCATATTTTTGAAAATGTGTGGGGCGTAAGTAAGTACGACCATATGTGAGTCGATACCCTTACGAACTCGAAGTGAATGTCTCAATACAGCACGGTGAATTGGCATGTGGCTCAGAGTATGGTGCCTAAGTAACCGTAACTCAGTAATTTCATAACTGGGGACGGTTGTTAGTAGATGTTCCCCTAAGAGAGCACAATTGACAATGTAACTCTGAGTGAGGATGCCTTTGTACCCTGGCACAACTCTTTTTGCAGCTGACACGAGATGTCCTGCTAAGCCTAAGTGGTCTCATACTGACCGAGACAAGGTGAGGTCATGGCAACCGGCTCTTCCATTGACCTTGTATGGTACCGAGTTGTGAGAAGTTTGTGGTCGGTTGGAGATATACAAGGTATGCTTCATCTGCTCAAGGCATAAGTGTGATTGTTAAAATATGTTCCGCCTAGCATATTTTCTTAAGCATCAAATGCAGAAAACATTTTTGATGCACAATTTAGTTATACATCTTAGTTGATAGATGTTATTTATGTTTCTTTACATTCCTTGTAAAGTAGATAGATGATTTATAACCGTACCATGGGTAGATGCAGCATTCTCCTTAAGTAAGGATATTACTTTATTCTGTTCATACAGTGTTTAATCCTACCTAGAACCTCTTCTTAGTTTTATAATGCTTATATGTGGTAATAATATGGTCAGTGGAGAGTTATATCTCTCGCTGGGACAATTGTCTCACCCCGTGGGATCTACAATTTTTAGGTGGACGTGCACGAGGTAGTGAAGGCCTTTCTGTAGAGGAGGAACAACAACTGAGGCAGCAGTCACAACTCAGGTTGAGTTTACTGTATGTTGTGTCTTGTAGATAGAAGTCCTATGAGTCGTCTTTGTACTCTCAGGTCCATGGAGTCAGTTTGTAATGGTTTCATGAATGATCTAAAGATTTTGGTTTGTATGCCTTGAGGTTTTATGTTGCTTCAATATATGTGTTGTTAGAGAAACTGTTATATGTTGTCCTCGAGATGAGAAGAAATAGTGTTTGTACAATGCAAATCACGATATATATATGTTTTGGATCTTTCACTAAAAGTTTTCTGGAAGAGGAATTACTTGAAAATGGTTTTAATTTTTAGTGATTTTTGTTAATATGTTGTTTATGATTATTCCACATTAATTAGTAACGCTTTGGTTGTCGATTTGATGGCGGTCGATATAAGTTTGGTGTCAGAGCTTAAGGTTCACTAAGTCGATAGAGACATATGACTAAGTTTTTGAGTTTGTTCGAGTGTCCTCCAATATATCTTGTAGTGGTTTCTGCTTATGCAGAAGAAAGGGTGAAGTTTAAAAATGACTGGAGAATACAAGGAACACATTGCTGAGGGAAATCTTGTTGCAGTAGGAAAGCGTACAAAGGATCAGGCAAGAGAAGAATGAGTGCCTAAGAATTCCCATCTTGACCCAATCAGGATACGGAATCCTATTTTTATGCTCTTGATAGGCAGGTTAAGATAACATTGATGCATATAATAGATTGGATACTAGCATTTCAACCTAGGTTACCAGTCCTCAATACAAAAACTTTGGGCTATGAATGGGTTCCTGAATGACATAGTCATGTTGGAATAGTGGAAAATGTGGGAAATATTAACATATGGCGAAAAAATAGACTCTGCCATAAGTATAAATAGATAGTACATCTTTGATGGCAGTGCCCAAGGAGGGGCAATAAGCTGAGAATTAAGGAAATGTCACTACAATTCTAGAGACATTTGCCTAGTTGTTCTAAAAAGCCAAAGTTTTCAGTGCTGCCAGTGCAAGAAATGCCTAGTACACCAGGGCAGTAGTCACTATGTAAAGGCAAAAGTCCTAGCTTTCCACCTGTAAGAACCCATGGCTTAGTTTTTACATCGGTAATAAGACCGATAAGACTATGATACAAGGACAAGACATGTAAATTTAGTCATGGTGAACTTAAATAAGAGGGAAAGGCTGAAAAGTGGTTCACCACTTTTGCAGAGATTTTTGGAGAAGGTAAGGTATTACTATATCACCAAAAAGGGCGTATAGATGGTAAAGCCCATCGTATACTATACAAGTGGGTTACAGTACAAAATCCCACTGGTCTAGGATCACCCTACTGAACCCTCTACCAATCTTAGGTCTAGCGTTGAAGGCCAGCCTAAAATGGGTAACAAAACTATAAAAAAGACAAGGACATCTGTGTCCCCTCTCCCATGGAGCTTGTACACTCCTTCCATATCAAGAAGCATAAACCGGTTAAGCACAACCCAACAAATGGCCTAACTCCATTTTTATGCCTGGTATTAACCAAAATACCCACCATACTATCGAATAAGGAAGTCGGGGAAACCCCACCCCACCCCATCTTTAACCAACACCTACACCACAAATATCTATTATAGGCACAATAAAAAGATAGATGCACACAATTTTGTAGAGTTATGTAGATGAAACTCAAGAGGGAAATAAATAGTTAAATAATAGAATTGAGAACCGAGTACCTATTTTGAACCAAGGATTTCCAATCGAGATGTCCAAAGATGTCAATTTCTCATGAATCTGTCACAGTGGGTTCCATGAATATGTATTTGTGGTAGCTGAGTATACAGATTTGTTGGTCTGAATCTCATCATTCAACTCTTGATCTATATCTATGATGGTTTTTGAATGCTAGACTATGGTTAAGGGTGGTAGTAGGCATTTCCAAAGACCGACAAGCTTGTTGAGGACTCCCCTACGATCATGACATAGTCGACTCAGGTTGAAGGTTGTTTACATTCATGATGTATTTCTGAGGAGGAGTGCACCTCTAATCAATTTAGAAGATAGCCATCTCGCTAGAATTGTGATGAAATAGTCTATCTTGGCAAAGGTCGGGTGGGGTGATTCAACTTGTGGTGATCTAAAAAAGCTTGTAGTGGTAGGGTTGAGTTGGATGGGTCGTCATCTTGAGATTGGTGGTCTGCTGATCCCTATCCCTTATGGAGTGTGGTAGGCGATAGAGGCTTCATGTTTATGGAAGTAACTAAAAGTTGTAGATATGTTGTTCCCCTAGATTCAGGATTCACTGGGCGGAGGGATTCAATTCATCTGAGTTGCAAGTATCTGTCAAGGGATGGAAGGAGTGTAGCAAGGACTGGTATTCCCTAGTGAGGAGGGGAGCAGGGTGCATCACTGATGTAGGTTGGTTGGAAGACCTATAGTTGCTTGCAAGGGGTATTAACGCCTAGTGAAGATCACAATGGTGCCCTTTCCTAGGATTATTGGGTCGAGCACTCATACCATTAGGTGGAAGGATTTGAAGGCAGAGATAAGGGGAGGAAGAGGCGAGAAGGGTGACATTAATGTGGTCTTGCACTCTACGGTTGGGGAGGAATTGACGGCAAGATAGGTTGCAGATCTATGATCCCTTGTAGACATGGGGTAGGTTTACTAGAGGGAAGACGATGGATGGGGTGAGGAGTAAAGAGGCACTCTGTAGACATTATGGAAAGCATCAAATAATGAAGAAGATGTTGTCATTTCTCTAGCATTGAGAGGTACTGGTCACTGAGTGAGTTATACTCATTGAATTTCTGTACGATTATTCTGAAAGTTTTGTCCCGAGGTAGTTAATCAAGGGGATGCATCATGGAAAAGGGAGGTAGGAAGGGGAGGGACTTCCATCAAGTTTTGCTAGCCACTTAAGGGTTTTTCTTATGGACGCTTCAAGGGAAGGCGAAGGTCAATGTATTACTAAATGTAGGCTTATCCATTATGAATATCCTTAATGGTTACATAGTGTTCAACTCTGAATGAACTTTTATTTTCATGGATTTTTTTGAGGCCCAAATGAGACAAAAACGTATGGAGCATTACCCCTAAGAACTTAACATCACCAACTCCATACTATAACTCTTTATCATTGTCTATTTAATTATCTCCCATCAAAATTCCAATACATTTTATTTTTAAGTAATTAAATGATTCCAAGCAATTAGCAAACAAAGGAGGTATTATTAGATCACAAGATTTATCCAAGTATTAGAGGATCAAATTTCAAACTCAACAACTATGATGAAAGTGATTCATAAGATTAACTAAGGAACAAATTGGCGAATAATACTCAAGAAAATGAACTCATGGTGACATAAGGGACTCAATGGGTGAGAAATTAGTATGAAAGAACAAGAAGTTGATCAAAAATGTCTGATGTGAGTCTTGGGGTGAAAATATAAGTTCAAGTTAAACAAATTCATGAATTATAGCTCAAAATTAGATTTAGTACCAAAATTTGTTATATGACATTTATACTTCCATCTCATTTCCCATGTTGCTTCTTGTGGTTTGTGGTTGAAAATATGAATTACTTGTTTTTTAAGTTTGAAATCACCTAGGTCTAGGATAAGATGGAATATGTGAGGCCATATTAATCCAAATAGTGACGGTGGTTTTATGGGCACCCCCTGAAGTGCCTATGCTCCCCCACAATACCAAGGACAACCCAATCCTTATGCTCCTCCACCTCAACAACCCCCATTCAACTACCAATACACTCCACCTCCACCTCACTCATACCAACAACCCCCTCCAAATTATCACACCCATCCACCAGAACCATCACAACCTCAATCTCAACCACAACTCATTCATTAGAACCCAAATACCCCACACCCAAGACCACCTCAACCTCAACAGCCACTACCACTGTTGATAAAATTGAAATATTGTTAGATTTTGATAATGGCATAAAAAATCAATTATAGGATAAGAGGTTTGACTCACTAGATTTGGCAGGTTACATCCCCCAACCCTGTGTAATGGATAATGGACAATTAGAGGTCCCCCAGTACTAGTTACCCCCACAGGTGAAAGTGTAATTCTCACATAGAGGGGAGAACATTAGGCACCTATCCATTGTCAAAGACAAGGTATTAGCTTTATTGTGCCCATGGATAACTCTTTTCTTTTTGAATATTTGATATCTTGATATTAGTTTTGAAAAAATTGTTTCACTTTGAAATCTTGATACTAGTTTTGAGAAACCCTTTATTGTTTTCTATTTTCCACTTTGAATTATTGTTCCTTTTTGACAATAGCATGGTAACTAGATTACCTTGTGTTATTCCCATTGTCCACCAAGAAATCTTAACTATATTTGATCATATAACTCTTTATTTTTAAAATAGCTCAATAATTGGATTTAATACCATCCTAGTTGACCTATATTTTTCCTTCATGGGGCCTCTGTGTGGTTTTTTCCTTGGGGAACTCATATACAGGTGATACAAAGAAAGACTAGAAGAGACGTAAACTATTTGTCCTCTATTGAAGACTAGATAGTAACGAATTCTTATTCTAAAATTTATAATCTTGTGTAAAGCTTTCATGATTGTGATGTAAAAGCATGATTGTAATAAAGATTGTTTATACTTTTGATACATTTGTATATATTTGATGGTAAAGATCAGGTCTTTACAACATGGTAGTAGATCCATAAACATTCGACACTCATGCATGTCTCCTAGAAGTTAGGGCCAAATAACTAGCATACCTAGAACTTAATCAAATTGTTTACAACCAACCCTAGTCTTTCTAGACTTATCTAGTTAAATGAAAATAGTAACCTAGGTGGAGTTGATTGTCACAAGTCGTATGATTCATGATTTAGTGAGGGTAAAACATAAACGTATTACTAGAGAGGAGTTGAGGTGTTAGAAAATGTGAACAACCTCGTAATTTGAAGGTGAACAGTTAAACTAGAAGCCTAAGTTCAAATTTGTGAGCAACATCCTTCTTTCCTATACCATTAGTGAAAAATTGAGTCAAGTAGTTAATATGGTGAATGTTGGTTAGAGGTGATTGTAACTTAGACATCGCATTGTTTTTGTCAATTTTCAATTTTGAAATGAAATGTTTTCCATTAAAAAATGGTTTCTTTATAATACTATATATACAAGGAATATTAACTTCATTTAGTTTTGTTGATAATTTTTTGAGGTAAGTCACAATCAAGAAGGTATTAAAAACCCTAGAGGAGAGTCACATAAGATCCATAAAACCTAGATTTAGGGTTTAAGAGAATGAAAGACACCACATTACAATTGACATGCATGTTTAGATTTATGTTGAATCCTTTTTAGGGG
Organism: Alisma plantago-aquatica; assembly: GCA_963693085.1. NCBI lineage: Eukaryota > Viridiplantae > Streptophyta > Magnoliopsida > Alismatales > Alismataceae > Alisma > Alisma plantago-aquatica. The sequence goes on from OY856414.1 coordinate 409,203,716, forward strand.
TGGAGAATAATACTTGAGTAGATCATGGTTGCATCAATTGTGATGATGAAATCATTTTTAAGGGGTGGAGAGTTTTAACATACCAAATTTGGTACTAAATATAATTTGAGCTATAATTCATGATTTTTTTCACTTGAACTTATATTTTCACCCCAGACTCACATCAAATATTTTGATCAACTTATTGTTCTTTCAAACTAATTTTCCACCCATTGAGTCCCTTATATCTCATTGAGTTCATTTCTTGTGTAGTATTCATTAATTGATCCCTTAGTTAATATTATGAATCACTTTCACCACATTTTTTGAATTTGAAAATTTGATCCTCTAATACTTGGATAAATCTTGTGACCCAATAATACCATCCTTTGTTCACTAATGGCTTGGAATCATTATATTTGTTAAAAATAAAATGTATTGTAATTTTGATGAATGATAATTAAATAGACAAGGCTAAATAGTTAAATTAGGGAGTTAGTGATGTTAAGTCCTCAGAGGTAATTCTCCCTACATTTTGGTCTCATTTGGGTCAGAAAATGTAATCTATGGAAATAAAAGTTCATTAGGTGTTTAACACTATGTAACCATTAAGGATATTCATAATGGGTAATCCTAGGTTTACTAATACATTGACCTCCAGCTTCCCTTGTAACCTCCACTATAAAAACCCTTGCATGGCTAGAAATACTTAATGGAAGTCCCTTCCCTTCCTACCTTTATTTTCCACAATGCCTCCCCTTGCTTAATTACCCCAGGACATAATTGTCAGAATAATCGCATAGAAACTCGATGAGTATAACTCACCCAGTAACCAATACCTCTCAGTGTTAGAGAAATGGTAGTGTCTACTTCATTAGTTGATGCTTTACATAATGTCTACATAGTGCTTCTTTACTCCTCACTTCACTGATCATCTTCCCCCCTATAACCCTACCCCATTACTGCAAGGGATCAAGGATCTATAACCAATCTTTCCGCCAATTCCTCCCCAACTATAGAGTGTAATACTACATCAATGTTTCCCTTCTCACATCTTCCTCTCCATCTCTTTGCCTTCAACTCCTTCCACCTAATGGTACACATGCTTGCCCCTATAACCCTAGGAAATGGCACCATTGCAAGCTTCACCATGTGTTAATACCCCTTTCGAGAAACAATGGGTCCTCTGACCAACCTACATCAGTGATGCACCCTTCTCCCCTCCTCTCCAGGGAACAATAGTCCTTGTCGCACCCCTTCCATCCCTTGATAGAAACCTGCAACTCGGATGAATCCAATCATGATGCCCAGCAAAGCCCCAACCTGGGATAGGGATCTACATACCACCGATCTACATATGACAATCCATCCAACTCAACCCTACCACCACAATCTTGCATAGATCACCACAAGTCATATCGCCCTCCTAGCTTTTGCTAAGATAGATTGTTTCATCACAAGTTCAGTGATATGGTTGTCTTCTAAAATGATAAGAGGTGAACCTCCTCCTCATAAGTACATCGTGAATGGAAACAACCTCCAACCTGAGTCGACTGTGCCATGATCATAGGGGAGTCTGCAACCACCTTGCCAATATGTGGAAACAACTACTACCACCTTGATCTGAAGTCTAGCATCCACAAACCATCTTTTATAGAGATTCAAGAGTTGAATGGTGATATTCATACCAACAAATCTGTATACTAATCTACCACTAATACTGATCCATGGAACCCAACTGTAAAAGATTCATTAGGAATTTGACATCTTTGGACATCTTGATTGGAAATCCTTGGTTCAAAATAGGTACTCAATTCTTGATTCTATTTTTGAACTATTTATTTCCCTCTTGAGTTTCATCTACATAACATTGCAAAAGCGGTGAAGAAATTTTTAGCCTTTCCCTCTTTTGTAAGTTCACCATTACTAAATTTGAATGTTGAACATTGTTGAGAAAACTAAAATATTGTTAGATTTTGATATTGGCACAAAAAGTTGAAATATTGGCTAAGAGCTTTGGCTCACTATATGTGATTTGGTCACATCCCCCAAAATTATGTAGTGGATAATGGACAATTATAGGTCCTCCATTACTTGTTACCCCCATAGGAAAAAGTTTCATTCTCTCCTAGAGGAGAGACCACTAGGCACCTAGACACTGACAAAGACAAAATATTAGACTGATTGTGCCAATGGATAAATCTTTTCATTTTGAGTATTTTATATCTTGATATTAGTTTCGAGGTAAATTATTTCATTTTGAAAGCTTGATGTTAGTTTGAGAATCTCTTTATTGTTTTCTAGTTTCCACTTTGAATTATTGTGCCTTTTTGAAACTAGAATGGTAACTAGATTACCTTTTGTTATTCACATAGTCCACTAAGAAATCTTACCTATATTTAATATCATAACTCTTTATTTTTGAAACATCTCAATAATTGGATTTAACACCAGCCTAGTTGACCTATATTTTCCCTTCATGGGGTCCATGTGTGGTTTTTTTCCTCCGGGAACCAATTCTTTTTCTAAATTTGTAATTTTGTGTAAAGCTTCCGTGACTCTGATGTAAAAGCATGATTGTAATAAAAATTGTTTATACTTTTGATACATTTTATAATATTTGATCGCAAAAATCATGTATTTACAAGAAATCAAACATGACATAATGAAAATATAGAGTTTACAAATTATATTCCCCCAACATGGTATCAATGTGCCATTTTAACCTCAAAAGGCCTACCACAAAGGGCTTAGCCAGTCATAGTGCAAAAAGAGTAAAATAATATGTAGAAGAAGAAGGAAAGGTAATGGGGCTCATAGAAGTCTTCTTCTCCTTCCCCTCCAATATCAAGAGCATGTCTCCTTCCTCCTTGGCAGCAAGATGACATGAAATGGATGGTGGAAGTGGGAAAAACCCTAGAAAACTATGGTTTTGGGGGTGAAGGATGGTGGAAATGAGGTTGACATAGATGGGAGTAGGTGAGAGATCTTGAATGCAATAAGGAAGGTATGAATAGATGCTAGGGGGTTGTAACCTCATGCTACAACCACCACCTAGGTATATATAGATTATGAACACTAGCTTAAGTGGGAGTAGTTTGGGTAAGGCAGTGTAAAAATTGTACCAGGGTTTCTGGCCACCATAGACGTTTTAGTCACCACGATCGTGGTGGAATGGAGTGAACATGGCCGTGGTGGAGATCCATGTGAGAGGTGAATATGGGGGAAATGACAGGTTGGTGGAGGTTCTTGGAAGGCCAATGGCATGGTCGTGGTGGGTGAAGGGTGGTACGGGCATGGTAGTTGGCATGGGCATGATGGATGATGGGGATGGCATGGACGTTCTGTGCTGATGGTTGTTGTGGACGTCCTTTACCACGGCTGTGGTGGTGACCACGAGTATGGTAGGGATAATCTGCCACTACCATTTATCTGGCCATGATTGTGCTGCTCCAGTTGTTATAGATCTTGAATTTCTTGATTTTTACTGTGATATGTAGCATTTTGTCCACATCTATGGAGTTGTACCATGGCCCATTTTGAGAGCCCGACTTCATGTTCTTGCTCCAAAATCCTTTAATCAACCCCACTTTACTTTGAACTTATTTTTTCCCATCCATGGTATGTGTGAAGATGATCTAGTTCCAATTCATGGTGGTGATAATCAACGATTACTAGAAGTATTGTTTCGCTTTCATGCATTCGATTCCATACTTCAAACCACACTATGTGACCCACATGACTGTGGAAAAAGGGTGAAGTGGGAAAGGTTTGATGTTTCCTAGCTCAATGGGTATGAAAATAGAAGAAGGAGGTTGTGTAAGAGATTTGAGTGATATTACATAGGAGCACTCATCTTTTCTTTATTTAGATTCTATTACATAGAAGCATCTATATTTTTTTTGCATATTTTTTCTTTTCCCTTAGGTAGATAAGGCATATGGAGGTAAGAGTGAATTAGGGAGATATATATATGGCCACCCCAAACTTTTGGACCAAGGTTGAATATGTTCACTTTGACACCCTTTCATGAGGAGGAGAGGTAACAAGACAATGAAAGAGAAGTTGGGTCAAAGGGGGGTCACTAGTGTGGTTTTCAACATAAGATCTCCTACATGAAAATTATTCCAACACTTCATCAAATAATTTCACACCACATGAGTGAACAACATGAAATATATACTTCTATGATGTGCTTCCACAAATCCTAAGCGTTCATATCTCGCTCAAATCACAATTCAACCAAAAAGTTCACAAACATGAGAGAAGTGATTCACATGTAAAAAGTCAACAATGAAGACCATTTAACAATATAACATAAGAATGTAGCATGAATTTGTCATATTTCAAGATTTTAGTTCTAAAAGTGGAGATTTAGTTAAACATGCTCTTGGGAAAGACATTCTAAATTTGGGAAAAATTGGCCAAAATGGTTCCAACTTGCATTCAATCACATCTAGAGCTACATTTTAGGAGCAACAAATCCTAGATAAAACACACAAAATTACCAAACAAACTACATGAAATGCAATGCATGGCATGAAAAGAAAAAAAAATTAAAAAATTACACAAAAATGCATGAAATTAAACTACATGATATGCAAGCATGTGAAACAAACACAGAATATGGACAGGTAAGTATGAGGGATAATTATACTGTTTGATTATCTTGTCAAAAATTTAGAACAAGGAATATAGAGAAAAATGAGGTAAAAGAAGGGCTTACCGCCCTCCACCCCAAACTTTTAAACCATGATGTCCTCATCATGAAATAGAAGTTTATAATAGTAGGGTAGAGGGTTTGGAGTCATGGTAAATGACTACCAAGAGGTGGTGTGATCAACGTAGCATTATGTGAGTAGGACAGGTCACCATGGCAATGTTGTGCAAAGTGGTCGTGTTGACTTGCCAGTAATGCAACCATGCTATGTGGAACGGTCGTGTTGCCCACTTTTCTATAGCTTTTTCACTAATCTTCATTTTTTCTTTTCAATTTTGATCTCCTCCTTGGCTAGATCCTTCATGTGTCATCTTTCCTCCATTGTACCTATACTAACATGATTCACAAATGGAAACCATCAAGTATGGTGTTTGTGTGTGTGTATTTCTTGTAAAAATAAAATTTTAATAAGAAAATAGGTTTTGAGAGTAAACGTCTCAAACCAACGTGGGTTTCCTCCCACTAGAGATAAGTTTAGAGCCTTTAGTCAAGCTTGTTGATCTTTTACATCATGTGTCCACACCCAAGGTGCCCTCCTTCTCATCCAAGGTTCCCTCTCCAAATATTTTACCACATGATATTCATCCTAACGAACATACATGAATATGTAGCTATTATTTGCCATCCAACTCACAAAAGTCAGTATAGTCCCAGTTGTCACAAAGGTCCTCATCCATTATGTTTTTCCTTTCCTCAGTAGTGAACATGAATATATATTTTTTTTCTTAATATAATAGATTGTCATGATGTTGGATCACACTTTGATATCCATATCTGATGTGCATAAGAAAGTCCTCCCTATGATGATGTAGTTCTTCCTATTCTTTGGCTTCATGTCCATTATAAGAAAATGTATTGGATAATTAGCACTCCATTTATTGTCCACATCCACCCTTAGGTTTTCTACCATACCCATAGGTATATTGATAGATCCATCATCTCACAATAGAACACAAGCAGAAGGTTTCATTCTCTCTAGGCAGAGCTTGACAAATAAGTTATACGAAATGATGCTCACACTGGAGCCCAATCAAGAAGTATGTGTTTCACAAATTGATAATTGAGGTAGCCAAGAATGAGGGGGATACCGTGATCTTTCCTCTATCTGGGGAAGGGGTGGTCAAGAATGAAGTTGACAAGATCTGTTGCTATAATCTTGTTGGTGGCATTATCATCATATTTGTCTTACCGGTGCAATCATCTTTAAAGAACAACATAAGGAGTGTGATGCTTTCCTTTCCTTACTTTAAGCCATTCAAAAACTTCAATAGTATTGACATGTTCTTTTGGGAGGAAGGAGTCTTCTAAAGCATCAAAGAAATATTGATCCCTTGTATCAATGTCTTCTACAACAAGTTGTGTACCATAGGGTGGCACGTGAGTATTCTCTAACTCAAAGGATAGATCTCGAGTTGTTACCAACTTTGGTAGGAGTGCAAGAAGGTTTTATTCCCTTTAACAAAGGCGGGACAACAAACTCTTCCTTTTCAAACAATAGTGGAACACATGGGGATGTATCCCCAAGAAAAGGTGAGATAGAAGGAATCATAATCTGAAGAGAAGGTGGGGGATTTTGTTGTATTTTCTTATACAAAGATGATGCAACAAGAACCTCAATGCTCTTAGAACTCTCAAGAATAAATGAACAGTAGAATCTTTGATTCTCTTAGCATATCCATAAGAGTTTTCTATTAATGATTCTTCATCAAGAACCTTAGTCAATTTCTCTTCCCTCTCCATGAATTCCTCAATAGCCTTCTTCCCTCATATGATGGATACCATGCTCAATTACTCATGGAGAGGAGGAGGAGCTTGTGAGGATTATGGTAATGGTGGAAGTGGTCTTTAGTGAGGTGGATTAGGATTTTGGAGGATGTAAGTTGGTTGTTGTGGAGGTTTGTAACATCCCAGGATTTGAGGCCTCAAATAACATGATCTTAAAAGGAATGATTGGACTACCCATATCACCAAGGTGCACCTCCTTTTCCGGGAGCCCGTCACTAAAGAACTCCATAGTAAAGCATGCTCGGCTTAGAGTAGTACTAGGATGGGTGACCAGTCAGGAAGTTGACCCCAGTTTGCATGTGAGTGAGGAAAAAACATGCAGTTAAGGCTAGTGGTGGTCTTTGGGGCCAGTCGTCATTCCTAAAACCCTACTAGAGCCTTGGGCAGTGGGCTCAGGCGTTACAAATGGTATCAGAGCCATTTCCCCTCCAGTAGGTGGGGCCCACATGGGCATGGCATGCCAGTCTTGAGTCGTGCGGTCTAGGCATGTAGGAAAGGGTTGTCCATGGTTGATGTAGTCACCCTTGTGCTGGTATTCCGTGACCGGGAGTTGGGTGTCCATGGGCCATTATGGGTCTGCATTGAAATGGGGAAGAGATTATGAGGCCTTATACTTAAGCCTTGACGAGGACGTCAAGAGTCTAAGTGGGGAAGATTGTAACATCCCAGGATTTGAAGCCTCAGATAACATGATCTTAAACGGAATGATTGGACTACCCATATCACCAAGGTGCACCTCCTTTTCTGGGAGCCCATCACTAAAGAACTCTATAGTTAAGTGTGCTCAGCTTGGAGTAGTACTAGGATGGGTGACCAGTCGGGAAGTTGACCCCGGCTTGCGCGTGAGTGAGGAAAAAGCATGCAGTTAAGGCTAGTGGTGGTCTATGGGGCCATTCGTCATTCCTAAAACCCTACTAGAGTGTTGGGCAGTGGGCTCGAGCGTTACAAGGTTACTTTGGAGGCTGTTGTGGAGGTGGTTGTTGTGGTTGTTGTAGAGGGGGTGATATTGGGGAGGGGGTAGTTGGTAGGAATATGGTGGAGGTGGAGGATATCGGTAGTTGTAGTTGGGTTCAGGGGTGGGGGAGCATATGGATGAGGAGGTCCTTGGTATTGTTGCAAAGTTGTGACTTGTTTTGGAGGTGGTTGTTGTGGTTGTTGTAGAGGGTGTGATATTGGGGAGGGGGTAGTTGGTAGGAATATGGTGGAGGTGGAGGATATTGGTAGTTGTAGTTGGGTTCAGGGGTGGGGGAGCATATGGATGAGGAGGTCCTTGGTATTGTTGCAAAGTTTTGACGTGCCCTTGTGGTGGGATATAGGCACCTTGAGGAGTGCTCATAGAATCAATATCACTATTTGGGTTGGCCTTGGTTTGAGAAGGGAGCCTTTCCTTCTCATGATGGGAAAGTCACATGGAAATATGGTATATCCTTTGCTCGATCTGATCAATGATTTGTCCATGAGAGGACACATCTCTCTTCACTTGATCAAGGCCTCTTAACCTCCCAAGAACCTCTTCTTCAAACTTGGAGTTGTTCCTCAACCCTTGGTGTTGTCTTGGATGTTTTTTCCCTTCATCCCCTTACTTCTAAGAGAAGTTTAGTGGTTTCTCCACTCTACAGAGTAGGTGTTTGACATTGGCCCTTGTTTGTTTTGGTTACCAAAAGATTGAAGAGCTTGAACCTCCTCACAAATAGCTTCCATAGAGTTGGTTGAATAGCTAGAAGAATCTCCAGCTTTATTTTTTATCAAGTTCATCATGTTAGCAAGAATCTTTATTTATTGGGGATTTAGATCCTCCCTAGCTTGGGAGGAGAAGGTGGAGGACGACTCCAGTCCTATCACAATGCACACCCATTCTAGAAGTCTGGTGGTGTGAATTTTTATGTAGGTGTCGAAAGAGAGGCCATGACTCTTCTAGGGGCTTGGCCATGAAGGTTCCACCACAAGAAGAATCAACCACCATTTGCTCAATGTATAAGGATTGCACAAGGTTCTAGATGGGAACCTCATGGTGAGGGAAATCTCTAAGTAGCTTTTGGAACCTCTCCCACATCTCATGAAATGACTCATTCTCCTTATGAGTGAATGAAGTGATGTACCTCCTCATTTGTGTCAAATTGGAGATAAGCTAAAGTTTCTTCAAAAACTCATTCTTCCTAGCTACCCAAGTGACTAATACAGTCTTCGACATGTACCATTGTTCGGTTTTTTCCTTGAGTGAGAAGGGGAACAATGTTCTCCTAATAGAACCACCAGTCGCAACAGTGGTACAGAAGGTGGAAGACGTCTTGTAATAAACTGAAATCTAGGTATAATCTTAATCTAGCCCTTTTTCCTAAGTTTTTTCTATCTTTTCTATCCTATTTGTACTTGATATTGAATTTGTGGAATTATTAGTGGTTTGGAGTATAGTTGATCTCTATTCATGACAATGTATGAGTTTATGCACTAATACCTCTGTTAATGTTTCAATCAGGGACTAAGATGTGAAACTATCACTTAAGTGACATATTGATAAAATAATTTTGTTCTATAACTTCCCTTAGCCTCATGGAGCAAGGAAGATAAAAAGGGGGAAATAATAAAGATTTAAACATGTTAATATGGCGTTAAATAACTTAATTTGAAAAATAGTGATAGTAATGTGTAAAAGGAATACAACTTATAAAAGGAAGACTCATTGGGTAAAAATAACTTAATAACTGAATTATTTGGGTATGATATGACTTGCACACCAATTTTCACAATTTTGGGATAATAATAACTATATTTATTCCTTATTGAAAATTAAAGGTGAGTTTTCTCCAAAATATCAAATAACTCATATAATGACTCCAAAAGTGGCAACAAATCTCAAATTTGTAATCTACAAGTTAAAATTAGCCTACGAGTAAATTTTCAACTAATTTAGACAATCTTTAATGTTCTAATATGTTTAGGTGATAGAAAGTATACTTAAATTCCAACATATTTAATAATGTGTTAGACAATCCCAAAAGAGAAAATTAATGGCAAATTCATGTTTCACAAGTTTAAGTTTTCTTAAGGGTGAAGTTTCAGATTAATTGGTGGTTTCTAGATGTCTCTAATGTGATAGGAAAGAGAAAATATGATTCACTATATAAGAATTAAATTTAATATTTAGAGAATCCAAAACTAAAAACTAATGCTAAAATTGGATTATGCACATCCTAGTTAGTCTAGGTATCAAATTTCATTTAATTTGGAGTTTGTTTGAACCCTCTATGTAGGAGAGAGAAAACAAAAAATAAATGTACACACTTTAGTCAAAATCATATTCAGATTATAATTTAATGTTGTGTGTTTTTTTTCTCTAAATCATAGATGCATGCACATTTTTAGACCATTGGACCATGATCGTGCAGTCGGCGTGTTGACATCTAACTCACACATAGGTGAATAGTGCTGTTGAAAAAGTAGGATTTTTTAATCCAATTTTCTCACTCATTTATAAATGAAATCTCACAATTCTTTTGCCAAAAGTTTCCAAATTAGATTCCTCCCACAATGATCTACTGCATGTGTTGTTTCATCAAGAAATTGGGAAACACCCAATTCTTGGGTAACAACGAACTTGCTCGGCATCCCTCTACTTGTTTTCACGTACCCTCACCTATAAATAGACCTACCCTTGCCTTCGTTCGACCTAGTGGAACTCTCCTCTCATGTAAATTGCACCTGAGTTTCTTCCCTTTGGCATTGCAAGATCATGGATTGGAGACTAACGCTGATAGGACATGCTCAGTCCTTGGGTCTCCTCTATTCAATTGCCTCAAGATATGCTTTATCAACACATGTTCTTCATTTTTGTGACCTCGAATCACTGTTTGGTCTTTGCTCATGAATTTTCCCATTCGTGCATGAGCAACAACTTCACTACTTTCTAGCCATAGTGTGGTTTCATGAGAGGGATGAATTCCCTCCGTGATTTCTCTGTTCTACCCCCTGTTCTTCTTCCTTCTTTACTTTTTCATGCGAGGGTATTTTGGTCATTTCGTCTCCCTTTTCTTTGTCTTGGACAAGTCAAATAGGACCATTGACCACATGACTTGTCTGCCCTTGATTGGGTTAAGTCAGCAGGTCAGCCCTGCTCTTTCTCCCTCTCTTGATAATCCTTTCTGCTTATTTGGATTTTTCAAATTTTTTTGTTAGCTCAACTTGTAAAAATCATATCTTTGCTCTGCTTGTCCAGAAATTATAAATAAATATGTTTTGGCTTCAAAGAAATGATATATTTCTAATAAAAATGTTTCCATAGTCTAATTCCAATGTTTTCAAAGGTCGATTTTGAGAATCTAATAAATTATATAAAAAGATCTAAAAAATCTCCAAATTATGTAAATAAATATTTTTTCTTGATCATAAATCAATTAATCTAGGTTTAGTGATCAAAATCTGAGGTTTTCCAAAAAGGTCTAAAATTAGGGTTTCTTTACACTTATATGCAATATAAACCCTAATACTTGTAAATAACTTGAAATTAGGCAAAGGTGATCTTGGAATCGTGTAATTTGGTGAAAAGTGAGTAATAGGACTCTGAATTAAGACATGTGCACCTTATCTCTTAAGTTGGGCATTATTGATAACCAAACCCTAATTTCCCAATGAGGCATGGACTAAAACCATTATTCCTATTAATGCTCTTTTCGCACAATTACTTCAATATTTACTTGGGTGTTGAACCCCATCTACAATTTTTCTTTTATTTAAACTTGACATATGATTTATTTTAGCATGATGATTTATTTGACTTGTTAGCTAATGTAGTGGTACTTATCTACAACCACCCATAATTGGGCATGTATTATTATGCCCTACAGAATGTGTTTACTCTCCCCATATATAAACATTTTGTAGGTGACTGGGAATGTGTTATTCTCCCCTCACCTAATGATTGGGGTTTGGAGGTGCCTCAATCCTACTTAGTTAATTTATCCTAACTTAATCATTCATGTGAATTTTTTTATTATATGTTATGGCAAGAATCTTATTTGTTATGTGCCTCATACTTTTGACTTTCCATATTCTTACCCAAAATTTTCCTTTGTTGTTCTTATCTTGATCTTGTTCCTTGTTTGACACATACCTTATTTTCTCCTCTTGCTGGGTGATCCCAACCACCCACATCTGGGGCAAGGAGTGGAACAAGACCAATAAGGACCTGCCCAGGAGTATATCCAAGGAGATTTTGCTGATATGTCTAGGTTGCTACTGTTAGATCCTCTCATTTTCTTTTCTAGTTTATGCTTCATGAAACTCATGTAGTGAATTGAGATCAAAGAAATGTAATAACTTAGTCTTTTCTTTCCATTACTACTATTGACATTTTTATTTCTGGATCAGGGTTATTTAAATGGAATTATTATGCATGCATCCTTGATAATCTAAATTTCTCATAAGAGTTGGATCTTGTGTATTTTTCATTGAATTTTAGTAAGGGGGTGATCTCGCCTCTTTGCAGGATGGTATCATAGCTTGTTAGGTAGCTACTAGGGCATAAGTTGAAATGAAGGGTGTCTAGAAAGGATTTAAGTTCAGGGGCTAACAAAAATTTTCTCCGCGCCACTAGCTTGATTTGTGAGGACTCACAGATCCACATGATACCAACCTTGCCTAAGCTGGTACTAATTGTCTGAAATAGCATACCTATAGGAAATAGTAGCCATAGAAATCTTTGTTGGATACTCCTAGGAATCTTATGTTATGCCTTTATCTTTTAGAAGGGGTAATTTTTTTAGGGATGTGAACAACTCTTCCAAGGTATCCTCCTCTAGCAACACTGACAACCGGGACACCCTGAGGAGTCCTCATAATGACATGTCAACCCCAACTCCACCTATGAGCACACCGGTCCTGACCCCTGAACCAGAGTTGACCATGTTGTGCCAACTACTCTTGACTGCCTTGGTGGGACAACTCTCTTTTTCTGTATCCATTGCTATCAAACCTAAGGACTTCACTTTAGCAAACTTGATCAAGATGAAACCACCATACTTCAAGGGTGAGTGTGAGCCAAACATGGTGGATAAGGTTGATGACTGGGTGTTGCACCTGGAGTAGACTTTTAAGGGCATGGCATGTCCTCCACATCAGAAGTTCTACTTTGCAACTTATGTGTTGGATGGGCCAACACGTATATAGTGGAATGGTTTGGCTTGTACTCGTGACATCATCAGCATGACCTGGGAATAGTTCCTCAAGTTGTTTCATGAGAAGTACATCTACCCTTCTTATCTAAGAAGGAAGGAAGATGAGTTTTATAACCTGCGATAGGGTAGCATGAGTGTTTCCCAATATGTTGAATGTTTCCTGCTTTTAGAATTCTATGCTTCCAATCTTAGAGTGAAGCGAAGATCGACTCTTTTCTAAAAGGGTATTAGCTACATTATTGGACGCAACCTTGTTCCCCAGGTGCCTCTCACTTTTCAGTAATTAGTGGACAAGGCACTTGTAATCGAATCATATCCCGTATTACAGTCTTTCGGACACAACAGAAACAAAAGGTGAAGAACTTAGGTGGCAATAAAAGATGTGAAATATGAAACAATGTTCTCGTTCTCATCCTCCTGGGAGGTGCCAAGCAGGCAATGGCCTACCCCATAGATACGATCGACCTGCAGCTATCTTCCATTGAGTGCGGCCAAGCTAGACATATTTGATCCAATTATCCTAATTTTCAATGAGGACAATCCCTAGCTCAGCAACCAGCTCAACAACTGCCACAACAATAGAATCCACCTCCAAGGAACAATAACAAAAACCAATATGGATGTCAACCACCTGTGGAAAGGTGAAATGGCAAAGTGTTCGCTCTAAATGTTGAATAGGCTGGGGAGGACAATGAAGTTATTAAAGGCACTTTACATATTAATATGCATCCCATCAAGGCACTTTTCAATATTGGTTCATCAAATACCTTCATGTCATCTCAGCTTTCTTTGATGTTAGAGTTAGAACCATAATACATGGATCACATGTTAGATGTTAAAACCCCTAGTGGTATAATTTTCTCTTCTTTTCTCCAACTCCTGACATTAGACCTTTATATATCTGGTAAGATGTTTCCTACAGTCTTCATCTTGCTTGACATGACTACTTTTGATGTTATCCTAGGGATGGATTGGTTGAAGAAGTTTGATTTTGGCCTTTGCTATCAAGAGAAGAAGGTTAGCTTGTTACACCCAGATGGAGAAGGGTTGTGTATCAAGGATAGGAAGTGAGAGGATCGACAATTCATCATTTTAGCTATCAAATCCGATCAACTTATCAAGCAAGGGTTTATAGCATATTTAGCATCTATCATTCTTGATGGCACACCCCCTACTTTAGATCATATACATGTGGTGAATGACTCTCCTAATGTGTTTGTTGAGGAGTTTCCTAGGTTGCCACCAATTTGTGAGGTGGAGTTTTCCATCGATCTTGTGCCCAAAACTTTGCCTGTCTCAAAGTCTCCTTATTCCTTGGCTCTAGCTAAACTCATTGAGCTTAAGAAGAAGCTTTTGGATCTCTTTGACATGGGTTTCATTCACCCCAGTATTTCACCCTGGGGAGCCCCTATCTTATTCGTGAAGAAGAAGGATGGGTCATTGTGGATGTGCATGAATTATTGTATTCTTAACTAGGTGATGATAAAGAATCATTATCCCTTACCACACATCGATGATTTATTCAATCAACTGAAGTCAGCCACTGTGTTTTTAAAGATGGATATGTAAAGTGGCTATTGTCATATGTGTGTGAAAGATGAGGATGTTCTGAAGACAGCTCTCAAAACTCGATATGGGCATTATGAGATTTTGGTCATGTCCATCGGCCTGACTAGTGCCCATATTGCTTTTATGGACCTGATGAATTGAGTGTTCCTTATCTTGATTAGTTCATAGTGATGTTCATCGATGATGTTTTGGATTACTCATAGTATCAAGAATATCATCGTGAACATATGTGAATTGTGCTTAACACTCTAAGAGAAAATTAACTCCATGCTAAATTCTCAAAGTGTTAGTTTAGTATAAAGGAAGTGATGTTTCTGGGTCATGTGACTTCTGTCGGCCACATTGTTGTTGACTCTACAATGATAGATGTTGTGACCAAGTGGAAAGCTCCAAAGAGTCTATATGAGATACGTAGTTTCCTCAGACTAGCAGGATATTATTATATGTTTATCAAGAGCTTATCTGAGTTTTCTTCCCCTCTGATAAAGTTGACAGAAAAAGAAGTCAAGTTCGTGTGGACACCAGAATGTGAGGATAGTTTCCAGAAGTTGAAAGAGTGTTTGAGATATGCTCTTATTCATGTGTTACCTATTGAAGGTAAACCCTATATCATTTACACTGATGCTTCTAAGAAAGGTTTAGGGTGTATCTTGAAGCAAGAAGAAAGAGTGGTCGCCTATGATTCACGTCAGTTGAAACTAAATGAAAAGAACTAGCCTACACATGATTTAGAGATTTCTGCCACTGTGCATGCCCTAAATATATGGTGACACTATCTTTATGGAGTTAAGTTCGAAGTCTACTCTAATAACAAAAGTTTTAAGTACTTTTTGACACAGAAGGATCTGATCTGAGATAATGAAGATGGATAGAGTACCTTAAGGACTACAACTTTAACATCACTTATCATTTGGGTAAAGTGAACGTAGTTTTTGA
Source organism: Alisma plantago-aquatica (assembly GCA_963693085.1). Classification (NCBI taxonomy): domain Eukaryota; kingdom Viridiplantae; phylum Streptophyta; class Magnoliopsida; order Alismatales; family Alismataceae; genus Alisma; species Alisma plantago-aquatica. The sequence goes on from OY856414.1 coordinate 409,218,875, forward strand.
TGCCTTGAGTTGGAAGAAAGATATAGTTTGTGTTGCTATGAGATGTTCTGTGTGGAGGAATCTAGAATATGTTTTTTGTTGGAAACTGCATCCTATTGATGCAATGGATGAAGAAGCTCCCAAGAAGTTGTGTGTTCACATGGCCAGCTTATCCATTACACCATCTTGGATGTCGAAAGTCATTACTTCCTGGTTAGAAAGTCCTAATCTTGATGAGATGAAGGACTTAGCAGAGAAACCACAATCTGACTTCCCAATAGGAGTGGACAATGCAGTCCATTTTTGACAAAGGTTGTGGATTCATGAAGTTGGTGATCTGTGATAGAAAGTTTTAAGTGAAGCTCATGGGTCTAAGTACACAATCCACCCTGGTATGATCAATATGTACAAGGACCTAAAATGAAGTTTCTGGTGGAAGAATATGAAGAAGGATATCACTTTGTTCATTGCTAAGTGTTTGACTTGTCAACAAGTTAAGATAGATCATCAATGACCTGGTGGTCTTCTTCACCCGATTGAGATTCCAGAGTGGAAATGGGAGAAGATAACTATGGACTTTGTCACAGGTTTCCCCAAGTCCAATAAAGGTTATGATGTTCTATGGGTAGTGATTGATTGACTTACTAAGTCTTCCCACTTTTTTCTTTTCAAATCCACTTACAAGGTTGATGATATGGCTCAGTTATAAGTGGATTGGATCCTTCATCTAGATGGTGTACCTAAAGTGACAGTATCTGATTGTGAACCCATGTTTACCTATCATTTGTAGAGTGAGATTCAGGAAGAAATGGGAATTGACTTACATTTCAGTGCAACTTATCTCATCAGTCTGAGAGGACAATGCAAATACTGGAAGATTTTCTTTGTCTTTAGGTTATGGATTGGGGAGGTACATGAGATAAGTGTCTAGCATTGGTTGAGTTTGTGTACAAATTTTTTTACCAAGCTAGCATTGGTATGCCCCATTTTGAAGCTCTATATCGAAGACCTTATTGTTCTTCATTACACTGGGATGATGTGGGAGAACATACTCTGGTGAAGACTGATGATGTGCAGATGATGATAGAGAGAGTTCAGTTGATTAAGAAGTGTATGAAAGTTTCACAATATTGATAAAAGATGTTTACAGACAAGAAGAGGTCTAATGTAAGTTTCTTAGTGGGTGACTATGTGTTCCTAAAGATCAAGCCTATATGCTCTATTGCACAATCTAAAGTTAAAGGCAAGCTTAGTCCCCGTTATGTTGGACTGTTTGAGATCTTGGATAAAGTTGGAGACTTTGCATACCATTTATCTCTTCCTCCTACCTATGATAAGATCCACAGTGTGTTTCATGTGTTTGTGGTGAAGAAGTATATGAGAGACCCTTCTCATGTACTTAAATAGAACCTTTGAAGATCCATGAGAACCTGATCTATGAGGAGTTACCTATGAAGATTCTTCACTCCCGTGTTAAGTAGTTAAAGAACCAAGATATTGAGTTAGTAAAAGTCTAGTGTAAGTGCCATGGTTTAGAAGAATCTACCTGGGATCTTAGAGATGAATTGTTATGTACTCACCCTCCCCTCTTTGATTGAGATTCCAGGGATGAAATCCTTTTTAAGGGGTGGAGTGTTGTAACAAATTGAAATCTAGGTATATTCTTAATCTAGCCTTTTTCATTAAGTTGTTCCTATCCTTTTTATCCCTTTTTCCCTTGATATTGAATTTAAAAATTATTAGTGGTTTGGAGTATATTTGATCTCTATTCATGTCAATGTATGGGTTTACACACAAATACCTCAGTTAATGTTTCAATCAGAGGCTAAGATGCATAATTATCACTTAAGTGACATATCAATAAAATAATTTCATTATAGAACTTCCCTTAGCCTTATGGAGCGAGGAAGAGAAAAAGGAAAAAATAACAAAGCTTTAAACATGTTAATATGGCATTAAATAATGTAATGTGCCAAATAGTGATAATAATGTGTAAAGGGGATAAAACTAATAAAAGGAAGACTCATTGGGTAAAAAAACTTCATATTTGAATTATTTGGGTCTAATATGCCTTGGAGGCCAAGTTTCACAATTTTGGGATAATAATAATTATAGTTATTCTATATAGAAAATAAAAGGTGAGTTTTCTCCCAAATATCAAATAACGCATTTAATGATTCCAAAAGTGACAAAAAATCTCAAATTTATAATCTACATGTTAAAATTAGCCGATGAGTAAATTTTCAACTAATTTGGACAATCTTTAATGTTCTAACGTGTTTAGGAGAGTGAAATTATAATTAAAGTCCAAAATATTAAATAATGTGTTAATAATCCCAAAAGAGAAAATTAATATCAAACTCATGTTTCACAAGTTTAAGTTTGCTTAAGGGTGAAGTTTCACATTAATTGGTAATTTCTAGATGTCTCTAATGTGATAGGAAAGAGAAAATATGATATACTTTACAAGAATTAAATAAAATACTTATAGTCTCTAAAACTAAAAGGTAATGCCAAAATTGAATTATACACATCCTAGTTAGGCTAGGTATTAAAATTTCATTTAATTTGAAATTTGTTTGCACCCTCTATCAAGGAGAGAGAAAATGAGAAATAAATGTATTCGCACTTTAGTCAAAATCATATTCGAATTATAATTAAATATCACATGTGTTTTCCTCTAAAACATGGATGCACGTGCATTTTTGGACCATTGGATCATGATCGTGCGATTGGCATGTTGTCACCTACCTCACGCATTGGTGAATAGTGCCACCGGAAAAGTGGGATCTTTGAATCCAATTTTCTCACTCGTTTCTTAACAAAATCTCATGATTCTTTCGCTAAAACTTTTCAAATTAGATTCCTCACACCATGATCTATTACTTATGTTGTTTTGTCAAGAAATTGGGAAATGCCCAATGCTTGGGCAATAAGGAACTCGCTTGACTTTCTATCTACTCAGTTTCACATACCCTCACCTATAAATAGACCTACCCTTGCCTTTGTTCGACCTTGTGGAACTCTCCTCTCACATCAATTGCACCTGAGTTTGTTCCATTCACCATTGTGAGTTTGTAGATTGGAGACTGACACCGAAGGGTCGTTCTTCATCCTTAGGTCTCCTATGTTCAATTGCACTTGAGGTATGCTTTCTCCACACTCGTTCTTTGTTTTCATGACCTTGAGTCATGGTTTGGTCTTTACTTGTGAATTTGCCCAAATTATGCATGAGCAACAACTTTGTTGCTTGCCAACCATGGTGTCATTGCATGAGAGGTATGGATCCCCTCCTTGATTTCACTATTCTACCCCCTACTCTTCTTCTTTCTTTACTTTTTCATGTGTGAGTATTTTGGTCATTTTACCCCACTTTTCTTTGCCTTGGATGAGTCAAACTGGACCATTGACCACGTGACTTGACTGCCCCTGATTGGGCTAAGTCAAGCAGTCAGCCCCACTCTTTCTCCCTCTCTCGTGAATCATTTCTGCTTATTTGATTTTTTAAATTTTCTGATTGGCCAAACTTTTAAAAATCATATATTTTCCTCTCCTTGTCCAAAAATATAAATAAATATGTTTTGGTTTTGTAAAAATGAGATATTTATAATAAAAATGTTTCCATGGTCTAATTCCACTATTTTCAAAGGTTGATTTTTGAGAATCTAATAAATTGTATAAAAAGCCCTAAAAATTGTAACCATATCATATAATCTCCAAATTAAGTAAATAAATATGTTTTCTTGATCAAAAAAACATAAGGAACTGATTGATCTATTTTGTGACCAAATTCGAGGTTTTCCAAAAAGGTCTAAAATTAGAGTTTCCTTACACATATGCAATACAAACCCTAATACATGTGAATAACTTGAAATTAGGCAAAGGTGATCTTAGGATCTTCTAATTTGGTGAAAAGTGAGTACTAGAACTCTGAATTGAGGTATGTGCATCTTATCCCTTATGTTGGGAATTTTTTATAACCAAACCCTAATTTCCAAATGAGGATGGACTAAAACCATTATTCCTATTAATGCTCTTTTGGCACAATTACGTCAATATTTACTTGGGTCTTGAACCCCATTTGTAATGTTTCTTTTATTTAAACTTTCCATATGATTTCTTTTAGCATGATTATTTATTTGACTTGTTAGCTAATGTAGTGGTACTTATGTACAACCATCCATAGTTGAGCATGTGTTATTTTGCCCTAGGGACTACTGGGAATGTGTTACTCTCCCTTCACCTAATACTTGAGGTCTGGTAGGAGCCTCAATCCTACTTAGTTAATTTAATCTAACCTAATCATTCATGCAAATTTTCTTATTATTTGTTATGGCAAGAATCTTATTTGTTATATGCCTCATAGTTTTGACTCTCCATATTCTTACCCAAACTTTTCCTTTGTTTTTCTTATCTTGAGCTTGTTTCTTGTTTGACACATAACTTGTTTTCTCCTCTTGCTGGGTGATCCCAACCACCCAGGTCTAGGACAAGGAGTGGAACAAGACCGAGGAGGACCTGCCCAAGAGTAGATTTAAGGAGACTTTGTTGAGATGTCTAGGTTGCTACTGCTATATCATGTAGTTTCGTTTCTACTTTATGTTTTGTGAAACTCATGTAGTGAACTGAGATCAAAGCAAAGTAGTAACTTAGTGTTTTTCTTTCCAATACTACTATTGAGATTTTGTATCTGAATTGTGCTTATTTAAATGGAATTATTATGTATGCATTCTTCATAATATAAATTTCTCATAAGATATGGATGTTGTGTATTTTCCGTTAAATTTTAGTAAGGGGATGATCTCGCCTCTTTACAAGTCTCCAAGAAGGCGTCAGCATGGTGATATGGGTTCTCATTCTCCAACCCGTAGAAGGTTGGTAGGAGTACAAGGAGGACTGGTGGAATGGAGAATTTTTGACCCAACATTTTCTCAACTACGGTGGCAATGGGAGAGGTGTAGTTTCCTTGATTGAATTACTCATGGAGGGGCTTGGGTGGTGGTGGAGTATCAACTTACCCATCCTCATGGAGTTGACCATCCATCTCAGTTTCTTGAAGTTTTTTGCATCGATGTTGATGTCTCCTTCTACCTATCTCAGGATCAAGTGGAACTACATTAGTAGAATTCAATTGTTGCCCAACCATGGACATTTTTCAACTGCACAAGGCACAAATAAGTAACAAGAGCTAAGTTAGAATACAAGTATGAAAAAGTAAACAAAGAATAAAAAATAGCAAGAGTGAGGGTAGCTGGAAAAGTGAAGCTACACTAACTAGCTAGGTCAAGAGCCTCTTTCCCTGGCAGCGATGCCAAAAAGCTTGATGTGTTTTTCTTTCGGACCTAGGGCCACACACCAATCAATTGAGTTGTGACTAGATGCAATCCTACGAGGCTTGAAACACACAATAGGAGTCTTTCAAATTTGTAATGGGCCCTATACTAACACATACACATAGACTAGAATATATCACCTACAAGTTCATAGGATCGTATTATAGTATAGGTGAGTGGGAAGTGAGGGGTTGATCCATAGGGAGAGAGGGGACACTAGAGATAAGATAGATTAAGCTATGCTCCTAAAGTGGAGATTAGAAATTTTAGGGTTTGAAGTTGGTTTTGGGTTGATTACACTAAGGTTCATGCGAGAAAGACAGAGAGGGAACCAAACAAGAAAAACCCTAATTGAACCCTAAACAAGTCAATTCTAGTTAGCAAAAAAAGGAAACTAAGTATACAAGAGCAAGATACTAAGACTAACTTACACTAGCTAAGCAAGTTAGACACTTAAGAAATTAAAGAACTAGATTTAACACTAACTAGATAGAACTACACTAGCAAGCTCAAAAGAGCACTAACGACTCTAGAAAGACCGAACTGTCCAAAACTAGGCAATTAACTAACAAAACAATTAAAGCAACCAACTAAACTAGAATGAACTAGCTAAGAAAGAATTTGAGGTTTTAAGTAATGTTAAATAGAAGTGGTCCATTTCGGGGAGTAATACTAAGATATTAGTTGGGGGAACATACCATGCAAAATCTAATGATTCATTCTAGATTGCTAAACCAAACAAATAGTCAAATGCAATGGAATCAACCTAGACTATTGATTGGTCGTGGATATAATAGAGTGTGTTAAGGGGAACTACACCGTTGGACACCTTATCTAGCCTTATGAGGCCTGATTGGAACAAGGTTTAGGTGGGATTTCAATTGGATTTGACTAATATACGTTTCTAGGGTAAGAATACTTAGTGTAATTGGGAGCCAAAGGTAGGAATGGGATTAGAGGTGAGGGTATTTCACTTTAGATTATGCACCATCTAGCTTTTAGTAAACTCCTAGGAAATTAAAATAAACAATCCTACACCAGACACTTAGATCTCACACCTAGGAGTAGGGAAAGGGATATATGAGTGGGAGGATGGGGTACTAGCAAGGTTTTCTCCTAGTTGGACCTAGGAGAAAATCCCAAGATAGGCTCACATATGCCATCTTCTCCTAGACCTAGGTGGTTTCAAGCATAAAACAACAAGTAATTCATGTTTTCAAGAACAAACCACAAAAAGCAACATGTGAAATGAGATAGAAGTAGAAAGCAATCACCATAGACTAAAATTATAGAGTTCACAAATTATATTCCCCATACATAGTATCAAAGTATCATTTTGACCCCCCAAATAGCCAGCCACAAAGGTCTTAGCTACTCATAGTGCAAAAAAGAGTAAAAGAAGAGGTAGAAGAGGAAGGGACATGGATTTCATGGAATATCTTCTTCTCCTTTATCTCCAACATAAAGAGCACGTCCTCCTTCCTCCTTGGCATCAAGATGACATGAAATGGATGGTGAAAGTGAAAAAAAAACCCTTGAAAACTAGGGGTTTGCAGTGAAGGAATGTAGAAATGAAGGGTAGGTGGATGGGAGTAGGTGAGAGCTCTTGAATGCACTAAGGAATGTAGGAACAAATTCTATGGGGGTGTAACCTCATGCTACAACCACCACCTAGGTATATATAGGTGGTGGGCAAGCACTAGGTTAAGTGGGGGTAGTTTGGGTAAAGGAGTGTAAAAATTGTACTAGGGTAGCTAGTCACTACGGCTATTTTAGTCACCACGGCCATGGTGGAATGGAGTGAACATGGTCATGGTGGATGGCCACCGGCAAGGTGGATATGGGAGAAAATGACAAGTTGATGGAGGTTCTTTGAAATCCAGTGGCACGCGTGGTGGGTGAAGGGTGGAATGGTCATGGTGGTTGGAACAGGCGTGGTGGTTGGGGATGACATGGCCATTCTATGTTGATGGTCATTGTGGACATCCTTCACCATGGCCATGGTGGTGACCACATGCGTGGTAGAGCAAATTTGCCACAACCATTTTTCTGGCCACGGTCATGCTGGTGCAGTTATTATAGCTCTTGAATTTCTTAAATTTTAATGTAATGTAGAGCATTTTGGCCACAGTCGTGGCATTGTACCACAGCCTGTTTTGAGGGCCCAACTGCATGTTTTTGCTCCAAAATCCTTCAATCAACTACTCTTTGCTTTCAACCTATTTTTGCCCATCCATGGGATGCTTGAATATGATCTAGTTCCAATATCAAGGTGAAGAAACCCACATATCCTCTCTCTCTCTCTCATCCAATGCATAGTGCAAAAACTTGAAAAACAAACAAAAGGCAACCATAAGTGCATTTGGTATGAGATCATTTATTAGGGGACTTAACTTGCATTCTCACATGCCTAGATGTGATTAAGAAGCAAAAAAACATAAGATGAAGCCCTAAATTAGGGTTGCATCAACATGGTCATTACTGACCTTTAACACCTTATAATTTTGTTAGCACCTTGGAGAACCAAAAAGGAGTAGATGCAATATTTTATTGGTGTGAATGACTTATATCAAAGAGAACTCTAATAGAGTGAAATCTATGTAGCCTAGTTCAAAATAGACATCATGGGTATGATTTTCTCCATCTTGATATCTTTTTTTCTTCCATCAATTAAAAATGATGTTGTTTCTCTATTTTAGTTCCAAATTGAGAAGTTCAGGGTTGAATTGTCCTATTTTCTCTATTTCTAACATAATCATAAGGTAATGATGTGAGGAGGATAATATCTCTGGGGGTTATCTATGTGCATGGTCTTTGTATGAATTTTTAGAAGTACCAAGTTGTTCATGAGTGATAATAGTTTGTTTCATTCTCCATATGAAGTGGTCAATACATCAATTCATTTTTGAAATTGTATTTCAAGTCCTAAACTACTACAATTTTTCTCTAAATGGAATAGTTGAAATGTAAATTTAATGTTGAAATCTTTTTCTCTTAAGATTTAATGGTTTAATATAAAACTAAGGATCTCTAGGGAGATATTCTTTTGTTCATGAGTATGAATTGTAAGATTATATTCCTAACTTTTAAAATTCATAACAATTTCATTGATGGTATAATAGGAAATAAAGTTTGTCAAGAGTTTGAGTGGTACTTGTAATTTATAATGAATTTTATGGAGCTCAATGAAACCCTATAGAGAGTGAAACTTTTCCACACTCAATATTACATATCGTTACTTCAATAAATGCCTTCACAGAGGCCTGAGCTACAAATTGGGTTGCAAATATTTTTTAAGGTAAATCCTTATGATCTAAAGATAAAATATGAAGAAGTGGATGATGGCATCATCACATTCCTATGTATGATATATGGTATGTGTATTAAGAGGGAAGTTGAGACATTAGTAAGAACGTCAAAGATATAAAAGGCAAAGGGAAGAAAATGATGATACTTAACATGCAGTCCCATACTTGCAAACGTTATGTGTGACTGCATCATAAGCTACCTAGAATGCCTTGAAGTTATTTAAAATATTCCCAGTCAATGGAGAGACACCAGTAAGACCAACATGAGTCTATTATGCATCAATCCAGTTAATAACAATATGTCAGTAGGCTTCTAGGTGTGGATACCATCTGATGTGTCCCTAGAAAGGCGATTGTAGTTTCTTTCAAGGCTTTTATCCTAGCATGATAAATAATGTCAAAGTGGACAACTCAAACGATATCATGACGTAACTTGATACATGGGTGGATGTAGTAGTTAACTACATGGTCACCAAAAGAATCTAGACTACATAATGAAAAGGGACAACACTCATTGCTAGGATGTAGAGGGATCATCAATCAGTAACATAGAATATTTTATACTTAAATGATTTCATAGATCATCCAAGACCATCAATTGGAATGGCAAGATAAAATTCTTGTTTGTGATCAACCTATAGGGAAGCCAAAAAATCCCCTTCTCATGAGACAACTAGAATATCTTAAAGCGTTGGAAGATCGTATTATAGTAAGTGAATTCCAAAAGAGACGTCTTAGGGGTGGTGGAAGTAGTACTTGACAACATGAACCATCAAAAGGATGGTAGAATATTGTTGATGAAAGAATGAATAGTTTCAAAAGTGCCACCAACTTGAATATGGCCAACCTAACAAAGAATAGGATCTTAGGTAGTTGTAATAACCAATTCTCTAAGATGCATTGGTAGTGTGGAAAGATTCCATTGTAGATCACCAAACCTTGTGACCTTCACCAACAACAATGTGTGGAAGGTATTGGTGGAGTCCACAACTAATGTCTTCAATGGTTGAAGAAACCAAAGGAGGTGGTGTTATTCAAAGAGAAAGAAACAACTTTGGACTTCTAAAACATGATCTAAGGAGGAAAAACTCACTTTGTGGATCATTAAGTGAGGTAAGGAGGTCCATCATATCCACATATTTATTGGCAAACTTCCTCAATAAATCTAAAGAAAAATTAGGATTTATGATAGTTGGACCACCAAGAAGCTTTACACCCAGCATAGGCTGAGAGATTTTAGTAGGAGATAAGTCACAACCTAGAGCTTTTCTGAGGTCATAAAAAGACCAAAAGATCTCTACTTTTCTTATATTGAGATGAAGTCTAAGATATGGGCCCAATTCTTATAAGACAGAAAGGCCCTAGACACTTTAATAGTGCACTGATGAGAGTGTCATCGTGTAGGTCAAAAGACAATAAGTCAAGGTGGCATGCATACTTTAAATACAAAATCAAGGGGTCAAGAGATAACAAGAAAATAAGTGTCCCTATTGGATTACCTTGTTGGACCCTAGCAGAGGACAATATAGACTTGTAACGACCCCACCTCCCGGTAACCCCCAATTAAGGGAGACCAAAAGGTCAGAGCCATTATCTCAATAAATCGGATCAAAGGTTCGAAAATTAATCAATAATAATTATGAAATTCTACCAACTAAACTGAAATCTGATATAAAATAAAACTTTGCATACCTTTTAAAAATTTTGGAAATCTACTTCTATCCAAAGCTTGAATCTATTCTATCTAATCCTCCTTGCACTTTATTTCTTATTTTCACAAGGTGTCACTTTACTGTTTGTTCTTTTCAGAGTTGCACCTAAAACGCCGACAAACAAAACTTCGTTCAGCATATAAGAACATGTCGATATGTGGGGATAACTAAAATTTTACAAATATGGCTTACAATCTAAATATCACAATCAAGTTAATTAGCAAACCAATTTACGCTTTCAATGTGACATTCTCCACCGCTTTTTCCCTAACCATGGAATACCCTCCTTAGGGTTTATCTTTTGCCATTAACTTAAGGCCACCTTCTCCATCCTGAGCTTGGTGCCTGGGGTCACCTCTCATTGTTCCCATTAGTCATCCAACAAAGACCACCTTCTCATTCCCAAGCTTGGTGTCTGGGGTCACCACTCATGGTACCCATGGGTCTTCCCTCCTGGGCTTGACCTTTTGGCATCATCCATCAGGGTGGCATGTAGGTGTGAGAATACAAACTTATATTATACTTGTGATAATCGTAGTGACTTTATAATTTGTAAGTATGAACATCCAAACTGATAGATTGCATTCAATGCGATTAATCATCTGGAAAATATTCGTGAAACTAAGGCGATTAACCATAATTAACCACATACCTGTCAGGATGACTTGAGTGTAGAAATAATCCAACTAAGCAAGAAATCCAGTAAATACGCAAGCACATAAGATGACCCTGAAAACATGCATCCAATTTTCCTATCATTGATCATGCCATCAAGGTCTAATAAGCCTAGTTGTTTCCTAGGGTTACTAGTCCTTTTTAGGGTTTCAATCCTAATTAGGGTTTCACTTCATTTTTACTATTTTAAACCCTAACTTTATAAAATTACTCACAAACCCTAGTTATCTCATCTACTCTTCATGAAAGATATTAAGGTTACCTTTTATCCACATATAACCCTAATTTCATATTAAAGGCACTTTTCTTTCCTTTTTACCCTATTTAGGGTTTCTAAGGATATTAACCATCATATTATGTTTAAAACCCTAAATCTCACAATTTCATCATCAAAACAGGTTAAGATTCATCTTTATCATTAAATAAGTTAAGAATACTTGAATTAACTTATTTGCACTATTAAATCTATCCTTTATCATCAATTTTGGGTTTCTAACCACAAATTAATATTTTTTCCATCAAAATTATACACTTTTGCAAAAAGATATTGATTTAGGCTTTCAAACTATTTTTAAATTATTCCTCATATTTTCTTGATCAACTTTCATGTATAAAATTTTCTCATCAAAGTTTTCTAGCAAAATATATGGTTTTTGCAAGAAAAGTCACTTTTCTGGATTTTCTAATATATTACGATTTCATCAAAAAAAAAACCTAATTGTTCGATTCGTGGTCCGTTGGACCACGCGGGATCCAATGATCCACAAACGCGTGCCTGACTCGCGATTGAAAAGAAACAAAAGGCACTTATGCCCTTACCTGAACAACATAAGAGGGAGGGCAATCCGGTAATTCTCCCAGGGTTTGTCTTCAACCCCGCATTTCTCAGTGCGCGAGTAGGTGGTCGACCCCTTGGTTGACTCCGAGATCCCAGCCACCTGCGAGTGCAGCGAAGATCCAAAAAGCTCCACCTTCCTCCACCGGACTTGGCCTTCAATTGCCCGCCACGACTACGCCACGACCTTCCCTTAGTCGTCAGACTCCGACGAAGCAAACTGGGTGAACGAGGGGAATGGTCAGGGTAGAAGAAGCAATTGAGAGCACGAGAGCACTCCTCGCAGTCCACTGTGGAGTTTAGCCTAGCAAGAGAACGTGTTTTTCCCCCTCTCACCCTCCCCTATATATAGGGTTGAAGGTAGGTTCGGGTGAATTGGGAACTTCCCCAATCGTCGACCAAACCCCTACAAAGTAGGGATGATTCTCGTCGGACTCCTCTCCTAAATCCAAAGGAAATAAAAACGGGCATGCACACACTCGGGATCATGAGGAAATTGAGAGGGAAAATTCCTATGTAACTCAGCCAGAGTCCAAGTTCCTGTGGAACTGGACGATGAGCGGCAATCATTGGATCAAGATCCAACGGCTTGCATCTCACACGATCAACCAAAACGGAAAATCATATTCCTATTTGCAAGATAATTCAATATTTTGGAGATAATTTGAGAAAATCATAACTCCTAATACGTTGATCCTTCTTCTCTCAAATTTTAAGGAAAGTTTCATCTTGGCATTATCTAGCTATTTATTAAATTGAGAAACAAATTCTAACGGATGAGAAGGTTTCCTTCCCTCCCAAGTTACCCATCAATTAATCCAAAATTAATTAATATTTCTTTTCCCTTTGTCATTATCTTGTTATCTTGGGTCCCTTGGACCTCAAGAAATCCTAAAAGCACGAATTCCCATATTGGGGAATATCTATTTGCCTTTATCCTCTAATAGATGTCTATTTCACATATTTTCCTTTTATTAATTAAATCCATTTTCCTTTTTATTTCTCTTTTCTTTTCAATTGGGCTCAATGGCCAACAAACCCCATTATCAGTCAATCAAGGCCATTTCACATAACATCCATCACAAATCAAAAATTGATTACATTTATTCAAAACAAATCCTATCATTATTTGTTCAAATATCTTTAATAGGAGAAATTACATTTCTCACCAAAAGAACCCAAAAATTGGGGTTGTAACTAAAATTTTGAAAGGCTTTGTATAAAATATAACATGATTTTCAAAAATATGGACTTCTAATGTTACCTTATGAAATTTTCCCATCCACTATATCCTCCATGATTACATTTCAGTCTCTTCATTTGGTGCCTTCTTCTTTCCCAAGAATTTCCATTTTCATTGTAGTGGTAAGATAGTAGTAGATTACCCTAAAATGCCGACAAACAAAACCCTCAGTCAGTATAACAAGTTATACTGGTATGTGGGGGAAACAAAAGTTCACATACACTTGTAACAACATGTCCACAACAATTATTGTTATAAAATCAAAATTTATCATTTTCTTCATAACTTCTCAACCTATTTTACTCAACATGTGGGATACCCTCTCTCAGAGTTTTGTCCCTACAATGGACTTTGGGCCACCTCTCAATCTAGAGCTAGGTGCCTATGTTGGTCTTCCCAATCTAGGGCCTGACCTCATATAACCTTCGTAATTTGGGGTCTAGTCTTGACCTTATATGACCTTCCCAATCTAGGGCCTGGTCTGACCATACATGACCTACCCAATTTGGGGTCTGGTCTGACATATGATCTTCCCAATATGGGGCCTGGTCTTAAGCCATCATCATGACTTTTCAGTGTTTTCCAATTTCAAAACTCCAGAGTTGGTATGTTGGATTTTGAGCAAGTTTTAAGCATAATTTGTGATAGCCATAGTGACTTTATAGTTTTCACAATATATATATATATATATATATATATATATATATATATATATATATATCATTGAAGCATTTAATTTCAATCAATTCGATAAAACCTCAAAAAATGTCAGGAAACTACAACAGTTAGTCGTAGGCATAACCATAAACTTGATCAGGTGCATTGAATATCCAAGCAAGAGCAATCAAACATGCAACCAAGAAAATCATCTTAAAATTTACCATGTATCATTATCTTATCCAAATCATCATTAAGACTGACATGGGTCTCAAGTTAGGGTTTCTAGGTCAACTTTAGGATTTCATTAGGGTTTTGGCTCTTTAAACCCTAATTACCACTTTTCATGTCCATTGGGTTTTCAAACCCTAATTCATCATTAATCACACTTTTTATCTCAAGGAAACCCTAATTATCCAAGACACGGGTTGCTAAGTTCTCATAAGTTTCAAGTTGCTCTTTTTATTCATAAAAGATCAGTCTTTAATCATCAAAATTTGGAATTTAGGGTTCTAGTTCATTAACTACATTAAAGTTATCATCTTTATAAAATTTTCAAAATAGAAGCATATTTAGGAAGTGTAAATATTTTTATTGCATTTCTCACATTCTCCTGATCAATTTTAATATATAACTTATTGAAATCTGAGTTACCCATAATTAGTTATGATTATTCCAATTTATTTACCTTTGGACCAAAACCAAAGAGCTACATCATCATTTTGATCCCTTTTATTTTCCTTTTCCACGTGGATCGGGGATTCACAAACTGGCTATGTGCACGTGTGTATCCTACTCCACATGGGTGGGCTTCAAGCTGAGGCAAATACCCCTTTTCACCCTCTTGCCCTTAGGCTTGGTCCTCGCGTGCCATGGGGGAAGGTAGGTAAATTCCCATGTCCCCTTCTTCAACTACATGAGCCTCTTCCTTTGTACATGAGTACTCAACTACGGTCAACTCTAGTGTTGACTGATGGCTTTAGGGCTTCTAAGAGTCTGAAGAGGCTCCTGATTCCTTCTCCACAACCCTACAGATTCTACCGCGGTCGTCAATTTCTCTACAAATGCTCAGAGCAGGGTGAACAATAACGGAAGAGCTTGGCGAGATGTTGAATAGAAGTCGAAAGAGGGAGCATGCTCATGGGGGAAATTGGAGGTAGAGGCAAGTTAAATAGGGTCTCATGATTCAAGTGTTGGTCTCACAACCAACTAAGGCCCCTTATTCATAGGATTGGCTAGCAATCCAGCCATCCATGGAGTTCAACTCCAATGGATGAAAGGGAAAAGTCTCGATTTGGCATGAAGGTAGGGTAACCTAGGGTTTGTTTAACTCATATTCATTCCCTGAATCAAATGGGGTAGGTTTCCTTTTACTCAGTAGAATAGAGAGTGAGGGAGAGAGTCGAGAAGATCAACAACTATTGTTCCAATTTTCCAAAATGGGCTGGAGGTAGGAGATAGGTTTTAAGCCATTCAATCAGCCATCTAATGGCCACTATCGCATGTGACAACAAAAAGGTTCTGGGTTTTATTCTTTTTTTTAATAAAACTTGACATTTAATGTGTTGCCTTATAAACCATTCCACTTTAGGGAAATGTAAACTATTCATATCTCTCTCTTCATCCTTTTAATCCCAAACTTTGAGGGAAAGTCCCAGATGACTATTTCTAGGCATGGGCAACGTTTTGAGTCCAAAATTGAAAAGATGTTTTATTAATACCCAATTTTTCTCTTTGTAAGGCATATATTATGCATTACACATCTTTTCCTCTTTCTTTCCTTTCTATTTTATTTATTTTGGCTATTATTTATATTAGAAACCATGTGCAAATGAAAACTGATTAGTAGTGGCCATCCATGCCACTTTCTAGAGAATTCTACACAATTTTCTCACGTACACACAATTAACATATATTTCTTTTTTTTCCTTTTTCTTATTATGGGATTTTCTTTTATCCTTTTTACCTTTTATCCATCATGGGATTAATAAGGTAGTGGAATGCATAAAATCATTCATTCAAAGGAAATTTGGAAAGAATTCCATTCTTTAAAACAAAACACCCAAATTTCCAAACAAGTTTCTTTTCATAGAATAATTGCATTTCAATTATTTAAAATACAAGAGGAATTGAGGTTATAACAACCATTGTGACTAACCCACTTAGAAAAAATCTTTTAGTAAAAACTTCACCATAATTTTGTTAACTTGATAGGAGGCCAAAAGGTTGTACACTTAGTACGCCAACCTAACTTTAAACACCAATCTATATGTGATGCTTGTGTGCTTTGACAAAAAAAGTTGAATTGAAATTATAAATATTTAAAACCCCAAAAGAGGAACAATAGCTTCATTTGTATACAATCTAATTAAACCATTTATCTAGTCTTGATGGTTAGATACCTTGATTTTAAATAAAAAGGGGTGCTAATGTCTCCCAAGTGTGACATTTTAGAATTCTTATAGTGCTTAGATGAGGATGCCTAGGTGGAGGGGTGATATATGATGGTTTGGTATTTGGGGTAAATATTATATAATATTGGGTTATTGAGGATATTAGGGAGAATCAAACTGTTTCTTTCAATTAAAAGAACCACAAATTTGAAGAATATCATAATCTAATATCAGTGATACTTGTATCTAAAATAAGTACCAATTTGATTTCCTTCTCTAGCATGATGTCCACATTTTTAGAATTCATTAATTATTTCTATTTTATGTATATTGGGTAATGTTCTACCTACTTGGACCTATTTTGAACCCTATTGTTTTAAAAATAGGCAAAATTAGTTTAACCTATATGTGTTTATTGATTTTCTCTAGGATACTACCACTTTTGCATGTTCTCAATGCCAAATGTTTGTTTATTTTATGGTTGAAATCAGTTAGTCAAGCTTTGAAATAATCAAAATTAAATGTTGTTAGTATCTAAACTCAGTCCCAATATGTTTTATATGAACTATCTATATGTACTATGTTTTTCTAACTTCACTAATTTCATTTCTAGTCTATGTTTCTTGGGTTATGTTTTACCCTATTTTAACCTATTATATACCTTGTTGTTAATTAAATTAGGAACAATTATCTTACATGGTCCATGTTCATCACTTTCTTTAGGAATAGTGTCCTTATTATATGTAATTTATTTCACATTTTGTAGATATATGGTTAAGCCAGTTATCCAAGCTTATTGTATATTTTTATTGTAGTGATATTTTTCGCTAAACTCTATGCCACTATGATTTCCTTCTACTAGCTATGTTGTATAAATTTTGTATACTTCACTACTTATTTATCTTGTTCATGTAGATTTGATGATGCGTATCCTATTTAGAAATTTCTATTCACTAGAATTTATAAAATTATGGACAACTAATTTATAGTATCCATGCTGACTACTTGCATTTAGGATACTCTTCTTATTATATATTGTTAGTGCCAATCATTATTATTAGATATGGTTAAATTGTCTAGTCAAGCTTGTCATATTTAAACAAAATCAATGCCTTTCATCTTGAAACAATTGGTTAATGTAGTTGAATTGGACATTGTATATGTGTTGTCTCCATGTGAATATGTCCTTAAGTTATATGTAATATCTTTAAATTGGTGAAATTTAAATATATTAATATGAGGCTTGAAATATTGAACAAATACTCCAATTTTATTAAGGGGATAATAATGCAGGACCATGATGTTATCTACATTGCAAATAGGTCATTGGGGTACAAGATACAAAAATAAGAGATTTGTGTATAAATAAACAATAATTGTTTTGTGAATTGTTGAAAATAGAGATACAAAATAATAAGCAAGTCTCCAAAAGAAAATATGATTTGTTGTATTTTAGATAAATAATGGAGTAATTATCTAACCCGATTTGGAAAAACAAGTTTGGAGGCATCAAGTAATGTTACTATAAATGAACTTTTGGTGTACATGAGGATAATAACAAATGAAAAAGAATTCTAGATATTGGGAGAAAATGGACTTCCATGAGATAATGGTAAGTGTATTTAAAGGCATCCCAAAAACTAAATATATATTGGGAAGGGTATTAGTGAGTTTCCTTGAAATAAGGATAATTAATTGGAGGAACATATCAAAGAGAGAGACAAAGGAATGATCTAGAATCTATGATCAAATTACCCCATATAGTATCTTAGATTTATATGCTTTCCTTTTGGTGTGTCAACCAAGTAATATGGATGATTGATTCATAAAATGTACCAAAGAAAGAAAAGAGACAGAAAAATAACGAGTTATATCTTGTGAACATCATGGTTGGACTTCTCCTTAAAGGTATCAATGAGTCAACTTATACATTATGTTTACATAAAAGATGGGAATTGGCAATTGATTATTGCCTAGAGTAGGAAACAAATGCTGAAGAGGCTTGTGGGAAGTGATTATTGCCTACAGTAGGAAACTAGCAGGAAGGGTTCCATGAGTAGTATACATACATACATACATACATACATAACACACACACACACACAGATATATATATATATATATATATATATATATATATATATATATATATATATGAGTCAGGCTAGAATACACTCGAGTGTATCTGGAGCGGAATACACTCAAGTAGTTTTTGATGATGCAATTTTTTTTTTGAAAATCTAATCCGTCGATCTTCTTAAACATCTTGTGAACAATGCATACGCAAAATTTGAGCACATTTGGATATGTATAGCTCATGTTATGAAGACCACAAAAATTATGCATTTCAAATTAGTTTCGTGCGTCGATTTTGTTGCCCTTGGATGAGTGACTTACACTCATCCAAATGGGCTCAAAATTTGTATGTAGACTAGTTATAGTATGACTGTGAAGATCAACGGTTTACATTTTGCAAAAAATAGTCTTGATATGCAAACACACTTGAGTGTATTCGTGCGATCCGTACACTCGAGTGTATTCTAGCCTGACTCTATATATATATATATATATATATATATATTTATTTATTTATTTATTTATTTATTTATATATATATATATATATTTATGTATATGTATATGTGTATGTGGGTGTCGATTCCCATCCTTCTCAATAAAAAAACCTCTCCTTTCTCCATTGTCTTCCTTCTCCTAGTCTTAGGATTCCTTCTACATCCTGTATAAGGGATTATAGGAGGCCCTCACCACCAGGAGGACATGGATCTTGCCTCGACAGCCATGGATATTCCCTACAAACAACCCCCTCTAGTTCTTTCACCTTCGATCCTCCTCGATGAACTTGCAAGGCAATAGTTTATGCTAAATTCGAACACAATTTGAAACCCTCAACATACTCCAGCCATTCCCATGGTCAAGAACATATTGCCATGATTCCTACTCCCTAGTTTCTCATATATTATCTTGAATAACACAAGAAAGAATAAAAACATGTATAAAAGGTGGACAACCAAACATACAAGCAAGGAATCACTGTAGGCATTCATAGAGAAGCAATTGACTAACATAAGATATGAATTTCATGTTTACATGAGTAATGGAATGGGAGCTACTCTCCCATACCCAGGAAAAGAGTTCTACTTGTCCATAATGGAGATGCACAAACACTTTGCAGAAATTTTAGAGTTTTGCATGATTAATAGAAGAAAAATCTAAATGAACCAAAAGTGTAGCCAAGGGGAAGTAGAACTCTGGCTACAGGATGAGATTCCACCCTTGGAGTTGCTCCAACTTGGACAATCCTCCCTCCTGAGAAGCTTGCATGATGAGAGAAGCTTTGTTGCACCTTTGGAGAAGAAATGGAAAAGAAATGAAGTAGAATGGAGGTTCTTTTCTAAGAAAACCTCCTCTTCCATCCCAAAATCACCTTCCTATGCTTTGGAACTTCTCTAGGACAAAAATTTCTTGCAAATGATGAGAGATAACCACCCAAAAGGTTGCATTCCTCTTTTAAAATGAGGGACGCTTGTTGTTAATTTCTACAAAAATTGATAACAAACGATGTGTCTTTGAGGAGATACACTGTGTCTCTTCGTGTAACTTGTCGACTAACTGCTATTGGTGAGAAATACATGGTGTGTTCTGTGAGAGACACCCTGTCTGGCTTTTGCTTAAGTCGATCTGAGTATAAGGTACATGGTGTGTTTGATTAAATACACGCCCGTGTACATTGGCAGAAATTTGAGGTCGGGCCCTAGATCGTGAGGACACGTCGTGTCTTAAATAATACACAACATGTAGCTGCTATGTACTTTAGTCACTGAGGCTACTAGAATCTTCGATGCCATGTCTTAAATAAGAAACATCGTGTTCTTTGTTTTGTGAGCTCTTCTTGAAAGTCACACGTCGTGTCGTAAACAAGACACGTCGTGTTCAATGATGTTTCTTCAAGAATGAACTCCTAATCAACTGCAAATTGAGGGGAGGTCCCATTAAGGTTGGATTTGAGTTGGGATATCTCTAATATGGCATTTTTATAGTGTGTCTGCAATCAACATCAAGCAGCAAGTAAAATAATTAAAAGATGGCAAGTTAAGTATAATTAGAGGCTATATGGAAGGCAAAATGAATTATTTTTGTGTGTGGATGTGTGAAAAAAGTAGATATGAAATGTGCACATCAAATCCCCTATGTTTGAACTATTACTAGTCCTCAAGAAAAAAGAGCATATAATTCAAATGGAGGAAATGTAAAGCTCATGTACAGATCAAATGAAATGGAAGATATAAAAGGGGTCAAGCCAACCATAATTATCAGATTTTTACTCATAGCCTTGTTTTTAGCTTAAACATCCAAGAAAGAAAATTAAGTTCAACAAGGATGGTAACACATTAAATGACGTGCTCAACTAGGTAGAACTAGAAGGAACTTGGATGGCTAGGTCGAACAATCAGTGAGTGTACAAGAAAACTTTCAACTATTACTGATGCAAATGATGGAATCTTAGTTAATTTTTTGCAAACTTTAGCTCCCTCTTCTTGCTTTCCCAAAAGATGTGATATAGTATCGGTGTTTCTGGTAATCGGATGCTAATGTAGGCTTATGCACACAAGGAGTGCCGGTTAGGGCATTTTATCCTCTTTTAGGACATATCGCCTAACTGTCATGGCCTGATCGGACTTACACTAGGTTAGTATGACATGTGGGCGGTTGTAGCCATCTTTTATGGGATAATTAAGGTGGAATTGAATTAGTGGAGGGATTCACTTATTTTTATAAGAGCAAAAGGTAGTTAACCAAATTGTAACATCGCCTGGATTCCATTCATTTGTTTTGAAAAAAATTCAATGAAAAGGGTGGTTGTAAAATCACTTAGAGTTTGGCAAAATCATCCCGTGTTCTAAATAGTGTTGCAAAGTTGACATAATCATAATTTATTTCCAATTACATGTATTGGGAAATCCAAGATGAAAAGGTGAAATTTTAGGCCACAAACATAAATTTGTCACTTAAACATGTGTTGGTGACCATAAAATTTCATTTGATTCATGTATGATCTTACAAATTTCTTCACTTGAAAAATCTAATGAGGGTGGAATAAGATAGTCCAAACTTGTGAATTAAGTAATTTCATTACAAAAAATGAGCCTCACATCATACTAAACTTTCCAAGAGAGAAAAAAAATTGAAAACAAAAATAGAATTAGAGACAAAAACTAAAGAACTAGAAAGTGAAAAATAATAAAATGACTAAACAACTACATTATCGACCATTTGCACCCCCCAAGCTTGAAATTTGTAGTGTCCTCACTGCATCAATCAAACTCAAAGAAAATACTACCAGGTACCTGTCATGGATGGCATCAGTAGGAGGGACCAACTCCCCCGTGACCAGTAGGGAAGAGCTGGATAACAAGATCATCATCGTCTAAAATGTCGACCGACATGGGCTATGGAGTAGGATCAGATTGTGGCAGTGGAGGTGCAGGGTGGTGTGGTTGAGGCATTGGATAGTGGTTTTGAGAGATGTGCCACATATCCATGCACTGGATGATGTCATGCATCATAGAATATTGTTGCCCCATCAAATTGAGGCAGCTATCCAATTGGTCAAACTACTGCTAAACATAGCCATGAGATACCTAACATCATTCATCGCCCACGAGTACTTTGTCTGAGTGCTAGTGGAGGCCGATGGTGTTGTGTGTGGCTGAGCGGATAGAATAGCTTGATCTATCGGTGCAGTGGCTTCATCATTGTGGCCACTAAGATCAACCTTCCAACCGTCTTTGTTGGTCAAGGTGGTGTTTTCCTTATTAGGCAAATCTATGTAGTCACCATTTTTAGAGTATTGTCTGAATTTGGCATTTGCTATTGGGGATCCTACTGATCAGTCCTATAGAGATCATGTACTGAATGTCCACCAGGTTCTTGCCTTGAGCGGCTTCTAGGCCTGTCATGTCCACTTCAAGCTTGGTGGCTAAAAGTGTAATTAGCCCTCCACACGTGATGTCTTCGGATTCTCTCTTCTTTATTTTCTTGATGTCTAAGAACCGAGATAGGATGAAGTAACCTGCATTGATTTTAAAATCATAGAACATACCCCATAAGAAAAATAATCATGTCTCTCGCATACACCTTATGTTTCTTTTTTGGCGAAGACGCAGGTGCTGAGCAGGCCATGGGGGTAATAAAAAATGGGGTTGTGGATGGCAAAAGTTGTGGCCTTAGTGGCATTGTGTCACTCATCATATGTTATTTCATTCCATAAAACGTCACTTTCAAAGGCAGGAGGGAAAGATATAACACCCCCGTAGTGGCATTCTGAAAGCTCACAGAAATCCTGGAAAGTGATTTTCTAACTCTGGCCTAGCAGACAGAAACTGATAAAGCATAAGGCTCGAGCATGTGCCCTCCTTAATCTAAAGAGTAGTAAGGAATTTTTAGACAAGGCAAGGGTAAGTTTTCATTACCGAAAAGCATATGAACTAGAGTTTGAAGTCTTTGAGGTTGTCCTTGATGTCATTCTTGAACCCTAGAGTTTTGATGGTATCTTCATTGGCAAAATGGGTAGGGAGGAACCCTGTGTGAGATGAGGAACTGATAGGTGGGGTCTTCCTCTACTTTCACCCAGAAATGGGTGGAGGAAACATAGTTGGAGACAGAGGAATAGGACACATCACACTTGTGGTTGGAGGTTTGCTTTCAGATAGCCATTTCTACTTAGAATGTTGTTGAAATGATCTGTAATACAACATGTTCGAAAGAGGACACAGCGTGTTTCTGGGCAGAATGGGCTTGTGAACAGGGGAATTACACGATGTGTCTTTATGGAACATGGTGTGTACCAGGGGATTTTCTATGGCTGGAGGTTGAAGATGGTTGCTTCTTCACACAGTGGTGGTTGTTGCTTCCAGCGTGTCTTTAGGGGTAGATGGAGAAGAAGGAAAGGATGATGGTGGAGGCCTTGATTTTCTCCTTGCTTGCTAGGAGGGCGTGTGAAGATGGCGACGGTGGTGGCTTCTTGGGTGCAGACGACAATGTGGAAGCTTCTATATTGATGAATCAATGGCCTTGCTATTGGTGCCTCTTCACACGGCAACTTGGAATGAGGATGAAGAGGGCAAGGTGTCGAGGAAGTTGATGGTGAAGCTCGTTACTATAGATGCAGTGGGTCCTCGTTGATGGCAGCTTCACAGTGGCAAGGCTTCTTGAGCTCAGTTGGGGAGAATAATGGCAGAGAAGCTTGCTCCAGAGGTGGTGGCTGTGATGCACACAGTTGCTTGATTGCACACAATTGGATCACACAACTGCTTGAGGGTGAATGAGTGAGTGATGACTTGGAATTAGGGTTAAAAACCCCTTTTTTGGTCATTTACATGACGTGTCTTTTGAAGGACACGATGTGTAGTTTTATAGAGATCACCTACTTGTTTTTGAACGAGCCTTTACTGCACACCGCACGGCGTGTAAAAATTACAACACACCATGTGAAAATACAGAAGTCAAGGTTGAAGTTGCCTTCTCTGCCAGTGACACACCATGTTCAAATAAAGACATGACGTGTTACTTTCCAAAAAGATAGCTTCATTTGAATGAATAGAAGACACACCGTGTGCATTTAAAAACACGCAATGTGATTTTTCCATATATATATTCATAGTATTCAACCTGATAATGACACATTGTGTACAAATAAGACACAATGTGTGACCTTCCAGTTGGATTATGCACACTCTTTTACCTAATATCTACACACTATATGAATTAAGGACACACCGTGTGATTTTCCAAAAAAACTTGAAGGTTTTGAGAGGTCTACTAGACATGTCGTGTTTGGTTATTCCAACGAGCTTGTCTGTGATCATATATGTCGTGTGAGAAATAATACACATCGTGTAACTTTTAGAATCTTCATAATCGTCTCTCTGTGGTTGATGACACATGTATGAATTAAGACACACTGTGTCTTTTCAGAGTTCTACAAAAATTTGTCATCTTTGGTTTGTACCGACAGAGATGATGATACATATCTATGAGCATCTACATTATTACATTCACACATGACAAGTTTATTTGGGGAATTGAAAAATGTTCTTGACAAGTACTAGTAAATGAAATCTATCCTATTGTGGGGTCAACTCCCACAAGTTCCTCCATTTAAAGTCCAGAATAAAACTCTTCAACTAGTTGATCAACCATTTTGGAGGGAGCAAGAGGATCCCTTGTCAATCTCTTCTCCTACAGTGTACAACTTGCACCTTGGTCAATTAACTTTGAATGTCAATTGCTTCCCTTGCAACTCCATTGTCCTATATGAAAATACTTTTAGATCTCAGATTCCCTAGAAAGAGCTTGAGTTTGGAGTTGAACAATAGAACTTGGTCTCCTTCTTTGAAATCTTTGACCTTGATTCTTTTGTCATGCCATCTCTTCGTCTTTTCTTTGTAGATCTTAGCATTCTCATATGCGTCCATTTTGAGTTCTTCAAACTCTTGGAGTTGCAACAATCTTTTCTCTACTGCTTTCTTTAGGTCGTAGTTACAGAATGTGATTTCCCACAATGCTTTGTGCTCCGATTCCTACGGGTAAGTGACATGATTTTCCATAGACAAGCTTGAAAGGAGTAGTTCCAATTGGAGTTTTAAAAGCTGTCTTGTACACCCATAGTGCATTATCTAGCTTCAATGCCCAATCTTTCCTTGAGATGGAAATAGTTTTTTCTAAGATAGCTTTTAATTGTCTATTTGAGATCTCCACCTGGCCTGATGTCTGAGGATGATAAGGGGTGGACACCTTATGCTTCACTCCATACTTGCTAAGTAGGTTGTTGAAGTTTCTTTCATTGAAATGGATGCCATCTTCGGATATTATAGCTCTTGGAACTCCAAACCTGGGAAAAACAACCTTCTAGAATAGTTTAATCACTGACTTTGCATTTGGCGCTTGAGTAGGGATTGCCTCCACCCATTTGGATACATACTGACAAGCTACTAAGATGAACTTGTAGTTGCAAGAGGATGGAAAAGGGCCCATATAATCAATGCCCCACACATGAAGACTTCTATTTCCAGGATTGAGTTCAATGGAATTTCGTCCCTCTTTGAGATTCCCCCAACTCTTTGGCAATTGTCACAAGCCTTGACAAATGCATGCATGTCACGAAATAGACTTGGCCAATAGAAACCTGATTGAAGAATCTTGGTTGCAGTTGTGTTTGCTCCAAAGTGTTCGTTGTAGAGAGAGGAATGACAATCTGAAATCACGCTAGCAATCTCTTCATTGGGAATGCATCTCCTAATAAGTTTGTCTATGCATTGCTTGAACAATAGAGGATTGTCCCAATAAATAGAATTTGGCATCAAGAAGGAACTTTTTCTTTTTTTGGTATGTGAAATTAGGTGGAAGACATCCAGTGGCAAGATAATTTGCGAAATCAACGAAGGCATAGTAAGAGAATTTACCACATAGAGCTTCTCAATAGGCAATTTGTCATAAATTGGAACCTTGACTTCAACACTAGTAGAAAGACGTGAGATATGATCAGCTACATTGTTCTTGGTCCCTTTCGTATCCTTTATTTCCAAGTCAAACTCCTGTAATAGCAATATCCAACAGATGAGGCAAGGTTTGGCATCTTCCTTGCTCTCAAGGTACCTTATTGCAACATGATCTGTATATACTATGACCTTAGAACCCACTAGATATTGTCTGAATTTATGAAAGGCATACACTATGGAAAGCATCTCCTTCTCAGTAGTAGCGTAGTTGATTTGTGCATCATCAAGGATCTTACTCGCATACTGCATGGCGTGAAGTTTATTGTGTCTTCTTTGTCCCAAGACTGCTCCTATAGTATAGTCACTCACATCACACATGACTTCAAAAGAAGCACTCCAATCTGGCATCATCAAACATGAACTCGACATCTTTTGCTAGTAGGGAGCATAAAGGCTTTGCAATTTTTTAAAATTCCTTTATAAATCTTCTCTAGAAACTCGCATGGCCCATAAAGCTGTGAATTTCTTTCACATTGGTTAGCGTTGATATCTTTTCAATGACTTCTACTTTAGCTTTATCCACTTCAATCCCTCTACTTTAAATGACATGGCCTATAACAACCCCCATTTGCACCATAAAATGACACTTTTCCGAATTAAGCATGAAGTTGACCTATTGGCATCTCTGCAAAACTTTAGTTAGAT
This sequence comes from Alisma plantago-aquatica, assembly GCA_963693085.1. Lineage (NCBI taxonomy): Eukaryota > Viridiplantae > Streptophyta > Magnoliopsida > Alismatales > Alismataceae > Alisma > Alisma plantago-aquatica. Next base: position 409,245,232 of record OY856414.1, read on the forward strand.
TCAACAAATAATCAACAAGAATTGTCATACACATTAAAGTCATTCATGAATATTTCCATTATCTTTTCAATGTAATAAGAGAAAATAGCCATCATACACCTTTGAAAAGTGGTGGGGGAATTTCAAATCCCAAAGGGCATCCACCTATAAGAATAGTTCTATAGGTGCACGTGAAAGTGGTCTTTTCCTGATCGGGTGGGTAGATGGGAATCTGAAAGAACCTGCTATACCATCAAGATAGAAAAAGTAGGAGTGATGAGCAAGCCTTTATAACATCAAGTCAATGAAGGGTAAGGGGAAATGATCTTTCCTGGTGGATTTGTTTAGTTTTCTGTAATCAATGCACATTCACCACCCAGTGACGATTCTTGTTTGTATCAATTCGTCATTTTCCCCTTAATTACAATTGTTCCTCCTTTCTTAGGCACAACATGTATAAGACTTACCCAGGGACTATCACTTATTGGATAAATAATTCCGACATCTTTAAGCTTGAGAACTTCCTTTTTTACAACTTCCATCATATTTTGATTTAGTCTCCTTGGGGGGTCTATGCATGATTTAGCATTTTCTTCCAAAGCTATTCTATGCATACATATATATGGGTTAATTCCATTGAGGTCATCATTGGAGTAACCTATCACATCTTTATATCTTCTAAGTTTGTTTAATAGTTTTTCTTCTTGATCATTGTTCAGTTCAACATTTATAATAACCAAAAAAGTGGAGTTTGGGCCTAAGAAAGCATACCTTAACCCTGGTGGGAGGGGTTTTAATTCTACCTATTTGCTTGTATCTGGGGTGTTGATTTCCTCACTCTTAGAATCTTCTTCACTAGGTGGGGTCTTCAAGGATTCATGAATTTCTTCACTGGAAATGATGTTTGCATCTTCTTCTTCAAGATCATCAAGGTGGTCTCAATAGAATTCTTCTCTTCCTCGAGTAGTGTGTCAATAGTATCAATAAGACAAAGATACTCCTTGGGGTTGGGCACCTTCATGGCATCATAAATAGAAAATACAAGTTCTTCATCTCCAACTCTGACGGTGAGTTTTCCTTCTCTTACATCAAAAAAGCAACCTATAGTGTGTAGGAAGGGCCTTCCAAATAGGAGTGGATCGGTTGGGTCCTTATGCATGTCTAAAACTACAAAGTCACACACAATGAAGAACTTCCCTATTTGTACGGGGACATCTTCAATCACTCCTCTAGGATTCTTGATAGAGAGATCAGCTAGCTGGATTGTCATGGAGGTCGGCTTCAAATCTCTCGAGTCCATCTTTTCCCACAAAGAGATAGAGATCAAGCTGATGCTAGATCCAAGATCAACAAGGCCTTTATAAAAAATGGAGTCTCCTATCTTGCAAGGGAGAGTAAAGACACCTTGGCTATCTAGATTTTCAAGCATACGGTTTTGGATGATGGAGATTAGTCTTTTAGACAACATGGCAGTCTTGACTTGACCAGATCTTCTTATATTTGTTAAGATGTCCTTCAAGAACTTAGAGTAGGAGGACATTTGAACTATGACTTCAACTAGAGGCAAATTAACATACAACTTGTTCAGAATGTTCATGAACTTATTGAACTTCACATAGTCCTTTGTGTTAGAAAACCTATGAGGGAAAGGGGCATTGGTCTTTCTAGAAGAATCACCTTGTTGCAGATTTCTGGTAGATTTCTTTATTTGATTTTCAATAGTTTCCTCAATAGTAGTGTCCACAATCTCTTTAGATTTCCTCTTGTAAGGCGGTGAAGACCCTCCTATGACTGCTCTATTCCTCAAAATTATAGATATACAAGTCTCTTTGGGATTCATAACCAACTGAATGGGCAAAGAACCTGAGGATGTTCCTTGGTTGGCTAAAACTTGTTGAACTATATGATTTTCCAACATCTAGGTGTGTGTAACAATCCCATCAACCTTAGAAGACAACTGTGTGATATCATCCTTCAAAAGATTGCCATGTGCCCAGAACGTGTCATTCTTCTAGATCTGTGTGGTGACAAAAGTCTCAAGGAGGCTTTCCAGGTTGGATTTCTATGGTGGAGGAGTCACTTGTTGAAATTGATTGAAGTACATGTTGGTATTGTTGTTGTTGTAACCCGGTGGCTGTTGACGGATGGCATTCATTGGTTGACGATTGATCATGGGTAGTTGGCCTTGAGCTTGACCTTGACCTTGCTACTGGTTCTGCAAATTGTTGTTCTTATAAGAAAATTTTGAATTGTCTCTCCATCCCGAGTTATAGGTCTCAGAAAAAGGATTGTAGGCCTATTTGTTATTAAAATTGCCTACGACATTGACTTGTTCTAGTGATTCAGTGACATTTAGCTACAATGCAAAATAAGAGACAAAGTTGTGGTTGGACATCCCACATGCCTCACAAACTTGCTCGACTGCTTGAACTGAGTGAGTGGTCAACTTTTCAAATTTCTGGGTTAAGGCACCAAGTTTGGCTACAATCAAGTCCACGACATCCACCGTGTGTTTCCAGCTAGACTTCTCACTAGAGCTGGAGGATGAGAATGGTTGGCTGGTCCTTTTTGAACTCTATTGGTTGTGATTGAGTGCCATATATTCAATAATGGCATAGGCTTCACTATATGACTTATTCATCAAGGGTCCATTTGCAGTGGCATCAATGGACATACGAGTGTTTTAGAATAACCCATTGTAGAAAGTTTGCAGTATCAACCAGTTGGTTAAACCATGGTGAGGACAAAGGCGTTGAAGATCCTTAAATCTCTCCCAGGTTTCAAAGAGCTTCTCTCCTTCTTGTTTCTTGAAGTTTGTGATCTGGTTCCTCAGTTGGGCCGTCTTGCTAGTAGGGAAATACTTAGTTAGGAAAGAATTTAACAATTCATCCCAGCTCTTGATGGAACATTTAGGCAAAGAAGAGAGCCACGCCTTGGCCCGATCTTATAGAGTGAATGGAACTCAGAGTAGGCGTACTCCTTTAGCTGGAACACTATTGATATTAAAGGTGTTCATATATTGTAGAAACTCCACTATGGGAAGATTTGGGTCTTCCATAGGAGTTCCCCTAAAGCGATTCTGTTGGATCATTTGCATGATTGTAGGGTTTATGGAGAAGTAGTTGGCCTCTATTGCAGGATGATCTATGACCCCACATATATTGATGGCAGTCGGCATAGTGAAATATTTGAGTGGACGGTTGTCCTCCATATCTGATTCTTGAAGAGGATCAGGTGAAGGTGGTGGTGAAGGTGAAGATTGCATTGTTGAAGGATGTGATTCCCCCAAACATGAAGAGTTCTCACTCCTCCTTTCTCTCCTACAACTACTAAATGTTTGCTCTATTTCTGGGTCTAGAAAGATTGATGTTTGTAGACCCCTCTTAGAATGACACATGTAACCTAAAAATTAAAATTGAGTGAGATTCACAAAATCAAAGAGGTACCACGATATGAAATACAGAAATGATGACTTAGTCTCAATTACTTAGTCTCAATTACTATTTAACTCTTCCACTCTAACTAACATTATCGCAACTTCCTGACAACGGTGCCAAAAAATTGTTGGAGTTTTAAAAGAAAGATCTCAACTCTCTTATCACCCGCAAGTGTATGGGGTCAATTGTAGTAGAGTGTTGAACTCAAGGAGATAGGTTAGTCAGGTGCAAAATCATTAACTTTCATTAATCTAGTTAGTTCACAAAAGTTGAGTTGATTACAAGTAACTAAAGGCAAGTAGAAAATAAGAGTTTGATTTACTTCAAAATAGGAAATAGAGAATCCTAGGCATAGAATTTCATTACCACACCATCAAATTATGCATAACAACAAAATTAGAACATGCAGTCAACTTTGCAAGGAGATTGTCATCATCATGCACCTCCCAGTGGCATGAGATGGTTCTCTTCATAGCATAACATTCTCATGTTTATGCTAAATTTGAACACAATCTGAAACCCTCAACATACTCCAGCCATTCCCATGGTCAAGAACATATTACCATGAATCCTACTCCTTACTTCCTCATATATTCTCCTCGCTAACACAAGAAAGCATAAAAACATGTATGAAAGGTGGCCAACCAAAATACAACAAAGGAATCATTGTAGGCATTCATTAAGAAGCAATTGACTAACATAAGATATAATTTTTTTTGTTGACATGAGTAATGGCATGGGATCTACTCTCCCATACCCAAGAAAAGAGTTCTACTCGTCCATAATGGAGCAAGAAAAGAGTTCTACTCGTCCATAATGAAGATGCACAAACACATTGTAGAAATTTTAGAGTTCTGTATGATTAAGAGATGAAAAAGCTAAATGAACCAAAAGTGTAGACAAGGGGAAGTAGAACTCCATCTAGAGGATGAGATTCCACTCTTAGAGCTACTCCAAATTGGACAATCCTCCCTCCTAAGAAGCTTGCATGAGGAGAGCACCTTTGGAGAAGAAATGGAGAAGAAATGAAGTAGAATGGAGGTTCTTTTCCAAGAAAACCTCCTCTTCCACCCCAAAATTGCCTTCCTCTGTTCTGAAAATTCTCTTGGACAAAAAGTACTTACAAATGATGAGAGATAAATGCCCAAAAGGTTGCATTCCTCTTTTAAAACTAGGGGCAATTGCTATTAATTTCTACAAAAAATGATAACGACACGACATGTCTTTGAGGAGACACGCCGTGTTTCTTCATGTAACTTATCGACTAAATGCTACTGGAAAGAAATACACGGTGTGTTCTATGAGAGACACGTTGTGTGACTATCATTGGAGTCGATCTGAGTATAAGGTACACATCATGTTTAATTAAATACACGCCCATGTACACTGACAGAAAGTCAAGGTCGAACCCTGTTTCATGAGGACATGTTGTGTCTTAAATAATACACGACGTGTAGCTACTATGTACTTCAACTATTAAGGTTGTTGGAATCTTACACACCATGTCTTAAATAAGACACATCAGGTTCTTTGTTCAGTGAGCTCTTTTGGAAAGTCACATGTCATGTCTTAAACAAGACACATTGTGTTCAATTTTATTTCTTCAAGAATGAACTCCTAATCAGCTGCAAAATGAAGGGAGGTCCCATTAAGGTCAAATATGAGTTGGGCTCTCTCCAGTTTGGCATTCTAAGAGTGTGTCTACAATCAACATCATGCAACAAGTAAAATAACTAAAAGATGACAAGTTAATTATAATTAGAGGCTAGATGGAAGGCAAAATGAACTGAATTTGTGTGTGGATGTGTGAAAAAAGTAGATATGAAATGCACACATCAAGGAGAAGGGAAGGGAAAGGCTTTAAGATGTTTGGTTGCACATGGTGAAGGGGAAGGTAAGGGAATGAATAGGAATGGAGGGAAAAGAATAAAGTGTATTTCCAACCACTTTTCTTCCCACTAAATCTGAGTGGAGACAACAAGGGGAAGGGGAAATACTTGGCGGGAAATTTATTATAAATCCTAGAGGAAAATATGGAATGTGGAGGGAAAATATAAATAATATGGTGATAAATATTTGTATAGCTCACAACTAATGAGAAAAAAGAGCATGTAGTCTCTCACCTCACCTGGAGGGAATACAAAATGTTGAAGGGAAGTTGGAGGGAAAAATTAGAGGAAAAATTAAATATAAAAGGAAACTAGAATAAATGTAGTGCACAATTTTAGAAAAATCATACAATGTCTAGGAAAAATGTTGGTCGAGATATAGAAAGTTTGAGATAAATATTTTTTTAACATAATAAAGAACATAAAGAAAAATAGAAAAAGTGAGGGAATTGTGGAGGAAAGTGGAGGGAACTCTCAAGTTATGGAGAAACTTAAACAAACAGATGGAAATTATAAATTTGGAAGGAAGTACACATATAACCATAGTGGTTATAAAAAGAGAAGTGGTAGTCCCTATTTGCATCAACAATGTTTTACATGAGGTTAGACATAAAAAATGTATCTTGTTCATTAACAAAACAATTATATGAATAATTTTGTTTTGATCACGAGACATGTGAGTGGAAATTATCTTATTTTCTATGTACTTATATGTGTGTGGTTTATGTAACCTTTTAGAATAATATGGCTTGTTTAAAAAATGACAAATTCTTTTTATATTTTTATGTTCTCACCCCTTCCCCTCCCTATGCAAAACAAAAAAACTAAAATCAGTGTCCCCTTTTGTTCCCCTCCCCTCTCCTCCCCACCCTTCCCCTCCCCTTCATTCACCGTGTAGCAAACATAGCATTAAATACCAACCCAAATCCATGTACATGTAATTCAAATTATTTGTTACTATGGTTTGACTCATTGGGAATTAAGTCATTTAGCCAAATACAAATGACATAATTAAGGTCAACAATGACTCAAATAATCTTGCTAGCTATAAAGGATTTCTTAGTCAATCACCCTAAGATTGTATATATATATATATATATATATATATATATATATATATATATATATATATATATGCAGTTATATTATATTCATGTGCATGCCAACTAATATGTATGTCATTTAGCATCAATATTGTCAAATATAAAGCCACTAATACATGCCTTTATAAAATTGCATCCTTATATATGTTCTTAATTGCTTTTATTATTTAGTTGTTAAATAAATCAACATAGTTGGATACACTCCTTAAACTCATTTGTATTTCTAATTAAATCAATTTTATAAATATATGTATGTGTATCTAGAGTTTATGATTTGTGAAGCATCACACTGACATTTTGAGATATCTTCACTAATAATTATTGGGGTTCAAATAATGTTAAATTACAAAATCCATATTAAGGTTATTGATCGAATTGTTCTGATAATGTTATACACACACACATATATATATATAAATATATATATATATAAATATATATATATATGGGCCCATCTTTATTTCCCGCGTAGGTAGCTACCCGCCCACCCTTCCGACAACTTTTTTTCAAAAAAAAAATTCACAATTGTAGAGGACTATTTTGTCTAGCTCTCCAAAAAATTTTAGCCAAAAATAATATCATTTGCCCCTCCAAAATAAAAAAAAACTCATCCTTATATATATCTGCTGTATATTTTGTACAGGAGTTACTCTTTTATTCGTGTAGTTACTTTCTATTCACCATAGTTACTTTTTTGGCAGTAGAGTTACTTTTTTGTCCAGGAGAGTTACTTTTTTGGCTGCCGGTTAGCAAAAATCCAGGCTACCCGCGCGGGCAACGAATGAACGCCCTATATATATATATATATATATATATATATATATATATATATATATATATATATATATATATATATATATATATATATATATATATATATATATATATATATATATATATATATATATATATATATATATATATATATATGTATATATATATGTATATATATATATATATGTATATATATATGTATATATATATATATATGTGTGTGTGTGTGTACATGATCACTATGTCTATGTTCTGGTGATGTTTTATTTACTACTATATGTATAAATAGCTATATATATGTATATATATGTATATGTATATGTATATATATATATATATATATGTTTATACATATAGTAGTAAATAAAACATCACCATAACTTAGACTAATTGATCATGTATATATATATATATATGTGTGTGTGTGTGTGTGTGTGTGTGTGTGTATGTATAACATTATCAAAACAATTCGATCAATAACCTCAATATTGATTTTGTAACTTAACATTATCTGAACCCCAATAATTATTAGTGAAGATATCTCAAAATGTCAGTGTGATGCTTCACAGATCATAAACTCTAGATACGCATACACATATTTATAAAATTGATTGTAATTAGAAATACAAATGAGTTTAAGGAGTGTATCCAACTATGTTGATTTACTTATAAACTAAATAATAAAAGTAATTCAGAACATATATAAGGATGTAATTTTATAAAGGCATATATTAGTGGCTTTGTATTTGACAATATTGATGCTAAATGACATACATATTAGTTGGCATGCAGATGAATATAATATAACTGCATATGACCATGTGAAATGTACTTGAATCCACCTATATATATTGATATTTAATTCTGAGTACATGACCAATATATATGTCTATATACATGTATATATAAGTATATAAAGGAATGCCATTTTGAAACCTAGACATATATACACATGTATATATAAGTATATAAAGGAATGCCACTTTTAAACCTAGACATTAATAATAAGGTATTTTTGAATTTCCAAAAACACCACTCATATTATATATGTGCAATTCTAAGATTTCAAAAATATAAAGTGACATTATTAATCAACTATGGGTTATATATACTTTTTATTATGATTAGGCAACCACAAACTAATTGGTGCATAAAATAGTTTTAGATCATGGTGGATAAAGTGTGTTTTGGACCCCTAGAAATAGGGTTGTTCATGAAATCAGATATGTATACTCATCCCTATTTAATTTTGGGAATAAATTGAATTCAATCTTCCTATAATCATGCATTTATTTTAATAGGAATTTTATTTGTAAATGCTTATTCTCTGAAATTAAATTTAATGAGTCCACCAAAACTGAGAAATACCTTTTGCCTTGGGTCTATGACCTTACTTGTCTTATTGCTTGGAATTGGAAATGTGATTGATTATTGTATGTTATTCTTGCTACTCTATTTATACATGTTAGATAATTTTAATAGATAACTATTGTATGATGCTTATGCATAATCATTAGGTTGTGATATTCTACCCGTGGTGTGATGTTCCACCTCTTTAAATATAGGGACACACTATTCCGTCTAGTGTGCGTTATATTATTTTTATTTAGGCTAATTATTAGTGGTGTCTTGGCCATACTATATCTATCTTTAGTTTAATATACCTACATGTGACAGATTATTGTGATATGGTGTTCGATAAATTAATGACATGACTTGTTTACTTAAATGCCTCATTCTTTTGATATTCATTCTCTTGAAATTAATTTTCATGAACTTACCTAACTTTATATGCCCCCTCTTCATGGGGACATCTCTTTTACATTTGTAATCCTCTAAAATACCCAAAATATTATTATGAATGCATACTCATTATTTTCTTATCCTTGATTTTGTTTCCTATCTTCTGGGTGATGTTCCTCTTTCAACCAGATATAGGTAAATTAGGGGACCTAGACTATGGAAGATTGTGTGCATGTTTTTTAGCTTTAGGATAACTTGAAATGGATGAGTTTCCCTCTACAACTGGGGCTCTTGTAAAATTAAATGTAATATTTTATTTTTATTTACCACCCTTAGGTTGAGAAACTTATGTACATGGAATACTTTATTAATTCATAATAGTTTTCTTTTCTGTGCTTAAACTATCATGGATCATGTGTTTACTGTTTGAGTGTACCCACTATCAGGTCCCACTCCTTACAACATGGTATCAGAGCCAAAGCAGTTGGAAAATTGACTATTTAAAATTGTCCTCCACTTGATCCTTAGTTGGGTAGATTGGTAACTCTTATGGGCTGATGATATACCTAACCCTATGTTGTTGAATACCAATTAGGGTTTTATTTCCATTGTAAATTGGTCACTTCCACTCACCACTTTTTAGTAATCCTAGTTCCCCCTATCCTCTCTTTGGAGGTCGAAATTGCAATATGTACGAGTTGACTCTTCTAGTATATAACTCTTATTTCCTCATTTATGAGAACTCGGTTCAACTAATATTAAGATGAATGTTGCCTTGAACACATATTTAGGATTAACCCTGATTCCATCTTCACATTCTATATGTCAAAGATTCTTTTGATATGATTTTTGGATTCATGAAGTATTATACCCATCAGATGGATAGCGGTGATGTTAGAATAATAACATGAGTAGAGTGTAAGGAAAGTGGTTGACTTGGTTCATATATTGATTTTAGCTCCTTTTTCCCATTGTAAAGTTTTCATCATAAACCTTAGTTTTATTATAAAACTATATGTACAAGAAAAAAAATATTAAAATTTTTATCGATGGTTCTTCAAACCAAGTCACAACCACAAGAAAGTCAGAGTCGTAGAGAAAGCATTCAGTGATGAAACCTTTGACTGACATGTTATAGACCCTATAATACCTAAGTTTGATGTGGCATTTGAGAAGAAGAAGGTTAGATGTATACATAAATATGGTCTAGTTGGTCTACCCTTGTTGACTCTATATGGTTAGATAGGTTATAGAAGTACTTATAAAGGGTAAACCTTTGTAGTCTTATGGTTGTAACTTAATTTAATGAATAGTTGAAATCAATATTTATTCGAATAGGAAACTCTTGGGTAAATTCTGCTAATAATGTCAAACAATTATATGTGTCATCAAATAGGGTGGTAATTAAGCATTTCTAGTTATGCCATCATAAATGTTACTTTGGTAATTAAATAATAAAATAAACAAAAAATATATTCACTAATCCCTAAAGGATGCACTTAATTCAGATAGTGAACTAAGTTATATATTAAAAAACAACCAGGGGAAAAAATGATCAATACCCTAATTTTCTAGGAATAGAATGTTAATGATGATTATATGATAGAAGTGAAACTGAGTACAGTAGGAATGTAAAAAAAATGTAAGTACATATTTCCATAAATTTACAACGATCAAAAGTGAACATGTACAACATATCAAAACATGTGTAATGTAAAGTGTATACATAAATCATGGATGACTAATTCAATAAATTTTATATGACACATGGTAACTAGCAATCTAAACAAAAACCATAATATTATACCTTAACATAATCTATTTAATTATTTATATAAGTGGTTTGTCATTAGACATTAAATAATTAATACTCCATGCTAAAATCCATAAATATATCAAATTCTAAGATATAACCCTAATTTTGAAAGGCAAAATTCAATATATGCATGTTACATCCTAATAGAATATGTACACTCAATCACTAATAAATAAACAAATAGTACTAGTTATAAAAGAAAATGATAGTATGATAATTCAAATTATGATAATAATTGTTGAATTGTTGTCCCTAAATGAGCTTAGGCTTCCAACTTAATGTTCATGGTCTAATGGCCCTAAAGGGAAATCTAGTTATTGGAGACTGACCTTTCCAAGTTAGATGATGGAAAATAAATTTGAAATAGTAGTAGAATCTAGAGACCTTATGCAAGTAACATTATGAAAATGATAAGAGGATAGTAAAACCACCACAACAGTTTAGTAAGCATAACTAATATGACATGTTATGCTAATCCTAGGATCTATTGTTACTTCCCTATCTAAACCTTTAATATCACTATAATGGAGACATGAGGTATGGAGCAACATAGTTTCACCTTAGGAATGTAATATATGGATGAAATGAAATTGTATGCTATGAATGATTATTTAAATGAACTATGAATCCATGATTATTATTGTAAGATATAACTTTGTAAATTAGACTATAGTTGGGTGGATTTTGAGGATGAAATACTCTTTAAGGGGTGGAGTGTTGTAATATATCCAAATCTAGATTCTAGGCTTATCTATCCCTTTATCATATATATTTCCCTTTACAATAATACTAGATGCCTATTTCCTAAATTTAGGTCATATGAAGCTTACTAAAAGTCAAACACTACTATATTATAGTGATTATTCCCTTTACTTGAAGATGTAGGGTAAAATTAATTAATTAACCTCAATACATCATGTTAGTCACAAAAGTATACTAATAAATGAGTTTATCCTCAAATTGACTGCCTATAAGTTTCCTAGGTGTAGGGTCTAAAGAAATTAGAGGAAGTACTAATTCTAGTGATATAATTAAGTAAAAGAGGTAATGTATACACTAAATACACACCCCAAACTAGAAGTAATTGAATTATATATTCTTTGGCCTCAAAATGCAAAATTTAGTATAGAATCCTATTCCTCACACCTTAATTAACCTACATGCAAATTTTAGATCAATCGAACATCAAATACACCTCAAATTTAAGTACTAAAAGAAAGGAGGTAATTAACCAAAGTTTTAATACTCAAATTAATTTATAATTTTAGTTAATAGCTACCATTTATTTTGAGGTAATGTGCGACACTCTCCCCTACATGTGGTTATCATTCTTTCTCCCCATGACATCCATACTGGTTGTAGGCTACTACCATTTCTCTTTCTTTCCTCTTCCTATTCCCCTTCTCTCCCTCACCCAGTCACCCACACTCGATTTCTCCTCCTCTTCATCTCCAGTTTCCAAAAACTATAGCAACTACCTTCCTTTCCCTTCCTTAGTACTAGCTGACCTATCAGAGGAAGTCATCACCCAAAGTCTGTGTTGGATGTTAGCGGTTCTAGTGACCAATATGAGCCACACGACCTCCAACAATCTCTACCTCCTAATCTATAGTCACCACCATTGCCTCCAAATCCTGTATACATACCCCTTATGCATCCTTATCTCCTCCTTAAGCTAACCTAGAAAGAAGGTCAATGGCCTGATCCAAGATGCAATGACTGAGAACAACCCAGAGGCCACTTTCTACCATTGTTGCAACCCCCTTATCCCTCCCTGCACCATCACCTAACTTTATCTCACAACCATGTGGATGGTCATTAGATAGAGTTAGACCTAGTCAGCATCTTACTCTACTTCAAAGCCTCCATGGCTCTACAACTCACCGCCCTCATGTTGTTGGTTCCCCCATGGCTCTACAACTCACCCATATGTCCCACTCTTTCTACCTCCAAGGCAAACCCCGACCACCATGGATTTACAATGTAGTAGCTGGTAGATGAACTCTATCACCCTTATCTTCTTCTAGCTCATGCCAACAACCTAGCCACAGGAATCAATGCTACCATCTATACAGATCTTCATAGGGAATCACCTCAAGTCCACAAGTGTATGCTGTTGACTCCAGTGCTCACAGAAGGTTCTCCTCCTTCGTTGTTCGTGATTGAGGGTCTGAATCTCAAGTTCTTTTATATTGGGTCCACTCTAGTTCGTTTTCACCACCACAAGTCAATTGTTATTATGCTTCGTATAAAATCATGCATCACTGACGTGTCTCACCTACATGTAGCCACAACCATGTAATGAGCTATGAAATCCATGTTGCAACAACCCTTATTTCATATCTAGAAAAGTGATGATCTCCTCACCACACACCTTGACGTGGACCATCTATTCCCATTTCTATGAGAAGTCACTTCCCCAATAAATCTCTTGCTTATCATTGGTTTATGATCTACATATATTGATGCTTTATACTTTGATGAAACCATGATTATGCTTCTTATCTACACGATGATTTCTTAACCTCCTTGCATCCCTGACCTTGCAACCATATCAATGATTTGGATGTCCCTGAGTATCCTCTCTAGTATTGAGGAGTCTTTATTGGACACAATCCTACTATTCAACACCATAGACCAACAATTAAATACCAAACTAGATCGATGAACATGTAGGCCAATTTATTTTTTCTTATAATTTGACTCATTGGGAATTCAATTATTTTGCCAAATGAAAATGACATAATTAGGGTCAGTAATGACTCAAATAATCTTGGTAGCTATGAAGGATTTGTTAGTCAATCATCCTAGGAATATGTATATATAGCTATATATATAGTAGTAAATAAAATTTCAACAAAACTTAGACTAACTGATTATTTATACACACACATATATATGTATATATACATGATGACATATGCATATTAGTTTAATAATATTAGTAACTAGTAAATTTATAAATTTTGGTTGTATAATACCAATCCATAAAGTTTAATAAGTCTAGATACTACACAATAAAAAGAAGAATATATATAAATTATACAAACCATTCAATTAATAACCTCAATTTTTTTTGTAATTTAGCATTATTTAAACCTCAATAATTATTAGTGAGAATATCTCAAAATATCAACGTGATGCTTAATGAATTATAAACTCTATATACACATACACATATTTATACAATTGATTTTAATTAGAAACACAAATGAGTTTAAGGAGTATATCCAACTATGTTGATTTACTTATGGACTAAATAATAAATGAGATAATGAACATATATAACAATGTAATCTCATAAAGACATATATTGTTGGATTTATATTTAACATGATTTACACTAGTTGACATTTTGATTTTCTTGCACATGAATATAATATATCTTCATATAACCATATGAAATGCACTTGAATACACATATATATATTGAGATTTAATAATGAGTACATGAACAATATATATATATATATATACACATATATATACATATATATACACATACACACACACAAACACACACACACACACACACACACACACATATATATATATATATATATATATATATATATATAGAGAGAGAGAGAGAGAGAGAGAGTCAGGCTAGAATACACTCAGGTGTATTCAAAGCAGAATACACTCAAGTAGTTTTTCATGATGCAATATTTTTTTCAAAAATATAATTTGTTTATCTTCTTAAACATCTTATGAATAGATCATATGCAAAATTTGAGCACATTTGGACATTTATAGGTCATGTTATAGAGACCACAAAAATTATGCATTTCAAATAAGTTTCATGCGTCGATTTTGTTGCCCTTGGATGACTGACTCAACTCATCCAAATGGGCTCAAAATTTGTATATAGCCTACTTATAGTATGACGGTGAAGATCAATGGTTTACATTTTGCAAAAAATAGTCTTAATATGCAAACACACTTGAGTGTAATCATGCGATCTGTACACTCGAGTGTATTCTAGTTTGAATCTCTCTCTCTCTCTCTCTCTCTCTATATATATATATATATATATAGGCCCATCTTTATTACCCACGTGGGTAGCTACCCGCCCACCCTTTCGACCATTTTTTTCAAAAAAAAAATTTGCAATTGTAGAGGACTATTTTGTCTAGCTCTCCAAAAAATTTTACCCAAAAATAATATCATTTGCCCCTCCAAAATAAAAAAACCCATCCTTATATATATCTGATGTATATTTTGTACAGAGTTACTCTTTTATTCGTGTAGTTACTTTCTGTTCACCATAGTTACTTTTTTGATAGCAGAGTTACTTTTTTGGCCAGGAGAGTTACTTTTTTGGCTGTCCGCGCGGGCAACGAATGAACGCCATATAATATATATATATATATATATATATATATATATATATATATATATATATATATATATATATATATATATATATATATATATATATATATATATATATATATATATATATATATATATATATATATATATATATGGTCAATCTTTAATTCCCGCGTGGGTAACTACTCGTCCCCCATTTCAGTTACTTTTTTCAAGTTGGTTACTTTTGACATGTAGAGGGTTACTTTACCTTGCAAACTGTTGAGTTTCATGCATAGATAGTTACATTTGTAACAACAAATTTCAAAACATGGTTACATATATATCTTTTGTGTATTTTGTACGAGATTACTTTTTTATTCATATATTTGATCAACATAGTTACTTTTTTTATAATAGAATTACTTTTCTGGTTAGAACAATTACTTTTTTGGCTGTCGGGTAGCGAAATCCAGGCTACCCGCTCGGGTATTAAAATACGGCCATATTTAATGTCGCATTATTCTTTTCCAATCTTATATATATATTTATGAATGTCATTTGAACCCTAGACATTCACAATAAGGTATTTTTGTATATATTAACCAAACACACCACTCACATTATATATGTGCAATTATAAGATTTGAAAAGAATAATGTGACATTAAATAACCAATTATGGGTTAGATATATTTTTCCTTATGATTAGGAAACTACAAACTAATTGGTGTATAAAATACTTTTAGGTAAAGATGGACAAAGTGCGTTTTGAACCCCTAGTAATAGGGTTAGTCATGAAATCAGGTATATACTCATCCCTATTTAATTTTGGACATAAATTGACTTAAATCTTCCTATAATCAAGCATTTCTTGTTAATTGGCCTTTTATTTGCTTCATGATGGAACTCCTTATTCTCCAAAATACAATTTCATGATTCCACAAAATTTGATAAATATTTGGTTGCCTTGGGTGTATGACCTAACATGTCTTATTGTGTGGAATTGAAAATGTGATTGATGATTGTATATCATTCTTGCCACTCTATTTATACATATTGGATAATTTGACTAGATAACTATTGTATGATGCTTATGCATAACCATTAGGGTGTGCTATATCTCCTGTGGTGCGCCATTCCACCTCTTTATATATAGGGGCACTAAATTCCTCCTAGGGAGTGCTATTCCACCTATTTTTATTTAGGCAAATGATTCAGTAGTGTCTTGGTCGTACTATAGCTACCTTTAGTCTAATATTTTTGCATGCAAATGAATAATGTGATATGGTGATTGATAAATTATGGACATGACTTGTTGTTTCACTTTTTTACTTAAATGTATCATTCTATTGATATCCATATTCTTGAAGTTAGTTCTCTTGCACTTACCTAACTTTATATGCCCCCCTCTTCATGGGAGCATCTCTTTTACACTTGTAACCCTCTTAAATGCCCAAAATATTATTATATGCTCATACTAAGTATTGTCGATTGTTGCTTTTGTTTCCCATATTCTTGGTAATGTTCCTGTTCCACTCAGATATATGTACCTTGGAGGACCTAGACTGAGGAATATCATTTGCAAGTTTATGAACTTGAGCATAGCTTGAAATGGATCGACTACCCTCTACAACTGGGGTTCTTGTAAAATTAGATGTAGTATTTTATTTTTATCTACCACCCTTGGGGTGAGAAACTTATGTACATGGAAATACTTTGTAACTTTATAGTATTTTTTTCACTTCTTAAACTATTATTTCTTGTGACTTATACCATTTGAGTTTTCCCACTATCAGATCCCACTCTTTACAGCATGCACCTCTCTGTGCATGACATATTGAATAATTTTAAAGTTGAACCTTCACAATTTTTGAGGTGCATGATGTGCATGTAATTATATGCACAACGTGCACCGTTGTGTAAGTATAAAAATATCAATATCTACAAGACATTTATTGATGGATATCTTTCATTTAGTCTATCCAAACTTAAGAGAAAAGAGGAGTAATGACTCATGTCAAGAAGAGGCTAAAAGGAATAAGAAAAATACTTGGAGGACAACCTCTCTCTCTAACCCTTAGACGTTTTAAGAGTATTTCTATTGTATTAGAAATTATTATATCTCATTTATGTCCTCCTTATATGTATTTTTCTATTTAATCATTAGATATTGCTAGATTTCTCAATGTTCGGTCTTGTTTGTGCATCAACATTAATTATGGAGTAATTTTGTATTTGGTTCCTAAATGACATGTGATGAACAACAATCATGAATGTTACAAAAACTCTCTTTCTTATTTATATAATTGTATAGGTGAGTCAATGGATGTGAGTTGTATGCCCCCAAATTCATACGTTGAGAGAGATATGAGTTTTTTGGAGGGAAATTAGAGCTCTAATTTCTACTACATGAAAATGAATGGAGATTCCTACATACAATAGTCTCCTCACATTTTCAATGAATGTGGAGTTATGATCCTCTTTGGAGAAATCCATGCAATCTTAATTTCTAGATCTATAATTATGATTTGAGATTTGAGCAAGCTAGCAACCTAGGTGATTAATACATGAGAACCATTAATTTTATTATAATGCAAGATGAGGATAAGAGAGAGAATTGAATCTATTTTATTTAAGTGTTCATAATGTGACTAATACATGCTTAGGTACCAAATGCATTCCTTGAATTGAACATTTGAAAGATAAATAGTGAAAACATTTGAATAGTTTTGAACTTAGTCTGTCAATCAACCTTTCTAAATAAAAAAGCATTCTTATATACAATTGTTTTGTCTCGTGTCAAATTTGAACCTACACTGCACTAGATGTGACCCCAACTATTGCAAGTCATAAGGATTTGCTTTGGTTTCATTAGTGATAGCACACTTTGTGCAAATGTCAATTCTTGGCACAATTTCTAGGGATCTAAATTTCTTTGCCAAGTCAAACTTAGTTAAATTCTAGTTGATTGTGTAATATTGTAGGATTAACATCTATGTTGTTTTAAGTCTTGTAAATCATCTATCCTTTTAGAAGTGAACTCCTTCTCATTTTGTTCAATAGGAACCATGTATGGCTTGTAACTAGTGTAGTCAAGATTCCTCAAAAATATTTTTGAAAACCCTGAGGTTGTGTTAACTAGTAGGTGACTATGAGAAAGAAGAAAAAAGTGCAACAAAGATAAAGCATGTACCAGTTCTCCAATAACCATAGAAAATGAGAAGGTGTTGCTTAACTATACCCTCGTTACCCTAATGAGGTGTCAAGTTTGGAAAATTTGAGATCGACTACATGTTTTGTGTTCTTCAAGTTAGATCTAAGTATAATTGGCATTATGCACCACAACCAATTTTCTAGATTGGCCAATGAAGATTTGAATCTCCATGTGGATAACTTTCTTGATCTATGTGACATTGTGAAGATCAATGAGATAACAAATGATGGTCTATGTCTCTGGCTCTTCCACTTTACATAATGAGCTTGGTCCAAGCAATGTATACAAGGCATGGAGAAAGGTCCATCTAGACCTAGAATACCTTAATAATAGTTTTTCTACAAAAAATCTTTTCTCCCAACAAGACAAGAAAGATCGTGAAGAAGATCCCTAGCTTTAAGAAACAACCCAGTGAGACATTGTCGGATGTATGGCAAGGTATAAGGAGCTGCACTACTGTGTCCACAACACAACTTGCTAGAGTGTATGAAGTTATGCACTTTCTACAAAGGTCTATCCCATGATACAACCTCAACTATTGAAGCAACCTCTAGAGGGAGTTTCTTGAACAAGAATGCAAGTGAAGTCAAAAAAATGATTAGTATAATGTCTGTGAACCACTCTTCAAGGGGCATGGACATTGGAATAAATAGTAGTGACACATAGGAAATTACAACTCTCAATTCAAAGCTAGACAAGCTCATCAAAAAACTTAATTCCATATGTGCCAGCATGGTAAACAAGTGATGATATGTGACTTCTGTAATGGTCCTCACTGCAATGTAGACTACAATGGAGCTACAATAAGATTCATTGAGGAACATGTGAATTTTTTTGGGGTAGAATCCAATAAATAATTTTCTAAAACTCCTACAAGCCATGGTGGATAAATCTCCCAAGCTTTAATTAGAAGGACACTTACCATAATCAACAATGGTAGTACAACCACCAACAACATCCCAAAAAGAATGATTGGATTGAAGTCATTCTCTCCAAGTTCATGAATGAGACATATGAACTTATGCAAAGCCAAGAAGCCTTAGTTAAAGATGATGAGCATCAAATGGGGAAACTAGCTTTAAACATCAATGGACTCAGAGGCTATGAAGGAGCTATTTTAGACAATATTGAGATGAAACATAGGGAGCATGTAATTCCATCCACATCAACAACTTGAATCAAGTCAATAAGGAGGGTAAACCAATGAAGCAACCCATGCAAGTGATATTGTCAGAGGGTTCAAAAAGCTATTCTAAAATCATACTAACCCATAACTTGAAACTACAAACTGAGTGCTATGAAATTTGAGCTAGAAGTAAGTATGTAGCCTCATTTTGCAACCTCATTTGAGGAATAAGATGGTGCACTAATTGTTCTTCCTAATTACATTACCACTCATGAGGAGGGGATGGAATAACATCTTATTCTAGAATTTTATATTCAAAGGAGTCCAACTGATGAAGGAGAGAAAAACTTCTAAGTTTGGTTCTTGCACCCCATGTAAGTGTCAGAATACTAGCCAATCTTCCTCCGAAATCACATGATCTGGTCCAAGAGCTTTCTACATCTCATGTAATATAGTTAAGATAAAATTTTATACTATATTATGTTATCAAGGTACTACCTTTATGCCACTAACCATATCTTCCTAGTTGGGTTTAGATTCACCCATGAAAATGAAAATATATTTTTAAATGTTTAATCACTCTAGGGAAAGCTCAATGGTAGTGGTAGAAAATGTGCTATTGAAGGTTGAAGGTTTTGATGTACAAACAAAGTTTGTAATTGCAGAAGACAAAGGTGGAACCCCATGATAAATCATTCTAGGATATCCATTCTTAGAGAGTGTTAAGGCATTGATTGATGTTAAAGATGATCTGAGAATGGAGATATGTGAGAAGGATATTACATTTTCATTGAAGCCACCAGACCCTAGTGGTTCATCACTTGTTATGGAAGTGAGAACATAAGAACAACCATGGAGACCTCATTGATCAAGATATCCCATTTGACCCTAGTTGAAGAAGAAAGATTCTATTTCACTAAGGGGCATTATACCCAAGTACTCATTGAAGGAAACCCATATTTTACATTTAACTTATATTTTCATATTTTTTCTAAGTTAAATATTTCAATTTCATACATGTACATATATGTTTGAAAACCTCTTCTTTATGGTCATGAATGATGACTATTATTCTAGGGTTGGTGTTAAAAATTTACTGCAGTAAAATGACAAAGTATATGTCAGAAATCCTCAGCGCATGATGTGTAATCCATCTAGCACACTATACACATATTTAGAAAGGCAAGATTATATATCAAATTGCCATGCACAATGTGCTGATCATATGGAACAACATTCACCATCATCATTAAAAAAAGCACGTACAAAGGAGACACAAGTTTTGCTCAAAACCAACCAAAAATGCTAAATGGTGGATCGACAAACTGATGGTACTGACTATGTGTAAGACATGCATGCTTGTTACATGACATGTTATATGTTATCCAAAATGGGGGGTATAGATTAGTGCACGCAGTGCATGGACATCACACCATGCACAAGGGAGAAGATTCCTAAAATAAAAGGGGGGGAAATGTTGACTCAAGTGCCCATTATTCCCTAGGTCAAGCACTCCACCCCCTTAAGCACAATTAGCCACAACTAGTGCCACAAGAAGCATCAAAGAGCCATAATTTTCCTTTCTTGAAATTTCTTAAATGCTTCCACACACCACCATATCCCCATGCAAAGAAGAAGAGGGATATCTCCTTTCAAATTTTCTACCTCCACCTATTCAAGGATCAAGGAGATCCCTCATTCATGACCAACTCCCAAATCTCTATACCACCATCAGAGCCACACAAAGGCTCCCCCTCCACCCTCAATCTTGTCATATCCACCCACTATGATTTTCCCTCTTCATTGAGCCACAACCATCACCTTCTATGACCTCAATACCATAATACACAATGCACAACCTCCAATGAACAATGTGCATGGTGCAAAGAAGACAACAACACCTGTGTTTGTGCATGCCATGCAACATCTGGTGTGCACTATGTACCACTCTAATACATCAACAACATCAACATTTCAAGATACTACACTTTTACATCTTCATCTTGACCATGGTAAGGAACATAGGAGGAAACAACAACCCTTAAGGAGAGACATCAACACTTAGGAGCCCGACCTAGATTCTGAGGTAGAGGAGGAAGAAAGAACTAAATAAGAAGAGGAGAAACGATCATATGTAATAGTTCCATTCACTATATAGTTAATGGATGAGCTTGAGTGCTTCCTGAAACTCATTGCGCATGAGGTCCACACCATCGAGTTCCCATGTGAGGAGGCCCTAGAGGAGTTTGAATTGACCAAAAAGGCCAAGCCCTTTATTAAGAACATTCCCATCTTGAAGGAAGTCCTAAGGAAACACACAAACTTACCGCACTTTTATTCTAGAGCTTTTGATGAATTTGAAACAAAAATATAACTAAGGACTAGAATTAGGGCTGGCAAAATAAGACCCGACCGGATCGACCCGACCCGAACCGAACCTAAAATTTTAAGCAAGTTTAGGGTCTAAGGTTTTTTGACCCGACCCAAAATTGACCCAAACCCAAAGAACCTGAAATTAATTTAGGGTCTGGTCCAGGTTTGGACTTTAGACCCGAATTGACCCAATTGACCTAAAATTTGGAATTATATTTTCAAATAAAATTACAATACTATACTTTAAGACACTCGATGGACCATTAATTTTTTAATCCATCAATCATGAAGTTTAGTTTAGCAATTCTACATGGTTTTGTATTGATTTGTATGATTTATTACACTAATTATTTTAGGAATTTGTGTTTAAAAGTCTCAACCAAACTACAATAGGCTTTATATGTGTTTCTCAATCACATTGTAAGTTTATCACAATGAAATTTGTTAATTACACTTGGGAATTATTAATGACTAGACAAATCATAGATTTTTTTTTAAACTATTATCTTGGTGTTGGATTTACAGGTCAGACCCGATAGACCCAAAATTATTTGCAGGTCGGGTTAGGGTCAAGGGTTTCGACCCAAAAATCCATCTTTTGCAAGTTTAGGGTCTAGCCAAAAAGTGTTGACCCGAAATGACCCAAAATAAAACCTGCTCAACCCAAACCCGATTGCCACCCCTAACTAGGATGATTGATTTTTGACTAGGAGACAAGGAATTATCATAGAGAAAGAATGCATTTTCAATGACAATGGGTTTTTGCAGTGAATGTTTTACTAAGCTTCAATATCAAACTTTTTGGTCTAGGATCCTTGATGATGTGTCCTATGATATGATGAGATATAGGGAGACCCACATACAAATTGTCGCTCTATGAATTCTTCACCACATTTCATCGAACATGATTTTTGGGAGGAATGATACACAAAGTGTGGTTTCTTGCATTAAGTTGTATTATTGTGGTGCATGTTGCACAAGAAGACAAGTAACATGGGGCATTTTTTATTGATAAACTTTTGAGGGTGACTGCATGCAACAAGTCTGATAGAGACATTCTCATTGGAGTTTTTATCTCCAAGTTTGCTATGAAGATGAAGATGTCCCCAAAACCATCTGTACTTAAGGGGCATGACTTGATAAACACCAACCTTTTGGTGATATCTTCTAAGCTATGATGTAGGAAATCACAAATAGTGCATTGACATACATGGGCATCCTAGGGCCTCCTATTCCTTATTTATCCATACTAGATCACCAGATCTTACCCAAGGAACCTGAAGTGATAGCTGTAGAAATGATAGTAGGGCACAAAGGGCATCAATCCTTCTTCAACACTGCTTCCACTACCAATGCCCCCTTCACTAGAACTTAGACAAAGTATACGCCATACAATCTATACTTGAAGTAGGTTACAACTTCATGTCAAAACCATCAGTGAGGTTACACTACCAGGTTGTCGAGATCTAAGCCCTCCACGGCTAGTTCCAAGACATGTATTCCATCCTCAGTTGTATGTATGCCTAGAACATCATCCGACAATACTACCCTGGCTCATATGATCTGCTACTCAACCCTAATAATGAGACAACCTACACCTGGCCCACCTAGAGAAGACAACAACCATTGTCTTTTGACCCTAACGCCCCACAAAAAGCATCCAATTGTGTCTTGCACAAGCTTATACTCAAAGTGTGGATATTGTTGTGAATAATATTTAGGAAGTGTGGGAACTAGATTTTTATTATATGTGTATGCTTTCTATCTCTTTTTGTGTATCTTTGTATCACCATGGATACCAACCATGTTTATGTATCATCATTTCTCTTTGTGTATCATGTTTGAAATTTCCCATCATGTAGTTTATTTGTATTTAATTTATCATAAAGTTTATGTTGTTTAACACTTATTGTGTGAATATGAAATTTCACATTTGTTTGAAGATAAAATGCACAAAATTTGAAAATATCATAAATACATCACAAAAAATGGGCATATGAGATTCTTGTTGAACGAGTAAATCATTTTATTTTGTTCCTATGTTATAGTCTACTCTCTTGCTAAGATAATAATATATAAGCATGCTACACTCTTAAAAATGCAATTAAATTGAACTTACCAACCTAAAATAGTTGTAGTGTTGCAATTAATAAAGACATGAATGATGAAACTAGCTATTGTATTTGAAATGAACTAAATTTATACATCTTTTTTCTAAGGAGTCGCCCATCCCCATCGTTGTCTTAAATTAACTAATCTAGAGCGATACATTATAGAGATAGAGGGATATTCCAATTAGAGAAACTCATCTATAGATTCAACCCTAATTGTTTTCATTTGATTGTTGAAGAGACTTTAAATTTCCAACATAATATGCTAACCTACCTTGAACTAACAATTTGGTCATGATGTTAGGTGCTTTCTCATGTTTTGAGTTGAAATGTAAATATTTTAAACTTGGAAAAGAGGAAATAATAACCCATTTTATATTGCAACCTAGTTTAGAATACTAAATTGGTCTCAACAATTAAAATAAAGGGTTCCAATGTTCCTAAAATGTGAAATGGTATAATTATTCTGTTTAATAACAAATGGGTGGGACTTGATCTAAGACGGAGAGGTCCTAGGTAGTATTCTTTTGGTTGATATTTGAGGTAGAACTTATAAAGCGATAGTTTCCAAAGCATGAGGGGGGGTATAATTGGTTTCTTATCTCATTTAAAAAGAACTATACCTTAAACAATATGATTTGTCATTCATGTTAATAATCCATGAAACAAAACAATTATTTTGTTGAAATGTTCAATTTCATAATTTGAATGCATGAAATATTCTATGAATCAAGTTTTGAATCTTATTTATTGAGGAAAATAAATGGTTTAATCTTGGGATTGTTTGAATATCATAGTTCTTACTAAATTTATGCCCTAATTTCAAACAATGAATGATATAAATTTTATTCTTTGGATACATAATTAGCTTGTAATTTCTTAAATTGATTAATTCATCTGTGTGCTATCGTTCGGACTAATAAAGTGTAATTCCATACATATATTATGAAGTTTGGTCCACCCCAAACCATTCCAACGCTCATCTCTAATAAAAAAACTCTAGAAAATGGGTTCAAGCCTTCATATGCAGATGTAAAATGTTCACCATGCAGTGCATGTTGTGGAGACATCCAGGAGAAAACCTCAAGTTCTCCCAAATTTCTACATGATGTGCACTGTCACGTGTATAATGTGCATGATACCAAAAGCTTCCAACAAGCACGACTTCAATGTGCATGACGTGCACGTCATGCACACTTTAAGCATGTCGTGCGCCACATCAGTAGAAGCTTCAATGGTAATTACCGCCATGCACGATGTGCCTGGTCAACGTCATGACAAGTAATCTTATCAGTAACTTCTCTGCATGAACTGAACCATGATGTGTTCCACTTCATGAATGATTTTTCAAACAATTTTGATCATGACCGTTGGAAACTTCTAAGATATGCAACATGTAGGATATCATACATGACATGCACCACCATATAAGTAAAAAATAATAGTGGGAGAACAGGTAGTGATGGATATCTTTCACGTGGTCTATCCAAACTCAGGAGAATTGAGGGGAGGAAATAATAAAAAGAGGAGAAAAGGAAGAAGAAAGAAGTATTGGAGGTGTGTGTGTGTGTGTGTGTGTGTGTGTGTGTGTGTATATATATATATCCCAATACTTAAAAGCTTCACGAGAAACTCTATTGTAGAGGATAATTCCTCTGTAATTTTTGTATATCATTTATTTCCTCCTACTATGTTTTCTTCTAGTTACTCCATGGATATTGTAGTTTCATGATATTCAACCTCTTGTTCATGACCATTCATTATGGAACAGTCCTATTTGTGTTTAATGCCTTAATGGAACTTATTCATGATGTGATGAAGAAAAATCCTTAATATTGTTATTTTTGTCTCTTTTTCATTTAATATTGTTAAATTTGAAGAATCAACACTCATGGTTTTCTATGTCACCAAATCATACTTTGAGAGATACATGTTTAGTGGAGCATGATTATAACTCTACATTCTATTTAATGGAAGGGAATAAAGACTCCTACATGCTACCATCTCCTAATTTGTTCAATGAAGGTGGAGTTATCATTCTATTAGGAGAAATACAAAAGTGATTAATATTTAGAGCTAGATTTATGAGTTGAGAGATGAGTAACTTATCCAGATGTGGAAAAGAGAGAAAATGAACTTTGTTTTGTGTTATTGTTCATCACTTGATTAATAAGTTCTTATGTACCAAATGTATTCCTTGAATTGATCATTTGAAAGATAACTAGTGACAACCTTAGGTTAGTTTAGGAATATATTAATCAAACAAACTTTCTTAATCAAATTTAATGCTTAATTAAATTTGTCTTGTATTGAATTGCTTTTTCTCTTAGTGTATTTGATCCAATGCTATACTACTTGTGAACCAATCTATTATGGGTGACAAGTTACTTTAGTTTTATTATCGATGACACGCTCCATGCACATATCAGACTTGCATTGAGTTGGAAGATGCACATTTTAAAGTTAGTTTTAGCAACTTATGTAGTCATTTTCATCATTCCTGTGATAGAGTCAATTACACAATTGTGGAAATTTCAAGTTTATTAATTAAATTTTAGAAAAAGAATTTGATCATCAATTTCTTACAATATTCTTAAAGATAAGATTAACAATACCATTGTGTAGGCAATGACATGAAAAGATGAAGTAATTCAACAACTAAATTATATTATGTTTTAGATGATTATTTTCAAATATTTCCCACAATTCTAGAACTTTTTCTACATTTCAGCTTGCAATTTAAAAAATAAGAAATAGAAATAAACATGCTTATATTGAATTAAAAAAATTCAAACATGACAACAAATTTTAAACGTGATGATATGCACATGAAAGATAACATACATGCAAGAACAAAATTTATTAGTAGAAATACAAAAGTGGAATATGATAGACAACTAAAATAAAGTTCATTAAGCTTATTCAATAAGTTGTCTTGATGCATGCATGGGGTGCACACTTGGGCTAACAAAATTTGTTGACTCGAATCAACATGCTAAAACAAACAACATTATCGTCAAGTACTCAAGATCATAATATATCATTGATAAGGAAAGTTAAGAGTCCAAACCATGAGGAGATATAGGGGCACTAGATCAAGGTCCATTTTACTAGGTTATTATTTTGGAGTGTAGGGTTTTTAGGGTTTGGCTTTGGACTTTGAATACAATAAGTGAAAAACCAAGAAAGGGAGGAAAGAATATAACCTAAGTTAAACCTACACAATCAAAACTATCTTAGTAAGTAAAAAGACAATTACATTAACTACACAAGAGCAATCCTACTTATTACTAAACAAGACAATTAACTGCACTAGACAACAAATACACTAGGAAAGCCAACAAAGGGTATGCTAATCAATCGACAAAATAAATGTAGAATAAGTAACTAAGAACAAGAAACAATTATTCTAACCAAGGTTAACTAACATGAGCAAGGTAGATGACTAAGTAAACAAGCAAGTAAGCTAATAGAGTTAACACTAATAAAGAAATGAACAATTAGGATTTTAGGCAATTAATTAGGACAGTGTACCATTTCAAGGTAAATGTGAGCATCAACCTAGTTAGGTCCATATCATGCAACACATTAAATCAAACCATGTTATCAAACTAAAAAAAGGTGGGATGATGATGAATTATTCTATACTAATATTTGATCATGAATGGTTGTACATGGAGGAACTAGACTCTATTACCCCATCCAATCGCACAAGGTTCAACTGACTAGGGTATATGCATAATTCAGTAAAGAACACACTATACTAGGTTCCTATAAATGATTATTCTAATGTACTTATTGGAAATGGGTGGAATGGAGTGTAGGAGAAAGGTATTTCACCTTCCATTACCCTCCATCCAACATCTAGACATACTCCTTGCTAAGTACACCAAGTGAGGCACTAGTACCTACTTAGATCTGAAACCTAAGCATAGAAGAGTATATGGATATGTAGGAAGAGGGTATATGTAGGTAATGATGCACTGATTGAACTTAAGAGCTTTCCCTCAAATAGCCAGATATGCATCATTCTCCTATACTTAGATGGTTTTAGGCATCAATTATACCAAGATATGGGAAATGAGATAGACGTAAGAAGATAATATTTCCAAATGATATTATAGTTTACCCAACATGAGTATCAAAACACATTTATTGCGCCAAACAACCTATCAAGGGGATTAGCTACTCATGACAATGGAACATACAAAAATGTGGAAGATGTGTGGAAGAGAAGTTATGGAGCTCGATGTAGGAGACTCTTCCTCCTTCTACAACAACAACAAAGATGTCCTCCTCCCTCATCCAAGGTCCAAATCAATGCAAAATGGATGTGAGTGTCCAAAACCCTGATAAGTTAGGGTTTTGGGGTGGAAGATGATGAAATGGGGGTGGAATGAGGTAGGTAGGTGGTAGGTAGTAGACATTAATACTAGGATGTGGGAAGTGAAAATCATCAATGCTAAGACGGAGTTACTTTTTCTCATTGGATGTCACCAATGTATGTATAGGTGTCTAGGGTGTCTAGGGTTGATTAAAGGTAGTTTAGGAAAAATAGTGTAGGAAGAAGTACAATTTAGGGTAGAACAACCATTCTGAAGGTAGAAAAACAATGTAGGCCCTGAGGTTGCATCGATAGGCTTAGTGGAACGACTATTCTAAAGTAGAAGAGCCATTTTTATGGTAGCGGCATGAATAATATGTGTAGAATGGCCATTCTACATTATATATGTGAAGTGTCACAACCATTTTAGGTGAGTATCTGTGAAACTAGTTTGGATGGACATGGAATTTGTGAAAATAACCATTCTATTACGATTGTTCTATGACCACAATGGTTGTTCTAGGGCCTCAAAGATGAACTTAGAATTTGGAGGAGTTTTGAGGGATTTGATGTTTTCTTTGTATTTTTTTGTTTCTCTTATTGTAACTTAATCAATTTGGAGGCATTTATTTCACTTGAATGGATTCTTGTTCAAATAATGAATTCCTTGCTTCATTTACTCGTTGGAGACTTTGGGTAGGCTAGATTTGACATCAGTGACTCCTTGGGATCCTCAAAAAATGAAGGAGTCCTAGATGTCATATCTCCATCCTTCATCCATTAAGTAGCCTCCAAAGTACCTGAAAAACACATAAGGAACATCCATTAGTGAATTTGACAAAGATAACAATATTTGGAAATGCTTGCATTATGAAACATCTAGATGTGAGTAATGAGAAATACAACACAACAAAAAGACCCAATTCAGGGCTTCAACACCATACCAAGCTTAAAATATACTTGTCCTCAAGTATGCTCAATGGAGCATATCTTTCAAATTAAGCAAGTAGGAGTTGACATATGTATTCAAGTAATTTTATATTGACTAGATGACATCAAAAATAACTAAATACATGAATTTCACATCTTTCCTCTCCTCTTTCACAAACCAATTGTAATCATAGTAATGAGCCTACAAAACTTTAATATTGGGCATAAAATGCACAATCAATCCAAATGGGTTTTCATATATCTTCGTGTAATCCATTTCATGGTGGTCATGACAAAAAATTATTAGAAGTTTTATTCACCGACATAGATTCAATTTTATATTTCACTTTACTCTAATTGACCCATGTGGCTATGCGAAGGAAGTCGAGGGGATAGTGTTGAACTTTTCCTTCCCATGTAGGAGTTAAAAAAGAAGAAAGGGTTATGGAGGGAAGTTGAAGTGATATTACATAGGGGCACTCATATTTTATTTTCATATATGCTATTATGTAGGAGTGTCTTTTATATTTCTTTTTCCCTAAGTGGTGGTATGAGTGAAGAGTAGTAGAGGAATGTTAGCCACCCCAATCTTTTAGAGGGTGGCCAAGTGTTACTAATTTTTGTGCCTTTTGACATCCTTTCATGAGGTGAAGGATATGAAGTAAGGTAAGAAAAGTGAAACAAGAGATGTGTCACTAGTGTGGATCTTAATTCAAAATCTATTGCAATGAGGTTACAATAATACTGTCAATCAATCACTATCAAACTGACACGAATGAGAAAACACAAAAATCATTTTTATCATGATATTTAACAAGCCCTAGGCATGTGGCTTGCTTAAATCACAATTCAACCAGTCATTTTAACAAGCATGAAAGAGGTGATTCACATGTCTAAAGTCAAAAAATGGGAGCATATAACAATAAATCATGAGAATATGATATGCATTTGTTGAAATTGCAATTTTCATTCAAATATGTCAAGTAGGGTTAGCACCTAGAGAAAGGAATTCCCAATTTGGGCAAAATTGATAAAAAAATGTTGTCAAATCCCCCTATTCACATCAAGCTCTATTCTACTAAGAAGTAAATAGAATGAGAGAAAATCCTAACTATGAACACAATAAATTACAAAATTCTATAAAAAATGCATTGGAATGGATGGCATGGTAAGGAAAATAATTATTTGGACAATTACACAAAAATAACAAGAATTAAAACTAAATGGTATGCATTTATGCAAAGCAATATAAAAAACTATCTAGGTGAATGTGAGATTCAATAAATGTAATCATAAAAATGCATGGTGGAATAAATATGTGATATAGAGATGATGCACTATCCTACCATCCTAAGATTTTGAATCATGATATCCTCAACACGTAACAAAAAAATTTAGGATGATAGGGTGTTGTCATTGTGGTGGCGGTGGGTTAGTTGCTCCTCCCTGAGGTGGAGGTTACTAGTAGTACCAACCCCAATAGTTTACATGTGTAGGTGGGTGTGTCTTGGGGCATCCCTTGAGTTCTTACAAAAAGTCATCCATCCATTAGGGGTTCCTCTACATCTGTGTGTTCTAGTAGTGATACATGTAGTTTATTTGATAATGCATTTGTTGGTGGTCCATCCACACTATTCTATTTCTTCTAAATGCCTTCTAGTCGTGCATGTATGGTAGACATGTCATAGGCATTCACTATAGGTGGTCGTGTCTCTACTATATCTTTCCTCCTTCTGAGTCTGTGGGGACTTATCTCTAGCTATTTATGCTATTCTAGCTAGAACCTGACCTTCAGGTGAAAGTAAAGACATCCAAGTTGCAAAGTTGATCGACACCTTCTTTTATTTCTTTCAAACCATTATGTGAGAACTTGTATGGCTAAGGCATTGTTGTCTCCTTGTAAGCACCTTAGGGTTGTTGCTTTTAATACTCTATTATAGCTTCAACTAACATTAGAGTGAAATTCATTCTTCTTAAGTAAGGCATTGGCATAGCATGGAAGCTCAATAGGGAAATCATATAACTTGTTATTCACATGAAAGTAGAATGCATCCCCTACCCTCAAAATCATTTGTGATTTAATCAAATAATTTATGTCCAACATTTGGGATCCTATGGCCATCCCAAGGTGGTCCAAAGTTTAGCCCAAGAGGAGTGTTGTAGATGTCACAAGCCCCACTAGAAATGGGTTGATGCTCTTGAAAATGATTGATTTGAAATGATCTATTAGTATCATTTCCACATTCACATCCCATATAGGATCATGAAATACATAATAAACAAGTAATTAGTTAAACAACATCATCGATTGTCATACCTAGCAAAAATGGTGTTTCTTTAAACCTTTTTGTATGTACAAGAATAATGGATTGGAAATTATACTAGATTTATATATCTCAAGTCTAATTTTGTTTCCTCCAGTCAATTCTTCCATGAATGAGTCAAGGTACAAAGATTCTATGATGTTCATTGTATCCCTGTCATCTGTCTTTTCTAATAAGTTAAATGTTGGTGCAAAGATGTTGTTCAACTCAGATGCTATCAAGCAGTGTTAGTGGAACACCCTAATCAAATTTCATGTAGTTTCTACAATCTTGTTTTCTCCACTATGTGAAAAACTCAATAGTCAACTCAATGTAGGTGGGCTGTACCTCAAATAAGATTTTTTATAACCCAGTATTCCCCATATAATATGAGAGAGAGCGAGAGCGCTACAAAACCTAGAGCATTGATTGTCTCCTCAGAAGAATATCTTGTGGGAAGAACTCTCATATTGAAGTTTTGTGGAAAAGGTGTATCAATATGCACTTTTTGGTCATTTCTTGGTAGTGATGCTACTCCTAGTCCCATGGACTTGGTCTCCTTCCATTTAGAAATCATTTTATCTTGAATGTCTTCTTTATCTCTAGACCATCCTCTCTTTGACTCCCATCATAAACGATAACCATATAATTTCGTGAGCATAAGCTTGTAGACAAGTTGATTGGGATCATCTCCTCACTCTTTCTCTACTACTACTACTACTTCTTCTTCTTCTTCTTCTTCTAGTAGGACCTGCTTCATGATTGTTGAGCTTAAGCATGTTAAGCCCTAGATCAAGATGCCCCTTGCCTCATTAACTCTACTAGAAGGTCCCTCCTCTACTAAAACTTCATCTCAACTCATTCCCAAGCCATGTCTGGTGCTAGGGGTTGTGAGCATAGAAAAGATATGCCAAACTCAACAAGCATGACTTTGAGGCCATCCAATATAGTAACACAACCTTCATCGACTAGTTGAAATACATCAACAACCTGCACTGGGTGTCTACATGTCAGAGTATGGCTTCCACTAAACCTTCTTGGGGGGATGGCCAACATATGTGTAAATTCTTAGTTTCGTTGGAGGTGTGCTTCTGAGAATAACATTATATGAGTAGAGAGTGGGAGGAGGATGAGTGAAATTCTAACTCTACAACACCACCCAGCATCTCACATTTAAGGTATTCAATTCCATCTTTGGGTGGACCAACCACAGAATGAGATGCTTCCCCAATGACTTCAACCATTTTATACCATGGTGTGGGCTTATAGGATGTCAGCCCGTGCCAAGTTCAGTTGGCATCATTCCATAGTCACCAACATTGAGCATCCATTTACCTTACTTCTTCCTTGATTCCATATGAAAACCATTTTCTCCAAGTCCACTTAATGTCAAGGAAAAGGTCTAGGCAATAGACATTTTCATGCTATGGGCATTCTTCTTTCTAGGGAGAGAGAAGGTCAATCTATGAGCATTATTCCTTGAACATGCTTACTCAATGTCTAAGAGAGAGAAAGAGGAAGTTTCTTATCCATTTAGGAGGTCTCATAACAAGGATCTACAACTACTTCAACCTTGATCTCTCCATCTCCAGTCAGTAGAGTCGAAGGGGGACTTGGACTTTAAGCATTTTTGCAATTCCAAGCTCTTCACCAAGTATGGAGACAACATCCATGGAATCTAAAAGATGGGAGAGAGAGCCCTTCCATACCCCATATCTGACATCATTAATTTAGATCGCCTATGTTGGTCGTACGATGACGTGAGAGATAGTAATCAAAAGATGACTTTTATGAGGAAGTTAGTGAGGACAACAATGATAAAGTCATGGAGGTAGCACATATACTAGAGAGGACTCGCAAGAGGCCTCACCATGTATCACATGCCTACATAGCTTCTTCCTCTACCCCGACTTGGTCACAGTAGGGCCAATACTCATTTGAGGGAATGTACACCACGCTCAACTTATTCCAATGAGCCAACATCAATAGTAGATGATGACTCAGGTTGCCTCAAATCTAGAGAGGATCTTCCATAACTAGGAGTAGATCTTCATGCATCAACATGTGATGTTTGCCAGTGATTTCCTTTTGCTAAGAAATCAAGTGAACTTCCACAGTTCCTACAACATGCGGAGTGTCAAAGTATTCTCCATACAACCATTACTAGATCCATGGCCATTTATCTAGCTACCCACTACCACCACCCATGTCATCCAATACACCCCAGTTCACTAGTAGATATTACTGACTTGATCATGGTGTCCACCTAGAGCCTAAGTATATGGTACATCTATTGCACTCTAGTTTGATTTTTGGTAATGATGACATTGTTGAATTTAAGTTTAGTGGGGATGTGGAACAAAATTTATCCTGCATACATCTTATTAGCATATTTCTATCTTACTTTTCTATTTTGTCTTTCTTGGAATCTTAGTTATTTCATGTTTTCTTTCGTCTTCATTCTCATGTTATTGCATGCAATACACATCCATGTAATGTAAACCTCTATTTAGAAGCAAAATGTTTACAAATATGTCAATGGATGTTATTGTGTTTGTGTACTCTTACCCATAAAATTTGAATATGCTTGTTCAAGAGTACACTACATGATGAATTGATTCGATAAGTCAATCTAGATACATATATGGCGAACTTAGCACCGAATTCCACCCTTGTATTCTGAATGAAGATGGAAATTGAGTCCAATCTAACAAAGCAATAGTGTGATCTTTTATGTGAATTCAAGAAGAGATTTAGGATCACCTTGACATATGAGTTAATAGAAGAGAGATATATCACGAGTAGAAAAAGTTTGTCTCCTACTCACATGATCTCATCCACCCTCATTTTAC
Source organism: Alisma plantago-aquatica (assembly GCA_963693085.1). Taxonomy (NCBI): domain Eukaryota; kingdom Viridiplantae; phylum Streptophyta; class Magnoliopsida; order Alismatales; family Alismataceae; genus Alisma; species Alisma plantago-aquatica. The sequence continues at coordinate 409,279,522 of OY856414.1, forward strand.
ACCAAACACAACCATAGAATGAATATATGCATCAAGTTATTTCCCTCTTTGATTACATTACATGGCATGATGGGAAGCATGCAATTTTAGATTGCATTAGAAAATAAAGTTTTTAGTGAATGAACAATTCATATAGGTTTGTTTGCATAACAAAAATTCATATAGTTGCATGCATTTGAATAATTTGTGAAGTTATAATATATGTTTTACACATATTTTCTAAAATAAAGATAAAGAAAGTTATATATGTCCTTACACCTTCTCCAAGTTTTATGAAAAAATCCCATCTTACATATTGATTATATATGGCTAATGAAAGGGTTAAAAAGGAAAAAAAGGGCGCATAAAGGAGAACAGATAAAAAATATGTAAAAAATGGATCATATGTCTCGTGTATAAAGAATAAGATTGTGAAATTCTATTTGAGTCACCTTCACCTCTACTCATCATTAGGATGAAGCATTCACAATATGTATCATTATGCTAGAAACAAGAGGCATTAGGACATGTTGAATTTCATTGCATCCATCATTTTGGCACATAATTTTATTTGCATAAATTTCTTGGATTATGTGTGAATTCTATTCCATTCCACCTGTTCCATCCACCCCAATCTCTTCATGGTAGGCCACCAACAAATATATGTTCTCTTCTTTCAATCATATTTAAGAAACTAGATCCATTTAGAACAAATTAGTATAGACATGGAGATCTTTTGATGCACTTAGAACTTTTAGACTTTCCATGATATCTCTCCACATCAGCTTACTTGTGTGTTTAGTAGTTTAATTTTAACATTTTGCTTTTCATAATTAGTTGCTTGTATTGATATTTGCTATGTGGTTAGAGAGGACTGGTTTGTGTCTATTGAGTTAAGGATGGCTAGAATGATATAGTTCACATATGTATCTCTCTTTTGACTGTTTCAACCAAATCCAAAGTGGTGGTGTTGAGGATGAGAAATATTCAAGCTTAGGGAGGGGTTAACACGCATGATTTCACTACCAAATTTTGGACTAGTTTAGGCATTGGAAATTCTTCAATAACCATATGGTTTACACTTCTTTCTTCTAAGTAGTCTGAAATAGCTCTTGTGCATCATTTTATCTTGTTTTTATGCATTTGATTCGAATTTATTGTATTTTACTATTGCCTAGTGCATGTTGTAGACAAATCCAGTACAAGTTAAAGAAAGTTAATACCACTGACATCATTTGGGTACCACCGACATGAATGAAAATAAGTCTTCATTACAAAGTTTCTCATCACCATAGAAATAAGGTTTAATATCACTGAGATGCTAATTTGACACCACCAATGGTCTGCTCGATGGACCAATAAGAAGGTTAGAAATCCTTCGAGAAATCTCAGTACCACCAACGATCAACTCAATTTCACCGAGATACCCAGTCCTATATGAGCAAAAAGTCCACTTGGCGGTAGTAACATCCAGGTCAATGGCACTGAGATTTTCCTGGAAACTACAAATAAAAAAGTAATCATCCAATGGTTCATTGGATAAGTTATGTTTTATCCTCTTTACTTTAAATCTAAGAGGATGACCACAAAGGGCATGAGCCATTTTATAAGATACCAAAGCCTGATAAGAAAGAGATGAGGAAACACCAATCAAGTTTAATCTTAGAACCTCTGAGGAGTAGTTTGACGGTGGACACATTGTTCAATTGTGACAATCTTCAGAGTAGATAAACATTACACCTTGTTATAGGGTTTTATACATTCTCAATTCTTTGTTCTTCTCCTCCAATCCTTAATTGGATCTCAAGTTAAACATGAGGGGCTAAAGCCCCCATTCTTTGGGCCCTGGGAGTAGCCCGGTGTTGACTCTATGCGTGTTTATATCTGATTTAAGATAGATTGTCTTTGCTTTAGTTTTGTATAATGTAAGTTCATCATTTCCTTATTTATACCTGATCAACAAGAATATGTTTTAGATTGTTAATTACTATGAGAGTGGGATTTATAATTGTAGAAAAAATATATGATGGGGATACGCCCTTATTTAAGTTTTTCTTATTGATAGAAGGTCATCCCCCTCCTATAAATAGGATGGGGGTGTAGAGACTCAAGACCAACACTAATGGTCCCATATGCAAATAGACCTAACATATTAATCAACTAAATGACTAGACTCTCTAACACTCCCCCTCAAGATAGGGCTTGGTGAATCCCAAATCAGCTTCCAAATAGATAGACAAATAAGTTAAGACAAAGAAGAAAAATAAAAATATTAACCAAGTCCAATACAAAAATGTTTCTCCCCCTCAATGCTACAATAAAGAACTCATCACTAAAATATTCCCCCTCAAGTAGATATTCCAAAAGTGGGTACACATGCAGGTAGTAGAAGCTTCTTGATCAATGTGAAGTGGCATCTCAAGCAGAAGTATTAGCAACAAATAGGCATCATAGTCTTCATATTAGTTACTATTATCATGAAATAGACTACAAAGTGCTGGAACACAAGACAAGAGAGTGATGGTACACAAGAAGAAGTAGTCAACACACATACAAAGCACAAATAAGAAACAATCAACATGCAAAATGAATAGATAAGATAGAGAGTGTTGGACAAAGTTGTAGAAAACAGATGACGTATCTGGTTATAAGACCATAGAACTAATTAGAAAGAAGATAAAGGACTCCAAGATCCAAAGTAGATTAAACTCCATCATGTATATGTAAAATCACTAACAAATATGTTGATCATCTTCTCTTCTCATTCAATTTCCATTATAATAGACTTTACCATCCAAAGGGTGTTGGGTAATAATCCCTAGAGAGTGTTGGGTCACAAAAATAGTGATGAATGTATATACATATATCTTTTGCATAATTTTCATAGCCTTTTTATTAAAACTTGTCTCTTTTTAGTAATTTCAAGGTCAAATTGCAATTTTCCCACTTTTCAAATATTTTCACAAATATTTATCTTATCTGTAACACTTCTGTAGATTTTTCCTTCAAAGAAAAAAAATTGACATTTTAAGAACACAAGTCAACCATTTCGAAGAACCAGACAGTCGGTTCGTCTCCAATATGTTCCAACCCCAGAGCCAGATGGTCGTGTTGGCTCCTTGGATCAATCTTCACCCTAATAAATCAACTGAACCACTCCACTTAATAGGTGACCATCTCACAGCACTAGACGATCAACTCACAGAGCCCAGATGGCCATATCCAAATGACCAAAATACCAAGTCAGACAAAGTGGAGCACCATCAACAATATTAGGGCTTTCAACCCTTGATCAACGTGCACAACAACATGAGGTGAGTGTCCCTCATTCAGACGATCGGTTTAGACAATTCTTTGAGACCAAGAAATCAAATTAAAAGTATGATGCCACTCTTGGATTAAGGTTCGGTCCGCTTCCCTTTAGGACACGCCATGTCATTAGCCAGACAACCGTCTCGGCTAGCAGGATGACCATTTCACAGTTCGTGAACAACAAAAGTCAGCAATTGCCTCTCTCATTTGTTTTTCTCTCCTTTCACAGTTTCCACCCCTCCTTCCTCTGAAAAAGAAGGGGTGACTCCACTAAGAAATGGATCTTGGATTTTGTACTTGCATCTTCTAATTAAGCTCTCTTACTTTCCATTCATAGTTGTATGATTTTCATTATGCAATATTTTTTTCATCTCTGGATCTGGATCTCACTTTATTTCTTGTTCTTACTTCTTGTTCATTCACTTAGAGTAGGGGATTAAGAGAGCAAGTCATTTCATAGTCACTAACTTGGTCTCTTTGGAGATTTTGTCCTTCTAGTTTATGGCTTCCTATCTTCTTCCCCTTGTTTCGCCATTCCTTACCATGGATAGTGAGTAGTTTTTCTATCGAGGCGAGGGGAGTAGCCCCTTAGTCATGTGTTGATTAGATCAAGGTTTTATATGGATCTTTTTAGATAGATGGTTTTTGGTTTAGATATTGTCAATTTTAACGAAGTAATTAATCATTTTTATCGTGGGTTAATCTCAACGGATGTAACCATAGAAACAAAGATTTAGAAAGACTAAATGAATCACATTGGGATTTTGATGTGAACACAAAAAAAATCCACATTAGGATGATGGACTAGGATATGTGAATACCATGACCAATGGGTTCACATGGAGCTTGTATCTTGTGTTTCATTTATGAATGATTCACATACCTTCTTATATCTTGCTTGTTGTGTGTTTTTTCGATCTTGTTTTCACTTTGGCCAAGGTGGTGAAACCCCTAACACCTGATGCCTTTCCCTTCTAATTCAATTCATTTCCTACAAACACTTGTTTCAAATCACCTTCTTTTATTTCTTGCACTTTAATTCTTGTCCTTAAATAATCTTTTATTTGTGCTAACAAATTTCTTTCCTTCCTTGTGCTAGTGTAATATTTTCAATTCCTTGCTAGTGTAATCTTTTATTCAATTGCAATTTACATTCCTATTTTAGTGTAATCAAACTCCAAATCAGGGAATTTACTTTCTCATTCATATATAAAAAAATTTCCAAAAAGAAATAAAGTTCAAAAATCAATTGGGATTTCAGAAATAATCTTATAAAGTTGTCCTATAGGATCGAACCTTCTATACTAGCTTTAATCGGAAAGTAAAAAAGGTTAAACTACAGAATAATTTATCTTAGTGAATTGATGTGCTAAACAACACATCAATTTTGGCACTTTTGTCGGAGACAACAAATTGTTTCTTGAACCCTAAACATTTTTGAACAAAAAAATTTTCTTTTTTTTTCTACCTTTCAGTTACCATTCCGGAAGTGATATCTACTCCTTCTGCTGAGTTTCCATTTCAGAAATACATTTTTTCTTCACTCAAATATACATGTCAATTATAATTGTGTATGCGACACCCGCTGATCGCTGATTCTGAGCCGTCAGTTTTTGACCTAGAACTAGAAAGAACATTCCGTCATTTGAACCAAAAAAGCCATATTTGGATGGATGAGGAGGAAGTTAATTGTAGGATTGAGCATGCGCTCACTGCTCAAAGAGAGCACGTGATGGACGAGTGCATGACCCAAGAATCCACTTTGTGAGCAACCTATATGGCAGAACAAGAGGCCTTAGAAGCCGATCAGAGGGAGGTAGAAAGACAAAAACAATTGTAAGATTTTTCTACACCCAAAATTGGAAATGATCATCACCATGTTGTGCCACCCAAAATTACAACCCCCCAGTTTGAGATCCGCACCCAGTGGATCACCATGCTTCAAGCCAATCCGTTTTTTGGGAATAAAGGTGAGAGTTGCCAAGATCACCTCTAATGTTTCACTGACCTTTGTTCTTTGTACAAGATCCTAGGCATTTATGAAGAAGCCATTAGACTTAGGTTGTTAAATACTCTCTCTCTCTTAGGACAAGCCATCAGCTGGTATAATGCCATCCAGGGTGAATAATGGGTCACCACCTAGGAGGCCCTACAAACCAAATTTTTGGAAAAATATTTCCCCCTTCCCTTATTTATGAAATCAAGAGAGAGAGAGAGATCCTTCTTTTTTAATGGTCCCAATATAAACTCTAGGAGAATCTTGGGAAATATTTAGGGAACTCCTTTTATGTTGCACTCACCACGACATTTCCTAATCTCAACTTATTGAGATATTCTGCCATGGTTTTGATGATGACACTAACAAATTCCTTGATTACTCATCTAGAGAATACTTCATGTTTTAGAACTTAAGAAGCACTTGGGAGGTAGTAAAATGCACCTTTGATACCCAAGCAAGACGGTGAACCAATGACATCCTCAAGGTATCTAAGGCAGACGTAAATCCTGATATCCAAACCATTGTTGAAGCCCTAAAGCTGATTTCTCTAAAACATGACCGCCTAGAATCCTATTTCAATGCTTATGAGAGGCAACCTCAAAAGGTTAGAGTTGTAGAATCTCTCTATGGGATTTTCCAAGGGTATGATCATGCTACCCTTCAATGTAAATATCTCTACAACACTCATATGCCTAAAATTGGTCAGAAAAAGGATGGCCTAAACTCAGTCCATAGTATCTTAGGCCAGGCTTACTACAATCCTAATCAAGCCAGAAACTATCCCAGATTTCAATATGGAAATCTTTCAAGAGTAGAAAAATCTTCTCAACTCCCTCCCCCACATAGACCATCATTCCCCCGAAAAAACAATCATCCACCACCATGATTCCCATACAACAATCCAAGGAACCTTGGGAACTACGGGAATTACAGGAGTAATTTCTAGAATTGTGGGCCCTACCAAGGGCAACAATTTCAAAACCTTAATCTATTGCCCCCCTCTCAAGTATAATAGAGTGCCCCCACACCCTCAACTGATGATAGGGTGTCTGCCTTGGAACAAATTATCCTTGCACAACAACCACATAAGAAGGCAACCGATGCTTAGTTAGACCGCCTCATTGCCCCTGGCGACACCTTTTCTAGTCAGCCTGAGAACAACTGAAAACACCCTGAACAACTTAAGGTTGTCTCCACTCATTGAGGAAGACTAATACCCCTACCCCCCCTCTAGAGAAGCCCATATTTGTACCTTTGGACTTTGAGGAGGATGATATCGTTGTCACTAAAACTCCTCCTATACTAGAACCTACGGTTCCCACTCCTGTCATTCCACCGGTAGAGATTGAAAAGCCAAGAATCTATATTTACAAACCACTCCCGCCTTATCAAACCCGCCTAAAGAAAACTAGGCTTGATACCTATTTCATGAAATTTAGGGATTCCATGAAAAAGTTGCATGTGGATACTCCCTTCCTTGATGCTTTAGTTGATATGCCTACCTGGTTTAAATATATGAAAACTTTATTGTCGAGGAAGTATAAAACCGAAGAGCATGAGATGATAATGCTTTCTAGAACTACTTCAAATATCATTCAAAGCAAGATACATAAAAAGAAGAAAGATCCTGGTTCCTTTGGAATTGGGTTCTACCTAGGTGATAATGCTTGTAGGAAAGGCCTTGCAGATTTATGTGCTAGTATTTCTATCATGGTCTATGGTCTTTGTAGGAGGTTAGGATTTGTTGGCATGTTTCCCACTGCCATGACAATCCAATTGGTCGACTCATCCATGAAAAAACCTATGGTTATCATTGAAGACATACCCGTAAGGGTTGGGAAAGACGCTTATGTCCCATGTGATGTTGTCATCATGAACATAAAGAAAGATTTACGCTACCCCATCATTTTGAACATACCCTTTTGGCTACTTCTCGGTCCTTGATTGATTTCGAGGCCATAACCGTTGAGTTTAAGTTGTTCGAAAGTATGCGGGGGCCAAGCCTCCAGGAAGAGGCATATATCCTTGACTACATTGAGATGATCCATCGATTAAGACAAGAATGGGAGCTTGTTGTAGATCCCCTTTAGAACACCCTCATGGCCCCCATTGAATGTGGTTTTGATGATGAGCAATTGGAGCAATATAGAGTGCATCTAGACACCTTTGAGGAGATCTATGATGAAGAATTCGAGGATCTTAAAATGATTTCCTTTGTGAATAAAAAACCTAAACCCCCCAAGGCACCCGAGGTGAAACCTCTCCCAGAAGGACTCAAATATATTTTCCTTGATGAGCAAAAAATTTATAATGTTATCATTAACTCCGATCTTACACATGAATAGGAATCCAAGATCCTAACTGAGCTTAGGAAGATGAAAGCTACTCTAGGATATAAAATGGTTGATTTGATAGGAATCCACCAAACTATTGGCATGCATAAGATTCCTATGATTGAGGAATACCATCCATCTCTTGACCCTCAAAGGAAATTAAATCCAAACATGAAATAGGTTGTGCACTTAGAGGTTATCAAACTACTGAATTTAGGAATCATCTACCCCATATCTAATTCACCATGGGTTAGCCCTATCCAGATTGTCCCCAAGAAAGGGGGGACTACTGTTGTGAGAAAGAATAATGATGAACTCATCCCCACTCATACCGTTATAGGATGCAAGATGTGTATTGACTATAGAAAACTAAATAAGGCCACTAGGAAAGATCGCATCCCTCTTCCCTTTCTGGATCAAATACTAGAGCACCGTGCCCATCAATAATATTTCTATTATCTTGATGGATATTTAGGTTTCTATCAGATTCCCATTTATCCTGATGACCAAGAGAAAACAACCTTCATTTTCCAGTTTGGTACTTATTCATTCAGGGGAACGCCTTTCAGTTGTGCAATGCTCCGACCACTTTTCAGCGGTGCATGTCTTCTATCTCTGCTGGATTGAATGAGACTATAATGGAGGTCTTTATGGACAATTTCTCATTTTATGGAGAATGCTCAGACTCTTGCCCCAAACATATAGCTCTTGTTTTAGAAAAGTGCGAGGAAGAACACTTAGTTCTCAATTGGGAAAACTGCCAATTTATGGTGATAGAACGGATTGTCTTAGGACATAGTCTTAGAAACCATGGCATAGAAGTTGATAGATCTAAGATTGAGGTTATCTCCAAACTCCTACCCCCTTCTTCTGTCAAAGAGATTCATGCCTACCTTGGGCATGTGGGGTTTTACTGGCACTTCATCCATGATTTTTCAAAGATCACCAAACCCTAACCAACCTTCTCTAAAAAGACACCCCCTTTGTGTTTGAAAAAGCTTGCATGGCCAATTTTCTATGTTTGAAATATGCTCTCACTTCTACCCCCATCATTCTGGCCCCTTATTGGCCCCTTCCTTTTGAATTAATGCGTGATGAGAGTGATTATGTTGTTGGTGCTATTCTTGAACAACATGTTGATAAAAAGGCACCATGTGATTTACTATGCATCCAAAACACTAGATGATGTCCAATGGAATTACACCACCACTAAGAAGGAAATACTAGCCATAGTCTATGACTTTGAAAAGTTATGCTCTTACTTAGTTGGGTCCAAAGTTATTGTCTATACAAACCATGCATCCATTAGAAATTTGATGACCAAAAGGATCCCAAACCCCATCTTCTTCATTTGATCCTTTTACTTCAGGAGTTTGACTTAAAAACTCTTGACAACAAAGCTTGCGAGAATGTAGTTGTTGGCCATTTTAGCCACCTTGACTCCTTTGATGATGATGGTATCCCCATCAATGATTCTCTTCCTGATGATAAATTGTTGAAAATGGAATTCCAATATCCTTGGTTTGCAAATTATGTCAATTTCCTAGATGCAGGTGTACTACACCCTGAATATATGGCATATTCTAAGGATAAATTTTTGCATGAAGTAAAAAAAATTGCTATTCGGATGACCCTTACCTTTTTAGTCTATGCTCTGATGGACTTTATCATAGGTATGTCACTGAGGAAGAAGCTCATGACATTCTTGAGCAGAGCTATTCCGACCCCACTGGAGGGCACATGAGCTCTCAAAAAACTGCTAGGAAAGTGCCGCAATCCAGTTTTTTCTGGCCCACTCTATTCAAAGATTCCTATGAATTCATTTTTACTTGTGATGAATGTCAAAGGACCGGAAACATATCTAAGAGAGACCAAATGCCCATGACTTCTTGGCAGGAGATTGAAATTTTTGACATTTGGGGGTAGATTATATAGGCATGTTCCCTTCTTCTTGTGGGTACAAATATATCTTGATGGCTGTAGAATATGTTTCAAAATGGGTCAAAGCCATCCCCACCAGAACCTGTGATTCCAAACTAGGGAAGAAACTTTTCATAGACATTATTTTTATTGGATTTGGGGTAACTCTACCATGGTTTTTGATGGAGGTTCCCATTTTTTAGAAAAAAGTTTTGAGTCATTATTGAAACAATATGGAGTCCATCACAAAGTTGCCTATACTTACCACCCTCAAACTAGTGGTTAAGTTGAGGTCTCAAATAGGCAAATCAAGTCCATCCTAGAGAAAATGGTCAATCACACTAGGACATATTGGGCTTTGAAACTTAATGATGCCTTGTGGGCATACAGAACTGCCTACAAAACTCCAATAGGCACTACTCCTTTCAAAATAATTTATGGAAAAACTTGCCATCTACCCATATAATTGGAACATAAGGCTAATTGGGCATCAACACTCTAAATTTTGACTTATCTACAATAGGTGAAATTATTTTCTTCAAATGCAGAATGAGAATGCTAGAATATACAAAGACAAAACTAAATTATGGCATGATGGTCACATTAGGAGGAAGGATATTCAAGAGGGTGACCATGTTATTGTCCCTAACTCTAGGCTAAGGCTTTTTCTTTGAAAACTCAAATCTAGATGGTATGGACCTTATCTTGTCAAATGTGCTTATCCACATGGCATCTTTTTGCTTTGGGATAAGGTGTTAGGTGAATTCAATGTCAATGGGCATAGGCTAAAATGCTACATTACCGTTGAGGATTTTTGACTTCTAAGGAACAACAACTTTTGTTACTCAAATACCTTGACTTAAAAGACCCTCCACCCCTCCTGCACCCAATCCTGAATGACTTCATGATTTAGTTTTGTCAGGCTTTTGACATAAAACTTTGCTCTTATTGGGAACTAACCCAATCTTTTAATTATTTTACATTTGCTTTATGTTTGTTAAGCTAACCTTTGTAGTTTAAATTATATATTTTTTTCTTTTTTCTTCATAAAAAAAATTGACGGTTGGATACCCAACATGATGTCTCATTTTCATAATGTTCTAACATTAATCTTGGGTTTATAATGGATACATAAAATATGCCACATAACTCATTGTGGTGGTAATATGAAGATAAGAAACTTAATTGGATGAATAATTTAGATATGTTGGATAAATTGGACATTATGATAAATCCCTTTGTTTCGATGATGACAAACATTTCATTCTTGTTGATCTAACGAGCTACTTAAGTGTGCAGGAACAAGGTGATGACAAAGTTATAGGGAATCCATACGCTTGAATGCTTGTAAATGTCATGCAATGTAAATCAATTGTAAACTTGTACAAATATATAATGTACAAGTACTTAGACTTCATGTAAATCAAGCGTTAGATCTCCCTAGCTAAACACCACACTTAGATAAGTCATCTCCTTCAAATAGGATCACATATGCACATTCATACACATACTTAGTGGTTTAATTAAAAGATTGAAAACAGGGTCAATCTCGGTCGACCATACTCCTCGACCGAGACACTCTCGGTCGACAAACTTCTCGACCGAGAATGACCCAAGTAGCCGTTAGACATAGCTGACAAAGTAGTTGGCAGTTGCAAATGAACGTTGATCCAGAGAGCCTGTCGGTCGACAAAACTTCGACCGAGTAGGTATCTCGGTCGACAAATTGTCGACCGAGATGGTCTCTGACAGCAACTGCAGAATAAAGTAACTAGCCGTTACTAATACACCTAACTTATATCTAACGGCTAGTTAAGCACTTAGAAGCCCCCAGAAGTTTTCTAGAACTTCCTTAAGTATCCATAGGCCACTCCTATAAATAGGACATGCCTTAGGACACCAAAATACACCTAAGCTATACTTGTGCTATACTTGAGCTTGAATACTCAATTGCAATCTGTTTTAGAGCAATAGAGCAATTCCTACACTTGTCATTCATTCCTATTGCTCCTATTTTGTGTCCTATAGGCTAATATCTCCTATCCACTACAATCACATTGTCATACACATTGGTTAGGAGATCTAAACGCTTGATATAGGAAAATCAAGCCTTGTGCTTACAACGGTATTGTAATTTCTATTTTCCTTCTTGTTCCTTTTTATCTTTTGTACTCTCCTTGCTACTCCTAGGGTTGGAGGCTGCGGATTGGAGAGGGTTGACTTCTCAGGTGGAGAAGGGGACTTCAAGCTACTTCAAGAAGGCTATCGCACGGGAAGCTACTTCAGAAGGCTGGTGCAACGGGAGTTGGTGCACCTACTTCAAGGGAAGGCTGCTTCAAGGTTGGGCGATTACTTCTAGGTGAAGGCTGCTTGAAGGGTTTGGGAAAAGAAATTGTATTTTATGTAAAGTCCTTGCGAGGTAATAAAATAAATTTCTTTTCAAATCCCGGTTGGGTAAGCAACCGGGTAGTGGACTGACGGCTATAGTATTTGCTATAGTTGGAACCACTCTAAACCCTGTGTCTCCTTGTCCAATATTTTTTCATTGTGGTTGTTTGAGTTAATTAATTATTAAAATCTCTATAAAACTCTATTCACCCCCCCTCTAGTAGTTTTCAGTTGGTATCAGAGCAGGCTTCAAGGAACCCTAACAAGGTCTTGAAGAAATGGGTGATGGAATGCTCAACAACCTCAACATTGAAGGGACACTTGTTGCTAGGCCTCCAGCGTTCGATGGAACAAACTACCAATATTGGAAGAGAAGGATGCAGTTCTACTTCCAAGGCATCAACTGGGATCTATGGAGGATAGTGTCTACTCCATATGTGCTTCCTCAAAATGATTTTGCGGAATGGGATGCAAACACGGTAAAGCTGGCCCAAATGAATGCAAAAGCTGTAAGCATTTTATATTGTTCTATTTCAGTAGGAGAATTTAATAGAATATCTAATTGTGATACAGCTTATGATATTTGGCACAAACTATCTATAACTTATGAGGGTACAGCCCAAGTCAGAAATTCCAAAGTTAGCATGCTTAAAACGAAATTTGAACATTTTCGTATGGATCCTAATGAGTCTATTAGTGAAATGTTTTCAAAATTCTCTACTATTGTTAATGGTTTAAGTGCCCTAGGAAAACATGTTCCTGAGGAAGATCAGGTATCAAAAATTCTTCGATCACTTCCTCCGAAATACAAGCCAAAGGTGACAGCCATTGCAGAAGCAAATGACCTCACTCGACTCAAAATGGAGCAACTCATTGGCAATTTAGAAGCTCATGAGGCAGATCTAGAAGAGGAAGAAAGAAGAGAACATGAACGTCAACATGGGAAAAAGAAGGACATTGCATTCAAAGCTTCAACTAAAGACAATCATGACACAAGTGAAGATGATAGTGAAGAAGAAACTCTCGTTGTAAATGGTAAGCAATATAAAAGTTTTAAAACTAATAAAACTTCTAGTGTTTCTTCTTCCAGGTGCTTCGAATGTGGTAAGAAAGGACATATGAAAAATGATTGTCCAACACTCAAGAAAGGGAAGAAATCATCTCACAAAAAGAAAGAAAAAGCATATCGAGCTGCATGGGATGATTCAAGTGATGATAGTGATGATGAAGAAGTAGAATGCCTCATTGCTACAACAAATGAAGACGAAGAAGAGGTAAGTCTTTATGATCTACCAAAAGAAGATATAATTGCTAGTCTTCAAGATACTTATCAGAAATATATTGAGTGCAAGAAGAAACTTAAGAAACCAAATAAAGATTTAAATGCTAAACTTCTTGCTCTTGTATCCAAAAATGAAAATCTCAAAAAGGAAAATGAAGATTATGCTCTTAAGTTAAAATCAGTAGAAGCTAATTGCAATCTTCTTTCCTTAGAGAAGTCAAATTTGCAAACTCAAGTGAATGATCTTCAGAAACAACCTATTCTATGTTCACATTTAGATTATGATGAGGTTGTCAAAGAAAGAAACTTTCTAGTATCCAATTTAGATCAGGCAAAGAAAGATATTGCTAAGTTACAAAGAAATGTAAATGAGTTAAGAGGAAATGACATGCTTGAAAACATTCTGAAAATTTCCTCTAGCTATAATGGAAAAAGAGGATTAGGATACGATCCAAGTAGAAATAAACCCAAAAGAACTAAAGCATCCAAGATTATACTTGTACCAAGGAACTCAATTTCTAGAAAGAGAAATGAAGTTGATGCTATTAGTTGTCATTATTGTATGCGTCTTGGACATTATTCATTTTCATGCCCATATAAGAAAAGGAATGATGAGTTAGCTTGGATTCCTAAAACATAGTAGCTTAAAATTAACTAGTTGAGATTTGATCTAAACTGATTCTTGATATCATAATGTCTTATCTCAACACAATTAAGCTCTAATTTGCATTATCTCCTTTTGGTTGAAATCAATTAACAGTTCTGAACATATTCCAGAAACTTAGTCGGTCGAGAATTTGTCGACCGAGTGAACATTCGGTCGAGAAATTGTCGACCGAACATGTCACTATTTTTCAGAATGCTGTAAAATTGCTGAATTCTTTTGAAATTGTTCAAAATTGTTGTTTATTCGTGATTAATGACTGTATAATAAAGTATAAATCATGGAAATTATCCTTGAATGTCTACTTGAGATTAATTTGGTTTATTCTCTGAATAATTTAAGTCAAAAATTAAAATTATGCTTAGTTTTAAAGGAAAATTCTGCTTTTATCATTATATGCTCTTATTGATCTATCATAGGCAAGCAAAATGATTCATTGGTGATATATCTCTTAGAAATGCCTGCATAGAGCACCATGTAACAAACTTTTTATTGGCATCTTTAAAGGATTTGAAATATTTATCGTGCTTTTCATGTCCTTATCACTTAAACATGCATCAAAATTGATATGAATGCTTAATTGGAAATCTGCAATTTCTGCCTCTTGGTTAAAACAAAATTTAGCCAAGGGGCACTATGGTCGTAGTCAAGGGCGACCTAAAATAAGCTTTGACAAGATGCTTATTTGGACATCAATTTATTGAACTTAATCTTAGTATACTTTTGATAAAGGTCAAAATCAAAATTTAAAATCATTTGTGACCTTAAAAGCCTTAAATTGCTTAAATTGTAAGATTAAGGGGGAGCTTATAAAAACAAATTTGATTATTTGATTATGAAGCTTACAAAAACATTGTTAACATCATTTGGAGTTTGTTATGACCTTCGGATTTTTTTTTAAAAGTAATTTGTATGAAAAAGAATTTCTTGCTCTTAAAGGAACTCTCTAAACAAATCAGGGCTTAACATCCCTTGTATTTGGTTGGAGACATTTTTTATACACTCTAAGATTAAAGGACTCTCATTTAATTTAGGGCTTAACATCCCTTGATAAATGAGAAATAAATATACATTCATCATAAGCTTATGGGAATCTCATATCATTTCAAGGCTTAACATCCTTTGCAAATGATTGAGAAACAAATTGTGGATAAATTAGACAAAAATCCATGTTCCTAATAGATATCTATTTAAGGGGGAGCATATCATAAAATTAAGGGGGAGAAGAAAATTAAAATATTCAACTTGGATATCTTTTTGAAATGACAAAGGGGGAGAAAGAATATAAAATCAAAAATATAAATGAGTTTCATCTTGATGGCTAGCATTCACTTGCAAAAACAAGAATGGCTACAAAAGGTAAATTTCAGGTATGAAACTCACATGTTTTATATTTCCTTATTTCATATTTTAGGAAATGTTTGTCATCTTCAAAAAGGGGGAGATTGTTGGATAAATTGGACATTATGATAAATCCCTTTGTTTCGATGATGACAAACATTTCATTCTTGTTGATCTAACGAGCTACTTAAGTGTGCAGGAACAAGGTGATGACAAAGTTATAGGGAATCCATACGCTTGAATGCTTGTAAATGTCATGCAATGTAAATCAATTGTAAACTTGTACAAATATATAATGTACAAGTACTTAGACTTCATGTAAATCAAGCGTTAGATCTCCCTAGCTAAACACCACACTTAGATAAGTCATCTCCTTCAAATAGGATCACATATGCACATTCATACACATACTTAGTGGTTTAATTAAAAGATTGAAAATAGGGTCAATCTCGGTCGACCACACTCCTCGACCGAGACACTCTCGGTCGACAAACTTCTCGACCGAGAATGACCCAAGTAGCCGTTAGACATAGCTGACAAAGTAGTTGGCAGTTGCAAATGAACGTTGATCCAGAGAGCCTGTCGGTCGACAAAACTTCGACCGAGTAGGTATCTCGGTCGACAAATTGTCGACCGAGATGGTCTCTGACAGCAACTGCAGAATAAAGTAACTAGCCGTTACTAATGCACCTAACTTATATCTAACGGCTAGTTAAGCACTTAGAAGCCCCCAGAAGTTGTCTAGAACGTCCTTAAGTATCCATAGGCCACTCCTATAAATAGGACATGCCTTAGGACACCAAAATACACCTAAGCTATACTTGTGCTATACTTGAGCTTGAATACTCACTTGCAATCTGTTTTAGAGCAATAGAGCAATTCCTACACTTGTCATTCATTCCTATTGCTCCTATTTCGTGTCCTATAGGCTAGTATCTCCTATCCACTACAATCACATTGTCATACACATTGGTTAGGAGATCTAAACGCTTGATATAGGAAAATCAAGCCTTGTGCTTACAATGGTATTGTAATTTCTATTTTCCTTCTTGTTCCTTTTTATCTTTTGTACTCTCCTTGCTACTCCTAGGGTTGGAGGCTGCGGATTGGAGAGGGTTGACTTCTCAGGTGGAGAAGGGGACTTCAAGCTACTTCAAGAAGGCTATCGCACGGGAAGCTACTTCAGAAGGCTGGTGCAACGGGAGTTGGTGCACCTACTTCAAGGGAAGGCTGCTTCAAGGTTGCAGTCGGGAACTTACTTGCACGTTCTTCCAAATTATTGGCTGGTTCTTTTTCGTGGGGACCTTTCCTCCAGCCTTTTTGTACTCCTCAAAACCCCTACATGTTAATGTAACACAGAACATTGCAATTAAATAGTAATGTAATAACATATGTTAACGGATATGAAAAATGAAATATTTCTCATCAAAATATTGCCATTTTCATTATGTGTCCAAATCTTGTATTCAATTTACCCCCCTTAGGATCTAGATAATACACAGTGAACGTCTCAGGGGCAATAACCAATAACTCCCAATGCCTACCCCTAGAGGGAAAAAAGTTAAAAATTAATAACTCAAAATCCACAATAAAATGTAATTTTGTTAAGTCCAAATTATAATAAGCAAAGTAAACTTACTCTACATTGAATGGAGCCATTATCACCGTCTTCTTTTTTACAGCAAAATTTGAAAAAGACTCACAGCAGTATTGTTGAACTGATGTAGGGTCTTTAGCTACTAGACTAATTAAGGATGGAATCAAAAACCCTACATGTTCGAATCCAAAATCTGCACATATGTTGTCTAAGTAGCTGCAAAATATATATTAATTATGCATGCATTAATAAATAAGAAACCAGATCACCAGATCATACACAAGGTATATGGATATATAAAGAATATCTCACCTTATCCATAGCTCTATCACAGATGTATTTAGCCAATCATATCAAAACAACTCCAATATATCTTGTATAAATAGTTTTGTTTCGTATGACTGACCTGTAGAATCTGAATCAGAAGAAACAGTTATAGGGGATTTTATATCATGTTCCCCTAACCATACTGCCATACCCCTACAGTTAGGACCTAACGGGACAGGTAGGTCCTGTGGAACCAAACTAGGTAATGCAGGAGGTGGAAGTAGAGGCCTAGATGATGTGGGTGTCTTCTTTTTAACCTGTATATATATATAATTTCAGATCAACTGCCAGCATATACACACACTAACAATTGAACGTAATGTAAATTTACCATACCTTATCAGTAAAGAAGACATCCGCTTTTAGCCACAATATCACTCCGCCTACTGCCTCACCAAGGGTTTCACAATCTGGGTGGGCATATGGCAGTGGAAGATCCATCCACTGGGGGAATATATGTATCGGGCTCACCCGAATCCAACCAGCTGGTACTGGAGACCCATGACACATTTCCCCTGGTAGGGATGGGTAAGCCGACGCCTCTGCCACGACATATTCTTTACTTTTTAGACGACATGGCTTCAACCCCTACAAATTTTTGTGTAAAGAATGTTATATACATATATACATATCATCTTTTTTTGAAACGACTACAATTTCATATATACGTATCATCTTGAATTAAAAAACTAGTTACTATGTCATAAAAATACTTACAGTGGATGTGCTAGGTGGTGGTTCTACAGGATTACTCCCAACCTCTGCAGTAGGAGTAGGAGTAGAGTCTGTAGTAGGTATTGTCTGGTAAGTGGCAGTCTGAGATGCCTGCCACTTTTTCATTGCTTCTTCGAGTTTCCTATCAAATAGCTTATCCACCTATACATGGATAAAAGAAACGTCAAATTCTAATTTTTGAATTCTCTTTTACAGTAATATTATAAAGAAAGAATATGTTACCTCTTCTTGTGAAAGTCCCGCTTTTGGGACATGTTTGCGCTGGGATGACCCAAAAAAAGATTTGATGCCCACACCAGCGCCTGCAGCCCTAACACGCGTCCAGGATGCTCTGGGTTACCCAGAGCAACTATCAATTCATCCTTTGTTCCCTCAGGGATGAACTTTCCTTGTTTCCTCAGCTCGTGCAGCTCCCGCTAATCGCCAAAACAAAAATTTGTACTTAAGTAAACAACAAAAATAATCAATATTCGAATGATTGCTGTAAGAATTGTATTTTACCATTTTTGCAGCCGCCTCAGCAGTTGCGGCCTTAGTTATTTCTCCCTTCTTATTTTGCCTCCCAGCTATCCAGACATCATGGCGAGGCAGAGGTGTGCTACCTATGGTAGAGGACTCCTGAGTAGCAGCAGACTGAGCAGCAGTAGCCTCAGCCTGTAGTCTTTGGCGAACGTCTGCATACCCCTTTGGACCCATTCTGTGGTCATGCACATTCAGTGCACGTCTTGATCTTTGTGCCTCACTGAGGGCCTAGTTAGTATGCAAATTAATGATTTGGTTAGTAACACTAAATGTTAATCTTGAATAAGTGAATACAACATATATTAATTAATGAGATTGAGACCGATGCCTAATACCTTGAATTCATCAGTTTGTCTTGAAGCGACAAACGCGTCCCATTCTTCTTTGTCCAGGAAGTTCCACTGTTTAGTGGCTGTCTTCTTCCTCTTGTCGGCTTCTTTTATGTATTCTCTGGTGAGATTTGTCCTATAGTTCCTTAGGACTCTCCCACAGCATTGCATCACGCATTTACGATGCAGCTTTTCATCCAATTCAAATATACTCTGCAAAATAGAATTGCTATTAACTAGTATCCAAAAATTTAGTAATCTACAAAATAGAATTGCAAATTAATAATAACTCACACATAAATCCCTCCATATTAAAATTTTCTTCTCCTTAGAAACTTTATGCCAATAATCTAAGAGACAACCGCAATGGCTACGAGTAACAAACCCAAGATATGAAATAAATGAATTGCGATTCACACCACATGCATTTCCTGCATTATCGAAATCCACAACAAGTTTGGGTCCATTGCCCTTTTGCGCAATTAACTTCTTCATCATAGTGATGCCCCTTCTCTTGTCAACTTTTTGGTGTTGTTGATCAAGTGCCTCAAGTGCTTCAGATGGTACTTGTGCATCATCAACCTAAAATTTGACAAAATAATTCACATTTACAAGATATAACTATAAATGGACATATAGATATAAATATATGATATATTTTTAAAACTTACATTGTGAGGCGGCGCATTGATGTCCTCACCCTCACGGTAGCCATCAGCACGGTCATCAGGAGAATGGTCAGCCATCTACAAATTCACATTCAAATTGTAAAGTTTGCATTATAAAGTAGTAATTCAAAGTGTAAAGCTCACATTGTAAAGTTCACATTATTACAACAAAGTATATATCACAACAAAATTGTAAAGCTCTATGATCAAAGAGAAAACAAGTATATATTACAACAAGATTACGGTCTAGGGTTAACAAATACATGTGATGTCATTCTTATATATAATAAATGTACATGTGCCACCTATCCCATTCTTGAACACCTAATCTCACTAGTAAGTGTATAATGTGTATTGGGTTTTCAAGAAAATTTCGGCAGCATTTCCCCGCTGTTCTCCAAGTACATATGTACTTAGAGAACAAACGGGGAAATGCTGCCGAAATTTTCTTGAAAACCCAATACACATTATACACTTACATCCTAAGAGAGATTAGGTGTTCAAGAACAGTCCCAAACCGGGGACTATCCAAGATTTACTCCTAATGAGTAAATCTTAGACGGGTTTCTAGGCCAACAAATACATGTGTTGTCATTCTTATATATAATAAATGTGTACCACCTATCCCATTCTTGACCACCTAATCTCACTAGTAAGTGTATAATGTGTATTGGGTTTTCGAGAAAATTTCGGCAGCATTTCCCTGCTGTTCTCTAAGTACATATGTACTTAGAGAACAAACGGGGAAATGCTACCGAAATTTTCTCAAATACCCAATACACATTATACACTTACATCCTAAGTGAGATTAGGTGTTCAAGAACAGTCCCAAACTGGGGACTATTCAAGATTTACTCCTAATGAGTAAATCTTGGACGGGTTTCTAGGCCAACAAATATGTGTGCTGTCATTCTTATACCTACAATCCTAGTTTCATCATTCATATCCTAGTTCTTCAAGTTAGGTGATTAACATTGTCAATATACTCAAAAAGGAAACAAGTTACCAATTTCATAGTTAGGATGGTAGAGATACCCTAAGATCTAGAGATACCCTAAGATCTAGGCAATTTAGGGAAAAGTTCATCATTTACATTCCAAGCATGTCACATGTGTGCATTACAGTTCATCATTAAGCAAGAAGGGTGATTAGGATTCTCAATATACTCAATAATGAAACAAGTTAAACATGTGTGCATTACAGTTCATCATTTACATTCCAAGCATGTCACATGTGTGCATTATAGTTCATCATCAAGATATCTATAACTTACTTAAACATTCAATTATGAAGTAAATATACACTTAATTCAGAATAGCATGACGCACAAAGTTGCAGTCAACATCATTATGCTTTGTTCTATCATGGACTATCAGATTGGTATAGCACATATGTATCAATACATAATTAAATAAACACAATCAGTAAATAACTTTAAAAAAATCCACTAGCTTGGTGAAATCAGTACATAAATAAACACAATCAGAATATTTTTCATGGCTTTTGGGGTGACTTGGTGAAATCAGTGCATGTTTTGGGCACCCAGTAGATGAATCCAAACCCCAGCAGCAGCCTAAACGTGCCCTGGCGCCGCCCAAGCATCCGCCCAGAGGCCTAGCTAGGTAGGGCACCTGGGCTTGGGACCCTAGGCGTGCCCTGGCACCTGCTTAGGCCCCGCCTGGGTGAGTTCCAGGTCGGCGGCGGCAGAGAAAAGTAAGGCAGAGGAGAAAAGGGGGTGAAGCTTTTGTGGGTTACCTTGCAGGAAGTTGGCGGAGGAGAAAAGTTGCTTCTACCGGCGGGGGCGGCGGTGACGAGGAGAGCATCGTAGCTGCTTCTACCGGCGGCGGCGACGAGAGGACAGTCAACGACCGGCGGTGGCGACGAGCGGCGACGAGAGGACAGCAGCAACGCGGCGGCAGCACCGAGCGGTGACGAGCAATAATCGTCGGACCTAACTGAAATCGGGAATGAAATAGAGAAAGGGGAAGAGTCACTCGTGCTGGTGCTATTAAGATGACCATAAGCGTCGGTTATTCAAAAAAACCGACAACAAAACCAACAGTGTCGGTTCTTTTCCAAAAACCGACACCTATACTAGATTATAGTCGTCGGTTTTTAACTAAAAGACAACCGACACCTATTTCTGTCTTGTGAATAACCTTTAGTCGTCGGTTATTTATTTATGAACCGACGCCATATGTCAAATTTTGGAGGTAATTTTTTCGCTGGAATTTTTGTTTTGGCGGTTGATTTTAGGTGTCGGTTTTTTATTAATTAACCGACACTTGATAAAAGCAGTACTCGTGTCTGGTCGACCTTCACAGATTGGATGTCGGTTTATGTTATAAACCGACACTGTAGAGTTTAGGTGTCAGTTTATGTATACAACCGACACCTTGAAAAGTGACTTTATAAGCCATTTCTGTAGTAGTGTTTATACTTTGAAGTTGAGGTATGATGTATCCCCTATTCTTCTATGTTGATCAATTCACCTATGCTTAATCATTCTCTTTGTCCTAAGGACAAAAGCCTATACACAATGTCTTTTCTTTTAAAAATAATGGTTCATGTGAACTACCTTATTTGATATTGATCATGTGATCATGGATATTCTTTTGAACTCTTATCTTATGCTTTGTTCATGATGGAACTCTAAAGGATGACATGTGATGTTTTTTGCCCACTTATGAGGTGGATGTATATGTTGGTCACTTATGTGGTTACTAGTTTATATATTCTGACTATACTATCTACTTGCCTCTACATTTAATATGCTATGTGATTCAGTAGCACTAGAGTAGTCTAATTGCATTGGTTTTTATGGCATATGTGTTATTTCCTGCTGAGCAGATGTGATATTTCCTACTCTTTTGGGATGGAAAGGAACTCATACCCAGGGCAAGATGTGTGATTCTTGGCCCATGTTTTATATATTTGGGAGATTGGAAGTATTCCTTTCTCTACCAGCTTTAAAGTTTATGAGACTTGGCCACCTTTGTGTTTATATTGTTCTAGGGCTATGTTTATATCACATGCATGCAGGTTGATGATATGGGGTGTGTGCCCTAATTCTTTACATGTGCTTGTGTGGCACAATCTTTATGTTTTATTAATGGCAAGTATTCTTTTGTTATCATATGATTTCAATTCCTTTCTCTTGATACCAATTTGGGTGGTCCTGATCCTTTCTATGGGAATCCTTTAATATTTGATGTCCTTTATTCCATATATTGCTCAATTTCCTATTTAGTATGCACATTCCATCCTTTTTTGATGTCATCTATTTTCTCTTCTTACTGGGGTATGTTTCCAACCCTAGGTGAAGGACTTGGATGATAAGGCACAAAGTTTTGGACCAGCTTAAGGAGTTAAATCTTGGAGACAAAGTTGTTATGGTTTATATTTCCCTCTACTTAGATCATTATGTTGTATCATACATGTAAACCCTTATGGGATATTATGATGCACTTTTGTAATAACCTTGTGATAAATTGAATATAGTCAACATTTTTATTCCGCTGTTATACTTTGGTTATTTTGAATACCATTTATTGAAATTTGAAAATGTTACACCTATTCCAGCATGCCTTTGAGTGTGTTTGGAATGGATGTTAATTCTTCAATTTTTTTTAGTAAGGGGATGATCCCGCCTCCTTACAACACGGTATCAGAGCCCATGGTAGTCAGAATCTAACTATTTCAATTTTGTCTCCCTAGTTAGAATTCTTGCCTTACCTTTAAGTGACATGTTTGCCCTAGAGTTGATCAATATATGATGAAGGGTTGATTTAGGATCATATAGTTTCACATTATAATAATGATGAATAGATCCTTAAAATACTTACAAGTAAAAGATGCATAAGTAACCATAGTAACTTGAGGTTGTTTAGCTTGGCCTTTAGGAAGCTACTATGACATGAAGTTGAAAGCAAAGGTGCCTAGAAAGGATTAGGGTTCGGGGGCTGGCAAGATTTTCCTCCATACCACTATCTTGGTTTATGAGGAATCCCAAACCCATATGATACCGGCCTGGCCTGAGCTGATATGAATTGTTCAAAATAGCATGCTTTTAGGCAATAGTAGCCTTAGACATCTATATGATTTATTTTTAGGGACCCTAATATGTTGAACTAGTCTCCCAGGTGTAAATACTTGTTTGAGTATGGACAAGAGCAAGTTAACCCATAGTTCATGGTCGGTCTTTACAAGTTTTTTTTTGCATGATGCTTATGTAGTTGGATGAAAGGAAGTGTAGTTGAACCTTTTGTACCTAAAGAATAGTTTTGACTTAATAAGATTAATCCTTTAAGGGGTAGTAAATAAGTTATTTTCTTATATGTGGACGTTTTGATTTTGAGGATGAAATCCCTTTAAGGGGTGTTGTGTTGTAACATACTAGATCTCATAACCTACCCTGGAAGTTGACATTTGGACTTAACCAAACAAGATTGAAGGTTAGACCTAAATAGATGTTTAGTATAACCCCAACGAGCTAATGCATGTATATATCACCTTAATATAACCTAATGTTCTAACATTAATCTTGGGTTTATAATGGATACATAAAATATGCCACATAACTCATTTTGGTGGTAATATGAAGATAAGAAACTTAATTGGATGAATAATTTAGATAATGGGCCATATGACATATCTCATAAAAATAAGTCTAAAAAGTGGAAACAAACTTTAAATTTGAAATCTACATATCAAAATTAGCCTACCTGTTAAATTTCATCTAATTTGGACCCCCTTGAAATATTAGGATAAGTTTAGGAGAGAGAAAATGAGTAAAATGCATAAGTAATGAATAATGTGATTATATAACTTCAAAATATGGAAATAATTGTAAATTCATATTTAACACATCAAAGATAACTTTTGGATGAAGTTTGGTCCAATTTGGATGTTGTTTGTGCAAGTTATGCAATTTTAGGTACATTTTGAACTTTTCTGCAATTTACCCAATTGGGAGGTTTTCTTTGCAAATTGTCACATGCATTATAATTATAATCCTTATATATTCCCTTACCATTCTCGAGTTTTTTAACCATAGGGCACCTAGTTGCACCTTGGTTTAAAGGTGTTTCTTTCCAAGGGCATTTTAGGGATTACTCTTTATATAAATGAGCTTATCTTTTGGAAGATATCAACCATTTGAGTTATTTCTTTGATTGGAGGTTGGTTGGGATGGACTGTAAATGTCCATAAACTGATATTTGATATTCAAGAAGCCTCTGTGAGTTGTCCTCTTGCATGGCCATGAAATCCCTAGGCTAAGGACACATGGAAAGCTCCATGGACACCTGGTGCTTGACTTCTTTCATATCCAAAAAGGTTTGCATGTCCATGGACGCCCTTATACATGACACATGGAAAGTCTCATAGACACCTCATACTTGACCTCTTTCATTATATAGCCATATCTACCCCTTAAAGACTCCCAATTTGAAAACTCTTGCTCTCCTTTATTTCCTCTAGCTTAGAGCATCATTCCTACTCTGTTTTTCCACGAAGGTGTTGTCCCAAGGTAAAAGTAGGTGCCTAACTTGGTGAAGAAGGCTCCTAGGGTTCTAAATTTCTCTATTTAGGATTTCTTAAGCTCCTCCTTGGTGATTTTGACCAAAACTAGTAAGTATCCTCCTTTTCTTCCCTATTTTCATGTTGTTAGTCTTCCTTCCACCTTCCTCCAGGTCAGAACCATGGCCTTCCATGGTGAAACCCCACCTAGAACCCATAAACACTTCATCTCCATATTCTTTTATTAGGATTTTTCACCTCTAAAGTGGAGAAGGTGCTTCTTGATCGAGATAGGAGCTTTGTTGGAGAAAGAGCCTCTCTAAGCTTGAGAACCTTACTTATTGGACTTGTCCACCTTCCCTAGAAGTTCTTTGGAGGCCTAGGCTTGGATCTAGGACTAACTTGAACTGTTTAGACTCTAAAGTTGAGGTATGATGTATCCCCTATTCTTATATGTTGAGCAATTCACCTATGCTTATTCATTCTCTTTGTCCTATGGACATTAGCCTATACACAATGTCTTTTCTTTTGAAACTCATGGTTCATGTGAACTACCTTATTTGATATTGATCATGTGATCATGGATATTATTTTAAACTCTTATCTTATGCTTTGTTCATGATGGAACTCTAAAAGATGACATGTGATATCTTTTGCCCACTTATGAGGTGGATGTATATGTTGGTCACTTATGTGGTGACTAGTTTATATATTCTGACTATACTTTCTACTTGCCTCTACATTTAACATGTTATGTGATTCAGCAGCACTAGAGTAGTGTAATTGCATTGGTTTTTATGGCACATGTGTTATTTTCCAATGAGCAGATGTGATATTTCCTGCTCTTTTGGGATGGAAAGGAACCTCATACCCAAGGCAAGATGTGTGATTCTTGGTGCATATTTTATATATTTGGGAGATTAACAGTATTCCTTTCTCTATCAGGTTTTAAGTTTATGATACTTGGCCGCCTTTGTGCTTATAATGTTCTAGGGCTATGTTTATTTCACATGCATGCAGGTTGATGATATGGGGTGTGTGCCCTAATTCTTTACATGTGCTTGTGTGGCACAATCTTTATGTTTTATTAATGGCAAGTATTCTTTTGTTATCATATGATTTCAATTCCTTTCTCTTGATACGCATTTGGGTGGTCCTTATCCTTTCTATGGGAAGCCTTTTATATTTGGTGTCCTTTATTCCATATATTGCTCAATTACCTATTTAGTATGCACATATCAGCCTTTGTTGATGTCATCTATTTTCTCTTCTTGCTGGGGTATGCTTCCAACCCTAGGTGAAGGACTTGAATGATAAGGCACGAAGTTTTGGACTAGCTTAAGGAGTTAAAGCTTGGAGACAAAGTTGTTATGGTTTAGATTTCCCTCTACTTAGATCCTTATGTTGTATCATACATGTAAGCCCTTGTGGGATATTATGTTGTACTTTTCTAATAACCTTATGATAAATTGAATATAGTCAATATTTTTATTCCGTTGCTATACTTTGGTTGTTTTGAATACCATTTTTTGAAATTTGAAAATGTTACACCTATTCCAACATGTCTTTGAGTGTGTTTGGAATGGATGTTAATTCTTCAATTTTTTTTAGTAAGGGGGTGATCCCGCCTCGTTACACCAATCGTCTCATTGGTTCACATCTTACATATGAAGGGACTTCCTCAAATCGACCAACTAGAGGATATTCCAATCAACATGGGTCATGGGGTAGCTTCATAAGTCTATAAGTATGGGATCATTACAACAATTGCTTGGAGTTGGTAAGTAATGACACCAAACACACTCAAGTGTTTCTATTGGAAAGGGATCATATCATGCAAATCATCCTTTGTGAATTTCCTATAAGTAAATAAGAGATTCTCATTAAAAACAATAAAATAGGATAAAATAGTGGACATAATTTTTTATAAAGCAAGGGAAATTGCATGAATAAATGTAAATAGTAAGCCAAAATGTGAATATAACTAGGATGAATGTGCATTCATCAATCGAATTAAAACGTAAACCTAATCATTTTAGAGTAACACAAACCTAGAAAAGCCATCAAATAATACCAACAACCCATTTGTTTGCCTCCCATGTACAACTAGATTAATGCCCTAACTCCAAACATGGTCATGCATACCTAACCTCCTAACGTCGTAGAACATGACTACCTAAGTCCTAGGGGCTAACTTTACTTCACAACACTGCTTCCTCACCATAGTACCCACAATCACACATGTATAAGAGTGTTAAGAAAAAACAAAGAATCCTAAAAATTGAAAAGTGTCCATATTATACAACACATGGGTGTATAAAAGGGTAACATTGGAGCATGTGATGCCCCCTAGGTGGAAAAAATAGTGAACGGGGTGTGGAGAGAGGTAATTCACATCTCTCCTAATTTCTTATTGAGATTGCCTTTTAACTTTTTAATGATTTACAATCCTAGATTGTTGTGCAAATTGACATATTGTTTTTATTTTGTTGGTAAGCCCATGGAGTAAGAAATTAGACAAAGTTGGGTGTGCCATCCTAAACTTAGGATTTGACAAATTTTGTGAAAGAAGATGAAATAAGAAGTTCTGAAAAGGGTTCAGATCATGTGTAAACGTATGTATGTATGTATGTATGTATGTATGTATGTATGTATGTATGTATGTATGTATGTATGTATGTATGTATGTATGTATGTATGTATGTATGTATGTATGTATGTATGTATGTATGTATGTGTGTGTGTGTATATATATATATATATATATATATGATTTAAATTCACTAGGTTATTCCTCTTATTCATTCAATCCAAATTACAATTTGACATGTGAAAAGTGAAAATTCCAAGGGTATTATTCACTAATTTGTAAGAGGAATATTATGTTTGAACTATGTTGGTTGTAGATGACTTGTCGTGTTTCCTGGGGAGCATGAGGTCCTAGGATGCATAGGGTGATCTATACCTAGTGTCTATTTTCTATGATAATGGTCACATGGAGGTTTTACATCAATAAATGGGGTTATAAAACAAATTCCTATGTGCAATACGCATGACTGTAAAAAAAAATCTAACTTGGTTAAATAATGTCTTGTTTAGCCTAAATAGTGACTAGAGAGCGAAAAAAAAATGAAAAATTATGATAAATGCAATGTTATGCTAAAATCTATTATGAAAAGTGAAAGGATCCTAACAAATCAATTTAATTTATTCATCAAAGTGGTTAAATGGCATGGGTGGGTGGTGAGGAAAGAGACATATTATCCATGCTCCACCCCAAGCTTGAAAAATCTCATCTGTGAGACAACACTAAACTCAAGAGTCAAGATGGAGGGGAGTAATAATGATGTAATATCTAGAACTTGTGATTCTCTCCCTGTTCTCACCAGTTATCTTGTCATGGTTGCTGGATATTACGATATGATTGTGGATTTCCTATACAACCTTTGTCTAGATGGGTTAGATATGTATAGTGATTGGTGGTGATGGAAGGGATGGGGATTCATAATGGCATTGAGGTGGTTATATGAATGGGTGAGATATATGACTATAATACTCAAGGCTTCTGGATTGTGCTAGAGGTGATGGAGCAGTTTCTTTGTTGAGAGCTCTTGGTCACATGAGATATATACAACAATTAGGAAATCATGTGCTTGTTGTGAAATGGGTGATGGGCCCCCAATCCTAAAGTGAAACCTCAAAATAGTGAGCAGATCGGCTAGAGAACCTAGTTGACTGGCTTAACTAATTCATGCAGTTTCCCCTCAATATCAATATCTACTGGAAATGTTCAATGGATTAGTTGGGCAATGTGATGGCATGCTCAACTTTATGTACAACTTCCTAAAGATGATCAGTTGGTTAGTTCATTGACTGAGCCAATTGGTTGCACTTGATGATGTTCAAAATTTTGACATGTGAAGTCATCGACTGGATGACCAACTAATCAACTTGTTATGATGAATTTTTAATGATGTGATGCAAAATGGTTTAGATGACCATCTCATAACATGAGTCGATCAGCTTGATTGGTGAAGAGTTAGTGTAGCAACATGTGTTTTGATTGACTAGGTGGTTGGTCAATCATCTCAACTCACTTAAAAGCTATTCAGATCAGCTCTTCACGTCAGTCAAATGGTTGGTACTTCCATGCATTGACATCAAACAACCTTTCCACAAGTTAGTCGACCAGCTGGATGCTCTAGTGAATTGGATGAAAAATTCTAGAGACAAATGTAGTTCAGACTGTCCAATATTCCTCCTATGAATAAAAAATGATATTATTAAGTTTCTAACCACAATTTTAACTCCCTCGTCAACTAAAATAAAAGTGACAAAGAAGGTGTTATGCAACTAGCCTACAAAAGAAAATCAAATCTAATGAAAATTGAAAATCATCATGTTACCTCCCAGTAAGTGTCTCATTTTACATCTTTGACTCAACACCTAACTTGGTCAAATGGGGGAACTCCAAGAGGATTGAAAGATAATCTTTGAGGTCTACTTGGTGGATTTTTTTAGAATCACGCCTGCAACCTGGCTTTGAGTATCAAGTTTTTTATATTGTTCCATAGGATGTGACAAGTATTTGACTATATATGTTGGCAATTAAACTGTGATGGATTGGTTGCTACTGCTCAATCCAGGGTGCCTCATAATTACCCAACACTTGGTACTCACTATAGATAGGTCATATTATGAGTTAAGGAATGAAGTGGTCATCTCAAAGTACTCATATATATGTTTGGGAGTGAAAAAAGGATTCATAAATGGCTCATTGACCACCATATTTAGGGCATAGGTGGGTTCAATTTTAAGAGTTGGACCATTGGTACACATATATAGGTCTTTGCAGACACCAAGAAGTTGGTGCCTTGGTGTAACACATAGATATTTGCTATTCTAGATGTAGAAATTATAATCCCATTTTTTGTGTGTTAATTTACTTGGATCTTTAAAATGGACAAATGAGATTACAAATAAACCCTAATACACATTCTTGTGCCCATAATGAACATATAATATACTGATAATGAGTAACTCAACATGTAAACCCTACATATGGAAACATATGACCCTGACCATCCTCTATATCTAGAATCCCTAATGTACTGGTAGGTTGGATATATGGAACCTAATAATAGGCTTTACAAATGTTGATGTCAGATACATAGTAAATGGTGTTGTCATTGACCTAAGCCTAAGTTGTAATTGAATAACCTTAACCTATACATCATCAATTCCATTAATGATACATTAGTGACGGTACATGTTATAATCATATAGATATCTTATTAGACATAAAGTGGACCTAATATTCTAAGTTACACTTAATATGTAAGTCTAGATCATAACACCAACTATCTTAATAGGGTCTCATCACTCCAACTATCTTAACTAACCCTAGCTCTTTCGTCCCCTCTTTTTCCTTATTCATTTTAGTTTCTTGTTGATCATAGCCCCCACTCACACACATGCATCCACATGTGTGTGTGTGTATACACATACATATACATATCCCTTTGCCACAACCCTAGCAATCAATCCAAAGCATCCATTACCTGGTGTCTAACGTTCTATGCTCTTGAAAAGTACCCAAATGGTCGAATGGGTTCCAAATATCTTAAATAAGTTTGGTTAACGTCAATTTCTCTGATTCAAGGTATTTCTCATTTTCACTCTTTTGTTTTATTTCCTTGTTTTTCTAAGATTCCTAGTGCTTTTTGCGTCTAGTTGCGCTTTTGTTTTGTTTTCCCCAGTGTATACTCTTCCTTGAGGTTTTTCATTCTTCATTTTTTGATGAATTTTTCTATGTTTTCCAAATTTTGTGTAACGTTCATCCTTGCTACTTCCAGCCAGCAATGGTGGGAGGCTTACTTGCTTTTCAGAAGTTGGGTGAGCTAGTCAACTAAAGGAATGATTTGATCTTATCTCCTACTCTGTGATTTTCAATCGAGGGTCCCAATCGATCAGATTGAGGGATGAGATGATTGGGTGTGAAATTGTAAGACTTATTGTAGCTTCCTAATGTTGATGAATTGATCAGTTCAAGTGAACTGATCGTCTTACTGGTGTATGGTATACTAATCAAGGACCTTCCTCCAACCGATCAACTAGAGGATCCAGCTAATTTACTAGAGTCCTTGGGTAGCTGCAAGAGTTTGTATGTTCCTCCAACTAGTTGGTTGGAGTCTTGGGGTAGCTGCATGAGTGTGTAAGTGTGGGATCATCTTTCCAATTGCTTGGAGTGAGGAGTGATGAATGCAAAATGTACTCGTTTTTGTCTAGGGGGAAGGGTTCAGAGTATGATTCCTATCCTTGGTGCATCTCCTTCAATAAGAGAAAATTATTACCACTAAAACACAACAAAATTGGCTAAAATAGCAAAAACCTAATTCAAACTCAAACAAAGGTAAAACGTATGAATTAAATGCAAAACTAGGCTAAATATATGGTTATAACTACATGAATGTGCATTCATCAATGCATATTACAAAAGTCAATCGTAGTCGAATCACTTGTAAAAGGAGAAGAGAAGTCACAAAACTAAAGCTTTGTTGAATAAATCTATATACATGCATTTGGGCCAGCATACTAGCACTGGATCACTCTACAATGCAAAAAAAATGATAAAGTACTTATGAAATCCACAAAATGATTGGTGCATAAAAATATTACTAATGTATTCTAAAAGTTCTAAACTATTTCACATATGAAATGGCTTGCATGTCTGATGTGGGACAATTGCAAAGCAGTATAGTTCTTGGAAAGTAAGTCACATGATCTAATCAATCAAAATAATTTTACATATGCATATATATATAACTTGGAATCTCAACACAAAATTTTGTTTGACTTTTTTAGAATCATCAATACCTAGATGAAAAATAATTGTAAAGGTTTATGTGACAGCATGGCTTTTCCATGTATTTTAGATATGTTTTGCAGGATGACATTATTTCTCTACTTTCTAGCTCAAATAAATGCAATAAATCAAGTCAAGAGAATTTTCATACATCCTTTAGTAAAAAAAATCCTTTATCCTTGTAAAAACTAAAAAGAAAATGTACAACATAATGGTTTGTAAATAAGGTAATAGTATTTCAACAAATTTCCTAAAAGAATTTAGAAGATTATTTTAGTCCATGAGACTTTTGCTTGAATAAAGTGTCTAATTAGTAAAATATGCTAAATTTCATCCAATTCAGAGTTTTCTAGAACCTCTCTGAGTTTTTAAATCACATGATAAAAGGTGATTCACAAATAATTAATTATTAGATGACCAAAATGTCAGGTTCAATCAATCTAACTTCTCGTTGGCATGCAATATTAGTTTTACTTGATGCATGCATTTAACTAAACCAATGTTCTTCATATTAAGATAAAAAAACCATACCCTACCTTGGGTTGACTTCCAGAAACATGCAACATATGATATTTCCTTGTCTATACCCCATATCTCTCATGGTATTCCATCTTTTGTTCCAATTCTTTCTCCATCAATCTTATGACAACTTCTTTAGTATATTTATCCATGATAGAATGTATATGAGATAATTCTTTTTTCAAATTACTTGAATCCTTTATCATCCTTGTTTCCCAGATAAGTTTCATCCTTGACCTATGTCCTCCCCTTCCTATTTAAGGCAATGTGTACTTGCGCTTTCATCGTTTGTGTTGAACACTGACTCCCAATTACTAGCCATAACCCATGAGTTAGTACAACCAAATCTAACTTTTCTAGACAGGACAAAGACATAGAAGTCACTCTTTATGCCATCTCTAACCAGTTTATTAGTTCATAACCATCCTAGAAACACTCTAGGGCTAAACTAGCTACAAAAGGGTAGTGCCTTTTAGCTAGTAAGTCCATTGATGAACCTTATAGAGCCTCAAGAAGGTGCACACCAGGAGCATACCCAGTGGTCCAAAAACTCTAGACTTCCATGTGCAAGGTATTGAAACATTAGGTAAAGATACCTTCAATCCAATCAGTGAGAGGGTTGGTAACGCCCAAATGCCTAAATTTATCTATATATCTACTTCTTAATTAATTTGCATGCTTTGGTTTATGGTTGCATGCAGCTTTTTGTGGAGTGAGATCATTGCTTGACTTTGTGTTTGTTGAACACACCTATAACCATCGTTTTATTTTCATTCTAGTCCCCTATTTATTGAGTTTGAGTAGGATCTTTGGATCCATGATTACGAAGTTGTAGAACATCCTAAATGTCTAGCTTTAGATTGTTGGTCCTTGTGGAAGCCGAGGACTTGCATATCTAAACTTTGTTCAAATATTTCTATGATTAATATTGATTTGATGTTATTTTTTAATCTTAGACCCATGGTTCTTTCTTGATTAGTAGAAAACAAATGGAGTGACATATAGACCAGATTGTCCTCATGTCACATTATTCTTAGCAAGTGACCAAGGGGCATATTAGTCTTTGCACATGTATTTTAATCATAGTGTACGTTTTCGTAGGTGGATGTCTGATGTCTCCTTTATGAAAAGCAATGACTCTAGCATTACACCACAGTCATATCATAGAACCACCATGAAATTTTAATTTACATACTAGAAGATAATTATCTTGTAAAAACATATAAATAAATAAAATAATTAAACTTCTTTGAAATTTTATCAAAATAGAGCAGATGTAAAATATGGTGGTTTCCTTACCTATATGATAGTATGATACTAGATTCTAAAAGAGGTTTTATAACCAAACTTTAAAAATGTTAGTATATGGAAGTCATTGTTTTGGTATCCAAATTTTCCAACATGATTTCAAAAACAAGTTTTGAGCCCTGCTCTCAGGCCATTATATTATTTATGAACATAGACTTTCCAATTTTTTCTCTATATTTTGGTTTTATTCACATAGGAAATGACATGACTTCAAGTTTGAAGGTGTTTTATATCAAGATAAAGAATCCATAGCATTGTATAATCCTATAACAATGGCATGGCCCTTTGTTCTTAACCTATGAACGATAGAGTTATATTACACATGTACAAACATACCATTGCTTGGAATTTCGTACATGAACTATTCTTAATGTGTGGGCTTTACTATATGTATACAATTTCATAAGCTTTTGATTTTTTTTCTTTGTTCCCTAATGGAAGCTTTGTTTCATTTCTCATATTGCATTATATTCATTCTACAACTACAAAATGACTATAACTGTCATTTCAGACTTATATAAGCCTTAGTTAAAGATATTTTTCTATGTGTTTGGAAACTATAAATCCCCATCCTCACCATAGAAACCCTCTCTAATACATTAAAAATTGGTATGTAAGGTGAGAATATGATTATGTGCAATAAATGACATAGAAGATACCATATAGATTCATAAAGTGTTATTCTGATAAGAGTAAAAACATTGAGTTTATCTTCCATCATATAACTATTACTTTGTTTATTTTTTTTATTTTTGTGCCCCACACAATCTCACCCCATGTGATGCTTGGTTTTTTGACATTTTCAAGGTAAGTTGGTAATACTATTTCTAGGAGAGATATACCATAAAGAAGAATAAATAAAAGTATAATATGTCATCTAAACAAGTCAAGACAGTTTAGAGAACAAATATCCCCTAAAGCATTTTATGTTAAATACACTAGTTATAATACTTTTATATTGAGATTGTGTAATTTTTTAAGGTAAGCCTATCTTATTTTTGTTTTAATATTTTCATCCTATGGAATACAATGAAGTATTTTGTTATTTGTCTTGAAAGTTTGATTCTTATTCTAATTCTATTAGTCTTCTCTATTTCTCCCCATGGTTATGTGGGTAGTCAAAGTAGAGATCATCATAGATGGTATCAGGTAAAAGTTTCTATAAACAACAACTCAATGACTTATAAACTCATAAAAAGTGTATAACAAAGGGTAACTATTAGGCGGTTTTTCTAAAAGTGATGGTGTTTGTGGTTGAAACATGATCCTGACAGCGAAAATTAATTTATGCACTCTGCTAGTTGGTATACGAGGACTCTCAAACAAGTATTGATTCCAATATAGATGAAAAACCACGTATCCAGTCGTATTAAACCTCTCGAGGTCTTCTCATATCAAGTTTCATCTAGTTCATCTCATGCTACCACAAACTCTAAATAACATTTCTATTATATCTATGGAACATTTATCATCATGAGCTAGATTTTAAAGTCAAGGTGTCCTTCAAAAATATAAATTCATGGAACATTGAAAAACTACAAGCCATTTTCAATGATATTTTATAATGCTTTCTTCGTATATAAAGAAGTATGTATGCCTATACACACACATATATATACATGTATTTATATATTTATATTTGTGTGTTTTTGTGTGTGTGTTGTTCGTGTTATGACCCACACCTAGAGAACCACATCATGAATGACGAGTTTGATAATCAACTCCTAAAGACAAAGAATACTAGCATTTACAAAGTGAAAGGACAAGGTTGGAGACTTTTATATACAAGAACAAGAGAAAGAGAATTTGTTCATAGGATACACATAAACCCCAACCCATGAAGTACTATTTTCATATTGGGAGGAGCAAAGGAAGGTCAAGATAGACTAAACAGATGCCATAGTTGGTGTCCCCAATGTCTCAAATACACTTTAGATGGAGGATACTATCTTTGATTTAATAAGGGTGAACCTAGAAAATTTCTAGGGAGAACATAAAATGGTAGTAGTGTACATGCATGATGCATGACTGTTTAACATATGATCTATGTGCACTAGAAGCACATAAAGATAAAAAGTGCACCCTATATTACCCAAATGTTTGAGAGACCAATCAAGATATCTAAGAGAAGACTTGCACCACCAAGCACCTTAGAAAATACCCTATTACCTATGAAGAATTTAAAACCACTTTATCAATGAGGTTCATGCCATACTCCACCAAGAAAGAAAGAGATGACCAACTTCATGAGATCCAACAAGGGGACATGTCATTGTTTTATGTTCAAGATTTATGTTTAATTGAATGTTTTTCATATATGATGGTTGAATAGGGAATGGTTGATAAATTTGTAGGTCATCTTACCTCAACTATAGAACATTTAGTGTTAGTGATATGATCTCATATGTTTGATGAGGCTAATTGATATCATAATTCATATGGAAAGGAACTTAGGTCTGGCTAGGGGTCAACTTGTAGGGTATTCAGGAGTCATTGGAGAACCACTAACCCAATTGAGAGGAATAATTTTTAGTGTTGCAACTTTTGGAAAAGGAATGAAGGTCAAAAGAAGGGTTAAGTTCTACCATATATGAAGGGAAGCCTATGAATAAAGGTCAAATGAAGGCTCAAGATATATTGCTTAGATGGATAAACTATAGAAAGCATCACACGAAAGAGTATATAAATGAGAATCCAACTTCCATATATGCAAGAAGGATTGGAGATTTCAATGTAACTACACTTACCTTCTTCACCTTGGAATAGTGATAACCACCAACTAAACATTGTCAACATGGAAGGTCTATGCTATGATGTTATGGAATCACAAGTAAATGTTAATTGTCTAAATAATTGTACTTCTAATAGTCTTGTACACTTAACACAAATATGATCACTTGGTTGGAAACCATTGCCTAAACAAAATCTATGTATACCCCAAAATTTTTAGGTTGCTCTTGTTTATGAGCAATATGTTAAAGTCTTGTTTGAATCTAGGTCTAAAACTACTTTCTCATCTCAAAATTTGGTGATCACACTCTATTTGGATATGAAGGACTTAGATTTCATCCTAGATGTCTCTACCCCCATGGGTAAGATGTTTCTCTCTATATATGAACCCCATATAATCCAAGTAAAGTATAATAACATAGATATCCTCAATAAATTCATTCTTCCACACATGGTTGTTTTTGACATCACCAAGGTAATGGGTTTATTTATGAAAAACATTTAAAAACATATTGAAGAAAAAAAACAATTTAGGATAGAATATCCAAGACCTCCCTTATCTAAATTCGAGGAAGACATGATTGTTTGACTAGTTTGTTAATATCCTCCCTTCTATAGGATGGCTCGAGACAAATTGAGTAAGTTGAAAAACCAACTTCGAGCTCTCCTTGGCAAGTCTCTTATCCAACCTAATACCTACCCATAGGGAGCCCTAGTTATGATTGTTACAGATATGTCGTTTACCTTGAAATGTGCACAAACTTCTGTGTGATGAAGTAAGACATAGTAACAACAAGTCCTAGAATGTGTGACCTCTAAAATCAATAGAAAAACAAACCCAATTTTCTCTAATATGATCTTCGTTTTGGTACCACCACTTGCGAGCTAAATAATTTGACATCTCAAAGGCATTCGATCAAATCATCATGAACACTTTGAGTTCTTAGAGATGTTTTTTGGGATATCCAATGCCCTAGGATTTTTAATAACCTTATAAGCATTGTATTCCAACCTTTCTCGATTATTTTTCTTATAGTTTTAATTATTTATATCCTATTTCTCTCAAATAGTTTGGATTTGTACCATTAACCCAGATATAGAGTCCTTGAGATCTTACAAGAGAAATGGTTTCCAAGTACTATTACAAATATTTCCTTGTAGATAAATCATGTCAGGTTTCTTGAATACATCATATGTGGGTGAACAATAGTAGCTAGC
This sequence comes from Alisma plantago-aquatica, assembly GCA_963693085.1. Classification (NCBI taxonomy): domain Eukaryota; kingdom Viridiplantae; phylum Streptophyta; class Magnoliopsida; order Alismatales; family Alismataceae; genus Alisma; species Alisma plantago-aquatica. Next base: position 409,317,078 of record OY856414.1, read on the forward strand.
CAATCTAAAGTAAAAATTGAATTGATCGAGAAGAACCAAAAACCTTTATCAAAATCTAGAGGTCTTGGGATTGGTTGGTTAATGATGGCACTTCATACCAAACTTCTCAAAGCTTTCCCAACCTCTTACCAATATTATGAGTAAGAAAGATAAGTTTTTCTAGATAGATGTATGCAAAATACTTTTGGCAATATTAAGAAGAATTTGACTCATTATATCGCCATGGCCCTACTCTTAGAAACTAAAAATTCATTATCCAAAGTGGTTCTTGGGTGTGTATGATGCAACATCATAAAGTGGTGTGCTAAAACCCTTTGAAACCGACACTAAAGAGCTTAAATAACCGACGCTAAAAGGCTTTTATGTAGTAGTGTGGCTTATGCAACTCGACAACATGTCGAATGAATTTAACTCCATAACACATGAATTAGAAATCACGACAATAATCTATGTTCTAAAGATGTAGACAAAGTTTGTGTACACAAAAAACTTTGACATCTTCATCGACTAGAAATTCTAAAATGCCTACTTAAGTAGAAGGACATGAACCTGAATGAGGATGGATTGAGGAGCTCAAGGACCTAGAATTCAATATAGCTTACCACCCTAGTAAATGATACATCATGGAGACCACAATATTTGACTTATGCCTCTACCTTAGCCATCCAGTGGAAGTGACTTGAGGATCTAGTTGAATGTAATAAGAATCCACTATATCGTCATATATGTTTGGTCTATCATTTTTTATCTTGTTAACAAGATACCCAAGGCCTAGAAGTTAAGCCCCATAATTGATGCTATGAGATCCATGTTGACAAAACCTTTGAATCATCTCTCCCTTTGTTTTTGTGGTGTAATGTGACATAAAAATCTTATATTGGTTATCGAGTAATTAATTGTGAAGATTTGGATATTGAAGTGTTCACATGGATCCAAGTACTGTACAATGTGGCACAAACCAATACAACGACCCACACTGCTTCTCTTGGTGATAAGGCATGTAGCAAGACATAGCTAGTTTGTGGTACTCACATGCTAGATGGTGAAAATGGAACATAAATTAATGGGAGGAGTAATACACTCTATAAAGATACCTAAATGGAAATGGAATCAGATTACCTTGGACCTTGCGGTGGGTATTCCCAGGAAATTAAAATGATATGATATTTTTTGGGTTGTAGTCAGACACCTAAATTAATATGCCCCATGTGTAACATCCCAAGATTTGAGGCCTTGGATAAAATGATCTTATAAGGAATGATTGGACTACCCATATCACCAAGGTGCACCTCCTTTTCCGGGAACCCATCACTAAAGAACTCCATAGTTAAGTGTGCTCAACTTGGAGTAGTACTAGGATGGGTGACCAGTTGGGAAGTAGACCCCGGCTTGCGCCCGAGTGAGGAAAAAGTATGTAGTTAAGGCTAGTGGTGGTCTGTGGGGCCAATCATCATTCTTGAAACTCTACTAGAGCCTAGGGCAATGGGCCCAAGCATTACAAATGGAATCGGAGCCATAATCCCTCCAATAGGTGGGGTCCACATGGGCATGTGGTATGCCAGTCTTGAGCCATGCGGTCTAGACAAGTTGGAAAGGGCTATCCATAATGATGTAGCCACCTTTGCACTGGTATTCTATGATCAGGAGATGGGTGTCTATGAGCCATTCTAAGTCTGCATTGGAATGGGGTGATATTATGAGGCCAAATAATTGAGTCTTGATGAGGACGTCAAGAGTCTAAGTGGGGAAGATTGTAACGTCCCAGGATTTGAGGCCTCAAATAAAATGATCTTATACGGAATGATTGGACTACCCATATCACCAAGCTGCACCTCTTTTTCCGGGAGCCTAACACTAAAGAACTCCATAGTTAAGCATGCTCAGGTTGGAGTAGTACAATGATGGGTGATTAGTCGGGAAGTTGACCTCGGCTTATGTGTGAGTGAGGAAAAAGCACACATTTAAGGCTAGTGGTGGTCTGTGGGGCCAATCATCATTCCTGAAATTCTACTAGAGCCTAGGACAGTGGACCCAAGCGTTACACAATGTCTTTTTTCAAAACTACTATCAGAATTGTACATCCTTGATATGACTTTTTTTCATGGAGACATATAATCAATCATCTTACGCCATGACATAAAATTCATCTCAAAGTGGCGAAAACAAGTTCAAGAGGAATTAGAAACCAAGATGAAGTTCAACATAATATTTAACCCATATATTGATGACCAATTTAAATAGACTATCTACATGATAAAATAATTTTTGGGAGCATGTGCCTTAGATAGGAAAGGACTGTAGGATAGATACCTACCTTTAGCAAAGTTTTCACACAACAAGAGCTACCAGGACAATATTATTGACATCACTTTGTATGAAGAATTGTATGAAGACCATGTTGCATACCTTTGCATTGGGATGGGGTGAGTGAGTGGACACTTGGTTGCTATAACGACTTATATGTGCACATTGTTAAGGTAGTTCAAAACTTTAAGAGAGCCTAGGATTTCTAGATTTGGTATGCAAATAGTAAGAGAATCGACATGCACCTTCCTATAGGAGAATATGTCTTCCTAAAGCTTCAACCCATCTACACCATTGCGAATAATGTAAAGCTCCATCCCAAGTTCGTTGGGCCTTTTCAGGTGCTAGGAAAAAATAGAGTGTGTGCTTTATGACTATCTTTATCAATGTGATATTTTTCCAAGCATGATGTATTCCACATCTCCAATTTTAAGCCGCATGTGAAGGACTTGACACGTCTTAAATTGTTAGCTCATAGATCTACAAGAAAGCATCCAATGCTAGGAAACATAAATAAGGATTATAAATTTTGAAATCAAAGAGCTCAAGAATAAAATAATCAATATGGTTAGAGTACTTTAGGAACACATTGGGTAGATGTTGCCACATGGAAACAAAAATTTGACTTGGACAAATCCCATCCACGCTTATTTGTCTCATTGGATAATTTGTGGGACAAAAATTCTTTATGTGAAAGGATGTATTAACTTAATTTTTTCAATATATATTAAATATATTTTACATGGTGTTTTTATTCTCCTATTGTTTGTCTCAATTACATATAGTAAGTACAAACAAGAGAGTTTTTATCCAACCTTAGTAAATTTCTTTCTTTTAATATTTTAATAAATTGGGAAATTTTGATATAGGCATGAGAAAGTGGAATATCACAATACATTAAAAATGTAGGGCAACATATAATTTATTAATGAGGAATATAAAAATGGTACAAATGTTATGGTGTTTATATTGTGTTTAGGAGTCTAATTTGGCATTGGATATTTTCCCTTGACCATAGAACCTAAAAATGAACATGCCTTTAAATTTTCATTTGATTATGAATTGCAAGCATCTCCTACATTTTCTTATTAAAAACAAGATACAAAAACTTTTCCAACTAGATCCCTAAATGATAAAATATTAGATTCACTCAATCAAAGTACTTGTTGTAATGTGATATTTAGTTTTGATCTGTAACATATCGAAATCTGGGCATTTTGCCTTTTGGTCCTCTTTTTTATCTTTTTCTTTCATTCCTATCTTCTTTGGCCTTTTTGTGTAATTTGTAGACAATATGATGGTTTAATGAACATTTGTTTACCTTTTATTCCAATATTTGAGTTTATGCACAAATACCTCAATGGAAGCTTAGTAATGGGTCAAATATGCAAAATATCCACTTAAGTGATAAAAAGAATAAATAAATTCGTCCTATAATTTTCTAGTGCTTTTTAGAATATGAAAAAGAAAGAAAATCCCAAAATATAAATAAAGGAGATGATAAATGCAATAATTGGGGATAATATGGAATATTTTGGATAAAAGAAGATAATGAGGAATATATTGTTCCAAAAATCCTAAATAGAAACCCAAGAATATTATTTGGATAATAAATATATCAATTTCATTTTCTTGACTTAAAAGTTGCTTAATGGCCAAGTATCATTTAATTTGGAAGATAAATGCATATATTGATGTCTTTATTAAAAGAAAATAGGAGATAAGCCAATAAGGTGAAATAAAATATCTAATGTCCTCAAATTGGAAAAATAACTCCAAATTCGTAATATATGTATCAAAATTAGTCTATGTGTGAATTTATATTTAATTCGGTCAATGTTAATATTTTATTTTATCCAGGAGAGAGAAAATGACTTAAAGACCAAAAATATTAAATATATATTGAAAAAATTAGTTAATTCCAAAATCATGTTCCAAACGTTTATTATTGCTTACATGATAAGTTTTATATTTTTAGAAAGTTTCTAGATACCTCTAATAAATTAAAAGGATAAATAAGTGGTAAAATGTAAATGAATTAAATAAAATAATAAAAGTCTTCAAAAAAATAAAATAATACCAAATTCGTGTTCTACATGTTAGAATAGACCTTTGGATGAATTTTGACTCAATTTGGAAAATATTTGATGAGAAGATAAATTAAGGAGAGAGAAAGTGTACAAAACTTTCAAATCATTATTTATAATAATAAAAAAATTTCAACAAATTGAAATAATAGCAAATTCGTGTCCAACATAGTTTATATGACTTGTGGGTCAAGTTTTGTAATTTTGAATAATTCTAATGCCATTAGTGAAGGAGGAAAGAGAAAATAGTAATTAATTTATTTGACACATTAAAAATTGTCAAAAGTTAAATCTAATTTTATATTCAGATTTTACATGTCAAAATTAGCCTAGGAGGAAAATTTGGCATTATTTGGGACTTGTTTGATCCCTAAAATGAATTTGGGAAAGAAATACCCTTTGGATGGCTTAATATTTCAATGATTTTAATCAATGCAACCCTTTCCATATAAGTCGAGGGTTAATGGCCGTCACCCTCTTATTTTGGAGTTCGGATTTGCTGCTCCCATTTTTGTAGGGAGCAGGCTACTCCTGGCTTGATCTTATTACACGTGCCTTGGAAGATTAAGAGTACCGGCTCGGATCAAAACAAACTGACACACGGCAGCATTCCGGGAAGGGTGCAACGTGCTTCTTGCGATAGCAGGACCAGCAAATCCTCCAGCCTTATTTTGTTATTTATACCCTTTAACACGCTAATCGGACAACTGTTATTTATTCTTTGTTTTCTCGGCCTCATCCAACGGTCTCGGGTGTTTCCCCTTCCTCGCGCTGGATTCGGAAACTGGACGAGGTCCCCAGTTCCTGGTCGCCATCCACACAGCGATTTCCTCGTCCCTCTCCCCTTCTCCGTTCCTCTTCTGGCCCGATTTCTTTTCCCCCACCTACTCAAATGCAAGTCTATCGCAGTGGCCCTATTTATACTAGGGTTTGAAGACCTCACCGCCTGGTCTACATCCTGTTTTCACCTTCCCCTGTTCTTCCCCTGCTTTCACCTTCTTGTCCGCCTCCTCATGACCTCAGGGCATCGGACCCATGGGAAACCCTCCCCTCACGTCCGCCCTGTGACCCACTTTTGTTTTTCACTGCTGGATCGGCCTACTTTGCACTGGAGCAGGTCCTCCCTACTCGCCGCACAGGCGGAGTGGTTCCCCGGCTCCGGCGATGGTACCAAAGATGGTCTGGGTTGTTACCAACCACCCAGACGCACTCAGTAGGACCCCATAGAGCTTTTAAAGCGAAGACCTTTTTGTTTCAGGTATCCGTATAGTTTTTCCCCTTCTTAGTATAAGAACCATGTTTCTGTTTAGGAGTTCTCTTTCACGATTCATTGTTTTCCTTGTGTCGTTGGCTTCGCCGGTCTTCACAGAGTCTTTCTCCGATGACAATTCTGAGGTTCCTTCCCATATCTGCGATTTCCCTCTCGCAGGGAATGAGCAGCAGCTTGCTGCTGGGTTCGGCGTTCAACAAGTTGGGAAAGAAGATGGAAACTTTGCGAGTTTTCAGCTTTGCCCCTCTGGTTTCATTGCTTTTTCTTTTCCCCTCAAGGCTAAAATTATCATTTCATCTTGTTTTGTTTGTCATGCTGGACAACAGGAAGGCTCAGGCTAGGCGGCGAACAGTCATTGGTCCACATCCGCAATATTTTAACCAGAAGGAATAACGGGTTTATACGATTTGTTGGAATTTTGTGATTTGTTAGTTTTACAAAAACCATATATTTTGATTCGTTTGTCCAAAAATTATAATGAAATATGTTTTGAAATCAGGAGAACGAGATCTATCTAACAAAAATACTTTCGTAGTTTGATTCTGAATTTTTCGAATATATATTTTTCGAGTTGATTTAATTAACTAATAAATATGGAAAATAGCCTAAAAAGCCAGTATCTCAAAAATATGCAAACCTATATGTTATTTTGATCAGAAGAACGTAACTAAGACAGTAGTGAGGTTTTTAGAGTCTAATTCGATGTTTGTAAAAAAGTCGATGGTTTTGAGGTTTTAATCCTTTAATGAATATACATATATCTAATAAATAAATATGATGATCATATTAGGGAAAGTGGATCTGATCTCGTGTAAAAGTTATGAAAAGTGATTCTAGAATTCTAAAGAATAAGGTATGTGCAATTCTTATTTATGTATGTGCATCTACCCTCCTTCAGTTGGGAAAGTTTTTATACAAATTCCCATATTCCCTAATGAGGCTTAATTTGACCTAATTCATGATTCTTGAAACTTAATTTGTTTATGCCTCAAAATCAGTTGTAGTATTATCTTGAATGGGTTTTTATACCCCACTGCCATGTTATTTAAATCTTTTGATTAATCTTGCCATAACTCTTTTTCTAGCATGTTGATTTTATTAGACTTATTAGCTAGTGTAGTGGTACTTGTATGTACAACCACCCATAGTTGGGGAATGTGTTATTTCTCCCCTGGGGAATGTGATACTCTCCCCCGCATATAAAATGTGTGTAGGTGACTGGGATTGTGTTACTCTCCCCTCACCCTTTTGGTTGAAGGTCCGGTAGGTGCCTCAACCCTACATAGTTAAGATAGTCAATATTAATCATATATGCAAAGTTGTGGTTTTACTTTATTTATGGAAAGCATCTATTGAAATATTCTTTTATATGAATGGCCTCATTCTCTTGATGTCTCATCTTTTGATGAATCTCTAGCCTAATTTACTTGTTATATTTATCTTTTCACCTTTAGTATAGTTTAGTGACACATACTTGTTTTTCCTTCCCTCTTGCTGGGTGTTTTCCCAACCACCTAGGTGTGGAGCAAGGTGATGGATATGGCATGAAGATCTTAGCGTTGACATGGACTAGATGATGGATATGTTGCTTGGAGACAAAAGTGGAGTAGTCTAGACTTCCCTCTACTTAGATCCTCTTTTTGTATAAAGCATGTACACCCATATTGGGAGAATATTTTTATGTATACTTTATTTAAATTGAATATAGTCAAAATTTTATCTTCCGCTGTTATCCCAATTGGATTTTGTTTACCATTGTTATTAGTAGAGAGGTTGATTGATTTCACTTCTTTACATGATCAATGCACTCATTTAGTTGGATTGCCTAATCTTGACCCGATTACCACTAAGTCATCTCCTACCAGGGGTTAGCTATGAGAAGAATTTAACAAAGTAACTCTCCTATCAATTTTATATGTTAGCTAAAAATGTATCTTTTGCTTTTATAATTTGTCCATTGATCTCCTGACACCTTCTTGAGTTGTTTGTTCCCTAACATATGTCATATTAATTAAAACCCCAAAAATGCCTAATTCCTTTCTAGTCCTAATTTATTTCCTAAGCTGTCGACCAAACCTAGGCCCTCCCTTATCTATATAAGGCAATGGGTACCACTCATGCACTAAAATAAATAAAAATAGATTTATTGAATATCCTATTCTTAGGGTTTCTTTGGCTTCATTTACAAATAACATGAGACACATAGGAATTTAATCCATCATAAACTTTAACTAGTAAATAAACTACTTATACTAACTCATATATAACAAAACATGTACACGTACGCTAGCACGAATTCATGCACTTAAATTAAAACATTGGAATTATTGAATACCCTATTCTTAGGGTTTCATTGGCATAGTTCACAAATAACATGACACACATAAGAATTTAATGCATCATAAACTTTTAGTAGTAAAAATACTACTACTACTAACTTGTATATAACTAAACATGTACACGTACCCTAGCATGAATATGAACTAAGATATTTGCACCATTCACTAAAATGTCAGACGTCAATAATAAACTAGTCAAATATGAAAACCTCTAGAGGGGGGGTGAATAGAGTTTTATAGATAATTTAACAATTATTGCACTTCAACAACCACAAAGAGAATATTGGACAAGGAGACACAAGGTTTAGAGTGGTTCCAACTATAGCAAATACTATAGCTGTCAGTCCACTACCCGGTTGCTTACCCAACCGGGATTTGAAAAGAAATTTATTTTATTACCTCTTCAAGGAATTTACATAAAATACAATCTCTTTTCCTAAACCCTTCAAGCAGCCTTCACCTAGAAGTAATCGCCAACCTTGAAGCAGCCTTCCCTTGAAGTAGATGCACCAACTCCCGTTGCACCAGCCTTCTGAAGTAGCTTCCCCTGCGATAGCCTTCTTGAAGTAGCTTGAAGTCCCCTTCTCCACCTGAGAAGTCAACCCTCTCCAATCCGCAACCTCCAACCCTAGGAGTAGCAAGGAGAGTACACAAGATAAACAGGAACAAGAAAGGAAAACAGAAATTACAACTTATCCTTTAAGCCCAAGGCTTGATATGCCTAGATCAAGCGTAAGATCTCCTAGCCAAGTATGTGAACTTGTGATTGCTGTAGGTAGGAGAATCTAGCCTATAGGACACGAGATTGAGCTAAGGAGAATGTAGGCCAATGATCACAGTGCTCAAATTTTGCTTGCAAAAGATTGCTCAAGTATGCTCAAGTGTATTCTTAAGTGTAACAAGTATGTTCTAGTGTCCTATGGGTTGTCCTATTTATAGGAATGGCCTAAGTATGCTTAAGGACGTTCTAGACAACTTCTAGGGGGTTCCTAGTGCTTAACTAGCCGTTAGGAATAAGTTAGGCGCATTAGCAACGGCTAGTTAATTAATTCTGCAGTTGCTGTCAGAGACCATCTCGGTCGAGGACTTGTCGACCGAGATGCCCAGTCGGTCGAGGATTTGTCGACCGACAGGCTCTCTGGATTAACGTTAATTTGCAACTGTCAACTGCTGTGTCTAACGGCTACTTTTGGTCAATCTCGGTCGAGAAGTTTGTCGACCGAGAGTGTCTCGGTCGAGGAGTGTGGTCGACCGAGATTGACTCTATTTTCAATCTTTTAATTAAGATACTAAGTATGTGCATGAGTGTGCATTATGTGATCTATTAGAAGGAGATGACCTAACTAAGTGTGGTGTTTAGCTAGGGAGATCTAACGCTTGATTTACATGAAGTCTAAGTACTTGTACATTATATATTTGTACAAGTTTACAAATGATTACATTGTATGACATTTATAAACATTCAAGCGTAAGGATTCCCTAGAACTTTGTCATCACCTTGTTCCTGCACACTTAAGTAGCTCGTTAGATTAATAAGAATGAAATGTTTGTCATCATCGAAACAAAGGGATTTATCATAATATCCAATTTATCCAACAATCTCCCCCTTTTTGAAGATGACAAACATTTCCTAAATATGAAATAAGGAAATATAAAGCATGTGAGTTTCATACCTGAAAATTTACTTTTTGTAGCTATTTATGTTTTTCAAGTGAGTGCTGGCCAAGATGTGATGAAACTCTTTTATATTCTTTCTCCCCCTTTGTCAATTCAAAAAGATATCCAAGTTGAATGTTTTATTTTTCTTTTCCCCCTTAATATAATGCTCCCCCTTAATTAGATATCCTATTAGGAACATGGATTTTTATCTAATTTATCCACAATTTGTTTCTTAATCATTCGCAAAGGATGTTAAGCCTTGAAATGATATGAGATTCCTTTAAGCATATGATAAATGTATATTGATTTCTCATGAATCAAAGGATGTTAAGCCCTAGATTAAATGAGAATCCTCTAAGCTTAGATTACATAAAAATGTCTCCATCTAAAAGCCCTATTTTGGGTAGAGAATTCCTGTAAATACAAGATACCATTTTCAATAAATTCATAAATTTCTTGAAAATTTTCAGCTACACATAATATTTTTGTAAGCTTCTTTAATCGAATGGTCAAAGTTTTGATAATCTCCTCTTTTTTTTTTATGCTTTGCTCCCCCTTAGATAGATGAAAGTGTGAATACTAAGCAAATATATAGGATGTCCAAGATTTAACAAAGATGTATGCAATTTATGTTAATCTGAAAAACAGAAACCCAGTCGGTCGACAGTTGCTCGACCGACAATGTTCTCGGTCGACTAGTTGCTCGACTGAGAATGTTTCTGGAGAACTGTTTTGTTATTTGAAAATTTAATTTTGATTGTAATAGTTGTCTGTTTGAATTATTATTCCCTTATTTGTTATGCTCTACAATAATGAACTTATAATCCATGTTTTGAAGATGTCTCATATGCCAAACAAATAACCATGTGAATAAAAAATGGCAAATTTCATTCAAGAGCATGAAGAAGATTACAATCATATAGAATTTAACTAATCATTTTCATTACAACTATTACAACTCCAAAACTTCACAGGAAAGATTTAAGAATTACATCGATGTCCGGATCTTTCCCAAGAAATGGCTCGGCTCCATAGTATTGGACCAGAGTTTGCCAATCCAAAGCACCAGTTGTAGTCAACGCATATGCTTCCAGGAAAGTGGGAACTCGGTCAAATCGGAAGTGAGCAGCTATGTCTTGCAATTGTATGGAAGAAAATTGAGTATGTGCAAGATCCATTGATGGTGAAGATGGAGGTTGGTAGTAGTTGTATGAGGGGTTAAATGGGTTGAGCATGCCAGGGTTTAAAGAATGCGGATATTCATCGGTTTGGCCAGGAGAAAGGTTTTGCATTCTTTGATTTAAGTATGTCATGGCATGGTGATTGTAGTTTAATTGTCTACTAAGATGATATTGGGAGCCAGCAATATAAGTAAGGGTATTTTGGATGGGATCAATGGAAAGGTTAGTAGGAGGAGGGGGTGGTATATCCTGATGTGATGACTCTCCTTCTACTCTTGCCCTTTTATGGCCAAAGTCAATTCCCATCTTCTCTACGGTGTTCTTACTGATCTTTGGTGGTCTACGCTCCCATATGTATCCCATATCTTCAATGTTTGACTTAAGAAAATGTTGAGTAATCTGGCATACAAAATCGGCATATGGTGGATTGCCAGAAAACTCAAGCATATTTTTAAGTATTATGCGAATGAATTTGATGGGAATTTCTTTTATGATAGCATAAATTAGACACATACGGAAGATAGGAACCTCGGATTTATTGGCTCGTGGATGTATGTTGGTGGAAACAATGAGGTTTACTATTCTACATGCCGGTTTTAGGTTTATTGCATAATAGGTTCCCCTATCTTCATGACAAGTGGTATTGGCTTGAAATATGGCTCTTTTTATATCACTAAGACTAGTGGTGTGGTCATCATGGGAAAATAAATTTATTGGATTGCCGGTGGTAAAGTCAAGGAAATCTTGATATTCATCTATATCAATTTCAAGCATGTCAAGAATATCCCCTTCGGAAAATTTAAAACTATGCCCATTGACCATGGTGTAGAAGAATGTGGTGTCATTTTCGGTGTGGGATAGAAGATTGGCATAGAATTCATTGACTACCTTAATAGAATAGGAAGGAAAGGATGGATTGATGAAGTCCTTCAGCTTTTGTACTCCAAAGAGATGCTCCAGGTCGACTATGTTGATGAAGTCCATCACTTCGACCGGACGTCGGGGAAGAGGAGCTTTAGAGGAAAGCCGAAAGTATCTATCTCCAGCATCTCCGTCGACGAAGGCGATGTCATTGATGATCGTCAGTGGCGGAGTGGCTTCCCGATCTTCTCTTCTTTTTCTTCCAGCAACTTTCTTCTTCCCACGGACAGTTGATGATGAGGCCATTGTGTTTCTTGAGAGTGGAGAAGAAGCAAGGAAGATTTGAGGGTAAGAGTGCTGAAGGATTGCACGAAATTGCACTAGAGATGGACTATGGATGCAAGTGTGAGTAAGTGGCTCGTTTTTGCACTTATTTATAGAATTCCAGCGACCTGGTCGGTCGACGACTCGTCGACCGAGCGTCCGCAACGGTCGAGTTGCAGACGCGCCACTTGGTCCTCCAACGGTAAAGAAAACGGTCATAACGGTCGGGTCGCAACGGTCATATCCAACGGCTATTTCTCGGTCGAGCGCTTGTCGACCGATATTGTCTCGGTCGAGCACTCGTCGACCGACCGTTTGTTCGATACTGAATCTGTTTAGAATTTGTCGGTCGAGTGAGATGGGCTGACCGAGTGGTTCTCGGTCGACTAAGTTGTCGACCGACAGACTTACTGAGTTCAATTTTTGACTGAATTTTAGAACATTTTTGTAGAGCATATGTATATGTATATTCCAAGGGAGTAATAATATTTAAGGCTTCTAATTTCCACAAATGATTTGATGTTTTGATTTAAAAATATGCTAAGATTAAGTTCAATAAAATAATGTTCAAATAAGTAATTTTTTATCAAAGTTTATTTTAGGTCGTCCTTGATTACGACCAAGGCGCCCCTTGGTCAAATTTTATTTTCACCAAGAGGCATATTCTGCAGGTTTCCAGTATGAATCATTCATATGCGAAGTATGAGTTCTGCAGATAGCTTGCAAATATCAATTTGAGACTCATTAAAGTGTACTAATTATGAGAGCTTAATAAGGACATCAAATATGATGAAGCATATTCAAGAATAATATCCATTCATGAATTTAAGATTACTTTGGATAGACTAAAATAAGTGATGCTTAACATAAAAGCACACAAAAATTTATTTGAAACATTTTATTCATTGCAAGTATTTCTGAAAAAGAAATGTGCAATAAAAGAATGATTAAATAGAAATGTAAGCATGATCAGTTAATATTTATTCCATATAATCTTTCAAGAATAATTTTCACATACAATGTAAAGATTTACAGCAGTCTGAGAACAGTGATATGCTCGGTCGACAGTTGCTCGACCGAGGATCATTCGGTCGACAACTTCTCGACCGATCAAGTTTCTGGAAACTGTTTCAGAAATATATTTCAAGTGCAATATAGGCTGTATCTTATTCAATTATTTCAAAGATCAGTTTGAGATAAACATATGTGTATCAAGGTGCTATTAAATCTTTTAATTTTTGATTTTGTTATCCCTAAATGTTAAGTTGAGATAGACATAAGGATATACAAATTAAGGTCTTTGGTCATATCTCAACTTAGTCGAACCTATTTAATTTGGGGTTTTTGGAACCCATACCATCTCGACATGCTTTTTCTTGTATGGGCATGAAAAAGAATAATGTCCAAGGCGTGAGCAATAATGACAACAAATTGAATCAACCTCAAGCCTTTTTCTATGGTTTTGATCTAGGTTATTCTTGGGTATATACATTTTTGTGCCTCTAGGTATATAAGCAGATTGACTCGCTTGTGTTCTTCTAGGTTGTTGATGGGATTTCTCATTAGGCTTATAACCTAGTCCTCTTCTCCCTATTTGATGATAGGAATTTTCTAATATTCTATCAAGGATTCCATTGTTGCTTAACTTACTAACTTCTTGTTGCAACTTAACGATCTCATCCATTCTTTTCTTGATATCTAATTTTGCTTGGTCTAGATTGGATGATAACATATTTCTTTCTTTCACTATATTGTCATAATCTACATGGGTGCACAATATAGGTTGTTTTTGAAAATCATTTAATTTTGTAAGCAATTCAGCTTTTTCTTGACATAGAAGATCATAGTTTGTTTCTAGAGTAAAGATCTTTACTTCACTGTTACTTAGAGATGATTTCAAGGTACGATTATCAGACATAATGCTGTCTTTTTCAAAACCAAGAGTATTCAATTTAGCATATAAATCGTCATTTTCGGATGTAAGAGCAAGAAGTCTAGCATTTAGATCATCATTTTCTTTACTGGATTTCTTTAACTTCTTTTTGCATTCAACATATTTATTATGTGTTTCTTCAATAATAGCAACTAACTCCTCCTTGGGTAAATCAAGCAAGCTTACCTCTTCTTCTTCTTCCTCACTTATTGTAGCAACGAAACACTCTTTATGTGCATCTCCTTTCTTTGACCTCCATGGACATTTAGACGTAGAGTGCTTTGTTCCTAAGCACCAATTGCAACTTGTCGAACTTTGGTCCATGCTCCTTTTCTTGTGGTTGTAGTCACCTCCTCCCTTTATCTCTTCAAGACCTTGTTAGGGCTCCTTGAAGCCTGCTCTGATACCAATTGAAAACCTCTAGAGGGGGGGTGAATAGAGTTTTATAGATAATTTAACAATTATTGCACTTCAACAACCACAAAGAGAATATTGGACAAGGAGACACAAGGTTTAGAGTGGTTCCAACTATAGCAAATACTATAGCCGTCAGTCCACTACCCGGTTGCTTACCCAACCGGGATTTGAAAAGAAATTTATTTTATTACCTCTTCAAGGAATTTACATAAAATACAATCTCTTTTCCTAAACCCTTCAAGCAGCCTTCACCTAGAAGTAATCGCCAACCTTGAAGCAGCCTTCCCTTGAAGTAGATGCACCAACTCCCGTTGCACCAGCCTTCTGAAGTAGCTTCCCCTGCGATAGCCTTCTTGAAGTAGCTTGAAGTCCCCTTCTCCACCTGAGAAGTCAACCCTCTCCAATCCGCAACCTCCAACCCTAGGAGTAGCAAGGAGAGTACACAAGATAAACAGGAACAAGAAAGGAAAACAGAAATTACAACTTATCCTTTAAGCCCAAGGCTTGATATGCCTAGATCAAGCGTAAGATCTCCTAGCCAAGTATGTGAACTTGTGATTGCTGTAGGTAGGAGAATCTAGCCTATAGGACACGAGATTGAGCTAAGGAGAATGTAGGCCAATGATCACAGTGCTCAAATTTTGCTTGCAAAAGATTGCTCAAGTATGCTCAAGTGTATTCTTAAGTGTAACAAGTATGTTCTAGTGTCCTATGGGTTGTCCTATTTATAGGAATGGCCTAAGTATGCTTAAGGACGTTCTAGACAACTTCTAGAGGGTTCCTAGTGCTTAACTAGCCGTTAGGAATAAGTTAGGCGCATTAGCAACGGCTAGTTAATTAATTCTGCAGTTGCTGTCAGAGACCATCTCGGTCGAGGACTTGTCGACCGAGATGCCCAGTCGGTCGAGGATTTGTCGACCGACAGGCTCTCTGGATTAACGTTAATTTGCAACTGTCAACTGCTGTGTCTAACGGCTACTTTTGGTCAATCTCGGTCGAGAAGTTTGTCGACCGAGAGTGTCTCGGTCGAGGAGTGTGGTCGACCGAGATTGACTCTGTTTTCAATCTTTTAATTAAGATACTAAGTATGTGCATGAGTGTGCATTATGTGATCTATTAGAAGGAGATGACCTAACTAAGTGTGGTGTTTAGCTAGGGAGATCTAACGCTTGATTTACATGAAGTCTAAGTACTTGTACATTATATATTTGTACAAGTTTACAAATGATTACATTGTATGACATTTATAAACATTCAAGCGTAAGGATTCCCTAGAACTTTGTCATCACCTTGTTCCTGCACACTTAAGTAGCTCGTTAGATTAATAAGAATGAAATGTTTGTCATCATCGAAACAAAGGGATTTATCATAATATCCAATTTATCCAACAATCTCCCCCTTTTTGAAGATGACAAACATTTCCTAAATATGAAATAAGGAAATATAAAGCATGTGAGTTTCATACCTGAAAATTTACTTTTTGTAGCTATTTATGTTTTTCAAGTGAGTGCTGGCCAAGATGTGATGAAACTCTTTTATATTCTTTCTCCCCCTTTGTCAATTCAAAAAGATATCCAAGTTGAATGTTTTATTTTTCTTTTCCCCCTTAATATAATGCTCCCCCTTAATTAGATATCCTATTAGGAACATGGATTTTTATCTAATTTATCCACAATTTGTTTCTTAATCATTCACAAAGGATGTTAAGCCTTGAAATGATATGAGATTCCTTTAAGCATATGATAAATGTATATTGATTTCTCATGAATCAAAGGATGTTAAGCCCTAGATTAAATGAGAATCCTCTAAGCTTAGATTACATAAAAATGTCTCCATCTAAAAGCCCTATTTTGGGTAGAGAATTCCTGTAAATACAAGATACCATTTTCAATAAATTCATAAATTTCTTGAAAATTTTCAGCTACACATAATATTTTTGTAAGCTTCTTTAATCAAATGGTCAAAGTTTTGATAATCTCCTCTTTTTTTTTTATGCTTTGCTCCCCCTTAGATAGATGAAAGTGTGAATACTAAGCAAATATATAGGATGTCCAAGATTTAACAAAGATGTATGCAATTTATGTTAATCTGAAAAACAGAAACCCAGTCGGTCGACAGTTGCTCGACCGACAATGTTCTCGGTCGACTAGTTGCTCGACTGAGAATGTTTCTGGAGAACTGTTTTGTTATTTGAAAATTTAATTTTGATTGTAATAGTTGTCTGTTTGAATTATTATTCCCTTATTTGTTATGCTCTACAATAATGAACTTATAATCCATGTTTTGAAGATGTCTCATATGCCAAACAAATAACCATGTGAATAAAAAATGGCAAATTTCATTCAAGAGCATGAAGAAGATTACAATCATATAGAATTTAACTAATCATTTTCATTACAACTATTACAACTCCAAAACTTCACAGGAAAGATTTAAGAATTACATCGATGTCCGGATCTTTCCCAAGAAATGGCTCGGCTCCATAGTATTGGACCAGAGTTTGCCAATCCAAAGCACCAGTTGTAGTCAACGCATATGCTTCCAGGAAAGTGGGAACTCGGTCAAATCGGAAGTGAGCAGCTATGTCTTGCAATTGTATGGAAGAAAATTGAGTATGTGCAAGATCCATTGATGGTGAAGATGGAGGTTGGTAGTAGTTGTATGAGGGGTTAAATGGGTTGAGCATGCCAGGGTTTAAAGAATGCGGATATTCATCGGTTTGGCCAGGAGAAAGGTTTTGCATTCTTTGATTTAAGTATGTCATGGCATGGTGATTGTAGTTTAATTGTCTACTAAGATGATATTGGGAGCCAGCAATATAAGTAAGGGTATTTTGGATGGGATCAATGGAAAGGTTAGTAGGAGGAGGGGGTGGTATATCCTGATGTGATGACTCTCCTTCTACTCTTGCCCTTTTATGGCCAAAGTCAATTCCCATCTTCTCTACGGTGTTCTTACTGATCTTTGGTGGTCTACGCTCCCATATGTATCCCATATCTTCAATGTTTGACTTAAGAAAATGTTGAGTAATCTGGCATACAAAATCGGCATATGGTGGATTGCCAGAAAACTCAAGCATATTTTTAAGTATTATGCGAATGAAGTTGATGGGAATTTCTTTTATGATAGCATAAATTAGACACATACGGAAGATAGGAACCTCGGATTTATTGGCTCGTGGATGTATGTTGGTGGAAACAATGAGGTTTACTATTCTACATGCCGGTTTTAGGTTTATTGCATAATAGGTTCCCCTATCTTCATGACAAGTGGTATTGGCTTGAAATATGGCTCTTTTTATATCACTAAGACTAGTGGTGTGGTCATCATGGGAAAATAAATTTATTGGATTGCCGGTGGTAAAGTCAAGGAAATCTTGATATTCATCTATATCAATTTCAAGCATGTCAAGAATATCCCCTTCGGAAAATTTAAAACTATGCCCATTGACCATGGTGTAGAAGAATGTGGTGTCATTTTCGGTGTGGGATAGAAGATTGGCATAGAATTCGTTGACTACCTTAATAGAATAGGAAGGAAAGGATGGATTGATGAAGTCCTTCAGCTTTTGTACTCCAAAGAGATGCTCCAGGTCGACTATGTTGATGAAGTCCATCACTTCGACCGGACGTCGGGGAAGAGGAGCTTTAGAGGAAAGCCGAAAGTATCTATCTCCAGCATCTCCGTCGACGAAGGCGATGTCATTGATGATCGTCAGTGGCGGAGTGGCTTCCCGATCTTCTCTTCTTTTTCTTCCAGCAACTTTCTTCTTCCCACGGACAGTTGATGATGAGGCCATTGTGTTTCTTGAGAGTGGAGAAGAAGCAAGGAAGATTTGAGGGTAAGAGTGCTGAAGGATTGCACGAAATTGCACTAGAGATGGACTATGGATGCAAGTGTGAGTAAGTGGCTCGTTTTTGCACTTATTTATAGAATTCCAGCGACCTGGTCGGTCGACGACTCGTCGACCGAGCGTCCGCAACGGTCGAGTTGCAGACGCGCCACTTGGTCCTCCAACGGTAAAGAAAACGGTCATAACGGTCGGGTCGCAACGGTCATATCCAACGGCTATTTCTCGGTCGAGCGCTTGTCGACCGATATTGTCTCGGTCGAGCACTCGTCGACCGACCGTTTGTTCGATACTAAATCTGTTTAGAATTTGTCGGTCGAGTGAGATGGGCTGACCGAGTGGTTCTCGGTCGACTAAGTTGTCGACCGACAGACTTACTGAGTTCAATTTTTGACTGAATTTTAGAACATTTTTGTAGAGCATATGTATATGTATATTCCAAGGGAGTAATAATATTTAAGGCTTCTAATTTCCACAAATGATTTGATGTTTTGATTTAAAAATATGCTAAGATTAAGTTCAATAAAATAATGTTCAAATAAGTAATTTTTTATCAAAGTTTATTTTAGGTCGTCCTTGATTACGACCAAGGCGCCCCTTGGTCAAATTTTATTTTCACCAAGAGGCATATTCTGCAGGTTTCCAGTATGAATCATTCATATGCGAAGTATGAGTTCTGCAGATAGCTTGCAAATATCAATTTGAGACTCATTAAAGTGTACTAATTATGAGAGCTTAATAAGGACATCAAATATGATGAAGCATATTCAAGAATAATATCCATTCATGAATTTAAGATTACTTTGGATAGACTAAAATAAGTGATGCTTAACATAAAAGCACACAAAAATTTATTTGAAACATTTTATTCATTGCAAGTATTTCTGAAAAAGAAATGTGCAATAAAAGAATGATTAAATAGAAATGTAAGCATGATCAGTTAATATTTATTCCATATAATCTTTCAAGAATAATTTTCACATACAATGTAAAGATTTACAGCAGTCTGAGAACAGTGATATGCTCGGTCGACAGTTGCTCGACCGAGGATCATTCGGTCGACAACTTCTCGACCGATCAAGTTTCTGGAAACTGTTTCAGAAATATATTTCAAGTGCAATATAGGCTGTATCTTATTCAATTATTTCAAAGATCAGTTTGAGATAAACATATGTGTATCAAGGTGCTATTAAATCTTTTAATTTTTGATTTTGTTATCCCTAAATGTTAAGTTGAGATAGACATAAGGATATACAAATTAAGGTCTTTGGTCATATCTCAACTTAGTCGAACCTATTTAATTTGGGGTTTTTGGAACCCATACCATCTCGACATGCTTTTTCTTGTATGGGCATGAAAAAGAATAATGTCCAAGGCGTGAGCAATAATGACAACAAATTGAATCAACCTCAAGCCTTTTTCTATGGTTTTGATCTAGGTTATTCTTGGGTATATACATTTTTGTGCCTCTAGGTATATAAGCAGATTGACTCGCTTGTGTTCTTCTAGGTTGTTGATGGGATTTCTCATTAGGCTTATAACCTAGTCCTCTTCTCCCTATTTGATGATAGGAATTTTCTAATATTCTATCAAGGATTCCATTGTTGCTTAACTTACTAACTTCTTGTTGCAACTTAACGATCTCATCCATTCTTTTCTTGATATCTAATTTTGCTTGGTCTAGATTGGATGATAACATATTTCTTTCTTTCACTATATTGTCATAATCTACATGGGTGCACAATATAGGTTGTTTTTGAAAATCATTTAATTTTGTAAGCAATTCAGCTTTTTCTTGACATAGAAGATCATAGTTTGTTTCTAGAGTAAAGATCTTTACTTCACTGTTACTTAGAGATGATTTCAAGGTACGATTATCAGACATAATGCTGTCTTTTTCAAAACCAAGAGTATTCAATTTAGCATATAAATCGTCATTTTCGGATGTAAGAGCAAGAAGTCTAGCATTTAGATCATCATTTTCTTTACTGGATTTCTTTAACTTCTTTTTGCATTCAACATATTTATTATGTGTTTCTTCAATAATAGCAACTAACTCCTCCTTGGGTAAATCAAGCAAGCTTACCTCTTCTTCTTCTTCCTCACTTATTGTAGCAACGAAACACTCTTTATGTGCATCTCCTTTCTTTGACCTCCATGGACATTTAGACGTAGAGTGCTTTGTTCCTAAGCACCAATTGCAACTTGTCGAACTTTGGTCCATGCTCCTTTTCTTGTGGTTGTAGTCACCTCCTCCCTTTATCTCTTCAAGACCTTGTTAGGGCTCCTTGAAGCCTGCTCTGATACCAATTGAAAACCTCTAGAGGGGGGGTGAATAGAGTTTTATAGATAATTTAACAATTATTGCACTTCAACAACCACAAAGAGAATATTGGACAAGGAGACACAAGGTTTAGAGTGGTTCCAACTATAGCAAATACTATAGCCGTCAGTCCACTACCCGGTTGCTTACCCAACCGGGATTTGAAAAGAAATTTATTTTATTACCTCTTCAAGGAATTTACATAAAATACAATCTCTTTTCCTAAACCCTTCAAGCAGCCTTCACCTAGAAGTAATCGCCAACCTTGAAGCAGCCTTCCCTTGAAGTAGATGCACCAACTCCCGTTGCACCAGCCTTCTGAAGTAGCTTCCCCTGCGATAGCCTTCTTGAAGTAGCTTGAAGTCCCCTTCTCCACCTGAGAAGTCAACCCTCTCCAATCCGCAACCTCCAACCCTAGGAGTAGCAAGGAGAGTACACAAGATAAACAGGAACAAGAAAGGAAAACAGAAATTACAACTTATCCTTTAAGCCCAAGGCTTGATATGCCTAGATCAAGCGTAAGATCTCCTAGCCAAGTATGTGAACTTGTGATTGCTGTAGGTAGGAGAATCTAGCCTATAGGACACGAGATTGAGCTAAGGAGAATGTAGGCCAATGATCACAGTGCTCAAATTTTGCTTGCAAAAGATTGCTCAAGTATGCTCAAGTGTATTCTTAAGTGTAACAAGTATGTTCTAGTGTCCTATGGGTTGTCCTATTTATAGGAATGGCCTAAGTATGCTTAAGGACGTTCTAGACAACTTCTAGGGGGTTCCTAGTGCTTAACTAGCCGTTAGGAATAAGTTAGGCGCATTAGCAACGGCTAGTTAATTAATTCTGCAGTTGCTGTCAGAGACCATCTCGGTCGAGGACTTGTCGACCGAGATGCCCAGTCGGTCGAGGATTTGTCGACCGACAGGCTCTCTGGATTAACGTTAATTTGCAACTGTCAACTGCTGTGTCTAACGGCTACTTTTGGTCAATCTCGGTCGAGAAGTTTGTCGACCGAGAGTGTCTCGGTCGAGGAGTGTGGTCGACCGAGATTGACTCTGTTTTCAATCTTTTAATTAAGATACTAAGTATGTGCATGAGTGTGCATTATGTGATCTATTAGAAGGAGATGACCTAACTAAGTGTGGTGTTTAGCTAGGGAGATCTAACGCTTGATTTACATGAAGTCTAAGTACTTGTACATTATATATTTGTACAAGTTTACAAATGATTACATTGTATGACATTTATAAACATTCAAGCGTAAGGATTCCCTAGAACTTTGTCATCACCTTGTTCCTGCACACTTAAGTAGCTCGTTAGATTAATAAGAATGAAATGTTTGTCATCATCGAAACAAAGGGATTTATCATAATATCCAATTTATCCAACAATCTCCCCCTTTTTGAAGATGACAAACATTTCCTAAATATGAAATAAGGAAATATAAAGCATGTGAGTTTCATACCTGAAAATTTACTTTTTGTAGCTATTTATGTTTTTCAAGTGAGTGCTGGCCAAGATGTGATGAAACTCTTTTATATTCTTTCTCCCCCTTTGTCAATTCAAAAAGATATCCAAGTTGAATGTTTTATTTTTCTTTTCCCCCTTAATATAATGCTCCCCCTTAATTAGATATCCTATTAGGAACATGGATTTTTATCTAATTTATCCACAATTTGTTTCTTAATCATTCGCAAAGGATGTTAAGCCTTGAAATGATATGAGATTCCTTTAAGCATATGATAAATGTATATTGATTTCTCATGAATCAAAGGATGTTAAGCCCTAGATTAAATGAGAATCCTCTAAGCTTAGATTACATAAAAATGTCTCCATCTAAAAGCCCTATTTTGGGTAGAGAATTCCTGTAAATACAAGATACCATTTTCAATAAATTCATAAATTTCTTGAAAATTTTCAGCTACACATAATATTTTTGTAAGCTTCTTTAATCGAATGGTCAAAGTTTTGATAATCTCCTCTTTTTTTTTTATGCTTTGCTCCCCCTTAGATAGATGAAAGTGTGAATACTAAGCAAATATATAGGATGTCCAAGATTTAACAAAGATGTATGCAATTTATGTTAATCTGAAAAATAGAAACCCAGTCGGTCGACAGTTGCTCGACCGACAATGTTCTCGGTCGACTAGTTGCTCGACTGAGAATGTTTCTGGAGAACTGTTTTGTTATTTGAAAATTTAATTTTGATTGTAATAGTTGTCTGTTTGAATTATTATTCCCTTATTTGTTATGCTCTACAATAATGAACTTATAATCCATGTTTTGAAGATGTCTCATATGCCAAACAAATAACCATGTGAATAAAAAATGGCAAATTTCATTCAAGAGCATGAAGAAGATTACAATCATATAGAATTTAACTAATCATTTTCATTACAACTATTACAACTCCAAAACTTCACAGGAAAGATTTAAGAATTACATCGATGTCTGGATCTTTCCCAAGAAATGGCTCGGCTCCATAGTATTGGACCAGAGTTTGCCAATCCAAAGCACCAGTTGTAGTCAACGCATATGCTTCCAGGAAAGTGGGAACTCGGTCAAATCCGAAGTGAGCAGCTATGTCTTGCAATTGTATGGAAGAAAATTGAGTATGTGCAAGATCCATTGATGGTGAAGATGGAGGTTGGTAGTAGTTGTATGAGGGGTTAAATGGGTTGAGCATGCCAGGGTTTAAAGAATGCGGATATTCATCGGTTTGGCCAGGAGAAAGGTTTTGCATTCTTTGATTTAAGTATGTCATGGCATGGTGATTGTAGTTTAATTGTCTACTAAGATGATATTGGGAGCCAGCAATATAAGTAAGGGTATTTTGGATGGGATCAATGGAAAGGTTAGTAGGAGGAGGGGTGGTATATCCTGATGTGATGACTCTCCTTCTACTCTTGCCCTTTTATGGCCAAAGTCAATTCCCATCTTCTCTACGGTGTTCTTACTGATCTTTGGTGGTCTACGCTCCCATATGTATCCCATATCTTCAATGTTTGACTTAAGAAAATGTTGAGTAATCTGGCATACAAAATCGGCATATGGTGGATTGCCAGAAAACTCAAGCATATTTTTAAGTATTATGCGAATGAAGTTGATGGGAATTTCTTTTATGATAGCATAAATTAGACACATACGGAAGATAGGAACCTCGGATTTATTGGCTCGTGGATGTATGTTGGTGGAAACAATGAGGTTTACTATTCTACATGCCGGTTTTAGGTTTATTGCATAATAGGTTCCCCTATCTTCATGACAAGTGGTATTGGCTTGAAATATGGCTCTTTTTATATCACTAAGACTAGTGGTGTGGTCATCATGGGAAAATAAATTTATTGGATTGCCGGTGGTAAAGTCAAGGAAATCTTGATATTCATCTATATCAATTTCAAGCATGTCAAGAATATCCCCTTCGGAAAATTTAAAACTATGCCCATTGACCATGGTGTAGAAGAATGTGGTGTCATTTTCGGTGTGGGATAGAAGATTGGCATAGAATTCGTTGACTACCTTAATAGAATAGGAAGGAAAGGATGGATTGATGAAGTCCTTCAGCTTTTGTACTCCAAAGAGATGCTCCAGGTCGACTATGTTGATGAAGTCCATCACTTCGACCGGACGTCGGGGAAGAGGAGCTTTAGAGGAAAGCCGAAAGTATCTATCTCCAGCATCTCCGTCGACGAAGGCGATGTCATTGATGATCGTCAGTGGCGGAGTGGCTTCCCGATCTTCTCTTCTTTTTCTTCCAGCAACTTTCTTCTTCCCATGGACAGTTGATGATGAGGCCATTGTGTTTCTTGAGAGTGGAGAAGAAGCAAGGAAGATTTGAGGGTAAGAGTGCTGAAGGATTGCACGAAATTGCACTAGAGATGGACTATGGATGCAAGTGTGAGTAAGTGGCTCGTTTTTGCACTTATTTATAGAATTCCAGCGACCTGGTCGGTCGACGACTCGTCGACCGAGCGTCCGCAACGGTCGAGTTGCAGACGCGCCACTTGGTCCTCCAACGGTAAAGAAAACGGTCATAACGGTCGGGTCGCAACGGTCATATCCAACGGCTATTTCTCGGTCGAGCGCTTGTCGACCGATATTGTCTCGGTCGAGCACTCGTCGACCGACCGTTTGTTCGATACTAAATCTGTTTAGAATTTGTCGGTCGAGTGAGATGGGCTGACCGAGTGGTTCTCGGTCGACTAAGTTGTCGACCGACAGACTTACTGAGTTCAATTTTTGACTGAATTTTAGAACATTTTTGTAGAGCATATGTATATGTATATTCCAAGGGAGTAATAATATTTAAGGCTTCTAATTTCCACAAATGATTTGATGTTTTGATTTAAAAATATGCTAAGATTAAGTTCAATAAAATAATGTTCAAATAAGTAATTTTTTATCAAAGTTTATTTTAGGTCGTCCTTGATTACGACCAAGGCGCCCCTTGGTCAAATTTTATTTTCACCAAGAGGCATATTCTGCAGGTTTCCAGTATGAATCATTCATATGCGAAGTATGAGTTCTGCAGATAGCTTGCAAATATCAATTTGAGACTCATTAAAGTGTACTAATTATGAGAGCTTAATAAGGACATCAAATATGATGAAGCATATTCAAGAATAATATCCATTCATGAATTTAAGATTACTTTGGATAGACTAAAATAAGTGATGCTTAACATAAAAGCACACAAAAATTTATTTGAAACATTTTATTCATTGCAAGTATTTCTGAAAAAGAAATGTGCAATAAAAGAATGATTAAATAGAAATGTAAGCATGATCAGTTAATATTTATTCCATATAATCTTTCAAGAATAATTTTCACATACAATGTAAAGATTTACAGCAGTCTGAGAACAGTGATATGCTCGGTCGACAGTTGCTCGACCGAGGATCATTCGGTCGACAACTTCTCGACCGATCAAGTTTCTGGAAACTGTTTCAGAAATATATTTCAAGTGCAATATAGGCTGTATCTTATTCAATTATTTCAAAGATCAGTTTGAGATAAACATATGTGTATCAAGGTGCTATTAAATCTTTTAATTTTTGATTTTGTTATCCCTAAATGTTAAGTTGAGATAGACATAAGGATATACAAATTAAGGTCTTTGGTCATATCTCAACTTAGTCGAACCTATTTAATTTGGGGTTTTTGGAACCCATACCATCTCGACATGCTTTTTCTTGTATGGGCATGAAAAAGAATAATGTCCAAGGCGTGAGCAATAATGACAACAAATTGAATCAACCTCAAGCCTTTTTCTATGGTTTTGATCTAGGTTATTCTTGGGTATATACATTTTTGTGCCTCTAGGTATATAAGCAGATTGACTCGCTTGTGTTCTTCTAGGTTGTTGATGGGATTTCTCATTAGGCTTATAACCTAGTCCTCTTCTCCCTATTTGATGATAGGAATTTTCTAATATTCTATCAAGGATTCCATTGTTGCTTAACTTACTAACTTCTTGTTGCAACTTAACGATCTCATCCATTCTTTTCTTGATATCTAATTTTGCTTGGTCTAGATTGGATGATAACATATTTCTTTCTTTCACTATATTGTCATAATCTACATGGGTGCACAATATAGGTTGTTTTTGAAAATCATTTAATTTTGTAAGCAATTCAGCTTTTTCTTGACATAGAAGATCATAGTTTGTTTCTAGAGTAAAGATCTTTACTTCACTGTTACTTAGAGATGATTTCAAGGTACGATTATCAGACATAATGCTGTCTTTTTCAAAACCAAGAGTATTCAATTTAGCATATAAATCGTCATTTTCGGATGTAAGAGCAAGAAGTCTAGCATTTAGATCATCATTTTCTTTACTGGATTTCTTTAACTTCTTTTTGCATTCAACATATTTATTATGTGTTTCTTCAATAATAGCAACTAACTCCTCCTTGGGTAAATCAAGCAAGCTTACCTCTTCTTCTTCTTCCTCACTTATTGTAGCAACGAAACACTCTTTATGTGCATCTCCTTTCTTTGACCTCCATGGACATTTAGACGTAGAGTGCTTTGTTCCTAAGCACCAATTGCAACTTGTCGAACTTTGGTCCATGCTCCTTTTCTTGTGGTTGTAGTCACCTCCTCCCTTTATCTCTTCAAGACCTTGTTAGGGCTCCTTGAAGCCTGCTCTGATACCAATTGAAAACCTCTAGAGGGGGGGTGAATAGAGTTTTATAGATAATTTAACAATTATTGCACTTCAACAACCACAAAGAGAATATTGGACAAGGAGACACAAGGTTTAGAGTGGTTCCAACTATAGCAAATACTATAGCCGTCAGTCCACTACCCGGTTGCTTACCCAACCGGGATTTGAAAAGAAATTTATTTTATTACCTCTTCAAGGAATTTACATAAAATACAATCTCTTTTCCTAAACCCTTCAAGCAGCCTTCACCTAGAAGTAATCGCCAACCTTGAAGCAGCCTTCCCTTGAAGTAGATGCACCAACTCCCGTTGCACCAGCCTTCTGAAGTAGCTTCCCCTGCGATAGCCTTCTTGAAGTAGCTTGAAGTCCCCTTCTCCACCTGAGAAGTCAACCCTCTCCAATCCGCAACCTCCAACCCTAGGAGTAGCAAGGAGAGTACACAAGATAAACAGGAACAAGAAAGGAAAACAGAAATTACAACTTATCCTTTAAGCCCAAGGCTTGATATGCCTAGATCAAGCGTAAGATCTCCTAGCCAAGTATGTGAACTTGTGATTGCTGTAGGTAGGAGAATCTAGCCTATAGGACACGAGATTGAGCTAAGGAGAATGTAGGCCAATGATCACAGTGCTCAAATTTTGCTTGCAAAAGATTGCTCAAGTATGCTCAAGTGTATTCTTAAGTGTAACAAGTATGTTCTAGTGTCCTATGGGTTGTCCTATTTATAGGAATGGACTAAGTATGCTTAAAGACGTTCTAGACAACTTCTAGGGGGTTCCTAGTGCTTAACTAGCCGTTAGGAATAAGTTAGGCGCATTAGCAACGGCTAGTTAATTAATTCTGCAGTTGCTGTCAGAGACCATCTCGGTCGAGGACTTGTCGACCGAGATGCCCAGTCGGTCGAGGATTTGTCGACCGACAGGCTCTCTGGATTAACGTTGATTTGCAATTGTCAACTGCTGTGTCTAACGGCTACTTTTGGTCAATCTCGGTCGAGAAGTTTGTCGACCGAGAGTGTCTCGGTCGAGGAGTGTGGTCGACCGAGATTGACTCTGTTTTCAATCTTTTAATTAAGATACTAAGTATGTGCATGAGTGTGCATTATGTGATCTATTAGAAGGAGATGACCTAACTAAGTGTGGTGTTTAGCTAGGGAGATCTAACGCTTGATTTACATGAAGTCTAAGTACTTGTACATTATATATTTGTACAAGTTTACAAATGATTACATTGTATGACATTTATAAACATTCAAGCGTAACGATTCCCTAGAACTTTGTCATCACCTTGTTCCTGCACACTTAAGTAGCTCGTTAGATTAATAAGAATGAAATGTTTGTCATCATCGAAACAAAGGGATTTATCATAATATCCAATTTATCCAACAAAATAAACTAAAATGATCTAAATGAAGCATATTTAGTGATTTGCATCTTGTATTCACTAACTCGGGAGTTATCACTCATCTAGGGTTTCACCCTCTTATAAGAGATATCAAGCAAACGTTGATAATTGCAATTAGTATATGGCTTATCTGTACTAAACATCTAGATAAAATAATTGAATAATAAGCAAGAAGATTCAGATCGACAATGCTCTTTACTTAGCCATATTACAAATTTAGATGTAAGTAAGAAATTGTAGGTATTGATATTTTTATTCTAACATGTGCAACAACTTTAGGATTTCTATCATAGACGATTTGTATCCATTTTCACTATGATATCCTCATCTTAATTTTATCACATCATGAAATAATTTAATTCTAAATCATCTTGTGAAAGCTAGAACTGAAAGGCAAAGTTAGGGTTTATTATCGCACAGATTGATCTAGAGATTATAGTAGATTCAATCCAATTTACTATAATCTACTGTCAAGTGGAAGTACCCACTCACCTAAGGTGCAAAATACCGTAAATTTTGTAACCCAATATCTAAAATTCTTGAATCCACATCAAACCTCAAACAGTTCACCGTTATCTTCTTCCTCCCAAATTAGAAACCCTAGGAATAGAGAATTATAGAGAAATAATGAGAAAAGATGGTGATTTGATGTCATTTTGAATCAAATTAGATAAGGGACGAAATATATACATGTAAGAGAAGAATCACCAAGAAAAACTATTTAAAGATGACAAACTTACTCAGTATCAACAAATATAGGAAGAGAAAACCCTAGAACGTCACCTTCGTCTCTTTCTCTGTCCAAATTCTAACTCCCTCTCTCTCTCTGTGCCATCGTGTTTGATGCTTTGTTAACTGATTTAGTTTTTAAATGTAGTAGTCATGACTAAGAAAACAATTTTAATTGAAAAAATATACACATAGATAAAGATAACACAGAACAATAGGGTATATTTTTACAGATTGCTCTTAATGTAGTTATTAATCACCATTTACATTTAACTATCTATAAGTATCTATTGAATTTGGGCGGCAATGGGTGAAACATATGGCCACTAGAGCCCCCAAATGGCTCTGATAGTGGACATAACCCATACGAATTGCACTTTTCACACATAGATTAGAGACGATTTATTCTTACGTTTCCACCACATTACACAAGGTTGGAACTTTTTTTGAGGGGTGACTGCGTTTCTTTGCCCAAGATTCTCTCCCATATTTTGTAGAAGAGGTAACTATCTCATCAATGATGTCATACAACAACCATGGCCTTTTGCTTGATTTCCATTCGGTCCAAGGTTGTTCTTAACAACCTTTTCACCTCCATCATACCCATCCATGGGCGACACAATTCAAATTTTCAGTTGAAGTATAGGCAACAAGGTGAACCAAACATTACTATTGATACAAATCCAAATATAATTTCTTTGATATTAAATATTAAAAGGGTCACTACTACAGAAATAGCATTCAGTGACACTTTTCTGGGCGTCGGTTATTAAGAAAAACCGACGCCTTCTATGTTAGGCGTCGGTTGTTTACGAAAACCGACGTCTATATTCGAAGACCAGCCAGACACGGGTACCGCTTTGTCTTCAGCGTCGGTTGTTTATAACAAACCGACGCTTAAAGTAGCCCGCGAAATCCATATTTTGATCAAAAAATAGTGTCATTTTTAGCGTCGGTTATTAAGGTAGAAACCGACGCCTATGTGCGATGAAAATTTGCGCGAAAAGTGTCACCTTCAGCGTCGGTTATTCAAGGATAACCGACGCTGAAGGTGGTTCCCGCCAAACAATTTCATGAAAATATCGTCCAATTGGACGTCGGTTTTTTCAAACAACCGACGCTAAAGAGTTTAGGCGTCGGTTGTTTAAAACAACCGACGCTATTTGGGAACTTCATTACCCTCGATCGCTCGACTCTTCCCCTTTCTTCTGTTTCATTGTGAGCGATTTCTTCTCTACTGCCACCGATTTCTCTCCGGTGATTTCTTCTCCAGCTCCCCTTCTCCGGCGCCCCCTTCTCCGACGCCCCTTTCTCCGCCACCATTCCTGCTCGCCGCCGCTCCTGCCGCCGTTGGACACCTGCTAGCCGCCGCTCCTGCTCGCCGAAGATCCTGCTGCTCTGCGTCGCCGCCGCCTGCTCGCCGCCTGCTCGCCACCACTCCTGCTCGCCGCCGCCGCCGCTTGCTCCTTCCTCCTTGTTGCTGCTCTGCTCTGCGTCTCCTTGATCACGCCCTAACTCCGTTGCTCACAAGGTACTAGCATCAAGCCCTTCCTCTGCCATTCTTTCCATTCAGTAATAGTCTCATCTCCTCGTTCCACACCATAACTTGGCTGATGTCAAGCCCATGCTCAAAAACATCTACCTATTCTATCCATGTTCGTGTGGCATTCCCATTTTCAGGAGTCAATGACCATCCTTTACAGAAATATCTGCATCTCAAGCATAATTGATCAAAAAAAAATACTACTAACTAACATGATTTAAATTGGCTATAATTAGAATCCCAAAACTCAAGAACACATATGTGTTTATGAATGAAACATTCTAAATAGGATAATGTCAATTTAGACACATATACTATGTGGATGTGCACACAAGGAAGCATTCTAAATAGGTAGAAGATAGATTATCCTCCCGTGGACCAAGACCCAATGGTAACTATTTGTCGTGCATCAAAACAAAATCAGCAACCAAGGTATGATGCATAATATATATCCATTTTTTTACTTTTGGGGGTGTGCCTTATACTATTTGAAATCCTTGATTTTATCTTCTATCCTAAATAAAATTAAGGGACCCATGATTAGAAAACAATTCCAAACTTGGCACCCACACTAATTGGAAGGAAATAAAATATGATTATTGAAATGCACATTTGTGACGTGATACCTTTTTTAGGATGCATATATTAGATTCAACCTTTGAGACATCCTTTTATGAGTTCCAATACAATTAGGGTTTCATTTCATTGCCATTGTATGTATTATAATATTACATCTTTCACATAAAAATTAATTAAATTGAATCCTATTGGAACCCTAATTTAAATCCTAATTTGACTTAAACTTGTCCATTCTAGCATCCTAATTTGATTTGATTAAACCCTAACATTGTTTAAACCCTAACATCAATTGTGATGAAACCCTAACATGTACATATCTATGATTGTGTTTGTTGGCCTAGAAACCCGTCCAAGATTGACTCATTAGGAGTAAATCTTGGATAGTCCCCGGTTTGGTTCTTGAACACTTAATCTCACTTAGGATGTAAGTGTATAATGTGTATTGGGTTTTCGAGAAAATTTTGGTAGCATTTCCCCGTTTGTTCTCTAAGTACATATGTACTTAGAGAACAGCGGGGAAATGCTGCCGAAATTTTTTCGAAAACCCAATACACATTATACACTTACTAGTGAGATTAGGTGTTCAAGGATGGGATAGGTGGTACACATTTATTATATATAAGAATGACATCACATGTGTTTGTTGGCCTAGAATGTGAACAATCATTGTTTTTTATATTACTTGTACATTGTTATAAATTAGAATGAACAATCACTAAATTATATACTGTTTGTATGGAGTCCGGCTTCATTGTAGATATCTATTATTGTGTTTGTTGGCCTAGAAACCCGTCCAAGATTGACTCATTAGGAGTAAATCTTGGATAGTCCCCGGTTTGGGACTATTCTTGAAC
The DNA here is from genome assembly GCA_963693085.1 of Alisma plantago-aquatica. Taxonomy (NCBI): domain Eukaryota; kingdom Viridiplantae; phylum Streptophyta; class Magnoliopsida; order Alismatales; family Alismataceae; genus Alisma; species Alisma plantago-aquatica. The sequence continues at coordinate 409,348,898 of OY856414.1, forward strand.
ACCTAATCTCACTTAGGATGTAAGTGTATAATGTGTATTGGGTTTTCGAGAAAATTTTGGTAGCATTTCCCCGTTTGTTCTCTAAGTACATATGTACTTAGAGAACAGCAGGGAAATGCTGCCGAAATTTTCTCGAAAACCCAATACACATTATACACTTACTAGTGAGATTAGGTGTTCAAGGATGGGATAGGTGGTACACATTTATTATATATAAGAATGACATCACATGTGTTTGTTGGCATTTCCCCGTTTGTTCTCTAAGTATATATGTACTTAGAGAACAGCGGGGAAATGCTGCCTAATCTTTTCCTAATATTCACTTGTTTTCTCTGATCATAGAATGGATAGATCATGGATGTCCATTCGTAATCGTTGCACCCCAGAGTTTATATCTGGTCTTGATCAGTTTATTAGATTTGCCGAGGAACATAGGAAAAAACCTACAGATAGGTTCTACTGTCCATGTAGGCATTGTGGTAACAACTTGAAAGTCAACACTGGTGAGGAAATCAAAAGTCATGTCATGTGCAACGGGATTGTACAAGGCTATACAGAATGGCACTGGCATGGAGAGATTTCAAAATCGAAACCAGTAGATGTCGATAGCAGTGCTTGGGTGGAAGAAGAAATTACCTCTGATGACGTAAATGTGAACGAACCAGTTCCAGCAGACATCGTTGATGCGATGCTGGATCGTTGATGCGATGCTGGATGCGGTGGCAGGCATCTCAGGCTTCCAATACGCCTATGGCGACCCACTCTTCTCCTGATGCACAGACTGCGAGTAATCCTGGAGACCCATCGCCTAGCACATCTGCTGTAAGTATTGTTTATGGCATTGTAGTTAGTCTTTTCAAGTTGTTATGTTTTCAAGATGATATGTATATATGTATAATATTCTTTACGTAAATTTGTAGGCATTGAAGCCATGCCGCTTAAGAATGCAAGACTACGTTGTTGCAGAGGCGCAAGCTTACCCGTCCCTTCCTGGGGAAAGGTTTCACGGGACTCCAATGCCACAGGGCTATGTTCGTGTGGGCCCATTACGTGTGTTACCCGATTGGAGGGAAGTTGTGTTGCCATATGCCCACCCAAATATTGATACACTTGGTGAGGCAGAAGGCGGGGTGATATTGTGGCCCAAAGCAGATGTCGTCTACACGACTGAAATTGTAAGATAAATTTACATTGATTTAGACTGTTAATGTGTATATATGATGTCAACTGATCTGAAATTATATGTACAGGTTAAAAAGAAGACACCAGGAGCACCTAGGCCTCCACTTCCACTTCCCGCATTACCCGATTGGGTTCCAACTGACCTAACATACCCGTTAGGTCCTGCTTGTAGGGGAATGGCATGTTGGCTACGGGCACATAATGTACATTGCCCTATAATTATTTCTTTAGATGCAGATTATGCAGGTCAATCATACGATAGCTCTTTATTTATACAAGATATTATTGAGCTGTTTATGTATGATTGGCTGAATACATCAATGATAGAGACATGGATAAGGTGAGATCTTGTTTATATATCCATATACCTTGTGTAAGATCCGGTGATCTGGTTTCTTATATATTAATGCATACGCCTATATGTTTTGCAGCTACCTAGTCGAAGATCATTGCAAACAATTTGTATTTGATCATGTGGGATTTTTGATTCCATCATTGATTAGTTTGGTAGCTAAAGACCCTGATAATGTTCAACAATACTGTATAGATGCTTTTATAATTTTTGGTCAGCAAAAGAAGACGATAATAATAGCTCCATTCAATGTCAAGTAAGTTTACTTTATTTATAATTTGGACTTAAGACAATTCCATTTTTATTTTGCATTTTGAGTTATTAATTGTTAACTTCTTACTTCTAGCGGTAGACATTGGGAGTTACTAGTTATTGTCCCCGAGACATTCACTATTTATTATCTAGATCCTGCGGGGAGTACATTGAACACTAAAATTGGACACGTAATGAGAATGCCATTATTCTGGTGAGAAATATTTCATTTTTATATCCGTTAACATCTTTTATTACATTACTATTTACTTATGCAATTTATTGTGTTATATTAACATGTAGGGGTTTAGATGCATTCAAAAAGGCTGGAGGAACGGTCCCAAGGAAAAAGAACCAGCCAATAAATTGGCAGAACGTACAAGTAAGTTCCCGACTCGAATATATATATTATTGATGTGAATTGTGCTTAGCTGTATTATTTTGTATGTTTCAATTTATAGTGTGCTACACAAGACAATGGTTGGGCATGCGCATACTATGTGATGCGATTTATGCAGATGATTATCAAATATGCCGCATTAGACATTGATACCATACATGAGGTATTATATATACTCTCATTAGTTAGTATGCAATATATCAATCTTATCTTATTTTTATATTATTACTTATATATATACATCATTCTCTTTGCAGGTGTTTAAAACTGACAACACTACAGGTAAACGCTTAAAAAATATACATGCTCCATATACGATGGAAGCATTAAATGAAGTAAGAGAAGAATGGGCAAAAGCCATACAAGCAGTGGCAACTGTAAGATATAATTGGGATGTTGATAGCGATAATGAATGATACTTTGTAAATGAATATTTCTGAATGTTAATACATGTATTTGAATGTTTCTATATGTGTGAATGTAAGAATTGAATTGATGTCTGAATGTATGTACTTGTGTGAAATTTTGCTTATGACTTTTGCAGGTTTGCGGCCTGTTTGTAGGCTGATATCAATGGATGTCGTAAACCTGCAGTTCAGTTACTGAACTGCAGGTTCTCATCCTGCTGACCAGCCACAGCAGGCCTGCAAACTGATATGAAAAAAAAAGGCGTCGGTTATTTATAAAAACCGTCAGCAAAGATCTACAGCGTCGGTTATTTATAGATAACCGACGCCTTATGTGGCCAAAGCAGTCCTCGAAATGGCGTCGGATATACGTATCAAACCGACACCTATTTAAATTAGTGGCGTCGGTCTTTTGGTATATAACTGACGCCAAAAGTGTTCGCGCCACAAAAAAATGGCGTCATTTAGGACACTTTATGCGTCGGTTATCTACTAAAAGACCGACGCTATAATTAGTATAGGCGTCGGTCCGTTAGTAAATAACCGACGCAGAAAGTGCCCTAGCTGACGCCGTTTTATGTGGCGCGAACCCCTTTGGCGTCGGTTATCGACTAAACGACCGACGCCGATAGTTTAAATAGGCGTCGGTTAAACAACCGACGCCGAAGTGTTCGACCTTTAGCGGTGCCCACATAGGCGTCGGTCGAAAACCGACGCCAAATGGGGTTAAACGACCGACGCCAAAGGCCACTTATGTAGTAGTGGGTGCATATGTAGAATTTTTGGATGTACGATAAATACATATATACATATTTTTAGATTTGGAAAATAGAGAAAGTGTGTGTGTGGGTCAGGGGGGATAGAGTCCTGATTTCCCTCTAAATCCACTCCTATCAGGGGCGTAGCCGGGAGGGGGGATGGGGGGCTCCCGGGGCTTTAGCCCCCCTCCTCCAAAGCACTGCATGTATGCATTTAAGTCATAAGTAATTATATGTTGAAGGTTTGTTGAGTAGAGACAAAGACAAATTCTATCCGGATTGGTAAACACAATGTTCAAAAAGTGCATTGGCTTGAGTTCAAAACCCAACTATAGTAACTTTATTTTTTTAAAAGAACTGACTTTATTATATTGAACCCTTTTTATGTACCAAATTTTCCACAATGTACACAAATATTGTAATTAGCATTTCTTTCTTATAATCAACTAATTAGTAATTAGTAACAAGAAAGATATTTACATTAAAGTAGAGATAAGCAGACAACAAGTTGCACCACTAGTCATTTTTTGAAGAGAGGCCCTGGTCGGTATGGATTTACTTCACATTGAATCTTTACTCACCTAGATTTAGGAAACACATCATTTTCATACACATTTTTATAATAACAAATGAAAACAACGAAAGCATGACAGACCATGACAAGTCCACAATCCTTCAAATTATGTATATTAGCTAGAATATAAAGTTCCTCATTTGACAAAAAAATTATACTGAATCATGACAAAAATATTGAAAGATGATCACCCTTATTGGCTAAGAACATACTATATTAGTCAACATCTCAAAATTTGATTTCTAAACATTTAATACACTGGGTATAAACTCGTGCATTGCACGGGGTTGGATGTTCCAAAATATTAACTTCAACGGAAGTAGCGGTTTGACATCCATTCCATTTAGGCCAATAAACCAATGGAGAAAGGAAGTGTTGAGGTTTCATATATTCTTTATGAAAGCATATATCCATATTTATCAGTGTTGACAATGGAACATATATCATAGTACAATTTGGGAGTCTTCTAGCATAGGCACACACAAAATCACATCCATATAAAGATGTCATACCAAAGGAGAAAAAACATGCAATTGAAGGGTAGACATTTATGGAAGTTGGATAATGAACATGAAGTTCAGATATGGGCTACTACATATACAATTGAATACTACATTGTATACTACTAAATTATGGCATATTCTTTTATCTGCTATTACAAATGTTGTCTCTTTTTATTTTCCATTATGCACACTCTTTGGGATATCTTTAGACTTACAATGATCTAGCTTGATAACCTCGATGCATGGCTCAAACTGAAGAGCTAAAACCAACAAAATGACCTGCTATAATTGTCTATAATCTCAATTAGTTTTAATACTAGAGCTGTACTAGAAATCCTAGTGTGGTCTCATCAAAAATGCAATTTTAGACTAAAATGAATTACAACATATACTAAAAATTCAATGGTAGACTGGTGTTGGTGTTTTAAGGCCAAGATAATAACTCCAAACATCAAACAATATATCCAAAAGTGTATGTTTTGTATTGCATGAGGACTGGAATGCATAGATTTACCATAGAAATTGGTGATTAAGTCTTACATTATATTAGGAAAGAATCCTTTTCTTGTTTCACTGTATCCCAAAATGAAGTCAATAAAGATGGTGTGACAAGAGAATAAAACTTCCATTGCAAGTATCATATCATCACAACACTTGTATAATCTAAACAAATTGCAAGTAAAATACATATAGGAGTAAATATGAAGTTATCAATGCTGGTTTTGGAATTGTGTTGTAGATGAATAATACTTCCATTGAGAAAATAAATAGATGATCGGATATTGGATATATATTTTTTAAGAATTTGTGACCCATACAGATTTGTCCCTCAATGGGTTTTTCTCCATCAATTTGATGTAGTTGCAGCATCCCTTTCTAAGGTTTAGCTGTGGGGTCAAAATTAATGTTGTTATTAGTGAGTATTTTCAGTTCATGCACTAACAACTATATGCATTTGTGTTACTACATGATGAAAATGTTTCTTCCACGATCAAGTTTGTAGTGAGTGAACATTGCTCCTATGATGTAGTGATGTAGGAATGGGAAATTCCATCCAGAAGAAGGCTAGCTGTCAGTAGGACAATCACATTACCAGTAGGTACATCAATATTGAGAACTAATCATATCTGAGATCAGGTTTCAGACTGGCAGAAAGAAAGAAGGAAGTACATGGCAATGCTAAGTTTTCTTTTTTGTTGGCTTGATCAATGTCAATCTATAATTCATTGCGCATGGGAGGCTTGTACTTTCAACTCCTTTTAACGGAAAGAAACCAACATGGTTCTCTGCTTGCATTCAAGTATGGTCTTAGTTCTGCATCTTCTCTGCTGTCTCTCCCAGTAAGATACGCCGATTGCCCTCATAGTCTATTTTTTGCATCTTAAAACACCTCTAGCAAACACTATTCGGGAACCCGTTCTACAACGTGCTGTGTGGAGGTGGATGACTCGTGTTACCTTATGATCTAGACAGAGGCGTCCGTTGTGACTGCGAATGCGGACGAGGACGAACAGCCAAGACGGGGCAATAAGAGCTTCGTGCGCAAGTTTGGATGTCGAAGTATATCTATTTGAAGGGAAAAGGGTCACCGCTGCAGGATGCTGTTGAGGCTCCAGATCGAGGCTGCTAGCCTGCAAGACAAAACCAGCAACGCCAGCATGCCGACGGCGTGAGATCATGTTGTTCGAGGACTCACTTGTTGTCTGTTGTAGCTGGTGATTGATTGACACGGGAAAATGGGAGCTTTAGATTATAACTGGTGATTGCGAAGAGAAATCACATGAACAAGTACCTTACCCGATTAGGTCATACGTACCAGCTTGATCGCCATAAACAAATAGCCTTAGAAGGTGCGAGGATCATGAGCTTCCGATCCTAGCAATTGAGCAGTATGTGCAGTAGAATGGCATAATCTGAAATGAAAGTTCTGGGACACAATCCCGTTTTAACAAAAGGCTACGAGTATGTCGATAAACCTATTGAACAAAATTGCACATTGCCCTTTCTATGTTGTTTCCTGTATGATAGACAAGACTAATCAGTAATTCAAAAAATTGAAGAAATTTTTTTATGGGAGCCCCTCCACGCACTTGCCGGTATAAACTAGGCAGAAACCCGTGCTATGCACGGGCTGGAGAATCACACATAAATTATAGTTTAAAGAGAAGCAAAAGAAAAATAAAACTATATGTATGTTTTCAATTCAGAATAAATTACATACAAATAGCATGCAACATAAACGGTTGGTTTATAGAAAAGCAGAAGATAAAAAATCTGGAGGCTAACTTGTAATCTAAAATATAACCGAAGCAAGTATTGTACATACGAAAATTTGTAGTGCATGTTTAGGAGGCAAAAAAGATTTATACAAATAATAACAGAATTTCAGTACACTTAATAAGTTTCTCATAGGATGAGAGCAGTAGCTTGGAGTATATATCAAAATAGTTTGAACTATTAAGTTAGGTGTGACGCAAATACATACTTGTTTTTCTACACAAAATGGAATAGTGTGAGTTCTGAGATTTTTTTTCATAAAACAAAACAGAAAGGATCAACATATCAGTCTTCATAAAAGATTTTGACATTGTTTACATGTGTTGTTTTTCTTCATGGATTTCTTTCCCCAAGAGCCTTGATCTTCTTCATCAGCTATCATGATCATTTTACGTCAATGGTGTATATACTTCCTGCAAGTAAAATGAATACAGAAGATTATTAAAATCAATCAATTTTAGTAGAATCAAAATCTTCAAGACATACACCATACATCCATTTAATTGACATTCTCATACCGTACTCCATATAATGAGGTAATTGAAATATTGAAACTGGTATTGAGCGGTTTCAATGGATATATGTGGTCTTTCTTTTTTCTTATGAAATGGCATGTTGTGGAACTATGAAACATTCATATACAAAATATAATATTGGATATATGTTTGATTAGCATAGCAAATAGAGTTTATATATAGATGACTACATATATGTTATTGAGTTACTGCTGTAAATTTGTAACAACAACATGAGCATATAAACATATTTTAGTAACTTATTGAGTTGTTGTTGTGAATTTCTATTGACTATACAAACATTCAAAAATATTTCAGTACGTAAAAAATCAATGTAAAACTTAGTCTATAAAATATTATTCTAACTCATGAATGACTAACCAGCAACATAGTGAAATGCCAAACGTAACAAAGTATTAGACTAACTAATAAATAAAAATGAATTGTATTGCAACTATCATGAACTTCTTGTCACTATAAAAGGTAGTTAGCGAGAGAGCATTGGTTGAGGTTATAGTATTTTTAGATGTGAATTGGAGTTGTAATAATGTTTTAGTTTGATATTAATATTGATGATAATAACTACCATACAATGGTCATGAATGTAGAAATCAGGAATGTAGAAATCAACATGCAATCCCATGCTTTATATCACTATGTACCTGCTACCCCTAGATGGAGTATAGGACATAGCACGACTTCACAAATAAGGGCAGATAGAGTCGTTAGAAAGGAGTCAATCAAGATGCATTTAGAAACCAAGAGACAACTGAAAATTTTATGTTTCTACAAATAATTGATTTAGTTGATATCATCATCATCATCATCATCATCTAAGCCTCAATCCCAACTATTTTGGGGTCAGCTACATGGATACTTCGTTTCCATTCAGCTCTATCATGGGCCATATTCTGGTCAAGATGTAGATATTTGAAATCTCTCTTTATAAGCTTTTCCCGTGTTAATCTTGGCCTTCCTCTTCTTCTATTAAAATGAATTTCTTTGTATAAGCTCTTCCATAGATTTAGTTGTCATACTAATTTAAAATGAAAAGATCAAATGATTGAAAATTTTGGCACATGTTGTTGATTAAGATAAAATTCAATAGAAAGTATGTGTTTCTAATAATTCCTGAAAATTTATTAAATGGTGTAATATGTATATATATTTTTAAGTTTTGGAGCATGCTATTAAGTAACCTTTCTAAGAGTTCTAATAATATTTCACTTAGGACACCTAAAAATATATTTGCATTGTCAGAAAATAGGATAACACATGTGTCGCCACTTCAGAAGATTTCAAATGTCAAGGAGGTCTCAATAACAAAAAATAAGGATTCAAAGTAAAGAAAGAAGTCTAAATATGTAGCATAGGGTGTATCTAATGTTTAGAATGGCCTTGACAATGAAAAGGCAAAAAATATGATAGTGATTCCATAAGATCTTTAAGGCCATAAATCTCAATCTGCCTTCGTATTACAATCAAAGAAAGAGAAACATAAAAGCTGAAAAGGGCAATCAAGAGAACAATGTTGTGATTTTTATGAGGCAGAAGCGCCCCTCAAGACCATAAAATATAAATTAGAACTTTCTAAGACTTATTAACCATGTACAAATAAGAGGAAGTATAGATCCAACAACCTTCCTCAAAGGTTCAAACAATGGCAGACCTTTAGGAATTTGATTACATAACTTGATGAGCCCTTCATTCTTTTCTTCTTATTGATTAGCCTATCATAGCAGTATATTAATTAATAAAATCACCCTTATAGTAGAGAGGTAACAGAGTATATACAGTAGTTCAAGTAGAAAAGGAAATGACAACGAAGACACTGCACTACGTCTTATAGCAAGAATGAGACCAATTAACTTGAGATTGATGCCACCATGCGACTAAACTGAAGCACCACATGAAACTGTCCGGCACTTGAAGGGTTAGTGGGTTCACTTGTTCATTTAGTTAGCAAAGTGAGAGATAATTACACATGTGATAATAAAACAGAATAGTTGATAAAAATGAAATTATATCCACTACAAAAAAACTGGGCCATTATTCACGGGAGAGTCCTGTCACAAACCCCTCTCTACAGGCCCTCAGAAATAGGGACGGTTGAGGGTCTGGCCCTCACAAATGGTCCGTGAAGAGAACTCACGTGACAAATACCAGTGGCCCTCACGAATACAATTGTGAGGGACTATTTAGCCTTCATAAATACATTTTTGAGGGACTATTTAGCCTTCATAAATACATTTTTGAGGGACTATTTACCCTTCATAAATACATTTTTGAGGGACTATTTAGCCTTCATGAATACATTTTTGAGGGACTATTTAGCCTTCATGAATACATTTTTGAGGGACTTGATGGTCCTGGAGAATATATTTTTGAGGGGCTATGTGGTAGTCATGAATGCAATTTTGATGGTCAATCTGGACCTTCATCAATATATTTATGAGGGACTACTATAAATGATTTGGTTATTGATTATTGAATGATTTATTAAATGTTAATTAATTGTTACTATAGTGAATATCAAATTTTAAATGAAAACTTTGTATACATAACCTCAAGCAATATTTTTATACTAATTCACATGACATCATAAGAAGATTCAACACCAAAATGACACATAAAAATGTTAAATCACCTCAAACCAATTTTTGATATTGAAGCAAAATATTATCCATACATTGCGTGCTCAACGTTGATATAAATAAAGAGTACATATGGTTTTAAAATTTGAGATTGATGACAATCAACATATCATGCTAGAAACTCTTAAGATCTATAATGTCTCCATATTCCTTCAAATGGTGTTGTGTTCTTCATCAATGTCATGCCTCATACGGTTAGGTACTTGAATATTCTTCTCCTAAAAATGACAAATCATTATATTAATAGAATTTAAAGTTAATACATAAATCATAGTACAACAAACAACTTACCCTTATATTTCGGTTTTGGTCTACTCCAAGGTGAATTGTCCGTTGAAATCCATCATTAAAAGTAATTCTACCCTATCAATATAAATACAAAAAGGAATCATAAGAAACATATAATTAGAAAAAGTAGATAGGTATACATGCAAGTTATATGAAACCATCCTCAATATAAGCAAGCCAATAGCTGGATGTGGAAGAACATCCTCAATATAAGAGATAGATATCTCTATAATGTCCAATTCCACATTGGAAAGGGGACTGATGTGAAGTGTGGAGTGTGGAAGCTCCCTGAGATCAGAGGAATTGAGCAGATTCAAAAAATCTGCAGCAGCGTTGAGCTGGGAAGTGGAGATGATATCTGCATGCTCGGGAAACTAAAAACTATCTCTCTAAAAGACGCTTGGGAGGTCTGCAGGTCTAAATATGAGGTCTTGCCTTGGACCAAGTGGTTGTGGAAGAGTCGAGCACCTAAAAGAGCAATACTTTGCTATTGGAACAGAAATGAAGTACACCTGCTAAAGAACAAAAATGAAGCTCTTCTTGCTACTCTTATCATTTATCACATATGGCCACAAACCAATTCAGACCCATATTACAACGCAGAATAATAAGAATAACAAATATATGTTTTTGAACAATTCCCAACAATTTGGAGCAACTTGGACAGCCAAAAGTTAAAAACAAAGTAGATAGAGTTAGCCCATACAGAGAGTGGCCATTCCCAAGGTTATTAATATCAACAGCCCCTTAAGGAAATGACTCAAAAGAAGGGGACAAGCAGGGGACAAGGGCATCTGGAGCAGAAATAGTAGGCAATAACAGTATTCATCATCACAATTACTGCCATCTTTAATTTGAATTGATAACTATAGGAGAATCAGGGACAACAGAATTAACATGAAGAAAATGAAACAACAGTAAGAGGAAGACAAGTACGAATTGGTGAGAGAAAATGGGATAAAAAGAGCATGCAAATGGTAGAAGTTCTGTAGGAAGAAGTCAGAATAAGACAAACCAAGGGCAGTAAAAGGAGATTGAAAGAGGAAGAATCAACAAAACAAAATAAAAAACAGCAGTAGCAGGTGCTGAATTAGAAAATATAGAGGAAGGAATAGGTCAGTGAAAATAAATGGAAACATGCAAACAACAGTGGCTAAGAGAGGAGATTTAGGAGGAAGAAATCAGAAAAAGAAAATTAGATATGTAAATAGTAGTAGTAGATTTCGTAGCAGGATGTATAGGACAAATTTGAAAAAGAAAATATGCACATGCTTGCATAGTAGTAGGAGGGAATATAGGATGAATAACTCAGAAAAAACATAGCAGCAGGACGCAGGAATAAGATGCAGGAGAATGGATAAAAAAAGAAAAGAGAAAGAAGCAAGAACAATAAAAATATGAAAAAGTAGAAAAAACTTAACAAACAGCGTTATGAGGACATACCAATTTGGCCCAAATCAATCCTCATTTCCCCAAATCAGACCTGATTTTCCTCAGACCAGACCTAATTTGCCAAAATTTGACCTGATTTACTCTAAATCAGACCTATATCAACCATGCAATGACTGAAGGTGATCTAATTTGACCAAATCTAGACTCGATTCATGCTAGTTTAGCCTTTAAATTGCATAATTTGGGCCTAAAACGCCTTAAACGCCCACTTCATGTAGATAAGCTGAAATGAATTACTTACAAGATTTAAACGCTGATTTCTTGGTGTGAAAGACATCGATGAAGATGTGGTTGGTGTGTTCTGCATTTGAGGATAACTTTGTCGATTATTACCAGAAGAAGGGGACCAACTTTCAACTGCAGCCTTTAATAAAGTGTACATGTTAATATTCTTATGTGTATGAATATTGAAAATAATCTATAGCTGTAATGAGTTACATGTGGCGCAAAGATCCGTGGATGTCCATTGCCTTGTATGGAAAGCCTGCCTACTCCATTCTCCCTTGAATTGGCTTGTATGGAAAGTCTGCCTACTCCAGTCTCCCTTGAATTGCTTGGTCTAGAAAGTCTTCCTAAGCCATCCCCGCTTGAATTATTTTGGCTGGGAAACATGCCTACATCTGCACCATTACTTGTATTGTCTTGTATGTGAAAAGAACCCACATCCGACCTATTTGTGCCACTTTGCATGTGTAAGACACCTGTAGTATTCTGATTGGGGTATTCAACTGCACAATCAACATTAATACCGCCATCCTATAACAAATACATCAACAATGTAAAAAAAATTATATATTACATTGACATAGACAACTGAATCTGAGTTACCTGTGATAGTTTATACCAAGTCATTAATTGGGAGACGGATTTCTTCAATCCATTTACCGTTTCTTCAAGTTCCTTAAGTTTATCCTGAAATAGAAAACAAATTACAAACATCAATCTAATAGACTAGTTGTAACTAATAGTTCAAGTTTAGATTCTCTCCAACATACATCCTTTGCATTGCTTTCCTCAAGAAGCATTTCATATCTTATACGGGTAGCTTTTCCCCTATGTCCTATCTCTTTGTGCCCAATTCCAACACCTCGGATCCTAGCCTTTTTGAAAGGATTTAAAACTTGCAAATAAGCAGCACGTGTTAGATTATCAACACTTCTAGGATCTATTTCTTCTTGGTTTTCCACGATATCAGAGATTTCAAGCTGTAATTAGAAAGCGTCATAAAAGGAAAGCTTAAATTGAGATATCTAAGAATATGTAGCTTTGTAGACATCATAGGAAAGCAAATATCCATTTTCTAACCACTTGTGGGCTTTTGTCGTAAACTTTTTCCAAAAATTTATTAAGAGGCACAACGGGTTGATCTTCACTGACCTACACATGATAGATAACATAATAATTGTCCATGTTATATGTTCAACTCCTACTAAGAAAGACAAGTGTCCATTATTAATACCATTTCTGCCCGATAACAACTCCATGGCTTTGATCCTGTGGTATGATCCATCACTTTTTTTTGCTCTGTTTGCCTTGTTGATCTCAGAAATTTTCTAAACCATAAGAAACATATAATTAGAAAAAGTAGATAGGTATACATGCAAGTTATATGAAACCATCCTCAATATAAGCAAGCCAATAGCTGGATGTGGAAGAACATCCTCAATATAAGAGATAGATATCTCTATAATGTCCAATTCCACATTGGAAAGGGGACTGATGTGAAGTGTGGAGTGTGGAAGCTCCCTGAGATCAGAGGAATTGAGCAGAATCAAAAAATCTGCAGCAGCATTGAAGTACACCTGTTGCTGGAACAGAAATGAAGTACACCTGCTAAAGAACAGAAATGAAGCTCTTCTTGCTACTCTTATCATTTATCACATATGGATACATAGAAACAGATGTGTTTTTGAAGACAGTAGGAGCAAACCAAACAGTGTGTGGAATTGCATAAATACTTATTATAGAAGTTTGCATAGATAAATTGCATCCTTCTTTTTGACTTTTGATATCTATCTTTATAGATGTATTGAGCTTTGCTCCCCTTTGTAAATTTTGTGAGTAATGAAAGAGAAACGCGCTTATTGATAAAAAAAGTTATATGAAACCATTGTACCTTAGACTTCTCGGTTCCCCATTCTTTAACAAGATTTTTAAACTGGTCCATATCTATGGAAGCATTTTTCTCAACTTTCTTCATCATCAATTCTGGTTCAATCTTGTACTTTTCATAGTAATCTTTCTTTACACGTGCCCTCCACATTGATATCCCTTTGCTAATGTGTTCATCAATGTGATTCCATGCATTAGGGTGACTGCCTAAATCAAAGTATTTCTACAAAAACATAGAAAATATTACTTTAGATATAACAATCATACAATTTGTTGGTCTTTTTATGAAAAAGATTACCTCAATAAATGATTTTCTATCTGCAAAAGCTTGTTCTGGTTGTTCGTTCCACTTCAAGTCTAGATGCCATATGTGTGGTTTCCTTGCTAGCATATGACAATAACGATTCAATTTGGCACCATTCTCCCCAATAGCATTTCCTTCATCATCCCATTGGACCTTGTGACGTGGCTGCCCTTGCTTAGGAAGTAGGCTTTGCTCACTTGCAGGCCCACGTCCATACTTCCTATTCTCCTGTTCATCCTCAACATTTTCTTCAACTATTACATCATTTTCAATATTGTTGGACAGTAGAGTAGGTTCATCCTCACAATTTTCTTCAATTGTGGATGGAGGGACAGCAATAGGTTGACTGGGTGTGTTGTTACAACTAGATCTAGTGAATCTTCTTCCTGCCATCCTTCAATTGAAAAGGAAAAAAAATTAGATTATTAGTGCAGAAATGTCAGTAACAAAAGTAGTAGCTACATTTGAAAAACAAATAAATTGCGGAGAATATGAGACACCAACATATGAATATTCAGCATTTGAAAAACATATAACTTGTAGAGTACCTTGGTTTCATATCCCAAAAAAGAATAATGATGTCCTACTTGCTGGTATATGAAACAAGACTAAATAAATTGCAAAGAATATGCCATATAGTAACAGTTTGCCAAAAAAATACAATACAACATATTCCCCAAGTAAATTATTCTAGACTTGCAAACAAAACAGACAGATTAATGAACTAAACATTAGCCCCATCATTCTTTTTTTTAGTTCTATCAACAAAAGATCCCCCGGTGTCACTCCTCGTCCAAGACACATCACTAGTTACACCACCATCAGATTGTAAACCAGTCAAACAATTCTCAATAAGAGGTACTTCAGAATAATCTTTAGGAGGATGCTTTAGCACTGTGCACCAATCATCATCATTAGGATCCTTCACATAAAAGCATTGCAATGCTTGAGAAGCCAGGATAAACGGTTCCTCCTTTTTTTTTATCCTTGAAGTGTTGATTTGTGTGAACCCATACTCATCAATTCGCAACCCGTTAGAAGTGCTTTCATCATACCAAGAACATATGAATAACGGAACTTTGATTCCTGGACCATAAGTTAGCTCAATAACCTCCTCTAAGTAGCCATAGTACGTGACTTCAGCATTTATAGGATTTCGATCTCTACCACTTGAATAACTTGAAGTGTCAGCACACAAATACACTCCACTATTTTGTGTAGTACATGTACTTTCAATGGGCTTTGAACGGAAATGATATCCATTGACCAAAAATCCTTCATAAGACATTCCCTCAACACAAGGGCCTTGGGATAACCATCTCAAATCATCGCTAATACTGTTCGGCCTAATCTCTCGCATTTGCATTACCTTCATAAAAAAGTAAAACATTAATGTAATCTACACTAACTTGAACATTAAGAGTGACAACAATATTTATGTTTGAGACTTACATGCTCTTTCAACCACTTAGAGAACTCCTTTGCATGTTTTGTTTCTAGGGTCCGTGGGGCAATGTTGGGTTCCATATCTTGAAGAATACACATGTGTTCACTGCTTTATAAGAAGTGTCTAAATTAATGTACAACATATATACAAATATCAGCAAGAATTTTAGGACGTAATTAAATCTTACCTTCTGTAAACATCCAATTCCTCTTTATTGAAAAGGACATAACGATGGGCTTGTTCCAAAGTGTTGATGTCGAAATTTCTTGACACTCCAACTCTAATTGGAGATCCATCAACATTATGAGGAGTGCGGATCAGTTTTGTCTCAAAATTATGCAAGTGCCTACCACAAAATGTCAAACTTTCTTCAGCTAAATAGCAACTAGCAATACAACCAGCCGGTTTAGCTTTGTTTCTTACATACTTCTTCAATTTCTTCAAGTATCTCTCTATTGGGTACATCCACCTAGTTCGGACAGATCCGGCTTGCCTGGCTTCATAAGCTAAATGAATGGGCAAATGCATCATGATGGTGAAGAAAGAAGGAGGGAAGATTCTCTCCAACTGGCAAAGAGTGACATCAATTTCTTGTTCTAATTCTTTGAATTCCTCCACATCAATAATGTTAGAGCAAAGCTTGTTGAAAAATGATCACAAATTAGCAATAGGCTTGTACACATCTAAGCTTATGCAATGTCTCAAGGCAACATGTAGAAGTTGATGCATAAGAACATGACAATCATGACTTTTCAGCCCAACAAGTTTTCTATCAGATTTGCTAACACACCTAGATATGTTAGAAGAATAGCCATCAAGAACTTTCAACTTTTCTAACACAGATAGGAACTTATCTTTCTACGCATTAGTCATGGTGTAAGATGTTGGAGGCAAGTAATAGCGGTCACCTGCATCTACTGGCCATAAATCTCTTCGAATGCGCATTTTCTTCAAATCTTGACGAGCTTGTAAGTTGTCTTTACTTTTCTTAGAATCACCCAATAATGTGTTTAAAATATTCTCGCACACATTCTTTTCTATGTGCATCACATCCAGATTGTGTCTAACAGATAAATACTTCCAATAAGGTAGCTGAAAAAAGATGCTTATCTTATTCCAACCAGGAGGTAATGGTTGAATTTGATCTCCAAGCCTCTTGCGCTTATTCATTTTTCCAAATGTGATATTTTCATACCCATCAAATTGCCTCAGTATATCTTCTCCAGATAGTGGCTTAGGTGGAAGTCAAAAATCTTTTTCACCATCAAAATTTTTCCTATCACGTCTATACAGATGATTCATTGGAAGAAAACGTCGATGGAAACCATAGCATTGCTTTTTCCCATACTGTAACCATTTTGATACAGTCTCCACATTACAACAAGGACATCCCAAATCTTTCTTACCTTTAGTGCTCCAACCAGATAAGTCACCATATGCTGGGAAATCATTAATGGTCCATAAAATCATTGCCCGCATAGTGAAGTTCCTTTTTCTATATGCATCATAAACTTTGACTCCAAGCTCCCAAAGTAGTTGCAACTCCTCAATTAATGGCTCCAAGTATACATCAAGGTCATTGCCAACCATATGTGGACCTGGGATTAATAGGGACATCATAATAAATTGTTCTTTCATAAGAAGCCAAGGCGGAAGATTGAGAGGTGTCACCAACACAGGCCAGATGCTATGTGATGCACTCATATTGCCAAATGCATTAAATCCATCTGTTGCTAATGCCAATCTAACATTGCGTGGTTCAGCAGCAAAGTCTGGATACCTGGCATCAATAGACAACCATTCTGGTGTGTCTGAAGGATGATGAATACGACCATCCTTGCCTTTTACTTCTGATGGCCAAATCATGTCTTTAGCAATAGACAACCATTCTGGTGTGTCTAACCGAGGTATCAAAGGGAAGTGATACATGAACTTAGCAGCTACCTTCTTTCCCTTTGTTTTGTATTGCTTTTCATTCCATCTTGAAGCACCACAAGTATCACAATTTTCTTTTGAAGTTGCATCTTTGCGAAAAAGCATGCAATTATTTGTACATACGTCTATAGTAGAATGATCAAGTCGTAAATCCTTCACGATCGCATTTGCTTCATAGTACGTCTCCGGGAATAGACAATTTTCTTCCGGAAATCCTGAAACAATCAACTGTAACAACTTTGTGAAAGAATCGTTGGACCATCCAGATTCCTCCTTCAGAAATAGCAAGGCAACCAAATACGATAGCTTAGAATGACTTGTGCAACCTCTATAGAGTGGTTGATCTGCCTCTTTTAGTAGCTTGTAAAATCTTTGTGCATCTACATTTGCAGGTTCCTCTGTAGCTTCAGTAGAGTGGTCATTTGTTGTGTCACCCATACCAAACAAATCCTCCAACATCTGATGCATATTGTCGGTGCTAGGCATGTTTGGTGCCACAACAGGATTGCTCCTACCAATCACCTCCCCATGAAATGTCCAAACATCATACCTATGCACAAATCCTTTTTGTAATACATGTGAGAATACCTCCTCCTCTGTTTTAAGGTATCTGTTCAAACTTATCTTGCAAGGACATATTAATTTCCCCTGTCTAGTTGGTCTCTGATGGATAAGAGCAAACTCAATGAACTTTCGTAACCCTGCCTTGAATACATCACTTCGCACTCTGTTCCCAATATACATCCAACTCTGATCTATTAGAAAATCCATCTACATGAAGGAAAATATATAATAAGTAGAGGAACAGCTGTTTGAGATGTAGTCATGTAGGAGATGTAGTCATGTAGGAGCAAGAATAAGTAAGAAAAAGTAGAAGAAAACTTGCAAATAGAAGTGATACTAGTAGTCTAGTAGACGTGCGAGCAGGAGATGCAAGTAAGAATCTGAATTTCTGATATGAGTAACAAGGAAAAAGCAATAAGAGGGGACATAGAAGTAACAAAAATTTAGATGCAATAGCAGGAACATGAAATGAAGGAGAAATTGCAAAAAAATAAAAGAAAAGAAGCTAGAATAGGAGACACAAGAGGAAATAGAAAAAAAATCAAAGAAACAGTAGTATAAAAGGACTGATTTTTTTGCAACAATTGCAGCAAAAGGGTGTCGAATATACAACATGAAAAAGGAAAAAGAGAAAAGGGAAGGGAAGGGAGAAGACATACATGAAGTCTATCAATATACAAGAAGCAAAAAAAGAGGCAGAAGAAACATCCTTCAAGAAAAATCCTTCAAGAACTGCAATAGCATAGGTACCCACCTAATCAATAATAGTTCACAGATCCATCCATTAACTTTTTCTCACATGTCTCAACATATACTCGATTACAGGGGCTACTTATACTATCAGACTAGCTACACAGCTTCTCTTCTCAAACTAGGCAATCTCTCTACTACAAAGGAGTATTTTGACGCATGGCTATTTAGACTCTACCAAAGGAGATTCAAAGTTGTGTGTGGTCCTGATGCTATGGGTTATGTCCAACATATCCCATAGAATCTCAATATTGTGCAGATCTCTATGCATAAAGGCACTGACAGTCTATTTCTTCTTAGATCTGATATCAACATATTGTTATTACTTATAACAAGCATTATGAGACAAATACCTAACTGTCCCTATAAGTCAGCTGAAATACTTAAACATATAAGTATATGATATCATGTATAACATCTCATAAAATTAAGAACTGAAATACTTAAAATAAGTCAGTTGCATAAGACTTAACACCAACCAAGATAGAACATATGACATGCAGACCAGGACAACAGGGACAATTTCATTGTTTGGTATCTTGTTAATAACACAACACTCAAATTATGATAGTACGAGACTGTAAACCAACAGAACAATAGACTAGCAGAAGAAAACAGTTCATATATACCAACCACTACAGAAGAAAAGAAGTTTCCTCCCAAAAGAAACATTGTAGAAGTGTCTATCCCATCTAAAAAGATTACTTTCATTGATAGTTGCTAGATATCAAAAGAGGAAAATACCCAATTCCGAAAAATGGCAATTTGGATACATAGATGAGTAGCAATAGCCTCCAACCTGGGAGTACAATAAACACATTTAAAAATGTATATACTTTTGATTAACTTTGTAAATATACAGGGGAATCCTATCAATGAGTTTACACTCAACAGCCTTACCCCGATGAAATCAGCTACATGGCAATTAAAGAATAAATGTATGATAAATTCATTAGAACGTCTACACAGAAAACATATAGAAGTATAGAAAAACCCTCTTTTTTTAGGTTGTTCATCACTGAGATGTTGTTTCTAGCAATCTTTCGTAATAGGATTTTAAATTCATATGTATGATCATCTGAATTAAATACCAAGAAAGTTGACCATAGATATCAATATTTTAGATAGAATCCTTAAGAAGGTATTTCTCATGGATCAATTTGATCCATAGACTACCTTAAGAAGATGGTTACATCATCCCACTTAAGAAGATGGATATCATTCTTGCCTTCACACTATCCCCACAAGAAATTTATAATAATTATTTCCACTTCATCACAGATAGAAGTAGGAAGTGAAAAGGAAGAGGACCAGAATTTTTGATTGGCGGACATAGTAGAATTACAAAGTTCTAGTCTCCAATGGAAACTGAAATGATATGTAAATAAGTTTGGTATCTTTAAAAATGAAATGATGGGCATAGAAGCACTAAAGCATGGGCGTAAAATGAATGTAACTTCTGGTTCACTTGTATGATATGTATCATTATAAGTTAGTAGCATACCATCTTTGTGCACACTTAGCATCAATAGAATGTCTGTCATGACCATGGAAAGCTTCAGACATGCATTCAACAAAAGGTATGCTCTGGTTGAGAAGTCTAGTCAGAAGCCTCAAGAACGAATGGGTGTTCTTAGTAATGTGGGTTCCTCCTTGATCCCTTTGTTGTTAAAACAACATTTGTATATTTGTCTTTTTTTTGTTTTCCCCCTCCATCTAAAATAATACCCTTTCTGTAACATGTGGTTGTGATGTATGACCTAAAAGTCAATAACTGTGGTAATGATCCTCTGCTAAGTGCAGCTCTGTACTTAGAGATTAATTAAAGGCCGACTGCCCAGGGCTCCCATGGGACACATCCATTCCTAATATAATAGTTGGCTCTTAGGAGAACTTTGGCATGGATGGAAGATGCATAGAAGTTCACCACAGCTGAGCATCCTCCATCCATGCCAAAGATCTCCAAAGTGCCAACTATTATATTAGGAATGGATGTGTCACATGGGAGCCCTGGGCAGTCGGCCTTTAATTAATCTCTAAGTACAGAGTTGCACTTAGCCGAGGATCATTACCATAGTTATTGGCTTTTAGGTCATACATCACAACCACATGTTACATAAAGGGTATTATTTTAGATGGAGGGGGTAAAGGAAAAAAGACATATAATATATCCAATTGTTGTTTTAGGAGGAACCCACATTACTAAGAACACCCATTCGTTCTTGAGGCTTCTGCCTAGACTTATCAACCAGAGCAGACCTCTGAGATGTTGACAATGACTTAGTGTACCTCTGCAAAATGCAAAAACACCAGGCTATATTATACTTACAACCAAAAACAAAACATTCAAAAACAACACAGTGAGAAAATAGAACAGCACTCGTACAAGTGACCCCCCATGACAATATTATTTTCATGAGAGTCAACTTTCTAAACCATGTTGGCATGGAGGAAGATAAAAATATAATCCCATGTTGGTGATTCCATCATACATGTTTGACAAGATCTTTCCTAAGAAAATTGACTATGGGAAAAGAAAAGCCAACAATGTTGAGTTAGAAGAGAAGAATGTAACTCCCCAAGCTTTGCCTCACTTGAGAAGCAATTTAATGCAGCCACCAAAGCAATCTACAATTTTCACCCAATAAGAAATGTGTTTATAGGAATGGGTTTAAATGTAAGGGTTTTTAATCAGAATGATGCTTTGGTCACCTCTAGAACTGCTTTTCAAAAGAAAGATCATTTCAGCACAACAGTTTACAAGCATCTTGATCACCACTACATCAATAAACCAGTAACATCAGATGGAACCCTTCTTCATCTTTAGAAAATAAGCACAAGCATAGCAATTCCAGAAAAAAGAACACAAGGGTCGTTTAGTAAAGAAGCACTTTTATCTCATTATGGATAATAGACTATAGCACACTCACATTGACTAACCATTCCTCAAAAATCACCTTATTTCTATACCACCAGATATAGTAAAGGATACAGTAAAGGATACATATAATAGATTTAAAGGAGGTATTGCTTATTTCCTTCATACTGTCTTCAAAGAAACTAGGAATATTATTAATACATTCATTATCAACTACTTTGGCTCTGAACCATATATATGTGTGTCATGAGAACACTTGTTCATATATAATAGAATAGAGTAGCAAAATTAAACATACATGCACACATGTGTATTGCTTTGAACCAAGCTTGAGCCTCAACAATTATATATGAGTAATATTTGATCAAGTATGACTTGGATTACATGGTAGGTATTATACATAAATTCGAGTTTGTACAATTAATAGATATTGTACATATTTGAGAAAGACAATATTCAATCAAATACTATATCTACTCAATCACATCAGTAAATTATTCTTTTCTTATTGACAAAACACAAAGTTGTATGATAGAAAATCATTATGAGGATGCTATACTATAGATGCATAGCCTAGGAATTTATGTACATCACAACTTTGATTCCCTTCCATTTAGTTATGGTAGCTACTCCCAAGGAGCTATTTCCTCACTTCCAAATATTGAACACGCCCCTGACTACTCTCTATTACTGATGTATGACCATCTCCATGCAACTGAGGATAGTCAAAGTTTTTCAACATTGTGATATGTTTCTTATACGTGAGAACGTTAACCCTTAGGGGAGGGGGAGATAACTCATATGAATACTAGATGGTTAGTATTTTTACTAAGTAAACCCAGCTAATCCTATGCAGATCACATTGGGGGATGATGAGGCGGACACATGAGGTATGAACTGGAAGCCCATTGGAGGAAGAACCAATCTTGGCTATCAGGGGTCAAAGTGGGGGCTAGTGCTCTCCCAAATGAGAAAAACAGAAAAAGATACGAACCTAGAGAGGATTCCAGTGGCTGAAGAAGCAAGTTGCGTAGCAGAAACGACCAATGGCCGAGCAGGGCGATCAGCGACAATCAAGCACGGTGCCTGCGTAGCAGCAACGACCAATGCGGTGGGCAGCAACCGTCAATGGCGGAGGGCAGCAACCGTCAACGGCGGCAAGGAGTTATGAAGGATGAGCCCAATGCGAAGGATGAACGGAAACAACCGAGTAGGGTGATTGGCGTCAAGGATGACCCAATGCGGAGGAACCGATGAGAGAATCGGGAGGGGGAGGGTTCAGTGGAGGAGTGCGGAGGAACCGATGAGAGAATCAGGAGGGGGAGGGTTCAGTGGAGGAGTGCGGAGGAAATGAGGGGGAAAGGAGCGCCCGCCGGGACTCGGTGTTTTTTTCATTAATTTTGATAGACGATTCAGTGTTTTAGAATGGAGGGAAGGATTATGAGATGGAGGGAACAGTTGGCATGGAGTTTTTGAGGGGGTGATTCGTAAGAAATGTATTTGTGAGGGACCAATGTTCACATAAAATGCCTAACGATGTCAAGAACACGGTTGAGGGATTTGGTCCCATATTTGAAGGATGAGCCCTCACAAATGGACATCATTATTCACGATTTTTGGTTCCTCACAAATGTTCTTCAACAAAAGCCAAATTTTTTGTAGTGATCAAATTTGCCGACCTGATTGCATGGTGAAACAATCACATATTGTGATGATTGGGAGACGTTCAACCATAGAAATGGAGTATGCCAGTTTGCCAAATTAGCTCAAGGCTGGTCTGAGCGTCATGGATAAATAGTTGTATAACTGGAAATAGAGTTGCATTTTGTTAGAATAAATAATTGTAAAAAAAGATGGTTAACTACACTGCATCAAAGCAACTTAACAAAGAGAACTAACACCACTACTTCAAGTACGTTAAAGTGGAGGCATTGGAGACACCACCATGGTGTAGAGAATAATATCCACATTAAACCCTTGAAACGAATATATAAAACCGGATAAATACTTCAACGTTCTTTAATGTTTCTTACATATTAGCTTTCTTTGTATTTCCATGAAGTAATGGCTGCAAGCTTCTTCAGCCAACACCACAAGCAGTTCTTTGTTCCTCATTTGAACCCTTCCTTTTCAGATGTTTACTCGATGGCAAAGAGTAAAACATCATCCACATTCTTTTTCAATTGAGACCAAAGTAACGAAAATTGGATATTTAGCTTTCACCAATTGGTTTTACCATGACATAGCAAAACAAATGGGGGCTTTGATAGAGAAGCATGTACCTGGTGGACTATGGCTAAAAATAACAACATTGTAGAGACTACAATAGGTTCTTGTATACCCTGGAGAAAAGAGAAAAGCGATAATTTATGAACTGACGGGATTCTCATACAATGGGTTCTGCAGCGACAATGAATTCTACTACCAGTGTCGTCAGTCTGAACAATCACATGCGAAATCATAGCAAATTGGTTCCCAAAAAAGAAGATTGGGGAAGCAAGGGAGACCACTGAACAGAAGGCCACAGAAGATAGAGAGTGAGTGTCTCAAATAATCAGTGAAGCCAAAGACACTGCCCATGCCGACATGCATTCACAGGAACACAGGACCGAACAAACCAAACTGCGGGTGTACAAAATTGATTTCGCTAGGGTTACAGTGCTCACCTTTATATGGACCTCAAAACTGAAAGGGGTGCCAAAAAGGCATTGGTCAGTATCTTGATATCTTGCCTGATGCCAAGCTCGCATCTAGTCTACTTGACTAAACACGGCAAGGGGTCACTTACGCAGTTGTGGCAGCTTTGAATTTGGCTTCTTATGGTTCTTCGCTTCTCCTAGACTCTCGTATACCGGAGATGTCTTTCGTATATCGGAGGAGATCAATCGACAATAAGAGGAACAAATTTAGAAAAAGAGGAGTCTTTCGTCTTACGATTTTCAATGTCATGGCCAAAAGCGTCTACGACAACTAACAAAATTAGGCACGGACAATCCAATCCAAAAGTTGGGCTGAGCTAGAACGCAGGAGCAATAACAAATCCATAGGATTGAGGGATGAAGAAACACATAGAAACACAGAATAGACGAAAATAGAAGAAGAGAAAAAAATATGTCTATTAAATGCAGAGCAAAGATACCTCGTGGTAGCAGTAGAAGAGTCCTTTCGCTTCTTTCCCCACACATCCCCAACGGGAGAGCCGACCTCCATTGCCGTTTAGAAACCTAGCAGGCGCAGAGACGACCCCAACGAAGCAAAACGACGACGACGCTCACGAGAACAACGGACCACAATCCTGTCACCCAACCGCTGACCGGAGTAGCCGTCCAGCCCTGAGGGTAGGAAGAAGAGGGCGGTGAGTAATCGGAACTCCTGTTAGAGTCATTAAAGGGTGCACATCCCTCATAAAAAAATTCAAAATACAAATCATTGACAACTCCAAATATCATAGAGCACTCAAATGTTTAAAATCACATATTCCAGAATATAAAGGCTATTTTTATAATGTTTCAAGCATTTATATATTCATATTTTATACTTATCATTAATAAACTATAGCATTCAAATCATAAATCCATGTAATTCGGTGTCGTTTATAAACCCAAATTTTACCTTAGGGTCTTTTGGTATGTTCAGGAGCCCTTGAAGAGATTAATGTGTAGATCTATCATTAGAAAGAGCAATACAGTGTAATTTGATTAAATATAGCATTTATTACTTTAAATTGGGCTTAAGGTTGCCCTAAATGTGACCTAATATGAACTAAAGTACTATAGTCCATAAATCAAATCTGATATTAAAAAAAATACTCATCTCCTTGAGCATAACATGAGAAAAGATCATATATTAAGCAATATCATGTCTCTCCTCATTGGTTAGCTTACCAAGAATGAAGATTTCAAGGGTTCATTGTATTTTTAACTTATGGGGACTGACGTTTCATTTAAAAAAAGATATGGTACCCAACTACGATAAGGTTTACACTGATTTTTAATGTTGGCGAGGTAAATATTAGTTTCATCTTCCTGATTGTACAACTCACTATGGAACCTATCTTAAATGATATTCAATGTCGCGGTCACAACATCATGCTGCTAGCAGATGGTGCTGTGGGCATCAAGAGTGCAACACGTTTCATGTCTAAGCTAACAATAAATAGAAACTAAGCTACCACAAACAAAACAATATCATGCTGCTAGCAGATGGTGCTGTGGGTATCAAGAGTGCAGCGGGTTTCATGTCTAAGCTAATAATAAATAGAAACTAAGCTACCGCAAGAAAAAGAGGCAGAGAGTATCTATGTACTCTCGAGAAGACTATCAAAAAAGGATTTTGTTCAATAAGGCCTAAATATACCAATGTAAGATGGTATCTGGCAAATAGGAAAAAAAACCACCTTCATCTGATACATAGCTAAGTAGAGCCAGTAGTGTTTTATAACACCAATAGGGAAAAGAGGAGGGAAAGAAAACCAGAAGAATCAACATTTCATAAAGAATCAGTGTCACGCCCCGATCTCACACTAGCCACAAACCACGAGATTAGGGCATGACGGATGGGATTTACACACAAGCCAACCAGTCATCACATTTTGAAATGTTTTAAAGACATTAAAAGGATAACCAGATTTATGCTGTAAAGTAAAGCTAAACAAACTGCAGAAGCATTTCTATTAAACTGACTAGAAATATAAACACAGTCTACAACATATTACATTATTCGACATAAGGTAAAGCATACCAATAAATTTACATCTTTATACACATTCCACATACACATTCTCTCTCACCCACACCTTGTCCCAAAGATCTAGGGGAAAGGACTAAGAGACCTCTAACTAGACTAACTACAAACCTTCTATAGACTAGGCGTTAGGATGAAACGATCCTTCCGATTCTTGTTACTGCTGATGACCTGAAAATGTTTTGAGTAGATGTATGAGCCTACTCGCTCAGTGAATAGCATTTCACTTAGCTATCACTAAACAACTCATCAGATATATAAATTTGAAATAAAGCATAAGTACAGTACTAAACCGGGCATATCTAATGACATAGCAGATTAACAGATAACAATCTCATTTCTATGCAACATCAGATATTTTAACAATTAAACAGTTATAGGGAAAAGGCATAGAAGTTCATATCCATTAACATATAAAACTTTCTGTGATCCTATATGATTACATATTTATCATTTTTATGCCCTAAACATATGCAGTGTACTCTGCATATAAAGATCTGTAGCGAACTACGATCCCACCGTACAAGACTTAGCGACACACCCGGGAAATGCTAAGTCTGACTGCCAGCCCTGGTCTGCTACAGGACTCTCAGGCTCACAAGGCCTCAGGCTCACAAGGCCTCACTACACTCTCAAAAGAGTGAACTCTAGACTCCTCCTCAAACCTGAGCACACAGGCGGAGAGTCTTACCGGGTTACCACCGTGACACAAGCACGGATTAATGTTGAATAACCCCTATTTACTCCAGTGCCACCGTGACACAAGCACGCGTTGTTGTTGAACACTGCCTCTCTCTATCCTCGTGCCTGTGACTCCGCACAGTTATTGTTGCAACACGAGTTTCACCCCCCTGGTACAGACCTCTCAGAAGGGGTTCTACGGTGTTAGGGCACCTAAGTCTATTAACTGATTAACATATAACCATATAAACAGGAATATCACATTTCATGCATATTGCACATTCTGAATATTCACTTGAAAATACATATATATCATTTGTCATCTTTTAGCATGACTCAATGCCACTTATTCAATTCATTGCTAAACAACCATCTTTATTCAGCATATGCATTGCAACTGTAAAAATAGGAAATTCCATCTTTTTCATCAATCATATGACGTATCTCAAGTTCCATTGAATCTATATAAACTATTGTATGTGCTAAACTGTTTAGAAGTTATACCAACTGATACTAAAGCAATTAAGCACTTAAATTGAGTTAAATAATGATTTCTGAATGAACTGCCACTCACACTCTGGAACTCGGCCGATCACTCTGGAACTCGGTCGATCACTTCACAGTTTCTGAAACTCGGCCGACCAACTTCGGCCGATCAGCAGGTAACTCGGCCGATCCACTGAGAAACTCGGCCGATCGAAACACAGCTCGATTACCTACAAAAGAAACTCGGCCGATTCAAGACCAAACTCGGCCGACTAAAACGCTGTTCGAAAACCTAAACAAGGAACTCGGCCGACCAAAACACAAACTCGGCCGAACCGCGCACAGATAGAAAATAAAAACGGATCTGCAGATGTCGATTTCACTCGAATCGACGGGCAAAACCCTCGATTTGCGTTGCAAATCACTTGCAAAAGGTGCACACCACCAGGAACTAGCTGGAGGGGGAAAGAAGGTCAAGCTAGGGCTGCTCTTGTGCCCTAATCTTCAGGCCATCACCTTGCAAATGCAACTCCTGCTACAAGCTGGATTGATTTGATGGTGAAGAATATGGAAGGAGGGAAGAAGGAAGGCCTCAGCTGCAGGCCGGAGCAACTCCAGGGCTCCAAGATGCTCTTCCCTTCTTAGCTCCCTCTCTCTCTCTCTCTCTCACGCAGAAGGAAGAAGAACGCTTCTGCGTTCTCTCGTTTCTGATAAATGAAACGAGTAAAGGGGAAAGAAGGAATAAAGAGGAAAACCTGGGGACCACAACGCTAAGTCCAAAAACTTTCAAAAATTACAAACGGGTCCCTACAAGCCCAAAAACATGCAACTTTTGACTCGAAAGTCGGATTCAAACGATTTCTCTGGCAACGCTTCAAGCGTAAGATCCTACACGTTTTAAGGGCTAGGATTCACACTAAGCACATATCATATCCATTATAAACATTATTAACAAAAACAAGCTTACAGCTTAGCAAAGCAGCTAAAACACATGCTTAGTAGCATACTTACAGGTTAAGCTCGACGCGGGTCGTAACAATCAGGGTAATGCAGGGTACTGGCTTAAACTGGTTTTGACTAAAGCTAAACTACCACTTTCGCAGTAGCAAATGAAAATTCCCATGTCAACAACAACATAGGGATCACAGAGCATAGCGACGATCTAACCAAGCAATATAATTCTCCTCCTAGTGTACTACCATTACATGAATCACAATCCTTTGCTTTAGATTCGCAAAGATGATATTTTGACTAAGTATGATTATAAAGTATGGCATTGAGAAAGCACGAAAGGATG
Source organism: Alisma plantago-aquatica (assembly GCA_963693085.1). Lineage (NCBI taxonomy): Eukaryota > Viridiplantae > Streptophyta > Magnoliopsida > Alismatales > Alismataceae > Alisma > Alisma plantago-aquatica. The sequence goes on from OY856414.1 coordinate 409,377,709, forward strand.
AAGGTATGTTCATGACTGTAACGCCAATAGGGGGCAGAGATACGTACCTTATACAGAGCCGAGTAGAGTCTGGGTAAAGCAAGGAGTATGCTTGACGGAAGCTGATGCACAAGTAGGTTATCGAATTTTCAAAGTATCAAACCCGGTAAAAATAGAAGAGTGCCACATAACACAGTCGTACAGAAATATGTCAGTGACCCAACTAAGCAGTGGCTTTCTCCTCCTCAAGCTACTACCGTCACATGAACTGCAACCCCTTGGCTTGGATTCTCAATGTCAGATCCTGAAAGCTTCATCTGCTGGTGGATGCTAAAGGTATCCTTACGCCAAATTCTAGAAAAAGCAGTGACGGAACCTAGCAGTGAGAAACCTAGCAGCAAGCACATGGACAGAATTGGCGAGAAGAATCAGGAGGCGACTATGAGTCGACCCATGTTGTTGAAATGACAATTTGCGAAGAGGTTCGGAAAGCTCAGTGTACCCTTTCCGTAGTCGGCCGACCAACAGACGGGGTCACCTAGTGTTCGACCTTGCACGATGCGTTTCCCCTGTGTTCTCTGCAAAAGATTGGAAGAGATAAGATCAACCGAAAATGATTTGTTAAGAGGAACTAATTCAGAAAATGAGGAGTTTTTCTTATTACGATTTTGAATGCCATCGCCAAAAACATCTGCAGCAACTAAAGGAACTTGACATCGACTAACCAATCCAAATGATGGGTTAAGCTAGAGCGCAAGAGTAAGAACAAATCCAGAGGTTAAGAGGACGAAGAAACACCTGCTTCTTAAAAAATCTTTACCTCAAGGTCCACAATCCATACCTCATTGTAATCTCAACGGCCTGCGAGACCCTCCAGCGATTGGAACGGCTGCTGCTACGGTTTCCTCGGAAGGCGTCTCCTCAACCGCCGCTGCTCTCTCACCGTCCCCTCTCTTCTCTCTGGCTACCGCAGACTGTCTTCGCCAGAGGATCAGGAGCCGGCGCCACGACCCGGGGGCGCGGTCTCGCGGCGACTCTCTAATCCCAGCTGGATTTCGGCCATTCGACCCGCCGACGCTCCGCGATAAAGGCGTCCCGATGCCCGTGGCCGTCCACCCCTAGATGCTGCCCCTGTCGCGTGCTAGATGTATTCTGCCAGATCCGTCTCTGCCCTGGTGTCCCGCTTCTTCGCATGCATGGGGTATGCTCTTTCGTTCCTCTCGCGGCAGTTAGTTCTGTACCTTTACATCGCGCTTTAGATCTGCTTGCTTCCCAGGAATTTTCCATCCTTATACATAGTTGGAATCCTCATACCAGCATCGATGATCCTCGACCTGCCTAGTCCAATTTCTTCCGCCTACGAACCCTACCAAGAAATAGACCAACGGGAGCAGACGACAACGAGAAGATTCTAGAGTCAATACCAGTCGACGCCTCTTTCAATCTAAGCATGTCACTATTGCAAACAACCCCTTAGGATATTGAAGAACGGGCTGCTTAGCACTCAGGACATGATTGTAATTAGCAAAATTGAGGGAAAAAATTGCAGAGAATATCCTGAACAGGCTTTCATATATAGTATAGACTAGGCATGAACTCGTGCTATGCACGAGTGTTTTGTCACTGAAATAATGTTGAACAAAATTTGTAAAGAAAAAAAATGATCAATTGTTCTGTGGATGCAAGAATAATACAAATCTCTTGTTGAACTGATGCACTAATTCCAAAACCACCGCTTGACATCCATACCTAAGAAAAACAAATTAAATAGACAAGTAGACGTCATGCTTTTTTGTTATCGGATGTATATATATGTATGTATATATATTGTTGTGCTATCATTTTTGTTCACATAATGAAATTTATTTTTAAAAGTTCGAAATCATTGGTCTTCATAATCACGATAAATATAAGCACCGGTTTAGGTTAGGGTCCATGTGAATGCTTATAACACACTCAATCAAGAAAAGCGTACGTTGGAAACTACTCGTATGTGTCTTGGAAAGCTAGAAGGGAGATACATAGGGCTTCAGAAAGCATCTAATTCCTTCTCAGTGTCGGGAAAGGAAAAAACAAATCTTCAACTCCGTCTTTTGGTTCAGAAACAAAAGCCCAAAGGAACGGAGTTAATGCTCCCACATCCATAGCATGACTAGTTAAAGCAAGTAAATGATTTAAAATTCGAGTGATTTCACATAATAAGACTCGTATATGTGTACACACATAGGGACCAATATGTGATTTCTAAAAATAATGGAGAAAATTACATCCAACCCCTTCTAGGGCTTTCTTATATAGTATAAACGAGCCTCCTACTACAATATATAATTTAAAAATTAAGGACAAAAGTGTGATGTTGACACATAGGGACCAATATGTAATTTCAAAAAATAATGGAGAAAATTACATCCAATCCCCACTGTGAGTTTTCTTATATAGTATAGATGAGCCTCCTATTACAATATATAATTTAAAAATTTAAAGACAAAAGTGTGATGTTGACACACATAGACCACTATGTATTTTCAAAAAGTAATGGAGAAAATTTCATTCAACCCCCTTCGTAGAGTTTGTTGTGTAGTATAGATGAGTCTCCTAATATAATATATAATTAAAAAATTAAAGACAAAAGTGTGGTGTACACACAGTGACCAGTATGTAATTTTAGAAAATAATAGAGAAAATTGCACCCAACCCCTTCCACGGAGTTTCTTATATAGATGAGTCTCCTAATATAATATATAATTTAAAAAATTAAAGACAAAAGTGTGGTGTACACATATGGACCAATATGTAATTTAAAAAAATAATAGAGAAAAATTGCAACCAACCCCCTCCACGAACTTTCTTATGTAGTATAGATGAATCTCTTAATACAATGCATAATTTAAAAACGTTAAAGACAAAAGTGTGGTGTACACACATAGGTACTAACATGTAATTCAAAAAATAATGGAGGAAATTGCATCCACATATTACTATATATGAGTCTCCTAATATAATATAGAATTTAAAAATTAAAGATAAAAATGTGGTGTACACTCAAAGGGACCAATAGACAATTTAAAAAAAAATAATGGAGAAAATTGCATCCAAGCCCTCTTGGAGCTTTCTTAGGTACAAAGGACACATTTGTAATTTATAAAATTGTTGCGTGACTAATTCAATAATGGAGAAAATTTCATCCAGGGCCCTCCACAGAGTTTGTTGTATAGTATAGATGAGTCTCCTAATATAATATATAATTAAAAAATTATAGATAATAGTGTGGTGTACATACACATAGATATGTATGCAATTTTAAGAAATAATGGAAAAAAATCACATCCAATTCCTTCTATAGAGTTTCTAATATAGTATAGATGAGTCTCCTAATATAATATATAATTTTAAAAATTAAAGACAAAAATATGGTGTACACATATGGACCAATATGTAATTTCAAAAAATTGCAACCAATCCATCCACGAACTGTATAGATGAGTTCTTAATATAATATATAACTTAAAGAAATAAAGATAAAAGTCTGGTGTGCGCACATAGGGACCAACATATAATTTCAAAAATAATAGAGAAAATTACATCCACATAATATACTATATAATTTAAAAAACTAAAGACAAAAGTGTAGTGTAAACACACAGGGATCAATATATAATTTTTAAAAAATAATAAAAAAATTACACCAACCTCCTTATAGATTTTTGTTAGATAAAAAAGACTCGTTTGTAATTTATAAAAATGTTGAAAAATTTTCATGACGGAAAAAATTGCATAACTAATCTAAAACAGCTTGTTTTATACATAACTAATCTAAAATAGCTTGTTTTATACATAACTAATCTAAAATAGCTTGTTTTATATAGTATAGATTCCCAAAGGGAGAAAACTTATTTTCGATTTAAAATGAACCTCGAAGTACGAAAGCCGGAACAGTAATCTGGTTCCGCTCGTTTATTCGTTCACTAGACGGCGAAGGTAATTTCGCTTCGGGATTCCGCAGCATAAGCTAAAAGCTGGCATGCCAAAACCGGCCGGAACAACAAAATCCATGGTGCTGTCTCTCAGTCCCACCATGTCCGTTAGCACACTTTGTTTCAAACCCGCCCTAGCTGGAAATTGACGTTAGCTTTTCAACTCGCCAATAATCTCTTTCTCTCCGTCTCCGCGTCACTTCTTCCTCCTTGGACCTCCTGGCACGTCCCTTTTTTTGCTCCGCCCAGCCCTACCGAGGCTTCGCTGGACTACGCCCAGCCCTACTTCCGCTTCGCTGGACTCTTAACCTGTTCTGTCACCCTATCTCTTTACCTACCGATCTTTCTTCGCGTCTTCATCCTTCTGTCGACCCGAACAGCAGCTTCGCGTAATTCGGGGGAGCTGATCCTTGGGCTGACCAGTTTACGATCTAAAAGGAGCTTCTACGCCTAAGCGGAGATGAATAACCTTCTCTCGGTGAGATCTAAAACTTATTATTATGACTTTTGCTTATGCCGGGTGCTCAATAGAGTGTGTTTGTCCGTTAAACAATAACGGGATCTGATGGAAGCAGCCTTTACTCAAGTAGGATTTTGGTTATCTCTATCCGGGAATTGCTGGGGTGGGAAGAGGGATAGCGTGGACTGTAGGGTTTCGTTAGTTCAGCTATTCCTTAAATGCACAGTTAGCTTGTTTAATATCAATCGTGTAAGCTGAATTGACTGACAAGGAATTTTTCTAAACATCTCCCCTAAAATGCTGAACACGGTAGCTGATAGACATAGACGTTTTTTTCTGCTAAACTGTGTGTAGTAAATCTGTATATGCGTGGATCTTGCCTAGAAATGCTGAAGAGTTGTTTTCTTTTGTGAACGCTCTTGGTAAACACGTGTCATCATTTTTTCTTTCTTTCAAGAAACAATATACCCACAGGCAGCAGGTTCTTCTGAGGGATCACCACTCCTATATTGCGAAGAGTCTTCTCCGTATATGACCTTCTTACCATGGACTATACCAGTCACAAAAAGATGCAACTTTTTTCCTCCCACTGATCATCCTTTGTCAACTTCAGGATTCTTTTGAGCTTACTCGGCAACCATCAAGAGATAGAGATGGGGACATTGAACAAGGGAGAAATGGCGGAATGAACTCTGCAGAAGAAGTATTAGAAAGTTTCTTCAAAGAGGTATATCGATACATATTATAGGTAAAATGCTTTGAAATTTCTTTGCATTGTTGCCCTATGCACTACAAGTCTATAACTTTGTTTTGCTTGTTTATTTATGTACTAAATATGACACTCTGATTTTGTGATTTCTTAGGTTCATGAAATCGATAAACAGATTGACAAGCTTGCTAAATTGCTCAAAAAGCTCCAGGTATGGATGGCTCGATGTTTATCTCATTCTTTGAATCACATAGTAGAAGTATAACTGTAACTATGATAAAGGCTGCCTCCTTGTCAGGAGCTAAACTATTGGCCGGTTGCAATGATGCTTTTGTAAACAATATCAAATCACTGTCAACTTGATGTTTTTCTTGCTTACTCTGTACTGGTTTGATAGAGAACTGTGCTTTTATCATTGGCCTCCTGTAGATTTGACTCAACCAATAAACTCTCACAAAATTTTGTAGACCTGCTTAGCCCATTTCTCTTCCGTGTTTTCTTCTTTTTTCTTAATCCTCTCTCCATTTCGCTGTGGGATGCTGATTGAGCAAAACATAAGCAAGATAAGTTTTTGTCCTGTTTGTATGATAAACTTCAAGATGGAGATATACTTCTTATTAGAACTATCTGGAATCCCTGGTTGCATAAACCAAGCTAGAGTTGCATATTGTATTATGTGATACGTACCATTACAAATTTGCAAGGATTATGTCAGTTTTAGTTGATTTAAGAACCATCAGTGATAGTTATTGCTTAAGACATTGCTTTAATTTCAAAGACGCCTCTTCCTAGATATGTCACATCAGAACAAATATGATTAAGATATCCAACCACTGTCATGACTTGGAATAGAGTTATATATTTTGAATTAGAGATTTGGCATTGAGTTCATCCACCCCTTGGCTGATAGTTATTACAAAAGGCCTTGTTTCAATTTCGAAGGCGCCTCTTCCTAGATATGTCAAATAAGAGAGAATATGGTTCAAACATCCAGCCATTGCCATGACTAGGAATAAAGATGTAGATTTTGAATTTGAGATTTGGCACATAGTTCATCCACCCCTAACCTATAATAGAAACTATGGAATAACTGTATATTTGAAGAACAAATTGTTCCTATTGAGATATGTTGTGTTTTGTTGAGTGTCATGTGCTTAACATGTGCCTCACTTATGTTTTTACTTCAGTAGTTTAGTCCCATATTGCTCATCTCTGCTTTAGTCTCTAATCCCTTCTGTTATATAAGAGACTGTATTGCACACTGGTTAATTATTCAATAAGCAATTCCCAGTTTCTCTATATGGTATCAAGAGCAGGTCCGGTTCTCCGAGTTCCAATTTCCCACCCTGCCCCTATGCCCTAGGACTTCAACCCCCCCCCACCGCCGCTGCCACCGCCTCGACCACCCCCTCCCCACTCTCTTCCCGTTGCCACCTTTCACTGTCGTTTCCCACCCTACCACCTCCACCCGCCGCCACCCCTCCTCCCTCCACCTGCCGCCGCCCCTCCTCCACCCTCCACCTGTCGCCGCTCACCTACTCTTGCCACTCCTCCTGCTGTCCTCTCTTGCTTCCTCCCACTCATTTCCGCACGTGCAACCTTCCAGACAGCTATAGCCATCACACGTTGAGTCTTCTATCTCTCGGATTTTTTTTCTGCCTACGCCTCATGATGGATTATTGATCTTCCTCATGACGGCGTAGGTTCCTTTATTAGTCTATCTACCCGACCGGGTCTCTTCTGATCTGATCCTGCTACTGTCCCATAGCGGGTTCTTTATCCAATGCCTGTTGCTGTTGCGCCGCCTCTTCACTGGTACCCTGCCTCTGCTCATCATGGCTTCGGTTGAGCCTCCTTGCTCTCTATGTGTTACCACCGTCGAGCTCGATGACTCTAATTACCATCTGTGGTTGGCGTCCTTCGTCCTCTATATGTCAAGGCCCAAAGCCGGTACTCACATCTTACTACTGATCCCCCTGCTGCCGCTGCTGCTACTGTTGATGAAAAAAGCAAGCAAACTTATGCACAATGGTCCAGAGACGACTCTGGTGTTATGTCCTGGCTTCTTAATAGCACCGAGCAGCATATCAGTCAGTCCTTGTTATGCCTTCATGATGCTAAGGCAATGTGGGACCAAATCTCCCATGTCTACTCCCATAAGCAAAATCCTAAACGTGTTTTTGAAAATTTCAAAAACCTGGCCAAGGAGTTTTCTTCTGACACTTCAATCGAGGACTTCTACAACCAGTGCTCTGCTCTCTAGAATGAGTATGAAATCTACCATCCTTTGACAGCCGACATAAAAGAAGCCCAAAAACAGCGCAATGAACTACAATTGGTCCAATTTCTGGCTGCCCTTCCTACTTCCTCTGCCTACTCTTCGAGACGTCTTTAAGCGAGTTCAAAGAGTACCGTCGGTGACCTTCAATCCTGTTATTGAGCATCCTGCTCTAGCTGTTCGCACTGCTGACTCTGGACGTGGCCGCGGTCGTGGCGGACGTCTACCTCAAACTAGTGGACGCGACTCCTATACTGCTCCTGGACGAGGTCAAGCTACTAGCTTTCGATTCTGCAACTAGTGTGGTCGTGATAATCACAATGAAGATAGGTGCTGGATCAAGCACGGTAAGCCCGCCTGGGCTAGCCAAGCCTCTACAGAAACCGCCATTGATATTGCATCCGACCAACCGTCTGCTCTATTGTTTACTGAATGACTTCGCTCAGAGTTTGAGAAGTTTTTCCAGGAGTGCATGACTCAGCTACCTTCGACATCTGTTGCTGATTCCTCCGCCATGCTTGCCTTTCCTTCTGCTGGTAACAATAAATGGTGCATTGATTATGGTGCGTCTGTCCATATGGCTGGTGACATCCAATTATTTTCTGCTCTGACTAAAACCTCTAATATTCCATCTGTCACTGTTACAAATGGCTCTAAGACTCCTGTTCATGGCATTGGCACTGTTCCTCTATCTCGACAACTGCATCTCCAATCTGTTTTATACATACCTCAATTTCCTATTAATTTATTATCTGTCAGTAAAACTGTAAAACAGCTTCAGTGCTCTATTAAATTTGATCTCTCTGGTTGTGTTTTGAAGGATCTCTGCACGAAGATGAGGATTGGTTCGGGCCATGAAGGACCAGATGGCATAGTCACAAATTCGGTATTCGGGATACGTACGGTCAAGCTGAAAAATTCGGAAAACGGGAATTATGCGGAAAAATCGGATAAAAAAGGTCAACGTACGGTAAAAGTACGGTCAACTATTCGGAAAAAAGTTAGGAAAAAACGTACACACACACACTCTCTCTCTTATATACACATGCACACACATAATTTAGGAAACATAATTCAGTGATGGAGAGTAAGTCAAGTTGCTACAAGTGAAAATCAAAGTTGAAGATCAAATCGATGACCCCTAATATTTGCAATGTGCAAGTCAAACATAACAAATCAATATTCATTGAAAATCTAAAACAGGTGAAAAAGTTCATAACTAATGGATTAATTGCAGATTTCAATTGCAAATAAGAACAAAAAAGAAATATCAGAAGAAGGGTACAGACTTACAGTTGTCACAATGGGTGATTTCAAAGGAGGGGAATTAAAAGAACTGAATAAGGATGATGGAGAGAGGATAAGAGGATACAGATTAAATGGGAATTTGGAGAAGGGTCTAAAAGGATGTAACTAGTAAGGGGAAATAGTGGTAGGGGGGAGAAATGAAAGCAAAGCAATTAAAAGAAGGAAAAGGTGGAGCTAGGAGGATGAAGGGGGTAACACAGAAGTAGAGGGGGAGAAAGAAAAGTAAGCAGAAGGAAGATGACGAAGAAATGATAATGGAGGAAGAAGAAGGGGAAGAAACAATAAGAGAAGATGGAGGCAGATGGGCAGAATATAACAGCAAGCATAAACAGGGAGAAGAGGGGAAACAAGGAAACAGAGAGTAAGAAATGTAGCAGCAAGAAGAACATGGAGATGAGGGAACGATGGAGAAGCAAAGGGAAGAAGGGACAACACAATAGGAGGACAATGGATGTTTTGTCCTTTGAGGGATTGAGGGTTGCACAGAAAAAAATCCTATGAAAAAGGGGAAGCACGCAAACAGAACCCCTAGAGACAGACGTACAGAACTGTAAAAAAGGAAAAAAAACGTATAAAACGTGTTTAAAACGGTATACGGGTATAAAATGCGAATAAAACGTATTAAACGGTTTAGAGTTTTAAACGGGCGTCACAAACGGCAGGGGAAAAAACGCGTTTTAAACGCGTTTTTTTCAATAAAATGGTGAATATTGTGACTATGCCAGATGGACTATACTATTTGGATGGACCGCCTGCAGCTTCCACTCTTCTGTCTACATCTGTCACATGATTTCAGTGGCACTTCCGGATGGGTCATCTGCCTGTTACAAAATTGAAGCATTTATTTCCTGCATCATCTGAAAACACTTTTCTTGTGCATCTTGTGTTTTGAAAAAACAAACACGATCTATATTTCCCGCTAAAAAGGAAATTTGTTCTAAGGCACTTTTTGATATTGTTCATGCAGACATCTGGGTCCATGCTCTGTTGCGAGTCACTCTGATGTTAAATATTTTCTGACTTTTATTGATGATTATTCCCGTACTACTTGGCTGTTTTTGCTTAAAGATCGTGGCACTGTTTAGGACAATATCCGTATCTTCTTTTCTAAAATACAGACCCAGTTCAATAACCCATTAAAATTTTTCGTACCGATAATGCCCTAGAATTTATGCAAAAGTCTGTCACATCTTTTTGTTCTGATCGTGATACTATCCATCAAACCACTTGCCCTTATACTCCACAACAAAATGGTTTTGCTGAACGGAAAAATCACCACTTATTAGAGGTTGCTCGCACTCTTCATTATAAAGTCCCTCACCGTTTTTGGCCTGAGGCAGTTTCTACGACATGCTATGTTATAAACCGTATGCCATCCTATGTTTTATAGAATCGTTTTTTTTACTTCATTCTATTTCCTGATGCACCTCTGTTCTCGGTCCCTCGTATTTTTGGATGTACCTGCTTTGTTAAAAATTTATGCCCAGGAATGATGAAACTCGCTCCACTGAATGCATCTTTTTGGGATATTCTAGAACCCAGAAAGGTTACCGCTGCTTTGATCCGATACTCAAACAATGGTTTGTCAGTGCGGATGTGATCTTTTTTGAGCATATGCCCTACTTTTCTGATGATGGAGCAAAGCTATCCAGTGATATGTTGGCACCCACGCCTCTACAGATATTGTTGAGGACTTGCCTTCTTCTAACCAACCTGAAGGTCGCCGTTTGCAAGTGTACAAACGCCGGCCAAAGACAAGCACTCTTTCCATGGCCCCTCCACAACCAATTCCTCCGTCTGCGGATGATCAAACAAACATTGAGGTAACTTCTGACTTGCACCTTCTTATCAGTCTGCGCAAAGGTGTTCGCTCTTGCACTAAACATCCTATCAGTCATTACTGCTCTTCTGCCAATCTGCATAATAGTTTTGCATGCTTTACTTCTGCGAATTCTGCTGTCATTATTCCAAAAATTGATGCAGAGGCTCTAGTTATTCCTGCATGGAAACATGTAATGGATCAGGAAATGCAGGCGCTCTGTGATCGCAAGACATGGGAACTTGTGGATCACCTTCCTTCATGCCCTACCGTTGGTTGCCGCTAGGTCTTCACCATTAAATATCAACCCGATGGAACAATTGAACGCCTGAAAGCTAGGCTTGTGGCAAAAGGGTACACGAAAACATATGGTGTTGACTACTTTGAGACCTCTCATGTTGCCTGATTAAATTCTGTTCGAAATCTGATTTCTGTTGCTGTTAACAAAGACTGGTCCCTTTTTCAGTTAGATGTTAAAAATGCATTTCTTTATGGAGATCTACAGGAGGAAGTTTACATGGAGCAACCACCCAATTTTGTTGCTCAGGGGGAGTCTGCCTTAAAAGTCTGCAAACTGAAAAAGGCCATCTACGGTCTCAAACAGAGCCCACATGCTTGGTTCGACAAGCTCAATCAGATCTTAGTCACTTTTGGCTTCCGTCGCTTTCACTCTGATCATTCAATCTTTATCCGCAAAACAGTGGCTGGACTTGTCATTCTTATTGTTTGTGCTGACGATATTATTTTATCTGGCAGTGATACCGTGGGTATACAGGCAGCTAAAACCTACTTAGAAAACATTTTGTCACTAAAGATCTCGGAAAGCTGAGATATTTCTTAGGTATTGAGGTTTCCAGATCATCTGCAGGGCTGTCTCTCTCAAAGGAAATATGTACTTGATCTCTTATAGGAAATTGGTATGCTGGGCTGCAAATTAGCCAACACTCCCCTTAACCCAAATATGGATTATGACGATGAAAATTCTCCTCCCTATGCTGATCATCACCAGTTCAGAAGGCTGGTTGGCAAACTTATTTATCTGACAGCCACAAGAGCTGACTTCACTGCTGTCGTAGGATTCATCAACATGTATCTTGATAAACCCCGACAGTGTCATTGGGATGCTATATGTCACATTCTGCGGTATCTTAAAAGCTCTCTAGGAAAAGGCTTGTTGTATAAGAAGCATGTCCACTGCAATCTATCTGGTTTCTCAGACTCTGACTATGCAGGAAGTCGTTCTGACCATAAATCAACATCAGGATATTGTACATTTGTGGGCGGAAATCTTGTTACCTGGTGAAGCAAAAAGCAGACTGTTGTAGCCAGATCCAGTGCCGAGGTAGAATACCGAGCTATGACTCATACTGCATGTGAACTTCTGTGGGTCCAGAGTCTCCTCCAGGAGTTCAGTATATCCTATTCCAGCCCTATACCGATGTTTTGTGACAATAGGGCCTCCATTTTTATTGCGAGCAACCCCACTTTTCATGAGCGGACAAAACATATTGAGGTCGACTGTCACTTCGTTCGAGAAACGGTCCTTTCTGGCTGGATTTGCACTTCATATCTCAACACTGAAAAGCAAGTTGTGGACATCCTCACCAAGATACTTCCTAAAGCTCGTTTTTAGACTCTAGTAGACAAGCTGGGCACGTTCGACATTTACGCTCTAGCTTGAGGGGAGTATTGAGGTGTTTTGTTGAGTGTTATGTGCATAGCATGTGCCTGACTTACGTTTTTTACTTCAGTAGTTTAGTCCCATATTGCTCATCTCTGCTTTAGTCTCTAATCCCTTCTGTTATATAAGAGACTGTATTGTACACTGGTTAATTATTCAATAAGCAATTCCCAGTTTCTCGATAGCTCCGTTATTCCACCACTTATTCCCTGTGAAACATTATATAATGCCGTCCAATCAAGGAATAAGGCACCTTCCATAGCGATTTTTCGGCTAGTCGGGAAAATTCGGAATTTGAAAAAATTCGAGAAAGACAACTTTTTGTCAATATTCGGTCGATAATTTTGGAAATAATTGGAAATAAGTCATATATATATGTCTAGCCGAGAAAATTCGGAATTTAAAAAATTTGAGAAAAATGACAACTTTCTGTCAATATTCGGTCGACTATTTGGAAATAACCGAGAATAAGTCGGATATATATTTATACTAGTGAACGCACACGTGCACATGCACGTGACATATAAAATTTGTTGGAAATGTGCGGGGAGAGGACTCGTCCGTGAAAGGGTCCCTACGGTAAAAGATATTTGTGTTGGTTGTTTGAAAGGAGAGAATCAAGGAATCGTTTCCGTGGGATGGAGAGAGATATACAAAATTAAAGATAATAAAAGTTAATAGGAGAGTGTGAGAATAAATATTTGTAGGAGCAAAATTCCTTGAAAAAAAGAGAGAAGAGAGTGAATCAAGGAGAGTGCAGCATCAAACTCGCTCTTTTTATAGTAGTATATATATATATATATATATATATATATATATATATATATATCAGTGTATTAAAAAGCGTTTCAGGCGGCTGCTCAAGCGGCCAGGACCCTCAGCCACTTAATCCAGCCCCTAATCGCCCGCTTAACAGGTTTGAAGAAAATCACCCGCTTTTTGCCCGTTTTTTTTTAAATACTACTGGAAGCATGTAACATTAACTTCCTTGCTGCTTTCAGTGATTACTGATTGGTACTACTGGTTAGTATCTGCAATTACTGATCTGCTTGCTGATTTTAGTGATTAGAAATATTGATTAGTAGTAAAATATTGATTAATACTTAGTTATTTACTGATTTGCTGTTTAGATATGTATAGAAGATCCTTAGAAATATTTTTTTATATACATATACATGTAATGTTGTATAAAAATATATAAAATTTAGGCACCCGCTTTTTCTAAAATCGCCCGCTTAATCGCCCGTCTACCGCTTAATCGGTTACAGGGTGTTGTCCGCACGCCTCCCGCTTCCCGCTTTCTAATGCGTTAATATATATACTATATCATATCAAATACATGTAAATATTAAGGTCATTAGACATACGATTAGAGAAGAAGGAAAGGAAATAAAAAAAGCGAACAATAGCAACACAGATAACAATTTGAGTGAAACATGTTAAACAACAACGTCAATTAATGAAACATTGAGCATACATGGTAATGATAATGAAAGATAAGATGCATATAATATTAAACATGAAAACTAAGAAGAGATTGGATTGAAGAGTTGAGGATGTGGACATAACATCAAAGAAGAAGGAAAGGGTGAAAAGGATGATGAAGCAACATGGATTGCCTGAAGAGTGGGGGTTGGGGGTTTAGTGTATGCCATGACTTCTTTGTATGTGCTTTTGTAAAAAAGAAGAGCAATCAACTTATAAGAGAAAAATCATGAAAAGTCACAAAAGTTGCGAAGATCATATAAATTGCGAAAAAGCGGAAAAAATCACGAGCAGTCATGAAAATTTGACGACCAACGTATTAATCGTGACAAATTGCAAAAAGATCACCGATACTTTTGTAAAAGTCCGAGACTCTCTTACAAAGCTCAATATAGGGAATTCAATATAAACAAATAGATTTTGAATTTGAGATAAGTTATAGAATTATTCCCCCCGATTGAAATAGAAACTATAGAATAACTGGATATTCGGAGACCAACTTGCCTCCGCTTATTTCATGTGAAACAACATAATTTAATGCTGTCACATACTGATCCCTCATGGGCTAACAATGTGTGTTGACAAGGTATGCCATATTGACCCATCATATGAAGTATGACTGATATAACTAAGATTAATGTGTAAATGATTTTTTTTTTTGAAATAGAGACCATATTCATTTTAATCTGCACAATGTCTCTTTGTTTAGCGTGTTAGGCTCTTGTCAAAGAAGCATTTTTGTGTTTCAAGAGTTTGCGGTCATTAGTAATTACAATATACTTCGGCATGAACCTACACAGATGACTTGAATGATGCCTCAATTTCTTGTAATATATGCTATTTTGTATTCGCTAACGAGTTCATTATAATTTGTATGCTTGTCGTTGTTACTAATGACATCTCATTTGTGTCTTCTTCGCCAATGGAATCTTTTATATTTATAATAAAAAGTTCAACATATCCATCGTTCACTATCTTTCCCATTGAATTCTTAACAATATCCATTAATTTGCTCCAAAGCAATCCTAACCATGTCGGGTCGATCATATGGATTCTTATTTTCTCTTCAGCTTCGTTTTTTTGTCATATTATCATTTGGACGTAATGATTTTGGATATCGCCTACCATCTATCCACAAGTTAATAACGTCCACCTCTCCTCTTTTCACTTCATCTATATGGCGGACTCAACACCCTTCTAAGTAATTCTTGATACAACAGAAGATAATTTGGAGTTTCATGTTCTTGAGCCTTGAAATCTGTTTGCGGAACGTCACTTTACATATTTATATAGACAAGCGGATATTGAATCTCTATAACAATGATGATCTGACTGCACATAATCATCTCTTTATTTGTTCTCATGATGATCTAAATATCTGATTAGGTAGAAAAACATTTACACAACATGTGAGAAACGCTAAACTCTGCTACCTTTTCAAGTGGTGCATCACTCTCATCAACCATAATTTACCCCTGGATTGACTGAAAGTATATATTTTATAAAACCCCTTCAGCGAGACTATGGTAAGCCTTTTTTTTGTGTATAGATCCAAATCATGTCTTGGGGTGTATATCACGAAATGAGATCCATATTTGCTTCATTTTATTATAACTAAGAGACTAGATTTTATCCATATGAGTTCTAAATGACTATAGCTGCATAAAGGCAGCTATAATGCTGTCCAGGGAACTTTGGATCTGGATAGGACCCATTTAAAGTAATAACCTAGAGTTTTACCAGACCAATCAATCATTCTTGATGGAAGGCTTGAAGTTCTTTTGACACACTTAGATCTGATTACAAAACTAGCCAGGGAACAGTTTTGAGAGATTGGGCCACCTAACTGTTTGTTCCTTGTTACGTTATGGTTCAAAAATTTAGAGCGGCACCGTATGCAAAACTGCAGCGATGACACTAGTTTGCTGTCCATTTCTTTCACGTTGTACATTTGGAGCATTGATCTCAAGCATCTAGCTTCTATTTTACCCTATAAAAAAAGAGGATCTGTCCAGCTTGGGTGCCTGCTTTTCATACCTGTCTCTGTCTGCTTCACGTACCGGTTTGGTAATTTGGTTACAATGGCTTCTTGTTTTTTTTTTAAAAAAATTGTTTGGTCATGGATAACTCTTGGCGTCATCATTAGATTAGTTAACAAGATTCCAGCTGCTTCATCGTATTGGATAATTAAATAAATTTGAAAGAAGTTTGCTTATCCTCATCAAGTTTGTCACTTCATCAGCATGTTTCTGCAGCCTGTGTGGGAGCTCAAAGGCTGAGCTATTGTTTTTGGAAAAGACGTAATTTTGATATCCACACGCACAAGTCATAGAGCTCAGCTGACAGTTAATTGAGTATCTGGCTGTACATAAATTATTGTGAGTCTAATTATATATTAGATGTCAAGAGGCACCTAGCAAGAAGGGGACAAATAAATTTGATTAGCACACACGACCAGTGTTTTAAAAATCGTTCTAGGCGTCCGCTTAAGTGCCACAAGGTGCTGGACGATTAAAATGTACTATAAGCGGCGCTTAAGCAAATTTGAGAAACGTGGCCGCTTTTTGCCCGCTTAACCCGCTTTTTGCCCGCTTTTTTCAGAAAAACTGCTGTAAGCATATCTACATTATAAGCCACGTTTAGTATTGACTATAATATATTAAATTAGCATACATTAAATGTTCTATGATATATTTAGTTCTAATTTAGAATGCATACTTTGTATGTAAGCTGTAATGATATGGTACTTTTGTGATGTATCCAAGTGAATTATAGGTAGCTATTATCTAATTTAGAATGCATACTTTGATTAAATGTACTGCTGTAATATATGACTATTTGATGATTGTAATATATGACTATTTGATGATGTGCAAATGTAACAATATGTTTGTTAGCTAGCTATGATAGGTCTATTATTTACTGTTTAGCTATTTAAACATGATACAAAATTGTTGTTTCATCTTGTTATATACACTTATTATTTTATGTGTAGGCTGCTTTATCTATGACAAGTATATTGTTTACTATATTATATAGATACAATCGTTGTTGTATAGTTGTATTCTAAACTATTTGGGTGTTTTATATCGTCTTGTACAATGTTTAGATATGTATAAAAATTTAAAAAATATAGTATTTATATACATATGTATGTAATTTTGCATAAAAGTTTATAGGAATTGGAAATCCGCTTTTCTAAAAAGCGCCCGCTTAATCGCCCGCCTGGCGATTAATCGGCTACAAGGTCCAGTCCGCACGCTTCCCGCTTCGCACTTTTTAAAACCTTGCACACGACACACTACATGGAGGAGGGTTGTTAATTGAATTGTTCTCTTTTGGCAACTTATGTAAGATTAGTGTGTACTAATTATATATTAGGGGTCAACAGTTTTTGCTAATATCATGTTAATAAGAGGGAGTCAACTGACATTTAGACGAGTTATTCTCTTTTACGAAGTCGTATTTAAATTATTTTGAGTACCAATTGTACATTACTCATCAACCCGAGTAGACACACATGTAGTATTGATTATGACATACTACATGTTGGAAAGGAGTCAACTGAAAGTTAGTCGAGTTGTTCTGTTTTAGTGGGTAGTATGTAAATTATTATGAGTACTTACTACTTACTATATATAAGTTGTCAATAGGCACATACCCGAGAAGGGGAGCACAAGTACTTTTGAAATGACACACTATAAGTGGAGGGAGTCAGTTGGCTATTTCTTTACAACATATTTTGTGTAAATTTTTTAAAGTTTATAACTAACTATCCGATAAGAAAGAAGTTTTTTGGCATAGGGGGACGTCTTGCCCTCAGAAGACAAGGAAGCCTCCACCTGAGAAGGACGTTCAAGTCAAGCTAGGCAAGTCAGCTGCTCGACATAATGCCAAGAAGGCTTGCAAGCCTGCGGAGCGCCCGACGAGCAGTGCTTGTGAGATCCATTCAGACGTGGATGACAACCTACGTGACCTGATCTTCCAACAAGTCAAAGATACTGTCATTGACAGTGAACGAGAGATCCAGCAAGCCCAATGCCTCTCCTCCAACATTCAAAGGATGGAACCTGTTGGTATGCCATCTTGTGTTGCAGAAGGGTCCGGGTCTGGTTCTTTTCAGCTGAACAAAATATGGAATAGCTGCGGCTCCTCGAGTCACTATAGAGAGAATCTGTTTGGAGACGATGTGGTGTCCAACGCCACTGACGACGAAGCAGAACTCTGGGATTCTCTTTCCATGGACTATGATCAAGTCTGGTCAAGGAGAAAGAAGAAGTCAGGCAGGAAGAAACTGGTCGAGTACTGATCGTACTCATCGGTTTTGTAAAGCCTGAACCGCTTGCTTCCTGGATGGCTGCAGATGGCTGCTAAAGGCTCCTAAGATGGGTGTGATGACGACTGATGAAGATGATTGGATGCGCTCTTGAATTCCATTCTTTCAGACAGATGAGCATATTGCATATGGAGGACAGGGGGGCTTCCCTTTCATGGACATAAGCTGTTTGTCATGTCCATTGGATGTGCTTCTTGGTTCCGTCTCTGGCTTTCTTGGTTGCTTGCCTGGTTGTAGAATCGAGACTGTCGATGGCTGACCCTTGGATGATGCTATCTTCCCTTGTAGTCTAAGGTTGTTTCGGGCGGTTTGAAGCCACACTTTGAAGGTGGACATACTGTTAGTGGTCTTGAGTCGTTTGTAGGCAACTCTACAACTGCGTGGTTGTTGCTAGCATAGGATATGCGGTTTTCATCTTTTCTCCTTCTCTTCTTGGGAGGTCTTCTCTAGGCCTCTAGTGTTGTTTGGATTTATATCCTGGGTTGTAAGGGGTGCTCTATGTACCCAAAGTTTTGGGTTTCATTTTATAACAACACGAGTTTTTTACCGACCAAAAAGAAAGAAGTTTTTTGATATGCGTGTATTTTTCTCTTACAAGCCCACTTGCCAACTTTCCAAATCGTATATGTTTGGATCACCTTGCAAGAAAAAGCATGTTTCTTAACTTCCAGTAACTACCCTGTATGATTGGCACGGTTTATTTAGAAAAAAGTTTGTGTTTAAAAAACGAAAAAAATATAATAATCATCGACTGGTAGGTCAATTCTGATTGGTTTTTTTTTTTTCTAGAGCAATTCTAATTGAAATGTGGTGTGTGTTTTTCAGCTGCTAGCCTTTTTCACAGTTCGAGTTCTCCACTGTCATAGTTATTTGGATAAATTCGAAATAAGTATACTAAACGTTTAAAAGAGGTCTCTGAATGTATCGTTCAGCAGCACGTCTACATGCTTTCACAGTATGTTTGGGAAGTTAGTAATCGAGCAGTATGTTTACTTGCAATTTATGTTTCTGGAACAGAAGTAATCATCTGTTACATGTAATCGAGGTTGTATGTAAAATATTATGATTTAATTATATGTTGTCCACCAGCAGGCACTTCCCGAGAAGGAAAGCACATGCAATTTTTAAAATCACACACTATAGGCTGGAGGCAGTGTTGTTTTCTTAAAGGCATGCATTAACATTATGATGTAGGACAGGCCCCACCTTTACGCACTTATGAGCGTAGACAGCGCCGTGTCATTAGTTAGGCTTCATTAACAGCCTTTATTTTATTTTGCCTTTGTTTCTCGTTTTTGGGCTTTGGTAAAGTCAAGTGGTTTAGTCCCACATTGGCTACACCCGCTTAGTCTTTCTTTTAGAAGCCTACATAAAGGCTCTATCTGCGTCCATGTAGAGACACAGTTGATAAATAAGAATTATCTTTTAGCCATTGCTTCGTTTATCTTAAGTTAGCCTGTAGTTTTACATTACATTATTATGATACCAATTATATATTAGTAACCAATGGACATTATGCCTAAGGGGAGCTCGAATAAATTTAGTAGTCACACACTACATGTTAGTCAAACAAGCTTTCTCTTTTAGGGGTCGTATGTAACCATCAACACGAGTAGAGCTGTATAGATGTTTGGTAATGAAATATTACAAGTTGAAGCGAGTCAGTCTTTTTATCAAGTTGTGTATAAATTATTATGATACAGATTATATATTAGACGTCATAATTAATGTATATGTGAGAATAGTACTAATTAGAAACCCGACTCAATCGATTTGGAATATTTAATAAAATTAATTTAATTATGTAACACATGCTTAGCATGTGTCTTCTGCTAGTGTTACAAAGATACTGAACGTGATACATATCAAAGACATTATAAAGTCTGTAATCTAACCCCTCACTTGGTCAACAAGTCTTTTGAAATCTTTTCTAGATATGATAAAGATCAAGGCTGTGTGCCACATTCTTTCCAGCTCACCAGCTCAATGAGCTGAAATCAAGTCACTTTCCTGTAGGTCATGACAAACTCGAATTAAGTCAAGCTATATGTACCATGGCTTTATACTTGCATTTCACATTAAACAAGGCCAGTATGACCCATTCTTTCTACACTTCTATAAATGTGATACCAACATGAGGTGCAATATAGCCTATGTAGATCAAGAATGGTAGGCTAGGGCCCGGGGGCCTACAGTTATAACCATAGTTGTCAAGGCGGCTAGGCGGTCAGCATGTCCCAGGGCATTTTTTGTTTTTGTATTTTTTCAGTATGTTAATCTGCTTCTTATTATACATATATACTACATATTATATCATATAGGAAACATAAAAAGAGGGCAGAATGAGGCTATGACAGCAGCAGGAGATGGAAGTAGGAAGAGAAAGCGGAAGTAATATCAACAAGCCTGCAACAACAATTGGAGCAGGAGATGTAGAAAAGAAATAAATGAAAACAGGGAAAAAAGGGTGGGAAGAGGTTGTAACTCAATAGAGAGGAAATGGAGGATAGGAAATAAAGGAAAAGAAATATTAACTAACAACAACAACATCACGAGGAACATGTGATGTAAAAGAGGAATTTAGAAAGTACAACATCAGCAACATTACGAAGCATAGGTGATGTAAAAGAGGATTCGAAGAAAACAGAATATAAAAAAACACAGCAGTAGTAGGATTCTGAGAATAGGAGGAGATATAGGAGGAATAACTAAAAAAAAATGTAGCAGCAGTATGATTTAGGAATAAAATGCAGGAGAAAGGATAACAACAGAAAATAAAAAGAAGCAAGAACAGACATATGAGGAAGTAATTTTTTTTAACAAACAAGCTATGTTGACTACCCAATCTGGCCCAAATCAGACCTGTTTTCCCCTAATTTTCCAAAATTTCACCTGATTTTGCCTAAATAAGACCTATTTCAACCATTAATTGACTAAAGGTTATCTAGTTTGACCAAATCCAGACTTGATTCATGCTAATTTATCCTTCAAATGGCTGATTTTGGGCCTAAAAGGCCTTAGGCGCCCACATAATGCATGTTATAGGCTGGGCGCCTAGTTTGAGGCGCCTTGCCTAGCGCCTAGGCCGGCGCCTTGATAACTAAGGTTATAACCACTAATGTAGGATGACTGCATGCTATTTTGTTATTTAGGTGTTGTTTTTCCTATCTGATATTTTTGAGCTTTTGTTAAGCCTTTTGGTTTAGCCGGTTAGTCCCTTGTTGGCTACCACTCAAGTTGGGCTTGTCGTAGATATCTATATATAGGCCTTGTGTGTCTCTTTTAAAGGTCTAAGCTGTGCACATGTTTGTATGCATTTCTATAGTATGCTTATATATGCGTAAAATGTGCACCGGGTTCACAATGCGTAGACTATTTAGACTTGCAGAGTTGATACTTAATTTTGATTTGATCTGACTTCAAATCTGGCCTAAACTGACCTGAATCAAACCAAATTTGACCTAAATCAAACCAAATTTGACCTAAACCAAAGATGATACTAAATCAAACTGGCCAAAATTAGACCTATCTTCGCTTAGATTGGTCTAACTTATACTAAAATTAGCCCATATTAACCTTCTTCAGCCCAAAATGACCTCATTAAGCCAAAATTAGACCCAAATTGATATAGTCAGCTCTAAATGGGCCTAATTTGGTCTTTATAAATGGCCTAAGCAATCATCTATAGCCACAAAATGACCTAGGTGCCTAGGGACTGAACCCTCTTTGGCTCCTGAGATGGTGACTTGATAACAAAGGTTTTTACTAAATTAATTTGAGAGTCACAATAGTTCTGCTTCAAAAAAGTCTCTATGATCTATGAATGGCATGTTTATCAAAACCAAAGATACACCACAGTTATGTCATTACTATATATACCAATCCAAAGTGAGGTTATTGAGTCAAGTAGAGTTAGAGGGGAAGAGTTGGACCGAAGTTAAACTGGAGAGAGTCTACTTAAGAGAGGTTTGAGTCTACTACATCTTGTCAAAGAGTGATCAGGAGGCGAACAAAGATATTTAATTAGTGAAACCTTACTTCTATATACAAGAGAGGGGATACTATACTAGACATATAACCATAGCACATGTAAGCCCATTTACTAAATAGAGAATAATAAACCCATTGACTAGTGACTACTTAGATTCTCAACACCCAACTCAAGTTGGAGAATGGTAGACTACCCAGTGAAGCTTGCTAATAGATACTACATCTTGTCAAAGAGTGATCAGGAGGCAAACAAAGATATTTAATTAGTGAAACCCTACTTCTATATACAAGAGAGGGGATACTATACTACATATAACCATAGCACATGTATGCCCATTTACTAAATAGAGAATAATAGACCCATTGACTACTTAGATTCTCAACACCCAACTCAAGTTGGAGAATGGTAGACTACCCAGTGAAGCTTGCTAATAGATACAAAAACAAGACATACTTATGGCTAATAGATACAAAAACAAATCATACTTACTCGAAGCATAAAAAAAGATATACTCAGCCCTAACAAGATTAGTATTCCCCCTTACTATTACAATTCAACACTCCTCCAAAGCATATCATTTTGAGAGTAGGTACATGGCAACTAACATATGATCTTCCCTAACAAGTATGCATCTGGAGCAGCATTGAACAACACTCAAATAGATGCAATAGTCTTATTACAATCACTAACATTCTCAAGTATCTTAGGGGCCGTTTGGATGCTGTAATTCACTGCGGTATTGTAGTTGGTTCCCGTATTTTAATTACTGCGGTCGGAAGTATGCCGTTCGGATAATCACGTTTGTAGTTGTCAAATTTTGGTAGTTCGCAGCCTGGTAGTTCGCTGCATATTGCACGATCATTTTAAAGACCGCCAAAATCGGTGGCTTTTAGAATACCAAAGACGTGAGTTCGGCGTCTCACTCCCCCGATAACCACTTTCTCAGCCGCAATGCGTCCTCATCCTTTCTCCCTCTGTCCTCCACCTTCCAGCTGCTTGTTTCCTGTGGGCTTCCGCTTCCTGATCTGGCGCGTATGGTCTCACGCCCCCTCTGCTGGTGAAAAAGCAGGCGCCGCTTCCACTGAAAGAATGAGATCTCTTTTGGATCGACCAAACGATGATATGCAGACTTCAGCAAACTTTAATTACAGCAGTTTAACTCCCGGAACTGGTAATTACTGCTGTGTTTTCGAAGCAGTAACCCAAACGGCCCCTTAGAGAATGCCAGCCAAAGAAGTTTGGAGAGAGTTTCTCTTAGACAAGATTAAAATTTCATCGAAATCGTGAAATTTCGACCAAAATTTCAGTATTGACCTTTACCAGACGTCAAAACCGACATCCCAAATCGTTGAAATTTCCGATATGTGATCTCATTAAAAAAAGTGGGAGTTCCCCCTTCACTTCATTGAATCCGAAATATAAGATATCACATGTTGTTGCATAAGAATATATATATGGCTAAAAGAATTGTGTACCCGTTTTCATCTTATGATGATTTTGAGATTTTATTCAACAATCTAACTGTATGGATGTGATGCATACCCCTTAGATAAGATGTGTAATAAAAATCATTGCAATCTGATATCCATACATCATCCTATGAGAGAATATATGTATTTTGTAATCAACGGTAAGTTGAAATACCTGCAGAAACTGTTGAATGATATATTGCTATATCTCATGATCCACATCAGATATGGTAATGATTTTTTAAACACATTTAATCTATATAGTGTTGAATACAATCCATATGGTTGGATTTTGTGAGCATACTCCACATGTGCCATTTTAATGGCGAGTACACATAAGTTACACGTACCATCTGGTACACACTTCCTAACCTCTATCTCTATATATATATGTATATTATATATGTATGTATATGTACCTTGCATAATCAAAATCCTGATTGAAACAATTTTGTATCTTTTCACTCACACATGTAGGAGGCCCCCATCCTATACCAACATCTGATATTACAAATTATTAGGTGTATTTATGTAGATCATCTTGGTACAATGTCATGACTTAATTTCTTAATTTGGTTGTCGAAATGTGCGTCGAAATCATGTGTTGACAGGAGCGGAAATATCAAAATTCTGGTCAATTTTTTGTTTTTGTAAATATCTATTTTTGGACCACTGCAAACGAGTCCAAATTGACAATTTAAACTATGGGCAATGGGTAGCCAACATGCATAGTATGCTTAGAGCAAGTAGTAGTAAATATGACTGAGCCATATGATGGATCACCGTGCCCACAGTCAAATCTACATATAGCAAAACTCCAAAATGCAAGTGACACATAACAAAAGCTCCTTTGATAGTAGTCGAATCTACAAAGGAATTCATCCTTTCTACATTTCATTTCATCTACCCCTCAGCCAACTAAAAATGGAATCAAAGAGCAGTTGGTAGACAAATTATACTATAATAGGCAAATGTGGACAAGTGAAAAATGAAACTCGGCAATGAGGGAATCGAGATTGAACATGCAAAAACCACAATAAAAGGTAGTGCATGTGTATGCGCGCACATGTTGTGTTTGTGTAAAATTTGTCATTGCTGCCGTAATTATGCAGATGGAAAAGATAAAAAAAGATCAGGGCTATGATCATAATTGTCAAGGCGCGTGCCTAGTTGCCTCAAGGGGCGTTGGCAAATGCCTTGACTTATGTGCACTTTGGAGTCATTTTTATACTTCTCCCACCTGGAAATTGTGATCCTTTTTAAGGTCATATTATTCTAATCAAAATAGTAGAGCGCTCGTGTTTCAGCTTTCTGTTGTTTTTATTTTGTAGACATGTCAGCAAGTATGCTAAGTTTTTGAAGTAGTTGCAATACACTCATAATCCATGCATTGCACATTACTTCTATAGCTTGTTGAACGGCTACACATGTATGACTAATTTTAATACGAAATTTCATGCACCCAGGATGCAAATGAGGAATATAAGGCCATGACAAAAGCAGCTTCTATGAAAGGTTAGGTGGATTGCTTTCTTAATTCTAACTCGGGTTAGTATTATGGATTTTGTGATTCAATAGCCTGCTCTATTGGCTACAGCGATCAGGCAGAAGATGGCTAAGGACATCGACGAAGTAGGGAAGATCGCAGTAGCAACTAAGACAAAAATTGAAAATCTGGATAAGGAGGTAAGTGACATTAACCCTACTCTGTTTGATTTCTATTCCTTTGCAAAAACCTAGCAAATGTTCAAAAGGCCAATCAAGAATTGATCTTTGCAATCAATACGACTTATGCTGACATTATTGACATAGCATTTATGAGGCTTTGAATTTTTTTTCCTCCTTGCTTGCTTGTAGAGATAATGTAGAAAAAAAGTAGCATAGAATAAGAAGGAGATGATTATGATTTATGACATACATTACATTGTACCTGAGTTGTTGTTATCATAATTGGTATATTTTCTTACAGAATCTGGCTAGCCAACGGAAGCCTGGATGTGGAAAGGGATCAGGAGTGGATAGATCAAGAACAACCACTACTCTGTAACTAACACCTCAACACTCAGATATTAGTCTAAATTGTTCATATATCTCAGATCTTGTTTTTATTCTTTTTTTGCAGTGCACTAAAAAAGAAGTATCAAGAGAAGATGGGTGAATTTCAGGTAAATCCCACATTTTCTGTCCAGCTTCTTGGGAAAGTGATTAATTCACAACAATACATTTTTGGTTCTTAATTATTGAGTTCTGAAGCAATAAAGATGCTAATACCTATGCCACATGGACATGTATGAATGAATATACAAAAAGGATAATATGAAGAGTTTTTAGAAGTACAGGCACAAAAATTGTTATAGTTGTTAACAGCACGGCCACTATGTTATTTATCGATGCTAAGAAATTATTTCGTGGTATGGGTGTGGGTGTCAAGACATGTACACATGAGGGACACCGATTTTAATATTGACTACTGCTGATCTTATCGATATAAAGGGAATTATTAAGTTAATATATTTTACTAATAGTAATAAAACGGAAAATGCGGAAGTCAATCACAATGTGTAGCATTGCATGATCCCTCAACATTAGTTTTACATTTTCTAACAAATTCAAAATTAACCGATTAAAGTATCTGAAAACAACTTAATTATAAAGAGAGGCTGCACTATATGCATGTCATGGAAAGAAAAGTTTCTCTGGTATTATGGGATTAAAGAAACATACAAGAAAGGTGAGAGTTCAACCACATTGGTATGTGGGATGTGTCTGTGTGTGTGTTTTTGGACATTTTTTTGTAAGGAAACCAAACAACGGTCAATTTCACTAGCCAAGAAAAAGGAAGAATGTATTCAACAATCACAAATGAATGACAAAAGTTCTCAAGAAAATGTCGCTGAAGGACATCAGTAATCTCCAAGACATCTGTCCCTGTTTAGGATCTGTGGCCAATGAAAATGTACTGTATGTTTAGAATTTCCTGCAAATTCCGTGTCTAGGTAGCTCGAATGCCTTGTAGCATGACATTCTCACCTCACCGAAATGGAAGATGATTTCATCATTGAAGATAGTGCCAACCTACAGAAATGATGCTAGCACATCTAAAAATGACCTTTCACAGAGTTTATACTACCCCACACCTCAAGAACAAGTGACCCATTTCATTGAAGCCAAGCCTACCCATCTAGATCTGTGAAACTGAGCTTTCATCTTCAGCACTTTTTGTCATATAAGCAAGCACCCAAGCAACCACCAGAAACAAGAGGGATGATGGCAGATCCCTGGAGCCATACATCATCAACAAACGAGCTATGGGGATTCAAACTCTGACCCAACGATCTGTCTCTCGGGGAAGCCAAAACCAACAAGGAATTTAGGACACTGCTCCAACTGACTGTTTAATGCTTTCAAAAATCTATTTGAAACCCAAGCTTTAGCTTTGTTGGTCTTGAACTCCTGATGCAAACAAAAAGTTCACACTCTGAAAGAAAATAATTCAAAATGCATATTCAAGGAATGAAGGCATGTTGTCCCTCGTCAATGAAGTCTGCTATGACTACTCATTTCAAGGTTTGCATCTGAATGAGAAAATATATAGGAACAGTTGCAAAATCTTAGAACTTGATGTCAGTAACCCTTTCAACTCCCTCTTTCTTTGTAACAAGCATCATCTGAGTAGAAACATCTTGCAAGTCAAAGGTCTTGTTTGATATATCCCTGGGATAAGAGTAGAGACATCCTGCAAGTCAAAAGGTCTTGCTTGATATATCCCCCTACATAAATTGGTATAATGCACTGGAAATTTCCTCTGAGATTGCAGTTATCAGATTTCCAATAAAAAAACTGGTTCATCTTCAGAATAGGTGTGATAAGGCTAAGACTTAAAGTCTCCTTAGATAAGAGTGGAAACATCAGTCGGGGAAGAGTGGTTCAAGTGGTTGGGCACGGTGTCCCCTCATGAAGGGACCCGGGTTCGAAACCCAGCGGCCGCCTCAGAAGTGGTACCCGTCGTGCAAGCCGTCCAACTGTGCGCTTTAACCGGTTCCCGGGTGAGCTTCTATGGGGCCCGAGAGTTTTATGTTGTCTGAGGGGGTCACAAGAGTGGCACTTCTACGGGGGCGGTTCTCTCGATAATAAAAAAGAGAGTAGAAACATCCTGCAAGTCAAAGGTTTAGCTTGATATATTCCCCTATAGAAATTGGTGTAATGCATTGGAAATTATCTCTCGGATTGCAGTTATCAGATTTTCAATTAAAACACTGGTTCATATTCAGAAAAGGTGTGATAAGGCTATTTCCTTTATTTTTGGAGGAATATTTACAGGTCATGGCATTAATTCTCTCATATTCTGCTATCTAGTCCCATACTTGAAGAACTCTTTGTGGAAACCTAAGATTCGTGTTTTAGTTACTATTTTTCTTCACCAACCAGCCCTCTCACTCTTAACTTGTAAATCCTTCTTTCAGAGGCAACCTTGTGAAAGAAGATAAGCGATTTGGCTGTGTATGTTTTTTTCCATATTATTTTGTCTGAGGTAAATGTATGGCAACTAAAGAGTCGGTTATTTCTTTGTCAGAAAAATGCAAGATTTCTTCTTGATTTTCAGTTCTCTGATCTTATTGTACAACTCTTTTGAG
The DNA here is from genome assembly GCA_963693085.1 of Alisma plantago-aquatica. Lineage (NCBI taxonomy): Eukaryota > Viridiplantae > Streptophyta > Magnoliopsida > Alismatales > Alismataceae > Alisma > Alisma plantago-aquatica. Next base: position 409,405,832 of record OY856414.1, read on the forward strand.
GAACCTGTCATGTTCTATCGGGATCTTCATATGACCCCTGATAGCCTTACGTTTGAAGAGAGTACCAGAAGCTGCAGTTGGTTGGGTGTTTGACAGAGACCACCATATTTAGCCCAATTCCGCATGTCCTTATAATTTGTATACTATTTCGTACATGAAGATGTTATTCCATGACCACTTGTGCATAAAACTTCAACTGTAAGCACAGAGGAGGAGAACGATCAGAGATAATCGATGGTAAGTTGACCACGTAACAGCCCTGGAACTTTTGCATGTAGAGGACTCAGTTTATGGCACTTGCTAGGTGAAAATCCGGATATGTGCTGAAGTCCAAATTAATTACCAAATCTTGAGAGCAGCCACAAGTCAGTATCCCGGAAGCTGGAATATTCCTCTACAAAACATGGTCCTATTAAGACCACCCCAAAAGCACCAACATCCTCCTTTACGGGATCTAAGCACAGAGGAGGAGAACGATCAGAGATAATCGATGGTAAGTTGACCATGTAACAGCCCTGAAACTTTTGCATGTAGAGGACTCAGTTTATGGCACTTGCTAGGTGAAAATCCGGATATGTGCTGAAGTCCAAATTAATTACCAAATCTTGAGAGCAGCCACAAGTCAGTATCCCGGCAGCTGGAATATTCCTCTACAAAACATGGTCCTATTAAGACCACCCCAAAAGCACCAACATCCTCCTTTACGGGATCTATATTTTCTTGTAGGAAATGCATCTTATCCTCCAATGTCTGAGGGCGATTAAACATTGGCAAACCTGAAAGAAAAAGTGGCTCCTATAAAGTTTAATGGTGCATAGTCACGTGGAACATCAGACTGGCCGTTTTTGACTTTGCCAAAACAATTATTATTTTTCTTTCTTAAAAATGTACTGCATCACAGCAATTTGCCTTTTTGACGGTCTCTTATCCTTGCCTTTTTATCATCGGCACTGTAGGGCCTAAGAGAAACAATTCACAGAGATCATCGAGAGCTTGTCGAAAGAAGGGTTTTCACAGGTATACCTTGATGCTGAGATTTTTTAGTAAAATTATAATGCAGCTCTCAATGATTATTGCCGATTTCCTTACGGGATTGGTTTCTCTTTGCAGTTACCGGGAATCATGCTGACGAAGAGGTCAGGCATCTTTTAAAAGCCAAATCTTTAGTTTCATACCTGTCTTGGTATTCCTTAGGCCGTTCTCTTGATTTCTCAATTTTCCCAGTGCAGACAATTGACGATCTTATAGAGACCGGGCAGAGTGAACAGATATTTCAGAAAGCAATTCAGGAACAAGGGCGAGGCCAGGTTTGTTTATGTAAATAAGTACTTTGATAATCTATTTACGCGAACATTTAGTTATTTTGCTTCTCACTTATCTTTTTGGGAGGATTAGACTTCCTATCAATATTTGAGAAATAAGTATGCCTCCTTTATTTGCAGGTTGTGGACACACTTGCTGAAATCCAAGAAAGGCATGACACAGTGAGAGAGATTGAGAGAAAGCTTCTCGACTTGCAACAGGTACTGTATATATTTCTCTTTCACTCTTGTTGAGAAAACGAAATAAACGTGCTAGTTCAGTTGGTTAGGCTTTCTCAGTGGGCAAGAGTTTCAGGGGGTTGGCTTGGGAATCAATTTATATCACGTTGGGAGGGTAGGGTAGGTCTGTTATTATCACTAAAGTTCGGGTATTTATATTAAAAATGTGACAAAAGATGCCCATTTAATGAAAGATAATGATTTGTCAGGATTATTCTACTGCCTGTACCCATTAATCACAGGTGGAGTGTCTGAATGATTGTATTCTTGATGGATTCATGCAAATTTGGATCTTATCTTATGAAAACGAGAACGAAGAAGAGAGATTTGCCTGCATGAATGTCTGTGCCTAGTTTTCTCATAGTTCAGATCCCGCACCTCCAGTACTTACTAAAAGGAGATACAACGCTTACATATGGTCTCTGCGTGGAGTTTTTTTAGTAATTAATAAATTGCAAGAGAATAATCTACAGTTCTAGATCTTATGATACATGCGGTTTTTCCATGATGACTAATGTAACGAAAACTCACTATAAAAAGTTAGTATGAGGTTTCAGTTCATCTATGCCATTGATGGTCGCTCTTTCCCCCCAGATATTCCTGGATATGTCAGTGTTGGTTGAGGCGCAAGGAGACATGCTGGATAATATCGAATCTCAGGTAGGGCTGCCACGTTTTGGACTTGCTTAGCTTCCTAATAAAAAAGCATACTTCTACAACTGCCTTGTGTATTCCTGTCAGGTTTCCAGTGCAGTCGATCATGTCCAGTCAGGCACAACAGCTCTGCAGAAAGCTAAAAAACTACAAAAGAATTCCAGGAAGTGGATGTGCATAGCTATTATTATCCTTCTCATAATTGTTGCCATAATTGTCCTTGCTGTGATTAAACCATGGAGCAGCAGCAAACCCTGAAGGACGACGGAGAAGTTGGAACTGTATGCTTTGTGGATAAAACGGAGTGACTCAGCGATCGCCCATCTCCTGTACAATTCAACCAGTATGCGTTTGATTGATTGTTTTTACCCTGTAGTTGTGGTAGTTTGGTGTAATATTGTTTGTAGAAACGACATTAAGCAGCACATTTATATTCTTTGCGTCGTGGTTCTTTATTGTGTAAAGTTCTTATTACTTGAGTTTCTCAAGAGGTGCTGCTGGGGACAATTATGTAGGCTTGGCAAAAAAACCCAAGTATCCATGCCCGAACCAAACCACCATCCAACCCGTTATATTGGTATAACCATTTCTCGCCCGGGTAATTGTTTCGGGGGACCACGTTCTGGTGTGGATGGAGCGGGCTGCGCTAACAATTATACAGGCTGATACCTCCATTTCAATTGTATAGGATGATCCCACCATTTCCCTACTCACCTTCATACGGCTTTCATAATCTCAGCCTCTCCACCTCAACAATGGCAACAAGAGCATGGTAGCACGGTGGTTGACCATGGTGGCGGTGGGATAGGAGATCCAACTAGGCGGCTGGTACAACGGCGACAGCCACAACTGATGAAGATCTCAAGAATTTCCTTCCCTCCTTCTGGCTCTGTGGTGGCAGCGTTCGGTGCAGTGAAGATCGGAGATGGTGGCGGCGGTGGGCGGAAGAAATCCAAGCTGACGGAGAAGGAGGTGGTGGAGGCGGCCATGGGAACAAGCTTCCGGCAGACAGGGATGGAGGCGGCTTTGTGATGATGGGAGCACAACATATTGATCTAGTGGCGGCGGTGGTGGTCATGCAATCATGAATTTGGCAGACAATGGAGACGACACAGTGATAGTGGCGGTGCGCATTAAATGCATGCATGGCATCTGGTAGACGACGGGGACGAGGCTGGGTGGCCGTGCACGTCTATGTATGCATGGTATCTAGCAGACGACAGGGATGAGGCTAGGGGTAGCAGTGGGCGGTAGTGCATGCGTAACATCTAGCAGATGACAAGACGCAAGCAGCGGTGGTGACGGCTGTGGCATCGGGTAAACGACGACGAAGGTGGTGGTGGTGGAGAAAGAAAGAATGTTCCGGAGGTGGAGAAAACTTGGTCCAAGTCATGCGTGTAGTTGCTAACGGATAATGCTCATGGCACTGGGGAAAATTGCCAGCGTGTTATTTCGCAAATGGCTGCGATGAATTTAAATTTGGGGGCCGCGGATGCCCGTAAAAGAATCCACGCTACTGGACCAACAGCGGTACGGGGTTTGGATTGGGGTGGATAATCAGCCCAGATCCGGTCCTGAGGCCCCTGCCCCTTTTTTCAGGATGTGTTAATACATCTCAACCGCCGTTTTTAAAAAACCTTCCTATCGTATTTTACTCTGCACACAGATCTCTTATTGGGGGGGGGGGGTGGGGTGGGGTTTGGGAATGGATGGTTGAGATGGATTTCAATACCATCTTAAAACAAGAGGCCTCAGGGCTGGATCTTTTTTTCGTGGGTGGCCACTGTTTTACCATCCGTACAATCATGGGATGCTTGTGACAACCAACTTGGATTGTAATTGTCAATAATGGGGGAAACAGATCAGTGAAACAATAAAGTTATTGGACGCACAAGGGAAAAGCAAGTAGCCAAGGTGAGTGTGTTTCTCCCTAGCTGATAGATTGGAGTCCATTACTGCTAATAGATTGGAGTCCATTACAAGTGAGCAGTACAAGGGTACCAAGCATGTTCTTCAATCTCTTTGCTCTTATTTTGAGGTATTAGGTCAAAAAGTCAAATCACTTCAAATCTTCCTTCCTCATAGGTAGTATTTCTGAACCACAAATTAGTGTGCTCAACCAACATCTTAGCTGCGCCCATAATCAAGACTTTATATCTTATTTGGGCATTCCTCTTGTTGAAGGAAGGTTCATGTTTATCATTATGAGTTTCTCATTGATAAGATCTCAAGGCGGATAGGCTCATGGGCATGTAAACTCTTAAATTTTGTTGGTAGATCCACTCTTATCTGTTCTGTGCTCTCCTCGTTTCCCTTGTTTTCTATCATGATCAATAGAGTCCCCAAAACTGTCTTGAGACGAATCGAGCGTCGCCTTATATTCTTTCTTTGGGAATCAAGGGATGGTCGTAAACGCAGAGCATGAGTTTCTTGGCAGCAACTATGCTCTTCTTCTGATAAGGGTGGTTTGGGTATTCATTGTCTCACAGGGATTTAATGAGCATGCACCACTAAGGTTGCGTGGCATGTTCTATCTTATTCTTCACTTTGGGCATCTTTCTACTTAGCCAAATATTATAAACACAGGTGGAATGAAGGGAATGAACACCCATGGTTTCTCAAAGAAAGTTCATTTGCCTCAGTCTATTGGAAACATATATGGAGCTCCTTCCCACACATTCTGAATCGATCACATTGGGAGATCTAGGGAGGACACATCTCTTTTTGGTTTTCTAGATGGGCAGAGCCACCTCTTCTCACCGAGGCCATACCAGGGATCACCATAAATCCTATGTTACATAATAAAGACTTCTATCACGATCTAGTAGACTGGGACTTACAAACTCTTTCTGACCTTATATCCCCTCAAGGGGTTCAGTGGATCCTGGACATCAGATGCAAAGTCACGACAGGCCCAAATTTCCTAATATGGGAGCCTAGTAGCTTAGGACGGTTCTTTCTTACCTCCGCTAAGATTTTTTATAGCCGGATACCCTACAATTTGTGACCTCAACATAGATGGATATGGTCTAAACTTCTGCCCTTTAAGGTTCCTGCCATGATACAAAAAGTCCTACATCATGCGTTGTCGGTGGATTCCCGCATTATTGCTTGCCGTATCTCCCTCACCTCTCGCCGTGAGTGCTGCGTTATGCCACATCTGGAGAGTATCAATCATCTCTTTCTCAACAGGAAGCAAGCAACTTCTCTTTGGACCAAGTTGGCTGAGTTCATGCATTTGCAGGTCACCTCTCCTAATTGAAACATTATGCAGGTCCTACAAAGTTGCTGGTCTAAGGAATATTTTAATACATTTCATTGAGCTATTAAGGGTCTTCTCCCTTCAATTGCTTTGTGGTTTCTATGGAAGAACAGATGCTCCAACCACTATAAAGGGTCCAATATGAATGAGGCCTGTATTTGGACACAAACTACACACCTCTTCTCAGCCTTGATTCAGTCCTCTTCTTTTGATGGTACGACAACTAACGATAATCTGATTGCCTCTTGGAACATGCTGGATATCCTCCAACCACGCTTGTATTATTTCATCTATTAGCATGTGCCGTGGGCTAGGCCACCCACTCATGAGTTAACCATCAACGTAGCTGTAAAGACATGAAAAAATAGAGGATCACATCATTGTAAGCTGGCAGTAAGCGCCGTCCTTAGGGATCATAGGGCCTTAGTCCAGTGGGGTTTCTCCACACCCGATATTTCCACTGACAAGACTCATGGCAACCTTGAAGCTATTTTATATGGGTTGAATCTTTGCAAGGCTCTAAATTTTATCCCCAAGTGTATTGAGTCTGATAACAGGGTAGCGGTTGATCTAGTTATGGGGGCGTTTGATAGTATGTGGAAAATCAAGTGCTTCGTGTTGGACATTAAAGAACTTATTCACATGCTAGGGGTACAAGTCACCTATATCCACAAGGAGCTGAATGTTGTGGCCAAGGAGCTAGCAAGGTACGAGGGAGACCTCCAAGAGGCGTACACTTCCATGGAGTCCATCAGATGTCGCCTCTGGTTAAGAACAACTACTTTGATGTACAACGAGACAATTATACCACACGTGAGAAGAGCTTATAGTTTTCCAGGTTTGGGTGTGGTTGAGTTGAACCTTTTACTCTGGTTTACGGAGGAAGTGGTTCCCTCTCTGTATGGAAACATTTGTGTTTTTTTCCCTGTAAATGGAAGACAAGGTTGATAACACTCTATTTTACGCACTTTCTGTATATATTTTACACCACTTTCAATATATCTTTTATTAGCTTTTCACATAATTTTTCTATCTTTTTGACTAAAGCCTCACACACATGGTTTCGGGAACAATCACAACCTAGGTCGCGGATCAGGACCGCGACTGCGGTCCACTTATATCTCAACCGCGATCGCGGTTCTAGAGTTCCCTAGAGGTCGTGATCATCAAATGACAAGGAGGGATCACAACTTGTTTATAGACCGCGGTCATCGCTCAACCACGACCTCAAGGATGGTCGCGATCAGAACATATGCCTCAAGAATAGACTAGTGGTAGCAGTGTAGTTACATGCCGTAATCAAGAAGGACCGCAATCGGCTTGGAAACCGCGTTCACTGATGAGCTCTTGTAAACCGCGATCGAGTGGGGAGACCTCGACCTCGACCGCCCGGATGCAAATCACAAGCGGACCTCAGTCGCGATCATCACCAGGCCACGACCAAGCTCAACCGCAGTGAAAGATGAATAAAGCACATACCGCGACCGCTGTCTCACCCTCACTTAACCAAGACCGCGACCGTGATCCAGGCTTAAGTCGGTGGAATGTGCCTATAAATAGCACACCCACCTGTCTTGTCAAATCATCAGATCCCAAGGACCACGAAGTGCTGCCGCGTTCCGGATTCATCCCAGACCATCCCATCCATCAGTCTTGAATCTCCAAAGGCGGAAGCTGGGGGAGAGAGAAGATTGAAGACCCCTTCTTCGAGAGAAGAAGACCGTCCACGCCATCCACGTGATAGATCCGGATTTGCAGAAGTACTGTATCATATCACGTCTCTTCCTTACTAGATCTATCATTCCATCCTATTGTACTTCCCCTCTCTCTTCGTGGGATCTCATGGATCTATCTTCCTGTAATGCCGTTATGCTGTCCGCGAGCATGAGAAGCTAAACACCTTAACTTGGGTTGGGAGTAGCCACTAAGGCTCTCCCAACATGTATATTGTCTCTTTCTGATGAATATACATATTCTTATCAAGATTATCTCTATGCACCTATTTTAGTGCTTCACTTGTATGATTAGCTACCATCTTATGATGTTTGCTTGTTGATATCTCGAGAGAGTAATATCGCTTTTATCATGTGTCATGGAGTAGTATGAATGCACGAGAGTGTTGGAATGCTAAGGCTTTAACCCATATGTTTTGTTGCGAAGTCTACGTGTGGTCATCTCGAAAGAGAGGCTACCCTTAGACTAAGATCTTTCCTCATCTTGAGAGAGAGTGGAATAGATACTTTTAATGGTTGCTTGTAATCTTGGTAAGAGTATGCGGGAGAGAGAGATAGTGTTGCATGTTGGTGAGATGCTTTAGTAGGTGAACCCCAACCCGAGTTTCCCTCCATATACTTGTTTTATCATATTTCTTTTGTTTCTTTTATTCTTGTCTTTCTTGAGCTGCTTTAGTTTGTGTGATACTGTTCCTTAGGGAATACTTTATATACCCTTTTCGGCTGGAGTATACGAGTGTTATATTCTGCATACTTAACACAGCTGACCTTGTCCCTGTGTTTGACCCCGATCGCTACATCGGACCTCGTTTATCGTTGCGGGTGCCTGAGAGTCGGGTTACTTCTTTAAAAGTCTGACTACTCTGAATCCACTCCTTCTGGAAGTGCGATTTAGGCCGGTCAACTTTTTGGTGCCGTTGCCGGGGACAAGGCAAAACGACACTATTAAGAACCCGAGTCCTCTTACTAAACTCCCGTGGCTCAAGCTCAGCAATAAGCTTGACAACACAGTTACTTTAAGTTTGCTAACCTGAGTTTGTGTAGAATAGTTCGTTTGGACCAGTTCAGTTTGCTAACTTGACTGTACGATCTATTCAGGAACCCAGGCAAAAGCAACTCATTTGACTTTACTCCTTTCCGCCATGTCGCCTCGCGTGGAAGTTACCCTCTCAGGAGATGAGCGGAACGCAAGGAGTCAACACAACCTACCTCCGCTAGGAATGGATGAAGATAGAAATGGCCGTTACAATGACAGTCATCTCTATGAAGAACCAGAAGAACCTGAAGAAGAGCAACCTGAAGATGATCGCTACTATGAGGAACATCATCATCGCCGTAGGGACAAAAGAAACCATAACAACCATGAGCGCAAACACAGGAACAACGATAGCGAGGACGATGAGGAAGGGAAGACCCTTCATGAGTTGGCAGCAACAAGGGCCAACGAGTCAAGATGCCCGATCGTTGTACCAAACTTTAACGCAACAAATTTTGAGCTAAAGCCAACCGTTATATCCATGATCCAGAGCCAGCCTTTCCGTGGGAATCCAAGGGAAAACCCGTACCACCATCTTGATGCTTTGAAGAACATATGTGATACCAATAAGATGAGGGGTGTTCCACAGGATGTGATCTACTGCAAGGGTTTTAATTTCTCTTTGGAAGACAAGGCTCTCTCTTGGTATCTGAATCTCCCCCACCAGTCTATAGATGGGTGGAGACCCCTTGCGGATGCCTTGTCACTGAGTTTTTTCTCACTGAGAGGACCATCCGTAATATGCAGAAGATCACATCTTTTGCACAAAATCCTGGGAAAAATCTGCACGAGACATGGGAACGTTATCAAGAATCCCTGAGAGACTACCCACACCAAAACTATCGTAAGGGGTTCCTTGTAACCACCTTCTATAATGGGCTAACCCATATGGAAAGGACTTCTTTGAATGCTGCCGCTGGCAGTGAATTCTTGGAGAAAAAGCCAAACAGAACTATGAAGATTATAGAGAACATGACTGCACTACAAGCAGGAGTTGACTATGAAAGAAATGATAGAGGAACGTCCAAGAAGATTGGTTCTGAAGGACCATCCATTGAGGCCAAGGCCTTAGAAACTATAACCACCCAAATCCAGAAGATAGCGACAAATGTTAAACAACTGAAGGACATTAGAGGAAAGGGGAAGAAACACACCGAGAAGGTGATGAAGTGTGTCACCTGTGGTGAAGGAGGACACGGAGTTGATAACTACATTTACACTAGACTTGAAGAAAGTGAAGATAATGAAAGTGAAGAGGAGTCGACGCAGAATGTTTCCTATGCAAACTTCAAGAGGCCAGATCATCCTGATTTTAGCTATGGGAACAAGGATGCGGCCGAAAATTCACACCAGTTGGGGAATTAGCAAAAGCCACCACTAGGATTCGAGAAGAGGGGTGGACAACAGTAGTATACTAGAACTACCAATTACCAGACAAATAAGAATAACTACTTAGCGCAAGGCAGGAATCAAACCCGTCAAGGAACAAGAGGACCAAGTCAAGGGCCAAACCAAGGCCAAGGTCAAGGACAGAGTCATGCAAAAGATAACAGCCAACATGACTTAGTAATCCAACTATTTGAATTTTCCAAGAGACATGCTACGATGAACAATCAGCTAGCATAAAGTGCGCTAGCCAACTCTGGCATCCTGAATACGATACAAGTCCAAATGGCGGATATGCAAACACATCAACGCCAGATAGACCAACAGCTCGCACAGTTGGCTGAGCTAGTAAAGAACCCCTCAGGGAAGATCCCGTCAAACATTGAGACTGCAAAAATGGCGATCCTCCTCAGATCAGGGAGGAATTTGATCAATACCGGAACTGGAAACGAAAAGGAAGAATAAAATTTTGAAGAACCACAACAGGAGAAGAAAGTTTCTTCTGAAAAGTTAGTTAACAAAGAAAGGCCTACTGAAGAATGTCGAGAGGAAAGTGGGGGAGCTAGGAACCCTGATCCTGTAGAAGAAATCCTTATGAACAAAAGCCCATATGCAATGAGAATCCCATTTCCATACAAGCTTATCAAAGCCCACCTGAATAAGAGATATGAAAAGTTCATGGAAGCCGTGAAGAAACTTCATATAGATGTTCCGTTTCTAGATGCCCTAGAGGAGATGCCGATTTATGCTAAGTTTTTCAAGGACCTTATCACAAAGAGAAGGAGAGGAAGTCAAGTCGAAATGATACACCTAGCAAAAATGTCCAGTGTGTTTGTTCAAACTGAACTACCTACAAAGAAGAAAGACCCAGGGGCCTTTAACATCCCCTTTTGTGTTGGAGACAATGTCAAAAGAAAGGGGCTGGAAGACTTGGGAGCCAGCATAAGTCTGATGCCCTTAAGCCTCACACAGAGACTTGGATTAACTGACATGGTCAAGACAAGTATGAGTATTGAGCTAGATGATCATACTTTTAAGAAACCAGTGAGTATAGTGAAAGACGTTCCAATCCGTGTGGGACGGTTTTTCATACCCTGTGATATTGTTGTAATAGATACTGTGGAGGACCCTAAGTGTCTGATAATCTTTGGATGACCTTTTCTAGCCAACGGAAGAGCCCTGATAGACGTCGCAGAAGGCGTGATAACCCTCCGGGGTAGGAGTGATCACACTGACTTTAAGGTAAAGGATGCTATGAAAGGGCCAACTCTTTCCGAGTCAGTCTACTTCATGGATATCTACAATCAATATTGTGAAGAAATTCAAGAAGAGAAAGCCATTGTGGATCCGCTCATGAGAGCCCTGAATAACCCGAATCCTTTGACAGAAGACCCTAGAGTGGTTGAAATCCTAGACTACCTTAACCAAGGTGAAGAGTCTTAGTGATGAAGAAGAAGTTATAGAAATAGTAATGTACGCTTCATTGGAACCATCAACTGAAGAATCAGAAACTCCAAAACCAAAGCCAGAACTAAAGCCATTACTGGAAGGGTTGAACTACGAGTTCCTAGATGATGAAGGGAGGAGCCCAGTCATTATCAACACTAACCTCACCAAAGAACATCAGGAAAGACTGCTGGAAGAACTGAAGGAGCATAGGAGAGAAATTAAATATTTCGTAGAGGACATTAAGGGACTAAACTCGGCCCTGTGCATGCAAAGAATTAACCTAGAAGAATCGGCAAGGTCTTTGGTACAACCCCAAAGGAAATTGAACCAAATGCTGAAGGAAGTTGTCAAGAAGGAGATATTAAAACTATGTGATGCAGGGATCATCTACCCAATAAGCGATAGCAACTGGGTAAGCCCCATTCATGTAATACCCAAGAAAGGTGGAATGACTGTAGTGAAGGGAGATAATGGTGATGAAGTCGCCATGAGAACGGTCACATGCTAGCGAATGTGCATCAACTATATGAAGATGAATTCAGCAATAGAGAAAGACCATTTCCCTTTACCATTTATTGATCAAGTCCTAGAAAGGCTTGCCTACCATGATTACTTATGCTTTTTAGATGGTTATTCTGGATTTTATCAAGTCCCGATCCACCCCGATGATCAAGAAAAGATGACGTTCACATGCATCTATGGGACGTACGCCTTTAGACGAATGCCTTTCGGCCTATGTAATGCTCTAGCAATGTTATAGCGTTGCATGATTTCTATGTTCTCAGACTTTCTACAAGACATAGTCGAAGTATATATGGATGACTTCTCAGTTTATGGAACCGACTTCGACGCCTGCTTGAGAAATTTGTCTTTAGTTTTGCAAAGATGTGAGGAGAAGCATCTCGTTCTGAACTGGGAAAAATGCCACTTTATGGTTCAAAGTGGCATTGTCCCAGGACACACGATCTCTAAGAAAGGTATTGAGGTGGATCTTAGCAAGATCGAGGCCATCTCCAAACTCCCACCGCCAAAGTCTGTGATAGGAGTGAGGAGTTTTCTAGGTCAAGCTGGGCATTATAGAAGATTCATTAAAGACTTCTCAAAAATATCAAAGCCGCTTTCAAATCTGCTGATTAAAGATGCACTGTTTGAGTTCGATGATAAGTGTTTAAAAGCTTTTAAGACCCTAAAAGAGGCCTTGACCTCTGCACCAATTCTACAGGCTCCAGAATGGGAGATACTGTTTGAAATAATGTGCGATGCAAGCGACTATGTCGTAGGTGCAGTCCTGGGATAGAATAAAGAACGAAAACACCACGTCATATGTTATGCCAGCCCCACGTTAGACGAAGCCCAAGTGAATTACACCACCACGGAAAAAGAGATGTTGGCAATTGTTTTTACATTTAACAAATTCATATCATATCTTATAGGGGCCAAGGTAAAGGTCTATACTGACCATGGAGCCATGCGCTATCTGATGCAAAAAAAGGACACAAAGCCAAGATTGCTGAGGTGGGCCCTGCTACTGCAAGAGTTTGACCATGAGATAATTGATAAGAAAAGAAAAGAAAATGTGGTCGCAGATCACCTGTCTAGAATAGTTTGTGATGAAGAAAATCGGTTGCACGTAAATGACAACTATGCTGATGAAGCTCTGTTAATGGCTAAGTCTGACAAGCCAAGTTTGCCGTGGTTTGCAGATATCTGTAATTATCTATCTTGTGGCCAGCTACCGCCGGATATAACATACAATCAGAAAAAGATGCTCTTCTCCAATGTTAAAAACTATTATTGGGATGACCCATTGGTATTTAAGAGATGTTCTGATAGTTTGTATAGATGATGTATACCAGAGGAGGAAGTCCCACTGATCTTTAGAGAATGCCACTCCTCACCTTATGGAGGGCATCATAGTGGGGAAAGAACAGTTGTAAAAGTACCTCAGTTAGGATTTTAATGGCCCACCATGTTCAAAGACACGACATCTTTTGTAAAGGCTTGCAAGGAATGTCAACTAACCAGAAATATCAGTAAAAAAAGTGAAATGCCTATGGCCGACTGAGTAGAAGTAGAAATCTTTGATGTTTGGGGGATAGACTATATGGGTCCTTTCCCCTCATCAAAAGGTTATCAGTACATTTTAGTGGCTGTTGACTACGTGTCGAAATGGGTAGAGTCTGTAGCTACCCAAACCCGTGACTCCAACTATGTGTTTAAGCTATTCAAGAAAACCAATTTTCCACGCTTCGGAGTACCTCACACCGTGATAAGCGATGGTAGATCACATTTTGGAGAGAAGCAATTTGAGGCGCTACTAAATAAGTATGGGGTAAAGCACAAAGTGGCTACACCCTACCACCCTCAAACCTCTGGACAAGTAGAGATATCTAATAGGTAGATTAAGTAGATTCTAGAAAAAACTGTTAGCCGCACTCGAAAGGACTGGTCCATGAAGCTTGACGATGCTCTCTGGGCCTATAGGACAACTTTTAAAACACCTATATGCACAACACCATACAGATTAATCTATGTCAAGTCCTTCCAATTACCTTTGGAGCTCGAACATAAGGCCCTTTGGGCGATCAAGTTTCTCAATATGAACCTGGAAAAGGCGGATCAGAAGAGGTTTCTGCAGCTACAAGAGCTTGAGGAGCTAAGATTACACACCTATGAGAACGCGAGGATCTACAAACAAAGGACTAAGGTGTGGCATGACACCCACCTAAAGAACAAGGATGTTCATGAAGGAGACATAGTACTTCTCTTCAATTATATCATTAGGCTCTTCACTAGGAAGCTCAGAACAAGATGGTCAGGCCCATTCTCTGTGGTAACAATTTATCCATCAGGAATGATGGAGATTTAAGGAGAGAAGACTGGAATCTTCAAGGTCAATGGCCATAGGGTAAAAAGATTTTATGAAGATGAAGCCTTTGTAAGAAGATCCGAGATCAATTTGGAAGAACCAGCTTTGCCAAATGAGGAAAGAAATCAAGAGTTGCCACATCCAACTACAGGGCCCAAGGAGTGAAAAATTTATGCAGTCTAGCTAAGAGACTTTAAAGCAAGCACTTCTTGGGAGGTAACCCAAGTTTTTACCCTTTTTCTTAAGCTTTGTTTTCTCTTACCTTTTCACTTTGTTTAGTTTTCTTCTCTTTTAAGTGATTTACATATCCATCTTCTTTTATATATTTCATGATTTACCTAAGAAACGATCTTTGTTTTAATCTGATTGCGGTTGGGACCGTGATCACGGTATAGCACTTGCATACGCAAGACCACGACCCGCGGTACCCACGACCAGACACCTCGACCGCGACCCGAGGTCGTCTTTGCAACAACAGAGATCCATGACTACGGTTGTGCTTCTCAAGTACACCGCGACCGCGATCCTACCTTATGATCACCGCGACCGCGGTCTATTGCCTTAAATTATTTGGTCGCGGTTGCACCTGTATATATATCCTTAAAACCTCACATCTTATACTCTTTCCACTCACAATTTCCGCCGTATCTAAGACAAACCCTACTCATCGCTCTAACCGTGACCGACGACCTGCCGCCACATCAAAGCCGATTGCCCATTGTCGTTCGATTCCGCCGTCGCAACCATCATTAAGGTAATTGAAAAACCCTTTTTGTGCTTTTATGTCGTCGAATCACCTTGTTGCCTCCGATTTAATCACTCACCTGAACTGATTCTTTTCACTCTATCTCTAGACGGCTGTGAGTTGCACCGACGACGGTTGCCCAGGTTTTCCCTATTTCCCTAACCGCCTTATGGCGGCGTTTGCATTAACACCTAAAAACCCTAAAAACATTAATAATGGGACAACTGCCGCTGGTGAAAATGAAGAACATATCATCAGACAGAGAGAGGAATCAGAACAGTCAGAAGAAGAACAACCGGAACTCATGGTTATCACCTCTACAACCGCGACCGCGGTGTGATTGTAAACCCTAACACCGGCCGTGGTGTTTCCTAAGACTACCAGTTCCGCCGTGGGTCGTGGTGTAGAAGAAAGTTATTTGTGGTCACGGTCCCCTAAACCGTGACCTGTCCAAAATAAGGAAAGTGACCGCGACCACGATCTTAACCGTGACTGCGGTCCTTACTCAAGAAATCGCGACCGCGATCCCTTCTCATTACACTGCGACCGCGATCTCTTTCAGAGAGCGCGACCGCAGTGTCATATGAGTCACCAACAAAACCGCGACCGTGATCCCTATTCACTCCTCTTGAACTTGACATTTAATAATTTTCTGAACACCTATCCTGTGATGATTGCAATAATGGTAAATTCAGATAAATTCAACTAGATACTAATTCATTGAAAATTTGCAGAATGTATTCTCCAGCAACCAGCGATCCCCTATACGAGAAGGCTACTTCCCTGAAGGAGGTAGAGGAGATAGTAAAAGACCTAACATCAAAACTGAAGAGGAATACTTCTCTACCGATGCACAAACGTGTGGAGATACAACTAAGGTTGGAACAATACCAGAGGATATTAGGGGAGGTACCGCAGGAGGACTCCCCACAAGAAACGGAACAGACGGAGCATACTGAGACCTCCGAATACCAACCAGGAGAGTCAGATAGTCGGGGACAGGGCAAGAAAAGAAAAGCTACACCAAAAGAAACCAAGGGCAGCAAAAAGGCGAAGTCAGTAGTTGCCACCAAACCCAATAAGGAGAAGGAAAGCAAGTTTACAAAGAGGTAGTAGGGGAGACATCTGCACAATATGGAGAACCCCCATTCATGCCCAGAAATTCCGTACACCAGTTTACCTATGACTGGATGTACCAGCACAAGGAATTCTGCCCAACACATTACCTGGACGTAGAAGATTTCAGGAAGATGGGAATCTACGACAGGACAATTAAATTCCTATAAGGTGCAAACTTACACACCCTATGCACACCAAAGGTGAGATCCTACAAGAAGATGACCACAAAATTCCTATCATCATTAAAGAAGGTCACTACCAGCAATGAAACACGAAGGGAAGGAGGTGGAGATTATAAGCTATGAGTAAGGTTAGAGAGCGAGACTCACATAGTCACAGAGTTGAACAGAATATTCACTGAGACAGAGGAAGAAGCCCAGGCCTGCTCTGCATCCCCGAGTGAAAAAGAAACGGCCACCTATGAGAGCAACGAGATGTGGGAAGAGTTAATTGGGGAGGAGGAGCACAATTCAAAGAATTCCAAGGCCACACAAATCACATCGTGCTTTATCTGCATAATGCATAAAATCATCGCATACACGATTCACACGAGGTCAGAAATTGGGAGAGTCAGCAAAGGAGACATGTTCCTCATCTGGTCAATGATCAACAGAAAGCTGGTTAATATCGAGAAGATACTAATCGAGCGTCTATCAACAGCAGTAGGCGGGGACGTAAAAAGGAATTCTGCGTACTGCATTGGTGGCCAGATAACCAAGATCACCAAATACTTAATGAACGAAGGAGAAGTCCATAAATATAAAGAAATAAAGGGACAATAAAGAATAGACATAAAGTCCCTTATCAACACTCATATTCTGGCACAGAAGGGGGAGAAGTTGTACTTCAAGCAAAGAGGGTCAAAAAGACTACTTCCCCTTCTAGAAATAGCGTTCTTCGACGCCCACAAGCTACGACCAACACACGATGACATCGAAAAGATGTGCTTCAGGGCACTGCAGGCCAGCACAAATATAGACCTAGTGATTACAACTGGAGAAAGCAGTGCCCCAGCTGAATTGGAGAAGAAGAAGAGTACAGACCTTCCTTCGGAGGTGCCTTAGGTACAAGGTTTGATGCAATAAGGGAACACATACACCAAACTAATATAATAAATACCACCATTTCTTCTTCTCTGTCTGCACTAACAACGCATGTACAAGTACTTGATGAAAGGACAAAAGCACTCCCTGACTTCCTCCAAGAAGTTGTAAACAACCAATGGATGATGATGGGAATGCTAAATAAAATGAAATATGAAATGGAAGATCTGTAGAAGGAGAGGCATGCCATCTGAGCCGACAACGAGCACATGCGTCGGGGCTATGACGCATCAATGGCTAACCTCGAAGAAGAGCGTCAACAACTAGAATAAGACCTCCAGAAGCTCGAGAAGGAACACAAAGAACTTGAGAACCGGTGGAAGAAAAAGAAGATCAAGCGCTCAACAAGCCCGGTGCACTTCTCAGCCAGCCCCTCCAGCCACGATGACAACGACGATGACAACATGGGAGGAGCAGACACGAAATCACACTAAAAGCAGGGAGTGCCAACACAAAGGGGGCACCTGCAACTAAGCCAAAGAAAAACCAACCACCACAGCGGTCGAGCTCCCACAACGACAATCAAACAAAGAAAAATTCAACATCGTCAAGGGGGATTGACCTCAATTACAACCCAGAAGAAGGCCAAGACGAAGCTACTGAAGACGGTGGGAATATAGAAGAGCTTCAACTCTCCCCGCCTACACATACAATGATGATAGAAGAGCAGATTACTGCTGCTCATCGTGAAGAGGTGATCGACAAACTCAGCACAGCAGGAGCGACAAAGCTCGATAGAATGTTAGCTGAGTTGGGGGCCAGACTTGAGGAGAGCAGTGAGTTTTTCCTATTCCAACCATATCACGATCATAGCGACTCTATGATGGGAAGATGGAGGCGACCCTGAAAATGATGGAAGAAGCCAAGTTAGGGCAAACTTCTGAGAAGAGTCATGTCAAAGACAACATAGCTGCTGAAGCCTCCTCAGAAGTAGCTGAACCTGCATCCACTACACAGCCGTTGCACAAAGTGGCTGAACAAGTGGCCAAGGCCATGCCGACAATAGATGAAGCCTTGACACCTTTGGCACAGGAAGCAACGTCAGATGATGAGGATGGCGGGTTGGCAACTTTCTTCACAGATGAACCTGCCAGGGAGCAGATGCACAAGCTAAAGCAGAAACACTAGGATCAATTCCCCCTATGCCTTGCAAGATGAAAGATATGGACATGACTGCGGTATCACGGATCTCATGCAGAGATGTCCACGTCTTGACAGATGTACTCAGTGACGATCTACCTGAGTCAGACATACTTTACAACAATAAGGGTAGACGTCTGTCTAGAGACCACTTCTGGGGGATATTCCTGAAGAAGGCGCGAGTACATAAAAGGCTATTCAAGGTACTCTGTGCCACCCTCCTGGAAGAATTCTTGCACCCGGACAAGCCACAACCGGTCTTCAATGGGACAACACATCTAGCCAGCCTCCTCTACAATGAAGACTATGGTGCGCTCCCGCTAGAGGCTTGCAACAAGTGCAATCCACGAGGTCGGGAGGCACGGGATGAGGGGATCTTTGCTTTCGATATTTGTATGGTCCCACACTAACTACCTACGTCTACTAAGACACTACACCCGCAAGCGCACGGGGTCGTGTCGTAGTATAGGTGAGGCGGCAAGTACGGGGTCGATCCGCGGAGATAGAGGGGGCGCTAGAGTTAGACGGCGTGAGCTGCGTTCCTAATGCGGAGGGTAAGGTTTTTAGGGTTTTAAGGTTGATTGTTGGTTGATTAAACTAAGAGAGCGAGTAAGAAATGCGAGATGAAAACTAAATTATGGAAGAGCAAGCAAAATAGTAAACTAAGTTATCGAACTAACTAAGCAGGAGCAAGAAGGGCTACACTACTCTAGCAAGGCAAGGAGCAAAAACGAACTAAACTAACCACTAGCAAGAGCAAGAGCCGAAGTTAACACTGAAGAGTACAACTAAGCAATTGACTAAATTAGACTAAAGCAATTGAACTAAGCTAGCATTAACAAGCAAACTAAGCGATCAGGGTTTTAAGTAAGGTGATTAAGGTGGGTGGGCCGTCTGGGGAATGTCACTTTGATTTTAGTTGGGGGAGTTCATTAAACATGCATGGTGCTCAATTCATATCTAGATTACCAAACCAAACAACAAGGGCAATGCCATTAGAACATACCCTATACTACTAGTAGAAGACTAGGGTTAGGTGTAGTTCTAGTGAGATTGGCCAAATCAAGGTTTCTAGGGTAAGTGATAGTGGACAATTGAGGGTTGAGGGTAGAGATGGGAGTGGAGATGAAGGGGTTTAACCTCATGCCACTAGCCACTCTAGCCTTTAGAAGGCCCTAGACAATTGCATCACTCTCACTTACACTAGCCACTTAAATCTCACACTCATTTGTAAGAGGAGGGGTGTGTATGTAGGAACAAAGAGGGCTAGCTAGTGATCCACTAATTGGACATAGGAGACATTCCTAAGATTGCCACATACACCCCAATTTCTCCAGAAATGAAGTGTCATCAAAAACCTCAAAACAAGAAATTCATACAAGAAGCACAAACCACATGCAATAAGATAGGAAATGAGATGGAAGCAAGAAGTAATCATCATAGATATGAATTAAGTTCATTACAAGAATTTATCCCCCAACATGGTATCAAAGTAACATTTTAATCCCAAACAGCCCACCACAAGGGGGCTTAGCTATACATGATCATGAAAACAGGAAAAGAAAGGGATAGAAGAGGAAGAAACTCCATGAAGCTTGATGAAGTGGCCTTCTTATTCACCTCCAAGCAGCTACAGACGTCCTCCCTCCTCCAATGGTGCAGGGGTGCATGAAAATGGTGAAATGGATGGATAGAAACCTAGAGAAACTAGGTTTCTATGGTGGAAATGAGTGGAAAGTGGGTGGAAATGGGGTTGAATGCAAGGAAATGGGTGGATGGGAGCAATGGATGCAAGGGAGCAGCTGGGTGACGGCTAGAGAGTGCTCTCCCTCCAGCCCTAGAAGCAACTAGTGCTTATATAGGAGCTAGGGCTAAGTGGGGGCAAAATAGGGAAAATAGTAGAAAGTTGTATAGGGTAGGTGAGCACCACGGTCGTGGTGGGTGTACCACGGCCGTGGTGATGGTAGTGGGGGACGACCGTGGGGTGGTGAAAACGGTCGTGGGGTGAAGGAAGTGGTCAGATGGTGGTGGCCACGGCCGTGGCGGAGTGCCACGGTCGTGGTGGGTAGCATGCACCACGGTCGTGTTGGGTAACACGGCCGTTTTGGAGGAGTTGGAGCTGACCGTGGGGAGGGGCCACGGGAGTCTTGACCAGCATCGACCACGGTCGTGGCGACTTGGCCACAGTCGTGGTCAGTGAGGCCAAATCCCTATTGCAACCTGACTTTTTGCAAATTAATTCCCACGACCGTGGCAGGGTGCCACAGCCGTTTTGTCTTCAGTGGCCACGGTCGTGGGCGATCTATGGATTTCCCTATTGCAACCTGTTGGTTTGGCACAAAAAAGCCACGACCGTGGCATTGTGGCCACGACCGTGGTGAGGTTCGACTTCTTGATTTCTCGTCTAACTTTGTCATTTTCAGATGTCTTTGCTCGAGGATGATTCTTGGCCACTGGAGGTAGGTTGAGGGAGACTTTGGGGCCTTCTTTGGGTCCCTCCTTCTCTCTCTTCCATTTAAGCATGGTCCAAGTACCTGAAAAATAGTGCAAAGACCATCCATAAGCATATTTGCAATGATAATCATATTGGGGAGAATAACATGTAATTCTAGTGCATTTGAATGTGATAAAAGTACAAAATGACACAAGATATAGCCCTAGAATAGGGTTGGATCACCACCCCAAACTTGAAACATACTTGTCCTCAAGTATGCTCCAACTCAATCTCTTTTCCATTTTCCACAATCAAAAGATATGACAAATACAATATGATGGGCGACAAATGCTAAATGGGATCAAAGGTGACTAGGTACATGCAAATCACTTCCCTCCTCTTCTGCTTTCACAAACCAACCATGAAGAGAGCACAGAGCACATGAACTTCGCATATAATGCATGGATTGCACAAGTCATCAATATCTCATTCATAAGGTTCCGGGTAGACCGTTTCATGATGATGTTGATCGCCGATGACTAGGAGTGTTGTTTCACTTTCATGCGTTCAACCTTATGCTTCAAGTTATGCCAAATGACCCACATGGCTGCGGAAAAGGGATAAAGTGAGCTAGGTTTGAAGTTTCCTAGCTCAATGGGTATAAAAGTGGAAGAAAGGGATGCGGTAAGATTTTTGGAGTGTTTTTACACACTCATCTTTTCTTTATTTGAATGCTCTTAAACAGGAGCATCCTTTTATTTTGTTTTGTTTTTGTTTTTGTTTTTCTTTTTCTTTTCTTTTTTTCTTGCCCCTGGTGTAGATAGGGCATATGGTGGATAGAGTGAAGCAGAGAGATAAAGATGTGGCCACCCCAAACTTTTGTAGGTGGCCACGGCTAATATGTGCGCTTTGGCATCTTTTTATGAGGCGGAGAGGTATGAAGATGATGAAAGAGTGGTCGGGTCAAAGAGGGGTCACTTGGCATACTCTTCCACATAAGGTCTCCTGCATGAAAACTAGTCCAACACTTCACCATAGATATCACATCACATGAATGAACCAAATGAAATCCATATATCAAACCAGTAACTCCACAAACATTAAACGTTCTATGCTTGCCCAGATCATAATTCAATCAAACCAACACATTCCCAAGGGAAGTGATGAGCATGTAAAAAGTCACTTGTTGATACCACATAGCACTTCATCACAACATATAATCTTGTATTTGTCAAAGATAAGTAATTTCATTCAATATGGTAAAGATTGAGTCAAAACACGCTTTTTGGATAAGAAACATCAAATCTGGGCAAACTTGGTCAAAAAGGTGCCACATTGCACTAAATCACATTCAATCACAACTTTAGGTAAAAAGCAAGTAAATCCTAGATAAAACATGCAGAAATTAGCAAAAACTACATGATATGCAATGCATGGCTGAAAAAGCAAAAATTTTGAAAAATTACTCAAAAATCTAGAAATCAACTACATGTTATGCAAAGATGCAATGAAAAGAAAAAAAACAGTAAAACTAAACTAGATGGCAGAGTGATATCAAAATGACCAAAACTAGAGAGAAAGGATGATGCGTACCGCCCTACCCACCCCAAACTTTAGAATCATGTTGTCCTCAGCATGAAACTATAGCTTAGGGGAGATAGGGGAAGTGTCATGGCTGCGGTGGCTGGTCTGGCATGTTCGGAGGATATGGAGGAGGAGCCGAGTCTGGAGCTGAGCTTGACGGAGGATGCTGGTAATAGTGACCCCAGTAGTCGTCCTGGGGTGGAGGATACGCCTGTGGATGTCCAACTATACCACCCCAAAAGTCTGCATCCCATTCGGGGTTTCGTGCTGCCTGGGCATGTTGGTATTGGTACAAGTGGTTGATCTGGTAGTGCATCTGCTGTTGATCCTGCCACATGTACTGCTGGAAAAGCTGCATGTCACCTTGAGTCTTCTAAATACTCTCAAGGTGCACCTGGATGGTAGCCATGTCATAGGCGTTCCCTGAGGGCAGCTGCAGTTGGGATGTCCCCTCATCCCTCCTAATTCTTCAGGGCTGCCGTTCTTCTTCTGCTTCATGCTCCTACCCTTGTACATTAGATTCAGTGATTTCTTCATGTATGGCAGTGGCTTCCCTTGCATACGTCTCTCGTGGGTGTTCTTGCTGCCATTTGAAAAGTTTTTCTTTCAAATTGAAATTAATTCCCAACGCGGAAAGAAGAGGCACCGCGTGGTATGGCAACTCGAGCTCGAAGTCCGGCACACTAGTAGTAAGATAGATCATCTTCTTTTCCTTTATCTTTATAGTGTGTGAGCGCACCAAGTAGTTGAGGTCCACAAACTCTGCCTCAAGTGCGTCCTGCAACCCCGATAGATCGTATCCCAACGCTAGTGCAATCAAAGTCACAAACCCACCCATGACAAAGGGTTTTGTGCTCTTGTAGGGTATGGACTTCATATGATCAATCAATAGAACACCAAGGTCGAGGTGCTTCTTGAGGTACATTGATATCACGACAAACATATCTTTTTGTGAGATGGAGCCTTGATTATCATACCTCCCTACAATTGTGTTTGCCACGACCTTTTGCACATAGCGCATCATTGGATTGCTTATGGCGGCTGTCTTTGATCTTCTTGTATCGTACACGCCGCTTCCTGTGCTTGTCTCCCAGAAATAGGCATAATCCAATTATTTCACCTTCTCTAGCAAGCCGTCATCCATCTTGACGGCCTCTTCAGGACTTACAACAAATATCCCATTCAGCTCAGTGGAAGTGAGGGTGTGCACATTGCCCATTATGGAAAATTTGATTGCGTCACAACCCCTCACTTTAGTCCTTTCGAGAGTAGCGAAGAATTCTTGGGTCAAGGCGACGTAGGTTGGCTGCGGTGTGAAAAGGACATCCCACAACCCTATTCTCTTTACGTTCCTTTCCACTGCCTCCTTGATCCCTAGATCCTCGATCACTTTCTGAGACCCGTACTTGGTGGCGATGACTCGCCTCGTCATGAACTCAGGGTAGATAAGATCAACTTTCTTTTTCCTGTGTCCTCTACCATAGGACACCCCCGCTGGTGCTTTGCCTAGGGTCTTCTCTCTGTCTGCCTCCAAAAATGTCATAACATCTTCTCCTTCCGACTCCAGTTCCACCTCTTCCTCCTCGCTATCTTGTTCTTCCTCCATCGCAAAAGATTGCGACCCCGAGCTGGTATCGAAATTGTACCAGTGGGCCGACTGCTCCTCGTCGTGCTGCAATTGCCACGAGGGTTGCGACTGCACCTCACGTCTCGCCGCTGCGCTGGATGTCGAGTGGCGGGGTGGTGCGGGCTTTGGAGGCAGTCTGGATGAGGACGGCGCCGCTTTGGATCGCTGGTTTCTTTTTGCGGTCGCCGACTCAATCTCATCAATGAGGTTGTCCATGTCGACCCCCATGGACTCCTCCTCTTCTTCGTCTTCTCCCTCATAGGTAGCGTCTGTGATGTGGTGGCTATCAGATGAGCGGGAGTGTGATCTGCTCACCGATTGTGACCGACGGAGAGAATGGTGGGCGGAAGCGGTGGGTGATGGGGTGTGGGATGGAAGGATAGTGATGTACGGATGGTGGTTATATGATTAGTGGTGGATTTGGGCAAGAATGGAATGGTTTTTGTGGAGGTTTTGTGTAGGGGAGTTGCTGGGCGGAATGGAGATGGAGATGCGATTGGGAGAGATTGGACGGTGGGAATGGGAGAGGGAAGGCTAGGGATCGATTTGGGATGGATTGGGGATCAAAAGGGGTGGATTGTGGTGGATTTGGTGGTGAATGGGGGAGCACGGGAACGTCTGTCGCCGCCACAGTCGTTTTTTGGAGGTGGAAGACGAAAGAATGAGGGGGAAGGTCGTTTTTGGACACTTAAAAGTATATATTTTTTCCTGAACCGGGTTCGGCCACGGTCGTGGCAGGGTGCCACGGTCATGGCCAGGGTTGGGTAGCACGGCCGTGGCGGGTGCCACGGTCATGTTTTCGATGAAGAGAACCCTGGTCTGACCTCGCCGCGGTCGTGGCGTCCAGCCACGGTCGTGGCCTTATCCTCATGCCACAGTCGTGGTCAAGTCGCCACGGTCGTGGCCGATCTTCAAAACAACCTGTATTTTTGTCCAATTTGCAGCAATAATTCCCACGGTCGTGGCGAAGGGCCACGGCCGTGTTTGGCCAAGAACACCACGGTCGTGGTCGACTCACCACGGTCCTGGCCGATCTTCAAAACAACCTGTAACTTTGGCCAATTTGCAGCAATAATTCCCTCCACGACCGTGTTGGGGTTGTTTCTTCAGTTTTCAAACTTTAAAACTTGAGCTTTGGATTTTATTTGTTCTTTTTGCCACCACTATGACTGAATGACCACGATTAACTTCTAGATCCCCTCTCTCTAATGTCTATCACCTGCCATCATCAAAACTCAAACAAAAACTGTAAAGCACAAGTGTGCGTGTGTGTATTTGTGTAAAACAAAATCAAAGTATCAAAAGAAGGGTTCGAGAATCTCAAACCACGTGGGTTGCCTCCCACTAGCGCTAAATTTAACGCCTTCAGCCAGGCTTATTTATTGTTGGACTTTTTTCACTTTTTGGGAATCTTCAAAAGATCCTTGTAGTAAATCCCTTTCTCGTCCTCGTCCAAGCATTCTTCTTCCTCAGATTCTTCTTATACAAGCATGACAATATCAAAATCTTGGTTGGCCTTGTCCGGGCCGACCTCAACAACAGATTTTAGCCTTTGCCCATTAACAGCGAATTCCTTAGCTCCTTCTTTTGCACAAATGATCACTGCCCCGGATGGGTACACCTTCTTGACAAGATAAGGACCCTCCCATCTAGAACAAAGTTTTCCGGGGAAGAACTTCATCCTTGAATTGTACAACCATACCCATTTGCTGGGCTCAAATTCTTTCTTCTTTATGATCTTGTCATGTAGAAACTTGGTTCTTTCCTTATAGTTCTTTGACATTTCGTATGATTCATGCCACATTTCTTCTAGGTCATGCAATTGAAACTTTCTTTTCATTCCGGCTTTCTCTTCATCGAAGTCCATCGTCTTCAAGGCCCACAATGCCTTGTGCTGCATCTCAACCGGCAAATGGCAACTCTTACCATAGACAAGCTTGAACGGTGTAGTGCCAATCGGGGCTTTGTATGCAGTCCTATATGCCCATAAAGCTTCATTGAGGCAAAGTGACCAATCCTTGCGGTCCGGTCGCACCGTCTTCTCCAAAATGAGCTTTATCTCCCGATTTGCAAATTCAACTTGACCACTCGTTTGAGGGTGGTAAGGAGTAGCTACACGGTGGTTAACTCCATGTCTCTTTAGCAGCCCTTCGAAAGTGCGGTGGATGAAATGACTCCCACCATCACTAATCATAGCCCTTGGAACACCAAAACGGCTAAAGATGTTGGATTTCACAAAATCACACACCACCTTATGATCATTTGTTCTTGTTGCCACAGCCTCAATCCATTTTGATACATAGTCTACGACGACCAAGATGTAGACATACCCGAAAGAAGGGGGGAAAGGACCCATAAAGTCAATCCCCCAAACATCAAACACTTCTACCACAAGAATAGGTGATAGAGGCATCATGTCCCTCTTTGAGATGGTGCCCACTTTTTGGCACTTGAAGCAACCCTTGCAAAAGTCATGAGCATCTTTGAACAAAGTCGGCCAGTAGAATCCACATTGAAGAACTTTGGCGGCCGTGCGTTTCCCTCCAAAATGGCCTCCGCACACTCCGTAGTGACACATAGATAAGACTTCTTGCTGCCCCATCTCCAGAATGCACCTCCTAATGAGTTGGTCCGGGAAATACTTAAAGAGGTGAGGGTCATCCCAAATGTAGTTCTTTACCATAGTAAACAATCTCTTGCTTTCCTCTCTTATCCACATGCTCGGTATCCTCCCACTGGCTAGGAAATTCGCTATGTGCTTATACCATGGATTTTGGACAGATGAGACTAAGAGGAGTTGTTCATGTGGCATTGTCTCTTTGATTGGACTTGTCATATCAAAAGGTCCATCAAGGCGGGAGAGATGATCTGCAACACCATTTTCTATTCCTTTCTTATGCACAATTTCTTTGTCAAATTCTTGGAGCAACAAAATCCATCAGATCAACCTTGGCTTTGAGTCTTTCTTGGACATGAGATACTTCAACGCAACATGGTCCGTGTAGATTGTCACTTTGTTTTGCAAGAGATACGGCCGAAACTTGTCAAGAGCGAAGATCACCGCAAGCAACTCCTTCTCAGTAGTCGTATAGTTTCTTTGAGCATCGTCTAATGTTTTGCTTGCATAATAGATAGCATGAGGAATTCGGCCAATGCGTTGACCCAGCACAACCCCCACCGCCATATCAGATGCATCCGTCATGATCTCAAACGGCAAAGAGAAGTCCGGGGGCTGCATGATAGGAGCAGAAATAAGCCTCTCTTTCAAATGATTGAAGGCTTCAACACATTTGTCATCAAACTGAAATTCGACATCTTTCTCAAGTAATCGACAAAGTGGCCTTGAGATTTTGCTAAAGCGACGGTAGAAACCTGCATGTCCCAAGAAAGATCGAACATGTCTTACGGTGGAAGGAAGGTCGAGAGTAGAGATAAGGCCCACCTTGGCCTTGTCAACTTCAATCCCATCTTTAGAAACGCGGTGTCCCATAACTATACCCTCAGGTACCATGAAATGGCTTTTTTCCCAAGATAAAACTAAGCGAACTTTCACACATCTTTCTAGAACCGCAGCTAGATGTAGCAAGCACTCATCAAAGGTTTTCCCGAAAACTAAAAAATCATCCATGAAGACCTCAAGTGACGAATCAAGCATGTCAGCAAAAATCGAGGTTACAAATCTCTGGAAAGTGGAAGGGGCATTGCATAATCCAAATGACATTCTCTGATAGGAAAATGTACCACTTGGACAAGTGAATGTCGTCTTTTCTTGGTCCGCCGGATGCACAACAATCTGAAAATATCCCGAGTACCCATCAAGAAAATAGTAGAAGCTCTGCCCAGCCAATCTCTCTAAATTCTGATCAAGAAACGGAAGTGGGTAGTGATCTTTCTTTGTCTTTTCGTTGAGCTTCCGGTAATCCACACACATTCTCCACTTGGATTGCTCTCTCACCGACATAAGCTCACCATCAGCATTTTCTGCAACCGTAATCCCGCCCTTCTTGGGCACAACTTGAATGGGACTCACCCACGTACTGTCAGAAATGGGGTAGATGATCCCTGCATCAAGAAATTTAACAACTTCTTGAGTTACAACGTCCTTCAACTTTGGATTTAGCCTTCTTTGCATTTGACGGGTCGGTCTCGCATCTTCTTCTAAGTATTTCCGATGTACACAAATGGAGGGGTCAATCCCTCTCAAGTCAGCAATAGACCATCCAATGGCTTGGATGTTCTTCCTCAAGACTTCCATCAAGGCATCTTCTTGCTCAGGAGAGAGAATGGAGGAAATGATCACCGGGAGGGTGTCATTTGAGCCAAGGAAAGCGTACTTCAATCCTTCGGGAAATTTATTCAACTCAAGAATGGGGGGTGCTTCAAGGGAGTTCTTCAAAGGTGAAGAAATAGAAGGAAGGTCCTGATTTGCAGCCACTAAGGCTAGCTCACACTCTTCCTCATCTTCATCATCATCATCAGGGAACTCAACAATTGGTTCAAGACCTCTACCTTGGGTGGCAGTCTCAATCCATGCAGGTAGGAACTCTTCAACAATCTCATCTAGGCATTCCACTAAATAACAATCTTCCTCGGTGGCTCCTATCACTTCAGCTGTAGTAGAAGACTTGAAGATGTTCAACCTGATCTTCATGTGCATGAATGTAACATATATGGTCCCAGTTCTCACATGGATCACGACATCAGCTGTGGCTAAGAAAGGTCTCCCCAAGATGATTGGTACCTTTCTAGCCTCTTTTTCCATATCAAGAATGATAAAATCGGCTGGGAAGAAGGTAGAAGTATCCTCATCAAGACGGACCAGCACATCATCCACACGCCCTCTAGGCGTCTTCACAGATCGGTCGGCCAACTGTAGAGTGCAATGGGCTGGCTTCAACTCCCCCATTTGGAGTTCAGCAAATAGATCATACGACATCAAGTTTACGCTAGACCCCAAGTCGAGAAGAGCCTGGTCTATGCGATGTGCCCCGATTTAGCATGAGATGATGGGAGCACCGGGGTCTTTTCTTTTTCGGGGGATGGTGTGTTGGAGAATGGAGCTCACTTTCTCAGTGAGCTTGATCTTCTTAGGCGTCCTCCCTGTTGTCTTTCTTTTGAAGGTGCACAATTCTTTAAGGAATTTTGCATAGGATGGAATTTGCTTGACTGCATCTATAAGAGGTACATTGATTTTCACTTGCTTAAAGATCTCCAAAATGTCATCCGCATGCTTCTTCTTTTTCTTTGCAACAGAAGGTTCCTTGAGTGCATCATGATATGGAGGGAGTTGGGACCCCAATCAGTCCAAATCAACAGTATCATCCACTGGTATCACTGGAATCATGGTATCACGGCTCGGTATCACAGTATCACTACTCGGCGTCACGATATCAACACTGCCTCTTATCACAATATCATCAATCTGTATCTCAGTATCAACCTGCTCTGCCTCAGTGTCATCTCTACCAACAACTGTACCATGGGGCCTCTCCAAGGTCCTGCCACTCCTCAACGTAGTCACAGCCTTCACATGCTCATGGGTGGTAGAAGAGGGAGCTTGTGGAGGTGGTTGTGGCTGTTGGGGTGGTGGAGGCCTTTGGTGAGGGGAGTTGGGATTTTGAAGGATGAATTGGGGTTGCGGTTGTTGTTGTGGTGGGGGGTGATATTGTGGAGGTGGTTGTTGGTAAGTGTGAGGTGGAGGTGGAGCATATTGATAATTGAGCGGCGCTTGAGGAGGTGGAGGAGCATAGGGGTTTGGTGGGGCTTGGTAAGATGGTGGAACATAAGCACTCGAAGTGTTCCCTAGAAAACCCCATCATTGTTTGGATTTGGCAGTGGTTGAGACGGAAGTCTACCTTCTTCCCTTCTAGCCAAAGAGAGAGGAATTTGGTCCAACCTCTGCTCAAGACGGTTTATAGACTGCCCATGTGCATTGACATCCTTTTCTACTTCATCTAGGCTCCTTAGCCTTCCTAGAACCTCGTCCTCAAACTTGGAGTTGTAGCGTGGCTTCTGCTTCCCCTGTCCTTGCCCATCCTCATTCTGTTGTTTCCAAGAGAAATTTGGGTGGTTCCTCCACTCGGGGGTGTAGGATTGGGACATTGGGCCCTGGTTGTTACGGACACCAAAGGAATGTAAAGCGTTAACTTCCTCGTCTACAGTGTCCACAGCCATTGCGGGTTGGCTAGAAGAGCCACCCACTTGATTCTTCATCATCTGCATCATATCTGCCATCATTTTCATTATGTCGGGGTCGGTGGCATTGCGTGCGGGAGCCACAGAAGAAGGGGGAGGGATGTAGTTTCGGCCGCAATGTCCCCCTTTAGTGGAAGCTCGGTGGCGTGAATTCTCGGCAAGATGCTCAAACAGCGGCCATGATTCCTCGGGCGGCTTTGCCATGAACGTGCCCCCGCAAGAAGAATCGATGTTGTTTTGGCTTTGCTCCTCAAGCCCGGTGTAGAAGGCTTGAACTAGCTACCAAAGCAGAACCTCATGATGAGGGCAGTCACGAAGCAACTTCTGGAACCTCTCCCACGCCTCGTGGAAGGGTTCGTTCTATTTTTGGGCGAAGGACGTGATGCATCTTCTCATGTAGGATAACTTGGCGATGGGGAAGAACTTCTTGAGAAACTCGTTCTTCACCTCATTCCAAGTGACTAACTCTGGCCTCGAGACGTACCACTCCTTGGCCTTCTCTTTGAGGGAGAAAGGAAAGAGCGTCCTCCTGATTGAGTCGTCGGTGGTGGCAGGCGTGCGGAAGGTAGAGCACGTTTCAAGGAACACGTCTATGTGGTGGTAGGGGTTCTCGTTCTCCATACCGAAGTATGTAGGGAGAAGCCCCAAGAGTGCCGGTGGGATGGAGAACTGTTGACCTGGCATCTGGTCAACTAGAGTGGTGATGGGGGAGTTGTAGTTCCCCGGCGTGAAGTACTCGTGAAGCGGGCGGTGTGGCGGTGGAGGTGGAACATCCGGTGGTGGGTTGTTCTCAGCCATCTCGGCCTCTCGGTGTAGGTTGCGGCGAGCTTGGCGTCTTCTTCTCCCAATCTCGGGGTCGTAAACCACCAAGTCGGTGCAAGTCAAACGCGTGCTATGCATGCACAACTATCACCTGCGCAAGTCACAAACAAACAACAAGGAGCCAAGTTAGCGAACCAATATGCAAGAGTAACACAAAGAATAAATAATAGCAATGGTGAGGGCAAAAGGAAAGGCTAAGCTACACTATCTAACTAGGCCGAGCGCCTCTATCCCCGGCAACAACACCAGAAAGCTTGGTGCGCTCCCGCTAGAGGCTTGGAACAAGTGCAATCTACGAGGTCGGGAGGCATGGGATGAGGGGATCTTTACTTTTGATATTTGTATGGTCCCACACTAACTACCTATGTCTACTAAGACACTACACCCGCAAGCGCATGGGGTCGTGTCGTAGTATAGGTGAGGCGGCAAGTACGGGGTCGATCTGCGGAGATAGAGGGGGTGCTAGAGTTAGACGACATGAGCTACGTTCCTAATGCGGAGGGTAAGGTTTTTAGGGTTTTAAGGTTGATTGTTGGTTGATTAAACTAAGAGAGCGAGTAAGAAATGCGAGATGAAAACTAAATTATGGAAGAGCAAACAAAATAGTAAACTAAGTTATCGAACTAACTAAGCAGGAGCAAGAAGGGCTATGCTACTCTAGCAAGGCAAGGAGCAAAAACAAACTAAACTAACCACTAGCAAGAGCAAGAGCTGAAGTTAACACTGAAGAGTACAACTAAGCAATTGACTAAATTAGACTAAAGCAATTGAACAAAGCTAGCATTAACAAGCAAACTAAGCGATCAGGGTTTTAAGCAAGGTGATTAAGGTGGATGGGCTGTCTGGGGAATGTCACTTTGATTTTAGTTGGGGGAGTTCATTAAACATGCATGGTGCTCAATTCATATCTAGATTACCAAACCAAACAAAAAGGGCAATGCCATTAGAACATACCCTATACTACTAGTAGAAGACTAGGGTTAGGTGTAGTTCTAGTGAGATTGGCCAAATCTAGGTTTCTAGGGTAAGTGATAGTGGACAATTGAGGGTTGAGGGTAGAGATGAGAGTGGAGATGAAGGGGTTTAACCTCATGCCACTAGCCACTCTAGCCTTTAGAAGGCCCTAGGCAATTTCATCACTCTCACTTACACTAGTTACTTAAATCTCACACTCATTTGTAAGAGGAGGGGTGTGTATGTAGGAACAAAGGGGGCTATCTAGGGATCCACTAATTGGACCTAGGAGACATTCCTAAGATTTCCACATACACCCCAATTCCTCCTAGAAATGAAGTGTCATCAAAAACCTCAAAACAAGCAATTTATACAAGAAGCACAAACCACATGCAATAAGATAGGAAAAGAGATGGAAGCAAGAAGTAATCA
The DNA here is from genome assembly GCA_963693085.1 of Alisma plantago-aquatica. NCBI lineage: Eukaryota > Viridiplantae > Streptophyta > Magnoliopsida > Alismatales > Alismataceae > Alisma > Alisma plantago-aquatica. The sequence goes on from OY856414.1 coordinate 409,437,917, forward strand.
TCATAGATATGAATTAAGTTCATTACAAGAATTTATCACCCAACATGGTATCAAAGTAACATTTTAATCCCAAACAGCCCACCACAAGGGGGCTTAGCTATACATGATCATGAAAATAGGAAAAGAAAGGGGTAGAAGAGGAAGAAACTCCATGAAGCTTGATGAAGTGGCCTTCTTCTTCACTTCCAAGCAGCTGCAGACGTCCTCCCTCCTCCAATGGTGCAGGGGTGCATGAAAATGGTGAAATGGATGGATAGAAACCTAGAGAAACTAGGTTTCTATGGTGGAAATGAGTGGAAAGTGGGTGGAAATGGGGTTGAATGCAAGGAAATGGGTGGATGGGAGCAATGGATGCAAGGGAGCAGCTGGGTGACGACTAGAGAGTGCTCACCCTCCAGCCCTACAAGCAACTAGTGCTTATATAGGAGCTAGGGCTAAGTGGGGGGAAAATAAGAAAAACAGTGGAAAGTTGTATAGGGTAGGTGAGCACCACGGTCGTGGTGGGTGTACCACGGCCGTGGTGATGGTATTGGGGGACGACCGTGGGGTGGTGAACACGGTCGTGGGGTGAAGGAAGTGGTGAGATGGTGGTGGCCACGGCAGTGGCGGAGTGCCACGGTCGTGGTGGGTAGCATGCACCACGGCCGTGTTGGGTAACACAGCCATTTTGGAGGAGTTGGAGCTGACCGTGGGGAGGGGCCACGGGCGTCTTGATCAGCATCGGCCACGGTCGTGGCAACTTGGCCACGGTCGTGGTCAGTGAGGCCAAATCCCTATTGCAACCTGACTTTTTGCAAATTAATTCCCACGACCGTGGCAGGGTGCCACGACTGTGTTGTCTTCAGTGGCCATGGTCGTGGCTGGGAGGCCACGGTCGTGGGCGATCTATGGATTTCCCTGTTACAACCTGTTGGTTTGGCACAAAAAAGCCACGACCGTAGCATTGTGGCCACGGCCGTGGTGAGGTTCAACTTCTTGATTTCTCATCTAACTTTGTCATTTTTGGATGTCTTTGCTCAAGGATGATTCTTGGCCACTAGAGGTAGGTTGAGGGAGACTTTGGGGCCTTCTCTGGGTCCCTCCTTCTCTCTCTTCCATCTAAGCATGGTCCAAGTACCTGAAAAATAGTGCAAAGACCATCCATAAGCATATTTGCAATGATAATCATATTGGGGAGAATAACATGTAATTCTAGTGCATTTGAATGTGATAAAAGTACAAAATGACACAAGATACAGCCCTAGAATAGGGTTGGATCACCACAAGGTGGCAAATGTAGCCAAACTGAAGGCAGCAGTAATGCAGAAGGAAACAAGATCCGTAGTGTTGCCCATAAGAAATGTAAAGCATTGGGCACTAATAGTCATCGATCTGTATGAGCGGAAAATGACAGTGCTCAATTGCTGTGCAGCTGAAATGGACAACACCTCGCTGGTTTACAAGAGGAAGGAAGCCAACGACGCCTTGAAGATACCGCTGCGCTTACAACGAGCAATCAAGGATGCAGACAACAAGTTTCAAGGGTCTTGGAAGATCTTTTCCATTAATAAGAAAGTCCTCCAAGAATAGGTTGGTTTGGGGGATTGCGCCTTCATAGTACTACACATGATCGGGGCCATCAACCAGGGCATCCCCCTAGAAGATTTAGACAACGAAGACCTGCATGGACTGCGGGGCATGTACGCTATGGAGGTCATCTATGATCTCCAGTTCTTCAATGATCCGGCGATGCCTGCAGAAGCCGTACCCCAAAGGCTTCACATGGATATCCCCCTACCTAAAAAGGTCACCTAGAGGGAACAACTGAGAACCATGTGGGTTGATCCAACTGAACCATCCAGGGCTGCGACATGGAAAGTGTGGCATCCAACTTACATAAATAAGATTTACTTAAGTGGAAGCATTCATTAACAGTGGAATTACTAAAAATTACTAAAAATTAAAACTTTTTACAAAAAGACCCAAACACAGGAAAACTCTTATAATAAGAACTAAAGTAATTCGATTACATTCTGGTTTTACTAGTACATATCTTGTGCCATTTCTTCTTGAGAGTACAAGCATCAACTGCACTATTAAGCTATTCATCGACATTATAAAAATCTCGAGGCATCAAGCCAAAATATCAGATCAATTTTAAACTAATTACTGACTCCTAGGATCTGAGAGTACAGATACGGCACATAAGACTCTCTATTTATAGGACATGACAACCAGTGTCTCCACCTGAGAATTCACTACTGTCCTTAATGCTGCTACTGCTACTTTTCTTCTCCTGTTGTAGGGTTCCTACCTCTTCTTCGGTGTCTACCTAAAAAGTTGGACCCCACGGGGTGAGACAATTGAAAATTGCCCCAGCGAGAGATATAACTCTCCGCCAGAAAAATTATTATTGCAATTAATGGTATAAAACTGAGCAAAAGAATCATAAGTATTTAACAATAGATAATTGAATATCTAAATAGAATAGAGCATCATTCTTTATTCAATGCACCTCACTTATATCTTGATAAAGCAGCATGTTGCTTATCCAATAAGGAATATGAAGAACATATATAACATTCATCCATTTAGGACATGCTAAGCAAAGCAACATCAATCATTGATTCTTATATTTCAAACTTAAGCAAATATGCTACATGGATGATTATATTTTGCAATCATACTTATGCCATGAGGAGATGAGGTATATCGCTCATACTCCAACCGACCATTGTGAAATTGAAGTCGGTACCATACATAGGTCAATAGAAGAGCCATATTTCCATGACCTCATCTTCCCCAGTCAGTGTGAGGACCAAATGCAGGACATCATGTGTCTCTAGTAAATAGCTTTCCAGGATATATTGGCAACTTTGCTATTAGAGTTACAGTGGCATGCTGTACTCTCTTCACAATCGAGAGATATTATATTTATCTCACATCGATCCGACATTAAGATCATAGGGAGATTAATGATACATCCATTCCAGCATTCAAGAGATTAGTGATACATCCATCCCGACATATATAATGAAGGATTTAGAGATTTAATGTTTACCTCACATCAATTCCTCCATTAGGGCGTAAGGATATTCGTGCCCATAACCCCCACATACTCAAAAGTATGCCCTCCAGGAGTTCCCGTAGAAAACCTATTTCACCATCAACAAACTGCTGACGATGATGGATCTATGGCCATGGATCTACATGATAAGATTTCACTTGATTAATTAAGTACATTACCGTATTCTTTTAGCATCAATCATGTTTTCAACATAATTCATTATAAAAATGCTACAAAGAAGGAGTACTACATTTATCAAGTCCTTTTCAAAGCTTTATAGAACATTGGGATCTCAAATCCCTTTTCACCTCAGTATATTCATATCTCAACATCGTTATTATGAAATATGGGTATTCAAACCCTCAATTCATCAAAACACTTGTTACCACTTATCAAGTAATTAATATCTTCAGGTCATCTGACCAAGGTAAACATGATATTTGCAATGTAGGTATTTCACATGGATCTTAAAGCCCATTAATATCTTGTTACCTCTCACTAATAAACACATCATATTATGGCTCACAAGGCCCATAAAGAAATTTCATTAATAAAACATCATAGCTCATACCTGGCAATGTCCAACATCTCATGATACCTGCATGATTAGTGCATATGATAACAATTATATCAATCACATTTCAACACTATGTAATATAAGAGTAACATCACTATTTCCTCACTAGAGTTAGGATTTCCCATTTCATATCAATTAGGAATACTCAACTCATTACCCAAATTAGGGTTATGGTTTATCATCATATTGCCCAAAATTAGGGTTTCATGCACTATAACCCAAGATCAGGGTTTTACATACCTTTACCCTTTATCAGGATTAGGATTTCATATTAAGATTTCTCATCTCATTACATAGCATCACCTTGGGGTTAGAGATTCATATCACATCATTGAATTAGGGTTTTACTTGATATCACCCTTGATTAGGGTTTGAGTTCATCAATCAACTCAATTAGGGTTTTATGACCTCTTTATTAAGGATCATACCCTAATTATATATCCCATTCATTTTGAATGTATTGGGCATGATTATTATACATGTATGAATATCTTTCTCTCATCCTATTCTAGGATGTCCACTACTCAATTCTTGATTATATTGAGTCTACTCTTTATTCAAATTCATGCATTTAAGGTTAGCATGATGAATTGAATTATTACATCATTATGCATCAATGATTAATCCCACTAAGGGTATCAATCATCTAAATACATTAGATGTTCAAATGGTTTGGTCAATTGAACTTTCAGTTACATGAGGTATCCAATTGAATTGACCAGTTGAACCTTCGAATCACATTAGATATTCAAATGGATTGGCCAATTGAATCTTCAATTACATTAGGTATCCAACTGTATTGATCAATTGAACCTCAAATGGTTTTGATTACTTAGACCCCAAATGGTCGTAGTCTCTCAGAACTCAAATGGTTTGAAACCGTTTGGGAAGATTGCCCTTGAAACCATTTAAGCAAGAAATGTGTTGAAACCGAATGGACTTGGGTCTCCAAACGGTCTTGCGACCGTTTGGTCCAAACCCTCTCAAAACCAAATGGGCCGAAAAGGTCTTTCAACACTTAAATAATTCAAGGTTTCAATCAATGAATAGACTATCAATTGAATCCTTGATTCATTCATCAATTGAACCATTGAATCACCCTTCAATTAGACCATCAATTAGGGTTTTGAACCCAATGGAACTAGGATTTATAATCAAGAAACCTTCAATTAGGGTTTTGAAATCGAGGAACCTTCAATGATTAACATTGTGGAACCGATTCAATTGGAATTAATGAATCATCATCAAATTATGATATGACCTGACCTCAAACGGTCTTGAGGTCATTTGGATGACCTCAAAACAGTCTTGGTTGACCTCCAAATGGTCTTGAGACCGTTTGGGTGATCTCCATAACGGTCTTGAGATCGTTTGGGTTAATCAACCCAAAATTTTAAATCAACCAATTGAAATTTCAGCACTTAACCCGATTAGGGTTTGATAATTGATTAACCTTCAACTGATGAACCCTTTGGAATCAATCAATTAAATTTAATGGGTCATCAACCATCAACAATAGCATCAAAAATCCAAATGGTCAACTGTGGTCAGCCTTTCCAAATGGTTTGAAACTGTTTGGCTTCTAACAGTTTGATGAAACCGTTTGATTTCAAACGATTTTGTTGAAACCGAATGAGCAACTTGTTGAAACCGATTGAATAGACAATTTTTGGGAAAAGTGTCCAAGAATATGTCATCATCATCTAACTTAGTCCATGTAGTTCCTAGTACTTATGATTTCATGGAATTACCCATTTCAACACGCAATAAATCAAGAAGAAGAAAGAATCAACATAATTGCAACATTGATGGTTGAATAATAATGTAAATGGGTTCAAGTTATATAACCCACCTTCAATTGAGATTCAAATCTTGGAGCTTGACGTCAACAATGGTGGATGCAACTCCTTTCACTATCCCAAGGCTTGTCCTCAAGCTTTGAGTGAAAAGGAATGGTTAGAATTGAAGATGGAATCGAGATAAGAAGAAATCATGCATTGATTTTCGATTTCCACCATGGAATTAAGGTGAAAGGAAGTCAATAAGCTTACCAACAGGTTGGGGGTCTTCCTCCTGGTCCTACAAATCTCTCTTGGTCACTTTTCAAACAAAGAGAAGAAGTGGATTCGAAAAAGCCTTTGATTTGAGTTGTAAAAGGTGTTTTTATAAGAAAAACAATGAGAGAGAAAATGCCTTATAAAAATATTTTAATTCCAAAATTGGTGCCACCTCTCCCCCCTCAATTCCTTGCATGAAAAGATATCTTCCTCACCTCCGAATTCCTCTCCATTATCCATGAATTAAATGAAAAGAAATTAAGCATCTTAATCATATAATAGTAATATCCATAAGTTAGTGGATATTTCTTTTTATTTTCTTAATGTGAGTGGGTTCTCCACTCACGTAGATATTTACTTTGCCTTTGCAAGGAACAAGGACGTCCACACTTATTGATTTTAAAACAACACAATTTTGGTTGAAGGGCAATCCAATTAATATACTTATTTTTGCATCAAATTGAATTAAGATTTCAATTATGCTTAAATCTTGATTATTTTAATATCAAGATTATCCCTCCTTCAAAGTAGCTCAAATGAGATTCCCTTCTCATTTTCTTGCCTCTACAAGATGACAATAAATATTAGGGACCTTATTGAAGTGGAATTTTGCATATCGAACCCTAGGTTTTGGGTAAATTGCACATTATCCCAAAACTAGGTTTTTAATGTACAAACATTGTTTAATCAGCTCTTTCTTGGTACTCAGGCTTTCCCCAAGCCATACTTCTGCATCATCTTCATTCTCATGATTCTTCGACACACGAGGAACATATTATCATGTAACACTTTCAATTTAACCCCTCAACTTGGGTAAATTGCACTTTAGTCCACAATAATCAAAACATTGTTCAAAAAGGACTAAAATTGAAATATAAGTTCCTCTTGAGCCTTAATTACTTTTCAAAAGATAAGAGCAAGAATATAATCAAATTTATTAATCAAAACACCTAGGGTTAAAGCATAACCCAAGTCAGGGATGTTACAAGTTATCCACCCCTTACAAGGATTTCGTCCCCAAAATTATCAACAAAACATCAAGAGAAAAGAGAAGAGTACTTCCTCCTTATCTCTTCCTCTAGCTCCCACATAGCTTCTTCAATGCCATGATGTTTCCAGAGAACTTTCACAAGACATATGTCTTTCTTTTTCAGCTTTTGGATTCTTCTATCAAGAATCAACACATGTCCTTCAACATATGATATATCATCATTTAGTTCTACCTCTACAGGTTGCAGAACTAACTCTGTGTCAGGATGACACTTTCTTAGCATAGAGATATGAAACACTGGGTGCAATCTATGCAACTCAGGTGGTAACTCCAGCTTATAGGCTACCTTTCCCATCCTTTCAATGATCGAATAAGGCCCCATAAATCTAGGAGCTAACTTCCCCTTCTTTCCAAATCTCAGGATACCTTTCCAAGGTGAGACCTTGTGGAATTCTAAAGGTCTACGATGCTTATCAGCGTAAGATTTCTGTCTATCCTGAGCAACTTTCAACTATTATTGTATTACTTTAATCTTCTCAGTTGTTTGCTGAACCAGCTCATGACCCAAAAGTTGGTACTCTCCTGTTTCATACCAACATAAAGGAGATCTACAACGTCTACCATATAATGCCTCATATGGTGCCATATCAATACTGTGCTAATAGCTATTATTATAAGTAAATTCTATCAAGCTCAGGTGTAGATCCCAACTTCCAACAAACTAGAGGACACATGCCCTAAGCAAGTCCTCCAAAGTTTGTATGGTCCTTTCAGATTGTCCATCTATCTGTGGGTGAAAGGCTGTACTAAACCTTAACTGCAGTCCCAAAGCTTTATGGAGTTGCTCCCAAAAATGACTCATAAACTGGGGACCTCTATCAGATACAATAGTAGCTGGAACCCCATGCAACCGCACTATCTCATCTACATATAACTGTGCAAGCTTCTCATCAGTGTAGGTTGTTTTGATAGGAAGGAAATGTGCTGTCTTAGTCAACCTATCAACTATCACCCATATGGAATCATTACTTTTGGCTGTTCTTGGCAAACCAACCACCAAGTCCATAGTTACATGATCCCATTTCCACTACGGTATAGGCAAAGGTTGCATTGTTCCTGTGGGCTTTGATGTTCAACTTTAACTTGCTGACACACCAGACACCGCATAACAAACTCTGCTACATCCTTCTTTAATCCTGGCCACCAATACATATCCTCCAAGTTATGATACATCTTGGTGCTTCCTGGATGCATTGCATACATCGAAGAATAATATTCCTCCAGAACTAACTTCCTTAAATTATCGACATTATGTACTACCATCCTACCATGGTAACAGACTACCTGATCATCTGAATCATGGAAACCATCTCGTTTCTCACTACCATACTCTGACCTGATCTGTTGAATCACAATATCAGCTTGTTGTGCTTCTTTAATCTGCTGCCTCAGAGTAGGTTTCACTTGCATCTCAGCTAACAACCTAGCTAACAATGACACTTTAAGCTGTACATTGTCTTTCCTTAAGGAGATAAGCATATCTCTTTTAAACCACACTAAGGAGTTCAACTGTGCTTTGCCTAAGGCTGGTGTTGCTGATTTTCTACTTAGTGCATCAACAACCACATTGGCCCTCCCTGGATGATAATCAATTATACAATCGTAGTTCTTGATTAACTCCATCCAGCGGCGTTGTCTCATATTCAGCTCATGTTGTGAGAAAATATATTTTAAATTATTATGGTCTGTGAAAATCTGGAATGTCTCTCTATAGAGATAATGTCTCCAGATCTTCAAGGCATAGACCACAACAGCTAGCTCTAGATCGTGTGTCGAATAATTCTCCTCGTGTTTATTAAACTGTCGAGAAGCAAAAGAAATCACTTGCTTATCCTGCATCAGCACACATTCTAGACCATTCTTAGATGCATCACAGAAAACTAAGTACCCCTTTCCTTGCTCAGGTAACACCAGCACATGTGCACTTGTTAACCTTTCCTTCAACAACTAGAAAGATTGTTGGAACTTGTCATTCCAGACAAAAGGAATCTCCTTCCTGGTCAACTTGGTTAGGGGTAAAGCTATAGAACTGAAGTTCTTAATGAACCTCCTATAATAGCCTGCCAAACCTAGGAAACTACGTATCTCCGTTGGTGTCTTTGGCTGTTCCCATTGTAGGAAAGATTCTACCTTCTTAGGATCAACACAAATACCTGAGGAAGATATTACATGTCCAAGAAAAGAAACTTCTGGTAGCTAGAACTCGCATTTGCTAAACTTAGCATACAATTTATGCTCTCTTAGCAAAGTCAAAGCCTGACAGAGGTGCTGTTCATGCTGTTGAGCATCTCTACTGTATATCAAGATATCATCTATGAAGACTACTATGCACTGATCAAGAAAAGGCTGGAAGATTCTATTCATGAGTTCCATGAATGCAGCTGGTGTATTAGTTAGTCCAAATGACATAACTATGAACTCATAGTGACCATACCTTGTCCTAAAGGTAGACTTAGGTATGTCACTCTCCTTGATACGCAACTGATGATATCCCGACCTCAGATCTATCTTAGAGAAGATAGTTGCACCACATAACTGATCAAACAAGTCATCAATCCTTGGCAGAGGGTACTTGTTCCTTATAGTTACTTTATTCAACTATCTATAATCAATGCATAACCGCATAGACCCATCTTTCTTCTTAACAAAAAGAACTGGAGCACCCCAGGGTGAAGTGCTCAGTTAGATAAAACCCTTCTCAAGCAACTCCTGCAGTTGTTTCTTAAGTTCTACCATCTCGGTAGGTGCCATTCTATACGATGTTTGTGCTATTGGTTGCGTGCCAAAAACTATATTAATCTCAAAATCAATCTCTCGGGGAGGAGGTACACCTGGAAGTTCCTCAAGGAATACATCCTCAAACTCCTTAACTATCGTAACTTTAGAAAGATTAGAACTCTCCATTGTGGTGTCTACCACATGTGCCAAGAATGCAAAACATCCTTGCCTCATCAACTTTTCAGCTACCATGGCTGACACAAGATAGGTTGGAAGAATCTTTCTATCTCCCTGAAAGGTCCATGCGTCACCCTCACCAGTGAACACATCTTGCTTGGACTCACAATCCAAGACAACCTTATACTTTTCTAGGGTGTCCATTCCAAGAATTAAATGAAACCCATGCATCCCAAGTGGTATAAGATCCACCTGAATGCGATGTTTAGAAAAGGAAAGAATGCAGGGAAAACACACCTCCTTTAGCACTACAGATCCCAACAAAGGGGTTTCTAATAACAAACTATATGTTCTATGACTGATAGTCATGTTGCAGTCAAAGATCACTCTTCTAGTGATAAAAGAATGCATAGAACCCGGATCAATTAAAATAGATACGAAGCAGGATGAAGACATATCAGAATGAAACAGTTCCATATGACCTGTCACAACCCGAGGGTTGACTATTGCTTCAGGTTGATTCATTGCATAGAATCTCGCTGTAGCTTGCTATTGACCCTGTGATCGATTGTTAGGTGCTGACGAACCAGCTTGGGACGCTTGTCCACATCCTCTAACACCACTCATAACCTGTCGCCTCTGAGATACTTGTTGACTCTACCTCTGAGGTTGAGTCACACTTGCTTCTCTAGCTTGACAATATTTCATCAAATGCCCCATCCTTCCACAAATAAAACATCCTCTATTTCCTTACTGTGGCCTGGGTGGTCCTGTTACTGATGCTGAGCTGTGGGCTCCCTCCGATGGTAAACTACGGCCTCTACCCCTATTCGACGTCCATTGCGTCTGGGTATTAAATCTTGGTGGTGCATTTGGTGCAGAAAATCTCAATTTCTTGAAACTTTTGGACCCTTGTTCTTGGAGCTGAGTATACACCTTCTTACTCTTAGTCTGTCGCTTCTCAGTCACAGACCTCTCTATTCGTCTAACTGACTCCATAAAGGTGGCAAACCTCTCCCTATTCTCTAGGGCAGACACAGGAGTGGTCAAATCAACATTCAACCCTTTCTTGAAATGTCAAATTCTTTCTTCATCAGTAGCTTCCATATGTAGACAGAACCACAAAAGCTCCATGAACTTAGCTTCATATTTGCTAATGTTTATTGGTCCTTGCCTTAACCTCTCAAAATGAGAGATTTTCTCATCTAGAAACGTCTTAGGGAAATATCTACTGACGAATTCTTGTCAGAATACTTCCCATCCAATCTCAACACCTGGCCTTTTTCCTTCTTCTATAGTCCACCAATGGCCAACACTCTCTTTAAGAAGGTACACTGCATGTCTAACCTTCTCAACTTCTGGGATATTGAGGATTCTGAAGGCCTTCTCTAGCTCAGTCAGCCACATATCAACATCTGCTGGATCAGCTGTACCAGCATATTATGTGGTTCCGACCCGGCGAAGTCATTCAAAAGTCTTGTCGGCTCCCTGTCCTTCTTGGTGAGCTGGTGCCCTAGGTGTAGGTGGTGGCACATCCTATCCGCCATATGCATCATTGTTGCCATGAACTTCCCAAACATATCATGGAAGGCTGGGTTCTCTATCATGGCTGGGTTATACTGGGGATGTTCAGGTTCTGGTTCATCCCTATTCTGGTCCCTTGCACCCCCTCCTGGTGCAACAATACTTCTCTCAGCAGCATGTTCCTCGTGTGATCCAGACATTTTAGTTCTTCTTCTCCTCCTATATGAGCAGAAGTCACTATCAGATAAACTGGAAGACACTAGAACAAACTCAACAACCTTAATCCTATATCTCTGTAGACTTAGCGAACCTAGAGCTCTGATACCAACAATTTGTGGCATCCAACTTGCATAAACAAGATTTACTTAAGCGGAAGCATTTTTTAACAGTAGAATTACTGAAAATCACTAAAAATTAAAACTTTTTACAAAGAGACCCAAACACAGGAAAACTCTTATAACAAGAACTAAAGTAATTCGATTACATTCTGGTTTTACTAGTACATCTCTTGTACCATTTCTTCTCAAGAGTACAAGCATCAACTACACTGTTAAGCTGTTCACAGGCATTATAAAAATCTCGAGGCATAAGGCCAAAATCTCAGATCAATTTTAAACTAACTACTGACTCCTAGGACCTGAGGGTATAGAGACGACACATAGGACTCTCTATTTACAGAACATGACAGCCAGTCCCACCTGAGAATTCACTGCAATCCTTGATGCTGCTGCTGCTGTTCTTCTCCTGTTATAGGGATCCTGCCTCTTCTTCGGTGTCTACCTAAAAAGTTGGACCCCACGGGGTGAGAAATTGAAAATTGCCCTAACGAGAGACATAACTCTTCGCCAGAAACATTATTATTACAATTAATGGTATAAAACTAAGCAAAAGAATCATAAGTATTTAACAACAGATAATTCAATATCTAAACAGAATAAAGCATTATTCTTTATTCAATGCACCTCACTTATATCTTGATAAAGTAGCATGTTGCTTATCCAATAAGGAATATGAAGAACATATATAACATTAATCCATTTAGGACATGCTAAGCAAAGCAACATCAATCATTGATTTTCGTATTTCAACGTTAAGGAAATATGATATACGGCTGGTTACATTTTACAATCATACTTATGCCCTGAGGAGATGAGGTATACCGCTCATACTCCAACCGACCATTGCGAAATCGAAATTGATACCATACATAGGTCAATAGAAGAGTCAGATTTCCATGACCTCATCTTCCCCAGTCAGTGTGAGGACCAAATGCAGGACATCATGTGTCTCTGCTAAATATCTTTCCAGGGTATACTAACAACTTCACTATTAGAGTTACAGTGGCATGCTGTACTCTCTTCGCAATCGAGAGATATTATATTTATCTCACATCGATCCGACATTAAGATCATAGGGAGATTAATGATACATCCATCCCGACATTTGGGAGATTAGTGATACATCCATCCCGACATATATAATGAAGGATTGAGAGATTTAATGTTTACCTCACATCAATTCCTCCATTATGGCGTAAGGATATTCGCGCCCATAACCCCCACATACTCAAAAGTATGCCCTCCAGGAGTTCCCGTAGGAAAACCTATTTCACCATCACCAAACTGCTGACGATGATGAATCTATGGCCAAGGCTCTACATGATAAGATTTCACTTGATTAATTAAGTACATTACCATATTCTTTTAGCATCAATCATGTTTTCAACATAATTCATTATAACAATGCTATAAAGAATGAGTACTACATTTATCAAGTCCTTTTCAAAGCTTTATAGAACATTGGGATCTCAAATCCCTTTTCACCTCAGTATATTCATATCTCAACATCATTATTATGAAATATGGGTATTCAAACCCTCAATTCATCAAAACACTTATTACCACTTATCAGGTAACTAATACCTTCAGGTCATCTGACCAAGGTAAACATGATATTTGCAATGCATGTATTTCACATGGCTCTTAAAGCCCATTAATATCTTGTTACCTCTCACTAAGAAACACATCATATTATGGCTCACAAGGCCCATAAAGCAATTTCATTAATAAACCATCATAGCTCATACCTGGCTATGTCCAACATCTCATGATACCTGCATGATTAGTGCATATGATAACAGTTATATCAATCATATTTCAACACTATGTAATGTAAGAGTAACATCACTATTTCCTCATTAGAGTTAGGATTTCCCATTTCATATCAATTAGGAATACTCAACTCATTACCCAAATTAAGGTTATGGTTTATCATCATATTGCCCAAAATTAGGGTTTCATGCACTATAACCCAAGATCAGGGTTTTACATACCTTTACCCTTTATCAGGGTTAGGACTTCATATTAAGATTTCTCATCTCATTACATAGCATCACCTTGGGGTTAGAGATTCATATCACATCATTGAATTAGAGTTTTACTTGACATCACCCTTGAATAGGGTTTGACTTCATCAATCAACTCAATTAGGGTTTTATGATCTCTTTATTAAGGATCATACCCTAATTATATATCCCATTCATTTTGAATGTATTGGGCATGATTATTATACATGTATGCATATCTTTCTCTCATCCTCTTCTAGGATGTCCACTACTCAATTCTTGATTAGATTGAGTCTACTCTTTGTTCAAATTCATGCATTTATGGTTAGCATGATGAATTGAATTATTGCATCATTATGCATCAATGATTAATCCCACTAAGGGTATCAGTCATCTAAATACATTAGATGTTCAAATGGTTTGGTCAATTGAACTTTCAGTTACATGAGGTATCCAATTGAATTGACCAATTGAACCTTCAAATCACATTACATATTCAAATGGATTGGCCAATTGAATCTTCAATTACATTAGGTATCCAATTGGATTGACCGATTGAACCTCAAATGGTTTTGATTACTTAGACCCCAAACGGTCTTAGTCTCTCAGAAATCAAATGGTTTGAAACCATTTGGGCAAATTGCCCTTGAAACCGTTTAAGCAAGAAATGTGTTGAAACCGAATGGACTTGGGTCTCCAAACTATTTGTGACCGTTTGGACTCAAACAGTCTTGAGACCGTTTGGTCCAAACCCTCTCAAAACCGAATGGACCAAAAAGGTCTTTCAACACTTAAATAATTCAAGGTTTCAATCAATGAACCGACTATCAATTGAATCCTTGATTCATTCATCAATTGAACCATTGAATCACCCTTCAATTGGACCATCAATTAGGGTTTTGAACCCAATTGAACTAGGATTTATAATCAAGAAACCTTCAATTAGGGTTTTGAAATCGAGGAACCTTCAATGATAAACATTGTGGAACCGATTCAATTGGAATTAATGAATCATCATCAAATTATAATATGACCTGACCTCAAACGGTCTTGAGGTCATTTGGATGACCTCCAAATGGTCTTGGTTGACCTACAAATGGTCTTGAGACCGTTTGGGTGATCTCCAAAATGGTCTTGAGACTGTTTGGGTTAATCAACCCAAAATTTTAAATCAACCAATTGAAATTTCAGCACCTAACCCAGTTAGGGTTTGATAATTGATTAACCTTCAACTGATAAACCCTTTGGAATCAATCAATTAAATTTAATGGGTCATCAACCATCAACACTAGCATCAAAACTCCAAATGGTCAACTGTGGTCAGCCCTTCCAAATGGTTTGAAATCGTTTGGCTTCTAACGGTTTGGTGAAATCGTTTGATTTCAAACGATTTTGTTGAAACCGAATGAGCAACTTGTTGAAACCGATTGAATAGCCAATTTTTGGGAAAAGTGTCCATGATGATGTGATCATCATCTACCTTCGTCCATGTAGTTCCTAGTACTTCTGATTTCATGGGATTATCCATTTCAACACGCAATAAATCAAGAAGAAGAAAGAATCAACATAATTGCAACATTGATGGTTGAATAATAATGTAAATGGGTTCAAGTTATATAACTCACCTTCAGTTGAGCTTCAAAGCTTGGAGCTTCACGTCAACAATGGTGGATGCAACTCCTTTCACTATCCCAAGGCTTGTCCTCAAGTTTTGAGTGAAAAGGAATGGTTAGAATTGAAGATGGAATCGAGATAAGAAGAAATCATGCATTGATTTTTTATTTCCACCATGGAATTAAGGTGAAAGGAAGTCAAGAAGCTTACCAACAGGTTGGGGGTCGTCCTCCTGGTCCTCCAAAGCTCCCTTGGTCGTTTTGCAAGCAAAGAGAAGAAGTGGATTCGAAAAAGCCTTTAATTTGAGTTGTAAAAGGTGTTTTTGTAAGAAAAAGCCTTGCATGAAAAGATATCCTCCTCACCTCCGAATTCCTCTCCATTATCCATGAATTAAAGGAAAAGAAATTAAGCACCTTAATCATATAATAGTAATATCCATAAGTTAGTGGATATTTCTTTTTATTTTCTTAATGTGAGTGGGTTATCCACTCATGTAGATATTTCCTTTTCCTTTGCAAGGAAAAAGGACGTCCAAACTTATTGATTTTCAAACAACACAATTTTGGTTGAAGGGCAATCCAATTAATATACTTATTTTTGCCTTAAATTGAATTAAGATTTAAATTATGCTTAAATCTTGATTATTTTAATATCAAGATTCTCTCTCCTTCAAAGTAGATCAAATGAGATTCCCTTCTCATTTTCTTGCTTCTACAAGATGCCAATAAATATTAGGGACTTTATTGAAGTGGAATTTTGCATATCGAACCCTAGGTTTTGGGTAAATTGCACATTACCCCAAAACTAGGTTTTTAATGTACAAACATTGTTTAATCAGCTCTTTCTTGGTACTCAGGCTTCCCCCAAGCCATAACTCTGCATCATCTTCATTCTCATGATGCTTCGACACATGAGGAACATATTATCATGTAACATTTGCAATTTAACCCCTCAACTTGGGTAAATTGCACTTTAGTCCACAATAATCAAAACATTGTTTTCAACATTGTTAAAAAAGGACTAAAATTGAAATATAAGTTCCTCTTGAGCCTTCATTACTTTTCAAGATATAAGAGCAAGCATCTAATCAACTTTATTAAGCAAAACACCTAGGGTTAAAGCATAACCCAGGTTAGGGATGTTACAAAAAGAAGGTTGACATGAAAGCTCTGGAGAAGCTGCAAAACACACGTCAGATGAAGAGCCAAAGCACCCTCTAGTGATAGACGCACCTGAAGAGCAGCCTACCAAGGAATAACCTGAGGAAGGAGAGGTTGACGAAGAAGACCTGTTCGATGTAGGGATGGATGGACCGGTAGGAGAAATTACACCTTCGTTTAAGGACTTCGACAGATGGAGCTGCCTCAATCTATCCTTAGAACAACTGACAATAATCATGAGTTCCTTGAAAGAAGACGATTCGCTGGGGGATGTCATCTTTGAAAGAGATGGCATTTGTGTTCTAAAAGATGACCTTCGTGAAACACTGAAAATAGGAGGATACCTTTCAATAAGCACAATGTTAGTCTACCAAATGCTTCTAGGCGACGACATGCCAAATGCCCACATGGCATGCTTCTTGCTGGTAGATGACATCCTTAAAGATAAAAGATCAGGAGAAAAGGAGCGTCTGCAACAACGCCTGGCAACATCCCCACCAGACTACATCTTCCTGCCAATTCTTCACGACAACCATTGAACCTTGCTGGCTGTCAATATCATCAAAAGGACTGCAGTCCTCTACAATAGCTCAGACGTAGCCTACACACTTAATAAGAAGACCAATATGACAACATCAAAGACCCCAACAAAAGAAAAAGCAAACACATGCACGAGGCAATTGTTGACATGATAAAACAACATTGCAGAGGGTACAACCCTACGACGGGAAAAGATTTCAAGAAGACACAGTACTAACACAAGAGCCCCCAACATGTACCCCTATTGAATGACCGCAGCTTCTTCTGCCTAGCCTGGATGGTGGCCTTAGCCACTACTGACTTCAAGGTGGAGAACATGCAATATGATCAATACCACACGCTATGAGGAGTATACACAAGCAATCTTCTCGAGTCCAAGTGGGCCTCCATCAGCAACAACAACAATAAATAAAGAAAGCCCGTTTATACATCTCACTCAAATTTTGACACGCCGAGATGTGGTGCAGGATAAATTTGGGGGAGGAGCATAAACGGGCTACAGAGGTACATTTACCATCTTTTTAAATTTTACCTCCATAAATTCCTCATAAATTTTGAAATTTTGAATTTTAGCTGATTGTAGTGTTTATGTCCTCTTAGAGAGAAATATATGAGTAACATATACATGTATATATGAGTCATACAACAGTCATAGCAATAATGCTATACCTCATTCTTGCAATAAGACTTTGTAAATGTGGGGACCTTAACTCACGAAACCCTCAGAGACTAGAGAACTTCACCTAGTCATTCTCCTGACCAACCACCCTCACCTAACACTTTTGACCAGAAAATCCTTATCTCCATAGAAAGAGAAACAACTGCCCTCTTCAAAGCATATCTAAAAGAGGCTTGGCCGCCCAGAAGACCAAGTAAAAATCCCTCGAACCCAAGCCTGAAAGGAGAGGTAAAAAGTAAATATATATATAAAAATATATGAGAGTTGTGCCCAAAAAGATGCCAAAAGTTTCCACACGGCCGATATATCACTACACTCATAAATGCAGATATGTCGTGTCCTTAAGTGGAATCTTGAAGCTAAGCTTACACACCTCCAATTCTGAATGAAACTCACAAAACCACATGACTTAAAGTCATAAGCCCAAAAAGGGCAACACTGTTCTTACGATAGTTGTGGGTGAGGAGTTCAGGAGGAAGAGGAAAACACCTAAAGCCTTAAGCGTACCCAAATACAATAGCATATGGCCAATTGAAAAATAAAGAATTGGTGTGAAAGCTACCCCCTTGAAAAAGATATTGCATTAGTATGATCATTACCTAAGGGAAGGGGTGATAAGTTAAGAAGGAGGTGCCTTTTACAATTGAAGGTAATGGCAGGGAAATGAAGTTATGCTACTCCAGTTGAGGGGGAGGAATGAGACCTAAGGGTTTGAAAACATGCAACAACAGTCTTGATGCAAGAATGAGATATTTCAGTCATGTTATAATTTTTTCTGCTATGATTGCTCATTTTCTCTCTAAGTTCTCGAACCTACACTTATCCTGAGGACATGCTTGATTCTAAGTTTGGGGAAGTTGATAACACTCTATTTTATGTACTTTATGTATATATTTTACACCACTTTCAATATATCTTTTATTAGCTTTTCACATAATTTTTCTATCTTTTTGACTAAAGCCTCACATACATGGTTTCAGGAACAATCCCAACCTAGGTCACGGATCAGGACCGTGACAGCGGTCCACTTATATCTCAACCATGATCGCGGTTCCAGAGTTCCCTAGAGGTCGTGATCATCAGATGACAAGGAGGGATCGCGGCTAGTTTGTAGACCGCGGTCATCGCTCAACCGCGACCTCAAGGATGGTCGTGATTAGAACATACACCTCAAGAATAGACCAGTGGTCAGAGTGTGGTTACATGACACGATCAAGAAGGACCATGATCAACTTGGAAACCGCGATCACCGATGAGCTGTTATAAACCGCAACATAGTGGGGAGACCTCGACCTCGACCTCGACCGCCTGGATGCAAATCACAAGCAGACCTCGGTCGCGATCATCACCAGACCGCGACCAAGCTCAACCACGGTGAAATATGAATAAAGCACAGACCATGACCGCGATCTCACCCTCACTTAACTAAGACCGCGATCGCGGTCCAGGCTTAAGTTGGTGGAATGTGCCTATAAATTGCACACCCACCTGTCTTGACAAATCATCAGATCTTCGATCAGATCTCGAGGACCACAAAGTGCTGCTGCGTTCCAGATTTGTCCCAGACCATCCCATCCATCAGTCTTGAATCTCTAAAGGCAGAAGCTGAGGAGAGAGAAGATTGAAGACCCCTTCTTTGAGAGAAGAAGACCGTCCACATGATAGATCTAGATTTGAAGAAGTACTGTGTCGTATCACGTCTCTTCCTTACTATATCTATCATTCCGTCCTATTGTACTTCCCCTCTCTCTTCGTGGGATCTCATGGATCTATCTTCCTATAATGCCGTTATGATGTCCACGAGGATGAGCGGCTAAACACCTTAACTTGGGTTGAGAGTAGCCACTAAGGCTCTCCCAACATGCATATTGTCTCTTTCTGATGAATATACATATTTTTATCAAGATTATCTCCATGCACCTATTTTAATGCTTCACTTGTATGATTAGCTACCATCTTGTGATGTTTTATTGTTGATATATCGAGAGAGTAATATCACTTTTATCATGTGTCATGGAGTAGTATGAATGCATGAGAGTGTTGGAATGCTAAGGCTTTAACCTATATGTTTTGTTGCGAAGTCTATGTGTGGTCATCTCGAGAGAGAGGCTACCCTTAGATTAAGATCTTTCCTCATCTTGAGAGAGAGAGTGGAATAGACACTTTTGATGGTTGCTTGTAATCTTGATAAGAGTATGCGGGAGAGAGAGATAGTGTTGCATGTTGGTGAGATGCTTTAGTAGGTGAACCCCAACCTGGGTTTCCCTCCATATACTTGTTTTATCATATTTGTTTTGTTTATTTTATTGTTGTCTTTATTGATCTGCTTTAGTTTGTGTGATCCTGTTCCTTAGGGAACACTTTATATACCCTTTTCGACTGGAGTATATGAGTGTTAGATTTTGTGTGCTTAACACTGCTGACCTTATCTCTGTGTTCGTCCTCGATCGCTACATCAGACCCTGTTTATCGTTGCGGGGGCCTGAGAGTCGAGTTACTTCTTTAAAAGTCTGACTACTCTGAATCCACTCCTTCTAGACGTGTGATTTAGGCCGGTCAAAGGTGAATAATACTTCTCCCCATCTTAACTTCAAAAAAAATACAAGGGTACCAACCATAACCCTACACAGTCGTAAAAGTAAAAGTTAAAGTGCAACGAGAGGAAAAAAAGGATCTTCTCAATGATTAGAATCTTTTCACTCTGCATGTCCTGGATTTGTCTGCCATGCCGGATGGTGTCATTGTTGACTCAAGGTCAATTAGGTCAATGTTGACTCGTGTCTAAATTGACTAAACCCATGTTTTGATGATGACTAACCATTCCACATATTGGTGTCTAATGCTTCTACTTGAGTGTTTTCAGATTAGGTATAGACACACGCCAAATGCCCTAACTTGCACATATCAAATTGGAGAAAAGACAAGTCAAAGTCAATACAAGTGCACATTTTTGTAATATGATGTAAATCCATTAGAATCATGTTGTAAATCACTTGTAATGATTGTATGACTTGTAATTAAGCTTAGGAAAAATCAGGAGCACTTAGATTGAATGTTTAAGCACTCAAAAGCCATTTTCTAAAATTCACATCAGGATGTTCATCAGTTGAGTTCTGTGAGGTGCAAACTCGACCGATCCTAATTGGATCTTGAAAATGAATTTTGATCGGTCGAGTTTACACTACACAGAACTCGACCGATGGAGTACCAGACCAATTTGATTTTCATTGGTCGGTCAAGTTTCCCGGGACAAACTCGACCGATGGTCTGAATATCGACTTTGTCTTTTACTCTATCGGTCGAGTTACCCTTATAGAAACTTGACCGATTGCACAGTACGGAAAAGTGCAGAAAAGTGCTTCTAGCCATTGTGGAGTTGCAAAGTGAAAATATATCCGTTGCAAGCCATAAAATGGCTAGTTTTCATTCTCAAGTATTCCCACAGGCTAAGAGGCATCCCCAACTATAAACAGGACCCCTTGGGCTTCATTCCAAGGTTGAGCATTCAATGCAAAACTCTATGTGAGGTTCCTATTCCATAGTTGAGTGCTTCCTACAACCTCCTCTCTCTCTCTCTAAGCTTAATCACTTGCTACATCCATTAGAGTGAGTGAAAAATCTGTAAGAGAGCTAGTCCTACATGTATATCTTGTGAGGCTCTCACTTCCACCACCTCCCCATCTCTCATTTCAATCATGAAGATGAAGGTTCTCTCTCTTGGCTAAGAGAGGTGAAGAAGAACAAGGGAAGGCGTCCCTTGGTGAAGATCAAGGCTGAAGACTTGGAGCAAGAGTGGGTAAGCCCTTGGTGAAGGCAAAAGACTCCTTGCTCAAGTGGGTAAGTCCTTGGTGGAAGCTTCTCTGAGTGAAGGTGAAGTCAAAGACGGAATATCCAAGAAGAGTGGGTAATTCCTGCAAGGCCGAAGACTTGTGCAAGAGTAGGTAAGTCCTTGGTAGAAGGCGAAAGACTCCTTGTAAAGTGGGTAAGTCCTTGGTAAGGTTGAAGACTCTTTGTATTGGATATGTAAGTCCTTTGGTTGGTCATGTATTGTAAGTCTTATGAATGAATATAAGAATGCAATGGTTAGGAAATCCTAGAGGTTGACCTCTCTAGGTAAGTGGACTGACATACGTCTAGTTTGAAGTGTGGAACCACTCTAAATAGCTTGTATACTTGTATTTGCTCAATCTCTCTCATCCTTGATATGCATGTTTTAGTTGCACACAAATTTCCTATTTAGAAGCCTTATTTTGTGATATATCTTGAAGGTTTAATGTATTTTTTTAAGTGCATTCAGCTCTATTCACCCCTCTCTAGAGCATCTAATCACCCATCTAGGATCCAACAATTGGTATCAGAGCAGGTCTTCTCCAAGCATACTTCAACAAGTAGGAGAAGATGGGTGACTACCAAGGAGGGAGATACTTGATCAGCCTACCAATCTTTGATGGGAGCAATTTCCTCTATTGGAGAAGAAGGCTTCAATTGTACATCAAGTATTGAGATGTGGCAAATGGTGAACAGCCCATACATGCTACCAAAGACAAAGATTGAAGAATGGGATGAAGCTACCTTGAAGAAAGCAACCTTGAATGCTAGAGACATGCACATACTCTATGCCTCCATGACCCCCATCGAGTTCAACCAGATTTCTTCATGTGAAATAGCCTATGAGGTATGGAGAAAGCTTTGCATCACTTATGAAGGGATAGATCAAGTGAATGAAAGCAAATTCTACATGCTCAAAGGGCTGCTTGAGAACTTCAAGATGGGAAAGGAGGAGAGGATAGCTAACATGTACTCAAGGCTCAACACCATTGTGCATGGTCTTGCTGTTCTAGGTCATCCTATGTCTAGTGGAGAGATCAACTCAAAGATCCTTAGAACTCTCCCCAAGAGATGGGAACCCAAGGTGACTTCCATTGAAGAAGCAAGGTCTCTTAGGGATATTCCTATTGAAGAGCTCATTGGAAATCTAAAAGCACATGAAGCCACACTTGACAAGAGGGAGGAAGTAGAAAGATAAGAGGAGAAAGAACTCAAGAGAATGAAGAAGGCTGAAATCAAAGCTCAAATCAAGGCTATTGTTGGTCAATCTTCTCCATCCTCTCAAGTTGAAGAAAATGCCATGTACTCCAAGGATAGATTCTACAAAAGCAAGTCCTCCTCCATCCGGTGCTTCACATGTGGAAAGAAGGGTCACTACAAGGAATATTGCCCACAAGGCAAAAAGACCCATCTTCACAAGAAGGAGAAATGACACTCATGCTCAAGTGGCTCCTCTGAATCAGCTCAAGTGAAGATTCAAGTGAAGGATCAAGCTCAAGCTCTAGTGATGAAGGAGAATGCCATTTTGCTCTTATAGCATCAACAAGTAAAGACTCAAGTGAGGTAATTCTAAACTCTTTAGATAAAGAATCTTTGATTGCTATTATTCATGATACTTGTGCCTCTCTTAAGTCTTATAAAAGGAAAAAGAAAAAGCTTGCTAGAATTGTTGATAATTTGCATGTAGAATTAAATGATCTTGAACATGCTAATTCTTGCTTGCTTGATGATAAAAATTCTTGTCTTAGCCAAGTAGACTCTCTTAAACTTGAAAATGCTAGTTTGCTTGATAAGATTAGATTTCTAGAAGCTCAACCTCTCATGCCTAGTTCTAATGAAGAGCATACTTTAATTATTGATTCTCTCATGCATGATATTGATGTTCTTAAATCTGAAAACAAGGACAAAGATTTTTTTTTGTAAGAATTAGAAATAGAAAATGGATCCTTTCTTGCTAAAATCAATGTACATGAATACTAGTAGAGAGAATGATGTTGCTGCTCTTCATATTGATAGGGATTCTTATTTAACTAAAGCTCTTTGCTTAGAAAATGATCTTTTGCATGCTAGAGATAATATCAATAATTTGTCTTATACTATTGCTTCTCTTAAGCATGATAATGATAGTTTGAGATCTTCATTGCAAAGATTCTTAGTTGGTAAGAAGAGCCTTAATGATATCCTATACCATACTACTAAACAAATTGGTAGACATGGTCTAGGGTATGATAGTAGTCAAAGGAACAACAAAGGTAAAGGACCTCCAATATTCCATGGAGAATCCTCTAGTTCCAAGACTATGGGCACTTGCAACTATTGCAATGATATTGGTCATTTATTCTACTTGTTGTCCTTTTAGGAAAGCACCCAAGAGAAATAGGACTTTGGTTGCTAAACTAACCCCTCCAGACCCAAAAACATGATTGGGGACCATTTCATCTTTCTTCTTGTAGGTACTTGCAAATGGATTGACTTGAGCTATTGAATCGCAAATTGACTTCTCAATCCACATGAAAGAAGAAATGTGAGATGTGTAGAGGGTGACAACAAGTGGAAAAAAGAATGGTAAGCACAAAGGTAATATTTCTCTTGCTTATAACCTGTCCTAACTTGTTTTTGTCAAGTTAGTGTGCACTATGCATGTGGTTTTTGAGTCAAAAGTGGTTTTTTGTGTTTCACTTAACACTCTTACTCAAAAACTATTTCTAATGCTTCTATAGTGCATTACTAACTTGCTTAGAAATGTTTGGATATGGTTTGTATATTTAGCATGTCTTTAAATATGTTTTTATGAAATATATGTGCTTTTTGACAGCAGCTCTGTCGGTCGAGTTTGTCCTGTTTGAAACTCGACCGATAGGCACCAATGGGTGTTTCCAGCAGCTGTCATCGATCGAGTTGTCAATGCACAGAACTCGACCGATAACACTGTGCACAGAATATACATTTGGCTTATTGAATGAGAATTTCCCTCTCAACTAGATTTTCTCAACCAATAGCCTTATTCTTTGGCACTCCTTTGGTACCTTTATATATGCATATTGCCTTATTCTAAATTGCCTATCTTGTTTACAACTCTATCTCTCTAATTGCTCTAAATTGGTATATCTATATCTTGCAATTACTTGCTTTGAGTTGTTTTGCAGGTTTTGATGATGATCTCTTTGGATCTCTTGGTTGTGTCAAAAAATTGCTTCTTTTGTACTCTAACTTGATACATCTACATATGTGTATATCTTGTGTTGATACAACCTTGAGGTTCTTAGTGGTAATCATCTTTTGGTAAGGATGCATATTTGTATGTGAGTCATATCCTTTCATGCTTATAAAATTGCATATCTCTTTGTTTGGATATATCTCTACATCTACTCATAGCTTACTCTTTAACTTGTGCATCTTTCGCTATGATCTAGATCCTACTAGTAGTCCTAACTTGTGATAACATCTACTAGTAGTTCATATACATGTAGTTCTATCCTTGTTTATAATTGGCATCTTTGCTCATCTATATGCTATGCTTGTATCTTATCTCAAGCTTGTTCCTTAAATTGCATATCTATTATCTTGAGTTGCTTGCATAACATTGTGATGCAGGGTACATAGATCTACATTGTATGTAGAAATTGGAGTATTTTTGGTTTTTATGCAGATTTTGCTCCAGTTTCAGTTTTTGGTGCAAGACTAGTGTTTTTCATGCAGAAACGACCTTCTGAGCAAGGCTCATCGCTTTTCCATGAGCCCTGTTACTTTTTGGGAAAATTCTGTCATCTTGAGGGTCAAAATTGTGTTTTATTGTTTTTCTGCAGCACCTTATCTTGCATTTTTGGGTTGTTCAAGTATATGCTTTAACTTGCTTTTCTTTCTATGCTTGGACAAGCCCCTATATGTGCTCTTCTACTCTCCTTATATAACTTTGTGTTATCTCCTTTCTCTTTAATAAGTGATGTTTCTTATTTATTCATAACCCCACTTTTTGAAATGACAAAGGGGGAGAAAGGTATGTCTTCTTTTAAAAGAGGAAGAAGGCATGTCTTACATGAAAAAGAGAAATATGTTCATGTAAAGGGAGTAGGTAAAGGGGAGAAGACATATATGTGTAGAACATATATGAGTAGAAGACATAGTTTCTATAAATGTTATGAAAGCTAACCATGCAGGAGAAATATCATCAATTGAGGGGGAGTATGAGAACTCCATGCGCATCAATTGAGGGGGAGCATATGAGCTCAATCCTATTGAAACCCCAAGGTTTCTATGAAGGTATGATTTTACTTTAAAGCTTTCAATACATTTATGGAATGGTTTTTCATCTTCAAAAAGGGGGAGATTGTTGACTCAAGGTCAATTAGGTCAATGTTGACTCACATCTAAATTGACTAAACCCGTGTTTTGATGATGACTAACCATTCCACATATTGGTGTCTAATGTTTCTACTTGAGTGTTTTCAGATCAGGTATAAACACACTCCAAATGCCCTAACTTGCGCATATCAAATTGGAGAAAAGACAAGTCAAAGTCAATACAAGTGCATATTTTTGTAATTTGATGTAAATCCATTAGAATCATGTTGTAAATCACTTCTAATGATTGTATGACTTGTAATTAGGCTTAGAAAAAATTAGGAGCACTTAGATCGAATGTTTAAGCACTCAAAAGCCATTTTCCAAAATTCACATCAGGCTGTTCATCAGTCGAGTTCTCTGAGGTGCAAACTCGACCGATCCTGATTGGATCTTGAAAATGACTTTTGATCGATCGAGTTTACACTACACAAAACTCGACCGATGGAGTACCAGACCAATTCGATTTTCATTGGTCGGTCGAGTTTCCCCAGGACAAACTCGACCGATGGTCTGAATATCAACTTTGTCTTTTACTCTATCGGTCAAGTTACCCTACAAAAACTTGACCGATTGCACTGTACGGAAAAGTGCAGAAAAGTGCTTCTAGCCGTTATGGAGTTGCAACAAGTGAAAATATATCCGTTGCAAGCCACAAAACGGCTAGTTTTCATTCTCAACTGTTCTCAAAGGCTAAGAGGAATCCCCAGCTATAAATAGGACCCCTTGGGCATCATTCCAAGCTTGAGCATTCAATGTAAAACTCTATGTGAGGTTCCTATTCCATAGTTGAGTGCTTCCTATAGCCTCCCCTCTCTCTCTCTCTAAGCGTAATCACTTGCTACATCCATTAGAGTGAGTAGGAAATCTGTAAGAGAGCTAGTCCTACATGTATATCTTGTGAGGCTCTCACTTCCACCACCTCCCCATCTCTCATTTCAATAATGAAGATAAAGGTTCTCTCTCTTGGCTAAGAGAGGTGAAGAAGAATAAGGGAAGGCGCCTCTTGGTGAAGATCAAGGCTGAAGACTTAGAGCAAGAGTGGGTAAGCCCTTGGTGAAGGCAGAAGACTCCTTGCTCAAGTGAGTAAGTCCTTGGTGGAAGCTTCTCTGAGTGAAGGTGAAGTCAAAGGCGGAATATCCAAGAAGAGTGGGTAATTCCTGCAAGGCCGAAGACTTGTGCAAGAGTAGGTAAGTCCTTGGAAGAACGTAGAAGACTCCTTGCAAAGTGGGTAAGTCCTTGGTAAGGTTGAAGACTATTTGTATTGGATATGTAAGTCCTTTGGTTGGTCATGTATTGTAAGTCTTATGAATGAATATAAGAATGCAATGGTTAGGAAATCCTAGAGGTTGACCTCTCTAGGTAAGTGGACTGACATACTTCTAGTTTGAAGTGTGGAACCACTCTAAATAGCTTGTCTACTTCTGTTTGCTCAATCTCTCTCATCCTTGCTATGCATGTTTTAGTTGCACACAAATTTCCTATTTAGCAACTGTGACGACCGACAATCAAATCGTTACTAATTAAGCAGAATTAAACATAAACAGGGGATTAACAAAAAAATCACAAAAAAAATTAAAATCATTTTACAAAGAGATCCATTTCTAGGAAAACTCATTAAGGAAGAACCAAAACTTTATATACATCATTGTTCACATTGTACATACACTATACCATCTCTTCTCGAGGATAACATATAACAGTTGCTCTATCAAAACATATACTTAAAACAACATCAAACCTCAAGGCATACAAGAAAAAATCTCAGATTGTTCATAAAACCAACACATATTAAATCTAAGGACCTGAGAGTACAGAGATGACACATAGGACTTCTATCTACAAGACACGAAAGACAGTACACTCAAACTGAGTTGTCACTGCTGCCTCAACTGTTGTTCCTCCTCTACAAAAAGGTCTTCACCTCCTCATGCACGCCCACCTAAAAATTTTGATCCCACGGGGTGAGACAATTGTAATTGTCCCAGCGAGAGATATAACTCTCCTTCGACCATATTATTATCACAGATTAAGCATTTATAAACTAAGCAGAGGTTCTTTTTATATTAACAAGCAGTATAAATCAATGTATGAACAAAATGAAGTAATCTCCTTTCTTAAGGAGAACATTGCATCTACCCATGGTAGGATTATAAATCAACTATCTACTTTGCAAGCAATGTAAAGAACATAAATAACATCTATCAACAAAGATGTATAACTATATTGCACATCAACCAATGTTTTGCATATTCGATCCTTAAGCATATATGCTACATGGATGAACATATTTTACAATCACACTTATGCCCTGAGGAGATGAGGTATACCGCTCATACTCCAACCGACCACTGCGAAGTCGAAATCGGTACCATACATAGGTCAATGGAAGAGCCAAATTCCCATGACCTCCCACATCCTGGTCAGTGCGGGACCACAAGAAGGACTATGTCAACTTCTCAAAATAGCTTTGCAGGGTATACTGGCAACTTTGCTATAGAGTTATAGCCCGTAGCATATACTCTCTTCAGGGATATGGCCCATAGCCAATGCCTGGTATTATATTGAGGAGTCATGGCCCGTAGCCATACTCTTATCAGGGTATGGTCCGAAACCAATCTCGTACATAGGACATAGCCCGTAGCCATTCCTATGGGGCATAAGGATATATTTTCCCAATTACCCCCACATATTCAAAAATATGTGTTCTGAGTTTTGCCACGGAGCACCCGTTTCACCATCACCAAATTATTGACGATGATGGATCTATGGTCAGGGTTCTACAAGAATTATTATGACAAATTCTACAAAGAAACATGTAATACTTCCATCAAGTACTTTTCAAAACTTTAAAACACATGATATTTGGGATCTCAGTCCCTTATCACATTACTGGGAATTCTCATCCCTTCACATCATCATTATCATGATTACTGGATCTGGGTATTCAAACCCTTATATCATCACATGGCATTGTTACCTCTCTAACAGGTAATCATTACTTCTAGGTCCTTAGACCAATATATTCATTTCACTTGTTGTACAAGTATCCTCGTGTCTCACAAGGCCCATTAAACATCTTCTCACCTCTCACTAGGCAACAACTATTCACATGGCTCACAAGGCCCATTAAACATCTTGTCACCTCTCACTAGGCAACAACTATTCACATGGCTCACAAGGCCCATTAAACATCTTGTCACCTCTCACTAGGCAACAACAATTCACATGGCTCACATGGCCATTAACCATCTTGTCACATTTCACTAGGCAACAACTATTCACATGGTTCACAAGGCCATTACTCATTATACTTTTATACAAGTATTTAAAATGCCTTACAAGGCTTATGTAATAAAAGAAATACATCCTTCCCATCATTAGGGTTAGGGTTTCCCTTTCTTATTGATTAGGGTTTCTCTTACATATCATCACCCTTCATTGGGTTAGGGTTTTCCATTATTAACCATTTAGGTTTTCAAGATCATATTATCAATGATCAAACCCTAATTCATTACTCCACATATCTAGGAAAAAACTTTGATATCATAAGTATTCAATCATACTTATTTATTCTCATCATTAAATGATTATCAACACAAGGTATGAATTTCTCTCTCATCCTTACCATACTATGAATACATCATACTTTATTAACTTGAGTTAACCCTTTCTCAAGGTATGTTAGCTTACACTTATCAAAGTGCACTAAACTCATTACATCTCAATGTAACAATTGGCATGACATACTTCATGTGTTACTCATCCAAGTATATTGGATTTAAGGTGCATCAACCTTGAAGTGCTGGATGTGATATCTATCATGTCTTGATGTATCACTTCCCTCATCACTTTTAACATACTTTAGTTCATCAACTTATCTTGTATTAGGCTATTCCCCATCCTAATACCTTATGCACTAGCTCATCACATTTACCATGTAAAGTATTGGTCATAAGTCACACATTTGAATTATTCAACCATCATCAATGATATGGATGCATCTCGAGTTAAGGCATTATTGATATAAGGTTGTCCATTATCAACCACTCTAGGTGTTTCACCTATCATGGTATTAGCCACACCATCACTAGGTGTTACAATCATTACTCCTAAGAGTGTCTTACACTCACCTTCACAAGGTGTATAGGGTTAAATCATGTGCATATGTTCACCATATCGGGTTGTAGATGTATAAATACCACTGTATCGGGCTAGAGGTGTATGAACACTCACCATATCGGGTTAGGATTTGCACTTGTCTCCATATCGGGAATGATATATCTTCTTGACCTCATATAGGGAACAAGGTATATGTATGTGTCGCCCATGATACTTATGAGGTATCAATCCCATCACCATGTCGAGCTAGAAGTACATTCAATCACCCTATCGGGCTAGTCACCATCTAGGTTTAGCCATGACGGACTAGGGTTACCATATCGTTTAGGGTTGTGTATCGTGCAACCCTATCGTGCAACCATGTCGTGCAACCATGTCATGCAACCATGACGTGCAACCATGTCATACAACCATGTATGTTGTGCAATCTTGTTACTCTTCACTTATATCGGGTTATCCAAGTTAGGGTTTCTTGTCAACTGACAAATATACAATTGACCTTGTATCATTCATTGAATCTATAATAGACTTCCTATCGTGTAAGAGGAGTATACTACACCCCCATATCGTTCAATAAGGTTTACAAACCTATTCATATCGTTTTAGTGGAGTAGGTGCATCATCATATCGGGTTAGAGGTGCTTGCTTGTGCACATACACCCGATATCACTTTTATAAGGTGATATCATCATCTTCAAGCTCTAGACCATTGTTCTAACTATTATAATTCATGTAAACAGGTCTAAGTAACTACTAGAACTCATAATTTCATCAACTATTTCAGGAAATTTCAGAATTAAAAGTAGATCATTAAATATAGCAAATTAGGTGATGAATAATAACATGATTGAGTTCAAGTTATATAACCCTCCTTAAGAACAACTTCAAAGCTCCAAGCTCCAAAGATCCACGTTCCTAAGGTTGAAAATGAACTTCAAACTCCTCTATATACAAAGAATCACCATGGATAAGCAATTAGTGAAGAAGAAAAGAAAGGTAGATCATAACCCTAGTTCCATGCTTCAATTCAAGCTTGAAGACAACTATGGCTCACCTTAGAGTTAAGATTTGAGCTCCTTCTTGCTCCTTAACACCTTTTCACGATACAATAGTGTCCTTGCACTATATTCCACTCCTCTTGCATGATATGACACTCATTTGCACGATATGCCACTCAACTCTTCACTCTATGGCCGATATCACTCTATATGGCCAATATAACCTACTTGGGCGATATGATCTGGCCATGGGCGATACCCAAGGGCCCATGCACGATACCACAGCACTACTGCACGATACAAGGAGTCTATGCACTATACCATAAGGTAGGAGGGTGGTAAGGGTCGAAACATTCCACTAAGGGGTGAAACTAGGGGTATATATACTTGTTGCTCATGAAGGAAGGTGAAAATGAGGTGTCAACATTTTGAGCTAGTAGGTGCCACGTGTCATGCATGGGTGACACGTGTACATGCATGCATAAATATTTATCTTGACATTCAAAAAGGTTGAGGATCATCTAGATATGCAAATTCGTCCATTGCTTATCCATTTGGATAAGTCATCTAGGTTTAATCACTATTTTAAGTCAAGATGATACCCTTTTTCTAGGGAAACTTGTTGGTCATCACACCTCACTTCCTTGAGGTGCTTTGCTCGATATCAGATTTTCCAAGAGTTCAAAAAACAATATGGGACACCTCCTTGGGCTTCATGGCCGATAGGCACTCATATATAAGCTTTTCAACTTGATACAACTCAAGTTAAGCTTCCAAATTCAACCATTTTTCTTGGTCATTTCATCACCAAGAGTATCATCATTCATAATTGATCCAAACATGGTATATTATTCATTATATATCCTCTAAATGATACATAGAGTAAGTAGGGACATTCTAGAGGTGGTAATTTGCATATCAACCCCACATTTTGGGTAACTTTTAATTTGTAGCAAAATCGGTGCTCAAGGTACCGACATTGTTCAAACAAGTTCAAACTTGGAATTTAGGCTTTCCACAAGCCACCACATTACATCATTATCTCTATAATGATGCTACAACACATGAGTCATGTTCAACATGTGACATTTTTCATTATAGCCCCTCAATTTGGGTAAATTACACTTTGATCCAAAATAAAGGAAAATTGCCCAAACAACATTCAATCGGGACCAAACTAGAAACATGAGTGTGTCACATGATAACAAAGCACCTTAGAGGATTATATTAAAGTTATAAGAAACTTTATTAACCAATACAAATACGGTTACCTCATAACCCAGGTTAGGGTCGTTACAAGTTATAAACCCCTAACAAGGATTTCGTCCCCAAAATCCCAGGTACAAGGAGACAAATATTATTCATTCATTATATCACCAAGTCTGCACATAACATCTTAATGTCATGGAGATGTTGTATAACTTTGATCAACACAAAGTTATTTCACACAGGGTTATCATGGAATCTGTCATACATGACACATACTCTACTGTCCTTTTCATTATTGACTGTAGAGTCAACTCTGTATCAGGTAGCACTTTCTTTGTCAAAGAAACATTATTCATCCCTTATTTAACTCAGGTGTCTAACCTCACTGATTTGTCACCTTTCACAACTTACAACTTTTTGTGACAAGATTCTTGGTTCTGGGGAGTCTCCCATACTCCTCATTCAGTTTAGCATTTCATTTTCAAGGAAAGACCAGAGTTATGTTCTGTCACCCACTTGGGACTACATGTTTTATCATATATCTACTGTGCCATCTAATCTGCTGACACAACATTAATCTTTCTTACAACTTGTACCAACTATCCCCTTAGTTGTACATACTCTTTTCATAAGGGGAGATTACTTATCAATTAAGAACTCATCTTAGAGGTATCTTTAAACGTTATATATATAAGTTGCCTTAATGGATCTAGATAGGGGTATTCTAAGGACTTATTTTTAGCTTGATAAGATTTTCCCACAATGATTCTACAATTGTTCCTTCAAGACATTCATCCTTGTCAATGTTATGTTTATGCAGAGCATAAACCCCTAACATATGATGTCCATACTATTTTATATAACTAGACCGATTTCTCAGTTAGTCATTCCAGGTAACCAACATAAATCATCTGATTAGGAGTTATGTTTTTACTTTCCCATACCACTTGATATTTCTTAGATACCAGAATTTCTTACCTTGGTATCCATTACATGTGCATCCTCATCTTTCTTTCATCTTGGGACATTACTTGTTACACATATCTTTACCTTAGAACCAAAGTCCAAGACAAATTTATACTTTTCTAAGTATCCATTAATTGAACATTTTTAACTCATGCATATCAAGTGTCATAAGACTCACTTGATTGCTATGTCCCTGAAGGGATAGAACGCAAACGAACATATTCCTCTTATCACCCTATCATTACCCAGGGTTGTTTATAAAAAAGAAAGGATTATCATCTTTTCTGATAATTGCATGAACTTTCAACTGTTCATGAGTCATTTACTCTTATTTCATACTAGGTTCCTTGCCATCATCATAGGAATTATAAGGATGATTACATATCATTATTCCTTTCTTTGTTATTGTCTAACATGTTCATGAGCATTTTGTGATTTTATCACATTTACCATTCCCACATCATGGGAAAAGATCCTTACTATTCATACATGCTTTATCTGACAGGGATCATCTCCATTGTTCACATTTTTTCTTATCATGAGGATTATACTTTTCATTTCCTCATACATACAGATTGATCTGAGATCATCTCGGATTCCATTTAATGCACTTGTATGTGATGCAGATGTCCATACCATTTTTCCAATTTCATTAAACTCACTAGATTGTCTCCAAATGATTACTTGATCAGAGTAATCAGAAAGATAACAATCTACGAGTCCCATACTTGCCCTATCTCCAATAATTATATACCTGGCCAGGGTATACAAGTACTGAGATTAGGTAGTATGCACTTTATTTACTATCACGTTCCTTACTTTTCATGTTATCAAGAACATAGGATTTAGCATCCCTGGATTTTCTCCAGGCACCACATATATACCTCATCCTCTTTCACACTGATAAGAGCAATTATAAAGCATTTAAAACAATACTAAACAGAATATAAATTCTAGTTCTCATCATATCTTCCCTATGTCCCCATAGGACAATCAATAGGGAAATCCATAACAGCAATCCTTTTTAGGATTATCAGATAGCATCAAGATAAGGCATATCAAAATGAAAAAGCTCTATCTGACTGTTACCCCTCGCGGTCATTAACCGCTTCAGGTTGACTCAACACATATAGTCTAGCTGTTTCATGTTGTTGTTCTTGCCTTTTTACGTTATTGGGCTGTAACTTTCGTAAGCCCTGCCGAGTCTACCTCGGTCGTTGGGTCATTTTCTCCCTTCTTTTTGAACAAAAGGGTTTAGTATGCTCAACATGTCCATATCTATAACATGTCTTTCCCTCGTACCATGGTCTTATCAGTCTTATCACTGATGTAGAGACTAAGCCATGGGTTCTTACAGGTGGAAAGTTAGATCCTTTGCCTTTACTTCATGGCTACTGCCCTGGTACACTAGGCATTTATTGCACTGGTGGCACCAAAAGCTTTGAATTTTTAGAACAACTTAGGCAAATGTCTCTAGAATTGTAGAGACCTTTCCTTAATTCTTAGCTTATTGCCCCTTCTTGGGCATGCCATCAAAGATATACTATCTGTCTAAGCTTATGACAAAGTCTACTTTCTCGCCATATGCTAATACTTCCCGCATTTCCACTGTTCCAACATGAGTTTGTCATTCATGAACCCTTTCAGAACCCCAAGTTTCCGTATTAAGGAATGGTAGCCTAGGTTGTAATGCTAGTATCCAGTCTACTATATGCATCATTGTTGTCCTAACCTACCCATCAAGAGCATAATCATAGGATTTTCTATTCTAATCAGATCATAATGGGAATTCTCAGGCTCTCATTATTCTCTTGCATGATTCCTTGCACCCTTTCCTGGTGAAACAACATTGCCCTCAGCAATGTGTCCCTTGTGTTCTCCAGTCATTTATAAACTTTACCCTTTCCTCTGCACAAGCAGAAGTCACTATAGGGTATACTGGAGGACACTAACACAGAGTCAACACCTTAGTCCTATATCTATGTAGACTCAGTGAACCTTAAGCTCTGATACCAAAACTTGTGATGACCGACAATCAAATTGTTACTAATTAAGCATAATTTAACATAAACAGTGGATTAACAAAAAAAATTAAAACCATTTTACAAAGAGATCCATTTGTAGTAAAACTCTTTAAGGAAGAACCAAAACTTTATATACATCATTGTTCACATTGTACATACATTGCACCATCTCTTCTCGAGGATAACATATAACAGTTTCTCTATCAAAACACATACTTAAAACAACATCAAACCTCGAGGCATACAGCCAAAATCTCAGATTGTTCATAAAACCAACACGTACTAAATCCAAGGACCTGAGAGTACAGAGATGACACATAGGACTTCTATCTACAAGACACGACAGACAGTACACTCAACCTGAGATGTCATTGTTGCCTCAACTGTTGTTCCTCCTCTGCAAAAAGGTCTTCACCTCCTCGTGTACGTCCAACTAAAAATTTGGATCCCACGGGGTGAGACAATTGTAATTGTCCCAGCGAGAGATATAACTCTCCACCGACCATATTATTATAACAGATTAAGCATTTATAAACTGAGCAGAGGTTCTTTTTATATTAATAGGCAAGATAAATCAGTGTATGAACAAAATGAAGTAATCTCCTTTCTTAAGGAGAACATTGCATCTACCCATGGTAGGATTATAAATCAACTATCTACTTTGCAAGGAATGTAAAGAACGTAAATAACATCTATAAACTAAGATGTATAACTATATTGCACATCAACCAATGTTTTCCATATTCGATCCTTACGCAGATATGCTACATGGCTGAACATATTTTACAATCACACTTATGCCCTGAGGAGATGAGGCATACTACTCATACTCCAACCGACCACTGCGAAGTCGAAATCAGTACCATACATAGGTTAATGGAAGATCCGGATTCCCATGACATGCAACATCTCGGTCAGTGCGGGACCACAAGCAGGTTTATGTCAACTTCTCAAAATAGCTTTTCAGGGTAAACTGGCAACTTCTCTATAGAGTTATAGCCTGTAGCATATACTCTCTTCAGGGATATGGCCTGTAGCCAATGCCTGGTATTATATTGAGGAGTCATGGCCCGTAGCCATACTCTTATCGGGGTATGGTTCGAAACCAATCCCGTACATAGGACATATCCCGTAGCCATTCCTATGGGGCATAAGGATATTTGCCCAATTACCCCCACATATTCAAAAATATGCATTCTGGGTTTTGCCGCGGAGCACCCGTTTCACCATCACCAAATTTCTGACGATGATGGATCTATGGTCAGGGCTCTACATGATAAGATTTCACTTGATTGATTAAGTACATTACCATATTCTTTTAGCATCAGTCAAGTTTCAAAAATAAGAATTATTATGACAAATGCTACAAAGAAACATGTAATACTTCCATCAAGTACTTTTCAAAACTTTAAAACACATGATACTTGGGATCTCAATCCCTTATCACATTATTGGGAATTCTCATCCCTTCACATCATCATGATCATGATTACTGGATCTGGGTATTCAAACCCTTAGATCATCACATGGCATTGTTACCTCTCTAATAGGTAATCATTACTTCTAGGTCATTAGACCAATATATTCATTTCACTTGTTGTACAAGTATCCTCGTGGCTCACAAGGCCCATTAAACATCTTGTAACCTCTCACTAGGAAACAACGGCTCACAAGGCCCATTAAACATATTGTCACCTCTCACTAGGCAACAACTATTCACATGGCTCACAAGGCCCATTAAACATCTTGTCACCTCTCACTAGGCAACAACTATTCACATGGCTCACAAGGCCATTAAACATCTTGTCACCTTTCACTAGGAAACAACTATTCACATGGTTCACAAATCCATTACTCATTATAATTTTATACAAGTATTTAACATGCCTTACAAGGCTTATGCAATAAAAGAATTACAACCTTCCCATCATTACGGTTAGGGTTTCCCTTTCTTATTGATTAGGGTTTCTCTTACATATCATCACCCTTCATTAGGGTTAGGGTTTTCCACTATTAACCATTTAGGTTTTCAAGATCATATTATCAATGATCAAACCCTAATTCATTGCTCCACATATCTAGGAACAAACTTTGATATCATAAGTATTCAATCATACTTATTTATTCTCATCATTAAATGATTATCAACACAAGGTATGAGTTTCTCTCTCATCCTTACCATAGTATGAATACATCATACTTTATTAAATTGGCTTAACCCTTTCTCAAGGTATGTTATCCTACACTTATCAAAGTGCACTAAACTCATTACATCTCAATGTAACAATTGGCATGACATACTTCATGTGTTACTCATCCAAGTATATTGGATTTAAGGTGCATCGACCTTGAAGTGTGGGATGTGATATCTATCATGTCTTGATGTATCACTTCCCTCATAACTTTTAACATACTTTAGTTCATCAACTTATATTGTATTAGGGTATTTCCCATCCTAATACCTTATGCACTAGCTCATCACATTTATCATGTAAAGTATTGGTCATAAGTCACACATTTGAATTATTCAACCATCATCAATGATATGGACGCATCTTGGGTTAATGTATTATTGATATAAGGTTGCCCATTATCAACCACTCTAGGTGCTTCACCTATCAAGGTATTAGCCACACCATCACTTGGTGTTACACTCATTACTCCTAAGAGTGTCTTACACTCACCTTCACAAGGTGTATAGGGTTAAATCATGTGCATATGTTCACCATATCGGGTTGTAGATGTATAAACACCACTGTATCAGGCTGGAGGTGTATGAACAATCACCATATCAGGTTAGGATTTGCCCTTGTATCCATATTGGGCATGATATATCTTCTTGACCTCATATTGGGAACAAGGTATATGTATGTGTCGCCCATGATACTTATGAGGTATCAATCCCATCACCATGCCAGGCTAGAAGTACATTCAATCACCCTATCGGGCTAGTCACCATCTAGGGTTAGCCATGATGGGATAGGGTTACCATATCGTCTAGGGTTGTGTATTATGAAACCCTATCATGAAACCATGTCGTGCAACCATGTCGTGCAACCATGTCATGCAACCATGACGTGCAACCATGTCATGCAGCCATGTATGTTGTGCAATAACTTGTTACTCTTCACTTATATCGGGTTACCCAAATTAGGGTTTCTTGTCAACTTACAAATATACAATTGACCTTGTATAGTTCATGGAGTCTATAATAGACTTCCTATATTGCAAGAGGTGTATAGTACACCCCCATATCATTCAATAAGGTTTACAAACCTATTCATATCATTTTAGGGAAATAGGTGCATCATCATATCGGGTTAGAGGTGCTTGCTTGTGCACATACACCCGATATCACTTTTATAAGGTGATATCATCATCTTCAAGCTCTAAACCTTTGTTCTAACTATTATAATTCATGTCAACAGGTCTAAGTAACTACTAGAACTCACAATTTCATCAACTATTTCAGGAAATTTCGGAATTAAAAGTAGATCATTAAATATAGCAATTTAGGTGATGAATAATAACATGATTGAGTTCAAGTTATATAACCCACCTTAAGAACAACTTCAAAGCTCCAAGCTCCAAAGATCCACGTTCCTAAGGTTGAAGATGAACTTCAAACTCCTCTATATACAAAGAATCACCATTGATAAGCAATTGGTGAATAGGAAAAGAAAGGTAGATCATAACCCTAGTTCCATGCTTCAATTCAAGCTTGAAGACAACTATGGCTCACCTTAGAGTTAAGATTTGAGCTCCTTCTTGCTCCTTAACACCTTTGCACGATACAATAGTGTCCCTGAACGATATGCCACCCCTCTTTCACGATATGACACTCATTTGCACGATATGCCACTCAACTCTTCACTCTATGGCCGATATCACTCTATATGGCCAATATCACCTACTTGGGCGATATGATCTTGACATGGGAGATACCCAAGGGCCCATGCACGATACCACAGCACTCCTGCACGATACAAGGAGTCTATGCACGATACCATAAGGTAGGAGGGTGGTAAGGGTCGAAAAATTCCACTAAGGGGTGAAACTAGGGGTATATACTTGTTGCTCATGAAGGAAGGTGAAAATGAGGTGTCAACATTTTGAGCTAGTAGGTGCCCCGTGTCATGCATGGGTGACACGTGTACATGCATTAATCAACATTTATCTTGACATTAAAAAAAGGTTGAGGATCATCTAGACATGCAAATTCGTCCATTGCTTATTCATTTGGATAAGTCATCTAGGTTTAATCACTATTTTAAGTCAAGCCGATACACTTTTTCTAAGGAAATTTGTTGGTCGTCACACCTCACCTCCTTGAGGTTATTTGCACGATATGGGCTTTGACAAGAGTTCAAAAAACAATATGGGACACCTCCTTGGGCTCGATGGCCGATAGGCACTCATATATAAGCTTTTCAACTTGATACAACTCAAGTTAAGCTTCCAAATTCAACCTTTTTTCTTGGTCATTTCATCACCAATTGTATCATCATTAATAATTGATCCAAACATGGTGTCTCATTCATTTTATCTCCTCTAAATGATACATAGAGTAAGTAGGGATATTATAGATGTGGTAATTTGCATATCAACCCCACATTTTGGGTAAATTACAATTTGTAGCAAAATCGGTGCTCAAGGTACCAGCATTGTTCAAACAAGTTCAAACTTGGAATTTAGGCTTTCCACAAGCTACCACCTTGCATCATTATCTCTATAATGATGATACAACACATGAGGTATGTTCAACATGTGACATTTTGCATTATAGCCCCTCAATTTGGGTAAATTGCACTTTGATCCAAAACAAAGGAAAATTGCCCAAACAACATACAATCGGGACCAAACTTGAAACATGAGTGTGTCACATGATAAAAAAGCACCTTAGAGGATTATATTAAAGTTATAAGAAACTTTATTAACCAATACAAATAGGTTTAGCTCATAACCCAGGTCAGGTCTTTATAAGTTATAAACCCCTAACAAGGATTTCTTCCCCAAAATCCCAGGTACAGGGAGACAAATATTATTCATTCATAATATCACCAAGTCTCCACATAACATCTTAATGTCATGGAGATGTTGTAGAAATTTGATCAACACAAAGTTATTTCACACAGGGTTATCATGGAATCTGTCATACATGACACATACTCTACTGTCCATTTCATTATTGACTGTAGAGTCAACTCTGTATCAGGTAGCACTTTCTTTGTCAGAGAAACATTATTCATCCCTTATTTAACTCAGGTGTCAAACCTCACTGATTTGTCACCTTTCACAACTTACAACTTTTTGTGACAAGATTCTTGGTTCTGTGGAGTCTCCCATACTCCTCATTCAGTTTAGCATTTCACTTTCAAGGAAAGACCAGAGTTATGTTCTGTCACCCACTTGGGACTACAGGTTTTATCGTATATCTACTGTGCCATATAATCTACTGACACAACACTAATCTTTCTTACTACTTGTACCAACTATCCCATTAGTTGTACATACTCTTTTCATAAGGGGAGATTACTTATCAATTAAGAACTCAACTTAGAGGTATCTTTAAATGTTATATATAAGTTGCCTTAATGGATCTAGATAGGGGTATTCTAAGGAATTATTTTTAGCTTGATAATATTTTCCCACAATGATTCTACAATTGTTCCTTCAACACATTCATCCTTGTCAATGTTATGTTTATGCAGAGCATAAACCCCTAACATATGATGTACATACTATTTTATATAACTAGACCGATTTATTAGTTAGTCATTCCAGGTAACCAACATAAATCATCTGATTAGGAATTATGTTTTTACTTTCCCATACCACTTGATATTTCTTAGATACCAGAATTTCTTACCTTGGTATCCATTACATGTGTTGAAAACACATCACATCCTCATCTTTCTTTCATCTTGGGACATTACTTGTTACACGTATCTTTATCTTGGAACCAAAGTCCAAAACAAATTGATACCTTTCTAAGTATCCATTAATTGAACATTTTTAACTCATGCATATCAAGTGTCATAAGACCCACTTTATTGCTATGTACCTGAAGGGATAGAACGCAAAGGAACATATTCCTCTTATCACCCTATCATTACCCAGGGTTGTTTATAAAAAAGAAAGGATTATCATCTTTTCTGATTATTGCATGAACTTTTAACTGTTCATGAGTCATTTACTCTTGTTTCATACTAGGTTCCTTGCCTTCATCATAGGAATTATAAGGATGATTAAATATCATTATTCCTTTCTTTGTTATTGTCTAACATGTTCATGAGCATTTTGTGATTTTATCACATTTCCCATTCCCACATCATGGAAAAAGATCCTTACTATTCACACATGCTTTATCTGACAGTGATCATCTCCCTTATACTCATTCTCTTATCATGAGGATTATACTTTTCATTTCCTCATACATATAGATTGATCTGAGATCATCTCGGATTCCTATTAATGCACTTTGTATGTGATGCACATGTCAATACTATTTTTTCCAATTTCATTATACTCACTAGATTGTCTCAGAATGATTACTTGATCAGAGTAATCAGAAAGATAACAATATAAGAGTCACATACTTGTCCTATCTCCAATAATTATATACCTGGCCAGGGTATACAAGTACTGAGATTAGGTAGTATGCACTTTATTTACTATCATGTTCCTTACTTTTCATGTTATCAAGAACATAGGATTTAGCATCCCTGGATTTTCTCCAGGCACCACATATATACCTCATCCTCTTTCACACAGATAAGATCAATTATAAAGCATTTAAAACAATACTGAACAGAATATAAATTCTAGTTCTCATCATATCTTCCCTATGTCCTCATAGGACAATCAAGAGGGAAATCCATAACAGCAATCCTTTTTAGGATTATCAGATAGCATCAAGATAAGGCATATCAAAATGAAAAAGCTCTATCTGACTGTTACCCCTCGCGGTCATTCACCGCTTCAGGTTGACTCAACACATAGAGTCTAGCTGTTTCATGTTGTTGTTCTTGCCTTTTTACGTTATTGGGCTACAACTTTCGTAAGCCCTGCCGAGTCTACCTCGGTTGTTGGGTCATTTCCTCCCTTCTTTTTGAACAAAAGGGTTTAGTATGCTCAACATGTCCATATCTATAACATGTCTTGTCCTCATACCATGGTCTTATCAGTCTTATCACCGATGTTGAGACTAAGCCATGGGCTCTTACAGGTAGAAAGTTAGATCCTTTGCCTTTACTTCGTGGCTACTTCCCTGGTACACTAGGCATTTATTGCACTGGTGGCACCAAAAGCTTTGGATTTTTAGAACAGCTTAGAAAAATGTCTCTAGAATTGTAGAGACCTTTCCTTAATTCTCAGCTTATTGCCCCTTCTTGGGCATGCCATCACAGATATACTATCTGTCTAAACTTATGACAAAGTCTACTTTCTCGCCATATGCTAATCCTTCCCGCATTTTCCACTGTTCCAACATGAGTTTGTCATTCATGAACCCTTTCAGAACCCCAAATTTCCGTATTAAGGATTGGTATCCTAGGTTGTAATGCTAGTATCCAGTCTACTATATGCATCATTGTTGTCCTAACACGCCCATCAAGAGCGTAATCATAGGATTTTCTATCCTAATCGGATCATAATGAGAATTCTCAGGCTCTCATTATTCTCTTTCCTGATTCCTTGCACCCTTTCCTGGTGAAACAACATTTCCCTCAACAATGTGTCCCTTGTGTTCTCCAATCATTTATAAACTTTACCCTTTCCTATGCACAAGCAGAAGTCACTATACGGTATACTGAAGGACACTAACACAGAGTCAACACCTTAGTCCTATATCTCTATAGACTTAGCTAACCTTAAGCTCTGATACCAAAACTTGTGACGATCGACAATCAAATCGTTACTAATTAAGCAGAATTAAACATAAACAACAGATTAATAAAAAAAATCACAAAAAAAATTAAAACCATTTTACAAAGAGATCCATTTCTAGGAAAACTCTTTAAGGAAGAACCAAAACTTTATATACATCATTATTCACATTGTACATACACAGTACCATCTCTTCTCGAGAATAACATATAACAGTTGCTCTATCAAAACACATACATAAAACAACATCAAACCTCGAGGCATACAAGCCAAAATCTCAGATTGTTCATAAAACCAACACATACTAAATCCAAGGACCTGAGAGTACAGAGATGACACATAGGACTTCTATCTACAGGACACAACAGACACTACACTCAACCTGAGCTGTCACTGCTGCCTCAACTGTTGTTCCTCCTCTGCAAAAAGGTTTTCACCTCCTCGTGCACGTCCACCTAAAAATTTGGATCTCACGGGGTGAGACAATTGTAATTGTCCCAGCGAGAGATATAACTCTCCGCCGACCATATTATTATCACAGATTAAGCATTTATAAACTAAGCAGAGGTTCTTTTTATATTAACAGGCATGATAAATCAATGTATGAACAAAATGAAGTAATCTCCTTTCTTAAGGAGAACATTGCATCTACCCATGGTAGGATTATAAATCAACTATCTACTTTGCAAGGAATCTAAAGAACGTAAATAACATCTATCAACTAAGATGTATAACTATATTGCACATCAACCAATGTTTTGTGTATTCGATCCTTAAGCAGATATGCTACACGGCTGAACATAGTTTACAATCACACTTATGCCCTGAGGATATGAGGTATACCGCTAATACTCCAACCGACCACTGCGAAATCGAAATCGGTACCATACATAGGTCAATAGAAGAGCCGGATTCCCATGACCTCCCACATCCCAGTCAGTGCGGGACCACAAGCATGACTATGTCAACTGCTCAAAATAGCTTTCCAGGGTATACTGGAAACTTTGCTATAGAGTTATAGCCTGTAGCATATACTCTCTTCAGGGATATGGCCCGTAGCCAATGCCTGGTATTATATTGAGGAGTCATGGCCCGTAGCCATACTCTTATCGGGGTATGGTCCGAAACCAATCTCGTACATAGGACATAGCCCGTAGCCATTCCTATGGGGCATAAGGATATATTTTCCCAATTACCCCCACATATTCAAAAATACGCATTCCGGGTTTTGCCGCGGAGATCCCGTTTCACCATCACCAAATTACTGACGATGATGGATATATGGTCAGGGCTCTACATGATAAGATTTCACTTGATTGATTAAGTACATTACCATATTCTTTTAGCATCAGTCAAGTTTTCAAAACAAGAATTATTATGACAAATGCTAC
Source organism: Alisma plantago-aquatica (assembly GCA_963693085.1). Taxonomy (NCBI): domain Eukaryota; kingdom Viridiplantae; phylum Streptophyta; class Magnoliopsida; order Alismatales; family Alismataceae; genus Alisma; species Alisma plantago-aquatica. The sequence continues at coordinate 409,482,170 of OY856414.1, forward strand.
AAAGAAACATGTAATACTTCCATCAAGTACTTTTCAAAACTTTAAAACACATGATACATGGGATCTCAGTCCCTTATCACAATACTGGGAATTCTCATCCCTTCACATCATCATTATCATGATTACTAGATCTGGGTATTCAAACCCTTAGATCATCACATGGCATTGTTACCTCTCTAATAGGTAATCATTACTTCTAGGTCCTTAGACCAATATATTCATTTCACTTGTTGTACAAGTATCCTCGTGGCTCACAAGGCCCATTAAACATCTTGTCACCTCTTGCTAGGCAAAAACTATTCACATGGCTCACAAGGCCCATTAAACATCTTGTCACCTCTCACTAGGCAACAACTATTCAATGGCTCACAAGGCCCATTAAACATCTTGTCACCTCTCATCAGGCAAAAACTATTCACATGGCTCGCAAGGCCATTAAACATCTTATCACCTTTCACTAGGCAACAACTATTCACATGGTTCACAAGGCCATTAATCATTATACTTTTATACAAGTATTTAACATGCCTTACAAGGCTTATGCAATAAAAGAATTACAAACTTCCCATCATTAGGGTTAGGGTTTCCCTTTCTTATTGATAAGGGTTTCTCTTACATATCATCACCCTTCATTAGGGTTAGGGTTTTCCATTATTAACCATTTAGGTTTTCAAGATCATATTATCAATGATCAAACCCCAATTCATTGCTCCACATATCTAGGAACAAACTTTGATATCATAAGTATTCAATCATACTTATTTATTCTCATCATTAAATGATTATAAACACAAGGTATGAGTTTCTCTCTCATCCTTACCATAGTATGAATACATCATACTTTATTAACTTGGCTTAACCCTTTCTCAAGGTATGTTATCCTACACTTATCAAAGTGCACTAAACTCATTACATCTCAATGTAACAATTGGCATGATATACTTCATGTGTTACTCATCCAAGTATATTGGATTTAAGGTGCATCAACCTTGAAGTGCTGGATGTGATATCTATCATGTCTTGATGTATCACTTCCCTCATCACTTTTAACATACTTTAGTTCATCAACTTATCTTGGATTAGGGTATTTCCCATCCTAATACCTTATGCACTAGCTCATCACATTTATCATGTAAAGTATTGGTCATAAGTCACACATTTGAATTATTCAACCATCATCAATGATATGGACACATCTCGGGTTAAGGCATTATTGATATAAGGTTGTCCATTATCAACCACTCTAGGTGCTTCACCTATCAAGGTATTAGCCACACCATCACTTGGTGTTACACTCATTACTCCTAAGAGTGTCTTACACTCACCTTCACAAGGTGTATAGGGTTAAATCATGTGCATATGTTCACCATATCGGGTTGTAGATGTATAAATACCACTGTATCGGGCTGTAGGTGTATGAACACTCACCATATCAGGTTAGGATTTGCACTTGTCTCCATATCGGGCATGATATATCTTATTGACCTCATATCGGGAACAAGGTATATGTATGTGTCACCCATGATACTTATGAGGTATCAATCCCATCACCATGTCGGGCTAGAAGTACATTCAATCACCCTATCGGGCTAGTCACCATCTAGGGTTAGCCATGACGGGCTAGGGTTACCATATCGTCTAGGGTTGTGTTTCGTGCAACCCTATCGTGCAACCCTGTCGTGCAACCATGTCGTGAAACCATGTCATGCAACCATGACGTGCAACCATGACGTGCAACCATGTCATACAGCCATGTATGTTGTGCAATAACTTGTTACTCTTCACTTATATCGGGTTACCCAAATTAGGGTTTCTTGTCAACTTACAAATATACAATTGACCTTGTATCGTTCATGGAGTCTATATTAGACTTCCTATCGTGCAATAGGTGTATACTACACCCCCATATCATTCAATAAGGTTTACAAACCTATTCATATCATTTTAGTGAAGTAGGGCATCATCATATCAGTTAGAGGTGCTTGCTTGTGCACATACACCCGATATCACTTTTATAAGGTGATATCATCATCTTCAAGCTCTAGACCTTTGTTCTAAATATTATAATTCATGTCAACAGGTCTAAGTAACTACTAGAACTCATAATTTCATCAACAATTTCAGGAAATTTCGGAATTAAAAGTAGATCATTAAATATAGCAATTTAGGTGATGAATAATAACATGATTGAGTTCAAGTTATATAACCTGCCATAAGAACAACTTCAAAGCTCCAAGATCCAAAGCTCCACGTTCCTAAGGTTGAAGATGAACTTCAAACTCCTCTATATACAAAGAATCACCATGGATAAGCAATTGGTGAAGAAGAAAAGAAAGGTAGATCATAACCCTAGTTCCATGTTTCAATTCAAGCTTGAAGACAACTATGGCTCACCTTAGAGTTAAGATTTGAGCTCCTTCTTGCTCCTTAACACCTTTGAACAATAAAATAGTGTCCTTGCACGATATTCCACCCCTCTTGCATGATATGACACTCATTTTGCATGATATGCCACTCAACTCTTCACTCTATGGCCGCTATCACTCTATATGGCCAATATCACCTACTTGGGTGATATGATCTTGCCATGGGCGATACCCAAGGTCCCATGCACGATACCACAGATCTCCTGCACTATAAAAGGAGTCTATGCACGATACCATAAGGTAGGAGGGAGGTAAGGGTCGAAAAATTCCACTAAGGGGTGAAACTTGGGGTATATATACTTGTTGCTCATGAAGGAAGGTGAAACTGAGGTGTCAACATTTTGAGCTAGTAGGTGCCACGTGTCATGCATGGTTTACACGTGTACATGCATGCATCAACATTTATCTTGTCATTCAAAAAGTTTGACGATCATCTAGAGATGCAAATTCGTCCATTGCTTATCCATTTGGATAATTCATCTAGGTTTAATCACTATTTTCTAAGGAAACTTGTTGGTCGTCACACCTCACCTACTTGAGGTGCTTTGCACTATATGGGCTTTTCCAAGAGTTCACAAAACAATATGGGACACCTCCTTGGGATCCATGGCCGATAGGAACTCATATATAAGCTTTTCAACTTGATACAACTCAAGTTAAGCTTCCAAATTCAACCCTTTTTCTTGGTCATTTCATCACCAAGAGTATCATCATTCATAATTGATCCAAACATGGTGTCTCATTAATTATCTCTCCTCTAAATGATACATAGAGTAAGTAGGGACATTCTAGAGGTGGTAATTTGCATATTAACCCCACATTTTGGGTAAATTACAATTTGTAGCAAAATCGGTGCTCAAGGTACCAACATTGTTCAAACAAGTTCAAACTTGGAATTTAGGCTTTCCACAAGCCACCAACTTGCATAATTATCTATATAATGATGCTACAACACATGATGCATGTTCAACATGTGACATTTTTCATTATAGCCCCTCAATTAGGGTAAATTGCACTTTGATCCAAAACAAAGGAAAATTGCCCAAATAACATTCAATCGGGACCAAACTTGAAACATGAGTGTGTCACATGATAACAAAGCACCTTAGAGGATTATATTAAAGTTATAAGAAACTTTATTAACCAATACAAATAGGGTTACCTCATAACCCATGTCAGGGTCGTTACAGCAACCTTATTTTGTGATATATCTTGAAGGTTTAATGTATTTTTTTAAGTGCATTCAGCTCTATTCACCCCCTCTCTAGAGAATCTAATCACACATCTAGGATCCAACAATTGGTATCAGAGTAGGTCTTCTCCAACCATACTTAAACAAGTAGGAGAATATGGGTGACTACCAAGGAGGGAGATACTTGATCAGCCTACCAATCTTTGATGGGAGCAATTTCCTCTATTGGAGAAGAAGGCTTCAATTGTACATCCAAGGATCAAGTATTCAGATGTGGCAAATGGTGAACAGCCCATACATGCTACCAAAGACAAAGATTGAAGAATGGGATGAAGCTACCTTGAAGAAAGCAACCTTGAATGCTAGAGCCATGCACATACTCTATGCCTCCATGACCCCCACCGAGTTCAACCGGATTTCTTCATGTGAAACATCCTATGAGGTATGGAGAAAGCTTTGCATCACTTATGAAGGGACATATCAAGTGAAGTAAAGCAAAGTCTACATGCTCAAAGGGCTGCTTGAGAACTTCATGATGGGAAAGGAGGAGAGGATAGCCAACATGTACTCAAGGCTCAACACCATTGTGAATGGTCTTGCTGTTCTAGGTCATCCTATGTCTAGTGGAGAGATCAACTCAAAGATCCTTAGAACTCTCCCCAAGAGATGGGAACCCAAGGCAACTTCCATTAAAGAAGCAAGGTCTCTTAGGGATATTCCTATTGAAGAGCTCATTGGAAATCTACAAGCACATGAAGCCACACTTGACAAGAAGGAGGAAGTAGAAAGATAAGAGGAGAAAGAACTCAAGAGAATGAAGAAGGCTGAAATCAAAGCTCAAATCAAGGCTATTGTTGGTCAAGCTTCTCCATCCTCTCAAGTTGAAGAAAATGCCATGTACTCCAAGGATAGATTCTACAAATGCAAGTCCTCCTCCATCTGGTGCTTCACATGTGGAAAGAAGGGTCACTACAAGGAAGATTGCCCACAAGGCAAAAAGACCCATCTTCACAAGAAGGAGAAATGACACTCAAGCTCAAGTGGATCCTCCGAATCAAGCTCAAGTGAAGATTCAAGTGAAGGATCAAGCTCAAGCTCTAGTGATGAAGGAGAATGTCATTTTGCTCTTATAGCATCAAAAAGTAAAGACTCAAGTGAGGTAATTCTAAACTCTTTAGATAAAGAATCTTTGATTGCTATTATTCATGATACTTGTGCCTCTCTTAAGTCTTATAAAAGGAAAAAGAAAAAGCTTGCTAGAATTGTTGATAATTTGCATGTAGAATTAAATGATCTTGAACATGCTAATTCTTGCTTGCTTGATGATAAAAATGCTTGTCTTAGCCAAGTAGACTCTCTTAAACTTGAAAATGCTAGTTTGCTTGATACGATTAGATTTCTATAAGCTCAACGTCTCATGCCTAGTTATGGTCTATGTGACATCAAATGCCACAAACTTGACTTAATGCAATCTCATAGGCTAAATCTTCAAGTAGTCAAATCTTATGTTTCTTCTTTAAGATCATTGAAAAGTTTATTCAAAATATCTAGCATGTTGTGTATGTTTCATCTAGGTATAGTATAGTCTCTAATGATATATGAACCATGATGATATCTTTGCATGAAATATGAAATAATGAAACCCGTTTTGAAATAGATGATGCCTAGACCTAGGAAAACATCCACCCACCTTGAAATGTACTTGAGATGTTTATGCCTTACTGGTCTAAATCAATAATTTTTTCTTAGAATTCGAGACCTTAGGGACTCTAATTGTGATCTATAATTGATTATCATGTCTTTTTGCGTTAGTATACAAATAAGTACTTTCATCCTCATAATAGTCATAGAAAAAATATAAGACATCAAACTGATACAAAATTTGGCCAAACCTTCATCATGAACCAAAAATTAGTATAAGAACATCAAAATACATTTAATGATTAATTTGAACCTAGGTCTGACCAAACCCTATTTGGACCTAATAACTAAGATGAATGGTGATCTTTGTTTTAGTGGGGGTTAGTGCTATTAATCAGGTGATTTCTATGATCTAGATGATAAAAAATAAGGTAGGAAACCTCTGAATTGGTACGTAGGTTTCTATTAGTTTTAAAATTATGATTTTTCTTGCTTGAGTCCTTGATCTATACGTATGCTCTTTTAATTCCAAATATTGACATGTAGTATTATTGTGTAGTACTCATTGGTTGTGTCACTTTAAAGAATAATATAAATCTCAAATATACAACACTTGATGGTTAGTGTTATTAATGGCGTGATGTTTATGATCTAGATGATACAGAATAAGTTAGTTGGTACACATGTTTCTATTAATTTTAAAATTGTGGTTTTTGTTGCTTGAATCCATGATCTATACATATGCTCTTTTATTTCCAAATATTGACATGTATTATTATTGTGTAGTATTTGGTGGTTTTGTATCTTGGAAGCACAATATAGATCTTCATTATACAACACTTGAAATAGGATTAACTCTTGTATTATCACTTTGAGGTCCCGTCCTCCGCATCGTGGGTGGACAATGTCTTCTCTTATCAAGATATGCCCCCATACTCCCGCTCTTCCTCTTGCATACGTGACCATCCCTTACATTTGCTTACTATCATGACTTGGCTATCTCTAAGAGGGAGAAAATCCAAGAGGGAGAAAAGCTCCAGCCAGAAAATCCCAAACTGTGTCAATGAAAACCCAACATCAAGCGGTAGAGGACCGACCACATCATCGTGCCTAGTTGGTGTACACCTTGCACCATGACCATCCAATCATAGGCCGGTCAGCCTTTCGACCGTGCATTGACGCCCCCCATTTTCTCATTATGAAAAAACACTCTCCCTCACACAAATATTCAAATAAATACTGTGATCTTGCAAAAATCATAATAAATACATCCCTTGACGAAATCATGTATGTAAAATATGTCAAATCAATCAAGAAAATGATATTTACCACTTTAAAATGGGTTTTTATGCTGAAATTAGATCAATAATGATACTAAAAATATTATTTATATCCTTAATATGCTCACTTTAATAATTTTGGAGATATCTAAAGGTGTTTTTTACTCAAATTGGAATAATAATGATCAATCCATCTTAAAATTTTTGATTCATGATCCTTCAGTCTTTTGAACCAAATAAAGAGCGTAATCACCTCCCTTGCACTTATAAGGGACTTTTATGCATAATGTGGAATTTATATGAATATTAATGCTAGAACTTTGATCAATTGCCGATTTTGATTTATTATTGTAGAAAACACTGCCTTGACTCAAAATTAGTATCCTATGATGCTATATGACATGAATATCTAAGAATCGACCATGACTATGCACTACTTGGGTCTATGCGACATCAAATGCCATGAGCACAACCTAATGCAATCTTATATGCCTATGTATTCAACTATAATAAAAACTTATGTTTTCCCATTTGAGATCATGGGAAAATATATCTGAATTCACTAACATGTTGTGGATGTTTCATCTAGGTCTAATCATATGTAATGATATATTAACCATGATGATAAGTTTGGACACACTTTAAATTAATGAAACCCATGTTGAAATATATGAAACTTAGGCCTTGGGAAACATCCACCCACCTTGAAATTTACTTAGGATGCGTACACCTTACTGATAATTCAACCTTTCTTGCTTAAATCTTGAGATCTTATGCACTGTAATCATGACATATTACCTATTATTGGGTCTTTTGGTTTTAAAATATAAATACATGCTTTAATCATCCTAATAATAATAGAAAATAGATAAGACCTTCAAATGATATTAAATTTGAACCTAACATCTATTACAAACCCCAAATCAATGTAAGTTCATCAAGATATGTTTAATGATCAATTTGAACCTAGGTTTGACCAAAACTTAACTTAGACCTAATAACTATGAATAATAGCGATCCTTAATTTTTTTCTTTAATTGGGGAATCTATTAATCCCGTCCCCATTGGGTTTTGAACTAGAGAACTTGCCCTTACAAATCCACTTTGTTAACCAATCAAGTGCCACTACTTTGGCGATGATCCTTGTCTTAATGATGCTTGATGTTATTAATCAAGTGATGCCTATAATGTAAGGACCCTAACCCACGTTTTGGGATAACCCTATTTGTTTTGATTAGGTATGTTGCTTAGATCCTTGCTCTAATCATCTGAGATGTAATTAGGGCATGTTGGAGGCTAGAGCTCCTTGTTTGAGCTTGTCTAGTTGATGTTTGTGTTTTGTAGAGGTTTGGTGCAAATTGCAATTTACCCTATTTAGGGGTCGATGTGCAAGTTTGCCACCTGTAGTGTATTCTTTCTCTCTATTGACATCATCTAAAGGAGTGAGAGAGAGATGGGCATCTTGTTTGAGCCTTGGTTGAGTGGTAACAATTTTGGTGATGTTTTGCACTCATGCTTGAGGTGTGTTTTGCTCCTAGGAGTGTTGTCTCGGGCTTGAGAGCCTTGATGGGGCCTTGTATCGGTTGTGGATGTCTTAGGGAGTCCTCCTATCGATTTTCTGGTGTCTCTAGATATACCATATCAGTTTGTGGCTCTAGGGTTTCATCCCTATTGATTTGTGAAGGGAGGAGGTGTATATCGGCCATGACCTAGGAAGGAGGCTTATTGGGCAAGGCATGGTTCTTTTCACCTTGTTGCATGTGGCTCTTTCTTTGTGGACATGTGTCATCTAAGGTTCTTTGGTGGTTACACCTTTCGTTTGTTCTCTCTTTCATCCCTCTTGTATATATACTTCTTTCTCTCCACGCAAGAGAATCCTTTATCCATCTTTGCTTTCCTCTTCCTTAGTGGATGATATTGAGCTTAAGGAGTGCTCTCTCTTAGAAGCTTGGTGGATGAGCCTAAGCTTGTAGTGTTCTATTTTCATCTTCTACCTTGGTAAGCCATGGTTCTTAGTTTCCTTTCTCTCCTTATTTCTTCTTCTCGGCCATGGACCTTGTTTGCTTCTTTTTCCCTCTCACACTCTCTTAACCTTGATTCTATCTTCCTTCTTGGAGGTATTATGGAGATCGAACTAGGAGGATCTTTTTCTACCTTGAGCTTGGGAATCTTGGATCTTGGTGGTGATCCTTGAGGCGGGTTATATAATTCTAAACCCTCTTTGTTATTACCACCTTTTACTTGTTATCTTACTTTTGATCTATGGCTCATTATTGCTTGCATGCTAGTAACTTTTACTTGGTAGAATTATATTCTATTTTGGAAAACAATCTTGCTTAGTTGCTTCTGGTGTTGCACCTTCTTTAACCTTGCTTATAATGTTGTCTTGGGGTTGAAGATAAGGAGGCCGATAGGTATGTGGAGGCCAATAGGTATGTGGAGGCTGATAGGTTTGTGGAGGCTGATATGTATGTGGAGGCTGACACATAGGTTAGATCGTTGGGCCTTGGGTGGTCGTCATCTGTGACGCACCCCTGGCCATTACCCTTGTGGCAAGTCATCACAACCTTGGTTAGGTCTAGGATGACTCAGTCTGACCGCCATGCCTTTAGGAATGAGTGGGACAATGTTAGATGAGGGTGATGGTTTGTTGGTGACTGTTGAATCGATGAGGTGTGGGATCGTGATGTGAAGGGGTGCTGATAGATATGTCGTGGGCCGTCATGACTTGGTGTCATGGCTGATACATGTTGCTTGAAGTGTTGATGAACTCTAAGAGGATCGTCTCCTAGCTATGTCGAAACCCTAGGACGTTGCATGTTACCCCCCAGTAACTGACACTATGCGTTGATGTTGCTGATGGGAGAGGTAGACGATACACCCTATTGCCAATATCTATCTGTCCTTGAGCTGTCACGACTTGGGTGTTGCCCGACATACCTATGTTGCCGTTATTCCTTTGACTTCCATTTACCTTGGAGGCGTTACCCAATACCCCTTGTGGCTGACACCCTCTCTTCCTGAGGTTTTATGCTTGAAGCAACCATGGTGATACCGAAACCGATACATACCTTGGATAGATACCTAAACCATGGTGATACCTAAACCATGGTGACACCCTACCTTAGTATGGTGGTAGATAACCTATCTTAGTGTGGTTGCTGATACACTTAGGGTTAACTAATACCATAGGTGTAAACCCTAATTGGTATCTTATGGTGGTGGTTGAGACAAACTATGTTCCTGCTAGGGTCTCATAGTGATGATGTGATACCCTATGGTTTATGTAGATCACACTTAATTTGATTTGATACATGATGTGATGAGATCACACTTAATTTGATTTGATTTGTGTTGGTGATGAGTTATGCCTTGTTTATGTAGATCTTGTTTATAGGTTATACGTTGTAACTTGATTGATGCTTAAAGATGTTTAAATTGATCTAATTAATCAAGTGAAATATAAAAGTGTGGTTTTCCATGTGCCATAGATCCATTCAGTTTCAACACTTGTTGAATGGTGAAATGAGTTTAACTCAGAGCACATATTGTTGAATATGCGGGGTGCAAGTTGAGGTATCTCCTTGTGTCCTGAATGTATATGTAGGGATTGGCTACAGTCATACCCTAATAAAGAGTACAACTACAGTTGTAGCTCTATTTGAGATACATGAATGGCTGCGGTCATATCCTAATAAAGTGTACAAGTACGGTCATAAGTCACTAGCACTGTGATGTAACCAAGGTGGGCTAGATGTGTACAGCTAGACTATAAGTCGTTGATAGCAATCTGACTAATGATGTCATTGCCAATGTTCTCGTACTGACTGAGGGTATGAGGTTGTGGATTCCAGCTCTTCTACTAGACCTTGTATGGCATCGATTTTGACTTATCAAGTGGTCGGTTGGATTTGCGTGCTACAACTCAAATCCTCAGGGCATAATGAAGTATGTAATCAGCCGTGTAGTATAATTGTATAGGATCAAATATGAAAACATTGGTTGAGGCCTTGCTTGATCTTTGTACAATGTTGTTGATAGAAAATATACATGTTCTTCATATTCCTTTTAAATTAGTAAGATGTTTCATAATTCAACAATAATTGCCCTTCCTATTAATAATCATTGCCTGCTTCATCTTAGTTGTATTTATACTACTGCTCAGTTCATCTTATCTGTGATGATAATAGAGTTGGTATTGAGTTATATCTCCCTTTGAGATTTGGAATCTCACCTCGTGGCTTTCCCACACCCTTTTTAGATGGAAGAGCATGAAGAGGTAGAGATCGTGCAGAGGAGGTTGAGCAGCAGCAAGAGGAGCAGTAGCTGATAAGGTTGGAAGTGTTGATGGATGTCTTTTGTTGATAGAGTCCTAGAGTAGTCCCTATACACTTGGGTCTTTGGGAATGTTTTGTAGATGTTTTGCTAATGTGCTTTCTTTATGTGCCCTTTCTATACCAGATATGGTGGAATCATGTATATATGATATGAAGCAGTACTTCGGTTATAGGTTGACAACATGCCTTGTGAATGCTTTGACTTGAGGCATGAAAGGACTTATGTGTAAAGGTTCTCTCTATATGGCTATTTTATGAAAAAGGTTCTAATTTTTTTTAGTTATCTATTTGTTAATCTTTCTTCCGTGATTATGTTTTGAGTAACCCCACTTTGTGTGGCGTAGGGCGTCACATGACATATAATCTCAATGATTGAATATAAGTTAGGAAACCTTTGAATCAAGTATGTGACTATGATTTTTTGCTTGAATCCATGACATGTATTTATGCTCTTTTACTTACAAATGTTGACATGTAGTTATTGTGTAGTAATCTGTTGTTTTTTAACTTTTAAACATACCTATAGATCTCAATTCTACAAAATTGAAATAGGGTTTTCTCTTATCTTCTAGCCTCAAGGTCCCTCACATTAAAACATGGATAGATCTTGAATTTTAGCCTTGAGGCCCCTACAAACCCTTCCAACATGAATTGGTCAAACACCTTATAACCTAACAATGGAATAAACAATCTAGTACCTTTATTTATAATCAAGAGTTTAATGTTTTTTAGTAGCAAGGTTCAAAGAGCACTGATCTTTCAAGATCAATCAAGGACAGGTGTTCTAGATTACTAGAGATTTATTCACTTGAAATCACATGATATTAAATTTATGTTATCTATGATTAGGTTTTTCATATAGGATTAATATTCCATATTCATCCTTTCATTATCGTTTTTATATCTACAACTATATATGATCAATGTTTCATACTCAAGTATATAGTAAATTTTCTCTATATTAGTTCCTCCTATATTATTATCTCTCTAATGTAATATGTTCCATTTTGTCGTGAACATTAATGATAGTAATTTTATGATTTATATATTATTTATCAATATACTTTACTAGGATTATGAAGGGTGACATAACTCAACGTATAATAGTCATACACTCATATTTTGATCTCAATATTGTACATGAATACAAGTATGGATCAATGGTCACACAAAATAAAGCCAATTCATATATAGTCCAAACTAACACATCATGTAAAGTAGAATATGAAAAGATAAGGTTGTTCATACATATTTTAGTAAAAGCGTACTTGTTAAGTAAATCCTTAATTCTAAAATCGATTTCTTTCAACACTACAAAAGTGTGGTCCTATCCCAACGACAAACCAATGCCGGTATAATCTCATAAATGTATGTGTACATCATACCGCAACCAAGAAATGATGGTTGTGTTGATGTTAGCATATAACTTTAGCACCACTTTTCGAGGCCGCTATACCAACATTTGTAATTGCTGGTATAAGTGTGTTGAGTTAGCTCATATGAGTAGTTATGACTTCTATGCTGACACTTTTGGGGGATGGCTGATCACATTATAGGATCACTGTCATACATACTGATTGGTCCAATAATATGTAACTTCTGACCTATGTGCCAGCGTAAAGAAGTTGTCAATATTGATGCTATAACAACTAATAAATAATTTTTGGAAGACGTGGAGAGAAACATATACCAATAGATTAAGTATGTCGATATAGAGTGGTTCAATGAAACATAGAGTATAATATCCTAGCATTTAGACTATTTATGTGGCGACACATCTCGCTATCACACAGACAATGAGGTGCCACGTGAAAACGTGCGGAAACACCATAAACCACCTATTAACAAAAACATGGATTAAATAAAACCGATTTCGGGAAATAGATAAACCAAGAAACTATTACATTCAGATCCTCATCCTACAAGAAGACGGGTTTTATAAACATTTACAAGTCTTGATACGTGTCTACATCTTAGAAGATCAGTTGTCTTATCATCACATGAGTTTGTCACCTGCTTATATATACATAACGGGCCACATCCGGCCAGCACCAGGATATACAATACTTAATCAACTATACATCGTAAAACAACATCAAAACTCCTCCGAGGACCTGAGAGTACAGGGAGGACTCTATGACTCTACTACAAAACAAACAAAATAGTAGCATGTCCATCCCTTGCCTTCTACTGCTCTTCTTCTTACTGTTTGGCCGCAACCCCGCGACCACCACAACGTCCAGTGCGAACACCTAAAAAGGTTGTAAACCAATGGGGTGAGACACACAGTCCCAACGATAAACATAACTCCCCGCCGAAGCCATAAAACCTCAGAAAGATTAAAGCAACAACAATAGATAACTGATAAAGCGTAGAATAAGAGCAGTCTATAGAGAAAAGTTGTTATTACCATCAAGCTTACCAAGATGTACAGAAGGCATATAACCAAGTATTTCTTTATGGAACATGATTGACATAATAAGATTGATAAGATCTTACCACATAATATAAGGAACGTATAATTAACTGCAATGTATAATAAGATCAACTACACAAGCAAGGCCTCAACCAATGTTCCATGTTTTGCCTTAAGTAATAAATACTATTCGGCTGGATTACGTGTTATTATGCCCTGAGGAAGTGAGCCGTACCGCTCAAATCCAACCTTTGATTGTGAAACCCAAGCCGGTGCCATATAAGGTCAAAGGAAGAGCCATATTCCATGACCTCCCACCTCATGGTCAGTGCACGAGTACAACACAAGCAGGACCACAGTCTCATGCTTAAGTGGCCTCAGCCACAGGGTCAGGCTACCCTCTGCCTAGCCCGCCTTGGCACAGGTATCGACGCTAGTGAAACTGAGCCACGAGCATGATCACCGTGCTCTGAGCCATGAACGCATTCATGATCCCATATCACACATCTTGATCTATGGGCATGTTCACCATGCTCTTAACATATCGAGCTACGGGCCTGAAACCGCACTCTGGAGTCTACAACCGAAGTTGCACACTTACCTCCTCATTTTGTCTAGGAGAAACCACACATATTCAATAATATGCGCTTCCAGGTTAACCCGTAGGAGAACCTATTTCACCATCACCAGCTACTGACGATGATGGATCTATGGCCAGGGAAAACTACATGATATGCTCCACTATAATTAGTTAGTATATTTTAAGTGGATTGTTGGGGAAAACAAGTTATAACACATATATGACATTAAGTTACCTTGTTATCACCACCATCACAATATCTCGGGATCTCAATCCCTCATCACAAGAAACCACTGCCTCATAAGGCATTCATCACATCATCAGAGGATAACACCTCAACTAGGCACTTAAGCCAAACTCTGGTCCTCAGACCCAAACACATCATATTGGTGATGCAAGTTATCTCATCAACAAGAGTGACCATCAATGAAGTGTGATTCAAACATATATATCTCATATCACTTTACCTGGATATGCATCCGCATGAAACACCTACATGGTTAGTATACACAATCATAGAAATAACTGAAACCATCATGGATTAATAGAAAGAATCATGTTATCAATCATAGGGCAACATTGATGATTATATGCTTTATCATTCATGCCTCAACCTGTGACCATAGACATGGGTCACATCATCATGTGAAGCAACTCATATACTTCCAAACTTGTCATTATATATAATTTCAAGATGATCATAAACACATGTAATATCATGGCATTAGAGTTCAGATATGTTATGTTTTCATAGGTGTGTTCTACCATATCAAACATGTCAAAGGTTCACGAACCATAACCATAACTCTTAACAATAAGAAGGTGATAACATGATAAGGAACTATTATATGGGCTTTCGGGTGGAACAGGACCCTCACTAGAAGTACCCACTACCTTCACAAGAAGTGTGACGGGTAGGGCACCCTCACTAGAAGAAGCATCGGGCAGCATATCAGCCCATCACAGCAAGGGTGTCGGGCTACCACCTCAAAGCATGATGTGCAACTAGAGACCAAGGCATATCATGCACAAAGCATGACGTGCAACTAGGTCTATGGGCATGTCGTGCAACTATGTGTATCGTGCATCCATGGATATCAGGCATCCATGGGTATCGTGCACCTATGTGTCATGCAACCAGGGTTAGGATTACCATCTATCACTATATCGGGCATCACCACCAAACCATGACGCCCAACACAAAGCTAGCCCACAGCTCCATAACGTTCAAGGTATATCGGGCACCAAGCCACTACCCAAGCTAGGTGTATCGAGCAGGGTACTCAACAAGGTATAACACCCAACACACAAAGGTATCACCCAACAACCAAACACCTCTAGGCACAACAGCCAAAGGTACAACTCAAACGGGTAGCAAAGGAAAGCCTATCGTCCAACCACACTAACCTCATCCTATCGACCAACACACAAGGTAAGGACCAAGGTGTATCGTCCAACACAACCTCATCATCTCAACCCAAGACTCTAGATCAAGAGAGGGTATCGGGCAACACCAATCCCAAGCCATATCGTGCAAGATACAGCTCAATAAGATCGCCACCAACCTCAAGCACAAGGGCACCAAACCCTAGATTGATCAAGAAGATTGGCTCACCTCTCAACAACCAAGAGAGAGGGGTTTTGCACAACCTCTGTCACAAATCGGGCAACCCCAAAGATCAACCTCAACATAGGTCTACATCTACCAAAAAGCTCACCTCTCCAATCCATGGTGAGAGAAGGGTGTTGCTCAAGCAACTAGAACACAAGCTCACCTCTCAACTTAAACGAGAGAAAGGTGTTGCTCATATCACTATAGCTCAAGCTCACTTCTCTAGACCAAGGAGGGAAAGGAGTGGTTCTCAACAAGGAAACCCTAAGACATGGTTCGGCCAAATAGGGTACAACTAAGCAAGAAACTTAACTAGCAACATACATAGTCGATTATGATCATATGAAACATACAAGAACATAGAAGAAGGTAATATGATTAGGGTTAGGAGTTATGTAACCCGCCTTAAGCAAGCTCCAAGCACCAAGCTACACCTTCATCCACCTCAAGAGGAAGAAGAAGAAGACTCCAAGATAAGGATCGGCCACCAGGCTTGCAAAGGGAGAGGTGTCGTGCACCAAGGGGAGGGGAAACTAAGGAACTAAAGGGATCCTTAGCAAGAGAAAGAAGGTACATATATATGAGAGGATGGAGGAGAAACCAAGGTAAGACAAGGCAGGTGTCGCCCACCTAGGGACACTTGTTCATGGGAAATTCCACCACACTAACTTGCCTTAAACACATGTCCAAGGTCATTGCCACATGCAAGCATCAAGCACCAAGTGTCCACTAGTGGTGACACAAACGAGGTCAAAGAGGTCAAAGGGGGTTCATGGGCGACACACCTCAACTCCATGCCTGACACACTCCCTGGGCGACACACCCAGGCCGATACAAGGCACTCCTACCCGACACAAGATCCAACAAAGCAAGGGCAAGGTTCAAGCAAGGCATCTCAAGGCCCAACAAGCTCATCCAAGCCCAAAGAAACTCAAGCAACGAGCCCAACCCTTCCTCTCAACACTAGAGGAAGCAAAAAGAGAGAGGAACACCTCTCAAGGTGACAAACTTGCTCAACAACCCTAGACTTGGGTTAATTGAAAGTAGCACCTCCAGCTCTCAACAAAGCACAAACAAACCCTAATCACCACTAAAGGTGATCAGCAAGCAACTAAGCACCAGGTTTAAGCAAAGCAAACATGATAAGCCCTAAATGGAGTTCATGGTCCTTACAATTTACATATCTAGTTTGCAAAAGTATTTATGTATAATTCAATATGTTGGCTAAAATGCACAAAAATCTATCAACACCATACAAACCACTTCACATCTTATACCAAAGTCTTAACATCCACATGGAAAATATTTGTCCTTGTAGATTTCATAACATGCAAATTGTACAAGTGAACCTTAGATATGATTCTTGAGAAAAAGCAAATGAACATATGTTAACAACATGAATACACATCCACAAAGTTGTTTGATGCCACACAAACTCAAGAAAAATAATTCTAAATCAAGCACTTCAAAAGTTTCAACCCAAATTATAAAAATAACTTGATAAATTTTGATTATGGATGGTGTTTTATTGCTTCATGTTTCTCTATGATTGATAAAATTTCCATGCATAATAAAAACCATGAATTAGAATCGTTGTCCCATGTGAATCATAAACCTTATGAAATTGGACGTAGGTGAGAAGATGCCATTCAAAACCATAATGGATATAATAATGTCTAGATTTTCATACCAGAATTCAACATCTTTTTTAATGAGTACTATTATTGTCTAATTTAGATATAGTTCAGCCTCACATGAAATATAATAGATGATGCATTTGAATGACAATTTATTATCTGGTGATATGCTTTATACCATTGAAACATGAGAAAGTATTTAAATGTGTACAACTCAAAATATAAACATGATTGAAATAAGTGAGATGATGGTGTCTCCTATATGCTACTAACAATTTAAATATGTGACCTTCAAGTCTCTAAAGAATATCATCAAAAAGTTAAAACTTCTCTTGAAATTATTCATCTTGGGCATGAAAGTTCTCTTCACATGCCAGATCCTCTATCTCAAGCTCAATTCTCGGGTTGTTGGCTCCTTCCTCAAAGTATTAGCTCTTGTGGCATGAATAACCCATGGGCAAATTCTACCATGTTTTAGGGAAAAACTTATGTAAGTATATCAAACAAGCAATTTTCTTCAATGACATTTTATGAATTAGAATCTTGGGTTTGGATCTCATCTATTTGTTGCTAAATGTGACAAGAATATTGATTATTATGCCCAAGTTCCATACTAGATTAAACGTTGCAATATGAAACTGTACAAGGATTGGTGTTTCTTATGGTAAAGGGGTTTTGTACTTATGACAATGAGTCATTCTCGAAGGCCCACATCTTTAAGGCTTCTTTTCATTTCTTCTTGAAGTATAAGAAAATAACATAATAATGTAAATCAATACAAAAGAATTTTTGTCTTGAAATTTTGATTGAATAAATATAGTTACATCATCATGTATTCTAATTGTATTATCCTTTGAACCACAAGTTACGTTCAATGATTTATTACTCCCAGATATTTTTTCTTCTAGAGAAACTTTGTATAATAAATCTCATGAATTTTAAAAGTTTTATATTTGTTGAACTATTTTTCTCAGTTTAACTCTCATTCTAGTGGAAACAGAAGTGAAAAGGACATCCCATTGGCCTAGATCCACTCTATCATTATCCATAGTTGCTTCATAACATTTTTTCTTGTTTGGGTTGTCACACCCTCATTTTTGGAACCTAATAAGTGCATGATTAAGTTATTGATGAATTCAATATATGTTATATTTATGTTTACAATAAGGTTCCATCCAATTTTCATGATATTTGAATTAAAGGGAAAGAAGGTACATGTTGTCTTTCGTGCAATGGTGATTGTTTTGGTAATTTACTCAAAGTTTGAGAATATATATTTAATTTGATGATATGAGGTGACAACCAAAGTATAATAATGAAGCAAATGTGTAGTTAATGGCTTGATCCCTAGACCTATTTATAATCTTAATATTTAGAAAGCAATGTAATATTGATCAAATGGATCATTGGGAAACTTCAATTCAGGAATTTTTCTAATTCACACTTTGATTTTTATGTAATCAAGGATAGGATTAAGCCTATGGACCCATTGAAAGACCATGGAATGGGCCATGTGGCCTAGAAACCAATTCAAGCTTAATTGGGCCAATTAAGATTTTCACATGGGTCCTTGGAGTAAATATTTGGGAATTTAGTATTTCTTAGTCATGATAGATACTAGAAATATTTTTATTAGATGGAAAAATTGAAATATATGATTAGAAGAGAAATTTTAGATAACTTTGATTAATATAGTGGTCTAGGTAAATAAATTAGTACTTATCTTTTAATTATTTAAAATACAAGTTTGGAGTACTTATCTAGTCAATTTTTATATATTCTGGATGCCAAGAAAGGGTATCGTTAAAGCAAAGTTACTCCTGTATTTTGGGACTAAAAGGAATTTTTACCTATCATGTATAATAATTTATTTAAAGTGGACCTTTATCAAAGAAAAAAGAAAAAAAAATGAGTGACCTCCTGTCCATCATGGATTGGAGAGCCTACAGACAGGAAATAGAGTCCCCTTTGGGGGAGGATCTGAGCCATTCTTGGAAGGGAGACCATAAAAACATTAGGGTTTTGAGCATGACATCTGATATATCTAGTATTAGGGTTTGGCAAGAGACTAGAATAGAGAGGGAAGAGAATTGAGGAAGAGAGTTGGGTATATGTGGAGTTCACATGGGCGGCCATGAAGAATTGAAGATCTCTAGCTCTTAAGACTATCTTTTACACATACCTGACCGGTGATATGAGTTGAAGGGTGAAGCTATCTAGGGCTTTTCCCCACAAGAAGTCACCCCAGGGCACTGGGGGATGCAGTCGCTAGACCTATGCACTGCCTTCTCTATTTTCATCTTGGAACAGAGGAGCGCAGGTCATACAACAGAGATGAAGAGTGTCGCGACAATAAATTGGAACCGTTGGATCCCAAATTGGCGATGGACATTTATTAACAAAAAGGCAATCTTCAATAAATTGTATCTTGAGATATAGAGCTCAGTTTGGGACAAACAAGATACATATGATAATTCTTCGAGTGCACTATTTCCTAAAAATATTTCCAGAATATGATTTTGATGTCTACTATTTATTATATGTTGGGTATTCAAAACTATATGATTTTGATGTTTTGTCAATTAAAAATAGCAAACGGATTTAGAAATTCATGCAGTTTTACCGAATGTGTACTTGATGTGCTAAACACTATTATAAAGCTTGATCATTTTGATTTTTAAGTTTTACTGAGGTTTTTGATGTAAACCCTAATTAGGGCATTATGGGTATTTCACCCATTAATTCACAATTAAATGATTTGAGATTTTTACATAGACCTTAAAATATATTTTTCTTACTATTCCTTAAGTTTTGATGGAGATTCATGTATTATTGTATTAGTATTTTGATTTTGGGCCTAACTAATCATTAGGCAAGATAACTGCTAATTATTTATAAGGCAATATGGGATATGTATGCATATTTTATAAGGAAGATGATTTGTAATTGTATTTTCCCATGATGTCATAATTGTATTGTTCGACCATAGTAGTCGAGGTGGTAAGAGCTCGGTAAGTCCCAATGCCCGGGTTCGAACCTCACCAAAGGCACTTTGCGAACTGCAATCCACACTGATTAGGTGTGGGAGGGGGGTGACCAGACCACACCCTCTCATGCCTTGAGAGTTTACCATGTTGGGCTCACTCGGAGTGGGTTCTCTCGGTCACCAAAAAAATTTATGTTTGATGTTTATTCTCATTATATGATGTAGATGTTCATATTAGTGAATATAATGTTTTTTGACTTATTTGAGTATAAAGATTATAGTAATGTATAATAAGAGTTTTAATATAATTTCAACACCAATATTTTATGGTGATTTTAGATCCAAGTTGTGTTTATATAAAATAAGAACCCAAATTTTGTTCAGGAGGTTAGGGTGATGGGTCTTGAGGTTTAGAAATCAATAGAAGGGTATACACGTGAACTTATAGAATGTTGTTGATGTCCAAGTAGATATGTTGTGAACCAAGGAATGCTAACTACGTTAAGGATCTTGTCAAACAAGGTAGGTGGGTTATGTCCACTGAATTCATAATTATTATGATGCAACCTACATCTTCCTACAAAGTAACTTAGAGATTAAGTTAATGTCATACTTCAATAATTCATATCTGGTCATGCTTTGGGAAATCAGATTTTATCCAGTTTAAGTTATTTTGACAGATTGTCAAATTTTGAGTATTTCAGCTTTATAGTATTTTTATGCTCAATGAATTTTATTTTCTTAAGACTTTAAACTCATATGTTAGATATCTGATATCAAAATTATTTTAAGTATCATGTTAAAATAGAGCCCCATATTAATATTTATTAGATAATAAGATTTTAGATTCAGAATGATTATGTAAGAATAAAGATATAGAGTCAGAGATAATAGATTAAGATTCAAAAATAAGAAATTGAGAACATATTCAGAGATAAGAGATTAGGATTCAGAGATAAGAGATTAAGATTCAAAGATAAGAAATTAAGAACAAAGATAGAAAATGATATTAGAACATTAATTATATAAAGTATAGGATAAGTCCTCACTAGAGAATCCTGAGACTATTTAGAGGACACGCTGTTCTAGACACTACAGGGGTCACAGAGTGTACGTTGTGCCAATAGAGGGTGCATTGAACCATATAGGACACTTTAGTGTCAACCGAACGTAAGTTGTGACAATAGAGGGTGCATTGCACCATAGATGACACTTCAGTGTCACAGAGGAGGATCTATCATATAATGGTGGCAATAAGTTAGATAAAATACATGAATAAAAGATAGATCAGTTCAATATAAGTTTCCATATTTTTAGTTATTAGTTCAGCTTTCAGTTATAGTATATTCATATTTATTTTATTAGAAATTTAATGCCACTTACTCTAACCTAGATTTTCCTTTGTGCATGGATGGGGACAAGATGTCTGTAGGTATAAAACTTCAAGAGATAATCATGACAAGATGATGAAGTAATAATTTTAGGAGGTTTGCTTGGTGGGGCGCCATCTACACAATTTGAAAACTAGGACAAAGTATAGTTTTAACATAATGTATATAGTCTTTTTATAAAGTTTGGTGTATATAAGTTTATATTCTTGAGAAATTATGAGAATTTATTTCATACACAGTCTGTAATGGTCATTGTCTATTATTATTGTTATGCATATCATTTTAGAGACACTCCACAATAAAAAATAGCTTCTGCTCATGTGATATGAAAAATATGGAATTAGAGCAATAATGCAGATGAACATCAAGCTAATTCTCAGATTGTTAGTCTAGACTACCTAGTAGAATTCGAGTTAGAGGTCTATTCTGACAATAGAAGTTGAGATATGTATTAGGATTAGTGTTCAACTACTTTAGACTTTTTATGTTAACTGTAGATTTGTGCATATTATACCCTCTCTTTTTCCCACATGTTTGTGGTATGGGAAACAAGCTTATGGGGTTTTATAGAGGGATGTTACATGCATAAATATAAACTTATTATGTTTGTATCGTTCTTTCTAGTGCATATGGTATGGGACATGTATACTATTAGATGAGATAAATATGATAAGACATGAAACTTTCAAATGTATGACCGGCCGACATGCATCGAGATGTGACAAAAAAAGTTGACGCAAAAAGTATGAGGCGGATGGTCACCTAAAACTATTTGCATACCTATTAGAACCCTATAATGCATACCAAGCGTAAATTTGTTGAAATAGATGAGTGACTTGGCTTTAAAGTGGAATAATGAGTAAATGGAGATGAGATCTTTTTCATAATATACTTCATGATAATTAGAGAACTCTTGATGTCCTGAGAACCTTTATCTAAAGAAGGAATTGTAGTAGCTAGAAGAAACATCATGGTTATTAAGGAAAATACTCCAGGATAATAGAATTAATGTTATGAACTGAGTTTAAGATTAAGATGCGATGATTTCTAGATGTCCATAATTTAATTGATACAATAATCTCAAATAGAGTAATGTAGTTAAGATTACTAAAGATTAAGAAGTTGGTGATTTAGTTTCAAAGTAAGGATGTGTCATTATTGTTTCTCAAGACGATCATGATTTATAATGTAAGTCTATTAAGAGTTATGCTTTAATATTTCATGATAAGTATTTATCAATCTCAGCATATTTATGTGATTCTTAAATAAGACTTTCAGGATCTACGTGATAAAATGTTTTAAGATTTAAAGATAAGACATGCAAAAAAAGTTAGCACTTCCATGGCTACTCTCTTACTCTGCCTAACATCTCAACTAGAGACATATTAATAAGATTTCTTCAAATGATTAAGGCCTAAGAATTAAATACATGATGAGATATTAAGTGTTGAATGCATTAAGCCATGATTATGTTTCCAAGGTGAGATCCATGTGTTAAGATTTAAGATAAGGGTAAGACCACGTGGTTAGAACACATTAAAATTTATATAAGATAAAATTTAATGAAATGAAATGAGATCATGGAGTTAGACCCATGCCTTAGTGCAAGTCAACTCAGAAGACACAACCCAGACACCTTAGTGCAGGTCATGAGACCCAAGTTCCAGAGTATAGGTCTCCAGAGAAAGGTATGTAAAAAGAAGGAGTTAAGAGTAAAGAAATAGTAGTCAATTATGCTTAATATTTTCTTATTAATTTTCACGTTGGTTGTTCATGCTAGTTTGATAAGGTTGTTAGACATAGCTAGTTATCCACAAGAAGGTCATAGTGTAAAGTCATATATGAGACTTTATGACAATTGTTAAGAGTTAGTAAGCTATGTAAAAGGCTAAGGTGGGTAGCTTCCTATAGTTTAACTGATTTTTTAGGATGAAATTCCCAAAAAGGTGGGTAGTATTGTCACACCCTAATTTTTTGGAACCTAGATGATAGATTTATGTTTACAATAAGGTTCCATCAATTTTTCATGATATTTAAATTAAAGGAAAAGAAGGTACAAGATGTCTTTTGTGCAATGGTGACTATTTTGGTAATATCCATAAAGTTTGGAAATCTAATATTTAATTTGATGATACAAGGAGACAACCAAAGTAGAATAATGAACGAAATGTGATGACTCTAGTTAATGGCTTGAGACCTAGACCTAGTTATAATCTTAATATTTAGAAAGTAATGTAATATTGATCAAATGGATCACGAGGAAGCTTCAAGTCAAAACATTTACCAATTCACACTTTATTTTTATCTAATAAAGGATAGGATTAAGCCTATGGATCCTTTGAAAGACCACGGAATGGGCCATGTGTCCTAGAAACCAATTCAAGCTTAATTGGGTCAATTATGATTTCACATGGGCCCTTGGAGTAAATATTTGGGAATTTAGTATTTGTTACTCATGATAAATACTAAAGCTATTTTTAGTAGATGGAAAATTGAAATATATGATTATAAGAGAAATTTCATATAGCCTAGGTAAATAAATTAGTATTTATCTTTTAATTGCTTAAAAGACAAATTTGGAGTATTTATGTGATCAATTTTGATATAATTTAGTTGCTAAGAAAGGTTATTGTTAAGGCAAAGTTACTCCTAAATTTTGGGATTAAAAGGGATATTTACCCAGCATATATAATAATTTATTTAAAGTGGGCCTTTATCAAAAAATAAAATTAAAAAGGGACTTCTAGTCCATCATGGACTAGAGTGTCCGCAAATAGGAAACATAGTCCCCTTTGGGGGAGGATCTGACACAACCATCCTTGGAAGTGAGACCATAAAAGCATAAGGGGTTTTGAGCACAACATCTCATAGATCTAGTATTAAGGTGTGGCAAGAGACTAGAACAGAAAGGGAAGAGAATCGAGGGAGAGAGATGGGCAGTTGTGAAGTTCACATGGGTAGACATGAAGATTTGAAGATCTCCAATTTTGAAGCCCCTCTTCTAAACAAACCCAGCTACCAGTGATAGGGGCTAAGGGATGAAGCCATCTAGGACTTCTTCTCACAAGAAGGTAGCTCAGGATGCTGGGGGATGCGGCTACCAGACCTGTATGCCACCTACTTTGTTTTCGGCCTGGAAAGAGGAGAGATGGTCATACAACAAAGACAAAAAGTGAACCTACCAATAGACCTGAACCGTTGGATCCCAGATAGGCGATGGACATTCATAAACAAAAAAGGTAATTTTTAATAAATTGTATCTTGAATATAGAGCTCGATTTGAGACAAACAAGGTACATATGGAAATCTTTTTTAGTGTACTACCTCCCAAAAATATTTCTAGAATATGATTTTGATGACTGGTATTTATTATATGATGGGTATTCAAGACTATATGATTTTGATATTTTGTCAATTAAATATAGCAAATGAATCTAGAAATTCATGAAAATTTTACCAAATGTGTATTTCATGTGTTAACCATTATTATAAAGCTTGATCATTCTAATTTTTAAGTTTTACTAAGAGTTTTGATGTAAACCCTTATAAGGGAATTATGTGTATTACACCCATTAATTCATAATTAAATGAGTTGAGTTTTTTTTATTTAGACCTTAAAATACATTTTTCTTTTTGTTCCTTAAGTTTTGATGAAGTTTCATGAATCTTTGTATTAGTATTATTGATTTTGGGCCTAACTTGGAATTAGGCAAGATAAGTGATAATTATTTATGAGGCAATATGGGACATGTATGCATATTTTGTATGTAAGATGATTTGTAATTATAATATCCCATGATGTCATAATTGAAATAATAAGATTAGTATATGTGAATGTGTTTGAGATTTATTCTCATGTGATGTTGATGTTCATATTAGTGCATATAACTATATTTGACTTATTTGAGTATAAATACTATAGTAATGTAATATATGAGTTTTGATATAATTTCAACACAAAGATTTTATGGTGATTTTAGATCTGAATTGTATTTAGATTAAATAGGAATCCATATTTAGTGCAGGAGGTCAGGATGATGGGTCTTGAGATCTAGAAATTGAAAGAAGGGTATAGACATGGACTTATATAATGTTTTTGATATCTAGGTAGATATGTTTTAAACCAAGGAATGCAGACTACGTTAAGGATCTCCTCAAATAAGGTCGGTGGGCCATGTTCATTGCATTTCATAATTATTATTATGCAACCTACACCTTCCTACAAAGTAACATAGAGATTAAGTTACTGTCAAACTTTAGTAATTAATTTCTTGTCATGCTTTGAGAATTCATATTTTATCCAATTTAAGTTATTTTGACAAATTATCAAATTTCAAGTATTTGAGCTTTGTAGTATTTTTATGCTCAATTTAGTTTATTTCTTAAGCCTTCAAACTCAGATGTCAGATATATGACATTAGAATTGTGTTAAGTCATCATGTTAAAATATAGCCTCAGATTAAGATTTATTAGATAATAGGATTTTAGATTCAAAATTAGATTCTACTAAGAATTAAAGAATAAAGATATAGAGTCAGAGAAAATAGATTAAAATACATAAATAAGAAATTAAAAATATTCAGAGATAAGAGATTAAGATTCAGAGATAAAAAATTAAAAAAAGGATAAAAAAAGACATCAGAACATTCATTATATACATTATAGGATAAATGCTCACCAGAGAGTCCTAGGATGATTCATAGGGTGCACTGCGCCAAAAACTACGGGTGTCACAGAGGACACATTGTGCCAATAGAGGGTACATTGCACCATACATGACACTTCAATGTCAACAGATGGCACATTGAGTCAACAAAGGGTGCATTGCACCATAGAGGATACTTCCGTGTCATAGAGGAGGACTTATCATATAATGGTGGCCACAAGTCAAATAAAAGACACAACAATTCAATATAAGATTCCATATTTCAAATATTAGTTCAACTTTTAGTTATAGTATATTTCATGTTTATCTTATTATAAATTTAATGTCGCTTACTATAACCTAGATTTCCCTTTGTGCATGGCTGAGGATTAGATATCCATATGTACAAAACTTTAGGAGATAGTCATGACAAGATGATGCAATGATAATTCCAGGAGGTTTGCTTGGTGGGGCGACATCTACACAATCTGAGGCATTATGACAATGTACAATTTTAAAATCATGTATATAGTCAGTTTATAAAGTTTGGTGTATATAAGTTTCTTTTTTTGAGAAAGTATGATAATTTAATTCATACAGAGTATGTAATGGTCATTGTCTATTATTATTGTTAGGCATATCATTTTAGTAACACTCCCCAGTTGAAAAAAGCTTCCACTCATGTGATATGCAAATTGGGGTGTTACAATATGGTATCAGAGCAATTATTTAGATGGCCATAAGGCAAATTCTCATATTCTTAGTCTAGAATACCCAGTAGAATCTGGGTTAGAGGTCTAATTCCACAATAGAAGTTGAGAATGTATTAGTATTAGTGTCTAGATGCTTTACACTTTTTATGTTAACTTTAGATTTGTACATATGATACCCTCTCTTTTTTCCACATGTTTGTGGCATGGGACAAAAGCTTATGGGGTTTTGTAGATGGATGTTATATGCATAAATCTAAATTGATTATGCTTGTCTCATTCTTTCTAGTGCAGATGGTATGGGACATGTGTATTATTAGATGAGATAAATATGATAAGACATGACACTTTCAGGTGTGAGCGGCCGACATGCATCAGGATGTGACATATAAAGTTGACACAAAATGTTTGAGGTAGATGGTTGCCTAAACCTATTTGCATACCCATTAGAACCCTAAAATGCATACCGAGGGTAAATTTGTTGAAATAGATGAGTGACTTGGGTTTAAAGTGGAATAATGAGTAAATGCAAATGAGGTATTTTTCATAATATACTTGATGAGAATTAGAGAACTCTAGATGTCCTTAGAACCTTTATCTAAAGAAGGAATTGAAATCTCTAGATGAATCATGATGGATGTCAAGGAAAATACTTGAGGATAATAGAATTAATGTTATGAATCGAGTTTAAGCTTAAGATATGATGATTTACAGAGGTGACTAGAAGTCTTTAAGGTTATACATGAGGATGCTTTAAGCATATGGTGATCCAAGATAGGTGATAGTATGGATCATTGGCCTATGATCGCAATAATATGGAGTTCTACCTAATGTTGATATAAGATAGAGCCTGGAAAAGATGATATTGATGTTTCTTTGGATATTTCTATGGATTATAATGGTTATATGGTAAGATACTCTACAAATACCTTGGGCTTATCTAGATAAGAGCATCATGATAAGAGAAGGAAACATCATTTTGACCTAATAGTGTAGCATATGATTATAGGTGAAGGGAATCTGAATGACTTTAGTGTGGGATTTCACAAACCAAGGCATGTGGTCCAATCCCATGGGTATTTATTTGTAGTTATACTTAATAATTTACATGTTTCATACCACTCAACAAGATGTCCATAATTTAATTGATGTTATGATCTCAGCTAGAGTAATGTAGTTAAGATTACTGAAAATTAAGATGTTGGTGATTTAGTTTCAAAGTAAGGATGTGTTATTATTGTTTCTCAAGATGATCATGATTTATAATGTAAGTCCATTAAGAGTTATGATTTAAGATTTCATGATAAATATTTATCAATATCAACATATTTGTGTGATTCTTAAATAAGTATTTTAGGATTTATGTGATCCAATGTTCTAAGATATTAAGACAATACATTAAAAAAATAGTACTTCCATGTCTACTCTCTTATTATGCCTAAGATCTCAACTAGAGACGTGTTAATAATATTTCTTCAAATGACTATGACCTAAGAACTAAATACATGATGAGATATTAAGTGTTGAATGCATTAAGCCACAATTATGTTTCTAAGGTGATCTCCATGTGTTAAGATTTGAGATTAGGGTAAGACCATGTGGTTAGAATGCAATAACATTCATATAAGATCAGATTTAATGAGATGAAATGAGATTATGGAGTTAGACACATGCCTTAGTGTAGGTAAACTCAGGAGACATGATCCAAACACCTTAGTCCAGGTCATGAGACCCAGGTACCAGAGTACATGTCTCCAGAGAAAGGTACGTAAAAAGAAAAAGTTAAGAGTAAAGAAACATCAGTCATTTATGCTTAAGATTTTCTTACTGATTTTCATGTTGGTTGTACATGCTAGTATGATAAGGTTGTCATACATAGTTGGTTTCCTACAAGAAGGTCATAATTTAAAAGCATCAATGAGACTTTATAACAATTGTTAAGGGTCAGTAAGCTATGTGAAATCCTAAGGTGGATAGCCTCCTATTGTTTAACTAAATTTTGAGGATGAAATTCAAAAAAAGGTGGGTAGTATTTTCACACTCTAATTTTTGCAACCTAGTAAGTACATGATTAAGATATTGATGAATTTAATATATGATAGATTTATGTTTACAATAAGGTTCCATCTAATTTTCATGATATTTGAATTAAAGGAAAAGATGGTACATGTTGTTTTTTGTGCAATGGTGTCTGTTTTGGTGATATCCGCAAAGTTTGGGGATCTGATATTTAATTTGATGATATGAGGTGACAACCAAAGTATAATAATGAAGGAAATGTGATGCCTTTAATTAATGGCTTGATCCCTAGACCTAGTTAGAATCATAATATTTAGAAAGCAATGTAATATTGATCAAATGGATCATGAGGAAGCTTCCATCTAGGAATTTTGCCAATTCACACTTTGATTTTTATGTAATTAAGGATATGATTAAGCGTATGGACCCTTTTAAAGACCATGGAATGGTTCATGTGTCCTAGTTGGACCAATTAATATTGTTACATGGGTCCTTGGAGTAAATAGTTGGGAATTCAATATTTCTTACTCATGATAAATATTAGAAATATTTGTAATAGATGGAGAATTGAAATATATGAAAAATAAGAGAAATTTTAGATAATTAAAATTAATATAGCGGCCTAGGTAAATAAATTGGTACTTATATTTTAATTACTTAAAAGACAAGTTTGGAGTACTTATTTGATCAACTTTGATATAACCTAGTTACCAAGAAAGGATTTTTTTTGGAAATCGATAAATATCACCAAGAAAGGATATTGTTAAGGTGAAGTTACTCCTAAATTTCGGAATGAAAAGGGATCTTTACCTAGCCTATATCATAATTTATTTAAAACTGGACTTTTATCATAAGAAAAATAAATAAATAATGAGCAACTTCCAGCCCATCATGGACTAGAGAGTGTGCAGATAGGAAACAAAGTCCCCTTTGGGGGAGGATCTGACACAACCATCCTTGGAAACGAGACCATAAAAATGTTAGGGGTTTTGAGTGCGACATCTTGTAGATCTAGTATTAGGGTTTGGAAAGAGACTAGAAGAAAAAGGTAAGACAATCAAGGGAGACAGTTGGGTGAACGTGTAGTTCACATGAGCGGCCACAAATATTTTAAGATCTTTAGTTTTGAAGCCCATCTTCTATACCTGAACGCCAGTGATAGGAGCTGAGGGGAAAAGTCATCTAGGGCTTTTTCCTACAAGACGACAACCTGGGGCACTAAGGGATGTAGCTGGCAGACTTGTGTGCCACATGCTCTATTTCCAACCTAGAATAGAGGAGCATGGGTCCCACAACAAAGAGGAAGAGTGAACACGCCAATAGATCAGAACTGTTGGATGCCAGATTGGTGATGGACATTCACCAACAAAAAAGTAATTTTCAATAAATTATATCCTGAGATATAGAGATTTCTTTTGGACAAACAAGGTGCCTATGGAAATCCCTTCAAGTGTATTATCCCCTAATAATATTTCTAGAATATGATTTTAATGTCTGCTATTTATTATATGATGGGTATTTATAATTATATGATTTTGAAGTTTTGTCAATTAATAATAGAAAACAAATTTAGAAATTCATGCAAATTTTATCGAATGTATATGTGATGTGTTACATACTATTCAAAAGCCTGAAAATTATGGTTTTTAAGTATTACTAAGGTTTTTGATGTAAACCCTAATAAGGGCATTATGGGTATTTCACCAATTAATTTACAATTAAATGATTTGAGATTTTTATCTAGACCTTAAAATACATTGTTCTGACTGTTCCTTAAATTTTAATGGAGTTACATGTAAATTGTATTAGTATTTTGATTTTGGTCCTAACTGGCCATTAGGAAAGATAGCTGATAATTATTTATGAGGCAATATAGGATATGCACGCATATTTTGTATGTAAGATGATTTGTAATTGTATTTTCCCATGATGTCATAATTCAATTAATAAGATTAGTATATGTGACCATGTTCGAGATTTATTCTCATTATATGATGTAGATGTTCATATTAGTGCATATAACGATTTTTGACTTGTTTGAGTATAAATATTATAGTAATGTATTATAAGAGTTTTGACATAATTTCAACACCAAGATTTTATGGTGATTTTAGATGTGAGTTGTTTTTAGCTTAAATAAGAACCCAAATTTAGTTCAGGAGGTCAGGGTGATGGGTCTTGAGATTTAGATATCAAAAGAAGGGTATACATGTGGAATTATAGAATGTTGTTGATGTCCAAGTAGATATCTTATAAAAGAGGAATGTAGACTACATTAAGGATCTCCTCAAACAAGGCAAGTGCGCCATGACCATTGAATTTCATAATTATTATGATGCAACCTACACCTTCCTACAAAGTAACTTAGAGATTAAGTTACTATTAGACTTCAGTAACTCATATCTTATCATTCTCCGAGAAATGGGATTTTATTCAGTTCAACTTATTTTGACAAATTATTAGATTTCAAGTATTTGAGGTTTTTAGTATTTTTATACTCAACTCAGTTTATTTTCTTAATCCTTCAAACTCATATATCAGATATCTGATATCAGAATTATGTTAAGTCATCATGTTAAAATAGAGACCCAAATTAAGATTTATTAGATAATAAGATTTTAGATTCAAAATTAGATTTTGCTAAGAATTAAAGAATAGAGACACAGAGTCAACGATAATAAATTAAGATTCAAAAATAAGAAATTGAGAACATATTCAGAGATAAGAGATTAAGATTCAGAGTTAAGAGATTAAGATTTAGACATAAGAAATTAAGAATAGAAATAGAAAATTACATCAAAACATTAATTATATACATTATAGGATAAGTCCTCACCAAAGAGTAATGGGACAATTCAAAGTGGAACTACGGTAGACAATGCGGGTGACACAGAGGGAACGTTGTACCAACAGAGGGTGCATTGCGCCATAGAAGACACTTCAGTGTCAACAAAGGGCACATTGTGCCAATAGAGGGTGTGTTGTACCATACATGTCACTTCAATATCACAGAGAAGGACTTATCATGTAATGATGACCACACGTCAGATAAAAGACACATCAGTTCAATATAAGTTTTCAATTTTCAGATATTAGTTCAACTTTTAGTTATAGTATATTCATATTTATCTTATTACAAATTTAATGCCACTTAATCTAACCTATATTTCCCTTTGTGCATGCAAGTAGAGAACTTTAGGATATAGTCATGACAAGACGATGTAGTAATAATTTTAGGAGGTTTGCTTGGTGGGGCACAATCTACATGATCGAAGAAATTTGGACAAAGTACAATTTCACCATCTTGTATATAGTCTTTTTATAAAGTTTGGTGTATATAAGTTTCTTTTCCTGAGTAATTATGATAATTTATTTTATACACAATCTACAATGGTCATTTTCTATTGTTATTTTTATGCATATCACCTTAGTAACAATCCCTAGTTGAAAAAATAGCTTCTGCTTGGGTGATAAAAAAATTGGGGTGTTACATGGATAGTATGGGACAAAATACTTTTGTTTCAACTCAGTCTTCACACTTATCCATATTTTACCAAGATTTTGAAAAATTCTCAGCTTATATTTAGGATGTTGAGTAGTGAAATGACTCTACAAAACCAACATTTTAGGAAGTCATTATTGTATACATATGTTGATTAACATAACTCAAATATTTAAACAAACATAATGACCTTAACAATGTCCCATGTTTTTTCCTATATTTTCTGGATCATGCACCATCAAGTCACTTAGATCAAGAGGAAGAATGTGATTCTTTTGAGACATCTTTGAAAAAAAATATCCATAGGTTTTGACTTCTTTTGGTGGACCAAAAGGCTTATACTTATCATTGTATTCAAGTTGATTAGGCTATACTCTTTCCCAAATGTCAAGAATTTCAATGTGGCCTCATGTATGAAATTGAGCTAGGAGATATATACAAAGAGAAATAAAGAAATAAAGACACCTATCATATGGATACATCTATCTTCTTGGGTCAGATCCACCTAAACAACACTCATATATGAAATGAGTAGGCTAGTGTACCATTATATATAAAAAGAATGGAATATCATCTCAAGAGGTCATATAACTTCTACAATTGTGATATCCAATATATGAAAATAATCAGGGCTATAATCTTTTCAGCATTAGTCTTTGTATTATCTCTAAAACTAAATGATAGTTTCACAAACCTTCTTAGGAAACATACTATTATAGCTATAGGTAGTAATTGTTGTAATAGCATGTGATAATCATGAATTTTTAAATAGTTTATCTCATACTTGTTTATGATGAAAACAAGATAGGTTTGGTGAATACCCATAAGGAATCTTCAAATTTTTAGAGTAGCAGAAAATATTATCTTATCCTTTTTGCTCATATTAAAACAAGTAGTACGAGTTGTAGTCAGTATCACCCATACCTTTGGCATGAAGCGTATGCCTCAACTTTCACTCTTCAAAATCAAAATGAGTAACCAAAATGTTCTTATTTTTCCTTCAAACCTATACAATTTATAATAATATTGTGACCGATATTCTTGTCAATGTGTATTACACCCAAATTGTGACAAAGAAACAAAGTTTTCCATATGACAATTAAAAAAAGTAGGCCTTTTATGCCAAATATATGTAACACTATGATGAATGTTATTTGTTGTAGTTTTACCAAATGTCACACTATCATCTTGTGCTTTCTCATATATATCAAAATCCAAATTAGGGGCGTGCCTATGCTGGCAACTACTGTCAAATTTTATGGGTCGATCTCTATACTCAGATATTCATTAAGAAATCGCTTGGGACCCATCCATCATCTGTTACAACAACATGGAAGTTGTAGAAAAAGTGTTTCACTATGAAAATTAGGACATGTCAATTCTCCTTTTGTACTCCATCCAGAAAGCATTTCATGTACTGGTAAATTAGATATTGTCCATATTAGAGCATTGTGGAGTGTAAATGTTTCCTTTACGTGAGAATCATAAGTTTCTACTACATCCATAGTTATATTAGCTCATCTATCAATGGCTCTAGATATACACCAAGATTATTTCCTCAAGAATTTGGACCTACTATCAACAAATGAATTATCAAAATGTCAATGCTTCATTCACATCCATGGAGGCATGTTATACATTAAGACAATAAATATAATCAACATCCAAATATTTCACCAACTTATATTATATTTAAAATATTTTCAATATGTATATTGGTAAGGTTTTGAATACGTAACTAGGATAAAATCAGTGCTTTTGTCACTCTCATTTAAAATTCCAAAATTTCTACATTTCATCAAACACTTATGTAAGTATTTACTATATAATCCGAATAGAATATGTTTTATTAATCAATTAATTTATTTATCAGTAAGTTTATTCTAGTCCATAACTAAGTTAGTAATCCTATTCAATTTATTGATTAGTGCATTACTAATTAGTATTCATGACATTATTGTTTAATAATATTTAATAGCCCAATAAGTTACAACCACGTGTAGTCAATTGACTATTATAGTTTTATCAATTTAATTATGTGTATATATCACACATTATGATTATCATCTAATCCCTAGCTTGATAAATCATTATGTTTAATATCATTATATGGTTTTTTAGATTAGAAACTACATGTGACCAAAATACTTTGATTGTATTTAGTTGGATGCATCTGTGAGGGGTTGGTGAAGAACATTGGAATTGCTCTACTCTATATACATTCTAGAAGGCATCTCTTCATGAGGGGGTGTCTGTCAACCTACAAACTTGATACCATAGTCATCAAGCTTCTTAGGCACACTCTCTGACCGCAAATAGGAGATGTATATGAAGGAGTTCATTGAGAAACTGAGCATGCGATAATCTTTACACAGATATTCAACGAACAACTTCTAGGGGTATCATATGCATGGACCGATTGGAATATCATGGGTAAAGTTATGAGGATTGGCTAGAAAGTTACTTGCATTCAAGGAGGTTTGCATATGTTTTCTAGACCTTTGTGGTTTGTTTATCTAGATAACTAACATTCTACAGTCGCACATGGGCATTATATACAACTATGGCCTCTTGAGATCTTGAGGAAGGAGTGGCAAGTTGCATAATATTTCACATATTGCTTCAGTGTTGAGGTATATATATGTTGATGCTGAAGATTGGTCTTCATAATCCACAATCTACATCTGAAGTTTTTGTTTTGAAAGTATCAACAGACAAAGTCGAACAAAGGGAGTTCGTCAACGTGTTTATAGGTCTGGTTGTAGGTCGATGATAACACCAATTTTTGTGATATTTTAGACAGTTTTTCTGTTATCAAAACTGCCATTTTTAGCTATTTTCCTCTCTTTTATATGCACTTTCGCAATAATTGGCCAAGCAACGCTCTTAATCCTATACTTCCATCTTTTGCAGAGTTTTTCCTCATTTTGGTGCAATAAGGCCGTCCTGGCCCACAAAATAAGTCCAAGTCTGTTTCGGCCTTCTTGACGCCCGATACAACCTCTGCCCGACAGGGTGGAGCGACACAATGACGCACGACAAAAGGATGGAGTGCAAGAAGGAGCATATGGACGACATGCCTTCTACCCGACAGGGAGCCCAGCTCGCCCCGACAACCCAGCTTATCGGGCGACATAGCCACCCACCGGCAGGCGCGCCGTCCATCACGTGACCGATAGACAACACTCCTGAGCCGAGCGATACCAGTATCGGCCGTCCACCGACCCACAAATAAGGAGGACATGTGGCGCTTCGAGCACCATAACTTCCTCTAACTGCTGCCTATAAATAGCAGCTACAGGAAGCCGAAAAGACAGTTCGATACTTCAGAATTCGAACAGTTGGGAGCTTTGAGTGATCTTCAGAGGAAACTACGAGAGCAGGAGTATCGTGCCCCAGTACTCGTGTCGGGCGACACTAGGTGAGTTCTTCCTCATCCCGAGAGGGTGGGGATAGTTCACTTAGAACTGTCCCGGGCGACACTGCGGGCCGATATCGGCCAACGATGACGAGCGACACAAGTGCCCGACAGTAGGACGCGTCGCTCCATGCCCAACATGATATCGAACCTGATACGCTTCGCCCGTCATGCGTGTCGCCCGACTTGAGCGTATCGGCCAGGTCCTTGAACGATACAATCGGTCGTCGCGGTGTGCTGCTCGAGAGAGTGTGTCGCCCGACACCGCTGTATCGGGCTAGGACCCTGTCCGGTATCAGGCGGGAGAGCCGTTGTAGTCTGTCGCACTTCTACATCAAGAAGGCGACATCTATCTTTAATTCTGTTATTTAATTCCTTTCTTACGCAATGTATTAAGACCCTTAATGTGTATGGAAATAGAAAAGCTTAATTATTTGCTGCTCTATGCTTGGTGCGATATATTGGATGATTACTATGTTTGATATCTGAACTCTAGCTTGCATGTTTGGATCGCATTTCGCTTAGCTACCGAATCGTGTTTTCCCGTCGCAACAGCTTCGAGAGTCGTGTTTTCCCGTCGCAACAGCTTCGAGAGTCGTGTTGTGGCTCTAGTGTTTGGTCCGATTCTGGAGTACGAGACTGCCTGGAACGGAGTTGTTTCCGTAACATTCCACTCTAACTTAAGTACGACAACCTCGAGAGGGGTGTTGACGCTTGGTTAGAAGTACCCGCTCTGAGAGGAGGGGTGCAGGGTGTTACTGCTGCCGCTTGTTTTTCCGTAGTCTTATCCTTCGCATCTTGCCCTAGCTCTAGTATTATCTTTCTGTTTCTGTGGCATGAAAACCCCTAAAAACTGCTAAATGACTAAAACCTTAAATCTCTCTTGTAGCTCCAGTTGGAGATAATTTTCTTTGTTTTATTTATGAGATCTTATTGTTTCCCTTTTGGGAATTTATATCTCTTTATACCCACCGGAGTGTAGCGTGTCGATTCTGGGTTCTCAACACTACCCCCTTATCCTTGTGTTCGACCCCGTATATCTACTTCGACCCCGTAAACAAAGTTGTGGGGGCCTAGAAGGATTCGGGTTTATAAATGTAAAAGCTCGACTACCTCAAATCCGCCTCCACTTTTGGATGCGCGATTTAGGCCGGTCAACTTTTTGGCACCGTTGTCGGGGACAAGGCAAAAACGGTACTGCAGATGAATCTGAATCCACTAACTACACTCCTATGCCTCAAGCTTAGCAATGAGTTTTACAGCACTCTTTTTCTTTTTCTTTTTCCTTACTATTATTCTTTGCTTAAAATTAATAATTCAATTTCCTAAACTTGATTTTTCGTGCCATTTTAGGAACTCTGATGAACTGTGACCTGTTCCATCGAGCTTTGATACCATGTCTCGTTTGGAGCAGTCTCTTTCTGAGGGTGAATGTCAGGGCCGAGGCGAGAGGGCGAGCCAGCCTAACTTGGTTGGCCAGCTTTCCGCCTACATAAAAAGGCAGGACACCATCATCAGCAAACTAGTGCAGAGCACGCTTCCTAGCCCTGGAGCTCTGAACTCCATGCAACGCCAGATGAAAAACTTGCAGATGCACCAACGTGAGGTCGATCAGCGGCTGACCCAGATGTCTGCTCTGATGAATAATCCTGCAATAAAAGCACTCCCCTACCCGAAAACTGCCAGAATGTCAGTACTGAGGTCTGGAAGAATGCTGGAGCACCCTGATGAAGTCAGGTCTGAGCCCGAGCCAAGGCCTGAGGGTGCAACTCCAGCAGAGGAGGAAGAAAGACAGGCAGACGTTTGAGAGTCTGCACAAGGGTTCCCGGAAGAGCTACCTGGCGGAAGGAATGCTTACGCTCCTAGGATTCCATTCCCGCATAAGCTGATAAAGGAGAATCTGAAGAAGCGTCATGAGAAGTTCATGGAGTCGATCAGGAAACTGCATCTCGAAGTGCCCTTCCTCGATGCTTTGGAGGAGATGCCTACATATGCCAAGTTCCTCAAGGACCTTATCACAAAGAAGAGAAGGGGAGGAAGGATTGAGACAGTGCACCTAGCTTCTGCCTCCTCTGCCTTCGTGAAGCCCAACATGCCGAATAAAAGAAGGGACCCCGGAGCTTTCACGATCCCGTTCGCCATCGGGGACAATGTCGAGTGGAAGGGTCTAGCAGACTTGGGGGCAAGCATAAGCCTCATGCCCCTATGTTTCACGTGAAGGGTGGGCTTGACCGACATGGTTCAAACCAACATGCAGATTGCACTGGCGTATCACACCTTTAAGAGACCCGTCGGCATTGTCGAGGATGTGTCGATCAGGGTCGGTGATTTCTTCATCCCTTGCGATATAGTCGTCATCGACACAGTTGAAGACCCCTGTTGCCCGATCATCTTTGGGCACCCTTTCTTGGCAACAGGGAGAGCGCTGATTGATGTCTCCGAGGGGATGATCACTTTGAGGGTCGGAAATGACCATATGGACTTCAAGCTGAACGAGATCATGAGAAGCCCATCCCTGTCTGAATTAGCATGTTTCGTAGATAGCTACAATAAATTCTGTGAGGAAATAGAGGAAGATATCCGGACAGTAGACCCCCTCTTGAGGGCAATAAACTGTCAAGATCCCGACCTCGAAGATCCTGAAGTCGCGAGGTATCTCGACCTCTTCAACCTTTCTGACGAAGAATTGCAAGAAGAGGATAAGGTGGTGGAGTCTGTGAAGTATGCCTCTCTCAAGGGGGAGCCTCAAGGGAAGGCACCCAGACCAAAGCCAGAGTTAAAAGCGTTGCCTGAAGGTCTGAAGTACGAGTTCTTGGATGAAGAGCAGCGGAACCCTGTCATCGTAAACGCCAGTCTTTCAAGAAATCAGCTGGACCGACTCCTTGAGGAGTTAAGGCTCCACAGGGGGGCTATAGGATACTCAGTAGATGATATCAAGGGCCTTAGCCCCACCCTGTGCATGCATCGTTTCAACTTAGATGAATCTTCCAAGCCTCTGGCTCAACCCCAGAGGAAGCTGAACCAGATGCTCAAGGAGGTCGTCAAGAAAGAGGTAATAAAGCTTAGGGATGTGGGGATCATTTACCCAATCAGCGATAGCAATTGGGTAAGTCCGATCCACGTAGTACCCAAAAAGGGCAGAATGACGGTGGTTAAGGGTGAGAAGGGAGACGAGGTGGCGGTTAGGACCGTCACTAGATGGAGTATGTGCATTGATTACCGAAAGCTAAATCAGGCTACAAAGAAGGATCATTTTCCGCTACCTTTTATTGACCAAGTTCTTGAAAGGTTAGCACATCATGATTTCTTTTGTTTTCTTGATGGCTTTTCAGGTTTTTACCAGGTACCCATCTTACCCGACGATCAAGAGAAGACAACATTCACCTGCCTTTACGGCACTTACGCCTTTCGAAGGATGCCCTTCGGACTCTGCAACGCCCCAGCTACCTTTCAAAGATGCATGATATCGATGTTCTCAGATTTTCTAGAAGACATCGTAGAAGTTTTCATGGATGACTTTTCGGTCTATGGGAAGGACTTCGATAGCTATCTGAAGAATCTGTCATCAGTCCTTCAGAGGTGCGAGGAGAACAACCTGGTTTTAAACTGGAAAAAGTGCCACTTCATGGTGCGAGAGGGCATTGTTCTTGGCCATAAGATCTCAAGGCATGGGATCGAGGTGGACACCAGCAAGGTCGAAGCCATATCCAAGCTTCCTCCACCCAAATCTGTGACGGGGGTGCGCAGCTTCCTCGGGCATGCCGGATATTAGTGAAGATTTATCAAGGACTTTTCGAAGATTTCCAAATCGCTGTCCAATCTTCTGGTAAAAGATGTTGAATTTGTTTTCTCTAACGATTGTCTCAGTGCTTTTCAGGCCCTGAAAAATGCTTTAATATCACCACCTATCCTTCAAGCACCAGAATGGGGTTTACCTTTTGAGCTGATGTGCGACGCTAGCGACTACGCGGTTGGGGCAGTCTTGGGGCAAAAGAAAGACAAAAAGCACCATGTGATTTGCTACGCTAGTCGCACGTTGGACGAGGCTCAAGTAAACTACACAACAACAGAGAAGGAGATGCTCGCGATCGTCTTCGCGTTCGATAAGTTCAGGTCGTATATTGTAGGAGCTAAGGTCAAAGTATACACAGATCACGGGGCTATAAAATACTTAATGCAAAAGAAAGACGCAAAGCCCAGACTGTTGATGTGGGCCTTATTGCTCCAAGAGTTCGACCATTAGATTATCGACAAGAAGGGAGCAGAGAATGTGGTTGCAGACCACCTATCAAGGATCATGGATGAGAGATAGGGAGGGCCTCCAATCAACGACGACTACACCGACGAGGCTCTGATGTTGGCAGAAGCTCAAGAAGAAAGTTTACCCTGGTTTGCAGACATCTGCAATTATCTTGCCTGCGGAGAACTGCCTCCTGACATCACGTACAATCAGAAAAAGAAGCTATTTACAGATGTCAAAAACTACTACTGGGATGATCCTCTCCTGTTTAGAAGATGCGCTGACAACTTATACAGGCGGTGCATCCCAGAGGAAGAAACTGCAGACATCCTGAAAGAATGCCACGCCTCCCCCTACAGTGGACACCTAGGTAGTGAGAGAACAACTGCAAAAGTGCTACAGTCATGTTTCTACTGGCCCTCCTTGTTTAAAGACGTTGCACAATTTGTGAAGGTTTGCAAGGAGTGCCGGTTTACAGGAAACATAGGGCGGAGGAATGAAATGCCAATGGCAAGCTGGATCGAAGTAGAAATATTTGACGTGTGGGGGATCGACTACATGGGATTGTTTCCCCCCATCTCGGGGGTATCAATACATACTCATGGCAGTAGATTATGTATCGAAGTGGGTAGAAGCGATAGACACCCAATCATGCGATGCCAAGTCAGTTATCAAGCTATTTGAGAAGACCATCTTCCCTCGTTTCAGCGTACCGCGCACTGTTATAAGCGACGGAGGGTCGTACTTTGGAGAAAGACAGTTTGAAGCACTTCTGTGCAAGTACAAAGTGAAGCACAAGATCGCCACACCCTACCACCCACAGACGTCAGGGCAGGTAGAGGTTTCCAACAAACAAATCAAGCAGATCTTGGAGAAAACTGTCAGCCGAATGAGGAAGGACTGGTCTATGAAGCTTGACGACGCGCTTTGGGCTTACCGTACTGCTTACAAAATGCCCATTGGAACCACCCCCTACCGTCTTATCTACGGAAAGTCCTGCCACCTGCCTCTAGAGTTGGAACACAAGGCCCTTTGGGCAATCAAGTTCCTAAATATGGACCTCGATAAAGCTGGAGAAAAGAGGTTTTTGCAGCTTCAAGAGCTAGAAGAGCTGAGAATGAATGCCTATGAAAATGCAAAAATCTACAAACAGAGGACAAAATTGTGGCATGATGCCCACCTCAGGAGAAAAGATGTAAGTGAAGGGGATAAGGTCTTGTTATTCAAGTCCTCTATTCGTCTTTTCCCTGGGAAGTTACAAATGAGGTGGTCTGGACCGTTCATCG
The DNA here is from genome assembly GCA_963693085.1 of Alisma plantago-aquatica. Lineage (NCBI taxonomy): Eukaryota > Viridiplantae > Streptophyta > Magnoliopsida > Alismatales > Alismataceae > Alisma > Alisma plantago-aquatica. The sequence continues at coordinate 409,523,488 of OY856414.1, forward strand.
TGTCAAAAATATACCCATCAGGAATGATGGAGCTCTATGACAAAGACGATCCGACCAAAGTCTTTCAAATAAATGGGCACAGGGTGAAAAGGTTCTATGAAGATGAAGCATTTGTCAGGAGAGCAGAGATCAGTCTGCAAGATATGGGTACAGTCGAGAGTTGAACAAGATGATCTTACACCGGTCGAGCTGGTGACGCAAACTTCAGCGCTCCTCGGGAGGTAGCCCGAGTTTTTCTTTCTTTCCTAGAATAGGTTGCTTTTTCTTATTACTTGTAAAAATCAAACTTTATGGACTGTAATAAGGCCCGAGTGGGAGTACGCGCTGAGCGTACCAACTCTTCTATTTTATGGGTCATCGCAGAATTTTGCAAAGCATTGAGGAGTAATTCTGTCTGAGGTGAGGGGCTCTACCCTAAACTGATGATGTTTTGCCCGTAAATTGTTTTTTCCGCCTTGTTTCAGGCGCCTTCTTTTACGACGTGTCGGGCAGCAGCTCAGCTGGCACGCAATCACGCCTGTATCGGGTCGCATCTTCTTGGGCACGGCAAGACCCGCGACGGATGGAATTCCCGAGCAACAGTTGTATCGTTCATGGGAATAAATGCCCTTGATTTGACCGACGGGACTGTCGTCTCGGGAACGGCATGACTCAATCGGCCGATGCGCGCCCTGGAATGCCCGATTTACCCCCAGCTGAGTTTGCTATAAATAGCAAGAAGGGGCCTAACGTGTCGGGATGCCTCACTTCCCTTTTCATCCACCTGTAACACATGTAGTGATCCACCTTTGCTCGTGTTTCGGCCAGCTTGCCTTCACCCTTATATCGGGAAATGGCTCCTATGAGCAAAGGTATCGCCCGACATGCTTATCGCCCGACATGAGTTTTCATATCGCGCTGCTTGTCGGGTTTTACGAGCCTAGTCGATTTTGTATCGCCCAACGCAGTCAAGCACGAAAATAATGCCCGATAGTGTTTTCCCGATACGCCTTATCGGGCGACACATTTTTTTTGTGATGTCCTGACGGGCATTTGGTCTTTGGCGACCTTATCGCCCGATACATCCGTGTCGGGCAGTGTGTATGCCGCACAGCCCTCCTCGTATCGTCCAACCTTGTATCGTCTTAAGCTTCCTTTTGATGGACGATACCCGGATTTTGAAATAAGCCTTATCGTGATTCCTATCTTTGCCGACCTAAGATTTAGATGATCGTTGGACTTGATAACAGGGATGGGTCACACAGGGCAAACCTCCAGTCGAGCGGAAGCAACAACTGTCGGGCAGAAATGTAAAAACCCCAAGGCAGCTAGCCGTCAACTACCGCAGATAGAGAGCGGGAGAATTTTTCTTGATATGGTAGCTTCAGAGGAAGATCACTTTCTTATAATAGTCTGTCTTCCGTGATGGTGTAGGACCATCTACAGAGACAGCACGAGTCTTTTGTCGGTGGCCTCCGGGTGGAATCTGGGCATTCCGGTTCCATCTTCTTAAGGAGGAAGTGCCCACAAGTGTTTTCAAGAGCTCTCGAGCTTCCATCTTGAGAGCTTTGCACTTGTTCTGGCTGTTTCCAAATGAGAAAATAAGGAGGCTGCAGCAAAGAAGCATATTGCAGCTTCTCCAAGGCACAAGCGAACCCGCTAGATAACCTTCACTGGGCTAACATGAACTCACCATGTTTTCTTCGCTACTCTGGGACAGAGTGCGGAGTAAGTTTGGGGGGGGTACCCATGTGTCAGTGAAGGAGGTATAAAAATTCTCTTGTGCCATTTTGTTCTCCTCCTATATCATGTATTTGTACCCTTGCTCATATAAATATTTTGAAAAATTTTGCTTATTTTGTTCACATGCTTATGTACAAAGTCTATATTAGTAAAAACCTAATGCAACTGCTTGCAAAGTTAGTTTTCTTTGTGCTTAACGAGATACAAGTTCCGTTATATTTTTCTGATAATGCTGCTTCAAATGAACAGAAGATTACATTTTTTCATGACAAAAATTTCGAAAAATATAATAATCTCGCAAACAGCTAAGAGACGAGTATGGAGAAGGAAAAAGCTGCCCAAACAGCAGAAATCTCTTTGTTTCCCCTTTACCCAATGAAAATCCCAAAAAGAGAGAGAAGCCTTATGAGTGTGAATAAAAGCATGAGAGTTGTGCCCAATAAAGAAAAGAAAAATATATATATACATCTGCTTGTTTTCCAAAAGTACCCATCTTTAGGCATGTTAGATCTGGGACAGTGGTATGTAGGATGTGAAATCACTACTCTAAAGCCAACTGGCTTGGACTGTAGGGACCACTTGCCCGCTAACGGACCCTTACCTGGATGGACTGACGGAAAACAAGATGAAAAACCTAAAAAGCCTTAGCCTACCCTTTACAAAACTTTCTGCCCCGAAAATAAAGTTGTTTGGTGTGTAAGCTAACTTCAGAATCATACACTAAAGTCTCGCTGAAGCTGTAGAAAAAAAAATTCTACTGAAATAACAAGGCAGGAAACGCAAGGTCTTTTGTTCGTAATGAGACAGCATTATCTCTAAAGACATTACTATACTTGCTTTACCTCTTGGCCTGAAAGTTGTACCAAACCTGATGCAACTGCTTGCAAAGTTAGTTTTCTTTGTGCTTAACGAGATACAAGTTCCGTTATATCTTTCTGATAATGTTGCTTCAAACGAACAGAAGATTACGTTTTTCCATGCCAAAAATTTCGAAAAAAATAATAATCTCACAAACAGCTAAGAGACGAGTATGGAGAAGGAAAAAGCTGCCCAAACAGTAGAAAACTCTTTGTTTCCCCTTTACCCAACGAAAATCCCAAAAAGAGAGAGAAGCCTTATGAGTGTGAATAAAAGCATGAGAGTTGTGCCCAATAAAGAAAAGAAAAAAAATATATATATACCCGCTTGTTTTCCAAAAGTACCCATCTTTAGGCATGGTAGATCCGGGGCAGTGGTACGTAGGATGTGAAATCACTGCTCTAAAGTCAACTGGCTTGGACTGCAGGGACCACTTGCCCGCTAACGGACCCTTACCTGGATGGACTGACGGAAAATAAGATGAAAAACCCAAAAAGCCTTAGCCTACCCTTTACACAACTTTCTGCCCCGAAAATAAAGTTGTTTGGTGTGTAAGCTAACTTCGGAATCATACACTAAAGTCTCGCTGAAGCTGTAGAAAAACAAATCTACTGAAATAACAAGGCAGGAAACGCAAGGTCTTTTGTTCGTAATGAGACAGCATTATCTCTAAAGGCATTACTATACTTGCCTTACCTCTTGGCCTGAAAGCTGTACCAAACAAGAAGAAGCATCACAAAATAAAGTTTAAATATTGATTGAGGACAATCAAAATGCTAAGTTTGGGGGAGTTGATAACACCAATTTTTGTGATATTTTAGACTTTTTTGTTATCAAAACTGTCATTTTTAGCTATTTTCCTCTCTTTTGTATGCACTTTTGCAATAATTGGCCAAGCAATGCTCTTAATCCTATACTTCCATCTTTTGTAGAGTTTTTCCTCATTTTGGTGCAATAAGGCCGTCCCGGCCTACAGAATAAGTCCAAGTCTGTTTCGGCCTTCCTGACGCCCGATACAACCTCCGCCCGACAGGGTGGAGCGACACAATGACGCATGACAAAAGGATGCCGCGCAAGAAGGAGCAGATGGACGACACGCCTTCTACCCGACAGGGAGCCCAGATCACCCCGACAACCCAGCTTATCGGGCGACATAGCCACCCACCGGCAGGCGTGCCGTCCATCACGTGACTAATAGCCGACACTCCTGAGCCGAGCAATACCAGTATCGGCCGTCCACCGACCCGCAAATAAGGAGGACATGTGGTGCTTCGAGCACCATAACTTCCTCCAACTGCTGCCTATAAATAGCAGCTACAGGAAGCCGAAAAGACAGTTCGATACTTAGGAATTCGGACAGTTGGGAGCTTTGAGTGATCTTCGGAGGAAACTACGAGAGCAGCAGTATCGTGCCCCAGTGATCGTGTCGGGCGACACTAGGTGAGCTCTTCCTCGTCCCGAGAGGGAGGGGATAGTTCACTTAGAACCGTCCCGGGCGACACTGCGGGCCGATATCGGCCAACGATGACGAGCGACACAAGTGCCCGACAGTAGGACGCGTCGCTCCATGCCCAACATGATATCGAACCCGATACGCTTCGCCCTTCATGTGTGCCGCCCGAGAGGGTGTGTCTCCCGACTTGAGCGTATCGGCCAGGTCCTTTCACGATACAGTCGACCATCGCGGTGTGCCGCTCGAGAGAGTGTGTCGCCCGACACCGCTATATCGGGCTAGGCCCCTGTCCGGTATCGGGCGGGAGAGCCGCTGTAGTCTATCACCCTTCTACATCAAGAAGGCGACATCTATCTTTAATTCCGTTATTTAATTCCTTTCTTACGCAATGTATTAAGACCCTTAATGTGTATGGAAATAGAAAAGCTTAATTACTTGCTGCTCTATGCTTGGTGTGATATATTGGATGATTGCTATGTTTGATATATGAACTCTAGCTTGCATGTTTGGATCGCGTTTCGCTTAGCTACCGAATCGTGTTTTCCCGTCACAACAGCTTCGAGAGTCGTGTTGTGGCTCTAGTGTTTGGTCCGATTCTGGAGTACGAGAGTGCCTGGAACAGAGTTGTTTCCGTAACATTCCACTCTAACTTAAGTCCGACAACCTCGAGAGGGGTGTTGACGCTTGGTTAGAAGTACCCGCTCTGAGAGGAGGGGTGCAGGGTGTTACTGTTGCCGCTTGTTTTGCCGTAGTCTTATCCTTCGCATCTTGCCCTAGCTCTAGTATTATCTTTCTATTTCTGTGGCATGAAAACCCCTAAAAACTACTAAATGACAAAAACCTTAAATCTCTCTTGTAGCTCCAGTTAGTGATAATTTTCTTTATTTTATTTGTGACATCTTGTTGTTTCCCTTTTGGGAATTTATATCTCTTTATACCCACCGGAGTATAGCGTGTCGATTCTGGGTTCTCAACACTACCCCCCTTGTCCCTGTGTTCGACCCCGTATATCTACTTCGACCCCGTAAACAAAGTTGCGAGGGCCTAGAAGGATTCGGGTTTATAAATGTAAAAGCTCGACTACCTCAAATCCACCTCCACTTTTGGACGCACGATTTAGGCCGATCAGTCGAGGTTTGTGACGTGAAGAGATTAGAAGGTGGTGGTGGGATCTGGTAGGTTATTGAGAGGACTATCCATTTAGAGTGATTTCATTAGTTAGAGGATTGTGTTTGTCATGGTGGTTTTAGTGTTTGGTTTGTACGTAGGTCAACTACTTCATCTAGATGACATGTCTTGACACACACACACTATATATATATATATATATATATATATATATACCAATTGAGGATTCTAGGGTTTGGGGATTCAAGAAGTGAAAATGAGTGAGGGGTGATATGTAACCACCATCATTGTTATAGATAAAGGTCTGAACTATGCCAACAGTTTCATCTTCATATTTTGCACATCCTCTTGCCAGGAAACCTAACAATGGCTGGTTACTAATCTTCTAAGGAAATGCTAGTGAGGGAGTTTTGTCTATTACTGGTCAGAAGTTGTAGTGCTTTGACAGTATTGATTCTTCTCATTGACGGTGGTATGTGGAAGTGGAATTTCAGGTTTTGTATTATGTTGTTATGATGCTAAGGGTCACTCCAGAAGTTAGTGTTCATGTATGCATTGGGGGGAGGGGTAGAGTATGTCAAGTTTGTGATGATATCCAAATTTTTGTTAATGTATCTCCAAAGTGGTGAAGATATGCACCTGCTAGTTTTATGCCAAGGGATAGATTGTTTGTAGTATTTATGAAGAATGAGAGGTTACCAAATTTTTTCCATGTTGTATGTTAGGGTGTTGATGATATTGGTGATAAGACATAAGGCATGGACGTAATTAGTCCCCCAGTTATTATGTCGCCAATATATTCTCTCTGGATTCTTAAGAAGTGTTGAAGAACATAATAACTAGCATCAACCTTATAGTTGTCAGAATTGCCCATAAAAAGAATAATTCTTGTTTCCCTACCACCCCTTGAGTTTCTTTCTAAGAAAAAACATAGGTGCCAAGAAGTTTGTGAATATAGTGAAGTGTTGGATTGTGCAGATGAGATCCTCTAGCTGAGGTTGTTGGGTCATATGTTTTTTAGTTTTAGGCATCATGATGCTTCCACCATAAGTACATAAATAACTCACAGAATTAATTAAATGTAAGTATTTTAGGTTTATCAAGAAGTCTGAAATGGATAATACCAAAAGGCTTATCAAGCTTCCATGGATCCTCTTCTGCTCTTAATTTCTTCAAGAATTTATAGGTCAAGTGTGGATATGTGCAGCTGACAGAGTTGAAAATGTTCAATAGTCCCAGTTCTTTGAAAACTGTGTATGCTTTATCTATAAATGCCAGTGTGTCCATGGTATCAACACAAGAAAAACATGTAGGCATTCCCCAACATGTCACCAATTTCTAATAAATTGCATCTTCTTCCTTTGTCACATTGAATTGGGTGGAAGATAAGTAGACTTAGGAGATGTAGAAGAACTCTCACCCCTTTGTCACTTTGAATCCTACTTCTTGGTGCCATGGTGTATGATTGAAGAAGTAGCAAGAAACAATAGTAGCTAGAAAAGTGCACAATAGATGTGCTGACATGGCATGGATTGTCCTTCACATAGCATGTTTAGTTTGTAGTAGCAACTTTGAGTTGGGTGGTCTAAAGCATGGTGTGGGCTCTGAAAGCATGGCATGTTTTCACAATTGCTTGGATGTGAAGAGTAGAAAAAAGAAGATGTGGCTCAAAAAAACCTCTCAACAATGCGTCAATCAGTGGCTACTAGTATAGTGATGGTCATCTTGGTCTTTAGCAGTAGTTTATATGTGTTGTCGAGTGCTTTGGGGGCACTAGAGGTCGGGTCCAGCAGTGATGGAAGTGGAATCTAGCTAAGGAGTAAAAAATAGTGGCATCCTGGTGGTTCCAAGGTTGTGGTTGTTTGAGATGATAGCGTTGGCATTAGACTGAGAGATTAATGCCTGATTGAATAGATGTAGGAGGTGGCTAACTTGAGTTATGGGTTGTTGTAGCAGCATCAATTGTTGTTTGTATGTAAAGTGGCGACATAGTCGAATGGGGGCAAAAACAGCATGGAGAGATAGATGTGACATATTAACTAGGGCTTGCAATTAAATGGGTTTAAGATAGGTTTAAAAACCTTATTTGACTCATGCATACACATCATGTTTGTGAGTTATAGCGATGGTTGCTTATTTTTATTTTTTCCCAAATTGCATGTAACACGGCATATTAAGATAAAGAAACATTATGTTTTTCCTCCCTGTGAAACCATGTAAACTTGAAATATTGAAGCCACATGTCGTATTAGAAAAAGAACAGGTCGTGTTTTTTTCCAAGTGAAATCAAGGATTCAAAGTTTTTTCTAACATGTCATGTTGGAGGAGCTACATGTCATGTTTCTTGGTCATAGTAACATCTGAGAATTTTGGATTGACACTCAATGCATTGTTAAAGATGTAACATGATGTGCATCCTCCAGAGGATTCTCCATCATATTTGACATGTCGTGTGTGCATCAAACATGCCATGTAGTTGTTTCATAAAGACTCTGGAAAGTCCAATTTCTATATCACATCTCATGTGAAGATAGGAACATGTCGTGTTGTCTGTACTTTGAATTTATAGATCTTTATTTTGATATGTACACGGTGTGTTGGTTGGCCAACACAACGTATTTCAGTATATTTGTTGCAGAATGTTGCATTTCACTTGATTTTCATCTGAACCTACAATGATAGTCAAATGTGAACCTTACGGGCCTGAAGTTATTACAGTAACCATGACAAAGTTTCTTAGAAAAATAGTTCTCTTGAAATCATAATATATGACATCCACGACCCAGTGCGCAAGGGTGACAAAGGAGGCGACGGAGGATGCGTTCTAGCACCGCCAGCAACCTCATGAGTCTCATTCTGAGGAAGGGAGGGTTTTGTCAAATGGATCTACAGTCAAAATGTCAGCCCCATCTTCTTCCACATCAGATCTACTTCATTGGTCGGCTATACAGAAAATAGATGAAGAGAACATGTTGATCTTGAAACTGATGAAGATCTCTGTAGTGGATGGCAAACTATGGTATCCAAAGGAAGAAGCTGAAGAGAATGCTTGTAGGTGGAACCAATCTGTGATTGGATACATTCTAGATTTCAAGTTGATCATTCATTTGCTTATGGATCATCTGGTTCAAATCTGGAAACCGAAGGGACTCATAGAAGTGTTCATCAGAGGAAATGGATTTTTCATAATCAAGTTCTCAGATATATCAGATCTTAACAAAGCTATAAATGGGGACTGGCATGTGAGGGATATGCCTATGATATTAAAAAAATGAAAGATGGGAGATGCTCTAAAGAAAGATAGACTGAAAGAGGTCCCAATTTGGGTCAAGATTCATAATCTTCCACTTGAGCTCTGGGATTGTCGTATGTTTGAAAGAATAGGGTCTATGTTGGGGACGCCATTGAGAATAAATGAGTGAACCAAGTATATTATTAATATTGAAGTGGCTAGAATTCAAATGCTTATGTCATCTGATTCAATCTTTCCTAATTCTATCACCCTGACAAGCAGGGAAGGATGTGATCATCACATTTCAGTCGAATATGAATGGATGACTTATAAGTGTTCGATGTGTGGGCACTTTGGACATGATGAATGTAGCCCAGCTATGACCCATACTCTTCAACCTACTCAGAAATATGTTAAATAAGTCTGGGAAAGGAAAGCTCATGTTGTTAAAGAGGTGTTTGCTTGGTTTGATACTGAAGTCAAAAAGGTGTAGGACATCTTGTTTGATGTGCAAATGGACAAGCTTAGTGTTGATTTGTCTGGTCATAAAGGAAATAGTTCTGTACCGTCTACACCAATATCGGTCTTCTCTAATGTCTCTCTTGGTAGCAGCTTAATTACGGGTACTGGTCCCTTTGTTCCTAGAGATAGTGAACGTAACATATTTTGCCCAGATTGCCAGGCTAAACCTACTGTGGGTATATATCATAGAGTGGTTAATTCTGTGTTTTCTCTTATGCTGAACATTTTGTCTTTTTGACCCTCTTTCTAAGCTTTTCCTTCTTTTCTATCCTTTTTGGCCTTTTGTGGAAATAATAGTGCTTTGGTAAGCATTTGTTCATTATTATTGCCAACAAATGGATTTATGCACAAATACCTCAATGAATGCTTTAATAAGGGTCTAATATGCAAATTTACCACATATGTGAGATAATGATAAAATATATTCGTTCTAGATCATTCCTTAGCCTTATGGAGCAAGGAAGAGAAAAAGGAATGAATAATGTTGCTTTAAATATGTTAATGTGATATTGAATTAATTAATATGGGAAATATTGGTAATATGAGGATAATGGAATCTAAATCCAAATTATTAAAATAATTATCAAGTATATTGAGATAATTTAGTAACCCCTAATACATGTTAATAGATTGAAAATAGGAAAAATGGAACTTGGAATCAATTAAAGTGGTGCAAGTTGATAATTGAAATCAATATGAAAGGTATGCGCATCCTTACACCTTAAGTTTGGAAAATTGTGATTCAAACCCTATTTTCCTTAATGAGGCATTAATTGAACCCTATTTCCTTTATTATTGTTTCTCTAGTTCTAATTGCCTCAAAATCAGATTTGATATATTATTTCTTGGGTCTTGGAACCCCACTGCCATGTTGCAATCATATGATGATTTATCTTCCCACTTTACTATTTCTTGAGCATGATGGTTTATTTGACAATTAGATATAGTAGTGGTACTTATGTACAACCACCCATAGTTTAGGGCATGTGTTATTTCACCCTGGGGAATGTGTTTACTCTCCCCCTAGGGAATGTGTTATTTCTCCCCAATATAAATATTTTATAGGTGGTTGGGAATGTGATTACTCTCCCCTCATCTATAAGTTGAGGTCTAGTAGGTGCCTCAACCCTACTTAGTTAATCTACTCTAATATTAATCATTCATGCAAGTTCATTATTATTGGCTTTGGCAAGAATCTTTTGTTTATGCCTCATTCTCTTGGCCCTCTCATCTTATGATGAATCTATAACCTTAAGTTGCATTATTATTTTATCTTGTTTCTTGTTCATTATATGTGACACATACCTTGTTTTCTTTCCCTTTTGCTGGGTGCTTTCCCAACCACCCAGTGTTAGATCAAGGAGTTGAACAAGATCAAGGAGGACTTAGCTTTTGGCATGGAACTAGCTCTTGGAGATTTTTCTTGGAGACAAAGTTGGTGTAGTTTAGACTTCCCTCTATCTAGATCCTTTTGTTGTTGTAAACCCTATATGGGAGAATGATGATGTACACTTTTAAAAAATTTAATATAGTCATGAAATTATATTCCATTGCATTACTCATTGGTCTTTTATATATCATATAAATAAAGATTTGAAAATTTTACACCCATTTCAACATACCTTTTCAGTATGTTGGGAATGGAGGTTTGATTCTTCACATTTTTAGTAAAGGGGTGATTTCACTCTTTTACAGCTGGGATTGGAACCTAGGTCACTAGGAACAAACTAAATAACACAAACAACTCCAGCTACAAACCTTGTTTGTTCGTATTTAGTACAAAAATGTATATATCATGTGTTACATTTTCCATAAGCTTATAATGAATTTTTTATTTTGGGGTTTTGGAGGGGGTCTAGAGACACCCTACCCCCCCCAGATCCACCCATGTCCCTACCTCGTAGACAAATTCCCAACCTATATAGCCATTTACAGGTCTTTCCCTTATCCTATGGACCATCAGATGTCACCCCAATCCCTCTTCTGATATGTTAGGATCTCGAGCATCCTACCCTATCATCATTGGACAGTGAGTGGGATCCCCTCATCACCCCTCCTTCAGCCTTCCTACTTTGGGCCTACCTACACCTCTATCTAGTGCCAGGAGGCAACCCACCATTCACAGATTCTCTTGTCATTTCCATCACAGCACTTCCACCACCCCGTGGCAGCAATGACGCAGCTCAGGGTAAGCCGCGTAGGCCTATGATCAAGCCCCAACCCTAGTAGAGTTAAAGTCCCAATAGCATTCAAGGCAATGTTTAGTCGATGAGGTAAATTTGAACCTCCATACCAACACCTATTTTACCATGTATGTAGATTGAAACATGACCACAATAATATGATTCATATAGTCAAACATACACCTTGATATCCAGAACTATACCCATCTTATCTGCATAAATTGATTTGACACCTAGTTTATATGCAAGATCTTATACATTCAACACAAGTGTGTAGTGAATGCTTAAAAGTCTGAGTAAGGTCTTGTGGATACTCAATCCCAACTTAATACATTCTCTTACTAAAGTACATGGAAAATGAATCCCGAATTTGTGCGGCCTATAGATTTAGACTATACATTTTATAGTTGGACTTATAATGATTTTCCCTTATGTATGATGTATATTACAGAGGTATTAGTCCAATAATAATGTCAAGGAATCAATTAGACAAATTGAATTTAGTATATCCAAATATGCTACTATTGCAGCCCCTAAAAATATGGAAACCACACCCTAGTAAATATTTACCCCTTTTGTAAGAAAAATATGAATAACTAAAAATCATGTACATGTATGGAATACATTAGTAAATCACATATTATAAATATGAAAGGGTATTATGTGATACCTTATCTATGAATACAAATGATTGGGGTAGTCTAATATATCATCAGGGAACAACACTGACAACCTATCGAGGAAATTCATTACTGCTGAAATTAAGAAAAATAAATGAGTCTAAACCATGCAATAGTAACCATTTTCTTCCAACATTGTAGATTCGTTGTAAACGGACTTGGGAAACTCAATTTTTGCATATTGGACATTCTCATGTTGAAGTTGAGGTACAAAATATCTATTTTAGTTGGATATCTTTCCCTCTTGAAAATATGCATAGTAGATAGGTTGCTTGGCTTAAAATTGTTTTATACTTAGCCTTCCTCTTTGAAATCCACCAACAATTATTTTTGAAAATAGTAGAACAATGTTTAAACATCAAGAAATGGAAGGCTAGTGTCCATATTTTAGTGGAATCATGCTTCCACACCTCTGTACAAAGTTAAAGGACTTAAGATCCCTCAATATATTGGGAAATCTAGTTGGTGCATTGTCTTTCTCCATGGGAGAGAACACATGGCTTCCTCAACAAACAAGACATTAAAGTGTGCTACCTATTTGAATATTTAGACAACTACTCTCACAATTTGACATTCAATTCTTTTTACATAATATACACCATTTTCATTTGATACTTCCTATATTGTTTATTTCCTTGCATTTTGTCATAAAAATCATGTGTAGCTAAGTGCAAAATTATTTAAATTTCCATTTGTTAATTTTTTATTATTCATTTGATTGACCCATGTTTCCCTTCTTGTATTTCATGTGTGATTTCATTCCCTTTAGAAATTTCATGGGCATGAACTAAAGAAGCGTCACTAAAGAAATTAGACGGAAGGAAGGAAATAAGACCAAGGATGCCTAGGTTCCCTTTGTTTTGAATTCATTTTTTCTAGTGTCTTATTGTAATCTCATTGAGACATCTACGTTTTATGAAATTGTTGATGTAAAATGTTGAAGTGTCAAATAAATATGCAATCATTTCTAAATAATGTTGATTGCTACACTATAGTCTTTACAAAAACTCCCAAAAAGGTAATCTATTTAGAGTTCAGAGTGAGACTCTTCATTGTTTCCAGATTCATCTGAAAGGGGGTACGAGACTCCCTTTTCAATCTTCTCTTATTGAGTGTACAACTTTCATCTTTGTCCATTAACCTAGAATATATATTCTTTGCCTTGAAGTTCTACAACTCCATAGGGAAAACATTTTAGAACTTGGAAAGCTCTCGACCACTTATATCTTATCTTTCCCAGAAAGAGCTTAAGCTTGGAGTTGAAGAGTAGAACTAGGTATCCTTCTCAGAAATCCTTTCTCCTAATCTTCTTGTCATGCCATGACTTGGTCCTCTCTTTGTATATATATGCATTCTCATAAGCATAAAGACAAAGTTTTTCTAGTTCTTGGAATTGCAACAATCTTTTCTCTCTTACTTTTTTCATATCGAAATTTAGGAACTTGATTGTCCACAAGTCTTTGTGCTCAAGCTCCAAAGGAAGATGGAATGAGTTCCCATAAATAAGCTTGAATGGGGTCATACCAATGGTGGTCTTATAGGCTGTCTGGTGTGCCTACAATGCATCCTTCAACTCCAACTCCCAATCTTTTCCTGAGTTGGACACCATCTTCTCTATTATCCCTTTCAGTTGTCTATTCGAGACTTTGACTTCCCGAGTGTTTGTGGATGATATGGAGTTGATATATTATGTTTGACTCCATATTTTCTCAATAGGTTGTTTAAGTTCTTCTTATTAAGTTGAGTGCCTCCATGTAAAATTACAGCTCTTTATACTCTGAAACAAGGGAATATAATCTTCTATAATAGCTTTATCACATATTTGGAATAGGAGCTTGGGTACGAATGTCCTCTACCCACTTTGACACATAAACATAGGAAACAAGAATGTATTTTTAGCTTCGAGATGATGAGAACAAGTCCATATAATCAATGGCTCATAAATCAAAGACTTCAATCTCCAGAATTAAATTGAGATGCATTTCATCTCTTTTTGATATTCTTCCTATTCTTTGCATTATGACAAGCTCTTACAAATGCATGAGCATCACAAAATAAAGTAGGCCATCACATAATAAAAATTCACATCATGGAAAATTTCTTTCTTTTTCTGATAGGTAAGATCTAGTGAAAGTTGTCTGGTTGCAAGATAGTTTGCAAAAATCTTCAAACCAATATACATGGAGGGAACCCACAACGTATAGCTTCTCAATAGGAAAGAAATCTTGAATAGGAATAGAATCTTGTGGAACAGTGTAGAGACAGGAAAGGTGATCATCTACATTATTTTATGTCGCTTTCTTATCTGTTTTCCTTTTCATCTAAGTAACAAAATCCAAAGGATAAGTCTAGGATTCTCATCTATTTTTCTCATAGGTACTTGATTGCAGCATGGTCTATGTAGACCACTACTTTGGAGCCTACAAGATATTGTTGAGATTTGTCAAAAGCACGCACTATTGCAAGCATCTCCTTCTTAGTGGTTGCATAGTTGATTTGGGCTTCATCTAAAGTTTTTCTTGCATAATGGAAGGCATGGAGCTTGTTGTATAGCTTTTGTCTTAGAACTACCAAAATTGCATAATAGCTAGCATCACACATTATTTCAAATGGAAAATTCCAGTCGGGTTGTTGAATAATAGGAGTTGATATAAGAACATCCTTTCATTTTTGCAAATTTGTCTGGAAATCTTCAGTGGATATGAATTAGGCATCCTTTTCTAGTAGGTAACATAGTGGCTTTGCAACATTAAGAAAAACCTTAATGAACTATCTAAAAAACCATGCATGTCCCAAGAAACTTCATACTTCTTTCATTTTTGTCGGTGTGGACATCTTCTCAAAAGATTCTAATTTTTCTCTATCCACTTCAATCCCTTTATTTGATATCTAATGGCCTAGCACAACCCTAGATTGTACTATAAAATGACACTTCTACCTATTTAGGATAAGGTTAACCTTCTTGCAATGTTATAATACTTTTGAAAGATTTATTAAACAATCATCGCATGAATTATCATACACACTAAAATTGCCCATAAATATTTCCATGATATGTTCAATCAAATCAAAAAATATGGCCATCATGCATCTTTGAAATGTAGCCTATGCTTTGCACAATCCAAATGACATTCTACTATAGGCACATGTCCTATAAGTTCCAGTGAAAATGGTTCTCTCCTGATCTAGTGGGTCGATAGGAATTTGTAAAAATCTATAATATCCACCTAAAAAGCAAAAGTCGAAATGATTTCTAAGTCTTTCTATCATGAGGTCAATGAAAGGCAACGGGAAATTGTATTTCCTAGTTTCCTTAGTTAACCTCCTATAATCAATACACATGTGACTGTTGGTCACCACACGTGTTCAAATCAACATATCATTGTATCCTTTTATTCGAGTGGTCCCCCTTTCTTAGGTACAACATGAATGACACTTACCCAAGGCCTATCACTGATTGGATAAATTATTCTAGCATCTTTTAATCTAAATTTTTTTTTCTTTACCTCCTCCATCATATTTTGATTTCTTCTTCTAGGTGACTTAATGCATGGTTTGGCATCATCATCTAGATCTATGTGATGCATATAAATAGAAGGATTGATTCCCTTTAAATCATCAATAAATATCCAATTGCATCATTAAAAAGCCGAAGTGCTTTTAGTAGTTTTTCTTCTTGTTCTTGATTTAATTCAGAATTAAGTATGACAGGAGAAGTGGAGTTCGGATCTAGAAAATGCATACCTCAACCATAGTGGAAGGGGTTTAAGTTCTACCTTTCTTTTTAGTGTTGCAGTGTCATGTGTCTCCTTCTCTTATGGTGTTTTACAGAACTTGAACTTGTGATGGCTGCAAAAAACTATTTCATGAGGGTTAGTCTTCAATATTTTTTTTCATCTTCATCTTTGAAATCATCAAAATATGAATCAGAATGGTTCTTGTTACAATCTAGCAATGTATATGTGTTATCAATTAGATACATATGTTCCTTTGTGCTCGGGGCTTTCATTTCATCATAGATAGAAAATTCAATGGCTTCATCTCCAACTCTAGGGGCTAATTGCCCTTCTCTAACATCCACAATGCAACCAACAATCTAGAGGAATGGTCTTCCAAAAAGAATGGGATTTGTGGGGTCTTCATGCATATCAAGAACTGCAAAAGCACAAGGAATGTAAAAATTTCCTATTTGCACATGAACTTCTTCAATGATTCCTTTTGGATATTTGATAGACAAGTCAACTAGTTGGGTTGTCATAGAGGTGGATTTCAATTCTCTTGTATCAAGTCTTTGCCATAATTAATAAGGAATTAAGTATATGCTAGCACCAAGATCTACCAAACCTTTGTCAAATGTTGAGTCTTTAATTTTACAAGGAAGAATGAATGCACCAATATTGTTTAGCATCTTTAAACCTTTTTTGAATGATAGAACTAATTCTTCTAGAAAGTATAATAGTTTCAACTTGATAAAACTTCCTTTTCTTTGTCAAAATATCTTTGAGTGATTTATCACATAAAGGCATTTCATCAACAACCTCTACTAAGGGGAAGTTGACATAAATCATATTCGAAATATCCATAATTTTTTGAACTTGATGTCATCCTTCTTGTTAGGAGCTTATGAGAAAAGGGGCATTGGGCTTTCTAGAAGATCACCTTGTTATTCTGGCAGATTTCTTTTCATTGATTTTCCACTACTTCATCGTCAGTGGCGTCAGCAACTTCATCAGATTTCCTCTTCAATGGTGGGTAGGATCCTCATATTATAGCTCCACTTCTCAAAGTCATCGACTTGCAAGTCTCCATTGGATTCATCTCTGGTTGACTAGGCAAAGAACTGGAAGGTGCTTTTTTATTTGAAAGAGATTTTTGGGCAATTTGGTTCCCCAACATTCTCATAAATCTATCAATCCCATCCACCTTATAAGAGAGTTGGTGAATGTCATCCTTCATGAGTTGTCCATGTTGGCAAAATCATCATTTTGCTTCATTTCAGATGAAATAAAACTTTTAAGGATGGACTCCAAGTTGGACTTCAACTGAATTGTTGTTGAAGCTCAGTGGATTATTTGCCATAGGTGGATTTTTCCCCATGTGTGATTGTTGTTGAGGATTTTGAGTATTTTTGTTGCAGTATGAAAAATTGGAATCATCTCTCCAGTCTAGATTATAGGTATTGGAATATAGATTGTAGTGTTGTTTGTTCCCATTATTTCCTATCACATTGTATTATTCCATGATCTCCTTAGATGGAATAAAAGAAGAATAATTTGAAGAAGTTGCCTGTCTAGGAACTTCATTTCCTTCACAAACTAGATTGACTAGATTATCAAGTTGAAAGCTTGACTTTTAAAACTTTTGATACAAGGCATCCATCTTTGCTGCAATTAAATCTATTGCATTAACAAAATGTATGCCAACTTGCTTCCCGGAAGCAACAAATGTAGAAGGTTGGTTTTTCCATCAAGTGCTCCATTTATATTGATTAATTTACATGACTTAGATAATGGCATAAGACACCCTAAAGGATTTGTACATTAAAGCTCCAGTCACAACTGCATCTATGGATATCCTTGTCTCATAAAATAAACCATTGTAAAAAGTTTGAAGAAGTAGAATATGCTGATACCATGGTGTAGACAAAGACATTGGAGGTCCTTGAAACTCTCCCATATGTCGTATAGAGTCTCTCCATCCCTTTGAGAAAAGTTAGTGAGTTGACTTCACAATTGAGTGGTGTTACTTGGTGGAAAGTATTTTGCTAAGAAAACCTTGAGAAGATCCTCCCAGTTGTAGATAGAATTTCTTGGAAAAAATGAGAGTCACACCTCAGCTCTATCTTTAAGGTTCTTAGATACTATGAAAATTCAGTAGTATGGAGATTAGGACTCTCCATGGGTGTCCCTCCAAAGAGGTTATGTTGTATCATTTGCATAACTATAAGGTTGATGTAGAAGTTGTCTGCCTCGATCTTTGGGCTATTGATTGGCCCCATTAATATTTATAGAAATGGAAAAGTGAACCCCATGAGAGGACAATTGTCTTCTGTGATTGGTTCTTCGTGCGGATCCAGATGTTTGGGTGAATATGGTGGTGAAGATGAAGGCAATGATGGTTGTGAGTCCTTCAAATTTGAATGGGCATCACTCCTCCTTACTCTCTGATGGTTTCTGAAAGTGTGTTCAATTTTCAGGTCTAGAAATATGGATGGCTCAAGACCCCTCTTAGAATGTTGCATATAGCCTACAAATACACGAAGTGAGTGAGATACACAAACAAAAAAATGGAAGGTATAACGCATGGTAAAGTTTACATAAGGACCTGATCTTTATGAGCAAATATTTACAAAATAATATCAAAAAATATAAACAAATATTTTCATTCATACAATTTATGATTTACATCAGAGTCGTGGAGGCTACATAGGGTTACAACTTTAAGAACAAGCATTGATTCCTATCTACTCCTTAATAGGGGATAGATCTTGCATATCTCTTCTAGGTCTTGCTTTAATCACCTATCCATGAGTTCTTAGAGGCAACAAAACCATAAATGGACCCCAAGAAGGGAAACATAGGCCAGTCCAATGACCGGTACAAAATCAATATTTGATAAATAAAACATTTTGAACCTATATACAAATGATCTTCATGACAAAATGCAAAGAATTCAATAATGTAGGGAAGTATCAAATGTAAACAATGGGTTTTCAAAATTCAATAGAATTCAATATCCAATCTTGAGATAGTATTTTAATTTCAAATAGACAACACAAGTCAATGTCTAGTTGTTTGGGAAGCCATGCGTTCTCTCCTACGGGGAATGACAACACACCAACTGAGACTCCCAGTATAGTGAGGGACTGTGTGTCCTATAACTCTGCGTAGAGGCATGGAAGCATAATTCCACCAACTAATGGGCACTAATACGCCCTTTTTGACGTTTAAACAATGTGCTAGTATTTACAGAGTTTATTTGTTGGTGGCCTTTCAAGAAGGAAGGATAAATTTTAAAAATAATTTTAGGCCAACCAACATATCTACTATGCATACTTTAAAAAGAGAATAAGCTTTCCAAATATAATATAAATTTTGTACCTATGGATCAAAGTATGCAAAATTATGAGTTCCAAGTATTCAACTCCAAGAATTTAATTAAAATAGAGAGATCTAAAAATGTAGAGAAATATTAGTACTATATGGCTTGAAATCAAGTTTTGTTTATTTTACTTAGGATTTAGGTTTTTAGTCTTCTATTTGTATTCCATACTTTCCCATCAATTTGGTTTCATATTTCCAACTAGGTTGCATCACTAATATATTTTCTCTAGATTAGATCTTAAATGTTTCTCTCTTATATATAATATTATTATATTTAGCCACAAGGATCAAATATCCAATATAACCTTACTAGGGATATCTAGGGTTAAATGTTAACATATCTTAATAAACAATAATCGTATACTTGATCTTTATTATGTTCACGAATACAAGTAGAATCTAGATGAAATATATAGGGTAATTTCATAAAAAGTTCCACCAACATATCATATAAACTAAATTTGTGCTAATATAAGTTCATTCATGTATATATATTCTTTTCATAATATACGGATATCTTCAAATTGGACTAATTAATATGATTATAATTCACAAATCCATATTCCATTTGTAATGAACAATATACATGTATATCTATATGTATGCGACTAAGGTTGTGACTAAAATGTGACATACATTTTTGTAATAACTCGTCGAGGACATGTTAATTCAAAATATTTCTCATGCATGTGATCTTTAGATTAAAGTGTCCATTAGAATGTAGAATCCACAAGATTATTTTATTATACTGATAGGGTTCTTATAAGTAGCATGTGTATACAAAGTCCATTATATTATTTGATCCTACGATGATTAATTTCCACTTTTCTCTTTATAGATTATTACTCCCATTATGTTCTAGTTATAGATCCCTGGCCAACGCAGATGATCATGGCTAGGAGGGAAAACTTGTTGCTATGTTTGTATTGGATAGAACATGGGAGATCTTCATTGTGGGTACTAGGGTTGTGTAGTTTGCTTTCCACATTGGTTGTTAATGATGAAGACGATCTTGTAATATGTTGGGTTATAGTTCTATGTCAAGCAGATATTAGTTTTGGAGAAGTGTTAAGGGGGATTAGCGTAGGTAACAATGGATTCAATTGTGATTTCAGTCATCATGATGAAGTAAGGAGATAAAGCATGTTCTCCTCTATGGTTTTCATTGCCTATTGATGACTAATTTAAGTATCTTATATGTAAAAATTCATAATTTTATGTCTATAATTTTGCGATAACTTTGTATATGAGAAGTTTTCCAACGCATTCAATTTATTTCCTAAGAGATAAATACCCCAAAATTGATATATATTTACCTACTTAATGGTTTTAAATAATTACAAGCCATTATTTGAAAAAGTAATGAGTTATTGAAATAGAATGTCTATTCAAAGAATTTGATCATATGGATGTCAATGTTATACTAATTAATGTCACAAGGATAAATCAAGAAACTAAATTGCAATATTTTTAATAGAAGAGGTCAGAGTCACTTAAACAAAAGAAACAAAATTGAAGACTAATTATATCAAGAAATGTGATGATGGATCAAAATAAATAAATGAGACTAGACATTGAAGGAGGGATTTGTAGGTGTGATGAAGTCTTAGGGAAATTGTGAACTATAGCGCAATGTCAAATTAGTACTCAAATTTTGGTATGTTACAACACTCCACCCTTTATAATAGATTTTGTACTCAAAATCATCACATCCATTATCTAGTAAGGTACTATGCTCCACCACTTAAAAGTGCACAACTAGTTGTCTAAAAAGGCATGTCAACTACAATGTCATACCCTTCACTTTATATTATCCTTCACCCTACGCCAACTCTAACGTTTTCTCATACCTCATTGATTGTGACTTAGCTCGTCGATAAAATTCTCAAAAATCATTTTACTTGATACATTTAGTATTATAAAGAAAATAAATTTTCTACAAAAAAACATTTCAATACAAAACTAAAAATGGTCAATATCAATGCAACATCTAAGTCACATTCACTTCATGTATGCATTCTAATTGTTTTTACTCCATTATCCCAACTACTTGACACATTTTAGGAAATAATATTTTTATGAAACATAAAGAGTCACCTAATCACTTAGTGGTGCACGGTCCATATAATTCATGTATGGCCATGTACACATTTTAGGTTAAGAATCTAAATTATGAATATTAAAATTTTGTGTTACACCACAAAAGTATTAGATAAACTAAAGTTATCATATCCAAGTTTAAGGGTATATCAAATTTTACTCTATATTATTGTCGCTAATCTTTACATGGCATTTTATTGTGTCAAAATTTTCGATATACTTCACTTTTATTACTTCATGTTTGGTTTTTAGGGTTTTATAACAATATCTCATAAACTATTCAAAATTTTATATATCTCTGAAAATTGGGAGGCTCAAAATCTAGAAGTCCTAATATTTACTGAGCAAATAGGCTCACCCCTCTACTCATAATTTTTAAGGGAAACCATGTGATTTGAAGATTTTAATGTCATAGTAGATCTACCACAAGAGCTATGTATCATATTAGTTAACTTCAATTGGTCCCTATCGCTCTAGGTCCTTGCGTAGAAGTGAGAGAGTCGTAAATAATGATGTGTAACTTTGTTTCCTTAATAATAGAGAATGTATCCAATTATCATGTCGTATGTACATGGAAGTGTCAGAAAAAAAAGAATGAATGTCTAGATATGTATCTTTATTTTTTAGATCAAATTAGAATAATCAAGTTTCAGTTTTCTTTGTAAAGTTTTTTATATAATTGGATGTGAGTAAACAAAGAGTTTGAAATATCATAAGAAAAAAAATTAAGGGTGATATTTGTATAATGTTTAATACTCAACTTATGCCCTAATATCATGATTAGTGGAAATCATGGGATGTGGGTGTAACAACTTGATATCAGAGCTTAGGTTGACTCGGATAGAAAGTTAGAGTCATAAATGTGGTATTTAGGAGTTTATGTATCTATAGCTCTGGGAAGTCTGAGTATTTGGATACCCTGACCCGATATCTAAATATTTCAGTTGACCAGTATCAAGGTACCATGTCTATTCTTCTCTGATGCCCTGGATAGATATGCAAAGTGAGGATGGGCTAGAGAGAAATATTATGGTTCGAAGACCATAAAGTAATGAAGGAATAAGAGTATAAAGATAGAATGAGACACAAATTTTACTTTATATTGTTGTTTCGATTGAAGATCAATAGAAATGCTCTTATATATTTGAATTTAGATATTTTGTTTTAGAAATATATACAGTTCTTTAAGATTGTTTCACATCATGAAGCTTCTTCGGTTATTGTTTACATTCTTTGTTTTAGAAATATATATATCTT
Source organism: Alisma plantago-aquatica (assembly GCA_963693085.1). NCBI lineage: Eukaryota > Viridiplantae > Streptophyta > Magnoliopsida > Alismatales > Alismataceae > Alisma > Alisma plantago-aquatica. Next base: position 409,545,726 of record OY856414.1, read on the forward strand.
TAAATGAGTTTTCTCAAAGTGGATATTATTTCCACGTGTTTGAGATAAATAAGAGTCAGTTAACCCTGAGTAGCTTTTGGCTTAAGGACTACATGTTTGGTCTAGTCTGGTAGGAAGGATGCGTTACTAGGATCTAGTGACTTCTATTAACAATATAGTAAGAGTAGACTCTGGATAAATAAGACCCATATTGTAGTGAGAATGTACATATATTAAGATATTGAAATATAAGGGAAAGACTGGAAAGATATGAATCAACTAGAACTGAGATCTATGATCCAACTGTGCGGCCAACGGAATATGGATTCAAGACACATATTAGTATATAGGACCACAAATTTAAAAGGAAAAGAATGGATAAAGAAATCTATTTTGTGATTAATTGAGGCATTATACACAAAATGAAATGAAGGAAAGTCAAGAAGAAAGGGTTTCAAGAATATTAAAGGCACACAAGAGATGAATCATTCTGAAATCCTCATGATAGAAAGTATGTTAAATATAAAGACAAAATAGAAAGAAATCAAAATAAGATGGCATAAGGTCGGGGATGAGCTTAATTATCTTTGTTTCATGAAGTCTCTAAATATAAAATATGTGCAAGATAAGAGGGATATATAGAAGAATTTAAAGAATACAATAAGTACATAGAATTGAAGAACTTTCATAAGAATCAAAGTAATGATGAGTAGATGAACATATAAGTTATAAAATTTGGGTAAGAAATGCATACGAAACAAAGATAAATGTTGGAAATGATGAGTTCAATTAAGGAAAGAGGGTTACGTGGCATAATAGGGAGCATGGAATGTCTCATTATATTATAAAATCTAATGCATTCATTCTTACTACTTTTGGGTTCAAAGTCTATATAGAGTAACAACCTAGTTTCCATCAGATATATTCCTTAAGTTCCTTGTAATGAAAAAGAACTATTTTTCAAAAGAATAACAAAGATACAACTAATGAATGAATAAGTCATATAAAGGTATATCATATTCAAAATAGAAAGGACAAAATATTGATTTAGAATTTCAACACCAAACTAGTAAAAGGACAATAAGAAATATATGTAGCATGGAATACAAAATCATACACATGAATGAGAAACATGATCATAAGATATAAGTACATTTTAATGATGATAGATGGAAGAGTAAAATACAAGGATAGGAAGATAGAAAATAAGGTAGGGCTTGAAACACGAGGGAGTGATATAGATGATAAAAGAGATAGATCATAACATGTAAGGAAATACTATATACGAGTCTTCTTGGTGATCACTAATCAAGCCTAGATGAAAGAAATGTTCTAAGTGATACTTGGATATTTGAATTCTAATAAATATAAGGAAGGCTTTAAGTAACTTCTAGAGAGATAAGGTTTGCATATTGAAATAGAGGAGTAAAATTATGTCACAACAAGATCATGTTATTGAATAAGGTCATGTTATCAAATAAGGATCAACCCCTAGAAAGTTTATGAGTGTAATAGTTCAATAGATGTCACTAATGATTTGACCCTGATCAATAACATCTCTATAAAATAAAACCCTAAGGTCAAAAATATGATAAGAAAATAGTAGTGATAGTGATCCCTAGTTTAAAGGTTGTAAATGGGAAAAAATAGATAAATAATATGGAAATAGCTAAGAATGTGGGATAATACGTGGACTTGAAATTCAAGATTGTGATTTGATTAGAAGTATAAGTGAAACATAAGCAAAGTGGGATCTTGAATAAATTCTTACACTAATAACAAGAATGATGGATAATCCATTCTTACCTAAATTTTTTTAATGTTAGAAATGTTCATTCTATATGATCAAAATGAGAAGGATAAGTAATAAGTAAGTGATAATGAATAAGAAAGAAATAAGAGAAAACAAATGGCTTTTAGTAATACATGAATTTGTTTCAAAAGTTTAATATGTTGAAGGTATATCAAGGGATGTAAATTTGTTACACATATGATTTTAGTTGTACATATGAAAGCAATATCTAAGTAAAAAGGGTGTTATGGTTTTAGTCATTCATACTAGTAATCTGGCTTAGCACTATATAATTGTTGTTAAATCTAGTCTTGCAACTTATGAGTTCTTTTCTATCAGATTAGCATAATAGTGAAATTCCAAACAGTAAGAATAATAGTACATATTGTCAAAATAATATTATAGATTGAACTATATGAATTGAGATGGTTGGATCATATTTCCAACAATATTATTGAAAATGGTTGTTTTTCTTTCTCTTTTCTATTATTGATTATTACATAGAAAATTCTTTTGTTGTCATTGAGAATCCTTGATTTTAATTTGTTGTGATTGGAAGATAAACAAAGGACTCAATATGGAAAACTACATTAAAATATGAAATACAAGAATATAGTGATGTATAAGATTGTAGAAGTTTAAAATAAACCTTGAATGTACTTTGCTTGTGTATTTATGTTTTGGGGATGAAATAACCCTTTTAAGGGGGAGAATTGTTATCACCGCATCTGAGCTTAATTGATAAACTAGGATTTATCTGGATGGTTACATGATTAGTTAGATTGGTCATCTTTTAAACCTGATTAATGATGGTAGCTCAATTTTGATGTCTTGAATCTAATGAGAATCTTAAGCATGTTTTTGTTTCAAATAATTAGGGTTTGAGAGGTATAAACCCTAGTCGATTGAAATTAGGTTTTTCACCCAACACGCCCTATTAGGGAGGAAAGAGCAAGGTAAGAAAAGGAAAATGAAAATGGGAGTTGGAATCTTGGGTAGAATGTCCATGGTGGGTAACACAGGCATGTAGGTTTGATGGTGGCACAAACATTCTAGACCACATAGTTGTTTTGGAGAAATAGAAGTGTTGTCCGTCTTTATACTGAAATAAGATGAATTTAAGGCACCACATCCATGGTAGGAATCGCATCTGTGTTGGTTCCATCTTAACATGGACGTGGCACCTTGCACGACCATTCTGGGTGTATCTAAGTCATTCTGTTCTTCAACTAACTATTCTACAGACTGTGGTATAATAATACACTATTTGATTTTAAATTAATCATTTGTAGATCATGAGGATCTAAATTTTTTAGTAAATCGCTTAAACTCAAACATAAACAATATGCTATTCTTTCATAATTTTTGGATTAGTTTTGACCTATTTAGTAAATGATATTCAGTAACATTTTTATGATAGAAAATTCTACTGAAATAGGAGAAAGTGCAAGTAGGGTCAATTTTGATATTGACCCAAGCACCTAAATTGCTCTATATGATTAACATAACACATTAGTATCTCTCATATTTCATGATTCATTCTAGAGAAATGAAATCCTAGAGAGAGAGGGAGAGTTAGGGTTGTTTGGATGCAGAAAGTGGTGAAGATGGCAATCTAGGACTTTCTCTTCCTAGAGTTGATGAAATTAAGTAAGTTTGTACATAGCTTTTCTTGGTGATTCTTATCTCACATATCAAGATTCCTCCCCTCCTCTGATTTGATTCAAAATGATATCAAATATCTCTCTTTTCTCACTCTTTCTCCATAATTCTCCATTCCTAGGGCTTCCAGGTTGAAAGGGATAAGAAAGTGGTTATTTGTTAGGGTTTTAATAGGAATTTGAGAATGTCATGTGTGGGGATACGTTTTTAAGGTGTTTTCACACCTTAGGTGAGTGGGTACTTCCTTCAAACAATAGATTACATGAAATTAAATTAAATAGTATTATTTAATTTTTTGTATGCGACTACAAACCCTAAATCTGACTTTTAGTTTAAGCTTATGAAAGGCCATCTAAAATTGGATTGTTTTCCTATTGTGATGAATTTCAGATGATAAAATCATATTATCAATGGATACAAACTGTAAGACCCCTGACCTGTGTTTTGGGGTAACCCTATTTTCTTTGGCTTGATGATGTGCTTAGAACCTTTCTCTTATCCTTTGAGATAATTTTAGAGCTTGTGGAGAGCTTAAGTCTCCAGTTTGAGCTTGTTTGGATGTTGTTTGTGCTTTGTGTGCTTGTTTTGTGGTGCAAATTGCAACTTACTCATTTGTGGGGGGTACACTTGTAATTTGCCACCTCTAGAGTGTTCCTTCTCTCTCTCTTGTCTCCATGAGATAGTGTGTGTGTGTGTGTGGTGCTTTGGGGTGCCTTGTTTGACCCTTGGTTGAGTGGTGTCACCCCTAGTGGTGATTAGGGTTTCTAGGGTTAGTGTGCCTTAACCTTGTGACCCTTGGTGGTTTGTCTCGACCTTGGTTGCAACCTAGGGCTTTGTTGGAGGGTGTCGTGACTGATACACCTCCCCTAGGTGTGGTATTCATGACCTAGATGTCCTTGGGTTGGGACAATGGCTTGGTGTGGTGTGTGGTGACCCCTTGTCACGACCTTGTTGTGTTGAATGGAGTGTCGCAACCTTGGGTGGTTCCCTGGGTGGGTCACGATCGTGACATAGGTGTTGGGTGGCCTAGGTGGTCAAGATCCAACCTAGAGTGTATCACCATGTCTTGTATGTTGGATTTAAGTGGTTGCATGTTAGTTTCTTGAGTGGAAAAGTGTCCCTTTGGAGCCCTATCTTGTTGACACCTCATCCTTTGCCTTACACCTCTCTCCTCCTTTGTTATATAAACCCTCTTTTCTCCATGCAAGTGATCTTTTTCCGGCCATATTCTTCCTCCCTTCCCTTTTGCTCGTCCCTGGAGCTTGGTGGATCAAGAAGAAGTTGTCCTTGCTGCTTTAAATGTGGCTCAACCTTGCATGTGTAGTTCGTGGTGATCCTTGGTCATCTTCAACCTTGGTGAGTGTTTATCTTTCCTCTTTGGAATTTTCCTTGGAACTTCTACCCCATCTTCTTCTCTTTTCCTGACCCTAGACCATGGTTCCTCCATGGTGATCTTTTTGGGAGAGAAACTCCTCATCACAAGGCCCATAGACCATGTTCTGACAAGGTAGACCCAAATTTGAGGAGGGTTTCTTCTCTCTTTCATCCTTTCTCTTTTGGCCAGTTCTAGAGCTTTTCAGCTCTCTTTTCTTAGGTGATCTATGACCATGGTGTCTTCTCTTTCTTGAGGTGTTCTTGTGGCCAAGAGTGGATCTTGATCATCCTTGGTGATCGTGTTCTTGGAGCTTGCCTTCTTTGGAGTGATCTTCCTTAAGGTGGGTTATATAACTCTTAACCTTCTATATTAATGCACTTTTCTTATATGCATGCTATTGTTTTCTATCTTTCTAAATGTTCCTTTAATATTCTAGTAGATGAAAATAAGACCTAGAGCTTGGATTATGTTGAGATCATGCTTGGTTTGGATGTAATCTGAACCCTAATTTCCTTTGTACTCAATTTTGGTGGTTGAGGTGCATAGTGGTTTCTCCTTTCTTCCTTGATATTAGTTTGAGTTGCATGCATGATGATCGAGTGTTTCTGTGTTCTATGAAGTCTTGGCTCAGTTTTGGTGGTGATTATATTGGTTTCTCTCTTGTTGAAGTTCCTTTTTGTGGTGGTTTCTTGGGGTCTCTTTTAGGGTTTGATTATTATTTTTGCATGGAGTTTTCCTTCATGGTGATGATGGGTTTTCCTTGTTTTTTCTCCTATTTTAGTTGTGGGTTGTCCCTGTTTGACCTTGGTTAACCTTGGGTTGGATTTGGTCTATGGTATTGGGGGTGGATTGACCCTTAGTGGGCGTTATGCCTTGTTTTTATCTTAGGTTGTGACATCTTTTGGCATGATGGTTTTTGGGTCGAGATGGTTGACCTTGTGGAGGTCGTGATATCCTCACCCTTGATGGTTGTGACACCTACTTCCTTAAGGGTCAAGATACAACATGGTTTTGGTTGAGAAATTTCCTTATCCCTTGTATTTCTCGTGACATGGTTTGGTTTTGAGGTCAAGACATGTTCTTATCGTGGGTCATGGTGAATCCTTGTTTTTGGGTCGTGACATGCTCTCCCTTAAGTGGTTGAACCCCAACCCTAGCTATTTGTGACATGGTTGCTTGAGGGTTGAGTCACGGTTCACCCCTTTGGTGGGTTGTGGTTGTGACACCATGAGTTTTGGTGGTCGTGACCCATGTATGGTTATGGTCGTGACTGACACGACTTTATCGTGCGTATAATGCAAGTGTACGTGTCAATGTAATATAGGCCTTGTGTTACAACCCCAATTTTTGGGTTCTTTTGGTGAGAAATGTAATTTCTTCTATTAAAGATATTTGAATAAATAATGATATAATTTGTTTTTAATAGATGAGTTTCATTTACAGTAGCCTTGTTCATTGATTGTGGGCTTTATTGGCTATTGGGCCCAATAACAATGAAAAAGACAAAAGAAACTCCATTATTTGAGTAAATTAGAAAATGCAGAAAAGAAAGATGTAGAAACCTCTAGAAGGAAAAAGAATATAATCGAAAGTTGTATTTCGTGCCTCTTGGGTTCCTTGGGTTCCAAGGAGTCCAAAGTTGCAAAGATAATGCAACAAGAAAGGAAAAGATCAATTAAGTATTTCTTTATTAAGAAAGAAATTGAAAATAATGATAAAATGTGGAAAATAAGTGGAAAGAGGATAATTGAGTTATCCTTGGTGGATTTTCGTATACAAAGGATTCCTAATGTTAAAAGGAATGCCAATGAGGAAAATAAAAGAGAAATAAAAAGAAATCCTCAAAAAGAGATATTTTAATAAGAAATAAACAAGATAATGGGAAATAATGAATATAGATGCATCTAGAAGGATAATAAGTATCCAATAAAAAGGATTTCGAAATATTAGAGATTCTTGGGGTCCAAGGAGCCCCAATGAAGAAGAAAGAAAGAGAAAATACCAATAATGCAAATAAGAGGATGATGTGATACAATATTAACTAATTTTGTGGCATTGTTAAAGAAGTGGTATTTTCCTACTAAAAGAAAATTGAAATTTTGTGCCAATAAATTAAAAGGCAAGTAAAAAGAAGATAAAAGAAGTAATTTTCAAAATCCTATTATTTAAATAAAAGGAATATCAAAGAGATAATGAAGAGAGAGGAGGTTGCTTTTTAGCTAAGGAAAATATGTTTCCTTTTGGGAAAAGGACTTGAGTCCTCGTGGATGCACATCTTGGGGTGTGAATGCCCTACCCTATATAAGGGGTAGAGCCTTTAGCTGAGTTTAAGAGAATCCCACACATCCTTTTCTCTTCTCCTTCTTCCTTCCATACAAACCCTAGAAAAGAGACTAGTTCAAATCCTAAAGCAATTCATGGTCGTGGAGGAGTTACGGCGGAAGTGTGCTGCTCTCATGACGTTAAGGGGAAGCTCGATGGAGGTTCCTCCACCCTAGCCTGAATGCAGCAGCAGCAGCACGGATGCTTTGGCGGCCGCACAGTGCAGGCCTGCCCAGCCTGAACCAACCATCGTGGCCACGGGCTGAGGGCACCCAGAGGAGTGCGAAGGCCTGACGGAGGTAAGGGATGGAGCCGACGTGGCTTTCAGGTCTAGAACTGGGAGCACGAGTCGTGCCTAGGGCTGCGCTCGACGGCAGCAGTAGCATCGAGAGGTTGAATACAACTTGTTGTCCGTTGGTTGAATATACCCTCTGGGGTATGAAGCGTCGACCAACTTAAAGGGGGGCAGAATGGTCTTTTCAAAATGTTTACAAACAAGTCAAGCAACGTTGCATGGAAACAGTGATGTGGCAGCTTTCGATTGGCCCAAGTAAGGTTTTATTGCAAAATTCATAACTAAATAATGATAGCTCAGATGGATATGCATAATATATGAATCTTGCTCAGAAAAACGAGAGGAATTCAATAAAAATGGTTTTAGAGGCTAATTCCTCTTGCTATTCGAAAAGTAGTGTAAGTTATCAACTTTAATGAATTAAAGATTAAGAAACTCTATTTGGAGATGATTAATGTAATTAGTAGGGTCTAATGGATGATTAAAGTTGTTATTAACCTATTAATGAAAAAAGGTACATTAAGAACAAAAAGGATGAACTTTGCATGAAATGGGTTTAATTTAGAGTTTCATGTGCATAAATATGCTTTAATGGGCCTTGAAAACCCTAATATTAGTAAATGTGATTTATAATGGTTTTATTTATTCAAAATCATGAATAAGGTTGAGATATGATAATTCCAAGCTATTTCAAGTATAAGAGGTCCTAATTGTGGATAAATACCCTTAATGTAATAATTAGGGTTTTCTAATGGATAAAAGTAGAATTAATGACAAATAGAGTTCATATGTGAATTAGATCATAATGAACTATGAATTGATGATAAATGAGCATAATGATCTTGTCATGGGTTGAAAGGATAAAAATGGTAGCTTTAATGTAAAAGAGTCTTAATGGACTTAATTGATGGTTAATTGTGCTTTTATGAAATTAGGGTTTAAAATAGTAAAAGATGAATGGAAACCCTAAAAGTGGGCTAGAAACCCTAGGAAGCGAGCTAGGTTTAATAGATCTTGATGGCATGATCAACAATAGGAAATTGTATGCATATTTTAGGATCTCATAATGTGCTTGCTTGCTTATTTGGATTTCTTGATTGGATTATTTTGTCTCCAATTAGTCTGACAGGTACATGGTTAATTATGGTTAATCGCATTAGTTTCTCGAAGATTTTCCCGGATGATTCATCGCATTGAATGCAACTTATCATTTTGGATGTTCATACTTGCAAATCATAAAGTCACTATGATTATCACAATAATAGTATAAGTGTGTATTTTCGCACCTACATGCCACCCTGATGGATGATGCAAAAAGATCAAGCCCAGGAGGGAAGACCTAAGAGCACCATGAGTGGTGGCCCCAGGCACCAAGCTCGGGATTGAGAAGGTGGCCTATGATATTGCATGACTAACGGGCACCATGAAGGGTGACCCAAGCACCAAGCTTGGGATTGAGAAGGTGGCCTTAAGTCAATGGCAAAACTGAAACCCGAAAGGGGGTATGCCAGGGTTAGGGAAAAGGTTGTGGATAAAGTCACACTGAAAGCGTAATTTGTCTTGTTAATTAACTTGATTGTGATATTTAGATTGTTAGCCATATTTGTGAAATTTTGTTTGTCCCCACATACCAGCATATTCGTTTATGCTGACCGACATTTTGTTTGTCAGCATTTTGAGGTACAATATTGAAAAGGACAAATAGTAAAGTGGCATATGTGGAAGTAAAGAAGAGTTAAAGTACAAGGAGGATTAGTTAGAATAGACTCCATATGTGGATAGAAGTTGATATCCAAGTTTTTTAAAAAGGTATGCAAAGTTAAATTTTATTACAGCCTTTCAGTATAGTTTGGTAGAATTTGATAATTGTTATTGATTACTTGTCGAACCTTTGATTCAGAAATTGGGATTACGGCTCTAACCTCTTGGTCTCCCTTAATTGGGGGGTTACCAGAAGGCGGGGTTGTTACAATTGGTATCAGAGCATAGGTTCCTCATTTAATCTTTAATAATTATTAAATTTTACAAACTTTGTAGAACCCAAGGGAGTTATTAGAGGAATTTTTGAAAGACAGAGGTGTCTAGAAAAGGATCACGTCTGGGGGCTGGCAAGATTTTCCTCCGCACCATTAGTCAGAATATGAGGACTCCCGGATTAGTGTGACTGCCTGGTCAAAGTCTCAGGATTTGACTCGAAATAAGATACCTTTAGGACTCTCTCATCTTGTTCATCCCTTCTCAACTCAAATGTTGTTAAGGATTATAAGGATTAGGGTTCTCTCTCTTTTCCCAACCTTCTTGAGGTATGGGTAAGGTTGATAAGGTTTAAGGAATCCTCCACCAAAATAATAAAAAGCATGTAAATAAGATGTCATGGACATAAGCTTAATAGATTAAGCATAAAAGAATAGATACATCCTTAGGTCGTATGACATAAGTTGTCATGCCCTCAGGAGAGACCTGAGGCTAGACCTTCTTGTCAGGAGGATAAGTTAAGAGAGTTAGTCTTGGAGGAAGAGATTTCCATTACAAGTAGAGACTTGGCACATACTTTGAGGATGATGTTAACCCTACCCTAAGTGAAGGTTAGAGAGAGAGATGTCATGATGAGTTAGATGTTATGGTAGACTAGGTGTGTGGGTGGACATGCCTTTGGATGCCCATAGGAGCCATGAGAGGTTATATGACCTAGTACCCTTGGCGACCCAACCCTGGGAAGGGTCGTGCATGTAAGGAGTGGGATCCCATAGGGTTCCACTCCCTACTAAAAATAAAGAGGGAAACATCCACCAAAAAAAAAATTCTCAAAAGGGGATGAAACCAAATTTATTTAACATGATTGTATCATAACACAATGAGTAGCAGCAGAAAAGAAATATTATCTAACAAATTACAAAGCTTGATAACATGATACAACACTTCACCACATATAGGTATCTAAAGGAAACATAAACATAAAAGCCAAAGACCAAGCTGAGGGTCATCTAACCACCTCTTCAAGCCTCCCAAAGCTCAGCTACAAGGTTGATGTTCAAGTTCACTCTCCTTGATCTAACCTGGGGTTGGAAGCATACCCCACAAAAGAGAAGAAGAAAAGAAATACATCAGCAAAAAGATGGTATGTGTATGCTAAATGAAACTTTGAGCAATTAAAGCAATAAGGACATTGAAAGTAAAATGCTTCCCATACAAGAGATAAGGACTACCCACATGGGCATAAAAGAAACATCATAACTTGATAAAAGATAATACTTGCCATAAACAATAAAATTTGTGCAAAAAAAGCACATAGATAGGTAGTAGGGCACACACCCCACAACCAATAATCAACCTGCACGCATGTGAGATAAACATAGTCCTAGAAAAATATAAAATACAAAGGCGGCCAAGGCTTCACATCCTTGAAAACCTGATAGAGAATGACTTTCCGTCAAACTCCCAATATATATAAAAGTTGATCCAAGGATTCACATCCTTGAAACTCGGGTATGGAACACCACCACCACCATCCCATAAACAAAAAGGGCACACACCCAAAAACCAAAGTAATTTACATTATTCTAGTGCTACTGATTCACATTGCATGTAAATATAGAGGCAAGTAAATAGTTTAGTCAGAAGATGAAACAAAGGTTGCCATCACACAATGGACAACACAAACATATAACATCCACTTCAAAGTGGCACATATCAATATAAGAGACCAACATGCACCAAGGCACAAGAGTGATATCCAGAGAATATCCAAGGCCATAATAAGCAAGATAGTTCACATGAACCATGATAACAAGAGATAAGAGCAATGTGTATAGGCTATCATCCATAGGACCGAGAGAAAGACAAAATATAGGTGAATTGCTCAACATGAAGAAATAGGGGATACAAGAGACAAAATATAGGTGAATTGCTCAACATGAAGTAATAGGGGATACAACATACATAAGAGAGAAGAATTGCTCAATATGAATAATCGGAGATACAAACATACCTCAAATCAGATTCCAAACTGCAAAGCACTCCTAAATCCAAGTCTAGGTCACCGAAGGCCTAATAAACACATATATAGATTTTTGGGTCAATTTCATCACATTAACCAAACCCTAAAAACCTTCTTTTTATATATGTGTGAATTAGGTTATGAAACGGTTCCATATTTTAGGTTATGTTATTAGGAGTTTAAAACATATTTTATTATATTTTTCTGACTTATAAATAATTAGTTATGATTTTTACAAGTTAGTTCATCATTAATTAGATCCAATGAAAACACCTATTATTAATCTTTAGATTCAGTTATCAAAACTTATACCATTAGTTAGATCTTATTTTTCTTATTCCAACGAATATTTTTCCATATTTTTTTGATGATCCATTAATTAGTTATTAATTTTTATACATCAGCCAATCAGGAAATTACGAGTAAACAAAATCGTTTGAAACAGGGAAGAGAGAGAGGGGCCACACTGGCTTGGGCCGGCCACTCAGAGCCACCCAAGTCAGCAGACAACCCTTCCATCTCAGCAACGGCTCTTGCAAAACAAAACAAAACAAAAAAAAAGCGAACCATATGAAAAGACGAAAGTACCCATAGAGCGGAAAACGTTGCAAAACAGAAACGGTGAGGGGTAGAGAAGGGATAATGCATGGGGGAAAGATCACCCCGACCTCTGCTTGCCATGGTGAGGCCACAGCATCAGCAGCCAAGGCCAAAACTCAACTCTCTATGAATAGACAACTAAAATGAGCTGCCAACCAACCCAACATGCTCGTGGGGGAGCAACGAACTCCTAGAGCCCAAAAACTCAACGAACAACCAGCGGAGCATGAGTTCCACTGTGAGGGAGCTTGAACAAACCAAAAACCCAAAAACTAAGAAGACGAGTCGAAAACCACCAAAAACTATGCAAGAAGCACCACAAAGCAAAACCAAACTCAAGCAAGATCTTACCAGGGTCTAAACACTGCAGAAGCACCCCGGTCGACGAGCTTGACAGCGGCAATAGCTCCCGGAGTAGGGGAGAGCAAACCACAGCTGCACCGGCGAGGATGAAACCACCAAAGGCTCTGAGAAGGTCTGAAGATGGTTCACGCGTGAGGAATTCACCAGAGCTGAACCCAGCAGTAAGCTTAGATTGCTGGAACCGAAGGTAGAAGACAGAGTAGGGGGAGGAAATTTGGTGGAAGTCGGGCGCAATTGAGGGCAAAGGAAGTTTCTCGGGATACCAAGGAAAGTCCCAGGGTACTCACGAGAGGATGGGGTGTCGATGATGTCTTTGGAAGAAAAATGATGGAGAACCTGATTTTAGGTGTTTCCTATTTATAAGGATTTAGAGCTTGAGTGAGGGGTCCAAAGAAGCGGAATCCAAAAAGGAATCTATAGGAACAAAATTCGTGAACAAATATTGAGTGTAGACTGAGAAATCAGGATCGGAAAATCATGCGTCGAACTGGCCTGGTTTCCACTTTCATCGTGAGGTAGAAGAGAGGCTGGTAGCCATCCGATCAATCTGGGTTTGAGCGAGGAAGAGTGTGAGCCATCCGATGGCACGTGACAGCCCAAGCAAAGGAAAAAAAATGAGAAATTAAATTGAATTAAACAAAGTGAAATCCATTAATACATGCATATTCTCTTTCCTCATTTAGGGGTTCTAGAATTATCCAAATTAAACCAAATTTTTCACATAAGTTAAGTTAATTATGTAGATTCTGAATATACACTTAGTTTTGCCTTTTAGAAATCTTTAATGGGTTAAATAATTAAAATGTCATTTTCTCTTTCCTCCTTCAAAAGAAGTGATAATATTCCTTAAAATTTGTGAAACTTCACCCTTAAGTCTTCCTAAGAGACTAGGATACGGTTTTGTCACTAATTTCTCAAGTCGATATTATTTATTTATTTATTTATTTATTTAATAAATTAAAAGATTCTACACATTTTCTCTCACCTAAATATACCCATTAATCAAACATTATCCAAATTAGTTGCAAATTTACCCAAAATCTTATTTTTATATTTAGAATACGAATTTGGAGTTAGTTTTCTATTTTTAGGGCATTAAGTATTTTATCTCACCTTTATTGGCCTAAATCCTATTTTCTTTTAATAAAGATTTTAATATATGCATTTATCTTCCAAATTAAATGATACTTGGCCATTTTGGTTTCTTTTAAGCCAAGAAAACTAGATTGATATCCAAATTATCTTCATGGGTTTCCACTTATGATTTTTGGGACAATGTGTTTCCTCATTATCCATTATATCCCATATTATCTCCAATTATTGTCCTTATTATCTTTTTTATGTGTATTTTGAGATTTCTCTCCTTTTTCATATACTAAAAAGCACTAGAAAGTTCTAGGACGAAATATTTTATTATTTTTATTACTTAGTGTACAATTTGCACTTCAAGCCCATTATTAAAAACCCAACTGAAGCATTTGTGCATATAACCCTATATTAAGAATATATGGGAAATATTTATCCGATTAAGTTCTTTAATTTCTTATTATCATCCAAACAAGTCATTATTAAGTACAAAGTATTTTAGATTCTCTTAATTACATGTATTAGCTAATCCTTGTTTGACTAAGTTAAAAGGGTAAAACTATTAGGGTAGGATTCTATTTCTGGTCTGTTACAGCACACCACCCCTTAAAGGGATTTTGTCCTCAAAATCAAAACATCTATAAGAAAACTTATCCACCACCCCTTAAAAGGGTTCATCTCAACAAGTCAAGATAATCATCATCAAGGTATTAAGACTACCCACATATCTTTTAGTTATGAAAGTTTTTGATTTTTATGTTTCTCATTTATCTAGCTAGAAGTCATTCCATCTAGGGTTGAGTTTTAGGTCCTCATGTCTCTAACCTATCAACCCTAGATGATCACCCAAAATTCATAAGGTTTCTTGCACAAGGCAAGGATACTAGGTATAAGAAACCTAAGACAAAGGTAAGCATCCTAAGTGAGACGAGTTTGAAATAGCTAGATAACCAACTGCTAGTGGCTCTGATACCATGCTATAAGGAGTGGGATCCCATAAGGTTCCACTCCCTACTAAAAATAAAGAGGGAAACATCCACCAACAATTTTTTTCTCAAAAGGAGATGAAACCAAATTCATTTAACATGATTGTATCATAACACAATGAGTAGTAGTGGAAAAGAAATATTATCTAACAATTTACAAAGCTTGATAACATGATACAACACTTCACCGCATATAGGTATCTAAAGGAAACCTAAACATAAAAGCCAAAGACCAAGCCGAGGGTCATCTAACCACCTCTTCAAGCCTCCCAAAGCTCAGCTACAAGGTTGATGTTGAAGTTCACTCTCCTTGATCTAACCTGGGGTTGGAAGCATACCCCACAAAAGAGAAGAAGAAAAGAAATACATCAGCAAAAGGTTGGTATGTGTATGCTAAATGAAACTTTGAGCAATTAAAGCAATAAGGACATCAAAAGTAAAATGCTTCCCATACAAGAGATAAGGACTAGCCACATGGGCATAAAAGAAACATCATAACTTGATAAAAGATAATACTTTCCATAAACAATAAAATTTGTGCAACAAAAGCACATAGATAGGTAGTAGGGCACACACCCCACAACCAATCATCAACCTGCATGCATGTGAGATAAACATAGTCCTAGAAAAATATAAAATACAAAGGCGGCCAAGGCTTCACATCCTTGAAAACCTGATAGAGAATGACTCACCGTCAAACTCCCAATATATATAAAAGTTGAGCCAAGGCTTCACATCCTTGAAACTCGGGTATGGGGCACCACCACCACCATCCCATAAACAAAAAGGGCACACACCCAAAAATCAAAGTAATTTACATTATTCTAGTGCTACTGATTCACATTGCATGTAAATATGGAGGCAAGTAAATAGTTTAGTCATAAGATGAAACAAAGGTTGCCATCACACAATGGACAACACAAACATATAACATCCACTTCAAAGTGGCACAAATCAATATAAGAGACCAACATGCACCAAGGCACAAGAGTGATATCTAGAGAATATCCAAGTCCATAATAAGCAAGATAGTTCACACGATAACAAGAGATAAGAGCAATGTGTATAGGCTATCGTCCATAGGACCGAGAGAAAGACAAAATATAGGTGAATTGCTCAACATGAAGTAATAGGGGATACAATAGACAAAATATAGGTGAATTGCTCAACATGAAGTAATAGGGGATACAACATACATAAGAGAGAAGAATTGCTCAATATGAATAATCAGAGGTACAAACATACCTCAAATCAGATTCCCAACTGCAAAGCACTCCTAAATCCAAGTCTAGGTCACCGAAGGCCTAATAAACACATACAGATTTTTGGGTCAATTTCATCACATTAACCAAACCCTAAAAACCATCTTTTTATATATATGTGAATTAGGTTATGAAACGGTTCCATATTTTAGGTTATGTTATTAGGAGTTCAAAACATATTTATTATATTTTTTTGACTTATAAATAATTAGTTATGATTTTTACAAGTTAGTTCATCATTAATTAGATCCAATGAAAACACCTATTATTAATCTTTAGATTCAGTTATCAAAACTTATACCATTAGTTAGATCTTATTTTTCTTATTCCAACGAATATTTTTCCATATTTTTGTGATGATCCATTAATTAGTTATTAAACATTTATACATCAGTCAATCAGGAAATTACGAGTAAACAAAATCGTTTGAAATAGGGAAGAGAGAGGGGGGCCACACTGGCTTGGGCCGGCCACTCAGAGCCACCCAAGTCAGCAGACAACCCTTCCATCTCAGCAACGGCTCTTACAAAACAAAACAAAAAAGTGAACCATATGAAAAGACGAAAGTACCCATAGAGCGGAAAACATTGCAAAACAGAAACAGTGAGGGGTAGAGAAGGGATAACGCACGGGGGAAAGATCACCCCGACCTCTACTTGCCATGGCGAGGCCACAGCATCAGAAGCCAAGGCCAAAACTCAACTCCCTATGAATAGACAACTAAAATGAGCTGCCAACCAACCCAACATGCTCGTGAGGGAGCAACGAACTCCCAGAGCCCAAGAACTCAATGAACAACCAGTGGAGCATGAGTTCCACTGTGAGGGAGGTTGAACAAACCAAAACCCAAAAACCAAGAAGACGAGTCGAAAACCACCAAAAACTATGCAAGAAGCACCACAAAGCAAAACCAAACTCAAGCAAGATCTTACCAGGGTCTAAACACTGCAGAAGCACCTCGGTCGACGAGCTTGACAGCGGCAATAGCTCTCGGAGTAGGGGAGAGCAAACCACAGCCGCATCGGTGAGGACGAAACCACGAAAGGCTCTGAGAAGGTCTGAAGATGGTTCACACGTGAGGAATTCACCGGAGCTGAACCCAACAGCAAGCTTAGATTTCCAGAACCGAAGGTAGAAGACAGAGTAGGGGGAGGAAATCCAGTGGAAGTCGGGCGCAATTGAGGGCAAAGGAAGTTTGTCGGGATACCAAGGAAAGTCCCAGGGTACTCACGAGAGGATGGGGTGTCGATGATGTCTTTGGAAGAAAAACGATGGAGAACCTGATTTTAGGCGTTTCCTATTTATAAGGATTTAGAGCTTGAGTAAGGGGTCCAAAGAAGCAGAA
Source organism: Alisma plantago-aquatica (assembly GCA_963693085.1). Lineage (NCBI taxonomy): Eukaryota > Viridiplantae > Streptophyta > Magnoliopsida > Alismatales > Alismataceae > Alisma > Alisma plantago-aquatica. Next base: position 409,562,790 of record OY856414.1, read on the forward strand.
TCCAATAAGGAATCTATAGGAACAAAATTCATGAACAAATATTGAGTGTAGACTGAGAAATCAGAATCGGAAAATCATGTGTCGAACTGGCCTGGTTTCCCCTTTCATCGTGAGGTAGAAGAGAGGCTGGTAGCCGTCCGATCAATCTGGGTTTGAGCGAGGAAGAGTGTGAGCCATCCGATGGCACGTGACAGCCCAAGCAAAGGAAAAAATGAGAAATTAAATTGAATTAAACAAAGTGAAATCCATTAATACATGCATATTCTCTTTCCTCATTTAGGGGTTCTAGAATTATCCAAATTAAACCAAACTTTGCACATAAGTTAAGTTAATTATGTAGATTCCGAATATACACTTAATTTTTCCTTTTGGAAATCTTTAATGAGGTAAATAATTAAAATGTCATTTTCTCTTTCCTCCTTCAAAAGAGGTGATAATATTCCTTAAATTTTGTGAAACTTCACCCTTAAGTCTTCCTAAGAGACTAGGATATGATTTGGACACTAATTTCTCAAGTTGATATTATTTCTTTATTTATTTAATAAATTAGAAGATTCTACACATTTTCTCTCACCTAAATATACCCATTAATCAAACATTATCCAAATTAGTTGCAAATTTACCCAAAGGCTTATTTTTATATTTAGAATACGAATTTGGAGTTATTTTTCTATTTTTAGGGCATTAAGTATTTTATCTCACCTTTATTGGCCTAAATCCTATTTCTTTTAATAAATATTTTAATATATGCATTTATATTCCAAATTAAATGATACTTGGTCATTTAGTTTCTTTTAAGCCAAGAAAACGAGATTGATATCCAAATTATCTTCATGGGTTTCCACTTATGAGTTTTGGGACAATATGTTTCCTCATTATCCATTATATCCCATATTATCTCCAATTATTGTCCTTATTATCTCTTTTATGTGTATTTTGAGATTTCTCTCCTTTTTCATATACTAAAGAGCACTAGAAAGTTCTAGGATGAAATATTTTATTATTTGTATTACTTTGTGTACAATTTGCACTTCAAGCCCATTATTAAAAATCCAACTGAAGCATTTGTGCATATAACCCTATATTAAGAATATATGGGAAATATTTATCTGATTAAGTTCTTTAATTTCTTATTATCATCCAAACATGTCATTATTACGTACAAAGTATTTTAGATTCTCTTAATTAGTATTTTAGATTCTCTTAATTACATGTATTAGCTTATCCTTGTTTGGCTAAGTCAAAAGGGTAAAACTATTAGGGTAGGATTCTATTTCTGGTATGTTACATTGCATGTTAGAGTGAAGGATAACTCCTTCAATGATGAGGGTGAAGAACCTATGGAAACCCCATGAGCTTATATGAGCATGGCATAGTATGTACCCAGAGTACGTCAAGTAGTGCAGGCAGTAGGTCGAAACCCTGGCTAGGAGAGTTTGAGGGATAGCTTATGAGATAAGCATAAAGGGTTATTGATAACCTTGAGCAAACATAAGCTTGAACATAGGTATCACCCAGGTAGGGGTACGCTTGTGAGCTTGATCCACCTTCATGGAGAGAGGACCTTTAGTAATAAGGCTGGTTGTGGAGTAGCTTTAGAGAGAGAGAGAGAGCAGGACCCAAGCAAGAAGGTTGGAAGCTTAGACTCCGAGATATGAGGAATGGTGGGGAGTTGAGGATAATGCGACCTAAGTGGATGGTTGCGGTTGCCACATGCATGATCCCTGGAGGCTGGGGATATCTTGGTTGCCATTGAGGAACCAAAACCCTAGAGAGAGGATGAGTCTGTTGGTACCCCTGTACCTATGGTATAGATGAGAAGAAGAGTTCCTTAGACATGGAGAGGTTTAGTAACAGGTTGTGAGGCCTCATACCTCGTTGGTTGTCCTTGAGGAGGACTCCACTCTGAAGTTTGGATCAAGTAGAAGGATGACAGGAAGTGCATGACATGCCTTATACATACTTGATATGTGGTTAAGAGGTCGAGCATGCAGTTGGACATCTGAAAAGTGAACCTAGGGTTCCTAGGCCTAAGAGGGGAAGAGGTGAACCTAATGCTCATGACGAGATTTGAGTTTTTATAGATTCGAGCGTGGCACTCCTTATGTTGAAAGGAAAGGGAAACCCCTTGAGTCAAAGGTATGATCTTGATCCAATGTTGAGGAATGAGAATAAGTATGACCTAGCATGGTTTAGTAGGTGGTCTGCTTGTGCCTTAGTAGCTTGGTAGGGTTAAGCATGCTCATGTGGATGTAAACCCTAGACATAAGCATGTTGGTGACCTTTGTTATCAAGGTGTAGTTTCCTCCCATCCTAGGAGAGGGACCTTTTTGTAGGGTGTATACCAGTTTTGTTGGCTTTGAGGTAACCTAAAGAGGTCTCATAGGATCTTGAGAAGCTAAGTGAAAAGTACATAGTAAGAGAATGAACATGTAGACCCATAGATAACCATATCTAAGTGCATATGGATGATTTACCATGGAGGTAACTGATATGGGGCCTGACCAAGATAAGTAGGTCGCCATGACCCCTATGAAAGGATGGGAGTCAGCCCGTGAATGCATAGAGAGATGATGGAGGCTTGGGTAAGGTTCTAAGTTGGACATGTACTATGTTAGAATCCTAAGTCTATCCTAGGGTTAGGTAGGGATAAGACCGATGAAAGTAGGAGTTGCCTAATTCCCTAGTTGCACATGACCATAGGGTCGGGAGGTAACAGCTATCATTGTCTGAGGGCCATGGGTTAGGAGATTGATCACCTTCATGAACTCATGGGACCCAAAGGGCAGATGAGGAGGGAACTCTCTGGATGCATAAGGGAAGAGGTATGACCCCAAAAGTGTCGGCACCCTATAGACCTAGAGGAGATGACCAAGGATTGTGTAGTGACCCAAGTAGGTTCGAAACCAGTTTTCCATGGAAGTAACTTTGATATCATGATGTTTGTGATGTAGAGACATATGTTGCACACTTCAACTTAGATTTAAAGGTGTGTTGGCAAGGTGGGATGTACAATCTCTACTCTTGGAATGGGAAGAACTATGTATTTGGACTGCAGCCAAATGCTTATTTCCTCTTGTTATGGGGGTGAGAGATAGGACAGTACGCATGCCATACACCAAGGATAAAGATGAGGTGAGTTAGAATGTTGCTATGAGGTATGAGGACAGAGATGATAACGTAACATTGTAGAGTGAACGATTCATGGATGGTTTACCAACATTAAGAGAAATAAGGTAGTCATCTTATGAGGATGTTTTATCATGAGATGAGTTATACAAGGTTGAGTTTGAAAACCAAGAGGATGAGCTCAGAGTTTCTTGATGAAGATAGACTTAGAGTCCGAGATGAGATAATAAGTGGAATACATGGAGGTGTATGTCTACAACAGTACCTTCACACATAAGGATGTGAAGTGGTTGAGATGCAGCTGCCTAGTTTAGCTAGAGGCAAAAAGAAGTTGTTGGGCTAACCCTAAGTTTGAAAAAGGAGATGTGTTTGGCTAAAATTCAGATGTAACGAGATATGTTGAACAAGTTAGTAGCTATTTGGTTAGCCAGCCTAGGCCTTGATGTAATAATAGGATGGTTGTAGAACCTCAGATGTACTTCTCTGGAAAGGAAGGTGATGAAACCCCGACTAGAGTGGTTTAGGGTTTCTGAGGAATCGATCTTGACATACAAGAGATCATGATTTTAAGATCACCATACACCGTGGTACTACGGAGATAGTAAGTGACAGTAGTACATTGGATGCTTAAGATGAAGTTGCACGTGGCTTGTCGCCATGCATGACAGAAGGTGAAGGACGAACACCAGTAACCCAGTGTATTGTTATAGTGGATAAAGAGTCCCCGAGAGGGAATGGGATTTCATCACTATGGATGTTGTGGTAAGTCTCCCCTAGACCAAGGAAGGTCAAGATCCAATATGGGTTATGGTAGCTCGCCTTACTTAGATGACATGAGAAAGAAAGAATATCGTCAAGGGACGGTTTCAGTTGAACTACATATGAGAAAGAGATGCTTTAGTTACACCATAATGTGAGTTCAGAAGTTCTTGAGTGTAACCTAAAAATTCACTTCCATGAGGTGGAAGTAGATACATGAAGAACTCGATGTTAGTATAGTTTATCACCCCTAACTAATGGTTAGTTAAATACCAATTAGAGGTTCTGATAGGAGCATGTGTGCTTGCTCAGGGTGATACATAGAGACAGTTCTTGTCCTCTGTAAGATGTGATGATAACCACCATAACCAGTATCGAGATGTAAAGAAGCTCTACAAGGGAGGTTGTGTCGGTCACCACTTCATTAAGATGATGTTGGTGAAGGGACCTCGTGAAGGTCAAGAAAGGACCACTGTGTGTGCAGATGAAGTCGCTTTCATCGTGCAATGGCTAAAAGAGAGCCCAGGGGTGACATGAGTCGCGAGCTGCTACAAAGCAGACTGACATGCAGTTCACTATGGGAGAGTATGTTATGTAAAAAAATCCGACCCCTCTAAGCTACAGTTGAGAAAGTTGAGTCCCCGATATATGGGTCCATTTGAGATGGATTGGTGGAGATGGTTGTGTTTAGCCTTACCCCTCAGGATAATATGATGAAAAATGTGTTATATGAGTCTGATATAGAGCACTATGTGAGGTACCCAAGCCATGTGTTGAGCCCTGAACCTATTCAGCTTTTGAGAGGCTAAAATGTCCTGAGTCACCTACGAGGGTACGATATACTGAGGTAAGAAAGAACTCAGATGGAAGAATATGAGATGATGAAGGTTCTTGGGAAGCACCATGGAAAGGGTGAAGCCACATGGGAGCCCTGATGGACATAAGAAAGGGTTATCCTGTTTGTTTGTGTGCCTGGTGGAATTTTGAGGGCAAAATTCCTATAAGAGGGGAAGGATGTTACAACCCCAATTTTTGGGTTCTTTTGGTGAGAATGTAATTTCTCCTATTAAATATATTTGAACAAATAATGATATAATTTGTTTTGAATAGATTAGTTTCGTTTACAATAGCCTTGTTGGTTGATTTGTGGGATTTATTGGCTATTGGGCCCAATAACAATGAAAAAGACAAAAGAAACTCCATTATTTTAGTAAATAAGAAAATGGAGTAAAGAAAGATGTAGAAACCTCTAGAAGGAAAAAGTATATAATCCAAAGTTGGATTTCGTGCCTCTTAGGTTCCTTGGGTTCCAAGGAGTCCAAAGTTGTAAAGATAATGCAACAAGAAAGGAAAAGATCAATTAAGTATTTCTCTATTAAGAAAGAAATTGAAAATAATGATAAAATGTGGAAAATAAGTTGAAAGAGGCATAATTGAGTTATCCTTGGTGGATTTTCATATCCAAAGGATTCCTAATGTTAAAAGGAATGCCAATGAGGAACATAAAAGAGAAATAAAGAGAAATCCTCAAAAAGAGATATTTTAATAAGAAATAAACAAGATAATGGGAAATAATGAATATAGATGCATCTAGAAGGATAGTAAGTATCCACTAAAAAGGATTTCAAAATATTAGAGATTCTTGGGGTCCAAGGAGCCCCAATGAAGAAGAAATAAAGATAAAATACCAATAATGCAAATAAGAGGATGATTTGATACATTATTAACGAATTTTGTGGCATTGTTAAAGAAGTGGTATTTTCCTACTAAAAGAAAATAGAAATTTCATGCCAATAAATTAAAAGGCAAGTACAAAGAAGATAAAAGAAGTAATTTTCGAAATCCTAATATTTAAAGAAAAGGAATATCAAAGAGATAATGAAGAGAGAGGAGGTTGCTTTTTAGCTAAGGAAAATATGTTTCCTTTTGGGAAAAGGACTTGAGTCCTCGTGGATGCACATCTTGGGGTGTGAATGCCCTCCCCTATATAAGGGGTAGAGCCTTTATCCGAGTTTAAGAGAATCCCGCGCATCCTTTTCTCTTCTCCTTCTTCCTTCCATACAAACCCTAGAAAAGAGACTAGTTCGAATCCTAAAGCAATTCATGGCCGTGGAGGAGTTACGGTGGAAGCGTGCTGCTCTCATGACGTTAAGGGGAAGCTCGATGGAGGTTCCTCCACCCTAGCCTAAACGCAGCAGCAGCATGACTGCTTTGGTGGCCGAACAGTGTAGGCATGCCCATCCTGAACCAGCCACCGTGGTTGCGGGCTGAGGGCACCCAGAGGAGCACGGAGGCCTGACGGAGGTAAGGGATGGAGCCGACGTGGCTTTCAGGTCCAGAACTGGGAGCACGAGTCATGCCTAGGGCTGTGCTCGACAGCCGCAGTAGCATCAAGAGGTTGAAGACAACCTGCTGGCCATTGGACGAATATACCCTCTGGGGTATGAAGCGTCGACCAATTTAAAGGAGGGCAGAACGGTCTTTTCAAAATGTTTCCAAACAAGTCAAGCAACGTTGCATGGAAACAGCGACGTGGCCCAAGTTAGGTTTTATTGCAAAATTCATAACTAAATAATGGTAGCTCAGATGGATACGCATAATATATGAACTTTGCTCAAAAAATGAGAGGAATTCATTAAAAATGATTTTAGAGGCTAATTCCTCTGTCTATTCAAAAAGTAGTGTAAGTTATCAACTTTAATGAATTAAAGATTAAGAAACCCTATTTGGAGATGATTAATTTAATTAGTAGGGTCTAATGGATGATTAAAGTTGATATTAACCTATTAATGGTAAAAAGGTACGCTAAGAACAAAAAGGATGAACTTTTCACGTAATGGGTTTAATTTAGAGTTTCATGTGCATAAATATGCTTTAATGGGCCTTGAAGACCCTAATATTAGTAAATGTGATTTATAATGGTTTTAATTATTCAAAAACGTGAATAAAGTTGAGATATGATAATTCCAAGATATTTCAAGTATAAAAGTTCCTAATTGTGGATAAATACCCTTAATGTAATAATTAGGGTTTTCTAATGGATAAAAGTAGAATTAATGAAAAATAGAGTTCATATGTGAATTAGATCATAATGAACTATGAATTGATGATAAATGAGTATAATGATCTTGTCATGGATTAAAAAGATAAAAATGGTAGCTTTAATGTAAAAGAGGCTTAATGGACTTAATTGATGGTTAATTGTGCTTTTTCTAAAATTAGGGTTTAAATAGTAAAAGATGAATGGAAACCCTAAAAGTGGACTAGAAACCCTAGGAAGCGAGCTAGGTTTAATAGATCTTGATGGCATGATCAATAATAGGAAATTGTATGCATATTTCAGGATCTCATAATGTGCTTTCTTGCTTATTTGGATTTCTTGATTGGATTATTCTGTCTCCAATCAGCCTGACATGCATGTGGTTAATTATGGTTAATCGCATTAGTTTCCCGAAGAGTTTCTCGGACGATTCATCGCATTGAATGCAACTTATCAGTTTGGATGTTCATACTTGCAAATCATAAAGTCACTATGATTATCACAATAATAGTATAAGTGTGTATTCTTGCACCTACATGCCACCCTGATGGATGATACAAAAAGGTCAAGCCTAGGAGAGAAGACCTAAGGGCACCATGAGTGGTGACCCCAGGCACCAAGCTCGGGATTGAGAAGGTGGCCTATGATATTGCATGACTAACGGGCACCATGAAGGGTGACCCCAGGCACCAAGCTCGGGATTGAGAAGGTGGCCTTAAGTCAATGGCAAAAGTGAAACCCAAAAGGGGGTATGCCAGGGTTAAGGCAAAAGCGGTGGAGAAATTCACACTGAAAGCATAATTTGGCTTGTTAATTAACTTGATTGTGATATTTATATTGTTAGCCATATTTGTGAAATATTGGTTGTCCCCACATACCAGTATATTCATTTATGCTGACTGACATTTTGTTTGTTGGCATTTTAGGTACAAGATTGAAAAGGACAAATAGTAAAGTGGCATATGTGGAAGTAAATAAGAGTTAAAGTACAAGGAGGATTAGTTAGAATAGACTCCAGATGTGGATAGAAGTAGATATCCAAGTTTCTGAAAAAGGTATGCAAAGTTTAATTTTATTACATCCTTTCAGTATAGTTTGGTAGAATTTGATAATTGTTATTGATTACTTGTCAAACCTTTGATCCAGAAATTGGGATAACGGCTCTGACCTCTCGGTCTCCCTTAATTGGGGGTTACCGGAAGGCGGGGTTGTTGCACCTTGTGAGGCCTGAGTTGAACATAGGGAAATGTAACTATTGGTAGACTACTACTAACTACTCGTGATCATCTAAACTGATTAAAAAAGTTTGGAAGTTGATTTGAAAAAGAAAAATAAAAACAAAAGAAAACAAAGCAATCGATTAAATGGTTGGTTTAATCAATTCAAAAGTAATCTCTAGGATTGAGGTTTCACCGCGGGTTCTGGTTGTACTAATTCCTTCACAATTATCACAACTCGTCTCCCTTTCTGGATAGTGGCATGTACCCAGAATTGCTCGCTTCCACGATACAATTCACTACCTTAATCTAGGTCGGTTCCACGCCAGTAGTAACCTATGCCCTAGACTAGGTGCATGAAAAACATGTCTCTGGGTTCCCACCATTAACCGTACATCACCTTTTCCAAAGGATTTATTAGTTAATGTGATTACTGCCTCTTTTCTATCATTAATTCTTTATCAAAAGAAATTAAAGGTATTAGATTACCATTATGGTGATCAAACATAATGATAGCAATGGAGAAAATGATATCATACCACGTATTTATGGGACAGATTATGATAAAATATGTAAGAAGAGTCCTACAACGATTGCCCGGGATACTCACGGTCCTAGAGACAAAGGGGATTAGCCATGCATGTTCATCTCAATGCAAAACACCATAAAGGAAGGAGAAAATATGGAGAAAATGTGGATGGAGATGGTGTAACCCCTGAACGGAGAAGAACCGGGTGATCCTCAGCATGGGATGGGCGTTCTGCAGCCTTCCGGCAGTGAAAAACTCTATCTGTGCCTCTGGAATCTCCCGAGGTGTATCTCTTGGCTCCGTTCTTCGCTCTCTACTCATTCGGGACTTGTGCAATCGAATAGAACGTGCATGATGGCTTTGGGCCGTCTTTTCCTAGGTATAGGTACCACTTATGTCCACTAAAAGAACGCAGCCGTCCGATTGAAGTCGTGCTGGACAAAACTCTGATGTGACGGCATCGATACCATCGACGGGGTGTCGATGGTATCGACACCTTAGGGTACCGATGCGTTCTTCAATTTCTGGAAGCTGCCTAAAGCCTTCTTGATACCATCGACCGTTCCCATTGATGGTATCAAAGGGGTGATATTTTTCTCGTTATTGGACTTTCGAGACCATCGACAAAGTGTCGATGGTATCGAACTATCTACTTCCTCTCTGGCATTGTCACTGTTGCTTTGTCGATGCTATCGACAGACCGTCGATGGTATCGACGGGTCCAGAATTGTGAATTGCCTGAAAATGAGAGAAAAACACAAATCAAATCCAAGAAATATGATATTCTATACAAAACAATGTAAAACAAGATGAATTTGATGCAGTCAAGGATAATAGGCTAAAGGAGTCGAATCATGCGATATTAACCACAAATATGATCAAATAAGTGCATAAAATGAGTGTAAAACTAGCCTATAAAAGTGACTCAAAACCCCTACATCAAACTCCCCCAAGCTTGAACTTTGCTCGTCCTCAAGCAACTAAACTATAGAATAAAATTGTGAGGGTCAACTAAAGAACATAATCACATAAAAGACATCACAGTATGATTCCCACCTGTAAGGCACATACCGGCTCTCACTAACCATAGAATGATAACTACCCTAAAGGTGACAATGATCATCCATGAGAAATGTCCACCTCGTAATCAATGAACACAATCAAATAAAGCAGATAGTATACTAAATTCCTCCGGTTCATACATGGTGCATCTTGTGATCTCCTATCTACGTTGCTCAAATCCTAACTACCATCTACAACGGAAGCAGATCTCCTAATTATACATGAATGAGGAGATAATCATGGGTGGCCTACCGTTTTAAGCAACGGGTGGATGGAATGGGCGGTTGTGTAAGAACAGAAAGCAAAAAACAGTTTAACATGCAAAAACAACAAAAATGACCTAAATGATGCATATGCATATGAAAATGACCTAATGCCTACATTTAGGTGGAATGATGCATACTCTACTATTCCGTCTCAATGTGAGATAGAATGTCTACAAAATAACATCATGTGCTTATTCTTCCTATTCTGCAGGTGAAACAAGTTCCTTTCTCCCTCAGATTTCTACTTATTATTTCTTTTCTTTTCTTTTCTTTTTCTTTTTTTCAATTATTTTTCAATCCCCAATTTTCTCAATTGACTACGGAAATATTTACTAAACATAGTTTTTTTTGGGCTTATTTTCACATAACTGCTACAATTGATGCATTACAATCTACTTTTCAGAGAGTATAGAACAAGTTACTCACTTTTCTTATTTTTCAGAAAAATTCAGGCACATAATGTCCTATATGCTAAAAAATATGCAAAGTGCAACTACATGAAAGTAATTATGCAACTACAATGGCATGCACTCTAGAATGTGTGCATGCACCACTGATCTACAAAAATTTTATTTTTCATTTTTTTGTGCAAAATCTAGCTACAATGCAATCCTATCTAAATGACATGCAATCAAGTGATGACAATTTTGTAGTGTGCTCCCATTTCTTATGGTGGAGTGTGAATGAAGTAAGGTGGATAGATCACAAGACTAAATGACAGAATCACTGGAAAAGATTATATGTCTCTCTTTACAAACATGTGCACAGGGTAACTAAGAGGTTTCTCTTTCTCACTTCAAATTAAAGTCCCATTACCGTTTGGTCAGTTTAAGATCAACATCCATATCCTTCCTCATTTCTTAAACCATAAGGATATACAGTTATGATCATAAGTTGTAAAGTTGACCTACCCAATTATTTTCATAAGTTATGTGCTCAATTTCAAACAAGTCACACATCAGCCCCATATGAAAAACATTGATATGACACACTTGCATTAGACACCCACAGATTACACTAGATAGAAAGTGGGTCCTAAAATTCCATAAATAAAACAAATTACAAAACTAGAAGAAAAATTGCAAAAATCTAAGAAAAATGCTCAAACAGAAGAAAATAAAATAAAACTAAGATAGAAATTGTTCCAGCTCCCCCCCAAGCTTGAATTCGACTATGGCCTCATAGTCAAGAACAAACTCAGAAGGTGGAATAGTGATACCCTACTACTACTGAGGTGGTGGGTGCGGCAGGTACTGGTGGGTATGGGGGTTCCACTCTGGATACTGCCCCTGAAAGTTGGGATCATAGGGTGGCATGGGCGGTGGTTGTGGATATCCCCCAAAGTAGTCTCTGATCCAGTAATGATCATAGAAAGGTTGTTGTTGCTGCTCTATCCTATCCAAACTGTCATAGACATGTTTCTGGTTGGCGAAGAGTCGGCGCTCGTTCTCAAAGATCGCCTGCTGATTTTCATAAAGCCTATTTTGTGTATCATGGATCCCTGCAAAAGCTGTCTGATGTGACTACAGCATTGTCTACTGGGACTCCTGGATCGACTAGAGCATGGTATACATCCCCTGCATAGAATAGGGGTCATCTCCATCGTGGGAGGGTTATGGTGGCTGTGGCTGGGAAGAAGAGGATGCTCCATAGTTTCATGGATACTTTCTCGGAGCAACTCGTCATCGAAGAGGAATAGTGGCTTCCTCCTCCCCTTCTTCATCATCCTCGCCCTCTAGAGCCATCGCCTCTTGAGTTGCTTCTTCTTCCTCATCATCAACATCAATTATTGGCCACTTGTAGCTTTGGCCTGGTCTGATGTTGAAGGCAGGGTAGGGCAATTGCGCCCTTTGAAACACACCTCGCACATGACATGTGGCATAGGCAATGCCATGTCGGACTTCAAGGAGGCATGCATTCACAAAATGTCTCAAATTGAGCATGTTCTTGCACTCCAGCTTGGGCAGCCTGGACAAATCCAGGCCCAAGTACATTTCAAACGGCGTAATTAGACCCCCAAAATAAATAGGAGCCCTGTGAGAAAAATTCCTCTTAACCACCATTACACGCATGAGGAAGAAAGCTCCAAAATTGATAGGTGTCTGCTCTAGAAGACTATAGAGGAAGAACATGTCGGTCTCCTAAAATTTGCTTTGAGACAGCTTTGATCTTGCAAAGAAGGTGTTGGAGAGAATTTGATGCAAGATCTTGACAAATGGATGCTCAAAATCAACTACAGCAGTGTGGTGCCAGCTGATAGAATACCCCTCGGGTATGGTGACCATCTTTGCATACATAGCTTCATAATCAGCATTCTATGGTGGCTGACGGAGGTCATTATGGGCCCACCCATAAATCGCGTTGAACTTGTGAAGGGTCATCGTATAGTCCTTGTTGTAGAGGCAGAAAGAAACATGCCCCTCTTTCCACTCTGTGCGTGCCGGTACGAATTCATTGGGAATGACACAAATATCTAGAGAGGCCATGAACTCGATGATGAGCTCCTTGTAAGTGGGCCACCCACTGAAGAATGGATGACCGTCGGCGTGGTCATGACAAAACTCAGGGGACTCGCCCAATTGTCCCTGCAGCACATAGGCCATATTGGCCTCAAAACACAGATCCTTGATCAACTGCCGGTCTCCATACTGAGTCGGCTCAATGAAGTGCTTCCATAGCTCCTCATACACCTTTTTGACCTCTGGTGATGGATGGACTAGCCTCGGGCGAGGAACCAGTCCTTGGTGCAGGGCAGGTAGGGCAGCTCTGGATTATGAGGCTTTGGATCTCACCATTATTGCAGGAGTAGCAACGAGTGAGGGAGAAAGAAAAGAGAATAGAGCTCAGAGAAGACGATCGGGGCACTCGGAGAAGATTAAGATCTGCAAAGCCGAAGAAGATGCTCGGAGACGATCGTCAGCGGTGATCTTGGTTTCTCTTGGGCGCTCAGGGATACTAAGACTCAGATGTGGAGGGTAGGCAATGAGATTGTGTGATTAGAATGAAGATTTGCCCTCCTTTTTATAAGGGATGGTCGAGTCTACTGTCGGTGCGTCGATACCATTGATAGTCCCGTCGATGGTATCGATGGCTGTTGGAATCTGCCCCTCGCTACAATCGACAGTTGTTGACGGCTTGATGTGGGGACCCAGATCGGCCTCGTGTCGATGGTAGCGACAAGTTGTCGATACCATCGACACAGTCCACGGATAGGAATTGTGGTGACTCAATGAAGACCTCAGATCACTGACGTGTCATCGATACTATCGACCCATGTGTCGATAGTATCGACACCTGTATGTTCCTTCGATCCCCGCAAAGTTTGACCAATTCAACGTTGTTGTAGACATGTCAATACCATCGACCAGTGTGTCGATGGTATCAAAATCACTGAGACAATTTGTTTGAAAATCTCCAGAAAACTCACTACCATCGACAATGAGTCGATACAATCGATGCTCGATCCTTTTTCTACATGTTCCAGTTTCGATACCATCGACGAGGCCGTCGATGGTATCGATAGAATGAAATTTCGGAAGAATTGACTATTGTTCCAAATTTGATACCATCAACCCAGATGTCGATGGTATCGACCGTTCCCCAGCCTGCACACTCAAGAAACACATCAGGGTATCATTTTTAAAGACTAAGTGCTAAATTAATGAAAACTACTTAGGAATGCGAAAAAATTAAAGAAACAAGCATGTAGTCTACCAAGGTTTGGTTGCCTCCCAACAAGCACCTCATTTAACGTCTTGGGCTAGACGCATGCATGCTCCTCATTCCTCATTTAGTGCCATGAATTTGATCTCATGCACTTTCCTTGTGTAGTCTTCCCCATAATAATGCTTCAACCTTTGACTATTCACCAAGAATATTCTTTCACCATCTCTCACCATGATGGCACCATGGGGTCGCACCTCCTCTATAACAAAAGGTCCACTCCATCGGGATTTCAATTTCTCGGGATGCAACTTTAACCTCGAAATGAACAATAGGACACTCTCACCCCTCTTGAACACTCACAATTGAATATGGCGATCGTGTATTTGCTTTGTTCGTTCCTTGTAGATCCTTGAGTTCTCGTATGCATTCATCCTTAGCTCATCCAACTCATTGAGCTCTAACATTCACTTTCTCCCTGCATCATCCATACTCAAGTTCAGCTTCCTTAGTGCCCAGTGCACCTTATGCTCTAATTCCACCAGCAAATGACAAGCCCGCCCGTAAGCCAACCTAAAACATGTGGTGCCTATAGGTATCTTGAATGTGATTCTATATGCCCATAGTGCGTCTGGTAGTAATGCACTCCAATTCTTCCTTGAAGAGGCCATCGTGCGCTCCAATATCGTCTTAATCTCCCTATTGGACACCTCCACTTGGCCTTGCGTCTGTGGGTGATATGGGGTACCTACATTATGCTTGACAGCATATTTGCTCAATAGTGTAGCAAATTTCTTGTTCGTGAAGTGGGTGCCTCCATCGCTAATTATCATCCGTGGCACACCAAACCTACAAAAAATATGCTCCTTCACAAACCTGCACACTATCGCAGCGTCATTAGTCCTTGTGGGTAGTGCCGCTACCCACTTTGACACATAATCAACAACAAGCAAAATATACAAATTGGAATTAGAGGACACAAAGGGTCCCATGAAATCAATGCCCCACAAATAAAATACCTCAACTTCTTGAAATACATTGAGGGGCATCTCTTGCCATTTTGCCATTTTGAGATGTTACCTGCCCTTTGACATGAATCACACCTCCTCACTTAATCATAGGCATCCCAAAAAAGTGTAGGCCAATAAAGGCCACTCTCTAACACCTTCGTTGCAGTCCTTGTACTCGCATGATGACCGTTGGTGGGCAATGTATGACAATTACTGAGCACACTATCATATTCACTCTCAGGTACACACCTGCGCAAAATTCCATCCCTGCACTATCTCATCAAAATAGGGTCATCCCAAAAATAATATCTCAAAGAATGGAAAAACCTCTTTCGCTCCTGATAAGTCCAATCATCTGGAATTTCTTTACATGTGAGATAATTCACGATATGTGAAAACCAAGGGTCCTTAGATTGAATGGAAAGGATTTTCTCATCCGGAAAGGTCTCGGTAATGGGTATGTTGGTATCTCTCTCATCTACTCACTCTAACCGAGAAAAGTGGTCTGCAACCACATTCTCAATGCCCGCCTTGTCCCTAATTTCAATGTCAAATTCTTGTAAGAGTAAGATCCATCTAATGAGTCTAGGCTTGGCATATTTCTTTTCCATTAAGTATTTTATGGCGGCATGGTCCATCCATACCACAACTTTAGACCCCACCAAATATTGCCTAAATTTTTTAAATGCAAAAACCACGGCAAGCAATTCTTTTTCAGTGGTGGTGTAATTGAGTTGGGCATCATTCAAAGTCTTAGACGCATAGAAAATAACTGTGGGTTTGTTCTCAAGGCACTGCCCAAGAATGGCCCCACGGAAAAATTCGACGCATCACACATAAGCTCAAAGGGCTTAGTCCAATCCGGTGTTTGAATAATCGGCGCAGAGATCAACTTTTGCTTGAGAACATCGAAGGCACGCATACATTTATCATTGAAGTCAAAAACAACATCCTTCTCAATCAATTCCGATAATGGATTAGCGATTTTAGAAAAATCCTTGATAAATCGGCAATAAAACCCTGCATGACCAAGGAAACTCCACACCCCTTTCACCGAATTTGGTGGAGGTAGTTTGGAAATAACCTCAATCTTCACTGGATTTACCTCCAATCCTTTACTAGACACCTTGTGTCCAAGAACTATGCCTTTGCTAACCATCATATGGCATTTTCCCAAATTGAGGACTAAATGTGTGTCCTCACATCTTTGTAGCACCTTGTCTAGATTATACAAGCACTCATCAAAAGACACATTGTAGACAGAAAAGTCATCCATAAAAACCTCTAGACAGCGCTCCACCATATCCGAAAAGATAGCA
The DNA here is from genome assembly GCA_963693085.1 of Alisma plantago-aquatica. NCBI lineage: Eukaryota > Viridiplantae > Streptophyta > Magnoliopsida > Alismatales > Alismataceae > Alisma > Alisma plantago-aquatica. Next base: position 409,578,784 of record OY856414.1, read on the forward strand.
AGCATGCAGCGCTGAAAAGTAGTCGGTGTGTTGCACAAACCGAATGGCATCCAGTGATATGCGAAAGTCCCATAAGGATAAGTGAAAGTAGACTTCTCTTGGTCCTTAGGGTCTATGGAAATCTGATTATAACTGGAATAGCCATCTAGAAAGCAAAAGTGAGAGCGGCCAGCAAGCCGCTCTAAAATCTGATCAATGAATGGGAGAGGAAAATGATCTTTACCGACGGTAATTAATGCAAACACACCACCCGGTTACCAATCGGTTGGTGACAGATCCATTCAAAAGATTTTGAGTTACCATGATTCCCCCTTTTTAGGGACTACCTGTGTTGGGCTCACCCATGTAGAGTCTGAAATAGCATAGATGATGCCCACAGAGATAAGCTTAAGCACCTCCTTTTTTACGACCTCCATCATGACGAGGTAGAGGCGACATTGTGGCTGAATCACATGTTTGGTTCCTTAAGCGAGCTGGATCTTGTGTTGGCAAAGAGTAGGGGAGATCCCCTTAATGTCAGAAACTGACCACCCAAATGCACCATGGTGGTTCTTCAACACTATCATCAACTGTTCTTCCTCAGAGGCACTCAAATATGTCGAAATTATCACTGATAGCTTTGCATCAGCCGCTAAGAATGCATATTTCAAGTGAGGGGGCAGCGGCTTAAGCTCTAACTCTGGCGGGCTGACCAAAGAAGATTGAAGCGGTGGTGGCAGTGGTCCTAGCTCTTCATAGTGCTTGGCATAGTAGCAAGGAAGCACTTGAAGCATCTTAACACATTCTTGTAATGACGTACTTCTCATCCAATCATTCATTATGTTAAACAAACAAGCTTCAAGAGGTAATTGTGGGTATGAGTCAAGCATAGAGACCGCTATAGCTTCATCCTTAGTAGACGGTGAGACTTCCTCTTCCTCATCATTGGGATAACCCACAGCTTTAACAAGAGAAACCACTTTTGTTTGTTCCATGATGTCCACAGCAATTGTTCCCTTATCTACCTTCGTCATGACGTGAGCCATATCAAGAAACAGCTTCCCTAAGCAAAGAGAGATGTTATGATCAAAGTGCTTCACTTTGTGACATTGCTCATTCGCTTGTGATTGCTTTGAATTTGGCGACATGACTATCTTGAATCTATCATCAGCTATACCCATTGTCAACCGACCTCTACCCATCTCCAATATCATATCGACAGTGGCTTGGAAAGGTTTTCCTAAGAGAAGCTCATTCCCTTGCTCATCTTGCATCTCCATGACAACAAAATCAGCTAGAAACATGAACCTATCAACTTTGACTAAGACATCCTCACAAATACCATACGGCCGTACCAGAATTGTCATGTTGCTTTGTCAAGATTCTTTAAGACGAAGCTTTTTGAATGTAGATGGGGGCATCAAGTTGATACTTGCCCCAGAATCACACAGTGCTTCACCAAGTTTCACCTTCCCAATATAGCATGAAATATTGAAACATACCGGATCTTATCGCTTTGGTGGCAATTTTCCCAGAATAAAGGTGCCTACCTGTTCCTTAAGCACTACCACCTCAGTGTCTGGAATCTTCCTCTTCTTGGTAATTATATCCTTCAAGAACTTACCATAGGAGGGTATCTGCTCAAAAGCCTCTAGCAAGGGAATATTGATTGAAAGTTTCCTAAAGATATCCAAGAACTTTTTGAATTGTGCATCAACTTTCTTTGCCTTCAGACTATTTGGATAAGTAACTGGGATGGTATGTGCCCTCTGATGTGGTGGCACATAAGGCGTCCTCTTCTCAGCCTCTTTCTCTGCAATGGGCTCTTCTGTTTCCATCTCTGCATCATCCTCCACTGTCTCTATAACTACGGCATCGTCTACGGCCTCACCTACGTCTTCTTGCTGAGGTGTGATTGGTTCATTGGCCTTGTAGTTTAAAAGTTTCTTTCCACTCCTCAATAAAATGGCCTTAGCTTGATGGTTCTTTCCGAGAACATCAGTATTCCCTGGGAAACCTTGCATTGTGGGCTTCTTTAGACTCGCAATCTCCATTGCCATCTATGCTAAAGATGTCTCAAGTGTCCTCATTTGTGCCCCATGGCTTTGTAGAGTCTGTCCAAACTGATTCATAAATTCCCTTTGAGTTTGCAGCTGCTTACTGAAAGTGCTCATGAGTTCTTAGTTTTATTTCACAATTTTATTGAGCAACTCATTACTCTTCTCCTCTGCAGTAGGTTTTGGTTTGGCATCTGGATCCTGTAGAAAACTATTGGGATCCTTCCATGAGAACTTCTTATCCTTCCTCTAAGAGTAATCATTATTCATGTACCCTTGTTGTTGGCGCATAAATTTGACTTGTGCCTCATCATCAGATCCTTCATTCTCTTTTGCTAACAATCTCTTTGCTATCAGGTCCATCTTCTCAATTAGCTCTTTAATTGCCTTTGATTCCGCTACAACTCTAATTTGTTCTGGTGCATCTCTATTACCCCACGACTGCTTCTTGGCCATGTTCTTCTAGATCTCCCAACACCTTGTACCTGTGTTGTTCAAGAAGAAGCCCGAGCCTGCTGAATCTAAGTTGCTTCTGTCATGCTCATTGAGAGCAAAGCAAAAAAAATTAACTTGCTTGTCCTTGTCCAACCCATGATGTGGGCACTTCCTTAGTATGATCTGAAAGCGCTCCCATGTCTCTGAATAAGTCTCACCGGCCTTTTGACAGAAGTTATGGATCTTTCTCACGAGGTCATTCATCTTCTCGGGCGGGAAGAATATCTCAAAGAAGACCTCTACCATCTGGTCCGAGGTATGGACATGCTCGTCATCGAGATTGTGCAGTCATTCACGTGCATTTCCTGCTAAAGAACTAGGAAAAAGCTTCAAGTAGAGTGCTTCTTGTGGGAACCTAACAATCTTTATCATATCACAATTTTCTACAAATGTGTTGATGTGGGCCACTGGATCTTCATTGTTCTACCTATGAAATGCATTAGACTTGACCAGGTTTATTAGTGTTGGATCAATCTTGTATGTAGGAATGTTGATCGCCTACTTTTTTATCGGCCCCTTAGACGTGGATGAGGAAGAAGCCTTGATCTTCTCCCATATTGTATGTTCCTCAGCCATTACTTTAGGTTCAGAATATGTGTCTAAGTCTTCGAGTTGATTGTAGATATGCTCCTCCTCGTCCCCTGATCCAGAAGGCAGAATCTCAGGTGTCGACTGTGCATAGTCCGTACTATGCGTCTTCACCATGCACTAGTACCTGAAATGTGAAAAATTGATTAAGTATAGTGCTAGACGAATAAAGAATTTGAAAGATAGACAATTTACTCTCAATTATTAAAATTATTAAAAGTGGCCTAGAGTGGCCGCTTGTAGCACTCGTAGTGCCGAAAATTGTCGTTTCCCCGGCAACGGCGCCAAAAACTTGAAACGACTTTATCGTGCATATAACGCAAGTGTACGCGTTAATGCAATATAGGCCTTGTGAGGCCCGAGACGAACATAGGGAAATGTAACTATCAGTAGACTACTACTAACTACTCGCGATCAGCTAAACCAATTATAAAAGTTTGTAAGTTTATTTGAAAAAGAAAAATAAAAACAAAAGAAAACAAAGCAATCGATTAAATGGTTGGTTTAATCAATTCAAAAGTAATCTCTAGGATTGTGGTTTCACTGTGGGTTCTCATTGTACTAATTCCTTCACAATTATCACAACTTGTCTCCCTTTCAGGATAGTGGCCTGTAGCCAGAATTGCTCGCTTCCGCGATACAATTCACTACCTTAATCTAGGTTGGTTCCACACCAGTAGTAACCTATGCCCTAGACTAGGTGCATGAAAAACATATCTCTGGGTTCCCACCATTAACCGTACATCGCCTTTTCCAAAGGATTTATTAGTTAATGTGATTACCGCCTCTTTTCTATCGTAAATTCTTTGTCAAAAGCAATTAAAGATATTAGATTACCATTATGGTGATCAAGCACAATGATAGAAATGGAGAAAATGATATCATACCACAGATTTGAGGGACAAATTATGATAAACTATGTAAGAAGAGTCATACAACGATTGCCTAGGCTACTCCCGGTCCTAGAGACAAAGGGGATTAGCCCCGCATGTTCATCTCAATGCAAAACACCATAAAGGAAGGAGAAAACATGGAGAAAACGTGGAGGGAGATGGTGTAACCCCTGAACGGAGAAGAACTGGGTGATCCTCGATGTGGGATGAGCGTTCTACAGCCTTCCGGTAGTGAAAAACTCTGTATGTGCCTCTGGAATCTCTCGGGGCGTAGCTCTCGGCTCCGTTCTTTGCTCTCTCCTCCTTCGGGACTTGTACAATGGAATAGAACGTGCATGACGGCTTTAGGCCATCTTTTCCTAGGTATAGGTACCACTTACGGCTGCCAAAAGAATGCAGCCATCCAATTGAAGTCGTGTTGGACAAAACTCTGATCCGAAGGCGTCAATACCATTGATGGGGTGTCAATGGTATCGACACCTTAGGGTACCAATGCTTTCTTCAATTTCTGGAAGCTGCCTGAAGCCTTCTAGATACCATTGACTGTTCTCATCGATGGTATTGACAGGGTGATATTTGGCTCGCTGTTGGACTTTCGAGACCATCGACAAAGTGTTGATGGTATCAAACTATCTGCTTCCTCTCCAGCTCTATCACTGTTGCTCTGTCAATGCTATCAACAGACCGTCGATGGTATCGACGGTTCCAGAATTGTGAATTGCCTAAAAATGAGAGAAAAACACAAATCAAATCCGAGAAATATGATACTCTATACAAAACTATATATAACAAGATGAATTTGATGCAGGCAAGGATAATAGGCTAAAGGAGTCGAATCATGCGATATTAACCACAAATATGACAATAAGCGCATAAAATGAGTGTAAAACTAGCCTATAAAGTGACTCAAAACCCCCGCATTGGTGACATACATGAAGTGGATGGTAAGTCATGTGTTTGAATGTTTCATCAATGCATTTGTATGAGTACTGAATGGACTAGGTATGAGCCACGTGTAGTGTTGTATGGATAAGTTATTGCTTAACCGTTATGATGACCTCTAACCCTAAAAGTATTCCAAGAATGTAGGAGACATTCCACCTAGGGCTTATTTCTTATACATCTACAAAACCCTAATTGTCTAAGAAGGTAGTCCTAAATGGGCATAATGAGTTGTGTTTGCCATTTTCTCTCTCATGAGATGTTCGTCGTGTGTAATGCTTCCTCTCTTTTCTTGGTTTATAAGCCCCTAATCTTGTATGTGATATGTATGTCATGGCTTGTATATGTTGTGGTGGTGATTATGTGAAACTGGGTGGTGCTTATACACACCAATAAGGCATAATATGCAGGGCTTGATGTGATAGGTCCTATGATCTGGTGATGACTTGATGTTTATTGAGAGGTGATATCCTCAAGTAATGTGATTAAGGGATTGGTATCCCATGGTGATGTGTGACATTGACGGTGGCCTTGTGAATGGCAAAGCAATAAGTATCATGTGGTGATTGTGTGACAAGTTCACAAATTATACATTTTATATCTTATAAAGTTGCAACACACCCTTATTCTTTTAGAGTGTGTTTTAGCTTTATACATTGTAACTTGATTGATGCTAAAATTCACCCAATCGGCTAACTAATTAGTGAAACCTAATCATGTAGTTTCCATGTGCCATAGATCGATTCTAGTGTCAGCTTTATTTGCTAGATTGGTGAAACGACTGTAACTCAGAGTACATATTTTTGAATATGTAGGGTGCAAGTTGAGTATCTCCTTGCATCCTTAATTACAGGTTGTGTGAGACGTCCATGCATGATTCAATCTCCTTGTGATGTGGATGATCATGTGTGATCCAATCCTTCTTTTAAGAACGGCCATGTGTGAGCCTATTCTTCTAGCATTGTTACTTGTACCAAGGTGGGTTGGGTGTTTACATATGGATGGCCATGCGTGAGGTAATCCTTGTGTTGACGGTATGTCATTCCTTTCTAGTTGACTGATATGTCTTTGTCATGTTCTCTTGAGCTGACCTAGAGGTGTTGGAGAGGTCGTGGATTCCAGCTCTTCCATGGACCTTATATGGCATTGATTTCCACTTAGCAATGGTTAGTTGTATTTGGGTGGTACAACTCAAATCCTCGGGGCATAATAAAAGACGTAACACAGTCGTGTAGTATATATATGATTAGGGTGACATACGTCTCACGTTGGTTGAGCCTTTGCCTTGTCTTTTTACTAACTTCTTGAATTATAAGATGGCAAGAGAAGTCAATTGTTATATATTTTCTTCATATTCCTTTTTAGAATATAACTTGATCTACTCCTCAGTGATGGTTGCCTAAATATGTTTAGTCTACTTTACTTGTTGTATAAATATCATTTAGTTGAATCTGCTCATCTACTAGTATGGCATTTACATGTGCTTTAATAGCGTTGGCAGAGAGCTATATCTCTTGCTTGGACATTTGGTCTCACCCTATGGGTTACCACATCTTTTAAGTGGTCATGCACGAAGAGGTAGAGTTCGTGAGTCTGAGGAAGAGAAGTAGCTAATAAGGTTGGATATGTTGATAGTCTTTTGGTGTTAGAGTGCTAGAGTCATCCCTGTACACTCAGGTCCTTGGGGTGTTTATGAGATGTTTTGTGGTTATTTAATCGATATGAGGTTTTTGGTTGTACATATGTGGAACCAGAATCTTATATAACATGTTGGTTACATGAATGTCGATCTACAGTGATGTAAGCACCATGTTACATGTTATGTGACAGGCTTTATGGACTCATATGTAACAAGTTTTTGGATTATGGTGCTTCAATGAAATCGATTTTCAATTTCCCATGTTTTTTGGTAATCCACTTGCTTTGTGTTATTTCCACATTTTTGTTTTGAGTATCTCACTTTATGTGGCAACGGGGTGTTACACGTGGTTGGTACCAGAGCTTTAGGTTCACTGAGTCTACATGGACATAGGACGGGGGTGTGTGTCTATTCTAGTGTACTCCAGTCTATCTTATAGTGACTTCTGCTTATGCAAAAGAAGAAGAGTAGAAAAGATGGTTGGAGAACACAAAGAACACCCTAAGGAGACCAATGTTGCTACACCCGACAGTGGTGTGAGGGCTCAGGAAAGAGAAGATCGGGTGCCTTATGGGCTCCACTTTGACTCGAATGTGGTAGAGAACCCTACCTTCCAGTCTCTCTTTGGGTAGTTTATGGTGATGATGATGCACATGGTGGATAGAATGTATGTCCCTCAACCTAGGGCATCCATCCCCAATGCTAAATCTTCGATAGTTGGGAAGACCTTTGAGGGGTTGAGACATGTGGGTGCTATGGATTATGCTGGTATGGATGATCCAATAGATGATAATCTGTGGCTAACAGAGTTGGAAAAGGCTTTCAAGATCCTAATATCCCTGAGGCTGACAAGGTGAAGCATGTAGTGTATCTTTTGAAGGGGAGTGTTGGCCATTGATGGGTCGTTGAAGAGGAGAAGCAACCTAGTGTTGATATCAGTTGGGAGGAGTTTAGACGAGAGTTTGTCAGCATATATTTTCTACGTACCTATTTGGACGAGAAGATCAGTCAGTTTGAGCAGATTCGGCAGGGAGCCATGTCAATGAACAAGTATGAAGCAATGTTTATGGAGTTGTTGAGGTTTTGTCCTCACATGGTGTTAACGGATGAGGAGAGGATTCGGCATTTTGAGAAGGGTCTGAACAGTGAGCTGACAACAACAAAAGTAGCACTTGAGAATCATGAGAAGTTTGTGATGTTTGTGGAGTCCATCTAGAGGATCGAACAGTCTGTGGTTGAGAATCGTGAAAAGAGTGCCAAGAAGAGGTCAGCACAATTTCAAGGGCAATCATCAGAAGGCTTTAAGAAGCCTAGGTTTTCTACACCGCCAACATAGCAGAGGTCTAGTGCACCGACCCACTGGTCACCCAATAAGGGAAAAGGATGTAGGTTTCCACCAGCATGAGCTCAGAGTATAGCATCAACTTCAGTGACATGGTCATCTCGGCCATGGTATGAGAGCAAGACCTTCTACAAGTGTGGGCAAGTTGGGCATACGAAGCTATTATTCCCTATGAAGGATGAAGAAGTCACCCAACAACTGAGGTAGAGCCATCAGGGCTCACATAGACAACAATTTAGTGGCAGTGGAAGGGGATGTGGATAAGGGTCTCATGTTGGTTCTTCAGGATAGGCCAACAGAGGAAGAGGATAGCAACAGGAGATGGGTAGATTCTACATTATGAGTCAGCCCGAAGGAGTGGTCAACCTATGAGTGGTGATATGTCAGATGGAGTAATTTCATTCTGATTTATCTTCTTCGTAATTTATATCTATTTTGGTTGACCCAAGTGCGACACACTCCTTTGTCACTCGAGAAGTGATTGATGCTTGTTCTTTGCCTGTTAGCCGTATACGGGATGGTCTTCATTTAGAAACCTCGTTAGTTGATCATGTAGAGTTGTGGGAGGTGTCTCCTTCATGTGTCCTTTCTTTCTCAAGGCATAGCATCCAAGTGGATCTATTACCACTTGATATGTATGTATTTGATGTGATCCTTGGAATGGACACCTTGGAGAAGTATCATGTGGCCTTAGACTATAGTTCCAAGGTGGCAACGTTTGTAGATGGTGATGTGTCATGGATCTTCCAAGGTGATAGGAAGATTCTTCCTACATGTCTGATGTCAGCGATGGTAGTTGAGAAGTTGATGAGATAGGGTTGTGATGCACTCTTAGCACATGTGGTGGATACTGAGGCAAGTAGTTTGAGTATCCAGGAGATGTTAGTCATCAGAGAGTTTGAGGACATGCTCCCAGACGAGTTCCTAGGTGTTCCCCTTATTAGAGATATTGATTTCGAGATCAATCTAGTCCTGGGCACACAAGCAATAGCATGGACACTGCATAGGATGGCACCAGCAGAGATGGAAGAGTTGAAGAAACAGTTATAAGAGCTACTTGAGAAGGGCTTCATCAGACCAAGTATGTCTCCGTAGGGAGCTAATGTGCTATTTGTGAAGATGAAACATGGGTTCATGAGGCTGTGTATAGACTAAAGATAGTTAAACAAGGTGACGATAAATATTAAGTATCCCTTATTGAGGATTGATGACTTGTTTGATCATTTACGAGGTGCTACAGTTTTCTCCAAGATAGATATGAGGTCAGGGTATCACAAGTTGTGGATCAAGGAGGATGACATGCCTAAGTCGGCTTTTAGGACTCAGTATGGTCATTTTGAGTTTGTGGCTATGCCATTTTGACCGACTAATGCATCGACAATGTTCATGGACTTGATGAATAGAGTGTTCTGACTGTTCCTTGATCAATTCGTGGTGGTATTCATAGATGACATCTTGATATCTAGATGTGACAAATAGTAGCATGAACAACATCTTTGTTAGGCATTGACCATGTTGAGATAGCATCAGTTGTACGCCAAGTTCAGTAAGTGCAAGTTTTGGCTGAAGGAGGTATCTTTCCTAGGACACGTGATATCTGCTCAAGGTGTTCATGTGGACCCCAAGAAGGTTGAGTTTGTTCTAGAATGGGAGCAGCCAAAGATGTCAATTGAAGTGCATAGCTTTCTAGATTTTACAGGCTACTACAAAAGGTTCATTAAGAACTTCACCTCTGTGGCATTTCCCCTAACCAAGTTGACGAGGAAGGATGTGTCTTTTGTTTGGGAAAACAAGTGTCAACGTGCCTTTCAGTTGTTAAAGGAGAAGCCGATGAGTGCACCAGTGCTAGTGCTGCCCAAGCAGGGGAAAGGTTACATAGTTTTCTGTGATGCATCAAGGAATGGCTTGGATTGTATGCTGATGTAGGATAGAAATGTAATATCTTTTGAGTCACGACAGCTGGAGAAGCATGAGGAGAACTATCCTACCTATGACCTGGAGTTGGCCACAGTGGTTCATGCTTTGAAGACCTAGAGGCACTACCTTTATGGTGAGAAGTGTCAGACCTTCATAGACCACAAGAACCTAAAGTACATCTTTTCACAATAGGAGTTGAACATGCGATAGAGGTGTTGGATGGAATTAACCAAAGACTATGACTATACTATTATTACCATCCAGGCAAGGTGGATGTCATAGAAGATGCACTGAGCAGGAAGTCTTCTTTGACACCATCAGTGGGTAGTGCAAAGATGAACTCTTAGGTGTGTCATAAGAGAGACATGTTGGTCTCCTTGCGTCAGATGAATGTGAATCTAGAGGTATCTATGCTAGAAAGGTTGTTGGCACAGTTGCGTGTGAAACTGACATTGAGATAACATATCAAAGAGGCACATCAAGTTGATACTGTGATACAACAAATACGATCAGAGATTGGTAGCAAAAAGCGTGATGTTTTCCATGAGGCGGATGATGAGACAGTCTGTTACCATGACATAGTTGTGGTTCCAGATGTTGGTAATTTGAGGAATATGGTTCTAGAAGAGGCTCACTCTTTGATGTATGTGATGCACCTAGGTAGCACCAAGATGTATCATAATTGTAAGGATTTGTGTTGGTGGCCTGGCTTGAAGTGGGATGTGGTTGAGTTCATGGCCAAGTGTTATGTGTGTCAACAAGTCAAGGTAGAGCATCAGAATCTTATAGAGACGTTGTAGTCATTACCATACCATAATGGAAGTGGTATCATGTTATGATGGATTTCGTGGTTGGTCTGCCTAGGACAACCAAAGGACATGATTCCATTTGGGTGATATTTGATCAGTTGACAAAGTCAATGCACTTTCTGCCAGTGAAGACAATGTATCCAGCAGAGAAGCTTGCTTAGATATATGTGGATGAGATAGGGTGTTTGCACGGTGTCCCAGCCACTATCGTGTCAAATAGAGGCCCTCAGTTTACGAGCCACTTTTGGAAGCATTTGCAGATAGCTTTGGGTACGCAGTTGAGGTTCTGTACTGCTTTCCACCCACAGACAGACAATCAATCTGAGAGGACCATACAGACCTTAGAGGGCCTATTGAGGTATTGTGTCCTATAGTTTTTAGGGAGTTGGGACATCCATCTCAGTTTGATAGAGTTTGCCTATAACAACAGTTATCAGAGGAACATCGACATGGTACCATATGAGGCATTATTTGGGCAATGTTATAGGTCTTTGTTGTGCTGGTATGAGATAGGTGAATATGAGCTTCTTGGTCTTGAGCTGGTGTAGTAGACAATAGAGAAGATTGAAGTGATTCAACAACAATTGAAGGTACATGCAGAAGTCATATGCTGATAATCGTCGGCGACCCTTGGAGTTCCAAGTAGGAGACAAGGTGTATCTCAAAGTCTCTCCTTGGAAGGGCATTTTGAGGTTTGGAAAGAAGGATAAGCTAGCTCCCCGATATATGGGGCCTTCCCCCCATGGTGGCACATGTTGGGAAGGTGGCATACAGGTTGGAGCTACCACTAGAGTTTCACAGGTTGCACCCAGTGTTCCATGTGTCTATGGTGAGGAAGTGCCACCCCGATACCAAGTTGGTTTTGCAACCAATGGAGGTTGAGCTTGATAAGGACATGTCCTATGTTGAAGGGCTCGTGTTGATCCTTGACATGAGAGTGAATAAGTTGAAGAAGAAGGACATAGTGCTTGTAAAGGTTTTGTGGCATCACTGTGGTGTTGAGGAAGCCACGTGGGAGCTTGAGGAGGAAATGCAGAAGCAGTACTTGACTCTTTTCTCTTAGGATTTCTGGGGCGAAGTCCTTGTTAGGAGTTTATGCTTGTAAGACCCCTGACGTGTGTTTTGGGGTAACCCTAATTTCTTTGGTTTTATTATGTGCTTAGATCCTTGATCTTATCCTCTGATATGATCTTAGAGATCGTGGAGATCTTAATTCTCCAATTTGAACTCGTTTGGATGTTATTTGTGCTTTGTGTGCTTGTTTTGGTGCAAATTGCAACTTACCCATTTGTGGGGGGGTATTCTTATAAGTTTCCACCTCTAGAGTGTTCCTTCTATGCCTTGTCTCCATGATAGAGAGTGTGGTGCTTTGAGACACTTTGTTTGACCCTTGTTTGAGCGGTGTCACCCCTAATGGTGATTAAGGTTTCTAGGGTTAATGTGCCTTGACCTGGTGACCCTTGTTGGTTTGTCTCGACCTTGGTTGTGACCTAGGGCTTGGTTGGAGGGTGTCATGGTCGAGACACCTCCCCTAGGTGTGGTATTTGCTACCTAGATGGCCTTGTGTCAGGATAATAGCTTGGGGTGTGGTGTGTCTCGACCTAGGGTGTTTGTGGTGACCCCTTATCGCGACCTTGTTGTGTTGAGTGGAGTGTCACGACCTTGGGTGGTTCCCTGGTTGGTTGAGATCCAACCTAGAGTGTATAACCATGTCTTGCATGTGGGATTTTAGTGGTTTCATGTTAGTTTCTTGAGTTGACAAATGTCCCTTTAGAGCCCTATCTCGTTGACACATCATCCCTTGCCTTACCTCTCTCCTCCTTTGTTATATAAACCATTTTTTCTACATGCAAGTGATATTTTTTCAGTGATCTTATTCCTCCTTTCTATTTTACTCGTCCTTGGAGCTTGGTGGAGCAAGAAGAAGTTTTTCTTGGTGCTTTGGAGGTGGTTCTACCTTGCATGTTTAGTTCGTGGTGATCCTTGTTCGTCTTCAATCTTGGTGAGTGTTTATCTTTCCTCTTTGGCATTTTCCTTGGACCTTCTACCGCATCTTCTTCTCTTTTCTTGGACCTAGACCATGGTTCCACCATGGTGGTTGTTTTGGGAGAGAAAATCCTCATCACAAGGGTCATAGACCATGTTTTGATAAGGTAGACCCAAGTGTGAGGAGGGTTTCTTCTCTCTTTCACCCTTTCTCTTTTAGCTTGACCTAGAGCTTTTTGGCTCTCTTTTCTTGGGTGATATGTGACCATGGTGTCTTCTCTTTTTTGAGGTGTTCTTGTGGCCAAGAGTGGAGCTTTTGGTGGAGCTTGATCATCCTTGGTGATCGTGTGCTTGGAGCTTGCCTTCTTTGGAGTGATCTTCCTTAAGGTAGGTTATATAACTATTAACCTTCTCTACTAATGCACTTTTCTTACATGCATGTTGTTGTTTTCTCTCTCTCTCTCTAAATGTGACTTTAATATTCTAGTAGATGAAAATAAACCCTAGATCTTGGATGATGTTGATATCATGCTTGGTTTGGATGTAATCTGAAACCCTAATTTCCTTTGTACTAGATTTTGGTGGTTGAGGTGGATAGTGGTTTTTCCTTTCTTCCTTGATATTGGTTTGAGTTGCATGCATGATGATTGAGTGTTTCTATGTTCTATGAAGTCTTATTTCGGTTTTGGTGGTGATGATCTTAGTTTCTCTCTCTTATTGAAGTTCCTTCTCATGGTGATTTCCCGGGGTCTATTTTAGGGTTTGATGACCTTTTTGCTTGAAGCTTTCCTTCATGGTAATGATGGGTTTTACTTGTTTTATATTCTATTTTAGCTATGGGTTGTCCCTATTTGACATTGGTTAACCTTGGGTTGGAGTTTGTCTTTCGTCTTGGGGGTTTCTTGACCCTTAGTGGGCGTTATGCCTTGTTTTTGTCTTGGGTTGTGACATCTTTTGGCATGATGGTTTTTGGGTCGAAATGGTTGACCTTGTGGAGGTCGTGACATCCTCACCCTTGATGGTCATGAAACCTAGTCCCTTGAGGGTCGAGACACACCACGGTTTTAGTTGAGACATTTCCTTCTCCCTTGGATTGGTCGTGACATGGTTGGATTTTGAGGTCAAGACATGTTCTTGTCGCGGGTCGGGGTGAGTCCTTGTTCTTGGGTCGCGACATGCTCTCCCTTAGGTGGTTGAACTCGAACCCTATATGTGTGTGACTTGGTTGCTTGACGGTCGAGGCATGGTGCACCCCTTTGGTGGGTCGCGGTCGCGACATGAAGGAGGTTGACTGCGGTCATGACACCATGGGTGATGGTGGTCGCGACCCATGTATGGTGGTGGTCGCAACATACATGAAGTGGATGGTTGAGTCACATGTTTTGACGTTTCATCAATGCATTTGCATGAGTACTGAATGGGCTAGGTATGAGCTACATCTAGTGATGTATGGATAAGTCATTTCTTAACCCTTTTGATGATCCCTAACCCTAAAAATACTCCAAGAATGTGGGATATGTTTCACCTAGGGATTATTTCTTGTACATCTACAAAACCCTAATTGTATAAGAAGGTAGTCCTAAATTGGCGTTATGAGTTGTGTTTACCTTTTTCTCTCTCATGAGTTGTTCATCGTGTGTAATGCTTCCTCTCTTTTCTTGGTTTATAAGCCCAAAACCTTACAAGTGATATGTATGCCATGGCTTGTGTATGTTGTGGTGGTGATTATGTGAAATAGGGTGGTGCTTATACACATCAATAAGGCATAATATGTAGGGCTTAATGTGATAGGTCCTACGACCTGGTGATGGCTTGATTCTTATTGAGAGGTGATATCCTCAAGTGATATGATTAAGGGATTGGTATCCCATGGTGATGTGTGACATTGATGGTGGTCTTGTGAATGACAGAGCAATGAGTATCATGTGGTCATTGGGTGACAAGTCACACCTTATATGTTTTAAATCTTTTGAAGTTGCAACACACCCTTATTCTTGTAGAGTGTGTTTTAGCTTTATATGTTGTAACTTGATTGATGCTAAAAGTCACCCAATCGGCTAACTAATCAAGTGAAACCTAATCATGTAGTTGCCTTGTGCCATAGTTCCATTCCAGTGTCAGCTTTATTTGCTAGACTGGTGAATCGAGTGTAACTCAGAGCACATATTTTTGAATATGTGGGGTGAAAGTTGAGTATCTCCTTGCATCCTTAATTAAAGGTTGTATGAGATGGCCATGCGTGAGTCGATCTCCTTGTCATGTGGATGGTCATGCATGAGCCAATCCTTCTTTAAAGAACTTCCATGCGTGAGCCTGTTCTTTTAGCGTCGTTACATGTACCAAGTTGGGATAGGTGTTTATATATGGACAGCCATGCGTGAGCTAATCCTTGTGTTGATTGTATGTCATTCCTTTGCAGTTGAATGATATGTATCTGTAGTGTTCTCTTGAGCTGACCAAAGGTTGTCGGAGAGGTTGTGGATTCTGGCTCTTCCATGGACCTTATATGGCATTGATTTCGATTTAGCAGTGGTCAGTTGGATTTGGGTGGTATGACTCAAATTCTCAGGGCATAATAAAAGACGTAACACAGCCATGTAGTATATATATGCTTAGGGTGACATACGTCTCATGTTGGTTGAGCCTTTGCCTTGTCTTTTTATTGATTTCTTGAATTATAAGACTGTGAGAGAAGTCAACTATTATACATGTTCTTCATGTTCCTTTTTAGAATATAACTTGATCTGCTCCTCAGTGGTGGCTGCCTAATCTTTTTTAATCAACTTTACCTATTATATACATATCATTTAGTTGAATCTGCTCATATGCTAGTATGTCATTTACCTACTCAGTTTACATGTGCTTGAATAGCATTAGTGGAGAGTTATATCTTTCACTGGGATGTTTGGTCTCCCCCCGTGGGTTACCACATCTTTTAGGTGACCGTGCACGAAGAGGTAGAGGGTGTGCGGCTAAGGAAGAGAAGCAACAAGAGTAGTGGCTAATAAGGGTGGATGTGATGCTAGTCTTTTGGTGTTAGAGTTCTAGAGTCATCCATGTACACTCAGGTGCTTGGGATGTTTTTGAGATGTTTTGTGGTTATGTGATCGATACAAGGTTTTTGGTTGTACATATGTGGAACCAGTATCTTGTATAACATGTTGGTTACAAGAATGTTGATCTGTAGTGATGTAAGCATCATGTTACATGTTATGTGACAGGTTTGTGGACTCATACGTAATAAGTTTTTGGCTTATGGTTCTTCAATGAAATCGGTTTTAAATTTCCCATGTTTTTTGGTAATCTGCTTGTTTGGTGTTATTTCTGCATTTTATTTTTTTCCTGAGTATCTCGCTTTGTGTGGCAACGGGGAATCACACAAATAATCTAAAATATAATTCCTAAAGTCATTGCAGAAGTTATATGAATATACCAAAATCTAGGGCTTTTAGTTATGTCTGAAATTGTTGTACAATTGAATAAAGATATTTTCCTATTTGAATCTCCTTGTTCAAGAATGATTGTTTTATCTAGATGCATAGTACAAATATGTAATATTCTATCTTGGATTTCATTTGATGTTACTAGTGTTTTCTTGATATCTCAATAAAGAGGATGAAACTATAGATGAATGGAAAATTGGAAATTTGCAATAGACATCATAAAATTCAACTAATATAATTCTTTTATCATTATAAATTCATTTATTCAAGGTTATTTTTATGCATTATTTTTCATTGAATGGCGTGGAAACCTCAATTCAATTTATTGTAGGTTTCATATATATTATGTTTTTGGGTATATGTGAACTGTTCAGAGTAATCTTTATTCAGTGAAAGCTTATGACACATTAAATCCTTATGTGAGTCATGTGATATGTGAATGAGGTAAATGAAACCCTAAGGATAGGGCTTTCAGTGAATCAAGTATTTTCATAATAATGTTTCTTAGTGTGAGATGTAAAGATGCTCAATGATTCAATTTATAGCACATATTATTAATGATCTATGAAATGAACTGGTTACAAAGCTAAACTAATAAATGTTGATGTGATGATTGAACCATGAATATAAAGAGTGAATTAGAGATTAGATGCACTGAACACTATAAAATCCTCACAGGAAGACCTCAGTTGTGCTTCCCTACTAGAGGTATTTTGTCCAAATCGAGGTAAGTCGGATCGCACCGATAGGTTGTGGGGGTTTAGTCCAGTGAGGACAAACTCCTTATAATTTTGTGGTATATAACACCAACTAGGGATGTCGGTGGTACTTATTTTATGAGTTATGTTGATCAATTGACATATTTGGTAGGTCCATTGATGCACACCAAGCGAGAGTGCTTCAACTCTCCCCCTAAGTGTCCATGTTTAGAGGAGGAATCTAGATATCCTCCCATTATCCGTTGAGAGCTAGACGTGACAACTACCCCCTAGCAGACGGGGTATATGAGACTATAGTCTTAGGAACCCAAACATGCTTCTAAGCCTTGTATAATGAGACCACAACTTGTTACGATGCTTTCACATGTCGTGGTGCACTTCATGTGGGTTCAAGACATAATAATATGAACGAGAAATTAATCAAGAGTGTGCATTCATTCATACATTCTTTGTGGTTATCTATACTAACTTGCCACTGGTATGTTTCTAAATTACTAGTTCCTTATGTGATTAATCTTGTATGCTCAGATATTGATGTACTCTTTTTGGATATTTAGAGTATCATGCCAAAAATGTATGTGAATTATTAGTTCCTTTATAGTTCATTATTGTCCTACTTTAAATTCAATTTTTCAATAATATATATTTAGCTATTAAAGTGCTTTATATTGTTTCTTTGAAGTACTCATTCACTGAGTGAGTAGGCTCACCCCTCTACTCACAAATTTTTAGGGAAACCATTTAATTTGAAGATGTTGATGCCATAAGAGCTATGTATCACATTAGTTAAGTTTAGTCACTCCCTATCACTCAAAGTCCTTGAGTAGAAGTGAGAGAGTCATAAATGATTGTGTGTAACTTTGTTTCCTTAATAGTAGAGAATGTATCCAATTATGATGTTGTATGTACATGGAAGTGTGAGAAACAAAATGAATTATTCTTTAGATCAGATTAGAGCAATCAAGTTTTAGTTTTCCTTGTAAAGTTGTTTCTATGATTGAATGTGAGTAAACAAAGAGTTTGACATGTTGTCAAAAAAGAGTTCAGGGTGATCTTTGTATTATCTCTAATTCTCAACGTATACCCTAATCTCATGATTAGTGGAAACTGTGGGATGTGGGTGTATTAAGATGGGGCAATTACTTGAGAAAGAACCTCTTGACAGATTGCAACAAAGCCTTCTGCATTCCACTCTAGTCACTCGGAAGAGAAAGTTCCTGGAGTAGGAGTAGTTGCAAAGACAAAAATCCATCTTCCAACCAGAGTTCCTACTTGTTCTTCCACTCCTATGAATTCCTTTGTTATTCCCCCTTCTCTACTCATGTTCTACTCCATGATTTACTTCTTGTACCTGTATTTCATCTCTATGTGCCACTAAAACTTTGTTTCTCGGGCATGTGAGAGTAACTCCCATGTCATAACTTATGTGAACTCGAATTCCATGCTTAATGCTAGTTGATTTAATGTTCCAAGATATGCTTAAGGTGCTTATTTGCTTGTTTGCATGACCGGCCATCTTACTTGCATGTTCTATGCTTCTTTCTATAATATGAGAAGATATGTTAAGAAGTAAGGGGTAGCTATCTTGGCAACGAATCCTTGACTTCAGGAGTGGCTGAGATTGTGTTGAGGATCTAAGGCTTGTAGTTCAAAACTAAACATAAGCATGGGAATGCTATGTGGAGTTAGAACTGTCTCACATCATTGGGAAGTGTGTGATGATGACAGACTTCCTTTTTATGATTGACTACTATGTTTGATTTTCATGGTTGTATGTAAGTTGTGATGTGGATGTGAAATCTCATATCCAAGATCCTCCATATCTCATCTTAATCCTCTTATAAGTGATTATCATTTACTATTTTCTTTTACCTTGTTAATTAATTTAACCTAGACCAATCATCAAATTGTAACCAAGCTATATCATAGAAAGTCTAATACTCTTGTGTTTGACGTTGCCTTGATCCTTGGATGACCTCAATAATACTACTCACACCCATATATTTGTGGGGTAGTATCTGAGTTTATAAATTAAAAACTTATGCACACGACTAACAATGGGCCAACTGGGATGGCCCTACTTGAAATTAGTGTAAACCTTCGTTGCGACTACAGATGGGTCAACACATCAGTTGGTTTCCATCTTAGAGTGGTTGTGGGTATGTTGAGCTAGGCATCCACCATGAGCTATCGGGACATTCATAAACCCTCAAATGAACCTTCTAGTAGAGAAAAACTTGATTTTCCTCCACCTGATCATGATCAAGCCTTTGGTGACAACAACCATGTGGTTCACCATGGGTCGACGAGGAAGAAACTATACATGTGAAGATGGTAACAAAATGCAATCTACTTCTATTTAGAAAACTGGATGGAGTCTGATTTGCCAAATAAGATCAAACTGTATCTTGTTGATGTCTTCATTGGATTCAAGAATCAGTAGAGTTTCTTCATTATTGGGCCATGATGAACCGTGCAATTCATGTCCCTCGAAGTCTTCATTAGTATCAGCAAGGAAGAAAAGTCAAACTTCTCTGTATCTAGATGGATCCTTTGACAACTTTTGAGTGATGCATCAATTCATGGAGAATGTTAAGTTTGTCGCAATAACTTATAAGATGTCCCTCCAATTCTTCCACATATGGAAATTATCTAGTTGACCTATGATCATTTTGTGTCTATAATTTTTACTCTTTAATGTTAGCATTGTGCCTTCTATTTGTATGAAAAAGTGTTTTTTTTTAATGTGAGTGACAACTATAAGTTATTCAAATCAATTTTTTATCCATATGGTAATTTACAAGTCATTTCATTGTCTATTGTACATCTTGTAAATTACAAGTTGTTGGCATTATTTGTTTACATCTAGTAAATTATTATTTGCATTACCTCTTTCCCACCTAGTAAATTGAAATCTATCCTCAATGGGTAGCTCAATTTGATCACAAAGTTTGTTGACAAACACATACACATTGTTGACATCAGTGTTTTTCAAACTATGCTATAATTGTTTCCTAATAAAATAAATTGCTTTTAATGTGATGACGAGTCAGGTGCATCACTAGGCACAATATTAGGACATATTTAGGTTGAATGTGTGGTCCTTCTCTATGTCAAGATTAGTGTGGTGTCCTTTGTGAATTCAACACATTAGGGAGGACTAACTTCAACATGAACATGTTTAAATCAATGTAGAGAGTGTTGAAAATTGTAGATATAGAACCACATACCTTATGGACCAGCCCTCGTACTTACCTACTAGGCCTACAACAACAACTTGATCAAGCAGAGAGCTCTCAACCACATGCAACAGTCGTTGACGATGGAATTGCTACATCGAATAATGTTGGTAAAGATGGAGATTTTTCCTGAATGGTGTCATTAGAGGCATTGGAAGTGAAAACAATGAGTGAATGTCAGATCAATGACTACTTAAAATGATGTTAATGGACCTTATGCAACTTAATTTCATGGTTGAAAAATATCTTATGATTTTTTTATGTTATGTGATGTATTGATATTAAAAATTACACAATATTATTTCATATCACATGTTTGGCTTTACTTATAATTTTAAGTGTTTTTAAGTTGCATCATTTGGTTGTTATATGCCTATTCGTACAACAATACATTTTTGATGTATTATGTTAATACAAGCTAATGAAGTCATTATTTATTTAAAAAGTTTGGTACAGACATAGATACAACAACACATATCTCATGTATTATTTCATTGTGGGTCATTTTATATGTCAAAAATATAGTCGTACTCATATCTTCAATACTCACAGTTATATATCTTTCATTTTTATGAATGCAAATTTTGTATTGCACATAAATGTAATATTGATCGTGATATCCAAACATTTTAGAATATAAGCATATTAGAACTAGACCAGCTCCCAATTAGGTTGTCAAACCGAATCAAACTACATATCTTGATTAGATCCTGATTGATTTGCCAAACACAATCGTACCTGATGTAACGACCCACACTTTTCAGTGTCTAAAGGACCTTAAAGTTGCAGATCATTACTCTAAATTCTAGGATCAGATTCAACAAATAACACAGAATAGTAAACAATTTCAATTAATGAACATATATTTACATGTTTGCATAAAAAGCTCCTCTAAGGAGTTACATAAATTTTAGAAAGAACTAACTTATACATGTGAAAAGATATACTACTATCTCTAATCCTCTTTGAATAACGTTAGTGTCTTCAACATTTTCCATCTGTAACTCCATGTCCACGAATCAAGTATATCAAGTACTTAAAACGCCGACAAACAAATATGTGGTCAATATATTTCTATACCAGTACATGGGTTCATCCAATAATTACAAGTATACATATAATCAAACATCTTTTACTTGCACATAAGAACATAAATTTGCTTTCATATTCTAACCCGCATCTGGTCTACTATCTCAGGTGTAATCATTGTCCGTCCTTGGACTCATGTGCATTACCCTTAAGATCAGTGTAACCTAGGGTTCAGAATATCATTATTTACCTTTTGAGATACTCATATGAATTGTATAATTTGCATGAAGTAAATAAACAAGCAAGCAGTTATCATGCGTTCAATCTCATCGAGAAACCTCAACAAACTCATAAATCGATACATGTATTCATAAGTAGAACCACTTACCTTATGCCATTATAGAAACCATGCAGAATAACTCATGTACTTTAAGAGTGCATCCAAACATCCAAGCAACAAAGCATTCAATCAATATTATCTGAAACATGCATACTACATATATGTCACCATGTATTCACATTATATTGATCAAATTTATATTTGATCCTAAACTACGGTTTAGGGTTTCTCATGTTGGGACTGGGAATAAGGGTTACAAACCCTAATTCCACCGTGTCCTGGTTTCTAAGATTATAACCTTTAGTTAAGCATATTAGGAGAAACCCTAATCATCATCTTGAGCATATTAGGTTATCTGTGATACCTAGATCATATTATTAGCATTAAGTTCATAGCCAGATACTCGCATTGGTTTCAAAACCCTAAATATACATGTGCATGCTTATTAATCTAGAAACATCAATTATTCATCAAGGGTTCCTCATCATATTTGACAAGATCAGGTAGTATCTCCAAAATAAATGGTTTCACTTATTTAAGCATCATATTAATGGAATCTAGGCTTTCCTTTATATTAGTCACATCAAAACATGTATTGCATACAATTTTGGAACAAGAAGCATAATTAGTCCACGAAACTATTTTATTCAGATTCTACATGTTTTTTGAGCAATTTCATATATAGGTCCATTACCATCTGACCTACCATTAATTAACTACATTATTTGCAAGATTATTTATTTTGGACCGAACTGTTGACTCAAGGTCAATTAGGTCAATGTTGACTCACGTCTAAATTGACTAAACCCTTGTTTTGATGATGACTAACCATTCCACATATTGGTGTCTAATGCTTCTACATTGAGTGATTTCAGATTAGGTTTAGACACACTCCAAATGCCCTAACTTGCACATATCAAATTGGAGAAAAGACAAGTCAAAATAGCTACAAGTGTGCAATTTGGGATCTCTATGTAAATGACCTTAGAATTGCTTTGTAACCACTTGTAATGATTGTATGACTTGTAATTAAGCTTAGAAAAATTATTGGGACACAAAAATCCATCATTTGTACGGTTATACGAAAATTCCAAAATACCCATAATAGGGATTTGGTCGGCCGAATTCCAAACTCGGCTGATCCATATATTCTGGAATTTTTGTTGCAATCGGCCGAGTTACAAACTCAGTCGATTCCCATTCGGTCGAGTTTCTAGCTAGGAAACTCGGCCGATCCACTGATCGGTCCAAGATAAAAGTCGACCGATCGGCCGAGTTTCTCCAAAGGAACTCGGCCGACAGTCTAGCTTTCAGCCTTGTCTTTTAGTGGTTCGGCCGAGTTACCTTTATATAAACTCGGCCAATCAGACTGTACTGGAATGCAGAAAAAGCAATTCCAACCGTTGGAGAAGTTGGTGGAACTCAAAATAGATCCGTTGCAAGTTGTAAAACGGCTATTTTGTGTCCCTTATCTCTCCCAAGTTCAAAGGGACACCCTCAACTATAAATAGGACCTCTTGGACTTCATTCCAAGGTTGCTCATTCACATATGCTTGGTCCTAGCCTTAGTTGAGTGTTTTCTAATCCTTTGAGCCCCTTTCTCTCTCTACCTTCAAAGCAAAATCGTGAGTATGAGTGAGTTAGGTCACCATGTATGAGAGCTATCATTTGTAATGTTGTAAAGCTCTCCATTCTTCTTCTCCTACCTCCATTCCCTTTGAAGATTGTTTGAAGCTTCTTCTCCAAGTGAAAGAGAAGAAGGATGTTGTTCTTCCCCGAGTGAAGGAGAAGAAGGCAAGCTGCTCCAGGCCTCCGAGTGAAGGAGGAAGGTGCTAAAGCTCTCCAAGAGAAAGAGAGGTGAAGAAGAACAAGGGAAGGAGTCCCTTGGTGAAGATCAAGGCTGAAGACTTGGAGCTAGAGTGGGTAAGTCCTTGGAGAAGGCAGAAGACTCAAGCTCAAGTGGGTAAGTCCTTGGTGGAAAGCTTCTCCGAGTGAAGGTAAAGTCAAAGGCGAAAGATCCAAGAAGAGTGGGAATTCCTACAAGGCCGAAGACTTGTGCAAGATTGGGTAAGTCCTTGGAGAAGGCCGAAGAATCTTGCAAAGTGGGTAATTCCTTGGTAAGGTTGAAGACTCTTTGTATTGGATAGGTAAGTCCTTTGTTGGTCATGTATTGTATGTCTTATTAATGAATATAAGAATGCAATTGTTGGAAGTCCTAGAGGTTGACCTCTCTAGGCAAGTGGACTGACACACTTCTAGTTTGAAGTGTGGAACCACTCTAAATAGCTTGTCTAATTGGTGCATGTTCAATCTCTTTTATCCTTGCTATGCATGATTTAGTTGCACTCAAATTACCTATATAGCAACCTTATCTTGTCATATATCTTGAAGGTTTAATGAATTTTGTTTAAGTGCTTTCAGCTCTATTCACCCCCCCTCTAGAGCATCTAATCACCCATCTAGGATCCAACAAGTGGTATCAGAGCGGGTCTTCTCCAAGCATACTTCAACAAGTAGGAGAAGATGGGTGACTACCTAGGAGGGAGACTCTCGACCAGCCTTCCAATCTTTGATGGGAGCAACTTCCTCTATTGGAGAAGAAGACTTCAATTCTTCATCCAAGGATCAAGTCTCGAGATGTGGCAAATGGTGAACAGCCCATACATTCTACCAAAGACAAACATTGAAGAATGGGATGAAGCCACCTTGATGAAAGCAACCTTGAATGCTAGAGCCATGCACATTCTATATGCCTCCATGACCCCAACCGAGTTCAACCGGATTTCTTCTTGTGAGACGGCCTATGAGTTATGGAGAAAGCTTTGCATCACTTATGAAGGGACAGATCAAGTGAAGGAAAGCAAAGTCTACATGCTCAAAGGGTTGCTTGAGAACTTCAAGATGGGAAAGGAGGAGAGCATAGCCAACATGTACTCAAGGCTCAACACCATCTTGAATGGTCTTGCTGTTCTAGGACATCCTATGTCTAGTGGAGAGATCAACTCAAAAATCCTTAGAACTCTCCCCAAGAGGTGGGAATCCAAGGTGACTTCCATTGAAGAAGCAAGGTCTCTTAGGGATATTCCTATTGAAGAGTTCATTGGAAATCTACAAGCACATGAAGCTACACTTGACAAGAGGGAGGAAATAGAAAGACAAGAGGAGAAAGAACTCAAGAGAATGAAGAAGGCTGAAATCAAAGCTCAAATCAAGGCTATTGTTGGTCAAGCTTCTCCATCCTCTCAAGTTGATGAAGATGCCATGTACTCCAAGGGTACATTCTACAAAGGCAAGTCCTCCTCCACACGGTGCTTCACATGTGGGAAGAAGGGTCACTACAAGGAAGATTGCCCACAAGGCAAAAAGACCCATCTTCACATGAAGAAATGGAAATCAAGCTCAAGTGGCTCCTCCAACTCAAGCTCAAGTGAAGATTCATGTGAAGGATCAAGCTCAAGCTCTGGTGATGAAGGAGAATGCCATTTTGCCCTTATAGCATCAAAAAGTGAAGACTCAAGTGAGGTAAACCTAGACTTGTTAGATAAAGAATCTTTAATTGCTATTATTCATGATATGTGTGCCTCTTATAAGTCTTCTAAAAAGAAAAAGAAAAAGCTTGCTAAAATTGTTGATAATTTGCATATAGAACTAGATGATCTTGAATATGCTAATTCTTGCTTGTTTATTGATAAAAATGATTGTCTTAGCCAAGTAGACTCTCTTAAACTTGAAAATGCTAGTTTACTTGATAAGATTAAATTTCTAGAAGCTCAACCTCTCATGCCTAGTTCAAATGAAGAGCATACTTTAATTGTTGATTCTCTCATGCATGACATTGATGTTCTTAAATCTGAAAACAAGGACAAAGATTTTGTTTTGCATGAATTAGAAATAGAAAATGCCTCCTTGCTTGCTAAAATCAATGGGCATGAATCTTGTTCTAGTTCTACAAATAGAGAGAATGATGTTGCTGCTCTTCATATTGATAGAGATTCTTATTCAACTAAATCTCTTTGCTTAGAAAATGATCTTTTGCATGCTAGAGATAATATCAATAATTTGTCTTCTACTATTTCTTCTCTTAAGCATGATAATGATAGTTTGAGATCCTCTTTGCAAAGATTCTTAGTTGGTAAGAAGAGCCTTAATGATATCCTACACAATACTACTAAACAAATTGGTAGACATGGTTTAGGGTATGATAGTAGTCAAGGGAACAACAAAGATAAAGGACCTCCAATATTCCATGGAGAATCCTCTAGTTCCAAGACTATGGGCACATGCAACTATTGCAATGATTTTGGTCATTATTCTAATTGTTGTCCTTTTAGGAAAGCACCCAAGAGCAATAGGATTTGGGTTGCTAAACTAACCCCTCCGGACCCAAAAACATGATTGGGGACCATTTCATCTTTCTTCCTATAGCTAATTGCAAATGGATTTACTTGAGCTATTGAATTGCAAATTGACTTCTCAATCCACATGAAAGAAGAAAGGTGAGATGTGTAGAGGGTGACAACAAGTGGAAAAGGAAATGGTAAGTACAAAAGTAATGGTTTTATTGCTTTTAACCATTTCTAACTTGTTTTGTCAAGTTAGTGTGCACTATACATATGGTTTTTGAGTCAAAAGTGGCATTTTGTGTTTCTTTTCACACTCTTGCTCAAAAACTGTTTCTAATGCTTCTATAGTGCATTACTAACTTGCTTAGACATGTTTGGATATGGTTTGTATTTTTTAGCATGCCTTTAAATATGTTTTTATGAAATATATGTACTTTTTGACAGCTGCTCTGTCGGTCGAGTTTGCCCTAGTGAAACTCGACCGATAGGCACCAATGGGTGTTGCCAGCAGTTGTCATCGGTCGAGTTGCCAATGCACAGAACTCGACCGATTACACTGTGCACATAATATAAATTTGGCTTATTGAGTGAGAATTTCCCTCTCAACTAGATTTTCTCAACCAATAGCCTTATTCTTTGGAACTCTCATTTGGTACCTTTATATATGCATATTGCCTTGTTCTACATTGTCTATCTTGCTTACAACTCTATCTATCTAATTGCTCTAAATTGGTAAATCTATATGTTGCAATTACTTGCTTTGAGTTGTTTTGCAGGTTTTGATGATAGTCGCTTTGGATCTCTTGGTTGTGTCTAAAAATTACTTCCGATGTACTCTAACTTGCTACATCTATCTCGGTGTATATCTTGTTTTGATACAACCTTGAGGTTCTTAGGGGTAATCATCTTATGGTAAGGATGCATATATAGTGAGTTATATCCTCTCATGCTTCTAAAATTGCATATCTCTTGGTTTGGATATATCTCTATATCTACTCATAGCTTGCTTTATCTTGTGTATCTCTTGCTATGATCTAGATCCTACTAGTAGTCCTAACTTGTGATATCATCTACTAGTAGTTCATATACATGTAGTTCTAGCCTTGTTTAAAATTGCCATCTTTGATCATCTATATGTTATGCTTGTATCTTATCTCATACATACTCAAGATTGTTCCTTGAATTGCATATCTACTATCTTGAGTTGCTTGCATAACATTGTGATGCAGGGTACATAGATCTACATGATATGTAGAAATTGGAGTATTTTTGGATTTTATGCAGCTTTTGCTCCAGTTTCAATTTTTGGTGCAAGTATAGTGTTTTTCATGCAGAAATGACCTTCTGAGCAAGGCTCATGGATATGCCATGAGCTCTGATGGTTTTTGGTCAAATTCCATCATCTTGAGGGTCAAAATTGTGATTTATTGTTTTTTTTGCACTTCATCTTAGATTTTGGGTTGTTCAAGTATATGCTTTAACTTGCTTTTCTTTCTATGCTTGGACAAGCCCCTATCTGTGCTCTTCTACTCTCCTTATATAACTTTTGTTATCTTCTTTCTCTTAACAAGTGGTGTTTCTTAGTTTCTTCACACCCCCACCTTTTTGAAATGACAAAGGGGGAGAAAGATATGTCTTCTTTTGACAACAGGGAGAAGGCATGTCTTACATGAAGCAAAGAAGTGTGTCCATGTAAAGTGGAGAAGGTAAATGGGAGAAGACATATATGTGTAGAACATATATGAGTAGAAGACATAGTTTCTATAAATGTTATGAAAGCTAACCATGCAGGAGAAATAGCATCAATTGAGGGGGAGTATGAGAACTCCATGCGCATCAATTGAGGGGGAGCATATGAGCTCAATCCTATTGAAACCCCTAGGTTTCTCCGAAGGTATGATTTTACGTACAAGCTTACAATACATTTATGGAATGGTTTGTCATCTTCAAAAAGGGGGAGAATGTTGACTCAAGGTCAATTAGGTCAATGTTGACTCACGTCTAAATTGACTAAACCCTTGTTTTGATGATGACTAACCATTCCACATATTGGTGTCTAATGCTTCTACATTGAGTGATTTCAGATTAGGTTTAGACACACTCCAAATGCCCTAACTTGCGCATATCAAATTGGAGAAAAGACAAGTCAAAATAGCTACAAGTGTGCAATTTGGGATCTCTATGTAAATGACCTTAGAATTGCTTTGTAACCACTTGTAATGATTGTATGACTTGTAATTAAGCTTAGAAAAATTATTGGGACACAAAAATCCATCATTTGTACGGTTATACGAAAATTCCAAAATACCCATAATAGGGATTTGGTCGGCCGAATTCCAAACTCGGCCGATCCATATATTCTGGAATTTTTGTTGCAATCGGCCGAGTTACAAACTCAGCCGATTCCCGTTCGGTCGAGTTTCTAGCTAGGAAACTCGGCCGATCCACTGATCGGTCCAAGATGAAAGTCGACCGATCGGCCGAGTTTCTTCAAAGGAACTCGGCCGACAGTCTAGCTTTCAGCCTTGTCTTTTAGTGGTTCGGCCGAGTTACCTTTATATAAACTCGGCCGATCAGACTGTACTGGAATGCAGAAAAAGCAATTCCAACCGTTGGAGAAGTTGGTGGAACTCAAAATAGATCTGTTGCAAGTTGCAAAACGGCTATTTTGTGTCCCTTATCTCTCCCAAGTTCAAAGGGACACCCTCAACTATAAATAGGACCTCTTGGACTTCATTCCAAGGTTGCTCATTCACATATGCTTGGTCCTAGCCTTAGTTGAGTGTTTTCTAATCCTTTGAGCCCCTTTCTCTCTCTACCTTCAAAGCAAAATCGTGAGTATGAGTGAGTTAGGTCACCATGTATGAGAGCTATCATTTGTAATGTTGTAAAGCTCTCCATTCTTCTTCTCCTACCTCCATTCCCTTTGAAGATTGTTTGAAGCTTCTTCTCCAAGTGAAAGAGAAGAAGGATGTTGTTCTTCCCCGAGTGAAGGAGAAGAAGGCAAGCTGCTCCAGGCCTCCGAGTGAAGGAGGAAGGTGCTAAAGCTCTCCAAGAGAAAGAGAGGTGAAGAAGAACAAGGGAAGGAGTCCATTGGTGAAGATCAAGGCTGAAGACTTGGAGCTAGAGTGGGTAAGTCCTTGGAGAAGGCAGAAGACTCAAGCTCAAGTGGGTAAGTCCTTGGTGGAAAGCTTCTCCGAGTGAAGGTGAAGTCAAAGGCGGAAGATCCAAGAAGAGTGGGAATTCCTACAAGGCCGAAGACTTGTGCAAGATTGGGTAAGTCCTTGGAGAAGGCTGAAGAATCTTGCAAAGTGGGTAAGTCCTTGGTAAGGTTGAAGACTCTTTGTATTGGATAGGTAAGTCCTTTGTTGGTCATGTATTGTATGTCTTATTAATGAATATAAGAATGCAATTGTTGGAAGTCCTAGAGGTTGACCTCTCTAGGCAAGTGGACTGACACACTTCTAGTTTGAAGTGTGGAACCACTCTAAATAGCTTGTCTAATTGGTGCATGTTCAATCTCTCTTATCCTTTCTATGCATGATTTAGTTGCACTCAAATTACCTATTTAGCAACCTTATCTTGTCATATATCTTGAAGGTTTAATGAATTTTGTTTAAGTGCTTTCAGCTCTATTCACCCCCCCTCTAGAGCATCTAATCACCCATCTAGGATCCAACACGAACACGTAACTCCATGTCAGCATACTTACCTCATTACTAATCTGCGCCTACGCACCGTCGCAAACCCAATGTTTGTAGCACAATGCCCGCAACACACGTCCTCGACTCAAAGTTGATGCAACACATGTGACTCAACATCGACACAATGACTGTGATGCCACATTCTCAATAGAGTGTCCCTGACACAGCATCCCCAATGGAACGCCTTCAACACAACGTCCTCGATGCAGCACCCCCGACGCAACGCCCTCAGCACAACACAACATCCCCGATGCAATGCCCTCGACACCGCACCCATGTATATACCTCTGCAAGCTTCTTGCCTCTACTTGCTCCCGTCTAACAACAATAGCTTCCCTTCCTTGTCCTTGGGTGGTGGCTCCATCTTAGGAGGCACAACGGCCCAAAGTCGTGGTTGATCTAACGCCCTGGAGCATTGTTGGTGTGGGCTCCCGAGACGTACATGCAGGAGTCTGACAGAGTGTTTGTGGTCTCTATCCTCTTGATCGATGGTGAGGTACCCTTAGACGGGTGAGGGTCTCTGCCCGCACTTGGTTTCACAGATCTGGGATAGGTTCTCCCTATGTGAATATGCATACTTGATACTTTATATAGGCACAAGTTTCAGGTTGTATGGTGTTGTTATCAGCAATGATAATAACAAATTGAGTTGGTTTAGGATACCACATAATCTAGAAGAGTCTATGTAGCTAATTGGACTTCGGGGATAATCGGGACTGAGGAAGAGAGGAATCCCCATATCTTTGGGGTCTCACATAGGAGATCGGGTGAAGGGGATAGAGTCCCAACATGCGGATTGCTCAGGACCTAAGAATCCAACACTAATTGGACTTTATCTTAAAAGGAGATAAATCCTTAGATAAAACTCCACTTTCTCCACTTAATTACTTAGATCATAAATAGCTTAGTTTATCTTGGATTCTCATATATAATCCTATATAAGGATTATCTATCTTATAAAAACAAATCATCATGATCACTTTTCATGTGCATGAAATACTCATTTTCCAATTTTATATCCCAGAGACTCATTTGTAAACCTTAAATCAGCCCAATTGGACTGAAACAAGTCCCTAAGGCCCATGAATCATATCTTGGGCCTTCCTAAGGTTCCCGGAGCCCAATTACAATCCTAATTACAAATTTAAGGCTTTGATAATCATTGCACCTTATATTAGCCTCATATGAACACATGTGCTCAAAAACACATTATTTACATAAATTGAACATTTAATATGAGTCTAGGGTTTGTAATCATCATCCAAGGTCCTTCGATTCTCTTCCTTGTTATTTTTATCATAACTTCATTTAGGCTTGAAATCTATGAATTTTAAGGATGTAACATTCACCCCTCCTTAAAAGGAATTTTGTCCTCAAAATTCAGGTCTACTAAGCCTAGGTGAATGATAACTCATATTATCTTCAAAACTTAGGGTTATCATCCTACTTAGATATCTTTAACAACTTTTCTTATTATACCAATTCTCATCTTATTACCAAGATTGGCACCTGAATTTAAATTCAAGTATATCTACCTCTTTAGTGTTCACACCTTATCATCTCTTGATGATTTCATTCTCATTTTGTGATTTCAATTTCAGTTGGTGATTTCTCTTTTCACATAGGTTCCCAGCCTATTATTCATTATTTTCACCTAAGGGTGAGGTGGCACCTCAAACCCTAGGTCACGTCATTAACCTCGTCTTAAGGTATTCATTCTCATATCTAAAATTTTAAGCATAATGTGTGTCCTCCTGATCTCTCTCACTCATAATGGGATGAAATAAGCATTCGACTATAGCCCAAACACCAAGTTCATTCCATTCTAAGAGCAGAGATGGTACATCCACACATTATCCTTCAATTTCACATTTTAAGTTGAATCATTTTCATCATGAATCTAAACCATTCATACTTTTAGTTCCACAACATCCTTATATTTCATATGTCAAGTTTCCCCTTCTTACTCTTAATTTTGGGCACAACTTTTCTCAAGTTTTCATGACTTCATTATATCTTTTGTATTTACACCTCGTGTATTATGAGCCTTAGCCATTTCCTTGAGGTCTCTAGGGGTATAGGTACCTTTGGAGTGATCTCTTCCTTGTGCATCAAGGGAGTGTCTCTCACATTCACCCATTAGTCCCCATGATCATCATGAAGGTAGCAAATCTCATGAGTCATGGACCTTGGGAAAACCTAGTTGTTACCTCCCGACCACATGGTCTTGTGCATTCAGGGCACACTCGACTCCTAACCCATCGGTCCTATGTACCTTTAATACGCCCTACTTGACCTTAGGATTGCTATTACATCCTTGAAATGTGTAGATTTCAAACCGAAATGAATTAGGCTTTAAATAACAATGAAGTGATTGAGGGATCTTGGTTGATAATTCCAAACCCTATAATTAGGTTAAATGATCAATTTAAGGAAACAATGCACTTTGAGCATATGTGATCATATGAGGCTAATATAAGATGCAATGTTTATCAAAGCCTTAAGTTGGTAATTGGGAATGTGATAAATCTCATGGAACCTTCAGAAGGCCCAAGATGTGATTCATGGGCCTTAGGGCATTCCAGCCCAATTGGGCTAATTAGGGTTTGCAAATGAGTCCCTGGGATAGGAAATTGAATATCTTTTATCTCATGCCTATATTAAGTATTTAAGATATTTTTTTGGTCAAAAGACAATCAATTTATAGGATTATATATGAAAATCCAAGATGAGGTAAGTTATCAAGTAATCTAGGTAATTAATTAAGTAATTGTTTAGTGATTGCTTGGAAGGCAAGTTTGAGGTGGTTATCCTACTTCTTAGACCCAAATCTCTTGAGTTTGAGAGGATAATAAGAAAAGGAAGTTTAACCCATGATTTAGGGTAAGGAGGAGGTATATAATGACTTGGATAATTTTTTATCCAATGTGGGGTTTTATCAAATGAATACCTCTTTTCATTAGAGGACAATCTAAGGGAAAATGTGTACGATGAGGAGTGTCATGCCCATCGATCAGACTCTTTGTGATACCAAGAATAGGAGTCCCTACCTATCACGACATGATCTCGCACCCTTCCACTTATCCTAACAAATAGAGCGAGATGGGGAAAGGGCCGCTATATCAAGAGTTCTGTTTCAGATGGGAGTAATTCATCACTGTATAGCCTGCCCTTTATATCTCTCTCGTGCGGGATAACCCACCCCAGAACATCTCCCCAATTCTCCGGGCAATTGCGTGACACAGAGAGGGGTGCGATGACCATGGTTGGGAGCAACAATGACCACGACAGTCATCGTGTCCTGGAGGCTGTAGCTGAAGCCGAGGTGGCTTGCTGGTAGGCCTGCTTAGGATTGTAGCAACCCTGACGTCGCATAGGATCATCCGAGATCCCAGAGTTGGGTACTGGATGGCAGCGGCCACCCTGTGCGTGACCTCTCCCACACCTACCGGAATGCTATAGAGAGGGAACATGTTCACCTATAGTATGTGTCCCATGCCCCACCGCGATGGTCACCCACCTTTGGAGGTCTGATTCAACGCTGATTGCCGACGATGACACTCCAGGTAGGGGTCTCTCTCCTCTCATATCTGTTCTACAGTCGAGGTTGGACCACGATCCTTGTTCTCATAACCCCAGTCACCGTGCCCTGTAGCTTGGTACCAGTCAGGTCCGGAAGGTCCCTGCAGTGGCACCAGAGGCCGCCTGACTCCCTGATGCCGAGGCAAAGAGGGCAGCACAGTGACCTGCTCGGGTTGGGGCCCCTGCTACCGTCATGGGGTTAGGGGTGAATTGGGGTCAAAAGGCTCATCTACCCCGACCTGTTCACGTAACTTGTAAGTTTATAAGGGTCTTTAATCACTAACTCAAAGGAGGGCGCCGAGTTGTTTTAATTAAATATGGGACGTTGACGTGTCACTGCATGATTGGTCTAAATCAGTTTATTCTTACAAATAATCTAGTTAGTTATTAGTAACTCAGAATATAGCAAAACTATATATCAAACTGATTAGAACAATGAGAGGAATTCAAAGAAAATATAATCAGATTCCAATTAAGCTTCCTGTTCCAAAAGTATATGCAATACATGTGTTGTATAATTAATGTAAAGGAAAATCTAGATTTTGCATAATGTGATGTTTATTTGAGTAGATTCATTTATGTTGTGATAATACCTAATCTAGACTTGTATAATGAGGAAGCCCTTGATAAAGATGAATAGTTGATGTTTCTAGATTATAATTTTATTCATGCTGATTTATGGTTTTGAAACAATATGGACATCTTGCTATGATCTTAATGCTAATAATATGATCTATGTATCATGAATAATCTAATATGCTCAAGATGATGATTAGGGTTTCACCTAATATGCATAACTAAAGGTTGTAATCTTAGATATTGTGCTATGATGGAATTAGGGTTTGTAACCCTAATCTCTAGCCCAAATATGAGAAAACCCTAAACCCTAGTTTAGGATCGCATCCAGATCTGATTAATGTAATGTAGATACATGGCGACACATATGTAGTATGTATATTTTAGATCGAATATTTTGTTGCTTGGATGTTTGGATGCATTCTTAAAGTACATGTTAGATTTTTCATGGTTTCTACAATGACATAAGGTACGTAGTTACATTTATGAATACATGTATCGAATTCTGAATTTGCCGAGGTTTATTGATGAGATTGAACGAATGATAAACTATTTGCTTGTTTATTTACTTATTGCAAATTATAAAGTTCCTATGAGTAGCATGTAAAGTAAATAACAATATTTTGAACCCGAGGTTAGACTGATCTTAAGGGTAGTGCATACGATCCTCAGAGGGACAATGATTACACCTGAGGTAGTATTCTAGATATGGATTAGAATATGAAAACAAGTTTATATTCTTATGTGCAAGATAAAGATGTTTGCTTATATGTGTACATGTGATTATTGGATGAACCCACGTAACTGTATAGAAATATACTGACCGCATAATTGTTTGTTGGAGTTTTAGGTACATGTGATACTTGATTCATGGACATGATGTTACAAATTAAGATGATGAAGACACTAAAGTTATTCATGAAGGTTTAGATATAATGGTATATCATCATACATGTACATGTTAACTCTTTCTAAAATTTATGTAACTCCTTAGAGGGTCTTTTTATGCAAACATGTAACTATTTATTCATTAATGTAGATTGTTTACTATTTTGTATTATTTCTTGAATCTGATCTTGGAATTTATGAGTAATGATTCACGACTTTAAGGTCTTTTAGACACTCAAAAGTGTGGGTCGTTACATTTGGTATCAGAGTACAGATTCATCAATTAATACTTAATATATTATAATTTCAAATCATCTTTAAGAATTTAAGAGATAAGTTAGTAAAGCATAATGTATCTTTTAGGTTTCTCAACTCACATTTTCATCTTGCTTAAAAAGCCTTGAAAAGAAATTGTTAATTAGAAAAGTAAAATGTGGAAGGATGTAACCTTTTGTGTAGGTACCTCTAGAGAGGGTAGACACTCGAAAGATACATGTATGGGTAAGCCCTTTATTAGAGGAAGGACTTGGTTTAGGGTATGAAAACTCTAGTGGGTCAAGGGATATGGAACTCTGAGAGGTAGAGTATAATCCCTAACCCTAACCCTAAAACCTTAATCTTAAATAATGAACAGGGGTGTAGTGGTATGGGACACCACCCATGTGAAACTTGAAATTAGGAATAAGAAAGATAAAGGGATGGGTTTAGGTGACCTGGTCTCCCATGCTTGTGTGCATGAGGAGCATGACATTTATGTAAGAGGTCTTAAGTAATATAAGAACCTGATAGTTATATATATGAAGATGAAAATTTGAAGTATAACTTGCTCAAACCCCTCATGTTGTCTCTAGAGTTTAGTGATGGTGTCCATGCCCCTGGAGAGGAAGGTCGATGTAGCACCAAGCCCCTGGAGGGGAAGGTGGCCCAAGTTCATTGAATGGTCAGGACCCACGAGGGGGTAGCCTAGAGATTGAGAAAACATGGGTTGAAATGTTATAATGATAAAAAGTTGTGCCTAATGGTGAAAAAAAGGGGGATATCTACGAAACCTTTAGGGTTAGTGTGCCAACCTAGGGTGGGTCAACCCAAGAGTGGGAAGATGACCTATGAAGGAGGCAAAACCTTAGATCTTGGGATCAGGTTGTGGCTAGAGAGCCTAACCCCCTCCTATGAGCTAAGAAGGAACCCTAGGCTAGGACACTCCCTTAAAAGGTATGTGAATAAATGTATTTAAGTATTGAGATAACCTTAATCCTCACCTAGAGGGGTGAAGAGTTAAAGATATAAAAATGAAAGCACTTATATTCTTTGAACCCAAGGATAGCATCTCTGAGTGACACAACTGGTCAAGCCCAGGAGGGAAGACCAATAAGGCACCAAGCCATAGAGGGAAGGTGGACTAAGTGGATGACCAAGCCCAGGAGGGAAGGTCAAGATCAAGCCCTCGGAGGGGAATATCATAGAAGGTCAATCCTAGGAGGGAAGATCGACATGGCACCAAGCCCAGGAGGGAAGGTGGCCCAAGTCCACAGTGCAGATGTTTAGGATCAAGCCCCTAGAGGGGAAGATCACAGAAGGTCAAGCCCAGGAGGGAAGACCGACATGGCACCAAGCCCTGGAGGGAAGGTGGCTCGAGCCCAATGTTGGGACTACACTACATGATGTGTACTTAGAATAGAGAGATGAAAGCAATCTAGGTTAAAGAAATAAATAAGAGAATAATGTGCTTAAAAGATGTGACATCTCAAAATAAATCCTTAGGAAGGGTATAGTCCTAATGCAGTCCTAGGGTCAAGTAGGGTGTATTAGAGGTACATAGGACCGATGGGTTGGGAGTTGATTGTGCCCTGAATGCACATGACCATGTGGATAGGAGGTAACAACTAGGTCTACCCAAGGTCCATGACTCAGGAGATTTGATACCTCCACGAGGATCGTGTAGCCTAACATGTGAATGTGAAAGGCACTCTCTTGATGCATAAGGATGAGATCACTCCAAAGGTACCTATACCCCTAGAGACCTCAAGGAATTGGCTAAGACTTATAAAACATGAGATGTAAATATAAAAGATATAATGAAGTCATGAAAGCTTGAAAGAAGTTGTGCCCTAACTTAAGAGTAAGAAAAATGGACACTTGACTTCAGGGAATATAACAATGTTATGAAATTAAGAACCAGTAAGTTTAGAGCCATATCGAGTATGATGCAACTTAATATGTGAAATTGAAAGTAATGTGTGGATGTACCATCTCCGCTCTTGGAATGGAATGAACTTTGTGTTTGGGCTGCAGTCAAATGCTTATTTCATCTCATTATGAGGGAAGGAGATTGGATAGACACACATTATGCCTAAAATTGAGATAATGAGGATGAATATCCTACATTGAATGTGTAATCACATGACCTAGGGTCAGAGGTGTTACCTCACCCTTGTGTGAAAATAACGAATAATATGTTGGAAACCTAGGTGAAAAGAGAGATCACCAAGTAACAATGAAATCACCAATGAGAATGAAATCATCAACTGATGATAAAATATGTATACTAGAGATGTGGATGTACTTGAATTTCAATCCAGGTGCCAATCTTAGTGATAAAATGGAAATTGATATACTAAGGAAAAGTTTAAGTAGGGTGTTAACCCTATGTTTTGAAGATAATATGAGTCATCATTCACCTAGGGTTAGTAGGCCTGAATTTTGGGGACAAAATTCCTTTTAAGGAGGGGTGCATTTTACATCCTTGAAATTCCTAGATTTCAAGCCTGAATGAATTAGGGCTTAAATAACAATGAAGTGATTGAGGGATCTTGGTTGATAATTCCAAACCCTAGAATTAGGTTAAATAGTCAATTTAAGGAAATAATGCACTTTGAGCATATGTGATCATATGAGGCTAATATAAGATGCAATGTTTATCAAAGCCTTAAGTTGGTAATTGGGAATGTGATTAAGCTCATGGAACCTTTAGAAGGCCCAAGATGCGATTCATGGGCATTAGGGACTTGTTCCAGCCCAATTGGGCTAATTAGGGTTCGAAAATGAGTCCCTGGGATAGGAAATTGAATATCTCTTATCTCATGCCTATACGAAGTATTTAAGATTTATTTTTGGTCAAAAGATAATCAAGTTATAGGTTTATATATGAAAATCCAATATGAGGTAAGTTATCAAGTAATCTAGGTAATTAATGAAGTAATTATTTAGTGATTGCTTGGAAGGAAAGTTTGAGGTGGTTATCCTACTTTTTAGACCCAAATCTGTTGAGTTTGAGAGGATAACAAGAAAAGGAAGTTTACCCCATGATTTAGGATAATGAGGAGGTATATAACGACTTGGGTAATTATTTATCCAATGTGGGTTTTATCAAATGAATACATATTTTCATTAAAGGACAATCCAAGGAAAACTGTGTACGATGAGGGGTGTCATCCCCATCGATCGTACTCTTCGCAATACCAAGAAAGGGTCGCTATAACAAGAGTTCTATTTTAGATGGGAGTAAGTCATCACCGTGTTGCCTGCCCTTTATATCTCTCTCTTGCGGGCCAACCCACCCCAGAACATCTCCCAGATCCTCTGGGAAATTGCGTGACACAAAGAGGGGTGTGACGACCATGGCTGGGAGCAGTAATGAACATGACAGTCATCGTGTCCTAGAGGTTGTAGTTGAAGCTGAGGTGGCTCGTTGGGAGTCCTGCTTAGGATTGTAGCAACCCCGACGTTGCATAGGATCGTACGAGATTCCAGAATTGGATACTGGATGGCAGTGGCCACCCTGTGTGTGACCTATCCCACACCTATTGGAATGTTATAGAGGGAACATGTTCGCTTGTAGTACGCAGCCCATGCCCCCCCGTGATGGTCGCCCTCCTTTGGAGGCCTGATCCAACGCCGATTGTCGACGACAACACTCTAGGTAGGGGTCTCGCTCCTCTCATATTTGTTCTGCAGTCGAGGTTAGACTACGTTCCTTGTTCTGATGACCCCAGTCACCGCAACCTATAGGTTGGGACCAATCGGGTCCGGTAGGTCCCTGTGGTGGCACCAGAGGCTGCCTGACTCCCCGATGTCGAGGCAAAGAGGGAAGCATGGTGGCTCACCCGCTAGGGTTGGGGCCCCTGCTGCTGTCATGAGGTTAGGGGTGAATTGGAGTCAAAAGACTCATCTACCCCAACCTGTGTAGGTAACCTATAAGGGTATAAGGGTCTTTAACCACTAACTCAAAGGGGGGTGCCGGGTTGTTTTAATTAAACATGGGACACTGACGTGCCAGCTTGTGATTGGTCCAAATCAGTTTATTCTCACAAATAATCTAGTTAACTATTGGTAACTTAGAATATAGCAAAACTATATATGAAACTAATAAAAAAAATGAGAGGAATTCAAAGAAAATACAATGAGAACACAATTAAGCTTCATGCTCCAAAAGTATATGCAATACATGTGTTGTATAATTAATGTAAAGGAAAATCAAGATCTTGCTTAATGTGATGCTTAATTGAGTAGATTCATTATGTTGTGATAATACCTAATCTAGAAATGTATAATGAGGAAACCCTTGATAAAGATGAATAGTTGATGTTTCTAGATTAATAACCTTATTCATGCCGATTTAGGGTTTTGAAACAATATGGAAATATTTTTGTGATCTTAATGCTAATAATATGATCTAGGTATCATGAATTATCTAATATGCTCAAGATGATGACTAGGGTTTCACCTAATATGCATAACTGAAGGTTGTGATCTTAGATATTGTGCTATGATGGAATTAGGGTTTGTAACCCTAATCCCTAGCCCAAACACAAGACAACCCTAAACCCTAGTTTAGGATCGCATCTAGATCTTATTAATATGATGTAGATACATGGTGACGCGTATGTAGTATGTATATTTTCGATTGAATGCTTTATTACTTGGACGTTTGGATGCATTCTTAAAGTACATGTTAGATTCTGCATGGTTTCTGCAATGACATAAGGTACGTGGTTACGCTTATGAATACATGTATCGAATTCTGAGTTTGCTGAGGTTTCTTGATGAGATTGAACAAATGATAAATTGCTTGCTTGTTTATTTACTTATTGCAAATTATAAAGTTCATATGAGTATCATGTAAAGTAAATAACAATATTTTGAACTCGAGGTTAGACTAATCTTAAGGGTAATGCGCATGAGCTGTAACGTCCCAGGATTTGAGGCCTCAGATAAAAATGATCTTATAAAGAATGATTGGACTACCCATATCACCAAGGTGCACATCCTTTTTCGAGAGCCCATTACTAAAGAACTCCATAGTTAAGTGTGCTCAACTTGGAGTAGTACTAGGATTGGTGACCAATCGGGAAGTTGATCATGGCTTGTGCGTGAGTGAGATTAAAGTGCACAGTTAAGGCTAGTGGTGGTCTATGGGGCCAGTCGTCATTCCTGAAACTCTACTAGAGCCTAGGGTAGTGGGCCCGAGCGTTACAAATGGTATCAGAGCCATAACCCCCCTAGTAGGTGGGCCCATATGGGCATGTGGCATGACGGTCTTGAGCCGTGCGGTCTAGGCATGTTGGAAAGGGTTGTTCATGGTTGACGTAGCCACCCTTGTGCTGGTATTCCGCGATCGGGAGTTGGGTGTCCATGAGCCATTCTGGGTCTGCACTGAAATGGGACAATATTATGAGGTCATATAGTTGAGCCTTGATGAGGACGTCATGAGTCTAAGTGGGGGAGATTGTAACGTCTTAGGATTTGAGGCCTCAGATAAAAATAATCTTATAAGGAATGATTGGACTACCATATCACCAAGGTGCACCTCCTTTTTAGGGAGCCCATTACTAAAGAACTCCATAGTTAAGTGTGTTCAGCTTAGAGTAGTACTAGGATGGGTGACCAATCGGGAAGTTGATCCTGGCTTGCACGTGAGTGAGATTAAAGTGCGCAGTTAAGGCTAGTGGTGGTCTATGAGGCCAATCATCATTCCTGAAGCTCTATTAGAGTCTATGGCAGTGGGCCCGGGCGTTACACAAGCCCCAGAGGGACAATGATTACACCTGAGGTAGTAGACCAGATATGGGTTAGAATATGAAAACAAGTTTATATTCTTATGTGCAAGATAAAGATGTTTGCTTATATGTGTATGTGTGATTATTGGATGAACCCACATACCAATATAGAAATATACTGACCGCGTATTTGTTTGTCGACATTTTAGGTACCTGTGATACTTGATTCGTGGACATGAGGTTACAAATAAAGATGATGAAGACACTAAAGTTATTCATGAAGGTTTATATATAATGGTATATCATCATACATGTACATGTTAACTCTTTCTAAAATTTGTGTAACTCCTTAGAGGAGCTTTTTATGCAAACATGTAACTATTTGTGCATTAACGAAGATTGTTTACTATTCTATATTATTTCTTGAATATGACCTTGGAATTTATGAGTAATGATTCACGAATTTAATGTCTTTTAAACGCTCAAAAGTGCGGATTATTACAATTGCATTGGGACTCTACCCTTTTGCAAGGGTTTCTTTGAGATGTCACATCTCTATTACTTTTAAGCACACTATCCTCTCATACAATTCTTTAACCCAGATTTCCTTCATCTCTCTCTCTCTTGAGTACACATTATTCATTAGAGTCCCAGCATTGGGCTCGAGCCACCTTCCCTACCTGGGCTAGGTGCCATGTCAGTCTTCCCTTCCTGGGCTTGACGTCTTTGTGACCTTCCCCATCTGGGGTTAGATCATACACATCTGCACAGTGGACTTGGACCATCTTCCCTTCTTAGGGCTAGGTTCCATAATGGTCTTCCCAACCTGGGCTTGACCACTTCATGATCTTCCCTACCTGGCTTGGTCGTCCACACAATGAACTCAGGCCACCTTCCCTCTCTAGGGCCTGGTGCCATACTGGTCTTCCCAATCTAGGGTTTGACCATGTGTGTCCTTCAGATATGGCATAGTT
Source organism: Alisma plantago-aquatica (assembly GCA_963693085.1). NCBI lineage: Eukaryota > Viridiplantae > Streptophyta > Magnoliopsida > Alismatales > Alismataceae > Alisma > Alisma plantago-aquatica. Next base: position 409,620,264 of record OY856414.1, read on the forward strand.
TGGCTCAAAGAATGTAATTACTTTCATCTTTATATCCTTAATTATTCACCCCTCTAGGTGACAGTTAAGGTTACCTCAATATTTAACTTGGTTTATGCATCTTACCTTTCAAGGGGATGTCCTAACTATGGTACCTTCTTGGCTCATAGAAGGAAGTTAGGCTCTCTAGCCACATCCTGACCCCAAGGTCTAAGGTTTTTCCTCCCTCATAGGTCATCTTACCACTCTTAGGTTGACCCACCCTAGTTTGGCACACTAGCCCTAAAGGTTTCATATTTTCATCTTTATGCATTAACTTTTTTTACCATTACAACTTCTCAACCCTTGTTTACTCACTCTCTGGGATACTCTCTCATGGGTTTTGTCCATACAATGGACTTGAGCCACCTTCCCTCTCTAGGGGCTTGGTGCCTACGTCGGCCTTCCCCTCCAGGGGCTTGACCATAGTCATCTCAATGACTTTATTTCCAACACCAAACTTCTAAAGACAGCATGAGGGGTTTTAGTAAGTTATATTAAGATTATATATATATATATATATATATATATATATATGTGTGTGTGTGTGTGTGTGTGTGTGTATGTGTGTGTGTGTGTGTATATATATATATATATATATATATATATATATATATATATATATATATATATATATATATATATATATACACATATACATATATACATATATATATATACATACATACATATATATGACCATTGGATTCTCATATTTCTCAAAACCTCTTACATAAATTTCATGCTCCACATGAACTCATGCATGGGAGACTGGGTCATCTAAACCAATCCCTTTGTCTTTCTTATTCCCTTTCAAGTTTTGTATGGGTGATATTCCATATCACCACACCATTCTCATTATTTATGACTAAGGTTTTAGGGTTATTATTAGGGATTATACCCTACCTCTTAGAGTGTTCATGTCTCCTGACCCTCCAGGGTTTTCATATCCCAATGGGTTATCCCAAACTAAGTCCTTCCTCTATGATTGGACTTACCCATACTTGTATCTTTCTAGTGTTGATCCTCGCTAAAGGGGCCTACACTACATGGTACATTTTTTTCACATTTACTTCTCTAATTAACAATTTTTTTTCAAGGCTTATTCAGCAAAGAGTTGAGAAGTGGACAAAATGTGAGATGAGAAACCGAGAAGATAAATTATGCTTTGATGATTTTTCCCTTATATTTTAAAAGGTGATTTGAAATTATAAGCTATTAAGTATTAGTTGGTGCATCTGTGCTCTGATACCAAATGTAACGACCCACACTTTTAAGTGTCTAAAGGACCTTAAAGTCACAGATCATTACTCATAAATTCAGGGATCAGATTCGACAAATAACACGGAATAGTAAATAATTTCCATTAATGAACAAATATTTACATATTTGCATTAACAAAAACCTCTAAGGAGTTACATAAATTTTAGAAAAAACTAACTTATACATGTGAAAAGATATACTACTATCTCTAATCCTCTTTGAATAACTTTAGTGTCTTCAACATTTTCCATCTGTAATATCATATCCACGAATCAAGTATATCAAGTACCTAAAAAGCTGACAAACAAACACACGGTCAGTATATTTCTATACTGGTATGTGGGTTCATCCAATAATCACAAGTATACATATAATCAAACATCTTTTACTTGCACATAAGAACATAAATTTACTTTCATATTCTAACCCGCATATGGTCTACAATCTGAGATGTAATCACTGTCCATCCTTGGACTCATGTGCATTACCCTTAAGATCAATTTAACATAGGGTTCAGAATATAATTATTTACCTTTTATGATACTCATAGGAACTATATGATTTGCTTGAAGTAAATATATAAGCAAGCAGTTATCATGCATTCAATCTCATTGAGAAACATCGGCAAACTCATAAATCAATACATGTATTCATAAGTGTAACCACGTACCTTATGCCATTGCAGAAACCATGCAGAATAACTCATGTACTTTAAGAGTGCACCCAAACATTCAAGTAATGAAGCATTCAATCAACATTATCTGAAACATGCATACTACATATGTATCACCATGTATTCACATTAATTGATCAGATCTAGATTCGATCTTAAACTAGGGTTTAGGGTTGTCTCATGTTGTGACTAGGAATAAAGCTTACAAACCGTAATTCCATCGTGTCATGATTTCTAAGATTAAAACCTTTAGTTGTCATATTATGAGAAACCCTAATCATTATCTTGAGCATATTAGGTTATTTGTGATACCTAGATCATATTATTAGCATTAAGATCATAGCAAGATACTCACATTGGTTTCAAAACCCTAAATATACATGTGCATGATTATTAATCTAGAAACATCAATTATTCATCTAGGGTTCCTCATCATATTTGATAATATCATGTAGTATCTCCAAAACAAATAGATTCACTTATTTAAGCATCATATTAATGGAATCTAGGTTTTCATTTATATTAGTCACATCAAAACATGTATTGCATACACTTTTGGAACGGGAAGCATAATTTGTCAACGAAACTATTTTATTCAAATGCTACACTTTTTGAGCAATTTCATATATAGGTTCATTACAATCCGACATACCAATAAATTAACTACACTAGTTGTAAGATTAATTGTTTTGGACCGAACACGTAATGCCATCTCAGCATACTTACATCATTACTAATCCACGCCAACGCAATGTTGCCGACCTAGCGTCCGCAACAAAATGCACGTGAAGCACGTCCTCGACTCAGTGTTGATGCAACGCCTACAACTCAACGTCAACACAATGATTGCGACACCACGTTCTTGACAGAGCGTGTGACATCCCGCTATCACATAGACAATGAAATGCCACACGAAAATGCGCAGAACCACCATAAACCACATAGTATCAAAAACACAGATTAATTAAAACTGATTGTGGAAAACATCATAAGAAAAGAACTATTACAACTAAATTCACATACTGCAAGAAAACATGTTATATATATACGTAAGCATGATATATTTCCACCATTACATAGGATCCAGTTGTTCCATATCCATCAAGGATGTGTCACCTGTTTGTGTACAAAACAGACCTAGCCAGGCCAACAACATGTCACAAAAAGCCATACTGAGATCATACATCGCAAAACCTCGTCAAAACACCTCCAAGGACCTAAGAGTACAGGGAGACTCTAAGACTCTACCACAAAACAACCACATCAACATATCCAACCTTGCCTTCTACTGATCTTCTTACTACTCAGTCGCAACACTACGATCACCACCATGTCTAGCTCGATCACCTAAAAAGGTTGAAGCCAACGGGGTGAGACACATAGTCCCAGCGAGAAACATAACTCCCCGCCAAACTATAAAACCTCAAAGAAGATAGAGTAGATATAACATGTAACTGATATAGCCAGAAATATGAAGAACATGATTATACATACATAACGGCTTACCATGATACCTGAGAAGCATATAACTAGCTGCAAGGAATACTTAGGGTATGTATATAAGACAACATTCATTATGCAAGGCCTCAACTAATGTTTCATATTTGCCCTAAGCAGATATATTATATGGTTGGATTACCATTTATTAAGATCTGAGGAAATGATTTGTACCGCTCAAATCCAACCTTCGGTTGCGAAACCCAAAGCCGGTGCCATACAAGGTCAATGGAAGAGCCGGACTCCGCGACTTCACCTCCTTATGGTCAGTGCACGAGAACCAAAGCAGGACCACAGTCTCTTACTTAAGTGACCTCAGTCACAGGGTCAACTCTACAGGCTACCCTTTCCTCTAGCCCACCTTGGTACAGGTCTCGACGCTTGTATATCTTGAGCCACAGACCTATTCATCGTGCTCCTGAGCTATGAATGCATTCATGCTCTATCACGCTGAGCCATGGGTCTATTCACCATGCTCTTATACACATCTGGAGTCTACAACCGTAGTTGCACTCTAATCCTCCTATTTTTGGCTAGGAGAAACCCCGTATACTCAACTATATGCGCTCCAGGTTAACCAGCAAGAGAACCTATTTCACCATCACCAGCTCCTGACGATGATGGATCTATGGCCAGGGCAAACTACATGAAAGGTTCATCTGTAATTAATTAATGCATTTTAAGTGGATTTTTGGGACATCCAAGTTATATTATGCAAACCACAAATAAGAGTAAACATCATAAAATCCATAAACTTGTGTCGCACTTTTACTATTATTCTCAATGCCATCAACATCATCATGATCCATCTCAAGGATCCAACATTACATATTGCCACTTGGCTTCTTGCCAATCATCATGATCCATCACAGGGATCTAACCATCATAGGGATTCCATCCCATCATCAAGAACATGTTACCAATACACAGGCAACACTCATCATGTACCATCATGGTTCTCATAACACATAGTGTTCCTCATTATCTCAATATCATGAGAATGTCACTAGTGACATCATTATAGCTCATACCTGAGTACACATCTCAATTGATGAAACTTGCATGGTTAGTATGCTCAAGAGTAGATAAACACATCATCATCGAGATATATTTGTGCATATAAGCATTCCAAACGATATTAGGGTTTCAAGCATGATCCTCACAACAACATATCAGGTAGGGACTAGCCCTCACCAAAAGATCATGCCACAACCCGACCTTACGGTATCGGTTAACCAACAACTAGCCACAGCTTGCAGTGTCGGCCAACACCCATATTGGGCAAGTATCTAACAAGCTAATAACGAGCAACACTCTAAGAACCAACCCATAACGCCCAAGCAACACAACATCATACCAGGCAGAACCATAACGTGCAACACCCAAACAACACACCTCTGTTGCCCATCCAGATCAACGCATCATATCAGGCAACACACATGCCATATCGCCCATCCAAAGGGTCAGCAGGCGTCCTATCGTGCAACGCTGTGTCGAGCAACACCATGGCGGGCAAGACATCACAACAGATAACACGTCACAACAGGCAACGCCTGAACGTGCAAGGTCTCTAAGACGGACAATGTTGTCATGGGTAACGTCACCTACATGGGGTACTAGGCAGCACTACCTAAGAGGGTATCGTGTAAGACAACAACAATGCCCAACGCCCAACCAAAACGCATAATGCCCAAGAGGTCAAGAAGGCAGCCACCTACTATATCGCCTAAACCCTAACTCAAAGGAAGAGAGGGATATCGGGCAACACTACCCATCATGGGTGTCGTGCAAAGCAAGGCTATGAAGCCCAAAAGGTCAACACAAAAGGGAGATATCGCCCAAGATCTCAACTCCTCCAAAACACACATCGACCAAGGGATCAACTAGGTGTCAACCAACCATATTGTCCAAACCCCAACCCTAGGGTAGGAAAGGGATATCGATCACCACACCTACAAGCCATCTCAGGTTATTAGGGTTAGAAGGTCTCAACCTCATCACAACCATCCACACCATATCGCCTAAGGATACCAAGAGTGTTGGCTCACCTCTCAACAACCAAGTGAGAGGGGTTGAGCACAACCTCAAGCATATCGGGCAACAAGGGTAGAACAACACTCTATCAGCCAACTACTCAACATATCGTCCAAACATCTAGGCCATAAGCTCACCTCTCAAGTCCAAGGAGAGAGAGGGTTTTACCTAAGCAACTAGAGCATAGGCTCACCTCTCAAGTCCAAGGAGAGAGAGAGGTTTTGCCTAAAAACACACTACACACACCTTTGAACTAAGAAACCCTAAGCTCACCTCTCAACTAAAGCGAGAGAGGGGTTTTGCTCAAGATCCCCTAATCCAAAGGGTAGGCCGACACAAAGGGAAACCAACTCACCACATAACATCCAACATGATCTAGGACACATGTAGGGCAACAACATAACCAACTAAAGTAAGACACATCACTAGAAAGGTATGTAAGGCCGATTAAGATAACATAGCAAAGCAACATGTAAAGGAGATAGTATAGTTAGGGTTAGGAGTTGTGTAACCCGCCTTAAGCACACTCCTCTAAGATCCAAAGCTCCAAAGCTCCAAGGCACCACCTTCGGCCACCTCAAGAAGAGAAGAGAAACCTTATTACCACCATGGCCAAAAAATAAGGAAGAAGATGGTACCATGGGGGAAGGGAGAGAGATACTCACAAACTAGAGAAGAAAGGAGCAAGAACACTAGGGTTTCAGCCACCACTAGGGAAGAAGAGAACCACAACTTCAAGATGTATCAGCCACCAAGGAAAAGAGAGCAACTAAGGGAACTAAAGGGACTACTAGCAAGCAAGAAGAGAGGTATATATACAAGAGGGTAAAGGGGGAGAGCAAGGCAATGTGGCGTCCACTAAGGACCACTTGTCCAAGGGCCACGCCACATGCTAGCATCCCAACACCACTTGTCCACTCCTTCCACATGCTAGCAAAGCAACCACCACATGTCCAAAGAGGGTGACACATACGATGCTAGGTGGAGGGGTGTGTGTCGCCCAACATGGCAACCCGACACACCATGCCCGATACACAACTTGGCCAACACACCATGGCCGACACAAGGCAGCAAGGGGAGCTCACTTGCCCGACACACTCAAGCAAGGAGGAAGGGCTTCAAGCACAACAACAAGCCCAAGCTAAAACAAGCTCAACGAGGCCCAAAATAACTCAAGGAAGGCGCCCGACCCATCCTCTCAACCCTAGAGGATGCAAAGAGACAAGGAGGCCTCTCAAGGTGACAAGCTTGCACAAAAACCCTAGAACTTGGGTAAATTGCAAGTTGCACCCCAACCCCACAACAAGCACAACAAACACTAATCACACCTCTAGTGATTAGGCAAGCCTCTAAACACAAGGTTTAGGCAAAGCAAACAAGGTAAGCCCAAAATGAAGGTCAAGGTCCTTACAGAGCGTCCCCGATGCAACATCCCCGACGCAACACCCTCAACACAACGTCCCTGACGCAACACCCCCAAGGCAACACCCTCAACACAGAATCCTTGACATAACACCCCCGACTCAACGCCCTCGACACAATGCCTGTGTCTACGCCTCCGCAAGCTTCTTGCCACCACTTGCTCCTGTCTAACAACAACATCTTCTCTGCCTTACCCTTGGGTGGCGACTCCATCTTAGGAGGCACAACGGCCCAAAGTCGTGGCTAATTCGACGCCCTGGAGCATTGTCGGCGAGGGCTCCCGAGACGTACATGCAGGAGTCCTACAGAGCGTTTGTGGTCTCTCTCCTCTTGATCGATGGTGAGGTACCCTTGGACGGGTGAGGGTCTTTTCCCGTGCCTGGTTTCTCTGGTATAAGTTCTCCCTTCGTGAATCCACATACTTGATATGTTATATAAGCACATGTTCCAGGTTGTATGTCATTGTTATCAACAGTGATAATAACATATTGAGTTGGTTTACGATACCACCTGATTCAGAAGAGTCTCCGTAGCTGATTGGACTTCGGGGATAGTCAGGACTGAGGAAGAGAGGAATCCCCAAATCCTCGGGGTCTCACACAGGAGATCGGGTGAAGGGAACAGAGTCCCAACATGCAGATCGCTCAGGATCCAAGAATTTAACATGGATTGGACTTTATCTTAAAAGGAGATAAATTCTTAGATATGACTCCACTTTCTCCCCTTAATTACTTAGATCACTAAATAGCTTAGTTTATCTTGGATTCTCGTATATAATACTATATATAGATTATCTATCGTAAAAAAAAATCATCACGATCATTTTTCATGCGCACGAAATACTCATTTTCCAATTTTATAACCCAAAGACTCATTTGTAAACCCTAAATAGCCCAATTGGGCTGAAATGAGTCCCTAAGACCCATGAATCACATATTGGGCCTTCCAAAGGTTCCCTAAGCCCAATTACAATCCTAATTATAAATTTAAGACTTTCATAATCATTGCACCTTTTATTAGCCTCATATGAACACATATGCTCAAAAACACATTATTTACTTAAATTGAATATTTAATATGAATCTAGGGTTTGTAATCATCATCCAAGGTCCCTCGATTCTCTTCCTTGTTATTTGTACCATAACTTTATTTATGCTTGAAATCTACGAATTTCAAGGATGTAACACCTTATTTTGAGCTGACGACCAAATTCAGATTGGACTGCACGCATATTCTAGATCCAGATCAGGCAAAAATTTAAATGTTCTGACTAACGCCGACTAACCTAAGATGACCAATCAGGGACTAAGTCTTTTCACCTATAATAATTTTGATTTGAATACCAATGAATTTATTTATTAATAAATAAAGCGACAACATTTTAGTACCGATTTTGTTGCTGAACTTATGCAGCGAGCCGTCTTTCGGTGGCCGCTGTAACTTGTCGGCTGCTTTACCTAGTGGCGCCGGCAACAGCTACTCCTCCTTGCAACGGCCGCGGTCAGGTATGCAAGCTTCTTTCCTCCTTCCCTGCCATAACGGCTTATTCATGCGTCTCCTCCTCCCCCAGTCCTCTACCCGTCCGCCTTTCTGAATCCTCTCCTCTGTCCTGTTATTCTGCTGCTCCCTTTCCTTCTCCTTCTCCGTCTTCCTTCCCCTCCTCCTCTACCACCCAGCCGTAACCTATATATTAAGAAATTTTGTACCCAACCAAGATTACAATGAACTTTCTCCTTCTATCACGTCTACATCTGTAGAGGAAAAACACATTATTCAATGTCCTACTATAGCTATTGGTTTATGGAGTGCCCTGCCCACACTGAGCACTTCTATCTACTATTGTATTTTCTTTTATGCTTTGCTTATAGTCACTAGTAATTACCTTATCAACGATCAATAGTCAGGCAGTGTCCCTTTGGCCTGCCTTCTGATTTCGATCTTATGAAATGTGGCCCTTGACGTAGTTTGACATTGTTTTGCTCTTCATTACAGCGCTAACAGGATGCTGCCTTTTAGATCAGTTAGGTGTGTGAGCAACGCCTCTGTTAGATTCTTCTCCTTATTTTCAGGGTTCGGTATGTTTCTTCCTTCCTCGTCCATTTCATCACAGTCTGCCATTTTCATCTTCTTTTGATATGTTCTTTCATTTATTATGGTCGAAACATGTAGTGTAGGTATATATATATATGCTTTGCAGCACTAATGGATGTATATACATCCCACTTTGAGATATATTTTCCACTTTTGCTGTACTTTTGCTCTCAGTAATTCAGTTTATTCACAAATACTGTGTGTTGGCTGGGTGCTCATTTTACAGTATGTCTGAAAGGAATTGATGAATTGTCCAATGATTTTAGTTTGCAACTGCCAAGTGTATGTTTTGAAACTATAGTTTTCTTTTGACATTTGAAAATAGGTGGTGCTTCTGTGAAGGGAAATACCTTGGATTCCTCTGAATCTGCTGACGATTTTGGGCGACGTATTTTTGGTGATTCTGTAGAAAGTGATTCAAAGACCAACTCTTTCTTTAAGAAATTGGAGAAAGTTGAAAGGTTTGCCAAAAGTAAGGGAAGTGATGGCCAGTTTTTTCATGATTTAAATGAGAATTATTATACATTGGATGATGGCTTGGACGGCAAACTGAAGAATGCTGCAACATCCTTTTGGTTTGATGAGATGGAAGAAGAAAGTTACAAGTATAGACCAGATGTGACTTTCTATCCTGGTACAACTTACGACACCAAGGTATTGTTTTTATAATCCCATCTAGCATTTTGGTGTCGTTTCTGTTTCATCTAGTATTCTTTGCTGTTAACTATTGGCTATTAGTATTCTTTGCTGTTAACTATAAGCTATCAGTTTCTGACAGTGCTCAATATATGTTTTGCATACTTTTAGGCTTGGATTCTGTAATAGATCCAGAAAAAACTAATTATTTATCAAGATCAAACATTATTAGCAACTCATGGGTCTATTCAATGTTGCTAATTTTAGTTAGTATTCATGTTTCCCCACATTTTTTTGCTACCTGTTGATAGTTAACAACAAGGCTTGTATAGGGTAGAGTTAATAACTAAATCACACTGGTTAGGGTTTCTACAAAAGCATGGATCTTTCGTCTCCCCTCCTATTGAGTTACTCATCATCTTGGGGCTGTATACATGGATCCTTCTTTTCCATTCAGACCTATATTCTCACTGGGTTGTTCTAAATTCAAAACTTGCCTTATCAACTATTCTCGAGTTAATTTAGGTGTTAGTTTTTCTCAATTTATCTTTGTGTGACTCAATGACATACTCTGGTCTTTGCCACACATGTTCCAACCACGTAGCGACCCCCCCCCCCCCCCCCCCAAAAAAAAAAAAAAACCTGTAGAGCTTGTCCAAAATTATAGCTGTTGCCACATATATATTATCTACTACTTACTAGCACATCTTTCATAGTCTTCTTACAGTCCCTTTAGCATTCTCGTCTCCACCAAATTTATCTCCAATCATCTCGTTTCTTCACATCCTAACATTCATAGAACGATTCTTTAGTTCCTCTCCGTGAAGCTAATGATCCGTAGATTTTGTTCTCGATTTGTATCATCCTCTACCATAGCCTCATCGATCTTGTTTTATTACCTTCTAATTCAATAGTAGAAGAGAAACACCTGAAAAGATATATTCTTGCCAACCGAAAGAACCTAGTGCAACATACTACGGGCCCACGTGTTTTTGTCCAATTGGAGTTATCATAGGCATAACCTCTTCTTTTTTTGAGGAACTCAAAGAGAAAACCAAACAAACAAGGCCCTCAATATCACCCCTTTCTTGGGTTGCTACCGTCCCACTTGTTGACCGCCTCTATATATCAGATAATCGTAACATCAAGTAGTAGACCACTAGACATCAACATGCAACTAACAACTATGTGACTAATCTCTTATTATAGGCCTTTGATCACTTGTGTATATATACAATTAAGATTTTTGAACCTTCCTATTCTAAGCTAATTGTAGTCACATGAGCCAGTCCGCGCACACTCTTATTTTAAGCCTTACCTAAGCAACCTACTCGTTGCTATGGAGCCACCACTCCTTTGCGTCCTTAAAATTGCTTTTAGATTCGCTTATGGTGGTCTTTCTTTTCCCGTTATAGGTCTAGGCGTTATCAGATGAGAAGACACTCTGCCCCACTTACCACCAACATGAAGAACCAAGAAGACATAGTTACTTTACCTGCCCTTCGTTTCTTGTCTTGGCTATTCTTTTAGGTCCAAATCAAGAGCAAAGCCATGAGTGAGCCGAATGTTGAGTGTTAAACACTTAAGAAAGGAAGCTTCCTTTGATGATTCAGATAAGCTGATCTTTGAAAACTTCGACTTACATAGAACACATGCAAACACTTATGTAGTCATCCTATGACTGTAGACGGTCAGATTACCTCCTAACCATATACCGTTAACCCTGAATGTATACAATCGTCCTTTTTAACGATTGTATATGGAGGCAAGTATCTCTTATTTTTAGCGGCACTGCATATGGTGTAACCTAACCATATCATAGCCAAAGCCAAGTCCTGGTCGAATTGGAACGCATGCTACGGGCCCGTTTCTTATAAATAGACCCTCTAACCTCGTCCTAAGCACGAAGAAACATCAAGAGTCGCTAGATTACAGACTAAACGCCAAAGAAAAACATATGGTGCACTACCTCTTTGAGCGCTCAACAAGCACTCACTTTTCTACTATGGTCGGTTTTGGTGTGAGATCAGGTTCCTTTTTCTCTCTTCGGTAATCATTCTTTCTACTGTGATTTTCTCCATCAATAGAATATTCCTCTCTAGCGGATGTAGGCTTCCACATTGGGAATGTCCAAACAGTTATTAATATGTTCTTTGCGGTTACTTACTTGCTATTACTGTTCTTTCTCATACATATTCGATTAACTTGTCAATTTCATGCTTCTGCATCTCCACAACTAGTTTGTTGGGGCTTGTTGATTGGGTTTCTTGCCACCCTCATCCCCAACAAGTGGTATAGATTGAGTTTCGTCACTTGCTATCTGCCATGACGTTGTAGTACAACACTTAGAAGTTCGATCGCTTGAAGAACTCTCTTTAGCAAGTCCAATGTGACTCTTGCCTCACACGAAAAGGAGTCCACAAAGCTACTCTTAGAAAGGAGAAGAAACTGACATCCATCTTTGATGATCAATGGATGTGATTGATAAGGCTGGTGGTACACATCTTTCTATGCTTGTAGGATGAAATTTTCCGCAAAGCCGTCCATTTAAGGACCACCAAAGGTGTGTGGGTTGAACTTGAATATCTGTACAAGGAAAAGTCCACCAAAGAGCTTGCATTGAGAAGCTCCTCTTCATGCTTTGCATGGAAGAAGGCGGTTCCTTGATCACTCTTGGTGATGAGTTCAATGAGGTCATCCATGACCTTGGGCAAATTAATGTGAAGGTAGAAGACAATGATCAAGCAATATTGTTGCTTTGCACATTCCCATCGTCCTACAAGAATTTATTGTACATGATGGTTTTTTGTGAAGAAAAAAATCTCACTTCAAGAACTCAAGTGGCCTTGAAGTCTCAAGAAAAGTTAGAGAAGAACTTTACTTCATTAAAAGTTGTAGGTGAAGTGTTAGCTGGTAGAGGAGGGGAGCGTCCATGTGATGTGACAAAGACTCTGGATGTTCAATGCAAAAGAACAAAAACATCAATCAAAGAGGCGCACTTATTACTAGAAGACATGTGATAGTTGGGGTGAATGCTACAAGTTGCAAAACTAGCAAAATCATGAGAATTTAAAAGATATCGAGACTCAACGAAAGTGGCTCATGGAGGTTCGAAAGACATCAACTGCATACTTTGTTTCCGCCCTTAAACTATAAGAAGGATCGACTTCTTGATTTTTTTTTTTTGGAATATGGTAAAACTTCTTGATTTAGCGTGCACTTACCACATGAAGAAATCAAAGGATTATTTCCAAACTTATGATTCTCATCTAGGTCGAGATGCTATAATGGGTGATGATGACACCTGCAACACTTTTAGTTTTGGCACAATGAAAATCAAGATGTTTGATGGTGAGACATTGACAGATGTCTGACATGTTGTCGGGTTGAAAAAGAACCTCATCTTATTGGACACACTTAAAGGCAATGGTTGTTTGTTTTTGGCGAGAGCAGGGGTCTGGAAATCCTCAAAGGTGACCAAGTCCTCATGAAGGGAAGGAGAAATTCACACAAATTGTTCATCTTGCAGGGCTCCACTATGTCAAGCTTTGTAGTGATTACAAACTCATGTACGTACACCATAATGCTTAGTATGTGTTTGGGACACATGTCTAAAAAGGGATGACACTTCTGAGTAAGAGAGGGTTGTTGTGTGGTAAAAGCAACATGAAGTTATATTTCTGCTATCATTGCGTTTTGGGGAGGCCAAGTTCAATAGCTTTGACACTGCAGTTCACTCTTCCAAGGATGTTCTAGATTATGTTCACTTTGATTTATCGATGAGCTCCTTCTCGTGCTCCTTCCAAATGTAGTGCTAAATACACGTTGACCTTCTTTGATGATTGCACAAGGAAGATACATGTTTATTTTCTTCAAAGCAAGGACAAGACATTCTCAATTGTCAAGCAATAAAAGGCTCTTGTGGAAAATCAAATTGGGAAGAGCATAAAGACCTTAGAGACTTGATACTAGCTTAGAGTTTGGTTCAAAGGAGTATGTAGCATGGCATCAGAAGATAACATACCATGTATCACGCCTTAGCATAACGATGTTTCAAAAAGAATGAACATAACATTGTCGGGAAATGACCGATGCATGCTTCTTAAATGTGGACTTGGACAAATGCTTCTGGGATGAAGCTATATTAGTTTCTTGTTATCTTGTAAACTGCTCACCATCATTATCTGTTAACTCCAAACTCGTTAAGAAGTATCATTTGGTAAACTTGATGATTATTGAAATAAACATATATATGTTTGCACTGCATATGCTCATTGTAAACTGCAAGTTAGAGCTATTGAGGGTAGTGGATATGGTTTTGGGGTGAATGATAATGTGTCTGCTACAAGGATCCTAATTAATTGTGTTTCTCCATACAACTCAAGCATTACTTTTAAAAAGTCACCATGGTGTCTACTGTGCAAGGCACAAATTGTTCATCCCCTACATGCATAGGGTGTTCTGTAACAACTAGAGATAAAAAATGATGGCATCTCCTAAGTTGATGAACAAGGTTCCTATTGTTACCAGTGGATCCTGTACCTATTGAAGATGAAGAGGACACAACAAAGGATTGTTGCAACATTGCCAAAGGGAAAGGCAAACAAGATGTCGATCCACTCCAACGCTACAACTTTGGTGACTTAATGGTAGCCTATGCCCGTTCATGCTAATATTGCTGATGACCACCAATTTTCGTGATGTAGCTGCAGGTGTCGATGCGTTGCAATGGGTTGCTACAATGAAGGAAGAGATGGAATCTCTTAAAAAAACTAGAATTTGGAGTTGATGTAATGTACCTCCCAAGCATGGTTATTAAGACTGGTAGTGGGCTGAACTGACTTAGCATCTAGACTGCCTAAGCAGGCGCCCTAGATGCATGCCTTTTTCATTTTTTTTTTGCATAATAATAAAATATGAATACAATATATATCACACATATACGGTATTTTTTGTGCTTATTTAATCCTAAATTAACATGGGATGAGCTTATAAAGAGAGATTTTGAATCTCTACATCTTAACCAGAATATGGCCCATGATAGAGCTGAATGGAAATGAAGGATCCATGTAGCCGACTCCAACATAGTTGGGACTGAGGCTTAGATGTAGATGATGATGATGATGATGATGGTTTGTGCTTATTTAATGTTCTACATCCTAGGTAGTCATGTTAGATTGAGTAAAAGCCTAAAAACACATAAAATAATTTATACATGCCAAATAAAATATTAACATGACACACATAAATTTGTTAAAACTCAAAATTATGTGTCAAGAAGCCGCCCAAGCAGTCCTAGGCGTCTGCCTAGACGCCAAAATGCCTATTTAACTAGGAGACTGACCCAGGAAGACCCACTTGGACGCCTTGCCGCCTAGGCATCTGGCTAAAAAACTATGCTCCCAAGAAAAGTAGTGGGTTGCAGGTGGGTTTATAAGAAGAAAGAAGGCGACTGATACAACATAGTTCCTAGAGCTATTGAATGCATATTCTTATATGCTTTTGGGGTGCAGAATACCATATTTGTTGCAAGGATCCTAATTCACACATTTCTTAGTAGTGCACAACGTTACTTTAAGCGAATATGTCAACACAATTACTGGTGCATCATTTTTGGTAGCCATTGAAGACCTTGAGTTGCAATAAATCGAAGTGAATATAGCATTTCTACATGGCGATCCATAATATAAGATTTACACACAAAAAGCAGAGGATTTTGAAGACAGAGAGCCGTGCGTGCTTGCTTAAGAGGTCTCTCTATGACTTGAAGCAATCTCCTAGGCGTGGTGCCTACAATTTATTTCTTTCATGATCAATGGATATTACAGGTATATCTACACACTTTTATCTACTACAAAGAGCTGAATGAAAATTCCTTATTTACCTAATAGTGTATATAGATTATATGCTCATTGCTTCTAGACACACATACAAGATTGCTTAGGTGAAATCTCTTCTAGGTGGAGACTTTGAGGTGAAAACCTAGGTAAAGCTAAAAATATTCCATGCATGGAGATTTGTAGGACCTAGAAAGATGGAATCTCATCCTGATGCAAGAGAAGTATATCACGAATGTTCTTCACTAGTTCAACATGTTTGATGCAAAGACTGGTTCAATTGCATTTGATGCTCACTTCAGGTTATTGGCATGACAATCTCCATAGTACATGTAGAGTCAAATGGATATTATTGATTTAAGCAGAATTTTTAGTACCTTCATGGTCTTTTGTGGAGCTCAAATCATCACGACCAGGTATCTAGACTTTGATTATGTAGTAACTTTGACAAGAGGACATCTCTTGTTGGTTACATGTTCAATATGCAATCTACAACTTCTAAGTGCAATGCCACTTTGATAGTATGACATCTCTATCCGCTATAGAAGCAAAGTACATGGTTAGGATGGAAGCCACAAAGGAGGATTTATGGCTCTAGGGTTTGCTAAGTCAACTCATCATCGGTAAAAATAATAACCGTTCACTGTGAGTCACTCAAAGCGCCATACATCTTAGCAAAGATCAAATAATCCACTAGAGATAAAGAACATTGACTCAAGTACTTCATAAGATTAATCACCATTGAGGCCTAATTCAAATAAATAATACCGGTGCTTCCGAAAATCTAACCAATTTTGTGACGAACACACACTAGTTAACTAAGTTTGTCAAAGTGGCGCATGACAACTAGAAGTTGTAGATCCCACCTTGGACATGCAATCGGTGAGAGATTTCCTCTTTTTGATGTTACCTGCATAATCTGAGTCCACATACCATGTGTTGATGATTTGAACTCCACAAAAGATCTAAAGCTTCTAGTTACCTCATGGTCATTTAATTATTTGCCAAAGGTTTTAGTTAGAGAAGAAAGAACATTGAATCAAGTACTTCATAAGATAAATCACTATCGAGGCCCATTTCAAATAAAGGGTATTTATACGTCCAAAAATCTAGTTGATATGGTGATGAGGAATTTTTCCATTAGCTATGTTTTAGATTTTCCCTCAAAATTAGCTAGTCTTCTTTTTACCTAAGCTTTGCTCGTGTTGTGAATGTGGAGGATATGGTATTTCTATCTCTATTTTTGGCGTTAGAGGAGTATAGAATGGGAAAAGCCTTTGTTTGTTATACTCAAATGTTTACAATGCATTCTCTTTTATAGGACAAGAGAGGAAGGGAGATACAGATTCAGGCAATATGGGATAAAGAAAAGGCTAAAGATAAAGACAAGTTTATAGCACACAACACACAACACATAACAAAACATACAACACACGATAATGCATAAAGCTTATATATAAATACCCCCTCAAGCTGGAGCATAGATGTCAAACATGCCCAACTTGTCCACCAGTGTAGTGAAGCGTTTCTTGGGAAGTATCTTGGTGAATATATCAGCAATTTGATCCCCCGTCTTGAGATAAGGAGTGCATATACGGCCAGAGAGTACGACTTCACGTACAAAGCGGTAGTCCACTTCAATGTGCTTTGTGCGCTCATGGAAAGTGGGATTGCTGGCAATAAAAGTGGCAGCTTTATTATCACACTGCATAGGAATAGGATCAGAGTCAGAGATCTCAAATTCCTTGAGTCCTTGGACCCACATTAATTCACAAGCAGTACGGGCCATAGCCCTATATTAAACCTCAGCACTCGACCGAGCAACCATAGTCTGTTTTTTACTATGCCATGTGACTAGATTTCCTCCAACAAAAGAACAATATCCGGAAGTAGATTTTCTGTCACAACGACGGTCGACATAATCAGAGTCAGAATACCCAGTAAGTTTACAATGCCTATTTCACGATATAGTAAACCTTTTCCTGGGGAGTATTTCTATATTTAAGAACGTGACACATCATTCCAATGACATTGTCGAGGTTTGTCGAGATACATACTGACAAGTCCAACAACAACAGTTATATCAGCTCTTGTTACAGTGAGATAGATAAGTTTACCAACCACGTATTGGTATTGATGGTTATCAGGGTATAGAGGTGAAGATTCATCATCCCAATTGGTATTGGGATCCATAGTAGTGCTAGCAGGTTTAGAACCAAGCATACTTGCTTGTTGCAGAAGGTCCAACACATGCGTTGCGAGAGGCAGACACCAGAAGACGATCTGGAAACTTCAATTCCCAAGAAGTAACAAAGTTTATCCATGTCTTTAGTAATAAAATGTTGTTCTAGATACCGCTTAGTAGCTGCAATACCTTCAGAGTCATCACCAGACAGAATGATATCCTCCACATAAACAATAAGGATAACCAGTCCAGAGTTGGTTTTTCTAATAAAGACAAAATGATCAGAATGGGAGCGTCGAGATTGAAACCGGATAAGTATTTGGCTTAATTTATCAAACCATGCCCGTGGACTTTGTTTGAGGCTATATGCTGCCTTCCTGAGTCTGCAGACTTTTAAACACTCCCCCTTGACTGGAAAAACCAGGTGGTTGTTCCATATAAACTTCTTCACGAAGGTCACCATATAGGAAGGTATTTTTGACATCAAGTTGAAAAAGAGGCTAATCTTTATTAACAACTATAGAGATAAGAACTCTCACAGAGTTGAGGCGGGCCACGGGAGAGAAAGTTTCAAAGTAGTCCACTCCATAGGTTTGTGTGTAGCCTTTGGCTACAAGTCGAGCCTTCAACCTTTTAATAGAACCATTTGGTTGATATTTAATAGTAATAATCTAACGACAACCAACCGTCGAACAGTTTTCAGGACGATCAACAAGTTCCCAGGTCTTGCGATCTTGAAGGGCAGTCATTTTAGTTTCCATAGCTTGGCGCAGACAAGATGCTGAAGAGCTTGTGTAGCATTCTTTGGCACAGAGATAGCAGACGAAGAGTGGTAAAACATGCAAGGCTATCACCAAGATTAGTAGAAGAGCAGAAATTACTAATGGGATGCTGAGTATAGGAACGAACCCTTTCCTTTTGCTAATAGGAAGGTGTAGGTCAGAGAATACTTGCGGGTGTTTTGACCTACCGTCGAGGGAGGAATTGGTTGTTGAGGAGCCATAGAGGGGGCTGTATCTGTGGACACTTCTCCAGTTTTGTCAGTGTGATCATGTGCTACTACCTCGGGCATAGGAAGGATCCACTAGACCACTAGATAATGCAGCTCATTCGTCAAAGTAATATGGGATGTTTTAAAAAAACACAACATCTACACTTACAAACCATTGACAACGACAGGATCATAACACCGATAACCTTTTTGCATTCGGGAGTAACCCAAAAAGACACATTTAGTGGAGCGAGGGTCAAGTTTAGATATTTCAGGGCGGAGATTCTTAACAAAACATGTGCAGCCAAAGATGCGCAGCAGAACAGAAAACAATGGTGCATCATGATAGAGAAGGGAAACATGGGTTTGATTACACAACACAGAAGAAGGCATACAGTTAATTAAGTAGCATGCGGTAGACACAACTTCAGACCAAAAGTGTTTATGAACATGATAGTGAAGAAGAATAGTGCGTGCTACGTCAATAAGATGACATTCTTCCTCTCTGCCACATCATTGTGTTGTGATGTGTAAGAGCAGGAAGTCTGATGAATGATACCCCTGAGAACTACAAAGAAGATCAACATATTTTTGCATAAATTCTAGGGCATTATCAGTTCGTAAGATTTTAACAGTAGTTTGGAACTGCTATCTTTTAGGAGAACCAACCAAGTAGCCCTGGAATGATGATCAATAAATAAAGGTCATAAAATAACGATATCCAGACAAGCTAGGAACAGAACATGGTCCCCAAACATCGGCCTGAACAATATCAAACACATGTTTAGAACTTACTTCAATCTTCTTATGAAAAGTAGCACAAGTTTGTTTGCTAAACTGGCATGATTCACGCATAAATTGTTTTTCTGGAAAAACACAACATAATTTTGCAGCAGAAGGATGCCCAAGGCGATAGTGCCATTACAAACTCGTCACAGAAGAAGATAGCAGAGCTGCAACAGATTTTGGCACATCCAGGTAGTATAGTCCATCTGGTCCCTCATGGCCCGAACCAATCCTTTTCCTCGTACAGATATCCTGAAAAACACAACCCTCAGGATCAAAAGTAATCGAGCATTAAAGGCTCTTAACGGTTTTACTGATAGATAACAAATTAAGAGGAACATATAAGATGGATTTTAAGGGCATATTGTTGGACAGAGATATAGTTCCAATGCCATAGACAACAAACTGAGTCCCATCCGCAACAGCCACAGGAGGGACACGAGTAGTGTTAAACAAGGTAGTGAAAAGTTTGGAACAATCAGAAATATGTGCAGTTGCACCAGAGTCGATGACCCATTTATTGTTACTGTAAGTAGCAGGAGATGCAAAAAGAGCAGAGGAACCCTCTTCAGTAGTAGACGCTGGCGAGGATAGGCGAGCATGTAGTAGTTTGTCAACCTACACACAAATCCACTCAACTGTATGCTGAGTAGAACTTGAGGCAGTAGTAGTGGAGTCATCACAGACATCCGAGGCGACCTGATTCGCCCCAGACAGGTTTACCATGTTTTACCCAACAATAGTCTTTAGTGTGGTTCGTGCGTCGACAGAAGTTGCAGACGCGCTTGGAAGTAGTAAGTGGAGATTGACTTCGTCTACCAGGAGGTCGTCGTCCAGGGGTACGTCCACCACGACTGAGACCACGGCCACGTCCACGTCCTTGACCAGAGTCAGAGGAGCGAACCGCCAATATCGAGTGATGAGTAATAGTAGCAGTCATAGAAGGAAGGCGTTGAACACTCTTGAGAACATCCCTTAGCGTAGGCAAGGGATCACTGGATAAGATTTGGTCTACCACACCTGCAAAGGAATTAGGTAAACCAGTCAGAAATTGAACTAGCTGAAGTTCGTCATGTTGCTGGGGAACTTCTTTGATATCAACAGAGAGTGGATGATATACTTCAAATTCAGATCAGAGTGCAGAGCACTGGTTATAATAGTCTTCAATGGAGTCATTAGTGGAATGCTCCTTTTTAGCCAAGCTTTTGAAGATCTCGAAGACTTTCTTCGGATTTTGCTGATGTGAGTACACATGAGACAGTTGATTCCACACGGCCTTGGCATTAGATAGGCGAAGAAGAGACTGATTGATCTTCGGTTCAACACTATTCACCATCCACGTCATGACATCGACATCCTCTTTGGCCCATTGGTTATAGGTCTGTTTGACTTTGTCATCCGTCGAGTCAATAGGAGGATCCTTAGCAGCAGAAGAGATATGAGAATACCGCCCTTGGGCTTTGACATATAATACAAAAGAAGCAGCCCATATATGGTAGTTTGATCCATCAAGTTTCACAGTCGTTACACACAGGATCCGTGAAGGATCTGTAGTCGCCATGGAAGCCATAATAGGTCAAAAGTCAGATCTGGATGACTAGATCTGAAAGAAAACTCATAGTAGAACAACAACAACATGCAATAGCAGAGATCAGTAGCAATACAAGAAGATCTCAAATAACCCGCATTGGGGCAGAGATAGCAACAACCAGATCTAAAGATATCCAAGGAAACCACATAGCAGATCAGATCTAATATATCCGAGAAACCCTCATAGGGGCAGAAGGGAGAAGAAAAGACCTACGCCGCCTTGGGAAGAGAGTCACTCTACCATGTGGCCTAGGCAGGAGAGGAGGTGAGATCTTTAGGGTTTAAACGTGCTATTTTTTATGAATCTCTGGAAGAGGGGTCAATGAGTGAGGTCGACGGGTTGTGGTCGACGGGTGGGGTCGGCGGTTATTGATCGACGGATGGTGGTCGATAGGAGGTGATCGATAGGTTGGTGGTCGATATGAGGGCGATCGATAGGGTGGAGATCGATAGGATGGTGGTGGTTGATAGGGTGATGATCGATAAGATGGAGGTCAATAGGGTGTGGTCGATAGGATGGAGCTCGATAGGATGGGGTCGATAGGGTGGTGGTGGTCGATTGGGTGTGGTCGGTAGGGTGGGGTCGATAGGGTGGGGTCGATTGGGTGCGGTCGATAGGTGGGGTCAACATGTGGAGGGTGGTGGTCGACGAGAGGAGGGTGGTGGTTGATGGGAGGAGGGTGGTGGTAGTGAAAGTGATGGAGGTAATGGTGGATGTGGCGGGGTCGACGGTGGGGATGGTTTAGGGAGGATCGAACACGTCTGATACCATATAGAATGGGAAAAGCCTTTGTTTGTTATACTCAAATGTTTACAATGCATTCTCTTTTATAGGACAAGAGAGGAAGGGAGATACAGAACCAAGCAATATGGGATAAAGAAAAGGCTAAAGACAAAGGCAAGTCTATAGCACACAACACAACAGACAACACATGATAACACATAATAAAACACAACACATGATAACACATAAAGCGTATATAATAATAAGGAGATAACAAGAACTTTTTTACTCTGAGAATCATTTTTGAGTTGGAAGACTATGTGGAGTTTGTTGAGAGTGTCTTAAACTTTCAAGAAAAGTTTCATTTAATGATCTAGACGTCTACACCAACCTTTATGCATCCATTCCTACACCTCAAGGTACTTGTACAGTAATCCCATTATCATTATGTTGTCATTTCTTGAATGAAAGTGTATGAAGGCAATAAATCATACACAATGGTTTTTGATTGCACAAGGTCTAGCCTAATCATATCACGGTCTAGGTCAATATCTGGTCATTAGAATGCCCGCTATGGGTTCATTACTTATAAACAGACTCTCTAACCTTATCCTAGGCATGAAGCAAAACCAAGTGGTGTCAAATACGAAGACCTAACACCAAAGACGGACATATGATTTCTCCCAAGGGTTTACAACCTCTTTGAGCGCCTCTTGAAGAAATCTTTCTTTTACCGATTGGCTTTTGGGTTTAAAGGGAATTAGGTGCTTCTTTCTCTCTTACACAAATATCTTGTACTGGAACTTTCTCCATCAATAGGATCATCTACACTAGTGGAAGTAGGGTCTCACAATGGGAGCTGGCCGAACACCTATAAATCATGTCTTTGTAATCACTTGCTTGCGCTGTTGTTATATGTTATATGTTTTGTTGACTCGTCGATGTCACTCTCTTATTTCCACAACAAGTTTATAGGAGCTTGTTGTTTGTCTCTTACAACTCTCATCCTTAACATACAACATGCAAGTTTTTTTTTCTTTCTAGATCCAAGTTTTGTAGACTCATCAACTAGACATCAACATAGCCTATATGCTATTTTTTGCATTTAACAACATGAAAAGAATCCGAATTTCTTCAACATTTTTTTTGAATTTCTTATAAAATTAGTTGTCCTACATAATGTTACCTCATGCTTAACTGTCAAGTCGCTTGCCTCGGCGTAGGACAGGATGCCTCAAACTGTGCAACCAGCTCTAAAGGTGACTTAAGTGGCCATCTTAGGCCCAATTTAAGCAACTTAAGGGCTAATTTAGCATAAGTTACGTTTGGATTTGGTCAATTTAGATCAAGTTGAGTCCTTTTATGGTTGAAATATGTCTAATTTAGCCAAAATTAGGTAAATTAGGTTTGATTTCGGGAAACATGCTTGATTTGGAGAAAATAGGTGTGATTTGGGGAACTTAGGTCTGATCTGGCCATGTTAGGTCTCATTTAGATCAATATAGGGCAAATTAGTGGTAGTTAAGTTTGACTAGGTCATGCTATGCAAATTAAGGTTTGATTTAGGCCAAATCATGTCAATTTTGGACACATTAGATCTGATTTGGGGAAAATAATTCTAGTCATATGAGATCAGGTCTGATTTTGCCACATTAGGTCTCATTGAGATCAATATATGGAACTTTTGGGGAAGATAGATCTAATTAAGCCTTGTTACCAATCTTAGGTTTTATTTAGGCTAAATCATATCAATTTTGGGTATAGATTAGGTCTGGTATGAGGAAAACAAGCCTGATTTGCAGTGATTAGGTATGATTTGGCCAAATTAGGTCTCCATTTAGGTCAACTTAGGGAAAATTTTGGGAAACAAGAGCTGATTCTGATTTAAGCCAAAGTAGGGCAAAGTAGGTCAAATGAGATCAAATTTAGATCAAGTTAGTTCAAATTAGGGCCAATCAGGTCTGGTTTTGGCAATGTTAAAAGTGATTTAGCCGAGATACTATGTAATAATGCCATTGTTACATATTTACAAATATGAATTATGAATGTAAATATCTGAATATCAACATTACTTTAAAAAGGTAATACACCTTAAAACGCTTGGGGTGAAAAGTGAAGTGCCAAGTTAAGAATTCTTGTTGAATGCTACTTTTTTGTATTGAAACGATTTATAAGAGTTTGTGCCAAACTTAAGGAGATAATGTGACAACGGTCAAGATTGTCAAGATCCTCAGGGGGTCCATCACTATTAGGAACCTGCAATGTCATGCAGAACTAGCTTGTTGAAGTTTTATACTAAAATGGTGATCGCATTACATGTAAGATGTTATTCTTGATTGCTTGCACAACATCAAATGACACACCGGACACGTGCATGCCATAACCAAGCTCAAATGAGTCTCAACATGATAGGAACAAAAAAGCCACTTAACTCGTTGGATGCATGTTGATGAGTTACTGAGCAACACTATCTTCCCACACCGGCGATGCCTATGTACAAATTTAATTTCATAAATCAAGATAGCTGTTTTGTGTTAGAGTTTCTACTAAGCTATATGAGATACTCCATCAATCTAAGACTACACGAGCTGAGAATTTGTCAATATTAAATTTGACAAAAAATACAGTGATAAACAAGGATTTAAATTGCAACCTTTATTCAATTTTTCTTTAAAATTTTCGACTAGGTGACATATGGAACATGTGGTGCGTAGCTAGGGAATCTCAACAAAATTTCACCATTTTGACGACATTCAATTTCTTTAAATTTCTCAATTTTAAGGCTAGACGACATGCCGCTAGACTGAAATTTTTGACAAAATTTCACCCATTTCGATGACGTCTCGACAATCACGACAAAATTTTGTACACAACGGTAGACCGTCTTTTGAAAGGTGATATTTCCAATAAGAAAGCCAACAAAGCGCCATGCGGTCTACATTATGGATCTGGAGAAGGTACATAATCTCCAATTTTTCATTCAAGTAATAAATCATTAAACCTAATCACCATAAGTAATCCTACACACCAAGATCATCATCATCATCAACTAAGCCTCAATCCCAACTATGTTGGGGTCGGCTACTTGAATCCTTCTTTTCCATTCAGCTCTATCATGGGTCATATTCTGGTTGAGATGTAGAGATTCAAAATCTCTCTTTATAAGCTCTTCCCATGTTAATTTAGGCCTTCATCTTCTTCTACTAATTGTGCTTCCTCAATAGTATTGCTTCGTATAGGCGCATTAGTCGGTCTGTGTTGCACATGTCCATACCATCTGACTCGGCCCTCGCGCAACTCGCCACCCCCACTTTTCCTGAAATAGTCATTTCTCTAGCGATCTTTTCTTGTCTTCCCACACATCCATATCAACATACGCATTTCAACCACATTCATCTTGTTGAGTCTTTGTTTCTTCACTGCCCAACATTCACTCCCATAGAGCATGGCTGGCCGTTAGCAGTTTTATAAAACTTGCTTTTTAGTCTGAGAGGGATCTTCCGATCACATAATACTCCAGTTGCACTCCTCCATTTCAACCATCCTGCAGTGATCATATAACAAACATCATTTTGGACATCCCCATCTATTTGAATGATAGAGCCCACGTAACAAAATTTATCACATTTTGGTATATCTACTCCGTCCAACTTGGCTTCACCATTCACACTGTGAGATTGGCTGAAATTGCAATGCATATACTCAGTTTTGCTCCTACTAATCATCAATCCATTTGATACCATCGCCTTTTTCCAAAGTTCAACTTTATCATTCAAACCATGTTTAGTTTCGTCAATCAATACAAGATCATCAACAAATAACATACACCAAGGAACATCATCCTGAACATTCCTTGTCAACTCATAACAAAACGAACAGAGATGGGCTGAGTGTTGATCCTTGGTGTACCCCAACTATGATGGGAAAAGTTGGTGTCTCTCCTCCAGGAGTCTTCACACTTGCAGTAGAGCTACCATACATGTCTTTAATCAAGTCAATGTATTGGATTGACACACCCATTTTTCTCAAAACCATCCACAACACTTCTCTGGGTATTCTTTCATAAGCCTTTTCCAAATCGATAAAAACCATGTGAAGATCTCTTTTTCTTTCCCTATACTTCTCCATAAGCCTCCTTATCAGAAAATTTACATCTGTTGTTGATCTACCATGCATGAAACCAAATTGGTTGTTTGATATCTGCGTTATAGATCTTAGCCTCTGCTCAATAATCCTCTCCCAAAGAAGCTTCATTGTGTGACTCATCAACTTAACTCATAAGCTCCATTGGTTCTTGATATCATCGTTTTTTACCAGCACACTACCATCTTCATTCTTGATGCATTTTACTCAAGTCTCTTCCTTTCCTTTCTCTTATACGAGCCATTTTATATATATCTTTTTCCCCTTCTATAGTGTCCAACTTCTTATAAATATCATCAAAGTATCTAGACCTTACCTCATGAACAACCTTTTTTGCTTCTTTCTTTGCTTGCTTGTATCTCTGGAATGTTGCATCATCTCGATATTTGGGCAAGCTCCTATAGTTCTCCGTCTTCAGTTTAATAGCCTTCTGTACTTCATCATTCCACCACCAAGTCTCTTTTTGTGGAGGCCCGCAACCCTTGGACTCTCCCAAAACCTCTCCGGCAATTTTTGTTATGCAGGAGCTCATGTTATGCTACATAGTGTTGACATCAGACTCTAAGTTCCAAGTTCCCTCCTTGATGAGTTTATCATGAAAGGTCAATTTCTTTTCTCCTTTAAGATTCCACCACTTGATCCTGCTATCTTGATTTTTGTTATGCTTGCCTTTATTGATCTTCATGTTAATATCTAAAACCACAAACCTATGTTGGGTCGTGAGTTCTTCGCCAGGAATCACTTTAAAGTCCTTGCATACTTTACGATCCTCCCGCCTTGTAAGGAGGTAATCAATTTGGCTACAATTGTGCCCACTCTTGAAAGTAATCTTATGAGATTCTCTTTTCTTAAAATGGGTGTTTGCCAAAATCATATCATATGCAACTGCAAAATCTAACATCCTCTCTCCTCTGTTTCTGCTGCCATATTAAAAACCACCATGAACTCTCTCATATCCGTCATTGCTACTCCCCACATGGCCATTTAAATCACTCCCAATAACGATCTTCTCCTTTGTCGGTATTCCTTGTATCAATTCATCTATGTTATCCCAAAACACCGTCTTAGCCTCCTTGCAAAGGCCAACTTGGGGGGCATAGGCGCTAATAATGTTAAAAATCTTTCCCCCAAGAACGACCTTGATAGCTATGATTCTATCACCCATCCTAGTGATCTTGACAACATCATCCTTCAACATCTTATCAATAATAATACCTATGCCATTTCTATGTTTATGAATGCATTTATACCAGATTTTGTATCCTGTGTCTCCAATCTATCTACAACGTTCCCCTATCCACTTAGTTTCCTGCAAGCAAGCTATATTGACTTTTCTTCTCATCATGGTATCTACTATCTCCAAAGATTTTCCTGTCAAAGAGCCAATATTTCAAGATCCAACTCTAATCCTTTTTTCTTCGACTTGCTTCTTTACCTGCCTTCGTTGAAAATGTTGCCCTTGCACATTTTTCACTACATCCGGGCAATGATTCAGCAGGACTAGCTTCTTTACCCACAACCGTCCAAGATGTGGAAACCCTTGCACATTTTTCACTACATCCAGGCGATGATGCAGAGGGACTGGCTTCTTTACCCACACTCGTCCAAGATGTGGAAACCCTTGTCCTTCAACACAACCTGGCGTCGTCGTGTCGAAACCCCTTGCATATTTATCACTACACCCAGGTGTCGATGCAACACGTCTAGGTAGGGACGCTCCAACACATTTTTTTTAGGACTCGATAAAACGATAAAATGATAAAAGAAGATAGAAATGATAAAAGATAAATATCACTCCCCATACAAAAGATTGATATTCCTCCTTAAACAAAACTCCCCCTGAATCATATGACGACACCTCTTTTCTTTGAAATTGTATTTTGCAGGCTGGAGATCCTCGAGCACTGATGAAGGTCTTTTGGAGTGCATCAACATCTGAAATGGAACCTAAATATTGCAACAATAATTCGCTATTTGAAGCAGACGATCATCAATACCATGACTACGACAACTTCACTGGAATACGTACTTAACGCGACACGAACGCGGATACACAGTGTCGATGTAGCAGTAGAGAAATCTTCAAATTGTCCGGGAAGACGTGCATAACATGGCACAAACACGAACGGACGATATGCTGGTGATATGATGCAAGTAACATAACTCTGTCGCGTAAACCTTGGGGGCTTGACAGGAAAAGAGATATCATCCATCAAGGAAAGTCCCAAGAAGATCAGCGGAAGGCGATGCTAATACAACAGATGCAACTCGAGGAAGATGTGATAAAAATAGCTCGGTGAAGATAAAACTGGATGAATCAACCTTGTAGATGTAGACTTGGCAGCCTTGAAATTGCTGAGCTTCTGAGAAGTCTGAACTCAAGAATGTAGCAAGAGTGATCAATGGAACCACCATTAACACCGAAGGAAGAGGAACCAAGAGGGTTGAAATATGCGTAGCAAACTCTTGTCCTGACGTACATAATGCGGTACGAACGCGAGAAGCTCGGTGTCGATGCTGCAGTGGAGATCCTTCAATGCTGTCTGGAAGTGGAGAATAAATGTGCTGAACAATACGAAGCTTCATAGTAGCCTAGAACAAGTAGCATGAATACATATATCATCTATTCTCATACTCTCTCTCTCATACATATTCTCTCACTCTCTCTCTTCTCATACTCTCTCTCATATTCTCTCACTCTCTCTCTCTCTTCTCATCTCTTCCTCTCCTCTCTATCCCCCCCGCACACCAAATACTATGAGAGTAGTTTTTAGTGTGGAGAAGTGGGTATATGACCCCCGCACTGTGGAAAGAGATACACACATGATATCAGTGGGTGGGAAAGGAATTGGTGGATTTGAGATGATTTTGTAATATGGAGATGTGTAATATGTGGAGAATGAAACCAACAACCGGAGAGAATATGGTAAATGGGTCAATGTAAGATCCGGGTAGAATATTAAATGGATCTAATCTCAACCCAAAGACTGTACCCCGTGAAAAATCCGATTAAGCTTAAAATTGTATCCGATTAACAAAAGATAGGCCCGATTAAGGATACGAATATCACAAGTATTAGAGGACGTCAGAAACTTGGGAGAAGATAGAACAATTAGGGGTAATGGCATGGTTGAATATGGTGGAGTGATAAAAGAACAATAGCGTGTCTGATCAATGTAGCAACAGTAGGATGTAGAGTGGAGCAGCAACATGATGGAGCCTGGATGATGGCGAAGACGTCTGTTTGATGTTGTTGCTGAATTTCAACGGCGACTAGGTGATGACCGGCTACCGTAGGACTTCACCATAGTGGAGGATATGATACTGGCTCTTGCGTGGCTCCAGAGTTGTAGCAGACCATGAGGCTGCAGGGGGAGCCAAGTGCGGAGCTTCTCTATAAGCGATGACAAAGGTTGTATGGATGATGGCAGCGGCGGCTAATCGTGGGGGGGGGTGGTGACAACGTGATGCGAGGGATCGACAACGATGGCAGTGGCTACTGTTTGCTGACCGACGACCGATGTTGCTGCTGGATGTGGATGGCAGATGGAGATATTCGTTGGGCGGCTGGCGGCTGCTATTGCTATTGCACTGGTTGTGGGCGGCGATGGCAAGATGATAGCAGCGGCTGCGCTAATGGAGACCAGCGGCGCTGGTGATTGTTGCTGGCGGCGATGGCGACGCTTGTTGTGGCAGCTACTATGATCAACGGTGGCAGCATCAACTGCTATGGTGACGGATGGATGAAGATTGAAGATAGCCGGGATGGATGACACCGGCGTATGGAAAGAAAATTGAATCTTTAAGAAAGAGGAAGAACCATCGAGGCCGGGATGTGCTTGGCGGGCAGCTGGCCTAATCCATGGCAATGGTGGCGGCCGCCCGCAGGCGGAGGCACCCCCTCTGTTGCTCTCTCACAGAGAGAGAGGCGGCAGCTAGGGCTATTGCGTGCGCGGCTAGGAGAAGAGAGGGAAGCGGCGGCGGCTAGGGTTCCCTTAGGAGCGAACGTACTCTGATACCATGTGAAAGAATATTGTATTGAACTGATTCGATTAGATGAATAAAAGAGATACAACCCTGTCCTATATATAGGAGCAAGGGAGAAACCCTGAGACTTGTGTCCCAAGTAATCTAAACGGGCCGAGACACTAAAGGCCCACTAAATAATTAATTCATTAACTAAATAGGCTTATATATACTCTTTAACATTCTACTTATGAAATTTATGTTCTATTTAATACCAAATTTCTTTCTTAGGATCTTAGTTTCTTGATTAATTTGCTTGCATTAGGAATTTAGTTTCCTATTTTGTTGACTTGTACGTCAAGTCGTGGAGTCTTGTATAAGACAGCCTTGGGGCCTTTGTCCAGTCAGTTGAATATGAACTAGAGTTTGATTTGCTTGTTGCGAATTTATCTCTCTTTCTTCTTCTCCTTAGCATGCTACATCATTCTGGTCGCAGTTGCTCCATGGATTCTCGCTCCACTTGTACCTTTTCAATTAATCAGAGGTGGCGACCAGCGTCTTTGCTTGTCAGTGAGCATTGAGATGTTACTGTATGTGTGTGAGAAATTATGCTAGTTGGCTTCGTCTTGGTAGGTCTCAAGTGCTTTCCGAGTCCGAGCTGGTCATATCCAGTGCTCCAGAATTAGAGGGTGTTACAGGGTTGATTGCACAACTGAATTAACATTGATGGCTCTGTTTTAGAGACCCATTAGTCAGCCAATTCTTTTAGAAACTTATATATATCTCTCACTCTGTATGTAGGGTGTGAGGATTACATGTTAATACAATTCATTGTAGAGTCTCCTTCTCCTCTTATTCTTTACAAAGACATTCACTTGATAAAGATTTGATATTTCTCCCATCTTTTGTCCTGGAAGCTTGCACCAATCTTCTGGCCTTTGATGGGTTAAGGTCAACAACTACTTTAAAAAAGGAAGTTACCGTACCAGCTTCCTTATCTCGGTGAGGGATACCAACGATTGTAAGCAAAGGTGATTACCGATATTCAAGTCTTTCGGGTATTTTTAGTGCGTCTGTGTATTTGAGAAGTAAATTTGTGCAACCATTACACAGAGAGGACATTTGAGTTGTTTCACCTTTCCTTTCCGGTCATTATAAAGTCACAGCTTGCCATCATTGCCATCGTTTGATCAATAGTTATGCACCAACCTATGACATTTACACATCATACAGTATTTGTAGTTCGGCTGTTAACTCCAGAAGTATTAATGGGATGACAAAAACAAGTAGTAGGAGAGAGTATTAAAGTATGTTTTGATGCCTCCTGTTGACCATCCTGCTAAAGCAATCTCTCCTTTTACAATCACGACTATACCTCTTGCTTTTGACTTTTAAGGGTAGGATTTGTCCATTAGCTGATGCTCTAAAAGTGGTCTCATTTTTTTGTTGATGCCGCCTTTGTATCATACCCGAACGGTGCCAGTTGATCAAAGACTTTCACTTTGGAGTTGTCTGCTGAAAAACTTCTGGAGAATTGAGAAAAGGGATGCTCGAGTGCAGAACCGCTGAAAATAATATGGATCAGGGAGCTCATGGGAAAAATGTCAATCTGCCAACAATTGTTCTTACTTGCTCCTTTGTCTCAGTTTACATGGCTTCTAGATTTGTTTTTCCAGTATTTGGCCTCATTATTCATGATAAATGAATTTACAGATAATCTCATGCTAGTTGACCTAAAAATCAATTCAAATGTGCCGTTTTCCGTTGTCTCAAGTCTCAATTCTATCATCCCGGTTAATAATTGGACCAACATATTTGGCTGTACCATTGCCTTCTACCTAGTGTATGAAGGGCCAATCATATTTCTCAGTTGTCTTAGATGCCTTTTGTGGTTATGACTTATGACCCACATGAACATATGCTGCTGTGTGTATCAAATATCTGAGAATAGATGATGCATCAAGTAGAAGAACCACCTATTATTTGGTAATATTATAATTGCATTTTCCTTATCTGTTATCTTTTAATGGTTATTGTCTTTTCCTTGTATTGGTCATTACTAAATTACTTAAGGTCATTCCTGTTTTGTAAATGGCATAAGGATTGCATTAAAACTCAAAAGATCTACAAAGCTAGTCGGCACTTCATTGACTAAAAAAAAAACGAAATAAGATCAGTCTTGCTATACATTGAAATATTTCTTTTTGTTACAAAAGAAAAATCAGTAATGTGGTGTGTGAATATTGAGATCTTCCACCTGTTATTCTCTCTTCATTGTAGTTGCATTTCGGTTGTCCTTTTGTTGTCATCAATAGTTTCTTAGAAGGAAGTCACGTTGATGAACTTTATTCAATAGCAAAACTGACACATGGTTGACCAAGAGAGGACTACCACGACTAGAAGTTCTCTTTTCATTCACTAGAAGTCAGTGGCAGCATCAGCTAGTGATCACACCCAATTCACCAAACTCTCATAAGTTTACCTTTATGCAATTGGCAATAACTCATTTCTATGTTGAGTACACACTTTTCATTTATCAATTTTATGTCATAATACATCAGTTGCCTTATTATTTCAACAGGATCTTGATCTAACAAAGCCAGTAGTTCAAAAATTCCCTCCCAAAAAGGGATTTTCTACTACAACGGAAGAAGTTTTGAAGAAAGCTGATTTTCGAGTGAGTGTTCATTGGTATACTATACATAGAAAGTCTGCCTGATTTCATTTTGCTGCTTGTTCTTTTAAAAATCTTCCATAATGTTATCATTTCCTCAAATGAGTTTATCATTGCTGTCCTTTTTCTGTTGTTCACTGTTTTATCTTTGTTGCTTTGCCTTGGAAACGAATAGTAAAAGGTTTGCATGCTAGTGTTGGTAGTGTTTTTCTATGAGGTTGGGATTTTCAATTGATTTAAACTGAGTGTTAATGGCAATTTGTATCTTCCTTTGATCTCAGTCTCTTATTTAATTGCTCTTGAACTCATTATTTTTGACCTCCTTATAAGTATTGAAGGACGAGATTTGTTAGTGTTTTTATTTTATTTTCTGTAAATCTATTCTTAAATGGTTGGATATTCGTCACATCTTCACAGATTACTGATATACTGTAAAACTTTAGAAGCATCATAGCATGGGGCTCATGGGTGGTCTGTGAAACAGTGAAAAAACGATTCATGTCAAAAAATGTGGTAATGGGGAAATTCCCCGTATGTTTCTTGTTATTGATTTATGGGTAAACCCCTCTCCTATCTATAGGAGGAGGAGATGCAAGGAAGCGGTTAAAACCCTAATGAACTAAGAGTCTGGATGCTAACGCTCCTGATAGACTTGAGCCCATATACAAAATAAATAAAACACTTGTATGTTTTAACAATTTACAAATCAACAAATGGTCTACACGTGTCTAGTTTGGAAAAGACCAAGATGTATAATTCCATCATTTGTTATGACGAAAGAAAAAATTGTATATAGCCAGACCAGTGATTTAAAAACGGGGTGAAGCGGCCAAGCACGTCCCGTTGTAATTTCAGCTGAAGCGGCCTTTGAAGCGTTTTGGACTGAAGCGGCCGCTTTTTCCCGCTTTTTTTCACTTCAGGCCGCTTTTTCAGCCCCACTTAAGCGACCGCTTCAGGGTGCTTCACGACAAGTATTGCTGGAGTGGCCTAATCGCACGCCAAATCTATAGAAATATGAAAGCACTATTTTTGGGAGATGTGATGCTCCAGCTGTTGTATCTCAAAAGGTGTAAGAAAGTTTAGTAATTAGCATCTATTCTTTACTTTGTTACTGCTGTTTGTACACTCTGTACAACTAGACTAGTACTTTGTACTGGCAAGTTTGTATATGATATTACCATGTATGTTTAATGTAGTTTATTACTGATGATACTCTAAATAGTCTGACTTTTAGTATACTTGTACACAACCTTTGCACAACCATTTGTGGACTGTTACAAAATGATGTCCTAAAATATTGTTATATTGT
Source organism: Alisma plantago-aquatica (assembly GCA_963693085.1). Lineage (NCBI taxonomy): Eukaryota > Viridiplantae > Streptophyta > Magnoliopsida > Alismatales > Alismataceae > Alisma > Alisma plantago-aquatica. The sequence goes on from OY856414.1 coordinate 409,654,103, forward strand.
CAATTATTTACTTAGTATAGTAACTTATTGTTCTTTACGATTTACTACGTATGATATTGGCATGTATGTTTAATGTTGTTTATTACCACTGACAAATTAATAGTCAGCAATTTTGTACAAAAACTTTTCACATCTATCTATAGACTCTAACAAAATAAGGTAGTAAAATTTGTTATGTTGTCTGTTATGTACTAAGTCTAGTAGTTTATTGCTCTTTTGGATTTACCGAGTAATATCTAATTATCTTGATTCTACTGTACTGTCATGCATTTATCTTTATTACTGTTTAAATGTGCATCTATTTATATTATGTTGAAGACTACCTTACTTAGTCAACAATATTTGTACGGAGTACTAGTATCAAACTACTACTGCCTACTAGTTTTTTTTATTAAATGATAATTTCTAAGCTCAACTGTTGAAACAATATTAAGTACATAGTACTACTGTACTAGTATGATACTTGATTGTTGAGCGAGGACTATGCGCTTTTATGATGTTTGAGTGTTTTTAGCTTGTAAAATTTACTTTTGTAAATAGGACCCTTTTTAATATGTGAAAGTCATTCTGATGCAATGAAATATCATTTAGATGTATGATGAATGATATGTTAGTAGTATGTCGGTCACAAAATCTTTCTATATTTTTTAAAACAATGAAGACCACTGTTTTAAAAAGCGCCCGCTTTAAATCCCGCTTTCCGCTTCCCACTTTCCGCTTCAAAAGGGTCAATCCGCACGCTTCCCGCTTCGCGCTTTCTAAAACGTAGAGCCAGACCAATACCAAGAGAAAAGTAGTATGTTAGCAATTAAGTGAAGCATTCTCAAATCTTATACTGGGTCTTATATATTTTCTTGTTGCGGCGTCCCTACCCTGTAAGGCGCTATCGTAATGCTCAAACAAGTCAAGTTTGTGTGTTATTTATCAATATGAGCATGGGTAAAAGAGCTAGGCCTGTTTCGTTATTGCTCAGTAATTGGCCTGTGAGGGAGGCCCATATCTTACTCTATGGGCAATTATGTAAAATGATATGCAATGGAAGCAAAGGCAAACCCTAGCCATTGCACCTATATATCCCATCTCACTACTCTATTTGTAGAACTACAAAATATAATAAAAGTTCTCTTCGCTGTAATGAACATCTCAATGGCAGCAACCCACATCATGAGTGAGTCAGTTAGACTGGGGTATATGAATCCCGTCAACTTTGTCTTGCGTATCTTTGACAATGGGTTCCGTCATGATGTCAATATAGAAGATATCAAACACCAGTTTGATATTTATCAATATGAGCATGGGTAAAAGAGCTAGGCCTGTTTCGTTATTGCTCAGTAATTGGCCTGTGAGGGAGGCCCATATCTTACTCTATGGGCAATTATGTAAAATGATATGCAATGGAAGCAAAGGCAAACCCTAGCCATTGCTCCTATATATCCCATCTCACTACTCTATTTGTAGAACTACAAAATATAATAAAAGTTCTCTTCGCTGTAATGAACATCTCAATGGCAGCAACCCACATCATGAGTGAGTCAGTTAGACTGGGGTATATGAATCCCGTCAACTTTGTCTTGCGTATCTTTGACAATGGGTTCCGTCATGATGTCAATATAGAAGATATCAAACACCAGTTTCGGCAATTGAATACGACTTTTTTGATTCCAATATATAGTAATGTCTTAAAACTCAGGAAAACAATTACAATAAAATAGATGGCAGGCGGGGGCAACAAGCGTGCCGCCAGCTCCTTTTGGATGGCAAAACCAATATGCCTTGATTCGAAAGACCCGTCCGCTTCATTAGAAAGACCCGTCCGAACAAACCCAACGTGCTATAGATGAATCTGGCTGTGACGACTAAATGAATGGCTGCACGGAGCAACCACTGATCTGCGTGAACGGATCTTTGAGACTACGTGAATCACAGAGAGATTTATTAGATGAGAATGGTAGCAGCAGCTCACATTTGATCTTGGTCGTTGTTGACGACCAAGCTGGTAAAGATACACCAAACAATCTGAAAAAATGTTTACGGATGATTAAATCACAGCCGCCCGATCAGGATCTGCTTCAGTTGGTTATGAAGTGGAGGCTGATTAAGAGAAAAGAAGCAGCAGCCCGCGGTCTAATTTTGGCTTGTTGCGGATAACCAGGTCACAAAGTCGAAGCCTGCCGCCCAACAAAAAGGGAGCCTTTTGCAATTGCCGCTGGAAAAGAAAAATCATTGTTTGATAGAACAGATGAGATCGATGGTGTTTGAGATGTATAAAATTGATTCTTGATAAGGAAGCAGTGATTAGTATAGTGGTGAATGCAGGCAAGGAAAAACAAAATCCCAAATTGTGGCAACAGCTGGTGAACGTGAGGTTGCAAAAAAGGAGAAAAAATTTGAAAGGCTTCAGATCACAGTGGTTTACCAATTTGGAGTTGATCATGCTAGACAGCAGCGAACGAAAGGAGACGGGATATCCATCTGCTTAGATACTAAGGCTCCTTGTTGGTGACAACTTACTTTAGTTTCCTCAAAATAATCTCAAATCCAAGTGGGAGGACTTGGACTACTACCTTATAGAAAATTGGGGTTGTGAAATAGACTTCAAAAGATTCTGGATACAAAAACAAGAAACAGGATTTGATTTAATTTCTTGCGGGTTCAACATTGAATACAAAGGGATCAAAAGCTATATTTTGGGCCTTGATCCCCTCTCTTCTCTTGAAGAAGCCTATCACAAAATCCTGAATGAAGAAAAGGGAAAGGGCATCATGGATCCAAGCTTTCAGAGTCTAAATACCAAATAAAATGCTCTGGTCATCTCGTATTAAATGAAAGTCAAGACTCCATGTTCTCATTGTGGTCATAAAAACCACAATACCGACTTCTGCTGGCTGTTGCATCTTGAAAAGAAGTTGAAAAATTCTCTCTGCCAAAGGAAAATGGAAGAAAAATGAGTTATATTATGAATTGATTTATATTAAAAAATATATCCAGAAAGGCAGAAATGCATATACTCCTGCATACTATATATACTCTATTCGGTACCCTGTCTGCCGTCCGTGCACTGATTACCACTTTTTTGAATACTGGGCTTGTTGATGTGAGCGGCGGAGGAAAACTTTTTGGTTATATTGTATCTTGTATTATATTATAATCTGCTACAGCTTAAAGTAGAGCTTTTATCCATATAATAATAATATAATGAATAAACATGGAGCAGCTGGAGCAGCCGAAGCTGCTCGAAAACAACCAGCTAACTTCCTTTCATTATTTTATGACGCGGATATGATTCTGAAAAGGAAGTGGAGTATGTTGAGCGTCTATCCGCACCTCCACTTTTCTCATTTATATTAATGGAAGGACCCTATAATCCGATCCCGTGTCTTTGGTCTCGCTATAAACCATCCTTTCCCAAGTAGTGGGCGTGGTGCGAATGTCTAGAAACACGCTCGGTGAACTAAGTTATGGTCTTTTATAAGTAAACCGCCTGAAATCCATAATGTAATTGTCTTTAACTCACGTCCTGAAACTAATGCAATTTGTAATATTATATTGGTTGAACCAGGCATCGTCATCGATTTATGTATTAGTACTGTATGAGAACTCTCCATCTCTCGACCAAGTCTTAAATTTGTTAAGGAGCACAGCTGTAGTGTAGGAGTGGTCTGATGCCGGTTTGTTGGTCTCTTACTTTTAAGCCGTGGCATTAAAAAATTGATGTCCAATATTTCATCTATATTCTTTAATAACAAACATGCTTATGATTAATGGCGTGCACAATCACAGGTGTCTCCCACGCCTCAGATCCATTAATTGTCAAGTCACGAAAAAGTGTTGTAACTTCTGTTGTGGGCAATGCCTGCTATTTGTTAATCATGGAGTTTCATTTATGCAGAATGCTAGATTCCTTGCCAATTTCATTACGGAAGCCGGAATTATCATCAAGAGGAAAAAGGTGAGTCCAAAACTAATTTATAGAATATATTTGTTGCATATATGGAAAAAGCTATTTGACATACTTGTGTAACTATATAATTGTGAGATTTCCTTTTGTCAGACTGGCATCAGCGCTAAAGCGCAGAGGAGAGTTGCTAGGGAGATCAAGACAGCACGTGCATTTGGTCTAATGCCTTTTATCTCAATGGGCACAAAACCATTTGTTTTTGGCAGATCAATGAAAGAGGAGGATCCTATTTTTCAATATGATGATTACTACAGAGGGCGCGTGGATGATGCTAAATATGGCATTAACAAGGAAGATCCCGAGAGTTTATAGTTGCATCCCTTTTTTTGGGTTACAGTTTGTAGGGGAAACTTTGCCCGCACTACAGTTAGAGAGTAGTGCTTCCGTACCCTTTTTTTATAATATACCAAGAGAAAGATATTTTTTTGGCTTATCTTATCATAAGCATTATATATGCTGCGGTGCTCGTAGCAAGAAGTAAGATCTTTTGCCTGCCATATCATAGCTCTTGTATTATGTAATGCATTATAAAAACTACAAATCAGTGAACACGATGTTATTAAGTGTAGTGGAAATGCAAGTCTAGTCATCCTTATTCTTTACCCTTTCGGGCGTAGTGGGTAATGTCAATATATTTGTCTATCATGCCAAATCCTTTATCAGGTCGATATAACGGGAGACTGTTAGTTCAAGTTACAGACGATATTCAGTCACATCAATTTCTTGAAGGAAGATGACATTTTTGTTCACGCTGATTTTGTCTCTACGTGCAACCACGATACGTGACCTAGGGACCAAAAAAGGGATGATATCACGTGATCAATATATGTAATACTATATGACTATTATACCAATATCGTTCAAGAGACGAATTTAAGTTTTTAGTCAAATCGGTAACGTGGTATAATAAAATGTTATTACAAACATCTTGGGTGCGTTGCATGCCAACATTGGATACAAATATTAGACCACGTATAAAACTAGCAATGATACGTCATGTTGGGATCCTAACTCACGTAAACAAATGAGCTTAAACCCAAGTTGGTTTTTCGAGCGTGAAACAAGCATAAGCTTTAAAATCGTCTTTTTTGACTTGTATCCATGAGACCAGTACCGACAATGATCAAATCCGGACTCATTGACATGTCATACACCTATGCTCACACCAATGGCGGATCGAGACATTCATAATGGGGGGGCTGAGCTAGATAAGTTATCACCAAAGTTATGGATCCAAAAACTTTAAGTATGTGGTACTTAGACAAATTATCATCAAGGCAGGAATGATATGTCCAACCCAACATTGTTGATGCCCAACTCATACTCAAACTTGGACTCGTACATCACTATTTTCAATTCCAGAAAAAAACTAAATTGTTTTCAATATATTTTGAAAATTCAAATATATTATTCAACTGTTTACAATTTAAATCCATGTTTGAATCTAGAACAAACATGATTCATGACTTTTTTTTAACATAGTTCACAATTTCTTAACTATGTAGAAAGTGACCAAATTTTGAAAAAAAAAAACATATGTACAATCATTGAATATACAAAATTTACGAGAAAACTCTTGTATATTATATCAATGTAAATTAATATAAAACTTCTACTCACGAGCTTAATAAGATCAACCAAGACAATACACATTTGACATCATCTTTTTTCTCCTTTTATGGTTTATTTTCTTATCACATAACTATGGAAAAATAAAACATTATTAATTACATCTTAACCATAATGATAAGAAAAAGAACATTTTTTTTGGCGTAGAGTTGAACTCAAGTTTACAAGGAACAAATAGACAAAGGTTACCAATTGGGCTAAAGCTACACATGTCAATTTTCAAGACAATATTGTATGTATTGGATTGTTCTAGAACGGTGCTGCCAACATTCGTTTCATTTTTCCAAAAAAGGTCGCTAAGGATACTGTGCCCAGCTTTGGTCACTTCGTGCCTAATTTTTGGTCATTTTGTGTCCGATTCTTGGTCATTTTGCATCCATTTTTGGTCATTTTGCGCCTAGTTTTGATCATTTTGTGCCCAAATTTTGATCATTTACCCCCAATTTTGGTCATCTTGTACCACATGTTTGCCAGTTTGCTCCCAATTTGGTCATTTCACACCAAGTTTTGATCACTTTGCACCTAGTTTTGGTCATTTTGCTCCCCATTTTGGTCACCCTTCCCAAATTTGGTCACTTTGCACTCAATTTTGGTAATACACTCCCCAATTTTGTTCAGTCCCGACTTTGGTACTTTGTACATAGTTCAGGTCACATTGAGCCAAGTTTTTGTTTGAATACTTAGCGCCCATTTTGGTCACTCTGCGCCCAATTTGGTCATTTTACGCTCACTTGTGGTTACTCTATGCCCAACTTTTTTGTTGTAGTCACTTTGCGCCCATATGATCATTTTGCGCTCACTTGTGGTTACTCTATGCCCAATATAGATTTAGTCACTTTGCACCGATATGGTCATTTTGCGCTCAATTTTGACCACTTTGCACCAATTATGGTGATTTTGGGCCCAGTTTCAGTCACATTGCTCCTAATTTTGGTCACTCCACCCTCTTTATTACTTCCCTCTTCACTGTCATGCTCTCCACCCATCTCAATCCTCCTCTCTCCCATTACTTTCCTCATGACTTCCCTACTCTTCATGTATGTCACTTCACTTTTCATTACTTCCCTTCTCCCATATATTACTTCTCTCCTCTCATTTTATTACTTCCTCCCTCTTTCCACATTTCTCTTCTCACATGTCTCCTTCCCCTCCATTACTTCCCTCTTCTTTCTCCATTTCTTCCCTCCTCTTTCCCCATTACTTCACTCTTTACTTATCTTCTTTTCTCATTACTTCCCTTGTGTCGTCATTACTTTCCTCCTCACCACCATTAATTACCTCCTCACTTTATCCTCTCACCCCATTACTTCCCTCTCACATCCCTCCTTTTTCCACATTACTCCCCTCCTCACTGTTCTCCCATCCCTTCATTAATTCACTCTTCTTTTCCAATTACTTCCCTCTATACTTGCCTTCTCTCTCCTCATCACTTCCCTCATATTTCCACAATAGTTTCCTCCTCACTTCCCTCTCTCTCCATTTTATTCTCCTCTTTCTCCACACTCCCTTCTCTTTCTCCATTACTCTACTCCTCACTTATCTTGTCTCTCCCATTACTTCCCTCATGTCCTCATTGTTTTCCTCCTAACCCCATTAGGCATCTCCTCACTTTACTTTTCTCCTCTTTCCACATTACTTTCCTCCTCACTTTTCTCCTCTCCCTCCACTACTTCCCTCTTCTTTTCTCATTAATTATCTATTTACTTACCTTCCCTCTCCTCTTTTCCTTACCTCATATTTCCTCATTACTTCCCTCCTCTATCCTCATTACTCCACTCACTTTCCTCCTCTACCTCATCACTCTTCTCATCTTCCCCTTTACTTCCGTACACTTATTTTTTTCCTCTTCCCCAAAAAAGAGTGGCAGTCACTCTCTGCCCTTCTTTTTCTCCTTACCCCCCTCTCTCTTTCCAAAACCACTCACGTTCTTGTTTATACCACATGCTACATAACAACGCGTGATAGAAGCATTTTCAATTTTAGAATAAGATGGGTCAATATACTACCCGACTAAAAATGAAATCTTGAAAATCGTCCACTGTTGGAATTAGAGTAAGAATATGATACAATAATGGTTGAAATCATATCTTTCTCTATTATACTAAAATGGAGGACATGATTACACTCTTTTGGTGAGAAGAGACAAACCACCCTTTAGGCATGTCCAAACCTTAATGACTCACATGGAGCCTACAAATGCAATTATGTGAAACCACATTAAGTACAATAGACAACCATAGAAATACTATCTTGGGATTTGAACTCACAACCTCTCAAAATCAGTACAGGGTCTTTCAACCACAACATCACCATGAAGATCTTAGCTTAAGATATCATCACATTTTTCCTGCAAAGATCATCTTTCACGAGGAATGCCTTTAATTTCACTGATCTCATGGAAAAAATATAAATTCATTTTTTTTAATCTGTGAGGGAATCCCTCCCAGACAAGGTCTCTAATGGACCCACCCCAGTAGGGTAAACCCTTAGGTCTTTGGTGGCCCACATACTGAGAACCAAGAAGCTGCATAATTGACTAGTCTACACGATGGACAATTCATTTTTAAACAACACCTTAAGGGAGATTTGAACGCATAACCCTTTGTGAGGGACACCCATGATGCAACCACCTCAGTTAATAATGCTCACTAAAATAAATTTATTTTTTATGCCATATGCTTTTTTATTAAGCAACAACGTAATTAACTACAATATTATCTTTTTGTAAGTAGGCTTGTTAGCATATGTCACTAATAAAGATTTCTAGATTTCTAGTAAGACAGGCTGATAAATATAGAAGGGAGGAAACTAAGCATTGTGATAAGCAGAGCTAAGCACTAAGTTCTTTGATTTCTTATGATAGTTTCTTTTATATATATATATATATCTAAATATCACAATACTTGTTATTTGTTAATATATAACCAATCATAATAATTGTCAATATACATACTATTATGACTCACGATTTTGGTACCAGTTGTACACACAACCACACCCTTGCACATTTGTAGGGATCAGTGTGCATGTATGATCTCACATCCACACTTTCCTGCATGAACAAACTATTATTTTTTCTTCTTTTGCTTAAGTAAACATAAAGTTACCTTTTTGCATGTTTCATTAATTAGTAAAATATTAGTAGAACTAATTGGTAAATGGATGTGTGAATTATAGTTCGCCAGTAGTGGGACAACTCCAAACATAATTGTAATGTTTGTTTTAGGAAAGTAAAATAAAAATGTGTAGCTCTATAGTAGGTGGTATTTGAGTTAACTGTCCTACCTCAAGGTTTCAACCTTTTTTGAAAGGTGAGAGTATACGGTCTTGTCTTGTTCCTGGCTGGTTTCTGACACAAGTGCATAACTTTGATTTTGTATGATGCAGACCAAAAAAGTTATCTCCTTCGTCATAAAATGTAATCAAAATATAATGGATATTATGCCACAAATGAAGAAGATGAAGCAAGTATGATTCATTATACATAATATTTCTTTCCTTTTCTTATACTGCTGTAGTTCATTGATTTCCTACCAACGTTATTAATTTTTTGGTATATATTACAATCTTCTATCACTTTTTGGGAAAATGCTTTAACTATATCAATACCATACTAACTCAAAAAGTATATTAGCAAAAATGTTTGAAAAAATACTAAAGTAATCAAAAAGGTTTTGTTGAATGCACAAACTTATTCCTTGACCTTAGTACTACTCTATTATTAAAGAAAAATAAACATTGTGATCATGGATATATTTGATTGGAAGCTCAAGGAGGCTAAGTCCTTTGAAAACAAAGAAGTATAAATGATAATATGATTCCAAGCATATCCTTTTATATTCCATTCATATGTTTTGTGTATTTCAAGATCTCTTTAATCATCTTTAATCCCATATTACTCACTTCTAAAGTGAGAGAGATCCACTTAAATGGGAGTGAAGAATAGAGGCTTGTGGCTCTTTCTTGGAACTCTTGATTTAAGACTGATTGTCTTGTATGTGCTTTGGGATTTGATGAATTAAAACACACACATACACACACGTGCATGTGCGTGCCTCACCTCACCACACCATACCACATCATGACCCGTTGGGTGCAGTTCAATGCATTATGTGCATGTAGTTTGATACTTTTTTATAAATGGAAATTATTTTATTTTATTTTGTTTAAACCAAACTTTAATGTTGTCGTTTAGAATCCCAAATATGCATAATTTCTTATTCACTTAGTTGTAATTGACTTGAGAAACCCAAATCAAATCCTCTTTGAACAAAACTATACCGTTTTTCTCATCCATTTTTATTAGACTTTTTATTGAGTGGCCTGAGTTCATTTGGTTTTTGTTTGGGTGCATCCAACATATCAATTTTTTTGGTAACTTACCAATAATATTAGATGTGCATATATCTACGAGCTTGACCATTCTATAAAAATGGACATTTTTTATCCATTTCTAACAGACAAAATAACATCGAGAAATACAAGAGAACAAGTAAAGAGTTACAGTGTGCATATTTCTCTTTGTGTGTGCTGCTTGTAGCTATTATGTGTGGCCTCCACCACCTTCCTAACATCAAACTACATTACCTTTTTATCCACCTAATTCTACCTACTGTTGTACATCTAAATAAAATTCTTGTGACATGATTATTCTGACGACAAACAAGGGACAACAGACTGTTCAAAACTGACCTCTTACTAGCAGCTAGAGGTAATATCAAGAGCTGAGGGTGACAGAATCTTAGGCTCAAAAAATTTATGGAGTTGTATTTTCTATGTTGGCAATAAAGATGAAATTTTTGCTCACTTTCTTAGGTTTAGTTTCTGCTATCACATCACCTGAGGAACGTAAACCATCTGTCAATCCATTCCTAATGTTTTTGATATCCTGACTGCAAACTATATCAAACTCTCTTCTCCATCTTCTCCTACCAGGATATTCAATGAAATAAATTATCTTTGTCTTGGTAGGATCTTGAAGCTCTTTCTAATAATGTTTATGCCATCTACCACAAGCAACCTTCTTCCCTTGAGTTGGCGAACATTGGATGACAAGTTTGGAATGCAAGATGCTCGACTTGAACATTATGCTTACATTTAATGGTATGAATACAATATGGTGGATGATAAAAATGTTATAGCCTAAGTACTTGAGTACCAAAATCTCATCCCAAAATCTATACCAGTGTCTATAAGATTGATAAGTGGCAGCCTAATCGAGAATCTCCCTCCATCTTGGAATTTTTTGTCAAAACTCTTCATAATAGGCATTATGATTGAACCATGTCCTCAATGAAATCCCTTCAATCTGAATTCCATCATAGGAAAAATGATGTTAAAGTAAATACCTCTGTTAACATAATAGGTGATGTCAAACCCAAGAAGAAACCAAACAAGTTCAAACCTAAGTCCAACGAATCTTTCAAGAAAGGAAAGCCACCCAGTCATAATAAGAACTCTGAATTTGAGGTCTAACACATTTATTATGTATGTGGTAAGCCTGGTTATCTTGCTAATGTTTTCAGGGACTGTACGGGTCAAAGGAAGCAAACTAACCAAATCTCTAATAATGCATAAATGAACTCGATCATTGTGGGGGGGGGGGGTGATGCATTCTCTTATAAAAGGTTAGATACCAACAATTCTCTTTTTCCTTAGTGTTAACCTTTCTTCTAGTGATAATTGATGGATGCAATACGAAGAGGTTTCTCACATCTACTATGATCATTCTATTTTTTCCTATTATAACACAATAATATATGATTTCTAACACGCCGATTACACCAAAAAAATAATATTTGATTTCTTGGGGAAAACCAACATGTCCAGAAAGAATTCAAACATATGAAAGCCCAGGTAGTTGTATTTATAGAGTGTGTTTAGTCCTCCATGCGCCCTAGCCACTGGAAAATCTAGTGCAACTAGAGACTTCCTCACCAACGACACCGCTGACCCATGTGCTGTCTCCTTAAATGAGACTATCTCCAATAATGGTGGATGACATAATTAGTAGATGTGAAGCACTCACGATCAGACAAGAGGATGATGTAGTATATTTTGAGGAAGAAGCTTGAAAAATGCATAAAGACACAGAAGAACTGGTAGTCACAAAAAAACTCCTCACAAAAAGACATACAATTTCATGACATTGCATAGAACAATGTAGTAAACTTGTAAGCTCCCAAGAAATGTTAAATTCAAGAAAATCAAGCACAACATCATAATTATCCAATTCACCCACTTAAAGGACAAAAAAAGCTCATAGAAGGTGCCCCATGGAATTTGACAAGCAAATCATGTTGCTCAAGGAATTGGAGATTGACGCCCAGGAATTAGAAATAGTCTTCAATGCTAGCCCCTTATGGATACGATTATACAAGATATCAATGGGGTACCGACATGACAAAGCTAGTAGGGATTGTGGGTATAGTCTTGGAAGTAGAACTAGACGAAGGATGCTGGGCATGATCCAAAAGAGTTAGACTGAAGATCAACATCGAAAATCCTCTTAAGAGAGTTCAAAATATGATATGTGCAAACAAAGAGGTTGTGGAAGGTATGAATGACTCCTAAACTTCTACTTCCTTTATGGGAGAATCAGGCACATGTCTAGAGACTGCACTTGGGTGTATGAGGAAGCTAAATAAGGAGCTGAGAACTGAGGGGCATGTATTCATTCTTTGCCAAGGAAAAACACCAGAACAGAAACAATGATCAACTGTGAAGGGGCAAGAAAATGCTTCTTCGAGTCGAAAGTTAGAATCGAAGGAAAATGTAGGATGAGAAAAAAAATGAAGAAATGATGGTGGTAGTGGTAGAGAAGGAGAAGGACAATGGGGCCCTGATATCACGAGGCATTCATAGGGGACTAAGAAAGATTCTATGCCTGGGAAAAACTTAAAAACTATAGACAAAAGTACTGGTAAAGATGCCTCAGACAGGGACCATACCCCAACACAAGAGGGAACATGGAGGAAGGCACATGGGAAAGGAGGCACAATAAATAGGGTTGTTGTGACTACTTGCTTTGAGGACCAGAGACAAAGCTCAACCACCAAAGTTATTGTAGTGAGGAATGAGTTAAATACAGACCCAAGGAGGGGAGAACAACAAAATAACACACAATACAAATATTCCATCAACGTGATCCATGAAATGTCAAAGAGGAGTATATATTTAATGAAGTCTAAAAACAAAAAGAAAGGTAGGAGGAAAGCACTCATTGTCGAGGGAAGACAAAGAAGAAGCAGTAGAGGACAACCCAGTGAAAAGGGGAGCAACAAGGGAGATACAAGCATCAAGAGGGGTCAAAGTATTACTGAACCAGAAGAAGATGTGAAAGCCAACGATAGAGAAAACAAATAGGGAAGAGTAGAAGGAACATAGATGGTGTGGGAGACCTACTCCAAATTAGTGGTGGATGGTGTTGACCTCCACCGTGAACAAAAATGATAACTGTAAGTTGTAATTGCCAAGGCTTGGGAGGCCTTAAGGCAATTAAAACCCTACACAAAGTTTGTAGGGAAGAAAGCTCAGATCTGGTCTTTGTCATGGAGACCCAAGACTAGTAATGTTGACCTCAAAAAGACTAAGAGGAAATGTGGGTACCCCAACGAAGTCTATTTCAATAGAGAAGGGAGATGGGGTGGTATGGGGATGTGGTGGAGAGATCTAAATGCGATGATTCTTTCATACTCAAAACATCATGTCATTGCTGAAGGACAATAATGGGAGTTACTAGCACGTTGCTGAGATTTATGGGTGGGGAACAACCTGAGCAAACATAAAACTTGGGAACTCATGGAAAGAATCAATGAGGAGAGTAGGTATCCTATCATTTTCATTGGTTATTTTAATGAGATTTTGAGCTCTATGGAGAAACATGGGGATTCTCCTAATAGTGTTAGAAATATAAAGGAGTTCAGGGACATTATTGAAAAATGCAATCTTTGGGATTTGGGTTATAGAGGCAACAATTTCATTGTGGGCTAAATGAAAGTAAACCAATCAAGGAGATACTTGATAGAGCCCTTCACTCGTTATCTTGGTGTGCTAAGTTCCCTAAAGCTTGGGTTAAGAACCTACCAAGAATTTAATCTGATCATGCTCCAATTATGCTCAACACTTGATCTCTAGAAAGAGTCTTTCTGGTTAAACGATGAGGAATGTAGGACAGTAGTTGAGGAGGCATGGGATGGAGTGAACAAAGGGGTGGGGGAAAAACTTGAAAACCCATGTCTTAAAAGAAAGGCCCATACCAAGTATGGGGACATCTAGAGAAGACTCAAGAAAATTGAAAAGGATTTGGATTTCTATTGAAAGAAGATCATGACCATCGACAATATGAACCTTTTATACTATTTTGTGTGAAGATGTCACAAAATTTCAAAGCCTAAATGAAAGTTATTGGTATATCTGTGCTAAAGCCAATGAGATGCATGATGGTGACCAAAATATCACCTATTTCCACAAAAAATCAAACCAAGGGAAGAAAAAAAAATAACATCAAAGCTCTTCTAGATGAACACATGTGTATTAAGACGGATGAGGTGGACATTGAAAATATCATTAAGGGCTACTTTGATAACATGTTCTCTTCCCAAAGTACAAATGATGAAGAGGATAGTGTTAGGAAGTGTTTGAATGAGGAGATGAACCAGAAGCTTCAAAAGGAACCAAGTAAAGAGGAAGTATGGGAGTCAATGGCCTGTATGCACCCCACAAGAACTCCGGTCCTGGATGTGTTTCATGCTGATTTTTTAAGTGTTTTGGGGTATTATAGGCAATGACATTACTGCTTATATCCAAGATTGTTGGAGAGGTGAGAAGGGTATGGTAACATCAATAAAACTAATATCATGCTCATTAGTAAGTGCAAATACCCAGAGAGGGTTATTGATTTTAGACCCATTAGTTAATGTAACACTTTATATAAAGTTATCTAAAAAATAATGGTTAATAGATTGAAACCTTTTCTGTACAATATGATCTCACCAAACTAGAGTGATTTCGTCCCCAGCCGTCTAATTACCAACAATACCTTGATTTCTTTTGAATCCTTCCATGGGATGAAAGGGAGGACTAAAGGTAAACATGGGTATATGGGCATAAAGCTTGACATAATTAAAGCTTATGATAGAGTGGAGTGGAGATTCTTAGACAAGGTGATGGGGAAAATGGGGTTCAATGACTTATGGAGAGGAAAAGTGGAGGAGTGCTACAACTCTGTCTCTTTCTCTTTCATTGTAAATAGTTGTAAAAAAGGTTATATAAAGCCACAAGGGGTTTATGTCATGGCGATCCCATCTCACCTTACTTGTTCTCAATATGTGAAAATGTTTTCTCCTTTATCATAAGCCAAGCGGCAAAGGATGGTACCATACATGACGTTAAAGCTTGTAGGAATGACCCTCCTATTTCCCACTTGTAATTTTTTGATGACAACGTCTTATTCACTAATGCAAATATACAAGAGGCTTCATTGGTATTTGATATTATTGGTCACTACAAAGAAGCCTCAAGGTAGAAAACTAACCAAGTCAGAGGTAGTTTTTAGCAAAAAACCTTTCCAGACGCAATCGATCTACAACCCTATAATCCTAAAGATGAAGGAGGTGGATAAATATGGCATATATCTGGGAGTACCTAAAACTATTGTTCGATCAAAGAAAGTCATTTTAATGCAATAAAAGATAAAGTCTGGGGTAAACCCAAAGGTGGAAGGAGATGTACTTAAGCCAAGCAGGTAAGGAGACATCATTAAAGCTATTATCCAAGCCATACTAGCATACATGATGGGGTTTTTCAAGCTTCTAAGTGATATCATCGATGGCATCAAGAGAATGATGGTAATTTTCTATCGGGGAAGCTCTAAGAGCAGTAGAAACATTCATTGGATAGCTTGGATAAGTTATGCAAGCCTAAAAAAGAGGAAGGCCTTAGATTTAAGGACCTTGAATCCTTCAACTTGGCTATCTTCAAAAAACATGCATGAAGACTGTTTAAAGAACCCAATTCTATCACTACTACTGTTATATCAAAAAAGTACTACAAAAACTCTAACATTCTAGAGGCACATAGAGGATATGATCCCAACTTCACATGAGAAGAATTTGGAGTGCCAAACATCTTCTGAAGGAGGGGTTCATGTGGAGGATTGGAGATGTATGCAAGAACCTTATATGGGATGACTGCTGGATCCCAAACCCGAAGGGTTTTTGTGAGAATGTGTTCTTGATAATTGTGTTTTTAGAACTCAAAGTGAACTTTCTGATTGACAGTGTAAGAGATACTTGGAGGGAGGACAGGCTGGATGTTATGCTATCAAAAGTGAGGTTATTCTCAACATACCTATTTGCATGGAGAATGAGGACTCTCTATATTGGTACCCCACATTTCATGACAAGTTTACCATTAAATTAGCATATTAGCTTGATTTTAGCCTCACTACAGCTGACTGGCTGGGCCAGAGCTCAAACCAGTCGAGTACTTGGGCATTGATCTAGAGACTGAAGGTACCTCTGAAGATGAGACAATTCACCTGGCACATTGTTTATAAACACATGGCAACCAAAGAAAGATTATACCAGAAGCAAATTATCAAGGATAGTAGTTGCAGTTGTAACAATGATCTTGAGTTTGTGTATCATGCACTCTTTAAATGTATCCATGCAAGGTCCATATGATAGGTCACGAAGTTTTACGATTTATCTCTGATATGCCTGAAACTGATATGTATTTCTCCTTCTCTTAGTTTTCAATAAGATAGAGAACAATGATGTTACCCTCGTCCTTATTCACTATCTCATAGTCTAGAAGTCAAGGAATGAGACTCCATTTACATCCACCCAACCAAATCCACTCCTCATTGATACCAAGATGTGTAAAGGGTCGAAGCCATGGCTTGGTGAGAAACAAGTTCACTGTAAAGGAACAAAGATGTAACAGAAGTGTTTTGTGGTCCCCCTTTCCTAGAAGGTCATCAAAATGAACACCGATGCAGCACATTTAGATAGTATGAGGACCTATTTCAATTCTATGGCTGATAAGGAGTGGCTCAAGTGGTCAAATATAGTGTCCCCTACAAAGGGACCCAAGTTCAAATCCCATTTTCCGCCTTGATTTACCTCTCAAACATTCGGCCTCTGCCACGGGCGTGGGAGAGAGGGGGGGAATCTTTCTCTCTTAACTCCATAATATAAAGAGAGTAAAATAAAATATTTCAATTCTATGTATAGAGATGATAAGGGTATTGTCAGTATGCTGGCACACACGGTTAGGAGAATGGTCGACATCAAATGCTGAATGCTTCTTGATCTACCTCTCGTTGAAGTCGATTGAAGCATTGGGTTTCTAAAAAATCTGGATCGAGAAAGATGCTCTAAAAGTGGTGAAGAAGATGTTCTCCAGAGTGAAGGACTCAATCCTATTAGCTAGATTTTCTATCAAATTGAGGAAATGTCCAAGGGTTTTGACCTATTTAAGATTGCTCATATCATTAGGGAGGGAAACATAGCTGGCCACAACCTTGCTAGGTTGGGTCTAGGCACTAAGTCTGATTTAGTATGTACTGAGGACATTCCCAAAGTGGGTCTACAATCCAAATGCAATGAGTTACCTTAACTAATGAACTCTGAATTTCAATATATATATATATATATATATATATATATATATATATGAGTCAGGCTAGTGTACACTCGAGTGTATCGGAGGCACTGTACACCTCAGTCAATTTTAAATATGTAGTAACTTTTTAAAAAAATCTAAACTGTTGATCTTCTCAAGTCTCTTGAGAACATATTATAAAATAAATTTCAGGTCATTTGGACACTTATAGGTTCTGCATCCAAAGGAGGCAAACATCATACATTTCAAATTAGTTTTGTGCGTCGATTTTGTTGTCCTTGGATGGGTGACTTACACTCATCCAAATGAGCTCAAATTTTGTTTGTGGCCTATTATTATTGTAACCATGAAGATAAATGGATTAAATTTTAGGAAAACATGGTCTAGATAGGAAAACACCATTGGGATGTACAACATGATCTATACACTCGAGTGTATTCTATCCTGACTATATATATATATATATATATATGATTTCTTGGGGTGATGATGTATCTGTGAAGTAGATTGTAGGCTATGGACATGTGAATATGGAGCTCATATTTGGAAGAGTCCTTAGAATGCAAAATATTTTCACATTCCTAATTTTACAAAAACCTAGTCAGTAAAGTCTTAATCATGTTGTCTGGTTATACTCTTTTTTTTCAAGGGAACAAAGTTTTATTTCTAAGTTAGGTTCTTTAAAAAAATTGTAATTTTTGTATTTAGTTCTTACATAGGTGTTGGGTACACCTGTGGGGTTTAAGTAAGCTCAATGTCTCTTCTTGTAATGGTACTCCTCATATAATTGAAACTTATTTTAGTACCATTTCTATTTCCTTTTCTTGTGATATGTGCCATGCTTGTTTAGGACATGTGAACAAGAATACTATGATACATATGGTTCACATGGACTTGATTTCCAAAGCCCTATCCCCAACGATGTTAGATGCCAAATATGTGTTCAAACTAAATTACCTAAGAAATCATTTAGATCAGTAAAACACATCTTTTCTTGAGCTTATTCATACCGGTATATGTGATAAATAATATTCTTACTCATGATGGCATGCACTACTTTGTGACATTTATTTCTAATTTTTCCAACTATTGTTGTACTTACTTATTGAAATCCAAAGATGAACAAATGAAAAAACTTAGAATTTGTAAGTCACAAGTAGAGAACCAAACCAAGAAGAACCTTACGAGGATTATATCCAATAGAGGAGGTGAATATACTTATCATGAACTTAAACAATTCTCTAAAGAACATGCCCTTATTCATGAAACCTCTACCCCCACACAATCCACAATGTAATGGTGTAAACAAAGAAAGAACATGACATTGATCTACATGGTTAATGTTATGTTGGACGAATCTTGTCTACATCAAAGAATGTGGGGGGATGCTCTTTTAACTACGAACATGTGTTGTATCATATCCCTTTCAAACATATTGAGAACACACCTTATGAATATTTTTAATAAGAAACATATTTTAAAGTACCTTAAAGTGTGGGGGTGCTTGGCCAAAATATACATCCTTGAAAAAAGAAGAAAAACCTTGGTCCCAAAAAAATTAATACCCTTTTCATAGGCTGTGTTGAAAGTAGCAATGCAAACAAATTTCTAGTGATAAAGTTAGATATACGTGACATTAAAATAAACTCCATACTAGAAATCAGACATGTGGATGCTGTATACTATGAAAACATTTCTCCTTCAAATCTAGTGTTTACAAACAAGATGGTGAAGTTTCTTCAAATGACTTCATAACCTTCATGAACCAATTAAAATTCAACTCATATTACCGACATACCAATACATGTACCTGAAGCGTCAAATCTTGAAGTAGTTGAGCCTTCAAGGACTTTGGTTGGGATAAAAGGGCTAAAGTAACAAAGAATTTTGGTTTCCTTCTTTACACCTTTATAGTAGAAGAAGACCATACGACTTATGAATATGCCATGAAATCCATGAATGTTGGTTTCTGGAAGGAAGCTGTTCATAGTCAAATATAATCGATTACGAACAATCATACTTGGATTCTAACTGATCTTCTTCCAGATTGCAAAACCATTGGATGCAAATGGGTCTTCAGAAAAAAGTTATAGGAAGATGGTATCATAGATTAGTTTAAGGTTATGCTGGTAGCCAAAGGTTACAAACATCAAGAAGGAGTCAATTATTTCATCGCCTATGCTCCTGGAACAAAAAATTCATCTACCCATGTCCTTTTTTCCTTTCTCATGATCCATAATCTTGAAATACAACAAATAATGTAAAGACTGCCTTCCTAAATGGCGATCTTGAGGAAGAAATCCATATGGATGAACCTGAGGACTTTGTAGTGCAGGGACAAAAACACATCATTGGTAGACTTGTAGAACCCTTATATGGTCTAAAACAAGAACCTAAGCAATTGAATGATAAGTTTGATGGAACTATTTTATCTTATGGATTTATGATAAATGAAAATGATAAATGCATTCGTTCTATGACTATTATGTGCTTGTATGTTGATGATATATTAATATTTGGATCCTATGCTGCTACCAATGCTGATACTAAATCTTTTCTTTCCAAGAGTTTTGATATATATGATTTAAGAATTGTGATGTTATCCTTAGTATTAAATTGAGTAGGTGTGATGCTGGATAATCCTTAAATCACTCTCACTATGTATATTTTTAAAAATATATTTGATATGTACTCTTGTATGCCTATTAGTACTCTTTATGACCCCTCTTTACATCTTAAGGAACAAAAGAAATCATGTGGATCGAAGTAGATATGCCCAAGTCATAGGAAGTTTGATGTACTTAGCCAACTATTGTAGACTTGATATCACTTATGTAGTAAGTAGAGAAAGTAGGTACACAAGTTGTCCTAATACTGATCACTAGAAGACTTTGCTTAGAATTTTTAGGTATCTTAATGGTACCATGAGTTATAGTCTTCATTTCACTGATTTCTTAGTAGTGTAAGAAGACTAAGCATATGTAGATAGGATCGCCGACTCTGATGAAACCAAATCAGCTAGTGGCTATCTATTTTACCTACATGGTGTTGTCATTTCATGGAAATGAACCAAGTAAACGGTAAGGATAAATCCATTATAGAGGATAAATTTTATATCCTTAGATCTAGCTTAGTGTAAGGCTCATTGTCTTAGAAATTCTTTTCTTAATTTACCTATAATTTCATAGCCAGTTCCTCCTATCTCAACTCATTATGACAGTAGGTCTGCCATAAAAAAATCTAAATAACTTAGTTCTAGATTGGTTGGGTGTAGTAGGATGTAATTTAGTGAGTTCTCAATGTAAAAATGTACATCAAACACACACTTTATCTTCCGACTGCACCCTACCAAACATGCCCTTAAGGGAAACCCACAAAATCATTTTATGGGATTGAAGTATGAAGAGGTGAGACACTTCATTACCCTTGGTGTTATATCTTTACAGTTTGTTACGTCCATAGAGAATACTTCTGACCTCTCACAAAAAGTCAGCTAGTACTTAATGCGTCAAGGGGATGGGTCTTCTTCCTATGAGTTGAGCACCTCGGTGGTAACTATATTGTTCCAAAATGGAAGATCTCATGAGGAATGATTTAAAGGGACAACCAAGCTGTGAACTTGTTAAATAGAAGCACACCTTTTGGAGTTTCACTCTAAACTCTTTCCTATGTTGTTTTATCTAAATGAGGTTGAGGCAATAGGTTTGTCAGGGTGTAGTACTATACAATACAACCTACAGATATTCTTACTATGTGAGTGTAACCATAGGTCAATGTTTATGTGAGTTGGGCATACTCACTAGAGTGCTCATGAAACAAATTCTTGTGTAGGCTGTAATTTTCACACTGATATGAACATGTCTTTGTGACCTCAATACATTTGCACTTCATATCAAAAATCTAAATTAGAGGGTTTGGTTCAAGACATAGTTCACCGTATCTATCTGGATGTAGATGAACTATTGCAAAGCAAGGTTCAAAGTCACAAGATAACTATGTTGAGAGACATAGTTTTAGTCATCTTTTCTTTCTTTTTTCCTTTATGTTTTTTTGAGGTATATAAAATATGCGGGGGAATGATGTATTCTAGCCATATGATTCATTAATTTAAACTTCTTCAACCATCTTTAGTCCCATATTGATTATTTATAAAGTAAGAGGGATCAAATTAACTAAGAGTAAAGACCAAAGGCTTGTTGGTCTTTCTTGGGGCTTCTAAATTTAAAGATGATTGGTTTGCATATGCTTTGGGATTTGACAAATTAAAGAAAATATAGATATGCACATGCACTTTGTCTTGCCATATCACGCCTGTCCAGCCTGCCCCGGTTCAATTTGGTTTGGTGTTGTACATTGCATCCATGTGATTTGATATTTTTATAAAACTATTTTATTTGTTTTATTTAAATAGAATTTTAATGTTGTCGTTTGGAATCCCAAAGACATACAATTTCCTATTTCTTTAATTGCCTTCAGCTACCCAAAATGTAATTCTCTTTTAACAAAAAACATACATATTATTTTTTCCATCTATATTTGTTAGCTCTTTTGTTGGATGGTCTGAATCTATTTGGTTCATGTTTGGGTGCACCCAATGAACCAATTTTGTGACACCTTGTTAATTAACAAATGTTAGAGAGAAAAGAGGCTATTTTGAGCTCCTATCTATGGGCTTCGTCCATATATAAAAATGGATAGGTTTCATCCATTTCCAACACATATAAAAACATATTGAAATATAAGAGAATAAATAAAGAGTTATTCTATGCAAATTGCTCTCTGCCGTGTGCTACTTATAGCTGTTGCATGTGGCCTCCACCACCTTGCCATCAACCCACAACATCACCTTCTTACAGACTGTCTTCTTCCTTCTTCTGCACATGTTGCTACCCACTGTTGTGTATCTAAATAGAAAACCTACAACATGATTTTTCAAATGACATACGAGGGACAACATATCATATGACACCGATCTATGCTAAAATTGGGAGGTAGTACCAAGAGCCGAGGGTGATGAATCTAGGAGGTAAACCACTGGGCAAGATTGTGCATAGGAGCGACACATTTTGTTTTCATGATACTATTTTTTGTGATGCACATTCAACCACAAACTATTCAATACATGCTATCTATGTTCTTTAATTTTGACTAGATTATGTGCAACCTTAATTTAGTAAAAACTTAATAGACGGTGACTGAAAATTCCACAGACATCCTGAATAATATTTATAAAACCCACAACTTTTTCTAGGAGAAGACCCTAGCCTAGTGTAATAGTCTTAGTCCAGCTCAAGCACCATTTACCTTTGAGTCTCTTACTCACAGTGACCAATATCCTTCCATATTCATCATGTATTATGACTTCAATTCCAAATCAAAGTTGTGGAATGGCACATTCATATTCTTATTGACTGTGAAGCTTTTGAAAGCAAGATCTGTCAAATTCATAATAAATGAAAGGGTGCCTAGATTGTAACAATCCATGGTTAACTTAAAAACTATGGTGTTTCTAAACCCATATGTCATCCCATGCATGCAAATAGAGATTCTTGATTCCTAACTCAAAATAGCTTCTCATTATGCTCATATAGGGGTGTAAATGGTGGGGTACAATAACAGTTTGGACATATTTATATGCGTAAGTATTTAATTTAGCAGATATAAATATGATTGGTGTGAACAAATGTTAAACTCACACTCTACTCATATTCACAATACATATCACAGGGTATGCAAATAAATTGTACTAATATTAAATGTCATATTATTTATTAGCAAAAGAGATATACAT
The DNA here is from genome assembly GCA_963693085.1 of Alisma plantago-aquatica. NCBI lineage: Eukaryota > Viridiplantae > Streptophyta > Magnoliopsida > Alismatales > Alismataceae > Alisma > Alisma plantago-aquatica. The sequence continues at coordinate 409,677,109 of OY856414.1, forward strand.
AAAACCTGAAGTAATTGTCGTCATTGTAACATATATAGAAATTCTTAACAAAAAAAACTTACTCTTTGATTTTTTTCAAAACAAATTTCAATAGCTTCTTCCAATATTTGACAATACAGTAAGTGCATCTTTGGTTGACTTTGATCCACTAAATAAAACAATGAAATTTACCAAAATTTTATTTTCAATGTTTGTGGTATGTACTAGATTGGAGATTCACTATCCTGTCAACAAAATATATACCAAATGCAAAGTAAATAAAAGGAAAATGATATATGCACGACTGGTTGCACCACAAATGGGACAAACACTTGTCCCCTAGTGTTTTGTACACGCCACTTGTTCAACCTATATCAATTGTCCCATCATTGGCTGTTGTGTACGGGTTCTTCTACTATTGCTTTTGGAAACATAAGAGAAAGAGGAAAAGAGAGATGGAGAGTGGGAGAGGGAGTGGAGAGAGGAGAGAGGAGAGAGAAAGTGATTGTAGGAGAGAGAAAAAAAGAGAACATATTTTTGTCAGTAACTTTTAAACTGTAATGCATTTTTTAACGAAATAAAAATCGTTACACTCCTTACAAAAACTACTTCAAAATAAGACTAGTGTCAACATACTTTAATAATAAAAAGAGTTAAAAGTGGAGAGAGAAAGTGATTGTAGGAGAGAGAAAAAAATGTATTTTTGTTAATAACTTTTAAGCGGTAATGCATTTTTGTCGAAATAAACACCGTTGCACTCCTTAGTAAAAATATTTTAAAATAAGATTAATGTCGACATACTTTAATGATACTTTTTTTAACAAAATAAATATACACATGGGATAAATACTTTAAAATAAGATTAAACTCGACATACTCTGACATTAAAGTTTTTAAGGAGTAGAGAGAGAAAGTGATTGTAGGAGAGAGAAAAAGAGAACATGTTTTTGTTAATAACTTCTAAAACGATACTGCATTTTTCGACGAAATAAACACTATTGAACTCCTTACAAAAATACTTTAACTTAAAAATAATGTCGACATACTTTGATAATATTTATTTAACAAAATAAGTATAACACATGAGATAACATGTTATAACATAGGGGAATTATTTTTTAGAGAAAAAATATGAAAAATAGGAGGAAAGTAGGTGGCATATGTTATCTCCAGTCCAAATGTATCTCCAGTTCAATTGTACATTATATCAAGTTTAGTTTATTTTTTAGAGAGAGACAATATGAAAAATAAGAGAGAAGTAGTGTCATATGTTATCTCCAATACAATTGTATGTTACATTATCTTAGGTTCAGTTTATTTTTAAAGAAAGAGAAAATAGGAAAATAAGAGGGAAATAGTGTTATAAGTTATCTTTGGTCTAATTATATGTTATCTCAGATCCAACTATACGTTATCTCAGGTTCAATTTATTTTTTGAAGAGAGAAAACATGAAAATAGGAGGGAATTAGTGTTGTACATTATCTCTGGTCCAAATTTACGTTATATCTGGTCCAATTGTATGTTATCTCATATTTAATTTATTTTTTAAAGAGAGCAAAAAACAAAAATAGGAGGGTAGTAATGTCATACATTATATATGGTCCATTTTTAAGTTATCTTTAATCTAATAGTGCGTTAATTCATGTTCAATTTGTTTTAAAAGAGAGAGCAAATATAAAAAATAGGAGGGAAGTAGTGTCATATGTTATCTCGGGTCTAAATGTATGTTATCTCCAGTCTAATTGTATGCTATCTTAGGTTCGATTTATTTTTTAAAGAGAGTGAAAATATGAAAAAATTGTTTGTGATTCCATGTTATTCATATTATACCATATTATTCATGTTAATCTAAGTTATCTATGTTATTATACATTATTTCATGTATCTATTTTATTCAAATTTTATGATATTTCATATTATCTGTGTTATCCATGTTATAACATGTTATCCCATGCTATCCTATTTGTATAATACAATTTCCATGTTATCCAATGGGATAACATGGGATAATATGAAAAACATGAGATAACATGGATAATGTGGGATAACATGGAATATCATACGATATCCATGTTATTTCATGCTATCCATGTTATCCATATTATTGATGTTATCCATGTTATCCAAATGTACGTTATCTCCATGTTATCCATGTTATCTATTGAACATAACTTTTTCTATTTCGTCAAAAATCCATTACATATTAAAAATTATACAAAAAAGAAATGTTTCTCTCCTCGTTTTTGACTCTCCTTACATAAGATCCAGTTTCCTCACACACTAGGGTCATTTGAAGAAGGGGTTTTTATTTGGTGAAGATGCTTAGGAGTTCATCTATATTACCTTCACAATTAGATAACATACATTGTTAATTCCTTTAGGGCATATGGATATATGGTTTCTTAATGAGACCAAGTGTTGAAAGGCTCATAAAATTCTGTTGGTCTGACAAACCCTAATCTCTTACTAGGATAGTTGGTTGACAAGAGAACTTCTTGATATTCCATGATGAGATTATATAGTACATTGATAGGATCGAGAATGTTTAAAGTGCAGTGTAAATGACATGTAAAGTAACTATGGCAGATCTAGTATAAGTTAACATCATGTTCATGTAATCTATAATCCTATCACCTACTTATGAGTTAGATATTTTTAGAATACCCTTGAAGATTTACACTCTTAAATAGAGTGATTGACTTAGTTCTCACATTAAATTTTGGTGCCAATTTTTTTCCTTTACATCACAAGAGTTATGATTGTCAAAATATTTTTATCATTATACTATATAATTACAAAAAAGAAAAAAATATATTTTATCAATGGATTCATGAACCAAGTCACCACTATATAAAGTTTTTATAAGTAAGGAACCACTGATTGATACACCCTTATTTGGATATGCCAACACTGAAACCCTAATCCTAAGACAAGAACAATGAGTTATAAGTTTGAATGTATAAGACCTACTTGATCCACCCTTGATTATTAGATAAGTTATAGATAAACGCTTTTAAGGGGTGGAATTCTTACACTAGGGAGTTCTAGCTTAACTTAATAAATAAAAAAACACTTAGTAACTTTTGGTACTAGTGTCAAAACGAACTTAGATACCACCTAATCAGGGTCAATGAGTATGACTTACTAAATATACCACCATAAATGTCAAATCTCTAAGAGAAATAAAATTTAAACATCTATCTTCACTTTTAAAAGATGATAATTCAAACTTAGATGATGGGAAACTCAAAGTTGTAGAAAAACCAAGTTCAGGATCAAATTTCAAGGGAAATGCCCTAGAACAAGGTTGGTAGGTTGTGCTACAAAGTGAAAAATCATAGAGAAATCCATTAAGGAAGCAACCACCAAGAAGCTCAGTAGAATGAAAGTGCTAAGAAAACCCCAACTCAATTGTGCTAGTGAAAATATCCATGCTGCCAAGCACCCAACAAGCTCGTGCTTAAGAGAATGACCCCGTCCCAACTTCACCCAAAAGACAATGCTACCCAATATAGTTGTGCCACCTCATTTCCACCACAATCATGTGATACAGTACAACCATACTGCCAACCATCAAAAATATGGTTCTCAACCTGACATATTCCCTTTATCACCAAGGTTGTTCCTCCTCATCACACATTCTACCTTCCATCCACCAGAATGGATGTGTTGCCACCGAACCCTACTGCTTCCCTATTTTCTTTTAACCAAATGTTCCCACTTAACCTTATGCTTCCCAAGTCACTATACATTGGTGGTATCTAGAAGATAGAAGTGAGATACCTAATCACTTATTACCACTTTCTAGAGAATTCAAGGAGACACCTACTCTTTCCCACCTACTCGACCTCATTTTCATCTTCTTCCTCCTCAAAACCCTTAAAATTTAAGGTTTTAACCATTCTATCCATCATTTTATGATTTTAAACCACCAAGGAGGGAGGAGGATGTAAAATCCCAAACTTCATATACATTCACATGAAAAGAAGCATCAATTCCTAACTCATAATATTGTTGGGAGTGTCACACACATTGAATATCATGCATAAGAGATAACTGAAAGCTAACCATCACATGAACACATTTCATTCCTCATTCTCAATAGTTTACATGAAAAGGAAACTTAATACAACTCCTGTCACGGTACAAGAACTTAAGCATAAACAATTATATATTAAAACATGAAACCAAACTGAGATGGATAATGGAACCCCACCAAGGCACTCCTATTCTTTCACTGGATCCTCATTCTCCTTGAGCTAATGTATTTGGTTCTATTTCTTGTCCTTCTCGTCACATGTGAACATCTAGTCCCCAACCATGCAAAGTAATGCAAAACATATGAGTGGAACTGAGTATTTATACATGAAAAATAACTCATACTTAAAATGACACGAAAATAACTTGAAACATGAATAGTTAACATGATTAACACGATTAATTGGAGACTTAGGTAAATTGACATGATTACATGAAAATTGTGTATTTTATATTGAGTTGATATAGTCACTCTCCTAAATGTGCCACAATGCTCATAAGGCTGGTCAAGGCTCGTATAAGGCAGGTTAAGACTCACATAATGCTCCCACAGAGCTCATAAGGCTGATTAAGTCTCACTTAAACATGATTGAGAGGACTGCATTAATATAACATGATTTGTTAAATCATTAAACATGATCATCTTGATTTCACGATTCATTAACATGACAGTAATGCATAATGTTCAATATAAAGATATAAATATCAAAACATAAGAAAAAATGAATATTTAACATGAGCATAATTTTCCATGAGCGTGTATTGAATACTAAGGTGTTCATACTTTAAAAATGAGGCATTATGAATAAATAAGCAAGTATTAAGATACCTTGAATACTAAATTAATATTTAGTGTGCATGACCACTCACCTTGACTTGAGGAGGTATATTATTGATGTCCATAGTCCTGATCCAACACTGATTATCATGTACATAGCCTAATCATCAATTAATCTACACATCATTAACACACAACTAAGGTTTCTCTTTAAAATAGGGGATTTGGATTGGGAAACAAGATCTTGCAATGGATCAGGAGTGTTCCTTGTTTCAAGACCTTTCTAATGAATATTTACATTTAATATTATGATAATCAATGAAAAAGATACCAATTTCCTAAGTTCTGACCAATCAGGGATGGGAGAAAAACCAAACAAACTATTTTTTGGAAAACTCAGAAATCTATTTATTTGGTCTATCAGAGGACAACCCTACCATTACATGTCACACATGACTTTAGATCCATGACATGGCTTATCAGTCCAAAACCATTAATTGAAACCCACAATTGTATCAGGTTGAAAAATGAATATACCTTAGATACCCATATCTCTGTGACAAATCAATACCGAGAGTAGGGATATAAAAGTAATGTCAATGCCTAGTTTCTTCTGTGTTAAACAATGGCACGACCAACTGCTTCCTAGTGCTCCCAACTGTGATTGGGGCTTGACTTACTCATGACCAGGGAGGAGGAGAAGATGTCCTCTGCCTCTAACCTTACCATGTGATCCCATAGTCCATTGATAAGGCTCTGGGACACTAGGAATAGAGTTTTCTTCCGGCTTCCATGACTTGCTCAACTGAGGAAGATAGGTGGGGTAGAACACCACATGAAAAACCATATAGAAGCATCAAATCGATTGGTGGGATACCATCAAAGCTGATGAGACAAACTACAATGCAAAAGACTACTCAAGACCAAGAAATAGCATGTATGTTACTCAAAACATGTGGAAGAAGCTCGAACTAGAAAATGACATTACAATGGCGATTCTCATACAATAACCATACATATAGATTTGAGACCACCTACTGAGTCTAGAACAAAAGTTTCCATGGCCTGATAGTAGCCTGTGACTTGCCAAAAATCAAGCTACATTGGTATGAAAATGGGTCCATGGATAGATAACTTGGGGTGTAACGCGTTGGAATTGGGCATATTATAAGTGTTTAATGGAGCATTAGGAATCTCACTCACTTGTGAATTTCATTGGGATGGATGGAGCTTCTCAAGTGATCTCGTCGTTGCCATTGATGTACGTCGTCTTCACATTGGTGCCTCAGGTGGCCACTACTTAAATTGACAACGGTGGAGTCTCACAGAGGCCAAAGATTCTCGTGGTATCATTATAACAAAGTGGATCTCAATGTGGAGCTTTCTGTGTGGAATGGCAGAAGAGGTACTTATCTATCTACTAGGTGTTTCCACTATGCCTAGAGATAGGAGTGAAGTGGGGGCTAGCTGAACTCATACAAACCTCCTGGAACTGATAGTGGCAAGAAAAGTGGGAGTCGTGGAGGGGAGAGACAGGATGGGGTCGTCAATTTCATTGTTGATTGTTGCGCCATCATGCGCAAGATACGTAGGGGTTGAAGATGAAGTCTTCATCATGAAATATAGATCCTACAATTCAGATTGAACCTAAGATAACTTCCATCACGTGACACACTCCAACTAAGTTACAGGGGGGAGACTTAGGGATATCAAATTTGAATCGATTGCAATAGGTAAATAATTAGGATAAATAATGAGATTTTTTTATCCTTCTAGTCCTAAGTTTATTTGGTCTTAGACAAGGTCAAGTAAAGTTATTGAAACTTAGTAATTTAGCTAAATTAGACACGAGGACTCAAAATATCCCCTTAGTTTTTTAATTTTAGTGGGTAATTATGCGATTCACAATATTTGGTACTTAAGATAATCCATGCATTAATAATTATTCAGGAGGACGTACATTACCAAAAATCTAAGGGAAGCTATGATATATCATTACATACTCATATACTAAGTAATGGAGCATATTGTGAACATATATGAGGTAAATTTCTATATAACACCCAACATATCCCTTATTGCATAATCATGGTTGAGTTGTGTGCATTTATAAATAAAGACGTAATATAAGGTTGAATCATCATGTGTAGGAGTCATATTTGAGTTTCACATAATTAGAATAAATGAAATTTGTAACTTAGCATTATTGGTCACATTTATTCTAGACTACAATTCTAGGACTGTTACAGAGAGAGTGCACTTACAACTATAGTTGAAGAAGGAAGAGTCTTTATCAAGCATCCATGGAGTTTTACTCTTCTACTTTTTTATTTCTTTCTCCCATTTTTGTATCATGAGTAACGAAGCCCCCCTAGGTGGTCTATTTGGGGTTGAAAATGTTACTTTAATACCATTTTGGGGAAAAAATGATGCGTAACCTCTATAAATTCGTTTTCCTATGATATATTCTACTTCTTATCTCATTTCCCATGGATTACTTTGTGGTTTATGCTGGATTACACTTGGGTAGTAAAATAAATATGTGATATGTAGCTATTTTGGGATTTTTAATCCTAGGTCTAGGTAGTGGATACCTATCTAGCTACCCATGTTCCTACCTATCTATCCCTTATCTTACCCTTAGGTGAGAGATCTAAGTAGATAGTTTAGAGAAACTTAGTGCTATTGCCTTGGAGCTACTTAATAACTAGAATGGGGGGGGGTGACAAGAGGTGTAAAACCCTTATCTACACACTGCCTTAGGATATTCTATCCTTGAAACCTAGACTTGTTGGGCCTTAGTTGAATTCCACATATACCCTAATCAAATGAGCCTCACAAGGTTGGATAGGGGGTGGTAGGGACTAGTTCCCCTATACACATCCTATTCCATCAATGTCCAATTAGTAGTTTAGGGGAATTATCTATCATCAAAATTGATTGTTTGGCTTGATAATATAAATGGATGACTGATGCTTGTATGTTATGACCCCAACCTAGGTGATATCCACATTACCCCAAATGGGCCAGAATTTCTTAACACCCTAATTTGCTTGCTTGCACTGACAATGTTGGTCTAGTTAGCTTGTTTGCTTGCTTTCTTTGTTAATTGTCTTGTTCATGATACTCTAACTTGCTAGGATAGTTAGTGATCTCTTGGAGTTGATTATGCTTGCTCTATCTAGTCGATTACTAGTATAGTGCTCTAATTTCTCTTTCTTGCCTAGTTGCTAGTCTAGTATTGTTTCTTGCCTACTTTAGCTAATTGCTCTCTAGTGTGCTGCTTTGGAATCCTTTTCTAATGTAGTGCATAGTGTTTACTCTATATTTTTTGCTTTATCTTAATTTATCTTTCTTACTTAAGACTTGTGGATTTAACTTGCTAGGGTTAACTTAGGTTCTGTTCTTACCTTTCTAATTGCCTGATCATATTAATTTAACTCAAAATCCAAGATCAAAACCTTTGACCCTAGTCTATCATTTATGAACCTAGAATAAGCAAACTAAACTATAGTTCCTCCTATATCCCTTGGGTTCAACCTTAACTTGCCATTCCTATACTACTCACGATCTTGTGCCCTTGCAAAATTCTATAAGAGTGTGGCCAAATCAGGTTTTATGAATACCAAAAGACTTAAGCATGTGCTTAAGGAGCATCTAGACATGTCAATTGTCTAGGGATCATGTGGGTGCATCAACCATTTTGGCATCGTTGTCGGGGAGAGTGGAGCTCCACCTAGCTAGTTTTTTTGCTTTGATGTTTCCTATTTCCCTCACCATTTTTATTCATGATTCTTTGAGTTACATTTTGCATATTGGTTTACTAACTTCTCTTGTATTATTGCTTGTTTGTGCCTTCTGTAGGTGACACTTGGTGCATGTTTCTACACTTCTCTCTCTCTCTCTATTGATTCATTCATAGAAGATTTGAAGATAGGGAGACAAAGGAAGAGAAACCATCACAATCAACACTTAGAATCCAAGATGGGAGGTTGAAATACACACAATCATGAGAAGACACATGAGAAGCCTCCATATTCACCACCAGTGTACAAGCCCCATGATTACTTAAGCTAGGAAACTACAATTCACTTATTGCTACTAGAGTTGATAAAATGCCATGATAATGGTTCTCCATTCCATTGGCTCTTCTTGGGATCCTCCCTACTTTCTACGTGGTTGAAAAAGAGAATCCATATAAGAACGTAGATGCCTTCTTGGTGACATGATCTACCTTTAGAGCTCCCACATCAACTGATGATTCTATATGATTCACCTTTTTCCCCTTCTCTCTTAAAGACAAGGCAAAGGAATGGTATTAATCAAAAATTGAGATTGTTACTTGGTAAGCATTGAAGAATGAATTCTTGAAAAGGTTGTATCCAATTACAAATCTTGCCCAAATGAGAAGGTACATCACATCTTTCAGTCATAAGGAGAATAAACAATTCTACGGGATAAGGGAGAGATTCCAAAAGTTTTTGAGGGATTATCCCCACCATGAGGTGCATATTTTGTAGTTGTTCTAATCTTTCAACGGCTACACTTGTCTTATCGATGATATTTCATGCCAAAAACACTAGAAGAATCATGGACATTGCTTGAACACTTAGTTGAATATTTATGACACCTTGTCTCAAGTATGGATGTCCATTGTGACAGACAAGGGAGATGCACCTTCTCAAGCCAAGGATGATACCAACTCCAAATGATTAAAATCTCAACATACATGATGAATATAATGAAGACACATGTGGGGGCCTTCTATACAATCTACCCATTTGTGGAGTCTAATGATGAAGAAGTAAAGATACTTCAGTCCTCTAGCAACCAAAATAATCAAGGCCATATGTCCAACTCTTAAACTCTAGAATGGAGAAATCACCCTAACTTCTCATGGAAGCAACAAGGGGAAGAAGGACAAGGACAACCAAGGCATCATCAAGGAAAAAGGTACAACTTCAAGTTTGAGGAAGAGGTTCCTGGAATATTGGGAAGCCTAGATGAGGTGAATTAAGATGTGTCCTCCCATGGGAAAAATATCGGTAGGATTGAACAAAGGATTGACCAAATATCCTTGACTTCCATATCAAGTCATGATCAACCCAAGTGATGCTAATGGACCAATGGGTGCTCCTCAAGGCTCCTATATCCCAAAAAAAGGCAAGTTCTATTTTTGTAATAATACTAAGGTCCCCCAAATGCCTATTCTCCACCAACACCACAACCTCCATATAACTTCCAATATTGTCCACAACCACCACCTCGATATCAACCACCACCACAAAAATCCCTACAACAATCACCCTACATCCTCTAAAATCCCAATACACCACATCAAAGACCACCAACTCTACCTCCACATATAGAAAAAGCTCCCCTCCCCATAATCAAGTAAATATGATGCATGTCTTAAGTAGTGGCAACATTGTTGAACATCCCAAGAGGTACAAGAAAAAGGTTGATAAGAGTCATATTAAAGTACTAATTATGAAAGAATCTCATTAGAGTGCTGAGAGCATTAAAAATATGTTGTCCCACTGTCTTGTCAGAATGCATCACAATGTCCCCCACCTTTTGTTGAGATGATAACACCAAGTGTTCCCACCGCTAAATCAAGAATTCCTATTGTTTTACCCCTAGAACTTCAAGAAACTCTTAACCATGACAATTTGATTGAGATCCCCTTTTCAATGCTCTAGAATATCCCTCCTCGAATAGGAAGCAAAAGCATGACATAGACATTTTCGAAGTCTCTATGCAAGTGAAGCTAAACATTGTTGCTTGAGGTCATGAAGAAAATTCCAACATGTGCAATATTCTACACAACAAGACATATTGGCAGAGCATGTCAGTGCAATATTTTACAACCCTTCCCCCCTAAATAAGGGTGATCCAAGAGCTCCTCTCATCCCTTGATATATTAATGACCAACTCATTGAGCACTCACTTCTTGACCTAGACTCTTGTGTCAACATTATGGCCTACATTGGGTATGCCGAGTTAAGATTGGGGAATATGAAGGAGGCCAATTATATACTTAAATTGACACATGGATCTACCAAGATACCCATGGGAAGAGTTAATGATATTATGGTAGTGGTGGAAAAGGATCCACCTGCATCATTCCTAGTTGATTTTCTTGTCATGGACATGTAATCAGGGGAGAAGAGGTTTTCCATCATATATGTAAGACCATTCTTATCGAAATTGCATGCAGAAATCAAGGTGTGCACTGACACATTGACAACCACCTACTTGAACAAAAGGATACAAATCTATATGTTCACCAACTTCTAATGAAAAGATATATTGATGAGGAACACAATTTTGAGATTGACTATGATGACTCAAAAGAAGGAAAATTTGAAGAGGAACACTTGAGGATCTCACACAATCTTTGGTATGAGGATCATCTTTTGAAAGCATTTGAGAGGACCACCTATATTGAGGAAGGAAACACCTTGTTTGTGGATGATTGATGATTGAAAGAACACCCAGCTCAGGTGAATGCATGAGACCCAGTTCTTGTGGGAGACAATCCACATGGATTTAAGTATTTTTTCACTAAAGACCTCATTTTGTTATACTTTGTTTTTACACTTCCAAGAAACACACACACACACTTGTTAATGATAGCTTTTGTTTAGTCTTTACATGTGCATGTGGATGGAGATGAGGAAATGAGGCACAAAAACTACAATATGGAAGAAATTTGATTATACTTTTGTATTTACACTTCTAAGAAACACACACACATTTGTTTATGATATCTTTGTTTTGTTTTTAGATTTACAAGTGAACGAAGAGTGAGAAAATGAGGCACAACAACTAAAATGTCAAAGTAATTAAAATGAAATATTATTTGGGTTCAAAGTTTGATGATTTGTGGATATTAGAATTGAGTTGGGATGCTAAAGCATCCACCAATGATATGGTGCATCAAAATGGTCATGGTAAATTTTTTATTTTTATAAGTAAATTGAAGGATGAGCACATCCGTCACCATAGTCATTATGACCAACACAACCATGGTGCAAGCTATCCACCATGGGTGTGGCCACCAGCACGACTGTGATGCTAAATATCCATCACATGTGTGTCTACTAGAATGGGCGTGGAAGCCCTATCCTCTCCACTTTAAGTTAAAGAAAGGAAACATAATCATCATGACCCAGTTCAGTTCCCTTAGTTTAGCATAATTGTTTTACATGGAGTGGATGCCCCAACCCCTCCCATGCTACGATCGTGCTTCTTCAAGCTCCAACCAAGTGTGAATCCACCTCAAAAACCTTTCCCCTACCTCCACCATTCATTTCCCATCCATTTCCATCATAAATATCTGTTTCCAACAACATTCCACCCCACCTCTAAGAAAAAAATAAAAACCTAGCTCCACCTCAATTTTCCACCAAAAATGAAGGGAATTGGCAAGTAATTGAAGGAGGGAGCTAAGAGCATCATTTCCTACTGCCTCTACTCCAAAAATGCCTCCACCAAACCCACTTCCATCCCACAACTCTACCCTATCTCTCTCCAACTTCGTCTTTGGCTTCCATGCCCACACATCATCCAAAAGTCATTCTGACCTTCTCTCTTCATCCAGACCACCACACTTTAGATTCTACTTACAATGAAGATGAAGAGGAGGCATCCAAGGTAGACATAGGGATAATGATTGACTACCATGGAACAGGAGCTTACTACTAGTACACAGAAGGAATAGCTACAGCTGTATTGTATTCTTCACATGCTCCCACACAACCCACGACGACATGCCATTCTACTTCATAAACAATTGCACAACCACAACCACAAGCCCAAAGGTGGTTGCCTCTTGATGACAAAGTTAGGGAAGAGGAGATGCTCACAACGATGATGCCATTGAACTTGAACACTAGTTCAGGTTCACACACCTATGAGGAGGAGGAAGAGGACATTGGGGATGAGGAACTTTGGCAAGAATCTAATGATATTATGGCATGACTAGAGGCAAAAAAAGTGAAGAAAAACTTGGGAAAGCACCTAAGGGTGTTTCATATAAGATAAGAAAAAAACATACATTCATCCAAGTTTTGGTTGCTTTTGTAGTCTAGTCTTGTATTCATTTCCATCATTTGAGCTTAGAACTTGCTTGCATCCACGTTTTCTTAGTTTTATGATGATTTATAAGGTTTTAATCCAAATTATTGGTTTTCATGGAAAGACTGAACTTCAATGCATGATAGGAGTGTAGGAGACAATGGTCCCACTAACAGACTACTGGGCCCAAGAAACTTTTGATAAACAAACAATATTTATAATAGCTGGAACCTTCATTAGACCACATTTCACCAGTTAGAAACTTCATCATCGCAAGCCATAAACCTTCTTCCAATAGCCCCCTCACCTCAAGGTATATTTGTTTCTAAATAGGATTGTCATCAGTTGACCACCAATGAGTGGGCCTAGCCACTAATGTTGTTATATCCTCAATTTTGGTAAAACTAAATGATATAAATATAAAGCATGTTTTGATAAATAGTTCTCTCCAATAGTATCATTGGTGGAATAATAATGTTAATCACCTTTGTGGCATGGGTGATTGTGGAACATGTTAATAAAAGATTTTTTACATGAATTAATAATAATGGCTTCTTGAGATGATAAATTAAATATAAAATAAATATGCAAGTTGCTAAAAGAAAATAAGAAATACATGAGTAATTATCTAGCCAGTTTGGAAACACTTATTGAGACATCAATTTATAACATTCTAAACTAACTTTTTGTATACTCAAGAAAAATAATGGAAAGAAGATAATTCTAGAAATTGGAAGGAGAAGGATATATCATGGTATAATGGTATTGTTTTAAGTAAGTGGATAAAAAGGAGTGAGTTTTTCATATCTCAATAAAATCCTACAAAGTGGATATAGATGGGAAAAACATTCATGACTTACCATAAGTGATTTAAGGAGAATATAGAAGAGGGAAAGAGAGAGAATAATCCAATAAGAATTTGAGAAATAATGTAAGGATTGGTTTATCCAAAGTAAACCACAAAGGTATATACTTTTTATTATGACTTTTGATGCGTCAAATTGATAAAGTAATTAAGAAAATACTTGGAGACAAGTATGAATATATGTGACAACTAAACATACTTCTCCCATGAATACAATTCCTAAATAGTGAGAAAGGTAGAGAGTTTATAGTCAAGAAGAAGGGAATAGACATGTTGTCATGGTATGGGACTAAAAAAAGGCGTGATTAGCAGAAGGGAACTGAGCTTTCTTGGGAGCTCGCACTGTCCCTCCTTCTTAATTCCTTCCCGTTTCCACTATGGTTCCATATAGGGCCTATATGAAGACTTTTAGAACCCTCATAATCATTGACATACATGGTACTCAATCTTTGACATCCATAGGAAGCCCTGCGTGTGGCATCCGTTCCCTGAACCTTTCTAACCCACCCTTGTGCTTACGTGGAGGAGAGAATGTACGAGAAGCTATGGACGGTGATCCACTTTGTAAAGGGGTAGCAACATGGAAAAACTATTCCTCCTCCTACCATCATCCATGGGTGGCTCAAATGTAGGTCACCAAAAAGCAGCCTCAACCTCTACAAACACCCTGCCGCACAAGGAGCAAGAAGGAGTGCCCCGACACCATAGGTATCCAGGGCAGACTCTTTTTGGGTGCCTTTTCAATGAGGGTACGCGAGAGGAGAAGAGTGAATCTCAGTCAACATAGAAGACCTACAACGCACACCTGTTAGATCTCACGACGAACATCAACAGCGATGATCTACAAGGAAGCAGATCTCTGCTGTGGTGAAGGATAGTGGTCGCCTTGGCAGGACCCTACACAAGAGAAGGAAATTTGATGGTAGATAGTGACTTGGACCATCAGGGAGTGGGCGCTAGTTGACAATGTCAGCACCATGCTGTGCATGGTGCAGAGTGTTCCCTTATGAGAGAGGGAGACGATCAAGCGACTTAGCCCTGAACTGGGTCACTCCCCATCCTTAAAGGGGTATTCAAATTAAGTAATGAATTGAGACGTACAAGCATGGACCAAGATTAAACCACACAACATAGCATTGGGTTGTGATGATGCTGACAAATGATAAATCGACATGTGGCATCATGTTAAGGTAAACATATCAATTTTTGTTTAATTCATAGAAGTAACTAGGAATACCAGAATATAGTAATGTTATATATCAAAATGAATGGGAAAATGAGGGGAGCACAAAGAAAATATAACTAAGATATACTTCAGATTTTTGTTCCAAAATTAGTGCTATATTAAAGCACACACCCTAGATTTGTGTATTAAGATGATTGAATATGCTAAAAATGTTTACTTTGCCATATTTACTGATATTGTTGAATAAGATGAGAATTCAAGATGACCGTGATAATAATGATGAGAAATTAGGACTTCTAGAGTGGATGATCATTAACATGTGTAATTAGAATCTTAAACATCAAACATGTAACTTACTATAACCTTAATGCGCCTAATCTGATATAAGTGGTACTAATATAATAACATGGTAGATTTTATAATCATGACTAGACTTAACATGAATTAGGGTTCTTGAAGTCATTATATCAATGAACACGAGACCTAGAATAATAAATATAACCCTAACGATAAACGATGACAAGGAAAACTAAACTAGATTAAGACCCAGGTAGGGTTTAATCTAATTAAAGTGATGGAAACAATTTAAGATTCATATACATGCATATTAAAGTTGATTGATTGGTTTGCTTACTTGATGGATAATATGGTTGAAGTATATTCTGCATGATAATCTGCATGTTTCACTATAAGGTATGCGATTACACCTAAGACAAATCACAATAATATGTGGGTGTTTTCTAAGGTTTTCTCGAGGATTGAATAACTAAAATGTTGGTTGTTTATTTATATTCTGTTCAATTATAATGCCACTATGAGTATCACATAAAGAAGGATTATGTGATGAAAATATTAGTTTATGTTTGCAAGTAATTACTAGAATATAAGTTGTTATTTACTACCACATTTTGGATGCACCTACATATCAGTATGACAATATACTGATTGCGTATTTGATTCACACTGTTTTAGGTATAAGATGATATACGTGATAAAGGACACAAAGATACATATGGAAATTACATGAAGGCAAAGATTTAATAGGAGGACTGGGTAGTTAATTCTTCTCAAATGTACAGTTTTGAGGATAGAAAGTTCATGTAAGCATCTTATAAATCAATTTTGTGAATTAATGAAATTATTTTCTATTATTTGTTATTTGACTAATTTGGATCTTGGGTAAAAATTGTAGGTAGTGGCTCTTATCTTTTTGGGGGTTGTTGAAAAGTGAGGTTGTTACATTTGGTATCAGAGTACCAGATTTTTCAAATAATATTTAATAGTTCATCATGTCAAGTAATATGTAGATGCATGAGGGAATTATTATGGTATTTTCTAAATACGATGGTGTCTAGAAGGGAGCACGACCTGGGAGCTGGCAAAATTTTCCTCCGCACTGCTAGTCAGCTTGCGAGGACTCACGGGCTCGTGCATCCTATCTGGCCAAAGATGGATGATTTAGCCCGATGTAAAATACGTTTAGGATTTCTTCACATCTCTTTCATCCATTCCTCAATCTAATGCTTAATAACCCTTAAAGGAACTTCTCTCTCCTCATCTGAAGTTAGGGTTTATAAGAAGAAGTAAGATTAAGGCATCCTCTGCCAATTAATGTACATGTAAATGTGGAAATGACAATGTACATGTAAAAGTAAAGAGTAAGGACTTTTCCTTATGGGGTTGGGAAAACCCTAGTGGGTCAAGGGACATAGAAACCTAAGAGGTAGGGTGTAGTCTCTATAACCTAAAACCAAGACCTTAATCCTAGGAAATAGGAGTGGAATGGGTAAAATGGAAACCCTACCCTTATGAACCCTAATTAGGGTAAGAGTAATGAGAATCAAGAAAAATGTTAATAAGTCTATGTGACCTAGATGTCCATGTATGAATGTGGAGAAATTTATGCATGATGCATGTGGAAAAGATTTGAATATACATGAGAAACATAAATAAGAAAGGGTTATACATGAAAATGAAAATGTGAATATACCTTGCTCATCGTGCTAATGCTATCTCTGGAGGAATGAATGGCTAAAGAATATCCCAGTGGGTGGGTATGAATGGAGATCACCCCTAGAGAGTGGGTATATCATTGAGAATACTCCCAACGAGTGAGTATGAATACCCCCAGTGAGTGGGTATATCACAAAAATTGAGCAAATAAAGGTTGAGAAGTTATAATATTAAAAAATTGAGTTAGGTAACTCAGTCTTCCATGCATATGTGCATGTGTATCAAGGCATTAATGAGAATTTTTTTGAGAAACATTAGTAACTAATGGTTTTATATTAAAATGAAAATCTGAACATAACATGCTCAAACCCCCCATACCAACTCTAGAAGTTTGGGAATACAAGGAATGAAAGAGTCATTGTGATGACTAGGACCGAGCCCTATATTGGGAAGGTCAAACCAGGCCCCAGATTGGAAGGTCATATAAGGTCATACCAGAGCCTAGATTGGAAAGGTCATATAATGTTAGACCAGGCTCTAGATTGGGAAGGTCATATAAGGCTGGACCAAGCCCCAGATTCGGAAGGTCATATGAGGTCAGGCCCTAGATTGGGAAGACCATGTGGCACCTAGCTTTACATTGAGAAGGTGGCCTAACGTCCAGTGTAGGGACAAGACCATAAGAGAGGGTATCCCCGAGGTTGAAAAAAAATGGGTTGAGATGTTATGATAAAAACCATACACAAAAATGAAAATGTGAAACCTGTATGGTTTGTGTCCCAAAATGGGGTGGGTCAATCCAAGAGTTGGAGAAAGGGCCTAAGGAGCGGGCAAAACCCAAAAACCTTGGGGTCAAGTTGTGGCTAAGAGAGCCTAACCCCTCACGAGCCATAAAAGCACCCTAGGTTAGGACCTTACCTAGAAAGGTAAGTCAACTGAATCAATTTAAAAGATCGAGTAACCTAAACTATCACCTAAAGGGTGGAGGATTAAGGATATAAAAGATGAAAGCACATATATTGAGTATGATTCTTTGAACCCAAGTTTGCCATCTCTAAGGGAAATGATAAAAAGTCACTGTGGAAGTAGCTGACAATATGAGACCAAGCCCGAAAGATAAAGTTGCCATGAGTCTAATGAGGGGACATAAAGGGAATAATGAACATCATAAGAGATGGAGGGAATCCAATTTAAAGAATTACATATGAAAATAATGCACTTGAGAGTGGTTAAATTTGTGACATCTCAAAGAAACCCTTGGGAAGGGTAGAGTCCTAAGTCAATCCTAAGGTCAAGTAGGGTGTATTAAAGGTACATGGGATGGATGGGATTAGGAGTTGACAGTGTCCTAAATGCATAAGACCATCTGGTCAGGAGGTAACAACTGTATTTGCCCAAGGCCCATGTCTCAGGAGATTTGGCCACCTTCATAAGTTCATTAAGCTAATGGGTGAATGTGAGAAGCACTCCCTAGATGCATAAGGATGAGATCACTTGAAAAAGTACCTATACCCCTAGAGACATCAAGGAAGCGGTTAAGGCTCATAACACATGGAAGTATAAATAAAAAATACAAGAAGTCATGTAATAATGAAGGGAGTCTTGTACAAATTCAAGAGTGAAAAAGGGCTTTTGATTTCATAAAATATAATAATAAAGGGAATTAAAAAGTATGTATAGTTTAGAGTCACGTTGAGAATGATTCAACCTATAATGTGAAATTTTAAGATAGTGTGTGGGTACGCCAACTCTGCTCTTGGAAAGGGATGAACTTTATATTTAAGCTGCAGTCAAGTACTTATTTCATCTCATTATGAGAGAAAGAGATTGGGTAAATACATGTTAAGCTTAAAATTGAACCATGATAATGAATGCCTTAAGTTAGACTTAATAACATGACTTAGGATTTGAGGTGTTACCTCACACTTATGTGAAAATAATAAACAATAAGTTGGAAACCTAAGTGAAAGGGTAATCATTGAATGGAACATGAGAATTCAGGTGAAAATAGAATGGCTAAATGATAATGTTATAAAATGAATGGGAATATGGAAATATCCTGAAATGGAATTTGGGGTATCAAACTTAGTCATAATGTAAGGAATTTGCACATCAAAAAAAGTTGTTAAAGATATCTAAGCAGGGTTTTTAACCCTGACATTTGAGAACTAAGATGAGTTATCAATCACCTTAACCTTATCAAGTTTGAATTTTTGGGATAAAATTCCTTTTAAGGAGGGCGAATGCTATATCCTCAATTTTGGTAAAATTGAATGATATCAATATAAAGCATGTTTTGATAAATAATTCTCCCCAATGGTATTATTGGTGGAATATAATGTTAATCACCTTTGTGGCATGGGTGACTGTGGCACACGTTATATAAAGGAATTTGTACATGCATTAATTATAATGGATTCTTGAGATGATAAATGAAATATAAGATAAATATGCAAGTTGCCAAAAGTAAATAAGAAATGCATGAGTAATTATCCATCCAGTTTGGAAACACTGGTTTTGAGACATTGATTTATGCCATTCTGATCTAACTTTTGGTATACTCGAAAACAATCAATGAAGGACCGGAATTTGAACCTCACCGAAGGCACTTTGTGAACGACAATCCACACTAATATGGTACGGGAGGAGGGTGACCGGACCACACCCTCTCTTGTCTAGAGAGTTTACCATGTTGGGCTCGCCTGAGGTGGGTTTTCTCAGTCACAAAAAAAAAAGATAATTCTAAAAATTGGAAGGAGAAGGATATATCATGGGAAATGGTATTGTTTTAACTAAGTAGATAAAAAGGAGCAAGTTTTGTATATCTCAATAAAACCCTAGAAAGTGGATATAGGTGGGAAAAACATTAATGAGTTCCATTAGTGATTTAAGGAAAATACCGAAGAGGGAAAGAGAGAGAATAATCCAATAAGAATTTGAGAAACAATTAAGGATTGGTTTATCCAAAGTGTACCACAAATGTATATACTTTCTATTATGACCTTTGATGCGTCAATTTGATAAAGTAATTAAGAAAACACTTGGAGATAAGTATGAATGTATGCGACAACTAAACATATTTTCCCCATGAATACACTTCCTAAACCGTGAGAAAGGGATAGAGCTTATAATCAAGAAGAAAGGAAATCGGCACGTTGTCGTCATATAGGACTAGAAACAAGGTGTGATTAGCGGAAGGGAACCGAGCTTTCCTGGGAGGTCTTAGTTCCTTCCCGTGTCCACTAGGGTTCCATCTAGTGCCTATATAAAGATTGTCGGAACCCTCACAATCGTTGACAAACATGGCACTCAATCTCTGGCATCCATAGGAGGCCCTGCATGTGGCATATGTTCCCTGAACCTTTCTATCCCACCCTTGCGTTTGTGTGGAGGAGGCAATGTACCAGTAGCTACAGACGGTGATCCACTTTGTAAAGGGGTGGCGGCATGGCAAAGCTCTTCCTTCTCCTGCCATCATCCATGGCCAGATCCAATGCAGGTCACCAGAAAACAGCTTCGACCTCTGCAAACACCCTACCGCGCAAGAAGTGAGAAGGAGTAGCCTGGCGGCTCGGTATCCAGGGAAGACTCGTTTTGGGTGCCTTGCCGATGAGGGTATGTGGGAGGAGAAGAACGGCTCTCTGTCAGCATAGAAGACCTGCAATGTACACCTTCCGGATCTCACTACGAGCAACGACAACGAGGATCTACGACGAAGTAGACCTCTGCAGGTCAGGTGTGGTGAAGGAGACTAGACACCATGACGGGACCCTACGGCAGAGAAGGAAAAGATGATGGCGGATAGTGACTTGGACCATCGAAGAGTGGGCGCTAGTTGACGACGTCTGCACCGCATTGTGCGTGGCGCAGAGCGCTCCCTCGCACGAGAGAGGAGACGATCGGGCGGCTCAGCCCTATACCGGGCCACTCCCCATCAAGGGGTGTTCGACTGCAAGTAATGAACCAGGCCGTCCAGGCATGGACCAGGATTGAACCGGGTTGTGATAATGCTGACAAACGATGAATCGACACGTGGCATCATGTTAAAGTAAATATATAGATTTTTGTTTAATTCATACAAACAATAGGAATACCCGAATATAGTCATATCATATATCAAAATGATAGGAAAAACAAGATGACCACAAGGAACATATAATTGAGATCTAATTAGGCTTCTTGTTCTCAAAGTAGTACTATACATGATTAAGAGGTAATTAAAGCACATAAACTCTAGATTTGTGTATTAAGATGATCAAATATGCTAAAAATGGTTACTTTGCCACATTTACTGATATTATTGAATAAGATGAGAAGTCAAGATGATCATGATAATAACGATGAGAAATTAGGATTTCTAGAGTGGATGATTATTAACATGTGCAATTAGGACCTTAAACATCAAAGATGTAACTTGCTATAACCTTAATGTGCCTAATCTGATATAAGTAGTCTTAATATAATAACATTGTAGATTTGATAATCATGACTACACTTAACATGAATTAGGACTCTTAAAGTCATTAGATCAATGAACATGGGAACCAGAATATCAAATATAACCCTAACGATAACTGATGCCAAGGAAACCTAAACCTAGATCAGGACCCGAGTAGAGTTTAATCTAATTAAAGTGATGATGATAATTTAAGATTTATATACATGCAAATTAAAGTTGATTGCTTGGTTTGCTTCCTTGATTGGATAATATGCTTGAAGTATATTTTGCATGATAATTTGCATACCTCACAATTAAAGTACATGGTTATGCCTAAGACTACTCACGTTAGTTTTCTGACATTTTCTGAGGTTTTCTCGAGGATTCAACAATTAAAATATCAATTATAATGTCACTATGAGTATCACATAAAGAAGGTTTTGTGAAGAAAATGTCAATTTGTGTTTGCAAGTAATTATCTGAATATATATTGTTATTTATTAGCACATTTGTACAACTCTAATCTAATTAATTCATGACGTGACATCAACATTAATCCTTTATGCAATCTAATTGATATGTGAACCGAGCATGTCATCCCATGAGCCGCTCGTCTGGCAACCTTGATCGACCGATTCACTAAATGAATTGGTCAGTTCATGCTCCGGCTCATCCAGAATTCAACCAATACAATTTCCAATCAACCTGACACTCCGAGCAGTTGGTTTAAGACTTGAACTGGTAAGTTCAGAGTCCGGTTAGGCAATTATAGTTTAAATTGAGTACCTAAACACTTTAATAATTAATTTAATTATAATTCATGATTAATTCCTATTCCAAGTGAATCCTATGTGTGTGACCCTATATGTTCCATACTACGTTGATAGTGAATGTCCATAACCAATTATGACATCACAAGCAAAGAGCAGTCTAGTAACACATTATTTCTACCCAAGTAAATAGAAAGTTGGAGAACAACTTCAATCTACAATATGTGATTGGTGTTATAGTGTTTGTATAGTTCTTTTTTCATGATATCTGTATTGAACTCGGGGCATGGAATCACGCATCATCCTCTTCAATCATTCAATCCATGTTCCTTAAACCAAAGCAGACTGTCTGAGATATATGTAAGCTCAATATCATATATTGACTCACATAAGCATGGACATGCATTTCTCAATCTTACTTATCAAGTGGCCATGATATCATACTCTTGTAGGAGGGACAAATCCCATCTACATCAATCACAATCATCCCCATTTGTCATAGTGCATCCAATCACCACCTTTATGTCAATCCTTATTCAGAATCATGATGAATGATGTCAAAGTAAACCGAACAACATGTGATGAGTGTAGTGACTTCAAGTCTAAGAACCACAATCACCACCAATACTATAAGAGATGATTTTGACTACCAATTGTAGTTTCCACGTATCACTCTTATGGTGGGTCTGTCTGATACACTGTTCTCTAACAAGTATCTATGTGTTTGGTTTGATATCACATATCATAACTGATGAGATTATATCAACAACCAACACACACTCTAGTCTTATATGTTATTGTTGTTTATCAGTCTTCCACAATAACATCCAACTAGGAACATAGCAAGAATGTATATACTCTAAACATCCATATGATCTCATTGTTCATGTCATCAACCCGAAGACATACATCATTGAGTAATATCATTCTTTAGACATTTAATATTTTACTTCATTATCTCATAGCTGAATAAGACAGAATAAATTGGAAGATTTCCTTTATTATTAATCAAATAATATACAAGTTATGCCATTACAATCATCATATGATTGTATCTTTGAGCTTACATACCAAAAAAAATTCAATCAATGTGAGCTTTGTGCCATGCAATTGATGGTTCGGCAGACCCCAGCGTCGAGGAAGATCCTACACCTCCCAACTGATGGCTATGCAAACTTCACTCAACTGATGAGAAACCTACACTCAACCTCCAATGAAACTCATGTGCCCCCACACTAGTGGGAATACGAACAGATCCTAAAACTCTTCGTCTACCTCTCATCATCGACTCCTCAGTTCCTTGAACGCAAATAATCAAATCAAAGTGGTTGGAATTGGTTCCATATCCTAGCCCCCACCTATAAATACAACACCACCACCACCAATAAAAGGATCCTCCCACTATGTTCTCTCTACAACACCATCTTTAGTTCCATCGACCCCCTTTCATCGATGGCTTCCATCGATTGACATGCTCACATGATCCCAACCTCCACTAAGGTTCCAAGCATCTAACTGTGAAGGAAGTTATTACTAAGGGATCTTGCACCCATCAACCCATCTTCATTCTCCACCTACTTATCATCCATAGTAGCAAATATAATCCATAAGAGAGAGAGAGATCAATAGCCTCTAGTCCATCTTTCACAAATGTTAAGGAGATTCCTTTGTTCTGGAGTTTGAAGAACCTCTCCTTCCGCCACGACTATGATTTACTCTTCTTCTATGACGATAAATTCTTCTGTCTTATTCCCTATTATATTTGTATCTTCTTCCATGAGAGAGTAGCCCTCTCGCTAGGGTGTAGGGAGTAGCCCCACTGCCTGATTTTGTTCTCTTTACCGCATCTACTATTGTATGGACCATTATATGTTTTGAATCAATTGCTTTCATGCTTGTATTCTTACATGATCACCAAGTTTACATATTTGTCACATTTTGGGTGTAGGGAACTTTGAATCCAGAATTTGGGTATCGATCTAATTCTTATAACATCCTTGATGATTAAATAATTTTTTCCCTAAGGAGATAGATGTATTATATCTAGGTAATGTAACGAAGAGGTATGAGTGATATATGTCTAGTTTAAATCCTAACGCCAAAAGGGTTTTATCCAGTCTTTCTCTCTCTGTGTATATATATGTATATATATGCATGCATGTATGTATCTATGATGTATGTGTGTGCAGAGAGAGAGAGAATTTTCTACTTGCGTGGGTATATGTCTAATGCTACCGGATCCATGAGATCTAAGTCAGATTGGATATTTATAGTTATATGCCATCATCTTCACTCTTTGGATTACAACGTGCGACACACGTGATTGTAGTGATGTGTAATCAACACTCATGACGAATGTACACTTAATTAAATATCTATATCATGTGCATTGCACCACATTCTTTAGTTCGATTCCTTTTTTCTTGCCATGCCACATGGTTGTTTTATATGTATGGGAAAATTTAACACAATGTCTATTAAATGATTATTAATTCTATGTCCATTAAGACTTGTTGCTTTGATATGATTGTGTCATCTGATTATTATATTTTCTTGAGAATATCTAGCACTCATGCCCATAAAACTACAGTTAATTCCTTGCTTAACATGCTTATCACGCATCTCACGCTCCTTGAATGAAGACTAAATTAAATTAATAAAAGCTAACAAAAAGAATCAAAATGCTTCATGAGATTTATTTTAAGCAAGAGCGAAAGGAAGAAAAAAAGAGATAGGATCCAAATCTAGTTTACTTACAAAATGTCATTGTTATTTACAATTTTCTCCTTCCCTTTACTGATTAACTATTTTTTCACAGAATGTTCCTTCTCATTATTATTTATTCCATATCACGAGATTCATTCTCTTAGAGAGTGAATGTATGTTACATCCAAATTGCATCATTGAACATCATCCTTCGTTATAATTTTTTCCTCATGTTTCTCTACTTCCATTATAAAATGATCCTTGTTGTTACAATTTATTTGTAGTGAGTCCCATCCATCAAATAGTGTTATGTGATACATCTGTGCTATATTTCAGAATGTTGTCTTTATTTACATTTTTTCCTTCCCATTACGGAATGCTCCTTCTTACTACAAATTTTTTCATGTATGTTATAGTTTCTCTGTGCTTATTACACAATATCACTTACCTTACAATCTATTTATGTATGTTACAATTTATTTGTGCACATTACAATATATACACCCACCTTATAGTTTGTTCTTAAATGTTACAATTTCTCTATGTACATTGCAAAATATCAAGCCACTTTACAATTTTTCATGCATGTTTCCATTTCTCTATGTACATTATAAGATGCTCACCCACTTTACAATTTGTTCATGCATGCCATACTTTCTCTATGTACATTACAAAATGTCCAACCTTAGGCTTCTATTTCATGTTATAAATCATCTATGTACATTACAAAATGTCTAACCTACTGACGTTTAATTCTAGCATGTTATGGTTTTCCTATGTATATTGTAAAGTATCCACCCACTTTTAGTTTGTTCTTAGATATTACAACATCTCTATGTATATTATAAAATATCCACCCACATTAAAGTCTATTCATGTATGTTATAATTTTTCTATCTACATTACAAAATGCCACTCACCTTATAGTTTGTTTCTAAATGTTACAATTTCTCTATGTACATTATAAAATTCAAGCCACTTTACAATTTGTTCATCCATGTTACAATTTGTTTGTTTAACTACAAATTGCCCATCCGCCTTACAGTTTGTTTTTGCATGTTATAATTTCTCTATGTACATTAGAAAATGTCCTTCCAAATTACAGGATGCTCCTGCAGGTTATAATTTTTCTATGTACATTACAAACGTGTACCTACCTTATAGTTTATTTTGACATGTTACATTTTTCTATGTGTATTGAAAACGTTCACCTACCTTACACTTTGTTCTTACATTATAAAATGCATACTCACCATGCAGTTTATTGCTACATGCTATTGTGTATAAAATGTCCATGCCTTATGATTTGTTCTTGTATGTTTCAATTTATGTATGCATATTACAAATACACACCTCACTATTTGTTCCTACATGTTACTTGAAATTACCTGGAATTATTATACTTAGTACTGATAACTTTAGGTTGGTACAAAATCCTTTTACAGTTCTTAGGAATATCATCAAACAGACCGACTTCCTCATAATTAATTTTTTTTATAGTTCTTAAACATTTCAATGGTGATGTATTGAGCAAGAAGAGATTTAGAAAAAGAAAAAAGATTTTAGATTATTCTCTAATCTCATGTAAGACTATGTACTTCACTCTAAGGAGTATGTGTTTGACCATATGCCTCTTGAAAGTATAGGAAATCATGTTGACTTTTTGTAGATTGACCTTTTTTTCCAAAAAATATCAAAGCCATTATTAAACGGGCCTATAAAGAAACTTCAACTACATCATTACATAATTCAAAAAATAAGGTTTTATTACCAACAAAGAATTGGATACTTTCATAAGCAAGAATAAAGACAAAAAGTGGCACCTAGAAGGAATGTTTAACGACCCTCATTCCATGAAATTGACTTCATGCAACAACAATCATATTCACGATTCTGGGTCGTTAGCACAAACTGTCAGTTTCTATAGCTTTCTAAACCTTCTACTTGTCGAAGAATTACACCTTCTCCCTGGTGGCAACTTCTAACCTATGCGACTCCTTGAGATGGCTACATATAAGGGAGGCACAAAAGTTGGAATATACAATATCACTCATTCCCGCCACTTGCAAGAAAGATACCACTATTGTCAACTAGGATGAGAGGTGAAGGAAAGGAAAATTTTTTGTCAGAGGAGAAGGCAAGGCTAAAGGGGTCCTTTCAATGGGTGCCAACTTTTTCTACCAACAGTCAATGCAGTTGTGCTTGGCACCAGAGATGAGGTCTCCGCCTGACGTAAGGTCTCTTTCTTGTTCAACTGCGCCCAAGCATACACTCGACATGTACCCTATCACAACATGTCAGTGAGAAGGATGGATCTGACAAAGAAGACAATGGGGAACACCTTCCAGGATTTGGAACTGTGGGCTCCAAGCCGTAAATCACATAGTAAACTCAGCAGAAGCATTCGATTAGCAGCAGAATACGAAAAATCACTAAAATTTAATTTTTTTAAGAAAAGATTTTTAAATCATAAAAATCCTTTATAAGAAACAAGATAAACAGTTTACATCAAGTTTTAACATCACATCTCTGTTAAATCACCTCTTGAGTGATTATATACATGCAGATACAAAATCTCGAGATTAAAAACCAAAATCTCAGACCTTCAGACTCCTAGGACCTAAGAGTACAGAGACGACATAAGACTAACTAACTACAGGACTCGACAGTAAGTATCTCCACCTGAGATTCACTGCTGCCCCTGGTGTTGCTACTGCTGGTACTACTCACCCACAGACTGGTTCCTTCGTCCTCGACGTCCACCTAAAAAGTTGAAATCTACGGTGTGAGACAATTTTAAATAATTGTCCCAGCGAGAGTTATAACTCTCCGCCAGAAGCTTTGTTATAGCAAGGTAACTTAAATCATACAACAAAAATTTTGATAAAAAGTAAAGCAACTTCATTAAGGAATATGAAGAACATGTACACTAGATACTTGCACATGATATTAATATAAACAATGTAACCTCAATCATTATTTCTCGTAGTTCAACCCTAGCAGATATGCTACGTGGCTGATTATGTTTTACAAACATTATTATGCCCTGCGGAGATGAGGTATACCGCTCATACTCCAACCGATCACTACTAAGTCGCATCGGTATCATACATAGGTCATCAAAAGAGCTGGATTCTTATGACCTCATCTTCCTCAGTTAGTGTGAGGATCAACATGCAGGACATCTCGTGTCTCTACTACTATAGCTTACCAGGGTATCTGGCACTTCGCTATTAGAATCACAGTGGCATTCTGTACTCTCTTCACTATCGAAAGATCTCGTGTTTATCTCTCATCGATGCGGCATTAAAGATTCCTCGGGTGATTAGTGATGCATCATCCCGACATAAATACATTAGTGAAGGTTTGATAAATTAAAGTACATCTACATCAATTCCTACACTAGGACGTAAGGATATTCGCGTCCATATTCCCCCACATACTCAAAAGTATGTGATCCAGGAGTTCCCTTAGGAAGACCTGTTTCACCATCATTTAGCTTCTGACAATGATGGATCTATGATCAGGGCTCTACATGGTATGATTATACTTGATTAATTAGGTACATTTCAGTATTCTTTTAGCATCAAACATGTTTCCAAGCATTTAACTATTCAAACATTGTTATAACAGAAGAATACTAAATGTATCAAGCTTAACTCGCATCAGTTATTATATGGATATCAATTCTTAACCATTTCATCATATGATTTAGGAACATGATTATTCAAACCTTCATATTACCATAACACTTGCTATCAAGTGACACATAAGCATCAAGTCATCTAACAACATGACCTTGATTGAAGCAATGTATGTACTTTTCACATATCATAACTCTTAAAGCTTATAAATGTTTTCAAGGAACATGATATCATAACCCTTACCTGGCTATGATCACCTCATAATATCAAACAACATGACTAATACAACTAAGGACATGCATATATAACAGTATTAGCACAATACCAAAACTCTCCAACTTATTTATAAAATACCACGGCCGTGCTTCCTTGCACGGTCGTGTAAGGGAAAGCTACCATGGCCGTGCTCCTTAGCACGATCGTGCTGTTATCAACATACCTCAATTGATTCTAGGGTTAGGGTTTATTCACCTCCATCAGGGTTATCAAACCCCTTAGCTTACAAGGAATAAAGGTTCATCATTTTATAATTCATTCATAGGGTTTCATACTTAAGGCATAACCTAGAATTCTCTTTCATGATATCACCCTAAATTAGGGTTTACTATTCTCATTACATGATATTACCCTAGAATTAGGGTTTACTATTCACTTCATGGTAAGTTGAGCTCATAGCATTACCATGTATGAAATTATCATCATTGATGCCTTCAAATTAAGTTAAGATTCATCAATCATCATAATTAGGGTTTCTATGATCTCACCTTGATGGATCATACCCTAATCATGTACATTCACATGTATTGAATGTATTTTACTTAGATTTCATTCATATTAGGAGTCTTCTCTCTCCTCTTACTAATAGATGATGTTTACATCACTCTAGATTAGGTTAGGTCAAGTCAACATTGATTAACATAAGTTAAGTCACCACTATCATGTCATTAGGGTTTGCTTAATGAAGGGGGTGTTGTCTATTTGAACCTTTCAAGGGTACATTGGTAATGTTCACCATTAACCATAACATGGGTCAATCTATTAATTACTTAACCCCTTATTATCTTTAAGTATCATTAGGGTTTGAGTTAACCAACTATTGAACCATCTAAGCCTTCAAGGCATTAAGCAAACTTAACCCTAAAAGTCCCCAAACAGTTTCACACTTCAACCTCCAAACGGTTTTGAAACCGCATGGAGGAGTTGACCGTTTGGTATCATTGAACCTCATGACCGCATGACACTCAAGACCATTTGACCTTAAACGTTCTTGAAACCATTTGATCATGTTGACCATTTGGACATGGTTGACTTTGAAACCGTTTGATCAAACCGCATGACCAAACCGCATGACCAAACCGCATGACCAAACCGCATGGGTTCAAACTGCATGAGCAAACCGCATGACCTTAAATGGTTTTGAAACCATTTGAGCCCAAACAGTCTTGAGACCGTTTGACCCCAAATGGTCTTTAGACCATTTGGACCCAAACGGTCTTGAGACCGTTTGGTCCAAATGCCTCAAAACTGCATGGATCTAAAAAGTGCATCAACAGTTGTAATTGATTAGGGTTTTCAATGTTGAACCCCTCAATTGGCCTCATGTATGTTAACCACTTATCAATTGAGCCAATTAGGATTATACTTAACCAATTGGACACTCAATTGACCCTCAATTTGATAGCCAATTAGGGTTGGAACCAATTGAATTAGGGTTTGTAATCGATTAACCATCAACATTGATCAACTTGAGTCTAATTGAAGTTGAACCCATCAACTTTCACCCAATTGGGCCATGAATTGGCCCAAACGGGCTTGAGATCGTTTGGACATCCTACAAACGTTATTGAGACCGTTTGCCCAAAGTCACACCAAAATCTAAGTCCATTTGTTAAGGGTTGAACCCTAATTAGGTCTAAAATCAGCACTTTTAATTAATTCAACAACCTCTTATGATTGGACCCTCAATTGATCAAATTAGCTTAACCCTAGACCTCCAAACGGTCTTGGGTGATCACCAAACGTTCTTGAGACCATTTGGGTGACCCCCAAACGGTTTTGAAACCGTTTGGGCCACTCAACCAAAACTTCAACAAGATTGGTCTATTGAAAACAACAATTGAACCCGATTAGGGTTTAGGTGATTAAAGTGCCTTCAACTTGAGATTTACTTGCAATTAGATGGTGATTCTTTGTAGGTGGTTAATTCATGATGTGTACAACATACCCTCAAACGGTCAACCCTTGGTCAAACCCTTCAAATGGTTTTGAAACCGTTTGAGTCTAAACGGTTTTGCAAACCGCATGAGATCAAACGATTTTGAAACCGTTTGGTCCCAAACGGTTTTGCAAACCGTTTGGACCATGGGTGAGGGACCGTTTGATAAAGTTGGCTAGGTATTCACGCCCATCGTCATCTACCTTGAGACCAAGGTCTGTTCCTCATGGATTTGCTCGCAAGATTGCAAGGAAGATAGGGAAGAAGAAGAACTAGCTACTAATTGCAAGAACAAAGATATGCATAACAAAGCAAGAGGTTTAAAGTTATAAAACCCGCCTTAAGGTCGGTCCTAGAGCTCCAAGCTTTCAAGCTTCCAATCCTTTAATGTCGTCTTGAGATCCATAGGTTGGCCAAGGTCGTTTCTCCAAGAATTGGTTGGGAAAGGTCGGCTAGAAAGAGAGAACTAAGTAAGAAATCCATAAAACCAACCTTGCAACTTAACTTCCTCCATGAATCCGAGCAAGAAGATGACCCAAACTTACCTAGAATAGGTTGGACGATCACCTCTGCTCCATATCTCTGCCTTTAGTTGGTTTAGCAAAGGGATAAGTGAGAAGGAAGGGAAACGGTTCCTTTGGCTTGCAAGGAAAGAAGCCTATATAGTTTGGGTAAAGTTTCAACATAAGGACTCTAGTTTCTTGTTTTCACATCTAGGTCCCTCTCTCCTTTAGGCACGTCCCTTATCCTTATTTCTAAGGCAAAAATCCTTCTAGAATCCAGGGCTAAAGGCAAAGAAGGTCAACTTATTACTAAGGTGCATATATAAAAGGGTCTCTTTATTTACAACTTGGTGATTTAGTTAAAGGGTTATCATTCTTATTTGTTTATTCAATTGAAGTGCCCCCTTCATAATTCTTACTATAAATTATGTCAAGAGTCATACAAGATACTCTAAAAGGTGTATTTTACAAGTTGCACCCCATATTTTGGGTAAATTGCACTTTACACCAAAATTAGGGTTTTATGCACAAGGATTGCTCCACAAGCTGCATCTAGGTGCCCAAGCTTGGAGAATCCATCATACTTCATCATATTCATTCATATGATGTCTCATCATCAGAGGAACATCTTTAACATGTGCAATTTGCAAGTTAACCCCTATAATTGGGTAATTTGCACATAGATCCCTGTATTACAAAACAATACTACAACATCGTTTAAAAAGGACGAAAATGGAAATGTATGTTCCTCAGGAACTTTAATTACATACCAGGAGATAATCACAAGCATCTAATTACATAATTAAGCAAAACACCTAGGGTTAGCTCATAACCCAAGTCAGGGATGTTACAAATTATCCACCCCTTACAAGGATTTCGTCCCCGAAATTGACAAAACATATTAAGAGAAAAGAGCAGGGTATTTCCTTCTCATCTCTTCCTCTAGTTCCCATGTGGCTTCTTCAACACCACGGTGATTCCAGAGGACTTTCACAAGACTTATATCTTTCTTCTTTAGCTTTTTAATTCTGTTATCATGGATTGACACTGGTCCTTCCTCATAAGTTATATCATCATTCAATTCCACCTCCATGGGTTGTAGAACTGACTCGGTATCAGGGTGACATTTACTCAACATAGAAATGTGAAACACAGGGTGTAACCTCTGTAACTCTGGTGGTAACTCTAGCTTATAGGCTACCTTTCCAACCCATTCAATGATTGGATAAGGTCCCATAAATCTAGGAGCTAACTTACCTTTCCTTCCAAATCGAAGGACTCCTTTCCAAGGTGAGACTTTGAGGTACACTCTGTCTCCAACCTGGAACTCTAAGGGTCTACTACGTATGTCAGCATAATATTTCTGCCTATCCTGTGCAGTCTTAGTCTGTTGTTGTATCACTTTAATCTTCTCTGTGGTTTGTTGCACAAGATTAGGACCTAACAACTGATATTCACCAGTTTCATATCAACATAGGGGTGATCTACAACATCTACCATACAAAGCTTCATAAGGTGCCATGTCATTGCTATGTTGATAGCTATTGTTATAGGCAAACTCTATCAAGCTTAGGTGTAGATCCCAACTTCCTGTAAACTGGAGAACACATGCTCTCAACAAGTCCTCCAAGGTCTATATAGTCCTTTCCGACTGTCCATTAGTCTGGGGATGAAAGGCCATACTAAACCTTAACTGGGTGCCTAAAGCTCTGTGCAGTTGCCCCCAAAAATGACTCGTAAACTGGGGACCTCTGTCTGACACTATAGTGACTGGAACTCCGTGTAGTCGCACTATCTCCTGAAAATACAACTGTGCTAACCTCTCATCAGAATAGGTTGTTTTGATAGATAAGAAATGCACTGTCTTTGTCAGCCTATCAACTATTACCCAGATGGAATCATGTCCTTTGCTTGTCCTGGGTAGGCCAACAACAAAGTACATGGTTACATGATCCCACTTCCACAGTGGTATGGGTAAAGGTTGCATCGTTCCTGTAGGCTTCTGGTATTCAGCCTTAACCTGCTGACACACAGGACACCTCAGAACAAACTCTGCAACATCCTTCTTCATCCCAGTCCACCAATACATATCTTTTAAGTTTCGATACATCTTGGTGCTTCCTGGATGCATAGCATACATCGAAGAATGAGCTTCTTCCAGGACTAACTTTCTCAAGTTATCCACATCTGGTACTATCATACTTCCATGATAACATGCCACATGATCATCTGAGTCATGGAAACCATCTCATTTCTCATCACCATACTCCGATCTGATCTGCTGAACCGCAACATCAACTTGTTGTGCCTCCTTAATATGCTCTCTTAGGGTAGGTTTTATGTGCATCTTAGCCAACAACTTCAACTGTACATTGTCTTGCCTTAAGGAGATAAGCATATCTCTCTTAGAGCATACTAAAGAGTTTAGCTGTACCCTATCAGAAGATGGTGTTACTGATTTCCTACTCAAAGCATCCGCAACCACATTGGCCTTCCCATGATGGTAATCAATTGTACAATCGTAGTCCTTGATTAACTCCATCCAGCGATGTTGCCTCATGTTAATTTCGTGCTGAGAGAAGATATACTTAAGGTTCTTATGATCAGTGAAAATCTAGAATGTCTCTCCGTAGAGATAATGTCTCTAGATCTTCAAGGCATGAACCACGACAGCTAACTCCAGACCGTGTGTCGGATAATTCTCCTCGTGTTTCTTAAGCTATCTTGAAGCAAAAGAAATCACTTGCTTATCCTGCATCAACACACATCCGAGTCCATTCTTGGAGGCATCACAGAAAACCACGTATCCTTTTCCCTGCTCAGGTAACACAAGTACAGGTGCACTTGTCAACCTTTCCTTCAACAGCTGGAAAGATTGCTGACACTTATCACTCCAGATAAAAGGAACATCTTTCCGGGTCAACTTAGTCAAGGGTAAGGCTATAGAACTGAAGTTCTTAATGAACCTTCGGTAATATCCAGCCAACCCTAAGAAGCTACGGATCTCTGTCGGTGTCTTCAGCTGTTCCCACTGTAGAACAGATTCTACCTTTTTAGGGTGAACATGAATTCCCGAGGCGGATATCACATGTCCAAGAAAAGATACCTTCGGTAACCAAAACTCACACTTTCTAAACTTAGCGTATAGCTTGTGTTCTCTTAGCAAAGTTAGAGCCTGACAAAGATGCTGTTCATGCTGCTGAGCATCTCTACTATAGATCAGGATGTCATCTATGAAGACAATAATACACTGATCGAGGAAAGGTCGGAAGATTCTATTCATGAGTTCCATAAATGCAGCTGGTGCATTAGTTAGTCCAAACGACATAACTATAAACTCATAATGACCATACCTTATCCTAAAGGCAGACTTGGGTATGTCACTGTCCTTAATACGAAGTTGATGATATCTTGACCTCAAGTCAATCTTCGAGAAGACAGTTGCACCACGCAACTGGTCAAAGAGATCATCAATCCTTGGCAGAGGGTGCTTATTCTTTATTGTTACTTTGTTTAGTTGTCTGTAATCAATGTACAACCACATTGATCCATCCTTCTTTTTAACGAAAAGAACCGGAGCACCCCAGGGTGAGGTACTCGGTCGGATGAAACCCTTCTCAAGTAACTCTTGAAGCTATTTCTTGAGTTCTGCCATCTCAGCAGGTGCCATCCTATACGATGTCTGTGCTATAGGTTGTGTGTCTGGGATCAAATTGATTTCAAAATCAATTTCTCGAGGTGGTGGCACACCTGGAAGTTCTTCAGGGAATACGTCTTCGAATTCCCTAACTACATGAACTTCAACAGGGTTAGGACTCTCCATGGTAGTATCTACTACATGGGCTAAGAATGCATAACATCCTTGCCTCATTAGCTTCTCAGCAACCATAGCTGACACTAGACAGGTGGGTAGAATCTTTCTCTCTCCTTGAAAGATCCATGTGTCGCTTTCATCAGCAAACACAGCCTGCTTGGATTCACAATCCAAGACAACCCTATACCTTTCCAAGGTATCCATCCCAAGGATTATATCAAATCCTTGCATCTCAAGTGGTATAAGGTCCACTTGAATGCGATGATCAGAAAAGAAGAGGATGCAAGGAGAGAATACCTCCTGCAACACAACAGACCCTCTCAACGGAGTCTCAAGCAACAAGCTATCTACCCTATGACTAATCGTCATATTGCAGTTATGAATCACTCTTCGAGTGATAAAGGAGTGCGTAACACCCGGGTTAATCAAAACAGATACAACACAGGATGTAGACATATCAGAATATAACAACTCCATATGACCTGCCACAACCCGAGGGTTGATCACTACATCAGGTGGGTTCATCGCGTAGAACCTTGCTGTCGCCTGAGGTTGATTCGGTGTCGACGATCCAGCTTGGGACGCTTGTCCACGTCCTCTAGCTGCTCCTTGAAACTGCCTTCTTTGGGATCCTTGCTGACTCTACCTTTGTGGCTATGTCATACTGGCAGGTCTAGCTCTACAGTCCTTCATCAGGTGTCCCACCTTTCCATAAATATAACAGCTTCTGCCTTATTGCTGTGGTCTGGGTGGTCCTGTGACCGACATCAATGCTGAACTGCGAGCCTCTTGTAGCGGTAGGCTTCGTCCTCTACCTCTACTCGGTGTCCACTGCGTATGAGCACTAGGTCTGGGTGGTGGAGGTGTAGGTGCAGAAAATCTCGGCTTCTTGAAGTCTCTAGATGAAGACCCCTAGAACTGAGGATATCTCTTATGGGTTTGTCTCTTCTTGGCTACGAACCTTTCTATCCTTCGGACTGACTCAACGAAGGTAGCAAACCTTTCCCGGTTTTCTAGGGCAGACACGAGAGTAGTTAACTCGGCGTTCAACCCTTTCTCGAACCGTCTAATCCTCTCTTCTTCTGTGGCAGCCATGTGCGGGCAAAACCGCAGCAACTCCATGAACTTAGCTTCATATTCGCTAATGTTCATCAAACCTTGCCTCAACCTCTCGAACTGAGAGATCTTCTCATCCAGGAACGTCTTTGGGAAATATCTATTAACAAATTCCCGATGAAAGATTTCCCATGTAACCTCCACACCTGGCCTCTTCTTCTCTTCCATGGTCCACCAGTGACCAACTTTCCCTTTGAGAAGATAGACGGCATGTCTAACCTTCTCAGCTTACGGGATGTTCAAGATTCTAAAAGCCTTCTCCAACTCGGTTAACCACAGATCGACATATGCGGGGTCAGCCGTTCCGAAGTACTCAGTTGCCCCAACTCAGTGGAGTCACTCGAACGTCTTACCAATGCCTTGTCCTTCGGATTGGGCAGGCGCCCTAGGTGCAGGCATGGGCAGCCTATCAGTAATGTGTGTCATGGTAGTCATAAACTACCCAAACATGGTCTGAACAGCTAGGTTTCCCATGTCAACTGGGTCAAACTGGGGTGGCTCCATAGGTGGCTCAGGTATAGGATTTTCTATCTCCGGATTCCTTGCACCTTCTCGGGGTGCAACGACACTACTCTCGGCCACATATTCCTCGTGTGGTCCAGACATCCTTACTTATCTTCTTCTCCTGAGGAGCAGAAGACACTATTAGATATACTAGAAAACACTAAGAATAGACTCGACATCCTAAGTCCTATGTCTCTGTAGACTCAGCGAACCTAGAGCTCTGATACTAATTAATTGTGGGCCGTAAATCACGTAGTAAACTCAGCGGAAGCATTCGATTAGCAGCGGAATACGAAAAATCACTAAAATTTAAAATTTTTTAAGAAAAGATTTTAAATCATAAAACTCCTTTATAAGAAACAAGATAAACAGTTTACATGAAGTTTTAACATCACATCTCTGTTAAATCACCTCTTGAGTGATTATATACATGCAGATACAAAATCTCAAGATTAAAAACCAAAATCTCAGACCTTCAGACTCCTAGGACCTGAGAGTACAGAGACGACATAAGACTAACTAACTACAGGACTCGACAGTCAGTATCTCCACCTGAGATTCACTGCTGCCCCTGGTGTTGCTGCTGCTGGTACTGCTCACCCACAGACTAGTTCCTTCATCCTCGACGTCCACCTAAAAAGTTGAAATCTAGGAGGTGAGACAATTTTGAATAATTGTCCCAGCGAGAGTTATAACACTCCACACAAGCTTTGTTATAGTAAGGTAACTTAAATCATACAACATCAATTTTGATAAAAAGTAAAGCAAATTCATTAAGGAATATGAAGAACATGTACACTAGATACTTGCACAGGATATTAATATAAACAGTGTAACCTCAATGATTGTTTCTCATAGTTCAACCCTAGCAGAAATGCTACGCGACTGATTATGTTTTACAAACATTATTATGCCATGCGGAGATGAGGTATACTGCTCATACTCCAACCGATCGCTACTAAGTCACATCGGTATCATACATAGGTCATCAAAAGAGCCGGATTCTTATGACCTCATCTTCCTCAGTCAGTGTGAGGATCAACATGCATGACATCTCGTGTCTCTACTACTATAGCTTACCAGGGTATTCTGGCACTACGCTATTAGAATCACAGTGGCATTCTGTACTCTCTTCTCTATCGAAAGATCTCGTGTTTATCTCTCATCGATGTGACATTAAAGATTCCTCAGGTGATTAGTGATGCATCATCCCGACATAAATACATTAGTGAAGGGTTGATAGATTAAAGTACATATACATCAATTCCTACACAGGACGTAAGGATATTCACGTCCATATTCCCCCACATACTCAAAAGTATGTGATCCAGGAGTTCCCTTAGGAAGACCTGTCTCACCATCATTTAGCTTCTGACAATGATGGATCTATGATCATGGCTCTACATGGTATGATTATAATTGACTAATTAGGTACATTTCAGTATTCTTTTAGCATCAAACATGTTTCCAAGCATTTAACTATTCAAACATTGTTATAACAGAAGAATACTAAATGTATCAAGCTTAACTCACATCAGTTATTATATGGATATCAATTCTTAACCATTTCATCATATGATTTAGGAACATGGTTATTCAAACCTTCAGATTACCATAACACTTGCTATCAAGTGACACATAAGCATCAAGTCATCTAACAACATGACCTTGATTGAAGCAATGTATGTACTTCTCACATATCATCCCTCTTAAAGCTTATAAATGTTTTCAAGGAACATGATATCATAACCCTTACCTAGCTATGATCACCTCATAATATCAACCTGCATGACTAATACAAGTAAGGACATGCATATATAACAGTATTAACACAATACCAAAACTCTCCAACTTATTTATAAAATACCATGGCCGTGCTTCCTTGCACGGTCGTGCAAGGGAAAGCTACCATGGCCGTGCTCCTTAGCACGGTCGTGCTGTTATCAACATACCTCAATTGATTCTAGGGTTAGGGTTTATTCACCTCCTTCAGGGTTATCAAACCCCTTAGCTTACAAGGCATAAAGGCTCCTCATTTTATAATTCATTCATAGGGTTTCATACTTAAGGCATAACCTTGAATTATCTCTTTCATGATATCACCCTAAATTAGGGTTTACTATTCTCATTTCATGATATTACCCTAGAATTAGGGTTTACTATTCACTTCATGGTAAGTTGAGCTCATAGCATCACCATGTATGAAATTATCATCATTGATGCCTTCAAGTTAAGTTAAGATTCATCAATCATCATAATTAGGGTTTCTATGATCTCACCTTGATGGATCATACCCTAATCATGTACATTCACATGTATTGAAGGTATTTTACTTAGCTTTCATTCATATTAGGAGTATTCTCTCTCCTCTTACTAATAGATGATGTTTACATCACTCTAGATTAGGTTAGGTCAAGTCAACATTGATAAACATTAGTTAAGTCACCACTATCATGTCATTAGGGTTTGCTTAATCAAGGGGGTGTTGTCTATTTGAACCTTTCAAGGGTACATTGGTAATGTTCACCATTAACCATAACATGGGTCAATCTACTAATTACTTAACTCCTTATTATCTTTAGGTATCATTAGGGTTTGAGTTAACCAACCATTGAACCATCTAAGCCTTCAAGGCATTACGCAAACTTAACCCTAAAAGTCCCCAAACGGTTTCACACTTCAACCTCCAAACGGTTTTGAAACCGCATGGAGGTGTTGACCGTTTGGTATCATTGACCCTCAAGACCGCATGACACTCAAGACCGTTTGACCTTAAACGGTCTTGAAACCGTTTGATCATGTTGACTGTTTGGACATGGTTGACTTTAAAACCGTTTGATCAAACCGCATGACCAAACCGCATGGGTTCAAACCGCATGAGCAAACCGCATGACCTTAAACGGTTTTGAAACCGTTTGATCCCAAACAGTCTTGAGACCGTTTGGCCTCAAATGGTCTTGAGACCGTTTGGACTCAAACGGTCTTGAGACCGTTTGGTCCAAATGCCTCAAAATTGCATGGATCTAAAAAGTGCATCAACGGTCGTAATGGATTAGGGTTTTCAATGTTGAACCCCTCAATTGGCCTCATGTATGTTAACAACTTATCAATTGAGCCAATTAGGATTATACTCCACCAATTGGACACTCAATTGACCCTCAATTTGATAGCCAATTAGGGTTGGAACCAATTGAATTAGGGTTTGTAATCGATTAACCATCAACATTGATCAACTTGAGTCTAATTGAAGTTGAACCCATCAACTTTCACCCAATTGGGCCATGACTTGGCCCAAACGGTCTTGAGATCGTTTGGACATTCTCCAAACGTTCTTGAGACCGTTTTCCCAAAGTCACACCAAAATATAAGTCCATTTGTTAAGGGTTGAACCCTAATTAGGTCTAAAATCAACACTTTTAATTAATTCAACAACCTCTTATGATTGGACCCTCAATTGATCAAATTAGCTTAACCCTAGACCTACAAACGGTCTTGGGTGATCACCAAACGGTCTTGAGACCGTTTGGGTGATCCCCAAACGGTTTTGAAACCATTTGGGCCACTCAACCCAAACTTCAACAAGATTGGTCTATTGAAAACAGCAATTGAACCCGATTAGGGTTTAGGTGATTAAAGTGCCTTCAACTTGAGATTTACTTGCAATTATATGGTGATTCTTTGTAGGTGGTTAATTCATGATGTGTACAACAGACCCTCAAATGGTCAACCCCTGGTCAAACCCTTCAAACGGTTTTGAAACCGTTTGAGTCTAAATGGTTTTGCAAACCGCATGAGATCAAACAGTTTTGAAACCGTTTGGTCCCAAACGGTTTTGCAAACCGTTTGGACCATGGGTGAGGGACCGTTTGATAAAGTTGCCTAGGTATTCATTCCCATCGTCATATACCTTGAGACCAAGGTCTGTTCCTCACGGATTTGCTTGCAAGATTGCAAGGAAGATAGGGAAGAAGAAGAACTAGCTACTAATTGTAAGAACAAAGATATGCATAACAAAGCAAGAGGTTTAAAGTTATAAAACCCACCTTAAGGTCGGTCCTAGAGCTCGAAGCTTTCAAGATTCCAAGAATTTAATGGTGTCTTGAGCTCCATAGGTTGACCAAGGTCGTTTCTCCAAGAATTGGTTGGGAAAGGTCGGCTAGAAAGAGAGAACTAAGTAAGAATTCCATAAAACCAACCTTGCAACTTAACTTCCTCCACGAATCCGAGCAAGAAGATGACCCAAACTTACCTAGAATAGGTTGCCCGATCATCTCTACTCTTGAGCTCTGCCTTCAGTCGGTTTAGCAAAGGGATAAGTGA
Source organism: Alisma plantago-aquatica (assembly GCA_963693085.1). Classification (NCBI taxonomy): domain Eukaryota; kingdom Viridiplantae; phylum Streptophyta; class Magnoliopsida; order Alismatales; family Alismataceae; genus Alisma; species Alisma plantago-aquatica. Next base: position 409,718,021 of record OY856414.1, read on the forward strand.
GAAGGAAGGGAAACGGTTCCTTTGGCTTGCAAGGAAAGAAGCCTATATAGTTTGGGTAAAGTTTAAACATAAGGACTCTAGTTTCTTGTTTTCCCATCTAGGTCCCTCTCTCCTTTAGGAAAATCCCTTCTCCTTATTTCTAAGGCAAAAATCCTTCTAAAACCCAGGGCTAAAGGCAAAGAAGGTCAACTTATCACTAAGGTGCATATATAAAAGGGTCTCTTTACTTACAACTTGGTGATTTAGTTAAAGGGTTATCATTCTTATTTGTTTATTCAATTGAAGTGCCCCCTTCATCATTCTTACTATAAATGATGTCAAGAGTCATACAAGATACTATAAAAGGTGTATTTTACAATTTGCACCCCATATTTTGGGTAAATTGTACTTTACACCAAAATTAGGGTCTTAAGCACAAGGATTGCTCCACAAGCTGCATCTAGGTGCCCAAGCTTGGAGAATCCATCATACTTCATCATATTCATTCATATGATGTCTCATCATCAGAGGAACATCTTTAACATGTGCAATTTGCAAGTTAACCCCTCTAATCGGGTAATTTGCACATAGATCCCTGTATTACAAAACAATACTACAACATCATTTAAAAAGGATAGAAATGGAAATGTATGTTCCTCAGGAACTTTAATTACATACCAAGAGATAATCACAAGCATCTAATTACATAATTAAGCAAAACACCTAGGGTTAGCTCATAACCCAGGTCAGGGATGTTACAGGAACCCTGCTAAGTTTGGACATATGTGGAGTCTTAGCAGCTGGTGGGTGCTACTAGAATATCACCATCGACGATTTGAGCAGGCCGATTATTTTAGTTAGACCTCCAGGGTGTTGTTTGATAGTGGATTCAGTGGCAAGGTGTTCTATAGCATGATTCGGGATGGCGGTATGACCATTGTGATTAACAGACCGAGTAGCTTAAGAAATCTACCTACATGGACAATGCATATGTAACGACCCCGCCTCCCAGTAACCCCCAATTAAGGAAGACCAAGAGGTCATAGCCGTTATCCCAATTTCTCGGATCAAAGGTTCGACGAATAATCTGTAATAATTATTAAATTCTACCATGACTATACTAAAAGTTGGAATAAAATAAAACTTTGCATACCTTTTTCAAAAACTTGGATTTCTAACTTCTATCCACATATGGACTCTATTCTAACTAATCCTCCTTGCACTTTATTTCTTAATTTCACAATATTCCACTTTACTATTTTTCCTGTTCAATTTGTACCTAAAATGCCGACAAACAAAATGTCGATTAGAATATAGGAATATACCGATATGTGAGGACAACCAAAATTTCACAAATATGGCTAACAATCTAAATATCACAATCAAGTTAATTAACAAGTCAATTTACACTTTCAATGTGGCATTCTCCACCGCTTTTGCCCTTACCCTGGAATACCCTCTTTAGGGTTTCTCTTTTTCCATTGACTTAAGGCCACCTTCTCAAACCTGAGCTTGGTGCCTGGGGTCACCTCTCATGGTGCCCATTAGTCATGCAACAAAGACCACCTTCTCAATCCCGAGCTTGGTGTCTGGGGTCAGCACTCATGGTACCCATGGGTCTTCCCTCCTGGGCTTGATTTTGCATCATCCATTAGGGTGGCATGTAGGAGCGAGAATACACACTTATATTATAATTGTGATAACCACAGTGACTTTATGATTTGCAAGTATGAACATCCAAACTGATAGGTTGGATTCAATGTGATCAATCATCTGGAAAATTTTCGAGGAAACTAATGCGATTAACCATAATTAACCACATACCTGATCCAGAGCAACTTGATGTCCAAACAATAATGATAAAGAACACTAAAACAAGCAATCAACAATATCCTAAAATTAATACAATACATCCAAGTATTATAGTTTATCCAAAACATTCTCAAGATAGACTTGGATTCCACCTTAGGCTTTCTAGGCCACTTTAGGGTTTTATTAAGGTTTTAGCCTCCATAATACTTTTATCACATTTAATGCTCTCTTAGTTCACAAACCCTAATTTCAACATCATAAGCCCAATTAAAGTCTATTATTTATCTTTTATACTAAAATCACCATCTTTATCCTTTTAAGTTATTTCAAGATCATTGGACTCAATTATCACCTTTAGTTTCTTTCGAATTGACAACTTATATTTCATTATAGTTCAATTCATATATGAACTCTATTTATCATTATTCCACATTAATCCACTAGAAAACCCTAATTACTAAATTAAGGGTATTCATCCACAATTAGGAACTTTTATACTCAAAATATCTCAGAACCATCAAATCTCAGCTTTATACCTGAATTTGAACAATTAAAGTCATTAAGAAACATAATTACTAACATTAGGGTTTCAAGGCCCATTAAAGCTCATTTATGTACATGGAATCCTAAATTAATCAAATTACATATAAAGTTCATCCTTTTAGATCTAATGCATCTTTTTATAATCAACAGGTTAATATCAATTTTAAACATCCATATAACCCTTCCTAATTCATTAATCATCAAAGATTAGGGTTTTTCATCAATTAAACCATTAAAGATAGCATCTTTACATACTTTTTGAATTGCAAGCAGAATTAATCTTCAAATATAATTTATTTGTGTTCCTCTCATTCTGAGGATCAATTTTCATATTTTGACTTTATTCATCAGAGCTTCCTATCAAAAGTTATGATTTTTGTAAGAAAAGACATTCTTGAATTATCTGTTATTTTTAGAAAAACGTTGGCCGTTGGATCGATGATCTGCTGGATCACACTGGATCCAACGATCCATGATCGTGCACCTCTCCCGGTTTGAAAAGAAACGAAAGTCAGAAAAGCCCTTACTCGAACAATGGTGGCAGAGGGGTATTTTGGTAAATGACCAGGCAGTCATCTTCTTCCCCGCGTCAAAGCGAGCAGCAACCCATGGTCAACCTGGTAGTTGACTCTGAGCTTTGGACCACCAGCACACGAACCAACCGGCCCAGAAGCTCCACCTACACCACGCAGGGGGTCAATTTCTCCTCCACGCCACGCCTTCACCGCCAACTAGTCGCCGACGCTCTGGCGAGGTCAATTGGATGATGAGGGTGCAGGTCAAGATGGTTTCTCAAATCGAACTTGCCAAATCACTCCTCATCATTCTCCGAGAGTTTTAAGGTTGCGAGTTGACATGCTGGTGCCCTCGCGAGCCTTCTCCTATATATAGGGTCATCTGAGAAGTCCCGCGATTTGGGGACTTCTGCTCTCGTCGACGAACCTACCCACAAATTGGGATGAATGGCTTCAGAACAGCCTCCCGAAGCTAATGGAACTCTTCTCACTCCAAGATTTCCTTTCCTTTTTGAGAAATCTTTCGATCAAAGATCTTACAGGTGGACTCTACGCAAGCAAGTCCCCACGAGACTCAGATTCACTCCTATCCGTTGGATTGCCGATCCAACGGTTGCGCTTAACTCAAAATTCAAGAAATTTGGGATTTAATCCCAGACAAACCGTGACACATGATTATTATGCAATTAATGTCCACACTTTAGGATATTTTGTAAATTGCATGACTTGGAATCGTGCATTGTTTTTCAACCAAATTTTAAGGGTTTCTCTCTCTTGCCTTTATCCACTTGTATGTCAAGTTTGAGTCTGAAATTCCAAAAGAAAAGAACTATTTCTTCATAGGCAAGATACTCATTAGTCAAATCCATTAAATGGTTATTTTATCTTTCCTGAAACCATTATCTAGATATCTTGGACTCCCTGGACCCCAAGAAATCCTAATATTTCGAAATTCCTTTTTAGGGATACTTATCATCCTTCTAGATGCATCTACATTCTTCATTTTTCATTATCTTACTTATTTCTTTATTAAGATATTTCTTTTCAAGGATTTCTCTTTATCTTTCATTTCCTTTTTCCTCTTTTCTTATTTTTTTATTAGAAATCACATAGAAACGGAATTTATTTAATTTTGGCCATTAATTCCACTTTCTAGAGATTTCTATGTATTTCTCATAATTACTTTGCTTAATATCCATTATCTTGTATCTTTTCCTTTTATTTGGTATTTTCTTCTTTTCTTCTCTTTTTCATCCATTATTGGATTAATCTAATAAAAAAATTATGAAATTCCTATCAAAAGGGAGATTTGCAAAGAAATCCATCTTTTGAAGCAAAGCATACAACCTTTTCAATTAAGTCCATATTCATAAAATCTTTACAATTCAATTATGCAAACATATGCAAAATTGAGGTTGTAACATCCTTCCCCTCTTATAGGAATTTTGCCCTCAAAATTCCCTCAAACATATAAACAAATAGAATAAGACTTCCTCATGTCCATCATGGCTCCCATGTGGTTTTACCCTCTCCCAAGTTTTTATTTTGTAAATACCACCTTTTTTGATGAGGATCATTTGTACAATCATAAAACGTGTAACCTTATAATAGTTATTGTTTTGCCGCTTTATCTTTACATGGCTCTTTTACATCATACTAATTGAATGGATCCCCTATTGAGTCCCACCTTTTACAATATGGTATTAGAGCCTAAGCAAGAAATGATTTGGCTTTTGAAATTATCCCATGTTAGGTGTATAAGTAACCCTATAGAGGTTGTTATGACTATCTGTAAGTCATGGAATGCCAACTAGGGTTTCAATCCATGACTAATTTGGTCACTTCCACTTCTGAAACTATCGATGTGGTTAAGAGCCAATCTTTAGTAACCCTAATAATACCTATAGTATTTATGGAGGTGGAAAGGTTATCTCATGTAATAGACTCTTGTAGCTTTCAGTTCCTATCAATTGTCTTATAGGAAGTTATCTTAAGAACTATGAATTGTAGGTTGACTTGAACACTCATAGCTAAGAATGACCCTATCTCTCACCTTAAACCCTTTCCTCTGTTTTTTTTAGCATAACTTGCATATATCCACTTTGAGTACTGATCATGCATGGATGCCAAGTGTTGATCTCAGACATATTTTTTAGAGTTGTGATATAACTCCTTAATTTTAAGACATGCCTTGCAGTCCACCAAGTTGTTTCAGTATAGTTCTTTAGAACCTCTCTGACTAGGACATTGGAATTTTGTATATTTTATTTTTTGAAAATATATTGAACTTGATCCTATTATAATGTACTTTTTATAAGGAGTGCAACAATATTTATTTCGTCAAAAAACATTACAGTTCAAAAGTTATTAATAAAAATAACTTATTCATTTTTATCTCTCCTACAACCACTCTCTCTACCCACTCCCCTCTCTTCACCCCTCCCTCCCTCCCTCTCTCTTTCCCCCACCATATGTCTCTCTTACATTGGAAAATAAAAACTAGACCTACAGTAGCCCGGGATGGGATGGATGATGTTTAACCTTTTGTCTTCAAGTGAGTGGTCGTCTGGGATGGGATACGGTTAATAACCAAGCATAAGATAGAATTAGTATAATAATTTACTTGATAACACCATAGTATCATAATAATTTATTTGATAATCCCATCCATTCCGGTCTTTCCAACTATTTCCTTTTTGGTGAATTACAAATAATTGAAATCTGTTGATCTATTTAGCCATTAGTTGGTAATATGCTGATATCAACATTAAAAGCCTATGAATAAAAACATTCTATTAGAATAAGATGTTATGTTATTAGATAATGTATTATTTAAACGAATATTTGTATATAATGGATATATGAGTCTAGAGGGTTTAGGTACAAACATGTTTATCAGTGGACCCATTTAACTATGGGTTTATAGGCATGCAAGACTGAGGGTATGTGGATACAAAAATATAGACCTCTGATAGGTTTTAAAGGATACAAGTTTGTTGATATCTAGATATATTTTAGATCCATTTACATCCCTACGACCATAGAGCCCAACATACTAACTTTTTCTTTTTATGTTAGTGTATCAAATTTTTGAACATATTTTTATAAGAAGAGGATAAAAGTTCATTCAAATAATTTGAGGAAGGGTCAACCTATAATAAATCTATGTAACATCACACTTAAAACGGGCACAGTGCAATTTCCTCCATTTTGTTGTGGAACTCAAGTATATCTATGTGGTATGACACTCTTTAAGACTCTTTCCAGAGGCTGTGCTGTTGGAGCATATGTGCTAAAGGTCTGATTAGTTTCCTACAATTGGAGTTGTTAAGGAACTCATTTTAAAGAAGTGAAGTCCGATTCCTGAAACTTGAATTCAAGTGATTGATTTTATACTGATTTTTTTGAAGAAAAATTACTTCACATGATTGGTTTGTTGTAAATTTAGCTGCTATACATGAATGTTTTGACTACATGTACTACACATTTTTTCGTAGTACTTTAACATCACCAAAATCAAAACATCTTGTTCATGCCAATCTTTTGCCAAACACATATTTCAAAGGAGAAAATATTTTCTTCACATAATTTGAACATTATAATCCATTAAGCTCTAATAATCTGGAAGCATAATATTACATATGATATACTACTGAACAAAAAATAGTAAATTATCACTATATTCTAAAAAAGACATGGCAAGAAGGTAGTTTATAAATTAACATCAACAAAAATACAAGCTGTCAATAGTCATTCAGGATTGTCTGGCGTTAAATCCAACATGAATTACACATTTGAAAAAGAGAATAAGAACACGCAGTCATCTGGCAATTTGACAAGAATCCGCAACATGATATAATGGCAAATAAGAATGCAGACTGCAAAGGACACTCGTCAATTATATTATAGTAGAATTTCTGATGAAAAATGATTGATTACTGATTGTCAACCAAGAAGAAAGCGACACAAAGTCAAAGACTTTAATATATTAAGTGAACGGATTGGGATCCGCAGATTCATCAATGGCGCAACGAACTTTGTTGAAGAACGAACTAATTAGTAGCGGAGGTCATTAGTTGTCGACGTTCCTTCTAATCCACTGATCGTAGATTTCAGATAAAAGGGGCCGATGAAAAACTTCCGCGTGGAAGCACACACCGCCGCCACAGAGAAACCTAGCAGAGAAGACACGAGACATGGAACTGCTTTCCACCCTTATTTTTCAGGAAACTTGAGAAACCAACCCCTATTTATACATGTGGAACTTTAGAAAATTCTTAAGAAGTGGTTTTTCAAAGTTACGCCAAATCAATCACCTAAAACATGACTTGAAAGTTCAGTTCCTTACTTTTTTACTTAGTTACAGCAAACCAAAAGGATCTCAACATTCAGTTTTTTTGATGAAAGTTCCACATATTAATAGATAGTAGGATTTACAAACAAAACCGCCTCCAAATCAAAAGTATAGAAAAGATATACACGATAAGGTGATGCAAAGATTGTCATGTTGTTAATTATATTTTATGTTTACATCGTTACATGCAACATGCATGTTCATGCAAACAATGCAGGAGAAAATAAAAATAAAGTTAGGAACACAGACCAAATCATTCGTTGAAAAATGAACGTGTTACTTAAAGAAATTAATGGCCCGCAATAAGGAATGATAAGCATTGTTCTTCTAGTCGACCCGGACACAAATCTGAAGAAGGTTGTCGTCTCGCTCGTGCTTGATGATGTTCGGTTGCACTATCAGCATAGTCCAGTGATCGCAGGAACCACCGACTGACAGATCGCTTCTCTAAGCAGGAGAAGGAAGAACTCGCTACTCGCAAGAGAGGAACTCCACGTAGAAACTCAGAAGCGACGTCTGAAAGCTCTCCTTTAGGGATTGCAAAACACGAACAAAATGACTGACGACTGATGTTCGTTTTAGATGTGATGTTTAACCCTAATGACTGGAGGCTTATTTATAGCCTTACATGCACCAAAATTCTATTCCCATTAATACGCAATCACTCGATTTCTCTCATAAACATTGTGAAAAAATCTACAAGGAAAATACTTTCCAATTAGGATTAATAAATCTGTTTCGGAAAGAAATAATTAATTAAATAGTAATTGTATCCTAGTTTAAAAAGAAGAAGGAAGATGGAAAACATTCTCCACAAGCCACAAGTCACAAGCCTGAGCCCACACCTGGCGCGACCAGACGATGCGAGGTATGGCATGGTGCGCGCGCATGTGTGTGTGTGTTGTGGTCACCATAGCCAGCAAGGAGGTGAGCATATCCTCTCCTAAGACCTTTGGACACTAGTATTGTAACACTCCATCCACAATAAAACACGATTACATGCTAACCAGCAGATTACCGAAAAATATGGGAAATTAAAAACGATTTACAACAAGCACCACAAGATGAAACATATAATATCTGAGCCAACACTTTTCATTTCATAGAATATTTCTAAGGTTCTACAACACAATTTCCCATCATTTCGTTACATGAAATAACTGTTGCCAGGATGCTTTACATCAAGATACATACTGAAAATCATACATCGATCATTGTACAAGAAACATCAAAAAACTCTCCCGAAGACCTGAGTGTACACGGACGACACACAGGACTCTACTGCTAGACACTATCTATCCCACCAGGTACGATACCTCTGCATAACATCTGTAGCCACATGATCTTCATCTCGCCAGGCACGTCCACCTAAAAAGGGTTATTAACCAGCGGGGTGAGACACACAGTCCCAGCAAGATACATAACCCTCTACCAGCTTTAATATGATCATAGATAACTGATATAAGCAGATTATAAGAGCAGTATACTGAGCAGGGCTATTCTTACCAGCAATCTTACCAAGATATTCATGAGGCCTATAACCAGGTATTCATTATGGAACATGATTGACAAGATAAGCTTTATAAGAACTTATCACATTATAGAAGGTTCATATGATAAACTGCAGATTATAACTAGATCAACTTGTACAAACAAGGCCTCAACCAATGTTCCGTATTTTCCCTAAGCAGGATACTATACGGCTTGATTATGAATTATTATGCCCTGAGGAAGTGAGCCGTACCGCTAAAATCCAACCTTCGATTGCAAAACCTAAGCCGGTGCCATACAAGGTCAATGGAAGAGCCAGACCCCACGACCTCCCACCTCGTGGTTAGTGCACGATGCAACACAAGCAGGACCGCAGTCTCATGCTTAAGTGGCCTCAGCCACAGGGCTAGCTCCTGTAGGCTACCCTTCCTCTAGCCCGCCTTGGTACAGGTCTCGACGCTAGTATATCTGAGCCATGAGCCAGTTCACCGTGCTCCCTGAGCTATGAACACATTCATGCTCTATCACACTGATCCATGGGCCTATTCACCATGCTCTTATACACATCTTGAGTATACAACCGAAGTTGCACTCTAACCTCTTCATTTTCGGCTAGGAGAAACCACACATATTCAATAATATGCACTTCCATGTTAACCTGCAGGAGAACCTGTTTTACCATCACTAGCTACTGACGATGATGGATCTATGGCCAGGGCAAACTACATGAGAGATTCCTCTGTAATTAGTTAATGTATTTTAAGTAGATTGTTGGGGCAATCAAGTTTTATTAAGCAACCATATATAAAACATGAACAACATTAGATTCATTACATTGGTGTTATATTGCTACTGCTATTTCCATTGCCCTCAACAATCATCACATTTCTATGGAATATAAATCCCTCACATCATCTCATAGTGCTACTACCTCTCAAGGCTTCATTATTTCACATCATCATGGGATATCAATCCCTGAGTTCATCACATTACACCAGTGCCTCTCAAGGCATCATCAACATCATTAGGGAATATCAATCCCTCATTTCATCACTAGAGGATCGCACCTCAACATGCCTTTCTCATCATACTAGTGATATATGTTATCTCATCAACAAGACATATCATTATTATTTAGATAATGCACATATATCAAGTGCTATACAAAACACGTAATCATATAATCACCATAGCTCTTACTTGGCTATGAATTCAATACACCTGCATGGTTAGCTTGCATAAGAAAGAGATAACTGGATCACCAAACCTAGAACATAGGTCTTAGAGAACATATTATGATCATCAGGCTATCAAGAATTTAGGTGCACAAGATTGGAACAACATCCATGTTCATAGTTGTGTCCGCAGTCAATTTAGATTATTCTTATCAAACTGTGAGCATCCATCATGCCCCATATCTCATGAACATGTATTTGATTATTATGTCATCAAGATTAAAGTTTATAGCATTGGAATATTCTTCCATCATTACGAACATATGCAGATTAATGTCATAACCGGTGTATAAATCAATACATACTACTGTTACCACATCATGGGTATCCCATCATACCCTATATTTCAAAACATATGCACATCATCCCTAAGGATTAACTTTAAGGATCATGCACCATGATCCACCATCCAACTTAATCAGAAGTTCATCTATCAATAACCAAAGGTAACCACTATACAAGGGTTCACACCCTATCCTGTCATAGCTCATCATGATCAAAGGTATAAGCTCAAGAAACATGCATAGGGTTATCGGGTTAGGCACAACCCTCACCAAAGGTGTCACCTACCCTCACCAAAGGCATATAGCGACCAAACAATCCCTCACTAAAAGGGAGTATCAGATAGAGTACCAATTCTCACCCAAGATTGTCGGCTATCAGCATGTCATACATTCATGCACAAAGGGACATTGTGTAACTAGGGCTATAACATGTATCGCGCATCCACATGCAGGGTGGTATCGGGAAACCAGGTGCAAGGGTGCCATCTGTCATCCAAAACCCTACCACCCATTAGGGTTAGGGTTTCACACTGAGCAACCCTCAACTCTCTACCGCCTAAGGCCATATCGGCCAAGATCATGGCGCCCAACAAGCACACCTACTTGATTAACACATCAAGATACTCAAGGGGCTTTCATACCACCCAAGGTACACTACTTCAACGTTGCCATGACACCCATGGTACCCTATCGTCCAAGGTACTGTCAAGCTCAACACATGTACTGACCAAACCTCAACCCTAGGACCATCCAAGCTATCAAGTATGAACACATGTTGGGTAATCATACAAGAGAGAGACCATGTGTCGGGCAAGGCATATCAGCCAAGGTAACATATCACCTTGTGGGGTATCGGCCACACACTTAGCCCTGATGTCACCCAAACCATGCACACCTACACACTTATAAAGTTCTAGGGTTGATGATATCAGACAGCATATCAAGGGTCGTCCATATCACCCATCCTCATATCCTTGTAGCTCATGGAGTACAATATTGGGCACCCAACATATCGCCCAAGGAATCATCACAACAAGAGTACCCCTATCGATCAGCTTAGGGTTAGGGAACCTCTATCACTCAAGGCTCCATGTCGTCCATAGGCACCATGTCGGGTAACTCACTTAGAGAGTGTCGTGCAAGCACAAACCTCATGCCCGACACAAAAGCCCACACATAACGGTTAGGGAGGCAGCCATGGTATCTCCCACCTAGGGTTTCATCATTCTAGGCTCAAGACTTATCCATATCACCCAACAAATACTACCATGGTAAGGAGTCATATCAGGCAACATAACGTTCAAGGCAAACCCTAGATGAGAGGGGGGGGGTATCATTTTGGGCACCAAAAAGGTGTATCGTGCAAGGGTACAAGGACCATACCAAGTTGGTCATCTTCAACCTCAAGTCCATGTCGTGCAACAAGGGTAGATCATTCATGTCACCCAAGACAACCCTATCACCCAAGCTAGGGTTGAAGCTCCATATCGTCCAAGACACTAAGGTTAGGGTATTATGTCGGCCAACCACCATCATCTTGGGTAGATGTGAACATCAGTCACAAGGTCAATGAAAAGTTCACTTATCATATCTCCCAAGGCTCAACTCTAGAAGAGGGTATCGGGCAACAACCTCAAGGAGCCACCAATTAGAGCACATATCGACCAAGGAATCAACTAGGTGCCCACCAACCATATCGTCCAAAATTTAACCCTAGAGTAGGAAAGAGGTATCAGTAACCAAATCATAGCTCCCTAACATCTATCCCATAGGCTCACCTTTCAAGTCCAAAGGAGAGAAAGGGGTATTTCCACAAACCATCAACCAAAGCATAACTCATTAAATAAGGTACTGTATCGGGTAAAGCCCCATATCGGGCTAGTCATATTCAACCTCTAGCCACACATTACCATATTTCACAAGGAAAACAAGCTAAAGACAGTAATAAAACGTAACATTCCTATTAGATAAGATTCCAAGTTCCATATATATATCTATCATGGAGAAAAGGTAACGATTTAAGTACAAGAACCATTATATACATATATGGAGAGTGTGCATAATAGAGATGGTTAAGAGTTATGTAACCCGCCTTAAGAGGATCTCCAAGAAAGGCATCAAGCTTCTTGGCCCAAGCAACAAACTCACGTTCTTCTCCAAAAACAACACCCATCCAAAGCTCCAAACATGCCTTCGACACCATCATCATCACCTCAAGAAACAATAGAAGAAGAAGAAGAAGAAACCATGGTTATGTATAGATCAAGAAGAAGAAAGGAGGGGAGATAACCACGGCCTTGTTTACTATTATAAAGGGCCTATCCATGGTCGAGAGGGGAAGAGGAAGGTGAAGAAGAAATCACAAGGAAAAACTAGCAAAGAAGCATGACTCACCAAGGTCGGATTTTGAGCAAGGAGTTTCTATGGCCAAGGAGCTTGCCCCTCTATGCTCCATGGGAGTCTTCCTTAGATCCCAAAGCTCCCATGATCGTCCCATACAGGTAGGGGAAGGAAGGTGGCCGAAAAGGATTGCTTGGATAAGGAGGAAGGGAGTTATATACACCAAGGAAGAGAGAGGTAGCAAGGGAGAGGTGTCATAACCACATAAACCAAGGTGCCACTTGCTCTAGCTCATAACGCCACTTGTTGCCACCCTAGCAGCTCATGCATGGCCTGGTGATACACTCTAGGAAGTTTATCGTGCAGCTGGGCAACTGCCATGGCCGACACACCTCTCTTGGGTGAAACACCTTCAAGCCTTAGCCGATACACTAAAGGACAAGGTGGCCTATGTGACACATATGTGATAGAAAGACCATATAGAGATGTCACTCGTCATCTATCAACCAAACAAGGTGTCCCTACCTCCAAACACGTTCTAGATGATGAAAAACAGAAGGGAGGTGACTCTAGAGCTGATAAATTGCATATTGACCCTCCACTTTGGGTAATTTGCAATTTACACCAAAACTAGCACATAAAGCATAAACATCAACCAACCAAGCTCAAACTTGAAACATAGGTCCTCCACAAGGTATCCCACAACATCATATATTTATAATGATGCAAGAGAACTAAAGGCATGCTTTACATGTGACATATTGCAATATAAACCCTTACTTTGAGTAAATTGCACTTTGGTCCAAAACAAGCAAACATTGCTCAAACATCATCCAAACGGGACCAAACTGGAAACATGAGCTTGTCACATGATAACAAAATATCTAGAGAGATTATATTAAGGTTCTAAGAACCTTTCATAAGAAAAGCAAAGAGGGTTACCCCAAAACCTGGGTCAGGGGTCCTTACAAGTATCACATGTGATCCTACATATAAGGATCACAAAAGTTCTAGGAGTGAGCAATGTGGGATACAACTCTTCCTTATTTGCACTAGACACAAAAATACACTTCCTCCATGTACGAGATGCACTACATTGGGCTTAACCCATGCTATATACATGGCTTCTACTATCATATATCTAACAATTCCCCACAAAGTCCAATGTGTAGTGTGCTCTACCATTCAGTCCTCCATACTGTGCTTTCAGTAGATACCTTTCAGTTTGAATCTACTTGAGTTATCCAACTATGACCCCCCGCAAGAACTAGGTGAACAAAAGTCTTGAACCTGAACCTTGGGTGTAAGAGTATAGGTTGGTAACAACATAATAAAGATATGGTAGAAAAGAAAACAATGCATTAGGACCATGCATACAAAATGTATGTTATGATTGATATCAGAGAACAACCCAATATTCTTGTTGCGGCCTACACAACATCAATCATTTAGCTGGAGTCTCTAAGGATGTACTGCTAACATCCTCTTCTAAGACTTGACACCATTCAAAGACTAATCTCTTACTAACTTGCAGTCATGACATTAACAAGTTTCCTAGGGGATAGACACATAGATGCTAGAAGCATCAAACAAAAAATACATAGTGTCATATGATTCACTCGACAACTTGTTATTACCACAATGAACCCAATTTATGGGATCTCCACTCTTTTGATTTGGGTTGCTATTGTCTGTGAATCTAAAGGGGTTTCATTCCCATCCCCAACCTAGATTTTTCCACTAAGACCAAGGTAAGACCCTTAGTGAAAGGATCAACTATATTATCTTTGTTACCGATGTAGTCCACAACCACGAACCTATTAAACACTAACTCCCTTATAGATTTGAGTCTGATTTGGATGTGTCTACGCTATTTTTGATTGTACTTGAACCTCTTTATCTTAGCAATAGTTGTAGTGCTATCACAGTGAACTGAAATTGTAGGAAGCAGCTTCCTTACCATAAGTAACTGGATATAAGTCTATGTAGCCATACAACTTCCAATCTAGTTTCATCTAAAGTACAAAACTCTGCCTCAAAAGTGGACCGAGACAATATGGTATGTTTCTTAGACCTCTAGAAAACAACTTCTCCCCCAATAGAAATACATATCTTAAGACACCATTACTCCCAGAATTCATGGCAATCTAGCTTGCATCACTATATCCTTCGACTATGGAAGGATGTTTGCCATAATGCAGCCTATGGGAACAAGTTCTCTTGATATACCTAAAAAATATGTAAAGAGCTTCCCAACAGGTCTTGTCGAGACAACTGGTGTATCTACTTAACTTGCTTCCAGCAAATACAGTGTCTAGACGTGTGCAGTTCATAAGATACATCAAACTTCTAATAATATGTGAGTATCATATTTGAGACACCGGAACTCTAGTCTAATTCTTGAATAAGGCCACGGATGAATCATATGGAGTCTTATCATGTTTACATGATGTGTACTCAAACCTCTCCAATATCTTCTCAACATAGTGAGAGTGAGAGAGAGTTATACCATCAGTAAACCTTATGATTTCAAGCCCTAAAGTCACATTAGCAGCATCCATATCCTTCATCTCAAACTTGCTTCACAAGAATGACTTTGTCTCATTTGCTACTTTCATATTAGGATCAAAAAGTAGGATATCATCTACATATAAGCATTACAAAATGAATCCATCATTGACGATTTTGTAGTAGAGACACTTATCAAATTCATTAGAAACAAAGCCAAACAATGATATCACAAAATCAAACTTCTCATGCAATTTCTTAGGGACTTGTTTCAACCCACATTAATGATTTAAAAAGTTTACATACTTTGGACTCATTCCCACGACCCACAAATCCCTCAAGTTGTTTGATATATATCTCTTCCCGAAGATCACCATTTAAGAACACATTTGTCACATCCATTTGATGGATACAATGATTATAAATGGAAGCCAATGCTTTATATCACTTCGATTGTGGTCATATGGGAAATAAGGGAATGTATCTAAATAATCTATTCCTTCCCTCTGTGTGTAACCCTGAGCAACTAACCTAGCCTTATACTTATTGATTCTCCTGCCTGCATTAAGTTTCTTCTTAAAAATCCATTTGCAACCAACTTTAGAAAAACTAGGAGCAACTCTACCAATTCCCAAGTTCCATTTGAGAGAATTGATTGGATTTCATCATTAATAATTTATTTCTAAAACTTAGCTTCTGGATATCCCACAGCTTGTTTGAAAGTTATAGGATCATTGTCAACATTGTAAGTGAGAAACTCACCTCCAAAGTTCTTGGATGTCCTAGGCCGTTTACTTCTTCTTGTTTCAACCATTTCTTCAGAATCATCGGATTCAGAAATAGATTATTCTAAGTCATCCCCCACATTTGTCATCCTTTCCACGTGCTCAAGAATGGAACCTATGATGAATGAATCCTCATCAGATACTTCATTTGGCACAACAGATTTCATGGGAAACACATCCTCAAAGAATGTAGCATCATGCAATTCTATAATTATATTGACTTCAATGCCAGGTATATCAGATTTTATAATCAAGAATATGTAGGCATAACTTGGCTCTACATACCCCAAGAAAATGGAATCATCCGTTTTAGGTCCCAATTTTTTCCTGATTCTTCTTTAGGTCCCAATTTTTTCCTCTTGTGTTTAGGGGCAAGTACCTTATCAAGGCACCCCCACACTCGAAGATATTTGAGACTCGTTTTCTCCCTCTCTATAACTCAAATAGACTACTTTATACATGTTTATGGGGAACTCTATTCAGATAATGGCAAGCCATATTCAAAGGTTCCCCCACATCAAGTTGGGTAAACCTGAGGTTTGGAGTAAGGAATTGACCATATCTATAAGGGTTTGGTTTTTACATTCAACTGTCCCATTAGACTGTGGTGAATACGGAGAGGAAACCTCATGAACTATACCATGCAATTAAAAAAATTCTAAAAATAAGTTTGAGGTGTATTCTCCTCCTCTATTATACCTTAATCACTTAAGTACTTTTCCGGTTTGAGTTTCAACTTCTTTCTTATAAATTTTAAATTTATCCAATGCCTCATCTTTACTTATAAGTAAAAATACATAATTATATATACTAACATCATCAATAAAAGTTATAAAATAACACTTTTTATCCCTAGTAGCAATCCCATTAAATTCACAAATATCAATATGCATGAAATATAATATTTCAGAATTCCTATTCACAAAATAAAAATGCTTCCTAGGTAATTTATCTTGCACACATATTTCACATTTGTTATTGATACTGTCAGATTTACGGATTAAATTCAGATTCATCACACACTTCATTGAGGCAACATTAATAGTCCCAAACGTGAATGCCAAACATGCATACAAAACTATTATCATTCAAATTTAGAATGGAATTTGAAATAGGTTCAAAAAGAATCTTAAAATATTTCTCTACATCACATAGATACCCCTTACCAAAAAATAAAGAATCACAAATGCGTGTAATAATGACCTTATTACATTTGCAATCTACTCTAAAACCTACCCTAACTAAAATTACACCAATAAGGATATTGCGTCGAGTGGTTGGAACATGTCGGACTCTATGAAGTGTCGGAACCTTCCCCGAAGGGAACTTTAATACCACCCATCTTTTGCATTTGACATCTACAAAGATGGAATCACCTAAAGTCATGAAATTACCTCTTGATGACTGATAAGACACAAACAATGACTTATCAACACAAACATGTACATTAGCCCTAGTATCAATTATCCAATAAAGTGGTTAAAAATGGAAAGGATTTCAGGTTTCATAGAAACATACCCATCATTGAGGTTCAAGGATGCATTCATCATATCGACTACAACCTCCTCAGTTGCAGATGCGACAACTTTCTTAGCCTTATTCTAAGGTCAATCCTTGTTCCAATGGCCAACTTGTCCATAAGTCTAACAAGGTTTGTTCTTCAGTTTCTTCTGAATATTGGCCTTAGGTTTATGCATATTCTCTGTTTTCTTATCTTTGGTTTTAGAAGTAGTAAAATTGAGACCAAGGTTTACATCAGTAGGCACCTTGATACTCTTCTCTTTTAAGTGTTCTTCTTGTAGGTTAATATCCCTCATTAGATCATTCATTGACACGTCTCATTTGCGATGATTAATAGTCATGCCAAAAAATTCCTATGACTTGAGAAACTTTTCTATGATGGACATAACAACAAACTTCTCAGGCAATTCCATCTTACATTTGAGAGTTCATGACACATGAGATAAAAGTCATGTGTTTGATCAAAAATAGACTTACCCTAAACCATCTGGAATTTTTGAAATTTAGACACACAATACTTTTCATCACCTTGGTTTTCAGTACGAAAATTCTTAACTAATGCTTCCCACAAAACTTTAGAAGTAGTAACAAGCGACTTCGAGTAAGAATCATACAATTTGTTATTTAAACCAAATAGAATCAACCATTGACACATCTTATCACCCTTCTTCTAGTTAGAAATTATATTTGCATTATCATGGATAGTGTCATCAAATTTAGTTTTGGTCTCTTCTATGTATTGATCATAGCCTACAATATTAAGCTAAATTTGCATCCAACTCTTCCAACGAGTAAAGTTGATACCAGTAAATTTCTCAGACATACTACTAGTATCAATTTCATTCCCAGAACCAACATGACCGACCATTGTTAATTATAAATAGATATTGATTTATGTAAGACTATTGTTAATTGTAAGTTTATGTCGTCAAATGCAACAACAATAGGTGCAATAGATTAACATATTCATGACATTTCTAGATAAAAAGCAAAAGAATACACAAAATGCAGGAGAAAATTAAAAAGAAGTTAGGAACACATACCAGATTGTTCGTTAAGAACATGTTACTTAAAGAAATCAGCAACCCACAATCCGGAAGGATAGGCTCTATTCTTTTAGTTGACTCAGTCATGAACCTGAATAAAGTTGTCATATCACTCACACTTGACAACGTTCAGTTGCAATACCAGTGCAACCCAACAATCGTAAGAATCACCGCCTGATAGATTGCATCTCTAAGTAGAAGAAGGGAGAACTCACTACTCATAGGAGAGGAACTCCACGTAGAAACTCGGAAGTGACACCTAAAATCTCTCCTTTAGGGTTTGTAAAACACAAATGAAACAATTAACGATTGATTTTCATTTTATATGTGATGTTTAACCCTAATGACCAGAGACTTATTTATAGACTTACACACACCAAAATCCAATTCCCATTAAGATGCGATCACTCGATTACTCTTGTACCCATTGTAGAAAAATCCACTAGGAAAATACTTTCCAATTAGGATTAATAAATCTATTTTGGAAAGAAACAATCAATTAAACTAACAATTATTAAATACATAGTTGTATCCTAGTGCAAAAAGAATCCACAATCCAAAAGCCTATGCCCGGACTGACCATGCCTGGCATGGTGCATGCGTGCATGCTTGCGTGTGTGCTATGTTCACCATACCTACCAAGGAGGTGATCATACCGTCTCCTAGGACCTTTGGACACTAGTGTCACATGTGATCATACATATAAAGACCACAAAAGTTCTAGGAGTGAGCAATGTGGCATAAACTCTTCGTCATTTGTACTAGACACAAAACTACACTTCCTCAATGTACTAGTTGCACTATATTGGCCTTAACCCATGCTATATACATGACTTCTACAACCATATATCTAACATGTCATGTTCTGGGGGATGCACCCCTTAAATAGTAAGCCTCATGCTCAAATGCTCAAAACAAGAATCTCAACATTCATGATGAGCTTCTTTATCATTGCAGGTTTACTAGAGAATTTGGTCTATCATTGTCTATTATGTCCAATTTTGTCTAATATGTAGTTTGAAGTACATACAGTTCATCCTATGTTGCAACCATACCTTTCAGGTAGAGAGTAGAGGGGTCTTAAGAAATTTTATATAATAGTATGAGGACTGGAAGTACAAAATATTCCATGAGCTTCTCTTTCTACATTCCAAGATCCATGTTGATAAGGTCACAAACATATAGATTGGGACGTAGTACCAAGGTACCTTCTTGGAAGAAGGACCACACCTTCGATAGAAATGGTTTTATAGTGAATTAATCACACTACCATTTCATACCCTCTATCGAAATCCCTCTTACATCAATATTGTTGCATTATGTAGTCTCCTCAAAGTGAATCTTTGATCATGGTACATATTAGATGATATTTATTAACATGTTTGTAATATCTTTATTTTAACACTCTTCCTGTAAAAGATATATTTAAATGTTATGGGTACCAAAATTCTTTGGAAAGAAGAGATTAACTTAACAAGGTTTTCTCTTTAAATCCCAAACCTCCACTGAATTCAGGAAAGGCGGGCTTCTTCCTTTTGGAACAATGATATTTATTAACCGCCTAGAAATGCTCACCAAACGGTCATCATTTAGAATAACATCTAGAATGAAAAAAATTATCATCATATATATTGGGTTCCCTAATACATAAAATTTCCTAATATATCTTTGCAAACTATTAACAATCTTCTCTTTATACCAAGTCTAATTTTTACCCCTCCTCTTTTTGGGTTGTGCTTGGACTTTCCGATCACAATTGTAGATTACTTATAATGCTTGTATACTTACCTTATTTGTAAATGTTGCAAGACTTTTCCCTTTATTTTCATCTACACATTCTTGTAGAATGTAAACTCCATATTTTAACATTTATCATATAGTTGGATGCTACTTTTTACTGGATGCTGATCTCATCTATTTTGGAACACTCATGGTGATATTATGAAAAAATGGAAATTGTTCTCATATTGTAAACCAAGTTGTATATATAGTAGGAAGACATTTGCATTTTTTGAGTAAAAAAATAAAGGGTTCCCTAATGTAATAACTTGATTTTAGGAAAACCTTTGTAGCCTCTGCCTCATATTTCTCTCAATTGTATGTTTAGTAAGAGGGAATTGAAGGAACCATAAACAAAATAAGAAGTCAAAATAGAGTTCATGTAGATGTTAGATACTCCTCATCACCCCCATTAATCAACACCCTAAATTTCACACTTTGAATAGACTTCATCACCCGGATTCCATCCATTTGAGACATTATTTTTCATTTGACCTTATTTAAGAAACACCATCTCACCCTA
This sequence comes from Alisma plantago-aquatica, assembly GCA_963693085.1. NCBI lineage: Eukaryota > Viridiplantae > Streptophyta > Magnoliopsida > Alismatales > Alismataceae > Alisma > Alisma plantago-aquatica. The sequence goes on from OY856414.1 coordinate 409,738,736, forward strand.
TCATATCCATTACTCATATCCAACTTTAGTGCCATTACATCCTTTCTCCCCACTTTATTCTTTGTCATATCATAAGAAACTTCAAAAGAAGATACATCGCTTTAATAACAAGACATCTAAATGGAAACTCTATGTTTGTCAAAGTTAACAACATGAAGAATATGCTTGAGCATATTAGTCATTAAATAAGGGATTACTCATTAAAGAACATTAAGAGTTTGAAGTGCCTAGTTCTAGAATCACCTTTGGATTGTTGCACTTTGGGGACATGTATTGGGGTTTTATGATTTCCTTCATATCTTCATGTCAACACCAACCATTCCATACCTGATAAGTTTCTCCCTATATTCAACTCAAACTTGTGGCAAAGGACATTATCCATCTTTAAGATAAAATTTCCATCTTCCCACTTGAGGTCAACAATTTATCCAGAGAAAATATAGGGATTATTTCTACTAGTCTTTATGCCTTCCATTCATTACATAGTATTTTACTTCTCTTCCCCATTTGACTAGCCATATATAGCCACTAATTTTGGAGGATATTCTGGCGACTCTTTCACTTTACCATTATGTGATAGTGGGAGCCCGAGGTCTTATCTACCTCTACATCTTCCAAAATATACTTATTATACATGCCCTCCCCATACTACTAAATGCACTCACAAAAAAAAATCTCATCTTCTTGTAAATACCTCCAAACTCTATGAACAACCACCATTTATGTCATTGAAATGATCTTGGGCACTCTCATGAACACTCCATCTGAAGATATTTATGAGTGCCAATGTTTCCCTAACCCCCCAAAATTCTACTCAAGAACTATGTTTCTATTCATGATATCAGGGGAAATCCAACAATAGTTACTTGACTTTGATAGAAGTCAGGATTGAAACTTTGCTATCCTACTTTCCTTTGTGTCACTATCTTTCTTACTACATGAGCTATCCTAGTCAACATTATACTTTTAGATAGTCTTTTCCTTTATACCCAACACATGACATTATACTAATGCCAAATCACAATGAAGTTTAGTGAATCAGCTGTCTCTCTATTCATGCTCATTTATCTTTATTGAGGTTTTTTTTTCAAGTCTTCAAGTGTTATAGCTTATTTTCTAATCCCCTAACATATCTCACATCATTGAAAATAAGCATTTTGAGCTTGTGCACTTATTTACGATCCCATAGTTCCTTCAATGAAGCTTTTGGTAGCCTTCTATATGTTTATGCATGGATCTTGATTAGTACTATCTCGAGAAACTCCTTTTCACTTATATTGGTTTCCTTCACAACCATAATAAAATTTGCCGGCTCTATACTATAGTTGTAACCTTATATGAATTTTACCATTTCCCTCTTTTCCCTTTTGATTTTTGTACATCTCATGTTGCTTTTTTTTACTTTTTAGTTACATCCATTATACACCCAAAGGCTTGAGTTGCTTTAAATGTGTTTTAACTTCATTCTTATCATCTTAGTATGATACACCAAAGGTCACTGGAAGTTTAGTTCTCTTGCTCTTTGGTAAGGGCACAACTAGAAATTGTAATAGGGACATAAAAAAATGTTGTAGTGGTTATCGTTAGAGACAACAACTACAACTTGTAGCAATGATCTATAATAAAAACCACTGCACAATAAAATCAATGTATCAATCAACTCTATCATCAATTCTCCTTGTAGATTTTTTTAACTTCAAAAGCATGGGTATCTATTTATCCCATGCTTGTTTTATCTAAATAACTACAAGTATATATGATTTTTTTTACTTTCCTTCCCAAACTAATGGTTTATCTCTTAGAACCCAAATTTGTTGTTCATCCTTGGACACACCATTTTAGTCTTCACAAGTCTGAGGATTTTGTCTATTTTTATGTATGCTATTTAAGGGTTTTCTAAATCAAGTTGTTAATGTTGTGCTCTACTCAAGGAACACTTCTATCTTAACCCTACTATGTTATTGGCTTGTTTGTATGTATGATCGTATGAATGCTTGGAAAGATAATTACTTGTTTGAGCTACTTGTTCCCTGTGATTACTACGTTCACTTTTCTTGAAATATGTTGAACAAACCTCAAACATAATTGAACCTGTCCATTATACAAACCTTGTGTACTTGCCCATATTATCGGGGTAAGGGCACAAAGCATGATGAAAATAGGGCTAGCTCATTAACTTAGGTCTTGAGGTCCCTCACGTATTAACCACCCTTACAGACCCTTCCTTTGAGGAAGCTGGTCAATGGCCGACATGTTGTTAAGTATATTGGAAATACACTTAAAACAAACTCTGTATAAAACAACATTGTTTCTTGTTCTTACTTAGTACTTTTTTATAGACAAGAAACTTTTATTTAGTCTTAAACTGTTTACTTGCCTTTCATAGTGTACTTAATGCTCTAGCATTAATATGTTTTTTTATTATTGAATTTCTAGTTTCCAAATAAAGATCCACTGCACTCAAGACTCAAGGCTCTGAAATGAAACATCCACATGTTATATTGATGTAGGTTTGGGTTCATATCTCTTATCTCTATGTTTAGTATCTTGTTATCTCTTTAGTCTTGTTTTTATTGCTTTTACATATATATGACCAGTGTGAAATATTTGTGCCATTCTATGGACGGGCGCCCAAGTCCCATCACCTTTGGCTTTGTAGCCATTAGGAGTGTGGAATTAGGGTAACAAATAGTTCCGTGACAAGTGGTATCAAAGCCATATAGGCACGCCTTATATGTGTTTAAGGCATAACCTATCTTAAGAACCCAGGGAAGACCAAAATACTTTCCTTAAATCTTAGAGAGTCTTTTAGCATCTCATCTCTTCTTTAAGGACCACCTAGGACACCCACGTAGATGATGATTTATAAATGTTCTCATCTCCTCATGTGGGTTCTCTCTCATCACTATTAACCACATTATTTCTTGATTATGGGCAGCTTATGCACATGGAAACTAAAATTCATTTAAAATCATGAAAGTTGATTAAGATGATGATACCATGATTGAATTTTAAATTAAAAACATTATTTGATGTAAGAAAGCACTCTTCATAGTGATGTACTCATGCAAACTCAATGTTACCCGATCATATATAAGTGCTTTCTATGTTTGAGGAAAATAATTAATATGGTGAAGTAAGGTGGAACTCATGTTTTACACCTCATTTTCTGATGAGGTCCCTTTTGATTAAGCCCATGTTGCTCTATTATTGAGAGAACTTAAAACATAGTTAAGAAAACTTTCCCCCCTATTCAATATGTACAATGATCATGATGCAAAATGACCATGTATGTAGAACCCTAGATAATGATGGGAAGACCTGTTACAACATGGAAATTCCCTATTGACCAATATCCCTCTTGTAGACTCAATTTGAATGACATGATAGATCTATATCTCAATCTTGCACTATTATATCCAAACTCTTGAATTCTCAGTTTGACTTCTCAATTACTAGCATCTACCCTTACCTTGATCATGAAAGGAAGGGAATGATATTATGATTTTGAACTCATAGAATCTTGAAAACATGGTTGCCCTATTAATGATATTGATGTTTGAATCATGATCTTGTGAAATACAATGTGATAGTTGATACTCACCCTATTTTGATATGCTTACTGACTCATGATTAATATGAACTAATGTGCTAGATTAGGGTTGTAGTTAACTTATGACTCCCCTAACCTATGTCACAACTCTACTTGACTACATCTAAATTTTCACTAAGATGATTTAGCATTTTGGAGAGAAAACCCTTACCACTCAATTTTGATTTCTCGACCTAAGTCTCTAATAGGTCAAATCCATGATGATTTTAATACTCAACCTTGAATATCAATTTGATGAAGATCTTAGAAGTATGATGATGTTGATTGTAGTTAGTGGTTAAATTCCTAGAAAAACCTAGGTCTAGATCATTCATCCACCGTGAATACCATGAAAATGATATTGATATTGATACCATGAAATGTTGAAAAATGCTCAAAATCTTGCTCGATTGTTTCTCTATTTATGTATATGGAAGAATGATCACACCTAAGGTCTAAAGTAAGAATCTAAACCTAGCTTTGAAAATTTGGACCTATGAACTTGGTGTCCAAACTTGACTCTCGATATTGAATAATGAAATCTTGACTCATGATTAATGATATTGGCATCGATTTGACTCCTATGATTACCCTATTTGGATGTTGAGGTCACCCTCCAAATATGATTAATGACTTTCATGTTTCCAAATCTCAAAAATGTAAAATGATGACTATGTTAAATCACTTGAATTATGATTTAGGGTTAGGCTCCATGTGGACTAGGGTGGGAACCTCCATCAATTTTGAGCACAGAATCATGATGCTGAAATATGATGTTTGTCTCGAATTGTTGAAATATAAAATATCAATCATGGGTCTAAAACCCCACCTAGACCAATGTAGAAGATAGAACCCTAAATGTTGGGAAAGAAGGTCATGCCTTATGCTAACCTCTATCTGATTAACTTGAAATGTGCTCTCTCCAAATTTGGTGATATATAGGATAATCTCTCCAAAATTTACGACTCATGTGATGGTACTTCCAATTTGATGATCTGTGCCACTATATGTTGACCATGATGCTCAATTGCTCGATTTCAGAATGAGATGAATATTATAGATGGTGATGTTACCTTATGAGAATATTGTGACGATCATGATGTTGAATGGGAAAAATCAATCTTGATTGACGACTTGATTTAATTTTGGGGACAAAATTCATTTTAAGGTGGGGAGGGTGTGATAGCCTAGAACTTCACCCCATTTATGTAACTTCCAATTTGAACCCCACTCTTGTTGTCACCTTTAATTTCATGTTTGAATGTGTCTTGAAGTACATTGGTTCATCTAGCATACATGTATCACTATGACGATACTCAATTTGAAAAAAACTAAGTTTACCTCCATGTAACACATAATCCTATCTCTTTTGAGTTTTGATCATATCCTTGTGTAAATAAATACTATTTTTTGTGTCCATGTTGTAGAGGACACTCTCACGTTTCCAACACATTAAATTTCGCTCAATTCCTAGTTAAGACGAGAAAGTCATGTTTGTTTGAAAATCTAAAGGTGAAATCCAAAATTGTAGCATTAAACTCTTGTTTAAAAGCTTAGGCCAGCCATTTTGGGCCCAATGGCAAGCATCGACTTGCACGGACCACCTCTCATGCATTTACTTTTCAGCGATCCAAGCATCCTCTTATAGACCAATTAGGAGGGCAGGTTTTACTGACGAGGGATCACGACCATCAGATCGATAAGCCTTGGATAATACCCCACCCAACAACCTTGCTCCTATCTCCATCCTCCATACACCATGGGCAGAGGCCATGGTGTTGAGCACCTCCAACCACTACCATTCCTGCCACCTCGACAAATTGGCACTATTTTCACCTACAAAGCCCCTCCCACTTCTCTTATCCTCACTTTTCTTGGTCTTTTATCTACCCTAATGCCTCCTTTTTCCCTTCCCCTCCCTCCTTCACCTAGCGGCGCCACCAACAATTCTATTGGGTGTCTGTGGTTCAGTGATAATCAATATCTTTTGAGACTGTCATTGGCCTCGGGTGCACCTAGCGGTGTTGGGAGGCTCTTTCATTTTCCTCCCGGACACTGGTGACCAAAGTCGGGGCTTCATCCGGCAAGGCACACTGCCCCACACCACCGCGGTGGACAATCCATCAAGGGGGGGTTCCCTATTGGAGAGACGACACCCACACCATTAGATCACCCATCGAGGGCTCAAATGACCTCCTCTTTCACCTAGTTCCCCAATGGTTGACCAGGTTGGGGGCTAGTAGCTTGGTTCCACGTGGGATAACCGCCTATTCTCCTTCACTTCTCACGCGATACGTGGAGCCTTTTGGGCCACTAGATGCAAGGTCGAGGGCTTAGATTGGCTTGGATCCCCTCTATACAAGGTAGCCTTCCTTCCTCTCTTCCCTAAATATATGCTCAAACTTGTGAGGATCATATCTCATCACTCCTTGGGTCATTTTTGGCATATAATATATGAACTTTTATCTTGACAACATGATATTTTAATTGGGACTAGTTTCTTGACCTGTTTCCGCTTGTAGTTCCCCTGATATGCTAAAAATGATAGTTTTTGATCTCTTTCTTCATGTCTTGTGCTATTTAATGCTCAAGTTTGATTTTTAATGCCCCAAAACTGGATGTTAGCCTAGTATAAGTCACTTGAACATAGATATGCATAATGATCCAAACTTGTCTACTTTTATACCCTAAAATGATCTCATGTTGCCTACATGTATGGACCAATATGAAAATGGTTACTTCTTTTATGATATAACTTGTTCAAGTGGGATTGAAATATCTATGAATGCTTTAAATAAGTATATTCCACCCTCATATGCAATCCTTCTTGATCGTGATCTTTCTTGGACCATAATGATGATCTTGTTACACTTAGTGTGTCTTAATGGCCTTTATGTATATTTTAATGATGGATGTTAAACCTTATGACTTCATTGATGTAAAGTTACTCAAAATGATTATGTGAACTACAAACTTGTAATCTTACATACCCTGTATCCCTTTATGCCTTATGGAGCTTTCTTATGAACTTATGTGACCAAATGCCCTAATCTTGACTTGAAATGTAATCTAGCATGAATGTTGATAACTAGCCTATAATCTTGTATAAATATTGCCCTAATGGTCATCCATATTATATAATAGTCTCAAATCAGTAGCTTGGATATGTATATGTTACCTAACTCAAGTAGACCCCATCTATACTCTAATGGTGAAAATCTTGCATCATTATGACTCAAATGACTAGTTTGACTATTTTAATGCTTACATTGCTTAATCATATGATCATCTAAAATCATGAAACCCTAATAATATGATCCCTAATTTTAGTTGTAATGTGTCACTCTAAGCTCTAGATGAATCCATGATGTATGGTGTAACTTGATAATGAACTTGCATGACTAGTTGAGATGTTGGAAACTATGTTTAAGGAAGTGAGTACCTAGACTTAGGTGACATATCCAACCACAATGATAATGATTAATGGACCTCATGTTGCCGATGTTAATATATTTACACTCATTTGTAATTCCAAGGACTATGTGATGACTCAATTTCCAAGATCTAGATAGGCTTGCTATTTAAGGGTTTTCTAAACCAAGTTGTTAATCTTGTGCTCTACTCAAGGTATGATTCTCTCTTGACCCTACTATGTTATTGGATTGTTTGTATGTATGGTCATATGAATGTTTGTATAGATAATTACTTGTTTGAGCTACCTGTTCTTTATGATTAGTACATTCATTTTTCTTGAAATATATTGAAAAAACCTCAAACATAACTGAACTTGTCCATTCAAACCTTCTGTACCTATATGTATTATCGGGGTAAGGGCATAAGGAATGAATGAAAATAGGTACCTCAATGACTTAGGTATTGAGGTCCCTCATGTATAAAAGGGTTGGTTAATGTTGAGAACCCTTACAAACCCTTCCTTTAAGGAAGCAGGTCAATGACCATGATATGTTGTTAAGTATAATGGACATACACTTAAAACATACTTTGTATAAAACAACTTTATTGCTTGTTCTGACCTTGTTTCTTGTTCTTTCTTAGTTCTTTGTTTATAGCCAATAAACTTTTATATAGTCAAACTGTTTACTTTGCCCTTCATAGCACATTTAATGCTCCAACATTAATATATTTTGTTTATCAAATTTTCAGTTGCCAAGTGAAGAACCGCTGCACTCAAGACTCAAGGATCTAAAATGAAACACAATTGGGTTTTGTTGATGCAAGTTTGGGTTAATATATCTTATGTCCATGTTTAGTATCTTGTTATATCTTTAGTCTTGTTGTTATTTCTTTTACATATATATTGTTTGTGTGAGATATTTGTGCCATTCTATGGACGGGCACCCAAGTCCACTCACTTTTGTCTTTGTAGCCATTAGGAGTGTGGACTTAGGGTAACAAATAGTTCAACGACACTAAAGACATTAACAAAGAAAGTGGTATTATAGGAAGTATCCTATGATCACAAATAATGTAAAAAGTAAAGAGAGGTAGTTTGATCCTCTGGCTTTAGGAGGTTCAAAATGAGGCCAAAATATGGTGGATATGGGGGGTATTTATAGGTGGATTTTAGGGTATGGGTTTATGGACAAAACCTTTTTGAATTGATGATAGATATCACTATTGTACAATGTTTTTGTGGTGCATGAATTTAGGCAATCCACCAGGTGGCACATGGAACATGGCTCGAATCCTCTGGGTGTCCTGGGTTGGATAAAATTGGTTTCACTATTTTCCAATAATTTTAGGAAATGTTCTGGACAAAACTATGAAGAATCATGGATTTCTAATAAAAAGAGATAATTTAGGATATCCCTTAGATTTTTAAAGAAAAACTAGTTTTATATTCATGGGGAAAAAGATTTATTCTATTCATGATAGTACAACTGGGAAATTTATGAAAAAGACTAATTTAATCGAACTTGAAGAGCAAATTGCATTTTGTGTCTGGAAAGAATGTTCCTTCTCAGAAAGCATCAAACTGGGTAAAATTTTGTGAAAATAGATATATTGAATGGGCATAACATTGTGCAAAAGTAAAAAGGATAAATGTGTCGAATGTGGAAATGACTCCATCATTAGACAAACAATTAAAATTAATCATGATTTTTTTTTTCTGAGTGAGAAAAATGGGGTGTCAACATTTTCCCCTCTCAAGGTAAGGTTTGAGATAAGAGTGAGAATTACAGTCTTGAGCCAAGTCTGACCCTCATTTTAGGTCATGAAAGTCCAAAAAGTTGGAATCACCAAAGATGTTCTGAAAAACCTCGTGCATGATGGAAAACATGAGTGATACCTATTCCTACTAAATATGAAATTAATTAAATAGACATTTACACCAAAAAGAAGATTGTGCATAAATGATCTCTGTAGGGTAAGGGTATCCTCTAGTCAATACACCTACTTATATTTGACCCACCATTTTCCCCTGGAGTTTTGATGAGACATTTGAGGTTTATTGGCTACAAAACTAGCTCTCATTGTCATTTCCATTATTGAAATCAATACATGTATGACACGCCAATATCATGCCTCAGTGAGAAAAGGTGGATGTGAAAAAGTGGATAATATTGATGATTTGTCCAAAGTCATTGAGATTAAGAGTCCATGATCATCGAAAATGGTGGTAATTGCTTAACTACAAAAAATATCTTTGAAGAAGATATACCATCTCTTTTCATCCTACACATGTTTAGTTTTCATTTTTTGAGAGTGTTCTAGTTCAGGGTCAGTTGCAGAACCCTTAAAAAGGCATAATGTGGGGATATTTCTTATCTAAAATAGGGATTTGATTACTGAGTTTCAAACAAGTTCACATATCTAAGGTGGCCTTCTGGCCCAATGACTGCATTGGTTAAGTATCCACCTTCCTTAAAAATTGGTAATTCTTTAAAACATGCTTGGAGTGGGAAGCAAGTGATCTTCCAGTAAATTGGTAGCTTTCACAACATGTTCCTCCACTGGATTATCATCAATCCTCTAGAGTGTCAACTAGGTGATAATTCCTGACTCTATTTCTCTCCTTAAAGGATGATTACAAATATTGGACATTTACACTTGGACATTTGAGTCATAATTCATGATCATATACATTCTTTGACAATTTGGTTCCGTGATCTAAGATTTTTAAAAGATTTAAAAACTCATAGTGAAAGTTTTCTTCTGTTTTGGTCATAAGACAAGACCATGACAAATTTGCATGTGAAAGGAGGGTAATAGACCAATTTTAGGTCGTAGTCTGAGACCAACAAAAAATCTTAGTTGGACATTGATTTTGGTTCAGTTTAAGGTCATGATCCGGGATCGTCAAAAGATCTAAGTTTGGTCAATAAATTATTTCTTTTGCATCAAGGAGAGAGAAGACTAGGCTGATAGATTGTGACAATCAACCACACAAAACACAAAGAATTGGAGCATTTCTCTAGCCAACTCTGGAAATACGACGAGCAACACTCCAACTGTGGTGAGGCCTCAAATCATCCATTTTGGCGTACTTTGTGCATATTTTAGCTACATTATTCCCTTGGAAGGTATGACTTTTACTTTTACAGTTTAGCTTGAATTTTTTTCTCGTGCTAGTGTAATTTAGATTTTATTATTATGATGTTCTTCACTGTCTGGAGGTTGAAGATGACTGAACTAATGTTCTAATTTGCAATTTAGTCTGTTTTGTTGCTTTAATGCTTTTTCAATAATCTGATGTCATATTGAGTTTATTCAAGTTAATATGTGTAGAAAACAATATAGAGGCTAAAAATTACTTCACCACAAGATTTGAATTACTTCATTTGACCAGTCTTTGACCAATGTAATCAAGCATACCCTAGAGTTACAACTATCAAAGTAGAGAAATCAACAAAGGCTTTGATCATCTTCTGACGACAAAGTCTTGATTTTTTTTTGACAAATAAAAGACCTCGTGCTAGTTTATAAATCACAAAATGTGGGAAATGCAATAATTTTTTTTCCTATCGTACTTATTCTGGTAGTGACTTGCTTTTCCTACTGAGATCCATTTGGAAGTACAACTCCTCTTTTTGTCAAGTTTCCATTCTGATAGCATTCATGTTCCTTTTTTGTACTGTTCTACATTATGGTACCTTTATTTCTGTGCCACCATTCCTCTACAACTATTTGTAACTTTCCAATCCAACCACTGTTATGATCCTTTTTGTGGTTGGATTGAGGGGGAGAATAGAGGAACATGAGTAGAGGAAAGAGATGATATGGAGGAGAGAAGATGAAGAGAAGAAGCCATGCAGTACGAACATGTTGCATAGTTTCTACATATCTATGCGTGTTGTTGACATCTATTATAGTGCATATTCCTATAGTAGTGTGTCTCAAGCATCTGCCTACCTCCTATGGTACCCTATTCCTATAGAAGTTCTCTTGTCCCAACTATCGTGTATTATTTCATTGTTGGTGCTTCTTGTGTCAAAATACTTTGACAACAAGGGAGAATCAGATGAAATCTACATATGTTCTCCACCATTTAAATTGTCCCAATTACTCGTCAAATATTCCAAAATTTATATGTGGTTTCTCCAATGAGTCTGACGATATCATAAAATGATTTGTGATTACTTATACTATCTGACGAGTATCAAATTTAGGGGGAGTGCACTCTATAATTACTACTTCTACATTGATCTTATCACCATCAATGGGAGAAGATCTATTTGATGCTACATGCTATCTTTTTTGAGGGGAGTGTTAGAGTGCTTTTATTGTTTCATTACAAGGTTTAGGGAGAGATCATTTCTTGTCTGTGGAGAATAATTTTCCATTTTACCCTTTTTCATGTATTGCCAAGCTGGAAATGTATTTCACCCAAGCTCCAACTCGAGGGGGAGTTTTGGAATAATTAGTTTATTATGTACATGAACTTTTTTGTCTTAGCCTATTAGGGTTAAGTTTCTTCCTTGTACTTGCCTCCTTTCCTATATATTGGAAGGGAGTTTTCCATCTATTAATAACAAATATCTTTCTAGCATCTATATTATTTTCTACATGGTATCCGATCAAATGTTTGTTAATAGAGAGAAGATCTTGCCATTTTGTGAATGCCTTTTTGCGTAAAGGAGTTATCATCTAGATGCATGATAATGGATGATAATTGTGGGTTGTAGGTTTGTGGATGCTGAAGGGGAAGCAATGACCGGACATTATTTGAGGTAGGATGATAACAGGTAATTATGGCAAGTATAGAAAGTGTTGGGTAGGAAAAAGATTGGACTTTTAAAAAAGAAGGAAACAACCATGGAGATCGGGGTGATGCCCAATAGGCAGCCAAGCCAAGAAGGGACGACGACCGCCTATAGGTGAAGACTCTCTCCTTTGCTCTCTAGGGTTAGGATCTAATGCTCTAATACCATGTAAAAAATAATATAGAGGATAGAAACATATTTGTAATTGAGAGATGGAAAACTCCCCTCATATATATATACACTACTACAAAAATGAGATACCACATCGGTCATTTTAGGCATTCAACGTCAGTTGCCAACCGGCGACTAAGTCTGTGGCACTACAATTCAATGCATATATTGTCAGTTATAGCAATTCGACAATACTATATGTCATCGACTCTACAACATAGAAAAATCAATGACGTAACATGACAAAAATGTGGTGTTCTTTGAAATTTCCTCATCGGTTATAAAAAAAAATAGCTGCACCTTTAAGATAATTATATAGCAAAATGGTTTCCTCTACTCTTCAGTTGACTAATGAGAAATAACTGAAGCCTAATAGCATGATGTCTATTTTATCAGTGATTGAATAGTGAATACTTTAGGTATATATCGTCAGTTTACTAAAAGATCGATGTAGAATATGTATATAGTAGGTTATTTAGAGATAACTGACAAGAAATGTATATTTTTTATATACCAGGTTTACAGACCTACTTTTCGGTTGCTAGCCTGCTACCATCCGTTCTTAAAAACTAAAAAGTTCCTCAAAACTACATGCATCTACAAGCATTGCAGCTTAACAATAGGCCAGAAAACCTGTAAGAAAAAGATATATATATATACAAATATCATAATACATTTGATACAATAGACACAAACATGCCAACAAACCTCAAAATTCTATCATTTTTCACTTAAAATTCACACATAAATCCATAAACTCACAAATCAATTGATTCATTTCTCATCCACTTATTTATCTTCATACATATGCACAAATACAAATCAATCTTCTCATGCACTGAACATTCAATTTTCACACACACATGCATGAATACATATCAACATCAGGTGCCATAGATTTTAAGTCTATGACGTATAAAAATGTAGCAAACTAGAATCTGATCTCAAATTTTAAACTACAAAAATATCAACCAACCCCCCATTCATCTTTAAAGTCCACATGTTTGATGAAGAAGTTTGCCCACTGTTTACGTAGGTCATTTAATGACTCCAATGTATATGGCTCAGTAACGTCAAAAAACTACAAAGAAAATGAGACATAATTCTAGTTAGATTTGATTATTTCTATTGTAAATGAGAATATTTCATTAATTATTCATCTTTAAAGTCCAAATGTTTGATGAAGAAGTCTGCCCACTGTTCACATAGGTCATTTAACTACTCCAATGTATATGGTTCAGTAATGTCAAAAAACTACAAAGAAAATGAGACATAATTCTAGTTAGATTTGATTATTTCTATTGTAAATGAGAATATTTCATTAATTATGATCTAAGACTAATAACATTACCTTCTCTATACATTTGATGTATTGTGCATGAATGAAAACTGTTTGCATGTACATTATTACGTAATATGTGCATGACCAATCACTTTCTTATACATGGCATTGTAGATTTACAATTACCTTAATAAATGTAATTAAGCAGATTTGGTAATATATATGCATTAGAATGAGAACACTACATCAAAACTCCTCCAAGATACTGATTTATTTGTCTTATATACTTTTCCTCCGCCACTATGGTATGATTTGACACCCATATAAGTTAAATTAACATATAGGTTGTGTTATTAAACTGTCATATGATTCAAACATTAACAAATATGTTTAGCACGGAAAACTATACTTACATGTGAATTACTAATTTCATTGAGTGTCCCTCATTTGGTGTCAGTTTTACACCTGAAGGATCAAAGAAATACACAGTCTAAGTCTCAGGAACAAATACTAACAACTTCCAATGTTTATTTATTAGTGAATAGAAGGCAAATAAAATATAAATTAAATTCCATAAAAAATTGTATTCATAAGTTAGACATATAAACAACAAGACCAAAACTTACAAAACATTGAAGGGAGCTATTATCACAGTCCTAGAAGAACCAAAAATCATCATCGCGGTACTTATATAATATTTAATGCCACTCAGATCTCTAAGTACATTGATGATCACTAATGGCATTAGAAATGCCACATTTAGTATTCTGAGATCAACAACCCCATAATACAAATGACTAAACAATATATGCAATAATCGATTAATATATAAGAAACAATAAAAAAATGTTCTTCACATATGACATGGTATTCAGACTCATCTAATCTAAAGTTCCATCACTTATGTACTAAACCATTGACCCTGAAATAGCTAAACAACATTTGCCAACACTATAATAATGTTCCAATCTATACCTATGGTCTCCTCCTAAAGGCCGATCACCATGTTATCTGATTGCTCTATATTGTCTAACCATCTTATCAACACCTTGTATCTAGGGCCTAAGGACTCAAACAACTCATGTGGAATAAAATGTGGGGGTGGAATCTTTAGAACCCTTGGGGGCTTCTTAGCTGTTGTGGGATGCATGCATGTATTCTCATATTAGCTTTTAATTATTGATGTAAATTTCAATATACGTTTGTCATACCTCAAGATATAGAATGATTCATTTCAGGCATGCGGTAAATATGCCTTCTACCTCTCTGAGTGTGGTGGTATCTGGGTGCTCGTATGAGAGGGGTGCGTCTCTCATTGTCGGAATGACACATATGACACTCACACAAACATGATCAGTGGGATGGGGAACACCATGGACTGTATCGGCAAGTAAATAAGCCTCAAAATTTGTCATGATATTCTATGATGGAACATCAATGAAAAGACAATATTTTCTGACTACTTACAATTTTACAATTTTTTTTTTAAATCGACACACATATATATTGATTTATTATATTACAATTTATATAAATTGACTTAAATTAAATCTTATCTCAACTGTGCCATGCGGGTCTGAAGGACTACTCCCAATACACTCTATCGGTGTGTGATGCTGTACAGGTTCCATGACTGATGGAGGAGCTTACTCTGCCTGAGAAGCCTTGAACTCCTTTAAGGATGCAACTAACAATATTTACACCTCCTCCGTGTCCATCCCCCCTTTCATAATAGATTTGTTCTTTTACTAGGATGCGTCAAAACATACTTTATCCCATACCCATATTAAGCAGACCTAGCATGTCTAGGGTGCTCTTATGTCCTTAGAGCATCTATTAATTCATCACGTGTGTCCTGAGGGGTGAACTTTCCCTCCTTTGTTTGTTTACACAGCTCCAACTATTCATCATCAAAATTGACTAATCAGTAAAACTTAACAATCCAATGAAAATAGAACATAGACATATTGTGAGACCAATAAATTTACCATTTTTAAGCCATCTCCTAGGTTTCTTGGATAGGGATTTATCCGACTTTGTTTTTCCTCACATCTATCCACTCAATATAGTGAGGCAGCTATACAAAAGCACTAGAAGACTCAAAAGTGGAAGGAGTAGATGTAGAAGGCCCTCGTTCTTTTTCTCTCAATTGATTGCATTTACTATAACCACCTAAACCCAACCAAGGTTGTGCACATTCTTTTCATGCCCACCCTTTTGAGCATTGTGAATGGCCTAATTAATTGAATAAGAAATATTGTTAAGTAACCATAATAAATCATAAACATCTAATTAATTCAATACCTTGAAGCATATGTTTTTGTCTACTCAACAAACTCCTTCCAATCATATTTATCGATATAGTTCCATTTAAGATTGGGGTCCTGATCCTTTTTGTCTCCAAAGATTAAGTCTCTTGTGAGGATTGTCTACTGATATCTATATGTTCTCCTAACAAGCTGCATATCAGACTTGCTGTGCAACTTTTCATCATGCTTATATCATCCAAAAAAGGTTCAAAATTCATTACTATTTAGAAATGTGAAAAGAAAGATTAGAAAAAGACTATAAAAATGTAAATGAGTTTATCTCACCTCTAACTCCCTCCAGATGAGATCTTTATTGTCCGTACTCACCTGTCTCCAATCCTCAACATAGAGAGTCACTTCGCATCGACTAAGGATCCCACAATAACTGACAAATGCTTGAGTAATCAGTGTGCTTGATTCATTAAATTCAATGACGCCCTTCCTCCCTTCCCTATTTGTGGCAATTTTTGTCACAATTATCCCTCTCTGATGCTTTGATTTATCAGCACCGTCAACACCCTAGTTAGGATGCTCAATATGGTCCTCACACTCAAGATCCTGACACTTGAGATCATTGTGCTCCTGGTCAGATGCCATCTATAAAATAAAAAGTAAACATATAAAAAAAGTCAGATCACATATGAAAGAGTCATATCACATATTAAAAAGTTAGATCACATATTAAAAAGTCAGATCACATATGAACAAATAAACATGTTATATATGCAAATAACATATGAAATATTACATGTAGTATACATTAAACTAATATCCCTTCTGGGTTTTCTTCACATGTATATTCGTTAGTGTTAGATTCAACATCTACACTTGATAAACCAACATAGAATGGACTAGAGTCATCATACTTGTCATCGTACTCATCTTCATCAACAATATATGAAATTAACTATCTTTCCCCCTAAAAAATGACATACCAATTTTCTTTTGTAGGATCTTCAATACAGGAGACATGTTCTTCCTATGATGCCATGATGAAGGGTTCATCCTTCTCACCTATCCACTAAAAATTCACTATTGCAAAACTAAGTTCGTAATCTACAACTCCTTTCATGTTATCAACCCATTTACACCTAGATAATGGAACTATAAAATTTGTGTAGTCAATTTACCATATGTCTTCAATGAAATTGTAACAAGACATCTTTACTTCACATTGAATCTTATCCTTGGCACTATAAAAATACAATGAAGATGCCTAAAGGGTGACCCCAATGTTTTGGATGCCTAGCAACATAGAACTCAATGATACTTCCTTCGGCCGACAACGGTTCTGAACATCACCTTTAAAAACACTCATATACTGCTGAAAAGGATACATCCAATGCAAAAAAAAACTAGACCCAACATTTTCACTTCCCTAATCAAATGGACAACCAGAAGTACCACAATATGAAATAATGAAGGGGGAAAATACTGCTCAAGTTGGTACAGGGTAATGACCACTTCTCTTTACAACTTATCTAGAATCTTAGAATCAATTATTTTGCTGCATAGTGACTGCAAACATTACATTCTTAGGCAGGATATTTCGAATAGAGACATGCAATATATGTTGCATTAGAGTGTGACAATCATGGGATTTAAGACCTATAAGCTTTAGATCCTTCATTGATACCAATCTACGAATATTACCTCGGTATCCCTGTTGTACCTTAACATTACGCAAAAACTCACAAAAATTCTCTTCTCCTATGTAGGTCCATTCTGTATTCGATGCCATCTTTAGTCTTACCGAGTAAATTCAATAGAGTACTAATAATGATATCACAAACATTTTTCTCAACATGCATGACATCGATTCAATGTCAAACTGTCAAAGAACTCCAATAAGGAAGATCGTGGAATACTGACCTCTTTTTAAATAAAGACTTTTCACCTATGGGAGTAGTACATAGACTCTCACCAAAATGATTTACAATGTTTTTTTACTCTTGCATAAACATCCTCCCATGACATAGGTTTATGGGCACTCCGTTCCTTAACTGAGCCATTGAACCTTTTGGATAACTTTCAGTAAGGATGAACCTTTGGCAGAAACCTTCAATGAACAAGATATGTAGTCTTTCCACCATATTTTGTTGGATCGAATCAATATTTTCCTCACATATAGGACATGCTTTGGTTCCTTTGACGTTGTAGCCAGATAAATTCCCTTAAATAGGAAAGTCATTAATAGTGCAAAACAACATAACACACAAATTAAACATCTCAACACACAAAGCATCATAAGTCATCACACCTTCTCCCCAGAGTTTCTTTAGGTTATGAATCAGAGTTCAAGGTAAACATCAATATCATTGCCAAGTGTTTGGGGCCTGAAACAAGAAAGTACATCATGACATATTTATTCTTCATACACAACCACAAAGGAATATTGTATATAACAATCATGATACACCAAGTGCCATGTTATCTTCTTAATGTTCCAAATTGATTCATCCCATCAATATAAAGTCTAAGTCTTAAATTCCTGACTTATTCGCCAAAGTTAGGATACAATAAATTAATATTCTTCCATTGTGGAGCATCATACACATGTCGTAGCATACCATCCTTGTTTTTCTTTACCTCTGCATGCCAAGATAAATTTTATGCATATACGGTACTAGCAAACAAGTGTAGAAACTATGGTATTATAGGTAGATACCACATCACCTTGGCAGGAGACTCACTTTTGATCTTACCCAATTAATCCTTTTTTACCTAGACACCCCACATTTCAGACATTCTTTCCGATCAAAATAGTCCTTTTTAAACAACAAACAATCATTCAGACATGCATGTATCTTCTTAGCCTCCATTCCCATTAGACACAACATATTTTTAATTTAGTATGTTGAGATTGGAAGCTCGTTGTCTTCAGGGTGAACTTTTTTCAAAAAAGACTATGGAGAAGTGAGTCTTTCTTCACTCCATCTATTGTTAGCTTTTAGAGTATACAATCTCAACACAACACTCAACTTCATAAACTTTTGTTGCTCCATCTATTGTTAGCCTTCATAGTATACAATCTCAACACATCACTCAACTTCATAAACTTAACACAATCTAAGTGCAATGGTTTGTCATCATCATGCACGACATTCCTAAATGAGGGAGGTGGGTCTGTAATATTCACCCTACAACTATCTAGCATCACATCAACCATGTCTATTGGGATTGATTCATTCTCATCAACATCGTTAGCCATTAATTCTACTAGACAAATATCACTACTGATATCTACTGATATCATACTAGGAATCTATCCATGCTAGTACCATTATGTATAGCCATGCACAATCCCATTACACATGACATGATCTTTGATCATGTCAACAGTGTCAACTTTTAGATTGTTACTACAATTCCTATAGGAGCAATAGTACCTATCTCTAGTTTGTTTTCTATGTTACTATGCAAATCTTACAAACTCATCGAGACCATTAATAAACTTTGGAGTCCAATAATTTGGTTTAGACATCCATGATCGATCCATTCTATGATCATATGGAAGACAAGTAGCTCATCATGTTCTAGCTAATAAGTTAATTTTAGAAAAACAATATGTTGAATTGATCCCTAATCATCTTTTCACATTCACATTCATCAATGTGTACCACCTATCCCATCCTTGAGCAGTTCATCTCACTAGTAAGTGTATAATGCTTGTTTGATTTCAATAATTTTGGCAACATTCTCTACAGTTCTCCAAGTACACCGATGTGGATGGCCAAATACCCCCCCTACATATGTAATCCAAGAGAAAAAGCAGAAATGCTATTGAATTTTAATGAAATCAAACACACATTATACACTTACATCCTAAGCGAAATGAAGTGATCCAAAATAGTCCCAAATTGGGGACTATCCAAGGTTTAGTATTGGAGTGATATTTTTTGAGTTTCTTAGTTACTCAATTCAATGATTTAGTCATGGGTTGGAAATTGAAATAATCAAATTTGAGTCCATATGTATATGATATGATGTGGCTAATCTTACTTGATTTTACATATTATAATGAGAAAATGATAGTCCTATAGTGAGTTTTGATCATCTGAAGGTACTTCAATCAGTTTGGCAAAAGTTGAGAGTCATTGATGTTGAAATATGATTAATGCCCTTAAGCATGTGCCATTTTGGATCAAGTTGTTGATTGATAAAATAGTGGTAACTTGGGACCAAGTTTGGACATGTTGTATTTGGGATGATAATAAAGGCATGGTCAAATCAGTGAGTCTTGGCTCTAAAATTGTAAAGAACGTAGCTTGAGTAGTGATAAAGGTATGGTAAAAATTTCATGAAGATTGGAGGATCATAAAGGAAGTTATTTAGGTTTGAATTTTTTATTCATGTGCATTATCAGAGATTAATCAACCTAAGTTGTAGCTTTAATTAGTGTAACATATTCCTTGGTTTAGGCTGGGTATGTATGGCCAACACAGACCCTAGACTTTTAATCTAGCGACTGCCATCCAGGAGGAAAAAAATCCATGGATTGTGTTAATGGAAGGCACACTCTGGATGCTTGAATTTTGATCATAAGATCTACACGTAGTCTTCTACCTACACCCAATACAGAGTCAGGGCTCAAGATAGTCGACAACCATCCCACAATGGCCACCACCCTTATTACACGCCATTCTCAAAATTACAAGTAATCATGAGATTAGGGCATAAAATTGAGGATTTATCATAATACAAAGATTACACTTAACTTTTTCTTCTTTTACAAACTCTTTGTTTTCTTACATTGAGTCACATAAAAAAACTTTACAAGAGAATTAAACGTTGATTACTCTAGTATGATCTCAACATTAATGATACACATCCATACATTCATTCTGTTTCTCACACTTCCATGTACATATGACATGATAATCAAATGCATTCTCTCTTATTAAGGAAACGAAGATACAAACATCATTTACAACTCTCTCACATATATACAAGGACCTAGAGTGACATGGACTGACTAAACTTAACTATACTCAGACTTAACTCTTATAGCAGATCTTCTCTGATGCAATGATATCTTCTTCAAGTCCATGTGATTTCCCTAAAAATTTTGAGTAGAGGGGTGAGCCTACTCACTCAGTGTATGAGTACTTCAAAGAAACAGTCTAAAGAGGGGTGAGCCTACTCACTTCAGTGAATGAGTACTTTTGAGCAATTGATATCAATTATAACAGCAGAAATCTTTAGAGAGTCTAATAATTGACAATCATAAATATGGCAGGATACTCTAAATATCCATAAGAGTGAATCAATATATGAAATGCTTGATTGATCATAAAGAGAACTAATAATTCAAAAACATACAAAGAATAATTGAATAACTGTACACACTTGTTTGACCTCTCATTCATTTTATTATGCCCTGATCATATGCAGTGTACTCTACATATGAAGACTCGTAGTGCACTACGATCACACCATACAAGACTTAGCAGACACACCCGAGAAATGCTAAGTGTGACTACTCTCCTGGTCTGCAATAGGGAAATGGCTCTTTGGCCTAAATTGGACTCCTCCTCTAACCTGAGCACACAGGTGGAGAGTCAATCCACCTCTTGGATTTTTCTATACTCTAGTGCCACCAGGACTTCTGGTTGATGTTGGACACTACAAACTATAATTTAAGGAGACTTCCACTAGGGCTTTGTCCCCCGTGCCACCTGATAGCACGTTTCGACCCCCTTATACTGGACGCTGCCAGGGTTATGTCATTTCACCCCTAAGGCACATACCTCACATAGGGGTTCTACGATGTTTTGGGCTCCTAAGTCTATTATTTTATTATTCCTAGAAAGCTCTTTCTACATTGTACCCTTCTCTTACTTATGCTTGACTCTGGTATCTCTATGGTATCACGTCTACTTATTTGAAGTTATAATACAACATGTATATCATTCTAAACTTGGCAGAGCAGTATATTCAAAACACTGTAATATACTGAGTAATTAACATACTATACATGCAGGCAGACTAAAATTCTTAAATATAAAGATTTCATGTTCACTTGGCACATACACACTAGAATCGTGCATATCAACCCAAATCTTGAGTTGTGCATCTCATAACTCAATTAAGTGTTAATTACTTATCATGACAAGAATTATTAATAATAACTGAGAACATTGATATCACAATACTTGATTCATTGAACACCCTACCCTTAGGGTTTCATTTAATCACCACAAATGCTACAAAGAAACATGTAATACATATATCACATACTTTTTGAATCTTTAAAACACATGATACCTGGGAGCTCAATCCCTTATCACATTACTGGGAATTATCGTCCATTCACATCATTATAATGATTACTGAATCTGGGTATTCAAACCCTTAGATCATCACATATCATTGTTACCCCTGTAACAGGTAACCATTACCTCTAGGTCCTTAGACCAAGGTATTCATTTCACTGGTTGTACAAATTTTCTCATGGCTCACAAGGCCATCACACATCTTGTCACCTCTCACTAGGCAACAACTTATTCACATGGCTCCCATAAAGATTTCATGCGACATAAACATTCATTGAATAAAGACTACTATCAACAAATCATATAAAATCAATGTATGTATGAAACCTTGGAACTGAGTTGAATTTGGGTTTCCATGCCATTCATTAGGATATCATGCATCAATAATAGCATTGAATAAATAAAGTCTATCATGTCAAGAAAATCCCTTCAAATGGATTTCACGATATCTATTCACAAATATCCAACTTTCCTCGCATCTAGGGTTTCACCCTCTTTACTAAGATATCAAACAAACACTATTCACTTTGAAAAAAATAAAAGATAGTATCTGAAATACATGTACTATGAATTTAGATAAACAATCATTCATAACCAAGGGGATCTAGATAAGCAATTTTCTCTATTTACTTATACAACAAATTTTAGTCATAGACAAATTCCCTATATTTGAGTTTACTCTTATAACCTCTGCAAATACTTAAGGAATTCTCATTAGGATGTATTTTATATATTTCTAATATAATTTTATCATTTGAACTTCATCCAAATAGAGGAAGAATCCATTTCATATCATTTTGCAACAACTTAGAACAAATAGACAATTCAGGGTTTGTAGTCGCATACTAGCAATTAAAGATTATGGATAAATTAACTAATTTTCATGCAATATACTGTTTAAAGGAAGTTTACACTCACCCTAAGGTGTGAAAAAACCTTAAAAACATAGCTCATGCCTAAAAATCTCGATCTCATATCAAATCCCTAACAATTCACCCAATTCTTCTTCCTTTCAACTCGGAAACCCTAAAAATGAGGGATTGTGAAGAAAGAGTGAGAAAAGGAGAAGTTTTGATATAATTTTGGATCAAATCATAGGAGGGACGGAATTTTGACATGTGAGAGAAGATTCATCATGAAACTATATCCAAAGAAGCTAAACTTACATGATTTCATCATTCCTCGGACCGCAAAACCCTAGGTCAGCATCTCCATCAATTTCTCCTCTCAAACCCTAACTCTCCCTCTCTCTATAGGATTTCGTTTCTATAGATTGAATAACTAATTATGAGATCTCCTTGTGTATTAGGTTGACCATATAGAGCAATTGAGATGCTTGGGTCAATTACACTTTGAGCTCTTACTATACTTTTTCTTCTTTCAGCAAATTTTTTCTATCATAAAAAGGTTTATGTAAATTCGTGTATTTAAGAGATCAAACCTCCTCCAAAAATTATTAGAATTTAGTATATTGTTTATAAATGAGTTAAAAAGATTCAGTTAAAATTTGAGATTATTAAAACTTCCATTAAATAATTAAAAATCGAATATTGCACTGCTATCTAAAATTCTGCAGAAATGTTAGTTACTGTAATTTGTCTACTGATAAGGTATAAACACATCCAAAAATTATGAAAATTTTACATGTTATTTATGATTTAGTTTCAGATATACAGTTAAAATTTTAGATCAGTTAGAGTTAGCAACAAATAATTAAAAATAAACCACTACACTGCTGAAAGGCACTCTATCAACATTTTGGTCGAAGTATAGTTCGACCGAGAACCACATTCAAAGAACACTCAAATATTCTGAAATGTTTCTCCAATGTGCATGATTGAGTTATCCATATCATATCCAAAATTAAATTAAATAAAAATTTGTATAAAATATGAAAAATCATTTACCACACTGCTATCCTGATCAATTTCCATACTCATGTACCATCAAAACCCTAATTTCAGCCAACTAGGGTTTATATTTCTCAAACCCTAATTTCTCAAATAATAGAACAATTAACATTCTTATTAGTTTTAAAACATAATAATTGAATTATTGACAATAATTAGATTTAAGCAATGGTCAATCCAATTAAGCATATAATCATCCATGTAAACCCTAGTTTACCAATTAAGCTCAGATGCGGTCATAACAACCCTAGTCATGGCTAGAAACATGATATTGGTCTACTCTTTGCCTTTAGACTGTCAAGAGGAGTTGAAATACCCCTCATTGGGGGAAAATAGGCCTAAAACAAGGGAGATCCAACTTCCAGTTTTCACCGTTTCTCCACTCAACCTTACAAGTTAGATGAGGAAGTAAAGAAGGGATATGAAAGGGGGTATTGATGAGACCTAAGTGTTGGAAAAATAAGCGAAGGTCTAAATACCCATACCATTCCTCTCCAAGCCTATTTGTGGAGGTGTTGTTGGGCACCGAGCTTAATTTCAACATGGAAGCTATGGGGATGTTAGAGGAGGACCTGGAGATCTTTTTGGTCCTTTCTAGATCTAAAATCATGTGCACTTATTTCATATGGTACTCCGCAGACTCAAGTTGTTGGGGTTGGATCTACTTAGCTCTCAACCATCCTTCTTTACCCTTGCAGCGGCGTGGTGGCCAAAGATCTTAGTGATCCAGAGTCCCAGAGATGGAGCATCGAACGCGTGTAGCCATGGAGATCCGAAAGATGTCATCGAAGATCATGCTGGCCTTAAAATCCATCTAGGAATACCTCAGATCTGCTGATTGCTCATCGGAAGAAAGGCAGAGATGGCGACGCTCAAGCTGAGATCCCAGTTCTCACGCTCGAGGCATCTAGGAGAACGAGACGTGAGAGGGACATGGGGAATAAGTGAGCAGTTCAGTCTAGCCAGAGTAGATATGAACCAACTGTGAACCAGTCAATTCAACCGAAGAAAAATGGCCCCTTAGTAGTGACATGGTGGATCGTGATTGGCCACAGAAGGTAAATTCATTAGAAAATCTCACTTCTTATATAATTCATAGTAATTAGCCATGTTATCTGAAAAATACAAACAAGATACTAAAATTCTAAAAAAAAGAATATAACAAGAATAAATCACAATATCAACATTTTAATGCTTATATCTTAGTGATATCATGTAACATGCAATAAACTTGTTATTTTGAGTAATAAATCAAGCAATGACCTAAAATCATCAGAATGCACTAGTAATTCCAAAATATTAAGTATAATCCAACTGATGTCAGATATGATGATGTTTGCACATGAAATCATGTAATTTGCTTGATGTGGCTAATTAGGACTAATAACCCTAATTAATGTACAATAATTACAAATATGCTCAAGAAACCCTGGAAATTACAAATTAGTCTCATATCAATAATTGTAAGCTAACTATTATCAAAATTATGCATATAATCATGTTACAGGTTAAATTATCCTAAAATTATGAGAAAACCCTAATATGACTAATGAATGTAACCTAAGGTTAATAGGTTCACATAATAAGGTGAAAGATGATTATCAAGTAATGAACCCTAATGTGAAATATGAGATCAGCAAGATATATCCAAATTTCAAGACAAGTAATCATGGGAATATCAAATAAACTAAGTCAAACCCTAATGAATATAAATAGGGTTAAGATGATGAGAACCTAATAGTCATGTATGATCTTGTTTTTATTAGGGTTGAACAGGGTTATAGTTGACCTCAAGAATATGTGATGATTGGGATATCTTGATCAAGGTACACCCTTACCTCTTACTTGGCCTACTATGTAGTATGGTTGCATTATGTATGTACAAATACTTGGCATATGGTATTGGATGAAATGATTGTTCTTGTATGATATCTTGTTTGTTTTTCCATACTTATATGGATATGAACACATGAAATATAAGATATCTGATCCATTATATGATAGCACTAAATCTCTTTGGTAGAATAGTGCACTGATGAAAGTACTAAATCTCTTTGGCAGAATAGTACGTTGGGCACTAAATCTCTTTGAAGAATAGTGCATTTATGAAAGTACTAAATCTCTTTGGTAGAATAGTACATGTGATCATTCAATATCTTTGGTAGAATAGTGCATGTGGTTGATCAACTTTATATATAATGGAAAATGTGTCTAAAAGATATGTTTTGGTTTGTTAATAAAAATTCTTGTTCAAGTATGCTTTTATTATTTTTGTTTATTACTGCCAAGTATTAGTTTTATCTTATTGCCAAGTCTTAGTTATGAGAGTTATATAAAAAGACATGTAGGCGTACTCAATACAATATTTTAGAATATTTTGTTGACGTGTACTACATGTAATCTTTTGTTTAGGTTGTGGACACATTATCTTGAAAGACTAGGCTAGTTGACAGTTGTATGGCAAGCTAATGTATAGGTGGACCTGTTGTCTTAAGATCCTGTTGTTTAGTGGTAGTACATATATATGTAAAAGTTTACTGTTCAATATGTAATATCAAATGTTGTAAAGAATGGTGAACATATGTTGAATGGATTTGTTTTTGTTCATGTGCATGTGCTACTGTTGTTTCCTTCTGACTCCCTTGATTTTCTTTTCTTGGCCTAGTGTGTGGGGATTGAACTGGGATTCTTTCTGAGGTGGGGTTTCAATTTGGACATCACACATCATATTAAGAATTTGAAAATTTAGGGACGTCACAGTTGGTATCAGAGCATGAACAATAGAAAAACCTGGCATTTGCTCATTATGCAACTCAAACTAAAGAAAAACTTGAACTTGAACATCATTAGGGTTAGATTAGTCACCTTTTGGAGACTAGATATAACCTAAGGTTAGTGCTTAGATGTCTGAGAACTAGGTCTATAATGGTGCTTGTTATATATTAGGACCTTAGATATTGTTCTTTCCTTATAGTGCAATGGTATGGGATGCTACATTATTTGGAAATGATCTGCATCAAGGGAAGAGAAATCGTAAACATATAGAAC
Source organism: Alisma plantago-aquatica (assembly GCA_963693085.1). NCBI lineage: Eukaryota > Viridiplantae > Streptophyta > Magnoliopsida > Alismatales > Alismataceae > Alisma > Alisma plantago-aquatica. Next base: position 409,765,548 of record OY856414.1, read on the forward strand.
TAATTATCTAGGGTAGGTACACTAGTTTACACTTTGTTCTCACCACTTTCATTAGGTGACATGAAACTAGATTCTCTACTATGTGTGGGACACTCATTTTGTGGATTTAGTTTTTGATTCCAATTGGATCAAACTCGATAGTTTTCTTGACACATGTTTTATTAGAAAAAAAACTATATAATATTTTATTATATATGTAAGTATTACAAAAATGTGTCCCCACACATGTATGAGTAGGAGGTGGTCATTCAACCTAAGCAAAAGTGAGTGACATCAGTCTAGAGGAGAGAGTAATTTTAGATTAGATGTCTTGAGCCTTGTTGGAATATGTGATAGATGGAATAGATGAAATACTATTAGATGATGATCTAAGTTTTATATATGTGTGATAAGATGGTTTGGGATGATCAGTGTTTGTCTTTAAAGATTAAGGTTCAGTTTTTAGGATTTGAGATGAGTTTTGATGATGCAAGTAACTAAGATTTTATGAGATAAGATATGTTAAGTTAAAACAAGGTTGCGAGTCAGCATAAGCCTCAAGGTTTTTTTTACAAAGGAGGACCTCTAGTGTTGGGGCCAGATATAGGGTTAACTCTTGAGAGAGTGAGACTCATAGGGAGAAGTTTAGAGAACCTAAACTCCAATATATGAGAATTTGAGAAATATGTGATATGATATGTCCTAAACTAGACTACTTTTGAGTAAATGAGTTGATTTTCTTTATGTATGATTCCTATAGTCTTATTTAACCCTAGATGTCCTTGGGAGGTCCAAACCATAGAGTCAAAGAGAGGATTATTATATCTACATTTGTGAATATGAATATGAGAACCTACCATCTGGGTGAGGGACAGAGTCCTAAGACCCGGTAGGAGGAGACAACTATGCAAGTTTGTGTAAAGTTTCATGCTCAGGTTGATGGTTCCTTGTAGGAATCTAGTGGATGTATACAAGAGAGAGAGTTGGAAAAATAGTATTTCACAGGTAGAAAACCTATGACGAGTATGTCATATCATGTTTTGGTTTGTGCTTATATGGCTAGAGCTTGTAAAGCTATATGTTAGTGCCAATGTGGTAGACTTGATAACCCTAGAGAAAAGAGGAATATCGAGCTAGTGCATACAATACTCATAGAGTTGAGTGAGCTCAAAGAGACTGAGCATGATACTACCATCAAGTATGGGTTAGAGGAACCTCAATTGGACTAGATAATGTTTAATATATTTTTGACAAGCCACTCGTATAGGTTTGTTTAGCACAATCATGATATAATATATGTAAGAATGTGATCTTGTGTTGAGTTGTGGTATATGGATATGACATCATTGAAACCTAGTAGTGGTTTGATAAATCTCTATGTATAAGATGATTAATCATATACATGTATAATGATGACATAAAGGTTGGTGAATCAGTGATGAAATCGTTAATGAAGTTTGTAACCTAATATGATAATGTGAAATTAGACCATTTTAATGATAAACATCAAATATGGTGTTAATGTTAGTGCTTAATAAAGATGTTGAATATAGTTTGAAAATTTAGCACAACATAGTGATGATGACATTTCGAAATGATCTAGATGGATAAAGTGGGTTAATTATAATTAACCCTTTCATAAAATGTATAAACTGATGTTTGAATCTTAATGCATTCGTAAAACGAGGATGTAAATCCTAAACTATTAAATATGTTATGACCTAATCTAAGCTCCTAAACCCTTGTTTCAACCTTGTAAGGAGTGATGGTGCACCCAAGATGCTTGAAAACCTCATAGGAGTAGTTAAAAAGTTTTATACCTCTTGTTTGTGAAGATGTTTCATCTTAGAGTGGTGCCTACATGTAGATGAAGACCTTTACATTTTCCTTGGAGTATGTGAATGGCTTAATTTCGAGGATGATTTTTCTTATTCTTTTGAGATGTATATTATGTGATGGACCTGATTTGGCTTAATTTCGAGGACAAAATTTCTTTTAAGGTGTGTAGGATGTGATGGAGTGATATTTTTTGAGTTTCTTAGTTACTCAATTCAATGATTTAATCATGGGTTAGAAATTGAATTATCAAATTTGAGTTCATATGTATATGAGATGATGTGGTTAATGTTACTTGAGTTTACATATTATAATGAGAATATTATAGTCCTAAAGTGAGTTTTGATCATCTGAAGGTACTAAAATTAGTTTGGCAAAAGTTGAGAATCATTGATGTTGAAATATGATTAACACCCTTAAGCATGTGCCATTTTGGATTAAGTTATTGATCAATAAAATAGTGGTAACTTGGGACCAAGTTTGAATGGGTTGTATTTGGGACCATAATAAAGGCATGGTAAAAAAAGTGAGTCTTGGCTCCAAAGTTGTAAAGAATGTAGCTTGAGTTGTGATAAAGGTATGGATAAAATTTCATGAAGCTTGGAAGATCGTAGAGGAAGTTATTTAGGTTTGAAATTTTTGATTGATGTGCATTATCAGAGATTAATCGACCTAAGCTATAGCTTTATTTAGAGTAACACGTCCCTTGGTTTAGGCTGGGTCTGCATGGATAACATCTGACCCTAGTCATTTGATCTAGCGGCTGCTATCCAGGAGGAGAAAAATCCACAAATTGTGTTAATGGAAGGCACACTCTAGATGCTTGGATTTTGATTTAACAATCTACAAATAGTTTTCTACCTGTTCCCAACACGGAGTCAGGGGTAAGGATAGTCGACAACCATCCCATGATTGCCACCACCCTGATCATGGCTGGAAACATGATGTTAGACCACTCTTTGCCTTCAGACTGTCAAGAGGAGTTGGAAGACCCCTCATTCGGGGCAAATAGGCTTGAAACAAGAGAGCTCCAACTTCCAGTTTTCACTATTTCTCTACTCAGCCTTATAAGGTAGATGAGGAAGTAAATTAGGAAATAAAAGGGGGAATTGACGAGACCTAAGAGTTGGAAAATGAAGTCAAAGATCTGAATACCCCATCCCATTCCTCTCCAAGACTCTTTGTGGAGGTGTTGCTGGGTGCCGAGCTCAATCTCAACATGGAATCTATGGGGATGTTTGTAACACCCCGATTTTCATATAACATGAGCGGAAGCATCCTTACTCAATGGGGGTGTCAAAAAATGCTATTCATGCAATTAAAGTAAATGGAACACTTTGCATTGATATAAAAATGATTCTTACATAGTTCATGGTAAAAGAAATTACATCATAAACATCTATGAGGTCTAATTTATTTAGTGACATAACTAAACATGATATACATGACGTTAAGATTTCTGGACCGTCTAGGTAAATGGTACCCCACCAGGCAAAGCTTGAAGATCTACTAGCCTTCATTTCTATTTTTATCCTTCACTTGCTCCAAGTCTTGTGGACATCCCTCCCCAGCCATGCAAAACAAACATCACATCCGTAAGCGATATTTGGCACTTTATATGACATAAAAGTAAATATAACTTGACATGATAAAAAGTGACACGACATAACTTGACATGAACTTAAACATGTATTTTTCTTAAGCATTCATGATTTATAAATTACATAAAGAATTGAACAGTAGGTATATGTGTCCCTCTATAACGCCCCCCTTAGGAGCACATGATTGCTAGGAAAGCCCTTGACGATAGGAAAGCCCTTGACAACCCCTTGATGTCCATGATTTAGGAGCATATAGAAACTAAATCAATTCCATTTAACTTGATCATTAACATGGCATTAACATTATCTTAAATGTTAACATGAACAATGAACTTTAACATGATGGGATTTCTCCCCTTGAACCCTAATGGGATTTCTCCCTCATAAACCATTATAGGGCTTCCCATTCTTAAACATGATTCCTTAACCTTAATTCATAATCAATAATCTTAATAAGTGTTTTTATCATAAAACATAAGCAATCAATCAATCAAATAATAATAAGTAAACATGATATCATGCTGAGAAAACATTCATAATTCATGAAATATAATAAAGTGCATAATCATAAATAACATGCATTAAACCAATTTACTTGTGCCAAACATGCGTTGTCCGCTTACCTTGGAGCAAAGATGATCCTTTGAGTCAATTATAGGTCAAACTCCCTCTTGTCGTGATTAGGCTCTAAGTACCTGCTCATAATCATCATTAATCAATACATTATATTGATCTTAGGTTATTTTAGGGCTTGAGGATTTGAGTGAATTAGGTTTAGTCTTACTCATCGTCATCACTAAAATAGAAAAACTTGGTTGAATAAGGTTGCATGAATCACATTGATACATAATTAGGGTTTCATGGGCCAAGATAAGGTTTTCAATAAAACATCAAAATGGAAATGAAAATTAGTACTTGAAAACAATAAAATTGACTTCCTCTCAAAAAACCCGTTCTGTTGACTATTTACTTGTATTTTTCTAGAGCATCAGTTGAATTAATACAATTTTACAAAGAACAGACCAATGGTAATTCGAAGAAAAGCCAGGTGGGCAAATTATCCAACTAAGCGGACACTGGGCTCGAGCCCGTGCCCTCGTGGCCCATTCAGATTTCTCCATGTGGCTAAGAAATACACAACACTACATGGATAAAACAAAGGTTGAATTCCCAGAGTGCCCATGCAATATAAATAACTTGATTGAGTGGGCAGGGACACCCATGTCATTAACTGACCTGGTTTGTTCCACTCCCGAGCCATGGCGCTCGACACCTCCTGGAGGTGGAACTATAATCAGTATCAGGGAACATTGAGTCACTCTCACAAATCTAAGTTTGTCATCTAGTTTCTCATCATCCAACAAAGACAACGAGCCATCCAAAGGCCTTAGCTTGCACCGGAGTCTTGGCTCCATTACTGCCACCATGGCCAACAACAACTGGGTGGCACAGAGTGAACTACTAACACATAGGGCAATGAGATCATGTTGATAAAGACTCATAAGAGGTCACTAAAATTCAGGCAACAAACTTAGTTGCAAAGGGACCGTCATGGCCCCAGTACAGGTCGACGGAGCAAGCAAGAAATAGGGGAAACAATTCGATTCAAAAATCTAGGAAAATAGCTTGAAACCTCCAAGAGATGACTGGAAAATGATCGTGGCGACATTGTGAAGTCAAACAACCCACTTTCACAGTTGCGGGCACACTGGAATGCCATGGTGACTAGCATTGATGAAGACTTAGCGACGACCTATAGGTCCGGGCGACTCAGACGATTTTAGGGATAACTAGGAACTGGAAAATGACGTGGGTGTTGTGGTGTTGCTTACCAGGCGTTCAACTGTGGAGAAGAGCGCAAGGGTTGGTGAGGTGAGGTGATGGTCGTCGGAGAGAGAGGAGGAGGAGGTCTAGGTTTCTGAGGGCATCAGAGGAAGAATTGAGCAAGGAGGAAGGGTTCTTGGGAGCCGCTGATGCCTTCAAGTCCTTTGGATGGAGACGAGAAAGGCAAGAGTGGTGTCTGTGCATTCATGGTAGAGAGAGGAAGCGAGCCCTATTTGGGCATTTCACCTACAAGGTGAGTTAGTGGATGAGTCATTGCTCATTTGAACAAGCTGAGAGAGACGAAGATGAGGGAGGAAAAATCTAATGAAATGGTGGAGTAATGAGGGAGCGAGATGGCGAGGAAGGAAACACAAGAGAGTAACTCCTGTCCATGAAACCGCTGGGAGGAAGGTGACGATGTAAGAATCATCAGATCACTGATCGCTTAGATCCTAATCATTGGATGGTATGAGAAAAAGGGAATAATTACAAAGGGCATGTGATAGGAGGAGAAATCAAAATCATAGGCTTAATTGCTCACATTGAATGAAATCAAACCTTGCTCAACATTATAGAAATCTCATTAATTCATTTGGAAGGTCAAACTTGGTCCAATTGAGTTCAAATTTGAACCATATACTAATTGGTGGGTCTAGAACGTTTCTATACCATTAGAATGTGTGTTTGTACACATTATGACCCATAAATCTCATATCTTAATTAAAATGCATTTAAAAGCAATATGATTTGAAAGGGTCCCAATTATTGGATTCTTGAGTCATAAATCTGAGATTACTTGTTAAATTGTCACATTTGTCACCTTATAACCTTTCTCCATGTTTTATGGTCATTTGTAGGGGAGAGAAAAAGAAAGGGATTGGTATGAGTTAATGGATATACATAATGCATAATTGAAAGTGAAATATGAAGTTGGGTCTTATTTTGTCTTTTATCATCCCATTTTCATATAAGGACAACCATTAATGTTCTTTTGCATTAAAACCCTTAAAACATTATTATTGAAGAAAAGCTTCATTCTAAGGTTTAAATTGACTATGAAAATTAGGATATGACAATTCTACCCACCTTGAAAAAATTTTGTCCTCAAAATTTTCTAGGGTACTACCCACCTTAGGTTTTTGTTACTTCTTCATTCAATGAAATCTAGCATACTAAGATTTTCATGAAAGGAATGTAGTTCATAAATGTCTCATGTATGTTGAAAATTTTGCATGAAAATGGTTATGAAACATAGGGCATTTTATCTTGTACATTATTTATATGAGCATGAATTAGCTATAATCTTGCTCCTCACATCTTCAACTCTATGCTTTAGGTCTTATGAAACTAAACATATCTTTACACTTAGGGAACTTACCTTCAACTTGTCATAACTTTGTAACATTAGGCATAGGTGACTATCTACCCTTAGGTCTTTAGGTGCTTCCTACATTCTAGATATGTGGTGATCAGGAACATACCTAGAGATGTGGGATCTTAACATGCTATCTCTCACTAACCTACCAATACACATGTCCCATACCACATGCACTAGTAAGAAAGGAGAAATGCATATAAGGTCTCTTGCTCATGAATTCCTCTTCAACTCTCAATTGGATAGCCATAACAATTGAGAGTGGAGATACTATCTCATAAGCAAGGTCTAGGTTGACACTTTAAATCTAAACTAGCTAATCTTCAATTTCTAACACCTCTATCTCTCCTTAGGTGAAAACTCTAAATGTTCTAGGTCATGGTATTCTTCCTTGGGAATCCATTGTTAAACCCTAATTCATTATAGGGTAACTATGAGAATCATGTTTGCCTAGTGGCCATTTACCAAAATTGCTATGATACCATAATGTAACACCCCAATTTTCATATAACATGAACGAAAGCATCCGTACTCAATGGGGGTGTCACAAAATGCTAATCATGCAATCAAAGTAAATGGAACACTTTGCATTGATATAAAAATGATTCTTACATAGATCATTGTAAAAGAAATTACATCATAAACATCCATGAGGTCTAATTTATTTAGTGACATAACTAAACATGATATAGATGACATCTAAATTTCTAGACCGTCTAGGTAAATGGCACCCCACCATGAAAAGCTTGAAGATCTACTAGCTTTCATTTCTCTTTTTGTCATTCACTTGCTCCAAGTCATGCAGACATATTGTCCCTAGCCATGCAAAACAAACATCACATCAGTAAGTGGTATTTGGAACTTTATATGACATAAAAGTAAATATAACTTGACATGATAAAAACTGACATGACATAACTTGAAATGAACTTAAACATGGATTTTTCTTAAGCATTCATGATTCGTAAATTACATAAAGAATTGAACAGTAAGTATATGCGTCCCTCTATAACACCCCCTTAGGAGCACATAATTGATAGGAAAGCCCTTGATGCTAGGAAAGCCCTTGACAACCCCTTGAGGTCCATGATTTGGGAGCATATAGAAACTAACTCAATTCCATTTAACTTGATCATTAACATGGCATTAACATTATCTTAAATGTTAACATGATCATTGAACTTTAACATGATGAGATTTATCCCCTTGAACCCAAATGGGATTTCTTCCTCATAAACCATTATAGGTTTTCCCCTTCTTGAACATGATTCCTTAACCTTAATTCATAATCAATAATCATAATAAGGGTTTTTACCATAAAACATAAGCAATCAATGAATCAAACAATAATAAGTAAACATGATACATTGAGAAAACATTCATAATTTGTGAAATATAATAAAGTTCATAATCATAAATTACATGCATTAAACCAATTTACTTGTGCCAAACATGCATGGCTCGCTTACCTTGGAGAAAAGATGATCCTTTGAGTCAAGTATAGGTCAAACTCCCTCTTGTCTTGATTAGGCTCTAATACCTATTCATAATCATCATTAATAAATACATTGTATTGATCTTAGGTTAAATTAGGGCTTGAGGATTTGAGTGAATTAAGTTTAGGCTTACTGATCATCATCACTAAAATAGAAAAACTTGGTTGACTAAGGTCGCATGAATCACATTGTTACATAATTAGGGTTTCATGGGCCAAGATAGGGTTTTCAATAAAAAACCGAATTGGAAACGAAAATTAGGACTTATAAAAAATAAAATCGACTTCCTCTCGAAAAACCCTTTCGATTGATTATTTATTTGTATTTTTCTGAGCATCGATTGAATTAATACGATTTTACAAAGAATAGACCAATGGTAATTTGAAGAAAAGCCAGGTGAGCAAATTATCCAACTAAGAGAACACTGGGCTCGAGCCCGTGCCCTCATGGACCATTCAGATTTCTCCATGTGGCCAATCAATGTGCAGTGCTAAATGGCTAAAACAAATGTCAAATTCCCAGAGTGCCCATGCGATATAAATAACTCGATTGAGTGGGCAGGGACACCAGCGTCATTCACTGACCTGGTTTGTTCCACTCCCGAGCCATGGAGCTCGACACCTCTTGGAGGTGAAACTCTGATCAGTATCAGGGAACATTGAGTTACTCGCAAATTTAAGGGCGTCGTCGAGTTCTCATCATCCAATGAAGCCAATGAGCCATCCAAAGGCCTTAGTTTGCACTAGAGTCTCGACTCCATTACTGCCACCATGGCCAGCAGCAACTGGGTGGCACAGAGTGAGGAACTAGCACAGAGGGTAGTGAGATCGTGTTGATACAGACTCATATGAGGTTGCTGAACTGTAGGCAAAAAACTCAATTGTGAAGGGACCGTCATGGCCCCAGTATAGGTTGCTGGAGCAAGTGAGAAATAAGGGAAACAATTCGATTCAAAAATCTAGTAAAATATCTTGAAACCTTTAAGAGATGACTGGAAAACAATCGTGGCGGCATTGCGAAGTCAAAAAACCTGCATCTGAGGTTGCAGGCACACTGGAACGCCATAGAGACTAGCACCGACAAAGACCCATTGGCGGCCTATAGGTCCGGGCAACTCGGATGAGTTCATAGATAACTAGGAATTGGAAAATGACGTGGGTGTTGTGGTGTTGCTTACTAGATGTTCAATTGAGGAGAAGAGTGCCGGGGTTGGTGAGGTGAGGCGATGGTCACTGGATAGAGAGAGGAGGAGTAGGTCTGGGTTCCTAAGGGCATCAGAGGAAGAATTGAGCAAGGAGGAAGGGTTCTTGGGGTCTGCTGATGCCTTTGGGTCCTTTAGATGGAGACGAGGAAGGTGAGAGCGGTGTCTTTGCATTCATGGTAGAGAGAGGCGAGCCCTATTTGGGCATTTTGTCTATAAGGGGAGTTAGTGAATGAATCATTGCTCATTTGAACTGGCTGAGAGAGACAAAGATGAGGGAGGAAAAATTGAATGAAATGGTGGAGTAATGAGGGAGCGAGATGGTGAGGAAGGAAACACAGGAGAGTAACTCCTGTCTGTGAAACTATTGGGAGAAAGGTGACGATATAAGAACCATCAGATTGTAGATCACTTAGATCCTGACTGTTGGATGGTGTGAGAAAAAGGGCAGAATTACAAAGGGTGTGTGATAGGAGGATGAATTAAAATCATAGGCTTGATTGAACGCATTGAATGAAATCAAACCTTACTCAACATTATAGAAATCTCATTAATTCATTTGGAAGGCCAAAATTGGTCCAATTGAGTTCAAATTTGAACAATATACTAATTGAAGGGTCTAGAACATTTCTATACCATTAGAATTTGTGTTTGTACACATTATGACCCACAACTCTCATATCTTAATTAAAATGCATTTAAAAGCAATATGATTTGAAAGGATCCCATTGATTGGATTCTTGAGTCATAAATCCGAGATTACTCATTAAATTGTCACATTTGTCACCTTATAACCTTTCTCCATGTTTTATGGTCATTTGTAGGGGAGAGAAAAAGAAAGGGATTAATATGAGTTAATGGATATACAAAATGCATAATTGAAAGTGAAATATGAAGTTGGGTCTTATTTTGACTTTTCTCATCCCATTTTCATATAAGGACAACCATTAATGGTCTTTTGCATTAAAACCCCTAAAACATTTTTATTTAAGAAAAGCTTCATTCTAAGGTTTAAATTGACTATGAAAATTGGGATGTGACAATGTTAGAGGAGGACCTGGAGATCTTTTAGTCCTTTTTTGATCTAGAATCAGGTGCACATATTTCAATTGGTACTCTGTAGACTCAAGTTGTTTGGGTTGGATCTACTGAGCTCTCAACCATCCTTCACCCTTGTGGCAGCGTGGTGGCCGGAGATCTCATTGATACAGAGTCCTAGAGATAGAGCATCAAACCTGACTAGTTGTGGAGGTCTAAAAGATGTCGCCGAAGATCATGGTGGCCTATAAATCTGACTACAAGTACCTCAGATCTACTAATTGCTCATTGAAATAAAGTCAGAGGTGGCGACGCTCAAGTTGAGAACTCAGTTCTCATGTTCGAGGTATCTAGCAGAACGAGACATGAGAGGGACTGGGAGAATAAGTGGGTGGTCCGGTCCAGCCAGAGTAGATATGAACCAATCAAGAACCAGCCAGCTCAACCAAAGAACAGTGCGCCCCTTAGTAGTGACATGGTGGATCTTGATTGGCCGCTGAAGGTAAAATCTTCTAAAAATCACAATTTTTATATAATTCTTAGTAATTAACCCTGTTATCTGAAAAATACAAACAAGATACTCAAATTCTTAGAAAAATGAGTAGAACAAGAAGGAATCGCAATATCAACCTATTAATCCTTATCTCTTAGTGATATCATGTAAGATGCAATACACTTGTTTCATATTTCACCTTATTATGTGAACCTATTAACCTTAGGTTACATTCATTAGTCATATTATATTTTTTCTCATCATTTTAGGATAATTTAACATTTAACATGTAACATGATTACATGCATAATTTTGATTTCACATTTACTTGTTAGCTTCCAATTAGTGATATGAGCCTAATATGTAATTTCTAGGGTTTCTTGAGCATATTTGTAATTATTGTACATTAGTTAGGGTTATTAGTCCTAATTAGCCACATTAATCTACATGATCTCATGTGAAAACATCATCATATCTGGCATTAGTTGGATTATTCCTAATATTTTGGATTTACTAGTGCATAATCAAGATTGTAGGTCATTATTTGATATATATATCAAGTAATGAACCCTAACATGAAATATGAGACCAGTAAGATAAATCCAAATTTTAAGACAAGTAATCATGGGAATATCAAAATAGACTAAGTCAAACTCTAATGAATATGATAGGGTTAATATGATGAGAACCTAATATCCATATATGATCTTGTCTTTACCAAGGTTGACCAAGGTTATAATTGACCTCAAGAATATGAGATGATTGGGATATCTTGAATAAGATGCACCCTTACCTCTTACTTGGCCTACTATGTATTATGGTTGTATTATATGTGTACAAATACTTGGCATATGATATTGGATGAAATGATTGTTCTTGTATGATATATTGTTTGATTTTCTATACTTATCTGGCTATGAACACATGAAACATAAGATATCTGATCCATTATATGATAGTACTAAATCTCTTTAGTAGAATAGTGCATTGATGAAAGTACTAAATCTCTTTGGAAGAATAGTATATGTGAGCACTAAACCTATTTGATAGAATTATGAACGTATGAAAGTACTAATTCTCTTTGACAAAATAGTACATGTGATCACTAAATCTCTTTGGTAGAATAGTGCATGTGGTTGATCAACTTTACATATAATGTAAAATGTGCCTAAAAGACATGTTCTCTTTTGTTAATAAAAATTCTTATTCAAGTATGCTTTTGTTATTTTTATTTATTACTGCCAAGCATTAGTTTATCTTATTTCTAAGTCTTAGTAATGAGAGGTATATAAAAAGACACTTAGGCGTACTCAATACAATATTTTAGAATATTGTGCTGATGTTTACCACATGTAATATTTCACTTAGGTTGTCGAGACATGATCTTGAAAGACCAGACTAGTTAAGAGTTGTATGTAGAGTTGATGTATAGGTGGATCTGTTGTCCTAAGATCCTGTTGTTTAGTTGTTGTACTTTTATATGTAAAAGTTTACTGTTCAATATGTAATATCAATTTTATAATAATTCAATTTGTAATTATATGTTGAATGGTGAACATATGTTGTATGGTTTTTTGTTGTTCATGTGCATGTGCTATTGTTGTTTCCTTCTAACTCCCTTGATTTTCTTCTTCTTGGTCTAGTGTGTGGGGCTTGAATTGGGATTCTCACTGAGGTGAGGTTTCAATTTGGATGTCACACATTAGACTTAGAATTTGAAAATCCAGGGATGTCACAAGTTTACTCCTAATGAGTAAATCTTAGATGGGTTTCTAGGTCAACGATAAGGTTTAAAAATTAGGGTCTATAATATTCTAATTGGACATCTAATATATGCATTTTAGTGTTTCCAATTCATCAAAATCTCATTACAATTCATCACAATCTAATTAACTACATAGTTAGAAATAATTTTAGGATTTACAATTCATCACAATACAATTAAATCTAGAGCAACGACATACTAGGGTTTACAAAAAAAATTCAATTCTAACTAAATATGTAGTTACATATATACATTTTCATTACAATCTAATTAAATGTAACTAAACAACATATTAGCTCTAGAATTACTACAATTATCCGGGTAGTAGTTACCATCAAACAAACTGTAACTCATTTAGTGAGCCATTTACAATTTCACAATTTGAATTTGTTCATACTTGCATGTGCAAAAAAAGGTAGAGAAAGACCTACCTTACTAGACTAGAGTAGAGAGTAGTACAATCCTCATCTTGGAACAACAATGAAGTAGCACAATCCTCAACTTGGAGCAGCAACGGTAGAGAAGCAACTAGTAGAGGCGGTGGAGAAGCAGCTTGCAGCAGTAGCGGCCACAAAGAGCAGTAGTAGCAACCTCAATATCAGCAGTAACAAAGGCACAAATAATAGCATAGACATCAATGGTGGAGAGAAGCTGTTACGACCCCATCTTCTGATAACCCCCAATTAAGGGAGATCGCAAGGTGGGGTCGTAACATTTGGTATCAGAGCAAACCCACTCAACAGATCTGAACAACTATGTTCCACAACCTTTATGTGTGCATGAAGTATATGTTCAATAATCTGCATGACTCATCAAATCAGGTATGTGGTTACGATTACAAATAACCGCTTTAGTTTCCCGGTGGATTCCCGAATGTTTAATCGCATTGAATGCAACTAAACTGTTGGATGTTTATTTATTTCATGCAACATATAAAGTGGCTATGATTATCACTATAAAGGTGCATATATAACTGGCTAGATCCGGGTCCACCTCTGTTACTTTGAAAAGGCTAAAAAGGGGTAATCCTAGAGTAAGGTCTAGGTTACCGTGAGTTAGAGACTCTTTAGCAAATCCCGAGTTAAGGAGTGGACTACTTACGAGTAGTGCCATGTGACTCAACCCTAGAAATTGGTTCACTTATAGGTGGATCATGAGGGGTTTAATGGGGACAACACAGAGGATAGGGTACTCTTGGATCGCGGAGTTATATCTAAAATGTAATATTGGTTTTTAAACAAGTAATTGAATGATTACATTGTTATCATAGTTGCATGTTTATTGTTTCCCCCACATACCATCTACCGACTGACCGTTGTTTTGTTTGTCGGCGTTTTAGGTACATATTTCAAAGAACAAACAGTAAAGTGGCACATGTGATACTAAATGAGAATTAAAGTGCAAAGGAGGATTAGATAGATTAGTATCGATATGGATAGAAGAATAGAGATTCAAGTTTTCAAAAGGTATGTAAAGAAAAATTTTATTACCATTTTCAGTATAGTCTGTTAGAATTTAATAATTGTTTATGGTTATATGTCGAACCTTTGATCCGGGATTAATGGGTGAGGCTCAACCTCTCGGTTTCCCTTAATTGGGGGTTATCAGGAGGTGGGGTCGTAACAGAAGCCATGGCGATAGTGGAGGAGGCATCAATGGTGGTAGGAGGATCTATGGCAGAGGAGAAAAATCACTGACATACTATTCCAGAGAAACACGGGTAGGGGAAAGAGGGGAAAAGGGTTCTCACAAGGTTTAAGTAAGACCTATCCCATCGAATATTTTCAAAATATGATGACTTAAACCCTAGGTCGATGGTTGCAACCACAAACCATTGAAAAAACAAATTCCTTTTTTGTAGGTTTGATAGATAAAACTGACGACTAATTCTACAACCATGATGCAACCAAGAAAACCCTACATCATCAGTTAGTGTGAAGACACCCAATGAGAAAAATCAATTGGGGTGGGAAAATTTGTGTTGGATACATGGAACATACACCTTTCTTGTCGATCATTGTAGATACAACTGACAATATATACACGTAAGAACTATAAAGAGATGTTTGGCGCATAGTCATTTATCACGTCAATTATTTAACAAACGAACTGACAACGTAGGGTTTTGGAGGCAAATGAAATGCTCACAAATATTTTGCATGAAATTCTATTTTCACAGACAATATATCACGTAGGTTGCTTCTCTACCGATCAACTGTGGCAGTTGTCTGTAAAGAACCAATGCTAAAGAGTATATGTTAGCTATGTGTACAAAGTTTAATATTTATAAAATTGAACACTATCCCACAAGTATACATGTGTGTAGTAATATCGAGGTCATTGAAAGAGCAAAGGTTTGTTAGGTGCAAAAGTATTGAACTTCAACAATCTCTATCTTTTAAACAAGAGAGGTTTTGTTATGTTAACTAAGCAATTTGAGAGGAAATGAATGAAAATAGAAAAAACATGTATTAAGGATCAATTCGGATTGGAAATTCTTGAGTATAGGATTTCAAAATCCACATCATAACATGAATAATAAAAAAGATCAAGAACACTAGCAATAACACAAGGGAGGCATGTATCCTACACCCACCTCCCGGTAGTGTAGAATAGTCCTAACTTTGTACACCACTCCCTTAGATATACTTAAGTTCAAACTACAAACTTTTGTTCCCCAACACATCCCAGCCACTCTTGTGGTCAAGGTAGTGTAGATAAGCTACATCTCATTACTCCTATGCACATGTTCCCAAATTATACAAAGAGCAGAAATCATACATACAAAGTGGCCAGCAAATCATGTAAGAAGAATAAAATACTGATGAACCTTAGAATAGTGAAAAAAACTAGCATTATATATAAAATTCATGTTCAACAATGTCATGACATGGGAGTTACTCTCCCATACCCAAGAATAAGAGATCTACTCATCCATGGCTGTAAAAAGTAGATACAAACAATAAAAAGTAGTGATAGACATCATAATAGAAGGAAATAAACTTAGATATCTATGGAAGAAGGAAGATAGATTTGGAAATCTGATCAAAGAGTAACAAATCCATCCTTGCTGTTGGAAACTCTCCAGATTCACTTCTGAGTGGAGAGAAGAAAACAACAGAGATCTTTGCTATAATTGTTGGAAAGGAAGAGAGAAGAAAAAGTTTCCCTCCTAAGAAATCAACTTTTCTCCCTTAGAACACCTCCAACTCGTCATCCCTATTCCTTGCTTGAGTCCCCTTCCAAATGGTTCAAAATAGTCCGTGGTAACTGTCCCAAGATGGCTTGGGGTCGTATATATAGGCATGAGGTAGTTAAATTCACATTTGAGTGAAATCTACAGGTCACACGACGTGTCTTTTATAAGACACGCTGTGTCTTATGCGATAACTGAAGTCTGGATCGAGTTCTAGAAAGTTACACGACATGTCTTTAATAAGACACGACATTTTGCTACAAATCTGGGAGTTTTGGGTTCAATTTCTTGGACTATGACACAACGTGTTTTTAATAAGACATGACATGACTTTATCAGTTTCAGCAACATTGATTTTCTAAATGTCTAGATGATTGGGGAATGTGTTGATGGATGTTATGATGGCATTTTCTACCCATTTTGATTCCAAATTGTTGTATCTACAAACCAAACCATAGAGCAAGTAAAGACAACAATAAAGGTGGAAAATCTAACATGATTATGAGTGTTCATTGGGTTAAAATGGTTGGGAAATGAAACCAAAAGTGATCCAAATGATGATATAAATACGTACATTAAATCCTCCTAAGCTTAAACCATTGTTTGTCCTCAATCAAAAAGAGCATAGAAACACAAATGAAAGAATTGTCAAGTTCATGATTAGACCAAATGAAATGAAAGATGTGTATAAGACCAAACCGACCATGATCAACATTTTTATACTCATAGCCATCAATTCAACTTAAACACCCAAGAAAGAGATTTTTAATTCAATAGGGGTGGTCACAATTAAATGAATCAATGAATTAAACAACAATGAGTAGAATTTGGATGACCAATCCAAACAATTAGTGGATGCGCAACTCAAATTCTCAACTATTAAGGATAAAAATGATGAAATCTTAGTCATAGAAATGTTTAGACTCAGATGAATAAAGCAAGCCAAATTATGTATTTATGTTCAATAGATGAAAGGGAAAGTCCAGGTGAAAATAATAGGCTAGGAAGAGTTCTAAAGATATAAAAAATCCAAGTCTTCTACAGTTAATGCTAACGGAGGAGTAGGCAAGGAAGGCACTTGTCAACATTGTCATCATGATGGACATTGGAAAAGAAATTTTGCTCCTTACCTTGAGCAACTAAATAAGAAGGGGATATAGATATTCACTTTAGGTATATATGTTATAGATATATATTTATCCACTTCTTCATCTTGAGTATTAGAGACCGAATATGGATCACATGTGTGCTCTAAATACGAAGGATGTAAAAGTGATCAAACTCTTAAATAAGGGAGAGGTAGATCTACAAGTAGAAAATGGGGTAAGAGTTCTTTCTATAGCTATAGGAACCTACAGTTTATCTCTATCCATCAATATTTTGCAATAGAGTTAGAGAACTGCTACTATGTAACTATCATAAGTATAAACATCATTTATGTATCTTATTTGGAC
Source organism: Alisma plantago-aquatica (assembly GCA_963693085.1). NCBI lineage: Eukaryota > Viridiplantae > Streptophyta > Magnoliopsida > Alismatales > Alismataceae > Alisma > Alisma plantago-aquatica. The sequence goes on from OY856414.1 coordinate 409,782,806, forward strand.
AATAATAGTTTTGATTTTTTTTATAAAGAATGGTCAAGGTTATATTTCAAGAGATGAGATATTCTATGACAGTGCCTTAAGGTCTAATGGTCCTTATTTATTAGTTCTCGAGATGACTTCATATAACATAAATACCAAGAAGCTAAAACTGAATGACTCGAATAAAGCATACCTATGGCACTATCATCTAGGGCACATAAATGAGAAACACATTTCTTGACTCCATATATATGGTTATCTAGACTCTTTTGATTTTTAATCAATAAAGATGTGAGAATATTTTTTGCTGGGAAAGATGACAAAAGCACCCTTCACTAGTAACAATGAGAGGATAAGTGACTTATTAGGACTCATACATAATGATATTTGTAGACCTTTGAGCACAACTAATAGAGGTGGATACTAGCTCATTATGTTTATTGTTGACTTTAGTGCATATGGATATGCATATCTTGTGAAACAAAAATCAAATATCTTGAAAATATCAAGGAATTTAGGAATGAAGTACATAGGCAACTTGGAAAGAATATTAAAGAACTTTGAATGTGCAATATATCTAAGCCAAGACTTTCAGGTCCTTATGAGAAACCTTGGTATTGTCACAATTGATTCTACCTGTATCACCACAACATGATTGAATGTAATAAACAAGGAATCACACCCTATTGACATGCTACAATCAATGATGATTTTAGCTAATCTTGTGGCTTCCTTATGGGGACATTCTATTGAAACCACCACATTTACACTTGATTAAGTACCTTCCAAATTCGTTTCAAAGACAATATGAGATATGTTATAATATGTCTTCTATTAAAGTTTGAGGATGTAAATCTTATGTTAAGATATGGTTCTCTAAAAATCTTGGACCCAAAATAAATAAATGTCCTTTGTTGGATACCCTAAGGAAAATAAGGGTTATTACTTCTACATTCCATCCAAAGACAAACTGTATCCAAAACTATTGTATTCCTTGAAAAAAGGTTCATTGAGAAAGGAAAAAATGGGAGGGAAATAAATCTCAAATAAGTTTGAGGCCAAAAGGATAACTTTGAGCCTATGACCAAATATGAGGAATAAAGATAATCACAAGCCATTTCAGAATTGCAAACTCCTCCTATATCATAAGAACCACGAATGTCTAGCAGGGAACATATGGATCTAGAGAGATTTGGATATGTCATGACTTGATCAGGTTATTTGTTGGTCATGAAGGATGAGATCCAAAAACTTGTGATGATTCAATTAGGGACCATATTCTAGTAAATGTATTGAGGACGTGAGATCTCAAATGGACTCCATGTACTCCAACAAAGTATGGACTTTGGTGGATGCACCTAAAGGGGTAAAATCCCATAGGGTGAAAATGTGTCTTGAAGAAAAAGACTGACATGGATGGTAATGCACAAACCTATAAAGGATGACTGGATGCAAAAGTTTTTAGAAAAGTTCAAGGTGTTGATTATGACAAAACATCTTCACCAATTGCTATGGTTGAATTCATCAGGATCATGCTTACCATCGTATCCTACCATGACTATGAGATTTTGGCAAATAGATGTTAAGACAGCTTGCCTTGATGTGAATATTTTAGATGATGTGCAGATGACACAACATGAAGGTTTTATTGCTCCAAATGAAGCCAATAAATTATGTGAGAAATAGTGGTCAATCTATGGGTTTAAGTAAGCATCTAGAAGCTAGAAACTTCATTTTGATGAGACAATAAAAGAGTATGGCTTTATCAAAAATGAAGATAAACCTTATATTTACAATAAGGTTAGTGGGAGCATAATTGTATTTCTAATATTACATGCTGAGACATATTATTGATGGTATATGACTTACCTACTATACAATTGGTTAAGACTCGGTTGGTCAATGACTTCTCCAATAAGTACCTAGGAAAGAATCCTATATTCTAGCAATCAAGGTCTATATAGATGGATCTAGAAAACTTCTTGGCCTAGTCAATACATACATTGATAAGGTGTTGAATAAGTTCAACACACATGATTTTAGGAGAGGTAACTTACCCATGTATCATGGAGTAAATCTCTCTAAATTTCAATGTCCCATCTCTTGGAAGAGTGAGAGCACATGAGTAATATTTCATATGCATATACAATTGGATTGTTCACATATGTAACGTAATGTACAAGCCAATACGTGTCGTATGCTTTGAACATGATGTGGAAGTACCACTCAGATCAGTAAGTTCACTGAATAGACATGAATAATATCATGAAGTACTTGAGAGAAACTAGGGATGAATTCTTTATACATCGAAGTGAGGAAGAGTTACTTGTAAATGGTTACAATGATGTAAGCTTCCAACTAAAAAGGACTACCGATCGCAATCAGGATTTGTGTTTCCCCAAACAACAAAGTTGTAAGATGGAAGAGTTCCAAGAAAGATATGGTGTCTAATTCTACAACAAAAGTCGAGTACATTTATGCATATAGTGAAGAAAAGGAATCAATATGGACCAAGAAGTTCATTAGTGAACTTGGGTTTGTTCTAACCAACTAGGATGTGGCACATCTTTACTATGAAAACAACGAAGACATTGCAAAGGCTAAGGAATCCATATAATTTCAGCATTCCAAACACATACTATGGTGATTTCATGTAATATGAGAGATTGTACAAAGAGGCAACATATATGTTTACAAAGTACCAACTGAAATGAGTTTGATTGACCCCTTCATAAAAGCATTTTCACAAAAGAAGCATGATGGTCATGTTAAATCACATGTAACTTGATCATGGGTGATTGGATGTAGTGCAAGTGGAAGACTATTAGTTGTATTCCCTAAGAGCCATCATATGATAATTTTAATAGAGATACTTTATACATGATTTGGTTATTAGTAAAGGCCACTCCACTTATTTTTTTTATTTCAGTATTGATAATATAAATCAATGTAATAATATCTAAAGAATGTTTTGACTCTAACATATGCTTTGGGTTTAGGACATGAACATGAGATCATATGCGTACTTAAGATTTCTTCTAGTTAAGTATCCGGTTAGTTATTAGTATGGATATTATAGGGAAAAAATATGTAAGTATCTGTGTTGAATGAAGACTATGTCTGTTTAGCATAATATTGGGTATCAGTTCAGATACTTGTTAGAGAACAAGTTGTACTAGATAGTCCCACGTTGTGAATGATAAAAGGAAGTTATATCATGGCATTCAAATTCGTATCTCAAATTTATAATCATGAATGTGATCCTTAGACATGAATTCACTATAGTAACTACATGTTGTTTTGTGTACTATAGAACTACCCAAAGTGACTCTAGATAAGGATTGTCATATAGGTAGAAATTGGGTGCATTGTGACACTTGTGGATTACTGTGAGTGAAGTGAATGGAATCTTTCTCGCCATTGAAGTTTTGAAAAAATGAAGATGGAGGATAATGAGAGATTTCTTATTAATAGATGACAAACTCCCCTCTTATATATAGAAGAGGAGGAAAATAGAAGGAAGAGAACTTAACCCTAAGGGGACAAGATAACTAGTCCATGTACATAAAAAACTTAATTATTCTAACACTCTCCATGTAACAAACCAAAATCCAAAATCCTACTATATTCCATGATTAAAAGGATAGTGAGATGGGTTGCCTAGACTTGACCGAACAAGGATAAAAATTAAAACACCTTTATATAACACCTTAATTATGTGCCAAAATGTAAATAGATTTATACATTCACATGATGGTAAAATAAGATGAATTAATGGATTAAATATGTTAATTGAGTAATAGATGAAACTTTGTGAATGATAATAATAATATATAATTATTTTTGTAACAATGTGAATTTAATGGAACTCTAATTGAAGACTTATCAACATGTATTAAGATACATTGTGAAAAACCATAATGGTGATATATCAAAAAAGGATATCTCAAAAGAGAAATATAATGGTAAAAATGCGTTCCTTGGGTCCCAATTTCATTAGGTACCAAGTTTTACATTATTTTCATAATAATAATTATCTTAATTCCACTTGGAAAAGAAAATAAGCATAAGATCCAAAAGTGTTAAATAAATTACTAAAAGTCTTTAAAAGTGGAAATAAACCTAAAATTATAAATCTACATACCAAAATCAATAAATATGTGAATTTCCACTTTATTTGGACAAACTTATCCATTCTAGTATATTTAAGAGAGAATGTATATTAAAGTCTAAAATATTAAATAGCATGTTAAATAACCCCAAAAGGAAAAATTAATTATAAAATGATAATCCTCATGTTTAAGTTTACTTGTAGGCCAAGTTTCACAACTTTTGGGTGTTCTCAGATGCCACCAATTCTTAAGAGAATAAACTAAATTATAAGATTAAATAAAATATTATAAGTCTTTAAAAGTAAAAATTGATTCCAAAAATAGATTATGCATGCCTTAATATGTTAGGTGCCAAATCTGGTATTATTTGGGGTATGTTTGAACATTCAAATCAATTAGGAAAGAAATGAGATAATGCATGAATAGTGAATCAAGTTATTTGCACAATTTTTCTAAAACCAGCATATATACATCTGGCACACTAATTTTCTGGCCCATTTTTCCTTTTGCAACTCATAAATTGTCACAAATAGTGGATTTCTAGATCTGAAGGCCCCAAACCCATCTCTCTCCTCTTGCCATTTTTGGCAACTGATGCGTTGATGCCTTCTTTCCCTCATCATTTTCTTCCTCTCTTTCCTCCCTCAGTATGACTTTCCTTTCCTCTTAGATTCCTCTCATCACACTAAACTCGAGAAACCCTAATATATATAGGCCCTATGCCCAGAAGGCTTCTCACTAACCCTAGTTCCTCTCTCCTATGTTCCTTTCCTGCTCTGTCCTTCCTATTCTTATTTCCACAAAACCACGGTGTCAGACCTATGCTTTACCATTTTGGTACCTCTGCAAAACCTCTAAGAATGGTATCCCAATCCCTGATGATCAACATTCACCTGCGATCATTGTCCCCATCTCCAGTCATTAGGTTGAAGCTTCTTTGATCTCAGAGGTTGTCCGGTGATCAATTGTGGGCCTTCTAAATCTATAGACCCCCTCCAACAGATTATGTAAATCTCATGGCACCATCAATTTGGTATGTGGAGGTGTGCATCGTTTTCCCCTCCTTACACTATTCTTGTTTGTGGGTCTACAGTGGATTTGAATTCTTGAGTTGTCAGTCATGGTTTCTCGTGTTCTCCTCGATGGAAGTTTCAATTACTATCCTTGATCTTGTCTACTCCCTTGTCACCCTATTTCTTGGGGCAATGTTGAAGTCCCAAATTTTGCACCTTCTTCCAGTTATGGAAAAAGGGTGGAATTGGTCTTCTGTGCACTATAGAGAGCATGAACTATCTCTCTGAGATAGTGAGATCCTCCTGAAGCCACCCATAGTTATTATTCTCCAACCTACTCTGGTTTTACCCTGATTGAAATGTTAACTGTGATGTTCCAGGTTGCAGTTTCGACCGATTTGGGACTATGAACAATACTAAACTTTGTCTTTCCAATTTTTCTCTTGGTTTTAATTTGATTTGGTCATGCAGATATGGACATTTATGTCTTTTCCATACACCTATTTTTTCCTCTTTTCACTGATCCGACTTTAGGCCTGAGTTAGATGACCAAGTGTGATGTCTCTGAATTTTCAATGCCTTAACCACACGTGACGTTGAAATGAAATCCTCATCTCAATGAGAATCTCAATTTCAAACTCCACACACTAGGCCAAGAAGAATAAAATCAGAGGAAGTCAGAAGGAAACAACAGTAGCACATGTACATGAACAAGAACAAAATCATAGGACACATGTTCACCATTCAACATATAATAAAAAAATGAATTATTACAACTTTTGACATTTCATATTGAACAGTAAACTTTTACATATGCACATGCTACATCCTAAAACAATATCTTTTAGACAACAGGTCCACCTGTATCTCTGCTCGCCACAAAACTCTCAACTATCACATCTTCAAGAGCATAAGTCCACAACTTAAATATAAGATTACATGTGGTACACGTCAACACAATGTTCTAAAATATTATACTAAGTACGCCTACGTGTCTTTTGTATACCTCTCATTATGAAGACAAGTCAATAAGATAAAACTAATACTTGGCAGTAATTAAAGATAACAAGAGCATACTCGAAGAAAAATGTTTATAAGCAAAAGAGAACACATATTTTAGGCACATTTTCTATTATATGTAAAGTTGATCAACCACATGCACTATTTTACCAAAGAAATTTAGTGCTCACATGTACTATTTTGGCAAAGAGATTTAGTACTTTAAACAATGCACTATTCTTTTAAAGAGATTCAACACTCACATGTATTGTTTTCCAAAGAGATTTACTTTCATCTATGCACTATTCTACCAAAGAGATTTATTGCTATCATATAATGGATCAAATATCTTACGTTTCATGTGTTCATAGCCATATGTATAAAAAATCAAACAAGATATCATACAACAACAATCATTTCATCCAATATCATATGCCAAGTACTTTGTACACATATAATATAACCATACCATATAGTAGGCCAAGTAAGAGTTACAATGTATCTTGTAAAGATATAATCTAATCCACATCAGATTCCTCATGTCAACTATATCCTTAGTCAAGCCCTGATTAAGAGAAGATCAGATGTACCATCATCAGATTCTCATCATCTTAACCCTAGTTATGATTCATGTTAGGATTTTGTATTACTCATTAGGATATGAGCATCATTATTTGTCTTATCTTTTTGGAATTAGGTTAATGGTCTTAGATGTATATTATTGACACCATATTCTGGATTGATATAACTTTTATGCACATTATCTTCCTTGTTGTTTATTCACTATATGCATCAAACCCAAATATTAAACGCATTAATAAACTTAGGGATTCATACTATGTATTATGACTCATCATCATATAATGTGAACTACTATCATCATCTTGATCTCGAGATTCTAGAAAGGGTTCCAAGTACTAAAATTCTATTATAATTTTCAAAATTTCATGAACATATTTGTAATTATTGCACATTAATTAGGGTTATTAGCCTAAATATCTATATGAAGCATTTCACATGATTTTGTACGCCAACATTATAATCAATGACCTTATATGGATTATAAACATAATTTAGGATCTAGTGACATGTTATGATAATTTTAGGACACAAATTGATATTTATTACTCATGAAACAAGTCTAATATATCTTACATGATATCACTATGTTTAAGGATCAAAGGACTAATATTATGCGTCCATGTTGTTCTACTCATTTTCTTAACATTTTAGTACCTTTTTTGTATTTTTCTAGATCACCGAGCTAATTATTGTGATTTATATAAGATCTGAGTGTATTCTGGGTATTTACCTTTACTAGCCAATCAAAAGTCACCACGTGGCTCTTGCGGGGCATGTCTCTTTCTGTAGATCTCACTTGAGGACCCTCCTGGTTCAGGTACTAGCTGGCTGGTCTGACCCTAGGCATCCGGTTCAAGATCTAGTTCATGCTCTCCTCTCTTGATCCCCTTTCTCACTTGAAGCCCGAATCCTACATGCGGTGTCTCCTAGAAAACGATCACTGCTGTAGGGCTTCATCCCGATGAGTAACCAATAGAACCCATGTGCTCCTCGTTAGGTCTAGAGCCACCATTAGATCTGGAATCTTTTTTGGACCATCCAAGACGTCTTAGTAGAGCTCCTCTTCTATGTCTTCTCCTTACTGGCGGTGAACCTCACCGGTGCTGGTTGTGTTATGGCAGGCAAAAATGGGGGTAGCCACCCCTGATGATCTTGCTCACATATGATATGACCGGCGCAGTCGTTAGGGCTCTAGGAACTCAACCACATTCTGGATTTGCGGTGGGAACCCATTCCGAACAGACCATTAAAACCATCCCCTTCTCCATTGACGTGGGGTTTGGTGGTCATGGAAGTCATGATTTTAGGGGGTCTAGGTCATTTGGTACCTTCCTCTACCTACTGAGAGCTATCGCCCTCCTCAACTTCATCGAAACTTTCCTCTACCTCTATGTATTTCTTCCCCAGTCTGCCTATATAATGTGATGGATAAATGGAGAGGAGCATAACATGGTTCTTCCTCGTTTCTTACTTACTAACCACAAATGAGGGGTTGTGGTACTCATCTAGACAAGCCTACATCAACTGTTTGCTTGGCATACCCTCTCACCCCATGACGAGGGTGCTTGGCGTCATGGGAACTTGCTGCACTAAGACTGAATGTAAATGCTATGAAGGAGACAGTCTTCACAGCCATCTGATGCATCCAATGGTCATGAGCATATCCTTCACCACACCTATCTGTGGGCACCCTGGTTGCTAACTGGTGTGTGACAATCATGTCACCCAAAAACTTAGGCTAACTCATATATTTAACCTTAGTCAATCTACCATCGAAATATCAATTATTGCATCATATTTAACCATATATATCTCCTTCTAGAAACAAAAAAATATTATGAAACTTTGACATAGATTTACATTAACTTGTATTGCATTTCATCATATTTTTGTGTCAAGACTCAACTATTTGACTTGTCAATTAAATCTCTCAAAGGGCATAAACTAAGGGATTTCAATCATAATAAAACATCCCATTGTGACAGAGTGAGTTTTTCTATATATATTATTTATTTTCTTTCTCCTATAATTTTAATTATTCCAAATATGCCCTCAAACTTTTCCCTTACTAAATTGATTATAAATTTAATTTAAGACCATTCATAATATCACATAAAGTCAATAATACAAGATTTATGACTTTAATCAATTGACATAATCTACAATCGAATTTTGACTCCAAATTTGTAGCTTAGCTATTTAATGATATCATTAAGCTACCCCTAAAATTTTGTTCCAATTGGATATACCATTTGAGAGTTATTCACATTTGAAAATCAGGTGTATAATTCCATCTATTAACTCTAGGACCTAGGTTTTCGATTTAATTGATCAAATTTTAGGTCGTGTGGCCCATTAAGCTGTTGGGTGTGAACCACTTAGCTGGTTTTCAAATCCAGTTGTCCGATCTGATGGCCACGGATCTGCGCAATGATCCAAGGGTCCAAGACCCGTCTTCTACCTCCCGCAAAGGGCGGGCAGGAGAGATCGAGTCTGAGCTCCAGCCAGATGCCAGCTCACCCCATTTTCTCAAACTTCCATCCGAAGGGATACCTTCGACTGATCAAAATGAGGTCAACCACCCTTATCTTGACCCCCCTCGCTCTCGGGATAGGGAGAACAAACTCCGTCTTATCTTCCTCTCTCACTCCGGCGGCGGCCGAAGATGCCCCAACCTCACCAAACCCTAAACCTACCCCAAGAACCTATAAAATCACTCCCTCTACATCACCGCCTACCTCCTTTACCTTAACCTTCTGGCTCCTGACCCCTATCTTCAACTGAGACCCCCAATTTCCCTGGGACCACCGCGACACCTTCGCACTGCCAGGTTGAGAAATTCTTCTTCTCGCCTCAAATCATTTTTCCCCTCAACATCGCGAGGTCGTGGAGATCTCGGGCGGCTCTTTTCTGCCCGTTGTTGGAGCCTCCTGCTCCCTTCCCAACTCGGTGCCGACGAGCTCCTCCGCTGCGATTCAGGATAGCAAGCTGCTCAAGCAAGGAGAAGGTTGGACCCACAACGCCAGTTGGACCAATCCAAGAGCGCCTACTCAGCATACCGGACCCCCCCTCTCGCGATAGTTGGATCAATCTGAGCCATTGATCCAGTCAGATCTGGCCATTGATCGAGGTTTTATTTTCTTTCCTTTTATTTTATTTTATTTTATTACTCAAGAAAATGGATTACCTTAGAAAAATCATAAAAGATGCTAGGAATATCGGATTGTAGCAAATCTATATACCATTTTGGTCAGAAAAATATTCTCTAACCAAATAAAATGTTATCAAGACCTAGATCCGTTTTCTATTTCAAAATAGTTACCCAAATCCTAAATGACCTCCTTAGTTATAATTAATTGTTAATAATGGATTTTCTTGATGATACACGACTTACTAAAACATATTTAACCCTAGATGAAACCCTATTTTCTAAATTACTCGAAATACTAATCCAAGTTGATAAATGATGAAAGGATTAGAAGAAACCCTAAATTTAGTTTTCTCTCTCTTTACATGTAATTAAAGGTATATCTTTATATATCTTTATAACAAAATCTAATATCATTAGATGATGTTTAGTGATCAGGATTGGTCCTAAACCCTGAAATGAACTCTGAGATTATGAAATCATTAACATCCTTAAGGTTGTTGTCCCTTTTATCCGACCATCCTAGAAACCCTAGTTATGACAATCTTCTTTTGATTAATTAAATATTGTCTTTTAATCAAACTATTTTATGATGGATCAGATCTGATACAAGCTCAAAAACCTAATTAAAAGATGAATAACCCTGATCTGAATCAGATAACATAAAAGGAATAATAATTAATAACTAACCTTAATCATTGGTCATATGGACCAATAGTAACAAGTATACCCTTGATTAAATTTCAGGGTGATCTACTCTCTTTTTCATAATCTAAGACTTGTGGAATCCATATTGGAAAATTGAAGGTACGTGGATATAATTATATGACTAGATTTTGTTGGATGCTAAATATATGTACTTGCTTGCATGTAATTGAACTACATTGATGGATGTGGATATATGGATAAATTGATAATTTACCGCCTTGAATATAAAAGAACATAATTGAAGATAAGTGAAATGTAGTTACTAGTGGTTCTCATTAAACTCCCTATTAGAGAGGGAAAGCTTTAATGTTGACTAGCACCTCCCAGAGTACATGGTATATGGGGAGATCCCTAGAGTACAAGGTACACGGGGAAGGGCCCACCATTTATGTTTGTGCTAAGTCCACCATAGTAATGCATATTCATTTTAAATGAGGCTAATAACTTGGGATTACCTATTTTTTCCGCCTTTAAATAACGTTTTCTTTCTCTTTCTTCAATTTCGAGTATTTTATTATATCAGCATAGTATAGCTTTTAATTCCACGTACCAACTTTGTTGAGATATTTGTTTCTCATATTTTCTAGGTACAAGGAACAATTGACAACCAAAATGAAATGCATGCTCAAAGTATCTGAAGTCACAAATAATAAGCATGGAGGATATTAGATAGATCCATTCCTCTTATCTCATTCTTTCTAGATGTAGTTTATTCCCTTTTCTTTTCTAGTTGTTGTTGAGGATGACTGAGATCCTATGTAATAAAGTTATCTTTCTCTAGAACAATATTTTTCTCTCTCTATGTAATGACTTTATTGTGTCGTTATGAATGAATGTTTGTGTGGCTTTATGAGATGATGTGAACTATGATCATGGCTGAATCTCTGATTTTAGTTGATTAGCTTGATCTCTTATATTTTCCCTTTTGACATCTATAGATATGAGTGCACGCATATCTGTGAATGTCACTATGGAAAGTATATAGAAATTGGGGTCATCACAGTTGGTATCAGAGCCAAGGTTCACACATCATAGTCACATGACTTTCATTCACCCTATTATGAGTCTAGGGTAGTTTTTGAGTTAGGGATGTGAATGGTTGAGGTGAATAGGATAGCATCTTCCTAAGGTCTGGCTAAAGTCTCTGAGCCACTTTGCTTGGCAATCACGAGGCTACCTATAAGGCAGTGTTAGTCTACCTGACCAATACCCTAAATATCCCCTACTTCTTGGGCATACCTTAAATTAGGATCCTTCTCATCTATAGAAATTCCCTCTCATCTTTTCTGTAGGAATATTTTTTTTCCTTATCTAAAATTTTGAAAATTTTTCTTCCCTTTATCTTTATGATATAAGATTAGGAAAGAGTCTCTCTATTTAGAAAGTCTTAAGGACCGACTAATATGGACTTTTAGGTTATCCTCCACAATTTATAACATTGAGAACATTAATAAATGATATAGGAGAATAATGAAATATCATGTGATAATAATAATGATAATGACAAATATAATTGTTGAGTAATAAATCTAATATGTCCAAATTAATTTCAGGATGCCTCCTAAGACTCGCAACTCAAAGGCCTCAGAGGAATCATCCTCTAAGAAGAGAAAAGAACCTGAAACCTCTGTACCTGATCCCGATGCTGTGGCCAATGAAAGGTGGGAGGAACAGAAGAAAATCCTTCTAGATTTTATGGAAACCCTCACCACAAAAGGAACCCCTGAACCTAGCTCATCTAGGAAGAAAGAAGTAATGATCATAGACTTTATTAAGCTTAACCTTGATTCCTTTTGGGGGGGAGATTAGCCTGAGGTCATGGACAAGGCTGAGGCCTGGATTTTATCCATAGAAAATGGTTTTCATACCCTAGAAGTACCCAATGAGAAGAAGGTCAAGTTCGCCACCCACATGCTTAAGGGAGGGGAAAAAATATGGTGGGAGAACTATGGAAGAAATAGGGGAGAGGAAATAGATAACATGGGGTGGGAAGCCTTCAAAACCCTCTTCACTGATCGTTTTATGCCCATAGCTGAGAGGAAGAGGAAGGAGAAGATGTACATGGAGTTAAGGTAGGGTAGTCTTTCAGTAGCTGATTACACTCAGAAGTTTAGGCTTCTGGAGCGTTATGCACCCATCAGGACTGAAGACCGCCTTACTAAACACTATGTTGACTGCCTCTCTGCCCACCTAAAAACCCTAGTCATAGCCTCTCGTCTCAGAAGCATAGATGAAGCCTTAGATATGGCCCTCAAGAAGGAGAGAGAGAAGGGCATGCAGAAACCTTCCAGCATGGGGTACTTAGGGTTAACCACAACTGAAGAGGATAAGTTTAGGAAGTTCAACCCAAGACATAACAACAAGGGATCAGGGAAAGGAGGAGGTTCAGGAAAAGGAGGACAGAAGCACAACCGAAATCAACAGAAGATAGTCCACCCGAAGTGCAAGACTTGCGGACGACACCATGGTGGGGTATGCCACCACACCAAGCCAGTCTACTATAACTGTAAGAAGGAGGGCCATTTTGTCGCCAAGTGCCCCACTCCCTCCATCTTTGGCAATCCTGCAGTAGGTGCTCCGTAGACTCAGGGACACCACAATGGTAGGGTATTTGCGGTGAATGCAGAAGAGGCTAAGGCAAATCCAAACTAGCTATGTGAAGGTAACCTAATTTATTTATAATTTAATATCGTGTTCAAGATTGCAATTATTTATAACTTTATTATCATGTGTAGGCACTGTAATATTAAATGTTCATCCTGTTAAGGCCTTATTTGACTTTGGATCTACAAATAAATTTATTTCTCAAACCCTGGCATCTATATTAAACCTTCATATAAGGGACGTGAGATAAATTCTAGATGTGTCTATTCTAGTGGCAAAATACTCACAACTCTATAGAAAACTGATGAACTTTCTCTTAAATATGAAAATCATGATATGCCCTTTGAATTCATTCTCTTAACTATGGAAGACTATGATTTTATACTTGGTATGGACTGGATATACACATACCATGCTCACATTGATTGTAGAAACAAGACGATCGTTCTCTCTCAACCTCATTCTTATCCTGTAAAAATCCCTAGGGGAAGCGGATTCTGTAATAATATTATAATCTCCTCTCTTAAAGATAAAAAGCTCATTTCTAAAGGATGTAAAGTCTTCCTCGCATTAGTCTCAGAGACCAGTCCTAGTAGCGGGTCTGTAGAAAGTCTGGAAGTGGTACATGATTTCCCTGATGTATTTCTGGAGGAGCTTCCTGGGCTGCCTCCAAATAGAGACATTGAGTTCTCCATAGATCTTCTTCATGGAACCACTCCGATTTCTAGGGCACCGTATAGAATGGCTCTTGGTGAGCTTATGGAGTTGAAGAAATAGTTTCAAGAACTTCTTGACAAAGGTTTCATTCGTCCTAGTGTTTCCCCCTGGGGTGCTCCTGTTCTCTTTGTTAAAAAGAAAGATGGTTCTATGCGTATGTGTATTGATTACCATATGTTGAACCAAGCTACTATTAGAAACAAGTATCATCTCCCTCATATTGATGACCTCTTTGATCAGCTTTGTATTGCTAAAGTTTTCTCAAAGATTGATCATCGTTCTGGCTACCATCAACTTAAAATCAAGGATTCTGATATTTCTAAAACTACTTTTCGAACTCATTATGGGCATCATGAATTTCTAGTGATGCCATTCAGATTGACCAACTCACCAGGCGTGTTTATGGATATGATGAACAAAGTCTTCCAACCCTATCTTGATGAGTTTGTGGTCGTCTTCATTGCTGATATCTTGATCTATTCTGATTCTATGGAAAAACATCGGGAACACTTACGAGTAGTTCTTGACATTCTCCGAACCCAGAAGTTCTATGGCAAGCTTTCTAAATGTGAATTCTAGATTGACAAAGTCATGTTTCTTGGGCATGTCATTTCTAGAGGTAGTATATCTGTTGATCCCGCCAAAGTCTCTGTTATACTTGATTGGCAACCTCCTCATAATCCTTCTGAAATTCAGAGTTTCTTGGGTCTGGTCGGAAACTATCGTCGTTTCATTCCAAATTTCTCCAAAGTGGCACTTCCTCTAACTAAGCTTACTCGGAAGGATGAGCATTTTATTTGGTCAGCTGCCTGTGAGTCCAGTTTCAACAGTTGAAGCAGAAGTTGACATCGACTCCTGTTCTTGTTCTACCCTCTCGCAATGAAGGGTTTGTGATATTCACTGATGCTTCGAGGAATGGGTTAGGATGTGTCCTACAGCAGAATGGTAAAGTAGTGGCCTTTGCATCTAGACAGCTAAAACCCAATGAGCTTAATTATCCCACGCATGATTTTGAATTAGCTGTAATCATTCATGCTCTCAAAATCTAGATGTACTACCTGTACAGGGCAACATTCGACCCTAATTCATATATGCCTTTAATAGGTTTCTTGTGGACTGGAATAGAATTAGGATTTTGGTCATGGACTTATGTAGACTTCATGTGACGCATGTTGCATCCCCCATGAGTATATTGAGAAATTACTTCCTTTATCTCTCTCTTCGACCACTTTGAGGTATCTTATTATTAAAATTTCTCTCTCTTGACTTGATGACCTATTTGGGTGTAATCTTAATGACTTTGAACTCTTGATCTATGTTGTAATATTACTTATATCTTGTTCATTTAATACTTGTAGAATCCTAATTTTAAAGTTTTGGACTTTTGTGATCATCTAAAGTATATTAATTTTGGAAGTGTTTGAATTTTTATTTATGGGTCCTCTGACCCCATTGATATCAGTTGTACAATCTTATCCTTTATTTGAACATGACTATACTCTATCTTGCCTGCCTATTTGCATGTATGATTGGCTAGTCATATCTAGAAGTAGTGACTCCATATTTATTATAGGCATTGGGGTTTTATTCCCATTTTGTTGCATTGAGGTTTTATTCCTCCTTCTATATATTATATTTTGGACATTGAGGTTTTAGTCCTCCTATCGGGAACTAAGTTCTTAGTCCTCTTGCCAATGCACTAAGGTTTTAGTCCTCCTGCAACTACTATATTTTGTTTGGCACCGAGGTTTTAGTTCTCCCACCCTTCGTATTGAATATCTGGGTTTCTACCTTGCTTTTTAGTATATGCTAGTCTTTTTATTTCCCACCATGCAACTACTTATGAATTGTGATATTATTGTTGTTAAATTGTTTACATGCAATAAATCTCTTATTCATTATTATCATCCTTAAACAATTTCAATTCCTTTAAAACCCACTTGGGTGATACTTTCCTCTTCTATGGAAAGCCTTCTTTATATGACGTCCTTTAATTCTTATATTTCTCAATCCATATTTAATATGCACATACCAGCCTTATGTTGATACATCTACTTTTCTTATTTTGTTCGGGTATGCTTCCTACCCTAGGTGTAGGACTTGGAAGACCGAACATGGTGACATGGATCTACTAGGTGAAGCTCTTGGGGGGATAGACTTGAGATAGCTAGTTATCTCTCTACTTAGATCCTTGTGTTGTAGCTTCCCTATAAACCCTTTATGGGAGATAATGATGTACTTTTATAAAAGTGAATATAGTCATGAAATTTTATTCCAGTGCTTTACTTTGGTCTTTTGTTTACCAGACCACCTCTATCATACGACATTACACGAGGCGAGAGTCCATGCACAGACCTACAACCCCTACGTGCCGCTTGCATCCAAGACAACCACAACAAGAATTTCACTATATTCCACATCCCCATCCCAATCGAGGGCTTAGCCCTCGTCTGTGATGGCACTCTCTTGGGACCTCCATCATTTGAGAGAAATTTTTTTACACCAATTTCAGCATACTTGATTAGTGTGTTTGGAATAGATGGGTTTATTCTAAAATTTAGTAGGGAGTAGATCCATTATCAGGTCCCATTCCTTACTCCCCCCTCATGTTGGATCATGGGTGGAACACATGTACAAATTGCATTTACATAAACAAAATAGCTCATACAAAAAAATCATCTCCCCAGACAAGAAATGTTCTCCCCCTAAATCATGCAATACAATATGTGAAGATTCTAACACTATCCTTGAAGAATATAGCACGTAATAGCAAATAGTCCTTCTCCCTTTGATGAAGTTGAGATTAATGCAAAAGAAGTAATAGCATAGTGGATTCCCTTTGAAATTGACAATCACAAGACTCATAGAAGCAACAAAAAATAAATTTATGAACCTTTATCGGGCATCTAGAGGAAAGTAGATGGTGCAGACTATGTGTAGAAGTAAAGAGAGTCTTCAAAGTTGTTCCAAAAAAGAAGCATGGACACCAAAATAATGCACCATAATTGGGATAGAAGCACTGATAAAATAATATTGTGAAGTAGCAAGTGGCCACATGTTTGTGATGTGCTATGACAAGAATGTGCACTATAGAAGGATGAATATGTAGAAACTAAACAACATGATCAGATGGACTGCCATCTTCTCATCATCTTCTATTCTCCATCTCATATCTTTTCTCTACTCATCTTCCTCTATTCTCCCCCTCACATCAATCATGAAAAGGATCTTGAGAGTGGTTGGGGTGAAAAGTCACAAACATTGGTAGATGAATGGATATGTAAAGGATGGTACATAAATAAAGCACTACTGATATAAAGACAGAGTTGGAAGAACTAAGTACTACATGTATATAGACATGGTAGGTAAAATAAAATCACAAGAATAGAGGCATTGTGATATGCAACATATAAAATCCCAAATAGAGAGAGATGAGTTAAGGAATAAGTTACTTGTTCAATTTTGAATCAAATTGATCAATTGAAATTAGACTTGTACTAAAAAATTGGTTGACCAAGCATGTTAATTGGTCAATTGGGTGACTTAACCAATCCTAACAGATTGACGAGTTAATGAACTGGGTGACTAGGAATTCTAGTAGTATCTCTAGTTTTATTCTATTTTGAATTTTTTTAGGTACAAGATTGGATTTTTGGAAAATCAAAGCCCACAACTCTCCTATATATAAGGGTGGACGTCTATGGGGAATAAATACACTCGAGTAACACATTGATACACAAGTTATCTAAGAGTTCTTCCTCTTGGAGTGAAAAAACTCACCCCAAGAACATCCCTTAATAGTAGGATAATGAGAGCGAGCGACACTAGTACATCAAAGACTCAAAGTTCCACTTCCTCTTAATGGCCAAAGTGGTGAATCAAGAATCTGTGTGGATGGCATACAAGATGAGACCCTTAAGTAGAGGCTTGAGGAGAAGCAACTTCTCCAAGGATAAGACAAGGTGTTGTTATGATGATAAAGAGGTAACAACAATGGTAACTTTAGATCCTAATCCAGAAGAGCAAGTTCTACAACAACATAAGATGTCTCTAGTTGTTATAAAACTAATGTATGCTAAGGTATATTCTATATTCCTTTTATGTCTTTATATACCACCAATTTATGACTATGTCCATCTATTGGGTAATTGTTTTTTTGGGAAAGGTAATGTATTTCCATCGAGCCCCTTTCCTCAATTCCCTACATTAACACTTGTTTTACGTGTGGTTTGTTCAATCTCTCTCATTCTTTATTGTTCACTAATTTTGTGATATTGTCTGAAGGTCCAATGAGAATTATATTAAGCAGATAAATTCAACTACCCATCTTGACCCTAGATCCTGCAAGATTAGACGAATGCCTTGGTATATGTCTCTCATGGATCTATGCAACATCTAGACGATTATCCCTCTTACTGATTTCCCATTTCTTTGGGACTCCACAATACTAGTTACTCCTCCCTCACTCAATCTCCTCCCATATTCATGAGAACCCAAGTTTCCAATCCCTTCACCTTTAATTCATCCTTATAGGCTTTGAGACCCTAATTCCAAATGGTTTTCTTCATCAGAATGATATTACCCAACCATAACTCACAATCACATTGTTTCCTAATCTCTAATAATCACTCATGTCCCCTAGTTCCATTATTTACAAAAAAAATAGATCAAATACATCTATATACTTATAGAACTCATTCCCAATCATCCCCACACCCTCAACATCCCTATAGCATAGACCCCAAATTACAACTTTGTTTTACATACCCTTCAGGTTGACAGTGACACCTCATACCACCTAGACTCCTATTATCACCACAGATCACCTCCCTTCACCTTGGAGGTCCTTCACCAAGCTACTATTTGAATCATAAAGAAGTATGGTTTCCCCATTTTTATATTGTTTCCATGACACATTGATCCATGGAGAATTCCATGGTTTTATCATGATTTTGGTTGGTTTTGTTGGGAAATGTTGGCACATAGTATAGAAGCATAAACAATTTTTTTTATCTATCTATATTCCCATAACAGCAAGATCACATCAAATACTATGAAACAAGACATAGGTTTTAGCAAGTTATAAATGGTCCTGGAGCAAGTCCGGCGACAAAACTCACTTCTTTGCAACTGTTAACTAGTTGCTCTTGGAAATGGTTGTACAACTCCTGGTCTTCACTATGAACAGCTTCCCGCACAACTTCTGTAGTGACTCTGATGGTCTCGCCACAGACTACAAGTTGACTTTTCTCTTAGAGCAGCAACCAAAGGACTCCTACCTCTAGAGTAGTCCACATGGACCAACTATAACTCCCATCTCTGATCAAGAACGAATAGGAAGGAGTTTTCCCTCCCATCGGCGTACTAGTTACCAACCTGCTCTCTCATAATGACAACTATCAGTAGTTTTATCCCTTTGTCTATCCCTCCCTATCAGGTAAGACTTGCCTGGGCTTTCTTGGTTACCAAAACCAAAGAGGACAATAGTTGTCAAAGAAACTAATTCTCAGTTGTCTGTGTTGTACTTTGGGAAGCCCCCAGTACCCCTCCTTTTATAGGTGGGTTAGATCAGGGTTCCCAATCAGTAGGGGATTGTGCGAGAGTGGAAGGAACCAGAAGATCTTAAATTTTCACAACTTGTGAGATGCCAAACTGTTATGACCCCCACCTCCCGATAACCCCCAATTAAGGGAGACCGAGAGGTCGAAGCCGCACCCATGACTATCGGATCAAAGGTTTGACAATTAACCAAGAATAATTATCAAATTTTAACATACTATACTGAAAGATGTAAGAAAATAAATTTTTGCATATCTTTTTGAAAACTGGGATCTCTAAACTTCTATCCACATAGATACTAATCTATCTAATCCTCCTTTGCACTTTAATTCTCATTTAGTACCACATGTGCCACTTTACTGTTTGTTCTTTTCATTGTACCTAAAACGCCGACAAACAAAACGTCGGTCAGCCAAAGCTGGTATGTGGGGGAAACAAATAAATATGCAACTATGATAACAATGTAATCATTCGATTAATCATTTAACAACCAAGATTACATTTTAAGCCAAACTACTCAATCCATACCTATCCACAACTCTGTGTTGTCCCTGTAAGGACTTATATGGTACCTCTGTAAAGGTGACTTGATGGACCTACCCTCTAGGCAGCCATATACTAAGCCATTCATGACCTGATGGACCTACCCTCTAGGTAGCCATATACTAGGTCAACCATTACGACACAGAGGGGATCATGATCTGAGCTAGAAGGCATATACATTATGTGATAGTCATAGTCACTTTATAGTTGCATGAAATAAATAGACATCCAACAGTTAATTCATGCATTGAGGGAAACGTCGATAAAATCCTCGAAAAACTAATCGGTATAGTCATAAGCGTAACCACATACCTGATTTGATGAGTCCTGCAGATTATTCAACATATACTTCATGTATATACAATCAAGCCAATCAACAGATCCAAGCAAATAATTCAATCATCACATAATCCCTAAAAAGAATATGTACTCTATTTATTACACACATTATCAAGAATCTACTTTATTGAGTTGGATTCTCTTTCTAGTGTTTCTGATCTGCATTAAAGTTTCATTAGTATTCATTAGGGTTTCTTAGATCAATTTCTCAAACTTTATCCTTTTTAAGTTAACAAACCCTAAAATATCCTTTTCCATATTTATGAACCTTAATTGCTCAACTATTCATTTTAATAATCTTTTATACCCAAGTTGACTTAGAATCATCACATCCCTATTTATTCATGGATTTTAATCATTAAAACAATTAAAAGACATATTCATCTAAATTAGGGTTTTCAAGCTCATTAGTGCATAATTATGCACGAAACCCTAAATTAAACCAATTACGTGCAAATTTCTTCCTTTTTGAACTCAATGTTCCTTTTTACATTTAACAGATTAATATCAACTCTAAAGATCCATTAAACCCTATTAAACACATTAATCATATCAACATAGGGTTTCTTAATCTTTAATTCATTAAAGATGATAATTTACACTATATTTCGAACTAAGATCAGATTCAGGCTACAAAACTATTTTTATTGAATTCCTTGTGTTCTCCTGATCAAAATTCATATATAACTTGTCTAATTCCGAGTTAAGTACAATTAGTTATGATTTTTGCAAAATTAAAGATAATCTGGCCAATCCAGGACGGCCACGTCAACGCTTAACTTATTTCTAATTGTTTTGGCTAGATAAATATTATAAGGTGGAAATTTACCTCTTTACCCCTGTGGCAACATATAGCCTCAAGGGCATCATGGTCCAAACGTCATCCCCTTCCTCATGTTGGGGCACCTCCAGCCTGACGCGGCTGTGCGTGAGAGAGGCGCAGTACCTCCTCCCTTCGCTTCAGGGCATCGTGAAGCTATCTCACGGTGCAGCTACCTCTGCCGGATCTTCCTGGACCAGGCCAAGCATAGCCGGAAACTCATGAACTCCTTCGAGTCGGCGGACAAAGCCATTGACATCCCGTCGGTGCAGTGAGCACGACGAGGAACGTGCACCCCTACCTCAGTCCGAGAAGATCGGACACTGCACCAACGGAGAGCCTAGAGGAGATGATCCCGGACACATACGCGACCCCGGCATTGCCTAGGTCAGAGCGGAGCAGGTTGATGTCTCCACGTGTGATGGCTCGACGACTGAATATCACCCGGTGGAAGCAGGTCAACGGCGGCTCACCCCGAGCCCTCATGGCTCCCCGCCCTTGGGCGTCGGACGATCAGATGATGCTCTTTAAACCTTATTTAGATCCTTTGCTTCATTGGCGGTGGCCAAAGCTGGGGGACAAGGTCCCTGGTCGCATGATTGATCGGGAAGAGAAATAGACGACCATCCCACAACACAGTTGGTGTTGAGACCATAGAAGTTTATCTCTGTAGATCTATGCTGCAGTCTGGGGTTGCTCTAACCACCCGTCCAAGTTTCCCGGATAGGAACATGGAACAGGGTGATCAAACAACAAGATATCTAGCGAGGGGAAAGAGAGACGAAGGGTCTACAACACATGCTGACCAAAAAGTCCAGCTCTTGCCTCTTTGACCCTTCTTGCGAACAAGAGGGTTGGGTGCCTCCTATGAGATGGAGGTTGAGGGTTTTGATGTGTATCCTTATATATACACTTCTTAAAAGAACCCTATTGGTCTCTACAATAAGAGAAAAAGGAAAGGGATCAGGAAGAACCCTATGGCCAAAAGATACGATTCTTTCCTCTTATATTCCCAATCGTAAGTCATAGGCTACTAGTTTGGAAGGGGTTTCCATATGCATACCACCATAAAAGGAATACTAAATTCTCAAGACATGATTAGATATCCCATTGGAAAAACATTAATGCATGGTCATTCCTTTCCCTAATCTCTTACTCGTTTCTTCTATCCATTCTTTGTTGTGCAAAAAGTAAGGTATTCCATAAACACGTATGACCACCTTATTGAAAGTGTCTAGATATAAATCCTTTCTTTTCTCTTTTTCTTAACTATTTATTTGAAAGATTTCTTTTCAAGAATTTCTCTTTATCTTTTATTTCCTTTTTCTTCTTTTCCTATTTCTTTCTATTAGAAATCAAGGATAACTTCTTTTCATTTATTTTCAATTGCTTTCTTAATAAAGAATTACTTAATTGATCTTTTCTTTTCTTATTGCACTATTTATGCAACTTTGGACTCCTTGGAACCCAAGGAACCCAAGAGGCACGAAATCCCTATTTGGATTTGCCTTCTAGAGGTTTCCACATTCTTCTTTTCTTAAATATTCAATTATTCATTCACTAATTGAATTTTCTTGTTATTTGGGCCCAATAGCCAATAAAGCCCACAACACAAACATCAAGGCTATTGTAAAAAAAATCCATGTATTCAAAACAATTTATTATTTGTTCAAATATCCTTAACATGAGAAACTACATTTCTCACCAAATGAACCCAAAAATAGGGTTGTAACACAAACGGTCATCTGGCACACCTAGATGGTAATCTAGTGTGCAAGACGGTTGTCTTTCTCTTCCCAATGGTTGTTTGGCAGTTTCCCAACCACACACAAGTTTGGAAAATTTGATTCCAATTAATATACATATTAATTTACTTGATCTCCAAGTATATGCAATCGAAACTATTTAGGACATGTCTCTAACCTTAGTTCGGCCCCAACTGGTCCATCTCACCCAAGCGATACACCCGTCTCACTCACCCATACGGACGTCTAGTGAGTTGAGATGAACTGGTCGGTTCAATTACATTGAGATGGTTGGTTCAAGGGCAGAACTTAGCCAATTTGAACTCTGATTAGACTGACCCCCAAATGGCTGTCTCAACTTCTTGAGATGCCCATCTAGACTTTCCCAAACATCCATCTCACTCAGTGAGATGGCCGTTTGGCAGACCTAGTCAGCCAATCGAGCGATCAGTTGTGTGAATTGAATACCTAAACACTTTAGTAATCAATCCAACTGTCATTTAAGATTCAACTTCTTTTTTAGATGAGTTCCTATGTGTGTTACACTATAGGTCCCACATTACATTATTAGTGAATGTCCATAAATAGCTTATGGCATCACAAGTAGAGAGTGGTTCCTAGTCGCACATCAGTGCTACCCAAGTGAATGGAATGTTGGAGAATAAATTCAACCTACAGTCTGTGTAAGGTGTTGCATCGATTGTATAATTCCTTTTTCTCTAATATAAGATATGAACTCAAGGCATGGTTGGTCATCCTCTCAACATTCAATCCATGTTTCTTGAACCAAGAGAAGACTATCTGAGATAATGTGACCTAAATATCATATATTGGTTCACATGTGCATGTTCATGCATTTCTTAGTCTCACTTATCAAGTGTCCATGATATCATACTCTAGTAGGAGAGAAAAATCCCATATCTATCACTTAGTTTATCCACACGTGTCAAAATCACCCAATCACCACAGTTATAACAACCCATGTTTCAGGACTACGTTTGATGATGTCAAAGTGTACCCAACGACATGTGATGAGTGCAGTGATTTTAGGTCTAAGAATCACAATCACTGCTTTCACTATGAGAGATGACTATGACCACCAAAACCATGTGTCACTCTCAAGGTGGGTCTATCTGATACACTGTTCCCTAATATGTATACGTGTGCTTGGTTTGATATTGCCATATCATGACTAATGATTTACTCATCAACCAACTCACACTCTGATCTTATGTGTTATTGTTTTCTATCAACCTTCCACAATAACAACTGATCAGGGGCTTAATGAGAATATGTAGATGTACTCTTAACATCCATATGATCTCATCTACAAGATTAGTAACTTGACACATACATCATTGAGTAATATAATTCTCTAGTCCTTCACTTTGTATCCTCATTATCTCATAATTGAGTGAAACAGATGAATTAGAAGCTTGCCTTTTATATGTGTTATTATATTAATCAAATCCTTTTAGGTAATTATGCCATGTCAATCATCATATTATTGGCTCTATGGGAATACCTTACCAATAGACTCCCATTTCACATAGAGCCAATCACCCATGGATCTCATCCTGAGTGATGTAAGCATGTCCAACATGCTTTTACTGCACTAGTGCCTATCCGGTGGGTTAGAAACACTTTTCTTATAGTCGGTATATTGCATGTTTCTTACCTCTTAGCTATGAGATGAAACCCACCATAGTATGGTATCTGATATTCCCTACCTAACAAGTAGCTCCATAATTGTCATAGTATCACTACTAAGTCATCAATGGTTGGAACATCTATAAGTTCTTCATATGAACCTTTAGATCCATATAGTATCACTTTGTTCTCATAACACAAGTATACTCGGCTTCTATTGTAGAATAATTAATGGCTTTTAGTTTGGAACCCTTTCCAATTGATGAAGCTTGCATTTATGTAACCCCTTACATCCAACACTTCCTTTTATTGCCATCCTTACTGACTAGAAATCTATCCCGAGGTACTTCACAAGTACTAATGGATATCTGAAAAATTTGCAATAACCCTTATTGGATTTTACTATCATCTTATCATGTCCAATACATACAAAATTATATGAGATAAGTACATTCATAGCATTCATGATAGATTCACTCTGTTGGGGTTGGCCCATGGAATCCTATTCATGATATTTCCATTCTTAACAAGAATAGGAATATAGGGTTCATGAGAGACTAATTCGGATTATCCCTTATTGAATCCATCCTTGTTGAACTCTTTCAACACATTGATATTTTACGTGTTCAAACTTCCATTGTAAAACGTTCAAGAGCTATCTCATAGGTCTTGATCCTTATCTCATAATATGTTTCACCTATACCTTCATTGCTGAAGGGATTTTCATGCTAGTTCTCAACATTCACAATATTGAGATGTTTATTCCTCATCATATGTGGAATATCCATATATGCTCCCACTAAATATTTTATAAACATAGATTTCATGTTTTGTCTTGATTCAAGTCAAACTCTTTGGTTGTATTATAAAGTCATAAGATCCCATCTCTGAGGTGCTTGTTTCAATCCCAGATTGAACTTTGTAGTATACAAACTTTATTTGCATTCTTGAAGTTATGAAACCTCTTAGGTTGTGTCACGTACACATCCTCTAATGTATTCCCCTTAAGGAATCCAATTTCCATCTTCATATGCCAAATATCGCAGTCTATTCTAACTACAATAACAATCTCTACAATTGGAAAAGGAATTTCTATCATGTTCAACAACTTGAACTTAATTTGAAAATATTACTCAACTAATCTATCTCTTTTATGTTATCCATGTCGGTCTTTATCATAAAACCCTATCACACCCTTTATGTATTACCCCTTTAGGTGGCGATATCAAGGTCCTACCTTGTTAGCTTACATGGATTCCATATAGCTCAGAAATAGCTTCTAGTTGACTAGTTGGCTCATCATGTGTGACCAAACCATCTAAATTGTTGGATTCACAATCCTCCAATCTCATATGTATTCTACTAGAATATGTTGTTCTATGTTATATGATGAACTTGAGATTCCACAACTTGTGATTCTCATTGTACCTCTTTTTTGGCCTCAAACACTTTGAGTTTTACTTTTTCTCCCACTGATTCTTTAGGAACTCAGTTATCCTAGAAACAAAACACTTTTGTTACTGGATTGGGATTAATAGTAATCTTCAACAATCATGGATTATGGATAAACCATGATTGTTGAAGATTAGTTAAACATTCTTCAAGAAACTATTTTCTCAATATAGGATTTAATCCTTTAGGCATATTGGGACATTTCAAAAAATATCATATATGACATCCTACAAACCATTTAGATGGCACATTATTTAGTGATAGGTATATATTAGTGAGGACATAAAAAGACTAGATTCAATTGATAATTATATCATGACTCATTATGGTACAATTCCTTCAATCTGACACATCATTATGTTCAGATGGATTTGACTTGTGATACCTTATCACTATTCATTCCTGAATATACTCAAAGTAAAGTATTTCAACATTTGATCTCATCAAGGTTTCTTAATACTTTCATCAAAGTTATACTTCATTTATAATCTCCTTGAACACTTCAAGAGATTTATGTTTCTTCTTTACTGAGTGCATATCATCATATTACTAGTAAATGTAACAAAGTATAAGAAATACTCCATACATTCATTCATAAGATCTTTATACATCATATGCATGAGGTCTAATGAAATATTTATCCTCCCACTACGTTTAGTGAAGGACGTCATGTCATATTGTGCGTGAATAAGACGTGCATGTTTCCTTAGATTCAATAACCAAGGGAATCCAAATCAACATCAATATGTGTTCTAGGCATGCACCTCTCATATTCGTACAAGATGACTAATGCTAATGATATTCTTGAGTTATCAGTTATAATCATTTGGTATAAACATTATAAACATTCATCTTTGGATCATTTCACATAAATACCACAAGATTTTTTCGGTCCAATGCCATGCAAGATCATATCTTTTGAAATAAAAGCACTAATAATTCCTTATTGATAATCATCCTTGTCCATATAAGATGAATAAAGAAAATATTTCTATTCTAATGGAATAATGAAATAGTAGTTCTAATAACTCTATTACATGCCCATTGGGCTAAGATAAATTTAAATGTAGACTATGGCTTCCACAACACTTTCTCCGCCTTATCCATTTTTGTCCTTCTATGAGGGCTTTCACTTCTTGTCAGACCCTACACATCAGTGTGTCAGATCTCTTATCTGGTATCATATACCAAAATTTAAGAAGTAATCAAATTTAGCTTATATTGTTTATGCCTGAAGTGGTGGCCTCAATGCCATATTCCTTATTCTTCTTTAGTTCCTCTAACCAGGGTGGGTGATTTCTCTTCCAATCTCCAGGCTGGTGAAAATGGCGACAATCACCTCTTTGTTTCTTTACTACACTTTTGCCTTGAGATCTAAAGACTTGGACTTCTGGCTAGATTTAGAACTCTTCTTAGCTTTGACTTTGCCTTTAGACTTCCCCTTTGTCTTGCAGATCACCATCACAGACTTTGGGTTTGTCTTTTTTCATTTGTGTCTCAGCTGTTCTCCACATACTCAACAACTTTATCAATGACTTGTAAAAGTCATTCATGTTGTAGTTCATAACAAATTGAGTATATGACTCTTGTAGGGACTGCAAAATTACGTTATTGTCCAACTCTTGGCCCAAGAGGAATCCCAATCTGTCTAGGTTTTCCACATACCCGATGAGCTTGAGTACATGAGGACCTACTGGATCTCCTTTTGCCATGTTGCACTTGAAACAATGCCTTGGAGACATCATATATCTCCTATCTTGCCTGCTCTTGGTACATGTTCTTGAGATGTGTGACCATCTCAATCACCCCCATGTTCTCATGCTGCCTCTGTAACTCATGGTTCATGGAGCATAACATAAGACACTTGACATCCACAACATCTTCAGTATGCTTCTTATAAGCATCCTTGTCACCCCTTGGAGCATTTTGAGTTGGTTTCTCTGGTTCTGGCATTTCTAGGACATAGAGCTAGCGCTCATGTGTGAGAAAAATTCTCAACATCCTAAAATAGTCATGGAAGTTGTTCTTAGTAAGTTTATCCTTCTCAAGAACCGATCATAGAGAAAAGTGTTTATTATTCATTACCATTTGACTCCACAAAAGAATTTGCAATTTTATCAAAAAATCATTTTGATTTGATTAAAATTTCGATGATTATAATTAGGTCTTTGATTAATTATGGTTCTCATTATTTTGTTCAAATTGACAACCCTCAAGTATCAATTCGGAAAATTGCAGTGAAAAATTTTCTAATGAGCTAAGATCCCAAATGATTCAATTATTACATGGCCTATACCAGCGTCCATAATCAACCATTAGGGTAGGAAATTATGCCAATTGCATCATATGTGACTCTTAGATAGATGATATGTACAACTCTTTGCCATGATCATATGCATGCCTCTGGTCTTGGGCTCTCCAAGTCACCAGTTAAGCCTGACCTAATAGCCAATATGATAGATACACACCATTCTCTGTGAAAATCCATGTATCTACCATCACACTTCCATGGGACTGATGGCGCACCATGTTTTGTGCAAATCTATGGTTGGTCGATCAAGATTTTCATGTGTATTGATATCAGAAAGCATCTTAGACTTAGTATGTTTGATTGAGGGGTTTTATATATATATCATATATATACATATATTGTATCCAATCACCACGTATATAGTATGTACCATATACATACTATATCCCATAATGTAAACATGCAATATAAAATAAAATGTGATGGTTATGGCCATGTCTACTTGTAATTCCTTAGAGATACAATGAATTTCTACCACCTAGGTCAATCATCACATCACATGGGATTAAGAGAGAAAGATTTCTCCCCCCTCCTCTCCCAACCCCATGGCAGAGGCCAAACACCCGGGAGGGTGGTAAATCAAGGCAAAAACTGGGATTCGAACCCGTTCGGTTGGACCTCCAATCTGGGTAAATAATCACATCACATGTATGAACCTGCGGTTGAGTAGATTTGTGCCTTCCAATCTAGGTAGATCAATTCAACCCTTGAACTGGTCATATTGCCTTTTGGTCGGTCAGTTAGTCCTCCTATCCAAGCAATGTCTGGACTCCTTCCAAATGGTCGGTTGGTCCTCCTATCAAAGTGATCTCTAGACTCCTTCCAAATGGTCGGTTGGGCCTCTAGGGATGATCGTTTGGCCTCCTATCCAATCAATGTCTGGACTCCTTCCAGACGGTCGGTTGGGCCCATTGGGCAGTCATCTGGTTCTATTGCTTCATCCTCCTTGATCCTCTAGACATTCGGCTTGTCTCACGAACTGGTCATCTCAACCTGCAATGAACATCTTCAATGTCACTGCAAGAAAAGAAACTATCCTATTGCTACTATATGACATTGAATAAGAGAAACCTCAAGTTACATTCGAGGGGAGCAAAGGTAGGAAAGCATTAAATTTACATTGGGAAGAGAGAGGTAGAGGCTCGATAAAACCAAGATAAACAAGAACCAAACCATCTAACCACACACAGAAAAAGAGTTTAGGCCATAACCACTCTACACATCTACCATCAAAACCACTTTTACGGTGAAACATATAAATTGCATATATATCATATCACACACACCCACACCCACACACAAACACACACACACACACACACACACTATATATATATATATATATATATGGGTATATCTTCACTGCCCGTGCATCAATTTTGTAATTGGATGATACATATAAGTAATGAGATAACCAAATTTGTAATGAGACAACCGAAATTGTAATACAAAAACTCATTTTGTATTACGACACTGTTACAGTAATAAATATATATTTATTATTGTAACAACGCTGTAATACAAAACGAGTCTTTGTATTACAATTTCATTCGTCTCATTACAAATTTGGATTGTCTCATTACAAATGCATACCTTCCCATTACAAAATTGATGCACGGGTAGAGAAGATATACCCTATATATAAATATATATATATATATATAAATAAATAAATAAATAAATATATATATATATATATATATATATATATATATATATATATACATAGGGTATATCTTCGCTACCCGTGCGGGTAACTAAGATTCGCTACCCGTGCATCAATTTTGTAATGGGATGACACATATATGTAATGAGACAACCAAATTTGTAATGAGACAACTGAAATTGTAATACAAAAACTCGTTTTGTATTACAACGTTGTTACAGTAATAAATATATATTTATTACTGTAACAACGCTATAATACAAAATGAGTCTTTGTATTACAATTTCGGTCGTCTCATTACAAATATGGATTGTCTCATTACAAATGCATACCTTCCCATTACAAAACTGATGCACGGGTAGCGAATCTTAGTTACCCGCACGGGTAGCGAAGATATACCCTATATATATATTAGTTTGAGATTATGTGGTCTTTGATCAGATATGCATATGAGAGGAGTTTCAATATCCACATTGTATGAAATAAATAAATGATAAAACTAAAATATAGTCATATTGATTATCCTAAAACACAGTAAATTGACGTGACTCTGATGCCATTGTCAGGAAATACGGGCACAGAGTATAGCAGTAGAAATAAAAAAAAGTATCTAACAATATTCCCATGATAGCAAGATCGCGTCAACTACTATGAAATAGGAAGGATGGTTTTAACGAGTTATACCTGGTTCTGGAGAAAGTCCAATGACAAAACTTGCTTCTTTGCAACTACTGACTAGTTGTTGTTAGACAGTGGTTGTGCAGCTCCTGGTCTTCACCACAAACAGTTGTCTGCACGACCTCTACAATGACTGTGGTGGTCTCTTCACAGATTGCAGGTTGACTTTGCTCTCTGAGTAGCAGCCAAAGGACTCCTGTCTCTAGAGTAGTCTACACGAACCAACTAGAACTCATGTCATTCATGAAGAATGGAAAGGAATGAGTTGTCCCTCTTGTTGGTGTGTCACCAACCTACTCCCCCACAACAACAATTATCAGTTGCTCTATTCCTTTCACTATCCCTCCCTATCAGGTAGGAATTTCTCGGTCTCTCTTGGTTACCATAACTAGAGAGGATAACTATTGTTAGAGGAGTTGATTCTCAGTTGTCTATGTTGTGCTCTAAGAAGACCCCAGTACCCCTCCTTTTATACGTGGGGTTAGGGTTAGGGTTCCCAATCTGTAAGGGATTGTACATGCTTGGAAGGGATCAGAAGATCTTAAAATTTCCACAACCTGCAAGACACCAAACGGTCATCTGACACACCCAGACATTCATCTGGTGTGCGAGACAGTTGTCTCACTCTTCCAAATAGTTGTTTGGCAATTTACCAATCGCACACAAGTTTGACAATTTTGATTCCAATTAATATACATTTTAATTTTACTTGCTCTCTAATTATGTGCAATCGAAACTATTCATAAAATATCTCAAACCTTCATTCGGACCCAATCAGGCCGTCTCACTCACCCATACGGGTGTCTGGTATGTTGAACTGAATCGGCCCGTTCAATCACATTAAGCCGATTGGTTCAAGGGCAGAACTTAGAAAATTCAAACTTCAGTCAACCTGACCCCCAAACGACCATCTCAACTTCTTGAGACACCCATATGGCCTTGCTGAAATGACCGTCTCACTCAGTGAGATGGTCGTTTGGCACACCTAGTCAACCAATTGAGGGATCAGTTGTGTCAATTGAATACCTAAACACTTTAGTAATCAATCCAACTATCATTCAAACTCAACTCCTCTTCTAGATGAGTTCCTATTTGTGTGACCCTATAGGTCCCATATCATGTTGGAAGTGAATTTCCGTAACTAGCTTATGACATCACAAGCAGAGAGTGGTGCCTATTCGCACATCAGTGCTACTCAAGTGAATGGAAAGTTGGAGAACAAATTCAACCTACAATCTGTGTAAGGTGTTGCAACAGTTGTATAATTCCTTTGTCTCTGATATCCAGGATGAACTCGAGGCATGGTTGGTCATCCTGTCAACATTTAATCCATATTTCTTGAACCAAAAGAAGACTATTTGTGATAATGTGATCCCAATATCATATATTAATTTGCATGTGCATGCACATGCATTTCTCAGTCTCACTTATCAAGTGACCAGGATATCATACTCTAGTAGGAGGGACAAATCTCGTATCTATCACTCATAGTCTATCCCCATGTGGCAAAGTCACTCAATCATTACCATGATAACAACTCATGTTTCAAGACTGTGTTTGATGATGTCAAAGTGTACCCAACAACATGTGATGAGTCTAGTGATTTCAGGTCTAAGAATCACAATCACCACCTTCACTGTGAAAGATGACTATGACCACCAAAACCATGTGCCACTCTCAAGGTGGGTTTGTCTGATACATTGTTCCTTAACATGAATCTGTGTTCTTGGTTTAATATTGTAATATCATGACTAATGAGATTTAGTCATCAACCAACTCACACTCTGATCTTATGTGTTATTGTTTTCTATGAACCTTCCAGAATAACAATCGATCAGGGACATAATGAGAATATGTATATGTACTCTTAGCATTCGTATGGTCTCATCCACAAGGTTAGTAACTTGACAACATATGTCATTGAGTAATATAATTCTCTAGACATTCACTCTTTATCCTCATTATCTCATAACTGAGTGAAATAGATGAATTAGAATCTTGCCTTTATATATGTTATTATCATTAATAAAATCCTTTTAGGTAATTATGCCATGTCAATCATCATATTATTAGCTCTATGAGCATGCCTTACCAATAGGTTCTTCTCTATGTTTTCTTTATATGGACCTCTCAAACTTTCCAATGTATCATTTTATGATCTTGCTTCATCGATGTTTAGCCTTTAAGGATATCCTCTACATTAGAAGTTACAGATATGTTGTGTTGGAACATCCAACCATGCATGAACCTTGAGTGTGAGGTCTTGATGACCACCAAGAGGCTTTGGGAATCTTATGCTACCATCAATATCGTATGATTTAATCTCCAATTGAAGTTTCAAGTAAAGTTTTTAGCTCATTTGCACTATTCATCAAATCAAATAATCTCATCACTATATTATATTTTTTTTTCCAATGCTCCACACATCTATGTTCTATGTTGATCAAGGCATAATTATCCTTTCTATGAGATTTATTTATTGTTGTGTGCTCTATCATTGGTTCAACCTATGTCATCATGAAGGATGGAAATTAGGCCATCTGAGTATAGAATGTGCCTATCTAACACTAGCCTACAAATATACATGTCTTTTTTACTATTTTATAATTGGTTTAATCTTTTAAAATTTGTAGTATATCATCTAACCTTGAAAATCTATTCATGTGTACTTCCTTGAAATCAAAATCAAATAACTATAAGAACTTATCTATCCTTGTTCTAGACCATGATTTAAAGCCTAAATCAGGTGATATAATATGAATCTTAACCTTAGGCTAAGTAATGTTGACTAATGCATGTTACATATTGGATAGGATTTTAGGGTTGATCAGGTTCTAGACCATCACTAATATTCCTCCTTAGGCTCAGGTATTGGGTAATGCATAGTAAATAATAAATTAAGATTCAAGGGATGATTTCGTATCATGTATGTATGTTTCTCAAGTTAAAGTTAATTTTAGTTTATTTAAATATGTGATACATTGATTATACATTAAAAAAATTACAATAAAATAGAAGGCAGTCAAAAACAAGTTGCACTGACAACTCCTTCTGGATGGCAAAACCAATCCTCTAAAATACTACATTCATAAACCTAGGGGTCATAACATTACTATGCATAACTTTTTGGAGCCTTTTGATAAGCTCCACATCCTCTGGTTCTAAGAATCCAAAAGTATCAAACCCAAAAGGTACAAATACATGTTGATTGTCAATACATATATTCTCATGATTTACCACTTTGGTTAAAGTAGCTTTCAAGGTAGCATGTCTCACAATAAAATCTTCACCTTTCAAGCCCTCCGATGGGGAGACTCTTATAAGATACACATATGCATATTTCCTTTTGGTCCATACAAAGACAAAGACATATGTTGGTCTGAGTGGCGATCTCCCTCCTATGGATCGGTTAGAAAACTCACATTGTAACTCTGGCACGTCTAAATACGGCATAGAGAACATCTCTAGAATCATTGTTATATCAACAACTAAGTCCTATATTTTTTTGATTATTTATTCTCTTAAATTGTGTATCATTCTATATAAATATGTAAATTAATAAAAAAATCACAATAACTACTTCCCATTTTAAGGAAATCTTATTGATGTTTGATATGATTTTTGGATCATATTATGTGAGCCTTAACTAGCCTCACCGAGCCTTAGATGGCCATATGAGCTCTATGAAATCACTATGTGAGCCTTAACCAACCTTATGTGAGCCTTAACTAGACTTATGACCTATATGTTGGCACTATGTAAACCTTTTACCAACCTTATGTGAGCCTTTACTAATCTTACAAGCTTTGTGGGAGCACTGTGTGAGCCTTTCTGATCTTATGAGCATTTTTGATGAAATAAGAAGAGAATTTGTATCAAGTCAAGTTAAAATACATGTTACTATACCAATCATGTTAATCTACTTATTTTTTCTATGTAAATGTGTCAAAAGGGTTAAGTACTTTAATTTTTTCCAAGTTACTTTAAGATCTTGAGAGTATATTTTGTTCTCTAATACAATAACTTAATGTCCCTCACATGATTTATGTTATTTTGCATGGTTGTAGAGGATATGTCCATATGTTTTGAGTAGAATAAGGGTCAAAGCTTAAGACTAAGGACAAGGACTTCTACAATAATTAGAGAGGCTCCTACTTGTCTAACATTATTTCATATAGTCTTTTGTGTTTCAAGACTAGTTTGATGTTTAGAATATTGAATGTCATAGTGTATATTACATTTCCATTTATGTCAATTACTAAGGCTAAGATATGAAATTTATTCATTTGAAGTTTACAATTTTGATTCTTCTTTATGTGTGATGTTCAATGTATGTAATACCCCCATCAATTTATGAGTTATAATCGATGCTTTCCTCATGTACATGTATGTGGAATTGGGGTGATACATATGGCCTCTCTTCAAATGAATTATCATGATATCAAACTATGTTATACCCATTACTTAATACATCATGGTATATTTAATCATATTCAATGAATAATTAAGTTAATGTTGGTTGTAGAAATTTTAGTTGTGATTGAAAAACTAGGGCCTACTATCCATATTTTTTTTTAACATGTGACAGACAATTGAAACCTTGGTGAATGAGAATTATAACTAAATTGTATAATCCAAAACCTACAATCAAAAATTATAATTATCTCCTCTCTACATGGATTGGAGTGAGTGTCTTCTCTACACCACTGGTGTCTTGCAAGGTGATTCATTGGGGACACTTCCTTTTTCATTGGCTCTCCATTTTCTTATTTTAGAAATGAAGGATGAATGCCACATTGACCTTCTTTCTTCTATTTTTATGATGAAACCACTCATTGGTGACATCACCAATGTCTTCAAGGCACTATCTAATATAAAGAAAGATTCTAAGACTTTGGCTTCCATATCGATATTAATAAGATGAAAATCATTTGGCCTTCAAATATCCCCATATGAGACCTGGAGTTTGGTATCTTTCCTTCTGACATATCTTGTCCTATGTATGGACTGAAGATTTTATCAAGTCATGTTTCCGTGGCCCAACGCTTTTCCATGGAGCTTGTCAAGAACATCTGGATAAAACCCTTACAATGATGGATATATTGGATTTTATTCAGGTCCCACAATCTGATCTTATTCTCCAATCATGGTTGGGATTCCCAAGTTGTTGCTTTCTATTTTAATGACACCCTCGACTTATATCATCTCTACATTGAATGATTTGCATCATGGGCTTTGTTGATGCATGGAATGTATTGTGGTTGGTGATGGCCCAGGATTTGGTGATCTATTGTGGTGTCTGGTCATGCTTCCTATGCACCTAGAGGTTTGGGCATTAAATCATCCCACGATCTTAGAAACTTCATATATATCCTCTCAGATCCACACCTAGGAACTCCAAGTCACATCCTATGAGCGGCTGGACATGTGCTTATAGGAGCCTCTTGCATTACTACACATGTCGCCATATGAATATCTGATTGTCCTTTTTCTAGTCCTAATTATCGCATACACCTTCTTCCACTATAAAGACTTGGTATTTTTTTGGCAAACACTTACTACAAAATTGTTGTTTAACAATTCACTATAAGTGGCCTCTCCAAAGGCAACTAGCTATCCTCACTTCTACCCAAGCCAACCATGCCCAAGACTTCCAATTTATCATTCCCATTGACGATCTTAGTTTTCACATGTCACCTATTGAGTATCAAGTTATCCTTCATTATTGACTCATAATTCCCTTATACCCAGGTGATGCATGTTGCCCACTTTGCAACACAAAAGACCTCGATGCCTTTATTGATCATCTTGTGCATTATCTCACAACATCTAGATATAAGTGTCAACATCAAGTAGTTTGTAGTACTCTTTTTGATCTTATTTCTCAATCTGGTTTAAAGGTCTAAAAGAAGCTTGTGTGGCCTTGATTGGTGCACCAACTGATGGTCTCCACTCTCAAAGTCTTCCTAACATCTTGTCATTTGATTGGACAAATGACAACACCTCTGTTGACCTCACCAGAATCTCTTCCCAGACAGGCATTATTTTAAGTAACTTTAGAACTGTAATGCAGGTAAATGGTGTCCCAACACAAAAGGTATAAAATCTTAGTGCATGTTCTATGGAAAATCACCATGACTTTTTGCCTTTTTCTTTTGGATCCTTTGGAGTATTTGGTGGTGAAGCTACCTATGTTTTGTGGAGCCTTCAACATGTCACCAATAGGAACCTTATGCCACCGTCTTTCCAATCTTGTACTTCTATTTTAAGATTTCTAGGCTTCGTCATCAAGAAGGATTGGTAGCCCAATTTGTTGCATGTGCTTCTTTTAAGGCATTTTTGTAAGTAATGTTTGAAAAATAAATAATATAATGTAACTGAATTGAGTTGGGAACTAAAATATATAACAAAAATTTAAATGTAGTATATTAAGTACTTGGTTACTTATATAATTGGTGTAATCATTTAACATATTTAGAAGGAAAAAAAGTGCAGGAAATGGTAATAGTTCATTCATTGGTTATGAGTTAGCATATTAAAACCCTAATTATTGTTATTATTATGCTTATTTAACTAGATTTGCAGAAGAAGGTAAAGAATTAGAAAATTGAATAATATTTGACATATTATAGGTGTATATATCAAATAATACCAATGAAATTGGAGAGCAAAAGAGTCAAGATATCTCTAACTAAGAAACTTTCTATTCTGTCAAAGTATTATAGTAAGAAATGAAGTTTGATTGATTTATTTATAGTCTACTTGTGACAAATCACATTCATTATGATTATAATGAATTTATTTAAATGAGGCATGCTCTTGGTATGAAAGTTTTAGTATAATATGGCAATGAAGTCATTTTCTATAGCAACATTGAATGACAAGGTTTGAAATCTAGATCGGAAATGTAGTTGTTGTCAATGAATGTGTATATTACAAATATATTCATATTATTGATTTTGAGGACATGTAAAAAATACATATGTTCAAGTAGAAATTTGGCTTTTCCCAAACATCATAGATCCCCCCGTTGAGGTATGTATTAGTTAATGTAATAAAATGTTAGTGAAAAGAAAATACTGGATATAATTAATCATGATGTAATTTTTTTTGGAAATGAAATTGTGTGTTAGGTCATGTAAGAAAATTACAATTTGAACTCCATGGGTATCTAAGATCAATTAGATGTCCTAGTGGTTCTTTGGTTACTTGTTACATAATGGGGAGCTTTTAGGATCTTCTTCATTGGGTTTAGTGGATTCTATGAGCTTTAGGGAACCTCTCCACTTAGTCATTTGTGGTTTTTCATAATCAAGGCACCTATTCTAAGTTCTCATACATATGTCATCTAGTCAAATTTCATAGAGTCTCCTTGAACAAATATTGAAGCCAGTTGTAGACTAGGGTAGTTAGTTAGTTAGTTAGTCTTAAGATATCACATTTAACATAAGACTTGTACATTGATTTATTTGACTCGACATCATTTATTTTACTTGGTTGATGATGATAAGTAAGTTCATGGGAGAATAATATATAGTAGTTACCAAAAAACATTGATCTAAGTCCAAAATCTTTAGGAAGTGCACTACTATAGAAAATGCTTTTTACAACAGTTCATTTTTTCCATTTTACAATAGGTATCAACCGTTGTATTAGATCACATGGTCTAAAATGGGGGGTTTCTCTATACAACGTGTGTTTCACATGTTGTAATATATGTGTTTATACAACAATTAATGCATGTTGTCGTTCATTGAACATACCTATTGTAATAGGGGTGTTGTGTACAACATGTTGAGAAAAAAGGAAAATACACCTAGACACAAGTTCCAAACTTGAGACCACAAGAAAGTAAAGTGCAACTCCAACCGTTGAACCAATTTCTTTTTATGTTCCACAAACATTTTTTTGATGTACATATACAACGAGTCATGTATACACATGTTCTGTTAATATGGTCTATTACAACAGGTGAAAGCTTGTTGTGTGATTATGGTGTATTACAACGGATTAGAGTATGTTGTATAATTATGGTATATTACAATGGGTTCGCGTACATGACTATGACAACATGATATAGCATGTCGTGTAATTATGGTCTTTTACAATGGATTTGAGTATGTTGTAATATTATAGTATATTACAACAGTTTAACACATGTTGTAGTATCACGTGTACTAAAATGAGTTTGACAAGTTGTATATAACTTGTGTTGTATAATATATACAATAAATAACATAAAAATAGACTTGTTATGATTAAAAAAACTAACTACTACACAACCATCAGAACTGTTGTGTTTACCTGTTGTAAATAGCATTTTATGTAGTAGTGATGTTTACCTGACAATTTAGGTCTAGTAAAGTTGAAAATAATGATGATGATTTTGCAAACATACATAATAGATATTTATTGCTAAACATATTCTATTTTGATGAAAATAATAGTATTGATGGATTGTAACTCTAAATATATTCATTTCCCTACCCTTATCATTAATCTTCAGATCAATTTTTTTAGTTTTATAAAGATTGTCCTTTTTTATTATAATATCACGGGGTTGTCAACATTTTTTGGGGACCTCATAAGGTGATTAAGTAGTTCATCCTTATACTATAACTGCATTTTAATTTAAGGGAAGAAGAACATAGTCGAAAAAAGGTGTAACATACTAAATTTTTTATTAATCTCTTCTGAGCTATACTTTGTAATTATTTCTAACTTGACTTCATTTACAAATGGGCCCTTCATTTCAAGTCTCATTTTATTACTTTATTCAATTACATTCTTTAATACTAGTTAGTCTACATTTACAAGTCATGTGTCTACATAAGTTTCATCTCCTGATTTGAGATCAAATTGCAATCTAGTCCCTGTTGAAATATCTTGATCCATTTTTGTACCCGCTACATCCCAAAATGCATGCATTTAATTTAGAATTCTTGATAGATTTTTATGATAAAAATTAAGTGGACTTAATGGAAATAGACCCAGAGTATAAATATCATTTAATTTACGAAGTGATGCATCTTATAAATTCTTATATAATGTATTAAATAACTCATGTTTATTTTGAAATAAGATTTTACTCTTTAATTTTCTCACTCCTAAGATAATTTCTATAAATATACATAAAAAGATAATGTGGAATACCTTTGGGTGTATAATCACTCTAAATCTGAAAGTAGACTCAATTAACTAAGGGAAGATCATTCCACTTTATCTCATCTTTAAATGCATATGAACGTAAGATAATAACATATATGAAGTAGATGAACAAAAGATAATCAAAATCTAAATCTAATTAGATAGGGAGATTCTAGACTCCTTGATTAATCTATGTTCAAATTTGAAGTCATTGAGACTTTATGTGACCATTCAAACTAATTAGGAAAGATTTAGATTAGTTTAGATAAAGATTAATCAACATTTAATTAACACATCATGTTATCATAAGGTTTTGGATAATGAGCTTCACACGCCCCTTCCCATTATATTCTCACGCGATTGGACTGATGTGTTTCAATGAGCCACATCTGATGACTGACCAATCATCTTTTACCCGCAATCCGCGCGGCATTAGACATCTATCGCAGTATGTTTCTTCCTCGACCTCATTCTCTCTTGATTCTCCACCTTATCTCATGATTCTTGCTTTGTTGAATACACAACAGACTTTCCGATCAAATGAACCTTATCCCACCTCTCCTCTTGGTCTATTCATGAAATACCCATTAGGACTTGGACTCCTCTCACCACTTGGGTGTCGCAGATGCCATGTGTGAAACTTGCACCCCTATTATATATTCAAAAACCATCATAGGACCGCTAGCATCACTTTTCTTTATTCAATTCCATCTATTGTATCCCGTTCCACCCCATCCGTCTCGACTTGCATCTCTGGTGGCAGAGTCTCCTATTAAATTGACGTGCTAGAGACTTAGGATTGACTCAAGATCAAAGAGACTAAGTTAGGAACTTCTTTGCTCCGAGTAAACCGGCCATGTGTTGTGCACAATTATTTTGATTTATTTATGCTAACCATATTTTAAGTGTATGGTTATATGATCATGGAAGAAATTGGATGAAACCAGAGCACATTGTTAATCAATAATAACTCTAACAAGCATTGTTTAGATGAAACCAGAGCATGTCGAGCTCAATGATCAGTTGTTATTGCTATCACATACACCTTTTATAATAAAAATGTCATAGTTGCAATTATTTTTTATTTAATAATCCATTGGATAATTTTATTCTACATCTTAAACAAACAGACTTTGTTGCTCTCACAGTTTTTATACATTCACGATATAACATAAAACGGAATATATGACTATAGTCAATGTACATATATAAGAATATTTGTCAAACATTTTTTCCGTTGTGTGTGTAATGGAATATCCAACCATACTCGGTTTTTCGATCAC
Source organism: Alisma plantago-aquatica (assembly GCA_963693085.1). Classification (NCBI taxonomy): domain Eukaryota; kingdom Viridiplantae; phylum Streptophyta; class Magnoliopsida; order Alismatales; family Alismataceae; genus Alisma; species Alisma plantago-aquatica. The sequence continues at coordinate 409,823,861 of OY856414.1, forward strand.
TAACGCCTATAGATAATGTATAAGATATCATGCAGTTGGGGAGAGACATTTATTGTACATGAACGCTACTTTTTTTTATAATAAATCACACATCATCACATGCTACAATCTCTATATTGATTGAAAAAAAAATGTATGTATAAGCAATTTATGAAACTGTCGATGGAAAATTTACAAGTCAAGCGTTGCTATATTAGAAGCTGCAGTTAGCTTCTAATTCTAACGGAATTTATAGAATAACCAATAAGATATCTAATTAGGAAAGAACAACACATACTATCCTCGTATGTTTGATTATAACTACTAGAAAAAGAAGTTAGTAAGAGGAATGGATGCAAACATACTTGTAATTCCGCATACTATGCGTGTAATTTTGGTTGGCCGAAGGCAACAAAAAAAATTAGATTGGTAATAGTCACACATTATTAGGCAATAGGCAATAACATTTCTTTAGTTTGAGTGATTGCCTAAATCACATGAAAAATGAAAATATCCTTGGATAAGGAAAAGAGCCGGTTTAGTGGGCACCACCTTTGGTATAAAATAATTGAGAAACAAATATCTGTTAAGTAAGGAGATTTGGAGGACTCGCTAGATGGGTGCACAAAATTCGTGAAGGAGTGTCATTTCCTTCGTATTTGAGAAGTTTCGGACTTCTGCGAAGTTAGTGAGAGAAAGCTCTAACTTATCTCTAACAACACCCTCACTCGATTACACCTCTGACACTCCCTAGCTCTGTTGACCAGCTCCAACTACATCAGAGAACACAACTCAACGGCTAAGAACTAGACCTTCAGTTACTCCACCAGCTAGAACAATACCTTTCGGCTACTCGTCTGACAAACCCTAGCGACAATAGTCACAGCCAACAACATAAGAGATCACACCATGCTTTACTACACTCTCCCTCATGCAATTGCTACAGTGCCTCCCAAACATCTCCTCAGACAGTAGCGTCGACACCCTTGCCACCGGATAGGAGCACACCATTTACTATTAACATCAACAACATCTAAGAATATACCTACAATCACCGTGACAGGAGAGTCTTCCCAGATTACATTTAATTGGGAGGAATCACATCTAACATATGTGAGAAACTTTTGTTTGCTATCTTCAAAACTTTAGTATGGCACCGATTTTGCCTTCTCATTTCCTCACCCCAGCCGACTTTATATCTCCCATCATGAAAATAGGAGGCCATATTAGTGCCTCCTTGAGCAAGATACTTTTCCACAGAAACAACACACTATTACGTATCATTCGTTCTTATAAGAACAAGATTGGCACAATCGAAAAACCCACATGGAAGACAACCAAACATTCTACAAATAACCCTAACATGACCATCAGATTCCCGTTCATAAACTACCCACTCGACGAGCTCGATAACCACACAATAGTTCAACTTCCTAGAGCATGGAAATACCACATGTTCGATCTACCGTCAAGTGTAAACAAGGTGCAAATGGGGAATAAGAACTTCGAGATTGTCATTGACTATGACAACAAATCCAACATTCACATTGTACATGGGTGGGCGGAGATGACCACATCACTTAAATTCAAGAGATAATGGACAATCTTCCTCCATCACATTGCTGATTGAACCCTTATGACATGGGTTACTGACTTTCACAATGAAACTCCGGCGGAGCTACACTCACTCTTCAAGACACAGGAAGAATCAGACTCCATGAACATCTCTACAGATCAGATCTTTGTCCCAGAGAAACATCAAACTAAGCTTGGATCGAGAGTCAATCCTATCAATATCACCTCAACACCTACATCACCAACACATACCAAAGAGGAGGGTATAGATACATCAATGTTGTGTCACAATTCCATTGTATGAAGGTGTGACAATACGAACTCATCTATTTCCATTTTGATACCACCACACCTATCTTTGAACAACCTTTTGGAACAACACCTAATACCCATTAACCACAACCCTCTGCATAGTTACATAACTAACTTCCCCCACTTCAAAATCTTTCAGCTACATAACTTTCTATAGCAACTTTTGAAAGGGATGAAAACCCTACTTCCTGGACCCTCATCACCCACAAGCGAAAACCACAATTTTGGGCTCTGGGATGTAATAGATGCAACCGAAAAGCACATTCTAAGTCCTGATGTACTTCACCTCCTCGCTGCTTCATCTACAACTGACTTGGGCACTTTTCCCATAGATGCCCTCAAACTTCTTGTCCTTCCCTAGGTCGTCACAGCCCACTTTACAGTAGAAAGAGCAATTTTCATGTAAAACAAGTGATTATCGGTAGATCTCATCGTGCCAAAGGATTTGTCAAATCAGATAAGCTTCCCAAACCCAATGAGTTCTCGACGGCTGTTTCGAACCCTGTCTCCTGTCTCTACATTCCTGACCTAGATATAGCTAAACCGCCTCCTTAACTTTAACATATCAACCATTAATATGCTAAACACCCAACGTCACACTCCATACCATCTGTAAAACCTACATCCTGCCATACACAAACCTCACCACAACCCAAACACACCCATTCACCAAAACACTTATCACCTTTCTCCATGGCTCCCGTTGTTCACTTGGATCGAGAATTTCTCATTGACCTACCTGCTAATTCCATGTATCTCCTGAAAGTGTTCACCAGTCAAAGCATTATTGTCACCCTCACCAACAACATTAATAGCAACATTGTCAACATCCTCGATGTTACCAGAGCCATAGATCTCCTCCTTTCAGGACACACTGTCCTCAAACCTAAGATCCTTTCACCATCACAACTTCTATACTCTATACCTAAAGGATCCAAACTAGACCACTTGTTTGGACAAGTCATGACAATACCATGTGGTACTAGCTTTGTGCAAGAAAATATTACCAAGTGGACTCCGGAACAAGGGTCCTTGCTTGTAGGTTCTGGTGGCTCGAGATGGGTAGCCATTTCTAATCTTCCACCCCACTTATGGGAAGTGGGGGTGTTTAGAGACATTGCACTCACCATTGGATCCACCCTCTAGTTTGTTAGTCATGACACTCTTCATCCTATCCAATAGATCAAGGTTTTCTACGTCTTCTCTGTTAAACATGCCATCACCCTACCTGCATCCATTAAAATTAGGCTTGGAGAGAAAATCTACAAAATAAAACTCACTGTGGAAAACCCCATTGTTGTCTCCACCACCTTCACTGACATTGGTAATCACCCATCATCTTGGTTCTTCCCAGCCAACTCCAAAAAGACCTTCACTGCCACTAGAAAGACAAATGAGAGAAACATGGTCTGGAAAGGAAGAACTCCACAACCCATTCACAGGATGACACCAACCAATCTACACAAAACAAGAGACCACAGACTTCCTCCCCATCAGTGGATAGCAACAACCATCCACTTCATGACTCTTTCAAACCATTTCCATTTCACAACAATAACACTAAAAATACAACCAACCTAGACTCTAAAACTGTTTAGAAGTTGAAAATTGTCATTATTGATGAGATCTGATCTTCTCAGAGTCCTAAGCGGAAGATCAAAGGGAAGATGCTTGCCACAGTCTCAGTCATCAACTCACTGTCAATAACACTAGAGGGTCTAACCAAGAGGAACTACTTCGCCAATGAAGAACCATGTATATCCTCACCAAATCAATACAACTCTTTGCACAATATGTGTCATTCATTTACTATGTCTACTTATACATCTGATTGTGATAACCGAATCGACAATATAGAAGATATCACTTCATGGTCAGGCATTCAATCTTTCACACTTTTTGTTGATAAGTTAGGTATCACTTTTGACAATGAGACAATAGCACATAACGTCCTATATGACATAGAGAAATTCATGCACTGGAGGAACCACAAATAGATTCATAATACCTACACCATATTAGAAAACCTCCATATCAACTGATTTTAGGATCTGATAGCATCAACCTTGCATACACTCACATGATGAAGATAACATCTTGGAATATCTCTAATGCCTCTAGTCTTTACAGGAGAAAAGAAATCAGGAGACACATTTATAAAAATAATATTAAAATTGTCACCATTCAGGAAGTAAAAACTTTTCTCATACCTTTTTCCTTGAAAACAATAGGAGGTAAACACATCAACTCATGGTACCACATTCCACCGGTAGGATTCCAAGGGGGTATATCTATAGGAGTTAACAAAAGTATGTTTACCATCACACATGTAGATATCCTAAACTTCACCATTACCCTTCACATCACCAACTCATCAGATGCGCTAGAATGGTACTTCATAGGGGTCTACGGGGAATGTAGCTCTAACAAAACTACATACATTGAAGTGATCAAACACAATATTTGTAGGTTCGCCTGCAAACCATGGCTCTTGGGAGGAGACTTCAACCTGATCACTAAACCTTTTGATAGAATCAACTTTTCCCACCAGATTGACCATATGCACACATCAGATAAAATTTTTAGCCAGCTCCTTACCCAACACAATTTGATTGACATCCCTCCATCAAACGCACAATTCACCTGGCATCAAAACCAATCGTGGGCCAGAATAGACCACTTCATTTGCAAAACCAAATGGGAAGATTTTTACCCCCACTCTTATGCTTCCATTGTGCACCGACCTATATCTGATCACTTCCCCATCATCATTGATACTAAACCTATAAAATGGGGCCACAAACCATTCCGTCTTGAAAACTTTTGGCTCCTTGAACCCCTTTGTCTGGAATTATGTAAATAAACTTGGGCCACATCAGATTCTTCCACTTTGGAACCAAGTTACCATATTCATAACAATTCTAAAAGAATCAAGGCTGCACTTAAATCTTGGAAAAAAATATGGGAACATCAAACATAAATTGGCTGACTTGGAACAACAACATCTCTTTGTAGAAAGTGATCCTACAGCTGATCCTTCCCTCACTCTCACCATCAAAGTGAATATCAAACACATCCAAAACTGCATAGATACTACATCAAAACAATGAGCTAAGATCAGATGAGCTACTGAAGGAGATAAAAACACAAATTCTTCCACAAAACATGCAATAACAATGCTCGAAAAAAATTCATTCCCAGACTTAACGTTAATGATAGTGTTACCTTTAATAAAAGTTTGATCATATGACATATTGTCCAACATTTTTAGCACATCTTCAACACGGGACAGGAACCCACTTTTCTGATTCCATCAACTGGAAATACATTTGCAAAAAAAACTATCCCATCCCCCAAAACACCATCAAAAAGTTCAACATTAAGGAACTCAATGATGCCATATCTTCTCTTAGTAGGAACAAATCACCAGGACCTGATGGTCTAAATTTTGAATTCTACCTAGCCAATTGGAACCATATCAAAGGAGACTTTTTGAAACTTCTCTGGTCCTTCCAAGAGAACACAAATCTTCACAAACACATCAAAACTCTCAACCATACCCACATAGCCCTTATCAAAAAATTGAACCACCCTGATCAAATCACACAATCCCGACCCATCAGCCTCATCAACACATCCTACAAAATTTTCACAAAAATGCTTAGCAACCACATTAAACTATATCTTGAAGAAGGCATTACCCATAACCAAAATGTTTTCCTAAAACATCAAAACATTCATGATGCCTTCATTATGGTAAATGAAACCATCCACCTGTGTTACAAAAATAAGACACTGGTTATAGTGATCAAGCTAGGTTTTGAAAAAGCTTTTGACGATGTGATATGGAGTTTTTTTCTCCATACTATGATAGGATATGGTTTCCAGAACAAATGGATCAATTGGATACATGCATGTATCTCCACCAACAACTTCTTCATCATCATTAATGGTTCACCATTTGGACATTTCCACAATACCAATAGCCTTAAACAAGGAGACTCTCTTTCCCCATATCTCTTTATCCTGATCACATCCATCCTCTCCAACATGGTTATGCTTGGAACCTCACATGGGCTTGTTGCATCACCTGCTGAATGTTATGAGAACATCATCCAATTTGTTGATGACACCATGATCCTAGTTAAACTCAAATACCACACTATCATCAACACCATTTGCATCATTGGCCTCTATTCTTACATCTCGGGTCTTAAGATAAACTTTACTAAATCTTCCATTATTGGGATCGACGCACCTAATGAAGTTATCAATAGATATAGATCTTTACTCCAATGCAAGATTGAACAATTTGTGGTCCTATATCTTGGCCGCCTATATTCCCCCACCCCTCTACACATATGTGGATCCCCATCATTGAAGAAATAAAACAAAATCTTCAATCTTAGACCAACCATTTCCTTAGCCTAGCAGGTCGACTCATCCTCCATAATAGTTTCATTACACCCATCACCACCCGCTACCTCAATTGCATCCCCTTACCCAGATTAACCTTAAATCTAATAGACTCTATCAAAAGAAAATTTCTATGGAACCATTACACCGAAGATCATGAAAGGAAAAAAAGTGCAATTGGTAAATCGGGATACTATACAGGTACTGATAGAATATGGAGAATGGGGGATCATCAAAAACATTCTTCATATAGTCTAATGTTAAAGTAATTCAAAACATTTTTATTGTCAGTATATCCTATCATTATAATAATTTTATTATGCAAATTTCTTTGCATAATATTTTACCAAATTCTTTATTCATGAAAGGAATCTACATAATTTTTTTTCTTTTAAATTTCTAATGTGAAGAGTACCAAGAGAAGCAAAGCTACTTATTCCAAATCATCGAGTGGACTCTATATTTATAAGCTTATTAGAAGTGGATATTAATGGTATTCAATTCACCCACCCCTCTCACTAACAACTACTTGTGGAAACAATATCTACAAGGTGATTGGGGATCTTGACTCAGGGTAGACATCCTCTCTCTTCATAAATTTAAACATATCTTCAAATTGAATAAGGAACTTGCATTTATGGTGAAGAAAAGTTATTCCATGGGGGTAAATATGTAATACATTTGTGTCACAATCATTCTTATACAAACTTATTATCTATGCTTCTAATATGTAGTTATTTATTCTGATTCCATATTTTTTTGGTATCTTATGCATATTAATATCTCTTTTATACATGTATTTGCATAAACCTCTATTGAACATACCATCCAAGAGAAATTCTCTCATAAATTATGAGGACTCATCATACAAGTCTTAAGGTACATTAAGGACCTTAAGACTACTGCACTAGCCTCTTGGTCATTAATAATGTTCATGAATTTGGATTTAGTAGCTAAACAATTATCTAATAAAGCTAGACACCTTAATTGTGACACTTGATCCCAAGATCATGTACAACAATTCCCAAAATAGAGTTTACTTAATAAAACTTATTGACTAAATAGAAATCCAATTGTAAATAAGGAAACCTACTCAATTACACTTAAGAAGAATACATACTTCAGTTTCCCATGTTAAATAATTAACAAAAACAAGGACGTGATATGTCTTGACATTTCAATTATACTAATAGATGTACAACATACTTGATGCGAGTCCATAGATAAAAGACCTCTATAATACAAACTATATCTCTATATTTTCCATATGTATAACTTTTGTATCAGATAGTTACAAAATTGTAAGTAGTGAATAAAAAAGTATAAAACAACCTTATGGTGATGCAAGTGTACTTTGATTAATGTACTTTATGACCAAAAAACTCTAACTCACAACTCAAGGTGAATTACTCTTACACTATTGTTTTTAGAGTGATCACTCCTTACTAGAATTTTCTTGTGGGGCTTGGTGAAACCCTAAAAATAGTACATGCAGGTGTGAGACTAAAATCACAAAAAATAATGAGACTATGATAAAGAGACTATAACTATGAAATTCCATATACATCAAATGAACATGTTTATAATTATACCAATACATGATATATCACATGCTATAATAGAGTAGAAAATGTTGTAAAAACACAAAAAATATTTAAACAAGCTCTACTCAAACATTTGATTATTTTTTTTACTTTGACCTAATTAACTTGGATCGTATCAAACCAATTAAAGATAATGAATTAGATCCATGTACCACACCATACAATATATTATGTTTACCAGTTGTACTAGGACCTCAGTACACCTTTTTGTGTTAGCATAAAGAATATAGGAGCTCATGAGCTCACACCCTACATAGAGATTCATTCTAAACCTAGTTTGATAATGAACTAAAACCTCATCATATTTCTATAAAGAAAGTGATGGCTAGATATGTTGATGTTTAAGTCACACAACTCATTCAACTAGATGAATGTGCTTTAACCTCTCCTATCATGTATATCGCCACATTAGAGGACCATGGCTTGATCATGGAGACACAAAACTATGTAGTACTCTTAATGGGTGAGATCAAGAATATGAGGCCACTACACTCTTTAAGGATTTTGACTATACCATGTATATTCAACAATATAAAAACTAAAAAAACCTTCCCATAATACTGAAAGAATGCATGAAATATTATTTCCTTGTAGACCACCAAAAAAGTTCTACAATGTTGAAGTCATACCATTCAATAGTGATAGGAATTATTATTAATATTAATCAAATATACCAAATATCTATCACAAGAGTATACATTCTATAACATATTATAGTAACTTTATTGAAAAGCATTATCATGATTGAGACCCTAGATGAAACTCAATCATATCATACTTGGACATTTTCCATATTATTATTTATTTCTCAAATGTGTGACTCATTTCATGTGTACAGATCAAGAGACACGATTTATATCACGACTGTCATGATATATTGATAAAAAATTAAAACAGAAAGTTTCATAAAGAACTATTATCATATTATCTCAAATAATAAACTTACACCAACCACCCTAAATGGGAAATAAGGGGAAAATTCAACGAGTGCATGTGTATTAAAATATGTCACATGCAATTCATCTTTGTTTCTGGAACATTAAAGTAGGTTAAGATAAAAATGAAACACATAATTGAATCATTACATACCTAAAATCCACATCATGATAAAAATTCTAGCTCCACTTTATATTCAATACCAGTATCCTAATTGAATTAGGTAGAAAGTGCACCCCAAAAAATTCTATAAATCAGGAATTATACCACTCTCTTATATATAAGCATGTTATATTAATCTCCACCAAGATGGACTTTGCTCACAAAATTCACTGATGAGATCTCAAACGAGGGCAAACAAAGAAGACATAGGGATTAAAAGAGAAAACTAGCATTTGGTGAATGACTTGACCAGAGGGTTGAAGATAAGTAAAGAGGAAAACTAATATAAGGAATCAATAATTTACTTGAGGACTTAAAACCAAATTCAAGTCCCTTTCCTTTGAGATATCTAGTTTCAGGGTTATAGAACAATGTTTAAAAAAGTTAGTGGTATTATTAGGCCATATATAGGGTTTAGGTACTTGAAAAATTTACATTTAAACCAAAATTTTATATGTTTACATATTAAAAAAGCTAGTTACTTGACTCATGTTTCGTAGATTTAACCAAGGCCTACGTTTAAGGAAAGTTTCAATAATAAAAGAGGTTAAACACGCAAAATAGAAAACTTCACCATTGCTACTAGCCACCCACTAGTCATCCCAACTAGTGATCAAGCAAGTCAACTAACAATAAACTAGAAGAAAGGGTGAGATATAACATACTTCACAATCTTCTATCATCCATTTAGTCAACCGGCTAAAGGGAGTGCCTATAGACTGAATAAACAAACTTAATGAAAGTATTCTTTTGTCTAATAATGACCACTAGGAGTTTTAGCAATGACAATAAGGGTTTCCTAACCCTAAAGTTAGGTTGATACCAAGAAACCCTCAAACAATGATCAAATCTGAGGATGATTATTATCTATACTTGTATCATATTTTAACATGTGAAAATATCAAAATATCCATTAAACCCTAATTTTAAATTATCATGGTTTCACTTTTACAAACACTAACTAATCAAACCTAAATCATAACATGAAGGTGTATATAAGCATCAATGATACTAAAAGGATAACTAGTACCTGTCACAAGTAAAATATCATACTTAAATGGTAAGGAATGAATTATTGCTACACACAGAAATAGGCCTCTCAAGTGACCCCTCCTTTAAGGATTTTACCTCAAAATCTTATACAATATGCAAGTAACCATGACTCATGTCGTTTTCTACCCTCCATATGACTTATTCAACTCCATGATGATATCACAACACCTTAAATAGTAGTATAACCCATTTTTTGAACTTATCTATCATTCTTTCTAGGATTTAGAATGGTCCCTCTTAAGTAGTCACAAAATCTTATATCTGTGCATTTTCTAGGTGTATCATCTAGTTAGCATCTAAGTGACACATTATCAACAAATATACGTGAAATAGATTGTGAAACTTTTAGTTTGTAACCCACTCGCCAACTCATCTCAGAATTAGGTAAGGTCTATATAGTTACCAATCAATTTACCATTTTTTCTAAACCTAAATGATACTTGAATTTGAGCTATATTAAGTCTCATACCTAGAATATGACATATTTAATATTGATGACATCATACAATTTTTATCTATCTTGTGTTTCTTCCAATTGTTTGATAGTTTATATCTTTTTTCTCTTATCTGCTCTACAATCACACAAATGTGAAAGCAATTTCTCTCCTACATCATACTAACACACTAATGATCTACAATGCCCACAAAGTAGAGTTTCATATGTTCCATATGTATACTTCTTCGGTAGATGTTATTGTCAGAAGAATGTATCAAACAAAACGAACTATAGAGCTTATGATATCAACGTATCTTCAATTTTCTGTAGAGTCTTCTCAATTTGACCATATGTCTATGGATAAAAATATGTACTTAAACTATATTGTGTGTACAAGACTTCATCCAATCTATCCTAAAAGTTTTTGTGATACTCTTTCTAATACTATTCATAAAGGCATCCCATTTAGATGAACTATCTCATCGACATAAATCTATGCTAACTTGTTAATTAACTAGGTAGCTTTAACTAGTATGAAGTGTAATAACTTGGTCATTTGATCAACTAATACCCAAATGAATCACATCAATTGCTTTTCTACAAAGCTACAAAAAATGTATAGTTATATGATCCCATTTCCATTAAAAATGGAAAAAGCTATAGTGCCTTTGATCTCTTCTAATATTTTTTTTTGTCTTATTCACATAATAGACAATTGGTGGTGTGTATTTTTGCACAACTTTTTATCTCTGTCACCACTATGATTCCTTAAGATATTTGTACATCTTTATACTCCCATAATTCACAAAATATTGTTAATGAATGTGCCTCTTGTAGCACCATATCCTTACATAGACTCCTTTCAGTAAAACACAATTTGTCATAAATAAATGCTACCATCACATATCACATGGAATCCTTCTGTCTTTTAATTTTTCACTTCTATCAAGACATTAAATATTATCTAATTTGTTCTCTACATATCCTTGATATTTTTGTGCTAAGCCAAGTTTGATGTGAATCTTATTGACCTAACAATTATACATTGTCCATATTTTTATGATGACTTAACCATTCCATTCAATAGTATCTAACATCTCTAGTTGATATAATCTTAGATGCTTAGCTACACCAAAATCAATCAAATTCACAAACCCTTGTTTGCCGAAATTTGAGGCATACAATACTGAATTTAAGAATTAGACCAGATATGTACTTTCTTAAAATTTTGTGGTAAAAATTTATAATGGTTTAATGAATTTTGTTAAGCTCAAACTTATTTTAGAATCAACTAGATCTATAAATATTTTATTTTACGTCAATTGGTTTAATGCAATCCAGAAACTTCCATCAACTGAGATTTTTCTAAGAACAATCTCGATCGATGGCCTTATTGCTTAACCCAAGTAATGCCATAATCTGATATTATATCTATGATGAATCTCCATTGATGAAAGGATGGCCATGAAACAACATGGTTGATCGATTGATTTGGTCACCTAAAGTCTTAGCCGTTGAATCTTAAATTCCTTATCCGCTAATGCCACTGATCAAGTTTTGGCCCAAAATCTTGTCTAATGGTATTGTATCCATATCTATTAAGTACAAGGTTTACATTATAGAGAGGTAAAAGTGATTTTATATCCATTAGACACCCAAATAAACTCCCAAAAAATGGCTAGAATTGGAACTAATTGAATCTACTAGCTAGTTGTCACCCTATACTATAAACACAACCCTTTGAGCTTCAACCTAGATGTCTTTCTATGCTCCTATGACATAGTTGAGTGATTTTGACAAAAAGAACCCTTTCTCTTAATACTAAATAATTATGCACATTCATTTCAGTGAATTAGGAAATCTGTATGGAGAACTAAGATGTCTACTCTTTCTCCCATTTCTCTCTCGAGTTGATGGTTTGAAGAATGCTTTGTTGGTGGAGGAAGGAGAAGAAAAAGTTATAAGATGCTTGACCTAGAGTAGGTAAGTCCTTGGTGAAGGATGAAGACTCTTAGTATGACCTTTATACAGTTATTGTCTTCCTCGGCCTAAAATGAAATGCTAGTTATCCATTGATCTAAAAAGTGTTGGTCTGTTAAAGAACTATTATGAGTCAATATAAATAGGTAATAAAGTGTTCAAAACCATATGGGTTGACCTCTTTTAGGTAATGCATCTAAATCTTCAAAGATGGAACCACTACAAACAATTGTGTTCATTTGTGGATCATCCCAACTCTCATTCCCCTACTTATTTACCTAATTTAAAATTAATTTGTGATATAATTGAAGGTATAATAAGTTTCATTTAAAGTGGTTTTAGTTGTAATCACCTCCCTCTAGAGACAAGATATCCATCAAGTAGTATCAAAGCAAGATCTTCTCTAAGATATTACTCCCACGAGTAGGAAATGAGAGGGGACAACATAATAGGTTCACTCAACCTTTAGGGAAACTTCTCCATGCAACCACAAATCTTCGATGACACCAAGTTCCTTTATTGGAAACTATGGTTGCAATTAAACATCTAAGGCATGTGATTTGAGTTGTAGAAGATGATGTCTCTACCCTAAAATCCACAAAAAGGAGATATAGGGACATGAAGTAAATCAATATTGAATAAAACTCAATTAAGTGATACAACAATTAACATCAACTGCTCATCTCTCACCTATACCTAACATATATAGATCTCCATTTGTGACAATAACCAAGATATATGGGACAATAATTATGTCACGCATGAGGGGACTAAGAAAGTGAAGGAGATCAAGGTCTACATGCTCACCCAACAATTCAATAACTTATTTATGTCCAAGACGGGGATCATTGTAGATATGTACTCAAGATTCAACACTATTGTCAATGATGTTGCTGCCATGCAACAAACAATATACTATGACAAGTGAAACTCAAATATACTTCAACCTCTTGCAATCCTATGGTAAAAGAAGGTGACCACCATTGAAGAAACTTCAAGTCTCTCCCCTCTTCTCATTGATGATCTTCTAGGCAACCTCCAAGACTATGAAGTGAAACTCAACACTAGAGATAATGAGAACAAAGAAGATCGTTCAAGAAGGAGTCAACCTTCAAATTTCAAGTGGGGTTCTTGTGTAAACCCAAGTTCAAGCTCAATCTCACTCATGTAGTGAATATTACTCCCAAATTGACCATCAAGATCATTACTCCCAAGGAAAATCTATTTAAGGGAAAGTAATGCTCTTCTACTCCAGGGTTCTATGAATGTGTCCAAAAAGGGACACTCCAATAATGATTTCCCAATGGTTAAAAGGAATCACCATAAGAACGGTCACAAGAGAAGATATTAAAGTTATAAGTAATAAAAGCATAAGAAGAGATCCAAAAAAGAAATAAGGGGAAAATAATCAATCAAACTTTTCACTAGGGACTATCCCAAATCTTCCTCTTCTAGCATCTCTTACTCAAGTGAAGATGATGAGGTGCAACTTGGGTTTTATCACAAACACAAGTGAAAAGGTAGTTGAGGTAAGGAGGTAAATATTCATGTACTTTAAAAAGAGAAATGATTGATTTTGTTCTTACTTCATGTGCCTCTTATTTTAATGTAATTATAAAAAGAAAGATTACAAACAATTATTGATGATGTGTATGTTATAATTGATGGTACTGAGAAAAAATGGAAATGATTTGAAACGTAGTATAGACAAACTATAAGAGCTTAACCTTTATCTAGAAGTGATACAAAATAGTTTAGAGATTGAGAATGGTATTTAGCTTAAGCAAATGAATACTTTTAAAGATGAAAACTGAGTTTGTTTCATGAGCATGTTAGTCTTGGAAATGAAAATGCTAGATTACTTCTCAAGATAAACAATCTAAAATCTAGGCCTCAATTGCCTTGTAATGAAGTAGTGAGTATTACTGTTGAAAAATATTCTTATTTGACTAAATCACTCAGTTTAGCGGATGGCCTTTTACATTCTCAAGATGATCTTGCTATCTTGTCTACTACGATTACTACTCTTATTGGTGATAACCATTTATGTAGGGCATCTCAAAAAAAGTTCCTCAAGGGAAAAAAGTAATGAATGAATCCTAAACCATTCTACCCAACATAATGGGAGAAATCAGATAGGATATAATGGCTTTCAAGTAAACAAGAAAAACAAGCGAATTGACCTCAAAAATTTTCATGTATAATCCTCTACCTTGAAGGCAAACATGACTTGCAATTTTGTTTAAGAAGAATGTCATTTTAATTTTCTTTCTACTTATAAGAATAAGGGAACAAAAAAGATGATATAGGTCTACAAGTCAACCCCAACCCTAAAGGTTTGAGTTGGGCGCCAACCTTTCTCTGCTTGTAGGTAAATGAAAAATGGATAGTTGATATTGGATTCTCCAAGCATATGATTGGAGATAAAGTCCACGTGAACATTTTCAAGAAGAAGAAAGGTGGGGATGTGACTTTTGGGGATAACAAAAAGTGTAAGGTGATAGGTAAGGGTTATGCAGAAATTCACTATGCATCCATAATGTTATTCTTTTGGATGGTCTACATTACATTTTAATTAGTTTGGCTAATTTTTTGATAGTGGTTATTTTGTGCTATTTACTACTCTTGAATGATTACTATGAGACTACCTCATATACCATATCATATATAAGGGAACTAGAATTGGAAATAATCATACTATTTTTCTTATACTTTTGGTAAATGCCTTGTTGTTGACAAAAATGATATCTCTTTATAGAACAATAGACTTGGTCATGTAAACATGCAACAACTAAAGAAATTGTGCAAAAAATATTTAGTCAAGGAGATTCCTAAACTTAACATGGAAAAGGATGAAGAAAGTCAACATTGTACCCAAGGAAGGCAAACCAAATCCTCCTTTAAGTCAAAAGGAGTCCTTAGTACCAAAAGAGCTCTAGAACATCTTCATTTGATCTTTTTGGACCAATGCACACACAAATACTTAGAGGCATCGAGTATTGCTTGGTTATTATTGATGATATCTCTCTCCTTACTTGGATTTTATTTTTTATTGGTAAGAGTGACATGCTTATAATTATCTCATCTTTTGGAAACAAATTGAAAATGAAGCTTCTTTTTATATCATCTTTATATGTTGACAATGGAAAGAATTCAAAATAGATTGGTTTGAATATTTTTGTTACGAATAAGGTTACATGTACATATTTTGTTCTCCTGATACACGTCAACAACTTTGGGTTGTAGATAGAAAGAATGTGTCTTTTCAAGATATGTCTATGATCATTCTTTCAAAAAATGAACTCAAAAATGTTTTGGACTAGATTCATTCACACTGCTTGCTTTTTGATAAGGGTTTTCACTCATCCTTTTGTGGGTGCCTCCTTGCTGAAAGAAGAATAGAGAAAAGGTGGAAGGCTATTGAACTAGAGTGGTTAAGTCCTTGATGAAGGCCAAAGACTCTTTCTAAGAGTAGGTAAGACCTTTTCATGGTTATTTCCTCCCTTGGTCTATGAGGGATGTTAAATATCCCTTGATCTTGAAAAGAGTGGTCTCTTACAACTCTTATAAGTCAATATAAGGACGTACTCATAAACCCTAGAGGTTGAACTCTTTAGTGTAACAACTATAAACAATTTTGCTCACATGTGGATTGTAAAATCTCTATATCCCTTTCTTGTTTACCACATTTAAAATTAAGATGTGACATAATATGAAGGTATAACAAGTATTATAAAATTGGGTTTGCCTATATTCATGTTCCTATTGATCTATAGATCCAACAAACATATTCCAATAAACCTCTTAACATAAATACTTCCATTTGAACATTCATCTATCTAAGAGATACAACCATGTTCACTATTCACATTCTATGAAATACAATTGGTTTGTACCCATATAAAAAATAGATGAATTTATTCTTACAGTTACTATGTTTTCCTCTGCCATATGGCAATAAATCATACAAGCATTGTCATTTATCATTTCTTCCCATCATATTTATCTCATATTGAACTCTTTTTGTAAATTGTACTGTGGACTCTTGTTGTTAGTAGAGATTTAAAATGCTATTCATATATGTAATATCTCCATTTTTTAGGGTAAGAAAAAGGTTTTAAGTTTTCTAGAGCGTAAGATACCACATTCTTATCTTGCATCAACACACATCCAAGTGCTTTCCTTGAAACATTTCAATACTATGCATTTTTTTATCTATTTTATATAAATTAACATTTGATGTAAAGTCCACTTCTATTTCAATTGTTAAAACCAATAATAAATTTATTCCCCCCACACTAAAGGTGTATCTTTTCTTGGTCAACTTAGTTAGAAATAAAGTGGTGAAACAAGAGTCTTTCATGATTCTGTGTTGACATCTAGATAGACTATGACTCTATAATTTTGTATGTAAATTTGGTTGTTCCCATTGTTGACCTAACCCAACCTTCTAATGATATACACAAATCCCTATTCCTGATATGATAACTAAAAATTCCACTTGTATCAACCACATGTCACACTTAGTGACCTTGACATATAGATTATTCTATCCAACAAGTACACATTTCATTTGAGATGTCTTTCATGTTGTTACTCATCAGCTGAATCAACATTTCATATATAACCACAACTATAAAGTGATCTAGAAACTATGTGAACATTGTGTGCATACATGAAGTACACATGTGGATGGATCAGCCCACATGGCATGACCAAGAACTTTGTAGACTTTGAATCTTATTCTAAAGTCCATCTTGCATGTATAATCTACCTTCACCCTCAAATAGTGATAACCTAATATTTTATCTATTTTATAAAACACTATAAAATCTTTCAACTGATCAACCAAGTCATCTATCCTTAACATTGGACACTTGGTGATATTATTCACTATGCCTAAGAACATTGCTCCATCTTTAATTTTTTGAAAAAATAATTGATGCTCCCCATTTTAACGTTCCAGGTTGGATAAGATTGTTGTCCAACAACTATAGTAACCACTTTAGTCATGGCTTATATGTTGGAGTTATTTTGCACAATGATTGTGATATTGAACATGCGTTTCAAATCATATTAATAAACAAAATCATCCTAGAGATGAAGAAAATCATGATATTCCTTGGGAAACACATATTTTTGTTCCATAACCACTCGAACATATTCTAAGGACTTTCAACTTTGACATTAACAACATGTGATAGGTATGAACTACCTTATTTGTTTTTCCTCTCTTCGGTTGGTGCAGATAATAAGAAAGTAGTAAGGATCATTATATATCTTTATAATCCCATGAGATACTATCACCGTAGGAATGGGTTTTATTTGACCTCAAAATTCATCTGAAATATATATATATATATATATATATATATATATATATATATGTCTCTAAGAAATTCATCCCAAAGATAACCTCAAACCCATGAATCTCAGTTGGTTATAGACCCCATTGGATACTATCCACTGATGAAGTATCAAAATACTAAATCCACTAATGAAGTCTTAAACAAAATAAAAAATATGTTCATGTAAACTATAACAAGATATCACTTCTTGAGTCATAAAAGGATGTATCACACCTGAATATAGTAGAACAAATGGAATGAATAGAAGAAAATCTAAATGGAGAAATCCTTCAAACATGTAATTAACTATGTTGAAATGGCTGTATCATATGGATCCAATGCATAGACTCATCTCAATGCTTACGAGTGGACTTTTTCTTAAATGCAACTGGACAATGTGGATGACCCATCCCGAGTGTCTAATCTTCACCTATAACTCTACTTCGTTGTTTTATCTATTGTGGTAGTTTCCAACATGTTACCTCTTGTCTATGTTAAACACATGGGAATAAGTATGGCTTGTTATTGTGCCAATCACATTACTAATATTGCCTAAAATCACATCTACAAGGTCCGTAATGGCGGTTTTCACACACCTAGAAATGTCAAATTTATTGTGATGTTGGTGGTTCATATATTGATACCAATCTAATACTTGGTTCTCTTGATGTTGGTATATCTTATTATCTACCTCTTTAGGAGAGGAAGGCATATGCCTCTTAGGCTACACCATATTTTGTCTTTATTTTTGTTATTATTATTGTCCTGTTGCATAACCGATCTAGTATAATTGCTATTATGCAATATTATATATTTTATGAGAGATAAATGCATATCTAAGTATCTTCTTCTTCCCAATATTTCTATAAAATTACAAAAGAAGTGTACAATTTTCTCTAGTCTGTATAGATAAAGAAAAATATTATAACTTTGCATTAAAATATTATACAAATGGCCTAACTTTCCTCATCATTAGGTGCTAAAAATGAGACCGTTTTCAAGTAGAGGCATGAATTTTGCCCCATATTCATTGATTGCCATTATCCTTTTTATGTGAGTCTCAAACTCACTCGCCTTATCAAGAAGATAAGATGATGGGAAGTGTTTATCAAACTCCTTTACAAATTGTCCAAAGTAATTTTC
The DNA here is from genome assembly GCA_963693085.1 of Alisma plantago-aquatica. Lineage (NCBI taxonomy): Eukaryota > Viridiplantae > Streptophyta > Magnoliopsida > Alismatales > Alismataceae > Alisma > Alisma plantago-aquatica. The sequence continues at coordinate 409,842,805 of OY856414.1, forward strand.
TCACCATGCCTCTTCTATTCCCCCATAGCCCCTAATTAGCAAATACTTCCCTTGAGAATACATATAAAGAGTCTAATCATTTTGTCCTCTGCTATCTAGATGATGTGTAAAGTTTTCTCTAGATCTATCAACCATAAATTTGAATCTTGGGGTACTAGAGTTGTTGCATAGTTTGTAGCGCTTACCTGGTGTAGCTACTCCAAGGTTTTTCCCAAGCCTCATGCATGTTCTATAGGTGGAGGTGGTGCCCAACTTATTGAAAAGCCACCCTATCCACTATATGCATCGATGCTAACATTAGTTTCTCAAGCATATCATGTATTATTGGGTCAACAAGCCCACTGTGGTACATTGAAGGCGGTGAAGGTTGTGTAGACCCCAACTTATGCTCTATGCATATGCCCTCGTATGATCCATTGCCCACTATTTCTCAACTATCTACAACATAAAGTACAATTTTCTTTCTCTTCATGTTGACTTTCCATATCTAACACCGTCTCATGATTGGCGATTAGGCATGCAGAACACATAATAACATGCTACTAAACAATATCCTATGTCCTTGTTGGCTTGGAATAACCTAGAGATATAATAGCAAAAAATGTGATCCGAGATAACACAAAAAAAATATCAGAAAATTGTGTCACTTGAAAGGCCGTGTTTATTAAAACCAAATCCAATCATTAGAACGAAAGTCTACTGACCGTGGTTAATTATGATGCACAATCTATTATTTTAAATTTTTAGAACTATATCAACATAACATGAGAAGTCCTATATTCCAAAAAATTTTGAATGCCTGCTAACAACCAAAATACCCTAATGCAAAGACCATATATAAAACAATAATAATACACAATAGATATATTTACATGTTTCATTGATACAATATTTACATTAGAAAACTAAAAAATTTGAGTAATCAATATAGACATATGTAGTACATAGCCAGGACCAAATATATAGGGATGAATATACTATAAGACTACAAAACTCTATCTCAAATCTCAAGGTGAGTAATCGTTCTACTTCTACTTCAAAGGTGGCAGTTGTTTGATGGGATAACCATGTGAGTTTTTTTTTGAGACCCCAGAAGACAAAAGATGGGTGTGAGACAAAATTTTATTCAATGATGAATTTCTTGCAAAGACATATAAGTATATTATGTATATACAATTGAGAAGAGGCATCATTAAATATTAAAACATATAAACAACACAAGTAAGTAAATTATTTAGACTTTCTTTACACATCTAGTTAAAACACTTATACTGTTGTACCATAGTTATCTTGGATTGTACCTACTAAGTTACAACTAAACTACATTGACATAGTCCACTATATTATTATTTGGGCTGCCAATCCCACTAAGATCTTAAAAGGCCTCCATATGTGTGAGTATAAGCATTGCAAGGGATCATTTGCATGTGAAATTCATAAATCTTATGTCTAAACATGGGTACTCAGGAACTAGTACCTTATCACACACACACACACAGATATATATAATCATGGTTATATAAGTTAATCTCAATGTCACCAAAAGTTATTAGACTAAATTAATGTCATTTATCATACCAATTGGTATATATGTTACTACATCCATAAGAATGATCTATAATAATGGAGAAATGTCTCATGTCATACTCATAAATGGGTGATCTGAGTATTGCTAAGGGCACCCTGCTAAATGAGGAATCTTAGTCTCAAATTTATATTCAACAATATATGACTCTTAATAATCTTCTCATACTACAAGACATCTTACTTCCCTTACTTTTTATTCAGATCACACAGAAGTTATATGGTTCTCGGGGCATACTAATTTATTTTTAATTTGGATTACTCTTGATACTAGTACAACTCCTCATTTTTCATCATAATAGTATCCTTCCATTAATTTAAATAAGAATTTGAATAGAAAAGACATCACAAATAAGTAGAACCCCTATTTTAAGTATAATCATACCAATCTTGTATGTTTTCCACATAATCAATCATTTCTCACATTAGTTTTCATATACAAGGCTTTAGAGACATCATTTAGATCATGAATATCATGATTCTTTAATAATAAATAGTTATACAAAGTCTCATAAATAATTATTATTTTCCACTCAATGTAAACAATTTATGAAAATAATACTAAACTAATAGGTTGGGGCAACTGCAATGTAACTCATGTAGATTCAGATATAAATAGGGAATTAATCTTTGTTTAGATGACATAGTAGTAGGTTTCAACAAGAGAAAGTGAAATCTTTAGATTAATGACATTTGTAAATCCCTTTGTTTTGATAATGACAAACATTTCATTCTTGTTAATCTAACGTGCTACTTGAGTGTTGCAGGAATAAGATGGATGACAAAGCAATTAGGGAAATCCATATGCTTACATATTTATATTTTCATGAAATGTAATCACTTTGTAAAAAACTTGTACAAATATATAATGTACAAGTACTTAGATTTCATGTAAATCAAGCGTTAGATTCTCCCTAGCTAAACATCACATTCAGATAGGTCATCCCCTTTAAATAAGTGTCACATATGCACACTCATACACACACTTAGTGCCTTAATTGAAAAATTGAAACAGGGTCAATCTCGGTCGACTAACTCCTCGACCGAGACACTCTCGGTCGACAATCTTCTCGACCGAGAAAGACCCAAGTAGCCGTTAGACACAGCTGACAAGGTGGTTGGCAGTTGGAGATAAACGTTGCATACACTTGATCTAGAGAGCCTGTCGGTCGACAAAAGTTTGACCGAGTAGGTGTCTCGGTCGACCATTTCTCGACCGAGATGGACTCTGACAACAACTGCAGAATTAATTAATTAGCCATTGCTAAAGCAACAAACTTGTACCTAACGGCTAGTTAAGCACTTAGAAACCCCTAGAAGGTGTCTAGAACGTCCTTAAGCACTTGTAGGACATTCCTATAAATAGGACATGCCTTAGGACACCTAAACACACTTGTTACACTTGAGAAATCTTTGAGCATACTTTGAGCAACCTGTTTGTGAGCAAATTGAGCATAGTGACAATTGGCTACTTCTTCTCTTAGCTCAAATTTCGTGTCCTATAGGCTAGCATCTCCTATCCACTGCAATTACATTTCCATACACTTTGGTTAGGAGATCTACACGCTTGATCTAGGCAAATCAAGCCTTGTTCTACAAAAGGATAAGTTGTAATTTCTATTTTCTTTCTTGTTCTCTATTGTTGTTTGTACTCTCCTTGCTACTCCTAGGTTGGAGGCTGCGGGTTGGAGAGGTTGAAGATCTTCTTGGTGAAGAAGGGGACCTTGAGCTACTTCAAGAAGGCTGGTGCAACGGGAGGTTACTTCTAGAGAGGAAGGCTACTTCAAGGGGGAGCTTGGAGTTACTTCAAGAAGTCTACCTCAAGTTGGTGCATCTACTTCAAGTGAAGGCTGTTCAAGGGGTGTAAAGAAAGTATTGTATTTTGTGTAAATCCTTGTGAAGGTAATAAAATTAATACTTTCAAAATCCCGGTTGGGTAAGCAACCGGGTAGTGGACTGACAACTTTAGTATTTTCTAAAGTTGGAACCACTTTAAACACCTGTCTCCTTCTTCCATTTTTCATTTGTGGTTGTTTAAGTTAAATAATTGCTAAAATATTTAAAAACTCTATTCACCCCCCCTCTAGTGTTTTTCAATTGGTATCAGAGCAGGCTTCAAGGAGCTCTAATAGAGTCTTGAAGTATGAAGGGTGGTGGTGTCTACAACCGCAAACAAAAGAAAAGTATGGGGCAACCTTCAATAAGTTGCAGTTGGTGCTTAGGAACAAGCCATGCAACACTTGGTTGCCCGTGGATGTCAAAGAAGGAAGATACACATAAAGAATGTCTTATTGCTACAATAAGTGAAGAAGAAGAAGAGGTAAGTCTTTTTGATTTATCTAAAGAAGAGTTAGTTGCTTCTCTTGAAGAGACACACAATAAATACATTGAGTGCAAAAAGAAATTAAAGAAATCCAATAAAGCAAATGATGAATTACATACTAAGCTTCTTGCTCTTACATCTGAAAATGAAGATCTCAAAAAGGTTATTGAAGATCATGATATTAAGCTAAAATCTGTAGAAGCAAATTGTAATCTCCTTTCTCTAGAAAAGATTAATTTGCAGACTCAAGTGAATGATCTTCAAAAACAACCTGTTTTGTGCTCACATCTAGATTATGATACTATCGTAAAAGAAAGAGATTCATTATCATCTAATCTAGATCAAGCAAATCTAGATATCAAGAAGAGAATGGATGAGATTTCTAAGTTACAAAAAAAGGTTAGTAGTCTAAATAATAATGGCATTCTTGATCAAATCTTAAATGATCCTTACCATCAAATTGGAAGGAGAGGACTAGGTTACAAGACTAAGGGAAAATCATATCATAAACCTAGTTGGAAAAAGACACAAGCACATCAATCTATGTATGTACCTAAAGGCACAGATACAAATATACCCAAGAACAACCTAGACCAAAATCATAGAAAAATATATGAGGTTGATTCTATATGTTGTCATTATTGTTTACGCCTTGGTCACTATTCTTTTTCATGTCCTTATAAGAAAAAGGATGTTGAGTTAGTTTGGGTTCCAAAACCTCCAAACTAAATAAATGGAATTAAGTTGAGATATGACCAAAGACCTAAGTTGTATATTTCTATGTCTATCTCAACTCAACATAATGGGATATCAAATTAATTCCAGTATCTAAACATCTAACTTGCATAATTGTGTTTTACTTGGAAGAAATTAAACAGTTCAGAAAACATTTCAGAAATCTTGTCGGTCGAGAAACTGTCGACCGAGAGAACTGTCGGTCGAGAAATTGTCGACCGAACAGGTCACTGATTTCCAGTCTGAAATAAATCTTCTACTTTCGATTTTCAAGTTGCTATCTACTTGTTGTACATGCAAAACAAAGTATACATTCTGGAAATCATCTTTGAAAACTTATATGAGATTAATTTGGTTTACTCTCTAAATAATTTTAGTTAAAACTATGGATCATATTGATTTAAGTCAAATTACTAACTACATGGTCTGTCCTAAGTATTCTTTGATTTACTCACCATATGTTGAATTTCATGTTGCTACTGTTTTATCATTACATCATGGATATACTCTCAACATTTCATACATAACGTTGATGCTTGTTACATGAACAATGATTATTGCATTCTTGATGATACATAGGCAAGCAAAATGATTTGTTGGTAATATGTTGTCTTAAATACTTGCATCACATAAGATAATTTTAATTAGTATCTTTAAAAACCTAAGATATTAATCGTACTTTCATAAGGATACAAGAAGAAGTGAAATTTGATATTTATGTAACTGCAGCAAAGTTTATATTCTAAGAAAAATCAAGGAAAAATGTTTTCATATTGAGTATTATGCTTCAAATTGATCAAATTATATGCAGATTTTATACTTTGGAAATCTACAAATTTGCCTCTTGGTTGAAATGAAATTTGACCAAGGGGCACTATGGTCGTAGTCAAATTCGACCTAAAATAAGTTTGTCACAATACTTATTTGAATATCATTTTCTATATAAAAATTGTGATTAAAAGAACAATTAATTCATGATCACAAAATTGTCCAAATATTGGTAACAATAATCACAATGTTACTCCCTTAGAAAGTGTATATGCTCTACAAATTTAGTCTATCATTTGCATTAAAAATCAGCTAAAAAATTCATACTCAGTAAGTCTGTCGGTCGACGAATTCTTCGACCGAAAACATTTCGGTCAGCCTATCTCTTTCGACCGACAGACTTCAGACAGAAATAACATCGGACACACTTCCGGTCGACAATTGTTCGACCGAGCTAGTGTCAGTCGACAATTGTTCGACCGAGAATTGACCGTTGGGATATGACCGTTGGAATCCAACCGTTACCGTTGAGCGGTCGACCGTTACCAGTCGACCGTTGGACGACCGAGTGGCACGTCTGGAATATGACCATTGCGGTCGATCGGTCGACAAATTGTCGACCGACCTGGTCACTGATTTGCTATAAAAAGGGCCAAAAACGGGTCATTGTTGCACACTCTCATATTCTTACTTCCATAGCTTCTCTCTAGTGTATTCTTGTGCAATCCTTTAGCTTCCTCATCCCCAAAACTTTCTTGCTTCTTCTCCACCTTAAAACAAAGAAATGGCTTCATCCTCTACACGTAGAAAGAAGAAAGTTGCTGCAAGAAAGGAAGGGAGGCTACTCCACCATTGACGATCATCAACGACATCCCCTTCGTCGACGCAGATGCTGGTGATTGCTATCTCAGGCTCTCCTCCAAGACTCCTCTTCCACGACAGCCGGTTGACGTCTTGGACTTCCTCAGCATTGTCGACCTGGAAGATCTTTTTGAGGAGCAAAATTTGAAAGAATTTCTTAACCCTTCCTTACCTTCCTACTCTTCAAAAGTGGTAAATGAGTTCTATGCAAACCTAATCTCCCATTCCGAAAATGACAATACCTTCTTCTACTCTATGGTCAATGGGCATAGCTTTCGATTTACTGAAGAGGATATTCTTGACATGCTTAACATCGACTTAGATGAATATCAAGACACTCTTGACCTCACAATTGGAAATCCACTCAATACATTTTCCCAAGGTGATCATACCGTCAGTCTTAGTGACATTAAACGAGCCATTTTTCAATATAATACTACGTGTCACGAAGATAGGGGTACCTACTATGCCATTAATCTCAAACCTGCTGCTAGGATTGTCAATCTTATTGTTTCCACAAACATACATCCTAGAGCAAACAAGTCTGAAGTTCCTATTTTTTGCATGTGTTTAATTTATGCCATTATCAAACGTATTCCCGTAAATTTTATCCGCATAATCCTTAAGAACATGCTTGAGTTTTTTGGCAATCCCCCATATGCTGATTTTGTATGCCAAATCACTCAACACTTTCTTAAAACACAAATTGAGGATATGGGATACACATGGGAAAGAAGACCACAAAAAATAAGCAAAAACACAGTAGAGAAAATGGGAATTGATTTTGGTCACAAGAGGGCTAGGACGGAAGGTGAGACATCTACTCAAGATATACCACCACCACCTCCTCCTACCAATCTACCCTATGATCCCATCCAAAACACCCTAACCTATGTTGCTGGGTCACAATATCATCTAAGTAGACAATTAGACTATAACCACCATGCCATGACCTACCTAAATCAAAGAATGCAAACCCTCTCTCCAAATCAACCAGATGAATATCCTTATTCTTTAAATCCTGGCATGCTCAATCCATATAATCCATCTTACAACTACTACCAACCTCCACCTCCACCATCTATAGATCTCACACACACTCAGTTCTCCTCAATACAATTACAAGACATTGCTGCTCATTTCCGTTTTGATCGGGTTCCTACCTTCTTGGAAGCATATGCTTTAACCAAGACAGGTGCTTTGGAGTGGCAAACTTTAGTCCAATATTATGGAGCTGAGCCATTTCTTGGAAAAGACCCTGATATTGATGTAATACTCAAGTCTTTCCAGTGAGATTTGGGGTGACCGTTGTATTAGTTGTAATAAAATGATTATCTTTGCATGATTGAAATAAAATGGTTATCTTTGCAATGAAATGGTTATCTTTACATGAAATGGTTATCTTTACTGAGTATATTGGTTATTCCTCTATGGCATCATTCGAATATGGCTTATAAGACTACTCTAGTAGAGCATACAAAGTAAGGGGAGTAATAAATATATCAAAAATAAAAAGGATGACATTTTTGCAAAACCTGAAATTCAAAAATTGTGGCTATATTGACCATCTATTTCAAACGGATATGTATTTAAGGGGGAGCAACACTATTTTATTCTTAAATGAATATCTTTTTGAAATGACAAAGGGGGAGAAATAAATATAAAACTTAGTATTTGTGCAAAACAATAAATAAATATAAAAGTTAGTATTTGTGCAAAACTCAATCAATGAGTTTCATAAACTCTTGGCTTTACATTGAAAGTTGCTATATTCCCTAAAGGATTGGATTTCATGTTCCATAATTCATGGGGAATAATAAGCACACATTTTATAAACAAGAGAAGAAATTTACAAAGGTAAGTTTCAGGTATGAAAATCACATGTTTTATACTTTCTTATTTTATATTTAGGAAATGTTTGTCATCTTCAAAAAGGGGGAGATTGTTGGCTAAATGGACATTTGTAAATCCCTTTGTTTTGATAATGACAAACATTTCATTCTTGTTAATCTAACGTGCTACTTGAGTGTTGCAGGAATAAGGTGGATGACAAAGCAATTAGGGAAATCCATATGCTTACATATTTATATTTTCATGAAATGTAATCACTTTGTAAAAAACTTGTACAAATATATAATGTACAAGTACTTAGATTTCATGTAAATCAAGCGTTAGATTCTCCCTAGCTAAACATCACATTTAGATAGGTCATCCCCTTTAAATAAGTGTCACATATACACACTCATACACACACTTAGTGCCTTAATTGAAAATTTGAAACAGGGTCAATCTCGGTCGACTAACTCCTCGATCGAGACACTCTCGGTCGACAATCTTCTCGACCGAGAAAGACCCAAGTAGCCGTTAGACACAGCTGACAAGGTGGTTGGCAGTTGGAGATAAACGTTGCATACACTTGATCCAGAGAGCCTGTCGGTCGACAAAAGTTCGACCGAGTAGGTGTCTTGGTCGACCATTTCTCGACGGAGATGGACTCTGACAGCAACTGCAGAATTAATCAATTAGCCGTTGCTAAAGCAACAAACTTGTACCTAACGGCTAGTTAAGCACTTAGAAACCCCTAGAAGGTGTCTAGAACGTCCTTAAGCACTTGTAGGACATTCCTATAAATAGGACATGCCTTAGGACACCTAAACACACTTGTTACACTTGAGAAATCTTTGAGCATACTTTGAGCAACCTGTTTGTGAGCAAATTGAGCATAGTGACAATTGGCTACTTCTTCTCTTAGCTCAAATTTCGTGTCCTATAGGCTAGCATCTCCTATCCACTGCAATTACATTTCCATACACTTTGGTTAGGAGATCTACACGCTTGATCTAGGCAAATCAAGCCTTATGCTACAAAAGGATAAGTTGTAATTTCTATTTTCTTTCTTATTCTCTATTGTTGTTTGTACTCTCCTTGCTACTCCTAGGTTGGAGGCTGCGGGTTGGAGAGGTTGAAGATCTTCTTGGTGAAGAAGGGGACCTTGAGCTACTTCAAGAAGGTTGGTGCAACGGGAGGTTACTTCTAGAGAGGAAGGCTACTTCAAGGGGGAGCTTGGAGTTACTTCAAGAAGGCTACCTCAAGTTGGTGCATCTACTTCAAGTGAAGGTTGTTCAAGGGGTGTAAAGAAAGTATTGTATTTTGTGTAAATCCTTGTGAAGGTAATAAAATTAATACTTTCAAAATCCCGGTTGGGTAAGCAACCGGGTAGTGGACTGACAACTTTAGTATTTTCTAAAGTTGGAACCACTCTAAACACCTGTCTCCTTCTTCCATTTTTCATTTGTGGTTGTTTAAGTTAAATGATTGCTAAAATATTTAAAAACTCTACTCACCCCCCCCTCTAGTGTTTTTCAATTTAGATCATGAATATCATGATTCTTTAATAATAAATAGTTATACAAAGTCTCATAAATAATTATTATTTTCCACTCAATGTAAACAATTTATGAAAATAATACTAAACTAATAGGTTGGGGCAAATGCAATGTAACTCATGTAGATTCAGATATAAATAGGGAATTAATCTTTGTTTAGATGACATAGTAGTAGGTTTCAACAAGAGAAAGTGAAATCTTTAGATTAATCATTCAGACCCTAGATGGATCTAATTTCCAAATTTCTTATTCTATTTATTACCGGTATCACCATTCCAATTAAAGTAGGTTAAAATCTCCTTATCGACATATATAAACAAAGGATTACATCACTCACTTGTGGGTATGTATGTGTTATTTTTATAAAGAACACGACAAACAAATACCTAAATCAAATAGTTCAATAAGATGTTTTGTATCCATAAATTCCACTAACAAAGTCCAGAACTAGGGCAATGAAAAAAAAGAAAGAGGAATTAAAGATGAGAACTAAGGTTTCCCTTGGTCAATACAAGGGATTTCAAAGAAAAAGGTACAATACGATAATAAAGGAATAATAAGATAAATATTCAAGGAACTACCCATGAAATACCACTACATTTGATTAGGATTATCCCTAGCTATATATAAAAATATACAAAAATACTACCAAACCCCTTCTTCTCTAGAAAAATCAACATTTAGTGGTGTATAATAGTGTTTATCAAAGTGTAGGTTTGTTTAATGACTTATAAGGAATTAAGTTCTTTGAAAACTTCAATTTGAAACTCACACACATATATATATGCACACATTTACATACTCACCATATTTAATCAGTTGTCTGAGTCTTCCTTCGGTTGTACAACAACCTAAATCAGTTGCAATCGTTCAATTGTATTGAGATTAAATAGACCAACTAGCTACCCACACCATCACTATTGCAAACCTTCTAGTGCTCTTGGCCAACAATAAAGTCATCCAACTAATGTCAAGGTGGCAATGATGCTTAGGCAGTGACCCAAAAACTATGCTAGCAACTAGTTGTCCACACAATTGATAGTGCAAAGGGGAAATTTGGCCCAAGTAAAGGGCTAGACTAAGAAGATCAAGATTTTTTTGCTAACAACTACTGGTTTTGTTGGAGCCCTCAAGGGTTTCCTAACCCTAACTAAGGGTCATATCAGAGTTCTCAACCATTAAAAAAACTAACAAATGACTGTGATGCATTATCCTATTATATAACACACATAAAAAGACCAAAATACACAACGATCTTAATATGGCATAAATAAATTGAGGTTCCACTTGTCCAAAACATAGATAATCAGACCTACAACATATTAAGTGAGTGTAACAAACATTATGCATTTTAAACATCAAATCAAATGCCTATCTAAAATAAAACTATATAAGCAACATAATGCAGATTAAGGTGAAAGATAGAAACATGGTGTCACATCCACTGACGTGGGTACTTAGGTGGTGTGTCAATGCTCTGGACTAGTAAATAAACAACATAATGGCATGGTTTTTTGTTTCCTTTGTACTATCCATGTTGTTTAGGAAGTATACATCCTTTAATTATACTAATTACGCATCACTAGGCTCTTTGGTTTATGTTGGCTACCTCACTAAGAACCTGAGTTTCATCTAGATCTTAGATTAATTTTAGGTACTCTATTGTCATCGGGCATCACTGAGACCATTAGTTTATTCGAATTCCTCAACTATATTTTTGGGATATTTCCATGTTAGGTTGGATATACCAAAACCCTCTAGCATGCACATCCACCTCCACCCTAGACTTTACATGTGAGTAATCCATTACTTATCTAACTATTATTTCATCCATATCTCATCTCTATTCTCAATTTAGTTGTTTTAAAATCTAAATATTTTATGTAAGGTACATTTCTAGCCTTAGATTTGGAAACTAAGCAAAATCACACAATATATCAAGAAATGTCAAATTATCTATCACATAAATTAAGGTGCAACATCATCCTCACCCACATCGATGCATGCCAGTAAAGAAACATAAACTAAAAAAATAGAATGGGTCAATTGTAGAGGGGAACCTAATCATATAAGGTATCCTCATAGATATACTAAACTAGCATAGGATCCTCCTAAATCTTCTTCTTGGGATGATAAATATCTGGGTGGTTTAGAAAGAATAACCACACATTGCAAGAAATAGGGTATGCACCGGTAAAATTATTGATATGTGGCCAACTAGTCAAAGAGTGGGAAATAAAAGATCAAGTTAAGAGAGGTATAAATATGGAATCTAAGTGATAATGTGAATATTTAAGTCAATAAGTGATGACTCATGATAAAAAGAGAATTAACTAAGAAAATGATTGTAATATGCAAAGTGTTTCTCAACAACATATAACATGATGACATATCAAGTAGAAAGAATAAAACTGTCTATAGGTAGGTCTAAAGCACCAAAACACTATGAGTGTAAGGAAGGAGGAACAACACCTCGATTCCATGCATATATTTGTAGACTAGGTGAGATTAATAAAACCACGTGGGTCTAGTCAACAATGCCTAAGCCCAAAATATATGATTGTGCATTGGGTCTCAATCCCCAAAATACACCACTACAAATGGTCATCTAGTGTCACTAATACAACATGCATTTGAGAAAAGGCAACACAATTAATTAACTGATTGCCATCAATTTCAAGAGTGATATGATCAAGGAATTCAATTATGAAAATTTAGGATCAAAAGGATAATCCATTTGAAGATGAATCTCAATAATCATGAGTTGGAATCAAGACATGATTAGGGTTTCTCAAGAATGATACAAAAGATATATCAAATTAAGGTTTACCCTCACCACAGAGACATTGTGGATTTGCTCCATAATGAAAGGGAACTAGAAGCATACTTCAAAGTTGGTTACATTATATCTGTGATAGAACTAAGTCCAAAAGTCGATTCTAGATCACCTAAATAGACAATTAGATAGTTAGAATAAATTTTAATTTAATAATAAAACAACAAAGTTAGACTTCTAAAAACTAGTTCATTTAGATTCTAGAACCTAGATGGATAATTAGCACACAATTTTATAATTCCAAAAAAATTATATTATGTTTTCATGATATTTTAATATTATATATTATCATTTCAAAAAATTTTAATGACTTTTTCATGATGGGACCCATGTTAGACTCAGGTTGCCAACCCTCAAGGTGCAATAAGGCCCCACATTATTGAGTGTGTTGTAGTTACCCCAATGTACACGTCTGGTTCTTGGGTTTTCCCTACTAGGGTGGGTCCAATAGTGTACCTTATTGGGAGGGTTCCTCACAATAAAAAAATAATATATATAATATTACAAGGTAGTGGCATTTTACAAATTTATTAAATAAAAACCTTGATCAATTGACTAATATACATTACCTTGGAATATAAGACATTAGGAGTGACAAGGAAATGAAGGATCATATTCCTATGTCAATTAAAGAAAAAATGGCAAAATGAGTAAAATATTCCTAAGTAGTTGACATAACTAAAAACACATGAGGGCAAACAAGTTAAATAACAATATGAATTCTTGCTCATTATGCTCACAAGGAATAAACCTCCATGTAATTTATCATAGTTGAAGTCCTTGAAACCCTCTACAAATCAACACTAGGTATTCCTTCTACCACCTTGCTGAGGTAAAGGATGGAAGGAGCTCTAGTCAAGGTCATCTATTGCTCATGACTTTGCGAACAAATCCCCACCATGACTATGGTGGAGTTTAATGTTAAAAACATATATCGAAAAAGTATAATGAAAACTAAGTATCTACCTGAGTTTGTAACACTAAAATGAAGATTCTCACATATAAAGTAGGGAAATCCAGGGTCTAAAGTCCGTGTCTGAAGCAGCGACCCTAAAATGGTCAAGATAGACACTAAAATGGAAAAATAGAATTGTACCGCCATCAAGGAATTGAGGGCATCAAAATCTTGATAGATGCTTCATGAAGCGGTCCTAGTCTTCATCGTGACATCCATAATGATAGTGCATCATATTTGGTCTCCACAATATAGTAGAAAGTAATTAGACTTTGGGAGATATTGTAACATCCTCATATTTGGAAACTTTCTTACAATATCATATCCTTTATGGTCACATCTTAGAAATGGGGTCAATTTTAAATAATCTTTAGTATAACAATGCACTAGAAAAATTTTCCACTAATAGGAGATGTGTAATTAGGATTAAAACTGAGATTTTAAGATTTAGTTCCCTTTAGATATTTGGTTATGTATTATTTAGGCTTTATATTGTTTTAATTATACTAGTGTACATATTCATTTAAATGAAAAACTAATGCTTCTAGATTATTCCACAAGAGAAATAAGTCATGTGGTAAAAAAATTATCTCAGTTGAAATTGGTTTGATTAGTCTAATGCTTTTCTCTATATAAATGCAAAGAAATGATTATTCCCTAATTTCTCAAAATTTCTTGGAATCCAATTTCATCTGAACCCTTGGATCCGAGTGTCATCTTTAAGGAATTATTCTTGACTGTTCACTTCATCTTCAACCTCAGCCTGCTTGGGGTTGGACTCTTGTTCTCGACCAGTTGGGGATATCTCCATATACGAGTAAGCAATTCCAAAATAGATTCATCCTTTGGCTTCAAGAGAGCATCCCGCATCTATAAAGCCTTTACATAAACCGTAGTTCTCACCCAACAAGAAATGCCCAATTCCTAGTTTCTCTCGATCTCTAGCCATAGCTGTCAAGCGGCCCACATATAAAAACAAGCAATCCAGAACATTGCCCAAGGCCACGAAAACCCTAAACATCCTTAAAATTTTGCTCACCTTGACTTAGATCACCCTACACCATTGTCATCTTCAACCTTCAGTCGCACCTCCCAGAATGCTTGTTACCATCATCTAGTTCCAATTAACTTGGAATACACCATCTCTGGATCTCCACCAATCTTCCCCTACACTCGGAATCTGACGTGAGTCACCCATCCTCCCCATTGACTAAGCCACTGTGGAGGTGCACAACTGGAGCTTGAGGAACCATCCCCGGTGGTCTACAGGATATAGAGAGGAACCAAGAATATACGTCTAGACCCCAATAAGCTTTTTACGCCCTCAATTCAACCAGTGGGAAGGTACATACCTATTTCCTAAATCTAACTCTCCTTTTTGTTTCTGAGGGTTCCATGTTTCAGGTCATCACCGTGGCCACAATAGTGGTTTGGCTACCTCATTGAGACCTCACGAAGTCACTGATATTGTTGGATACCGAAGAACGACACTTTTTTTGGACTTTAAGGTCAGTCCCTGGAGGCAATAGCTTCCAGCAACCACAACAAGATATTCTGACTATTTCTAGTGACGAACCAATGCTCGTTCAACCTGTCCTGGTCTCACAAGGAGATCAATGCACTTGCTTTCATCTAGATTACATCGTGCTTTAATGAAAAATTGATCGAAGGTCAGGTTGTTACTAACCTTGTGAAGAATAGTTGCTCACTCCATTATTGTTACACCCCGATCTCACAATTTCCTCAAATCATGAGATTAGGGCGTAAGATGGGATTTGTATGCAACATAAAGAACACCCTTAACTTTTTCTTTTCTTTTAAACGCTTGTTTCATCGCATTGAACCACATAAAACATCTTAACAAGGGAATCTGAACATTTCCTTTACTAATCAAACTTCAATAGTAAAGATACATGTATAAGCATTCACGATGTCTTTCACACATTATGCACATGAAACTTACTAATTAGCATACATATCAAGGAGGAACAATATTACACATTGTAATTACAACTCTCTCTCTAAACTCTTACTGAGGACCTAGAGTGACAAGGACCGACTGACTCAACTAATCTCATACTTGACTCCTGTGGCAGATCTACTCTGACGCTCTGATCATCTTCAAGTCCATGCGGTTAACCCTAAAATGTTTGAGTAGAGGGGTGAGCCTACTCGCTCAGTGAATGAGTACTTCATGGAAACAGACTAATGCACTAATGTGATTACAGATATAATTTGATATGAAATTTAACAACAGTTAATACTACACTGAGCAGTTCTAAAACAATATAATTGAAATAACAAAGAATGTAAATATTGCATCCAAAGAATAACTACAAGAAGACTATGCTTCTAGTATTCCTTAACTCTTTCATTTATAAAGAACTCTGTGAACCTATATGATCATATTTTAGATTATGCCCTAAACATATGCAGTGTACTCTGCCTATGAAGATCCGCAGCAAGTTCATGCTACGGTCCCACCGTACAAGACTTAGCGACACACCCGGGAAGTGCTAAGTCTGACTACTCGTCCTGGTCTGCACAGGACACAGGCTCCTCGGCCTCCTCGCACAACCACGTGTGCTGCACAACCACGTGTGCTCTCGACTCCTCCTTAAACCTGAGTACACCGGCGGAGAGTCACAGGGTTACCTTCGCGACACAAGCACGAATGGTGTTAGATAACCAAGTTTTCTGGTGATATCGCAGTGCCATTGTGACACAAGCACAATTGTTGTTAGACACTGCCCTTTTTTTCTCTTTCCTCGTTTGTCCGCGACACAAGTACGGATGATGTTGCAACACGAGTTTCACCCCAAAGTTGCAGACCCGTCTAAGGGGTTATACGGTGTTAGGGCATCTAGGTCTATACTTGATTAACAAATAAACAATTTAACAGAAATATCACATAGCAACGTCAAAACTCATGTATTCAACATATATCATATCTCAGTAACATCCCTTTCTAGGGCATGTCATATCTCATCACCTGCAATTTACGAGATATATATTGAAATATAAGAAGCCCTGCAGTATGTAGATAACATTTCAGAGAGAACAAGCATATAAAGTTAAATACACTAGAAACATACAATTTAACAATTAAGCATCACCACATCTCATATCGAGACCTTTCATATTACCATAGCATGATTCATTGAACACCCCATCCTTAGGGTTTCATTTGCCTTATTCATTCATCACATGCCGACACCCTACTCTTAGGGTTGCATTTGCCTCATTCACCTTTTCGTTTACCTCATTCACTTGTCACATGGCTCTCATAAGGATTTCATAGGATATAAGCATTCACTAAATAAAGATTGTTTCCAACAAATCATATGCAATCAATATAGACATGAAACCATGGAAATTCAACTAAATTTAGATTTTCCATATCATCACTGTGATATCATGTATCCAGAATAAGATTCAATTAAGATAACCCACGAGATACATCCTAACCACTTATAGAGTTACTAGTCCTTTTCAATAAGGTTGAAACACTAGTGATGTCTCAATTAGGTTAAACCCTAATTACATCATTTGATATAAATCTGTAAAGCATTCTCACTAGGAAGTGTTGCATACGTTTCTGATATGAATCTACCATTTAGAAATCATTTAAAACAGAGAAGGAATCCATATCATATCAATTTGCAACAATCTTAAATCAAACGGACATTTTAGGTTTTAGAATCACATACTAAGCAATTAGGGATTTGGATGCTATAATCAAATTCGTACATTAGAATGTTTGAAGGAAGAACCCACTCACCCTAAGGTGTGAAAACACCTCACAACTGCAGCTCAACTTAGGGAATCTTGAATTCCTATCAAATCCCTAGCAAATCTCCCAATTCTTCTTCCATTCAACTCAGAAACCTTGAAAATGAGGAATTATGAAGAAAGGGTGAGAAAAGAGGGAATTTAGACATCATCTTGGATCAAATCAGAGCAAGGACGGAATCTTGACATGAGAGAGAAGATTCACCATAAAAGTCTATTCAAGGAATCCGTACTTACTTGATTTCACCCTTCCTGGAATCGCAAAACCCTAATTCAGCAATTCCCCCACTTTCTCCACTCAAGCCCTAATTCTCCCTCTCTCTCTAGGAGCTCGTTTCTCTGGAATGAAGGACGACGAATGAGAGCTGCTTGTGTGTGTGGTCGTTCATATAAGTCAATTGAGCTGCTTGGGTCAATTGCATATTGACCCAACACTTAACTTTAATTATATAGGCTGAATATTCAGTTATACAAAAGTTACTGTAATTCGTTTATTTCAGAGATCAAACATTCTCCAACAATTATGGGAATTTATCACGTTGTGTATAATTGTTCTATAAAGCTTCAGGTAAAATTTGATATCATTTGGAGTTACCAATAAATAATTAAAAATAGAACAGTGCACTGCTATATTGCAGTCTGCAGAATATATTCGGCCGAGTTTGTCCTGCACAAACTCGACCGACACCCTTACTGTAGGGATTCAAAAGTCATCCAAAAATTATGCCAATTTAACAGAGTGTCTAAAATTGTATTTATCAAATACTATTAAAATTTGAGATCAATTGGATATACCAATAAAAAGATAAAATTCAATTACCATACTGCTGTAAAATTCTGAAATTGTGATCGGTCGAGTTTGAAACTCGGCCGACAAACAGGTCAGAGCATTCTTCAAAAATTCTGATATTTTCCAATGTTGTTCACATTTTATATATCTAAATCATATCCAAATTTGAAGTAAATCAGAGTTACACATAAAATACTAAAAATCATTTAGTGAGACATTCTACTTATCAAATTCTGTATTCATGCATCATCAAAACCCTATTTGGGCCGATTAGGGTTTATGCTTCTCAAACCCTAATTCTCAAGACCAAAGAACATTTAGACTTCTTATCATAGTTAAAACATCCTAATTGTGTTATTTTCATTCATTAGATTTCAAGAATGATTATTCCAATTAATCTTTGCAATTGTCTAGGTAAACCCTAGTTTACCAGTTAAGCTCAGATGGGGTCGTAACAACTCTCCCCCCCTTAGAATGTTTCATCCTCGAAACATGAACCTACAAGAAAGATACATTCAAGGTTATTCTAAACTTCTAAATCCTTCCATGTCATTATATTCTTGTATTTCATACCTGAATGTAGTTTTCAACATTAGATCTTTTTAATTCTTTACTAAATCACAACATATTTCAAATAGTTATCAATGATATCAAGCAAATTCTTTATGCCACAGTCCAACATAGAATGCAAAGATAAACCACCACGCTTTCACTGCGCAACTCTGATACTCTGATGCAACTATCTCAACTTATGCTGCTCAGAGAGTTCTATTGTTCTGTATCACCTTTAAGTGACCAAAAGCAAGTTCACCATGCTGTTTTAAACTTTAATCAAGTGCTATTAAAATAGCAAAACAGTCTTGAATTAAAAGACTAAATTCAACAATCAATTGCACAATACTACTCTTGGCATCCCCATTGGGTCATGGATGCATGAGGTGAAGCATTACCACCTCATTCCATACTATCATGTTTCGATCCTGGGACCTGTGGGTTATGGGCCCACACACAATTCAAAGTGTAACCATCGTATTATATCATTTTAGGGTTTCAACAACAGTAATAAGGTAATCCACAATTGTATCAGTCATTCAAGCATTAATCATACTCAATTACCATCACTCAGTTATATTAGAGCTAGGTATAACAAGCTACACCTCATTAGGGTTACTTGTCCAGACAATCTGATTATCATCCCTTCATGTGTTCTGACATCATCCAAACCGTATCACCATATTACAAATACACAATGATAAGATGCATATCAGGTATGAATTACTACTACTATCATACACCTTTAATTTAACATATAGCTTGCACACATACACTGAAATCACATGTAGAACCAACTTTCATACCCTAATATGCCTTCAACAAATCATACATGCAAGAACAAATTTACATATTACACAAAGCTAGTGTTTTCCCATATCTCTCTGCTCATTCATTACTTCTTTACTTTTTGCTACCTATCCTTTTCATATGATTATATACGATAAACATTATTAACATTGAAGGATTTAAGGTAGGAATATATTATTCATCATCCTTGCTATCACATAAGAATTTTATTTCTTATCGCACTTCATCATACTGTATGTCACTATTACATTCACTAGATGACCCCACCAAGGTAGTTATGCACCATATATGATTCATTTTCTCTTATCATTTCATTCCCATCTTGCTCTCATTAAGGAATATATGAAAGAGAGGATGATTTTAAGACTTGGAATTTTTTTGTATTCAAGCATTCCCTTAATACATTCTCATATGTAGATTTACTTAGTTATCAACAGAGATATTTGATTAATTAGCACTTGCTTGAATCTCACAACCTCTTTATTTTATAACTGCTCCATCATATTTCAAACCCTTTCTTACATTTCATAGTCCTCTTTCCCTATACTACTCTTTAACCTGTCATCTTTAATTCTAATTTTTTTTAATTTTTTTTTTCTTATGACCATATTGCTTATTCATATGTATGGTCATGTATACCATGTTGCACATATTTCCTCCTTTATCTTTATACTATTGTGAAGTTAACATTCTAAATTAATAGTCCTTCTATTAGTTTTTACTCATGTTGAATACATTACATATTCTTCATTTTTACATCAAGTGGATCATACATGGATCAAACATAATTTCTCTTTCAATCAAGTTTTTCTCTTCTGAATACAGTCTACCTTTGTATGACTTATTCATTCGTTAAACTACACCTATGTCCTTTTCTTAGAAACTAGTTTGTTGTTCTAGTCTTATGAATTACATATTCATACGATCCTTTTTACTTTTATGGACCTATTGAAAGCTCACTCTATTCTTCTACTTAGCCTTTGCTTTAGAGTTCATAAAAGCATTATACGCTATTATATGATTCATTCTTCATGATTGATTCTTGTTATCTTGAACCATACATACATACATTTCACATATCCTTTCTATATTTCTTGTGTATAGTTCATATAATATTGATCAATAAATTGATTATGAACTTCATATCATGTTCTATTATTCCCAATTAAGGGTTTCACATATGAGACCCCAAAATTGAACCTCAGATATCAGTTTCAACTAATTCTTAGTTGTTCTGATCTTGCCCATCTGTTTCAACATCTTACTGTATATACATTCTTACTCTGATGTAGGTCTAATTATTCCAATTCTATTCTTATTATGCTATTAATAGGAGTCATTAGATCCCAGTAACGCATCCTGCCAGCCGGACCAGGACAAACGTGAAGTCCTGAAGCCAAGAACTACAAAGGATCACATTCTTCCTGAACTGCCACTCACAGCTCAGAAACTCGGCCGATCACTCTGGAACTCGGCCGATCACCTTCCAGATTCTGAAACTCGGCCGACCAACTTCGGCTGATCAGCAGGAAACTCGGCCGATTGGTCAGAAACTCGACCGATTGCTTCACAACTCGGCCGATCCGCTTGAAACTCGACCGATCGAAACACTACTTGTTTACCTACAAAGAAACTCGGCCGATTCAAGACCAAACTCGGCCGACCAAAATGCTGTTTGAGATCCTAAACAAGGAACTCGGCTGACCAAAACACGAACTCGGCCGAACCGCGCACAGACTGAAAACCTAAACAGACCTGCTGATATCAATTTCACTCGAATCAGCGGGCAAAACCATAGAAACAAAAGCTCATTCAAAGGTCAATTCTAGTCGACTTGTTACAAAGAATAAAATCAATAAATGCTACAATTGCATAGTGTACAACAGATATTAAAGACCCATATTTCAAAGTATTGAATATTTCAATTCAAACATATAAGAGCATTTCTATACATTTCCAACAAAAACAACATTATGAAATGTAAGTTCTATCTCCTTTTACATTTATGCTCTTAATTCTTATTTCTTTTCTCGTTTTCTAACCCTAACATTTCTAGGGTTCCTCTCTATCCCATTCTTCCACTGTATACCTGGCCAGGGTATACGTGAGAGAATAGACAGAGTAGCTTGTACTGGTTGATCCAAGTACTCAGATATCGGGCCAGGATATCCAAATACTCAAATCCCCAAAGCTAACATCAAACGTCTCCTATCTGCCACACTTAGGACTCTAACTTACTAACTTAATGGTCCTTGACAACTCACCCTAAGCTCTGATACCAAGCTGTTACACCCCGATCTCACAATTTCCTCAAATCATGAGATTAGGGCGTAAGATGGGATTTGTATGCAACATAAAGAACACCCTTAACTTTTTCTTTTCTTTTAAACGCTTGTTTCATCGCATTGAACCACATAAAACATCTTAACAAGGGAATCTGAACATTTCCTTTACTAATCAAACTTCAATAGTAAAGATACATGTATAAGCATTCACGATGTCTTTCACACATTATGCACATGAAACTTACTAATTAGCATACATATCAAGGAGGAACAATATTACACATTGTAATTACAACTCTCTCTCTAAACTCTTACTGAGGACCTAGAGTGACAAGGACCGACTGACTCAACTAATCTCATACTTGACTCCTGTGGCAGATCTACTCTGACGCTCTGATCATCTTCAAGTCCATGCGGTTAACCCTAAAATGTTTGAGTAGAGGGGTGAGCCTACTCGCTCAGTGAATGAGTACTTCATGGAAACAGACTAATGCACTAATGTGATTACAGATATAATTTGATATGAAATTTAACAACAGTTAATACTACACTGAGCAGTTCTAAAACAATATAATTGAAATAACAAAGAATGTAAATATTGCATCCAAAGAATAACTACAAGAAGACTATGCTTCTAGTATTCCTTAACTCTTTCATTTATAAAGAACTCTGTGAACCTATATGATCATATTTTAGATTATGCCCTAAACATATGCAGTGTACTCTGCCTATGAAGATCCGCAGCAAGTTCATGCTACGGTCCCACCGTACAAGACTTAGCGACACACCCGGGAAGTGCTAAGTCTGACTACTCGTCCTGGTCTGCACAGGACACAGGCTCCTCGGCCTCCTCGCACAACCACGTGTGCTGCACAACCACGTGTGCTCTCGACTCCTCCTTAAACCTGAGTACACCGGCGGAGAGTCACAGGGTTACCTTCGCGACACAAGCACGAATGGTGTTAGATAACCAAGTTTTCTGGTGATATCGCAGTGCCATTGTGACACAAGCACAATTGTTGTTAGACACTGCCCTTTTTTTCTCTTTCCTCGTTTGTCCGCGACACAAGCACGGATGATGTTGCAACACGAGTTTCACCCCAAAGTTGCAGACCCGTCTAAGGGGTTATACGGTGTTAGGGCATCTAGGTCTATACTTGATTAACAAATAAACAATTTAACAGAAATATCACATAGCAACGTCAAAACTCATGTATTCAACATATATCATATCTCAGTAACATCCCTTTCTAGGGCATGTCATATCTCATCACCTGCAATTTACGAGATATATATTGAAATATAAGAAGCCCTGCAGTATGTAGATAACATTTCAGAGAGAACAAGCATATAAAGTTAAATACACTAGAAACATACAATTTAACAATTAAGCATCACCACATCTCATATCGAGACCTTTCATATTACCATAGCATGATTCATTGAACACCCCATCCTTAGGGTTTCATTTGCCTTATTCATTCATCACATGCCGACACCCTACTCTTAGGGTTGCATTTGCCTCATTCACCTTTTCGTTTACCTCATTCACTTGTCACATGGCTCTCATAAGGATTTCATAGGATATAAGCATTCACTAAATAAAGATTGTTTCCAACAAATCATATGCAATCAATATAGACATGAAACCATGGAAATTCAACTAAATTTAGATTTTCCATATCATCACTGTGATATCATGTATCCAGAATAAGATTCAATTAAGATAACCCACGAGATACATCCTAACCACTTATAGAGTTACTAGTCCTTTTCAATAAGGTTGAAACACTAGTGATGTCTCAATTAGGTTAAACCCTAATTACATCATTTGATATAAATCTGTAAAGCATTCTCACTAGGAAGTGTTGCATACGTTTCTGATATGAATCTACCATTTAGAAATCATTTAAAACAGAGAAGGAATCCATATCATATCAATTTGCAACAATCTTAAATCAAACGGACATTTTAGGTTTTAGAATCACATACTAAGCAATTAGGGATTTGGATGCTATAATCAAATTCGTACATTAGAATGTTTGAAGGAAGAACCCACTCACCCTAAGGTGTGAAAACACCTCACAACTGCAGCTCAACTTAGGGAATCTTGAATTCCTATCAAATCCCTAGCAAATCTCCCAATTCTTCTTCCATTCAACTCAGAAACCTTGAAAATGAGGAATTATGAAGAAAGGGTGAGAAAAGAGGGAATTTAGACATCATCTTGGATCAAATCAGAGCAAGGACGGAATCTTGACATGAGAGAGAAGATTCACCATAAAAGTCTATTCAAGGAATCCGTACTTACTTGATTTCACCCTTCCTGGAATCGCAAAACCCTAATTCAGCAATTCCCCCACTTTCTCCACTCAAGCCCTAATTCTCCCTCTCTCTCTAGGAGCTCGTTTCTCTGGAATGAAGGACGAAGAATGAGAGCTGCTTGTGTGTGTGGTCGTTCATATAAGTCAATTGAGCTGCTTGGGTCAATTGCATATTGACCCAACACTTAACTTTAATTATATAGGCTGAATATTCAGTTATACAAAAGTTACTGTAATTCGTTTATTTCAGAGATCAAACATTCTCCAACAATTATGGGAATTTATCACGTTGTGTATAATTGTTCTATAAAGCTTCAGGTAAAATTTGATATCATTTGGAGTTACCAATAAATAATTAAAAATAGAACAGTGCACTGCTATATTGCAGTCTGCAGAATATATTCGGCCGAGTTTGTCCTGCACAAACTCGACCGACACCCTTACTGTAGGGATTCAAAAGTCATCCAAAAATTATGCCAATTTAACAGAGTGTCTAAAATTGTATTTATCAAATACTATTAAAATTTGAGATCAATTGGATATACCAATAAAAAGATAAAATTCAATTACCATACTGCTGTAAAATTCTGAAATTGTGATCGGTCGAGTTTGAAACTCGGCCGACAAACAGGTCAGAGCATTCTTCAAAAATTCTGATATTTTCCAATGTTGTTCACATTTTATATATCTAAATCATATCCAAATTTGAAGTAAATCAGAGTTACACATAAAATACTAAAAATCATTTAGTGAGACATTCTACTTATCAAATTCTGTATTCATGCATCATCAAAACCCTATTTGGGCCGATTAGGGTTTATGCTTCTCAAACCCTAATTCTCAAGACCAAAGAACATTTAGACTTCTTATCATAGTTAAAACATCCTAATTGTGTTATTTTCATTCATTAGATTTCAAGAATGATTATTCCAATTAATCTTTGCAATTGTCTAGGTAAACCCTAGTTTACCAGTTAAGCTCAGATGGGGTCGTAACAACTCTCCCCCCCTTAGAATGTTTCATCCTCGAAACATGAACCTACAAGAAAGATACATTCAAGGTTATTCTAAACTTCTAAATCCTTCCATGTCATTATATTCTTGTATTTCATACCTGAATGTAGTTTTCAACATTAGATCTTTTTAATTCTTTACTAAATCACAACATATTTCAAATAGTTATCAATGATATCAAGCAAATTCTTTATGCCACAGTCCAACATAGAATGCAAAGATAAACCACCACGCTTTCACTGCGCAACTCTGATACTCTGATGCAACTATCTCAACTTATGCTGCTCAGAGAGTTCTATTGTTCTGTATCACCTTTAAGTGACCAAAAGCAAGTTCACCATGCTGTTTTAAACTTTAATCAAGTGCTATTAAAATAGCAAAACAGTCTTGAATTAAAAGACTAAATTCAACAATCAATTGCACAATACTACTCTTGGCATCCCCATTGGGTCATGGATGCATGAGGTGAAGCATTACCACCTCATTCCATACTATCATGTTTCGATCCTGGGACCTGTGGGTTATGGGCCCACACACAATTCAAAGTGTAACCATCGTATTATATCATTTTAGGGTTTCAACAACAGTAATAAGGTAATCCACAATTGTATCAGTCATTCAAGCATTAATCATACTCAATTACCATCACTCAGTTATATTAGAGCTAGGTATAACAAGCTACACCTCATTAGGGTTACTTGTCCAGACAATCTGATTATCATCCCTTCATGTGTTCTGACATCATCCAAACCGTATCACCATATTACAAATACACAATGATAAGATGCATATCAGGTATGAATTACTACTACTATCATACACCTTTAATTTAACATATAGCTTGCACACATACACTGAAATCACATGTAGAACCAACTTTCATACCCTAATATGCCTTCAACAAATCATACATGCAAGAACAAATTTACATATTACACAAAGCTAGTGTTTTCCCATATCTCTCTGCTCATTCATTACTTCTTTACTTTTTGCTACCTATCCTTTTCATATGATTATATACGATAAACATTATTAACATTGAAGGATTTAAGGTAGGAATATATTATTCATCATCCTTGCTATCACATAAGAATTTTATTTCTTATCGCACTTCATCATACTGTATGTCACTATTACATTCACTAGATGACCCCACCAAGGTAGTTATGCACCATATATGATTCATTTTCTCTTATCATTTCATTCCCATCTTGCTCTCATTAAGGAATATATGAAAGAGAGGATGATTTTAAGACTTGGAATTTTTTTGTATTCAAGCATTCCCTTAATACATTCTCATATGTAGATTTACTTAGTTATCAACAGAGATATTTGATTAATTAGCACTTGCTTGAATCTCACAACCTCTTTATTTTATAACTGCTCCATCATATTTCAAACCCTTTCTTACATTTCATAGTCCTCTTTCCCTATACTACTCTTTAACCTGTCATCTTTAATTCTAATTTTTTTTAATTTTTTTTTTCTTATGACCATATTGCTTATTCATATGTATGGTCATGTATACCATGTTGCACATATTTCCTCCTTTATCTTTATACTATTGTGAAGTTAACATTCTAAATTAATAGTCCTTCTATTAGTTTTTACTCATGTTGAATACATTACATATTCTTCATTTTTACATCAAGTGGATCATACATGGATCAAACATAATTTCTCTTTCAATCAAGTTTTTCTCTTCTGAATACAGTCTACCTTTGTATGACTTATTCATTCGTTAAACTACACCTATGTCCTTTGCTTAGAAACTAGTTTGTTGTTCTAGTCTTATGAATTACATATTCATACGATCCTTTTTACTTTTATGGACCTATTGAAAGCTCACTCTATTCTTCTACTTAGCCTTTGCTTTAGAGTTCATAAAAGCATTATACGCTATTATATGATTCATTCTTCATGATTGATTCTTGTTATCTTGAACCATACATACATACATTTCACATATCCTTTCTATATTTCTTGTGTATAGTTCATATAATATTGATCAATAAATTGATTATGAACTTCATATCATGTTCTATTATTCCCAATTAAGGGTTTCACATATGAGACCCCAAAATTGAACCTCAGATATCAGTTTCAACTAATTCTTAGTTGTTCTGATCTTGCCCATCTGTTTCAACATCTTACTGTATATACATTCTTACTCTGATGTAGGTCTAATTATTCCAATTCTATTCTTATTATGCTATTAATAGGAGTCATTAGATCCCAGTAACGCATCCTGCCAGCCGGACCAGGACAAACGTGAAGTCCTGAAGCCAAGAACTACAAAGGATCACATTCTTCCTGAACTGCCACTCACAGCTCAGAAACTCGGCCGATCACTCTGGAACTCGGCCGATCACCTTCCAGATTCTGAAACTCGGCCGACCAACTTCGGCTGATCAGCAGGAAACTCGGCCGATTGGTCAGAAACTCGACCGATTGCTTCACAACTCGGCCGATCCGCTTGAAACTCGACCGATCGAAACACTACTTGTTTACCTACAAAGAAACTCGGCCGATTCAAGACCAAACTCGGCCGACCAAAATGCTGTTTGAGATCCTAAACAAGGAACTCGGCTGACCAAAACACGAACTCGGCCGAACCGCGCACAGACTGAAAACCTAAACAGACCTGCTGATATCAATTTCACTCGAATCAGCGGGCAAAACCATAGAAACAAAAGCTCATTCAAAGGTCAATTCTAGTCGACTTGTTACAAAGAATAAAATCAATAAATGCTACAATTGCATAGTGTACAACAGATATTAAAGACCCATATTTCAAAGTATTGAATATTTCAATTCAAACATATAAGAGCATTTCTATACATTTCCAACAAAAACAACATTATGAAATGTAAGTTCTATCTCCTTTTACATTTATGCTCTTAATTCTTATTTCTTTTCTCGTTTTCTAACCCTAACATTTCTAGGGTTCCTCTCTATCCCATTCTTCCACTGTATACCTGGCCAGGGTATACGTGAGAGAATAGACAGAGTAGCTTGTACTGGTTGATCCAAGTACTCAGATATCGGGCCAGGATATCCAAATACTCAAATCCCCAAAGCTAACATCAAACGTCTCCTATCTGCCACACTTAGGACTCTAACTTACTAACTTAATGGTCCTTGACAACTCACCCTAAGCTCTGATACCAAGCTGTTACACCCCGATCTCACAATTTCCTCAAATCATGAGATTAGGGCGTAAGATGGGATTTGTATGCAACATAAAGAACACCCTTAACTTTTTCTTTTCTTTTAAACGCTTGTTTCATCGCATTGAACCACATAAAACATCTTAACAAGGGAATCTGAACATTTCCTTTACTAATCAAACTTCAATAGTAAAGATACATGTATAAGCATTCACGATGTCTTTCACACATTATGCACATGAAACTTACTAATTAGCATACATATCAAGGAGGAACAATATTACACATTGTAATTACAACTCTCTCTCTAAACTCTTACTGAGGACCTAGAGTGACAAGGACCGACTGACTCAACTAATCTCATACTTGACTCCTGTGGCAGATCTACTCTGACGCTCTGATCATCTTCAAGTCCATGCGGTTAACCCTAAAATGTTTGAGTAGAGGGGTGAGCCTACTCGCTCAGTGAATGAGTACTTCATGGAAACAGACTAATGCACTAATGTGATTACAGATATAATTTGATATGAAATTTAACAACAGTTAATACTACACTGAGCAGTTCTAAAACAATATAATTGAAATAACAAAGAATGTAAATATTGCATCCAAAGAATAACTACAAGAAGACTATGCTTCTAGTATTCCTTAACTCTTTCATTTATAAAGAACTCTGTGAACCTATATGATCATATTTTAGATTATGCCCTAAACATATGCAGTGTACTCTGCCTATGAAGATCCGCAGCAAGTTCATGCTACGGTCCCACCGTACAAGACTTAGCGACACACCCGGGAAGTGCTAAGTCTGACTACTCGTCCTGGTCTGCACAGGACACAGGCTCCTCGGCCTCCTCGCACAACCACGTGTGCTGCACAACCACGTGTGCTCTCGACTCCTCCTTAAACCTGAGTACACCGGCGGAGAGTCACAGGGTTACCTTCGCGACACAAGCACGAATGGTGTTAGATAACCAAGTTTTCTGGTGATATCGCAGTGCCATTGTGACACAAGCACAATTGTTGTTAGACACTGCCCTTTTTTTCTCTTTCCTCGTTTGTCCGCGACACAAGCACGGATGATGTTGCAACACGAGTTTCACCCCAAAGTTGCAGACCCGTCTAAGGGGTTATACGGTGTTAGGGCATCTAGGTCTATACTTGATTAACAAATAAACAATTTAACAGAAATATCACATAGCAACGTCAAAACTCATGTATTCAACATATATCATATCTCAGTAACATCCCTTTCTAGGGCATGTCATATCTCATCACCTGCAATTTACGAGATATATATTGAAATATAAGAAGCCCTGCAGTATGTAGATAACATTTCAGAGAGAACAAGCATATAAAGTTAAATACACTAGAAACATACAATTTAACAATTAAGCATCACCACATCTCATATCGAGACCTTTCATATTACCATAGCATGATTCATTGAACACCCCATCCTTAGGGTTTCATTTGCCTTATTCATTCATCACATGCCGACACCCTACTCTTAGGGTTGCATTTGCCTCATTCACCTTTTCGTTTACCTCATTCACTTGTCACATGGCTCTCATAAGGATTTCATAGGATATAAGCATTCACTAAATAAAGATTGTTTCCAACAAATCATATGCAATCAATATAGACATGAAACCATGGAAATTCAACTAAATTTAGATTTTCCATATCATCACTGTGATATCATGTATCCAGAATAAGATTCAATTAAGATAACCCACGAGATACATCCTAACCACTTATAGAGTTACTAGTCCTTTTCAATAAGGTTGAAACACTAGTGATGTCTCAATTAGGTTAAACCCTAATTACATCATTTGATATAAATCTGTAAAGCATTCTCACTAGGAAGTGTTGCATACGTTTCTGATATGAATCTACCATTTAGAAATCATTTAAAACAGAGAAGGAATCCATATCATATCAATTTGCAACAATCTTAAATCAAACGGACATTTTAGGTTTTAGAATCACATACTAAGCAATTAGGGATTTGGATGCTATAATCAAATTCGTACATTAGAATGTTTGAAGGAAGAACCCACTCACCCTAAGGTGTGAAAACACCTCACAACTGCAGCTCAACTTAGGGAATCTTGAATTCCTATCAAATCCCTAGCAAATCTCCCAATTCTTCTTCCATTCAACTCAGAAACCTTGAAAATGAGGAATTATGAAGAAAGGGTGAGAAAAGAGGGAATTTAGACATCATCTTGGATCAAATCAGAGCAAGGACGGAATCTTGACATGAGAGAGAAGATTCACCATAAAAGTCTATTCAAGGAATCCGTACTTACTTGATTTCACCCTTCCTGGAATCGCAAAACCCTAATTCAGCAATTCCCCCACTTTCTCCACTCAAGCCCTAATTCTCCCTCTCTCTCTAGGAGCTCGTTTCTCTGGAATGAAGGACGACAAATGAGAGCTGCTTGTGTGTGTGGTCGTTCATATAAGTCAATTGAGCTGCTTGGGTCAATTGCATATTGACCCAACACTTAACTTTAATTATATAGGCTGAATATTCAGTTATACAAAAGTTACTGTAATTCGTTTATTTCAGAGATCAAACATTCTCCAACAATTATGGGAATTTATCACGTTGTGTATAATTGTTCTATAAAGCTTCAGGTAAAATTTGATATCATTTGGAGTTACCAATAAATAATTAAAAATAGAACAGTGCACTGCTATATTGCAGTCTGCAGAATATATTCGGCCGAGTTTGTCCTGCACAAACTCGACCGACACCCTTACTGTAGGGATTCAAAAGTCATCCAAAAATTATGCCAATTTAACAGAGTGTCTAAAATTGTATTTATCAAATACTATTAAAATTTGAGATCAATTGGATATACCAATAAAAAGATAAAATTCAATTACCATACTGCTGTAAAATTCTGAAATTGTGATCGGTCGAGTTTGAAACTCGGCCGACAAACAGGTCAGAGCATTCTTCAAAAATTCTGATATTTTCCAATGTTGTTCACATTTTATATATCTAAATCATATCCAAATTTGAAGTAAATCAGAGTTACACATAAAATACTAAAAATCATTTAGTGAGACATTCTACTTATCAAATTCTGTATTCATGCATCATCAAAACCCTATTTGGGCCGATTAGGGTTTATGCTTCTCAAACCCTAATTCTCAAGACCAAAGAACATTTAGACTTCTTATCATAGTTAAAACATCCTAATTGTGTTATTTTCATTCATTAGATTTCAAGAATGATTATTCCAATTAATCTTTGCAATTGTCTAGGTAAACCCTAGTTTACCAGTTAAGCTCAGATGGGGTCGTAACAACTCTCCCCCCCTTAGAATGTTTCATCCTCGAAACATGAACCTACAAGAAAGATACATTCAAGGTTATTCTAAACTTCTAAATCCTTCCATGTCATTATATTCTTGTATTTCATACCTGAATGTAGTTTTCAACATTAGATCTTTTTAATTCTTTACTAAATCACAACATATTTCAAATAGTTATCAATGATATCAAGCAAATTCTTTATGCCACAGTCCAACATAGAATGCAAAGATAAACCACCACGCTTTCACTGCGCAACTCTGATACTCTGATGCAACTATCTCAACTTATGCTGCTCAGAGAGTTCTATTGTTCTGTATCACCTTTAAGTGACCAAAAGCAAGTTCACCATGCTGTTTTAAACTTTAATCAAGTGCTATTAAAATAGCAAAACAGTCTTGAATTAAAAGACTAAATTCAACAATCAATTGCACAATACTACTCTTGGCATCCCCATTGGGTCATGGATGCATGAGGTGAAGCATTACCACCTCATTCCATACTATCATGTTTCGATCCTGGGACCTGTGGGTTATGGGCCCACACACAATTCAAAGTGTAACCATCGTATTATATCATTTTAGGGTTTCAACAACAGTAATAAGGTAATCCACAATTGTATCAGTCATTCAAGCATTAATCATACTCAATTACCATCACTCAGTTATATTAGAGCTAGGTATAACAAGCTACACCTCATTAGGGTTACTTGTCCAGACAATCTGATTATCATCCCTTCATGTGTTCTGACATCATCCAAACCGTATCACCATATTACAAATACACAATGATAAGATGCATATCAGGTATGAATTACTACTACTATCATACACCTTTAATTTAACATATAGCTTGCACACATACACTGAAATCACATGTAGAACCAACTTTCATACCCTAATATGCCTTCAACAAATCATACATGCAAGAACAAATTTACATATTACACAAAGCTAGTGTTTTCCCATATCTCTCTGCTCATTCATTACTTCTTTACTTTTTGCTACCTATCCTTTTCATATGATTATATACGATAAACATTATTAACATTGAAGGATTTAAGGTAGGAATATATTATTCATCATCCTTGCTATCACATAAGAATTTTATTTCTTATCGCACTTCATCATACTGTATGTCACTATTACATTCACTAGATGACCCCACCAAGGTAGTTATGCACCATATATGATTCATTTTCTCTTATCATTTCATTCCCATCTTGCTCTCATTAAGGAATATATGAAAGAGAGGATGATTTTAAGACTTGGAATTTTTTTGTATTCAAGCATTCCCTTAATACATTCTCATATGTAGATTTACTTAGTTATCAACAGAGATATTTGATTAATTAGCACTTGCTTGAATCTCACAACCTCTTTATTTTATAACTGCTCCATCATATTTCAAACCCTTTCTTACATTTCATAGTCCTCTTTCCCTATACTACTCTTTAACCTGTCATCTTTAATTCTAATTTTTTTTAATTTTTTTTTTCTTATGACCATATTGCTTATTCATATGTATGGTCATGTATACCATGTTGCACATATTTCCTCCTTTATCTTTATACTATTGTGAAGTTAACATTCTAAATTAATAGTCCTTCTATTAGTTTTTACTCATGTTGAATACATTACATATTCTTCATTTTTACATCAAGTGGATCATACATGGATCAAACATAATTTCTCTTTCAATCAAGTTTTTCTCTTCTGAATACAGTCTACCTTTGTATGACTTATTCATTCGTTAAACTACACCTATGTCCTTTGCTTAGAAACTAGTTTGTTGTTCTAGTCTTATGAATTACATATTCATACGATCCTTTTTACTTTTATGGACCTATTGAAAGCTCACTCTATTCTTCTACTTAGCCTTTGCTTTAGAGTTCATAAAAGCATTATACGCTATTATATGATTCATTCTTCATGATTGATTCTTGTTATCTTGAACCATACATACATACATTTCACATATCCTTTCTATATTTCTTGTGTATAGTTCATATAATATTGATCAATAAATTGATTATGAACTTCATATCATGTTCTATTATTCCCAATTAAGGGTTTCACATATGAGACCCCAAAATTGAACCTCAGATATCAGTTTCAACTAATTCTTAGTTGTTCTGATCTTGCCCATCTGTTTCAACATCTTACTGTATATACATTCTTACTCTGATGTAGGTCTAATTATTCCAATTCTATTCTTATTATGCTATTAATAGGAGTCATTAGATCCCAGTAACGCATCCTGCCAGCCGGACCAGGACAAACGTGAAGTCCTGAAGCCAAGAACTACAAAGGATCACATTCTTCCTGAACTGCCACTCACAGCTCAGAAACTCGGCCGATCACTCTGGAACTCGGCCGATCACCTTCCAGATTCTGAAACTCGGCCGACCAACTTCGGCTGATCAGCAGGAAACTCGGCCGATTGGTCAGAAACTCGACCGATTGCTTCACAACTCGGCCGATCCGCTTGAAACTCGACCGATCGAAACACTACTTGTTTACCTACAAAGAAACTCGGCCGATTCAAGACCAAACTCGGCCGACCAAAATGCTGTTTGAGATCCTAAACAAGGAACTCGGCTGACCAAAACACGAACTCGGCCGAACCGCGCACAGACTGAAAACCTAAACAGACCTGCTGATATCAATTTCACTCGAATCAGCGGGCAAAACCATAGAAACAAAAGCTCATTCAAAGGTCAATTCTAGTCGACTTGTTACAAAGAATAAAATCAATAAATGCTACAATTGCATAGTGTACAACAGATATTAAAGACCCATATTTCAAAGTATTGAATATTTCAATTCAAACATATAAGAGCATTTCTATACATTTCCAACAAAAACAACATTATGAAATGTAAGTTCTATCTCCTTTTACATTTATGCTCTTAATTCTTATTTCTTTTCTCGTTTTCTAACCCTAACATTTCTAGGGTTCCTCTCTATCCCATTCTTCCACTGTATACCTGGCCAGGGTATACGTGAGAGAATAGACAGAGTAGCTTGTACTGGTTGATCCAAGTACTCAGATATCGGGCCAGGATATCCAAATACTCAAATCCCCAAAGCTAACATCAAACGTCTCCTATCTGCCACACTTAGGACTCTAACTTACTAACTTAATGGTCCTTGACAACTCACCCTAAGCTCTGATACCAAGCTGTTACACCCCGATCTCACAATTTCCTCAAATCATGAGATTAGGGCGTAAGATGGGATTTGTATGCAACATAAAGAACACCCTTAACTTTTTCTTTTCTTTTAAACGCTTGTTTCATCGCATTGAACCACATAAAACATCTTAACAAGGGAATCTGAACATTTCCTTTACTAATCAAACTTCAATAGTAAAGATACATGTATAAGCATTCACGATGTCTTTCACACATTATGCACATGAAACTTACTAATTAGCATACATATCAAGGAGGAACAATATTACACATTGTAATTACAACTCTCTCTCTAAACTCTTACTGAGGACCTAGAGTGACAAGGACCGACTGACTCAACTAATCTCATACTTGACTCCTGTGGCAGATCTACTCTGACGCTCTGATCATCTTCAAGTCCATGCGGTTAACCCTAAAATGTTTGAGTAGAGGGGTGAGCCTACTCGCTCAGTGAATGAGTACTTCATGGAAACAGACTAATGCACTAATGTGATTACAGATATAATTTGATATGAAATTTAACAACAGTTAATACTACACTGAGCAGTTCTAAAACAATATAATTGAAATAACAAAGAATGTAAATATTGCATCCAAAGAATAACTACAAGAAGACTATGCTTCTAGTATTCCTTAACTCTTTCATTTATAAAGAACTCTGTGAACCTATATGATCATATTTTAGATTATGCCCTAAACATATGCAGTGTACTCTGCCTATGAAGATCCGCAGCAAGTTCATGCTACGGTCCCACCGTACAAGACTTAGCGACACACCCGGGAAGTGCTAAGTCTGACTACTTGTCCTGGTCTGCACAGGACACAGGCTCCTCGGCCTCCTCGCACAACCACGTGTGCTGCACAACCATGTGTGCTCTCGACTCCTCCTTAAACCTGAGTACACCGGCGGAGAGTCACAGGGTTACCTTCGCGACACAAGCACGAATGGTGTTAGATAACCAAGTTTTCTGGTGATATCGCAGTGCCATTGTGACACAAGCACAATTGTTGTTAGACACTGCCCTTTTTTTCTCTTTCCTCATTTGTCCGCGACACAAGCACGGATGATGTTGCAACACGAGTTTCACCCCAAAGTTGCAGACCCGTCTAAGGGGTTCTACAGTGTTAGGGCATCTAGGTCTATACTTGATTAACAAATAAACAATTTAACAGAAATATCACATAGCAACGTCAAAACTCATGTATTCAACATATATCATATCTCAGTAACATCCCTTTCTAGGGCATGTCATATCTCATCACCTGCAATTTACGAGATATATATTGAAATATAAGAAGCCCTGCAGTATGTAGATAACATTTCAGAGAGAACAAGCATATAAAGTTAAATACACTAGAAACATACAATTTAACAATTAAGCATCACCACATCTCATATCGAGACCTTTCATATTACCATAGCATGATTCATTGAACACCCCATCCTTAGGGTTTCATTTGCCTTATTCATTCATCACATGCCAACACCCTACTCTTAGGGTTGCATTTGCCTCATTCACCTTTTCGTTTACCTCATTCACTTGTCACATGGCTCTCATAAGGATTTCATAGGATATAAGCATTCACTAAATAAAGATTGTTTCCAACAAATCATATGCAATCAATATAGACATGAAACCATGGAAATTCAACTAAATTTAGATTTTCCATATCATCACTGTGATATCATGTATCCAGAATAAGATTCAATTAAGATAACCCACGAGATACATCCTAACCACTTATAGAGTTACTAGTCCTTTTCAATAAGGTTGAAACACTAGTGATGTCTCAATTAGGTTAAACCCTAATTACATCATTTGATATAAATCTGTAAAGCATTCTCACTAGGAAGTGTTGCATACATTTCTGATATGAATCTACCATTTAGAAATCATTTAAAACAGAGAAGGAATCCATATCATATCAATTTGCAACAATCTTAAATCAAACGGACATTTTAGGTTTTAGAATCACATACTAAGCAATTAGGGATTTGGATGCTATAATCAAATTCGTACATTAGAATGTTTGAAGGAAGAACCCACTCACCCTAAGGTGTGAAAACACCTCACAACTGCAGCTCAACTCAGGGAATCTCGAATTTCTATCAAATCCCTAGCAAATCTCCCAATTCTTCTTCCATTCAACTCAGAAACCTTGAAAATGAGGAATTATGAAGAAAGGGTGAGAAAAGAGGGAATTTAGACATCATCTTGGATCAAATCAGAGCAAGGACGGAATCTTGACATGAGAGAGAAGATTCACCATAAAAGTCTATTCAAGAAATCCGTACTTACTTGATTTCACCCTTCCTGGAATCGCAAAACCCTAATTCAGCAATTCCCCCACTTTCTCCACTCAAGCCCTAATTCTCCCTCTCTCTCTAGGAGCTCGTTTCTCTGGAATGAAGGACGAAGAATGAGAGCTGCTTGTGTGTGTGGTCGTTCATATAAGTCAATTGAGCTGCTTGGGTCAATTGCATATTGACCCAACACTTAACTTTAATTATATAGGCTGAATATTCAGTTATACAAAAGTTACTGTAATTCGTTTATTTCAGAGATCAAACATTCTCCAACAATTATGGGAATTTAGCACGTTGTGTATAATTGTTCTATAAAGCTTCAGTTAAAATTTGATATCATTTGGAGTTACCAATAAATAATTAAAAATAGAACAGTGCACTGCTATATTGCAGTCTGCTGAATATATTCGGCCGAGTTTGTCCTGCACAAACTCGACCGACACCCTTACTGCAGGGATTCAAAAGTAATCCAAAAATTATGCCAATTTAACAGAGTGTCTAAAATTGTATTTATCAAATACTGTTAAAATTTGAGATCAATTGGATATACCAATAAAAAGATAAAATTCAATTACCATACTGCTGTAAAATTCTGAAATTGTGATCGGTCAAGTTTGAAACTCGGCCGACAAACAGGTCAGAACATTCTTCAAAAATTCTGATATTTTCCAATGTTGTTCACATTTTATATATATAAATCATATCCAAATTTTAAGTAAATCAGAGTTACACATAAAATACTAAAAATCATTTAGTGAGACATTCTACTTATCAAATTCTGTATTCATGCATCATCAAAACCCTATTTGGGCCGATTAGGGTTTATACTTCTCAAACCCTAATTCTCAAGACCAAAGAACATTTAGACTTCTTATCATAGTTAAAACATCCTGATTGTGTTATTGTCATTCATTAGATTTCAAGAATGATTATTCCAATTAATCCTTGCAATTGTCTAGGTAAACCCTAGTTTACCAGTTAAGCTCAGATGGGGTCGTAACAATTATACTCTGATGCCCTATCACACGAATAATGTAAGTATATAAAATAAAGGGTATTTTGGTCTTCTCAACACTGCGCACGCCAGGTTTTTCCTTGACTTGAAAAATATTCTATCTCATTTCTGATCGATCCAGGATCCCTTAAAACATTGAAAGTCCACAATAAATAATCCATACAGCTAAAATTACCAAATTTTAACCATATCCTGAGAAAAATATTCTAATCGTAGTGAATCCTTAATATCACCCTAATAACTATCGTGTGGATAGATATTCAGATAAGTATATACTAGTTACACCTTTATGATTAAGAGTGGCAGGGTTAATGATGTAAGTTAAGAAGAAGTGAATGTAATTGAAACCTATCCCTAATTCATGTGACATATCATCTATAAAGGGTAAGATAATACACCCTAGAACATCACGCCATGTGAATTCATACAAGAGATAGACAAATGTACCCTGAAACCCTAGTTGAGAACATCATGAACTCTAGAACCCCCAACTTGATGATAACACCTAAGATCTGATAAATCCTTTGGGTTTACATGAAAGAAGTATATCCAGTTGTGGATGAAGTGGTGTGAAGAGGATTCAAACTTGGCAAAGGTAAGTAGGTCATGTCCTTTGAATTCATGTTTTCTAATTATCCTTCTCAGAATAATCCATAAGATGCATGGTCTAATGTTCATACATAGGTTGTTACTTTTCAGTATAGTAGAATTCCTATCTCGATAGCTCATGCATAGATCATATAAACTATTAGTTTCAAGTTGTTGTTTCATGCATGATTGTTAGAATTCAACATGTGGATTTTTTTTTGAAAACATCCGAGAGATTATGTATTCATCCTGCTCTCTATCGCAAGCTTAAACAGATCCAAATCAATGTCAATAGGTGTATCTAGCCATGGAGTCTTAACAGAATTAAACGACAGAATTAAAGTATTAAGAGGTTCCAAAATTCCTGGATTAGGAAGGGAACCTGTAGCAAGGTTTTGCAAAGCGGCCTTAGCAATGCTATCCACTACCTTGTTGAGTGTCCTGGGTATCAGGGCCACTCTACAAGATGAAAGAGGAGAGGTAAGCTGGAGAAACCTATCCACATAATGCATGAGTTTTGGCAGGTGCTTTTCTGAATTGAAGATTTTCACCGCAGTCGTGCAGTCTGATAGAATGGTAGTCGTCCTAGTTCAGAGCTTGCTGGCAATCACTGCCGCTTGAAGGATGGATTGAATTTCTGCATGTAGAGCACTGTCTGCCGCCATGCAGTGGCCTTCCCCTTGCTTTCTAGTACCGGAGTTGGTGATGGCGTGGACACCTATTCCAATCTTATTATCTTTATAAGCAACATCAGCGAACAACATAGCTGACTCTTGGGGTATCTCCTGGTGTGTAGCTGGTCTTGTAGGGGATAGCCTTTCCACCATGTGTGAGGAGAGGTTGATGATAGAGGTGGCCCGGTTCTTGATGAAGTTGAGCATCATTTGCAGGGTAGGCAGTTGTGAACTATCAGTGAAATCATTCCTTACACTCCAGATGTGCCAACAAGCCATTGCAC
This sequence comes from Alisma plantago-aquatica, assembly GCA_963693085.1. NCBI lineage: Eukaryota > Viridiplantae > Streptophyta > Magnoliopsida > Alismatales > Alismataceae > Alisma > Alisma plantago-aquatica. The sequence goes on from OY856414.1 coordinate 409,882,384, forward strand.
AGATCGTGTGCATGGTTGGAGAGATGGAGGCAGAGTTTAGAATGTATGAAATCCAGTCTTCTTCAGTAAGCGCGCACATGTTGTTCCCAAATCCTAGGTCTTTCCATATTGGCATGCTTAGCGTGCAGTCACGCAGATAGTGGATTAAGGTTTCTTGCTCACACCTGCATAGATGACATTCGGTCGAAGTGCCTATGTGTCGTCAGGTTTTCTCAACATTCGTCAGTAGGATGCAATGCTGTATTTGCCATAGAAACAACTTGATCCGCTCTAGCAATGCTGATTTCCATATGCTTTTCCATTTTCCATGGACCACATTTTCTCTCCCTGGTCGTATCAATCTGTAAGCTGATTGAGAGGTAAATTCCCCACTCAGTTCGTACGGCCATGACCAGTTGTCTTCTTGAAGAGAAGCGTTGGGAGGGGGCAGACCTGCAATATACAACAAGTGTTCTTCCGGAATATGACTCTTGATAAAACTCTAGTCCCAACTTTGGTCTAGGGAAATCATGTCTCGCACCTTCAAGTCCCTGAGGTCAGAGAGGATGGATCTAAAGTCTTCCCTTTTAAAAATAGCTTTGGGTCCGCACCAATGGTCGAACCAGACATTTGTGGATACTCCGTTCCCTTTCTTCCTTACCCTATCCGGGCTAGAAGGGGTATGGTTTGCTTGAAAAATGACCTGCCTATTCCTGAGATTCACTTGTCGATCAGATGAGGCCCCTTCGAACTCATTAGTTGGGTTATAAATCACCAACTGCCCATTTGATACAGGGTTGTCGTTCCTGCCTATGGAAATTTTGTCATCTTGTAGGGTAATCACTGAATCCCTTGCAGCATTCGTCATTTTAGTAGATTGTTGCTTCTTTCATTTGTATCTGTTCTTTTTACTGACAACTATTTTCCGGTCTTCATCCGCTTTGTCTGCAAGCCTCGGTTGGTGAGGTTCCTCTTCATCTAAAGGTTCATGGGCCTCCTCTGAGGTTTGCTTGGCCTTCCCTTTATCCTTCCTAGAGGGCCTCCGTTCTGGTTTCTTAGCATGTATGTTCATTCTGTATGGGTTCAGAGGTGGGGGTGCAGGTGTTCCTCCATTAGTTTCTGGATCCATAGGAGGGGTTGTAGTAATATGCGTGCATTCACCCTCACTATGCCCCAGGAGTCCGCACTTCATGCATATCACGGGTATGTTTTCATATTCAAGGTTGAACTTCTCGCCATTGAATAGAATTGCAGGGAGCAAGGGTTTTTCCGTCTCGACTTCCACTATGATTCTCACAAACTTCCCTCTGTGCCCCAACGTCGTGGTTGAGTCTCCTGATTGTCTTCCCGATACTATCACTGATACTCTTCAAGAGCTCGTGTTGATAAAGGTATACCGGTAGGTCTGCTACTCTGGCCCAGACTAGAAGGCGCCTGGGAATGGGTTCTGAAGGATGGAAGTCAGCCGTCCAAGATTGGACCGATATATATAGGATCCAAAGATCCTTCATGGTCCTCCTGTCATGGCTCGGACGTAATCAATTTTGTTGGATAACTGGATTATGTAATACCCTTTTCTAGATCTATGACTCTGAAGTTCTCTGTAGGTTTCCATAGGGTCGCCAGCCTGTTAACCAAGGCATGCTAACCGACATTTATACCTACTACTTTGATAATAATGTACTACTTCCATGGGTCCAGTAGGGGTTGGATCTTATCCTTGTTGACCTTAAACTCGTGGATGGGTCCTGTGCGATCAATTGAGATCTCTGATGCTTTAATAAAATCTGCTGGAATATTCTTGATGTGGCTGGTATCTCCCGCGTTCCCTACCATGTTCGCATATGATCTCCTTTGGCTATTAGGGTTCATAGGATCTTCAGTTTCCTGGTTCTTTCTGGTCGCTTTTCCAGTTTCATGTTGTTGTAGGTTTTCCGTTGCGGCTTCTCCTTGGTTAAGATCCATTTGTGCAGTAGCGGTATCCGGAGGATGAGTCCTCCCGGCGAAGCTTCCTCTACCGCCGCCTCCCCGACCTCCAGAGCCTCTCCCTCACACCGGCCCTAGCACCATCGCACCGTCATTTCACCTAATCGATCGTGGTGAAGTCAACAATACCATGGAGCAATTTCCCATCCTCGTTGTCTTTTCTACCTACAAGTTGACATGTGGATGATTAGACTTCAAGATACATGATAATAATTTATTTCAGTATGTTAATTCCTTGCATACATTTAGAATCTAGAATCTCTTTCAGAATGTCATATTTAAAGATAAAATATAGATTTGAACTTTATCACAATTCTTTACTAATTGAGTTTTAAAATTTAGAATCTAGTTTAGAATGCCAAAACAAATTACATACTTCAGAAGTCATCTCAAATAGTTGAGATACACAATCAGAATAGAATCTAAAATTGAAATAGAACAAGAATAGAAAAGAAGAGAAATGTCACTAGAACATAATGTAGATTATATAATAAGTCCTCACAGAATAGAAGTACTACGGTACACATAATTTATGAATTTTATGCCACAGAAGGTGCATTGCACCATAGAAGGCACTTGGTGACACAGAATAGAAGACACCTCAATGTCATCAAAAGGATTTATGCCACTGAAGGTGTATTGCACCATAGAAGGCACACAGTGCCACAGAAGAGGACTTATTGTATAATAGTGGATACAGAAAGATAAATGTGTAAATAAAAAAATGCACATAAAGATGTTTAGTTTAGTTGTATATTTCTAGTTTTTACAATTCAGTTACTTCCTTGCAGTTATTAGAATTTAATGCCACTTACTCTAACCTAGGATTATTTTTCTTTGTGCATGGCTGGGGACACCACGTCTGCAGATAGTGAGGAGTAGTCTGTGGGATCCGTGAAGGAGTTTTAGATTCAGGACAATAAGATATATATCAGTGGTGGGATTTTATCTTAGGCGATCCTTCTAGATGAAGATTTGATCTTTTATCTTTTAGTTCATGTAGGGAGGTGTGACTCCCAGACTCATAGTTTTGTTGTGTTGGACTTTACCTTTATATTATGTTACTATGGTTAGTTTGCATGTTACTGTATGCCAGAAATGTGATGTTTGCCCCAGAAATTTATATTATATGCGTGTTGATGCTTCCGCATATGATCTTGTGGTTGATAGTTGGGCATGCATTACAAATATGCTCGAGGACAACAGATTGCAACACAAGGGTTGCTCATGGTTCAAAAATATATATGGAGGGTTGGGGTAGGTACTTATAGGAATGAGGATTGGTTAGGGTAGATGGTTCATCTCGTTCAAGAAAATGAGAAACATTAGCAAATAAGGTTCAATGATAGATAGAGAAACCACCAAACCCAAGGGAATTTAGCATCATTGGCTTTTCTTTTGTGAGATGAAGATGATGGAAAAAGAAGGAAGAACTGATGTGATTCAAAAGGGAGAATGAAGGTGAGAAGGAATCAAGTTATTTCACTAGTGAAAATGAAAAGCAGTCATGGGTAGACAATGATGTGACTCCATTAGATCATAATAAATACTAGGAAAAACTCCCACACAAGTAAAATAATAGGAATTCTAAAAATACAATGCAAAAAAATCCACTATATATCTAGTTATCGAATTGATTCTAGTGTAATTGATTTATCACATAATTAGGCAACTTCCTTTTCTATTCTTTTATCTATCAAGGAGTATCAATATTGATTGGAATTTGACACATAAGATATTAAGGCATGAGAATTTCGAATTCTAACTTTGTTTCACTTTCGGGAACATTTATTAACTTCATTTATGCCTTGGAGTTTAAATCTGACATCATTATGATTATTATCCCCTTAGGTATTTATTTATGAATTTGTGGTTTACATAGTTTCTCAAATACTTACTCCTAGGATAATTCTTGTTAGTCATTTCAACTTAAGCAACTCCTTAATTAGAAAAGTAGAATGTAAACCAATTACAAAAATTTAGCATGTGAACCCAGTAAGTAGTTTTTCAAATACATACTCCTAGGAGAATTCTTGGTAATCATTTCAACTTAAGAAACTCCTTAATTAGAAAAGTAGCATGTGAATCCATTACAAAAATTTAGGTTGTCATATCTCTCATGTTGCATTCACTGATGGTATTATCATCTTCTTAAGAGTTTTTATTGAATAAATGAAGGAGATTAGTAGGTTTTCCAATTCATATGAAACACCTTAAAATAGTTAGTATTGGTAGAAAAGACTACAAAATTTTTCTCCTACAACATGGCTACAATCACAAGAAGAGCATTTACAAGATTGGGTGTATTTGAGAGACCCACTGACCTTGGCATGTTTCTAGGAGTTCCTATAACCCACACAATGGTAAGCAACTCTTACCTATTCAAGATTCTAGATAATGTGAAAAGGCGAATATCTAGATGGGCTACCTGAACCCTTTCATTTACAAGGAGGATGTGCCTAAAAATCAATGCTTGTAGCTACACAAACATATACTGTCCAAACAAGCACACTTGCAATGAGTTTATACAATAGAATTGATCAAAGCACGCTTCCAATGAGTTTATGTAATGGAATTGTTCATACAATCTGTAACTTCATCGGGGGAGGTGTTATGAATTTGAACCTCTCTTATCTGTAGGCTAGGAACTTGTTACAAATGACCCATTAGTGTTGGACGGTGTCCTGGGAAATAAATGTTAGAAAATATGGCTACAAAGCAAGCAACAAAATTTTTTTTATCTACCATATTCCCCATAATCAGTAGATTGTATCAATTACTATAAGACAGGAAGGATGGTTTCGAAGATATACCTGGTCTGGAGCAAGTCCAACGACATCTCCTTGTCATTGTCATTGTGCAACTGTGACTCCTAGTTGCATTAGGACTCATCTGATTGCTCCTCCAAGGACACCAGACTCGCACTCGTCTTCTACAACAACTCCCCCTGTCACAGACTACTGATTGATGTTGTCCTCCAAACAATAGACAACAACCTCTCACCTCTATTGTAGCCTACACAGATAGCCTAGAAATCTATATGTCCTGCTAGAATGATCAGGAAGGAGGTGTACCTCATGTTGGTGTCCTAGTCACCAACTTGCTCTCCCACAACAATGATCTCAATTTCGCTTTCACTTGTTGTTCCTCCCTAGTTGGGTAGAACTTTCTTGAAATCTCATAATTTACCACAACCTGAGAGGACAAAATTTTTTAGAGCAACTATTTCACAATTTTTTGTGTTGTGTTATGGGAAGCCCCCAGTACCCCTCTATTTATAGGTGGGGTTTGGGTCCAGGTTCCCAGTCAATGTGGGAGTGGAAGGGACCAAAAGATCTCAAATTTTCTCAACAATTCTATAAATCTCAAAACATGTGATAACCCAGACGGTTGTATGGCAACCCATATGGCCATTTGGTTGTTTCCCAATTGTACACAAAATTGGCAACTCAATTCCCATCAATGTCAGACATTGATTTCTTTGAACAACAAGTAATGTACACACGAAACAAATAGGGAAATGTCTAGAACCTTGCCTCGACTGAATTGGACCATCTTTCCCATATGAGATGACCATCTCGGCCACCCAGAAAGTCATCTAGTGACCCCAATTGAGCCATCTGTTTTGGTGGGATCGCTTCTTAGCCAATTTCAACTCGAAACAGGCTTGAATCCCCAGACTCCCGTGTCAACACTTGAGATGACCATTTGGCACTTCTAGACGACGGTCGCAACACTTGAGATGGGTGTTTGGTAGTGATGTCAGCCTATTTGTTGTGTGAATCAAATATCTAAACACTTTAGTACTTAATTCAATTCTCATTCATGATCTGAACTCCTCTTCTAGGTCGAGACCTATGTGTGTGACCCTATAGGTCCCATATTACATTGGGAGTGAATGTCCATAACACTTATGTCATCACAAGCAGTGAGTGGTGCCTAGTCGCACATCAATGCTACCCAAGTAAATGAAAAGTTGGAGAACAACTTCAACCTCCAATCTCTATATGGTGTTACAGTGTTTGTATAGTTCCTTTGTCACTAATATCCAGACTGAACTCGAGGCATGGAGAAGTCACCCTTTTCATCATTCAATCTTATTTCTTGAACCAGAGCAGACTGTCTGAGATATATGTAAGCTCAATATCATATATTGACTCACATGTGCATGTCCATGCATTTCTTAGTTTTTCTAATCAAGATTCCTTGGACATCAAACTCATGTAGAAGGGACAAATCCCATATCAATCACTCATAGTCTATCCCCATGTCAAAGCTACCCAATCATCACCTTTATAGCAATCCATGTTTCAGGACTGTGTTTGATGATATCAAAGTGTACCCAACAACATGTGATGAGTGTAATGATTTCAGGTCTAATAACCACAACCACCACCATCACTGTGAGACATGACTATGATTCCATGATGATGGCTTCAATGTGTCAGTCTCACAGTGTGTCTGTTCGATACGTTGTTCTGTGACATGTAGTTTTGTGATTGGTTTGATATTGCCATATCATGACCAGTGAGATTCGGTCATCGACCAACTCACACTCTGATCTTATGTGTCATTGTTGTCTATCAACCTTCCAAAATGACAACCGATCAGGGACACAATGAGAATATGTATATGTACTCTTAACATCCATATGAACTTATTTCTTCCAAGTCTAATACTTGAAGACATACACCATCAAGTAATACTATTCTCTAGACATATATAATGGTACATCATTATCTCTTAACCAAATTAAATAGAATAAATTGGAAGGTTGCCTTTTATTGATAATCAAATCATTTTACAAGTTATGCCATTACAATCATCACATGATTGGCATTTTGGTCATACATACCAACAGACTCCCACTCGCACTTAGAGACAATCACTCACAAATCTTATTCAGAGTGACCTAACATGACCATCATGCTTCTACTATGAAAGGGCCTTAGTCAAGGGATCATCAACATTGTTCTCAGTTGGTACTTTGCAAATCTTTACATCTCCTAACTGCACGACCTCTCGTATGAAATGATATTGCCTTTGTATATGCTTTGAGGAATGATGCGATCTAGGTTCCTTAGCTTGTGCAATAGCTCCATTGCTGTCACAATATAGCTTGATTGTGTCACTGATGCTTGGAATGACTCCAAGTTCTATAATGAACTTCTTGATCCATACAACCTCCTTTTCTGCATTTAAGGAAAAATATACTTGGCCTCTTTTATAGAATTGACAACTATTTCTTACTTGTAGCTCTTCCAGCTAACAAATCCATCATTTAGGAAAAACAAGAAACCTAATTGCAATTTATAACCATCTTGATCAATCTGGAAGCTTGCATCGGTGTAATCCTTTACCACCAACTCTTTCTCTCTGTTGTAGACCAAGAACTGATCCTTAGTCCTTCTCAAGTACTTGATGATGTTCTTCAAAACTGTGTAGTGAGCATCACCTGGATTTGACTGATATCTACTCATCATGCTCAAGGCATATGAGACATCTTGACGGGTACACAACATTGCATACACGATTGATCCCATTGTTGATGCATATGGAATCACACTCATGTGTCCCCTTTCTTCACAAGAACTAGGACATTGAGCTCTAGAGATGGTCGCTCCATGCAACCCCAATAAGTTTCCTCTCTTTGAGTTCTCCATGACCCTGACTTAGTCCAAGAAGCCTTCTAGATATATCTCTTTAGATCTTTATCCCCAATATGTAGGATGCTTCTCCCAAGTCTTTCATAGAGAATGTATTTCCAAGCCATGTCTTTTCCTTATATAAATTAGGGATGTCATTCCCCATGAAGAGTATGCCATCTACGTACAATATGAGGAATGTCACTATGATCCCACTAACCTTCTTGTACACACAAGGTTCATCTTCATTTTGAACAAATCCAAACTCTTTAGCTGTTTCATCAAAATGAAGATTCCATCTTTGAGATGCTTGCTTCAATCCATAGATTGACCTTTGTAGCTTATAGACTTTATTTGCAAACTTTGGATCTATAAACCCCTCAATCAGTGTCATATACACATCCTTGACAAGGTTCCCACTAAGGAATGTGGTTTTAACATCCATTTGCCAAATATCATAGTCATGATAAGCTGTAATAGAAAGCATGATCCTGATGGACTTAATCATGGACAGTGGAGAAAAGGTTTCATCATAGTCAAAACCTTGAACTTGTCTGAAACCCTTTGCGACCAATTTGCCCGTATAGGTTTGTACCTTACCATCCATGTCAGTCTTTTTCTTGAAGACCCACTTACACCCTATGGGTTTTACACCTTCAGGTGGATCTACCAAAGCCCATACTTTATTGGTATACATGGATTCCATCTCGGATCTCATGGCCTCAAGACATTTCTCAGACTTTGGTCCCTCTACAACATCTTGATAGGAAATTGGCTCATCATCTATGACCAATTCACTACCTTTTTGAGTTACAAGATATTCAAATCTTTCAGGTTCAGGGTGTGTCTTATTAGATCTATGAGGTTCCTATGTTACTTGATGAATTTGAGACGCCACAATACTTTGTGAATCTCTAGGTTCCTATTATACATCTAATAGTTTAATGTTTTCTTATTGTTCTTGAACCTCTTTGATTCCCACTTGTATCCCATTGATTCCTTTGGAAATAAATTCCTTTTCTAGAAATTCAATATTTCTGGAAACAAACACTTTGTCGTCAGATGGATCATACAAGTAGTATCCCATAGTCTCTTTAGGATATCCAAAAAATTAATATATTTCAGATCTAGGGCCAACCTTTACAAGAAACATTTTCTTGACATAAGATTCGCACCCCAAATCCTCATAAAAGATATTTTGGGATGCTTACCAATACATATCTCATATGGTGTCTTTTGAACTAACTTAGATGGTACTCAATTTAGTGCAAACACGGTAGTTTGTAGAGAAAAACCACACAAAGTCATTGGAAGCTCAGCTAAACACATCATAGATCGCACCATATCTAGTAATGTGTGATTCCTTATTTCTGATACACCATTATGTTGAAGTGTTCTAGGTGGAGTCCACTAAGATACAATCCCATGGTCTCTATGAAGGTCCTCAAACTCTTAGTTTAAGTATTCTTCACCTCGATCAGAATGAAGTGCCTTAGTACTTTTACCAAGTTGGTTATGTACTTCATTCATAAACTCCTTGAACTTTTTCAAAGCTTGTGAATTATGTTTTATTAAAAAATATAGCCATACCTACTAAAGTCATCAGTGAAGGTAATGAAGTACTGATACCCACCTCTAGCATTTGTTCTAAAAGGTCCACACACATCTGTATGTATGAGTCCTAATAGATCACCAGCCCTCTCATTATTACCAGTGAAAGGAGTCTTAGCCATCTTGCCCAACAAATAAAATTCACATGTCTGTATCAATTCAAAATAAAAAGAGTCCAGATAACCATCTTAATGGAGTCTATATATGTGATTCTCAATTATGTTCCCTACACGACATTGCCAAAGGTATGTTTTGTATGAGTTGTTGAGTTTTAGTCTTTTGGTATTAATGTTATACACATATATTTTTAGAAATAACAAGTAAAGACCATAAGACATTGGGGCACTACAATTAATAAAAGATCCCAACTTTTGAAATAGAACATCGACCATTTTTAATATGGAATTCAAATGAATCCTTATCCAAACAAGATACATAAATGATGTTTCTATTTATGGCAGGTACATAATAGTAGTTCTTTAACTTTATTACAAGCCCCTTGGGTAGAGATATTGTAAGGACCCTGACCTGCATTTAGGGTTTACCCTGTTTGTTTTGCTTGATCTTGGTGCTTTGGTGCTTGCTAATCACCTTTGGTGGTGATTAGGGTTATGTTGTGCCTTGTTGAGAGTTTGAGGGGCTACTTGCAAATAACCCAAGTTTAAGGTTTTGTGTGCAAGTTTGCCATCTTGTGAGATGTTTCCCTCTCTTTGCTTCCTCTAGGGTTGAGAGGAAGGCTTGGGCTTGTTGTTTGAGTTTCTTGGGCCTTGGTTGAGCTTATTTGGGCCTTGAAGTGCTTTGTTTGGGCTTGCTTGAGCCTTGTGTCGGCCAAGACTTGTTTGTGTCGTCAAAGGTGAAGTTTGAGTCGACCTAGAGTAGCTTGTGTCACCCAACATGGTGGTGTGTCGCCCAGTAGAGATGATGCATGTGTCGCCCATGTTGCTTGGTCTTGGTTGGTGGACACTTGGTGCATATCTTGGACAAGTGTCTCATGGCTTGCTAGAGTGTTGGCTTGAACCCTAGGACAAGTGTCCCTTGGGTGGACGACACTTAGCATGGACCTACCTTGGTTTCTCCTCCCCTTCTTTCTATATAGGTAGCTCTTTCCCTTGCCTTAGCCTCCTTTTCTCTTTTGGTCTCTCCTCCACCTTGAGTGCACGACACTCCTCTCCTTCTTGCTTGTGTTGGCCGGTACCCCCTCTTGAAGAAGCTTTGGTGAACGATACCCCTTGGACCTTGGAGTGCTTCTTCTCCCTTGGAGCTTGGAGCTTAAGGCGGGTTGCATAGCTTCTAACCCTAACTCCTTTACCTCTTGCTATAATCTTGTTCTTATGTTAGTAGCTTAGCTTAGTTCCTTGCTTTTGTACCTTTTCTTATGTAACTTTGGTGGCTGATCCTCCTTAGGGTTTAGGGTTTCCTTGTGACCTAGTATACCTTGTGATCTAGGGTTTGTGCTCCCTTGAGTTGGAGGTTGAAGATGACTTAGGTTGAGCGATACCCCTTCCTTGTTTGGTGTGTTGGATGATATCCACCTTTGTCTTGTGATGAACGACATGGTATTCTTATGATGGACGACATGATGAGGTGCCCTTGAATTAGACGATACCCCTGCCTTTGTGATGGGTGATAGGGTGAGCTAGTGTGAGTGCTGGTCGATATGGCTATGTTGGACGATATGGACTCTCTTGTGTTGGATGACATGATGAATTTCTTGTGTTAAACGATACTCTATGTTCTTGTGATGGACGATAGGATCAGGTATGGATGTGTTTGGGTTGAACGATAGGTTAGTATGGTGTGTTGGCCGATAGATGTTGTTGTGTATCGGGCGATACACTTTCTTGTTGTGACGGCCGACAGGGATGGGGTGTGACGGGCGTCACACTTTGAAGTGTGTCGGCCGACAGGGTGCAACGGGCGTTGCCCGATGGCACTAACGCGTGACACCCCCTTGTGACGCTGTGTCGCGGGGTAGGGAGCAATGCAGCGTTGCTGCAACTCTTGTGCTTGCCGTTGAGAGCTGAGTTTGAGTGAGGGTTAAGATGGGTTTTAGTGAGCGTAATGTGGTTTTCTAGTGACGGTCTCATGTGTTATGGAAGTGAACGTTTATGCACAATGTTAATGATAAAAATAACGATGTTAATGTCGGTAATGATGATGCTAAGTGACAGTTACACAAATAGCTTGCTTAATGACATAACAATAATGTTAATAGTGCTAATGATGGAAATAGTATTTGGTAGTTACATTAATGGTTGCTTAATGATAAAGATAATAATGATGATAGTGGATGGTGACAGCAATGCCATTGGTAATAATAGTGTTTGCTCTGTATTCTCAATATGACATCTTGCTTGATGTGAGCATCTTGTTTATTCATATAAATCCTGAGATAAGGGTAAGCATGAATATGGTTTGTTAATGATGTGTTTAATATGCTTGATCACCAAATAGTGTAATAATGATAAGTAGAGTATCTTGTATGATATTTCATGATAGTGAGCATATCCCTTATGTTGAAACTATGATTATTATGTATCCTAACCATGCAGGTGATGATTAGCCATGAAAAGGCTATGAGACATATGTGATGAGTAACATCACTTTGATCATTATCCTATGAGGTTATATAAATCATGTGTCTGTCCCATGTTGTTGATATGAGCCTTGAAGAGGCAGTGAAAGTACATGATGAGGGATTGAGATCCCATGATACGTGATGATCCTTGAGATGGATCTGGATGGTTGGCAAGAGGCCAAGTAGTAACATATGATGCAGATCCTTGAGATGGATCAGGTTGATGTGTTTCCATAATAATATAATGTTATTTACTTTCTGTTATATCTTGCATGTTATACAACTTGATTGAATCTTGCAATCCATCTAAAAGATACTAATTAATCACAGTGAAATATATCATGTAGTTTGCCCTGGCCATAGATCCATCATCGTCAGGACTTGGTGATGGTGAAACAGGTTCTCCTACGGGTTAACCTGGAAGCGCATATTGTTGAATATGTGTAGGTTGCTCCTAGCCTGAAAATGAGGAGGTAAGAGTGTAACTTCGGTTGTAGACTCAGATACGTATATAGAGCATGGTGAACAGGCCCATGGCTCAAGATATGTGATGTGAAGAGCATGAATGCGTTCATGGCTCAGAGCACGGTGGACAGGCCCGTGGCTCAGTTTTACTAGCGCTGAGACCTGTACCAAGGTGGGCTAGGGTGAGGGTAGCCTATGGAGCTGACCCTGTGGCTTAGACCACTTCAACATGTGACTACGGTCCTTCTTATGTTGTACTCGTATACTGACCACAAGGTGGGAGGCTGTGGAGTCTGACTCTTCCATTGACCTTGTATGGCACCGGCTTGGGTTTCATAACCAGAGGTTGGATTTGAATGGTACGGTTCAAATCCTCAGGGCATAATAATACGTAATACATCCGTTTAGTATTTACTGCTTAAGATAAACACGAAACATTGGTTGAGGCCTTGTTTGTGTAATATCTCTGTTGTATCTTGCAGGTTTTGTGACAATGTCTTACCTTGATAATCTGGTTATGTGACATTATATCCTGCTCTGATAATCATGTTACATAGTGATACATCTTATCTTTTTAATCATGTTCCATTGAGAGATATCTGATTATATGATTTTGTACAACTGGTAAGTTGTCGGTAAGACTAGCTTTGCTTTATATAAAACTATTCTTGCTATACCTGTTATTAGTTATCTGCTGAGATAGTTTATCTTGCTGAGGTTCTGTAGTTGCGGTGGGGAGTTATGTTTCCCGCTGGGACAATTGTTCAATTGTCTCACCCCGCTGGTTTACACCCTTTTTAGGTGGTCGAGCTAGACGCGGTCGTGGTCGTGGTGTTGCGGACGAGCAGCTTGACGAGCAGTAGAAGGCAAGCGATGGATATGCTGCTGTTTTGGATGTTTTGTAGTAGAGTCTAGAGTCATCCCTGTACTCTCAGGTCCTTGGCAGTGTTTTGACGATGTTTCACGATGAACGATCGATGACGTTTGCATATCTTGCTGTTGGCCGGATGCGGGCCTTTATGTATGTGAACAGGTGGTGAACTCATGTGATGGATGAACAACTATTTCTGTAAGTTGTAGACATGTATCAGATCTCGTGTATGTATATATATATGACATGTTTCAGTGCAGGATGAGGACTGGAAAGTAATAGTTTCACAGTTTAGCAGTTTTCCACAATCGGTTTTAATTAACCCGTATTTTCATAATATGTGGTTATGGTGATTTCTGCACGTTTTCGCGTAACACCTCGTTATCTGTGTGATAATGGGATGTGTTACCACAAGTTTTGGTATCAGAGCTTTAGGTTCGCTGAGTCTACAGGGATTTAGGACTAGGTTGAGTTGTTCTTATGAGTGTCCAGGTTTTCTTACAATATCTTCTGCCCTCAGCGGAAGAAAAGTCAAGATGTCTGGAAACCATGAAGAACACTCTGTTGAGTACAGTGATGCTGCATCGGTTGATGGAGCAGATGGACAGGCACATGAAGATCGGGTGCCTGAGGTTCCCCAATTTAACCCAACCATACTTGAACATCCTGCTTACCAACAGCTTATGGGGCAGTTAATGGCTACGATGAATCTCATGGTAGAGCGATTACCAGTGCCTCCTCCGTGAGCACATGTTCCCCATGGAGAAGCATCAGGTATTGGGAAGACCTTCGAGCGGCTTCGCCGAGTTGGAGCTTCAGATTATGCTGGAACGGCTGATCCAGCGGATGTAGATCTGTGGCTGACGAGTCTTGAGAAGGCTTTCCGGATTCTTGACATCCCCGAAGCGGACAAGGTAAAGCATGATGTCTACCTTCTGAAAGGTAGTGCTGGTCACTGGTGGACCATCGAGGAAGAGAAGCGTCCTGGCGAGGTGATCTGTTAGGAAGTGTTCCGACACGAGTTCGTCACCAGATACTTTCCAAAGACGTACCTGGATGAGAAGGTGAGTCAGTTCGAGAATCTGAGGCAAGGAACGATGAACATCACTGAGTACGAAGCCAAGTTTATGGATTTGTTGAGGTTTTGTCCTCACATGGCGGCAACAGATGAGGAACGGATCAGACGTTTCGAGAAGGGTTTGAGTGTTGAGTTGAAAACCCCTGTTTCTGCGTTGGAGAATCGAGAACGGTTTGCTACGTTCGTGGAATCTGTTCGAAGGATTGAGATGACGGTAAGGGAGAAAAGAGAGTCTATGTCTCACAAAAGACCTGCTCAGTTTCAAGGATGGAGGTTTGGTGGCTTTAAGAAGCCCAGGTTTTCGGCACCGTCAGCAATGAGAAGTTCTGGTGTACCATCTCAGTGGTCTCCGAGTAAGGGGAGAGGTTATGTTTCTTTGCCGTCTAAGGTGCACAGTTCAGCTTCAGTGGCAGTGTCAGGGCCAGCTAGGCCACGATTTGAGGACAAGGCATGTCATCTTTGTGGTCAAGTCGGGCATTTCAGGCTTAATTTCCCGAATAGAGACGTTGAAGTGACGCAGCAGTCGAGGCAGAGTTTTCAGAGGCCAGAAAGGCCACAACCCAGTGGTAGCAGAGGACGAGGGCGCGGTCAAGCATCTCAGGCTGGATCGTCTGCTCAAGGAAGAAGAGGTCGTGGACAACAAGCAACGGCTTGATTCTATGCTATGAGTCAGTCGGAGGCGATAGTCAACCCACGAGTGGTGACAGGTCAGATGGAGTTATTTCATTCTGATATGTCTTCTTCTTGCTTTATATCTGTTCTGGTTGACCTGGGTGCTACACACTCTTTTATCGCCTATAGTATGCTTGAAAACTGTCGTTTACCTGTTAGTTGTAAGAAGGATAGCTTGTTGTTAGAAACCCCTCTTGATGGTTCCTCTTTGCTTCGAGAAGAATGTCCATCTTGTGTCTTGTCTTTCTCAAGACACCATATCCAAGTGGATCTTATACCACTTGATATGCATGGTTTTGATGTTATCCTTGGGATGGATACCATAGAGAAGTATAAGGTTGTCTTGGACTGTGGTTCCAAGCAGGCAGTGTTTGATGTTACCAGAGAGAAGTGGATCTTCCAGGGAGATAGGAAGATTCTTCCGACGTGTCTAGTATCAGCTATGGTGGTGGATAAGTTGTTATGACAAGGATGTGAGGCATTCCTAGCTCACGTAGTGGATACCATTGTGGTTACCAAGGTGAAAGGTCCTAGTCTTGAGGAGGTGTCAGTTGTTTGAGAGTTTGCAGACGTGTTTCCTGAGGAGTTTCCTGGTGTTCCTCCACCCCGAGAGATTGATTTCGAGATCAATCTGGTTCCAGGAACACAACCAGTTGCACAGTCAGCGTATAGGATGGCTCCAGCAGAGATGGCAGAACCGAAGAAGCAGTTGCAAGAGTTGTTGGAGAAAGGTTTTATCCGACTGAGTACATCGCCGTGGGGTGCTCCTGTGTTGTTCGTTAAGAAGAAAGATGGTTCGATGTGGTTGTGTATAGATTACCGGCAGTTGAACAAAGTCACGATCAAGAACAAGTACCCGTTGCCGAGGATAGATGATCTATTCGATCAGTTGCGTGGTGCTACAATGTTTTCAAAGATCGATCTAAGGTCTGGATATCATCAGTTGAGAATAAAGGCAGATGACATACCAAAGTCAGCTTTCAGAATGAGGTATGGCCATTTCGAGTTCGTGGTTATGCCGTTTGGGTTAACCAATGCACCTGCAGCTTTCATGGACCTGATGAACAAAGTGTTCTGTCCATTCTTAGATCAGTTTGTCATAGTCTTTATAGATGACATCTTGATCTATAGTCGGGACAGGCTAGCGCATGAGAAACATCTTCGTCGAGCGTTGACTCTTCTTCGTCAACATCAGTTGTATGCCAAGTTCAGTAAGTGCGAGTTCTGGATGGAGGAAGTGACTTTCTTGGGTCATGTGATATCTGCTGAAGGAGTCAAAGTAGATTCGAAGAAGGTGGAATCCGTTGCGGATTGGGAACAACCGAAGACGCCTACAGAAGTTCGTAGTTTCCTTGGTTTGGCAGGATACTACTGGAGGTTTATCAAGGACTTCAGTGCGATCGTGTTGCCAATGACGAAGTTGACCAGGAAGGATGTACCTTTTGTTTGGGATGATCGATGTCAGCAAGCTTTCCAGAGTTTGAAGGAGAAGCTGACCAGTGCTCCAGTGTTGATCTTGCTAGAGCCTGGGAAAGGCTATATTGTTTTCTGTGATGCTTCCAAGAAAGGTTTAGGTTGCGTGTTGATGCAGGAAGATCATGTGGTTTCTTTTGCTTCGCGATAGCTCAAGAAGCATGAGGAGAACTATCCGACTCATGACTTGGAGTTGGCAATAGTGGTTCATGCGTTAAAGATTTGGAGACACTATCTGTATGGGGAAGTATGTCAGATCTTTACAGATCATAAGAATCTGAAGTATATCTTTACACAGCAAGAGTTGAACATGCGACAACGACGATGGATGGAGTTGATCAATGATTATGACTGCACGATCGAGTATCATCCTGGTAAGGTGAACGTGGTAGCTGATGCGCTTAGCAGAAAGTCTTCTTCTCTTTCTTCAAAGAAGGCACAGTTGAGTTCTCTGGTATGCCATAAGCGAGATATGTTTGTTTCTCTTCGATAGATGAATGTGCAGATGGAAGTTTCTTTGTTGTCTGGTCTTTTCACACAGATGCAAGTTAAGCCTATGTTGAGACAGCAGATCAAGGATGCTCAGCAGACAGATGATGCAGTACAGTTGATCAGATCAGAGTTCGGCAGCGACAAGCGTGATGGGTTTCATGAGTCCGAGGATGGACTAGTTTGCTATCATGATAGGATGGTGGTTCCAGATGCTGATGATCTGAGGAAGTTGGTGCTTCAGGAAGCACATACGTCGATGTATGTGATGCATCTAGGTGTCACCAAGATGTACCATAGTCTGAAGGACTTGTATTGGTGGCCCGGTTTGAAGAAAGATGTAGCTGAGTTCGTGGCAAGATGTGTGGTGTGTCAGCAAGTGAAGGCTGAACATCAGAAGTCGACAGGAACGTTGCAACCTTTGCCGATACCGCAGTGGAAATGGGATCATATAACCATGGATTTCGTAGTTGGTCTACCCAGGACAACTAGGAATCATGATTCCATTTGGGTGATAGTGGACAGATTGACTAAGTCTGCCCATTTTCTACCAGTGAAGATGACATATACATCTGAGAAACTTGCTTGAGTATATGTGGATGAGATAGTACGTTTTCATGGCGTGCCCGCAACGATAGTTTCCGACAGAGGTCCTCATTTTACGAGTCATTTTTGGGAATAGTTGCACAAAGCGTTGGGAACGCAGTTGAGGTTCAGTACAGCTTTTCACCCGCATACAGATGGACAGTCTGAGAGGAATATTCAGATTTTGGAAGATCTCCTTCGAGCTTGTGTTTTGCAGTTTCTAGGTAACTGGGATGTACATTTGAGTTTGATAGAGTTTGCCTACAACAACAGTTATCAGCAGAGCATCGACATGGCTCCTTATGAGGCTTTGTATGGAAGGAAGTGCAGATCTCCTTTGTGTTGGTATGAGTCTGGTGAGTATCAGCTTTTGGGTCCTGAGTTAGTACAACAGACATCAGATAAGATCAAAGTGATACAGCAATAGTTGAAAGTGGCACAGGACAAGCAGAAGTCTTATGCAGACAATCGCCGACGACCTTTAGAGTTCCAGGTAGGAGACAAAGTGTATCTCAAAGTCTCTCCGTGGAAAGGTGTGCTAAGGTTTGGACGGAAGGGTAAGTTGGCACCCAGGTATATGGGGCCTTACTCAGTCAGAGCACGTGTTGGCAAGGTAGCTTACGAGTTAGAGTTGCCTCCAGAGTTGCACAGGTTGCATCCAGTGTTTCATGTCAGTATGTTGAAGAAAAGTCATCCGGATTCAGGTACAGTGATACAGCCAGTTGAGGTTGAGCTTGATGCAGACATGACCTACGAGGAAGGTCCTGTGGCAATCCTTGACAGAAGGATCAAGAAGCTGAAGAGGAAGGATCTGGCTCTTGTGAAGGTTCTTTGGCAGCGTCGTGGTGTTGAGGAAGCCACGTGGGAGCTTGAGGAGGAGATGAGGAGGAAGTATCCCTCGCTTTTCTCTTCGTATTTCGGGGACGAAATTCCTTAAAGGGGGTTATCTTGTAAGGACCCTGACCTGCGTTTAGGGTTTACCCTGTTTGTTTTAATTGATCTTGGTGCTTTGGTGCTTGCTAATCACCTTTGGTGGTGATTAGGGTTATGTTGTGCCTTGTTGAGAGTTTGAGGGGATACTTGCAAATAACCCAAGTTTAAGGTTTTGTGTGCAAGTTTGCCATCTTGTGAGATGTTTCCCTCTCTTTGCTTCCTCTAGGGTTGAGAGGAAGGCTTGGGCTTGTTGTTTGAGTTTCTTGGGCCTTGGTTGAGCTTGTTTGGGCCTTGAAGTGCTTTGTTTGGGCTTGCTTGAGCCTTGTGTCAGCCAAGACTTGTTTGTGTCGTCCAAGGTGAAGTTTGTGTCGACCTAGAGTAGCTTGTGTCGCCCAACATGGTGGTGTGTCGCCCAGGAGCCTTGGTGTGTCGCCCAGCAGAGCTGATGCATGTGTCGCCCATGTTGCTTGGTCTTGGTTGGTGGACACTTGGTGCATATCTTGGACAAGTGTCTCATGGCTTGCTAGAGTGTTGGCTTGAACCCTAGGACAAGTGTCCCTTGGGTGGACGACACTTAGCATGGACCTACCTTGGTTTCTCCTCCCCTTCTTTCTATATAGGTAGCTCTTTCCCTTGCCTTAGCCTCCTTTGCTCTTTTGGTCTCTCCTCCACCTTGAGTGCACGACACTCCTCTCCTTCTTTCTTGTGTTGGCCGATACCCCCTCTTGAAGAAGCTTTGGTGAACGATACCCCTTGGACCTTGGAGTGCTTCTTCTCCCTTGGAGCTTGGAGCTTAAGGCGGGTTGCATAGCTTCTAACCCTAACTCCTTTACCTCTTGCTATAATCTTGTTCTTATGTTAGTAGCTTAGCTTAGTTCCTTGCTTTTGCACCTTTTCTTATGTACCTTTGGTGGCCGATCCTCCTTAGGGTTTAGGGTTTCCTTGTGACCTAGTTTACCTGGTGATCTAGGGTTTGTGCTCCCTTGAGTTGGAGGTTGAAGATGACTTAGGTTGAGCGATACCCCTTCCTTGTTTGGTGTGTTGGATGATACCCACCTTTGTCTTGTGATGAACGACATGGTATTATTATGATGGATGACATGATGAGGTGCCCTTGAGTTGGACGATACCCCTGCCCTTGTGATGGGCGATAGGGTGAGCTAGTGTGAGTGCTGGCCGATATGGCTATGTTGGACGATATGGACTCTCTTGTGTTGGACGACATGATGACTTTCTTATGTTAAACGATACTCTATGTTCTTGTAATGGACGATAGGATCAGGTATGGATGTGTTTGGATTGAACGATAGGCTAGTATGGTGTGTTGGCCGATAGATGTTGTTGTGTATCGGGCGATACACTTTCTTGTTGTGACGGCTGACAGGGATGGGTTGTGACGGGCGTCACACTTTGAAGTGTGTTGGCCGGCAGGGTGCAACGGGCGTTTCCCGATGGCACTAACGCGCGACCCCCCCCCCCCCTTGTGACGTTGTGTCGTGGGGTAGGGTGCAATGCAGTGTTGCTGTAACTCTTGTGCTTGCCGTTGAGAGCTGAGTTTGAGTGAGGGTTAAGATGGGTTTTAGTGAGGGTTATGTGGTTTTCTAATGACGGTCTCATGTGTTATGGAAGTGAACATTTATGCACAATGTTAATGATAACAATAACGATGTTAATGTCGGTAATGATGATGCTAAGTGACAGTTACACAAATAGCTTGCTTAATGACATAACAATAATGTTAATAGTGCTAATGATGGCAATAGTATTTGGTAGTTACATTAATGGTTGCTTAATGATAAAGATAATAATGATGATAGTGGTTGGTGACAGCAATGACATTGGTAATAATAGTGTTTGCTTTGTATTCTCAATATGACATCTTGCTTGATGTGAGCATCTTGTTTATTCATATAAATCCTGAGATAAGGGTAAGCATGAATATGGTTTTTTAATGATGTGTTTAATACGCTTGATCACCAAATAGTGTAATAATGATAAGTATAGTATCTTGTATGATATTTCATGATAGTGAGCATATCCCTTATGTTGAAACTATGATTATTATGTATCCTAACCATGCAGGTGATGATTAGCCATGAAAAGGCTATGAGACATATGTGATGAGTAACATCACTTTGATCATTATCCTATGAGGTTATATAAATGATGTGTCTATTCCATGATGTTGATATGAGCCTTGAAGAGGCAGTGAAAGTACATGATGAGGGATTGAGATCCCATGATACGTGATGCTCCTTGAGATGGATTTGGATGGTTGGCAAGAGGCCAAGTAGTAACATATGATGCAGATACTTGAGATGGATCAGGTTGATGTGTTTCCATAATAATATAATGTTATTTACTTTCTGTTATATCTTGCATGTTATACAACTTGATTGAATCTTGCAATCCATCTAAAAGATACTAATTAATCACAGTGAAATATATCATGTAGTTTGCCCTGGCCATAGATCCATCATCGTCAGGACTTGGTGATGGTGAAACGGGTTCTCCTACGGGTTAACTTGGAAGCGCATATTGTTGAATATGTGTAGGTTGCTCCTAGCCTGAAAATGAGGAGGTAAGAGTTTAACTTCGGTTGCAGACTCAGATACGTATATAGAGCATGGTGAACATGCCCATGGCTCAGGATATGTGATGTGAAGAGCATGAATGCATTCATGGCTCAGAGCATGGTGGACAGGGCTGTGGCTCAGTTTTACTAGCGCCGAGACCTGTACCACGGCGGGCTAGGGTGAGGGTAGCCTATGGAGCTGACCCTGTGGCTTAGACCACTTCAGCATGTGACTACGGTCCTGCTTATGTTGTACTCGTGTTCTGACCACGAGGTGGGAGGTTGTGGAGTCTGGATCTTCCGTTGACCTTGTATGGCTCCGGCTTGGGTTTTGTAACCGGAGGTTGGATTTGAACGGTACGGTTCAAATCCTCAGGGCATAATAATACGTAATATAGCTGTTTCGTATTTACTGCTTAAGATAAACACGAAACATTGGTTGAGGCCTTGTTTGTGTAATATCTCTGTTGTATCTTGCAGGTTTTGTGACAATGTCTTACCTTGATAATCTGGTTATGTGACATTATATCCTACTCTGATAATCATGTTACATAGTGATACATCTTATCTTGTTAATCATGTTCCATTGAGAGATATCTGATTATATGCTTTTGTACAGCTGGTAAGTTGTCGGTAAGACTAGCTTTGCTTTATATAAGATTGCTCTTCCTATACCTGTTATTAGTTATCTGCTGAGATAGTTTATCTTGCTGAGGTTCTGTAGTTGCGGTGGGGAGTTATGTTTCCCGCTGGGACAATTGTTCAATTGTCTCACCCCGCTGGTTTACACCCTTTTTAGGTGGTCGAGCTAGACGCGGTCGTGGTCGTGGTGTTGCGGACGAGCATCTTGACGAGCAGTAGAAGGCAAGCGTTGGATATGCCGCTATTTTGGATGTTTTGTAGTAGAGTCTAGAGTCATCCATGTACTCTCAGGTCCTTGGCAGTGTTTTGACGATGTTTCACGATGAACGATCGATGACGTTTGCATATCCTGCTGTTGTCCGGATGCGGGCCTTTATGTATGTGAATAGGTGGTGAACTCATGTGATGGATGAACAGCTGTTTCTGTAAGCTGTAGACACGTATCAGATCTCATGTATGTATATATATGACATGTTTCTGTGCAGGATGAGGACTGGAAAGTAATAGTTTCACAGTTTAGCAGTTTTCTGCAATCGGTTTTAATTAACCCGTGTTTTTATAATCTGTGGTTATGGTGATTTCCGCACGTTTTCACGTAACACCTCATTATCTGTGTGATAATGGGATGTGTTACCACAGATATACTATAGGTTCCAACTGCGCTGTTCTCAACTCTTGTGCTATTAACAACTTTCAGTTCCACCTTACCTTTTCCCAAAGGTTTACTTCCTTTCAAATCCTCTACATGTGAACATATGTGAGATTTGTATCCGATACCTAATACCCATGATGATGAAGTAGATATATTTATCTCAATAACATATATACCTTAAGTGGAGATCCCCATCCCCATATTCTTCTTTCTGAAAGCCTTCAAGTACAAAGGATGAGTTCCTTTGGTACTTTTCTTTCTCCTTATCTTGAGTATTGAAGAATTGGACTCAGGCTTGACCACAAAACTCTTCTTGGTCTTGCTTTGATCCTTGGACTCAGCTTCACTGATCACCATCATGGGCTTGTCCTTATTCAAGTTTGCTTCATCATGAATCAACATGGCAAGCATGTTTGACTGTCAGGCATCAAACTTTGACATCTGTGCAGCCGTATTATTCACATGATAACATGCAATAAAGTGGCTATATGATTCAGGCATAGTCCTTAAAATCATGTCTGTGGCCAACTCTTGTCTCAAGGTGAATCCCAGTTCTTCAAGATGATACACCTGTCCAATCATATTGAGCACATGTTCTTCTACTGAGGTTCTCTCTGTCAGCTTTGACTCAAGTAGCACCATTAAGATAGGGTCCCCGTCTTACTTTTCAAGACCAATTGTCACTTTCTTAAGGTGTGTTACCATCTCAATAACACTCATGTCTTCACATTGCTCATGCAATTCATAGTTCATGCAACTAAGCATCAGGTACTTTATCTCCAAGGAATCATTGACATGCTTCTAGTAAGCATCCACATGTGCCTTAGGTGCATCAAGAGGAGGTATTTGAGGTACTGGTTGTAATGACCACATTTGTGCTTAATTGGTAAACTAAGGTTTACCTGAATGATTACATGCTTGACTAGATTGAACATCATTTAGACTTGATTAATGATAGTATATCAATTGTGATGTTTCAAACCTAAGAAGAAACTCTAACTATGATTTTAGTTTGAAGAATTAGGGTTTGACAAATGTAAACCCTAATCGACAAAAATTAGGGTTTTGATAGTACATGAATATGGAATTTGATCAGGATAGCAGTGTGGTAAATGATTTTTCATATTTTCTAAAAAAAATTATTCAATTGAATTTTGGATATGCTATGGATAACTCAATCATGCATATTGGAGAAAAATTTCAGAATATTTGAGTGTTCTTTGAATGTGGTTCTCGGTCGAACTATACTTCGACCAAAATGCTAACAGAGTGCTTTTTAGCAGTGTAATGTTTTATTTTTAGTTATTTATTTGTTCTCCAAATGATCTGAAATTTTAACTAAAGATATGAAACTCAATCCTAAACAAAATGTAAAATTTTCATAATTTTTGGATGCGTTTAGACCTTATCAGTAGATGAATTACAGTAATATTGTTATGATAGAAAATTCACCTGAAATAAGAGAAAGTATAGTGAGGGGTCAATGTGCAATTGACCCAAGTAGCTCAATTGCTCTATATGGTCAACCTAACACACAAGGATCTCTCATAATTCATGATTCAATCTAGAGAAATGAAATCCTAGAGAGAGAGAGAGGGAGAGTTAGGGTTTGAGAGGAGAAAGTGATGGAGATGCTAACCTAGGGTTTTGCGGTCCGAGGAATGATGAAATCATGTAAGTTTAGCTTCTTTGCGTAGCCTTTCATGGTGAATCTTCTCTCACATGTTAAGATTACGTCCCTCCTCTGATTTGATCTGAAATGGTGTCAAAACTTTCCCCTTTCTCACTCTTTCTTCATAATCCCTTGTTTTTAGGGTTTTCGAGTTGAAAGGAAGAAGAATCTGGTGAATTGCTAGGGATTTGATATAAGATCAAGATTTCCAGGGATGAGCTGAATTTTTAAGGTGTTTTTACACCTTAGGGTGAGTGTCCTTTAAATAGTATATTGCATGAAAATTGGTTAAATCATCCATAATCTTTAATTTCTTAGTATGTGACTACAAACCCTGAACTGTGTGTTTGATCTAAGTTGTTGCAAAATGATATGAAATGGATTCTTCCTCTATTTGGATGAATTTCAGATGATAAAATCATATCAGAAATGTATACAATACATCCTAATGAGAATTCCCAAAGTATTCACAGAGGTTATAAGAGTAAACTAAAATATAGGGAATTTGTCTATGACTGAAATTGCTGTGTAATTAAATAGAGAAATTTGTTTATCTGGATTCCCTTGGTTATGAACGATTGTTTATCTGAATTCATAGTACATATATGTCAGATACTATCTGGGACTTCATTCAATGTGAAAGTGTTTGTTTGATATCTCAGTAAAGAGGGTGAAACCTTAGATGCGAGGAAAGTTAGATATTTGCAAATAGATATCGTGAAATCCATTTGAACATATTTTCTTGACATGATAGATTTTATTTATTCAATTTTATTATTGATGCATGTTATCTCAATGAATGGCATGGAAACCCAAATTCAGCTCAGTTCCAAGGTTTCATACATATATTGATTTTATATGATTTGTTGATAGTAGTCTTTATTCAGTGAATGTTTATGTCGCATGAAATCCTTATGAGAGCCATGTGATAAGTGAGTGAGGTAAATGAAACCCTAAGGGTAGGGTGTTCAATGAATCAAGTATTTTGATATCAATGTTCTCAGGATGAGATGTGGTGATGCACAACTTAAGATTTGGGTTGAGGTGCACGCTTTCTAAGAAAGTACAAATAATTTACAGGTGCAAATGACGATTACTCATATGTCAAGTAATTAACTCTTATCAGTGTATTAAGAAGTTTAATTGCATGATTCTAGTGTATAAAGTATCAAGTGGACATATATTCTATTATTTAAGAATTTTAGTCTGCCTGCAGGTATAAAATGTTGATTTCTCAGTATATTATAATGTTTAAAATATACTGCTCTGCCAAGTTTAGAATGATGTACATGTTGTATTATAAACTTCAATTAAATAGATGTGGTATCATAGATATATCAGAATCAAGTATAAGTAAGAGAAATGTACAATGTAGAAAGAGATTTCCAAGAATAATAAAATAATAGACATAGGTGCCCTGAACATCGTAGATTCCCTATGGATGTCTGTACTGTAGGGAGAAAATGATCCACCCTGGCAGCGACCAGTATACAGGGATCGGATCGCACCCACAGAGCGTGCAGGGAGACGAAGCCCTTGAGGAAGTCTCCTAAGAGAAGATAGGTTACCCAACACGAACCGAAGATCCCGATGGTAACCCAGAGGTACCCACAGAACGTACCAAGATGAGGCCCATAGAGCATCTCATACCCTCCGCCTGTGTACTCGGCCTAGAAGGAGAGGTCCAGTTAAAGGCCAGCTATTTAGTCACCTTATTCAGACGTGACGGTTCGAGTCAAGCAGACCCGAATTCAGTTCTAGGCTTAGCTTCCTGGGTTTTAAGCTAAGTCTTGTACGGTGAGATCGTAGTTCTCTACGAGTCTTCATATGTAGAGTACACCGTATATGATCAGGTCATAAGTTAAAATATGTTCATATAGGTTTAAAGAGTTTCTTATAAGTAAGAAAGGCTAAGAAAGATTCGAGTACAGTTTCCCAACAATTATTCTTTATATGTTTCTGAATTATTAGTTCTCTTTGAAATTAATCAAACATGCTCATATATTGATTTGCTCTTGTTGATATCTAGAGTATCCTGCCATATTTATGATTGGCAATGATCAATCTCTTTAAAGCTTACTACTGCTATAATTGATATCAGTTGCTCAAATGTGTATCTGTAATTATATCAGTGCCTTAGACTATTTCTTTGACGTACTCATTCAGTGAACGAGTAGGCTCACCCCTCTACTCATAATTTTTAGGGAAACCACGTGGACATGAAGAAGGTCAAAGCATCAGAGTAGATCTGCCACATGAGTTAAGTATAAAATTAGTTAAGTTCAGTCGGTCCATGTCACTCTAGGTCCTAGTATAGATGTGAGAGTGTTGTAAGTAATGTTTTATATCTTTGTTTCCTTAATAAGAGAGAATGTATCTGATTATCATGTCATATGTACCTGAGAATGAATGTATGGATGTGTATCGTTTATGTTGAGACCATATTAAAGAAATCAACGTTTAGATTCCCTTGTAAAGTTAGTTTATGTGGTTCAATGCGAGAAAACAAAGAGTTTGAAAAAGAAGATAAAGTTAAGGGTGATCTTTGTATTACGTTAAATCCTCAATTTATGCCCTAATCTCATGATTAATGGTAATTGTGTGATCGGGGTGTAACAACTTGGTATCAGAGCATAGGTTGAGTTGTCTGGGACCATTAAGTTAGTAAGTTAGAGTCTCTCGGGATTTGAGTATTTGGATATGTTGGCCCGGTATCTGATTACTTGGACCAATCAGTATCAATCTACTCTGTCTATTCTTTCATGTATACCCTGACCAAGTATACAGTGTAAGGATGGTTTAAAGAGGAACCCTAGAAATATTAGGGTTAGAAACAGGATAAGGAACATGAATTAAGAGCATAAATATAAAATGAGATAGAACTTTCATTTCATATTGTTGTTTTATTGAAGATGAATAGAAAAGCTCTTATATGTTTGAATTCAGATATTCAGTATTATGAAATATATATGGGTCTATAAGATTTGTTGTACACTATGCAGTTGTAGCATTTATTGATTACATTCTTTGTATCAAGTAGACTAGAAATGATCTTTGAATGAGTTTTCCTAAGTGGATAAGTTTTCTTCCACACATTTGAGATGAATAGGCGTTGAGTAATCATGAGTAGCTCTTTGCTTCAGGACTGCAGGTTCGGCCTGGTCCGACTGACAGGATGCATTATTGGGATCTAATGACTCCTATTAAAAATATAATAAGAGTAGACTCTGGATAAATTAGACACACGTCATAGTGAGAATGTACATACACTAAGATGTTGAAACATATGGGAAAGATTAGAATAGCTAAGAATTAGTTGGAACTGAAATATGAGATCCAATTTTGGGGCCTCATATGAGAAACCCTTAATTGGGAATAAAGGAACACGACATAAGGTTCAAATTAAGTTTAATTATTAGTATTATATGAACTCTAAATATGAAATATGGAAAAGATATGAGAAAAGTATGTAAGGGCCAAGATAGTAAGAATCAATCATGAGGAATGGATGATATAACCGAGTACAATGTTTTTATGTACTCCAAAGAAAAAGGAAAATAGAATAAAAGATCTAAGTATACAATAAGTACATAGAAGTGAAGAGTCTTCAGAAGAGTTAAAGTGAAGAGAACTAGATGAGCATGTAAATAATAAAACTAGGATAAGAAACTTAGTTGAAACAAAGAGAAATGTTGGAAATAATGAGCTTGATTAAAGAATGAGGGTTATGATATAATTGAGAGCATGGAATGTATACCTTTATTAATAATTTTAACACATTCATCCTTACTGCATTTGGATTCTAAGTCTCTATAGAACAACAAACTAGTTTCTAAAAGAAGAACAAAAGTGTAGCTAAATAAATGAATAAGTCATACAAGTAGACTATATTCAGGAAGGAAAAACTTGATTGAAAGAGAAACTATGTTTCACCCATGCATGAGCCGTTTAATTTAAAATGAAGGATATGTAATGTATTAAACATGAGGTGATACTAGTAGAGAGATTATTGATTTAGAATTTCAACTTCACATTAGTAGAAGGATAAAAGGAAATATATGCAACATGGTATGCATGATCATACACATAAAAGAAGCAACATGATCATAAGAGAAAACTAGAAGTTAAAGATGACATGTGGAATAGTAGTATATGGTAAGGGGATTATGGAAAGTAAAGAAGGGTTTGAAACATAATGGAGTAATATAGATTATAAAAGAAAGAGGTTGCGAGATTTAAGAAAGTATTAATTAGTCAAGTATCCTTGTTGATAATTAATTAAACCTACATATGAGAAATGTATTATTTAATGTTTGAAGATAAGAATTCTAAGTCTCAAAATCATCTTCTCTTTCATATCTTCCTTAATGAGAGCAATGTGGGAATGAAGTGAAAAGAAAATGAATCATATATGATTCATAACCACCATGGTAAAGACATCTAGTGAATGTAATAATGACACACAATATGATGATGAAACCCTAGCAGGGTAATTAAGAATGTAATATATCTGAATGGCCAAGTAAGAGAAAGGAAATTGAATCGATAAGATAAAGAAGAATTTAGTAAAACTCGTGAGATCCAAAGTTTGAATTTCAAATAAAGGGAGCAAAGTCACATCACAATAACGTCATGCTACTGATAAGGACCAAACCCTAGAATATTTAGAGTTGTAGTAGTTCAAGGGATGTCAATAGTGATTTGACCTTGAATAATAGCATCTCTATAAAACAAGATCATGAGATTTACACTATGAGAAGTAAATTAGCACTGATAGTAATCCAGGGTTTAAAGATAGCTAATCTGAAAGGTAGATAACCAATATGGAAATGATTTGGAGCAAAGAGTAAGATATAAATTTGAAATGTAACAAGTGTGCTTTGAAGAAAAGGAGAAATACAATATGAGTGAAGTGTGATATGAGATAAATTCTTGCAGTGATAGCAAGAATGATGAATAATCTATTTGTACCTTGTATGTTTCAATTTTAGGAATGTTTAATCTACATGCTTAAAATGAGAAGGATAAGTAGCAAAAAGTAAGTAGTAGTGAATGAGGAGAGAGATAAGAGAAAATAATGGCTTCTAGTAATATGTGAATTTGTTTTTAGAAGTATAATTTGTTGAAGGTATATTAAGGGATGTAAATTGGTTTTACATATGATTTCAGTTGTACATGTGCAAGCAATATGTTAATTACAGGTGTCTGATAGTTTAAGTCATTCATACCAGTAATCCATCTTAGTATTGTACAATTGTGGTATGGTGATATGGGTTGAATAATTATGGAACAAATAAAGGGTTACCCAGAATAAGGTAGTCTTACCTATTCACTCATATGAATAGAAGGGATGATAACCATATTGTATTGATATGCAACCCTGATGAGGTATAGCTTGTTATACCTAGCTTTAATATAACTAAGTGATGGTAATTTGGTATGAATAGTCTTTGAATGACTAATACAATCATGGAGTACTTTGTTATTGTTGTTGAAACCCTAGTATGATATAACATGATGGTTACACCTTGAATTATGTGTGGGTTCATACTTGAGAATAGTATGGAATGTGATGGTAATGTTTCACCTTATGCATCCATGATACAATGGGGATGTCGTGAGTAGTATTGTACAATTGTTGTTGAATCTAGTCTTCCAACTCAAGACTATTTTGCTATTTGAGTAGCACAATAATAAAATTCAAAACAACATGGTGAACTCTCTTTTGTGACTTAGAGGTCATACATAACAATAGTACATATTGAGCCGTATGAATTGAGATAGTTGGATCAGATTATCAATGTTGAGGTAACACCTCAAGAGTATGAAACTATTGAAATGGTTGCTTCTCTATCTACTCTATGATTGATTGTGGCATAGAGAACTTGTTTGTTATAATTGAGAACTGTTTTAACATGTTGTGATTAGAAAATAAATAAAGGACTTAACGTTGAAAACTACATTCAAGTATACAATACAAGAATGTAGTGACATGTAAGATTTCAGAAGCTTAAAATAAACTTTGAATATACTTTTCTTGCATATTTATGTTTTGCGGACGAAACTTTTTAAGGGGGTGAGAATTGTAATGACCACATTTGTGCTTAATTGGTAAACTAGGGTTTACCTGAATGATTACATGCTTGATTAGATTGAACATCGTTTAGACTTGATTAATGATAGTAGATCAATTGTGATGTTTCAAACCTAAGAAGAAACTCTAACTATGATTTTAGTTTGAAGAATTAGGGTTTGAGAAATGTAAACCCTAATCGACAAAAATTAGGGTTTTGATAGTACATGAATATGGAATTTGAAAAGGATAGAAGTGTGGTAGAAGATTTTTAATATTTTCTAAAATTTTTGTATTTAATTGAATTTTGGATATGATATGGATAACTCAATCATGCATATTGGAGAAAATTTTTAGAATATTTGAGTGTTCTTTGAAAGGTGTTCTTGATCGAACTATACTTCGACCAAAATGCTGACAGAGTGCTTTTCAATAGTGTAGTGTTTATTTTGAATTATTTATTGGTAACCCCAAATGATCTAAAATTCTAACTGGAGATCTGATACTCAATCATAAACAACATGTAAAATTTTCATAATTTTTGGATGCGTTTAGACCTTATCAGTAGACGAATTACAGTAATATTGTTATGACAGAAAATTCAGCTGAAATAAGAGAAAGTATAGTGAGGGGTCAATATGCAATTGACCCAAGCAGCTCAATTTATCTATATGGTCAACCTAAAACACAAGTAGATCTCATAATTTGTGATTCAATCTAGAGAAATGAAATCCTAGAGAGAGAGGGAGAGTTAGGGTTTGAGAGGAGAAAGTGATGGAGATGCTGACCTAGGGTTTTACGGTCTGAGGAATGATGAAATCATGTAAGTTTAGCTTCTTTGCATATCCTTTCATGGTGAATCTTCTCTCACATGTTAAGATTTCGTCCCTCCACTAATTTTATCTGAAATGGTGTCAAAAATTTCCCTTTTCTCACTCTTTCTACATAATCCCTCATTTTTAGGGTTTCTGAGTTGAAAGGAAGAAGAATCGGGTGAATTGTTAGGGATTTGATATGAGATCGAGATTTTTAGGGATGAGTTGCATTTTTAAGGTGTTTTCACACCTTAGCGTGAGTGGAAACTTCCTTTAAACAGTATATTGCACAAAAATTGGTTAAATCATCCATAATTTTTAATTGCTTAGTATGCGACTACAAACCCTAAACTGTGTATTTGATCTAAGTTGTTGCAAAATGATATGAAACATATTCTTCCTTTATTTGGATGAATTTCAGATGATAAAATAATATTATAAATGTATACAATACATCCTAATGAGAATTCCCTAAGTATTCACAGAGGTTATAAGAGTAAACTGAAATAGAGGGAATTTGTCTATGACTGAAATTGTTGTATAATTAAATAGAGAAATTTGTTTATCTAGATTCCCTTGGTTATGAATGATTGTTTATCTGAATTCATAGTACATATATGTCGGATACTATCTTGGATTTCATTTAAGGTGAATAGTGTTTGTTTGATATCTCAGTAAAGAGGGTGAAACCCTAGATGGGAGGAAAGTTGGATATTTGCGAATAGATATCGTGAAATCCATTTGAATGGATTTTCTTGACATGATAGACTTTATTTAATTAATCTTATTATTGATGCATGTTATCTCATTGAATGGCATGGAAACCCAAATTCAACTCAGTTCCAAGGTTTCATACATATATTGATTTTATATGATTTGTTGATAGTAGTCTTTATTAAGTGAATGTTTATGTAGCATGAAATCCTTATGTGTGCCATGTGATAAGTGAGTGAGGTAAATGAAAACCTAAGGATAGGGTGTTCAATGAATCAAGTATTTTGATATCAATGTTCTCAGTATGAGATGCGGTGATGTACAACTCAAGATTTGGGTTGAGGTGCATGTTTTTCAAGAA
This sequence comes from Alisma plantago-aquatica, assembly GCA_963693085.1. Taxonomy (NCBI): domain Eukaryota; kingdom Viridiplantae; phylum Streptophyta; class Magnoliopsida; order Alismatales; family Alismataceae; genus Alisma; species Alisma plantago-aquatica. The sequence goes on from OY856414.1 coordinate 409,914,253, forward strand.
AGTACAAATAAATTATAGGTGCAAATGATGATTATTGGTATGTCAAGTAATTAACTCTTATTAGTGTATTAAGAAATTCAATTGCATGATTCTAGTGTATAAAGTATCAAGTGGACATATATTCTGTTATTTAAGAATTTTAGTCTGCTTGTGGGTATAAAATGTTGATTTCTCAATATATTACAATGTTTAAAATATACTGCTCTGCCAAGTTTAGAATGATGTACATGTTGTATTATAAACTTCAATTAAATAGACGCGGTACCATATAGATATCAAAATCAAGTATAAGTAAGAGAAAGGTACAACGTAGAAAGAGATTTCCAAGAATAATAAAATAATAGACATAAGTGCCCTGAACACCGTAGATTCCCTACGGATGTCTGCACTGTAGGGAGGAAATAATCCACCCTGGAATTGACCAGTATACAGGGATCAGATCACACCCACAAAGCATGCAGGGAGACGAAGCCCTTGAGGAAATCTCCTAAGAGAAGATAGGTTACCCAACATGAACTGGAGATCCCGGTGGTAACCCAGAGGTACCCATAGAGCTTACCAAGATGAGGCCCATAGAGCGTCTCAGACCCTCCGCCTATGTACTCAGCCTAGAAGGAGAGGTCCAGTTAAAGGCCAGCTATTTAGCCTCCTTAGTCATACATGACGGTTCGAGTCAAGCAGACTCAGATTCAGTTCTAGGCTTAGCTTCTTGGGTTTTAAGCTAAGTCTTGTACGGTGAGATTGTAGTTTGCTATGAGTCTTCATATGTAGAGTACACTGTGTATGATCAGGGCATCAGTTTAAATATGTTCATATAGGTTTAAAGAGTTTCTTATAAGTAAGAAAGGCTAAGAAAGATTTGAGTACAATTTCCCAACAATTATTCTTTGTATGTTTATGAATTATTAGTTCTCTTTGAAATCAATCAAACATGCTCATATATTGATTTGCTCTTGTTGATATCTAGAGTATCCTGTCATATTTATGATTGTCAATGATCAATATCTTTAAAGATTACTTCTGTTATAATTGATATCAGTTGCTCAAAAGTATATCTGTAATTATATTAGTGCTTTAGACTGTTTCTTTGAAGTACTCATTCACTGAGCGAGTAGGTTCACCCCTCTACTCACAATTTTTAGGGAAACCACATGGACTTGAAGAAGGTCAAAGCATCAGAGTAGATCTACCACATGAGTTAAGTATGAGATTAGTTAAGTTCAGTCGGTCCATGTCACTCTAGGTCCTAGTATAGATGTGAGAGTGTTGTAAGTAATGTTTTGTATCTTTGTTTCCTTAATAAGAGAGAATGTATCTGATTATCATGTCGTATGTACCTGAGAATGAATGTATGGATGTGTATCGTTTATGTTGAGACCATATTAAAGAAATCGAAGTTTAGATTCCCTTGTAAAGTTAGTTTATGTGGTTCAATGCGAGAAAACAAAGAGTTTGAAAAAGAAGATAAAGTTAAGGGTGATCTTTGTATTACGTTAAATCCTCAATTTATGCCCTAATATCATGATTAATGGTAATTGTGTGATCGGGGTGTAACAACTTGGTATCAGAGCATAGGTTGAGTTGTCTGGGACCATTAAGTTAGTAAGTTAGAGTCATAAGTGTGGCAAATAGGAGATGTTATGATGTTAGCTCTGGGGATTTGAGTATTTGGATATCTTGGCCCGGTATCTGAGTACTTGGATCAATCAGTATCAAGCTACTCTGTCTATTCTTTCATGTATACCCTGGCCAAGTATACAATGTAAGGATGGTCTAAAGAGGAACCCTAGAAATATTAGGGTTAGAAACAGGATAAGGAACATGAATTAAGAGCATAAATATAAAATGAGATAGAACTTTCATTTCATATTGTTGTTTTATTGAAGATGAATAGAAAAGCTCTTATATGTTTGAATTCAGATATTCAGTATTATGAAATATATATGGGTCTATAAGATTTGTTGTACGCTATGCAGTTGTAGCATTTATTGATTGCATTCTTTGTATCAAGTAGACTAGAAATGATCTTTGAATGAGCTTTCCTAAGTGGATAAGTTTTCTTCCACACATTTTAGGTTATTGGCCATAACCATACTACACATACTATCAAAACTGCTTTTAGGGTGACACACATAAATTGCACACACACACACACACACACATATATATATATATATAATATTAGTTTGGGATTATCATGGTATTAGATTTGACAAGATATTTTTCACATCGCATGTAATAATAGAATAATAAAAACAAAACCCAATCATATAGATTATCCCATAATATAGTAAATTGACATTGGATACAATATCATAGTTGGGAAATATGGCTATAGAACAGGCGGTAGAAATAAAAAATTTATCTACCATATTCCCCACAATTTGTAGATCACATCAATTACTATAAGATAGGAAGGATGGTTTCGAGGATATACTTGTCCTGGAGCAAGTTCAGTGACATCATCTCATCGTCGTCTTTGTAAAACCCTAACTCCTAGTTGTACTGGGACTTGTTGAACCGCTCCTCCAAGGACACTAGACTCACATGTTGTATTCTGTAGCAGCTCCGCTTGTCACGGAGTGCTGATTGACGTTGTTCTCTAAGCGGTAGACCATAGCCTCCCACCTCCATGGTAGTCCACATGGACTACCTATAACCCATGTCGTCCTGCTAGAAGATCAGGAAGGATTCATACCTCCCGTTGGTGTACTAGTCATCAACTTGCTGTCCTACAACAATGATCTCAATTGCTCTCTCCGTTGATATTCTTACCTAGTCAGATAGAACTTTCTTGAGTTCTCGTGGTTACCACAACTAGATACAACAACATTTGTCAGAGAAATTGTTTCTCAATTGTCTATGTTGTGTTCTGGGAAGCCCCCAATACTCCTTTATTTATAGGTGGGGTTTGGGTATAGGTTCCCAATCAATGCGGGAGTGGAAGGGACCAGAAGATCTTATTCCAGTTGTGCATGGATTTATTGTTGATATGTATGCCCAGAGAGTCAACCATGTGATGATTGTAATGGTATAACTTGTAAAATGATTTGATTATTAATAAAAGACAAGCTTCAATTTTTATCTATTTAATTCAATTATGAGATAATGATGTAACATTCTAAATGTCTAGAGAATAATATTACTCGATGATGTATAACTTTAAGTATTAGACTTAGAAGAAATGAGTTCATACAGATGTTAAGAGTACATATACATATTCTCATTGTGTCCCTGATCGGTTGTCATTGTGGAACGTTGATAGACAACAATGACACATAAGATCAGAGTGTCAGTTGGTTGATGATTGAATCTCACTGGTCATAATATGGCAATATCAAACCAATCACACAGATATATGTCAAAGAACACTGTATCAGACAGACCCACTGTGAGACTGACATATAGAAGCCATCATCATGGAAGTCATATTCATGTCTCATAGTGATGGTGGTGGTTGTGGTTCTTAGACCTGAAATTACTACACTCGTCAAATGACGTTGGGTATACTTTGACATCATCAAAAGCAGTCATGAAACATGGGTTGTTATAAAGGTGATGATTTGGTGGCTTTGACATATTGGGATAGACTGTGAGGGATAGATACGGGGTTCGTCCCTGCTATAGGAGTTTGACGTCCTACACCTCTTGATTGGTAAGACTGAGAAACACATATTCATGCACATGTGAGTAAATATGTGATATTGAGCTTACATATATCTTAGACAGTATGCTCAGGTTCAAAAAAATAAGATTGAATGATGAAAAGAGTGACTGCTCTATGCCTCGAGTTCAATTTGGACATCAGTGACAAAAGAACTATACAAACATTGTAACACCGTACATAGATTGTAAGTTGAAGTTGTTCTCCTGCTTTCCATTTACTTGGGTAGTATTGATGTGCGATTAGGCACCTCTCAATGCTTGTGATGTAATAAGTGTTATGGGCATTCCCTACCAATATAATATGAGACCTATAGGGTCACACACATAGGGCTCGACCTAGAAGAGGAGTTCAAATCTTGAATGACAATTGAATTAAGTACTAAAGTATTTAGGTATATGATTCACGCAACAAATAGGCTGACAACTTTGTCAAACATCCATCTCAAGTGTTGAGACGTTCGTCTGGAAGTGTGGGGTCTGATTTATAAATCACGAGGTAAACTCAGCGGAAGCGGTTGATTAGCAGTGGAATATGAAAACTTACTCAAAATTTAAAACTTTTTGGAAAGAGAACTTTAAATCATAAAACCCTTTTTATAAGAAAATGAGATAAACTGTTTACAACATGTTTTGACATTACATCTCTGTGAAATCACTTCTCGAGTGATCACATACATCCATTGCCCTGTTATCTGTACAAGGCAAGATACAAAAATCTCGAGGCTTAAAGCCAAAAACCTCAGAACTACTGACTCCTAGGACCTGAGAGTACAGAGACGACACATGACGTACTATCTACAAGACTTGACAGTCAGTATCTCCACCTGAGATTCACTGCTGCCCCTGGTGTTGTTGCTGCTGCTGGTACTGCTCACCCTCAACATCCACCTAAAAGGTCGAATCCCACGGGGGTGAGACAATTTGAATAATTGTCCCGGCGAGAGTTATAACTCTCCTCCAGAAGCTTTGTTATAGCAATAAAGGAATAACATAAGAAAAATAACTTAAAACATTCAACAACATGCTTAGGATTAAGTAAGGCAACATTTACTTAAGCAATCATTTCAATAAGGAATATGAAAAACATGTATACTAGTTACTTGACTAGAACATCTATAAACAATGTAACATCAATCATTGTTTCTCATAGTTCAAACTAAGCAGTTATGCTACGTGGCTGATTATGTTTTTCAAACATTATTATGCCTTGCGGAGATGAGGTATACTGCTCATACTCCAACCGACCATTACTAAATCACATCGGTATCATATATAGGTCATCAAAAGAGCTGGATTCTTATGACCTCATCTTCCTCAGTCAGTGTGAGGATCAGCATGCAGGACATCTCGTGTCTCTACTACAATAGCTTTCCAGGGTATTCTGGCAACTTCACTATTAGAGTCACAATGGCATTCTGTACTCTCTTCACCATCGAGGGATTTCTTGTTTATCTCTCATCGATGCGGCAAAACAGATTCCCTCGAGAGATTAGTGAAACATCACCCCGGCATAAACACATAATGAAGGATTGATGGATTAAAGTACATCCTACATCAATTCCTACATTAGGACGTAAGGATATTCACGTCCATAACCCCAACATACTCAAAAGTATGTTCTCCAGGAATTCCCTTAGGAAAACCTATTTCACCATCATTAAACTACTGACAATGATGGATCTATGATCAGGGCTCTACATGATATGATTATAATGGATTATTTAAGTACATTTCATCATTCTTTTAGCATCAAGCATGTTTTCAAACATTTAACTATTAAGACAACTGCTATGAAAGAAGAACACTAAATGTATCAAGTTTAACTTACATCAGTTATCATATGGATATCAATTCTTAACCATTTCAATACTATGACTCAAGAATAGGGGTGTTCAAACCTTTAAATCATCATAAGTCATCTAATCAGCATGACCTTGATGTTTCTCATGACTCTTAAAGTCCATCAATCTCATATGTTGCCACTTAAACTAGGCAACATAGCATGTCACTATTCATAAAGCTCTTAATAACATGCTTTAAATGAATAGGATATCATAACCCTTACCTGGCTATGATCACTTCTTTATAAGAACCCGCATGGTCAAATCAATTGATAATAATAAATAATTCATCTCCAGATCAGCAATTTATAAAGCAGAGATAACCTTTCAATTCAAGAGTTGTACCATCATGCCTTCATTAAGGCTAAGCTTCCCTATTCAATTCAATTAGGGTTACTCCATCCCTTTATCTTAACTAGGAATAGTGATTCCTTATTTTGTACTTCATTCATGAAGTTTCATGCTTAAAGGCATAACCTGGAATTAGGGTTTACTGTTTATTTCATCATATCACCCTCAATTTGGGTTTACTATTCACTTTACATGTATTTTCCCTAAAATTAGGGTTTATTATTCACTTCACAGTGAATTGATCTCATACCATCATCATGTATGAAGATTACTATCATTAATGCCTTCACATTAGGTTAAGATTCATTAATCACCATAATTAGGGTTTCCATGATCTCACTATGAAGGATCATACCCTAATCATGTGCATTCATTCATATTGAAGGTATTTTACTTGATTCTCATTTATATTAGGAGTCTTCTCTCTCCTCATACTATTAGTTGATGTTTACATCACTCTAGATTAAGTTAGATCAAGTCAACTTTGATTAACATAAGTCAAGTCATCACTATTATGGTCATTAGGGTTTGCCTGATCAAGGGGTGTTGACTACTTAAACCCATCAAGGGTACCTTGATAATCTTCTCTATTGTCCATAACATGTGTTAATATACTAATCACTTAACCCCTTAATGACTTTAGGTATCATTAGGGTTTAGGTTAATCAACTATTGAACCATCTAAGCCTTTAAAGCATTAAGCATTCTTGACCTTAAAAGACCCCAAACGGTTTTGAACTTTCAACCTCCAAACGGTTTTGAAACCGCATGGAATGGTTGACCATTTGGTACCTTTGACTTTCAAGACCGCATGGACAAGGTCATGCTCAAGACCTTTTGCACTAGGTGAGGTGAAGACCGTTTGGTCACATTGACCGTTTGGCCAAGTTTGACTTTGAAACCGTTTGACCAAATCAGCCTTGAAACTGCATGACCATAAACGGTTTGAAACTGCATGAATCCAAATGGTTTTGAAACCGTTTGTTCTCAAACGGTCTTGAGACCATTTGTCCCCAAACGGTCTTGAGACTGTTTGGATTCAAACGGCCTTGAGACCGTTTGGTCCAAACACCTCAAAACCGCATGGACCCAAAAAGTGTATCAACACTTGCAATTGAATTAGGGTTTTCTATGTTGAACCCCTCAATTGTTCATGCCAAGGTTAACCACTTATCGATTGAGCTAATTAGGTTAATCCTTAACCAATTTGACAATCAATTGATCCTCAATTGGTCACCAATTAGCGTTAGGACCAATTGGATTAGGGTTTGAAATCGATCAACCTTCAACATTTATCAACATGAGTCTAATTGAAGTTGAACCCATTGAACCATCACCCAATTGGGCCATGACCTGACCCCAAACGGTCTTGGGATCGTTTGGACATCCTCCAAATGGTCTTGAGACCGTTTTCCCAAAGTCTCCGAAAAAACTAAGTCAATTACTAAAGGGTTGAACCCTAATTAGGTCACCAAATCAGCACTTTGATTGTTTCAACAACCTATTATAATTGGACCTTCAATTGATTAATCGTACTTGACCCTAGACCTCCAAACGGTCTTGGGTGATCACCAAACGGTCTTGAGACCGTTTGAGTGATCTACAAATGGTTTTGAAACCGTTTGGGGTCACTCAACCCAAACTTCAACATGATTGGTCCATTGAAATCAGCAATGAACCCGATTAGGGTTTAGGTGATTAAAGTGCCTTCAACTTGAGATTTACTTGGAATTAGTTAATGACTCTTTGTGAGTAATTAGTTCATAATGTGTCCAGAACACCCTCAAATGGTCAATGCTTGTTCAAACCATCCAAATGGTCTTGGAGACCGTTTGAATCTAAACGGTCTTGTGAAACCATTTGCCACCAAACGGTTTTGAAACCGTTTGCTTCCAAACAGTTTTGCAAACCGTTTGGGCACAAGGTGGAAACCGTTTGATAAAGAAACATTGGTATTAACTCCCACCTTCTTCTACCTCAAGATGAAGGTCTGTTCTTCACGGTTTTTTATTGCAAGAACTTGTAGAAGAGTGGAAGAAGGAAGAGCAAGCAATGATTGCATAAAAAGAAGATGCATAACAAAGTTTTAAGGTTTAGAGTTATAAAAACCGCCTTAGAGTCAGCTCTAGAGATCCAAGCTTCAAAGATTTAATGGTGTCTTGAGCTCGACAGGTCGTCCAAGGTTGCTTCCTCAAGAATTGGTTGGAAAGGATGGCTAGAAAGAAGAACTAAGTAAGAAACACTAGCAAACCAACCTTGTATCATGATTTCCTCCATGAATCCGAGCTAGAAGATAACCAAAGCTTACCCAAACCTTCTTGGCCATTCTCCTATGCTCCTTCTCTCCTTCCTTAGTCGGTCCAAGTAAGAGATAAGTGAAAGGGATGAAGGAAAGGATCCTTTGGTTTGTAAAGAGAGGAGCCTATATACTTTGGGTGAAATTTCAAGATAAGGACAACTTATTTCCTCATTTCTCAACTAGGTCCTTCTCTCCTTCTTTGGCACGTCCCTCCTTCTCTTGTTAAGCAAAACTTCTTCTTAAACCAAGGTCTAGAGGAAAGGAAGCCAAACATACTACTAAGTTGTACACATAAAAGGGGTCATTTTGCTTACAACTTGATTATTTAATCACAAGGGTTATCCTTCTTATTTAATTATTCCAAATGAAATGTCCTCTTCATCATTCTTACTCTAATTTATGTCAAGATCCTTAAAATATACTCTAGAAGGTGTATTTTACATGTTGCACCCCATGTTTTGGGTAAATTGCACTTTACACCAAAACTAGGGTTTAAAGCACAAGGATTGCTCCACAAGCTGCATCTTGGTGCCCAAGCTTGGAGAATCCATAACACTTCATCATATTCATTCTTATGATGTCTCATCATTAGAGGAACATCTAAACATGTGAAATTTGCAAGTTAACCCCTCTAATTGGGTAATTTGCACATAGGTCCCTATATTACAAAACAATATTACAACATTGTTAAAAAGGGAAGAAATAGAAATATATGTTCCTCAGAAGCTTTAATTACATATCAAAAGATAATCACAAGTATCTAATTAAATAATTAAGCAAAACACCTAGGGTTACTTCATAACCCAGGTCAGGGATGTTACAAATTATCCACCCCTTACAAGGATTTCGTCCCCAAAATCAACAAAACATATTAAGAGAAAAGAGCAGGGTATTTCCTTCTCATCTCCTCCTCTAGTTCCCATGTGGCTTCTTCAACACCACGATGGTTCCAGAGGACTTTCACAAGACTTATGTCTTTCTTTTTCAGCTTTTTAATTCTTTTATCAAGGATTGACACTGGTCCTTCCTCATAATATATATCATCATTCAGTTCTACCTCCATAGGTTGTAGAACTGACTCAGTATCAGGGTGACATTTCCTCAGCATAGAAATGTGAAACACATGGTGTAATCTCTGTAACTCTGGTGGTAACTCTATTCTATAGGCTACCTTTCCAATCCATTCAATGATTGGATAAGGCCCCATAAATCTAGGAGCTAACTTCCCTTTCCTTCCAAATCTCAGAACTCCCTTCCAAGGTGAGACCTTGAGATACACTCTATCTCCGACCTGGATTCTAAGGGTCTATGACGTCTATCAGCATAAGATTTCTGCCTATCTTGTGCAGTCGTGATCTGTTGTTGTATTACTTTGATCTTCTCTATGGTCTGCTGCACAAGATCAGGACCTAACCGTTGATATTCACCAGTTTCATACCAACATAGGGGTGATCTATAATGTCTACCATACAAAGCTTCATAAGGAGCCATATCAATGCTATGTTGATAGCTATTGTTATAGGAAAACTCTATTAAGCTTAGGAGCAGATCCCAACTCCCTGTAAACTAAAGAACACATGCTCTCAGCAAGTCTTCCAAGGTCTGTATAGTCCTTTCCGACTGTCCATCAGTCTGAGGATGAAAGGCTGTACTAAACCTTAACTGGGTGCCTAAAGCTTTGTGTAGTCATTCCCAAAAATGACTCATAAACTGGGGACCTCTATCTGAAACTATAGTGACTGGAACTCTGTGCATTCGCACTATCTCCTGAACATACAACTGTGCCAGCCTCTTAGCAGAATAGGTTGTTTTGATAGGCACGAAATGCGTTGTCTTTTTCAACCTATCAACTATTACCCAAATGGAATCATGCCCTTTGCTTGTCCTGGGTAGGCTAACAATAAAGTCCATGTTTACATGATCCCACTTCCACTGTGGTATGGGTAAAGGTTGCATTGTTCCTGTAGGTTTCTGGTGTTCAGCTTTAACCTACTGACACACAGGACACCTCATAACAAACTCAGCAACATCCTTCTTCATTCTGGGCCACCAATACATATCTTTCAAGTTTCGATACATTTTGGTGCTTCCTGGATGCATAGCATACATCGAAGAATGAGCTTCTTCCAGGACTAACTTCCTCAAGTTATCCACATCTGACACTATCATCCTCCCATGATAACAGGCCAACTGGTCATCTGAATCATGGAAACCATCTCATTTCTCATCACCATACTCCGATCTAATCTATCGAACTGTAGCATCAACTTGCTGAGCCTCCTTGATCTGCTCTCTCAAGGTAGGTTTTATATGCATCTCAGCCAACAACCCGATTAACAATGACACCTTCAATTGTACATTGTCTTGCCTTAAGGAGATAAGCATATCTCTCCTAGAGCATACTAAAGAATTTAGTTGTGCCCTATCTAAGGCTGGTGTTGTTGATTTCCTACTCAAAGCATATGCAACCACATTGGCCTTCCCTGGATGGTAATAAATTGTACAATCATAGTCTTTGATTAACTCCATCCAGCGTCGTTGCCTCATGTTAAGTTCATGATGAGAAAAGATGTACTTAAGGTTCTTATGATTAGTGAAAATATGGAATGTCTCTCCGTAGAGATAGTGTCTCCAGATCTTCAAGGCATGAACCACAACAGCTAGTTCCAGATCATGTGTTAGGTAATTCTCCTCGTGTTTCTTAAGTTGTCGAGAAGCAAAAGAAATCACTTGCTTATCCTGCATCAACACACATCCGAGTCCATTCTTGGAGGCATCACATAAAACCACGTATCCTTTACCTTGCTCAGGTAATACAAGTACAGGTGCACTTGTCAACCTCTCCTTTAGCAACTGGAAAGACTGTTGACACTTATTACTCCAGAAAAAAGGAACATCCTTCTGGGTCAACTTAGTCAAGGGTAAGGCTATAGAACTAAAGTTCTTAATGAACCTTCGGTAATAGCCGGCTAACCCTAAGAAACTATAGATTTCAGTCAGTGTCTTCGGTTGTTCCCATTGTAGAACAGATTCTACCTTTTTAGGGTCAACTCGAATACCCGAGGCAGATATCACGTGTCTAAGAAAAGATACTTCCAGTAGCCAGAACTCACACTTGCTAAACTTAGCATATAACTTGTGTTCTCTTAGCAAAGTTAGAGCTTGACGAAGATGTTGTTCATGCTGCTGAGCATCTCTACTATAGATTAGAATGTCATCTATAAAGACAACAACGCACTGATCGAGGAAAGGTCGGAAGATTCTATTCATGAGTTCCATAAATGCAGCTGGTGCATTAGTTAGTCCAAATGACATAACTGTAAACTCATAGTGACCATACCTTGTCCTAAAAGCAGACTTGGGTATGTCACTATCCTTAATACGGAGTTGATGATATCCTGACCTCAAGTCTATCTTTGAGAAGATGGTTGCACCACACAACTGGTCAAAGAGATCATCAATCCTCGGCAGAGGGTACTTGTTCTTTATTGTTACTTTGTTTAATTGTCTGTAATCAATGCACAACCACATTGATCCGTCTTTCTTTTTAACAAAAAGGACCAGAGCACCCCAAGGTGAAGTACTCGGTCGGATAAAGCCCTTCTCAAGCAACTCTTACAGTTGTTTCTTGAGTTCTGCCATCTTGGAAGGCGCCATCCTATATGGTGTCTGTGCTATAGGTTGTGTATCTGGGATCAAATTGATTTCAAAATCAATTTCCCGAGGTGGTGGCACACCTGGAAGTTCTTCAGGAAATACATCTTCAAATTCCCTGACTACAGGAACTTCAGCAGGGTTAGGACTATCCATGGTAGTATCTACCACATGGGCCAAGAATGCATGACATCCTTGCCTCGTCAACTTCTCAGAAACCATAGCTGACACAAGACAGGTGGGTAGAATCTTTCTCTCACCTTGAAAGATCCATGTGTCACTTTCATCAGCAAACACAGCTTGCTTGGATTCGCAATCCAAGACAACCTTATACCTTTCCAAGGTATCCATCCCAAGGATTATATCAAATACTTGCATCTCAAGTGGTATAAGATCCACTTGAATGTGATGATCAGAAAAGAAGAGGATGCAAGGAGAGCAAACCTCCTGCAACACAGTAGACCCTCTCAACGGAGTCTCTAACAACAAGCTATCTTCCCTATGACTGACTATTATATTGCAGTTACGAATCACTCGAAGGGTGATAAAGGAGTGTGTAGCACACAGATCAATCAAAACAGATACAACGCAGGATATAGACATATCAGAATATAATAATTCCATCTGACCTGCCACAACCCGAGGGTTGATCACTGCATCAGGTGGGTTCATTGCATAGAACCTTGTTGTTGCTTGTGGTTGATTCGATGCTGATGATCCAGCTTGGGACGCTTGTCCACGCCCTCTAGCTCCTCTTGGAAATTGTCTCCTCTGCGATCCTTGCTGACTCTGCCTCTGAGGTTGGGTTACACTTGCTGGTCTAGCTCTGCAGTCTTTCATCAAATGCCCCATCTTTCCACATATATAGCAACTTCTGTCTTGTTGCTGTGGTCTGGGTGGTCCTGTGACCGACATAGATGTTGAACTGTGGGCCCCTTGTAGTGGTAGGATTCATCCTCTACCTCTACTTGGTGTCCACTATGTCTGAGATCTAGGTCTAGGTGGTGGTGGTGTAGGCACAGAAAACCTAGGCTTCTTGAAGTCTCTGGATGAAGATCCCTAGAACTGAGGATACATCCTCTTGTTATGGGTTTGCCTCTTCTCAGCTATGAACCTCTCTATCCTTCTGACAAATTCTACAAAGGTAGCAAATCTCTCCCGATTCTCTAGGGAAGACACGGGAGTAGTCAACTCAGCGTTCAACCCTTTCTCGAACTGCCTAATCCTTTCTTCCTCTGTAGCAGCCATACGTGGACGGAACCGCAACAACTCCATGAACTTAGCTTTGTATTTGCTAATGTTCATCAGACCTTGCCTTAACCTCTCGAAATGAGAGATTTTCTCATCCAAGAACGTCTTATAAATTCCCGTCGAAAGGCTTCCCATGCAACCTCCACACCAGGCCTCTTCTGCTCTTCCATGGTCCACCAATGCCCGACACTCCCCTTGAGAAGATAGACAGCATGTCTAACCTTCTCAGCTTATGGGATGTTCACGATTCTAAAAGACTTCTCTAGCTCGGTTAACCACAAGTCGGCATCAGCAGGATTAGTTGTTCCGAAGTACTCGGTCGCTCCGACTCGGCAAAGTCGTTCAAACGTCTTGTCGATTCCTTGTCCTTCTGACTGGGTAGGTGCCCTAGGTGTAGGCATGGGCATCCTATCTGTTATGTGTGTCATGACAGTCATAAACTGCCCAAACATGGTCTGAACGGCTGGATTCCCCATGTCAACTAGGTTGAACTGGGGTGGCTTAGGTACAGGTTGCTCTATCTCTGGGTTCCTTGTACCTTCTCGGGGTGCAACAACGCTACTCTCTGCCACTTACTCCTCGTGTGATCCAGACATCCTTAACTTATATTCTTCTCCTGAGGAGCAGAAGACACTATTAGATATACTGGAAGACACTAAGAATAGACTCGACATCCTAAGTCCTATGTCTCTGTAGACTCAACGAACCTAGAACTCTGATACCACTTAATTGTGGGGTCTGATTTATAAATCACGAGGTAAACTCAGCGGAAGCGGTTGATTAGCAGCGGAATATGAAAACTTACTAAAAATTTAAAACTTTTTAGAAAGAGATCTTTAAATCATAAAACCCTTTTTATAAGAAAACGAGACAAACTATTTACAACATGTTTTGACATTACATCTCTGTGAAATCGATTCTCGAGTGATCACATACATCCATTGCCCTGTTATCTGTACAAGGCAAGATACAAAAATCTCGAGGCTTAAAGCCAAAAACCTCAGACCTACTGACTCCTAGGACCTGAGAGTACAGAGACGACACAGGACATACTATCTACAAGACTTGACAATCAATATCTCCACCTGAGATTCACTGTTGCCCCTGGTGTTGCTGTCGCTGCTGGTACTGCTCACCCTCAGATTGGTTCCTCCGTCCTCGACGTCCACCTAAAAAGTCGAATCCCACGGGGGTGAGACAATTTGAATAATTGTCCCAGCAAGAGTTATAACTCTCCACCAGAAGCTTTGTTATAGCAATAAAGGAATAACATAGCCAAAATAACATAAAACATTCAACAACAGACTTAGGATTAAGTAAGGCAACATTTACTTAAGCAATCATTTCAATAAGGAATGTGAAAAACATGTATACTAGTTACTTGACTAGAAAATCTATAAACAATGTAACATCAATCATTGTTTCTCATAGTTCAACTTAAGCAGTTATGCTACGCGGTTGATTGTGTTTTTCAAACATTATTATGCCCTGGGGAGATGAGGTATACCGCTCATACTCCAACCGACCATTACTAAATCACATCGGTATCATACATAGGTCATCAAAAGAGCCGGATTCTTATGACCTCATCTTCCTCAGCCAGTGTGAGGATCAACATGCAGGACATCTCGTGTCTCTGCTACGATAGCTTTCCAGGGTAATCTGGCAACTTCGCTATTAGAGTCACAGTGGAATTCTGTACTCTCTTCGCCATCGAGGGATTTCTTATTTATCTCTCATCGATGCGGCAAAATAGATTCCCTCGGGAGATTAGTGAAACATCACCCTGACATAAACACATAATGAAGGATTGATGGATTAAAGTACATCTTACATCAATTCCTACATTAGGACGTAAGGATATTCGTGTCCATAACCCCAACATACTCAAAAGTATGTTCTCCAGGGATTCCCTTAGGAAAACCTGTTTCACCATCATTAAACTACTGACAATGATGGATCTATGATCAGGGCTCTACATGATATGATTATATTGGATTACTTAAGTACATTTCAGCATTATTTTAGCATCAAGCATGTTTTCAAACATTTAACTATTAAGACAACTGCTATGAAAGAAGAACACTAAATGTATCAAGTTTAACTTACATCAGTTATCATATGGATATCAATTCTTAACCATTTCATTACTATGATTCAAGAATAGGGGTGTTCAAACCCTTAAATCATCATAAGTCATCTAATCAGCATGACCTTGATGTTGCTCATGACTCTTACAGTCCATCAATCTCATATGTTGCCACTTAAACTAGGCAACATAGCATGTCACTATTCATAAAGCTCTTAATAACATGCTTTCAATGAATAGGATATCATAACCCTTACATGGCTATGATCACTTCTTTATAAGAACCTGCATGGTCAAATCAATTGATAATAATAAATAATTCATCTCCAGATCAACAATTTATAAAGCAGAGATAACCTTTCAATTCAAGAGTTGTACCATCATGCCTTCATTAAGGCTAAGCTTCCCTATTCAATTCAATTAGGGTTACTCCATCCCTTTATCTTAACTAGGAATAGTGATTCCTTATTTCGTACTTCATTCATGAAGTTTCATGCTTAAAGGCATAACCTGGAATTAGGGTTTACTGTTTATTTCATCATATCACTCTCAATTAGGGTTTACTATTCACGTTACATGTATTTTCCCTAAAATTAGGGTTTATTATTCACTTCACAGTGAATTGAGCTCATACCATCATCATGTATGAAGATTCCCATCATTAATGCCTTCAAATTAGGTTAAGATCCATTAATCACCATAGTTAGGGTTTCCATGATCCCACTATGAAGGATCATACCCTAATCATGTGCATTCATTCATATTGAAGGTATTTTACTTGATTCTCATTTATATTAGGAGTTTTCTCTATCCTCTTACTATTAGTTGATGTTTACATCACTCTAGATTAAGTTGAATCAAGTCAACTTTGATTAACATAAGTCAAGTCATCACCATTATGGTCGTTAGGGTTTGCCTGATCAAGGGGTGTTGACTGCTTAAACCCATCAAGGGTACCTTGATAATCTTCTCTATTGTCCATAACATGTGTTAATCTACTGATCACTTAACCCCTTAATGACTTTAGGTATCATTAGGGTTTAGGTTAATCAACTATTGAACCATCTAAGCCTTTAAAGCATTAAGCATTCTTGACCTTAAAAGACCCCAAACGGTTTTGAACTTTCAACCTCCAAACGGTTTTGAAACCGCATGGAATGGTTGACCGTTTGGTACCTTTGACTTTCAACACCGCATGGACAAGTTCATGCTCAAGGCCGTTTGCCCTAGGTGAGGTGAAGACCGTTTGGTCACGTTGACCGTTTGGCCAAGTTTGACTTTGAAACCGTTTGAGCAAATCAGCCTTGAAACCGCATGACCATAAACAGTTTGAAACCGCATGAATCCAAATGGTTTTGAAACCGTTTGGTCTCAAACGGTCTTGAGACCGTTTGGTCCAAACACCTCAAAACCGCATGGACCCAAAAAGTGTATCAACACTTGCAATTGAATTAGAGTTTTCTATGTTGAACCCCTCAATTGTTCATGCCAAGGTTAACCACTTATCAATTGAGCTAATTAGGCTAATCCTTAACCAATTTTACACTTAATTGATCCTCAATTGGTCACCAATTAGGGTTAGGACCAATTGGATTAGGGTTTGAAATAAATCAACCTTCAACATTCATCAACATGAGTGTAATTGAAGTTGAACCCATTGAACCATCACCCAATTGGGCCATGACCTGACCCCAAACGGTCTTGGGATCGTTTGGACATCCTCCAAACGGTCTTGAGACCGTTTTCCAAAAGTCTCCTAAAAACTAAGTCAATTACTTAAGGGTTGAACCCTAATTAGGTCACCAAATCAGCACTTTGATTGTTTCAAAAACCTATTATAATTGGACCTTCAATTGATTAATCCTACTTGACCCTAGATCTCCAAACATTCTTGGGTGATCACCAAACGGTCTTGAGACCGTTTGAGTGATCTCCAAATGGTTTTGAAACCGTTTGGGCCACTCAATCCAAACTTCAACATGATTGGTCCATTGAAATCAGCAATGAACCCGATTAGGGTTTAGGTGATTAAAGTGCCTTCAACTTGAGATTTACTTGGAATTAGTTAATGATTCTTTGTGAGTAATTATTTCATAATGTGTCCAGAAGACCATCAAATGGTCAATGCTTGGTCAAACCATCCAAACGGTCTTGGAGACCGTTTGAATCTAAACGGTCTTGTGAAACCGTTTGCCACCAAACGGTTTTGAAACCGTTTGCTTCCAAACGGTTTTGCAAACCGTTTGGGCACAAGGTGGAAACTATTTGATAAAGCAACATTGGTATTAACGCCCACCTTCTTCTACCTGAAGATGAAGGTCTGTTCTTCATAGTTTTTTATTGCAAGAACTTGTAGAAGAGTGGAAGAAGGAAGAGCAAGCAACGATTGCATAAAAAGAAGATGCATAACAAAGTTTTAAGGTTTAGAGTTATAAAACCCACCTTAGAGTCAGCTCTAGAGATCCAAGCTTCAAATATTTAATGGAGTCTTGAGCTCCACAGGTCGTCCAAGGTTGCTTCCTCAAGAATTGGTTGGAAAGGATGGCTAGAAAGAAGAACTAAGTAAGAAACACTAGCAAACCAACCTTGTATCATGATTTCCTCCATGAATCTGAGCTAGAAGATAACCAAAGCTTACCCAAACCTTCTTGGACATTCTCCTCTGCTCCTTCTCTCCTTCCTTAGTTGGTCCAAGTAAGAGATAAGTGAAAGGGATGAAGGAAACGATCCTTTGGTTTGTAAAGAGAGGAGCCTATATACTTTGGGTGAAATTTCAAGATAAGGACAACTTATTTCCTCATTTCTCAACTAGGTCCTTCTATCCTTCTTGGGCATGTCCCTCCTCTTCTTAAGAAAAACGTCTTCTTAAACCAAGGTCTAGAGGAAAGGAAGACAAACATCCTACTAAGTTGTACACATAAAAGGGGTCATTTTGCTTACAACTTGATTATTTAATTACAAGGGTTATCCTTTTTATTTAATTATTCCAAATGAAACGCCCTCTTCATCATTCATACTCTAATTGATGTCAAGAGTCATAAAAGATACTCTAGAAGGTGTATTTTACATGTTGAACCCCATGTTTTGGGTAAATTGCACTTTACACCAAAACTAGGGTTTAAAGCACAAGGATTGCTCGACAAGCTGCATCTTGGTGCCCAAGCTTGGAGAATCCATAACACTTCATTATATTCATTATTATGATGTCTCATCATCATAGGAACATCTAAACATGTGAAATTTTCAAGTTAACCCCTCTAATTGGGTAATTTGCACATAGGTCCCTATATTACAAAACAATATTACAACATTGTTCAAAAAGGGCAGAAATAGAAATATATGTTCCTCAGAAGCTTTAATTACATATCAAAAGATAATCACAAGTATCTAATTACATAATTAAGCAAAACACATAGGGTTAGTTCATAACCCAGGTCAGGGATGTTACAAGAAGTGCCAAACGGTCATCTCAAGTGTTGAGATGGGCGTCTGGGGAGTCAGGTCTGTTTTGAGTTAAAATTAGCTAAGAAGCAAACAGAACAAATCGGCTGGCTTGACTCGGGTCACTAGATGACCATCTAGGTGATCGAGATTTCCATCCCGCATGGGCGAGATGGTCCAATTCAATTGAAGGAATGTTCTAGACATTTTCCTATTCGTTTTTCTTATACATTACTTGTTGTGCAAGGAAATCAATGTCCAACATTGATGAGAATTGAGTTGTCAATTTTGTGCACAACTGGGAAATAGCCAAACGGCCATCGGGGCTATGCCAAACAACTGCATGGCATGCCATATGACCATCTGGGTTTCAAGAAGATCGTCTGGGCTGTCGCAAATTGTGAGATTTCTAGAATTGTTGTAAAAAGTAAGCTCTTGGGCGATACTAAGTATCCCTTGCCCGATACACCTTGGTGAAGGACTTAACCCGATATCTATGCCAACTCGGCACACACCTTAGAGTCCTTGGCCGATACGTTAGTCTTCTGAGGTACATGTTGTTGGCTTGCCCGATATCATCAGCCCTATCTTAGTGTAAGCATGACCGTGTACATGAGAGCTTGGGCGATACTAGGGTTGAGTGCTTGGCCGATACCCTACATGAAGATTTGATAACTTGGCCGATATACCTTGCCTGATATGTATGCTTTTGGAGTGATCTCTGGTTGGATACATTGAAAAGTATCAGTTGATCTTGGGCTTTAGTTTCCAAGATGGAGATGCCTGTGATAGATGACGACAATAGGATCCTCCTGACATGTTATGATCTGGTGACGACGGTAGATTATGGATGTGATATCAAAAGTGATGTGTTTTGGCTCATGAGATTGGGTACCAAGGTAAGGAATCCTAGTATATGAGAAGTGCCAAGTGTATGAGAAGGTGAGCACATGCCTTTTGGTAAGAGAGTTAAGAAACCTAGATCGCGGAGGTATGGTGGTGAACTGTCTTGATAGATCATCCTTGACCTTGAACTCATAAGCATGAAGCTTGTTTTGGAGTTTGGACCTATGTGGTGACCCTTGAGGTAGCAGTTCAACATCACATAGGAATGTTGATGAGGATAAGCAAGTGAGGACCGGATGGTTTGACTAGAAAGCAGAAGGTAACAGTTAGACCTCGTGACATGAGTTAACCAGAAACGGAAGGTTAACCAGTGTGATCTGGCAGGTCGGATGGAGTCACTCCATTCCGCTTTGTCTTCTTCTTGCCTCTTATCTGCCTCAGTTGATCCAGTTTAGGATGTACCCTCCTTTGAATGCTTGTAGTATGTTTCCTTCTTATTTAGTCAGGAGAGAGATATCCTATTATCGAGCACCTTGCTAGATGACCGGGTTGTGTTGGATGAGGTATATCCTTCTCGTATCCTTTCTTTTCATGGACATGACAGTCAAGAAAATCTCTTTCCACTTGACATATCGAGGATCGAGATAACCCTAGGAATGGATATCCTTGGAAGGATGGAGAAGTTGTCTTTGGTTCGACCTGGCTAAGTGCTCATAGTATGGCTATCACCTGTTAGGGGTTTATGCTCCACATAAACATGATGACGAAAGGTATGCACCCAAGGAAAAGAACTATTGTAAGATTGTCGTGGGAAAATTATATCAAGTTAAGCATGACTCCTTGGAATACTCCTAGCTAAGTCTCAAGTAAAGGAAGGTCCAGGCAGGATGTGCATTGGTTAGAGACAGATGAATAAGGTTTGTGATAGTGCATACTTGTTACCACCCGAGTTGGTGCTTGTTGTGCCCTTGGAACTGATATGAAGTTGTGGAAGTCTTTCATCCAAGATGATGTGGTGTATCTTGCTATGTTATGTGTATACATGCATATGTATCTTATGATAAACCCTTCTGATATTGATCTCCCTTGGATTAGAGGCATCCTTTGTGGACGGAGAAGGAACAGTTGAAATGTATATAGCAGAAGGATAGGGATACAAGTCATGAGAAGCATAGGTGTTGAGCTTGTAAGATCAGAGTAGCGCAGATCAGAGTAGTGCAGTGGAAACATAACAAGGAAGGTGATATATCAGTAAAGGAACTGATACCTGAGTGATACAAGTCGCATGTGATGTTTCGGTATCTAAAGAGTGTTACCAGACAAAGGATGATGAGATGGAGGGTTGAGTCTGTGACCATTACAAGAAAACCTTGTGTTGGCTCTAGAAGAAGAGAAAGTATGTTGGTCATAGATCTGTGACACCCATGATCTTTGTGGATTTGTATGATGTGATGTGTGAGTAACACCTATTTTCTTTTTGCTCGGGATTTCGGGGACGAAATCCTCGTTAGGGGTTTATGACTTGTAAGGACCATGACCCATGTTTTGGGCTAACCCTATTTTCTTTGCTTAATTAAGGTTCTTATAACCTTAATCTAATCCTTCAAGAATTTTTGATATCATGTGACAAGCTTATGTTTATAGTTTGGTCCCGTTTGGATGTTGTTTGAGCAATGTTTGCTTATTTTGGACCAAAGTGCAATTTACCCAAAGTAAGGGGTTATATTGCAATATGTCACATGTAGAGCATACCTTTAGTTCTCTAGCATCATTAGATAGAGAATGATGTTGTGGGGAACCTTGTGGAGGGCCTATGTTCCAAGTTTGAGCTTGGTTGGATGATGCTTGTGCCTTATGTGCTAGTTTTGGTGTAAATTGCAAATTACCCAAAGTAGAGGGACAATATGCAATTTACCTACTCTATAGTTGTATTTCTTCAGTTTGGCATCACCTAGTAAGTCAATGAAGGCCTGGGCACCTTGTTTGGATGATAGTTGAGGAGTGACATCTCTATATGGTTTTTATGCCTTATATGTCACATGTGCTATCTTGTCCTTTAGTGTATCGCGTAGAGCTTGGAGTTTGTATCGGTTTAGGGGGTGTGTCACCCATGGAAGATGACCAGCTGCATGATACACAGCCTAGAGTGTATCACTAGTCTGTGCATGTGGAGTTTGGCTGGCAACAAGTGGCGTTAAGAGCATGAGCAAGTGGCATCTAAGTTTATGTGGTTATGACACCTTTCATTTGCTACCTCTCTCTTCCTTGGTGTATATAACTCCCTTCCTCCTTAAAAAGGTGATCCTTTTTGGCCACCTCCTTCCCCTTCCTTTATGGGACGAGCTTGGGAGCTAAGGAAAAACCCCCATGGAGCTTGGGAGGCCGAGCTCCTTGCCCATGGAGACTTCTTACTCAAGATCTGAGCTTGGTGAGGCATGCTTCTTTGCTAGCTTTCCCTTGTGCTTTCTTCTTCACCTACTTCCTCCCCTCTCAGCCATGGATGGACCCTTTATGAGATTATTCAAGGCTGTGGTCCTCTCCCTCTTTACTTCTTCTTGAGCTAAGCATAACCATGGCTTCTTCTTCTTCATCATCTTTTGTTTCTTAAGGTGATGATGATGTGCCGAAGGCATGTTTAGAGCTTTGGATGGATGATCTTCATGGTGAGGAATGTGGGTTTTCTGCTTGGATCAAGAAGCTTGATTCCTGTCATGGAGATCCTCTTAAGGTGGGTTACATAACTCTTAACCATCCCTATTATGTTCACTCTTCATATGTACTTAAATCGATTCTTGTCTTTAGATCAATACCTTTCTCTATGATAGTTGTATATGTGGAACTTGAAATCTGATCTAATGGGAATGCTACGTTTTATTACTGCCTTTATCTTGTGTGGGATGTTAAGGGGTGTCTTAAGGTTGAAGATGACTAACTCAATATGCTTTGGCTACCTGATATGGTGTTTTACCCGATGTAATACCTTGCCCGATAGGTTATGCTTTGGTTGATGAATTATGAGCAATACCCCTATCTCATTTAGTTGAGAGGTGAGCTTAGGATTCCTTGATCCAAAGATGTATAGTGGTGAGTCCTTGGGAAAAACCCATCTCTCACTTTGTTGTTGATAGGTGAGCCTATGCTCTAGATGGTTGGGCGACATGTTAGCTTGGCCGATAGGAGTGTTGACCTTAGTGTTGAGATGATGTTCTACCCTAGCTGTTGTTGGTTGGTCGATATGGTAATGACCCACCTTGCTGCCCGATATGTGATAGAGGTTGTGCAAGACCCCTCTCACTTAGTTGTTGAGAGGTGAGACAACTATCTTGATCTTTTAGGGTTTGTGGTGGTCTTGAGGTTGAAGATGACCAGCTTGAGATGTCTTGTTGCTTGATATTATATTTATGTGAGGTGCCCAATATCCCCTTAGTTGGGTCTTGGACGATATGCTAGAAGAGTGTCTGGTTGACCCCTTTGACCAATATGATCCCTTAACTGAGTTGATGTTTTCTCGATATATTCTCTTGGGTGCCTTGAGCGACATGAGTGGCCATGCCTTGTTGATGAGTCTTGAGCAACACCCCTCCTTTCTTGAGTTGGGAGGTGAGCTCTAGCTCTTGCCCGATATGCTTGAGAATTATGCAATACCCCTCTCTCTTTCTTTAAGTTGAGAGGTGAGCCAATGCTCTTGATACCTTGGGTGATATGGTGAGGTTAGCCATTAGGGTTGTCCAAACCCTAGTCACCCGATATGGTTGGTAGTATCTTTGTGGCTTGTTGCCTTTTATGGTCTTTTGAGTGAGTTTCCCAGTATCCCCCTCTTCCTTTAGTTCAGGTTTAGGCGATACAGCAGTATGAGGTTTGGGTGACATAGTAGGTAGATGCCTTGGTGATCCTTCACCCGATATGGTGCTTGGGCATTATGAGGTTTGTTGCCTGACATGGTCATGTTAGACTGATCCTTGGTGAGGGCAATACCCTTAAAGGTAGTGATGCCCGATACCCTAGAACCCTTAGGGTGTTTTGGTGTTGTTGTTGTTGTATCTGGGCAATATGGCTTGGTATGCTTTGCACGATACCCTTAGATGTGAACCCCTACCCTTGAGTAAGCTCTTGGGCGATACTGAGTATCCCTTGCCCGATACACCTTGGTGAAGGACTAAACCCGATATCTATGCCAACTCGACACACACCTTAGAGTCCTTGGTCGATACATTAGACTTCTGAGGTACATGTTGTTGGCTTGCCCGATATCATCATCCCTATCTCAGTGTAAGCATGATCATGTGCATGAGAGCTTGGGCGATACTAGGGTTGAGTGCTTGGAAGATACCCTATATGAAGATTTGATAACTTGACCGATATACCTTGCCTGATACATGCTTCCTTTTGGTTGGTTACCCGACACATAGAGAGGTTTAGACAAAGCTTGAGTGATATGGTGTTTAGACGATACATGTTGAGAGTTTTGATGGTATGGTATTATATATGAGATCCATATACTCATCCTTATGCAAGTATACAACCTAGGGTTAGAAGTTTATTGGCTTAAATGATATGCATATTAATGATGATCATGGATGAGGGAAAAGGGAGTTGACCATGCTAGGGTTGACTCGAGAATACCTTAGTTGTTATAAGGTTATGTGGTTCTTGGCCGACATCAATAGTGTTCGCTAGTTTATACTGAGGGTTCGTTTGGTCGCTGCCTAGTTTTGGTGAGGATAGGCGACACCTTTGGTGAGGGTTGTGCCCTAACCCAATAACCCTAAGCGTTATCATGATCCCTAGATGTTTGTATGCTTATCTTGTTACCTTGGGCACGTACCTTTGATCATGATGTTGAGGTATGACGAATAGGTTGTGAGCCTTACTATGATGGTTACCTATGGTTGGTGATGGGTGAACCTTTGATAAAGCTTGATGATAGATCATGGTTGTATGATCCTTAAAGATGAATCCTTAGGCATGGTGTGCATGGTGACATGAGATGTAGGGTATGGTGGGAAACCCATGGTATGGTAATATTAATGCTTATTGTTTAATATACCATCTAAGACTTTATGATTCATGAGTTCATAATAAAGGTTGTTGTTCCAATCCTATAAACCTTAATCTTGATGACGTGTTAATCATGATATGCTCTTTAAAGATTTGTTTTTGGTGATCAAATTATCTCTTTTGCTAAACATCCTAACCATGTAGGTATTATCAATTGAGCTCATAGCCAGGAAAGAGCTATGATGGTTATATGATTATGTGTTTTATGTAGCACTGGGTATATGCACAATATATGAGTAATGATGATGTGCCTTGTTGATGAGATAACAAGTACCACCATATGATGAGAAAGGTCTTGTGACCTGATAAAGGCTGAAGTGCCTATTTGAGGTGTTATCCTCTAGTTGTGATATGAGGGATTTCCATCCCATGATGATGTATGATGATGAAGCCTTGAGAGGCAGTAGCATTATGTGATGAACTAAGGGATTGATATCCCATGGCAATATGATGATTGTTGAGGACATTGAGAATAACAATAACAGTGTGACATAAGATAATGGAATTTAATGTTGTTTATGTTTTATATCGTTGTTTAATACAACTTGGTTGCCCCAACAATCCACTTAAAATGCATTAACTAAATACATGAACTTTCATGTAGTTTGCTCTGGCCATAGATCCATCATAGTCAGGAGTTTGGTGATGGTGAAATGGGTTCTCCTGGGGGTTTACCCGGAATGCATATTGTTGAATATGCAGGGTGCGCCTATGCCCTAAGTAGTAGTGCATGTTTAGAGCACGGTTTCAGGTCCATGGCTCAGTGTGGTTAGAGCATGATGAACAGGCCCATGGCTCGGGATATGTGATGTAACATGGTGAACATGCCCATGGCTCAGGATATGTGATGGAACATGGTGAACAGGCCCATGGCTCAGTTTTCTCGCGCTGATACCTGTACTAAGGTGGGCTAGGCAGAGGGTAGCTTGACCCTGTGGTTGAGGCCACTTAAGCAAGAGACTGTGGTCCTGCTTTGGATATTGTGCACTGACCATGAGGAGGTGGGGTCTTGGAGTTTGGGTCTTCCATTGACCTTGTATGGCACCGACTTTGGGTTTCACAACCGAAGGTTGGATTTGAGCGGTATGGCTCACTTCCTCAGGGCATAATAATTTGTAATCGATTTGTATAGCATATTTTCTTTGGACAAATATGAAACATTGGTTGAGGCCTTAGATGATGTAAGCTTTCTCATATGTTCTCTATATACATGTTCTTCATATTCCTTCTTGTATAACCGGTTAGTTATTACATGTTGTTTAAATTGATCTATCTGCTCAGTTATCTGTGATAATAATAAAGTTGGTAGAGGGTTATGTTTCTCACTGGGACTGTGTGTCTCACCCCATTGGTTAATAACATTTTTAGGTGGACGTGCCTGGTGAGATAAAGATCATGTGGCTGAGATGATATGCAGAGGTATCGTACCTGGTGGAATAGATACTATCTAGTAGTAGAATCCTATGTGTCGTCCATGTACACTCAGGTCTTTGGGAGAGTTTTCGATGTTTCTCATATGATGATTGATGTATGGTTTTTGGCTTATGTACCTTGATGTAACAAATCAGCATGTGGAACAGTTATTTCATGTAATGATATGATGGGAAATTATTTTGTAGTACCTTGAAAATATGTTATGAAAAAAAAGTGTTGGCTTAGATGTAATATGTCTCATCTTATGGTGTTTGTTGTAAATCAATTTTAATTTCCCATGGTTTTTGGTAATCTTCTGGTTAGTATGTAATCATGTTTTGTTTGAGATGGGATGTTTCACTCTTATTTCCTACTTTAACTAGGGGAGTAATTAATGTTCGATTGACCCTGAAAATATCTAGGTAGTCTAATTAAGATGTACGGGGTTCAAAATTAACATTTATTTTGTATATTTCCCTAAGTATTCAATTAATGTGCAACTCTTAGGAGATTATATAGAGTTGAACTTATTATTTGGGTAGTAGTACATCAAGTCCTACCATATATTTCTAGTATGATTATTTCAATTTAAACCCCTTTATGTAATGTACACTAGTGAAACATATTAAAATTGAGTTCCATCTCTTAAAGTAATTTGGGGAGCAATTATTTATTTTATTTTGATAAAATTGTTCTAAGAAGAGGAGGGATGAGCAAGGTATCCAGAGTTGGGTATGTTACAACTCTCCACCCCTTAAAGGGGATTTCGTCCCCGAAATCCATGGAAAAAAACCTAGAATACTAAAATATACCTCTAAACCAGTTCAATAGTTATCTTGTGTACTAACCCTAATATCATATAGAATGTACTCGATGCCCAGCTATATCACTCCAAACATGATGTCTTGGAAATCCTTTTTCTCATAAAAGATTGAACTACAAAGACATCACCAAGTCATAGGATTAACTAAGTCATGTTATATGTGTAACAAATTACCTACACCGTTATGGTTGTTTCATCAAGCCCTTATGATGGTTAGCATCTCATCATGTTTGAGCATGTGGGGTCCAATTTGTTTTAACATATATAGAGACATAACTAAAAATTCTTACTCACCACCCTGATTTGGCAATGCCTATAATTGTTTGACATTATTATCAAAAATTAAGAGTTTCCCATTCTAATAACTATTAATTTCAACTATTCCTTATATTAAGTGACATATCCAAGTATACAAGACTCCACCCCTCAGAAGGACCTATCTAACCATATAGAGAAATGACATACGCAAGTATACAAGACTCCACCCCTCAAAAGGACCTATCTAACCATATAGAGAAATGAGAGGTGCAACGAAAAAGATTTATAACTATTATATTTGTTCTTGTCTATTAATTCCTATATTACACTTATGCCTAGGGTTGGCGGGTTAAACATGCAAGTCAAAGATTTATTAATTAAAGGGCCTACATACTACTATAACCTCCTTGTGGTGGTGACTTGTTTCCAAAACTACCGTTGAAATCTGAATTTTTTTTTGTAAATATAATTTAATAATGAAAATAAGTTTGATGATGAAAACCTTGCGATGAGAATCCCAAATGGTGCCAAAATCAATCCGAGAACCAAGTCAAACACTTTCTTCCACATACGACACATACTACCACTCTAACATCACTTCATCTTCACAAAAGAGGCACCTCTACACACATCATCAAGGAATACAACAAGCATATCAAAATTCTATAATAGAAGGCGATACAAGTTTCTTTGAGCATGTAATTAAATTCTAGTAGGTCCTAATAGACACGATCTCCATTATTCCACCATTCTATTAATCATGGGTAGGCCATCACATCTTAAAACATCATTTATTTATAGTATTGTGTAGCCATAACAAGAAGAGATTAGGGTCTCTACTTCCCAAGTTGGGTTACATCTATGATTTCATAACAAGCCCAAATGAGCTAGATAGTCAAACTACTCTGCATCTCACACATTAGATAAACTAATGGCACAATGGTAATGAGAGAGTGGTAAACTCTTTAATGATCAATCCTAGAAGTACCGACTTCACAAAACCTCAGTGTCAATGTACATCCAAAGTTTCAAGAAAAAGTTTATCCACTATAATGTCCCAAGATTTGAGGACTTGGATAAAATGATCTTATAAGGAATGATCGGACTACCCATATCACCAAGGTTCACCTCCTTTTTAGGGAGCCCATCACTAAAGAACTCTACGGTTAAGCGTGCTCAAGTTGGAGTAGTACTAGGATGGGTGACCAGTCGGGAAGTTGATCCTGGATTGCACGTGAGTAAGATTAAAGTGTGTAGTTAAGACTAGTGGTGGTCTATGGGGCCAGTCATTATTCCTGAAACTCTACTAGAGCCTTGGGCAGTGGGCCCAGGTGTTCCAAATGGTATCAAAGCCAAAACCCCTCTAGTAGGTGGGGCCCACATGGATATGTGGCGTGCTAGTCTTGAGCCGTGCGGTCTAGGCAAGTTGGAAAGGGCTACCCATGGTGATGTATCCAACCTTACGCTGGTATTCCGTGATCAGAAGTTGGGTGTCCATGGGACATTCTGGGTCTGTACTAAAATGGGGCAATATTATGAGGCCTTATAGTTGAGCCTTGACGAGGACGTCAAGAGTCTAAATGGGGGAGATTGTAGCGTCCCAGGATTTGTGGCCTTGGATAAAATGATCTTATAAGGAATGTTTGGACTACCTATATCGCCAAGGTGCACCTCATTTTCAAGGATCCCATTACTAAAGAACTCCAGAGTTAAGCGTGCTAAGCTTGGAGTCGTCCTAGGATGCATGACCAGTCAGGAAGTTGATCTTGGCTTGAGCGTGAGTGAGATTAAAGCATACCGTTAAGGCTAGTGGTGGTCTGTGGGGCCAGTCATTATTCTTGGACAGTGGGTGTCACGGAACTGGAATCCCAATCTCATGAACCAAACGTATACCAAAGGCGAAATGCGGAAGCGTAAAGCTTAGCACACATGAATAGATAACAAGATACAAGCACCAACATAATCTCAACATTCAACAAGATATATTAAGGAACATCATTATATTACATGATTTGAATTACATATTCAAGAGTCACTTTGTACAAGTCTGCTCATGTATAATATATCTGGATCTTACAAGAAGTACACCTAGCATAGCTCACCAAGCCCATCAACCTTCTAGCCATCTTTGAACCTAAAAACAACATACGAGAAATGGGTCAACACACGAGGTGTTGAGTATGGGCCGAAAGATACACATATATATAAGCTTTGCATAATTTTGAAAAGATTTCAAGACTAAATGAACAAGAATAAACATGTTAATTGTTTAACAAATGCGAAACCATAGTTTATGTCATTTCACTCCATTATACCAACAATATCAAACATGTTTAAGGCCTTTGACCATCTTCCCGTCGGAAGGGTCCGTAAGGGTGCTCAAGCTTAGCTACCCTTTTATACGAGAGGGACCACAAGGTCGTAACCAAGAGCCCTTTATCAACAATATTTTAATGGAGTTCCATATATATATGTGCTCAAGTTATAAAACAGACGAAGCAAACATCGAGTATGACATATCGATACTACATGGCAATATTTGAGAAAATAGACAAACAAGCATATAATATATGTCTTTTCAAGCAAGAAAGCGGTAGTCATATAACTAGATAAGGCCCATACCTGATTCAGAGATTCATAACCTAACATATCTTTCACCATCTAGCCACATGCCAAACCTGATTAACAACAAGATTACATATATGCATTAGATTCTCATCATTAAACCTATTTAGATGCATTTTAGGGTTTTGGCCAAGGTGGTTTCCAAGGTTGGTTATAGTACATTAGATGATCTCATATTGATTTAGGATCCATCGTAAGAGTGTGGCTCAAGTTTCATATTCTTTCAAGGTTTCATCTGGACATGATAAGATTTAGGACACTTATACCCAAATTAGGTCACGAGACTCATAATAGAGTAACCAAGGACAAAGGTTATCAATGAAATAGAACCAAGCATAAGGGATGGTTTAGATCAGCAAG
Source organism: Alisma plantago-aquatica (assembly GCA_963693085.1). Lineage (NCBI taxonomy): Eukaryota > Viridiplantae > Streptophyta > Magnoliopsida > Alismatales > Alismataceae > Alisma > Alisma plantago-aquatica. The sequence continues at coordinate 409,944,228 of OY856414.1, forward strand.
AGTAGGACATAAGAGGCATAAACAAGGTTGGGTAGATGTCCCTTAGGGTCTAGGTATCATCAAGACATTGATATTTAGACAAAAAGAAAGATTAGATCATCAAGACATTGATACATGAATCATATTCAAGAAACATAGCAACTTTGGTCAAGATCATATATTAAAGTCCAAGGACAAGTCACATAGTGCAAACGGGAGTAATTCTTAAGCAATAGGGGTGATAAGGACCCTCTTGTAGATCAAAGATGTACTAAAGATTCTGATTTCATGATTAGGCAGATAGATGATCATTAAAGGTTCAAGTTTTATCACCTAGATGCATTGAATGAACTCAACATGGATAAAGTTATCATTTTCAAGAAATCAGGGGAGTAAACATCAGATTTAGGACCTGGAACCATGCCCAATTGGTAGGTCTTGTCGAGCTGATCAATTTGGTATATTGGATTATAACTTTTGGCCAAGGGAGATGGAAGTTATGGATTTTAGAACTTTTGATTAAGAACTATATTAATAAAGGAGGACATACCCATGTATCTATTGACAACCCGCCGCCAATGGATCATGGGACCTTGGTGGTCCACTCTTCATCCAGTGGTCCATCTCCCGCCGGTCTGGGCCTCTGATTTTGGGTCGATGTGCTCATTGGGCCGCTCACCCGCCACTTCCTCTCGTCCCTTCCCCTGTTTTCTTGGTCGCGCGATCCCCTGTTTCCCGAACGGAACAGAGCAGACCGGCAGGGCGGCGCCCAGTCTTCCCCGGGGCCGCTGCGCCCATGGCAGACCGCGGAGGAGTGGGTCGGAGGTCGGTGGGGGCTCTGTGGTGGTTGGACGGGACTACGGCGCCGAGGGTTCACGGCTGGCCGTTGGCATCTCTCCGAGCTGGTTTTGGGCGGAAGCAGCAAGAAGAAAAGAGGGATGCCAACGCAAAAGGGAAAAAGGAAAGTCGGCGGCACGAGAAGACTAGGGCAAATCGGAGAAGGGAAAACCAGGGAGGGGGTATATAAGGAGAAGACTAGGGTTGCTGTCCGTTACCCAATCTGGGTGGAGGCAGGGAAACTCTTTCCCTGTCGCTGGTTTCCTGAAGCAGAAGGGAAGGGGACAAGAAGATGGGCTACAGTGTTGTATTGGGCCTATGTGGCCGGCCCAATAGAGAAAAGGGCATATAAAAGAGCTAAAACAAATTATAAATAGCATAATATCAAGGTGTCATAACTTGGACTCCGAAGGTCCAATCGATGTGCTTTTTGTTCCTCTGGATTCGTAATTGAATCGTCTACAACATAGTATACAAATGAGAGCATTATGATAATATTGATGGGGTTCAAAATGGATTCAAGAGGATGATGTAATAAATGATAATACTAAGCTCAATACTAAACTCAAAGTGTTGATTGATGTCACACATTGTGAAAATCATGCATATAGTGATCAAAATGGGTCATCAATAAGACAAGTCATGAAATTGAACTCATACTGAGTGATGTGAGTCACCAATAGAGAAAGGAATGGTATAATAAAGGAGAGAGAAAAATTGAGGTTGTCACATCCTTCCCTCCTTACAAGGAATTTCGTCCCCGAAATTCAACCAAGATCATAGTTAAGAGTCAAGCCAAAATCCATGGTTATCAAGGCATTTCACATGATGGATGCACATTAGGTTATCCTTATCAAGGGTGTACTCATTCTTTAGTATCCATATATCAGAGTTTTGTACTAATCTTCATACACGACCAGGGTGTATTATCAAAATCTATGTTATCACTTCTCAAAAGAATCATGTTTATGGACATAACTTCAACCAAGATTATCATCGAGTGTGTATCTCATCTTTACTCTAGATTTCATGTATGGTTTTGTTTTCCCCAAAATTTCCACCAACTCTAATCAATTATGTTCATTATTTTTCCGTTTAAATCTAAAATTAAACAATTTATTCATCATGTTCATCTGAGTTATGATTCCAAGTGTATCGTTATATCGGTTTTTTATTCATTTGAGTATGAGGTTAGACGTGTTACCCTCATTATTCAAGGTAAGATCTCTAGACATCATCAGATCCAGTTCATGATTTCAAGGCTACATCTTTTATGTATAGTATGATTTCATATTAGGTCTATCCTATGAGAGTGGCTTATCGTACATATTCAAGTTTTTAAACATAAGTGAGATATTTCATGTACAAGCATCATTCTAAGAATACCATTATCATTAATGTCACAGTTTTCAAGTTCTCTCACTTATATCTAGAAAGAGCTCCACAAGTTCAAGCCACTCAAGCTATGTAAGATATATGTGTCCAACAATACATGTTAACCACAATCTTCTACTTGTAATAAAATTACTACCCATCTTTTGAGAAACAAGGGTAACCGCTAGATTCCTTTATATACAACTACTAACCCGAGCATGAGGCTCATCATGAATATCACACATCGTATACATTATCTAAGGGTCTTGGGACATCTCCCTCACCTACATATATATCAAGCATCAAATTTTCAATTGCCTCTTTCTCTAGGGTTAGATATTTAATAGGAAATCTAGGGCTCAACATTTTCAAGGAAACCGTCCACTAGGTCACTCAACTCATATACTTAGAAGTATTCTAGCTAGGGACTCATCATCAAGTATTTCACCATTCATAGTATTCAACATTTCAAATATTTTGGAGTTTAGGTACTCTAACCTTTTCCCGATACGGGTCAACTCATATCAACATGTCTTCCTATTCATATGTCCCATGCTAGAGGTCTTCCTTTGTATAGAGATTGAGGCCCGTGTTGGTCTCGAACCATATATCATATCTCCACACATACAAGACTAGGTACAAGAAAGCATGTCTACCCACTAGCTACGTTTAGCACATCAACCAAGTGGTATGTATCATATAAGGTGCTAGGTTTAGCTAGGGTTGCATGGTCCAACTCATTCCATATCGTCAAACATACTTAACCTTCCTCAAACATCTTGGGTCCTATAAAACATCAACATCATCATCAATATCATAATCATCATCTTAGGTTTCTAGGTTGTTCACTTGCCTAACCTATATCATGGCTCTAGACAACTTTAGAGATTATCGCTATCATCTAAACTCTCTCATCTAGACTTGATGTTACATCTCTTTCTCCTAGGTTGCATGGAAACTCACTACATTTCTGCATATGGTAACATTTTTCATATGTATATATAATAATACTTGAAATATGTTTTCTCCAACGTTTAAACAGGCGATGAAAACCACCATACTCCATTCGAATAAAACCAAAACCAAAATGAGTTACCACACTCATTAGGCAGTCTAGTATCATGACACCTATAGAACTAGCAAGAACATGGTGCACACTTGTGTAGAGATCCTAAGCACATGTCACAAATCATGTCTAGGGAGGTAACTTACACAAGTCTACACCTAATTCTAGAACATATAGGTTCTAACCTAGATGCTAAGTCAACCTAGTCCACAAGGAATTTATTACGTTTCTAGGATTGAGATGTAGGGTGAGTTTAGTTTGTGTTTCATGTGAGCAATGTTTGGTGTAGTTATTGTTCATGCTCTGATACCATCTGTCACGGAACTGGAATCCCAGTCTCATGAACCAAACGTATACCAAAGGCGAAGTGCGGAAGCGTAAAGCTTAGCACACATGAACAGATAACAAGATACAAGCACCAACATAATCTCAACATTCAACAAGATATATTAAGGAACATCATTATATTACATGATTTGAATTACATATTCAAGAGTCACTTTGTACAAGTCTGCTCATGTATACTATATCTGGATCTTACAAGAAGTACACCTAGCATAGCTCACCAAGCCCATCAACCTTCTAGCCATCTTTGAACCTAAAAACAACATACGAGAAATGGGTCAACACACGAGGTGTTGAGTATGGGCCGAAAGATACACATATATATAAGCTTTGCATAATTTTGAAAAGATTTCAAGACTAAATGAACAAGAATAAACATGTTAATTGTTTAACAAATGCGAAACCATATTTTATGTCATTTCACTCCATTATACCAACAATATCAAACATGTTTAAGGCCTTTGACCATCTTCCCGTCAGAAGGGTCCGTAAGGGTGCTCAAGCTTAGCTACCCTTTTATACGAGAGGGACCTCAAGGTCATAACCAAGAGCCCTTTATCAACAATATTATAATGGAGTTCCATATATATATGTGCTCAAGTTATAAAACAGACGAAGCAAACATCGAGTATGACATATCGATACTACATGGAAATATTTGAGAAAATAGACAAACAAGCATATAATATATTTCTTTTCAAGCAAGAAAGCGGTAGTCATATAACTAGATAAGGGCCATACCTGATTCAGAGATTCATAACCTAACATATCTTTCACCATCTAGCCACATGCCAAACCTGATTAACAACAAGATTACATATATGCATTAGATTCTCATCATTAAACCTATTTAGATGCATTTTAGGGTTTTGGCCAAGGTGGTTTCCAAGGTTGGTTATAGTACATTAGATGATCTCATATTGATTTAGGATCCATCGTAAGAGTGTGGCTCAAGTTTCATATTCTTTCAAGGTTTCATCTGGACATGATAAGATTTAGGACACTTATACCCAAATTAGGTCACGAGACTCATAATAGAGTAACCAAGGACAAAGGTTATCAATGAAATAGAACCAAGCATAAGGGATGGTTTAGATCAGTAAGAGTAGGACATAAGAGGCATAAACAAGGTTGGGTAGATGTCCCTTAGGGTCTAGGTATCATCAAGACATTGATATTTAGACAAAAAGAAAGATTAGATCATCAAGACATTGATACATGAATCATATTCAAGAAACATAACAACTTTGGTCAAGATCATATATTAAAGTCCAAGGACAAGTCACATAGTGCAAACGGGAGTAATTCTTAAGCAATAGGGGTGATAAGGACCCTCTTGTAGATCAAAGATGTACTAAAGATTCTGATTTCATGATTAGGCAGATAGATGATCATTAAAGGTTCAAGTTTTATCACCTAGATGCATTGAATGAACTCAACATGGATAAAGTTATCATTTTCAAGAAATCAGGGGAGTAAACATCAGATTTAGGACCTGGAACCATGCCCAATTGGTAGGTCTCGTCGAGCTGATCAATTTGGTATATTGGATTATAACTTTTGGCCAAGGGAGATGGAAGTTATGGATTTTAGAACTTTTGATTAAGAACTATATTAATAAAGGAGGACATACCCATGTATCTATTGACAACCCGCCGCCAATGGATCATGGGACCTTGGTGGTCCACTCTTCATCCAGTGGTCCATCTCCCGCCGGTCTGGGCCTCTGATTTTGGGTCGATGTGCTCACTGGGCCGCTCACCCGCCACTTCCTCTCGTCCCTTCCCCCGTTTTCTTGGTCGCGCGATCCCCTGTTTCCCGAACGGAACAGAGCAGACCGGCAGGGCGGCGCCCAGCCTTCCCCGGGGCCGCTGCGCCCATGGCAGACCGCGGAGGAGTGGGTCGGAGGTCGGTGGGGGCTCTGTGGTGGTTGGACGGGACTACGGCGCCGAGGGTTCATGGCTGGCCGTTGGCATCTCTCCGAGCTGGTTTTGGGCGGAAGCAGCAAGAAGAAAAGAGGGATGCCAACGCAAAAGGGAAAAAGGAAAGTCGGCGGCACGAGAAGACTAGGGCAAATCGGAGAAGGGAAAACTAGGGAGGGGGGTATATAAGGAGAAGACTAGGGTTGCCGTCCGTTACCCAATCTGGGTGGAGGCAGGGAAACTCTTTCCCTGTCGCTGGTTTCCTGAAGCGGAAGGGAAGGGGACAAGAAGATGGGCTACAGTGTTGTATTGGGCCTATGTGGCCGGCCCAATAGAGAAAAGGGCATATAAAAGAGCTAAAACAAATTATAAATAGCAGAATATCAAGGTGTCATAACTTGGACTCCGAAGGTCCAATCGATGTGCTTTTTGTTCCTCTGGATTCATAATTGAATCGTCTACAACATAGTATACAAATGAGAGCATTATGATCATATTGATGGGGTTCAAAATGGATTCAAGAGGATGATGTAATAAATGATAATACTAAGCTCAATACTAAACTCAAAGTGTTAATTGATGTCACACATTGTGAAAATCATGCATATAGTGATCAAAATGGGTCATCAATAAGACAAGTCATGAAATTGAACTCATACTGAGTGATGTGAGTCACCAATAGAGAAAGGAATGGTATAATAAAGGAGATCGAAAAATCGGGGTTGTCACAGTGGGCTCGGGTGTTACATCCACTATACGTTTCAAACATGATTGTGCATCCATATGTCCTCAGGAGAAAAACAACCTGGAATAAAGTTTTGTTGTCAGATCTAATTACATGATCATTCCTACCTTATGGGTATTGGAGGGATGAAATCCCAAGAATAGTTACTTCAAACCGATATCTTCCTTCAACAAACCCTCATTTATGTGATAGGAAAGTTTAACTAGAATAGTATCCAACCCTTGTATGGCGAGTCTCAAGCAAACTATGTTGATTTAACTCCATGTTATAGGCAAGACAAGCCTAATCTTAAGGATCTAGTTCATAGAATCACGTTTTATCATTCCACAACAATTGCAATCAGGATAGCAACTATAATCTAGGACAACAACCCTACAAGCAACATGGGCAACTTCTCATTGGGTAGGGAATCCAACAACTTCAACAATAAAAGTCACATGGATACCATTGAGAAGATATTGGAGAGCCAACAGACGTACAATAAATCCGTGGAGGCTAAACTTGCACATATTGTTGCCTCCGTTCACCCTTCAATAGGCTCATTTGCAGTTCCACCCAAAAATGACCCCAAGCATCATGATGAACAATTAAAGATTGTAACCACACATTTTGGATGTGTGATACAAAAACCTACAACCCCAATCATCAACCACTTTGATTCTCAACGAAGAGTCTTGTAATAATCAATCATATTGATTCAGTTCATACAAAGGGCTTGGCTAACTCCAGTCAGGTCTGTTATTTTGTAGTTCATGCCTTTTACTTCTTCCTCAGATCAGTCACTAGCTTGTCCTCTTGCTTGGTCATGAGATCTGCATTGATGATGACCAATCAGACATCCTTTTCATCTAAGATGGCATATTTTAGGCCCTCAGGTAGAGGATTCATTTTAGGTGTAGTGGGTGACTTGTGTTCTTCTTTGATGATAGAGATAGATTTAAGCTCTTCGAACTCAACTTTAGGATATCCCTCAGCATGTCTAGGTGGAAGAGTATATGTTCCACATGTTCATCATTTATCTCCTAGGCATTAGGATCAATGAACGATGTCTCAAGGGGGTCTTCAAAATTAGGTGCATTATGTTGTAGTTGCACCATCTTGTTAATGCGGTCAATAAGGAAGCATTGCTCCTGAAAAGAGGGTCCTTTAAGACTCTCAAAGACTTTGAAGTGGATTGTGTCTGTTCCTACCTCATTGTAAGGATTTTGGATTCAACATCAATGAGGAATCTAGAAGTTCCTAGGAATGGGTTCCCAAATATGAGAGGGTATCATAGGTCCTCCTTGATGTCCATGATGACAAAGTCACATGGGAAATATGATTTGGGACGTCCCACTCATTGGGATGTATTCTACGATCCCCATAGGGGTGGTCATAGAAGAGTCAACAAGTTGAATCGCAATGCCAGTAAGAAGGATGTCAGTGGTGAAGCCTAGTCTTTTACACAAACAATAGGGCATGGTAAAAATGCTTTCCGAAGACCATCTATCCTTTTCGACATAAGGCATCTCCAACAAAGTAAGAGACGATAAAAGATCTTATATTTTTGAAATTTTTGGGTATTTTTATCTAGACGATGTCTAACGTTGCATGTGCTAATTTTAGAATTTTAACTTCCTCTATTAGGCACTTGGGAGTGAGGAAAGTCTTGAAGAATTTGGTTTGTAAGGGAATTTTAGCCAGAAAAGGGAAAATTAACATGTAACTTCTCCATTACTTCCTTAAACATCATGAATCTTGAGTCTAGCCTTGTTTGAGATAGATGGCTCTGGTAAGGAAAACTTGGTTTGTAAGTAGGCACCAAAGGTACATGGAGGCGTCATTGGGAGGACTGATGAGGAAGATCATTGAGGATATGAACCGAATGATGGAGAGGAATATAATTGATAAATAAATTGTACATGCTTGAAACATATGCATCCTAACAAAGCTTCTGGGCCCGATGGTATGAAACCAATTTTCTTTCAAAAATTCTGGCATATTGTAGGTGCAGATGTGATGAGCTATATCAAAGGGTGGTGGACGGATAATCATAACATTGTTGAAATCAACTCAACACTGGTAGTTCGTATTCCTAAGGTCCAGAAACTGAAGGAGATGGAAGAATATAGACCGATAAGCATCTGTAATGTTCTGTATGAACTGGCATCTAAAGTTATGGCTAACAGATTGAAACCTCTGATGGAGGACAACACTTCTTTGAACTAAAGTGCTTTTATCCCAGGCAGGATGATTATAGACAATGTCCTTATTGTATATGAGCTATTTCATAAGATGAAAAGGAAGGTGAAGAGAAAAAAAGGGAGCATTGCCTTAAAACTTGATATGTCCAAAGCCTATGACAGAATGGAATGAGGTTTTCTTGAAGCAGTGCAGAAAAAAATGGGTTTTAGTGATACGGAGGAGAAAAATTCAAGAGTGCGTTTTCTCAGTAAACCAGTCTTTCGCCATTAATGGAGATCGTTCCAAGAAGATCGTACCGTCCCCCAGCCTTCGTCAGGGTGACCCTATCTCTCCTTATCTTTTTATATTATGTGTTAAAGCTTTTTCTATCTCTATTAATAACGTTGTGGAGAATAGTTGTCATGGCATTAAAGTTAGTAGATCTGCACTGTGTATCTCTCATATTTTCTTTGCAGACGATAATATTCTCTTTGCTAGAGCTTCTCATAATGAGTTCCTGACTATAGCTAATATTATTAATCAGTACGAACAGACATCGGGTCAACAAATAAATCTCCAGAAGTTTGAGGTAGTTTTTAGCAAAGGCCTACAACAAAGGAGGAAAAAGAGCTGAAAGACGTTCTCAAAGTTCGGGAAGTGGATAGACATGTAAAATACTTGGGCATGCCTACTGCCTTGGGAAGATTAAAAAAACAAACTTTCAGCTTTGTGAAGGAAAGAGTATGGAAGAAAATTCAAGGGTGAAAAGAAAAGTTGTTATCCAAGCTAGGGTAAGAAGTGCTTATTGAGGCGATTGCACATGCTATTCCATCATACATTATGAGCATTTTTCACCTGCCCACCGGTGTCATAGAAGAAATACAAAGCATCTTTGTAAGATTTTGGTGGGGAGCAAATGGTACAGTACGGAAGATCTCTTAGTTGTGCTGAAAAAATTTATGCAAGCCAAAACAGGGGTGGTTTGGGTTTTCGGGATACGATGGCCTTTAACCAAGCCCTTCTTGCTGAACAACTTTGGAGATTGTTGGGATATGATGACCTTTAACCAAGCCCTTCTTGCAAAACAACTATGGAGATTGTTGGTGAAGACAGATTCTCTAGCATACAAGGTGCAGAAAGCACAATATTTTCCGAGGACGTCTGTTCTGGAAGCAACACGAGGGCACAACCCGAGATTTACTTGGAGGAGTTTATGGGGAACGAAACCTATTTTGATGGAAGGCCTTAAATGGAGGGTGGGGGAGTGGAGAAGAGATCGATATTTAGAGAGATAAGTGGGTAGATGGCAGACATGATACTCTGGAGGAGTATTGGCAAGAAGAGAGTGACGCTCCAAGGAAAGTGGCAGATCTAATAGATAAAGAAACAGGTACCTCGGATACAAACCTCATTCATGAAGTCTTCCCATCGCCTATCTGTTCCGACATCATCAACACTCCTCTCAGCAGAAGATTACCGAAGGACATGTTCTTTTGGTGGCCGGATCCTAAAGGGGAGTTTTCTACCAATCCTGCTTATTGGTTGGGCTATCTTGGGAAAAGGAATTTTGTAGACAGCCGTAACAGGAGGAACGATATGGTGTGGGGAATTATATGGAATACATCGTGGCCACCAAAGCTTCGGCACCTCCTATGGTGGGTATGTACATGAGGCATAGCTACGAACGGGAGACTTCTTGATAGACACGGTAATACAGACGGTCTATGTCTTGTATGCAAAAGTGAGAAAGAGTCGACTCAGCATATGCTCTTTGGATGTCCGGAGATCAGTACAAAGTAGGAGGCTGCCCGAGATTCAACTCTTCTAAGTACGTTGATCAGTGCCTCGCCTGGCGAGGCCATTACTTTTTCTACATGACAAACTTCCCGGTGAAGATATGGATACAGCCGTGGCGTCAATGTGGGCGATCTGGAATCACAGGAACTCCGTTTTTGACGAACGAGTTCGGGACTTCCAAGACTCTGTTACAGCAGGCGATTGCCATGATAGGTGACTACCGGTCTGCTAACAGCAACACAGACGGCGCTGTGGTGAATACATGGTGGGCAGATACAAAAAAGATGGCTTACCGCGTTGGCTGGCAAGGTGAAAATGAATACAGATGTGGCTATTGACAACTCTAGAATGGAAGTGGGAGCGATCTTCAGAAACGACCAAGGAACACCTCTCGCAGTTGTCGCGGAGGTGAGACAGCGAAAGTATAGCCCGATCGTAGGCGAAGCTTGTGCTGTCCTTGCCGGACTGATCAAGGCAAAGGAGTGGGGTTGGACGGATTTGGAGGTCGAGTCTTCGAAAGCCCTTATTCAGCTTTTGAAAACCAAGAGTGTTCGAAGAGATTATCTTGCTCTACTAGCTGCTGATATTTTAGACTTACATGAAATTCGTTCAAGAAAAGGCAAACGCGTGGTAATTTATACTAATAAGGATATACTAGTAGTAGTAATAGTGATCAGGGGGAAGAGTTATCTTTGATACGTTACTCACAACAATCGGACTTTCCTCGAGATCTAATCAAAGGATCCATGCGTGCTCAAAGACGTAAAACAGTTATTTGGGAAATGTTTCAAGCAAATGCACATTCACCACTTTTTTTGGATCAAACCGTTAAAACTTTTTTTTCTTTTGATTTCTCCGAAATGATGAATCTCCTTTTTAGAAACTGGATGTTCGTTAGAGAATCGGAAATTGCGAATGTCGGTTCTGATTCTGTGGAAGAAGAAGAAGCAAGAGAAAGGGAGATAAAAGAACAAGAAAAAAAAGAGGAAAATGAACGTATAGCAATATTAGAAGCTTGAGATACTATTATATTTGCTCAAACAATAAGAGGGTCGATGTTAGTAATTCAATCCTTTTTGAGAAAATACATTAAATTACCTTTCTTGATAATAACTAAAAATATTGGACGTATGGTATTATTTCAATTCCCCGAGTGGTATGAGGATTTGAGGGATTGGAATAAAGAAATGCATATTAAATGTACAGCTAGTTGTTTCTGTTCTATTTCTTTCAATACCTTAGCAGGAACTTTAATATGGTAGCACATACCATTGCTATATTATCTAGTTGTGAGGAGTGTGTAACCTGTAGGGAGGTTTCTATGTTCCCGAACCAGGTTATGGAACTTGTTCACAATGATTTGAGGCAGTAACGAAATAGAGTGGTAACTTCACAAAAATATATATAAAACATGTAGTAAATATATAGCAGAGGGGATTCTAACTAGCAGTGCCCATTTCCAGTCCCCAGATGGCCACTGCCGTCACGGAAGAATGAGAACCGGATTTCACATTTTGGTTCCCGTGGTAAGAATGAGAAACAGACTCCACATTTTGGTTCCCATAGTAAGAATGAGAAACGGAGTCCATCTTTCCTATACTTGAGCTCTAGCTATCTGGTTTTCTTTGTACCGGAAATCAATTAAAAGGTTTTTCTTTAGATAAGCAACTGAAAGGTCATGTGTCTACTCGTGTTATCTTCTCCACACAACTCGTATTTGCTGATGCCTTTGTTTCTATTTTGAAAAGCCAATAGGCTGATCATCTACTATTCTACTCTACTAAGAGCCACCACTCGTTTCCGTCCACCACCAATCCAGCAATTCTCGGACTCCTTTCGATTCGTCCTCCACTCCAATAATTGTCAAGACTTCTCCGTCACTCCAATAATATGCAGACTCCTCGGCTTAACTATATATCTCCAACCACCATCCTTCTCCGTTCCAATTACTCATCAACATCCTAATCTATTGCCATGAACGTATCATTGCTACCGGAGTCCACAGACACCCGCAGAGATGCACGTCGTAGAGTTAATACAACAGAATTTCCCTACAGGTAGGTGAACGCGTTGCTAACAACAGAATTTGCTAGCAATTTTGTGAAATCGCCTAGATTTTGTAGGCTTCCGTTTGGTTATATATACCACGGCACAAGGAAGGTTGGATCCTCTGATCGGATTCAGATCATCCCAATGAGCGAACAAATAATCGTAGATCTGGACATAACCGGCTACCTATATATTGACAAGCTCCATGATAGAGGACGTGGGGATTGTCTCACAGCTCCTTGGCCTTGGACGGTTTGAAGAAACAGCCATCTTGCCGACTCGTAGTAGTGCACTCTGCCCAAATGTTCCTTGGCATTTATTTATGGAAAAGAAAACTAATTTAGCATACTTTTATAAAAATATTTACCAATATAACACACTTTGTAAAATATTTTCCAAAATAGCACAATTTGTCTGACGTTTTTATATGTGAGATTGAAAGACGCCACAATAATTGGCGTGTCTACTTCTAAATAAAAAAAATTGAAAAAAAAAAAACCATTTACACTCAATATTGAGTGCAAATGGAAAGCGCAACTTCATGTGGCTTTTTCATTTTTTTAATATTTTTTTCAAATTTTTTATTTAAAAGTATACACGTCAATTATTGTGGTGTTTTTTAATTCTAGTTACAAAAAGCTCCACACAAAGTGTCGTTTTCATACCAAAGTATGCTACTTTGAAAAATATTTTACAAAGTGTGCTATATTAGTAAATATTTTTATAAAAATATGCTAAATTGGTTTTTTTATGGGGCGGCCTCAAGCCACGCTTAGCGGTATCCTCCGGTTTACTACACGGCCGCCTACTTTTACCCATATCGAAGTCAGCAGTCAGCCAGAAGACCTGGCGTCTTCTCTTCACAATGAGTGTTCACATAGCAACGACATATCCTTCTACTTGGAGAGCCCGCTCGAGAGAGCCCGCTCGAGAACTACTTTGGATTGTTAATTTGTTGCTTGTGCCCGCGGCCGAAAAATTTCAGTGCCTTATGAGGATTTTTAATCTGTGTTTTTTTGACGTAAGAAGCAGTAGTAGCAGTCTCTACATTTCCTTTACAATCCACAAAAAACAACCCTGCCTAGAGAGGCACATCGACAGTCCCTACTGAAGAATCATGTTCCTAGCCTCAACCTAATTATTGAATTGGTTTTTTCATGTCGACAATGGCATCCTTATCTGCATGCATCTGAGTTCACTTGATAAACGAGATTCACCATTCTTCTGTAAGTAATCCGTGTTGAAAGCCAACAAAATTTAACAATCGAAAGAAATATATAACTTTTTGATCTGGATACTGGTAAGATGTATCGATTTGGGGATTAAACAATGCCGTTAAAGATGTGTGTTCCTGTTTCTACAGTACGCAGAGGTGCGTGATCTGGTGTTGATATTTTGTGTCTAGCTTGCTGCCCTTTACGAGCTTAGTTCTTTGATTACAGTGAGCATCCACACTCCGCTGATCATTTTGCCCACAATAGCATCAATAACTTCCTCTGTACATAACGAGGTGAAATAATGTTATCCACAAATAGGAACCTCCAGAGCAGTCTGACGAAGCCTACACAATGGTACCAATTTTATGGTCCATCGTCGCGAATGGCCAATGGTTGAGGATGGTCATCTTGAGATCAGTGGTCATCCTCTGAAACTTGTGATGCACTGAATCATGCATACAGCTGGGAAGACAATTACATTATTTGAGAAGCTCCTACCGGAGAGTGTTTCTTTAAGTTATAATACATTACGGTAGTGAAGTTCTCCAGAGTTATAGTGGGCATTGGTATGCGCTTTCCACATGAATCTTTTGTATGAATTGTTTCTCATTATGCCGCATCATCTTCATGCTATAAAGTAATTGATATAAAAAAGTGAACTAATCTTGTTCGCTTCTATCTACTAGATCGATATTCTCTCATCTCCATTTTACAACACATCATAAGCAAATCGAAGAAGCATATCTGAACAAGGTAAAAAATTCAGTGACGATTTTCCCCGCTTGAATTTTTTTTTGCCATGTATTTTTCCTTCATGATTATTTTTTTGCCATGTTCTACATGTTCCTTGTATTTTCCCTTCACGATTCTTTTTTTTTTTTGACATTATAATAATTTCTTAATATAGTTTGTCCAATCACTTACTTGTATGATATAGTATTTTCTTCTATATTTCTTTTGTAGCAATTACCGTATTACCTGCCCCTCATTCTTATTAAAGCATGAGTGTTTTCCTTTCCCTTGATTGTAATGTCGCAATTGATTTTCCAACTTGATTTCATTTACAATTTTGTCGTCTATTTTTATCACCAAAAAGATGTTGAATACATTGTAGATTTTTATATTTATAGGTTTGAAGATAGAAAAGAAGTTACAATTTTGTTAAGTTTCACATGTATCATTCTTCTTTTCAGCAGTATCATATGTATGAATTATTATGTTGGGTCTATTATTTCTTTATTATTCATATATTGTCCTACAATGATCATATGAGTAACCAATCTATATGTCAGATTTTCTTGATGTCACCAAATTGTTTGTGTTTTATGTGAATATATATTCTATTTTATAAGTTTAGGTTTACCGAACTGTGAGAGTTCTTATAGGTCAATGGTATGGCTTCGAAATGTATATCAGTTCCATAGTTCTATTGTAATTGTACATAATTTGGTTGCCATAGATATCAATGGCCTCTAACATTACTAAGTCAGCATTACTCAATAATTTTATTTTTGTTTGTTCTTTGGTCTTTAATACATATTTACACTAATATTGTTGTGACCAAACCATGTCCTCCGTTTCATGTCAATTGAACATTTCTTATCTTCATTGATCTAGAAATGGATTCATAGTATGTAGCATTCCTTGTTGATAGCACAACCTTGCGACCCGAAGACATAAGATTATGCCTCGGTCCCTCTACAACAAAACATCCAATACATTACGTCAATGTGGCATGTTGAACCTCGTAGTCATGTTCTATCTTGGGTTTAACTTGCTTACATTCTTTCCTAGAAATTGTATTGGATTAGAGCATGTGTTATAGTTTTTTATGTAGGAGACTTTATGCTAGAGGTTAGCGCATTCATTATTGCAAATTACACTTAACATGAACTTGCTATGTATCTTCTTTAATTCGGTTTCCATTGTTTCTCTTTAGAATTTTAGTTTTTAAAATGATCTTCACCTTGTCGATTTATCCTAGATATAACAAATAGAAATTAATGCATTTGTTTGTTAATGCATTTCTTTGGATATACTTCAACTAATATATTATGTAAGTAAAAAATATAAGACAACAAGCCTATGGGTTAGTCACAATACACTGAACTATGCATATTAGCATGATGAACTTCTTACCATAATATACACTAAGATAGGCAAATATGTACTCAACTTACAAGTAAAAAAATAATCCGTTCAACATGACTCACATGTCGTTCTCATAATGCAATATATTATATTTCTATGCATGGATAAAAAATTTAGTCACATTTTTGGTGTTATATATAATATTATATGCCAAATCTATTCAAACTAATGGGTGTTTCTAATGTGAAGACATATATTAGAGACATACTAAACACTACTTTTGTTTTCATCCCAAAACCCCTCCATTTTTAAAACCCCATATAATCTCATAAAGCTTAAGTAATCCTAAACAACCCCTCCCTCCACTCACCCATATTATCGACCCTATAACCTAATGGCTAAATATCTTTCATTTTATATGTCACCATGCCACAATTTTTTGGGTATGCAATCCTTATAAACTATTTTTATCCATTTCACATTTTGTATTCATCTTCTGGTCCCATACCATATGAAAATAATTTAGCTTGAGTTGATCCATGTCTGGGAAGCATATGGATTTATGGAAAACATGCCTATGAGAATGGACATAGACCTAACATATTGGAAAAGTGTTGGATCAATAATCAGACCAAGTCTTATAATCTGTAACTCCAAATTGAACTCAAATTTATTCATTCTCTATAGTTTTAAAATTATTATATAAAAAATTGGATTCACGCATAAATATCCATGTTATTGTAATTTTGTAGAAGATCATAATTGTGATAAAGTTTATAGAGATTCCATTAGAGTTAAACAATTAATATTTATATATTGCACCTTAACCCCTATTGGAACTCAAATTGTATAGTTTTTGTTGGTTCAAGATTGTCATTTAGACATCAACTTACAACTCCATGATAGAATCGTGTTGGAAAGTGTAACAACCCTGACCTGGGTTATGAGGTAACCCTATTTTTTTTGGCTAATAAAGTTTCTTAGAACTTTAATATAATCCTCTAAGGTGTTTTGTTATCATGTGACACACTCATGTTTCAAGTTTGGTCTCGATTGAATGTTGTTTGAGCAATTTTCCTTTGTTTTGGACCAAAGTGCAATTTACCCAAATTGAGGGGCTATAATGCAAAATGTCACATGTTGAACATGCCTCATTTGTTTTAGCATCATTATTGAGAGAATGATGCAAGGTGGTGGCTTGTGGAAAGCCTAAATTCTAAGTTTGAACTTGTTTGAACAATGCTGGTACCTTGTGCACCAATTTTGGTACAAATTGTAATTTACCCAAAACGTGGGGTTGATATGAAAATTACCACCTCTAGTGTTCCTATTTCCTCTATGTATAATTTAGAGGAGATATAATGAATGATACACCATGTTTTATTCCATTATGAATGATGGTAATCTTGGTGATGAAATGACCAAGAAAAAGGGTTGAATTTGGAAGCTTAACTTGAGTTGTATCAAGTTGAAAAGCTTATATATGAGTGCCTATCGGACATGGAGCTCAAGGAGGTGTTCCATATCGTTTTGTGAACTCTTGGCAAATTCTATATCGTTCAAAGAACCTCAAGGAGGTGAGGTATGACGGCCAACAAGTTTCCTTAGAAAAAGTGTATCGGCTTGACATAAAATAGTGATTAAACCTAGATGACTTATCCAAATGGATAAGCAATGGACGAATTTGCATCTTTAGATGATCCTCAACCTTTTTGCATTTCAAGATAAATGTTGATGCATGCATGGACACGTGTCACCCATGCATGACACGTGGCACCTACTAGCTCAAAATGTTGACACCTCATTTTTTGCCTTTCTTCATGATCAGCAAGTATATATACCCCTAGTTTCACCCCTTGGTGCAATTTTGCGACCCTTACCACCCTCCTACCCTATAGTATCGTGCATAGAGATCCCATATCGTGAAGGGATGCTGTGGTATCGTGCATGGGCCTTGGGATATCGCCCATGGCAAGACCATATCGCCCAAGTAGGTGATATCGGCTATATAGGGTGATATCGGCCATAGAGTGAAGTGTTTTGACTCCAAGTGAGTGTCATATCGTGCAAGTGAGTATCATATCGTGCAAGAGGGGTGGCATGTCATGCAAGAGCACAAGGGTATCGTGCATAGGCCTTGTATATCGTCCATAGCAAGTGTATCGGCCATACCATGTTGATATTGCCCATAGCAAGTCGATATCAGCCAATTGAAGTGATTTTGGCCACAAGTGAGGGGGTATCGGCCACAAGCAAAGTTGTGTCGGCCAAGAGGAAGTCCATATCGCCCAAGAGTGGTAGGGTGTCGGCCAAGGAGCTAAGGAACTCAAAAATTAACCCTAAGGTAAGATATAGTTGTCTTCAAGCTTGAATTGAAGCATGGAATTGGGGTTATGATCTACCTTTCTTTTCTTCTTCACCAATTGCTTATCCATGGTGATTCCTTGTATATGAAGGAGTTGTGAACGAGCCTTGTAACTTTGATAAAGTCATCTTCAACCTTAGAAACATGGAGCTTTGGACCTTGAAGCTTTGAAGTGGTTCTTAAGGCGGGTTAAATAACTTGAACTCAATCATGTTATTATTCATCACCTAAATTGTTGTATTTAATGATCTACTTTTAATTCCAAAATTTCCTGAAATAGTTGATGAAATTATGAGTTCTAGTAGTTTCTTAGACCTGTTGACTTGAACTATAATAGTTATAATAAAGGTCTAGATCTTGAAGATTGTGATATCACCTTATAAAAGTGATATCGGGTGCATGTACATAAGCAAGCACCTCTAACCCGATATGATGATGCACCTATTTCACTAAAATGATATGAATAGGTTTGTAAACCTTATTGAACGATATGGGGGTGTAGTATACACCTCTTGCATGATAGGAAGTCTATTATAGACTCCATGCACGATACAAGGTCAATTGTATACTTGTAAGTTGACAAGAAACCCTAAATTGGGTAACCCGATATAAGTGAAGAGTAACAAGTGTTATTGCATGATATGATACATCATTGATACTTAGTATCATGAGGCCTACATGACCTTGTATGACATGGTTACATGACAGGGTTGCACGATACACAACCCTAAACAATATGGTAACCCTAACCCATCATGGCTAACCCTAGATGGTGACTAGCCTGATAGGGTGATTGAATGTACTTCTAGCCCGACATGGTGATGGGTTGATACCTCATAAGTATCATGGGCGACACATACATATATCTTGTGCCTGATATGAGGTCAAGAAGGTACCTCATGCCCGATATAGAGACAAGTGCAAATCCTAGCCCGATATGGTGAGTGTCTATACACCTACAACCCGATATGGTGAACAAATGCACATGATTTAACCCTATACACCTTGTAAAGGTAAGGGCAAGGCACTCTTAGGAGTGATGAGTGTAACACCAAGTAATAGTGTGGATAATACCTTGATAGGTGAAACACCTAGAGTGGTTGATAATGGTTAATCCTATATAAATAATGCCTTAACCCGAGATGAGTTCATATCATTAATGATGGTTGAATAATTCAATTGTGTGACTTATGACCAATACATTACATGATAAATGTGATGATCTAGTGCATAAAGTATTAGGATGGGACATACCCTAATACAAGATAAGTTGATGAAGTTAAGTATGTTAAAAGTGATGAGGGAAGTGATACATCAAGACATGATATATATCACATCCAGCACTTCAAGGTTGATGTACCTTGATGCACCTTAAATCCAATATACTTGGATGAGTAACACATGAAGTGTGTTATGTCAATTGTTACATTGAGATGTAATAAGTTTAATGCACTTTGATAAGTGTGGCCTAACATACTTTGAGAAAGGGTTAAGCCAAGTTAATAAAGTCTGATGTAATCATACCCCGGTAAGGATGGGAGAGGAACTCATACCTTGTGTTGATGATTCATTTAATGATAAATGATGAGAATGAATAAGTATTATCGAATACTTATGATATCAATGTTTGCTCCTAGATGTGTGGAGCAATGAATTAGGGTTTGATCATTGATAATATGATCTAAAAACCTAAATGGTTAATAATGGAAAACCCTAACCCTAATGAAGGGTAATGATATGTAAGAGAAACCCTAATCGAAAAAGAAAGGGAAAACCCTAACCCTAATGATGGGAAGGTTGTATTTCTCTTATTGCATAAGCCTTGTAAGGCATGCTAATTACTTGTATAACAAGTATAATGTGTAATGGCCTTGTGAGCCATGTGAATAAGTTATTTCCTAGTGAGAGGTGACAAGATGTGTAATGGCCTTGTGAGCCATGTGATAGTTTGTTGCCTAGTGAGAGGTGAAAAGATATTTAATGGGCCTTGTGATCCATGTGAGATGCTTGTATAACAAGTATCATGTATACCTTGGTCTGAGGACCCAGAGGTAATAGTTACCTGATAAGTGGTAACAGTGTTCAATGATGATCTAAGGGTTTGAATACCTAGATTCAGTAATCATGATAATGATGATGTGAAGGGATGAGAATTCCCAGTAATGTGATTAGGGACTAAGATCCCAAGTATCATGTGTTTAAAAGAATTGGACAAGTACGTGATAGATGTATTACACCTTTCTTTATATCATTTGTCATAATAATTCCTGCTTGAGAACTTGGTTGATGCTAAAAGAATATGATAATGTACCAAATTAATCAAGTGAAATCATATCATGTAGAGACCTAACCATAGATCCCTCAGTGTCAGAACTTGCTGATGGTGAAACGGGTTGCTCCGCGGCAAAACCTGGAACACATATTTTTGAATATGTGGGAGTAATGGGAAAACATATCCTTATGCCCCATAGGATTGGCTACGGGCCATACCCTATGCACGGGATTGGTTACGAACCATACCCCAGTAAGAGTATGGCTACGGGCCATGACTCCATAATAAAATACCAGGCATTGGCTATGTGCCATAACCCTAAAGAGAGTATATGCTACAGGCTATAACTCTATAGCGAAGTTGCCAGTATACCCTAGAAAGCTATTTAGCAGAGACACGAGATGTCCTGTAGATGGTCTCGTACTGATCGAGACGGATGAGGTCTTGGAGTCTGGCTCTTCCATTGACCTATGTATGGTACCGATTTCGACTTCGCAGTGGTCGGTTGGAGTATGAGCGGTATACCTCATCTCCTCAAGGCATAAGTGTGATTGTAAAATGAAATCAGCCGTATAGCATGTTTGCTTAAGGATTGAATACAGAAATCATTGGCTGATATTATATTTCTTTTATGCATCCTTAGTGGATAGACATTATTTATGTTTCTTTACATTCCCTGCAAGGCAGATAGATGATTGATAACTCTACCATGGGTAGATGCAATGTTCTCCTTAAGAAAGGAGATTACTTCATTTAGTTCATATAATGAATTATCCTGCTTATTAATATGAAAAGAACCTCTGCCCAGTTTATAAATGTTTAATCTGTGATAATAATATGATCGACAGAGAGTTATATCTCTCGTTGGGACAATTATAATTGTCTCACCCCCGTGGGATCCAAAATTTTTCGCTGGACGTGCACTAGGAGGTGAAGACCTTTTTGCAGAGGAAGAACAACAGCTGTGGCAGTAGTGACAGCTCAGGTTGAGTGTACTATCTATCATGTCTTGTAGATATGAGTCCTATGTGTCGTCTCTATACTCTCAGGTCCTTGGAGTTGGTTCGTACTGGTTTTATGATCAATAAGATATTTTGGCTTACGTGCCTCGAGGTTTTATGTTGCTCATGTATAGTTTGGTAAAGCAACTATTATATGTTATTCTCGAGATGAGATGTACCAGATATGTACAATGTGAATAATGATGTATATAAGGTTTTGGACCTTTCGGTAAGAGTTTTCTTTGGAATGGATCTCTTTGAAAAATGGTTTTAATTTTTAGTGATTTTTGTTAATCTGCTGTTTATGTTTAATTCCGCTTAATTAGTAACGATTTGATTGTCGATCGTTACAGTTTTGGTATCAGAGCTTAAGGTTCGCTGAGTCTACAGAGACATAGGACTAAGGTGTTGAGTCTGTGTTAGTGTCCTCCAGTATACCCTATAGTGACTTTTGCTTGTGCAGAAAAAAGGGTGAAGTTTATAAATGACTGGGGAACACGAGGAATACATTGTTGAGGGAAATGTTGTTGCACCAGGAAAGGGTGCAAGGGATCAGGCAAGAGAAGAATGAATGCCTGAGAATTCCCATCATGACCCGATCAGGATAGAGAATCCTATGTTTATGCTCTTGTTGGGCATGTTAGGACAACAATGATGCATATAGTAGACTGGATACTAGCATTATAATCTAGGTTACCGGTCCTTAATACAGAAACTTTGGGCTTTGAAAGGATTCCTGAATGACAAAGTCATGTTGGAACAGTGGAAAATGTGGGAAGGATTAACATATGGCGAGAAAATAGACTCTTCCATAAGTATAGACAGATAGTATATCTGTGATGGTAATGCCCAAGAAGGGGCAATAAGCTCAGAATTAAGGAAAGGTCTCTACGATTCTATAGACATTTGCCTAATTGTCCTAACAAGACAAAGTTTTTGGTGCCACCAATGCAATGAATACCTAGTGTACCAGGGCAGTAGCCACTAAGTAAAGGCAAAAGTACTAACTTTCCACCTGTAAGAATCCATGGCTTAGTGTTTACATCGGCAATAAGACTGATAAGACCATGGTACATGGGCAAGACATGTTATATATATGGACATGTTGAGCATACTAAACTCTTTTCTTTGAAAAGAAGGGAGGAAATGACTCAACAACCAAGGTTGGCTCGGTAGGGTTTACAAAAGTCACATCCCAATAGTGTAAAAAGGCAGGAACAACAACATGAAACAACTAGACTCTATGGGTTGAGTCAACCTAAAGCGGTGGATGACCGTGAGGGGTAACAATAAGATAGAGCTTTTTCATTTTGATATACCTTCTTTTGATGTTCCTGATAATCCTAAAAAGGATTTCTGTTATGGACTTCCCTATTGATTGTCCTATGGGGACATAGGGAAGAAATGATGAGAACTAGAATTTATATTCTGTTCAGTATTCTTTTAAATACTCTATAATTGCTCTTATATGCGTGAAAAAGGATGAGGTATAGAAGAGATGCCTGGAGAAAATCCAAGAATGTTAAATCATGTGTTGGTTATTATACGAAAAGTAAGGAATATGATAGTAAACAAAGTGCATACTACTTAATCTCAGTACTTGTATACCCTGGCCAGGTATTTAATTATTGGAGATAAGATGAGTATGGAACTCTTAGATTGTTATCTTTCTGATTACTCTGATCAAGTAGTCATTCTGAGACAATCTAGTGAGTATAATGAAACTGGAATATGGTATGGACATGTATATCACATCCTAAGTGCAATAAAGTGGAATCTGAGATGATCTCAGATCAATCTGTATGTATGAGGAAATGAAAAGTATAATCCTCATGATAAGAGAATGAGAACAAGGGAGATGATCCCTGTCAGATAAAGCATGTGTGAATAGTAAAGATCTTTTCCCATGATGTAGAGATGGGAAATGTGATAAAATCACAAAATGTTCATGAGCATGTTAGACAATAACAAAGAAAGGAGTGATGACATGTAATCAACCTTATAATTCCTATGTTGATGGCAAGGAAACTAGGATGAAATAAGAGTAAATGACTCATGAATAGTTGAAAGTTCATGCAATAATCAGAGGATATGAACATCACATGTTAGGGGTTTATGTTTTTCATAAACATATCTTTCTCCAAGATGTCTGTCTAATAAGTCCTTGTTTGATAAGTAACTTTTCCCTATGATAAGAGAATGTACAATTAATGAGATAGTTAGTGCAAATAATAAGGAAAGTTAGTATGGTGATTATCGGATGTGATGACACAATCAAGGTGTGAAAGCACTTATATGGTCTCAAATAAATAACAGAGTATGAGTGTGATCTTAAGAAAAGTTGGTCAAACCTCTATAACATCTCCCAAATGATGAAATGTTATCTAAGGATATAATAACATGATGCTCAAATAATATCTGCTTTCCCTTTTCTTTTCAGGTTTTCGAGGGCGAAATCCTTGTTAGGGGTTTATAATTTGTAACATTCCTGACCTGGGTTATGAACTAACCCTAGTTGTTTTGCCTAAATATGAGATTAGATGCTTGTAGTTATCTTGTGATATGTAATTAAAGCTTCTGAGGAACATATATTTCCTTTTCTGCCCTTTTTGAACAATGTTGTAACACTGTTTTGTTAATAGGGACCTATGTGCAAATTACCCAATTAAAGGGGTTAACTTGCAAATTGCACATGTTTGGATGTTCCTTTGGTTTTGAGACATCATAAGAGTGAATATGATGAATTATGATGGATTCTCCAAGCTTGGCTACCAAGATGCAGCTTGTGGAGCAATCCTTGCGCTCTAAACCCTAGTTTTGGTGTAAAGTGTAATTTACCCAAAACATGGGGTGCAACATGTAAAATACACCTTCTAGAATATCTTTTATGACTCTTGAAATCAATTAGAGTAAAAATGATGAAGAGGGAGCTTCATTTGAATAATCAGTAAGAAAGATAACCCTTGTAATTAAATCACCAAGTTGTAAGCATAATGACCCCCTTTAATGTGTACAACCTAGTAGGAGGTTTGGCTTCTTATCCTTTAGACCTTGGTTTAAGAAGAGTTTTTCTTAATTATTGAGAAGGAGGGACGTGATTAGAAGGGGAGAAGGACCTAGTTGAGAATAGAAGGAAAAGGTTGTCCTTATCTTGAAATTTCACCCAAAGTATATATGCACCTCTCTTTACTTAGCAAGGACCGTTTCCTTCACTTCCCTTCTTATCTTCTTGCTTGGACCAACTAAGGACAGAGCTATGGAGCAGGGGAGAACGGATAAGAGAAGCTTGGTAAGCTTTGGTTGTCCTTTAGCTCGGATTCATGGAGGAATTCATGATACAAGGTTGGATTGCTAGCTTTTCTTACTTAGTTCTTCTTTCTAGCCATCCTTTCCTACCAATTCTTGGAGAAACAACCTTGGACGACCTGTGGAGCTCAAGACGCCATTAAAGCTTGGAAGCTTGGAGCTCTATAACCGACTTTAAGGTGGGTTTTATAACTCTAAACCCTTAAACTTTGTTATACATCTTTCTTTCTTACAAAAGTAGCTTGTTCTTCTTTCCCCCATCCTTCCTTGCACTCTTGCAAGCAAAACCATGAAGAATAGACCTCCATCTTTAGGTAGAAGAAGATGGGTGTGAATACCAATGTAACTTTACCAAACGGTCTTACACCCTTGGTTAAAACGGTTTGCAAAACCGTTTGGAACCAAATGGTTTCAAAACTGTTTGGATTCATGCAGTTTGCAAGACCGTTTAGATTCAAACGGTCTCCAAGACCATTTGGGAGGTTTGACCAGGCATTGACCGTTTGAGGGTCTGATGGACACATTATTAATTAATCATCTACAAAGAATCATTAATTAATTCTAAGCAAATCTCAAGTTGAAGGCACTTTAATCACCTAAACCCTAATCGGGTTCATTGTTGATTTCAATGGATCAATCATGTTGAAGTTTGGGTTGAGAGGCCCAAACGGTTTCAAAACTGTTTGGGGATCACCCAAACGGTCTCAAGACCGTTTGGTGATCACCCAAGACCATTTGGAGTTCTAGGGTTAAGGGAATTTGATCAATTGAAGGTCCAATCATAATAGGTTGTTGAAATAATCAAAGTGCTGAATATGTGACCTAATTAGGGTTCAACCCTTAACAAATTGACTTAGTTTTTTATGATACTTTGGGAAAACGGTCTGAAGACCATTTGGAGGATGCCCAAACGATCCCAAGACCGTTTGCGGTCAGGTCATGGCCCAATTGGGTGATGGTTCAATGGGTTCAACTTCAATTAGGCCCATGTTGATAAATGTTGAAGGTTGATCGATTTCAAACCCTAATTCAATTGGTCCCAACCCTAATTGGTCATCAATTGAGGGTCAATTGAGTGTAAAATTGGTTAAGGATTAACCTAATTACCTTAATTGATAAGTGGCTAACAAGTATGAGATCGATTGGAGGGTTCAACATTGAAAACCCTAATCAATTACAAGTGTTGATACACTTTTTAGGTCCATGCGGTTTTGAGATGTTTGGACCAAACGGTCTCAAGACCGTTTGAATCCAAATGGTCTCAAGACAGTTTGATACCAACCGTTTGGGGGACCAAACAGTTTCAAAACCATTTGGATTCATGCGGTTTCAAAACCGTTTAAGGTCATGCGGTTTCAAGGCTGATTTGCTCAAACGGTTTCAAAGTCAAACTTGGCTAAACGGTCAACGTGACCAAATGGTCTCAAGACCGTTTAGGGGAAAACGGTCTTGAGTATGAACTTGTCCATGCATTCTTGAAAGTCAAAGGTACCAAACGGTCAACCCTTCCATGCGGTTTCAAAACCGTTTGGAGGTTGAAAGTTCAAAACCGTTTGGGGTCTTTTAAGGTCAAGATTGCTTAATGCTTTAAAGGCTTAGATGGTTCAATGGTTGATTAACCTAAACCCTAATGATACCTAAAGACAATAAGGGAACAAGTAATGAGTTGGTTGATGTATGTTATGATTAATGGTGAACATTACTAAAGTACCCTTGATGGGTTTGAGCAGTCAACACCCCTTGATCAAGCAAACCCTAATAATCACAATGGTGATGTCATGACTTATGTTAATCAAAGTTGACTTGATCCAACTTAATCTAGAGTGATGTAAACATCATATAATAGTAATAGGAGAGAGAAGACTCCTAAGAGGAATGAGAATTAAGTAAAATACCTTCAATATATGTGAATGTACATGATTAGGGTATGATCCTTCATAGTGAGATCATAGAAACCCTAATTATGGTGATTAATGAATCTTAATCTAATTTGAAGGCATCAATGATAATAATCTTCATACATGATGATGTTATGAGCTCAATTCACTATGAAGTGAATAGTAAACCCGAATTTTAGGGTAAATCATGTAAGGTGAATAGTAAACTCTAATTCTAGGGGATTAACATGATGTGAAATAATAGTCCCTAATGGTGGGATATTAATCATAAACCTAATCTAGGGGAGATGTGATATGAATAGAAACCCTAATTGGAGGTGATGTCATAAGAAACCCCTATTAGGATGAATAGTAAGCCTAATTTATGGCTTATTAGTTATGAAATCCTGGAGATGGTTTACTAGATAGTACAGTAAAGTGAGGTGTAGCTAAATCAATTAAATAAGATGATTATGTCATAAGCATATAGAATAGGGTTAATGAACCCTGTGAATGATAAATGTAGTAATTTCAATAAATAAGGATTTAAAAGGTAAGATGATGCCTAGATCCAAACATCTCTAAGAATAAGTAATTGCTTTTGCACCTTATGATAAGGATGAGCATGAAACTCTTAGAAATGATGTGTACCAAAGCATGATGTAGATAACACCCTGAATATGGAGATACCTAGAATAGTTGATGATGGTTTATCCTACATCAACAATGTTTAAACCTACATTATTAAAGATAATTTGATAAATTTGATATATGATACATGCACCATATGAGGAAAGTAACAAGTTAGTGGATAAAGTATTAAAAGAGAAAATATCTTAATATTGAGTTAATCAATTATCTTAAGTAAGATGGTAATAAGAAGAAAGTAATACATCTTGGGAGGGGAGTAAGCTAAATCAATAAGTATGATGTAATCATACCATGATATGAATGTGAAATGAGCTAATACTTATAATTGATGATCATTAACAATATATGATGAGTATGGTAATCGAAAGTAAACATTTATCATGTCCTTGTATGCTCCCAAGAGTGGTGGAGTAGTATGTTAGGGTTGGACTGATAACATGAACAGGAAACCCTAATTATTGAAAGGTGGGGTACATTGACCCTAATCCTGGGTTATGCCTTCAAGCATGAAAACCTGTGAATGAATTACAATAGAAGAAATCCTTATGCCTTGTAAGTCAAAGGGATTTAATAACCCTAATTGAGTTGAATAAACCCTAATCCTAGAAATCAATTGTGGTAATGTAACATACTTAAGGTATGTTGTTGATAGCATGACCATGCTATGGAGCACGACCGTGGTATCTTCCCTTTGCACGACCATGTAAGGTAGCACAGCCGTGGTGTTCTATGAATAAATTGGAAAGAATTGGTATTGTGTTGATACTGTTATATATGCATGTCTTCAATTATATTAGTCATGCAGGCTGTTAGCAAGAAGTAATCATAGCCAGGTAAGGGTTATGATGTTTTGTTCATTGAAAGCATGTTATAAGCTTTATGAATAATAATATACTGTGTTGCCTAGTTTAAATGGCAACAAATGAGATTGATGGGCTGTAAGAGCCATGAGCAACATCACTACAATAATCAAGGTCATGCTGATTAGATGACCTATGAGGAATTGATTAAGAAATGATATTCATATGATAACTGATGTGAGTTAAACTTAATACATTTAGTATTCTTCTTTCATAGCAGTTGTTTTAATGATTAATGATTGAAAACATGCTCGATGCTAAAAGAATGCTGAAATGTACTTAAATAATCAAGTATAATGATATCATGTAGGGCCCTGACCATAGATCCATCATTGTCAGAGACCAAATGATGGTGAAACAGGTTTTCCTAAGGGAACTCCTGGAACATATACTTTTGAGTATATGGGGGATTATGGACGTGAATATCCTTACGTCCTAATGTAGGAATTGATGTAGGATGTACCATTAACCTATTAATACTTCATTACATGTTTATGTCGGGATGATGTACCACCAATCTCCCGAGGGAATCACCAATGCCACATCGATGAGAGATATACAAGAGATCTTTCGATGACGAAGAAAGTACAGAACGCCACTGTGACTCTATAGCGAAGTTCCAGAAAACCCTGGATAGCTATCATAATAGAGACACAAGATGTCCTACAAGTAAATCCTCTTACTGACTGAGGAAGATGAGGTCATAGGAATCCGGCTCTTTTGATGACCTATGTATGGTACCGATGCAATTTCGTAATGGTCGGTTGGAGTGTGAGCGGTATACCTCATCTCCGTAGGGCATAATCATGTTTGGAAAACATAATCAGCCATGTAGCATAACTGTTTAGGTTGAACTACGAGAAACAATGATTGATGTTACATTGTTTATACATGTTCTTCATATTCTTTAATGAGATATTCTTTGATATCCATTTAAGTTATAATTGAAATGTTGCTTTACTTGACAGTAAACATGCTGTTAAATGTTAATAATTATACTGCTTACTGTTATTCCTTATTGCAATAACAAAGCTTCTGGCGGAGAGTTATAACTCTCGCTGGGACAATTATTCAATTGTCTCACCCCCGTGGGATTCAACTTTTTAGTTAGACGTCGAGGACAAAGGAATACATCTAAGAATGAACAACAACAGCAGCAACAACATCAGGGGAAGCAGTGAATCTCAGGTGGAGATACTGACTGTCAAGTCTTGTAGATAGTATGTCTTATGTCGTCCCTGTACTGTCAGGTCCTAGGAGTTAGTAGGTCTGAGGTTTTTGGCTTAATGCCTCGAGATTTTTGTTGTATCTTGCCTTATACAGATAACATGGCAATGGATGTATGCAATCACTCGAGAGGTGATTCCACAGAGATGTAATAGTGAACCATGTTGTAAACAATTATCTTGCTTTCTTCTAAATGAGTTTTATGGTTTAAAGATCTCTTTCTAAAAAGTTTTAAATTTTTAGTGATTTTCATAATTCCGCTGCTAATCAAATGCTTCCGCTGAGTTTACCTCATGATTTACGAGTCGGTCATCACAATATAGTGGTATCAGAGCTCTAGGTTCGATGAGTCTACAGAGACATAGGACTAAGGTAGTAGAGTCTGTTCTAAGTGTCATCCAGTGTATCTGATGGTATCTTCTGCTCACATAGGAGGAGAAGAACTTGAAGATGACTGGATCGGACGAGGAGTTTGCTGCAGAGAGCAATAATGCTACACCAAGAAGAGGTGCAGAGGAGCAAGCAAGAGAGGGACAATTACCTGAGATCCACCTAGCTAATCCAACCATGATAAGGAATCCTTCCTTAGGAATCACTGTTGGGGAATTTAGGGCAACCATGATGTATCTAGTGGATCAAGCACTAGCAATGCAACCCAGATTACCAGCTCCTAATGATGATGTTTTGGATATCAACAGAATATGTAGCCCACAACAGCAGGTTGAAGCAATGGTAAATGATG
This sequence comes from Alisma plantago-aquatica, assembly GCA_963693085.1. Taxonomy (NCBI): domain Eukaryota; kingdom Viridiplantae; phylum Streptophyta; class Magnoliopsida; order Alismatales; family Alismataceae; genus Alisma; species Alisma plantago-aquatica. Next base: position 409,974,114 of record OY856414.1, read on the forward strand.
AAGCTTTGAACTTAGAGCAAGCTTGTGCTCAACCTCAGTCTTTTGAATCAATATACAGTAATATAGGGGTTAGAATACAACCAGAAACCAGGACCTGCCATAGGTGTAGGAAGCCTGGACATATCAGACCTAATTGTCTAGAAAAGAAATATAAAGGAAAAATTGAGAAAAGGCCTATCCAAACCCAGGAGCAGAGACCTGGTAGTTCCAAAAGGAAGAAGTTTCTGGTGTCACCAACACAACCAGGACCTAGTACACCAAGGCAATGGTTATCCAGAAAGGGTAAGGAACCCTTTAGACCACACCGAGGACCCAGAACTTGCTATCAATGTGGACAGGTTGGGCACCTGGTGAGAGATTGCCCAGCCAGAAATGTTATGGCAAATCAACCTCTGAGGCAGAATCATCCTGAGATAATGAATAATCCTTGAGTATTGACAGGTTAGACAAAATAAATGGTATTTCTTATATGTCTTTTTATGATCTTTTGGATAAAAATTGAAAAAAGCAATTGATTGAACCTTCCTTGATTAGTCCTATAAAGACTTATAATGTTGTATAAAATAGATGTTTCATGTTGCATGCTTACCTCCATAAGAAGATGAAGTATTAAAGAATTGGTCTAGATATAAAATTCAGTAAAATTAATATTTATACTTGTGATGATAAGAAAAGAGAAGGAATATGGTAATATACAAGTGCATATTACCTTATCTCAGTAATTATATACCCTGGCCAGGTATACAATTGCTAATGATAAAGTAAATATGGGAACTCTTAGATTGTTATCTTTTTTATTGCTCTGATCAAGAAGTCATTCTGAAATGACCTAATGAGTATCATGAAATAAGAAATATGGGAATAAGGGAGGTCAACCCTGACCAGTAAAGTTGTAAGGATAATAATAAATATGTTTGTGTGATGAATACTTATAAAGGTATCAGTTTAACCTAGACTTTGGCTCCAAGGTGAGAAGATATGTAATAAGTAATGTCCCAAGAAGAAAGGAAGAAAGAGATGTAATGTGTTGATAACACATGTGATAGGTACCAAAATAAGAATGCGACAATATATGAAATGATTATATTAATTACTTGGATTGGTCAACTATGAAATTAAATTAGACATATAGACTAATATGAACATCACATGTTAGGGGTTTATGTTTTTCATAAACATATCTTTCTCCAAGATGTCTGTCTAATAAGTCCTTGTTTGATAAGTAACTTTTCCCTATGATGATGAGAATGTACAATTAATGAGATAGTTAGTGCAAATAATAAGGAAAGTTAGTATGGTGATTATCAGATGTGATGACACAATCAAGGTGTGAAAGCACTTATATGGTCTCAAATAAATAACAGAGTATGAGTGTGATCTTAAGAAAAGTTGGTCAAACCTCTATAACATCTCCCAAATGATGAAATGTTATCTAAGGATATAATAACATGATGCTCAAATAATATCTGCTTTCCCTTTTCTTTTCGGGATTTCGGGGGTGAAATCCTTGTTAGGGGTTTATAATTTGTAACATCCCTGACCTGGGTTATGAACTAACCCTAGTTGTTTTGCCTAAATATGAGATTAGATGCTTGTAGTTATCTTCTGATATGTAATTAAAGCTTCTGAGGAACATATATTTCCTTTTCTACCCTTTTTGAACAATGTTGTAACACTATTTTGTTAATAGGGACCTATGTGCAAATTACTGAATTAAAGGGGTTAACTTGCAAATTGAACATTTTTGGATGTTCCTCTAGTTTTGAGACATCATAAGAGTGAATATGATGAAGTATGATGGATTCTCCAAGCTTGGGTACCAAGATGCAGCTTGTGGAGCAATCCTTGCGCTCTAAACCCTAGTTTTGGTGTAAAGTGTAATTTACCCAAAACATGGGGTGCAACATGTAAAATACACCTTATAGAATATCTTTTATGACTCTTGACATCAATTAGAGTAAAAATGATGAAGAGGGAGCTTCATTTGAATAATCAGTAAGAAAGATAACCCTTGTAATTAAATCACCAAGTTGTAAGCATAACGACCCCCTTTATCTTCTTGCTTGGACCAACTAAGGACAAAGCTATGGAGTAGGGGAGAACGGCTAAGAGAATCTTGGTAAGCTTTGGTTGCCTTTTAGCTCAGATTCATGGAGGAATTCATGATACAAGGTTGGATTGCTAGCTTTTCTTACTTAGTTCTTCTTTCTAGCCATCCTTTCCTACCAATTCTTGGAGAAACAACCTTGGACGACCTGTGGAGCTCAAGGCGCCATTAAAGCTTGGAAGCTTGGAGCTCTAGAACTGACTTTAAGGCAGGTTTTATAACTCTAAACCCTTAAACTTTGTTATACATCTTTCTTTCTTGCAAAAGTAGCTTGTTCTTCTTTCCCCCATCCTTCCTTGCACTCTTGCAAGCAAAACTGTGAAGAACAGACCTCCATCTTGAGGTAGAAGAAGATGGGTGTGAATACCAATGTAACTTTACCAAACGGTCTTACACCCTTGGTATAAATGGTTTGCAAAAATGTTTGGAACCAAACGGTTTCAAAACCGTTTGGATTCATGCAATTTGCAAGACCGTTTAGATTCAAACGGTCTCCGAGACCGTTTGGGAGGTTTGACCAGGCATTGACCATTTGAGGGTCTGCTGGACACATTATGAATTAATCATCTACAAAGAATCATTAATTAATTCTAAGCAAATCTCAAGTTGAAGGCACTTTAATCACCTAAACCCTTATTGGGTTCATTGCTGATTTCAATGGATCAATCATGTTGAAGTTTGGGTTGAGAGACCCAAACGGTTTCAAAACCATTTGGGGATCACCCAAACGGCCAAACGGTCTCAAGACCGTTTGGTGATCACCCAAGACCGTTTGGAGGTCTAGGGTTAAGGGAATTTGATCAATTGAAGGTCCAATCATAATAGGTTGTTGAAATAATCAAAGTGCTGAAAATTTGTGACCTAATTAGGGTTCAACCCTTAACAAATTGACTTAATTTTTTATGAGACTTTGGGAAAACGGTCTCAAGACCATTTAGAGGATGCCCAAATGATCCCAAGACCGTTTGGGGTCAGGTCATGGCCCAATTGGGTGATGGTTCAATGGGTTCAACTTCAATTAGGCCCATGTTGATAAATGTTGAAGGTTGATCGATTTCAAACCCTAATTCAATTGGTCCCAACCCTAATTGGTCATCAATTGAGGGTCAATTGAGTGTCAAATTGGTTAAGGATTAACCTAAATACCTTAATTGATAAGTGGCTAACAAGTATGAGATCGATTGAAGGGTTCAACATTGAAAACCCTAATCAATTACAAGTGTTGATACACTTTTTGGGTCCATGCAGTTTTGAGATGTTTGGGCCGAACGGTCTCAAGACCGTTTGGGGACAAACAGTCTCAAGAACGTTTGGGACCAAATGGTTTCAAAACCATTTGGATTCATGCGGTTTCAAAACCACTTAAGGTCATGCGGTTTCAAGGCTGATTTGCTCAAACGGTTTCAAAGTCAAACTTGGCTAAACGGTCAACGTGACCAAATGGTCTCAAGAACATTTAGGGGCAAATGGTCTTGAGTAAGAACTTGTCCATGCGGTCTTGAAAGTCAAAGGTACCAAATGGTCAACCCTTCCATGCGGTTTCAAAACCGTTTGGAGGTTAAAGTTCAAAACCGTTTGGGGTCTTTTAAGGTCAAGATTGCTTAATGCTTTAAAGGCTTAGATGGTTCAATGGTTGATTAACCTAAACCCTAATGATACCTAAAGACAATAAGGGAACCAGTAATGAGTTGGTTGATGTATGTTATGATTAATGGTGAACATTACTAAAGTACCCTTGATGGGTTTGAGCAGTCAACACCCCTTGATCAAGCAAACCCTAATAATCACAATGGTGATGTCATGACTTATGTTAATCAAAGTTGACTTGATCCAACTTAATCTAGAGAGATGTAAACATCATCTAATAGTAAGAGGAGAGAGAAGACTCCTATAAGGAATGAGAATTAAGTAAAATACCTTCAATATATGTGAATGTACATGATTAGGGTATGATTCTTCATAGTGAGATCATAGAAACCCTAATTATGGTGATTAATGAATCTTAATCTAATTTGAAGGCATCAATGATAATAATCTTCATACATGATGATGCTATGAGCTCAATTCACTATGAAGTGAATAGTAAACCCTAATTTTAGGGTAAATCATGTAAGGTGAATAGTAAACTCTAATTCTAGGGGATTAACATGATGTGAAATAATAGTCCCTAATGGTGGGATATTAATCATAAACCTAATATAGGGGAGATGTGATATGAATAGAAACCCTAATTGGAGGTGATGTCATAATAAACCCCTATTAAGATGAATAGTAATCCTAACTTATGGCTTATTAGTTATGAAATCCTAGAGATGGTTTACTAGATAGTACAGTAAAGTGAGGTGTAACTAAATCAATTAAATAAGATGATTATGTCATAAGCATATAGAATAGGGTTAATGAACCCTGTGAATGATAAATGTAGTAATTTCAATAAATAAGGATTTAAAAGTAAGATGATGCCTAGATCCAAACATCTCTAAGAATAAGTAATTGCTTTTGCACTTTACGATAAGGATGGACATGAAACTCTTAGAAATGATGTGTACCAAAGCATGATGTAGATAACACCCTGAATATGGAGATACCTAGAATAGTTGATGATGGTTTATCCTACATCAACAATGTTTAAACCTACATTATTAAAGATAATTGGATAAATTTGATATATGATACATGCACCATATGAGGAAAGTAACAAGTTAGTGGATAAAGTATTAAAAGAGAAAATATCTTAATACTGAGTTAATCAATTATCTTAAGTAAGATGGTAATAAGAAGAAAGTAATACATCTTGGGAGGGGAGTAAGCTAAATCAATAAGTATTATGTAATCATACCATGATATGAATGTGAAATGAGCTAATACTTATAATTGATGATCATTAACGATATATGATGAGTATAGTAATCGAAAGTAAACATTTATCATGTCCTTGTATGCTCCCAAGAGTGGTGGAGTAGTATGTTAGGGTTGGACTGATAACATGAATAGGAAACCCTAATTATTGAAATTTGGGGTACATTAACCCTAATCCTGGGTTATGCCTTCAAGCATGAAAACCTATGAACGAATTACAATAGAAGAAATCCTTATGCCTTGTAAGTCAATGGGATTTAATAACTCTAATTGAGTTGAATAAACCCTAATCCTAGAAATCAATTGTGGTAATGTAACATACTTAAGGTATGTTGTTGATAGCATGACCATGCTATGGAGCACGGCCGTGGTAGCTTCCCTTTGCACGACCGTGTAAGGTAGCACGTCCGTGGTGTTCTATGAATAAATTGGAAAGAATTAGTATTGTGTTGATAATGTTATATATGCATGTCTTCAATTATATTAGTCATGCAGGTTGTTAGCAAGAAGTAATCATAGCCAGGTAAGGGTTATGATGTTTTGTTCATTGAAAGCATGTTATAAGCTTTATGAATAATAATATACTGTGTTTCCTAGTTTAAATGGCAACAAATGAGATTGATGGGTTGTAAGAGCCATGAGCAACATCACTACAATAATCAAGGTCATGCTGATTAGATGACCTATGATGAATTGATTAAGAAATGATATTCATAAGATAACTGATGTGAGTTAAACTTGATACATTTAGTATTCTTCTTTCATAGCAGTTGTTTTAATGATTAATGATTGAAAACATGCTTGATGCTAAAAGAATGCTGAAATGTACTTAAATAATCAAGTATAATGATATCATGTAGGGGCCTGACCATAGATCCATCATTGTCAGAGACCAAATGATGGTGAAACAGGTTTTCCTAAGAGAACTCCTGGAACATATACTTTTGAGTATATGGGGGATTATGGACGTGAATATCCTTACGTCTTAATGTAGGAATTGATGTAGGATGTACCATTAACCTATCAATCCTTCGTTACATGTTTATGCCGGGATGATGTACCACCAATCTCCCGAGGGAATCACCAATGCCGAATCAATGAGAGATAAACAAGAGATCTTTCAATGACGAAGAGAGTAAAGAACGCCAATGTGACTCTATAGCGAAGTTCCAGAAAACCCTGGATAGCTATCATAGCAGAGACACAAGATATCCTACAAGTAAATCCTGTTACTGACTGAGGAAGATGAGGTCATAAGAATTCGGCTCTTTTGATGACCTATGTATGGTACCGACGTGATTTCGTAATGGTCAGTTGGAGTATGAGCGGTATACCTCATCTCCGCAGGGCATAATCATGTTTGGAAAACATAATCAGCCGTGTAGCATAACTGCTTAGGTTGAACTATGAGAAACAACAATTGATGTTACATTGTTTATACATGTTATTCATATTATTTAATGAGATATGCTTTGATATCCAATTAAGTTATAATTGAAATGTTGCTTTACTTGACATTAAACATGTTGTTAAATGTTAATAATTATACTACTTACTGTTATTTCTTATTGCAATAACAAAGATTCTGGCGGAGAGTTATAACTCTCGTTGGGACAATTATTCAATTGTCTCACCCCCATGGGATTCAACTTTTTAGGTAGACGTTGAGGACGAAGGAATACATATAAGAATGAACAACAACAACAGCAACATCATCAGGGGAAGCAGTGAATCTCAGGTGGAGATACTAATTGTCAAGTCTTGTAGATAGTATGTCTTATGTCGTCTCTGTACTCTCAGGTCCTAGGAGTCAGTAGGTCTGAGGTTTTTGGCTTAATGCCTCGATATTTTTGTTTTATCTTGCCTTGTACAGATAACAGGGCAATGGATGTATGTAATCACTCGAGAGGTGATTCCACAGAGATGTAATAGTGAACCATGTTGTAAACAATTATCTTGCTTTCTTATAAATGAGTTTTATGGTTTAAAGATCTCTTTCTAAAAAGTTTTAAATTTTTAGTGATTTTCATAATTCCTCTCCTAATCAAACGCTTCCGCTGAGTTTACCTCGTGATTTACGAGTCGGTCGTCACAGGTTGATACCTCATAAGTATCATGGGCGACACATACATATATCTTGTGCCTGATATGAGGTCAAGAAGGTACCTCATGCCCGATATGGAGACAAGTGCAAATCCTAGCCCGATATGGTGAGTGTCTATACACCTACAACCCGATATGGTGAACAAATGCACATGATTTAACCCTATACACCTTGTAAAGGTAAGGGCAAGGCACTCTTAGGAGTGATGAGTGTAACACCAAGTAATGGTATGGATAATACCTTGATAGGTGAAACACCTAGAGTGGTTGATAATGGTTAATCCTATATCAATAATACCTTAACCCGAGATGAGTTCATATCATTAATGACGGTTGAATAATTCAATTGTGTGACTTATGCCCAATACATTACATGATAAATGTGATGAGCTAGTGCATAAAGTATTAGGATGGGACATACCCTAATACAAGATAAGTTGATGAAATTAAGTATGTTAAAAGTGATGAGGGAAGTGATATATCAAGACATGATAGATATCACATCCAACACTTCAAGGTTGATGTACCTTGATGCACCTTAAATCCAATATACTTGGATGAGTAACACATGAAGTGTGTTATGTCAATTGTTACATTGAGATGTAATAAGTTTAATGCACTTTGATAAGTGTGGGCTAACATACTTTGAGAAAGGGTTAAGCCAAGTTAATAAAGTATGATGTAATCATTCCCTGGTAAGGATGAGAGAGGAACTCATACCTTGTGTTGATGATTCGTTTAATGATAAATGATGAGAATGAATAAGTATGATTGAATACTTATGATATAAATGTTTTCTCCTAGATGTGTGGAGCAATGAATTAGGGTTTTATCATTGATAATATGATTTGAAAACCTAAATGGTTAATAATGGAAAACCCTAACCCTAATGAAGGGTAATGATATGTAAGAGAAACTCTAATTGATAAGAAAGGGAAAACCCTAACCCTAATGATGGGAAGGTTGTATTTCTCTTATTGCATAAGCCTTGTAACGCATGTCAATTACTTGTATAACAAGTATAATGTGTAATGGCCTTGTGAGCCATGTGAATAAGTTGTTGCCTAGTGAGAGGTGACAAGATGTGTAATGGCCTTGTGAGCCATGTGATAGTTTGTTTCCTAGTGAGAGGTGACAAGATATTTAATGGGCCTTGTGAGCCATGTGAGATGCTTGTATAACAAGTATCATGTATACCTTGGTCTGAGGACCCAGAGGTAATAGTTACCTGATAAGTGGTAACAGTGTTCAATGATGATCTAAGGGTTTGAATACCTAGATTCACTAATCATGATAATGATGATGTGAAGGGATGAGAATTCCCAGTAATGTGATTAGGGACTGAGATCCCATGTATCATGTGTTTAAAAGAATTGGACAAGTACGTGATAGATGTATTACACCTTTCTTTGTAGCATTTGTCATAATAATTCCTATTTGAGAACTTGGCTGATGCTAAAAGAATATGATAATGTATCAAATTAATCAAGTGAAATCATATCATGTAGAGCCCTGACCATAGATCCATCAGTGTCAGAACTTGCTGATGGTGAAACGGGTTGCTCTGTGACAAAACCCGGAACACATATTTTTGAATATGTGGGGGTAATGGGCAAACATATCCTTATGCCCCATAGGATTGGCTATGGGCCATACCCTATGCACGAGATTGGTTAAGAACCATACCCCAGTAAGAGTATGGCTACGGACCATGACTTCATAATAAAATACTAGGCATTGGCTACGGGCCATAACCCTGAAGAGAGTATATGCTACGGGCTATAACTCTATAACGAAGTTGCCAGTATACCCTAGAAAGCTATTTAGCAGAGACACGAGATGTTCTGTAGGTGGTCTCGTACTGACCGAGACAGATGAGGTCTTAGAGTCCGGCTCTTCCATTGACCTATGTATGGTACCGATTTCGACTTCGTAGTGGTCGGTTGGAGTATGAGTGGTATACCTCATCTCCTCAGGGCATAAGTGTGATTGTAAAATGAAATTAGTCGAATAGCATGTTTTCTTAAGGATTGAATATGGAAATAATTGGCTGATGTTATATTTCTTTTATGCATCCTTAGTGGATAGACATTATTTATGTTTCTTTACATTCCCTGTAAGGCAGATAGATGATTGATAACTCTACCATGGGTAGATGCAATGTTCTCTTTAAGAAAGGAGATTACTTCATTTTGTTCATATAATGAATTATCCTGCTTATTAATATGAAAAGAACCTCTGCCCAGTTTATAAATGTTTAATCTGTGATAATAATATGGTCGGAGGAGAGTTATATCTCTCGCTGGGACAATTACAATTGTCTCACCCCCGTGGGATCCAAAATTTTTAGGTGGATGTGCACGAGGAGGTGAAGACCTTTTTGTAGAGGAAGAACAACAGTTGTGGCAGTAGTGATAGCTCAGGTTGAGTGTACTGTCTGTCATGTCTTGTAGATATGAGTCCTATGTGTCGTCTGTACTCTCAGGTCCTTGGAGTTGGTTCGTACTGGTTTTATGATCAATAAGATATTTTGGCTTACGTGCCTCGAGGTTTTATGTTGCTCATGTATAGTTTGGTAAATCAACTCTTATATGTTATTCTCAAGATGAGATGTACCAGATATGTACAATGTGAATAATGATGTATATAAGGTTATGGACCTTTCAGTAAGAGATGTTTTAATTTTTAGTGATTTTTTTTAATCTGCTGTTTATGTTTAATTCCGCTTAATTAGTAACGATTTGATTGTCGGTCATTACAGAAAGATTCAAACTTAAGCATAGTTAGGTCAGAGTGGGATGTCCTATTGGTTCATCACAATTTTTTAGGTACATATTTAGAATTTTCCATGTGTTTTTGCCAATAACTTGGGCTAGGTGTTGTCCAAGGTAGCCATGTGAATGGACATATAGAATATGTGCACTAGACCTGGATTCACATTCCAAACTTTGAAAAGTAAAAACTGAATGACAAAATTATGTGTATTTTGTTTTCTATAAAAAATGAAGAAATCCAACATGGAAGTAGGATATGAATACCATAGTTGTTCTAAATTTAGAAAAAATGATAATAATTAAAAAAAATTGATAACGAGAACTCTACTACAAAATTATATGATGTTAAATTTTTGCACTCTGTTACCAATTTCTTAAAATAGGGTGGAAGTAATAACTTTAAAGAATACATTAAAAGAGTAAGTAATCAATTCATGTAAGAGAAATTATCTAACTCTATTTACAAATATTATATTTATTAGGATGTAACTCGCATAAGTACTATATTTAGATAGGTTCAAATTGTAACTGGATTTTATTGTTGTGGTTTATAGTGGTATTAATCTATCAGAAAAATTAGACATCTAACCAAATTACAACCATCAAATTTATGTTTGTAAAACGTTAGAATTTTATTGTAATTTCAAAAACTGTTATTTAAATAACAATATATTCCTCAGAAACTTATAGAATTGACAAATATGCTTATATCTACGCTAGAATTTGTATGTGGAATATTACAAGACAAAAATGGAAACAAATCTCATTTTTCAATGTGTGACATAAACATATCGAACATTGATCAAGGTGTTGGATAGTTAAGTGGTTTCACCAATTATCAAGGTTAAATCTTAAGTATTTATTTATTTGTAATTATTTCTCTATAATGCACTTATAACTCAATCTTTACCTCTTGTAAATCATGATTGATTCCATATAGTATAAAAGTATTATTGACATGATCCCTCTTTCAAAAATACAATTATGAAAAAAAATACTTGAAGAACCACATAACATGATTCAGAAAATTCACATGGTTGAAAAGGATTATGATTGAGTAATGGAATTTCTTAATTCATCCTTTAACTTAACTCACCATTTAAACATCAACAAAATTTCTTCACTCAGTGGATGTCAATCACATCCATGATTTTGGAGAAATATCACATTTAATTGCCAGGTATCTCATTATATATACATTAAGGTCTTATTCCTTACCTTTTTCAATACAAAGATATTATCTTCTCCACTTTTATAAATTCCTATGCATGATGTATTACCACCTTGTGTAAATGTGGAAGGGACAAACAATTGATAAATATGTATGGAACAACTAAATTTAAGAAATCACTCTTAAAATGTAGATTTTTTAATCCTGAAGTTTTATAACTAAACATTTCCTTGTTGGTGAAGAGATCAGTGATGCCCCGATCAAGGTGCCCTTCTGCAATCTTGAACTATCAAAGGTGATCTATAGAATGTAAATGGGGTTGGACCTATGTAGTAGTTGAGGCATTAATTTGTGGTCTCATATGTGTAATGCAAAATAAACTACAAATCTCACTCACACCCACAAAATTTTGACAACTTTGCTTTTATCTATGACTTATTGTCGTGCAAATTTCAAATTCATAATTTTTGTCAGTCATTCCTCATGATGTAAAGGGAAACACCAATATATTAAATGTTTTAGTTATTCAAATTCATATATCAAGTTATATAGGTGTTACTCATACAACTCCTTTGGGTTTTGGAGGTTTATTGAAACAATAAACTAATTATTGCATTATTGAAGAAATGTTATTGTCTTTTCATTAATAGTAGATCTTATAACATGGATATTTGTATCAAATTTGTATTGTCCTAATATTTTTGGGTTTTGGTCGACTATTGTAGAATGGACTACAAGTTGTAAACGATAATTAGTTCTTTTTTGTGTGAGTAGTCATGAAAAATTCAATGAGGAAATTAATAATTTTGCATAGGTTAGTGATTTCATTTTAATTATGAAATTTTATAGTGATTTGCTATTGTGGAGTTCATCTTGCAATTTCAGACAACATGAAAACATTGTTATCCTTCAAGCATAGAAAGCACTGAGAAGTTACATGTCATTTGGGATCAAAAATTTTGTGTGTCCTCATGCATGTCTGTGTGTGTGAACAAGGAATAAGTTGATACAATTAATTGAGGGAGCTTGTAATCTATTTTTATAGACCATTAATAGTTTGTGTGAATAAATATTAGTAGAATGTACTTCATGTTATATTGACAATGAAAATATTGAATTCGATGATTTCTATTTTTCCTATAATTTTTCATGATACAATATGTGATTTCCTTTGCCCTGGTCTTTTTAAGCCTGAATAGAAGAGATTTATTTCAAAAAACCTTGTTTACATATAAATAAGAATGATATTTATTAACAATTTTCTAGGAGAAGTAACCCTATTTTGTTCTATTGGTGTGTGTGATAGATGACAACCAAAATATCATCTAGGGTATGTTACTTTTAAGTATATTAAGATAATCCTATCCATTTTTCTTAGATAGAAGCTTAGTTTTTTCTCTCCATTGTGATAATAAAAGCATTATTTTCACTAGAAAGAAAACTTTGATATGGTTTTTTATTTGATTTTTTTTATTTCTTACCCCTTTCATTTGTTTGAGAATAAATATCTCAACATGCTCTCATCTTCCTTTTTCATACTTTTGGTTGGAATTAAGGATGAGTTACAAGAAATTTGAAATGGATATATTCTTGATTTTTTTAATGGAGATATTTTGAATGTAATACCTTGAGAAGTTTGTTTATGTGTAAAATTTCCTACCATTTTTTGAATAGATACCCATTACCTGAACACTTGTAGTGTGTTGTATAAAGTGTTGGTGTTCAACATTAGCTGGTTTACCGCTGGTGAGCCACCATATTAATCTAGATTGGTGAAAATTCTATAGAAATGTTTGCTTATGGTTGCTTATTCTAACAGAAAATAGGAGCGAAAACCCACCATCATTTTAGCGACAACATATGATACCTACCCCACCATAAGCCATCATTTCTTGAGCATTCTCGAATGCATTTTTGATGGATATATTATTTCTATAAACCCAAAGTTATAGTAAACACATTGATTAATATGTTAGGCTTTTGCATGAGTATTTCTAATTCAAAACTCCTCTTTTAGTAATACTGGTCCATGGATATAAGATACTTTCTATTTTTATTTGAAATAAAATTGGGTTTATGTTTTGGTTAGGAATTTCTCTATGCAATTTGTATGAATCGCCTTGGTCTTCTATTTCAATCAACAAGTTCATTGTAGGTTATGATCATAGATAAAAGTGAAAGCATGGAACATCATATCATTATAATTCTTATATTACAAATGTTTATTCTTATGTACTTTATGTTTGTTACAAGGTATTTTCACATATATTTCATAATCAAATATAATCAATGTATATGAAAAATATCTTTATAGACATAAAGTAATTATAAAACATGTTTATGCACAACACAACTGTTCTTAGAAGCTGTTGGAGTTTATTTAATATATATAAAAATATCATCTAACATTTAATAGAAAAAATATAAAGGTATAGTCCACTTGTCCAATTACATGATGACATTGAATTTTTCTGCAACTTTTGTTACTATATTGCACACGAGTTCTTTGGATTCATATAATCACAAATAAAATAATATTATATAGATCCAATGTTATAGTTTTTCATCATTAAATTAACTGTTTTTCATTTCTCTCATTCTTGATTAATTAGAACTCATTTAGCACCCATTTAGTTTATCATCTGAGATGAGTTCCCTAAGGCCATTAGGTTGTTTGAGGGATTGGATGCTAACAATGAAAATTGGATATAATGCACCTCATATGTGTGATCCTGTGCTACCTTTAACGTGGTATGCCTTGTAATAAGATAAAATAATGAAATTAATTAATATACCTATGGTAATGTCGTCACAACTGAAGTAAAATTTGATTATGTTCTAAACTAAAAAATTAAGTAGACATAATATCGTGGAAGCCAATTGACCTTGTAATTTTATTTTTAAAACTATTGTTCATATGATACATATATAATAGACACGTGCAAAGAACATGCATTTACTAGTTTTATACTAAACACTAATATTTTTTGTCGGATGGTGAGTCTTTACGTTATTCATTGTGTGCTTGAATAATCTAAGTTTTCACAGGTGTACAAAATCTGACTTCATATTCCACATAAAATTTGAGGAGATGATAGATCGTGTCTCTTACATATAATATTAGAAAGAAGTGCCAAAGAGTAATCATGTGGCCATTAGGGTTGTGAGTTTTTGAGAATATATGATAAGTACAAAGAAGATTCTTTCAACGGTGATAGAAAACAACATGCTTGGAACAAGATATCAATAATATTGTTTGATAACATTTTCACATATTGCTTTAGTTTTCCAAATACCTTTGCATAGAAGAGAGAACATTGTAGCCAATATTCTGAATGTAAACTGAAGGAGATCAACTTAACCAACCCTACTAAATAAAGGGTTCAAATAGTAGTACATAATGTGTTTCAAAAGTGTTTACAATATTATCCATTTACCCTTATCCTCCCCGTTTATTCGGTGGGGAAGAGGATAAGGGTAAGGGGAGGGTAAGGAAATTTTTGAGGTGGGTAATTATCCTTATCTTTACCCTCTACCTTGTGGTGGGTAAGGGTAAGGATAAACCTTTACCCTCCCCATTGACATCCCTAAACTTGGATAATTTCTTGTCCTGTTGGGACCGTAGTACCCATGACCTGGATTAGAGTTGACGGCGTTCACTTCTTCAATGAGGGGGTTGTTGTTAGACTGGGGTTGGTGCATGTCAAGGTGGCTTGGTATAGGTGATTACACTCTAGAATTGTATGCCCTTGTGCATTGTAGTTTTGGCAGACTTCTAAGGCTAACCTAGCTTGAAAACAGGATAGACCTCTCTACCCATTTCTCAGGAGATATGACCCGAGGTTGTTGTGTTTGAGAGTGAGCATATGTAGAGATTTGACAATTGCCTTCAGCATGGATCTGTCTTCTACTATATCCACCTTGAGAACTCTCTTTCCTACTTGAGGAGCCCTAATTGGCTTGGTTCTCAGATCCCCTGCTCACCACCTTCTACACATCATCAAACTCTTTCGCATGAATTTTCCATTAGAGGTATCGTTTAGAAACTTATTAACATCATGCTCGATAGAAGGTTTCAATAAGTTGGATAGAGGAGATGTTATGGTGAGGGCATTTGTGCAACAAATCCTTGAATTGTTACTATGCTTCAAAGAGAGTTTCTTCTGGGAGTTGTTCAAATTGAGTTATTTGCCCTCTAATCTTATATATAAGTTAGGGTGGAAAGAATGTCTCTAGGAACTGGTTCTCAAGTTCCTCCCAAGTTTTGTTGATATGCTCATCTAAGGAGTTCTACTACATCCTAGCCTTGTTGGTAAGATAGTAATAGAATAGTCGCAGCTTCATGGATTTGTTAGATACACTACTTTCTTGCTTAGACCATATAGATCAGTGAACTTGTGTAGATGGTCATGTGCACCCTCACTAATTATGTCTACAAAATTGTTGTTTTGCATCATCGTCACTCATTGTGTCTTGATTTCAAAGTTAGGCATCTTCATGTATTGTTAGACAATTAGTTTACTGATGTTGGCCTTAGGGATGGAGAACTCTCATAGTTCTCTCTATAATTTTGATTCTCCAAAGGGTCATGATCTACTTGCATTGTGGCTCTAGATTCTGCCATGAGTCTATCTCTTTGTGTTGCTAATACTATTTCAACTATATGGTTGATGTCCTCTTCTACCATATGTTCTTTGTGTTCATGAGGAAGCCCATGATAGGTTCATTTAATCTTAGGGTCAAAATCTATGATGGAATTGATAGAGGAGCATCACATGCATGATGCGATGATTTTGAGTCGCATTTATAGACCTGTTTGATATGTGTTTTATGCTTTTATTAGTCATTTTTATGGTTAATGTTGCATAATTCATTCACTTTGGTCTTTGCTACTATTTTATGTCAAATCCCCTTTATTTCATCGTTTTGAGCATTAATTGTCAAAATATTATTATTTGTGTGAATTTATGTTGTTTCGTGTTTGAGTTTCAGGGAAAACAAGTATCTGCTTCCGTCGATACCATCAACGGAAGTCGATACCATCGACCGGACCACATGTTGCCAGCCGCGACTATCAGCAAAGAGTCGATACTATCGACAGGGATGCCGATGGTATCGAGCTACCATCAGGTTGCTGGTGAGAAAGCAGTCGATAGTATCGACACCAAGTCGACACCATCGACGCACGGAGGCTACAGTGTCGGAATCTTGCAAAAACCGACGCCTAAAGGATGTCGATACCATCGACCCGCGTCGATGGTATCGAGATGATGTCAAGCACGACAAAGAAAGGATTTGTAGCTGGCCGCTACCACACTTGGTCGATACCATCGACTCGCGTCAATGGTATCGACACCGTAAGATATGTGTTTGCTTTGGAATGATCTTAATCGGACGGCCGTGGTTAATTAGCGACCTAATGAGGGAGATATACCTAATGACGGCCGCCCAGATGTGGAGGAGACGTCATTAGACGATGCACACATCCAGGAGAGCAAGGAGAGAAGAACGGAGCATGAGAGTACACCCCAGCCGATCCGGACGCTGAAGAAGATGAATTCCACCACTGAAAGGCGGTAGAACGCGGATTCCACGCCAAGGATCGATTGGACCTTTTCCGTTCAGGGGTTTCACCACTCAATTTCATTTTTTCTCATGTTTCCCCTTTTCTTTACTACATTGTACTCTGAGATGAACATGCGGGGCTAATCCCCTTTATCTTTAGGACCGGGAGTAGCCCGGGGATTCATTGTATGACGATTTTATAATAGTAATTCATACTTTATCTCTTAAATCTGTGGTATAATTTCGTTTTCTCAATATATTGTTATGCTTGATCACCATAATAATAACCTAATGCCCTTAATCACTTTGAAAGAAGGATTAACTGCTGAAAAGAGACAGAATTCACATTAATCGACAAATACCTTGACCAAGGTGGTGTAAAATTAATGGTGGATACTGAGAGATCGTTCATAATGCACCTAGTTTAGGGTATAGGTTACTATGACGGTGGAACCGACCTAGACATAGGCAGTGAATTGTACCACGATAGTGGGCAATTATGATTTCAGGCCACTACCCGGATAGAGAGATAAAATTGAGCAGCTATATAGAATTTAATACAATGAAAACCCGTGGTGAAACCGTAACCCTAAAGATATCCTTTTGAATTGATTAAACCAACATTTAATCGATTGCGTGTTTTGTTTTGTTTTTTTTCTTTTAATTTTAACAACAACTCTCAACTTATTAATCGGCTTAGCTGATCGCGAGTAGTTAGTAGGAGTCCCCGATGATTACACGTATCCCTGAGTTTGACTCGGGCCTCACAAAGGCCTGTACTACTCGACGCGTTCACTTGCGTTTCTACGCACGGTAAATTTGCGTCAAGTTTTTGGTGTCGTTGCCGGGGATACGACAATTTGTTGGCACTTCGAGTGCTGTGAGCGGCCACTCTAGGCTACCTTTTTATTTTTTTTATTACAAAAATTCACAATCTCTTTTCTAAATATTTGCAATCATCAAGCACTGTACTAAATTTAATATTTCTATTTTCAGGTATTGTGCATGGTGCAGACGCGTAGTACTGACTACGCAGGTCGCGCACCAGAGGTTCCACTGCCGGGACCAGATGATGAGGGTGATTATAATCAAGATGAGCTGGAGGATATACTTTCTGAACACGAACAAGAAGAGATGGACGAGCCACATACAATATGGGAGAAGATCAAGGCTTCTTCCTCGTCCGCTTCCAAGGGGCCTATAAAGAAGCAAGCGCTGAATATTCTAACCTCCAAGATTATTCCAGCTTTGATCAACTTGGTGAAGTCTAATGCTTTCTATGGGCTCAAAAATGAAGACTCC
Source organism: Alisma plantago-aquatica (assembly GCA_963693085.1). Taxonomy (NCBI): domain Eukaryota; kingdom Viridiplantae; phylum Streptophyta; class Magnoliopsida; order Alismatales; family Alismataceae; genus Alisma; species Alisma plantago-aquatica. The sequence continues at coordinate 409,991,995 of OY856414.1, forward strand.
GTCGCGCACATTAGTCAATTTGTGGAGAATTGCGATATGATAAAAATCGAAAGATTCCCACAAAATGTGCTCTACTTGAAGCTATTCCCGAGCTCTCTAGCAGGAATCGCACGGGAGTGGTTGAACAAATTGGATGATGAATATGTGGAGTCTTGGGACCACATGGTTGAGGTTTTCTTCGAGAGGTTCTTTCCACCCGAGAAGACCAATGACATGATCAGAAAGATCCACAACTTCACGCAACAAGCAGGAGAGACGTATTCTGAGACCTGGGAAAGGTTTCAGATCATGCTCAGGCGATGCCCGCATCACGGGCTTGATAAGGAGACACAAGTAAAGATCTTCTATTTTGCTCTCTCCGAGCATGATAGAAGTAACCTCGATTCAGCCGGTTCTGGATTCTTCCTTAATAACACAGATACTAGATGTTGGGAGATCCTTAAGAATATGGCTAAGAAACAATCATGGGGTGAAAGAGGCATTGTGGAACAGGTTCGAGTGGCAGGTGAACCTAAAGCAATAAAAGAGCTGAATGACAAGTTAGATCTTTTATCCAAGAAATTGCTAGCTAAGGAAGATGCACCCGAGGATGAGGAAGCCCAAGTAAAATTCATGCAACAACAGGGCTACAGAAATAATGACTATTCATGGAGAAAAGACAAAAAGTTCTCATGGAAGGATCCTAATAACTTCCTACAAGATCCGGAGGCAAAGCCACAACCAAGGGCCGACGATAAAAGCATTGAATTGCTTAGTCAAATGGTGCAGCAGAATCAAGAAATGATGACTATGTTCGGTAAACAACTGCAGTCTCAGGGTGACATCTTGACTAAATTTGGGCAGACGCTGCAAAGCCATGGAGCACAAATGAGGGCGTTAGAAACCACTGTGACCCAGATCTCAAATGAAGTGGCAGCCATCAAGCATGCCAATCAGCAGAGACAGGCTGGGAATGCCGATGTGGTTCAAGCACATCATCAGGTTAAATACATGTATGTGATCAATGAGGAAGAACCCCAGGTGGCAGAAACAAAGGACAAAAGCAAAATGATGTTTGATACGGAGGCTACACTGGCAATACCGTATCCTCGCAGTCATTATGGACTACTAGGCGGATGCACTCCTTTCAGGAAATCCCACCAAGAGCCCATGATGGTGGTGCCCCCGCCTAGGCAAGAAGAGCAAGTGAAGACCATCGGTCAAGGTGCGGAAACATCCATTGCGAGAGAGGAGCCACAACAAGTTAAACATGTTGATGATGTTCCGACAAAGTCCACACCAGAGGGAGTCTTTGAAGCAAGCTTAGGGGATCTAGCCCCAAAAAGCTCATATGTGCCACCTCACAAGCGTGTTAATGCAGCAGTTGTGTCAAGTCTGGAAAACCTTAAGCCGAAGAAAGAGCACCGACATTATAGAAAATTCTTGGAGATGTTCAGAAATCTTCATATCAACATTCTATTGGTGAAAATGATTGAGAAGGTTCCCGCCTATGGGAGATTTATCAAAGAAATAGTCAACAAAAAACGGAGGATTAAAGACACCGATGTATGCCGGATGAATGAAATGGTGAGCTCAATCATCCATGGGAGCTTACCACATAAGAAGAAAGATCCAGGGAGTTTTTACATTCCATTCTCGATAGGCGATAGACACTTTCCACAAGATCAATGTGATTCGGGCACGAGCATAAATCTCATGCCGCTGTCCACATTTAAAAAACTGGGGTTAAAGGACATGAAGAAGTCAGCGGCAACCATTGAATTGGCTGATGGATCCATAGTACGGCCATATGGAGTTTGCGAGGATGTACTCGTCAAAGTAGAAAAGTTCATTTTTCCTATAGATTTCGTCATCATGGATATGCCGCAGCTTCATAGTTGTGAGATGCTACTGGGTAGGCTGTTTCAAGCAACGACCGATGTAGTAACTGCAATTGGGAGAGGTACGTTGACATTGGGGATAGGTCAAGATCGGGTGGAGTTCAAGCTACCGCACGATCCTCTGAGCACCTTCTCCAAGGTACCGAGTTGATGAGAAGCTTGAAGTCATCTAGCCTAAGACGTTAAATAAGGGTGCTTGTTGGGAGGCAACCCAACCATTGGTACCTTAGATTAGTTCATTTACATTCGTAGTTTAATTTGTTTTTACTTAATTTTTAGTGTAAAAAATATACCGTGATGGTTTGCTACTTGTGTAGGGCTGAGGCATAGTCGATACCATCGACCCTTGTGTCGATGGTATCGACCATGGTACAGGTTGATGACTGCAGAAATCGGACTGTGTCGATACTATCGACGGCCTCGTCGATGGTATCGACATACCTACAGGCAGATCACAAAGTCAAGGTCGATGGTATCGAGATGCCTGTCGATACCATCGAGATCTCTGGAGATTTTCAGAAGAAATCAACTCAGTGAAGTCGATACCATCGATGGGCGTGTCGATGGTATCGACACATGCAAGTGAAAAAGGCAGCGGTCAGGCCTCGCGAGGATTTGCCCTAATCATAGAGTCGATACTATCGACTCGCGTCGATAGTATCGACGGGCCACGTCAACGATCCGTGAGAAAGATCAACGACATCACAGAAAACAAAGAAGTCGATCCGGGGGATGGGTCGATACTATCGACCCGCGTCGATAGCATCGACGCGTCAGCAATCCGGGCCCCACAGATCCAGCCATCGACGACCGTCGATACTAGCGGAGGTACAGATCGTGCTACCTGAGTCAATACCATCGACTCGCGTCGATGGTATCGACGGGCAGACAGTAGCACCGGCCACGGCTATATATGGGGAGTAGTTGCGTCAGATGGCATCACACCTTCAGTGCAATCTTCCTCCACTTGTGCCGAGCGAGTTCTAAAGCTGTCAAGCAAGCGAGGATGCCTATTCTATGCAGGGCATGTACACTATGCTGCAAGACATCCAGAAAACGCAGCAGCAACACATGACAATGTATACCGGTATTCAAGACACTACAAACCGGATACTGGAAAACCAAAGGGCGATGTTCGAGAACGAACGTCTTCTCCTCAACAATCAACAACAGATACATGATCGGTTGTATCGGATGTAGATGCAGCAGGAGCCCTTCTATGACCACTATTGGAGCCAAGATTACTTTGGAGGCTATCCACAACCTCCACCTAGGGCCCAATTTGATCCAAGCTTCCAGGGGGAGTATCCTTCTTGGGACCCTACAGCTCCGCAGTACCCGCCTCCACCGCATGAGTAAATCGGTATCCCTGTTCCAACCTTTGAGTTTGTTTTGACTATGAGGCCATAGTTGAATTCAAGCTTGGGGGGGGGGTAGTTGGAACAGTTCTATCTTTATTTTCTCTGTTTTTAGTTTTCTTGCTTTTGTTCTTGTCATTTGTTTCTTGCAATTTTAGTTTGTTGTAGGATCCACATTCTATCTAGTGTAATCGTGGATGTCTTTAATCTTGTGTCATCTCTGTTGCATGTGTATGGGAATGGGAAACTAAAAATTTTTGAGTGTTCACAAGCTTGAATGTGTTTAGCCTTGATCACTTAACTTAGAAAATGATTGGTTTTGTCAACTTTAAAACAGAAATTCACAACTGTGTATCCCTAATGATTCATGAAAGTGGACGGAAATTGGTTGTTGAGCCTTAACTGACCAAATGGTAATGAGACTCTACTTTGAAGTAAGAGAGAGAAACCTCTTAACTACTACACAGGTCAGTAAGGAGGGACGCATAATATTTTTCTAAAGGTTCACTCAACTAGTCTTGTGATCTGTTCACCTCATTGTTTTCATAATCCACCCAAGAATTGGAAGTAAAGTACGGTTGTAACTCTTTTTGATTGCATGGCATGTAGATAGGACTTGCATTGTAATCACCTTCATATGTTTTGCATGAAAAATGAAGAAAATATTAGAATAGTTATACATGCACATTACCCTTAGGTGTATGTCATTTAGTTGCATTCATAACTTCTATGCATAAAGTATGTCATGTACCTCATTTATTCTGTAATGGTGAATTAAAATGTTTCATACCTTCTAAATAATTCAAATGTTTGAGTTATGCAGCAAAAGTAAGCCTTATAAATTATTCGTTGCCAATTATGGATATAAGGGCTTGGAAAAAAAGAAAAAAAATCTGAAAAAAAAAACTGAAGAAAAAAAAAGAAAGTTATTTAGAAGCAAGTAGAATAAGAAGGAGAAAGGAACATAATCTCACCTACATTTTAAGATGAATGAGTACATGATGTAGCTTAATTAGATATCCATCTCATTTTGAGACGGATGGTTAGTGCAGTCATAATTCCACCTAATCTTAGGCATTAGGGAATTTCTCATGTGCATTTGCATCATTTAGGGCATTTTTTGTTTTATGCATGTTGCAATCGTATGATACTTCCATTTCTTCCATGAGCCACCCATTTCATCCACCCGTTGCTTGGATTGGTAGGCCATTGTGAATTTCTCCTCACTAATGAATATCAAGAGAACTGCTTCCATGTAGATGGTAGTTAGGGTGAGCAACGTAGTATAGAAGATCACAAGATGCACCAAGCCTGGACTGGCGAATTTTATTATGTTAACTGCCTTATGTGATAGTGTTCATCAGTTTTGAGGTCAATTTATTTTATGTATGATTATTGTCGCCTTTAGGGTAATTACCATTCCGTGGTTAGAGAGGGCCGGTATGTGAATGTCTGGTGGGAGTCATATGGGATGTTGGTTGTGGTGTGTTGTTCTTCAGTTGACATTAGCAATTCTATTCTAAGGATTAGTTGCTCGAGGGCGAGCAACGTTCAAGCTTAGGGGAGTTTGATGCGATGATTTTGAGTCGCATTTATAGACCTGTTTGATATGTGTTTTATGCTTTTATTAGTCATTTTTATGGTTAATGTTGCATAATTCATTCACTTTGGTCTTTGCTACTATTTTATGTCAAACCCCCTTTATTTCATCGTTTTGAGCATTAATTGTCAAAATATTATTATTTGTGTGAATTTATGTGGTTTCGTATTTGAATTTCAGGGAAAACAAGTATCTTCTTCTGTCGATACCATCGACGGAAGTCGATACCATCGACCGGACCACAGGTTGCCAGCCGCGACTATCAGCAAAGAGTCGATACTATCGACAGGGATGTCGATGGTATCGAGCTACCATTAGGTTGCTAGCGAGAAAGCAGTCGATAGTATCGACACCAAGTCAATACCATCGACGCACGGAGGCTACAGTGTCAGAATCTTGCAAAAATCGATGCCTAAAGGAAGTCGATACCATCTACCCGCGTCGATGGTATCGAGATGATGTCAAGCGCGACAAAGAAAAGATTTGTAGCCGGCCGCTACCACACTGGGTCGATACCATCGACTCGCGTCGATGGTATTGACATCGTAAGATATGCGTTTGCTTTGGAATGATCTTAATCGGACGGCCGTGGTTAATTAGTGACCTAATGAGGGAGATATACCTAATGACGGCCGCCCAGATGTGGAGGAGACGTCATTAGATGTTGCACACATCCAGGAGAGCAAGGAGAGAAGAACGGAGCACGAGAGTACTCCCCAGCCGATCCGGACGCTGAAGAAGACGAATTCCACCACTGAAAGGTGGTAGAACGTAGATTCCACGCCTAGGATCGATTGGACCTTCTCTGTTCAGGGGTTTCACCACTCAGTTTCGTTTTTCTCATGTTTCCCCTTTTCTTTACTACATTGTACTCTGAGATGAACATGCGGGGCTAATCCCCTTTATCTTTAGGACCGGGAGTAGCCCGGGGATTCATTGTATGACAATTTTATAATAGTAATTCATACTTTATCTCTTAAATCTGTGGTATAATTTCGTTTTCTCAATATATTGTTATGCTTGATCACCATAATAATAACCTAATGCCCTTAATCACTTTGAAAGAAGGATTAACGGCTGAAAAGAGACGGAATTCACATTAATCAACAAATCCCTTGAACAAGGTGGTGTAAAATTAATGGTGGATACTGAGAGATCGTTCATAATGCACCTAGTTTAGGGTATAGGTTACTACGACGGTGGAACCGACCTAGACATAGGCAGTGAATTGTACCACGACAGTGGACAATTCTGATTTCAGGCCACTACCCGGATAGAGAGATAAAATTGAGCAGCTATATAGAATTTAATACAATGAAAACCCGTGGTGAAACCGTAACCCTAAATATATCCTTTTGAATTGATTAAACCAACATTTAATCGATTGCGTGTGTTGTTTTGTTTTTTTTTTTAATTTTAACAACAACTCTCAACTTATTAATCAGCTTAGCTGATCGCGAGTAGTTAGTAGGAGTCCCCGATGATTGCATGTATCCCTGAGTTCTACTCGGGCCTCACAAAGGCTTGTACTACTCGACGCGATCACTTGCATTTCTACGCACGGTAAATTTGCGTCAATGCACAACAAATATCACCTAAGAAGTGCACATGACTTATTTCATATGGTTAAAGATGAGTTGGATTCAAGATGATTTTCAACAATATCAATTGCAAAAGAAAATTCATAACCAGTTCAATCTGATTAATTTGATCAAATAAATTTTTGTCTCAATAAAGGTGCCAAAATTTTATGTATGTGTCATCGCACATATAAATTCACCTAGAGAATGTCCTTAGATTTTTACCTAAACAAGTATGACAACCATCACCAACAAACAAGTGGACCTAATCATAGTATAGTTAAGGATTGAACCCAAAGGATAATATATTTAAGAATAAACTGATAGAAGTAACCATGCAAGAACTAGTATTTCATAAATGTGGTCGTTTGTTGATTACTCTAAGATTGCAATAGAAAACATTAGATTAAGGTTGGATAAAAAGATGAAAATAGTAGGATGGAATGGATTTCTCTACTACTACCGATCATTCACTCTCTCACTACATCATATTAAGAATGAATATATATAAGACATTTATGCTATTACAACCTCAATTTTGCATATGTTTGCATAATTGAATTATAAAGATTTTGTGAATATAGACTTAATTGAAAGGTTGTATGCTTTGCTCCAAAAGATGGATTTCTTTGAAAATCTCTCTATTGATAGGAATTTCATAATTTCTATTATTAGATTAATCCGATAATGGATATAAAAGAGAAGAAAAGAAGAAAAGTCCAAATAAAAGGAAAAGATACAAGATAATTGATATTAAGCAAAGTAATTATGAGAAATACATAGAAATATCTAGAAAGTGAAATTAATGGCCAAAATTAAAAATAAATTCCATTTCTATGTGATTTCTAATAAAAGAAATAAGAAAAGAGGAAAAAGGAAATGAAAAAGAAAGAGAAATCCTTGAAAATAAATATCTTAATATAGAAATAAGTGAGATAATGAAAAATGAAGAATGTAGATGCATCTAGAAGGATGATAAGTATCCTTAAAAAGGAATTTCGAAATATTAGGATTTCTTGGGGTCCAAGGAGTCCAAGATAACTAGATAATGGTTTGAGGAAAGAGAAAATAACCATTTAATGGATTTGACTAATGAGTAACTTGCCTATGAAGAAATAGTTCTTTTCTTTTGGAATTTTGGACTCAAATTGACATACAAGTGGATAAAGGCAAGAGAGAGAAATCCTTAAAATTTGGTTGAAAAACAATGCACGATTTCCAAGTTATGCAATTTACAAAATATCCTAAAGTGTGGACATTAATTGCATAATTCATGTGTCATGATTTATCTGGGATTAAATCCCAAATTTCTTGAATTTCAGGTTAAGCACGACCGTTGAATCAGTGATCCAACGGTTAGGAGTGAATCCCAGTCTCACGGGGACTTGCTTGCGCAGAGTCCACCTATGAGTTCTTTGATCGAAAGATTTCTCGAAAAGGAAAGGAAATCTTGGAGTGAGAAGAGCTCCATTAGCTTCGGGAGGCTGTTCTGAAGACATCCAACCCGATTTTTGGGTAGCAGAAGTCCCCAAATTGCGGGACTGCTCATGATTTTAAGTCACCATACACCATGGTACTACTAAGATGGTACATTTCAGTAGTACTTTGGATGCCTAAGATGAAGTTGCATGTGGCTTGTCACCATGCATATTAGGAAGTGAAGGACGAACACCAGTAACCCAGTAAGTTGATATGAAGGATAAAAAGTCCCTGAGAGGGAATGTAAGTTCATCACTATGGATGTCTTGGTAAGTCTCCCCTGGACCAAGGAAGGTCAAGATGCAATATGGGTTATGGTAGATCGCCTTACCTAGATGACATAATCTAAGAGAAAGAGAGAGTACTGTCAGGGGATAGATCCGGTTGAACTACATGCAAGAGAGACAGATGGTTCAACTACACCATGATGCGAGTTCAAAAGTTCTTGAGTGTAACCTAAAGATTCACTTCCACGAGGTGGAAGAAGGTATATAAAGAACTCGATGCTTGTACATCTTATCACCCTTAACTAATGGTTAGTCTGATCCAAACAAGAGGGTATGATGAGAGCATGTGTGCTCATTCAGGGTGATACATTAGGGGCAGTTCTTGCCCTATGAGAGATGTGATGATAACCACCATAGCTAGTATCGGGATGTAAAGAAGCTCTGTAAGGGAGGTTGTGTTGGTCACCACTTCATTAAGATAATGTTGGTGAAGGGACCTTGCAAAGGTTAGAAAAGGACCACAGTGTGTGCAGATGAAGTCGCTTTGATCATGCGATGGCTGAGGAAGCCCAGGGGTGACATGAGTCACGAGCTGATGCAAAGCAGACTGACATGCAGTTCACTCTGGGAGAGTATGCGATGTTAAAAACTGACCGCTCTAAGCTACAGTTTAGAAAGTTGAGTCCCCGATATATGGGTCCTTTTGAGATGGATTGGTGGGGATGGTTATGTTTAGTCTTACCCCTCAGGATAACGTGATGTATTCCATGAGTTTGATCTAGAGCACTATGTGAGGTACCCAAGCCATGTGCTGAGCCATGAACCTAGATAGCTTTGAGATAAGTTGAAATGTCCTGAGTCACCTATGAGGGTACAAAGTACCAAGGTGAGAAACAACTCAGATGCAAAAATATGAGATGATGAAGGTTCTTGGGAGGCACCAGGGAGAGGGTAAAATCACATGGGAGCCATGATGGACATGAGGAAGTCTTATCTTGTTTGTTTGTATGTTTGAGGTAATTTTGAGGGAAAAATTCCTATAAGAGGGGAAGGATGTTACAACCTCAATTTTTTATATGTTTGCATAATTGAATTGTAAAGATTTTGTGAATATGGACTTAATTAAAAAGGTTGTATGTTTTGCTTCAAAAGATGGATTTCTTTGCAAATCTCCCTTTTGATAGGAATTTCATAATTTCTATTATTTGATTAATCCAATAATGGATATAAAAGAGAAGAAAAGAAGAAAAGTCCAAATAAAAGGAAAAGATACAAGATAATGGATATTAAGAAAAGTAATTATGAGAAATACATAGAAATCTCTAGAAAGTGGAATTAATGGCCAAATTAAATAAATTTCGTTTCTATGTGATTTCTAATAAAAGAAATAAGAAAAGAGGAAAAAGGAAATGAAAGATAAAGAGAAATCCTTGAAAAGAAATATCTTAATAAAGAAATAAGTAAGATAATGAAAAATGAAGAATGTAGATGCATCTAGAAGGATGATAAGTATCCCTAAAAAGGAATTTCGAAATATTAGGATTTCTTGGGGTCCAAGGAGTCTAAGATAGCTAGATAATGGTTTGAGGAAAGAGAAAATAACCATTTCATGTATTTGACTAATGAGTAACTTGTCTATGAAGAAATAGTTCTTTTCTTATGGAATTTTGGACTCAAACTTGACATACAAGTGGATAAAGGAAAGATAGAGAAAACCTTAAAATTTGGTTGAAAAACAATGCACAATTTCCAAGTTATGCAATTTACAAAATATCCTAAAGTGTGGATATTAATTGCATAATAATCATGTGTCACGATTTATCTGGGATTAAATCCCAAATTTCTTGAATTTCGGGTTAAGCGCGACCATTGGATCGATGATCCAACGGTTGGGAGTGAATCCTAGTCTCGCGGGGACTTGCTTGCGTAGAGTCCACCTGCGAGATCTTTGATCGAAAGATTTCTCAAAAAGGAAAGGAAATCTTGGAGCGAGAAGAGCTCCATTAGCTTTGGGAGGTTGTTCCAAAGCCATCCAACCCGATTTGTGGGTATGTTCATCGACGAGAGCAGAAGTCCCCTAATCACGGGACTGCTCAGATGACCCTATCTATAGGGGAAGGCTCGCTAGGGCACCAGTGCGTCAACTCCCAACATTAAAACTCTTGGAGAATGATGAGGAGTTTTTGGCAAGTTTGATTTGAGAAACCATCTTGACATGCACCCTCATCGTCCAGTTGACCTCGTCGGAGCGTCGACGACTAGTTGGCGGTGAAAGCGCAGTGTGGAGGAGAAATTGACTCCCTAGGTGAGTCCATGTGGTGAAGGAAGAGCTTTCGGGCCAGTTGGTTCGTGTGCTGGTGGTTGAAAGCTTGGAGTCAACTACCAAGTTGATCGTGGGTTGCTGCTCGCTTTGGCGCGAGGAGAAGATGACCGCCTCATCATTTACCAAAATACCCCTCCACCACCGTTGTTCGAGTAAGGGATTTTCTAACTTTTGTTTCTTTCCAAACCAAGAGAGGTGCGCGATCATGGATCGTTGGATCCAGTGTGATCCAGCGGATCATCGATCCAACGGCCAACGTTTTTCTAAAAATAACAGATAATTCAAGTTAATGTCTTTTCTTGTAAAAATCATAACTTTTGATAGGAAGCTCCGATGAATAAAGTCAAAATATGAAAATTGATCCTCAGAATGAGAGGAACACAAATAAATTATATTTGAAGCTTAGTTCTGCTTGAAATTCAAAAAGTATGTAAAGATGCTATCTTTAATGGTTTAATTGATGAAAAACCCTAATCTTTGATGATAAATGAATTAGAAAGGGTTATATGGATGTTTAAAGTTGATATTAACTTGTTGATTATAAAAAGACGCATTATATCTAAAAGGGTGAACTTTATGTGTAATTTGATTAATTTAGGGTTCCATGTACATAAATGAGCTTTAATGGGCCTTGAAACCCTAATGTTAGTAATTATGTTTCTTAATGACTTTAATTGTTCAAATTCACGTATAAAGTTGAGATTTGATGGCTCTAAGATATTTTGAGTATAAAAGGTCCTAATTATGAATACCCTTAATTTAGTAATTAGGGTTTTCTAGTGGATTAATGTGGAATTAATGATAAATAGAGTTCAAATATGAATTGAACTATAATGAAATATGAGTTTTCAATTCGAAAGAAACTAAAGGTGATAATTGAGTCCAATGATCTTGAAATAACTTAAAAGGATAAAGATGGTGATTTTAGTATAAAAGAGAAATAACAGACTTTAATTGGGCTTATGATGTTGAAATTAGGGTTTGTGAACTAAGAGAGCATTAAATGTGATAAAAGTATTATGGAGGCTAAAACCTTAATAAAACCCTAAAGTGGCCTAGAAAGCCTAAGGTGGAATCCAAGTCTATCTTGAGAATGTTTAGATAAACTATAACACTTGGATGTATTGCATTAATTTCAGGATATTGTTGATTGCTTGTTTGATTGTTCTTTATCATTATTGCTTGGACATCAAGTTGCTCTGGATCAGGTGTGTAGTTAATTATGGTTAATCGCATTAGTTTCCTGAAAGGTTTTCTGGATGATTGATTGCATTAAATGCAACCTATCTGTTTGGATGTTCATACTTGCAAATCATAAAGTCACTATGGTTATCACAATTATAATATAAGTGTGTATTCTCGCACCGACATGCCACCCTGATGGATGATGCAAAAAAGTCAAGCCCAGGAGGGAAGACCCATTGGTACCATGAGTGGTGACCCTAGACACCAAGCTCGGGATGGAGAAGGTGGGCTTTGTTGCATGACTAATGGGCACCATGAGAGGTGACCCCGGGTACCAAGCTCAGGATTGAGAAGGTGGTCTTAAGTCAATGGCAAAAGAGAACCCTAAAGAGGGTATTCCAGGGTTAGGGCAAAAGTGGTGGAGAATGTCACATTGAAAGCGTAAATTGGCTTGTTAATTAACTTGATTGTGATATTTAGATTGTTAGCCATATTTGAGAAATTTTAGTTGTCCCCACATACCGGCATATTCCTATATGCTGACCGGCGTTTTGTTTGTTGGAGTTTTAGGTACAAATTGAAAAGGACAAATAGTAAAATGGCATATTGTGAAATTAAGAAATAAAGTGTAAGGAGGATTAGTTAGAATAGAGTCCAGATGTGGACAGAAGTTAGAAATCCAAGTTTTTGAAAAAGGTATGCAAATTTTTATTTTATTCCAGCTTTCAGTATAGTCATGGTAGAATTTAATAATTATTATGGATTATTTGTCGAACCTTTGATCCGAGAAATTGGGATAACGGTTCTGACCTATTGGTCTCCCTTAATTGGGGGTTACCGGGAGGCAGTCGTTACATTTGGTATCAAAGCACTGGTTCCTCATTTAATCTTTAGTAATTATTAAATTTTACAAATTCCATAGAACTGAGGGAGTTATTAGAGGATGTTTTGAAAGACAGAGGTGTCTAGAAAAGGATCACGTTTGGGGGCTGGCAATATTTTCCTCCGCACCGCTAGTCAGAATATGAGGACTCTCGGATCTATGTGACTGCCTGGCCAATGTCTTAGGAACTGAATCAAAATAAGATATCTTTAGGACTCTCTCATCTATTTTCCTTCTCAACCCTAATTCTGTAAGTACATTGCCAAAAAGTGGAAGCAAGGCTACACTGTACAACCTACAAAAAGGTGTGAGTATACGGGGTGTACTCTACAGAAAACCCCAGCAGCCAGGTTATACTGGGGTTTTCTGTAGAGTACACCCCGTATACTCACACCTTTTTGTAGGTTGTATAGTGTAGCCTTGCTTCTGCTTTTTGGCAATATACTTACCATTTTCCAAAAAAAGGACTATAAGGTTTAGGGTTTTCTCTCTCTTCCTCACCCTCTTGAGGATAGGGTATGCATGATAAGGTTAAGGAATCCTCCATCAAAATTAATAAAAAGCATGTAAATAAGATGTCATGGACATAATCTTAACAGTTTAAGCGTAAACTAAAGAATAGTTGCATGCTTAGGTCGTATAACATGTGTTGTCATGAGAGACCTGAGGTTAGACCGTCTGGTCAGGAGGATGAGTAGAGAGTTGGTTTTGGAGGCAGAGATCTCCATTAAAGGTAGAGACCTGGTACATCCTCTGAGGATGATGCTAACCCTAACCCTAAGTGGTGGTTAGAGAGGGATGACACGATGAGTTATATGTCATGGTAGACCATGTGTGTGGGTGGACATGTTTTTGGATGCCCTTGACAATATGAGCCATGTGAGGTTGGTTGACCTAGTACTTTTAGCAACGCAGCCCTGGGAAGGGTCGTGCATGGTATAGTGAAGGATAGCTCCTTCATTGATGAGGTTAGTGATGACCATATAGAAACCCTATGAGCTTATATGAGCATGGAAAAGTTGCACCCAAAGTACGTTAGTTGGGCTGACAGTAGGCTAAAGCCCTGGCCAGGAGAGTATGTTGGATAGCTTATGAGATGAGCATAAAGAGCTATAGATAATCTGGATCAAACATAGGTTTCACCCATGTAGGTGTATGCTGGTAAGCTTGATCCATTCTCGAGGGAGGACCTATAGTAATACGGTTGTTTGCAGGGTTAAGCTCTAGAGAGAGAGCAAGGCTCAAGCTAAAAGGTTGGAAGTTTAGACTCTGGGTTAGGAGAAACCCTGAGAAGTTGAGGATGATGCGACCTAAGAGGATGGTTGTGGCTACCTCATGCACGATCCCTGGAGGCTTATGGTATCTTGGTTTCCTTTAGAGGAACCAAACCCTAGAGAGAGGATAAGGTTGTTGGTACCTATGTGCCTATGGTATATGTGTTTACCCTTTTAGGGTTAGGAAGAAGAGTTCCTTAGACCCTAAAAAGGTTTAGTAACAAGTTGAGAGGCCTTATACCTAGTTGGTTGTCCTTGAGGAGGACTCCACTCTAAGGTGTTATTCAATTGGAATGATAATAGGAAGTGCATGTCATACCTTGTACATGCTTGGTACGTGGTTACAGGGTTGAGCATGCAGTTGGACATCAGAAAGGTGAACCTAGGGTTCCTAGACCTAAGAGGGGAAATAGTAATGCTGGGTGTACCTAATGCTCATGACGATATTTGAGTTTCCATAGATTTGAGCATGGTACCCCTCATGTTTGGAGGAAAAGGAAACCCCATGGTTAAGGTGTATGTTTGATGAACCCCTCGCCTATAAGTTGGTGACATGGGCAGGTATGATCTTGGTCCAATATTGAAGAATGACAACAAGTGTGACCTATCATGAAGACCTGGCATGGTTTAGTAGGTGGTCTGCTTACTAGCTATGTGCCCTAGTAGCTTGATAGGGTTAACCATGCTCATGTGGATATAAACTTGAGACATAGGGATGTTTGTGACCTTTGTTCCTATCAAGATGTAGTTTCCTCCCATCCTGGGAGAGGGACCCTTTTGTAGGGTGTATACCAGTTTTTGTTGGTTTTGAGGTAACCTAAATAGGTCTCATAGGATCTTAAGAAGCTAAGAGAAAAGTACATAGTATGAGAATGAACCTGTAGACCCATAGATAACCATCTCCAAGTACATGTGGATGTTACCATGGAGGTAACCAGTATGGGGCCTGACCGAGGTAGGTAGGTCGCCATGACCCCTATGAAAGGATGTGAGTCAGACCCTGAATACAGAAAGAGATGATGGAGACTTGGGTAAGGTTCTAAGTTGGACATGTACTATGTTAGAATCCTAAGTCTATCCTAGGGTCAGGTAGTGTTACAACCCCAATTTTTGGGTTCCTTTGGTGAGAAATGTAATTTCTCATATTAAAGATATTGGAACAAATAATACAATTTGTTGTGAATAAATGGATTTCGTTTACAATAGCCTTGATGTTTGTGTTGTGGGCTTTATTGGCTATTGGGCCCATTAACAAAGAAATTCAATTAATAAATGAATAATTGAGTTTTGAGGAAAGAAAGGTGTGGAAACCTCTAGAAGGCAAAAGAACTTAATCCAAAGGTGGATTTCATGCCACATGGGTTCCTTAGATTCCAAGGAGTCCAAAGTTGCAAAGAAAATGCAATAAGAAAAGAAAAGATCAATTAAGTATTTCTTTATTAAGAAAGAAATTGAAAATAATGGTTAAATGTGGAAAACAAGTGAAAAGAGGTATAATTGAGTTATCCTTGGTGGAATTTCGTATCTCAAGGATTCCTAATGATAAAAGGAATACTAATGAGGAAAATAAAAGAGAAATAAAGAGAAATCTTCAAAAAAAAAGATATTTTAATGAGAAATAAACAAGATAATGTCAAATAATGCATATTGATGCTTTTAGAGGGATAATGAGTATTCCTTAAAAAGGAATTTCGAATTATTTGAGTTTCTTGGGATCCAAGGAGTCCCAATGAAGAAAGAGGAAAGAGAAAATACCAATAAAGCAAAATAAGGGAATAATGTAATAGATTATTAATGGTTTTTGTGGTTTTGTTAAAGGAGTGGTATTTTCTACTTAAGGAAATATAAAAATCCGTGGCCAAGGAATTAAAAAGGGCAAGTATAAAGAAAACTAAAGAGGAATTTCAAATTCCTAATATCCATATAATAGGGGATATTCAAAGGGTAAAGAAGAGAGAGAAAGTTGGCTTTCTAAAGAAGGAATTGGATTCCTATTGGGACAAGATCTTGCATCTTGGTGGATGCACATCTTAGGGTGTGAAAACCCTCCCCTATAAAAGGAGTAGAGCTTAGGGGTGAGTTCTGGGGAGTTGCATGTATCCTTTCTTCCTTCTTCTTCTTCATCTTCTTGCACGCAAAACCCAAACCATGGGAGATAGTGCAACCCGGAGCGAGGTGGAGCTTTGGACATGGGCTTGATGGGGGCACGATGATCCCAGGTCCTTGGGAAAGGAGCTCGACCATCGTCCCTTAGGCCTAGCACCTGTGCGGCACCGTAGGTTGGCTGCAGGTCAGCCATGGCGGCGGACCTGCTGGGATCATTTCTGGCCGACCAGCCGCGAACCAGGAGCACCACCAGGTGCATGGAGGAGTGAGGCGGAAGCTGGGGACTATCCATGGTGCCCTAGAGCCCAAGGGTGGAGGAGGAGAGATCCCCCAAGCCTGCAGATCGCGGCGCCACTATTGCTGAACCGAGGAATAAGAAGACACTGTCATTGGACTGTTTTGCCCTCCACGGGCTAAAGAGTCGGCTGACTTAACTAGGGGCAAATTGGTCACTTCAAAATGTTTTAAAGCAAGCCGCCCCCACGTTGCATTAGGAAGCGATGTGGCAACCTCCCATTGACCCAAAGTAAGTGAGTTTTGATTAATTCATAGTAAATAATTAGTAGGTCGAATAAGGACATGTTATACATGAAAGTTGATCAGAAAAATGTGAAGAATCCAATAAAAATATATTTGAAGCCAAATTCTGATTGTAATTCGAAAAGTAATGGAAGATAGAAACTTTAATACTTAAATGTTTAAAGAACCCTATTTTGAGTTGATTAATATATTTAATGGGGTTTAATGGATGATTAAAGTTGATATTAGCCTGTTAATGATAAAAAGGAACATTAGGAACAAAAAAAGGATGAATTTTGCACGTAATTAGTTTAATTGAGAGTTCATGTGCATAAGTATGCTTTAATGGGCCTTAAAACCCTAATATTAGTGAATGAGACTATTAATGGCTTTAATTGATTAATTTCATGATTAGAGTTGGAATACGCTGAATCTAAGCTATTTCAAGTATAAAAGTACCTAAATGTGGATAAATACCCTAAATGTAGTAATTAGGGTTTTCTCATGAATAAAAGGTGGAATCAATGGTAGATCAAGTTCATATGTGAATTAGACTATAATGAACTTCGAATTGATGATAAATGAGCATAATGATATTGTCATGGATTAAACGGATAAAAATAGTAGCTTTAATGTAAAAGAGGCTTAATTAATGGATAATTATGCCTTTAATCTAAAACTGAGGATTAGATGTTGAGATAATTAGGGTTTATGATCAATTGCATTAAATTAGGGTTTAAAATAGTAAAAGATGAAGGGAAACCCTAATTGAAATGGAAACCCTAAAAGTGGACTAGAAACCCTAGGAAGTGAGCTAGATTTAATAGGTCTTGCTAACATGAGTAATAAAAGGGAATTGTATAATTGTTTCAGGATCTTATTGAATGCTTGCTTGCCTATTGTTGATTGGATTATTTCTGTATCACATCAGCTTGACAGGTATGTGGTTAATTATGATTAATTGCATTAGTTTCCTGTTCGCATTGAATGCAATCTAAACAGTTTGGATGTTCATATTGTAATTATAAAGTCAATATGTCTATCATAGTTATATATACATGTGAATTCTTACACCTACATGCCACCCTAATGGAAGATGCCATAAAGGTCAGTCCCAGGAGGGTAGACCAATGGGCACCATGAGAGGTGACCCCAGACACCAAGCTCGGGAATGAGAAGGTGGTCTATGATGCATGACTATGGAGCACCGTGAGAGGTGACCCATAGTCATGGAGCACCGTGAGAAGGTGGTCTATGATGCATGACTATGGAGCACCGTGAGGGTAGACCAATGGGCACCATGAGAGGTGACCCCATACACCAAGCTCGGGAATGAGAAGGTGGTCTATGATGCATGACTATGGAGCACCGTGAGAGGTGACTCCCAGGCACTAAGCTCAGGATTGAAGAGGTGGCCTTAAGTCAATGACAAAAGAGAAACCCTAGAGGGGTATTCCAGGGTTAGGGCAAAAGCGGTAGAGAATGACACATTGAAAATGTAAAGTGGCTTGTTAAATAATTTGATTGTGATTATTAAATTGTTATCCATATTTGCAAGATTTTGGTTGTTTCCACATACCAGTATATTTCGATATACTGACTGACATTTTGTTTGTCGGCGTTTTAGGAACAGTAATTGAAAGAACAAACATTAAAGTGACACATTGTGGAAATATGAAATAAAGTGCAAGGAGGATTAGATAGAATAATTCAAGCTCTGGATATATAGATTTCCAAAGTTTTCAAAGGTAAGTAAAGTTTTAATTTTATACCAAATTCCAGTTAGTTAGTAGAATTTCATAATTATTATTGATTATTTGTCGAACCTTTGATCCTATTAATTGAATAACGGCTCTGACCTTCGGGTCTCCCTTAATTGGGGGTTACCAGGAGGTGGGGTCGTTACAATTGGTATCAGAGTGAAGGTTCCTCACTTAATATTTAATAATTATTAAATTTTACAAATTCTGTTGAACCCAAGGGAGTTATTAGAGGATTATCCAAAAGATAGAGGTGTCTAGAAAAGGATCACGACTGGGGGCTGGAAATATTTTCCTCTGCACCGCTAGTCGGAATACGAGGACTCTCAGATCCGTGTGACTACCTGGCCAAAGTCTTAGGGTATGAATCGAAATAAGATATCTTTAGGAATCTCTCATCTTATTCATCCCTTCACAATTCAAATTCTGATAAGGACCTTAAGGATTAGGGTTTCCTCTCTTCTCCTCGCCTTCTTGAGGTATGGGTAAGGTTAATAAGGTCTAAGGAATCCTCCACCAAATTAATGAAAAACATGTAAATAAGATGTCATGGACATACGCTTAATAGATTAAGCACAAACTAAAGAATAGATACATGCTTAGGTCATATGACATGAGTTGTCATTGCCCCTCAGAAGAAGACCTGAGGCTAGACCTCCTTGACAAGAGGACGAGTAGATAGAGTTAGTCTTGGAGGTAGATATCTCCATTAAAAGTAGAGACCTAGCACATCCTATGAGGATGATGTTAACCCTAACTCTAAGTAGAGGTTAGAGAGAGAGATGACATGATGAGTTAGATGTCATGGTTGACTGAGTGTTTGGATGGACACACCTTGGGATGCCATATGAGCCCTGAGAGGTTGGATGATCAAGTACCTATGGCAACCCAACCCTAGGAAGGTTTGTGCATGTTTGAGCGAAAGATAGATCCTTCATGGATGAGGTTAGAACCTATAGAAACCTTATGGGCTATTGCAGGTAGGGTATAGTTTACACCCAGAGTACGTCAGTGGACGGCAGTAGGTTGAAACCCTGGCCAGTATGCATGATGGATGGCTTATGGGATGAGCATAAAGGGCTAGGTATAATCTTGAGCCAAACATGAGTTGAGCATAGGCTTCACCCACATAGGGGTATGCTTGTGAGCTTGAGCCTTCATGGAGAAGGGACCTCTAGTAGGAAGGCTGGATGTGGAATTAGCTTTGGAGAGAGAAAGTAGGACCCCAGCAAGAAGGTTGGAAGCTTAGCTTCTGAAACATGAAGAATAGGGGGGAGTCAAGGATGATGTGACCTAAGTGGATGATAGTGGTTGCCTCATGCATGATCCCTGGAGGCTGATGATATCTTGGTTGCCTTTAGAGGAACCAAACCCTAGAGAGAGGATGAGTCTGCTAATACCTTTGTACCTCTGGTATAGATGAGAAGAAGAGTTCCTTAAATCACGTAGAGGTTTAGTGACAGGTGGTAAGGCCTTGTACCTAGTTAGTTGCCATTGAGGAGGACTCAAGTATGAGGTGTTGGTCATATAAAAGGATCATAGAAGTACATGACATACCTTGGACATGCTTGATATGTGGTTAAGAGTTTGAGCATGCAGTTGGACACCCAAAGGTGAACCTAGGTTCCTAGGCCTAAGAGGGGAAGTAGTGTGCCCGATGCTCATGATGAGATTTGAGTCTCTATAGTTTTGAGCATGGTACTCCTCATGTGTAGAGAAAAGGAACCCCCTTAAGTTAAGGTATGTTTGATGAACCCCTCACAACTAAGTTGGTCTAATATTGAGGATGAGAACAAGTGTGACCTAGCATGGTTTTTTAGGTGTCTTTTTGTGCCTTAGTAGCTTGATAGGGCTAAGCATGGTCATGTGGAGGCAGACCCTAAACATAAGGATGCTTGTGACCTTTGTTTCCTCCCATCTTGGGAGAGGGACCCTTTTATAGGGTGTATACTAGTCTTATTGGTTTTGTGGTAACCTAAATAGGTTTCAGAGGATCTTGAGAAGCTAGGTGAGAAGTACATGGTATGATAATGAACCTGTAGACCCATAAATAGCCATCTCTAAGTGCATGTGGATGTGTTACCATGGAGGTAACCGGTATGGGGCCTGACCAAGGTAGGCAGGTTGCCATGACCCCTATGAAGGGATGAAAGTCAGTCATGAATGTAGAGAGAGATGATGAAGGCTTGGGTAAGGTTCTAAGTTGGACATGTACCATAATAGAATCCTAAGTCTGTCCTAGGGTCAGGTAGGGATAAGACCGATGGAAGAAGGAGTTGTCTAATTCCCTAGTTGCACATGACCATAGGGTCGGGAGGTAACAACTATCAATGTCTGAGGTCCATGGGTTAGGAGATTGATCACCTTCATGAACTCATGGGACCCAAAGGGCAAATGAGTAGGGCACTCTCTGGATGCATAAGGGAAAAGGGATGACCCCAAAAGTGTCGGCACCCTATATACCTAGAGGAGATGACCAAGGATTGTGTGGTGACCCAAGTAGGTTCAAGACCAGTTCTCCATGGAAGTAACTTTGATATCAAGATGATGTTTGTGATGTAAAGACATGTGTGGCACATTTCAACTCAGATTTAAAGGTGTAGTGGCAAGGTGGGATGTACCATCTCTACTCTTGGAATAGGAAGAACTCTACATTTGGATTGTAGCCAAATGCTTATTTCCTCTTGTTATGGGAGTAAGAGATAGGACAGTACGCATGCCATACACCAAGGATAAAGATGGTGTGAGTTGAGACGTTGCTACAGAGAAGATAGCATACCCTGGTGGAGTGAATGATGCATGGATGGTTCACAAACACTAAGGGAGTTAAGGTAGTCATCCTATAAGGTCGCTTCTAGCAGAATCTTTGTGGAATTTGCAAGTTATACAAAGTTGAGTTTGATCATCAAGGAGATGAGATCAAAGTATTCTCAATGAAGATATACTAAGAATTCGAGTTTGAAAGGATAAGTGAAATACATGGGGGTGTATGTCCTCAACAATATCTTACATCTAAGGATAAGAAGTGATAATGAATGCTCTGGTTGAGATATAGCTACCTAGTTTAGCTAGAGGCTAGAAGAAGTTGAGGTTGTTCGGCTAACCCTAAGTTGGAAAGAAGATATGTTTGGCTAACACTCAGATGTAGCAAGATCTGTTGAACAAGTTAGTAGTTGTTTGGTTATCCAGTCTAGGCTATGATGCAATAAGAGGATGGTTGTAGAACCTCAGATGCACTTCTTTGGAAAGGAAAGTGATGAAACCCCAACTAGAGTGGTTTAGGGTTTCTGATGAATCGATCTGGAGGAATCATGACATACCAGAGATCATGATTTTAAGATCACCATATACCTTGGTATTATTGAGATAGTAAGAGATAGTAGCACTTTGGATGCTTAAGAAGAAGATGCATGTGGCTTGTGGTCATGCATGATAGAGGTGAAGGATGAACACCAGTAACCCAGTGCTTTGACATGAAGGATAAAGAGAGTTCCCGAGAGGGAATGGGAGTTCATCACTATGGATGTTGTGGTAAGTCTCCCCTAGACCAAGGAAGGTCAAGATGCAATATGGGTTATGGAAGATCTCCTTACCTAGATGACATGAGAAAGAAAGAGTTCTTTCAAGGGATAGATCTGGTTGAACTACCTATGAAATATATGGTTTAACCACACCATTATGTGAGTTCAAAAGTTCTAGAGTTTGACCTAAAGATTCACTCCCATGAGGTGGAAGTAGATACCTGAAGAACTCGATGTTAGTACCCCATACTAATGGTTAGTATGATCCAGACTAGAGGGTCTGATGAGAGCATGTGTGCTCGTTCAGGGTGATACAAAGAGATAGTTCTTAAGATGTGATGTTAACCACCATAGCCTTTATCGTGATGCAAGAAGTTATATGAGGAGGTTGTGTCGGTCATCACTTCATTATGATGATGTTGGTGAAGGAGGCCTCGTGAAGGTCAGAAAAGAACCTCAGTGTGTGCCGATGAAGTCGCTTGATCATGCGATGGCTGAGAGAGAGCCCAAGGGTGACATGAGTCATGAGCTGATGCAAAGAAGAATGACATGTAGTTACCTGTGGGAGAATATAAAGTAAAAATTCGACCCCTCTAAGCTTCAACTGAGAAAACTGAGTCCCCGATATATGGGTCCATTTGAGATGGATTGGTGGAGATGGTTGTGTTTAGCCTTGCCCTCAAGATAACATGATGTGTAATATGTCCCATGAGTCTGATCTAGAGCACTATGAGAGGTACCCAAGCCATGTGTTGAGCCTTGAACCTATTCAGCTTTTGAGAGGTTGAAATGTCCTAAGTCGCCTATGAGGGTACGATATACCAAGGTAAGAAAGAACTCAGATGGAAGAATATGAGATGACAAAGGTTCTTGGGAAGCACCATGGAAAGGGTGAAGCCACATGGGAACTTTGGTGGACTTAAGAAAGGATTATCCTGTTTGTTTGCTTGCTTGATGGAATTTTGAGGACAAAATTCTTATAAGAGGGGAAGGATGTTACAACCCCATTTTTTGGGTTCCTTTGGTGAAAAATGTAATTTATCATATTAAATATATTGGAACAAATAATGCAATTAAATGAATTTCGTTTACAATAGCCTTGATGTTTGTGTTGTGGGCTTTATTGGCTATTGGCCCCATTACAAAGAAATTCAATTAATAAATGAATAAATTGAGTTTTGAGGAAAGAAAGGTTTGGAAACCTCTAGAAGGCAAAAGAACTTAATCCAAAGGTGGATTTCATGCCAGATGGGTTCCTTGGATTCCAAGGAGTCCAAAGTTGCAAAGAAAATGCAATAAGAAAAGAAAAGAAAAGATCAATTAAGTATTTCTTTATTAAGAAAGAAATTGAAAATAATGGTAAAATGTGGAAAACAAGTGAAAAGAGGTATAATTGAGTTATTCTTGGTGGAATTTCGTATCCCAAAGATTCCTAATGATAAAAGGAATACTAATGAGGAAAATAAAAGAGAAATAAAGAGAAATCTTCAAAAAAAAGATATTTTAATGAGAAATAAACAAGATAATGTGAAATAATGCATATTGATGCTTTTAGAGGGATAATGAGTATTCCTTAAAAAGGAATTTCGAATTATTTGAGTTTCTTGGGATCCAAGGAGTCCCAATGAAGAAAGAGGAAAGAGAAAATACCAATAAAGCAAAATAAGGGAATAATGTAATACATTATTAATGGTTTTTGTGGTTTTGTTAAAGGAGTGGTATTTTCTACTTAAGGAAATATAAAAATCTGTGGCCAAGGAATTAAAAAGGGAAAGAAAAAAAGAGGAATTTTGATTTCCTAATATCCATATAATAGGGGATATTCAAAGGGTAAAGAAGAGAGAGAAAGCTTGCTTTCTAAAGAAGGAATTGGATTCCTATTGGGACAAGATCTTGCATCTTGGTGGATGCACATCTTAGGGTGCAAAAACCCTCCCCTATAAAAGGAGTAGAGCTCAGGGGCGAGTTCTGGGGAGTTGCATGTATCCTTTCTTCCTTCTTCTTCTTCATCTTCTTGCACGCAAAACCCTAACCATGGGAGATAGTGCAACCCGGAGTGAGGTGGAGCTTTGGACAGGGGCTTGATGGGGGCATGATGATCCTAGGTCCTTGGGAAAGGAGCTCGACCATCATCCCTTAGGCCTAGCACCTGCGCGGCGCCGTAGGTTGGGTGCAGGTCAGCCATGGTGACGGACCTGCTGGGATCGTTTCCGGCCGACCAGTCGCGAACCAAGAGCACCACCAGGTGCATGGGTGCATGGCGGAGTGAGGCGGAAGCTGGGGGACTATCTCTGGTGCCCTGGAGCCCAAGGGTGGAGGAGGAGAGCTCCCCCGAGCCTACAGATCGCGGCGCCACTGTTGCTGAACTGAGGAAGAAGAAGACACAATCATTGGACCATTTTGCCCTCCATGGGCTGAAGAGCCGACTGACTTAACTAGGGGCAAACCGGTCACTTCGAAATGTTTTAAAGCAAGCTGCCCCCACGTTGCATGAGGAAGAGACGTGGCAGCCTCCCATTGGCCCAAAGTAAGTGAGTTTTGATTAATTCATAGTAAATAATTTATACATGAAAGTTGATTAGAAAAACGTGAAGAATCCAATAAAAATATATTTGAAGCCTAATTCTAATTGTAATTCAAAAAGTAATGGAAGATAGCAACTTTAATACTTAAATGATTAAAGAACCCTATTTTGAGTTGATTAATATATTTAATGGGGTTTAATGGATGATTAAAGTTGATATTAGCATGTTAATGATAAAAAGGAACATTAGGAACCAAAACAAAAATGAATTTTGCACGTAATTAGTTTAATTGAGAGTTCATGTGCATAAGTATGCTTTAATGGGCCTTGAAACCCTAATATTAGTGAATGAGACTATTAATGGCTTTAATTGATTAATTTCATGATTAAAGTTGGAATACGCTGAATCTAAGCTATTTCGAGTATAAAAGTACCTTAATGTGGATAAATACCCTAAATGTAGTAATTAGGGTTTTCTCATGAATAAAAGGTGGAATTAATGGTAGATCAAGTTCATATGTGAATTAGACTATAATGAACTTCGAATTGATGATAAATGAGCATAATGATCTTGTCATGGATTAAACGGATAAAAATAGTAGCTTTAATGTAAAAGAGGCTTAAGAGGCTTAATTAGTGGATAATTATGCCTTAAATCTAAAACTGACAATTAGATGTTGAGATAATTAGGGTTTGTGATCAATTACATTAAATTAGGGTTTAAAATAGTAAAAGATGAAGGGAAACTCTAATTGCAATGCAAATCCTAAAAGTAGACTAGAAACCCTAGGAAGCGAGCTAGATTTAATAGGTCATGCTAACATGAGTAATAAAAGGGAATTGAACAATTTTTTCAGGATCTTATTGAATGCTTGTTTGCCTATTGTTGATTGGATTATTTCTGTCTCACATCAGCTTGACATGTATGTGGTTAATTATGATTAATCGCATTAGTTTCCCGAGGGTTTCCCGAATGTTTCCTCACATTGAATGCAATCTAAACAGTTTGGATGTTCATACTACAATTATAAAGTCACTATGGCTATCACAGTTATATATACATGTGAATTATTACACCTACATGCCACCCTAATGGAATATGCCATAAAGGTCAGGCACAGGAGGGTAGACCAATGGGCACCATGAGAGGTGACCCCAGACACCAAGCTCGGGAATGAGAAGGTGGTCTATGATGCATGACTATGGAGCACCGTGAGAGGTGACTCGTAGGCACCAAGCTCGGGATTGAGGAGGTCGCCTTAAGTCAATGGAAAAAGAGAAACCCTAGAGGGGTATGCCAGGGTTAGGGAAAAAGTGGTGGAGAATGACACATTGAAAATGTAAAGTGGCTTGTTAAATAATTTGATTGTGATTATTAAATTGTTAGCCATATTTGCAAGATTTTGGTTGTTTCCACATACCAATATATATCGATATATTGACCGACGTTTTTTTTATCGACGTTTTAGGAACAACAATTGAAAGAACAAACAATAAAGTTACACATTGTGGAAATAAGAAATAAAGTGCAAGGAGGATTAGATAGAATAATTCAAGCTCTGGATAGATAGATTTCCAAAGTTTTCAATGGTAAGTAAAGTTTTAATTTTATACCAAATTCCAGTTAGTTAGTAGAATTTCATAATTATTATTGATTATTTGTTGAACCTTTGATCATGTTAATTGAATAATTGCTCTGGCCTTTGGGTCTCCCTTAATTGGGGGTTACCGGGAGGCGGGGTCGTTACAGGTAGGGATAAGACTGATGGAAGTAGGAGTTTCCTAATTCCCTAGTTGCACATGACCATAGGGTCAGGAGGTAATAGATATCATTGTCTGAGGGCCATGGGTTAGGAGATTGATCACCTTCATGAACTCATGGGACCCAAAGGGTAGATGAGGAGGGCACTCTCTGGATGCATAAGGGAAGAGGGATGACCCCAAAAGTGTCGGCACCCTACAGACCTAGAGGAGATGACTAAGGATTGTATGATGACCCAAGTAGGTTCGAGACCAATTTTTCATGTAAGTAACCTGAAAATTGAGATGTTCATGATGTAGATGCATGTGAGGCACGTTTCAATTTAGATTTATAGGTGTGCTGGAAATGTGGGATGTACCATCTCTACTCTTAGAACGGGAAGAACTCTATATTTGGACTGTAGCCAAATGCTTATTTCCTCTTGTTATGGGAGTGAGAGATAGAACAGTACGCATGCCATACACCAAGGATAAAGATGATGTGAGTGGAAATGTGCATTGCTAAGATGCATGAGGATAGAGATAATAACATACCCATGTGGAGTGTAAGATGTGTGGATGTTGTACAAGCACTAAGAGAACTAACACAGTCATCTTATGAGGATGTTTTTAGCATGAGCTATGTGGAATTTGCGAGCTATACAAGGTTAAGTTCGAACACTAAGAGGATGAGCTTAGAGTTTTATTGATAAAGATAGACTTAGAGTTTAAGATGAGATAATAAGTGGAGTACATGGAGGTGTATGTCTTCAACATTACCTAATACATAAGGATGTGAGGTGGTAATGGATGCTCTGGTTGAGATGCAGTTGCCTAGGTTAGCTAGGGGATAGAAGAGGTTGTTAGGTTAGCCCTCAATTTGAAAAAGGAGATATGTTTGGCTAACACTCAGATGTAACGAGATCTGTTGATCAAGTTAGTGGTTTTTTGGTTAGCCAGCCTAGGCCTTGATGCAATAAAAGGATGGTTGTAGAACCTCAGATGCACTTCTCTAGAAAAGAAGGTGATGAAACCCCGACTAGAGTGGTTTAGGGTTTCCGAGGAATCAATCTTTAGGAATCATGACATACATGAGATCATGATTTTAAGTCACCATACACCATGTTACTACTAAGATGGTAAGTTTTAGTAGTACTTTGGATGCCTAAGATGAAGTTGCATGTGGCTTGTCGCCATGCATGTCAGGAGGTGAAGGACGAACACCAGTAACCCACTAAGTTGATGTGAAGGATAAAAAGTCCCTGAGAGGGAATGTGAGTTCATCACTATGGATGTCTTGGTAAGTCTCCCCTGGACCAAGGAAGGTCAAGATGCAATATGGGTTATGGTAGATCGACTTACCTAGATGACATAATCTAAGAGAAAGAGAGAGTACTGTCAGGGGACACATCCAATTGAACTACATGCAAGAGAGAGAGATGGTTCAACTACACCATGATGCGAGTTCAAAAGTTCTTGAATGTAACCTAAAGATTCACTTCCATGAGGTGGAAGAAGGTATATAAAGAACTCAATGCTAGTACAGTTTATCACCCCTAACTAATGGTTATTATGATCCAGACAAGAGGGTCTAATGAGAGCATGTGTGCTCATTCAGGGTGATACATTGGGGCCAGTTCTTGCCCTATGAGAGATGTGATGATAACCACCATAGACAGTATCAGGATGTAAAGAAGCTTTGTAAGGGAGGTTGTGTCGGTCACCACTTCATTAAGATAATGTTGGTGAAGGGACCTCGCAAAGGTCAGAAAAGGACCACAATGTATGCAGATGAAGTCACTTTGATCATGCGATGGATGAGGAAGCCCAGGGGTGACATGAGTTGTGAGCTGATGCAAAGCATACTGACATGCAGTTCACTATCGGAGAGTATGTGATGTGAAAGTCTGACCCCTCTAAGCTACAACTGAGAAAGTTGAGTCCCCGATATATGGGTCCTTTTGAGATTGATTGGTGGAGATGGTTATGTTTAGTCTTACCCCTCAGAATAACGTGATGTGTTCCATGAGTCCTATCTAGAGCACTATTGAGGTACCCAGCCATGTGCTGAGCCATGAACCCAGTTAGCTTTGAGAGAAGCTAAAATGTCCTGCGTCACCTATGAGGGTACAAAGTACCAAGGTAAGAAAGAACTCAGATAAAAAAATATTAGATGATGAAGGTTCTTGGGAGGCACCAGAACTATCTACGAATAATGCCAACAACAAATGGTAACCCAGCTAGTTCAAGCTATTGGCATGTTCATAAGAACTTACACAATATTCCTTAATCCTAGATCTCCAAGGTATCCAAACCTAGATGGTTTGGAACAACACCCAGAAAAAGGAAAGACCAAGAGAATGTATGTGTTAGATAAAATGTGTGTATGTGGATAAATAAAAACTTTGTGCATTAAAATAATGCAAGTATAGTGTAAGGACAAAAGAAAGGGTGTTCCATAAAAAGAGGACTATGGAAACTAGGTAGTTCAAGAGTAGGCAACTAGTGAAATAATCAGCTAAAGAATAAGTAACCAACAAGTTGAGGCATTATTGACTTTACTAAAACAACTCATAGATAGAGGATTTCTTGCCTTGCAATCACAATTAACAACATGTAAAAAAGTGCACATAGATTAAATAAGACAAGAATAAACTGAAGTAGGGTTAGGGAACCACAAACCAGTAGACATGGCAGGATGACTAAAAGCTTAGTTCCCATATATAAAACATGTCAGGGAGGGATAAAACACCAGTTCCTAGTAGGAGGACTAAAACCTCAGTGCCTATAAATATATCATGTGGTTGGGGGGATAAAACCATAGTGCCTAGAAGGAGGACGAAAACCTCCACAACCAAAATGTGGTTAACTATTGTTAGTTAATACTAGTCAAAATGAACCATGTAAATAGAGTACTCAAGATCATAGTGCATTCTGACTAATATTCATATATATATATATATATATATATATATATATATATAAGGGATGAGGACATCCACGATATGAGAAATGGAGTCATGTGACTCATATAAAAGGGAAATACGATTCCAATAATAAAAAATGGAGAATATAATGGATGATATTCAATACTCCAAAAAGGAATTTCAATGCAAAAAGAGGAGTGCCAATAGAAATATGTCTCAATATTAAAAAATTAATAATAAGTCAATAAATGCCCAAATATAATCAGGATAGAGCACAAACCTGGTCTTCACAATTAACTTTATTTCTATGAAAAGATTCATGATTCATCCTTCTTGACCTAAAAGTGTTTTATACACATGTTAGTCCACAATTACCAATTCATAGTCGAGATTGTATCTAAACCTAGAATTGGTCATCCAATGTCGAGTAAGTGTTTTATATCTTAAGAATACCTCATATCTGATTGTCATTATTACAAAAGGTTATATTTCAATTTATTCTTAATTGATATTAATAATTCATAGTTGAGTTTTTTTCATTCTTTTACTATTTTATTAAAATACTATTTAACTAAATAGGTAAGTTTCTTTGTCTATACCTCATTTATTGCAAGATATGCCATTTATAGGCAGATGTACCCCTTACTTCTTGTTGTGTTTCTTATTACTATTGATTATGTGTATATGCACCTAGAGTTTAATGTATGACAAAGCTTGATTTTATGCTAACTAAAATTTCAAACCTGTAAGCGTTGAGTGTGTGTGTATAATATACATATTTTCTAATATGAAAATATTTTAGAAATATGATATTAGGTTTGCATTAGAGTAAATTGTCATTGATTATTATTTAAGTTAATGCTTCATTACTATTCATGTCCTCAAATTAGTTATAGAGGACCAAGGTATAAATTCAAAAGATTGGAAATTTACTCATATACTAGTGTTTATTTGATAGAGTTAATCAAATATGTATCAGGGAGGTTTTTATGACTAGGTTTACAACCATATTAGCATCTAATATATTATAAAATTATTAATACCTAATCTATTGAAAGTGGAAATTGTATGACTTTGTTTTTTAACTTGCATGATAGTATCATAAGCAGACTGAGAAGGTGGTCCCAACCTCTCATAAAGATTGGAGGGTCAAGATGAGTCGGAGACATCAAGGAGGTATTTGGTGCATGTCCTATTGGATTCTAGAAGCCCCTCTATATCAGGTCTTTTCTCTCTGGATAAGAAGAGGGTAGCTAGTAGATACATCCTTCTTTGATCACAAGGATAGTTGAATCAGCCTTTACACCATGGTGGTAGTTTAAGAGTTACAAATGTGCATTTTTTTCATGTAATGTGCTTTAAGGAAGGAAGGGTGCAATGGATTCTATTTTTATGTCTATCATGCTTATGGTTGGGCATAGAGATCTATTTGGATTTGAATCCACAATGATGGTGGTTGTGCACTGGAGCTACATAGCCATGACACCTTTATAGGTTGCAGGTCATAAGCGAGATGAGTAAGACAGCTACAAGAAGAGTTGATGGTTGTGACTCATCTCTAAGGTTGGAAACAATGGTGTGAAGAAAGGAGGAAGAACATCGGGCCTTGGGCTGAGAATCAAGCCAGAGTCACACTTGGAATGTTAACGGTGGCTACAACATGACCTGTGTTGGTGGGTGTTCAAATGAAGGTCATTTCCATTGTTGATAGTGAACATAGAACACGATATCAGCAAAACAAGGGCAACATATTTGTTCCATGCCATTTGTAAGTTGCATCTGCTAACCAAAGCGGACATGTTCTAGTTAGTTAAGCCCATTACGACTCTCAGACATGTGTTCCTATGAGGTGTTTTTGCAGGTTTTCCTTGCCATTGTTGATGGTCACAAGGGAGGAGGGTGGAAAGATAATGATGAAGATGGTGAAAAGGTGTTGGTAGTGGAGTGGGTGAAGGAAATTCTAGTTGTCATCAAATCTTCCCTAGGTTAGAAAAGTAGCAAGAGACACCCCTCTCTATATTTGTCACAGAATCTAGGCACCAAGGGAGAAGGATAGGAAGCTTAGAGGTGAAGGTAGGCTAGTATTGTAGAGGAGAGGGAAAGAGAACAATAAAGGATGAGGGAGAGAAGAAGGATAGAGGAAAGAAATAAGATAAGGGGCAAGGAATAAAGAGATAAGAATAGGAGAAGAAACTGCAACTACGGTCGTTGCGGTAGCCCGGCTCAATGCAAGGGAGCACGAGTGAAGGGCCATAGGGGAAGGGTAGGGGACATTGCATGGGGGTAACTTATTCTCTTTTGTCTTGATTGATAAATAAAACCTATTAAATATGTTATTGATTATATTTTCAACCAATTAAATGGATAGTAAAATGTAGTCTGATTGGTATAAAGATTATATAGTAGGAAGCATAAGGTGTGAGGAACTCAAATTCAACATCAACTTACCTTACAAAAACACTTGAAATTTTGTTTAATTATTTTAAGTTAAGTACTCAATTATTCAATCTAATGCCTCTCTTACTAAATCTTGATAAATATTTCTTATTTTCCTTCACACTCAAATCCTGATAAGATTTTAGACTGATAAATTAATGTAAAATCCTAAAGATAGGTGAGAGATAATTAACCTCAATCAAATATTTATTGACTTAAATGGTCCTAAATCCTCATGTAAATGGATATTTATCATCTTAATATGATTGTAGATTCCAAACTTCTCTAATTTAATTAATTTTAGGAAAAGAAACTTGACATTAAGTGTAATTAGAAAGGGGTCTAGAAAATGGAGGGTTAATATATGTACCTAGATTCTGGTATGTTACAAAACTGAAGAGGATTACTACCATATACCTATCATGGTGAATGATCAAAAGGGAGGGCCACTATCCTAATCGACATCCAAAAAGTGTTTCCCTAAGTGCCATCATTGACAATATGTTGGAAGAACAATTCCTAAACTGGCAGTGGTGGCAGCTGATGTGTTGGCATGGTGTAGTGACCTTGAGCAATGTCCCACATGTCTCTCCTCTTTGTGTATTGCTAATTGAGTTGGTCAATATGAGTATCCTATTGGTCAAAGCATTGTTGAACATACCCATATATGAAGCATACATATGGTATGGCCCAATTGTACTCAATCTGTGTGCTAGTGAAAGGAGTCAGAGGTGGTGATGCATATAACTCAACTATAGTAGATGGATCAGGTCTATCTTCAATGGCATCCTCATTGTCATCAAAAGGGAAATTCTAGTTGAAATTTTGTTAAAGTATGTGCTTCCTCATTTGCAAGATTAATGTATCCATCTTGATTATGGAGATTTGCTTGAACTTTGTGTCATCAGAAGGATATTTGGCAATCAAAATTTAAAGAAATAAGAAATTCAATATCAACATTGTTTTTCCCAAAAAGGGCTTCAATACCTAACAGGTCCACTCTCGATTCATGTGAAATTTGGGTTTGAATCTGAAAGAAGTTTGTTTTCATCGACTACATATGCCAGTATGATGTAGGATTTTATCACACTTCAAATTCCCTAGAGGTAAAACCCCTAGATTCACCCAAGTGTATAACAATCTCACCCACAAGTGGATGGATTTTATAATGATATAGTTTAGGGTCAGATCCCAAGGGACAACCACTTTAAGAAATTTTCTAATTACATTAAGTAAAATTAGAATAAGTACATAAGTCCAAATGGTTTGAAGTCGATTATTGAGGCACTCAATTCTCTTCAAATAAGGAAATTCAATAGATGTATATCACCAAGGATTTTATATATCACCCTAGAGACCACCCTTCTTAAGTTATAATTCGAGAGCCACCATGAAATAAATGAGATTCTTAATTCTACATTTAAAAGGTCTATACATCTAGGATAAAGAGTACATACAATCAAGGTGATCAATCAATAAAATGAGGAACTAAATGTTAAAATCACAATTACAATAGTCCATACAATGATAATTATAGTAAGAAGTTCACAAATATGGGCAACGGGGCTAGTGTCTATACCCCACCAAGGAGACTGTTCACTTTGGGTGCAATAAATATCACAAAAAAAAAAGAGAGAGAGGTAGGAAATCATTGTCACATTAGGAAGAGAAGTGGAAGTCGTGGTCTACAACATTCAATCTTCAATCCTAAAGGTGATGAGGATTCTGAGGAACCAACTAGATATTACTACAGACATTTACTAGAGCTTCATCGTATTCTTCCTCTTCTTCTTAAGTTAGGAATAGGTCCCAGTGCTACATATGGGATTATTTAACTTACTAAAACCTATCATTTCATTGAGGCCATGCCAACAAGGTTAGAATAAAGATAAGATCAATAAATAATTTTTAACAAGTTGTTATCCTAATTTGCACTAATCCAATAGATACACTAAAATTACATATAAGGATTTGCAACTATGAAAAATAATTTTTACAACAAGTAAAACACAACAATTATGTTGGTTGTGTTGTAGTTAGCATATATATTACAACAAGTCTATTTGTGTGTTGTTTACTGTATTTATTATACAACACATATTATATACAATGTGTCAAACTTGATATAGTACATGTTATACTACAATGGGTGTTAAAGTATTGTAATAGATGATAATATTACACATACTCAAACTCATTGTAAAAGACCATAATTACACAACATTATCTAACATGTTGTAATAGCCATGTATGCTAACCCGTTGTAATAGACCATAATTACACAACATAGTGTAACCCATACTAATAACCATGACCACAAAACATGCTTTCACCTATTGTAATAGTTACCTGTTGTAATAGACCACATTTTTATAATAGATGTATGTGCGACTTGATGTATGTGTATAATAAAGAATGCATGTATATCATAAAAAGAAATTGGTTCAGTGGTTTGAGCTATGCTTTATTTTCATGTGGTCACAAGTTTGAAACATGTGTCTAGGTGTATTATCATTTTTTCTCAACATTTTGTATAGAACACCTCAATTATAATGGGAGAGTTCAATGAATTACAAAATGCATTGATTGTTGTGTGAAACACATATATACAACATGTGAAGCACCTCTTGTATACATAATCCCCCCATAAGACCACACAATCTAATGCAACAGTTGACACATGTTGTAAAATGGAAAAATAAAATATTGTAAAAAGCATTTTCTATTGTAGTGATCAATATATAAATGTCCCTAAGTATATATTTTGTATTAGAAACATCTAAATATATTAAATATTAATCCAACTTATATGTCTTACACTCATATCACTCAGCTGAAGTTATATACAAAAGAAAATGATGGTATAACTTAAAGGAAAATAGCAGACCTATCATGATTGGAAATCCTAAAGAGGACCTACTTTCAAAATATTGTATAAGATAGTAAATGTAAACTATTATAAATACAACAAAATGGAATATACTAAAAAAATCTAATATGAGAATAAACTTTAGTTAAAAACTACTTCTCTATCCTTATGTTTTTAAAACACTAAAGAAATAGCAAAAATCATGTTAACATGTTATAAAGGATGAAAATCTCTTTTCAAAAGTATATTTTTGTTTGGAAACAAATAAACATTCCCAAATATGTATAAAAAAATCGATCAACCCATATAAGAAACAATAATACTCTGGTATTTTCTTAATCAGTCTTCCTCTTACCTCCTAAATTCTTCAACAACCAAAAAGGTTAAATGGTTTATAGATGATGTCTTCACCCATTGGCTTAAAATTCACATTCCTATAATAATTAATTTTATATATCGTAAAAATATCAGCACCTATATCCTTTATAAATAAATAATGTAAATATATTACCAATATACATGATTTCTTCAAATATGGTAATTCATATCCAAATTAGACATGTCTGCGTATTAATTAAATAGATAAATTTTATTGAAATAAAATTCCAATGCATGCTCTTAGTGACTCTAGAGTGATAATACAAACTTTGCAACAAAGTTATTCTGTAATGGGATGAATAAGTAAAGATAAGAGGTTGATAAATGAAATGACAGAAAAGGAACTTGTAAATATACCCTACACAATTGTATAGTAAATTATTATAACTAGATAATTAAACAAAGATACATTGATATGTATCTTGTCTATAGATGTGGTAGTCAATATGTCGTTGACCATGTTGTTGGATAAAATAGTGAGAAAAAAGGTTGACGGCAAGAAAGGGAAGGACAATGATGTTTTTGTTATACTTTCCTATTCTACATGTTAATCAGAAATCACTCTCTCCTCACCATTAAATTACATTTAATTACTATTTATCTTTTTCCCTTGTTGTTTTCCCTCTTACTGTAATACTTCCCCTTTCAATTATCTAATATTTTCTTCAATCAAATTGTTTTTCCTTCTTTTCTATCATTTACATGTATGTTTCACTTCTTCATATTTATATTTTGATTCCTAAGATTTGATGAAATTAATCAACTAAATTTTCTCTTCCTCTTTGCTAAACGTGTTTCCTTTTTTGAGTCACATATTGTTCCTTTAATATCTCCCCAATTCCTTTCGGATCCAGCTATATATCTTAATTATTTTTCCTCTTCTAAAATTACATTATATATCCTCTCTAGTAAATAAAAATATATTCTATCTATCCAAGTCTATTATTTCAATATATATATATATCCATCTCTGTTGTCTATACATACACAGAAATCACTATATATCTCACGACAAATTTTCTCATTGTGCACATCCACAACTCCTTTATATGTATTTTCCTCTATGTATCTAGCAGTGACATGACTTCTACCGCCTCCCTTACTCTGAATGTCATTTTCTATTGAGTTCCTTTGAAAGTCCTTCTTAGCCTTCTTAGTCAATTTGAAATGTGAAAATGGTAGGAATTTCTCTCATGAAACTATTTTAGTGTATCTCTTTTCCCAACCAATGGTAATAAACACTATCACATTCTTCTTCTAACGCGTCCTTTGAAACTATATGTGAACTAAAAACTTGCAGTAGTATCTTGTCATGGTTTTTGCTGGTGTGACTCTGACACTATTATGTGTTCATTCATGTTGATGGAGTGTTATTCTTTGGTATGGTATTTACATTTCCACACATAAGGATATTTTCTGTGACTGATGCACCACAAATGAGATAACTCAAACCGAAAAAGCAGAATTAACATTAAGAAAGTGGATTACCAAAAAACACATGAAATTAAAATCGATTTCATATAGCACCACAAGCCAAAAACTTATTACATGTGAGTCCACAAACCTGCCACATGTATTCCATAGGATGTCAAATGATGCTTACATCACTGTAGCTCAACATTCCTATCATCAACCTGTTGTATGAGATACTAATTCCACATATATACATGAACATATGCCATATCTATACAACCCATGGCACACATGCCAAAAACCACATATTGATAACATCACTACAAAACGCCTCAAAAACACCCTAAGGACCTGAGTGTACATGGATGACTCTAGGACTCTACACCAAAAGACTAGCAGCACATCTAACCTTGTCAGCTACTACTCTTGTTGCTACTCTTCCTCAGTAGCATGACCTCTTCCTCTTCATGCACAATCACCTTAAAGATGTGGAAACCCACGGGGTGAGACTAAATGTCCTAGCAAGAGATATAACTCTCTGCCAACGCTATTAAAGCACAGATAAGCTAAGTAGGTAAATCAACATACTAAGCAGATTGAGCAAATTCAACTAAATGAAATGTACTCAACTCATGAAGCAGATATAACAAGACTAGACAACCACCACTGAATAGTAGATCAAGTCATATTCTAAAAAGGAATATGAGGAACACGTATAACAGCTGACTTCTCTTACTATCTTATAATTCAAGAAATTGGTAAAAAAGATAAGCCAAAGACTCAACCAATATGAGACGTATGTCACCCTAAGCACATATACTACACAGTTGTCTTACGTCTTTTATTATGCCCCAAGGATTTGAGTCTTACCACCCAAATCCAACCATCCCCTACGAAAGGTAACCAATGGTGTCATACAAGGCCCATGGAAGAGTCAGAATCCATGACCTCTCCACACCTCTTGGTCTGTATAAGAGAAAACACCACAGAGACATATCAGTCAACTACAAAGAAAGTGACATATAGTCAACAGAGGATCGGCTCACGCATGGCCGTCCATATAAAACACCTAGCCCATCTTGGTACAGGTAACGACGCTAGAAGAACTGTCTCACACATGGCCATTCTAAAAGAAGGAGTCGCTCACACATGGCCATCCATATCACAAGGAGATTGGCTCACACATGGTCGTCTCACACAACTTGTAATTTTGGACGTAAGGAGATACTCGACTTGCACCCCCTCATATTCAAAAATATGCGCTCGGAGTTAAACTCCTTTCACCAATCTAGCAAATAAAGCTGACACTAGAATTGGATCTATGGAACAGGGAAAACTACAAGATTAAGTTCCACTTGATTAGTTAAGCCAATTGGGTGAGTTTTAGCATCAATCAAGTTACAACTTATGAATCCAAAACAAACCCCACAAGAAATAAGGGTACATTGCAAGTCTAGAAGATATAAAGCATACAAGGTGTGAACTTGTCACACAATCACCACATGGTACTCAAAGCTCTTCCATTCACAAGGGCAACACCAATGTTAAACGTCATTGTGGGATATCAATCCCTTAACCACATCACTTGAGGATATCAACTTTCAAGGCATCAAACCATCACCAGGTCATAGGACCTATCACATTAAACCTTGCATGTGCTTCATCACATTATGCCTCATCAGTTTGCATAAGCACCACATTGGTCAAATAATCACCACCATAGCATACACAAGACATTACATACATATCACCTACAAGGTTAGGGACTCATAAACAAGAGAGAGAAAGCATTATAACAATATGACTATATCAAGGAGAGAAAGCAAATGCATCACATAGCTCATCATTTGGGTTATGCACATACATCAAATCACTAAACCCTAGATATGGCACATACCATTTTCTTGTAACACTTTAGGGTTAAGAATCATCATAAGGTATAAGCAAACAACTATCCACACAACACTACATATTGCTTATACATTACTCATAGATGTGTATTGATTGAGTACTCAAGCATGTGTATCAACCATCCATCAACCTTGTGTCACGACCACCCACCAACATGGGTCATGACCAACCACCATCTACATGTCACGACCATCAACCATCTATGGTGTTTCAACCTGAACAAACAAAGACCCATCTCGACCAGAACTAGGGCATGTCACAACCACCCAACAAGGTAGGTGTCACGCCTACGACACAAAGGGGCCTTGACCACCTACCATCATGTCGCGACCCCAAGAAGGAAGGAAGCATATTGACTAAAACTTGGGCATGTCTCAACCCACTAGGAAGTAAGTGTCATGAACATTAAGGAATAGGATGCCGAGACCTCCAACTAGGCCATTTGTCCCGTCCCAAGGCCACTGCACCAAGGTGTCATGACCCAAAGCAAAAAACAAGGTATACTGAACACCAAGGGTCAAGCCACCACCAAGACCAAGGATCATCATCAAACAAAGTGTAGATGAGATAAAGATAGAGGTGATCCATGGCTAAAATAGAAGAGAAACAACATGGAACACCACCATCCTCGATAATGAAAAATGTCTCCCAAAATCGGTTACCAAAACCCTAGAGCTAGCACCATGAAACCACCATGAAAAGGGATCTCAAACAAGAGAGAGAAAACTAAGTATAACCACACTAAATAGATTCAAAACTCAATAGAATGTCAAAACACTTGATCATAATGCATGCAAAAAAAACCAAGGTCAACAGATAGGTATAAAAAAATCATTGCACCCAATCACCAAAAATTAGGTACAAACCTAGAGTTTCAGATTCCATCCAAACCTAGCATGATCTCAACATCAACCGAATTCTAGAGTCTATCATCATATACTAGCATGTTAAGGGAGAATTTTAGAGAGATAAAATAGGAGCATACATGTAGAAAAAGTGCATTATTAGAGAATGTTAAGAGTTATATAACTCGCCTGAAAGAAGGTCACACACCAAGGGTTGCAAGCTCCAAACACATGATCCCAAGGATGATGAAGCTCCACCAAAAGCTCAACCCTCAGCTACAATAATACCTTAAGAAAGAGAAGACATAATGGTCAAAGATTGCCCAAGGAAAGAGAGCAAGAAACTCGAGGTCGAACCAAAAGAAAGAAGGGGAAAAGAGAGAACAAACTTCCCCTCACTTGGGTGTCGCCTTGTCAAAACATGGCCTATGACCCCTTATGAGGAGGAGTTTACTCTAAAAAACGACCACCATGTCAAAATATGGTATAGGGTTGAGAAAAGGAAGAAGATAGGGGTAGATAATCCAAGGAAAACACCACCAAGGAAAGGTAAACTCTTACCAAGATAGAAGATGATCAAGTATCACTACAAGCACCACATGTAAGGTTGAATCACCTTCAAAGCACCCAGAACAGATCATTATTGATCCACCAAGATCCAAGAACGCCCAAGCAAGGAAGGAGAAAGAATATGGCTGAGAAAGGTCACTTGCATGGAGATAAGAGGGTTTATATAACAAAGGAGGATAAAGGTAAGGCAAGAGATAAGGTGTCAACAACAAAGGGCTCCAAAGGGACACTTGCCCACCCAGGAAACTAACATGCAACCACTTAAAACCCACATGCATGAGATGGTGATACACTCTATGTTGTTTCTCCACAACTTGGTTCCCCCAACATGGTCGTGATTGCGATCCACCATGGAACACCATTCATGGTTGCGACAAGACTACCAAACACAACAAGGTCGTGACACAAGGTCACCAAACCCCTCCTAGGTCGAGACATTCTAGACAAAGGAAACTATCTCAACCCAAGATCATATGAAAACACCTTGGTTGCAACAAAAACATCTAGGGGAGGTGTCTCAACTGGGATGCCCACCCAATAAGCCCTAGGTCGTGACCTAGGTCGAGACAACACACAAGGTACATAAGCCCAAGAAAACCCCTAATCACCCAAGGCAATTCCACCAGTCAACCAAAGCTCAAACAAGGCGCCCGAAAGCACCACAACCTCTCTCATGAAGCCAAGAGAGAGAACGAACACTCTAGAGGTAAAAAATTGCAAGATAACTCCTCAAATTTGGTAAATTGCAATCTACACCAAAACAAGCACACAAAGCACAAACATCATTCAAACAATCTCAAACTGGAGACTTAAGCTCTCCAAAAGATCTAAGATCATCCCAAATGATTATATAAAGGTTCTCAACACATCATAAAGCCAAAGAAAATAGGGTTAACCCAAAGCACATGTCAGGGGTCTTACAGGTCATAAACCCCCTTGCAAGGATTTTGCCCCCGAAATCCAAAGAAAAAAGAGATGAATACTTCCTATGCATCTCTTCCTCAAGATACCATGTGGCTTCCTCAATGACATGGTGATGCCACAGAACCTTCACATTCTTCTTCAACGTTTTCTCACTTTTGTCAAGGATCAACAAAGTCCTTCAACATAGGACATATCTTTATCAAGCTCAACCTCCACATGCTACAAAACTCTCTTGGTATTAGGGTGCCACTTTCTCAGCATGGACAAATGGAACACTGGATGCAACTTGTGCAACTCAAGTGGAAGCTCCAACCTGTAAGCCACCTCCCCAATACATGCCACCATAGGGTAAGGTCCCATATGCCTGGAAGCCAGCTTACCCTTCTTCCCAAACCTCAGAACACCCTTCCAACGAGAGACTCTAAGATACACTTTGTCTCACACTTGGAACTCAAAGGGTTTTCGACGATTATCATATATGACTTTTGTCTGTCATGGGTTTCTTTCAACTTTTGTTGAATCACTTTGATCTTTTTTTTTGTCTGTTGTACAAGCTCATGACCAAGAAAATAGTATTCACTTGTCTCATACCAACATAACAGAGACATGAAGTGTGTCCCATACAATGCCTCATATGGTGCCATGTCGATGCTCCTCTAATAATTGTTATTATAAGTGAACTTTATTATACTGAGATGGATGTCCCATTTATCCAACAACAGCAAGACACAAGCCCTCAGTAGGTCTCTAAGGTTTGTATGGTCCTCTCAGACTGACCATCTATTTGCGTGTGGAAAGTAGTGATGAACCTCAACTGTGTACCCAAAGTTGTGTGAAAACACTCCCAAAAATGGCTCATAAACTGAGGACCTCTATCTGACACAATAATAGCTGGGACACTGTGAAAACACACTATCTCATACATGTAGATCTGAGCAAGCTTCTCTTTTGAAAATTTTGTCTTTAATGGCAATAAGTGTGCTAACTTTTTCAACCGGTAAACTATCACCCAAAGGAATCATGTCATGTGGTTGTCCTAGGTAGACCAACCACAAAGTCCATCATGACATGATCCCACTTCCACTATGGTATAGACAACAGTTGCAATGTCCTTGAAGGATTATGATTCTCTACTTTCACTTACTGACAAACTGTGCATTTGGCCACACACTCATCTGCATCATGCTTCAGTCTAGGCCATCAATATAGATCCTTAAGATCATGGTACATCTTGGTGCTACTTGGGTGCAAATCATACATCAAAGAGCGAACCTCTTCTAGAACCATCGTTCTCAAATTACCAACATTAGGTATCACAAGTTTTCTGTGGCAACACATTGTCCCATCATCTTCCTCGTGGAATTCATTACGCTTCTCATTGTCAAACTCTGATCGTATATACTATATCATAGTATCAGCCCGATGTGCTTCCTTCATTTGTTGTCTCAATGTCAGCTTTACCTGCAAATGTGCCAGCAACCCTACTAACATGGATATATCTAGCTTCATGTTCATCTGGCTCAAGGAGATCACCATGTCTCTCTTATGGCACACCAAGAAACACAATTGTGCCTGACCTACAGATGACAATAAAGAAGACATTGTGCTCAATGTATCTGGCATGACATTATCCTTTCCTAGATGATAATCAATAGTGGTCCTTGATTAGCTCCATCCGGTGTCATTGTCTCATGTTCAACTCCTATTGTGAAAAGATATACTTCAAGTTCTTATGGTATGTGAAGATCTGGCACCTTTCACCATAAAGATAGTACCTCTAGGTCTTCAAGGCATGAACCACTATGTCCAACTCCAGGTCATGGGTAGGATAGTTCCCCTCATGCTTCTTCACCTACCAGGATGCAAAAGATATCACATTCTTGTCTTGCATTAGCACTCAACCCAAACCATTCCTTGACACATCACAGAAAACTACATATCCTTTCTCTTGCTCAGGCAAAACTAGCACTGGCGCACTCGTCAAATTCTCCTTCAACAACTAAAATGCACTCTGACACTTGTCATCCCAGACAAAAGGCACATCCTTCCTCGTCAGCTTGGTTAGGGGTAACACCATTAGGATTAAGTTCTTAATAAACCTCATGTAGTAGCCTACCAAACCAGACAGTTGTGCACTTCCGTTGGTGTCTTCAGTTGTTCCCACTCCAGCACGGACTCAACCTTTTTGGGGTCCACACAAACTCCCTCAACGGATATCACGTGTCCTAGTAAATACACCTCCTTTAGCCAAGACTTGCACTTGATGAACTTGGCATATAGTTGATGTTGCCTCAACATGGTCAACGCTTGATGAAGATGATGTTCATGTTGCCGACTATCCCGACTGTATATCAAGATATCATCTATGAACACCACCGTGAATTGATCAAGAAATGACCAAAACACTATGTTCATCAAGTCCATGAATGTTGTCGGTGCATTAGTTAGCCCAAATGGCATAACCACAAACTCATAATGACCATACTGAGTCCTAAAAGTCGAGTTAGGTATGTCATCTACCTTGATCTATAGCTGGGGATATCCTAATCTCAGCTCTATCTTGAAGAAGACTATAGCACCATGTAACTGATCAAACATGTCATCTATTTGTGCCAAGGGATACTTATTTTGTTAGCGTCGCCTTGTTTAGATGTTTTTGGTTTATACACAGTCTCATGGATCTGTCTTTCTTATTTATACATATATGTACTCAATGTGATGAAGTCCTTCTCAAGCAACTCTTGCAACACTTTCTTTAACTTTGTCATCTATGCTAGCGCCATCCTATACACTATCTACACTATCGGTTGTATGTCTGAGACTAGATTGATCTTAACTGGAGGAACGCTTGGGAACTTGTCTGGAAACACGTCCTCAAACTCTCTAACAACTAACACCTATACTCTGACTCTTCACCTTGGTATCCACTACATACACTAAGAACACATCACAACCCTATCTCATCTGCCGCTCTGCTACCATCACTGACACCAAACAGCTAGGGAGAATCTTCCTATCACCTTGGAAGATCCACAACATGCCACCGTCTAAAAATGCCGCCACCTTCGAACTACAGTCCAAAACCATCTAATACTTCTCCAAAGTGTCCATTCCAAGGATCACAATAAATCCATGCATATCAATTGGTAAGATATCCACTTAAATGCTATGTTCTTAGAAATAAAGGACACCAGAAGGACACACCTCCCGCAACTCTACAAAACCAACTAATGGGGTTTCTAAATGAAGATTATCTTGTCTATGGCTAATAGGAAAAGAACAAGCATCAATCACTTCTTGAATGATAAAAGAGTGTGTCGCACCCAGGTCAACCAAAATATATATACATCAAGAAGAATACAAATCAGAATGAAATAACTCCATCTGACATGTCACTACTTGTAGGTTGACCACTCCCTTTGGCTGACTCGTAGCATAGAATCTAGTCATTGCATGTTGCCACCCTCTTTCTCTGTTGTCCTGTCCTAAAGAACCATCTTGAGGTGCTTGTCAACATCCCCTCCTATTGGTATGTATGCCCTGAGAGCCAATCATATGATGATTGGATTGGCATACGTCATGATTGATTTGATAAATATCACATGCAAGCTTCCAATTTATTCTAGCTCAATCGATTATGAGATAAATGATGGAGTAGAATGAATGTCTAAAGAATGACAATACTCAATCATGTATGTCTTCGGGTTGAGGACCCAAACAATGAGATCATACAGATGCTAAGAGTATGTACATTCTTCCTATGTCCCTAGTTGGATGTCATTGTCAAATGTTGATAGACAACAATGACACATCAAGACTAGAGTGTGTGTTGGTTGATGACAGTGTCTCATTAGTCATGATATATGATATCAAACCAAGCACACAGATACATGTTGGACAATAATGTATCAGACAAACCCACCATGAGAGTGACACATGGAACCATGACATGGTAGTCAGAGTCATCTCTCGTAGTGATGGTGGTGATTATGATTCTTAGACCTAAAATCACTGCACTCATCGAATGTGATTGGGTACACTTTGTCATCATCAAACATAGTCCTAAAACATGGTTTGTTATAACAGTGATGATTGGGTGGCTTTGACGCATGATATAGATTATGAGTGATAGATATGGGATTTTTCCCTCCTAAGGGAGTATGATGTCCAAACCAC
This sequence comes from Alisma plantago-aquatica, assembly GCA_963693085.1. Lineage (NCBI taxonomy): Eukaryota > Viridiplantae > Streptophyta > Magnoliopsida > Alismatales > Alismataceae > Alisma > Alisma plantago-aquatica. The sequence continues at coordinate 410,036,403 of OY856414.1, forward strand.
TTGATAAGTGAGACTGAGAAAGGAATGCACATGCACATGTGAATCAATATATGATATTGATGTCACATATATCTTAGACAATCTATTCTGGTTTAAGAAACATGAATGAACGTTGAAAGGATGACAACTCCATGCCTTGAATTCATTTAAGATATCAGAGACAAAGGAATTATACATTCACTGGAACACCAATCATAGATTGTAGGATAGAAAGTTGTTCTCCAACTTTCCTTTTCACTTGGATAGCACTAATGTGTGACTAGGCACCACTCTTTGCTTGTGATGTCATAATGTAGTGACACTCACAGCCAACATGAAATGGGACCTATAGGGTCACACACAAAGGATTTACCTGGAAGAGGAGTTTATCCATGAATGATGTTTGGATTGATTAATAAAGTGTTTAGGTACTCAATCAAACATTCAATCAATAGACTTGACTCAGAATCATCAAGTTCAAGTGTTGAACCAACTCATTTGAGTTTCAGATTGATTGAGAACTAAATTGACTGTGTTCTGCACAACCTAGACCACCAACCGACTGGTTCACTGGGTGAATCGATTGGCTCATGGTTAGTGAGATGATAGGTTCACTTTGGTGAACATATCAGTTCATTTGTCCAAATGAGCAGTGTTGGATTTTCTCGGTTTGTGAGAAAAATGTTATTCATTGCACTTGTTCAATTTGATTGGGACAAGAATTAATATTTGAATTAATTAGAAATGAATAAGGAAAGTCAATTGTGGGAAAGTCCAGGAAGTGAAATGACCGATTCACTAAGTGAACCGACTGGTTCATACTCCTAACTGACCGATTCACAAGTGAATTGATTAGCTCACCTTGCCAAACGACCATTTCATTGATGAAACGACTGGTTTGCCTACCAAAGTGCAAATTGTTCAGGGAAATTCCGAACCCTTCTACTCTTGCACAGACTAGGAACCCTGATCCTACCCTCTACTATAAATAGAGGGGTACAGGGGGCTTCTCCAGACACACAACTCAGAACATCAGTTGCTCTACAAATTTGTTATCCTCTATGGTTGTGGTAACTGAGAGAGCCCAAGTAAGTTCTACCCGTCCATGGAGGAACAACAAGGGAAAGACAACTACAGAATAGCAACTGATTGTGGGAGAGTGTGCCAATGACTAGTATGCTGATAGAAGGGGACGACTAGTATGCTGATAGAAGGGGAAAAATCCTTCTAGTTCATTCTTCAAGATGACTAGAGTTCCCGATAGTCCGTGTGGACTATCTATAGACGCGAGAAACTTCTGCCGCTCAGGAGGATGACATTCAACCGTAGTCTGGGTCAAGACCAGGAGTTGCACAGGCACTGTCAAAGACAGGTGGGTGAATATTGCACTTGTTGTGAGGTATTTTCATTGAGCAAGCCTCAAGACCAGGTATATCTCGCTAAAACCATCCTTCCCATTACATGGATATTGATGCGATCTGTTGATTATGGGTTTATGGTCAAGTAAAAATTTTGTTTCCGCTGCCTACTCCGACCACATAAAACCCAACAGTAGTATCAGATCCACATTAGTACTCTATGTTTTGGGATAATCGATATGATCATATTTTGATTTTATCGTATTTTATTTATTGCATACGATGCAAATATTTAAATGACTAATGTGAATATCCAATTAATACCACATGATCCCAAACTAATATATACATATATGATATGGTATATATATGCAATCGATACATGTTGCCCTAAAATGGTTTTGATGGTGGATGTATAGCATGGTTATGGCCTATAATCCCTATGTGCATGTGTGTGGTTGGTTTTGGTTGTTTGCATCTCGATCTATGCACTAAGCCATCTTCTTCTATTCTAAATGTAACTCGAGATAACTCGGGATTCTCTTCTACCTTTGCTCCCCTTTAATGTAGCTTGAGGTTTCATAAAGATTATGTAAAAATAGGATTAGCTTTATTTGTTGTTATGATGAAGACTAAAGATGACTGATTGATGAACCTAGATGACTGACTGAGGAGCAGTTGATGGCCTGACGAGGAGCCCGACAACCCAGCGAACTGACTGTCAAGAGGAGCCAGACGATCGGTTGGTGACAACCAACCAATCAGCTAGGAGGCAAGTCGATCAGTCATAGGATGAGCTGATCAACCTAGAACGGCTTAAGCATAGATCTTTATCAATAACAGGTTGCATGTGATGTAGACCTTAGATGACCATAGTTCCTTGTGGCTCCAAGGAACTACAATAAGATGGCCATAATCACTGCTTTATCATTATTGCATGTTTTCATTTGTGGGATATAGCATGTATGTGATATGTACTATATATGTGGTGATTGGATACTTATATGCATATAAAAGCATATTAAAACCCCTCAAAAAAATATTAAGTTTAAGATGCCTTCCAAAAGTAGCACACATGAAAATCTTGATCGACTAAGTGTGGACATGCCTTCGCATGGTGCACCATCTATCTCATGGAAGTGTGACGGTGAATATGTGGGTCTACCTTCGCAGGGTGCATTCATCGTGTTAGCTTTTGGGTCAGACTTAACTCAGTGACCTTGATAGGATCAAACACCTTGAGGCATAAAGATGAACATGTCAAGGAGTTGCGCATGACATTTATCAAGAGTTGCATATGATGCAATTGGTAAAGGTTGCCTACCGGAAAGATTGTAGTTGTGAGTGACTGCCCTAGCTGGTCCATGGCTTAGATGAAATCATGATCTTGCTCACTAGAAGTTTGTATGCTGCAATCTTACGAATTGATGGTGAGGGCTATCAATTTGATCAAAATAGTGGGAACGATAATTAATTAAAGACCTAATCAATATAATCAATTTCCAAATCAAATCAAATCAAAAAGAGTTTTGGACTAAAATTGCAAATTTTCTTTTTGTGGAATAAATGGCTACCAACAACAATCACTTTTCATTGCGATCAGTCCTTGAGAAGGACAAGCTAAATGGGAACAACTTCCACAACTGGTTTAGAACATTGAGAATTGTTCTCACTCAAGAGCGAAAGCTCTATGTCTTAGATACACCAGAGCCAGAAGAGCCCACTCCCAATGCACCAAAGGCTGTAAGGGATGCTTACAAGAAGCATACTGAGGATGCCATTGATGTGAAGTGCTTGATGTAGTGCTCAATGAACTATGAGTTGCAAATACAACATGAGAACATGGATGTCATTGAGATGGTTCAACATCTCAAGAACATGTATCAAGACCAAGCACAACAAGAGAGATATGATGTCTCCAAGGCTTTGCTCAAGTGTGTCATGACAGAAGGAGATCCAGTAGGCCCTCACACACTCAAGATGATTGGGTATGTGGAGAACCTAACTCGATTGGGATTCCCTCTGAGCCAATAGTTGGCTACTGATGTGATATTGTAATCGTTTCTAGAATCTTACAGTCAATTTGTGATGAACTACAACATGAACAACCTTGACAGGCCACTGACAAAGTTGTTGGGCATGTTGAGGATAGCCGAGGCACATATGAAGAAAGACAAACCCAAATATGTGATGATGATCAGTAGAAGAAGGGAAAGTCTGAAGGCAAGGGCATGGGAAAAGCAAAGAAAGGTTTTGATGCTAGCCAGCAGCCCGAGTCATCTTCAACTCTCAAAGCCAAGGGAGGGATGAACAAGGGAGGCAAATGTCACCATTGTCATGAGGCAGGACATTGGAAAAGAAATTGCCCTCTCTACATAGATGAACTAAAGAAGGAGGGTATGTAAGTCTCCACCTCAGGTATTATGAAATAAACTTAAAATACTTCTTTATCTTAGGTATATGATACCAAGATATAGATCTGACATATATTATGTGCAAAATCTGAAAAGAAGTGATGGACTTTATGAAAGGACCAAGAAGGAACATTCATCAACATTGGAGCAAGTGTTGCTGCCATAGATAGTAGTACCTTTTAGTTTATTTCAGCCCAAAAGGAATGTAATAGAGTTATGAACTACTATTTCATTTTGTTAATAAATAGAAACACTTTATTTCTACATCTTGTAATGACAAGTATGTCTATCAATAAAGTTCATGTTTCAATTTCAAAGATATTATCTTTTATGGCAATGCCTTATTTATGTTGTGGTACTTGGTATGCATGAGATAAAATAATAATACCAAAAAAAGTAATTGATGACTTAGACACTAAATTAGCATTATCATCTACACAAATGAATGAGAAATTTGTCTCTAGGTTCCATGTTGATGGATAAACTAGACTCTCTTGGTTAATGAACCATTAAGAGATATGAATATCTTGTTTATTGGACATGATGACAAGTCAATCTTCACTATATGTAGTGGGAGAATGACTATAGTATTAGGTATAATACATGGTGATGTATATACATACCTACTAGAGTAAATGTTAATACTTCAGATATGGATATCTTAAAATGTTCAAGAGTATCATAAGTGAAGAACAAACTTGGTAAAAAGTATTAATTCTTTGATATGATCAATGAACAAGATACTTACAACAAATGTTTGAGGACCTTGTGAGTAACTATGATATTGTATCATAGAGAACTCATGATTAAGGCATAATGATGTCTAAATCAAAGAAGGAATCATACTCTATATAACAAGTGCATGATCATCAAACAAATAACTAATCTTCTAGGATTCTTCTAAAGAACGTACATTACACTAAATAAAGGTACAAAAGGAGATTAAGAATCACAAGTGTTGTGGATTCTCAAATTCCTTATGTAACAGATACACCTCATATATCCAGTAGAAAAGATCTTCACCTTGATGGATAATGATATCATACAAACTCAAAGGTGGTGAATTGGTCATATGATGATGAGCCAATAATCTATCTAGATGATGTTGAGGAACCATATTTTGAGTTATGGCTTGAATCCATAAGATCCAAAATGACTTCCATGTGAACCAAATAAAGTATTACCTTAATGGTAGCCCTTATAGGGATAAGACCCTTAAGTGCAATTGGGTATTAAGAGTTAAGACTGACATGGATGACATTTGAAGAAAGGATCATGCTTGCTATTGGAACTTGAAGACTATGAAATTTGGCATATGAATATTAAAACTTCATTCTTAGTAGGAATAACATGTGGCTGTGTACGTGACACAACTTGAAGGGTTTTATAATTCCATTAATGCAAATGTAGTCTATAAGTTACAAGAGATTAATCAATATGATTGATTAAATACAAGCATCTCAGAACTGGAGTCTTTACTTTGATTATATAGTCAAAAGGTTGACTGATATATCAAAATAAAGGAGGGATCTATGATTACAAAGATTTCGTGGGAGCGGATTCATATTCCACGTGATGATGAGGAATAAAATTAAACTAGTGTGGAAATACCTTCTTTAAAGGAATAAAGACAAATGTCCTATGTGATCGGAATAGAGACCTATAGAGATAGTTCTTGAAATTCTCTTGACCTGATAAAGAGAGAGCATACATTGGCAGTCTGTGCTAAAGGGTTCAGTATGTATATATTTAGTGGGAGAAAACTTGTCCATATTACATTGAGTTAGTCTCTCAAGATGCCAAGTGTCCCAAATTCCTATGAAGAATAGGAACACATAGATAAATTCCTTATGCATTCGCAATTGGATCTATCATGTATGTAATCATTCCATTGTCTTGAATGTATCGAACATGACAAGAAAATATATGTGCATTCATCATCTTTATGTATTGGACATGACAATATGATATGCTCATCTAGTTATCTCGTATATAATGGACATGATGAGTGGATGTTTGTCAAATTTTAGTGAGAGTCACTGGAATACCATAAAGAAGTTATTTAAGTACTTGTGAAGTATTAAAGCACTAGTTCTATGATAATAAAAGGAAGAGTTGAGTGTAAATGAGTTACACCGATGCACGCTTCCAAAATGAGAGAAATTGATCGCAAAATATAAGAGTGAATATGAGTTGTTAAATGGAAATATTCTGAGTAAAATTAAAAGCCATTTAATTCTTAAAGGGAATGCCAAGTATCTGTATATTATGAACAACAGAGGATACTATATGGATCTAGAAGTTCATACAGACGAACTTATAGATATTCCAATCATTGGTGAAGACAAAGTAGAAATACAAAGTCAAACAATGGAGCTAATTGTTAGGCAAGGAATATCAGATAGCATATTACGGAAACTCCATCTCATATGAAATGTCATACAACGAGGAGATGTGAAACATGCAATATACCAACTAAAGCAAAATTTTGCTAACTCACTGGATTAGCACTAGCGCAGCATAAACATGTAGGACATGTTTAGAGATCACTAAGAATATAATTCAAAGGTCATTGGCTCTAAGTGCAAGTGGGAGTCTGTTGGTATGTATGCCCTGAGAGCCAATCATATGATGATTGGATTGGCATACATCATGATTGATTTGATTATTATCAAAGGCAAGATTCCAATTTATTCTAGCTCAATCGATTATGAGATAAATGATGGAGCAGAATGAATGTCTAAAGAATGACAATACTCAATGATGTATGTCTTGGGTTGAGGACCTGAAAAATGAGATCATACAGATGCTAAGAGTATGTACATTCTTGTTATGTCCCTAGTCGGATGTCATTTTGTAAGGTTGATAGACAACAATGACACATCAAGACTAGAATGTGTGTTGGTTGATGATAGTGTCTCATTAGTCATGATATATGATATCAAACCAAGCACACAGATACATGTTGGAGAATAGTGTATCAGACAGACCCACCATGAGATTGACACATATAACCATGACATGGTATTCAGAGTCATCTCTCATAATGATGGTGGTGATTGTGATTCTTAGACCTGAAATCACTGCACTCGTCGAATGTGATTGGGTACACTTTGACATCATCAAACGCAATCCTAAAACATGGGTTGTTATAACGGTGATTATTGGGTGGCTTTAATGCATGAGATAGACTGTGAGTGATAGATATGGGATTTGTCCCTCCTAAGGGAGTATGATGTCTAGGCCACTTGATAAGCGAGACTAAGAAAGGCATGCGCATGCACATGTTGAATCAATATATGATATTGATGTCACACATATCTCAGACAGTCTGCTCTAGTTCAAGATACATGAATGAACATTGAGAGGATGACAACTCCATGCCTTGAGTTCATTTAGGATATCAGAGACAAAGGAATTATACATTCACTGTAACACCAATCACAGACTATAGGATTGAAATTTGTTCTCCAACTTTCCTTTTCACTTGGGTAGCACTGATGTGTGACTAGGCACCACTCTTTCTTATGATGTCATAAGCAAGTTATGGACATTCACTGCCAATGTGAAATGTGATCTATAGGGTCCCACATAAAGGATTTACTTGGGAGAGGAGTTTATCCATGAATAATGTTTAGATTGATTACTAAAGTGTTGAGATACTCAATCAAACATTCAATCAATAGACTTGACTCAAAATCATCAAGTTCAAGTGTAGAACCAACTGATTTGAGTGTCAGATTGATTGAGAACTGAATTGACTATGTTCTTCACAACCTGGACCACCAACCAACCGATTCACTGGGTGAACTGATCGGCTCATGTATTGTGAGACAACTGGTTCACTCTGGTGAATCGATCGGTTCATTTGTCCAAACGAGCAGTGTTGGATTTTTCCCGGTTTGTGAGAAAAAGGTTTTTCATTTCACTTGTTCAATTCGATTGGGATAAGAATTAATATTTGTTTAGAAACAAATAAGGAAAGTCAATTATGGGCAAGTCTGGGAAGTGAAACGACCGGTTCACTAAGTGAAATGATCGTTTCACTAAGTGAAATGATAAGTTCACTAAGTGAACCGACCGGTTCATACTCCCAACTGACCGGTTCACAAGTGAACTGATTGGCTCACCTTGCCAAATGACCATTTCAATTGATGAAATGACCGGTTCACCTGCCGAAGTGCAAATTGTTCATGGAAATTCCAGACCCTTCTACTCCTTCACAGATTGGGAACCCTGACCCTACCCTCTACTATAAATAGAGGGGTACAGGGGGCTTCTCTAGACACACAACTCAGAACCTTAGTTGCTCTACAAAGTTGTTGTCCTCTCTGGTTGTGGTAACTGAGAGAGCCCAAGCATGTTCTACCCGTCCAGGGAGGAACAACAAGGGAAAGACAACTACAGAATAGCAACTGATTGTGGGAGAGTGTGCCAGTGACTAGTACACTTACAGAAGGGGACAACTCCTTCTAGTTCGTTCTTCAAAATGACTAGAGTTCCCGGTAGTCCGTGTGGACTATCGATAGAGGAGAGAAACTTCTACCGTTCAAGAGGATGACAATCAACCGCAGTCTGGGTCAAGACTAGGAGTTGCACAGACACTGTGAAAGATAGGTGGGTGAAGACTGCACTTGCTGTGAGGTATTGTCATTGAGCAAGCCTCAAGACTAGGTATATCTCGCTAAAACCATCCTTTCCATTACATGGATATTGATGTGATCTGCTAGTTATAAGTTTATGGTTAAGTGAAAATTTTGTTTCCGCTGCCTAATCTGACCACATAAAACCCAACACCTTCCTCCACCACTATTGAACTGTTGTCTCTATGAGCCTTGTTGACTCTGCCTTGGTTGTTGGGTGACTTCTTCATCCTTCATAGGGAAAAACAACTTCGTATGTCCAACCTGTCTACACTTGTAGCACATCCTGCTCTCATACCATGGCCTCGATAGCACTGTCTCCAATGTTTATTCTACACTTTGAGCTCATGTTGGTGGATGATTGCATCCTTTGTCTTTACTAGATGACCATTAAGTGTGTGCACTGGACCTCTGTTGTGTTGGTGGTGTAGAAAACCTAGGCTTCTTAAAGCCTCCTGACGAATTCCCTGGATACTGCTCTAGCCTCTTCTTGGCACTCTTCTCCCACTTCTCCACCACCGACCGTTTCATCCTTGTGATAGACTCCATGAACATTGCAAACTTCTCGTGATTCTCAAGCGTTGCTAGTGTTGTCATTAGCTCACTGTTCATACCCTTCTCGAAACATCAAATCCTCTCCTCATCTATTGATGCCATGTGAGGACAGAACCTCAATAGCTCCATAAACTTTGCCTCGTACTCATTGATCGACATGGGTCCTTGCTTGATCTTCTCAAACTAAGACATATTTTCATCTCGATAGGTACACGGGAAGTACCTACTGACAAACTCCCATCTGAACTCCTCCCATCTGACATCAATACCTGGTTGTTTCTCCTCTTTAATGGCCCACTAATGGCTAACACTCCTTTTCAAAAGGTACATTGTGTGCTTCACCTTGTCTCCCTCGAGGATGCTAAGGATCTTGAAGGCCTTTTCCAACTTTGTCAGCCAAAGGTCAACATCCTCTAGATCAGCCTTACTAGCATACTCCCCAGCACCAACACATTTCAGCCTCTCAAAGGTCTTCCCAGAACATGGAGATCCAACACTGGAAACAGTTGCCTTAGGCTGAGGGGTAGGCATTCTATCTTCCATGTGTGTCATCGTCACCATGAACTTCCCAAACAGAGATTGAAAGGTAGGGTTCTCTATCATGGCCAAGTTAAACTAAGGAGCATTAGGATCCTGATCTTCTATCACCTTAACCCTTGCACCACCACCAGGTGTGACAACACTGCTCTTTGCAGTGTGTTCTTCATGTTCTCTGGCCATCTTTTCTACTCTTCTTCTTCTTCTACATAAGCAGACATCACTATAAGACAAACTGGAGGAGACGAGAATAGACACAAACCCTAGTCCTAGGTCCATGTAGACTCACCAAACCTAAAACTATGATACCAACCAAACTGTGATTCCCCAACACGCCACAAATGAGATAACTCAAACCAAAAAGCAGAATTAACACTAAGCAGATTACCAAAAAAGATAGGAAATTAAAACCAATTTCATTAAGAACCACAAGACAAAAACTTATTACATTTAGTCAACAAACCTACCACATGTATTACATAGGATGTCACGTGATGCTTACATCATTGTAGCTCAACATTCCTATCATCAACCTTTTGTATGAGATATTAATTCCACATATATACATGAACACATGCCATATCTATATAATCATGGCACACGTACCAAAAACCATGTATTGATAACATCATCACAAAACTCCTCAAACACACCCTAAGGACCTGAGTGCATAGGGACGACCCTAGGACTCTACACCAAAATACTAGTAGCACATCCAACCTTGTCAGCTACTGCTCTTGTTGTTTCTCTTCCTCAACTTCACAACCTCTACCTCTTCATGCACGGTCACCTAAAAGATATGTAAACCCACGGGTGAGATCAAACGTCCCAGTGAGAGATATAACTCTCCACCAATTCTATTAAAGCACAGATAAGCTAAGAAGGCAAAACAACATACTAAGCAGATTGAGCATATTCAGCTAAATGAAATGTACTCACCAGATGAAGTTTTAACAAGACTAGACATCTACCACTAAATAGTAGATCAAGTTATATTCTAAAAAGGAATATGAAGAACATGTATAGAAGTTGACTTCTCTTACCATCTTATAATTCAAGAAATCAATAAAAAGATAAGGCAAAGGTTCAACCAATGTGAGATGTATGTCACCCTAAGCACATATACTACATGGTTGTGTTATGTCTTTGATTTTACCCTAAGGGTTTGAGTCTTACCACCCAAATCCAACCGCCCCCTACGAAGGGAAACCGACGATGCCATACAAGGTCCATGGAAGATCTATAATCCACGATCTCTCCACACCTCTTGGTCAGCACAAGAGAAAACACCACAGAGACATATCAGTCAACTGCAAAGAAAGTGACATATAGTCAAAAGAAGGATTGGCTCACGCATGTCCATCCATATAAAACACCTAGCCCACCTTGGTAGAGGTAACACCTCTAGAAGAATCGGCTCACGCATGGCCGTTCTTAAAAGAAGGAGTGGCTCATGTAAGGCCATCTATATCATAAGGAGATCGGCTCACGCATGGCCATCTCACATGACCTGTAATTGTGGACACATGGAGATACTCCACTTGCACCCCCCGCACATTAAAAAATATGTGCTCTGAGTTAAACTTGTTTCTCCAATCTAGTAAATAAAGTTGACACTAGAATTGGATCTATGGCACATGAAAAACTACATGATTAGGTTCCACTTGATTAGTTAAGCCAATTGGGTGACTTTTAGCATCAATCAAGTTACAATGTATAATGCCAAAACAAACTCTACAACAAATAAGGGTACATTGCAACTCTAGAATATATAAAACGTACAAGGTGTGAACTTGTCACACGATCACCACATGGTACTCAAAGCTCTACCATTCACAAGGCCAACACCAATGTTACACATCACTGTGGGATATCAATCCCTTAATCACATCACTTAAGGATATCACCTCTCAAGGCATCAAACCATCACTAGGTCATAGGACCTATCACATTAAACCATGCATGTGCTTCATCACATTATGCCTCATCAGTGTGCATAAGCACCACACTGTATCATATAATCACCACCATAGCATACAAAATCCATGGCATACATATTACCTGCAAGGTTAGGGGCTCATAAACAAGTGAGAGAAAGCATTATAGGAAGACTACAATCTCAAGGGAGAGAAATCAAACACATCACATAGCTCATCATTAGGGTTAGGGATCCATGCTCAGCCAATTAGGGTTTTGTAAATACATCAAATCACTCAACCCTAGATATGGCACCTCCCACTTTCTTGGAACATTTTAGGGTTAAGAATAATCATAAGGGTTAATCAAACAACTATCCACACATCACTTGACATTGTTTATACACTACTCATATATGTCTATTTATTGAGTACTCAAGCATGTGTCTCAACCATCCATCAACCATGTGTTGTGACCACCCACCAACATGGGTTGTGGCCATCCACCATCTATACCATCTACATGTCACAACCATCAACCATCTATGGTATTTTGACCTCAAGAAACAAAGACCCATCTCGACCAGAACTAGGGCATGTCATGACCACCCAACAAGGTAGGTGTTGTGCCCGCGACACAAAGGGGTCTTGACCACCTACCAGCATGTAGCGACCCTAAGAAGGAAGGAATCCTATCGACCAAAAATAGGGCATGTCTCAACCCACAAAGGAGTAAGTTTCGTGACCATCAAGGAAAAGGATGATGCAACCTACAACTAGGTTAGTTGTCCCATCCTAAGGTCACCGTACCAAGGTGTAGCGACCCAAAGCAAAAATAAGGTATAATGACAACGAAGGGTCAAGACACCACCAAGACCAAGGATCGACATCAAACTAAGTGCAAACAAGTTCAAGATAGAGGTAATCCATGGCTGAAATATAAGAGAATCAACATGGAACACTTCCATCCTCAAGAAGGAAAAATGTCTCCCAAAATTGGTTATTAAAACCCTAGAACTTGCACCGCGAAACCACCATGAAAAGGGATATCAAACAAGAGAGAGAGAGAACCAAGTCTAACCACACTAAAACATATTCAAATATCCATAGAAGGTCAAAACACTCAATCACCATGCATGCAACCAAAACCAAGGTGATAGGAATAGGAAAAATAATAATTGCACTACAATCACCTAAAATCGGGTACAAAACTAAAGTTTCAGATTCCATCCAAACCCATCATGATCTCAACATCAACCACATTCTAGAGTCTATCATCATCTACTAGAATGTTAAGGGAGAATTTTAGAGAGAGAAAGTAGTGGCATGCATGTTCAAAAAATGCATTAATAGAGAAGGATAAGAGTTATATAACCCGCATTAAAGAAGGGCACTCCAAGGGTTGTCAGCTCCAAACACACGATCCCAAGGATGGTGAAGCTCCACCCTTGGCTACAAGAACACCTAAAGAAAGAGAAGACACAATGGTCAAAGATTTCCCAAGGAAAGAGAGCAACAAGCTCAAGGCTGAACCAAAAGAAAGAAGGGGGAAAAGAGAGAAGAAACTTCCCATGACTTGGGTGTCGCCTTGTCAAAACATGGCTTATGACCCCTTGTGAGGAGAAGTTTACTCTCAAGAATGACCACCATGTCAAAACATGGTCTAGGTCCAATAAAAGGAAGAAGATAGGGGTAGAGAACTAAGGAAAACACCACCAAGGAAAGGTAAACACCTACCAAGGTAGAAGATGATCAAGGATCACCACAAGCTCCACATGCAAGGTTGAATCACCTCCAAAGAACCAAGAATAGCTCCTTCTTGCTCTACCAAGCTCCAAGAACGTCCAAGCAAGGAAGGAGAAAGAAGATGGATGAAAAAGGTCACTTGCATGGAGAGAAGAGGGTTTATATAGCAAAGGAAGAGAGAGGTAGGGCAAGAGATGAGGTGTCAATAAGATAGGGCTACAAAGGGAGACTTGCCCACCCAAGAAACTAACATGCAACCACTTAAAACCCACATGCATGAGATGGTGATACACTCTATGTTGGTTCTCGACCACTTGGGTCACCCAACATGGTCATAGTCACGACCCACCATGGAACACCATCCATGGTTGGGACAACACCACAAACACTATATGTTGTGACACAAGGCGATGTATCCCTATTTTAGGGCTCCATTGTGTGTCTTATTACATTTCAATCACATCTATACATGTTAAATTGCATGTTATTTCCCTCAATATGTGTTTTACTATCAAATTCACTTATGTATGGTTTTTGTATGTTCTATAGATACTTTGAACACTAATTTATGATACAGAGATGATGGTTGAATCTAGGGTTTCACTAGGCTTGGAGGAGCCCAAAATGAGGCCAAAACCACTCCTAACCTACCCCAAGTGGTCAAAGAATGTATTGAAGCAATTACCTTCATGGATGGCCAAGTTCAAGACCCAAATGCAGGGGAAGGGCCCTAGAACAGTGGTGCTACCATGGAATGGCCATTCTGGGACATGCCCCAATCAACAAAACCTTCAAAAATTGACTTGGTTGGCTAGAACTACCGTACTAGCTAGAATGGTCGTGTTGGGAGTTCCCAGCACGATTGTGTTGGCCAGAACGACCATGCTACCAGTACTAAAGACCCATAATTCCCATGTTCATTCCATTCTTACACCACGGCCATTTCCATACACCACAACCATGCTACCCACTTCCCGCCATGGTCGTGCTGCCCAGCACAGCCGTGCTACTCACAATTTTACCCAATTTTCTGCATTGTTCTACCCATTTTACCCCCACTTAACCTAATGATTCCCCACTACCTATATATACTTGGGTAGTGGCTCTAGCATGAGGTTATACACCCCTAGCTACCTTCTACCACCTCCTAGCTCCCCATTTTTGCATTCCACCCATTCCACTCCATTTCCACCTCCATTCCACTCCATTTCACCATTTCCACCAACAAAACCCTAGTTTCCTAGTGTTGTGACCCTAGTCCACTATCATACCATACCCTTGCACCTTGGAGGAAGGAGGAAGACGTGCTAGAGTAGCTGAAGTGGAGGATTTCTCTATATACACCAACTCCATGGCTTCTTCTACCTCGTTATCCTTTCTTTTATATTTTGCATTGCCATGAGTAGCTAGGCCCCTTAGGTGGGTTGTTTGGGGTCAAAAATGTTACTTTGATACCATGTTGGGGGGAAATGATATGTAAACATTATAATTTAGTTTGTTAATGATTATTTCCTATTTATATCTCACTCTTCATGAATTGCTTGTTGGTTTGTGCTTGAGATCACCTAGGAATTTATGGAAGTTGCTTATATGTGTGCATTTTGGGATTTGCTCCTAGGTCCGATTCATGGACCCCTAGCTAGCTACCCATCCTCCTACATGCTAATAAATTTTCCTAACCCTAGTTGAGAGATCTAAGTAGCTAGTTTAGATGAATTTAATATGCTTAGCATGGAGCTTTCTCAAGGATAGAATGTGGGTGATGGGAGGACTAAAACCTCACTTCCACTCCCATTATTAACCTCAGACCCTAATCATACTAAGATCATCTAACCTAGAAACCTAGGATTGTTTATACTCTAATTGAATTATACCTAAAACCTAACCTAATTGAGCCTCGCAAGGGTAGTGGGGGTGTTAGGGACTAGTTCCCCTATGCACAGCCTAGCATATCCATGGCCACTAAGTAGTTTAGGATAATTCATTAGGCTCTAGCTTGTTGTTTGGTTTGATAATCTAAATGAAAGTATAATGTCCACATGTCACCCCCAACCTAATTGATAATTGCATCCCCCAAACATCCCACACATCCCTTTATTGCTTTAAACCCCTAATTGCCATTTTGCTTAGCTAGTATTAGCTTAGTTAGTTCTTTATATGCTTAGTAAGCTTCTTGACTTGTTTTTGCTTTGTTCTTGCTAGTTTAGGTCTTTAATTTCTCTTATGCCCTGTTTGCTAGCTTAGTGTAGTGTAGACCTCTTCTTTCCTACCTTAGCATAACTTGTTCTCTTTCATTGCTTGCATTTTCTTTTCTTACTCATAAGAATTAACTATCTAGGGTTAATTAGGTTTTATTCTTGTTTGCTTTCCTTCATTTGCTTAATTTTTCATCTCTAGTGTAATCAACAAATCAACCTTTAAACCCTTCAATACTAGACTCCATAGTAGAAACCTAGCCCAAAACTAATCTAGCTCTTGTAGGGAAATACGACATCAGATAGGCAGAGGAAATAAAAAATTACTGCATATTTCCCATTAACCAGCAGATCGCATCAATAACTATGTAATGGGAATGATGGTTTCATGAAGATATACCTGGTCCTAGAGCAAGTCCAGTGACAATCCTCATTGATGTAGATGTGCAGTTTATCTTGGACTGTGTCTGTGCAGCTCCTAGTCACACTTGGACTCATCTAACTACTCATCCACAAACATCAGACTCAGACAATTGTTGCAGCGGCTCCTCAAATCTCGCCATGGACTGTGAGTTGACGTTGCCCTCCTAGCAGTAGCCAACAGACTCCTGCCTCTAGAGTAGTCCACACAGACTAACTAGAACTCCTGTCATTCTATAGGAAAGGACAGGAAGGAGTTGTCCCTCCTGTTGGTGTACTAGTCACCAACATGCTCTCCCACAACAATGATCCCCAGTTGTTTCTCTCCTGTGGCTATCCCTTCCTAGTTAGATAGGACTTGCCTGGTCTCTCATGGTTACCACAACCACAGAGGACAACAATTGTTAGAGCAACTGATTCTCAATTGTTTGTGTATTAGTTGTGCTCTAGAAAACCCCCAGTACCCATCTATATATAGGAGGGGTTAGGATCAGGGTTCCCAATCCCCAACCACGTGGGACTAAAGTGGGAGTAGAAAGGACAGTAGATCTTGAATTTTCACATTCTTGGAAGTTTCACAACCTGCGTGCGATGAAACGATCATATCACCAACTGAGGAGGTCATCTCACACCTGAGACAGTCATTTTTCTAAGTAAAACGGTCGTCTGGGATGTGAGACGATCATTTCACAATTTCCCAATCAGATATGAATTGGCAAATTGTTTCCTAATTAATGCCATACATTAATTTACTTGCACGCCAAGTATGTGCAAATCAAAGGAGTTTGGGAAAACTCTAGAACCTTCATTTGTCCCAACTGGGTCGTGTCACACAAAGGATACACCCGTCTCATTCACCAAGATGTTCATCTGGTGAGTTTGAGTCGAGTCAATCTATTTAACAACTTGAATCAACCAGTTCATAGAGTAGAACTAAGCCAATTCAATTTTTGATCTGCTTGACAATTGAACTTGAGGTTTTTGGTGCATACAAGTATTTTTGTTAGAACGTTAAATGGCTATCTCAACACTTGAGATTCCTGTCTGGCTTCCCAAACAGCCGTCTCACCCAGTGAGATGGTCCTTTGGTAGTTCAGTCAACCAATCTTTCGATCTGTTATGTAAATTGAGTACCTAAACACTTTAGTACTTAATTCAATTATCATTCAAGATCAAACTCCTCTTCTAGATGAGTTCCTATGTGTGTCTATAGGTCCCATATCACGTTGGCAGTGAATGTACATAACTAGATTATAACATCACAAGTAAAGAGTGGTGACTAGTCTCACATTATTTCTACCCAAGTGAATGAAAAGTTGGGGAGCAACTTCAACCTACAATCTATGTATGGTGTTACAATGTTTGTATAGTTCCATTATCACTGATATCCAGATTGAACTAGAGGCATGAAGGAGTCATCCTCATTATTATTCAATCTTGTTCCTTGAACCAGAGAAGGCTACACGAGATATATGTAAGCTCAATATCACATATTGACTCACATGTGTATGGCCATACTTTTCTCAGTCTAGCTAATCAAGAGGCCTTGGATATCATACTCCTGTCAGAGGGACAATTTCCATATATATAACTCACAGTCAATCCCCATGTGTCAAAGTCACCCAATCATCATTGTTATAACAACCCATGTTTCACAACTGCTTTTGATGATGTCAAAGGTTACCCAACGACATGTGATGGGTGTAGTGATTTCAGGTCTAAGAACCATAATCACCACCATCACTGTGAGATCTAACTATGACTTCCATGATGATGGATTCCATGTGTCAATGGTGGGTCTGTCTGATACACTGTTTTCTGACATGTATCTATGTGCTTGGTTTGATATTATTGTATCATGACTAATGAGATTTAGTTATCAACCAACTCACACTCTGATCTTATGTGTTATTGTTATCTATCTACCTTCCACAATAACAACCAACCAGGGACATAATGGGAATGAATATACTATTAACATCTGTATGATCTCATTCTTCCAAGTCACGTACTTGAAGACATACATCATTGAGTAATATCATTCTCTAGACATTTATTATGTAATTCATTATCTCATAACTGAATATACAAAATAAATTGGAAGCTTGCCTTTATTATTATCAAATCAGGTATCTAATGCCATATCCCAATCATCATATGATTGTCTCTCTGGGCATACATACCAAGAAACTCCCACTTGCACTTAGAGCCAATCACCCACTGATCCCATCCCGAGTGACCTAACATGACCTTCATGCTTCTGCTACGCAAGTGCTTTTATAGTGGGTTTATCAATGTTTGCGTTAAGTCAGTATTTTGCAATTTTCACATCTCTTCATTGTATGACTAATCGTATGAGATGGAAGTGTCATAGTATTCTATCTGACATTCCCAGCCTAACTAGTACCTCTATTATTGTCATCAATATTTCTATTGTGTCATCAATGGTTTGGAACCTCACATAAGTTCACCCATATGAACTTCTTGATCCATACAATATCCTCTATTGTTCTTATAACATAGAGATATTTGGCTTCTTTTGTAGATTTGAACAACTGCCATTAGCTCAGAACTCTTTCTAGCTTACAGTTTTCATTTAATGTCAAACAATATTGCGATCATTTTGTCAGTTTGGAAGCTTGAATGGGTGTAACCCTTTACATCCAACTCTTCCATATTATCATAACCAAGGAACCAATCCTTTAAGTGATTTCCCGAGCATCAAAGATGTTCTTTATGGTAGTCCATTGACACTCACTAGTATCTGACATATACCCTCTCGTCATTTTCAATACATACAAGATTGCTAGGTAGGTATATACATCCTCTCATCATGTAAATACATATGAGATGACTGGATATCCTCTCGTCATGTCCAATACATACGAGATTACTAGATATCTTCTCATTATGTCCAATACACCCGAGATAATGGGATAATTACATTACATTGCATTTAAGATAGATCCAATGGCATATATTCATGTGTCCCTATTCTTCATAAGAGCTAGGACACTAGGCTCTTGAAAGAATAACTCCATGGAATGTGGACAAGTTTTCTCCCATTGAGTCTTGCATGTTGAACCCTTCAACATCTTACGAATGTATGTGCTTTTACTTAGGTCAAGAAGCTTTCCAAATTTATCTCTATAGACCTTGATCCCTATCACATAGGATGCTTCACCTAAACCCTTCATATAGAAGTAACTGTCCTTGCTAGGTTTTAATCTTTAGAGGATAAGGTTGTTATTCCGCATCATTATGTGGAATATCAATATACTCCCACTAAATATTTTGTAATCACATATTCCATCTTCATTCTGACTCAAGTCAAACCCTTTGATTGTCTTGTCAAATCAAAGATTCCAACTCTGAGATGCTTGCTTCAATCCTCAGATTGACCTTTGTAGCTTGCAGACTTTATTTGTATTAATGGATATATAAAACCATTAGGATGTGTCATGTACACATCCTCTTAATTATTCCAATTAAGGGTGGTTTTAACATCCATATGTCAAATCTCACAGTCATACAAAGTGCAACAGCAAGCATGATCTAGATGGATTTAACCTTGATAACTGGTGAAAGACTTCATCACGTTCAATATCTTGAACTAATTTGAAAATCTTTGCACCCAATTTATCCTTCCATGTTGGTCTCTTAACAGAGACCCAAATGCACCTAATGGTTTTTACCCCTTCAAGTGGATCCACCAAGGTCATACCTTGTTGGTTTACATGGAGTCTATCATTAATCTTATGGCTTTGAGCCATTTCTCATATTCTGATCCCTAAATAGTTTCTAGGTAGGTTGTTGACTCGTCTCTATGATCAAGTCATCACCTTTTGAGTTATAAGATGTCATAATCTTTCAAACTCAAGGCATGCTCTACTAGAACTATAAGGTCTTGTATTACATAGGAACTTGAGATTCTACAACAACTTGTGATTCTCCTTGTTTCTATTGTACCTCTTTAGGTTCTATGTTTTCTTGTTTGTCTCGAACATTTTGAGTTCTACTTTTACTCCCATTGATTCATGTGGAACTAATTTCCATTTAGGAATTCAGCCATCCTAGCAACAAAAATTTTGTTGTTGGGTTGGAATATAAGTAGTATTCAACAAGATAACATTTATGTGATTTGTGGATAAAGACTTTTAAGAAACAATATTCTTATACAATCTTTCCAATCACTACAAAAGACTCATCGGGACACTTCCCATGCCATATCTCATATGGTGTCTTTTGTACCATTTTAGACAATACATTGGTTAGTGTTTAAGCATGTACCCAAAAGAAATTGTAAGATTAGCTAGATTTTATTGATAATCTCACCATGACTTAACATGGTGTGCTACCTTCTTCTGACACATCTGTATGTTTTAGGTGCAGTTCATTATGATACACTATCATGATCTCCCAGAAGGTCCGCAAACTCTTAGTTTAAAATATTTCAACATCGATCATATCGAGGTATCTTAATACTTTTACCAAGTTAGTTACATACTTCACTTATGATCTCCTTGAACACTTCAAGAGATCCAAACTTGTATTTCACTAAATACAAATTTCAATATCTATTGATCGCATCAGTAAATATGATAAGGTACTTGTAACTACCTTTAGCATTCATTCCAAAAGGTCTATGAACATCAATATGTACTAGTCCTAATGGAATAGTCTATCTCCCACTACATCTAGTGCAGATACTCTTGTCATATTTCACAACAAATAAGACATGCATGGCTCTATTGGTTCAATAATCAAAAGAGTCTAGATAACCATCATATGGATTCTAGAAATAAATTTCTTATTTATGCGCTCTAGATGACCGTGCTATATGTATTCATTGTTTGAGTTATCAAGTCATTCAATATATGTGTCATACACAATTATCAAGTATAGTTTATGAGACATATGATATCACCATAAAAGATCATAATGTTCTTGTCATACAAAACATATGATGTTTGCTAAGTACACAATAGTAATTCACTAATTCTATTATGTGCCCATGAATGAAAACCTTTAACTATAGTGGAGACAACCCTTGGTCCAAATAGTTCTAGCTTACTTCTTCTCAGGTCCTAAAGTAGAGATATCTATGTCTATCTTCTTCCTGAGATCCTCTATGAAGAGGATAATTCCTTTCCAATGTCCAGACAAGAGACAATGGTTGCATTTTCTTTTCTTTATCCTTTAAATGAAAAGGACATATTCCTTTTACACTTACCCTTCTCCATTATTTGAGTGTGGAATACTTGGAATTAATCTTAGCCTTATAACACTTCTTATCCTTGACTTAGCCCTAGGGATCACTTCTGTTGATCACCATCACAGATTTGTCCTTCTTATTCCTTACATTAGCATCAACATGCCAAGCATTAGAAAAATTGACTATATGATTCATTCAACGCTTGCATAATCATATTCATGGTCAACTCTTGACCTAAGAGTAATCTCAGTCATTCCACGTGTCCAATCACATTGAACAAATGGGGTTCTACATGACCTCACTTTGTCAGTTTGCACTCAAAATAGCGCTTTGGAGACATTATACTTTCTTAAGATGTGTTACCATCTCGAGAATGTCCAATGTATTTATGTTGTTCATGTAACTCATAGTTCATACAACATATCATTAGGTATGAAAATGTCTATGGAACCATTGGCATGCTTCCAATAAGCATCCATTTAGCATTAGGCACATTTGGAGCGGGTTCCTCTGGAATTGGTCTATGAAGGACATAGAGATTTTGCTCATTGATGAGAACATTTCTCAAAGTCCTTAACCAATTGTGGAACTTTATCCCATTTTTTCCTTCTAAAGGACTGATCCCAATTTGAATGTGTTTTGTGTTTGACATTTGATTCTACAAAGAAGTATTGTAACTTTTCAAAACATTTTTTATTTGGTTTGATTTGATAAATTTGATGACATTAATTAGGTCTTCAATTAACTACCACTCCCACTATTTTATTCAAATTGATAGCCCTCAATATTAATTCAAAATATTGTAACATATAATATTCTAGTGGGCCAAGATCCAAAATAACTCAACTGTTACCTGGCCAACACCAACATCCACAATTAATTATCAAGGTAGGTAATCATTCCAATTGCATCATATGCAACTCTTGGATAGATGATATGCGCAACTCCTTGCCATGATCATCTGCATGCCTCTGGGCCCAGACTCTCTGAGAATCACCAGTCAAGGCCTCATCCAAAAGGTGACACAATAGAATATGCACCCTACTTTAGTAAAACCTACATATCTACCATCACACTTCCATAAGATAGACGACGCACCACCCTTTAGTGTAACCTATGCTTGGTCAATCAAGATTTTCATGTGTGTTGCTTTTGGAAAGTATCTAAGACTTGATATTATAACTGAGAGAGTTTGTATGTATAACTAAATATAGTTTATCCAATCACGACATGTATAGTATGTATCATATACATGCTATAACCACAAATGAGAACATGCAATAAACAAAACACACAAGCGATGGTTATGGCCATACTAATGTAATTCCTTAGAGCCACAAGGAATAACTACCACCTATGGTCCACATCATATGCAACTTGTTGGTGATGATCTGTGTACAAACCAATTGGGTTGATCGGTTCAACTCTTGAATAGGTCGGTTCGCCTCTTGGTCACTCGGTTGGGCTCTTCTGAAATGGTCGTCTGGTTCTCAGGTCCAAGCAGTGTATGGACACCTCCAGCCGGTCGGTTGGGCCACTAGTTGATTGGTTCATCCTCCTATCATCTGGCCTCCTCGTTCCATCAGTTGATTGGGTCATCTCACGAGTTGATCATTTCACCTTTTGTAGATCTTCATTTCACATCAAAATATATGGTGACACATGTAAATTATATATATATATATATATTCGTTTGGGTTATTATGTGGTGACTTATATGAATGTGCACATCAACCAGTTTAAATATTCACATCACATGCAAAATATTGTGACATTTCATTTCATACAACATTTTCTGATTGATCTATTTCAAATACCTTACAATTTCTGAGTGATAGTAAATACCAGGACTTTGCAATTTTTGATAAATAAACTTGATAAAATAAAAATCCGATCATATTGATTATCCCAAAACATAATTAATTGGCGTGGCTCTTATACCACTATAGGAAAATACGATATCAAATAGGTAGCGGAAACAAAAAAGATATTGACATATTTCTCATTAACCAACATATCACGTCAATAATTATGCAATGAGCAGGATGGTTTGACGAAGATATACCTAGTCCTGGAGTAAGTCCAATGACAATCCTCATTGATGTAGATGTGCACTTTGTCTTGGATAGTGTTTGTGCAGCTCCTAGTTACACTTGGACTCGTCTGACTGCTCTTCCACAGACATCAGACGGCTCCTCAGATCTCACCATAGATTGCAAGTTGACGTGGCCCTCCTAGCATCAACCAACAGACTCCTACCTCTAGAGTAGTCTACACATACCAACTAGAACTCATGTTGTCCTGCAGAAACGGATAGCAAGGAGTTGTCCCTCCCATTGGCATACTAGTCACCAACATGCTCTCCCACAACAATGATCCCCAGTTGTTTCTCTTCAGTGGCTATCCCTCCCTAGTCGGGTAGGACTTGCCTGGAATCTTGTGGTTACCACAACCAGAGAGGACAACAATTGTTAGAGAAACTAATTCTCAGTTGTTTGTGTATTAGTTGTGCTCAGGGAAGCCCCCAGTACCCCTCTATATATAGGAGGGGTTAGGGTATGGGTTCCCAGTCCCCAACCAATGTGGGACTAAAGCGGGAGTAGAAAGGACAAGTAGATCTTGAATTTTGGCAACTTTTTTGGAAGTTTCACAACTTGCATGTAATAAAACGGTAATCTCACTGAGTGAGACAGTTGTCTCGCACGTGAGATGATTGTTTTGCACTTTCCAAGTCAAATATGAATTGACAAATCATTTCCTAATCAATGTCATACATCAATTTACTTGCACCCCAAGTATGTTCTATTGAAATGAGTTTGGGAAAACTCTGAAACCTTTGTTCATCCCAACCGGGCCATCTCACACAAGAGATACACCCATCTCACTCACCCAGGTGGCCATCTAGTGAGTTTGAGTTGAGTCGATTAGTTCAACAACTTGAACCGTCCAGTACATAGGGCAGAACTAAGCCAATTCAATTTTTGATCTGTCTGACAATCCAAATGACCATCTCAACACTTGAGAAGCCTGTATGGCTGCCCAAATGGCAATCTCAGCCAGTGAGATGGTTGTTTGGTAGTTCAGTCAACCAATATGTTGATCTATTGTGTGAATTGAGTACCTAAACACTTTAGTAATTAATTCAATCATCATTCAAGATCAAACTCCACTTCTAGATGAGTTCCTATGTGTGTGACCCTATAGGTCCCATATCACATTGGCAGTGAATGTCCATAACTAGCTTATGACATCACCAACAAAGAGTGGTACCTAGTCGGACATCATTGCTACCCAAGTGAATGGAAATTTTGGGAGCAACTTCAACCTATAATCTATGTATGGTGTTAGAGTGTTTGTATAGTTCCTTTATCACTGATATCCAGATTGAACTAGAGGCATGGAGTAGTCATCCTCATTATTATATAATCATGTTCCTTGAACCACAACAGACTGCATGAGATATATGTAAGCTCAATATCACATATTGATTCACATGCGTATGGCCATACTTTTCTCAGTCTCACTAATCAAGAGGCCTTGGATATCATACTACTGATGGAGGGAAAAATTCCATATCTATCACTACAGTCAATCCCCATGTGTCAAAGTCACCCAGTCATCACCGTTATCACAACCCATGTTTCAGGACTACATTTGATGATGTCAACGTGTACCCAATGACATGTGATGAGTGTAGTGATTTTAGGTCTAAGAACCACAATCACCACCATCACTATGAGAGTTGACTATGACTTCCATGATGATGGATTCCATGTGTCAATCTCATGGTGGGTATGTCCGAGACATTGTTCTCTAACTTGTATCTGTGTGCTTGGTTTGATATTGCCATATAATGACTAATGAGATTCTGTCATCAACCAACTCACACTCTGATCTTATGTGTTATTGTTTTCTATTTACCTTCCACAATAACAACTGAACAGGGACATAATGAGAATGAATATACTCTTAACATTGATCTCATTCTTCCAAGTCATACACTTGAAGACATACATCATTGAGTAATATCATTATCTAGACA
Organism: Alisma plantago-aquatica; assembly: GCA_963693085.1. Classification (NCBI taxonomy): domain Eukaryota; kingdom Viridiplantae; phylum Streptophyta; class Magnoliopsida; order Alismatales; family Alismataceae; genus Alisma; species Alisma plantago-aquatica. The sequence goes on from OY856414.1 coordinate 410,061,423, forward strand.
TTTATTATGTAATTCATTATCTCATAACTGAATATACAAAATTAATTGGAAGCTTGCATGTATTATTATCAAATCATGTATCTAATGCCATATCCCAATCATCATATGATTGGCTCTCTGGGCATACATACCAACAACTCTAATGCCCCCTTTTCTCCCTGTGGATTGACCCTATACTTTTCGCCCTCCTATACTATGACATGACCCCGTGCGCTTGCGGGTGAAGTGTTTTGGTGTATGTGAGTACATTTTTGTAGGTCCTTATAAATATTGAAAGTTATCCATCGTGTGTGTCTATTCATGGGGTTGCATATATTTAAACTCCAATCGAGTAGTGTGTAACACCGTTAGAAGAAACACACCAAGCTTTCTAGCACCATTATCGGGGACTAAAACTGCCATAGCTACCCATTAGTTGTGGTGTTGACTCTCCCCTTTGGCGCAGTCTTTATCCAGTTTGTTTTGTTGCATTTGAGAAAAACACCAAGCTTTCTGGCACTGTTACTGGGGAGAAAGGCGCTCAACCTAGCTATTTAGTTTTGCTTTGACTTTTCCTACTGCCCTCATCATTGGTATTCATTATTCTTTATTGTGTATATTGATTAGCTAACTTTCCCTCTTTTGTTTGGTTGTGCTTTGTGCATGAGACAAGCCACTCGGGGAAGACAACCATCCACTTCAAGATTACTTCATGCCTAGCAACTACAAATTGCCAATTGCTAGCAGAGTTGATCAAATGCCAGGGGAGCAATTCTCCATCCCTCCAAGTCTTCTTGGGCTCCTTCCCATCTTCTATAGCTTGGATTGTGAGAACCCCTACAAGCACTTGGACTCCTTTCTTGAAGTATGCACCACCTTCAGGATGCTGACGGCCTATGATGACATAATCTGGTTGACCTTGTTCTCATTCTCTCTCAAAGGCAAAGCTAAATATTGGTATGATTCTAGAAGGGACATCATGAGTTGGAATAAGTGAAAAGTGCCTTCCTAAGGCAACTCTACTCTATAGAAAAACACAAATGCGGCGTGCTATAATGATTTTTAGTCAAATGGACACTGAGCAGTTTCACAATGCTTGGGAGAGATTTAAGAAGATGTTGAGAGAGTGCTTGCACCATGATATCCCTTTGTGGTATCTAGTTTAGTCCTTTTACTCTAGTCTATCCCCAAAGAGCCAAACCTTAATAGATTCTTCTTGTGGAGGAGTTTTCATGGCTAGGACACCCGAGGAGATATGGCCCTTGTATGAGCAGCTGGCAGAAGGTTACAGAATCCGAGATTCTAGCATGATGAATGATGGTGGCCATGCCTTTTATATGACATCTTTGACTCATAATGACTCAAGCCCTGCAAGTGATGAAGATTGTTGGTGACATGGTGAGCTTCATGAAGAACCAAGTGATAAATGTTCCTTGCCACTTGGTCAATTCTATTAAGTTCTATGGTGAAGAAAAGAAGACACCTCACTTCTATAGCTACTAGGAACCGCAAAGTCCAAGATATAGCTCAAGGATTGAGGAAGAGGTTCTCTCTAGGTTGAAGAGCTTTGATGACATACAAATGAATTTAATAAGACTTGATGAGAGTATAGAGAAGCTATCTTTCATAATTGCTCTCTAAGAAGAAACATTGTCTTCAAAACCCATCTTGAGTTTCAATGAAGCAAGTGGACCAATGCCTTCTTCACAAGTTCTCTATAGTCCACCCCCCATGCAAGTGCATCCCATATACCACTTTCAAGGCAATTTCAAGCCTTATACACCACCTCCCCCTCCATCACCACAAATTTCTCAACAATTCACCTTCCAATCTCAATTTTCCCCTCCACCTCAATTTCAATACCAAGTACGACCTCCACCTCCTCCACAACCACAACTAGATTCCCCTCTCCACCATGAGAAAGTTAGTGTTGTGACACTTCTAAGGAGTGGGAAAATTCTTGAGTATCTTACAGGTCAATGAAAGGTTGATAAAGCAAAGCAAAGGTAGCTAAGCGGTGATACCATGATTGATATTGTTGAAGATGATTCTATGACACCGCCTATTGATTTTGGGATACCATGTGATCCACCTCACACTCCATTTATAGATCCCACCATCCCTAGTGTTCCATCTCATGTTGATGCATGCAAATCCAAAGAAAGTGAGACACCATTCATTGAAGCATTAAATGAGCCACTGGAAGTAAGGATAGGACAAAAGCATAATGTTGATATTCTTGAGGTGTTTTTCCAAGTGAAGGTCAATATTCCATTGTTGGATGTTATCAAGCAAATCCCATCATATGCTAAGTTTCTTAAGAACTTATGCATTTGAAGAGAAGGTAAACGGAGAGAATACCAAAGAAAGTGCAGTTGACTGAACAAGTGAGATCTATCCTCCAACACTCACTTCTCATAATGAGGAAAGACCCAGGAACCTCAATCATACCTAGCTACATTGGGGGACATTGCATAGACAAATCCCTACTTGATTTCAGACCTAGTGTGAATTTGATCCCATATAGTGTCTATGTTGAGTTGGGCTTAGGCAAGTTGAAACTGGCACATTGCACTCTCTAATTGGCAGACCATTCCATAAAAGTGCCAAAAGGAAGGGTGGAAGATGTTTTGATGATGATAGACAAGGAAAGAGGAGCATTATTCCTGGATGATTTCATTATTCTTGACATGGAGCCAGATGATAGGAAGATTCCCATCATCTTGGGAAGACCATTCTTATCTACAGCTGATGATGAGATACACGTTCATAGTGGCATAATGAAAACCTCTTTCATGGACATGAAGATAACGATCAATATATGCAAGTCCTCAACCCGGCAAGTTCGAGGTGAGGATATTGGACATGGTCACTTCAAAAGCCCGATTGATTATTTGAGAGGAGGAGATATGGATGAAAGGTTTGATGAAAGCTTTGGTAATCAAAGGGATGAGGAGTACATGTTAAGTGCAAATGAAAGATGCATTAATTGCAAGAACGGACACATGAGAACTCCAAATGGATTAATGATGCAAGAATCTCCAAGAAGCTCAGTTGAAGGCATGAAATTGAATGCTTATGGGAGACAACCCACATAGGTTTGGAAAATTTTCACCCAACCTTCCATTTTTCATACTTTTTGGTTATTTTTACACTTTTCCAAGAAAACACATACACTATACTTGATGGTTTTGTTGTTTGTGAATCATTTTAGAATAGGTACAATGGAGGAAAGATGATCCATGGAAGAGACAACCAAGGAAAATATCATAATTAAAAAGAAGATTGCAAATCAGTAGAAAAGCTACATGAAGGAGACCAGCACGACGGTGTTGCTGGTAGGCCAGAACAGTCGTTTTGTGCAAAATGTCCATGGTGACTCGGTCATGCACGGGAACCTTGAGATATCCGTCGCCACTTGGTGTTTCTCTACCCCGACTAGATGCCATCTACCCTATTATCCTAAACTTCTATTTCATGTTGAGGACAACATGGTTTAAGATTTTGGGGTGGTAGGGAAGTAAGCCCTTACTTTACCCAACTTTCCTCTATGTTCCTTGTTCTAAAATTTTTCTTAAGATGATAAATAGTATAACCATCTCTCATACTTATGTATACATACTTTGTGTGGTTGGTTTATATACATGCATATCATATAGGTCGATTTCATGCATTTTTTGCATAATTTAAAAAAAAAAGTTCTTTTTGTCATGCATTGCATATCATGTAGATTTTTACAATTTTTGCATGCTTTAGCTAGGATTTTCTTGTTTTCTACTTTATGTTCCATAATGTAGGTCTATATGTAATTGAAGGTGATTTGGTGCCATTTTGGCCAATTTTTCCCAAGTTTAGAACTTCTTGCCTAAAAAGTGTGCTTTGACCAAATATCTACTTTTTGGATTGAAAGTGATGACCTTTGACAAATGTGAGTGAATTATCATGGTTTATTGCTAAATGGCCTCAATCTTGACTTTTTACATGTGAACCACCTCTCTTATGCTTGTGAATTGTTTTGTTGAATTGTGATTGAAGCAAGTCACAAATTCTAAAGAGTTTTGTAGAATCTCATGATAGAAATGTGGTTTTAATATTTCTCATCCATGTGGTATGTCATTGATTGATGAAATTGCGAGAATAACTTTCATACAGGAGATCTCATGTTTAAGTCCATATTAGTAGCCCCTCTTTGACTCACTTTTCTTCTACCATCTTCTTACCTCTCTTCCTCATGAAAGGATGCCAAAATTGCACATATTCATCCTTGGCCACCTCCAAAAGTTTGGGATGGCCATATCCATGCCCCCCCCCCCACTTCACTCTCATCATCATGTTCCTTGACCATATCAAGGGAAAAGAAAAAAAATGCAAAAAAAGATTCTCATAAAATAAAGAAAATATGAGTGGTTAAAATCACTCCAAACTCTTACCACAACCATTTCTTCCTTTTGCATGCCCATGGAGCTAGGAAATATCAAACCTAGCTCATTTTGCCCTTTTTTGCAGCCACGTGGGTTACTTAGTGTTGTGGATGGACATATGAGATTGAAGGCATCAATGTAAAACAACAAAATTAGTCATTTTTGACCTTTGCTACCATGAAATAGTTTACACGGAGTGAAATGACAACCGTATGCATTGATTGTGTTTTCTATGCTCTATATTTGAAGTATGCAGGCTCAGTGCTCTAATCATGATTGGTTTGTGAAAGAGGAGAGTAGAGAGGTGGAATGTGTGTACTTAGTCATCTTTGAGCCCATTTAGTCTATATTCATATGTTGCACTACATTTTTCATTTCTTGATTGTGGGAAAGATGAAGAGAGATTGAGTTGGAGCATACTTGAGGAAAAGTATGTTTTAAGTTTGGGGTGGTGATGTAGCCCTATTTTAGGGCTCCATCTTGTGTCTTATTGCACTTCAATCACATCTACAGCTATTAGATTGCATTTGTGTTTTACTATAAAATGTGCTTATGGATGGTTTTTGTATGTTTTATAGGTACTTTGAACACTAATTTATGGAAGAGAGAGATAATGGTTGAATCTAGGGTTATGCTAGGCTTGGAGGAGCCCCAAATTAGGCCAAAGCCACTCCCAACCTACCCCAAGTGGTCAAAGAATGTATTGAAGCAATAACCTTCATGGATGGCCAAGTTCAAGACCCAAATGCAGGGGAAGGACCCCAGAAAGGTCATGCTACCATGGGATGGCCGTTCTAGGACATGCCCCAATCAACAAAACCTTCAAAAATTGACCCAGTTGGCCAAAACGGTCGTGCTAGCTAGAATGATCGTGTTGGGAGTTCCCAGCACGACCGTGCTAGCCAGAATGGTGCCACTAGTCCCAAAAACCTAGAATTCACATGGTCATTCCATTCTTACACCATGACCATTCCCATCCACCATGACCGTGCTACCCACTACGACCATTCTACTCACAATTTTACTCAATTTTCTTCATTGTTCTACCCATTTTACCCCCACTTAACGTAATGCTTCCCCACCACCTATATATACTTCGGTGGAAGCTCTAGAACAAGGTTAGCCACCCCCAACAACCTTATACCACCTCCTAGCTCCCCATTTTCACATTCCACCCATTCTGCTCCATTTCCACCTCCATTCCACTCCATTTCACCATTTCCACCACAAAAACCCTAGTTTCCTGTGTTTTGACCCTATTCCACTATCATCCCGTGCCCTTACACCTTGGAGGAATGAGGAGGACGTCCTGCAACAGTTGAAGTGGAGGATTTCTCCTTCTACACTGAGCTCCTAGGATTCTTTTACCTCTTTCTCCTTTCTTTTTGTATTTTTCATTGCTATGAGTAGCTAGGCCCCTTAGGTGGGCTGTTTGGGGTCAAAAATGTTACTTTGATACCATGTTGGGGGAAATGATATGTAAACATTGCAATTTCATTTTTTAATGATTGTGTTCTATTTCCATCTCACTCTTCATGAATTTCTTGTTGGTTTGTTCTTGAAATCACCTAGGAATTTAGGGAAATTGCTTATATGTGTGAATTTTGGGATTTGCTCCTAGGTCCAATGTATGGATCCCTAGCTAGCTACCCATCCTCCTACATGCTAATCAATTCTCTTAACCCTAGTTGAGATATCTAAGTAGCTAGTTTAGATGAATTTAGTATGCTTAGCATGGAGCTTTCTCAAGGCTAGAATGTGGATGATGGGAGGGCTAAAACCTCACTTCCACTCTCATTATTAACCTCAACCCCTAGTCATCCTAATATTATCTAACCTAGAAACCTAGGCTTGTTTAGATTCTAATTGAATTGCACCGAAACCCTAACCCAATTGAGCCTCTCAAGGGTAGTGGGGGTGTTAGGAACTTGTTCCCCTATACACAACCTAGCATATCCATGGCCAGTTAGTAGTTTACAACAATTCATTAGATTCTAGCTTGTTGTTTGGTTCGATAATCTAAATAAAAGAATAATGTTCACATGTCACCCACAACCTAATTGATAAGTGCATCCCCCAAACAACCACACATCCCTTTATTGCTTTAAAACCCTACTTGCCATCTTTCTTAGCTAGTGTTAGCTTAGTTAGTTCTTTACTTGCTTAGTTAGCTTCTTGCCTTGTTCTTGCTTTGTTCTTTCTAGTTTAGGTCTTTAATTGCTCTTTTACCCTATTTGCTAGCTTAGTGTAGTGTAGACCTCCTTTTGCCTGCCTTAGCATAACTTGTTCTCTTTCCTTGCTTGCCTAGTTTTTTCTTTCTCATTAGAATTAACTGTCTACGGTTAATTTAGATTTTATTCTTGTTTGACTTCCTTTATTTGCTTTCTTGTTCATCTATGGTGTAATAAACAAATCAATCTCTAAACCCTTCAACCCTAGACTCCACTATAGGAACCTAGCCTAAAAACTAACTTAGCTCTATTACCCCCTTTTCTCCCTGTGGATCGACCCTATACGTTCTGCCTCGACACGACCCCATATGCTTGTAGGTGTAGTGTTTTGGTGTATGTGAGTATGTTTGTGTAGGTCCTTATAAATTTTGAAAGTTATCTAGTATGTGTGTCTGTTTGCCAGGTTGCATCTATTCAAACTACAATTGAGTACTGTGTAACACCATTAGCAAAAACACACCAAGATTTCTGGCACCATTTCTGGGGACATAAAGTGCCATATCTACCTAGTAGTTGTGGTGTTAACTCTCCCCTTTGGCACCATCTTTTACCAGTTTGTTTTGTTGCGTTTGAGAAACACCCCACAAGGTCATCAAACCCCTCCTAGGTCGAGACACTCTATACAAAGGCAACTATCTCGACCCAAGATCATCCAACACCACCTCAGTTGCAAAAACCACATCTAGGGGAGGTGTCTCAACTATGACACCCACCCAACAAGCCCTAGGTCGCGACCTAGGTCGAGACAACACACAAGGTACACAAACCCTAGAAAAACCCTAATCACCCAAGGTGATTCCACCAATCAACCAAAGCTCAAACAAGGTGCCCAAAGCACCAAAACCTCTCTCATGAAGCCAAGAGAGGAAATGAACACTTTAGAGGTGACAAATTGCAAGATAACCCCTCAACTTGGGTAAATTGCAATTTGCACCAAAATAATCACACAAAGCACAAGCATCATTCAAACAAGATCAAACTAGAGACTTAATCTCTCCACAAGATCTAAGATCATCCCAAAGGTTTAGAGAAAGTTTCTAAACACATCATCAATCCAAAGCAAATAGGGTTAACCCAAAACACATGTCAGGATTCTTACATTTGCATCAAGATGGTGGTACTTCTAGTGCTTCACATGATTAAAGGGAGATCTCACGTAATGTTTTTCGACTACTATGAATCTGACTTCACAATGTGATGATAGGATGGTTTGGTCTTATCATAGATTTTTAGTCCTTGTGGTTTTATTATCTTTCTGTGTCACATTGCAAGGTTTATGAATTACACATGAGAGAGATTCTATCTTTTGAAGTGATTCTTGATTTGTTAATACATGAAACATGTTAATCATATAAAATTGATAACCAATAATAGGAATGTCAATAAAGTACACAAAATTATTTTGGAATCCTAGAATAAGGAACTTATCCAGACATGTTGTAGGATCGAAAAAGATCAGGTTTATAAGTTGATTTTATAAATTCTCATGAATATGGTAAGATATGAAATTCATAACTAGACTAAATATAGCTCACAAAATTAAGTAAGGATATATCAGAACTCAAGAAGATTATACCTATCAATTGATGTGGTTTTCAAGACCAAATTTGATCTAGTGAAAAAGTTGCTTTTTAGGGTTAATACATTTTTATTCTCAGTAAGCGTGCCCTCCATTTTATTAAAAAATAATGAAAGTTTATGTTATAATGTGAAACCAAACAACTATACTAACATGTAAAGAAACAGAATGATACTATTTATACATATATAATAAATTCAGAATATTATTCCAGTAGGTATCTGTATCTAACTTCTTCCCCCTAAAAATCATATAGTTTCTTTAAACCCAAAGAGAGCAAAGAATTGTTATGAAACCAAATAGTTCATCCTTCATTCTCAACTCCACATAGTTGGTCACACATTGTGGTACTTTAGGTATAATATCACTAGAAATTTCCTTGTTCCAGTATGCACAACATATTGACATCTGAAGAACATATCGTCAATACTTACAGACTCCTATTAAAAAAAAGAATCTAGAAATAATATCATCCTACACAATTAAAGATAATCTTGGGAGAAATATTTTCAAAAAAAATTCAAAACTTAATATTAAGGCCTTGGAGTGGTTGAATCTCCATGACCATAGTGCCATCTCATGTATTTATTCTGCATTATGATAATATTCTACGAGTCTTTAAGATTGAATGAAGTTTCCCATTAATACAAATAGAATCCTTAATGTGAAATTGGATGACTAACTTATTCAGAAGATCTTTCATCTCAAAAAAATGTCTTACTAGGAATGTCCCAACAACTATCCTTAATAAGGTTGCTCAAGAAACCAGAAATGCCATAACCAATTCAAAGAATATTTTTCTTATCTATGCAATTTTTTAAGTAAAGATTACCAAGTAGCCATGGGTCTTTCAAAATCCTAAGACATTTCCCCTCTATAGTTTGGATGTTAATGAGAGGAAATAAATTGTTCTTCATATGTATGATATGCTTCCACAACCAAGAGGTATTATGTTTAGTTTTGCATGACCAATAGAAGTCTAAATTAAGTATTACTCATTCAGACATTGAATCTGCAAAATGTCTTTTTGTGAAGCCACATTCCAAGCATTAATAAAAAACCAACTTTATTAATGTCATGCACTATTCTAATATCAAGACTTCCTGACCTCTTAGGTTTATAGACTATATCCCATTTTACATATTTGATCTTATTTTCTAGGCTTGGACCCCACCCCAATGAAAATTCTATAAAAAATTTGATGTCGTCAATGATCCAAGAGGGTAAGCAGAAAGTAGAGGACTAGAATAAGTGTAATACAAAAAGAGTAGAACTCGCTAGCTTGGTTCTTCCACCAAAGGATATAGTCTTCGTCTTCCAATTTTCATTATTATTTCGAATTATATCAATCATAGAGAGACAAAAGTATACTTTTATCACATCATAGAATAAAGGAATGCCCAAAAACTCATAGGGAACTCACCTCTCTCAATAGAAAAAGTGTTTGACTCGATATTCATATCAACATTTTTGCTACAAAACACATTACCTTTATTTTGGTTGGTTACAAAACCATAAATCTATCCAAAGTTTTTCAAGTGGTTCTTTGAATGGGAAGCATTCTTGTGGTTGGATTTAGAGAAAAATCTTGAAATCATTAGTAAACAGAATACATGAACTTGAGCTCCACTAGAAGAAAATGAGCCCATCATATTCTTCTTAACAACAATTCTCATTATGGAACTATATCCTTCCATAGAAATAACAAACAAGGAAGGGTCAAGAGGATCACCTTACATCATACCATTTGAGGGGTAGATAGCCTCAGTAGGATTCTGAAGCAGAACATGTAAACTAGTTGTATTCATAATAGCGTAAATTCAATCAATACAACATCTAGGGAAATTCATTTTTTAAGAACAATGAACAATAGGGTCATCTTATGGAATCATACACCTTAACCAAGTTAGCCTTGATGCACATTTTATCTTCCTTATTTGATTTTTTGAATTTGTTGATAAGATCATTGGTAAGAAGTAAGGTGTCGGGTATTTTTCTCCCCTTGACAAAAGCACTTTGATTATGACTATGGTATAAGGAAGAACATTATGTAGTCTATTTGACACACTTTCGAGAAGACTTTATATAGATATTTACACATGGCAATGGATCACCAGTATTTTCATAATGAGTTTTTGGAATAAGAGTGACGTAAGACTTTCTCATTTGTTTTAACATCTTATTTTTTTTAAGAAATTCTGGACAACAATAATGATATCATATCCTGTAATGTACTACGTCACTTTGTAGAAGTGCCCATTAAACCTTTCTGGACTTAGAGTGCTATCTCCATTAGCTTCATTGACAACTTCTTCAATTTCTTTCTTCATGACAAATATCTCATTTTATAAAATCTTCTTTAAAAATCGTAGGAATATATCATTCTTTATCCTAGCACACTTTGCTTGATTTTGAACTTTGATTGAATACATTGTTGTAATAGGTAAATACATGCTCAAAAACATTAGATTCATCATAAGATATAGTTCTAATGATGTCAAGGCATCTAATATAATTTTTTATTGAACTTGTTTTGATGGAATTACAAAAAAAACTTGTATTTTTATCACCAAGATCGATCCAATTAACCCTTGACCGATGTTTAGAAAATGATTCTTCTCTTTCAGTATCATGGATAATAATTTTCCTTTTTTCAATAGAAATATATCTTAATGAAGGATCATCGGTATTCAATCAACAATTATGAGGGTTTCTGTAGCTTCAAATTCAAGGACCTTAGCATAGTAAGAAATATCATTGAATTTTTCCTTGTTTTAATTAAGAAGCTTATCTCTGACATTTTTGGTTATCTAATAACTATGTACATAGTGTTACCAGTAACTTTGGTAACCTAAGAATACCTTACAATAGATAGAGAATTAGGATGGCTCAACTAGGCTTACTAAATTTGAAATACATAGTATTAACCATTATAACAATCAGTTGTAGATGGTCACTATATAGTATTTGGCATTTCCCCAAGAATTCTTTGAATCAATCTCTAAATCCATCATTTATTAGGACCCCACAAACCTTTGATAAGATGAATTGACCTCTTTAGATTCTAACAAATTAGTTTTGTTAAAAACTTGATTAAAATCATTAATAACTTTGACTAGATAGATGCCCTTCCCCTTCCTTTCATGAGAGTATCTTATAGCATTAGTCCCCTATAAGTAAATAAGTACCATAAACACTTCTACTAATATGAGTAAATCAAACCCAAAAATGTATCTTATTCTTTTCTTCATTCTGACCATATATAGTAGTCAAGTAAAAGGTAACATATTTATACTCAATAGCACAGTGAATATGTTAGTATGATGCAGTCATTGTGTAACATATTTGAATCCAGACATACATATTAAACCTCTCTTCTTCTAAGGTCGTATTCCATTATGTTAACAAACCGTATATTTCCCACAATACAAAGCACATTAAGAATAATTAGTGTCATGGATATATTAATACCCTTAGTAATTGGTATGCAAGGTAAAATAACCATAATACACTAAATAACAAGACTTAAGGAACAAATATACCAAACACCATGCTTGACTCTAATTTGACACCATAAAATTGTAACATCCCTGACCTGGGTTATGCTTTGACCCTAGATATTTTGTTTAAGAAAGATAATTATATGCTTGCTCTTATATTTTTAAAAGTAATTAAGGCTCAAGAGGAGCTTATGTTTCAATTTTAGTCCTTTTTGAATAATGTTGAAAGCAATGTTTTACCTATTTTGGACTAAAGTGCAAATTACCCAAGTCGAGGGGATAACTTGCAAATGTTACATGATAAAATGTTCCTCAAGTTTTGAAGCATCATAAGAATGAGAATTATGAAGAGGTATGGCTTGTGGTAGCCTGAGTACCAAGAAAGAGCTTGTTGAGTAATGTTTGTGCATTAAAACCTAGTTTTGGTGTAATGTGCAATTTACCCAAAACCTAGGGTTCAATATGAAAAATACCACTTCTAGAGAGTCTCTAATGTTTCTTGGTATCATTTAGAGATAATAAAATCAGAGGGGCGTCTCATTTGAAACTATTTGGAAGAGAGAGAATCTTGATATTAAAATAATCAAGATTTAAGCATAATTGAAACCCTAATTCAATTTAATGCAAAAATAAATATATTAATGGAAGTTCCCTTCAACCAAAAATGAGATGGTTGAATTTGTATAAGTGTGGACGTCCTTGTGCCTTGCAAATGCACCGAAATATCCTAAGTAGGTGAAGAATCCACTTGTAATTGTTAATTAAAAAGAATTGTCCACTAAAAATGGATAATAATATTATATTAATTGAGGTGCTTAAGTGATTGCTTTTAATTCAAGGATAAATGAGAGGTTTTTGAAGAAGAGGATGATGGCTTCGTATGTAAGTAAGTGAGGGGATAAGTGGCACCAATTTTGGGAATTGAAGGATTTTTATAACACTTTCTCTCTCTCTCTTGAAAGTTCCTTACATATATCCCATTTTTCACCCACATGAAAGACTCTTTTTCGACTCTTCTTTCTTTCCTTGCTTTGGCCATGCATAAGGGAGCTTAGGAGCAATAGTAGGACGTACCCCAAACCTATAGCCAATCTTTACACTCAAAGACTTGAGAATGGACCTTGGACAGTTGAGAAAGCTTCATTCACCATTGAGGACGTGAAGCTTGAAGCTTGGATTCAACTCTGAAGGCGGGTTATATAACTTGAACCCTTAAATTTTATTATTGGTTCCATTTCTTCATTATATGTTGATTCCTTTTTCATTCCCAAACTTTCCTTTGATTAATTGATGAAATCACCACAAAGATCACAACAAATTTCGAAGGTTTGTAACTTGAAGATGATGATGTCATCTTAGCACACACCTCAATAAATATCATGAGCAAACGGTCTTCAATTTTGATGACCAAACGGTCTCAAGACCATTTGGTGATCAAATGGTCTCAAGACCGATTGAGACCAAACGGTCTCAAGACCGTTTGAGGTCAATAGTTGATGTAGTTGGATGAAGATCCAATGGTTCCAATTGATTTAATCAAAATAGTTTCAAGAATGGATGGTCCATTGATTACAAGCCCTAATCGGATTTAATTGGTTGAAACCCTAAATCAATTGGGTCATTTTCTAAGCTGAATGGCTCAAATGGTCTCAAGACCGTTTGAGACCAAACGGTCTCATGACCATTTGGAGTTCAAGGGTTGTGATGGATGATTGGAGATCCAACGGCTGAAATTTGATGTACTTTCAATGGTCCCAATGTTGGATGGTTCAATGAGTGCAAACCCTAAAATCAATTGATTGATTGAAGGAAACCCTAGATGACCCTTTCAGTTTCAAGGTGGTTTGGACCAAACGGTCTTGAGACCGTTTGGGATCAAACGGTCTTCAGACCGTTTGGAGAGCAAACGGTCTCAAACTGTTTGATGTTCAATCAGTTTCTATAATGAGTTGCTCATTCGGTTTCAAACCATTTGGGGTTAATTATTTTTAATTCAAACAGTCTCAAACAGTTTAGGGATTTTGAGATCAAGACCGTTTGATGGTCTATCGGTTTTAAGACCGATTGAAGGTTTTGGGACCAAGACTGTTTAAGGTCTAACGGTCTCAGACCGATTGGAGATTTGGTCCAAGACCGTTTGAAGGTCAAAATACTTCAAGACCGATTAAGTGTATCATACCTCTAGACCGTTTCAAGGTCTATTTGATTCAAACCATATAAGTACAATTATCCCCATGATTGTTAATGATGTTCATCAAAGATAATTACAATAGTTGTACCTTTAAGGTACTAGGGTGATTAATACCCTTTGAGGGGTTAACCTTGGATGTTTATGAAAGCAATATCTCAATACACCATGCTAACCCTAAATGTGTACACTTGAATGAAGGGTTGACCTAATCTATTCAAGATTGAAGTAATCAACATCTTAGAGAGGATGAGAGAGAGAAGAATTCATACATGTATAATAATCATGTAGTGGTTCAACCTAAACACTCTTAATAAGAATAAAATGTGTATTTAGGGTATGATCCTTGATAAAGAGATCATGAAACCCTAATCGAGAAGGTTGATGCGCCCTAACCCTAATTTAGGGCAATGCTAGGTGAAACCCTAATCCAGGGTAATGGTGTAACCCTAATCAAGGGTGATGATATGAGAAATCCCAATTCAGGGTAATATAATGAAAAACCTAGTTCAAGAGGATGCTTCATGAAGCCCTAATTTTGGGTAAAGTTACATGGAACCCTAATTTGGGGAAAAGTTATAAGGAACCTTAATTCAAGATAATGATGTGTGAAACCCTAATCAAGGGTGATGTCATGTGAAACCCTAATGCAGTGATGTCATGTGAAACCCTAATCAAGGGTGATGTCATGTGAACCCCTAATGCAGTGATGTGATGTGAAACTCTAATCCAGGGTGATATTATGTAATGCTATATGAAATCCTACCCTAATATAGGGTGAAGGTACGTGAAATCCAAATTTTGGATTATAGTGCATGAAGCCCTAATCTTGGGCAATATGATGATAAGATATAACCCTAATTTTGGAAAATGGGATGAGTATCCCTAATTGATATGAAATTTGGAAATCCTAACCCTAATAAGGGAATAGTGATGCTACCCTTACCTTGCATAGTCCTGATATGTATTGATATAACTGTTATCATGTGTACTATTCATGCAGGTATCATGAGATGATGAACATAGCCAGGTATGAGCTATGATGTTTATTATTGAAATTGTTTTATGGGCCTTGTGAGCCATTATATGTTTTGTTTCCTAGTAAGAGGTAACAAGAGATTAAATAGGCTTTGAGAGCCATGTGAGATGTTTGTGTAACAAGTATCATGTTTACCTTGGTCAGAGGACCTGAAGGTATTAGTTACCTGATAAGTGGTAACCAGTGTTCTTTGATGAAGTGAGGGGTTGAATACCCATATTTCATAATCATGATGATGAGATGTTAAATGATGAGATAAGGGATTGAGATCCCAATGTTCTATAAAGCTTTGAAAAGAACTTGATAGAAGTATTACACATTCTTTGTAGCTTTTGTCATAATAATTGATGTTTGGAAATTTGTTTGATGCTAAAAGAATATGTATTACACTTAATTAATCAAGTGAAATATTATCATGTAGAGCCCTAACCATAGATCCATCATCGTCAGTAGTTGGTGATGGTGAAACAGGTTTTCCTATGGGAATTCCTGGAATGCATATTTTTGAATATGTCGGGGTAATGGGTGAAAATATCCTTACGCATCACAGGAATGACTGTGGGCCATATCTTATGCACAGGAATGGTTATGCACCATATCCCAATAAGAGTATGGCTATGGGCCATGACTACATAATACCAGGCATTGGCTAAGGCCATATCCTAAAGAGAGTATATGCTACAGGCTATAACTCTATAGCAAAGTTGCCAGTATAACTTGGAAAGCTATTTACCATAGACACAAGATGTCCTGCATAAGATCTCGTACTGACCGAGATAAGGGAGGTTGTGGAAATCCAGCTCTTCCTTAACCTATGTATGGTACCAATTTTGATTTCACAATGGTCGGTTAGAGTATGAGCAGTATACCTCATCTCCTCAGGGCTTAAGTATAATTGTAAAATGTAATCACCCGTGTAGAATATTTGCTTAAGGTTGAATTATGAGAATCATTGGTTGATATTCTCTTGAATAAAATGTCTTAGACAGATAAATGCTACACATGTTCTTCAATTCCTTATTGGATAAGTGACATGCTACTTTATCAAGTTATAGCTGAATGATTTTAATAAGAGTATTGCTCTAATATGTTTAGACATGATTTATCTGCTGTTGATTATATATGATTCCTCTGCTCAGTTTTATCCTATTAAACTAAAATAATAATGTTTCTGGCAGAGAGTTATATATCTCACTGGAACAATTTCAATTGTCTCACCCCTGTGGGATCTAACCTTTTTAGGTAGACGTGGAGGAAGAGGCAGAAACCCTATAGCCGGGGAAGAGCAGCAGCAGTAGCAACAGGGACAGTAGTGATAATCCAAGTGGAGGCACTGGCTATCATGTTTTGTATAGAGAGTCCTATGTGTCGTCTTTGTACTCTTAGGTCCTTGGAGTTAGTAGTTAGTACTTTTAATGAATCAATCTGAAATTTTTGCTTGATGCCTTGAGGTTTTTATACTGTCTATGTATAGTTTTAACAAGATAGATGATGCTTGTAATCCTCGAGAAGAGACGGTACATGATATGTACTTATGAACCAGGATGTAAATGAAATACATTGGTTCTTGATAAAAGAGTTTTCCTGTGTTTGGGTCTCTTTGTAAATGGTTTTAATTTTTGGTGATTTTCAGTAATTCCACTACTTATGTTTAATTCCACAATTATTTACACTGTGACGGTCTGTTTGGTGTTGGGTTGTCTCAGTTTAGTTGGTATCAGAGATCTAGGTTTGCTGAGTCTATAGAGACATATGATTAAGGTTGTTGAGTCTATTCTAGTGTCATCTAGTTATCTGATAGTGTCTTCTGCTCATATAGGAGGAGAAGAAGAACTTAAAGATGTCTGGATCACATGAAGAACATGTTGCTGAGAGCAGTGTTGCTGCACTAGGAAGAGGTGCAAGGGATCAGGATAGGGAGGAACCACCGCCTAAACATCCCCAGCTTAACCAAGCTGCACTAGAAAACCCAGCCTTCCATGATCTGTTTGGGAAGTTCATGGCAACCATGATGCATATGGAGGATAGGATGCCACCACCTGCACCTAGGGCACCAGCCCATAATGAAGGACAGGGAGCCGTCAAGACTTTTGAACGGATTCACTGGGTAGGAGCCACAGATTATGCTGGTACAGCTGACCCAGCAGATGTGGATATGTGGCTGACTGAGCTAGAGAAGGCCTTTAGAATCCTCAATATCCCTAAAACAAAGAAGGTGAGGCATGCAGTGTACCTTTTAAAAGGAAGTGCTGGCCAACGGTGGACAATAGAAGAGGGTAAGAGGCCAGGTGTTGAGATCAGATGGGAAGTATTCTGATGAGAATTCATTAGTAGATACTTCCCCACGACATTTCTAGATGAGAAGATCTCTCAGTTTGAGAGATTAAGACAAGGACCAATGAACATTAGCGAGTATAAAGCTAAGTTCATGGAGCTTTTGTGGTTCTGTCCGCATGTGGCAGCTACTGATGAAGAGAGAATTCGACATTTTGAGAAGGGGCTGAACGCTGAATTGACCACTCATGTGTCTTCCTTAGAGAACAGGGAGAGGTTTTCCACCTTTGTGGAGTCTATGAGGCGGATAGAAAGGTTGGCGATTGAGAAGCATCAGACAAAGAGTAAGAAGGTGTTTACTCTGTTTCAAGGACAGAGGTCCAGAATTTTCAAGAAACTGAAATTCTCTACACCAGCAGCACCACCAAGGTTCAATACCTAGACGTAATGGACGTCGAGTAGGGGTAGGGTCTGTAGTTTTCCTCCAAATAGAGCCCCCAGTACAACATCAACGTCAGCAATTGGACCTTTTAGACCATATCAAGAGAATAGAACCTGTCACCAGTGTAGACAGGTAGGACATCTAGCTAGGGATTGTCCAGTTGGGAACATAATGGTAACCCAACCACCGAGGCAGAGTCAAAAAGGTCATCAGAGAAAATTTATTTTGAGTGGCGCTAGAGGACGTGGACAAGCGTCCCAAGTTGGTTCGTCGACACCCAACAACCGAGCACAGGGTCAACAGCAAGCAACGACGAGATTCTATGCGACGAATCAACCTAAAGAAGTAGTCAACCCTCAAGTTGTGACATGTCAGACAGAACTATTTCATTATGATATGTCTTCATCCTACTTCGTATCTATTTTGATTGATCTGGGTGCTGCACATTCCTTTATCACTCGAAGAGTGATTTATGACTACAACATGACTGTTAGTCATAGAACAGATAATTTGTTATTAGAAACCCCTTTATTGGGATCTGTAGTGTTGCAGGAGGTGTGGTCTCCCTGCATTCTTTCCTTTTCTAAACATCACATTCAGGTGGATCTTATACCACTTGAGATGCACGGGTTTGATATAATCATTGGTATGGACACCCTAGAAAAGTATAAGGTTGTCTTGGATTGTGATTCCAAGCAAGTTGTGTTCACCAGATGACGGTGACACATGGATCTTTCAGGGAGATAGAAAGATTCTTCCAACCTATCTAATGTTAGCTATGGTAGCTGAGAAGCTGATGAGACAAGGATGCTTTGCATTCTTAGCCCATGTGGTAGACACCACAATGGAGAGTTTTGTTTTTTCTAAAGTTCTGATAGTTGGGGAGTTTGAAGATGTGTTCGCTGAGGAACTTCCAGGTGTACCTTCACCCTGAGAGATTGATTTTGAGATTAATATAATCCCGGGCATGCAACCAATAGCACAAACACCGTATAGAATGACACCTACTAAGATGACAGAGCTCAAGAAATAGCTGTAGGAGTTGCTTGAAAAAGGTTTTATCCGACCGAGTACTTCACCATGGGGTGCTCCAGTTCTCTTTGTTAAGAAGAAGGATGGATCGATGTAGTTATGCATTGATTACAGACAGTTGAATAAAGTAACCATAAAGAACAAGTATCCTCTGCCAAGGATCGATGATCTGTTTGATCAGTTGTGTGGTGCAACTATCTTCTCTAAGATATATCTGAGGTTGGGATATCATCAGTTGTGTATCAAAGAGAGTGACATACCTAAGTCTGCCTTTAGGGCAAGGTATGGTCACTATGAGTTCATAGTTATGTCATTTGGACTAACTAATGCACCAACTGCATTCATGGAACTCATGAATAGAATCTTTTGGCCTTTTCTTGATCAATTGATCACAGTCTTCATAGATGACATCTTGGTATATAGCCAAGATGCTCAACAGCATAAGCAACACCTCCGTCAGGCTTTAACTTTACTAAGAGAGCATAAGTTGTATGCTAAGTGTAGCAAATGTGAGTTTTGGTTACCGGAAGTTTTTTTTCTAGGACACATAATATCTGCCTCAGGTATCTGTGTTGATCCTAAGAAGGTCGAATCTGTCCTACAATGGGAACAACCAAAGACACCGATAGAGATACATAGTTTCCTAGGACCAGCAGGCTATTACAAGAGGTTCATTAAGAACTTCAGTTCTATAGCTTTACCCCTAACCAAGTTGAACAGGAAAGAGGTTCCTTTTATCTGGAATGACAAGTGTCAAAATTCTTTCCAGCTATTGAAAGAAAGGTTAACAAGTGCACCTGTGCTGGTGTTACCTGAGAAAGGAAAGGGGTATATAGTTTTCTGTGATGCATCTAAGAATGGTCTAGCATGTGTGTTAATGTAGGATAATCAAGTGATTTCACCTCTCGATAGCTTAAGAAACATGAGGAGAATTATCCGACACATGATCTAGAGTTAGCTGTTGTGGTCCATGCTTTGAAGATCTGGAGACATTATCTCTATGGAGAAACATTCCAGATTTTCACAGACCATAAGAATCTAAAATATATCTTCTCACAACATGAGTTGAACATGAGACAACACCGCTGGATGGAGTTAATCAAGGACTATGATTTTACAATTGATTATCATCCAGGGAAGGCTAATGTAGTGGTTGATGCACTAAGTAGGAAATCATCATCACTAGCCTTAGATAAAGCACAGTTGAACTCCTTAGTGTGCTTTAAAGAGATATGCTTATCTCCTTGAGGCAAAACAATATACAGCTTAAGGTTTCGTTGTTAGCTGGGTTGTTAGTTGAGATGCAAGTGAAACCTACTCTGAGACAACATATTAAAGAAGCACAACAAGTTGATGATGTGGTTCAGTAGATCAGGTCAGAGTATGATAGTGAGAAACGGGATAGCTTTCATGAGTTAGAGGATCAGGTAATCTGTTACAATGGTAGGATGGTAGTACATGATGTCAATGACTTAAGGAAGTTAGTCTTGGAGGAAGCTCATTCTTCGATGTATGCAATGCATCCATGGAGCACCAAAATGTATCGTAACTTGAAGGATATGTATTGGTGGCCAGGATTGAAGAAGGATGTAGCTAAGTTTGTTATGTAGTGTCCTGTGTGTCAGCAGGTTAAAGCTAAACATCAAAAACCCATAGGAACAATGCGACCTTTGCCTATACCGCAGTGGAAATGGGATCATGTGACCATGGACTTTGTGGTTGGTTTGCCTAGAACAACCAAAGGTCATGATTCCATATGGGTGATAGTTGATAGGTTGACTAAAATGGCACATTTCCTTCCTGTCAAAAAAACCTACACTTCTGAGAAGCTTGCACAGATATATATAGATGAGATAGTGTGGTTGCACGGGGTTCTAGCTACTATTGTTTCTGATAGAGGTCCCCAGTTTATGAATCATTTTTGGGAATGACTATATAAAGCTTTGGGTACGCAGTTAAGGTTTATTACTGCCTTTCACCCACAGACAGATGGAAAATATGAAAGTACCATACAAACCTTGGAGGATTTGTTTAGGGCATGTGTCCTTCAGTTTGTAGGGAGTTGGGATCTACACCTGAGCTGGATAGAATTTGCCTACAATAATAGCTATCAACACAGTATTAATATGGTACCATATGAAGCATCATATGGTAGTCGTTGTAGATCTCCTTTATGTTGGTATGAAATGTGAGAATATCAACTTTTGGGTCTTGAGCTTGTGTAGCAGGAAACTGAGAAGATTAAAGTAATACAACAACAATTAAAGACTTCACATGATAGACAGAAGTCGTATGACGACAAACAGTGTAGATCTTTTGAATTCCAAGTTGGAGATAGAGTATACCTCAAGGTCTCACCTTGGAAAGGTGTCCTTAGATTTGGGAAGAAGGGAAAGTTAGATCCTAGATTAATGGGGCCTTATCCAATCATTGAACGGATTGTAAAGGTAGCCTATAAGCTAGAATTGCCACCTGAGCTGCATAAGTTGCATCCAGTGTTCCATATCTCCATGCTGAGAAAGTGTCATCCTGACACAGAATTAGTTTTGCAACCTGTGGAGGTAGAATTAAATGATGATATATCATATGTTGAAGGACCTGTGATGATCCTTGATAAAAGAATTAAAAAGCTGAAAAAGAAAGGCATATGTCTTGTGAAAGTTCTCTGGCATCACCGTGGCATTGAAGAAGCTATGTGGGAGCTAGAGGAAAAGATGAGGAGGAAGTACCCTTCTCTTTTCTCTTGATGATTTCGGGGATGAAATCCCTATTAGGGGCGGATAATTTGTAACATCCCTGACCTGGGTTATGCTTTAACCCTAGATGTTTTGTTTAAGAAAGATAATTATATGCTTGCTCTTATCTTTTAAAAAGTAATTAAGTCTCAAGAGGAGCTTATGTTTCAATTTTAGTCCTTTTTGAATAATGTTGAAAGCAATGTTTTGCATGTTTTGGACTACAGTGCAAATTACCCAAGTCGAGGGGTTAACTTGAAAATGTTACATGATAAAATGATCCTCAAGTATTGAAGCATCATAAGAATGAGAATGATGCAGAGGTATGGCTTGTGGTAGCCTGAGTACCAAGAAAGAGCTTGTTGAGCAATGTTTGTGCATTAAAACCTAGTTTTGGTGTAATGTGCAATTTACCCAAAACCTAGGGTTCAATATGCAAAATACCACTTATAGAGAGTCCCTAATGTTTCTTGGTATCATTTAGAGAAAAGAAAATCAGAGGGGTGTCTCATTTGAATCTATTTGGAAGAGAGAGAATCTTGATATTAAAATAATCAAGATTTAAGCATAATTGAAACCCTAATTTAATTTAATGCAAAAATAAATATATTAATGGAAGTATCCTTCAACCAAAAATGAGATGGTTGAATTTGTATAAGTGTGGACGTCCTTGTGCCTTGCAAAGGCACCGAAATATCCTAAGTAGGTGAAGAATCCACTTGCAATTGTTAATTAAAAAGAGTTGTCCACTAAAATTGGATAATAATATTATATTATTTGAGGTGCTCAAGTGATTGCTTTTAATTCAAGGATAAATGAGAGGTTTTTGAAGGAGAGGATGATGGCTTCATATGCAAGGAAGTGAGGGGGATAAGTGGCACCAATTTTGGGAATTCAAGGATTTTCAAAACACTTTCTCTCTCTTGAAATTTCCTTACATATATCCCATTTTTCACCCACATGAAAGACTCTTTTTTTACTCTTCTTTCTTTCCTTGATTTAGCCATGCATAAGGGAGCTTAGGAGCAATAGGAGGATGTAACCCAACCTATACCCAATCTTTTCACTCAAAGACTTGAGAACGGACCTTGGACAGTTGAGAAAGCTTCATTCACCATTGAGGACGTGAAGCTTGAAGCTTGGATTCAACTTTGAAGGCGGGTTATATAACTTGAACCCTTAAATGTTATTATTGGTTCCATTTCTTCACTATATGTTGATTACTTTTTCATTCCCGAACTTTCCTTTGATTAATTGATGAAATCACCACAAAGATCACAACAAATTTCGAAGGTTTGTAACTTGAAGATGATGATGTCATCTTAGCACACACCTCAATAAATATCATGAGCAAACGGTCTTCAATTTTGATGACAAAATGGTCTCAAGACCGTTTGGTGATCAAACGGTCTCAAGACCGTTTGAGGTCAAATGCTGATGTAGTTGGATGAAGATCCAATGGTTCCAATTGATTTAATCAAAATAGTTTCAATAATGGATTGTCCATTGATTACAAGCCCTAATCGGATTGATTTGGTTGAAACCCTAAATCAATTGGGTCATTTTCTAAGTTGAATGGCTCAAACAGTCTCAAGACCGTTTGAGGGAAAATGGTCTCAAGACCGTTTGAGACCAAAAGGTCTCAAGACCGTTTGGAGTTCAAGGGTTGTGATGGATGATTGGAGATCCAAGGGCTGTAATTTGATGTACTTTCAATGGTCCCAATGTTGGATGGTTCAATGAGTGCAAACCCTAAAATCAATTGATTGATTGAAGGAAACCCTAGATGACCTGTTATAACCTCAAATTTTTGAAAATATAATGTAAAAGGCATTTCTCTTTTAATGACTAAATGAGATCTTTTTCTTTGAATTGTGATGATTTTCGTATGAGATGGCTTTGATTGATTGATTGTGGGCCTTGTAGGCCATTAAGCCCAATTGAAAAGAAAAAGGAATTAACAAGGAAAAGAAATTGACTAATAAAAGGGAAATATGAGAAATTGATAATTAAAAGAAGATAATGGTAAACTAATATTCCCCAATATGGGAATTCGTGCCTTTGGTTTTCCTTGAGGTCCAAGGGACCCAAAATAATGAGATAAAGGCAAAAGAAATAAGGATAAGAATTAATTGGGAGTAATTAATAAGAAAACTTGGGAGAGAAGAAATCTTTTTCATACATTGCTTTTTGCTTCCCAGTTTTCGTAGAAAGATAGATAATATTAAAAGGAACTTTCCTTTAAAATTTGAGACCAATCAGAGTTATGGTGTGAGAGATATTAATTTTGCAAAATATAGTCAATTTGGGAATTTCCCTGAATTAAAAAAGGGGGGGATTTGCTTTCCTTTGAACGCGAGCAATCCAGCCCGTTTGATCTTGATCCAATGGTGACCGCTCATCGTCTAAGTCCCGATGGGACTAGGACTCTGATGGTTATAGGTTGATTTTGCGATCCTTATTTCTCGCGATCCATTGATCATACCAACTGGGTGTTGGTCCCTTTGGACTCAGGAGAAGGAATCGTGAAGATTCCTCCCTATTTTTGCTGAGTTTCATCGTCATTTTGGGAAACCCCCAATTCACCCAAACCTTGCCCTGACCCTATATATAGGGGAGGGATATGGAGGGAACTTGCATCGCTAACTACTCACCCAAGCTCTGCGGAAGGAAGCAAGGAGTGCTTCCGTGCATCCAATTGCTCAATCTGTCTCGATCTTGACCCTCGTCGACGTAGGAGACTCTGCCGGAATCCGGCGAGCAAGGGGGTGGACTTGGAGAGGTTTCAGTGGCCAATTGAAGGCGTCATCAGGTTCGAGTGAGGGAGGCGGAACTCCCTAGACCATCGGCGTGAGCAGGGGACGGCCAGAGCTCGAAGTCAACCATCGGGTTGACCTCCTAGAGCTGCTGCTCTGTGCGCAAGGTTGAAGAAGGGTGGTCCAGCGAAATTACCGACTTGGCCCTCGCGTCCTTCAATTGCTTAAAGGTCAGTTTCGACCTTTGCTTCTGTTATTTGCAAACAAAGGGGTGCACGTAATCATGGCCGCTGGATCCTAAGTGGACCACCGGACCATTGATCGAGCGATCCACGATTTTCCTAATTAGTTGATAAATTGATAAAAATGAATTATCTTAGAAAAATCGTATCTGGAGATAGAAAACTCGGATGCAAAAAGTCAATACATGAAAAATGATCAGAAAAAATGAGGAACACGTTAAAAATGGTTTGGATATCTGAATATGTATATTTTTGCAAAAGTACATATTTGGATGGAAAAAGAGTTAATTTGTAAAAAGAAAACCCTAATTGATTATCAAGGATATATTTAGTTTTGCAATTAGGTTAATTCGAATATGTTTAACGTGATTAATGATTAAGATGGTTTTTAACCTGTTTTGAATATAGAATTGCATGTTTAGGGTTTTTAATTCATTATGTTGATTAAAATATTTAGAAACCCTAAATTAGAGAAAAAGAAAAAGATATTGCAATCTAAAAATTAGGGTTTATATGGTCCAACCTGATCTTTAGGACCTTAATGGAAAATAGGACAAGATAATTAGGGTTTGATGTATAATTTGATAAAAGTAAGGTAAAAGCAATAAAAAGGAAATAAAACCGTAATAATGGTCAAAACCCTAAAAAGGGCAAATAACCTAGGAAACCCTTAGAATTATTGAATCATAATGGCATGATTAATAATAGAAGAATTAAATGCCTTTTTCAGGAGATTGTGTGTGTGCTTGCTTGATTTCCTGGTTGATTAAGTTAATTCTGCATTCAAGTCTTCATTAACAGGTATGTGGTTAATTATGAGTAACCACTTTAGTTTCCCGAAAGATTTCCAGATGTTTAATCGCATTGAATGCAACTAAACTATTGAGATGTTCATATTGCAATTATAAAGTGACTATGACTATCACCATTTAATATAAATGTGTAAATCCTGCACCTACATGCCACCCTGATGGAAGATGCCATAAAGGTCAAGCCCAGGAGGGTAGACCAATGGGCACCATGAGAGGTGACCCTAAACACCAAGCTCGGGAATGAGAAGGTGATTGATGAGGCAAGACTAAGGAGCACCATGAGAGGTGACTCCCATGCACCAAGCTTGGGATTGAGAAGGTAGCCTTAAGTCAAATCCAGGGTTAGGGCAAAAGCGGTGGGGATTGTCACAAGGAAATTGTAAATTGACTTGTTAATTACCTTGATTGCAATACTTAAATTGTTAGACCTAATTGTGAAATTTTTGGTTGCCTCCACATACCAGCAATTGCTGATCGATGTTTTGTTTGTCGGCGTTTTAGGTAACATCCTAAAAATCACAAACAGAAAAGTGGCACATCGTGAAAATAAGAAATAAAGTGCACGGAGGATTAGATAGAGTACTTCAAGCTGTGGATAGTTAGATTTCCCAGTTTTATAAAGGTAAGTAAAAGTTTTAATTTTTGTACCCAATTCCAGTTTAGTTAGTAGAATTTTATAATTATTGTTGATTATATGTTGAACCTTTGATCATGTAAATTGGTTAATGGATCTGACCTTTGGGTCTCCCTTAATTGGGGGTTACCGGGAGGCGGGGTCGTTACAATTGGTATCAGAGTGTAGGTTCTCCATCTAATCATCAATAATTATTAAATTTTACAAATTCCATAGAACCGAGGGAGTTATTAGAGGAGTGCCCGAAAGACTGAGGTGTCTAGAAAAGGATCACTTCCGGGGGCTGGCAAGATTTTCCTCCGCACTACTAGTCGGAATATGAGGACTCCCGGATTGTGTGACTGCCTGGCCAAAGTCTTAGGGTATGAATCGAAATAAGATACCTCTAGGACTCTCTCATCTTGTTCATCCCTTCGCAACTCAAATTCTATTAAGGACCTTAAGGATTAGGGTTTTCCCTCTTCTCCTCACCCTCTTGAGGTATGGGTAAAGATAACAAGGTCTAAGGAATCCTCCACCAAATTAATGAAAAGCATGTAAATAAGATGTCATGAACATAAGCTTAATAGATAAAGCGCAAAGAATAGATACATGCTTAGGTCGGATGACACGAGTTGTCATTTCCCTCAGGAGAGACCTGAGGATAGACCTCCTTGTCAGGAGGGTGAGTAGAGAGAGTTAGTCTTGGAGGTAGAGACCTCCATTGCAGGTAGAGACCTAGCATATCCTTTGAGGATGATGTTAACCCTAACCCTAAGTGAAGGTTAGAGAGAGAGAGATGACATGATGAGTAAGATGTCATGGTTAACCGAGTGTTTGGCTGGACATGCCTTTGGGATGCCATAAGAAGGTTGATGACCGAGTACCTTGGCAACCCAACCCTGAGAAGGGTCGTGCTTGTTTGAGCGAAGGATAGCTCCTTCATGGATGAGGTTAGAGGATAACCTATAGTTACCCTATGGCTTATGCAAGTAGGGGATAGCATGCACCCAGAGTACGTCAGTGGTACGGTAGTAGGATGAAACCCTGGCCAGAAGGGCATGATGGATGGCTTATGAGATAAGCATAAAGGGATATGAATAATATTGAGCCAAACATGAGTTGAGCATAGGCTTCAACCACATAGGGGTTTGCTTGAGAATACGAGCCTTCATGGAGAAGGGACCTCTAGTAGGTATGGTTAGAGGTGGTTTTAGCTCTAGAGAGAGGAAGCAGGACCCCAACAAGGAGGTTGGAAGTCTAAAACCCCAAAACTTGAGGAACAGTGGGGAGTCGAGAATGATGCGACCTAAGTGGATGATAGTGGTTGCCTTATGCTTGATTCTTGGAAGCTGATGATATCTTGGTTGCCTTTAGAGGAACCAAACCCTAGAGAGAGGACGATGATTCTAGTACCCATGGTATAAGTGGTTACCTGTTTGATGAGAGAAAGAGTGCTTTAGACCCTGAGGAGGTTTAAGTAACCAGTTGTGAGGCTTTATACCTAGTTAATTGCCCTGGAAGAGGACTCAACTCCGAAGCGTTTCTCGAATAGAAAGATCATGGAGGTACATGACATACCTTGGACATGCTTGATTCATGGTTAAGAGGTTGAGCATGTAGTTGGATACCCAAAGGAGAACCTAGGGTTCCTAGGCCTAGGAGGGGAAGCAGTGTATCCGATGCTCATGATGAGATTTGAGTCTCTATAGTTTCGAGCATGGTACTCCTTGTGTGTAGAGGTAAAGGAAATCCCTTAGGTTAAGAGTGTGTTTGATGAACCCCTCACAGCTAAGTTGATCTAATGTTGAGGAAAGAGGACAAGTATGACCTAGCATAGTTAATAGGTGGTCTGCTTGTGCCTTAGTAACTGTTAGGTTAGGAATGCTCATGAGAATGTAAACCCTAAGGATGCTTGTGACCTTTGTTATCAAGGTGTAGTTTCCTCCCATCCTGGGAGAGCGACCCTTTGGTAGGGAGTTTACCAGTTTGGTTGGTGTTGAGGAAACCTAAGGAGGTTTCATAGGATCTTGAGAAGCTAGGTGAAGAGTACATGGCATGAGAATGAACCTATAGAGCCATAGATAGCCATCTCTATGTGCATATGGATGTGTTGCCATGGAGGTAACCGGTATGGGGCCTTTCCAAGATAGGCAGGTCGCCATGATCCCTATGAAAGGATGAAAATCAGTCGATAATGCAGAGAGAGATGATGAAGGCTTGGGTAAGGTTCTATGTTGGACATGTACTATGTTAGAATCCTAAGTCTATCCAAGGGTCAGGTAGGGATAAGACCGATGGAAGAAGGAGTCACCTAATTCCCTAGTTGCACATGACCATGGGGTCGGGAGGTAACAACTATAATTGTCTGAGGGCCATGGGTTAGGAGATTGATCACCTTCATGAACTCATGGGACCCAAAGGGCAGATGAGTAGGGCACTCTCTGATGCATAAGGGAAAAGGGATGACCCCAAAAGTGTCGGCTCCCTATAGACCTAGAGGAGAAGACCTAGGATTATGCTTGGACCAGGTAAGTCCGAGACCAGTTTTCCCTGGAAGTAGTGTGGATATCATGATGTTTGTGATATAGAGACATAAGCTACATGTTTCAACTTGGATTTGAAAGTGTACGGGCAAGGAGGGTTGTACCATCTCTACTCTTGGAACATGAAGAACTTTGTATTTGGACTGCAGCCAAATGCTTATTTCTTCTTGTTATGGGAGTGAGAGATAGGACAGTATGCATGCCTTACACCAAGGATAAGGATGATGTAAGTTGGAACGTAGCTACAAGGTATGATGATAGAAATGATAACATACCCTGGTAAAGTGAATGATACATGGATGATTTGCAAACACTAAGAGAGGTAGTGTAGTCAACTTATGAGGATGTTTTATCAGGAACTATGTGGAATTTGCAAGTTAACCAAGGTCGAGTTCGATCACAGTGAGGATGAGCTCAGAGCTTCTTGATGAAGATAGACTTAGAGTTTGAGATGAGGTGATAAATATAATACATGGAGGTGTATGCTACCTAACACTTAAGGATGAGAGGTGGTAATGAATGCTCTGGTGGAGATCTAGCTGCCTAATTTAGTTAGAGGCTAGAAGAAGTTGAGGTTGTTTGGCTAACCCTAAGTTTGAGAAGAAGATGTGTTTTGGCTAACACTCGGATGTAATAAGATATGTTGAACAAGTTAATGGTTCTTTGGGTAGCCAGTTTAGTCCTTGATGTAGTAAAAGGATGGTGATAGAACCTCAGATACACTTCTTTGGATGGGAAGGTAATAAAACCCTTTTGGAGAGTGGTTTAGGGTTTCCGAGGTATCAAGCTTGAGGAATCATAACAGGAGGTCATGATATACCTTGATACTACAAATATAGTAAGTGATGGTAGCATTCTGGATGCTTAAAACAAAGTTACACGTAGCATGTGGCCATGCAAGCTAGGAGGTGAAGGACGAACACCATTACCCCAATGCATGGATATAAAGTATAAAAAAGTTCCCGAGAGGGAATGGGAGATCTTCACTATGGATGTTGTGAGTCTCTCCTAGACCAAGAAGGTCAAGATACAATATGGGTTATGGTAGATCGCCTTATCTAGATGACATGAGAAAGGAAGAGTTATGTCAAGGGACAGATCTGGTTGAACTACATATGAAAAGAGATGGTTCAACTACACCATGATGCGAATTCAAAGGTTCTTGATGTGACCTAAAGGTTCACTTCCATGAGGTGGAAGTAGATACATGAAGAGCTCAGTGTTGGTATAGTTTATCACCCCATACTAATGGACAATATGATCCGGACTAGAGGGTCTGATGAGAGCATGTGTGCTCATTCAGGGTGATACAAAGACACAGTTCTTAAGATGTGATGTTAACCACCATAGCCTATCGGGATGAAAGAAGTTCTATGAGGAGGTTGTGTCGGTCACCACTTCATTATGATGATGTTGGTGAAGGAGGCCTCGCGAAGGTCAGAAAAGAACCACAAGTGTGTGCAGATGAAGTCGCTTTGATCGTGCAATGGCTAAGAGAAAGCCCAGTGGTGACATAAGTCACGAGTTGATACAAAGCATACTGACATGCAGTTCACTGTGGGAGAATATGTGATGTAAAAATCCGACCCCTCTGAGCTACAGTTGAGAAAGTTGAGTCCTTGATATATGGGTCCATTTGAGATGGATTGGTGGATATGGTTGTGTTTAGCCTTGCCCCTTAGGATAACATGATGTATAATGTGTTACATAAGTCCGATCTAGAGCACTATGTGAGGTACCCAAGCCATGTGTTGAGCCCTGAACCTATTCAGCTTTTGAAAGGCTGAAAAGTCCTGAGTCACCTATGAGGGTACGATATACCAAGGTAAAAAAGAACTCAGATGGAAGGAAATGAGATAATGAAGGTTCTTGGGAAACACCATGGAAAGGGTGAAGCCACATGGGAGCCTTGATGGACATAAGAAGACTTATCCAGTTTGTTTGGTTGCTTGATGGAATTTTCTTATCCAGTTTGTTTGCTTGCTTGATGGAATTTTGAGGGCAAAATTCCTATAAGGAGGGGAGGATGTTATAACCTCAAATTTATGAAAATATAATGTAAAAGGCATTTCTCTTTTAATGACTAAATGAGATCTTTTTCTTTGAATTGTGATGATTTTCGTATGAGATGGCTTTGATTGATTGATTGTGGGCCTTGTAGGCCATTAAGCCCAATTGAAAAGAAAAAGGAATTAACAAGGAAAAGAAATTGACTAATAAAAGGGAAATATGAGAAATTGATAATTAAAAGAAGATAATGGTAAACTAATATTCCCCAATATGGGAATCTGTGCCTTTGGGTTTCCTTGAGGTCCAAGGGACCCAAAATAATGATATAAAGGAAAAAGAAATAAGGATAAGAATTAATTGGGAGTAATTAATAAGAAAACTTGGGAGAGAAGAAATCCTTTTCATACATTGCTTTTTGCTTCCCAATTTTCGTACAAAGATAGGGAATATTAAAAGGAACTTTCCTTTAAAATTTGAGACCAATCAGAGTTATGGTGTGAGAGATATTAATTTTGCAAAATATAGTCAATTTGGGAATTTCCCTGAATTAAAAAAAAGGGGGGATTTGCTTTCCTTTGAACGCGAGCAATCCAGCCCGTTGGATATTGATCCAACGGTGACCGCTCATCGTCTAAGTCCCGCTGGGACTAGGACTCTGATGGTTACAGGTTGATTTTGTGATCCTTGTTTCTCGCAATCCATTGATCATACCAACTGGGTATTGGTCCCTTTGGACTCAGGAGAAGGAATCGCGAAGATTCCTCCCTATTTTTGCTAAGTTTCATCGTCGTTTTGGGAAACCCCCAATTCGCCCAAACCTTGCCCCGACCCTATATATAGGGGAGGGCTATGGAGGGAACCCCCATCCCTAACTACTCGCCCAAGCTCTGCGGAAGGAAGCAAGGAGTGCTTCCGTGCATCCAATTGCTCAATCCATCTCGATCTTGACCCTCGTCGACGTAGGAGACTCTGCCGGAATCCGGTGAGCAAGGGGGTGGACTTGGAGAGGTTTTGGTGGCCAATTGAAGGCGTCATCAGGTTCGAGTGAGGGAGGCGGAACTCCCTGGACCATCGGCGTGAGCAGGGGACGGCCGGAGCTCAAAGTCAACCATCGGGTTGACCTCCTGGAGCTGCTGCTCTGTGCGCAAGGTTGAAGAAGGGTGGTCCAGCGAAATTACCGATTTGGCCCTCGCGTCCTTCAATCGCTTAAAGGTCAGTTTTGACCTTTGCTTCTGTTATTTGCAAACAAAGGGGTGCGCGTAATCATGGCCGTTGGATCCTAAGTGGACCACCGGACCATTGATCGAGCGATCCACGATTTTCCTAATTAGTTGATAAATTGATAAAAATGAATTATCTTAGAAAAATCGTATCTGGAGATAAAAAACTCGGATGCAAAAAGTCAATACATGAAATATGATCAGAAAAATATGAGGAACACGTTAAAAATGGTTTGGATATCTGAATCTGTATATTTTTGCAAAAGTACATATTTGGATGGAAAAAGAGTTAATTTGTAAAAAGAAAACCTTAATTGATTATCAAGGATATATTTAGTTTTGCAATTAGGTTAATTCGAATATGTTTAACGTGATTAATGATTAAGATGGTTTTTAACCTGTTTTGATGATAGAATTGCATGTTTAGGGTTTTTAATTCAATATGTTGATTAAAATATTTAGAAACCCTAAATTAGAGAAAAAGAAAAAGATATTGCAATATGAAAATTAGGGTTTATATGGTCCAACCTGATCTTTAGGACCTTAATGGAAAATAGGACAAGATAATTAGGGTTTGATGTATAATTTGATAAAAATAAGGTAAAAGCAATAAAAAGGAAATAAAACCCTAATAATGGTCAAAACCCTAAAAAGGGAAAATAACCTAGGAAACCCTTAGAATTATTGAATCATAATGGCATGATTAATAATAGAAGAATTAAATGCCTTTTTCAGGAGCTTGTGTGTGTGCTTGCTTGATTTCCTGGTTGATTAAGTTAATTTTGCATTCAAGTCTTCATTAATAGGTATGTGGTTAATTATGAGTAACCGCTTTAGTTTCCCAAAAGATTTCTGGATGTTTAATCGCATTGAATGCAACTAAACTGTTGAGATGTTCATATTGCAATTATAAAGTGACTGTGACTATCACCATTTAATATAAATGTGTAAATCCTACACCTACATACCACCCTGATGGAAGATGCCATAAAGGTCAGGCCCAGGAGGGTAGACCAATGGGCACCATGAGAGGTGACCCTAAACACCAAGCTCGGGAATGAGAAGGTGATTGATGAGGCAAGACTAAGGAGCACCATGAGAGGTGACTCCCAGGCACCAAGCTCGGGATTGAGAAGGTGGCCTTAAGTCAAATCCAGGGTTAGGGCAAAAGCGGTGGGGATTGTCACATGGAAATTGTAAATTGACTTGTTAATTACCTTGATTGCAATACTTAAATTGTTAGACCTAATTGTGAAATTTTTGGTTGCCTCCACATACCAGCAATTGCTGATCGATGTTTTGTTTGTCGGCGTTTTAGGTAACATCCTGAAAATCACAAACAGAAAAGTGGCACATCGTGAAAATAAGAAATAAAGTGCACGGAGGATTAGATAGAGTACTTCAAGCTGTGGATAGTTAGATTTCCCAGTTTTATAAAGGTAAGTAAAAGTTTTAATTTTTGTACCCAATTCCAGTTTAGTTAGTAGAATTTTATAATTATTTTTGATTATATGCGGAACCTTTGATCCTGTAAATTGGTTAATGGATCTGACCTTTGGGTCTCCCTTAATTGGGGGTTACCGGGAGGCGGGGTCGTTACATGACCCTTTCTGTTTCAAGGTGGTTTGGACCAAACAGTCTTGAGACCGTTTGAGTCCAAATGGTCTTGAGACCATTTGGGATCGCACGGTCTTCAGACCATTTGGAGAGAAAATGGTCTCAAACTGTTTGATGTTCAATCGGTTTCTATAATGAGTTGCTCATTCGGTTTCAAACTATTTGGGGTTAATTATATTAATTCAAACGGTCTCAAACCGTTTAGGGATTTTGAGATCACGACCGTTTGATGGTCTAACGATCTTAAGACCGATTGAAGGTTTTGGGACCAAGACAGTTTAAGGTCTAACGGTCTCAGACCTATTGGAGATTTTGTCCAAGACCGTTTGAAGGTCAAAATACTTCAAGACTGATTAAGTGTATTATACCTCAAGACCGTTTGAAAGTCTATTTGATTTAAACCATATAAGTACAATTAACCCCATGATTGTTAATGATGTTTATCAAAGATAATTACAATGGTTGTACCTTTAAGGTACTACGGTGATTAGTACCCTTTGAGGGGTTAACCTTGGATGTTTATGAAAGCAATATCTAAATACACCATGCTAACCCTAAATCTGTATACTTGAATGAAGGGTTGACCTAATCTATTCAAGATTGAAGTAATCAACATCCTAGAGAGGATGAGAGAGAGAAGAATTCATACATGTATAATAATCATGTAGTGGTTAAACCTCAACACTCTTAACAAGAATAAAATGTGTATTTAGGGTATGATCCTTGATAAAGAGATCATGAAACCCTAATCGAGAAGATTGATGAACCATAACCCTAATTTAGGGAAATGATAGGTGAAACCCTAATCTAGGGTAATGGTGTAACTCTAATCAAGGGTGATGATATGAGAAATCCCAATTCAGGGTAGTATAATGAAAAACCCTAATTTAAGAGGATGCTTCATGAAACCCTAATTTCGGGTAAAGTTACATGGAACCCTAATTTGGGGAAAAGTTATAAAGAACCTTAATTCAAGATAATGATGTGTGAAACCCTAATCAAGGGTGATGTCATGTGAAATGGTAATGCAGTGATGTCATGTGAAACCCTAATCAAGGGTGATGTCATGTGAAACCCTAATGCAGTGATGTGATGTGAAACTCTAATCCAAGGTGATATTATGTAATTCTATATGAAATCCTACCCTAATATAAGGTGAAGGTACGTGAGATCCCAATTTTGGATTATAGTGCATGAATCCCTAATCTTGGGCAATATGATGATAAGCTATAACCCTAATTTTGGAAAATGGGATGAGTATCCCTAATTGATATGAAATTTGGAAATCCTAACCCTAATAAGGGAATAGTGATGCTACCCTTACCTTGCATAGTGATGATATGTATTGATATAACTATTATCATGTGTACTATTCATGCACGCATCATGAGATGATGAGCATAGCCAGGTATGAGCTATGTTGTTTATTATTGAAATTATTTTATAGGCCTTGTGAGCCATTATATGCTTTGTTGCCTAGTAAGAGATAACAAGAGATTAAATGGGATTTGAGAGCCATGTGAGATGTTTGTGTAACAAGTATCATGTTTACCTTGGTCAGAGGACTTGAAGGTATTTGTTACCTGATAAGTGGTAACCAGTGTTCTTTGATGAACTGAGGGGTTGAATACCCATATTTCATAATCATGATGATGAGATGTTAAATGATGAGAATGCCCATTATGAGATAAGGGATTGAGATCCCAATGTTCTATAAAGCTTTGAAAAGAACTTGATAGAAGTATTATACGTTCTTTGTAGCTTTTGTCATAATAATTGATGTTTGGAAACTTGCATGATGCTAAAAGAATATGTAATGCACTTAATTAATCAAGTGAAATCTTATCATGTAGAGCCCTGACCATAGATCCATCATCATCAGTAGTTGGTGATGGTGAAATAGGTTTTCCTACGAGAATTCCAGGAATGCATATTTTTTAATATGTGGGGGTAATGGGGAAAATATCCTTACGCCTCATAAGAATGACTGTGGGTCATATCCTATGCGTAGGAATGGTTATGGACCATATCCCAATAAGAGTATGGCTATGGGGCATGCCTATATAATACAAGACATTGGCTAAGGGCCATATCCTAAAGAGAGTATATGCTACGGGCTATAACTCTATAGCGAAGTTGCCAGTATACCCTGGAAAGCTATTTAGAAGAGACACAAGATGTCCTTCATAAGATCTTTACTGACCGAGATAAGGGAGGTTATGGAAATCCAGCTCTTCCTTAACATATGTATGGTACTGATTTCGATTTCGCGATGGTCGGTTAGAGTATGAGCGGTATACCTCATCTCCTCAGGGCTTCAGTATAATTGTAAAACGTAATCAGTCGTGTAGCATATTTGCTTAAGTTTGAATTACGAGAATCATTGGTTGATGTTCCCTTGCATAGCATGTCTTAGATGGATAAATGCTACACATGTTCTTCAATTCCTTATTGGATAAGTGACATGCTGCTTTATCAAGTGATAGCTGAATGATTTGAATAAGAGTATTGCTCTAATTTGTTTAGACATTGATTTATCTGTTGTTGATTATATATGATTCCTCCGCTTAGTTTTATCCTATTAAACTGAAATAATAATGTTTCTGGCGGAGAGTTATATCTCTCGCTGGGACAATTTCAATTGTATCACCCCCGTGGGATCTAACCTTTTTAGATAGATGCATAGGAAGAGGCAGAAACCCTATAGCTGGGGAGGAGCCGCAACAGCAGCAACAGGGATAGTAGTGATAATCCAGGTGGAGGCACTGGCTGTCATGTTTTGTATAGAGAGTCCTATGTGTCATCTCTGTACTCTCAGGTCCTTGGAGTTAGTAGTTAGTACTTTTAATGAATCGATCTAAAATTCTGGCTTGATGCCTTGAGGTTTTTATACTATCTGTGTATAGTTTTAACAAGACAGATGATGCTTGTAATCCTCGAGAAGAGACGGTACAAGATATGTACTTATGAACCAGGATGTAAATGAAATACATTGGTTCTTGATAAAAGAGTTTTTCTATGTTTGGATCTCTTTGTAAATGGTTTTAATTTTTGGTGATTTTTAGTAATTCTGATGCTTATGTTTAATTCCACAATTATTTACACTGTGACAGACTGATTTGGTGTTGGGTCATCTCAAAAATATTCTTAGGGATATAAGATGAAATGGATCAAATTAATGTGTAATAAGTGTTAAAATGAGTAAATACATCAAATGTATGTATGATATACAAGTAATGAAATCTACTATTAAACATCTTCAAAATGCAAAATTGATGACTCCATTGGATTTCTCACATGTTAATTGGTCTACTTATCTATTTTGGTATCAATCCGACAATAATTGCCCATTTATTTAATGGTTTGAATACCTAACTTAGTAAACACCTTTGTTTTCATAGTATTACATTTCCATGCCACTGGTTCTCTTTGTCCATGAGACACGTTCCTTCCTCGACGCGATCAATGCACCGCTACCTAGCAGATCTCTATTTAGGCGAAATGTTTTCTTCTCCACCTCCTCTTCTTCACCTCCTCTCCCTTACGATCTCCCATCAACTAACTCCCTACCAACACTGCTCTTCTCCACATCCAAACCTGCCGCACGTTCTTCTCCTTCTTTGGCTTCCTCCTTCCTCCATTGACGCCAGTCTCACCTCCATGAACCTAGGTCCTCTCAATGCCTCTCACTTCTACTGCCGCCACCACCACTCCAGATTGATCCAGCCGCCCTACCCCCTCACATCTTCTTCTTCCTCTCTGGCCGCCCCACTCTTCATCTTCCTCCTCGGTGGTGATCTGAAACCAACCCGACCTACATACCACCTCACACCCACATCCACAACAGCCTGCGTCCTCCAGCACCTAGAACGTCGCCATCACCAGCCCCCCTTCCACCATATGGTTTGCCAACAGCTTTTTCTCCCTCATCCATCACTTCCTCTTCCTTCCTTAACTCTATCTGCCTCCTTCCTCGCACCCAGTCATCAAGTCAATAGGAAGTGCCACCAACTCTTTCTTCTCCGATCGTGCTACCACCACCAACAAATCTTCATCGACTGCCAACATCTGATAGAGGGGAAGCAGTGACACCCTCCTTCTCCATGGCGCTAAGGGCCCTAGCCACCGGCGATCTGGCCCCTAGCGCCTAGCAACTAGCACTCCCCTCTCTATGCCCACCGAGGATGCAACAAGAAGTATGTCGCTCACCTTTTTAATCCTCCTTCAGTTTCTCCTCCTCGACATGCACTGAGCAGCACCAAGCAGCATCGAGCACCTCCAGGAAACCGCTGCAACTGCCGACCCCCATCCATCTCCTGCGCCAGCCGCTTGGCCATGACACCTCCGCCGCCACCTATGGAGGTTGCTAAAAGGAAGCACCTTGCAACCAGTAGTAGTTTCTACTAATTACAGTAGCTTGGGCCTTCACCAATACTGTAAGGCAGATAGCCAAGGACCCCCTTCTCCTGACTCCACCACCATCGTCTCCCATCAACCCCCCCTAGCCATGACCGTCTGACACCATGCAGAGCGGAGTAGGGTCGAACAATGCCAAGCATTGTTGTGTCACTGACCGCTGCCACCTACATCTCCATGCTCGTCTTCAACCTATCGTCAATGCAGCCTATTCGCCACATATTCCGATCCACTGTGTCCTTGTAGCATCATGGGGAGCAGATCGCCAACTAAGGTCGTTATAAATGATAATCGAGACTGCTTCACGACCTGCTACCTTCTCCTCAATGGTGAACATATGACATCTTATTCACCTATACAACATCTTATTGACCTTCAATGAGGGAAGAGCATGCTTTCGCGCCAAGGTCCCAATAATATATGACAAAGTTGCTATCTACCTCATTCAGTAAGGATTATCATCATAGATCTGGCCTTCTGTACGCTGACAGTGAGTATCATTTTCCTAAACTTTATAATTATGATAAGTAGAATGCAATCATAGTAGTGAGGGTAATCCAGATAATACTTAAGATGATAAAGAAAATGATTAGATGACTAGATTTTAACGCTATAGTATCCTTATAAACATACATTGGTATATCAGTATCGATAATGACTATTCTTGTAGTTATTGAATTCATCAAGTTATTGAATGTCAATTATCCAAGATATTAGAGAATAATCAATAGGTAGTACAAAACATAGGGTGATGAAGATAATATAAATTGTTTGATCATTTTTGTATAAAAGGGGCATGTTCTAGGTATAAGGGTGTATCACTAAAAAACATGATTTGAGTAACATGATCATTTAGTCTACATCGAAATCCACTTCCAATGGTCTATATATTAAATAGTACATGATACGATGTGTATCCACACTAACATGCATATTAAATATTATTTCAGGAATAATATGGAACCATATGGTGTTAGAGAGAAAAAGTTATTGCAAAACCTAAAATAGAAATATGAACCTCATTACCCTTATATTTTTGAACTATGTATACTTAGACTTATATGATTAAATAGGAATATTATTACTAGCATAGAAATATGATAAATCATATGTTCACATAAGAAGATTAAAACCCCTAGGACGCCATTAGGTGATAATAATTTACATAAGGGTTATGTATAGCTATAATAGGAGTGGATACACATGTTCTCTTTGGTTTGACTAACACACACTGTATGTTCCTAGGCTGGATATTCAACCTTGGGGGACCAAGTATATCAATTGAGTTAACCACTAGCCATGACGATAAGGTATGTACATCCTCTATTTTATTTTGGGCATTATTTGACTGAACCTACATCTATTTAATGAGGCATCTCTTGAACTATCAATTTTATTTGCAATTCAGTTATTGAACATTCATACACTAGTGAAATATCCTTTTATAATGGGTCTCTGAACCCCTCCGGTTATGATTATCATTTTATGTGAAATTGACTAAAATGTTAGTCTTGCCACTCTATTTATGCATGCTACATGTTTATTCTAAATTGACTAAAATGTTAGTCTTGCCACTCTATTTATGCATGCTACATGTTTGACTAGAATATCTAGAATAGTGGTACTTATGTACAGCCATACTTATAAAGGGCGTGCGTATTCTACCCGGGGTGTGCGTTTCCACCCTTATTTCTTTTAGGCCATGATCCTATGGTGTTATGGCCCTATTTTAGGTATATTTAGTCTACATTGTTATGCATGCAAATGTTTATTGTTACAATTGAGATTTGGTTAAATGATATGGCAAGACATTTTCATCTGATGCCTGTATTTTGAATTTTAATATGCCTCATTTCTTTTGTTATATTCCTTTTGAAACTTACCTAATTTCAAATAGCCCCCTTCTTGCGGGAACATCTCTTTTTGTACTTATAAACCAATATAATGCCCAAAGTGTTTAATATTTGTACATACTCAGCCTTTGCTGACCTTTATGTTGTTTCCTATGTTTTGGGTGATGTTCCCTTCATGGGTCCCAAAGATCACACACACAAAATATGCAAAAAGAAAGTAGCATCATTATTTATTGAAAATGAACCAAAGGTTTATTACATATGGGCTCGTAGGCAACTTGTAAAGAAAGAAATAATAAGATAAGAAATCTAACAAGCTGAAAACTACATCCATTTTACATTAGCTCCCATGTAAAGTCTAGATTGATATAGCAATATTTATTTTCAGCATATAAAATGAAGGAAATAGAAGAATTGGGCAGGTGCATAAACTTCAGTTCTTTCAATGGCCTAAAATCAAGAAAATTGAGACACCATCAATGCAATTGCATAATATGCTATTAAAAAAAATTAAAACAACTTTTACAATTACATCTCATACAATTCTTGGATAGATGGTGTGCATGCCTCTAGGTGCTTAATCTCATTAAGATCACCTAGTTAAGTCTAACCCAAAAGCCAACACGATAGTAATGCACCTTGCTTCTTGGCAGGCCTACATAACTACCATCACACTTCTACGAGATGGACATCACACCACGCTTGGTGTTCCCACACATAATCGATCAAGCTTTTCATGTGTGTTGCTAATGGAAAGAATCTTAGACTTAATATGTTATTGTGGGACTTTATATATAAATACATATACATATCCAATCACCACATACTTATAGTATGTATCATATACATGCTATAACTACAAAAAAAACATGCAATTATAAAAACAAGCGATGGTTATGGCCATACTATTGTAGTTCCTTGGAATCACAAGGAATTACTACCACCTAAGGTCTATATCACATGCAATAACCTATTGTTGGTGAAGATCCATGGTCAAAACAATCTGGGTTAATTGGTTCAACACTTGAATCGATCGGATCACCTCCTATCCACTCAGTTGGGCACTTGAAACAGTCGTCTGGTGTCAGGTTCAATCAATGTATGGAGTCCTCCAGCCGATCGGTTAGGCTACCAGTTGTTCAGTTCATCCTCCCGTCGTCTGGCCTCCTCAACCCTATATTGGATCGGTTCGTCTACTGAACCAGTTGGTTTATCTAGTGCAAAACATCTTCTCATGATGTTACATAAATTAAAGCTATCCTAATTCATATTACAATGTAAAAGGGAAAACCTCGAGTTAGATTCACGGAGAAATTGGAAGAAGAGGATTAATTTACATTTGGAAAGGAGGAAAGAGGCTCGATATGCAAATTGAGATATAAACAAGAATAAAAAACCACTACTATGCACACACAGATCTAGAGTTATTGGCCATAACCATGCTAATTTCCACCATCAAAACCAAATTTAGGGTGATGTGTGTAAATTGCATATATACATATTAATTAGGATCATATGTGGTATTTATCATATATGCACATTAACCATTTTAATATTTGCATCATATGTAATAAAAATAAATCTAATCACATCGATTTAAATCCCTAATAAACTATAAATTGATGTGGCTATGATACCTCTATTGGGAAATCAAGGTGATAGATATTAGTAGTGGAAATAGTCTCATCAACAATGATGTATCTAGGAAGGAAGATAACAATAGTTATACCAGGTCATGAAGAAAGTCTAGCTACAACTCTTGTTGCAGTAGTGTGCTTCTTCATCAAGGAACAACACTTGAACAATCCTCAGCAATGGCCTCCTAGTAAAATACCATGGACGATGATTTACGTTGTCCTCTTAGTATCAGGCAAAAACCTCATTGCCTCTAGAGTAGTCCACACATACCACTAGGAACTCCATGTTGCACTACACAATCCAACTGGAAGCAGTTTTCCCTTTGATGGTCAATCTGCTAGGATTGATTTGCTCTCCCACAATTGTCTCTCCCTTGCTATCCCTCCCTTTTATAGGTAGGACTTTCTTGGGCTCCCTATTGGTGTAACATACTGGATCTCAAACCCCACCCTAGAAGTTTGATCTCTTAGACTTAGCCAAACAGGGTTGAGGATAAATCTAGTTGATGTTAAATATAACCCTAATGAGATAATGCATACTAATGTAACCTAATTTTCTTACATTAGTCTTAGGCCGATAATAGACACAT
Source organism: Alisma plantago-aquatica (assembly GCA_963693085.1). NCBI lineage: Eukaryota > Viridiplantae > Streptophyta > Magnoliopsida > Alismatales > Alismataceae > Alisma > Alisma plantago-aquatica. Next base: position 410,103,155 of record OY856414.1, read on the forward strand.
AATATTTGTCATGTGAAATATAATTCATGATAATAACCACACATAATTCATTTGGTGATAATAAGATGTTAATTGAATAAGTAATTATGATAATGGGCCACTAATGAGCCATAAGGTATATCTCATAAGTTCCAAAAGTCAAATATAAATCTAGATTCGTGTTCCTTGGGTCCCAATTGCCTTGGGAATAAATTTTCACACTATTCCCGTAATAATAATTAATTTAATTAAAATTAGAGAAGAAGATCTATGCTTTTCCTCAAAATACCAAATAAAATAATAAATGACTCCAAAAGAGGAAAATAATATTGGATTCATAATCTACATGTCTAAATGAGTCTACTTGTGAATTTGCATCTAATTTGATCAATGTTAAATATTTTATTTTGTTCAGGAGAGAAAATGATTTAAAGACCTAAAATATTAAATATAAGTTGAAAAAATCAACTAATGTGAAAATAGTGTTTCTCACGTTTAGTATTTCTTATAGGCCAAGTTTCATATTTTTAGAAAGTTTCTAGATGCCTCTAATAAATTAAAAGGATAAAATAAGTGATAAAATTTAAATGTATTAAATAAAATAATAAAACTTTTCAAAAAAATGAAATAATACCAAATTCTTGTTCTACATGTTAAAATATATCTTTGGATGAATTTTGACTCAATTTGGAAAATTTTGATGTGAAGAAAAATTTAGGAGAGAGAACATGTGTAAAACATTTGACTCATTAATTAATATAACAAACAACTTCAAAAATGAAACTAATGGTAAATTCATATCCAACACATTGAATATGACTTATGGGTGAAGTTTCGTAACTTTTGGGTAATCCTAATGTCATTAATGAAGGAGGAAAGAAAAAATAAGTTTTGAAATATTTAACCCATTAAAAGTCTCAAAAGCAAATCTAATTTCATATTCAGAATCTACATATTTTAATCAGCCTCTTTGTAAAATTTTGTCTAATTTTGGTTTGTTTGCACCCTCAAATTGAGAAAGAAAGAAAAGGAAATAATTAATACAACCCTTTATTCAAATCATATTCTGAATATTGTTACCAAATTCGATTTTTTGCGGCCGATGTGGACCATCTGATATTGATTGGATGGTGCACGCATTATCTCCTACCTTGGGTAGGAGAGACAACTGTATGCATGAATAGTAACCCACCGAGGTGTATTTTGATTCATGGTTTCCTTCCTTGATTCTCGATTGTTTTTTATGATTTTTCTTGCGTTGGTTTCGGGAGAGAGTTCCGCACACACCAATCCCAAACTCAACTCCTCTTGTGCCCTATTCTTGAAATGCCCAACCCATGGATAAGATACTTCGTGGCAACTTCCCGTTTCTATGCCTCTCACACCCACATCTATATGTAACCCCACCTGAACCTCTGCTTGAACTCGAGAAATCCGTCCCTTGAGCCAATTTCTTTGTCCTTTGTGCTTTGTGCAGCCTCCAAGCAAATCTTGACCTTGTCTTTGTGGTAACTCGTGTGTGAAGTTGGTTGCTTTGTTCCTTGATCGGTTTTTGGAGGTGAGTTCGTTTTCTTCAGATCTTGCCTTCGGTTCCTCTAGTTTCGTCTTTGGTCACATCTTGCGGTTTCACCCAAAACGCTACTAGCCAGCAGCTTTGCTACTTCGCACCATGATAGGCGCGTGAGGTAGGGGACAATTTCCCTTACAATTTGTCGCTTCTACCCCTCTTCGCCTTCTTCACTGAATTTCTCGCATTAGGGCATTTCCATCATTTTACCTTATTTTTCTTTTGTTTGGGAGAGTCAAGGCCATGCCTTTGACCCCTGACATGGTGGGTCTGATTGGGCCAAGTTAGTGTGGTGGCCCTCTCTCTATCTCTCTCGGCCTATCTATTTGGCTTTTCAGTGATTTTTTATTGGCCGATTGTATAAAGTTCATAACTTTTACTGTGGTTGTCCAAAAATTACAAATAAATACTCGTTGGATTCATAAAAATGCAAGATTTCTAATGGTATTGGTTTTGTCACCTGACTATCATGTTTTAAAGAGATGGTTTTAATTTATCTAATTAATAAGTTAATAATTTGTATAATTCATAACTAAATAGTTATAAGCTAGAAAAAATATATAATAAAATATGTTTTGGACTCCTAATAACATAAATTAAAATATGGAATGGTTTTCATAACCTAATTCATGCATTAATACATAGGTGGTGTTTAGGGTTTGGTTAATGTGTATGAAATTGACATAAAACTTGTATATGTATTTAATAGGCTCTTTGGTGACCTAGACTTGGATCTAGAAGTGATTTGGCCTTTGGACTCTAATATTGAGGTATGTTGTATCCTTATTACTTCATGTTGAGCAATTCATCTATATTTTATCTTTCTCTTGGTCCTATGGACAATAGCCTATACACATTGCTCTTATCTCTTATTATCATGTTTCATGTGAACTATCTTGATTGTGATCTTGGGTATTCTTTTGGCTCCTACCTTGTGATATGGTACATGATGATCTTGTTGAAGGTATATGCCCACTGTGATGTGGAGTTTTATTGGTGGTTTCATATGTTGTCCATTATGTGATATGAAAAATCTTGTATAATGTTGACTATACTTTTCTACTTGCCTCTACATTTACCTGCTATGTGATTCAGTAGCCCTAGAGTAGTATAATTGCATTAGTTTTGTCTCATTATAATTTGTGGCAACATTGTGATATTTTGGATGCTGGATGTGTGATTCCCCATGCCAGGACAGGATGTGTGATTCTTGGACCATGTTATATATGTTTGGATGGTGGATGTGTGATTCCCCATGCCAGGGCAGGATGTGTGATTCTTGGCCCATGTCTCACTAGGTTCAAGATATGTGATTCTTGGCCACCTTTGTCTCTTATAATATTCTAGTGTTATGCTTATCTTACATACATGCAAGATGATGGTTATGACATGTGCTTATGTGGCACTACTTTATTGTTTTAATTATGGAAAGTATCATTCTTTATGATGATGATGAATCTTATCTTTTATGCCCGTATGGGTAGTCATTTTTTTGCATGGGAAGCATTTATACTTGATGTCCTTATTGCCATATATTGCTCAAGTTTTCTTTTAGTATAGACATACTAGCTTTTTGCTGTTATCCTCTTTTCCTTTCATTTTTGTGGGGTATGCTTCCAACCCCAGGTTAGATCAAGGAGAGGTGAACTTCGACATCAACCTTGTAGTTGAGCTTTTGGGAGACTTGAAGAGGTGGTTAGATGACCCTCAGCTTGATCTTTGTCTTATATGTTTAGTTTTCCTTTGGAACACCATGTGTAGTGAAGTGTTGTATCATGTTATCAAGCTTTGTAAATTGTTAGATAATGATCTTTTCTGCTGCTACTCATTGAGTAATGATACATACATGATGAAAGAATTGGTCTCCATCCCTTTGGCAAAAAAATTATGTGGTGTTTGGTTCAAGGGATGTTGCCTTTTTATTTCTAGTAGGGAGAGGTTCCCCTCTGGAATCCCACTCCTTACAATTGGTTACCACAACTAGAGAGGACAACAATATCTAGGGCTTATTGTTGTGTATGGGAATCCCCTAGGATGCCTATATTTATAGAAAAGGCTAGGGTTAGAGTTTCCAGTCAGTCTGGGAGTCAAAGAGTGGAATTCATATTTTTTTTGGAAAGTACAGACGATGAACCGATAGGTTCATTGTCCAACCGTGGTTCAGAGGTGAACAAGTCGGTTCATCTCATGAACCAGTCAATTCATGTACTTTACTCTTTTGAATCAAATTGGCATTCAATATTTGATTATACAAAAGAAGATGTCAACATCAAAACCTTGATCCAATCGAATTGGTCATTGAACCAGATGACTCAGATGATGAACCGATCATTCACTCTTGAAACGGTCATTTCATATCATGGATTGGTCACACCATGAAATAGTCATTTCGTATGTGAAGTGGTCATTTCATATGTCCTGCTCGGCCTATATTCAGCCAATGTTGTTTCCAATCGGTCTGACACTCCAACCAAAGGGTTCAACACTTGAACCGGCTGGCTCAGAGTCTAGTTAGTTAATTTTGAACCTCAATTGTTTAGTTGAATACCTAAATACTTTTAATAATCAAGTTAAACATCATTCATAAATAAACTCCTATTCCAAGTGTACCCTATGTGTGTGACCCTATAGGTCCCAAATTACGTTTCCAGTGAATGTCAATAACCAACTTATTACTTCACAGGCAATGAGCGATATCTAGAAACACATCATTTCCTCCCAAGTAGTTTGGAAATTTGAAGAATAACTTCAACCTACAATCAATGATTAGTGTTACCATGTCCGTATAGTTCCTTTATATCTAATATCCAGATTGAACTCGAGGCATGGAATCATCATCCTATTCAACGTTCAATCCATGTTCCTTGAATAAGAGAAAACTATTGAGATGCATGTGAGTTCCCATATCACATATTGAATCACATGAGTATGGCCATACATTTCTCAGTCTAGCTTATCAGGAGTTTTGATATCAAACTTCTATAGGAGGGACATATTCCATCTACATCACTCACACTCAATCTGCATGTGTCATAGATTACCTGAGCATCGCCTTTATAGAAGCCCTTATTCAAGGTCATGTTGTATGATGTCAAAGTCCAAAAAATGACATGTGATGAGTGGAGTGACTTTAGGTCTAAGAACCACAATCACCACTATTACTATGAAAGTTGATTCCGACTACCATTCCATGGTATCCATGTGTCACTCTCATGGTGGGATTGTCTGATATACCGTTCTCTAACATGTACCTATGTTCTTGACTTGATATCATATATCATGACTAATGAGAGTTTTTCATCAGTCAACACACACTCTATTCTTATGTATTATTGTTGTCTATTTTACTTCCGGAGTAATATCTGACTAGGGACATAACAAGAATGCATGTACTCTTATCATACATATAATCTCAACCTAAAGATATATGTCATCGAGTAACATCATTCTTTATACATATACTATGTATGTGTTATCATCTCATGATTGAGACAAACATAATAGATGGAATTACCTTTATTATTATCAAATTAGGTATCTAATGCTCCATTACAATCATCATATGATTGTCTCTCTAGGCATACATACCAACAACCTTGCCATAATCATGGCATAATTTCACAAACAAATATAGTTGTGTGCATATATGAGATATACTAAATGCCAAAAGTAGGGCCAACAAACCACTAGTCATTGACCAAACATGGGTGGAGAAAGCATTCCTGGGGTGGAACAGCACACCCTACAAGTAAATGGGTGGAAAATTTCTCCTTAATAGGTAAATGGATGGAACAAAGCACCCTAGGTGGAGCAACACACCCTAAAAAGTAAATTGGTGGAACAACACACCCTGGGAAGAACAACACAACCTAATATATAAAATAGGTGGGAACAACACAACTGGGGCAGAACAACACATCCTAATGGTTTTCATTATATTTGATATATAGTCTGCATGACATGTACACATAATAGAGAGTGGAAAGAAATATACAGTCCAATCATTAATCAACTTTTCCAAAAAGAAGATAGGTGGGGTCATAGACCCAATGTAAAAGGATGAACAACATATTCAATGAAACAATATAATTATATTTTAGGAATGAAGGAGTCTTTATAGAATGATAGGATGAGTCAATTAATAATAGTTTTGCATCATTATGGAAAATTAGTATCGGTCAAATTACAATGTCCAAATAAATAGGGAAAGAGCACATACCTTTTATCAGACCCAATTACTCAATAGTGTCTCTTATAATAAGTTCAATACCATTCAACACCTAAATGCGAAATATATATATTGAGTCATCAATTATTCCAATTAATTCATTGACTTTAAAAGTGGACGCTCTTTAACCTAAAAATTGAAGTCTGAAAACCATTCCCATAAATCAATCAATTATTTTTTTATTTCAAAACATAGATGTTTATATTTGTCTAATGTTCTAGTCATTTACTATGAGTTTGTAAACTTAATTCATGTATTCATTTCATAAAAAATGGTACTGAAATGACTAATACCCCATTGCACCTAATTATTCATTAGCTGCACATGACATGGCATGTGTCCCACTATAGGATTCATGTGGCTAGGACCAAGGGTGATCTGTAAAGACACAAGTAGTCCTGATGGACATATGACGAGTCAGATTGAACATAAGGGCATCCAGGTAAAAGACTCCATGTTATCATCACCCTCTGTGTATTACTCCATGCACAACAACAACTACTGCTCTTCTCATGTGTGATGGTTTCCAAGAATGTAAATAGAGCGAACTAGTCCTCCTCCTACTACCATCAATGACCTTGAATAGACACTGTGAGCAGTCAAAGAAACAAAACTGACAAGGAACATATAGGAGAACTACCATGCGTTGATTTTAAAACTGGATGGGAACTTGAGAAAATGAATATACATGACCTAGAATGGATGTAAGGTGATAATCACCTTTATATGAAGTGGTCATCTATTCTAGATGACCTCTAAGATTTATTAATCATCTAACACTGATGCAAAGAAGGTTAAAACATCCTGAGTGAACTAGAGTTAGGAAGAGAGAACCTGGGATTCATATGGGCCAAGACTATGTGGAAGGCTTTTGGTTCATTCTAACCTCGTCCATGGTATTTGGCCACCTAAACTGCCTTTGGTGACTAGAGCATGAACAAGCTCGACGTTTGTTGGGGTGACTTTAGTATCGCTAGCACTATCAATTGTAGCACCTTTTCTGAGGTCGTGGTATCTAGGAAGGAGAAGGCAAATAGAGGTTATGGTCTTGGTGAGTCTAAGAGAGTATAGGAGGTGTTGGTATGTATGCCTAGAGAGACAATCATGCGATGATTGTAATGTGGCATGATGTAATTGATTTGATAATAATAAAAGGCAGTTCTGTATATTCTATTTTATTTATTTATGAAATACTGATATAACATAATAAATGTATAAAGAATTAATGTTACTCAATGACATATGTCTTTAGGTTTGGGACATGAAAAATGAGAACATATATATGATAAGAGTACATACATTCTTTTTATGTCCCTACTCAGATATTACTATGGAAGAAAAATCGACAATAGTAATACATAAGACTAAAATGTGTGTTGATGGATACAAAGTCTCAGTATACGTGATATGGGATATCACATCAAACACATAGGTACTTGTTAGAGAACAACGTACCTGACAAACCCGCTTTGAGAGTGATACATGGAACCATTGAACGATAGTCAAAATCAGCTCTCAAAGTGATAGTGAAGATCGTGGTTCTTACCCCTGAAGTCATGGTTCATACCCTTGAAGTCACATCACTCATCACATGTCATTCAATAAACTTTAACACCATCCAATGTGACCATGAATAATGGTTGCCATAAAATTGGTGCTTCAGTACATTGTGACACATGGGGATTGAATGTGAGTGATGTATATGGGATTTGTCCCTCCTATTAGAGTTGATATCCTGGCCACTTGACAAGCGAGACTAAAAAATGCATGGCCATGCTCATGTGTCAATATGTGATATTGAGCTCATGTTGTATCTCAACAGTCTGCTCAAGTTCAAGAAACATGGATTCAATAATGAGAGGATGACAATTCCATGCCTCGATCAATCAGGATATCTGACACAAAGGAACTATACATTCGTTATAACACTGATAAAAAATTGTAGGTTGAAGTTTCTCTCCAACTTTCCAATTACTTGGGTAACAATCTAGATGCCACTCATTGCTTGTGATGTCATAAACTAGTAATGAACATTGAACGCCAACGTAACTTAGGACCTATAGGGTCACACACATAAGATACATCTGGAATAGGAGTTTACTCATGGATAAGGTTTAACTTGATTACCAAAATGTTTAGGTAATCAATTTAAACAACATTTACTAAAAATTGATTGACTGAGAATTTGAGTCGACTAACTCAAATGTCAAGTCAATTTAAATAACGGTGGATGAGCATTGGCTGAACAAGAACTTGGATCCACTGATTCAGAATGTGAACCGATTGGTTCAGAGTATGAACTGACCAGTTCAACATGTAAATTGCTCAGTTTAATGATCAATAAGATTGGATCAAGGATTTATGATTACATCAGGTTATGCATTAATCACCAATATGTTTGCAAATAGGAACACATTCAATTTCACTGACTTGGGGTGTGAGTCATCTGACTCAAAAGCTAAGTTGACCGAGTCATGATCTGTAATAGTCAAAAATCAATGATAATTTGTCTCTTTGACTCCCAGTTGATCTAGGAACCCTGACCATGACTCTCCTATAAATGGGAGGGGGTAGTCAAGGCTCTTTGAAGACACAACTAACACTGAAAAATGTTGTTCTCTCATTGTTGTTGTAAAAATTGATTCTTGGGGATCCATAGAGAGTTCGTTTTATGAATTATCTAAAAAATCAAAAGAGGTAGAAGCACAAATGATTTATTTATCATGAGATCCCAAAGTGAGTCTTACCTATAAAAGGGAGAGACATATAGGGAGTATAAGTCAGTGCTAGAACATTGACATCAAAGGGACAACTCCTTCATGTTGGCTCTAGAAGCATAACAAGGAGTTCTTGGTGGTCCACATAGACAATGTAGAGGCGTGAAGGCCATTACCATAATGCTAGGAGGATGTCATCAACCTCCATCCATGGAGCTACACGAGGATTCTGCCGCCGACAATCGTCTGGGTGCTTCCAGATCTAGAAGCACTGTGTTGTGTGGATTGTCACTAGGTTTTCTCCAGGACCACATATATACCTAGAAACCATCTTTCCTAAATACATTTTTCTTGACAAAATTTGTCGGTTAAGGATTCAATCATAAATTTTTCATTTCTGCTGCCTTATCTACTACCTGATATCCAAGCAGTGGTATCAGAGCCACATTAATTTATGGTGTATTAGGATTTAAATAGATATGATAAAATTCATTTCTTTATATAAAACGTGAATACTAAAATTATTAATTTGCATATCCAATTAAATACCGCATTCGATTCCAATTTATATATATATATATATATATACAAAGAGAGAGAGAGAGAGATAACAATCCTACAGTTAAAAACTTGAGTGTATGGATGGTTGAATACACTCCAGTGTATCCTAGCTCAACTCTCTCTCTCTCTCTCTCTCTCTCTCTCTATATATATATATATATATATATATATATATATATATATATAGAGAGAGAGAGAGAGAGAGAGAGAGAGAGAAAGAGAGAGAGAGAGAGAGTCAGGCTAGAATACACTCGAGTGTATCCGGAGCGGAATACACTCAAGTAGTTTTTCATGATGCAATTTTTTTTTGAAAATCTAATCCATTGATCTTCTTAAACGACTTGTGAACAACTCATACGTAAAATTTGAGCACATTTGGATATGTATAGCTCATGTTATGAAGACCGCAAAAATTATGCATTTGAAATTAGTTTCACGCGTCGATTTTGTTTCCCTTGGATGAGTGACTTGCACTCATCCAAATGGGCTCAAAATTTGTATGTAGCCTAGTTATAGTATGACGGTGAAGATCAATGGTTTACATTTTGCAAAAATTAGTCTTGATATGAAAACACACTTGAGTGTATTCGTGTGATCCGTACACTCGAGTGTATTCTAGCCTAACTCTCTCTCTCTCTCTCTCTCTCTCTCTATATATATATATATATATATATATATGTGTGTGTGTGTGTGTGTGTGTGTGTGTATGTATATATATGTATGTATCTATGTATATATATGTATGTATCTGTATATATATATATATATATATATATATATATATATATATATATATATATATATATATATATATATATATATATATATATATATATATATATATATATATATATATGCAATCCATATATATCGTCCTAAATTGTTTTAATGGTGGATGTATGTGTGGTTATGGCCAATACCCCTTGTGGATATGTGTGCATGGTTGATTGGTTTTATTCCTGATTTTATCAGTTTTCATAGTGAGCCTCTCTCTTCCTCCTCAAATATAAATTAATGTTCTTCTTATGATACTCTCCTCGAATGTAACTTGAGATTTCAATTTTACAATGTAATAAGTTAATAGGGATATGATAGTTATAATTTTCTATTTTGGAAAAGAGAAGACGTTCAACACCAAGTGAGTCGACCGACTAGGAAGTCGAGTTGACCGATCGGAGAACCGAGGAGGCTAGCTGATAGAAGAAGTCAATCAATCGACTGGAGGAGTCCAGTCAACCACATGAGCTAGAGTCAGTCAACCAATCATGGAAACCATTCGAGTGATCTGGAAGTCCAACCGGTCAACTGGAGGGTCTAGCCGATTGACCAGCATGTTCCAACAATATATTTCCAAGAAATTGTTGCTACATGAGATATATGACCTTATGTGGTAGCTAGAAATTTATTGTGACTCTAAAGAATTGCATTAGTATGGAAATAACCATTGATTATATGTTTTATGATTACATGTTTTGTTTGTGGATATGCTATATATATGATACATATTATAAGTATGTGGTAATTATATATGTATATGTATTTTATATATATAATACCTCAATAAATATTAAGTCTAAGATGATTTATTTAAGAAAAACACATGAAAAGCTAGATGGACTAAGCATGGGCACACCCTAGCATGGTGAGTTGTCTATCTCGTGGAAGTATGATGGTAGATATGTGGGTTTGCCTTAACAAGGTGCATATTTTGTCATATTAGCTTATGGGTCAGGCTTAACTAGGTGACCTTAAAAGGATTAAGTGCCTAGAAGCATACAAATGGACCATGGCAAGGAGTTGTGCATACTATATATGCAAGAATTGCATAAGATGCAATTGACAAATGTTGCCTACCTTAATAATTGGTTGTGAGCACCAACCTGGCTAGGTAATAACTTAATTATTTTGGTTCTTGGATCCCTCGAAGATTGTTCATTCCAATCTTTCAAATTTATAGTGAGGGTTGTCAATCTAAACAAAATAGCGGGAGCAATTTGTAGACATAAATGGAAAATACACTATCATTGTGTTTGGTCTTTGAGAAAGACAAAGTATATGGAATAAACTTGCATAACTGCTTCAATCTTTGAGAAACATTCTCAGTCATGAGCATAAGCTCTATGTCCTTGAAACACTAGTGCAAGAGGAACCCACTCTGAATGTGCCAAAGGCTAAAATGGATGCTTACTTGAAGCATGCCAATCATATCGCAAACATCAAGAACCTTATGTTGGGCTGCATGAACTATGAGTTGCATAAATAACATGACAACATGTACATTCTCGAGATGGTAATACATCTTAAGAATCATGTAAAGTAAGAAAGGTATGTTGTGTCCAAAGTGTTATTTTAGTGCAAAATGACAGAGGCAGATCTAGTAGAGTTTCGTGTGCTTAATATGATTGGGTTTGTGGAACATCTGAAGAGAATGGAATTTCCTTTAGGTCAAGAGTTGGCCATGTATATGATTCTAATCATGCCTTGAATCATATGGCCAGTTTATTGAGTGTTATCACTTGAATAACTTGACTAAACTATTGTTTGAATTGTTTGGCATGACGATAAATGTTGAAGAACAAATGAAGAAGGACAAACATGTGATGATGATCTATGGAACAGAGTCCAAGGGCAAATGCAAGGCCTAGAAATGTTCTGAGGCTAAGTTGAACTTCAAGATTTCCACACTCAAGATAAGGAGAGGGGTAAGTATAGAAGGAATATGTCCTTTTCACTTAAAGAAACTGAGGATGATGAAGCAAGGGATATAGATCTATACTTCATGTATATACATAATTGAGATTAAATTCTCTACTTCTTCATCTTGGGTATTGGATACTAGATGTGAATCATACATATTCTCAAATGTGAATGATCTAAAAAGAATTAGGCCTATAAAGAAAGGTGAGGTTGAACTGCATATTTCTAATGGAGCAAGAGTGGCTTCCAATGCAGTTGGAACCTATGAGTTATCTCTACTAAGTGGAATTGTAATAGAGTTAGAGAATTGCTATTATGTACCTTCCATTAATAAGAACGTCATATTTGTATCTTATTTGGAGAAGAATGGATTCAGATTTCTTATAAAGAATGATCGATGTTCTATTAGTAAAGATGAGATCTTTTGTAGCAGCTCCCCAATGTCTTATGGTCTATACTTGATAGATATAAAGACAAGTGTGTATAATATAAATACCAATAGAATAAACTTGATAACTCAAGCCAAACCTTTGGCATTGTTGTCTAGGGCACATAAATGAGAAACACATTTCCAAACTCCATAAAGATGGCTATCATGACTCTTTTGATTTTGAATCAGTAGAGGCATGTGAGTCTTGTTTGTTGGGCAAGATGACAAAGGCTCCTTTTATGGGAAACAACCAAAGGGAAAGTGATCTACTAGGAATCACACATACTAATGTATGTGATCCTTTAAGAACTAGATATGGTGCGATCAATGATGAGTTTTCTGATCTTTATACTTCTTTCTAGGGACATGCTCTACAAACTACAATGTTTACACTAAATTGTGTACCATCTAAATCAGTTCAAAAGACACCAATTGAGATATGGTATGGGAATCATCCAGATGTATATTTTATAAAGATTTTGGGACATGACGCTTATGTCAAGAAAATGTTTCTTGAAAAGCTTGGACCCAAATCAGATAAGTGTTGTTTATTTCAAGGATTGTTGTATTCCTTGAAAAGAAATTTATTTATAAAGAAATCAATGGGAGAAAAGTAAAATTCAAAGAGGTTCAAGACGAATAAGAAAACAATGAACCTATATAGGTACAAAAGGAATAAGGAGACTCACAAGACATTGTGGAATCTCAAGTTCCTCATGTAACACAAGAACCTCACAGATCTAGTAGGACACACCTAGATCCTGAAAGATGTTGACCTTGAGGTTATACATTGTCCATGTTTTGATAATGACTTAACCATTCCACTCATATGTATCTAATATGTGTATTAAATATTGATTTCAGGTATTAGGTACATGAAAAGGATCCAAAATCAAAAGCCCTAGAACGACTTCAGTTCAAGTCAAAGAGCTACAAGTGTGTATTTGTGGAAACCTATGTAAATGACCTTAGAACATTTCTGTAATCACTTGTAATGATGAATTGACTTGTAACTTAGATGAGAAAAATGATTGGGACATAAAACGCCAAAGTTAAGTCACTTTAGATGCATTTTCCAAAGATTGACAAAAGTTTGTCGATCAGTCGAGTTTTCCCTAGGACAAACTCAGTCGATCCATCTTGGTCAGTTTTCTGGAGATAGCATCGGTCGAGTTGTGCTTTCACAGAACTCGACCGATTGAGTGCCTGACCAAAACGATCTTCAGTGATCAGTCAAGTTTACCCAGGACAAACTCGACTGACAGTTTGAATATCGATTTTGTCTTTTACTTGATCGGTCGAGTTAACTTTATTGAAACTCAACCGATTGCACTGTACGGAATTTTGCAAAAAAAGTGATGTGACCATTGGTGTGTGTTTTGAGCAAAAATAGAGTCGTTTCTTTGAGCAAAAAATGACTATTTTTGTATCTAAGTGTCCCACAACTTAAAGGGGCACCCTCAACTATAAATAGGACCTCTTGGAGTTCATTCCAAGGCTGCTCATTCATTACAAACTTGGTTCTAGCATAGTTGAGAGTGTTCTAACCCTTTGATCCCCTTTCTATCTCTACCTTCAAGTCAAAATCATGAGTATGAGTGAGATAGGTTCTTGTGTAAGAGAGCTACTCCCTGTATTGATGTAAAGCTCTCCCCTTCCATCTTCCTACCTCAATTCCCTTTGAAGATAAAGTTTGAAGATCTTCTCCAAGTGAAGGAGAAGGAGGTGATGTTCTTCAAGGTTGAAGAAAGCAAGGTGCTCCAGATCTCCAGGTGAAGGAGATAGGTGCTGAAGATCTCCAAGTGAAGAAGATAGTCAAGGCGACACTCAAGGAAGATAGGTAATCCCTTGAAGGAAGAGGACTTAAAGGAAGGAGTGGGTAAATCCATGTTGATGGCTAAAGACTCCATGGTTCAAGTGGGTAAGCTCCTTCTATAGGTTGAAGATCTTTTCTTGAGGTACTAAGCCCTTGGATGTGTGGTTGTTGTGTCTTGTAATCTTATTGTGGAATATAAGAGTACCAAGATTGCAAATCCTAGAGACTAACCCACTCTAGGTAGTGGACTGACATTGCTCCTAAGTTTAGGACATGGAACCACTCTTAACCACCTGTCCAAGTGCTTGCTTATACTTGCCTCTCATCCTTTCTATGTATGCTAGATTAAGACATCAAATTGCTGCTTGTTTAAGCTTTAACACTTTATATAATTTGGTGGTCTAATTTGTCTTGTGAGAATTGTGAAGCTCTATTCACCCCCTCTAGAGCCCATTGATCCAACAAGTGGTATCAGAGCAGGTCTTCTCCAAGATACTTCAACAAGTAGGAGAAGATGGGCGATTTGACACTTGGATCCCTCAACCTAGAAGGGAACTTCTCCATGCAAACTCCGATCTTCGACGGCACCAACTTCCTATATTGGAATAGAAGAATGTAGTTCTACCTTCAAGGTGTGAGCTACGAGATGTGGAAGGTGGTGCACCTCAAGTATGAAGAACCAAAGGGGGAGATCTCCACATGGACTGAAGCTCAAATGAAGCAAGCCCAACTCAATGCAAGAGCAGTGAGCATCATTTACGCATCCCTCACTCCATCCGAGTTCAACCGAATATCTTCTTGGGACACCGCACATGAAATTTGGAACAAATTATGTGTCACCTATGAAGGTACGGAGCAAGTAAAGGAAGCCAAGATCTACATGCTTGGTGGGCTACTTGAGAACTTCAAGATGGGTAAGAATGAGAGAGTGGTTGATATGTACACTAGGATCAATGTGATCATCAATGGATTGGCAGCCCTTGGGAGTTTGTTAGACAAAGGCACTATCAACTCTAAGATCTTGAGATCTCTTCCTAAGAGATGGGAGCCCAAGGTTACATCCATTGAAGAGGTGTAACATCCCAGGATTTGAGGCCTCGGATAAGTTGATCTTAAAAGGAATGATTGGACTACCCATATCACCAAGGTACACCTCCTTTTTCGAGAGCCCATCACTAAGAACTCCATAATTAAGTGTGCTCAGCTTGGAGTAGTACTGGGATGGGTGAACTTTCGAAAAGTTGATCATGGCATGTGCGTGAGTGAGGACAAAGTGCACAGTTAAGGCTAGTGGTGGTTTGTGGGGCCAGTCGTCATTCCTGAAATTCTACTAGAGCCTTGGGCAGTGGGCCTGTGCGTTACAAATGGTATCAGATCCATAACCCCTCTAGTAGGTGGGGCCCACATGGGCATGGCATGCCAGTCTTGAGCCATGCGGTCTAGGAATGTAGTAAAGGGTTTTCCATGGTTGATGTAGCTACCTTTGCACTGGCATTTCGTGATCGGGAGCTGGATGTCCATGGGCCATTGTGGGTCTGCACTGAAATGGGGTCAGATTATGATGCCATATAGTTGAGACTTGACGAGGACGTCAAGAGTCTAAGTGGGGGGAGATTGTAACATCCCAAGATTTGAGGCCTCAGATAAGTTGATCTTAAAAGGAATGATTGAACTACCCATATCACCAAGGTGCACCTCCTTTTCCAGGAGCCCATCACTAAGAACTCCATAGTTAAGTGTGCTCAACTTGGAGTAGTACTGGGATGGGTGACCTTTCGAAAAGTTGATCATGGCATGCATGTGAGTGAGGACAAAGTGCACAGTTAAGTCTAGTGGTGGTTTGTGGGTCTAGTCGTCATTCCTGAAATTCTACTAGAGCCTTGGGTAGTGGGCCCGGGCATTACAAGAGGTGTACAAGCTAAGTGAGTTGTCAACCGAGGAGCTGGTTGGTAACCTTCAAGCCCATGAACCTAGGCTTGATAAGCAAGAACAGGAAGAGAAAAGAGAAGAGAAGGAGTACAAGAAGA
This sequence comes from Alisma plantago-aquatica, assembly GCA_963693085.1. Classification (NCBI taxonomy): domain Eukaryota; kingdom Viridiplantae; phylum Streptophyta; class Magnoliopsida; order Alismatales; family Alismataceae; genus Alisma; species Alisma plantago-aquatica. Next base: position 410,119,177 of record OY856414.1, read on the forward strand.
TAAAGGACACAACCTTCAAAGCACAAATAGAAGAGATGATGTGGTAGCAACAACTTTCTCTAAAGTCTCCTACCCCCTCCTCAAGTGAAGACGAAGGCCCAAATGAGCATGAAGAAAATTACTCCAAGGGCAAGCACTACAAGGGGAAGCCTTCTTCATCAACTACGAGATGCTATGAGTGTGGGAAAAAAGGCCATTTCAAGAGTGACTGCTCAAAGGCCAAGAAGAGTCATCACAAGAACAACCACCACAAGAACATCCACAAGAAAGACAAGGAGTACAAGAAAGAAGGCAAGTACAAGAGGAAAGAAAAGAAAGAAAGAAGATCTAAAGATGCAGCTCATGCATCTTGGGAAGAGTCCTCCTCAACCTCTTCAAGCTCCGAAGATGGAGAATGCCACCTTGCACTCATGGCCTCTAAAAGTGAAGATGTATGTGAGGTAAGTGAGGTAAGTGAGGTAAGTGAAGTTAATTTGCATGAGCTATGTAAGGAAACTCTCATTGATATGTTAAATGAATGCCAATCATCCTTTACTAAATGCAAATCTAAAAGGAAAAGGTTAGGCAAGATAGTTGATGATCTTTATGCTAAAATTGAGATTCTTAATAAAAATGAAAAACTACTCCTTGATAGCATATACTCTTTGCAAGAGCAATTTCTTGACCTTAAGCTTCAACATAATGGAGTAGAGGTTGAGAATGATGTATATCATAAAAATATTGAAAATCTTAAGATAGAAAACCAAAGGTGCCTAGATGAGCTTGATGTTCTTAAAACTGAAAATGTAGAACTCAAACTCATTGATGATGCTAGGAGGAATGAAGTTTATGCTTATCAAAGAGAAATTGTTTTGTTTAAATCTGAAAATGCCAAGTTACTTGCTCAAGTTAATGATTTATCTTCTAGACCTATTTTGCAAAGTAATGAAGTTGCTAGCATAGCGCTAGAACGAGATTCATTTCATACGAAAGCCCTCTGTTTAGAGGCCAACCTATTGCATGCTAGAGATGATCTTGCTAGTTTTTCTACTATTGTCATTAACCTTAGTGATGATAATGCCAAGTTAAGATCGTCTTTGCAAAAGTTTCTCTCGGGAAAGGAATCCCTCAATGATGTCTTAGAACACTCTACCAAATAAATTGGTACTAGCGGTTTGGAATATGATGGGACTTCTCCCAAAGGTAAGAAAAAGAGCAACAACAAGGGTAAGAAGAAGAGTGTGGATCCTCCTATTTTCCATGGAGAGACTTCCGGCACTAAGAACCCTATGATTTGTATTCATTGTAAATGAGATGACCATTACTCTACTTATTTTCCTTACAAGCCCAAGGGGACCAACCCAAAGATGAAATGGGTCCCTAAGCTAACTCCAACTCCCAAAGTTTGAGTTGGGTTCCGACATCCTTCTTTCTTGCAGGTTAAAAAGAGATGTATTGTTGATAGTGGCTTCTCTAAGCACATGACTGGAGAAATCAGCCATTTCAACAAGTTTGTGAAAAAGAAAGGAGGATCGGTAACCTTCGGGGACAACAAGAAGGGTAAGGTCATAGGTGAGGGTGATGTAGGCAATGAGCTATGTATTAAGAATGTTTTGCTTGTTGGTGGCCTACATCACAATTTGATTAGTGTAAGTCAACTATGTGATAATGGATATCTTGTGTTGTTTACATCCTTAGAATGTTTGCTTCTAGATTCCCTCTCTTACAATGCCATATATAAGGGAACTAGAAATGGTAATCTTTTGGTTATTGTTCTTGATGCTCTTAAGCCTGTTCTTGATAGATGCTTGGTAGTGGATAAAAATGATATTTCTCTTTGGCATCGTCGTTTGGGTCATGTGAATATGCATCAAATGAAGATGGTTGGTAGTGGATAAAAATGATATTTCTCTTTGGCATCGTCATTTGGGTCATGTGAATATGCATCAAATGAAGAAGTTGAGCAAAAAGGATTTGGTTCGAGGACTTCCCAAATTATATTTTGAAAAGGATAAGGAATTCCAGCCTTGTACACAAGGGAAACAAACCAAATACTCCTTCAAATCCAAAGGAGTCATGGGTACCAAAAGAGTTCTTGAGCTTCTTCATATTGATCTATTCAGACCAATGAGAACACAAACGCTTCATGGTTCTAAGTATTGTCTTGTTATTGTCAATGATTTTTCTCGATATACTTGGACCTTCTTTCTCATTTCAAAAAGTGATACTCTTGATGTTTTCTTGAGCTTTTGCAAATGGGTTGAAAATGAAGCTTCTTGCCAGATTGTTTCTATCTGCAATGACCATGGGGGAGAATTTGAATATGATCTTTTTGAACGTTTTTGTGAAAAATATGGTTACTCGCATAATTTATCTTCTCCTCATACGCATCAACAAAATGGGGTAATAGAGAGGAAGAACATGTCGCTTCAAGAGATGGCGAGGACAATGCATCTTGAATATGACCTTCCTAAGAAGTTTTGGGCCAAAGCCGTTAGTACCGCCTATTTTGTGCAGAATCGAGTTTTTACACATCCTTCTTTGAAGAAAATCCCCTATGAGCTTTGGCATAGTAGAAAACCATCCATTGATTTCTTTCATGTTTTTGGATGTCCTTGTTTTTTTTAATACGAAGGATTCTCTTGACAAGTTTGATCTGAAATCCTATAAGGCTTTCTTCCTAGGCTATAGCACTACAAGTAGGGCTTATAGAGTCTTCAACATTGAATTGTCTAAAATTGAAGAATCTATTAATGTTAAGTTTATTGAAACTAACCCTATTATTGGCAAGCATGTTGTTGATAATGATGTTGCAGATGACTTAATTCCTATCTTGAAAGACCTCAACATCGACAACAAAGGTAAGCAGGTGATAGAAGCACATGAAGAAGAAAAGAAGGATCCTACTCCCCGCTTTGCGAAGAACCATCCCAAGGAGCTAATCATTGGCAACCCATTTGAGAGAGTGAAGACACGAGATGCATACAACAAAGAACAAGCAGACAGTGCCTTCATCTCACAACTAGAGCCAAAGAACATCAAAGAAGCCCTTGGTGATGATGAGTGGATCCTTGCCATGCAAGAAGAGCTAGAGCAATTCGAGAAGAATCGTGTGTGGACTCTAGTGCCAAGACCAAGTGATAGAAAGATCATTGGCACCAAGTGGGTCTACCGCAACAAGCTAGATGAGAAAGAAAAAGTGGTAAGGAACAAAGCAAGGTTAGTAGCATAAGGTTACAACTAATAGGAAGGTATTGACATTGATGAAACTTATGCTCCTGTTGCTAGACTTGAATCTATTAGAATGCTACTTGCCTTTTCTAGTTATAAAAATTACTTATTATATCAAATGGATGTTAAAAGTGCATTTTTGAACGGTACAATCGAGGAAGTATTTGTTGCTCAACCTCCGAGCTTTGAAAATGACAAGCTACCCAATCATGTTTATTTATTGCAAAAAAGCTCTCCATGGGCTCAAACAAGCACCTTGAGCTTGGTATGAGAAATTAAAGAACTTTTTGTTAGATAATGGGTATGTCATGGGAAAAGTTGATTCTACCTTGTTTCTAAAGCACACTTCTAACAATTTTTTTATTATTCAAATTTATGTTGATGATATCATTTTTGGTGGGACGGATCTTGATCTTTGTAAGGAGTTTAGTTCTCTCATGCAGAGTGAGTTCGAGATGAGCGTGATGGGTGAGTTGACCTTCTTCCTCAACTTTCAAATCAAGCAAACAAAAGAAGGAAACTTCATCAACCAAGGCAAGTACACACATAAACTACTCAAATGCTTTGGGATGGAGAACATGAAGTCGATGGATACTCCCATGTCCAACATCGCCAAACTTGATAGAGATGAAGAAGGTGAGAAGGTAGATGAGAAGCTCTATAGAGGTATGATTGGAAGTTTACTTTATTTAACTGCCTCTAGACATGATATTATGTTTAGTGTTGGCTTGTATGCTCACTTTCAATCTAGCCCTAGGAAATCGCATCTTATTGCCGTTAAGAGGATTTTGAGGTACTTAGCCAAAACTCAAAATTTTGGACTATGGTATCCTAAGTCAAGGGACTTTACTCTTGTGGCATATAGTGATGCAAATTATGCGGGTTGTTTGGTTGATAGAAAGTATACAAGTGGCACTTCCTTCCTTCTAGGACCATGCTTGGTGTCTTGGTTTTCCAAGAAATAGAGCACTGTGGCATTATCAACTACCCAGGCTGAATACATTGCAGTCGGGATTTGTTGTGCCCTGGTCCTATGGATGAAGCAAATGCTCCAAGACTTTAACATACTTTTTGATGCTTCTCCTATCTATTGTGATAATACTAGTGTAATCAATCTCTCTTATAATCCTATATTGCATAGTAGATCTAAACATATAGAGGTTCACCATCACTTTCTTCGTGATCACATTGCCAAGAAGGATATTTATATCATGCATGTGGACACAAAAAATTAGTTGGCGGACATTTTCACTAAACCTCTATCTAGAGATCAATTTAATTTTATTCGATCTAAACTACTCATTATTGCTTTAGATGATGTTTTTATGTGATCTAGCTAGTTATCTCTATCCTATATGTTTACTCATGACATTCCTCACCTTTTCTACCTATATATGCTTAATATATGCCTAACTTGCTTGTTAACATGCTTAGTTTTTGCTTTTTTTGGGTTTTTATCGAATTTCATGTTTTATCGCGAAATAGTACCCAATGATGAGCTACATGTGCCTAAGTATGTTAACTATAGCCGGTGGGGCGTAGCTCAGGCGGTGCGGCTCGCAAGGCCTCTGCGAGAGGTCACGGGTTCGACTCCTGGCTATGCCCCAGAAGTGAATTAGCCCACGCGTCGGCCGGCCAACAATGCGACTGAATTGGGATACCCGGTATGGGCGGCAGGGTCCCCGAGAGTTTACACCGCCTGCGGGGGTCACAAAAGTGGCGCTCGTGCGGGGGTGGTTCTCTCGCAAATCAAAAAAAAAATTATGTTAACTATACATAATAGAATTGAAAAATGAATTTAATTGGCATGAATATGGCTAGAAATTAAGAATGACTATTTTAGGTCATGTTGACCTTCGGTCGAGTTTCCCCCAAGACAAACTAGACCGATCAGGAGCCGAGAGTTGTTCTTCAGAGAACCATTCGGTCGAGTTTCACACTCACAGAACTCGACCGATCAGCGGGCTGGGCCAACTTTAAGTTACGACCGGCCGACTATTTTCTCTCTCAACTAGAAAATAGCTGACCGATCCATCATCCTCAAGCCTTGAGCTCTCAACCCTAGCCCTAAACCTCCCATTCCCAGTCATTTCTCAATCTAGGTAGCTTAACCTAGACCTTCCCGGGCAATCCTTGGTGGTTCCTGTTCGGATTTTACGGTTTGTTTTGCTTGTTTGCACATTTTCTTCATCTCTTTCTCCTCCATGGCCTCCCAAAGAAGGAAACGACCTACTCCAAGAAATGCACCTACTTCTTCATCCTCTAATCGCTTGATTCCCTTTGACGATACATCGTTTATATCGATAGAGGCTGTAAATCGGTACAAGGAACTTCTTCCTCGAAGCCCTTTTCCTTTTTGCGCCTTAATTGAGCCCTCTCCTAGAATTCAAGAGATTATTGACCAAGTAGCTAAGTTGCTATCCGTCCACCATCTATCTTCCCTAGTCATCGAACATTATTTCTTTAACAACTCTATGTCGAGTACTAAGGCAGTTCACGAGTTCTACAAAAATTTGTGTTGGAACTACGACTCGCTTATCCCCACACTGAATACTCAAGTGATCCTTACATCGATGATCGTGGGTCATCGTTTCTAGAGATGAGGAAATGACACTTGGCGCAAGGATTATGGAGAGTATTTCGATCTTCTAGACCCAGAACGTTTCTACAAGAAAAATGAATTGACCTTACCTGATATTCATCGTTACTTGAAAAAACCTGACGTTCCCTATAAGAAGAGGTCCACCCTACCTTCCTGCTCCCTTGACCTTAGGAAGCGCATCTTGGCTTTAGTGATGAACTGTAATGTCCATCCAAAGAAAAACCAAACAGACATTGCAGAGAACGCTGCTGTCATTATGTATTGCCTGTTGGAGAACATCAGTGTCAAGTGGGCCAGATATATTCTACACCATATGACCTGCTTTGACACTAGTAAGAATACAAAAGGCACCCACCCTCCCTACCCGACTTTGATTTGTGGCTATTTCAAGTTCGCCACTGATAAATCCCTCTTTTCTGACTTCCACTATGTGGTCGCCAGAATGGGTGTTTGCATCAGTGAGACCACACTTAAACATATGAATAAGCTAAAAAAAATAGGGTTACCCCGAAACTCGAGTCAGGGGTCTTACAATTTAGTCATCCTAAAACATTGGATTAGGCTACGTGCCCTATTAAGTAAAATTACTTTTCATAAATGGAGATAAGAATAGAGACCATCGATAACAATAATGAGGAAGAAAGTGAGTGTAGTCTTTTTCAGTGCGCACAATCTATCACTATAAGCTTCCCAAGCATAATAATAATTTTAGATGAGGATAAATATTAACCTTTGTATAACCACATGGGAATGATATATCTAGTTCATAAGCCTAAAGGTATTAAGTGTTTATAAGTAGAAGACGAATCTAACTTGAGAAAACCCCACAAAAATGATTAGATCTAGAATTCGAACCATCTCACCCTCAACATATAGCCTTACATGAGATTCCATTATCTAGTGGCACTATGAATGTGTTTTTTACTATTCAAAAATGAGATCTTGAAGTGTATAAAACATATGTGAATGTGTATTTAGTACATTTATATTAAGAATAAACTAAGAATCATGTTGGATGGCTAACATTGATAGAGGACAACACAAATCAAAGAATTTGGTAATATCTTAAGTGTAAACCAAAAAGGGTTCACAACACATAATCACTTGTAAAAGTAGTATATGCAATCAAAAATCAAGTAATGCACATGGATAACATGGGATTGAGTTAGTTTAGGATAAAGTCAGTCTTGAAGAAAAAAGCCACCCAAATAGTGGGGTTTACTAAAAAGAAAATTGAAAGTAAATTGATAGGGGTGTTACCGCTAATGTCAACCTACATGTGCAATGTTTGATAGTTTGATGTCCACTGAATAAGGATGTAGTTGAGTAATAGCACGAAGAAGGGATACTCCAAAAAGGTTGCATCGCTCATGCTCTCTGGATGTCATTATAAAGTAATTAAGTGAAGTGCCACTGTCATTATAAAGTAAGTTCTGATAGGATTTGAACTTAAGATCTCTGAATGTCTTCCTTTACTAGTTGAGCTAACTTGAATTTGTTTTTTCGAGAGGGATAACCATCTATATTCATAGATTTTTACCTTTATAATTTTTATTTTTGGGTAATAATTTGGCATATAAGGAATCAAAACATTATCTCCATTATACAAATGACAATGACAAGACATCTTGAATTTTTTAAGAGAATTCTTTTTAAATGTTATGATAGTAGTAACTTTAATGAGTAATTAGATTAAACCTACACCGTTGAGATTAGGGTTATTCTTGACTAATAAGATGTGTGGTCCTTGCACATTGTCAATTACTTTTGAGTTCAATGCAGTCATACACACTTTAAAATGGCATCAGAGTATGACCCCCAAAATAAGTGTAAGGAAAGTCTCTCCCTATCAAAATAAAACACAAATAAGTAAAAGCACACAAAGAACTTGACAACACGTGAGAGGGTTTTGAGAATAATCCCACACTGCTGAATTTGAGGATTATCCTTGGACAATAAGACACTCATAGCCAATTGATTTTGAGTTGAACACCCACACTTTAACATTTAACAATATTCATTCAAAACTATGGTTAATAAGACAGCTACGTCAGACACAGCATGTCACCAAATAAGTAAAGATCGCCACAAAGGAATATAAGTAACAAAGTTTATTGAAGAGTGATAAATACCATTTTTTTCATTAAACAAACTAATAGATGACAAAAGTAGTGAAAAAAAGTATGGCGCTTTCTGTGCGCAAGCAACATATAAAGGTACGTAAATAGGCACATCATTTGGCGGACCATGGCTTCACAAAATCTCAGACATTATGCTAAGATACATCAAAAGTTTCCTTCTGGGTACAGTGCTATTCAAATCTTCGTTTCTGCTCAGCTATCTAGATCAAAGGCTGTAACCGGAAAGCTGTCAGCCAACCCAGTTCCAGTTTTGAAGGTGATCTTCTCAGACGAGGAATCAGAGATATAGACTTCATTGACACTGAGCCAAATGAAAAGCTCCTTCACTTTCACACCGGTCAGGCTTTTGAGCTTCCGAGGCTCAGCGAACCCGGTGACCTCAGTGCCATAAGAAACGGTCTCCTTGATCTTCTTGAATGTATGTTCCTTCTTCTTCTTCTGAACAATCCAGAAGAACCCTTTCTCCTTGTTATATCCGAACTCTTCGACTTCATCTATGGGAAGAAGACCCAAAGGAAGCGAGAGGTCTTTCAAGAACTCGGCCACCATCCTTTTACTGGCAGCGTCTCCATTGGAGATCTGCGCATTTGGACGGTGAGCTTGGATACTCTGAGTTGCCATCTGAATTGATAGTGGTGTTTGGGAATAAGAGAAGAGGATCAGTAGTAGGGCTGAACGGTTAGCTGTTACAACTGGTTCGTGATAAAATGAGGAGAACAAGGTGAGCAATTTATAGAAGCAGCAAGTAGCTTGAACGGATTACAAAAAGACATACTAGCGCACAATAGTCAAAAAGGACATGAACTTTAAAATATTTCTTATCGAATGCTTCGGACAATCCGTCACAGGTCGGTTCCGTCACTCTGCATCTCTCTGTTGTGTCTTTCCTAACAGTTAGTTTGAAAATAGGAAATGCAATTCAGGAAATTGAAGTACAACTGTAATCGTTTGGTTAGATGCAGCTGCTACTCAGCTGTCTGACTTGTTTTCATTTGGTTCGACGTACCTGGTACCTTATCAGTAGCTTACTCGGCCAATAGCTGTAGTCCTCACATGGCTGTTGGGCATGGGAAGTATGTGGCAAACAGAACCATCATAGAAATTTAGCCGTGGAAAAGTAACCGCGCCCTATTTTGGCGCGGTTGATTCCCCCAATTTTTGTATGCGGTCCTGCGGATGGTGCAGTTGGATTTCAAGGGCAGAGTTGATCCCGCAAGCAACCAAATGTTTGGGTTAGAAAATACTGTGCAGTTGCAACACACGAATTGATTCTCAACACAACCAAACGGGCCCTAAGCAGAAATTTAAGTCCTTGTTCAAGGGGATTGACGAAGCCGTCAGTCTAGAATTCTGCATTCCCAGGCAAACCGGGCGTTTACCAGGGACTAGACTCGCAGTTTGGAAGCCATGCGTCGATTCAGCCGTGAATTGAACATGACGACTACCGTAATCTTGCAAAATTCAGCTGACCAAATGATAATAAGACTTTAATTTGAAGTAAGAGAGAGAAACCTCTTGATTGCAACACAGGTCAATAAGGAGGGACACATAATAATTTGCAAAGGTTCAGTCAATTAGTCTTGTGATCTTTCCACCCCCATTGTTTTCATACTCCACCTTAAGAACTGGAAGTATATTACCATTTTAACCTCTTTGATTGCATCTCATGTAGATAGGACTTGCATTGCAACTATTTCCACATATTTTACATGAAAATTAAAAAAAATAGATTATTTATACATGCACATTCTCCTTAGGTGCATGTCATTTGGATGCATAACTATCATTTTGTAGTTGCATTCATATTTTTATGCATATAGACCACAACATGTATCTTATTTCTTCTGAAACATTAAAGGTGATAAGCTTGTTCCATACCTTCTGAATTTTTCAAATATATAGTTGTGCAACAAGAAGTGAGCCCGACAAATACTTCATTGTCATTTATGGACATAAAGTTTTTTTTTATGAAAAAAAAAGAAAAAAATTGAAAAGTAATAAAGAAGAAGAGGGAGAAAGGAACATGTTCTCACCTGAGAATTAAGAAGAATAAGAACATGATGTAGTTCTTTTAGATATTTCATCTCACATTGAGACAGAATGATAGTGCATGCATCATTCCACTTGAAATGTAGGCATTAGGGCATTTTCACTTGCATATGCATCATTTAGGTCATTTTTACTTTGTGAATGTTATAATCGTATAATGCTTCCATTTCTTCCATGAGACACCCATTTCATCCACCCGTTGCTCGAATTGGTAGGCCACCATAATTTTCTCCTCACACATGAATATCAGGAGAGTTGCTTCCATGTAGATGGTAGTTAGGGCGAGCAAAGTAGAATAGGAGATCACAAGATGCACCGAGTCTGAATCGGTGAATTTTATTATGTTAACTGCCTTATATGATAGTGTTCATCAATTTTGAGGTAGATATCTTTTATGGATGATTATTGTCACCTTTAGGGTAATTATCATTTCGTGGTTAGTAAGGGTCGGAATGTGAATGACCGGTGGGGATCATATGGTGATGTTTGTTGTGATGATTTGTTCTTTAGTTGAACCTCGCAATTCTATTCTAAAGTTTAGTTGCTTGAGGGCGAGCAATGTTCAAGCTTAGGGGAGTTTGATGCGATGATGTTGAGTCACATTTATAGACATATTTTACTTGTGTTTTATGCGTTTATTGGTCATTTTGGTGGTTAATATTGCATAATTCATTTACTAAGGTCTATGATCCTTCTCAGTGTCAAATCTCCCTTATTTCAGTATTTTGAGCATAAATGAGTACAATAATATGTTTTATTTCAGCTTATGTGGTTTTGTGTTGCAATTTCAGGAAAAATGAATATCTTTTGTTGTCGATATCATCGACAGTGGTCGATACCATTGACAAGACCACAGGCAGTCAACATCAAGGAGCATCGCAGAGTCGATACTATCGATAGGAGAGTCGATGATATCGACACACCATCAGGTTACTGGCAAGAAGAGAGTCTATACTATTGACCCAGAAATCGATACTATTGACAAGTGGAGCTACAGTGACACAAAAGGATAAAATTGATGCCTTAGTATGTCGATACCATCGACCCATGTCGATGGTATCGAGTTAGCATCAGTCGCGACAACGAAGAGAAAGAAGACCAACCGATACCGCGCAAGGTCGATACCATCGACCCGTGTCGATGGTATCGACACCGTCACATACAAGTTTGCTTCAGATTGATCTAAATCCGACGGCTATGATATTTTGGCGACCTAACTCGGTGATTATACCTAATGATGGTGGCCAAGAGCAATCTATCATGTCATTAGTCGTTGCACACGTCCCGAGAAGGTGTGGAGAGAAGAGCGGAGCCCAGAAGGACGCCCCAACCGTTTCAGACGCCGAAGAAGACATTTTCCATCGTCGAAAGGCCGGAGATCGTGCATTCTACGCCAAGGAACGCTTGGATCTTCTCCGTTCAGGGGTTTCACCACTCAATCACGTTTTTCTCCATGTTTCCCCTTTTCTCTACCATGTTTTTCTCTGAGATGAACATGTGGGGCTAATCCCCTTTATCTTTAGGACCGGGAGTAGCCCGGGGAAGCATTGTATGACATCTTTTATCATAGTAATTCATCATTAATCTCTTAAATCCGTGGTATGAATTCGTTTTCTCAATTATATTGTTATGCTTGATCACCATAATAATAATCTAATGTCCTTAATTACTTTGAAAGAAGAATTAATGGTTGAAAAGAGGTGAAATTCACATTAATTGACAAATCTCTTGAACAAGGTGATGTAAGATTAATGGTGGAAACCCAGAGGTCATTTCTAATGCACCTAGTTTAGGGTATAGGTTACTACGACGGTGGAACCGACCTAGACATAGGTAGTGAATTGTACCACGACAGTGGGCAATTCTGACTATAGGCCACTACCCAGAATTGAGAGATGAACCTGAATTATTAGATAAGAATTCATACAATGATAAACCGCGATGAAACTGCAATCCTAAAGATCTCCACTTGAATTGATTAAACTAAACCTTTAATCGATTGCTTTGTTTTGTTTTATTTCGTTTTCTTTTAATTTTACAACAACTTCCAACCTTTTAACCGGTCTAGCTGATTGTGAGTAGTTAGTAGTAGTCTTTGATAATTTAGTGTCCTTGAGTTCGACTCGGGCCTCACAAAGGCCTATATTACATTGATGCGTACACTTGCGTTCTACGCACGGTAGAATCGTGTCAGTCAGCAAATCAATGATGTGGTGTCTCGATCTATCCTCAACTAAGGGTGACAATTTATCACTGACCTGTTGTGTCAGCTTAACACCCTCATGGGGTGTCAACCTATCATCAACATGTTGTATCGGTCTAACACCATCAAGGGGTTTTGACTACCCATTACTAGGACGTCTTAGTGTAACACCACCAAGGTGTGTCGGCTTAGCAGCATCATAGGATATTAGTTTATCTTCAACATATCAGATTAGCATCAGCCTAAGCTGTCGGTCCATCACTATATAGGTGTCTTGGCCTGTCATCAACACAGGATGTCAGCCCAACACTCACAGGATTAATAGTCTATTCATCGTGTGATGTGTCAGTCTATTAGTATCTGGGTGTGACAACTCTATTACCCTGATAGGATATCAGCCTATTGTTAACACAAGGTGTGTCAACTATTAACCAACGTGCATTACAGCTCATGCAAGCCATCACAACTTGCAACTAAGATGAATGTATCAGACATAAATCGTCACGTGTTGCATCTATTGCTAGGGCGTCGGCCTGGCTTCAACACGGTGTATTATTCTTTAGCAACATAGGTGTAAGGATAGCTACCAGTCATAGGTCGTCCCTAAGGACCTCTTGGTGTATCAGACACATGCCACCATGAGTTGCAACCTAGGTTAAGATGATGAACCAGGAGTCATGTAGGGTGTCGGTTCTGCACCAGCAAGTGCATCGGCCACCAACATCATAAATCTAACTAAGGCTAGTTGCAAACCATCATAGGTTACCTCTTCTAATAGGGCATCAGCTATAATCCATTATGTATTGTAACCATGGCTAGGTTAGGGTTTCGGGAACAACACTTCATGGCTAAAGTCATCACTAACATGAACAAGGTCGAAATAGAGAAAAAATAAAGTCTGAGACAGTACAAGGCTCCACCATAATCATGGTAAAAGCTCCACAGTTTAGGCACTTAAACTTCCTTCAAGAAAGTACCACATTCAAGAGTAAAAGACTATTCTTCTCATACCCCAAAACATCAAGTTAAGATCTGTATTAAGTTCAAGCATATAGGAGAATGACCTTAGAGAAGAAACAATTTCATGCATAAGCAAAGGGGGCAATAATAGAGAGGGTAAGAGTTATATAACCCGCCTTAGATAAATCTTCCACCAAAGATGCAAGATCCAAGGTCAAAGTTCCTTGCACCGGTCCAAAGTTTGAAGATGATTCACCAAATATCCCAAACTTGGTCACAACAACACCTCCAAGAGAAAAGAAGACACGAAGGTTAAAAAGGAGAAGAAGGCAACTCTAGCCGATCCAAAGAAGAGGAAGAAAGAAAAGGATGAAAGAACTTCATCCTGTCATGTCTCAAGAACAACCTTCACACCAAGGAATGTTCCATGGCTGAGAGAGAAAAGGATGGAGAAGAGATACCAAGGATGTCGTCATAAAGGAAACACAAATCACCAAGGTATGAAGATGTAGAAGAACCACCACAAGCTAAGGATTCAATAACCAAGCTTCCAAGGGGTTCCTTCTAGATCCTCAAGATCCATGATCGTCTACCAAGAAGGGGGAAATAAGAATGGATGAAAGGATTACAAGGGTGAAGAGGAAAGGAGCTATATACTAGTGGAATGAGAGAGAGAGAGAGAGCAAAAGAGAGGTGCCATCTCCTTAAGCCATCTAGGGAACACTTGTCCATGCAAAAGGTCCACATGAAACATCTCTTACTTAACATGAAAGTGTGTTGATGCACTCTATGTGGAGGTATCAGCCTCTTGGACACCTTCCAAGGGTGTGGCCCATCAAGCCCAATGTAACACATCACGCACATGCCACAGTCAAGACATGTATAACCCATAAAAGCCTTAAACATTACAAAAGATGCCACCACTCATCCAAGATGCAAACAAGGTGTCCACTTATGTTTCTCTCCTCTAGATGAGGCCAAGAGATGCAAGATTCACTTTAGATGTGACATATTGCACATTAACCCCCTATATTGGGTAAATTGCAATCCACACCAAAACTATCATACAATGTACAAACATCATCCAAATATGCTCAAACTTAGAGCTTACTCTCTCCACAAGCCCTAATTCATTTCAAAATATTAGAGAGGGGTTCTAAACATATGAATAAGCCAAAACAAATAGGGTTACCCCAAAACTCGAGTCAGGGGTCTTACAATTTAGTCATCCTAAAACATTGGATTAGGCTACGTGCCCTCTTATAGTAAACATACTTTTCATAAATGGAGATAAGAATAGAGACCATCAATAACAATAATGAGGAAGAAAGTGAGTGTAGTCTTTTTTAGTGCACACAATCTATCACTATAAGCTTCCCAAGCATAATAATAATTTTAGATGAGGACAAATATTAACCTTTGTATAAGGACATAGGAATGATATATCTAGTTCATAATCCTAAAGGTATTAAGTGTTTATAAGTAGAAGAGAAATCTGACTTGATTAAACCCCACAAAAATGATTAGATCTAGAATTCAGACCATCTCACCCTCAACATATAGCCTTACATGAGATTCCATTATCTAGTGGTGCTATGAATGTGTTTTTTACTATTCTAAAATGAGATCTTGAAGTGTATAAAACATACGGGAATGTTTAGTATATTTATATTAAGAATAAACTAAGAATCATGTTGGATGGCTAACATTGATAGAGGACAACACAAATCAAAGAATTTGGTAATATCTTAAGTGTAAACCAAAAAGGGTTCACAACACATAATCACTTGTAGAAGTAGTATATGCAATCAAAAATCAAGTAATGCACATGGATAACATGGGATTGAGTTAGTTTAGGATAAAGTCGTTCTTGTAGAAAAAATCCACCCAAATAGTGGGGTTTACTAAAAAGAAAATTGAAAGTAAATTGATAGGGGTGTTACCCCTAATGTCAACCTACATGTGCAATGTTTGATAGTTTGATGTCCACTGAATAAGGATGTAGTTGAGTAATAGCATGAAGAAGGGATACTCTAAAAAGGTTGCATCGCTCATACTCTCTGGATGTCATGGGCTCTCTGAGTTTGGAGGTGATATGTTGGGAGGAGACAATGATTTCTATATCAAATGTGGAGGTAGTTGTAGGTGAAAAAGTAATTGGGAAAATGAAAAGTCAAAACCAAGCATATGGGCATTAAAGGTAGAGTCAATAAGTTAGACGATACAATTATTAGATTGGTGATTAAGAAAGATATGACTGAGGTTGTTTGGGAGGAGTGAGGTATGTTATCCTCCACTATACTTAGGGGGGAACCATGGCACACTCATAGTGGAATCTGGTTTAATTGTTCATTTAGGTCTGTAATAAGAGAGTTGAATAATTAATTTTATATGTCCTGATTGGTTTTAATAAATAAATGGTTGGGTTTTATTTGATCTATATAACTGTTTACATAACTATTTTTAATGATATATTTCACATTGATAATAAAGAAAACTCATTTTCACATATGTGAAATCGGGTTACATGGAGAGAGGTATAGAATCACTTATCTTTGTGTTCAGACACAAGAAGTATCATAAACATATATAATGATAATGCAAGATAAGATGAAAAACTTCTTTGGATAATATGTAGAAGATAAGGGTATAAATTAAACATTATTCTAGGGATATATTACATTACAAGACATTTTTAAGATATTGGCATGGATGCAAAAGAAAAATTATTTTTGTATGTAGATGTCTCTTGTTTAGTAATTAAGTGAAGTGCCACTGTCATTATAAAGTAAGTTCTGATAGGATTTGAACTTAAGATCTCTGAATGTCTTCCTTTACTAGTTGAGCTAACTTGAATTTGTTTTTCCGAGAGGGATAACCATCTATATTCATAGATTTTTACCTTTATAATTTTTATTTTTAGGTAACAATTTGGCATATAAGGAATCAAAACATTATCTCCATTATGCAAATGTCAATGACAAGACATCTTGAATTTTTTAAGAGAATTCTTTTTAAATGTTATGATAGTAGTAACTTTAATGAGTAATTAGAATAAACCTACACCGTTGAGATTAGGGTTATTCTTGGACTAATAAGATGTGTGGTCCTTTCACATTGCCAATTACTTTTGAGTTCAATGCAGTCATACACATTTTAAAATGGCATCAGAGTATGCCCCACAAAATAAGTGTAAGTAAAGTCTCTCCCTATCAAAATAAAACAAAAATAAGTAAAAGCACACAAAGAACTTGACAACACGTGAGAGGGTTTTGAGAATAATCCCACACTGCTGAATTTGAGGATTATCCTTGGACAATAAGACACTCATAGCCAATTGATTTTGAGTTGAACACCCACACTTTAACATTTAACAATATTCATTCAAAACTATGGTTAATAAGACAGCTACGTCAGACACAGCATGTCACCAAATAAGTAAAGATCGCCACAAAGGAATATAAGTAACAAAGTTTATTGAAGAGTGATAAATACCATTTTTTTCATTAAACAAACTAATAGATGACAAAAGTAGTGAAAAAAAGTATGGCGCTTTCTGTGCGCAAGCAACATATAAAGGTACGTAAATAGGCACATCATTTGGCGGACCATGGCTTCACAAAATCTCAGACATTATGCTAAGATACATCAAAAGTTTCCTTCTGGGTACAGTGCTATTCAAATCTTCGTTTCTGCTCAGCTATCTAGATCAAAGGCTGTAACCGGAAAGCTGTCAGCCAACCCAGTTCCAGTTTTGAAGGTGATCTTCTCAGACGAGGAATCAGAGATATAGACTTCATTGACACTGAGCCAAATGAAAAGCTCCTTCACTTTCACACCGGTCAGGCTTTTGAGCTTCCGAGGCTCAGCGAACCCGGTGATCTCAGTGCCATAAGAAACGGTCTCCTTGATCTTCTTGAATGTATGTTCCTTCTTCTTCTTCTGAACAATCCAGAAGAACCCTGTCTCCTTGTTATATCCGAACTCCTCGACTTCATCTATGGGAAGAAGACCCAAAGGAAGCGAGAGGTCTTTCAAGAACTCGGCCACCATCCTTTTACTGGCAGCGTCTCCATTGGAGATCTGCGCATTTGGACGGTGAGCTTGGATACTCTGAGTTGCCATCTGAATTGATAGTGGTGTTTGGGAATAAGAGAAGAGGATCAGTAGTAGGGCTGAACGGTTAGCTGTTACAACTGGTTCGTGAAAAAATGAGGAGAACAAGGTGAGCAATTTATAGAAGCAGCAAGTAGCTTGAACGGATTACAAAAAGACATACTAGCGCACAATAGTCAAAAAGGACATGAACTTTAAAATATTTCTTATCGAATGCTTCGGACAATCCGCCACAGGTCGGTTCCGTCACTCTGCATCTCTCTGTTGTGTCTTTCCTAAGCAGAAATTTAAGTCCTTGTTCAAGGGGATTGACGAAGCCGTCAGTCTAGAATTCTGCATTCCCAGGCGAACCGGGCGTTTACCAGGGACTAGACTCGCAGTTTGGAAGCCATGCGTCGATTCAGCCGTGAATTGAACATGACGACTACCGTAATCTTGCAAAATTCAGCCGTGAATTGAACATGATGACATCCGGAAATATGTAAACTTAGCAAAATCTTGTGCTGCTCGTAGTAAGCAAAAGAAATCTATCCCCTGCAATTGATTATACTCAATTAATTTTGGTAATTTATTAGGTGAAGTATCCGCTTAGGTGGACCCGGATCTAACACCCAAAGTTCCAGTTTTGTCCATGAGATAGATGCTCAACTAGTCAACTGTCTAACTTGGCCCACACCGAGTCTTAAACCCATAGTGGGCTCAAAAAGCCATCCTAAGACTGGGTCCTATGATACTCTCCCTGACTAAGTGGGTGCAATAAATTAAGCACACAGACACTAGGAGGCCTGCGCACCGGCACGCGCAGGAGCCGGGAGTCATAAAACCAACAAGGCCATTGGCCCACGCCTGCGCATGGAAGCCTTCAAAAGTAACACACGGCATCACACCGATGTCCTCCATGTCGCCTAGCATTTCTATCTTTCCAAAGAAATTACGCCCGATGTTGAAGCTGCAATCATAATCAGGCACGCCCCATCTCTCTGATTATGAACCTTGGCCGCAACCATGCTGACTAATGCGCTGTTCAGCTGAGCGGTGGAAGCTGCCGCTTTTCACTATGCTTACGTTTGGTTTGTTGGATTTTCAAAAATTCTGCATTTATGCCATCCTGCATTTGTAGAATACTGCATTGTCAAAATACCACAAATACAAATTTTATGTTTGGTTTCCTGGAGTTGTAAAATACATGATTTAATTTTTTTCGGTCCACTGGCCAACTATAGTTGGATTTTGACGTCCGAAAAAATTTTGATGGAAATAAAAATACGGGATTCCTATTATGTCCGGAAATCCCGGGATTAGCTCTGTTTCCGGAATCTTGTAACCAAACATAAACTTTCCGGAAATGAGTGCCAAAATATAATTTAATACGGAAAAATCTAAAGAACCAAACATGCCCTATGTAAAAATGACGCAGTGACATTCAGGCCCTTCCAATCGTTGTTGGACGCTGAAACAATACGAGGAGCATAAATTATTTGGGATTTCATTTCACCAGTGTTAGGGCCGTTAACATTAGGACTGACCGTGTCTTATCCGAACCGCCCGATCGTTCTCAGCCGCAACTGGACGCTTGCCAAATGAACAAGAAGTCACTGATCGTTGTGCACTACTACATATTCACCCGAATGCGGGTAGCCAGATCTGACGAAACTTGTAGTGCATATGTGCAAGTACAAATACAAAGGGCATTTAGCCTGTGCAAGTACAAATACAAAGGGCATTTAGCCTCTATATGGAAAAAGATGTATGTGATGTCAATGTTGGATGCCTAATTCACCACCATGTCTCTTGTATGCAAAGCTCGACAGTGAGATTTGTAAATGATCATCATCCAGTACAGGATGCATTTGGCATACCAAATCAATTCGCCCAACTGGGAGTGATCCTTGGGAGACTGCACCATGCCAAGCAGTTGGGGCGTTCGCCTTTAGTGTGTGCACTCCTTGCGTTAAAATGTAGAGGAGATATTCACCACCATGTCTCTTGTATGCAAAGCTCGACAGTGAGATTTGTAAATGATCATCATCCAGTACAGGGTGCATTTGGCATACCAAATCAATTCGCCCAACTGGGAGTGATCCTTGGGAGACTGCACCATGCCAAGCAGTTGGGGCGTTCGCCTTTAGTGTGTGCACTCCTTGCGTTAAAATGTAGAGGAGATGTGCACATGGTGCATCCAGTCACCATGATCTTCCAAGTATAGGAGAATCACTGCATGTGACTCATATGATTGACCAACGTATCACCATAGCACCTCACTGTAGCAGCTCTTCATCCATATAGTCTAGATGGAATCCTAATTGGTGAGGAATTTGGTGACTCTTTTCACTAACGCCCATGGAGCAACATCGTTAAAGTTCTTCATGTTGAAACCGCTCACATCAAAAGGATACATCATCCTTTTATAAGACATCATGTGTGTAATTTGTAGACCTACTACCCAAGGTTCTAGTAGAGTTTCAGAAATGAGGTCTGAAATCATATACCACACTTAACTATGTACTATACGTCCCCACTCACACACAAGTAAGGATCAACTTCTTTAGCGGTCAACTCGTCCTAATACTACTCTGAGTTGAACATGTTTAACCACCAAGCTCTTAGTAATGGGCTCTCGATTTGGATAGTCCAATCATTCCTTTTAAAATTATTTTATCTGAGGACTCAAATAATGAGACGTTGCAATCTCCTCCACTTAAACTCTTGACGTCCTTGTCAAGACTCAACTATATGGCCTCATAATACTTCCCATATTTAATTTAGACCCAGAATGGCCCATGCACGCCAATTTCCCATCACGGCTACCATCATAAGGGTGGCTACATCACCATGGATAGCCCTTTTCAACATGTCTGGACTGCACGACTCAAGACTATCATACAACATGTCCATCCAGACCCCACCTACTGGAGGGATTATGATCTTGATACCAATTGTAACGTCGTCCCATTTCCCAATACTCTAATAGAGTTTCAAGAATGCTGAGTGGCTCTACAGACCACCATTGGCTTAACTGTGCTCTTTGTTCTTACTCAGGAATAAATCGACATCAACTTCCTAATCATTCATCCGTCCTAGTACTACTTTGGGCTAAGCGCGCTTAACCATAGAGTTCTCAATGAAAGGTTCTCTAGAAAAGATGTGCACCTTGGTGATATGGGTAGTCTAATCATTCCTTTTAAAATTATTTTATCCGAGGACTCAAAGCCTAGGAAGTTGGTCCTAACTTGTGTGTGAGTGAGAACAAAGTGTACAATTAAGGCTAGTGGTGGTTTGTAGGGCTAATTGTCATTTCTAAAATTCTACTAGAGACTTGGACATTGGGTAGGGGCGTTACATTGTGGGCTAACTCTCCTACATAAAATTACAAGCCAAATTTTTCTATTGGTCCTAAACACAAGGGAATATGAACCCTTGCATGATCCAAAAGTATAGCAGACGCAAAATGTTGGTACAAATATGGACCAATCAACCTACAAATGAAATTAGGTTGTCTGGCCACTAATCAATATCTTCTGAAGCCAATTTGTGCATGTGCCCATAGCATCACACAAGAACTATGCCTGTAGTCAGTGGAAAGGCTAGATAGGTGCAAAGAAAATTATGCACGTTCATGCATATCACTTTGAAGAAGATATCCTTGAAAGGCTTGGCAGCCTTATTTTTCAAATATAAAAGGGAGTGTTTAGTCTCATATTGGTTGTTTCAGGAACTTCGCTCCTCCTCTTATATGGAATTTTATCCATATGATAATTGAGGAAAATAAAAGGAGACATGATACACACACATATGGTGGGACATCACAACGACATTTGGGCCGGCCTGATCTGGAAACCCTTTAACTGGGCGAGTCAGCGCATGTCACATGTCACACACAGGGGGGTGCAAATTCAGCTACCGAGCCTCGTTGTGTGGGTGGGGGCGCGACCCCGACTTGGTTTTGTCATGTGGTTCACTGAACCATTTTCTGAACATGTGTCGCATCTCTTCCCTTTGTGTTTGTTAATTTGGGCGGTTCCAAGCCGCAACCAAAATATATCCTTTCATTGTTTAACCACATGACTCTTGTTTATTATTTAACAAAGTCTCTACCGCCATTTTAAGAAAGTGTGTTTGAAACAAAACCCTCTCTCATTCTGTTCCCATTTCTGAAGTTCTCTGGAAGAACGATTGAAAGTTGTTCGCTATGCATCATTATCTACAAGTGCAAGCTTCACACCATCGTCGCTGTTGTATCCTGGGAGGGTAGCCGTTGGTTACTACTGCACCAACACTCTTTGTTGAGTAAGACATAAATACTCTTAAGGATAGTGTATTTTGTATGCCTCAGCGATTTGGTAGCAATTTCTTGTTTACATTTCTTATATTTTTATCCACTAGAAAAACGATCTTAAGAGTATTTTTTATTCTGATGGGTACGAACATGGAAGGTTTTGAAATCCTCTCTACGCCTATGACGTCGTCAAATTATAACAATCAAATTATCATTATTTCTACTATTTCTCAAACACCATTGCCTGATGTTATGAAAATTGAACAATTTAATAGATAACGCAATAGGCGTTGGCAAGAAAAAGTTCTTACTACTTTAGAAGTTTTGACTATTGCATTTTCTTTAACTATACCCAAACTTGGAAATGATTCTACTGATTGAGAAAAAATAAATTGTATATGTCGACATGTTATTATAGGTACATTATCTAACCAACTATCTGACGCATACTTTCCAATTAAAATTACATCAAAAATTTGGGAAAGTCTAAATAATAAAAAATTCTGGAAGAAACTTCTACCCAGAAATTTACTATGCTGCAAATTTTCTAAATTTTCATATGACCAAAGATAAAGAAATAACTAATCAATTTCATGATTTTCATAACTTACTAGACGACTTGAAAAATGAAAAAATTGATCTTTCTGAGTCTTTTATTTTGGGGTTGTGAATTGAAAAATTGCATGGTTCTTAGAAACATTACAAGAACAACTTAAAGCACAAAAGAAAGACTATGTTAGTGGATGATGTAATAATACACATCCAAGTTGAAGATAAAAATCATACTAGAGAAATTTTTTGAAATAAATAAAGAGTTATCATATACTGCAAACTTTGTTAACAATGAAGTTAAAAATAATTCTTCTGATTAGTCTAAAAATAACTGGAAAAGTAAGAAAGGGAAAGAAAATAAAAACAAAAATAAATGCAACAAAGATATTAAGAAAAAGAATGTTTTTTGCTATGTTTGTGGCTAACCTGGTCATACTTCTACTAAATGCAGGGATAGGAAGAAGAAAGCGATTCAAGATTCTATGGAAACACCAACCAACACTGGTTGAGCAAGCTAAGCAATTTTATGCACATTTTGGACTTTTCTACAATTTACCCAATTGAGAGGTTTTCTTTGCAATTTATCACTTGAATTATGTTCCTTTGATATTCTATCATCATTCTTGAGCTTGTTGAGACATGGAGCTCCTATTTAAACCTTGGTTTGAAGGT
Source organism: Alisma plantago-aquatica (assembly GCA_963693085.1). NCBI lineage: Eukaryota > Viridiplantae > Streptophyta > Magnoliopsida > Alismatales > Alismataceae > Alisma > Alisma plantago-aquatica. The sequence continues at coordinate 410,141,958 of OY856414.1, forward strand.
GTTTTCTCCAAGGGTATTTTAGGGTTTACCCCTTCATAGATGAGCTATCTTTAGTAGCTATCAACTAATGAATTACTTGATTGGCTGGAAAATTTGACAAAGGAAAGCTAACCAGGTCTATACAGATGGTTGGGGAGTTGTTTGTGTGTGTGCTTGTACATTCTTAATAAATTAAGGCCATGGACACTTGGATAGATACTAGAATTTCAACCTTTTCTTTTTCTTTATCTTAAAGTTTCATATACTTATCCCCAAGCACCAAAACGAGCCATTTTCTCTCCACCACTTCCCTCCTTCTCCCAACCTCATTCTCCCTCTATGCTTCTGTGAATTTTCCTGTCCAAGGAAGAAGAAAGTGGGGACCTTCTTGGAAAAAGGATCTAGGATTGCAATCGACTTCCTTTTATGGTTTAAAAAGAGTAAGAATCTCCTTCTTTCCTCCGTTTATTTCTTTGCTATCCTTCCTCCTACCTTTCTCTAGGTCGGAACCTTGTTGTTCCATGGTAGAAATTGCTCTAAAGCTCTAAAACCCTACCTTTCTTGCTCCTTATGCTAAGGGTTTGCTCATTTGATGAAGAAAGGTGCTAGATGGACGAGTTCATAGCTTACGATTGGATTTTCTACCCTACCTGCTCATGTTTTCTTATGTTTGGGAGTTTATATTTTCATTAGAGGCAAGTTTTATAACTTTCTCCACATTTATTGCTTACCATAATCTTTCTAGCTCATGTTCTTTCTTGAAAATGATGATCCATGCACTAAAAAGCTATGCCTGACTTTGATTTCAATTTTTATAATGTTCCATGTTCCGATTTCAGTTTTAGATGAACCTGTGATCATGTGTACGTTATTCCTAAGGTATAATATGACTTGAATCAGGTTGGTTTGGCAACTTATGGTGCTAAGCACCGATAAACCAATGGTCAATTTTAGGGTTTAACACTGATTTCTTCGATAAACCCATGACCCGATGATGGTACCATTGCAACAACCCTATGGTGTTGTCTTCATGACAACTGACAGTCAAGATCAAAGGTATCATATGATGGTGACAACCTGTGGTCACCCCCTTAGGTCAGGTTTTGGATCAATTAGAAGTTTAATGATCAACCATCAAGTACCCTAATAATGTTATCAATCAATGATGACATTAGCTTAATATTTGATGTTGATTAATGAATATAGTGTTGATCTAACAACCTAAGGTGACTTAATGGTCACTAATGATGGTGGATAAGATCTCCAAAACCTATGGTGACTTAATCATATAGTTGTAGCATCAATTAAGCCTTAAACCAATGGTTTCTTGGGTCACTTGATGCAATGGTAGAACAAATACTTTAATTGATGGTTTTAACATATGAACTTGACCCAATGGTCAAGATCTAATGTTTGTCCCTCCAATAAAGTGGAATGATGGCCAATGTAATATGTTGGTCCTAATAATGTGATCAAGATGGTTTTCTTTATATGATCAACTTAAGGAGCTTACTTGTTGACAATGGATGACTTGTTTTAAATGAACAGTCGATTGTGAGTTTTACCCTACTCTCAATGGAACTTTTTGGTGTTGTTAATCAAGGGATATCTAGGGTTAAATGGTGACTTTTATAGAGCACAAATCAAGGACTTCATAGGTGGTTTATCCAAGTTGTTTAGTTATGTAAACAACCAATGGTCTTACATTTTAAACATCCAATGATTCTAAGTAACATTGTGGTATGGTGATATGGGTTGAATGATGATAAAAAATGGAGGGTTACCTTAATAAGGTAGTCTTATCTATTCACTTATATGAATATAAGAGATGATAATCATATTGTGTTTATATGTAACCCTAATGAGGCATATCTTGTTATACCTAGCTTTAATATAATTAAATGATGGTAATTGGGTATGAATAGACCTTGAATGACTAATACAATCATGGAGTACTCTATTACTATTGTTGAAACCCTAGTATGCTATAACCCAATGGTTACACCTTGATTTATGTGTGGGTTCATACTTGAGAATAGTATGGAATGTGATGGTGATGCTTTACCTTATGTATCCATGATCTAATGGGGATGTCGTGAGTTGGGGTTTGGGTATAAGTGTTGATTAGTAACATTGATATAATTTATCATGTTGAACCTAACTCTAATGCAAATAGACAAATATGGGTATTACATGTTTAACATTATTGTATGATGGAATGATGGTGAAATAACCTCCTTAACATGATCATAACCTTAATGTGTTAATTGGTGGTTATCATAGCCACATGGTTGATACTTTCTTATGCTAAACTTGTGCATTATGAATATGATGAGTGTTAATCATATCTAGATTCCTTGCATGTTGATGTAATAAAGGAATTTTCTTAATGTTAATATAACCCTACTATGATTGTTTATGAATATCTCCTAGGTCAGTAATGCAATATTGTGTTGATATGGTGTATTATATGTAAGTGACATTGTTGAGCCTTGTTATAAGGCACCTAAAGATAATGATGATCTTGTAGGGAATAGTATCATGGTCTTATGAACTTTGGGCATGGTTGAGCCCTGAATGAGGTGTAATCCTCTTGTGTTGATAAATGGTTGATACCCTGTGATATTGTGAAAATGATTTATGTCTTGTGATAGTATGATGACTAGTATGGTCTCATGTATGGCAATTGAATAGTACCATGTGATGATGAGATGAGAAATTATGTTTCACACGTTTTATATCTTTTAAAGTAGTGACATTTATATGCCTACTAGAAGTGAATTAGGGTTTGTATGTCCACTTGTTTGATGCAACCTTAATTCACCCAATTAGAATAACTAATCAAGTGCAACTCTAATAATGTAGTACCCCATGTCATAGATCCATACCTCTCTTTTGATTAGCATAAGTACAAACCATTAGAGATAAACCCAAAAGCTAAACCCAGATTATGAAATAAAATAATAAATTCTCGACTAAGGCGATTAAACAATATACAAAAAACACAAATACATTTTTCCTTTTTCTATCTTCACAAATTCATAAATCAATGTCACATCAAGGAAATCATATTTAGATATTAAAAATCATATTTAACTCCATTAAATGTAGAATCAAAACTTGTTGTCATATGTGGTTCAATTTACATCAGATACATGTACATTGATGACCAAACTTGGTCTACAATCCATCCCAGGAAAGAGAGAGTAGAAGGTCATTCTAATCTATCTAGATTATGCTATTTATATCTTCTTCCACATTTTTTAGGTAATTGGAAGTGACGAAAACAAACATGTTGTATCAAAGAGGATCTATAGTAATGAATCTTTGAGAAACTTGATTAGATGTCTAGTGTTTCCTAGAGTCGTCCCTGTACTCTCAGGTCCGGGAAGAAAAAGTTTGTATATGGTGTTTCAAACGAATTAGACTTTTGTTAGCATATTAATGCATGTTTGTGTGGCATATACAAATATTGTTCTCCTGTGTATATATGTTGTGGCTAAGGAAATAGAATAATTTGAATCAAATTCTTGGCAAAGTATGGATATAAGAAAGATGTTGGGCTCTTATGCAAATATTTCTGAGCGGGTGCTGACGTTGAAATTGGTTTTAATTTACCCATATTTTTGGGTATGTGATTCATTAGCGATTGACTGTGTTTTATGTTTTGAGTAATCTTGTTTAGTGTAATAGGTTCTCACAAGTTGGTATTAGAGCTTTAGGCTTACTGAGTCTACAAGGACACTAGGACTTAAGACTAGGATGATGTCTAAGTTAGGAACGTGACACAAAAACATGGTACATGCTGCCTAATCTCAGTACTTGGATGCCCTGGCCAGGTATTCAATTATTGAAGAAAGGTAAGTATGGAACTCTTAGATTGTTATCTTTCTAATTACTCTGATCAAGTAGTCATTTTGAGACAATCTAAAGAGCATAACGAATAAGAAATCATGGTGTGAATATCTCAATCCTACCTTAAAGAAGATGAGAATTGTAACATAATCTATCAAAACTTGAATGTCTGGTAACTATAAGAGAAAGATATAACACCATGGTATCTAAATATTAATACAAATAAGAAAAAGAGGAGTTCTTGATGATGTGATTCAAGAAGATAATAAAGTAAATGAGAAATATGTCTATGCTTAAAGTGAATAAAGGTATGGAATCCACATAAGATGGAGAGAACTCCTATGACAAGTACAAAATGAGAAGATGAATGGGAACAATGACAAAGGAATAAGGTGGAACTTGAGTTAATCTCAGACCAACCTATGTATGTAAGAAAATTTTAATGAAAAATTAGCATCGCATGTAAAAATAATTAAGGGAGATGATCCATGTTTAATGAAGAAAATGTAGAATATGATGATTTACTTGTTAATGAGTGGTTGAAAAACATAATAAAATTAGACAACATACCTAAATGTGATAAATAGTCATCAAAGAAGGAGTAATGAGATATGTTAATCATGATGATTCCTATGCTAATGGCAAGTAACCCGAAATGAAAAAGGTAAAATGATACATAATAAGTTGTAACCTGCATAATGAAAATAGAATTGGCTACCTTTTTGCTAGTGACCCTTGAACAATTCTGCTATGACGTGGGAAGTGTGTTTCCCCTTTGTGTCTTTCCTTTCTAGGGAACAACTTTCAAGTGGGTCATTTCTACTTGGTATGCATGGATTCGTTGTAAACATGAGGGTGGATAACTTATTATAGCATAAGGTTTCTTGGACTATGGTTCCAAGATCATAAATTTTATGATGAGTTTGCTTTTGAGCCTTCCAATAATTAGGAAGAATCCTATTATATGTCTTGAGATTTGTTATGTTGGTAAAAGTAGATGAGATAAGGATGTGAGTTCCTTATAGTACATGAGGTGGATACTAAGGTAATGAATCCTAGTATCCAAGATGTATCAACAATATGGGAAGTATGTGAAGGTTGGAGATGTTTGCTAAATGAACATATCAAGTATTCCTCCTCCTTAAAGATAGGGAGAGAGAGAGAGTTGATGATGACCCTCTAAATGTTGTTTGGAAGGAAAAATAAAAGTGATTCTATAATGTTGTGTATGCTTCAGTGATAGCTGGGCAAGACCACTATCAAGGATAGATGGTTTATTGGTTAATAGATATGTGTGCCATGTTCCTTTAAGATAAACCAATGATCAAATATCAATGCATAAGAGTTAGATTGGATGACATAATTCACATGACCATGATGAGTTTATGGTTATGTCCTTTAGACGAACCAATGTACAAATAGAATTTATGAATAGGAGGAACATTGTGTTCCAGTCATGTCATACAAGTTATATCAAGCTTTGAATGATGACATGTTAAAGTATTTCAAATATGGTCAAAAATATGATCAATATTTCTTCAAAAACCTTAAGGTTGTCGAAACAGCAATAACTATGAGACAAGTTGAACAAGAGTGAGATGGGGTTGATTAAATGTCTTTATGGGATCATGATATGTCTTCTAAGTCGGTTGTGTAAATCCTAGTAAGGTGAAGATAGTGTTGTTGTTTCACCGCTAACAAGGTTGAATAGGAATGATGTTTACTTGTATGGAATGACAGGTGCCAATGTCAACATTTCTTTTGATGATGAAAAAGAACTGACAAGTGTTCTAGCGTCAGTGTATCTAGAAAAAAAAGGATGGATACATCGCCTTTTTTATGCTTTAAGGAATGCTATGGGACACATGTCATGATTGGTAAAAAGCTAGCAAGTATGACTTTTGAGTAATTTTTTGATAAAATAGATATAATTTTAGGATGATAGATAGAATTTAAAGTTGAACATTACTACTATAGTTGTCCAGATGACACAACAAGTTTCTACATTCCATATTGAGAATGTCTTCTTAGATGGGGGTTTTTGTGCTGACCCATGATGAGATATGTCTGAATGATGTGGCATTACCATGATATGCAAGTAACCATGTGAAGGTAATAGGATGAGGTGCAAAGGAAGTACCCATCTTTGTTTACCTTGGATTTCGGGGGCAAAATCCCTGTTAGGGGTTCATAGTTGTAAGGCCCTTAAACATGCTTAATGAGTTGAATAATATTTATTATCATAATTGAATGCTTAGAACCCTAATATAACCTTGTGATATGCATTGAAATCATAAGACAAGCTGAAGTTTCAAATTTGGTCCAATTTAGACACTGGTTGAGCAAGTTTTGCAATTTTATGTACATTTTGGACTTTTCTATAATTTACCCAATTGAGAGGTTTTATTTGAAATTTATCACTTGAATTATGTTCCTTAGATATTCTGTCATCATTCTTGAGCTTTTTGAGACATGGGGCACCAATTTAAACCTTGGTTTGAAGGTGTTTTCTCTAAGGGTATTTTAGTGTTTACCCCTTCATGGATGAGCTACCTTTAGTAGCTATCAACTAATGAATTATTTGATTGGCTGGGAAATTCGAAAAAGGAAATCTAAGCAGGTCTATACAGATGGTGGGGGAGCTGCTTGTGTGTGTGCTTATATATTCTTAATAAATTAAGGCCATGTACACTTGGATAGATACTAGAACTTCCTTTTTTTCTTTATCTTAAAGTTTCATATACTTATCCCCAAGCACCAAAATGTGCCATTTTCTCTCTACCACTTCCCTCCTTCTCCCAACCTCATTCTCCCTCTATGCTTCTATGAAATTTCCTATCCAAGGAAGAAGAAAGTGGGGACCTTCTTGGAAAAAGGATCTAGGGTTGCAATTGACTTCCTTTTAGGGTTTAAAAGGCTTCCTTCTAGTGATCTTGACCTAAAAGAGTAAGAATCTCCTTCTTTCCTCTGTTGATTTCTTTGTTATCCTTCCTCCTACCTTTCTCTAGGTCAGAACGTTGTTTTTCCATGGTAGAAATTGCTCTAAAGCTCTAACGTTTATCTTCTCATTGGAGGCAAGTTTATCTTCTCATTAGAGGCAAGTTTTATAACTTGCTTCATGTTTATTGCTTATCATAAGCTTTCTAGCTCATGTTTTTGCTTGAAAATTATGATCCATGCACTAAAAATCTATGCTTGTCTTGGATTTCAATTTTTATAATGTTCCCTATTCTGATTTCAATTCTAGATGAACATGTGATCATGTGTACATTATTCCTAAGGTATAATATGACTTGGATCAGGTTGGTTTGGCAACTTATGGTGCTAAGCACCTATAAACTAGTGGTCAATTTTAGGGTTTAAAGCTAATTTCTTCTATAAACCCATGACCCGATGATGGTACCATTGCAACAACCCTATGGTGTTGTCTTCATGACAACTGATGGTCGGGATCAAAGGTGTCAGATGATGGTGACAACCTATGGTCACCCCCTTAGGTCAAGTTTTGGATCAATTAGAAGTTTAATGATCAACCATTAAGTACCCTAATAATGTTATTAATCAATGATGAAATTAGCTTAATATTTAATGTTGATTAATGAATATAGTGTTGATCTAACAATCTATCGTGACTTAATGGTCACTAATGATGGTGGATCAGATCTCCAAAACCTATGGTAAGTTAATCATATAGTTGTAACATCAAGTAAGCCTTAGACCAATGGTTTCTTGGGTCACTTGATGCAATGGTCGGACCTATACTGTAATTGATGGTTTTAACTTATGAACTTGACCTAATGGTCAAGATCTAATGTTTATTCATCCAATAAAGTGGAATGATGGCTAATGTAATATGTTGGTCCTAATAATGTGATATAGATGGTTTCCTTTATATGATCAACTTAAGGAGCTTGCTTGTTGACAAAGGATGGCTTGTTTTAAATGAACAGTCGATTGTGGGTTTTACCCTACTCTCAGTGGAACTTTTTGGTGTTGTTAATCAAGGGATGTCTAGGGTTAAATGGTGACTCTTTCTAGAGCATAAATCAAGGACTTCATAGGTGGTTTATACAAGGTGTTTACTTATGTAAATGACCAATGGTCTTACCTTTTAAACATCTAATGGTTCTGGGTGACATTGTGGTATGGTGATATGGGTTGAATGATGATGGAATAAATGGTGGGTTACCCTTAATAAGGTAGTCTTACCTATTCACTTATATGAATAGAAGGGATGATAATCATATTGTGTTGATATGTAACCCTAATGAGGTATAGCTTGTTATACCTAGATTTAATATAACTAAATGATGGTAATTGGGTATGAATAGTCCTTGAATGACTAATACAATCATGGAGTACTCTGTACTGTTGTTGAAACCCTAGTATGCTATAACTCGATGGTTACACCTTCATTTATGTGTGGGTTCATACTTGAGAATAGTATGGAATGTAATGGTGATGCTTCACCTTATGTATCCATGATCCAATGGGGATGACGTGAGTTAGGGTTTGGGTATAAGTGTTGATTAGTAACATTGGTATAATTTATCATGTTGAACCTAACTCTAATGCAAATAGATAAATATGAGTATGCATGTTTAATATTCTTATATGATGGAATGATGGTGAAATAACCTCCTTAACATGATCATAACCTTAATGTGTTAATTGGTGGTTATCATAGAGACATGGTTGATACTTTCTTATGCTAAACATGTGCATTATTAATATGATGAGTGTTAATCATATCTAGATTCCTTGCATGTTGATGTAATAAAGGAATGCTCTTAATGTTAATATAACCCTGCTATGATTTTTTATGCATATCTCCTAGACCATTAATGTAATATTGTGTTGATATGGTGTATTATATGTAAGTGATGTTGTTGAGCCTTGTTATAAGGCATGCAAAGATAATGATGATCTTACAGGGAATAGTATGATGGTCTTAATGACCTTTGGGCATGGTTGAGACCTGAATGAGGTGTAATCCTCTTGTGTTGATAAAGGGTTGATACCCTATGATATTGTGAAAATGATTTATATCTTGTGATAGTATGATGACTAGTGTGGTCTCATGAATGGCAAGTGAATAGTACCATGTGATGATGAGATGAGAAATTATGTTTCAAACATTTTATATCTTTTGAAGTTGTGATATTTATATGCTTTCTAGAAGTGAATTAGGGTTTGTATGTCCATTTGTTTGATGCAGCCTTAATTCACCCAATTGGAATAACTAATCAAGTGCAACTCTAATCATGTAGTTCCATGTGCCATAGATCCATCTGAGTGTCAGAAATTGCCAAATGGTGAAATGAGTATTCCTTAGGGTAACTCAGAGTGCATACTGTTGAGTATGTGGGGGTGACAAGTTGAGGATATATCCTTGTCATCCACAATGCATGTTGTGGAGGTTGGCTATGGTAATGCATCATACATCTGATGTGATTGAGAATGAATGCAGTTGTAACATCCCTGACCTGGGTTATGAGTTAACCCTAGGTGTTTTGCCTAAATATGTAATTAAATCTTTGTGATTAACTCTGAGCATGTAATTAAGTTTCTCAGAAACGTATATTTCAGTATTTGCTCCTTTTTATTTAAAGTTGTAGCATTATTTTGATATACAGGGACCTATGTGCAATTTACCCAGTTGAAAGGGTTAGCTTGCAATTTGCACATGATGAGATGTTCCTCTGATGTTGAGACATCATGAGAATCTCTTTGTCAAAGTTTGAGGGATTTCCCAAGCTAGAGCACCAAGGTGCAGCTGTGGAAGCAATCCCAGGGCTTGAAAACCTAATTTGGGGTAAAATGCAATTTACCCAAATAAAGGGATGCAATTTGTAAAGAATGTCATCTAAAGTATCTTTTTAGACTCTTGCCATCATTTAGAGAATAAATGATGAGGAATTCACCTCAATTGAGTTATCAAGTTAAGAAATAGGCTTTGTGATTGAATAATCAGGGTATATGTGCAATATCCCTTTAAGTATGAACTTTATTATTAGATTGTTCTTCCTTGCCTTCTTTTCTATAACTTAAGATAAGGTTTGTCCTTAGAATAAAGAGGAAGGGACGAGCAAGTAATAAAGGAAGGACTTAGTTGGAATTAAGGGAAACTTATGAACTAATGTTGAAAATCCTACCCCATGTATATAAGCTCTCCTTCCCTTAGTTGCAAGGGAACTCACCCTTCGTTCCCTTACTGTTTCATTTCACCAAATACGACCAAGGACTTCCTTGGAGCTAAGTAGGATGACCAAGGGGTGCAAGGTAGGTTTAAACCCCTCTTCTTGCCTAATTCCATGGTTAAAACTCGAATTCAAGGTCATCTTCATGGCTAACTCTTGAAACCCTACCTTTCTAGCCGTCTCTTTTCATCCTTCCTTGGAGTTTTCACCTTGGCCAACCTGTGGGAACTCAAGGACGCCATTAGATCTTGGAGCCCAAGAAGCAAGCTTTAGGCAGGTTTTATAACTTTAAACCTATGCTTTACTATGTGCATCTCTATATACGTTTTAATGATAGCTCTTAGTATTTCCCTACTTTTCCCTGCTATTTTACAAGCAAACCCATGGGATATTCGTACTGTTCTTGATCTAGGAGATGAAGGCGTGATTTCCAAGAAAAACCCACCGCTTTTCTTTTCCTAAAACGGTCCTAACAGTTTGCTCTCTCGGACTCAAGACCGCGAGGTGAGCAAACGGTCTCGAGACCGCGACAGGGCAAATGGTCTCAAGACCGTTTGGCCCCGTTGACCGGGCGTGGACCGTATACGAAACCTGTTCCTAATTATATAGGCTAATTACCCTCAAAATTTGGAAGACTAACTCCAAAGGAATCGGGAGATATGACCTTTTTAAGTCACAACTTTAAATGAATTAATTGCTTATTTTCAAACGGTCTGAAATTGCCTTTTTGGGCAAACGGTCTCAAGACCGTGTAAGGTCGTTGACTAAGCGTTGACCGTATGAGATTACTGTTCAAAATTATGTTAATTAACAACTCACCAAGTTTTATGGTCTAATTCCAAACGGGCTAAGAGTTGAAGGGTGAATACTAGGGCTAACCCAAGATAAAATCAGTACTGAAATTATGGTGACCTAATTAGGGTTTTTAGGGTTGATTGACCTAAACGGTCTCAAGACCGTTTGGGCGTCACCAAACGGTCTCAAGACCGCGAGGGAAATCAACCAAGACCGTTTGGAGGTCTGGGGTCAAGATTTGTTGACCAATTGAAGGTACAATTACATCAAATCACATTGCAATTAAATATTGACATGATCATCAACTCAATGGGTCAGACCTTGATGAATCTGCACTAGAATCCAAAATTTGGATGGGCAAACGGTCTCAAGACCGTTTGGAACTCATCCAAACGGTCTCAAGACCGAGAGGACAATCACCCAAGACCATTTGAAGGTCTAGGGTTGAGTAATTTGACCAATTGAGGACCCAATTGCAAATAAGTTATCTATTTAATCAAAATTCTGTTTTGTGGTCCAATCATGGTTCAACCCCTATCAAATCACCTTAGACTTTGATGAAATCTTGGGAAAACGGTCTCAATACCATGTGGGGTCCACCCACATGACCTCAAGACCGTTTGGGCCAAGTTTGGGCCCAATTGAAGCTCAATTGAAGGGTTCAACCTTGTGTTGATGCACACTGTTGAGTGTTGATGGGTGAACATTGATAGACCCTATTTGAATCGATTTCAACCATAATTGGTTAACCATTATGGGTCAATTGAATGACCAAGTGATCAAGCATAATCTTAATTGACTAAATCCATAAGTGGCCAACATAGCTTTGACCATTTGAGGGCTTCAACATGGGTTGACATTATCGGTTGCATCTTTGAGCCTTGTTGAAGGACCAAGCGGCTGAGACCATGAGAGCCTCGCGGTCTCAAGACCGTGAGAGGGCTCACGGTCTCAAGACCGTGAGGGGGCTCACAGTATCAAGACCGAGAGAAGGCTCGCGGTCTTAAGACCGCGAAGGGCCTCGCGGTCCTGAGGTCAAAGAAGGGCAAACGGTCTTCATGACCCTCGCGGTCTCAACTCAAATTGGTCTTCGCGGTTTCAACTTTAACTTGAACCAATGGGAGGCTTCGCGGTCTTGAACCCTTGAAGAGGCTCGCGGTCTTGAAGCCTAAGAGGGCTCACGGTCTTGGAGTTAGAAAGAGGCTCGCGGTCTTGGAGGGTCAAAGTGGGCAAACGGTCAACACTTTCAATCAATCTCAATCCAATTGATGATTAATGATTGAAATCAATCAATGTGATTCAAGGTTGACCTCATTCAATCATTTGATGATGTAAATGGTTCAATGTTGCCCAAATCAAACCCTAATGATAATCTAGGATAGTAAGGGGTTATTTGACTAAGGGTTTTGACCATGATAATGATCAATGGGATGAATTACCAATATACCCCTGAAGGGTCAATTGAGTTATACCTTGCTCAATTCAAACCCTAATTACATGAGAATGATGTTTTTAGTCATAATGACTCTATCCAACTTGATCTAGTCTAATGTTATCATAAACCATTAGTATGATGAAAGAGAGAGTACTATAGAGAGAGAAAGTACCCTAGAGAGAGAAAGTAACTCTAATCACATAATGGTGATGTTTTTGGCTATGTTAGCCTATGATGACTCAACCCAACCTGTTTTAGAGTGATGTTGACATCACCTAACCTTATGATGAGAGAGAAAGTACTTCTAGAGAGAGAAAGTACTTCTAGAGAGAGAAAGTACCCTTTTTAAATGGAAACTCAATTGAAGCATCCCCAATACACAGAAATGAGCATAATTAGGGTATGATCCACCTGTGTGAGATCATAGAAACCCTAATTATGATAAATGGTGAACCTTTAACTAATCCAAGAGTATAAATGAAGATGTTACTCATACATGATGATGTTATGAGTTTAATTAACCTTGATGTGAATAGTAAACCCTAATTCAAGGGTGATGACATGTGATGTGAATAGTAAACCCTAATTCAAGGGTGATGACATGTGATGTGAATAGTAAACCCTAATTCAAGGGTAATGGCATGCTTTTGAGTATTAAACTCTATTTGATTTGAGTTAAAGATTTAACTCTTATGACAATAGTAGGAAGTACATTCCTTATTGTTGTATTACCTTTATCAGATGTATTAACCATGCAGGTTCTGATATGAGGGTAATCATATCCAGGTATGGATGTTGATGTTATATTCATTAAAGTCATGTTGTTAGCCTTATGAATAAGTAAAGTAATCTGATGCCTTGCCAGTGGCATCCTATGCTGATAATGGGCTATGAGAGCCATGAATACCATCAAGGTCATGCCTTAGAGATGACTTGTGATGAGGATAATGAGAAATGATGATTGATATGAGTTAGGCCTGTTACATTTAGTATTATTCTTTTATAGCTGCTATGCTATTGTTATTATTTGCAGATCAATGTATGCTGTTAAAGAATACTGAATGTACCTAACTAATCAAGTATAATGTAGAGCCCTGATCATAGATCCATCATTGTCAGAAATTAAATGATGGTGAAACAGGTTTTCCTCAGGGAACTCCTGGAGCACATACTTTTGAGTATGTGGGGTACATGGATGTGTAGAACCTTACATCCTAGTGTAGGAAAGTGATGTAGATGTGTAATCCATCCATCCTTCACTATATTTCCATATCGTATCAGTAGTAGGTAAACATGAAACCTCCTGATGATGAAGAAAGCACAGATATCCGTATCAGTGGTAGGTAAACATGAAACCTCCTGATGACGAAGAGAGTATAGAACGCCACTGTGACTCTAGAATAGCGAAGGACCAGTTTACCCTGGTGAGCTATAGTAGTAGAGACACGAGATGTCCTACAAGTGATCCTCTTACTGACTGAGGAAGGTGAAGGTCATGAGAATCTGGCTCTCTTAATGACCTATGTATGATACTGATGTGACTTCTCAGCGATCAGTTGGGGTATGAGTGGTAAGCCTCATCTCCACAGGGCATAATGTTGTTTGTAAAACATAATCAACCATGTAGTATAACTTGTTAGAGATAACTCCAAGTTAGTTGATTGATGTTACATTACAATAGTGTTTATATTCTCCATATCTCCCAAATGGTTGAGATCTTGTTATACCTGCAACTGTTACAGAATGCTTTGAAGGCTTTACTGCTTAAAATATTCTTTGATGTTATAATAAAGCTTCTGGCAAAGAGTTATAACTCTCGCTGGGACAATTATGTATAATTGTCTCACCCCGTAGGCTTCAACTTTTTAGGTGGACGTCGGAGACGAAGGAACCAACCTACAGGTGACCAGTCTCAGCAGCAGCAGCACCAGGGATAGCAGTAATCTCAGGTGGAGATTTGTCCTGCCATGTGGTGTAGTTAGAGTCAGTCCTATGTGTCCTCTGTACTCTCAGGTCTTGGAGTCTTGTGTTATGTGATCTTGAGATTTTGTATCTTGATGTATATAATTACTCAAGAAGTAATTATCCTGAGATGTAAACAGTTACCTCTCTTTATGAAAGGAGTTTTTATGGATACAAGTTCTTATCTCGAAAAGTTTTAATTTCCCGTGATTTTTGTCTTCCGCTGATTACCGATTCGCTTCCGCTAAGTTTTAATCATGTTTATGTCATGGTTTGGAGATCAGACCCCACAACTAGTGGTATCAGAGCTCCAGGTTCAGTTGAGTCTACAGAGGCATAGGACTTAGGATGTTGAGTCTACCTTTAGTACTCTTTCCTCATCTAATAGAATCTTCTGCTCCTCAGGAGAAGAAGATACATAAGAATGTCAGAACATCGGGATGAGCACGTGGCAGAGAGTAGTGCTAGTGCGCCTCGAGGTGGTGCAAGAGTTCCGAGAATAGAACAACCTGCACCTGAGTCGCCAAGAGAGCCACCCCAGTTCGACCCAGCTGACATGAGTGATCCAGCTATATAGACGATGTTCGGGCAGTTTATGACTGCCATGACACATATAACTGATAGGATGCCCATTCCTGCACCTAGGGCACCTGTCCAGCCTGAAGCACAAGGTATCGGTAAGACGTTTGAACGACTTCTTCGTGTCGGAGCTACCGAGTACTTCAGAACTGCCGACCCTGCAGATGCTGACTTATGGTTGACAGAGTTGGAGAAGGCTTTCAGGATTCTTATGATTCCGGAAGCTGAGAAGGTTAGACCTGCTGTCTATCTTCTCAAAGGCAGTGCTAGTCACTGGTGGAACATGGAAGAGCAGAAGAGACCTGGAGTAGAGTTCTCATGGGAAGAGTTTCGTCGGAAATTTATCAATAGATATTTTCCAAAGACCTTCCTAGATGAGAAGATCTCTCAGTTTGAGAAACTAAGGCAGGGTATGATGAACATTAGTGAGTATGAAGCTAAGTTTATGGAGTTGTTGCGGTTCTGTCCGCACATGGTTGCTACGGATGAGGAAAGAATCAGAAGATTCGAGAAGGGTTTGAATTCTGATATGTCAACCCCTGTGTCTGCCTTAGAAAACAGAGAGAGATTCTCTACCTTCATTGAGTCAGTCCGAAGGATAGAGAGATCTGTGGTTGAGAAAAGACAAACCCATAAAAGATATCCACATTTCCAGGGTTCTTCATCTAGGGATTCCAAGAAACCTAGATTCTCTGCACCTAACCCTCCACCACCCAGATCATGTTTTCAAACTCAATGGACACCAAGCAGAGGTAGAGGGCGGAGTCAACCGCTTCAAGGGACGCACAGTTCTGCATCAATGTCAGTTACTGGACCACCCAGACCACAGCAACAGGAGAAGAGTTGCTACAACTGTGGTAAGGTGGGACACTTGATGAAGGATTGCCGTTCTAGGCCGGTCGGTGTGACACAACAACCTCCGAGACAGAATCAACAGGGATCTCAGAATAGACAACATCAAGGAGCAGCTCGAGGACGTGGACAAGCATCTCAAGCTGGATCATCAGCACCACCTCAACACCAGGCGACTGCGAGGTTCTATGCTATGAACCCACCTGAGGCAGTGGTCAATCCACGGGTAGTGGCAGGTCAGATGAAACTTTTATATTCTGATATGTCTACATCCTGTATTGTATCCGTTCTGATTGATCCGGGTGCTACACACTCTTTCATCACTCGTGAAATGATTCATAACTGCAATATGACTGTTAGTCATAGGACGGATAGTTTGTTGTTAGAGACTCCGATAAGTGGATCTGCCGTTTTGCAGGAGATATGTTCTCCCTGCATCCTCTTCTTTTCTGACCATCGCATTCAAGTGGATCTTATACCACTTGATATGCAGGGATTTGATATAATCCTCGGGATGGATACCTTAGAAAGGTATAGAGTTGTCTTGTATTGTGAGTCCAAGTTGGCTGTGTTTGCTGATGAAAGCAACACATGGATCTTTCAAGGTGAAAGAAAGATTCTGCCCACCTGTCTTGTGTCAGCTATGGTTGCTGATAAGCTGTTGAGGCAAGGATGTTATGCATTCTTAGCCCATGTGGTAGATGTTACCAAGGAAAGTTCTAATCCTGCTGAAGTTCCTATAGTCAGGGAATTCGAAGATGTGTTTCCTGAAGAACTTCCTGGTATACCACCACCTCGGGAGATTGATTTTGAAATCAATCTGATCCCAGATACGAGACCCATAGCTCAAACTCCGTATAGGATGGCGCCTGCCGAGATGGCAGAACTCAAAAAACAGCTTCAAGAGTTACTTGAGAGAGGTTTTATCCGACCGAGTACTTCACCTTGGGGTGCTCCGGTCTTGTTTGTTAAAAAGAAAGATGGGTCAATGCGGTTATGCATCGACTACAGACAACTTAATAAAGTAACAATAAAGAATAAGTATCCTCTGCCGAGGATTGATGATCTCTTTGACCAGTTGCGTGGTGCAATAGTCTTTTCAAAGATAGACTTGAGGTTTGGATATCACCAACTCCGTATTAAGGATAGTGACATATCCAAGTCTGCCTTTAGGACAAGATATGGTCACTATGAGTTCACGGTTATGTCGTTTGGACTAACCAATGCACCAGCTGCATTCATGGAACTCATGAATAGAGTTTTTCGACCTTTCCTTGATCAGTGTGTTGTCATCTTCATAGATGACATACTGATTTATAGTAAGGATGCCCAGCAGCATGAGCAACATCTTCGCCAAGTTTTGACCTTGCTAAGAGAACATAAGCTGTACGCCAAGTTTAGCAAGTGTGAGTTCTGGCTGCCGGAGGTATCTTTTCTTGGACATGTAATATCCGCCTCGGGAATTCGTGTTGACCCTACAAAGGTAGAATCTATTCTACAATGGGAACAACCAAACACACCGACGGAGATTCGAAGTTTCTTGGGGTTAGCTGGCTATTATCGAAGGTTCATTAAGAGCTTTAGTTCTATAGCTTTACCTTTGACCAAGTTAACCCGGAAAGATGTTTCTTTTTCTTGGAGTGATAAGTGTCAACAATCTTTCCAGTTACTGAAATAGAGGTTGACAAGTGCACCTGTGCTAGTGCTACCTGAACAAGGAAAAGGATATGTAGTTTTCTGTGATGCTTCCAAGAATGGACTAGGATGTGTGTTGATGCATGATAAACAAGTGATTTCTTTTGCTTCCCGACAGCTTAAGAAACACGAGGAGAATTATCCAACACACGATCTGGAGTTAGCAGCAGTGGTTCATGCTTTGAAGATCTGGAGACATTATCTCTACGGAGAGACATTCCAGATTTTCACAGACCACAAAAAACTTAAGTATATCTTCTCTCAGCATGAGCTCAACATGAGGCAACGTCGCTGGATGGAGTTAATCAAGGACTACGACTGTACAATTGATTACCACCCAGGCAAGGCCAATGTTGTTGCAGATGCCCTGAGTAGGAAATCAGCAACATCAACCATGAATAGAGCACAACTAAACTCTTTAGTATGCTCTAGGAGAGATATGCTTATCTCTTTAAGGCAAGACAATGTACAGTTGAAGGTGTCATTGCTAACCGGTTTGTTAGCTGAGATGCAGATTAAACCTACTCTAAGAGAGCAGATTAAAGAAGCATAGCTAGGTGATGTTGCAGTTCAACATATAAGATCTGAGTATGGAAATGAGAAGCAAGATGGTTTTCATGACTCAAAAGATCAAGTATCTTGTTATAATGGAAGAATGATAGTTCCAGATGTGGACAACTTGAGGAAGTTAATCCTGGAAGAAGCCCATTCTTCCATGTATGCTATGCATCCAGGGAGCACCAAGATGTATCAGAATTTGAAGGATTTGTATTGGTGGCCTGGGATGAAGAAGGACGTTGCAGAGTTTGTTCTGAGGTGTCCTGTGTGTCAGCAAGTTAAAGCTGAACACCAGAAGCCTGCAGGAACAATGCAACCTTTACCCATATCACAGTGGAAGTGGGACCATGTGACCATGGACTTTGTTGTTGGCCTACCCAGGACAAGCAAAGGACATGATTCCATTTGGGTAATTGTTGATAGGTTGACTAAGACAACACATTTCTTACCTGTCAAAACAACCTATTATGCTGAAAGGTTATCAGAGTTGTATGTTCATGAGATAGTGCGGTTGCACGGAGTTCCTGTCGCAATAGTTTCGGACAGAGGTCCTCAGTTTACAAGTCATTTTTGGGAACAGTTGCACAGTGCCTTAGGCACTAAGCTGAGGTTTAGTACGGCCTTTCATCCACAGACTGATGGACAGTCGGAAAGGACCATACAAACCTTAGAAGACCTGTTGCGAGCATGTGTTCTCCAGTTCACCGGAAGTTGGGATCTACACCTAAGCTTGATAGAGTTTGCCTATAATAATAGCTATCAGCATAGTATTGATATGGCACCTTATGAAGCCTTATATGGTAGACGTTGTAGATCACCCTTGTGTTGGTTTGAGACTGGTGAGCACCAGTTGTTAGGTCCTGACCTGGTGCAGCAAACCACGGAAAAGATTAAAGTAATACAACATAAGATTAAGACTGCTCAGGATAGGCAGAAATCTTATGCTGATAAACATCGTAGACCTTTAGAGTTCCAGGTTGGAGACAGAGTGTATCTCAAGATCTCACCTTGGAAAGGGGTCCTTTGTTTTGGAAGGAAGGGGAAGTTAGCTCCTAGATATATGGGGCCTTATCCAATCATTGAACGGATTGGAAAGGTAGCATATAAACTAGAGCTTCCCCCAGAATTACAGAGGTTACATCCTGTGTTTCACATTTCTATGTTGAAGAAATGTCACCCAGACACCGAGTCAGTTTTACAACCTATGGAGGTAGAATTGAATGATGACATATCCTATGAGGAGGGACCAGTGTCAATCCTTGATAAACGAATTAAAAAGTTAAAGAAGAAAGATATAAGTCTTGTGAAAGTCCTCTGGAACCATCATGGTGTTGAAGAAGCCACTTGGGAGTTAGAGGATGAGATGAGAAGGAAGTATCCTGCCCTTTTCCCTTAGTATGTTTTATCAATTTCGGGGACAAAATCCTTGTAAGGGGTGGATAATTTGTAACATCCCTGACCTGGGTTATGAGTTAACCCTAGGTGTTTTGCCTAAATATGTAATTAAATCTTTGTGATTAACTCTGAGCATGTAATTAAGTTTCTCAGAAACGTATATTTCAGTATTTGCTCCTTTTTATTTAAAGTTGTAGCATTATTTTGATATACAGGGACCTATGTGCAACTTACCCAGTTGAAAGGGTTAGCTTGCAATTTGCACATGATGAGATGTTCCTCTGATGTTGAGACATCATGAGAATCTCTTTGGCAAAGTTTGAGGGATTTCCCAAGCTAGAGCACCAAGGTGCAGCTGTGGAAGCAATCCCAGGGCTTGAAACCCTAATTTGGGGTAAAATGCAATTTACCCAAATAAAGGGATGCAATTTGTAAATAATGTCATATAAAGTATCTTTTTAGACTCTTGCCATCATTTAGAGAATAAATGATGAGGAATTCACCTCAATTGAGTTATCAAGTTAAGAAATAGGCTTTGTGATTGAATAATCAGGGTATATGTGCAATATCCCTTTAAGTATGAACTTTATTATTAGATTGTTCTTCCTTGCATTCTTTTCTATAACTTAAGATAAGGTTTGTCCTTAGAATAAAGAGGAAGGGACGAGCAAGTAATAAAGGAAGGACTTAGTTGGAATTAAGGGAAACTTATGAACTAATGTTGAAAATCCTACCCCATGTATATAAGCTCTCCTTCCCTTAGTTGCAAGGGAACTCACCCTTCGTTCCCTTACTGTTTCATTTCACCAAAGACGACCAAGGACTTCCTTGGAGCTAAGGAGGACGACCAAGGGGTGCAAGGTAGGTTTAAACCCCTCTTCTTGCCTAATTCCATGGTTAAAACTCGAATTCAAGGTCATCTTCATGGCTAACTCTTGAAACCCTACCTTTCTAGCCATCTCTTTTCATCCTTCCTTGGAGTTTTCACCTAGGCCAACCTGTGGGAACTCAAGGACGCCATTAGAGCTTGGCGATTGAAAGCTTGGAGCCCAAGAATCAAGCTTTAGGCGGGTTTTATAACTTTAAACCTATGCTTTACTATGTGCATCTCTATATGCGTTTTAATGATAGCTCTTAGTATTTCCCTACTTTTCCCTGCTATTTTACAAGAAAACCCATGGGATATTCGTACTTTTCTTGAGCTAGGAGATGAAGGCGTGATTTCCAAGAAAAACCCACCGCTTTTCTTTTCCTTAAATGGTCCTAACAGTTTGCTCTCTCGGACTCAAGACCGCGAGGTGAGCAAACGGTCTCGAGACCGCGACAGGGCAAACGGTCTCAAGACCGTTTGGCCTCGTTGACCGGGCGTGGACCGTATAAGAAACCTGTTCCTAATTATATAGGATAATTACCCTCAAAATTTGGAAGATTAAATCCAAAGGAATCGGGAGATATGACCTTTTTAAGTCACAACTTTAAATGAATTAATTGCTGATTTTCAAACGGTCTGAAATTGCCTTTTTGGGCAAACGGTCTCAAGACCGTGTAAGGTCGTTGACTAAGCGTTGACCGTATGAGATTACTGTTCAAAATTATGTTAATTAACAACTCACCAAGTTTTATGGTCTAATTCCAAACGGGCTAAGAGTTGAAGGGTGAATACTAGGGCTAACCCTAGATAAAATCAGTACTGAAATTATGGTGACCTAATTAGGGTTTTTAGGGTTGATTGACCTAAACGGTCTCAAGACCGTTTGGGGGTCACCAAACGGTCTCAAGACCGCGAGGGCAATCAACCAAGACCGTTTGGAGGTCTGGGGTCAAGATTTGTTGACCAATTGAAGGTACAATTACATCAAATCACATTGCAATTAAATATTGACATGATCATCAACTCAATGGGTCAGACCTTGATGAATCTGCACTAGAATCCAAAATTTGGATGGGCAAACGGTCTCAAGACCGTTTGGAACTCATCCAAACGGTCTCAAGACCGAGAGGACAATCACCCAAGACCGTTTGAAGGTCTAGGGTTGAGTAATTTGACCAATTGAGGACCCAATTGCAAATAAGTTATCTATTTAATCAAAATTCTGTTTTGTGGTCCAATCATGGTTCAACCCCTATCAAATCACCTTAGACTTTGATGAAATCTTGGGAAAACGGTCTCAATACCATGTGGGGTCCACCCACATGACCTCAAGACCGTTTGGGCCAAGTTTGGTCCCAATTGAAGCTCAATTGAAGGGTTCAACCTTGTGTTGATGCACACTGTTGAGTGTTGATGGGTGAACATTGATAGACCCTATTTGAATCGATTTCAACCATAATTGGTTAACCATTATGGGTAAATTGAATGACCAAGTGATCAAGCATAATCTTAATTGACTAAATCCATAAGTGGACAACATAGATTTGACCATTTGAGGGATTCAACATGGGTTGACATTATCGGTTGCATCTTTGAGCCTTGTTGAAGGACCAAGCGGCTGAGACCATGAGAGCCTCGCGGTCTCAAGACCGTGAGAGGGCTCACGGTCTCAAGACCGAGAGAAGGCTCGCGGTCTTAAGACCACGAAGGGCCTCGCGGTCCTGAGGTCAAAGAAGGGCAAACGGTCTTCATGACCCTCGCGGTCTCAACTCAAATTGGTCTTCGCGGTTTCAACTTTAACTTGAACCAATGGGAGGCTTCGCGGTCTTGAACCCTTGAAGAGGCTCGCGGTCTTGAAGCCTAAGGGGGCTCACGGTCTTGGAGTTAGAAAGAGGCTCGCGGTCTTGGAGGGTCAAAGTGGGCAAACGGTCAACACTTTCAATCAATCTCAATCCAATTGATGATTAATGATTGAAATCAATCAATGTGATTCAAGGTTGACCTCATTCAATCATTTGATGATGTAAATGGTTCAATGTTGCCCAAATCAAACCCTAATGATAATCTAGGATAGTAAGGGGTTATTTGACTAAGGGTTTTGACCATGATAATGATCAATGGGATGAATTACCAATATACCCCCGAAGGGTCAATTGAGTTATACCTTGCTCAATTCAAACCCTAATTACATGAGAATGATGTTTTTAGTCATAATGACTCTATCCAACTTGATCTAGTCAAATGTTATCATAAACCATTAGTATGATGAAAGAGAGAGTACTCTAGAGAGAGAAAGTACCCTAGAGAGAGAAAGTAACTCTAATCACATAATGGTGATGTTTTTGGCTATGTTAGCCTATGATGACTCAACCCAACCTGTTTTAGAGTGATGTTAACATCACCTAACCTTATGATGAGAGAGAAAGTACTTCTAGAGAGAGAAAGTACTTATAGAGAGAGAAAGTACCCTTTTTAAATGGAAACTCAATTGAAGCATCCCCAATACACAGAAATGAGCATAATTAGGGTATGATCCACCTGTGTGAGATCATAGAAACCCTAATTATGATAAATGGTGAACCTTTAACTAATCCAAGAGTATAAATGAAGATGTTACTCATACATGATGATGTTATGAGTTTAATTCACCTTGATGTGAATAGTAAACCCTAATTCAAGGGTGATGACATGTGATGTGAATAGTAAACCCTAATTCAAGGGTGATGACATGTGATGTGAATAGTACACCCTAATTCAAGGGTAATGGCATGATTTTGAGTATTAAACTCTATTTGATTTGAGTTAAAGATTTAACTCTTATGACAAGAGTAGGAAGTACATTCCTTATTGTTGTATTACCTTTATCAGATGTATTAACCATGCAGGTTCTGATATGAGGGTAATCATATCCAGGTATGGATGTTGATGTTATATTCATTAAAGTCATGTTGTTAGCCTTATGAATAAGTAAAGTAATCTGATGCCTTGCCAGTGGCATCCTATGCTGATAATGGGCTATGAGAGTCATGAATACCATCAAGGTCATGCCTTAGAGATGACTTGTGATGAGGATAATGAGAAATGATGATTGATATGAGTTAGGCCTGTTACATTTAGTATTCTTCTTTTATAGCTGCTATGCTATTGTTATTATTTGCAGATCAATGTATGCTGTTAAAGAATACTGAATATACCTAACTAATCAAGTATAATGTAGAGCCCTGATCATAGATCCATCATTGTCAGAAATTAAATGATGGTGAAACAGGTTTTCCTCAGGGAACTCCTGGAGCACATACTTTTGAGTATGTGGGGTACATGGATGTGTAGAACCTTACATCCTAGTGTAGGAAAGTGATGTAGATGTGTAATCCATCCATCCTTCACTATATTTCCATATCGTATCAGTGGTAGGTAAACATGAAACCTCCTGATGATGAAGAAAGCACAGATATCCGTATCAGTGGTAGGTAAACATGAAACCTCCTGATGACGAAGAGAGTACAGAACGCCACTGTGACTCTAGAATAGCGAAGGACCAGTTTACCCTGGTGAGCTATAGTAGTAGAGACACGAGATGTCCTACAAGTGATCCTCTTACTGACTGAGGAAGGTGAAGGTCATGAGAATCCGGCTCTCTTAATGACCTATGTATGATACTGATGTGACTTCTCAGTGATCAGTTGGGGTATGAGTGGTAAGCCTCATCTCCACAGGGCATAATTTTGTTTGTAAAACATAATCAACCATGTAGTATAACTTGTTAGAGATAACTCCAAGTTAGTTGATTGATGTTACATTACAATAGTGTTTATATTCTCCATATCTCCCAAATGGTTGAGATCTTGTTATACCTGCAACTGTTACAGAATGCTTTGAAGGCTTTACTGCTTAAAATATTCTTTGATGTTATAATAAAGCTTCTGGCGAAGAGTTATAAATCTCGCTGGGACAATTATGTATAATTGTTTCACCCCGTAGGCTTCAACTTTTTAGGTGGACGTCGGAGACGAAGGAACCAACCTACAGGTGACCAGTCTCAGCAGCAGCAGCACCAGGGGCAGCAGTAATCTCAGGTGGAGATTTGTCCTGCCATGTGGTGTAGTTAGAGTCAGTCCTATGTGTCCTCTGTACTCTCAGGTCTTGGAGTCTTGTGTTATGTGATCTTGAGATTTTGTATCTTGATGTATATAATTAATCAAGAAGTAATTATCCTGAGATGTAAACAGTTACCTCTCTTTATGAAATGAGTTTTTATGGATACAAGTTCTTATCTCGAAAAGTTTTAATTTCCCATGATTTTTGTCTTCCGCTGATTACCGATTCGCTTCCGCTAAGTTTTAATCGTGTTTATGTCATGGTTTGGAGATCAGACCCCACAGCAGTCGTGTCTCGGTGATTATATATGTGACAAGATTGGAGTACAACTGCAGTTGTACCTCAGATGGTAGGGTATGTGTACCCACCTCCTTTCACTAGTGTCGTGACATATACCAAGGATGGACTAGGTTGTTAGTATCTTGACCTATGTGTTGTTGTGGTGGACCCGTACTGACCGGGGCAGAGAAGATCTTAGGAGTCTGGATCTTCCTAGATCTTGTATGTCACTAATTTCAACATAGTAGTGGTCAGTTGTATTTTGAGCGGTATCCTCAATTTCCTTAAGGCGTAATAAAAGATGTAATACATCTGTGTAGCATATTTGTTTAGGGTTATACACGACGTTTCATATTGGATGATAACCCTTGTTTGTTATCTTTACATAAAGATGATGCTTAGTGCAATTAAGAGATAGTAGATATACTTATGTTGTAGATATGCTAAAGATTGTAGATACATACATACAGTATCCATGATTATGTTGATAACTATACTACTATTAGTGATTATAATCATGATGCTAGCTATCTCATGTTATTAGTTATGTTTAGCATGTTAGTCATGCCTCTGTAACTAGAGATGCATATACTGCTAATCATGCTTATCCAGATAGTTGTGCTTATGTTGTTAGCTCTTCTATGATGTTGATATATTCAATCAATTAGACATGCTCATGTTGTTAGCTATTCTATGTTACTAGACTTGCTCATGATGCTAGATATCCCTATGCTACTAAATTGCTTACATTGTCAACAAGATAAAGGATGATAGTCTGGCTAATGATGATAGTTATTATCTGCTCCTTTATGTATTTTGTTAATCATCACTACTGCTAATCTTATTTGTTATATCTGATTAAACTTCTTGACTGTTTAATTACTTTAAAATGTTGTAATCAATAAATGTTGTTGGAGGTTATATCTCTTACTGGGACATGGGTCTCACCCTTGTGGTCTGCCACATTTTTTTAGGTAACCGGAAGTGACGAAAAAAACATTTTGTAGAAAAGAGGAGCTATAGTAATGAATCTTTGAGAAAGTTAATTATATGTCTAGTGTGTCCTAGAGTCGTCCATGTACTCTCAGGTCCGGGCAGGAAAAGTTTGTATATGGTGTTTCAAACAAATCAGACTTTTGTTAGCATATTAATGCTTGTTTGTGTGGCATATACGAATATTGTTCTCCTGTGTATATATGTTGTGGCTAAGGAAATAGAACAATTTGTATAAAATTCTTGGCATAGTATGGATAAAAGAAAGATGTTGGACTCTTATGCAAATGTTTCTGAGTGGGTGCTGACATTGAAATCAGTTTTAATTTACCCATATTTTTAGGTATGTGATTAATTAGTGATTGATTGTGTTTTATGTTTTGAGTAATCTCATTTAGTACAATAGGTTCTCACACAAAAGGTTATATTGTTCTGGGAAAGGAACATATGGTATGCAGACTAATCAAATCTCTCTATGGCTTGAAACAAGCACCTACACAATGTCATAAGAAATTTGATGAAGTCATTGTATCATGTGGGTTCCATATAAATGAAGGAGACAAATGTATTTATTCAAAAGTCAATAACAAAGGTTGTGTTATTATATGTCTTTATGTGGATGACATGCTTATATTCATCACTAATATTGATATAATAATAATTAAAAAAAGTTTCTTGGCTTGTGATTTTAACATGAAAGATATGGGAGAAGTAGATGTAATTTTGTGAATTAAACTTCTTAAAAGTTATTATGGCATCATGATCTCTCAAGAACATTATGTTGAGAAAATTCTCAAAAGATTTTCCATTTTTTATTCTAAGCCAATTAGCACACCTTTTAATTCGAATTGCATTCTTAAGAAAAATAAAAGTGTTAGTGCCCAACAAGTAAAATATAATTGTAAGCCTAATGTATTTAATGAACTTTACTCATCCAGATCTAGCATATGAAGTGGGGAGACTAAGTAGATATACTCAAAATCCTAACAAGGATCATTGAGATGATCTATATAGGGTTTTAAGATACCAAAAAGGCATGATTAATTATGGATTTATTTTTTGTGGATCTCCAACTGTGTTAGAAGGATTTTGTGATGCCAATTGGATTTCTGATTCAGATTAATTAAAATCTACAAGTGGCTACATCTTCACCATGGGTGGAGGTGTCGTGTCTTGGAAGTCCACCAAGAAAACTTGTATAGCTCATTCCACTATGGAATCTAAGTTTATTTCCTTAGAAAAGGGTGGAACTAAATTCGAATGGCTAAGACATGTTCTAATGGATCTTCCCATTTGGGAGAAACCTTCCCCATCAGTGTTTATTCACTGTGATAATCAAGCAGCCATAGCAAGATCTAAAAACAAAGTTTATAATGGGAAGAGTAGACATATTTGTCTACAACATAACATTGTGAGGCATCTTATATGTGATAGTATAATATCAACAGATTATGTAAAGTCAAAATTAAACTTGGCCGATCTCTGACAAATCCATTAAGTCAAAGACTAGTGAGCAACACATCGAGGAGAAATGGATTATGCCCATATCAGAAGTCAAAGTGAAGTATACCCAACCTTCATGAACAGTGACCTCAAGAAGGAGGTTCAATGGGAAAAACTAAGTCACTAGAAGACTCAATGTATTGTAATAATTTGTATCTCATTCTTATGATGTAAACAATTTGCAATGATTAAGTTGAATATATTTTTCTTAATGAATTTCATAGCCAATGATGGTGGTATGTATAACTACAATATATACTTGATGAAAGTCCAACTATATGAGTGTGGATTGGGGTCACTCCTGTTGAAATTTGGGCAGATCTCTAGAGCACTCATGAATATTCTCAGTAGGCGCATGGCCATAATGTGCCAAACCGTAATGTCAATTGATTTTATGAATGTCGTGTGAGTAATGAACCTCTAATTAGATAAAAGGGGAATTAGTTCAAGAACATAGTTCTACCTATCCTCTACTTATTACTTACATATACTCTATGCTTTAGTTCAAAGAACTTAGTTCTACTAAAGTTCATGCATGTCATTTTCTTAAGTTCTTCTAGAGAGTTATTTCATAGTTCTAATGTTTTGTTTTTGAAATTGTGGGGATTGTTGTGTATTTTAAATACAAAAGAGAGTGTTTAATCCCATATTAGTTGTTTTGGGAACTTCCCTCCTCTTATATGGAATCTTATCCATAGGATAATTGAGGAAAACAAAAGGAGATGAGCCATGCACACACATGGTGGGGCATCCCAATGGCATTCAGGCCGAGACAATCCAAAAACACTTTAACTAGACGTGTCAACGCATGTGACATCCCACATACCCAGGGGGGTTGCAAATCTAACCTCCCACGCCTGTTGGTGTGGGAGCGGCCCCGACTTGATTTTTTCATGTGGTTCACTAAACCATTATTTGAACATGTGTCACATCTCTTTCCTTTGTGTCTGTTCGTTTGGGCGGTTCCAAACAACAACTGAAACACATCCTTTCATTATTTAACCACATGAATCATGTTTGTTATTTAACAAAGTCTCTACCATCATTTAAAGAAAGTGTGTCTGAGACAAAATACTCTCTCATTTTGTTCCCATTTCTGAAATTCTCTGGAAGAATGATCAAATTTTGTTTGCTCCATGTCATTATCTGCGAGTGCACACTTCACTCCATTGTTGCTACTATATCCCGGGAGGGTAGCCGCCGGTTACTACCACACCAACACTTGTGTTGAGTAAGGCTGAAATATTCTTAAGGACATGCATGCCTCAACGATTTGGTAACAGTTTTCTATTTACATTTCTCTTATTTTTATCCACCAGAAAAACACTTTGTAGTGTTAATATAGAGGCTTAAGAAGCGTCCAAATTCCTTCGAAGCATCATTGACCTCTCCCAAGAAGCTTACAAAGTCATCAAGAAATAGCATCTTGTCATCTTAAAAAGTTAGATGGGAGAAAGTAGGCGTTCCTTGATCTTGAAAGGTTCAATCAAACCACTCATTTCCATGTTTGCAATCACAATTATACTCCATAATGAGAGTGAAGATGAGCAGGGACAAGGATCCTTGGAGCAATTCCTGATTGCTTGTGGAGTAACCCACTGATAGACCATTAACCAACATTGAGAATGATGTGAATGGAACACATTCTTTGATCGACTAGATCCATGTATCTATAAATATGAGGCTTTCCAATATCTCCCGCTTCCTTTGCAGAACACATGCTTAAAGGCTTTGGAGATGTATAGCTTCATGCATATCCTTCTCTTGTCTCTCTTGATGTGGAACCCATGCATAAACTCTCCAACTAGATGCATACAATTCGATATATCTCTTCCCGAGATGAATGCACCTTAGTCACAAGAAAGGATGGTAACACATTTATACAACACCTTATGTAACACATGGGCCCACTTCTCAAGGCTCTAGTAGAGTTTCAAGAATGACGATTGGCCCCACACACCACCTCTAGCCTTAACTGCGTGTTTTTTCCTCACTCACGTGCAAGACAACATAAACTTATGGATTGGTCCACATAGTTCTTTAGTGATGGGCTCCCTAAAAAGGAGGTGCATCTTGGTGATATGGGTAGTCCAAACATTAATTTTAAGGTTGTTTTATCCAAAGCCTCAAATCCTAGGATGTTACAATATCCCCCACTTAGACCCTTTATGTCCTCGTCAAGGCTCGAATAAAAAATTCTTTAGTAATAGACTCCCTAAAAAGGAGGTGATAATCGGTAATCCAATCATTCCTTTTAAGATCTTTTTATCTAAGGCCTCAAATCTTGGGACATTACATCTTGCAACAAGTGATTGGGTGAAGTCTCTCATGCTTGTTGTTGTATTGGTCTTTAGGATGAGTGCAATGCATAATTGCATTGCCCTAATATGCTTCCTCCCTAGTACATCCAATTTTAATTATTTCATAGTGGTGGGTAGACTATTGGACAAACACTACAATGAGATCGAAACTTGTCCTCTTTTCAATGAATAAAAAAAATATGATATACACATGTTATTCAGAAGCGAGGAGGCAAAAAGGTGTGGGAGTCATTAGCAATTAGCAACATGAAGGATTACATGAATACCATGTCCCCAAGAAAATCACCAACATGTCTATATTCATCGCTCAACATTGACCATCTGGACATTACAGTGGCTATGTTGTGGGGGATTTGGACTCACAAAAACAACATCATCTTCAAAACTTCAAAGAAGGATTTGATATTTACCATCCATTCATTCACTAGATAGATTTTAAAATACATGAATACCACATAAGGAATGGAGGACTTGCAGAGTGTGAAGCCTGATGTAAAAGTGTATAGGTGGTGCACTCTACCAAAGGGAACAATGAAGATTAACAATGGTGTGGATATGGAGATTGATGACTTGATGGAGTTGGGTGGAGTGGCACGTGATAATAGGGGAACCTATTGTCGATGGTGGGGGAACTACACTTCCTTACAACAACAACAACAACAATAGAAGTGGGGGAGATATGGATATGCTGCAAAGTATGGATATGACACAGATCTGGGCATTCGACCATATTAACTTGGAGGTTGACTCACCATAACTGATTAATGCCCTAGTAAAGACAAAAGAAAAATAGACCATATGGGTGTCATCATAAAGGATATCATTTCTTTCTATAGTCCATTTTTCTTAGTTTCTTTCTCTCATGTTTTTTGAACTTATACTAACTTATCTCATTGGAAATCGAAGGAGGCCTTATCTAGTTTACGGGATAGTACTTGTTGCCAAGAGACTCTCTCTCATCTCACAAAAGAACTTCCTATATCAATTTTATTGCAATTAAATGATTGATAGGGGCCTTCAAAAGATAAGACTGTTGCACAAATTTCCTTCACAATTATAGACTAAGGATGCCTAAACCATGAGATGTTGAAACTATCAACTTTGGTGGATCATAGACCATATTTGATCTTCACATTAGCGATTTGAGTAAACAGAAAGTTTTTTTTTGTATCGGGAGTAGTCAACAGAAGGACTGACTGTGAAAGGATTGCACTGTACATTGGTTCCATCATACAAGTGAAAAATTAGTTAGTGGATTCCCTTTCCAGGTTCTCTTATGCATGAACCTTGAATTGATTCTCAATAATGAGTTCATGAATGGAATCCTAGACAGTCTTGCACTTGAACACTCCTCGGTAAAAGGATGTATTACGTTCTACATCCTTGATCCACACAACTTGGCTCCTTTGATAGAAGAGGCATACTTAAGATTTGGAAAGAACTATAAGTTTGTCGCACACTTTTCTTTCCTTATGAATGAGAGCATCATTTAAAGGTTGGTTTTGTAAGTCAACAGTAATGGGAACATAGTTTTCCAATGAGTCACATTTGAGTAAGAAAACAGTGTGTTTCACACATTTGCAATGATTGATGGCTTGTTTTGTCACCTAAAGATTCCTAGACAAGATTAACAAAGGGTTTCCATTAAAAGGAGTTGTCCAACTTTAGGCTATAACATGGTCAAACCTATGTTACTGAAGCCAATACTTAAGTCTTTGGAATAGTTTGCTCCACATCTTGTCTTCCTTATGCACAAGATGCATCAGCAGCACGACATGATCATTTTTTGCAAAAAAGAAGTCAAGCACAAGATACAAATTGTTAAATATGTCGGTGAAGCTCTCGATCAAACATGCACGCCACATGCTTACACAATCATAATGTACAAGGGCGCTTCTGCAATTTTTTCACAAGAAGTTATGATGATCTATAGTGTGAACTCCACAACCTATACCTTGTATTCTTTAGGGTTGAAAACCCAATAGATGTGCCCATAAGCAACCTATTCATAATTAGAAACATGACTAACCATTGGAAAAAGTCCATCAACCTTACACTTGGAAGCTTGTGTGATATTGGCCTCTATAAAAAGGGTCATTGTTGTTTTAGTCACCCACACTGTCCTTCTAATTTCCCATTAGTGATGTGGAGTAGCACAACCCTAGACATTCTAAGCGAGAAGGGTCATTGGGTAACCCTTTAGCGCACAACTCATATGCTATAGACTCTCTTTTGTGCCTTCTAGGAAAACTTGGGTCCCTGCCCTTATTGTGCCGCTACTTCCTTGTTTTAGGAGGCTCTAGATGTTGACCTTAATCACCTTTTGTAACCCAATCGCAAGGGGTGGGACCCGAGAGGGGATCCACTCCTCACTAAATTGAAGAATACAACTGGACAGATCAAAACATACTATAATGTATGAAGGAAATGAGGTATTCAATTATTATTTCTCATATGGTATATATACCACAGAGAAAATTCTTATATAGTAGAAGGAAATATAACTAACTATATTATAACATGATATTTCATATACATTGTTCTTCATCCTATGGTGATATTATGAAGTAAAAAGCTACAACTAATTTTACATAAGATAAATTGCAGAGGATAACCTGGACATTCCATGTTATCCTCAAGTCAAACTTCCATTATATGATATTCATATATCTATGTCTCCTAAAGAACCTATACTTAGGTGATTTGGAAACAATACCCAGCAAAATAGGAAATAAAAGGTATGAGTTAGTAAAATTTGGTATATGTGCACAATATAAAACATTTGGACATTTTAAGAGCTTCAAATATAAGAGAGGGTATTTGCATAAGAGGGGGCTAATTGCATTGGGTTAAGTTCAAGTGATGAACTCATTAAAAGAATGAGGCATTTTGGTTATACAGAATAAAATGAGATTAATAAGGATTTTCCATTAATTATTCAAAAATTTCATAAAATAACATAGATGCATGCATATTTAGTATGCAATAGATCCACCTATGTAGATCCAAGACACAATTGTATCATTAGCCTAAAGAGGGTGGATAAGACATACCCTGAGCAGAGAAGATGCACCCAATATATAGTAAGGGTGGAAAAAGGTGCACCCCAGATGGAGAAGATGTGTCCTAATCATTATGCATAAGCATCTACATTAGACAAACTAGTCTAAATTATAATGCACACAAAGTCTAGTGGCAAGACAACAATGCTTAGTCAATATCACATTCCAAGAGATTTTTAGCACAAAATATGGCAGGGGGTTATAAGTCCAAATCAAGAAAAATGATATAATATTGATGCACTAAATATTAGTCATTTTTCATAGGATATTTTATTACATATTTTGTGCAAATTTTATCATGTTAATGTCATTTGTGCATGGTTCATCATTATTGGCCTATGATATATGTTTGCATCAAATATTTGCTATTTCTAATGTTTCATATTGATCTATCATTATTTATGGGGCGTACGTTCTTCTTTGTTGAATCTCAGGTAAATTGACAAGTCCTGGATTAGCTTGGTGTTACTGTCATAATTGTCGGTAGTATTGACAATTAGATAAAAGGACAGATATGAGACAAAGGAACTTGGTGGTACCGATAAAAGAATCGATGCTACCAACATGATCAATAGCAAAGCAACCAAAGTGATTTGGTGCCACCAACCTCCTATCAGTGGTACCAACTTGTATTGGAAAAATTGTCAAGAGATGTCAGAGAGAAACTCAGTGCTATCGATGCTTTGGTCAGTAGTACCGACATTTCACATGGAGTCATGACCTAGAATAGGAATCAATGCCACTAACATCCTATCAGTGGTACAAACTTGTCACTATTATATGAGATTAAAGATGGTGATTAATCCAATGACCACGAATTAATGATTCCCTAAGTCAATCTTATGACTAGGGAGGATTTCAGCCAGACCTAATTATCATGGTGGAGGTTGCCTGAAAGAGTAGAGACATGAGAAGATAAAGGAGAGGAGAAAGCTACATTTCAGATGATTCGAGCACCTCCGGTGGATGAATTTGCAACCCAAAGATAGAAAATCATCACGTTCGTCAGAGGGAGTCAACCAGATCATCTTCTCTAGGGGTTTTCATTGATTCTTTAACATTTTCCTCATCTTTATCTTATCTGTATATTTGTATGGCAATTCAAATCATGTGGGGCTAATCCCCTAATTCCTTAGGATCCGAGAGTAGCCCAGTTATGTGTTCTAATTGACTATTATGAGCTAATATTTATGTTTCCCTAATTTCTGGACATAACTTTATAATTGCTTCATGAATTATCTATACTTGATCACCATAGTTGTTTTCTTAGACCATTAATTACTTTGAGATAGGTATTAAGGGTTGGACATGTCATAGATTTACATATCCTAGACCACACCTCGAGAGAGAGCTTACGACTGTGAAAGGTATAGCACAGAGGTATCATTGAAGCACAAACCAATAATTAAATCTCTACGAGAGTGGGATTTGTATTAGATTGGGTAGTGAATTATGCTCCGAGAGTGGATAATTCTTGCTATAGGTCCCTTGGTCCAAGGTTAGGAGAACTAAATATTGATAAATAACTTGTAGTATAAGCTATGGTGAAACTATATTCCTAGGGAATCTACTTCATTTGTGATCACATCCTTGGTAACTTAGTTGTAATTCTTGCAATCAGTCAATTAATCAATTAGTCATTATTCATAGATAAACTCCTCTTCTAGGTTAAAAAGAACTAGGTTATGGTGGGGGTGCGCTCTGGCAGTGCTGCCGGCGCTGGAGGTGATTCTCGTTGAGGAGCCCATGCCAATGGAGGAAGACGTCCCCAACGAAGGAATAATGTCACATATGAGGTTCGAGTGACTAGCATGGTCAAGGATTGGGTTGTGGTTTTCAAAAACCCCATCAGAGATGTGGATACCAGGATCCCACAAATAGCCTTGATGGTAGAAGGAGACACCATAATCATACTGCAGGAGGAGGTAGATGCAAATGCGGCTCTGTGGAAAAACACACTCGCTGGATACATAATTGGATTCAAGCCCCACATACCCACCCTGCAGGAGTACCTCAGTCGATTGTGGAAACCGGAAGGTACTATAGAGGTCCTTGGTAGAGGAAGCGGGAGCTTTATCATCAAGTTCTAGGAAGGGTCAGACCTCACAAATTCTCTAGAGGGAGGACCTTGGAATGTGAAAGGAAAACCAATGGTTTTGAAGAAGTGGGAGAAAGGAGAGCCCCTCGAACAAGAAAAGTTCAATGTTGTGCCAGTTTGGTTGAAGATTCTAAACCTGTTGCTTGAACTGTGGAGTGAAACAATGACCGCTCACATTGCATCATTCTTAGGGAAACCACAATGTTTGGATCGTCAGACAAAGGCAAAAACAAGGGTGGATTATGCTCGTGTTAATGTACTGATAAGTGCTGAATCAACCTTCCCGAAGGCAGTGAAGCTCTGAACAGACAAAGGTTCAGACTATGCAGTCACTATTGAGTACGAATGGATCCTTGAGAAATGCCCCCATTGTGGAAGCTTTGGCCATGATAAATCTTTGTGCAAGACCCCTCTGATCACTTCCCAGGTGATGGCGAACCTTGCGACCACTCCTCAGGTGATGACGGCAGAGATACAAGGGAAAAAAGTGACAGAGAAGGAGGTAGAACCAGAGCAACAACACGTTCGACAGATTGCCCCACAGAGTACAGCTTCGCAGAACACCTCGCAACCGGCGATTACGACCCAAGCGAGCGATGGCGCGAGCAGCTCAAGCTACAAAGGGAAGACTGTCGAAAGTGATGGATTTGAGAAGCCAAAGAAGGTTGTGAGCCCAAGAAGAACAAGGAAGCAGAAGTCGAATGCTGGGAAGGAGCAGGATGCTGACCACTACCAGCCACTTGGAGACACAGACACTGAAAAAGAACATACGGCCTCGGCTGGTGGCAAGCCAGCCCAGAGGTTAAATGTCTAACACTCCCAAAGTGCTGGCATGGAACATCTGGGGGCTCTCCAACTGGGAGAAATAGGATGTCGTCCGAGCTAAATTAAAGAGAACTAAGGTGGATGTAGCTCTCCTTACTGAAGTCAAAGTAAAGAGAAAGAAAATCACCAAAGTTATGCAAAGGACCTGGCCAGGTGCTAGGTGGATTGACAACTCGAGGTCGACCAAGAAGATTAGAATCCTTTCCCTGTGGGATAATGATCACATACAAAGCACGGAAATTGCACAATCACGACAGTTCTTACACATTAAACTAAATATGGGTGATAAGAACTTTAGCATTACTGTAGTTTATGGTGACAATGACGATTCTAAGAGAGAATCTCTTTGGGAGGATCTCAAGGGAATCAGCAGAACAGTCCAAGAGCCATGGATCATTACTAGAGACTTCAATGTCGTCAGAAAGGCAGAGGAAAGAAAGGGAAGAGTTGCTCCTTCTGTGAGGTCTATGCGTGATTTTAATGAAGCTGTATAGAATCTTGATATCATTGAAACAGAAGCAAAAGGGTCGTTATTTACTTGGAATAACCAATAGAGTGGACCCAACAATACACGAAGCAAAATTGATAGGACTTTCTTTAATGTTGCAGGTCTTAATGAATTCCCAAAAATGTGGGTTGAGATCCTCTCCTCTATTTACAGTGATCATCATGCACAAGTTATACACTTGGATGATGAGGGGTGCAAGAACACCTACCCTATTCGATACTTCAATACGTGGGCGAGCCTACCCGACTTTAAGGAGGTGGTCTCCAGAGCTTGGAGTACTCGTATTGAAGGCAACCCTATGTACAGATTGTGCCAACGCATTAAAATCACAAAAAGAAGCCTACAAACTTGGAACTGGGAGAACAATGGTGACTTGACTGACTCAACAAGGAACAAAGAAAAACAAGCCCTAAAGGCCCAAGATGATGCGAATAGAGACCCCTATAATGACCAGCTATGGGACATTGCTAAAAGACTGAAGGAAGAAGCTATTGTAGCCAGAGACATAGAAGAAGTTATTGTGAGGCAGAAATCAAGAATTTTCTGGTTGAAAAATGGAGATTCCAACACAAAATTCTTCTATGCTTCCTTGAAAACTAGAAGAATGTGAAACCAAATTAAGGTCCTAAATGTGGATGGCAATCAAATAAACAACATGGAGTAGATTACAAATGTCTTTTCAATCACTACAAAAAGATCTTCAATGCGTCTGGGATAAGACAAATGATGAGATGGGATCAGCTGCCAAAGATCACTGAAAGTAAAAAAGGACTGATGTGTGCAATGGTTATTGATGAGGAGATCTATAAGATTGTCAAATAGTATGATGATGACCAGTCACCTGGACCGGATGGGATGAATGTGCACTTTTTCAAATCCACCTGGGATATAGTGGGAGAAGATGTGTGTCGTGCTATCAAGGATTTTTTCTGTAATGGAAGAATGCTCAAGGAGATCAACAAAACCTATATGGCTCTAATACCTAAGGTTAAGCAACCCTTGAAGGTAGGAGAATGGAGACCTATATCCTTTGCAACTTCGTAACCAAAGTCATATCAAAAATCTTGGCC
This sequence comes from Alisma plantago-aquatica, assembly GCA_963693085.1. Taxonomy (NCBI): domain Eukaryota; kingdom Viridiplantae; phylum Streptophyta; class Magnoliopsida; order Alismatales; family Alismataceae; genus Alisma; species Alisma plantago-aquatica. The sequence goes on from OY856414.1 coordinate 410,178,891, forward strand.
AATAGGTTAAGAGGTATACTACCCCACCTTATTAGCTACAACCAATGTGCTTATGTCAAGGGGAGGCGGATTGTTGATGCTATACTCCTTGCTAATGAGCTAGTGCATGATTTCAAGAAGGAGAATGTCAAGAAGCTCTGTTTGAAGGTTGATTTATGCAAGGCTTATGATTCCATTGATAGAGGTTACTTGATCAACATTTTAAGGCAGATGGAGTTTCCAAACTGTTGGATACATTGGATAGAAGAGTGTCTTAACACTGCTTCCTTTCAGATTCTGATTAATGGATCACCCACTGATATCATTCATGCAACGAGTGGTATTAGGAAGGGTGACCCTCTGGCACCCTACCTGTTTGTCCTAGGAATGCAAGGACTTACTACCATCTTCAATGAGGCTGTGCAAAAGAAAGAGATAGCACCCCTAAGTGTTGGAGACACTGACATTTCCCACCCGCTGTTCGCGGATGACCTTCTGGTATTCACCAAGGCCACTAAAGAAAGCATAGAAGGCATAAGGAGATGTCTCCACAGATTCAAAGAAACTTCAGGACTTGAGTTGAATCCTCAGAAAAGTCAATTATTTCTGAGTAGAGATGATCCAGAGAACCTTAGTGCGTTAATGGGGGTAGACACTTGTGAATTCCCAGTCATATATATTGGAGTGCCTTTGTTTGCAGGTAGACTCACGAAGAAGATGTGTTACCCTCTGGTTGACAAAATCAAGACAAAGCTGGAGACATGGAAAGCAAAGCTCTTATCTATAGTAGGTAGACTAGAGCTAGTTATGTCCACTCTCACCGCCTATCACATGTACTGGACAAGAGTTTTTCCTCTGCCAAAAGCCACTGTTGAAGAAATTGAAAGCTTATGCCGAAATTTCTTATGGGGGGACAAGGAGGAAAGCAAGCACATCCACTCCATATCTTGGGATGTAATTTGCAGACCCAAGATGGAAGGAGGGTTGGGTATAAGAAAAGTAGAGGACTGGTGTAATGCATGTCTGATTCGAACTTTGTGGGACATTACTAAGAAGAAAAATTCACTATGGATTAGGTGGATTCATAGCAAGTACATCAAAGAAGATACTTTGTGGACATGCCAATATAAGCAAGCTAATAGTTGGATGTGGAAGAACATCCTCAATATGAGAGATAGATGTCTCTTTAATGTTCAATTTCACATTGGAAAGGGGACTGAAGTGAAATTGTGGAAGGATCTGTGGTTTGAAGGGAGATTTCTTTCTCACTGTGTTGAAGACCCTGTTACTTTCAACTTAGGTCCAATCTTGGGCCTAATAGAAAGCTATCTGACATTATCATGAATGGAGTGTGGAAGCTCCCTGAGATCAGAGGAATCGAGTAGATTCAAAAACTCTGCAACATTGTTGAGCTGGGAAGTGGAGAAGATATCTGCATGCTCGGGAATCTAAAAACTATCACTTTAAAAGAAGCATAGGATTTCTGCAGGACTAAACATGAGGACTTGCCATGGACCAGATGGTTGTGGATGACTCGAGCACCTAAAAGAGTAATTCTCTGCTACTGGAAAGCTATGCACAGAAGGTTGGTTACTGAAGACTATATGTAGAAAATTGGATTCAAGCTAACCTCCAGATGCAGTTTGTGCTACAAAGAAGGGGAAACAAATGACCACATCCTGTGGAGATGCGAGTTTGCAACAGATATATGGAGCAGAGCTACGCCTTTATTATCCTTTATCCCAGGAGATATAAGGGAAGTGAACCTACTAAAGAATAAAACTGAAGCTCTACTTGCTATTCTTATCATTTATCATATATGGATACATAGAAATAGATGCATTTTTGAAGACAGTAGGAGCAATCCATACAATGTGTGGCATTGCATAGATACTGATTATAGAAGCTTACATAGATAATTTGCATCCTTATTTTTTGTTTTTTGATATATATTCTTATAGATGTATTGAGATATGCTCCCCTTTTGTAAATTTTGTGAGTAATGAAAGAGAAATGCGCTTATAAAAAAAATCAATTAGTCACCTTTTTGTAGGGAAATATGGGCACCAAGTAGGCAGAAGAAACAAAAATTTATCAATCCATATTCCCTAGAACAACAAGATCACGTAAACAACTATATAATGGAAAGGATGGTTTAACGAGTTCATATGTCACGGAACCATTCTTACCCCAATCCCAATCCCAATGCCTAGACAGTGGTAAAGGGATTGAAGTGCCCATCCCTAGGTTGCCTGAATGGATATCACACACTACATATACAATAAGAAATAATAACTCCTATAATAAAAGATTTAAAGAACTAACCAACCCTATTATGATTTTGTAGGTTTGTCCATATCATCAGTGTTTGTCAAGAGTGGAAGTGATTTAGTCAAATATTCATAATGATCTGTCTTGTTTACCTAAGTAAAAAATCATGACCTAATCAATGCAATAGCATGGTATGCTATAAAAAAAAAGGTAAAACAGTTTTATATCAAAGTAGTATACTTGGCAAGACTTATATTCAAATAATCAACAAGTGATTTCAAAACAATATTTATTTGACATGATTTTATTATGAGTTTCCCATTATGTTGATATCAAGAAGCATGCTTATATTTATTTGTCTTTATCTCCCCAATGAGATAGGGGAGGTCACCAGGCTCTATCCCTCCATACAAGGGAGGAGGTCAAAAACATGTACAAGTTCCCCTTCGAATGAGGAGGTCACTTGTACTCGATATCAACAATCATTATTCCTAAAAGTCATAATGGGCAATATCATTTATGTTTCAAGTTTGTTGCAAACTATAATATAGAAAATTAGAAAACTACTTAGTAGGGAACGAGGTAGCTCAAACAATTACATAGACAAGTATACATTTTCAAGAGGTACATAAAAGTATCACCAATACCACTAATTTGTTCAAGGAGGAGGTATAATAGCGTATTTGCAATTGCATTGATTAGGTCATGATTTTTTATTTAGGCAAATAAAATGGATCATTGTGAACATTTGAATAAATCTCTTTCTCTCTTGAAAAACACTGATGATATGAACAGACCTACAAAATCATAATCGGGTTGCTTATTTCTTTAAATCTTTTGTTTTATGAGTTATTATTTCTTATGGTATATGCCAGTGTGTGAGATCCATTTGGGCAACCTAAGGACAGGCACATCAATCCCTTTACCTGGTGTAACAAGAAACTCCTTGTTGTTCTTCTAGAGCCAATATGAAGGAGTTGTCTCTTTGATGTCAATGTGCTAGCATTGACTTGCACTCTCTAACCGTCTCTCCCTTTTATGGGTAAGACTTTCTATGGACTCTCATGTTAAAACAACGGTGAGAAGGAAACATTGGTCAACGTCAATTTTGTCTTCTGAAAGCCTTGACTACCCCCTATTTATAGAAGAGTTAGGGTCAGCATTTCCATATCAACTGGGAGTCGAAGAGACAAATTTATGGCTGTTATTGGTCATGAGTCAGTAGACTCACATCCCAAGTTGGTGAAATTGAATGCTTTCCTATTTGAAAACATATTGGTGATTAATCATAACACGTCATCATCAAATATCCTTGATCCAATCTTATTGATCATTGAATTGAGCGATTCACATGCTGGACCAATCGCTACTCTAAACCAGTCGGTTCACATTCTGAACCAGTCAATCCATTTTTTAGTTCATACAATATTTATTTAACATTTTTTAAATTGACTTGACATTTGTGTTGTTCGACTCAACACTTTATTCAGTCGACTCAAATTCTCAGTCACACAATTTTCATCCAATGTTGTTTAAATTTAATACCTAAACACTTCAACAATCAAGTTAAACTTTATTCATGAGTAAACTCTTATTCTAGGTTTATCCTATGTGTGTGACCCTATAGGTTCCAAGTTATGTTGGTAGTGAATGTCCATAACTATTTTATGACATCACAAGCAATGGGCAGTGTCTAGAAACACATCCTTGTGACCTAAGTAATTAAAAAGTTGGAGAACAACTTCAACCTACGGTTTGCGATCAGTATTGCAGTGATCATATAGTTCATTTATCTCTGATATCCATAATGAACTTGAGGCACGAAATTGTCATCCTCTCAATATTCAATCCATGTCTCTTGAACAAGAGCAAACTGTTGAAATACACATGAGTTCGATATTACATATTGACTCACTTGAGCATGGCCATGCATTTATCATTCTCGCTTATTAAGTGGCTAGGATATCAACTCCAATAGGTGGTACAAACCCCATCTACATCACTCATAATCAATACCCAAGTGTCACAATGTACCCAAGCACCATCTTTATGGAAACCCTTATTTAACGTCACGTGGATGGCCTTAAAGTTCATCAAATGACATGTGATGAGTGTAGTGACTTCAAGCCTAAGAACCACCATCATATTTATCACTTTGAGAGCTAATTCTGGCTACCATTCAATGGTTCCATGTATCAATCTCAAGTCAGGCCTGTCTGGTATGCTACTCTCTAACAAATACCCTTGTGTTTGACTTGATATCCCATATCATGACTAATGACACTCTGTCATCAGTCAACACACATTCTAGTCTTATGTGCTATTGTTATCTATTTTTCTTCCACATTAATATTCGATTAGGTACATAACAAGAATGTATGTACTCTTATCATACATATGATACCATTGTCCATGTCCTAAACCTGAAGACATATGTCATTGAGTAACATAATTCTTTATACACTTTTATTATCATTATCTCATAACTGAGTAAAACAAAATAAATTGTTTTTCCTTATATTATTATCAAATCAAGTACACTGTGCCACATTACAATCATCACATGATTGGCTCACTAGTCATACGTACCAACAGACTCCCACTTGCACTTAGAGCCAATCACTCACGAATCTTATTCCAAGTGATCTAACATGTCCATCATGCTTCTGCTATAAAAGTGCTTCTGTCAATGGGTCAACAACATTGCCTTTAGTTGGTATTTCTACAAATCTTCACATCTCCTCACTGAACAATCTCTCATATGAGATGGAACTATCGTAGTATGTGCTTGGAACATTTATGTGATCTGGATTCCTTAGCTTGTCCAATAGCTCCATTATTGTCACAATACAACTCTATTGCATCTCTAATGCTTAGAACTAGAGTAGGAAAAACTTGACCCACAGACCTAATACAGTACAAATTCTGACCCAGTCTGAAATGACTTGAATTTTTTTTTCATAGATTCCATCATAATATGTAATTTCATGACTTATGAACATTAAACTTGTAATCAACCCAAAAATGATCTGAAAACTCAAGGTTCCACCCCTATTTGGAACCACCCCAAGTTCACTGATGAAGTTCTTGATCCAAACAACTTCCTTTGCTGCATTGGATGCAACAATATACTTGACCTCTGTTGTAGAATAAGCAACTTTCTTTGAACTTTTCCAGCTTACAGATCCATTATTGAGACAAAACATAAATCTTGATTGTGATTGATAATCATTTTTTTTAGTTTGGAAGCTTGCATTGGTGTAGCTATTTATGCCTAACTCTTCCTCAATACCATAAACAAGAAACTAATCCTAGTTCTTCTCTAGTACTTAAGGGTGTTCTGTATGGTAGTCTAGTGACTTTCACCTTGGTTTGAATGATATATGCTCATCATGCTCAAGGCATACAAGACATCAAGACAAGTACATAACATTGCATACATGAAAGATCCAATTGCATATGCATATGGAATATTACTCATGTATTCATGTTCTTCACAAAACTAGGACATTGGGCTTTAGAGAGGTTAATTCCATGAGACATGGGAAAATTCCCTCTCTTTGAGTCATGCATGTTGAACCTCTTTAACACTTCATCAATTTATGTACTCTGGCTTAGGCTAAGAAGCCTTCTAAATCTATCTCTATAGATTTTGATTCCTAAGATATAGGATGATTTGCCTAAATCCTTCATACAGAAAGTACTTCCCAGTTGGTTTTTTACCATTGGTAAAGTAGGGATGTCATTCCCCATAAAAAGTATGTCATCTACATATAATATGAGGAATAAAATTATGCTCCCACTAACCCTTCTTGTACACACAAGGTTCATCTTCATTTTGACTAAAGCCAAAATCTTTGACTGTCTCTTTAAATTGAAGATTCCAGCTCTGAGATGCTTACCTCAATCCATAAATTGACCTTTGTAGCTCACAGACTTTATTGGTTTCTTTTGGATTTATAAAGTCCTCAGGTTGTGTCATGTACACGTCATTAAGTGGATTCATGTAAAGGAAAGTAGTTTTAACATCCATATGCCAAATCTCATAGTCATAATAAGTTGCAATGGCAAGCATGATCCTGATGGACTTAACCATGACAACTGGTGAAATTTTTTCATCATAATCAACACCTTGAACTTGTTTGAAACCTTTTGCAACCAATCATACCTTATAGGTTTGTACATTACCATCCATGTCAGTCTTCTTCTTGAAGACCCACTTGCACCCTATGGGCTTTACCCCTTCAGGTGGTTCCACCAAGCTCCATACCTTATTCGTATACATGGATTCCATCTCAGATCTCGTGGCCTTAAGCCAATTATTAGAATCTGGTCCCTCAATACCTCTAGGTAGGTTGTTGTCTCATCATCTATAACCAACTCACCACCTTCTTCAGTCACAAGATAACTAAATCTTTTGTTGGATCAATGGGCTCTAGAGGGAGGGTGAATAGAGCTTCACAATTCTCATAAGACAAATTAGACCACCAAATTATATAAAGTGTAAAAGCTTAAACAAGCAGCAATTTGATGTCTTAATCTAACATACATAGAAAGAATGAGAGGCAAGGATAAGCAAGCACTTGGACAGGTGGTTTAGAGTGGTTCCATGTCCTAAACTTAGGAGCAATGTCAGTCCACTACCTACAGTGGGTTAGTCTCTAGGATTTGCAATCTTGGTACTCTTATATTCCACAATAAGATTACAAGACACAACGACCACACATCCAAGGGCTTAGTACCTCAAGAAGATATCTTCAACCTATATAAGGAGCTTACCCACATGAACCATAGAGTCTTCAACCATCAACATGGACTTACCCACTCCTTCCTTCAAGTCTTCTTCCTTCAAGGGATTACCTATCTTCCTTGAGCATCATCTTGACTATCTCCTTCACTTGGAGATCTTGAGCACCTATCTCCTTCACCTGGAGATCTGGAGCACCTTGCTAATTTCTTCAACCTTGAAGAACAACACCTCCTTATCCTTCACTTGGAGAAGATCTTCAAAATTTATCTTTAAAGGGAATTGAGGTAGGAAGATGGAGGAGGAGAGCTTTACATCAATACATGGAGTAGTTATCTAACACAAGAACCTATCTCACTCATACTCATGAATTTGACTTGAAGGTAGAGAGAGAAAGGGGCTCAAAGGGTTAGAACACTCTCAACTATGCTAGAACCAAGTTTGCAATGAATGAGCAGCCTTGCAATGAACTCCAAGAAGTCCTATTTATAGTTGAGGGTGCCCCTTTAAGTTGTGGGACACTTAGATAAAAAAATAGCCATTTTTTGCTCAAAGAAACAACTCTATTTTTGCTCAAAACACACACCAACGGTCACATCACTTTTTCTGCAAAATTTTGTATAGTGCAATATGTCGAGTTTCAATAAAGTTAACTCGACCGATCAAGTAAAAGACAAAACCGATATTCAAACTGTCGGTCGAGTTTGTCCTGGGTAAACTTGACTGATCACTGAAGATCATTTTGGTCAGGCACTCGATCGGTCGAGTTTTGTGAAAACACAACTCGACCGATGCTATCTCTAGAAAATTGACCAAGATGGATCAGCCGAGTTTGTCCTGGGGAAAAGTCGACCGATCGACAACATGTTATCAATCTTTGGAAAATGCATCTAAAGTGATTTAACTTTGGCGTTTTATGTCCCAATCATTTTTCTCATCTAAGTTACAAGTCCATTCATCATTACAAGTGATTATAGAAATGTTCTAAGGTCATTTACATAGATTTCCACAAATACACACTTGTAGCTCTTTGACTTGAACTTGAGCCATTCTAGGGCTTTTTATTTTGGATCCTTTTCATGTACCTAATACCTAAAATCAATCTTTAATACACGTATTAGATACATATGAGTGGAATGGTTAATTCATTATCAAAATATGGACAATGTATAATCTCAAGGTCACCATCTTTCAGGATCAAGGTGTGTCCTACTAGATCTATGAGGTTCTTGTGTTACATGAGGAACTTGAGATTCCATAATGTCTTTTGAGTCTCCTTATTCCTTTTGTACCTCTATAGCTTCATTTTTTTCTTGTTGGTCTTGAACCTCTTTGAGTTTTACTTTTCTCCCATTGATTTCTTTATAAATAAATTCCTTTTCAAGGAATACAACAATCCTAGAAACAAACAACACTTATCTGATTTGGGTCCAAGCTTTTCAAGAAACATTTTCTTGACATAAGCATCATGTCCCCAAATCTTCATAAAATATACACCTGGATGCTTCCCATATCATATCTCAATTGGTGTCTTTTGAACTGATTTAGATGGTACACAATTTAGTGTAAATATTGTAGTTTGTAGAGCATGTCCCCAGAAATAAGTATAAAGATAAGCAAAACTCATCATTGATCACACCATATCTAGTTCTTAAAGGATCAAATACATTAGTATGTGTGATTCCTAGTAGATCACTTTCCCTTTTGTTGTTTCCCATAAAAGGAGCCTTTGTCATCTTGCCCAACAAACAAGACTCACATGCCTCTACTGATTCAAAATCAAAAGAGTCATGATAGCCATCTTTATGGAGTTTGGAAATGTGTTTCTCATTTATGTGCCCTAGACGACATTGCCAAAGGTTTGGTTTGAGTTATCAAGTTTATTCTATTGTTATTTACATTATACACACTTGTCTTTATATCTATCAAGTATAGACCATAAGACATTGGAGAACTGCTACAAAATATCCCATCTTTACTAATAGAACATCGATCATTCTTTATAAGAAATCTGAATCCATTCTTCTCCAAATAAGATACAAATATGATGTTCTTATTAATGGAAGGTACATAATAGAAATTATCTAACTCTATTACAAGTCCACTTGGTAGAGATAACTCATAGGTTCCAACTACACTGGAAGCCACTCTTGCTCCATTAGAAACGTGCAGTTCAACCTCACCTTTCTTTATAGGTCTAATTCTTTTTAGATCCTTCACATTTGAGAAAATGTATGATTCACATCTAGTATCTAGTACTCAAGATGAAGAAGTAGATAATTTGATCTCAATTATGTATATACATGAAGTATAGATCTATATCCCTTTCTTCATCGTCCTCAATTTCTTTAAGTGAAAAGGACATATTCCTTCTGTACTTACCCCTCTCCTTATCTTGAGTGTGGAAGTCTTGAAGTTCAACTTAGCCTCATAACATTTCTAGGCCTTGTATTTGCCCTTGGACTCTGTTCCATAGATCATCATCACGTGTTTGTCCTTCTTCATTTGTTCTTCAACATTTATCATCATGCCAAGCAATTCAAACTATTGTTTAGTCAAGTTATTCAAGTGATAACACTTGATAAACTGGCCATATGATTCAAGGCATGATTAGAATCATATACATGGCCAACTCTTGACCTAAAGTAAATTCCAGTCTCTTCAGATGTTCCACATGCCCAATCATATTGAGTACATGGAACTCTACTAGATCTGCCACTGTCATTTTACACTAAAACAACACTTTGGAGACAATATACCTTTCTTACTTTACATGATTCTTAAGATATATTACCATCTCGAGAATGTATATGTTGTCAAGTTATTTATGCAACTCATAGTTCATGCAACCTAACATAAGGTTCTTGATGTTTGCAGTATGATTGGCATGCTTCAAGTAAGCATCCATTTTAGCCTTTGGCACATTTGGAGCGGGTTCCTCTTGCACTAGTGTTTCAAGGACATAGAGCTTATTGTAACATCCCTGACCTGGGTTATGAGTTAACCCTAGGTATTTTGCCTAAATATGTGATTAAATCTTTGTGATTAACTCTGAGCATGTAATTAAGTTTCTCAGAAACATATATTTCAGTATTTGCTCCTTTTTATTTAAAGTTGTAGCATTATTTTGATATACAGGGACCTATGTGCAATTTACCCAGTTAAAAGGGTTAGTTTGCAATTTGCACATGTTGAGATGTTCCTCTAATGATGAGACATCATGAGAATCTTTTTGGTAAAGTTTGAGGGATTTCCCAAGCTAGGGCACCAAGGTGCAGCTGTGGAAGCAATCCCAGTGCTTGAAACCTTAAATTGGGGAAAAATGCAATTTACCCAAATTAAGGGATACAAATTGTGAAATATGTCATCTAATGTATATTTTTAAACTTTTGCCATCATTTAAAAAAGAAATGATGAGGAAGTCACCTCAATTGAATTATCAAGTTATGAGACATGCCTTGTGATTGAATAATCAGGGTATATGTGTAATATTTCTTTATGTATGTACCTCAGTATTAGCTTGCTCTCCTTTACCTTCTTTTCCTAAGACCTTAAGAGAAGGTTTGTCCTTAGAATAAAGAGGAAGGGACGATCAAGTAAAGAAGGAGGGACCTAATTGGAATTATGGACAACTTATGAACTAATGTTGAAAATCCTACCCCATGTATATAAGCTCTCCTTCCCTTAGTTGCAAGGGAACTCACCCTTCGTTCCCTTACTGTTTCATTTCACCAAAGACGACCAAGGACTGCCTTGGAGCTAAGGAGGGCGACCAAGGGGTGCAAGGTAGGTTTAAACCACTCTTCTTGCCTAATTCCATGGTTAAAACTCGAATTCAAGGTCATCTTCATGGCTAACTCTTGAAACCCTACCTTTCTAGCCGTCTCTTTTCATCCTTCCTTGGATTTTTCACCTTGGCCAACCTGAGGGAACTCAAGGACGCCATTAGAGCTTGGATCTTGAAAGCTTGGAGCTCAAGAAGCAAGCGTTAGGCGGGTTTTATAACTCTAAACCCATGCTTTACTATGTGCATCTTTATATGCGTTTTGATGATAGATCTTAGTGTTTCCCTACTTTTCCCTGCTATTTTGCAAGCAAACCTATGGGATATTCGTACTGTTCTTGAGCTAGGAGATGAAGGCGTGATTTCCAAGAAAAACCCACCGCTTTTCACTTCCTTAAACGGTCTCAAAAGTTTGCTCTCTCGGACTCAAGACCGCGAGGTGAGCAAACGGTCTCGAGACCGCGACAGGGTAAACGGTCTCCAAGACCGTTTGTCCCCATTGACCGTATAAGAAATCTGTTCCTAATTATATAGTCTAATTACCCTCAAATTTTGGGAGGCTAACTCCAAGGGAATCGGGAGATATGACCTTTTTAAGTAACAACTTTATTTGAATTTATTCCTGATTTTCAAACGGTCTGAAATTGCCTTTTTGGGAAAACGATCTCAAGACCGTGTAAGGTCATTGACTAAGCGTTGACCGTATGAGATTACTGTTCAAAATTATGTTAGTTAACAACTCACCAAGTTTGATGGTCTAACTCCAAACGGGCTAAGCGTTGAAGGGTGTATACTAGGGCTAACCCTAGATGAAATCAGTACTGAAATTATGGTGACCTAATTAGGGTTTTTAGGGTTGATTGACCTAAACGGTCTCAAGACCGTTTGGGGGTCACCAAACGGTCTCAAGACCGCGAGGGAAATCAACCAAGACCGTTTGGAGGTCTGGGGTCAAGGATAGTTGACCAATTGAAGGTACAATTACACCGAATTACATTGCAATTAAATATTGACATGATCATCAACTCAATGGGTCAGACCTTGATGAATCTGCACTAGAATCCAAAATTGGATGGGCAAACGGTCTCAAGACCATTTGGAACTCATCCAAACGGTCTCAAGACCGAGAGGACAATCACCCAAGACCGTTTGGAGGTCTAGGGTTGAGTAATTTGACCAATTGAGGACCCAATTGCAAATAAGTTATCAATTGATCAAAATACTGAAATGGTGACCCAATCATGGTTCAACCTCTATCAAATCACCTTAGATTTTGATGAAATCTTGGGCAAACGGTCTCAAGACCATGTGGGGCCCACCCACATGACCTCAAGACCGTTTGGGCCAAGTTTGAGCCCAATTGGAGCTCAATTGAAGGGTTCAACCTTGTGTTGATGCACATTGTTGAGTGATAATGGGTGAACATTGATAGATCCTAATTGAATCGATTTCAATCCTAATTGGTCAACAATTGAGGTTCAATTGAATGACCAATTGGTTAAGCATAACCTTAGTTGACCCAATACATAGGTGGTCAACATAACTTTGACCTTTTGAGGGATTCAACATCGGTTAACATCATCGATTGTATCTTTGATTTTGTTGATGGACTAAGCGGCTGAGACCATGTGAGCCTCGCGGTCTCAAGACCGTGAGAGGGCTCGCGGTCTCAAGACCGTGAGGGGGCTCACGGTCTCAAGACCGATAGGAGGCTCATGGTCTCAATACCGCGAAGGGCCTCGCGGTCCTGAGGTCAAACTAGCTAAACGGTCAACGTCTCTTCGCGGTCTTAACATCAACTTGAACCAATGAGAGGGCTCGCGGTCTTGAAGCCTAAGGGGGGCTCGCGGTCTTGAACCACTTGAAGAGGCTCGCGGTCTTGAAGCCTAAGGGGGCTCGCGGTCTTGAAGATAGAGAGAGGCTCGCGGTCTTGGAAGGTCAAAGTGAGCAAACGGTCAACACTTTCAACCGATCTCAACCCAATTGATGATTAATGATTGAAATCAATCAATGTGATTCAAGGTTGACCTCATTCAATCATTTGATGATGTAAATGGTCCAATGTTGCCCAAATCAAACCCTAATGATAATCTAGGATAGTAAGGGGTTATTTGACTAAGGGTTTTGATCATAATGATGATCAATGGGGGGGGGAATTACCAAAATACCCCTGAAGGGTCAATTGAGTTATACCTTGCTCAATTCAAACTCTAATTACATGAGAATGATGTTTTTAGTCATAATGAATCTATCTAACTTGATCTAGTCTAATGTTATCATCAACCATTAGTATGATGAAAGAGAGAGTACTCTAGAGAGAGAAAGTACCCTAGAGAGAGAAAGTAACTCTAATCACATAATGGTGATGCTTTTGGCTATGTTAGCCTATGATGACTCAATCCAACCTGTTTTAGAGTGATGTTGACATCACCTAGCATTATGATGAGAGAGAAAGTACTTCTAGAGAGAGAAAGTACTTCTAGAGAGAGAAATTACCCTTTTTAAGTGGAAATTCAAGTAAAGCATCTCCAATGCACATAAGTGAGCATAATTAGGGTATGGTCCACCCGTGTGAGGTCATAGAAACCCTAATTATAATAAATGATGAACTCTTAACTAATCTAAGAGCATCAATGAAGATGTTACTCATACATGATGATGTTATGAGTTTAATTCACCTTGATGTGAATAGTAAACCCTAATTCAAGGGTGATGACATGTAATGTGAATAGCAAACCCTAATTCAAGGGTAATGGCATGCTTTTGAGCAATAAACTCTATTTGATTTAAATTAAAGATTTAACTCTTATGACAAGAGTAGGAAGTACATTCCTTATTGTTGCATTACCTTTATCAGATGTATTAACCATGCAGGTTCTGATATGAAGGTAATCATATCCAGGTATGGATGTTGATGTTATATTCATTAAAGGCATGCTGTTAGCCTTATGAATAAGTAAAGTAATCTGATGCCTTGCCAGTGGCATCCTATGCTGATAATGGGCTATGAGAGCCATGAATACCATCAAGGTCATGCCTTAGAGATGACTTGTGATGAGGATAATGAGAAATAATGATTGATATGAGTTAGGCCTGTTACATTTAGTATTCTTCTTTTATAGCTGCTATGCTACTGTTATTGTTTGAAGAACAATGTATGCTGTTAAAGAAATACTGAATGTACCTAACTAATCAAGTATAATGTAGAGCCCTGATCATAGATCCATCATTGTCAGAAATTAAGTGATGGTGAAACAGGTTTTCCTTAGGGAACTCCTGGAGCACATACTTTTGAGTATGTGGGGTACATGGATGTGTAGAACCTTACATCCTAGTGTAGGAAAGTGATGTAGATGTGGAATCCATCCATCCTTCACTATAGTTCCATACCGTATCAGTGGTAGGTAAACATGAAACCTCCTGATGATGAAGAAAGCACAGATATCTGTATCAGTGGTAGGTAAATATGAAACCTCCTGATGACAAAGAGAGTACAGAACGCCACTGTGACTCTAGAATAGTGAAGGACCAGTTTACCCTGGTGAGCTATAGTAGTAGAGACACGAGATGTCCTACAAGTGATCCTCTTACTGACTGAGGAAGGTGAAGGTCATGAGAATCCGGCTCTCTTAATGACCTATGTATGATACTGATGTGGCTTCTCAGCTATCAGTTGGAGTATGAGTGGTAAGCCTCATCTCCACAGGGCATAATGTTGTTTGTAAAACATAATCAACCATGTAGTATAACTTGTTAGAGATGATTCCAAGTTAGTTGGTTGATGTTACATTGCAATAATGTTGATATTCTCCATATCTCCTAAATTGTAGAGATCTTGTTATACCTGCAACTGTTATAGAATGCTTTGAAGGCTTTACTGTTTAAGATATTCTTTGATGTTATAATAAAGCTTCTGGCGAAGAGTTATAACTCTCGCTGGGACAATTATGTATAATTGTCTCACCCCGTAGGCTTCAACTTTTTAGGTGGATGTCGGAGACGAAGGAACCAGCCTACAGGTGATCAGTCTCAGCAGCAGCATCAGGGGCAGCAGTAATCTCAGGTGGAGATTGTCCTGCCATATGGTGTAGTTAGAGTCAGTCCTATGTGTCCTCTGTACTCTCAGGTCTTGGAGTCTTTTGTATAGTGATCTTGAGATTTTGTATCCTGATGTATATAATTACTCAAGAAGTAATTATCCTGAGATGTAAACAGTTTACCTCACTTTATGAAAGAAGCTTTTATGGATTCAAGCTCTTGTCACGAAAAGTTTTAATTTCCCGTGATTTTTGTCTTCCGCTAATTACCGATTCGCTTCCGCTAAGTTTTAATAGTGTTTATGTTATGGTTTGGAGATCAGAGCACACACTTATGCTCATGATTGAGAATGTTTCTCAAAGTCCTGAAGCAGTTATGCAAGTTTATCCCATATACTTTGTCTTTCTCAAAGACCAATCACAATGATAGTGTATTTTCCATTTATGTCTACAAATTTCTCCTGCTATTTTGTTCATATTGACAACCCTCGCTATAAATTTGAAAGATTGCAATGAACACTCTTTGAGGGAGCCAAGAACCAAAATAATTAAGTTATTACCTAGCCACATTGGTGCTCACGACCAATTATTAAGGTAGGCAACATTTGTCAATTGCATCTTATGCAATTCTTGCATATATGGTATGCACAACTCCTTGCCATGGTCCATTCGTATGCTTCTAGGCACTTAATCCTATTAAGGTCACCTAGTTAATCCTGACCCATAAGCCAATACAACAGAATATGCACCTTGTTAAGGCAAACCCACATATCTACCATCTTACTTCCACTAGATAGATGGCTCACCACGCTAGGGTGTGCCCATGCTTAGTCCATCAAGCTTTTCATGTATTTTTTTTAAAGAAATAATCTTAGACTTAATATTTATTGATGTATTTTATATATAAAATACATATACATATCTAATTACCACATACTTATAATATGTATCATATATGCAATCATAAAACATATAAGCAATGGTTATTTCCATACTAATGCAATTCTTTAGAGTCACAATGAATTTCTAGCTACCACATAAGGTCATACATCTCATGTAGCAACATTTTCTTGGAAATATATTGTTGGAACATGCTGGTCGATCGGATAGACCCTCTAGTTGATCGGTTGGACTTCTAGATCACTCAAATGGTTTCCATGATTGGTTTAATGACTCTAGATCATGCGGTTGATTGGACTCCTCCAGTCGATTGATTGACTCCTTCTATCATCTAGCCTCCTCAGTTCTCCGTTCGATCGAATCGACTTCCCAATCGGTCGACTCACTTGGTGTTGAACGTCTTCTCTTTTCCAAAATAGAAAATTATAACTATCATATCCCTATTAACTTATTACATTGTAAAATTGAAACCTCAAGTTACATTTGAGGAGAGTATCATAAGAAGAGAATTAATTTATATTTGAGGAGGAAGAGAGAGGCTCGGTATGAAAACTGATAAAATTAGGAATAAAACCAATCAACCATGCACACATATCCACAAGGGGTATTGGCCATAACCACACATACATCCACCATCAAAACAATTTTAGGACGATATGTATTGATTGCATATATATACATAAACACACGCACAGATATATATATATATATATAAGATACATACATATATATACATAGATACATTTATATATATATAGAGAGAGAGAGAGGGAGAGAGAGAGAGGGAGTTGAGCTAGGATACACTGGAGTGTATTCAACCATCCATACACTCAAGTTTTTAACTGTAGGATTGTTATCTCTCTCTCTGTATATATATATATTATGTTGGAATTGAATGTGGTATTTAATTGGATATGCAAATTAATAATTTTAGTATTCATGTCTTATATAAAGAAATGAATTTGATCATATCTATTTAAATCCTAATACACCATAAATTGATGTGGCTCTGATACCACTGCTTGGAAATCAGGTAGTAGATAAGGCAGCAGAAATGCAAAATTGATGCTTGAATCCTTAACCGACAAATTTTGTCAAGAACAATGTATTTAGCAAAGATGGTTTCTAGGTATATATGTGGTCCTGGAGAAAGCCCAGTGATAATCCACACAACACAGTGCTTCTAGATCTGGCAGCACCCAGATGGTTGTCGACGGCGGCATCCTGGTGTAGCACCATGGATGGAGATTGATGGCATCCTCCTAGCATGTTGGTAATGGCCTTCACGCCTCTACATAGTCTAGGTGGACCGCCAAGAACTCCTTGTTGTGCTTCTAGAGCCAACATGAAGGAGTTGTCCCTTTGATGTCAATGTTCTAGCACTAACTTATACTCCCTATATGTCTTTCACTTTTATAGGTAAGACTCACTTTGGGCTCTCATGATAAATAAATCATCTACGCTTCTGCCTCTTTTGATTTTTTAGATATTTCATAAAACAAACTCTCTATGGATCCCCAAGAATCAATTTTTACCACAACAGTGAGAGAACACCATTTGTCAGTGTTAGTTGTGTCTTCAAAGAGCCTTGACTACCCCCTCCCATTTATAGGAGAGTCATGGTCAGGGTTCCCAGATCAACTGGGAGTCAAAGAGACAAATTATCATGAATTTTTTACTATTACAGGTCATGAGTCGGTCAACTTAGCTTTTGAGTCGGATGACTCACACCCCAAGTCGGTGAAATTGAATGTGTTCCTATTTGCAAACATATTGGTGATTAATGCATAACATGACGTAATCATCATTCCTTGATCCAATCTTATTGATCATTAAACTGAGCAATTTACATATTGAACTGGTCGGTTCAGACTCTGAACCAATCGGTTCACATTATGAATCAGTGGATCCAAGTTCTTGTTTAGCCAATGCTCATCCACCATTATTTAAATTGACTCGACATTTGAGTTAGTTGACTCAAATTCTCAGTCAATCAATTTTTAGTCAATGTTGTTTAAATTGATTACCTAAACATTTTGGTAATCATGTTAAACCTTATTCATGAGTATCTTATGTGTGTGACCCTATAGGTCCTAAGTTACATTGGCGTTCAATGTTCATAACTAGTTTATGACATCACAAGCAATGAGTGGCATCTAGATTGTTACCCAAGTAATTGGAAAGTTGGACAGAAACTTCACCTACAATTTTTTATCATTGTTATAACGGTCGTATAGTTCCTTTGTGTCAGATATCTAGATTGATCGAGGCATGGAATTGCCATCCTCTCAATATTGAATCCATGTTTCTTGAACTTGAGCAGACTGTTAAGATACAACATGAGCTCAATATCACATATTGACACATGAGCATGGCGATGCATTTCTCAGTGTCGCTTGTCAAGTGGCTATGATATCAACTCTAATAGGAGGGACAAATCCCATATACATCACTCACATTCAAACCCCATGTCTCACAATGTACTAAAGCACCAATTTTATGAAAACCCTTATTCATGGTCACATTGGATGGTGTTAAAGTTTATTGAATGACATGTGATGAGTGATGTGACTTCAGGGGTGCGAACCATGACTTCAGGGGTAAGAACCATGATCTTCACTATCACTTTGAGAGCTAATTTTGACTATCGTTCAATGGTTCCATGTATCACTCTCAAAGCGGGTTTGTCTGGTACATTATTCTCGAACAAGTACCTATGTGTTTGATGTGATATCCCATATCACGTCTACTGAGACTTTGACATCCATCAACACACATTCTAGTCTTATGTATTACTATTGTCTATTTTTCTTCCATAGTAATATCTGAGTAGGGACATAAAAAGAATGTATGTACTCTTATCATACATATGTTCTCATTTTTCATGTCCTAAACCTAAAGACATATGTCATTGAGTAACATTAATTCTTTATACATTTATTATGTTATATCATTATTTCATAAATAAATAAAATAGAATATACAGAACTGCCTTTTATTATTATCAAATCAATTACATCATGCCACATTACAATCATCGCATGATTGTCTCTCTAGGCATACATACCAACACCTCCTATACTCTCTTGGACTCACCAAGACCATAACCTCTATTTGCCTTCTCCTTCCTAGATACCACGACCTCAGAAAGGGTGCTACAACTGATAGTTCTAGCGATACCAAAGTCACCCCAACAAACTTCGAGCTTGTTCATGCTCTAGTCACCAAAGGTAGTTTTGGGTGGCCATATACCATGGACGAGGTTAGGATGAACCAAAAGCCTTCCACATAGTCTTGGCTCCATCTGAATCCCAGGTTCTCTCTTCCTGACTCTAGTTCACTCAGGATGTTTTAACCTTCTTTGCATCAGTGTTAGATGATTAACAAATCTTAGAGGTCATCTAGAATAGCTGACCACTTCATGTAAAGGTGATTATCACCTTACATCCATTCTTGGTCAGGTATATCCATTTTCCCGAGTTCCCATCCAGTTTAAAAATCAACGCATGGTAGTTCTCCTATATGTTGCTTGTCACTTTTGTTTCTTCGACTACTCACAATGTCTATTCAAGGTCATTGATGGTAGTAGGAGGAGGACTAGTTCCCTCCATTTACATTCTTGGAAACCATCACACATGAGAAGAGCAGTAGTTGTTGTTGTGCATGGAGTAACACAGGGAGGGTGATGATCACATGGAGTCTTTTACCTGGATTCCCTTATGTTCAATCTGACTCATCATATGTCCATCAGGAGTACTTTTGTCTTTACAGATCACCCTTGGTCCTAGCCACATGAATCCTATAGTGGGACACATGCCATGTCATGCGCAACTAATAAATAATTAGGTGCAATGGGGTATTAGTCATTTCAGTACCATTTGTTTATGAAATGAATACATGAATTAAGTTTACAAACTCATAGTAAATGACTAGAACATTTGACAAATATAAACATCTATGTTTTGAAATAAAAAAATAGCTGATTGAGTTATGGGAATGGTTTTCAGACTTCAATTTTGAGTTTAAAGAGTGTCCAATTTTAAAGTCAATGAATTAAATGGAATAATTGATGACTCAATATATATATTTTGCATTTAGGTGTTGAATGGTATTGAACTTATTATAAGAGACAATATTGAGTAATTGGGTCTGATAAAAGGTATGTGCTCTTTCCCTATTTATTTGGACATTATAAATGACCGATATTAATTTTCCATAATGACACAAAACTATTATTAATTGACTCATCCTATCATTCTATAAAGACTCCTTTATTCCTAAAATATAATTATATCGTTTCATTGAATATGTTGTTCATCCTTTTACATTGGGTCTATGACCCCACCTATCTTCTTTTTGGAAAATTTGATTAATGATTGGACTGTATATTTCTTTCCACTATCTATTATGTGTGCATGTCATGCAGACTATTTAACAAATATAGTGAAAACCATTAGGATGTGTTGTTCCGCCCCAGTTTTGTTGTTCCCACCTATTTTATATATTAGGGTGTGTTGTTCTACCCAGGGTGTATTGTTCCACCCATTTACTTGTTAGGGTGTGTTGTTCCACCAATTTACTTTTTAGGGTGTGCTGCTCCGCCTAGGGTGCTTTGTTCCATCCATTTACCTGTTAAGGAGCATTGTTCCACCCATTTACTTGTAGGGTATGCTATTCCACCCCAGGAGTGCTTTATCCGCCCATGTTTGGTCAATGACTAGTGGTGTGTTGGCCCTACTTTTGGCATTTAGTATATCTCATATATGCACACAACTATATTTGTTTGTGATATTATGACATGATTATGGCAAGGTTGTTGGTATGTATGCCTAGAGAGACAATCATATGATGATTGTAATGGAGCATTAAATACCTAATTTGATAATAATAAAGGTAATTCCATCTATTATGTTTGTCTCAATCATGAGATGATAACACATACATAGTATATGTCTAAAGAATTATGTTACTCAATGACATATATCTTCAGGTTGAGATTATATGTATGATAAGAGTACATGCATTCTTGTTATGTCCCTAGTCAGATATTACTCTGGAAGTAAAATAGCAACAATAATACATAAGAATAGAATGTGTGTTAACTGATGAAAAACTCTCATTGGTCATGATATATGATATCAAGTCAAGCACATAGGTACATGTTAGAGAACGGTATATCGGACAGCCCCACCATGAGAGTGACACAGGGATACCATGTAATGGTAGTCAGAATCAACTTTCATAGTAATAGTGGTGATTGTGGTTCTTAGACATAAGGTCACTCCACTCATCACATGTCATTTGTTGGACTTTGACATCATCCAACATGACCTTGAATAAGGGTTTCTATAAAGGCGATGCTCGAGTACTCTATGTCACATGCATATTGAGTGTGAGTGATGTAGATGGAATATGACCCTCCTATAAAAGTTTGATATCAAAACTCCTGATAAGCTAGACTGAGAAATGTTTGGACATACTCATGTGATTCAATATGTGATATGGGAACTCACATGCATCTCAGACAGTTTTCTCTTATTCAAGGAACATGGATTGAATGTTGAATAGGATGACGGTTCCATGTCTCGAGTTCAATCTGGATATTAGAGATAAAGGAACTATACAGACACGATAACACTAATCATTGATTGTAGGTTGAAGTTATTCTTCAAATTTACAAACTACTTAGGAGGAAATGATGTTTTTCTAGATACCACTCATTGCTTGTGAAGTAATAAGTTGGTTATTGACATTCACTGGCAATGTAATTTGGGACCTATAGGGTCACACACATAGAGTACACTTGGATTAGGAGTTTATTTATGAATGATGTTTAACTTGATTATTAAAAGTATTTTAGGTATTCAATCAAACAATTGAGGTTCAAAATTAACTAATTGGACTCTGAACCATCCGGTTCAAGTGTTGAACCCTTTGGTTGGAGTGTCAGACTGATTGGAAACAACATTGGCTGAATATAGGCTGAGCAGGACATTTGAAATGACCACTTCACATACGAAATGACTATTTCATGGTGTGACCATTTCATGATATGAAATGACCGTTTCAAGAGTGAATGATCAGTTCATCATCTGGGTCATCTGGTTCAATGATCAATTTGATTGGATCAAGGTTTTTATGTTGACATCTTCTTTTGCATTAATCAAATATTGAATGCCAATTTGATTCTAAAGAGTAAAGTACATGAACTGACTATTCATGAGATGAACTGACTTGTTCACCTCTAAACCATGGTTGGACAATGAACATGTCGGTTCATCGTCTGTACTTTCCAAAAAAAATATGAATTCCACTCTTTGACTCCCAGACTGACTGGAAACTTTGACCCTGGCTTTTCCTATAAATATTGGCATCCTAGGGGCTTCCCATACACAACAATAAGCCCTGTAAATTGTTGTCCTCTCTAGTTGTGGTAACCAATTGTAAGGAGTGGGATCCCAAAGGGGAACCACCCCCTACTAGAAATAAAAAGGCAACATCCCTTGAACCAAACACCACATAATTTTTTTTGCCAAAGGGATGGAGACCAATTCTTTCAACATGTATGTATCATTACTCAATGAGTAGCAGCGGAAAAGATCATTATCTAACAATTTATAAAGCTTGATAACATGATACAACACTTCACTACACATGGTGTTCAAAAGGAAAACTAAACATATAAGCCAAAGATCAAGCCGAGGGTCATATAACCACCTCTTCAAGTCTCCCAAAAGCTCAGCTACAAGGTTGATGTCAAAGTTCACCTCTCCTTGATATAACCTAGGGTTGGAAGCATACCCCACCAAAATGAAAGGAAAATAGGATATCAGCAAAAAGCTGGTATGTGTATACTAAAAGAAAACTTGAGCAATATATGGCAATAAGGACATCAAGTATAAATGCTTCCCATGCAAAAGAAAAGGACTACCCACACGGGAATAAAAGATAAGATTCATTATCATCATAAAGAATGATACTTACCATAATTAAAACAATAAAGTAGTGCCACATAAGAACATGTCATAACCATCATCCTACATGTATGTAAGATAAGAATAACACTAGAATATTATAAGAGACAAAGGTGGCCAAGAATCACACATCTTGAACCTAGTGAGACATGGGCCAAGAATCACACATCCTGCCCCGACATGGGGAATCACACATCCACCATCCAAACATATATAACATGGTCCAGGAATCACACATCCTGCCCTAGCATGGGGAATCACACATACACCATCCAAAATATCACAATGTTGCCAAAAATTATAATGAGACAAAACCAATGCAATTATACTACTCTAGGGTTACTGAATCACATAGCAGGTAAATGTAGAGGCAAGCAGAAAAGTATAGTCAACATTATACAAGATTTTCCATATCACACAATGGAAAACATATGAAACCACCAATAAACCTCCACATCACAGTGGGCATGACCATCAACAAGATCATCATGTACCATATCACAAGGTAGGAGCCAAAAGAATATCCAAGATCACAATCAAGATAGTTCACATGAACCATGATAATAAGAGATAAGAGTAATGTGTATAGGCTATTGTCCATAGGACTAAGAAAAAGACAAAATATAGATGAATTGCTCAACATGAAGTAATAGAGGATACAACATACCTCAATATCATAGTCCAAAGGCCAAATCACTTCTAGATCCAAGTCTAGGTCACCAAAGAGCCTATTAAATACATATACAAATTTTATGTCAATTTCATACACATTAACCAAACCCTAAACACAACCTTTCATTTAATGCATGAATTAGGTTATCAAAACCATTTCATATTTTAATTTATGTTATTAGGAGTCCAAAACATATTTTATTATATTTTTTTGGGCTTATAAATATTTAGTTATGAATTATACAAAGTATTAACTTATTAATTAGATAAATTAAAACCATCTCTTTTAAACATGATAGTCAGGCCACAAAACCAATACCATTAGAAATCTTGCATTTTTCTAAATCCAACGAGTATTTATTTGTAATTTTTGGACGACCACAGTAAAAGTTATGAATTTTATACAATCGGCCAATAAAACATCACTGAAAAGCCAAATAGATAGGCCGAGAGAGAGAGGGCCACCACACTGACTTGGCCCAATCAGACCCAACCAAGTCAGGGGTCAAAGGCATGGCCTTGACTTTACCAAACAAAAGAAAAAGAAGGTAAAATGATAGAAATGTCCTTATGTGAGAAATTCAGTGAAGAAGGAGAAGAGGGGTAGAAGTGACAAAACGTAAGGGACATTGTCCCCTACCTCACGCGCCTATCATGGTGTGAAGCAGCAAAGCTGCTGGCTAGCAGTGTTGTGGGCAAAACTGCAAGATGCGACCAAAGACAAAACTAGAGGAACCAAAGGCAAGATCTGAAGAAAATGAACTCACCTCCGAAAACTAATCAAGGAACAAAGCAGCCAGCTTCACGCACGAGTTGCCACAAAGGCAGGGTCAAGATTTGCTTGGAGGCTACACAAAGCACAAAGGATGACGAAATTAGCTCAAGGGACGGATTGCTCAAGTTCAGGCGGAGGTTCGGGTGGGGTTACATATAGATGTGGGTGTCAGAGGCATGGAAACAAGAAGTTGTTGCAAAGCAGCTTATCCATGGGTTGGGCATTTCAAGAATAGGGCACAAGAGGAGTTAAGTTTGGGATTGGTGTGTGTGGAACTCTCTCCCGAAACTAACGCAAGAAAAATCATAAAAAACCATCCAGAATCGAGGAAGGAAACCATGAATCAAAATACACCTCCGCGGGTTACTGTTCATGCGTACATTTGTCTCTCCTACCCAAGGTAGGAGATGATGCGCGCACCGTCCGATCAAGATCAGATGGTCCACATAGGCCGCAAAAAATCGAAATTGGTATCTATGTTCAGAATAGGATTTGAATAAAGGGTTGTATTAATTATTTCCTTTTCTTTCTTTCTCAATTTGAGGGTACAAACAAAACCAAAATTAGACAAAATTTTGCAGAGAGGCTAATTAAAATATGTAGATTCTGAATATGAAATTAGATTTGCTTTTGAGACTTTTAATGGGTTAAATATTTCAAAACTTATTTTTTCTTTCCTCCTTCATTAATGACATTAGGATTACCCAAAAATTATGAAACTTCACCCACAAGTCATATTCAATGTGTTGGATATGAATTTACCATTAGTTTCATTTTTTGAAGTTGTTTGTTATATTAATTAATGAGTTGAAGGTTTTACACGTGTTCTCTCTCCTAAATTTGTCTTCTCATCAAATATTTTCTAAATTGAGTCAAACTTCATCCAAAGATATATTTTAACATGTAGAACACAAATTTGGTATTATTTTATTTTTTTGAAGACTTTTATTATTTTATTTAATACATTTAAATTTTATCACTTATTTTATCCTTTTAATTTTTAGAGGCATCTAGAAACTTTCTAAAAATATGAAACTTGGCCTATAAGAAATAATAAACGTGAGAAACACTTTTAAATTTTTAGGTCTTTAAATCATTTTCTCTCCTGAATAAAATAAAATGTTTAACATTGATCAAATTAGATGCAAATTCACAAGTAGACTCATTTTGACATGTAGATTACGAATCCAAGATTATTTTCCTCTTTTGGAGTCATTTATTATTTTATTTGGTATTTTGAGGAAAAGCATAGATCTTCTTCTCTAATTTGAATTAAATTAATTATTATTATGGGAATAGTGTGAAACTTGATTCCCAAGGCAATTGGGACCCAAGGAACACGAATCTAGATTTATATTTGATGTTTGGAACTTATTTTAATGAGATATACCGTATGTCTCATTAGTGACCCATTATCATAATTACTTATTCAATTAACATCTTATTATCACCAAATGAATTATGTGTGGTTATTATCATGAATTATATTTCACATGAAAAATATTATGTGTCTATTATCAGCCTAAGACTAATGTAAGAAAATTAGGTTACATTAGTATGCATTATCTAATTAGGGTTATATTTAACATCAACTAGATTTATCCTCAACCCTATTTGGATAAGTCTAAGAGATCAAACATCTAGGGTGGGGTTTGAGATCTAGTATGTTACACCAATAGGGAGACCAAGCAAGTCCTACTTATAAAAGGGAGGGATAGCAAGGGAGAGACAATTGTGGGAGAGCGAATCAGTCCTAGTAGATTGACCATCAAAGGGACAACTGCTTCCAGTTGGATTTTGTAGTGCAACATGGAGTTCCTAGTGGTCTGTGTGGACTACTCTAGAGGCAATGAGGTTGTTGCCTGATACTAAGAGGACAATGTAAATCATCATCCATGGTATTGTACTAGGAGGCCATTGCTGACGATTGTTCAAGTGTTGTTTCTTGATGAAGAAGCACACTACTGCAAAAAGAGCTGTAGCTAGACTTTCTTCATGACCTGGTATAACTATTGGTATCTTCCTTCCTAGATACATCATTGTTGATGAGATCTTTCAGATTAGGGAATCGATACTATTTCCACTGCTAATATCTATCGCCTTGATTTCCCAATAGAGGTATCATAGCCACATCAATTTATAGTTTATCAGGGATTTAAATCGATGTGATTAGATTTATTTTTATTACATACGATGCAAATATTAAAATGGTTAATGTGCATATATGATAAATACCACATATGATCCTAATTAATATATATATATATATATATATATATATATGCAATTTACACACATCGCCCTAAAATTGGTTTTGATGGTGTAAATTAGCATGGTTATGGCCAATAACTCTAGATTTGTGTGTGCATAGTTGTAGTTGTTTATATCTCAATTTGCATATCGAGTCTCTTTCCTCCTTTCCAAATGTAAATTAATCCTCTTCTTCCTATTTCTCCTTGAATCTAACTCGAGGTTTTCCCTTTTACATTGTAATATGAATTAGGATAGCTTTAATTTATGTTACATCGTGAGAAGATGTTTTGCACCAGATAAACCAACTGGTTCATTAGATGAACTGATCCACTATAGGATTGAGGAGGCCAGATGACGGGAGGATGAACTGAACAACTGGTAGCCTAACCGATCGGCTGGAGGACTCCATACATCGATTGAACCTAACACCAAATGATCATTTCAAGTTCCCAACTGAATGGATAGGAGGTGAGCCGATCGATTCAAGTGTTGAACCAATCAAACCAGATTGTTTTGACCATGGATCTTCACCAAACACAGGTTATTGCATGTGATGTAGACCTTAGGTGGTAGTAATTCCTTGTGATTCCAAGGAATTACAATAGTATGGCCATAACCATCGCTTGTGTTTATAATTGCATGTTTTTGTTGTAGTTATAGCATGTATATGATACATACTATAAGTATGTGGTGACTGGATATGTATATGTATTTATATATAAAGTCCCACAATAACATATTAAGCCTAAGATTCTTTCCATTAGCAACACAAATGAAAAGCTTGATCGATTATGTGTGGGAACACTAAGAGTGGTGTGATGTCCATCTCGTAGAAGTGTGACTGTAGTTATGTAGGCCTACCAAGTAGTAGGGTGCATTAGTATCATGTTGGCTTTTTGGTTAGACTTAACTAGGTGATCTTAATGAGATTAACAACTTAGAGGCATGCATACCATCTATCCAAGAATTGTATGAGATGCAATTGGTAAAATTTGCCTACCTCAACAGTTGGTTATGGATGCTGGCTTTGGTCGGGTAATAATTCAATTGTTTTTGGTCTCGACTCACTAGAATGTTGTATGATGCAATATTATGAATTGGTAGTGAGGGCTTTCAATTTGAACAAAATAGTGGGAGTGATAATTAATTAAAGGCCTAATTAATATCTACAATATTATCAAATCAAATGAATCAAAAATGTTTTGACAAAGTTGCAAATTTCTTTTGTAGAATCTAAGGGCAAACACAAATACACTATCTTTGTGATCTACCTTTGAGTAGGACAAACTAAACAGGATAAACGTCCACATCTGGTTTAGAACTTTGAGAAGCATTCTCGTCAGTGAGCTAAAGCTCCGGTTTAAGACCACTTTCACCTAATCTTCTGTCCTCACCTTTCAAAGGGTAGGGAGTGAACTACTTCCTTACTCAGAAAAGTGAGAACATAAGACATATCCTTCATGCCGCAAATCTTATTTAATTCTAGAACAACAAATTTATCTTCCTTTCCATTTTCAATTTGAAAGTCAAGTGAGGCACTTTTTGACTCATTCCCCAATGTCAGTTGCTTTTCTCTTCTTCCTCAAGAATTGCCTCTTATTGGATTGTGGTGTTATGACTAATTCATATGAATAAATAGTGTATCTAATATCAAAGTGATGATATGATGCCCAGGCTAGGAACTATTGTTGTTCATAGTGAGGTGCTTCTCCCTCAAGACAACTTGCTTGGATTGACAACCTTTTCTCCTTCGTGCCTAAATGTTAGATTGTATAATCATAATCAAGGAAATAGCTATGATTCTTTGGGAGAAAAATTGAGGTAGATAGGACGGAGGAAGAAACCATCCACTATGAACACTTCAAAATGTGGGATAATATAAAGCCTAGTAAGGCACCGCTGCTGATTAGCTTTAGGTCAACTTATCTTCTCCCTCCGTGATGTCAAAAACTTTTATTTCCATAATAAGATCTCCAATTCGATAACGAACTCTCTTTCTTTTGATAAGAAGACATTGGAATCCACCACTTTGTCATGGTTCACATCGACTATGGGAGTGGCAAAGTTTATTATTTGATAATAACAAGAAGTCAACAACCCATAAGAAATAGTAGAAGCTCACTCTAGTAGGAAAAAGTATGGAGTCGGGACCGTAGCTTGCATCTCTATGTCCTTGAAAGACCAGATCCAGAGAAACCCAATCCAAATGCACCTAAGGATGAAATTGACACTTACTTAAAGCATGCCAATGATGTCATAGAATTTAAGAACCTTATGTTATGTTGTATGAAGTATGAGTTTCATGAATAACATGAAAACATGGACATTCTCAAGATGGTAACACATCTTAAGAATCATGTAAAGAAAGCAAGATATAATGTCTCCATAGCATTGTTTGAGGGAAAATTGACAGAGGGACGCTCATTAGAGCCCCATGTTCTTAATATCATTAGGCATGTAGAGAGATTGGGATTTATTTTAGGTCAAGGGTTGGCCATGGATATGATTCTATAATCGTTGCCTGAATCATATAACTAGTTTATTGAGTGCTATCGCTTGAGTAACTTGGTCAAACCACTATTTGAATTTCTTGGCATGTTGATTAATGTTGAAGAACAAATGAAGATGGACAAACCCACGATGATGATCAGTAGAACAAAGTCCAGTGACAAAGGCAAGTCCAAGAAGAGTTCTGAGGCTAAGATGAACTCCAAGTCTTCTGCACTCAAGATATGGAGAGGGGTAACTGCAAAAGGAATATGTACATTTCACTTAAATGATTAAGGAAAGAAGTGACACCATTGTCACTAGTGTGGAAATTAGAAAGGAATTGTCCTCTTTATAGAGGATCTTATGAAGAAGAAGGAGATAGATATTTCCACTACAGGAACTGAGAAGAAGTAAGCTAGAATTGTGCAAAGCAAGTGTTGCTACCACTATAGTTGCAATCCATCATTCATGTAATGAGAATGTAATAGAATCAGTGAATTGCTATTATGCACCTACAATTAATGAAAAACATCATGTATCTTGTATGGATAAGAATATTATAAAAATATTTGATGTTTTGCTTTATACACAAGAATCTTATATAAGAAAATTAGTTTCTTAAAAGGCTTTATCCACAAATCACATAAGTGGTATTTTTTTAATTGCTAATTTTATACTCCAATCAAACAACAAAAGTATTTTGTTGCCAGGATGGTTGTATTCCTGAAAAGGAATTTAATTCCAAAGGAATTAGCTGGAGAAATGTAGATTTCAAAAAGTTCAAGATAAACAAGAAAACATTGAACTTAAAGAGGTACAATAGGAATAAAGAGAATCACAAATTGTTATGGAATCTCAAGTTCCCTATGTAACACAAAACCTCATAGATTTAGTAGGACAAGCCTTGAGTTTGAAAAGATTATGATATCTGAAAACTCAGAAAGGCAATGAGTTGATAATAGATGATGAGTCAACAACCTACCTAGGAGCTATTGAGAAACCAAAATTAGAGAAATGGCTTGAGGCCATGAGATCCAAGATGAACTCCATGTACATCGACAAGGTATGACCTTGACGGATCCACCTAAAAGGGTAAAACCTATAGGGAGACCAACATGGAAGGGCAGATTGGTTGTAAACAGTTTCAAACAAGTTCAAGGTGTTGAACATGATGAAATCTTTCATTAGTTTCCATGGTTACATCCATCGGGATAATACTTGCTATTGTAGCTTAATATGACAATGAGATTTGACAAAATGGATGTTAAACTCACATTTTTAAATGGGAATATTGTAGAGGATGTGTATGCGACACAACCTAGATGGTTTTACAAAACAATTAATGCAAATGAAGTCTATAAGATAAAAAGGTCAATCTTTGGATTGAAGCAAGCATCTCAGAGTTGGAATCTTTAATTTGACAAGATAGTCAAAGAGTTTGACTCAAGTCAGATTGAAGATGAAATCTGTGATTACAAAAGTTGAGTGGGAGCATATTTATATTCCACATAATGATGGGGAATAACATCCTTATACCACAAATGTTAAAAATTGGCAAGGAAAGTACCTTTTCTGAAGGGTTTAGGTGAAGCATCCTATGTGGTAGGAATTGAGATCTATAGAGATAGACTTGGAAGCTTATTGACCTAAGAACAAGCACATATATTGACAAGATGTTGAAGGGGTTCAGTAAATAGGACTCAGTAAGGGAAAATTTGTCCATGTTCCATGGGATTAGTCTCTCAAGAGCCTGGTTTCCCGATTCTTGTGAAGAATGGAAAAAATATAAGCGAGATTCCATATGCATTCACAATTGGATTTATCATAAATGCAATGTTATGTACTCATCTTATGTTTCTTATGTATTGGACATGACGAGAGGATATGTAATCATCTAGTTGTCTCGTATGTATTGGACATGACAAGAAGATATTTGTCAGATCCTAGTGAAGGTCACTAAAATGCCATAAAGAAAATCCTTAAGTACTTGGGAACAATTAAAAGGATCAATTCCTTGATTATGGTATAAGTAAGAGTTGGGTGTAAAGGGTTGCACTAATGCAACCTTCCAAAATGACAAATAAAATTAATTATCGCAATTTGAATTTATGTTTGACCTTACAATAAGAACTGTAAGCTGGAAAATTTATGAGCTGGAGACAATTATTTATGTAGAATTTGAGTATGTTGATGTTATATGAACAACAGAGTATACTATATGGATCCAAAAGTTCATATAGATGAACTTGTGGGAGGTTCCAACTGTTGATGACACAGTAGAGGTATTGTTACAATAATGGAGCTACTAGTTAGGCAAGGAATCTCAGATAGCATACTACAACACTTCCATCTCATGTGAGATGTCGTACAACGAGGAGATGTAAAACTTACAATATACCGACTAGAGGCAAACATTGCTAACCCACTACAAAAGTGGTTGTGTTGCAAAAACATGATGCACATGATAAAGATCAATTGGAATAAGATTTGTGGGTGATTGTCTCTAAGTTCAAGTGGGAGTCTATTGGTATGTTGCGTAGAGATCTAATCATATGATGATTGTAATGGGGAATTAAATACCTGATTTGATAATAATAAGGTAATTATGTCTATTATGTTTGTCTCAATCATGAGATGATGACACATACATAATATATGTCTAAAGAATGATGTTACTCGGTGACATATGTCTTCAGGTTGATGACCTGAACAATGAGGTCATATGTATGATAAGAGTACATACATTCTTGTTATGTTCCTAGTCAGATATTGTAGTCGAAGCAAAATAGAGAACAATAATACATAAGACTAGAGTGTGTATCAACTGATGATAGACTCTTATAAGTCATGATATATGATATCAAGTCAAGCACACAGGTACATGTTATAGAACAATGTATCGGACAGACCCACCATGAGTGTGAGACATGGATACCATGGAATGGTAGTCAGAATCAAATCTGGTAGTGATAGTGCTGATTGTGGTTCTTAGGCTTGAACTTAATGCACTCATCACATGTCGTTCGTTAGACTTTGACATCATCTAACGTGACCTTGAATAAGGGTTGCTATTAAGGTGATGCTCGGGTACTCTGTAACACATGGGGATTGAGTGTGAGTGATGTAGATGGGGTTTGTCCCTCCTACATGAGTTTCATATCTAGGCCTCTTAGTAAGAAAGACTGAGAAATGTATGGCCATACTCATGTGATTTAATATTTATGTGAACTCACATGCATCTCAGACAGTCTTCTCTAGTTCAAGGAACATGGATTGGACATTGAAGAGGATGACTATTCCATGACTTGAGTTCAATCCAGAGATCAGATACAAAGGAACTCAATAACACTAATCACAGATTGTAGGTTGATGTTATTCTTCAACTTTCCAAACTACTTGGGTAGAAATGATGTGTTGCCAGATACCGCCATTTCTTGTGATGTCATAAATTGGTTTGGGACCTATAGGGTCACACACATAGGATGCACTTGGAATAGGAGTTTATTCATGAATGATGTTTAACTTGATTACAAAAAGTGTTTAGGTATTCAATTAAACAACAGAGGTTCAAATTGTCTGACTAGACTCTAAACTAAATGGTTCAAGTGTTGGACCGATCGGTTGTAGTGTCAGGTGAATTGGAAACAACATTGGCTAAATATTGGTTGAGCTGGACATATGAAACAACCATTTAACATATGAAATGATCGTTTTATGATATGAAACAACCGTTTCAAGAGTGAAACAACCTCATCATCTGGTTTGTCCAATACAATTATCAATTCAATTGGATCAAGGATTTAATGGTGACTTCATGATTTGCATTAATCGAACGTTGAATGCCAATTTGATTCTAAAGAGGAAAGTATATGAACCATCTGGTTCATGAGATGAATCGACCGGCTCACCTCTGAACTGAACAATTGGACAGTGTACAAATCGGTTCACCATTCATAGTTTCTAGAAAAATTCATGAATTCTATCTCTTCAACTCCTAGACCAATTAGAAACCCTATCCCCGGCCTCTCCTATAAATATAGGGGTATTGGGGGCTTCCCAGACACAATAATAAGCTCTAAAAATTATTGTCCTCTCAATTTGTGATAACCAATAGAGATCCCTGAGAAAGTCCTACCCGTAAAAGGGAGGGATAGCAAGGGAGAGACAATAGTGAGAGAGTGAATCAATCCTAGCAGATTGATGTTTGAAGGGACAAATCATGTTAGATTTAGTAGGGCAACAAGGATTTCCTGGTGGCCTGTGTCAACTACTCTAGAGGTGAGGAGGTCATTGCCTGTCGCTAGGAGGACAACGTCAACCGCCGTCAGTGGTATTGTACCAGAAGGTTGTTGCTAAAGATTGTTCAAGTGATACTACTTGAAGAAGAAGCATGCTACTACAACATGAGTTGTAGTTGGACTGGCTCCAGACCAGGTATAACTCTTGTTATCTTCCTTTCTAGATACATCGTTGTTGATGAGATCTTGTTGTCTGCTGCCTATATTTTTCGCTCTGATTTCCCAACAAAAACACCTATTGATGTGATGTTATTCGTTATATGCATCATGCTCTTGTTTGTCCATTCTTGAACTTACCTAATTGTTAATGTTCCCCTTCTAAATGGGAACCCCACTTTTATACCAATCTATATATATATATATATATATGTCCATACATATTTTTTGTGTACATACTCAGAAGTGTTATGACCATACTTTTTGTGTTCTTTATTGGGCATCGTTTCTGAAATCATCTAGGTGTAGGAATGCCAGATGACCATGACTGAGTAAGATCACCTTAGGATGTCAAAATGAGGATAGCTTAGAATTTCTATGTTGCCCTCTACTACAGGGCTTGTTTACTAGTAGTTTGAGTTGTGTTGTTTGTAGTATTACTTTCTTATGGTGAGGAACAATTGTATAAAAAATGTAACCTTGTAATAGTTTTATTTCTGGTTCTTTATTGTTTGACTCATTTATTGTACCATTTGAGTGGATCCCTATTGGGTCCCACTCTCGACAATATGGTATCAGAGCACACGGAGACTTGACAATTTTCATTTATCCTCTAGATGTTCTTTAATTAGGTAATCAGACGATATTATAGTTTGATGATGTACCCAATCTTGAGTTATGAAATACTAATTAGGGTTTTAATCCTAGACTAAATTGGTCATTACCATTCCTCACACCACTTAAGTGGAGGAGACTCAATTCATAGAATCACCCCCTACCCTCACAATGATGGTAAGATACCTAAGTAGTTTCCTTAAGGTATATGGATATATAATTACCCGACAAAACCAATAAATTCCATGTAGACCCCTCAGACTAGAAAACTCTAATCTCTTCCTAGAATAAGTGTGTGACCAGAGTGAATGTGTTTAAGGTGAAGTAGTATATAGTATTTGAAGCAACCAATAAAGACAGTGGAAGTTACAAGTATGTGACGACTATTTAGGAGATTAATGTTGATGACTTGAGGATACATTAATTTTGTCTCCACTTTTAGATTTACTTTGCAAAGTTTTCCTCATCAAACTTACTTTCATTATCATACTATATGTACAAAAAGAAAAAGTCTTCTAGATTTTATTCTTGGTTTCATGAACCAAGTCATCATTACAGAAAGTTTGAATTATTAAGGAACCCTTT
The DNA here is from genome assembly GCA_963693085.1 of Alisma plantago-aquatica. Lineage (NCBI taxonomy): Eukaryota > Viridiplantae > Streptophyta > Magnoliopsida > Alismatales > Alismataceae > Alisma > Alisma plantago-aquatica. The sequence goes on from OY856414.1 coordinate 410,213,427, forward strand.
AGTGAAGAACCCCTTGACTGGATATGTCAACACTGAGACCATGGGCCTAATTGTGATTTAGAATGTATGAAGTAGAAATTTTGGATATATAAGATCTAGTTTATCTACCCTTGTTGCCCCTCTAAATGATTAGATAAGATTATAGATTAATCCTTTTAAGGCGTGGAGTCTTATACGCATAAGAGTGCACCTTAAGGAATAATCTGAACTAATAGTTGTTGAAATAATTCATATGTGTAACACCTAGTAGTATTGTGAAACAAATGTAGCTACCACCTAACTTAGAGTAATGAGTTACTAATTATACCACCATAAGCGTCACTTTGATAAATCAAAATAAATTCTAATAATTTATCTTCACTTATAATTAACAAATCAACGTATGTTAGCTCACATACAAAGTTAACTTTAAAGGGAAAAAATGAAAATGATCGACAAAAAAAACTAATCCTATACCTTTACACTAATATGTTTGATAGTCTATATAAAATTCTTGGGCATGAGATGCTAGATAATTGATCCCCCATAGTAAAACCCATAAATATATTGAACCTAGGACCCTAATATAAAGAGAAAAAGAAGACATTTATGCATGATTAATCCTAATAGTACATGTAACCATAACTAATGCAACCATGTTATGTTAATCCTAGATTTTGATGTCTTTTCTAGATAATCCTCTAATTGGAGTAGTACAATGGAAACATGATGTATGGAGTGTATAGTTTCTCATACATTAAGTGAACTAGAAATCCATGCTTTGATTAGGAGATACTACTTAATATACCAGGAAATATCTCGGTGCATTTTGGGGATGAAATCATCTTCTACGGGTGGAGTGTTGTAACATACCCAATTCTGAGTATCTGACATATTCCCTCTTTCCTTTTTTTCCCTTTTCACAATTACTATTCTAGACGCCTTATTCAATATGTTGATATATAGTACTTTTATCCAAACTTATTATATTTTAGGAATAATTGGGTCAAATGATATCTTGAATCAAAAAATGTCCAGCGAAGAGAAAATAACCATAACAAATCAAATAATATGAGTTGATTAATAGATTTGACCCTAGTTTAATATTTTAGAATAATCCTAGAGTAATAGATGAAGGAAAACAAATGAATATGGAATTCATTCTACAATACATTTATTGAAAGAGTTAAGGCATTAAGTATATGTTTAATATATAAACAATAAAACAAAATTTAAAACATTGTCAAAAAGAGAAATTGATGTCTAAATCAAATCGAGCCTACTTTAATAGTATACTTGTAAATTTTCGGGTCAATCAGAGGTTATTTGCTCCTCGTATTAATTTATAGAAAGGAACAATGATAATTAATATGTTTTAATTTAATTAATGGCATTGGGCCTATATTCCTGTTTTTTAATGTAACACCTTCCATTAAATTACGGATCTTGCTTCTCCATCTCCTTCAACCCACAACGCGCCTGGTTATAACCGGCGACTGTTCTCCCTCCAACTCACCCTCTCTTGTATTTCATCCTCCCTCCTATCCTCTCCTGGACTCGCCAAGACCATAACCTTCGTCCTCCTCCTTCCTAGAGACCACGACCTCAGAACCGGCGCTAGGGCTCATAGATCTAGCGATATGACGACCCGCAGCCTGCAGTGCCTCCCTAGTCACCCCCCTTTCTGCTCTTCTTTCATTACCAGTATACTTCTACCCTCGTTGCTCCTCTCTTTCTCTCCAGTTTTTGTTCACCTTCTTCCTCGACGTCACACCAAAGTCGCCCCAACAACCGTCGAGCTCGTTCATGCTCTGGTCATCTAAGGCAGTTTGGGTGGCCAAATACCACGGACGAGGTCAGGGTGAACCCAGAAGCCTTCCACCATGGTCCTGGCTCCTTCTGAATCCCAGGTTCTCTCTACCTGACTCGAGTTCACTCTGGCACTAAACCTTCTTTGCGTCGGCGTTGGATGATTGACAAAGCCTGGAGATCATCTAGAATAGCCTGACCGCGTTGCCTGAAGGTGATTATCACCTTACTTACATTCCTGGTCAGGTATATCTCTTTGCCCGATTTCCCATCCCGTTTGAAAATCAACGCATGGTAGTTGTCCTATATGTTCCTCGTCGGTTTTGTTTCTTCTTCTGGTCTCGATGTCTGTCCGAGGTCGCTGATGGTCGCAGGAGGAGGACCAGTTCCCTCCAATGACATGCTTGGCAGCCATCGCACGGGAGAAGATAATTAGTTGCTGTTGTGCATGCCGTAACATCAGAAGGGAGATGATCACAAGGAGTCTTTTACCTGGATGCCCTTGCGTTCAGCCTGGCTCATCACTTGTCCATCAGGAGTACTTCTGTCTTTGCGAATGGCCCCTAGTCTTAGTCGCACGAATTCTATAGTGGCAGACATACCATGTTTCGCCTAGCTGATGAATAACAGGGTGTAGTGGTGTACTAGTCATTTCCGTACCCTTTTTTCCTATGAAATGAATACATGAATTAAGTTTAGAATATCATTGTAAATGACTAGAATATTAGACAAATATAAACATCTATGTTTCAAAATCAGAAAGGCGTGATTAATTTATTGGGATAGTTTTCAAACATCGATTTTGATATTAAAGAGGGTCCACTATTAGAGTAAATGAGTTCAATGGAATAAATGATAACTCAATATACATACTTTGTATTAATCTTTTGAAAGGTATCGAACATATTATTAAGAGACATTATTGAGTAATTGGGTCTGATCGAAGGTATGTACTCTTTTCCTATTTGGACGCTATAAATGACTTAACAAATTTCCCACAATGAGGCAAAACTATTCTTGATCTACACATCATATCATTCCATTAAGATTCATTTATTCCTGAAATATAATTCTATTATTTCATTAAATATGTTGTTCATGCTTTTACATTGGGTCTATGACCCCACTTATCTTTTTCTTTTTTTTGAAAAAGTTGATTAATGATTAGACTATATCTTTCTTACCACTCTCTATTATGCGTGCATGTCATGCAAGACTATATATACAATGTAGCAATAACCATTAAGGCGTGTTGTTATGCTCCAGTTGTGTTGTTTCCACCTGTTTTATATACTAGGATGTGTTTTCCGCCCAGAGTGTGTTGTTCCACCCATTTACTTGTTAGGGGGTGTTGTTTCGCCCAGGGTGTGTACTTCTACCAATTTATTTGTTAGGATGTTTTATTCCACCTAGGGTGTGTTGTTCCACCCATTTACTTGTTTGGGTGTGTTGTTCCACCTAGGGTGTGTTGTTCCACCCATTTACTTGTTAGGGTGTGTCGCTTCACCCAAGTTGTGTTTTCTTCACCCATGTTTGTCCAATGACTAGTGGTGTCTTGGCCCTACTTTAGACATTTAGTCTATCTCATATATGCATGCAACTATTTTTATTTGTGATATTATGACATGATTATGGCAAGGCACCTATTGATATTATATTATTCGTTATATGCATCATGCTCTTATTTATCCTTTCTTGAACTTACATAATTGTTAATAGCACCCTCTTAAATGGGAACCTACACATTTATATATATCTATCTAAAATGTCCAAAAACATTTATTGTGCACATACTCAAAAGTACTTTGACGAATACCTTTTATTTTCTATACTGGGTGTCATTCCCAAAACACCCAGGTGTAGGAGTGTCAGATGACAATGACTTAGGAAGTCACCTCCAGGATGTCCACATGAGGATAGCTTAGAATGACTAGATTTTCCTCTGGTGTTGGACTTGTTTACTAGTACTTGTAGTTGTGTTGTTTGTAGTATTATTTTTTATGGTGAGGAATTATTACACAGAAGTTCTAATTTTATAATAGTTTTATTTCCGCTTCTTTATTATTTGTCTCTTGTATTGGACTATTTGAGTAGATCCCCTATCGGGTCCCATTATTTATAAAAAGAGTTATGAATACTTGAGGAATACCAAGGTACACTCTAAAAAATGCAGCTTTACATAAGAATATGAACTAGTGCACTGACGCTTGCACCCTTATCCAAAGGCAGGTGATTCAATGGTAATTGAGGCATGCATCCTTACCCCAAAATACATGCAGGTACAACAAGGTAAACGAAGGCTTGCAAACTTACCGTGAGATTTGGATAGATGTAGTAAGGTAATATGAGGTTCGTATGATGGAAGATCTATCTTATGTTTCAAGTTTTTTCAAGGTAAATAGAAGAAATTCATAACACTATTTAGTATTAATGTTGTAGCTCAAACAAGTAGAGTAGGAAAGCATATTGACTCATACTTATAATACACAAAAAGAATATCATAGTCAAGGCCAATATGTGGTTGATCACATTAAGTTATAACGAATTATTTTGCATGAATTATTCAATTTTTCATTAAATCTTCATTCAATCCAAATTATGTCACATCAATTACATATATTTATATTAAACGTTATCTCATTGCCACATTATCTTTATTTCTCACATTAATTTCATCATTAATCATTTTCTCATATTTATTTATATTATTGATTTGCACATATATGTGAATCAAATCACTTCATATTCATATTGAAGCCACTCCATGTATTTTAATGATCAAGGTGAGGCATATTACGAATTGATTCACATTAAGTGACTAATCGTGTGTGTATTAGATAACAAGGTAAAATACCATGCATTTCATATTGATGACTTGATTAATATGTGATTAGATGATTATATATAACATTTATGTGTATCAAAGTATGTTAACTTATTATGACACCTAATGTCATTAATGTATCATGAAAGGCATTAAGGATGTATATGTTAAGGTTAGATGATTACAACTTAGGGTTTAGGTTAACATGATCATTGTTCTTCATCTATACATTCTTAGTATGCATTAAATACAAGATTAGGTTACAATTATCTTGCTCGTCATTTCATTAGGGTTTATTGGTTTATGACATGGTCAACATCATTCCTATCCATTATTAGTATTAAAATGTGAGTTACTCTTATTATGTGCATTAGATATTCATTAGGGTTCAAATATATGAACTATTCATTAGATGACCGTTATATGTTCTTTCGGATATAAAGAAACATGTGGTTACAACTATAACTTGTTTGGTCAAAACTAAGGATTCAAGCACACTAACTTCCTAATTAGGGAGTTAGGGTTTCTAAAATCAGAGTAGATAGATTTTAGTATGTTACATGACTCCATCCCCTTGGAAAGGATTTCATCCTCAAAATAGAAATTCCCAAACATCATCAAACCAACTATTCTCCACCCCTTAAAAGGTTTGACCTACCAAGGAAAACTAATCCAGAGGTAAAAGGGTGAATCTAACTAAACCATATACAAGATACATCATGCTTCACTGCGCACTCTGATTGCTTACTAAACACCAAACTTCAAAGTCTAGGTTCTAGGAATAACTATCCAAACATGTGGTTATATGGGTCATAAGGGAACTATATTGGGTATCCATCCTCAAACAAGTCATCATACACCTAAAACTTAGGGTTCCCAAAGATATACAACATAGATGTCTAAGGTCACTATTGCCTAAAAGCAAACTATTTTGGACAATCCATTTCAGCTTAGGCCAGGCCGGTATCATATGGAACTGGGAGTCCTCATAAACCAAGTAAGCGGTGCGAAGGAAAATATTTCCAACCCCCATAACCTGATCCTTTCTAGACACCTTTGCTTCAACTTCATGCCCTAATAGTTGCCTAAAGGCAAACCTAAACAACATTAAATTATGCATATTTTAGTTATGAGTATTTTAGGGTTTTATTCATCATGATACTAATGTTGAACTATAGGGTCCTAAATCAACCTTTAATCATTTATAGATCAACTGTAGGGCAACCATGTCACCTAAAGGGACTATGTAAGGCAGGGATTCTAATTAGGGAGACAAAACTGAAGTAGTCAGATTCTGACTACCATGGGCTCTGATACCATGTTGTAAAAGAGTGAAGTCACCCCTTTACTAAAAATTTGAAGAATTGACGTCCATTTCAAACACTCTCAGAGGTATGATGTAATGGGCATAAATTTTCCAAATTTATTAAACATTGGTATACAAAAGACCATTAGAAAGCAGCTGAAATAAAAAATAACTGACTATATTTAATTTTTGATAAAAGGTTTACAAAAATACATCAAAATCTCCAATTAGGGTTTATAATAAGATACAAAAAAAGGATCTAGATAGAGGGAAGTCTAGACTACTATAATCTTGTCTCCAAGCAACATCTCCATCAACCAAGTCCAAGCCAAAAGCTAAGATATTCCTTGTCTTATCCATCACCTTGCTCAACACCTGGGTGGTTGGGAAGGCACCCAGCAAAAAGGGAAAGGGAAGAAAAGTATGTGTCAAAAAACTAGTCTAGGATATCAAGATAAGTAAAGAAAATAAAAATAGTCTAGGGTTCATCATATGATGAAGATAACAAGAGTATGAGGCTATATTCAAAAGAAACTTGCCATTAACAATTATATCAAAAAGGATTTGCATGTAAGATAATTATGTCTACCTAACTAAGTAGGGTTGAGGCACCTACCGGACCTATAACCTATAGGTGAGGGGATAATAAGACATTCCCAATCACCTACATAATTATATAGGGGAGAATAAAAACATTCCCCAGGGCGATTAAATACATGCCCTCTGTGGGTGGTTGTACATAAGTACCTCTACTTTAAATTAAATAGAACATAAATCCACATGATAGAAAAGTAGTCATGGCAAGAGTAGTCATAATATTCAATAAGCATGGCAGTGGGGTATAAGACCTAAACAAGAAGAAATTATCATCTAATTTGAGGCATGAACAACATTAGGATTCAAGAATAGAATATTTAGGGTTCATTTAAGCCTCATTAGGGAAATATAGGGTTTGTCTACAATTATCCCAACATAGGGTGAAAGGAATGCACATACCTCTCTTACTGATATCAGTTACTAAATTTTGCCACTTTAATTGAGTCCAAGTTCCACTTTGCCTATTTTCAATGTATTAACATGTATTAGAGTACATATTTTACATTAATGTATAGAAACCCTAATTTTAGACCTTTTTAGAAAAACTCAGGTTTAGACTCTTAAAACATCATCAGTAAACTTATTAAGTTCTCCTGATCAAGAAAACATATTCTTATGTTAATTTTGGAGTTATGATGATTAAGATGTATTTTTTATGGATTTTATGCATTAAATTCATTTTACAAAAATCACCCTTTGTCAAACCACGAAATCAGACCTTGAAAATAGTTTTATTAGATAGAGATTAATTTTCCAATTCTAAAACATATTTATTTGTCAAATTTAGATAAGAGGTTTATAAGATATGAATTTTTTTCAATACTAACCAATAGGAAATTGCCACATCATCAAACCGATCGAGATAATTGAAGAGGGAGGGAGAGGGAGAAAACACCATTTGACTCAAGATCAGGTTTGAAGTTGCATAGGTAACCAAACTAGAGCTTCTAGAGAAGATAAAACTACAAGAAACCAAAACCTTAGAAGAACATGGTAAAAAGAGATGGAAATCATCGATTTTCAACATAGAAGCATGGGTTTTAATCATGTACTAAGAAATATATGAGAAGAGGGTTAACCAAACTTGCCTATAGGAAGGTAACAAGGTCCAAACAGAAAGGATCTCGAGATTATAAGGTATGGTTGTTCCAAGACAAGCTCCTTTCTTGAGCAAAGATCACCTTCTCTATTTTAGAGGTGCAAACCCTAGCAAAAGAGCATGGAGATGAGATGTTTTAGGGTTCTAGGTGGATTTTTACAACGAAAGGTCATGGTTCCGACCTGGAAGAAGGTGGGAGGAATAATAACAGCATAAAAATAGGGAAGGAAAGGAGGATTCTTACTAGTTTTGGTCAAAATCACCAAGGAGGAGCTTAAGAAATCCTAAATAGAGAAATTTGGAACCCTAGGAGCCTTCTTCACCAAGGTAGGCACCCTCTTTTACCTTGGGACAGCAATTTTATGGCCAAACATAGAGAGGATGATGCTTTAATATGTGGGAAAGATAAGGAGATGATTTCTTCTTGGATTGGGAGGTGGGAAGGGGTAGGCATGGCTTTATAAAGAAGGGGGCAAGCATGAGGTGTCTATGTGACTTTCCATGTATCCTTAGGCTAAGGCTTCATGTCCATGCAAGAGGACAGCTCATAGACTCTTCTTGTATACCAAAGATCGGTCCTAAGAGCCCCTAGATCCTTCTAGGACATCCCCACCATCCTTCAAACAAAGAACTAACTCCATTAGTTGATAGCTTTTTAAAGATAAGCACATTTATAAAGAGGGTAATCCATATAATGCACTTGGAAAGTAACACATTCAAACCAAGGTGCAACCAGGTTCCCCATGGTTCAAAATCTCATGAATGGTAATGGAATATCTAAGGATTAAAATCCAGGTGATAATTTGCAAATAAAACCTCCCAATTGGGTAAATTGCATAAAAGTCCAGAATGTGCATATAATTGCATAAAATGCACAAACAATATCCAAATTCGATCAAACTTCATCCACAAGTTATCTTTGATGTGTAGAATATGAATTTATCATTATTTACATATCTTTAAGTTATATAATCACATTATTCATTACTTATGCTTTTTACTCATTTTCTCTCTCCTGAACTTATCCTAATATTTCAAGGTTGTCCAAATTAGATGAAATTTGACATGTAGGCTAATTTTGATATGTAGATTTCGAATTTGAAGTTTGTTTCTTATTTTGAGACTTCTATTTATGAGATATGTCATATGGCCCATTAACGGCCCATTATCTAAATTGTTCATCCAATTAAGTTTGTTATCTTCATATTACCACTAAAATGAGTTATGTGGCATATTTTATGTTTTCAAATCACATCAAAAAGTTATATTAAGGTTTATAGAACTTAATCATGGTAATTAAGCTTGTTTAATACATTAATCGAGGTTTAGGGCCTTGCACTTCTAGCAAAAATTAATATACCATTGTTCTACTAAAGTGGTGATTTTACATTTTAGATCCTTAAATAAGATTTCACAGAGGTATTTGTACATAAACCCTTCCATTGGTATGATTAGTGAATACATTTTCACTAAACCACTATAAATTCCACTAATTAAACATAAACAACATAAAGGATAGAAATGAAAGGGAAAGATGGGAAAGAGGGTCAAAAGACAAAATTCTAGAATTCAGTATGTTACAGTGTGCATGTGTGTGTATGTATGTTTGTATGTGTGTGTTGACTCCCATGCTTTTTGTTGGGGAAACGTCTCCTTTCCCCATTGTCTTCCTTCTCCTAGTCTTACGGTTCCTTCTACGGCTTGTATAAGAGACTATAGGCGGCCCTCACAACTACAAGGACATGGATCTTGCCTTGGTATCCATGAAAAATCCTTGTAGAGATTCCCCTCTGGTTCCTTTGCCTTTGAGCCTCCTCGATGAAACTGCAAGGCAGTAGTCATAGGTGTTTCTTTAGTTTCTATAGAAACATAGGGACTTGTTCTCCCCCTTCCTCTATCCAATGTCATCTATGTAGTAGGTTTCCAAAAGGCTCTATGACCTCTATGTTACTCTATCATGCAAGAAGAAAGAGGAGGAGAACCCTCACGTTATCGACAACTAGGATGGGTATGGAGGTCAGCCTTTGCAGACCTTTTGAAGAGGGGAGGGTTGATGCCTCGAAGCGTACCAAACAGTTCCCAAGCAAATAGTGTTGACTTGAGAGTTATACATTGTCTGTATTTTGATAATGACTTAACCATTCCATTCATATGTATCTAATATGTTTGTTTAAGATTGATTTCAGGCTTTAGGTACATGAGAAGGATCAAATTACACAAGCCCTATCTTGTCCAAGTTCAAGTAAAAAGCAATGCAAGTGTGAAATTTGGGAAATCACTTCAAATCACCTTAGATTAATTTTGTAATCACTTGTATTGATGATATGACTTGTAACAAAGATGATAAAAAAATCAGGGACACTTGATTCCAATGTTTGGTCACTCAAAAATCATTTGAGAAAATTTGTCACAACAACTTTGTCGGTCGAGTTTGACACTCGACCGATCTAGTGATGGATTTTCTAAAATGATCAATCGGTCAAGTTGTACAATCACAGATCTCGACCGACCGACTCACTGACCAAAACTAATTTTGGCTCACCAGTCTAGTTTCTCATAATAAACTCTACCAATAGTTTGAAAATTAGCTTTGCTAGTTAGTGGATCAGTTGAGTTATCTTTATTGAAACTCCATTGAATGTACTATACAGAACATGTAGAAAAAGTGATTATAATTGTTGGAAAGTTGTTGTAAATGAAAATTGATCTATTTCAAGTTGTAAAATGGCTATTTTTCATTCTTAAGTGATCCCACACTCAAAGGAACACCCCCAGCTATTAATAGGACCCCTTGGAGTTCATTCCAAGTTTGCTCATTCAGGTTATCCTATCCTTGGTCCTTGCTATAGTTGAGTGTGTTATAACCCTTTGAGCCCCTTTCTCTCTCTCATTTATAAAGAATTTTGTGATTATGAGTGAGTTAGGAATGTTGTAGGAGAGCTACCTTTGTGTGCTTGTAAAGCTCTCATTCCTTCCATCTTCCCAATCCCCTTTCTCAAAGAGCAAAGGTTGAAGCAAACTACTCTGAGTGAAGGTGAAGTTGCTGGTCTTCTTCAAGGTTGAAGAAGAGGTGAAGATCTTCTCCAGGTGAAGGAGAAGGGCAAGGAGAATATTCAAGAAGAGTGGGTAATTCCTTCAAGGCCAAAGACTTTATGCAAGTGTGGGTAAGTCCTTGTTGAAGGCTGAAGACATCTTAATGAAGTGGGTAAGTCCTTGTGTAGGTGAAAGACTCTTATCTTGAATAGGTAAGTCCTTGGATGTATGGTGGTCTCCTTGTATCTCTTATGATGGAATATAAGTATACATGAGTTGCAAAGTCCTAGAGGTTGACCTATATAGGTAGTGGAATGACTATCTCCTAGTTTGGAGATTGGAACAACTCTAACCACCTTGTCCAAGTACATGTTTCAATCTCTCTCATCCTTGATATTCTTGCTTAGATAGGACTTCAAATTTCTATTAAGATTTTGGTTTCAATTGATATAATTTGAAATTCTAACTATTCTTGTGAGAATTTTGAAGCTCTATTCACCCCACTCTAGAGCCCTAGATCCAACAAATAGATGAAGAAGGAGGTTAGCATTGGGAGGCTTGACGTCATAAGATGTTTCAGTGCCAAGGAGGGTGTCGTGTATGTGTCGTCACAAAGAGAGCAGTGTGTTAGTGGATGTGAGCATGAGAGAAGCCTTGGGCTAGTTCATCAGCCAAACTACCACCCAACTAGGCCAAACCATAGGTTCAAAGCCCAACTGAACCAAAGGCATGTGGGTCCTGCCCACCCAGTGTGGCTATGGGCTGGATGCTCATGAACCAATAAGAAAATGCCATATCACTCCCTATCTAAGGTATAAACCTTTTTATAAATGAAATATCCCAAAATAGTAGAAACTGGAAGGATTACCCAAACATAGAGATAATATATATCAAAATGATCTGGAGAATGAGAGGAACACAAGTAAAATAGAGTTGATGCCTAATTCCGACCATAGTTCCAAAAATAGTGCTAAATATGTATCAAAATAATAATTAGTAATTGAAACCCCTAAATTGGTTTATTAACTTGTTGAATACATTAATGTTCTCAAATCATATTATAATCTGATAGTGTTATATATAATGATAATCAAATATGATCATGATCATGTTGATGATACTTAGGGTTTCTAATGAGAATTATCATTCACATGAATAATTAGGGTTAAAGATCATAACTTGATATGTCATTAATGAACATAACTGAATCTAGTCTTCATAAGACATATATAGGATGGATTTAATAATTAGGGTCTTCACCTAATATTAATGTGTTATGGAAATAGGGTTTGAGACCTTATTCTTGATCCTAAATCTGAGACAACTCCAAACCCTAGATTAGGACCCGAGTAGAGTTTGATTTAATTAATGTGATTGTGACATTTTAGGATTTATGTACATGTAGATTAATGTTGAATTGCTTGGATTCCTCTGATTAGATGATATGCTTAAAGTATGACTACATGATATACATGGTTCTACATAAGGTATGTGGTTATGCTTACGACTACCCGCAATATAGTTTGCCAATGTTTTCTGAGGATGCCAAGAATTTATGAAATAAATTGTTGATATTTACCTCATGTCCAATCATAATGACACTATGAGTATCACATAAATAAACATATCAAATTTTGAACCTATAGATAACATGTATTGAGGGGTGATGCATACGATCCCTGGAGGGATAGTGGTCCCACCCAAAATGGCATATGAGATTTGGGTTAGAATATTAAGAAAATGACAGTTCCTATGTGCATATATTTGATTGATTATATGTTGTTATGTATTTGTACACTTTTGCATGCACCCCACATATACAATATATTTCGATATGTTGATTTATGCTTTATTTCATGTCTCTTTAGGTAAATTCAATACATGAAGATGACAAGATATGATGTATCAGATGAAATCTACTTGAAGACATTAAAGCTAAGTAAAGGAGGATTAGATAGATATTTCTTCTCATATGTACAGTTTTGATGATAGAAATTCATGTAAGCATCGTGTAAACAATATTTTAATTAAAGGGAATTATGTGTTATTTGGTAAATTCTAGATCCTTAGGGGTTGTATGTAAGTCTCTCAACTTTTTGGATCTTTCCTTAATTTGGGGACACTGAAAAGAGAGGTTGTTACATTATACTATTGTTGACATGTTATATTGTGGGCCTTAAGCTTTTGTCACTTAGGATTTTATTATTTATTGCATACACATGCTTGAATTGAGGAATAAAATGACAATACAGACAAAAAATAAGTGGTAAAACAACTAAATGTGCCTGCCACAACATACTAAATTATTTTGGGAATGCCCATAAATGGAATAATTTCATGAATATTGGATGACAACATGAAATTATTCACATGAACAGGCCTTTAAATGATAACAAATTGCCCCAAGGATGGTACATACATGACTAAAGAAATCTGAAATGAAATTGAGAAATCTATATTAAAGTTTCCCTAGCATTCCCATGTATTACATACCAAATCATATTGGCTGCAGGGAATGTGCCACATTGAACTAGTTAGAATAACAACTAATTGGTTATATTGCAACAAAATTCTTAATAAAGTGACTAGAATAATAAAACCACCAACCAACACTATGTACTCATCTATGCATGGTGTTGTAATGGTACTTAATGACATTAGGTGTTTGGTTGGTGGAATGTATGTGTATATATTTAGGGACAAATGAACGTAAACATGTGGTGATGGAATACTTGTAGGATGAATGGATGGATATAATATGGATATAGGATGAATGGTATTTATGAACATGGTGGTGTAAACGTATAATGAGTAAGTGAAGGTATACATATAACATTAGGAGAATGGAAATTTATGGAAAATATGGGTGAATTAGGTTTAAAGGAAATTCATGCATGAATATGGGAGTGGAAGAGGATTTAGTGAGGATTGGGTTGTATGGATTAGGTGTTAGAGGAACAAAATGTATGCATATTATGGATGTTGAATGTGGACCATAGTTAAGTGCATAAAACAAATTAACACAAAACATGCATTCACATATAAAACATGAAGTACTAATATCCCAATGATGGGAAGTATGGTAACCAGATACATGAATATTGTAGAAAATATGAAGAAAAATATTAAATCCAAACTATATAGTTCTTAATTTAGTTTGGATATATCCCCATAGTGGGGAATACATTGAAAGAAAAAAGAGCTTATTATTCTTGTTATTTTGTTTGCAAAGAGAGTAGGGAGAGTGATGTGTAGGACCAATTAGTCCAGATTTTTCCTCACTTCCTATACATAGATGCTTTACATATTTTCCCACATGAGAGATATGGACCTCATTCATAGTCTCATCACCATATACACTTCTCATCTAGTTGTATATATATATATATATATATATATATATATATATATCTCGTAAATGCAACCGTAAATGCAACTTGATACTAATTTTTTCATTAGTAGACTGAGATAGGACATTGGTGAATATATCATCTACTTGTTCTTGAGACTTTTTAGAGATCCTCATCAAGCTTTTCTCAAAAAAATGTCTATCAATTTCAACATGTTTGGTTCTGTCATGAAGAATGGGATTATGTGTAAGTTTGATGGATAAGATTATCATAATATATGTGGATGATTCTTTGGAGATGCGCCAATGTCTTCAAGAACAAATTCACCCATAATACCTTTGTAATCACAAAGGAGATGACATGTTATTCATATTAAGCATTGGATTTGGAAACATATGCCTACTTCTTACTGCTCCACCATAAGATTACCTCCAAGGTAAACTCAATAACCACATGGAGATCATCGATCATCTAGCGAGCCAGCTAATCAACAATAGTTAAGGAAACTAAGTTAGCATAATCATCCATTTTGAAGAAAATTCCTTGTCCATGATATCTAATAGTGTACATTTGTATTCTCTAAATAGTTTTGTTTAGAGTTTTGGTTACAACATGCATGTACTAGCTGATGATGCCAAGAAAATATCTAATATCAAGACAAGACAAGGTAATATAAAGGAGATTTCATGGAAGCTTTCAATATAAGATGCATTTTATATCATACAAGGGGGTCCCAAATTATATATGAATCCTTTGATTTTGTTCTATGGGAGATATAGAAGATTAACTCCCTGATTTACCGAACTCTTAGAGGATGTTGAGGGAATAATTATGTTGGATTATATTTAAGTTTCCCTTATTTCTTGCGATTTCAGTTCCAAGAAATTACTTAAGATGGTTGAGATCTTTTATTTCAAATTATAGTTTTGAATTTTATTAGAAAGTTCTTGTTCGTCACTAAGAGTGAGAACCATATGTTCAAAATAAGCTAAAATAATAGTAATACAACAACACTTTCCTTTTACAAAGAGGGTATGATCAACATTACCTTTTTGATAGATTACACTTTTGTAGTGATCATAGATCTATGAAACCAAGCTCTTGGATATTGTTTGAGTCCATATACAGATGTGTAAAGCTTGAAACACTTAACATTAGCTAAGAATCCATGATTAAAATGTGTATGTACTTTGTCTCCATATCTCTATATAGGAAGGCATTTTTCACATCAAATTGGTTTATATTCTAATAGAAATGAATATGTAGAGAAAGAATTATGTGGATGTATTTCAACTTCAAATCTTGGGTAAAAGTTTCTTTGTAATCAATTCCTTCAGTTTGAGTGAATCCCTTTGCAACCAGCCGAGCTTTGTGCCTTTCAGTAGATACATCAGCCTTATGTTTAATGGTGAACACCCACATAGATTCAACAAGATTTTTCCCAATAGATATGGGAATGAGATTTTGAGTCTTGTTCTTTTCAAGAGTTTGCATTTCTTCTACCAATTAATTTTCCATTTGGTTTCACTGAGGGCCTCAAATAGATTTTTCATTATAGTTTCTCATGTAAGATTACTAATAAAGGTCTAATGGACAGTATCAATAGATTAATAACATGCATTGTTGGGGAATAGGGACTAGGGGGCTGTAGAAACAAACAAACAAAAATGTGTCCCTATTCCTTTCCAGAAGATCGTGTCAACAATGATGTATCTAGGAAAGAAGGTAGCAAGAGGTGTACCTGGTCCTTAAGCAAATTATCGACTACTCTTGCACGGTGATGTGCACACTTTGCAAGCTGTAGATAGATGATTGGTGGCAACAACCTCCTAGTGAAGCACCACAAATGGTAGTGATTGTTGTCCTCCTAGAATGGTGTCAATGGCCCCCATGCCTCTACATAGTCCATACAGACCATTGGAAACTCCACATTGTGCTACCAGAGCCAACAGTAAGGATTTGTACCTTCGAATGTCAATGTGCTAGTATTGACTTGCTCTCCCTTGTTGTCTCTACCTTGTTGTCCCTCCCTTTTATGGGTAAGACTTGCTTAGGCTCTTAGTTTCCACAACTATGAGAGGACAAAATTTTTTAGATCTTTTTGTTGTGTCTCCTGAAAGCATTAACTCCCCCTTGATTTATATGGGGGCTAGGATTAGGGTTTCCAGATCAACTAGGGGTGGAAGAGACCAATTTTCATGAATTTTATGGAAGTTGTGAATCATGAAATAGTCAATTTACTTCTGAATCAGTCATTCACATCTTGAACCAGTTGGTTCACATGTGAATCGGTCAATTCAACACTTGAATTGGTTAGTTCACTATATTACCTATTGGAAAACATATTGGCTTTCAATTTGATGATTAATGCACAACATGACGTCAGTATCAATCCTTTATCTAGTCTTCTAATCTCTCAACCGATCGATTTAGATCGGACAACTCACATTCTAAACCTATCAGCTCACTTCTGAAAAGGGCATTTCATATTTTGAACTGAGTGGTTCACTTTTAAACTGGGAGATTCAAATTCCTATTTAGCAGTTGTACAACTAATGTTGTTTAAATTGAATACCTAAACACTTTAGTAATCAAGTTAAACTATATTCATTAGTAAACCCCTTTTCCAGGTGCATCTCATGTCTGTAACCCTATAGATCCCAAATTATGTTGGCAATGAATGTCCAATAAACCATTTTATGACATCACAAGCAATGAGTGGTATCTAGAAACACACCATTGCTAGCCAAGTAATTGGAAAGTTGAAGAAAAACTTCAACCTAAAATATGTGGTCATTGTTACAATGATTGTATACTTTCTTTGTCTCTGATATTTGGATTGAACTCAAGGAATGGAATCTTTATCCTCTCAACGTTCAATCCATGTTCTTTGAACTAGAGTAGACTGTATGAGATGCATGTGAGTTCACATATCTTATATTGACTCACATGAGTATGTCCATACATTTCCCAGTCTCTCTTATCAAGTGTCTAGGATATCAATCTCTTTTAGGAGGGAAAATCCCATCTACATCACTCACACTCAACCCCCATGTGTCGCAATGCAACCGAGTATCACCTTGATGGAAACCCTTATTCAAGGTCACCTTGGATGATGTATGTTGGAATATATGATTGTGTTGTTGTGTTATTGTATTGATATGTACACCATTGTCATATATATATATATATATATATATACACATACATATACATATATATACATATATATACATATATATACATACATATATATAGCATAGGAGGCAATTACAAGGAAGCATAAAGGAAGTGACTAAACACTCATGGGTCATGTTCTATAGGCCCATGTACATAATAGACAATTTAAACTATTAACTAAACATGATAATATTCTAACACTCCCCCTCAAGCTGGATCATGGGTGAGCACATGTCCATCTTGGAATTACATGACTCAATTTAATGATTAGAAATAAATAATAAATGAAAGATAAAAGTATCACTTCCCATACAAAAAATTATTATTCTTCCTTAAACAATACTTCCTAACTAAAAAGATATGATGACTCCTCTTTGAGATGTGTTCTTTAGGTTGGAGAAGCTCAAGCTTTGAAGAAGGCTCTTCTACTAAAGTGCATCTGGAGTGAAGAATAATTGTAGCAAATGATCATAAATATCAATATTGTGACAACTTCACTGCAGAGTAATGTGAAGTGGAATAAGTACATCAACACATCCCACGTAGATAACATGGCACGAATGCAGAGCAATGTTTATGTAACAGTAGATGTGTCTAGAGAAGCGTAGCCAACTGGAACTAGAGTAGAAGACCACCAACGTGTATAATGTGGCACGAACACACTTGGAGAGGTGCTAAGGTGGTGTCTCAACACGTAGAATTAGCATATGAAACTTGGAGAAGATGTGATGAAGTAGCTTGGTGAAGATCACTCTTGATGAATATTTTGCAGATACAAAATTTGCACAGGCTTGAGATGAAGAGCTTCAGAGATGAAGAAAAAACCATCTAGAACACCATAAACGTAGCACAAATGATCAACAAGAAAGTCATCAACACCAAAGAGATGAGAGGCTGGAATTAGCCACAATAGCTCTTGTCTTGACGTACATAATGTGGTATGAACATGAAATTCTTGGTGTCAATGTTGCAACTGTTAGATTATTCAATGTTGTTTGAAATGTAAAGTGATTCTAAGTGGGAATGACACACCACAAATACATCATGAAACTAGATGTGTTGAACAATATGAAGCTCCATGAAGATGGCTTGGAATATCATCTCATCTGATCTCATGTTTCTCTCCTCATTTCGTCTCACCATATCCTCTTCATACCCTCCTCTCTGTCACTCTCTCCTCTATTTACCCCCCCCCCACCCGAAACACACACACCAAATGTGATGAGAGTGAGTACATGGTGTGGAAAAAGGGAAATATTACCCCCCTACACGTGGAAAGATGCATACATAATGGATGGGAGGGTGGGAAAGAGAAAAGGTAAAAATGAGAGGTGTAGTATGTAGAGAAGAACAAAAAGAAGACTATCAGGATGGAAACTCAGTAGAAATAGGAGATACACTACCGAAATGATAATTGGAATCAATATGCAAAGCAAACTGATTAAGATCCAGATAGAGAAATCAAAGGATCTTTTCTTAACTAGGTCAAAAAAGTAGGATCCAGTTATCATCAAGTATTGGAGGAGAGATAGACCTTTGTAGGAAGTTAAAATTGAAATTGGAAGTGGAAGTGGACATACATCTTCTGACATGCCGTGTATGTGACTGGACATGTTGTGTATAATGTCAGGGGTGAGAGGCAGGCTCCTGATGACACATCATGTAAGATTGTTAACACACCATGTATCTTTGATGGGTGATGATGACAGGTTGCCACCAATATGTTGCAGGGAGATGTGACACTTTGTGTCTGATATTGGAGGTGTAAAATATATCTCCATCAACATGTCATGTCAAAGATACGACACGCCATGTCTGACGTGATTGGCACTATCAAGAAAGTTTTTGGAATGTAAAATGTTGTGTTGTTTGATCAACACGTTGTTTCAGTTGCAATCTGAGGGACACTATGCACCATAAGGATGATTTTTGGAGCAAAACACATCGTATTTTTTGGCTGATAGGCCATGTCATGGTGGTTGTTGTACGATCTCGATGGGAATTTGCACCATCAGGAGACAAGGTACCTCGGGAATTAGCACCATGGGTCAACAGGAATTAGCGTCATCTTTTGTACTCCTTTATCATGACAAGTGATGAGTCCTTTCTTGGCCAAGGCTATATTTTGATAGGAATTAGTGTTATCTAGTATACTAAGAGATGGTATAGTGGTGGAGTGATGGATGGATGCTTTGATGGCTAGTGTGGTGGCTCAATGCGGAGATGCTAGGGCAATAAGGCGGTGAAGATGATTTCTAGAGCCGAAGGTGGATCTGCTTTGGTGTGGCTTCTTTAATGGTGGCAGCTAGAATTGCATGATGAATAGATCTTAGGAAAACTAACAACTAATAGATTGATATAGATAGGAAGGTTGGCACCGTCCAAAAACTTAGATAGATTGAAAAGGATAGATGGAGATTGTTGGGAATGGTGACGTCGGTGCATAGATGAAGATCTAGGTCAAAGGGGAGGAGGATGTGACCATGGAGGTTGGGATGTGCCTAGAGGGTGGTTGGCCTAGTCCATGGAAGGGATGCAACAACCACCTGTAGGTGGGCTCTCCCTCAGTTTCTCTCTCTAGGAGAGAGTGGGGCGGAGACTAGAGTTGAAGTGAGTGTCAAGAGGGGAGGGAAGGAGGGGAGGTGGCTAGGGTTCTATTCCCAGGGCTATTGCTCTGATACCATGTTGGAATATATGATTGAGTTTTTGTGCTGTTGTATTGATATGTACACCCTTGTTCTATATAGATAGGAGAGGAGGAAATTACAAGGAAGCATAAAGGAAGCAACTAAACCCTAATGGCCCACGAGCAACAAGCCCATGTACATAATAGACTAATTAACTTATTAACTAAATAGGCTAATATTCTAGCAATGTAAAAATACATCGAACGACATGTGATGAGTATAGAGACTTTAGATCTAAGAACCACAATCACCACTATCACTACAGGAGTTGTTTTTGTCTATCTTTCCCTAGTGTCCATGTATCACTCTCAAGGTGGGTCTGTCTGATACATTGTTCTCTAACATGTACATATGTGTTTGACTTGTTATAACATATCATGACTAATGAGACTCTATCATCAGTCAACCCACACTCTAGTCTTATTAAGGTTGTCTATTTTGCTTCCACAATAATATCTGACTGGGGACATAATGAAAATATGTGTACTCTTATCATACATATGATCTCATTGTCCAAGTCCTAAACCCGAAGGCATAAGTCATCGAGTATCTACATTCTTTAGACATCTACTTATGTCTGTGTCATTATCTCATGATTGAGACAAACATAATAGTTGGAATTACCTTTATCATTATCAAATCAAGTATATGATGCCCCGTTACAATCATCATATGATTGGCTCTATGGGCATACATACCAATAGACTCCGACTTGCACTTAGATCCAATCATTTATGGATCTTGTTGCAAGTGATCTTTAACACGTCCATTGTGTTTCTCTTGGGTAAGTGCTTTGATAGCAACATTTGCTTCTAATCGGTATTTTGCAAGTTTTTACATCTCCTCATTGTACAACTTCTCTCAAGAGATGGAATTGTCACAGTGTGCTACCTGATATTTCTTTCCTATCTAGTAGCTCCATTGTTGTCACATTATTTCTATAAATGGTTGGAACCTCCCATAAGTTCATCTACATGAACTTCTTGATCCATACATTATCATGTATTATTTTCAAAATAGCAAGGCACTCAGCTTCTATTGTAGAATTAAAAATTATCTCTTGCTCAGAACTATTCCATCTAATAGTTCTATTTTAATGTCAAACACAAATTTAAATTATGATCTACTTTGTTATTTGGGAAGCTTGCATCGGGGTGTAACCCTTTACTCCCAAATCTTCCTTATCACCATAAACAAGAAACCAATATTTTTAGTGCTTCTTAAGTACTTAAGGATGTTCCATATGTTAGTCTAGTGACTCTCACTAGGATCTGACTAATATCCACTCGCCATCTCCAAAAAATATGAGATAACGAGATGAGTACATAATATTGCCAATGAAATTGGCATCTTACTTATGTGTTTCCATTCTTCATAGGAACTGAGACACTAGGCTCTTTAGAGACTAATTCCATAGTTTATGGATAAATTTTCTCTTGTTGAGTTATGCATGATGAACCCCTTCAGTATTTTACCAATGTATGTGCTCTTACTTTGGTCAAGAAGCTTTTGAGATCTATCTTTATAGATCTTGATTCCTAAGATATGGGATGCTTCCCCTAAGTTCTTCATAGATAAGGTACTTCCCAGTCAGGTTTGACATTTATAGGATAAGGACTAACTTCTTATAATCATAGATTTCATATTCATTTTGACTAAAGTTAAACTCTTTGACTATATTGTCCAATCAAATATTCGAGCTCTTGAGATGCTTGCTTCAATCAATAGATTGAAATTTGTAGCTTAAAGACATTATTTGCAATAATTTAATTTGTAAAACCTTCAGGTTATATCACATACACATCCTCTACATTATTTCTATTAATGAATGTGGTTTTAAGATCTATTTTGTCAAATCTCATAGTCATATTAAGCTGCAATGGCAAGCATGATCCTGATGGATTCAACCATGGAAACTGGTGAAAAGATTTCATCATGTTTAACACCTTGAACTTGTTTGAAATTCATTTTCAACCAATCTTCTCTAGTAGGTATGTACATTACCATCCATTTTGGTCTTCTTCTTGAAGATCCAATTGCACCTTATGGGTCTTACCCCCTTTCAAGTGAATCCACCAAGATCATACCTTGTTGGTTTATCTGGACTCCATCTTGGATCTCATGGCCTCAAGTGATTTCTCAGACTCAGGTCCCTCAATAGCTTCTAGGTAGGTTGTTGGCACATCATATATTACCAACTCATCACCTTCTTCAGTTATAAGATAGCATAATCTTTCAAGCTCAAGGTGTGTCCTACTAGATTTATGAGGTTTTGTGTTACATAAGGAACTTGAGATTCCACAACAATTTGTGATTCTACATGTTCCTACTGCACCTCTTTAGGTTCAATGTTTTCTTTTTGGTCTCAAACTTTTTTAGTTCTACTTATCTCCCATTGATTCCTTAGGAATTAAGTTCCCTTCAAGAATGCAACCATCATGACAAAAAACACTTTTGTTGTTGGATTGGAATATAAAAGTAGTATTCAACAAAATTATATTTATATGATTTATGGACAAAGCTTTTTAAGAAAGTATTTTCTTATATAAGATTACATTCCTAATCCTTATAAAATGCATATTGGGTCAATTCCCATCCCATATCTCATATGGTGTCTTTTGAACAAATTTAAACAGTGCATTGTTTTAGTTTAAAGCATGTGCCAAAAGGAAATTGGAAGATTAGATTTACTGATGATTGCACCATGAATAACAAGGTGTGATACCTTTTTTTTTATACATCATTATGTTTCAGGTGGAGTTCATTGTGATACATTATCATGGTCTCTTAGAAAGTCCTCAAACTTTTAGTTCAAAGTATTTTCCATATTGATCATATCAAAATGTTTTAATACTTATGCCAAGTTGGTTATGTACTTCATTCATGATCTCCTTGAATACTTCAAGTGATTTTGATTTTTATTTTGTTAAAAACAAACTATATATCTACTGAGATCATTAGTAAATATAATGAGGTACTATAAACCACCTCTAGAATTTATTTTAAAAGGGCTTATATACATCAGTATGCATGAGCCCTGATAGATACTCACTCTCTCACTACATCTAGTGAATGGTGTTTTTTTCACATTCCCCAATAAATAAGACTTGAATGTCCCTTATGGTTCAATACCCAAAAGAATCTAGACAATCATATGTACTAGAAATGAATTTCTTATTTGTGTACTCTAGATGGAAATGCTATAGGTTTTATTATTTGATTCATCGAGTCATTCACTATATGTGTTACACATATTTGTATCTAGAACCCTCAAGTATAGATTATGAGACATAGGGCAATACGATATAATATCTTATCTTTTTTTAAATCAAATATTCATAATGCTCTTATACATACAAGATACATTATGTTTTCATTAATGGAAGGTACGTAATATCAATTCACTAATTCTATTGCATGCCCATCAGGATGAATAATAGATTCCAACTATAGTGGCATCAACTCTTGATCTGCACAGTTCTAGCATTCTTCTTCATGAGTCTTGCGGAAACCTCTATCTCTTTCTTCTTCCTGAGATACTACATATAAAGAGGGTAGTTCTATTTCTAGTGTCTAGGCTGAGGATGATGGTGGCACTTCCCTTCCTTATTCACTCCTCCCTTAGCTTTCAGTGTAATAGAGTTTGGTTTTAGACTAGCTTTAGAACTCTTCTTATCTTTACCTTTACCCTTGGACTTCCTTTTCCCTCTGTTGATCATTATCACATATTTGGATTTGTCCTTCATCATTTGCTCTTCAGATGTCCTCAACGTGCCAAGTTATTCTGATAATGGTCTATCAAAATTGTTCATGTTGTAGTTCATGACAAACTAGTTGTATGATTCTGATAGTGATTGCATAATCACATATGTGGAAAACTGATGGCCTAAGGGGAATACCGATCTAGTAAGGTTCTCCACATACCCAAACAACTTGAATGTATGAGGTCCTAGTGGATCTCCTTCAGCCATATTGCACTTAAACAATGCCTTTGAGACATTATATCTCTCTTGAATTTCCTAATCTTGGTACATGTTCTTAAGATGAGTTACCATCTCAATAACATCCATGTTCTCATTCTATCTCTGCAGCTCATAGTTCACTGGGCATGACATCAGGCACTTGACATCAAAGACATCTTTAGAACATTTTATGTTTTTGCATAAGAATGATTCTCAATGTCCATAACCAGTCATTTTTCACATTCATCATGTCTTTCTCAAGGACCGGTTGCAAAGAAAATGTGTTTGTATTTTCCATTAGATTCTACAAAAGAAATTTTGCAATTTTTATCAAAACAATTTTGATTTGATTTGATAATATTGACAATATTAATTTAGCCTTTAATCAGTTATTTCTCCCACTACTTTGTTCAAATTGATAGCACTCAATACTGATTTAGAATGTTATAGCATACAATCTTCTAGTGAGCTAAGACTCAAAAAGTTAAATTATTATTCGGTGAACGCCAACGTCCATAACCAATTATTAAGGTAGGCACCATTTTCCAATTGTATTTCACACAAATCTTAGATAGATTGTGTACACAAATCCTTACCACAGTCCATCTCAATGATTCTATGAATTTAATCCTATTAAGGTCAGCTAGTTAAGACTAGCCCATAAGACAACATGATAGAATATTCACCTTGCTAAGGCAGACCCACATTTTTACCATCACACTTCAACGAGATAAACGATGCACCACGCTAGGGTGTGCCTACGCTTGGTCGATCAAGTTTTTCATGTGTGTCATTTATGGAAAGCATCTTAGACTTAATATTTATATAGGATTTCATATAAATACATATACATATCCAATCACCATATATTCATGGTAAGTATCATATACATGTTATGTCCACCAATCAAAGAACATGCTATCACAAACATATAAGCAATGGTTATGGCCACTCTAATGTAATTCTTTGGAGCCGAAAAGAATAGCTACCACCTAAGATCCACATCATATGTAGCAAACTGTACTAGATAACATGATGTTGGAATAGTCCATCGATCAACTGGACTCTCCATTCGATCGGTTGAACTTCTCGGTCGGTCACTTGGCTTCATCGATTAGCTGAGTGATCTGGGCTCATGCAGTTGACTAGACTCCTCCAATTGTTGTGTGGCCTCTAGTTTTTCAATTGGCTCCTCCTGTCGGTGGCATCCTCAGTCCTCCAATCAGTTGACTCGGCTGGTGTAGAAGGTCTTTTTTTTCCAAAATAGAAATTAAAACTATCATATTCCATATTACATTGTAAAATGGAAAACCTTGAGTTATATTAGAGGGGAATGTAGGAAGAAGAGCATTACTTCACTTCTAGAAAAGAGGGGAGAGGCTCAGTATACAAACTAAGTAACAATAGGAAAGAACACCAAACAACCATGCACACATATCCACAGGGGTTTTGTCCATAACCACACATACATCCACCATCAAATTACTTTTTGGATGATGTGTATTGATTGCATACATATATAGGACATGTATTTAATACTCGTGTGGGTAGCTACCCGCCCCTTATTTCGGTTACTATTTTTGGAGTTTCTTACCTTTGACATGTAGAGGGTTACTTTAACTTGCAAAATATTATTTTCATGCATAGATAGTTACATTTATAACATCTATAACAAATATACAATTATACATATTTACTGTGTATTCTGTCGAGATTTACTTTTTTAGTTGTATAGTTATTTTTTTATCATCATAGTTACTTTTTTTGTCCAATGAGTTACTTTTCAGACCATATAGTTACTTTTTGGGCTGATGGGTAGCGAAATCTAGGCTACCCACGTGGGTATGGAATGAATGCCCATATATATACATATACACACACAGATATATATATATATATATATATATATATATATATATATATTGTGGGATCATATGTGGTATTAAATTGGATATGCACATTAATTAGTTTTAAAATTCGCACGGTGTGTAATAAAATAATTTTTGTCATATCAATTTAAATCTAGATACACAATAAATTGATGTTGCTCTAATTGTATTATTGGAAAATAGGGATAATAGAGAGGGCAGAAGAAACAAAAAAAATTGTCCCTATTCCTTTCCAGAACATCGCGTCAATCTAGGAAAGAAGATAGCAAGAGGTATACCTGGTCCTAGAGCAAGTCTGGTGAGTGCTCTTCCACAGTGATGTTCACACTTTGCAATATTTGCACACACACAAATGGCGGCAATGGCCTCCTAGTGTAGCACCATGAATGGTGGCTGTTTTTGTCCTCCTAGCATGGTGGAAATAGTCTTCACACCTCTACGTAGTCTACGTGGACCATCGGGAACTCCATGTTGCCATACCATATGCAACAAGAAGGAGTTGTCCCTCTGAACATCAACATGCTAGTGTTGACTTACTCTCCCTTATTGACTCTCTCTTGTTATCTCTCCATTTATGGGTAAGACTTTCTTAGGCTCTCTAGTTACCACAACTATGAGAAGAAGAAAAAAATTAGAGCTTATTATTGTATCTTCTAAAAGCCTTGACTACCCCTCTATTTATAAGAGAGCAAGGGTTAGGGTTTCCAGATCAACTGGGAGTCAAAGAGACAGATTTTCATGAATTTTTTGGAAGTTTTGAATCATGAAACGGTCATTTCACTTCTAAATTGGTTGGTTCATCTCTGAATTAGTCGATTCAAAGCTTGAACCGATCATTTCACATGTAAATCATTCGATTCAACACTTCAATAGGTTGTCCCACTATATTTCCTATTCACAGACATATTGGCATTTAATATGACAATTAATGCACAACATGATGCCGACATCAATCCTTATTCCAGTCTTACTGATCGCTCAACTGATCAATTCACAATATAAATCGGTGGACTCGCATTCAAAACCGGGTGGTTCACTTCTGAATTGGGTGATTCAAATTTTGAACTAGGAGGTTCACTTATGAAACGGGTGACTCAAATTGTAGTTCATCCAATGTACAACCAATTTTTTTTATAAATTAAATATCTAAACACTTTGGTAGTCAAGTTAAACCATATTCATGAGTAAACTCCTTTTCTAGGTGCATCCTATGTGTGTGACCCTATAGGTCCCAAGTTACATTGGCAGTGAATGTCCATAACCAATTTATGACATCACTGGAACTGAGCTATAGCTAGAAACACATCATTTCTACCCAAGTAATTGGAAAGTTGGAGAACAACATCAACCTACAATTAGTTATCAATGCTACAGTGATTTCATAGTTACTTTGTCTATGATATCCATATTGAACTCAAGGCATTGAATCCTCATCCTCTCAACTTTCAATCCATGTTCCTTGAACTATAGAAGACTATATGAGATGCATGTGAGTTCACATATCTTATATTGAATCACATGAGTACGTGCATACATTTCTCTATCTCACTTATGAAGTGGCCACGGTATCAATCTCTTGTAGGAAGGACAAATCCAATCTACATCACTCACACTCAACCCCCATATGTCACAATGCACCTGAGTATCACCTTTATGGAAACCCTTATTCAAGGTCATGTTGGATGATGTCAAAATACATCAAAAGACATGTGATGAGTATAGTGACTTCAGGTCTATGAACCACAATCACCATAATCACTATGAGGGTTGATTCTAAATACCATTCCATGGTCTCCAGTATCACTCTCAAGGTAGGTTTGTCTGATAAATTGTTCTCTAACATATACCTATGTGTTTGACTTGATATCACATTGCATGACTAATGAGACTTTGTCATCAGTCAGCACACACTCTAGTCTTAAGTAATATTGTTGTCTATTTTTCTTCCATGGTAATATCTGACTAGGGACATAAAAAGAATGTGTGTACTCTTATCATACATATGATCGCATTATCCATGTCCTACACATGAAGACATATGTAATAGATTTTCACCATTCTTTAGACATCTACTGTGTCTATGTCATCATCTTATGATTGAGACACACATAATAAATATAATTACATTAATCATAATCAATCAAGCATATGATGCCCCGGTAAATCATCATATGATTAGATCTATGGGTATACATACCAATGTACATATATTTCAATGAGGTGATATGTACGAGCTCTTTTTACATTATAAAGAGAAATCTAAATATCCAAACTTTCTTTATTCCCTGGAGAAGTAGGTATGTAATGTGTTTCTTGAGAAATATATGATTCCATGTGAGGAATTTTATCATATTGGTGTTCTTTCTCTTCAACGCAAGATTGAATAGTTGAGTCATCCCCTTCTGGTGGCTTCTTATGGGTAAAGGGAAGGGAAAATAAGATCCTTTAGAGTTCTCCCTCTTTTATGTATATGGAAATCTCTCCAAGAAGGTGACATATTTAGATATGATATTGTAAGTTAGCATATTGGTGCATTTCTACCCTTTTATTTATAGAGGAATATACTAAAAATATCCCTATGTTTGTCTTAAGATCAAACTTGGTCCTACCTAGGCCAAATTGTTGAATAAAATAAAGACACCCAAACGTTTATGGTGTTAGTAGGATCAAAAAAAAGGTTTGTGGTGTTAGATCAAATAAAGGCTTGTCAGGATAAAGAAGAGATTATGGAATTTGCATCATCATGGTTCTATGTGGAATATATAAGTAGTGGTAAGAATAAAATCTTCCTAGCCCTTTAAAATTTCATGATGCAAGTGAAGAGGTCTAGTCATTTATGCCAAGTGGTGGTTCTTTCTTTTAGTAGTTTCATTCAATCAATGTATGTAGGCACAAGTATATTCATTAGGAAAAAATTCATGGTTATAGAAAATTACTTATTTTCATGGCGTTAGAAAAGTACTCTCTCGCATTGTTGATAACCTTGAGACTTTTTCCGAATTGTGTTTCAATCATTTCTAAAACATTTGCAATAGTGTAATGATCTACTTCATTGAAGTTCATAAATTCGTCCAAGTGCATAATGAATAATTATCAATACAAGTGATAGACTACTTCATCCCATCAGTAAATCTCACACCTGCACATCCCTAAATGCTAGATTAAATTAAACCAAACATAGAATGGGCCATATTATTTGATACAGGGAATGTTGCATGACAATCCTTTACCAAATGACAAACTTTTGAGTTAGTTCTGATAGTTTAATAGAAATAAATAGTTCACAAAACAAGGTTTTGAGAGAATAATGGTTTAAATTCCCTAGTCGTGATTCCACGACTAAATCCTCTCAATCTTCAACACCAATCCTTTTCGAGATAGTAGAGATTGTCTAACTTATGACTAGTCTGGGTTGTTTTATTCATCTTCAAGTCCTATAAAATGCACATAGATGGATCAAAGGTAATAGAATAATTTAGCTCATTGGTAGTAGATCTAATAGAAATACAATTAGAAGAAATATAAAGGATATATGGAGTGTCCTAAAAAGATAGACACAAGAGACTCATAGTTCCTTTCACAATGATACTTTTTCTAAGAACCATAAAAAATAGTCACAGTCCTCATTCCAGATTTTATAATATAAGACAAGAGAATTGAGTTACTATTCATATAATCAGTGCTTTGTAGTCAAAGTACCAATCCCAAGGTTTATTAGATGAACATAAGTTAACATATTTTATATTGTAGCTTTAACTCACAACATAATTTTTTGTAGCAGAAGAAGACAAAAGAGCCTTTGTAAATTTTCTATGTTAGAGAAGATAACCATGATACCCTCCACTATAAGATTGATCAATAGTGAACACCCTTGTTAGTTCCCTATTTCTTCTTTCATTTTTATCTTAGAGATTTGTTTGGATTCTTTTCAAGATGTAAGAGCCAACATGAGTTAGGGTGGTAATTTTCATGACCATAATGATAGAATGGAATCTTGAATTTCACTTTATTAGAAGTGAGCAAAGGTGTATGTTCAATATTTGAAATCTTGAAGCTAGGATCCATGATAACCTTGCACTTTTTTCTTCAAGACTTTTTAGTATGCTTGTTTTAGAGTGTGAAGGGGATCCAAGCCCATAATATGGTGCTCGATCCCTTCAAGTTTAGTTTTAAGGCTAGCTAGGAATTGCATGATCCTTTTCCTTGTTTTGATTTTGTAAAAGAATTTGTAATCTATTTTATAACCCCAATCTCCTATAAGATATCAGTATAAGTCCTTCCACTTGGCTTTGTTATATTTAAAGTAAATAATCATTGACAAGGAGCCTTTCTTTACACTATAAATTTTAGTAGATAACTAATAAATCATGCTTTTGGCCATGCATCTCCTCCAAAGTTAGTCACATTAGATGAGTTGTCTTTTTTCTTATGATCATCAATTCTGCTTCCAAAGAACATGATCGAACTATCCATGATTAAATTCTATATTAACTAGGTACCAAGAATCATATTATGTGGATTTCACATCACCACATTCTTTTTTTTCATACATAGCCTATCTTTCCTTAATCTATATTGTACATTTTGACATTGACAGCCCACATCATATATTTTGAGTGAGTTAAATTGATTGAAGTAGTTGGACCCCCCTCAACTTTGTCATGGGATTCATTTATGTTAGTTTCTTCTAGTGTACGAACAGATATATGTAGATGTGAGATTAATAGTCGAGAAGGTGTTTGTGTGACAACTTGGATTTCTACTCCATCTATTATACTCTTTCTCTCTCTTCAAGAGACCCATCTCACTCAATTGAAATTTACTCACATTACTTGACTGTGTTATGACTTGATTTGATCACCTCCATGGCTAATTTCATGATATGTGGTTTTAATTTGAGAAATTAGATGAAGCATCATGTTATTTCATATCACCCTATTACACCTAATTTTTAACCCCATCACTATAATATTTTGGCTTTATAATGTGTACCATATTGTAGTGGACTCAATTATGAATCCAATGGCACACAAATTTCCTCAATCAGACTTCCATATCTCAAGTTATGAACTAATGAAGATTGGGTCAACTTACATGAGATTTAATATAATTTATTCAATTTTGACCCTATTTGGGCCCAATTATGAGGCACGCGGCCCATCCATTTTGAGTTTCCTTTCACTCTAGTTTTGGCAAGCTCAATTTGAGCCTTTGACCCTTATCCCACATATTGATCTCCACAAATCCAATGGTGATAAGTCATCATCAACCTTTTTCCTACATTGTAGTATAGCTATAGTGTACCCATCGGCAACCACCAAATCGCCACCCTACTTGCCTCCTCAAGTCCAATTAAGTGCAAAAATCTTCCTCCTTGTGTTTCCCCTCACATTTTCTTCACTTTTCCCTCTGATTTTTGCCCTAGGGTGGCACCAACACCCCACCTCTGTCTAGCCCTTCTGGATATCGTCGCCAAGTAGGCATCTTGGGCATCCACCCTTCGTGTAGTGCTAGATCTCTAGCAAGCGGGGGTCGCAGCACCACCGCATGATCCAAAGCATGGGGAGCAGAGGACATGGATGAGTGAAGCAAGTGTGGGATTGAAATCCAATGGTCCAGGTTCGGCCCCGCTTCCCACTCATGCATCCCTACGACTGACCAGTAAAATGGTGACTAGACTCAGGCACGGCCAACGGGTTGATGCCACATCAACATGGGACCCCTGTCCCTTCCCCCTCCATCATATGAACAGCATGGGCATGTATCATTGCCGTCGGATGGGTGAGTAAGGGGCGAGATCGTCCAATAAATGAAACGATTATTGAGGTAACACCCCCCATACCCTAAAGTTTTAATGTAAGTTTTCAAAATTGCATAACTCTGACCTCTTATGGCCAAAACATATGAAATTATATATCAAATTGATCAACTCTATGAGACTTACAACATGTACTAACTTGCAGACACTAATTATTCTTCTAGTTCTCCCAATTTTCAAAAATACAAACTTTAACCTTCTTTGACCATGTATGATGCATGTTTATGATGAAAGCTTGGATATTGATGCTCGATCTACTCTTTAATCCTCAAGTCAGTATATTTTATACATATTTGAGTACATGAGGGTCCTAATCATTCTTTTTGTCCAATATTTGATTCTATTTGTGCATATGTGCCTAGTTTGGGACTTTAGTGATGTACTTTGTCCTAAGTTGCTAATTTCACATCTAATATGAACTCATGTCTCATCCTAGCATGGAATTTAGTAGCTTTATTCTACCATATGGTACTAATATCTCCCTTTCTCCCTATTTGCTATGTCTGTCTATATGGCCCTTATGCATGAATGTGACCCAAAATGTCTATGCATTTTTATACCCTAATCAATGATATGTATGACCTATGTTGTACACCAAATACCTTTACATTCTTTAAATCAGTAACTCCATGATGTGTAGAGGAACTAATTGCCAATATTCACACAATATCTTGAAATGATGGTGCATGTGATCCTAAGTCCACTAGTGATGACCTAGTGTGACACCAATGGCTTAATTGTCTTCTTTGTGTTTCAAATGTGAAATGGATCTTGATCTCACATCTTCCCCTCCTAATTCAAGAAGTATCCTCCCTTATGATTTTCTTGAGATGGGTGTCCCATATAATCTATATGTTGATCCCTAATGGCATATGAACTGCATTGATGCTTGCATATATGTAAGGATGTTGATTCCCAAGGTTTGGAATGTGATGCCTAAAGCCCAGGGGACATCCACCCATATTAGAATGGGCTTCTTATGCCCTTAAGGTTTTGATATAAATAAACTTTATGATTGGGTCTCATGTCTTCATAATCATGATCTTGTTTTCCTTACGATGAGTCTTATGGCCTAGTTATGTACATAAGTAACTCAAATATTGAAATGCTCATATAATTTGAATGGAACATCCAATTGACATGAAACTTTAACAACACTTTAGTGATGACATCTAAATTAGTGAAATATCATATAATTCACTAATAAGTGACTATGAACCTAACTTGGACAAGACCCTAAAATGAATCTAGTTAGGGTTAATGATGAGAATCTAATGCATGTATAAAATCTTGTGCTTAATCAGGTGTTTCTTGTTGACTAGATGATCAAGAATTAGTTATTTAGAATCTCTGAATCAGCTACAGACTTCAAATAGTTATATGACTATGGCTTTCTTGCTTGCAAACTAATGTGTATGTATGCTTGCTTAGTTGCTCAACTACTACCATGCAGTATCCTAGTATCATACTCGATGTTTTCCTCATCATTGTTTTATAACTTGCAAACATAAATTAGAACTCCATTCTACAATGTTGAAATAGGTTTGCTCTTGGTGATGGCCTTGATGTCCCTCACGTATAAAAGGGTTAGCTAATTTTAAGAACCCTTACAGACTCTTCTAATGGGAAATAGTCAAAGGCCTAATGAATCCATGATGTTGTTAGTATAATTGGAGTGAAATGACATAAAATATGGCTATCATTTTTCTAAGAACTTAACTTGTTTATTCTTGTTCTTTATTTCTACAAATCTTTTCAACAAAGATAATGTATATGTATCTTTTAGCCATGTACTCACCTCCTTGTGTGCTTAACCTGGCTTGTTTCACTAATTTTATAGGAAGTGTTGATGGGCTTGGTGAGCTATGTCAGGTGTTCTTGTTATAAAATCCCTAGTATACATGAGCAAGCCTATAAAATTATACTCCTGGTTATGTAATTGAAAGCTTGTAATAAACAATGTTGTTTAATATATTTTTTTTCAATGTTGAGATTATGATTGGTGCTTTTATGTTGTTATCTGTTCATGTATGCTAAGATTTATGCTTCCGCATTCACACTTTGATAATACCATGATAGGGATAGACTCCTAGATCCTATCACTGTTGACTTTGTAGTCATTTGGAGTTCGGATTTGGGTAACAAATGGTTCCATGACAGATGGTATCAGAGCATGAATAATAACTACACCAACATTGCTCACATGAAAAAGAAACTAAACACAACCTTACATCTCAAACCTAGAAACTTAATGAGTTGTCCTTAGTGGATAAAGTTGACTTAGCCTATAGGTTAGAACCTAGATGTTCTAGAAGTAGGTGTAAACTTGTATAATTCTTAGAATCTTTCTTTTCTCCTCTTTTTTTTCCTATAGTGTGGGTTGTAGGTTTAGGAGGGTGAGAAAAAGAAGACCTTACAATCCTAGATATATGTTTGTGACATGTGCTTAGGGTAGATACACCAATTTGTGCTATGTTCTTTCTAGTTCTCTAGGTGTCATGGTACTATACTGCTTCATGAATGTGGTAACTCAGTTTGGTTTTGATTTTATTCAAATGGAGTATGGTGGTTTTCATTGAATGTTTCAACGTGGGAGAAAACTTATTTCAAGTATTTGTATAGGTACATATGAAAATGTTACCACACATAGAAAGGAAATGAGTGTCCATGTAGCTTAGGAGAAAGAGATGTAATGCCGAGTCTAGATGAGAGAGTTTAGATGATAGATGTAGCCTCTGTAGTTTTTAGAGCCATGATAAAGGTCAAGATAGTGAGCAGCCTAGATGACTGCTGATGATGATGGCTTGATGATGATGATAATTATGATGATGATAATGATGATGATGTTGTTGATATGATCCAAGTTTGTTTGGAAAGGGTCGATTATATTTGACAATATGACATGAGTTTGACCATGCAACCCTAGATAAACCTAGTGCCTTGTGTGATACATCTGATTTGATTAATGTGCTAAACATATCTAGTAGGTTGGCATGCTTTCTTATGACTAGTATTGTATATGGTAGAAAATGATAGGTGATATATGGTTTGAGACCAATACATGACTCAATATCTTTATAAAGGATGCCTCTAGCATAGTATGTACGAAAAAGGTGACCTCTTAATATGAGTCAACCCACCATGGGAGAAGTTCAGAGTACCAAACCTCCAAAATGTATGAAACATTGAAAAATATATATGCATGATGAAATACATGATGATGAGTCCCTAGATAGAATACTTCTAAGTATATGAGTTGAGTCACCTGGTGTGTGGTCCCTTGAAAATGTTGGACCCTAGATTTCCTATGAAAATATCTAACCCTAGAGGAATATGCATTCAATATATGATGTTTTGCTATATAGATGAGGAAGGTGTCCTAAGACCCTAAGATGATGTACATGATGTTGATATCCATGACGAGCCTCATATTTGGGTTAGTGGTTTGATGTGAAGGATTATTTGATATTTTAGGTAAAATTTTGGTATGGGTAGATGTTGGTTAGTATGTTTTTCCTTGATGTAGATAGGTCTTAGCTTGAAGTGGCTTGAGTCTGTAGAGCTCTTTCTAGATACAATTGAGATAATTATGAAACCTCAACGTTAACGATAACGTTGTTCCTTAAATGATGCTTGATTACATGAAAGAATCTCACTTAAGATAAAATTTTGATTTATGTACAATAGTCTCTCCCATGAGCTAGACCAAATATGAAACAATACCATACACAAAAAATGTAAGTATGAAATCATGAACTTAATGTGATGATGCCTTGAGTGTTAGCTTGGATGATAAAATATACTATGCTTGAATTCATACTCAAAAACAAAACAAAAATGATGAAGTTAATATGAAAATACTCTTGGGGTCATAACTCGAATAAGGATGATGAAGAAATTGCTTAATTTTAGATCCAAATTGATAAATGATGAACATAATTGGGGAAAGTTGGTAGAATTTTGGGGGGAAACTAAAACATGCATGAAATCTAGTATAATGATGAAATATATGCATTCAATGATGATCTAATTTGGAATGTATGACAGTGAACATGTTTTTTATAGAATTGATAACATATATTTGGATAATACACCTTGGTCTCATATGAAGATACCTAATGTACGGATACCAAGGGATGGGAAAACCCCAATGCCTTGATGATGTCATAATATGATGGAACACTAAGTAATATGTATATAATCAAAATGAGTACACCCTTGATGATGATAACCTTAGTATGCATCACATTGGGGTAATGCCTTGACAACTATGGTTGGATACCTACACTGGATGGATTTTTACTTTGACTCTTAACTATGATCTTGGATGAATTTCTAGGGTGAAATTCTTTTAAGGAGGGAATGATGTGACAACATGGATTTGTGCTCCATCTATTATACTCTTTCTCTAGCTTCAAGAGGCCCATATCACTCAATTTAATTTCACTCACACTACTTGAATGTTTTTATGACTTAATTTCATCA
This sequence comes from Alisma plantago-aquatica, assembly GCA_963693085.1. Lineage (NCBI taxonomy): Eukaryota > Viridiplantae > Streptophyta > Magnoliopsida > Alismatales > Alismataceae > Alisma > Alisma plantago-aquatica. The sequence continues at coordinate 410,249,445 of OY856414.1, forward strand.
CCTCAATGACTAATTTCATGATATGTGGTTTTAGTTTGAGAAATTAGACTAAGTATTATGCTATTTTATATCACCTTCTTACACCTAATTTTTAACCTCATCACTTTAATTTTTTGATTTTCTAACATGTACCATATTGTAGGACTCAATTATGAATCCAATGACACAAAAATCACCTCAATCGACCTTCCATAGCTCAAGTTATGAACTGATAAATATTGGGTCAACTTACATGAGATTTAATCGAATTTATTCAATTTTGACCCTATTAGGGCCAAATTATGAAGCGCGGACCACTCATTTTGTGTTTCCTTTCACTCTAGTTTTGACTTGCTTGATCTGAGCCATTGACCCTTGTCTACGGATCGATTTGCACAGATCTAATGGTGAATAAGTCATCATCAACCCAGAGCTATAGTGCCCCGTCGGCAACCACCCAATAGTCGTGCTAATTGCCTCCTTGGGTCCAATTAAGTGCAAGAACCTTCCTCCTTGTGTTTCCCCTCACATTTTCATCACTTTTCCCTCACCCCACCTCCATCTAGCACTCTTCGCATTCGTGGAGTCGTGTCCAGGCCGGTAGGCATGATAGCTGGTGCTCTTGTGGCTTGGTCCACACTGAAGCCCGAGCTCCAGCAGGCGGGGGTTGCAACACCTCCATGCTAAAATGAAGCTGGGGGTGGAGGACGCAGATGAGTGCAGCAAGTGTGTGATTGAAATCCAATGGTCCAGGTTCAGCCCCGCTTCCCACTTGGGCTTCCATGTAACTGACCAGTCAAATGGGCCAATGGGCCACTACCACATCAGCATGGGACCTGCATCCTTTCCCCCTCTATCCCATGACCGGTGTGGGCATGTATCAAAGTCGTTGGATGGGCGAGAAAGGGGTGAGATCATCCAATGAATGAAACTATTATTGAGGTAACACCCCCCAACCCTAAAGTTTTAATGAAGTTTTCAAAATTGCATATCTCCAAACTCCTATGGTCAAAACATAAGAAATTATATATCAAATTGATCAGGTCAATGAGACCTACAACATGAACTAACTTGCAGACCCATATTCTTCTTCTAGTTCTCTTGATTTGTTGAAATACGAACTTTGACCAGGTTAGATGCATGTTTATGATGAAAGCTTGGATATTAATGTTCAAACTACTCTTTAATCCTCAAATCAGTAGTTTTTATACATGTTTGAGTACATGAGGGTCCTAGTCATCATTTTTGTCCTATATTTGATGCTATTTGTGCATATGTGCCTAGTTTGGGGCTTTAGCATTGTACTTTGCCCTAAGTTCCTAATTTTGCATCTAATATTAACTCCAGTCTCATCCTAGCTTGGAATTTAGTAGATTTATGTTACCATATGGTACTAATATCCCCATTTGTCCTCTATTTGCTATGTTTGTCTATATGGACCTTATACATGAATGTGACCCTAAATGGCTATGTGTGTTTATACCCTAGTAAATTATGTGTATGACCTATGTTGTACACCAAATGCCTTTTCATTCTTGAAATTAGTAACTCCATGATGTGTAGAGGTCCTAATTTCCAAGATTCATAGATATATTGATGTGATGGTGCATGTGATCCTAAGTCCACTAGTAATGACCTAGTGTGACACCAATGGCTTGATTGTCTTCTTTGTGTCCCAAATGTTATATGGATCTTGATCTCACGTCTTCTCCTCCCAATCAAAGAAGTATCCTCCCTAATGATCACATGCACCATAACATCAAGATATATTGTGATTGTCCCATATAATATATATATATATATATATATATATATATATATATATATATATATATATATATATATATATATATATATATGCTAATCCCTAATTGAATATGAACTACATTGATGCTTGCATATATGTAAGCATGTTGATATCCAAGGTTTGGAATGTGATGCCTAAACCCTAGGGGACATACACCCATATTAGAATGGGCTTCTTATTCCCTTATGGTTTTGATCTAAATCACATTTATGATTGGTTCTCATGTCTTGATATCATGATCTTGTTTTCCCTACTATGAGTCTTATGACCTATTATGTGCATAAGTAACTCAAATCTTAAAATACCCATAAAATTTGAATGGAACATCCAAATGACATGAAACTTGAACAACACCTTAGTTATGACATATTAATTAGTGAAAGATCATCTAATGCACTAATAAGTGACTATTAACCTAACTTGGCCAAGACCCTAAAATTAATCTAATTAGGATTAATGATGAGAATCTAATGCATGTATGCAATCTTGTGCTTAATTAGGTGTTTCTTGTTGACTAGATGATCAAGGATAAGTTAAAATCAAGTATGGGCTTTAAATAGTTATATGACTATGGCTTTCTTGCTTGCAAACTGATATGTATGTATGCTTGTTTAGTTGCTCAACTATTTCCATGTAGTATCCTAGTATTGTACTCGATGTTTGCCTCGTCATTGTTTTATAACTTGCAAACATAAATTAAAACTCCATTATACAATGCCGAAATAGGGTTAACTCCTGGTGATGGCCTTGTTGTCCCTCACATTTAAAAGTGTTAGCTAATCTTGAGCACCCTTACAGACTCTTCCAATGGGAGGTAGTCCAAGGCCTTATGTATCCATGATGTTTTGAGTATAATTGGAGTGAAATGACATAAAATATGGGCTCTAGTTTTACTAAGAACTTAAATTGTTTATTCTTGTTTGTTACTTCTATAAATTTTCACATTATGCAAAGCTTATGTATATATATCTTTTAGCCTTGTACTCAGCACCTCGTGTGCTTGACCTACATTGTTTCATGTACTTTATAGGTCCAGAGATGGCTAAGTGTTGATGGGCTTGGTGAGCTATGTTGGGTGTTCTTGTTGTAAGATCCCTAGTATACATGAGCAGACTTATGTACTCTTGAATATGTAATTGAAAGCTTATAATAAACAATGTTGTTTAATGTATCTTGTTGAATGTTAAGATTATGATTGATGTTTTTATCTTGTAATCTGTTCATTTATGCTAAGTTTTATGCTTCCACATTTACACTTTAATAATACCATGCTAGGGATAGACACCTAGCTCTTATCGCCATTGACTTTCAAGTCATTTGGAGTTAGAATTTGGGTTCTTTGATAGTTTGCAAATAAGTAGATGTAATAAACATATGAATAGTAACTTAACCAAAAATTATCACTGCTTGCTTTTAAATTGTAGTGGCTCGGTAAATATAAAAACACTGAAAAAATGTGTATGATTCCTCATTTTCTATAAATATTGGTTGTTAGTTACTTTTCGCTATGATTACTAAAAAATATCAAGGTTTTTCTAGGTGCAAGCTAAAGAATTGATATTGACTTGCCTTTTTCTGACATTGCTAGTTGAGTAGTGTAAAAGGAAAAAAAAGCCACACTACTTATATCACATTGTTGATTAAGTGGGGAGAAAAAATTCATTCTCATCAAATATTACATGGATCAAGGAAAATTCCATCATGGGCTTATGTGGTCACTTACAGGAATGAATTACAATTATCAGAATCACTTCACATTGATTACTTCAAGAGACAAGGATGGCCAGTAAGAAAAAAAAGAGGAGACAACCAACAAGTGAGGCTAGAAGGACTTCACTCTTTTGGTGCATCGATGTGAGTGATGATCCACAACACATTGTGAAAGAAAAAATGCATTCAGATGGATCGAGAAGAAAGAACTGATAAGATTAGGCAGTATCATAAAAGGTGTAAAATTTGGTTTGCACGGGACTAGAGAAGACAATGTCATGCAATTAATGATGAAGGCATATAAAGTGATCACAATATCAGAAAGGGGTCATTATACAAGAGATGAGATTGAATCTTCTAGAAAATTTGAAGCAAAATAGTAAATTATAGAGATAGAGTTTTTAATGTGGTTCTGCAATAACCTTAGTGTGGATATTCTATTTCCATAGAGAAAGAATATCTTCTTATTCTTGTTCTTGTGTTTACAAAGATAGTAGGAACACGGGAAATATAAGAGTTTTTCTGAGTTTTGCCTAACTTCCCTTGCACAACTTTTTTACGTAATTGTCTACAAAGATAGATGTTACAACCTTAATTTTGCTTGTTTCATATTTGAAATGTAATGATTTTATGAATATGGACTTGAATTGAGAAGGTTGTATGCTTTGCTCCAAAGGATGAATTTCTTTGCAAATCTCCCTTTTGATAGAAATTTCATGATTCCTACTATTATGTTAATCCAATAATGGATATAAAAGAGAAGAAAAGAGGAAAATTCCAAATAATGGAAAAAGATAAAAGATAATGGATATTAAGCAATATATTTATGAGAAATACATAGAAACCTCTAGAAGGCAAAGGAATATTCCCCAAAGGGGATTTTGTGCCTTTTGGGTTCCTTGGGTTCTATGGAGTCCAAATTGCAAAGATAATGCAACAAGAAAGAGAAAGGATTAATTAAATATTACTTTATTTAGAAGAAATGTGAGATAATGATAATATTACAAGAAATATGAGGAAATATGGATAATGAATCCATCTTGGATGAGATTTTGTGTCCACATAGTTTCTAATGGAAAAAGAAATCAAAATCAAAGAAAATAAAAGATTAAGAGAGAGAAAATATGCATAAAATATGATTTATTAAGAGATAAATTGCATATAAATAAAAGTGTCTCATACTTTCGTTTTTGAGTCCCAAATTTGATTCACGCTTGGATTAATTCATTATAGACTTTCCCCTAAAATTTGAGATTAAAATGATAAACGAGGAGAGAGATACGATTTTTACAAACTTTCTTAAAGTGTGAAGGAAATAATTAAATGTCACATTCATCCTATTAATCCGAAAATAGTGTTCTTGTCTCTTGGATGAGGGCAGATCCAACGGTAGTTGTTCTTCATGCTCTTCTTTTAGAAAAGAACAGGGAAGCGAGTTTATAGGATCAGATTTCTCAATGACCTCTACACGAGAGTTTTTGGGAAGAGTCCCATTGAGATCAAGAGAGGAAGACACACCCAATGATCCCTAATAGCACCCTGTTTGGGAAGCATTGATGAGTTTCCCTTTCTTTGGAAATGGAAGGAAGGCCTCTAGTGGTTGGCACACATAGCCATGCCTATATAAGGCACAAATTTCCCACCATGAAGGAGGGCAAGGTTTGTAGAACCGCAGAGAAGTTTTGTCCACATCCAATTTTATGGAATCTATGCTCCTCTCCCCTCTCTTCTTCATGTACGCTGCCGACGAGAAAGAGGGTCCCTTATGTTGGTTTGAACCGTCTCCATTCAATCGATGACCGTAGATGAGTCTGGTAGGGAAAGGCGGTGGGGTTGGCGTCCTTGCTTATCCCACAAGAGCCCTGGAGCCGAGGGTCAACGAAGCAGTTGACTATGTGGCTGTTGTTGTACGGCGAGTAGCCTGGCTCGGGAGGTTGAAGATGATTAGGGAGAATTACGTTTCTGACCCTAGGAGCGAGATGACCCATAGTTGCTGGATCGGGGGCAAGCGGGTCATTTCTTTATCAACCAAACCGGTGACAAATTATAGGTAAGTGCTGACGTGGCATCGTCTAATTGGTCACTTTATGTTTTATTTGCTAAAATTGTAACTAATTCTAGAAAACTTGTATTGAGACAAGTCATATATGAAAATTGATCCTCAGAACGAGAGGAACACAAGGAAATTATATTTGAAGCCTGATTATGCTTGCAATTTTAAAAGTAGTTGAAGTTGTTACATTTAATGAAATTATAAATGAAAGACCCCAAGTCTTGATGGTTATGGGATTTAATGATGCGCTTTGGATAATTAAAGACAATATTAACTTGATGTTAAGAAAAGAGATAATTAGATCTAAAAGGATGATCTGTATGCATAATTTGATTAATAGGGTTCCATGTACATAAATATGCTTTAATGGGCCTTGAAACCCTAACTTTGGTAATTATGACCCTTAATGGCTTTAATTGTTCAAAACCATGAATAAAGTTGAGTTATGATGATTGTAAGCTATTTTAAGTATAAAAGTTCCTAATTGTGGATAAATACCCTTAATTTGGTAATTAGGGTTTTCTAGTGGTTTAATATGAAATTAGCGATAAATAGAGTTCATATGTGAATTCAACCATAATGAAATGTGAGTTGTCAATTTGAAAGAAACCAAAGATGATAATTGGGCCTAACGATCTTGACATGACTTAAAAGGATAAAGATGGTAGTTTTAGTGTAAAAGAGGCATATTAGACTTAATTGACATTCAATTGTGCCTATGATGTTGAAATTAGGGTTTGTGAACTAAAAGAGCATTAAAAGTGATAAAAGCAATATGGAGGCTAAAACCCTAATGAAACCCTAAAGTTGGCCTAGAAATCCTAGGATGGCATCCAAGCCTATCTTAAGAATGTTTTGGATAAAACAATGACACTTGGATGTTATGCAATGATTTGAGGATATTGATGATTGGTTGTTTGATTGTTCTTGAATATTATTGCTTGGACATCAAGTTGCTCGGGATCAGGTATGTGGTTATGCTTATGGTTAATCGCCTTAGTTTCACAGAGATTCCTAGATGTTTTATCAGTTGCTTGAAAATAACTGCTTGGATGACTTTTTTCATGCAACTATAAAGTGACTATGATTATCACCTTAAATGTGTATACATGTTCAGATCCTAGTCCTCCTTTGTGGCTTTGCTAATGATGAAAAGGGTACCTTGTACAGGGTCTACCTGTTAGGTAGGACCATTAGGTTATCATGAGTTAGGAATTGGGCTACCTATGTGTAGTGCCATGTGACTCTTTAGCATATCATGAGTTAGGAATTGGGCTACCTATGGGTAGTTTCATGCGACTCATCAACCCTAGGTATTGATCTACCTGCTAGGTAGGATCATGGGGGTTAATCAGGATCTACCATATGAGAGGTAGTATCAAGGTCCACTACAGGGACAGCATAGAGGTTAGGATATGTATGGATTGAGTAGTTTTGTTTAAGATGTAAAGTTTACTTGCTAAACCATAATTGCTTGCAATATGTTGTTACAGATAATTGTCTGGTTATTGTTTCCCCCACATACCGGCATATTCATTTATGTTTACCGATGTTTTGTTTGTTGGCATTTTAGGTACAACATTGAAAAGGACAAATAGTAAAGTGGCATATTGTGAAAATAAGAAATAAAGTGCAAGGAGGATTAGTTAGAATAGCTTCCATATGTAAATAGAAGTTAGATATCCAAGTTTTTAAAAGGTAAAGATTTATTTTATTCCAGCTTTTCAGTATAGTCATGGTAGAATTTAATAATTATTACTGATTATTTGTCGAACCTTTGATATGGGAAATTGGGAAGATGACTCTGACCTCTTGGTCTCCCTTAATTGGGGGTTACCGGGAGGCGAGGTCATTATAATAGATATGTGTCTACTCACAGACTCATCACCATACACAAACACAATAATAAATAACAAGATAAATGGAAAACATAAACAGATAATGAACCCATTGTTTCATATCAAGATGTGTATGTATAATAAAATAAAAACTAAGTGGTATAATAAATTAAATGAACCCACCACCAAATATTATGCTATGTAAATAATTTCCATAAAGGGATTAATTCTTACTATTGGTGGCAAACAACATAGAAGAATTCATATAAACACATCTTTAACATGCCAACAATAGTGGCCTAATGAAGAAAAGCTAGCCCAATCAAGATGAGAGAAAGAAAACTGAGCTAAAATGTGGAAAATATATATTATTTATCCCTAAGATATCCATGTATTACATAACAAAGCATATTGGGTTATACATGGTGCGTGACCAATACAACTGGTTGAAATACCAAATGTGGATGGAAAATAAATTACACTGACTGACTTAATAAGATGGCCAACTGATCACTACCTATTGCATTAGGCAAGGTGTGACGAAACAGTAACTGTGTACAAAATGATTGGAAGAACAAATATATGGATGCAATGTTGGTTGTATGCCCCCAGAGCCATCATGTGATTATTTTACTAGGGATACATTGTATATAATTTGATTATAAATAAAGCAAATTCCACTTTATTATGTTTTTTGTATTATAATAATGAATAAATACAATAATGCCCTAAGAATGTTAGACTTGATGACATATGGTTTGGGTTGAGGACATGAACATGATATTATATGTGTATGTGTAAGAGTACTCATTCTTGTTATGTTCCTATCCAGTTATTATTATGGATATTATAGGACAACAACAATACATAGGACTAGTGTGTATGTTCAGAGATGAATATGTATTTTTAGTCATTGTATTGGATATCAACTCAAATACATGGGTACTTGTTGGAGAATAAGTTGTACTAGACATGCCACTCTAATAATGGCACATGAAAGACATGTATTGGCAAGTCAGAGTCATATATCAATGTGACAATGGTGATTTTGATCATTAAACTTGAAGTCACTATAGGAATCGCATGTTGTTCTGTATACTTTTACATTGGCCCGGCGTGACTCTAAAGAATGATTTCCATACATGTCATGATTTTATGTACTGTGACACTTATGGATTATTGTGACTAATGTAGATGGATTTTGTCCCTTCATTTGAGTGATATCATTTCCAGTTGGTAAGTGAGACTATGAAATGCATGTCCATGATCATGTGAGTCAATATGTGATATTGAGCTCACACTAGTTCAAGAAACATAGACTAAATGTTAAGAGGATGAAAACTCCATGCCTCAGTTTTAACTTAGATATTTGTGACAAAGGGATTGTGCATCCAGGTAACATTGGTCAAGTTACATGTTAAAGTTTCTCTCAACTTGTTTCTCTTACTTGAGTAGAAATGATGTATTTACTATTTCTTTGAGATTATGAACATCCCTACCAACATAATATGAAACCTACGGGGTCACAATATAAGGATGCATAAGGGAATTGAAGTTCACAATCAACTATATGATACAAAAGGTTCTGAATCATGTATAGGTTGATTTCTTATTAAATTAGTTGATTGGGAAAACCAATCGGACGACAAGATGGCTCAAATCAACTGGTCTATGGATTGTTAATCGATCAAATGATCACCAGCTTGGGAATTTGACCAGTCAAACGACCAAATTAAAGTTAGGTGGCAACAAGGAACATGTGGGTTGTTTGAATTGGAATGTAACTGTTAAACTAAAATCAAATCTAGAATCGCCATTTGGTGGACTTGATAACCCATTCAGCTGACTGGATGATAGAACCACTCTAGTTAATGAATTGTGCAATTGGGATTTTTGGCAGCATATCAAGTTTTATGTTGTCTTGAGTTGTGATGAATGATATTGGGTTTCTAGAAAATACAAGCCCAAAACTATCCTATATAAAGGGGTGGATGTATAAGGGGATACACACAATATTGTGAGACAAGTTTTCTAAGATTTATTCCTCTTGGAGAGAGGAAAATTGTCCCATGGACAATAGCCTACAAGAGTAGGAGGAGGACAGAGAGCAATGGTAGCACGTTAAACTATGAGTTATGCTTCCTATTGGAGACCAAGTTGGTGCACCAATAGTTCCCACATCTGCGTGGATGACGTAGAGGCTAAGGCCCTTCGGTGGAGGCTTGAGGACAAGAAACTTCTTCAAAGAGAAGATAAGGTGTTTTTGGGACAACAAGGCAGCAACAACAAAAATCACTTTGTATCTAGATCCGGATGTACAAGTTTTACATCAACATAAGATGTTTCTAGTTGTTTAAAAACTAGTGTGCACTAAGATGTGTTTGATATACCTTCTCTGTCTTTAATATAATGATGTTTTATGTCTATGACAAATTTGTTGGCTAAGAGTTTTGTTGGAAACAAATTTGTACCACCAATGTGTCCCCTCCCATCGAAACCCTACAATGGTATCATAGCTGATGTAGTATTTCTTTAATGTTGTTTTGGGTTCTGAATCACACATCATTGATGAGTGGATAATTTCAGTATATATCCACATAAATCACCATCATATATGACATGATATGTCTATATTACATAAACCAATTTGATGCCTTTGAAATCATTTTGTTCAGTGGATATGGATATGGTGACTAGGTCATTGTGATACATCACTATAAGATGCTTCTAGTTTTTTGAAAAATAATGTGCACTAAGGTATATTTGATGTACCTTCTATGTCTTTCGTATATCAATAATTTATGATTACAACAGATCTTAGGCTAAGAGTTTTTTGGGGGGAAATTGTATTTTTGATATGCCCCCTCCCACCAAAGCCCTATAGTAGTATCACAACTGATGTTGTGTGCCTTTAGTGTTGTCATGGGTTTTGAACCGTATATCATTAATGGATGGATAATTGCAATATGTATCCACATTAATCACCAACTATCATATATGACATGATATATCGGTATTACATAAACTAATGTGATGCCTATAAAATTGTTTTGTTTAGTGGGTGTGGATATGACAACTAGGTCATCGTGGTGAATGATTATGATCTAAAACATGTAATGTATGGTTTTTTATTGGGATTCAAGATAATATAACATGTATATGTCATGCATGTCATGCCCCTCTCTCTACATTCTCTATGTAAAAATATATTATTCCATATAGAATAAGCTTGTGTATTGACATCATTGATGGACCATGATAGAGAGGAGGAGATGATCAGAGGCCCATATCAATAATGAATCTCCTTGGCGGGTTCATGATGAAGACAAACTAATGATCTCATCAACAAGGAAAGAATTGTCCAAATTTGATTTCACACCAAACCAGTCAGTCGAGTAGAATACCGTATAAAATCATATTTAGGGTTCCATCATATGTGAACCTCAAGATGTTGGTATGTATGCCTATAAAATCAATCATATGATGATTGTAATGACATACCTTGTAAATGATTTGACTAATAATAAAGGCAATCTTCCATTTATTTTGTTTTATTCCTTTATAAGATAATGATGTAACATAATAAATGTCTAAAGAATGATGTTACACGATAATGTATGTCTTCAGGTTGAGGACATGAACTACTAGATCATACATATGTTATGAGTATATACATTCTTATTGTGGAACTTGATAGACAACAATGACACATAATACTAGAGGATGTGTTGGTTGATGATAGAATCTCATTATTCATAATATGTGATATCAAACCAAACACACAGATACTTGTAAGAGAATATTGTATCGAACAGACCCACATGAGAGTGATAAATGGAAACCATTTAATGGTAGTTAGAATCATCTCGCATAGTGATGGTGGTGAATTGATTCTTAGACCTAAAATCACTACACTCATCACACGTCATTTGATGTACTTTGATGTCATCCAACGTGACCTTTAATAAGGTTTACGATAAAGGTGATGCTTAGATACATTGTGATACATGGGGAATGATTGTGAGTGATGTAGATGGGATTTATCCCACCTACAAAATTTTTATATCATGGCTACTTGATGACACTGAGAAATGCATGGCCATGCTCGTATGAGTAATATGTGATATTGAACTCACATATATCTCAGACATTCTGCTCTGGTTCAAGACATGGATTGAATGTTGAAGAGGATGATGATTCCATGCCTCGCGTTCAATCTGGATATCAGAGACAAAGGAACTATATGATCATTGTATCACAAATCAAAAATTGTAGGTTGAGGTTGTTCTCTAGCTTTCCAATTACTTGGGTAGCAATGATTTCTTGCTAGATATCACTCATTGCTTGTGATGTCATAAATTGGTTATGGACATTCACTGCCAATTAGAATCTATAGGGTCACATGCATAGGATACACCTAGAATAGGAGTTTACTCATGAATGTAATTTAAATTTAGTTAGTAAAGTGTTAGGTATTCAATTTAAACAACAATGATTGAAAACTTACTAAAAATATTGTAAACCAATTGGTTCAAGTGTTCAACTGATCAACTCAAGTGTCAGGTCAATCTAAAAAAAGATTGGCAATTAGAACTCTACAATGACCAGTTCAGATAGTGAATCGGTTTGTTAAAATGTATGAATCGACCAGTTCAGGTTGTGAACCAACTGTTTGGTTGATCAATATGATTGGATCAAGGATTTATGTTGACGACATGTTGTGCATTAATCAAATATTAAAATCCAATACACATAGTTAACCAATTAATTCAAGGGTTGAGTCAATCGACTCACGTGTGAATCGATCAGTTCATGTGTGATCCAACCAGTTCACAGTTCGTAGATTTTGGAATATTCATAAAATTTTGTCTCTTAGATTCTCAATTGATCTTGAAATCCTAACTCTGGTCCTCCTATAAACAGAGGGGTGGTTGAGGCTTTCGGCATATACAATAATAAGCTCTGACAATTTTTTTATTCTCACAGTTGTGGTAATGTGAGAACCCAGCAAGTCTTACCTATCAAATAGAGAGATGGAAAGGTAGAGACAACAAGGGAAATCAAGTCGACGCTAGCATGTTGATCAGAAGGGACAACTCCTTCTTATCCATTCTAAAAGAATGACACGAGTTCATGGTGGTCTGGTTGGACTATGTAGAAGCAAGGAGGCCTTGCCACCCACTAGGAGGACGTCGTCAACCACTGTCTGTGTACCAAACTAGAAGGTCAACGTCGACATCCATGCAAGTGAAACTTGAGAAAGAAGCACACTACAGTAATGATAGTCATTGGATTTGTACCAGATATATGCCTAGAATCCTTCCTTCTCAATTCATAATTGTTGTCGTGGTTTGTTGTTCAAGGGGAATATGGCATTAAAAATGTGGTTTCCACTACCATATATGTTGCCATATTTCCCTACAATGGCATCAGAGCTATGTTAGTTTACTATGTTTTGGGATTCAATCGATATGATCGAATTTTGGTTATTATCATTTATTTATTACATGCGATGTAAATATTTAAATATTTAATATGCATATCCGATTAAATACCACATATGACATCAAATATATGTAATTTATACGCTATGCCCTAAAATTGTTTTGATGGTGGATGTGAAAATGGTTATGGAAAACAACCCCCTAGATCTTTGGGATTGGTTGGATGGTTTTTGATCCTATTTCATATATTAGTTTGCATATTGAGAATCTCTCTCCATTTCCATATGTAAAAGTATTAATGCTTTCCTTCATGTTCTTCCCTAAAATGTAACTCGAGGTTTCCCTCATACAATGTAATAAGTTAAATAGGAATAGGATAGTTTTTATTTCTTATTACAGAAAAGTAGGTGATCTGTTCTAGAGGAACCGACTAACTGAAGAGTTGAACTGGTTGATTGGAGGACCGAGGAGGCTAGATGATAGGAGGAGCCACCAATTGGATGGAGGCCCAACTGATCCACTGGAGGAGTCCATATGTTTCTTGAACCATAGGCAAGTCGACTGATTTGATAAACCAACTGACATACCAAGAGGCCAACTAATCGGTTCAAGAGTTGAACTAGTCCACCTGGAACTAGTTCTAGCATAGATCTTCAGGAGCAACAGGTGCTACATATGATGTGGACCTTATGTGGTAGTAATTTTCTGTGGCTCCAAGGAATGACTATAGTATGTCCATAATCATCGCTCATGTTTTAGAATTGCATGTTTCATTTGTGGATACAGTATGTATAGGATACATATAAGTATGTGGTGATTGGATATGTATATGTATTTATATAAATATAAAATCCCCCAATCAAATATGAAGTCTTAGATGCTTTCTATAAGAAACATATATGAAAAGCTTGATCCACCTAGTGTGGTCACACAAAGCATGGCGTGTTGTCCATTTTGTGGAAAAGTGATGATAGTAATGTGGGCCTACCAAGAAGGGTGCATTAGTAACATGTTCATTTTTTGGTCAGACTTAAATAGGTGACTTTAATGTGACTAAGTGCCTAGAAGCATGCAGAATACTATGGCAAAGAGGTGTGCATACCATCTATGAAAGAATTGCATGAGATGTAATTAGAAAACATTTCCTACCTTATTAATTGGTTATGGACACTGACGTTGGCCATGTAATAACTCAATTGTATTGGGTCTTAGCTCACTAGAAGGTTTTATGTTGCATCTTCAGAATTAATATATGAGGGATATCAATTTGAACAAAATAGTGGGAGCGATAATTAATTAAAGGCCTATTTAGATATCATCAAATTTTATTTTAACCAAATAAAATCAAAAGGATTTTGATAAATTGCAAATTTATCTTGTGGAATCAAATGGCAACCAATAACTCATCTTACTTGAAATCACTTCTTGAGAAGGACAAGTTGAAATGGAATAATTTCGTGATTGATTCCAATGTTGAGAATCATTCTCACACAAGAGTGCATACTCTATGTCTTGGATACACTAGAGCCAGATGAACCTTCTCCCACTGTGTCTAAGGCTGACAGGGATGCTTACGATAAGCACTCTGAAGATGTTGTAGATGTCAACACCTGATTCTATGATCAATGAACAATGAGTTGTAGAGACAGCATGAGAACATGGATGTTATTGAGATGGTAAAACTTCTAACGAACATGTACCAGGATTAGGCAAGATAAGAAAGATATGATGTCTCCAAGGCATTGTTCAAATGCAACATGGCATAAGGAGATCCAGTAGGTCCCCATCTACTCCAGATCATTGGGTATGTGAAGAACCTTATTAGATCGAGATTTCCCTATCGACTCAAGGTCAATTAGGTCAATGTTGACTCACGTCTAAATTGGCAAAACCCGTGTTTTGATGATGACTAACCATTCCACATATTTGTATCTAATGTCTCTACTTGAGTAATTTCATATTAGGTATAGACACACTCCAAATGCCCTAACTTGCACATATCAAATTGGAGAAAAGACAAGTCAAAGTCAATACAAGTGCACGTTTTTGTAATATGATGTAAATCCATTAGCATCATGTTGTAAATCACTTATAATGATTATATGACTTGTAATTAATCTTAGAAAAAATCAGGAGCACTTAGATCGAATATTTAAGCACTCAAAGGCCATTTTCCAAAATTCACATCAGGTTGTTCATCGGTCGAGTTGCAAACTCAGCCGATCTTGATTCGATCTTGAAAATGACTTTTGATTGGTCGAGTTTACACTTCATAGAACTCGACCGATGGAGTACCTGACCAATTCAATTTTCATTGGTCGGTCGAGTTTCCCCAGGAAAAACTTGACCGATGGTCTGAATATCAGCTTTGTCTTTTACTCTATCGGTCGAGTTACCCTTATAGAAACTCGATCGATTGTATTGTACAGAAAAGTGTAGAAAAGTGCTTCTAGCTGTTGTGGAGTTGCAACAAGTGAAAATATATTTGTTGCAAGCCACAAAATGGCTAGTTTTCATTCTCAAGTGTTCCCAAAGGCTAAGAGGAATCCCCAACTATAAATAGGACCCCTTGGGCTTCATTCCAAGGTTGAGCATTCAATGCAAAACTCTATGTGAGGTTCCTATTCTATAGTTGAGTGCTTCCTATAGCCTCCTCTCTCTCTCTCTCTAAGCTTAATCACTTGCTACATTCGTTAGAGTGAGTAGGAAATCTGTAAGAGAGCTGGTCCTACATGTATATCTTGTGAGGCTATCACTTCCACCACCTCCCTATCTCTCATTTCAACCATGAAGATGAAGGTTCTCTATCTTGGCTAAGAGAGGTGAAGAAGGACAAGGGAAGGCATCCCTTGGTGAAGATCAAAGCTGAAGACTTGGAGCTAGAGTGGGTAAGCCCTTGGTGAAGGCAGAAGACTCCTTGCTCAAGTGGGTAAGTCCTTGGTGGAAGCTTCTCTGAGTGAAGGTGAAGTCAAAGGCGGAAGATCCAAGAAGAGTGGGTAATCCCTGCAAGGCTGAAGACTTGTGGAAGAGTAGGTAAGTCCTTGGAAGAAGGCGGAAGACTCTTTACAAAGTGGGTAAGTCCTTGGTAAGGTTGAAGACTCTTTATATTGGATAGGTAAGTCCTTTGGTTGGTCATGTATTGTAAGTCTTATGAATGAATATAAGAGTGCAATGGTAAGGAAATCCTAGAGGCTGACCTCTCTAGGTAAGTGGACTGACTCACTTCTAGTTTGAAGTGAGGAACCACTCTAAATAGCTTGTCCTCTTGTGTTTTCTAAATCTCTCTCCCTTACTATGCATGTTTTTAGTTGCACACAAATTTTGTATTTAGCAACCTTATCTTATGATATATCTTGAAGGTCTAATGAATTTTTATTAAGTGCATTCAGCTCTATTCACCCCCCTCTAGAGCATCCAATCACCCATCTAGGATCCAACATTCCCTTGTGCCAAAGGTTTACTACATATGTGATTTTGTAGTCACTGTCAGAATCATATAGATATTTTGTCATGAACTACAACATGAATGATTTTGACAAGTCGTTGTCAGAATTACTTGGCATGTCGAGAACAACTAAAGTGCAAATGAAGAAAGACAATCCCAAGTCTGTGATGATGATCAGTAGAGGAAAAAGGAAGTCAAAGGAAAAGGAAAAGCTAAGAAGAGTTGTAAATCTAGACAAAAACCCAAGTCTTTTACACTCAAAGAAAAGGGAGGGGTGACCAAGGGAGGCAACTGTCACCAGCCTGGACATTGGAAGAGGAATTTCCCTCTCTACCCAGAGGAACATAAGAAGAAGAAGGAGGAGATAGAGATTTCCACTTCAGGTATGTACACTATTGAGATAAATATGTCTACTTATTCTAATGGGTACTAGATACCAGATGTTGATCTCACATGTGTTCGAATATGCAAGATCTGAAAAGAAGTAAGCCTTTAAGAAAAGGTGAGGTCAATCTATGTGTTGCAAACGGAGTAAGAGTTGATGCCACTATAGTTGGAACCTTTGATTTATCTCTAATCATGGGGCTTGTAATAGAGTTAAAGAACTTCTATTTTTGTTAATAGAACATTATTTATATATCTTTAATGAATAAGGATGGATATGAATTTCATATAAAAAATGCTCAATGTTCTATTTCAAAAGATGAGATCTGTTATGGCAGTGCCCCAATGTCCTATGGTCTTTATCTGTTACATCTAAAGATAAAAGTCTATAACGTAAATACCAAAAGATTAAAACTTGATAACTCAAAAAAAAACATATCTTTGGCATTTTTGTATAGGGAACATAAATGGGAATCACATGTATAGACTCCATAAAGATGGATATCTAGACTCTTTTGATTTCATATCAATGGAGACATGTGAGTCTTGTTTTTTAGGTAAGATGACAAAGACTCCCTTCACTAGTAATAGTGAGAGGGCTAGTGATTTGTTAGGACTCATACATACCGATGTATGCATCCCTATTAGAACAAATGCAAGAGTTGGTTATCAGTACTTCGTTACCTTTACTGGTGATTTAAGTAGGTATGGTTATGTTTACTTGATGAAACATAAGTAAAAAACTCTTAAAAAGTTCAAGAATTTCATGAATGAAGTATAGAACCAACTTGTCAAAAGTATTAATGCACTTCATTGTGATTGAGGTCAAGAATATTTAAGTCAAGAGTTTGAGGACCTTCTATGAGATTGTGGTGTCATGTCATAATGAACTCCGCCTAGAACACCACACCATAATGGTGTCTCAGAAAGAAGGAATCACACATTACTAGATACAGTGCGATCAATGATGAGTTTTTCTAATGTTTGAACCTCCTTCTGGGGTTATGCTCTAGAAACTTTTGATTTTACACAAAATAGTACCATCTAAATTTTCTCAAAAGACGCCATATGAGATACGGTATGGGAAGCGTCCCAATGTATCTTTTATGAAGATTTGGGGATGTGAAGCTTATGTGAGAAAGTAGTTTCCTAAAAGCTTGTACCAAAATCAAATAAATGTTATTTTCTTGGATATCCTAGGGAAACTAAAGGATACTACTTTTATACTCCATTTGACAACAAAGTATTTGTTACCAGGGATGTTGTATTCCTAGAAAAGGAATTTATTTCCAAAGGAATCAATGGGAAGAAAGTAGAACTCAAAGAGATTAAAGACCAACAAGAAAACATTGAACCTATAGAGGTACAAGAGGAACATAGAGTCACAAATTGTTGTGGAATCTCAAGTTCCTCTTGTAACACAGAAATTGTGTAGATCTATTAGGATATGCCTAGATCTAGAAATATTTGGTTATCTTGTGACTCAAGAAGGCAATGAGTTGGTCATTGATGATGAGCCAGCAACCTACCTAGAAGCTTTAAAGGGACTAGAGTTTGAAAAGTGGCTTGAGGCCATGAGATCTGAGATGGAATTCATGCAACAAGGCGTGGACCTTGGTGGATCCACTCGAAGGGGTAAAACCCATAGGGTGCAAATGGGTTTTCAAGAAGAAGACTGACATGGATGGTAATGTACAAACTTATAAAGGTTGATTGGTTGTAAAGGGTTTCAGACAAGTTCAAGATGTTGACTATGATGAAACCTTTTCTCCAGTTACCATGGTTAAATCTATCAAGATCATGCTTGTCATTGTAGCTTATTATGACTATGAGATTTGGAAGATGGATATTAAAATTGCATTCCTCAACAGGATTCTTCTTAAGGATGTGTGCATGACACAATTTGAGGGTTTTATAAATCCAAAGGATGCAAATACTTTTTTAAGATACAAAGGTCAACGTATGGATTGAAAAAAGCATCTCAGAGTTGAAAATTTCTGATTTTAAGAAACATTCAAAGAGTTTGGCTTTAGTCAAAATGAATATGATCCATGTGTGTACAAGAAGGTTAGTGGGAGCATGATTGTATTCCTCATATTGAATGTAGATGGCATACTATTGATGGTGAATGACATCTCTACTTTATATATGGTAAAGACCTGGCCAAGAAATACATTCTATATGAACAACTTGAGTGAAGCATCCTATATCTTAGGAATTAAGATCGATAGAGATAGATCTAGAAGGCTTCTTCACCTGAGCCAAAGCACATACATTGACAAAGTGTTGAAGAGTTTCAACATGGATAACTTAAAGATAGGAAACTTACCCATGTTTCATGGTGTTACTATCTTTGGATATCCATGCCCCAATTCTTGTGAAGAAAGAGAGTGCATGATCAAGATTCCATATGCATCTGCAATTGGATCTATCACGTACATAATGTTATACACTCATACTAATGTCTTGTATGCCTTGGGCATGATGAGAAGATGCCAATCAAATCCTAGTGAAGGCCAATAGACTGTCGTTAAGAACATCCTTAAGTACTTGAGAAGAACTAAGGACCATTTCCTTGTCTATGGTGTTGAGGAAGAGTTGGTGGTAAAGGGTTACACCAATGCAAGCTTCCAAACTGACAAAGATGACTATAGATAGTAGTCTAGATTTGTGTTTGCATAAACAACAGAGATATAAGATGGAAGATTTCCAAGCAAGATACAGTTGATGATCTATAACTGAAGCAGAGTATACAACTACATCTAATGCAACAAAGGAGGTTGTTTGGATAAAGAAGTTCAATTTTGAACTTGGGGTGGTTCCAAGCACCAGCAATGTAGGACAGTTGTAACATACTAAATATCATGTTTATTTTCAATTTAACCCATTTTCAAGATTTTATCTCCTTCGTATCCTTTTGGCATTTTTTCCTAAATTTTCCTATCTTTTATATCCTCTTTGGCCTCAATGTTGAAATTGAGCAATACATAATGGTGTGAATTATATTTGACCCACATTTATTATAATGAATGGATTTTTACACAAATATCTCAACTAGTGTGTTGATTATAGTTTAATAATGCAAAATGACCATTAATGAGAGATAATTAATAAAATATATTAATTTAGAGTTTTTATGGCTTTTTGGGATAACAAACAAGAAGTAATGTGGAATTTAGTTAGTTAATGAGAGAATAACCCTCTTCCCTTTCTCTCTCCTATGTGGCAATAAAACATTAAAAGAGATATTGTGGTGAGATATGGCTCTTGAAATTAACATATATTGCCTATCTTGGATATTCACCCAAATATTTAATTCATTTTCATAATAATTCACCCTCTTTAATAAAGTAATATACACATTAATGGCCAATATAGTGGTTAAGGGTCATATCTCATGTAAAATGAAAATCTATTTGTATCACATTAATCTACGAATTAATATTAGCCTATGATCCAAATTTGCGGTCATTTGACCCATGTTTGACCCTCCAAATCAATTTTATAAGAATTGATTATAGTATGACTAAGGTTTGCAATCGATTTCATTAATGTGATGAATTTAACCTATGGTTTCGGTTATTTTCGCTGCCACACACTACATTTGTTAATTCCATCACATGTGTGTCATCTGAAGGCCCACATTCGATCATCTGTGAACCAATAGCCGATCGGACGGCTAGGAAGTCGTCCTCTTCCTCGGTCAATGCACGATTCGAACACCATTTCTCAGCATTTTGACCACCGGTTCCATTCTCCCTCATCGATGCATCTTGATGTAAGACTTCTTTGCCTTCACTCTCCTCTCGTCTCTGTGGATCTAGTAAGCCATAACTCCCATCCTCTTGCACCCTAAGCACAAAATGCCCAATTAGAGTTTTCTCCTCATCTCCATCGAGAAGTTACAAAGAGATCTATAGAGCCCCTATCACCTATATAAGGCCGAGTAGAGAACCCTCAAGCCACAAGCAAGCCTCCTCCTCCATCAATTTCTTCTCCAGTGTCTCAAGCATGCTAGACCACCTCGACATACAGTTCTGGCAATCGAAGCTCCGCATTGCTCTCAGCCAAACCTCCAGCCAAATTGGACCTTCGGTGAGCATTTCCAATACCTTTTACTTATTTTCCAGTCATCAATTCCCCCTAGTTTGCTCTGAGTCACCACATCCTATAGTTCATGTCGGATACTCACTAGCACTAGTTGCCTTAGCCACCTTAGAGCCTCTTTGACCATGGAAGTTGTACCTTCACCTCCGGTTTATATCGAGGAACATGCCCCCATCATATGTCGGTCATGTATTGGCCTTTCTATTGGTTTTCAAACCTTCAACCTCATCCTTTGTTCTTGATTCTCTGGCAACCTACTCTAGGGTCATGATGGTCCTTTCACAATCAAGATTCATTAGGACTGATGATTCCTCACAATTCCTCTGGGCAGGTTTACACTACCTTTTTGGTCTCGTCACCCCAGATTGCCAATCGAAGGTTGAGCATTGAAGGCATGCCTCACGCCATGGCCGAGGGAAGGGCAAGCCATGTCAGGCAATGATCGTGGTATCCCTACATGCTCAATCAAATAATTAATGTTGTAAGGGTAATGTAGTCTTTTCACCTATGGTTTCATTTATAAAACGAGAAAATTCAATTAATGACCCAATGACAATTTTATCCCCGCATGTTTGATTAATGTGTCACACTCATCTAAGTTTTTCTATCCATTCACCAGTCATTTACATCCACTTTTAATCAAGATTTAAATGACTGTCACACTATAGCTTTCATATTTTCTAATTGGCTAGTTTTATATAATTCATAGTAAATTGAAGGTTTATCAGAAAAATACAAATAAATACTCGTTGAAAAGGATTTTTCACAAGAAATATGATTTATGGTTTTTAAGCATTTATTTGCATCCATATTTTGATGTTTATTATAAACACCATTTTAATTATATAAAAAACCATAAAATATGTAACTATTTCATTTTAACTCCAAATTTAAGAAATAAATATGCTTTCTTAATCAGGAGAATCCAAGTAATTGAGAGATCCAAGTTTTGAGTCCTAAATTGATGGTTTTTATAGGAAGTCTAAAATTATGGTTTCTCACATAGTATGCTTTATAAACCCTAATACATGTGTATAAATTTATAACTAGGATAAAGTTGTCTTGGATACAAGCTAGTTGGTGAAAGTGATGAATAGGACTCTACATTAAGGTATGTGCAATCCTATTTATGTATGAGTGTGTACACTTATCCTTCAGTTGGGTATTTCATAATCCAACCCTAATATTCCTAATGAGGCATATGCTTACTCTTTGAATCTTTTTATTGCCTTCTTTTGGTTCATTTATTTCAATTACTTCTTGGGTTATGAACCCCAATGTTATATTGCTTTTATTTCCACACTGCCAATTTAATTTACCCAGCATGATGAATTATTGTCTAAATAACTATTGTAGTGTACATGTGTACAACCACCCATAGTTGTTCATGTGTTATGTTTCCTAGGGGAATGTGATTACTCTCCCCATTTTTATATATATATTTAGGTGTTTGGGAATGTGTTTCTCTCCCTCACCTATTGGTTGAGGTTAGGTAGGTGCCTCAACTCTATATTAGTTTTTCTAGTCATAATGTTATTCATGCAAGCAATTTATTATTTTTTATCATTGCAGACTTCTTATTTATCACCCGCCTCGTACTTTCGACCCTCTTAGCATAGTAAATCTTTATCATGCCATAATTTGGTTAATATTTGTCCTTATTCCTTTAATTGACACATACTTTATTCTCCTCTTGTTGGGTGATCCCAACCACCCAGGTTTAGGATCATAGTGCACAACAGGAGCATGGTGAACCATCCTAAGACTAGGAGAAGGTGTTCATCCTTCCATCATGGAATTATTTGCTAAGTTATTTTGTTGGATACATATTGATGTAGTTTAATTTCCCTCTACCTTAAATTCTTTATCTTTAAAAAGCTTGTACACCCCTATTGGGAAAATTTTGATGTATTATATATTAAATAAATATAGTCAAAGTTTTAACTTCTGTTGCTATTCATTAGAGTTTTGCATACCATTTTTATTAGTAGAGAGGTGATTTAACTTCTTTACAACATGGTATCAAAGCCTACAATAGTCAGAATCTTGACTATTTCAATTTGTCTCCCTAGTTAGAAACCCTTACGTCATATAGTTCCCCTTTAGTTTAAATGTTCACCTTAGAATTGACCTATGGTGAGAAGTTGATTTAGGACCATAAGAATTTTATATTAGAAATATCTTTAATTAACCCCTAGGTGATGAGCCTGTTAGGTAGCTACTAGGACATAATTTGAAAGCAAGGGTGCCTAGAAAGGTTCAGGATCTGGGGGATGGAAATATTTTCCTCCGTGCCACTAGCTTGGTTTATGAGGACTCCCAGATCCATATGACACCGGCCTGGCCTAAGATGATACTGATTGTCTGAAATAGCATACCTTTAGGCAAATAACCTCAATTTTGAGTATCTTTAGGAACCTAATATATGATGTTTTGGTTACCAAAAAGAATCACCTTATGACCCATAAGTTCCTTATATGAGTCTTAGATTTCCATGTTTAGGGATCATCTACCCTATACTAGAATTAAACGTTTATAGTAAAATAATTAAGTGTTGGATCTTATACATGATTTAATTAGACTCACTCTAGTTTAGTTTGACTTGATAGGTTAACCATTTTAAGTGGAGAAGTAGTAGTAGTTGTTGTACTACCTTGATAGATGTTAGAATTGTTGATTTCAAGGACAAAATCCTTTTAAGGGGATGGAGTCCTACAATACATTGAAATCTAGCTACTCTGAATTTGGAAACCCTAAGAAAAGTGATTAATGAGCTTATATGGTTAGTATTGACTAAAACAAACTATAATTATAATTTAAATTATTTTTTTATATACAAATGAAAATATAATAAGTCATCTAATGAGTAGTTCATATAAATACATTGAAATCTAGCTACTCTGAATTTGGAAACCCTAAGATAAGAGATTAATGAGCTTATATGGTTAGTATTGACTAAAACAAACTATAATTATAATTTAACTTATTTGTTTACATACAAATGAATGTATGATAAGTCATCTAATGAATAGTTCATATACTTGAACCCCAACAAATACTTAATACACATTATATGAGAAACTCACTAATTGTGGATACACATAATGTTGACCATGTCACCCTAATGATAAGATAAATGCATAACATGAAATGGTCATGTTGACTTAAACCCTAAGATATAATCATCTAGCCTTAACATATATACATACATACATATCCTTAATGCCTTCATGATACATTAGTGACATTAGGTGTCATCATCAAATAATATACTTTAATACATGTAAATAGAATACAATCACCTAATCATAATTTAATCAAGTTTTATATAAGGCATATCACCTTGTTATCTAATACACACTTCATTAATCACCTAATCATAACTTTGTATATGAATAAATTCATTAATATGCAATGTGTTCTATCTTATTCACTAAAATACATATAATGACTCAATTATGATAAAGAGTAATCGAATTCACATAAGCATGCATAAATGTCTAATATGGTATTAAATGTGTATAATTTACAATAAGAACTGTAAATAGGATAAGATGATTAATCATGACATTCATATGAGTATAAAAGGTGATATGACAATGTGTAATATAGGTATAAGAAATTAATGTGAAATTATTTGAAATTATTGTAGACTTAATAACTTGTTGGATAATACTATCTATTCCTTACAAATTAATCTGTGATAATTGTACATGATGATAATATGAGGATAATGGATATTAAATTCAAGTTATTAAGGAGTGTGAACTAATACATTAATAAATATTGAGATGACTTAGTAAACCCTAATTTTGCTTAAAAGTCTTAATATGTAAATGAGAAATACATATGATTTGTGCATAGTGTTGAGATGTAATTCTTTTGAAAACAATATGAATACAACATGAAATAATTAATAGAATAATAAGGATGATGTAATTTCACAATAAAGATAATTCTAATAAGGCAAAATGTCTATTATGTTATATTTGATAAAAGGTAATATGAATAGTGGGAACCTTAGTAAAAAGTGACTTATGAGTTGCTTGGTGTTGGGGAATGTTACTTACCCTTCCCTTTTGTTGAGATTTTGGGGATGAAATCCTCTTTAAGGGGTGGAGTGTTGTAACATACTGAATCTCAAGTTTATTTGCAATTTAACCCATTTTAAAGATTTTATTTCCTTCATATCCTTTTGGCCCTTTTCCTAAATTTTCCTAGATTTTCTATCCTCTTTGGCCTCAATGTTGAAATTGAGCAATACTTAATGGTGTGAATTATATTTGACCCATATTTATTACAATGAATGGATTTTTGCACAAATATATCAACTAGTGTGTTAATTAGAGTGTAATAATGCAAAATGACTATTAATGAGAGATAATTAGTGTAATATATTAATTTAGAGTTTTTAGGCCTTTTTGGGACAAGAAATAAGAAGTAATGTAGAACTGAGTTTAGCTAATGAGAGAATAACCATCTTCCCTTTCTCTCTCCTCCTATGTGGCTATAAAACATTAAAAGAGAATATTTTGGTGAGATATGGTTCTTGAAATTAAAATGTATTGCCTATCTTACATATTCACCCAAAGATATAATTAGAAATCCTTTTCATATTCATTCACCCTCTTAAGTACATTAATATACACATTAGTGGCCAATATAGTGGTTAAGGGTCATATCTCATGTAAAATGAAAATCTAATTGCATAGCATTGATATTAGCCTATGGTCCAAATTTGAGGTCATTTGACACATGTTTGACCCTCCAAATTGATTTTATAACAATTGATTATAGTGTGACTAAGGTTTGCAATCGATTATATTAATGCGATGAATTAAACCTATGGTTTTAGTTATTTTTTATATCACATGCTACATATATTAATTCCATGACATGTGCTCCATCTGACGGCCCGCTTCCATCATCCATGAACCAATAGTCGATCAGACGGCTAGGAAGTTGTCCTCTTCCTCAATCAATGCGTGAGTCAAACACTTTTTGTCAATGTTTCGACCATTGATTCTGTTCTCCCTCATCAATTCATCTTGACACAAGATTTTTTCACCTTCACTCTCCTCTCATCTCTGCGGATATAGCGAGCCATAACTTGCATCCTCTCTTTCCCTACGCATGAAATGCCCAATTAGGGTTTTCTCCTCATCTCCACCGAGACGTTATAGAGAGTTCTATAACACCCCTCTTGCCTATATAAGACCTAGTAGATAGTCCTCTGGCCACAAGAAAGCCTCCTCCTCTCTCAATTTCTTCTCTGGTGTCTCGGGCATGCTAGACCACCTTGACATATAGTTCCAGTGACCCAAGCTCCACATTGCTATCAGTCGAACCTCCAGTGAAATTGGACCTTTGGTGAGCATTCCCAATACCTTCTACTTCTTTTTCAGTCATTAGTTTGCCTTGGTTTGATCCAAGTTACCACATCCTATAGCTCATGTCGGATGCTCGTCGGTGCTCATTGCCTTGGCCACCTCAGAGCATCTCTGACCATGGAAGTTGTACCTTCGCCTCCAGCTTATATCGAGGAACATGCCCCCATCATCCCTCAGTCATGTATTAGTTTTCAAACCTTCGACCTCCTCATCTATTCTTGATGTTTCGACAACCTACTCTAGGGTCATGATGGTCCTTTAATGATCAAGATTGTTGCATTAGGACCGACGATTCCTCGCGATTCCTCTTAGTAGGTTTACATTGACTTTTTGATCTCACCGCCCCAGATTGCCAATCGAAGGCTAAGCGCTGGAGGCATGTCTCATGCCATGGCTGAGGGAAGGGCATGCTAGGTCAGGAAATGACCGTGGAGTCCTACACAATCAATCAAATAGTTAATGTTTCAATGGTAATGTAGTCTTTTCATTGATGGTTTGATTTATAAAATGAGCAAATTCAATTAATAACCTAATGACAAATTTACCCCCACATGTTTGATTAATGTGTCACACACATCTAATTTTTCTATCCATTCTCCAATCATTTACATTGGCTATTAATCCAGATTTAAATGATTGTCACAGTATAGTTTTCCTATTTTCTGATTTGCTAATTTTATATAATTCATTGTACATTGAAGGTTTATCAAAAAAATACAAATAAATACTTGTTGGAAAGAATTTTTCACAAGGAATATGATTTTATGCTTTTTAAGAATTGATTTGCATCCCTATTTTGATGTTTATTATAAACACAATTTTAATTATAAAAAGCCATAAAATATGTAACTAATTCATTTTAACTCCAAATTTAAGAAATGAATATGTTTTCTTAATCAAGAGAATCCAAGTAGTTGACTGGTCCAAGTTTTGATTCCTCAATCAATGGTTTTCATAGAAAGTCCAAAAATTTGGTTTTCTCACATAGTATGCTTTATAAACCCTAATACATGTACATAAATTTGTAACTATGATAAAGTTGTCTTGGATACAAGCTACTTGGTGAAAGTGATAACTATGACTCTACATTAAGGTATGTGCAATCCTATTTATGTATGAGTATGTACACTTATCCTTCAATTGGGTATTTCATAATCCAACCCTAATATTCCTAATGAGGCATATGCTTACTCTTTGAATCTTTCTATTGCCTTCTTTTGGCTCATTTATTTCAATTACTTCTTGGGTTTTGAACCCTAAACAAGTTAAGTCTAATTAACAAGACAATACAACTAACTAAACAAGAGCAAAGGACTGCAATTAACTTTCATTAACAATGCAAGAGACGAGTTAAGCACTAGAGAAATCAAGGACCTAGGTTATCACTAACTAACAAGATTAATACTAGCAAGCTCAAAAGAGAACTAACTACTCAAGCAAGACCTAACTGTCTAAATATAAGTAATTAACTAAGAGGAAATGAAAGCAAGTGACTAAACTAGCATTAACAAGCTAAGAGAGCAAGATGAGTTTTAACAATATTAATGAGAGGTTGATCGTTTGGGAAATGATACTAAGATATTAGTTGGGGGGTTAACATAGCATGAAAGTCTTATATCTTCAATCTAGATTGTCAAACCAAACAACAAGGCAAGTTCTATTTGAATCTACCCTAAGCTACTAGTTGGGAAACTAGGGCTAGGTGTAATTCTAATAGGACTTGGCAAGTCTAGGTTTCTAGGATAAGTGCTAATAGGGCAATTGAGAGCTAAAGGTAATAATGGGAGTAGAGATGAGGGTGTTTCATCTCAAGTTACTCACCATCTAGCCTTTAGAAAACTCTAGGAAATTGAACTAATCACTCTTACACTAGCTACTTAGATCTCACACTTTTTGTAGGAGAATGAATTTGTATTTAGTAATATAGCATTCTAGATAGGGATCCACTCTTTTGGCCCTAGGATCAATTCCTAAGATAGCCACATATGATCCTTTTTCCCTAGAATCTAGGTGTTTTCAAGCATCATACAACAAGCAATCAATGTTTAGAAGCATAAATCATAAGTAAGATGATGAGAAATAAGATAGAAGCAAGAGACAATCATCATAGAATGGAAATATGTTCATTACAAGTTATTTCCCCCCAACATAATACCAAAGTAACATTTTAGCCCCAAACAGCCGACCACAAGGGGCTTAGCCACACATAATGATGTAAAAGAGCAAAAAGGAAAGAAGAAAGAGGTAGAATGCCATGGAGATCATGGAAGCTTATTGTCCTTCACCTCCTAGCTATTTTAGAACGTCTTCTCTCCTCTAAGATATCCTAGAAAATGGCATGGAAATATAGGGGATTATGGTAGAAAACCCTAGAAAACTAGGGTTTTTGGGTGGAAATGGGGTGTGGTGATGGAAGAAGGTAGGTGGAGGTATTGAATGCAAGGAAGGTGGAAATGAATGCTAGGAGAATCTAAAGGAGTCTAACCTAGTGCCCCAGCTGGCACCCATTTATATATAGGTGGTGGGGAGGCACTAGGTCAAGTGGGGATAAAATGGGGGTAATAGTGGAAATCTACTACTTGGGTTGTATGTAGCATGGATATGTTGGGTAGCAAGGCTGTGGTAGGTAGGGGTTAGTATGCTTGTGGTGGAATGGGAGAGGTTAAAATTGACAAAGGTTACAGTAAAATTTTGGGTTCTTGGAAGGTTGGCAGCATGGTTGTGTTGGGCAGCACGACTGTAGTGGGGGCTAGGTAGCACGGTCGTGTTGGGAGAGATGGAGTGGAGGTCATTCTCTTCAACACACATGTTATGGTATTTGGCAACAGGTAGCACGGCTGTTTTGGTGGCTTGTTGGCATGACCACACTGGATAGCACATACATTCTACTGGAATTTTTGTAGCTTGTCAAGACTTGAGGTGTTATTGTGATTTGGACATTAGTGAGCACGGACGTTCCTTGGAACAATAGTTGTGATGGGGTCTTCAGTAGCATTTTGAACTTTAATCTTCACCATCCATGGACTTCTTTGCTTGGGTTGACTCTTGGCCACCAAGGGTAGGTTGGGGAAGCTTTGGGTCTTCTTTGAACCCCTCTATCTCACTCATCCATCCAAATGTGGTCCAAGTTCCTAAAAATATGCAAAGAACGTCCATAAGTTCATTTTATAGAAAAATACATGTTGAGGGAATTAACTTGCATTATAACATGTTTAGATGTGATAATAATGCAAAAATACATAAGATGAAGCCCTAAAATAGGACTGCATCAATAACTCATACTAAAGATACCTTCGGCACTATAGTCTAGGAAATGTGCATCTCTAGACTCCATAAAGGTAGTTATATGGACTCTTTTGATTTTTAATCAATAGAGTCATTTACATTTCGTTTATTGGGTAATATGACAAATGTACCCTTCATTAATAACACTAAGAGGGCAAGAGACTTATTTGAACTCATACATACTAATGTGTGTGGACCTTTTAACACAAGTTCTAGAGGAGGATATCAGTATTTCATCACATTTACTGATGACTTCAGTAGATATGGATGTGTATCTTATGAAATCATAGCTAGAATCTCTTGAAAAGTTCAAGGAATTCATGAATGAATTACATATCCAACTTGGCAAGTATATTATAGAACTATAATATGATCGTAGTGGAGAATACTAAAGCATAGAGTTTGAGGCCCTCCTAAGAGACTTGCATTGTATCGCAGTTAATTCCACATGAAACACCACAAAATAATGGTATGTTAGAAAGAATTAATTGCACCATGTAGTATGTGATACAATTAATGATGAGTTTAGCTTATATTACAAATTACTTATTAGAACATGCTCTTGAAAATATAGCATTCATGCGTAAAAGAGTACCTTCCAAATCTGTTCAAAAGACACCATATGACATATAGAATGGGAAGCATACCAATATGTCAATTATGAAAGTTTGGGGAAGTGAAGATTATGTCAAGAAATAGATCTATGAAAATCTTGAAAAAAATTGGGTAAATAGTTCTTTTGTGGATACCAAAAAGAAACTAAGAATTACTTATTCTATATTCCATCTGACAACAAAGTGTTTGTTTTGAGAACCAATATTCCTTGAGAATGAGTTTATTTTCAAAGGAACCAATGGGAGGAAAATAGAGCTCGAAGAAATTTGATGTCAACAAGACGACATTGAACATATGGAGGTAGATGAGGAACAAGGAGAATTACAAGATATTTGTGGAATATCAAATTCCTCATGTAGCAAAAGAAACCCAAAGGTCTGGTAGGACACATATGGAGCTAGAGATATTTGGATTTCTCATGACACAATCAGACTATTTGATGGTCATAGATGATGAGCTAACAACTACTATGAAGTTGTAGAGGGACCAGAATATAGTAAATGGCAAAAGGCCCTGAGATATGAGATGGAATCCATGTATGCCAACAAAGTATGGTCTTTCGTGGATGCATGTAAAATGGTAAAAACCCATAGGGTGGAAATGGATTTTCAAGAAGAAGACCAACATGGATGGAAGTGTACAAAACTATAAGTGATGATTGTTTATAAAAGGTTTTCACCAAGTTCAAGGTGTTGATTGTAATGAAGAAATTCACCAGTTACCATGGTTAAATACATGATGATCATACTTTCCATTGTAGATTATCATGACTATGATATTTGGCAAATGGATGTTAAAATATATTTCCTTAAAGGGAATATCCTAGAGGATGGGAATAAAACATATCTTGAAGGTTTTATCACTCCAAGTGAATCCAATAAGGTTTGTATACTACAAATCTCAATCTATAGGTTGAATCTAGCATCTTAAAGGTAGAACCTTCATTATGGTGAGACAGTCAGATAGTTTAGCTTTATCAAAAACGAAGATGAACCTTGTGTGTACAAGAAGGTTAGTGGGAGCATGAATATTTCTCATATTATATGTGGATGATGTATTATTTATGGGAAATGACATCCCTATTGTACAATTAGTTAAGACTTGGTTGGGATATAAAAACTCCATGTAGGACTTAGGCAAATCATCCGATATTATAGGAATTAAGATTTCTAAAGATAGATCTAGAAGTCTTCTTGGCATAAGACAAAGTACATACATTGAAAAATTGAAGAAGAAACTTACCCATGTGTCATGGATTAAGTCTCTATAGATATCAATATCCTATCTCTTTTGAAGAGTGGGACACTTGAGTAAGATTCTATATGCATTACAATTGGATCTATCATGTATACAATGTTATTCACACACCTAGATGTCTTGTATGCTTTGAGCATGATGAGTAGGTACTAATTACTAAAATTTATTGGTTTGTCGTGAAGAATATCTTAAATTACTTTAGAAGAAAAAAGGATCAATTATTAATATAGGAAGATGAAGTTACATTGATGCAAGTTTCCAAACTGATAATATTGATTACCATTTGCAATCAAGTTTTATGTTTCTCCTTATAGAAAGTGTTGTAAGATGGAAGAGTTCCAAGTAAGGGATAGTGTCCAATTATACAGTAAAAGATGAGTGTATTGTAAGATTCAATAATAAAGTAGTTAGATTAGTAAGTTTATTAGTGAACTTGGGGTGTTTCCAACCATTGAGGACACAATAGAGATGTATTGTGAAAATAATGGAGTCATTACACAATCTAAGGAACCCAGATCGCATCATTATTCCAAGTAGATGCTACATAAATATCATGTCATACGAGAGATCGTATAGAGAGATGTAAAGATTTTCAAAGTACTAACTAAAAGTAATGTTGAAGATCCCTTGACAAAAACACTTTCATAGCATAAGCATGACGGTAATCTAAATCACTTGGAATTTGGTTCATGAGTGATTGGTTCTAGATCAAGTGGGATAATGTTTGTTCTGTGTCCTCATACTCATTCTTGTTATTTCTGTGGTAAGTTATTATTGTGGATATTATAGGAGAACAATTATATAGGACTATGGTGTATGCTAAGTGATGATTATGCATCTTTGGACATGATATTTGATATCAACTCAGAACATGGGTACTTGTTATATCCTCAAATTTTAATAAATTTGAGATATATAAGACTTGGTTTGACAAATTCCTAAGATATTATTGATTAAATAGTAAAAATCATCTTTATGACACGGGTGCAACCTGTGGCCCATATAAAGGCCCATGAGACTATTTTATTTGCAAATAGGTCCTAGGAGAAAAGATAAAGAAATAAGTGATTTTGTGCATAAATAAATTGCAGTAACTTTATTAATTGTTGAATACAAGAAATATGGGATAATATGCAAGTTTCCAATAGAAAATAAGATGTGTGATGTTTCATATAATTAAAAGAGTAATTATCTAGCCGTTGTTGGAAACACAATGTTTGAGGTAATGGTGTTATCTTCGTCTGACCTTTGGCATACTTGGAAATAATAATGAAAAGAAGATAATTCTAGAATATGAGAGAAAAAAGAAGTTATTGTGTGGTTTGGCAATTAATTTAAGGATATTCTAAAGGAGAAAGTTTTGTGCATAAAACTTATCCCAATAAATCCCACAAAATAGGTAATGGTTGAGAAATACTATGATGAATTGGCATCTAAGTTTCATAGAAAAGGATGTTTCTAGTGGCCTATAGAAATTTATAAAGATACAGGGATCTATTTGAAATAAATGAATTATTTTCCTTTTTTGAAGAGAGAGAAAAGGAGCATCTAGAAATATTTTTGACACCAAATCTAGCCCACATCGATATTTAATCACTAAAAGATTTCCCTTAAATTTTGTATTTAATTGGGTAAAAGTAGAGAGATATATGGATTAATTAGATTTTCCCTAAAGTGAAATGACTAATTGCTAAAGTATTTAATTTCACAATCTTTTTTGGTTGGGAAACTAAGGACTGACCATGTATAATGTCATGCAACCACCTCATTGTTGAGACAAGATGAAACTTTGATCCGGTCATCTCCTACCCATGAATGGAGAAGGAAACTAGTGAATACTAGCTTGCCTTTCTTATTGGTATGTATACCTAGAGAGCCAATCATATGATGGTTGTGATGGCATATCTTGTAAAATATTTGATTGATTATAAAGTCAATCTTCCAGTTTATTTTGTTTCATTTAGTTATGAGAAAATGATGAGACATAATGGATGTCAAAAGAATGACATTACTCAATGACGTATGACTCCAGGCTGATGACCTAAACAATGAGATCATATGGGTGTTAAGAGTATGTACATTCTTGTTATGTCCCTAGTCAGATGTTATTATGGAAGTTTGATAGATAAAAATGACACATAAGACTAGAGTGTGTTTGTGATGATAGAATTTCATCAGTCATTATATGTGATATAAAACCAATAGACATAGATACTTGTCGGAGAATAGTGTATCAGACAGACCCACCTTGAAAGTGACAAATGGAAACCATAATTGGTAGTTGGGATCATCTCTCATAGTGATGGCAGTGATTTTGGTTCTTAGACCTAAAGTCACTACACTCATCACATGTCATTTTATGTACCTTGACATCATCCATTGTGACCTTGAATAAGGATTGCCATAAAGGTGGTGTTTGGGTGCATTGTGACACATGGGGATGACTGTGAGTCATGTTGTAAGGACCTTGACCTCAATTTTGGGATATCCTTAGAAGTTTTTCCTAAGTAAGATGATTAGAACCTTGTCTTAATGTTTTGAAAAGTAATTAAGACTTAAGGAGAGCTCAAGTTTCAAGTTTGATCATGTTTGAAGGTTGTTTGTGCTATATACGATAGTTTTGGTGCAAATTGCAATTTACCAAAAATATGGGGTTGATGTACAACTTACCACCTCTAGATTGTCCCTTTTATCTTTTAGAATCATCTAGAAGGGATATAAAGGAGGGGGTGCCCTGTTTGAGTCTTGGTTTAGTGATAGCACTCTTAGTGGGGAAAGAACCAAAGAATGTTGAGTATCTTGAACCCTAGATGAGGTTATGTCGAGTTATGTAGAGTATATGGGAGTGTCTATTGGTTTAGAAACCATAGATGAGGTCCAATATTGGTTTAGAAACTTTTTGGAAGTATTTCTATCGGGCTAAGCACCTCAGGTAGGTAAATTCTATCGGTTTAGATGTTCCTTGCAAAAGTTGTATCAGTTTGTGCATAAAATGATATTGGGTTGGGATATCTTGTCAAGAAAGATTCCCAATGGCTTATATCTCACCCTTGAATTATCCACAATATTAATTCATGATGAGATAATCATGGTTGCATGGTGCCACCATGCATGGACATGTGTCACCTAAGTGCATATGGTAATGACACCTTACACATACTCTCGCCCATGAGCCAAAACTATAGAAACCCCTATTTTCATAAATAAGTACACCTTTTGACTTCTTTACCATATCCTTCTAGGTGGACGACCCTAGGATCTCAAAGAGAAATAGGAAGGCTGAGCATCTTACCTAAGGTGAAGCTATGGTCATCTTCAACCTTGGATGGACTATGCTTCTCGGGTCATGGTTCCTTTCTTTCTTTTCTTCTTCACCAAGTTCCTAACTATGGTATCTTCTTTCATATATAGGTGTTGTGATCAAAGTATTGGACTTTTGATAAGTCATATTCAACCTTGGGAACGTGGATCTTTGAAGCTTGAATCTCTAGTGGTGATTTTGAGGCGGGTTAGATAACTTGAACTTAACTCTATTGTTATTCACCTTTAATCATGCACTACTTGATGATTACTTTTCAATTTCAACTTTCCGTGATTGAAGAATGGTTCTATGAGATCTAAAGGATATATGGTTCTATTATCCATGAACTATAGTGTCAGGGAATGAAGGGTTAAAGCTTGAAGATGACAAAGTCAGCACGTACATTATGTTGCGACTGGTCGTCATTACCTAGAAGTGCCTAATCGATATGTGATGCTACATTGATATGCTTGGAGGGAGTTAGCCGTCATGACCATGGGGGTACCTTGTATGAGTTGGTCTATTTGAGTGCTAAACCATGACACCCTGGTCAAGTAAGGACTGGTACACTTTAGAGAAGGGTTGCCCGATACACCTTGAAGTGGTAAAATGTGACGCCTTGCTAAAACCCTAACCCTAGCAACCCGACACACCCTTAAACCAATACACCTCTAGCCCGGCACAACTATGATGGTCGACACACCAATTAGTTATGAGGTTGATACCTTGATAGGTGAAATAATATAGGGTTTTGGTGAGGGCTATCCTGATAAAATCAAAACCCTAGAACCTGATATGTATCAAATCTTAGAGGCTGATATCACTTGGTGATAGCAATGGTTGATAGACAAAGGGATAGCTAGGTCGACACACTAGACAGTAGTATGGTCGATACCCTAAAGTACATTATGAAAGATACCCTAAAGTACATTATGGCCAATACTCAAAGTGTTAGGGTGGATGACACATAAAGTGATAGGGTGACCAATACCCTAAAGTGAGGTCAAGTTGTGTTGTTTAAGTGAGGTGAAAATATTTTGCTAAAGTATGAAGAAGGTGACGCACCAAGGTATGGTGAAGGTGATACACTAAGATGTGATTAATGGACAATATCACCCTAAGCACCTCACAATCGATATTACCCTAATCAACTTTAAATTGATATATCTTTGATGTGCCTTGGCTGACACAAGCAATAATGTCTAGACTGAAACAAGTACATGTGTCTAGTCCGACACAAGTGAATCTGTCTAGACTGACACAAGAGTTAGAGTGTAGGTTGATACACCTTGATGAGTGTAGGCTGATACACCTTGATGAGTGTATGTTGATACACCTTGAATGTTATCAATTGATACACTATGAAGTAATCAGATGGATGCACTTTAATAAATGTAGGATGATAAATCCTAAAAAGAATTAAGCCAATGTAATAAGTATGTTGGAATCAATATCCTAGTAAGGATGAAAGAGAAATGTATAATATTCATGTGAGAAAGGTAATACTTGATGTTGATAATCAATTGATGATAAATGACGAGAGTAATTATGTATGCTTGAATACTTATAGCAATAATATAAGTTCGTATGATGTGAACTATGGTTTGGTTGTTAAATATGAACTTGAAAACCCTAATCATCTATAAGGGGAAACCCTAACCCTAATTATGAGAGGGTTGCAATTTTAATGATTTTCTTTATGGCATGGTGATGATCTTTATTTAATATTTCTTTTACCAGGAAATCCTAACCATGCAGGTATTATGAGATGATGAGCATCGACAGGTATGAGCTATGATGATTTAGCATGATAACATATTATATAAGGCTTTGTAAGCCATGTGAAATACTTGTACAACATATATCATAGGCCTGATGACCTAAAGATGATTGTTTCCCAGTAATAGGTGACACGGTTCAATAATGAACTAAGGGTTTAATATTCAAAACATGTGATCATGATAATGATAATGTTAAAGGGATGAGATTATTATATATGTAGGATTGACTGTAGCTCATACCCTGAATAGAGAACAAGCTGCTAGTTGTATCTCTATAGCGTTGAGCCAATATACCTTGGCTAGCTAAATTGTAGTTTGACTCATAATGTCACTGCCAATAATCTCGTACTAACAGAGAGGGTGAGGTCATGGAATTTGGCTCTTCCATGAACCTTGTATGGTGTCGATGCTACCTAATTTAGGTTGGTTGGAGTATGAGAGGTATACCTCATCTCCTTAGGGCATAAGATTGGTTGTTGAAAGATGTAATCAGTCGTGTAGCATATTTGCTTAAGGATCAAATACAGAAACATTGAATGAGGTTGATATTGCTTCTTTATGTCATAGTTGGTAAATATTATACATGTTCTTCATATTCCTTTTAAAAGTGATTAAATGATCTATTGCTCAGTTATAGATATTTGAACTACTTAGATGATGAGACTACTCTACTCTGCATATGATCAATAGTTATACATGTTTAATTCAATAAAGGTTTCTCTGCTCTCTTTCATAAATATTTATCTGTGATAATAATATTGTTGGTGGAGGGTTATATCTCCAGTTGGGACTTTTATCTCACCCTGTGGGTTTCATAACATTTTAGGTGGACGTGCACAAGGTAGCAGAGTTTGTGTAGCTGAGACAAGACTGCAGCAGGAAGAAGACCTATAATTTGGAGGTGGTGTCCTGTCAACTGTGTCTGTTGTAGATAGAAGTCATGTGTGTCCTCCTTGTACTCTCAAGTCCTTGGGGGATAGTTTCATATTCGGTTTTAGGATTGATCTAAGATTTTGGCTAAGAATGCCTCAATGTATAATGTTGCTTTTGTATATGTTTTGGTAAAGCAACTGATATCTAAAATCCTTGTAATGTAATGAAATGATGTATGTATGAAGTAAACCATGATTTATATATGGCTTTGGTTCTTTCTGTAAAGAGTTTCCTAGTAATGGATCTCTTGGTAAAAAGGTTTTAATTTTTAGTGATTTTTGATAATTCGCTATAAGTGGTTGTTTCTGCATGGTTTTGTGTGATGTCGTTATCAGTTGGATAGCAGTCATCACAATTTTGGTATCATAGCTATAGGTTCACTGAGCCTATAGGGACATAGGATTAAGGATGTTGAGTCTATTCTAGTATCCTCAAGTATGTCTAATAGTGACTTCTGCTCATGCAGAAGAAAGGATAAGGCCTAAGGATGTCTGGGGAACACAAGGAGCATTCTATTGAAAGCAGTGTTGTTGCACTAGGAGGAGGTGGAAGGGATCAGGCAAGAGGAGAACGAGTGCCTGAGAATCCCCAGTTGGACCAGACTAAGCTAGAAAATCCTACTTTTCAAGCTCTTGTTGGGCAGTTTATGAAAATAGCTTTGCATATAGTGGACCGGACAGTAGCAGTACCACCTAGGGCCCTAGTCCCCAATACATAATTTTTGGGTTCTGGTAAGATCCTTGAATAGCTAAGTCATGTTAAAATAGTGGAAAAGGTAGGAAAGACTAAAATACAGCAAGAAAACCGAGTCTTCCATGAGTGTAGGCAGATAGGACATATGAGGAGTCAATGCCCAAGAAGTGGCAATAAGCTGAGTATTAAGGAAAGGTTTGCACAATCTTAGGGACAGTTGACTAGTAGCTCTAAAAAGACAAAGTTTTTGGTGCCACCAGTATGACAAACACCTAGTACACCAGGGCAATGGTCACCAAGTAAGGGAAAAGGTCCTAACTTTCCACATGTAAGAACTCCTGACTTAGCTTCTACATCAGTAACAACATCGACAAGACCATGATATGAGGATAAGACATGTTATAGATGTGGATAGGTTGGGCATACTAGACCCTTTTATCTAGAAAGAAAGGTTGAGATGGCCCAACATTCAAGGCTGACTCAGTAGGGCTTATAGAAGTTGCAGCCCGATAGAGAAAAAAGGCAGAAGCGACAATAGGAAACAACTAAATTACATGCTTTGAGTCGACCTGAGATGGTAGATGACCTGCAAGGGGTGACAGGTCAGATAGAACTTTTTCATTCTAATTTTTTTCTCCTTATTTTACATGTTAATCATAAGAAGAATAGTTCTTGTTAAGTTCCCTTTAATTATTCCTATGGGGACATGAGAAAGAGATGAAGAGGATAAGAATTTGTATTCTGTCCAGTATTCTCTAAAATGTTTTATAATTTCTTCTATTCATATAAAAGAGGAATAGGTGTAAAAGAGACACCTGGAGAGAACCAGAGAATATATAGAGAATAATGATCCTTCCCATTATATAGAGATAAAAATGTGGTAAAATAAGGAAATGTTCATGAACATGAAGAGCAAAAATCAAAGAAGGAGTAATGACATGTAATCATCTTTACAGATCCTTTGCAAATGGCAAGGAAACCAAGATGAAACTGAATTGAATGATACATGAGTAGTGAAAACTCATATAATAACCAAAGTACGTTGGTAATCTCCTTCTCCCTATTAGATATTCCTGGATGATGTTGTGGTAATAAGGGAAAGCATGTTTCCTTTATACTTTCTTTATAGGGATGTGAAGTTCGAGTGAGTCTCATATCACTTGATATACATGGTTTTGAAGTGACCTTGAGATGGATACTTGAAAAGTATCAGCTAGGGCTTGGACTCCCTCATTAAAATATTAAGTCTTATATGCCTTCCATTAGCGGCACACATGAAAAGCTCGATCGACCAAGCGTAGGTTACGCCAAAGCGTGGTGCGCCGTCTATCTTGTGGAAGTGTGAAGGGTAGACATGTAGGTTCTGTCAAAGCAGGGTGCATGTTCTACCGTGTCGGCTTTTGGGTTAGACTTAACTGGTGATTCTTAGAGCGTCTAGGCCCAGAGGCAAGGAATGTTCATGGTAAGGTGTTGTGCATGTTCATTCAACAAGAGTTGCATATGATGCAATTGGCAAGAGTTGCCTACCTGAGAGATCTAAGTTGTGGGCGATCAGCCAAAGCTGACTCATGACTTAGAGGATTTCGGGATCTTGCCCACTAGAAGGTTGTACGCTGCAATCTTCCGAATTGATGGTGAGGGCTATCAATTTGAACTAAAATAGTGGGAGCGATAATTAATTAAAGGCCTAATTTTATCGTCAACTTTTCAAATCAATCAAACAAGTCAAAAATGAGTTTTTGGACTAAAATTGCATATATTTCCTTTTGTTAAAATAAATGGTTAATCAACAAATCACTTTATTTGCGATGGGTCTTTGAGACCAACAAATTAAATGGGAATAATTCCACGATTGGTTAGGACGATGAGAAGTGTTCTCAATCAAAGAGTGAAAGCTCTAAGGCCTAGTTATACCAGAACCAGATGAACTCGATCCCACCACATCAATGGCTGAAAGTATGCTTATGGAAGCATACTGAGGATGACATTGATGAGGAGTGCTTGATGTTGTGTTCTCTGAACTATGAGTTGCAGAGACAACATGAGACATATGATGTCTCCAAGATACTGTCCTAGTATGTCATGACAGAAGGAGATCCAGTAAGGTATTCACACACTCAATGTGATTGGGTATGTGGAAAAACCTGACTAAGAAGGATTCCCTCTGAGTCAAGAGTTGGCTATTGGTATGATACTGCAAATGTTGCGAGGATCATACAATTCATGATAAGCTACAACATGAACAACTTTGACAAGCGTTGACAGAGTTGTTGGACATGTTGAGGATAGTAGAGGCAAAGATGAAGAAAGACAAACCATAGTCTTTGATGTGATCAAAGAAAAAGGTAATTCTTAAGGGCAAGGACAAGGGCAAAGCTAAGAAGTGTTCTGATGCTAGCCAGAAATCCAAGCCGTCTTCAGCCTCAAGGCACATGGGGAAAGGGTGTATGAGGGATTGCCCTCTATATCTGGAAGAATAAAAGAAGATGAAGGAGGGGATGGAGATCTCCACCTAAGGTATCATGAAATGAACCACTTCTTTATCCGAGGTATATGATACCAAGATATGGATATGTCATATATGATATGCAATATCCGCAAAGAAGTGATGGCCTTTGTGAAAGGACCAAGAAAGAAATACCCATCATTGGAGCAAGTGTTGCTGCCATAGATAGGAGTACCTTTCAGTTTATTTCAGCCTAAAGGGCACGAAATAGAGTTGAGAACTGCTATTTCATATATTGCCAATAGATAGAAACACTTTATTATTGCATATTGTATGACAATGATGGCAATTAATAAAGTTGATGTTTCAATCTTAAAGATATGATCTTTGTGGCAATGCCTTGTTTATCTTGTGATACATGGTATGCATGAGATAAAATGATACCTAAATTTATTGATAACTCAAACAATCAAATTAGCATCAATCATGAGAAATTCATTTCTAGTTTCCATATGATGGATAAACCTAGACTCTTTTGGTTAGAGAACCATTAAGAGACATGAATATCTTGGACATGATTAATCAATCTTCACTAAAAGTAGTGGGAGAGTGATTATCCTATTAGGTATAATACATGTGATGTATTTACATACCAATTGGAACAAATGCTAATACTTCAAATGGTGTTTAGAGAAATACCAATATGAACATCTTGAAGTGTTCAAGATTGTCATAGATGAAGTACAAATTTGGTAAAGTATTAATTCTTGATGAGATCAATGAATGAAATACTTGGACCAAATGTTTGAGATCCTTATGAGTGATTATGATAGTGTATCATAGTGAACTCATGATTAAGGCATGGTGATGTCTAAATCAAGAAGGAATCATACTCTAAGGAGTTAGAGAATGATTGTCGAATAACTGAATTCTTCTTAATAAAAGAATACCCCACACTAATAAAGGAAATTAAGAATCACAAGGGTTGTGAGTTCTTATATCCTTAACAGATACACCTCAATTATCTATGTGATGAGTTGTTCATGTGATGAGTCAACTATCAAGATGAATATGAGGAACCGAATCTTGAGTTATGGTTTATGACCATTACATCCTAAATGAAATCCATGTGAACCATAAGGTATGACCTTGATGGTAGCACTCATTGGATCATATCCATAAGTGCAAATGAGTCTTAAGTGTTAAGACACAAGGATAACATTTTGAGAAGGACGATGCTTGTTGATTGCAACTTAATGACTAAGACATTTGGCATATGGATGCTAAAACCGCATTCCTATGAGGAATAAAACCAGGATGTGTACGTGACACAACCTATAAGGTTTATGAATCCACTAATGTAAATGAAGTCTATAAGTTACAATGGACTAATCAATGTGATTGATTGAGTACAAGCAACTCAGAATTGGATCTTTACTTTGATGATATAGTCAAAGGGTTTGACTGATATGTCAAAGATAAAGAAGGGATCTGTGATTTAGTGGGAGCGTGTTCACATTCCACATGTTGATGTGAAATGGAAATGTTCTAGAATGGAAATCCAAAAGTGGAAATTATCTTTAAGGAAGATAGAGATGTTTCCTATATGATAGGAATAGAGATCTATATAGATAGTTCTCGACAAATCTCTTGACCTGGAAAAGAGAGAGCATACATTGGCAATCTGTACTGAAGGGTTCAGTATGCACAGATTCAGTGGGAGAAAACTTGTCCATGTTATATGGATATTAGTATCCCAAGGCCAAGTGTCCAATTCTTATGAAGAATGGGAACACTAAGAATAGATATGGATCTATCATGTATGTAATCATCCCATTGTCTTGCATGGCAAGAATAAAATGCATTCATCATTTTGTATGTATGACATGACAATATGATGTGCTCATCCTGATAACTCATATGTGGGACATGACGAGTGGATGTCTGTCTACTTCCAGTAAGGGTTACTGGAATACCATGAGAACTTGATAAGTACTTGTGAAGTACTAGTTCTATGGATATAAGGAAGAGTTCGATGTAAAGAGTTACATTGATGCGAACTTCCGAAAGGACAGAAAATTAATCGCAAAATATACATAGGATGTATAAAAGTGAAAGTTTGTTGATAATTGGAAATGTTCCAATAAAACTATTTAAAAGGAAATGCCGAGTATCTATGTGTTAGAGAACAGCAGTAGATACTATATGGATCTGGAAGTTCATGAGATGAACTTATAGATATTCCACTCATTGATGACAAGTCTGGAATCCTTGATCATGCAATGTGGCTAAAGGTTAGCAAAGGAATACTAGATCGCATATTACGGCAACTCCATCTCATACGTGTGACGTACAGCGAAGAGATGTGAGACATGCAATTTATACAGACTTTGGCAAGGTGTTGCCATTACTCACTATGTTAGCACTAGAGCACAGTAACATGTGGGACATGTTTGAAGATCACTATGAATATGATTCATGGGTGATTGGCTCGCAGTGCAAGTGGGAGTCTGTTGGTATGTATGCCCTGAGAGCCAATCATAGGATGATTGGTGGGATACATTAAGATTGATTTGATAAACATCAAAGGCAAGCTTCCAATTCTTTCTGGTTCAGTCATATGAGATAGTGATAGAACAGATTGAATGTCTAGAGAATGACAGTACTCAATGACGTATGCCTTCAGGTTCATGACCTGAACGATGAGATCATACGGATGCTAAGAGTTTGTACATTCTTGTTGTGTCCCTAGTCGGATGTCATTGTGGAAGGTAGATAGACAACAATGATACACAAGACTAGATTGTGGTGTTGGTTGATGACAAAATCTCATTAGTCATGATATAGAGATATCAAACCAAACACATAGGTACTTGTTAGAGAACAAGGTACCGGACAGACCCACCGTGAGTTTGACACATGGAACCATGAGATGGTAGTCACAGTCAGTACTCACAGTGATGGTGGTGAGTGTAATTCTTAGACCTGAAATCACTGCACTCAACACATGTCGTTGGGCACACTTTGACATCATCAAACACAGTCCTGAAACATGGGTTGTTATAAAGGTGATGATTGGGTGGCTTTGACACATGGGGCTTTTGAGGGGTGGGTGATAGATATGAGATTTGTCCCTCCTGAGGGAGTTTGATATCCAAGGCCACTTGATGAGTAGGATTGAGATAGGCGTGCACACGCATGTGTGAATCAGTATGTGATATTGATGTCATACATATCTCCTTCAATCTACTCTGAGATCAATAAAGTGAATGAACGTTGACAGGATGACTGTTCCATGCCTTGAGTTCATTCGGGATATCAGTGACAAAGGAATTATACATTCACTGTAACACCATTCACGGATTGTAGGTTGAAAGTTGTTCTCCA
The DNA here is from genome assembly GCA_963693085.1 of Alisma plantago-aquatica. Classification (NCBI taxonomy): domain Eukaryota; kingdom Viridiplantae; phylum Streptophyta; class Magnoliopsida; order Alismatales; family Alismataceae; genus Alisma; species Alisma plantago-aquatica. The sequence continues at coordinate 410,293,300 of OY856414.1, forward strand.
ACTTTCTACTTTCACTTGGGTAGCACTGATGTGTGACTAGGCACCGCTCTTTGCTTGTGAAGTCATAAGTGTTATGGACTTTCACTGCCAATGTGAAATGGACCTGCAGGGTCACACACATAGGATTTAACCTGGAAGAGGAGTTTTGTCCACAAAGCAATGTTTAGATTGATTACTAAAGGAGTTTAGTAGTTCAATTAAACACTCAATCAGTCGATAGCTCAATATCATATGGTTCAAGGTCTTGGACGTATTGATTGGAGTATCGGATTGATTGAAATTGCAATTGACTGATTTTGCCCAACCTGTGCTCCCAACCGATCGGCTCATGTGCTGAACCGATCGGCTGAGGTGCTGAACCGGTCGGCTGGAGTGTCCAGGCCGATCGGCTCATGCCCAGGTTGAAATGACTGGTTCAAGAGTTGAACCGATCGGCTCAACTGGTGCAACCGACCAGTTGGGAAAGTCATGTCGGCAAGAATTTTCCTTTGGTTTCAAATTGCCCAATTTGATTGGGAATAACATTGGTATTCGATACCAATTGGGAACGAAACAAGGAAAGTATTTTTGAGCCGGATTAGGACCATGAACCGATCAGTTCAGGGCACCAACCGATCGGTTGGAGTGCCCCAAACGATCGGCTCAGGTCCAACCGATCGGCTCAATGGCCGAACCGATCGGTTCAGTTGTGAACCGATCATTTCAAGTTGCGAACCGGTTGCTTTTTGTGAAAATTCTCGAACCCTTCTACTCCTGCTTTAGTCCCGTATTGTCGGGCACAGAGAACCCTGTCCCATGACCCGCCTATATATAGGGGTATTGGGGGCTTCTCAAAGTACAACTCAATGCAAGCCGGTTGCTTTGCGAAGTTGTCGTTCTCTCTGGTTTTGGTAACCGTGAGAGATCCCGAGCAAGTGCTTCCCGCAAAAGGGAGGTGCAGCAAGGGAAGGACAACTACAGTTGCAACTGGTAGCAGGAGAGTGTGTTGGCGACTAGTACGTCAACAGGAGGGTGTGACTCCTTCCACTTCCTTGTGGGACAAGGAGAGTGGAGTTCCAGGTGGTCCGTGTGGACTACTACAGAGGCGGGAGGACACTGCCGCTCAGGAGGACAACTGTCATCCGACAGTCCGGTAGGAGGAGGAGGAGTCAGTCCCGGTGCGACCAGGAGCTGCACAGACACCGTCTAAGACCGGAGTTGAAGACCGCGCATTGCGCGAGGTATTATCTCCGAGCAAGCCTCGGGACAAGGTATGATTCCACAAACCATCCTTTCCTATTATATAGACGTTGATGCGTTTCCTCGGTATGGGTTGGGGGAGAAATTTTTTGTTTCCGCTGTCCTCTCTGTCTCCCCTAAAACCCAACAACTTATTCATTCGTTAAACTACACCTATGTTCTTTGCTTAGAAACTAGTTTGTTGTTCTAGTCTTATGAATTACATGTTCATACGATCCTCTTCACTTTTACTCTTTTGAAGACTCTTTACTTCTATGGACCTATTGAATGCTCAACCCTATTCTTCTACTTAGCCTTTGCTTTAGAGTTCATAAAAGCATTATACTCTATTCTATGATTCATTCTTCATGATTGATTCTTGCTATCTTGAACCATACATACATTTCACATATCTTTTCTATATTTCATATAATATTAATCAATAAACTGATTATGAACTTCATATCATGTTCTATTATTCCCAATTAAGGGTTTCTCATATGAGGCCCCAAAATTGAACCTCAGATACCAATTTCTACTGATTCTTAGTTGTTCTGATCTTGCCCATATGTTTCAACATCTTGTTGGCTAAATGGACATCTATAAATCCCTTTGTTTTGATTATGACAAACATTTCATTCTTATTGATCTAACGAGCTACTTGAGTGTGCAGGATTAAGGTGGATGACAAAGTAACTAGGGAAATCCATATGCTTACATGTTTATGTTTTCATGAAATGTAATCGCCTTGTAAAACCTTGTACAAATATATAATGTACAAGTACTTAGATTTCATGTAAATCAAGCGTTAGATTCTCCCTAGCTAAACACCACATTTAGATAAGTCATTCCCTTCAAATAGGATTACATTTGCACACTCATACATATAATTAGTGCCTAAATTGAAATATTGAAACAGGATCAATCTCAGTCGACCAACTCCTCGACCGAGACACTCTCGGTCGACAATCTTCTCGACCGAGAAAGATCCAAAGTAGCCGTTAGACTCAACTGACAAGGTAGTTGGCAGTTGGAGATAGATGTTGCAAATCACTTGTTCCAGAGAGCCTGTCGGTCGACAAAACTTCGACCGATTAGGTATCTCGGTCGACCATTCCTCGACCGAGATGAACTCTGACAACAACTACAGAGTAAATTAATTAGCTGTTGCTAAAGCAACAAACTTGTACCTAACGGCTAGTTAAGCACTTAGAAACCCCTAGAAGTTGTCTAGAACATCCTTAAGCATCCTTAGACCATTCCTATAAATAGGACAAGCCATAGGACACTCAAATACACTTGTTACACTTGAGAAATCCTTGAGCATACTTTGAGCAATCTGTTTGTGAGCAATTTGAGCATTGTGACAATTGGACACTTCCTTCCTTAGCTCAAAATTCGTGTCCTATAGGCTAGTATCTCCTACCCACTGCAATCACAAGTTCATACACTTGGTTAGGAGATCTATACGCTTGATCTAGGCAAATCAAGCCTTGGGATATAAAGGATAAGTTGTAATTTCCTTTTTCCTTTCTTGTTCTCTATTACTGTTTGTACTCTCCTTGCTACTCCTAGGTTGGAGGCTGCGGATTGGAGAGGGTGGAGATCTTCTTGGTGAAGAAGGCGACCTTGAGCTACTTCAGAAGGCTGGTGCAACGGGAGGTTACTTCTAGAGAGGAAGGCTACTTCAAGGGGGAGCTTGAAGTTACTTCAAGAAGGCTACCTCAAGTTGGTGCACCTACTTCAAGGGAAGGTTGTTCAAGGGGTGTAAAGGAAAGTATTGTATTTTGTATAAATCCTTGAGAAGGTAATAAAATAAATACTTTCAAAATCTCGGTTGGGTAAGCAACCGGGTAGTGGACTGACAACTTTAGTATTTGCTAAAGTTGGAACCACTCTAAACACCTGTCTCCTTCTTCCAATTTCAATTGTAGTTGTTTGAGTTCAATAAATTGTTAAAATTATTTAAAAACTCTATTCACCCCCCTCTAAAGTTTTTCAATTGGTATCAGAGCAGGCTTCAAGGAACCCTAACAAGGTCTTGAAGAAATGGGTGACGGAGTGCTCAACAACCTTAACCTTGAAGGGACACTTGTTGCTAGGCCTCCAGCGTTCGATGGAACAAACTACCAATATTGGAAGAGAAGGATGCGGTTCTACTTCCAAGGCATCAATTGGGATTTATGGAGAATGGTCTCAACCCCATATGAGCTCCCTCAAACTCAATTTGCAGAATGGGATGCAAATACGGTAAAGCTGGCTCAAATGAATGCAAAAGTTGTAAGCATTTTATATTGTTCTATTTCGGTAGGAGAATTTAATAGAATATCTAATTGTGACATAGCCTATGATATTTGGCATAGACTGTCCATAACCTATGAAGGTACAGTCCAAGTCAAAAATTCCAAAATTAGCATGTTTAAACAAAAGTTTGAACACTTTCGTATGGATCCTGATGAATCCATTAGTGAAATGTTTGCAAAATTCTCTACTATTGTTAATGGTTTAAGTGCCCTAGGAAAACCTGTCCTTGAATAAGATCATGTATCAAAAATCCTTCGATCACTCCCTCCAAAATATAAGCCAAAGGTGACATCCATTGAAGAAGCAAACGACCTCACTCGACTGAAAATGGAGCAACTTATTGGCAACCTAGAAGCTCATGAAGCAACCCTAGAAGAGGAAGAAAGAAGAGCACGTGAACTTCAGCAAGGAAATAAGAAGGATGTGGCTCTAAAAGCTTCAAAAGTCGTCACACAAGAAAGTGAGGAGTCAAGTGAAGAAGAAGGAGAAGAATCCTTGATCGTCAACGGTAAGAAATACAAAAGATTTAAATCTAACAAAATTTCCAGTTCTTCTTGTACCCCTCCTAGGTGCTTTGAATGTGGGAAGAAAGGGCATTTCAAAAATGAATGTCCTAAAGCAAAGAAAGGAAATAAAAGCTCACACAAGAAGAAGGGAGAAAAAGCCTATAAAGCTGCATGGGACGAGTCAAGTGACAGTGAAAGCGGAGAAGAAACGGTGGATTGTCTAATGGCAAGAGAAGATGATGAAGACTCTCAAGAGGTAAGCCTACTTGATCTTCCTAAAGAAGAGTTAGTTACTAGTATACAAGAAATTCATGATAAGTATGTTGATGTCAAGAAGAAACTAAAGAAGGTTATCAAATCAAATGATGAGCTAATTGCTAAATTAGACCATCTTTCTTCTGAAAAGAACAACATTGATCTTGAGAATTTATCTTTAAAAACATCTTTAGATGATTGCACTAGAAAGTTACTCACTTTAGAAACAAATGTTGATCTTCTTTCTAAAGAAAAGACTGAATTTTTAGCTAAACTAAAAGATTTTCAGACTCAACCTATATTGTGTAACCATCTAGACTATGATAATGTTGTAAAAGAAAGAGATTCATTGTTATCTGATTTAGATCAAGAAAGAAATGATCTACACAAGAAGATGAATGACATTGCTCAGCTGCAAAGAGAACTTTATGAGTTAAGAAGAAAAGATATAGTTGATAACATTCTAAGCATTGGTACTATTTTCAACGGAAGAAAAGGTTTGGGATATGCTCCAAAGAAAAATCAACCCAAAAGAACTCAAACTATGTTTTTACCCAAGAACACAATGGCTAGAAAGAGAAATGAAGTTGATTCTATTACTTGCCATTTTTGTTTACGTCTTGGACACTATTCCTTTTCATGCCCTTATGAGACTAAGGATTCCGAATTAGTTTGGGTCCCAAAACCTCAAACTTAATAGAGTCAAAAGGATTTTAGTTGAGATATGGCCAAACGCTCCATCTTGCTATTTATATTGTCTTATCTCAACTAAACAAAAGATTTCATGCATATTATTAATTTTCTGCACTGTTGTACTGAAACAGAAACTTAGTCGGTCGAAGTATTGTCGACCGAACCATTAATCGGTCAAAGTATTGTCGACCGACCGGATGTCTGTAACATATCAAAATTTACAGCAATTATTTCGGTCGAAAATTGGTCAACCGAGCTAAATTTCTGTGTTTCTTTGTTTGTAATACTGTACTCTTCTCGATCGACAATTAGTCGACCGAAACAGATGTCGGTCGAACAATTGTCGACCGACTGGATTTCTGATTCAGAACTCTTATACAAGTCTGTACTTAAATGATTCTAACCATATCGGACCATCACATGGGTACCAAAATCTACATTTTAATGCAGGAATGGGTGGTTGACAGTGGATGCTCCAAACATATGACCGGAAACAAGGATGCATTTCAAACCTTTGAAGAAAAGAAAAGTGGAACGGTCACCTTTGGAGACAATGGTAAGGGCAAAATTGTTGGAATAGGTAATGTTGGTACAAACCTCGAAATAAAGAATGTTCTACTCGTTGATGGTTTGCACCATAATTTGATAAGTGTTAGTCAATTATGTGATAGTGGTTATGATGTGTTATTTAAGAAAACTTGCTGCAAGTTATTGATAGAAAACACTACAAATATTGTTTATGAAGGAAATAGAGTTGGAAATCTTTATATCCTTAAACCTAACTCTATGAAATCAGTAGTGGGAAAATGCTTGCTTGCAAATGAAAATACCTTACAACTATGGCATAAAAAGCTAGGACATGCTAGTTCACATGTTATTAAAAAGTTAGTGAAATATGATCTTGTTCGTGGATTGGCTACTTTATCTTTTGATCAAGTTGAAAACTGTGAACCATGCACAATGGGAAAGCAAACCAAAACCTCTTTTAAACCAAAACATGTACTTAGCACCAGTAGGTCCTTAGAATTAATTCATATGGATTTATTTGGACCCATGAGGACACAATCTATTGGTGGTAAAAGATACTATTTTGTTATTGTTGATGATTATAGTTGATACACATGGGTACACTTTATTGCAACTAAAGATGATACTATTCATGTTTTTATACAATTTTGTTCCAAGATTGAAAATCTATTACAAAGCAAAATATGTACCATTAGAAGTGATCATGGTGGAGAATTTGAAAATCATACATTTGAGGAATTTTGTACATCTCAAGGGTATACTCATAATTTTTCTGCTCCACACACCCCACAACAAAATGGTATAGTCGAAAGGAAAAATCGATCACTATAAGAAATGGCTAGAACTATGATGCTCGAACACAACACACCCAAAACCTTTTGGGCTGAAGCTGTAAACATTGCATGCTATGTGTTAAATAGAGTAACTATTCACTCTCACTTGAAGAAAACTCCATATGAAATAATACATTCTAAGAAACCTAGAGTTGACTATTTTCATACTTTTGGCTCCACATGCTATATTTTAAATACCAAAGATGATAGAGATAAGTTTGACTCTAAATCACACAAAGCATTCTTTTTGGGATATTCCACTTCTAGCAAAGCTTTTAGAGTACATAACACTATCTCTAGAAAAGTTGAGGAATCTATTCATGTTTCTTTTCATGAAGAGACCAAATCTGAAAATCTAGAAATCATAGATCTCACTAATCAATTCGAAAATTTAAACATACCAAATGATAGTGAGAAAGTTACTACAAATAATCACCAAGCTGAACCACAACCTACACCTAGGCTTATTAAGGATCATCCTCAAGAACTTATTATTGGAAATCCTAATGATAAAGTCAAAACTCGGTCTTCCTTCAAAGATGTTGCAAACATGGATTTTGTTTCTATCATTGAACCTAAAAAGATATCTGAAGCTCTTAAAGATGATTATTGGATAATAGCCATGCAAGAAGAATTGAATCAATTCACTAAAAATGATGTATGGGATTTAGTTCCTAAACCACAAGATAAAACCATCATAGGAACTAAATGGGTTTTTAGGAATAAGCTAAATGAGGCAGGAGAAGTAATAAGGAATAAATCTCGGTTAGTAGCACAAGGATATAATCAACAAGAAGGAATAGATTTTGATGAAACATATGCACCGGTAGCTAGACTTGAAGCTATTAGAATGTTACTAGCTATTGCTGCACATAAAAACATCAAACTCTACCAAATGGATGTAAAAAGTGCATTTCTAAATGGCATTATTCAAGAAGAAGTATATGTTGCCCAACCACCTGGTTTTGAAATACCGAAAAAAGGTGACTATGTTTATAAACTTAAGAAAGCACTTTATGGTTTAAAACAAGCACCTAGGAATTGGTATGAAAGGCTCAAGACATATCTCTTTGATAATAATTTTTCTATTGGAAATTCAGATTCTACTTTATTTCTCAAAACATATACATCTGATTTCCTAGTTGTGCAAATATATGTTGATGACATTATTTTTGGAGCTTCTAATGATTCATTGTGCACACAATTCAGTGACATTATGCAAAAAGAATTTGAAATGAGCCTGATGGGTGAACTAAATTTCTTTCTTGGTTTTCAAATTAAGCAAACACCTGTCGGAATATTCATAAGCCAAGAAAAATATACTAAGGAACTCTTAAAGCATTTCGGGATGGATCAGTGCAAACATGCTACTACTCCTATGGCTACTTCTATTAAAATTGATAAGGATGAAAATGGGGAACCTATTGATGATTCCTTATATAGAGCCATGATTGGTAGTTTGCTTTACTTAACTGCTTCTAGACCGGACATTATGTTTTCCGTTGGTCTTTGTGCTCGATTTCAATCACAACCTATGCACTCTCATTTTCTAGCAGTTAAACGAATTCTTCGTTACCTAGCCGGCACTACTTGTTTTGGTTTATGGTATCCAAAAGGACAATCCTTGGATTTTAAAGCTTATACTGATGCGGATTATGCTGTTTGTCGACTTGATCGCAAGAGTACTAGTGGTGGCTGTTTCTTGTTAGGGAGAGCTTTAGTATCTTGGTTTAGCAAGAAACAAAATACGGTTGCCCTATCTACAACTGAAGCTGAATATATGGCAGCCGGGTCCTGTTGTGCTCAAGTGCTTTATATGCAACAAGTATTAAACGATTATGGTTTTACTCTTTCATCTACGCCTATTTTTTGTGACAACACGAGCGCTATAAACTTAGCACACAATCCTATTTTACACAGCCGAGCTAAACATATTGAAATCTGTCATCACTTTTTAAGGGATCATATCTCCAAGAATCATGTTTCCCTTCATCATGTTGATACGGAAGATCAATTGGCTGATATTTTTACAAAACCGCTTCCACTAGATCAATTTAACAAAATTAAGAAGCAACTGCTTATCACTCCTTTGGAAGATGTTTTCTTTGATATCTGTGCTTCTTAACAAAAAAACTTTTAATGGACATCTTTTTCATTAGATTTGATGGGACATCTAATTAAGGGGGAGTTTTTATTCTTAACGGATATCTTTTTGAAATGACAAAGGGGTAGAAATAAATATAAAACTAAAACTTAGTAATTATGAAAAACTCAATCAATGAGTTTCATAAATAAACTCTTGGCTTTACATTGAAAGTTGCTATATTCCCTAGTGAAGTGGATTTCATGTTCCATAATTCATGGGGAATAATAAGCACACATTTTATAAACAAGAGGAAAAGACTACAAAAGGTAATGTAAAGGTATGAAACTCATATGTTTTATATTTCCTTCATTTATATTTTGGAAATGTTTGTCATCTTCAAAAAGGGGGAGATTGTTGGCTAAATGGACATCTATAAATCCCTTTGTTTTGATTATGACAAACATTTCATTCTTATTGATCTAACGAGCTACTTGAGTGTGCAGGATTAAGGTGGATGACAAAGTAACTAGGGAAATCCATATGCTTACATGTTTATGTTTTCATGAAATGTAATCGCCTTGTAAAAACTTGTACAAATATATGATGTACAAGTACTTAGATTTCATGTAAATCAAGCGTTAGATTATCCCTAGCTAAACACCACATTTAGATAAGTCATTCCCTTCAAATAGGATTACATTTGCACACTCATACATATAATTAGTGCCTAAATTGAAATATTGAAACAGGATCAATCTCGGTCGACCAACTCCTCGACCGAGACACTCTCGGTCGACAATCTTCTCGACCGAGAAAGATCCAAAGTAGCTGTTAGACTCAATTGACAAGGTAGTTGGCAGTTGGAGATAGACATTGCAAATCACTTGATCTAGAGAGCCTGTCGGTCGACAAAACTTCGACCGAGTAGGTATCTCGGTCGACCATTCCTCGACCGAGATGAACTCTGACAGCAACTGCAGAGTAAATTAATTAGTCGTTGCTAAAGCAACAAACTTGTACCTAACGGCTAGTTAAGCACTTAGAAACCCCTAGAATTTGTCTAGAACGTCCTTAAGCATCCTTATACCATTCCTATAAATAGGACAAGCCATAGGACACTCAAATACACTTGTTACACTTGAGAAATCCTTGAGCATACTTTGAGCAATCTGTTTGTGAGCAATTTGAGCATTGTGACAATTGGACACTTCCTTCCTTAGCTCAAAATTCATGTCCTATAGGCTAGTATCTCCTACCCACTGAAATCACAAGTTCATACACTTGGTTAAGAGATCTATACGCTTGATCTAGGCAAATCAAGCCTTGGGCTATAAAGGATAAGTTGTAATTTCCTTTTTCCTTTCTTGTTCTCTATTACTGTTTGTACTCTCCTTGCTACTCCTAGGTTGGAGGCTGCGGATTGGAGAGGGTGGAGATCTTCTTGGTGAAGAAGGCGACCTTGAGCTACTTCAGAAGGCTGGTGCAACGGGAGGTTACTTCTAGAGAGGAAGGCTACTTCAAGGGGGAGCTTGAAGTTACTTCAAGAAGGCTACCTCAAGTTGGTGCACCTACTTCAAGGGAAGGCTGTTCAAGGGGTGTAAAGGAAAGTATTGTATTTTGTATAAATCCTTGAGAAGGTAATAAAATAAATACTTTCAAAATCCCGGTTGGGTAAGCAACCGGGTAGTGGACTGACAACTTTAGTATTTTCTAAAGTTGGAACCACTCTAAACACCTGTCTCCTTCTTCCAATTTCAATTGTGGTTGTTTGAGTTCAATAAATTGTTAAAATTATTTAAAAACTCTATTCACCCCCCTCTAGTGTTTTTCACATCTTACTGTATGTACATTCTTACTCTGATGTGGGTCTAATTATCCAGAGTCTATTCTTATTATACTATTAATAGGAGTCATTAGATCCCAGTAACGCATCCTGCCAGCTGGACCAGGCCAAACCTGAAGTCCTGAAGCCAAGAACTACAAGGGATTACTCAACTCCTATTCATCTCAGAAGTGTGGAAGAAAACTTATCCACTAACAAAATCTCATTCAAAGGTCAATTCTAGTCTACTTGTTACAAAGAATGAAATCAATAAATGCTACAACTGCATAGTGTACAACAGATATTAAAGACCCATATTTCAAAGTATTGAATATTTCAATTCAAACATATAAGAGCATTTCTATACATTTCCAACAAAAACAACATTATGAAATGTAAGTTCTATCTCCTTTTACATTTATGCTCTTAATTCTTGTTTCTTTTCTCGTTTTCTAACCCTAACATTTCTAGGGTTCCTCTCTAGCCCATTCTTCCACTGTATACCTGGCCAGGGTATACGTGAAAGAATAGACAGAGTAGCTTGTACTGGTTGATCCAAGTACTCAGATATCGGGCCAGGATATCCAAATACTCAAATCCCCAAAGCTAACATCAAACATCTCCTATCTGCCACACATAGGACTCTAACTTACTAACTTAATGGTCCTTGACAACTCACCCTAAGCTCTGATACCAAGCTGTTACACCCCGATCTCACAATTTCCTCAAATCATGAGATTAAGGCATAAGATAGGACTTATATGTAACACAAAGAACACCCTTAACTTTTTTTTTCTTTTCTTTAAAACTCTTGTTTCCCCACATTGAACCACATAACATCTTAACAAAGGAATCTGAACATTTCTTTTACTAATCAGACTTCAATAGTAAAGATACATGTATAAACATTCATGATGTCTCTCACACCTTATGCACATAAAACTTGCTAATTAGCATACATATCAAAATAGGAACAATATTACACATCGTAATTACAACTCTCTCTCTTATCTCTTACTAAGGACCTAGAGTGACAAGGACCGACTGACTCAACTAATATTGTACTTAACTCTTGTGGAAGATCTACGTTGATGCTCTGACCATCTTCAAGTCCACGCGGTTAACCCTAAAATGTTTGAGTAGAGGGGTGAGCCTACTCGCTCAGTGAATGAGTACTTCAAGGAAACAGTCTAAGGCACTAATGTGATTACAGATATAACTTTGAATAAACGTTATGAAATTTAACAACAATAAATACTACACTGAGCAGTTCTAAAACAATATAATTGAAATAACAAAGAATGTAAATATTGCATCCAAAGAATAACTACTAGAAGACTATGCTCTAGTCTTCCTTAACTCTTTCATTTATAAGGAACTCTGTGAACCTATATGATCATATTTTAGCTTATGCCCTGATCTATGCAGTGTACTCTGCATAGAGACTCGCAGTGCACTACGACCACACCGTACAAGACTTAGCGACACACCCGGGAAATGCTAAGTCTGACGCCAGCCCTGTTCTGCCACAGGACCACAGGCTCTCCGGCCTCAATGCACTACTCCGAGTGCTCTAGACTCCTCCTCTAACCTGAGCACGCAGGCGGAGAGTCTCACGGGGTTACCTCCATGACTCCGCACGGATCTTGTTGCAATAACCCCTATTTTCTCCAGTGCCACCGTGACTCCGCACAGATTATTGTTGAACATTGCCTCTCTGTCCTCGTGCCACCATGACTCCGCACGGTTAATGTTGCAACACGAGTTTCACCCCTAAGAAGCAGATCTCTCGAAGGGGTTCTACGGTGTTCAGGGCACCTAAGTCTAACATTAATATTATAGATACATGTAAAACAGAATCATAACTCATTTTACATTTCTCACAAGGCTCACACGGCCTGCCATATCATATCATATAAAACATCATAGCTCATGTATTCAACATATACCATGTCTCAGTAACATCCCTTTCTAGGGCATGTCATATCTCATCACCTGCAATTTACGAGATATGTATTGAAATATAAGAAGCCCTGCAGTATGTAGATATCAACTCAGAGAGAACAAGCATATAAAGTTAAATGCACTAGAAACATACAATTCAACAGTTAAGTATCACCACATCTCATATCGAGATCTTTCATGTCACCATAACATGATTCATTGAACACCCTATCCTTAGGGTTTCATTTGCCTTATTCATTCATCACATGCCAACACCCTACTCTTAGGGTTTCATTCGCCTCATTCACCTTTTCATTTACCTCATTCACTTGTCATATGGCTCTCATAAGGATTTCATAGGATATAAGCATTCACTAAATAAAGATTGTTTTCAACAAATCATATACAATCGATATATGTATGAAACCATGGAAATTGAACTAAATTTAGGTTTCCATGCTATTCACTGAGATATCATGCACCAAGGATAAAATTCAAATAACGTAATCCATGAGGTACATCCTAACCACTTATAAGTTTACTAGTCCTTTTCAATAAGGTTGAAACTCTAGAGATATCTCAATTAGGTTAAACCCTAATTACATCATATGGTATAGATCTGAAAAGCATTCTTTCTAGGATGTGTTGTATACGTCTCTGATGTGAATCTACCATCAAGGAGTCATTCAAATAGAGAAGGAATCCATATCATATCAAATTTCAACAACTTAAATTAAACGGACATTTCAGGGTTTAGAATCACATACCAAGCAATTAGGGATTTGGATGCTATAATCAAATTTCGTGCATTATACTATTTAAAGGAAGAACCCACTCACCCTAAGGTGTGAAAACACCTCAAAACTGCAGCTCAACTCAGGGGATCTCGAACTCATATCAAATCCCTAGCATATCTCCCAATTCTTCTTCCATTCAACTAGGAAACGTTGAAAATGAGGGATTATGAAGAAAGGGTGAGAAAAGAGGGAATTTCGACATCATCTTGGATCAAATCAGAGCATGGACGGAATCTTGACATGAGAGAGAATATTCACCATAAAAGTCTATGCAAAGGATCCAAACTTACTTGATTTCACCATTCCTCGGACCGCAAAACCCTAGGTCAGCAATTCCTCCTCTTTCTCCACTCAAGCCCTAACTCTCCCTCTCTCTCTAGATTTTCGTTTCTCTGGGGTGGATGACGAAGAATGAGAGCTGTGTGTGTGTGTGGTCGATCATATAAGTCAATTTGAGCTGCTTGGGTCAATTGCATATTGACCCAACACTCAAATTTAATTATATTGGCTGAATATTCAGTTATACAAAGTTACTGTAATTCGTTTATTTCAGAGATCAAACCTTCTCCAACAATTATAGGAATTTATCACGTTGTTTATAATTTATCTATAAAGCTTCAGTTAAAATTTGAGTTCATTTGGAGTTACTAATAAATAATTAAAAATAGAACAGTGCACTGCTATATTGCAGTCTGCAGCAGATTCGGTCGAGTTTGTCCTGCACAGAACTCGACCGACACCCTCACTGTAGAGATCAAAAGTCATCCAAAAATTATGAAAATTTAACAGAGTGTCTAAAACTGTGATTTTCAATCACAGTTAAAATTTTAGATCAATTGGATATACCAATAAAAAGATAAAATTCAATTACCACACTGCTATATAAATCTGGAAATATGATCGGTCGAGTTTGAAACTCGACCGATAAATAGGTCAGAACATTCTTCAAAAATTCTGATATTTTCCAATGTTGTTCACATTTTATATATCCAAATCATATCCAAATTTGAAGTAAATCAGAGTTACACATAAAATACTAAAAATCATTTACTGAGACACTATACTTATCAAATTCTGTGTTCATGTATCATCAAAACCCTATTTTGGGCCGATTAGGGTTTATGCTTCTCAAACCCTAATTCTCAAGACAAAAGAACATTTAGACTTCTTATCATAGTTAGAACATCCTAATTGTATTATCGTCATTAATTAGATTTCAAGAATTATTATTCCAATTAATCTTTGCAATTGTCTAGGTAAACCCTAGTTTACCAGTTAAGCTCAGATGGGGTCGTAACAAATACCACTCTAGGAAAATATGACATTAAATAGGTAACAAAAACAAAAAACTTACTGACATATTTCTGATTAGCCAACGAATCACGTCAATAACTATACAATGGGAAGGATGGTTTAATGAAGATATACCTGGTCCTGGAGCAAGTCTAAAGGCAATCCTCGTCGATGTAGATAGACACTCTTCGACAGTGTTTGTGCAACTCGTGGTTGCATTGGGACCCGTCTGACTACTGCACCTCTGATCTACACCACAGACAACAAGATTGTTCCACCTCTTGGTCTGCATCATGGATAGCAGGTTGACGTTGTTCTCCTAGTGGCAGAAAATAACCTCCAGCCTCTAAAGAAGTCCACACAGACCACCTAGAACTCATATCCTCCTATTAGAAAAGACATGAAGGATTTGTCCCTCCCGTTGGTGTACTAGTCACCAACTTGCTCTCCCACAATAATGATCTTCCATTGTTTCTCTCCCTTGCTATCCCTCCCTAGTCTTTAAGACTTTCTTGGGCTCTCTCAGTTACCACAACCAGAGAGGACAATAATTGTCAGAGCAACTGATTCTCAAAAACCTATGTTGTGCTCTAGGAAGCCCCCAGTACCCCTCTATTTATAGTAGAGGCCAAGGTCAGGGTTTCCAGTCTATGTGGGAGTGGAAGGGATCATCATATCTTGAATTTTTGTAAAATATTTGGAAATTTCATAGCCCGCGACAACCAAAGTGGTCATCTGGCATGCCATACGGTCATCTGGCA
Organism: Alisma plantago-aquatica; assembly: GCA_963693085.1. Lineage (NCBI taxonomy): Eukaryota > Viridiplantae > Streptophyta > Magnoliopsida > Alismatales > Alismataceae > Alisma > Alisma plantago-aquatica. The sequence continues at coordinate 410,308,340 of OY856414.1, forward strand.
CAATCCAGCTGGTCCTCTGGTACTTTTCTAATATTTTACATGTTTCGACAATTCAATTACAATTAATGCATAACATAATGTCAACACCAATCCTTGATGCAATCGAATTGCACCCCTAAACTGGTCATTAGGTGCAGATGATACAGTCATCTCACACAAGAGAGATGGGCATCTTACAGCCTGTATCAGGATGAATTCCAACCAATGTACAATACAATCAGTCTAACACTCCAAATGACTGTCTCAACCTTCCCTTTTTCCATTCCACCTACTTTGTTTGCTTTGTTCCAAAAAGAGTTGGAGGAAAATCCCAAGTAGTTCGTATGCCAACATTCCTCCCACACTTGACAAAAGGGACAAACTGAATTTTTGGGGATGGATTCCATCCCCCGACACCTTCCTCCGATGCCCCCAACCCTTTTTGAGCAAGCTTTCGTCCCCCCTCCCTTTGTCTTTTCCCTCTTTTCCCCTCTTCCCCTTAGACGCGGGCCGGGCAGGGACCAGTGTAAAGAAGTGAAATCACCTCCTTACTAAAAATTTGAATGATCAAAACTCCAATTGAAACACACTTCAAAGGTATGCTTGGAGTGGGTGTAAAATTTTCAAACTTTATTAATGGCATTCAAAACAACCAAAGTGTAGCAGCGGAATAAAAATATGACTATATTCAATTATAAAACAAGGGAACATCTTAAACTTACATCATAAGGATCCATGTAGAGGGAAATCTAAACCACCTCAAGATTGTCTCCAAGCTTTACTTCTCAAGTTAAGTCCAAGTCAAAATGTCCTGCCATCCAAGTCCTCTTCTTAGGGTTGGAAGCATACCCCAACAAGAAGAGAAAAATAGAAGACATAAGCAAAGGCTAGCATGTGCATACTAAAAAGAAAATTGAGCAACTTATAAAGAATAAGGGAGAAAAAAAAAGGATTTCCATGCAAGAGATAAGGACTACCCAATCCGGCATAAAAGAAAAGAATCATCATCATCATAAAAGAAGATACTTGTCATAATAAAAACAATAAAGTAGTGCCACATAAGCACATGTCATAACCATCACCCTGCATGCATGTGAGATAAGCATAACACTAGAATATTATAAAATACATAGGTGGCCAAGAATCACACATCTTGAACCTGGTGAGACATGGCCCAAGAATCACACATCCTGCCCTGGCATGGGGAATCACACATCCACCACCCAAATATATATAACATGGTCCAAGAATCACACATCCTACCCTGGCATGGGGAATCACACATCCACCATCCAAAATATCACCATGTTGCCAAAAATCACAATGAGACAAAACCAATGCAATTATACTACTCTAGTGCCACTGAATCACATAGCAGGTAAATGTAGAGGTAAGTAGAAAGTATAGTTAGAAATTATACAATGATGCCAAATCACACAATGGACAACACATGCATCCACAAATAAATATCCACATCACAATTGGTATATACCATAAATGAGTCTATCAAGAACCATAGAACAAGATAAGATATCAAGAGAATATCCAAGACCAAAATAAGCAAGATAGTTCACATGAACCATGATATCAAGAGATAAAACATATTGTGTAGGCCAAAGTCAAAAGAATGATAAGATAGGTGAATTGCTCAACATTAAGGAATAGGGGATACAACATACCTCAACATCAGAGTCTACTTTGTCCAAGCCAAGTCTTGGTCCAAGCCTAGGCCTTCAAAGAACCTATGATGCATATATGTGGAATTAGGGTTAGGTTTCCATTATTATTCAAAACCCTAAAAATCACCTTTTTATTATTTATGAATTAGGTTATCAAAACCATGCCATATTTTAGGCCATATCTTTCTGAGTTCAAACAAGAAAAGATGGAGATTGGATTACTATTTTTCCCTTGATAAAAAAAAGAAGAGAGGGCGAGGGTAGAACCAGATAATCGCATGGAGATTCATCCCTCCCGCTGCTCCTTGCCATGAATGCAAGTAGCAAGCTGTTGCGTTGGCTAAGAATGCAGGGAACGGAGAAAACAAGATCTTTGAAAAATAGACCTCTTGAAAACGGTTGAGTAAACCATGGAAAAGGTGATGGTAGGCAAACCAAGACGGATGGAGGCCAAAACACCTCGGATTCCCTAGGAACAAAATCCAGTGAGGAAGAAGATCAGAAGAGGGAAAAGAAGAGGCGCCAACATCTTACCCAATTAAAGGAGCCAAAACCTCTGCAAAGGTAAACCGAAGTCAAAGCCGTGATTGTCTAAGCTTGAACAGACCCTGGGACACAGGTGAGTCTAACCTCCCAAGCAAGGGCGGCCAGAGAAGGGGAATGGCTCTCGGGTCCAGCGAAGCTGAACTAAAGGGAGGGAAACATCCTTGGGATACCAGCGTAGGTCGAGGACCAAGTTCCTGGGGCTCTGATGGCACAGGATTGCATGGGAGAGGAGAACAGAGAAAGAATAGAGGTTTGAGGAGCACTAGTGTCGACCGAGAGAAAGGGGCGATGAACCCCCGGTATATATATGATCAAACCAATCGTAAAAGCATTAGGATTATGGTAGGAAAGACAAAAGGAAATGAGAAGGCAAGGAGAGAGAGAAAACTCAGATTGAAGACCGCAGTTACTATACACGCAAACACAAAGTTTGACCCAAGGTAGGAGATGAGCTCCCTACCCTTGGATCAAAATCCAATGGCTGTGGATGCGAGGCGCATAAAAAATAAAAATTTGGAAATCTGCTACAATAGTGTGACAAAATATTGTTTCCAAATCCAATTTTGAATAAAGTGGCTTCAAATTTATTTCCTTTCTCTCTCTCTTCAAAAGAGGGCATAAACAAATCCCAAATGAGATGAAATTTGCATAGAGGCTAATTAAAGCATGTAGAATCCAATTATGAAATTAGATTTTCCTTTTGAGAACTTTTAATGTGTTAGGTTTACCAAATCCTATTTTCTCTTTCTTTATGCATTAATGACTTTGGGATTCTCCAAATTTCACAAAACTTCACCCTCAAGTTAACTTTGATGAGTTGAATATAAAGTTAGCTTTATTTCCATCTCTTGGTGACATATACCATATTTATTTATCACTTATGCCTTTTATGCATTTTCACTCTCCTAAACTTACCTTATTATTTAAAGGTGGTCCAAATTTTATGAAACTTGACCCACAAGTCATATTTAATATGTTGGATACGAATTTTCCATCAATTTTACATATTGGAGTTGTTTGTATATTTATTTAATATTTTGAAGGTTCTACACACTTTCTCTCTCTTGATTTCACCTTTTAAGCAAACTTTCTCCAAATTGGATGAAAATTCACCCAAAGGCTATATTTATTATGTAGATTACGAATCCAAGTTTATTTTCCTATTTTGGAGTCATTTATTATTTTATTTGATATTTTGGGGAAATCTTAGATCTTCTCTTTCCAAAAAGAATTAAATTAATTATCATTATGTGAATAATGTGAAACTTGACTCCCAAGGCCACTGGGACCCAAGGAACACGATTTTAAACTTAGATTTCACTTTTGGGATTTAAATTTATGAGATATGTCATATGGCCCATTAGTGGCCCATTATCTTAATTACTCATTCAATTAGGTTTATTAGGGTGATTTTGCATGCGTTAGCTCACATTAGTCATTCTAAACCTTTTATAAGTCTAACCTCAAACCATGTTTGGTCAAACCCAAAAGATCAAAGTTTTAGGGCAGTGTTCGAGATCCGATATGTTACAACACTCCACCCCTTAGAAAGGATTTTGTCCTTGAAATCCACTGATCCAAACATCAAACAACCAACTACTCTCCATCCCTTAAAAAAGTTCGACCTACCAAGTCAAACTAATCAACTTTTAGGGATACCCACATCTCTTTTAGTTATGAAAGTTTTAGAGATTTATGTTTCTCATGTATCCAACTATCAAGTCACCTTCTAGGGTCGAGTTTTAGGTCCTTGTGTCTCTAACTTATCAACCCTACATGAACATCCAAAAGTCATAGGATAGGTCAACTACACCTTTATATCAATCCTAGTCATAAAAACTAGGGTTAGATATAATCAACTAATTCTAGGTTTTCTCTTTATTGTGACTTAGTTCAAGAAAACTTCGGGAAAATCCAGAGAAACATTTTGTTTTGTACATATAGTATTATATGGAAAATAATTTGTTGTAAAAAACTTTTTGTGATTGAAAATTGAAATTAGGGCCCAAAATCTAAATGAGAAACCAAGTCACAATTTATCCATATTAAGACTTCTTATCCTGCTATCTTCTCATAACCTAATTACATCCTCAAGTCAAACCTTATTGCTTCAAAATATCCTCATAGATCAAATCTAGGGTCAACATCTCACCTTCAGAAAACTATCTAAATCAAACGTCCTAATAGGGAGACAAAATTGAAATAGTCAGATTCTGACTACCATGGGCTCTGATACCATGTTGTAAAGAAGTGAAATCACCTCCTTACTAAAATTTGAAGAATCAAACCTCCAATCCAAACACACTTCAAAGGTATGCTTGGAGTGGGTGGAAAATTTTCAAACTTTATTAATGGTATTCAAAACAACCAAAGTGTAGCAATAGAATAAAAATATGACTATATTCAATTATAAAACAAGAGAACATCTTAAACTTACATCATAAGGATCCATGTAGAGGGAAATCTAAACCACCTCAAGATTGTCTCCAAGATTTACTTCTCAAGCTAAGTCCAAGTCAACATGTCCTGCCATCCAAGTCCTCTACCTAGGGTTGGAAGCATACCCCAGTAAGAAGAGAAAAATAGAAGACATCAGCAAAGGCATGCATGTGCATACTAAAAAGAAAATTGAGCAACTTATAAAGAATAAGGGACAAAAAAATAAAAGGCTTCCCATGCAAGAGATAAGGACTACCCAATCGGGCATAAAAGAAAAGAATCATCATCATCATCATAAAAGAAGATACTTGCTATAATCAAAACAATAAAGTAGTGCCACATAAGCACATGTGATAACCATCACCCTGCATGCATGTGAGATAAGCATAACACTAGAATATTATAAAAGATAAAGGTGGCCAAGAATTACACATCTTGAACCTGGTGAGACATGGGATAAGAATCACACATCCTGCCCTGGCATGGGAAATCACACATCCACCACCCAAATATATATAACATGGTCCAGGAATCACACATCCTACCCTGGCATGGGGAATCACACATCCACCATTCAAAATATCACAATGTTGCCAAAAATCACAATGAGACATAACCAAATGCAATTATACTACTCTAGTGCCACTGAATCACATAGCAGGTAAATGTAGAGGCAAGTAGAAAGTATAGTTAGAAATTATACAATGTTGCCATATCACACAATGGACAACACATACATCCACAAATAAACATCCACATCAAAATGGGTAGATACCATAAACGAGTATATCAAGAACCATAGCATAAGATAAGATATCAAGAGAATATCCAAGACCACAATAAGCAAGATAGTTCACATCAACCATGATATTAAGAGATAAGACATATTGTGTAGGCCAAAGTCAAAAGAATGATAAGACAGGTGAATTGTTCAACATTGAGGAATAGGAGATACAACATACCTCAGCATTAGAGTCTACTCTGTCCAAATCAAAGTCTAGGTCCAAGCCTAGGCCTTTAAAGAACCTATGATGCATATATGTGGAATTAGGGTTAGGTTTCCATTAATTATTCAAAACCCTAAAAATCACCTTTTTATTATTTATGAATTAGGTTATCAAAACTATACCATATTTTAGGTCATATCTTTCTGAGTTCAAAACATATTTTATTATATTTTTTTGACTTATATACTTTTAGTTATGAAGTATACAAGTTATTATCTTATTTAATTAGATCCATTACAATCACCTCTTTAAAACATTAGATTCAGATGTCAAAACCACTACCATTAGAAAGTTTACAATTTTCTGAATCCAACGACTATTTATTTGAAATTTTTGGCTCAACATATAATTAGTTATACATTTTAGAAATCTGACCAATCGCAAAATTCAGAAAAACCACATCAGTGAGAAAAAGAGAGAGAAGGGGGTTGGGCCCCGCTGACCTGGCCCAACAAGGGAAACTAAGCCACAGGGTCAACAACCTGTTTAACCCGCCCCAAAAAAGAAAAGATGGAGGTGAGATTACTATTTTTCCCTTGATAAAAAATAGAACAGAAGAGAGGGCAAGGGTAGAATTGAGATAACCGCAGGGGGATTCATCCCTCCCGCTGCTCCTCGCCATGAATGCAAACAGCAAGTTGCTGCGTTGGCCGAGAACGCAGGCAATGGAGAAAACATGATCTTTGAAAAATAGACCTCTAAAAAATGGTTGAGTAAACCATGGCGAAGATGATGGTAGGCAAACCAAGAAGGATGGAGGCCAAAACACGTCAGGTTCCCTAGGCACATAATATGGTGAGGAATAAGATCAGAAGAGGGAAAAGAAGAGGCACCAACATCTTACCCAATTGAAGGAGCCAAAACCTCCACAAAGGTAAACTGAAGTCAGAGCTGTGATTGTCTGAGCTTGAACAGACCCTGGAGATGCCGGCGAGTTTGACCTCCCAAGCAACAGTGGCCGGAGAAGGGGAAGGGCTCTCAGGTCCAGTGAGGCTGAACTAAAGGGAGGAAAACATCCCTGGGATGCCGACAAAGGTCGAGGACCAAGTTCCTGGGGCTCTGATGGCACATGATTGCATGGGAGAGGTGAACATGGAAAGAATAGAGGTTTGAGGAGAACCGGTGTCGATCGGGAAAAAGGGGCAATGAACCCCCGACATGTATACGATCAAACCAATCATAAAAGCATCAGGATTACAGCAGGAAAGACAAAAGGAAATGAGAAGGCAAGGAGAGAGAGAAAAATCATATTGAAGACCGCAATTACTATACATGCAAACACGAAGTCTGACCCAAGTTAGGAGATGAGCTCCCTACCCTTGGATCAAAATCCAATGGTTGTGGATGCGAGGCGCATAAAAAAGAAAAACTTGGAAATCGTTTACTATAGTGTGACAAAATATTGTTTCCAAATCCGATTTCGAATAAAGTGACATCAAATTTATTTCTTTTTTCTCTCTCTTTAAAAGAGGGCATAAGCAAATCCCAAATTAGATGAAATTTTGCACAGAGGCTAATTAAATCATGTAGATTCTAATTATGAAATTAGATTTGCCTTTTGAGAACTTTGAATGTGTTAGGTTTACCAAATCCTATTTTCTCTTTCTTTATGCATTAATGACTTTAAGATTCTCCAAATTTTATGAAACTTCACCCACAAGTTAACTTTGATGAGTTGAATACAAATTTGCTTTATTTTCATCTTTTGGTGGCATATAACATATTTACTTATCACTTATGTCTTTTATGCATTTTTTCTCTCCTAAACTTACCTTATTATTTAAAGGTTGTCCAAATTTTATGAAACTTGACCCCCAAGTCATATTTAATTTGCTGGATACGAATTTGCCATCAATTTTACATATTGGAGTTGTTTGTATATTTATTTGATATTTTGAAGGTTCAACACACTTTCTCTCTCCTGATTTCACCTTTTAAGCAAACTTTCTCCAAATTGGATGAAAATTCACCCAACGACTATATTTATTATGTAAATTACAAATCAAAGATTATTTTCCTCTTTTGGAGTCATTTCTTATTTTATTTGATATTTTTAGGAAAACTTAGATCTTCTCTTTCCAAAAATAATTAAATTAATTATCATTATGGGAATAATGTGAAACTTGACTCCCAAGGACATTGGGACCCAAGGAACACAATTTTAAACTTAGATTTCACTTTTGGGATTTCTATTTATGAGATATGTCATATGGCTCATTAGTGGCCCATTATCTTAATTACTCATTCAACTAGGTTTATTAGGGTGATTTTACATGCATTAGCTCACATTGGTCATTCTAAACCTTTTATAAGTCTAACCTCAAACCATGTTTGGTCAATCCCAAAAGATCAAAGTTCTAAGGTAGTGTTCGAGATCTAGTATGTTACAACGGGCGCAGGAGGAAGAAATCCCAGAGATTAGGTCTTTTTCAGTGCTGGAAAAAGCGCCCTCTTTCGCTAAACTTTCTTGCTTTCATGAAGCAGACCTTAACATATATCTCTTCCGTTTTCATAGATGGAAGATCTGGTGAATCAATGAAATTGGATGTTTCTTGCCTAGATGCGGTGCTTTTCCCGAGCCCAAGGAGAGAAATTGATCCCTGCCTCTGGCTGCTCCTGCGCCTTAATACCTTTTGAAAAGGGTTCAAATGAAAAAGAGTATGCCTCAAAAGGTTGAATTGATTGTTTGGCAGACTATTCAGCTAATTTATTACATGAACTGAATATCTAAACACTTTATTAATCAATCCAATCATCATTTAAGATCAAACTCCTCTTCTAGATGAGTTCCTATTTGTGAGATCCTATATGTCCCATATTACGTTGGCAGTGAATGTGCATAACAACTTATGACATCACAAGCAATGAGCGATACCTAGTCACACATCATTGCTACCCATGTAAATGGAAAGTTGGAGAACAACTTCAACCTAAAATTTGTGTATGGTGTTAAAATGTTTGTATAGTTCCTTTGTCACTGATATCCAGATTGAAGTCGAGGCATGGATCTGTCATCCTCTTCAATATTCAATCTATGTTTCTTGCTATAGCATACTGTATGAGATATGTGTAAGCTCAATATCATATATTGACTCACATGTACATGGCCATGTACTTCTCAGTCTCACTAACTCAAGTGGCATTGGATATCATACTCCCATAGGTGGGACAAATCCCATTTCTAACACTCATAGTCAGTCCCCATATGTCACAGTCACCCAATCATCACCTTTATAACAACCTGTGTTTCAAGATTGCGTTTTATGATGTCAAAGCATACTGAATAACATGTGATGAGTGTAGTGGATTCATGTATAAGTATCACAAACACCATCATCACTATAAGACGTGATTCTGACTTACCTAATTAATGTTTCCATGTATCACTCTTATGGTGGGTTTGTCTGATACATTGTTCCCTAACATGTATTTGTGTGCTTGGTTTGATATCACCATATCAAGACTAGTGAGATTCTATCATCAACCAACTCACACCCTGATCTTATGTGTTATTACTGTCTATTAACCTTCCACAATAACAACTGATCAAGGACATAACAAGAATGCATATACTCTTAACATCCATTTGATCCCATTGTTCAAGTCATCAACCTGAAGACATACGTCATTGAGTAATATCATTCTCTAGACATTTATTATGTTATTTCATTATCTCATAACTGAACAAATAGAATATATTGGAAGCTTTCCTTTATTATTAACCAAATCATTTACAAGCTATGCTTTTACAATAATCATATGATTGGCTCTCTGGGCATATACACCAACAAATTCCCCATGAACTAAAGAAGTGTCAAGCAGTAGAGAAACCTTGTAAAAAAGAACCATATGAAAATTTAGATCAAACTCTATATGCATAGACATAGAATAATTTCGAATATATATATATATATAGTTCAGTTGACTTACCTTTGATATCTATTTAGGTGGTTAGCATGTTGTATGTTAATTCTACTAAGGGATGGATACATGTATTGTAATAACAATGAAATGTATATTTTAACTCTAGGGTTTCTAAGTTTAATAAATCATGCATTGGTTAATAAGGACTAATTCCTCTATTAGTGTCAAATAAATATTAATACTTTTTACTAACTACTTTTGACTAAGGTAAACAAACAAACTTAATAAGGTTATGAGCATGGCCATTAGTTAAACTGTTAAGAGAAATTTTTATAATTGATTTAAATTTAACCAAAATTGTGAATATAAAAAGGTAAATTGCTAATTTAAGCAAAATATATTAGTTGGTAAAATAAATAGGGTATAAAAAAGGAAATATGTTAAGTGCATGAGTATAGTTTGAACCATCTACATCCTATACCCTAACTCACTATAAAGGGCTTGATATGGATAGATTTACTCTACAACCTAAGATGAACTCATTAGGAAATACAAAACATAACAATATACATGATTTATCCACATGACAGTAATATACTAAAATGCTAAGCAAACAAGTACATCCTAATCACATCATAAATGAATACAACTATGTAGGTGATTTTGAGTTAACATTACATTAATTATTTCAATAAAGTAGCACAATACACTATGATTCTCATATGTGGATAATAAGATGTCTCTGATAATAAAACCCTAATTTTAACTATTAACCATAATATATCTAATGTGCACTAATAATACCTTAGTCATAATAAATGAATTTAATAAATATCAATAGTAATATTGTCATAATACACAACATAAGAACTATCACATATGCACACATACACATTAGAATCTTCAATTACATGAATACTTATCCCACTTGACCAAAATATATGAGGTTGTTTTTTCTTATTAAGATAAATTCATAAAACTTGACAATGATATACCATGATTTCACTTGACAGTAGCAATCTTAAGAACTAATAATCTTTCTCAAAGAACTTGATTAAGGAGTCATATGAGCACATGCTCTTTGAATAGACAATAAGAGTCTTAAGAAACCCTAGTAACCCAATGTCTAGAATTTTGAAAAGTTAATTAAATTTGAAAAAGATAATATACAACAACAAAGATGATAACAAATTACATGTGCATACCACTCTAGACATAGGTAACCTATTGAGTGTACTAGTGTAAGAAGATCTAGAATCGAGTAACAACACGAGTCAACCAAATACTATGCCAATATTAATTGACACATCATGTTTGGAGTAACATAGCTTCGTATTGGGAGTGGATTATAGTGTAAAAAGGGGGTAGTGTACAAAGACCCTAAACTACCTCAATCATTCTAGTGACCTAGAACCCCTACTTTTGGATTAATAATGTGTAAAATATCTCCATGTCAAATGTAATGGAATACAAGGTCATGGATGTATATATTTTGATGGATAAATTCTCTTAAGGGCCTGTTTGGTAGGGTGTAGTAGGAGTGAAAAGTGTGTATAAAAACATGAATAGAAAAATTCATATTTAAAACTCTACCGATTTTATTTGGTTAGATGCAGTCTAGATCCTGTGAATTTAAATTCTTTTGTTTGGTATAATGTTGATTTGAAATAATTTTACATAAGAGACAAGATTGAGTTGACTATATTAGCAACACGTGATGGATCAACGTTGATAGGTTGTATTAAAAGTTACGTGACCAACATTATTTATCCGTTCACATTCCTCACTCTCACAGGCCCAGTTTGTTCATTCGTCCTGTCATTTATTCACTGGCTAGAGAGAGAGAGAGAGGGTGGGGGCAACTGCCGCATCTTTTTCTATTATCACTGCGTCGCGAACGGACCCACGCACATACGTATGCTCCATTTGCCGATCTGCACATGACCGCACGCGTTTTCGGTGCGATACCAATTCCAGGAATTGGTGCCCAACTGTACAATCTGATGGTGTCCCAAAACCGGGAATTTCGACTACATTTTGCCATACCAAACAAAATCAAGAGTAAAAGTATTGTTTTTGAACTCACAGAACTCAAGATACACCCTACCAAACAGGCCCTAAGGGATGGAGTGTTTTAACAAATCGATACCTTGATATATTTATCAATAATTCTGTTAATAATGTAATTTGGGTGAGAATATTGTTAGTGGTTGATAATTAACTCAATATTGACCAAATGTAGATTATTACCAATTATACGTCTAAGAAAATTAAATTGATTACTTAGATGAGACTCCTAACCTTGGGATTCATAGATAACTCTAACTTGTATAAAGAAAATGAAGCATTCATAGTACTAGGTTGTACTGAATAAGGAATAACTAGCTAAGGAAAATATAGGCATCAAATGACATAGTAATAACGTCTAATGACCTATATATGTGTATTATATTATTTGGGAATCATATGATAAAATTTTGCACAACATACAACCCTAATTTGAATATAACAAGTAATTTTTATAATGTGTGTCTCATATCTCAAGGACTAGCTATGATCTGTAATGAAATATAATAATTATGAAATATGTACATTAATGAACCTTAGATGAAATTTGACAATATATATATATATATATATAGAGAGAGAGAGAGAGAGAGAGATAGAGAGAGAGAGAGAGAGTCAGACTAGTATACACTCGAGTGTACCGGAGGCAACGTACACCTCAGTCATTTTTGAAGATGCAATAAATTTTTTAAAAATCTAAACCGTTGATCTTCTTAACTATCATAAGAACATACTATATAATAAATTTCAGCTCATTTGGACACTTATAGGTCGTGCATCTAAAGGAGGAAAAAATCATGTATTTCAAATTAGTTTTGTGCGTCGATTTTGTTGTTCTTGGATGAGTGACTTACACTCATCCAAATGAGTTCAAATTTTGTATGTGACCTATTATTATTGTAATCATGAAGACCAATGGATTAGATTTTGAAAAAACATGGTCTAGATAGGCAAACACCATTGGGGTGTACGACGTGATCTGTACACTCGAGTGTATACTAGCCTGACTCAGTATATATATATATATATATATATATAATCATGATTTCCATATAAAAAGAGGTTTCAGGCATCCAAGTGTGAATATCCCATTAATATTTTTCATGATAACAACAAGGCATGGATATGAATGAATATTCCTAGAATTTTTTATTAATGGGGATATGCCTAGCACATCTAAGTATATATCATTTTGGCATGAAATACAAGTTGGATAACTTGAGTTGCAAATTAGATAAGTTAGATTATAATGAGAGGACCATTCTTATAACAAAAATCCTAATACAATCATTAGGATAGATACTCAAGCCTGACTTAAAATAGTTTACAACTTCATTGTAGAAAAAATTGAAAGCCTTTGTGAAAATCTTGAATTTTTAGATTAAACACACATCTCAAAACTTTGAGTCAAAATATATGGTCAACCACATAGACACACTTTGGTATATCCATGGAACAAATCCTACAATCCAAAATCTAAAACCCACAAAGTATATCTTAAACTAATTGAACCAATAAAAATATATTCATAAACATCAAGAACAACCTAGAGGATTATAGAGAATCATACTTTATAGAAGATACCATATTTCAAAAATTGAATAATTTTTTTATTCACCAACTATTATAGAGCATCGTGCTTTAACAAAAGATACCATATTCCAAGGAGTGATGCATTTCTTTATTCACAACATGTAGATTACATGAGTTCACTTATAAAAAGTTATAATATTGCTCACAGTTTGAACCATTTCATACTTCACAACTACAGGCAATAGTACAAAATGCATTGTACATTGTACCATATCAACTATTCACACAACAACCAAGAAAGTGAGTACATGAACACTCTAGACTTATCTATTTTATTCTTTATAAAGTCTTCATCAGATCATACTTTTGAGGCTTGCATTATACTTAAAAATGTGCAAAATAACTAGGGGAGGCTCATAAGATTCCTAACGAGAAGTGAACTCCCACCGAGATAGATAGAAATGTATTGGAAGCATATTACATGAAATAAAGTGAACTAGACAAATATAAATGTGTCACTTAATATCAATTAATAACTTAATAATTTACTAAGAGAGTAAGCATCTCATATATGATATAATAACACCAGATTTTACACAATTAGTCTATTCAATATGTTAGTTGTGTCAATTCAAGAAATATGAAATTATTTATAACTCTTAGAAGAATAGCTATGTACATCATACAATAATCATGATTAGGAATAATCCTTATAACCTAATCGGTTGTATTATATTTTAGGTTTTTCCACAGTAAATTTGGAGACTATTATCTGTTCTACAAGTTTATAATTGTGAATTTGTTATGCCTTCCATAACGTATCTCAGGAGCATCTAGTCTCACTAAGATCCCTCCACGTCCCAGACGGTGAGGGTTTAAGTAGGGGCTCATCAACATGTGATCAAAATAAACATCATGCATGTCATGGGTACACATGTCATAGCACCAGCTATATCACATTAACAATACCACCATATACACATATCACATAAATCACATATGCATAGTTACCACAACAAAATATTATCTACCACCTTGATCATTGTTTTCTAACCAGTTATTTTTAGGTATCGATTGATACCATACCTCATACGGATTCTCAATAACCCATATATATTTAACAATATATGACTTTGAGTCCCATTTTATGATCCAAGTATTGCTAGAAGAAAATTTATTACCTTTCCATGACTTCCAAACACTAGGAAGTTTTGGGGTGTATAGGGTACACAAAAATCATCTTTTATGACCTATTTCATACATAAATATGATCATGCTTAGTTTGATTCCAGTAGAGATCGTTAGCTTATCATTTTTGTGTATATACAACATTAAAGAATAAAGAAAGACTAAGAACTAAACAACATAAACATGTAATAAACAATATGTATATGGTAGACATGAAATTATATGCAAATATCAATAACATTTAACTCATCATCAATAGGTCACATGCCTTTGATCATGTCCATGCTCACTTGGAGCTACCCCTTGGTATTATCAGATGGACCATATGTCCCTTTATGCAATGAATACTCAAATATAAGCCTTAAAAAGCATCAACGTCATATTACTCAAGCCATCTTCCATATTCATAAAGGAGCACATATAACAGTACCATCTTCTCATATTTAGATGTTCTCATCAATTATTGTTTTAAGCCATGCATACATTTTATCAGAATGACCATTTTTATCACAAGTGTAAAAGGTTATAGAAAGAGAATATTACATTGTAAATCACTCGAGAATAATTAAAACCCTAAGGCAATTGAAATGCTTACTATAAGGAGGCGAGGTCACCCCCTTACTAAAATTTAATGGAAAATACACAACATCCATATTGTATGCAAATTTGTGATCACGAGGATGCATGCATAATAATTCTATTTAAATAAGCATGATTCAGATACAAAAATGTCAATAGTAGCAACGAAAAGAAAAGACTAAGTTATTACATGGCTTTGATCTCAGTTCATTACATGAGATTCATGAAACATAAACTAGAAAAGAAAACTACATGATCTAGATACAAAAACCTAAACATCTTGCAAAGATTCCTTTGATCTACTCCTGGGCATGTCCTCCTTGGTCTTGTTCCACTCCTTGTCTTAGGCGTGGGTGATTGGGATCACCCAATAAGAGGAAAAAAAAGGTATGTATCAAATAAGGAACAAGAACAAAGTTAAGAACAACAAAGGAAAAGTTTGGGTAAGAATATGGGGAGTCAAAAGTATGAGGTAGATAACAAATAGGATTCTTTCCATAAAAAATAATAAGAAATTTTGCATGAATGATTAAGTTAGACTAAATTAACTAAGTAGGGTTGAGGCACCTACCAGACCCCAAACAATAGGCGAGGTGTAACATACTCGAATCCAGACATATATATTAAATCTCTCTTCTTCTAAGGTCCTATTCCATTATGTTAACATACCATATTTTTTTCCCACAATACAAAATACATTAAGAATAATTAGTGTCATGGATATATAAATACCCTTAGTATTTGGTCTGAAAGGTAAAATAACCACAATACACTAAATAACAAGACTTAAGGAACAAATATAGTAAACACCATTCTTGACTCTAATTTGACACCATAAAATGTTCTTAGGAGTGTAAGATGAAATGAATCAAATTAATGTGTAATAAGTATTAAAATGAGTAAATACATTAAATGTATGTATGATATACAAATAATGAAATCTACTAGTAAACATCTTCAAAATGTGAAATTTATGGCTCCATTTAATTTCTCACATGTTAATTGGTCTACCTATCAATTTTGGTATCAATCAGACTTCATTTTCCCAACCATTTACTAGTTTGAATTCCTAACTAGTATACACCCTTGTATTCATGTTAATTACATTTCCATGCCACCTGTTCTCTTCGTCCTTGAGACCCGCTCCCTCCTCTTGATGTGATCAACGCATTCTCCCATATCTGCATCGCATACGGCTGGTAGGGTCATTTCTTTCTCTTCTCCGCCTCCCCTTTCTTCTTCTCCCCTGATTCCTTGCCTCCTCTCCACTACCCCTATTCCCTTCCTCTTCTCTTCCACTCTCTCCTCATCTCCTCCTCTTCTCTCCTTCACCCCCGCCTCCTGTGCTCCACCATCGTGACTGCAAGATGGCGGCTACCCGTCATTGTTCCTACTCAATCACCACCACCGCCCTGAGTCCCAAGCATCCCTACTCATTATAGTAACACCATTACATCACCGCCCTCATAGTGGTAGCATTGTCGGTTAGATGCAGTCCCTCGCCAACAACAGACCGCCTTTCCAGCAACCCGCAGTCGACGACAACCAGAGGACCCCCATCACCCACCCCCCTTCAACCTTCATCGACTCAGTAGTATCCCCACATGGCTGCCGACCTTGGCAACACCCTCTCTCCATAGATATGCTACTACCATCCTCTCCAGTGGACATGCAACACCATGGCTGCCACTCAGAACCCCGACCCTACTGCTTCAATGGCCGACAAGTAGTCTTTGCAGCCGGTGACACATGCAACCACCAAAGGAGAAGTAGCATGGATCTAAAGTATGTTGTGGCATCAAGCTCTGACCACATGAGACCTTCCATGACCACCGACACCCTACTCTTCCTTTCTCACCATCTCCATATGCCGCCTTACCCTTGTCTCCTTTCTTCACCCCTCAACCTTGACACCAGCATGACCTCACCATCATAGACCCGCAACAACAGGTAACTAACCACTCACATCACCCAAAACTCCCTGCCAATCTCCCCTCTACCTACTCATCGACATCCTTCAACTATCTGTGATGCCACCAATAAGTCATACTGCTCGCATCACAGATCTAGCAGGTGGACTCTTCAACCCTCCCTTCACGATCACAGGAGATCAAGAGAAAGGAGATCCTTGCCCACACCCCTGCTTTATCTATACAAGTACCCCGGCACTGCAGGCCTCAATACAAGGGAACTCAAGGGTGTTTGTTGCCTCGTGCCATACTATGTGCAACATAAATCGTCTCTCATTTGCCTCCAGCAAATCTGGAAACAACTACGGGTCAGCTTAGGCCACCTCACACTGGAATGCATCTCTCGTAGATCCTAGGAGGCCTTCTCAGCCCCTAATCAGTCACCAAAGGTCCACCAGCATCCATAGGAAATGATGAGGAAGTCGAATACTACTCTACAGATCATGAGTCTTCGTCAAAGATTTGGTAAGCATCCTCTTCAGTTTTTGTTACGACTCTAGCAAGTCAATTGAAGATACTAGTCTAGATTACATCTACTACATTAGAGAATAACAACAATAATAATCAGAATGTCTCAATCACATGGTTTACATATGTAACCATACCATTTCTTACTAATTGTATATGTATGTGTATGCGGTAGGGTAATTAGTCTGGTATGAAACAAGTTAGAAATCCTACTATTTTATTATAACTGACATACATAATTAGTTATCAATGCAATATGTAATGGTATATATGATAATATTGTGAAACCTACCACATATATGTAATTAACTGGCTCACCTTTTGCAACCCATATTACATGTATCATTAGTTGATTCCTAATGAGAAACTATTACTGCCAAAGATGTTAGGGCCCTAAACCCTATATATAAATATCAAGTATATTTTTGATAAAATACATGGTAATTAATGAGTCACATAAATCCATGCATATTCATAATCTGTTTAAACAAAAATTACAAGGAAAGGATATACTTAAAGGATTATGATGTGGATATGAATGTAATCCTAGTTGACTATACTTGAACTATATGCTACATATAGTGAAAGAGGAAGATTGCAAGACCTAACTTTACGGAATATGTATTATTATCCACACATATATGTAACCTAGACATCATAGGGTTATGTATGTCAAGATGGATATAAGAACTAAAACAGATATGTAATGAACCTTATGACTACTTTATAGGATTAAGAGCTATGATATATCATTACATGATCCGGACTAATATAAGAACAATATGAAATACTTTAATAGGAAAATATGCATATACCAATTTTAGTTTGACTAACATATCATATGTTCCTAGGATGAGTATTTGACTTTGGGGACAAGCATAACTGTTGAGTTAACCATCACACTGTAAGACAAGGTATGCACATCCTCTATTTTATTTTGGGCATTATTTGGCTGAAACCTACATTCATTTAATGAGGCATCTCTTGAACCTTTATTTTTCTTAAAAATCCATTAGCTTGAACATGTATATTTTCCTGCTCTCAATTCATTACATTCATTTGGTTGTTGTGATATCTTGTTTATATGGGTTCTTGGACCCCTCCTACGGTGATTGTCTTTTAATTGAAATTGACTATAATGCCAGTCTTGCCACTCTATTTATGCATGCTACATGTTTGACTAGAATATTTAGAATAGTGGTACTTATATACAACCATACTTATATAGGGTGCGTCTATTCTGCCTGGGGTATGCGTTTCCACCCTTACTTTTTAGGGCATGATACTATGGTGTTATGGCCCTGTTTTAGGTATATTTAGTCTATATTGTTATGCATGCAAATATTTATTGCTTCAATTGAGATTTGGTTAAATGATATGGCAAGACGTTTTCATCTGATCCTTGTATTCTAAATTTTTATATGCCTCATTTATTTTGTTATATTCCTTTTGAACTTACCTAATTGCAACTAGCCCCCTTCTTTGTGGGAACATCTCTTTTTGCACTTATAACCCTATATAATGCCCAACGTGTTTATTATATGTACATACTCAGCTCTTTGCTAAACTCTTTGTTGTCTCCTATGTTCTGGGTGATGTTCCCTTCCACCCACATTTAGGTACATTAGAAGACAAGATACTAAAGGATTGAATATATGGACTTGGACATTGAGGATAGCTTGGGATAGTTGGTTTTCCCTCTGCAACTGGCCTTGTGTTCTTAGGTGTTTACCTTTTTTTTTCCACCTTATATGGTGAGGAATAATTGTACAAAGAAAATTTTGTAATTTTGTAATAGTTTTGTTTCCGCTGCTTATTCATTATCATGCTCTGTAATATGCACCATTTGAGAAATGAATGAAATTCCTCCTTTCCTTATTACCTTTTGGTATGTTTGAGATTGGATGGACTTATTCTTTAATTCAGTAAAGAGTGGATCCCCTATCGGGTCCCACTCTTTACACGAGGGGAGAGTAAACACATTCTCAGTAATCTACAAAATATTTATATATGGAGAGAGTAATAACATTTCCCAGAGCAAAATAACACATGCCCAAACTATGGGTGGTTGTACATAAGTACCACTAAATAGCTAATAAGTTAAATAAATCACCAAGCTCAAAGAAATCATATAGCAAGTTTAAATAAAAGAAATATTGTAGGGGGGTTCAAGACCCAAGTAAATATTGAAGTAATTGTACCACAAAGAGCAATAATAGGAACAAAGGTTTTAGTCCATGCCTTATTGGGAAATCAGGGCTTGGATATCAAAATGCCCAACTCAAGGGATAAGATGCACATATCTCGATTTAAAGTCCTACATATCACTTTTCACAAACTTAGAAGATTCCAAGACCACCTTTGCCTAATTTCAAGTTATTCACATGTATTTGGGTTTTATAATGCATGTAAGTGTAAAGAAACCCTAAGTTTAGACCATTTTGGAAAACCTTGGATTTTGGTCACAAACCCTAAACTAATCGATTCCATGTGTAGTTATGATAAAGAAAACATATTTATTTACTTAATTTGGAGATTATATGAACTAGTTACAGTTTTTAGGGATTTTTTATAATTTATTTAGATTCCAAAAAATCAAATCTCAAAAACATGGAAATCAGACTAGGGAAACCTTTTTATAAGAAAGATCTCATTTTTCTAAATGCAAAACATATTTATTTATAATTTTTGAACAAGAAGAGCAAACAATATGATTTGTACAAGTTCAACCAATCAGCAAACTCAAAGAATCCAAATAATCAGAGAAATTGTGTGTGAGAGAGAGAGAGAGGTGGGCCAAACCACTGACTTGGTCCAATCAGGGGCAACCAAGTCATGTGGTCAACAACCAACTCATCTCGAGAAAAGCAAAGGATACATGGGATGAAAGTATGAAATTGCCCTTAGAAGTAAAACAAAACAAAAAATAAAATAAGAGGGGCAAGAAGGAGAATTCACAGAGGGGATTAATCCCCTTGCCTAGATCACACCATGGCTATTGTACAAGGAGTAGCTTACCCAAGGAAAATTGGGGAAAACCTCGAGTGACCATGTTTGGCGATTATAGCGACATAGTTGTGCACGGATGAGTGCATAGGTACTTATAGTGAAATGAATTGGATGAAGCAACAAGGAAAAATGAGTTGTAAAGCCAAGAAAATCCCACCCATCCTTGCGTTATCGACGACAAAGCATGCAACTACCAAAGAAAATAGCAAGGGAGGAAGACAACACAGCGTGCAGAGGAAAAAATGGACAAGGTCCCTTATATATAGTTAGATCCTAAGGTTTCTTCAAGATGGTCTTGAGATGCTTGTGCCTGTAACATCCTAGGATTTGAGGCCTTGGATTAAACACTCTTAAATGGAATGATTGGACTAACCATATCACAAAGGTGCACCTCCTTTTCTAGGAGCACATCACTAAGAACTCCATAATTAAGTGTGCTCAGCTTGGAGTAGTACTGGGATGGGTGACCCTTCGGGAAGTTGATTCTGGCATGTGCGTGAGTGAGGACAAAGCACACAGTTAATGCTAGTGGTGGTCTGTGGGGACAGTCGTCATTCCTGAAACTCTAATAGAGCCTTGGGCAGTGGGCCTAGGTGTTACAAATGGTATCAGAGCCAATTCCCCTCCAGTAGGTGGGGCCCACATGGGCATGGCATGCAGTCTTGAGTCGTGCAATCTAGGCATGTAGGAAAGGGTTGTCCATGGTTGACGTAGCCACCCTTGTGCTGGTATTCTGTGATCGGGAGTTGGGTGTCCATGGGCCATTATGGGTCTGCACTGAAATGGGGAAGAGATTATGAGGCCTTATAGTTGAGCCTTGACGAGGACGTCAAGAGTCTAAGTGGGGGAGATTGTAACATCCCAGGATTTGAGGCCTTGGATAAAACACTCTTACAAGGAATGAGTGGACTACCCATATCACCAAGGTGCACCTCTTTTTCTGGGAGCCCATCACTAAGAACTCCATAGTTAAGTGTGCTCAGCTTGAAGTAGTACTGGGATATCCTATCGGGAAGTTGATCCTGGCATGCGCATGAGTGAGGACAAAACGCACAGTTAAGGCTAGTGGTGGTCTGTGGGGACAATCGTCATTCCTCAAACTCTACTAGAGCCTTGGGCAGTGGGCCCGAGTGTTACAGCGCCCCACAAATTTGGGTGTTTCTTGAATACTCGACAATAATCCATGACTAAACCCTTATTCAATGTGGAATAGTGCATAGAATCTTTAGGAGAAAGAATCTCGTGTAAAGATTGAGTATCGAGAGAGAAAATCAATTTTTAAAACCATCAAAATCGGCAACATGCTATCTGTTTCGGGCGCAAGGTAGGTGAAAACACATTGAACGCACAAGTTGAATCCAACAACTCGTGATCCACACAAAAATAAAAGGGTGCCTGACATGAATGTGCATTCCAATTCCGATTTGGAGTAAAGTGTGATTACATTTATTTCTCTTTTTCTCTCTCCTCAGTTGAGGGTGCAAACAAATTTCAAATTGAATGAAAATTTATACCTAGCCCAATTAGGATATGTAGAATCCAATTTTGCATTAGTTTTTAGTTTTGAAGACTATAATTATTTTATTTAATTCTTTTAAGGTAAATCATATTTTCTATTTCCTATCACATTACGGACATTTTAGAAACTATGAATTAATGTGAAACTTCACCCCCAAGCAAACTTAAAATTGTGAAACACGAATTTGCCATTAAGTATATATTTTGAGATTGTTTTATACATTATTTAATATTTTGGGCTTTTACATACTTTCTCTCTCCTAATATACACATGAAAATTTAAGATTATCCATATTAGATGAAAATTTACCCATAAACAAATTTTAATGTGTAGATTACAAACTTAAGATTAGTTGCCACTTTTGAAGACATTTAGTGACTCATAGTTTAGGCTTTACTCCTATTTTATTTTCCAAATTGAATTATGACATTTATTATTATGAAAATAAAGTGAAACTTGTCACTCAAGTCAATTGAAACACAAGGAATTCGAATCTAAAGTTACTTTTATCCAATGAGTCTTCCTTTTATGAGTTTTATTTCCCTTACATATTATTTTCACTATTTTTCACATTAAATTATTTAATGCTACTATCATGTTTCAAGCCTTATTATTAATTTCCCTTTTCTCATCCTTGCTCCATAAGGCTAAGGGAAGTTCTAGAATGAAATTATTTAAAAAATATATCACTTAAGTGGTAAATGTTTGCATTTTAGATCCTAATTGAAACATTAACTAAGGTATTTTTGCATAAACTCATATATTGGCATGAAAAGAGATCAAAAATATTCCAAACCATTAATAATTCCCACAAATTCAACATCAAGGACAAAAAGGATAGAAGGAACAGGAAAAACTTAGAAAAAGGGCTAGATTAAGAATATACCAAGATTTCAGTTCATCACACTTACATTTATTTTATTAAGGCCTTGTTAATGATCATATGATGTATGCAACCTTTTGAATATTTAATTCCTACCAGTATATAAGAGAAATTCCATTATTAACACCAAGCGTTCCTTGAATCACCCAATTTTCTACGTATTGTACTATATGCTAAAGATTCAATGACAACTAAGAGACATAAACCACAAGGCATCCACTCGTAGGCTACTCTTGGACAAAGTTAATCCTATAATGTAAATTTTTTCATCTGTAATATAATTTTCTAAAGGTCACATGAATTATGAAGAAAGATGGGAGCATACATTTCTCTATAAACAAGAAGATCCTAATTGTAACTACATTTCCATGTGGAACTATTTTTTTGGGCAACCACCCATATTTAGTTAATAATTTAATGTATCAATCTTGCTCATTCTTTATTATCATTAAATTGTATTGTAAACCTACTATATAAAACCTAGATTCATCATCAAATTGATAAGTAGCACAATCATCCAATTTCATCATGTTATAGTCCTACTCAAACTATTTTACTGCTAAGGAACTAGTAACCATTTTATATTCTCAACTATGATTATAACATGTAATTTCAATAAGAGAAGTGATAAAATCCCATCCATTCATAAATTACCAAGTTTAAGTAAGGAAAACTCAATTTTGGGTACCATGCAGCCAAATATAAGCATGCATGAAGGAAATCTCCAGAACTCAGTTTTGATGTGGTTTGTTACATTAAGAACATACGTTAAGAACATGAACTATGCATATAGAGCAATAAGATTTTTTATTTTGAAGGATATATGTTGATTTTAGTCCAAAATAGAGAGTTTTTATCGTGTATGAGTAATTGAAATTATTTTTCTTGGATTAAGACTTAAAATATATAGATATCCAAAAGGTAAATAATCACTCATCTGGACCACATTCTAGCAAGAATAAGGACGGAACCCCTTGCTTCATAAATCTACCAAATAGCTCCTAATGCTCAACCTTGCATGCACTAGGTCTAACTAGGTTAAAGAAAGAGAAAAGAAGATAATTTAGGTAGAGAAGAAAGATCTCTATAATGAAACATGGATCATCCATCAAAAAGGGTAAATAGGGAAGGAAAAAATGAAAAATACGAATAGAAGAAAAGAAACTTACATGAAATCCATCTCTGCTAAGTCGTGAAGGCAGTTTCTAGCCTAGATCTAAACAAAAGATATTAAATCATTAACATTAAAAAATGCTTTTATCCAAGAGTTACCTTTTTCAAGCTTTAGAATAGCTCTGTCATACCAAAAATGGTCTAACAAAGGTTTAGGGGTTGAAGGAAGTTCACACGTTTAGGCATGATCTTGACAGATTACAATTTATCCACTTTATGCTCACTTCAACCTCCGTTTTGACCTCCTACTGACTGCATTGACCAACCCACTTGAAGTGGCTCAGAACACATTCCCCCTTGACCTCTCTCCACATTCTTAAACCTCAAAAACTATTAGGATCACTTAAAAACACACTCTTAGACCACACTTTTACCGTCATAGGCCTATTTACAATATGCATCGACCTAAGTCGATCAACTTTGACCCAACCCAAGCATGCATTGACTACCCAAAGGGATAAAAGCACCCAACTTAGACTACTACCCACCTAAAGGGGGAAAAGAGGCCTTTCTATCACATCAACCATCTAGTAATACATCAATCATTGAATAACATTTTTTACCACATCTTCTATATATAATTTAACACTCGTGTATTATCACACAATATGACATTTACTATTCAAATTAAATTCAACTAAATCGATAATATACCATTAGTGAAAGTAAAGTATGGTTAAATGAAGACATGTGGATAGATTCTTGCATTATCTTTGTTGTAATGGTTCATATTATGCTCATATAATAGGTGGAGTCTCACATATAGTGATGATACTTGATGGTTAAATTGGGTGAAGAAGGTATTTTATGCAAGATAAATTTGTATAACTTATATACTAGCAATATAATAATAAAAAAATAAATGCAAAATACATTAACTCAATATAGAATATGATATAATTGATATGGATAATTCTATAGGAATACTAGCTAATTGATGCCTAAAAATGTATCAAAATAATTAAATAGTAAGAACTTTGGAATATACATGACCTAGTTAGTCAAGATACAACATTTCATCATAATTGGAAAATATTAGACTAGTTAAACTAAAGTAGAGGTGAGTATACCAAAATAAAAATATAAATCTCAAGATGATATCAGTTAAGACTGTTTTATTTTCCTAAGTTAAGTGTGCACAATACATTCAAGCTATAGTAAATAATCTTTATTTGATCCACTCAGTCAATATTGGATGGCGTGGAGGTTATTTACTATCGGTAACTAGAGTTTGCACAAGGGGGAAAACTCTCCTTGTTAGCTCTCACTATTTTCCTACTTTATCAACATGTTTTCCTCGCTTCACTTCATCTTTTAAGTTTGCATCTAGTGATCCCTTATCCAAATCCATTATTCTATGTATCTCAGAGGAAACATCTAGTTGCATCAAGATCCCCTATGGAGGAAACTAGCATAATTTAGCCCATTTATTTTTTCCTTGGACTTTAAAAAAAATCATCCATACATTTTAGGGAAATGTGTATGAAGACTCTTATATCATGTTGGCTTCAACCTTAGGTCAGTGCTCTTGAGGGGTTAGTTCTCTTGCCCATCAAATTCAACTATTAATTGTACATTTTTACATACCCACTTTTCTACTCAACACTTTGTTTTATTATATTATTGCCCACATTCCATTCCTTGATCTCCAACATATTTTGTTTTCTCTATAAATATGTAGTCTAGATCCATATCCTACAAAGTTCTTCAGAATCCAAGACTTCTATTAGCTCATGAAAAAACTCAGTTGTTATTGTGCATCACTAATTCACCATTATTGAAATTGATTGAAAAAACTATGTTATTGAGTAATATATATAATTTGATCCCATTATTACTTGAAATTGATTAAAAAAACTATATTGCTTGTCTAGGACATACAACTCTTATTGAGTAGAATGTCATGATTTATTTATAGTTATGTGTTTTAAGTGTGGTTCCTACTACAAACCCATAGATTGGGTTTAGGTATTGGTTCCTAACCCTAGGTATACAAGTGTTTATGCTCTTACCAAATTTTATATACATTATATAAGGGTTTGAGGTGTTGATTTCTATCTCCTAAGACTTAGAGTATGATGGTGCTCTAGACCTACATTTTAGGTTGTCTTAGTCTTACTATATAATATGCACACAAAATTGGCTATTTATTACTTTGGACAATTGCTTTAGAGGGAAGAACCTCTTTTATGCTCTCCTTATGACACATCATTGCTCATTTGTTGAACTTTGTGTTTAATCTACCTATTTTCAAAAATTATGCATTCTCTTAAAAGGGAATAATTGTTCTTCTTAATTTGGTATTATATTGCCTAACAGCTAACAATAAAGCACACAACATTATTTCCCTGTGGTACACTCCCTATTTTTTTCATATTTGGGCCTATTTTTTTCTAAACCATCCATGTGTAGATTGAACCTACTCTAAGACTATAAATCTGAGAATAGGTTAAGACTGTAAGACCATGAATCTACATTAGGCTTAGTCCCTCTCTAATAATGCTTCATTATCATAAGGGTATTCTTGATTAAATTTTGATAGCAAGTGATCAAGATAAATTCTATCTTTGATTTAAATTGTACTTTTTTTGCACTAGTTCCAAATTTCCTTGCAAGTTGTGGACTTAATTATAATTTTAACATAGTATAAGGACCTAATGAAAATTACATTAAATATATAAACACATGTTTTTACTTCAATATCATAATTGTTTTATTTAGAAATCAATTTATTAAGATATGAATATAATTTGAAGTCAATTGGACGTTGTTTTCCTTGATCTTGTGACCACATGTACATTTTTCGATTAATGTGAAACTTCACCAAATTTGAGGAATTAATTGAATTTATATATTAATTAACTAAGAATGTGCTTTTCTCTATAAGTGTGTTGTATTTGATGAGTTTGAATTCTTTTGATCCTACTTGAGTAAGGTCAAGTTTTCCCTCCTTGCCTTAGGTTGAGATAGCTAACTTAAGGTGTGGGTTGTTTTGGTCTTTGACCTCTTAACTTATATTTACCCACCCCCCCTAGAAGCCCTATTCCATTTTACGACCAAAGGACCTTATACAAAAAGGCTTAGATTTATGGAAACCTGTAATATCTCCATGATCCGCGATATCCATGGATTTCCACTTGCATATTTTTAAATGTTGGAGATGCAGTTTCTTTAGTTGATCTTTGACCTTGCAACTTCATTTTCACCCCCATAAATGTAATATATTCGTTATTATATATCTTAACTTGAATATTCCCTTAATTATTCTTCCTTATGATGAGATCCATGGATTTTCATGGTGTTTCTTACTCCAAACAACTAAAGCACCCTCTTTTCTCCTTTTTTGCCAAAGCTTTACCCTAGATATTGCTTAAAGGAGCTTATTTGGAGTGTTTAGAAGGATATTCATGAGGTTTAGTGCTGAGTTCATGGTTTTATGGTGTGTATCTTGAGCGCATCTTCCATGGAGTCCCATTGTTTTGAGGAAGGGGCTTGCATGTCTATGTATGTTGATGATCAAGCTTTCATAGGATATTTTATAGCTTGATAGCTTCATTTCCAGCCTTAGACATGGAAGATCATCTCTGTCTTATCTCCTTTTTTACTTATATTTGTTCCTTATTCCGCCTTATCCAAGTGACATAGTACCCATGGTGGTTTTATCTTTTAAAGCTGAAAATCTCACCTTTTTAGTTTAAAGAGCTAAAAATCCCACCTTTCTCTCTCTTTGACCTATGTGAGACTAGATCTAACTAGATGGAGGCAAATGAAGATTTGGGAGGTTGATGGTGATGTTTAAAGGATGATCAACATTGACTATAATAGAGGCTCATTTTTGCACACTTTTCAGGTGGGTTTCTTACTCCTTCATTAATTCTTGTGTATTCATAGCCTAAATAAGAGAAATGCTTAATTTTTACCTTACATATCTACATTTTGCTTTATATGCTTAAATGTGTGATTATTGGAGACTAATTTGCGTCCTTATGATATGATATAAGAGTTTATTTCTTCCCCTTGTGTTCTAATATTTATTCATGGTGTTAATAATGTGACTTCTTGTGGCCTTAAGGTTAAAAAATTGAAATCTATGTGATTATACCCTAGAAATGACTCATTTATGACTACTATGATACCATATTGATGAAAAACAAATTATGTGATCCTTCTTATTATATGGAGGGTAATCTAGAGTGCATATTACACATATCCCCAACTTTTATTCTTCTAGACATCTATCAAACATAGGTCACATACCTAAAAGTAGCTCATCTAATAACATCTACATGCTTAGTCTTGTTTTAGCTATAACTTTTTCATACTTTAGAGTTTAAACATAAATTTTGTATAGTGATACATGACTTTTATATGAATATAATTATACATATCATGGTTTAAATGAAACCTTAACCAATGTTGAAACTCTTTATGGTCGGAAATGATTTTGTGTAATAATAAATGGGTATTTTGAAGGATGTTGTGGACTTTTTTTTACTCCCACAATTTTCTATACATAACCCAAATTGTAACACACCCTTATAATAGGTTTGATTCTTGAAAACTAATATGTGATTTTTTTTGGGTTTTTTGGAGGCGACAGGTGCAACAGAAATAATAATTTTTTTCTCTACATACCCTACTACCAGATCTCGTCGATAACAACATATTCAAAAAGAGGGTGTGCACAAAATACTTTGTTGTAGAGAAAGTCTGGGACATCCCTTGGTGTGGTGATGTGTGTCACTTCCATCATGCATATGTGATCCTTTCCCATCCTCTAAATGTAGGCAACTCAGCATCTTCGTCTCTATTTCATCCACGCGGATAGACTGGAACTCCATGTCATGCTTCTTAAGCCAACATGAAGGAGTGGCCTTCTTCTTGAGGATGTGCTAGTATCAGCTTCTCTCCTTCTCTCTTTCTTGGGGACAATGACGTCTAGGGTTAAAGGCCAACTAGAATGCCCCTATACATAGTTGAGGAAAGGAAGCATGATTTCCCAAAACCCCTAGGAAAACAAAAGGATGCGATTGCATTTAAAACAAACTGTTCGTAGACTGTTTAAAGAACATTCTAGGATCAAGTAATTAAGCAACTAATCTATTGATTGATTAACTAACCTTTCATCATCTGACTCTAGCCAGATGCTTAGGATTAGGCAACCGACTTAATGATTTAAAATATAATTAATTGTCTTAAACATTTTAACCAATTAATTCATATTATATTTTAATATTATTCTAGTAGATTACCTTAATGTTTTAGTAATCAATTTGATTCCGAACATTTCCAATAATGTCCACAATTACACTCATATTCCAATACATCCTATGTGTGTCATTTGATAGGCTCCAAATTACATTGACAGTGATATTCATAATCATATTATGATTTACCAAGCAAAGATTGGTATCTAGCAAGACTTCATTTCTACCCAAGTAATTAAAGAAGTTGGAGAACAACTTCAACCTACAATCTGTGATTGGTGTTATAGTGAATGCATAGTTCTTTTGTCTCTGATATCCAGATTGAACTCGAGGCATGGAATCGTCATACTTTCCAACGTTCAATCCATGTTCCTTGACCTAGAATAGACTATTTGAGATATGTGTAAGCTCAATATCTCATATTGACTCACACCAGCATGGACATGCATTTCTCAATCCTACTTATAAAGTGGCCATCATATCAAACTCTTATAGGAGGGACAATTCCCATCTACATCACTCACATTCATCCCCATGTGTCATAGTGCATCTGAGCACCACCTTTACGACAACCCTTATTCAGGATCACGGTGGATGATGTCAAAGTAAACCAAATGACATGTGATGAGTGTAGTGACTTCAGGTCTAAGAACCACAATTACCACCATCACTGTGAGAGATGACTCTGACTACCATTCATGGTTTCCATGTGTCACTCTCAAGGGGAGTATGTCTGATACACTGTTCTCTAACAAGTATGTATGTGCTTGGTTTGATATCACATATCATGAATAATGAGTTTCTATCATCAACCAACATACACTCTAGTTTCATGTGTTCCTTCAACTATAAATATAATTTGATCCCATTATTACTTGAAATTGCTTGACAAAAAGCTATCTTGCTTGTCTAGGACATACAACTCTTATTGATTAGAATGTCATGATTTATTTATAGTTGTGTGTTTTAAGTGTGAATCCTACTACAAACCCATAGATTGGGTTTAGGTATTAGTGCCTAACCCTAGGTATACAAGTTTTTATGCTCTTACCAAATTTTATGCCACACAAGATGATCCTGAAATATGCATCCAATTTCCTATCATTGATCATGCCATCAAGATCTTTTAAACCTAGCTCGCTTCCTAGGGTTTCTAGTTCACTTTTAGGGTTTCTATTGCAATTAGGGTTTCAGCCACCATATTTATTACTTCTAATGCTCTTTGGGTCTGGCAGTAACAGCATAGGGTGTATGTGATAAGGATGTGATGTGTTTTTGGTACATGTGATGGATACCAAGGTGAGGAATCCTAGTATTCAAGAAGTGCCATTTGTTTGTGGACTCAAGAATATGTCTCTTTATAAGATGATTAAGTGTTTGACTACCTAAGAAGGATGACTTTGAGATCAATCTGGTTATAGGTTCTCCACCTATAGTATGGGTATCACATGTTAGGCATTTATACACCGCATAAGATGACGTTAGTGAGAGGATGCATAGATTTGAAGAGACAGTTGCAAGATCTTGTTGGGAAAAGTTCATTAGGTTAAGAACAAACCCTTGGAAGACACCTATCAAGTTTGGAAGTAGGGAGGGTTCCAAAAGGGGTGTACGTTGATGAGTAAATTTTCCAATCCCTGTTTAGATCAGCTAAAAAGAAAGCACAACTAGAAGTGTACGTAATAGCAGGCCAGTTGGTACAAATCATATGTGAGTTTTGTGTTGAATCCGTAGATCACAGTAGCACAATAGAAGCATGGTACATCTTGTAGTCTCAAGTAAGTGACAGAATGCATCTCTAGTCTTTCTTTGGAAGAAGACATGCTGAGGTTTGAGAGGGGCATGGTGAACCTTCAAGTTTGAGAATCTTATCATACAATGTGGTAAGTTGAAAAAGTGATACATACAAAAGAGTTGACCCCTGAGATAAATAAGGATAAGTATGTATAGTGCTTCTATGGCTAAGAAAGTATCGCCTGGCATTGGGTTGACTTTGTAGCCAGTAATGGAGAGGATAATGTTGAGTATGTGCCTTGTCCAATGGATCATGTGTTGACCTTGGATGGAGGAATAGTATGTTGGTAAAGTCTCATGACATTACCCTGACATTAAGGAACTATGTGAAATTTTGAAGGTTCAATGCATAATTAATATCCATCTCCTTTTGCTTGGGATTTTGGGGGCAAAATCCTTTTAGGGGTTTATGACTTGTAAGGACCCTGACTTGGATTTTGAGATAACCCTAGAAGTTTTGCCTAAGTAAGATAATAGAACTTTGTCTTAATCTTTTGAAAAGTAACTAATACTTAAGGATAGCTTAAGTTTCAAGTTTGATCCTATTTGAAGGTTGTTTGTGCTATATATGATAGTTTTGGCACAAATTGCAATTTACCCAAAATATGGGATTCATGTGCAATTTAACACCTCTAGATTATCCCCTTCTCTCTCTTAGCATCATCTAGAAGGGATATAAAGGAGGGGTCTCCTTGTTTGAGTCTTGGTTGAGTGATAGCACTCTTGGTGGGGAAAGAACCAAAGAATGTTGAGTATCTTGAATCCTAGATGAGGTTGTGTCAAGATATGTAGAGTATATGGGAGTGCCTATCGGTTTGGAAACCATAGAAGAGGTCCCATATAGGTTTAGAAACTTTTTTTAGGTATTCATATTGGGATAAGCACCTCAAGTAGATAAATCCTATCGGTTCAGATGTTCCTTGTAAAAGTTGTATCGGTTTGTGCATAAAATGATATTGGGTTGAGATATCTTGTCAAGCAAGATACCCAAAGGCCGATATCTCACCCTTGAATTATCCATAAGAGTTTTTCATAATGATATAACCATGGTTTCATGGTTCCACCATGCATGGACACGTGTCACCTAAGTGCATATGGTAATGACACCTTACACATACTCTCTTCCATGAGCCTCAACTATACAAGCCCCTCTTTTCACAAACAAGTAAACCTTTCGACTTCTTTAACATCTCCTTCTTAGTGGACGACCCTAGGATCTTAAGGAGCAAGAGGAAGGCCAAGCATCTTGTGTAAGGTGAAGCTATGGTCATCTTCAACCTTGGATGGACTATGCTTTGCAGGTCATGGCTCCTTTCTTTCTTTTCTTCTTCACCAAGTTCCTAACTATGGTATCTTCTTTCATATAGAGGTGTTGTGATCAAAGTCCTAGACTTTTGATAAGTCATATTCAACCTTGGGAATGTGGATCTTTTAATCTTGAAGATCTAGTGGAGATTTTGAGGCGGGTTATATAACTTGAACTCAACTCTATTATTATTCACCTTTATTCATGCACTACTTGATGATTCCTTTTCAATTTTAACTTTCCTTGATTGAATGATGGTTCTATGAGATCTAAAGGATATATGGGGTTGTTATCCATGAACTAGAGTGTTATGAAATGAATGGTTAAAGCTTGAATATGACAAATTCGACACATACATTATGTTGTGGTTGGTCGTCATGACCTAGAAGTGCCTAACCGATATGTGATGCTAAATTGATATGCTTGAAGGGAGTTAGCCGTCATGACCATGGGGTACCTGGTATAAGTTTGTTGCTTGAGTGCAAAACTGTGATGCCCTATTTGAGTAAGGACCAAAACACTTTAGACAAGGGTTTCCCGATACACCTTGGAGTGGTAAATCGTGATGCCTTGTAGAAACCCTAACCCTAGCAACCTGACACACCCATAAAACTGATACACCTCTAGCCTGATACAAGTATGATGGTCGACACATCAAGTAGTGGTGAGTGTGATACCTTGATAGGTGAAATAATATAGGTTGTTGATGAGGGCTATTCCGATACAATCAAAACCCTAGAACCTGATATGTATCAAACTTTTATAGGCTGATATCACTTGGTGATAGCAATGTCCGATACATAAAAGGATAGTTAGGCCAACACACTAGATAGTAGTATGGATGATACCCTAAAGTACATTATGGATGATACCCTAAAGTACATTATGAACGATACACAAAGTGTTAGGGTGGCCAATACCTTAAAGTGAGGTCAAGTTGTGATCCTTAACTAAGGTAAAAACATTTTGCTAAAGTATGAAGAAGGTGACACACTAAGGTGTGGTGAAGGTGATACACCATATGTGATTCATGGTCGATATCACCCTAAGCACCTCATAACTGATATTACCCTAAGCACCTTTAAACTAATATCTCTTTGATGTACCTTGGTTGACACAAGCAATCATGTCTAGTCTGACATAAGTACATGTGTCTTGGCCGACACAAGTGAATGTGTCTAGATCGAAACAAGAATTAGAGTGTAGGTCGATACACCTTGATGATTGTAGGCCGATACACCTTTATGAGTATAGGCTGAAACACCTTGATGAGTGTAGGATGATACACCTTAAATGTAATCAATTGATACACTATGAAGTAATGAGATGGATACACTTTAATAAATGTAGGCTAATAAACATAAAAAGAATTAAGCCAATGCAATAAGTATGTTGGAATCAATATCCTAGTAAGGATGAAAGAGAAACTTGTACTACTCATGTGATAAAGGTAATAAATCATGTTGATAATCAATTGATGATAATTAATGAGAGTAATTAATTATGCTTGAATACTTACAGCAATAATGTGAACTCTTATGATGTGAATTAGGGTTTGGTTGTTAAATAAGAACTTGAAAATCCTAATCAGTTATAAGGGGAAACCCTAACCCTAATTATGAGATGGTTGCAATTTGAATGATTTTCTTTATGGCATGGTGATGGCATTTACTTAGTATTGCTTTTACCATGAAATCCTAACCATGCAGGTATTATGAGATGTTGAGCATAGCCACGTATGACCTATGATGATTTAGCATTATAACAGATTATATAAGGCTTTGTCAGCCATGTGAAATACTTATACAACATATATCATAGGTCTGATGACCTAAAGATGATTGTTGTCTGGTAATAGGTGACACTATTCAATGATGAACTAAGGGTCTAATACCCTAAACATGTGATCATGATAATGATAATGATAATGATAAAGGGAAGAGATTTCCCAGTAATATGTTTAATGGATTGAGATCCCAAGATAAGGGTAAAAAGATGTGTTCCAGTTGCTACAACATTCCTTGAAAAACATATTAAACCTTTCTATGTAGCATTTATCTATAATTCATGCTTGTAACTTGATTGATGCTAAAAGATGATGTAATGAAATTAACTTATCAAATGAAACTAAAAATGTAGTTTTCCCTGGCCATAGATCCATTCAGAGTCAGAACTTACTGGATTGTGAAATGAGTTTTAATCAAAGCGCATATTTTTGAATATGTGAGGGTGCAAGACGAGTATTTCCTTGCTTCCTTCAAACCTCAGGATTGACTAGAGGCTATACCCTAAAAAGAGTGTGGTTGTAAGTTGTAGCTCTAATGCAACATCAGGATTGGTGGTAAAGCCATGCCCTGAGAAGAGTATAGTTGCATGCCATGACTCAATATATATATATGCAGGATTGACTGTAGGTCATACCCTAAACAGAGAATAAGTTGTGAGTTGTATCTCTATAGCATTGAGCCAATATACCTTGGCTAGATAAATTTCAGTTTGACTCATAATGTCACTACCAATAATATCATACTAACTAAGGGGGTGAGGTTTTGGAATTTGGCTTTTCCATGAACCTTGTATGGTGCTGATGATGCTACCTAATTTAGGTTGGTTGGAGTATGAGAGGTATACCTCATTTACTCAGGGCATAAGATTGGTTGTTGAAAGATGTAATCAGCTGTGTAGCATATTTGCTTAAGGATCAAATACAGAAACATTGAATAAGGTTGCTATTTCTTCTTTCTGTCATATTTGATAAATATTATACATGTTCTTCGTATTCCTTTTAAAAGTGATTAAATGATCTATTGCTCAGTTATAGATATTTGAAATACTTAGATGATGAGACTGCTCTACCCTACATATAATTAATAGTTATAAATGTTTAATTCAATAAAGGTTTCTTCTTCTCTCTTTCATAAATGTTTATCTGTGATAATAATATTGTTGGTGGAGGGTTAAATCTCCCACTAGGAATTTTGTCTCATCTCGTGGGTTCCACAACTTTTTAGGTGGACGTGCACAAGGTGGCAGAGTTCATGTAGCTGAGACATGATAGCAACAGTAGGAAGACCTATAATTTGGAGGTGGTGTCCTATCAGCTTTGTCTTGTTGTAGATAGAAGTCCTGTGTGTTGTCTCTGTACTCTCAGGTCCTTGGGGGATAGTTTCATATCCAGTTTTATGATTGATCTGAGATTTTAGCTAAGAACGCCCTGATGTATAATGTTGCTTTTATATATGTTTTGGTAAAGAAACTGATATCTAAAATCCTTGTGATGTAATGAAATGATGTATGTATGAAGTAAACCATGATGTATATATGGCTTCAGTTCTTTCTGTAAAGACTTTCCTGGTAATGGATCTCTTAGTAAAAAGGTATGAATTATTAGTGATTTTTGACAATCCACTATTAATGGTTGTTTTCATGTGGTTTTGTGCAATGTTGATATCAGTTAGATAGAGGTCGTCACACATGTAGATGGGATTTGTCCCTCCTACAAGAGTTAGATGTCCAGGCCACTTGATAAGAGATAATGAGAAAAGCATGTATATGAGGATGTGAATCAATATATGATATTGGATTCACATATATTTCAGAAATTCTGCTCTAGTTCAAGGAACATGGATTGAACATTGAGAGGATAATGATTCCATGACTCAAATTCAATCTGGATATCAATGACAAAAGAATTATACAATAACTATAAAACCAATCATAGATTGTAGGTTGAAGTTGTTCTCCAACTTTTCGAATTACTTGGGTAGAAATGATGTGTTTCTAGATACCATTCATTACTTGTTATGTCATAAAATTGTTATGGACACTCGTTGCCAATGTAACTTAGAACCTATAGGGTCACACACATAGGATACACTTGGAATAGGATTTTATTCATGAACAAGGTTTAAACTTTATTAGTAAGGAGTTAGGTATTCAATTTAAACAACAATGGTTAAATGATGACTGACTGGACTGTGAACCAACCGCTTCAAGTGTTGAATTGAGCATTTCAAAGTGTCAAGTCAATTGAACCAACATTGGCAATCTGGTCCATGAATGAATTGGTTCAGCAAGTGAACTGATCGAATCAGGTCCATGAACTAACCAGCTCATGTTGTGAACTGACCGTTTGGTTGATCAATTCAATTGAATCAAAGATTAGTGTTGACATAATGTTGTGCATTAATCAAATATTAATTTTCAATACAATTGTTATTGGGAAACATGACGAAATGACTCGTCTCACATTTCAATTGATCGGTTCACCTCTGAATCAATCAGTTTGCCACTCGTAGGATGTGAAATTTTTTTTAAATTCCATCCCCTTCAACTCCCGCTCAGACTAGGAACCATGGCCCTAATCCTCCTATAAATAGAGGACTACTGGGGGCTTCTCAGAAATAAGATCAATCACTCTGACAATTGTTGTCTTCTCTGGTTGTGGTAACTGAGAGAACTTGAGCAACTCATACTTGATAAATGGAGGGATAGTAAGGGAGAACAATTATGGGAGACTGAGTTGGTGCTAGTACACCGACTAGAAGGGGCAACTCCTTCTTATCTATTCTTCTAGAACGACAGGAGTTCCTACTGGTTTGTGTGGACTACTATAGTTGTGATGATGTTGTTTCCTTTGGATTTGCGTGAATGGGAGGATAGATCCCCCACCCTTTGGGGATGCTTCCACTTCAGCCGCTCTCATTCTCTTGTTGACTCTTGTTGACTGTTTCCATTGAAAAAGAATCACTATTTCTTCTTCCTCAGCATCACAAAATTTTCGTAAGGGGATTGAAGTAGGCTACTATGAGATAAAAGATCTTCTTTCTAAAGGATGATAGTGTCAACTGTTGTCTGTGTTGTTCAACTAGGAAGTTGTTGCTGACACTTTCTGGGTCAACTTGAAGATAGGTGTTCACTGCTGTGAGGGAACTGTTGTTGGACTTACTCCAGGACTAGATATGACCTCGAAAGCCATCCTTCTCATTACATAGTTATTGACGTGATCAACTATTCAAAGGATAATAAGGAAGATAATTTTTTGTTTTCATTGCATGATTGTAGCCATATTTCCCTACAGTAGTATTAGAGCTACATCAATTTACTATGCTTTGAGATTTAATCAATATGATAAGATTTTGGTTTTCATCTTTTATTTATTGCATACAATGTGAATACTTAAAATGATTAATGTGTATATCTGATTAAATACCACATACAGTCCTAACTAATATATATACATATATATATGCAATTTACATGCGTCACCTGAAAATTAGTTTTTATGGTGTATGTGTAGCATGGTTATGGACAATAACCCTAGTTGTCTTTTCTTGGTTGGTTGTGGCTATTTATTCCTTGTAATATCTTAGTTTGCATATCAAGCCTCTATCTTACCTTCCACATGTAAATGTATTATTCTCTCCTTCCTATGCTCCCTTCAAATGTAACTTGAGGTTTCTTTATTAACATGTAATAATGTTAGGATCGTTTTAACTATTGTTAAAATGAGGAAGATATTCATCACCAATCGAGCCGCCAGTTTCATATGACGAGCCAATGGACTAGAGGACCAAGGAGGACAGATGACAAGAGGAGCCAAACTGATCGGAGTAACCCAACCATTCATTTGGATGTGTCCAAACATCGCTTGGATTGGAGGCTAGATGATCGTTCCAATGACCAACTGGCTGATCAGGAGGTAAGCCAATCGGTTCAAGGGTCAAATTGATCAATCCATATTGATTCAATCATAGATCTTCACCAAAAATAGGTTGACGCATGTGATGTAGACCTTAGGTGGTACTAATTCCATGACTCCAAGGAATTGCAATAGTATGGCCATAACCATCACTTATGTTTTTAATTGTAAGTTTGCTGGATATAGCATGCATATGATACATACTATAGTATGTGGTGATTGGATGTGTGTGTCTATATATATGTATATATAATACCTCAATCAAGTTTAAGATGATTTCCATTAGCAACACACATGAAAAAACATGAAAATGGTAATCAATTATGTGTGAGCACACCAAGCGTGGTGCATTGTCTATCTCATGGAAGTGTGATGATAGTCAAGTGGGCCTACCGAGTAGGGAGCATTACTATTGTGTTGGTTTTGGGTTAGACACAACTAATTGCTCAAAATGACATCAAGCACTTAGAAGCATGCAAATGAATATGGAAAAGAGTTTTGCATACCATATATCTAAGAATTGCATAACATGAAATTGGAAAAGGTTGCCTACCTTAATGATTAATTATGGATGCTAGTGTTGGCTGTGTAATAACTCAATTGTTTTGGGTCATGGCTCACTAGAAGATTGTACACTACAATCTTCTAAATTGATATGTGAAAGCTATCAATTTTAAACAAAATAGTGGTATTGATAATTAATTAAAGCCCTAATTAAACATCATCAAAAATTTATATAAATCAAATCAAACCAAAAACATTTTGACAAAATTGTAAATTTCTCTAGAGAATCAAATGGAAACATATGACACTTCTTCCCTGTGATCAGTCATTGAGAAGGACAAGTTATGTGGGAATAACGTGCATGACTAGTTCAGGATGCTGAGAATTGTTCTCACACAGGAGCACAAGCTCTATGTCCTGGAGACACCAGAGCTAGATGACCCTACTCCCACTACACCTAAGGATGATAGGGATGCTTATAAGAAGCATATTGAAGATGTCGTTCATGTCAAATGCCTAATGTTGTGCTCAATGAACTATGAGTTGTAGAGAGAACATGAGAATATGGATGTTATTGAGATGGTAACACATCTTAAGAACGTGTTCCAAGATTAGGTAAGACATGAGAGATATGATGTCTCCAAGGCGTTATTCAAATATAACATGGAAGAAGGAGATCCAGTGGGTCCCCATGTTCTCAATCTTCTTGGATATGTGGATAACCTTGCTAGATTGGGATTCCCCTTGGGTCAAGAGTTTCCACTGATGTGATTCTGTAGTCTTTTTCGGAATCATACATTTAGTTTGGCATAAACTAAAACATTAATGACTTTGATAAGTCATTGATAGAGTTACTTGGCATGTTGAGAATAGCTCAGGCAAAAATGAAGAAAGACAACCCCAAGTATGTGATGATGATCATTAGATCAAAGGGGAAGTTCAAGGGTAAAGGAAAAGCTAAGAAGAGATTTGAATCTGGATAAAAGCCCAAGTCTTTAGCGCTCAAGGAAAAGGGAGGGGTGAACAAGGGAGGCAATTGTCACCACTATCACAAACCTAGACACTGGAAGAGGAATTTCCCTCTCTACCTAGTGGAACTAAAGAAGAAGATGGAGGGGATAGAGATCTCCGATTTAGGTATATACATTATGAGATAAATCACTTTTTCATCTTGGATATATGATATTAGATGTAGATCTCAGATATGTTTCAATGTATAGAATCTAAAAAGAAGTAAGCCTTTATGAAAGGGTAAGGTTGGACTGTGTGTCACAAACGGAGCAAGATTTGTTGCCACTATAGCTAAAACCTAGAATTTATCTTAGCCCATAGGGCATGTATGAACTGTTATTTCATTTCTTCCAATAAAAGAAACATTTTGCTTTCTGCATCTTGTATCGACAAGGATGATTATGAATAAAGAAAAGTTAATATTCTATTTGAAAGATGTGATTTTATATGGAAATGCCCCAAATATCTTATGGTCTTTATTTGCTAGATCTAAAGTACATTTTAATAATGTAAATACCAAAATATGAAAACTTGATAACTCAAACAATTAATAAATATAGTAGTGTCATCTAGAAGCACATGGATGAGAAATGCATATTTAGAATACAAATGATGTTTGTCTAGTCTCGTTTGGTTATTGAACCAATAGAGATACAAAAATCATATATATTGGTCAGTATGACAAAAGAACTTTTCACTAGATGTAGTGGGAGAGAGAGCATTCTATTAGGACTTATACATATTGAAGTATGTGGACCCTTTTGAATTAATGCTAAAGGTAGTTACTAGTACCTCATCTTGCTTACTATTGATCTAAGTAAATATGGTAATCTATATTTTGTGAAATACAAATGAGGATCCCTTGAAGTGTTCGAGGAGTTCATAAATGAAGTATGAAATCACCTTGGTAAAAGTATTAAGGTACAATGATACGATCAATGTTGAAATATTCTAAACCAAGAGTTTGAGGACCTTCTGAAGAAACAGTGATAATGTATCACAATAAACTCCACCTGAAACATAATGACGTATCAGAAAGAAGGTGTCACACCTTGATGAGTCATTGTGTGATTATTAATAAATCTAGCTTATCGACCATTCCTTTTTGGCACATGTTTTACACTAAAACAATGTACTATCTATAATTGTGAGAACCAGATACACTAAATGATATTACTCAAAACATAAAGCACAATCGATCACTAATTAATCACAAACCCAAAAATACGGGTAAATTAAAACCAATTTCAACATCAGCACCCACTCAGAAACATTTGCATAAGAGCCCAACATCTTTCTTATATCCATACTATGCCAAGAATTTGATACAATTGTTCTATCACCTTATCCACAACATATATACACAGGAGAATAATATTTTTCTATGCCACACAATAAACATTAACATGCTAATAAAATTCCTATTCATTTGAAACACCATATACAAACTTTTCCTGCCAGGACCTGAGAGTACAGGGACGACTCTAGGACACACTAGACATCTAATCAACTTTCTCAAAGATTCATTACTATAGATCCTCTTTGCTGCCACATGTTTGTTTTTGTCACTTCTGATTACCTAAAAAAATGTGGTAAACCACAAGGTTGAGACCTATGTCCCAGCAAGAGATATAACCTCCAACAACATTTATTGATTACAACATTTTTAAGTAATTAAACAGTTAAGCAATTTAATCAGATATAACAAATAATAACAATAGTATTGATATTAAAAAAATACATAAAGGAGTAGATAATAACTATCATCATTAGCCAGACTATCATCCTTTATCTTGTTTACAATATAAGCAATTCAGTAGCATATGCATATCTAGCATCATGAGCAAGTCTAGTAACATAGAATCTCTATCATTATGAATAAGTCTAGCCACATAAGCATAGCTAACAACATTAGCATGTCTAATAGGTTGAACATATCAACATCATAAAAAGAGCTAACAAAATAAGCACAACTATCTGGATAAGCATGATTAGAAGTATATGCATTTCTAGTTACAAAGGCATGGCTAGCATGTTAAACATAACTAACAACATTAGATAGCTAGCATCATGATTATAATCAGCAGTAGCAGTATAGTTATCAACATAATCATGGCTATTATATGTACGCATCTACAATATTAATCATATCCACAACATAAGTATATCTACTATCTCTTAATTGCACTAAGCATCATCTTTATGTAAAGCTAACAAACAAGGGTTATCACCCAACGTGAAACATCATGTATAACCCTAAACAAATATTCTACACGATTGTATTACATCTTTTATTAAGCCATGAGGAATTTGAGGATACCACTCAAAATCCAACTAACCACTGCTAAGTCGAAATCAGTGCCATACAAGATCTAGGAAGAGTCAGACTCCTAAGATCTTCTTTGCCCCCGGTCAGTATGGGTCCGCCACAGCGACACATAAGGTCAAGCTACTAACAGCCTAGTCCATCCTTGTACAGGTCATGGCACTAGTGAAAGTATGTGGGTATGCATACCCTACCATCTGAGGTACAATCACAGTTGTCCTCCAATCTTGTCACATATATAATCACTGAGACACGGCCGCATTCATTCTCAATCACATCATATGTATGAGGCATGACCATAGCCAACCTCCACAATCTACATTGTGGATGACAAGGATATATCCTCAACATGCCACCCCCACATACTCAACATTATGTGCTCTAAGTTTTCCCTAGGAATACTCGTTTAACCATATGGAAAGTTCTGACACTCATATGGGTCTATGGCATAGGGCACTACATGAATAGAGTTTCACTTGATTAGTTATGCCAATTGGGTGAATTAAGGTTGCATCAAATAAGTGTACATACAAACCCTAATTCACTTCTAGCAAGCATATAAATATCACAACTTTTAAAAGATATAAAATGTGTGGAACATAATTGCTAATCTCATCATCAAATGGTACTATTCACTTGCCATTCATGAGACCAAACTAGTCATCATAATATCACAAGATATAAATCATTTTCACAATATCACAGGGTATCAACCCTTATCAACACAAGAGAATTACACCTCATTCAGGGCTCAACCATGCCCAAAGGTCATTAGGGCCATCATACTATCACATGATATAAACCCTTTTCACAATATCACAGGGTGTCAATCCTTATCAACACAATAGGATTACACCTCATTTAGGTCTCAACCATGCCCAATGATCATTAAGACCATCATACTATTCCCTGTAAGATCATCATTATCTTTGCATGCCCTATAACAAGGCTCAACAACATAACTTACATAAAATACACCGGATCAACAAAATATTGCATTAATGAACTAGGAGATATTCATAAAAAATCATAGTAGGGTTATATTAACATTAAGAACATTTCTTTATCACATCAACATGCAAGGAATCGAAATATGATTAACCCTCATCATATTCATAATGCACATGTTTAGCATAAGAAAGTATCAACCACGTGGCTATGATAACCACCAATTAACACATTAAGGTTATGATCATGTTAAGGATGTTATTCCACCGTCATTCCATCATATAAGAATGTTAAACATAAATATGCATCTTTATCTAATTTCATTAGAGTTAATTTCACAAGATAAATTATATTAATGTTACTAATCAACACTCATTCCCAAACCCTAACTCAGGCATCCCCATTAGATCATGGATACATAAGGTGAAGCATCACCATCACATTCCATACTATTCTCAAGTATGAACCTTACACATAAATCAAGGTGTAACCATCATGTTATAGCATACTAGGGTTTCAACAACAGTAACAGAGTACTCCATGATTGCATTAGTCATTCAAGGACTATTCATACGCAATTACCATCATTTAGTTATATTAAAGCTAGGTATAACAAGCTATACCTCATTAGGGATTACATATCAGCACAATATGGTTATCATCCCTTCCATTCATATGAGTGAATAGGTAAGACTACCTTATTAAGGGTAACCCTCCATTTGTTCCATCATCATTCAACCCATATCACCATACCATAGTGTCACCCAGAACCATTGGATGTTTAAAAGGTAAGACCATTGGTTGTTTACATAAGTAAACACCTTGGATAAACCACCTATGAAGTCCTTGATTTGTGCTCTAGAAATAGTCACCATCTAACCCTAGACATCCCTTGATTAACAACACAAAAAGTTCCATTGAGAGTAGGATAAAACCCACAATCGACTGTTCATTTAAAACAAGTCATCCATTGTCAACAAGTAAGCTCCTTAAGTTGATCATATAAAGGAAACCACATAAATCACATTATTAGGACCAACATATTACATTAGCCATAATTCCACTTTATTGTAGGAATAAACATTAGATCTTGACCATTGGATCAAGTTCATCTGTTAAAACCATCAATTACAGTATAGGTCCGACCATTGCATCAAGTGACCCAAGAAACCATTGGACTAAGGCTTAATAGATGATACAACTACAATACTTAACTCACCATAGGTTGTAGAAACCCGATCCACCATCATTAGTGATCATTAAGTCACTAGAGGTTGTTAGATCAACACTATATTCATTAATCAACATCAAATATTAAGCTAATGTCATTATTGATTGATAACATTATTAGGGCACTTAATGGTTGATCATTAAACTTCTATTTGATCCAAAACCTAACCTAAAGGGGTGACCATAGGTTGTCACCATCATCTTACACCTTTGATCACGACCATTAGTTGTAATGAAGACAACACCATAGGGTTGTTGCAATGGTACCATCATTGGGTCATGGGTTTATAGAAGAAATCGGCTTAAACCCTAAAATTGACCATTGGTTGATAGGTGCTTAGCACCATAGGTTGTCAAACCAACCTGATCCAAGTCATATTATACCTTAGGAATAACATACACATGATCACAGGTTCATCTAGAACTGAAATCAGAATAGGGAACAGTATAAAAATCAAAATCCAAGTCAAGCATTAGCTTTTTAGTGCATGAATCATCATTTTCAAGAAAGAACATGATCTAGCAAGCTTATGGTGAGAAATAAATGTGGAGCAAGTTATAAAACTTACCTCTAATAAGAATATGAAACCCCACACAGAATAAATCTCAAGTAGGTAGGGTAGAAAATCCAAGCATAAGTTATGAACTCGTCGATCTTGCACCTTTCTTCATCAAATGAGAAAACCCTAAGCATAAGGAGTGAGAAAGGTAGGGTTTTAGATATTTAGAGAAATTTTTACCATGTAACAACAAGGTTATGAACTGGAGGAAGGTCTAAGGAAGGATAAGAGCAAGATAAATGGAGAAGGAAGGAAGAAAATAACTTGCCTTGGTCGAAATCCCTAGAAGATGACCTTGGAAACCCTAAGTAGGGCTAAATGGAGATCTAGGAGACCTTCTTATCCAAAAAGAGGTTGTCTTTTAACTTAGAGCACTTGGTTCTGCATCAAAATAGAGGGTATTCATTGCTCCAGGTTAAAGGAAAGAGAAATCAAGTATAGTTTTGAACTTGGGCAAGGAAGAGGTAAATATAGCCCATGGATAAGGATGGAACCAAGCATGAGGTGT
Source organism: Alisma plantago-aquatica (assembly GCA_963693085.1). NCBI lineage: Eukaryota > Viridiplantae > Streptophyta > Magnoliopsida > Alismatales > Alismataceae > Alisma > Alisma plantago-aquatica. The sequence continues at coordinate 410,353,338 of OY856414.1, forward strand.
AAAAGTAGCTTCCCCATGTGTCTATGGCCTTAAACTATTAAGAATATACAAGCACACACATAAGAATCTCCCCCACTGTACATATAGACCTTCTTAGCTTTCCTTTGTCGAATTTCCCAGCCAATCACATAATTCATTAGTTGATAGCTATTAATGGTATCTCATCCATGAAGGGGTAAACCCCAAAATACACTTGGAGAAAACACCTTCAAACCAAGGTTTAAATAGGAACCAAGGTTTAAATAGGAGCCCCATGGCTCAACAAGCTCAGTAATGATGATAGAAGACCCAAGGAACATAATGCAAGTGATAAATTTCAAAGGAAACCTCTCCATTTGGTAAATCGTAGAAAAGTCCAAAATGTGCATAAAATTGCATAACTTGCTCAAACAGTGTCCAAATTGGACCAAAATTGAAACTTAAGCTTGTCTTATGATTTCAAAACATATCAAAATGTTATATTATGGTTATAATTATTCAATAATGGTAATTAAGATTATTCAACTCATTAAGCAAGTTCAGGGGCCTTACAACTATAAACCCCTAATAGGGATTTCACCCCCGATATCCAAGGTAAACAAAGATGGGTACTTCCTATACACTTCATCCTATTACCTTCACATGGTTACTTATATAAGATGGTTATGTCACATCATTCATACGTATCTCATCTTCGATTATCACAAAAAAAAACCACCTAAGAAGACATTCTCAATATGGAATGTAGAAACTTGTTGTGTATAGGTATGTGATTAATTAGTGTCGAACATCACATGTTCAACTTTAAATTCTATCTATCATCCTAAAATTATATCTATTGTATCAATACATTACTCAAAAGTCATACTTTCTAGATTTTTACCAATCATGGCATGTGTCACATAGCATTCCTTGAAGCAAAAAAAGGTGATGTATCCATCCTTTTTTTTCTAGATACACTGACACTGGAACACTTGTCAGTTCTTTTTCTGCATCAAAAGAAATGTTGAGGTTGGCACCTATCATTCCATACAAGGAAACATCATTCCTAGTCAACCTTGTTAGGGGTGAAATAACAACATTATCTTCACATTACTAGGATTTACACAACCTACTTAGAAGACATATCATGATACCATAAAGACATTTAATCAGCCCCATCTCACTCTTGTTCAACTTGTCTCATAGCTATTTCTGCTTCGACAACCTTAAGGATTTTTAAGAAATATTGATCATATTTTTTACCATATTTGAAATACTTTGACATGTCACCATTCAAAGCTTGATATAACTTGTATGACATGATTGGAACACTCTGTTCCTTCTATTCATAAATTCTATTTGTACATTGGTTAGTCTAAATGACATAACCATAAACTCATCATGGTCATGTGAATTATGTCATCCAATCTAACTCTTATGCATTGATATTTTATCATTGGTTTATCTTAAAGGAACACGGCACACATATCTATTGATCAACAAACCATCTATCCTTGATAGTGGTCTTGCCCAGCTATCACTGAACCATACACAATATTATAGAATCACTTTTGTTTTTCCTTCCAAACAACATTTAGAAGGTCATCGTCAACTCTCTCCCCCCCCCTTTCTTTAAGGGAGAGGAATAATTGATATGTTCATTTAGTAAACATCTCCAACCTTCACATACTTCCCATACTATTAATACATCTTGGATACTAGGATTCATTACCTTAGTATCCACCTCATGTGCTATAAGGAACTCACATCCTTATATCATCCACTTTTACCAACATAACAAATATCAAGATATATAAGAGGAGTCTTCCTAATTATTGGAAGGCTCAAAATCAAAATAATCACAAACTTTATGATCTTAGAACCATAGTCGAAGCAACCTTATGCTATAATAAGCTATCCACCCTCATGTTTACAATGAATCCACACATACCAAGTGGCAATTATCCACTTGAAAGTTGTGCCCTAGAAAGAAAAGACACAAAGGGAAACACACTTCCCACATCATAGCAATGTTGTTCAAGGGTCACTAGCAAAAAGGTAACCAATTCTATTTTCATTATGCAAGTCATAGCTTCTTATGTATCATTTTACCCTTTTCATTTTGGGTTCCTTGCCATTAGCATTGGAGTCATCATGATTAACATATATTATTACTCCTTCCTTGATGACTATTTATCACACTTGGGTATGTTCTCTTATTTTATTATGTTTATCAACCACTTATCAACAGGTAAATCATCATATTCCACATTTTCTTCATTAAACATGGATCATCTACCTTAATTTTTTTTCAAACACCATGCTTATTTTACATTAACACTTTCTTACACACATAGGTTGGTATGAGATTAACTCAGGTTCCACCTTGTTCCTTTGTCATTGTTCTCATTTATCTTCTCATTTTGTACTTGTTATAGGAGTTCTTTCCATCTTATGTGGATTTTATACCTTGATTCACTTTATAAGCATAGAGTTATATGTCTTTTACTTTATTATCTTCTTGAATCAGATCTTCAAGAACTCCTCTTTTTCTAGTTTGTATTCAGATTTAGATTTCATGGTGTTGTATCTTTCTCTTATAGTTACCAAACATTAAAGTTTTGATGAATAATGATGCAATTATCATCTTCTTTAAGGGAGGATTGAGATATTCACACCATGATTTCTTATTTGTTATGCTCTTTAGATTGTCTCAAAATGACTACTTGATCAGAGTAATCAGAAAGATAACAATCTAAGAGTTCCATACTTACCTTTTCTTCAATAATTGAATACCTGGCCAGGGCATCCAAGTATTGAGATTAGGCAGTATGCACCATGTTTTTGTGTCATGTTCCTAACTTAGACATTGTCCTAGTCTTAAGTCCTAGTTGTCCCTATAGACTCAGTGAACCTAAAGCTCTGTTACCAACTTGTGAGAACTTGTTACACTAAATGAGATTACTCAAAACATAAAGAACAATCGATCACTAATTAATCACATACCCAAAAATATGGGTAAATTAAAATTGATTTCAACATCAGCACCCACTCAGAAACATTTGCATAAGAGCCCAACATCTTTCTTATATCCATACCACGCCAAGAATTTGATACAAATTGTTCTATCTCCTTAGCCACAACATATATACACAGGAGAATAATATATGTATATGCCACACAATAAACATTAACATGCTAACAAAATTCCTATTCATTTGAAACACCATATATAAACTTTTCCTGCCTGGACCTGAGAGTACAGGGACGACTCTGGGACACACTAGACATCTAATCAACTTTCTTAAAGATTCATTACTATAGCTCCTCTTTTCTACCACATGTTTGTTTTCATCACTTTTGATTACCTAAAAAATATGTGGCAAACTATAAGGGTGAGACCCATGTCCCAATAAGAGATATAACCTCCAACAACGTTTATTGATTACAACATTTTTAAGTAATTAAAAAGTTACGCAATTTAATCAGATATAACAAATAAGAACAGCAGTACTGATGATTAACAAAATACATAAAGGACCAGATAATAACTATCATCATTAGCCAGACTATAATCCTTTATCTTGTTGACAATATTAGCAATTTAGTAGCATTTGCATATCTAGCATCAAGAGCAAGTCTAGTAACATAGAATCTCTATCATTATGAATAAGTCTACCCACATAAGAATAGCTAACAACATTAGCATGTCTAATAGGTTGAACATATCAACATCATAAAAAGAGCTAACAACATAAGCACAACTATTTGAATAAGCATGATTAGCAGTATATGCATTTCTAGTTACAAAGGCATGGCTAGCATGCTAAACAAAACTAACAACATTAGATAGCTAGCATCATGATTATAATCAGCAGTAGCAGTATAGTTATCAACATAATCATGTCACTATAAATACGCATCTACAATCTTAATCATATCCACAACATAAGTATATATACTATCTCTTAATTGCACTAAGAATCATCTTTATGTAAAGATAACAAACAAAGGTTATCATCCAAAGTGAAACGTCATGTATAACCCTAAACAAATATGCTACATTTTTTTATTACAACTTTTATTAATCCCTGAGGAATTTAAGGATACCACTCAAAATCCAACTAATCACTGCTAAGTCAAAATCAGTTCCATACAAGATCTAGGAGGAGTCAGACTCCTAAGATCTTCTTCACCCCTTGTCAGTACGGGTCTGCCACAGCGACACATAAAGTCAAGCTACTAATAGCCTAGTCCGTCCTTGGTACAGGTCACGACACTAGTGAAAGGATTTGGGTCCGCATACCCTACCATACGAGGCACAACTGAAGTTGTCCTCCAATCTTGTCACAGATATAATCACTGAGACACGACCACATCCATTTTCAATCACATCAGATGTATGAGGCATGACCATAGTCAAGCTCCACAATCTACATTGTGGATGACAAGGATATATCCTAAATCTACCACCCCCACATACTCAACAGTATGCGCTCCAAGTTTCCCTTAGGAATACTCGTTTCACCATCTGGCAAGTTGTGACACTCAGATGGATCTATGGCACAGGGTACTACATGATTAGAGTTTCACTTGATTAGTTATGCCAATTGGGTGAATTAAGGCTGCATCAAACAAGTGGACGTACAAACCCTAATTCACTTCTAGCAAGCATATAAATATCACAACTTTTAAAATATATAAAATGTGTGGAACATAATTTCTCATCTCATCATCAAATGGTACTATTCACTTTCCATTCATGAGACCAAACTAGTCATAATACGATCACAAGATATAAATCCTTTTCACAATATCACAGGGTATCAACCTTTTTCAACACAAGAGAATTACACCTCATTTAGGGCTCAACCATGCCCAAAGGTCATTAAGACCATCATACTATCATAGGATATAAATCCTTTTCACAATATCAAGGGTGTCAACCCTTATCAACACAAGAGGATTACACCTCATTTAGGGCTCAACCATGCCCAATGGTCATTAATACCATCATACTATTCCCTATAATATCATCATTATCTTTGCATGCCTTATAACAAGGCTCGACAACATAACTTACATATAATACACCGGATCAACACAATATTGCATTAATGAGCTAGGAGATATTCATAAACAATCATAGCAGGGTTATATTAACATTAAGAACATTCCTTTATCACATCAACATGCAAGGAATCTAGATATGATTAACCCTCATCATATTCATAATGCACATGTTTAGCATAAGAAAGTATCAACCATGTTGCTATGATAATCACCAATTAACACATTAAAGTTATGATCATGTTAAGGAGGTTATTCCATCATATAAGAATTTTAAACATAAATACTCATCTTTATCTATTTTCATTAGAGTTAATTTCATAAGATAAATTATATTAATGTTACTAATTAGCACTCAAGCCCAAACCCTAACTCATGCCATCCCCATTGGATCATGGATGCATAAGTTGAAGCATCACCATCACATTCCATACTATTCTCAAGTATGAACCCACACATAAATCAAGGTGTAACCATCGGTTTATAGCATACTAGGGTTTCATCAACAGTAATAGAGTACTCCATTATTGCATTAGTCATTCAAGGACTATTCATACCCAATTACCATCATTTAGTTATATTAAAGCTAGGTATAACAAGCTATACCTCATTAGGGATTACATATCAACACAATATGGTTATCATCCCTTCTATTAATATCAGTGAATAGGTAAGACTACCTTATTAAGGGTAACCCTCCATTTGTTCCATCATCATTCAACCCATATCACCATATCATAGTGTCACCCAGAACCATTGGATGTTTAAAAGGTAATACCATTGGTTGTTTACATAAGTAAACACCTTAGATAAACCACCTATGAAGTCCTTGATTTGTGATCTAGAAAGATTCACCGTCTAACCCTAGACATCCCTTGATTAACAACACAAAAAGTTCCATTGAGAGTAGGGTAAAACCCATAATTGACTGTTCATTTAAAATAAGTCATCCATTGTCAACAAGTAAGCTCCTTAAGTTGATCATATAAAGGAAGCCATATAAATCACATTATTAGGACCAACATATTACATTATGCATCATTCCACTTTATTGTAGGAATAAACATTATATCTTGACCATTGGGTCAAGTTCATATGTTAAAACCATCAATTACAGTATAGGTCCGACCATTGCATCAAGTGACCCAAGAAACCATTGGTATAAGGCTTAATTGATTATACAACTGCAATACTTAACTCACCATATGTTGTATAAACCTAATCCACCATCATTAGTGACCATTAAGTCACCATTGGTTGTTATATCAACACTATATTCATTAATCAACATCAAATATTAAGCTAATGTCATCATTGATTGATAACATTATTAGGGTACTTAATGGTTGATAATTAAACTTCTAATTGATCCAAAACCTGATCTAAATGGGTTACCATAAGTTGTCACCATCATCTTACACCTTTGATCACGACCATCAGTTTTTATGAAGACAACACCATAGGGTTGTTGCAATGGTACCATCTGTAACAACCCTGACCTGGGTTATACTTTAACCCTAGGTGTTTTGATTAATAAATGTGATTAAATTCTTAATCTCATCTTATGAAAAGTAATTAGGCCTCAAGAGGAACTTATGTTGCAATTCTAGTCCTTTTTGAACATTGTTGAAATCAATGTTTTGTTTGTATTGGAGTAAAGTGAAAATTACCCAAGTTGAGGGGTTTAAGTGCAATTGTGCATGATAATATGTTCCTCATGTGTTGAAGCATCATGAGAGTGAAAATGATGCTGAGGTATGGCTTATGGAAGCCTGAACACTAAGAAAGAGATGATAAAGCAATGTTTGTGCATAAAAACCTAGTTTTGGAGTAATGTGCAATTTACCCAAAACCAAGGGTTCAATATGCAATTTACCACTTCAATAAAGTCCCTAATGTTTCTTGGCATCATGTAGAGCAAATAAAATGAGAGGGACTTCTCATTTGAATTAATATGGAGGAGAGAGAATCTTGATATTAAAATAATCAAGATTTAATCCTAAGTGAAACCCTAATCCAATTTAGGGAAAAAATGAATGTATTAATTAAAGGGCCTTCAAACAAAATTAAAATGGTTGGATTCAGATGTGTGTGGATAAGCCTAAAGACTTGCAAAGGCACGAGCATATCCTAAGGAGGTGAAATTCCACTCACCATTATTATAAGAAAAAGAATTTCCACTCAAATAAGGATATTCTTATTATAAGGGTTAAGGTGCTTAATTTTTTTTTCCCTTAATTCATGGATAATGGAAGGGAGTTCGGTGGGGATATAGATGCCCTTGCATGCAAGAAACTAAGGGGGAAGTGGTGGCAACAATTTTGGAATTAAAAGACTTTTATAAAGTATCTTCTCTCTCCTCAATTTTCTTATAAAAGTACCTTTTCCAAGCCAAATGAAAGGCTTTTACAACCCCACTTCTTCTCCTTGCTTGAAAAACCGACCAAGAAGGCTAAGGATAGCAGGGAGCACGTCCCCAACCTGTTGGTAAGCCTCTAATCTTCGTTCTTCATGATTTCATGGTGAAAATCATAAAACAATGTGTAATTCCTTCATTTCTTCACTCAATCTTCAATTCTAGCCGATCATTTCACTCCAAATCTTGAAGTTGAGCCTTGTAATAGTTGGATAAGCTTCATCCACCATTAGATCCGTGTAGCTTGGAGCTTGGAGATCAGATTTGAGGCAGGTTTTATAACTTGAACCCTTTTTCATTGTTATTCAACCATTAATCTTGTAATTTCAATGATTCCTTCATTATTTTGATTAATTGCTGGTTGAAATTGATTAATTCATGAAATCAGAAGTTTTTATAACTTCAGGGACGAAGCTTGATAATGATTATATCATCATAAGCACACACCTCCCCAAATATCTTGGGCAAACGATTTGGAAGTTGGGACCAAACGGTTTCACCAAACGGTTTGCAAACCGTTTGGGAGAAAACGGTTTCAAAACCGTTTGAGAGGGTTGACCAAAGGTTGACCGTTTGATATTACTATTCCTAATTATGTTGGTTAATGACCCACCAAATTTTATGGATTAACTCCAAAGGAATCGTGAGTTGAAGGCTAATCAATTAGGTAAATCTAATTGGATTAAGTTCTGATTTCCAACCTGATTAACTTGACCTTTTTGGGCAAACGGTTTCAAAACCATTTGAGTGAGTTGACCAAGGGTTGCCCGTTTGTGATTCCTGTTTATAATTATGTTGGTTAATAACTTACCAAATTTTAGGGGTTAAATCCCAAGGAATCGTGAGTTGAAATCTAATCAATTAGGGAAACCTAATTGGATTAAGTGCTGATTTTTCAGCTTGATTAATTCGACGTTTTGGGCAAATGGTTTCAAAACCATTTGAGAGCGTTTACCAAGGGTTGACCGTTTGATATTCCTGATCCTAATTATGTTATTTAATGAATCACCAAATTTGAGGGGTTAATTACCAAGGAATCGTGAGTTGAAGGCTAATCAATTAGGCAAACCTAATTGGAATTAGTGCTGAAATTCCAATGAGTTGATTTGAGATTTTGGGTTGATTAGCCCAAACGGTTTCAAAACCGTTTGGGGATCACCCAAACGGTTTCAAAACTGTTTGGTGGTCACCCAAGACCGTTTTAAGGTCTAGGGTAAAGTATATATATGTGTTTGAAGATCCAAAGATATGGTGTTAACCCTAATCGGCTAAGTGCTGATTTTGCATTGGGATGAGTTGATGTTTTAGGTTGATTGACCCAAACGGTTTCAAAACCGTTTGGGGATCACCCAAGACCGTTTGGAGGTCTAGGGTTAAGCATGGTTGACCAATTGAAGGTCTAAAGGTACCAAACCACTTTGCAATTAAGTGTTGATTTGATGATCAACTCAATAGCTCAAATCCTAATGATTTTTCACTAGAATCCAAGGGTTGGATGAGCCAAACGGTATCAAGACCGTTTGGAGCTCATCCAAACGGTCTCAAGACCATTTGGAGGTCACCCAAGACCGTTTTTAGGTCTAGGGGTGAGTATGGTTAGGCAATTGATGATCCAATGATACTAAGTTAAAGTGTAATCAATTGCTGATTTGGTGATCAATCCAATGATCCAAACCCTAATTGGTTGACTTGGATTTTGATGATGTGATGGGAAAATGATCTTCACCTACTTGGCCAAATGGTCTTCACCTACTTGGCCAAACGGTCTTCACCTACTTGGCCAAACGGTCTTCACCTACTTGGGAAAACGGTCTTCACCTACTTGGGCAAACGGTCTCAACCACCACCTTTACCAAACGGTTTCAAACCGTTTGAACTTTGAAAGACCAAGATCGTTTGGGGTTCAAGTAGTCAAAGTTGATTGTAGATTCAATTGATCAATTCAATTGGAAACCTTATGTAATGGAGGTCCAAGGTGATTGAATCTCTCGAGAATAGAGATGATGAATGACTCATTGACCCAATGATGATTAGTAATGATAATCAATGAAGGTACAAAGAGTGAAACCCTATTAGTACCTAAGTGATTAGTGCCAATTAAGGGATGAACCCTAATTTCTTATAGGATCAATGACTTGGTACACTATGTCATTCATAGTTTTATGTACTTGATTGAAGGGATGATATGACCTTATCAAGTTGAAATGATGTTAGCATGAATTCATAACATGAATATGATTCATGTGGTGATTAAGGGTATGATCCTTAAGTAAGGAGATCATGAAACCCTAATCATGAACATAAACCCTAATTGACAGGGTTATTGAATTCTAACCCTAATTGAGGGCAATTCTAAATGAAACCCTAATCCAGGGTAAGGATGTAGCCCTAATCTAGGGTAATCATAAGTGAAACTCTAATTTAGGAAAAAGAGATGTAAATCCCTAATTGGGATGAATAGTGAATCTCCAATTATGGATAATTGAATGAAATCCTAATAGAGATGAATACCCAAATTATGGGAAACTATGGTGGAAACCCTAGTTGAGGGTGATTCCAAGAGAAACCCTAGTTGAGGGTGATTCCATGAGAAACATTAACTAAGTATTAACACCACATGACGTACTAATGTTATGTTGTGATAAGAGGCCCTAAGAAGGGTGAAGGCATGTGAGACTCTAATGAGGATTCATAATACATAAAGCCCTAATCTTGGATAATATGACAATGAATCATAATTCTAATCTTAAGTAAGGGTATAAAGAAACCCTAATGATGAGATAGAAGGAATGGCCTTATAAAGGTGAAACATTTCATGTGGTTGAATATATGCAACCTAATTGTAAGCAATGTCTTTACCATTAGACAAGTCCATATCATTAAAGATAGTTGGACAACTCTAATGTGTGGCCTATGCATTATATGATATATGTAAGTGATCAGTGATGGAATGTATTAAGAAGGGAAATACCTTAATACAAGATAAGATGGCTAATTCATGAGAGTCTGAAGTGATGAGAAAGTGATACATCAAAATATGATAGTTATCATATTCAACACTTCAGGGTTTATATGCCTTGATGTACTCCAAATCCAATATAATTGGGTAAGAAACATATAAAGTGTGTTATGCAACTATTACAATGAAATGTAATGAGTTGTTGCACCTTGTTGAGTGTTAATTAATGTACCTTGAGAATGGGGTTAAGCCCAAATGATGTGTATGATATAATCATACCATGATGAGGATGAGAAATGAACTCATACCTTGAATTGATGATCATTAATGCTATATGATGAAAGTCATGTTCTAAGAATAATCAAATATGATATCCTTGAATGCCCCAGAGGTATGGAATAATGTATTAAGGGTTGGCAGATAATGAGATCATGAAATCTTTATTAATGAGAAATGGGGAACCCTAACCCTAATTTGGGTAAAGGGAATGAAAAGCCCTATTTGATAGTAAACCCTAATTCCTGGTAGAGGAATAATGGTGTTACTATTACATCACATGATGTGATGAATATCTTGTATGACTGTTATCATGCCTAATAACCATACAGATATTATGAGGTGATGTATATAGCTAGTTTGAGCTGTGACATTTATATAATAAATGTTGATTGGCATTATGTGCCTTAATGTTGTTGTTGATTAGTAAAAGAAGCAATATGAATGGACTTTTATGAGTCACATGAGTAAGTTGTTACCTAGTGAGAGGTGACAAGATATTTCATGGCCTTGTGAGCCAGGTGTGATGCTTGTGTAACAAGTATCATGAATGCCTTGGTCAGATGACCTGAAGGTGATAGTTACCTGAAAAAGGTATAATAATGCTCAATGATGAGTTAAGGGTTTGAATACCCAGAACCATATGATTATGGTCATGAGAATGTGAAGGGATGAGAATTCCCAGTATTGAAATGAGGGACTGAGTTCCCAGGGTCTTGGAAAGATTGATAAATATCTGATAAAAGTAGTACATGTCTCTTTATAGCATTGTTGTAATACGTTATGTTTGAGAACTTGGCTGATGCTAAAAGAATATGAGAATGTACTTAATAAATCAAGTGAAATCTATTCATGTAGTGCTCTGACCATAGATCCATCATCGTCAGGAATAGGTGATGGTGAAACGGGTGCCCGCGGCAAAACCCGGAGCACATATTTTGAATATGTGGGGGTAAATGGGAGAAAATATCCTTACATCCTCTTGAAGAGATTGTTGGAAGGTAAACAAGAAACCTCTCAATCCTTCATGAATATGTCGGGATGGATGTATCACGAATCTCCCAATGATACTTAATGTCAGATCGAGGAGATAAACAAGAAATCTCTCAATTGGCGATGAGAGTGCAGTTGACGCTGTAACTCTGTAGCGAAGGTGCCAGAATACCCTGGCTAGCTAGTTAGTAGAGACACGAGATGTCCTGCATGTGGTCTCGTACTGACCGAGACAGATGAGGTCATAAGAATCCAGCTCTTTTGATGACCTATGTAAGGTACCGAGGCGATTTCATAATGGTTGGTTGGAGTATGAGCGGTATATCTCATCTCCTCAGAGCATAAGTGTGATTGTAAAATGTAATCAGCCGTATAGCATGTTTGCTTAAGGATTGAATACGGAGATTCATTGGCTGATGTTGCATTTCTTTGTGCATTCCTTAGTAGTTAAATGTTAATTATGTTTCTTTATATTCTCTGCATGGTAGACAGATGAATTACTTATCTACCATGGTTAGATGCAATGACCTCCTTGAGAATGGAGATTATCTTATTTTGTTCTATGATGAATAACTCTGCCTGATAATGTAAAAATAACCCCTTCTCAGTTTTAATTTAATAAACTGCAATAACAATGTTTTTGGCAGAGAGTTATATCTCTCACTGGGGCAATTTTCAATTGTCTCACCCCCGTGGGAAACATTTTTAGGTATGCATGGGAGGCAAAGCAGAAATCCTAGAATAAGGAAAGAGCAACAGCAACAGCAACAGTAGGGACAGCAATAAGATCTCAGGTGGAGATATTTCCTGTCTAGTCATACAGATAGTAGTCCTATGTGTTGTCTCTGTACTCTCAGGTCCTCAGAGTTTTTAGTCAGTGTCTTATGAATCAATCTGAGGTTTTGGCTTGATGCCTCAAGATTCGTATATTGTCTATATATAATGTTTATAAGATAGTTGATGTTGTAATCTTTGAGAAGGAATGGTACAGGTTGTATACTTGTGAACCAGGATGAATTTGAAATACTTTGGTTTTTGGTTAAAGAGTTTTCCTGTGAATGGATCTCTTGAAAAAGTTTTAAATTTTCAGTGATTTTCAGTAATCCGCTGCAAATAATTCGCTTCCGCATTAGTTAATCATGTTTTCGCAAGACGGTCGTCACAATTAGTGGTATCAGAGCTCTAGGTTCTTTGAGTCTACAGAGACATAGGACTAAGGTAGTAGAGTCTGTTGTGGTGTCATCCAGTGTATCTGATAGTGTCTTCTACTTGTATAAGAGAAGAAAAACTTAAACATGACTGGGTCACATGAGGAGATTGCTGCTGAGAGCAGCAATGTTGCACCAAGAAGAGGTGCATGGGAATAGGCAAGAGAGAGACAATTGCCTGAGAATCCCCAAGTTGATCCAACTATAATAAGAAAATCCTTCTTTAAGTATTACTGTTAGGGAACTTAGGACAACAGTAATGTATATAGTGGATCAAGTTTTGGCAGTGTAACCTAGATTACCAGTTCCAATGATGATGTTATAGATATCAACAGGATTTGTAATTAGCATCAGCAGGTTGAAGCAAAAGGAAATGATGAATTTCTGGACTTAAATTGAGTTTGTGCTCAACCATAGCCTGTTGAATCAACCTTTGAGGCAGAATTATCCTGAGGCAGTAAATAATCCATGAATCATGACAAGTTAGACAAGATAATGTCATTCAAATATGTCACTTTATGGATTCTTGGATTAATTGAGAAAGGAAATGATTGAACTTTCCTTGATTAGTCCTATAAGGACTTATGTTTAGCATAATAAAACATTACAAATGTTTTATGTTGTTTTTGCCTCCTTGAGAAAAGATGAGGTATAGAAGGGATGCCTGGATAAAATCCAGAGATGTTAATCTTTATCCTTATGATAATATGAAAAGAAGGAATATGATAGCATACAAAGTGCATACCACTTGATCTCAGTATTTATATACACTGGCCAGGTATACAACTATTGATGATAAATTGGGTATGGAAACTCTTAGATTGTTGTCTTTTTTATTGCTCTGATCAAGTAGTCATTCTGAGACAATCTAATGAGTATCATGAAATTAAAAATCTAGAATGAATAAATGTGTCATATCCCATGCATGAGAAAGATAAGTCTGAGATAATCCCAGATGAGCATGTTGTATGAGAAAATAAAAATGTACTCCTCATAAGATAAGAATAAGGGAGATGAACCATGTTCAATAATGCTGCCCGCATAATAGAGATCTTTCCCATAATGAGGAAATGGGAGATGTGATGAGATCATGAGATGATCATAAACATGCTAGATAACAATAAAGAAAGGGATAATGACATGCAATCATCCTTACAAATTCCAATACTAAAGGCAAGGAACCTAGGATGAGATAAAGAGTAAATGGTTCAAGAATAGTTGAAAATACATGAATTAATAAGAGGAATATGAATCCTTGTTTTCTTTCCTTTCAGGGACATGGCAATCAAGTGGGTCTTAGGACACTTGATGTGCATAAGATAAAGGAGTTCATGTATTGGATACTTAGAAAAGTATCAGTTATCTTGGACTTTAGTCCCAAGATGAGGACATATGAAACAATTAATGTTCCAAGATGAAAGGAAGAGATATATATTATGTGTTTCCAACACATGTGATAGATACCAAGGTGAAAGATTCTGGTTTTTGAGAGTTATCAGATGGGTTAGGTTGGCTACCTGGGGTGGTCAACTGTGAAATTAGTCTGGATGTATAAAACAATATGAACATCATATGTTAGGGGTTTATTCTCTGCATAAACATGATATTAATAAAGAATGCACGATGTTTCTATGAACAAGAAAAGTGTTATTTGACACAAAGTTGACTTTATAGTCAATGATGAGGAACAATGGAGCATGTGCCTTGTGTGTTGATTCTATGAGAATCTTATATGGAAACACTTTGTGCTAATCAAAGTTTTATGGTGTCTCCATAATAAGGAGATGTTATGTGAAGACTAGATAGTATGAAGAGTAAAATACATCTGTCTTCCTTTATTTGGATTTCGAGGACGAAATCCTTGTTAGGGGTTTATAATTTATAACAACCCTGACCTGGGTTAAACTTTAACCCTAGGTGTTTTGATTAAGAAATGTGATTAAATGCTTAATCTCATCTTATGAAAAGTAATTAGGCCTCAAGAGGAACTTATGTTGCAATTCTAGTCCTTTTTTAACATTGTTGAAATCAATGTTTTGTTTGTATTGGACTAAAGTGCAAATTACCCACGTTGAGGGGTTTAAGTGAAATTGTGCATGATAATATGTTCCTCATGTGTTGAAGCATCATGAGAGTGAAAATGATGATGAGGTATGGCTTGTGGAAGCCTGAACACTAATAAAGAGCTGATAAAGCAATGTTTGTGCATAAAAACCTAGTTTTGGAGTAATGTGCAATTTACCCAAAACCAAGGGTTCAATATGCAATTTACAACTTCAATAAAGTCCCTAATGTTTCTTGTAATCATGTAGAGCAAATAAAATGATAGGGCCTTCTCATTTGAATTAAGATGGAGGAGAGAGAATCTTGATATTAAAATAATCAAGATTTAATCCTAAGTGAAACCCTAATCCAATTTAGGGCAAAAATGAATGTATTAATTAAAGGGTCTTCAACCAAAATTAAAATGGTTGGATTCAGATGTGTGTGGATAAGACTAAAGCCTTGAAAAGGCACAAGCATATCCTAAGGAGGTGAAATTCCACTCACCATTATTATAAGAAAAAGAATTTCCACTCAAATAAGGATATTCTTATTATAAGGGTTAAGGTGCTTAATTTCTTTTCCCTTAATTCATGGATAATGGAAGGTAGTTCGGTGGGGATAGAGATGCACTTGCATGCAAGAAACCAAGGGGGAAGTGGTGGCAACAATTTTGGAATTAAAAGACTTTTATAAAGTATCTTCTCTCTCCTCAATTTTCTTATAAAAGTAACTTTTCCAAGCCAAATGAAAGGCTTTTACGACCCCACTTCTTCTCCTTGCTTGCAAAACCGACCAAGAAGGCTAAGGACAGCAGGTAGAACGTCCCCAACCTGTTGGTAAGCCTCTGATCTTCGTTCCAAATGATTTCATGGTGAAAATCATAAAACAATGTGTAATTCCTTCATTTCTTCACTCAATCTTCAATTCTAGCCGATCATTTCACTCCAAATCTTGAAGTTGAGCCTTGGAATAGTTGGATAAGCTTCATCCACCATTAGATACGTGTATCCTGGAGCTTGGAGATCAGATTTGAGGTGGGTTTTATAACTTGAACCGTTTTTCATTGTTATTCAACCATTAATCTTGTAATTTCAATGATTCCTTCATTATCTTGATTAATTGCTGGTTGAAATTGATTAATTAATGAAATCAGAAGTTGTTATAACTTCAGGGATGAAGCTTGATGATGATGAAATCATCATAAGCACACACCTCCCCAAATATCTCGGGCAAACGGTTTGGAAGTTGGGACCAAACGGTTTCACCAAACCGTTTGGGAGCAAACGGTTTCAAAACCGTTTGAGAGGGTTGACCAAAGGTTGACCGTTTGATATTACTGTTAATAATTATTTTGGTTAATGACCCACCAAATTTTATGGATTAACTCCAAAGGAATCGTGAGTTGAAGGCTAATCAATTAGGTAAATCTAATTGGATTAAGTGTTGATTTCCAACCTGATTAACTTGACCTTTTTGGGAAAACGGTTTCAAAACCGTTTGAGGGAGTTGACCAAGGGTTAAACGTTTGTGATTCCTGTTTATAATTATGTTGGTTAATAACTTACCAAATTTTAGGGGTTAATTCCCAAGGAATCGTGAGTTGATGGCTAATCAATTAGGGA
This sequence comes from Alisma plantago-aquatica, assembly GCA_963693085.1. Taxonomy (NCBI): domain Eukaryota; kingdom Viridiplantae; phylum Streptophyta; class Magnoliopsida; order Alismatales; family Alismataceae; genus Alisma; species Alisma plantago-aquatica. The sequence goes on from OY856414.1 coordinate 410,369,889, forward strand.
AACCTAATTGGATTAAGTGCTGATTTTTCAGCTTGATTAATTCGACTTTTTGGGCAAACAGTTTCAAAACCGTTTGAGAGCGTTGACCAAGGGTTGACTGTTTGATATTCCTGATCCTAATTATGTTGGTTAATGACTCACCAAATTTGAGGGGTTAATTTTCAAGGAATCGTGAGTTGAAGGCTAATCAATTAGGCAAACCCTAATTGGAATTAGTGCTGAAATTCCAATGAGTTGATTTGAGATTTTGGGTTGATTAGCCCAAACGGTTTCAAAACCGTTTGGGGATCACCCAAACGGTTTCAAAACCGTTTGGTGGTCACCCAAGACCGTTTGAAGGTCTAGGGTAAAGTATAGATATGTGTTTGAAGATCCAAATATATGGTGTTAACCCTAATCGGCTAAGTGTTGATTTTGCATTGGGATGAGTTGATGTTTTGGGTTGATTGACCCAAACGGTTTCAAAACCATTTAGGAATCACCCAAACGGTCTCAAGACCGTTTGGGGATCACCCAATACCATTTGGAGGTCTAGGGTTAAGCATAGTTGACCAATTGAAGGTCTAAAGGTACCAAACCACTTTGCTATTAAGTGATGATTTGATGATCAACTCAACAGCTCAAACCCTAATGATTTTTCACTAGAATCCAAGGGTTGGATGAGACAAATGATCTCAAGACCGTTTGGAGCTCATACAAACGGTCTCAAGACCATTTGGAGGTCACCCAAGACCATTTGGAGGTCTAGGGGTGACTATGGTTAAGCAATTGATGATCCAATGATACTAAGTTAAAGTGTAATCAATTGCTGATTTGGTGATCAATCCAATGATCCAAACCCTAATTGGTTGACTTGGATTTTGTTGATGTGATGGGAAAACGGTCTTCACCTACTTGGCCAAACGGTCTTCACCTACTTGGCCAAACGGTATTCACCTACTTGGCCAAACGGTCTTCACCTACTTGGGAAAACGGTCTTCACCTACTTGGGCAAACGGTCTCAAGCACCACCTTTACCATATGGTTTCAAACTGTTTGAACTTTGAAAGACCAAGACCGTTTGGGGTTCAAGTAGTCAAAGTTGATTGTAGATTCAATTGATCAATTCAATTGGATACCTTATGTAATGGAGGTCCAAGGTGATTGAATCTCTCGAGAATAGAGATGATGAATGACTCATTGATCCAATGATGATTAGTAATGATAATCAATGAAGGTACAAAGATTGAAACCCTATTAGTACCTAAGTGATTAGTTCCAATTAAGGGATGAACCCTAATTTCTTATAGGACCAATGACTTGGTACACTATGTCATTCATAGTTGTATGTACTTGATTGAAGGGATGATATGACCTTATCAAGTTGAGATGATGTTAGCATGAATTCATAACATGAATATGATTCATGTGGTGATTAAGGGTATGATCCTTAAGTAAGGAGATCATGAAACCCTAATCATGAACATAAACCCTAATTGACAGGGTTATTGAATTCTAACCCTAATTGAGGGCAATTCTAAATGAAACCCTAATCCAGGGTAAGGATGTAGCCCTAATCTAGGGTAATCATAAGTGAAACTCTAATTTAGGAAAAAGAGATGTAAATCCCTAATTGGGATGAATAGTGAATCTCCAATTATGGATAATTGAATGAAATCCTAATAGAGATGAATAGTAAACCCAAATTGTGGGAAACTATGGTGGAAACCCTAGTTGAGGGTGATTCCAAGAGAAACCCTAGTTGAGGGTGATTCCATGAGAAACCTTAACTAATTATTAACACCACATGATGTACTAATGTTATGTTGTGATAAGAGGCCCTAAGAAGGGTGAAGGCATGTGAGACTCTAATGAGGAGTCATAATACATAAAGCCCTAATCTTGGATAATATGACAATGAATCATAATTCTAATCTTAAGTAAGGGTATAAAGAAACCCTAATGATGAGATAGAAGGAATGTCCTTATAAAGGTGAAACATTTCATGTGGTTGAATATATGCAACCTAATTGTAAGCAATGTCTTTACCATTAGACAAGTCCATATCATTAAAGATAGTTGGACAACTCTAATGTGTGGCCTATGCATTATATGCTATAGGTAAGTGATCAGTGATGGAATGTATTAAGAAGGGAAATACCTTAATACAAGATAAGATGGCTAATTCAGGAGAGTCTGAAGTGATGAGAAAGTGATACATCAAAATATGATAGTTATCATATTCAACACTTCAGGGTTTATATGCCTTGATGTACTCCAAATCCAATATAATTGGGTAAGAAACATATGAAGTGTGTTATGCAACTATTACAATGAAATGTAATGAGTTGTTGCACCTTGTTGAGTGTTAATTAATGTACCTTGAGAATGGGGTTAAGCCCAAATGATGTGTATGATATAATCATACCATGATGAGGATGAGAAATGAACTCATACCTTGAATTGATGATCATTAATGCTATATGATGAAAGTAATGTTCTAAGAATAATCAAATATGATATCCTTGAATGCCCCAGAGGTATGGAATAATGTATTAAGGGTTGGACAGATAATGAGATCATGAAATCTTTATTAATAAGAAATGGGGAACCCTAACCCTAATTTGGGTAAAGGGAATGAAAAGCCCTATTTGATAGTAAACCCTAATTCCTGGTAGAGGAATAATGGTGTTACTATTGCATCACATTATGTGATGAATATCTTGTATGACTGTTATCATGCCTAATAACCATACAGATATTATGAGGTGATGTATATAGCTAGTTTGAGCTGTGACATTTATATAATAAATGTTGATTGGCATTATGTTCCTTAATGTTGTTGTTGCTTAGTAAAACAAGCAATATGCATGGACTTTTATGAGTCACATGAGTAAGTTGTTACCTAGTGAGAGGTGACAAGATATTTCATGGCCCTGTGAGCCAGGTGTGATGCATGTGTAACAAGTATCATGAATGCCTTGGTCAGATGACCTGAAGGTGATAGTTACTTGAAAAAGGTATAATAATGCTCAATGATGAGTTAAGGGTTTGAATACCTAGAACCATATGATTATTGTGATGAGAATGTGAAGGGATGAGAATTCCCAGTATTGAAATGAGGGACTGAGTTCCCAGGGTCTTAGAAAGATTGATAAATATCTGATAAAAGTAGTACATGTCTCTTTATAGCATTGTTGTAATAAGTTATGTTTGAGAACTTGGCTGATGCTAAAAGAATATGAGAATGTACTTAATAAATCAAGTGAAATCTATTCATGTAGTGCTCTGACCATAGATCCATCATCTTCAGGAATAGGTGATGGTGAAACGGGTGCCCGCGGAAAAACCCGGATCACATATTTTGAATATGTGGGGGTAAATGGGCAAAAATATCTTTACGTCCTCTTGAAGAGATTATTGGAAGGTAAAAAGAAACCTCTCAATCCTTCATGAATATGTCGGGATGGATGTATCACGAATCTCCCAATGATACTTAATGTCAGATCGAGGAGATAAACAAGAAATCTCTCGATTGGCGATGAGAGTGCAGTTGACGTTGTAACTTTGTAGCGAAGGTGCCAGAATACCCTGGCTAGCTAGTTAGCAGAGACACGAGATGTCCTGCATGTGGTCTCGTACTGACCGAGACAGATGAGGTCATAGGAATATGGCTCTTTTGATGACCTATGTATGGTACCGAGGCGATTTCATAATGGTCGGTTGGAGTATGAGCGGTATATCTCATCTCCTCAGAGCATAAGTGTGATTGTAAAATGTAATCAGCCGTATAGCATGTTTGCTTAAGGACTGAATACGGAGATTCATTGGCTGATGTTGCATTTCTTTGTGCATTCCTTAGTAGTTAAATGTTAATTATGTTTCTTTATATTCTCTGCAAGGTAGACAGATGAATTACTTATCTACCATGGGTAGATGCAATGACCTCCTTGAGAATGGAGATTATCTTATTCTGTTCTATGATGAATAACTCTGCCTGATAATGTAAAAATAACCCCTGCTCAGTTTTAATTTAATAAACTGCAATAACAATGTTTTTGGCGGAGAGTTATATCTCTCACTGGGGCAATTTTAAATTGTCTCACCCTCGTGGGAAACATTTTTAGGTATGCATGGGAGGCAAAGAAGAAATCCTAGAACAAGGAAAGAGCAACAGCAACAGCAACAGCAAGGATAGCAATAAGATCTCAGGTGGAGATATTGCATGTCTAGTCATACATATAGTAGTCCTATGTGTCGTCTCTGTACTCTCAGGTCCTCGGAGTTTTTAGTCAGTGTCTTATGAATCAATTTGAGGTTTTGTCTTGATGCCTCGAGATTCGTATATTTTCTGTATATAATGTTTATAAGATAGTTGATGTTGTAATCTTTGAGAAGGAATGGTACAGGTTGTATACTTGTGAACCAGGATGAATTTGAAATACTTTGGTTTTTGGTTAAAGAGTTTTCCTGTGAATGGATCTCTTGAAAAAGTTTTAAATTTTCAGTGATTTTCAGTAATCCTCTGCAAATAATTCACTTCCGCATTAGTTAATCATGATTTCGCAAGACGGTCGCCACACTATCATTGGGTCATGGGTTTATAGAAGAAATCAACTTAAACCCTAAAATTGACCATTGGTTGATAGGTGCTTAGCACCATAGGTTGTCAAACCAACATGATCCAAGTCATATTATACCTTAGTAAAAACATACACATGATCATAGGTTCATCAAGAACTGAAATCAGAACAGGGAACATTATAAAATTGAAATCCAAGTCAAGCATAGCTTTTTAGTGCATGAATCGTCATTTTCAAGCAAGAACATGAGCTAGCAAGCTTATGGTAAGCAATAAACGTGGAGCAAGTTATAAACTTACTTCTAATGATAAGATGAAACCCCACATAGAATAAATCTCGTGTAGGTAGGGTAGAAAATCCAAGCATAATCTATGAACTCATCCATCTAGCACCTTTCTTCATCAAATGAGCAAACCCTAAGCATAAGGAGCACAAAAGGTAGGGTTTTAGAGCTTTAGAGCAATTTCTACCATGGAACAGCAAGGTTACAACCTAGAGGAAGGTCTAAGGAAGGAGAAGAGAAACATAAATGGAGAAGGAAGGAATAAAATAACTTGCCTTGGTCAAAATCCCTAGCAGATTACCTCAGAAACCCTAGGTAGGGCTAAATGGAGTTGTAGGAGACCTTCTTCTCCTAAAATAGGTTGTATTCTACCTTAGAGCACTTGGTTCCGCATCACAATAGAGTGAGTCATTTATCCAGGCTAAAGGAAAGAGAAATTAAGCATATTTTCGAACTTGGGCAAGGAAGAGGTAAACATAGCCCATGGATAAGGATGGAAGCAAGCATGAGGTGTAAAAGTGGCTTCCCCATGTGTCTATGACCTTAAACTATTAATAATATACAAGCACACACACAAGTAGCTCCCCCAATGTCCATATAGACCTGGTTATGTTTCCTTTGTCGAATTTCCCAGCCAATCGCATAATTCATTAGTTTATAGCTACTAAAGGTAGCTCCACCATGAAGGTGTAAATCCTAAAATTCCCTTGGAGAAAACACCTTCAAACCAAGGTTTAAATAGGCTCCCCATGGATCAAAAAGCTCAAGAATGATGATAGAATATCCAAGGAACATAATTCAAGTGATAAATTGCAAAGAAACCTCTCAATTGGGTAAATTGTATAAAAGTCCAAAATGTGCATAAAATTGCATAACGTGTTCAAACAGTGTCCAAATTTGACCAAAATTGAAACTTAAGATTGTCTTATGATTTCAAAAAATATCAAAAGGTTATATTAGGTTTCTAAGCATTCAATTATGGTAATTAATATTATTCAACTCATTAAGCAAGTTCAGGGGCCTTACAACTATAAACCCCTAACAGGGATTTCGCCCCTGAAATCCAAGGTAAACAAAGATGGGTACTTCCTTTGCACTTAATCCTATTACCTTCACATGGTTACTTATATATTATGGTGATGTCACATCATTCATACATATCTCATCTTGAGTTAGCACAAAAACCCCCACCTAAGAAGACATTCTCAATATGGAATGTAGAAACTTGTTGTGTCATCTGGACAACTCTAGTAGTAATGTTCAACTTTAAATTCTATCTATCATCCTAAAATTATATCCATTGTATTAACACATTACTCAAAAGTCATACTTTCTAGCTTTTTACCAATCATGGCATGTGTCCCATAGCATTCCTTGAAGCAAAAAAAAAGGCGATATGTCCATCCTTTTTTTTCTAGATACACTGACACTAAATCACTTGTCAGTTCTTTTTTAGTATCAAAAGAAATGTTGAGTATGGCACCTATCATTCCATACAAGGAAACATCATTCCTATTCAACCTTGTTAGGGGTGAAACAACAACACTATCTTCACCTTACTAGGATTTACACAACCTACTTAGAAGACATATCATGATCCCATAAAGACATTTAATCAACCCCATCTCATTCTTGTTCAACTTGTCTCATAGTTATTGCTGCTTGACAACCTTTAAGGTTTTTGAAGAAATATTGATCATATTTTTGACCATATTTGAAATACGTTGACATGTCATCATTCAAAGCTTGATATACCTTGTATGACATGACTAGAACACTCTGTTCCTCCTATTCATAAATTCTATTTGTACATCGGTTAGTCTAAAGGACATAACCATAAACTTATCATGGTCATGTGAATTATATCATCCAATCTAACTCTTATGCATTGATATTTGATCATTAGTTTATCTTAAGGGAACATGGCACACATATCTATTGACCAACAAGCCATCTATCCTTGATAGTGATCTTGCCCAGCTATCACTGAACCATACACAACATTATAGAATCACTTCTATTTTTCCTTCCAAACAACATTTAGAGGGTCATCATCAACTCTCTCTCTCTCTCCCTTTCTTTAAGGGATAGGAATACTTGATATGTTCATTTAGTAAACATCTCAAACCTTAACATACTTCCCTTACTATTGATACATCTTGGATACTAGGATTCATTACCTTGGTATCCACCTCATGTGCTATAAGGAACTCACATCCTTATATCATCTACTTTTACCAACATAGAAAATATCAAGACATATAAGTGGAGTCTTCCTAATTATTGGAAGGCTCAAAAGCAAAATCATCACAAACTTTATGATCTTAGAACCATAGTTCAAGCAACCTTATGCTATAATAAGCTATCCACCCTCATATTTACAACGAATCCACGCATACCAAGTGGCAATGATCCACTTGAAAATTGTGCCCTGAAAAGGAAAGACACAAAGGGAAACACACTTCCCACATCATAGAAACATTGTTCAAGGGTCACTAGCAAAAAGGTAACCAATTCTATTTTCATTATGCAAGTTACAGCTTCTTATGTATCATTTTACCCTTTTCATTTTGGGTTCCTTGCCATTAGCACAGGAATCATCATGGTTAACATATCTCATTACTCCTTCCTTTATGACTATTTATCACACTTGGGTATGTTCTCTTATTTTATTATGTTTTTCAACCACTTATCACTAGGTAAATCATCATATTCCACATTTTCTTCATTAAACATGGATCATCTGCCTTAATTTCTTTCAAATGCCATGCTTATTTTACATTAACACTTTCTTACACACATAGGTTGGTCTGAGATTAACTCAGGTTCCACCTTATTCCTTTGTAATTGTTCCCATTTATCTTCTCATTTTGTACTTGTTATAGGAGTTCTTTCCATCTTATGTGGATTTCATACCTTGATTCACTTTATAAGCATAGAGTTATTATTTACTTTATTATATTCTTGAATCAGATCTTAAAGAACTCTTCTTTTTCTAATTTGTATTCAGATTTAGATTTCATGGTGTTGTATCTTTCTCTTATAGTTACCAAACATTCACGTTTTGATGGATAATGATGCATTTCTCATCTTCTTTAAGGTAGCATTGAGATATTCACCCCATGATTTCTTATTCATTATGCCCTTTAGATTCTCTCAAAATGACTACTTGATCAGAGTAATTAGAAACTTAACAATCTAAGAGTTCCATACTTACCTTTTCTTCAATAATTGAATACTTGGTCAGGGCATCCAAGTACTGGGCTTAGGCAGTATGCACCATGCTTTTGTGTCACGTTCCTAACTTAGACATCATCCTAGTTTGAAGTCCTAGTGTCCCTGTAGACTCAGTGAACCTAAAGCGCTGATACCAACTTGTGAGAACCTATTATACTAAATGTGATTACTAAAAACATAAAGCACAATCGATCACTAATTAATCACATACCCAAAATTATGGGTAAATTAAAACTGATTTCAACGTCAACACCCACTCATAAACATTTGCATAAGAGTCCAACATCTTTCTTATATCCATACTATGCCAAGAATTTGATACAAATTGTTCTATCACCTTAGCCACAACATATATACATAGGAGAATAATATTTGTATATGCCACACAATAAACATTAACATGCTAACAAAATTCCTATTCATTTGAAACACCATATATAAACTTTTCCTGCCCGGACCTGAGAGCATAGGGACGACTCTAGGACACACTAGACATCTAATCAACTTTCTCAAAGATTCATTACTACATCTCCTCTTTGCTGCCACATGTTTGTTTTTGTCACTTTTGATTACCTAAAAAAATGTGGCGAACCACAAGATTGAGACCCATGTCCTAGCAAGAGATATAACCTCCAACAGAATTTATTGATTACAACATTTTTAAGTAATTAAACAGTTAAGAAATTTAATCAGATATAACAAATAAGAACAGCAGTACTGATGATTAATAAAATACATAAAGGAGCATATAATAACTATCATTATTAACCAGACTATCATCCTTTATCTTGTTGACAATATAAGCAATTTAGTAGCATATGCATATCTAGCATCATGAGCAAGTCTAGTAACATAGAATCTCTATCATTATAAATAAGGCTAGCCACATAAGCATAGCTAACAACATTATTATGTCTAATAGGTTGAACATATCAACATCATAAAAAGAGCTAACAACATAAGTACAACTATTTGGATAAGTATGATTAGCAGTATATGCATTTCTAGTTACAAAGGCATGGCTACCATGCTAAACATAACTAACAACATTATATAGCTAGCATCATGATTATAATCAGCTGTAGAAGTATAGTCATCAACATAAGCATGGCTACTGCATGTACACATCTACAATCTTAAGCATATCCACAACATAAGTATATCTACTATCTCTTAATTGCACTAAGCATCATCTTTATGTAAAGATAACAAACAAGGGTTATCATCCAATGTGAAATGTCATGTCTAACCCTAAACAAATATGCTACACTATTGTATTACATCTTTTATTAGGCCCTGAGAAATTTGAGGATACCACTCAAAATCCCACTGACCAGTGCTAAATCGAAATCAGTGCCATATAAGATATAGGAAGAGTCGGATTCCTAAGATCTTCTCCTCCCCCGGTTAGTATGGGTCCACCACAGCGACACATAAGGTCAAGCTGCTAACAACCTAGTCTGCCCTTGGTACAGGTCATGGCACTAGTGAAAGGATGTGGGTATGCATACCCTACCATCTGAGGTATAACCACAATTGTCCTCCAATCTTATCACATATATAATCACTGAGACATGACCGCATCTGTTCTCAATCACATCAGATGTATGAGGCATGACCATATCCAACCTCCACAATCTATATTGTGGATGACAAGGATATATCCTCAACCTACCACCCCCACATACTCAATAGTATGTGCTCCGATTTTCCCTTAGGAATACTCGTTTCACCATCAAGCAACTTCTGACACTCAGATGGATCTATGGAACAGGGCACAACATGATTAGAGTTTCACTTGATTAGTTATGCCAATTGGGTGAATTAAGGTTGCATCAAATAATTGAACATACAAACCCTAATTCACTTCTAGCAAGCATATAAATATCACAACTTTTAAAAGATATAAAATGTGTGGAACATAATTTCTCATCTCATCATCAAATGGTACTATTCACTTGTCATTCATGAGACCAAACTAGTCATCATACTATCACAAGATATAAATCCTTTTCACAATATCTCAAGGTATCAACCCTTATCAACACAAGAGAATTACACCTCATTCAGGGATCAACCATGCCCAAAGGTCATTAAGACCATCATACTATCACATGATATAAATCCTTTTCACAATATCACAGGGTGTCAACCCTTATCACCACAAGATTATTACACATCATTTAGGGCTCAACCATGCCCAATGGTCATTATGACCATCATAATATTCCCTGCAAGATCATCATTATCTTTGCATGCCTTATAACAAGGCTCAACAACATAACTTACATGTAATACACCGGATCAACACAATATTGCATTAATGAGCTAGGAGATATTCATAAACAATCATAGTAGGATTATATTAACATTAAGAACATTCCTTTATCACATCAACATGCAAGGAATCTAGATATGATTAACTCTCATCATATTCATAATGCACATATTTAGCATAACAAAGTATCAACCATGTGGCTAAGATAACCACCAATTAACACATTAAGGTTATGATCATGTTAAGGAGGTTATTCCACCATAATTATATCATATAAGAATATTAAACATAAATACTCATCTTTATCTATTTTCATTAGAGTTAATTTCACAAGATAAATTATATTAATGTTACTAATCAACATTCATACCCAAACCCTAACTCACGGCATCCCCATTGGATCATGGATGCATAAGGTGAAGCATCACCATCACATTCCATACTATTCTCAAGTATGAACCCACACATAAATCAAGGTGTGACCAATGGGTTATAGCATACTAGGGTTTCAACAATAGTAATAGATTACTCCATGATTGCATTAGTCATTCAAGGACTATTCATACCCAATTACCATCATTTAGTTATATTAAAGCTAGGTATAAAAAGCTATACCTCATTAGGGATTACATATCAACACAATATGGTTATCATCCCTTCTATTCATATGAGTGAATAGGTAAGACTACATTATTAAGGATAACCCTCCATTTGTTCCATCATCATTCAACCCATATCACCATACCATAGTGTCACCCAGAACCATTGGTTGTTTACATAAGTAAACACCTTGGATAAACCACCTATGAAGTCCTTGATTTGTTCTCTAGAAAGAGACAGCATCTAACCCTAGACATCCCTTGATTAACAACGCAAAAAGTTCCATTGAGAGTAGGGTACAACCCACAATTGACTGTTCATTTAAAACAAGTCATCCATTATCAACAAGTAAGCTACTTAAGTTGATCATATAAAGGAAACCATATAAATCACATTATTAGGACCAACATATTACATTAGCCATCATTCCACTTTATTGTAGGAATAAACATTAGATCTTGACCACTGGGTCAAGTTCATATGTTAAAACCATCAATTACAGTATAGGTCCGACCATTGCATCAAGTGACCCAAGAAACCATTGGTCTAAGGCTTAATTGATGCTACAACTACAATACTTAATTCACCATAGGTTTTAGAAACTTGATCGACCATCATTAGTGACCATTTAGTCACCATAGGTTGTTATATCAACACTATATTCATTAATCAACATCAAAAATTAAGCTAATGTCATCATTGATTGATAACATTATTAGGGTACTTAATGGTTGATCATTAAACTTCTAATTGATCCAAAACCTGACCTAAAGGGGTGACCATAGGTTGTCACCATGATTTGACACCTTTGATCATGACCATCAGTTGTAATGAAGACAACACCACAAGGTTGTTGCAATGGTACCGTCGTTGGGTCATGGCTTTATAGAAGAAATCAGCTTAAACCCTAAAATTGACCATTGGTTGATAGGTTCTTGGAACCATATGTTGTCAAACCAACCTAATACAAGTCATATTATACCTTATTAATAGCATACACATGATCATAGGTTCATCTAGAACTAAAATCAGAATAGTGAACATTATAAAAATCGAAATCCAAGTCAAGCATAGCTTTTTAGTGCATGAATCATCATTTTCAAGCAAGAACATGAGCTAGAAAGCTTATGGTAAGCAATAAACATGGATAAAGTTATAAAAATTGCCTATAATGAGAAGATGAAACCCCACACAGAATAAATCTCGAGCAGGTAGGGTAGAAAATCCAAGCATAAGCTATGAACTCGTCCATCTAGCACCTTTCTTCATCAAATGAGCAAACCCTAAGCATAAGGAGCAAGAAAGGTAGGGTTTTAGAGCTTTGGAGCCATTTATACCATGGAACAGAAAGGTTTAGACCTGGAGGAAGGTATAAGGAAGGAGAAGAGCAAGAGAAATGGATAATGAAGGAATAAAATAACTTGCCTTGGTCAAAATCCCTAGAAGATGACCTTGGAAACCCTAGGTAGGGCTATATGGAGCTCTAGGAGACCTTCTTCTCCAAAAAGATGTTGTATTCTACCTTAGAGCACTTGGTTACACAGAAAAACAGAGGGTAGTCGTTGATCCAGGTTAAAGGGAAGAGAAAGCAAGCATAGATTTGAACTTGGGCAAGGAAGAGGTAAATATAGCCCATGGATAAGGATGGAAGCAAGCATGAGGTTTAAAAGTAGCTTCCCCATGTGTCTATGACCTTAAACTATTAATAATATACAAGCAAACACACAAGAAGCTCCGCCAACGTCTATATAGACCTAATTAGCTTTCTTTTGTCAAATTTCCCAGCCAATCACATAATTCATCAGTTGATAGCTACTAAAGGCAGCTCATCCATTAAGGGATAAACCCTAAAATACCCTTGGAGAAAACACCTTCAAACCAATGTTTAAACAGGCACCCCATGGCACAAAAAGCTCAAGAATGATTATATGATATCCAAGGAACATAATTCAAGTGATAAATTGCAAAGAAAACCTCTCAATTGGGTAAATTGTAGAAAAGTCCAAAATGTATATAAAATTGTATAACTTGCTCAAACAGTTTCCAAATTGGACCAAAATTGAAACTTAAGCTTGTCTTATGATTTAAAAACATATCAAAAGGTTAAATTAGGGTTCTAGGCATTAAATTATGGTAATTAAGCTTATTCAACTCATTAAGCAAGTTTTGGGGCCTTACAATAATGATTCAAAAGATACCATATGAGATATGGCATGGGAGGTATCTTGATATGTCTTTATTAATATTAGGATTAAATTTTATACAAGAAAGTGGTTTCTTGGAAAATCTTTGTTCACAAATCACAAAAATTTTAGTTTGTTGAATACTAATTTCATCTCAATCCAATTACTGAAGTGTTTGTTACCGAGATGGCTAAACTCCTAATGAAGAATTTAATTCCAAAGGAATCAAAGGAATTAAAATAGAAATTGAAAAGTTCATGATCAACAAGAAACATTGAACCTAAATAAAGTACAATAGGAAAAATGATAGTCACAAATTATTGTGGAATCTCAAGTTCCTTATGTAACACAAGACTCATAATTCTAGTAGAACACCCCATGAGTTTAAAAGATTATGATATCTTGTAACTCAAAAAGACGTTGAGTTGATCATGATATGATGAGACAACAACCTATCTAGAAGCTATTGAGGCACCGTCATCTAAGAATTGGCTTAAGGCCATTGTATCCAAAATAGAGTCCATGTACACCAACAAGGTATGACCTTGATGGATCCACCTAAAGGGATAAAACCCATAGGTTGAAATTGGGTCTTGAGAAGAAGATTGACATGAATATTGTTGGATCCTAGATGGGTGATTAGATGCTCTAGAGGGGGGTGAATAGAGTTGAAAGCACTTAAATAAAACTCATTAAACCTTAATGCTATATGACAAGATAAGGTTGCTAAATTGGAAATTTGTGTGCAACTAAAACATACATAGCAAGGATGAGAGAGATTGAACATACACCAATATACAAGCTATTTAGAGTGGTTCCACACTTCAAAATAGAAGTGTGTCAGTCCACTTTCCTAGAGAGGTCAACCTCTAGGACTTCCAAACTATTGCACTCTTATATTCATTTATAAGACTTACAATACATGACCAACCAAAGGACTTACCTATCCAATATAAAGAGTCTTCAACCTTACCAAGGACTTACCCACTTTGCAAGAGTCTTCGGCCTTCTCCAAGGACTTACCCACTCTTACACAAGTCTTCAGCCTTGTAGGAATTACCCACTCTTCTTGGATCTTCCGCCTTTGACTTCACCTTCACTCGGAGAAGCTTCCACCAAGGACTTACCCACTTGAGCTTGAGTCTTCTGCCTTCTCCAAGGGCTTACCCACTCTAGCTCCAAGTCTTCAACCTTGATCTTCACCAAGGGACTCCTTCCCTTGTTCTTCTTCACCTCTCTTGGACAAGAGAGAGAACCTTCATCTTCATGATTGAAAAGATAGAAAGGGAGGTGGTGGAAGTGAGAGCCTCACAAGATATACATGTAGGACTAGCTCTCTTACAGATTTCCTACTCACTCTAATGGATGTAGCAAGTGATTAAGCTTAGAGAGAGATGAGGAGGTTGTAGGATCACTCAACTATAGAATAGGAACCTTCATAGTGAATGCTCAACCTTGGAATGAAGCCCAAGGGGTCCTATTTATAGCTGGGGATGCCTCTTAGCCTTTGGGAACATTTAAGAATGAAAACTAGACATTTTGTGGCTTGCAACGGATCTATTTTCACTTGTTGCAACTCCACAACGGCTAGAAACACTTTTCTGCACTTTTCTGTACAGTGCAATCGGTCGAGTTTCTATAAGTGTAACTCGGCCGATAGAGTAAAAGACAAAGTCGATATTCATACCATCGGTCGAGTTTGTCCTGGGGAAACTCGACCGACCAATGAAAATTGATTTGGTCAATTACTCCATCGATCGAGTTCTGTGTAAACACAACTCGACCGATGCAATCTCCAGAAAATTGATCAAGGACTGATCGGTTGAGTTTTCATGCTGGGAAACTCGACCGACAAAGTGCGTGTAATCAATTTTCAAAGATGCATCTAAAGTGCTCTAATATTCGATCTAAGTGCTCCTGATATTTTTCTAAGCTTAATTACAAGTCATATAATCATTACAAGTGATTTACAACATGATTCTAATGGATATACATCATATTACAAAAATGTGCACTTGTATGACTTTGACTTGTCTTTCCTCCAATTTGAGATGCGCAAGTTAGGGCAATTGGAGTGTGTCTATACCTAATCTAAAATCACTCAAGTATAGACATTAGACACCAATATGTGGAATGGTTAGTCATCATCAAAACACGGGTTTAGTCAATTTAGACGTGAGTCAACATTGACCTAATTGACCTTGAGTCAACAATCTCCCCCTTTTTGAAGATGACAAACCATTCCATAAATGTATTGAAAGCTTTCAAATAAAATCATACCTTCGGAGAAACCTAGGGGTTTGAATAGAATTGAGTTCATATGCTCCCCCTCAATTGATGCGCATGGAGTTTTCATACTCCCCCTCAATTGATGCTATTTCTCCTGCATGGTTAGCTTTCATAACATTTATAGAATACTATGTCTTCTACTCATATATGTTCTACACATATATGTCTTCTCCCCTTTACCTTCTCCCTTTACATGAACATACTTCTCTTCTTCATGTAAGACATGCCTTCTTCCTCTTTGTAAAAGAAGACATACCTTTCTCCCCCTTTGTCATTTCAAAAAGTGGGGTTATGAAGAAAATAAGAAACATCACTTGTTAAAGAGAAAAGAGATGACACAAATATATAAGGAGAGTAGAAGAGAACAGATAGGGTCTTGTCCAAGCATAGAAAGAAAAACAAGTTAAAACATATACTTGAACAACCCAAAATGCAAGATAAAGTACTGCAGAAAAATAATGAAACATAATTTTGACCCTCAAGATGACGAAATTTGACCAAAAACCATCAAAGCTCATCACAAAGCAATGAGTCTTGCTTAGAAGGCCGTTTCTGCATGAAAAACACTAGTCTTGCACCAAAAACTGAAACTGGAGCAAAATCTGCATAAAATCCAAAACTACTCCAATTTCTACATACAATGTAGATATATGTACCCTGCATCACAATGTTATACAAGCAACTCAATATAGTAGATATGCAATTCAAGGAACAAACTTGAGCATGTATGATACAAGATACAAGCATAGCATATAGATGAGCAAAGATGCCAATTATAAACAAGGTTAGAACTTCATGTATATGAACTACTAGTAGATGATATCACAAGTTAGGACTACTAGTAGGATCTAGATCATATCAAGAGATACCAAAAGATACACAAGATAGAGCAAGCTATGAGTAGATGTAGAGATATATCCAACCAAAGAGATATGCAATTTTAGAAGCATGAAAGGATATAACTCACTAGATATGCATCCTTACCATAAGATGATTTCCCCTAAGAACCTCAAGGCTGTATCAAAACAAGATATACATCTAGATAGATGTAGCAAGTTAGATCACAACGGAATCAATTTAAGACACAACCAAGAGATCCAAAGAGTTCATCATCAAAACCTACAAAACAACTCAAAGCAAGTAATTGCATGATATAGATATACCAATTTAGAGCAATTAGAGTGATAGAGTTGTAAGCAAGATAGGCAATTTAGAACATGGCAATATGCATATATAAAGGTACCAAAGGAGTGCCAAAGAATAAGGCTATTGGTTGAGAGAATCTAGTTGAGAGGGAAATTCTCATTCAATAAGCCAAATGTATATTCTGTGCACAGTGTTATCGGTCGAGTTCTGTGCATTGACAACTCGACCGATGACAGCTGTTGGCAACATCCATTGGTGCCTATCGGTCGAGTTTCAATAGGGCAAACTCGACCGACAGACCAGCTGTCAAAAAGCACATATATTTCATAAAGATATATATAAAGGCATGCTAAAATACATAAACCATATCCAAACATGTCTAAGCAAGTTGGTAATGCACTATAGAAGCATTAGAAATAGTTTTTGAGAAAGAGTGTGAAGAGAATCACAAAATACCACTTTTGACTCAAAAACCATATTTATAGTGCACACCATCTTGACAAAACAAGTTAGGATTGGTTACAAGCAATAAAACATTTACCTTTGTTCTTACCATTCCTTTTCCACTTGTTTTCACCCTCTATACATCTCACCTTTCTTCTTTCATGTGGATTTACAAGTCAATTTGCAATTCAATAGCTCAAGTCAATCCATTTGCAAGTACCTACAAGAAGAAAGATGAAATGGTCCCCAATCATATTTTTGGGTCCGGAGGGGTTAGCTTAGCAACCCAAGTCCTATTTCTCTTGGGTGCTTTCCTAAAAGGACAACAAGTAGAATAATGACCAATTTCATTGCAATAATTACAAGTGCCCATAGTCTTGGAACTAGAGATTTCTTCATTGAAAAATGAAGGTCATTTGTCTTTGTTGTTCCTTTGGCTACAGTCAAGTCCAATGCCACCTCTACCCATTTGTTTGGTAGTATGGTCTAGGATTTGATTAAGATTCTTTTTATCACCTAAGAATCTTTGCAAAGAAGATCTCAAACTATGATTGCCATGCATAAGAGAAGTAAAGGTAAAACACAATAGATTCATATCATCTCTAGCATGCACAAGATAGATTTCTAAGCAAACATCTTTAGTCATATAAGAATCTTTATCATAAGATAGAGCATCAAAAACTTTCTCTCTATAAGAAAAGATAGTATGAGGGTCAAGAGCAATTACACTACTATGCAAGGAAGCAAGTTCATATACAAGACAAGTAATCTTTGAAGGATAAACTTTATCTACACATTATATTCCTTGCAAAGTAAGCTCTTGACTCTCATAAGCACATTTAAGATCATAAGAAACAATAGAGAGAGAAATAATAGTAGTAGCAAGCTCTATATATGAAATAGTCATAGAAGGTTGAGATTCTAAAAACTTAATCTTATCAAGCAAGCTAGAATTCGCAAATTTAAGAGAATTTAGTTGACTAAGATAAGCATTTGTTTGAATCTCAACACTTGAATTTACCTCATTTAAATCTTCAATTGAGCTTGTCATGAGGGCGCAATGGCATCTTCCATCTTCACATTCACTAGATCGTCCACTAGTGCTTTCATTTGTTGAAGGAGCCTTTGTGATCCCTTTTTCTCTCTTTGTGATCAAGGAGGAGAGATAATCTTGATGTTGAAATAATCAAGATTTAAACAAATGTCCCTTTTATATATACAACTTATTAAGATGTTTGGTTTCTTTTCCTTTAAACCTTGGATAATGGAGGAGTTTGCATGAGTTTAGTAAGTGGAAAATGAATAGGGAGCTCATAAGCATTGGCGCGGAGGCATCGCAACACTTGGTATGGACCTACTCGCTTGGCATGCAATTTCTTTATACCGTAGGAATCTCTCTATCTGGTCTTACCCGAAGCATGACTTGATCCCAGATATTGAAAAAAAACTCGCGATGAGCAGCAGATGTTTCCATAGTGGGATGCAATCTTTCGCCTGATCTCAGAATGCAAGTCATGAAGATGTTGTGCAAATGAAAAAGATCAAGGGTTGACTAGACCTAGAAGATGCGGGTAAGGGGGCAAGGTCTATAGGCTTCCTAGGCTGCCGTGACAATCCCAAAAGGGGAAAGACCAGTAGAACGGTTCACCGAACTACGCAAAAATACGCGAACTCTGCCATGTGTCAGATCCTATCCCAGAGCAAGTCTTAGTGGATATGTGTGGGAGGTAAAAAGGAAATAGTTATCCTTTTTCCTTTTGCTTTGAAAAGACCCATAAATATATAAGCAATCTTTCCAAATAATCAAGGGATCATTTTCATTAGTTATTTTCCTTATCTTATTGCTTTGACCGACCAAGAAGGAGCTCTGGACCAGAGGAAGGATGACCAAGCTAGTTTGGTAAGCCTTGATCACCATCTACCTCGAATTCATGGTGGAAACCATAAAACAAGGTTGGTTTATTGGTGTTTTTCACACGATTCTTCTTTCTAGCCATCTTCTCCATCCAAAACTTGAAGAACAAAGATTGGACAACACCTGGAGCTTCATCCACCATTAAAGCTACGAAGCTTGGATCTCTAGATCAGTCCTAAAGGTGGGTTTTATAACTCTAACCCTTAAGCTTTGTTAATGCATCCTTCTTTCTTAAAATCGTTGCTTATACTTCTTCTTTATACACCTTTGCGTGTTCTTGCTATCATTTCCGTGAAGAGCAGCCTCTCTTCTTGAGGTAGAAGATGATTACATTAATTCCTATGTTTATCCAAGAATCTACTTTATCAAACGGTCACCCAACCTTTAAGTAAATGGTTTGCCAAACCGTTTGGAGCAAACAGTTTCACAAGAACGCATAGAAGCAAATGGTCCAAGACCGTTTGGATGCATTGACCAGGCGTTGACCATTTGGAGGACTGTTAAGATTAATGTAGAATAATTACCTACCAAAAATCGTCCATTAATTCCAAGTGAATCACCAATTGAAGGCCCATCAACCATCTAAACCATAATCGGGTCAATTGCTGATTTCAATAATAGCATTGTGTTGAAGTTTGGGTTGAGTGGCCCAAATGGTTTTAAAACCATTTGGGGATCACCCAAACGGTCTCAAGACCGTTTGGTGATCACTCAAGACCGTTTGGAGGTCTAGGGTTAAGTAGGGTTGATCAATTGATGACTCAATGATTTTTTTTTTAGGAAAGGTAAAGTCATATATTGATGGCACATCAAGCAAGCAAAACCTACTTATGTGAAAAACTTACAGAATGTTTGGATAATCACCATAGTTAAAAATTTGAGAAAAAAAGCAAGTAGATAAAAGCAATGTTCTGATAATAAGGGGGAGGCACCCCATAACAAGCCTCTAGGTGTTATGAAGATGATGAACCCAATTTTGATAATAAAGTCATCCGCCTGAAAAAGGAATCATAGTTGTTGCTGAACCAAACTGACACCAGTCTCATCATCAACCATGGCTTTGAGATCACATAGAAAAGTAGCTTCAGAATCGCCTTCCCCGGAGTCGTCCTGACCGCCATCTTCTAGGTTACCTGCATTTTGTTAGGATGTAAAGATCGGCATCTATTTCAGATATAATATTTTTGGCCAAGTTTTTCTTGTTGTTGAAAATTATGTTGTTTCTTTCTTTCCAAAGATTCCAACTGATTGTGGTGAATAGATCATTGCTTTTGGAATTCTTGTAAAGTCTATTTGGTGTTGTTTATAAGGGAAAAGTGGCTTCCTTGAGGTCAGGAAGACAGATTCTTATAAAATGTGAGAATATGTTTTTGGAAAAAATGCACTTAAAGAAGATGTGGTCAACCGAGTCGCTATTTTTTTCACAAAGTGCACATCTAAATGGGCCAATGAAACCCTTCTTGGTGATATTTTCTCCTGAGAGGAGCTTGTTGTGGAGCAGAAGCCAAAGGAATGTTTTATATTTTTGAGGCCATTTCTATTTCCATATCTTTGATGATGATGGGGATAGACCTCTGTAGGAGAGGAAGGTGTAGGTAAGTTTAACTGAGTATTTTCTGCCCCATTTCCAAGTGATAGTATTTGAGGTGTTATTTTCCATGGAGAGATTTAGGTGTTTGAATTCAATTTGACTGATCTGAGAAAGAATACATTTGGTTATTTCCATAACTCAAATGGACTTAGACAAGGGGACCCTCTCTCTCCTTATCTTTTCATCATCCTGACTACTATCCTCTCCCGCATGATCCAACTGGGCAAACAAAATGGTCTTATCTCCTCTCCAGATGGTTGTAAGGAGAATATCATTCATTTTGCAGATGATACCATTATCTTCTCCTCCCCAGATGAGTCTTCCCTTCAAAATATCTTTAGAATCATTGGTATCTTCTCATATATCTCTGGGATAAAAATAAATATTCAGAAATCATCCATCTTTGGGGTTAACATAAATCAATCGACTTTGGATCACTTTAGAAACCTCCTAAAATGCAAGACTGAAGAATTCCCTGTCAAATATCTGGGACTACCCATCACTCCTTATAACATTACAAATGCTATATGGACACCCATCATATCAAAAATAAACAAGAAACTCACAAACTGGACAAACAACTTCCTAAACCTTTCGGGTAGGCTTACCCTTTTAAACAGTGTCATCACTCCAATTACAACCCACTTCTTGAGCTGCATTCCCCTTCCCTCAAAAACAAAATCCATTTTAGACAAAATCAGGAGAAACTTTTTGTGGAACAACTTCCATAAACTGGACAAACCAGGGAAACATTACCATCTCGTAAATTGGAAAACCATACAAGCTCCTCTTGAACAAGGTGGCTGGGGAATCATCAACATTGAAACACACTCTCTCTGCCCTATTGCCAAAATCATTGATAGTCTGCTTCAAAACAAGCAAAAAATCTGGACAAATCTCATCAAATACAAATATTATCAAGGCTCCCCTCCCTGGCACCAAACCCCTCAGAAAACAGCCTCCCCACTTCGGAAATTCATCAATAAAAATATCCATACGATAACACAAATCATAAACACTCCACCGCACTCACACAAAAACATCTCCTTTTGGTTTGGTCCATGGTTTGATAACAACTCTATCATAAATCTCAGACCAAATTGGATTTTTCCAAATAAACTCTTATTGTTAGATGGGTTATGGAATTGTTTCGAAAATTTTGGTTACAAATTTTGTGAAAGAATTTTGTGTTTTTATCTCCTTCTTTAGCCCAAGTGATTTTTGCTCTTTGCCTCCATCTTGTGTCAATACAATTGTTAATGTGGTCAAGTTCAGCTTTTATGGTAAGGACAAGAGCAGGGTCAGCATATGGGTCCTTTTCCACAAAGAGGAGCTGATCTTCCAGATTTTTTTGAAGTTCGAATAAGTTCATAGGGTTTTGAAGTTTCCAATTTTTTATGTGAGTTTTGATCTTTTTTGTGTTGTTTTGAATATGAAGACCAATTTTTGCTGTTTGTGAGTCGGCTAGAGTCTAGGCTTCTAGACAGGATCTGGAAAAGTTGTCTATGGAGAGCCAACTATTTTCAAATTTAAATGGTCGAGTGCCCCACGAGGAAGAAGATGTATCAAGGATTAGAGGGAAGTGGTCAGAAATGGTTCTATGGGAGATATGGACAGATGAGAGAGGGTGTTTTTCTTCCCAAAGGTTTGTACAAATGAAATGGTCAAGCCTGGAAAATGTCTGGTTTCTAGACCAGGTGTATAAGGCGTTTGAGGGTATGATGTCGATCAGGGAGTAGTTTGTAAGCATCTGACAGAATTTTTTATCAGATGCTGACATCGATTGAGTGGAGGGATTTGAATTGTGCCTATCTGAGATTTGGGTGATCAGATTAAAATCGCCACCCAAGACCCAGGGAGATGTGTGGAGATTTGTAATGAGGTGGTTTAGTTCCTCAAGGAAGAGGGATTTGTTGTAACCAGGTTCCCCATAGACACCTGAGAAAGACCAGAGATATCCATCAGATAGGTTTTTGAATTCAATGGTTATGGAGAAGTTAAGGATGGAAGTGTTTTGTGGAACTAGAGTCTGGTTGTTAAATCCAACAATGATGCCTCCTTTGAAACCCTCGGGAGGTAGTTGGATCCAGTTTGTGATTCTATTACCTCCAATAGTTTTGAGGGCAAAGGGGGTAAGAAAGGTTTTTGTTTCTTGGATGGTAATAAGATCGATATTGTTTTTATAAATGTGAGAGCGCATTTTTTTCCTTCTATGGATATTTACAGCTCCACATATATTCCAAGATGAAATTTTCATAATGAAAAAAAGAAAGATGAGAGCAAAAAGACTAATTGATAGACGTTGTTTGGTGCTAGCAAGATCAAGCCCTTTTTCTTGTCCATCCCATAAAGGTTTCTAGGTTGTTTAGAACATTGTGAGCATCCTCATCATCTTCGAGTTGAAATCCTATCTTATTTGTAAAAGAAGTGAAGCTATTTATGTCTGACCAAGAGGCAAAATCCTCTATAGAATCTAAGTCTTTATATTTGTCTTGATAAGTTGGATTAGATGATAAAGAAGTTGCAGTGGAAACATTACTAAATGAGAGGGAGGAGGAAAGTGGAAGAGTACCTTTCTTTACTCTGTTGTTGATGATAGAACCTTTTGGGTCTTTGTGGTTTGGCTGCAAGATCTTCTGAAGGTAGCTGGAGGTGAGCTTTTGTTGAGGGCTCTTCTGCTCCGGACTCTGCAGAGAATGATCATCCTTGAGTTGAGGTGAGACTTGGTTCAAAGTTGTTTGGGGATTTTTGTTTGGCGATGGGCAGCTTTCCTTAGTAGAGGAAGGGGATGGGAAAGTGGAGCTTCTAGGTTTGAATTTGTTAACATGGAGAGAAGGTTCAGGAGTTCTCGTTCTTTTTTTGCTTTGAAGGGGATAAGAGTTTTCAAAGTGGTTTGGGGTTTTCCGGATCCAAACATGGTTTCGATCATTTGAAGCCCTGGAATGCAAGGTAGATAATTTTTCTTTATTTGGACTAAACCAGGATGGTGGGTGTGTAGAGAGGTCGGAAAAGGCAGTGTTGTGTATGGTAGGATGTTCAGTTGAAAGTTTTAAATGGTAGATGGACTCACCAATTCTTATATTGATGGATGGAGGTAGAGAGATGGCAGCTTTGACAGAGAAAAGACAGTAGGCTTTGATATACTGAGATGGGTGTAGGGTTTCGGGGCTGATATATTATAGAGTAGCCCCGATAGAGTGTGTGATGCCTCTGAAGATCTCAATCTCCCAAAAATGAGGCGGGAGATTTGAGATGGCTACCCAGTCGGAGCCTCCAGCAGGGGCAGGGAAAGATCCAAAATCGTCAGACCATTTTGATAGTCTAGCCATGATGAAGCTTGATCCACATGGTATGGTGAGAGCTTGGTTGAAAAGGTGGTTTATCTTTGAACCTTCTGGGACGGTATAGATGAGTTGGGTGGGAGAGAAGATTTTTGGTTTGAGGATGGTGTGACCAGGCAGGAGAAGGGCTAAGGCACGGGTAATGTCTAGGACGTTTATAGGGTTGTTGTCCAGGTTATTTTCAAAAGAAACAAGAAAACTTCTGAGGGTGAAGACCTTGAGCAAACGCATTGAGTTGGCTAGGAGGTCAAGGGCAATCACATATTCCAGGTGATCAGGGACCTTCATGTTGGGTGAGGTAGAATGATAGTTTAAACTGTGAGTTTGTGAAGGGGTTTGAGGAGTAGGGCTTTTGGATTGTGGTTTGTGCTTTGTGGAAAATGGGTTTTTTGGCTTGTGAAAGGGTTTAGATATAGGTGGTGTCCAGGGGCTTGTGTTCGGACGGCGTGGAGGGGTATCGTCTGCATGTTCTGGCGGGAGGTTTGCGAGGCATGCAAAGGAGTTTTTTGAATGATAATGATGATGAGGGGGGTGTGCATTGTGCCAGGGATCTGAAAAGGGTTTTTTTGGGACAGCGGAGGTTTTGTGAAAAGGCGAGATTTTGATCGAGTGAGAGTGCATGAAGGAGGAGGGGGATCTGCATGGTTTTTGTCCCGGTTTGGGAGGAGGTGGGCTTTGCAGAACCTTTTTATGTGCCCTATACGACCGCATCTAAAACATAAGCGGAGAGAAAAACATCTGGAAGTTGAGTGGTTGTTCCGGTGGCAAAGGGAACAGTGCAGAGCTCGAAAAGGTCTTTTTGGGGGGACCGGTGTCCAGTTATGGGCGGTGGGGGATTTTTCTGGGATATTGTTTATGAGGATGGAAGATTTTGCATGGCCCAGGACTGGGAAAGCATAATTTAGGAAAAAAATGTCCTTAGGGATGATATCATCTACCAGTGAGGATTGAGGAAGAAGGGTTTTTTATAAAGACGACAGATTGGTCTTATATTTTTTCCCTTAAAAGATGGGGAGGAGAAAAGCTTGTACCTTTCAGCGATAGCTCTTTGTTGTTGATCCAAAGGTGATGTGACTGCATCTTCGTCGTCCTCAGAACCTGAAGAGATGGAGATAGGCCAGGATTTTGCTCCCATGGGGGGTTGGTATTCATCTCGGATGAAGAGTTGATCCGCTGAGTTGGATGATGAGGAGCTGTCTTGATCATGTTTTTTGAACAGGTAGGCAAGCTCTGGAGGAGAGTCGTGGATGAAGTCTCGCACCCAGGCACGGAAGGTGTGATTTTCCAACAGTTGTAAGAAGATCGACCACTCAGGCTTAAGGTTCAGTTCTTCACGCATGTCACTCCAACCATCCGATATGAGGAGGAAGGGGGTTTTTTTGCCCCAGGTTGTTTTTGTGGGGGATGACCATGTGACCTTCACCTGGAAGGATCGGTGACTGATGTTGATCATGCAGGAGCCAGGTGAGATTTCGAACTTATGGTAGATCCAAGCTCACGATAAAGGGATGCTTGTAAAATAGGATGGGTCTGTGAGGGGGATTTCTATGAAGGAGAAACGGGAGTTCACGTCGACTGTGGGGGTGATGGAGTTTTTGTGATGCTTCTAGACACCAAGGGTTTCTGCTTCTTTAGAGCACGGCGGAAGGTTGTTGTTTTTCCGGATTTATGCATGCAAGGTGATTTTATGCATGAAGCGAGGGTGAGCACACCTCCTATTCTCATGGTGTTATCGGGGCATTTGATGGGTCTTTATTACTGGATTCTGAACCAACTGTTGCGCTGATTTGATCTGACTGCCAAAGTTGTTCTTGGGAAGGAGTGTTGTAGCCGGTAGAGAGAATAGAATTTTTGGTTTTTGAAAATGAGATTTTTGTAATGGGGAGATTTGCAGAGCTAGAGGGTAAATAGTAACGCAATCTCTGAAGGTGTAATAGGTGTAATCAATGAGATTTCATCTGCATGTATTTAGAAGTCGTTTGTGATACCTAAGGTGATTTGCAAAGGATGATGATAAACTCGGAATTTATTGCAGCCAGATGTGAAGATACCTAAGTAGGAACAGGGTTCCGATGATAGAAAGATGAGGAGGTAGGAGATGAAACCCTCTGTCAGTATCGCCGGAGAACTAAAAATTGAAAAAGCAGAGGTGAGGGTTTGTCAAATCTGAGTATCCTAGTGCTAGCTCGAAAAGCACTGAGTCCGGGCAAGGGACAGGCACACCGAGGGTGTAAAACAGTCGCAAAGAGTTTTGATGACAGCCCCTGCCAACATGCAGAGATGTTCGAGCGGTGGAGTTACCTGAGAAAGGTTTTTGGAACCTGACAAGGGAGAGTCAGACACCTGATGAAGTTACCTGATGATGATCGTCGTGGCCACAGGGCCGAGCAGGATCTAGAGGCGGTGAGTGTGCGCCGGGAGTGGTAGGAGGCGCCGATCAGGTTTGGAACCTGAATAGGGAGAATCAGACGCCAGATGAAGTTACCTGAGGAAGATCGTCGTGGCCACATGGCCGAGTAGGAGCTAGAGGCAGTGGGAGCGCGCCGGGTGTGGTAGGTGTCGCCGCTCAGGAAAGGGAACGGCCCTAAGAGAAATTCTAGAGAGAAGTTGGAGCTTCTCCCTCTAACCTACCGTTGTCGATCATGCTGCAGATAAGGATAAGCATTGAAATATTCTTGATGACTCAATGATATCAAGTTGATGAGTAATCGATTGTTGATTTTGGAGACCAATTCTAATATACAAACCCTAATTGAATGACTTGGTTTTTGATAAAATAATGGGAAAACGGTCTCAAGACCGTTTGGAGGATATCCAAATGATCTCAAGACCGTTTGGGGGTCACCCAAGACCGTTTGGAGATCTAGGGTTGACTATGGTTAAGTGGTTGAAAATCTAAAGATAACAAGTTGAAGTGCAATTGATTGTTGGCCGAGTGATCAATCCAATGAGCCAAACTTTAATTAGTTGAGTTGGATTTTGATGTTGATTTGAGAAAACAGTCTCAAGACCATTTGGAGATCATCCAAACAATCTCAAGATCATTTGGGGTCAGGTCATGACCAAATTGGTTGATGGTTCAATGGTTTCAAATCAACTAGACTCACATTGAAGTATGTTGAAGGGTCATCGATTTCAAACCCTAATCCAATCAACTCAAGCCCTAATTGATGATCAATTGAGGGTCAATTAAGTGTCAAATGAGTTGAGGGTTGACCTAATTGACTCATTTGATGAGTGGCTAACAAGTGCATGGATGATTGAGGGGTTCAACATTGAAAACCCAAACTCAATTGAAGGGGTTGAGACACTTTTTGGTCCTTGTGGTTTTGAGGTGGTTTGGACCAAACGGTCTCCAGACCGTTTGGGACCAAACGATCCCAAACTGTTTGGTGCTCATGCGGTTTCAAGGTCGGTTATGTCCATGTGGTTTCAAAGTCAAACTTGACCAAACGGTCTTCACCCCATCTTGGGCAAACGGTTTTGAGTGTGCACTTTACCAAACGGTTTCAAAAGTCAACATGAACAAATGGTCTTCACCACCAAACGGTTTCAAGGGCAGTCCAAGACCGTTTGGAGGTTTAGTGTACAAGACCATTTGAAGTTTAAAAAGGTTAAGATCATTTGATGCCTTAGTGGTCAAGATGGTTTAGTGGTTGATTAACCTAAAACCTCATAGATACTTAGAGTGGTTAAAGGACCAAGTAATTAGTTGATTGAGACATGATGTGATCAATGTTGATTATGATAAAGGTACCCTTGATGGGATAGAGTGGTTAGTAGTCTTTGAATGAGTAAGCCTTAATTATTACAATAGTAATGACACGACCCATGATGTCAATGTTGAATTGATTTAGCCTAATCAGGGGTGATGCAAACATCAACTTATAGAAAGAGGAGAGAGAAGACTTCTTATATGAATGATTAATCAAGTAATGAATTCCCAATGTGGATGGATACCTAATTAGGGTATGATCCATGAGAGTGAGATCATGAAACCCTAGTTATGACAACTAATGAATCATAACCCTAATTGAGGGCATTAATGGAAGTAGTCCTCATACATGATGATGGTATGATCTTAATTCATTATAATGTGAATAGTAAACCCTAATCTAGGGTAATGTGATGTATGGTGAATAGTAAACCATATTCTAGGGAAATGTGATGATATGAACAGTAAATCCTAAATTCTGGGTCATGCTTTTAAGCATGAAACTCTATGATTGAATTATGAAATGAAGAAACACTATTCCTAATTAAGCTAAAGGGGTTGGTTAATCCCAATTGAATTGAATAGGAAACCCTAACCCTAGAAACCAGTCGTGGTAATGTAAAATGGTCGTGGTAATCTTCTGTAGCACGACCGTGCAAGATAGCACGGTCGTGGTAGCTTCCCCTTGCACGGCCGTTCTTGGTTGCACGGCCGTGGTGTTCTATACTTGACTTGGAAATAATTGTATTGTGCTGATATAGATATAATGTACATGTTATCAATTGTGTTAGTCATGCAGGTCTTTATAAAGAAGTGAGCATTGCCAAGTAAGGGTTATGATGCCATACTCATTGAAAGCTCTGTATAAGCTTTGAAAATAATGATATGCTATGTTGCCTAGTAAGAGGTAACAAATGAACTTGATAAACTGTATGATCCATGAGAAATACCTACATTGCTACACTCATGTTCATACTATTAAATGACTTGATGGTAACATGTTACTTGGTAATAAGTGTTTGATGATCTAAGGGTTTGAATACCCATATTCCTGAATCACAATGATGGGATGGTTAGGAATTGAGGTCCCAATGTTAACTAGATATGAAATGAACTTAATACACTTAGTACTCTTTCATAATAGTAATTGTCTTATTGGTTTATGTTTGAAAACATGCTTGATGCTAAAAGAATGTCATAATGTACTTAATTAATCAAGTATAATGATATCATGTAGATCCCTGACCATAGATCCATCATTGTCAGAAATTAAATGATGGTGAAACAGGTTTTCCTAAAGGAACTCCTGGAGAGCATACTTTTGAGTATGTGGGGGTTATGGACGTGAATATCCTTACGTCCTAATGGAGAAATTGATGTGAGATGTACATTTAATCTCTCAATCCTTCATTATATGCTTATGTCGGGATGATGTATCCTAATCTCCCGATGATGTTGTTAATGCCGCATCGATGAGAGATAAACAAGAAATCCCTCGATGGCGAAGAGAGTACAGCATGCCACTTTAACTCTAATAGCGAAGTTGCCAGAATACCTTGGAAAGCTATTATAGTTGAAACACAAGATGTCCTACATGTTGTACCTCACACTGACTGAGGAAGATGAGGTCATAGAAATCCGACTCTTCTGATAACCTATGTATGGTACCGATTGCGATTTAGTAATGGTCGGTTGGAGTATGAGTGGTATACCTCATCTCCTCAGGGCATAATTATGTTTGAAAAATGTAATCAGCCGTATAGCATAATTGCTTAGGTTGAAATACGAGAAACAATGATTGATGATGCATTATTTATTTATTCCTGATTGGACCAGTAATATGCATGTTCTTCATATGCCTTATTGATTATATGACTTGTCATTCAATCAAGTTATAATTGAAATGATTGCTTAGAGAGTGATGTTCTACTTAGTTTAATCAATTAATTACCTGCTGTTAAATAATTATAGTTCTGTTGCTCATTGTTATCTTAATCTTTGCAATAACAATGCTTATGGTGAAGATTTATAACTCTCACTGGGACAATTATTCAATTGTCTCACCCCTATGGGATTCAACTTTTTAGGTAGACGCCGAGGACAGAGGAACCCTTCAGTGGGTGAGAAACAGCAGCAACAGCAACATCTGGGGCAACAGTGATCCTCAGGTGGAGACACTGTCTGTCAAGTCTTATAGATAGAATGTCCTATGTGTCGTCTCTGTACTCTCAGGTCCTAGGAGTCAGTAGATGGTTTAATATAGATCTGAGATTTTTGGCTTAATGCCTCGATGATTTTTGTATACTGCTCATGTACAGTTCAACAGGGCAGTCAGGGTTATGACTCTCGAGATGTGATATTACAGAGATGTAATGATGTATCAGCTTGTAAATAACTTACCTTGTTTATCTATGAAAGAGTTTTACCATTTGAGGATCTCTTTACAAAAAGTTTTTAATTTTTAGTGATTTTCAGTTATTCCGCTGCTAACGAAATGCTTCCGCATTAGTTTAAATTCGTTGATCTTATTTTCGCGAGACGGTCGTCACACATAGATGGAATCTTTGATTAGAAAATATAGTCAAAGAGTTTGACTTGGGTCAAGTATAGAGATGAAATTTGTGATTACAAAATATTTAGTGGGAGCATATTAATATTCTACATAATGATGGAGAATAATGTCACAGTACTATAAGTATAGCTACCTAGCATATAAAGTGCCTTCTACATGAAGGGATTAGGTGAAGTATCTAATGTGATAGGAATCGAGATATACATAGATAGATCGAAAAAGCTTCTTGACTTAAGTAAGAGCACATGTATTAGCAAGATGTTGAAGGGTTCAGTATGCAGGACTAAATAAGCGAAAATTTGTCCATGTTCCATGGGATTAGTCTCTCAACAGCCCAGAGTTCCAGTTCTTGTGAAGACTAGGAAAAACATGAGTGAGATGTCATATGCATTTGCAGTTGGATATATCATGCATGCAATATAATGCACTCATCCCATTGTCTTGTATGTATTGGATATGATGATATGATATTAGTCAGATTCCAATGAATGTCATTGGAGTACCATAAAGAATTCCCATGATTACTTGAGAAGAACTAAGGATTAGTTTCTAAATTATGATAATTAGAAAGAGTTTCGTGTAAAGTGTTACACCGATGCAAGCTTCCAAAATGACAATGAAAATTAACGATCATGATCTAAAATTTGTGTTTGACCTTAAAACTAGAACTGTAAGTTGGAAAAGTTATGAACTACAAACCTTTGTTTAGTTCTACAAACAGAAGTTGAGTATCCAGGTGCTATGTAAACAACAGAGGATATTGTATGGATATAGATGATATCAATGGATGTTTCAACCATTGATGACATAGTAGAAATACTATGACAACATTGGTGCTACTATCTAGGCAAGGAAAATCAGATAGCATATTGCAAAAATTCCATCTCATATAAGAGGTCATACAGCAAAGAGATGTGAAACATACAATACACCGACTAAAGGAAAATGTTGCTAAATCATTGGATTAGCACTTGTGCATAGGAAACATGATGGACATGTTTAAGATCACTTAGAATAAGATTCTTGGGTGATTGGATCTAAGTTCAAGTGGGAGTTTGTTGGCATACATGCCCATAGAGACAATCATATGATGATTGTAATGGCATATCTTGTAAAAGATTTGATTAATAATAAAGGAAATCTTCCAATTTATTTTGTTTCATTGAGTTGTGAGATAATGATGAAACATAATGAATGTTGAAAAAATGACATTACTCGATGATATATGATTTTAGGTTTATGACCAGAACAATGAGACTGTACGGGTGTTAAGAGTATGCACATTCTTGTTATGTCCCTCATCGGATGTTATTATGGAAGGTTGATAGACAACAATGACACATAAGACTAGAGTGTGTGTTGTTTGATGATAGAATCTCATTAGTCATGATATGTGATATCAAACCAAATACATAGATACTTGTTGGAGAACAATGTATCAAATAGACCCACAGTGACACATGGAAACCATAATTGGTAGTTGAAATCATCTCTCCTAGTGATTGTGGTTCTTACACTTGAAGTCATTACACTCATCACATGTTGTTTGATGTACTTTGACATCATCCATCGTGGCATTAAATAAGGATTGCCATAAAGATGGTTTTAGGGTGCACTATGACAAATGGGGATGATTGTGAGTGATGTATATGGCTTTTGTCCCTCCTATAGGAGTTTGATTTCCAGTCCACTTGATAAGAGAGACTAAGAAAAGCATGTGAATGAAGATGTGAATAAATATATGGTATTGGATTCCCATATATCTTAGACATTTTTCTCTAGTTCAAGGAACATGGATTGAATGTTGGAGGATCATGATTCCATGCCTTGAGTTCAATCTGGATATTAGTGAAAAAGGAATTATACAATCATTGTAACACCAATCACAAATTGTAGGTTGAAGTTGTTCTCCAACTTTCTGAATTACTTGGGTAGCAATGATGTGTTTCTAGATACCGCTCATTACTTGTGATGCCATAAAATAGTTATGGACACTCACTACCAATGTAACTCTTGGAACCTATAGGGTCACACACATAGGATACACTAGGAATAAGAGTTTATCCATGAATGAGGTTTAAACTTGATTACTATGGAGTTAGGTATTCAATTTAAGCAACAATGGTTAAATGTTGAGTGACTGGACTGTGAAACAACTGGTTCAAGTGTTGAACTGACTATTTCAAAGTGTTAGGTCAGTTGAAGCACCATTGGCAATCTGGTCCATGAACTGTTTGGTTTTAGAAGTGAACCGGTTGGCTCGGGTCCATGAACTAACTAGTTCTGGAAGTTAGTCAATTGTCTCGGGTCCATGAATCGACCGATTTAGGTTGTGGACTAACTGTTTGGTTGATCAATTTGATTGATTTGAGGATTAGTATTGATGTCATGTTGTGCATTAATCAAATATCAATTGTCAATACAATTGTGATTGGGAAACATGATGAAATGACCGGTTCAAGGGTTGAACCGATCAGCTCACACGCCAACTGATTGGTTCACCTCCAAGTCGGTCACTTCTCTGCTCGCAAGATACAAAAATTGTGAAATTTGATCCTTTTGGACTCCCACTCAGACAAGGAACCCAGACTCTACCATCCTATAAATAGAGGGGTATTGGGGGCTTCTCAGAAACAATATAAACTTCTCTGACAATTATTGTCTTCTCTGGTTATGGTACCCGATAGAACCTGAGAAAGTCCTACCTGAAAATGGAGGGATATAAAGGGAAAACATTTATGGGAGAGAAAGTTGATGCTAGTACACTGACTAGAAGGGGGAAATCCTTCTTGTTTGTTCTTCTAGAATGGAAGGAGTTCACAGTTGTCTGTGTGGACTACTATAGAGGTGAGGAGGTTGTTTCATGTCGCTAGGAGGATAAGATCAACTGTTGTTTGTGGTGTTCAACTAGGCAGTTGTTGCTGATGTTGTCTGAGTGTGACTTGAAGAAAGGCATGCATTTCTATGAGGGAATTGTCATTGGACTTGCTCCAGGATCAGGTATGACCTTGCAAACCATCCTTCTTATTACATAATTATTGATGCAATCATTTGTTCAAAGGGGAATGTGGCAAATAAATTTTTGTTTCTGATGCCTGTTCTTTAGCCATATTTCCCAACATTTCTCTATTTACAACTCTCTCTCATCAAGCATTATTAGAATCTTATAACACTACCATAAAAATTGGGAGATTAAAGAAAATCTTCATCACCCTACTTTTCCATGGTTCCATACATGATTGAGACCAAATCCGTGAATCTTGGCTCTTATAAGGGGAAATACAACCTTGTCGTTTTTGAGACAAAGCATATATAAGAGGATTTATAGACTCCTTACAAAGGAGGGAGTACCACGGCTTGACCAATACATAGTGATAGGCACTGCAACTTCTCTCAACCCTTTACCTTCATTGAAACTCTCTTTCTTGCCCCCACAAACTATGATTGCTCTTAAGCAATTGACTTGATTGGACCGAGGATAGATGATATGTGTTAATGAGGCTGGCATTCCATCCCCTATCATCAGTGCTAGCTACTTGGAGACCTTTATCGGAAAGCCAACCCTAACCGCCAAAGACAATGGTGACCGGCTGGTCGGGTTTGGCAAAGGCAGACATAGCTTGTGGTGTAATTGCCTGAGGCTTCTGAGACCCAGAGGTAGGAGTCAACCTCTTGGTTGACTCAGTCATCGTGCAACTTGTCCCAGCACTAGGAAGAAGATAATTGAGTGGAGAAAGCCAACACTACCCCTGGTCAAGCATTGTGCGGAAAGGGAGTCAAGGACTTTTGGTCATATTCCATGTGGTTCCAAGTTGGTACCCTGTGCTAAAATGGCATGCAACCATTGTGCGAGAAACTCCACATGGTAATTGACAAATTAGATAATTTTGTTGCCATGGCGCTCGTTGATTGGTCTAAAAAGGTTGATCATGTAATAATTTTAGTATTTGAACCACACCTCAGAATATAATGAAATTATATATCATTTTAGTTTAAAAAATAGAAGAATGTGAATAAAATATCGTTGAGACCTAATTATAATTTCAAAACTATGTAAAGTGATGATTAATGCATGTAAACCCTAGTTTTGATGAATAAATTTGTTAATCATATTAAATATGATTCTTTGAGATGTAAATTGACAATGTGGAAGGTAATGGAAGTTTAACACAATTATGATCATAATGATGATATTTTGGGTTTCTAAGGTGAATACTCATGCAGATAGAGAATTAGGGTTAAAGGTCATAACTGTTAGGTCATTTTTTTTAAAAAAATTTGGCCATTCTATTCATCCCGTGGCCTGGGCTCGATCATGGGACCTCTCACTAACAAACTGAGTGTCTAACCATCTTGGTGTCTTCTGTTAGACATAACTGTTAGGTCATTAATGAACATAATTGAATCTAAGTAATTGTGATGAAAAGATATGGTGAATCTAATAATTAGGGTTAACCATACGTTTAATATGATGTGGAATTACGGTTTGTGCCCTTATTTCATATCCTAAACTTGAGTCAACCCTAAACCCTAGATTAGGACTCAAGTAGGGTTTAATTTGTTTAATGTGATGGTGGCACTTTAGGATTTACATACATGTGGATTGAATGTTGATTGCTTGATTGGATAAAATGGTTAAAGTATGATTGCAAGATCTACATGGTTCTACAGGAGGTATGTTGTTATGATTATGACTACCCACAATATAGTTTGTCAGAGTTTGCTGAGGTTTTCTCAAAGATTGACTGAATAAACTATTGAGTTATTATTTACATCCTATTGATTATAATGGCACTATGAGTATCAGAAAAAGTCAAATTATGTGAATAAAATGTCAGTTCTTATTTGCATGTAGTTGACTGAATATATGTTGTTATGTACATGCACACTTTTTCATGCACCCCTTGTACACAGTATAAATTGATATATTGATATGTGCTTTTGTTTCACATTGTTTTAGGTACATGATAAATAGGAAGATACCAAGATGAAATTACAATGAAGGCATTTAAAATAAGTAAGGAGGATTTGATACTTCTTCTCATATGTGTTGTTCTTGTGTGAGACATTCATGTAAATCCTTAAGAGTAAAATTTTATAAACCATGTCTGAATTAATGGAAACTATTTCTATTATTTGTTATTTGGTAAAAATTTGGATCCTTGGGGATTTTAGGTAATGCGATCCACATTTGGGGCCTTTCCTTAATTGGGGAATGTAGAAAAGTGAGGTCATCATGTTTGGTATCAGAGCCCCAGATTTTTCATATACTATTTAATAGTTCATAATTTCGAGTAATCAGTAGAAATCTAAGGAGAATTACTAAGGCATGACATGATGTAATGGTGTCTAGAAGGGGTCATGGCTTTGGGGGCTAGAAATATTTTCATCCACACCATTGAGTTGAATTATGAGGACTCCCTTAGCCACAGTGATATCGGCCTAGCCTAAACCTAGGGTTTGCCTGAATTGATGTTTCCTCTAAGTCTTCTCATCTCAAACTTCATCCACTTCTCATTCTCTTGCTTAATAAAACCTAAAAGATAATCCCATCCTCATCTCAAGTTAGGGTTTTTTAGAAGTAGGATTAAGGAATCCTCTGCCAACTAAGTACACGTAATGTGGAAATAATAATGTGCATATCAGGTGGAAATAATGATAAAGTAAAGAAAGATATTTTATGGGTTTTTCCTTGTAAAGGTAAACCCTAGATGGAATTAGGGTTGTCTTAAGGAAACCCTTAGTGAGTCAAGGGAATCATAAAACCCTATGATGCATGGTGTAGGTTGTGTAGTTCCTAACCCTAATCCCAAAAAATGGGAGTTGAATGGATAAAACGGAAACCCTACACATATGAAACTCGAATAGGGTAAGAGTAAAGAGAATTGAGAAAGATATAAATGGGTTTAGGTGACCCAGTCTCCATGTATGAATGTGGAGAATTTCATGCATGATCCATGTGAAAGTATTTGAATTTACATGAGAAATATAAGTACCCAACTGTTATACATGAAAATGGAAAATATGAATATAACTTGCTTATCCCCATAATGTTATCTCCGGAGGAATTAAGTAATAAAGAATACCCCCAGTGAGTGGGTATGTTAATGACAACACCCTAAAGAGTGAGTATGCTACCCCCAGTGAGTGGGTCAGCTATTGAGACTACCCCCAGAGAGTGGGTATGTTACTAAACGTACCCCTGGTGGGTGGGTATGCAACTGAAACCAACCCCAATGATTGGGTATGCTATTGCTATTGAAATAAACCCCCAGAGAGTGGGTATGCTACCCCCAGTAAGTGGTTATGCCACCGATATACCCCAGTGAGTGAGTATGATATTATGGGCACCCCCAGTGAGTGGGTATGATTAGAAGATGTCCCCCAGTGAGTAGGTACAACATTGAAATACTCCTAGCAAGTGAGTAAGATGTTGTGAATACCCTTAGTGAGTGGGTGTGGATGGAGATCACCCCTAGAGAGTGGGTAGATCATTAAAGTACTCCTAGTGAGTGAGTGTGAACACCTCCCACAAAGAGTGTATACCATAGAGATTGAGCAAGTATGAATTGAGAAGTTACAATATAAAATGTATGTTCAACTTATTATGGTTCCATAAAAAATGTTGAAAATTCAGTTTTTGGGGTTAGTGTCCCGACTTGTGATGGGTCACCCCAAGAGTGGGAATAGGGACCTATGGGGGAGGAAAAACCCTAAACTTTTGGGGTCGGGTAATGTCTAGAGATCCTAACATCCTCCTGTGAGTCAAAGAGACGCCCTAGGTTAGAACTTCCCCTAGAAGGGTGAGTTCACAAATCAGTTTGAGTATCAGGTAACCCTTAATGTCACTTAAATCTTGGAAAAAATAAAGATGATATATACCCTAGGAAGGGTATATCCTTAAGGTCAAGTGGGGAGGATTAAAGGTACATCAAACCAATGAGATTAGGAGGTGATTGTGCCCTGAATGCATAGGACCATAGGGTTAGTAGGTAGCCATCAATGTTTGCTCGAGGCCCATGGGTTAGGAGATAGAGCACCTTCATGAGCTCATGAGGACCAAGGGGTGAACATGAGAGGCACTCCCTAAGTGCATGAATCCCATGAGGCCAGGATGATATCGCTCCAAAGGTACCTGCATCCCTAGAGACCTTGAGGAAATGACTAAGGCTAATGAGACATTAGGTGTAGATATGAAAGATACAAGAAGTCATGCAATAATGAAATATGAAAGGGAATTGTGAACAAACTCTAGAGTGAGAATGACACTTGACTTCATGAAATATAAGAGTCTTGCAGGAAGGTGAGTATGGTTTAGAATCATGTTGGGTATGATTCAACCTAAAATGTGAAATTTGGAGATGTGTGGAGTCACCATCTCTACTCTTGGATTGGGATGAACTTTGTTTTTGGGCTATATACCAACACTTATTTCATATAATTATGAGTAATAGAGATTGGGTAGACATATTTTATGCTTACGATTGACATATGATAATGAATACACTAAGTTGAGTGTGTTACCTCGCCCTTATGTGGGAATAAATGAAAAATGGGCTGGAAACCTAGGTAAAAAGATTATCACTAAGTGAAATTGAAAAATGAAAAGGTAATCACTAAGAAATGATGTCATGTAGATACTAAGGGTATGGATATACCTTGAATTGAACTTAGATACCAATCCTAGTAATAATGGGAGGAAATTATTTATCAATAAATATATTATGTAGGATTTCTAACCTTAAGATTTGAAACTAAGTTGAGTAATAATTCACCTTAACCTTACCAGGTGTGAATTTTGGGGACAAAATTCCTTTTATGGAGGGGAGAATGTTATATCCTCAAATTTTAGTAAATTTGGTAAATATAAGACTTGGTTTGACAAATTCTTGAATTATTATTGATTAAATAATAAAAATCATCTTTTTGGCATGGGTGCAACCCATGGACCTTGGGTACAACCCAAGGCCCATGAGACTATTTGCTCTGCAAATAGGTCCTTGGAGAAAAGATAAAGAAATAAGAGATTGTGTGCATAAATAAACTGTACTAACTTTATGAATTGTTGAAGAAAATAAATATGAGATAATATGAAAGTTTCCAACAGAAAATAAGATGTGTGATGTTTCAGATAATTAAAAGAGTAATTATCTAGCCATAGTTGGCAACACAATGTTTTAGGTATCAAATAGAGTTATCTTGATCTGACCTTTTTTATATTAGTCTGGCCATAGTAGCCCGTGTGGTAAGAGCTCGGTAAGTCCCAATGAAGGACCCGGGTTCAAACCTCACCGAAGGCACTTTGTGAATGGCAATTCACGTTGATTAGGCGCGGGAGGGGGGTGACCGGACCACACCCTCTCATGCCTCGAGAGTTTACCATGTCAGCTTCGCCTGGGATGGGTTCTCTCAGTCATCAAAAAAAAAGAATTTTAGAATATGAGAGAAAAAGGGCTTACTATTTGGTATGGGTAATTAATTTAAGGATATGCTAAAGGAGCAAGTTTCATGCATGAAAGTTATCCCAATAAATCCTACAAAATAGAAAATGGTTGGGAAAGATTTCAATGAGTTGCCCTCCACATTTCATAGAAAAAGGATGTTTCTAGTTTCTAGCGGCCCAAAAAAATTTGTAAAGATAGAGGGATCTATTTGAAATAAATGAATTATATTCTTTTTTGAAGAGAGAGAAAAGGGGAATCTAGAAATATTTTTTAGATACCAAATCTTTCTCACACTGAGATTTAATCACTAAAAGCTTTCCCTTAAAATTTATAGTTAATTGGATGAAAGGAGAGAGAGATGTGGATTTATTAGTTTTTCCCTAAAGTGAAAATACTAATTGCTAAAGTATTTAATGTCACAATATTTTTTGATTGGGAAACTAAGGAATGGACATGTATAAAGACATGTTGCCACTTGACTATTGGATCAGGATCAAATGGTGATCAAGTCATCTCCTACCCCTGATTGGAGAAGAAAACCAAGAAACAGTAGCTTGCCTTTATCTCTTTACCTCTCTCCAGTGGTGTAGCCACGTACAAACCTGGGTGGGAAAGTGCCCTACCCAGCTTCTGTATTTTTAGACTATTTGTTCAATTTTTGGTTTGCAAAGTAATGGAAAAAATCCATTGTGCCCTACCTTATATGGCTGCAAATAGCTTTATATTAATGGTGCCCCCCCAACTCAGTTTTCATGGCTTCGCCACTGCCTCTCTCTCTCTCATCAAACATTAATAGAATCTGATAACACTTCCATCAAAATCAAGAGATGAAAATGTATATCCCTCACCCTACTTTTCCATGTTTCCATACAAGATTGAAACTTTTCCAATCCTGGGTCTCGTAAGAGGAAAGCCAACCTTGTCATTCCTTGCACCCAAAGCCTATATAAGAGGATCTATAGTTTCCTCACGAAGGAGGGAGTACCATGGCTTGACCAATTTGTAGTGATAGGTGTTGCAACCTCTCTCAACCACTTCACCTTCATTGAAACCCCTCTTCTTGCCCTGACAAACTGTGATTGTTCTTGAGCAACTGACTTGACTGGAAGAACGGGACAGAGGTAAGTGACGATTGAAGATAGTCGATAGGTGCTAATGAGGCATGTATTCCTACCCCTATCATCAACACTAGAAAACTAGAGACCTTTATCGGAAAGCCAACCCTAATTGCCAAAAAAATGGCAACCGATTGGTCAGGTTTGGTCTAGGCAGACAGAGCTTGTAGAGCAATAGCCCAAGGCTTCCAAGGCCCAGAGGCAGGAATCAACCTCCCAATTGACTCAGCCATGGTGCAGTCTATCCCAGCGCGAGGAAGAAGATGATGTAGTGGAGAAAATCAGTACTACCCCTAGGTCAAGTGTTGTGCGGAAAGGGTGTGAAGTACTTTTCATCATATTCCAAGTCATTTTAGGCTGGTACCATGTGCTGAAATGGTGTGCAACCATTGGGTGAGACAATCCACATGGCAATTGACAAATTAGGTAATTTTTATGACATGGCGCTCGTTGATTGGTTTAAAAATGGTAATCATGAAATAATTGTAGTAATTAGACTAAAACTCAGAATATAATGAAATTATATATCATTTTAATAAGAAAAATTATAGGAATGTGAATAAAATATATTTAAGACCTAGTTCTCACTACTACAGAAATAGCATTCAGTGTCACTTTTCTGGGCGTCGGTTATTAAGGAAAACCGACGCCTAACATTTAAGGCGTCGGTTGTTCAAGCAACCCGACGTCTATATTCGAAGACCAGCCAGACACGGGTACCGCTTTGTATTAAGCGTCGGTTGTTTATAACAACCCGACGCGTAAAGTCGCCCGCGAAATCCATATTTCGATCAAAAAAAATAGTGTCATTTTCAGCGTCGGTTATATACGTAGAAACCGACGCCTATGTGCGATGAAAATTTGCGCGAAAAGTGTCACTTTTAGCGTCGGTTATCCTTGTATAACCGACGCTGAAAGTGGTTCCCGCCAAATAATTTCATGAAAATATCGTCCAATTGGACGTCGGTTTTTTCAAACAACCGACGCTAAAGATGTTTAGGCGTCGGTTGTTTTAAACAACCGACGCTATTTGGGAACTTCATTACCCTCGATCGCCCGACTCTTCCCCTTTCTTCTGTTTCATTGCGATTTCCCTATTTCTCTGCTGCCGCCGATTTCTCTCCGGCGATTTCTTCTTCAGCTCCCCTTCTCCGGCGCCCCCTTCTCCGCCACCACTCCTGCTCGCCGCCGCTCCTGCCACCGTTGGACACCTGCTCGCCGCCGCTCCTGCTCGCCGACGATCCTACGCCTGTTGTTGCTCTGCGTCGCCGCCACCGCCGCCGCCTGCTCACCGCCGCTCCTGCTCGCCGACGATCCTGCTCCTACTGCTGCTCTGCGTCGCCGCCGCCGCCCGCTCCTTCCTCCTTATTGTTGCTCTGCGTCTCCTTGCTCACGCCCTAACTCTGCTACTCACAAGGTACTAGCATCAAACCCTTCCTCTGCCACTCTTTCTAGGTTGACGCCCTAACTCTGCTGCTGTTTTAATGCTAGTGTCAGGGCTATCTATCTAGGTTGATGTATGAGCTATCCCCTGTATTTTTTTCCTGCTCTCTTTGTGTGTATGAGCCTGTTCCTTGGTTGTGTATGGTCTTACTGTTTGGAGATGTTTTGATCCCCTGTGTGGGATACTTTCTCCTTTTGTTCTTTACGTTTGGTCAGGTGTGTTGTCTGTAAATGCCCAAAGTTTTTTTGGTATCAATAGTTGAGTGTTTTTCACAAAAAAAAAGATGGAGAAGTTAAATGGATACAACTCTGTACATAGGTAGGTGTAGTTCTCTAGCTAATTACAATAAGAACATGACAATATGATAATAAACATCTACAACCTAATGCCACCTACCAAGACATATACTAATACCACCTCCTCACCTATCAAAATCTTAAGGTTAGACATATAAAGGAGGAAGAGTTGTGAAACATGTGTACATGAATCTGAAGCCACTATACAAACTCTGTTTGAGTGTTTAAGTATCAAGCATTGTTAGTCCAATACATAAGTACTAGAAGTATCCATGGGTTAAATAAGGTGAACTAGCTGTGTAATGTTAGGGTTTCTGTAGTAGTGGGTGCGCCTACTACATTTGGGGGTGCGCCTTATACTATTTGATATCCTTGATTTTATCTTCTATCCTAAATAAAATTAAGGGACCCATGATTAGAAAACAATTCCAAACTTGGCACCCACACTAATTGGAAGGAAATAAAATATGATTATTGAAATGCACATTTGTGATGTGATACCTTTTTTAGGATGCATATATTATATTCAACCTTTGAGACATCCTTTTATGAGTTCCAATACAATTAGGGTTTCATTTCATTGCCATTGTATGTATTATAATATTACATCTTTCACATAAAAATTAATTAAATTGAATCCTATTGGAACCCTAATTTAAATCCTAATTTGATTTAAACTTGTCCATTCTAGCATCCTAATTTGATTTGATTAAACCCTAACATTGTTTAAACCCTAACATCAATTGTGATGAAACCCTAACATGTACATATCTATTATTGTGTTTGTTGGCCTAGAAACCCGTCCAAGATTGACTCATTAGGAGTAAATCTTGGATAGTCCCCGGTTTGGGACTGTTCTTGAACACCTAATCTCACTTAGGATGTAAGTGTATAATGTGTATTGGGTTTTTGAGAAAATTTTGGTAGCATTTCCCCGTTTGTTCTCTAAGTACATATGTACTTAGAGAACAGCGGGGAAATGCTGCCGAAATTTTCTCGAAAACCCAATACACATTATACACTTACTAGTGAGATTAGGTGTTCAAGGATGGGATAGGTGGTACACATTTATTATATATAAGAATGACATCACATGTGTTTGTTGGCCTAGAATGTGAACAATCATTGTTTTTTATATTACTTGTACATTGGTATAAATTAGAATGAACAATCACTAAATTATATATTGTTTGTATGGAGTCCGGCTTCATTGTAGATATCTATTATTGTGTTTGTTGGCCTAGAAACCCGTCCAAGATTGACTCATTAGGAGTAAATCTTGGATAGTCCCCGGTTTGGGACTGTTCTTGAACACCTAATCTCACTTAGGATGTAAGTGTATAATGTGTATTGGGTTTTCGATAAAATTTTGGTAGCATTTCCCCGTTTGTTCTCTAAGTACATATGTACTTAGAGAACAGCGGGGAAATGCTGCCGAAATTTTCTCGAAAACCCAATACACATTATACACTTACTAGTGAGATTAGGTGTTCAAGGATGGGATAGGTGGTACACATTTATTATATATAAGAATGACATCACATGTGTTTTTTGGCCTAGAATGTGAACAATCATTGTTTTTTATATTACTTGTACATTGGTATAAATTAGAATGAACAATCACTAAATTATATATTGTTTGTATGGAGTCTGGCTTCATTGTAGATATCTATTATTGTGTTTGTTGGCCTAGAAACCCGTCCAAGATTGACTCATTAGGAGTAAATCTTGGATAGTCCCCGGTTTGGGACTGTTCTTGAACACCTAATCTCACTTAGGATGTAAGTGTATAATGTGTATTGGGTTTTCGAGAAAATTTTGGTAGCATTTCCCCGTTTTTTCTCTAAGTACATATGTACTTAGAGAACAGCGGGGAAATGCTGCCGAAATTTTCTTGAAAACCCAATACACATTATACACTTACTAGTGAGATTAGGTGTTCAAGGATGGGATAGGTGGTACACATTTATTATATATAAGAATGACATCACATGTGTTTGTTGGCATTTCCCCGTTTGTTCTCTAAGTACATATGTACTTAGAGAACAGCGGGGAAATGCTGCCTAATCTTTTCCTAATATATACTTGTTTCCTAATATATACTTGTTTTCTCTGATCATGGATG
Organism: Alisma plantago-aquatica; assembly: GCA_963693085.1. Lineage (NCBI taxonomy): Eukaryota > Viridiplantae > Streptophyta > Magnoliopsida > Alismatales > Alismataceae > Alisma > Alisma plantago-aquatica. Next base: position 410,413,469 of record OY856414.1, read on the forward strand.
TCCATTCGTAATCGTTGCACCCCAGAGTTTATATCTGGTCTTGATCAGTTTATTAGATTTGCCGAGGAACATAGGAAAAAACCTACAGATAGGTTCTACTGTCCATGTAGGCATTGCGGTAACAACTTGAAAGTCAACACTGGTGAGGAAATCAAAAGTCATGTCATGTGCAACGGGATTGTACAAGGCTATACATAATGGCACTGGCATGGAGAGATTTCAAAATCGAAACCAGTAGATGTCGATAGCAGTGCTTGGGTGGAAGAAGAAATTGCCTCCGATGACGTAAATGTGAACGAACCAGTTCCAGCAGACATCGTTGATGCGATGCTGGATAGTTGTAGGGTAGAGCACACCGATCCACCTCCTATCTTTACAAACATTGTGCATGATGCTGAGATACCGTTATACACAGGCTGTGCTAAGTTTACGAAGCTTAGCGCTGTGTTGAGATTGTATAAGTTGAAAGCTAACAATCGATGGAGCGACAAAAGCTTCACTTCATTGTTGACTTTGTTGAAAGAAATTCCTCCTGAAGGAAACGAGCTTCCAATCTCAACATACCAGGTAAAGAAAATGTTGTGCCCAATGGGAATGGAGGCCAAGAAGATACACGCATGCCCGAATGATTGTGTATTATTTCAAAAGGACTATGTAGATTTGAAAGATTGTCCAAAATGTGGTGCGTCACGGTATAAATTGACGACTTCGGGGGAGTCCAAAACTGGTTCTCCTGCCAAGGTGTTGTGGTATCTACCTATAATATCACGGTTTCAACGCTTGTTTGCAAATCCGAAAGATGCAAAGAATTTGAGGTGGCATGCAGATGTTAAGAAAAATAATGATGGGATCCTACGACATGCGTCTGATTCCCCACAGTGGAAGAAGATTGATCTATTGTACCCTAAATTTGGTGAAGAAGATAGGAATCTAAGACTTGGGCTTTGTACAGATGGGATGAATCCGTACGGGACATTGAGCAGCCAACATAGCACTTGGCCAGTCATGCTTGTTATATACAATCTTCCTCCCTGGATGTGTATGAAAAATAAGTACGTTATGTTGTCATTGTTGATATCGGGCCCTAAACAACCCGGAAATGATATCGATGTTTATCTTGAACCTTTGATTGATGACTTAAAGAAACTTTGGGCTGAAGGTGTGATGACCTATGATGCTTCAGCAAGAGAGACATTTCGTTTGCACGCTATGTTGTTTTGCACTATTAATGACTTTCCAGCATATGGGAATTTGTCTGGATATAGTGTCAAAGGAGCTAAAGCGTGTCCTATATGTGAAGAAAACACGGATTCAATAAGACTAAAACATGGCGGCAAGACTGTATATCTTGGTCATCGAAGGTTTCTTTCAAAATTCCATCCGTATCGTAGGAAGCGCAAAGCATTCAATGGATGGAATTATGAACGGAGTGCACCTAAACCTATACCAGTGGATGTTGTTTATGAAAGAGTAAAAGACATTGTCAATGAATTTGGTAAGAAATCACAATGTAGTATGGCCACACGGAGTGACAATTCTTCATTCAAGAAGAAGTCAATATTTTGGGATCTTCCTTATTGGAGTTCTTTGACAGTCAGGCATTGTATCGATGTAATGCACGTTGAGAAAAATGTTTGTGATAGCATCATTGGTACTCTATTAAATATACCAGGTAAGACTAAAGATGGGATAAAATCCAGACTGGACCTACGTGAAATGGGAATAAGGTCAGAATTAACAGAATTACGTGAAATGGGTAATAAAAGAACATACTTACCTCCCGCTTGTTACACGTTGTCTAGAAAGGAGAAGAAAACTTTTTGTGAATGCTTGGTAAATGTTAAGGTGCCACATGGTTACTCATACAACATCCGTAGATTGGTATCAATGCAAAGATCTGAAGTTGATAGGTCTTAAATCTCATGATTGTCACACTCTAATGCAACAAATATTGCCCGTGGCAATTCGATCTATATTGCCGAAGCATGTAAGGTTTGCAATTACCAGACTTTGTTTCTTTTTCAACAGTCTATGCAGCAAAGTTATTGACCCTGATACTCTCGATAATTTGCAAAGAGAAGTGGTTGTTACCCTATGTCAGCTTGAGATGTATTTCCCTCCTTCGTTCTTTGATATCATGGTACATCTTGTTGTCCACTTGACTAGGGAAGTGAAAATGTTGGGACCAATTTTCTTGCATTGGATGTATCCCTTTGAACGATACATGAGCATTTTTAAAGGTGATGTTCGAAACCGTTATCGGCCTGAAGGGAGTATTATTGAAGGTTATGTGGCGAGAGAGGTTATGGATTTTTGCAATGACTTTTTCAGTGGTAATGACACTCCTGATAATGACAAGAATATTGAGGAGGGCAAAGGAATTTTGGGATCACGGGTGAAAGTAATCAGCCGTGAGCAGTTGGAACAAGCTCACTTGTATATTTTACACAATATGGACGAAGTGAGTGTTTATATCGAGGAACATACCAATTTCATAAAGAGACAACATCCTCGAGCAAGTTCAATGTGGCTTGCTAGAGAGCATAATAAGACTTTTACTAAGTGGTTTGAAGATAAAGTCTTACATCAACTATCTCAAACACCAAATGATATTACAGAAACTATCAAATGCCTCGCCTTTAAACCAAAACCTAATGTTATGTCTTATGAAGGGTTTGACATTAATGGATTCACATATTACACAAAGCGCCAAGATGATAAGAGTGTCGTCCAAAATAGTGGGGTCACTCTTCAAGCGTCGACTATGTACTTTGCAAGTGCAAAGGATAAGAGTCCACGTGAAGCTAAAATGTCATATTACGGTGTCATTGAGGACATTTGGGAGTTTGACTACATAGATTTCAAAATTCTACTCTTTAAATGTAATTGGGTTGATAACACCAAAGGAGTTATAGTGGATGAATTGGGTTTCACTTTGGTGAACTTTGAAAATATTGGCGAGAAGGGTGAACCATTCATATTGGCATCACAGGCGAAACAAATATTCTATATCGATGATCCTGCAAATGATAAATGGTCGGTTGTTCTTCATGGTAAAAGACAGTTCATTGAAGATCCTATAGATGAAGAAGAGTACTATGATAAGTATGATGACTCCAGTCCATTCTCAGTTGGGTTGCCAACTCCACAAAATATTGAAGCTAGTGATGACTTATATGTGCGCGGAGATCACAATGAAGGATTGTTAATTGATAAAAGATCACAATTTTAGAGACATGTATGTTTATACAAATGCTAAATGTTTGCCTTTTTCTAGTTAATACAAATGCTAAATGTTTGCCTTTTCTAGTTAATACAAATGCTAAATGTTTGCCTTTTTCTAGTTAATAGAAATGCTAAATGTTTGCCTTTTTAATGACATTTTCAGATGGCTGACCATGATGAGCATGATGTCCATGATGAGCATGAAGTCCATGATGAGCATGTTGTCCATGACGAGCATGGCGAGGATACTAATGTAAGTTCTAAAAACATATCCTGTATTTCTATAAAATTCATTATCTTCTAGTTATGTCATATATCCTATATTTCTATATTGGGCTAATTTAGTGTGTTTTATTTTTGTCAAATTTTAGGTTGATGCACCTGTACCCACTGAAGCACTGGAGCAACTTGATACGCAACACCAAACACTTAACAAGAAAAGGGGCATCACTCTGTTGAAGAAGTTATTAGCGCTAAGTGGTAGTGGATCCAAATTGGTGGTGGAGTTTGATAATGGAGGAAATCTAATTGGAGTGAACCGCAATAATTTTTTGAACTATCTTGGGTGTACCACTCGGAGCCATTGTGGTGTTAAGTATGACAATTGGCATAAAGTTCCTCAAGGGAAAAAAGACTTGATATGGAAGGATTTATGCGTGAGTTATTATTATTTGCAATTCTATTTTGGATACTAGTTAATAACATTTCTATTTTACAGAATCTGTTTGCATTGGATGAGAAGTTGAATCGTAAAAATGTGATGCAACGCGCTGGAAAGATGCTTAGGAATTATAGGACAAATCTGAACAGAGAATACATAAAAGAGGGTGATAAGAAGAAGAAGTCAGCCCTTGAACAATGGAACTTATTGGACAAAGAAGATTGGGACAATTTTGTTGCTTCAAGAAAATCTGAAGAATTCAAGGTATTAGGCGTCACTCCCAATTTAATTAATATACATTGTATTCACCTATTCAAGATTAGCATTAAGTGCTACTAACCAAATCATTAATGTGCATACTAACTAGGCCCTCAGTGACGCACAAAAATCAAGACGTGCACTGAATGTGCATGACCACACTATGGGTCCAAAAGGCTATGCAAGCGTTCGCCAAAGACTACAGGCGGAGTCTGCGGCTACTCAGGAGTCTGCTCCTACTCAGGAGTCTGCCACACCCATGCCTCGCCATGATATCTGGATAGCTGGCAGGCAAAACAAGAAGGGTGAAATAAAGAAGCCTGTAACTGCTGAGGCGGCTGCAAAAATGGTAAAATAACACTCTTAGAGAAATCGTTTGAATATTGATTATTTGTGGTGTTAACTTACCAATTTCTGTTTATGGTGATTAGCGGGAGCTGCACGAGCAGAGGAAACAAGGCACGTTCATCCCTCAGGGCACAAGGGATGAATTGACAGTTGCTCTGGGTAACCCAGAGCATCCTGGACGTGTTAGAGGTGCCGGCGCTGGTGTTGGAATCAAAGCATTCTTTGGGCCATCCCAGCGCAAACCCAGAGCGGGACTTTCTCAAGAAGAGGTAACCTATTCTTTTTTTAGAATGTTACTGCAAAAGGAAATTCATTAATAAGAAGCAAATGTTTCTTTTATCCATGTATAGGAGAATAAGAGAGTTGAGGATTTAGTTGCTAAGAAGGTCAACGATGTAGTTGCTGAGAAGGTCAAGGAAGAATTGCTGCGGTGGCAGGCATCTCAGGCTTCCAATACGCCTATGGCGACCCACTCTTCTCCTGATGCACAGACTGCGAGTAATCCTGGAGACCCATCGCCTAGCACGTCTGCTGTAAGTATTGTTTATGACATTGTAGTTAGTCTTTTCAAGTTGTTATGTTTTCAAGATGATATGTATATATGTATAATATTCTTTACGTAAATTTGTAGGCATTGAAGCCATGCCGCTTAAGAATGCAAGACTACGTTGTTGCAGAGGCGCAGGCTTACCCGTCCCTTCCTGGGGCAATGTTTCACGGGACTCCAATGCCACAGGGCTACGTTCGTGTGAGCCCGATACGTGTGTTACCCGATTGGAGAGAAGCTACATTGCCATATCCCCACCCGGATATTGATAGACTTGCTGATGTAGAAGGCGGGGTGATATTGTGGCCCAAAGCAGATGTCGTCTACACGACTGAAATTGTAAGATAAATTTACATTGATTTAGACTGTTAATGTGTATATATGATGTCAACTGATCTGAAATTATATGTACAGGTTAAAAAGAAGACACCAGGAGCACCTAGGCCTCCACTTCCACTTCCCGCATTACCCGATTGGGTTCCAACTGACCTAACATACCCGTTAGGTCCTGCTTGTAGGGGAATGGCATGTTGGCTACGGGCACATAATGTACATTGCCCTATAATTATTTCTTTAGATGCAGATTATGCAGGTCAATCATACGATAGCTCTTTATTTATACAAGATATTATTGAGCTGTTTATGTATGATTGGCTGAATACATCAATGATAGAGACATGGATAAGGTGAGATCTTATTTATACATCCGTATACCTTGTGTAAGATCCGCTGATCTGGTTTCTTATATATTAATGCATACGCCTATATGTTTTGCAGCTACTTAGTCGAAGATCATTGCAAACAATTTGCATTTGATCATTTGGGATTTTTTATTCCATCATTGATTAGTTTGGTAGCTAAAGACCCTGATAATGTTCAATAATACTGTATAGATGCTTTTACAATTTTTGGTCAGTAAAAGAAGACGATAATAATAGCTCCATTCAATGTCAAGTAAGTTTACTTTATTTATAATTTGGACTTAAGAAAATTCCATTTTTATTTTGCATTTTGAGTTATTAATTGTTAACTTCTTACCTCTAGCGGTAGACATTGGGAGTTACTAGTTATTGTCCCCGAGACATTCACTGTTTATTATCTAGATCCTGCGGGGAGTACATTGAACCCTAAAATTGGACACGTAATGAGAATGCCATTATTCCGGTGAGAAATATTTCATTTTTATATCCGTTAACATCTTTTATTACATTACTATTTACTTATGCAATTTATTGTGTTATATTAACATGTAGGGGTTTAGATGCATTCAAAAAGGCTGGAGGAACGGTCCCAAGGAAAAAGAACCAGCCAATAAATTGGCAGAACGTACAAGTAAGTTCCCGACTCGAATATATATATTATTGATGTGAATTGTGCTTAGTTGTATTATTTTGTATGTTTCAATTTATAGTGTGCTACACAAGACAATGGCTGGGCATGCGCATACTATGTGATGCGATTTATGCATATGATTATCAAATATGCCGCATTGGACATCGATACCATACATGAGGTATTATATATAGTCTCATTAGTTAGTATGCAATATATCAATCTTATCTTATTTTTATATTATTACTTATATATATACATCATTCTCTTTGCAGGTGTTTAAAACTGAAAACACTATAGGTAAACGCTTAAAAAATATACATGCTCCATATACGATGGAAGCATTAAATGAAGTAAGAGAAGAATGGGCAAAAGCCATACAAGCAGTGGCAACTGTAAGATATAATTGGGATGTTGATAGTGATAATGAATGATACTTTGTAAATGAATATTTCTGAATGTTAATACATGTATTTGAATGTTTCTATATGTGTGAATGTGAGAATTGAATTGATGTCTGAATGTATGTACTTGTGTGAAATTTTCTTTGTGACTTTTGCAGGTTTGCGGCCTGTTTGTAGGCTGATATCAATGGATGTCGTAAACCTGCAGTTCAGAAAACTGAACTGCAAGTTCTCATCCTACTGACCAGCCACAGCAGGCCTGCAAACTGATATGAAAAAGAAAAAAATATAAATAGGCGTCAGTTATTTAATGAAAACCGTCAGCAAAGACATACATCGTCGGTTATTTATAGATAACTGACGCCTGATGTGGCCAAAGCAGTCCTGGAAATGGCGTCGGATATTCGTATCGAACCGACGCCTATTTAAACAACAAAGCATCGGTCGTTTGGTATATAACTGACGCCAAAAGGGTTCGCGCCACAGAAAACGACGTCATCTAGGACACTTTATGCGTCGGTTATCAACTAAAAGACCGACGCTACATGGAATATAGGCGTCGGTCTTTTAGTAAATCATCGACGCAGAAAGTGCCCTAGATGACGCCGTTTTTTGTGGCGCGAACCATTTTGGCGTCGGTTATATACTAAAAGATCGACGCTTATTGGTTAAATAGGCGTCGGTTAAAAAACCGACGCCAAAATGTTCGACCTTTAGCGGCGCCCACATAGGCGTCGGTCGGAAACCGACGCCAAATGGGGTTAAAAGACCGACGCCAAATGGGGTTTCTGTAGTAGTGTCTATTCCTAATATCAAAAGTGGTGACTAATGCATATAAACACTAGTTTTGATGTATAAAGTTGTTAATCGTGTTAAATATGATTCTTTAAGATGTAAACTACCAATGTGGAGGGTAACAGTAATTTCACATGATTATGATTGCAATGATGATAGTTGGGGTTTCTAAGGTGAATAATCATGCATATGGTGAATTAGGGTTAAAGTTCATAACTAGTTAGGTCATTAATGAACATAACCTCGACCCACGAATCAGGGTCTTCATTAAGCCAGGCATGGTTTATGAGAGCTCGATCGATGCGAGAGGAACTGAACAACTGAATCTAAGTAATCATGATGAAAAGATATGGTGAATCTGATTGTTACGGTTCACCCTACATTTAATATGTAGTGGAATTAGGGTTTGTGCCCTTATTCCATATCCTAAACCTGAGACCACCCTAAATGCTAGATTAGGACTCGAGTAGGGTTTAATATGTTTAATGTGATGGTGACAGATTTACATACATGTAGATTAAATGTTGAATGTTTGATTTGATGAATGGATTGGATAAAATTCTTAAAGTATGATTGCAAGATTTGCATGGTCCTACAAGAGGCACATGGTTATGATTATGACTACCCACAATATAGTTTTTCGGAGTTTGCCGAGGTTTTCTTGAACATTGACTAAATAAACTATTGGGTGTTTTATTTAGATCATGTCCAATTATAAAGCCACTATGAGTATCACATAAAAGGGAGATTATATGAAGAAAATTCAAGTTCTTATTTGCAAGTAGTTGATTGAATATAAGTTGTTGTGTACTTGCACACTTTTGCATGCACTCCACATATACAACATATTTCGATGTGATGATATGTGCTTTTGTTTCATGATTTTTTGGTACATGCTAAATATGAATATACCAAGATGAAATTACAATGAAGGCATTAAAGCTAAGTAAGGAGGATTAGATAGATACTTCTTCCCATGTGTACAGTTCTTGTGTAAGAAATTCATGTAACTCCTTAGAGGATCATCTTGTAAACCATATTTGAATTAATGGAAATTATTTGCTATTATTTATTATTTGGTAAAAATTTGGATTCTTGGGAATTTTAGGTAATGGCTCTCAACTTTTTGGGTCTTTCCTTAATTGGGAGATGCTGAAAATTGAGATCATTACAGTACTTGTTAGAGAATAAGTTGTACTAGACAAACCCACTTTGAGAATGACACATGGAATCCATATCATGTCAAGTTAGAGTCATATCACATTGTGATATTGGTGATTGTGATCCTTAAAGTTGAAGACATTACAATAATCACATACTGTTCTATCTACTTCAATACTAGCACAACATGTAAATTAAATAAGGGTTGCCATACATGTGGAGATCGGGTGCATTGTAACACTTGTAGAGTATTGTAAGTTATGTAAATAGAACTTTTTCCTCCATTGTAGTGATATCATGGACACATAACAAGTGAGGTTGTGAAATGCATGGCCATGATCTTGTAAGCTAATATGTGATATTAACAATCTCATCAGTCTACTCTAGTTCAAGAAAATGAATTCAGTGTTAAGAAAATTAAAACTTTGTGTCGTAGTTTCAATCTAAATATCTGTGACAAAGGGATTATATAGTCATGGTAAGATTGATCACTTTACAATTTAAATATGCTCTCAACTTATTCTAATTACTTAGGTGGAAATGATATGTTTCTAGATGTTAATATTTTCTTATAACGTTATGATCATCATTATCAATGTAATATGGAACCTATAAGGTCACACACACATAAGGATAACTTATGGAATTGAAGTTTGCAATCAAACATATGATTAGAATGATTGTGAATCATGTAGATGATGATTTCATATCCAATCAATTGATTGGATTGTTTGGATTAATTGGTTGGTTGATTGTCAATTGATCACCAATTCGGGAAACTGCCCAAGTGCCCAGTTAGTTGACTCAATAAAACAGTCGGTTGACTAGATTGAAGCTAGTAAACAACAAGGAATATGTTGGTTTCTCAATTTGGAATTGAATTGGTCAATTGCAATCAGACCTCGACTAGCCAGTTGGTCAACTAGATCTAAAACCAATCCCAATCGTTTGTTTGGTTAATAAATTGGGTCATTGGAATTTCTAGTGGCCTTTTGAGCTTGATTTTATTTCAAGTTGTACTTTGGAACGAGCTTGGATTTCTAGAAAACCAAGCCCATGACTCTCCTATATATGTGTACGTATAAGGGGAGACACACAACATTGTCAGATAATTTGTCAAAGGCATCTTCCTATTAGAAAGAGAAAAACTCACCCCAATGACAACAACCTGTAATAGAAGAAGGAGAGCATGCAATGCTAGCACATAAAAAACTAAGTTTTTCTTCCTCTAGGGGACCAAGATGGTGCACTAAGAGTTCCTACATCTATGAGGACAATGTAGAGGCAAAGGTCTTTGGGTTGAGGCTTGAGGATAAGCAACTTCTTCAAGGAGAAGATGAGGTGTTGTTGCAATGACTATAAAATAACAACCACTTTGAATCTAGATCCAAAATTGCAAGTTCTACACTTATAGATGACATGTCTAGTTGTTGGACAACTAGTGTATGTTAAAGTATATTCATTATTCCTTCTATGTCTTTAATGTATCAACTTTTTATGGCTGCTAAGCATATGTTGGCTAAGAGTTTTGATAGGAAAATTTTTGTATTTTTGTGGTGCCCCCTCCCACCCAAACTCTACATGAAAAATCAAAATAGGTTTGATCTCTATGAATCAATTTAACACAATAAAATCGACATTATTCCATTTGAAAAACCAGACTAATACAACTACCACACATTTAGGTGATCTACCCATATCAGGATGCTAAAAGCAATTATGCAGCTTCCATGTGGAAACACTAAGAAACACTATTTGGATCATGCAAATAACATAAAATAAGGTGAATTGTTGTCTAATGTCAATAAAAAATAACAATGATCATAATGTCAATAGAAATAACAACAACAGATAAATATTACACACATGTTAATTCAACTAGATTTCAAGCAACTAAATAAAATGTCAAATATGAATCGGATGATGAGTGAATATTCACAACCAAGAAACATGTTACATGGAAACAAATCCACAAATGGATCACTGAGTGCCAAACATACACATGGAAGAAGAGGAGGAACCAAGTAGTAGGGAAGGGGATGAAAAATATGTGGATTAAATTTTAATCAGGAGAAAACTTTATATGTAATCTTACCTTAGGGCTTCATGCATATCAGTTTAGCTTGAAACCTATGAGCTTGCTTCAAACATACACCACCCCAATAGTTGTAGGTTGACAATGAGCACTCTCTCAAGGACAACACTTGAGTAAGGTAGCAATTACTTTAAACCTAGAAGGGGGGTGGGATTGGAGGATGGTGGAAGGTCGCATGCGCTTGATAGTAGAGAAGATAAGTCTGATTGGTGATCAACCATGAAGAAGAAAGAAAATTGTCATAAAACATTACTCTCCACACACACCTTGGGCAAAGGTGTGGCTCCATCTGATCTAGGGTGAACCTAGCTCCAACTTCATACATGAAGATTCAATTGAGCAGATCTCGCACTGGTGTAGGTGTCGACCTAAGCAAGGATGGGCCAAGAGGAAAGAAGGCGATGACATCGTGAGATTCTCAGGCAATGAAGAAAGGAATTGCTTTCCAATGGCTTTGCCATCAGGAGGATAAGGGGACAAGGGTTGGCTCTTGTTAGGATGGAAGGGGACAAGATATGTAGCATGAGATTTCTCACTCGTCTATATGAATATGACAAGGAGTATTCAAGAGTGGATCTTCAATTCTGCCTTGATTGGGACTGCTTGTCGATATGACGCGAGTCTGTTGTCTGGAACAAGTCTGTTTTGCGTGAGCTTTCCAAATGGTCTCTTGGATAGGGTCTAGCTCAGCTGGCATAAAACGCTACCACTCCTGCTAGGTCGGTAGGTCAAGTTCGATGCCTACCAGTGAGGTTGAAGGACGAAAACTTTGGCCCCTACCCAGTCGAGTGATATCATAGTTACTTTCTTGCGGTAGATGCAACACAAGTGTTTTTAGATGTTGTAGGCATCTGTAAAATATTATGATTGGGCTGAGCTGCCATCTAACTTAGGTGTACCAGTTATCGTTCCCACAGTAAAGGATGAGTATAGCCAAGTAGGAAAAGATACACACGATCCATTCGCCATCCACTTTTACACTTGAAAATACGTACAAATTACTTACACACTTTACACACGTCTAATATAAACATTACATACAAAGTGCAAAATAGTTGACCGAACTTTTAGAAGGCATTGTAGGACTGATAGTTGCCATTTCGATGTATCCATCCACTTTCTCCATCCACTTTCACACTTGAAAATACGTACAAATTACTTACACACTTTACACACGTCTAATATAAACATTACATACAAAGTGCAAAATAGTTGACCGAACTTTTAGAAGGCACTGTAGGACTGATAGTTGCCATTTCGATGTATGATCCATAGTGTATGTTTATGTGTAAATATTATGATAGTACACAGAGTATTAGATCGCATACACATTATCACACATCAATATACAAAAAAGTTTACAAGACAAGAGTGAATACCTAAAATATACACTTTCAGTATAAAAGTATATATAACTATTAATTGAGTTAATTTTCAAATTTGTTTCGGTTATTTACTTTATAGATGTACATATTTATCCCGTGGCACTTACTGCATATTCTTTTATCTTCTGCAATGCTTGATCCCCATCAGATTAATCATCGAACTTCCACACATTCTCTGAAATTAGATTACGTTGCTCAGATGGACTGTGCTTCAATAATGATATACTTCATCCGAAGCTTATTAATCTTTCCTTAATTTTATTCTTCTGCCTGTTCGATCAGTAGTCTATTATTGACTACCACCAACAAGTATAACCAAAGAATCAGTTGAACATCCAGCAGCAACCAAGGACGCCAAACAATTGATTCGAAATTAAATGGTTTTGGTAGTTGCATCAAACGGCGCTCAAACAGTTGACTGTCAAATTTCAAACACCGGCCAGGCCCCATTAAGCATCCATACAACATGCATCAAAGAGTATATTTACGCAGTTTTACAGAATACATCAGTGCCAGATTCCAAACACATTAGCTAGAAATAAAAAGCCGACGAACAAAGAGGCAACAATTTTGGCCTTTGCGGCTGCAGCAGAAGACAACCTAATATAGATACCAAATAAAACGAGCACTTAGATTTCTTAACCAGACAATAGGTGAGAAGTAACTCCCTTACATAATAAAAAGAATATGAAATAAATATTAACAAGCAGGCAAAAATATTTATGAAAAAAAAACACATTTCGCCAACACCCCCCCCCCACAACATGTATAAAAAAGAGAGAACTATGTACTCAAATTTTGCTCCAACTCCTTCATGACGACTTCTACCTTGGTGAAGTGGCATTTGTCGTTAGCCCAAAACCAAATGGATAAAGCGGGTCATAATCTTTGTCACCGATGTTCATGGGCAGTTGATCAACCCTCCTGAACCAAGTTCTTGCTAGTTTCCCTGTAAATCCATAGTCTCCAAAGAGGAGGTCAGTCACGCCCTGGCCCTCAGATCCTGGAAGCCAAGCTGCTATAAGTGCGCTGATCGAAGGAACATAAGGCTCAATTACAACTGGCCTGCCACTGATGACGACAACAACACACTTGACTGAACCGCAGACATTATTTATTGTGCTTGGACCGGGTTCAGGGATTGTGAGGTTCATACCATCGCCATTGGTTTCTGCATAAGGGGGCTCACCAACAACCACAATAGCATAAGAGAAGCCACCTTGTTTGACAAAATTTGGATCTGGGTTCTCAGAGTAGACAACATTAGTTGAAGGGTCAACTGCTGACTTTATAGCCTGGAGAATTGTTGTCCCTGGTTCAAGTAGAAACATTTCAGTTCATCCGCAGATTAATCAAAGTGCATGTGCGAATTAGAAACTTTATACCAAGCCTTCTCACTAGAAACTTTAAACCAAACCTTCTCATGATGACAGGAAAATTGAATTAAACTTGAAACAACTGTCTACAAAAGAGCTTACCACTGGTGATGTTATTTCCACTTAGTCCTTGCCACTCAATTGTCCACCCGCCACATTGATAGCCAAGATTATCAGCATGAGTGCCCGCAACAAGGATCTTTGGTGCCTTTTTAGGGAGTGGTATTAAAGGTTGACCAGAAGAATCGCCATTTTTCAAAAGCACCAACGATTTCCTAACAGCTTCTCTAGCCAAATCTCTATGTTCCTGCTCCAAACAAGCACCATTTAGTAAAGCTGTAAAAGTCAGTGTCACATATGAAAAACTGTGGCATGGGATCGAGTATAATTACTTGGCATCCCAGCTTGTTGATGAGGCTCCTATCAGGCAATGGATCCTCAAAAAGACCCATGACGAATTTGACTCTAAGGATTCTCCTCACTGCGTCGTCAATCCGACTCATAGGGATAAATTTGTTATTGACCAGGTAGGTTAGGTTGCCAATGAAGTCATTGTAGTTGTTGGGAACCATGATCTACAATAGCGATTTGATAACCATCCCATGAGAATTTATTAGAAAACAGAAAATAGATGTTGGATAGACAGTGTTGATGCATAAATCTATACGAAACAAATTATAAAAATGTAGCAAATGCTTATAATGTGTTGCACATTAGTGTGTATGGTGGAGCAGTACTGACAGTAACTTGGGTGAAAACTGATTTGCTAACTAATATTATTCAAAAGAAAAAATGACGCTCACTTCAATCGTCAGCTCATATTGATATCATGGTACCATTAATAAGAGGAGTATAAGATGCTAACCATGTCAAGACCAGCAGTAACTGAGGCCAAGACAGAATATGTATAATTTGAACCAGGTGGGGATGTGATTCTATCAATGCCTTCCCAGTCAGAGATCACAAATCCCTGGAAAGAATACAAAACATGAGACTTAAGTCATAACTTCAAAGGATACCTACAAAATTTTGCGATAGGGTTACCAACCCTGAATCGAAGTTGATTCTTGAGAACTTTAGTAACCAAGTCATGATTAGCATGCATTTTCTGCCCATTCCAACTTGAATAAGAAATCATGACAGTTGAAACGCCTTTGATAATGGAGTTGTAGTAAGCTGGCATATGGATGCTAAAAAGTCCATGTGGGTCAATGATAGTATTGTTTTCGTTTATCCCGTTATGTGTTCCACCATCACCAACGAAGTGCTTGGCGCAGGCTGCAACTTTGTCCCTAAAAAATAAAAGAACAATAAGAGCTTCAGATAACAACAGACCAAAACCATAGACATAAATAATATCAGCAATGGATTGTTTCTTAATGAAAATATAACTATATGAGTTTCAAAATTAGAAATCAAAAGGATTCCTTGTCAGAAAAGTAATATTATTAGGAGAAACTTGCGAAGGAATAACACTTTTGCAATTTCAGAAGACGATGAATACAAGAATGAGTGTTCCCCCTCGTATGCCTCGATTGTTGTCTTTTTTTGTGGTTAATATATAAATACTAGGAGAAACAATTTGTCAACCATACAGTTCATATAAAGGCGAGCCTTAGATCTCAAACTGTTAAAACCTGGTGTGAGCCATGGAGCATGCCTAAACTTTTTAATCGGACTACAGAAAGTTGTCTTGAATTACATGCCACAAAATTCAGGCAGGCCACAGGCACCTAAAAGATGACAAGCTCACTAATTCCTACGAGTATTTGTACCTTGGCAGCAGTTATAATTCCTATAATCTTATTAGTATAACCAACTACTCAAGACAATCATCAAAATGCCAAGGAACAAAGAAAAGCACCCATCTTTTTGAACACATTGGCTGACAGCAAGAGCTTTGGTTCACAAGTCCTCGGGTTTGAATGACATCATATGTGAATGTACAAGTACACTGGCCCATTTTCAAACGACTCTTCCAATATAAGGTGACTATGAGGTTCTCTAGACATCAAATGTGACATCAAATGTGAATGTACAAGTACACTGGCCCATTTTCAAACGACTCTTCCAATATAAGGTGACTATGAGGTTCTCTAGACATCAAATGTGAATGTACAAGTACACTGGCCCATTTTCAAACGACTCTTCCAATATAAGGTGACTATGAGGTTCTCTAGACATCAAATGTGAATGTACAAGTACACTGGCCCATTTTCAAACGACTCTTCCAATATAAGGTGACTATGAGGTTCTCTAGACATCAAATGTGACATCAAATGTGAATGTACAAGTACACACTGGCCCATTTTCAAACGACTCTTCCAATATAAGGTGACTATGAGGTTCTCTAGAACACAACATAAGCTACGTGGTGCTCAAAGAATTTTCATGGGCAAGATTCCTTCAGATAAACAAATATCAATGACAAATTTTGAATGTCCCATTTTGTTCAAGGGGCATACATAACTAAGGGAATATGAGGTTTCTCTAAGATGACATTAAGGTGAGATGCTATTTCGCCTTCTAAGTTCTTTCATAGGAAAGTGGCCTCCATACAGTTCCGAATAGGAATTTGGCCCTGTCTTACCACTTGACCCTGGTAGACAGCCAGGCATAAATCTGTAATGCCAACAGAGTTGTAAAATACCCTTACTCCATACAGTTCCGAATAGGAATTTGGCCCTGTCTTACCACTTGACCCTGGTAGACAGCCAGGCATAAATCTGTAATGCCAACAGAGTTGTAAAATACCCTTACTCCAGTTGCCCATCTTTTTCTGGTTGAGTTTATGCAGATTGGAAGCAAAAACTAAAATGAAATGGTCATATAATAAATTAAGATCTACCTATATAGCTCAAATCAACTACTAATAACTCAAGCTGACAAACAGCAAGCCAGCAACTCTTTACAGAAGTTAAGGACATAAGACGTTTTTCTATCCACCAAATTGATGGTATTTGTGATAATATACCCTTTATATAGCATAGTAAAAGCAAACGTCCGGATTTTTTTCTTTATGGAAAACAATTTATTACTTTTGTGAATGAAAGTATCAGATTGTCCTGGCAAGTATGCAATATTGTTCGAGGTTAAAAAAATACACATGATAAATAAACCAAAAGCAAGGCAATTATATATAAATATTGAGTTTAATCAGATAGATCATATACGTGTCTTACTTTCCAGTGACATATGGTCTCCCCTTCATAGCATTGGAAGGAAGATCTCCCTGTAATCCAGTTATTATCTCAGTCAGTGACTGGACAATGGTGTGATCTTCACTGTAGCTTTCGTAACACCTTCCCCATCTTGGGTCTCTGCAAACCTGTCCCACGAGAATAATCATGTGACGTCTAGGACAGCAGATACAAGATCAAAACACCCATCGTATACATAGCATAATCTGGTGTGCAACATTACCGCAATGCAAGGAGCAAAAGCATAAGGGATCCCAGTAGCTCGGACTTCCAAGGCAGTTGCAGCACCAATTCGCTTTAGAAGATCAGGATCCCTGTTTTTCAGTAATGGAAAAGAATGTAAGTGCCCTTGATAAATATGCACACTGATATGATACACATTATATAGTAAAACAAGCAACACAGCATACAAATGCAAGAACCAGGTTATTAAACTTATCAAAACACCCATCCTGGAAAAAGCAAAACGAAGAATAAGGAGACACAAACTCGTAAAACTTCCATAACGAGCCATTGATTTGGGTTTAACCAACCCCATAGATGGTAACTAGGACTAGTGTTCACCTAATTACCGAAACAGCAAGATGGTTTCTAGGCATCAGGTTTAACAAGCATTGACAGTCACGCAACTCTATGAATCCACAACACTTTGTACAAGTATGCAAAAACAAACAAAAAAAAAAAGTCGAGGAAGTTCACCTTGTAACACCGAGCCCCACATTATGGGGGAAGATGGTGGCATTGTAGACATTGTTATGGCCATGGACAGCATCAATCCCATATATCATCGGGATCCCAAGACGAGTTGATAGAGCACCTTGCTGGAACCCAGTAATCATGTTCATCCATTCGGAGGCAGACGCCTTAGGAGCAGGAACGCTCCCGCCGCCACTCAAAAGGCTCCCTGTATACGCATATGGCGAATTAACTCGCTTAAGATAGCAGTAGCACAGATATATAAGTTTAAATCAGACAACAACAACGATACGAAACAAAACAAAACAAAAAAGGACAGCTGCTAGTGGTGCTGGTAAATTTCAGCTTTACCAATGTAGTAGTTCTTCATGACATCAGGAGTAGCAACCTTCCTTTCGATCTGCGTCATCTGGCCAATCTTTTCCGCCAGGGTCATGCGTTTCATCAAGTCCCTTATCCTGACTTGAACTGGCAGCTTGGGATCTTTGTACTTGACGTAATCCGCGGCGTCAGCGGAGACCGAGGATAGTAGTAGTAGGAAGAGCAGCGTCATGGTTCCGGAGCCCATCATCTCCGTGCAAAAGGGACCTAAGCTAGTTCCTGCGTAACGCAAAATTGGAGCGATTATTTACTAATAAATGACATTCGCTAAGATTGAACGGCATGTAGATGAGGTCGTCAATGGTTATCCAATTCCGAGGTTTTCAGTGATGCAACACCTAAAATGAGCAATAATGGCCTGTAATCATAGCGCTCCAGCGGCAGTCGGTAACGAAAAACAGAGAGTTAGGGCGAGACGAATCAACTATGTTCTCGTGAGAGAGAGACCTTTCGAGGATACGGATAGCAGTAGTACAGACGTGAGAATCCGGCTAAATCCAAACGCCGGAGCAATTTCGGTTACCAGGGTACCAGATGAAAAGGCGACAGTTCACTATCAAGAGCTAGCGAAACCAGGAGGAGGAGGAGGAGAAATCGAGAGGTATCGGAGTCAGGAAGAAACATGCAATGCCGGAGAGGAGGCGACGGGCCGAGTGGGAGAAGAAAAGATGTACAAGGGAAGGAAAAAAAACTCATCAGTGTTACCTACCAGAAGACGAAGAAAAGAAGCCGTGCCGTGTCGAGGTGCGTCTCCACGCAAACAGCCAACCACGAAGACGGGAGGCGGAAGGTGGATGCGAAAATGCCCGAGTGAGATGAGTCGGAGCCTAGTATGATAGTAGATGCGACAATTTCTGCACCACACCGCTACGCCAATACTTGGCGCCCGGAGCTGCGGCAAACAAAAGGTCGTGGAGAGCGTGGGTGGGTGGGTGGGTCGGTGGAAGCAGAGGAGTCGTCTTCTCGTTTTATAAGGCAGAGTGACGCATGTGTGTGTTTTCTCCTCTGTCTCTTTGTCCATAACTCGCAAACTAAAACTAACAAAAATACGCGCCCTCGGCTTCCTCGGGAGAGAGGAAGGAAGAGAAATATAAAAAAAAAGCATTCAAAACGGGCCAAACGGCTCTATTCTCCATAGTTAACCCAGTTCAGTGCCGTTGGGTTTACGGGTAGGTGGATAGGACCCACAACAGGGTAAAAGCAGCTTCGTCCTGTTCAGATCACAACGTTTCTTATTATTATATCTATTTTAAGCCTCTGATCCGGATCTTCTTTTGACTGTTTATGCACCCCCTTCGTCGGATTAACCACTCCACTACTATCCAACAGACGAAGGTTCGCCGTTTCTACTACGCGGAAACTTTTACTGTCATTAGACGACAGGATAAAGGATTTGCGTGTGGTAGGTTTAATGTGGCGTTACCACGACGTCTTTACGGAAGCAGGGTTATCCTCGGGACGAAGCAAGGGACGGACGGGGTTAGGTTAGGCATATATTTCCGTATCTTGTAGCCAATCTGATTTGAAGGTTGATTCTCTTGTTTTTGGATTGTTCGCTGTTGCTGGATTCTTTGCTCGACATTAAACGTAGGTGTGAAATTGTATCAGGATCAAAAGAAAGATGAGTTCCGTGTTGGAGGACAGGAGCCAACGACAAGGGAAGAATTCACATATAGTTACGGACACTTGAGTATCACATATTCGGTAAGGGCTAATTTGGTTGGATGTAAGATAGGAATTCGTAAGCAATGAGTTGTAACTAAGTTGTTTTTGTTTGGTTCTGAATAGATTTAAGTGGATGATTTAGTTTGTATACGTTTGGTTGAGGGCAGTTGTAGCTTGCGGTTCATATATTTATACAGCAGCAGATATCATAGCTATCGGAAAGTTGTCATATTTATACAGCCTGCAGACGACAGGCTGTATGCTGCAGAGATCGTGAACTGAAACCTCGCCCAAAAGGCGTGATGTCCGTTTCCCCACTTTTCTTTAGATTTGAAGATGACGATGGGTTCCGTTTCCGCATGGTGGGCTGCGACCTTGCCCAACCAAACGAAAGAGTTTGGAACCGTTGTGTACTTGCAACTGCGGAAACTCGTTTGCAGCGGAACCAAACGAGCCCTAAGTGTAGCACAGATGGTTAAAATTCGGTCTGTCTTTTTTAGAGGATCCGGTTTCAAAACTTCATATTATGTATGGTATTTACAATCCTTTAGATTATCTAGGCTTTGGCACCTATTTAACCGAGAAGGGGAGACTAATGTCTCTTCTAACTTTTCTAATCACCTATTATCAATTTTTAAGGTTATATCCCAATTAATATATGAACTTTAAAGAAATGAAATTCTTGACACCCCAAAGCCTATTAAATGTTTTAAATTCCTGGTTCCAAAATGTATTTTAGGATATTCTTCTGATAAGTAGATAATTATTTTTCAATTTTTTGAGTTAAATATGTAAAACTGATTTTTTCACCAAATTCCATGTGGCGCTTTTACCATCGTGCATGCAGTTCAATATCAGTGGCTACTAAAAAGTCGACCATACACGCAGCACCTATCCTAATACGGAGCAGCAGATCTTAGGGGAAAGACTATAAGGGAGGTCCAACGAGCGTGCGCGTGAAAGTGCTGGAGTCTGAGATCTATGCACTAGAGCATCGTTATGGTCGCCGTCGACTCCCCAGAAACCGGGTTTGGTCCGAGCTACTGCGTGAGATACAGGCGGTAGTTATATACCAAAGACAAACAGAGAGAACAAAGTTCATAGATGCTTACGGAAGATGGAGATCATCCTGAAACCACTGGAAGCTTTAACGTCGTTGAAGATGGAGATTATCCTTGCGGCGCCGATACCAGGTCCAATTGAGGTTGAGGACTTGAGGGCGAGTCTGTTGGCACCGATCGATAGCTATATATATGCTTTAGATTTCTACCGCAGGGCTGCGAATTCCGATAGAGATATGCTTATTCTAGTACGACCAATGCTCGCTGTTGCACCCGTAAATAACTCTGGGTATCGTATCGTCGACGTGTTCGCAAAACTGCTCGGATGCCTTCTTGGAACGCATAAGCATGGCTTGGCAGGCAGTCGTATGGAAATACTGCTTGTTGGCTTCGCAAGAGAGAAATAGCTGAACGTGGCCGTCTAACCTTTTTGCTGATGGCTATCGTATTCTGTGTACACTCAAATTCGTATTGGATGTTTTATACATCGATATACCTACAACTCAATTTTTCTCTTGTATGTCATGAACACGTTGCTTGTTTATAAATATCAATGTACAGATCTTTTGTATAAACGGACGGTGACCATGACTACTCATGAAAATGTCGTATACTTACATGAATATATGAATGATTATATTGGTCTTTTATTGTTATCTACGTCGTGTCTATATCCCTTGCCTTTTGATTTATAATGTTAAGTAGAATCAATTCGTTCTTTGTTTTCGTTCTACTGACCTTTGTGGTTAGGGTGCCACGTTTGTGGCCTGACAGGAAAGTGAAGACATGAATCTTATGATGATGAGAGTTCAGCCTTTGTTTTTTTCTTTTTTGGTGACCGCTCCTTATTCTACAAGGAGTACGCTGCTCCTCCCTTAAGATGCTGACACGCTGGTTAATAAATTACATCTAAAGTCGTCATCTTTATTTACATTACAGGTGTAATTAATCAAGACAAATTGCTCAAAAAAAAATCAAGACAAGGAGTACAGCAAATCCGAACTCAAAGAACTCACTCCGGATGAGTCTGGTATGGTAAACTCTCGAGGCAAGAGAGGGTATGGTCTGGTCACCCCCCTCTTGCCAAATCAATGTGGGTTGCCATTAGCAGAGTGCTTTCACTATGGTTCGAATCCAGATCCTTCATTGGGACTCACCGAGCTCTTACTACTTGAGCCACTCAGGCCGGACGAGCATTTGTTCACCACCTAGATGATGGATAAATTTGAAGATAGCATGAATCCCCCTCGACCTATAAAGGATATTGTTGATGTTGTTGCTACATGTTTCTACTTATTTTTATTTTTAGTTTGCTCCCGTGGGTGTCTTAAAGGACGTGCTACCCAAGTTCAATGAACTTTTCTTATGCAGTGTTTACATATATTGATACAATGGTTTTATTTACTATTACATCCTTTTGTAGATAAGAGGCTACCTTTGGTACCCTCTCAAATACAATTTTACCGGTTATTGTTTTTTTAATGATTGTCATCGATGTTATCAAGGAATTGTGTAGTAGAGCTTAGTGTGAGTTTTCATAACAAGCTTTCTAATTAATCCATAAGTTGGTTCATTTTGTAGGATTCTCATTTACATACTACAATCATCAATTAAAGGCAAGATTATCAAATAAAAAGTGATATTCATCTTGCAATAACAAGTAACACGTTTGCAAACTCGCCCAACATTGATAGTTGGGGTTTGTTTTGATACCACAATTATATATACATCTATTTTTGAAACTATGTGATTTTGGTTCTGATGCAGTCCTAGTTTAGGGCTTCATCTTATGTCATTTTGTATTATTATCACATTTAAACATGTTAGATTGTAAGTCAATTCTCCCAATATGAAATATCATGTCAAATACACTTATGGTTGTTTTTGCATGTTTTGAGGGTTTTTGTACATACATCAAATGTAAAGGAGAGAGAAGGAGAGGATTCTTGGGTTCTACACCCCAGGATTGGATCCAAATCTCCCCCAAGCACCCCTTGAATAGATAAAAATTGTTCCAAAGCAATTAGCAGCCATTGGAAGGATTTTGAAGCAAAGTTAAGCAGTTGGACCCTCACTACAGGTCGTGGCCATTTCTCCAACAATCACAGAAGTAATGCCAAGAAAATCAAAGATCCACCACTCGTGGAGTTCAAAACGACTGTGGCACATGGCATCCCCCGCGGTCGTGGCCGAAAATTACCATCACCCCAGTGGCACAACGCCACGACTGTGGTGAAGACGCGACAATATCTAGGCACTTTGTAAGAAAAATGAAGGAATGACCACGGTCATGGCCACCATAACGACTGTGGTGAGTGAAGATCACCACGACCGTGACAACTGCCACGAGTGTGGCCTGTAGAAGACAAAAAGGGCAAGAATGGAGAATGACTAAGGCATCTCCCCTCCAGCACGGTCATGCTCCGCAGCACAGCCGTGGTGCCATCCACTCAGCACGATCGTGGCACCCGCCACGGTCGTGGCAACTCCACTCTCCTAACCTCCTCCCTACTGTTGGATCCTAGATGGGTGATTAGATGCTCTAGAGGGGGTTGAATCGAGTTGAATGCACTTAAACAAATTCATTAAACCTTCAAGATATATCACAAGATAAGATTTCTAAATAGGAAATTTGTGTGCAACTAAAACATGCATAGCAAGGATGAGAGAGATTGAGCAAACATAAGTAGACAAGCTATTTAGAGTGGTTCCACACTTCAAACTAGAAGTATGTCAGTCCACTTACCTAGAGAGGTCAACCTCTAGGATTTCCTAACCATTGCATTCTTATATTCATTCATAAGACTTACAATACATGACCAAACAAAGACTTATCTATCCAATACAAAGAGTCTTCAACCTTACCAAGGACTTACCCACTTTGCAAGAGTCTTCCGCCTTCTTCCAAGGACTTGCCTACTCTTGCACAAGTCTTCAGCCTTGCAGGAATTACCCACTCTTCTTGGATCTTCCGCCTTTGACTTCACCTTCACTCGATGTAGCTTCCACCAAGGACTTGCCCACTTGAGCAAGGAGTCTTCTGCCTTCACCAAGGGCTTACCCACTCTAGCTCCAAGTCTTCAGCCTTGATCTTCACCAAGGGATGCCTTCCCTTGTTCTTCTTCACCTCTCTTAGCCAAGAGAGAGAACCTTCATCTTCATGATTGAAATGAGAGATGGGGAGGTGGTGGAAGTGAGAGCCTCACAAAATATACATGTAGGACTAGCTCTCTTATAGATTTCTTACTCACTCTAATGGATGTAGCAAGTGATTAAGCTTAGAGAGGGAGAGGAGGCTGTAGGAAGCACTCAACTATAGAATAGGAACCTCACATAGAGTTTCGCAATGAATGCTCAACCTTAGAATGAAGCCCAAGGGGTCCTATTTATAGATGGGGATGCCTCTTAGCCTTTGGGAACACTTGAGAACAAAAACTAGCCGTTTTGTGGCTTGCAACGGATATATTTTCACTTGTTGCAACTCCACAATGGCTAGAATCACTTTTCTGCACTTTTCCGTACAGTGTAATCGATCGAGTTTCTATAAGGGTAACTCGACCGATAGAGTAAAAGACAAAGCCGATATTCAGACCATCGGTCGAGTTTGTCTTGGGGAAACTCGACCGACCAATGAAAATCGAATTGATCAGTTACTCCATCGGTCGAGTTCTGTGTAGTGTAAACCCGACCGATCAAAAGTTATTTTCAAGATCCAATCAGGATCGGTCGAGTTTGCAACTCACAGAACTCGATCGATGAACAGCCTGATGTGAATTTTGGAAAATGGCTTTTGAGTACTTAAACATTCGATCTAAGTTCTCTTGATTTTTTCCAAGCTTAATTACAAGTCATACAATCATTACAAGTGATTTGCAACATGATTCTAATGGATTTACATCATATTACAAAAACGTGCACTTGTATTGATTTTGACTTGTCTTTTCTCCAATTTGATATGCGCAAGTTAGGGCATTTGGAGTGTGTCTATACCTAATCTGAAATCACTCAAGTAGAGACATTAGACACCAATATGTAGAATGGTTAGTCATCATCAAAACACGGGTTTAGTCAATTTAGACGTGAGTCAACATTGACCTAATTGACCTTGAGTCAACACCTACAACATATATCCACCACGCATGTATCATTCCCCACGATCGTATCACCCTACACCCACCACGATTATGGTGCTCACCACGACTGTGGTGATCTCGCAACCCTAACCATTTTCCCCACTGCATTTCCAACTTTACCCTCATTTACCCTAGTGCTTCCCCACCACCTATATATACCATAGTGACAACCACAACACTATGTTAGCTACCTCTAGCATTCATTTGCATCCTCCTTTCTATTCAAGTGCTCCACCTACCTTCCTTCTTCCATTTTCACCTGAAAATCCTAGTTATCTAGGGTTTTCACCACCAAACCATATCCATTCATGTCATTTTTGACCTTGGAGGGAGGTGCTTCATTTTCTACAGCAAAGAGGTGAAGGAGGAGTCTTCACCAAGTTCTATGGATCCCCACTCCTCCACTCATTCTTCTTTCTTTTCCTTTTCTTATTCTATGAGTAGTTAAGCCCTTTGTGGTGGGTTGTTTGAGGTTATAATGTTATTTTGATACCATGTTGGGGGAATATATCTTGTAAGCTCTATAATTTCAATTTATGATGGTTGGTTTCTAATTCTATCTTATTTCCCATAATTCTTCTTGTGGTTTGTGCTTGAAAACATGGATTTCTTGTGATTTAATGCTAGAAACCACCTAAGTCAAGGAACTGATAGCATATGTGAGGCTATTTTGGAATTTGCTCCTAGGTCCAACTAGTTGATCCCTAGCTAACACCCCATATTCCCACACATATAGCCCTTTTCCTACTCCTAGGTGTGAGATCTAAGTATCTAGTGTGAGATTGTTTAGTGGTAATTACCTAGGAGTTTACTAAAAGCTAGATGAGGAGTAATGTGGGGTGAAATATCTCACCTCTACTTCCCACTCCTACCTTTAGCTCCCAATTACACTAATCCATATCACTCTATAGACCAAGATTAACCAAATCCAACTAAAATCCCACCTAACCTTGGGCCAATTAAGCCTCGTAAGGCTAGATGGGGGGTGCAAGGGTGTAGCTCCCCTTCCCACATTGTATTCTATCCATGGCCACACAATAGTTTAGGGTGATTTTGTTGCATTTGACTAATTGTTTTATTTGATAACCTAGAATGAATGGTTAGGTTTTCATAATATGTTCCTCCAACTAATATCTTAGCATAATTTCCCAAACTGCCAATCTCTCATTAATATTGCTTGAAATCCATCTTGTTCTCTTATCTTGTCAATGCTAGTTTAGTCAGTTGCTTTTATTGCCTCTTAGTCAATTGCTTAAATTTGGATAGATAGGTCTTTCTTGAGTAGTTAGTGCTCTTTTGAGCTTGCTTGAGTTAATCTTGCTAGTGAGTTGTAATCTAGGTCATTAATTGCTCTAGTGCCTAACTTGCCTCATTGGTGCAACTTAATTGTAGTCCCTTGCTCCTGCTTAGTTACTTGTCTTGCTTTGTTAATTAGACTTAACTTGTTTAGGGTAACTTAGAGTTTCTGATAATCTAGTTGTGGCATCCAATTATAAAATACAAGATTACTAAGCGGAAGCGAATCATTTACAGCGGATTATTGAAAATCACTAAAAGTTAGAACTTTTTGCAAAGAGATCCACACATAGAAAATCCTTTTCATCAAGAACCAAAATATAATATTTACATTTTGTTCCATAAGTACTCAACTTGTACTATCTCTTCTCGAGAATTACAACATCAGCTATCCTATTCAACATTATGTACAGACAGCATAAAACCTCGAGGCATCAAGCCAAAATCTCGAGTCGATGATGAAAGCACTATCTATAAATCCTGAGGACCTGAGAGTACAGAGACGACACATAGGAATACTATCTATACAACTAGACATGTAGTATCTCCACCTGAGATATTACTGTTGTCCTTGAAGCTGTTGTTGTTCCTTCTCTGCTAAAGGTTTCCTGCCTCTTTGTCCGCGTCCACCTAAAAACATTGGATCCCACGGGGGTGAGACAATTGTAAATTGCCCCAGCGGGAGATATAACTCTCCGCCGAAACATTGTATTGTAATTTAAAGATATGAAACTGAGCAGAGGTTAAGCAGTTTAAAGCATTCTCAACTTTGTAAACATTGCAACTATTTATGATAGAGAAATATATCATCTATTCTTTTAATAAGGAATAGGAATGACATGTATATCATTTATCCAACATGTTATACCATCATATCAAACTTTTCATGTGGCACTCAACATCTTGTTATGTCACCCATGAAACATTCTTATTTCATTATGTTGGCCTTAGCCAACCTGTTATGAATGATTATATTGGTCTTTTATTGTTATCTATGTCATGTTTGTATCCCTTGCCTTTTGATTTATAATGTTAAGTAGAATCAATTCGTTCTTTGTTTTCATTCTACTGACCTTTGTGGTTAGGGTGCCACGTTTGTGGCCTGACAGGAGAGTGAAGACATGAATCTTATGATGATGAGAGTTCAGCCTTTGTTTTTTTCTTTTTTGGTGACCGTGTAGAGGATTTGATGCTCCTTATTCTACAAGGAGTACGCTGCTCCTCCCTTAAGATGCTGACACGTTGGTTAATAAATTACATCTAAACCCATCATCTTTATTTAAATTACAGGTGTAATTAATCAAGACAAGGAGTACGATGCTCCTCTTGAAAAGAGGAACAGCAAATCCGAACTCAAAAAACTCACTCCGGGTGAGTCCGGTATGATAAACTCTCGAGGCAAGAGAGGGTATGGTCCGATCACCCCCCCCTCTTGCGCCAAATCAATATGGGTTGTCATTAGCAGAGTACTTTGGTTGTGGTTCAAATCCAGATCCTTCATTGGGACTCACCGAGCTCTTACTACTTGGGCCACTCAGGCCGGACGAGTATTTGTTCACCACCTAGATGATGAATAAATCTGAAGCATGAATCCCCCTCGACCTATAAAGGATATTGTTGATGTTGTTGCTACATGTTTCTACTTATTTTTATTTTTAGTTTTCTCCCGTGGGTGTCTTAAAGGACGCGCTACCCAAGTTCAATGAACTTTTCTTAATTAGTGTTTACATATATTGATACAATGGTTTTATTTACTATTACACCCTTTTATAGATAAGAGGTTACCTTTGGTACCCTCTCAAATACAATTTTACCAATTATTATTTTTTTAATGATTGTCTACGATGTTATCAAGGAATTGTGTGGTAGAGCTTAGTGTGAGTTTTCATAACAAGATTTCTAATTAATCCATAAGATGGTTCATTTTCTAGGATTCTCATTTACATACTACAATCATCAATTAAAGGCAAGATTATCAAATAAAAAGTGATATTCATCTTGCAATAACAAGTAACACGTTTGCAAACTCGCCCAACATTGATAGTTGGGGTTTGTTTTGATACCACAATTATAGATACATCTATTTTTGAAACTATGTGATTTTGGTTCTGATGCAGTCCTAGTTTAGGGCTTCATCTTGTGTCTTTTTATATTATTATCACATTTAAACATGTAAGATTGTAAGTCAATTCTCCCAATATGAAATATCATGTCAAATACACTTATGGTTGTTTTTGCATGTTTTGAGGGTTTTTGTACATACATCAAATGTAAAGGAGAGAGAAGGAGAAGATTCTTGGGTTCTACACCCCAGGATTGGATCCAAATCTCCCCCAAGAACCCCTTGAATAGACAAAAATTTCTCCAAAGCAATTAGCAGCGATTGAAAGGATTTTGAAGCAAAGTTAAGCAGTTGGACCCTCACTACAGGTCGTGGCCATTTCTCCAACAATCACAGAAGTAATGCCAAGAAAATCAAAGATCCACCACTCGTGGAGTTCAAAACGACCGTGGCACATGGCGTCCCCCGCGGTCGTGGCCAAAAATTACCATCACCCCAGTGGCACAACGCCACGACCGTGGTGAAGACGCGACAATATCTAGGCACTTTGCAAGAAAAATGAAGGAATGACCACGGTCGTGGCCACCATAACGACTGTGGTGAGTGAAGATCACCACGACCGTGACAACTGCCACGACTGTGGCCTGTAGAAGACAAAAAGGGCAAGAATGGAGAATGACTGAGGCATCTCCCCTCCAGCATGGTCGTGCTCCGCAGCACGGCCGTGGTGCCATCCACTCAGCACGATCGTGGCACCCGCCACGGTCGTGGCAACTCCACTCTCCTAACCTCCTCCCTACAACATATATCCACCACGCATGTATCATTCCCTACGATCGTATCACCCCACACCCACCACGGTTATGGTGCTCACCACGACTGTGGTGATCTCGCAACCCTAACCATTTTCTCCACTGCATTTCCAACTTTACCCTCATTTACCCTAGTGCTTCCCCACCACCTATATATACCATAGTTACAGCCACAACACTAGGTTAGCTACCTCTAGCATTCATTTGCATCCTCCTTTCCATTCAAGTGCTTCACCTACCTTCCTTCTTCCATTTTCACCTGAAAATCCTAGTTATCTAGGGTTTTCACCAACAAACCATATCCATTCATACCATTTTTGACCTTGGAGGGAGGTGCTTCATCTTCAACAGCAAAGAGGTGAAGGAGGAGTCTTCACCAAGTTCTATGGATCCCCACTCCTCCACTCATTCTTCTTTCTTTTCATTTTCTTATTCTATGAGTAGTTAAGCCTTTTGTGGTGGGTTGTTTGAGGTTATAATGTTATTTTGATACCATGTTGGGGGAATATATCTTATAAACTCTATAATTTCAATTTATGATGGTTGATTTCTACTTCTATCTTATTTTCCATAATTCTTCTTGTGGTTTGTGCTTGAAAACATGGATTTCTTGTGATTTAATGCTAGAAACCACCTAAGTCAAGGAAATGATAGCATATGTGAGGCTATTTTGGAATTTGCTCCTAGGTCCAACTAGTTGATCCCTGGCTAGCACCCCATATTCCCACACATATAGCACTTTTCCTACTCCTAGGTGTGAGATCTAAGTAGCTAGTGTGAGATTGTTTAGTGGTAATTACCTAGGAGTTTACTAAAAGCTAGATGGGGAGTAATGTGGGGTGAAATATCTCACCTCTACTTCCCACTCCTACCTTTAGCTCCCAATTACACTAAGCCATCTCACTCTATAGACCAAGATTAACCAAATCCAATTAAAATCCCACCTAACCTTGGGCCAATTAAGCCTCGTAAGGCTAGATGGGGGGTGCAAGGGTGTAGCTCCCCTTCCCACACTGTATTCTATCCATGGCCACACAATAGTCTAGGGTGATTTTGTTGCATTTGACTGATTGTTTTATTTGATAACCTAGAATGAATGGTTAGGTTTTCATAATATGTTCCCCCAACTAATATCTTAGCATCATTTCCCAAACTGCCAACCTCTCATTAATATTGCTTGAAATCCATCTTGTTCTCTTATCTTGTCAATGCTAGTTTAGTCAGTTGCTTTTATTGCCTCTTAGTCAATTGCTTAGATTTGGATAGTTAGGTCTTGCTTGAGTAGTTAGTGCTCTTTTGAGCTTGCTTGAGTTAATCTTGCTAGTGAGTTGTAATCTAGGTCATTAATTGCTCTAGTGCCTAACTGGCCTCATTGGTGCAACTTAATTGTAGTCTCTTGCTCCTGCTTAGTTACTTGTCTTGCTTTGTTAATTAGACTTAACTTGTTTAGGGTAACTTAGAGTTTCTGATAATCTAGTATTCCTTCTTGCTTTTGATTGCTTGAATCAATTAGTGTAATCAATCAAATCAACATAAAATCTTAAAAACCATACATCTGCTTTAGGAACGTAGCTTACCCTAACTTAGCTCTAGTGTCCCCTCTCTCCCTCCAGATCGACCCTTCTCTTACCACTTGCCTATACTACAACACAACCCTATGCGCTTACGGGTAATGTGTGATTGGCTTAAGTAAGTGTGTTGGACTAGGTCCTTTATAAATTTGAAAGATCCATGTGTGCTTTCCTTAGGTGTGCATCCAAACAAGATTCAATTGACTTGGGTGTATGTTTAAGAATCGCACCAGGTTCTGCCATCCTTCTAGCGTGAAAGGCTTCATTTTGCATCACGTATGTGTAAGGGCTGAGAACGATAAATAAGAGCCATATATGAGCCCCTTGTGTATAGAGTTGGAACCATCAGGTCTGGCATGAAGCGCCAATGAGTGTGGTGATGAGGAAAGCTTCATGTTAGCGATGGTTGTGAGGGAGAAATGTGAGATTCAAAATAGCAATGAGGGTTAGCGGGTCGATACAGAGGAGAGTGTGGTTTATGATGAGAAGGTCTAATGCTCATTGGTGAAGGTTTGGTCATTAGTGGCCCGTCAAAGTTGTTAAAGCTTAAGATGTAATAGCTAGTCTTCCATGAAATAGATTGTTTAATTATACATCTTGTAATGCTTGTGTCACTACCATGTTGTTGGTATGTATTCCCAGAGAGACAATCATATGATAATTGGAGTGTGGCATTAAATACATGATTTGATAATATAAAGGTAATTTTGTCTATTATATTTGTCTCAGTCATGAGATGATCATACATACATACTAGATGTGCAAAGAATGATGTCAATCGATGATGTATGTCTTCAAGTACGTGACTTGAAGAATGAGATCATATGGATGCTAAGAGTACATACATTCTTGTTATGTCCCTAGTCAGATAATATTGTGGAAGTAAAATAGACAATAGTGATACATAAGACTAGAGTGTGTGTTGACTGGTGATAGAGTCTAATTAGTCATGATATATGATCAAGTCACTCACACATATACATGTTAGAGAACATGGTATCAGACTGACCCACAATGAGAGTGATACATGGAGACCATGGAATGGTAGTCAGAATCATCTCTCATAGTAATAGTGGTGATTGTGGTTCTTATGCTTGAAGTCACTACATTCATCACATGTCGTTGAGTATACTTTGACATCATCAAATGTAATCCTAAAATACAGGTTGCCATAAAGGTGATGATTGGGCAGCTTTGGCACATGGAGACTGAGTGTGAGTGATGTAGATAGGTTTTGTCCCACCTATAGGAGTTTGATATCCATGCCTCTTAATAAGTGAGACTGAGAAATATATAGTTGTATTCATGTGATTTAATATGTGATATGTGAACTCACAAGCATCTTAGGCAGTCTGCTCTAGTTCAAGAAACATGGATTGACTATTGAGAGAATGATGATTCCATGCCTTGAGTTCAACCCGGATATCAAAGGAAAAGGAACTATACGATAATGGTAACACTAATCATGGATTGTAGGTTGAAGTTATTCTTCAACTTTCTGAATTACTTGGGTAGCAATGATGTGTGACTAGGCACCGCTCTTTGCTTATGATGTCATAAGTTGTTATGGACATTCACTACCAACGTTATTCTGGACCTATAGGGTCACATGCATATGATACACTTGGATTAGAGGAGTATATTCATGAATGATGTTTACATTGAATGCTAAAGGTGTTTAGGTATTAAATTAAACAACATATCAATAGATTGGACTCAAGATCATCAAGTTCAAGTGTTAGATTGACTATTTCGAGTGTCATGTTGATTATAAACTGAATTGGCTGAGTTCTGTCAAAACTGGGGCACGAGACGACCGACTTGCGTGAGCAAGACGATTATTTCATGGTTGTGATACAACCGGCTCTCGTGAGTGAGACGCCTGGTTCATGGGAAAATTCAATTGCATCAAGGATTAGTGTTGATGTCATGGTGTGCATTAATTGGATTCAAATTGTCCATTAGATTCAGAACAGGAAACTACAGGAGATGAGCGTCTCTCTAAGTGAGATGATTGTTTCTCTCACGAGATGACCGTCTCGCAGTTCGTAGGTTCTAGAACATTCATTATTCCGGACCCTTCTAATCCCACATTGATCGGGAACCTGACCCTGGCCCCTACTATAAATAGAGGGGTACTAGGGGCTTCGTAAGACACATAATTGAGAATCAGTTACTCTGATAATTGTTGTCTTCTCTGGTTGTGGTAACCAATAGAGAGCTCAAGCAAGTCCTACCCGTTAAAGGGAGGGATACCAAGGGAGAGAACAACTAGGGATCAGTTGTAGGAGAGCATGATAGTAACTAGTACGCTAATAGAGTTCTCAGTGGTCCGTGTGGACTACTCTAGAAGCGGGAGGTTGTTGTCTGCCGCTTGGAGGACAATGTCAGTCAACATCCCGTGGCGAGAGGAGCTGCTGCAGACAACGACGTTGTTCCAGTCTACAATCCATGGTAAAGACCATGAGTTGCATAGACATCGTCCAAGAGCAACTAGACAACAATTCAACATCTACAACAACGAGGAGTATGTCACTAGATTTGCTCTAAGACCAGGTATATCCTCAAAATGATCATTTCCATTGTATAGTTGTTGACATAATCCGCTGGTTTCTGGGGTATACGGTAATAAAAAAATGTTGCCTATATATGCACCCTATTTCCCTACACATGTGAGATGTGTGCATCAAGTTACGTAAATGAACTGGACTCTATATATACTGAACTTCTTATCAGTGTGTGGTTGTGCTATTAGAATCCCAAATCCACTTTCCCTCTTATCAATTTGAATTATAGCGCTACAGAGCATTGTCTCTGTTCTTCAATCTAAAAGAGTGTCCTAGGGTTTCCTCATCAACTCCCTCATTGTCGTGCAAACATCCTCTTATTCATGTGCTTTCTTATTCTCTTTCACTCTGACAACCTTGTTGTCGTTGTTGTCTTTGAGATCATCACCGAGATAGACAAGCCTTGCTGAGATCATGAGTTTAATATGATATCTATGTCTTCTTTAACTGGAGAATCAGGTAATTCATCTAGTACTTCAACCTCTTAATGTCAGTCATGTTGTTGCCTACTCATCTTTTGGTCTTTTGATTCGAAATGGCGTCTGAATAGTCCTCTATTATCCTCCCCAGTCAAGTCAAACCTCACCCTATTTGTACTCATTTTGACGAAATGTGTCCAATTTCCTCTCCATCTAACTCATTCTATATAACTTCTTACTATGGGAGTCACAGATATGCACTCACGTAGAATCCTACTACCTAGAAGGAATTGAATCACCACCTCCTATTCTCATTCTTGATGAAAATGTAATTCTTGACATAAATCCAATATCTCGAGTGTGGATGTGAACACATCATTTGTTGAAGGGATGGATCTCCGTATCTTTCATCGAAAAAGTGATGGGTGAAATCATAGGTTGCAAGACATCTACTAAAGTATGGACTACTCTCAGTAAGAAATTTGTAGAGTCTTCTCAATCTCGTAAGTTTAAGTCAAAATCACAACTAAGGACCTTTCATAAAGGTAATGACTCTCGTAGTGAGTATCTTTGTAAGTTTAAGAACATTTGCAATCAGTTAAGTGCTATAGGAGGTGTTGTGAATGAATAAGAGAAGGTATTCACCTTGCTCAATGGTCTGGATAACCTTGATCACAAAGAATTTGTTATCTCTATGTTGAAACCACCCATTCTGTCTTACACTAAAATGATCTATCTACTCAAGACTTTGAAAGAAGAAAAGGCAGACGTCCATCTATTAGTCAGTCTATTGTGTTTTATGCAAACAAGTCAACTCTTTGTAATCTTGTTCAACAAATCGTCAGCAATATAATGATTAATCTATAGTGGAATAGGAAGTTCTTCAAATCGAGGTAGTGGCAGAAGTCAAACTTTACAATTACTTCTAGGGTAGTCTTGGCGTTGGACCTACTCAGAATGTTTCTCAGTTCACGTCACAAGGAAGCGAATTCCAACAAATCAATCAACAAATTGAAGGCATGTTCAACAATTCTTAGGATAACATCAACAAAGTAACAATCTACTATCAGATTTGTGGAAAAAGGGTTCATGATGCCTTGAGGTGATGACATAGGTTTGAAAATGGTTCTCAAAATGAAAACACACCTAAAGGCCTGATTCATGACACAACTGTTGCACTGGCCACTCTGAGAGTGAACTATTCTGATTTCATTGAGTGGCATGTAGATTTAGGAGCTAGTGACCGCGTGGTCCAAACATCAGGTAAATTGTCTGACCTCCATGCCTATAAAGGACCTGATTCCATAATTGTTGGCAATGGGAACCTCCTGTCTGTTACACACATGGAATAGACAACTACATAATATCACATCAATACCCCTTGAACAAATTCTTGTTGTTCTACATATTAGGAGAAACTTATTATTTATATCTCTTATGACCTCATTATTTCCTTGCTATGTTGCTTTTATCTACGATATGGTATATATCAAGGACAAGAGGACCCACAACACTTCGGCAAAGGGTAGCTGTGAAGATGGATTACAATTGATCTCCACATTTAGACCAAAAGTTTTCTTCTCCAATAAATTTACTTAAGTCTTAGGGGAGTTGTGGCATAAGAGAATGGGACACCTAAATAAAGATATTATACAACAACTAAGTCAAGATATAGTGATTACTAGTCCATTTCAATATAATGAAATATATAATAGTTGTGACATAAGTAAAAGTAGAAGATTACCTACTACCAATAGACACATAAGATGTGAACGACCATTGAAGAAGATTTGTTGTGATGTATGGGGCAAAGTTCATGTACTTTTGTTGCATAATTTTCTCTATTATGATCTGCTTATTGATGATCATACCAGACTACTTGATACATGCCTATGAAATAAAAAGTGAATTCTAATTTTTTAATTTCTTTTTATAAAAAGTTTCAGACTTATTTTGGTGCAATATTCAAACCATTCAAAGTGATGGGGGAGGAGAATTCATCAATACTCAGATGAAACAATATCTTGACGACATGAATAGTTCACCAATTGTATTGTCCTCATGATCCATCTAGAAATGGTGTAGTTGAAAGAAAACATCGATGTATTTTGGAATTGGAATTATCTATGATGTTTGAAGCAAATTGACCAAAGAAATCTTGGGTGGAATGGTTTGCTACATCTACCTATTTGATCAATAGACTACCAACACTAGTGTTGGACACTAATTCACCCTTTCAAGTTTTGAATAAGAATCCACCTAACTACATTCGTCTAGGTTTGTTAGACACACTATGTTATCCATCTCTTCATGATTATGCAAAAGATAAACTTGATCCAAGGTCTCTACCATGTGTGTTCCTTGGTTATAGTACACAACACAAAGGTTACAACAATTTTCAGTTCTCATCACAAAAAATGTACATATCGAAACATGTTGTGTTCAATGATTTTATAATTCCTGCTAAATATAATCAAAGACTAATGACACCTTGTGAATAAGGACCATTTCTAAAAAAAAATAATGAATATAATATCTTTCTACATGTTTGAAGTCACATTAACAATTCTGGAGAACTATATAACACTCACACATCCTTGTAAAATAACTAAATAATTACAATTGTGTGTAATAATGGTGTTTGTCTTTCTGACATTGAGATAACAGACTTACGCACTGAACCTGAAGACTTAACTATTTTTTCTCGTGTACATGTGCTTGATTAGTTTGAAGTAGTTTCTGGAATGAAGTGCACTAAAATTGATTGTGTCAATCATAATAACTCTGAATAGATCATGCAAGGTTCTGACATGAGTAATGAACCAGTTCATACTACCTCTCATGAGACTACTATAAAGTCTATTGAAATAAGTATCTTGGGACAAGGTCATTGAATGATCAACACATTGTAAATAATCATTGGATGATTACCACAGGAAAGGTAGGAGTGGTGAAACCAAATCCAAAGTATGGTCTGACAATCTCATTTATTCCTACCATACCAAGGACTATTAAAGTTGCCACTCTACATCCATGTTGGAATCAAGCTATAAAAGAAGAACTACATGCTCTATATAAAAACAATACATGGTCCCTAGTCAAGAGAGAACCACATCAAAATGTTGTATGCTACTAATGGGTCTTCAAAACAAGGCTTAACCAAGATGGATCGATGGAGATGCTCAAGGCCAGGTTAGTTGAAAAAGGCTTTCACGAGGAGGAAGGTACAGACTACCTAGAAACTCTTAGTCTTGTTATAAATCTCCAATTATTAAAATCATGATGCATGTTGTTGTATCTCACAAATGGCCAATTAACAATTAGATATTTGTAATGCTTTAGTAAATGGGGTACTAGACACTAATGTCTATTTGGAACAACCTCCAGTGGTTGTTGATAACAAGCTTCCCATGAACGTATGCAAACTATACAAGGCTCTTTATGGGATAAATCAAGTTCCCCAGGAATTTGGTATAATCAAATTAGCCATTTTTTGCTTGAGAACTTTGTGTCAAGTACAACAGATTCATCTCATTTTGTCTTATTTGTGTATTCCGCCATAATTTACCTTCTTCTGTATGTTGATGACATTCTTATCACTAGAAATAATGAGTTCACATTCTCTTCGGTTATCTGTCAACTTCAAGCAAAATTTGCTCTCAAAAATCTTAGAGATGTTCATTACTTCTTAGGCATTGAAGTTGAATACAATGATAAAGGTATTCTTCATCAAGCGAAGTACGCATATAATTTACTACAAAGGGAGGATATGCTTGATTGCAAACCAACTAACACACCCATTAGCCCCTCTTTCTTACGAGATTATTCCAACATGAAAGACACTCCACTTCCTAAAACATGTCTATACATGATAATTGTTGGCTCACTCTAATATGAATCTCACACGACCTGACATAACATATTTTGTAAACTCGACTTGCCAATTCTTACATAATCCAACAACAGTTCACCTTTCTCTTGTGAAAGAATTCTATTGTATATTAAAGGTACTATTACACAAGCTACCTAGTTGTTTGTTGATACTAGCCTATCTGTCACATCCTATTATGATGATGATTGGGTTGGTTGCCTCCTAACCAGTCAAAGTACAACATGATTTTGTGTCTTCTTAGGATGAACATGTGTGTCGTGGTCATCTAAAAAGCAACCCATAATAGCAAAATCCAGCACATAAGTTGAATACTCATCATTGTTACTCACTGTAGCTAAAATAACTTGGTTTTCCCACTTGTTTACAGATCTATATATTTGTCAAAGTCGGCTGGCAATTTTCTTATGTGATAATCTTAGTGCCCTATATCTAACAGTGAATCTCATTCTTCATATTAGAACTAAACATATTGAACTTGACTATCACTATATCCGAAAGAAAGAGGTTTTGGGACACATTGTGACAAAATGTGTCTATTACAATGATCAACTTGTTGATTTGCTGACTAAAGCTCTTACAAAGGAATTATTTTGGTATATGATTCATAAGATGGGTCTTAGATTCTCTAAAGTCAAGATCGTGGGGAGTCGTTAAAGCTTGAGATGTAACACCTAGTCTTCTGTGGTATAGATTGTTCTAAGTATACATCTTGTAACGCTCACGTGACTACTGTTAGGAATTGTGGAGGCGACAAACACAGTGGAAATAACTATAAACAAAATTCTCCATGCATCCTACAAGCAGATCTTATTGATAACGATGTATTTGACAAAAAGATATGTGAGTTATACCTTGTCACAGAGTAAGTCCAACGGCATCCTCCTCACATGGTGGTGTGTGTCGCTCCTCGTGTGCAAGGATCGTTCTCATTGACATCCTCTGAACACAGTCAACAATGTCTGCTTCTCTACATAGTCCATATGGATGGCCTGGAACTCCTTACCTCACTGCCTGAGCAGGAGGGGAGACCTTGTTGCCTGAGCGGGAGGGGAGGAGAAGCCTCTTGCTTGGTGATGTTCTAGCCTTGTGGTCGCTCTCCTTCTCTCCCTCTCTCGGGGACGATGACGGCTAGGGTTCACGTACAAGAGTGTGACTTTTGATCTGACCGTCATGCCCCTTTAAATAGGAAAGGAAAGAAGAAGAGTTTCCGCAAAAACCCTAGAAAATAGAAGGCTAAGACTACATTTAAAGAAGGATGCTCGTGGACAACCAAACATGCACTTAGGATATTCTAAAATCACGTCATTAATTAATTAATCAATTAATTACATTAATCAATTACCTAATTTTCTGTTACCCAGTTGTAACCTATAACTCGTTGCTCATGGTTAGCCGGTCGACTTATCATATTAGTTAATAACTTATATCCAATGAATTGGCTTAAATCGTTTAACCAATTATCTTGGATCATATTCCAACATTATTCTAGTTGATTATCTATACATTTTAGTAATCAATATTACTTATAACTTCCAATTATGTCCACAAGTATACTCTTATTTTTGTGCATCATATGTGTGTGACCCTATAAGATCCAAATAATGTTGGTAGTGATGTTCATAATCAAACTATGATTTCACAAGCAATGATTGGTATCTAGTAAGACTTTATTATTGCCCAAATAATTATAAAAGTTTGAGAACTTTAACCTAGTGTTGTGGCCAATGTTACAATGATTGTATAATCTTTGTCTCTGATATCCAGATTGAATCTGAGGCATGGAAACATCATCCTCTTAATGTTCAGTCTTTGTTTCTTGATCTAGAGTAAAATATTTGAGATACACATGAGATCAACATCATATTTGACTCACATGAACCCGACCATGCATTTCATAGTCTGACTCATCAAGTAGCCAAGATATCATTCCAATAAGAGGGACAAATTCCATCTACGTCACTCACATAAATCCACATGAGTCACAATGCACATAAGCACTATGTGTATAGCAACTCTTATTCAAGGTCACATTCAATAGTGTTAAAGCATACTGAACGATATGTGATCACTGTAGTGACTTCATATTTAAGGACCACAACCTCCATTGTCACATTGAGATGCAATTCTGACCACCATTATTGGCTTTCATGTATAACACTCGAAGTGAGTCAGTCCAGTACACTTGTTAATAACAAGTACCTATGTGTTTGATTTGACATCATATATCATGACTAATGAGATGCATTCATCAATCAACACAATACTAGTCTTGATGTATTATTGTTATTTAGTATCCACAATAATATCCAACTAGGGACTAAGACAAGAATGAATATTCTTAACAAACACGTGACCTCATGTTTAGGTGTTCAACCTGAATTCACATGTTATCGAGTCATACATTCTTAAGACATTATTATATTTATTTTATTTTCTCATATTAAAAAAATAATAATCAAAATTATTTTATTAATAATCAAATCAATTAAAAGGTGTGCTATTATAATCATCATATGATTGGCTCTCAGAGCATATCACCAACAACTACCATTGAGACATGTGCATCAAGTTATGTAAATGAATTGGACTATCTATATTGAACATCTGGGCAGTGTCCGAGTTGTGAGACCGGAATCCTAAATCACTTTCCCTCTTCTTAATTCAAATACAAGCGTCATTCTATGCTCCTACACAAGGAAAAAAAGGCATTGTTGAAGGCGTTGTTGTACCCCAAGTTCGGGGGACCATGGTGCCCAATGACCACAACATATTAAGCAAGCATTCATTGCATTGACAATCGTAGAGAAGAGGCAATAGAGGTTGGAGAGGCATGATTGGAGATTGTCAAGGAAGAAACAATAGAAAAAGGAGGTGTGGTATAGAGCAGAAGGCACGGCCACAAGTTTCGAACCACTTGGGGAAGTGAAGCTATGATGTAAGTTACTAGCTGCCACTCATGGCATTTGCTAACCAGTCAAAATCAGTATGGTTAGAGACTTAGTAGGCCAAGATATGGCTAATCGGATTGAGGCCGTCAGAATACCATTGTATGTACTACTTACCCTCCTAAACACATAGACAATAGGCTAAATATATGTAAACTCAAAGATACCTTAAAAGTAAATTCTTCATCCAAAGTCATTATAAATAAAAGTTACTTGAGATAAATAAATGATGTTACCGTTTTTTTTCCTTCTATTGAATACTAAAATAAATGGAAAGGACACAAAATATTCCAGATTTGCTCAGCTTTGTTAAGTAAACAGAATTTGTGATAAAAAGATTGTTGGGGAACATATATTTGGTGGTTGAATTTGCTTAACCAGTACACCACTCGTTTTGAGAGAATGTTGGAGAATCTAAATTCTTATGCTGATGTTTGTAAATTTTGACAATTTTAGTTTAAAACTGCGACAAGGCAAGATGGACAGAGAAGAGTTAATTCAGAAAGAAAAAAGACACGTCACATAACGTTCTAAGTTATAGATTAATTTGAACCAAACTTCCACTCGATGTTCAAGCAAACAAGATAGACAACTAAGTTAGACATAGTGATCGGTAGCTAATACCAAAATACCACATTACGCCTTTGTGGGCAGTGTTGTGAGCCCGAAGCCGAAGGGAAAGAGTGGATCGTAGTGTGGGTCTCCCACGTTCATCGGAAGCTGATCAACGGATTTGAACCAGGTACGCGCCAGCTTCCCCGTGAATCCGTAGTCACCGAACAAGACATCCGCGATTCCTTGGCCTTCTGTTCCAGGAAGCCAGGCAGCAACAAGGGCGTCTATTGTTTTGATGTAAGGTTGAATAGCAAGCGGCCTTCCAGAGACAACGAGGACGATACACTTCACGCTGCCACAGACATTGTTAATTGTGTTGGGACCAGGGTCAAGAATGGAAAGACTGGAACTGTCACCGAATGACTCCGCATAAGGACGTTCACCAACTGCAATAATTGCAATAGAGAAGCCGCCGTTCTTCACAAAGCTGGCATCCGGATTCTCAGAGAACACAACCTGTGTAGATGGGCTAACAACAGCTCCTTTGACAGCATCCAAA
Source organism: Alisma plantago-aquatica (assembly GCA_963693085.1). Classification (NCBI taxonomy): domain Eukaryota; kingdom Viridiplantae; phylum Streptophyta; class Magnoliopsida; order Alismatales; family Alismataceae; genus Alisma; species Alisma plantago-aquatica. The sequence goes on from OY856414.1 coordinate 410,454,870, forward strand.
ATGGTAGTACCTATATAAAACAAGCGCGTGATGGAATTAAAAAAAAAAGGAAACTAGAAAAAATGGACAAAATTATAGCTTCATTATCAATATAAAAATAAGAATACAGCAGTAACAGATTAGCAAACTGTCACATATTTAGCATGGCAAAATTACCTGCAGTGCGGTCATTTCCACTGAATCCTTGCCACTCCATCGACCATCCACCGCACTGGTATCCCAGATTGGAAGCATGAGTTCCTGCTACTAGAATCTTAGCCGCATTCTTTGGGAGCGGTAACAAGGGATGGCCAGCATATTTGCCATTCTTTAGCAGCACAAGTGATCGCCTCACGGCTTCTCTAGCTAGAAGCCTATGCTCCTAAGCCAAAAGCAAGATTCAAATTCAGCATTCTATTTCACTTTAATGAATTGCATGCCGTCATGAGATTACAAACCTGACTTCCCAGTTGATTGACCAAACTATTGTCTGCATATGGGCTGTCGAAAAGGCCAATGGTGAACTTCACACGAAGGATCCGTCTCACAGCATCGTCAATTCTGCTTATTGGAATAACCTTCTTATTGACCAAGTTGGTTATATCACTGATGAATTCCGCATAGTTATTTGGAACCATAATCTGAAAATCACAAATTTTATGGCGGTAAAAGAAGGGATATGATGTTGAATGTGAAGCAGAACAATCAGTCTAGGTATAGCTATTGTCGTAATACACATGGAAGAGAATGGCTGATATTAAAGATACATACTACAGTTTTAACCAATCGAACAGTATTATTAGAAACATAAGATCTGTTTGACAATCTTTACATAAGCTGGCAGTTGTTCCAGTTATTTCAAAAGCACTTCTGATCAGTTAGTATAGATAGAAGCAATGATCTCATATGGTGACACTAGAAGCTACCATTGCAATGAAAGCAGTAGCCATACTTGTCAAGGAGCGCACACACAAATTATGCTTAAACAATTAGCAGTTTATCAAAAAAACAAGAAGAACTAACAGAACTACGTATCTAACAAATCTTACCTCAATTACTATTAGGTAATGAATGACCATCAACAAGTGATTCTGATATAAGCACTAACCACACGTAACATTAGTTACATCATAGTCAGGAATATTCAGTAGCATTTGCAGACATTGCCCAATAAACCAAACACAGTAGTCCTGCCACATATTGTACCACATTCTTCCAAAGAATGTGTTTTAGAACAGTGATAATTAGTAGCAACATGCCAACACCATGGATCTTAGAGGTTTGCAAGATAAAGGATTAATTTTTTTTTTGCTTGCAAGATAAAGGATTAATTAACTCATCAACTCCTACCATTTACTAGAATAGACACTATACGTAAATCAAAGTACATGTATTTTTCATATTACTTTTCTTTTGTATCGTTTCCTAGCTTTCTTCTAATAGCATGTTGCAGTCAAGAACAAAATAAGAAATCAACAATAATCTATAAGCTTGAGTTATACATTTGTGGTCAGTCAACTTTATATGAAATTAAGACAGCGAACAAAAGAAGAAATCAACAATAATCAATAAGCTTGAGTTATGTATTTGTGGTCAGTCAAATTTATATGAAATTAAGACCACTAACGTTCTTTTTTATAAATTTAAGCCAGGAGGCCATATTATTTATCCCGCCCTCCTCATGCAGGTGAAATCATCATGCAAGAAAATACAACTTCGCTGCAGCAAAATTCGCGGTTCAGCAAAGAAAGGGAAAGATGCTTAATTACAGTTATCTTTTTAAAGTGACATCTTCATAATACCAAAAATGCTCATTAAAAATAAGCCATCACATTTATTCTATAACATTTTTTGATAAAAGATGGCAATCACATTTTATTAGTTTTCCGTTATTGTTTATTAGTTTTCCGCTATTGAAGAGAAACAAACAGCTCTTGCAATTTCATCATATAAGAAAATAAATTCCAAGGAAGATACATGACAGATAGAAGAAACAACTGTACCTTCAAAAAAGCATACAAATTCTACAATTCCATTTAATTATATAGTAGCAAATTTTCATCTAGCATCGATATGCTCAATCTTCTTGAAATTTTACGTACCACAATGAAATTTGTGAAGGTAAATACTTGGACGAATGGATTACATTTACGTACCTGATACACAGGAAAATTTCAGCCATCGTCCGAACTTATTGAATCATGTATCACTGAATCACTACTATCCAGTGTTTCAAAAAAGGTTCATGCGGCCGCATACAAGGCCGCATATGCGGTTCGGACCCTTCTCCGAACCGCATATGTGAATCCGGTGTCTAAAACACGCCATAGCCACATATAAGGCCACATAGCCGCATATAAGGCCGATTAGTCCCTAAATTTTTAATGATCAAACTGCTAAGCTTGCTATTTTTTAACGTCGCCCCCTATTCTTCATGTAACTAAAACCACCACCTACATTAATCCTACCTTATGCTTCGATTTCCTTCGATAATAGAGTTGGCTATCTCTGTGGCAGCGATTGTACAAGTTCATAAAGAGGGTTGGACGAGTAGAATGAGGGAGAACGGGTCCATCGGCAAATAGCGCCATCGGACCCCCTGGAAAAAAGTCCCCTTCAATGAATTCCCGAGCAATTCTCACAACCTACATATGCGATTCATTCCTGCACTGCTCCTCAAACGGAGGATTTCCTCTTTTTTACATTACATTCAACTATGTTTGTTTTACATTTAACTCATTGTTACATATTTGTATATTTTAGATTGTGTTTGATTGCATATTTTCATGATTGCATCTATAATATGTAATTCTACAAGTTAAATATGTAATTGTATTACATAGATATAATAATTAAAAAATTCAAAATCGGATATATTCCCGCATACCGCATATGATATACCGCTTTTTAGAACTATTCTACTCTCGTATATGAAAAGGGATTGTAAGGGCTAGAGCCAAAATGCTGCAAGTCGTTGCTTAGATTATTGTTAGGGTTGTCGATGAAATATCTGAACCCATAAGCCGAAATCGATCTGAACGCAAATTATGTGTTCCAGTTTTAACAATCTGAGTCAGTCCCGAAGTAAGATTTATAGTCAGGACCTGAACCAGGTCGGTTCATGTTCTAGGAATTAAAAAAAAATGAGCCAAAGTATGCCCATATGTGAGGTTTAGCCCCCCCCCCCCCCGGGTTGATTTTTTCTCCTTCAAGCAACCCATATCCTAATTCACTTATTTTGCATATGTACACAGAAGTAGTCCTCTGCTCAAGGTTGTTTTGGTTTCATTGTATGTGCTATAACTTAGAAGTATTGTTTTTGTGGGACACAGGTGTTGCTTTACCTGATTTTATATTGGCACCATTAATATTAGACACAAATAAGGAAATACATAAAAAACATGCAAATGTTGTGCATTAGAGGAGTTAGATGCAATTCCATTATGCCTATATTTTTATGTTATTTTCTAACTTCCACAGTGGTTTACCCTTGCCTATGAATGGTAGTTATTCTCTGTATCATGGCGATTACAAGTACAATAATTAGATATCTTCTACATGGTATCAGAGTCAAGATTGTCGTGTGATTTGACTCCCTCCCCCTTCCCCACTACCTCCTTAATGCATTCTACCACCTCCTAGAGGTTTTGGGATAAACTAGACATTTATCATCCCTTGACGACTATTCATTATCCAAAATTGTGGATGGTATCAACCTATCTGGAAGATATTGAGGACATTCAATATACTAGAGCATATTTGTTTGAGCACTTTATCAACAAAGATCTGGACAAGCTATGTTACTTTCTTGGGATAGAGGTAGCTAGTTCTTCTGGTATTTGGCCGTCATAAAGGAAGCATGGTCTAGATCTTATGTGGGAAACATGTATTCTTGAAGCTAGGCATGTTGAGATTCCTCTAGATCCCAATGTAGATGATGATCAGACTCCACTTTTCCAAATTCCAAGACATATAGGAAGCTTGTGGGCAAGCTCATCACTTTACTACGACACAAGTAACATTTCATCTTATGTGAGTGTGGTGAGTTATGTTGACTCAAGGTCTAAATTGACTAAACCCTTATTTTGATGATGACTACATCATTTCATTTATTTATGTCTAATGTGTCTACTTGAGTGATTTTAGATTAGGTATAGACACACTCCAAATGCCCTAACTTACGCATCTCAACTTGGAGAAAAGACAAGTCAAAGTCAATACAAGTGCTCGTTTTTAAAATATGATGTAAATCCATTAGAATCATGTTGTAAATCACTTGTAATGATTGTATGACTTGTAATTAAGCTTAGAAAAAATCAGGAGCACCTAGATCGAATATTTAAGCACTCAAAAGCCATTTTTCAAAATTCACATCAGGTTGTTCATCGGTCGAGTTGCAAACTCGACCGATCCTGATTGGATCTTGAAAATGACTTTTGATCGGTCGAGTTTACACTTCTAATAACTCGATCGATCCCTCTACTGACCAAAACTGATTTATGTGAATCGATCGAGTTACCCTAGGACAAACTCGACCGATGACCTGAATTGGTCTTGTCTTTTAGTGGGATCGGTCGAGTTACCTTTACAGAAACTCGACCGATTGCACTGTACGGAAAAGTGCAGAAATATTTCTAGCCGTTGTGAAGTTGCAACAATCGAAAATATATCTATTACAAGCCACAAAACGGCTAGTTTTCGTTCTTAAGTATTCCCAAAGGCTAGGAGGCATCCCCCAGCTATAAATAGGACCCCTTGGGCTTCATTCTAAGGTTGAGCATTCAATGCAAAACTCTATGTGAGGTTCCTATTCTATAGTTGAGTGCTTCCTACAGCCTCCTCTCTCTCTAAACTTAATCACTTGCTACATTCGTTAGAATGGGTAGGAAATATGTAAGAGAGCTAGTCCTACATGTATATCTTGTAAGGCTCTCACTTCCACCACCTCCCTATCTCTCATTTCAACCATGAGATGAAGGTTCTCTCTCTTGACTAAGAGAGGTGAAGAAGAACAAGGGAATGCGTCCCTTGGTGAAGATCAAGGCTGAAGACTTAGAGCAAGAGTGGGTAAGCCATTGGTGAAGGCAGAAGACTCTTTGCTCAAGTGGGTAAGTCCTTGGTGGAAGCTTCTCCGAGTGAAGGTACTTTGAAGATCCAAGAAGTGTGGCAAAGTTTTTGAAAGCGGAAGACTTGTGCTTGAGTGGGTAAGACCTTGGTGAAGGCTGAAGACTTTTGCAAAGTGGGTAAGTCCTAGGTAAGGTGGATACTCTTTGTATTGGATGGGTAAGTCCTTTAGTGATCATGTATTGTAAGTCTTATGAATGAATATAAGAGTGCAATGGTTAAAAAATCCTAGAGGTTGACCTCTCTAGGTAGTGGACTGACTGACTCACTTCTAGTTTGAAGTGTGGAACCACTCTAAATAGCTTGTCAATTGGTGTATGTTCAATCTCTCTCTCCCTTGCTATGCATGTTTTAGTTGCACACAAATTTCCTATTTAGCAACCTTATCTTGTGATATATCTTAAAGGTCTAATGAATTTTGTTTAAGTGCTTTCAGTTCTATTCACCCCCCCCCCTCTAGAGCATCTAATCACCCATCTAGGATCCAACAACTTAGTATTTAGATAAGCCCTAGAAGTGTCATGGGGACGCCGCGTCATAACTTGCGCTACTTAAATTGCTTTCCTAGAAAAAGTCTTCAGTTTGACCATACACATACACACACGCACACAGACGCACGCACCCACACTTCCCTTGAAAAAGTGCTCAGTTTAAATGGCATGACTACACACACACACCCGCACAGACGCATACACACACGTGCACACACGTGCACGCGCATGCATACACACACACACACAAATACACACACACACACACACTATATATATATGTACAAGTTTATTGAAACACTTAAGCACATTAGATACAAGCCCATTTCAGATTTTCTTTTTTACTTAAAGCTAGTGGCCCATGTTCAACTCCTACTTGCTACAAAAATTATAGAAAAAATACATAGTTCATCTAACTTATCCCCCCCTAGTGTGACTTTCTCGAACTGTCACTGGCCACTGTGATACACATGGTTACTCTTATTCTAGTTATGTATGCAACAATATTGACAACAAGTGCACTTTGGGGTATTGTATGTTTGTTGGTGGCAATCTTGCCTCCAAGAGGAGCAACAAACAAAAGATTGTGGCTAGGTCCAGTGCAAGTAAAACACAAGGCTATGGCACACACTGCATGTGAGTTGATATGGTGTGTTCCCTTTGCAGAAGGTATCTATTCAGCCCATTGTCTATGTATAGACAACAATGTTCATAACCACCAACCATGTTATTCATGAGTGCACCAAGCATATTGTGGTTGCTTGTCACTTTGTGAGAGAGATCATCCAAAATTAACTATCAACACTTCGTTCGTTAGATCTGAAGATTAGGTGGTTGATATCTTCACAGAGCCTCTTCTAAGGGATGCATTTCCATACTCTTGTTAAAAAGTTGTGCATGACAACAATCTATGCTCCATCTTGAGGGAGGGTATTAGAGGACTCGATGCAAATATTTTGTTTGTATTTTTTTGTTGTTATTTTTTTCCTCATTGACTTACCCTAGCCTATAGAGGACGGTCTTTTTTTATTTTATAATAATACGATCTCCTTGACACGATATTGTACTCTTAGATTTGTAGTTTCATGTAAAAGACGTTGAGCTTTTGGCAATTATAAGTAATTTTGTTCTCAAATCTCGGAGACTGTGGAATTATTGTTTCTTAAGAATTGTTTCTATTCCTTACATTGCATATGAAACTGGATCGGTTCAAATTTTGGGTTTGCTTCAAAAATAAAGGTAAGCTTCAAATGAAAGTAATGGGGAACTAATTCCTAAACAACAGTTCCATAATCTAACTAGTTTTTTCTAGACACATACCCAAAGGCTGATATATAATAGAAGATGAAAAACTATTTGTTGTGACAAGTACGATGAATCACCTACTAAACAACCACATAAAAAACAAAACTCAGTTAAACTAACAAAATATGAATGTTACAAATTAGTCCCTTAAATAACAACTGGATAACAATAATCACCATTTAGTCCATGCAATCAACTAAAATGCATAAAATACCATAAGTCTCTAATCATCCTAATCAAACCCTAATTGGGCTCTCGCATGAGCTTTTGTCCTACATCAACTCCCCTAGTTTGTGAAAGATAAGCCCTTAATGAGTCAAGTGTACAATAGATAGAATGCATGCAAAAACTTGGATCTAGAGTGGTTGGTTGATGCATCATCGAAAGAACCTGACAAAGTGATATGTTGTCTGAAGCATGACGCTTAGGCTCACTAGCTATGAGAAAAACCTTAGAATATAAATCATTGACATTTAAGTCCCCACATCCTTGTAAGACGAGCCTCCAATGAGTCCGATGGACGACTTGGGACTGGAGTTTACATTATTGCAATAAATAGCGGGTGCATAATGCAGGAACTTGGAGCTTGAGTGACTAGTTGAAGCATCACAAAAATAACATGAGATAGATGTGTCGTCAAGTGTGATGCTCAAGCTCGTTGGCTAAGAGAAACACCTTACATTGTCAAGTTTGCAACATCATCGACAGTCAATGTCTGAGTCTCAGCCAGGGGTTTAGGCTTTGAGGTTTGATACTAATTGATGGGGGGGAACCAATCCCTAAAACATAAATTCATAATTGAACATGTTTGCATGGACGCATACCCTAAGGCTGGTATTTATAATAGAAAACGAAAACCCTAATTGTCGCACTAATCACGACGCATAGCCTAATTAACAACCAACCAAATAAAATATAACGCAATTAAATGTATGATACTTGGAACTTAAGAATAAGTCCCTAAAACAATAACGAAGTCCCTCAAATTACTATTTAGTTTGTGCAATAAACAAAAATCACACAAACAAACAAAACTATCTAATTAACTCTATACTCAAGTCCCCATAGGATTCTCAGGGAAGCTTCTGCCCTACATCACAAAGAGGTTGGAAATCCAGCCTCAAGTCAATTATGTATCAAACTGTCACAAAAATTGGGAATGCTTTTTCCAACCTAGAACCAATATTTTGGCACCCCTACTTGTTATCACATCTATTTTATGTTGTTGTTTTATCACATTTCATATGTATTAATGTGTAAATAATAATCCAGAAGTTACATGTTGAGTTTCATTTCTTGCATTCAATGTCGACAATTCCATGGCTTGTCATTATTTCTGTAAGAACTCCCGTGATTAAACTCAGATTTGTACATTTCTACAAATTTTTAGCATGCTCCAACCTTACCAAAAGGAATTGTACTATGAGGATAAGGTATATTTCAAAAGTCATTCAAATTCAATTGTAAAATACTCCTATAATATGATGTATGTGCATAGCTGCATGCTATTCAACATTAACTCTGAAATTGAGCCGTACTTAGCATTTGAATATTATGGCAGAGATCCATACTATCTTGATGGGTTTTTTTAACCACATCTACCAAGCCATATATTTCACATTCATATGATTATTTACTTGAAAAGGATCTTAATGGTGCAATCAAATTCTATACAGGAAACTTCCTTCAAAATAACACTAATTGTGATCTGTAAGCACACATATATAACAAACTGTAAATTGGTGTTACTTTTTATTGTTAAGCACGCATATATAACAAACTGTAAATTTTATCAAATCCTCATTGATTAAAAGCTAAGAGTACAAACTGAGCATTGGTGGAAAAAACTTGACCTATACATTGGCACAAAAAATATGCAAACACCAAAAGAAGGGATAGTTAAAATTGCCAAAACTTTAACTGATTAATTGGTTGATAGGATGGTTAACACTAAGTAAAGGCCCTCCTGATTGCTCTAGCCACATATACACTAATGATTGTAGTTGGAGTCACGTGTCCTGTTCTCAAGAATCAGCCACATAGGTTGAATTCAACATTTTGATCACCATGAATAAAGTTCTTCGTTGTTAAATGCATACAAGTTCAACATACTTACCATGTCAATACCAGCATTGACTCCAGCCTGGACAGAGTATGTATAGTTAGAACCAGCAGGGTTAGTGATCTTGTCAATCCCTTGCCAGTCAGAGATCACGAAACCCTACAGTGGAAACCAGAACAGGACATCAAAAAAGTCTAACATGCAAAATGCATAATGATGTAAAAGTCTTTTAAAAAAAGGAAAGGAGACGGTTATGAGCAGAAAGAAACCCGGAAGTGGAGCGTCCTTTTCAGATAATTCGTCACTAGATCACGATTGGCATGCATTTTAACTCCATTCCAGCTAGAGAATGAGACCATCACAGTAGCGACACCATCAGCAATAGCACGATAATACGGAGCCATATGGATTTTAAGCAACCCTTGGCGATTAATGAGTGTGTTGTTCTCATTGATGCCCTTAAAAGTTCCACCATCGCCAACATAGTGCTTAGCACAAGCAGCAACCTTGGTCCTAGAATCCATGTAACTGAGTTTAGATGTAATGCAGGTAAGTTGAATAAATTCTGTAAATGGCTAAAGCTCCCTTGCCAAAATGGATGAAAAAATCTGTGTATCTGAAACTGTAATTGATTTAATATCAAATGATTGAAACAAATGCATCTATGTTAGTAAAAGAGTGTCGCAAACAGGGACCAGGGCCACCTACTTTCCACCAACAAACGGAGTGCCGCTTGGTGAATGGGCTGGTTTTTCACCCTGCAGACCTAGGATGATATCAGCCATCGCTTCAACAAGTTTGGGATCTTCACTGTAGCTCTCGTAACATCTACCCCATCTTGGATCTCTGCAAACCTTCAACATTCAAAAAAAGACCAGACACGATATTAAATACGCCACCAAGAAAGAAGAAAAAAATCAGCTTAATTTATTCTTGGCAAAAAGAGCTCATCAAAGTGATTACAGTTCCCTTACCGCCACACATGGTGCAAAGACATAAGGAATGCCAGTAGCACGAACTTCAAGAGCGGTAGCAGCACCGATCCTCTTCACAAGGAGAGGATCCCTGAGGATTGGGAAGGACAGGATACTGTAACGATGGCAGCCAAGCAGAAAAGCGAGAAGAAAAAGGAAGAGCGAAGAGAATGGGATAATGCAAAGATTGTGATATTCAACCTTGTAGCTCCCAGTCCAACATTATGAGGGAAGATAGTGGCTTTGTAGACGTTGTTATGCCCATGTACAGCATCTATCCCATAAATTAGTGGGATGCCCAGCCTTGTTGCCATTGCACCTTTCTGGAACTCATTCACCATATTCACCCAATCCTGCGCAGAAGCCTGTTGTTTGGGAGCACTACCACCTCCGCTCAGGATACTACCTGCGAACGGCGGAAGTTTAGGTCTTTTGAGCTCTTTTTTACATGAACAGAATGAGGTGAATACCAATGTAGTTGGATTTGACCACATCAGCGGAGGCAACAGCGCGCTCGATCTGCGTCATCTGGCCAATCTTCTCGGCAAGGGTCATGCGGCTCAGCAGGTCGTTAATCCGAACGCTCACCGGCTGCTTGGGGTCTTTGTATATCATGTACTCTGCTCCAGAGATGGTCGCCAGGCAAAAAAGAAGCAAAAAGAAGGCGCCTGCACCTCTGGGAACCTCCATTGTGAGAGGAACACGGAAGACGCGCCTTTTCCAGGTTCTTTCACTCCTTCAAAACGACAAACTACGGTGAGATACGGAAAAAGAAAAAAAAACAAGACGACAACCAACCCGTTCCACGCCTCCACAAATACAGTCTACTGCCATTCGCATTTATTGTGCTACAAATGAATGCATCCCTCAAAAGTTCGAGGAAAAGCCGCCAAAAGAAAAGGATCATACTTCCATCAAAATTAAAGATGAACGTTTGAGGATTGTTTAGAGTTCCGGTACCAGTAACCAAAAGAACGCTGAAGGTGGCATCACCTGAAATGGAACCCTCCGGAGAAAATGTTTCTAAAGACGTGCATCGGAGAGCAAACTAGGTCAACTAGTGCAAGTAAAAATCAGTCAAACTCAGATCTACTGGTAAGGGGAAGAGGGAAATCAAAAACACGGTGAACAAAACCCAGAACAACCCCCTTCCCATTACGAGCTGAAAGAAGTGTAATGCTGCCCGAACGTCATTAGCTAGGGGTAAAGCACCACAAAGATAATCGTCAATGAGAGCAAGACACGGAGAAAGTCAGGTTACCGGGACGAAAGATCGTACCAGCCAGGCTTGTGGTCTTTCGCAATGGAGGAACGCCTAGTTCGCCTAGAGGAGAGAATAGGGAGGGCGGTATTTCAAATAGTTGGATAAAGGAGGAGGACGGCCGAGAGCTCTACCCAAGTTGGGACGCACATAGACTATATCGAGACCGACCTGCGCATGGCAGTGGACCCCCTGGAGGATCAAGCACGTGGTGGAAGATATCAAGAAGGTGATAGAGAGGGATAACATCACCATTACCTGGGTGGAGAAAGAGATCAATTGCACAGCAAGGATGCTGGCAGGTTATGGGAGCTCCGGCTCATGCCACCAATAGCGAGAGAACCATATATGAAAGATTTACAGGATATACCATAGGTTCAGAGACGTTCTCACGTAGTGTAAGGAGTGCGTGAAACGGTCTGGAGGTGAAGTGGGTGGGCATGTGCCCTGGCCCAGGTTCTGAAACTAATTCTATTTGACCTATGTTTGAGTCATTTTTTAATGGAAAATGACAGTAGTGCCTTACTCGACATGACTATTTGTAGTCTTATTTTATAGGTGCCCTATCCGTCCTGTTTTCCTAGCTACGTCAGGAGGTTTGCTCGAGCCTGGCCCCGTAGTGGCCCGGGGATCCAGGGTGAATAATAGATACATCCCCGTTTAACTTAAGAAAAAAAAAAGAGGAGGAGGAGGACGGCGACAGGGTTACAGACAGCAGCGCCTGTACACTGTCCCGCACAACTTTTTCGAAAAATGAATTATATCTCGATATCCCGAGGTCGTGCTGCAGCTGCTGCTAGGCATGGGTGGTGAGATGATGATGGTAGCTTGCAAGTAGAAACTGGTTTGTGCCACCAAACAGCCAACCAGTTCAAAGTTGGACCTTCACCCCGATGCTTGTTTATGATGGCTATCTTTTATATCTTTATTTTTATTTTTTGTATTCTGTTACTGGGGAGGGGTGTCTTTCTAGGCACGGCTTTCACACTATACTAGATTTAACCCGTGCAATTTCAAGTTTTAAAAAGTATCATATTTCTTTGACGATTAAATGGTATATAAATTCACATATTGCAAGGGTTCAAAAATGTGGCACCAAATTATTCTAGTTCTTTTTGTCCAAGCTGATTTCAAATTTCAAAACTAGATAATATAGCAAAATAATGTTAAAGATCTTTTTCTCAAGATCAATCTTGATAGCTATGACTTTATCGCCCATCTTTGGGATCTTGACTGCATCATCTATCAACATCTTATCAAAAACAATGTCTATGTCAATTTTATATTTTTAGCAATATGTGTATATCTGAGTACCATGTGTTTTCAATCTCTTTACATAGTTCCCATGTCCACTTGGTTTCTTGCAAAAATGTTGTATTGACCTTTTTTTTCTAATCGTGGTATCAATTATCTCCAAAGACATTCATGTCAAATGTGACAACTTTGTTTTTAAGTTTTATGAAGCCAATTTTTAATTGAGATAAATGTTGACCTAACAGTTATATATTGTCCATATTTTGATGATGACTTTACTATTCTATTCATGTGTATCTAATATGTCTTGAGATCAATTTCAGATATTAGATACATGAAGATGATGAAATTGGCAAGACCTAGTTCGCCAGATATCAAGTCAAAATCAATGCAATTGTAAGTTTTGAAGATTAAATAATATCTCTATTAGAATCATGTTGTAAATCATTTATGTTGACTGAACTTGTGACTAAACTTAATGGAAATTTAGAGCACTTAATTCGGACATTTAAGCACTTTTTAATATTTGTCATAAGTTGTTACAGACTTACTTGTCGGTTGAGTTTGTCTTGGTGGCAACTTAGTTGACATCCAGTCTGACTTTTGGCAAGACCCAGGATCAACTGAGTTTGTCATGGAGGTAACTTAACCGACACCCTACACAGGAAAAATCAATTACATATGTCAGTCGGGTTTCATCCTAGATAAACTTGACCGACAACTGCAATTTATTTTGTCATATAGTATTGTCAGTCGAGTTTTTAAAAGGTAACTCAACCGACAACATTGTATGGTAAAGTACAAACAAAAATCTAACTGTTAAAGTGAGTTGGGATCCCTGTAAGAGACTTGTTGCAATATACATCTTGTGAAGCTCTCCAGTCTCTTTTACAAACTCTCTCTAGCAACTTGGTGGTTTGAAGTCAACTTCCTTGAAGAAGGAAGGGTTGATCGAAGGTTGAAGATCTTCTACAAGAATGGGTAAATTCTTGGTGAAGGCATAAGATTCTTAGTAGGTAGATAGGTAAGACATTTGCAATGGTTATTAGCTCCTTGACCCAAAAAGGAATACTAGTTTAGCCCTTATTCTTGAAATAGGTGGTCTATATGTTGTAGCTCTTATAATGTAATATAAGAAGTGTGTGATGGTTGAAAATCCCAGAGATTGAGCCCTCTAAGTAGTGGATGTACATCTCGCAGTTTAGAGGTTGAAACCATTATACATCTTAGCCTTCTTTTGGTGTTTGCTCAATCTCTCTCCCTTGCTTTTTGAAATTGCAATATGTTTTAGCAAATATCTTGAAGGTGTATTTTTTTAAGTGGTTATAGCTCTATTAACATCCCCTTTAGATCCCATAGATCCAACAATTGGTATCGGAGCTTGGGATTCTCCAACTAAGTACTCCAACAAGAGAGAAGATGGGAGAAAATCTACTGGAATCTCTAAAAATTGAGGGAGGCTTCTCCATGCATCCACCAATCTTTGGCAGCACACTACTACAGAACAGGCCTTTAGCGTCAGTTAATTAAGGGCTTTAGTGTCGGTTTTCAAGCGACACCCAAGTGGGCGCCGCTAAAGGTGGACCCCTTCGGCGTCGGTTCCCAACCGATGCCAAAAAGCTTCCTGCCACCGAAAATGCCACAGTAAAGGGACTATAGGCGTCGGTTTTATATGAACATCGACACTATAGAATTATTACAGACATCGGTTATTAAAAGAACCGACGTCACAACGCTTCCCGTCACCGAAAATGCGCCAGCAAAGGGCCTATAGGCGTCGGTTTTGTAAGATAACCGACGCCATCTCCCCTGCCACCACGGTCGTGCTTCCTAGTATAGTCATGTTTCCTGGCCATATCAGTTGAACCGACGTCAGTTTTGTGCTAATAACTGACGTCATATCCCCTACCTTCCACCACGGCCGTGCTTCCTGGCCACATAGACGTTGATTTTTTATCAAAAACCACCGTTGTATTTCTTTGGTGTCGGTTTTGTTCAAATAACCGACGCCTATGTTAAGATTTTTTTTAATTAGTTTGCAGGCCTGCTGTATGGCTGGTCAGTAGGAGGAGAACCTGTAGGTTTACGACATCCATTGATATCATCCAACAACAGGCCCCAAACCTACAAAATTAACAAGATGGACAATATTATATATTTATATATATATATATATATATATGTGTGTGTGTGTGTGTGTGTGTGTGTGTGTGTGTGTGTGTGTGTGTGTGATTCACACACATGTATAAGCACATTTAATTCATATTATTTTTTCATCACACATATGTTGAAACCAGTAGCAACCTGCAATTCCATTCATTTCGTCTCTTTTCACATTCAGACACATGTAGAAACATTTATGTATTGATCATCTTCACACACATATGGCAATTCATAAAAATTCATTCACATTCACACAAAAATAATTATGAGAACAAAGTTATTCTTTATTCATCATTGTCAATAAAATAAAATCTAAAAATTCCCACTCTTTGTAGGGCTTTTGCCCGTTCTTCTCTTACAACATCTAATTCATCTCTCATATACGGAGCATGTACATCGAAACACTTTCCACATGTGCTGAAGTCAGCAGTTTTAAAGACCTAAAAAGAGAATGACATGTATATATATAATTAATAATATATAATAAAATTGATATATTTCATATTATCTAATGAGACTATGTATAATACCTGTTGTATCTTATCGATTTCCATTACAGCATGTTTACTTATTAGATCCATAAATAGCATGACATAGTAGGCATATGCCCAGCCGTTGTCTTGTGTAGCACACTATAAATTGAAACATACAAAATATTCCAAAATACAAATAAGCACAGTTCACATAAATAATATATACATTGGAGTCTAGAAATTACTTTCACATTCTCCTAAATTAGTGACAGATCCTTTTTCCTGGGGACCTTTCCTCCAGCTTTTTTGTACTCTTGTAAAGCCCTACATATGTTAATGTAACTCATTAAATTACATAATTAAATAGTAATGTAGTACCAGATGTTAACAGATATAAAAATATGAAATATTTCTCACGAGAATAATGGCCTTTTTATTGCATCTTCTTTTGCTTTATCCCTTGCGGAGATCGGGCATGTTATCTCAGTTGGAGATGGGATTGTGCGTGTTTATGGATTAAAGGAAATTCAATCTGGTGAAATGGTAGAATTTGCCAGCGGAAAGCGTTGAAACCATGGTATTATAGGTAGATACCACATCACCTTGGAAGGAGAACCAGTTTTAGACTCCCCCGAAGTCGTCAATTTATACCTTGACGCACCACATTTTGGACAATCTTTCAAATCCACATAGTCCTTTTGAAATAATACACAATCATTCGGGCATGCGTGTATCTTCTTGGCCTCCATTCCCGTTGGGCATAACAATTTCTTTAATTGGTATGTTGAGATTGGCAGCTCGTTTCCTTCAGGAAGAATTTCTTTCAACAAAGAAAACAATGACGTGAAGCTTTTATCGCTCCATCGATTGTTAGCTTTTAGTTTATACAATCTCAACACAATGCTAGGCTTCGTAAACTTACAACATGTGTATAACGGTATCTCAGCATCATGCACAATGTTTCTAAACATGGGAGGTGGATCGGTGTACTCTACCCCACAACTATCCAGCATCGCATCAACGATGTCTACTGGAACTGGTTCGTTCACATCTACGTCATTGAAGACAATTTCTTCTTCTACACAAGCACTGCTATTGACATCCACTGATTTCTAGTTTGAAATCTCTCCATGCCAGTGCCATTCTGTATAGCCTTGTACAATCTCATTGCTCATGACATGACTTTTGATTTCGTCACCAGTGTTGACTTTCAAGTTGTTATCGCAATGCCTACATGGACAGTAGAACCTATCTCCAGGTTGTTTCCTATGTTCCTCGACAAATCTAATAAATTGGTCAAGACCAGAAATAAACTCGGGGGTGCAGCGATTTGGAATGGACATCCATGATCTATCCATTCTATGATCAAAGAGAAAATAAGTATATATTAGAACAAGATTAGGGTCTAGGGTTAAAAGATTAGGGTTTATGGTTAAAACTTTAAGGTAAGGTCTTATATATAATTAATGGTTAAAACATCCTAAGTGAGATTAGGTGTTCAAGAACAGTCCCAAATCGGAGACTATTCAAGATTTACTCCTAATGAGTAAATCTTGGATGGGTTTCTAGGCCAACAAATACATGTGTTGTAATTCTATAACATTGATTTCAACATTTCGAGTGTCCATGCATGTTCATCATCAAGATAAAGATTACACATAAATTAGTATGACCTAGGGATGGAGAGATAATTCATAATTGATTTCAAAATTTCAAACTAGCTCATGCATTATCATCAATCAACATCATACAAGAGGGATTCATATAGATGTTAGGGCGACACATCACTACAAAATCAGAGATTTAACATTAGGGTTTTAATATCTTACATAGATTGATCACAAGATTTTACCAATATAGTTAATTCAAGATTATATATGGTGAAATGTGTATTAGGGTTTTAATATCTTAATTCAACATGCATCAAAATTTATAGAATTAGGTCAAGCATTAGTATTCAATTGCAAATGTATCTTCTTCTTCCTGCTCCCTCCTTACCAAATGGATAAAAGCAAGGCACGACCTGCATGTGGGCTGGACACAGCGGTCGTGGTTGTGTTGGCCGACCACGACTGTGCTGGCGGCCAACACAGCCATGGCCGTCGTGTCCAGCCCACATGAGGTCGTGCCTTACTTTATAAATTTGGTATAAAGAGGGAGTAGGAAGAAGAAGAGGTGGAGGAAGAAGAAGAGGTAGAGGAAGAAGAAGGGCGGTAGCTCACTTGTCAACGGCGTGGAGGAAAGAGAGCGGGGTAGCAAGAGCGGCCAGTCGGAGCAGCGATCGAGTTGGAGCTAGAGCAGCGGCCGGAGCTAGCAGTGAGCGGCAGCGGTGAGCAGCGGACCAACAAGTGGCGGCGGAGGCGGGGGAAGAGGAGCAGCGAGCAGTGGTGAGCAGAGGATCGCCGGAACCTAAAAACATGATGAATCAAAGAATGAATGAAACATAAGGGGAAGATTTTGGCTCGCGCGGGTGTTGTTAAGTTAATAATAGGCATCGGTTATTAAAAACAACCGACCCTAAAAACTATAGGCGTCAGTTACCAGAAAAAATGGATGTCCATTGGACAATCTTAACCCTAAAAAATTTCGTGGGGACGGCGCGCGAAACCTTATCAGCGTTGGTTTTTCTACAAAAACTGACGACCTTTGGAGGTAATTTTTTTCGTCGTTAGGCGTCAGTTATTAGGTTGAAAAACCGACGACGTATGTGAAACTTTAGGAGTAATTTTTCTCGCTCGAAAATTGGATTTGGCGGGCTATTTTAGGCGTCGGTTCATTATAGGGAACTGACGCTAAATAAAAAGTGATACCCGTGTCTGGCCGATCTTCAAATATAGATGTTGGTCTCTGTAATTAGCCGACGTTGTAGGGTTTAGGCATCGGTTTTCGTTAATAACCGACGCCTCTAAATGTGACATTATAAGCTATTTCTGTAGTAGTGGCACCAACTTCCTATATTGGAAGAGGAGGATAAAATTGTACATCCAAGGCATAAGTCGTGATATGTGGAAGGTTGTTGTCTTTCCCTACAAAGAGCCGAAAGGAGAAGTTGCTACATGGAATGATGCTTCCTTGAAGAAAGTTCAACTCAATGCTAAAGCCATTAGCATCATCTACTGCACCCTTACTGCAACCAAGTTCAATTTTTTTTCTTCTTGGGATACAACCTATGAGATTTGGAACAAGGTTTGCATCACTTATGAAGGCATTAAGGAAGTCAAAGAATCCAACGTGTATATGATAAATGGTCTTCTTGAAAACTTCAAGATGGTTAGAAACAAAAGAGTTGATGAATTGCATTCAAGACTCGACACTATTATGAACATCCTTATGGCTTTGAGTCATCGTATGGGTCAACGTAAGATCAACTCAATGATTGTTATGACTGCATTTGTGCTTAATTGGTAAACTAGGGTTTACCTGAATGATTACATGCTTTATTAAATTGAACATCGTTTAGACTTGATTAATGATAGTAGCTCAATTTTGATGTTTCAAACCTAAGAAGAAAATCTAATTTGATTTTAGCTTGAAGAACTAGGGTTTGAGAAATGCAAACCCTAATCGAAAAAATTAGGATTTTGATAGTACATGAATATGGAATTTGATCGATATAGCAGTGTGGAAATGATTTTTTATATTTTCTACATATTTTTTATTTATTTGAAGTTTGGATATGATATGGATAACTCAATCATGCATGTTGGATAAAAATTTCAGAATATTTGGATGTTCATTGAATATGGTTCTCGGTCGAACTATACTTCGACCGAAATGCTGACAGAGTGTTGTTTAGTAGTGTAGTTTTTAATTTTTTATTATTTATTTGTAATCCTGAATGGTCTTAAATTTATATCAGAGCTCTAAAATTATATTTCGGACATCATGCTAAATTTTCATAATTTTTGGAATATGTTTGACCTCTAAAATAAATGAATTATAGTAACTTTTTTATAACAAAAAAATCTACTAAAATAAGAAAAATTATAGTGAGGGGTTAATGTGTAAATTACCCAAGCACCTCAATTGCTCTATATGAGCAAGATATCACTCAAGGAGCTCTCATATTTTGTGATTCATTCTAGAGAAATGAAATTCTAGAGAGAGAGGAGAGCTAGGGTTTTGAGAGGAGAAAGTGGTGGAGATGCTCACCTAGGGTTTCTCTATCTGAGATATGATGAAATCAAGTAAGTTTAGCTTCTTTGCATAGCCTTTCATGGTGAATATTCTCTCACATTTCAATATGACATCCCTCCTCTAATTTGATTCAAAATGGTATCAAATCTTCCCTCTTTTCTCAGTCTTTATTCATAATCACTCATTTCTAGGGTTTCTGAGTTGAAAGGAAGAAGAAATTGGTGATTTGCTAGGGTTTTGATATGGATTCGAGATTTTCATAGATGGGATGCATTTTTAAGGTTCTTTCACACCTTAGGGTGAGTGGTTACTTCATTTAAATAGTAGATTGCATGAAAATGAGCTAAGTCATCAACAATCTTCAAT
This sequence comes from Alisma plantago-aquatica, assembly GCA_963693085.1. Lineage (NCBI taxonomy): Eukaryota > Viridiplantae > Streptophyta > Magnoliopsida > Alismatales > Alismataceae > Alisma > Alisma plantago-aquatica. The sequence continues at coordinate 410,474,459 of OY856414.1, forward strand.
TGCTTAGTATGCGAGGACAAACCCTAAATTGCCTTTTTGATCTAGATTTTGTAAGATGATATGAAATGGATAATTTCTTTATTGTGATGAATTTCAGATGATGAAATCACATTAGAAATGGTTATAATCCATCTAAATGATAATTCTTAAATTAATTGTACAGGTTACATGAATATACTAAAATTTAGGATTTACGGCTATGATAGAAATTGATGTATAATTAAATAGAGAATTTTTTTATCTGAATCTCATTGATTATGAAGGATTGTTTATCTAGCTGTGTAGTACATATATGTTAGATACTATCTTGGATTTTGTGTGATGTGAATAGTGTTTGCTTGATATCTCAGTAAAGAGGGTGAAACCTGACGTGGAATATTATCGCACTAACAAACTCACTTAGGGTTGAAATCCCTAAGTTTTTACCAAAACCTTGTGCAATAATACCACCTGCAAGCAGACGAGTCTTATCGTAGTATACTTGAGGATTGAATCCCAAGGGACAATGTTTTTAAGAATCTTTTACTAGTCAAATCTAGTTGAATCAAGACTAATATTTAGAATAAGGTTGGTTTGATTTGAGTTTAATTAAACTAAATGCGAGGAAAGTAAAGAGCAGGATTAAAAGTTGATTAAAGATTAATGATGGGAATCGCTGGGATGGTCTCAGGTTTCACCACCGCTACAAATGCAAACACATCTAATTGCAAACATCCAGGCAAGATATAACTATCCAAATAGAGCTGATGCAAAACCCCCCATACATGCGTCAGGTTGACATAAGCATCACCTTAGGTATCAAATGTCTCGTCACCATACATATCACATACTTATGGCTCCAAAGATATCGAAATCCAAATGAAGTTGTGGCCTTTCCTGAGGGATGTTTAGGCACACAGAAGCGTCACTGTGGGCTAGATGGCTCGTCCCCTCACAAATCATACACTTACGACCTCAAGGAATACCATTCTATTTCTAGTTTGGGGGTTAACCATGTTAATCGACATTCAAATCCTACATATTGAAGTTCTCACAACATAGGAAATGAACAGGATAAATGCAAGCAGGTGATCAATCCACGAGCACACATCAAACGATTAATAATGAAATGAAAAGGTATATACAAGCCATGGAATGTTTAACATTTGAACATGTAAGCATGGGCAACGGGGCTAGTCCCCACACCCCAAAGAAAGGAAACTACTCACTCATGGTGAGAGAAACAAGAAGAACAAGAGAGAGGGAAGATTCCTCCATGAGCATGGTGAAGAAGATGATCACAGCTTGGTGAAGAGACAATCTTCTATACGATGTCGGGGCAGATCTGGACGAAGAGGGAAGAACACCACAGTAGACGAGGCAAGCTTTCTCTCTCTTCCTTCCTTCTCTTCTTGTCCTCCTTGCTCGCAGTAGGAGGAGGAGCTTGTGGATGTGATGAACGACAGTAGATGGACCGGATAGATGGATGCAATATATCCAGATCTGGATCTAGATCTGATTGAATGGAGTGGCTTACACCAGGGGTCAAACGCTTCTTAGGCGCATCCTGGCTGTAGAGGAGACCATGTCCTTAGGCTCATGACAGACCTGCAGCCTAACGACGTCTGGAGAGGGCTCCTTTTGAGAAGTTGTGAAGGTCTAGTATTTATAGCGGCAGACCCGTACTGGGTGTTGCGAGTACCTCGGGTTGAGGTGCTTGGCGTTGCGGTTGCACATCGCGGTCTGACTGTTGTGGAGCGGTCACCGCGGGACGTAGTTGGGAGATGATCATGGATCAAGGTGTTGGACATTGGTCACTTGACAACTACCCGCGGGTCGAGGCATCTTGCAAGGTCCACGAGTCAAGGTAGTTGAGGCAACCGGATCACGGCTGGCGTCACAGTCTGCATAGATAGCAGGGGTAGCGATCCCCACAGTAGTCGCAATGGAGATGAGCAGTGGCGGAGGGTTGTGCCATGGTTAAAGTCATCTAATATCACTGCGGATGGGGTAGTTGTTGTCTGCAGGTCGCGGTCTAAGAGGAGTGTTGGTGTTGTCTCTATCCATGTGTAGGGAAGAGCACAGACTGAGGTTAGGGTTAGAGTTGAAGAGGTGATCACGGTCTCGAGTAGTGACGATCACGATGTCAAGGGAGTGGTAGATACCACATATCGCGGTCTGTCACAAGGAAGATCGTGAGGTCACAGTTGATGGCGGCAGAGGCGGGATGACCACATTAGTGAGGTCGAGGTCGAACACGAGGGGACCAGATCATGGTCTGCAAGAGGTTGACGCCGCGGTGTGCTACAGAAGAAGAGGACCTCGATCGCGATTCAGGGAGTAGCTGCAGGTCGCGGATGGTGAAGAGTGGGAAGAGGCAGACCGCGGGCGTGGCCTTGCTGAGTGCAAGGATGAACTGGTCACAGTCTGTTGTCGGATGCTATGAATTGTGATCGTGTCTTTGGGGAGAGTAGAACTTGGTCGCAGTTGTGAGAGGAGAGACTGTGGGTACAGGGGATGGAGAGACTACGGGTGACGTGTATGTGGTTAGGGCATTGTTGCATCCACGGTTGAAGAGGAAGGAGTGCTAGGTCACGCTCTATTGTGAGCGGATCACGGTGAGCATTTGTTGACAGTTGGACGAGTGGAGGGCCCAATCAAGGCACCAGAAAAGGAGAGAGTCCTCGATGCTGCTGACTTGAATAAAGACGAAAAGGGGCATGACCAGAGATATGGGTCGAGAAGCTTGGGCCCAGACTTAACTTCTTGGACTTAATTAGACCTACAAAAAGGTGTATAAACCCGATTAAAATAAGGATACATCTGATTAAGCCAAGTCATCTCACATATTAGAAGATAAATCCAATAAACGCGAAAATACTAAGCAAAACTGGGCCCAACATGGCGACTGAACCCAGATGAAAGTGCATTCATCAATATACCCCAAACTTAAATGTTGCTCGTCCTCGAGTAACACAAAATATGAAACAGACGCCAAATGAATACTTTTGACTCGTGTGATTGCCTCATCTTCACATCACGATTGCTTCATTTCTGCTCTGTATGACTAAGCATCTCAACTTCCTAAGACCACTGAACACATCTTACCATATCTTCGTTCTTGAGTTTGTTTCCCAACATCACTTCCTCCCTACTTTTTCCAACATCAAGCATGTCTAAGAGTTTTATAAGAGTCCAGAGACACCCGTAGAACAACAAGTGTGCACCTGATCTGACACTGGTGTTTTTAGGAATTTGGTAAGCGTAGGCATTCATTGTGCCAGTAGGTGGAAAAGGGAGTGAAGGGTGGTATGGAAGGAAGAAATAAATATCTCCTCTATTCGACTCGAGATTTTTATTATATGGTTGCAATTTCATTGATTGCATTTTTTTGTGTGAATATCTTCTCTATTCGACTCGAGATTGCATTTTTTGTGTGCGCATTGGCATCTTTTCTTGGTGGTATGCCCCTATTACTTAGCGAGGGGTATGGAAGAAGCGAATAAAGAGAGAGGGTGTGCCACCCCAAACTTAGGGTTTGGCACTGTTTTAGCTATTTTTTGTTTCTTTTTTATGGACGGAGGGGTAAGAAGATGATGGAAGAAGTGTAGAAGAGAGTTCAGATCAGAATGCAACTTGATTTACAATTCAGTGCACTGGGTTGTTCTTCTTATCATACTATGCTCAAATAATGACTTGTTGTGGATCCGGTGGAGATTCCATGCTATTGTTCCACTAGTCAGTTAGGAAGCACAATGTGTTTGATCCCTCTCAGTTTGACAGATACTTGCCATTTTCACTTAACATAATGTTAGGATTCATAAGCTTCACATGGTGATTTCTAACCATTGGCTAGTTTTAGAAATTGTCCTCCTTGAGGCTTCACTTTGGATAAGGAGGGTATAGTGATTCAAAACTGCATGGAAAAATGGGATAGCCGGCTAGATAAAGGCTTTGATTAAAACAAAAAGGGTCAAAACTTCATTAAGTTTCTATACAACTACTTTGAAAACTTAAAAAAATTGAAAATTTTGAAAAATTTGCTCAAAATTGCAACAATGAAATCTTAAATCTGAAACAGATAGGAGTGGGTGGAAAGTAAAGTATGTACCACCCACCCTCCACCCTAAACTTAGAAATTTGTTTATCCTGAGCAAATTCTAAATTTGAGATGGAGGGGAAAACTCATGTCAGTTGGTCCACCAGATGTGGTTGCATTCCTTTCGGCAACACATCCTCCATCTGAAATCTCAAAAATGGAAACTATCAGAACTTAAGACTACATCTTGCGATGCATTGTCTACCAGGTGCAAAATTTCCTAAAAAGTAAAAACAAAATTAAGGAAAAGTTCTAATTCATAATTAAAAGTAAAAACAAAATTATTGATCGGGTTGCCTCCCGACAAGCACCTTTGTTTTACGTCGATGGCTCGACGTGGATACTATCACCATGGTGGGGCTTCGAGTGGAGCTTGAGCTGGATTGACATGTTCTTTTGGCAGTTTCTTTCTCAGCCATTCATTTGTCTTTGGTTTGATTCTGGCTTCTTGTATTCTTTCCCATAAAGCGTGAACATTATCAGAACACATAGGGAAACCACTTGAGTTTTATTGCTCGATGCGAGGCGAAGAATAGCTGTAGGGAATCTGAATGGCATCATTGATAATGTAGTGTTGTTGAGGCTCGAAGGAAAAGTTCATTTGCTGATGCACTATCACTTCTTCATAAAATTTTTGGTCACTGACGTCTATCAGATATTGATCTGGGGGATGTTCTCGGTAGAAACCACAATCTAAATCTTGTTGAGGAGGAAAGATGAAATGAGCAATCTATGTCTGCTTGGCTATCAGTGCATTCAAGATGATAGTTGTTTCTAGATCAGATGGCTTATCGAAACCTGGAGAAGGATCAATATGTGTAACAACGGGACCGGGAGGTGTCTCCTCCACAGTTGGTGGTGTTCGTTTTGTCTCTACATAGACTGGTTCACTTTCTATCTCCTTTTCATCATGGTCCTCTTCTAAGGGAATATCATATTTTGAGGAAAGGAATTGCAGTTGCATTTCAGTAAATTGATTAACATACTCAACAAACTACGCCTCTTCCTCTGCAGTGCGTTCCTTTGCACTTTTGGATACATAGAAATCAAAAGATTTGTTCCCCACTCTTAGGGTCAAAATTCTAGCTTCAATATCAATTAGAGCTCTAGCAGTAGAGAGGAAAGGTCTTCCAAAAATGAGGGGGTAGCGTGGATTTTCCTTGATGTCCATAACTACAAAATCACACAGGACATATAGGTCTCAAAGCCTTATGGGGATATCTTCTATGATGCCAATTGGCTTGATCATTGAGGAGTCAGCAAGCTCGATGGACATTCTAGTGGGTAAGAAGTTGGTGAGGCCCAATTTGTTGCATAGGCTAAGAGGAATTATAGAAATGCTAGCTCCAAGATCAGCTAGACCTGGTCGGTTGATGGAATCACTTATCGAGCAGGAAATTCCAAAAGATCCAGGATCCTTATGCTTGTGAGGTATCCTATTCATCACTAAATCAGATGGTGTTCTTGCCAGTTTCACTGTTTGGTGGTCTTCAATTTTGTACTTTCGACTGAGCAGGAGTTTGAAGAACTTAGACCATTGGGGCATCTCAGCCATGGCATCCAACAACGGGACATTGACATACAACTTTTTAATGATTTCCTTGAATTTGTTGAACCTAATATCGAGCTGGGTGAAATTGAGTCGACTTGGAAATGGTACACGAGGTTTATACACTGGAACAACTAGCTCAGGCAAGTCTTTTGCTTCAACAACAATAGGTTCCTCAGAACTTGCCTTGTCGGTCATATCATTCTGAGTTGCCAATGTGCTATGCTCAACACCTTAGACATTAGTCACGGTGACAGGAGTCATGGGTCTTGGTAAGATAAAGCATGAACGAGTTGTCACAGCTTTGAGTTGTTCCACATGTTTCAAATTGTCTTCTGGTTGCCCAACTAAAGCTCCAACAGGTGGCTTGAGGCTAGCTGCTAGTTGAGCTAGTTGAGATTCAATGGCCTTCTGGTGTGCTTGCTGGTTAGCTATCAATGTTTGTTGCGACTGTAACATATTCTCAATGGCTGACAGTTTGTCATCGGGAGAGATGGGGCTGGCTTGTTGCCCTTGTTGTTGATGTTGATAGGGGACTTGGTTGGGGTTCTAGAATTGAGAATTATTCTGAAAATTTTTGTAGTTTCTATTCTGGAAGTTATTCCTAAAGCTCCCTTGATTTCCAAAATTCTGTTGTTGGTTGTTTGAACCAAATTGATGTGAATTTACCGCTCCTGAAGGATTTCCATACTGAAAACCAGGATGGTTCCTATTTCGATTCGGGTTATAGTATCCTTAACCAGGGATAGTGTTGACAACATTCAAACTTTCCATTTGACTATTACCTCCTTGGGAACAAGTATTGCTCATAACAACATCATAGAGAATGTTACAGGCTAGAGTAGAATGATCAGTTCCTTTACATGCTTCACAAAACAATGAAGCTGACTTGATTTGTTCTTGTTGTCAAGGGGGCGAGCATCTTCTTTCATAAGCGGCAAAAGATGATTCAAGATTGTCTTGCTTGGAAACCAGAAGCTTAGGAGACTCGGCGATTGACTTGTACTCAAGAGTAGCTTCTGCCATAGCTACCTTCAACACTCCTTTACTGTAACGACACCCGCCATCATTAAGATAACAAGTGTCATTAACAATAATAAAACATGCGGAAGCGATCATTAGTTGCAGCGGATTACCAAAAAAATCACTAAAAATTAAAACTTTTTGCAAAGAGATCCACACATAGGAAATCCTTTACAACAAGAACCATTGTATAACATTTACATTCAGGTTCAAACATAAGTGCAAAAGTGCAAAAGAGTTTAATAACTAGTTTAATATTCTAAATCAAGATTGGACCTTTTGACATAAAAAGGACAATAAGAATATGATTTGAGTTTAAAAACCCATGATTTTCTTGATTAGGGTTTTCCTGTGTACAAAAGTGCAATCAATGTTAAATTAGGGTTTATTAACCTAGCAGATGTGATAAATAGTAATTAAGGTACAGTTGTCAATTGAACTATAATCATTGATGAAGAACCTAAAAATGATAATTGGCCTTAATGATCTTGACATGACCTAAAAGAATAAAACATGTTGGTTTTAGTGTAAAAGAAATATATTTGACCTAATTGGAATTCAAGCATGCCTATGATGTTGAAATTAGGGTTTGTGGATCAAAAGAACATTAAAAGTGATTAATGCATTATGGAGGCTAAAAAACCTAATAAAATCCTAAAGTTTGCCTAGAAACCCTAAGGGGGGACCCAAGTCAACCTTGAAAATGTTTTGGATAAAATAATGACACGTGTGACATGCATTAATTTCAGGATATTGTTGATTGCTTGTTTGATTATTAATGCTTGGACATCAAGTTGCTCTGGACCAAGTATGTGGTTAATTATGGCTAACCGCATTAGTTTCCTGAGGGTTTTCTGAATGTTTCCCCGCATTGAATGCAAATTATTAGTTTGGATGTTCATACTTGCAAACTATAAAGTCACTATGATTATCACATTAATAATAGAAGTATGTATTCTCACACCTACATGCCACCCTGATGGATGATGCCAAAGGTCAGGCCCAGATGGGTAGACCAATGGACACCTTGAGTGGTGACCCCAGGCACCAAGCTCGGGAATGAGAAGGTGGCCTATGATGCATGACTATGGAGCACCATGAGAGGTGACTCCCAGGCACCAAGCTCAGGATTGAGAAGGTGGCCTTAAGTCATTAGCAAAGGAAACCCTAAGGTGGGTATGCCAGGGTTAGGGCAAAAGCGGTGGAGAATGTCATACTGGAAAATGTAAATTGGCTGGATAATTAACTTGATTGTGATAATTAGATTGTTATCCATATGTGAAAACTTTTGGTTGTCACCACATACCAGTATATTTCGATATACTGGCCGACGTTTTGTTTGTCGGTGTTTTAGGTACAATCCTAAAAGCACAAACAGTAAAGTGGCACATCGTGAAATTAAGAAATAAAGTGCAAGGAGGGTTAGATAGAATAATTCAAGCTGTGGTTAGATAGATTTACAAAGTTTTAAAAAGGTAAGCAAAGTTTTATTTTTCTATCAAATTTCAGTTTAGTTAGTAGAATTTCATAATTATAATTGATTATTTGTTGAACCTTTGATCCTGTTAATTGAATAATGGCTCTGTCCTTCAGGTCTCCCTTAATTGGGGGTTACCAGGAGGTGGGGTCGTTACAATTGGTATCAGAGCAAAGGTTCCTCACTTAATCCTTAATAATTATTAAATTTTACAAATTCTGTAGAACCCAAGGGAGTTATTAGAGGATTATCCGAAAGACAGAGGTGACTAGAAAAGGATCACAACCGGGGGCTGGCAATATTTTCCTCTGCACCGCTAGTCGGAATACGAGGACTCCCGGATCCGTGTGACTGCCTGGCCAAAGTCTTAGGGTATGATTCAAAATAAGATACCTTTAGGACTCTCTCATCTTATTCATCCCCTCTCAACTCAAATTCTGTTAAGGACCTTAAGGATTAGGGTTTTCTCTCTTCTCCTCACCCTCTTGAGGTATGGGTAAGGTTGAAAAGAATTAAGGAATCCTCCACCAAATTAATAAAAAGCATGTAAATAAGATGTCATGGACATAAGATTAATAGAGTAAGCGTAAAGGAATAGATACATGCTTAGGTCATATGACACGAGTTGTCATTGCCCTCAGGGGAGACCTGAGGATAGACCTCCTTGACATGAGGATGAGTAGAGAGAGTTAGTCTTAGAGGTAGAAACCTCCATCAAAAGTAGAGACCTAGCACATCCTCTGAGGATGATGTTAACCCTAACCCTAAGTAAAGGTTAGAGAGAGAGATGACATGACGAGTTAGATGTCACGGTTGACCGAGTGTTTGGTTGAACATGCCTTTGGGATGCCATAAGAGGTTAGATGACCTAGTACCTTAGGAGACCCAACCCTGGAGAGGGTCGTGCATGCTAGAGCGAAGGGTAGCTCCTTCATGGATGAGGTTAGAGGAGAACCTATAGAAACCCTATGGGTGTATGCAGGTAGGGTATAACTTGCACCCAGAGTACATCAGTGGTCGGCAGTAGGTTGAAACCCTAGCCAGTATACATGAAGGATGGCCTATGGGATGAGCATAAAGGGCTAAGGATAATCTTGAGCCAAACATGAGTTGAGCATAGGCTTCACCCACGTAGGGGGTATGCTTGTGAGCTTGAGCCTTCATGGAGAAAGGACCTCTAGTAGGAAGGCTGGATGTGGAGTTAGCTCTGGAGAGAGAAAGCAAGACCCCAGTAGGGAGGTTGGGAGCCTGAAACCCCGAGATGTGAGGCACAGTGGGGAGTCGAGGATGATGTGACCTAAGTGGATGATAGTGGTTGCCTTATGCTTGACCCCTAGAGGTTGATGATATCTTGGTTTCCTTTAGAGAAACCAACCCTAGAGAGAGGATGATGCTTCTAGTACTTGTGTGCCTATGGTATAGGAGTTTACCTGCTCTAATGAAACAAAGAGTGCCTTAGACCCAGAAGAGAGTTTAGTAATAGTTTGTGAGGCCTTGTACCTTGTTGTTGTCCTTGAGGAGGACTCGACTCGGAGATGTACTCAAATAGAAGAATGACAAGGAAGTGCATGACATACCTTGGACATGATTGATTTGTATTTAAGATATTGAGCATGCAGTTGGATACCCAAAGGTTAACATAGGGTTCCTAGGCCTGAGAGGGGAAGCAGTGTATCCAATGCTCATGGTGAGATTTGAGTCTCTATAGTTTCGAGCATGGTACTCTTAATGTGTAGAGGTAAAGGAAACCCCCTTAAGTTAAGGGTATGTTTAATGAACCCCTCACAACTAAGTTGATCTAATGTTGAGGATGAGAACAAGTATGACCTAGCATGGTTTAATAGGTGGTCTACTTGTGCCTTAGTAGTTGTTGGGTTAGGCATGCTCATGTGAATGTAAACCCTGGACATTAGGGCGTTTGTGACCTTTTTGGTTAAGGTGTAGTTTCCTCCCATCCTGGGAGAGGGGCCCTTCGGTAGGGTGTATACCAGTTTTGTTTGTTTTGAGGTAACCTTAAGTGGTCCCATAGGATCTTAGGAAGCTAAGTGGAAAGTACATGGTATGGGAATGAATCTGTAGACCCATATATAGCCATCTCTAAAGTTCATGTGGATGTGTTACCATGGAGGTAACCGGTATGGGGCCTGACCAAGGTAGGCAGGTTGCCATGACCCCTATGAAGGGATGAAAGTCAGTCATGAATGCAGCGAGAGATGAGGAAGGCTTGGGTAAGGTTCTAAGTTGAATATGTACTATAATGGAATCCTAAGTCTATCCTAGGGTCAGGTAGGGATAAGATCGATGGAAGAAGGAGTTGCATAATTCCCTAGTTGCACATGACCATAGGGTCGGGAGGTAACAACTATCATTGTCTCAGGGCCATGGGTTAGGAGTTTGATCACCTTCATGAACTCATGGGACCCAAAGGGCAGATGAGTAGGGCACTCTCTGGATGCATGAGGGAAGAGGGATGACCCCAAAATCGTCGGCAACCTATAGACCCAAAGGAGATGACCAAGGATTGTGTGTAAACCCTAGTAGGTTCGAGACCAGTTTTCCATGGAAGTAATTTTTTATATCATGATGTTTGAGACATGAGTTGCATGTTTCAACTTAGATTTGAAGGTGTACTGGCAAGGTGGGATGTATCATCTCTACTCCTGGAATGGGAAGAACTCTGTATTTGGACGGCCGCCAAATGCTTATTTCGTCTTGTTATGGGAGTGAGAGATAGGACAAAACTCATGCCATACACCAAGGATAAAGATGATGTGAGTTGGAACGTTGCTACAAGGTATGAGGATAGAGATGATAACATACCCTTGTGGAGCATATGATACATGGATGGTTTACAAACACTAAGAGTATTAAGGAGATCATCTTGTGGGGATGTGAGACCATGAGCTATCTGGAATTTGCCAGTGATACAAGGTTGAGTTTGATGACCAAGGAGATGAGTTCAAAGTATTCTCAATAAAGATAGACTTAGAATTAGAGTTTGAGATGAGATGATAAGTGGAATACATGGAGGGGTATGTCTTCAACATTACCTAACACCGATGGAGGTGAAGTGGTAATGAATGCTCTGGTTGAGATATAGCTGCCTAGTTTAGCTAGAGGCTAGAAGAAGTCGAGGTTGTTAGGTTAACCCTCAGTTGAAAACGAGATAAGTTTGTCTAACACACAGATGTAACAATATTGGTTGATCAAGTTAAAGGTTGTTTGGTTAGCCAGCCTAGTCCATGATATAATGAAAGGATGGTTGTAGAACCTCCGATACACGCCTCTGTAAAGGGAGGTGATGAAACCCTGATTAGAGTGGTGTAGGGTTTTTGAGGAATCAAGCTTGAGGAATCATGACACACCGGAGATCATGATTTTAAAATCGCCATATACCATGGTATTACTGAGGTAGTAGCACTTTGGATGCTTATGTTAAGGATGCATGTGGCTTGTGGCCATGCATGGCAGTAGGTGAAGGACGAACACCAGTGACCCAACGCTTTGACATGGAGGATAAAGAGTTCCCTAAAGGGAGTGGGAGATCACCATTATGGAAGTTGTGGTAAGTCTCCCTTGGACCAAGGAAGGTCAAGATACAATATGGGTTATGGTAGATCGCCTTACCTAGATAACATGTTAAAGACAGAGTACTGTCAAGTGACAGATCGGGTTGAACTACTTATAAGAGAGAGATAGTTCAACTACACCATGATGCGAGTTTGAAGGTCTGTGAGTTTGATCTAAAGGTTTCCTTCCAAAAGGTGGGAGTGGGTACATGAAGAACTCGATGTTAGTACTGTTTATCACCCCTTACTAATGATTAGTATAATCCAGACTAAAGGGTCTGATGAGAGCATGCGTGCTCATTCAGGGTGATACAAAGAGATAGTTCTTAAGATGTGACGTTAACCACCATAGCCTTTATCGTTAAGCCATCTTGGATGAGATTTTGTGTCCACACAGTTTCTAATGGAAAAAGGAATCAAAATAAGTAATATAAAAGAATAGGAGAGAGAAAATATGCATAAAATATGTCTTTATAAGTGATAACTTGCATATGATTAAAAGTCCTTCATACTTTCGAGTTTGAGTCCCAAACTTGGCAAACAAGTAGCTAAAGTCATCAAGGACTTTCCTTTAAAATTTGGAATTAAAAGGATCAACGGCTTGAGAGATATGAATTTTGTAAGTTTCCTAAAGTGTAAAGGATAACTTTAAAAGTCACAATTTATTTCTGACTTTGTTCTAATATGTGGCCTGATAGTCGTTGGATCCTTGATCCAACGGTGTTTGCTTTTTGATTAAGATCGGGAAAAGGGAACAGTAGGGAGAGATTTCCTAATCTATTCTCTTGGCGCACAATCCATGTGCAGACCTGGAAGTTCTTCCATTGGACTCAGGAGGGAAACCTGCACCTGCCCATCCCAAAATTAAGTTGTTTCCATGTGGGAAAGGGATTTTCCCAAATCCCAATTAGTAAAAGAGACCGGAAGGACAATTATATTTGCGATCATGCCTATTTAAGGTGCCAATCCCAGACATGAGGCAACAAGGGGATCGTGCCATTTTCCCCCAGCCTCTCTCGTGGACAGCACATTGCTCTTGTGAGCTATCTCAGGCATGGAGCTCCCTTGCGGTTTAGGTGCTCTGTTCCTACGGAGGAACAGGGGACACGACCCTGCAGAGAGCATGGCTCAGTATTCCAGTTCCTTCTCGTCACTGCTAGTACCCGCCATCGGAAGTTCAGGGACGGCGGACGGCAGCCGAATCCGGGCAGGCGTCTTGGGTGAGTTGTGCTCACAGAGAGCCACCAGGTGGTAGCGACAGGTGGAGCACCTGTAGGCAGAAGTTTGCATGAAGGAGAAGAGGGGAAGGGAGCATATCTGGGTGTTGGGTAAGTGGATCCATAAGTAGGATCTGCGAGCCAAAAAAAGAGGAATTGTAAGAAGAAAAAGGTTTGAAAAGGACATGTGGCGCTCGGTTATTGGCCAAGGTGAGATTATTTTGCGTAAATCCTAACTATTTATGGGTAACTCGAATATAAACAAGTAATACATGAAAATTGATCAAGATATCGTGAGGAAGCTAATAAAAATACTTTTAGATCTTGATATTGATCGTATTTCTAAAAGTACTTTAAGTTGACCATGTTTATGCATTAAACTATGAAGAAACCCTAATTGTGTTTAGAAATTGGGTTTAATGTCTTAATTATGTTATTTTGAGATATAATAACCTGTGGGGAATAATAAGAAGGATTGAACCTGATTAATATTATAATATGCTTGTTTTCGAGTTTGTACACATGAAGATGCATAATAGCTTAGAAACCCTAACTAAAGGTTAATGGTTGCTTATGAGATATAATTCGAAATCCTTTGTATAAAACAGATGTTAGGTTAACCTCAAGCCTAGTAGATGATAAAAAGGCTCTAATGTGAATATGTGAGTAATTAGGGTTTTGCACCTTAAACTGTTGTTTTAGGGTTTTGTGAATATAAATGAGGAAAGTTGTAAAAAGATCTAAAAGAACCCTAATGTAACCCTATATCGGATTAGAAACCCTATAAAGTGAATCCAAGTCAATTAAAAAGATGTATTCTTGGTAAAGTGTAGTAATTAGGTTACACATGCTTTTCAGGAATTCTGTAATTGTTGAACTACTTCTTGGATTACTTGCTTGCTTGGAATTGTTATTAGCTTGTTGAATCTGCAAATTAGGTATGTGGTTAATTATGATTAATCGCATTAGTTTTTTTGAAGGTTTCCCGGATGGTTAATTGCATTGATTGAAACTAAATAGTTTGGATGTTCATACTGCAATTATAAAGTCACTATGGTTATCATAATTATAAATACATGTGTATTCTCGCACCAACATGCCACCCTAATGGAAGATGTCGTAAAGGTCAGGCCCAAGAGGGTAGACCAATGGGCACCATGAGAGGTGACCCCAGACACCAAGCTCAGGAATGAGAAGGTGGTCTATGTTGCATGACTATGGGGCACCATGAGAGGTGACCCCCAGGCACCAAGCTCGGGATTGAGAAGGTGGCCTTAAGTCAATGGCAAAAGAGAAACCCTAGAGGGGTATTCCAGGGTTAGGGAAAAAGTGGTGGAGAATGACACATTGAAAATGTAAATTGGTTTGTTAATTACCCTAATTGTGATAATTAAATTGTTAGCCATATTTGTGAAATTTTGTTTGTTCCCACATACCAGCATATTCCTATATGCTGATCGACATTTTGTTTGTCGGCATTTTAGGTACAACAATTGAAAGAACAAACAGTAAAGTGACACATTGTGGAAATAAGAAATAAAGTGCAAGGAGTATTAGATAGAATGAATCCAAGTTGTGGATAGATTAATTTACCAAAGTTTTAAAAAGGTATGCAAAGTTTTATTTTAAACCAGATTTTAATTTAGTTAGTAGAATTTCATAATTATTATTGATTATTTGTCGAACCTTTGATCCTGTTAATTGAATAACAACTCTGACCTTCGGGTCTCCCTTAATTGGGGGTTACCGGGAGATGGGGTCGTTACAATTGGTATCAGAGCATAGGTTCTTCATCTAATCTTTAATAATTATTAAATTTTACAAATTCCATAGAACCGAGGGAGTTATTAGAGGATTTTCCGAAAGACTGAGGTGTCTAGAAAAGGATCGTGTCCGGGGGCTGGCAAAATTTTCCTCCGCACCGCTAGTCAGAATACGAGGACTCCCGAATTGTGTGACTGCCTGGCCGATGTCTTAGGATAAAACTCGAAATAAGATTCCTTTAGGACTCTCTCATCTTGTTCATCCCTCTCAAATGTTGTTAAGGACCTTAAGGATTAGGGTTTTCTCTCTTTTCCTCACCCTCTTAAGGCATGGGTAAGGTTGATAAGGTTTAAGGAATCCTCCACCAAATTAATGAGAAGCATGTAAATAAGATGTCATGGATATAAGCTTAATAATTTAAGCGTAAACTAAAGAATAGATACATGCTTAGGTCGTATGACATGAGTTGTCATTTCCTTCAGGAGAGACCTGAGGCTAGACCTTCTTGTCAAGAGGATGAGTAGAGAGAGTTGGTCATGGAGGTAGAGATCTCCATTATAAGTAGAGACCTGGCACATCCTCTGAGGATGATGCTAACCCTAACCCTAAGTGGTGGTTAGAGAAAGAGATGGCATGATGTCATGATAGACCAGGTGTGTGGACATGCCTTTGGATGCCATATGAGCCATGAGAGGTTGGATAACCTAGTACCTTGGACAACCTAACCCTGGAAAGGGTCGTACATGATAGAGTGAAGGATAGCTCCTTCAATGATGAGGTTAGAGAAGAACCTATAAACCCTATAGGCTTATAAGAGCTTGGCTAGTATGCACCCAGAGTGTGTCAGCAGTGCTGATAATAGGCTAAAACCATGTCTAAGAAAGTATGATGGATAGCTTATGAGATAAGCATAAAGGGCTATGGATGATCTTGAGCAAACATAATAGGCTTCACCCACGTGGGGGTATGCTTGTAATTATTCTTGGAGAGAGAACCGCTGGTTGTGAGACTGTTGGGTGGGGTTAGCTCTAGAGAGAGATAGAGCAGGACCCAAGCAAGAAGTTTGTAAGCTTAGACTTCGAGATATGAGGAACAGTGAGAAGTTGAGGGTGATGCGATCTAAGTGGATGGTTGTAATTGCCTCATGCATGATCCTTGAAGACTAATGATATCTTAGTGGCCTTTAGAGGAACAAAACCCTAAAGAGAGGATGATGTTTCTGGTACTTATGTGCCTATGGTATAGGTGTTTACCTGCTGAGATGAGACAAAGAGTGCCTTAGACCCTGAGGAGGTTTAAGTAGCAAGTTGTGAGGCCTTGTACCTTGTTGGTTTCCCTTGAGGAGGACTCAACACTAAGGTGTTGCTCAAATAAGAGGATCATGGGAGTACATAACATACCTTGGATCTGCTTGATTCATGGTTAAGAGATTGAGCATGCAGTTGGACACCCAAAAGTGAACCTAGGGTTACTAGGCCTAAGAGGGGAAGTGGTGTACCTAATGCTCTTAAGGAGATTTGAGTTTTAGTGATTCGAGCATGGTACTCCTCATGTTTAGAGGAAAAGGAAACCCCTTCAGTTTAAGGTATGTTTGATGCACCCCTCACAGCTAAGTTGATGACATGGGAAGGTATGATCTTGATCTAATGCTGAGGAATGAGAACAAATATGACCTAGCATGGTTTAGCAGGTGGTCTGCTTGTGCCTTAGTAGCTTGCTAGGGTTAGGCACGCTCATGTGGATGTAAACCTTAGACATAAGGACGTTTGTGACCTTGTTGTCAAGAGTTGTAGTTTCCTCCCATCCTGGGAGAGGGACCCTTTGGTAGGGTGTATACCAGTTTTGTGGGTTTTGAGGAAACCTAAAGAGGTCGCATAGGATCTTGAGAAGCTAAGTGAAAAGTACATGGTATGAGAATGAAC
Organism: Alisma plantago-aquatica; assembly: GCA_963693085.1. Taxonomy (NCBI): domain Eukaryota; kingdom Viridiplantae; phylum Streptophyta; class Magnoliopsida; order Alismatales; family Alismataceae; genus Alisma; species Alisma plantago-aquatica. Next base: position 410,491,058 of record OY856414.1, read on the forward strand.
CTGTAGACCCATAGATTACCATCTCTAAATGCATGTGGATGTGTTACCATGGAGGTGACCGGTATGGGGCCTGACCAAGGTAGGAAGGTCGCCATGACCCCTATGAAAGGATGAAAGTCAGTCCAGGAATGCAGAGAGAGATGATGGAGACTTGAGTAAGGTTCTAAGTTGGACATGTACTATGTTGGAATCCTAAGTCTATCCTAGGTTCAGGTGGGGATAAGACCGATGGAAGTAGGAGTTGACTAATTTCCTAGTTGCACATGACCATAGGGTCGGGAGGTAACAACTGTCATTATCTCATGGCCATGAGTTAGGATATTGATCACCTTCGTGAACTCATGGGACCCAAAGGGCAGATGAATAGGGCACTCTTTGGATGCATAAGGGAAGAGGGGTGACCCCTAAACTACCGGCACCCTATAGACCTAGAGGGGATGACCAAGGATTGTGTGGTGACCCAAGTAAGTTTGAGACCAGTTTTCCATGGAAGTAAACTTTGATATTGAGATGATGGTGATGTAGAGACATATGTGGCATGTTTCAACTTAGATTTAAAGGTGTACTGGCAAGGTGGGATGTACCATCTCTACTCTTGGAATAGGAAGAACTCTGTGTTTGGACGGCCGCCAAATGCTTATTTCCTCTTGTTATGGGAGTGAGAGATAGGACAGTACACATGCCATACACCAAGGATAAAGATGATGCGAGTTGGAACGTTGCTATGAGGTATGAGGACAAAGATGATAACATAACCTTGAGGAGTGAACGATACACGGATGGTTTACAAACACTAAGAGGAATAGTGAAGCCATCTTATGAGGATGTTTTATCATGAGCTATGAGTGATACAAGGTTGAGTTTGATGCGCTCAGAGAGTTCTGATGAAGATATACTTAGAGTTTGAGATGAGATGATAAGTGGAATACATGGAGGTGTATGTCTGCAACATTACCTTTACACATAAGGATGTGAAGTGGTTGAGATGCAGCTACCTAGTTTAGCTAGAGACTAAAAGAAGTTGTTAGGCTAACCCTAAGTTTGGAAAAGGAGATATGTTTGGCTAACATTCGGATGTAATGAGTTAGTAACTGTTTGGTTAGCCAGCCTAGGCCTTGATGCAATAAAAGGATGGTGGTAGAGCCTCAGATACACTTCTTTAGAAAAGAAGGAGATGAAACCCTGACTAGAGTGGTTTAGGGTTTCTGAGGAATCAATCTTGAGGAATCATGACATGCAGGAGATCATGATACACCCTGGTACTACAAAGATAGTAGGTGACAATAGTACTTTGGATACCTAAGATAAAGTTGCATGTCGTATGTTGCCATGCATGACAGGAGGTGAAGGACGAACACCAGTAACCCAGTGTATTGTTATAGAGGATAAAGAATATCTGAGAGGGATTGGGAGTTCATCACTATGGATGTTGTGGTAAGTCTCCCCTAGATCAAGGAAGGTCAAGATGCAATATGGGTTATGGTAGATCACCTTACCTACATGACATGAGAAAGAGAGAATAATGTCAAGGGACAGATCTGGTTGAACTACATATGAGAGAGAGTTGGTTCAACTACACCATGATGTGAGTTCTTGAGTTAATCTAAAAATTCACTTCCATGCGGTAGAAATAGGTACATGAAGAACTTGATGATAGTACGGTTTATCACCCCTAATTAATAGTTAGCATAATCCAGACTAGAGGGTCTGATGAGAGCATGTGTGCTCGTCCAAGGTGATACCTAGAGACAGTTCTTGTCCTTTGTAAGATGTGATGATAACCACCATAGCCAGTATCAGGGTATAAAGAAGCTCTGCAAGGGAGGTTGTGTCGATCGCCACTTCATTAAGATGATGTTGGTAAAGGGACCTCGTGAAGGTCAAGAAAGGACCACAGTGTGTGCAGATGAAGTCACTTTGATCGTGCAATGGCTGAAAGAGATCCCAGAGGCGACATGAGTCGTGAGCTGATGCAAAGAAGACTGACATGTAGTTCAATGTGGGAGAATAATAAGAAAATCCGACCCCTCTAAGCTATGGCTGAGAAAGCTAAGTCCCCGATATATGGGTCCATTTGAGATGGATTGGTGGAGATGGTTGTGTTTAGCCTTACCCCTCAGGATAACACGATGTATAATGTATTCCATGAGTCTCATCTAGAGCACTATGTGAGGTACCCAAGCCATGTGTTGAGCCCTGAACCTAATCAGCTTTATGAGAAGCTGAAATGTCCTAAGTCACCTATGAGGGTATGATATACCAAGGAAAGAAAGAACTCAGATGGAAGAATATGAGATGATGAAGGTTCTTGGGAAGCACCATGGAAAGGGTCAGGCCACATGGGAGCCATGATGGACAAAGGAAAAACTTATCCTGTTTGTTTGTGTGCTTGGTGGAATTTTGGGGACAAAATTCCTATAAGAGGGGAAGGATGTTACAACCCCAACTTTCAGGTTCATTTGGTGAGAAATGTAATTTCTCATATTAAAGATATTGGAACAAGTAATGATATAATTTGTCTTGAATAAATGAGTTTCGTTTACAATAGCCTTGTTGATTGTTTTGTGGGCTTTATTGGCTATTAGGCCCAATAACAAGGAAAGGACAAAAGGAACTCCATTATTTGAGTAAATAAGAAAAGGAAGAAAAGAAAGATGTAGAAACCTCTAGAAGGAAAAAGAATATAATCCAAGGTTGGATTTCGTGCCTCTTGGGTTCCTTGGGTTCCAAGGAGTTCAAAGTTGCAAAGATAATACAACAAGAAAAGAAATGAGCAATTAAATATTTCTTTATTAAGAAAGAAATTGAAAACCATGATAAAATGTGGAAAATAAGTGGAAAGAGGCATAATTGAGTTATCCTTGGAGGATTTTCGTATCCATAAGGTTCCTAATGTTAAAAGGAATTCTAATAAGGAAAATAAAAAGAGAGAGAAATAAAAAGAATTAATTAAGTATTGCTTTATTTAGAGGAAATATGAGATAATGATAATATTACAAGAAATATGTGGAAATATGGATAATAAATCCATCTTGGATGAGATTTCATGTCCACATAGTTTCTAATGGAAAAAGGAATCAAAATAAGTAACATAAAAGAATAGGAGAGAGAAAATATGCATAAAATATGTCTTTATAAGTGATAACTTGCATATGAAGAAAAGTCCCTCATACTTTCGAGTTTGAGTCCCAAACGTGGCACACAAGTAGCTGAAGTCATCAAGGACTTTCCTTTAAAATTTGGAATTAAAAGGATAAACGACTTGAGAGATATGAATTTTGTAAGTTTCCTAAAGTGTAAAGGATAACTTTAAAAGTCACAATTTATTTCTGACTTTGTTCTAATATGTGGCCTGATAGTCGTTGGATCCTTGATCCAACGGTGTCTGCTTTTTGAGTAAGATCAGGAAAAGGGAACATTAGGGAGAGATTTCCTAATCCATTCTCTTGGCGCACAATCCATGTGTAGACCTGGAAGTTCTTCCATTGGACTCAGGAGGGAAACCTGCACCTGCCCATCCCAAAATTAAGCTGTATCCATGTGGGAAAGGGATTTTCCCAAATCCCAATTAGTTAAGGAGACCAGAAGGACAGTTATCCTTGCGATCATGCCTATTTAAGGTGCCAATCCCAGACATGAGGCAACGAGGGGATCGTGCCATTTTCCCCCAGCCTCTCTCGCGGATAGCACGTTGCTCTTGTGAGCTATCTTGGGCACGAAGCTCCCTTGCGGTTTGGGTGCTCTGTTCCTACAGAGGAACAGGGGACACGACCCTGTGGAGAGCATGGTTCAGTAGTCCAGTTCCTTCTCGTTGCTGCTAGTGGCCGCCATTGGAAGTTCAGGGATGGCGGACGGCAGCCAAATCCGGGCAGGCGTCTTGGGCGAGTTGTGCTCGCAGAGAGCCACCAGGTGGTAGCGACAGGCGGGGCACCTGTAGGCGGAAGTTCACATGAAGGAGAAGAGGGGAAGGGAGTGGATCTAGGTGTCGGGTAGGTGGATCCAGAAGTAGGATCTACGAGCCAAAAAAAAGAGGAATTGCAAGAAGAAAAAGGTTTGAAAAGGACATGTGGCGCTCGGTTATTGGCCAAGGTGAGATTATTTTGCGTAAATCCTAACTATTTATGGGTAACTCAAATATAAAAAAGTAATACATGAAAATTGATCAGGAGAATGTGAGGAAGCTAATAGAAATACTTTTAGATCTTGATATTGATCGTAGTTCTAAAAGTACTCTAAGTTGACCATGTTTATGCATTAAACTATGAAGAAACCCTAATTGTGTTTAGAAATTGGGTTTAATGTATTAATTATGTTATTTTGAGATATACTAACATGTGGGGAATAAGAAGAAGGATTGAACCTGATTAAGATGATAATATGCTTGTTTTAGAGTTTTGTACACATGAAGATGCATAATAGCTTAGAAACCCTAACTTAAGGTTAATGGTTGCTTATGAGATATAATTCGAAATCCTTTGTATAAAGCTGATGTTAGGTTAACCTCAAGCCTAGTACATGATAAAAAGGCTATAATGTGAATATGTGAGTAATTAGGGTTTTGCACCTTGAACTGTTATTTTAGGGTTTTGTGGATATAAATGAGGAAAGTTGTAAAAAGATCTAAAAGAACCCTAATGAAATCCTAAGTTAGATTAGAAACCCTAGAAAGTGAATCCAAGTCAATCAAATAGATGTATTCTTGGTAAAGTGTAGTAATTAGGTTACGCATGCTTTTAAGGAATTCTGTGATTGTTGAACTGCTTCTTGGATTACTTGCTTGCTTGGAATTGTTATTAGCTTGTTGAATCTACAAATCAGGTATGTGGTTAATTACGATTAATCACATTAGTTTTTCCGAAGGTTTCCCGGATGGTTAATTGCATTAATTGAAACTAAATAGTTTGGACGTTCATACTGCAATTATAAAGTCACTATGGTTATCACAATTATAAATACATGTGTATTCTCGCACCTACATGCCACCCTGATGGAAGATGTCTTAAAGGTCAGGCCCAAGAGGATAGACCAATGGGCACCATGAGAGGTGACCCCAGACACCAAGCTCGGGAATGAGAAGGTGGTCTATGTTGCATGACTATGGGGCACCATGAGAGGTGACCCCCAGACACCAAGCTCGGGATTGAGAATGTGGCCTTAAGTCAATGGCAAAAGAGAAACCCTAGAGGGGTATTCCAGGGTTAGGGAAAAAGCGGTAGAGAATGACACATTGAAAATGTAAATTGGTTTGTTAATTACCCTAATTGTGATAATTAAATTGTTAGCCATATTTGTGAAATTTTGGTTGTTCCCACATACCAACATATTCCTATATGATGACCGACGTTTTGTTTGTCAGCGTTTTAGGTACAACAATTGAAAGAACAAATAGTAAAGTGACACATTGTGGAAATAAGAAATAAAGTGCAAGGAGGATTAGATAGAATGAATCTAGGATGTGGATAGAGTAGTTTACCAAAGTTTTAAAAAGGTATGCAAAGTTATATTTTATACCAATTTTCAGTTTAGTTAGTAGAATTTCATAATTATTATTGATTATTTGTCGAAACTTTGATCCTGTTAATTGAATAACGACTCTGACCTTCAGGTCTCCCTTAATTGGGGGGTTACCGGGAGACGGGGTCGTTACACTCCTAGGTTGATGCTTAACCAAGTGAGGTGCAACAACCGATGGTGACCTAGGTTTTTCTTTGGTGGTCAAGTGAAGGCATTACCTAATGGACCACCTATTCTTGGTCGATGATTTATCTAGGGTTTACATCCGATGGTCCCCCTGGTGTTAAGACTCAATGGCTGATATAGTTTCTCATGGACAAGACATTTTGACCTTGGACACATGGCATGCATGGCTTAACACCTCTTCCTTCCTTTCTCTTTCACCCAAGCTTTATATACCTCCCTCCTTCCATGCAAACAAGCTATTTGGGCTCTCTCTTCTTGTTCTTTTTTGCTTGGAGCTCATCCCTCTTGTGTGGTAAAGAAGAAGGAGCTCAAGGAAGAAGAATCTTGACCAATCTTTCTTGTTTGTGCACCTAGGGTTTGGATTTACCCTCTCTTCAAGCTAGTAGAGCTTCCTTAGCTTGTTCATGACCTAAGAAAGTAATACATTCCTCTTTCCATTCGTTTTACTTGCTATCCTACCTCATCTATGTTCCTCCTTCGTTAGATCAATGGTGTTCTTTGTAGATCATGTGCTAGAGGTTGAAGAACACATTCCTTCTTGCTTCTTTGGCCTAGGGTTTTCTTGTTCTTGGAGAAGGAGCTAGCTTGTACGTGTGGAGTGCTCAATCTAGGGTTTCTTCTCTCTCTTTTCTAGCTACCTTTCTTCTTTGACCTTCATATTATTCTATGAGATGAGTTACATAACTTTCCCCGTGTTTGTTGCTTACTCTTAACTTTGATGTACAAGATTTTGCTCTAAAATGTAGTTCCAGGTAGAAATATGCTACCTTTGCCTAGGGCATGAGTTATGAGGTAGTTTTTGGGTATATAATCTCACTAGATGTACCTCTTGATCTGGTGTACATTCCCTCCTTAGAAGTAGGAACTCTATGATTCAACCCTATTTTAGGGCTTCATCTTGTATCATATTGCATTTCAATCACATCTATACTTGTTAGATTACATGTTATTTCCCCCAATACGCCTATTTCTATCAAATGCACTTATGGAGGCTTTTTGCATGTTTTATAGGTACTTTGTCCACTACTTGATGGCATGGAAAGAAGATGGTCCAATATAGGGTTTCCTCAGGCTTGAAGGAGCCCAAAATGAGGCCAAAACCACTCCCAACCTACCCCAAGTGGTCAAAGAATGTTTTGAAGCAATACCCTCCATGGATGATCAAGTTCAATGCTCATGTGCATGGGAGGGACATCAAAATGGCCGTGGTACTCCACCACAGCCTTGGTGGACATGCCCCAATCATAAAAAATCACTATAACTTCTAGAATTTGATGAATATGGCCAAAATAGTCGTGGTGAGTGTTATTCCCATGGTAAAAGGTCCCCACCACGGCCGTGGTGACCCCCCATTCACGTGGCCATCCATGTACATCTCCCTACAATCTTCACCATTTTAATTGACATGACCATTGTACACCACCATGGCCATGCTCACCCCTACCCACCACAGCCGTGGTGACCCACCACGGTCGTTCTACTCACAAAACCTACTCATTTTTCACTACTTTACTTATTTTGCCCCAACTTGACCTAGTGCTTCCCCCCCCACACCTATATATACCTAGGTGGTGGCTGGGGCACAAGGTTAGCTACCTTCCACCACCTCCTAGCTCCCCATTTTTTCCCCTTAGCCATTCCACTCCATTTTACCATTTCCACCACCAAAAAACTAGTTTATACTAGTTCCTACCCATAATCCCCTTCATTCCACACCCTTGCACCTTGGAGGAGAGAGGAGGTCATCTTGCAGTAGCTGGAGAGGAAGATTCCTTCATCTAAACTGAGCTCCATGGCTTCTTCTACCTCTTTCTCCTTTCTTTTTGTATTTTCCATTTCTATGAGTAGCTAGGCCCCCTTGGGTGGGCTGTTTGGGGGAAATTATGTTACTTTGATACCATGTTGGGGGGAATGACATGCAAATGTTGTAATTCCATTTTCTAATGATTATGTTCTATTTACATCTTATTCTCCATGAATTTCTTGTTGGTTGTATGTGAAATCACCTAGGATTTTAGTTAAATTGACTATTTGTGGCAATTTTGGGATTTGCCCCTAGGTCCAATTATTGGATCCCTAGGTTGCCTCTCATCTTCCTACATCTTAATCAATCTCCCTAAGACTAAGTGAGAGATCTAAGTAGCTAGATTAGGTGATCCTAGTGCAAAGCATGGACCCTTCTCAAGGCTAGAATGTGGGGGAATTGGGGTCCAAAACCCTAATTTTAGCTCCCCATTACTACCCTCGGCCCCTAATTTCCTTAGGAATGTCTAATCTAGAAACATAGACTTGATTAGACTCTAATTGAATTGAACCTAATCCCTAACCCAATTGAGCCTTGTAAGGGTAATGGGAGTTGTTAGGGACTAGTTCCCCTATACATATCCCGTCTCATCCATGGCCAGTTAGTAGCTTAGGTCAATTCATTAGACTCTAACTAGTTGTTTGGTTTGGATAATTTAAATGGATGAGTAATGCTTGCATGTTATCACCCCAACCTCGTTGACAATTTCATACCCCTAAACAGCCCACACCTCTCTTTAATGCTTAAAACCCTAGTTTTGTGCTCGCTTAGCTTAATTAGTTCTTTTCTTGCTTAGTTATCTTCTTGTCCTATTTTTACCTTATTCTTGTTAGTTTAGCTCTTTAATTGCTCTTTTGCTTCTCTCTTTCTTGCCTTAGTGTAATTTGCCTTTTCATACCTAGCTTAATCCTTCTTTCCTGTTTAGCCTTAATCTAGTCTATGGTTAACGTAGATTTCATTCTTGCCTTTAATTCCTCATTTGTTCATAGTAGTTTAGTAATTAAATCAACCTTCAAACCCTTAATCCTAGTCTCTATAGTAGGAACCTAGAAAAACTAAACCTAGCTCTAGTACCCCCTCTTTTCCCTATGGATCGACCCTATACTTGCCACCTTCCTATACTACGACACGACCCCGTGTTCTTGCGGGTGTAGTTGTTTTAGTGTGAGTAGGTGTTAAGTTAGGTTTTATAAATATCAAAAGTGAATCCACCCGTGTGATTTCGTCTGTGGGGTTGCATCTATTCAAACTCCAATTGAGTAGTGTGTAACACCATTGGCGGGAGCGAACCAAGCTTTTTGGCATCGTTTCTGGCGAGAAAGGTGCTCGACCTAGCTAGTTAGTTTTTCTTTAACTTTTCCTACTGCCCTCATCATTGGTATTCTTTATTCATTATTATTTGTATTCTTTGTGTATGTTGGTTTACTAACTTGCTTTCTTTTATTTGGTTGTGCTTTTTGCATGTGACAAGCCACTCAAGGAAGACAAGATGGAAGGCCAAAATACACAAACCCATCCATTTCCTCCACCACCCTACCTCTAAGGCTATCCTAAGCCTTACACACCCCACCCCCACCACCTCCATCACCATAACCTTCCCCCCAGTTCACCTTCCAACCTCAATTCCCTCCTCCATCTCAATTCCAAAGGGCATTAATGACAGTGCCACCACCACAACTATTATGATCTCCCCCTACTTTGCATGAGCAAATGGATATGGCTTCGGTCATGGGGTGTGGCATGGTTGTTGAGAAGCTTAACAAGGGAGGGAAGCAATTTGACAAAGATCTTAATGAAGAGCCCTTTCCAGAAAGTCCATGTTCGCAAGTGTCCCATATGATTGAAACCCCCCTCTTTGGTGCCTATGAAGACCCATTTCTCAAGAGAGAGAGAGAAACTATGGCATGAGATTATTGAAGGTCTTAAGGCTGATTAAGATTTATGATGATGACCCCCAAGGAGAGAAAACTATTGAGAAGCACTCAAGAAGCTCGCATGACCCTTGCGAGGAAGATCAATCAAGGAAAGCATTTGAGAGGATTGCATATGATGGGGGTGCAAACATTTTGTTTTTGGACAATGGTTGATGGTGAAAGAACAAGAAGCCCGGCTGAAGGTACGAAACTTAGCGCTTGTGGGAGGCAACCCACATAGGATTGGGAAATTTTGACCCAACCTTCACTTTTTGATACTTTTGCTTTATTTTTACACTTTCCAAGAAAACACACACACACACTTGTGTTTAATTTTTTTTGTCTAGTTTTAAGATGTGCAGGTGATAATAGGGTGAAATGAAGGAAATTGAGTACAATTGAGAGAATGATTTAAAGAAAAATCACTTTGGGTCAAGTTTTTAAGTGTTTGATGTTCCTTATTTTGAGAGTAGCAGCTACAAGGACCACCTCGGCCATGGCACATCAATACGACCATGGTCATTTGCATGAAAAACACACCAAGTCCCTGGATTCAAAAGCAAAATTGAGAAAAACTGCCAAGGGACTGCACCACGACCGTGCCAGGCAGCACGGTCGCGCATCCTGAAGCCACCACAACCGTGCTGCGTAGCACGACCGTGTTGTAGACCAATTTCAGCCACTTAAGGCAGATTAGTGGGGTAGCTACTATGCACATAGGGAGGAACAATGCTAAAGCCTCGAGAGAGCCATGATCGTCTACCCTATCATCCTAAACTCTAAGATCATGCTGAGGACAACATGATTCAAAAGTTTGGGGTGGTAGGGCAGGTATGTCCTAGTTTCACTTTGCATTTCACATGCCACATCCACTTTTGTTTTCTTGTTTTTTCTATCTACCTTAGTCATCTTTACTGCTTTGCATACCTACATGTCATGTAGTTTACTTTCTTGCAATTTTTGCATAATTTAAAAAAAATGCTCGTTTTGCCATGCATTGCATATAATGTAGATTTTTGATAATTTTTGCATGTTTTAGCTAGGATTTGCTTGCTTGCTACTTCAAGTTTAATAATATAGGATTCGATGTGATTGGAGGCAACTTGGCACCGTTTTGGCCAATTTTGCCCAAATTTGAGATTTCTTGTCTAAAAAGTGTGTTTTGACCCAATCTCTACTGTTTTGAGTAAAAATGATGACCTTTGACAAATGTAAGTGAATTATCATTGTTTATTGCTAAGTGGTATCAATTTTTGACTTGTTACATGTGCATCACCTCTCTTAGGATTGTGATTGATTTGGTTTCATTGTGAGTTGAGCAAGCTTTGAACGCTTAGTGTTTGTGGAATCACTTGATTGATACATCAATTTCATCTTGTTCATTCATGTGGTGTGATATCTAGGATGAAGTATTGGATTAATTTTCATGCAGGATGACTTATGTGGAGAATCATACCAATGACCCCTCTTTGATCTGACTATTCTTCCACCATCTTCATACCCCTCCGCCTCATAAAAAGATGCCCTAGTGCACATAATCAGCCTTGGCCACATCCAAAAGTTTGGGGTGGCCATATATTTATCTCCTCGCTTCACCCTATCCACCATATGCCCTATCTACACCAAGGGAAAGAAAAAAAGAAAAGAAAAAGAAAAGCAAAAACAAAATAAAAGGATGCTCCTATTTAAGAGCATTCAAATAAAGAAAATATGAGTGTGTAAAAACACTCCAAAAATCTTACCGCAACCCTTTCCTCCACTTTCATACCTATTGAACTAGGAAACATCAAACCTAGCTCATTTTGCCCTTTTTCGTAGCCACGTGGGTCATTTGGTGTGATTTGAAACATAAGATTGAATGCATGAATGTGAAACAATACTCCTAGTCATCCTTGATTAACACCATCATGAAACGATTTACCCAGAACTTTATGGAAGAAATATGGATAACTTGTGTATTCTATGCGCTATATTTGAATTTCATATGCTTTGTGCTCTTTTCATTATTGGATTGTGAAAGCAGGAGAGGAGATAGGTGAAATGCATGCACTCAATCATCTTTGATCCCATTCAGCAATCATCTTTTACATTGCATTTGTCATTTCTTCTTTGTGGAAAATTTGTAGAGAGATTGAGTTAGAGTATACTTGAGGACAAGTATGTTTCAAGTTTGGGGTGGTGATTCAACCCTATTTTAGGGCTTCATCTTGTGTCATATTGCATTTCAATCACATATATACTTGTTAGATTACATGTTATTTCCCCCAATATGCTTATTTCTATCAAATGCAATTATGGAGGCTTTTTTCATGTTTTATAGGTACTTTGTCCACTACTTGATGGCATGGAAAGAAGATGGTCCAATCTAGGGTTTCCTCAGGCTTGGAGGAGCCCAAAATGAGGCCAAAACCACTCCCAACCTACCCCAAGTGGTCAAAGAATATTGTGAAGCAATACCCACCATGGATGATCAAGTTCAATGCTCAAGTGCATGGGAGGGACACCAAAACGTCCGTGGTACTCCACCACGGCCGTGGTGGACATGCCCCAATCATAAAAAATCATTGTAACTTCTAGAATTTGATGAATATGGCCAAAATAGTCGTGGTGAGTGTTATTCCTGTGGTAAAAGGTCCCCACCACGGCCGTGGCCATCCATATACATCTCCCTGTGATCTCCACTATTTTAATTGACACGACCGTTGTACATCATCATGACCGTGCTCACCCCTACCCACCACGGCTGTTCTACTCACAAAACCTACCTATTTTTCACTAATTTACCTATTTTGCCCCTACTTGACCTAGTGCTTCCCCCCACACCTATATATACCTAGGTGGCAGCTAGGGCATGAGGTTAGCTACCTTCCACCACCTCCTAGCTCCACATTTTTGCCCCTTAGCCATTCCACTCCATTTCCACCTCCATTTCACCACTTCCACCACCAAAACATTAGTTTATACTAGTTCCTACCATAATCCCCTTCATTCCACACCCTTGCACCTTGGAGGAGAGAGGAGTTCATCTTGGAGCACCTGGAGAGGAAGATTCCTTCATCTACACCGATCTCTGTGGCTTCTTCTACCTCTTTCTCATTTCTTTTTGTATTTTCCATTTCTATGAGTAGCTAGGCCCCCTTGGGTGGGTTATTTGGGGGAAATTATGTTACTTTGATACCATGTTGGGGGGAAATGACATGTAAATGTTTTAATTCCATTTGCTAATGATAATGTTCTATATACATCTTATTCTCCATGAATTTCTTGTTGGTTTGTGTGTGAAATCACCTAGGATTTTAGTGAAATTGACTATTTGTGGCAATTTTGGGATTTGCCCCTAGGTCCAATTCTTAGATCCCTAAGTTGTCTTTCATCTTCCTACATCTTAATCAATCTCCCTAAGCCTAAGTGAGAGATCTAAGTAGCTAGATTAGGTGATCCTAGTGCAATTAGCATGGAGCCTTCTCAAGGCTAGAATGTAGGGGAATTGGGGTCTAAAACCCTAATTTCACCTCCCCATTACTACCCTCCCCATATAGAAACCTAGACTTGATTAGTCTATAATTGAATTGAACCTAATCCCTAACCCAATTGAGCCTCGTAAGGGTAATCAGAGTTGTTAGGGACTAATTCCCCTATACATATCCCATCTCATCCATGGCCAGTTAGTAGCTTAGGTCAATTCATTAGACTCTAACTATTTGTTTGGTTTGGATAATCTAAATGGATGAGTAATGCTTGCATGTTATCACCCCCAACATCATTGATTAGGTGATCCTAGTGCAATTACCTTGTTCTTGTTAGTTTAGCTATTTAATTGCTCTTTTGCTTCTCTCTTTCTTGCCTTAGTGTAATTTGTCTTTTCACACCTAGCTTAATCCTTTCTTGCTTGTTTAACCTTAATCTAGTCTAGGGTTAATGTAGATTTCATTCTTGCCTTTAATTCCTTATTTATTCATAGTAGTTTAGCAATCAAATCAACCTTCAAACCCTTAACCCTAGTCTCTGCAATAGGAACCTAGTAAAAGTAAACCTAGCTCTAGTGCCCCCTCTTTTCCCTATGGATCGACCCTATACTTGCCACCTTCCTATACTACGACACGACCCTGTGCGCTTGTGGGTGTAGTTGTTTTAGTGTGAGTAGGTGTTAAGTTAGGTTTTATAAATATCAAAAGTGAATCCAACCGTGTGCTTCGGTCTGCGGGGTTGCATCTATTCAAACTCCAATTGAGTAGTGTGTAACACCATTGGTGGGAGTACACCACTCTAGTCTTTTCATGTCCATGAAATGATGGTCCGTTGAGTGCTACAAATGATGATTTTGCCTTAGGGTTTTGAACTAATTTTCTTCCTTGTGTTGAACTCGATAGTTTAGTTTTTGTGTATCAACTGATGGTTGAGACTTAATGTTGTTTTGATGGTCCTTCTTATGCTTACAACTTATGGTTTGGTTCCTATACAAAAGATGGTCTTGGTGCTCACCTTAAGTGGTTTCAATTTTTGGTTTTTCCCCTTCTACCAAATGATGGTTTTGCTTGATGCTCTAGATCTATTTTCCATGTAGTGTTGAAAACCATTGATTTCACTAGATCCATCATAAATGGATTTACTGGGTCATGATTTTATGGCCTACCTATCCCATGGTTGATGGTTTCACTAGACCCATGTATTGGATCCTAGATGGGTGATTGGATGCTCTAGAGGGGGGTGAATAGAGCTGAATGCACTTAAACAAAATTCATTAGACCTTCAAGATATATCAAAAGATAAGGTTGCTAAATAGGAAGTTTGAGTGCAACTAAAACATGCATAGCAAGGGAGAGAGAGATTGAACATACACCAAGTGACAAGCTATGTAGAGTGGTTCCACACTTCAAACTAGAAGTGAGTCAGTCAACTGCCGAGAGAGGTTAACCTCTAGGATTTCTTAACTATTGCACTCTTATATTCATTCATAAGACTTACAATACATGACCATCAAAGGACTTACCTATCCAATATAAATAGTCTTCAACCTTACCGAGGACTTACCCACTTTGCAAGGAGTCTTCTGCCTTCTTCCAAGGACTTACCTACACTTGCATAAGTCTTCAGCCTTCAAGGAATTACCCACTCTTCTTGGATCTTCAGCCTTTGACTTCACCTTCACTCAGAGAAGATTCCACCAAGGACTTACCCACTTGAGCAAGGAGTCTTCTGCCTTCACCAAGGGCTTACCCACTCTTGCTCCAAGTCTTCAGCCTTGATCTTCACTAAGGGACTCATTCCCTTTTTCTTATTCACCTCTCTTAGCCAAGAGAGAGAACCTTCATCTTCATGGTTGAAATGAGAGATAGAGAGGTGGTGGAAGTGAGAGCCTCACAAGATATACATGTAGGACTAGCTCTCTTACATATTTCCTACTCAATTTGACAAATGTAGCAAGTGATTAAGCTTAGAGAGAGAGAGAGAGGAGGCTATAGGAAGCACTCAACTATAGAATAGGAACCTCACATAGAGTTTTCCATTGAATGCTCAACCTTGGAATGAAGCCCAAGGGGTCCTATTTATAGGTGGGGATGTCTCTTAGCCTTTGGGAACAATTGAGAACAAAAAGTAGCCATTTTGTGGCTTGCAACATATATATTTTTACTTGTTGCAACTCCACAATGGATATAAACATTTTTCTGCACTTTTCCATATGGTGCAATCGGTCGAGTTTCTATAAAGGTAACTCGACCGATCCCAGTAAAAGACAAGACCAATTTAGGCCATCGGTCAAGTTTGTCCTGGGGTAACTCGACCGATTCACTTAAATAAATTTTGGTCAATAGAGGGATCGGTCGAGTTCTGTGAAGTGTAAAATCAATCGATCAAAAGTCATTTTCAAGATCCAATCAGGATCGGTCGAGTTTGCAACTCGACCGATGAACAACCTGATGTGCCAAAGAGATCATCATCAAAACCTGCAAAACAACTCAAAGCAAGTAATTGCAAGATATAGATATACCAATTTAGAGCAATTAGAAAGATAGAGTGTATGCAAGATAGGAAATTTAGAGCATGGCAATATGCATATATAAAGGTACCAAATGAGAGTGCCAAAGAATAAGGCTATTGGTTGAGAAAATCTAGTTGAGAGGGAAATTCTCATTCAATAAGCTAAATATATATTTTGTGCACAGTGTTGTCGGTCGAGTTCTGTGTATTGACAACTCGATCGATCACAACTGTTGGCAACACCCATTGGTGCCTATCGGTCGAGTTTCAAATAGGACAAACTCGACCGACAAAGCTGTAGTAAAAAAGCACATATATATATATATGAAAAACATATCTAGAGGCATGCTAACAATAAAAACCATATCTAAACATGTGTAAGCAAGTTAGTACTGAACTATAAAAGCATTTGAAATAGTTTTTGAGCAAGAGAGTGAAGATAATCACAAAATACCACTTTTGACTCAAAAACCACATGCATAGAGCACACTAACTTGAAAAAACAAGTTAGGATTGGTTATAAGCAAGAAAAACATTACCTTTGTGCTTACCATTGCTTTTCCACTTGTTTTCACCTCATACACATCTCACCTTTCTTCTATCATGTGGATTGAGAAGTCAATTTGTAAATCCACATACAAGAGGAAAGATGAAATGGTCCCCAGTCATGTTTTTGGGTCTGGGGGAGTTAGCTTAGCAACCCAAGTCCTGGTTCTCTTGGGTGCTTTCCTAAAAAGACAACAAGTAGAATAATGACCAATTTCATTGCAAAAGTTTCATGTTCCCATAGTCTTGGAACTAGAGGATTCTCCATGAAAGATTGGACATCCTTTACCTTTGTTGTTCCTTTGACTACCATCATACCCTAAACCATGTCTACAAATCTGTTTAGTAGTATGGTGTAGGATATCGTTAAGATTCTTTTTACCAACTAAGAATCTTTGCAAAGAAGATCTCAAACTATGATTATCATGCATAAAAGAAGTAATAGTAGAAGACAAATGATTTACATTTTCTCTAGCATGCAAAAGATCATTTTCTAAGCAAAGAGCTTTAGTTAAATAAAAATCTCTATCAATATGAAGAGCAACAACATTATTCTCTCTACTAGTAGAACTAGAACAAGATTCAAGCACATTGATTTTAGCAAGCAAGGAGGCATTTTCTGTTTCAAGCAAAGCAATCTTTGAAAGATAAACACCATTTTCATATTCTAATTCTTGCAAAACAAATTCTTTGTCCTTATTTTTAGATTTAAGAACATCAATATCATGCATGAGAGAATCAACAATTAAAGTATACTCTTCATTAGAACTAGGCATAAGAGGTTGAGCTTCTAGAAATCTAATCTTATCAAGCAAACTAGCATTTTCAAGTTTAAGAGAGTCTACATGTCTAAGACAAGCATTTTTATCATCAAGCAAGAAAGTATTAGCATGTTCAAGATCATCTAGTTCCACATATGTATTATCAACAGTTCTAGCAAGCTTTTTTCTTTTATTTTTAGAAGACTTAAGAGATGCACGAGTATCATGAATAATAGTAATCAAATATTCTTTATCTAAATATTTTAGATTTACCTCACTTGAGTCTTTACTTGTTGATGCCATGAGAGAAAAATGACATTCTCCTTCTTCACTAGAGCTTGATATTCCACTTGACTCTTCACTTGAGCTTGAGTTGGAGGAGTCACTTGAGCTTGAGTGTGATTTCTCCTTCTTCTTGTACTTCTCTTCTCTTCTCTTGTGAAGATGGGTCTTTTTTCCTTGTGGGCAATCTTCCTTGTAGTGATCCTTCCTTCCACATGTGAAGCACCGGATTGAGGAGGACAAGCCTTTTTAGAGTTTACCCTTGGAGTACATGGCATCTTATTAAACTTGAGAGGATGGAGAAGCTTGACCAACAATAGCCTTGATTTGAGCTTTCTTTTCAACCTTCTTCATTCTCTTGAGTTCTTCCTCTTCTTGTCTTTCTACTTCCTCCCTCTTGTCAAGTGTAGCTTCATGTGCTTGTATATTTCTAATGAGCTCTTCAAAAGGCACTATGAAAAATATGGTCTTTAACTACAAAAAATAATTGTAGCAAAAACCCCAAAATTTGTAGCTAAAAGCTTTGGATACATTTATCCTTATATTTTGAATATGAAGCTAATACCCGTGTAGCTAATTCTTTAGGATACATTTTTCAAAGTTGTAGTTAGTTGTTCCTATGGCTACAAATTCATATGTAACCCTAATTGTAGGTAAACAATTTCCTTACACATAAAAATGTAGTTTCCATTGTAGCTAAATATATGACTACAATTCAATTTGTAGCTATGATATGTAGGAAGAGATGACATTGGTTACAATTTGTATATGTAGTTCATGTATAGAAAAAATTAGAACTTACTACACATGTAATTATAGCTAGTGTGTAGTGAAAGACACCATGTACTACATATACATATGTAGTAAGAGACATTATGTATCTAGTCATTCGCTTGCCAATATAGAGGGGTTTCCAAAAAGAAAAAAGATGAATGTTAATCAAGATCGAGTTGTTCTTACAATGTCTACAATGATACTTTTATTTATATTTGAACTATGAGTACACATGGGGAGGACATTAACCTGGCCCCTGTTTTACAATATGCATGGAAAAATGATACATGTATATACTATCTTCTTCTGACTGCCTCTATCCACTGCAGACTCTATATGCCACATGATCATGTGCATCTTATTCTATCTTGATTTTTCTTTTGTATTAATTCCTCCGCTTGTATTGTCAATGAATGTGATACCATTGATAAACTTACAAGAAGAGAAAGACTGCTAAGGTATTGCTCTTCTTGATTGAAAATAGCGAACTTCTCTGTGCTCTGCTTCCAATTGGCTATAGGAAGCTCCTGTAATTGAAATTGACATTCATGGAGATTCTTGAAAGATAAATCATTCTCATCAACAATTGGTAGTTCCACCCGGTCCCCAAGTTTGAGGTTTCCATATATCTTAGCACATACTTTGTGAATCTGAGACTATATATTGGATAATTCCTTTGTCCTCTTTTTCTTTTGTTGTGGAAGTTGTTCCTGTAAAGAGATATGGCATCTAGCTAGAACTTAACTTGTAGTAACATAATTTGTATTATGCAGGTGAAAGTAAGAGAGTGTGACACTAATTTTGAGAAAATGATGTGTACTGGAACAAACCAATGAAATTATTGCATAGTTTACCTTTCACATGTACATGAACACCAGTTTATGATACTCCAATCAAGGTTATTCAATGGGTTAATTTGAATAGGATGAAGGTGTGATACAAAGGCCTTCTCTATCCATTCTTGGCATCAAATAACCTAACCTGCAAAAAAGGCCATAGCGAATGATCAAGTTGCCTTGCTAAAAGTTAAACATACCAGAATTTATACAAAACATAGCTATATATGAGTTATAATGGCATCATTATTTACCAACAACCGTTGTGGCAATGTGGTAGTCAGATCAGAACAAAACTTTATAGCATCTGAAACAATATCTGATATCGGAGCAGGTGTGGCCCCCAAACTAGTTTGCTTTTTACCAGGGGCCTTTTTCTCAGCAAGAGGCTGAGATGTCAACTCCTTTGGTACTGAATAAATATGAAACGACTCATCAGATGGTACCTACAATCAATCATTCATCAGGTCATGAATGATGGGATATGGGGCAGGCAGATGGATGTGTCATCACCACTTGTATAATATCAAATTAATTTCAGGAAGCACTTATTAGTGTCCCCACATTCCCTCAGATAATGCCAAAGCATTCATATGAAAGATAACATAATGAAATAATTAAGGTATAAACACAATACACCTTATATTTTTTAGTTTTCCAAACTATCCTCAAGCTTAAGAAACAAATGTTAGTCTAGGTAAAACCAATTAGAGGGGAAGGTGTACAATATAAATTAAATTTAGACTCAACAACCAGACTGTACTTTTATGCACAATGCATAAAGCCATAAATGAATGACAACATCAAAGAACTTGCACCCAAGAAGAACCCTTATAAACTTCCAAGCAAACATTTATTTATCTACCCTCTGTGGTAATCAAGAATTTAGTAATAAGAAGTCAACAAGACGAATAGATGAAAGTTTAAGAAAAAAACATACTTATCCCATGACTGATATGCACTCTACTTCTGTTGAAACTTTTTTGATCTCCTGAGAATGTTTGAGCTCAGAAGAACTTGAACTAGGAGGTATACATGATATCATCACAGAATGAGAGCCTCTGATAAAAGTGTCTCTCAATACCTCAATAAGTTTACTACCATGAATAGGAATATGAACCTGGTCATTGTTAAGAGCCCTTATATATTTCTTCAACACAAGTAGGCTCTTGTTGATCATATCCACTTCTATTATGCATCCATCAAAAAAATGTTTAACGTGGGAGTATTGCTCAATGATTAGCCTCCAGAAGAGGACGAATGGAAGAAGGTGAAATTACCTTGTTTATTTATCTTTATCAGTTGTATCTGCACCATGTTCTCTTCCAGCAAGATCTATAAATGACAACTTTACAACAACCCTAACATGTTTTGATTCACTACCATCAATATATCTCTTGATGTAAGTCGAAGTATGAAATGAGTCATTAGCCCCAATTTTCCTAGTCTTTTTGGTTGCACTTCGCCTTTCAATCAACTTTTTGATAGATTCTACATTTGAAACTTTAAATTCATGTAATCCTACAATGCAGACTTGTTTCTTTCAATCCTCCCTTATGCAAAGCTTTCTACATTGAATTAGGTAGATCATATGATAAATAATCATATCAAAATAGACTTGACTAATATGTGACTTCTATGCAAAATCAATTAGCCAAGTTAGTCTCTAGCACACAATGTTTCTAAACCGTGTCCTATTATACATAAAGAAACATGTACACACCTCCTGTCATTGAGGATATCATAAAGATTTCCACCATATATCCGAGATGACCCATAACTTGGCATACATAAAGAAACATGTACATACACGAAACTGATAGTATTCTGATATGGAATTGAGAAATAATGTCAAAATCAGACGAGTCATACGAAGTATGAAGGATCATTTAGAGTCTCAAACAAATGGTTGGTTAACATTATTAACTTTGCGCTTAATTCTGTAGAATTTCCCTGCACTTCTAATTTTCTACCCGTTGAAAATGAGGATGTTAATGGAGTGCATAATAAAACATCATGATTGTGTTGTCCTTTACTCTACAAGCCATTTCCATTATTCTGTACATGAAAGAAGAAAACTACTTTGACCAGTGACATTTTCTCAACTTCGCATACTCAAGCATGTATATCTTTAAAACTCTTATACGAGAAATCTTTCCCCCACGCTAAGGAAAGAGTAAAGGAATTATGTCATTAGTCTGCATTGGCGCTAACAAACAGGAAACTAAAGGTCAGTTTCTACGAATTTAGTAGGAACGATGTGAATCCTATATTAAAAAACTCAATTTGTGATACTTCCAAAAGTCAGATTTCATTATTAGTGATTGTATCTATATTTGATAATCGAGAACATGTTGTATAACTTTTTTTATAGAGAGAACCGCCCCCGTAGACACGTCACTTTTATGATTCCCCAGACAATGTAAAACTCTCGGGCCCCGAGCGCCCCGCATAATCGGGAACCAGTTAAAGAGAACAGTTGGCCGACCTGAACGACGGGTACCTTTTCGGAGTCGGCCGCTGAGTTTCAAACCCGAGTCCCTTCATGAGGGGACACCGTGCCGAACTACCTGAACCACTCCTCCCCGACATGTTGTATAACTTTTATCGATATAAAAAAGGGGAATAAAAGCACATAACTAATAAATTCTAGATAAATTAGTCTTAGAATCACCCATAAAAAATCTTAACATTTTAGCAACTTACTCTCGATTCTCAGTGGGAACCCAAGAATACATCTTTCCAGATCATTTGTTAATAGCAAGAAATATTAAAATACAAAGGGGTCTGATGTAGCATGAGTGATACAGGTAGTCTAACCTCATTTTTGTACCGATTCCGAGAATCCCTGGAAGCGCTCTCATGCCAATGGATAAAGTTTCCCAATTCCATCGCAAGTGAGCCAATTAGCTTACAATACAATTTATGTATACAAAGTAATCTGTGTGAGGAAAAAGTTGAATGTGCATTAATCCATAGAAATACAAGACCGACGAAACAGTAAATTTCGATTTAGAATATTTGAGAAGCTTGTTTTGTAGTTAGATTTCTGACGGAGAACACACTATATGAACACACTATACAACATCAACATAAATGTGTAGAAGAGGAGAACACTATAACTTGGCATCATTACCTCTTGTCAAGATTTCCGTTCAGAATTGGTGGGACATACTATACCCGACGATGATGCCATAGTATAAAAAGATATATCTTTAATTCACACACCTTCTCTCTATCTTCACCTCTCATACACATCTTCTGGGACGTACCGATGAATAGTGACTATTGGGGCAGTCACTTTCTACTGATATGCACACACTCATAGGATCACAATTCTGTGGGGCATCACCACAAATGAAATCTATGGCTGCCTCTTTGTTCCACCATTGTAGTAGCTTGACATTGGTGATGCATCCTCTATCGGCGATTGGAAGGCAAGAGGATGGGGGAAGCAAGGACTGTAGGAGGATATGAATGGGGGATGGTGGCGGAAGCAATTTGTTTTCCCTAATCGGGCTACTAATTAGGAATGGAGGGAAACTTAAATTTGTAGAAGGAAGAGGCGGGGAAAGTCGTTCGTTTTGTCCAAGACAACTACTATAAAACAATAAAATATAAGCAGAGCTAACTACATTTTAATAATTACACTTTTATGAAATTGTAACGAGAGACAGTTTTCCACTACATATAAATGAATTGTAGCTAGTATAGATGTAGTTAATTCTTAGTTTCTTTTGTAGTGCGGGACATTCTTAAGAGACCTTGTTTCTTCAATGGAAGTCACCTTGGGTTCTGATGTAGCCCAATTTTAGGGCTCCATCCTGTGCCATTTTGTACTTAAATCACATCTAAACATGTAGATTACAAGTTTTTTGCCCCTAATGTGCTTATCATTACAAATATGCTTATGGATGTTCTTTGCACTATTTTCAGGTACTTGACCATGTTTAGATGGATGAGAGAGAAAGAAGGAGTTCTAGGGTTACCCCAATCATGGAAGGACCCAAAGAAGGCCCCAAAATCTCCCTCAACCTACCTCTAATGGCCAAGGGTCGTCATCAAGCAAAGACATCCACAAATGATAAAGTTTGAAAGACAATCAACTGAAGAAGACCACAACACGGCCATGGGAATACCCCCACGGTCGTGCGTTTATTGTGAGGAATCAACAGTGACAACAGGGAATTTGCACCCAACGGCCACGGTCGTGGCCATCAAACACGGTCGTGGCCGGAAGAGTTGAAGACGGTCGTGGCCACCCACCAAGGTCGTGCGTTTATTGTGAAGATTCAATAGGTTGCCACCCTAAATCACCACGACCGTGGCCGCTAAAGAATAAAATGCCCGTGCTGCTGCACCACGACCACATCACCCTCCTCTAAAATGGCTGTGTTATCCAACACAGCCGTGGTGCCTTTCACCCACCACGACTGTGGCCACCACCATACTTAGCTTTTCACCACTCCCATCCATACCATGACCGTTCTACCACCCCACGACCGTTCCCTACTACCCTCACCACGGCTGTGGCACACCAACACGGTGTGGTGATCCACCAACCCTACCCTACTTTTATAATGTATTTCCTAAACTGCCCCTACTTACCCTAGTGCCTCCCCACCACCTATATATACATAGGTGGCAGCTGGGGCATGGGGGTTAGCCTCTCTCACAGTTGCTCCAAGCTTCCACCTTCCTTCCTTGAGCTCCTAGTGCAATACCTTTGCATTTTAGCTCATCATCCACCATTTCCACACTCATCCCACCTTGGAAACCTAGTTTTCTAGGTTTTCATCCATAACCCCCCATATTTTCATGCTCCCTTGCACCCTTGGAGGAGGGAGGTCGTCCACAACAACTTGGCCGGAGGTGAAGAAGAAGGCCACTTCATAAAGCTTCATGGAGTTTCTTCCTCTTCTTCCCCTCTCTTTTGTAGTTTCCTTGATCATGTGTAGCTAAGCCCCTAGTGGTGGGATGCTTGGGGTTAAAATGTGACTTTAATACCATGTTGGGGAAAATTGCTTGTAATGAACTCAATTTCTATCTATGATGATTGTCTCTTGCTTCTATCTCATTTCCTATTTTATTGCATGTGGTTTGTGCTTATAACATGGATTGCTTGCTTTGAGATGTTTGCTGACACTTAGCTTCTAGGAGGAATTGGAGTGTATGTGGCAATCTTAGGATTGCTCCTAGGTCCAATTAGTGGATCCCTAGCTAGCCCCCTTTATTCCTACATACACATCCCTCCTTCTACAAGTGAGTGTGAGATTTAAGTAGCTAGTGTAAGTGAGAGTGATGTAATTGCCTAGGGTCTTCTAAAGGCTAGAGTGGATAATTTCATGAGGTCAAATACCCTCGTCTCTACTCCCATCTCTACCCTCAACCCTCAATTGATCACTATCACTTACTCTAGAAACCTAGATTTGGCTAATCCCATTAGAATTACACCTAACCATATTCTTATACTAGTAGTGTAGGGTATATTCTAATGGCATTGACCTTATTGTTTGGTTGGGTAATCTAGATATAATTTGAGGACCTTGAATGTCTAATGATCTCCCCCAACTAATATCAAAGTTACATCCCCCAAATGGCCCACCTACCCTAATCAATTTGTTAAAACCCAAACTGCTCTATTTTCTTGTTCATGCTAGTTTAGTTTAGTTGCGTTTGCTTAATATAGTTAATTGCTTAGTTTTTCTCTTTAGTGTTAACTTAGACTCTTGCTCTTGCTAGCGGTTAGTTTAGTTTCTTAATTGCTCCTTGCCTTGCTAGAGTAGTATAGTTCATCTTGCTCGTGTTTGGTTAATTGTTTAGCCTAGTTGCTTAGTTTCGTCTTGCTTAAGATAATCTAGCTTTTTGATAACCTAGTTTCCATTCGGCCTTTCTTACTTGTTCATCTAGAGTAATCAACAAACAACCCTTTTAAAACCCTTAAACCCTAATCTCTATACTAGGAACATAGCTTACACTACCTAACTCTAGTGCCCCTTCTATCCCTGTGGACCGACCCCGTATCTTGCCAATCACCTATACTACGACAGTACCCCGTACGTTTGTGGGCGACCTATTTTAGTCTTTGTAATCAACTCAGTTAGGGACAATATAAATTTCGAAAGCAAAATCCCATCCCATACATTCTGACCTCGTGGAGTGCACCTAGCCACCCTAGTTGGCTGGTGTGTATGCCTCTAGCGGAATCTACAGCAAGCTTTCTGGCGCCGTTGCCAGGGATAGAGGCGCTCGGCCTAGTTAGTTAGTGTATGTTAGCCTTTCCTTTTGCCCTCACCATTGCTATTATTTATTCTTTTTGTTACTTTTGCATCTTGGTTTGCTAACTTGGTTTCTTGTTGTTTGTTTGTGTCTTACGCAGTTGACATCTGTGCATGCACAACACGCATTCTACTTGCACCAATTTGGTGGTGTACGACCCCGAGATTGGTAGAAGGAGGCACCAAGCTCGCCGCAATCAGCACCGAGAAGCTGAGATGGCTGAAAACAACCCGCAACCGGATGTTCAACCTCCACCGCCACATCGCCCGCTCCACGAGTACTTCACACTGGGGAACTACAACTCCCCCATCGCCACCTTGGTTGACCAGATGCCCCTTCAACAATTCTCCATTCCACCTACACTTCTGGGACTCCTACCTACCTACTTCGGGATGGAGAATGAAAACCCCTACCACCACATTGACGTGTTCCTTGAGACGTGTTCAACCTTCCACACTCCCGCCGTCACTGATGATTCCATTAGAAGGACACTCTTTCCTTTCTCCCTCAAAGAGAAAGCTAAAGAGTGGTACGTGTCCAAGTCAAAATTGGTCACATGGAATGAAGTGAAAAATAAATTCCTCAAGAATTTCTTTCCAATTGCCAAGCTGTCTTACATGAGGAGGTGCATCACGTCGTTTGCTCAGAAGGAAAGTGAACCCTTCTACGAGGTGTGGGAGAGGTTCCAAAAGCTGCTCCAAGACTGTCCTCACCATGAAGTACCTTTGTGGTATCTCGTTCAAGCATTCTACACCGGGCTTGAAGAGCAAAGCCAGAATAATGTGGACTCTTCCTGCCGGGGCACTTTCAAGGCAAAGCCGCCCGAAGAATCATGGTCATTGTTTGAACACCTTGCTGAAAATTCTCGCCACCACACTTCTACTAAAGGGGAGCATTGCAGTCGAAGCTACATTCCTCCATCTTCCTCTGTAGCTCTGACTCGCAATACTACTGACCCAGACTTGATGAAGATGATGGCCGACATGATGAAAATGATGAAAAATCAAGTTGGTGACTCTTCAAGCCAACCTGCTATGGCAGTCGATTCAGTGGATGCGGAAGTGAATGCTCTACACTCTTTTGGTGGCTGCAACAACCAAGGCCCCATGTCCAACTCCTACACTCCTGAGTGGAAGAACCATCCAAATTTTTCTTGGAAGCAACAAAATGAGGATGGACAAGGGCAAGGGCAGCCGAGGCCACGGTACAACTCTAAATTTGAAGATGAGGTACTCGGGAGGTTGAGGAACTTGGATGAGGTAAAGAGAGAAGTGTCCTCTCAAGGGTAGAATATTAGCCACCTAGAACAAAGACTTGATCAAATTTCCATCTCACTTGCTCGCCTCGAAGAGGGGAGACTTCCGTCACAACCCATGATAAATACAAACAATGATGGTGGTTATGTGAATGCTACTCAAGCCGCATACGTCCCACCACGAGGTCAAGCACCCTCACTTCTACAATATCAAGGACCACCACATCCATATGCTCTGCCACCTCACCAACCCCCACTTAACTACCAATATCCCCACCACCTTCACATACCTATCAACCACCACCTATACAACAACCTCCCCAACAACCAACTTGCATACTCTAAAATCCTAACTCCACCCATCAAAGACCGCCACCACCTTCGTCTTCACAAGCCCCCCTTCTCCCCATGAACAAGTGAGTATGGTGTCTGTCATATGGGGAGAAAAAGCTGCTCAAAATCTTGAAAAAAGGGAAAGGAGAGTGATTGAGGTTGATGACAAAAGTTCAATGCTAGAAGGGTCTAGCAAAGATCATAAGAGATCCAGAGAATTTGCCACTCAAGCACTACCAAAGGATGTTAAGTGCACCCAAATTTCTGCTGCTCCCGGCACAAATGTAGAAGCGCCCTCACTTGCCCCACCATCTCTTGGGAAAACTAAAATAACAATAGATAGGGCTCATCCGGCTGTTTGTGACAAGGCCATGTCCATTGCTTCACATACCATTGACATGGCAGCGCTTGAAGCCATACCTTTATGGGAGCCAAAACCTTTTCATGAGATGAGTATCACCATCATCCCTCCTCAAGTTCCGACCAGTGCTATAGAGATATTTGATGAAGTCGGGAAGCAATTCCATGAAGGTCTGACTCTCCAAGAAAAGGGCAACAATATCATGAATCTCTTGGGAAACTTGAAGCGAGGAATGATGGGCATCACATCATTTTTTTCATTACTGAAGGATGTATGCATGGGGAAGAAAAATTTAGTGCTACTACCAACCAAGGAGATTGTTGCTTCAAAGTTTGTGAACTTCATCTACGACATTGGCTTCCCTGAAAAGATAGGTGATTCGGGAGTGCCTCTCATCACCTGCTACATTGGTACACAACCCATCGAGCACTCCCTCCTTGACTTAGGTGTAGGGACAAGCATCATGCCATGGAGCATGTATCTATGTCTGGGCCTAAATAAAATGGAACCGGTGGATTGTGTCCTTGTCTTAGGTGATGGAACCAAAAGGAAACCCTTGGGAATACTGCAAAATGCAATAGTATCAATGGATGAAAGGATAAACATTGCATATGTGACTGACTTTTTGATAGTGGATTCTGAACCTATTGATGGGAAAGAATACCTCATATTGGGGAGGTCCTTCTTGTCCACTGCGGGTGCAGAAATCAATGTGCATACGGGCACTCTGACGGTCACCTATAAGAGGAGAAAATTTGATTTCTTTATATTTACTGAAGAGGAGAGGGACAAGCTGGGTAACGAAGACTTTGGTGAGAGTATATGCTATTATGATCCTCTAGAGCTGTGGAGATCAAGTCCATACTTCCGCTCGATGCACACTCCATGGGATGAAGCACATGTCATTAGAACGTTGGATAGGATCACTGTAGAGGAAAAAGAGGACACCGTGGGTGTCGATACATAGCGAAAAAGAGCAACAAGCCCGGCTGAAGGCTATAAATTTAGTGCTAGTGGGAGGCAACCTACATGGTTTGAGATTCTCAAACCTTGTTTTATCATACTTTCTTTTAGTTTCCAAGAAACACACACACACTATACTTGATTGTTTTTTTATTTGTGAATCATGTTAACACAGGTATAAGGAAGAAAAGATGATGCAAAAAGGGTTTAGCCAAAGCAGAGGTCAAAATGGAAGAAGAGATTGCAAAGCAATAGAGGAGCTATAGGAAGAAGGACAGAACGGTCGTGCTGTTCAGCACGACCATGGTGGCCCTGTCCTGCTCACCTAGTGTTACATTGACCACTCTAGCTCCTGGCGGTTGTCTTTCATGACCCCACGCCTTTTACCCTACTAGTCTAAACTTCTATTTTATGTTGAGGGTAGCATGATTTAAAAGTTTGGGGTGGTAGGGCGGTAAACCCTTCTCTCGCCACACTTTTCTTTTCTCCATGTGCCTTGTGCTAAATTTTTGCAAGATGATCAAACAGTTTGACTGACATTTCATACTTGTTTACCCTGACCTGGTGTGTCTTCTTGCATTCATGCATACATGTAGTTTAATTTCATACATTTTTGCATAATTTTTCAAAATTTTTGCTTTTCCGTACCGTGCATTGCATCTTCATGTAGTTTTTGTAGTTTCTTATGCATGTTAATTAGGATTTGCTACTTTGTGTCTTGAAATTCCCCTAAAGTAGGTTTAGATGTGATTTAGTGCAAATTGGCACCATTTTGGCCAATTTTTCCCAAATTTGAGATTTCTTATCTAAAAAGTATGTTTTGACCCAATCTCTACTGTTTTGAGTAAAAATGATGACCTTTGACTAGTGCAAGTGAAATGTCATGCTTTATTGCTAAGTGGTATCAATGTTTGACTTTTTACATGTACATCACCTCTCTTATGATTGTGATTGATTTGGCTGAATTGTGAACTTGAGCAAGCTTTGAACGCTTAGTGTTTGTGGAATCACTTGTTTGATATATCAATTTCATCTTGTTCATTCATGTGGTGTGATATCTAGGATGAAGTATTGGATTAACTTTCATGAAGGATGTCTTATGTGGAAAATCATACCAATGACCCCTCTTTGACCCGACTCTTCTTCCACCATCTTCATACCCCTCTACCTCATAAAAAGATGCCCTAGTGCACATAATGAGCCTTGGCCACCTCCAAAAGTTTGGGGTGGCCACATCTCTACCTCCCCGCTTCACTCTGTCCACCATATGCCCTATCTACACCAAGGGAAAGAAAGAAAAGAAGAGAAAAAGAAAAGTAAAAACAAAATAAAAGGATGCTCCTGTATAAGAGCATTCAAATAAAGAAAAGATGAGTGTGTAAAAACACTCCAAAAATCTTACCACAACCCTTTCTTCCACTTTCATACCCATTGAGCTAGGAAACATCAAGCTAAGCTCATTTTGCCTTTTTTCCGCAGCCACGTGGGTCTTTTGGTATGATTTGAAATATAAGAGTGAACGTATGAATGTGAAACAACACTGCTAGTCATTCTTGATTAACGCCACCATGAAACGGTTTACCCAGAACTTAATGAAAGAAATATGGATAACTTGTATATTCTATGTGCTATATTTGAAGTTCATGTGCTTTGTGCTCTTTTCATGATTGGATTGTGAAAGTAGGAGAGGAGAGAGGTGAAATGCATGCACTCAGTCATCTTTGATCCCATTCAACAATAATCATCTTTTACATTGCATATGTCATTTCTTTTTGTGGAAGTTTTGTATAGAGATTGAGTTGGAGCATACTTGAGGACAAGTATGTTTTAAGTTTGGGGTGGTGATGTAGCCCTATTTTAGGGCTCCATCCTGTGCCATTTTGTACTTAAATCACATCTAAACATGTAGATTACAAGCTTTTTGCCCCTAATGTGCTTATCATTGCAAATATGCTTATGGATGTTCTTTGCACTATTTTCAGGTACTTTGACCATGTTTAGATGGATGAGAGAGAAAGGAGGAGTTCTAGGGTTCACCCAATCATGGAGGGACCCAAAGAAGGCCCCAAAATCTCCCTCAACCTACCTCCAATGACCAAGGGTCGTCATCAAGCAAAGACATCATCAACAAATGATGAAGTTTGAAAGACAATCAACTGAAGAAGACCACAACATGGCCGTGGGAATACCCCCACAGTCGTGCGTTTATTGTGAGGAATCAACAGTGACAATAAGGAATTTGCACCCAAAGGCCACGGTTGTGGCCATCAAACACGGTCGTGGCCAAAAGAGTCGAAGACGGACGTGGCCACCCACCACGGTCATGTGTTTATTATGAAGATTCAACAGGTTGCCACCCCAAATCACCACGACCGTGGTCCACTGCCACGACCGTGGCCGCTGAAGAATAAAACGCATGTGCTGTTGCACCACGACCACATCACCCTCCTCCAAAATGGCCGTGTAATCCAACACAGCCGTGGTGCCTCTCACCTACCACGACCGTGGCCACCACCATACTTAGATTTTCACCACTCCCATCCATACCACGATCATTCTACCACCCCACGACCGTTCCATACTACCCTCACCACGACCGTGGCACACCAACACAGCCGTGGTGATCCACCAACCCTACCCTACTTTTACAATGTATTTCCTAAACTTCCCCTACTTACCCTAGTTCCTCCCCACCACCTATATATACATAGGTGGTGGCCGGGGCACGGGGGTTAGCCTCTCCCACAACTTCTCCAAGATTCCACCTTCCTTCCTTGAGCTCCTAATGCAATACCTTTGCAATTTAGCTCATCATCCACCATTTCCACCCTCATCCCACCTTGGAAACCTAGTTTTCTAGGTTTTCATCCATAACCCCCCATATTTTCATGCTCCCCTGTACCCTTGGAGGAGGGAGGTCATCCACAGTAGCTTGGAGGTGAAGAAGAAGGCCACTTCATCAAGCTTCATGGAGTTTCTTCCTCTTCTTCCCCTCTCTTTTGTAGTTTCCTTGATCATGTGTAGCTAAGCCCCTAGTGGTGGGCTGTTTGGGGTTAAAATGTGACTTCGATACCATGTTGGGGGAAAATTGCTTGTAATGAACTCAATTTCTATCTATGATGATTGCATCTTGCTTCTATCTCATTTCCTATTTTATTACATGTGGTTTGTGCTTATAACATGGATTTCTTGCTTTGAGATGTTTGATGACACTTAGCTTCTAGGAGGAATTGGAGTGTATGTGGCAATCTTAGGATTGACTCCTAGGTCCAATTAGTGGATCCCTAGCTAGTCCCCTTTGTTCCTACATACACATCCCTCCTTCTACAAGTGAGTGTGAGATTTAAGTAGCTAGTGTAAGTGAGAGTGATGTAATTGCCTAGGGCCTTCTAAAGGCTAGAGTGGCTAGTAGCATGAGGTCAAATACCCTGATCTCTACTCCCATATCTACCCTCAACCCTCAATTGCTCACTATCACTTACTCTAGAAACCTAGATTTGGCTAATCCCATTAGAATTACACCTAACCCTAGTCTTATACTAGTAGTGTAGGGTATATTCTAATGGCATTGACCTTATTGTTTGGTTTGGTAATCTAGATATAATTTGAGCACCTTGCATGTCTAATGATCTCCCCCAACTAATATCAAAGTTACATCCCCCAAATGGCCCACCTACCCTAATCAATTTGTTAAAACCCAAACTGCTCTATTTTCTTGTTCATGCTAGTTTAGTTTAGTTGCTTTTGCTTAATCTAGTTAATTACTTAGTTTTTCTCTTTAGTGTTAACTTAGGCTCTTACTCTTACTGGTGGTTAGTTTAGTTTCTTAATTGCTCCTTGCCTTGCTAGAGTAGTATAGTTCATCTTGCTCGTGTTTGGTTAATTTTTTAGCCTAGTTGCTTAGTTTCATCTTGCTTAAGATAATCTAGCTTTTTGATAACCTAGTTTCCATTATGCCTTTCTTGCTTGTTCATCTAGAGTAATCAACAAACAACCCTTCCAAAACCCTCAAACCCTAATCTCCACACTAGGAACATAGCTTACACTACCTAACTCTAGTGCCCCTTGTATCCTTGTGGACCGACCACGTATCTTGCTAATCACCTATACTACGACAGTACCCCATACACTTGCGGGCGACCTATTTTAGTCTTTGTGATAGACTCGGTTAGGGAAAATATAAATTTCGAAAGCAAAATCCCATCATGTGCGTTCCGACCTCATGGAGTGCACCTAGCCACCCTAGTTGGCTGGTGTGTACGCCTCTAGCGGAATCTACACCAGGTTCCCACCTCTTGGGGATAGTTCTAAGGATCTTTGAGTTGATCTTTCCTCTACTCATAGGATGTCCTAGAACAACAAGACCATTCACAATGGTGTTGAGCCTTGAGTACATGTTGACCATCTTCTCCTCCTTTCCCATCTTGAAGTTCTCAAGTATCCCTTTGAGCATGTAGACTTTGCTTTCCTTCACTTGAGTTGTCCCCTCATAAGTGATGCATAGCTCCATACCTCATAGGTTGTTTCATATGTAGAAATCCAGTTGAACTCGGTGGGGGTCATGGAGGCATAGAGGATGTGCATGTCTCTAGCATTCAAGGTTGCTTTCTTCAAGGTAGCATCATCCCATTCTTCAATCTTTGTCTTTGGTAGATTGTATGGGCTGTTCACCATTTGCCACATCTCAAGACTTGCTCCTTAGATGTAGAATTGAAGCCTTCTTCTCCAATAGAGTAAATTGCTCCCATCAAAGATTGGAAGGTTGATCAAGTATCTCCCTCCTTGGTAGTCACCCATCTTCTCCTACTTGTGGAAGTATACTTGGAGAAGACCCACTCTAATACCAATTGTTGGATCCTAGATGGGTAGATGGGGTGAATAAAGTTGAATGCACTTAAACAAAATTCATTAGGCCTTCAAGATATATCAAAAGATAAGGTTGCTAAATAGGAAGTTTGAGTGCAACTAAAATATTCATAGAAAGGGAGAGAGAGATTGAACATACACCAAGTGACAAGCTATGTAGAGTGGTTCCACACTTCAAATGAGAAGTGAGTCAGTCCACTACCTAGAGAGGTCAACCTCTAGGATTTCTTAACCATTGCACTCTTATATTCATTCATGTGACTTACAATACATGACCACCAAAGGACTTACCTATCCAATACAAAGAGTCTTCAACCTTACCAAGGACTTACCCACTTTGCAATGAGTCTTCTGCCTTCTTCCAAGGACTTACTTATACTTGCACAAGTCTTTAGCCTTCAAGGAATTACCCACTCTCCTTAGATCTTCAGCCTTTGACTTCACCTTCACTCGAAGAAGATTCCACCAAGTACTTACCCACTTGAGCAAGGAGTCTTCTGCCTTCACCAAGGGCTTACCCACTCTTACTCCAAGTCTTCAGCCTTGATCTTCACCAAGGGACTCCTTCCCTTGTTCTTCTTCACCTCTCTTAGCCAAGAGAGAGAACCTTCATCTTCATGGTTGAAATGAGAGATAGAGAGGCGGTGGAAGTGAGAGCCTCACAAGATATACATGTAGGACTAGCTCTCTTACAAATTTCCTACTCACTCTGACAAATGTAGCAAGTGATTAAGCTTAGAGAGAGAGGAGGTTGTAGGAAACACTCAACTATAGAATAGGAACCTCACATAGAGTTTTCCATTGAATGCTCAACCTTGGCATGAAGCCCAAGGTCCTATTTATAGTTGGGGATGCCTCTTAGCCTTTGGGAACACTTAAGAATGAAAACTAGCCATTTTGTGGCTTGCAACAGATATATTTTCACCTGTTGCAACTCCACAACGGCTAGAAACACTTTTCTACACTGATTTGTATAGTGAAATCGTTCGAGTTTCTATAAAGGTAACTCGACCGATCCCAATAAAAGATAATACCAATTTAGGCCATCGGTCGAGTTTTTCCTGGGGTAACTCGACCGATTCACTTAAATTAGTTTTGGTCAGTAGAGGGATCAGTCGACTTCTGTGAAGTGTAAACTCGACTGATCAAAAGTCATTTTCAAGATCCAATCAGGATCGGTCGAGTTTGCAACTCGACCGATGAACAACCTGATGTGAATTTTGGAAAATGGCTTTTGAGTGCTTAAACATTTGATCTAAGTGCTCTTGATTTTTTGTAAGCTTAATTACAAGTCATACTATCATTACAAGTGATTTACAACATGATTCTAATGGATTTACATCATATTCCAAAAATGTGCACTTGTATTGACTTTGACTTGTCTTTTCTCTAAGTTGAGATGTGCAAGTTAGGGCATTTGGAGTGTGTCTACACCTAATCTGAAATTACTCAAGTAGAGGCATTAGACACAGTTAATTGGAATGGTTTAGTCATCACCAATGCAAGGGTTTTGTCAATTTAGACCTTGAGTCAACACCATGGTCGATGGTTTCACTAGATCCATGGTCGATGGCTTCACTGGTTCTATGGTCGATGGTCCACAACCAATGGTTTCATTGGTTTGTCAAAAAACAATAATCTCTCTAGTTTTCCCACAAATTATGGTTCTTATGCTTGTCATCAAATGATGGTCTTCATAGTGACAACATCAGATTATGGTTCTAATATCCACAACCAATGGTTCCTCAGATGTCAACAAACGATGGTGGTTCTATTGTTGACATTCAATGGCTTTCCGATGTGCATGATTCAAAGGTTTTTCTTGTATGTAATTTGATGGTTTTAGCTATACAACATCCAATGGTTTAGGTTTGAAGTGTGGTAATTGATGATAGTGCTTTATCTTGAGTTTACCCATGATCTAATGGAGGATCTAGGGTTAGGGTTTGTGCTTTTTGCCTAAGTATAGGAACCAATGGTTAGTTGAATGTTGAATTGTAACATTAACTTAACATGCCGTTTTGAACCTAACCCTAATACAATTAAATGATGATGGTTAATTGTTCCTAGCTTCCTTTGTTGATATAATGAAGGAATGCTCTCTCTTAATGATTATGGTTATTCTTCTATGGTATCTTGTGAAAATCATATATCTTAAATGCACTGTTATGCTAAACCTGTGAATCACAAGTATGGTGATGTCTTGTTGAATCTTTTATAAGGTGTAGAAAGATAATGATGCTCTTACATGGGATTATTTGAAGGTCTTAACGACCTTTGGACATGGTTGAGCCCTAATGGTGGTGTATCCTCTTCATGATGTGACAAGGATTGGTATCCTATGATGATGTGATAAGAATTATATTTCATACATTTTATATATTCTAGACTTGTGAGATACCCATATTTTTGTAGAAATCCTTTAGGGTTTGTATGTAACTTGATTGATGCAGTGTAAAGACACCCAATTGGCATTAACTAATCAAGTGAAACCCTAACAGTGTACTACCCTATGTTTTAGAACCATTCCAGTTTTAGGACTCGTTGGATGGGGAAACAGGTGTTCTTGAAGGGAAGGTCAGAGTCATATACTTTTAATATATGCGAGTGTAAGTGACTGTGTGTCCTTATCATCCTAATCCAAAGGTTTAGAGAATAGTTGCGGTCATGCCTCAGATTGAGAGAAGTGGAGGTTGTGTCTTGGATATTTGTTTATGTGATGTGATTGAGGACAATTGAGGTTGTACCTCGGATGATAGGTTTTGTATATCCTGGTTTCAAGTTCCATAACCTAAATACCAAGGGAGGAATAAGCTAATTGCAGCCTGACTATATATGTAGTTGTGGCTGACTTGTACTGACTGAGGGGAAGATATCTTAGGATTTCAGCTCTCCTAGATCTTGTATGAAATTGATTATGACTTTGCAGTGGTAAGTTGGACTTTGAGTGGTATACCTCAAACTCCCCATGTCTTAATAAAATATGTAATCTAGATATGTAGTATATTTGTTTAGGGTTAAACACGGCTCACATTGGTTGATAACCCTTACTTGTTTCTTATAATGTTTATTTGTTATATAATATAGTAAGAGAAATCAACTATTTAAAAGATGATAATTTATCTGTTCCTCTATATATCATGATAGTCCTGCTTACTGTAATGTTATATATTCTATCTACTTAATATGTTTAACTTGTTTATTAAATAACCTGATGTAATACAAGTCATTGTTGAGAGTTATATCTCTCACTAGGACATGGGTCTCACCTCGTGTGTCACAACATCTTTTTAGGTGATCGTCAAGGACGTCGTCAGGTTCATGGAGGCGAGGAAGAGAACCTTAAAGAGAAATAGGATCAGAAGGTTGGCTAGTAGTTAGTGTGTCCTAGAGTCATCCTTACACTCTCAGATCTGGGCAAGGGATGTTTTGTAGATGATATGTACATTGACACACGTTTTGGAAGTATGTTGATGTTTGTATATAGCATGTATATGTGGAACATCTCTTTTGTATAAAGGTTGTGGATGAGGTCACTGAACATATATGTATATACCTGATATGTCATGTGCTATTATATAGGTAGTTGGACTTATATGTAATCATCCCTGAACATGTTGGTGATGTTTTAATTGATTTTAATTTACCCTCTTTTTTGAACCGAGATTAATTAGCAACCGATCATGTGTTTTGTTTTGATTAATCTTGTTTAACGTGGTGGGGCATCAGAGTGCTGCGTTTGATAAAATGGTTCTACTGTTTGAGTTTCTCCCTCTTAACTAGAATGAATTGACCGACATCCCTCTCTTCTTGTTTTTTTCTCTCACCCTAGACCTTCCCCAAGTTCTTTCCTTGCATATCTTAGCCCAAATTGACCTCCCTAGTGCAACCCTAGCCAATTTTGTGGCTTGATGATGTGATTGGTGTAGATTTGTGTTGCTACTCTTTCTCACACACTTCCCATGGCTTCAAGCAGGAGAAAGTAGAGTTCTGGTAACACATCCTTCCCTCACACATCCTTTGCTACTATGGAGTCTCTTTTATTCATGATCAAGCTGTAAATCAATATAAAGAGTTGCTCCCTTGTGCCCCCTTTCCTTTTATATCTTTGGTGGAAACTACAAATGAGTTCTTGACTGCAATCAAGAAGCTTTTCCTTGGACAATGTCTTGGTGCTCTTTGTATAGAATGCTATTGCCTCTTTAATTCTTACGCTAGCACAAAAGTAGTTCATGAGTTCTATGTTAACCTTACATGTAACTGCACTACCTTAGTACAACCACCTAACACCCAAATCATCATTAACTCCATGATTGCAGGGACTAGGATCACAATCACTTAGGATAGCCTAAATACCTACTTGATTGGATCCTTGTCCACATCTAATTATATGTCCACCTGTCCCAATAACCTTGGCATGCTCTACCCAAAGGAATTCTACAAGAGCTTTGATCTTGAATTATCTATGTTTGATATTCACAAAGTCTTAAAGAAGCTTGAGCTAACCTATAGGAAGAAAGCCATCCTACCATCTTATTCCCTATATCTCGAGACACACATTAGTGCTCTCATTGTAAATTTCAATATCCATACAAAGAAGAATTAAAAGGACATTTCAGAGAACTCCATAGTGAAAGTGTATTGTATCCTTCAGAGTATTTGAGTCAAATGGACCCGCTACATTCTTCACCACATGAACTATTTTGACTCGAAGAACACTGGGATTCCCATCCTCCTTCTCCTAACCTCATCTGTGGTTGGTTTCATTTCCTTACTGAGAAACCCCTTTTCAAATATTTGAACTACACTTCAAATAGAAAAGGTGTTTCCATCAGTGAGACCACAATGAAGAAATCATACCAATCATGTATCCCTCTACCCCTGGTGCCTCCTCCACCCTGCCTCATTCTGTACCACCTAGACCTAATAGGGTTTCTTTCTTTGTATCCAATGAATCTCTCATGGGGTACATGATGCATTAGAATGCCTATCATATACATGTTCAAGAACATATCCAACATGACCTAGTTCACCTAATGTCCAACATGAAAATGTATTGTCCTTCAATATATCCACCATACCATCCATCCCTTTCTGCCACTGAATATGCTACCTTTGCATATGATTAGTTCTACCCAGCACATTAGTTTGCATCAACCGTTGCACACCCTACTCCTACTGCTGGACCTACACCTTCTTAATCTCATCCACTATGACCCAATTTCTTTCTCTCCTGACTGGCCTTGCCTCAGTTGTACTTGCATATTTTGATGGGGTTTCTATACCCACTTTTGAGCAAGCTAAGTCATAGCTCACCACTGGTATGTCCTAACACGAGCAACATCTCAAATGTCTAGATACACTCTCTCCTTTGCTCCTCCTGAAAATATGAAGATAGTAGAGGAAGACAATGAGGATGTTGAGGATGATGATTATGAGGTATATGGATCTAATGATGATGGAATTGATGATGGTTATGAGGTCGATGTGGCACCTGCATCGTTTGTAAGACCATCATTTTGTGTGTTTAGCATGTATTTGCATAGGACACCTATATATGGGGCTACTATTTACATCTTTATGCCATTCCTTATTATTTTTGTTTTCATCAAGGACCGATCTACCTTTGTTGTAATCATTATCTTATGTACCGTTAACTCTTTGATTTGTTACTTTCATGAGTTTTAGGGTATGCAATCTTACATTTTAATTATGACTTAATGTTATTAGTTAGCCTCTAGCTATTTTTTTCTTGGTGTTGGTATATGGTGCTTATGAGTTGGACAAGACTTGACCTAGCTCTTCTATCCCCTCCCTTTTTTATATGACATAGGGGGAGAAATAGTTTGCCACATATTGAAAGTGATAGGTAGTTGCATACTTTTTTGCTTATTGAACACATAGCATATATATGTTGTGGTTATGTTTTTGGAAGAACTAACCATACATGTAAATGTAAGCATAAACTGAGGGGGAGCAATCACATTATATATTCATGTACCCCCTACATCTCAAAGGTAAAATGTTTAGAATTTCAGTTCTTCATGATATGTCGAGGATGATTTGTCATCTTCAAGAAGGGAGAGAATATTGACCTAAAAATTAGCATTATCCACTTATTGATGATGACTTAACCATTCCATTCATGTGTATCTAATATGTCCATATGAGATCAATTCTAGGTATTAGGTGCATGAAGAGGATGAAATTAGCAAACCCTGGTATGCCAGAAATCAAGTCAAAATTAATGCAAATGCAAGTTTTGAAGATTAAATAGTATCTTTATTAGAATCATGTTGTCTATCATTTGTATTGAATGCTCGAATTGTAACTAAGCTTAATGGATACTTAGAGAACTTAATTCAGACATTTAAGGAATTTTTGGGCATTTGTCATAAGTTGTTAAAGACTTACTCATCGATTGAGTTTTTCCCGGTGGAAACTCAATTCACAGCCAATTTGGATTTTGTCAATACATAGGGTCAGCCGATTTGTCATGGTGGCAACTCGACCAACACCCTGTATAGGCAAAATCAATTATATCTGTAGGTCGAGTTTCATCCCAGATAAACTTGAGCGGCAACTCCAATTTGCTTTGTTATGTAGTGCTTTTGGTCAAGTTTCCCAAATGGTGACTTCGTCGATAACATTGTACGGTAAAGTGTTGAAAAGTGTTTATAACCATTAGAGTATCGATAAACTCAAAAATATATCACTTGAAAAACCTAAAACATATAGAATTTAGTCCTAGTCTCTACTAGTAGTAGGCAACCTCAACTATAAAAGGGGCCCTTGGGACTTCATTCCAAGTTTATCAACTATGCTCCCTTATTATAGTTGAGTGTTTTTGCCTCCAAGAGTCCATAAACTCCCTCAAGCTTGTTTACTACTCTACATCTAGTTTGAGTGAGTTAGGATCCTTGTAAGAGAGTTTCTCCAATGTACATCTTGTGAACTCTCCACTCTATTTCCTAATCTCTCTCTAGTAATTTGGTGGTTTCAAAGTGACTTCTTTGAAAATGGAAGGGTTGATCAAAGGCTGAAGATCTTCTACAAGAATGGGAAAGTCTTTAGGGAAGGCAAAAGATTCTTGGTAGGTAGATAGGCATGACCTTTTTAATGGTGATTGACTCCATGACCTGAAAAGAAATGCTAGTTAAGCCCTTGTTCTTAATAAAGGTGGTATATATTTTGCAACTCTTATAATGTGATATAAGTAGTGTGACATGGTTGAAAATCCTAGAGATTAACCCCTCTAGGTAGTGGATGTACATCTCCTAGTTTGGAGGTTAGAACCACTATACATCTTAGCCTTCTTTTGTTGTTTGCTCAATCTCTCTCTCTACCTTTTCTTTTTAATATTGCAATATCTTTTAGCAAATATCTTGAAGGTCGAATGTGTTTTGTTTAAGTAGTTTTATATCTACTCACCGCCTATAGAGCCCACATATCCAACAATAAATATATTTAAGAGGCTTAATAATGAATCATGCATTGCTTTAGGGCCAGAAGAAGTATTCTTGGATGTGTTTGATCATGATTTTACAATTAAATTTATTCTAATTCAAGGTATGTATACCTAATTATAAAGTTATTTGAAGAAGTTATATAGATGAAAAAATTTCGGAATTTTGGTCTCACAATTGGTAATAAGAAGTTTTGTGTGATGAGGGACACATGTTTGAAATTTTGTTTGAATTGGTGGCTGCAACTAGTAGTTATAAGAGTTTGAAGATTTGAAATTTTGATTTAAAATATTGTGATATCAAGGTCGTATATAGTCATGGTCATATGGTTGTGACATTTGTATGTCACGAAATAACCATTGCTTCTAGTGGGCTAGACAAACAATCATGTATGTTGGATCAACAATGTATGGATGGTGATGAAGTCATCCCCAACTTCTGTATTAGCTGGGGTAGAGGCATGAACAAACTTCCTATACTTCTCCATCAACCACTATTGACTTATTCAACCACCACCATTCCTCTCTAGCTCCTCTTTATTGGGCATGATGAGGTCTACCTGATGACCCCTCGCATAGGGCATGTGACAGCTGTGTGAGAAGTTCCACCCCTCCCACCTTGATTTGTTCTCCACTACAGCTTGTAGTGAGCAGGTAGAGAAGAAGGAGAGACCACGAGGGCCTGATTAAGGGAGGTAGGAGTAAGATAACCACCACTGAGTTGACATGAATATGGGCGCTAATGCTTCATCTCCATATGATCAGGTTCTCATAGTGGCTCGACACCGACTGAAACTCTAAGGTTTGAAAGCTTTGTGGCAAAGAGTGGCCTAGACGGGGGTTTCCTCAATGCAATCCATGGCCTCCTTTTGGTTCTTGGATGTCATACACATATCTATGAGGATTCATTCTGAGACATGGGTGAAGGAGGTGCCTCTGTAACATACCAAAACCTAGAATCATACCCTATTCCCTAAATAAAAGGTTAACGGTCTTGGTTCCTTAAATTTGACCAAACAAAGATAAAGTTGTGCCTTAATATATATTGTTAATGCACATAACATGAACAACTCAATGGTAATCCCATTACATATTTATATTTAAATAAAATATAACATATTATGTGGCATAAGGTTCTATAATCAACATCACATATTTTTTTTGGAAGAACCTTTCAACTATTTCATCATAAAAGAGCTTACAAATAACAAGCTAAAATGAAT
The DNA here is from genome assembly GCA_963693085.1 of Alisma plantago-aquatica. Lineage (NCBI taxonomy): Eukaryota > Viridiplantae > Streptophyta > Magnoliopsida > Alismatales > Alismataceae > Alisma > Alisma plantago-aquatica. The sequence goes on from OY856414.1 coordinate 410,532,398, forward strand.
GTGATAAAACATGGTATTATCAATACCATTACAATTATTATCTTCTAAGCTAAGGATAGACCTTAGGTCTATCAGCCTCTTAGAAATCTGAGAGAAGAAGTGGGTTTTTGGGTGATGATTAAACAAGCTCCTTTGAACTTGGATGGCTTCATGTGCCAATTGAATTTTTAGTAGCTTGGAAGAGTAGTATTAGGAAGGCCTAAATGTCTGAATCAACAATCTGTATAGCCTAGTATAGACCTTAAGCTACATTAGTTGTGATGTGATCCTCTTGATTAATTCTGTATCCATTCCTCAGGTTGTACAAGTCGACATTGGTGTGGTTGAACATGGATCCACTTCAGAGGTCACTGCTAGACTTTGAATATCCTTAATCTCTTCTCTTAAATATTTATTTGCCAGTCTCGGGCTTCGCCTATTAGCCTCACTGTTTCTCACTGTCCCACACCTCTTCATCTTTGTGCCACTTCCTTTAATTCTCCTACCTACTGATAGCCTCACATCACATATTTATTTATGTGCTAAAATAAAAGTATAATTATTAAATATATTGCATATGTTTCCTTAATACATGAATTAGAATAACAATTGGTGTTTCCATATCCATAAATATGTATATTGTGCCATTATTTAAATAAATAATGATTGGATGGCCTTAATAGACTAAATAAGAAAGATATGGAAAATTTTAATAAGGAAACTCTTTTGGTAACACTGTGACAATAGTGGGTCTCTAAATAATAAATAATGATGGTAATGACGTAATGTTATAAGAATATAACAATGATGAGTCCAAAACTTTGATTGTATTAAAACTCATAATAGGAATTTTCAAAACCCAAATATAATGGTAGAATCATGTTCCTTGGGCCGCAACTATCTTGGGAGCCAAGTTTCACATTATTTAAACAATAATAACTATCCTAATTTTATTTAGAAAATAAAATATGAGATAAGGTAAAAAATGTCAAGTAAATTATTAAATGTCTTCAAAAGTGGAAATATATCCTAAATTCAGTTTCTACATACCAAAATCAGACTATGTGTGAATTTTCACATTAAATGAACAATCCCAACTATCCTAATTTTATTTAGGAAAGTGAACATAACTTAAGGTCCAAAATATTAAATAAAATGGTAAACAATCCCAAAAGGGAAAGTTGATGCCAAAGTTAGATTTTTCATGTCCTAATTAGTTTGGACGTCAATTTTCACCTTATTTGAGCTTTGTTTGGGCCCTCAAATGAATTAGAAAAGAAAATTATTAAAACTTTAATATAATGCTTGATATCTTTTCCAATTTCCTAAAGTATCAGATTATATTTCTATTATGCTAAGATTTACTGGTTTCCAAATTTGTTTAAATGTGTTGTCTCCAGTAAGCCATCGGTATTGATCAAGCAACTTAAAGGTCATTTTTTACCTTGGATAAGAGACTGAGTTTCTTGCAAAATAGTATATGTCTCTACTACCAATCTTTCTCGTTTCTCAACCTTTTCCTTCATTTTTCTTCTGTTGGATTCATATCTCTCTCCCAATCTTTCCTATCCCTAATTTATCCCTTCCTTATCTAACATGGAAATGGCCAAAAGTGGCGTCAACCCTCCTTGTCACCCCGAGATAGCAGACTTGTTGAAACCCATTATAATCCTATATAAGTACCTATAAACCACCATGATCCCTCTATAATCTCTTCTCCAACCTCAATCTGGTATGAAGCCATGAAATTTACCCCTGTGAATCCCATTTGCTTCACCGTTCATCGTGACTGTCCTCCCAAAACATCTCCAACAAAAAAACAATTCCATGCCTGGTAAGCTTCTTTGGAAGCCCCTCTTGCTTTATGTGATATCATATTCTTGTGTATCTAAGCCTTCTTCCATTCCACTAGCCACAATTATTTCTCTAGTTCACGTGATGTTTTCAACGATTACTTATTTGTTCTAGTTCCTAGCTACTTTCTTGGGACAATGATACCTCTGTCTAGCTCGACCCTTTTTGCTTTACCCCTTGTTTCTACACTCAATGTTATGTTTTCCATTTCTCCTTATCCCACCTACTATTAGACATCATCTAGGTGCCTCATCATCCTCGGTGGTTGTGGGTCTCATATAGGTTGTCGTTGACTTTACCAACCCCTTGTGATGTGAGATGTATTGGTTTTAGGGCACATAGAAGCCTAGAACTCCCACTGGCTCTTGTCTTGGAGCTGCTTGCAACCATGATGAGGGATCAAGGATGGGGATGCATCTCCTCTATCATTTCTCCTCTTTGTCCCTCATCTTTCTTTTCATTTATATTTATCCTTCAGGGGAAAAATCATCATTTTCTCTTAGTTTTTTCTTTTCTTTTCCTTGTTGTGTTGTACACCCTATTGGCTATGGGTCCGGATCGGTTGGCTAATCCCGATAAGACCAATTAGGATGAGTGGTTTATTCGGATAATTTTACCCACATGGATTAATTGAATTTCTTGATTGGATGATATTCATAAAATTTATAACGAATTATATGCTTATAAAAATACAAAAAAATCTCATTGGAATTAGAAAATTATCTTGTATCCAAATAAATATATTTCATAACCCAATGTAAATATAAAAATATTAGGTAATCTATGATTTATATACTAATTAATGGTTTTTATATAAAAGTCTATATTAGGTGAATAAGAACCCTAACTAGGATATAGGATTCAGACTTTGACAAGTTGACAAATATCTTGAGGTATGATGCATCTCCATATCCATATTGAGAAATTTATACTATTTATCTCTCTCAAACCTCTTTGAGGTGTTTAATAATAAGTTATCTCTTTCTTAACTTGATGATATTTGGCTCTAATCTGAAAATAGCAACACACTATTTAAACGTCACAGAAGGGAAGGCCAATGCCCATTAATTTAGTGAAATTATGCTTCCGCGTCTCTGCACAGAGTTAAAAGACATAGGGTTTCTCAGTATACATGAAAATTTAGCTAGTGTGTTGTCATTTTTCATAGGTGAGAACACATGGATTCCCCAGCAACTAGACATTGACGTGTACTATCTATTTGAAAATTTGAATATCTAGTCTCAAAATTTGATATTAAATCTTATTGCCTTTGAAAACCTTTTTTCCATTTGATGCCTTCATATATTATTTAATTCTTTGATTTTTTTCATAAAAAATATCTTGTAGTTAGGTTCACATTTTTACTCTCCAAATATTAATTTTGTCTCATGTATTTGGCTGAATCATATTTCCCTTCTTAGCGTCCATATGTGGTTTTATTCCCTCAGGGATTTTAGGGACACATGAGTAACATATTTTTACTTTCCAAATATTAATTTTGTCTCATGTATTTGGCCGACTCATATTTCCCTTCTTAGCGTCCATCTATGGTTTTGTTCCCTCAGGGATTTTAGGGACATGTGATTACTCAAAGACCTAGAAGAGATTGCATAAGATGCCCTCTAGAATATGAAAATTAGATTAGCCAAAATTTTATTCATTAGTATTCATTGTATATGTATCTTTTCCAAGAACAACATATACTTTTAGAACATTTTATGAATGAAAAGATTTGTTTATATTTTTTGATATAATTTTTGTAAAAATTTGATCAAAAGTATTGATGTAGCCCTATTTTGGGGCTCCATCTCGTGCCATTTTGCACTTTAATCACATCTAAATAAGTTAGATTGCAAGTTAATTCCCCCAATTTGTGTTTTACCATCAAATGCGCTTATTGACGTTCTTTGCACTATTTTTCAAGTACTTGGACCATGCTATGGATGGACGAGAGAGAAGGAAGGAGTTATAGGATTCCTCCACTCATGGAGGGGTCCAACGAAGGCCCCAAAGCTCCCTTAACCTACCCCCAATGGCCAAGAGTCATCATTAAGCAAAGAAATCCATGGATGATGAAAGATGAAGTTCAATTGCCTACTGCAGACCCCAAAACGGCTGTGGGCATACCCCCATAGTCGTGTCTTTTATGGTAAAGAATCAACATAATAAACAGGGACTTCTCCCCAACTTACCACAGCCGTGGCCAATGAAGATACCACAGTTATGGCCACCAACACGGTCGTAGCCAACAGAGGAGAAGACGGTCGTGCCCCCCCCCCCCCCACAACAACCGTGGGAATTTCACACAAGGACCCCCAAAATCAATAGGGAGTTACACTTAAATGCCCACGATTGTGGCCATCCACCACAACCGTGGCCTTTAAAGATCAACTGGCTTGTGTTGTTGCCCCCGATCAAGGTCCCCTCCTCTAAAATGGTCGTGTTATTCAACATGGCCATGGTGCTACTCCCCCAACACGACCGTGGCACTCCGCCACAGCCGTGGCCACATACTACTTAGCATTTTCACCACCTTTCCACACCATTCCCGTGTCCACTGCCCATGACCGTCCCATACCACCCCACCACGTCTGTGGCCCATCAACACGACCGTGGTGACCAACCTACCCTACCTATTTTTTACACTATTTTTCCTATTCTACATCCACTTACCATAGTGTTTCCCCACCACCTATATATACATATGTGGTGGCTGGGGCTTGAAGGTTGGCTCCTCCTACCATTACTCCTCTACACCCACTCTTTGAGCATTTAGTGCATTCCCCTTGCATTTATGCTCTCCACCCACGACTTCCATCTCCATTTCACCTTGGAAACCTAGTTTTCTAGGTTTCCCTCCATAATTCCCCATATCTTCATGCCCATCTACACCTTTGGAGGAGAGAGGACGTCCCCAAGTAGCTAGGAGGTGAATAAGGAGGCTTCTTCCATGAGCTCCATGGAGTTTCTTCCCCTTCTTTCCCATTCTTTTGCCATTTCATTGATTATGTGTAACTAAGCCCATCTTGGTGGGCTGTTTGGGGGTTAAATGTGACTTTGATACCATGTTGGGGGAATTTTGGCTTGTAATGAACTTATTTTTATCTATTATGATTTCTCCATGCTTTTTTGTCCTATCCCATTGCCATGCTTGTGATTTATGCTTTTGCTATGAATTACTTGTTTGATAGTGCTTGATGATACCATGTTTCTAGGAGAATTGGGATGCATGTGGCAATCTTAGGTATGACTCCTAGGTCCAAATAGGGGATCCCTAGCTAGTCCCCTTTGTTCCTACATGCCTACCCCCTCTCCTACTACTTGGTATGAGACCTAAGTTACTAGTATAAGTGGGATTGATGTGATTGCCTAGGGTTTTCTAAAGGCTAGAATGGCTAGTGGCATGATGTCAAATACACTCATCTCTACTCCCATCTCTACCCTTGGCCCTCAATGGATCAATACCACTTATCCTAGAAACCTAGATTTGTCTAATCCTATTAGAATTACACCTAAACCTAGTCTTCCACTAGTAGTATAGGGTACATTCTAATAGCATTTGTCTTATTGTGTGGTTTGGTAATCTAGATGAAAGATGAGAACCATGCTTGTCCAATAACCTCCCTCAACTAATATTAAAGTTACACCCCCAAACGGCCCACCTACCTTAATCATATTGTTTAAAACTCAAATTGCCTTGTTTGCTTGCTTATGCTAGTATAGTCTAGTCGTTCTTGCTTAATTTAGTCATTTGCTCAATTTTGATAGTTAGGGTTAATTTAGATCTTTTCTTGCTTTAGTGGTTAACTTAGTTTCTAAATTGCCTCTTGCTCTTCTAGTGTAGTGTAACTCACCTTTGCTCTTGCTTAGTTACTTGGTTAACCTAGATTGTTAAACTTGCTTGTTTAAGATAACTTAGTTTCAATTATGCCTTTCTTGCTCGTTCACTTAGATTAATCACAAAACAAACCCCATTTATACCCTTCAACCCTAGAATCCACATTAGGAACATAGCCAACGCTAACATAGCTCTAGTGCCCCCTCTATCCCCGAGGATTGACCCCTTCTCTTGCCAATCACCTATACTACAAAGTACCCCATGCGCTTGTGGGTGATCTATTTGGTTTTGTGATCGACTTTTGTTAGGGTTAATATAAATTTTGAAAGATCCACATGTGTGTTTGAGTCCTATAGAGTGCATCTAGTCACCCCTTGTTGGCTAGTGTGTACACCTATGACTTGATACACAAAGCTTTCTGGCACCATTTCAGGGGAAAGAGGTGCTCGACCTAGCTAGTTAGTGTAGCTTAGCCTTTCCTACTACCCTCACCATTGCTATTCTTTATTCTTTGTGTTACTTTTACATCTTGGTTTTCTAACTTGTCTTCTTATTTTTGGTTGTGCTTTGTTCATGTGACAAGAAACCCTTTGGAGTAAAGATGGTAGACCGAGATGCACAAGCCCCTTCAATCCCTCAACCACCCTACATGATGAAGATGTTGTAAGACATGATAGATCTCATGAAAATTCATGTGGGATGTTCTTATAATTACTCTGACAACTCCATGGTGTCTCTTTGTGAATACATGGTTCTACAATCCTATGGCATCCAGAACAACCAAGGCTCCATGTCAAGCTCATACACTTCAGAATGGAGAAATGGTCCAAACTTTTCATGGGAGGAACAAGGAGTCCAAGAGCAAGAAGAAAACTCTATGTTTGAATAATAAGTTCTAGAAAGGTTAAGAAGCCTTGATGAAGTGAAGAGAGAGGTGTCCTTTCATGGACAATCCATTGAGCGGCTTGAGTAAAGGTTGGATGAGATTTCCCTTTCACTTTCCCTTTGTAAGGAGGGAAGGCCCCTTTCCCAACCCATGTCCAACCCCAACAATGCTAGTGGAACCATGGGTGCTCCTCAAGGTGCTTATGTCCCACCACATGGCCAAGAACCCACTCTCCAACAACACGAAGGCCCCCCTAACCCCTATGCTCCTCCACCATCACAACCACCATTCAACGTCCAACACACCTCACCACCACCACCACAATATCAACTACAAAAATCACCCCCATGCCAACCACCTCCACAACAACCAACTTGCATCCATCAAAATCCTAATCCACTACACCAAAAATCACCACCACCACCACAACCATCACATGCTCCCCCTCCTCCCTATGAGCAAGTGAAGAAGGTTTTAGTGTTGAGGTGTAACAAGGTTGTTGAGGAGCTCAACAAGGGAGGGAAGCAATTAGACAAAGATCATGATAGAGAACCCCTGCTACAAAGCCCTTATGAGAGTTCTAAGTGCACTAAAAATTCTATAGTCCTACCAGATTTTGGGAAGATATTATCTTGTGTCCCACCTTCCTTTGAGATGGCACCACCAAAATCCCCCATTGTTGATCTAAGACACCCAATGTGATATTTTTAGGTTCATAATTGTCTAACGAGATAGAAACCCCTTTATTTGATGCCTACAAAGACCCATTCCTTAAGGGAAAGCAAAATTATAGCATGAAAATTTTTAAGGTCTCAAGCTCATTAAAAAGATAAGGGTGAAGTTGTCCAAGAGAAACATGTTGAATGAGTTGAAATGTTTTGTTGATGAGGGTTCTTACTTTGAGACCTATGATGATGACCATGGAGGAGAGACATATGAAGAAAAACACTTGAGGAAATCACATAACCCTTGGGAGGAAGATAAAACAATGAAGGAATTTGAGAGGATTGCATATGATGGGGATGAAGACATTTTGCTTTTGGACAATGGTTGATTGACGAAGGAACAACAAGCCTATATGAAGGCTATAAATTCAGCGCGAGTGGGAGGCAACCCACATGGTTTGAAATTCTCGAACCTTGTTTTATCATACTTTCTTTTGGTTTTCAAGAAACACACACACACATACTATACTTGATAGTTTTTCTATTTGTGAATCATGTTAGCACAGGAACAACAAAGAAAAGAGAATGCTAAAGGGTTTAGCCAAGGAGGAGGTCAAAGTGGAAGAGAAGAATGCAAATCAATAGAGGAGCTACATGAATAATTCTAGAACGGCCGTGCCACACAGCATGACCGTGTGGCTGGCAAGCCAGAATGGTCGTGATGCTCAGCACGACCGTGGTGGTCCTGCCCTACTCATTTAGTACTACATTAACCACTCCAACCCTTGGAAGGTGTCTTCCGTAACCCCATACCCCTTACCCTACTATTCTAAACTTTGATTTCATGTTGAGGACAACATGATTTAAAAGCTTAGGGTGGTAGGGCGGTAAGCCCTTCTTTCACCGCATTTTTCTCTATGTGCCTTGTGCTAAATTTTTGCAAGATGATCAAACACTTTGACTAACATTCATACTTGTCTTTCCTAACCTTGTGTGCCTGCTTTCATTCATTCATACATGTAGTTTAATTTCATGTATTTTTGCGTAATTTTTCAAAATTTTTGCTCTTTTTGCTCTTCCATATCATGCATTGCATTTCCATGTAAATTTTTGGTAATTTTTGCATGTTTTAACTAGGATTTTCTATTTTATGCTTTAGATTCTCTAAAAGTTAGGTTTAGATGTGATTGAAGGCAAATTGGCACCATTTTGGCCAATTTTGCCCAAACTTGAATGTTCTTGCCCAAAAAGCATTTTTTGACTTAATCTCCACTATTTGAAATGAAACTTTTAATCCTTTGACAAATGCACATTTTTCTATTAGATTTTACTGCTATATGGTCTTGATTGTTGACTTTTTGCATGTGCACCACCTCTCTTAAGTTTGTGAACGTTTTGGTTGAATCATGAAGTGAGCAAGCTACAAACGTTTAAAGCCTATGGAATCACTTGGTAGAAATGTGAATGTCATGTTGTTCTATCACGTGGTGTGATATCATTTGATGAAGTGTTGGATTAGCTTTCATGCAGAAGATTTTATGTTGAAGACTACACTAATGACCCCCTTTTTGATCTGACTATTCTTTCACCATCTTCATACCTCTCCACCTCATGAAAAGATGCCAAAGTGCACATAGCAGCCGTGGCCACCCCCAAAAGTTTGGGGTGGCCACATCTCCACCTCCCCACTTCACTCTATCCACCATATGCCCTATCTACACCAAGGGAAAAGAAAAGAAAAGAAAAATAAAGCAAAAAGAAAACAAAAGGATGCTCATATTTAAGAGCATTCAAATAAAGAAAAGATGAGTGATCTATGTAATATCACTCCAAAAACCTTTCCACAACCCTTTCTTCTACTTTCATAACTATTGATTTAGAAAACATCAAATCTAGCTCACTTTACCCTTTTCCATAGCCACGTGGGTCATTTAGTGTGGTTCGAGGCATAAGATTGAATGCATGAAAACAATACTCCTAGTCATCTTTGATTAATACCAACATGAAACGGTTTACCCAGAATGATATGAAGGGCATATTGACAACTTGTGTATTCTATGCTTTATATTTGAAGTTTGTATGCTCAGTGCTCATTTCATGATTAGTATGTGAAAGAGGAGAGGAGAGAGGTGGAACACATGCACTTAGTCACTCCCAAGACCATGTAGTCAATAATTTTCTATTGCTATTCATTTTTCATTCTCGTTGGTTGAAGGAAAACTGAAAAGAAAGATTGAGTTAAAGCATACTTGAGGACAAGTATGTTTTAAGTTTGGGGTGGTGATTTAGCCCTATTTTGGGACTCCATCTCATGCCATTTTTTACTTTAATCACATCTAAAAAAGTTATATTACAAGTTAATTCTCCCAATTTGTGTTTTGCCATCAAATGTGCTTATGGACGTTCTTTTTACTATTTTTCAGGTACTTGGACCATGCTTTGAATGGATGAGAGAGAAGGAGGGAGTTCTAATATTCCTCCACTCATGGAGGGGTCCAAAGAAGGCCCGAAAGCTCCCTCAACCTACCCCCAATGGCCAAGCGTCATCATCAAGCAAAAGAATCCATGGATGATGAAAGATGAAGTTCAATTGCTTACTGCAGACCCCAAAATGGTCGTGGGCATATCCCCACAGTCGTGTCTTTTATGGTGAAGAATTGACAGAATCAATAAGGACTTCTCCCCAACTTACCAAAATTGTGGCCATTAGCACGGCCGTGGCCCATTGAATATACGACGACCGTGGCCACCAACACGATCGTGGCTAGCAAAGAAGAATATGGTCGTGCCCCCCCCACAACGGCCGTGGGAATTTTGTGCAAGGACCCCCCAGAATAAATAGGGAGTTGTACTTGAATGCCCACGACCGTGGCCTTAGAAGATCAACTCGCCCATGCTGCTGCCCCACGATCAAGGTCCCCTCCTCCAAAACGGCTGTGTTGACCCCAGAATAAATAGGGAGTTGCACTTGAACGCCCACGACCGTGGCCTTAGAAGATCAACTCGCCCATGCTGCTGCCCCACGATCAAGGTCCCCTCCTCCAAAATGGCCGTGTTACTCAACACGGCCGTGGTTCTACTCACCCAACACGACTGTGGCACCCCGCCACGGTCGTGGCCACCTCATACTTAGCATTTTCACCACCTTTCCACACCATGCCCATGTCCACTGCCCACGACCGTCCCATACCACCCCATCACGACCGTGGTGACCAACCAACCCTACCTATTTTTACACTATTTTTCCTATTCTACCCCCACTTACCCTAGTGCTTCCCCACCACCTATATATACATAGGTGGTGGCTGGGGCATGAAGGTTGGATCCTCCTAGCTACCATTACTCCTCTCCACCCACTCCTTGAGCATTTAGTGCATTCCACTTGCATTTATGCTCTCCACCCACCACTTCCATCTCCATTTCACCTTGGAAACCTAGTTTTCTAGGTTTTCCTCCATAATCCCCCATATCTATATGCCCATCTGCACCTTTGGAGGAGAGAGGACGTCCCCAAGCAGTTAGGAGGTGAAGAAGGAGGCTTCTTCCATGAGCTCCATGGAGTTTCTTCCCCTTCTTCCCCATTCTTTTGCCATTTCATTGATTATGTGTAGCTAAGCCCCTCTTGGTGGGCTGTTTGGGGGTAAAATGTGACTTTGATACCATGTTGGGGGAATTTTGGCTTGTAATGAACTTATTTTTATCTATGATGATTGCTCCATGATTTTTTCTCCTATCCCATTTCCATGCTTTTGATTTATACTTTTTTTCTATGAATTACTTATTTGATAGTGCTTGATGATACCTTTTTTTAGGAGAATTGGGATGCATGTGGCAATCTTAGGTATGACTCCTAGGTCCCAATAGGGGATCCCTAGCTAGTCCCCTTTGTTCCTACATGCCTACCCCCTCTCCTACTACTTGGTATGAGACCTAAGTTACTAGTATAAGTGGTATTGATGTGATTGCCTAGGGTTTTCTAAAGGCTAGAATGGCTAGTGGCATGAGGTCAAATACACTCATCTCTACTCCCATCTCTACCTTGGCCCTTAATGGCTCTATACCACTTATCCTAGAAACCTAGATTTGGCTAATCCTATTAGAATTACACCTAACCCTAGTTTTCCACTAGTAGTATAGGGTATATTCTAATAGCATTTGCCTTATTGTTTGGTTTGGTAATCTAGATGAAATATGAGAACCATGCTTGTCCAATAAACTCCCCCAACTAATATTAAAGTTACATCCCCAAACGGACCACCTACCTTAATCATCTTGTTTAAAACTCAACTAGCCATGTTTGCTTGCTTATGCTAGTATAGTCTAGTCGTTCTTGCTTAACCTAGTCATTTGCTTAGTTTTGATAGTTAGGGTTAATTTAGATCTTTTCTTGCTTTAGTGGTTAACTTAGTTTCTAAATTTCCTCTTACTCCTCTAGTGTAGTGTAACTTACCTTTTCTCTTGCTTAGTAAGTTGGTTAACCTAGATTGTTAAACTTTCTTGTTTAAGATAACTTAGGTTCAATTATGCCTTTCTTTCTCATTCACTTAGATTAATCACAAAACAAACCCTTTTAAATCCTTCAACCCTAGACTCCACAACATAGCCAGTGCTAACATAGCTCTAGTGCCCCCTCTGTCCCTGAGGATCGATCCCTACATTTTCCAATCACCTATATTACAATAGTACCTCGTGCACTTGCAAGTGATCTATTTAGTTTTTTTATCGACTTTTGTTAGGGTTAATATAAATTTTGAAAGATCCACACGTGTTTGAGTCCCATGGAGTGCATCTAGTCACCCTTTTTTGGCTAATGTGTACACCTCTGGCTCGACGCACCAAGCTTTGTGGCGCTGTTGCTAGGGATAGAAAGTGCCATAGCTACCTAGTAAGTGTGGTGTTGACTCTCCCCTTTGGCACAATCTTTTTCCAGTTTGTTTGGTTGCATTTGAGAAACACACCAAGTATCAATTATTTACAATTAGGAGGAGCAAGAGATGCACTACACACTAGGTGGATAATAATGAGAAAAAGAAGATAATCTTCAATTTCAAGAACAACCTAGAGAAACATCATATGATTGATCAAAGTATGGAGTTTCATAAAAAAAGGAGACATTAGAAGACATGAAATTGATTCTCAAATGGATCATAGAAATGATAAACTTTTTTAGTCTAGACTATTTGATAATCACACACTTCATTTCTTAAGGAGCAAGCTTATCATGATAACATCAAGCTCATGAACAAAGGAAACACCCAAAAATCTAGTGGAACAACATATAATGAGCAAGTATGATATAAAAAAAGAAAAGGGTCCAAGATTGAGGATGACATGTGAATGGTCAAATATGTGTCTGTGGAAAGAATTCTCTAATTTGTTTGGGAATAAGTATGTGGTGAAGAAGCTTCCTAACTAATTTAATTATATAATTTTTTTCACTCGGCAAGATTATCCTGCTAAGGGGTGTGCGGACATGATGATTGGTGAATAATATTTCTGCTAGATAAAGAGAAAGTGAGAGTGTGGATTAAATATTCCTTAGAATTATCTATAAAAGGGATGTGGAACTTCCATGAAAATTGGATTTCAATCTTAAAAACAAAGCTTTCTTTGGGTAACTGATAAGATATCCTAACACACTTCTATTAAGTATAACCAAGTTATTTTCAAAATTGATCACTGAGCATCACAAAATAATGATACCCAAGATTTGAAGAGATGGTACAGGCAACCATACATTAGAATGAAAAATATGAAACAATAGAGTCAACACACATACGATCAAAAAACTTGAAAACTGATCTATGGTGTTTTCCTAATCGACATGCTTCACAATCAAGTTTAGGTAAGCTAGAAAATTGAGGGTGCAAAATACAAATTTTATGAAGTGATAGATGACCTAAATGACTATGTATATTAAGGGGAGATGCAACCACACAAGTCATTTGAGTCATGTACAAATAGTAGAGACCAACTTCATCATACTCACCACCAATCCTCATTTGTGTCCAGAGATCCTATAAAAAACAACCATGAAGGTCAGATGTACTGGACTCTTTAAGTACACGAGTTAATTTATGAATATGTAGTAAACTAAATGGAATTAATGGAAAAAAAGAGCTTATGGTACAATAATGTTTGGAAGAATTGATATAGTTGTAGTGCCGTGAAGCCAATTAAAGAGCCATTAGAAATGGTGACTTGGGATGTATTGGCTTTGTGGGTAGGTAAGTTGGAAATTAGGCTTGATGCACTTATAATGTGATCAACTTCACCTAAATCAAGAACCCAAGAAGACAAATATGAATGGGTATACTGAGATATGTAGGATGTAGATAGGATCAAAGCTCTTGACTTTTGAGAATAAGAGGCTATGGAGGGAGACTCTTGATGGGATTCCTACAAGTGGAGAAGCTGACTATACTCCTCATTGCTCTTTATAAGTGGATTGGTCAGAAGATTCTTTAAAAGATACAAGATTTGTAAAAGAATACTTTGGTGGATATCCATGGAGCTTGTAGTAGGTCTCTTTGTAGTAGCCCTTCTTCCCATAGTGGGTATACTTAGATCGGGCCCTTCCTTTAGATGAGTGTATGCCTCCCCTACCACTATGACCAAGTCCAATGTAGAGGACATGTTGGTGGTATTATGGGATACAAGAGCTAACTGATATGTCATTGTAGTGGTATGAGAATATTGCTTGATGAATTCACAAACATGTTGATATGAATCCATCAGAGTGGGAAGCTTCATTGCTGAATGTATTAGACTTATGAGTCATTCATACTCCTTTAAATGACTAATTAGGAACTTGTTATTGCCATATGCATTCGATGATTTTGAAGCTTGATTGGATTAATGGGGATTGAGAGATTGATATTATATATTTAGTGATGTAGTAACCTCACACAAATACTATTGGTGGCTCTTTTCCCCTCGATGAAAACTGTATAACTACATAGTCATGTCATACATCATTGAGATGTTGTTGGGATTATATAAGTTAAAGATGATCTCAAACCACCTTACAACTTATTATGCGATCAATAATGTACGTAATCAGGGGCTCTAAGGAGTTCCATAAAGCAAAGAGGATACCAACATCATGTTGCTCCCACTGGGATATAGAATCATCAGTCAGATGTCACTTAGTGAGGTACTTTCACTTGACTTGACCCTTGAACCAAATGGTGACTTTTCAAATCTATTGAGTGTAATCATGTCCATTTAGTTTGGTAAATGATGAGGATGTTCTAGACTAGAAGAGGAGAGAATTGAAACTTCTTATTTTCTACAATTGAAGAAGAATGTTGACAACACTTCACACACCCTTTTGTATGCCATACATGTTGTGTGGTGCCCTAGAGAGGGAAGACCATGATATATTGCCTTGAGATGCAATATTTCGGTACTATGGCATGTTGTGTAGCTTGAGAGAAAACCCTAACAAGGGGTCAAACATTATGCCAGTGGAATGACACACAATGTCTACTGCTGCCATGAAAAGAAGGAAACTTTAACCCTAGTCATTGATATATGGTGTCGAGGATGTGACACATCATGTTTGTCACCACTAATGTATGATTTTTATCAGGTGTGACATATCATGTTTGTACTTGTTATCCATGTTCATGACTAATTAAATATGGATGGCATGACCTATAACTTTATCAACATGATTCTTGTTGGACATTGTTGTCCCATGGCTTTTGTCTTCTCATCTTGTGCTTTTAGTTTAACAGAGCATTGTCACTTTCCCACCTCAATTCCTAATGAGTGGTCCCATAGTAAGGTCTGAAAGTTGTAGTGGGAGTGGTGACAGAAATCTGGAGATAGGAATGTGTGATAACCCAGATTTTAGGGTTCCGATACCACATATAGAATATGAAGACCTTGAATGATTATTAGATATAATTTAGTCCAATTACAATGAATGACTTTTATTTACTGACTTGGGTACTTAGGAGACTAAGAGGTCCATTTATTAGTCATAATGAACACAAGTGGCAAATTGATGAGACTTGATGTATGCTATGACTATAATGTGCATTTAGGAGTTGTAGGATCAAGATTCAATTATTATTTGATTTGAGATCAAGGTTTATACACATTCAATTATTTAAGTTAGATGACTGCATTTTGGATTTCTGGTTTCAAATTTGTGGATAAGAGGGTTTGTGTGATGAAGAACTATGTTACAACTTTTCATCCTATTTGAAAGTTTATACCATATTGCATAAGTTTTGGAAGATATGCTTAGTTCATTCATATGATGACAATAACATTGGCCATTCAGTACCTAGGTGTGACATTTCTGTGTCACACAGGCATGTGCCTTTTTCTTCGGTGTGACCGGTTTAGCTGGGGCAAGGGCTTGATCTCAATCCTTAGTAGAGACAATCTGATGGCCCCTTGTTGTCTTCTACCTCTGTCTTTCATGGAGAAGTAGGTACCTTTGAGACCAAGTCCCCTTGGTGCCACGTATCTGAGACAATAGGATGGCGATCGAGATATATAGTGAACCATTAGCTCCGGCAACCTGGGATCTCTTTAAAGACCCCTCATTTGGGGCAAACCACCACCTACATGGAGAGAAGGATATGCTGCTTCTTTTCGCTCTCTATTGGGTTGCTGTAGGCGGTGGGAAGGAGATTGAGGAAGATAAGGATGTTTATGAAAATGATCGTTGAGAGCTCGAGATGTTATGGAGAGGTTCAGTTGCTGCTGGGCAAAGTTATAGGTGGTTGCTCCACCTGCTCATCATCAAGGACAAAGAGTTGATTAGTTGGGGAAGTTCCAGGTTGTCTATGATGTTTGATAGACATGTGCAAGTTATCTAGGTCGTAGCGGCACACTGATAAGCATTATCACCAAGCCAAACATGTACATATCTCTACCCCTTCCTTGCCATCCACTCCGTTGCTGTAGTCAAATTAAAGGGTGGGGGCATGGGGGTGGATCCCCATCACACCACAAATAATGGCCAGACAAATCTATGTTCAGAGATGAATCCATAGAGCACCTCATCCTTGACCGTGGATCCTGTAGCTTGAGGGAGGGCTTGCTGGATCTAGACCTCGAGGAGGCGCTAGGGGCAGATACCACGTTCTTGTCTGGAAGCTCTATTTGAGCTTTTGAGGAGGAGAAGTTAGGAGTCCTTGTGGCGCCACCTTCGGGTAGAGGTAGAGGATGAAGATCGATGGAGTCTCACCAGCCAGAGTTCTTCCAGTGCGACTACACTCACACACTCAAGAGACGGAGAACGTGAGAAGCCGAGAACTGAAGGAGAAGGGTCGGTTCAACGAGAGAAACACAAACTTGATCGGTTTTTTGGAGATTAGGGAGAGGTGTGGGGTGATCCGTGAACACAAACCAGTGATGCCTCACCGCCAACCAAATAGAGGCTTGCCCCCAACCTTTTTGGACTACGTGGGTGCTCCGAATTCACTTGGCTTCCAGATTCGATGGCTCCTACTGATCTAGTAAGGTAAATCTTTTTCCTAAAACTCAGAAAATGCTCAAGTCTTGCAATATTCATTAAAAATAGACCCCTTGGTCAATAAATGCCCCAAAAATACCCCCAGACTCATAAAAATGTCTACTTCCTTATAGGACCCCTAAATTAGACCTTTGAAGCAGTATTATGGTTGATTTCCCATTTACAAGATGATGCTTCTTTTAAGATTATTTGAATAGTATAATTAGCATATAGTGGCCATAAAACCTGGAAATATTACTCTTGAACACTAATATCATTTGGATAACAAATACAACCTTTGATATTAATGAAATGTCCAAATACTAGGTCTTTTGATATTAGAATGGAATTAGATGCTTTTAACCTCATATTAATTCTAGAAAATAGATAAATCATCAAAAAATGTGAAATTTGGACCAAGCCCTTATAATAACATCCTGATCGGTAGAAAAATATAATACATATGTTCTAGGTCAGTAAACCTAGGGTTGACCTAAACCCTAATATGGACCTAAAATACCATTATTTATGATGTACATATATTAATCATGATTAATTTCTATTAATCAAGTGATGATCAGATTATGTAGATGATGCAAAATATAAATAGGAATATCTGAACTCAGGTACATGGGTTTTATTAAGTATAGGACTAGTTTTCCTGAATGCATAATGATATGATGTACTTTATATGTTTGTGTTTGCATATAAATTCTTGGATGTGTATTAGTAGTATATGCTCCGCAAAACATTAAAGAACATAAAAAAGAATATAGTTGGGTTGTAGCTACTGAGTGGATATATGCTCTCTCTCTCTCTCCCTCAATCCTCTTTCTCTTCCTCTAAATATAAGGTTGACACTCGGTCCCCATAGCCCAAGGGGTGGGTAAAAATGAAGTGTGACATCTCTCTCTCCCCTCTAAATATAAGATCGGCACTCGGTCCCCATAGCCCAAGGGGTGGGGAAAAATGAAGTGTGACGCCACTTAGTAGTACAAATGCATCAAAAGACATCTAAAATATGTATTTACCTGATTATCACTTTAAATAATGTTTTCTTTTACTCTTTCTTTCTCAAGTTATTTCAATTATGCAAGCATATTAGTATGTATCTTTCTACCCACGTACACAACACCTTGTGTGTTGATTCGTTGTTTTACATATGTTTTAGGTTCAAAGATAGCATGGGTGGAAAAGATGGGAGTGAGCAGTTGTCCAGGTTTACCTATTGTGTTATGATCCTAGTTAGCATACATGTTTAGACTTGTGTAAAATTTCCTTTCAATATGTAATTGTCACTCATGTTGTAATAAGTTATTTGTAATATATACATGTTGAATGTTGAGATTGTTCATGGTGTATGCATTATATTCGAAATGTTCATGTATGCATATTATGCTTCCGCATCGCTCTCTGAAACGATTAGCTAACGTTTTCATATTTGTCTTCTCAGGCCTTCTGAGTATCGAGATGCCAAAATCTGGGGACGTTACAGTTGGTATCAGAGCATGAACAATAGCTACACCTGACAATTGCTCACCATGAAACACAAGATTAAATTTCACCTTTCACTTGAAACCCTAGAAACTTAGTAAGTTGTTCTATAGGAATAAGTTCTGACTTAGCATCTAGGTTAGAACCAAGATGTTCAAAAACTAGGTTTAGACAAGTGTGTGAGACCCTTTCCATATAGAGCTCATATGTATGGGGTAGCTACACTAGTCTACACTTTGTTCTCACCATTTTACTAGGTGACATAGCACTAGACTATCTACTATGTGTGGGAAACTCAATTTTGTTGATTTGGTTTTGTTTTCCAATCGGCCCGAGCCTCGACTGTTTTCTCTGACGTCTTCTTTCTCGGAGAAAAACTATATAATATTTTATTAAATATATGTATATATAAAATGTGTCCCTCACACTGGAGAGTAGTTAGTGTTCATGCAACCTAAGTGAAAGGGAGTGGCATCAGTCTAGAAGAGAGAGTAGATTTAGATTATATGTCTAGAGCCTTATTGTATATGTGCCAATTAGAGTAGATGACTGATTTATATATGAAATAAGAAGGTGTAATCTTACCTAAGTTTGATCTCTAATGTTGTAAGTTTCCTTATAAGGATTTAAGTTGCATATGAGATAAATCCAATTTCAGAAAATCTAAGCTAACTCTTGATGATGAAAAAAAATCATACTCCCTTCTTACTAAGGCAATCTGAGTTAAGATAAAGTTGAATGTGCATAAGCCTCAAGCTCTTTTACAAAGGAGGACCTCCGTGTTAGGACAAGATACATGGTGAACTCTAGAGAGAGTAAGACCCACAGGGAGTGGGTCATAGGAACTACCCCTAATATATGAAAAATATGTGATACATGTAAAATGATGTGTCCTAAGATGGGCTACTCCTGAGTAGATGAGTTGAGTCCTTTTGGCATGATTCAATCCTATGTGTGAGAGTTGGGTACAAATAATGTTATGGGTGGAAAATCATAAATTGAAAGTCAACCTTTTGATTGAGTTATGTCCTAGCTCGAGTGACATATGCTTGTAAAGCTCATCGTTAGCTGCAAGTGAGGTGACATAAGAAAATCTAATTCAGAGAGTAAAATGCCTTGTGCATAAGATACTCACACATGTTATACCTTCTTCTTCTATTTCTTTATATATGATGCTAGAAACCTCACTTGAGCTATTTTGATGATTATATATGAAGAATCACTCATATAAGCTTGACCTATTCTATAATTTCCCCCTATCATAAATGAAAGATATAAGTTTGAAATCATGATAAGATTGACTCAACATATTCTCTTTCCCTTCATATCATACATGAAAGGTATAAATTTTCAAAGCATGAGCTTGAAATAAAGATATATTTGGGTTATTGACAACATGATCAAAAATATAGTCCTCAACCTCGCTCCTTACAAATCTAAGCTTCTACTTTGATAATGAATCTCACATAATAGGGTGAAACCCTAATGAACAATGATGAATATTAATTCCCTTTACTGATAAAATCCTAGTATGATGTTGATCATAAACCACATTAATGATGTAATCATGATAATTCTAGTAATTGGAGATGTGAGATCTTGACATCACCTTACATAGGCGAGTAGGGTGAAAGATGAAACCTTTAGTAATACCTCCTTAACTTCTTATGAGCAAATAAAACCCTTGTCCTTAAGGGACTATGGGGATTTAATCCAAAAATACTATAATGTTATGTTATGACTAAGATGTTAAGTGATGATTCAAATCCTCCAAAAACAAACATGATGCTTCAACCTATATAAGGTGGGGTGGTTATACCCAAGATACTTTAAAATCCTAAGATGACAACTCAGGGTATATCTAGAACTATGCTATCTTTGATACCTAGGAGTGTTGACCTATATGAAGTTGGACTCCTTGATATCCCCTTTTGTATGACATTAGTTGAATTTCGAGGACAAAATTCCATATAAGATGGGGTGAATGTGATAACTCAGGTTTTAGGGTTCCGATACCGCATATAGAATATGAAGACCTTGAATGATTATTAGATATAATTTAGTCCAATTACAATGAATAGCTTTTATTTACCGACTTGGGTACTTAGGAGACTAAGAGGTCCATTTATTAGTCATAATGAACACAAGTGGAAAATTGATGAGACTTGATGTATGATATGACTATAATGTGCATTTAGGAGTTGTAGGATCAAGATTCAATTATTATTTGATTTGAGATCAAGGTTTATACACATTCAATTATTTAAGTTAGATGACCGAATTTTGGATTTCTGGTTTCAAATTTGTGGATAAGAGGGTTTGTGTGATGAAGAACTATGTTACAACTTTTCATCCTATTTAAAAGTTTATACATGATTGCATAAGTTTTGGAAGATATGCTTAGTTCATTCATATGATGACAAGAACTTTGGCCATTCAGTACCTAGGTGTGACATTTCCGTGTCACGCAGGCATGTGCCTTTTTCTTAGGCGTGGCCATTTCAGCTGGGGCAAGGGCTTGATCTCAATCCTTAGTAGAGAAGATCTGGCGACCCCTTGTTGTCTTCTACCTCCGTCTTTCATGGAGAAGTAGGTACCTTTGAGACCAAGTCCCCTTGGTGCCACGTATATGAGACAATAGGATGGCGATCGGGATATATAGTGAACCATTAGCTCCGGCAGCCTGGGATATCTTTAAAGACCCCTCATTTGGGACAAACCACCACCTACATGGAGAGAAGGATATGCTGCTTCTTTCCACTCTCTATTAGGTTGCTGTAGGCGGTGGGAAGGAGATTGAGGAAGATAAGGATTTTGATGAAAATGATCATTGAGAGATCGAGATGCTATGGAGAGGTTCAATCGCTACTGAGCGAAGTTGTAGGTGGTTGCTCCACCTGCTCATCATCAAGGACAAAGAGTTGATTAGTTGGGGAAGTTCTAGGTTGTCTGTGATGTTTGATAGATATGGGCAAGTTATCTAGGTTGTAGAGGCACACTGATAAGCATTATCACCAAGCTAAACATGTACAGAGCTCTACCCCTTCCTTGTCATCCACTCTGTTGTTGTAGTCGGATTAAAAGGTGGGGGCATGGGGGTGGATCCCCATCACACCACAAATAACGGCCAGACAGATCTTTGTTCTGAGATGAATCTAGTGAGCACCTCATCCTTGACCATGGAGCCTGTAGCTTGAGGGAGGGCTTGCCGGATCTAGACCTCGAGGAGGCGCTAGGGGCAGATACCACGTTCTTGTTTGGATGCTCTATTTGAGCTTTTGAGGAGGAGAAGTCAGGAGTCCTTGTGGCGCCACCTTCAGGCAGAGGCAGAGGATGAAGATCGATGGAGCCTCACCGACCGGAGTTCTTCCAGTGTGATGACACTCGCACACTCAAGAGACAGAGAATGTGAGAAGCCGAGAACTAAAGGAGAAGGGTCAGTTCAAAGAGAGAAACACAAACTTGATCGGTTTATTGGAGGTCAGGGAGAGGTGTGGGGCGATCCGTGAACACAAACCAGGGATGCCTCACCGCCAACCAAACAGAGGCTTGCGCCCAACCTTTTTGGACTACGTGGGTGCTCCGAATTCACTTGGCTTCCAGATCCGACGGCTCTTACTGATCTAGTAAGGTAAATCTTTTTCCTAAAACTCAAAAAATGCTCAAGTCTTGCAATATTCATTAAAAATAGACCCCTTGGTCAATAAATGCCCCAAAAATACCCCCAGACTCAGAAAAATGTCTACTTCCTTACAGGACCCCTAAATTAGACCTTTGAAGTAGTATTATGGTTTATTTCCCATTTACAAGATGATGCTTCTTTTAAGATTATTTGAATATTATAATTAGCATATAGTGGCCATAAAACCTGGAAATATTACTCTTGAACACTAATATCATTTGGATAATAAATACAACCTTTGATATTAGTGAAATGTCCAAATACTAGGTCTTTTGATATTAGAATGGAATTAGATGCTTTTAACCTCATATTAATTCTAGAAAATAGATAAATCATCAAAAAATATGAAATTTGGACCAGGCCCTTAAAATAACATCCTGATCAGTAGAAAAATATAATACATATGTTCTAGGTCAGTAAACCTATGGTTGACCTAAACCCTAATCTGGACCTAAAATACCATTATTTATGATGTACATATATTAATCATGATTAATTTCTATTAATCAGGTGATGATCAAATTATGTATATGATGCAAAATATAAATAGGAATATCTGAACTCAGGTATGTGGGTTTTATTAAGTATAAGACTAGTTTTCCTGAAATAATGATATGATGTACTTTAGATGTTTATGTTTGCATATAAATTCTTGGATGTGTATTAGTAGTATATGCTCCACAAAACATTAAAGAACATAAAAAAGAATATAGATGGGTTGTAGCTACTGAGTGGATATATGCTCTATCTCTCTCTCTTCCTCTAAATATAAGGTTGACACTCGATCCCCATAGCCCAAGGGGCGGGGAAAAATGAAGTGTGACATCTCTTTCTCTCCCCTCTAAATATAAGGTCGACACTCAGTCCCCATAGCCTAAGGGGTGGGAAAAAATGAAGTGTGATACCACTTAGTAGTACAAACACATCAAAAGACATCTAAAATATGTGTTTACCTGATTATCACTTTAAATAATGTTTTCTTTTACTCTTTCTTTCTTAAGTTATTTCAATTATGCAAGCATATTAGTATGTATCTTTCTACCCACATACACAACACCTTGTGTGTTGATTCGTTGTTTCATGTATGTTTAGGTTCAGAGATAACATGGGTGGAAAAGATGGGAGTGATCAGTTGTCCAGATTTACCTATTGTGTTAAGATCCTAGTTAGCATACATGTTTAGACTTGTGTAAAATTTCCTTTCAATATGTAATTGTCACTCATGTTGTAATAAGTTATTTGTAATATATACATGTTGAATGTTGAGATTGTTCACGGTGTATGCATTATATTCAGAATGTTCATGTATGCATATTATGCTTCCGCATCGCTCTCTGAAACAATTAGCTAACGTTTTCGGATTTGTCTTCTCAGGCCTTCTGAGTATCGAGACGCCAAAATCTGAGGACGTTACATAATGTATCAATGTCAATTCAAAGGCATACATGGAGATCAAAACAAAGAGGACTAGGAATTAGTCCCATGCATAGCTACATGTTAGACCTGTAGGATTCTCTCAAAGTTGTCAAGAAAGGAAAAAAGCATTGGGAGGTGTATCATGATGGATCCCAATCAAATAAGGTGTTTGTATATTTTTCTTAGAGATAGTGCGAGTGTGAAGGATATATGCAGTTTAGTGAATGTTTAGCTATCATATCTAAAATGAAAGATCAAGCTCTTAATGAGGAATAGCAAAGATAGGGGAGTTTCATCATAAGGTTCATAATCCTTGTTAAAAAAACCAAAAAAATATATATCTCATTCAGCTTGGCTTGACTGATAGGTCAAGTAGATCTAACTATGTTCTAGGTTTGGACATGGAGAGAGAAGTGGCATGATCAAGATTCCTCTTCTCAGTAGTTTGGGAACTAAGTGAAGTTGGGGTGGCACTTCAAGAATATGGATAAAAATGACAAGATGATGACACGTTTAACAAGAATGGCCATATATCATAATTCATTACCTGTGATGATGGAATCTAAAAGATACTCCAGATGACCATTAAAGAGGATGGCTCCCTCATGGAACAAAGTGGGAAATTGTTGGGATAGTAAAAGGATCATGGCCCATTTCCTACTTGTATTTGGACTTAAAGAAATTTGACTTGTGCTCTTCCAATCCAAACACATGTTAAATCTAAAAGGGAAGAAGATGACTCCCTAAGTGCAAAATGGATTATAGTTTGGAGTTAAACTAGGGTTTGTAACACGGATTACTAGTTGCAGTCACATTCAATGGAGGCCTATATAGAGTGTCACTAGGGGAGGTCATTGACATCAACCCAATAGTTGAGTGTAATCCTACAACTTGCTTGTTGTTGGTGCATTTATGCGGCATAATATCTAGATAACAATAGTAATTGGTGTAGATTTATTATGGACAAGAGAGAGCCAACAATTTGTCCTTGAGGTGAAATAGTGATTGATAGTTGGTGGCACATTGGATGCATTGAAGGTGAAGCTCTCTAAAGGATGGAAGAGGGACAACAAAATTTCCTTGAGTCCAAGTAACAATTGGTAGTTGATGGCTCATTGGGTGCATTAATAACAAAAATGGTTCATCCAGTAAGTGTAGAACACACATCTCCCAGTCAAAGTCACACTTTTTGGTGTATCAACAAAAATAATGGTCAAACTGATGGTGGAGGATACACATCAGTTTATGGCATAGTGTGTTAATCAATAACAATTTTGATATGTCTGATTAGTTGCGGAAATGCATTGGTTGGTGGCACATTTTTGTGCATAGGTGATGACAACATTCTATCTGGTCAGTGGAGGACGTGCATCTGCTGTCTCAAATAGGGAGAATTTCTAGATGGTAGAGGTAAGTTTTAGTCATAGTTTTAGGAGCCAACTAGAACGACTATGGTTATAACAATCCACTAATTAAAAAAGATTTTGACCCCAAAATCCATCCATCACTAGCCATGTGTACTAGGTAATACTTCTAAATCAATCTAAGATTTCTACTACATTTGATGTAGCAGATTATTATACAACACTCAATATCAAACTTATATCCAAAACCCATGGCAAACCTACACTAATTCATGCATCAAGTCCCCACCGGCTTCTCGTATTCTAGGTTGAGCGGGGAAAATTTTAAGCCAAGACATATATTATATGGTGTTACATTCATTAAGGTCACCTACTTTATCATTACCATTTCAATATCCTCCTACATGCCATGGATCTCTACACACATTAGGTAGTTGGGTTGTTCTATAGTTTCTCATTTTCCATCACTTAGACATTACTGACCAATCACCATACATGTATGTCCCAACAAAACCATTCAAACTATGACCAGTAAGTTGACTGGTTAAACTATCTTGGGAGCATCAACCTCAACCCATATATTGTGATGATCACTGTCAACATTATTATAAGTATTATTTTTTTTTATCAACCCCTTTTTTCTTCATCTTCAAAATATCAAATCTACATGTACTATTAGGGTATAAAATCCAACATATGATTTTTTTTCAATATTGAGGTTATCTCTAGTTGGACATATTTTAAAAGTTTAGTCATGAAAAACAATTTATTTGTATTTGGATACTAAGACATTATCTACAAACTATTGCACAAATTAGGGTTTGTTTTTTCAACATGCTTGCTATTCACATTGAACACTATAGTTTATTGTATGTAACTTATCAATTTGTTATTCATGATTTAAGCATACACGTTACATTACGTGTTTTGATTAAGATGTAATTCATTCATTTCCACTTTAGTTTACAATGGTCATATGGGAAAGATAAGTTCATAAGTTCTAACATCTTAAGTTTGTTCAACCTAGTCTTCGGTGTAGAGTTATCCTTACCATCTAGTTATTAGCAAAATAAGGTATAGGGCATTAATTTGAGCTTTTAGGTGTCAATTAATTTTTTTACTTAGTACTTTTACCCGACTTAAGTTCATCTTCTAAGGATAAGTGAAGATACATTTTGAAATTTATTATAATTATAAAATTAACATTTATGGTGGTATAATAAGCAATATTCACTCACAAATCCTAGTTAATGGGTAGCTACATTTATTTAAAATTATCACTAGGAGTTATTCAAGTCTTACTCATAGAAACTATTACTAATCTTAATTATTCCTTTAGTTAATCTACGCTCCTAATGAATAAAGTTTGCAAGATTCCACCCCTTTAAAGGATAAATCTATAACTTTTTTAAATCCAAAGGGGCAACAAGGATGGTTT
This sequence comes from Alisma plantago-aquatica, assembly GCA_963693085.1. NCBI lineage: Eukaryota > Viridiplantae > Streptophyta > Magnoliopsida > Alismatales > Alismataceae > Alisma > Alisma plantago-aquatica. The sequence continues at coordinate 410,558,492 of OY856414.1, forward strand.
AGGCCTTATATATTCATCATGTCATCTTAGTACTCACTACTTCCCACTAGTCCTAGGGTCTCATGGTTGATCATGCCAGTCATGACTTTCTCCACTAAAGGGTTTCTCTACTACCCACCTTCCTTGTGGTGGTGACTTTGTTCCAAAACCATCAACTAAATCTGAAAATTTTCTTTTTGTACATATCATTTAATAATAAAAATAAGTTTGACAATGGTAATTTTATGATGAAAATCCAAAGTTGGTGCCAATATCGATCTGATAATCCAGTCAGCCACTTTTAACAACTCGACTATGATTATATCATCACTTCATTCAACTTAGAGGGTATAATTATTCAAACACCAAAAAGGGCATATGACTGCATCTCTAATACATAGAATAAGAGGGAGAAATGTTTCTTATTATACAACTTCTATCAAACCCTGATAAGGCACGACATCCACCATTCCCCGTGTCACTCTTAAACATAATTTGCACGGCCTCATCGTAAGACATAAGGGAGTCATGACATTACCAAACATTGCAGGAAGATATTTAAGGTTTTACCAATACTAACTACTTTACAATGATGGGGCCTTCATAGGAAAAGGTAACATATATAGTCAAGCTACTCATATCAATTACTAGACAACCCAAGTACACTATTGGAAATGAAAGAGGTGAACACTTAAAAATATCTACCTAAACTTACAGTTTTATCAACTAATTTTCATATATGAGGCATAATAAACTCAAGAAGATGGTATTCGACCCTTAAATAGATGATTTTGGACAAATCTATGCAGATATACTCCATGTTGAAATCAAGGCATGCCTAACTATAACATAGCTAACTTAGGTCATCAATCAGTACTAAGGGAATCACCACCTTTCCATGACTTATGTTGGAGTTCTATGTTTATCATCCATGCATGCTCAGTCCTCCCAGTGGACTTATTCAATTCATGCTAGAAAAACAACAAGGAAAGGGTCCCGAGAAATTAGATTTAAGCCCATATGTGAGTGTCCAAGTCAACCAACATTTTAGTCACATGAACTGTTGTCACATAAGGTGGGGAAATAGAATCTAGTAAATAAGAGAGTCAATCCCTATGTAGGGAAATTAGGTACTCCAAAATGGGTGTAGGGTTAACTATGGTTTCTAACAACCAAGTCTTGACCACACTTTGGTTTGGTGAGTGGAAATAACTTAATCATATAGGGATTGAAACTTTGTTTGGTATTACATATGTGATGATTATATACATAAACTACATGTAAAGGGTCACCTAAGTACCTAATTAAGGAACAATATTTGATAACTTGAAATAGTCAAGTTACTGACTATTTTTGGCTATTATACCAATTTTTAAGGAGTGGGACCCAGTAGGGATCCACTCCTTACTAAGATAACGAACAAGTCCACCCAATCCACAACATACTAAAAGGTAATTAGGGACAAATGAATTTCATTTTTTCTCAAATGGTATATATATCAGAGCATGATAATAAGTAAGCAACAGAAACAAAACTATCAAAAAGTTACATGATGGTTTGTTTACAATTGTTCCTCACCATAAAGGGTAGTTATCAAAGTAAAAAGGTATATATAAAGCTATCACATGCAAGCCCTATTATAGAGGATAACTTGACCATTGCAAGATATACTTAGGTCCAATACCCTATAGTTAATCTTTGTACATCCTCATCTTCTAATGTACCTAAACTGGGTGGAAGGAAACATCACCCAGAACATGGTAAACAAGGTATAGGCCAGCAAAGGTTGAGTATGTACATATAATACACACGTTGGGCATTATATTGGGTTAAAATTGAAAAAGAGATGTTCCCACAAGAAGGGGGCTATTCACAAATAGGTAAGTTCAAAAGAATTATAAGTATAAAAATGAGGCATATTATATTTAGAGTACAAGCATGAAGAATAAGATATCTTGCCTTATTAAGTAATCAAAATTTCAATTTATATCATAAACGTTTACATGCATAACAATGTAGACTAAATATATCTAAAATGGGGTCATAACACCATATGATCATGGCCTAAAAGAAATAAGGGTGGAAAATCACACCCTGGGTAGAATATGAGTGCCCTTTATAAGTATGATTATGCATAAGTATGACTATTCTAGATATTCTAGTCAACATGCAACATGCATAATAAATACAATGGCAAGACTAGCATTTTAGTCAATTTTCATATAAAGGCATTCATAGCAGAAGGGGTCCAAAAACCCATTATGAAAGAATAATTCAACAACTACATGGATTTATATGATTCCAAATAAGGAAATATGAATGTACAACAATTGATTTTCAAGCAGAATAATAGTTCAATATATGCCTCATTAAATGAATATATGTTCAGTCAAATAATGCCCAAAATAAAATAGAGGATCTACATACCTTATGACTAGACCTAAGTATTCAATAACACCCCCTAAGTTCAGGGTCAAGCCTTCACAACTTAATCACAATATTTAATCACTGAATTAGTATTGATTCCATTAAATTCACTATTTAGAAAAGGCCCTATTATAAATTGGGAAGCTGATCTCGAGACCTATACCACTAAATCCGTTGTCTTTTTCTGGTTCCAAAAATGTATCTGTATGTATTATTTGGATAAACCTGTAATTTCTTGTGACTTTACAAGATAAACTCATTTTTGGATAAAATTGAAAGTAAACCATGAAAAGACCAAAAGACCCCTGAATGAACGCAAATATAAAACATCAGTGTGACAGTGGACTATAGTGGTATGTTTCTTTAAATCTTTCAGTCAAACATCGGTCGAAATAGACAATTTTTATCCTTTGCGGGTGACACTGGTAAAACATAGGCACCATGGGAGGCGTGGGACTTCCGCTCTAGGGACTGATCTCCCTTACCTAGCACCATGGTCAAAGCAGTGGAGCATGACTCTAGGGCGAGGTTCCCAGTCTAACACCTGTGTCACTGGGATCTTCTAACTCCCGCTGCCATCTTGGATCTAGGAAGGGTGGATTTAAGCTACTAATAGAGTACAAGTTGAGGATGAGGGGAATAAATGTACCTTGTATATAAGGTGGAAAACTAAGGGGAGCTGGAAAGTGAAAATGGCTTGACAAGGATCAATAGAGGAATAAATGCATGAGGGACCTTCTTCGGGGTCCAATGGACTCTGTCGTCTTTCTTGGGTCATAGGATTACTAGAATGTCTTAGAAGAGGAGACACTGAAGATGGTCAACTTCAGGTATACTAAGTCGAAGACTCAAAACATCGATCCCATTATAGTTTTCAACTAGAAACATCCCACGGAACTCTGCCAAAACCTCATGATTGATTCGGTCAGGTTTTGGGGGTCAAGGACCTATGAATTCCCTTCATGATAGTGAGACAAAACAGAGATGCCAATGGCACTAGTTGATTGAGAAAACCAGAGAAAACTAAGGCAAAGTGAATACAAAGAAAGGAAGTGGAATAGGTGAAGTTTGTTACCCTGCATGCAATTTGACTAAGGTAGCTCATGCAGGAGACACAAGGGCTTGGTGCTTGGAGTAGAAAATTATCCTCACCAGGTCGAGTTTGGGGCTCTTGGGCATAATTGATAGTTTTAAGTGATGTAGGAGGAGCCAGGATTCATTTTTGGATGGATAAAGAATTGTTGGACGTAGTGCAAAGAGGATTTGTGTTCTCTAAAAGTAGTAGTGGTAGAAGGTGAGAGAAGGGATATTGGGTGTTTTATGTCTAGGGCTTGTGAGAGAGATGGACTTAGGGATCAATGGATTTGGGAGGGGAAGATAGATATGATGGTGAAGAAATGGAGAGAAAAAGGTTATTCATGTGAGATAATGTCAGGGAGGATCACACTCTGTTGTTAGTTGAGTGCACCTAGAGAAATTGGAGGTGGGAGATAAAGTCCCTCGCTTGACTGCCTGACCTAGTAAGCATCCATGTGATGCAAAGAGTCACATTGACATAATCAATATGCATGGGACATAAATGAAATCGAAACATAGGTAAAAAGAGAATGTGACATCTAAATGAAATCTGATAAATCAATTTAACTTACATCTTACATTAAAGGCACTATTAGGTGTGTTTTTAATACCCAATTAAGTCCAAAAATGATAGTTATCTGATTTGTGTATGTGGAATACAAATTTGGACTTATATTTTTATTATGAGACTATTTTTATTTTTCATTACTCCCTAATACATTACTCACTTAATTACAATTATTAGCTTAACCTAATAGCAAAATAGGGTGAATCCTTTTACATCCTTGCCAAATTTGTCACTCTAATATTCTAGGGTTATTATAAGATATTAAATTATGGTTTAGGCTATAGTTTAGTATTAGTATACTCTTAATCCCATACTTCAAGTATTCAGGCTATCACATTCTAAGATTTCATGTTCTTGGGATTCTAAAGGGTTATCAAATTTCAGCATAACCTAATATGTTCTAAAAATAGGGTAATATGGTACTACTAGATATCAAAAAAGAAAAGGGTAAAGAAAAGGGAAAATGGAGATTAGATAGAAATATAATCTAATAGGGTCTAGAAGGAATGAAGATTAACCTAATGTCTAGAATCGAGTCTATTACAATGACATTGTTGGCAACATATAGGTAGCAACCTAATCACAAACTTAGGTGGCCAAGTCAATGGTCACAACATAATATGAAAGGACACAAGTGTGTGTCTCATCCCTTATGGTGATGGTTTTATCCTGAGGAGAAATATAAAGAAGAAGGTTTTGTGTTAGTCATGTTTGATTCTCTTCTTCTTTATCTTTGTAATCGAGTGGTGGATCTATCTAGATTTAGGGTTTAACTAAATCTAGGTAGTGTGAGTTATAATCTTGGTTACACAATTCTTATTAGATGGTATTTCCTGTGTTTTATCTGCTCATTTTAGGGAAAATTTTTCATGTTAAATTGTGTGCCTTCAGTTTTTCATAGCATCTTCACTTTCCCAACTCAACGGTTAATAGTTGTAAATGCAGTAATCCTCATATGATAAGAAGGTAGAAGGGGGTGACACAACACAAAATTATGTGTTACCCTTCAACTTTTATGGATGACAAAAGAAGAAAAGCACACATATCTTCATAGCTTCAATCCATGGTCATCTTTTTATCATCAATCCCAGTCATGTTGGTTAAGCTACATGGATCTTTATTTTCCAATTAGTTTTATTATGGGTCATATTCTTACTAAGACGTAAAAATTTATAATCTCTAATAACATCTTCCCCAAGTTATCTTATACACGCCTTCATATTTTATTTGTCCTCAACTCAATAGCATTTCTTTGATTAGACCATGTGTGTAGGGTTTTCGGGAAGGGGTTGCAGCGGAATAAAAAAAAAGTCTTCCCTATATACCCTAGTCGTCTGATCTATCACAACTATAAAACATCTATGAACAAAAGACTTAAAAGGGATAAATGGTATACCTTTGCACACACTAGTTTTGTGATGCCCCGCACCACAGAAAGCGAGATTACTCAAAGCAAAACACGATTAACCACTAACCAGTGGATCATAGGAAAACATTGAAAATTTAAAACCATTTTTGTTAAGCTGCCAAACAGTAAAAACCTTTACATATGAATCCTTTCATGTATCATAAGGTATTTACCATGGGTGTCATCAACCTGTTACAAGAAAACTTGTTCAAAACATAAATACATGTATCCATCACAACTGTGCACAAAAGGGCACACAAGCCAACCATATATCGAAAGAATGTCTACAAAACACCGCCCAAAGACCTGAGTGTACAGGGATGACTCTAGGAATCTAACATCAAAATGACATCCATCAACACTTCCAACCTTGTTGGCTACTATCTTTCTTGCTACTCCTCAACCTTGGCCGCACGATCTCTACCTCCTCGTGAACGTCCACCTAAAAAGGTGAGGGAAACCCATGGGGTGAGATTCTAAATCTCAGTGGGAGATATAACTCTCCACCAACTCTATTATAGAACATGTAATAAAGCAAGAAGTAAAGTTACATCGTAGATAAATATGTAATCATTATTAACAGATTAAGCAATTACTATTAGATTATGAAACATCTTAACATTATAAAAGGAATATGAAGAACATGTATATTCACTACCAATAATATTGTACAAAATCAAGCAAGGCCTCATCCAATGTTTCTGTAATTGATCCTAGACAAGTATTCTATGTGGCTATTTATGTATTTTATTTTGTCCTGAGGATTTGAGTCGTACCACCCAAATCCAATTGACCACTGCTAAGTCAAAATTCGTGCCATACAAGGTCTAGTGGAAGAGTCAGAATCCACGAACTCACCAAACCTCATGGTCAGTACACGAGTAACACTACAGAGACATGTCATTCAACTACACAAGTGACTCATAGTCAACTGAAGGAGCAGCTCATGCATGGCCATCCACATATATCAACACCTAGCCCACCTCGGTACAAGTAACGATGCTAGAAGAACAAGCTCATGCATGGTTGTTCTAATAAGAAGGAGTGGCTCATGCATGTCCATCCATATCAAAATGAGATCGGCTCATGTAGGTCGTCTCACATAATTTGAAATTAAGGATACAAGGGGATATTTTACTTGCACCCCACAAATTCAAAAATGTGCTCCAAGTTAAACTCATTTCACCATCCAACAAATGCTGACACTAAATGGATCTATGGCACAGGGCAAGCTACATGATTAAGTTCCACTTGATTAGTTAGGTCATTTAAGTGCCTTTTAGCATCAAGTTACAATGTATAAACTTTAAACAAGTTCTACAAAGATAAGAGAATAATACATTACCAGAAAATATTTGAGCATATAAGGTGTGATCTCATTACATGATCACTTGATGCTTGCCATTCACCATATCTTTCATCACAAGGACCACATAATTTGAGGTAGAAACCCCTCATCTCATTGCTGAGAAAATAAGCATCTCATATTAGGCAATAAACCATCATTTGGTCATAATACCCTTTTTCCTCATCTTTCTATGATACCAATATCTCACATGCCTCATAAGGCCCATTCAGTCATATCATAAACACCATAGCTTTTATCTAGCTATGCTTATCGACTTGCGACATCTTCATGGTTAGAGACTTATAACGAGAAAGATAATACTTCATCATTACTACCATTTCATAAAGATTCATGTCATTCACACTACATCATTAGGGTTAGGGTTCTCGTTAACCAATTAGAGTTTACAGGATTGGATCAACAACCAACCTCAATTCATCACCCCCATTATCACTATAGAGTATGTTATGAGATTAAAGGTTATAGAAAACAACACTCCCTTGTTGCTCATACAAAGCACTTCATAGGTATCCTATCGTACCATATAACTCCATTATCAAGACAATGTGTCATGACTACTATTACAAGGTATTAGTTTCATATGGCTAGAGGGATCCTAGTTTCATCATCTTTATGTGTTGTCCTGACCACACCAAGGTGTATCGGGCAAGATCATCTAAGGGTATAGGGTTAGATCTCTAGGTTTCGGGTTAGCTACACTCGAGGTGTGTCGGGTCAGACCTCAAGATGTCGGGTTAGCATCAGTCCTGGCATGTCGGGTTGATACTTGACATTGAGTGTCAAATTGTCACCATTATAACATGTCGACTACCTCTATACAAGGCACAAGGGGTTGACCTCCCCAAGGTGTGTCAGTTTAACCCTGCATGAGAGTTTTCGGGTTAGACATCATCATGTTGGCCTCTACTCAACCAAGGGTGTCTTGGTTTGGCACTTTAAGGAATGCATGCTCACAAGATATCATCCTGGTCTACAACCATAAGACATGTCGGGCTAACACTCTAAACCCATCGGTCTAGGGTGTAAAATAACAAGGCATATCAATTTAACCCCTCTAGATCATGTCGGATTGATACTAGATTGGAGTGTCATCTAGATCAAACTGTGTCGACTTGTCATCTCAATTTAACACTATCCCATGGTGTCGATTTAGCAACCCGTACCAAATTCACAAAGATATCATCTAAGGATATTGGTTTGGTTGTCTTCAAGCTCAAGCATGTTGGACACCACACCACATTTCTTAGAAAAATAACAACATTCCCACGACCAAGAAGAACAAAGTCTGATCGTTTGTCTAGACTCCCTTAATCAAAGAAGTTCTCAAAAGTAACATCTTGCTAACATAATAGGGAAAGACAAAAAGAAGATAAAATGCCAAGTGCAACATATGGGTAAAGTGAATAATAGAGAGGTTAGGATTTATATAACCCACCTCAAAGATCACCACCAAGATTTGAGCTCCAAGGTCAAGATTCTAGCTCATGAGCTTAAGGTTGAAGATTACCTGCCAAACTTAATCACCACTACACCAAGGAAGAAGATGAGACCAAGGTTAAGATAGCTCGAGATGGAAAGGAGATATCCATGATCCATGGCCGATAATAATAAGAGAGATAAGGAAACAAAGTTTACCAAGGTAGAAGATGAAGGACGATCAAGGAACACCACAAACTTGGAACTCGTCCTCCAAGCTCCAAGAGAACCTCTCTAGCTCCTAAAGCTTCTTGAGGTCGTCTACAAGAAGGAGAGAAAGCAAGAATGGCCAAAAGGATTCTCTTTCATGGAGAGAAAGAAGACTATATACTAGGGGGATGAGAGAGAGATTATGGGAAAGGTGTCATCACCTTAGGAGCCTAGACGACACTTGTCCACCAAAAAGGGCCACATGCAAGATGTGATGATATGATATAGGCTAGATCTAGCCCTCTTGATCTCCTACCAAGATCATGGCCTCAATAACCCGATATGCCATATCCCCACACACTCCAAACTGATAAGCACCCTTCCAATTCCTCCAAACTAAGATGAATCTCCTCCCACACACTCACCAGCCTGATATGCATCCCCACAATTACTCTCAAATTGATACACAACCTCTCCAAGGCTCTCTAACCCGAGATAGAACATTCAGGTGCAAAACATTCCTCATGTGTTATGAACATCACTAAGGATGCTACCACACAACCAAGACCCAAATAAGGCACCCATCTCTCTCACCTCTAGATGATGCCAAGAGAGAGAGGAAACACTCTAGTAGTGTCAAACGTTGCACATCAACCCCTACTCTGTGTGAATTTCAATTTGCACCAAAACCACACCACAAAACACAAGCATCATCCAAACAAGATCAAATATGAAACCTAAGCTCTCTACAAGCCCTAATAACATCTCAGATGATTAGAGAAAGGTTCTAAGACACATACTTAGACAAAAAATAGGGTTATCCCAAAACATGGTCAGGGTCCTTACAAGTTTCTTAACAATTAGACACATTTTCTATTGGTGAAGAACACAATCTCCAAATAGGAATTTGACACCAAGAGATATAAATAGATCAAGAAGATATCTAAATTGGCCAACAAAATGTTGCATTGTTGTCTTCTTTGTAGTGCCTTATTTTTGTATTGTGGAAGTGCTTCTACAAGATTCTAGATGTGTGCCTCAATCTCTACTTCATACACACAAATGAGGGATAATGTGATGCACCACCTTGGACACCAATTAAGAGAGGAACATGAGTTTTTGATGTGCTAGTTGTTCTAAAACTCCTTTCTTCTCCTATCTAGGGTACAGTTCTTTGGGATTCTTCCTCTCTCTAAGAGAGAAGTTTGATGGCCAACTTATCTTACAAGTTATCTCAAAGATATCACAATGATGTATCTAATCCTTTCAGATGTGCCTAAAAGATATAGAGGGGGTGAATAGAGCTTTTTGGTGCTTTTAAAAATAATTAAACAATCAAACCAAAGAAGGAGGAGGAAATAAGGAAGGTACAAGGATGTAGAGTGGTTCCTACCTTTGAAATCAAAGGTAGTAAGTCCACTACCCAATTGTTTCCAATCGAGATTTTAAAAGTGATTTATTTTATTACCTCTCGAGGATGTTACAGAAAATACAATCACCTTATTTCTACACCCTTTAAGTAGCCTTCACTTGAAGTAGCTTCAACCTCCTTGAAGTAGCCTTCTTGAAGTAACTTTAAGTCGAACAACCTTCACCTTCTTGAAGTATCTTCAACCTCACTTGAAATAGCCTTCCTTGAAGTAATTGCAAGCACCTCTTGAAGCAACTTTCTCCACCACAAAGTAGCTCCAAGAAACCTCCTTTCAACAACCTCCAAACCTAGGAGTAGTTTAGGAAACAATATACAATATAAAAGAAAGAGATTGGAAGAAACGAAATACTCCACCAATTTAGTACAACGCGTTGATCCTATATCAATCGTTAGACCTCTCAAACCACTAAGGATGAACGTTTATATAAGGTGGCTAAGGGGCTATAGCTATAGGACATGAAATTTGAGCTTGAAAAAACAAGTTGGCAAGAGTAGTTTTGCTTTGTTGCTCACTAGAATGTGTTCTCAAGTGTAGTTGTGTGCTTTAGGTGTCCTAAGGCCTCTCCTATTTATAGGAATAGTTTGCAATTTCTTAGGGACATTCTAGAGGGTTTATAGAGTGTTCTTAGTGCTTAACTAGATGTTAGGTATCCATTAATTATCTTCCAATGGCTAATTGTTTTCAGCTGAAAAGAACAATCCAAAAACTATCTCAGTCGAGAAATTTGTCGACCGAGATGTGTCTCGATCAAGCTTTTCTTCGCCTGAGGAAGGGTTTGGAGCAAAAAATGGTGCAATATGTATTTATGACCCCCAACAACCAACCACTTAGTCTAACGGTCATGGAACCTTCTCGAAGTCTTGCTGGGTCGAGAATATTGTCGACTGAGGGCCATTTTAGAGCATAGATGTCCAGGTTATTGATCTGCGCTTGTGACTTCGACCAAAGTGGTTCTCGGTCGAGAATATTATTAACTGAGTGTGTCTTGGTCAAGAAGTTTTTTGACCGAGAGTGTCCCTGTTTCAATTTGTTGAATCACGTACTATGTGTGTGTATCAATGGGTAATGATGATTCTATCTTAGGGGAGGATATATCTAAGGGTTGTGAGTGGATGGGGAAATTCTAACACTTGATTTACTTGATATCTAGGTACTTGTACATTATATACTGGTACACATTTTTACATTGAGTACAATCATGAAAATATTAACAATTTATGCACATTGATCTTCCATTTGTGTTGATCTTCAACTATCCACTTACTTATTCACTTGAGTCCTGAAATACTCAAATAGCATGTTAGATATACAAGAATGAAATGTTTATCATCATCAAAACAAAGGGTTTATTAATGTCCAATTTAGCCAACAATCTCCCCCTTTTTGAAGATGACAAACATTTCTAAAATATAAACAAAGGAAATTAAATAAGATGAGTTTCATACATGAGATTTACCTTATATGAAGACATTCTCTTGTTTTTCATGAAGTGTGTGCTAATTATTCCTAAAGAGGTATGGAACATAGTATCCATCTCTTAAGGAATATAACATCAATTTATGTCAAGCCAAGAGAACATGAAGCTCATTTATATTATTATTGATTTTGATTTATATTATTTCTCCCCCGTTGTCATTTCAAAAAGATAACCAAATAATCATTTATTATTACTCCCCCCTAAATTGAATACTCTCCCTCAATATGATACTCAAATTGTAAAAAAAAAGTTATGGATAAATGTCCAATGAAAGCCACAATATAAAATTTTTATTAGCATGACCAAGAGAACAAGCTCAATTACTTTGATAACAAGATAGAATTCACTAGTGATAAAAGTGATTACAACAAACTTTCCTACTCACTACAAAGTTCCACAACACTGAAAAGAACTCAAAATTGCACCAACCTCAGGATCTTTCCCAAGAAATGGAGTAGCACCATAATATTTGACAAGTGTCTGCCAATCAAGTGCGCCTATTTTTATAAGAGCATATGCCTCCAGAAATGTGGGTGCCTGATCAAATCGAAAATGGACAGTTATGTCCTGGAGTTGCATGGGTGAATATTGGGTATGGGAAATATCATGAGGGTGGAGGTGGAACTTGGGTATAATTGATTGAAGGATTGTAAGGATAGAGACTCCCTGGGTAGAGTGAATAAGGTTAAGTATCTGAAACATTAGGAGACAGATCTTGCATTCTTTGATTAAGATAAGTAATGTCATGGTGATTGTAATCCAATTGTCTCCCAAGATGATAGGTGGTCCCAGCGAGATAGTAAACATTATTGGCTAGCTTTTCTAAGGAGTATCTAGGAGGAGTAGGAGGTGGAGGATTTTCTTGGGTAGACGTGTCTCCTTCGGTCCTAGTCCTCTTATGTCCAAAATCAATGCCCATTTTGTCTACTGTGTTTCTAGTAAGCTTTTAAGGTCGCCTATCACACTTATACCCTAGATCCTCTAGGTTTTTGTTTAGACAATATTGGGTGATTTGGCAAACGAAATCAGCATAGGTAGGATGTCCAAAAAATTCAACCATATTGTGGAGGATGATGTGAATGAAATTTATAGGAATACTTTCTACTATGGCATAAATTAGGCACATCCTAAACTGTGGCACTTCAGATTTGTTTTCTCTAGGGTAGATGTGATTTGAAATAATTAAGTTTCCTACCCCATCTTCAGGGGTTAAGTTTATTGCATAGTAGGTTCCCCTATCTTCATGTGAGGAGGTGTTGGGGAGAAACATAGCCCTCTTGATATCTCCTAACCTGATGGTGTTATTAGTTGTAGATAGTTTAGTCATGGGATTTTTAGTAGTTAGGTCTACAAATCCCCTATACTCATCTACATTTATTCCTAGAATTGTAAGAATATCTTATTTAGAAAAATGAAATGCTAGCCCATCAACCATGGACGAGAAAGAGAATGGGTGGTCTGAGTTTCTGGTGAGGTTGGCATAGAATTCATTTACGTCTTGGGTACACCAGAAATGGAAGGATGGAGTAAGAAATTCTATTAGCTTGTGCACCTAGAACAGTTCAAGTAGATCAATGAGGGTGATGAAGTCATTGGTGTCCACCGGGTGTCGAGGAAGAGGAGTCTTCGAATTGAGATGTAGGTACCAATCTCCAGTAGCAACGTCATTGAAGGTGATGTCATTGATGACGCTCAGAGATGGAGTGATTGTTCTTCCCTTCCTCACCATGACTTGCTTCTTTCCTCTAAGAGCAAAAGATGAGGCCATCTTGAAAATATAGAGGTGGAAGAAGAGCTAGGGAAGATAGTAGAAGGATGTTGTTGAAGAATAGCTCTAAAGATCACTAGATAAGGACTTGAGAAGAGAGCAAGTGAGTTGGGAAGAGAATTTCCAATTTTGCCTCTATTTATATCCAAGTCATGCACTTTCTTGGTCGACAATTCCGTCGACCGAGAGCCCAATGGCTCTCTGCTAACGCTCCTCCAGCAACAACTACTTTTAATCAGTCGTGAATTTGAAAATGAGCCATTGTAACAAGGGATCAGTCGAGAAAATCATCGACCGAGAGGATGTTGGGGGAGAATTTTCTCAATCAAAAATTTAAAAAATATGACTATTGTCACATGAGCTCGATCGAGAAAAAATTTCGACCGAGGCACGTTTTGAGCAAAAAAAAATCGATCAAAAAATGCTTCTCGAAGAACCGAGGGAGGGGGTCCCACCAAGTGTATCTCTGTTGAAATATTTTTCGATCGAGGTCAATTTTGGTTAGAATTTTGCAAGAAATACTAAGTTATACTTAGTCAAAAAATTTAAAAAAATAGAGGTTCCTCCAAGTGGATCTCTGTTGAAAATTTTGTCGACCGAGACCAGTCTCGGTCAAAATTTTTATCGACCTACTAGACTGTTGTGAGTAGGTTTAGTGGAATCATTTTGAGCTTGTTTATGTAGTTTTCATGATAATGTTGAGACTTAGCAAAGATATTATACATTAAAGATCACATGAATTAAGAATTATCAAGAGTTTTGAGCATATATATCGAAGAAGACATACTCTAGGGGAGTAATTAGCTACTTCTTTCTAATATATTGAAATTGACCAAGTGAAAGCGGTTTGGTAAAGATATCAGCTAATTGTTCTTCTGTATCAACATGATGGAGAGATATATGATTTTTAGAAATGTGATCCCTGAAGAAATGATGTTGAATTTCAATATGCTTGGCACGACTACGTAGAACATGATTATGGGCCAAGTTTATAACACTGGTATTATCACAGAAAATTGGCGTTGATGAGAATGTAAAACCATAATCATTCAAAACTTGTTGCATATAAAGTATTTGAGCACAGCAGGAACCAACTGCCATATATTCAACTTCAGTGGTAGAAAGGGAGAATGTATTTTATTTCTTACTAAATCACAGATACTAAGGCTATTCCTAATAAGAAACAACCATCACGTGTGCTTTTGCGATCAACTCGACAACCAACATAATCATCATCGGTGTAAGATTTTAAATCCAGCAGTTGTCCTTTGGGATACCATAATCCATAGTTGGTAGTACCAACGAGATATCTTAAGATTCTTTTAACAGCTTGAAAATGAGATTGCATTTGTTTGGATTGAAATCTAGAGCAAAGCCCAATGGAAAACATAATGTCCAGTCTAGAAGCAGCTAAATATAGCAAACTACCAATCATGGACCTATATAAGGAATCATCAATGGATTCTCCGTCTTCATCCTTGCCAATTTTGACAGAAGTGGCCATTGGTGTGGTAGCATGTTTGCAATTATTCATTCCAAAGCATTTTAAGAGTTCATTAGTGTATTTATCTTGGCTTAGAACAATTTCAGCGGACATTTGTTTTATTTGAAAACTAAGGAAAAATGTTAATTCTCCCATAAGACTCATTTCAAAAAAAATTTGCATTATGTCACTAAATTGTTTGCATAAAGAATAATTTGAAGCACTGAATATGATGTCATCAACATATATTTGAACAACAAGAAAATCTGATTCATATGTTTTAAAAAACAATGTAGAGTCTGAATTTTCAATTGAGAAACCATTATCAAACAAATAGTTTTTAAGTCTTTCATATCAATTTCGTGGTGCTTGTTTAAGGCCATAAAGTACTTTCTTAAGTTTTTATACATGATCAGTTTTGTCAAGAATCTCAAATCTAGGTGGTTGGGCAACATATACTTCTTCTTCTATGATTCCATTTAGAAAGGCACTTTTTACATCCATTTGAAATAGTTTGATGTCTTTGTGGGAAGTTATAGTTAATAGCATTCTAATAGCTTCAAGTCTAGCCACGGGTGCATAAGTTTCATCAAAATCTATTCCCTCTTGTTGGTTACACCCTTGAGCCACCAATCTAGCTTTGTTTCTAACTACCTCCCCGGCTTCATTAAGTTTATTTTGAAAAACCCACTTAGTTCCAATGATGGTTTTGTCTTGTGGTTTAGGGACTAAGTCCCATACATTGTTTTTCATGAATTGATTTAGTTCTTCATGCATAACAATTTTCCAATATTCATCTTTTAAAGCCTCATTTACCTTCTTGGGTTCAATGATTGATACAAATGTCATATTTGCAACATCTCTAAATGATGATCAAGTTTGTACTTTATCAAAAGGATTTTCAATGATTAAATCTTGAGGATGATCCTTGATTAATCTAGCAATATGTTGTTTTGTCTCATTTTGTTGATTAATTTCAGAATTTTGATCATCTTCTATATATATGGCTAGGTCTTCAATTTGATGAGTAATGTCGTTTATATTTTCATTTTCATTTTGAGTTGTTAGTTCATGAAATGTAATATGAATTGATTCTTCAACTTTTCTAGAGATAGTATTGTAGATTCTAAATGCCTTACTAGAAGTTGAATATCCCAAGAAGGATCCTTTATGTGATTTGGGTTCAAATTTGTCTCTATCATCCTTTGTGTTTAAGATATAGCAAGGTGTACTAAAGGTATGAAAATAATAAACTCTTGTTTTTCTTGTTTAAGATGAGTTCATAGGGAGTTTTCTTAAGATGAGAATGTATTGTTACTCGATTTAACACATAACATGTTGTATTTACTACTTTGACCCAAAATATTTTATGTGGATTATGTTCAAGTAACATTTTTCTAGCCATTTCTTGTAAAGACCATTTTTTTCTTTCTACTATGCCATTCTGTTGTAGAGTGCGTGGAGCTGAAAAGTTATGAGTGTATCCTTGAGATGTACAAAATTCTTCAAAAATGTGATTTTCAAATTCCCCACCATGATCACTCCTAATTGTACATATTTTATTTTTGTAGTTGATTTTCAATTATAGATAAAAATTGTATAAAAATTCTAATTGTATCATCTTTATTTGAAAGAAAGTGAACCCATGTGTATCAACTATAATCATCTACAATAAAAAAATATCTTTTTCCACCAATAGATTGAGTTCTCATAGGACCAAACAAGTCCATTTGAATGAGCTCCAACGATGTAGTAGTGCTAAGCAATGTTTTAGATTTGAAAGAAGTTTTATTTTGCTTGCCTAAAGTACATGGTTCACAATTTTAGGTTTATCAAAGGATATTTTAGGTAAGTCACGAACACGATCATATTTAATTAACTTTTTGTTGACATGTGAGTTTGCATGACCTAATTTTTTATGCTATAGCTGTAAGGATTCATCTTTTGCAAAAAGACATTTTCCAATAATATCTTGCACAGAATTAGGTCTCAGTATGTATAGATTTCCTATTCTTTTTCCTTCATAAACAACATTATTAGTGTTTTCAATTAGTAGTTTACAACAAGTTGTATTGAATAGGACATCATAGACACTATCACATAATTGACTAATACTAACTAAATTATGATGCAATCCATCAACAAGTCGAACATTTTTAATTTGAAGGTTTGTACCAATATTACCTATTCCAATAATTTTTCCTTTGGCATTGTCTCCAAATGTGATTGTTCCACTTTTCTTTTCTTCAAATGTTTTAAAAACTTCTTTGTTTCCAATCATATGCTTGGAGCAACCACTATCAACCACCCAATCCTGCAAAAGAAATAGGTTTTGGTACCCATGTGATGGTCCTTTTAGTTAGGAGCATTTTATATTTTAGATTATATTATTATGGATGGATTTTGTAGATTTTGAACAACAGATTGAGTATAATTACATGTTTATTAATTAAATAATTGAATCTAAATAGAACTATTATCGGTCGACAATTGTCTCGACCGAGATTGGTTTCAATCGAGGTATTTGTCAGCCAGATGATTTTCCAGAAAGTGCAAGCTTAAGATAGAAACTTTCTTGGTTGACTATATTCTTGACTGAAGAGTGTCTCGATCGAAGATTTTGTTGACTAAGAATGTTTCTATTTATTTCTAGCAATTTTATTTATTTCAAGTAGAGCACATATAACTTCAATTATGTAAGGTAACAATGGTTTTAGTTGAGATAAGACCTTATAAGTTTCAAAGTAAAGTTTTAGATCAATTCTCAACTGATCATGTTCAATATTCCTAAGTTTGGGGTTTTAGAACCCAAACTAAGTCAACATCCTTTTTCTTGTATGGGCATGGGAATGAGTAATGTCCAAGAAGTAAGCAATTGTGACAACAGATGGAATCAATTTCATTTCTCATTTTAACATTGTGGTTATGAGTTAAGTTGTTCTTAGGTACATACATGACTTTGGTCTTGGGTACTTGTGTTTTTCTAGTTTTGGGCTTTTGATGAGATTTATCTTTCGGTACATAACCTAAACCTCTTCTTCCAATTTGACCAGAAGAATTGTTTAGAATTTTATCAAGAATATCCTTATTTTTTTAAGTTACTAATTCTTTTTGAAATTTTGCAATTTCATCCATTTTATTTTTAATATTTAAGTTTGGTTGATCTAGATTATAAGATAAACTATCTCTTTCTTTGATAATAGCATCATAATCCACATGAGTACATAAGATAGGTTGAGTTTGAAGATAATTTATTTTAGCAAGCAAATTAACCTTTTCTTGACAAACAAAATTGTAGTTTGTTTCTACATCACGTAACTTGATATTATGTTCATTTATGTATGAATTAAAAGTATTTCTTTCATATATGAGGCTTTCATTTTCAGTTGAGAGAGTATATAGTTTATCATGCAAATCATCATTTATTTTTGTGACTTCTTTAATTTCTTCTTGCAGTCAATATATTTGTAATGTACTTCTTGAAGACTAGTAACTAAATCTTCTTTAGATATTTCACCTCATTTGAGTCTTCATTCTCATCTTCCTTGGCTATAATACATTCTACATCTTCTTCTCCACTTTTTCTTTCATCACTTGACTCATCCCAAACAACTTTGTAGGCTTTATCTCCCTTGTCTTTTTTCTTGAATGAAGGTTTCTTTCCTTTCTTTACTTTAGGACATTCATTTTTGACATGTCTTTTTTTGCCGCATTCATAGCACCTAAGAGAAGAAGAGGAAGAAGCACTACAATTTTTGTTATATTTATACCTTCTATATTTCTTACCATTTACAATGAGTGCATCTTCTTCATCATCTCTTTCACTTGTTTCATAACTTTCTTGAGTGATGACCTTTGATTGGACCTTTGTTGTAGCTTTTAGAGCCATGTCCTTCCTTATTCCTTTTTGAAGCTCAAGCTCCCATCTTTCTTCCTCCTCCAGGGTGACCTCATGAATCTCTAGGTTGCCAATGAGCTTCTCCATTCTCATTCTGGTGAGATCATTAGCTTCTTCAATGGGCGTCACCTTTGGATTGTACTTTGGAGGCAAAGACCTAAGAATTTTGGAGACTTGATCTTCTTTACTTATAGATTTTCCTAATGCACTTAAACCATTAATGATAGAAGAAAATCTTGCATACAAATCACTAATAGATTCATTTGGTTGCATACAAAATTGTTCAAATTTTTGTTTAAGCATACTAATTTTAGTATTTTTAACTTCAGTAGTTCCTTCATGTGTTATGAAGAGTTAATGCCATATGTCAAGCAGTATCACATGAAGAGATTCTATTTAACTCATAGAAATAGAAAAATATAGTATTCTTACTGCCTTAGCATTTAATTGAACTTATTTTACTGTGTTCGGATCCCACGTTGCATACTCAATTTGGGGAAGCTCATATGGTGTAGACACCATCCTCCATAGATCTGAGTTGATTCCTTTGAAGTAGGAATGTATCCTTCTCTTCTAGTAGGTATAGTTGCTTCCATCGAATGGTGGTGGCCGAGTCATGTGAGTTCCCTCCAAGTTGAGGTTGTTGAGTACGTCGTCCCCCATTATTGAAGACCTATTAGGGCTCCTTGAAGACCTGCTCTGATACCAATGGAAAGATCTAGAGGGGGTGAATAGAGATTTTTGGTGCTTTTAAAAATAATTAAACAATCAAACCAAAGAAGGAGGAGGAAACAAGGAATACACAAGGATGTAGAGTGGTTCCTACCTTTGAAATAAAAGGTAGTCAGTCCACTACCCAATTGTTTCCAATTGAGATTTTGATAATTATTTATTTTATTACCTCTCAAGGATGTTACACAAAATACAATCACCTTCCTTCTACACCCTTGAAGTAGCCTTCACCTGAAGTAGCTCCAACCTCCTTGAAGTAGCCTTCTTGAAGTAACTCCAAGTTGAACAACCTTCACCTTCTTAAAGTAGCTTCAACCTCCCTTGAAATAGCCTTCCTTGAAGTAATTGTAAGAACCTCTTGAAGTTAAGGAGAATAATATTCAATATAAAAGAAAGAGATTGGAAGAAAGGAAATACTCCACAAATTTAGTACAGTGACTTAATCCTATATCAAGTGTTAGACCTCTCAAACCACTAAGGGTGAACGTTGATATAAGGTGGCTAAGATGCTATAGCTATAGGACACAAAATTTGAGCTTGAAGAAATAAGATGACAAGAGTATCTTTGCTTTGTTGCTCACTAGAATGTGTTCTCAAGTGTAGTTGTGTGCTTTAGGTGTCCTAAGGTCTCTCCTATTTATAGGAATGGTTTGCAAGTTGTTAGGGACGTTCTAGAGGGTTTCGAGAGTGTTCTTAGTGCTTAACTAGATGTTAGGTATCCATTAATTATCTTCCAATGGCTAATTGTTTCGAGCTAAAAAGAACAATCCAGAAACTATCACGGTCGAGAAATTTGTCGGCCGAGATGTGTCTTGGTCGATCTTTTCTTTGACCGACGAAGGGTTTGGAGCAAAAAATGGTGCAATGTGTATTTCCAACCCTCAACAACCAACCACTTAGTCTAACGGTCATGGAACCTGCTTGAAGTCTTGCTCGGTCAAGAATATTGTCGACCGAGGGCCATTTTAGGGCATAGATGTCCAGGTTATTGATCTGCGCTTGTGACTTCGACCAAAGTGGTTCTCGGTTGAGAATATTATCGACCGAGTGTGTCTCGGTCGAGAAGTTTTTTGACTGAGAGTGTCCTTGTTTCAAATTGTTTAATCACCTACTATGTGTGTGTCTCAATGGGTAATGATGATTCTATCTTAGGGGAGGATCTATCTAAGGGTTGTGAGTGGATGGGGAAGATATAACACTTGATTTACATGATATCTAGGTACTTGTACATTATATACTTGTACAAGTTTTTTACATTGACTACAATCATGAAAATATTAACAATTTAAGCACATGGATCTTCCATTTGTGTTGATCTTCAAATATCCACTTACTTATTTCCTTGAGCCCTGAAATCCTTAAAAAGAACGTTACATCTACAAGAATGAAATATGTGTCATCGTCAAAACAAAGGGTTTAGTAATGTCCAATTTAGCCAATAGTGCCCCCTTTATATGGGAGTCATGAGCATAGAAAATTTTGATTCCAAACCCTTTCCTAATCGCAACCCCAAAAATAGTCCAATATTAAAAACTCAAACATGAATTTTGATCGATTGATCATGTTACTTCATCAGACGACCAGGGTCCAAAAAGCATGCTAATTGATCGATCAAGTTAAGTGATCAACCAATCACGTAAGTTTAGATCTAGATCTGAATTACTTTCCAATTTTAGACTTTTACCGCTAAACTCCAATTGGCCGAATAGGTTTCCTGATCAGTCGATCATGCCAGTTTAGTGCAAAATGTCATGACAATCAACTGATCCATTGACCCAATCAGCCAATCGGACATTCTAGTTGCCCAATCAGATAGAAAATCAACAAATCTATCATTCATAACCATTCTAATCATTTGTTTGATTGTAAATTTCAGTTCACTTATGCATCCTTATGTAATTGAAGCACTAGGCTACTAATTATGTTCATAGTGATGTTTAAAACAACACAAGCAAAGATTGGTGTCTAGCAACACATCATTGCTACCCAAGTAATAGGAATGAGTTGGAGAACATCTACAACATGTAAATTGACTAATGTTACCATGACTGTATAATCCCTTTATCACAAGTATCCAAAATGAAATTGAGACATAGAAGGTCATCCTCTTAACATTCAATTTATGTTCCTTGAACTGGACCAAACTATTTGAGATATTGTGACCTCAATGTCATATATTAGCTCACATGAGCATGGCCATGCATTTCATAGTCTCTCTTATCAAGTGAATGGGATATCACTCCTAAAGGAATGACAAATTCTTTCTAGATCAATCACAATAATCCCCATGTGTCATAGTGTATCCAATCACCATATTTTTGGCAACTCTTATATAGAGCATGTTGGGCCAGTGTCAAAGTACACTAAGCAACATTTGATCATTGTAGTAACTTTTGGTCTAAGGATCACATTCACCATCATCACATTGAGATATGAATCTGACATTTCATTACATGACTTCCATGTGTCAATCTCAAGGTGGCCTTGTCCAGTATAACTTGTTCTCTAACAAGTACCCATGTATCTGAGTTGATATCAACTATCATGACTAAAGAAACATAACATCACTCACCATACATGCTAGTCTTGTGTATTACTATTCTCCTATACTATCCACAATAATAACTAACTAGGGACATAATAAGAATGAGTACTCTTATCATACATATGATCTCATGTTCAAGTCCTCAACCATACCATATGTCATCAAGTTGAAACATTTTTGGGCATTGTTAGGTTTATATATTGTCTCAATGTCGAAACAAACATAATAAGTGGAAGTGCCTTCTATGAATAATAAAATCAAGTACAAAGTAACCTTATTAAAATCATCACATGATGGCTCTCAGGACATAAAACTAACAGACTCCCATTTGCACGATAGCCAATCACTCATGAGTTACAATTTGAAGTGATATAACGTGACCATCGTGCTTCCATTGTGAAAGTGCATTATTTTAGGGATCACCATTGTTGCTTATAGTTGGTACTATAGAGATTCAAATATCTCCTCGGTGTATAATCTCATGTATGGGATGGTAACGCCTGAGTATGTGCCTGGGACGTTGATGTAATATGAGTTCCTTACCTTGTGTAACAGCTCCATTGTTTTCACAATAAAGCTATACTACGTGTGTTTAATGGTCGGAACTACCCACAGTTCACTAGTGAACTTATTCATTCATACTGATTCCTTTTCTCCATTGGAAGCAACAATTTACTCAGCCTATGTTGTAGAATCAATCAATGTCTCTTTCTTGGAACTTTTCCAACTTACAACTCTGTCGTTTAGCCAAAATATGAATCTTGATTTTGATCAATAATTGTCCTTGTTAGTTTAGAAGCTTGCATTAGTAAAACCTTTTGCAATCAACTCTCCTCACCACCATAAATTAGGAATCGATCCTTATTTATTATCAAGTAATTACGTATGTTCTTTACTGTTGTCAAGTTATCATCACCTGGACCTGACTAGTACCTTCTCATCATGCTCAAGGCATACGAAACATTTGGACACATACATATCATTGCATACATGATAGATCCATTTTCTGAGCATAAGAAATCTTACTTATGTGTTCACTCT
The DNA here is from genome assembly GCA_963693085.1 of Alisma plantago-aquatica. Classification (NCBI taxonomy): domain Eukaryota; kingdom Viridiplantae; phylum Streptophyta; class Magnoliopsida; order Alismatales; family Alismataceae; genus Alisma; species Alisma plantago-aquatica. Next base: position 410,581,323 of record OY856414.1, read on the forward strand.
CTTGTAAAGAGTAGGGACATTGGGAAATTAGAGAGACTTATTCCATGAGACATGATTAAGTTCCTCTATTAGAATCCTTCATGCTAACCTCCTTAGCATCTTGTTAATGCAAGTACTTTGAATTAGGCCAGGAAGCCTTCTAGATCTATCTCTATAGATCATGATTCCCAATAATAGGATGCTTCACCTAACTCCTTCATGGATTAGGTATTGCCCAACCAGTTTTCAACCAATTGTAGAGTAGGGATGTCATTTCCCATCAATAATATGTCATCTACTTATAATATGAGAAATACAATCATGATCCCACTAACCTTCTCATAAACACAATGTCTTCATTTTGAATATGTTTGATTGTTTCATCAAAATGAATATCCCAGTTTCGAGATGCTTGCGTCAATTCATAGGTCGACTTTTTTGACTTACATACTTTATTGGATTCATTTGAAGCAATAACACCTTCATGTTGTGTCATGTAGCCATCCTCAAGAAGACTCTCATTAAGGAATACAGTGCAACATCCATTTTCAAAATTTCGTAATCATGATAGTAGAAATAACAAATATGATCCTGATGGATTTAACTACGCATGACAACCAATTAAAAATTTAATCATAGTCAACACCTTAAACTTTTATGAAACCTTTTTCTAGCAATCTACCTTTCTAGGTTTGCACATCACCATCCATGTCGGTCATACTCTTGAAAGGCCCATTTGTACCCTATGGGTTTTACCCCTTCAGGTTGATCCACTAAGGTCCATACATTGCTGGTGTACATGGAGTCCATATCAAGTCTCATGGATTCATGTAGACTTGTCAAATTGGTTCATAATCCGCAGACACCCATGGGATGATGACCCGTTTAATTTGGGCTTGGGTCATGAAATTTACCACCCATTAAAAAACACCCAAACCCTTACCCACATATTTATTTGACATGTTTCACGGTTAACCCATGGGCACCTACGAGTTACTCGCTTAACTGAACTAATTTTATTAAAAATATATAATGTCAATATATGACCAAAATTTAACCCAGGCAATGGAATAGAAAAAATCCTTGAATTCAACAACCCTTGTTGGCATGCCATGATTTGGTGGCAATTGGAAAAAATGAAGAAATATGTCACAAAGTTGTAAATAGCAAATCACCGAACAACATCATACAAAACTAAGGAAGTAAATTTCATTGTCCCTTGGCTCCAAAATTTAGTTGGGAAAGAAATTAAGCAATTGTAATATGTGTGCCTTATCCTATCAATGATGATGACCGAGCATGGGATGGGATATTATTATTAGTGTGTTGTTCGCTATTGTAAATATTGTTTGGTTGTGGTGATTTTATTATTGTTGGTGGATGTTCTCATTATTTTAGTTGACATGTATGCTTATGAACAACACATTTTGACGTATGTTTTAGTTGGACTTATAAAATAATATCAATATGTATGTTTGTTTGTTGTTTGAGTGTTTGTATCTTCCCATAATTAGATTATTAAGAATAAACTCTTTGTTTTAAGTTGATGTGTAGGAGCACCCCATGTGTTTATGCAATAAGTTGATGGGCCCTCTTTCATTTATAAAGTGAATGAGTTAACGATTATTACCAGTGGACACTTTCCTATAACGCACCTTTGGAAAAAATAAATAAAGCTTACAAGGACAATATACTATGACAATGTACAACAATGATTGTTTACAACAATGTACTAGATTAATTGTTCTTTTGTGCCAAATTTTACATAAACAAACTCTCTTTTTTATATTGTTTACCATTGGGAAAACATTTGGTAAAGTGTATTTTTATATACATATTATACAAACACCCACAGGTCAACCCGCAACCCGTTGGGTTGGGTTTGGGTTGGTCTTTGCACCACCTATTTAGAATTGTGTCTTTTTGACCCACACCCAAGAAACTCAAACCCGCGATGACCCAACCTGAACCCAACCCACCCATTTGGCATGTCTAAATTCAAGCCATTTCGCATAATCTGGTCCCTCGATAGCCTAATTGTAGGTTGTTGTCTCATCATCCTCAATAATCAACACATCATTTTCTTGAGTTATGAGAAATCCATATCTTTATGGCTCAAGATGTGCCATATGAGATGTTTGAGGTTCTTGTGTTATGATGGGGACTTGAGGCTCCATAATTTTTTGTGATTCCTCTTGTTTCTTACCTCTAGTGGTTTAGTGTTATCTTGTTGATCTTGAAATTCTTCAAGTTCTATTTTCCTCCCAATAGATACTCTAGAAATGCATTTCCTTTTTAGGAATATAGCATCCATGGCAACAAACACTTTGTTGTCAGATGGAACATAAAATTAGTAACCCTAACTTTCCTAATGGTATCTAATAGAAATACAATTATCCAATTTGGGTTCAAGCTTCTCACAAAACTGCTTCTTAAAATAAGCTCTATGTCCCTAAATTTTCACAAAAACAAATTGGGATGTTTCTCATTCTATATATCATATGGTTCAACTGATTTGGAAGGTCCTTAGTTAATTGTAAAGTGTGGTGGTTTCAAGAGCATATCTCATAAAAGGAAATTAGATGATTGACTAAACTCATCATTGATCGTCCATGTCCAACAAGATTTGATTTCTTCTTTTGGACACACCATTATGTTGAGGACCTGAGGTGTTCCAGGTATCCCATTGTGATACAATACCAAAATCCCTCAGAAGAGCATTGAACTCTTGGCTTAAATATTCACCACCTTGACTTGATAAAAGTGCTTTAATTCTTTTGACAAGTTGGTTTTGTACTTTATTTGTAAACTCTTTGAACTTTTCAAAGGATTCTGACTTGTGTTTCATTAGATACACATAGCCAAATTTATTGATGTCATTAGTAGGTGATGAAGTACTGACATCGACCTCTAGCACTTGTGCTATAAGGTCCACACACATCAATATGTATGAGTCCTCATAAGTGACTTGATCTCTCATTGTTCCTAGTAAAAGGTGTTTTGACATCTTTTCCAATAAAAAAAAATTCATATCTTTATTGATTCAAAATTAAAAGAGTCTAGATAACCATTTTTATGGAGTATAGAAATGTGCTTCTCACTTATTTGTCATAGAGAACAGTGCCAAAGATAAACTTTTTTGTGTCATTGAGTTTTGAATTCTTAGTATTTATGTTATATACATATGTCTCGTGATCTAATAAATAAAGACCATAAGATATAGGGGCACTAACATAAAAGATCTCATCTTCAGAAATAGAAATCTAATCATTTTTATTAGAAACTTAAAGCCATTGTTGTCCAAACAAGATACAATAATGATGTTTTTATTTATGATGGGTACATAATATAAGTTCTCAAAATCTATTACAAGCCCAGTGGACAAAGGTAAACATTAGGTGCCTAAAATAGTGGCAACGACTCTTGCTCCTTCTACAATGAAGAGTTTCACCCCCTTTGTTCAAGGGTCTACTTTTTTCTAGATCTTGTATATTTGAATATATGTGAGATTCACAATTGATATCCAATACCCATCATGAAAAACTCTATAAGTTTATTTCAATAACATATATACATTAAGTGGAGATCTTTATCCCCTGCTTCTTGTTCTTTAGTTCTTCAAGGTAGAGAGGGAATTTTCTTTTCTAATGTCTATAGTATTGTGACAATGGTGACAATTGCCTCCCTTACCCACTCATCCTTTTACTTTACTTGCAGAATACTTTTTTCTTGCTTTAGAATCTTTCTTAGCTTTGCCTTTGCACTTAAACTTTCTTTTTCCTTTGTTAGCCATCACCACAGATGTATACTTGTCTTTTATTTATCCCTCAATAGTTCAACATACCAAGTAGCTTTGTCAATGACTTACTAAAATTGTTCATGTTGTAATTCATGAAAAATTATTTATTGAATCTGAAAAATGATTACAAAATTGCATGTGTCCAAATCTTGACCCAAAGGAATCCCAATCTTGCAAGACTTTACACATACCCAGTCAACTTGAGTACATGGGGTCTAATTGGATCACCTTCTACCATCTTTCACTTAAAGAACACCTTGGAGACAACATACCTCTCTTGCCTTGGTTGTTATTGATAATTTTTTTGAGATATGTTATGTTCTCAATAACTCCATGTTCTCATGTTGCATTTGAAGCTCATGATTCATGGAGCAAAGCATGAGACACTTGATGTCCACAACATCATCAGAATGCTTCTTTTAGTTTATATTTCCTCCCTAGACACATTCAGAGTTGAGTCATTAGGTATTGGTGTGTCCAGGATATAGAGATTATGCTCATGTGTGAGAAAATTTCTCAGTTGTTGAACTAGTAGTTAGAGTTATTCCCATTAAGTTTATCTTTCTCAAGGACAAATCATAGTGAAAATAGACTATTTCTAGTGTTTGTCGTTGATCTAGATAGAAGATATTTTACACGAATTAATAAATTGATTTGAAAATTAGTAACGTTTACAAAATATAATTTGATGGAATTAATTTGGACTTTAATTAATTACACTCCCACTATTCTATACAAATATTAGCCTCACTAGTAACTTGGAAGATTACATCGAGCAATATTCTAGTGAGCCAAGATTTAGAATACATTAAGTCATTAGTCGAATATGGACTACTCACAACTTAATTATTAAGGTAGGTAATAGTTACCAATCACATCTTATACAAGTCTTAGATATATGGTTGGACAACTATGTGTCAATAAATCATCATAAGAAATGTATGCAATCTTTACGCCTCTAGGAACTTAATCTCATTAAGAACACCTAGTCAAGTCCAAAATAATAAGATATATACCCTGCTTTGAAAACCCATATACCTAGTATCACACTTCACTGAGGTAGATGGTTCACCATGCTTGTCATGCCAAGACTTAGTCGAACAAGGTTTTCAAGTGTATTGCACTTGTAATACATCTTTAACATTGACATTATATTATGATATACATATATATAGACACTGTTACATATACATTAGTATACATATCATACATCATAACAATCACCACAAGTGATATAACAAGATATGGCAATTAGTACAACAACTTGAGCCAACATGTGTTGTAGAAAACTAACAAAGGCGTTCAAATCTAATGTAACCATAAGTCTTCCCTTTCAGGGATTCCAATTGACCAGTCAGAAAAGATGGTTGGATGGTCTAAATTTTCTATTTTATGACAAACCCTTTTTAAGGTTTCTGATCACCCAATCAAGAAAGTTGGTTAGTCGATTGGTAGTCCATGATTTGGGAAGTGTTGTGTTATTGATTCATCATCTCATCTTGATCACAAACCCTTCAAACCAGTCATTTTAGTGTAGGCTTCTAATTGTATCCTCCTATCCTCCATGGTCCACTGGTGATTTTATCGCATTATATCAAAATTTACATACATAATGAATAGAGAAAGGCATGACATGCAAGCCATATACATGTTATAGCTTTTGATCAAAATAAAAACTACAACATCACATGTTTCAAATCACACCACAACAATCTAATTTATATATCCACATCCACAAAACAAAACACTTTTCATGGTGCCACATATGCATATGCAATACTTATGTATATCATATCATATATGACATTAGGTTATTATCGTGGATACAGGGATGTAAATGGGTATGGTTAGACATGCGGACCCACAAATCCATACCCTTAAAAAACTCATCACAGGTCTAAATTTTTGTACCAACATACTTGTGGAACCGCATACCCTTGAACCTGCATATAAACAGTTCCACTCATGGGTATGCTTGGACCAGACCCACTAGACCCATGGACCCACTATTCATAAATAACTAATTAAATAATATGTTAATTATATGATATTTTCCTAGTCTAACTAATATTATAATTGGGATTATATCCCACTTTAATTACAATAAGGTTGAGAATAGTCATCTAATTAAAAATTAACTATTCTAATTATAATCATGAGCAACATATGTAATCTTAAAATAAAAATTGTTATGTGATATGCAAATAATTAAAATATTAGGATGATGACTACAAATATGTAACAAACTAACTAGACTAATCTTCAATCTACAAACTACTGCATCATTTTATATAACTATTTTATGTTAATATCCTATGTATTAATAATGTCTCGTTATATTAAAATATATGGAACACAATAATAAATTTTCTTACAATAACAATATGATGTTTTATATAGAACCATTTACCCACATAATCGCATCTCAAACCCACTATTAGTGTGGGTACATGTATGGTGTGGGTCTATATTTTTATTATGTGGGGCGATAACTGGAACTGGACCTACTAAATTTAATAGGTATGGATATGGGTATGGGTAAGGATAGACCGGCACCGTACCCGCACCATTTACACCCCTACCTGGATACAGGTTTGCCCATAATCTGTCCAACAAATCATTTGCGGTTCAATACCCAAACTAAAGTTAAAAGAATATGATGTCGAATTTGATATCATTGTTGGGCTTTCAGGAAGGGTTCATAATGGAATTACAATAAAAATCTTTACTTTATACCCTAGTTGTTAGATCCTTTGTAGGGATAAAATGTTGGTGAACAAAAGATATAAGAAGTTTTAAAGGTCATATTTTTGCACACACTAGTTGTCTAATAACTAGACACATCTTTTATTAGTGAGGAACACAATATCTCCGATCCAAGTCAAAATCCAATACCAACCAATCTGAAGAGATCAAAAAGAGATCTGGATCAGTCACCAAGTTGTTGCATGGTTGTCTTCTTCGATTCATCTTGTTGTAATCTTGTGGAAGTCCTTCTCCTAGCCTTTGTCTGTGTGCATCGACCTCTACTTCATCCACCTGGATGAGAAAGAATGTGGTGCACCAGCTTGGCCACCAAGTCGAAGATGAATCAAAGTTGACAACATGCTATATGTCTTGGAACTTTTTTCTTCTCCTATCTCAAGTAGTAGTCCTTTCAGTTTCTTCCTCTCTTAAAAAGAGAAGTTTGACTTCCAACTTGTCTCACAACTTGTCTCAAATAAACTACAATGATGCATCTAACCCTTTGAGGTCCCCCCTATATAGGAGAGGCATGGGCTTGGAAAGCCCTAATTCCAATCTCTTTCCTAACTATAATCTCAAAAATAGTCCAACATAATAAAACTCAGATAGGAATTAAGATCGACCGTTCATGTTATCTGATCGATCGATCATGTCAGTTCAAATCCAGATCTAAATTTCTTTCTAATTTAAGACTCAACCCAATCAGATATTCAAGTCGTTTGATCATACACAGAAATTGGCTTGTCTATGATTGAGAACCATTCTAATCATTTATTTGATTATAAAATTCAATTCCCTTATCCATCCTTATGTGTGTGACCCAAGATGTTTCTGTAACGACCCCCTCCCCATGTTATCCCCTATTTAGGCAGATCGAGAGGTAAAGGGCCATTACTCTAATACAGGATCAATGGTTTACCAAATAACCAAAAATAATTAATAAATTTCACTAACAAGGAAAGAGTTTTGTTCAAGATAAACTATAGCATGAGTCACAAGAATATGGGTTTCTAATGTTTACCATATGAAGTACAACCATTCACTATATCCTTTACGTTATGTCTCTTCATTTGGTGCCTTCCTTTTCTAGATTTCCAATCCCTTCATACTGGAAGAATAATAGTTGATTAACCTAAAAAACTGATGAACGAAATAGTTGTCAGTATAATAAGTTATACGGGTATGTGGGGGAACTAAAAGATTGCATGTAAGTGTAACAACATATCCACATCAAATATTGTTACATAATCAAAGTTAATGTTTTCTTCATAACTTCTCAACCCATTTTTACTCAACCTCTGAGATACCCTCTTTTAGGGTTTTGTCTCTGTAGTGGACTATAGGCCACCTCTCAATATGGATCTACGTGCCTTGTTGGCCACCTCTTAATCTAGGTGCCATGTTGGTCTTCCCAATCCGGGGCATGACCTCATATGACCTTCCATATTTGGGGCATGGTCCGACCTTCCCAATCTGGGGCTTGATCTTAGTCATCATCATGATTATACATTTATTTCCATTCTCAATCCTCTAGAGTTGGTATGCGGTAAAATATCATGAAACCAATGCAGTTAGTCTTAGGCATAACCACATACCTTGGTCAGGTATTCTTTTCGTCCAAGCAAGAGCAATGAAGAATAACCAAACAAGCAACCTAGCAAATTATCTTGAAAGTTAAAGCACTACACCCATGCATTATTATTTTATCCCAATCATCGTTAAGACTTACTTGGGTCTCAAGTTAGGGTTTCATTAGGGTTTTGACATCCTAAACTGTAGTTACCACTTTTTATGACTTTTGGATTGACAAACTCTAATCATGTCATTAATTGCACTTAATCTCAAGAAAACCCTAATTATCCACAGCATGGGTTTCTAAGTTCACATAAGTTCCATTTCTCTTTTTATTCATAAAAGATCAATCTCTTATAATCAATATCAATTGAACACATTAGAATCATCAAATCTTGGAACTTAAGGTTCTAGTTCATTTACTACATTAAGGATAACATCTTTAGATACTTTTTGAACTAGAAGAAAATTTAGAAAGTGCACACATTTTATTGAATTCCTTGCATTCTTGTAATGAATTTTCATTTATAACATGTTTTAATCCGAGCTACCAATAATTAGTTATGATTAATCCAAGATTAATGAATCTTGTCCAATCAGGAGAGGCCACATCATCGGCCAACTTGTCAGCCAATTAGGTCGTGGGGCTGGAGTAGAGCCAATAGTCTCATGCCACCTTAGCGTTCCTGCCTGAATGAGCGGGTAAACAAAAGAACCAAAAGGAAAAGATAACCCTTACCCTAATGTGTCGGCCCAAAGGGTTAGAGATGTAATTTTGTCGATCATCACCTTCGACCCTGCTTCATGTGAACTGCTCCCTTCCCTGCCATGTTCACGGTCAACCTCATGGTTGACTCTCTCTTCTCGTCCCTTGGAGGAAAAAAAGGAACTCCACCGGTCTCTATTGTGGCCTCGCATACTCGAGCCACCCCTTTTCGGTGGCATAAGACGTCCATAGTGGTGTTGACTGGAGCTCCGTCACGGCAGGTTGGGATCGAAGGTAGGGAAGACTGAAGAAGGGTTCCCGAGTGAAAAAGAAAGTAGGGGAAGATTCCTCTAGCAATTGGGATCGAATTCCCATCTTCCTCTCTCACAGACGGGGGGTCTCTGGCCTTATATAGACAAGAGACGTCTACTTTTCTTATTGGAGATATACCTTACAAAAAATTAGGGAAAGTCTTGATAGCCTTCCAATGGGGATTATAGCCAAGATGGTTGGGTTGTGGAGAATCTCCCGCATTCAGTGGAACAATTCATGGGAAAACTCGTTGATCAGAGAGGGAGAGAGGTGTGAAACAAGATCTGACATTAATGTTCTTGTTTCCCAAACGGGCGGAGGTTGACGATAACTGCTAGCCATTGGATTTGGGATCCTATGGCTCAGATGAATCATGTAATTTAAAGAGTTCGAATTATCACTAATTCCAAAAAGATAAAATGGTGTGACATTTAATATGTTTCCTTGTCAATTGAGCCACTTTAGGATTTCTAGAAAAATCCATTCTCCTATTTTGTTAATCAATTTAATCCCAAATTTTAAGAGAAAGTCTATAATGACTTTATTTAACTATAGACAAGATTTGAGCCCAAAAATCGAAAGGAAAAGGTATTTTTTTAATATCCAAGTCTCCCTTTTAAAAGGCATACTCTAGCATTAAACACCTCCTTTTCTCTTCATTTCTTTTCTATATTCTTTATTTAAAATATTTTTCTTATTAGCAACCATGTAAAACTGAAATCCAACCATTTGTTGCCATCCATACCATTTTCTAGAAAATTCTACAAAATTCTCATAAGAGGCGGATATTGGGTATTAGGGTAAGCGGGTTATATGGTTATAAAAATGTATACCCATAAAAGGTTTAGAGGGTACGGTGTTGAGGGCATGTGGGTATACCCATGTCCATTTATAGTTCAAACTCTATCATCTTCATTCTTGATGCATTTTACACATATCAAATATCTTTTTTTTTCTTTTATACTAGGCATAAACCCGTGCCAAGCACGTGTGCCTTATAGACTACAATCAATGATTTGTAGATTTAATTATAAAAAATAAAAATATGTACAATACATATATTAATGGGACTTCTCATACACATAGGGATCAATATGTAATTTTAAAAAAATAGAGAAAATTGCATCCAATCCTCTCCATGGGGTTTCCTATATGGTATAAATGTGTCTCCAAATATAATATATGATTTAAAAAATTAAAGAAAATAGTGTGGTGTACACACACATAGACCAATATGTAATTTCAAAAAATAATAGAGAAATTTGTATCCAACCCCCTCTACAGGCTTTCCTATATAATATAGATTGTGTCATTATATATGTATATATCTTTTTCTTCTCAAGTGTCCGCTTCATATATTTATCTTCAAGGTATCTCGACGTGGCCTGTGGGACTGCATTCTTAGCTTCCATGTCAACTTGTGTCTCTAAGAAATCATAACCACTTTTGATTTTGGAACATTCCTATAGATCTCCCTTTTGAGTCCAACGTTCAACAACCTTTCTGGTTGAAAAGGCTGACGGGAAATCTTAAGGGAGATTTGTAGCTATTGTACTTCAATATACCTTAACGTGAAGAATTCTTTTTTATATAATTAGACCATGAGATTTTGGCCGCATCTCTTTTCTTCATGTTTTGCTCATAGCGAATGAACCAGAAAGGCTGCTACTGGACACTGACATCTTTACTACACATTTGAAGTGTGAAAGATTTATAGCGGTTGTAGTTCGAGCCTTGACCGAGAATTCTTTTTGATATGATAAGAGTTACGCTACCCACCGTTCATTATAGACCCGGCAGCCCACCCGGTTTCTTGATATCATACAAAAACCTACAATCAGCCGTATTTAATTAATATGAATCTTCTGCGTACCTCGGAAGCCGAAAAGACGGCCAGGACTCCCAAACTTCTCATGCAAAGTCCATGCAACATTATGTCTCTACATGCAAAGTCCATGCAAAGTGTATTAATTCGTTTTTTCTCTTGTAATTATTCTCTCCCGTTCTAATCCACCCACCTGCATTCCCGTATTAGTACAGTACCTACGGAATCCAATAACAACATTGAATTGAATCCATTTACGTACAGTACTTATAGAAGGGGTTGTAGAAATTGTGTATTGTGCGTATAATTATACAATATGCTGGAACACTCGACACATCTGAATTGAATCCCTTTACGTACAGTACTTATACAGCTGCATAAAAAAGTACGTTGTAGAAATTATGTACTGTACTTAAATGAATGAATGGTCTGTAACTATGTTACATACAGTACTTGGCCGATTGCATAAAAGAGGGGGGTTGTAGAAATTGTGTACTGTACGTATAATTATACAAGATGCTGGAACACTCGACACATCTGAAATTGGATCTCTTTACGTACAGTACTTATACAGCTGCATAAAATAGTGCGTTGTAGAAATTGTGTATTGTACGTATCGTTATGCAAATTACTAGAACACTAGACAAATCTGAATTGAATCCATTTATGGTTAAGTGAATGAATCCCGATTATGATACGTACAGTACTTATACAAATGCATAAAAAGAAATTTTCGAACAAAAATAAATGAATGGTCTGTAACTATTTTACGTACGGTACGTATTCATATATGTTAGATTTTTATTTGGTTACGAGATCTGTTATACGTACGTATTCATATCTGTTAGATTTTTATTTGGTTACGAGATCATGCATCCTTTTTGCATGAAAAGGCATGCAAAATGGCTGCTGGAGATATCCACTTAATGAAAAGGCATGCAGCAGCAGGTCTTAATGGACTGGCGCAGCAGCAGGACTTAGTGGAGGAAAACGGTAGATGAGTATTCCCGAGGAGCAGGTATGTGGCCGGGTATAAGGTGTGCTATGGGTAGAATTTTTCTATGATAAAACCGTGGGATCTTTGTCCACATCTCTCTTCTTCATGCTATGCTCCTAGAGAAAGAACCAGAAAGGCTGCTACTTGACAAGAACTTCTTTACTACAATATGAAGCGTGAAACTCTTGCCTGTACGTCAATACGACTTGAACTTATTGCGTGAAAACCATTGCATATCTACCCAATGTTGCGTGTTACTACTACTAGGCAACCCCCGTCTTCTCTGATCCAAACCGAGGACCACCAACATTCACACAAGATATACTAAATATAGGCAGACCTAGGATTACTTTGTTTTATGAAATTCATTATACCTCATTTTTATAAAAACTGGACATGTGAGAGTTATTTTTATGTTTGAAAAATGGTGTATCATTGCAAATTTATAACCATCTATAATTGAATTTTACCTTGAACATTGGTTCGTTTTTTATGCCCGGTTCTTTGACATATCCTAATATATCTTAAACTTTCTATGTTGAGGTCATCTACTCGTATTTGCCACATACACTTAAACAGGAAGTTGATTATCCAAAGAAAACTTTCTTCAGACCAACCAGCTGATGATCTTTATCCACATACAATTAAACAAGAATTTGATTATCCAAAGAAAACACTTTCTTCAGACCAACCAGCTGATAGTCTTTAACCACGAAGTAGCTTGGATTCATCGGACACAAGTTCCAAGAAAGTGCCAATTGCATCAAACCAGAAACCAGATCTGTAACTATATGTAAGATGACGTGTATGCTGTATCTGAGGGAATGTTTCGAGACCGAATTCACCACTACCAGTAATAATACGTAATAGGGTGCACTATTTTTTTCCGGGTCAGAAAGTAACAGTCAAAAGTCAATAAGAGAAGAATGAAAAGATTATAAATAATCAAAGAAACTGAAATTTCCAGCGTTTCTATACATGGAATATACAGGTATTGACACCCCAACTTAGGGGGTTGCTTATTTCAAGGAAAGAAAAGAAAGAACGGAAAAAAAATTCTTCCTTAAGATTGTAGTTAGGAAGGTCCATGTGCTTGTGCTTTTACTAGCCTAACATTGTTGTATATGCGCTTCAACTCCTGCATTGCCTTTTCTTCTATCTGGATGGAACGAAGGGATGAAGGCATCTCCGTCTCCGGCTTGAACCAGCGATTTGGAATAGCATCTTTGGGACAGCAGATGGTGTCTAAAGCAGTAACTTGGGAGGATGTAATATTAAAGCCCGTTGTAGAGGTTTTCGGGCTCTGCGAAAGGCTATGTTTGACCTGTGAAAAGCGTTTTGGAAAAAATGATAAGGTTCAACTTGATGGGTGACGAGCAAATAAACATTTGACAAAAACAGCAGTATGCATAAATCACATCACATGGTTCATTAACAGCACAATAACAAACTGCCAAGTAATCAAATACTTAAAAACTAAATCCGGCGGCAAAACTTTGGCAACAAAGCCAACTTCAGCAGGGAAAGTAAGGCAGTGCGAGGTTGCTAATAGGAAACAAGTACCGCAACACTTTTTGCTGAAATCCAAGTGGATACTTGTCACTGTTTATATGCTGTGAAATTAAACAATAGTCCCAACCCGCTCACCGCAGCATAAGCATACAAACTCAAATAAGACTTGCAAGCAGAAGAAAAAACCTTTCAAAGTACCCGCAAGTGCATTTTTTTCCTGCCGTTCCTTCAGATTCACATGTTCGAATGTATTTTATTGACATTATGAATTTATAATTATATTGATGGGAAGGAGAAATACACTCCATCCTTGTACGAGAATACAGAAGACAACATATAGGATCTCAATTCCTCATTGGTGAGAAGCCAGAAATCCTTTGGAATTTCTTCAAAACAAGATTATCGTATTTTAGAGACACCAATTATACCTCAAGAGCGAGATAATATCTCAACAGGGAACCTATCTTGAAGCTTCATGCTAACCTAATTTAAGCCTGGGATGAAAAAGGTAAGTTGTAAGATCTTCTTTAGCGGCAGACTCCCAAAATTCAAGCGCTTTCAAAAAGATATCTCTAGGAAGATTAAGTTCGTTTTTGTAGTTGTGAGCATTCCAAAATTTTCAGTCTACTGGTATCCTGGGCAAAACCAAACCTACTTTAGATAACAAGCTGCTTTGTTGGGAGTCTCGAAATAAACAAGTTCCCACTAGAAACCACTAGTTGAAGGTCCACTCCCTATAAACCAAATTTCACTCCGACATTTGACATCCAACCTCGTGCCCCTTTATACCCAAAGCATCGGTACCATGAACTGTCCTTTTTCTAGAATGAGTGCATTTCTTAGGCCCAGAGTAAACCCTGAAGAGCCATTGACCACGAAAATACCCTGCTCTAAATTTAACCCCGACGGCCAGTCAGGACAGGCCGAACCCAATTAATCATTCTATCCAAGATCATGCAATCTAGTCCTGTATGAGTAGGAATCAACATGTGGGTGTCATTTAGACAAATGATCTCCAACTCCTGATCATACAGAAGAATAGCAAAAACTGAGAGCCAATTACCACCTGACCAAGTTTATACCAAAAAACATTTGCATTCACCACGGCCACCAAGCTAAAACAGTTGCTATGACCAGACGCATAATCTATAAATCTTCTTAATATGATCACTCCAGGAAGAGTGGCTTCAACCAGTGTTTACCACTACCTATTCTGCCACTCACATGAGTTCATATATATCTGCTTATGACCTTAACTAAGGTAGATTACCACTGTTGAATCTGTAAGGCATTATTATTTTTCCTTCAATTTCAGATGTTCCACCATAGTATTATCATAGCATGGGAAGGACCACCATACACCATTTCACATGTATTTTGTAACATAGATCCAAGGAGATCGACAGGATAACTTTTTTCCCATGTTCACTAGCTACATGAGAAAATGACACACGGTATACATGGAGGTTTATAGCTTCAACTTGTAAATTGCATGATTGCGTCCGTTCTTTGTCTTAAAAAAGAACAATGCCTTCTTTTTCGGTGTTTCAGGGACAGCAGAATCGTCTCAAGAGCAAGAAGATTTCTCAATAATGGCATCATCTGAAGTTTTCCTACAAGTTCCATAACAACCTCTAACAAAGCCTCAAATACAAAACCTGAGCTCCATGAGCTTCTTTAGCAATTGACTTCTTATCGCATAGAACACTGGAATACTTCTAACGAGATATTTCGGAAGCTTAAGCTCATAGGCGTCTTTCTTGCCAAAACATTAATCTTTAGAAGTGAATCCAAGGGCTATTTATGCAACAGAAAAAAAGTAAAACATGCTGGGAAAACTAAACGATAAGCAGCACTAGCAGAGGCTGCCTATCTGATAAGGTCATAATTCTTAAGGTAATTTGCAAGTATACCAGTCCTGATTTAGAAGGTGCATCGGATTGCCAAGCCAGGCATGACAAGATTTATTTAAGAATCCATTTCTATCATCCACTCTAATCCATGATAGGTAGGTGTCCTCAGGTTGACAAAATACCTTATCAAGGAGTACTGCCTTGGTTATCAGTTTTAAATACTAACTTTTATGAAATTCCTTTTCCAAGCATAAGATTGGCATTTCGACACTCATTGCAGATAA
Organism: Alisma plantago-aquatica; assembly: GCA_963693085.1. NCBI lineage: Eukaryota > Viridiplantae > Streptophyta > Magnoliopsida > Alismatales > Alismataceae > Alisma > Alisma plantago-aquatica. The sequence continues at coordinate 410,596,907 of OY856414.1, forward strand.
ATACCGGTGCAAGAAAGTTAAGGTACAGGCCAATTACCAACCCTAACGCGTGCACTGAATATCAATATTGTTGGATGGTCTATAAGATAAGCAATGTTTCATGATGTAATATGTAAATTTGACTCAAATACCTGACAACCCATGTATACCTATCAAAAGAATCTCATGGGCCTAAATCGGAAGATTGAGCACAACAGTGACTTTTTCAAAGCATGCCGGTCAAGACCACAATACGTAATCTGCAGTGATATGACATTCGAAGAAGGTGCCACTTCCACTACAACAAACTAGCATTGTGGTAAAATCATCGTTCACCCAAACTTATAAAACGCTGAGCTATGCATGCCCAGACACTTGCCAGAATCCAGGCATTCATTAGAGGAGTCAATTATCAGCAAACCAAAAACACTTGACAGTCATTTTAACTTAAACCTAACACGCACTGAGGGCGGGCCTGACATCTTTAAATCATTCAGCATAATACCAATTGATGGAGAAAGATGGGTTGGACAGATTCCCTTCTATACCAACTTTCAGAGTCCGAATCAAATTCTCATATTTATCTAATCTCTGAACCAATGTTTTAAAAAATATACTTAGCCGCTTACAAGGTCGATTAGTCGGTGATTTTTAGATGGACATTTGTTATCTCAGCCCAAACTAGATTATATTTTTGTTGATCACATTCTTTTAACGCTAGCTGCATGATTATTTAATGTTTGTTGTTTGAACCTCTAGCTCTAGGACATGCATGCATCTTTTTGTATGATTTGGTTAGTCTTCATCTAGGAAGCACAAACACTTCCTAGAGGCTGCCGTGTCCGTGTCCAACTCAGACACGCCTTGGACACGCGTGGACACGCGGCGGACACTCCTCCAGTGTGTCCAGTTTCATATTTTTTTTATTTGCAAGCTGGACACGGCGTGGACACATCTAGGACGCTTACTGGACACGACCAACCCAACCCAGATAAGATCCAACTAAAAAGAAAAGAGAACATAAGACCCAGCCCGTAGACTCCTCAACCAAACCCCAACTCCTCACCAAACCCCTCATCCCTTCGAGATGTGACCAACTACCCTCACCCTCTAATTGTTGTTGTTCATGTAAAGAGCGAATGAAACCGCTTCTAGCAGCAGTTGCTGCAAGCAGCAGCTAGGTCCTGAAGTTGCTGCAAGCAGCCACCATAAAGAGATGGAGCTGCTACTAGCAGCCTTTGCATCAGCAACCAGTAGGAGCTAAAGCCGCCATAAGCAGCAGCCTTTTGTGACAGCCATTTGCAGCTGGAACTGCCAACACCTAGAGCAGCCATTAGAAGCAACTTCCTTCCCTTTCTAGGAACTCATTCCCTTTTCTTCCTCTTGATTTTAATATATTATTTTGTATGTTAAATTTTTAGCATCAGCATAGTGGGTTTGAATACAAATGTGAATATAAAATGGATATCATGATGATCGTTGTTTCTGCTTGTTGTTAAGAATTATGGAGCTTGTTGTGTTTACAAATAAATTCTATACATATGTCTTTAACTGTATCTATTAATGTAAATATATGTATGTATATATGTATATATAGCCGTGTCCAACGCCGTGTCCGTGTCCTATATTTTTTAAAATTGCCGTGTCCCGTGTCCGTATCCGTGTCCATATCTGTGTCCGTGTCCGTGCTTCTTAGGTCTTCATTGTTATATACTTGTGTGCTTTATTGGAGTTTATGCTTAAATGATTCTAGAATGCATTCTAAATGGTGCTTTATTGGAGTTTATGCTTAAATGATTCTAGAATGCATTCTAAATGGTGCTTTATTTTTCATTCAAACTTTATATTTGAATTTATCTCAAATTTTAGGGTCCAAATATGTAACTGCACAAATTAAATATGCAATTGGTGACTCAATTTATATATAATAATTACATTATTGAAAGAAAAAAACCTAAAACAGCATATACTACCGCATATACTCCTGTATGCTGTGTATACTGTATAAGATGACCTCTTCGCAAGCATAACGCATATCACTTTATAAAAACACTTCTCTGAACAAAGCACTGCAATAGCTGTTTATAATAATACTCGGCTCTAAGCAACCTGGTGATCACTTTAAAACAAATATAACCTAACACAAGTGGAAGTAAATCCTAATTATCTTACCAACTGTAATACGGAAAAAATCCAATCACACTTGTAAATTCCATGCTTTTCACTTTTTATTGCTCATATGGTTTACACTTGTGTCACCTTTAGGTGTAGAATCCCTGGCATATGTAAAGAGGATATCCAAAGTATGGCTGTCCAATTCTATCCGAACCCGTCCGACCCGGAAAAACCCAATTTGTTATGGATTTTTCCAATCATTATCGGTTCCGGGTTTGGATGTTGATGTTTAAATTGAAATCGGGTCGGTTATAAGTGGTGAGTTTTCTGATCCGGGCGAATCTAGATGGACACTTATATACAATCCATGTTCTTAGTTAAGTATAAATGGTATATATCATGAGTACTTAAATACATTATACAATCCAGGTTCAGTTCCGGTTCAGGGTATACCACCTTGTAAAAAAATCTGGTTCTGGGTAGGTTCCAGGCATCAATCCATTGTGGTAGCTAAACCCGAAAATGGTTTTTGACAGCCCTAGTCCAAAGGGGTGAAATCCCGCATACGTCCCCTTACATTCAAGGTGGTCTGGTGTGAGAAGTGTGAAACTAAAACCATAGAAAGGACGGCCAGGAAACTGGAGCATAAACTCCCAGGGGATACCAGGGACCTCCCTCTACTGGTGATGGTTCATAACCGTTGTGCTACACCCCTTTGTGCACTTAATATGTTTGTTCTAAGTCTCTATATCAGAAAATGTGGTAATTTAAACTAGATAGTTACGCATGTACCTGTTGCATTTGAATGTCCCTGAGAGATGCTTTAGAGAGCCTAGGTGGAGTTCCGCCAGAAGACCAAGGTGGAGTATGCTTCTCTCCTACGGAAGCAGGAGATGCTTGAGTTCGACCAGCAGCAATTGGACTTCTTGCTAGCCCAGACAAAATGTTGCCTATTGGAATGTGGTTTGAACTTTGAGGCACCGCCAAATTATCAGAGCAGTCTTTCTGTATATGAACTGGCTGTATTTTCCTTGTTCTGCTCTGTTCGCACTGAATGTCGCGCAGTGAAGCTGATTCCTTGGAGACCTTGACTCCTCCCCATGCAGGGCCCTCTTTTTTTGGCATTGGAGGTGGAGGTGGGGGTGGAAGAATGTCTCTAGGTTGGTCATCTAGAGCACCACTCAGAAACATCGACAGTCCACCTTTCTTTTTTTTTTTCTTGGATAGGTTTCCTTTAGGAGTTCTGTCACTGTCAGATGACTTCTGTGGGGTAACTTTGGGGCTATGGCTGACATGATCGTTGGACCCACCTGATTCGTCATCTCTGCTGGTTTGTGCATCGTCCTGAGAGTGAGAACCCAATAACATTGAAAAAAATCCGTGTATTCCGTCAAATGCATGCTAGATAGATAACATATGATTACAAAGATAAGCTAAAACAAGACTGAAAGGAGATCTCATTCTATTAAAACAGTGGTTGCTTCAGGTAACTATGTCTTCAAGGAACTTATAAACTAGTTACTGCTTGCTGATTGTTTGAAAATCCAATTGAAAGATATTATATTTATAAGAAAACCTAATTGAGGGTAGTGAAAACTGTTCATATCAGGACTAACAAGCTTGCAAGATAATTACAATCAAAGTAGGCAGTCAGGAGGCAAGTTAAAATTTAGGCAAAGAAAAATAAGATGTGAAATTCATATAAAAATATATTTACTGCATCTTCCTGAAAAAAACAATTACTACATTCGATATAAATATGCCTTGCTGTTGTGATGAATAAATGATATCTTTTCACATTTTCGTACTCCAAAAACGAGTATTATTAGAGAACCATATAGCATTGACAAATGACTGCAGACGGCTGGCTACTGGGAAAAAACTCACTTTTAAATGAGAAATCTGAAGGCCGTTCATATCAGAAAGGACATCAATAGGGGCTTTTCCAGCACAGATCTCATTTTCGGGGAGCATGGTTCCAGTGTGGTTTTCATTCTGTTTCTTCTTCGTCTGTTTCCGGGATGCTCCAGAATGATTTGTTTTCGCATCTGATGTAATAGCATCTGAGAGACTTGATAGTATGTTCAAAGGCAGACCAAGTTCAACAAGTGCATTTACAACTGTGACTTTTGACTGAAGCTTCATCAACTGTTGATCATCCAGAGGATGCCCATTTGATAGCTTTAACTCGAGGATTTCTATCTGTTGTAACTTCTTTTTAAGGGCTCTCACTTGTTTTGACACCAGAAATTCAGCAGACTCAGAGCCATTATCTGTATGGAAAAAGGTATCAACTCTCGAACCTTCATAGCTTTTTAACATGGGTTCAGCATTGTTGTCCCTAAGTCTCTGATACCCTTTGTTGTCCAACCCATCTTCCACACTGATAACTGCTGGGAAAGTAGCAGTTGGGGTGGGAAGCTGTCGGTGACTCCAAGGTTCAGATGATTTCATATCTAGTGATTTTTCAAGCTTTGCCAGAACTTCAAGTGAAACACTTGCAACAGCAGGGACAGACACTGTAAAGATGAAGTCCAGATTTCTGATGGCAATTTCCTGAATATAAAGCAAAATATCACCTCCTAAAACATGGATTTTAGAAGCAATGAACTAAGGAATCTAAAGATTCCTTCTATAAATCTCCTTTACACCTGCTAGACTTGACAAAAAAATTATAATTTGTCAAATTTGGAACACTGCACAGTAGAAGTAACTAGATAAGACAGAGTGAATGTTTGTGTCAGTGTCTGTACACAATTCATGTTTCCTCATAAAAAAACAAAAATTCCAAGAAAAGAAAAGAAGCAGAGAAGTAGCCAGTATTGATCACGAATGCATCAGGTACAGTTCAGATATGAGTGTTTCTATATAGCAATGGCTATAGAAATCAATGGATACGGAGAGGAAAAACATATCAATTGCCCTAAAAATGTGGACAACAACCATCGGGTGAATATATTGGCCATAAATACAAATACGCTATGGATATCTATAGTATCCCCTCACACTAAATACATTTTTGTTGAGAAATAAGAGAAGGCAGAGAATTCATTCTTCTTACCTTTGAGGTCATCCACCCTGTTTACAAATGGGCGGTGCTGGAATTACAATGAGATTACACTAATTAGTATTAATTTGAATCCTTCATATGAGTTCTGATAAAGTTTTTGGGTTGGTTATCAACCTACCACCAAGCTTCCATGCGCGCAGAAGCTAAACTGTGCACAAGCACAGGGAAGTACTTGAGGCTACATAAACTATGAAAGTATTAAGCTCATTAGTCAAACTATTAAGCTTTAGGAAGGGATTGTAGAATACAGAGACTAAGCATACATAGAGAGAGAGAATTTCGGTCTTATGACTGGGATATCAACTGTCATTTTGCCATATTGAGGCTTATGGAGAAGTACAGAGAAAATAAAAGCAGTCTTCCAATATTGATTTTAGAAAAGGCTAAAACATAGTACCTAGGCAAATTATTCGGCGGGTTATGAATAGAAAAGGTGTTTGAAGTCCAATACATTAAGTTGTGTCCAAACTACAATGAAAGGAGACGCCACAATTTCGAATAATAAGTTTGACGAATCGAGGACCAACTTCGAGTACATATTTAATTTAGTTATCAATGGGTTGACAAAAAATGTGCATGATGATGGTCCTTGGTTCATATAATTTGATGATGACATTGTGTTAATTGATTAAACTAATTAATGGAGTGAATCGCAAACTAGAAATTTAAATAATGCTATGGATCTCAGTATATTAAGATTAATAGATATAAGAGTGCTTATATTGCAATTTTATCTAAGGAAGCGAATTGAATAGATAAAGTGGATATTCCAAGATGAGAGTGGCTTCTTTAGTAGTCCACTATCCAGACAGAGTGTGAAGCTAAGGTTCACTATTCATAAGGAAGGTGAATTACAAGAGAATATCTCTCATAGGATCACAACACAAGATAAGTTTCATTCACAAAACTGAAAACCAAGTTCCATGGAGCTATTTATCTAGTTATGTTGTATCGAACACAGCGACGGGCTCAAAAAAACAAGTTCTTCAGGAGATGTAACAAATGACAGTGTAACAAAACGAAATGAGAATGGCAATTGTAACAATAAACTATGTGAGGGTCGTCATAGACTGTGGTTTGGATTTTAGCAATGTGGTCGACAACTAATGAGATTTATAAAGGGGAATATGTAGGGCTGAATTAACTTACAAAAACTAATGAGATTTATAAGTTTGTTGCATCTTAGTGAGAATAAGACCCAAAATGGAATTAAATGGGAAAGGGTCCGTGTAATTAACCCCAAAATGGTTAGGAGTTGAGGCTTAGATGATATTGAACAAGGCAAGTTTCGATATTGACCATAAAAACATTATATTCGTAATGTTAATTCACCAATGATGATCTTAGACTATGAGCACTGATCATTATAGCTTGCCACTTGACAATATTACTCAGGAAATAACAAATATAGAAGAAAATCTAGAGTCGTCATCCTCATCACTCCTTACAGTAGAGCATGAGAGAATATCATGTTCATCTTGAACAAAACAAGAGTAAGAAAATGCATTCATAAATCAACCTCATACAAGATAATTACTTGCTCACATTAAAACATGAATCCTCAATCCCCCTTGCGCGACAAGTAACTAAAAATGAAGGCATGTGTGCATAATCCTCTTGAACAATCTAGAGTAACTAAACTTAGGAGAAAACTGCTCAAAGCAATAGTTGTAGTAGTGGTAGTAGCAGCATCACAGGCAATAAAACTTGCTAGCACTTCTATGAAGCAGAGAAATGCTCGTTGGAAGCACATATTGGTGTACAGACAACCAACATTCTTACGTACATGGGAAGAAGGTAGTTGCTTAATATTGCAAAGACGAGAGAAAACGAGTCTATAAACATCTAATTTGTTCACCACAACCAGTTCCTGATCAAAAAGCAAAAAAGAGCCAAACTCCCGCGATCAGGAGGAATTATGCTCATAAAGAGTTGAAATTGCATATGAAATTTTGTTATTTTCATCTATACTACTCTAATCTTCTCACACCCGCCCCCACCAACTATGTATAGAACTCTTGTACTAGTCAGGATGGACAGTACAACCCCCCCCCCCCCCGCGACAAAGTAATAAACAAGGGAGGGAGTGGAGTGGGAATAAGGAGGAGAGAGATGAGGTTAGTGTCGGCATCTAAAATATTAGAGGTGCAACAATATGTTAGTAATGGCAAGGGGGTGAGGCTCAATGAAGGCAGTGTGATAGCAAGGATCAGAAAATTAAAAAAGCAAAAACAAAGTAATCAGAAAAGGTGTTAAAGAGAGCTAGATCTAATCCAGATTACGATAATTAGACAAAAAAGGTACAAGAATAAGTGGAGCTGCTTGTAAGTGGTCGAGAAAAGCATTTTTTTCTGCTTGGTGTGGAATATCTTTGGTGATACTCACTCCAGGGCTAGGTCACCATGAAAACTTTTTTGGGGGTAGGTCACAAAGAAAACTTGATTCCATACCATATTAACGGATACACAAAGTAGACTTTCCTTTGTTTGTTCGATTGACATCATTTACCGCATTTGCAAGTGGGATTAGTGGGAGTTTCAATGACATTATATTAATTACATTTTACAATTGACAATACCTATATTACATTTGATATATATTGAAGTTCTATGAGATTTGATAATCACAAGTTAGCTCCTAAGGCATTTTTGTACAGGTTACAATGAATATCAAAGGCAGACTGCTATCAATTTCTTTACTGTAATTTTGAATAAGTCGGGTTTATATAAAAGGATAAGTATCCAAGTATTTCTACAAAAATGTAAGTCAGAATGCAATTGCTAAGTTCACAAACATATTATTAAACACCAATTGACATAATGTACCTACCTTTGAGGGACAGTTCTCAAATTACACTCTTTTCTTTCCTGTCTGATAATAGTTGCATTATGTGAATAATATGAATTCTATGATGTTAACTTAACCACTAATTCTTCCCTATCTGTAATCGTTTTAAATTCAGCTTAAACTACTAGATATATTTCAACAAGAAAGTAAAATACATAGAGATAAGCCATTTCCTTTAGTACGAAATACATTTATCTCAAGCACATGTGCTGATAAGTACTAAACTGTTTTTATGAATGTATGTTGTTCGTACAGTAGATGTGCATCTCTAATCATTTACGATTACAGTTTCCTTGGAAATATGAATATAGTAAGGAACAATCCAAATAAATTTTATCAATTTACATCCCTAGTAGCTTTTAATACAAACAAAAACAAATCGCATACCTCACAATAAACCCGGAGTTCATCAGCTTCCAATGAATCAGCTATTTCAAGCAGCTGTATGGCATTACGTGGTTCAACTAGACACTCAATTGCAGTTTTCTCACAAAGACTTTTCAAGCTGGGCACTCCATTCTCACCCACAGCATTAGTCTCTGCTTTCCTTAGCTTCTTAATTGGTTCAATGTCATTGAATAAAAGGTCTTCATCTAATTCATCAAGCTCATCAACACATGAGATGGGTTCATTTGACCTAACTTCAGTTTTAAGAGGATGGGATGGATGGTAAAGAGAAGAAATAACCAGTAAATGTGTTTCTCCAACTGCCACTGATATAGCACGTTTGACACCATGCAAACGAGTGGGTATAGGAGCTTCGTCCTTTTGCTTCTTACCATCCCACATATAAACATCACCCAAATCATTAACTGCAGCAGTCCAATACTTTCCTGATGAGATGCTAACAATATTCTTCCCACACATTGAATACAACTGCAGAACAAGAGAGCATAATGAACTACTAGAAGCTTCACTTAATGTTAAGCAAAGACTAGGAAAATGACCAACCAACAAGTAACATAGTTTTGAAAGGGATCAACAACAAAGCTCTGGTTATCTTAACCTGCTGGCATCTTAAACTGGGATCAGCTGAAGCCCAATAAAATAGGGCACCATCATCAGTGAGAGCTGTGCTGTGAATCACTCCTGCTGCAATAGATACTACACGAAGTTTCTCCATTCGGTGGAACTTTATTGAACTATGTCCACCTTTTTTCACATTTCTGGCAATTATTACACGTCTAGGGGTAACAAGACGATGACCCCAGGTGAATACCTACGATTATATTATACCTAAAACCATCAATATAACTGATAATAATAAGTTAGTTAAAGAAAAAAAATCAAGGAAGACAAAAAAAATTGGATGAAACCATTTAAAAACCTCATAGAGGAAGCAAAGCCTATGCAGTCTGACTACAAGACATAAATAATGGGTTCAACATCAATTTATAGTTGTTGAGGCTAGGCGCTTGTTTCGGTGTAGTCGGATGACAAAGTGTGAGTTCGATGTACATGTTTAACTTGCGTATATACACAACTACACCCAACCAAACTAGCCCTAGGTGTTTGTTGTTTTGTGTGTGTGTGTGTGTGGGGGGGGGGGGGGGAGGTTTACTTTTTTTTCAACAACTACTGACATTCAGATATGTACATTCATAATTTCAGATTTGTAATATGTAATAACTAATAACAACATATTTACATAGTATTTAGGCTAAATCACACTGAACATGACCTAACCTAGACCTGTTCGGGCCTAATTTGAAATAACTTGATCTAGTTTTGGCCTAATCTGGCTAAATCAGACCTAGCTTTGTATAACATAACCTAACCAGACTTAACTTCCCTAAATTTTCCATATATTGACCTAATTTGGCCATATCATAGCTAATTTCTCAAAGCCTTTTCCACCCAAATCAGACTTGTTTCCCCGAATCAGCCTAATCTGTTCAATTTAGACATGATTTGGTCTAAATCAAACCTAATTGCATAACATGACCTAATTAGACCTAAGTTCCCCAAATTCTCCCTGTATTGACCTAAATGAGACCTGATTTGGTTAACTCACACCTGATCTCCCCAAATCAGACCTATTTTCCACGCATCAGAACTATTTTCCCCAAATCAGACTAGATTTGGGCTAACTCAGACCTATTTCAACCATAAAATGACTCAACTTGATCCAATTGACCGAATTCAGACCTAGCTTGTGGTATATTAGCCTTTTGAGTGGCTTATTTTGGGCCTAAAAGGTCTTAGGCGGGCACATAAGTCATTTTTGGGGCTAGGTACCCAAGGCGGCTGCCTGGATAACTAAGCGTGGATATCAGAGCCCAGTAATAAGGAAAGTTTCTACATTACTCAACCTGCCCAAGCAGCTCGCTCTTGAATAAATCCACGAACAGAAGCATGGACAACCTTGAATTCCTAAACTACAGGATAGTAATAAATAGTGTATTATATTAACTGGGAAGTTGAGACATTAGATATGTTTCCCTAATTAGCCATAGTAGGATTTGAAATGATGGGAACTCTTAGGTGCTTCTGTTTTGAACAAATTCAGTAAATAAGGGTACGAATGAGTTCACTTGATTAAATAAATTTGATGGACAAATTCCTTATAGAAATTTTGCATCCTAGCCATCGATCATACACGTCACCGAGCCCCATTATTGGCTAACAGATCTACTTGGTTATTTCAAACCTCTCTCTGTCACCTCCTTATATATAGCTAAAATAGCTTTGCCCAAGCATAATGATTAATTATGAATTCAAATTTAGGTTTCATGTTTAAAATCATTAATGAAGGCATGCATCTCTCTCCTTCCTACATACACCTCTTCATGAGAATTGGTACGGCATATCTTTCATCATTATGTATGAATTATGTTTCAAACTATATTTGATTGATGAGTCAACAAATTCTATTCATGACCCATACCTTTTCATTGTTGTGGTAATGTTCTTAAATGTTTTCCATGCAATTTATTTATTACATTACCCTTCTAAGTAAAGTAAAGGCCATTTCAAAGTGCGCTATTTTGCACCTGATTTCACTGTGATCGGATGAGATTTTCACTGATGCGCTAGGATTTTCCAAAAAAAATCAGCAAATTCCAAGAAATCTCCATTTCCAAAATCGGCCAAATGAAATTGACAAGGATGAATGATCATAGTCTTCTATTCAGGAAAGATGTCTAGAATCTCAGGATCCATGTCAAGAGAAGCAACAAAGTTTTATGGTTGGTTATCAATCATTGCCAGCCTTCTTTTATTTGGACTTAAGACAGGATACACTTCCAACGATTTGCGAGTATCGGTGAACATATGCAACATCCAGGAATAGCATCAAGTTGAAGTAATTTTATCGAGAAAGACAATAAATGGTGAAAGAGATAGACCCAAATTAACTCTTTTTTTATTGGAGGGAAAAAAATCCACAAATGAGGTCAATCTTATTCATCCTGCACCTCACGCAGGCCAAAGTTATCATTCGGAAGAGGTTACATCAGACCGCCCTCACAAACAAGAAGCCCAAACATCAGCAAGTACAACCTCACGGCACCCAAACGCTCACAGAGAGATCACATGGAGATATTTACATTTTCTATACTCGAACAAGAAAATGACCCAAAACAGAACTGGATGGAAAGGAAGGCTCATTAAGCTACCCCTTATATTGGGACTTTATATGATTATGTTTACTAATTGATTATTTTTATTTTAAGTGTGTTTAGCATACTATATCTATGCTCTTGTTAGTTGTTACATCACTACATGTCAATCAAAACCAAGATTTTCAGCTTTTAGATATGATATTTTTTTATAGTAACTGTTAATTGATTAGTACAAATATTAGATATCACTCCCAAGACCTCAAGGCCATCATTTTGATTTGAGCACAATGTGAAGAAAAAAAATCCATAATACTACGTTGTTTGTATCAAACATCTGCAATGTCATATTCGATTACCTACACAAATTTTAACTATATGGGCTACTATTTTACATTAACATCATTATTTAGGCTAAATGAGTATATTATATACAGAAACAGTGTATATGACCCACATTTGCCATCTGTTCCAATAGTATCAATCGTCAATGATTTATCCAGTACAATTTAGATTACATGTTTGAAACACATTAGCTAACCATACCATTTCACACTTAACATACTTGTTTGAGGATAAATTAGTTTACATAAAGGAGCCATGTGCATGACCTGCATTTGACATCCATACCAATGTATCAAAAGTCAAAGACTGGTGTCATCACTAGGATAAGGTACTCAAATATACCCCTTAAGGTATAAAACACTGAAACAAACACCTCTTTCTGCCTCAATACGCATCCTCTCCCCCTCAAACACTGCTTGGTTTGCACATTCTCCCACCATCCACGACCCTAGAATGGGGCAAAACACAGTGTAAGAAGATATAGAAGGGGAAGGAGAGGAGGTAGAGAACAATATCTGTGAGCAATGAATATGCTAGCAGCATCGCACTGCAGCACATGATAAAGGGTGAGTCCCCCCCCAACGCGCACACACTTTAATTTTATGTATATGAAGGGATTAACCATAAATGTATGCATTTGCGTAAAATATAAAATATGTATATGGGGCGGGAATTGTTAAGGGAAATCATAACATATATGAATGTACTGAAGTTTATTGATTTTGGTGAATTTTACCCCCACATTTAGCAATAAACAACCATGGTCTTGGTCGAGTTTGCAAAAACGTCAGACAGGAACTTTTTATGTTGCGAGCGTTCCCTCACTTGTGGACACAGTGCTAGCAATGAAAACACAGACTGGACCATGGCAACATCTATAGGTTCTGCAAACATGTTTACATAGCTCAATCATTCCTCAGCAAGGACATTGTTAGCATTAACATACGAAAAACAAGTGGTTTTGGTCCTCTTGGACTCTTGCTTGGGCACCCAGGTCAGCATCTAATTTCATAGACTTAATTTTATCATGGGAAAAAAATTTCAATGTCGTGGTTGGTTTAGGAGAAAAAAGGTGTGCCAATCGAATACAATGAAATGATTAAAGACATATACGATAGTTCACCTGCAAGTGTTAGGACCTGTGTTTTAAAAAACGTTAAGCGGTAAGCATGCAGACAGCACCTTGTAACTGGTTAAGCGGTAAGCGGCCGGTTTTTGAAAAACGGATTTTAGTTTCCTATAAAATTTTATGCAAAATTACACATATGTATATAAATACTACACTCTTTGAAACTTTTATATACATCTAAAGATTCTAAACACTCTACCCAACAACACAAAACACCCAAATAGTTTATAAGATAGCTAGCTATAAGACTATAATTATAGTCATAATATAGTAAACAACAGACTTGACATGGATAAAACACCCTACATACATACGTGATACAGGAAAAAATTTGCATCACATGTTTACATAGCTAAGCAGTAAACAATAGGCTAATTATTAGATACCTTACTAACTAATTGTTATATGTGCATATCATCAATTAGTCATATATTACAGCAGTACATTTAATTAAAGTATGCATTCTAAAATTAGATAATAGTTACGCATAATTTACTTGTATAAATTACACTTTACAGCAATACCCTATTATCCCGACTTGCAAAGTATGCATTCTATATTAGAACTAGGCCTTATCATAGGACATTTAATGTATATAAGTTTAATATATTATAGTCAATAATACTTGGGACCGTATAGTTTACTTAATGTTACAGGTGTACAGCAAAATTTAAAAAAAGGACAAAAAGGGTCAAAAAACGGGAAAAAAATGGGTGATTAATTGCAAAACAGTTAACCGGCAATTGTGGCAAAATTTAAACGGCCTGGGTGTTGGGCCGATTAATCGGTCCTTTAATCGGACGCTTAGGGAGTTTTTCAATTCACTGGTTAGGACATCTAGGGAGAGACACCAAGATTTCCTATCACAGTCTGGGTACATCAAGGGTCCGCATTACGCCCATATTTATTCGTTTGTTATGGATGAGTTGACAAATCATGGTGAGGATCATATTCCTTGGTGCATGTTATTTGATGATGATGTTGTGTTGATTGATAAAAACAAAGACAGAATGAATGGTAAAGTCAAACTTTAAAATATGTGTCGCAGTCTAATGGATTTAAATCAGTAGAAGAAAAACAAAGCATATGCAATACAACTTAGGTCAGTCCAGAACTGTGAATGGTGGGGGCAAGTTGGGTGGAGGGGATGCACCAAAATGTGAGTCAATTTTGTTACTTGGTTTCCATTATTCAAATAGATGGCAATGTTTAAGATGATGTTTGTCACCAAATCACAGCAGGATGATCAAAATGGGGGAGTGCAACAGTAGCACAGGACTAGAAATTAGCTCTCATATTAAAAAGTAGGTTTTATAGAAAAGCTATATGCACAGTCATGTTATACGGGAGTGAATATTGAGCGATAAAGACAAAGGTCTCAACAATATAAATGTAGTCAAGATGTGTATGCTAAATAGATATGTGGGAATACAAGGAAATATTGCTTGAGAAACAAATATATACAGAAGAAAGTGGGGTGGCAAGCTACGTTCTGGAAAGCGGGAAGTGAGCAGCCAACTTTCCGTTAGCGCTTAAGAGTGAAGCGGCTAATTAAGCGGACGCTTACTAAACAAACGGAATGTGCAATGAAATAATGCAAATATGAACTACTTCAAGAGGCATCTGGGAAATCTGTGATATTTCCTCAGAATAGAGGTCCTTCGCTCCTCTACAGCGATCGTTTATCCCAAAGACGCTATGCCTTGCACCTACTTCAAGAGACTAGGATGACAGACATTGAACTTGTCTCTACTCCAATAGATTGTCACACAAAGACTCCACTTGAGGGGGAGCTATTTCCGGACACTGAATAGTAACGTTGAATGGTTGGAAAATTGATTTACTTAACAATCGCTTGACCTACCATCACCTATGTTGTTGGAATAGTTATTAAGCATATGAGTACATCGCCTCAAGCTCACTGGTACAGCATCCAATGCATCCTACACTATCTAAGAGCACTCCAGGAAGAGGATGATTCTACAAACGTCAAAAAGAAACAAGCGTTACTATCTCTGAATACGTTGATGCAGATTGGGTAGGAGATGCCCAAGATCGTCGGTCCACCTTTGGTTTTCGCATTATGTTAGGCAATCATCCAGTAGCCTAGAGAAGTAAAAAGCAATCTGTGGTTGCTCGCTCCAACACTGATGCCGAACATCGAGCTATGGCCATGCATGTTGTGGCGAACATCACATACAGTCCATTCTGGCTGAGTTTGCAAAACCTGTTCAAACTCCAGCTCCTCTATATTGTAACAACCATGTTGTTATCCACAACCAATAATCCAGTATAGCGTACAAAACACATTGAGGTGGATTGCCATTTTGTACAGGGTTTGCTCAAAGCTAAAAAGAATGTGACTCGTCAAATACAGACTAGTGATCAAGCTGATGATATCATGACCACACCACTTCCTCCAGCTCTCTTTCAGTGAATGGGTGTAAAGTTGGAACTACACAATGTCTGCTCACCAACTTGAGGGGGTGTTAGTATAAGTGGTTCAATGGGTGATTGGGCATAGGCACATTGTATTTACAGTTTTTGTTATGATGTAAGTACACTTAAGTGAGGATCTGTTTACCCACTAAAGTGTACCCATGTATTCCTAGACTCCTATATATAGGAGACCCGGTTTCTTATTATAAACTAAACAGATAGTTGGTATTCTATATACAATTTACATTTTCATGAAACAATCGTACTTAATCATTAAAAATGCGTGCAAGAACCACGTAATGTGATTAATATCCATTAGAATGGAGTAGGTAAACGTAAATATGCATATATTTATATTTATTACAGTTTCATAGAGAAAATATAAAAGCACATTATGTTATTAACTTGCTTTTAACTATTAAACCCCTTCAAAATATATTAAACAATATAAGTTAATCAATAATGAAATAAAAAGTAGATTAGATTAGTTGATTAGGGTATCCTCTAGCATATTATGTTATTCAACTGACAATATTAGGATACAACAATAATATATTTTATATTATATAAACACACATATATTATAATTTATATATTATAGATTGTACTTTTATGCAATCACACTACCCATATAGTACTTGTAGTTGATGGTTTTACATGGTACTTTCACAATACTAACATAGATCTCTTATATGGTAGAATCAATATAGCTCCTATAGGATATTATCAAGCCTACCCATATAGTACTTGTAGTTGATGGTTTTACATGGTACTTTCACAATACAAACATAGATCTCTTATATGGTAGAATCAATATAGTTCCTATAGGATATTATCAAGTGACTATGAAGTACTACAATTTATAGCAGGTGGCGAGTGGTAGAAACACACACAATACCATATACAAGTTTAGTATAGGTAGGCTAAGAACACAATATCATGGTTTGCTTTACTTTTACAGTCTGTAATACATAGTAGCAATGTACCAATTCATGTAGCTGGCCCCAACATAGTTGGGACTGAGGTTTAGATGATGATGATGTATTTGTTGTTCAACTTAGACTATGTAAGTCTTTGTTTTAATTAAGCAATCCTATGCGAGTGAATAAGCGGCCAGCCCGCAAAAGCGTGATAAAGCGGGTCCAAGTAGGAGAAAGAGTCTTCTTAGTTCTTAATGGCAAAATGCTTTATCAACTGATTCATCTAAGATTCCTCAGGTAGATGAGTTGCTAACGCTCGAGCGGGCGCTTAAGCGGCGAAGCGAACACTTATAATTCATCGGTGGTGAGTATTGAGGACAAGTGTGTGGCTCGTCTGAGATGGTATGGACATGCAACACAGACCGACAAACGTGTCTATTTGAAACAATGTGATTGTGTTGAGCACAGTAAGAAAAGAAGAGGCAAGTCTAAATTAACTTGGAAAGAGCTTATGAGAGATTTTGAATCTTTACAACTCGATCCAAATATGACCAATAGCATAGCTGATTAGAAAAGAAGGATCCATGTAGTCGAACCCCAAAATGGTTGGGATCATGGTTGTGTAGGCGGCTAGGTTGTGGCCTCTAGGACAAAGGAGTCTAGGAAGCCCATGTGTCATACTATTTTTCTTATTAGGTAGTTTACATGTATATTAGATATATTACATGTATCTTTGCAATATGTCTTTGCATTAGTTTTCTCTATATTTAACCACTCCTAAATTTACCTTTATTACCACTTAACCTAAACTAAATTAGACCTAACTTGCTCTACTTTAACCTAAATAAGACCGATTTGGCCCATTTTGAACCAAATTAAACATAGATTAACCTAATTTTCCCCAAAATGACCTTACATGACCTAATTTGGAGTTCAATTAGCCGAATGTGGTCCAAAATGGCATGGATTGAGTGGGTCTAAACAGCCCCATGCACTAGATTTTGACACCTCTTCCGGAGCCTAGCAAGCCTAGGCAGAGCCTTGATAACTTTAGTTGGGATTGAGGCTTAGATGATGATGATATGATAATATAGAGAGAAAATATCTAATGCATTTAGCTATATCCTACAGACTAACACAGACTAAAAAGTGTGATTGCGGCAGTATGTCAGCAAAGATCCCTCTCGTGTTAAAAAGTGAGTTTTATAGAATAGCTATATGACCAGCCATGCATATGGGAGCGAATGTTGGCAGTGAAAAAACAAGGTCCCAACTCCCAACAAGATGAATGTGGTAGTAATGCCTATGCTTTGATGGATGTGTGAGAAGACATGGAAAGATCACTAGAGAAATGACTATATAATGAACAGAATGGGGGTGGCGAGCATTGAGGGCAAGTTGTGAGACTGAACCAAATCACCAATAAAACTGGTAGCAGGCACAATATAGTTCATCTTAACCTGTTAATTGTGTAGAATTGACGACAAGACCAGCAAGTTGAACCATTGACTCAATGAAACAATCACTGGTTTAGAAATATTGGCAGTCTATGACTGCCCCAAGAACAGTCCCATGCATCACTTGCAACTTGAAGGGAGAAAACCCACCCCACAGCTTTGTGAGCCCAACATATTCCCCACAGTCCCTCTTAAGCCCATGTGTCCTTTTTGTCGCAAGGGCCAGGGTTCCTTGGTCGTCACAAATAGCATCGACAGTAAACACCCCCATCATTGAAGTTGTCACTTGACATCTTCCTTGTGATGACCACCCTCTTCCTTGACTACTACTGACTGAAGTTGTCATTGGCATTGGCCGGATGCCCACAGAGTTGCTAGAGAATGGCTACAATAGTTGCAAGCATTATTTCTCACTGGTGTCCATGACCTTGTCGGTGTTAGAGCCCCCGCCGCCTTAGCTAATGGAGCATGGAGCTACTAGAGACACTCCTACCACCACTACTACTTCTAATTAGATTGTTGTTTGGACACTGAAGCTTGGGAAGTTGAGAGATGATATAGGGTGCTCCATCAATGGTTAGTGGGGTCTTCTTTTAATCTACCCTAATCCTTAATTAGGTTAATTTCATTCTAAGTACGGATTGCTCTTGCTTATTAATCATTTCCTGCTCAAAACAATACTAGGGGATATCATTTTTTGTCAACCGCTCTTCTACTATTTCATCTTTCTAATTGTTGGTTTCAATGACAGAGAGAGAGCACTGTATTCATTTGCTTTTGTAAATATAACATGATGTTGGAATGGACGCTTTTGGAAGATAAGTTGGTTGATTTCTTATCCTTAGCTAATTTACTTATATCAAGTAGCTTAGTTGATAACCAAATTGTAGCTGTCAGTTAAACATGTATGTATCTTTGTTTGTCTTTCTATAATCTCACAATAGTTAGCAACGTTCCAAAATTTTCCTACTTTAAAAAAATAAAAAATATAATGACGTGCTGATGTCACAGGTTGGAACGCTTGGTGGTATCAGTTGAACTAGTGATCAGGAAACCGGTAACCTTACCAGCAAAAACTTCAGAGTATTTCTGAATACCTTGACTATACATTTATACAATTGGTGGTTATATAAAAATAAAACTACATATAGGGCTAGTTTGGTTAAATGTAGTTGGGTGTACTTGTGTGAGTTTGTAATGTAAAAATGTACATCAAACTCTGCACTTTGTCATCCGACTACACCCTACCAAACATGCCCTATACATGCAACGAGAACATGCAAAAACCACATGGTACTCCATGAAATAAAAACAGTAAAAATTAAAATGTCAATTACTTCTCCTTCATTGCTTAAGACAAGAGTTTGGCATTTTGCTGCAGATATTGCTGTGAACACTTTTCCCTTCAAGTATTCAACCACTCTAGGACTGTAGTTTGAAGCTGAGTTGGATGTTCCATATCCAAGTTGGCCTTCCTTATTGCATCCCCAGGTAAAGATTTCACCACACTCTGAAACAGCTGCGGAGTGCTTATTTGCAGCAGCAACAGAAATTATTTTTGATTTCAGGGAACTGATTCGCCGTGGAGTGGCCTGTGTATCCACAGAAGTATAACCAAGTTGACCTTCTGCACATTTTAGGAGGATACTAAATGTAAGGAGTTGAAAACCATGCCAACGAACCAACTATAAATGGGGGGTCCACAAAAAGAAACAAAGGCATTAAACCACTGATGCAAAAAATTAAGCAAGAAAAGAACTGTGATGGAGAAACATAGCAGATAACCACTTGTGTGTAACCGGTGTTTTGAAAAGCGCCCCAGGCGCCCGCCTAAGCGGCCGCTTGAGCGGCCAGGAGGCTCAACCGCCTGGTTACAGCCTTGAGCGGCCACTCAGGCGGCAGCCCATTAAGCGGCCGCCTAAACCCGCCTGGCCCGCCTATTTGCCCGCCTGATTCCTTGTTTTGGGCGCCCGCTTTTGGCCGCCTAAATTTTAGGCGCTGGATTTTTGTACAATTGCTTTCTTTTTTCATTTTTTTCTAATCAAATGTTGTTGTTGCTACTATATATTGACTTTCCTAGTATCTATCTATGTGCATGACTGACTGTATTACCATGTAATATAATGTGTAATACTAGAAGTCTGTAATAATGTAATACATTGCTGCTGTACATTGTTTAATATGAAACATTACTGTGTAATACATGGCTGCTGTACATTGTTTAATATGAAACATTACTGTATAATACATTTTATAATACAATAATACATACATAAATATCTACTTATCTACTGCAAATTGTATTTCTTTACCTTTCTACCTTATATGACTATAATGTACTAATACATTCTATAGTGTAATATATATTCTATTGTTTACTGGATATTAATGAAAAACATTATATATATTCTATTTGTTTACTGCATAAGCTACATTAATACATTATATATCTTCTACTGCTTACTGCATTTTAGTATATATAGTTATAAATATATTCACTACAGTAAAAGTAAACAATTTGGGTATTAGTAATACCCAAATACCATATTACAACTGTGTTAAAAACTATCTGGGTGCTTTATTTTGTTGTGTAGGCTGTATAGATAAGTCTAAAACTTCCTTTATATATATATATATATATATATATATATATATATATATATATATATATATATATATATATATATATATATATTACTTATATACAAACATGTATATCTTTTTATCAAATTATAGAAGAATTTCAGTGTCCGCTTTTTCAAAAAGCGGCCGCTCAGCGCTCAAGCGGCCACAAGGTGCTCTCCGCACGCCTCCCGCTTCCCGCTTTCTAAAACATTATGTGTAACCATTAAATAAAGCAACCGCTATTATTTTTTAGTAAGAAACCACATGCATATCCAAAACAGCCAGTGTAGTAATAGAACGTGTCAGAAAAACATACCTCTGTTTGAACCCCAAGTGAACACTTCCCCGTTCTCAGTTGCAATGACTGTATGGTGTTTGGCCACTGCAACATCCTTAACACGACGAGAACCAAGTCCCACAATCACTCGCCTGGGAGTAATAACTGCAGCCTGACCGCTGCAATCAGTGAAAATTTCATAATAAAAGACCATTCCATGTATGTGATTACACACTTCAAGTTAGCTGAAAGCCATAGCTTTAGAAATTTCCAGATACGACAGCTGATTTTCATGGTCCAGAAACAGAAATTTTGAAAAATCCATTTAAGTCAACAAACACAAAATTCCGCCACACGGATCCAGCGACTAAATCAAGGAATTAAGTCGCTAAATTTTAATAGGATGATCTATATACATATATACATATTTATACAATAACATTATGTATCAATATTGTGTTGCCCAGTGCCTACATGTGCGAGTGAAAAGAAACAGGGTTGTTTTTATGGGAATTTGGATTATGCAATCTAGATAAAAATATAGTTATGCTTATGCAAAAACAACTATTTTGTATCTTGCTAAGCAATAATATCATACCTGATAATTTTATGTTATTTTAGGATTTTTGAAAATTTAATTTCTTTCAAAAAATCGTGTACTCATCAACCAAAATTCTGCATTTTTATATATGGTCTCATCAACAACAGAATTTTGACAAAACTTTGCAATTTTCACTGAGATTTTTAATCATGCTGAGAAAACAAGCAGCAATATACAGCCTTCAGAGATGACAAGAATACTGCAGATTACATTCATGATACATTGAAGAACTAATTTAGCAAAGTTTCTTCAATCAAAAAAAAGAACAGCAATCAAGAGAAGCCTATCAAATATTAGGCCTTGATACATGCTCAAAAGCTCTAGCATGAAAGAAGGCCAAGTTGAGCAATACAAAAATTCTTTAAGAAATTCAATATATCTATCTAGATCAGTGTTCCGGAAATCAGTCTGTGCGCCCGCATATGCGGTTCGGACAGAGAGCCACCCAGCATATGTCAAAGCGGAGCAATATTCAGACCAGGCCCAAATATGCGGCCGCTGAATCACCGCTTTTCCAAACACACAGGAACAAAAATGTAAGTGATATTGCTGCTGTCTTGTATTTCATTTTTATACAATAATCTGCTCCCTTTCTTCTTATTTTCATTTTCTGTACGATATTGATGTTGTCTCTTATTTCTCTGTTGATAAATTCCCTTTCTTCACCTATTTCCCCTCCCATCTTCTTTCTTTTAGGTTGCAACAGAAAACAAATCATATCAATTTCCCCTTTTCTTGTTAATTCTAGCATGCTGCTCTTCTCATTCCCTTCCTCTTGTTCTCTTCTTCATAGCATCCTTTGATTTCCTCTAATGCTATTGAACTGTTCTTCATTTATTATTTTTCATCTTCTTCATTCTCAGCAACAGGTTTCTTCTCCAATCTTATTTCTTTTCCCGTCTTCAATTCTCAAAATTATTATAATTTCAATTATTTTCCATACATTCCCGTTCTTGTTCTTCCAATTCATATTGACTTGCTGTTAATTGTTAATGTGTTTAAAGTACACCATACCCATCTATGAAATTGTTTGGCACTATCATCATTTTATATTGCAATTTCTTAGTTGCATGGTGCATATAATATAATTACTTGTAGTTTCCTTTATTTATTTTTTGATGTTTATTGATTACGACAGTCTTTTACATTTCATAATATAAGAATTGTTGCCTAACATGTGTCCATATGTAATTCTTCAATGTAATTAATAATTATGTATGATTAATATATACCTTCAAAAATATATGATTAATATATAAATTTATATAGATACATAATTGATTTATTAAAAATCTAAAACTGCATATATCTGCATATACTCCCGCAAACCGCATATACTCTATTCGTACCTGTCTGCCCATACACATAATACGGCTTATCTGAACACTGATATGGATGTTTTCAGGTGTGGGTCCTCAACTATTAAGATCACGTGAACATGGTTTGAAAATTTTAAACCTCGAGACAAATCCATATTGATGTTGTCGAGCATCATTTTACCCATGAACCATGAAGATTAAGGGAAGATCGAAGAATACTTGGTATACGCTCCAACTAATTAGCTAGGTATACTTTTACGTCATTAATGATTCCTCCTATGAACACAATCAAACCAAAGACAATCTTGTACCTATATTATGCATTTATTGTTGGCCTAATGATAGTAAGAAGATAATGCTACATGTCTGAGTCGGATCCATTCTTCAGTAGGAGATCCATTGATAATCACTTAGAAGATTACCATTTTTATTTACTTTGCAGTTTAGCTAGCTTTATTCCTTTTAGCCGTACAAGTATTTGCTTTAATTTCAGATTCAGTTGGTCTTATTCGACTTAGTGGATGTTCTTATTCGAATACCACATACAAGTTCAAAGATCCTCAGTATATAATTAGCCCTTGAGGGTTTTTCAACAAAACAAAAGTTATTATTTCTTTTTCATGTTCAAATTCATTGCCCAGATACATCTCCAAGTAGTAGTCTCCTCCTTTAGCATGCATTTTGGTGATGTAATACGTAATGACTTCCCCGTATGTACACATGCCCCAAACATACAAATACTTAGGGTGAAGAGAGATATACAAGATCCCTACTGGATCACAAATCATGCATGGAAGCCTCATTAGCACTTTACAAATGTAATTATTAACTCCATAACTAGTCATCATCATGATCATCATCTAACCCTCGGTCCCTCTGTAACTTGTCATCAATGTGCACCACCCCCACTTTATTCCTAATAGTCATTTCTCAAGCGATCTTTTCTTGTCTTCTCACACATCCAACTCTGCTTACGCATTTCAGCCACATGTATCTTGTTTGAGACCTTATTTCTTCATCGCCCAACATTCGCTCCATAGACACGGCTGGTCGTTTAGCTATTCTATAAAACTTGCTTTTTTATCTGAGACGGATCGTCCTCTGACATAATTCGTAACATGTGGCACATGTAATGCGGATGGTATAGAGATATGCTTATATTTCCTATTTAAATGTGCTCTACTCTACATACGTGTGTTTTTTATCCCATATTGCTTAACAGTGTTTATTGTTTTATTCTCTTGTCCTATAGAAGAGAAGGCATTGTACTCAATTTTACTCACTTAATACAAGACTACTTATTCTTCTATATCGTATCAGAGCATTTTGATCCCCCTTAGCCCTCCCCCTCTCAACCCTAATGCTTCCTCCATCCTAGCCGCCACCCCCATATCCTTCTCTCCCTTCTTCCCTACCCCCCCTTTCACTGCCTACCGCTGCCCCTCCTCTCTCCCTGTCCGTTGTTGCTGCCCTCCCTCTCCCTCTCCTTTTTCCTCGTCACCACCTCCTTTCCTTTTCTCTTCATCCCACTATCAGCCTTTCCGCTACCACCCACCCCCATACCCTTCTGTTGCCACAAACCAACTGTCGCCCACCCTACACCCTGTTGTCGCCCTCCCCCCAATACACAGCCCATTGCCGCCACCAACAACCCCCTAAAACCCTTCCCCATTGTTGTCCCCTTCCACCACACGCCCCAATCTTCACCATCTAGCCTATACACTCTTCCCTTCCCTTCTTCCTAGCCTTACGTTGACTCCGGATAGATATTGAAAAATAGCATGTTGACATAAACAGTCTACGTTTGTTATCTGTCTGCGCCTAATGGAGTAACGATTCTCTCCATAGTGGCATAGGTTTTTCTTCAATCTACACTATCCCTTTTGCGGGTTTCTAGGATTTGATGTATTATATCTACTATTGCCATCTTCTGCCCCGTTGTGGGTCTCTTCAAATCTACTGATTCCGACTTTCTTCTGCATGTACCAACGGTTATTCTGGCTATCTCCTAACTACTGCCTACTGTTGCCTTCTGCTATATGTTGTTGCTTTCTACCCTACCTCGTCCAGCGATCTGTGTGTTATGGCATCTATAGAGCCTCCACGTTCTATGTGCGTCACTACGGTGAAAATTGATGGTTCCAATTACCATCTCTGGTCCGCATCATTTATTATGTATGTGAAGGAACAAGGTTGTTACTCACATATCACCACTGACCCTACAGTAGCTCCTGATGCATCGACAGATGATAAGACGCAACAAGCCTACACACAGTGAAGTAAAGATGACTTGGGTGTTATGTCCTGGATCATCAACAACACCGAGCCGAGAATCAGTCAGTCCCTCCTTTATCTACATGATGCCAAAGCCATGTGGGATCAGCTATCTCATGTCTATTCCCATCAACAAAATCCCAAGAAGGTGTTCGAGATCTTCAAGAACCTGGCAAAGGAGTATTAAACTAATGCTTTTGTTGAAGACTACTAGAGTCAGTGCTCTGCACTCTAGAATGAATATGAAATTCATCATCCTCTATCTGCTGACATCAAGGAAATTCAGCAACGGAATGAACTCAACTTGTCTAGTTTCTTGCCAGACTTCCTCTTTTTCTGGAGTTGTCGATTAAATCCTTTCAAGTGATCCTCTGCCCACTCTACGAGATGTGCTCAAACGTGTTCAACGGTTACCATCAATGACTTGTATTCCTGCTATTGAACATTCTGCTCTTTTTGTGCGCTCCGGCCTCTGCTGATTCTAGTCACAGTCGTGGCCACAATCGTGGTTGTGGACATGGTGGAGGTGCCCCTCCTACCTCAGGATGAAATTCTACTATACATTATCGCGGTCAAACCCATCGGCCCTCGCTTCTGCAACTATTGTGGACGTAACAATCATAACGAAGACCGGAGTTGGATCAAACATGGCAAGCCAGCATGGGCTAGTCACCTCTGATGCAAGTGACTACTATTGATCCCGACTCACCCTCTTCTGCCTGGATCTAGTCTGAGTT